>OY728120.1:1752543834-1762543834 GCA_963277665.1 Viscum album | reverse complement strand
ATACCCCCAAAGGTGTATATAGGGTGTGATCAAAAGCCCAGTAGGATTCCACCCAACAAATATATTCCCTTCCAAAACATTAAAATAAAACTAACATGAATTTTTTAAAGAAGAAAAGATAGATAAATGTTTTTAGAAAAACTTTTAATGGAAAACATATGTTTATTTTTAAATAACCAACAATGTGAAACATATGCCAATTGTAGGTATGATATCTCAAGAAGGCACTAAGTCACGGGATAACTACAAAGGCACACACTAAAATGAGACACAACATTGTTTCTTGGTGAAACATGGTATAGAAACCATAACCCACAGTGTCCACATGCACGAGCCAATATAGAGGAATCACATCCCAAGGTCTAGTATTGTCCAATCGTCAACATAATTTTTTTAGTGTTGTAAACATCAATCCTTCTTGATGAATCCAGGCCAATCCACTTCTGAGTCAACTAGCATACTATTATTATTCCACCAACCATGACACATAGGATTCCCTTTGTAAAAAAATTTCATTTCCCATATCACATAAATCACCAAATTCACATGAACACATTCTATTCAATATAAAAACATTTTATAAATCTATTTTTTTACAAGAAAAATGTCATTAAAATCCAAATACAAACCAAAAACATTTCAAAATAGGTTTCTCACCACTTACACATTTTATGAAACTCAATTAAGGATAAAAAATAAAGCTCACATGAAATACTCTTGGTTCATAACCCATTCCATTTTATAAACAACTTTTTAACATAATTCACATTCAATTCTTTTAAAAAACATTTAACAACTCATAAAAAATATATAGAACATAACCATGAAGAAAAAAAAGAATATCAAAATCACTAAATAATGATTAATCATGGAACCACCTAACCTTAGAGTAAAAACTTCCAAAAAACTTTTTTAAACCACACCTTCACCTCAACCGAGCCTTATAAAGGAATGATCAAACCATAAACATAATGATAGAACACTATTAAACAATATTTAATGAAAAATATGTCACCCAAACCACTGGAGAACAAAACCCTAAATAAGGGCAAAGATAAACCCTTGAAAAGAAAAAGAAACCACGAAATTGAGGACTAACTTAGAGTTTCTTGGAGATTTCCCACCAAAATCACCACAAAAATAAAGGTCCAAGAGGAAAATGAGGATGTTTGTGGGAACCAATGGTGAATAATCCCATGTGGGAAAGCTTTTTTGTGTTTAATGTTCAACATTGAAGGGGTAAAATGGTAAAAACCCAATTTTTAATGACCTAAATAAGTCCCAAGGTTTTCCTACACAATTTTCAAAAACATGCAATAACTATGTGCCCCTCACTATCCAAGAGGTACTAACATCATTGTTTTCCCACATGGATTGAATATATTTTTTTTGTCTTTGTAGTATCTACTTTCTATCCCCAACATCTAATGGAATGTTATTTGGAAAGGGATCATGATTTACCTTAATCATGTGTCGACCGGGAACAACATGATGCCTAGCCAAAATTTTATATTTTTCTCTGCAAAAACAAGGAAAATCATGGGGTTAAAATGTTAAACAAAAAATAAATAAATAAATACCACACAATGAAAATAGATATGTGAAAAATAATCCTCCCCGTTAAAAATTTCTACCCAGAGATATTTAACTAGAACTGTGGTCAGAGAGTATGAATGGATACACTATCTCAACCCATGAATTCTGATCTATTGTCTCATGAACATCAATAGAATGATTTCAAAGAACTCAAACCAACAGAACAGACTTACCACTATAAACTTTTTCTTAGGGATCTACAATCTGAATGTTCCTTTCAAACACAAAAAAATGGGTCTAATTCCAACTCCTTCTAATTTAATACATGAGATGGATCAGTGTTGTACTTTTTCATCATAGAGACATGAATCCCGTCATGGATTGATTTCAACTGAGAGTGTAAATCAATCCTATATTCCACATTATCAATCTGCTCAGTAATCTCAAAAGTCATGACACACCTCGGTGTTATTATTCCTTGCATACCAAAATGGCGATGACCTAAATGAGGTTCCACTTTCAAGAATAACCAGTCACCCATAGAAAACTCCAAATCTCACTGCCTTTGGTCGGCATAAGACTTGTGACAACTCGGTCCTGTCAATAACTGATTCCAAATCCACAAGAATTTATCTTAATTCCTTTTCACAAGGCTCAATCCCAAAAGAGAGTAATCACCCACCTCATCCCAACACAAGGGTGACCGACATAGATGACCATAAAGTTCCTCAATCTGATCCATCAAAATCCCGTAGTCATAACTATTGTTATATGAACTCTCACCCAACCACAAGTGGTTATCCCATGATCCATTGAATCCCAATACACATGCTCATATAATTTTCTCCAAATTCTAATTCACCTACTCTATATTACCATCCGTTTGAGGATGGTATATCATAATCATCTTGAACTATGGCCCCATTTCATTATAAGGGTATTCCCCAAACCTTGAGTTGAATTGGTGGTCTCTGTATGAAACGATTGGTGAGGGAATACAAGGAATCCTAACAAATTTTTGATTTTACAACCGACCCAACTCATCCACCTTGCCTCAATCACTGATTAGAATGAAAGGGGTTGATTTAGTGAGATTATCAATCACTTACCAAATTTAATTCCTTCATCAAGGTGTATGAGGAAATCCAACTATAAATTCCACGGTGATCTTTTCCCACTTACATATAGTAAAAGGTAGTGGTTGATGAAAATCAGAGGTCCTTTGGTCCTCTACTTTCACCTTAATACATGTATGACATTGTGATACAAAGTCATCTACATCCAGCCTTATACATAGAGACCAGAATTACTGATAGACATCAAAGTAAATCTTGTTCGTCCAATGATGAATGCCCCCACTATGACTGGTGGATATCCTACATCAACACCATTCACATAGAAAATGTCACCACAATGATACCCATGAATCATAGTCTCCCTCATGAGACAATAACCAATCACAGGGTGTTTCCCCAACCATGATGGAACATCGTAGACTACTGGAACAACTCATTACCAAGATTCTCTCACTAAATTGGTTCCTAAAGATAAGTATTTAGCTTTACACCAGTCAAGAATGAAACTATACTATGCTCCATGGTCTCTAAATTAATTTCAAAAAAGAGCCCCATAAATTTCCACCCATCATTGTAATTCTTCAATAATTGCACTAGAACATTCCTACTCAATTCATCTGCAGCCTCATAATCATTTCCAATGTTATAAACTATATCTAAATTGAACCCCTGAAGGTACTCAACCTAATCACCCTCCCTCAAATTTAAATCCTTTTGGGATAAAATGTTTTCTAACTCTTATGATCCAAATAAACTATAGATGTATCCTTAAAAAGGAAATAATGCCACATCTTTAGTGAATTCATCATTACTGCTAACTCATATCATGGGTGAGGTAATTAATTTCATGTTGTTAGAGATAGATAGATCTAGAAGCCACCACATGATAATTATGCATAAAACAACATGAGAGACATACCTAAGGCATCGCAATAAACAACATAACCCTTTCTATATTCTGGAAACACTAAAATAGGACTCGTGGTCAATAAATACTTATGATGCTCAATGGACCCTTGAAACTCTTGGAACCATTCAAACTTCTCCCCCTTCCGGGTGACCGCCATCATGGATGAAGAAATCTAATAGAAATCTTGAACAAATCACTGGAAATACCCTTCGAGGACCGAAATCTCCTAACCTCAAAATTGTTCTTCGGCTATTCCCATGAAATCACCAAACTATCCTTCTCAGGGTCCACTAAAACCCCTCATTCTGAGATCACATGAGCCAAAAAACATCTCATATACACGATGATCATTAATAGTTCCTAAAAGGATTCGAAAATGATGCTCTTTCTCCACCCTGCATCCAGAATAGACCATGTTTTCATCCATGAACACCACAAAAATTGAGTCAAGATAGTGGTGAAACACCCTATTCATAAGCTCTATGAAGAACATTGGTATATATTCTTAACATTAAGGCTATTATAAAATACTCTAAATGGACTTACCAACTTTTGAAGGCTATTTTGAAAACATCTGCATCTCTAACCCTGACATGGTTATTACAAAAATGAATGTAAATTTTAGAAAACCACATTTCAACCATAAGTTTCTCTAAAAGGTCCTAAATATGAGTCAAGGTATATGTCTTCTTGATTTTCACATAAACCATCTTTTAATAATCAATGTACAACCTGAGAGATCCATCATACTTTTTTGAAAAAAAATAGGCTTGTACCATGGAGAGATGCTCAAGTGAATAAAAACTTTGGATTCAAAATCATTCAGTGGTACCATTAATTCCATAAACTTAGTGAGTGACATAAAGTAGGCGGGAAGAGATATCGGCTACATTCCCAATGCCAAATTAATAGTGAACTCCAAATCACACTTTGGAGGTAAACATAAAAAATACTCTTGAGAAACCTGTGGGAAATCATCCACCACAGAAAGTAATCCACCCGTTAGAGCACCACCATCATCCTCCAACATGGGAGATGATAACTGAATGTTTATATTTCTCAACTCTAGGAGTGGATTTCCATCACATCCCAACCAAAGATCCCATTTTCCATGAAAACCAGGGTACTTCCATCAGGTACCACAAAACGGACTCGTCATCTATGAAAATTGAAGTGTGCCTGAAAGTGAACCATCTAATCCATATTGGGTATTACAACAAAAAGGAATATGTCAAAAACACGTAAAACCCATTCCAACTAGACTCAAGGCATGGTGAGTGCACAATATAGACACATGAAACCCATGTATTCCTTCTTACCTATACGTGTCACCAAATCCATCACATACGAAATAATCTCAGTAGGAAATTTTCACACATCAATAAGGCTTCTAGAAATAAATGAATCAAAAGAACAAGTATCGAAGAGAACAATATATAATGACGATGAAATAAGAATGGTACTTAGAAAAGTTTCAGTTCTTGTATCCAATTATCTAGTTCTCGATCCACTACATGAATTTTCCTCGTCTTAGCTTGACTTAGATAATGACCACCAACCTGCTGCTCTTCACAAACCTGACTCTTCCGAGAAGACGTTCCATCCCTACTACCATGACCTCCAAACTCAGAACCCTTTCAAGGACAGTTCCTTTCTATATTTCTTCCCTTTTCAATCCAATGATCATTAACCACTCTAATATGGGTGTGAAACCTTCCAAAATTGTTTTACATGTCCCATATTTCTGCACCGGTGATAATGTATGTGAGGATATTTTCATGCAATTATTATGTTCCCTTCCATCCCACACAAGTGGCACACAAACAACTCCTCATCAAAAGACATAGATAAAGACAACTAGGAAGGATGGCCTGAACTACCACCTCCCTTGTTACCTTTCTCATCCTGCTTCCTATTATTTTCTGAGGAACTAACACTACCCATAGCTAACACTGATATATGGAAACCTGGATGGTTATTATGATCAATTTCTAACATCATGGAATGATAAACCACTTCAGAAAATTTCTTTATGTTAAACATGAAATCCTGAGATCTAATTTCTACTCTCAAATCCCTCTCAAACCTTTGATCCATAATTTTCTCATTAGAAATGTTCTTGTGTGTGCACCAAACTAACTCATCTAATAGTTTACCATATTCCATCCCAAACTGGTTTTTGTGACTCAACTCCATAAACTCCCACGATCTGGCATAGTCCAAGACCTCATGACAATACTGCACATCGAAAATGACCTTGAAGTTTTCTAACCCAAATGTTATTGCTTTCCAGCTTACACCACCGAGTCCCACCACTTCTGATTGGAACCTTCCAACATGAACGAATCATATTTCATTGTAACAACATCAGGAGTATTGATGAACTCAAACATCCTATCAATCTTCGCATTCCACTCCTACACTTCATGGGGTTCTGTGATACCTCAGATCAAATGAGTCTTGTTCTTTAGGAACTCATGATCTTTTCCCTTAATTGAAACTGATTCGGATTCTCTAACATGAGTAGGATTAGTTCCCACTCCTTACCCCAAATCTTATTCAACTCAAACCAGAAATTCCACTAATCTATGTTCAATTGTAAAGGGTGAAATCACTATGGCCTCTTCTCATGGGTTCACAATAACTCTCTTTGGAGTCCTTTTTATACAATAACAAACAATAAGGAAAAACATTCAATAACACCATAAACACTCATTCTGAAAATATTCAACAATAAAAACACATCTAAAATGATTCCATGATTTAAAATAGATCAAATCCATCACAATAAAAATTCATCAAACCAATTCACCACCACCCATTTTCCTTATTATGTCTTCATCCTGTACGAATATCCAAGAGGAGAAGTCAAGAAAAATCCAAACACCCCATGGTGACTCGAGTCTCTTCACGAGGTGTGTTTTCCAGACACCATACTCACACCAAGAACATCAAACCCCAAAATTATTAGTTTCTCTCTATACAGACTCACCCTATGAAAACCTATCCCAAAAGATAATCACCTGTCTTTGATACCATATTTTCATGAACCAATTATTGTTTTCATCCAACCTGACACTCGTCCAGGTCTATGGCGTAGCTTGAAGGTCGTTCACGGTCCCCATGGGGTAGATAATTGTGTCTGGGTAACAACTTAACATCATGGGAATGATTTCACCCATTTATATAACTATAAAGATGCTATAAAAATAATCATCTCAATAATAAATAATCATAACCAAACATAACACAATTTTTTTTAGATTTTAGTTTTATAACATTAAATAAAAACAAAAAGTTGCTACAATAATATGGGAACAAAAAACTATCAAAAACCCATAATGTAACAATAGGTACATCAGACACAAACCACCACCCCCAAAACATGCATGAGGAAGACTACTAGTAACCTGAGCCACCATCTATATATATATATATATTTCTTTTACCTAAGTAAAAAAACATGATCTATATAAACATAATGGTGTATATATGTTGTGAGCCAAATCCTAGTAGGATTCCACCCAATAAATAGATTCCATTACAAACCATTAAAATTTAAATTAAAATGAATGCTTTATAAAAATATGAGATAGTGACATTTTTATAAAAAATAAATTAAAAGAAAAAATGCTTTTATATTAGAAATAACCAACAAAGTGAACCATATGTTGATTGTAAGTATAATATCTTAAGAGGGCACTAATTATAGGAAAACCCCATATGCACTACCTAAAATAAGACACTAGAAATAACATATATCAGTGAAACATGGTAGAATAATAATAACCCACATCACCCTTGTGTACGATCCAATAGAGTATAATCAAATCCTAATGTCTAGTGGTATCAAATCATCACCATAATCTAGTAAGAGTTTTAATTTTCAATCTCGTTTGATGAGTCTGGGCCAATCCACTTCCAAGTCAACTAGAGTACAACTCCTAGTCCCACCAAAATGATACCTAGGATTCCCTTTGTGTTCAGATTTCATTTCTCATATCACATAGATCACCACATTCATGTGAACACATTCCAATCAATAAAAAAACTTGATAAATGGCCATTTTCAAAATCAAAACCATATTCAAATACAAACACACACAAAATAAAGTACACAATAAGTCTCACACCACTTACACCATTTATCGAATACCCTTAAGGAGAAAAAAATAGAAATCAGACATGAAATACACATGAGTCATAACCATTACCTTTGGTAAAAAATCATTACCACAATTCACCATGAATCCTTTTTAAAACACATTTTCACCTCTTACACAATACATGGAACATAAAAAATAATAAAATAAATTATATTGAAATCACTAAATAATATTTAATATGGAACCACCTACCTAAAGTATGTAAACATTGGGGAACCATTTTTAAACCAAAATCATACATAAAGAGAACCTTATAAAGGAAATATTAAACCATAAACTTCAGGATTGAACCCTATTAAACATGATTTAACCCCAAATAGGTCACCCAACCTAATGAAAAAAAAATATAGATGAAAAAGGAAGAAAAAACCTATAAATGAATAATAAATCTAGTAAAGAGGGACTTATGTAGAGTTTATTAAATATTTTCCCCCAAAATCACCTTAGAAATTGTTGTTCATGGGAATAAGGAGGAGGTACGTAGAGGCATAGGGGGGATAATTTCAAGTTGGGATAACATGGAGTGATTAGGCTTAAAAATTAAATGGGGGTAAAGGGTAAAACCCCAATTTTTTATGATTTGGAAAAGCCACACTGCTTTCCAAACATTGAAGAAATTGTGTGCCCCTTACTTTCAAAGAGGAATCGAGCGCACAATTTTCTGGAATGGCCAGACTAGTTGTGTTCTAGTTTTGAAGTAGCTACAATATAGCTATAACATCTACTACATTGTTTATTGGGTAGGTAACAATGTTTACCTTAACCGTGAACTGACCATAAACCGCATGCTTCATAGCGCAAATTTCCCATTCTCCTCCAGAAACATCAAGGAAACTCAAGGGAAAAAATGTTAAACAAAAAATAGATAGAAAAATGCCTCATAGTTAAAACAAGGTTGCGCTAATTTTATTTTATATTTTTCTGATCTACGAAATATTATGTTTTTTGACATACATCATCACCATCATCCTTTTGTTTACTATAATTTTTTATATAGACATTTTTATCAAATATACCAGTCAAAAAACTAAGATACTTCATAAACATATCTTTTATGGAATACTATTCTATCGGTGCTTGGTTTAACCTATATAGAAGCTTCATGAGTTGACAAATTATATTCTCATCATTATGAATAGGAAAACCATATTTTTCTTAATATATACTTCTTATTCTTTAACCCCACTTGAAAATTCTAACTTGACATCCATCTGGAAAATAATATACATTATTTGCACTGCTATGGAAAATAATAATTTGATTGTTTCTAAACATTAAATAAGGGTAAATTTTTCATCAACATAAATATCCTTTATAAGGGATTACCCTTTTCACACTATTCACACTTTGATTCAAATCACCATACCATTTTCATTCATCTTATTATGAATGTACCATTTTTTTCCAATGAAATTTTTATTTTATAGACTAGAAATAATATCCCCAAAACCATCATAATAGGACTAATATAAATCATTATTATAAAATTTTTTGTGATTTTAAATTTTGAATTACTCTTTATAAGAGGGATAACACCTGATAGAAACAGAGTTAATATTCTCTCATAGATTCATAGTATCATAAAAAGAGTCATTTGATACCATATTATAAGAACAAAATAGATATTCATGAAATAAATGAATCTTCTTCTCCTCCGCCAATTGGTCTTCTTGATGTCAGAAAATAGAAAAATTCTGCCTTTCTATATGATTTATTCCATAGATGTTTCTATTATATAGAATTATCACCCTATTATATATATGTCTTCCTATTAATAGGCCCACTATTTAGACCCACAATATTCTTTTTCTATGATATTATTTCAACACAAGTTTCTGCTTGTTTGAGAAAATTATCTAGATGAATAACATTTTCTATTTTTTTCTTCCATCTAAAATATTTTCAATCTATTAAATTAGAACACATATTTGTTTCATCAACAAAACTACTAATCCTACTATGTCAGAACTTGTTTTATGAAACAATATATAATGTTAATAACACAATCACTATCCATTATAATCAACTTAATCCATACATCTGAAGTATCTAGAGAACATTAACTCCATTCCATAAGTTATTATAGTTTTATTCTTAAACTCTAGTAACTGATTTGAATCGTTTGAATTTTTGGAGCACATCACATCACCACATTGCATATTTTGGTAAAACAACCCCTTGGATCAAATATCCCCTAAAACCTAAAACACATAAACTTTTTTTAATATAATTTAAACACATTGAGATATGTATTTTAATGGAATACTCAAGAAGAGGATAGTGGCTAATCCTAATGGATCAGCCCTCTAATACATTCTGGAAAAACATTATACTCTTTATGTTCTTGTTTCATTTTCAAAAATAACTTCTACAATCATGGTCATATAACTAGACATTTAATACCCACATTCCAATTCTTCTTCTTATATCTAGATTTTTTAGAGCTGTAAATTTTAAAATTTATTCTTAAAACCAAAATGTTTACATTTCTTTCCTTGATACTCCACTAATGATCCATTTTGAATAAATCTTTCTCTATGTATGAATTTTTCAACTAGTCATATGATCTTGATTTATCTTTCATTGGAGGGAACATTCCCATTCTTTCACTTATTTTCTTTTGGAATTACCAAAAAAATATAGAATCTACTCCCTTTCCCATCTAGGTTTTTTCACATTGTTTCCAATAAATATATTTTGAGTGTAATATAGGAGGTGAATGACATGATATTCATTGAGATCAATGTGTTCACCTTGAGGTTTTAAACATATTTTCAACATATCTTGATTTCTCTCAATATATCTTTTTTTGTTAAATATTAAAAGTGTTAAGGATATTCCTTCAGCTTTCTTTTACTTTCCATATTTCTTCCTTATGTAATATCTTTCTAGATGCCCATGATCACCAAATATAAAACAAATCCCATTAAAAAAAATCCTTGTGTCATAATTTATCATCTGAGATGATGATACAGAAAGATTTATTACTATGTCATTGAGCTCATGAGTTTCATTAAACGTAATCATGGTGTGTCCTAGTCTTCCTCAATAGTATCATTTCATGTCAACATTCTTATAGGAGATACATCTTTTAGATTTCTCAAATTGTTTCTTCTTATTTCATGATTTATAATTATTTATATCTTGAAAAATTGAAATATATTAAAAATCCCTAATACATAATATTAATTTATAACAATTTATCCTATATAATTAGCACATGTTGTAATTACTTTCTATAAAATCTTTTTTAGGGTTGTCATCAACACCAACATGTTTTTTCTTATTTCTAGAACTATTCATATCTCTCTTCCTAACAATTATGGGAAATGATTCATTGTATAGAACTCTATATTTTCCCAAACATGATGGAATTTGGGATGTGGTAGTCATTTCATGTTTTTCCACTTAAATTTTAGATTTTTGTTTCAATTCAACATTATCTTTTTTTGGGATATCAAATAATAAATGCAAAGAATCATTCAATTTAGGATTTCCTTTGGCATTATATTTCTCCCAATATTTTATGAATAATTATTTCTCTTCTCCAAAATGGTGAATCTTCATATCCTCAATATTTATGTTGAGCATTAAATTATATATTGATATTCTTCGCATTAATCTTCTCATATTCAAATTCGTGAGTGAGATTATCCAACATGTTAATTTTATCCTTTATTTTAAAATTCTTCTGAACAAACGAGTCTTTGAAACAACCATTATTTGGTTGAATCATTTAATTATAATCAACCAGTTTTGACTAGTGTGTATCAAGAATAAAATTTTTACAAAATAAAATATAAATTTCACTGGAGTTCATGTTTTTTTTTTGTCATCAAATTTTAGTTTTTCAATCACATTGTTTCTCTTTTATAATTCTTTATCTTCAGAGTAATTATTATCACATAAATATATGGCCACATAAAAAATATTTTTATTTAGTCCCTTCAACATTTTTATTTAAATTTATTACACTTGGATACATATAACATTATATTTATTTTCCTCATACAATTTATAATCCAATTAATTTTTTTTGGAAGACTTCCACTTTTAGTCTCCTTTCAATTTCATCATCATAAGTAGTTCCATCATCACTTATAATATTATTTGATTCACACATTCTTATAGAATAATAGAATGAGTAATTATTTTCACTATATGATTCATATGAATAATTGATCATTAATCTATATTTTTCCTTCAACTGAATTACACTCATTCATTAGTTACATCCATACTGTTGAATACCACCAGACATATTTTTGTTTTTTAATGTTCTTTCATTCTCAATGAAATAATAAGATTAGGGGAAAATAAATTTTAATTTGTAATACTAGATTTTAATTTATTATAGATATGAAATCCAAAAAAATTACATATCCATTGATATAAAATTTTTAGGCCCCAAAGCGGACAATACGCCCTATGAGGAGGCAGACGGTGAATCTAGGCATGGATGTTACTTTCAATATTTTTCCTACACCACTGGATCAAGACATATTTATTATATGTTTCACACTATTTTCCCTTTAGGGTTTATGTTAATATTAAAAACTCAAACATTATCTAATGGAAATACATATAAATTAATGAAGAAGACAAAAAACAAGGAGAAAAATATTTTTACATGGTTTACCCTCACTGGGTTACATCAGAAGATAATACAATAAAAATGTACTGAGTTTGAAAATATAATAAGGATTTATACTAAAATAAGGTTTGGGAAAGATTACTTCATTTTTCAAGATCACTAACATTATAATGTTTAGGGATATATCACTAAATTCCAAATGTTCACTCCCAAAATATTTTATTCTATATCTCACTTCTAGTGGAAAGATTCAAATTCTTCCTCTTCCATCACTCACTACTCTTGAAAGGAATCTCACATAGTTTATAGATATTAAGGTACCTTAATTATAAATAATGATTAAATATTCATTTTTAGAATTATTCTATGTTGATGTTATACTGTCATCCACTTAGGAATACCACTTTACCATATATTCTAGGGGAAATCCATTTTAAACACCACCATGATAATTAATTCCTTTACAAATCTCACTAAGCCTTCAAGAAATAGCCAAATTAGTCAAAGGTATGTATTTCATTCACAAACCACACAACATTTACAATACTCACCTCATTCGCAAAGCCCAAACCACCTTCAAGATCAAAACACCTTTTTTGAGGCTTGGTCCCTTTCGGAAATCTCACATAGCCTTTGTATTTTAGTAGATTTTTAATTTAATTCATGAACTTAAATACTTTCATGATTCATAAAATGTTTTTTATGATTATATGTCCATCACAAACATCCTTTATTCACTAACATTTTTGATAGGACAACCTCCATAAATCACCTTCCCCAGTCTAGGGAATTGGAATCATTGTTACGTCTTGATCTTCTTTTTAGAAGGGGTATAGGCCTATTTATATGTGTTCCTCTTATTCCATAATCTTCCATCCATGTGTTCACCATTTCACAAATATCACAAATATTTTTCATGAAATCGATGATTTCATGAAGCACTTGAGAAATTGCCCCATTGACGATTCTTCTCTTTGTAGTGTAGATTTACCATCTAACCAGTACTCATTAGAAATGATCCACTATTCTCAGTCAATGAGATTTACTGCCAACCATTTGTGCATTCGTGATGATCCAATTCATAATGAGACTCCTTTCATGAATCTCAGTCTCTATGAAACTCATGACATTACAACATTTTTGTGAGGCTTTAATAGAAATATACCTTTCAGGATGATTGATCTATACTCCAAATATTGGAAAACAAAATTTTGGAAAACATAGGGATATAGTGGAACCTTGTATAGTCAATTTTTTATACTTATTCCAAATAATAAATTCCATTGTCTTTTATATTTTTCAACATTCATAGTCAACAACTATACTAGATTACCAGAAATGAACATAGAAATTCTCTTTGTCAAAAAACAAAATCAATCCAAAAATAGTACAATATTACATTAAGGGATTTTCCGAACAATAATTGAGAAATAGAGAGGGAGGGAGATATAGAGTGAAATTAAATCATCCTAATATACACTAGAAAGGAGTGACATTGAATATGAAACCATTATAAAATCACATGACTCTATCACCATTTAAAGTATAAATTTTTTTCTAAAAACATAAATATCGATTTTACAAGATCATAAACCTTAATGAGAGTTTGATGAATAATGGTTATCTATGGAGGGACATAATAAAAGTCATATAAAAATCTCACCATATTTATTAAATGAATCATTCAATTAGAGTCTTGTAAAATACATAATGATCTGAAACACATCTTATTGGGTCAAATCTCAATCAGTGGTAAAAAATTTTATTGATTCCCATCATGTTTAAAGTAAATTTAATCATAATATGCATAATATCAACACTAATATGACCCACATGAGTATATGTATAATTCCTTTTATATTTTGACACCACCTCTCTTTAAAACATGGAGTGGTGAGGTTTAACTGGTCTTATATTATATAGAATCTTCTAGTTCCTCAAACATGATAAGGTTCTCATCCACTGGATGTGTTGGTCTTCCTATTTCACACATGCGTACTCTAGTTACAATACGATATCCAAACTGATGTGGGTTTACCTATGCTATACCAAAAAACACATAAACTCTTTGGTCAAGCAGTCAAAACTTTTCATAATTATAGGGCATGGACCCTGAACACCTTTCACACATCTCGAAATATGTGTACAATTCAGGCAAGTTATTCCAAAAATAATGTACAATATACTAATAAATTTACATGGGACTATGAATCTCCCCCATTAGTGAAATATCATCCGCGATAAGTTTATTTAGAAATATTCATTAACAGCAAGGGATACTAACCCCAAAAATCTTATTCCAATTCAAAAGTCACCTCTTGGATATATTCATGATTCTATTGAATATGAACATGTGTAACTGTCTTCTCTCTTAACACATTCTTAATTTTTTCTATAATATATAATGTTTTCTACAAAGATGTTGTATCTAGTTTAAACTCATAATCCTCACTATCGATCACATTCATAGAATTAGGATCATGCCTCTATGTATGGGACATGAGAATCTTATTATTAATATATTCTTGATTATAAAAAATGGCCTAATAAATCATAGATCCAATATCCCCTTCTTTATGAATAATCAGTAAACCGTCAATGGTTTCACCTATAAGAAATCCCAGTCACCCATGTTGTACATAAATTTTCTACTCCTCCATTTGGACTTTTATCAATGCCTACTTTAATATGTATCTTTCTAATTCATAATAGACTAAACTGGATTAGCCATCTTGCATAAAATACACATCCCAAAGAGGGTTGTCTCAGTATCTTCAAAGAAACACAATGTTTAATAAAATTTATGACCCTCAATATCCATGAATAATTTCTTCATAATATATGGTTTTTATCTACTATTGTATTATAAATTCAAAATTCTAGCTGGTAATCCTATATTCCATCGAAAACCGAAACACATTCGTGCACCATATCCTCCAATTTTTGGATCATCATAGTTTAATTCATATAAATGTTTAGATTATAACTTATATGTAACATCTCAAGTAATGATAGAACAAAATTGTTTCATATTTATTAATATGAATTAAATAGTTATATTTTTATAAAAATATTTTTTAATTTTTTAAAAAAAATGAGATAGTCCAATGAAAAATAATATTGTATATATGGTAATATGATCATTTTGGAATGTTAAAATTTAATTATCACTATTCCATTTATCATCTTTTCGCCACTATTAGTGGTTGGATGGTAACTGTTTGGGTAGTGAGGGGAAAGTCATATGGTCAAATATGATAGTTATCAATTTATTGAAATTTTCTTCCTTATGAAGTGTTGTGTGATGGTGGATGTAATAAACCTATAATATTGGTCATTGATAAATGGAACCGTTACTCAAGAGTAAATATGGTCCACCTTCTTCATGATTGTGGCATACTTCATTTCTAAAAACAATCATTCATGATTTTTCTTAAAATAATAATTGATGTATAAATATTATAAATATGTAATTATTATTATTCTATATATGTTCAAATAATGTCCTTTTTAACCGTATTATTTCTAACTAATTCATTTTTGACACATAAGCCAAATATGGTCAAAACATATGAAATAAAAATAATTGATTAAGAAATTTTATAAATCAGGGAAATAAGTGAAATAAAAGTAATAATAAAATTGAAAAAGGTTCTCAATATATTAAATAATTAACATAACTATATTTTTCATCATAATAAATACATTTTTGAAAAGTTTGAGTTAATGCAAGATACTTATAAACAATTTATTTTCATTAACTCATGTTTATATGTATTGCACCTATATTATTTGACAAGGTGTATATACATCCCCATAGACCTGTCACATCAGTAATTTATTTGTTCTAATGTTATTTGATTTTTTATATATTTTTAATATTTCATGGGGATTATGATTCAAATATTTCCAAATTGATAATGTAAATTTATTAAAAATACCACATTAATTTTTTTCTTTCCACGTCTTTCTTTTTCATACCCATGTATTTAAAGTGGCATTATGATATAAATTTTATGGACATAAAATATTTATAAAATAAAACCTATTGATATTTTTACATTATTTTAAATATTTTTCAAAAGTAATATTTTTATGTTTATTATTAATAATCTTTTGACAAATGAAAAAAAGTAATGTTTTATTCATAATGTACGCAATAACAATAAATGTTTCCATTATCAAAGAAATTATATGATTTTTATATTACATTTCATGAAATCATTATTCCTTCAATAATAAGCCATATTCCCCTTTGGTGGTTTTTTTTGGTATTGAAAAGGGGTTTTTAAATGAAAATTGTATTTTTTATTTCTCCTTGTGATATTCATAAGATATTAAAATATATTTCCCATATTTATATGATAAAAAATATAAATCATAAAAAAAAATTATTCATTTTGTGGTTCTTAGAAATTATATAAAATGGGTGCACTTTAATTGATTTGAGTAATCCCATTATAACTCATATAATGGGTTTACCAAGATAGAACTATATTGCATTAGGTAATGATTATGTTCTCAGGAGAATTTTATTGAATGATTATTGTATGGTTATTCTAATTTGTGTGTTTTTTATAATTGTTCTATAAGGGTTATTTAATATGATGTCGTGAGGTACCTATATGTATTTTCTTAAAATTATAATGAATTTCCAAGGAAATATCATTTTCATAAATTTAATATAGAAGTTATTTTAAAAAACAATTATAATTCCATTTATGTGTAAAGTATTTATGTGTCTAAGAAGTTTTTTCATGGGTATTCATATTTTTATTTGGCTACTGATTTTATTCCTATAATGGCCCATGCTAAGATATTTTTGTTCATATCATGTTATTAAAATGTTTTTCATATGAGGTAAGAATGGTTAATTGAAATTAATAATTAATGTTTAATTTTATGAATATTTATTATGAAAACAATTCATGCTTTATTTTAAATTATTATTATTATTGGAAAAATAGATACTGATCATAAGTGTCCACTTTTTATTATATGTTTTTGTAATGTATGTGTTATGAACTAATTTTATAAAACTATAAACTAGAAATTATCCTCAGTGTCGATGAATGTAAATTATTTATTAAATTTCAAGATTATGTAATGATTATGTAAGGGTCATTATAGTTGGTATTATAAGTCAGTTTATATGAATATAGTGGTTTGGATAATGTTAAAATATTTTTGTTTAATGTTTATACCTTATAGACTTATTTAAATGATAAACCATTTTATGATTTCCATATTGGTTCATCTAAACTATGTATTCTAAAAATTGTTTTCCATAAAAGAAACATGGAAGATATATAGTAAGGTAACCAAGAGGAAAATATCCATTAACATATGCATTTAGATGTGTTTAGAATTAGAAAAAAACAGTCCATCTTAGTGATGGATCA
Source organism: Viscum album (assembly GCA_963277665.1). Taxonomy (NCBI): domain Eukaryota; kingdom Viridiplantae; phylum Streptophyta; class Magnoliopsida; order Santalales; family Viscaceae; genus Viscum; species Viscum album. The sequence goes on along the minus strand of OY728120.1, from coordinate 1,762,526,150 downwards.
TTTGACACAAGATATAAATAGTTTTGGTATCCATGATAGAGAGTAACCCAATATACAATGAAAGAAGATATCCATTACGGATAATTTCATCAGGAAACATCCCCCATCATTCAAGGTATTATCTCACCATATGGTATTCAATAGATAGATCAATTCTCTAGAGATGACGTTATATGACATGGTATATTTGGAATTCCAAAAGGTAAAACATTCAATTTATAATTTTGAATGTAAAGTTAATTTATGGGGGAACTTAGATAATAATAAAAGATATAATAATGATATTTATTCCCTGGAATGGAAATCATTTAAGGATATTTTATTTGAGAAATATTTCCCCAAGGTTGTACGACTCTAGATGGAAAATCAATTCCAATAATTGAGGGAAAATGATGAATATTTTGTAGCCACATGTGAAGCCAAATTTAAAATAATGCCTAGGTATGTATTATAATTTGTAAAGAAATTCATTGAAAATTAATATATTTACTTAGTATTGAAACCATGTCAATAAATAGCCTTATCCACATGAGAGTTTCAAATCATTGAGAAGTTATTTTTTATAAAAAAGCTGGGATGTTATTTTCTAAAACATAAGTACCTATTGATGATTTAATTAAAAAAGAATTAAGGAGGAAGGTGATGGGAAAAAAATAGATAAAATAAATCTATAGTAAAGAAAATTAAGTTCTCATCCTATGGTACGTGTGGTAAAAAGGACCCTGGTGAATGTACAATAAAATTAAAGATTTCTTAACAATATGGAATGATTGTCCATATGGAATGTGATTATAAGGAAAATAAAATTGAATAATAAATGAATGTGGTAATAGATATTCATCCAATGGTGGTTTTTTTGGGTTTTAATGAGGTAGTTCCTTATATTAATGTGTCAACAAATCCTGTAACTGGGGATAGAAATCATCATTATTGAAATAAATTGGTGTGAAAAAATCATTTTCCTAAAATAGTTTTGATTTTTGGACATTAAAGAGAGTGTTTACAGTTATTTTACTTTAATATTTGAATTATGAGAATACCCTGTTTGACTCTAGATCATCATAATCTTCCATTTTTTAATAAATTTTCATCTAAATGGGGAATACTGTCTCATGAATTTATGATTGGAGTTTTGGTGAAATATATGGATCAAATTTATAAAGAAATAATGATTTATAAGAATCTTCCTATTGTATTCATTAAGATGGACTCTCCCGTAAATCCTATTGAACTGGAAATAGTATATTTTCATATAATTTTGTGTATGTATTTTATTTGATTTTGTGATACTAAGATGGATTCTAGTTTTAAGAATGTCATATTAAATGATTTAATTCCTTTGATAACATTACAAGATACTGAGAAATTGATTAGAGTTGGCATTGAATTTTCTATATCTCACATTTCTTAAAATAATATAATTACTACAATTAATCATGTTCTTGTAATGAATGAATACATTGTTTTTTTAAATAATTAATTTCTTAGTGTAACGTTCCTTGTTTTCAACTGAATGAAAAAATGAAGGAAATTAATTTTTTTCATTATCTGGGGAGGCCAGTTTTAAAGTCGATCATCAGATATTTTTATTTATGATAGTTAACACTATGATTTTTCTTTTAAATAAATTTTATTTAATTAATTACAATAAAATTAAAATAGAAACAAATTAAATTAATGGTAAATGATTTATTAAAACTGTGGAATATTATATGAAATATTTTTAGAGTTTGATGATGAGTCAACGTGGGATTCTGACACCCATAGACTCTCGGCATTGATAGAATAAAAATATTAAATTTTTTTATTCACACACATTTTTTTTCTTTTCAAAAAAAAGAATTAATCATAAATGGTGAATCAGACAAGAAATCTAAGACCATTGTTAGGTCTGTAACCTCAGTTTTACCCTATGCAGGTATAACCTTAATGTGTATTGGGAGTTTGGAACACTATGACATGATAATACACTCTTTATTTTTAATTAATTTATTATTGTATTTTTTATATAATAAGTAATTATTATATCTTAAATGGTGTTTTATTAGAAATATGACACCACCGTTAAGTCTAGAAGGCCAAGTTTACCCTAGGCTATGTAAAAAATTTGCGAGCATCAGACATTTGTTAGTATCGCACCCAAAGATAATTTAATTGGGTTACAAATAATTTTTTGGGAAGTTGAAAATAATAATAATATTTTTTTTATTAATATTATTATTTTCTTTGAAAAAAAATTGAAAATGTAATTCTACAATTAATAAATTATGTCATGGTGTAAATAACAACTGGACAATGTAATAAATATAATATTATTAATTGTTCGAATTAAATGAATTTGTGAAATCAATATTACTTAATTTGGTATTATCAGTTTTTAAATGGTTGTTGTCGTTAAAATTTTAATGGTTTCATTGATGGGTTGAATTAAAAAATAATTATTTCAATTATTGTTAATATTATTATATTAGGACAAAAACAATGATATATATGTATATGATGTATATATTTGTATGGGATTTAATATATATATATAAATGTGTGGGTGCATATATATGTGTATATATATGTGTATATATATATAACATGTGTATATATGAGTGGATATTTCTTGTTCGATTAGGTAAAATATTATTATTTACCTATATATATTAATTAAATGTCATAACATAAATTCACATGCGGACCATTTAAGTTCTTAGTACAATTATTTAAAGAGACCTTAGCCATGCGCTTGTGCACCATATTGTGACTCCCATATTTCTATTAAAATTAACTAAATAATTTTTTGTTCTTTATATAAAAATTTAATATTGCACTCTAGTACTACATTTGGAGTAAAAATAATTTAAATGTGTTTAAAAGGGAAAAAAATAATTTAAATAAAATTAATGAAATTAAAGAGGGATAAAAATAAATAATAAAATAGAAATAGTTGGAGAGAAATTAAAAATAAATAAAATGGTGTAAACCCATTTTAATTATTTCTTTCTTCCCTTCCACCATTTTGTATTGATTTATTTATTTCAATTTTTTCCGCTTTCTTTTTTCTTTCTTTATTTTCCTTTTATTCCTCTCCTCCTCTCCTACCTCTCCCCATGCGTTGCTCATGTAGCACCCCCTCCCTTGGTCGTGTGCTTCCTCATCTCCTCTCCTCTATCGGAAGCCCATTGAGACTCTATTTACCATATGTTTTATTCACCATCAATTGTGTAGTAATGCTCTCGATAAGGCTAACCTTAGGTAACAAGAGTTGTATAATATCCTTCTCTATCTTTTGTGCAAATTTTCGTGGAAGGTTTTTAAATGAAATTGGGGTTTTTCTCAAATAATCAGATTTCTTCCATTTTAGGTCAAATAAAATTTCTATGTAGAGCGTAGGGTCCTCTATGAGTGTATGTTTGGGAATCTATTTTCCTTCCCCTAATTTCATTGTGTTATTTAAATATAATGTTGTGTGTCTCATTGTTGCCTACGGGATCAGTCTAATTTTTACCCTTTCGAAATTAAATAAACCACTTTTCTGAACCTTAACACCTTTTTGGTTAGTATTTTAACCTATTTCAATTATTTTAATATCATTTGAGACCCCTTTGAGTGTGCTGATATTCTAGGAAAATTTCTTATTATCCCCAAATTAATTATATTAATTAATTACACATGTTGGGTGATATTTTTGGTTGATTTTTGATAAAATGGATTATTTTGGGTAACTGTGAACAATGATATAGGTTTTGTTGGTTAATTATTGCCTAATGAGTTTCTTTTTTGTTAAATTATTATCTTGGTGTTACTTTATCAATTAATATGTGCGTTTTTATTTCATTCACTAATAAATTGATTTGGAAATAGACGCTTGGTATAAATGATCATTTATTGTGGTAGAGTTTCCAATATTGTTTAGTTCAAATTATTAGTGCAACTCTGTGATACATTTTCTGTGAAATCTATTTAAATTCAGGGTGGTGATAGAATGTTAGTTCTTTATTAATGGCCACACATGGAGTCATTGTTCTTGAAATATTACCTCTACATGCTAGGGGTGGTGTCTTAGGTTTTTCCACAATGAGACTTTCTTAGGCGTTCTAAATATATATGAGTGATACTGGTTTCAAAAGGACCCCTCAAGGAAGGAAACATTGGAAATGTGGATATGCCAAACCACAGATGATACTCATCATCTTTATTTTCATGATTGGGAAGGACTCATGGTAATGCCTTGCCTCGAGCAATAATTGTTCTTTCAGAAGATTTCCTTGGAAGAGCTCAGTGGTATTAGATTAATTGAAGTATGTATTATAGTGATACCTTTGGGGTGGTCTTGACCTCCAACTCTATAACTTGAATATAATAATAATAATAATAATAATTCCTAGAATGTATTTATTTATATAGTCTTTTGGTCCATTGGAAATTTTGATACATTTGAGGTGCTTGAGTCATAAATTGTTGACACATAAACTAGACATAGGCTAAAGAACAAGCTTATGGTATTGTTCCTTTTGACTACCTTTTTATTTCTAGGATATATATATATGTGCATCTTGTTTATTATAGGTATTGTATTTTGATTCTCGGCTTCATCCAAAGTCACTGATATGGGACAGGTTCCTTTGAGAACCCGAAACAAGTTATATTTATTTTATTAGGGTTATTAAATTGTTTCATTTATCATATATTGGCACACTTCTTTTCTTTAAAGCACAAAATGGAAAGTTTTAGATGTCGTGGGTATCAGCCTACTGGGATTTTATCTCACTCCCTACTCGGGAACCATTTGGTACAAAAGTATACATTATGCATATATGTATTGATATTAGGAAACATGATCCTTCTAGGGTTTTAGTTTTTCTTTCTATATAGGATAGAGATTGGGGGAAGAGGACAGATCCCTTACTCGAGATGCAGATGTTTCTTTGTGTTGTTTCCATTAAATCCTTTATGGCATGTGTGTATTCCTATTTTATAGACCTTCACATTAGTATACACATCATATCATAACATAGTTTTTTATCTAGTTTTAGTTCTCAGCATCCTCATTGATTATGTATTCAGTTAGGATTATTTATTTTATTCTGCTATAGTTTTCTTATTTATATGCATTCTCTATTGGTTATAAGGTGTTATTTCATCTGTTGTGTATTACCTATTACCTATGAGGGCATATTCTCCCCCAAAGACACGTTAAAAATACCGTGGCTACTAGTTGGTACCCTTTGGCATTCAGTGAGATGTTCTTGAGGTTATGTCACCCACCAGTCTCGAGACTATCTTTGAGATGATCCAGGTCGAGATGTTACAAAGTGCTATCAATGTTTGTATTTTCCTTTTTATTACAGTTTTTGGTCAGTAGACTGGAGACTAGGAATTTGTCAGTGCTTGGTTAATTGTCATGTTTGAGACTGATCACCTCACGTACAAGAAATGACCCGGTTTCTATGGCATGGAATTGATGTTCAACCATTTCAATATTACCGTGTATATGATTTAATCTCGAGTGATTGGTGTAATTTCCACTACTTTTGATTTCTGAACCATATAGTATTTTTTCCTTGGACTGTTAAGGTAAGGATAAATCATTGCAGGCCTCATAATAGGCACATAGGAACTTGCATTCTATGCATAGTGAAATTCCATGTAGATTCATTTTAGGCTACCTGTTGATTCAAATTTTGGGCCTAAAATGTATGAAATGTATTTATTTAGAATTAATTTTTATATAACTTGTTTCGAAGATATATTTAGAATGCTAGAATGTTTCCATGAAACCTACTTAATATAATGTTTTCCTTGTATCATGCTTAAATTATGATTAACATGTCTTTGTGATTAAAATGTTATGCTTCTATGATTACAACATGTCACTCTCTGTTATATTCTTGTAGTGAACTGCTAGCTTGTTTGTTATGTAATTGGTTTCTCGGAAAAAATTAATTGGTTTCCTTTGAATGGGATCCAAATGCCAAAACAAAAAAAGTGTATGGTCCCTTTATAGGTTGATATCCACCCATATATCTAGGATGATATTTTTTTGAGCATGTTATAATTTCAAATTAATTGGATAAATATCTAATGAAACAACAAGGATAATGTAGGATTGTTTTTGCATGTTCCTTATGATATTACCCAGTATGGGTGTTGGGACTCTTAATAATTAAACAACTATTTTTGGGTTGTATTCTAATCAACCCAAGTCAGCTCAGTGGGACTCGTGTAGGTCTTCTTATCTGATAAAAATGAATTTATGTGATATATTTCTAATTAAGGACATGATGTGAATTAACGTAAAAAAAATTAATAGAGTTTTATAAAACATTCTAGTTTTTACTATTGAGGCATTGGTTAAGATCAATTACATTGTGTTTTGTTTTTAAAAATGGTGATTTATGTTTTAATTAAATATTTTGATGATTAAATATTAAATTTGATTAAATATAAAGGGATTGGAAATGGAACCTATTGTGATGTCCTGCGTTTAAGACACTGGTATAAGGGTAGTTTTACTTTCTCCTTGAGTTTTATTGGAACATAACAATTTGCATGTCGTTGTCCCTAATCTAACCCCCTTTATTAAAATGACAGTATTTTTTCAGATGGGTGGTCATGTTTTCGTTTACTTTTGTTTCGGGCCTAAGCATCATGTTGTTCACACTACCATCATGTTAGGAATACCTTAAGAATGATCAGTTTCTTCATAGGTTGTTTGAATCTCTCTTCTCCATAGTGATGGATGATTCTATACACTGTCCTCTAATTTCAAAGTCATCGTGCTTCTATATCACCACTGGGTAATATTACCTCATGTATGTGGTGCCTTCAAGTGCTTAACGATGTGATGAACTGGTTTTCTTAAGAGTAATTGTCAAGTCGTCTAATTTTAAATATGTTTCGGGCCATCTCTGTAGTACAGTTACTTCTATATTAAAGGAATCATGTTTGTTCCAATTCTTGGGATGAGATCCTGAGACTCTAGTGTTTTGACACACCAGCTAGTTTGTTTGGGCTTTCATACCAATTTTTTAAACATTTTCACTACGGTAATCTCCATATCCTCTTAGTGTACTCTTCCTTAAGTGACGTGCATCTCCCCTATCTTTCCTTCATCATTGATTCACTATGATATCATTGGTCTTACCCCATGCTAATGCTTTAAAAGTTTTTGTGCTTGTTTAGTGTGGTTTTATTAGTGTTTCACAACAACACATCATTCTTATTGGATTTTGTTTATTCCTGAGTTACCATTGAATTTTTTTGTAGGAATTCCTGAAGAACTATTGTACACCAATCGTTTCATCTAAATTGACAACCCGGCCAATGCCGATTTGGGATAGATCAATGATTTAATATTGTAATCTTATCCAGGTACCAATGTCTCACTCATAAACAATGAGTATGAACTATGTTGTATTAGTTTCATTCACACTTGTTGTCATAATCTGTGGTTTCACAGATTTTTTATGAGGGTCGATGATTACTAAATCAAAGAAGGTCACTAGAAGAGAAGTATGAATTTATCTGGATGTGTTCATGGTGAATTATAGATACCTTGGAAGAAAGAATTGCAGTTTAGGTCATAAAAAAGTGTCCATCTAATTTGATCGCATTCTTAAATGGTCAGTCAGAGTGGTTTAACTAGTTCTCTCTCTAACTCAATGAAGCATTCGGTGAAGGACAATTTTCTGGCATGTCGTCAAGTGAGATGAGTGCAGTTTGGGTCTTCCAGGTCTTCTCAACAAAATATGGAATGGAATGGGATTTTAGGTCAATTGGAATTGACCATTTTATCCATTTTAGAAATCATGTGAGAAACATCTCTAGACCGCTTAATGGTGGGTCCTATAGGGAATTTTAATTGTGGAAGGTGTTAGGACTCGGAATTTTCCCCTCTCTAACGTTAAAGCCTAAAGTGGGAAGTAAGTTTACTAAACGATTAATAAGATGATGACATGGTCATCTCTCTATAAAAAAGGTCTGGATAAATACTTCCATGGTGTTCTAGTTGGGAAATGATTGTCGGCTCAGATCTTAATAGATTTTGTGTCTTCTTCCTAACCAATTCTTGAATGTGTGTTGGCCGTTTAGAGACACCACAAAACCATTTATATGAGACTTTATGACTCTTATATATTAGATTAAGGGTATGTTGTTCCCAATGGATTATCTTGGATGATAAGTTCTAAGGTGGGAAACTTGTAACATTCCATGTTTTGAACCGAACAAAAAACAGAATGAAATTAAATTTTTTCATTAGCCGAGCAGGCCAGTTTTAAAACTGAGTATCAGAACATTTTATTTCTGATAGTTGACACATTGATGTGTCTTTTAAATAAATTTTATTAAATTAATTAGATAAAAATTAAATGAACTATAAATGGCTTATTAAAGCTTTATAGTATTCTATTAAATATTTTCAGAGTTTGATGATGAGTCTGTGTGAGATTTTGAGACCTGTAGACTCTCGTTTTTGATAGAATAAAAATAATAAATTTATTTTATTCATACATGTTTTTGTTTCTTTTAAAAAAATATTGAAATAACTATCAAATGGGGCATCGTACGAGAAATCTAAAACCATTGTTAGGTCTTGAATGTCGGGTTTACCCATGGTAAGGTTTAAACATAATGCTCGTCTATGTTTTGGCACTCTCACACATGATAATACCCTTTTTTAATAAATTTATTATTCCATTTTTTATATAATAAATAGTTATTTTCTCATAAATGGTGCATCATATGAGAAATTTGAGATAGTCATTAGGTCTGGAACGTCAAGTTTACACTATGTAGGGTAGAACCTTTGCAAGCATGAGAAATTTGGTCATATCACACCTGAAGATGATTTAATTGGGTTATATATATTTTGTTGGAAAATTTAATATAACAATAAAAATTTTATTATTAATATTATTATTTTCATTGAAGAAAAAAATGAAAATTAACTTCAACAATTAAAAAATTATGTCACGGTGTAAATAATAATGGGGAAATGTAATAAATTTTTTGTTATTAATTTTATAAATTAAATTCAAATGTGAAATAAATTTTAATTTATGAGGTCTAATCTGTTTTTAAATGGTTTTTGTTGTTAAAATATTAATCGTGTCCTTGATGGGTTGAAATAAATAATGAATTTTTTAATTATTGTTCATGTTATTATATTAGGAGAAAAACATTGATATATATGTATATTATGTATATATATATGGGAATAAATAAAAATATAGTTATATATAAATGTTCGGTTTTATATATAGGAATATAAATATTTATATATATATATATAACATGTATATATATGGGTGGATATTAGTTGTTGGGTTAGATAAAATATTATTATTTACCAACATAAATTCATTTAAAATATTTAATTAAATAAATGTGTGGACCATTTAAATTTTTATTCCAATTCTTTAAAGAGACCCACGGCGCGTGCCTATACACCTTATTGTGAGTCCCAAATAGCTATTTAAATTAAAAATAATAATTTTTTGGTCTTTTGGTAAAACATTTATATTGCGCTCAAGTGCTGAGTTTGGGTTAAAAAAATTTAAATGAGTTTAAAATGAATAAAAAGAATTTAAATGAAAATTAAGGGAATTAAAGAGGGATAAATGTAAATAATAAAATAGAAATTGTTGAATAGAAATTAAAAATAAGTAAAATGGGGTAAACCCATTTTAATTAATTTTTTCATTTCTTCTACAATTTTAATTTTGATTTATTTATTTAATTAATTATTTTTGTCTCTTTTCATTTTCTTACTTTATTTTCCTCTTTCCCCTCTCATCCCATCCTCCCTCTCTATGTGTGTCTCTCATGTAGTGCCCCTCTCCCTTGGTGGTGTGCCTCCTCCACTCCTCTCCTCCATCGGAAGCTTGATGTGACTCAATTTCTCATATGTTTTATTCAATGTCACATGTTTAGTAAAGATCTTGTTAAAGCTAACATCAGACAGTAACAGTCATATGGTCTCCTTCTCTATCATTTTCATGATCTTTCGCAAAAGGTTTTTACCAAAAATTGGGATTTTTCTAAAATAATCAGAATTTTCCATTTTAGTTCAAATACAAGATCTTCGTAGAGTATAGGATCCTCTATGAGTATACGGTATAGTGTATACTCTCTTTCCCCTAATTTCCTTCCATTATTTAACTCGCATGTTGTGTCACTTGTCGGTGCCTATAGGAGGGGTCTAATATTTTCCCTTTATAAATTAAATAAAATTTTTTTCTGAACCTTCGCACCTTTAGGTGTGGTATTTTAACCTATTTAAATTATTGAAACGTCATTGGAGACCACTTTTTGTGTGCCTATATTCTTGGAAAAAAATTTGTTAGCCCCAAATTAATTTAATTAATTAATTATACATGTTGTGGGATCTCTTTTGTTGAATTTGGATTAAATTAATTATTTTTGGTAATTGTGAACAGTGATCTTGGTTGTGTTGGTTAATTCTTTTCTAATTAATTTGTTCTTTGTTCAATTATTTTCTTGTTGTTCCTTTATTAATTAATATGTGTGTTTTTATTGCTTTCACCGATAAGTTGATTTAGCTATAGCTTCTCGATATAAGTGATCATTCTTTTGTGGTAGAGTTACATATAAATTTTAGTAGAAAATATAAATGAAACTCTGTGATACTTGTTCTGTGATATGTAATTAAATTCAGGGCTGGGAGAGAAAGTGGGTTCTTTATTAAGGGCCACACATGTACTCTTCATTTCTGGCTGATTACCTAAACCTGCTAGGGGCGGTGCTTTAGTTTTTTCCAAACAGAGACTTCCTCGGGCTTTATAAATACATATGAGTGATATCGGTTTCAAAAGTGCCCATAAAGGATGCATCGATTATAAATGTGGCTATACCAAACCTCATTTGATACTTGAACCCTTTCATTATGAGATCATGAAACACTCATGGTAATGCCATGCCTCGAGAAATACTTGGTTTTTCATAATATTTCCTTGGACGGGCTCGGTGGTATTAGATTAATTGAAGTATATACCATAATGATACCTTCAAGATGGTCTTGGAAGCCAACTCTACAACATGAATATAATAATAATAATGATGTGTCGAAAGTATTTATTTATGTATCCTTTGTGTGCTTTTTAAATTGTGATAATTTCCTATTGCTTGAATCACACATTGATGACACATAAACTAGACCCAAGCTAAAGAAAAAGCTTAGGGTGTTGTACCTTTTTTCTGCCATTTTATTTCTATGATTTATATATATATGTCCTGCTTATTATAGGGTTCATATTGAGATTCCCAGCTTCGGCTAAAGTAGATGATATGGGATGGGTGCCATTGGAAAAATGGACCAAGTTATATTTATTTTATTAGGGATATTAAATTTCTTATGTTTATCATATATTGAAACACTGCTATTTTTTACATCACAAAATGAAAAGGTCTAGATGCCCTGGGTGTCAGCCTATTGGGATTTTATCTCACTCCTTGATCGGGCATCGTTTGGTACTCATGTAGACATTATTCGTGTAGGTATGTATAGCGGGAAGCTTAATACTTATTTTGTCTGAGGGTTTCTTTATATGTAGAGTGGAGATTGGGGGCAGAGGACCGATCCCTTGGTCGAGATGAATCTGTTTATTTGTGTACTTTCCTTTAAATCATTAATTTCATGCTTGTATTCCATTTTTCTGAACCTTTTCCTTAGTATACACATCACATTAGAACATCATGTTTTTATCTGTTTTTAGTTATCATCTTGGACACATATTATATATTCATTTAGGATTATTTATTTTCTTCTGTTATAGTTTATTATTTATATGATTTATGTCTTTGTTATAATTTTTTTCATCAATTGTGTTTTACCAATTACCTATGAGGGAATAGTCTCCCCCACAGACATGTTAAAAGGCCCTAGCTTCTAGTCTGTAGCCTCTGGCATTTGGGGAGATGTGTTTGAGGTAATGTAACCCACCAGTCTGGCCACTATCTTAGAGATGAGCTGGGTTGGGACATTAAAAAGTGGTATCAAAGCTGGTATTTTCCTTTTTTCCTATTTTGGGTTTGTAGACAAAAAACAAGGAACTTGTCGGTGCTTGGTTAATTGTTATATTATGGAAAAATCACCCCACGTACAGGAAATGACTAGGGCATTAGGGCTGGGAATTTATGTTCAGGCTTTTTGATATTACAGTTTTTAGGATTTCACCTCAATTGATTGCTATAATTTTCCACTTATTATGATTTATGAACCTTATAGTACTCTATCCATGGCATGTTAAGTTAAGTATGAAGCATTTCATGCATCATAATAGGCACATAGGAATTCACATGCCATGAATTGTGCCATGCCATGTAGTTTCATTTTAGGATGTCTGTGGAATCAAATTGTGATCCTATAATGTATGAAATGTCTTCTAATTATTTAGCATACCTTTTTAGATACCATGTTTTGGTGATATATTTATCATGCTAGAATTTTTCCATGATTCCTTCTTAATATCGTGTTTTCCTTGTATCATGCTTATCTGCCTATTATCATGTATCTATGATTATAATTTTATGCTTTTGTGATCACAACATGTCTCTCTCTATTGGCTTCTTGTAATGAACTACTAGCTTGTTTTTCAAATAATTGGTTCCTTTGCTAAACATTATTGGTTGACATTGAATGGGATCCAAATGAAAAAAACTACAATGTGTATGGTCTCTTAATAGGTTGATATCCACTCATATAACAAGTTTGATATGTGTTTGATCATGTTATAATTTAAAATGAATTGGTTAACTACCTAAATGCAATATTAGGACCATGTTGTCTAGTTGGTGCATGTTCCTTATAATATAACTCTATATTAGGTCTCCTTATCCACTTAAGAGGAATTTATGTAATATATTTTCTAATTAAGGATGAGATGTCAATTAAAGTAAAATGTTTTAAAATGGAGTTTTATAAAACATTATATCTATTTCCATTAGGTGTTGGTTAAGATCAAGTACCTTTTGTTTTGTTTTGAAAAATATTATGTGATGTTTTTATTCAAACATTTTATGATTAAAGATTAAATGGGATTAAATATAAAGGGCTTAGATATGTAACTTGTAGTGATTTCCTCAGTTTAAGACCCTGGTATAATGGTAGTTTGAGTTTCTCATTGAGTTTCTTTTGAACAGACCCATTTGCATGGATTTGTCCCTAGTCATACCCCCTTTCATAAAATGAGACACTTGTTCAGACGGGCTGTCATGTTTTCCTTGACTTTTGTTTCAGTCTTGATCATTAGTTAATGATCATTTCAATCAGGCTAGGCATGCCTTAATAATGGCCAACTGCTTCATAGGTCATTTGAATCCCTCTTCTATATAGTGATATATGACTTTTACACCATCCTCAAAGATAAAATTCAACTAGATTCTATATCACCTTAGGTTAATATGAAATCACGTACGTGGTTCTATTGAGTACTTAACGTTGTGAAAAAACTAGTTGAGTTAGGTGTAATCGTCAAGTATGGATCTGTAAAATATGTTTTCGGCCTTCTTTGTAGTACAGTTACTTCTGTGTTAATGGAATCAAGTTTTTTCTAATGCTCTAGATGAAATCTAGAGACTCAGGTTTTATGACACACCAACCAGTTTTGTTGGGCTTTCATGACAATTGTTTAAAATATTTCCTTCTCATAATCTCCAAATCCTTTTTGTGTACTCTTCCTTAAGTGACGAGCATGTCCCCAATCATTCCTCTATCCTAGATTCACTAAGATAGGATTGGTCTTACCCCATGATATAGCATTAAATGTTTTTGGGCTTGTTTAGGGTGTTTTTCTCAGTGTTTTACACCAACGTGTCATTCTTAATGGGGCTTGTTTAGTCTTGAGTGACCTTTGGATTTTCATGAAGGAATTCCTGGTGAACTCTTATAAACCTTCAATTTCATCTAAATTTACTACCAGGCCAATGCCACTCTGGGCTCGGTCAATGTTTTGATATGGGTATGTTATCCTTTTACCAATGTCTCACTCATAAACATTGGGTATGGACTACCTTGTGTTAGTTCCTTTCACTCTTATTTTTTCAATCCAGGGTTAGCCAGATTTTCTGTCAGGCTATATGATACCTAAATCAAAGAATGTAACTAGATGTAAGGTATGAATTTCTATGGACGTGTTCTTGGGGAATGTGATATACCATGTAAGAAGGAATCATAGTTCAGTTTATAACAACTAGTTGTCCAAGCCAAGCATCTTCTTAAATGGTCGGCAAAAGTGGATTGACTAGTTCTTTCTCTTTCTCAATGATGTGGTTAGTGAAGGTTCTTTTTCTGGCACGTCATCAGGCAAGAAGAGTTCGATTTGGGTTTTGTGGGGATGTTCATGAAAATATGGCTTGATTAGGGTTTTTAGGTCAACGGGAATTGAACATTTCATCCATTTCAGAAATCACATTAGAATCATTGCTAGAACGCTTAATGACGTGTCTACTAGGTAATTTTCATGGTGGAAGGTGTCATGAATCAAAAGTTTCCTCTTTTTAATGTTAAATCCAAAGGTGGGAAGTAATTTTACCATATTTTTAATAAGACAATGAAATGGTTGTTTCTATAGAAAAAAGGGTTTGGATAAATATGATCAAGGTGTTTCAGTTGGGAAATGATCATTGGCTCATATCCTAATGGATTTTGTGTCATTTTCCTAACCGATTCATGAACATGTATTGGGCATTTAGAGACACCACATAACCTTTTGTGTGAGACTTCACACCCATTGTGGATCAGATAAAGGTTATGTTGTTCCCAAAGGCTTCTCTGGGATAAGAATTTATAATGTGGGAAGCATGTAACATTCTGTGTTTTGAACTAAATTAAAAGGAGAAGGAAATTAAATTTTTCCATTAGCAAGGCAGGATGGTTTTAAAAGTGAGCATCAAAACTTTTTATTTCTAATATTTGACACTGCGATGTGTATTTTAAATAAATTATATTATATTAATTAGATAAAAATTAAAATAGAAACAAATTAAATAAAGGATAAAAGGCTTAATAAAAATATATAATATTATATGAAGTATTTTTTAGAGTTTGATGACGAGTAATCATAGGATTTTGAGACCCGTAGAGTCTTGGAGTTGAAAAGAAAAAAAGTATTAAATTTATTTTATTTATACATGTTTTAATTTATTTTCAAAAAAAATTTATATTACTCTCAAACTGTTAGTCGTACAAGAAATCTAAGACCAATGTTATGTCCAAAACACTAGGTTTTCCCTAGGTAGGGTATAGCCTTGATGCGCATCAGGTTTTTGGAACTCCCACACAAGATAATGCCCTCTTTATTTTTCATTAATTTATTATTCCATTTTTTTTATAATAAATAATTATTTTCTCCAAAATGGTGTGTCGTATGATAAATCTGAGACCATTTTTTGGTCAGGAGCATCGATTTTACTCTATGTAGGGTATAACCTTTTTGAGCATCAGATGTTTGTTCTTATTTCAACCAAATATGATTAAATTAGGTTATCAATATTTTGCTGGGAAGTTGAAAATAATAATAATAATTTTATTGTTAATATTATTTTTTGCATTAAAAACAAAAAATAAAAACAAAATTTCACAATTAATAAATTATGTTGCGGTTTAAATAATAATTGGGAAATGTAATAAATGTGTTATTATTAATTGTTTGAATTAAATGAAAATGTGAAATCAAAATTAATTTATTAGGTTTCATTGGATTATAAATGGTTTTTCTTAAAATATTAATGGTGTCATTGATAGGTTGAATTAAATAATAATTATTCTAATTATGGTTTATATTATTATATTAGGACAAAAACGTTGATATATATGTATATAATGTATATATATATGGGACTAAATATATGTATATAGTTATATATACATGTGCATGTGTATATATATGAATATACAGATGTTTATATATATATAACACGTATATATATGGGTGGATATTTATTATTGGGTTAGATAAAATATTTTTATTTACCTATATAAATGCATTTAATGTCTCGACATAAATCAAGGTGTGGACCATTTAATGTTTTAGTCCAAATCATTAATGTGACTCAGGGTGCATGCATGCGCACTCAAATTGGAGTCCTGGATAGCTATTAAAATTAATTAAATAATTATTCTAGCTTTTTGTAAAAAAATTCTGTTTCACTCTAGCACTGCGTTTAGGATAAAAATAATTTTAATGGGTATAAAAGGAATAAAAATAATTTAAATTTTTTATTTATATATAAATAAGGATAAAAATAAATAAAAAAATTGAAATGGTTGGAGAGAAATTAAAAAATTATTAAATTGGGGTAAACCCATTTTAATTAATTGATTCATTTCTTCTAAAATTTTATTTTTATTGATTTATTGAATTTTTTTTATTTTTTTCTCCTTTTTTTCTTTCTTTCCTTTCATTTTTTCCCTCTCCTCATCTCCTTACTCTCCTTGTGTGTTGCCCATGTCGTCCGCCCCCCCTTGGTGGTGTGCCTCCTCCTCTCCTCTCCTCTTTTAGAAGCCCTCTGTGACTCTATTTTCCATCTATTTTCATCACCGCCGGTTGCATAATAAAGCTCCCAGAATGGATAACCTCACGCACTATGAATCATACGGTCTCCTTCTCTATATTTCATGTGTTCTTATATCGATGGTTTTTACCTGAAATTGGGGTTTTCTAAAATCATCAAATTTCTTCTATTTTATGTCAAATCATAGATCACCATAGAGCGTAGGATCATCTATGAGTATAAGGTCTGAAATATACTCTCTTTAACCTAATTTAATTTTATTATTTAAATTGCAAATTGTGCCGCTCGTCGGTGCCTACTAGAAATTTTTAATTTTTACCCTTTCTAAATTAAATAAACTGCTTTACGGAACCTTATCACCTTTGGGTGAGGTATTTTAACCTGTTTAAATTATTGCAACATCATTGGATACCTCTTTGGGTGCACTGACATTCTTGGAATATTTTCTCTTAGCCCTGAATTAATTAAATTAATTAATTTCACATGTTGTGTGATCTATTTTGTTGAGTTTTGATTAAGTTAATTATTTTGGGTAATTGTGAACAATGATCTTGGTTGTGTAGGATAATTATTTCCTAATGAGATTTTTCATTCTTCAATTATTATCTTTTTGTGACTTTATAAATTAATATGTTCATTTTTATTTCTTTTGATGATAAATTGATTTTGCTACAGTTTCTCGATATAAATGATCACTTATTGTGGTGTAGTTACCTATACAGTTTAGTTGCAATTATAAATTCAACTATGTGATACATGTTCGGTGATATCTAATTAAATTAATAGCATGGAGAGAATGTGGGTTCTATATTAAGGGCTACAAATGGAATCCATCTTCCTAACAGATTACCTCTACGCACCGGGGGGTGTCATAGAATTTTCAAGAACGAGACATCCTCGGGCTTTCTAAATAATTATGAGTGATACTGGTTCCAAAAGGTTCCATCAAGGAATGAAACTATTAATATGTGGCTACACCAAGACTTAGATGATACATGACCCATTTCATAAAGATATTGGGACAAACTCAGCGTAAATCCATGCCTTGAGGGATTCTTGGTCTTTTGGAAGATTTCCTTCGACGGGCTCGGTGGTATTGGATAATTAGAGGATGTACCATAGTGATACCTTCGTAAGGGGATCATACTCCAAATCTATAAATTGAACATAATAACAATAATAATGTATGTAAAGTATTTATTTATGAATTCATTATGTCCTTTGTAGATTAATATACTTTTATGGTGCTTGAATCACACTTTGTGGACACATAAACTAGACCCATGCTAAAGTAGAATCTTAGGGAATTCTTCCTTTTATCTACCTTTTTATTTCTTGGATTTATATATATATATAAATCCAAATTATTATAGGTACCACATTCAAATTCATGGATTAGTCTGAAGTAGGTGATACGAGATGGGTGTCGTTGAGAACCCAGACCAAGTTATTTTTATTTTTTATGGTTAATAAATTGATTGCATTTAACATATATTGGCGCACTAATTTTGTTTATAGCATGGAATGAAACGG
The DNA here is from genome assembly GCA_963277665.1 of Viscum album. Lineage (NCBI taxonomy): Eukaryota > Viridiplantae > Streptophyta > Magnoliopsida > Santalales > Viscaceae > Viscum > Viscum album. The sequence continues at coordinate 1,762,508,093 of OY728120.1, read as the reverse complement.
TTTAAATATCATGGGTGTCGGCCTACTAGGATTTTATCTCACTCACAGCTCAGGTGCCATTTAGTACCCGAGTAGACTTTATGCATGCAGGTACGGATATCCAGAAGCATGCTTCTTCTAGTGATTGAGTATTTCTTGATTCTTAGTATGGAGATTGGGGGTAGAGGACTGAGACTTTTCGGGAGATATAATTATTAGTTTTTATTATTTCATTTACATCCATGATTGCATGTTAGTATTCTAATTCTATAATCCTTTAATTTAGCATATACATCATTTCATTACATCATTTTGAATCTGGTTTTAGTTATCAGCTTCTACACATTTTATGTATTTAGTTGGGATTATTTATCTTTTTCTACTATAGTTTTATTATTTATATACTTCCAATATTTGTTATAAATTTTTGTTTCATCCTATGTGAGTTACCTATTACCTATGATATAATTATCTCCCCCACAGACATGTTAAAATTTCCCTCACTGTTACTCAGCACCCTCTGGCATTCGGTGAGATGCACATAATGTCATGTAACCCACCGATCTAGCCAGTGTCTTGGAGGTGATCTGGGTCAGGATATTACACCTGGTATTTTTCCTAATCAGTAGGATGATTTTTCTATTTACACTGTTCTTATTACTATGTCTATTTCAAAACTCCCTTATCAATTGTATCAGATGGAAGAATTATAATTTGAAAATAAATTTCATGAATTTTTAGATAAAGGATTCATTTGAGATATAACTTCACCATGGTGTGCTCATATTTTGTTTTTTAAAATTAAACATGATTCAATGATACATTTAATTGATTATAGATATTTTAATAACATCACATTTAATAAAAATTATCTTTTTCCTCATATTTAGGATTTCATTGATCAGGAATAGAGAGTACATCATTTTTCTAAGGATGATTTAATTTTAAAGTAGCCTCAGCTAATAGTAAAGGGATGATATCATTCCAATTATTCAATTTATAATTAGATATGTGAACTATGAGTTCTTTATTTTTTTCCTTTGGGTTCTACAATTCACCTAGTGAATTTATGGAACTTATAAATAGTGTTCAAAATGATTTCATGGAAATGATAATGGTTTTGTTTATTAATTGATTTTATTATATTCTAAATGTCTGGTGGAACATGGAAGTCAACTATAGATTATTTATATAACCTCAAATGAAAATAAACTATATGGGGTATTTAGAAACTTTGATTTTTGAATTAAAAAATTACTTTACCTAAACATATAGTTATTAAAAATGGAAAAACTGTTGACCCTACTTAATATTTTTATGAATAATGGAAAATTAAAAAAATATCATAGATATTCATAGATTTCATAGTTTAGTAGGTTAGTAAAGATGGTTTTTTGAAAAAAAAAATATCATTTTTCTGTCCCATTAACAAATCTAACTCCAAAAAAAGTTAAATTCATGTGGATTATAAAATGTCATGATTTTATTTTAGGAACACAAAAGATGATTGGTGAGTAATCTAGTTTTCTCCCAAACATCTTTATGAAAGATGTTCAGGTAATTTTGTGTATTTTTCTTCAATTAAAACATCAAAATTTAAATTTCTATAAACATGATAGGGAATTATCTACTATAGTTTCTTATTTATATCATTGGAGGCATAATAAGTATTAAATAATGTGTGAAACATATATTGATAAAAAAAATTTATGTAAATATTAACATAGAAATAATTAAACATCGGATAGATAAAATAGATGTAACTAATTAAGTATTATGGTTGTATTATTTCTTTCCATCCTGGAAAAAAAGTAACTGGTGATTTTAGTTGAAAAAATAAGGCTACACAAACCATTTTACATTTGGAACATTACACTTTGGTTAATGATTTTGTAAATTTTTTTCATAGAAGTTATATAAGTTGGTACATCCATTATTTTTTGCGTTTATTAAAATTTTACTTTGTTATATAGAATAAATAAATCTTAAAAGGAGTATCAATATTTAAAGGAAATTGTAGAATATGTTAAGAATGTTCTGATTCCTAATTTTATTATTTATAAATATGGTTTTTTGTTATTTAGAAAAAGATTATGTGTGCCTTGTTATTACCTATTGAGAAATATTTATTAATTGAGAAAATAGTTTCTTTTTTTATTAGAGAAATGCTAAGATGTAAGGAAAACATCGAGAGTATTACAAGTGGGGTTGAATGAAAAGAGATATTACTGACATCACCATGAATGGTGTGACTTATTAGTTTGTAAAATTAAAATGATTGTTATCGATGATATTTCTTCAAAAATATCCAGTGCTAGAGTGGAAATTGGAAAATATATTAATGGATTTCATGATAATTTTGATAATGAATTCTCGAGGTAATAATACTGTAAGAGTTATTTTTTATTGATTAACTAAATGTGAGAATTCCCTTCACATTGATATAGAATTTCATTATACAATATTTTTGGAGTATATATAAAGAAGATAGTCATGTTTTATTCAATGCCTCTCTCCATTATATAAGACCATGATCCTAGTTTCCCATCTATTTCATAGAAATTAAATCATAAGGTGTTGGGGAATGAATTAAATCGTAGTACAACTTTTCATCATAAATCTTCTTGAAAGTATAAGAAAGAATATAGACCATGGAATATTTTATTCATTATTATTCAATGATTTAATAGATAAATTGTGATTAAAATATTTTTTTAGTTTATTTTTTATATAATAATAGTTTTCATTTAGTTATATTTATTGCATTATTTGAGTCATTATTTTGAAACCAGTGTCAAACAACAGATTTTTCAGATTATGTATAGGAAAATAATACGATAGAACTATATTTTTTATTTGAAATGTATAATAAGTTGTAGCTTATTCAAAAAAATGAAGAAATATTAGAGTAATATGAAATGTTATGTGGATTACCAGAGGAAAGGTATTTATTTTGAGGTATGTGACTATACCTTTATCAAATATTCTCCATGGGAGATGTTTATTTGTTTTGTAAAAATAGAGATGTTATGTTGGTTGTTTATTTAAACATATGAAATCCTATAAAATGTTTCATTACTTTCTTACTGTGGGTATTTTCCTCCATGTATATATTAGGTACCCAAGATATCTCATGTTTCTATGTAAAAAATATGTTTCGGATTTATCTCATGTTTTGGGCCTTGAAGTAGTTCAATTAAAAAAGATTACTTCTTATGAGGAACATCCAGTTTAGATTCTTGACTAATGAGAGAATGTTTTCTATAATAAGTTGATTCACCATGTTAACATTTTATAGAAAGTCATGTTGTTAAAGAGGAAACATCAGAATTTAAAAATATTATAATAGAAACATATCACAACATGATTAATATGTGAATAAAATTTTGAGGATGGAATTTATAAAAGGGGGAAAGAATATAATATCCAAATAAATGATATAATAATCAATTTTCATATTTATTTATCATAAATAGACAGTTATCTTGCTTATATTAATACTATGTAATTGTTTAAATCAAAATGGAAATATTTTTAAATAAAATCATTAATGATAAGGTTTTATTTAAGATATTAATATCTAATTTTTATAATATTAATTAGAAAACATGAATATATTTTTTGAATTTTTAAAATTATAATTTATATATGGTTAAATTTTTGGAGTTCTCAAAAATTACTATTTTATCTGTGAATAATTATAATACCAATTTTTATAAAAAAAGTTTTCCTTTCAATAATTCATGTTTTCAAAAAATCCCAATATGTTATTAATTTTATTTCATGTAATATAATTATTATTTTTTAAAATTTAATACAATTAATTACTTTTTAATCAACTTTATATTGGATTTTATTATAAGATTTTTTTTCTGGGTTTAAAAAAGTTTTTTCTAAAATCTATTTCAAAATTCATAAGGATTATCAAATGTTATTTCTTAAAATAACCTTTTATAGTTAATGTTTGAAATGATATTAATTTATTATATTTAATTAAATACCATTTTTTAATACAATTACTATTATTAGTCATATAGTTAATATAAAATCATATTTTTCATTAAAAAAATCTTAAAAAAATTGCTTCTTTATTGCATTTGCAGGTTTTATTTTAAAATAATTTTGGCCTCTTTTGTGAATTTAATTCTCAAGGAATGGTTACATATTTTTAATAAGAATAATAAATATTTTTGAGTATGTTCAACTAAATTTTTTACTAAAATGAAAAATAGAAATAGTAAAAATTAATTACATCATTCATAGTAAAATCTGATTTACTTGTGGTTAAACTATATAAATAAGTGTTCAGATAACCTAAAAAGTGCATATGATATATTTTATTCCCATATTTTGAATTATAAAATCAATTCTTCATAATTATCCATTATTAGATCATTGTAACATTGAAAAACATGGGTGAAATTCATTATATTGAAAAATTATATTCCCTCCACTCACCTCACTTGTAAAAGGCCACTCCCTCCCCTCTCTTCACACCTTTAAAAACCATGGATCAGAAAATACCTACCAAAATATCTTCTATAATTCCAAAATCTCATCATATAAGATATAGGTTTTGGGAAAAATCCAACCTAATAAGGCCTTTGGAACAGGTGTTTTTATTTTATTTCTTCCACCACCACCTTAAATTATAATTAATCATCATTTATAAAATACAGTCTTTAAATTTAATATTATTTTATTTTATTATATTTATTTGATAAACCAAATTCTTCTCCACTTCCATTAAATGGGTTATGAAATCATCATTTTGGGGTGTGATGGTCTACCACCTCATGAAGTGGTGTTATTCATCCATTCATTACCAACTCTCATAGTTGGGTATGATGATCATTCTAATGTATATATATAAAATTATTTAATAATTATCCCTATGTGGTTATTATATAATATATAAAAAATTACATTCTATTTCATAGATTATAAGATGACTCCACTCGGGTGTATGGTGGACTACTACCTCGTGAGGCAATATAATTCATTTTTTATAAATGTGTTACGTGGAAGCTAATATGGTTAATGATAATGAATAAAATTTATATAAATGACATAAAAATTATATTGAGGAAATATTTTTCATTCTTAAGAGATAATATATGATTTTATTTCATACCTTTTGACTCTATAAGAGATGATTACATATTTGTGAACGTGTGAAATACAACCTTCACGAAGCGATGTGACTCTCTTTTCTTCACGAAAACACTTGGATGATATATTTAAGTACATTTAGTGATATAATATTGTATATATGATATTATTATCATCATTTAATGATGAAATATTATATACATATTTTCTATAATGATCGTTAAAAAATAGATACAATATACCTTAGTATGTGTGGCCTATCGTCTCCCTGGTTATACCGTACTTCATTTGAAATAACAATAAATCATGATTTATCATAAAAGTATAATTTATACATAAATATGATAAATTTTTCATGACTATTACTCTTTATATGTTTAAATAATGACTAATTTTACATAGTAAACCTCGGAAATTTATTTTTTTCAGATAATCTAAATACATTTCTAGCATCTAGCATAAACATAATTTATTTAGTAATTTTATTTGAAAAGATAATAAGTAAAATAAAATAAATGAATATGGTTGTTAATAATTTTAATAATTAACATTATTTAATTATTCTGGAAGATAATCACACATGTGACAAGTTGGACTCAAGCCAAGGGTCTTTATTTCCATTTCCTTTCATTAGGGGATATCTTGGTGTTATGCACCTGTATTCTTTTACGATGTTTATATATAGCCACTTGGACATTTTGAATCCGTTATTTCTCTATTATCATGTAATTTTATAATTTTATTAATGAAATATCTCATGTGGATTATGATTAAAATATCTCCAAAGTTATAAGGGACACTTATTTAAAAAAATCTTTTATTATTTTTGATCAAACTCATTTTTTCAATGCATATTAGTCTAAAACAATTTTATAAAAAAATTATATGGATATAAAATATTTATAAATTAAATTTTATTTCAATTTTTCATTTATTTTATAATGTTTTTAAAGTAATATTATGACATGTTTTATATAGAACATTTTTATAAATGACAAAAGGAAACTTCTATTGTTAATGTGCATGGTGACAATGACATTTCAACTATTATAGCCCTTATTTTATTTTGATATTTCATTGAATTGTTTCTTATATCCTTAAATGAAGAACCCTAATTCACTTTTTTGGATATTTTGGGGTTGAAAATGGGTTTTTAAATGAAAATGTTATTTTTTATATCCAGAATTTATTTTTATTAGAGTTTAAAATAGTGTTTCATTGTTTATTTATGAAAAAGTGAAAGAGAAAATTATTTTATGTATATTTTTGTTCTTGGTTATTGTATACAATGGAAATCCCATATATAACTATTTAATTTTGTAATAACTAATATGATAGGTGCGCTTATATAGCACTTCAACACATTAGTTAATGATTATGTTCTCTGGGGAATTATAATAGAAGTTGGATGTATATTTATTCCAATTTTTTAGTGTTTTGTAAGGGATCTGTAGGGGTTTCATGAGATGATCTCCCAAGGTACCTAGATGACATTTCAATTAATTTTTATATGTATTCCTGGAAATAAGTTTTATTAAATGTTAATGTTAATGGTGAATTTAAAATTAATTATAATTAGATTTTAATGTATAATTTATTTTTTTAGGTAAATATTTCTCATAATATTTTAGGTATTTCACTCGGATAATGGTTTTATTCTTTGTATTACCCTTACTAAGACATTTCTTTTTGTCACACATTTTTATATTTTTTTACTAGATTTAAGTATGGGTAAGGGAAAGAATAATATCAACACAAAATTCATGATGATTTTTTATGAAAGTAAATAAAAATTTCTTTTAAATGTTTTATTTTATGGGAAAATAGATACTAATTAAAAGTGTTGACAATGTATTACAAAGTTTTTTAATTTCTGAATTATGACTTAATTCTCTAAAACACTAAACATGATTCGATCGTCAAAGTGATGTAATGTAAATTATTGACTAATACTCATGATTATTTAATGTTTAAGGTTGGGTCTTATACTATACTCAACATCCATAGGGTCTATATCAACATCAGTTTTAATCTACAAAACCACAATGTGAAAAAAAATCCTCAATAAATACAATGATCTTTTCACTCTGTGCAACCATAATATCTATCAAAAATATGGTCTCCCCTATATAATCTAGAGAACATCTTTATATGGTAATTAAGAAATTTCCCATTATCCTTAGCTGATAAAAACCGAACAAAAACCCTTAAATTTTTTGTTCCTTAATAACCACATAATAGTGTATATTATATCCTCATCCCACATCTACATATGAATGGGGTGATGGTAAATAATTTTTCTTGATCATAATTGTAATAAATTTATTTTTTTGAATGGTATTAAAATTATATTTAATAATAAAAATCTCCTCCTTCTTACCTAATCCCAATATACATCATCTAAATACATCATACATATTTTTTGACCATTGATTGATTTCACATTATGAATTATGAGATTCACACACTAGATCAGCCTTAGGGAATAAGGATCTACACCTCTCTCATGAACACATATCATGTTTTCCCTATTTAAAGACATTCAAGGAATGGGTTGTTGGTATCAAACCATTCATGAAACAAAAAGAACAATAAATCCAAATCCTGGTTTTCTTTCACCGTGTACCCAAACGAAAATTCTAAAATTAAAAGGATAAACTTCATCAATGCATGATTCTGAATTTCACTCACCATCTATTCATCTAATGATCTCATCAATCATTATTCCGCCTCTAATGGCCTCTCTCCAAGATCCTTTATGTTCACACTAGAATAATATGAAAGAAAATTACCCTTTCAATAAGAATAGGCAATCTCATAGTCCATATTCTAGAGATATTATACCAAATACATCTACAACAAATTAATGTCTATTGAAATAATGGGTTCCCTAGACCCAACTATGCACTAATTTTGATTACCATATCATGTATACAGTTAGTTATACATGATTTAATCTTACCATTATAGTGTATACTTTTCTACATCCGATATGTAATTGTAATTTTAAAAGATTAATTGTCATGTAGAGAGGTTATTGTAGATCCCATGTTATAATGAGAACCTCAAGATACTATGAAATCAATCAAAAATAAATTTTCTATAGTCTAGATACATCTTACTAACTTGACACATTAAATGTTTGACTATCATTTATTGGGGGATAATAAGCATTTAGACTTCTTTTCATGAATTTCGCACTAAGTGATCTCTAGTAGTGAGATCATGAGGACAGACCCACCGATAGTAACACCACACATTTTGGGTGTCATTGGTCATTTCTATCTATGGAAATGTGTATTGGTCTCCTGACGTGGTACAATTACTAATGTGTATCATTTTATTGTGTACTTTGATACTGGAAAAAAATCATGGTATTGAAATCATGGTGAGGTAGCTTGTGTTGGGTGCATCGTTGGTGGTATGTCATTGGTTGAATGGTCAAGAATGTATTTGTCACCTCCATGTTTAGGAAGTTTTATATCTTAGGCCTAGTTGATCAGGATGGGGCTTCCTTTATATACCTTTTTCCAAATCAATAAAAAGGTAAATCCATCCAGATATATCAACAAATAATAAATCAAGGAATGGACGATGACACAAGTGTGTGTTCTACTTTATGAGATATTTAATGACAAAGATATTATAGTACACAGTCAGTGTTCGTAGGTTGGTGTTAATTGTTATGCCTAACCTTATCACTTTAATGTCCATGATGGGTTGCAATACTCTACTCTTGGCCTATGAATTTATTCACTACTATCGAGATAAGAACCTAGATGGTCACACATAATAGCATATTTGAGAATTCTCCCTATTAAGTTCAAAAGGTATATTGGACATGGTGGGCCCCACCAAGGGGTCTGAGTGGTGTCCCAAGATTCGATCATCAATAGAATTATATAAATTCATTAATATTCAAGTAATGAATATTTGGGATTTAATTTATTTAATGATATTACAATTTTATTAAATACGGGAAAATTATTATTCGAATTAATATTATTTTAATATTCAATGTTTGTTTAATATTATGTGGGATAGAGAGTAGAGTTAAATGGATCGATATCTATAATGTAATATATTTTATATATATTAAAATTATGTGATAAAATAATAAATCATATTGACTCATTTTTGTTGGTAAAAATTATTTATTTAGTGGATGTTGAAATAAACGGGTTCTAGGGAACACAACTAGGTATTTAGTAAAACCAATATATATAAAGAGGAGGCTCTCTATCTTGTGAGGATTTTATCACTATTAATTCATTTAAAATGAATGAAATCCAGAGAATCTCACTCCTCCTTCTCTCTAGATAGAGAAGCTCTCGATCAAAGATACTATGATCAAGAAATCTCTCAATCATCAAAGGAATCTCGATGTAGTGATCATTGGGACGTTGAAATCATCTTCAGGTCTCTGTTCTAGCACCTTGAATTCGACAATTGATGCTCCCACTAGTTTTCTAAGCATGTGTGGAAAATATAGAGGGATCATATAATGGATTAATTAATTAGAGATCGCTAGTAAAGAGTTTCAGTCGAGCGCACCTTCAGATCTGGAACGGTATGTTTTCAGCTTAATTTTTGGGCTCCATACAATATATATAAGATCGTCAGACCTTTTTGGGGCTCAGATCCTTGGTGTCAACAAGTCCTGTCAAACTGTAAATGAAAATTTTTTAAATCCCCATCCCAATTGCTTCTTCTACGAGCCCTGGAACCTTTCAGTGGTATAGAGGGATCGTGTAGATTTTCAAAGACTAGAAAATTAAATTTGTATTACAATTCAGTATAAGGCTTAAAAATAGTCTAATTTGTTCAAACCATGTGTCGATCCAATATTGAATGGCCATTTTATGGTCATTTTAAATTTTTTAAATGGATCAAATTTGGGGTTTGATTGCGGGTATTAAATTTTATTCATTCCAAAGGATCAATCAAGATAAAGATCAGCCATCAGATATGATTAATATTATTTGTAAAATTATAAATTTAATAATTTAATAATTTGTATAATAATTTTATTATTATAATGACATTTATTTTATTATTATAATAATAAAAAAATAATAAATTATTACTTTATAATAATAAAATATTATAATTAAATTTAAAGTCTATTTGATTAGCCTTTATAAGTTAAAAAATTGTGTGTGGAAAAACACGCAAAGGAAAAGAAAATAATTGGTAAAAGGGAACGTGACTTAAAAAGAGGAGGTGCATACTTGACATCAAAAAAACTAGGGTATTTCTTTTTAAATAGGGTGGAGGATATTTAAGAGGGTATTTAAAAAAACAATATTTTTTAAGTGTGTGGGGGTGGTTCAAACAATAAAATTAAAAAAAAGGTTTTACAGGGGGTCCATGCGGCACCCTTCTTCCTTAAGAAGCTTCCTGAGGGGACTGCCTTGTTCCCGGTGAACCAGCCCTCACGTGCCCCACCACCCTAACCTCTAGTAAATATGTAGGAGGCTCTGCCGATCCTACCACATGGCCCATGCTGCGGCCCAGGCCTTCGCTCGCATTGTCACCCGTCATCACTCAGTCTTGCCTCATTAGAGCTAGCCTACCCAATCTCAGCCATGCCCCTGGCCAACCTCCATCCACCCTACTCTTACAGACAGTGATGTCGCCACACACTCCTCCCATCCAGATCCTAGTGCCTTCACCTCCTATCCCTATAGCACATTATTACCAGTTCCAACTCAAGCCGCCTCCTGGTCTTCCCTCCACCTAGTGCTCCAGCCACACGTCTTCTACCCAACACCAGAACTGCCTCCCTCCTCCAGTGATGGAACCCCCAAGAGGCTCACCTCCTCACCTCATCCCAGATGTGGCTTGGATGTTGCCATCATCCACCCTCCCAGCCCCACTCCAGGCTCCCGCTAACCTGGTCTCGGTTTCAGCTTCATATCGCTTTGCACCGGACAACCCACAGCAGGCCACAACGAGATTGTATCCCCACACAGCCGTCTTTTCGCCACCTTCGCTGAAAACCCCATGTAGCATGCCTTCTCACCCGACTGAAATTGTGGCACCTCCGGATTTTGTCTTCACCTGGGAGGTATTATTTTCTATTCATTTTTTACCCAGATAAAAATTGTCCCCAAAACGTTCTGGGCCGATCTACCCAACCCAGAACAAGTCTGGATAGATCGGTCTAGCCCAGTTTGTCTCTTTCTCGGCGTCGTATGGCCCTGCACGGATTTGTCCTGACCGAAACAGGTCGTGCAGTGGTGTTTCATGGATCGACCAATCAAATTAGTAAAAAATAATTAATTTAATTAATATAATTTTAGTATCTTAATTAAATTAATTAAAATTATTTTTGGTTAATTACTTTAATTCCTAGGATAAAAATTAATTTAATTTTTAAATGAAATTAAATTAATTAATTAATTAAATTTTGGCATTATGAAATTAAATTAATTAGCAGATAGATAATTAATTAAATATTTTAATTATTTAATTCAATTATTTTAATTTATAAAACCCGCATACTTAATTAATGAAATTAAATTTTATCACGCATTATTTATCCGCCTAATAGTCTTGATCACAAACTTGTTTATGTTGCATTTATTTATTTAATTATTTAACTATGTGTGATTAATATAATTAATTAAAAAGTTGGTCTACACATAGTCTTTAATTTTTTTATATGTATAAGGACCAACACATCTAATTCACCTGTTGTACATTTATACCCCTAGTCCCCCTCACATGCGCATGAGTATTTTTCTACATCAGATGAAGATGATGTGAGAAGTGACATAGATCCCACCCAGACTAGGTGGAACTCCAAGACATGATGTTGATCCCACAAAGATGAGGAGGTACTCCTAGATGTGACGTGGACCCCGCTAATACAAGGTGATTTTCCAGAAGAGAAGAAAACATACAAGATAGGGGCAAGATGCAACACGAGTCAAGCTTCGACTCATGTACGATTCCCTTAGGTCATATTGATGCTCATGACCAGCCATGTAATAGTTTACCTTTATGCATTTATTTAATATTTTATTCATTTAGAATAGTGGGAAAATAAAAATAATAATAAATAATAAAATTTATAAAAAAGAATTTTATGTTTTTATATTAATGTTCAGTTGTGATCGTGACAAAATAGATGATCAAGATTAATATAAATGAATTACATTTGTTGACAGAAAAACAAAAAAATATCAAAAAAATATCATGTCACAATAGCCTTACATCATTATTTTTTGAACAAAACAGGGTATTTGGGATGCCGATCATGCCATAGTTAAGGGTGCCTCTTACTATCAGGGAGTTCTTATTAGGGTTGTTGGTTGACTTAACTAAAATTTCATCAAAGAGATATCCATATCTAGCATGTTGTAATATTATAGGCTAGCATTGAGTAAATTAAGAAATTATTTTAGATGTTGGGAATTCACTCAACAAATCAAGGGACTGCAAGTTAATGTGGTTGGCCAACCAATAACCTACATTGGACCCTCTTAGCAGTGGCGTATCCATAGCTTGTACAATATGACGGAGGATCATGGATCATCACCACTAGTATACTAAAATGACAGAGTATTCATATTCTAGAATAGAGGGTTTCTAAAATTTGAAAAATCAGTGGGAGACATTCGATGATTAAATTAATCAATAAAGTTACATTCAGTAATCATCATAAAACGTACTAATATACTAAAGTATAATTTGTAGAAATATGGAAAGTATTACAACATTTAAAAACTTTTATGAATATTTGACAATGTTAATGTCGAAACTAGAATGAATTTCCAAAAAAAATTATAGGCGCTCATGCATAATATTAGTATATCATGAATTTCAAGGTTTTAGTGTCCCAACCTGCTAAGCCACCTCAGGAAGTGAGAGTGTAAAAATGCTTACAAGAGAAACATTAATTTAGCATATTATGGTTTTATCAAAATGAAATCATCAACTTCTGATTTTAGTTGTGGTCGCTAAATCACGACACAGATGATGTTTTAAGAAGTCTCATATCCAATATCCTTGCGATGAGAAAGTGAAGATATATTGGGATGTGATGATTACACTTTATTAGTGTAAAGTTATAGAAAGTTAATAATATTTCATGGAATCCTATTTTTATGCTATTTATACCCATTTACTCTAGTCTCATTTAAGGATACAAACTAACTTTATAGATTAAGCACTTCATTACCTTTATGGTAACATTCTCTATGTAAAAATAATTTTAAAGAAAGTATCATATTTTGTTTTTATGTTGAATAAATTGAATGAAAAGGTGAAAAGGCCTATAGAGAGTTACATCGAAAGAACCTTCGTCATTTCCTTCAAAGAAAAGTTTTTTTCATTTAATAGGAGGTAATTTTCATCACATATTAGAAATAAACTTATGGATACTTAAAACGAAATAAACTTAAATACTAGGTGAAAGTACCCGCTTCTCATTTAGGTATATTCATCAATATGTTTCAAATACACATCAAGGTTATTTAATACAATATTCCAATTATATATTTGTATTTAAATACAGTAACAAAGTTAATATAGTGACATTATATGAAGTAATGTGTCTTCTCCAAGCAGCTGAAAAATGGTGATTCATAATTTTTCGGTGAGAAACACATAACTTATAATTTCCAAGTGAATGATTTTAGTTGAAAATTTTTTTGAGTATAACCCAAAAATTTTTATCATGTGCCCATTTGTTCATATTGGGACATTATTCCAAGTTTTGGAATGAATTCTGTTTCGAGTGTCACATACTCAACAAATAGTTCAAACGTACTTGAATCATTGGCAATACATAATGAATATAAAAATGTAAGACTTACCTAGTTTTGGAAATATAATTCTTTGTCAAGTAAAACTCAAAGTGGACGTCAAGAATACACCCAGTATGGTTTTTAGGCTTGGAAAATCTAAACACCTTTGATATTATTGAAATATTTATTTTATAAAAAAACATTATAAATAAAGGTATTCCACAAACATTTCAGGGTCAGTTCAATAAGAGATTGTGTTCTATTCCAAAGGGAAACCAAGATGTAACAATACATCATTAGATTCTTTATAAAATTAAGTAATGTAATAGTGAAGTATAATCATGGTCATAAGACATGAGTTTCTTTAGATCGACATGCCGAAGAATATCTTGACCAATAATTCATCAATCATGATAATGTAGCTTGCAGTAATTCCAAAATGCATGTAACTATATATACAACAAGATATTGATGTTCATAAGGAGGATTGATGATGAGTCTTACATATTAACATTGATCGACAAAATGTAGCATGGGGAAATTCCTAAATGCATATTTTATACATCAATGTTATGATGTATGGATTATCAATGTTACAACCTGTAGTAAAATCCATTATATTTCAAGACGTTCTTTGTAAATAATAGAGAAATCCCATAACTGATATTCCTATTAAAAAATGATAAATATATATCATACAAGTCATAGTACGATGAAAATTCCATTTTGTCATAGGGTTTGTTAAAGATGAAATGTTTTTGTTAAGGATTTAAACAAATATATATCATGTTAAACACGTTGAGAATCTATGTTAATTATCCTAATAGTTTCTTCAGATATAATGTAAAACCATAAGATAGAAAAATGTGTTCAAGTGATAAACATCTTTACTATATAAGGGTGAACATTTATATTAGAGATAGTGGGAGCAAGATTTACTTGGGTTAAGAGAATGCTAGAGATTCACAAATGGTTTACAGGGGAACAAGTTCCACATGTACATGTGGAATAGGAATGTTCCAGAGAAACATACAGTAAGGAAGAATGAAACAATGGTGATGGTTTTATATTCACTATGTCTAGTGATAAATTATTAATTAAGAATAATATATCCTAAAAGTATGTAGTATATGGATATTATCTAATATTGAAAAGATATATTAAAATTCAATAATGTATTCCAATATCAAATTACAAAGGGGCTTATAAATTGAATATTTTTGTGGGTATTCAAATGAGATGATACATGCATGGTACAAGCCTAGTACCAATAAGGATAGATTGGTCATACCAATTCAGTATGCATAAATCCATTAATATTTTACATGTAATAGATAAAATTCTAAGATCATTATATTGGTCATTGGATGTCAAGATCAACTTTCATGGAAGGTGTCTATATGAAAAAACCATAAAGGGATGATGACACAATCAAATGTCAATGTAGGTTGCAAGTTACTAAAATTGAGTTCTGGATTAAATTAAGAAACAAGATCATAGAGCATTCATTTTGAATAAATCTGTGCCTTATTTCTACCAAAGGTTAGTAGGAGTGCCAATGTTTTCCAAAATAAATATTTTCAGAAATATATTGAAAATATATATTGATATTACAGTTAGATAAGATGGTTTTAAAAGTAATTCTATAGTTATTGACTTAAATTAGTAATCTATTTTCTAGGGAACAAGGTCTACTAAGGTAGATCTAATGGTTTCTTGGACCTAGTCAATCATACAAAAAGTGACATTGTATTGAAAAATACATGTTAGAACAATTCATGTTCAGAACTGATGCCAATGTCACATGGATTAATCTCTCCAGGTTAACATTTTCGGAACATGGGAAGAGATTAATGTTCAGAGATGAGAACCATGCGCTTTAGTGATGGATCAATCATGTATGCCATAATATGTACATGAATGGACACAACCAGTATATACATTATAGTAGGAAAATAACAATTAAATCCAGGAGCACTGCAAGTCATGCATTCAGAACTATCATCTTCAATTTTGGCGAGTACAAATGATATGTTTCTAGTATATAGAAAAGAAGGTATACTAGTTTTTTTGGGACACAAACTAGTAATCCATAGATCAATTTGATCTAGTATCATAGTTAGGCAGATATGATGAGCGAATCATGCTCATAAAATCTAGTGGTATCCATACCTACAAATACTAAGTATGTTGTAGCTTCTAAGGCAGCTAAGATACAGTTATTAATCGCAACGATTTTTTCCTGTTCTTGGAATCACACCGAGTAAAAAAGGTATTATCAAAATATAAATTATTATATTATTACTAATCATGTTTTCAAGTTAATGAAATGAAAAAAAGTGATATACTTAGGGATACCTTATCTTGATAAGTTTTACTCATGGAAATGAGGTCGCATACAACAGATATTCCAAATGATGAAAATGTGGTAGTCCGAGCAGCTAAATCCATTACTCAGCAGAAGCATGATCATTATCATGTGAGTAGCTAAAAAATTGGGTAGGAAGTTTGCTCTTGTGAAAGTGGGAGTGTTGAAATAGCAGGTTCCCTAGACCCAACTATACCCTACTTTTTATTACCGTATCATGTGTATAGTTAGTTATACATGACGTCATCATACCATTACGGTGTATACTTTTCAGAATCCACTATATAATGGTAATTTCCATAGATTAATTGTCGTGTCGAGAGGTTATAGCAGATGATGGGTTTTAATGATAACCTCAACATACTATGAAATTAATCATGAATATATGTTCTATGGTCTAGATAAATCTTACTAACTGGACCCAGTATATGTTTTATTATCATGTTTCGGGGGCTCATAAGCATTGAGACTTCGTCTCATGAAGTTTTCACATGGTGATCTCTAGTAGTGAGATCTTGAGGATAGACTCTTCAATATAAACACTACATATTTTGGATGTCATTGGTAATTCCTATCTACAGACATGTTTATTGGTATCCTAACATGAGACCATTACCAATTTGTATCATTTGATTGTGTACTTTGATGCAATGAAAAAACCATGTTATTGAAATCAGGGTAAGGTATCTTGTGTTGGGTGCATCGTTGGTTGTATGACATTGGTTGAATGGTCCAGAAAGGATTTCTCTCTTCCATGTTTAGGAAGTTGTATATCCCTGGACTGGTTGATCAGGATGGTGCTGACATTATAAGTCTTTTTCCAAAGTAGTAGAATGGTCAATCCATCTCGATAGATCCATAAATAAAAATAAATAAAAGGATGATGACATAAGTGTGCATCCTGGTTTATGACATATTTAATGACTATGAGATTATAGTACACACTCAGTGTTCATAGGTTGGTAATCATTGTTGTGACTAACATTGTCTCTTTAGGGGTCACGATGGGTTTCTAGACCCTTCTCTTGGTCTGTTGATTTATTTACTACTATCGAGATAATGTCCTAGATGATCACATATAATAGCGTATTCAAGAAGCTTCTCTATTCAGTTGAATGGGTATATTGGACATGGTGGGCCCCACCACAATCTCTGACTTTTTTCCAATGTTTCGATCACAATAATAATAAAATAAATTCATTAATATTCATGTTATGGAGATTTGGGATTTAATTTATTTAATGTATTTACATGTTTAGTAAATACATGACAAATTTTAATCGAACGAATATTATTTTAATATTCAAGGTTAATTTAATATTATGCAGGATAGAGAGTCATGTTCAATGGATAATTTTTTATCATGTAATATATTTTATATATATTACATGTATGTGATAAAATAATAAATAATATTTATGTAGTTTAGTTCATCAAATTTATTTATTTAGTGGATATTGAAATAAATTGGGGTGAGGAACCCAATCAGGTATTTATCAATACCACTATAAAAAAAGGAGGAGGCTCTCTTGATTGGGTGGATTTTATCACTATTCATTCATTTACATTTAATAGAATCCAGAGCATATCTATCCTCCTACACTCTAGAGAGATAATCTCTTAGTCCAAGAAACTCGAATCAAGAATTCTTTCAATCATCGAAGTCATCTCGATGCGGTGATCATCGGGACGTCAAAAGCATCATTGGATCTCCATGCTAGTATTCGTAATTTGATGATCGATGCTTCTATGGGTTTTTGATGCATGTGTGGATGATCTAGAGGGATCCTGCTATGGATTATCATGTAAAATTTTCCAGAGACGAGTTGCATTCGTGCATACCTTCACATCTGCGATAGTATTTTTCAGTTTAATTTTTCTACACTTTTTAATATATGCGAGATCCTCAGACCATTCTGGTGATCGGATCATCGGCGTCGACAAGTCTTGTAGACCCTTCAATGATAATTTTTAACATCATTAGCCCACCAACATTGGAAGCGGTCCCCTTAACATTTCAATGTCCCACTAGGAGAGGATATACTGTATCTCTAATGGTCTACATTAGAAAAAATCCTCTCACTGAAGTGATAATGGAACTAATATATCAAGACAAAGACCACATACTTCAACACCAGGTGATTTGTGGTGTATTTGTTTATTCTTTCATGGATGATGATACTCATAACTAATTTTATAATATATATGTATCAAAAAACTACCAAAAAATACATAATTTATTTTGTTAAACCAAAAATTCAATCACAGGATCATGTACGATCTGTATTTTAGTGGATTTCAATTTCCAATTCAGTTCCAAAAAATATTATTAAGATTAATATGAACACATTGAATTCACCCCTTAATGATAATAATCTTAATTAGTTATTACAAAAGTACAATTCCTTAATTAAACATACCTTTTATACATCCGAATCTAGGAAACCCATTTCATAATCATCTTTATAGGGCATCCAACTGACACCACTACATGTACCATAATTTGATCAACTATGATTATATCATCTGATATAACATTCTTATGGAATCACGCCTCATAGATCCAAATGTGAAAATTTGAAATATTAAAACAACATTTGTGTGCTATGTTTTTAATTAATATGAACTCTAGGTTTAAATCATGAATATTCATGGTCTATTATTTTATCAGAACATCATCGATGAATAAAAATATAAAAGACAAAATATATGGATTTAGAATCCAATTAAAAGGAATTCATTTATATTATTATAGTATAATACTGTAGAAACCTAAATAGATTGTTTTTCCTTAAAGACCATTGACTTATAAATCCTCTATTAACCCATTATGTACCTTCAACTCTGTTGGTTACAAAGTATAACAATGAATTCATAATGGATACATTCCTTATAAGAGTTTGACCTAAAATTAAATTACCCAATTATGATAAATTTATGAGAAATAATTTTCAATGAGTTTCTTATAATATTCCACCACAATCTGAAAAGAGGTGGGAGATAATTCTTGATAATCGACAAGATCCATTCCCACTATATGAATAGTAATAATTCTACTATGACTCGTTTCTAGTCCCTTCCTACCTTCTCTGAAAACACTTTAATTTGTCAAAAAATCATCACCACCTTAGATATAGTAAGGGATACTCATATGATATGGGATTCAATGTGCACTCGATAACTAGTCAGGAATTCCATGTAGAGTATCAGATCAATGATATTAATCTATAAGATAAAAAGTCCCATAAATTTATATAACCCAAAAAAATATTAGGAACAATGTAAATATATAAAAAGGTTATAAAATCTTCCCAATCGGTGTATCAAGAGGAATAATATCAAGAATTTAAATAACTGGAATGTGTAACTCAGTAATGATGGTGTAGATATAAAATATTGGGAAGCTTATCTATCAAATAAGGAAGTAAAAAGTATAGATATAATCATAATTAGACCACTAATGGTATAATTAACCTATAAAACAATAGTTAGAAATAGGTCCATGATATACACTCTACCTACATCAATCCTATGATATTTTTCTTAAGACCCCTGGACCAACTGATTCACCGACAACTAGGGAAATCATACTTTTTGTTAAGATATTCTTTAATTCTCATTATGTATATCCCAGATATTACTAAAAACACTAAGAGATCGTAGACATAATTACACATAATAGTACTATTGAGAATTTCTGATCCTTCAAAATTAATATCAAATGTGTTCATATTTGGTGAAACAAATAGTGTATACTCTGTCAACAATTGAAGCACATGGTTACACACC
Source organism: Viscum album (assembly GCA_963277665.1). Classification (NCBI taxonomy): domain Eukaryota; kingdom Viridiplantae; phylum Streptophyta; class Magnoliopsida; order Santalales; family Viscaceae; genus Viscum; species Viscum album. The sequence goes on along the minus strand of OY728120.1, from coordinate 1,762,488,089 downwards.
CTTTCCTATTGAGGGATGATGAAATCATTATCTTCTTGATATCCACACCTCCATCATGATATGACACCTCATCCTTATAATTATAAACCCTAAATAATTAGTTCATTCTATCTCTTGAATTACTTGACCCTTTTTATAAAGGGATGGAATAATTAAATCCGGTTTGTCTTCCTCTTGGACATTGTTTATCATTGGGTAATTTAATAGAAGCTCAAAATAAACTATTAGGTCAAAGCTCTTTACCTGTCTCCTCAACTCTCATCTTAGGTTAATAAAAAATGTACCTGACTTAAAACCCATATTTCTATCAAAAATAGGAATTTAATTAATAAATTCAATGAAATAAATGAAATAGGAAGATAAAGACATTAACCCTTACTAATGTTTCAAAAATGCCAATGATTGATCCAAATTCAAAATATTTGATAAAAAACTCCAAATAATATATTCATAAAGGCCTCCCACATATGACCCTCATATATCCCCACCAGGATCATGAATCCCTACTTTATCATATTGCTTCCTTGAGGCACTAATATAGCCAACAAGACTTTTTAAGTACCCAAATTCTCCAATAGATTAATGATTTCAATGATGACACCAATTCAATCTTTATCATCCTATGTTTCTATAGTACCCTTTGTTTATGGGAGATGTTTAATATTAGAATCTAAAACACAATTTAAATACATTGTATTTTCTTCTCCATCAATAACAATAACTATCAAAAAGGCTCGATGCTAAAGTAGTTCCACTACCTAAACCCATTGAGATGTTCTGGGAGAATTCTTAGAAATATACTCTTAAAAGTTTGGTGTTGGGATAGGAATGTACTACCTTTATAGCACATTTTGTAATGCATCCCATACCAATCCAATGATTAATTTCTTATGTGGGGTAATCTATTATTCTAAATGAATACAAAGAAATAACTATAATATCTAACAATTAATAAATTAGTTTATAGGAACATATTATGGGTTTCTATTAGAATTAATTTCCTAAGAGGAAACCCACATCCAAAATAGAAACTCCCCTAATAACTAACTTATTCCAAAACTAAGTCTCTAATACACTCATGTTACTTATATTCAAATACATATAACATAACATATCATGATCAATTCAATTAATTAAAATTTGAATAAAATTATTTTACTAAATCAAGGTCAACATTTACGGGTGAAATTTATTTAATTTAATTACTATGAAAGAAATGAAAATATATTCATGAAATGTTCCCTTAATTATTTATTCATGATTCTTGAACACACCCAAATCCCAAAAATAATAACATCACAATTTTACTAATTATCAAAATAAAACTGTGAAAGAATAATTGCTAAATAAAATCCCATCACTAGAATATTGGTGGTCTATTACATATGTGATATCCCGTAACATACATGACTCATTATAGTGATATAATGAAAATGAAAAAACATGATACCAATCATAGTTCAAGGTATTAGGTGCAATCTAGAATTCAATGATCCCAAACTAGAAATAATTTGGATTAATACAAGATTGAAAGTCTCATATGTTATCATGAATGGGATCCACAAATAAATCTTACAAATTTATGGGATAATACCCTATATCCATTCAATATCTATGTTATACTATAAGGCTATCACACCCATGGACCAGCAATAGTTTTGCCTATATGGCTTCCATTCCCTTCTTCTAATGGGTAGGGACACAATACCATCGGAACATATAATCTATTCGAGGACCAATTAAATGTCTTTCATATCCAATACTCTATCTGGGGTCCAGATAAAAGGTTTTAATACCCATACCTAAATCTAGGTCATGTCATCGTCATCATTTCATATATCACTAGAACATTTTCCAATTTTGGGGCTAACCAATACATGAAGATCCCACATATTATTCGATAAATTAAAGAAACCACCACAATCTGAGTATTCTCACTCGTGATGGTATGACATAGAAAGGAAAAAACATAGTAGATAATACATAGGAATCACATTCCATACATTCACACAATATCTGTATCGCAATCAAACTATACAATATAGTGACTAGCATGGGTACATAAAGAACACTCACACATTCTAATCATGGAATTACATATTATACAAAGGCACAATATAGTAGGGAAATTCAAACCTATCTCATTCATAAAACTAACCAATATTTTAAGATCATAGAAAGTTAAATAGATAGATAGAATGAAATAAAATATCATCCCAAAATACAGTTGATGGAATAGAGGTCTCCAGGGTTCCATTCAAAAAGAACTCAATTTTTACACCATTGAAAGGGATAGAAATCACCCTAAAACATCATCTTGGATTTGTTAAGAATATTTTAATTCTTGGGAAAAATGGATAAGAAGTGTTATTAATGGAGAGATCAATTAAAAACCACATCTTTGAATCCCCCAATTGATTTTAAGTCCTTTCCATTTAGAATTATACAAATCACATTAAATTCAAATGTAATTAAATTATTTCAATAAAACTCTTATAGCCATCATAATAATGGGGTGATACCTTCAACTATTGCTGATTATTCAGTTACCCTAGACCCTATAGATCCAACATAATAACTTAATTTGGAATATGATTGATTACATTCCTATTTTTTACTCGAAAATGACTTCTTCCTCGGTGTGGTGATGTTTCAATATTATGGTTAATAGGGGTAAACAAGGTGCCTCACACTAAATACAACATATATATATTTGTAAAATTAGTGTTATCATTTCACAAAAGAAAACATGAAAAAAAATATTCAATTATAGAATGTTACTTCCCATGGTACTGAAAAAATTGTCAAAATCCATTATTTAGCATCTAGAACTGATCTAAACTCCATACTCTGGTCACTGAGCTCCACTAAAACAAAATAAAAACTAAAAAAAATAAAAGAAGATTCTCCAAAACTATAGAACAACATACCATGATATATCTTGGGTGTTAAAATTGGTGTCCCACAAAGGTAATGATAATCAACACCACTAGGTAACATAATTACAATATACATATTCTAATCATGGAATTTGTACACAATATGGAACTATAGATTATGTATTATCACTATTAATAAATTAATTATTGACATCATGTCATTTGATAACTCTCTCACAACACTTATTTTCATTGTATCCATCCCAATATATTCATATTATTGAATAACATTCCAAGAAAAATTAATATGTAATCCATGGAAAATCATAGTATACCACAATTTCCCAAATCAATGTGGCAATGACATAATCATAAATTATTACCTAGAAAATAATCCTTTTATATAGTAACATGTGATGTAATAGATTAATATAATAAAACATAAAACATAGAGCAGCATACTCCCTGAAACCGTAACCCAAAAAAAGACACTAACACACCTCATATATTTGATACCATACTTTATAAAATAAAATCCTAAACGTACAATCCTATCCTACAATGTAGTTCACACCCAAAACAATCAGATTAGGGTTTTTACTTGTATAAAATAGTTCATAATAATAATAAAAATTATCGTGAAATACATATAGCTCAAGATCCTTAATTTTCCCTTACCACAACTGACACTGGAATTGAATAATGCTTCATAGTTATTCAACTATCCTACCATTTGTCACGAACCGAATATGGTTGCCGCCAAAACTGGCACCAAAAACAGCCCGTGACATGACCTGAAGGGCGTTCCCTATCCCCACGGGCTGGCACAAGTGCCTGAGTATTAAACAAATCTGGTTTGGGAACGATTTACCTGAGTATGAAATCATAAATCATAAAAAAACAATCAATTATTAGAATCTGAAATTTTCATGCTAAACAATTCTTAACAAAACCAGATCTGAATACATTGGTTTAAATATAATACAAGTGGTCCAAATAAAAATAATTATAGCATCAATACATCCCTAAGGACTCCACACAACAAGGGGTTCATCACCTGCAAGCCTTCTCCGCGACTCCGCCCCAATGATGGGGACTAACCCCCTGAACTGCCATCATCCTTAGCCTTCCCTTTACCTGATTCATGCATAAGAAGGTCTACTTACACCCAAGGGGTGTAAGTAGGGTTTGATCCTAAGACCAATATGATACCACCCAATGATTCCAAGGAGTATGTAATACAATGTGAAAAAGCAAGCAGTTTTCAAATGCAAGGAAAAGTAGTGTTAAAATTTCAAGAAATGAAACCTCCAATTGAAAATAGTTTTCAATCCAATATTTTCAGAATATTAAGACATTAAAACAGTAATGTTATATACTTTAATTTACTTCCAAACACACTATAATACATGGGTAAATAATACAAATCCAATGAGCAACAACATTGGGAACACCTCTAGGCACTAGGTTGTCTTGGGCCCTATGTACCTCGTACCTCGGGTTAAAGTAACCATAGAAAAATTTGTTCTCGTGAACGAGACACTAGTAGGGAACATACCCATAACCAATTGGTCCCAAATAATCATCCACATAGTTTATTAAGAGTTGTATTTATCCAAATGCTTAGTGAAACAGGGACAAAACCCATCCGGTCCACTAGCTGTACTAGTACAAAACCGCCCCACCTAGGTACCCGGGCATCCCCTTTTGTGCTCAATAAAATCCAGCATGAAACATAAATAAATTTTCATATAAAACACCATTAATAGTCAAACACAACCAAAACATTATCTATCAGATTTTATACCACTTAAAACACGCAATAAAACACATAGATTTTTCATAAAACAATTCCTCAAATTCATGTAGTGTTTCGGAAACAAACTTCTTATATAACCTCACTTGCATACTATGTGAACATTTTTTTATGATTCCAAAATAGAAAGGGAAGCCTACTACATTTCAGTGAAAACACAGAATCATTTTTAGGGCATCCCCATATGGTTCAAGAAACGACATCATTGCCAAATCTCCATTTTTACACAACACAACTCTTTGAATTTAATGTGGTACACAAACACCATTAAAAATAGATTTTACAGCAACAAACACAAGTTTTAATCATTAAAAACAGTATTTTTATCCCTATTATAGTTAAATAAAATCAACTAATTACGTATAGGGTAGCTCCAATTAAACTAAGAAAAAATTTCTATGAAGAAACCCCCAATTTCACAAGAAATTGGCATTAAGGATTCATTCTAAATACAAACACCACTAAAACTATTTTTTCAGAAATAATAAAATTAAATAAGCATGAAAATACAATAAAAACAGTATCCAATTCACAAAGATTTCATACACAATGTAATCACCTACCAAAACCAAGGAAACCCTTGAATCCTTTGTGCGAAAACTCGAACGCACCACCACCGCACCTCAAGGAAGGTAAACCAGACCTAAAACCAGAATTTCAGACCATGAAATAGAAGATAAAACCCTTATTTTTATTCCCTACTTTCTGGACATTAGGAACCTCAAAGATAAGGGAAGAAACCTTAAGTACATTGGATGTAACCCTAAACAAATTGAAAGAATAAAAAAGGAGAACAACTTACTTAACTTATAGAAATCTCCCCCAAAAATACCATTAGCTGATTTTAAAAATACATAAAATTTCAAGGGAGTTTCGAACACGGATAAAGGGATCATTTAGGAATTTTAATGGGGTAAAAAGAGTAAAAATTAAGATAGTTATGAATGAATGAAATTATCTCTTCAAATATGGACGATTTGAGGAAGCCTATAAAGTTCGGCACCAAATCGTGATTAACCAGAGCTCCAAAGAAGGGGTAGAGAGAGTGGTCGCCCGTTTGGGTTTAGTGGTCTTGGGCTCCACTTAGAATCACCGAAAAATGTCAAAAATTTAATTAGTTATAACATAATCAAAATTTATTTTAAAAATAGGAATTGGGCTTTCATGCAGGCCCAACCCCTTAGATAAAAACCCAAATAAACCATGGTTATGGATTTCTAAAAGCTCCAAATTACCTTGGTGGTGTTAATAGGTTAGGGGAGGTCATGTATTAATTTGAATGGATGCAAAATTTTGAAAAATGAAAAAGTTATAAAAGATACAAAATTTATTTTTTAATCTAAAATTGGTCTCACGGTTTGGCCTAATTCATGAATACTCATCTATTCCTCCCTAAAACCTAGGGAAACCCCCAAAACAAAGCAAGGTTGTAAATTAAATGAATAATACCTTTAAAATATGTCTTGTATGTGAAAATTCACCTCACCATAAATCATTCCGCCCCGGGAATGCCACAACAAGACCAGATACAAAAGAAAATCCCAAACGATAGACCAAGACAGACTTCCTTGCCACGTTTTCACCCGCTTCAAAAAGGAAGAACATCTCCAGTTGATCAAAAAAAGGAAGATAATACTCTCACCAACCAAAAATAACCCCACTTACTTAAAATTATGAAACAAATTCAAAACACATCCCAAAACAAAACACCTCAAACACTACAAGATGGCGCTGAAGCAATCCACTTGAAACGAACAATGAACTTGAATAATGCTACAACAACGTTATGTAAACAAAACCATTGGGTGTTCTCCAACCCCAAATTTCCCCAAGTATAAAATTTTTGGATAGATCGACTTGAACGATACTACCTCCTACCTAGAATTCACCATGTAGAAAACTGAGTCACTAGTATGGGGTGACCCAATATGAACATCCCACCACTAGGGACAACTCAATTTCTAAGACAGAATAAGGATAACAATTAGGGATGGAATGAATGATCTCCCCATAATAAGGGTTAAAATAACACTATTCCTTTTCCAAAAGAACATACATGATACCCATGATGGGTCTCCCTACCATAATAACAAACACAACTTTCCTTAAGACAAAATCAAGACACTAACAGGGGGCCTCGAACAGACTTCCCAGCATTAGGGGTAGATTAATATAAGAATTCTTCCAATGAAACTTACATGAGTCACATTGTGGGTATACCCCAAACAAAACCCAACCATCTTAAATAAATATTATGGGATAACAAAAAATCAACCGATTTTTAAGGAGCTAGCATGGCCACACGGTTGGTTCACAAGGTTTGGGAAACCGTGAGTTAATTGTGCGGATCATTCTGTCCAAAGAGGAAACATCACATAGTTTCATTGGCCAAGTATCATGGACGTGCAGAGACCATGTTGTAGCAACTATCTCTTATCACATGGTCCCCTGGGTTGGAACATGGTTACTGCTAACTGCGCACAAACTATTCACTTCAACCTACCTAACCCAAATTTTAAACTTTTCTCCAAAAACACAAGGGACCCCAAAGGGGAAAAAATCAACTCAGGGTATGACATGGGAACAAGGTAATCACACCTCATTCCACCAAATGTGAGTAATTGGAACAAGAATACGACACCAGAGGTTTAAACTATTCATATATTTCATATTGAGGATATGACCATGAACAAAAGTTTGAACGACTCTAAGATTTCCCCTAACAACGCGCCAGCTTCTCTCCGGGGGCTATGGCTAGAGCTCAATGGATTAAAGCATCTTCAGAATCGCAGTTAGGATTTGGAAACCCCTAAATTGAACATGTTCTTCCAATTCCAAAAACAATTATATTGTAATCTTAGATGGTCTCATTGAGACATGACACACTTCAAACCCACATTTTTCCAACCCATCTTTTTACCAAAACAAGAACTTAGAGGATGCACACACATCGCCCCTTTTTTTCTTCATATTATAAACCGCGGAATGAAAGGACCTATAGAAACATATTCCTCTAGAACATAGGATTTATAATTTCCTATAGGGAGACACACATACAACAAACAATAGTGACTCTCATAATATTGCACAATCTTCACCCTTATAGTCAAATGAACACATGACATCGCAAGGCATCATCGAACATGACCATTGTGGATAAAATAAAACACAAGGAGAGGGACCTTGTACTGAGTCTTAAACCGCACATGATCCCAGCAAGTGTCCATAATAGCCACTCTTGGCCAGATCTTACACACTGGTGGCCTAACATTAACTCTTGCTTCAATGAGACTGACGAAAAACCAAGATGCCCTTTAAGACTTCATTCTACACCAACAACCCTGAACTTCATTGACCTTTGACAACTTAGGAAACATAAGAAACTAAGGTCTATTTCAACCTCCCACAAACACTCTCCCACTATAGGGGGATCCACATAATTGAAAAATAAGAGGGGTAAACTGAATCTCCAAACTTCAAGAATAAAGTCTTTATGTTGATCAACTGGAGGATCATCCAACGGTGAATCACCATAGGCCAAACATGAATCATACATTAACACTTTATGGGTGTGTACCCTAGCCTACAAGAAAACCCAAGGACCCAACCAATCTGAAAATTTCTTCACAACAAACCACAAATCTGAACCGAACACATGAGGGGAGCCACCACATTGGCCTCCCAAACTTTTCCTCAAAATAGACCATTGACCAACACTTCATTCCAACTTATCAATGAGACACAAACCCAAAACATAGTTCAAACAAGAGGGGTTATTGAACTCGAAACATCCCACAATAATAATCCCGAAAACACATAATCCATACCTCCCAACCATACATTATCAAAACACAACACTTTCCTTCAAAAACATTATCTAAAAAAACAGTGTTGCGCATTTACCGAGGGTATCTCATGAGCTTCACACATGCATGTTTACATGACACACTAGGAACCCACCTCATATCCATTCATATTCCCAAATAAACTTATTCATGTGGTCATCCTTGAGAACACCAAATACCAAAAATCAAACCTTTCCTCTTTTTAAAATCAAACATTTAACCACACTTTTCCTTTCTCAAAAACACTAACCATAATTTCAAAACCCAATTTTTCATCTCAAAATCCAATTTAGAAAAGAATGCATAATTCAATAAAAGAACATATTCATGCCTTTCACAATCGTTTCAAAACATTTCAATCCATTTCAAAACACTTCTAATTTCATTAAAAACACAATTTCATAAATGTCCATTTAATTAAGAACTTAACTCTTCTCATTTCAACACCAGGTTCTAAAAGTTCATAATTTTTTTTCTGTTCAGTAGTCACCAAACCCAAAATCTATCTTCAACCCCCCACACAAAAATTCTAGAACACTTAATTCAATCCAAAACACTTTTCCACAGTTTTAAAAAAAAATCCACTAGAATGTTATTTTCAAAACCCCAATTGTCATAGTTTATACATTCAAAATAGGTGTAAACACATAATTTACACTTCTGAAATAATTCTGAAATTTCATTTATAGGCATTAAAAAAAATTACCATTTTCACTTTACTAGAAAATAACTTCACAAAAATTCACACTCCTTAATGTGAAGTCTTTTTTTCCTTAAAAAAACCAAGTTTCTAAGATTCCAAAACAAATAGACACAAGACAATGTGAGAGGATACTAGTTTCTATGGGTGACTTGGACATATAGTTGGAGTCCATATTCCAATCACCTTGTCGTCACAAAGAGTATTCTAGGGAAATATCCACGGCTCCACATGGCTTGCCAGGCCCTGCGAGCTCACTGAGATTATTCGCCCAACTCTCTTTTCATTTCCCATAGTCATCATTAAACCTAGAAAACCAATGGACTCAGATAAATCCATACTTCCCATGGTGAATTGAATCCTGTCATGAGGTGTGCTGGCTAGCCACACTACCCATGAATGAAATTTCAAGTCCTGAAAATCCTAGCTCCAGACTATGCTGACTCTTCCCCAAATAAAATGACCCAAGGAGAGAACCTCCTCTGATACCATTTTGTCATTAACCGAATCTGGTCACTGCCAAAACCGGAACCAAAACCAGCACATGACATGACCTGAAGGGTATTCCCTATCCCTACGGGCAGGCACAAGTTCCCGGGTATCAAACAAATCTGGTTTGGGAACTATTTACCCGAATATGAAATCATAAATCATAAAAAAACAATCAATTATTAGAATATGAAATTTTCATGCTAAACAATTCTTAACAAAACCAGATATGAATAAATTGGTTTAAAGATAATACAAGTGGTCCAAATAAAAATAATTATAGCATCAAGACAGCCCCAAGGACTCCACACGACAAGGGGGTCATCACCCACAAGCCTTCTCCGCAACTCCGCCCCAATGATGGGGACTAACCCCCTGAACCGCCATTACCCTTAGCCTTACCTTTACCTGAGTCAAGAATAAGAAAGTCTACTTACACCCAAGGGGTGTAAGTAGGGTGTGAGCCTAATCCCAATATGATACCACCCAATGATTCCAAGGAGTATGAAATACAATTTGAAAAATGAATCAGTTTTCAAATGCAAGGAAAAGTCTTGTTAACATTTCAAGAAATGAAACCTCTAATTTAAAATAGTTTTCAATCCAATATTTTCAGAATATTAACACATTAAAATATAAATTTTAGATACTATAATTTACTTCCAAACACACCCTAATAAATGGGTAAATACTACAAATCCAATGAGCAACAACATTGGGACACCCCTAGGAACTAGGTTGTCTTGGGCCATATATACCTCGTACCTCAGTGTAAAGTAACCATAGAAAAATATGTTCTCGTGCACGAGCCACTAGTATGAAATATAAACATTACCTAGTGGTCCCTAATAATCGCCCACATAGTTTATTTAGAGTTGTCGTTATCCAAATGCAAAGTGAAACAGGGACAAAACCCATCAGGTCCACTAGCCGTACTAGTACAAATCCGCCCCACCTAGGTACTCGGGCTTCCACTTTTGTGCTCAATCAAATTCAGTATGCAACATAAATAAATTTTAATATAAAACACCATTACTGGTCAAACACAACCAAAACAGTAGCTATCACATTTTATACCACTTAAAACACACAACAAAACACTTATATTTTTCATAATACAATTCCTCAAAATCCCGTAGTGTTTCGGACAAAAAAACTCCTTAAAAACCTCACTTTCATACTATGTGCACATTTTTTTAAGTTTCCAAAACATAAAGGGAAGCCTACTACATTTCAGTGGAAACACAGAATCATTTTTAGGGCTACCTCATATGGTTAATGAAACGACATCATTGCAAAATATCCATTTTTACGCAACACAACTCTTAGAATTTCATGTGGTTCACAAACACCATTAAAACAAGATTTTGCAGCAACAAACACAAGGTTTGATCATTAAAAATAGTATTTTTATCCCTATTATAGTTAAATAAAATCAACTAATTACTTATAGGGTAGCCGCAATTAAACTAAGAAAACATTTCTATGAAGAAACCCCCAATTTCACATGAAATTGGCATTTAGGATTCATTCTAAATACAAAAACCACTAAAACTATTTTTTCAGCAATAATAAAATTAAATAAGCATGAAAATACCATAAAAACAGTATCCAATTCACAAATATTTCATACACAATGGAATCACCTACCAAAACCAAGGAAACCCTTGAATCCTTTGTGTGAAAACTCAAGCACACCACCGTCGCACCTCAAGGAATGTAAACCAGACCTAAAACAAGAATTTCAGACCATGAAACAAAAGATAAAACCCTAATTTTTAAACCCTACTCTCTGGAAATTAGAAACCTCAAAGATTAGGGAAGAAACCCTAAGTACATTGGATGTAACCCTAAACAAATTGAAAGATGAAAAAAGGAGAACAACTTAGTTAAAATAACTTGTAGAAATCACCCTCAAAAATACCAGTAGATGATTTTAAAAATACTCAAACCTTCAAGGGAGGTTCTAAAAAGGATAATTAGATCATTTAGAAATTTTAATGGGGGAAAAATAGTAAATATTGAGAGAGTTATGAAGGAATGAACTTACCTCTTCAAATCTTGACAAATTGAAGAAGCCTATGATGTTCGGCAACAAATAAATATTAACCACAGATCCAAAGAGGGGGTAGAGATATTGGTGGCGCTTTTGGGTTCAGTGGGCTTGGGCTCCACTTGGAATCACCTAAAAATCCCAACAATTGAATAACTTATAACATAATCAAATTTTATTTTTAAAACAGGAATTGGGCTTTCGGGCAGGCCAAACCCCTTCGATAAAAACCAAAATAAACCCTGGTTATGGATTTCTAAAAGCTCCAAATTACCATGGTGGTGTTAATAGGTTAGGGGAGGTCAAGTAGGAATATTAATGGATGAAAAATTTTGAAAAATGAAAATGTTATAAAAGATACAAAATTTATTTTTTTAATCTGAAATTGGGCTCATGGTTAGGCCCAACTCATGAATACTCATCTATTCCTCCCTAAAACCTAGGAAAACCCCCAAAACAAAGCAAGGATGTAAATTAAATGAAAAATGCCTTTAAAATATGTCTTTTATGTGACACCATTGGTATGTAAACTCATGTTATCACATAGAATATTAAAAAATAAAACATAATATAAATATATGTCACCACTATAAAATATCCTCCCATATACAACATATCATCTAGTAGTTAACCAATGAAAATATTATATGTATTCTACCAATATGCTTCTCACCCTGCATGAAGATGACTATCAATTTCTTCCTAATTCAAGCAGAAAAATAACCTATAAGGTGAATCATAACATCATAATATAATCACTTACCAAAATTTTTAATTATCAAACTTCATGGAGAAACCATATTTAGATATTTCATCTTTAATATTACAATTTCTAGACACATTAACATAATCACTACAGATATTCATTGTTATTTATAATTAATTATATTTTCAAGAACCCATTTTTTTATTATACACATCTATAATAAGGAGAACAAGGATATGTGGATTATGAGAAACCCAAAAATTTCAAAACTATATGTTGAATGTTAATATATATTTCATTTTTTTCATCACCAGTTTTTTCACATAATATTAAACTCGCATAGTTCCAATTCTATAATCCCTAAAATAATTACCAATGAATATGTAAAACACCATATACAATACAACTAATATATTGATAAATATATTAGTGACCACCTAAATTGTACCAATTTGAGATTACCCCTCAAATATAAATGTATTAATTACATTCCATCAATTGATATTATAATCCAATTTGTAAATAAAAAACATTAAATTTCTAGAGATAAGACATAAATTTAAAATTATAAAAAGGGTGTAATAAGGTATAGTTTTCTCCTTCAATCATAGTTTCCTAAACAACTGATTTCCCATCAGGCCAACCTTGTACAACATACACAGAGTAGAAATACAATAAGATATAAAATGGATGGGTTGAATGAATTATATGGCTTCCAAGGGATATTAGTTCTATTTCATTTAAAAATTACACATGCATAAATTAAAAAATAATAATCATTGACATTTTACACTATCGACCAGTATGTCACTAGTTGCGACCAATGTGTACCCAGTGTCCCTTTGGTCACCAACTACCTCGACATTAAAACACTAGTTACTATTGAATAGTTTTTCCAATCATATTGAAACATCACAAGGTAAATTTTGAAACACCCCTAATACCTAGTGCTTTTTACCTCACTAGTGCATCAACAACACTGCCTTATCAATGTTTAACTCATAATTTTTACTAAGACATCATTTTTTAAATTTACTTTATCCATTTAATAGAATTATAGTAACTGTATTTTAAAATATAATTCCCCCACTCATTTTTTGGATCATTATAGTAATCACTCTGTTTCCTTTTATAATCATGAATGGAAATTTTATATTTCTTTGATGGTTTTTAGTATTTTTTAATAAGTTCAACATCATGAATTTTTTTATAAAAAAATAACTTAGTCATTTAGAAATGTAAATTTTAAAAAAATTATAAATATAAATACTAAATTAATCAAATAGTTGTGTAACATTACTTTTTACTATGTAATAAATACATTAAAACTATATAAAAACTCATAAATATGACATATTCTTATCTTATAAGGTAATCACTGTGATATGTAATAAAAAATATCTATCTATGTATCATATAAACAGAACAATTGATACAATAATTTTTTTGGATATATATATCAAAATATACCCAACATGAGAGGGGGTTGAATCAATATCATTCATTGGATAGAATTTATTATTAAAAAATTTATCTATTGTATAATATAAATTAAAAATTATTAATGAAATTTTAATTTAATAACATGAATATTCATATAAATAATATAATAGAATAATGATAATGTTGTTTATATATTTATATATATATATATATTCCCTACCCTAATGTAGAATGATTAATTCCTGGTACACATACAACAAACTATTATTACAAAAAAAATAGTAACCATGATTGTTTTTTACTATAAGACAATATAATATGAACTTATAATGTACATATTTCACACATTAAGTATATTAAAATATTTATTAATGTTATAGGAGATTAATATTAAATGGAGAATAATTCATTTTTATAGAATATTTATAATTATGAGAAATATTAAAGGATAAACCACTTCTCATTGAAGTGATTTAAAACATCTAATTATATTTATTCAAAATTTATTTTCATATTTCTTCCAAAATAAATTTTAGATTATGAAATTTCTTTGATATTTTAATAAAAATATTAATCTCATTATGTATCATCAAATAAATTTTTTATTGTGATTAATTATTATATATTGTGAAATTGGTTTAGTATATGATCAATAATGACCAAAAATATTAATAAATAGTTTATAATTATATATTTCTAGTGATTCCAATGGTATTTCCAATAATTTTTAGTATTCTTGAATTACATTAAAATAAAACATTACATAACATTGTATACTTGTTTTTGTTTTTCTAGAAATTAATTGATTCTATTTTGACATCTTTTTGTTTCTCATTTGAATAATAATGAGTGATCATATTTTAACTATTATATATTGTATGATGTTTAATTTATAATTATAAATATCATTAATCTAAAATCTAATATTTATTATTTTATATATTCCATGTTATGTGGAAAAAAATAAATAATTAACTAATAAATTTATATATTAATGAATGTAAATAATTCATATGTGTGTTTTTTCATTGAAATAGACTAATTTATTTAAATTATTATAAAATATACTAGAAGGGATTTTTTTTATTTAGTAAATCAATCTATCCAGCTAATAATTTTTTGCAGATCTTGAATAATAATATTAATATTATTTCTTAATAAAAAAATTTATTGTATAAACTATTTTTAATGTATATTATCTTAATTATATCAAATGTTTATATCTTTATAATTATATCTCATTCATACGGTTAAAAAATTATTACATATTTGATATTTTGTCTTTCATCATCTAATCATTTTATCGTTCATTCACCAAGGATATTGAATATATTAAATTAAATCACAAAAAATATATTTTTTCATTAATATAAAATTACCATAAATTTTATAAAATTACAACAATATTTTATATAATCGGAAGAGTTATAGAATCAATATTGTTATATTATATCATGTAATCCTTATTTTATTGTGAATTTTAAGAGAATATTAATTACAAAAAACATTTAATCAGGTCTTTTATTTGATAAAAATAATAAACTTACTAAATATAATGGATCCATTAGCCTTGTAATTAACTTAGATAGATCATTATATGTATATAGATTAACCATATAGAAGGATGAAAATAAATATCTAGTGTATATATCCGGACATTTTATTTTATTATAGAATATAAATAATATATAACATAGCGGAAGAATAAATTTAAAAAAATTAGGGATCCAACTTTTGAAAAAAAATATTAAGAATAATAAATTTTAATGTTCAATTCCACAAATGATCTAGTTCAGGATATAAATTATATAATGTGAAAAGAACATAAATCTTCAACATAAGAGATGTTCAAACCATTGAGACGGGTTAAATGAGTGGTTATTCTTAAATTTAATCATTTATCATCCTATCAAATATAATTCATTCATTTTTTTTGTAAATACACGGAACCTAGTAGTCTAGAGTAAGAAATTACATCATTTCATTTTTATAAGATACAAGGATTCGCATCCTGAAGGACCAAATATATTTTCTGTCTTCATTACTGGATATATTCATGAATCTCATATTACAATTTAATATATAATAGACAAATTTTTATTTTATTTTAGTATTCCATTATTCCTTTTATAATATCCCCAAATATCAACCATAAATCATACACCAAAATATTGGGAAAATAAAACATATGAAAGGGATGATCTCTAATTCATAGTAAGGTTCTTCATATAGTTTAATTTATCTTGAATAAATTATCTAAATCATTATGGAATAGTAAATAACTGAAAAAATTCCATTTAAATAATAACATGATTATAATAATGAATGAATAAACATTAATAAGTTAATGTCCTGTAAATAATCACATAAGCTTCAATATTAAATGGGGGTTTTCTAACTAGTCATTTAATTTCAAGGAATATTAATAAATAATATCTTATTGATGGAATTCATAATTTTGTATATCACAACTATACTATCAAGCATATAGGCTAAGATATATTATATAATAGGGAAGGCCCGAGTAAAAAATCCTAACTTATTTATCTCATAATACATACCAATGAATCAAGTATCTATAGTGATACCCACACAAAACATACTTAGTACAAAAAATTCCTCATATAAATGTGGTGAAACATAATCAACATAGTTTTTTTAAAACTAGCATAAAAAATGAGTATTGTTTCCCTAATCAACAAACAGAATAAAAAACCATTCAATGGAATATAGATAATGGTATCAAAGTAATACATCTTAGTAATAATATCATAATTCATACAGATAAATAAAAAGTTTGGTAACATTAAAACATATTCCCAATAGATTATATTGTTAGATGAGGGTTTTTTCATTGATGAATATAAATACAAACAAAATACAAAAGACATTCTTGAGGAAAATAAAATTTTCCTTTTGAAACTAATTTTTCAAAACTAAAATTCTAATGAAATTATAATGTAATTGATTTTTAAATACTATTGGAAAATTTCTTAGCACTGTAAATTTTAAAACAATGGTTCCTTTCACATTTAAGTTAAAAGAAAAACTTTAAATATTTGTAAAAGTACATGAAGATCACATTAAAAACTTTTTTATAAAATTAAATCATGTATAAAATTTTCATTAAAAATCAGTTACAGAATGTTAAAATCATTTTTTATACATTTTCAAAAAACATGGATTTATATAAAAATTTATTTTTTGAATAAATTGATAAATGAAGTCTGTTTTTCTTAAAAACCTATTTTTACAATCATTTTAGGTACCAAATAGAGAAAATTGAACTATTACAAGAAAATTTCAGGATTAAATATAAGATAAAAAATTCCTTATTTATTATAGTGATATAAAATAACAATTCATCACCGTAAATTTAAGAATAAATAATCTTGATAAATGATGAGATTAGAAAATAAACCATTAAAAAATTTGTATCCTTTTATTTGCAACCCCCGTGAAATAAATAACATAAATTGAAACATTAAATAACATTAATATAAATATATTCAATAAATTAAATATAAAATATAATTTTATATACACCACACCAATTGAATAAGTTGTGAATGATTCATATGTCTCATGTAATTTAAAATGAGAAACAAAACCCTACCTCAGTTGTGATTTCCTTTTAATATTTTAGTACCTCCTATGTAATAAATATATATATTATAAATTTATTAATGAAATATAATAATATATTTCATAATATATATTATTTACTTGAAGTCTTTTATGACCAGTTCATTAATAATTCGTTGAAAAAGTTCTCGTTTTTGGGATAATTGTTTCATTTTTCATTTATGTTTTGGTTTAGTAATTTAATTAGAATTTAATTAAAAGATGTAACATCATTTATAGAATGTTAAAAATAATTTTAATATCATATATATTCATTAAATATGTATTTTTTGTCTTTTAAAATTCGAGTCGTAAAACAGATTACACCATTCAGGGAAATTCTAGGTCATTCGTACGCATGAACATTGTTTTAATTTTTCTCGATGTAAGGAATGAAAGTAAAATTATAATTAAAAAAACATTCTTGAATAATTATTATTTCATATATAGATTTTATAATAACAGATGTTATCCTTATTATAATACATGTAATAATAAAATGAAAAACATTTCTCATCACTATGTGTAGGTGGTAGTCCACATGTACGCTCAAACAATCATATTTTTTCCATCGTAATGGAAGGTAAGATATTATATGTGATATTATATTTCTAGAATTTATTTACTTCAAAAAAATAATTTATATTCATTATAATTATCTTGAATACCTTCCATATAAATCATAATCAAAAAAATTAATCTCATCGCTTCATGAGGCGTTAGTCTGTCATACACTTGAGCAACATTATCATATACCCCCATAACATGGAAAGTAATAAGGTATATGTGATATCATAATTATAGAAGTATAAAATTATCATAAATAATATATATATATATATATATATATTAAATCCATGATTACATAAAACCTTGAATGGTGTTTATGGAAAATGAATTGCATCGGTTCACTAAGAACTAGTATACTATACACATAATCAATGGATTCATTTCCCATTTGACAGATGTGTAGATGAACAAGGATTTTGTAATTAAAATAATAATATATTAGTATATATGGTATAATTTTTATTGTATTATAATTGTTTAATATTATTTTATGTAGGTGAAATAAGTAATAAAAAATAGTATTTTTTAATAATTTTTCCCCTCCTTATGAGATCCTCATTATAGTTATACATAATGCTTTTATAGGAAGGATTGATGTTCAAAATATAGACTCTATAATGTGTGTGTGTAACTAAGAAAGATATTCTATTAGTTAACAGATTACTTAAATGGCTTCGGTAGTGTGAATAGGAGAGGTGAGTAGGTGGGATTTTGTAATTGTGGAAGAGGAAAAAATAGGAATTTCTAAATAAACTTATTTTTACCTTCATTTTTGAAAATCCAAAAGATCAAAAACTGATCCGTGTTTATCCTTATATAATATTTGGTTTAAAGAGTATAATATTTTTTTTGGTAATGTTTAAATTATTTTAATCCCTTATCTTCATTGTTTAACTTTCGGTAAACCCATTTTTTAAATGGGCGCGTAAATTAATTTATACTATTTTTACTATTCATTGTAGAAAAAATTTAAATTTAGATTTTTAGATAATATTAATTATGTATATTAGAAGAAGTAAATCAATTTTTCCAAATTAAATTCATTGATTTGGAAGATTTTAATTTATAATTAATCTCTTAGTTTTTATGAAAATTGGTTTTCCAGAAATATTTTTTCCTGTAAAAATATTACTATATATGAACTATATGAAAATCAGCAATAAATATAAAATTCAAAATTAAATGTTATATGTATAATCTATAAATATAATTTAAATAATTCCAAAATATGTGGTATTATTGTTTAATAAATTAGGAAATTATTGTTCATATTTAAAGAGGTTTCAAGAAGATGTGTTTTTAAACCCGAAAATAAAATTATAAAAAATCTAGTATAATTTTATTGAACTAGCATAAATTTGATTACATATAAAAAAATAATACTTATTTTATATAAATAAAAACTCAATCCATAATGGTCCTTTTAAATTACTTAATTTATTTTAATGTAATGACAATTTAAAAATTGTAATTTTCTTTATTCATTGAAAACACATAAGTTTCTAAAAAATACTAAAAATCCACCCTATGTATTTTTCTATATTATTATTTAAAAAAATTATTTTATTTATTTAATTTAAATTTTAGAAAAGTTTTATCAATTAATTTTAAATTCTTTATGAAATGAGAGACTAAAAAAACATTACAAAAATATGTTTCTTTATACAAAACTTTTGTTTCCGTCAAATGGTCTTTATTTTATTTCTAATAAATATGTGACCATTAATATATTTTATAAATTTATAAACCAAATGACCATCATAGTATAATTTTTCTTATTCATATCCTCTAATTTATAATATTTATTATATTTTTATTCTATGTTATGGTTTATTCTGACTCAGGGTTATGTGTTCTAAAAATTCTCAAAATGATTGAATTTATTTAAGAAAAAATATATTATAAAATATTTGTGTGTTACATTCTCGTATATGATCAGTAATTCATGTCATATATTCAATAAAACATGAGTTTCCTCTTTTAAAATATAGGGTTTTTATATTCTCCCCAACATAAATAAATGTGTGCTCGTGACATAAACTTTATCTCACAAATCAAGTGTTTGACATTTGAAAATAAATTTTTGAAAAACCCACATCATAAAATGGTTTATAAAAAATTTAATAGATATGATAGAATGAAAAATATGTTTTACTTCTATAATTAAAAATTATTAAGTTTCGAAAAACGTAAATTATTATTTGTAAGTGAAAATATGGACATTGAATAAAAGAATAAATAAATATGTAAATTGATATAGATCAATGATCATAAAAATGTGGGTAATCGGAGATGGTTAATTAACAAAAAAACCAAAATATATAAAGGGTGAAAATACAATAGTATAATTATAAATTAAGGTACTATGATTTTACTTTTGTTTCATGATCATTTTCCTAGAGTTTAGGAATATATTTACTATCTAAATTAAGAGTATAAGTAAATATACTTAACAAAAATGTATAATATCATACTTTAATAAATTTCAACCACAATATAATATATTTCTCCAAAACATGTTCATTCATATTGATTTTTTCATGAATGGAGCACTAAAATTTACTTGTATCATATAAAAATATCTAAAGAAGAATGACTACTCCATCCTTAAATATTTTACAAATCCAAAATGGTAGTCATGAGTTATACATCAAAATCCAAATTTAAACTTCATCAATTCTATATATATTTAACCTTATGACCTTTCCAAAATATATCTCAAAAAAATCATTATCCAAAAATTTATATGGTATGCCACTAATTAATATATAATTATATTTTTTATAAAAATGAAGTGGCCCTTAATGTCATATTCCAAATATGTAAATAACTTGATCACTCTAAAAAAATTAAAACATTCATGATTAAAGGTGATATTTTTCTTATAACTCATGTATAAAATTTCAATTATTGAATTTCTTACATAATTAAAAAATAGTAAAATAAAAAAATATAACTTAAAACATAAAATCACTAATAAATTTCAAGTACATTGATATTATCCTATAAATATATCATTATCATTATTATTGAGGGATCAGGAAAAATATTAATGGTTATTATCCTCAAATCAAGGTTCATAAAAAATATCATCATTCCACTATATCTCCTTTCATAGTCATCAGTACCATTTAACATATTCTTGAAATAAATAAATAAATAAATCTATTTTATAATCCATATACATTTCATGATACTTATAATCAGAATATATTTGATAAAATACATTTAAAACATCATTATTTTAATGCCTATACATAAATGCATCAATCATTAAACTTCTTTCAAACACCATTAACCATGCTTCTTCATCTAATTCTTTAACACTTCTTTCTATTAATATGTCTTGAACAATATTCATCATTTGAAGTATAACCATTACTCTTAAAACCATGCAGATTCAATTTATATTCTTTCCACCTGGGACTTAAATTATCATAATTCCAATACTTTACATATTTATAACACAAATCCATTAACAATACCTTTTAGATACCGACACTATGATCCATTATGTTGAAGGAACTTATCATTTTCCCTTTATAATTTCATGATTTTCACCCTTCTTTTCCACACCCAAAACAAATTCATGTTCATTTGAGACATTAAATTTTGTGTTTAATCCCAAATTATCGATAATTTTGAAATTAAATATTATTTTTTCAATGATCTCCACCACCAATGCTCTTAGAAAACTCTTTTATTCTATTTTTTATCGAGTTTGATAGATAGTTAAGGATCATGATTTTAATCAAATATTATGATAACTAATTTGTAACAATTATAATATCATTCATGGTAGACTTTATACCAGTTGGTTTCACATAAACACATTCTCTATCAGAGTCAATGTTAACCAGTTCCTTCTTGTTCCCTCTATTTAAAAAAACATAATATCATTTAATAAGAAACAATAATAATTGTGTGAAACCACATAAACAAGAAACATAATTTATAGAATTCATAAATTATAATAGCTTATTTATATTCTCTAGAACCTTAGTCATAATACTCATACATTCATGTTCAGTATATATTTGAAAAAATACAACTGTTCATAGAGAAAATGTGAGTTAACCAATGTGTATCCCTTGGGAGTGTCTAACTAGGTGCATATTAATGACAATTTTTGTGTTCCAGGTAATTCTAATTCCTAGACTCACATTCTTTTTTTCAGTTATTACCTAAAATTACATCAATACTATTACGATATCCACTAATAATATGCATATAATGGTATATTAGTAAGAAAAAAACACTTTATCTTCTATTATAAAGATTTATGATATTCTTCCAAGATTATACTCAATGTAAATCATAGACTTTTGTTCTATAATCTATATTTTCCTAAATCTAGTTCTTAATTATTCTACTAAAATTTTTATGATACACGGTATAAATACCCCATCAACAGTTTCCCAGAGACATTGGTTACATTATTACATCATCATAAGATATAAGGATTGAAATCCCTAAGAATTGAATAGGTTATTATTATTTTTAACCACATACATTATCAAAGCTAATATTACAATTGAAAATATAATATAAAGATATTATTTTATTTGAGTACAAAATTATTTTATTTAGGATAATCATATATATGTAACCTAAAACATTTCCTAGCATCCTATGATAATAAATCGTATTGAGGAGGTGAGATATAATTCTAAGTAAGGGTATGAAAACAGAGAAAGGTGTCATAAATAATTAATCATAATTATAATGGAATGTTAGATAACATAAAAACATTCCATTTAAAATAATTACATGAGAATAAATTTTTTGGAAAAATTGATGATTCAATAATTGAATATAAATAATCAAATAATCATGAAACATAATTATGGATATTATAACTATCAAATAGTAACATTTAATATCAATAAATAATCTCATAATGAGGTAAATAGTAATGTTAGAAATCAAAACCATACTATCAAGGCCTTTTTTAATTAAATGTTATATAAATGGGTAATTTCTCAGCTAAAACCCATTCTAGATTGTCTCTTGAGACCAATAAATGAATCTAGTGGATATAAAGGGAACCTATTATCATTGGATATGTCCAACACATTACAAATATGAAATGGTTTAATCATAATAAATAATTACATTTTTATTTGAAAACCTAGCAAATGAAATGTTAAAACATTCCTAAATTTGAAAAACATAATCATAAACAATTCAAAGTAATGTCGATAATGGTTTCAAAATAGTACATCCCAACCAAATGATCATAAATCACTAAGATGTTTAATAATTATAGTGTATTTATAATATATTCAAAATTTGGAATAAGTTAAATTGGGGGTCTTCCATTTATGAATATAAATACTATAAAAATCGTTTAAAACCTTCTTCTGGAAAATATCCTTTTCATTTTGAAAAACACATTTCTAAAAACAAATTGAAGATAATTTTAATTTAAAATAGCATTAGAAACATGTAAAATATTAGTTAAAATTTAAGTGGCTTTTATAGTAGGTAATATTGTACATGTCATTCTCATTAAAATATTGATTCCTTCAAAATTTATCCTTATAGAGAATATGACTTTTTAGAAATTGAAATGAATAATCGATTCAAAATATTTTGTGAAAATTATAATATGAATATAAATTTTTTAATAATATATTTTGGATAATTTAAAAAAAAATCACTTTTTTAATGAATGATTTTTTTTGAAAAAAAACACTTAAAATGAGAAAAATAACGTCAAATTTTATTAAAAAAAATATTTTTTCAATAAATTACAGTAAAAAATAAGGAAAAATTGAAATATTAAATGAAAATATATTGAATCAACATATTTTAAGAATATTAAAGTGTTCCATTATTGAAATATAATAATATTTCAAAATTGGAAATTTAATAATGAATAAACATGATAAACTATGAGATTGTAAAATAAACACTTACTACATTGGTAACTTTTTAATTATAATACCTATGAAATAAATAACATCAATTAATACATAATATACCATGAAAAAAATAGATTCATTAACTAACATATCTAAAGGTGTTGTATATACACTACTCTAATGGAAAAGTTGTAAATATAGAATATATCTCATGGATGTAAAGAATAGATTAGAAACCCTTATGCCAGATCAGACTTACTTCATACATTACCATACCACCTGTATAAAAAATATTTATTTATTATAATGAAATTATAGAAAAAATAACATATATTTCATACCATATATGATTTACTCATATTCATTCATGACTAGTTTGTTGATAATTATTTTATAAAATCTAAATTTTGGGTGTTAATTACTTAATTTTTCAAGTATCTTTTTTTATTCTATTTTTTCCTTTTATAATAAAAATGATTAAATATTATATAGATTGATAAAAACGATATATATATATATATAATATTTTAATTATATATTTTGTTATAGTAATCTATAACATTTATTGATATAAAATGGAATACATTATTCTTAAAGATGGTAGGTCATTAATGCGCATGAATATTTTTATCCATTTTCAAGACAAATGGTATCAAATGAAATTAATTATTAAATCCCAATTCAAGAATGGTTATTATTTCGTAAATATGATTTATAATATTCAAATACATCCATATTTTTATACATGTCAAAATAAAATGAATAACATTTCACATCTCTTTGTGGAGTAGGTAGTGTATGTGTACACAAGAACGATGATATTGTTTTCCAAAAGAATGAAAGGTAAGAAGTTTGACATGATAGTATTTATTAATAAGTTTATTTAGGTAATATATATGTATATATATATATATTCATTAAAATCGTCCTAAATATGTTACAGGTAAAGAGTAATTGAAAAATGAATCACATATCACTGTTAGGTCGTAGTCCACCATACACACAAGCGAAGTTATTATATCCCTCGATGAATTTGTAAGAAAGCAGTTATTTAATATTTCATAATTAAAAAAGTATTATAATTTCATAAATATAATATATATTATATCCATAATTATATCCTCCCATTAATGGTGATGATGTAATATGATTTACATCTGTTCACAATGTTGTAGTCGGCATTACACACAATTGACGGTTTTGTTTAACGTTTGATGGATGATGAGATAAATAAGAATTATTCAATTGAAATAATAACAACTGAGTAAATATTTTTTAATTTTTAAATTTTTAAATTTTTTTAATCATACTTTTATATGATTTTAAGGATGGAAATAATTAAAATATGCATGTTTAATAATTTTACCTCTTCATTGGAGTACGTGATGAGGATAATACCGATAGGAATCCTATAAGAACTAATAAAAAACAATTTCATCTATGATGTTTTTATTGGTGTATGGAAGAGTTTTTAGCTATTATTATAATAGAAAATGGATATGGGAGTGTTGAGAGTAATGAATAGGTGGGGGCCTTTTATAAGTGTGGAAGAGGAAACACATGGGATTTGGGAATATAATTATTTGTACCCACATTTTTCGCATTCCACAAGAATCCAAAATGGAACATTATAAATCAATAGAGGTTTTAGTGTCAAAATATGTAAATAAAATGGTTTTAGATATGTATTATTCAATTTCTAAGCCTTATCTTCTTAGTTTTTCCCTTGGTTAACCCATTTTTACCTTAATTATGATATATAATTTTTAAAATTTTCACTCTTTATTATGGTTGAATTTTAAGTGGAACTTATTATATAATATTGATTAATATTATTCAAAATATGATATCTATTTTTCCAAATCCAATAGACATATTTTGCTAAGTATTATTTAAATTCATTCATTAAGACATTTCAAAAAACGGTTTTCAAAATATGAATTTTTCAGGGAAATGATGACCTTATATTAAAAATATGAATTCAAATAATCATTATATGAATTCTAAAATACAATTTTATATTTATAATATAAAAATTTTATTTAAATCATCCCTAATTACGGTTTTTTATTAATTAATTTGAGGAAACATTATTCACATTAATGTGGTTTTTTTTAAATTGTGATTTTAAACCAAAAAATAAATATATAACAAAAACTAGTTTAATGATGATTATAATATAATTAATTGTATTGAATAAAAAATTAAAAAATATTACATTAATTTGGGTCAAATTTAAATTTTAATGGTTCTTTTAAATAATTTATTTTTTTATAAACAATGATAGTTTAATTAGAATCTGTATTATCACAATTAACTAAAAATCAATATTTTTAGAAATATCCTAAAATTTCAAACTATGTAAATGTAGGACCCCAGGACACCCTGAAAGGGGAGTGGTGAATTAGGGTGTCAACTTTTTCTTCCTAAATTTGTGGATCTTGTTCCCACATGGGTAGGAACTGCTTAAACCTGTATGATGGATATGATCAGCAATGAAACATTCACATGCAGATAGATGACACATCTATTTTTACTTGGTTCACCACTAAGGGCTACATCCAAGGAGAATACGCCGACAGGTTGTTGGTCGTAACTAAATCCACTATGTTTCACTAGCTGTATATAAAAATTTTTCGGGCACAGTCACTCTGTCCCTGGCTCACTCCCTTTACAATTGTTCAGGGATAGCTCACTGCTTCCCTTGAGTCATTCCGGTTGACACCCCCTGGCTCACTACCGTTGGTGAAGTCACACTCAGTTTATAGATGTGAAGTTCTCTTCAATAGATTTTCATTGAAGTCATTGTCTCCTGTTCAGCATGAGACTTTGCTTTCACTAGATTCTTGAGTTGATGCTCTTTTGTATTCAACCTTTTACTTTAGTGCAATGACTGAATGCACTAGATCCCCTTGTCTTCGTTTTCCTGAATCACAATCACTTGTGTGATTTCTCAATTAAATGATGCTCTATTGAAGTCCAAATTTCATCCACTAATGAGTATCCCTTTTTCCTCTGTCCACTGGGCGAACAACCTTTGGAAAGGTCCTTCAAAAAGTACCCTACTTCGCAAGGCTCCCAATTTTGCAAAGTCAAACAAGTCCTTGCAGAGCCCATGCCTTTTCGCGAAGCTCAATCTCGAAGCACTCTTGCGATGCTCCAGCCTTCACAATTCGTGGATATCGCAGAGCTCCTCCCTCTTCATGAATCTCACTGAGCCAATGCGGGGCGCAAGACTTTTGCGGAGCTATAATAGCCACCGCGAAGCTCCTCTTTCGTGAAGCACACTGGCTTCGTGAGAGAACTTTGCGATCCAAGAGGAAAGGACTTTCTCTGAAATTCTCTCTACTTCTCTTGAGGGGTCGGCCTCTATTTATAGGTGATTCCACCGACCCTCGACCCTTCCGCGCAAAGTCAGTTCCACGTCATCTCAAATCGCGAATCTCCAAATTTCCCGCCGAAAATCTCTCAAAATCGTGAAGCACAACGTCAATTTTCCATTCACGGAGCTCATCATAAACACGGAGTATCACCATCATCAACCCTTCGCGCCTTCGCGGCGAAGCTCCCTCAAAAATCCGTTCATCGCCACGAAGCTCTCCAGCCTCTTCCTTTCGCAAAGCTTGACGTAATCATGAAGAATCATCATCAACATTCCTTCGCGCCTTCGCCGCGAAGCTCCCTCGCAAAGCCCTTCTCCGCCGCGATGCGCTTCAGCCTCTACCGTTTCGTGAAGCTTGACGTAATCGCGAAGAATCGCCATCAACATTCCTCTGGCCTTTTCGATTTCCAAACCATGAATCCTATATTCGCGAAAATCATGCATTTTCCATATTAAATCATGATCTTCATGGAAATCCTATTTTCGTGATGCTCACCAAATTCCAAATTTTGGACACCAAAAATTTGGCAAACACTGGGAAACGGTGCCACCTTGTATCTGCTCTTTTAGTCCACCTCCAGATCATCCATTCCTTTGTCGATGTTCCGTAAATAAAACATATATCATTATCCACAGTCCTCGAACTCGACATGCCACCATGGAATCTTCTTTTTCAACAAATTGGTATTTCGTCTATTTGCTTTGTCAACAAGCACGATCACCTCCACTATTGTGATATGTATTCTTTGAAGGAACAGCTTTAGTACCATCATCTTCTATGACAATTTGATGTGCATGGACATTTCATAAGTCAACTCATTGGCACATTTCCTCCTTCATCAACCGTCATGATCAACTTCATGCAAACCATGTGATTCAATCTGTCAAGAAGTCTCTAGCGTGGTTCTCACGCAATCATCAGTAATTTCATGGTCTTCATCCAAAAACATCATCCTGCTTTAATCATCCTTGGATGGATTACTCTTCACATTCTTCATTTTTGTAAACAATGTATCACCTATGTATCACCTTTGACACATATTCTTTGAACTTACGATCAGCACAACAATCGTCTGAATCACTACTCCTCTACTTCATCGGAGTACTTCATGATCTCCTTCATTGTGAGCTTCCATTCCTCAATTTTATTGGAGTTCTTCTTGATCTCTTTCATTTTGATATTCCATTGACAACTATTGACAAAAAATACAAACCTATACACAAAGTGGTTCCAACAATCTCCCCCTTTGTGTTTTGATGTCAATACCTTATACATCTTCTGAAATGAATTTTTCAATGTCAAAATGAGAATCTTCTATTCAATCAACCTTTCTTTTCAAATTTTCATTTCACTTTCTCTCCCCCTTATTGACAAGAAATAAAAATAACATGGTAGGTAGGGTATCAATCCACAATTAAGCAATGTTTCATTAATCATTTCACTCTAAGTCTTCTTGAGCAATGCTCGATGTAGAAAACAAGAGGATTTGATTAAGTCAACAAGGTTGTCCATTATCCACAGATCATGATACCAACATGAGATGATAACTCATGTATCTTTTCATCAAGGTTTTACCACATTAATTCCAGGTAGAATAAGATCAACTATGATAGAGAATAATCAACCTGAAACTCCTGCACTCACATCAGAAAATAGATCAAAAACATTCAAGTGAAATCGGCAGGATAAGTGACCATGGGGCACTTCCATTTTCTTTATGTAACTGATCAATTCAGTTACTCCCCCTTTGTAAAATAATCTTTGATCTGAGTAACCAAGGGATAGTGATTGAAAAATTGCATACCTTCTCCATTGGCGTGTTCTTCAAGAAATTCACAGAGTAACTGCTTTTGAGTCCAGCTGGAGTTGATATTGATTGAAACAGTGAGTATGGATGCTTCTCCATTCTTTTCCCCCTCAAGGGAAACAATCCTCATCATCTTCATCAAGAGTGATCCTTCATCATCATAATCTTCGAATATCAATTGAAGAATCTACTAAGGATGGAAACTTCTTCAGCTTGGATATCAAGGGTTGACATCATTCACTACTTCTTAGGTTCTCCCCCTGATAGCATGCTTCACCTTCAATTCCCTGCATTATTAGAACAAATACCATACACAAATGATTAGGGGAATAAGGTGGTTCCCTCTTGCTACATCAAGAAGACTTGCTTGGTTGAGGTTCTTTTCTCAACCAAGTTCCTCTGTTCACTCCAGTCTTCATGCCTTCACATTTGAACATATGTTCTGACATCTGTCGGTGTGGCATGGCTCTGTTCACATTCTCTTTTGCTTTGTGTGGAGAATTGTTCTTCTTAGTAGCCATCATGAATGATACATTCTTACTCCTCATAAAGACTGCTTCTTACTCTGGTATTAAGGTTAGGCAACCTTTTTCAATGTGACCAGATTTCTTGCATCTCTTACACAGAACTTCTTTGACACGTGTGTTTCTCTTTGTTTGCAATCTCTCCTGCACTGTGTCTTCATCATGTGAATGTTTTCCTTTTCCTTTGTCACCAGCCTTGGACTTCTCATCTTCATGTTTCCTTATTCTTTTCAAATCTTCTGGCCAGATGACCAATATGTCATTTGGAACTTTTGCAGCTGGTTTAGGTCTTCCACATGGGTTCATTCGAGATTCATCCCACTTAGTGTTTCTTTTGGATGAATGACCCTTCAATTTCATGGATCTAAAATCCTGGGTCTTCTCAACATCCCTACTTGAGATCTTCTTGTGGAAATGTGTGCTCACAACATTCTTCTGATTTCTCCCCAAGGTAGTTGCTTCATTATTTGATGGAATCATAGGTCTTATTTTCTTTTCAATAGTGAAAGCATGTTGATATGGACATGTGCCTGCCTTGTGACCACTGCCATTGCATACATCACAGATGTTATCAAGAATACCAAATTTGTTTGCAGTAAATAGATGTTTCTGGACCTGCTTATGTTACTTCTTTCTCTCTGGCTTCCTTCTCTTTGATATATGCATTCTCTATGCTTTTCCATGTAAGGGATTATAAATACAATCCAGTGCACAGTGCCCAAATCTGTTGCAGCACTAACATTGACCCACAAATATTTTCTTCTTTGTGTCTTCTGTATTAAGTTGTTGGGCCATTTTCTTAATCTTTTGTGCTCTATTTGAGGAACCCACTTCCTCCTTTTTCTTCCCATCCACCCTAGACATGGTGGTAGGTTTATTCTTCTCACCTTTCCTCATCCATACTTGTTTAGAACTTTTCTTACCACCTGAACTAATTGTAGGAGTGTATTTAAAAATATGAGTACAAGATGGTTTGGATAGTACCTTCACTTTCTCAGTTGCTTATGATAGATCAAAGAGTGAAGTCATGATCTTCTAATCACATGTTAGAGGTCTTTTGAAAATAGAATCCTCCAGTGAGCATTGAGTACCAGCAGCAACTGATTCTTGATGTGGATAATCAAGAGTTGCCATAATCTTCTTATCACATGTTAGAGGCATTTCATATTTAGACTCCTCCAATGAACATTGAGTGCAATCATCACTCATTTCATTCTTTTGTGAAGTCTCAATATGTGTGTTCTAAATCATGGTCAACTGAGCTTCCAATTTTTGTCACACAATATTGAGGATGATCTTCTGATCTTCAATCATGATCATCTTCTCTTCACAAGTCTTCTTCAACCTTTCAACCTATTCTTCATGCATCTTAACTTTGTTTTGTAACAATGAGTCAAGTTCCCTGAATTTAATGGAATTTTCTTCCATAAAAAAATTCTTGACTTCATTGCTCTTCTTCAGCTCAGCTTCAAGAGCATGGATCCTTTCTTTTAGAGTCTTATTGACTACCTCATTTTCTTCAAATACTTTCACATGTTTGGTGAGCTTCATACTTTCCATAATTTTTCATTCCAACCCCTCTTCCATATTGTCAGCTTCCCTTTCTAATCGAGTGATCTAAACCTGCATAGATTGGAATAGGCTACAAATAATTGCAAACCTTTCTTCAGGAATATCATGCAGATATGTTTTGAGTTTTTCCTGAAAGCTTGAATAGGGGGTGTCATCCTTTCCTCTGGAAGAATCCTGATCCACCTGCTTGATACTTTCCAAGCCTGATGTTTCTTCATTATTGTAATGGCATGGAGTACAAGACACTGCATCTTCATTGGATATGAGGGACTTCTTCAAATGCTTCTTCTATTTCTTTTTCATGTTCGTCATGGTCTTTCTAGATGTAGACTTCTACTCAGAAATGAATGTTTCATTATCAAGACTACTCTTCATTGTTGACTTTAGGAAAGAAACCCAAATCCTCTTCTCTATAGAATTACTGGAGAATATCCAATATATGTTAACCTCCCTCTGATACCACTTGTAGGACCCCGGGACACCCTGAGAGGGGAGGGGTGAATCAGGGTGTCAACTTTTTCTTCCTAAAGTTGTGGATCTTGTTCCCACGTTGGTAGGAACTGCTTAAACTTGTATGATGGATATGATCAGCAATGAAACATTCACATGCAGAGAGATGACATAGCTATTTTTAATTGGTTCACCACTAAGGGCTACGTCCAAGGAGTATATGCCGACAGGTTGTCGGTCGTACCTAAATCCACTATGCTTCACTAGCTGTAGATAACAATTGTTCGAGCACAGTCACTCTGTACCAGGCTCACTGCCTTTACAATGGTTCAGGGATAGCTCACTGCTTCCCCCGGATCATTCCCGTTGACACCCCCTGGCTCACTACCGTTGGTGAAGTCACACTCAGTTTATAGATGTGAAGGTCTCTTCAATAGATTTTCATTGAAGTCATTGTCTCCTATTCAGCATGAGACTTTGCTTGCATTAGAGTCCTGAGTTGATGCACTTTTGTATTCAACCTTTTACTTTAGTGCAATGACTGAATGCACTAGATCCCCTTGTCTTCATTTTCCTGAATCACAATCACTTGTGTGATTGCTCAATTCAATGATGCTCTGCTGAAGTCCAAATTTCATCCATTGATGAGTACCCCTTTTTCACTTGTCCACTGGGCGAACAAACTTTGGAAAGGGCCTTCACAAAGTACCCTACTTCGCAAGGCTCCCAATTTTGCAAAGCTCAAACAAGTCCTCGCAAAGCCCCTGCCTTTTCGTGAAGCTCAATCACGAAGCACTCTCGCGATGCTCCATCCTTCGCAATGTTGGCCTATCGCGGAGCTCCTGCCTCTTTGCGAAGCTCACTGAGCCAATGCGGGGCACAAGACTTTCGCGGAGCTAGAATAGCCACCGCGAAGCTCTTCTTTCGCGAAGCACACTGGCTTCGCGAGAGACCTTTCTGAACCGATAGCAAAGGACTTTCTCTGAAATTCTCTCTACTTCTCTTGAGGGGGTTGGCCTCTATTTATAGGCGATTCCACCGACCCTTGACCCTTCCGCGCGAAGTCAGCTCCACGTCATCTCAAATCGCGAAGCTCCTAAGTTCTCGCTGAAAATCTCTCAAAATCGTGAAGCACAATGGCAATTTTCCATTCGCGGAGCTCGTCCTAAACGCGGAGTATCACCGTCATCATCCCTTCGTGCCTTCGTCGCGAAGTTCCCTCGGAATTCCCTTCATCTCCGCGAAGCTCTCCAGACTCTGAATTTCGCAAAGATTGACGTAATCGCTAAGAATCACTGTCAACATTCCTTCACACCTTCGCCGCGAAGCTACCTCGCAAATCCCTTCGCTTCCGCGATGCGCTTCAACCTCTTTCGTTTCGCGAAGCTTGACGTAATCGCGAAAAATCATCGTCAACATTCCTCTGGTCTTCACGATTTTCAAACCATGAATCCTATCTTCACGAAAATCATGCCTTTTCCATATTGAATCATGATCTTCACGGAAATCCTATTTTCGCGATGCTCACCAAATTACAAATTTTGGACCCCAAAAATTTAGAAAACACAGGGAAACGGCGCCACCTTGTATCTGCTCTTTTAGTCCGCCTCCAGATCATCCATTCGTTTGTCAATGATCCGTAAATAAAACATAAATCATTATCCACAGTCCTCGAACTCAACATGACACCATGGAATCTCCTTTGTCAACAAATTTGTATGTCGTCTGTTTTCTTTGTCAACAAGCACGATCAACTCCACTATTGTGATATGTATTCTTTGAAGGAACAGCTTTAGTACCATCATCTTCTATGACAATGTGATGTGCATGGCCATTTCCTAAGTCAAATCATTGGCACATTTCCTCCTTCATCAACCATCATGATCAACTTCATGCAAACCATGTGATTCAATCCGTCAAGAAGTCTCTAGCATGGTTCTCACACAATCATGAGTAATTGCATGGTCTTGATCCAAAAACATCATCTTGATTTAATCATCCTTGGATGGATTACTCCTCACACTCTTCATTGTTGTAAACAATGTATCACCTATGTATCACCTTTGACACATATTCTTTGAACTTACGATCAGCACAAAAATCGTCTGAATCACTACTCCTCCACCTCATCGGAGTACTTCATGATCTCCTTCATTGTGGGCTTCCATTCCTCCATTTTATTGGAGTTCTTCTTGATCTCTTTCATTTTTATATTCCATTGACAACTATTGACAACAAATACAAACCTATACACAAAGTGGTTCCAACAGTAAAATCTGATATTATTATTTAAAAATTTCTTTTCATTTTTCAATTTTATTTTTATAAATATGGTAAAAAGTATTTTTATATTATGCAGACATTGAATGAAAAAATGTCTGTTTAGAAAAAAAATATTTTTTTTGAAAAAACTTCTTGTTATTAAAAATTATTATTATTTTATTAATAATTAATATATAACCGTTTAATTTATTATATATATGTTTTAAACATATAACTTAACATATAATTTATTCTAATTTATACCTACTAATTTAATGTATTTTTTATAATAGTATTCTATATTTTTGATAATCCAGACTCGGGGTTTTGTTTTCTACGTGCTATAGAGGAGAATGAATTTATTTGAAAATAAATATATTTTAAAATATATGAGTGTTAAATTATATTTTAAGATCAATTTTTGATGCCTTATATGGTATCTAAAATGTTTATCCAATTTTAAAATCTCATGTCTTTAATTTTTTACTATTATTGAATGTATACTAGACATGAGATTCTATAAAATAGTCATTATAAATAATAATTTAAAAAATGGCACAGCTCAAAAAATATTTATGAATGGATAATCCTTTATTATAAGTGGGTGTTATTGAAATTTTTGTGGTCTTTTTATGTTTATTTACATGATAATATGAGGAAGAATTAAAGTATCAAACCTCTTATAATGATTTCCCCTAGAACATCATGTGTATCTAATACATAAAATAATTTATGTTAAATGATAATTAAGAAGATCAACATTGAAAAAATATAACAATGTTGATCAACATTTGGTGTTTCATAAGATTGTATTTTAATATTCCATGATCATATAATTATTATATAAATTCACCCTCCAAGGTATTCCTTTTTTCATTTTGGTACGATATGAATTAATATATACAATTATCAAATAGAAATCCTTTATTAAATTATGAAATAAATTAATGAAAGTATATAATATTTCAAAACTATAACTCCTCCTCTTATTTGGATCACACATTATCCCCCCCCCCCTCGTTCATAGCCACATTAGTTTTTTGTATATATATAAACCGAAGTTACACCTTTGTTACATATATTTTTTCAGTACATTATATACCATATTAATGAATATAATTCAATGATGAGTCTTGGATGGAGTGACCATTATGCATGGATTAGGTCATTAAATGTCAAAATCCTTGATATTTTGATAGGTTAAAATATGATCCCCATTAAATCACAAAAATATTTGAAATATTATTTTGGTACATAATGATGTTGATCGATTTAGATTTTAGAAAACCCTCACATAATCCTTGTAAATAACACTATAGTTTCTTAGGCACAAAAAATATAAAATTTTTTTTTGAATATTTACATTTCTATAAAATATGATAAATATTATGTTTTTTAAATTAAATATTTCTATTAAATCATGATGCATTTTTTGTAGAATAAAATACGAGTTACCTTCAAGAACTCATGTGTCTTATTCACTAACCATGATAACTACAACACAGAATCTTTTCCTCTAGAAAATATATAAGAATAAATATGATAAAATGTTTTATATATTCCATAGTTTCCATTAATTTATTTTCATTGGGAGACTTAGATAATTTTTTCAGGATATTGTGTTAAAATATACTATATCAAATATTAATCACATTAATAAGGATCATATAATTTAGTCCTAGATTCTATTACAGGTTTATATTTTGTTTTTGAAATCGTCCCCATTCAAATTAACATTTTATATAACATTTCTTACACCATAGTGGAGAAAACACCCATTACAAAATTTAATGGACAATAAAAACATTAAAACGAAATTTATATTTAGGTAAATAATGTAGGGTTCATTATATTAGGTGACACATTATTTTTCATGAGGATGTATGTATTGGTCTATAATTTATCTATAGTTTAAATAAATATTTTTGTCTGCTATAATTTTTAATTATATCCAATGAAGAATAGGGTAATTTTATGTGTATGACCAACACAAACATGAACATATGAATTTTTCGGCTCATAACCAATTAATTGGACTATTGGATAATCTTAATTAAACATATGACGTTACTATCGCATCATTAATTGTTTTGTCTAAAGTATCTTTATCAATTCAACTAGGGATTCAAAATCTCATTATCCGCATATTGGTCTACTAGATCATCGTGAACAGTGAAATTAATTCAATAAATAATCATCATTGGATTGATTAATTGTAATATCACTAACAATGGTATTTATAAATAAGGATACTTAGATAGTTGTGATCTACTTTCTCATCACATAAGAATGCATGGATTCATTGGATCAACATAAGAGGTTTAATCTATTATTTTTTCACAAATATAGGAACTTGGTTACTTGATTTATTTGTCATAGTATTGGTATATTTTTATAACCTAATAAAAGGAATGGGTTTTGTAGGTTCATCACCAAGGATATTTAGGAATATATCAGTTTATAACTAGATTTATTATATATATATATATCTCTCTCATAAAAATTGAAGAAAATTGGCTAGAGGGTAACATTTTTTGTAGAAAATGAATAATTAAATATGATTTCAATACTTTAACAATGTATTAGAGTACTGAAAAAATATATCTTATCATAGGTATAATTGGTGGTTTTATTGGGAGAAGGATAAGGATTTTGGATTCCTATATATCAGTATGATGGAAGTCAAAATAAATATTTCTATGATAATTAATAATGAGGATCATACCTTTTATAATTATTTGAAAAGGGTCTATTTGGTTTCATTTATGGTCCCACATCATCTATAAAAGACGTTAAATGTCATCCTTCTTAGAATATTGTATATTTTTTTGATCATATGAAAGTGATATTTTTTAGTAGTATATAATATTGTAATGTTATTTATTAAAATAAATGACTCTATAAAAGGTATGGTTAAAGTGACATAAATCAGTCACTTGTTTAGTTTATCCTAAAAAATATGATAGGTGAAGGAAAGGATCATATAGTATGATAGAGGTCCTTAAGTCTCAAGATATTATTTTCACAAGTAATGGTTTATTTGGTAATAAATTGTAATGGTTTCCCATGTATGATAATGTACATTATATCAGTTTAAAAAATAAGGGAAAGGTTACATAATAGATGAGTTGTGATATTTGTTTTGTAAATGATGATCTTTCACAAGATTATAAACCAATTTATTAAATATACATTATGTGTATAGAGTTTTATAAAGTGATGAATGTACAAGTTCCCTCATAATATGATTTAAAGCATCAATGTGCATTAGATATCATTTGGTAATGAGAATTTAGTAACCATCTACATGAGATATAAAATATATGGGTGAGACCCATGAAAAAGAAACAACAAATTAAATGATTACTTAGGGTTTTGGGAAACGTTTATTGAATGATAATTAAAAGATATATAATCTTCCTTAGTATATATGTGATGAAAAAGTGTTATACAAAACTCTTAGTAGAACAAACATCTTTTTAATAATGGTGGTTCATGAATGTGTGAAGGTTTTTCATCTTTTTATATAATTTTTAATTTCCTCTCAAAAAATCCCAATCATATTCAACACTTACTCACATTTTCATTATGGATGATGAGTATATTGTGCATATTTTTAGTGATTTATGAATCAAGGGGAATTTGGTTTGTTTTATGAGAAGAATCAAAAACCACAATAATTGTAATGAATTTTCATACATATTTATAGAAGTGATCGATGTCTATTTATAGGAAACAATATTTAGTGTTTAAATCCATTCTAAAAAGGGAGTTGAATTAAGTTTCAATTCTAAATACATATTCTATGTACTTTTTCAATGATTTTTTCATTATTTTATTAGTGTAAATACAAA
This sequence comes from Viscum album, assembly GCA_963277665.1. Taxonomy (NCBI): domain Eukaryota; kingdom Viridiplantae; phylum Streptophyta; class Magnoliopsida; order Santalales; family Viscaceae; genus Viscum; species Viscum album. The sequence goes on along the minus strand of OY728120.1, from coordinate 1,762,450,245 downwards.
ACTATGGGGATAGTTATTATTTATATACTTCAATAAACATTTTACATGGAATTAATTTTCATTGAATTATAGGATATGGATATTGGTAATGTTTTTTTTAAACAAAATGGTCTAAAATTTTTTATCCAAAAATGTTCACCAAAAAAATATATTTATAGATATATTTTCATCATGTGTGGATTTCCACATATGGTTGTGAATATCTTTCTAATGTGCTTAATTTTGGTAATAGATATATATTTGGATGATCAATAGTGGTAATGTTAGGCTAAAATGATTAATAGTGATTTGCAGTTAAAGAATGGAAATATTTTCTTGGATTTTAATTTTGGTAGCCCCCCAAATTAAAATTTCATCATGTGAAATCATCAAAATCTACTTTTTTTTTGAATCACTGCCATATCTTTTAAAATCATTGATTCCTCTTATAATAGAAGTTTAATTTATAAGAAATGGAAAACTTTTGTAGTAGCTGATGTTAAATTGATGAATATGGTTTCATTATAAACTTGTGTATATAGTGTACATGTAGCATATATACCTGATAATACCAATTTACAAACACATAAAACATGAAATTCTTTCATTCATGGAAGTAATCTATTACAAACATGAAATAGAACATTAACATTCCCATAATAATTTATTTATTTTATATTCATTGAAATTTTTTCATTTATAATATCATTCCCTCTGAGGATTTGGTTTTTTCATCATTATATGGAAACATTTCATATATCATATTGTTTTTATTTTAGGTTTTAATGGATTGTAAGACATGAAAAGTCCATTTTCTGTATCAATATTAATATTTTCACCCAATAATCTAGAAAATATGCTTCCATACCTCATGTAGATTAAAATATAATTGAATGGAAAATTAATTACCTATAAGGATTCCATACATACCTTTTACACACATAGTAATTCATGAAACATGTTCATATATATATATAGACATTGAATAAACCTGTGTTAGTGTGGATGTTTTCTTATAAATCACTCTACTCCCATGAGTTTAGAAACAACATCCAAAGTGGAACACTACTTCCAAATATGCTTATAAATTTCCCAATATTCTGATTTTTTATAATTTTATAATATCAAATTACCATGGTTCATTTCCCTTGATGTAGAAGATTTTGATAAACTCATCCAAATACACTAATTGAGGAGCATCTTCAAGTATGGATGTTGTGATTATAAATGTGCAGGTTATCTTATGATACTTCCTCATGTGTAAATATTACATTATTATAGGTATCCGTTAACGAGAACAATTGTTTTATTTCTTATTAGATAGATTACATTTTTATATTTTTGTTTGATGATTATGTTATGATCTCATATCAATATCACAATATACAATTGACATTGTTTATTACATAATTATACATATCTATGAAATATTATCTATATATTTAAACCTCTCTCAGGTGTCAAATGATGAGGGAATTTATATATACATCATGAACCATTATTGGTTAACCTATTGTAGTTAGAGATTGGTAAATCAACTATCAAACAATACTACATTCTAATACATACTAATTCCATCGAATACTTCTATAGGTGATGGATTTTTTTTTTGAGAACTACATCCTAGTTGGAGAGTCTCTAATTTGTGGGATTAGAGAATATTTCCTCCCCAATTTTTCAATGAATTCTAAGTGAAGTAACAATTTAGAATTCTATATGAATCATAATGGGCTTCAATATTCATGGACTGTCAGTAAAAAGACCTCTGCACAGAGTTATTTAACCTTTGTTTCAAATTGAAAAACAATTTCCATTTATATAATGGTGATATTAAAATTGATATATATATATATAGTTTATTTCAAATCATTAAAGTCCTGGTCATTTAAAAAAAAATATTAAATTACTTCGAACAAAGAAAAAATGGTTGGATCCTATGAAGACCCTTTCGTTGAAATGTAATTTCATATTTTTGTCAATCAACTATTAATAAGTGAATTATAACACCCATTTAATAATTCCACTAAGTTATTAGATTGATATTTACTCATTAATAATATCACAATCCATATATGTGTGTCTAATGTGTTTTACTTATAAAAAACCAACATGGGTCCACCAATTGTGTCACCAAATTGGCCTGCCACATGGTCTAAAGCACATTATTGGGTTCCATGTGATGCTAAAAAGATCATGGGTTTCAAACAAATAATCCTTGGAATGATTTCTATCTCATCTTACTTTTGATAATATAAAAATATAAAGATTTTTATATTAGTTATCTAAGATACATAATATGTAAAAAATAACCAATACAAAATAGATTAAATATAATAATTGAATAACATAGTATATAAAAATTAAATAATAGACCATAAACAATGGACCCAAGTCAACACTTGGTTCCATATCCATGTGGCCAAATGTCACCTCCATCCGAACCCATTATAAAATATACATTATCTAGGAGATTCAACCTCTATATAACACATTTAAATTTACTTTTACCCTATAAGACTACGGATAAACACTCCCAAAGTAAAACAAAAGGTGGGTGATAACAGTATCTCAGTCGGATTACACCATTAATCTATAAAATGTATTTCCAAATACATATGTTAGTTTTCATATAAAAAAATATTCCAAAATATTTCTAGAAGAATAATTTTTCATAATAAAACCATAATTTAGTTTTCTCTTGAATCATTCCATATTTAATAAACAAATAAATATGAAATAATATTAATCCATTATATATAATAATATGAATAAAAATATTTTAAAGAATCAATATCCATATCATCTAAGAAAACATATTATCAATATTGTTGGGAAAAAAATACCTCAAGGTAATATTGAAGCATTTTCAGTATGGTTGGGTTTGTTGAAAAGGTGGATTTTAATGGTGAATTTTTAAGTTCTAGAGATATTTTTGAAAATATATTTTCAAAAATTACCATGGAAAATGAATGAACAATTTGGAGGCAGTACAAAGATTACAGATACAAGCTGACATAATTTTTTAGTCTCTACCAAATTTTTGGGGTCCAAAATTTGGTGTTTGGAAACCATTTTGAAATATGGATTTCATTAAATATCTCATCAAAATATGGAAAAGAAATGTGTTTTGTGAATATTTGCATCATGAAGAGTATTTCACGAAAGATCAAATAAATCTGATAGTGATATCTATAATTACGATGATCTTTTTGAATGACAGAGTTGAAGAGCATTGTGACGACACAAAGGTTTCGATGGAAGCTCTGGGATTACGAGAGAGTGAGCGTCATGGTGGTGCAAAGGCTTTAGAGAAAGGATCTGTTATTACGAATTGTATTACAAAATGAAACTTTTCATGGAGCTTTGTGAAAAATGGAGAATTGAAGGGAAAAATTAGAGCTATGAGAAATGTTATAGACGTGGTGTTTATGTGGCTAGATAGTTATAGATTCGGTGGTAAATTTCTTTAAATAGGCCTCTACCCCCTTGGGAATAGGGTAGAGACTGAATAAAATTTTTAAGGATCTCAAATCGTGAAAGTGGTTTTCAAAGGCAGTGAGCTTTGCAAATGTAAGGGAATTTGAAAATACTAACTATGCTTTGAGAAAGGGAGGAACATTGTGAACGATACATGAGAATTGTGAAAGAATTGTTCTTCGTGAAGGATTAGAGATATTCATGAAAATGTAGGAGCTTCATGAAGGCTAGTTTGGGATCTATTAAATAGTGATATTTACAAAAAAAAATGTACATCACAAAGGCTGGATTGCGCATTGTGAAAGGATCTTTGCAAAGAAGTGATATTTGAGAAAGTTGTTCAAAAAGGATTTCCCAGTGTTCTATGTTAAAGTGATATTCATTAGTAGATAAATGTGGGACATAAATAGAGCATCTACATATAGTGGAGGATGAATTTATTAGTGAAAATTAAGGGACTTACAGTTCTATAATCTATGAGTGGATCTTCTAAAGAAGTAGTGAGAATGCTTTAGTTGAGAGAGCAGTGAGAATTCAAATTATTATTGTTTATAAAATAAGAGGTATAGTGTGTCCACTCCTAAATTTGTAAATATTAGTGTGCTTTTAGTATATTTGGTACATTGGCACATTGTCATTGTATACTCCTTTGATGTATCCCAGTGAGGGTAAACCAAGTAAAAATTGATGTTTCTCGTGCATGCTTTGATTTCTATTCATAATTTTCTTATAGGAAAGTGAGATAAGAGAGCTTTGTTTAATAACAAAAAAATATCCAAAGGGTATTTGTTTTCATCTGTTAACCTTGATTCACCCCCCCCCCCCCCCCCTCAAGGTAATTGTCCTAGTGGACCTAACAATTTGTATAAGGGAAAAGGTTAATATTTGTGTTTCTCTCTCAATACAGGTCATAAATCACCATGGAATTATGATCCTCTTTGGGAATAATATTTAGTTATGGAATAATCACAAGAAATAGTACTTAAAATCCTTATTAATTAATGTCTTCACAGCAGCGATGCATGGTATTTTAACAAATATCAATTGTAGTGATTTATCAGAAGCTGAAATAAGAGAATTGGATGTTGATGAAAAGGTAATAAATGTTTTAGGTGGATCCCTATAAAATTAAATATATATGAGGGTGATGTCATGTAAAACATCACATTCCATGTGGGAAAATAAGTTGAATATATATGAAGGTTATTCAAAGGCTAGAGAGGAAAATATACAGGTTCTATGGAACAAGTACAAAGATCTATGAATGAACCAAAATTAGTCTATTGATGCATTCTTTGATAGGGTAAATTGTGTAGTGGAAGACATGTCATGTCTGGTAAAATTACTTAAAGATATAAAGATTTTGAAATGTATCTTGAAGAAACATCCACCTTGGTTAAATCCAAATGATTTAATATTGTAATATAATGATCTTAAATATCTAACATTGGATAACGTGCATAGTACAATTCTAGAATATGAAATGAGAAATTATGATAATAATTTTTTGGAAAGGTGGAAATTGAAATATGTTTCATTTAAGGCCATGAATAAATAGAATAGATAATATTATAATGAATAAGAAGAGATAGATTCGGTTATTTCATTCCTTCCTTCAAATCTTCAAAGAGTAAAACGAATGTTCTAGGGGAAAATCCACTTTGTTTCTTTATATGTAGAATGTTTGGTAATCTAAAAAAAAGGCTCCCCATGAAGTTCCAATAATATGGTGAGGATGATGTTGAAATCCCTATGAAGAAAACTTCATCCTATGTGAATGGAAACAAAATATTAAGAGATATTTCTTCAAGAAAAATAATCTTCTTTCAAAAGAATATTATTGTTCAGATGTTTTATAGGTTGAAAATGTAAAAGAGATAGAGAAATGTAAAGATGTTGTAGAAAATTCTATTGTTTTAGTTTTTGTAGTACTTTGTAAAAAATAAATAACCAACATTTTTAAATAAGAAGTTTAAGTAAATGTTGAAATAGAGGATTAAATTAAAAAAATCTTGAGGAGATAGATGTTTGGAGAGATAAAAAATAAATCCAAAAAATTGGTTCGTTATGCCAAAATCTACATGTAGTAGCAGGATGAAGTGAATTATGAGTTAAATAGAAGAAATTTATAATCTCAATTCTTCATTGCCAATGGACACAAAAATAGATAGTGGTCATAGAGTAAAGGTTGAAGAATAGAGAAGGGAGATTGATGGTTTGAATAACACAGTGAAAGATCAAATCAAATGCATTGAAGAACATGAAAAAGAATTCTTCACTCTATGATGAAAAGTTAAGAATCAAGAAAAATTCAGGACCCCAAATGTGACATCAAGAAAGAAGATCATTTTAAAGATGATAAATTTAAAAGATGAGCATAGACATCCAACCGAACCAAAAAAAACATTAAAATCTATGTTATAATGCTAGTATTGGTATTCATCAAAAATAAAAAGAAGTTGGGGTTGAAGTCAGACCACAAGCACCCGCTTCATGATTGAAATTTATTTGTGTAAAGAATTAGAATATTAAGAGAACCAAAAGGATAACTAGAAGTAGAGAAGTAACAAATAGGAATTCACCTTAAATTATGTGTTATTAATGTTAAAAGATGGGACATTCACAAAATGTGTTTTCCATATGCAGGAGATATCAAAGGGTTCAAGAACAAAAATGGCAACCAAATAGATATCAATACTCTAGAATATCCTTTGAGGTACATTGTTATTTGTGAAATGTATTTGGCAACAATATAGATATTTTTACAAAAACTATTCATAGGATTTCACCAAAGCAGAATCAAAGTAGTATCATGTATCAAATCAAATAATTAATTGGTGAAATTAAAATTAAAAATAGATTTTCATCTTTTCAAGACTAATTTAGGCCATCATATTCTAAATAAAATCATGTTTTTCAATCTATACTGAGAATGAATTCAAAAACCTGGATCAAGAATAAGAGAGTTGATAAGGCAATGGTTTTTGAAATTTCCTTTAAAGCGTTAGATCGTTCTGGTGTATAGATCCTTGAAAGTGATTTCACATACCATATGATAGGGAATAAGGATTTTTTTTATAGTAATAAATCATGCCAATGAAAGAGTTTTCAAATTTAGAATTAATGAAGGGCTAAAGATAATTGGTTCGGGGAAGGCCAAATTTGGGGTCAAATTAATGAGACGTGTTAATGTCTTAGTAATAAAATGTGTCATTCGTAACTTTTATTGCATTAGTTAACTATGTGACTTAGGTCATTCTATAATATTTACCAAGAATATTTTTATTTTCAATGGAGCAGACGGTGTAGTTTTTTATGGGAAAAAAGACAAAGGGGGATCTATACCTTATCAGTGGGGAAGAATATATGTGCCTTTTATCTAGAGAGGATGAAAACAAGTTGTGGAATAAATGACTTACTCATCTATGTCGGCCATCACTAGAAGATCTGGTAAAGTGTGATGTAGCTAGAGACCTCCCTAAGATATCATGTGAACATACTCATACATTTTATACATGTCAACATGGGAATATCATTAAAAATACATACAAGGAAAAGGAATAGAGGTCAACAAGAGTGCTTGTACTATGCATATTGATGTTTGTGGACCTATACCACCAAGATCCATTGACAGAAAGAGATATTATGTTCTTTTCGGTAATGATTATAGCATAATTTCATGGGTAGTTTTCATTTCCCACAAGTCTGATGTTTTCAATTTCATAAAACAGTATCGAAGGGAATGTCAAAGGATTGTTGGGGAGAAAATTCTAAGGTTTTTCGCTGATAATGATACATAATTCACAAATAATCAAGTAGAATACTATCACAATAAACCCAGCATAAGGCCTTATGTTTTTTCATTGAGAACTTCTCACAATAATGTATTGGTTGAGATTAAAAAATGAATCATCAACAAAATGGAAAAAATGATGAATATTTAAAAATAAATTATTGAGAAATTTGGGAATGATATAGTATTGACATCATTATATGTCTCTAATAGGGATCTGTTGTGTCTGAAGAAAGTAATGAAATTGTATGAGATGTGGTGTGGAAATAATTCAATGTTAAAAAACATCTAAATCATTTGAATTAAGTTCTTTATTCTCAAAAAAAATAAAAAACACATGAAATTTTAATCAAAAGAACACATTGATGATGAGAAGGAGGAATTCAAGTATGTTCTTATGAAGAATCCATATAGTTGATCCAAAATTGATTTGAAAAAATATCATTGGTGATCAGACATCATTGGATCAATAAAAAATATAAATTCATTACAACAAACATCTTTCCTATCTCAGGTAGAGCCTAAATATTTTTCTGATTCAGCAGGAGATGAAAAAAATATTCAGGCTATAAATGGAGATATTGACCATATTGAGAAGAATATGACCTGGGAGATTGTTTAGAGGCCAATAGATAAGAATTTCATTAGGACAGAATGGGTCTTTCGTAACAAGATGAATGAATATGGAACATTGATTTGAATCAAAGTATGACTAGTGTGCAAATGTTACTCCAAGAAAGTGGGTATCGATGATCATGATATATTTTCACCTATTTTAAGGTTGGAGAAAATCAGATTATTCATGGACATTATAGTACAATATAAGTTCATAGTTTTCTAGATGGATTTCAAGTTGTTATTATTGTATGGAGTTCTAGAAGAAGATGTGTATATTGAGTATCTAGATAGTTTCCCCATTAATGAACATGATAACAACGTATTTCGGCTGAAGAGTGATCTATATGGGTTGAAGCGAGCACCAGGAACATGGTATTCAAGATTAGAACAGTATTTGAAGAATATAGTATTTTAGTGTGGTGTTATTGATTAAAATATCTATTTTAGTAATGATAGTAATCAAAGGATGACGGTGATGGTGTTTGTCGATGACATAATATTTGGAAGGTTTGATGAATCAAAATACAGAGATTTTCCTAAATTAATAAAAAGTGAGTTTGAAATGTCAATGATTGGAGAGGTGACCTATTTCCATGGTTTATAGGTGACATAATGAAGAAATAGAAATTTAATTTCACAATCCAAATATTCCATAGAGTTTCTATGAGTATTTGGAATGGAAAATTGAAAGGATATGAAAAAAAAAGTTATAACTTTGATAAAACTATCAAAATATGATGATGGAAATGCAGTGAATATTATAGAATATAAGAAAATAATTGGAATTTTACAATACTTAACAGCTAAAAAACCTGATATTGTATTTTCCACATGCCAAGAAGTGAAATATCAAAGAAAACTCAAGTAAATCTTCTTTCTTGTAGGGAAAATAAAAAAATTTTATGTCAAAGGAATAGTGGATTTCAGTTTGAGGTATAATGAAAACTCATAGCCAGAGTTATTGGGATATACTAATGAAAATTGGAATAGTGAAGAAGATTAAAAGAAATACATATTGGTATGTGATTTCTATCATAGTGGATTCTGTATTTCTTGGCTATGTAAAAAACAAGATTTCATTTTATTGAGCACCATTGAAGTTGATTATATTGTAGACACACAAAATTTCACACAGTTATGGTGTATGAAGTATCAGATTGATAACATGGTAGTTTATGTGATGTCTCTGATCCGAATCCATTATTATGATTCAAGTGCTATATATATAAGGACTAGGCATTATAGCATTACATAATCCTGAATTAAATTAATATTAAACATTAATGATCTTTTATGTTTATAGTTTTAGATAATTAGGCCATAACTATTACCTATCAACTTGAAAATTACATGTAGACACTACTACTCAGAATCAATTTTAAAAAAAAAAAATCTTAAAAAGAAACACATCTAGTTCCATGTTTTAGACAGGATAGCTTTTCCTTAATCCCATCAATGAACCTATTCCACTTTTTGTCCTATGAAAAAACATTTAAAAAACATGGGATGAGAAAAAAATCTCATTAAGTGTTATAAAATAGAGAAAGAAAACATTAGCCCGCCAATAAATACAATTCAATGAAACCATACTTTTCAATCATAACATACCTTATGAAATCATAAGATTTATAAATAACACACAGAAATCATAAATCATTAAGGTAACTTGTGGCATAAAAAACATAATTACATTGTACCTATACCACCTACATATGGAGTTACTTTGGAATAATCATCATAGTATATTCCCTAAATCTCTTAGGATAAACATTAACGTTTACCACCGTCACATTACTCAATGCATTAGAGAGCTATCTTGGGCTCAACCACCATAGGTTTATCACAAAACCACCCATATACATAAACAATGCCCAATAACCTTAACATATTCATAGCACATGAAATAAGAATAAAGGAAAGATAACATTTCCATATTGTAATAACAATATATCATTTCAAGATATTGAAATAAACAATGCTTTATCAAACCATTTTTAAAATCATTTTAAACATTTAATAAAGTAATTTTTGAATAAAAGTGTCCCATACCAATTTTAAGCTTTTAAGGGAATTAAAATTTGAAAAAATTAATGTCCATATAAATAAATCCTTAAAACCATTTTTAAAACATGGACATTAATGAGAAATATTTAGAAGAATAAATCTTTAAAACAATATTTTAGTTAATGAGTTCTTAACAAATTGAGAGATGCTTGAATACAAATAAATGAGGAATAAAAGTGAATAAAAATGTTATAATATCGTGATAATAATGTTATTCATGGTTTAATATGCCAATGGATATTATAAACACCATATAATAGTGAATTGGTGCATAACAACAATGAAGTCTCAATGGAATGTAAATTGAGACGAAATCCCTTATAAAATGGTATCCTTAGATTAATGATAAATAAATTACATAATTATCTGTGAAAAATATAAATACAATAAATATTATTTTATATTCCGTGTAAAACAATCAGATTAAATTCACAAATATTTTTTGCATGACATAATCAACAAGAAGAAGTTTAACCCCAATGAATTGAAATTGGGTAAAGATGTTCTCTTATAGAAATTCGATAGCCTAACGACATCACATTAAAATTCAGAAAATGAGTTGATGATATAGAAAATTTTATCTCATAATGTGGACATAAAAATTACAACAACAAGGATATAGAAGAATGTATCCCCACAAAAGAAGATGTAAACTAAAATACATAACAAATAAGTCCTTTAAAAAGAGGAGGGTGAAAGGCTCCCTTACTGATTTGGTAACATATGAAACATACACTCCATGAAAAGTGGATCATACAATGAAGATTTATATACCCACAAAATAAATTATATTACACATAGAATATATTCATGGGAAGTACATACACCACACAAAAGGAAATAGTCGAAAATATAGCATAAATCTAACGGGAATAAAAAGTGAGATGAAAACCCCTTACCACGTTGTAATCAATCGAGTCGTATGACCAAAATTTAATAACCACCAAATTAATAAAAAAATATCATGAAGTATAATATACAATAAATGGCAGTACACAATACACCACAACCAATAAATAAGTGGTGAACAGTGGAAATCTCATAGAATTAAAAGTGAGATAAGAAACCCCTTACCTCATGTCCGACATGAATTGATCGTTATTTAATCTCCTGAATAATAAAATAAAGTTAATTCAGACTTTATTAAGATCCTTTTTTGATTTTATTATTCCTTTTATATCAATTATTACCTTGATATAACAATTAGTTAATTATTTGAGTTTATATCAGACATTTTGTCGATGTTCAGCACTTGAGAAAAAAATGAACATGATATAATTATAAATTGTCTATGTGGTTGAAATTTAATTATCAACAAAATTATATTCATGATTTTTATATCATATATACAATATATATCTGATATATATATATATATGTATTTATAATAGTGTATAACATTTGGAGGTAAGAAATGAAATGCATCCTTCATGGAGACGGTAAGTCGTACGTACGCATGAATGGTACGGTCATTCCAATTCCATATTTAATGGAATGAAAATGTAATGATAAATAGTTATATTATAATTACAGTATAATATCATATATAGTTTAAATATCTCCATCCTCTATACATTCCACATGTGGTATGAACGTTTCATATCAATTTGAGGGCGAGGTAGTCCGCACTTCCTCAAATGAAATTATCATGTTTACCCATAATGGAAACCATAAATGTATAATATAAATGGAAAATATAGAAGCATAGAAATAATATAAATATAATATATATCACATATAAATACTTTTCTGCCATAATGGCCACCATGATGGGTGGTAGGAGATAATTGAACAATCATCATTTCGTGAGGCAGTAGTTCGTCATCCATAGAAACAATATGTTCTTTTACCATTAGATGGAGGTGTGTGTAAGTGTAGTTTGAATAATTATCATAAAAAAAACTAGTATATGTATGATACTGTTTTGTTATAAAATAATGGAATAATATGAGTTTTTGTGTTTGTAGAAGTAAAATAAAACAAAAGATCTTAAGAGAAGACATTACCTTTAAATTGGGTATCTACCTTTGGTTTGGAACAAAAGGATTAATTCAATTTCTTTCTTCCTAGGGGAAGGCTTCTAGGAGGAGGATAGTTTTGTATGGAGCTTAATTGGGTAGATTTTTTATAGGAAAAGGACCTTGATAAGTTTGAGGAATGGGTTAGAAGTGATGGCTTTTGTAAGTGGGGAAGGGGATCTTTAAAAATGATTAAAAATATCATTTTATTATATAATTATTTTCAGTTTCTAAAGGTCAAAAACATATTAAAGTAGAAGATAATATGACTCATTTTAGAAATAAAATTATACTATAAAAATTGGTCAGTTTTGGATATTTTTTTAATCTTTATAATCTTTTTTATTTAAATAATTCATTAATGAGTTAACACTGCATCATCATTGTGTCATAAATATTTTTATTTATTTGATGTCTAAAAATTGTAAAAAATATATCATGATGTCGGAAATAATTTAAATTTTAAATTAATTTTTATAGTCTAAGAAATAACTTATATAACCCCATGTAAGAATTTTTTTACTAAAAGATATATGTTTAAGTCCTTTTTGTCATTACTTTAAATTAATTAACATAGTGTCATTATCTCTCCAAAGTGGCTCCATGGGTTCCCAAAATTGACCCAAGGATTCACATGGTCAGAAATGAATAAACAAATAATATTATGACACATGTTAGGGTAATGTAATATTATTATTATAATATTGGGTTACCCTTATTTACCATATTTACCCTTCAACCTTGGTAAATAATATTTTTACTGATGTAAATATTCATAATGTATAAAAATTAAATTTACCTATTTACACAATCTGGAACACCTGATTCCAAATATGGAATCCATTTTTCCAAATTTAAATCATATAAGTGGAAGAAATTAATTTAAAATTAATTCCCACTATCAAAACAAAAATCTTGTTTTTAAGAAATAATAACTATCAAAAGATGGACACTTATTTAAGTCCAATTTCAATGTGAGATTACTTCCAATAACCAAAATATGGTTAAATGGTAAAAATATAATCTCATTACAATTAAAACCTATTTATAAAGATAATCTATCCATATAAAAAATTATATTAAAAGTTTTTTTTGAATTAAATACAGTATTTTTCACTACTCATACAAAAAATGAACTTTATCAGAAAAATACAAAAAAATTATCCAAAGTAAATTTTTTTGTCCCAATTCTAAATAAGAATATTATTTTGTCAAATATGACATATAAAAGTGGCCAAAATTATATTTAAAGAGGGTTCTCCATCAAATGGCGGTAAATCAACCTTTTATTGTATATTAGAGTATTTATTCTTAAAATCGAATACTTTTTTACTTTAAGCCTCTAAAATTTATTGGATTAATGGAAAAAAATTAACAAACATGTATATTCATATTCTAGTTAGTTGTTTCCATTCCTGCCAATACAAATACTAATCGTTAATTACCATTTAAAATAATATTATATTATTATTTTTCAGTATGACTTAGCATTATGTGCAAGATTAGATTTCAAAGAAACTAGATGTTGCATATTGGGTATACTATCGAACATAGAATCCCTTTTAAAGTAAAATTAATATTTAATTCACAAATTTTAATATATATGAAAAAAATTTATTCTTTATTTACCTAGGATATTACATCCTTCCCCCCTTTTGGGTATTACGTCCCCACAATTTTAAAATCAGGCATGGAAATTTCATTGAAAGTCCCACATCGAAAAAAGAGTCAATAAAAATATCACGTTAAAAGAAATAAAGATAAATAAAAAGGTCACCCAAGATACCCCATACTAGGATTCCATGTAGGTAAAAATGGACTTGGAAGAGAATCAAACCATCAAGGTTTGATGGAGATTGGTAGAAAACATTATTAGAATAATGTTAACCACCAGAAAAACACAAACCTGTGATGGGTTAAACAGTCTTTGATTCCCCGATAGGAAAAGTTTACAGACAACGTTTTTGTTTTAAGTTAATTTCATAATGTAGAGGAATTTATTTAAGAGATTCAATAAGAACATAATGAAACATAATTACTTTTCATGTAGACTTTCATCCTTTACTATATTTCTACCACAATATCATCTTTTCTCCAAATGATGAGTATTCAAGATGACTTGTTCACATTGAAAGCGCTATAAAAAAATTCTAGAGAATCACATAATATAAAAAATATAAACTATATTTTTCTCATGTATTTAGACATAAACCAAAACCAAAATGGATAATACAAGATCAGATAATCTCAAAAAGGATAATCTTTTACAAAAAAAATACTCTTAATCTCCAAAAATTTTCATACAAACCCCAAAGTTCAAAAAAGACCATTCAATAAATAACTATCCATAAAATTCTTCAAAGTAATCCAAAATAATATTCAAATTGAAATATTAGAAGGATTTATTCATAAAGTCTTCCTAGATAAATCTGAACATTTATCTCTGAATAACATCAGTTACTCTAAAAATATCATACTAAAAAGAAATTAATCTAATCATATATTCTCCATGATAGGTTAATCATTTCCATAAATAAAACAAATCTTCATATGTCTACAATAAATACATTGATTCTTCAAAAATAAAATTTCTACCATTACTCCACAAATGAGATCCCATAATATTCAATTTCCCTAAATCATATAATATTTACAAAAGAGTAAACATATTCTAAAATAACCATTATCACTTAATCACAAAATCATCTTATTATATAAAGGATATCCATTTGATAAAACATATGTTCTAAAAATCAACTTATTCTTGATCCATAAAATCATTTAACTTAAATGAATAAGTCATACTGACCTGGGACTTCATGTAGGATAGTGGTAGTCGATGCACACTTGTCGCCTTTCGGTTGTGGGTTCGATTCATGTGGCCTTGCCAGAGGCGGCGGGTCATAACCCTTCTTATGGGTTGTCCTTTCTATAAAATTCAAAAATATCCCTAACATGTTTTAACCTCAAAGGTTTTCTTGTACCTTTCATTTTTATCCTAATAAATTAAGACCTCAAAATCTTATATATTGTCATTTTTTTCACACCCATATGATAAAATAAAACTATTCCCTATAGAAAGAACATCATACCTTGATCATGGTGTCCATATGGCTTCATCATCATCTTGTTCATGTTTGTAGAAGGTCCATGCATTACCACAATGATTTAGAGATCCTTCAAAATAATTTCCATCCTTCATCCATATACACCTTGTACAACGTGGGACATATGGGTGTTTGCAAAAAAAATAGTCTCAAAAAATAATCGAGTATGACATATAATTTCAAAACATCTGATAAACATGATTTTTATAAAACAGTCGTACCGAGTGTGAGTTGAAAATTGCATTCAATGGCCCTTTTAAAATACCATAAGTATGTTCTGAGATACAATATTATAAATGTAAATATAAATATTTTTCACAAGGGTACCCTTCTTCAACACCTTTTTCAAAATCATAATATTCTTCAAAATATTGTGATAAGTTAAAATATTTAAAAATGCCTTGATAATATTTACCTTTATTAAAAATATGAGAATATTGAGCAAAATAGGATTTGATTAAATACAAACCATGATCCATGATGATATTGATGTATAGTGGAGGTGTTTGATATCTCAAACAACTGCTTGCAAGTGATTTGTATGCTAGATAACGTTTCACCATCATCTGAACATGACTTTGCAATAATTATTGCAATCATGTCATCAGGAAGAGATAGGATTTTCATTTGAGGTTCTCCTCCTTCCATTTGTAACTGACTTTCCATGATCTGAAAAATTTATAAAACAGGTATTTGATTGAAATAATAGACATAGGGGCTAACAATGTGATTAATGAAAACCTATAATCCCTAAAGTTTTCTAAACCATCCTCTCATACCAGCTATAAGGAACCAGCCTTATAACATTACATAATCTTGAATTAAATGATTAATACACATTGAGGATCTTTTCGGGTTTAGAGTTTTAGAGAATTAGGCCATAACTATTACATATAAACTTAAAAATTACATGTAGACATTACTACTCAGTATCATTTTTTTAAATAAAAACACTTAAAAAGAAACATGTTTAATCCCATGTTTTAGATAGCCTGACTTTTCCTTGATCACATCCATTACCCTATTCCAATTTATGTCCTGTGAAAAACATTTCAAAAACATGGGATGAGAAAATAAGCTCAGTAAGGGTTATAAAATAAGGAAATAAAACATTATCCCATTAATAAATACAATTCAATGAAACCATACTTTTTAATCATAACATGCCATATCAAATCCGAAGATTTAGGTTTAACACACTGAAATCATAAATCATAAAGGTAACTTGTGGAAAATAAAACATACTTACATTATAGTTATCATAGCTAGATAGGTAGTTACATTTGAATACCCATCACAGTATATTTCCTAAATCTCTTAAGAGAAACATTAACATTTACCTCTATCACGTTACCCAATGGATTGGAGAGCTATCTCCGGCTCACCCACCCTAGGTTTTTCATGGAACCACCTATATAGGTAAACAATGCCCAATAACCATAACATATTCATAAAAAAACAATAATAAATGGAAGATAACATTTCCACATTGTAATCCCAATATATCATTTCAAGGTATTGAAATAAATAATTCTTTATCAAACCATTTTCAAAACCATTTAAAACATTTCATAAAGAGATTTTTGAATTAAAGTGTCCCATACCACTTTGAAGCTTTTAAAGGAATTAACATTTGAAATCATTAATGTCCATATAAATAAATCCTTAAAAACATTTATAAAACATGGACATTAATGAGAAATATTTATATTAATAAATCATTAAAACAATATTTTAGTTAAGGATTCCTAACCAAATGAGAGATGCTTAAATACAAATAATGGGGGCATAACATTGAATCAAAACATTATAATATCGTGAGAATAAAGGTATTCATGATATAATATTCAAAAGGATAGTATATACACCATATAAGAGTTAATTGGTGCATGAAAACAACAAAGTCTCAATGGAATGTAAATTGAGAAAAAATACCTTATAAAAACGGTAACCTTAGATGCAGGATAAATCAATTTCATAATTATGTGTCACAAATATAGATACACTAAATATGATTGGATATTCATTTTAATATAATCAGAGTTGATTCACTTATATTCATATCATGACATAATCAACAAGTAGAATTTTAACCCCAAAGAATTGAAATTTGGTTAAGAAGATCTCTTATTGAAATTTGATAGCCTAACGACGTCACTTTAAAATTCAGAAAATGATTTGTTGAGAGATAAAAGGTTATCTCATCACTTGGGCATATAATTTGTAGCAATAAGGATATATAAGAACATATCCCCATATCAGAAGATGTAAATTCAATGACCTAACAAAAAGAAGTATTTTAAAAGAGGAGGATGAAAGTTTCCCTTGCCGATATGGTAACATAAAAAACATACACTCCATGAAATAAGGATCATACAATAAATATGTGAATACCCATTAAAAATTATATTAAATAAATAATACAATCATGGGCAGTATATACACCACACAAAAGGAAATAGTTCAAATATAGCATGAATCTCATGGGAATAAAAAGTGAGATGAAAACCCATTACCACATTTTAATCAACTGAGTCGTATAAACTATAGCGACCCATACTTTACATACATGGTTAATACTTCAAAATTTAAGCATACTTATTAAAACATATAACAAAACCATGAAAGGACCGTATAGGTATAGTGTCTTTAGAAACTGGGAAACATAAACAACTAGTTCATAAAGCATCTACATTGTCTCCCATTTATTTCATCATATCTATAGTCCCTTTTGGCATATCTTACTTAATAATTTTATTCCTGAACTAGGGATAGAAAACATACAAAAGGATGATCTCAAATGCTTAGTAAGGGTAAACAAAATAAATATCAATCACATCATATTCTTAAAAACATAACATTTTGGAAATCTTACCCTGCAAAAGAGATCATAATTTCATAACATGGGATAAATCATGGTAGTGAAATGTAATCCCAATAATCATAACATAAAACATAAAACTTTGTGGCATACACACATAATAATAGAGAATCATTTCTTATTAGTCAAGACTCATTTCCAATACTATCTTAGTGTACAAAGTCCATTTCTGAACCGAGCTCACTCCTCGTTTCAGTCCTGTTTCACTGAACCGGTTTAACCTGACGTTCCATCCATGTCTATGTCATGAGATATAAAATCATTACCCACTTCATTGGAGGTAGATATAGGTTCCACCAATCTCATAATGATATCATTCTTCTGTGTGCCACAAAATAATAAACCATACATCATAGCATAACACATGTAATAAAAATGGGAATCTAAAACATTGTGACATCATAAAACAATTCATATAAGATAAAGGAATTCATAACAACATTTCCATCACAACATAATCAAATCAATGTAATAATAAGTATAGAAACAGAACTCTATATTATCTTATATGGAAAATAATCATGATAAAACACTTGAACTCCATTCTTGAGGAAAATATACTTTCTACTTCAAAAACATTTTTCCTTTCATAACATGTCATACAATTTTAAACTAGAAGAAGTTGACTAAAAATAAACTTGAAAAAATGTAAAGGAAGATTCTTGGAAATAATGTTTTAAAAATCCATTCCTGTCGTATAAGTTAAAAAAACATTCTTCTCGTACTTTGGCCAGAAAAGTCAAAAAGTACCTCATATGAAAAATGACAAAAGATTCCTTTCATATCTTTTACTAAAAACTCACCAAAGGGTAAAATTGGATTTAAAAAATTGTAGGAGGATAGAAATAATATTACATATTGAGGAAACATGGATGTGGGTGATAAATATTCCCCAGTAATTTCTAATGTATAAACAATCTCGGATAAAAATGAGATTGAGATATTTTCCCTTACCTTAGGTATGATATGATTTGAACGTGTCCGAACATCCTATATAATGATTTAAATAATGTCATTGACTTATTACAGAATCATATTCATTGTTATGATATCATATATGGTCATATTCTTAGCTTCTTATTAGTAATATTTCATTACTACTTTTTATTTGGGTGTTTATTACTTTTTGTTCTTATGCGTGTTTTGTCGACTAAATTCTTATTCCTCTTTATAGGATATAGATAAATCATTTAAAGAATGGTATTAGTGTAATATATAACATATTCATTCATTCACTTCATTTATATAATCATTATTCAATGAAGATCATATAGAACGAGTCGCATCACATCGTGGAGATGGTAGGCCGTACGTACACACGAGAGATGATATTGTTCCCATGATCGTGGAATTGTATTGAAGTGTATGTATACTATTTCAGAATCAATATAACTTTACAATAATCATATATAGTTATTATTTATACCATTATACCCATCCAATTAATGTGGTGGTGGAAAAAAATTACACCACGGCGTGGAGACGGTATTCCGTACGCACGCACGCACGGTGATTTAATTTTCGGTAGGATGGATAAGAGGTGAAATAGGGTTGTTTCATAGTTATAATAACATATCAGTGTATGTGAGATACAGATGTTATTACCTCATAATTAAACAACTAAAGAAGATTGAGTAAAAGAAGAATGGAACTTGAAGAAAACGGTAGAAGGTATTACCTCTTTCTCGAAGTGCCTCCTTTAAACTTTCTCTTAAGGCACTAGAGTTGGTATTTTGAGAAGACCAGTACCTCTAGTAGGTTTCTAAGTAATTGGGGAAGTGAAATGGTTAGGGGTTGGCCGAGCTTGAAGGCTCAAATTGGTGTGAGGAAGAGAGGGAGTAGGTGCCCTTTTATAATGGAGGAGAGGGGCACCATTGGAATGTGTGGAAATATTATTTTATTATAAACGTATCTTTGGTTTAAAAAGGTCCAAAAATATTTAATGATGAAGATAAGATTACTCATGGTCGAAATAAAGTCATCCAATCATAATTGGAAATGTTTTGGAAAATATTTTAATCATTATAATTTTATTTATTTAAATCATTTATTAATGAGGTAAATACTTCATCATTATTGTGTCATTAATTATTTAATTTATTTGGTGTCTGAAAATTATAAAAAAAATATCATTATGTATGAAATATTTTTATCTTTCCAATGAATATTTATAGTCGAAAATAAAATTTATATAACCCCTTATAAAAATTAATTACTAAAAGCTTTTTGTTAATGTCAATTTTGTCTTTACATTAAATTAATTAATCCAAATTGTCATTGTCACTACCAAGTGGCTCAATGGGGTCTGAAAATAGACCCAAGGACTCCTATGATCGGCCAATACTCATACAATAATGTTAGGAAAAGTGTCAAGGTGATTTTGAATTATTATAATATTCTTTTAACCTTGAATTACCCTATTTACCTTTAACCGTAGTAAATAAAAATTACCGAAGTTACTATTCATAATATAAAAAAATTAAAAGTAAACTATTAACATAATTTGGACCCACTGATTCTAAATATGGAATCCATTTTTCACAATCAAAACACAGAAGTTGCAGTAATTAATTTAAAATTAATCTTGTTGTTAAGAAAATGGGTTTTAAAAGTCAAAACATTGCCAAAGATTGAAATGTTTTTACCTATGAATTCAATGTAAAATTAATACTAATGAAATACATTATATTAAATGGTAAAACTATATTCTATTTATACTTTAAAAACATTAAATATTATAATTTGACCATATAAAGTATTGCGATGAAAAAAGTTGTTTTTAATTACAATATACCGTGTTTTTACTATTCATTAAAACATGAAAGTTATCAGAATAATATTAAAAATATATCCAAAGTAAATATTTATATCATGATTCTAAAGAAGAATTTTATTTTGTCAAATTGAACTTATAAACTTTTAAAAACCTAGATTTAAAGTGGGTGCGCCATCAAAAGGCGGTAAGACTGCATTTTCTGAAAAATACTTCTTTTATCCAAAAAACTGATTTTGTTTTCATACCTCATTCTTGAAAATGTATAAGATGAATTATAATGTTATAAAATTAAAAATTCAGTTAATACTTTTCATAACGGCTAGTTTATAATATTATAATATATCGATGTTTAGTGAAACTCGGTATTGCGTACTACACACGCTATCGAGGAAGGTCGCGATTGCGTGTAACGCAATACAAGCTAGTGTTGTGTGTAGTGAAAGATTACGTTGCGTATAAAATATTACCTCAAAATATATACTTATCATAAAATATCATGGTGTTACATTCTACCCCTCTTAAAATGAATTTCTCCCCCGAAATTCGTCACTTCGTAACAAACAGATGAGGATACCTCTCCCTCATCAAATCCTTAAGTTCCCATGTAGCTTCTTCTAATTGGTGGTTACTCCATAAAACTTTCACCAAGCGAGTGGTCTTGTTCCATAGGACTTTTTCGCTACGATCCAGAATCTCTATCGGCTATTCTTCATAAGAAAGATCTTGTTCCAGCGGTACAACTTCTGAGCTGAGTACATGTGAAGGATCAGGTATGTACTTTCTCAGGAGAGATACATGGAACACATCGTGAACATGAGAGAGATTCGGTGGAAGCGCCAATCGGTAAGCTACCTTCCCAACACGATCTAGAATTTCAAATGGACTGATATATCTAGGGCTCAACTTTCCCTCCTTTCCAAATCTCATTACTCTCTTCCAAGGAGATATTTGTAAGAACACTTTATCACCCACTTCAAACTCTAGGTCTTTTCTTCGGTTGTCGGCATAACTTTTATGTCTACTCTGAGATCCTCGTATGTGTTGTTGAACAGATCTGACCTTTTCTGCCATTTCATCAACAAGATCAGGTCCTAATAGCTTTCTTTCCCCAACTTCATCCCAGCAAGTTGGAGTCCTGAATTTCTTTCCATAGAGAGCTTCATAAGGAGCCATCTGAATACTAGAGTAAAAGCTATTATTATAAGAAAATTACACCAAATGTAGGTGTTGATCCCAACCACCTTTGAAATCCATTGAGAAATCATTCAACATATCCTCTAGATTTTTAATTGTCCTCTCAGACTGATCGTCTGTCTGAGGATGATAAGCAGTGCTGAAACACAACTCTGTATCCAGGGTATGCTGAAGACTTCGCCAGAACTTTGAGGTAAACCTCGGATCCCGATCAGATATAATGGAAAGTGGTACTCCATGAAATCTTACCACTTCCTTTACATATATCTTATCAAGCTGATTGAGAGAAAAATCTTCTCTAATAGCAATGAAGTGTTCCATCTTCGTAAGAGGATCAACTACAACCCAGATAGCATTATTGACTTTGGATGTTTTAGGAATTCCAGTGACAAAGTCCATAGTTACGTTTTCCCATTTCCATTCAGGTATGGGTAATGGTTGTAACATCCCCTTAGGCTTCTGTCTCTCAGCTTTCACTTGCTGACAAACCAAGCATCGATAGACATATTCAGAAACATCTCTTTTCATGCCATCCCACCAGAAATACTCTTTCAGGTCTCTATACATCTTCGTGCTTCCAGGATGAATAGAGAATGAAGAACTATGAGCCTCATCCATCAGCTCCTTTAATTCTGGTATGGGAGGAACACAAACCCTATTCCTGAACATTATTATCCCATCACAATCAAGGTTGAATTCAGGAACATTTTTCACCTTCTTTTGTAACTCGACATCTTCTTCATGCGCCTCTTTAATCTTTACATGTATAGATGCTTGAACATTAATTTTATAAAGATATTATTTTTCCCATTCCATTATAATTACATGATCCGTCCTTTGTAAATCCATAAATATTGGATCTTTTGTGATCCTCATCATGGATAAGCTAGCATGGTCTTGTCTACTTAATGCATCTTCCACCTTGTTTTATTTCCCAGGGTGGTAATGAATTGAGCAGTCATAATCCTTAATCAGAACCAACCATCTTCTTTGGCGCATATTCATCTCCTTTTGTGTGAAAATATACTTTAAGCTTTTAAGAACAGTATAAATGCCACACTTTTCTCCATAAAGATAATACCTCCAAATCGTTAATGCAAAGATTACCGCAGCTAACTCCAAATCATGAGTTGGGTAATTCTGCTCACGGATTTTCAACTGTCGTGATGCATAAGCTATCACCATTCGTTTTTCATATGAACACACACCAGCCCCTTCTTGGATGCATCACTATAGATCACAAACCATTCTCCACTACAAGGAAGTGTGAGCACAGGTGCACTGGATAACATTCTTTTAAAATCCTTGAAATTCTCTTCACATTCCTCCGTCCACACAAAATTAACTCCTTTTTTAGTCAACCTGGTGAGTGGATTGGATAATCATGAAAAATCATTCACAAAACGTCGATAATATCCAGCCAAACCAAGAAAACTTTGGATCTCTGTTACTGTCGTTGGTCTCGACCATCTTTCGATAACCTCTATTTTTGCTGGATCCACAGATATCCCCTCTTTTGAGATTATGTGACCCAAAAATGAAAATTTTTTAAGCCAAAATTCACACTTGGTAAATTTGGAATAAAGCTTCTCCTTTCTCAGGATCTTTAATACAATTATCAATTGATCTTCATGTTCTTCCTTTCTCTTTGAATATATTAGAATATCATCTATAAAGACTGCCATAAACTGATCAAGATAGTCTCTAAAGACTCTATTCATTAGATCCATGAAGATAGCAGGGGAATTAGTAAGACCAAATGGTATCACTATAAATTCATAGTGTCCATACCTTGTACGGAAAGTCGTCTTTGGTATATCCTCCCTTTTGACCCTTAATTGATGATACCCTGAATGATGATCAATCTTGGAAAAGTACTGAGCTCCGTGTAGTTGGTCAAATAATTCATCAATGCGTGGGAGAGGATATTTGTTCTTGATAGTGATCTTGTTAAGTTCTCGATAATCATTACAGAGTCTCATTGATCCATCTTTCTTCTTAACAAACAGAACAGGTGCTCCCCAAGGTGATGCACTAGGGCATATGAATCCTTTATCAAGATTCTATTTGAGTTTCTTCTTCAATTCCTGCAACTCAATTAGGTCCATTATATAAGGTGTCTTTGAAATAGGTAAATCACCTGGTACGAGTTCTATTGAAAACTCAACTTCACGATTTGGTGGAAGACCAGGAAATTCATCCGGAAAGACATCATAAAATTCTCGTACAATGAGCATATTATTAATCGTGAGTTTCTCTCCAACCATTTGAGATAAATAACCTTCATTTAGTGGAATCAAGACCTATAAGATAGAAGAAATTTCCACTAGAAGGTTATGTTCATCCTTTTATCGATAGACGATCGTAGATTGATCTGGAATATGAAATGTGACTTCCCTTCTTTGGCAATTGATATGAGCTCTATATAAAGAAAGCCAATCCATGCCAAGAATCACATCAAATTCCACTATAGGAAGGATCACAAGATTTTCAGGAAGCACTTTCCCACAAACTTCAAT
Organism: Viscum album; assembly: GCA_963277665.1. Classification (NCBI taxonomy): domain Eukaryota; kingdom Viridiplantae; phylum Streptophyta; class Magnoliopsida; order Santalales; family Viscaceae; genus Viscum; species Viscum album. The sequence continues at coordinate 1,762,425,819 of OY728120.1, read as the reverse complement.
CGGAGAAGAATTATAAACTTTTGATGCGACCGTTGTGCCATTAGGGGTTGTCACAGCTAACTCAACATCTAATTGTTGAGGTAAAACGGCGATACCCTTAGAAAATTAATCAGAAATAAAAGAGTGTGTGGATCCAGAATAAAATAAAACATTTACTACTTTAGAGTGGATGGTAAGTGTACCTCTCAACACTTCGTTGTCGTACACTACATCGCTGATAGTAATTGCATGTGACTTTCATTTGTCTTTGTCCTTAAGAGTATTTTGACGTCGATCGTCATCAAAAACCCTAGGATTTTGGCATTGATTGGAATAATTCCCCCATCTCCTTGAACTTGAAACATTGAAGTGTAGTAGGTTCATTCTGTGTATCCCTTCCTTTGTTTGCATCATTAGACATCTTCTTCCCATTATTTCGACATTCAATTGCTCGTTGACCTTCTTTTCCACACTTATAACATTTTCTTGTCCCCTTAAGAAAATTTCCTACATGTTTCTTTCCACACTTTGAGCATAAGGGAAAAATAATCTTTTTTTCAGTGTGGTCTTTATATTTTTATTTGAATTCCATTTTCCTCTTCTTATCAAACCCATGTGACTGATGGGTTACACCAATCTCCACCTCAACCTTGAGAGCACATCGAACAATTTCCTCATAGCTATTGAAGTCCCTTATGGATAACGCCCTTCAAAGACTTGGTTTTAATCCACTAAAGAATCAATCGATCTTACTCTTAGGTTGGATAATAATTTTGGAAGTGTACCAGGAAAGTCTTGTAAAATTTGCTTTGTAGGTACCAACGGATTCATCGTCCTTTTTCTTCAATTCAAGAAACTCTTTCTCCATCTTTGTTCGAAGAACACTAGGGAAATACTTATTGAAAAATAATTTCTTGAACTCGTCCGATTCCATGGACTCAATTTAATCCCTTTGCCTCATATTCTTAATAATATTCCACCATTGATCAGCATCACCTTCCAAACGATACACTGTTAAGATGACTTTATCATGTTCAGAACATTGTAGAACTGAAAATATCTTATCAGTGTTACTGATCCATTGTTCAGGCACTAATGGATCAGAAGACACGTTGAATGAAGGTGGACGCTGCCTCATGAAGGATTCAATAGAATGTTACTCCTTCCTTTTCTCATTTAGAAGTCTTCCATGATTCATAGCTTGAGACAGTTGTGTGAGCATGGCTATAATATTTTTCATTCCAGCTCCCATAACGTTTGGTTGCTCAGGGGGACAATCATTTCATTGCCCATCGCATTCCGCATTAACACGGTTCCTTCGGGTTCCAGCCATTGACTAAAACCAAGAAGAATAGTGTGAAAAAAACTAATTTTAAAAGGAAAACCACATAATCAAGAACAAAATTTTAAACTTAAGGTATTATCATAGGTTTTTTGTGGCCATTTCTAAAACACTAAGATTGTGTTCTAAGCTTAGACATATCCTTAGGTTTCTTACTAAGGCTTTCACATCCTAGTTTCTAAAGGTTGACTATAACTTTCCTCTGATACCAACTATAGCGACCCATACTTTACATACATGGTTAATACTTCAAAATTGAAGCATACTTATTACAACATATAATAAAACCATGAAATTACCGTATAGGTATAGTGTCTTTAGAAACTGGGAAACATAAACAACTGGTTCATAAAGCATCTACACTATCTCCCATTTATTTCATCATATCTATAGTCCCTTTTGGCATATCTTAATTAATAACCTTCTTCCTGACCTGGGGAAAGAAAACATACAAAAGGGTGATCTCAAACGCTCTATTAAGGTAAACAAAATAAATATCAATCACATCATATTCATAAAAACATAACATTTTGGAAATATTACCCTACAAAAGAGATCATAATTTCATAACATGGGATAAATCATTGTAGTGAAATGTAATCCCAATAATCATAACGTAAAACTTGAAACTTTGTGGAATACACACATAATCATAGAGAATCATTTCTTATTAGTCGAGACTCATTGCCAAGACTATCTTTGTGGACAAAGTCCATTTCTAAACCGATTTCACTCCTCGTTTCAGTCCTGTTTCACTGAACCGGTTTAACCTGCCATTCCAGCCATGTCTATCTCATGAGATATAAAATCTTAACCCAATTCATTGGAGGGATATATAGGTCCCATAAATCTCATAATGATACCATTCTTATGTGTGCCACAAAATCATAAACCATACATCATAGCATAACCCATGTAATAAAAATCAGAATCTTAAACATCGTGATATCATAAAACAATTCATATAAGATAAATAAATTCATAAACATATTTCCATCACAACATAATCAAATCAATGTAATAATAGGGATAGAAACAGAACCCTATATTATCTTAGATGGAAAATAATTTTGATAAAACACTTGAACTCCATTCTTAAGGAAAATATCCATTCTACTTCAAAAACATTTTTCCTTTCTTAACATGTCATACAATATTAAACTAAAAGAATTTGATTAAAAATAAAGTTGAAAACATGTAAAGGAAGATTCTTGGAAATAATTTTTTAAAAATCCATTCATTCCGTATAAGTTAAAAAAACAATCTTCTCGTACTTTGGCCGGAAAAGTCAAAAAGTACCTCGTATGAAAAACGACAAAAGATTCCTTTCATATATTTTACTAAAAACTCATTGAAATGGAAAATTTGATTTAAAAAATTGTAGGAGGATAGAAATAATATTACATATTGAGGAAACATGGATGTGGATGATAAATATTCCCCAATAAATTCTAAAGTATAAACAATCTCGGATAAAAATGAGATTGTGAGATTTTCCCTTAACATAGGTCTGATATGCTTTGTACATGTCCAAACCTCCTGTATAATGATTTAAATAATGTCATTGACTTATTACAGAATCATATCCATTGTTATGATATCATATATGGTCATATTCTTAGCTTTTTATTGGTAATATTTCATTACTACTTGTTATTCAGGTGTTTATTACTTTTTGTTCTTATGCGTGTTTTGTCGAATAAATTATTATTACTATTTATAGGATATAGATACATCATTTAAAGAACGGTATTAGTGTAATATATATCATATTCAATCATTCAATTCATTTATATAATCATTATTCAATGAAGATCATATAGAACGAGTCACATCACATCGTGGAAACGGTAGGTCGTACGTACGCACGAGCGATGATATCGTTCCCATCATCGTGGAATTGTATTGAAGTGTATGTATACAATTTCAGAATCAATATCACTTTAAAATAATCATATATAGTTATTCTTTACACAATTATACCCATCCAAGTAAGGTGGTGGGGGAAAACAGATTACACCACGGCATGGAGACGGTATTTCGTACGTACGCATGCGCGGTGATTTCATTTTCAGTAGGATGGATAAGAGGTGAAATAGGTTTGTTTCATATTTATAATAACATATCCATATATTAGGGACACTTATTTTATTACCTCATAATGAAACAACTAAAGAATAGGGAGTAGAAGAAGAATGGAACTTGAAAAAAACGGTAGAAGGTATTACCTCTTCCTCAAAGTGCCTCCTTTAAACTCTCTCTTAAGGCACTACAGTTGGTCTTTTGAGAAGACCAGTACCTCTAGTAGGTTTCTAAGGAAGTGGGGAAGTGAAATGGGCAGGGGTTGGAAGATATTGAGGGATCAAATTTGTGTGAGGAAGAGAGGTAGGAGGTTCCCTTTTATAAGGGTGGAGAGGGGCACCTTTGGAAAGTGTGGAAATATTATTTTATTATAAACTTATATTCGGTTTCAAAAGGTCCAGAAATCATTAAAGATGAAGATAAGATGACTCATGGTCGAAATAAAATCATCCAGTCAGAATTGGACATGTTTTGGAAAATATTTTAATCATTATAATCTTATTTATTTAAATCATTTATTAATGAGGTAAATTCTTCATCATTATTGTGTCATATATAATTTAATTTATATGGTGTCTAAAAATTATAAAAACAATATCATTATGTAGGAAATATTTTTATCTTTCCAATGAATATTTATAGCCTAAAATATAATTTATATAACCCATTATAAAAATTAATTACTAAAAGATTTTTGTTAATGTCAATTTTTGTCTTTACATTAAATTAATTAATCCAAATTGTCATTTTCACTATCAAGTGGTTAAATGGGGTCCCAAAATCGACCCAAGGATGCCCATGGTCGGCCACTACTCATAAAATAAGGTTATGAAAAGTTTCAAGGTAATTTTGAATTATTATAATTTTATTTTAACCTTTAATTACCCTATTTACCTTTAACCGTAGAAAATAAAAATTACCGTAGTTACAATTCATAATATCAAAAAAAATAAAAGTAACATATTAACATAATTTGGACCCACTGATTCCAAATATGGAATCCATTTTTCAAAATTTAAAACACATAAGTTTCAGTAATTAATTTAAAATTAATCTCGTTGTTAAGAAAACGGGTTTTAAAAGTTAAAACATTGCCGAAGAATGAAATGTTTTTACCTATAAATTCAATGTAAAATTAATACTAATGACATACATTAAATTAAATGGTAAAAATATATTATATTTTTACTTTAAAAACATTGAATATTATAATTTATCCATATAAAGTATTGTGATGAAAAAAGGTGTTTTTAATTAAAATATAGCGTGTTTTTACTATTCACTAAAATATGAAAGTTTCAGAATAATATGAAAAATATATGCAAAGTAAATTTTTATATTGTGATTCTAAAGAAGAATTTTATTTTGTCAAATTGAACTTATAAACTTCTCAAAAACTATATTTAAAGTGGGTGTGCCATCAAAAGGCGGTAAGACTGCATTTTTTTAAAAATACATCTTTTATCCAAAAAAACTGATTTTGTTTTCATACCTCATTCTAGAAAATGTATAAGATGAATTATAATGTTATAAAATTCAAAATTCAGTTAATACTATTCATAACGTCTAGTTTTTAATATTATAATATATCGATGTTTAGTGAAACAAGGTATTGCGTACTACACACGCTATCGAGGAAGGTCGCGATTGCGTGTCACGCAAGCCAAGCTAGTTTTGTGTGTATTATAATATTCCTTTGCGTATAACATATTACATAAAAAAATATACTTCTCATAAAATATCAGGGTGTTACATGACCAGTAGTTAATAACCACTAAATAAATCAAAAAATTCCATGAAAGATAATATAAATAAAATAGTTATTACAAAATACAGCACATTCAAGAAATAAGTGGTGAACAATGGAAATCACACAGAATTAAAAGTGAGATAAGAAACCCCTTACCTCATGTCTGAATTGACTCAATCATTCATTAATCTTCTGAATAATAAAATAAACATAATTTATACTTTCTCAATAATCTTTTCCAATTTTATTATTCCTTTTATATCAATTATTACCTTGATATAATAATTAGTTAATTAATTGAGTTCATATTGGACATTTGGTCAATGTTCGGAACATGAGTTAAAAATGAACTTGTTAAAATTATAAATTATACATGTGGTTGAAATTAAGTTATATCCCAAATTATATTCATGATTTAGATATCATATATATCATATATATCCATTATTTATATGTATTTATAATAGTTCATAACATTTGGAGATAAGAAATGAAATGCACCGTTAATGGAGACAGTAAGTCGTACGTACGCATGAACACTACTTTCATTTCTATTTCATATTTAATGGAATGAAAACATAATTATAAATAGTCATATTATAATTCCAGTATAATATCATATATAATATAATTATCTACATCCTTTATATGTTCCACATATGGAATGAACGAGCCATATCACTTTGATGGGGCGGTAGTCTGCACTTCCTCAAATGAAATTATCATGTTTACCCATTATGGAAACCATAATGTTATTCTATTAATGGAAAATAAAAAAGAATATATAAAATATAAATATAATATATATCACATATAAATGAAATTTCATCATAATGGCCACCATGAGAGGCGGTTTGAGATAATTGAACAATCATCATTTCGTGAGGCAATAGTTCGCTGCCCACAGAAACACTATGTTCTTTAACCATTAGATGAAGGTGTGTGTAAATTTATTTAGAATTATTTTCATATAAATAATCTAGTATATTTATGATACTAGTTTTGTTATAAAATAATGTAATAAAAAGTGTTTATGGTGTTGGATAAGTAAAATAAAACAAAAGTACTTAAGAGAAGAGTTACGCTTAAATCGGGTATCTCCCTTTGGTTTGAACCAAAAAATTTAATTGAATTGCTTTCTGCCAAGGATAAGGCTTCTAATAGGAGTATAGGGGTGTATGGAGATTAATTGGGAAGATTATGGACAAGACACATGGATTGAGAAGGGTGAAGAATGGTTTAGAAGTGATAGCTTTTTATAAGGGGGAGAAGGGTATTTTTAGGAATTTTCAAAAATATTATTGTATTATATAATGATTTTCAGTTTATAAAGGTCCAAAACGTATTAAAGTAAAATATAATATGAATCATTTTTTAAATAAAGTCATAAAATAATAATTTTACTGGTTTTAGATATTTTTTTAATCTTTATAATCTTTTTTATTTAAATCATTCATTAATGAGGTAAACACGGCATCATTATTTTATCATAAATAATTTTTTTTATTTGTTGTCTAAAAATTATAAAAAAAATATCATGATGTAGGAATTCTTTTTAGATTTGAAATTAATATTTATAGTCTATGATATAACTTATATAACCTCATGAAATAATTGATTTAATAAAAGATATATGATTAAGTCATTTTTTTCTTTACATTAAATTAATTAATATATTGTGTCATTATCTCTCCCATGTGGCTCAATGGGGTCCCAAAATCGACCCAAGGATTCCCAGGGTGGGAAATGTATCAATTCATAGAATTAGGACACAGTTTAGGGTAATTTAATATTATTATAATAATATTTTTTTAACCTTATTGACCATATTTACCCTTTAACCATGGTAAATAAAATTTTTACGCAAGTAAATATTCATAATTTATAAAAATAGAAGTTACCTATTTACAAAATTTAGACATCCTAATTCCAAATATATAATCCATTCTTCCAAATTAAAAACACGGAAGTGGCAGAAATTAATTTAAAATTAATTCCTGTTTTCAAAACAAAAAGGGTGTTTTTAGGAAATAATAACTATCAAAAGATTGACAATTGTTTATGATTAGTATCAAAGTTAAATTACATAAAATGAACAAAATAAAATTAAATGGTAAAAATATAATTTAATTGCACTTGAAAACCATTTATAAAGATAATATAACAATATAAATAAATTATATTAAAAGGCAGTTTTGAATTAAAATACAGTATTTTTCACTATTCATAAAAAATGAACTTTATCAGAAAAATACCAAAATTTTATAAAAAGAAAATTTTGATGCCCTGATTCTAAAGAAGAATATTATTTTGTCATATATAACATATAAAAGTGACAAAAACTAGATTTAAATAGGGTTCTCCATCAAAAGGCGGAAAATCGGCCTTTTAATGAATATTAGAGAATTTGTGCTTAAAATTGGATTGTTTATTTTTTTAACCCTCTATAATTTATTGGATAAAAGTAAAAAAAAATAAAAAACATTTATATTAATATTTTAGTTAGTTATATTCATTCCCTCCAATACAACGGCTAGGTGTCAACTACCATTTAAAATAATATTATATTATTATTTTTCAGTATGACTCAGCATTGTGTGCAACATAAGATTTCAAAGAAACGCATTCTTTCATATCGAGTATGCCATCGAACATAGCATCCCCTTTATAGTAAAATTAAAATTTAATTCAAAAATTTTAATAAATATGAAAATGTTATATTCTCTATTTACTTTGGATTTTATAATAAATCATAGAAACAATACACTCCATCACTCTAACACAAAGCACATTGAAATCAAGTATCATTTTATCAAGGAGATGGTGGAGCAAGTGAATGTGTTGTTGTAGAATGTTCCTATAGAACAATAGGTCGCAGACATTATGACAAATTCCTTACCCAAATAAGTGTTTGAAATGCATCGACTAACTCTGAGAGTTATTTTGAATCCCTGCACATGAATAAGTGTGGATGTGGGATAGCCCCCCCCCCCCCACATCTCCCCAAGGTATGATGTATTTTTCCCTAATGTACTAATTTTTGTTCCTTAACCTATTTGAGACCACAATGTAGGGACCTTTGGGTTCATTGACAAAGGGGTGAGATTATGGTTGGTAAAGGGGAGAAAATGTCTTCATAAAATACATGGGGAGAAGCTGAAATGTGGAGAAGTGAGATATGGGAGTCAATCAAGACAGGTGTAGAAGCTGATAGGGGTAATAACATGATGGGGAAACAATCATATAATAGCTTGGAAAACATTAATCATTAAAAACATAAAACCCTAGTAATGAAGTCAGAGGAGTATAAAATCTGATAATTCTAGAAGTGATTGATCAAAGATTAGATATCACAACAACTGAGGATTGTGATGAAAGCAATTTATTGGTTTCAAAAATTTATATTAGGAATGAATGTATTCTTTTATGAACTTTCATTATACTCTTGTTTTCTCAAACTAAGAACTACTCATGTGGGCTTAGAGTATTTGTTCAGTAAATCCTTGATCACTATCTGGATCACATAATGTGAATGGTGGTAGATGATAGATGGAGATTCAACAAGGTATCAAATTATGAATTAATTTTCAACAAACCCGCTGGGAGAGATTGTTGGGAAAAAATCCATCATGGGAACATTGAAGAAATTTTTTAGTTGGTTTTGTTTGTTAATAAAGTGGGTTTTCAGGGTGAATTGTTTATTTCAAGAGATATTATTGAAAATAATTGTTGAAAAATGAACCATGAAAATGGAATGGATGTTGTAGAGGTAGTACAAGAAACACAGATACAATTTGATACCATTTTCAATCATTTTCAAAATTTATGGGGTCTATAATATAGTGTTTGGATACAATTAAGAAATATGGATTTCCTTCAATATCATATAAAAATGTGGAAAACGAATGAGTTTAACTAATATGGAAATCATGAAGAGTGTTTTGTGAAGGATCAATGAATGCTGATAGTGGTCTCTATGATTGAAAATTTCTTTATTGAATGTAAGAGGTTAAGAGCATTGAAATGGTGTAAAGGATTAGATGGAAGCTCTGTCATTACGATATAAGTATAATTATATTAGAAATAGATATTTTTACAGAAGGCTCTACAATTAAGAAGATAATTGCAAACTGAAATATTTTTCAGATCCTCAAGAAAAATGGATCATTGTGGGGACATATTGGGAGCTCTGCGAATTGGTGTGAACGTGGTGCTGACAAGGCCAGAAGGATATGGAGTTGGTTGGAAATTTCTAAAAATAGTACTCTACCCCCTTGAGAAGAGGGGATAAACTCAATGAAAATCTTATGGATCTGAAATCGTAAAGGATATTCATGGAGGTAGTGATCTTCGTGAATGTAAGTGATTTTTCAAAGGATAATGGAGATTTTTGAAAGGAAGTAATGTTGTGAAGGATAGTTGAGATTTTAGAATGAGGTTTGCTTCATGAAGGATATGTGAGATTTTTGAAAAGGAAAGAGCTTCGTGAAGAATATATTGAGCTCTACGAAATAGTGAGCTTTGGGAAAAGATATTTACTTCGTGAAGGCTGTTTTGAGCTTCACCAAAGAAGGATCTTCAAAAAGTAGTGAGATTTGTGAAGGTTCTTAAGAAGGGATTTCCCAGTGTTATTTGGTAAATTGATATTAATTAGTAGATGAAGGTGGGAGGTCAATATAGAATCTAAATATAGTGGATGATGCATTAATTATAGATAATGAAAGGACATACAATTCTACAAACTATGAGTGGACCTTCTGAAGAAGTAGTGAGCACACTTTACTTGAGAGAGTATTGATCTTTCGCATTGTGATTGGTTATAAATCAGGATAGACAATGATACCACTCCAAATTTTATAAACAGTGGTGTTCTTTTAGTATATTTGGTAGATCAGAACATTATCATTGCATGCTCCTTGGACGTAGAACAGTGAGGGTCAACCAAGTAAAAATTTATATGCCTCGTTCATGATTTAATTTACGTTCATTATTTTTTTATGATAAATAGAGAGAAGAGAGTTTTGTTTTAAAGAAAATAAGATCAAAAGGGGCATTTTTTTTAATCTGTCATGCCCGGATTCACCCCCCCCCCCCCCCCCCATTAGAGTATTTGACCTAGTGAACTTAAAATATATATGTATGTATGTCTGTGTGTGTGTGTGTTAATTTAATGTCTCCTCAAAGTCCAAAATGTATAATCACTATACAATTGAGTACACCAATCCTACAAACATCACCAGTAGACAACATAAGTGACTTAAATTTTCTAGAAACCATATTACCCAATAGAGTCTAACCATTATAATTCAATTTCATCATGTGAATGTTCTATATTGATATACAACTCTACTAGTGCCCACATTTGTTTATTTTCCCACTATACACTAATGTATTCCTGATTTTAAAATACAATTCATTTTATATATGAAATAAAATTTTTGTTTCATAAGCCATTTTATAAGGAATATCTATTTAATTTCATACCCCCGTGTTCCAAAATTATCATTATGAAAGTTAATTAAGAACATCATGGGTATCAAAAAAATATAAAAATTCATATTTTTTGAAAAAAATATTACGTCCTTCAAATAATAATTCCCCTCTCATGGAATTCATATCTTAAATTTTATATAGAAAAATAAAAAGTAAATCATAAGAACATATGGGATTCTAAATGATAATTCATTAGATAGATACACCTACCACAAGCGGGAGGAAGACCTTTGCAAATTCATAACTAGGGATTGGATATAAATATATCAGGTTATTATAATACTAGATTCAAGTAGATCAATATTAATTTTCCATCCCAAATAATATATATATAATAATAACCCAATTTGGTTTTAACATATAAAGGGGAAGAGAAATTGAGGATAAATCATAGTAAATGAGGAGAAATTTATAAAAAAAACTAAACATGCCAGGATGAGATCCAACCAAAATGATTAAGGGTCACTAGTTAATCTAGGGGAGATTCCTCTACTGAATAATACAGTTTCTCATTTGAAGTAATGAATGATATAGAGATGAATATAGTTAAAATGGTCATGGTTATTTGGATAATTTTTTATCTAATTAGTTATGATTGGGTAACATGGTTGTTGGTGCCAAAATATGGCATGAAAGGAAGGGACGAAAAAGACGGCGGGCGCGCTGCCTCGCGAAGCACCGACGAGAAGCACCGACGTGAAGCACTGAGGCGAGGAACCCCGATCATCGCGGCCTCGCGAAGCTCCAGAGGAGGTAAGTCTCCGCGAAAGCATTTGACGATTCACGAGCCCGCTGCGAAGCTCCATAGGCGGTACCGCTCCACGAACGCATTTGACGATTCACAAGCCCGTCGCGAAGCTCCAGAGGCAGTAACCCTCCGCAAACGCATTCAACGTTCACGAGCCCGCCGCGAAGCTCTAGAGGCGGTATGTCTCCGCGAACTCATTTGACGTTCGTGAGCCCTCCGCGAAGCTCCAGAGGCGGTAACCCTCCACGGACGACGTTGACGTTCGCGAGCGCGCCGCGAAGCACCTGAGGCGGCGCGCGAGTTCTGCTTCGCGATGCCCCTTCCCAATAAATAATATACTCCCCCTGAGTCCCGACGACGGACAATCCGACCATTCGGCTTCTCCTCTCTCGAATCGCGAAGCACTCTTTGCCCCCGGGAATCATGAGCTCCGCGAGGTACTTCTACTTCGCGAGACGCCTTTGCTTTGTCTCGTTTTGAGCCCCTCTTCCGAGAGGGATGCCCTTCGCGAAGCTCAAGGGAATTCGCGAAGGAAGGGGATTCCAAAGGGAACCCGGGCATCTGCGGAGCATTTACACTTCGCAAAACCCCCAACCTATACTAGTGATCCCTATGCTAAGGCAGTATCGCTCCACATCGCAAAGCATACTACTTCGCATCACCCTGCTTCGCGAGGAACCCCTTCTTCGCGAGGCAGTGCTCCGCGAATACTGTTCCACTTCACGAAGCACCCTCCACTCACACCTATGCCCCATGCTATGTCCAAGGCACTCTGCTTCGCGAAGCACACTCCTTTGCTTGGCTATTCCTCTTCCTGTGCGACCCTCCAGGTTTGCATGATGTGATTTCAAAGTCCCGTGGACAATACCACTCGTAGCATTGCTTCGCCTAATGCTTCTTCACATAGGCACGCTAACGGCTATTGCTTCTTTGTATAGCCACGCTAACGTGGACCCCTTGATGGTTCGTTCGACGACCCCCCTTGACTATGGCCTTACTGGTACCTTCCCTTCCCCAAGGACCAGATGGTACCGGTTATGTATGTCCTAGGGGTGCGGAGTGAACCCGCTTCGTCCGAGCTGTAGGACGTTAAACTGCCAAGCACCACGTCCTCAACACATGACGTTAAACTGTGACCCGACCTCATGCCTCTCATGAAGAGTCCCCCCATCTCGAACATTTTTTACGCCACTCGTCTCCACGGGAGTGGAATCACCCATCCACAAGGGGTGATATCCTCCTTATTGGAGTGGTGTATGTTCTCAGGAGAAGGGTGACCCTAGTTCCCCAACGGATGGTTGCACCTCTGCATCTCCGTAGTTCCCCACTACCAAGGTCAGTGGAGGGCGTGATAGGGAATGAGGCACCTCCCATCATTGGTCCCAAATCCCTCTTTCGTTGCGCTTTGTCGCACTATGGGCCTCCATCCTGGAGTAAGTCCCAGCACCATGGGCCACCAAATACATAATCCCATCTTCGCTTCTCACGGATTCATCCTTCGCGGCGTGATCATCAGGTCCTTGCAACCTCTTGTTTCTCACACCGAGCATGACTCCCGTGGGCTTAGACTGAGCACCGACCCTAACCCCCACCCATAGCGAACTACGAGGACATTGATCCATGTGAAGGCATGGTACAGAGGAAGCCTCCATGAGTTTCAAGCCACATTGCTCGGTCATTCATTCACGTCGAGTTTTGCCCTCATCCAGCATGACGTTAAACTATATTCCCCCCTTGTCCCGTATGACATTAAACTGCACACCCATTTGAACTACGGGGTCTTTGATCCATGTCAAGGCATGGTATGTAGGAAGCCTTCCTGAGGTTCAAGCCCACCCATCATCATTCACGTCGACTTCTACCTTCGTCCAGCAAGACTTTAAACTGCATTCTAGTCCGACGGCTAGCCGTTGTGACTAACCCGAACTACGAGGTCTTTGATCCATGTCAAGGCATGGTACGTAGGAAGCCTCTACGAGGTTCAAACCCACCATCCGGTCGTTCCGACCTCATTCACGTCGGTTCACCCCCATCCCGCATGACGTTAAACTGTATTCCACAACCCGAACTATGAGGACTTTGATCTGTGTGAAGGCATGGTACGTAGGAATCCTCCTAGAGGTTCAATCCCATCTCCCATTGGACCAAGGTCCCTCATTTACATTGGTTCACCGACACCCACCGCCCTTCATTTATTCATGTCAGGTTTCACTATCATCCTGCATGACGTTAAACTATATTCCATCAATCCTCTGAACTACGAGCACTTTGATCCATGTCAAGGCATGGTACGTAGGAATCCTTCCCAAGGTTCAACCCCACCACTAGTGGACCCACGAGTCTACTTTCACATCGGTTCACCGATGAAACCCTTTGAACTACGAAGTCTTTGATCCATGTCAAGGAATGGTACGTAGGAAGCCTCCCCGAGGTTCAAGCCCATATCTCATCTGACCAAGGTCCACCTTCACGTCGGTATGCTGACGATGCCCATCGGACCAAGGTCCACCTTCACGTTGGTTCACTGACGACATTCATCGGGCCAAGGTCCACCTTCACGTCAGTTTGCTGATGACATTCATCGGGCCAAGGCCCACCTTCATGTCGGTTTACCAACACCATCCCGAACTACGCGGACTTTGATTCCCTTCCACGGGGATAAGTAGGAAGCCTCTTCAAGGCTGAAGCACAATTTCACTGTCGCCCCCGCGATGGTCCCATTTCACTCCCCCTCCACTCCATTTATCCACCTATCACCCATCCTGATTCTCGCTCGGACCGTCATATCTTGGTGAGACCATGTCGGTACACTCCTCTTCACAGCCGCCCATGGGCTGGCCCCGGTATCGGCATCCCTTCAAGGGAAATCCCTCAATCCGATCTATCCTAGCTAATGCTCCGGTTGGGTTGATCCGTCTCCGCTGGACATTAAACTCGCGGCGTACCCTGTGTTAAACACGGGAAGATGAGGAAAACCTCAGATATGTGTCTATGACATATAATTCCCCGCGCTCGATGTGGGATGCCTTGGGCTTCCACGCCCTCGAGAAGCTCTGTGACCAGGGATAACAGACAGACATGCCAGGTTCCCCAGCATCCAGACATGCTACTGATGCCTCAACGTGACTACTCCCCCGACTGAAGGTTGCTACCCTGACCGGACCCTTTGGAATGTCCCAAAAGAAGCAGTGTAATTAACCGACATCCATGGAAACATGGCACTGGGAAGAGTTTCACGAACTACGTATTAAATCTATGAGGGAGACCCGGACTAGGTGACGAGTTCTGAGGAGGAATCCACAGAATAACGGACCAACAACCCATCATCTCATTTCGATCAAGGAGCAGACGTCCCTGAATAAGGAGCGAATGTCGCCCACCTTTGGAAAGCGGTAATGCAGGGCAACAGATGCACGTCCTCCACAGACAGATGCGCGCGCCCCGGTGAAAGCGTCGGAAACAAAAATGGTGAACCCAATGTGAAAGTATCCTCCTCAATATGGAGATTAGTAGTGTTCGAGACACCAGTAGATTGATGTGTCACCGGATCCAGATATCCGGTGCCTAGTCCCGCCAAGCAAATATCAGGCCTGTCGTGAAACTCACCGGAAGTCGGGGCAGTAGAACGTGGGGCACTCCATTCTGCAGCGTGTTGGAGTAGATCCTTCTTATAGACGTGGAGAACCTAAGGACGCTGGGGCACTGGTTGTCAATCCTTTTCCCTCTCAGTGTTGATGAGTTGATCCTTTCGTTTCTCAGGAACCAGGTTGCTGTTACAGAGACGCGATCACCGCCCGCTAGCCTACGCAGGGGCAGGGGAAACATCGCCACGACCACCCCACATGGTGCCGCTACCACCACGACGGCTGCCACATTGTGGAATACGGGGCACCCACGTCCCCTTTCCCCATCAGAGGTCATCCAGCGAATGGTGATCAACAACCTCGTGCGTAGGTACGAGGAAGAAGGGGTCATCCCTACTAGGGATATGGCCCGCCTGGACCTGGAGGCATCCAGGCCCCACTGTCAATGCCGCCCTAACAGGCCGCGCAGGGAGCCCATGCTCCCCACCCCAACGTTCAACCATTTCGGGACCCCATCCCCGGAACTCCTTGACGACTCCTCACCTTACGCCAAAGAGGCGGGCGCCGTCCGGCTCAGCCCGCTCAGGGTCCCGACCCAAGGGCTCCAGGCGATTGCTCCTGTCTGGCTGCGTCAGTTCCACCGTCCGACTCCGCAGGAAGAGCAGGCAGGACATGCCCCTGCACCACCTGCACCAGCTCGCCTGACCAGACGTCAGCGCCGGGCCCAGGCTGAGGATGCTCGCCCAGGCGCGTCGACGTCGACAGCTACAGTGGCCCGAGCCACTGCCGATATGCATCATGAAGACCTCGTATACACTGAGCAGGGGCACTCCTTCTCCCAACCAGGATCGAGACCCCAACCGCCCCACGGTCAGGCTGGGTTGACTCTCCGGGTTGCAGGCCCAAGTGGTGATCGCCACGAACTAACCCGGGTGATGTCACCCCGTACAGAGGTCCTCCCTGTACCACTACTCCACAGAGCGTGGGCCTTCCCCACTCCGAAGTTCGTCATGGATGTATGCCTCGTGCTACCCCCATCCCGAAGTAAGTCCTGCCCCGCGGCAGTGACGCTCTGTGCGGAAACCTTTCTTGCACCCACTATACAAGGTATGTAGTCCATCCTCCTGCCCCTGACAACCGATCTAAAGGCTCCGTCCATCCAGTCCTTCTCCCACATGGGGTCCCTCCCTACGTCCTCTCTGCAACCGGTGAAGTTCCTCCTCGCCCCAGCAACTCGAGGAGTGAAGGTCAGCCTCGCTCCACCCGCATCGACCATGGAGGTACTCCCCATGCTCCTACCGATTCTGAAAGAGGCTCCTCCTACATGGGTGTTGTCCATGGAGGTCCTCCCCATGTACCCTTAGACATTTTCCCTGGTGCCCCTCACACCTCAGATATCTCGAGTGGGATCCCTCTCCGCCACGGCGCCACCGCCGCCCCGAGACTCCATGATAGGGATCAACCTTGTCCCGAAGAGCTACCCCGGGGAAGGATAGCGGGTCTTCGCCGCCACAAGAAGAATCCTGGGAAGGCCTGGGTGGAGATCAAACTTGCCCGCTTCTCCGACTCTGAAGCGGAATGTGACTCAGTGATGGAACCTTCTCCCCGCTCCTCCGTATCAAGGACCGGGGCAGGAACCAGACGCGTTAGCCTCATTCTCCCGGAATATGAGGTCCACCAGATTCCCATCTCTCTCCGCAGGTACATCCAGGAGGAATAAATCTTGGGAATTACGCAGGTCTCAGCCGCGCAATCACCGCCATTGTCACGAGAAGAGCCCTTTACCTCTACCAGAGATCACGGAGAGCTATTTTGGGGGCCAACGACGATAGAGCGACGACATGACCGGTCGCCGGTAGCTGCAATTCCTGTTCCGGAAGCTATGGCAATCAGCCCATCGTATCATGACATCATGGCCAGCTCACCTCGCTCTTCGGAGGATGGCCCGGAATTCGGCGGCCAGTCAGCTCGTTCGCCATATTCTCCGCCGCTGAGTTTGTTATTCTAGAGGTCCGCCTCGGTACCGCTACCGGTCCCTCAGCCACCCCTGGTTGATGAGTGGGGAAATACAGGGCCAGACCCTGAGTCTGAACCCAGGAGCTTCTGGAGTATTCTTGCAACAGCTTAATTCCCGGAGAAGTTCTGGCCGACGGCAGCGCTGAACTTTCGCGCACCAGAGTTCCTTACCCCTGAAGAAGTGGGGTTCTTTTGTCGAACCCTTTGGACGACACACTTCCGCCTTCGTTACGAACGGGTGGTGTACCCCAGAAGTCGAGAGCACTTCGACGAAATCGGCGAGTAGTGCCACCTGATCGATTCGGCCGCACTCCTTGCGGCCCAGCACCCCGAGTCGCCAGGCCGTCAGAGCGCCCTTCAACGAAAATGTGTTCAGAGTTTTAATTCCCTCAGCAGAATCATCAGGGAAGCTACCCCCCATGTGAAAGTTCGTGGTTGGGGACACTATGTCGCTCTCCTCTTCGACCCTATCCGAAGGTAGCCCGATTCGCTATGCGACATCGAGGACATTCCCTCGAGAGGGGTCGCGGTCCACATGGCCGATGTTGTGGACAAGGAACACGAGCTTGAACTCCTTGATGGATACTTACCCCTCGAGGGCGTACTGCCACTACTGGACCCATCAGGGAGAGTTACCCGTCAGTAGAGGAACCTGCTAGGCCTCCCCATACCCACCGAGTCGCTGGTACTCAGTCGAAACACCGGCAAGGGTAAGGAGCACGTTGGAACTGTCAAGCACTCCGACCCATCCGCCTCTGTGCAAAAAACGGACGAAGATCCTGAGAAGGCCATGTTACGCCAACAGCTTGCTGAGCCGAAGAGGCTGGTTGACAAACTCTTGGCTGAGCACGCCGCAGAGCGGCGACCCGACTATGGTAATCCCAGGCCGGGGCAGCAGGGGCAGGAACAATTTCCCCCTGGTGAGATGCCTCCGGGAAATCCTGATCATGCTACTGCCGCTGACAGGGCAGATGCCGAAACGTATGGAAAGAAGGTGCGATAAGTTTCACCAACCCCCCCCCCCCGAGAGATGGGGCAATCTGAAGAACCCAACCCAGGTTCCCACAGTCGCCCCGCAGGTCGTTCCGCCAGTTGATCCACGAACGGCCGAAGCCATCTACCATGTTGAAGAACCTGGAAATGCACTTGTGGTTAGGGATCCCCGTCAAGACTAGGACCCCCACCCGGATGATCTTATTGTGGCACTCACAGCCCACCTTGAAGCATTGGAAACACGGAAGGTGGCTGTCCCACCGGATGGCAAGCCGTATCCCGCGTGGGTAGATGATATGCCTGCACCCCCGGTGTAACGCCCCGACCCCAGCTACCCATAGTCGGTGCATTACTTCGTAACATTGGCATGATCACAAAAGATCAAGTCTCGAAAGACCGATTAGTTTAGTAGCCTTGGAAACACTATATACATTCATAAGTCTTACATTACATCATAAAGTGAAAAACTAATAACAAAGTCTTCATAGTCCACACTCATATCCTCTTCTGACTATCCCTGCAGGTCATTCCTAAAATACTTCTTCACATCCTGGAAAATATTAAAACATTGAAAGGGGTGAGCTCAGATGCTCAGTAAGGATAACAACATTGCGGAAGCTTTCATAAATAGACATAAATATTTAAGGCAATGTATAACTAAAACAAAAGCCTTTTAAACTTGAACATCAACATAATATGTCAAAAGTAAAATGAGATAATGCCATTTACTTCTTCACATGGATATTCTACTGGTCGAATAATCACATGAAATATCATTAACCACTTTCATAATGAGGGAATGTATAATTCCAGACATTCTGAAACATTTCGTCAAGGCCTCAGCCAAGACGTCTAAAATGATTAAGGCCTCGGCCAAAACCATAAATCAAATTGGGAAAGGGGCTCGGACAATTCCACGTCTAGTTGTCTCATGAGACCTACCGATGCATCGAGGAGCTATAGCGGGCTCCACCCGTCACCTATTAAGTCCAATGCATTCCTCATATGAATAGGTTTAAACATATCATAAACCATAACATAATCATATCACATAAAACATGGATAAAGGAAACATAACATTTCCACATTTCTATCAAAGATATCAATACAACACATTGATATAATAAAAATTCTTTCAAAACCATTTCCAATACCAGAATAAAAGAAAGTTAAAACTTTTTATTTATTTTTCATTAAAAAAATGATGGCTTGTAGAGGAAGACGAAACTCAAATAATGGTCACGGCGGAGGAGAAGTCGTTGTCGCCGCATAAGTACGGAAAGAAAAACATTCCCTTTTGTCCTTTAGCAAAACGCTTCATATAAAAAAATATTCCTTTAATAAACGTAAAAGTCAAAGGGGTTTATACACCATATAAAAGAAAGTTGTGTATAAAACCAAATATGCCTCAATGAAAGGGGATTAAGACGAAGTCCTTAAAAAGATCATTTTTTTATAAAGTATGTCTATTATGTGTATTCACTATATGTACACATAAATAATGTAAAAATACAAGATAGTACATAATAATATCATGACATAATTTGAAAGTAGGAGATTAACCCAAAGAATAGAAATTGGGTTAAGAAGTTCCCTTACCTCAGGTACGACTTGACTCAACCGTTCTTTAACCTCCTGAATAATAAACTAGAGTTAATATCTACCTTATTAAGAACCATTTTCATTTTCATTATCCTTTTTATATCACTTATTACAATGTTATGAACATTATGTAATTATTTAAGTTAATAACGGTCGTTTTGTCGATCTTTGGTACTTGAGTCAACAATAAACATCTTATAATTACAAGTTGTTCATGTGGTGAAATATCCATTATATCCAGAATTATATTCATGATTTAGTTATCATATATAACATATATATTCAGTATATACATGCATTTATAATATTACATAACATTTAGAGGTAAGAAATGAAATGCACAGTTCATGGAGACGGTAAGCCGAACGTACGCATGAACGCTACTTTCATTTCTATTTCGTATTTAATGGAATGATGTTATATTTGTATAAAGTTATAATATAATTCCAGTATAATATAATGTATAATACCATTTACTCCATCCTTTATACATCCCACTTATGGCATTAACGATTCAAATCACTTTGAGGGGGCGGTAGTCCGCACTTCCTAAAATGAAATTATCGCATTTACCCATAATGGAAAATCATAAAGTATGCCATAAATGAGAAATAAAGAAGCATAAGGAAGACATAAAAATAATATATATATCATATATGAAAATAGTGTCATCAAAATGGCCACCATTAGAGGTGTTAATGGAATATTGAACGATCATCGTTTCGTGAGGCAGTATTTCGCCACCCATAGAAACAGTATGTTCTTTAACCATTAGACGAATGTGTGTGTAAGTGTAAACCAAATCCTTATCATAACAACATCCTAGTATATTTTATATACTGTTTTTGTTACAAAATAATGGAATAAAAAGAGTTTAAGGGGTTGGAGAAGCAAAATAAAACAAAACAACATTAGAGAAGACATTACCTAAAAATCGGGTAACTCTTTTTGATTTGAGCCAAAGGCTTCCTTGGGAAGCCTTAGGCCCAAAGTGAGGCTTCTAGGAGTAAGGGAGGGAATTTTTGAGAGTATTTGGGCAGAGGTTGGCCGAGACAAATGGCTTGAGTGTGTGAATGAGGTGGTAGAGGTGGGGGCCTCTTATAAGAGGAGAGGAGGGGCACTCTTGGAAAGTAAGGAAATTTTACATTATAATAAAATTCTTTTCGGATTCTAAAGGTCCCACACTTATATAATTCGTGGCCAAGGTGACAAGGGTTCGAAATATACCCATACAATAGTTTTTCGACAAGTGTAAGCCTTGGATTGTACATTATCATTTCATTTTATTAAAATCATTAAATAATGAGGTCATCGCTGCATCATAATGATGTCATAAATAATTTAATTTATTTAATGTCTAAAATTTATAAATAAAATACTATGTTGTAGGAAATCTTTTTAGCCTTCCAATGACTATTTATAGTCAAAAATATGACTTATATAACCCCATGTAAAAATTTATTTAGTAAAACATTCCATGTTTGTGTCATTTTTTACTTTAACATTAAATAAAAGGTATTTATGTCATTTTCTAACTAAAGTGGCTCCATGGGGTCCCCAAGTTGACCCATGGATTTTCCTGGTCGGCCATGGAAAATCCAATGAGGGTAGGATATGTGTCAAGCTCATCTCATATTATTAAAACATTATTTTTACCTTAAACTACACTAATTACCTCTAATCGCGATTAAGAACTTAAAAGTTACTATTCACCAAAAAAAATTATTTTAATCTCTTTGAACCACATTTTACTTCTTAATGACAACCATGTATGTCGGATTTTTGAAAATCATATCACAGAAGTGATAATATTTCATTTGAATGAAAAATCAGTTATTTAACTAACACTTGGTGGTTTCACTATTAATCAAAAATTAATGTTTTTCAGAACAATGCCAAAATTTCACCCTAAGCTATAATTGATATTCCGAATTCAAAAATTATTTCTATTTTACAAAATTACAAACATATAAGTTGAATTAATTAATTTTATAATTAATTCCCACTGTCACAACAAATAGCGTGTTTTTAAGAAACAATTTATATCAAAAGATTGGCAATTGTTTATGTCCAATTTCAATGTTAATTAATTATAATAACCACCATTGGATAAAATGGTAAAAATATATTCTAATTATACTTTAAAACCAATAAATAGTATAATTTATCACTATAAATTATTTTGATTAAAAAATATGTTTTTAAGTATTTTTCACTATTCATAAAAATTAGAAGTTCTCAGAAAAATACCAAAAATTCAACATAGGCTAATTTCGATATTCCGAATCCAAAAATAAATTCCATTTTGAAATATAAAATTTCTATAATTTTAAAAAGTGGTTATTACTATTCATAACTGCTACTTTGATTAGTCGCGGTGTTTTAGAACTCGAAGTTGCGTACAATTCAAGCTATTGCATTACTGAATGAGAAGCGTATCATGGAAGCTCGGGGTGTTACATTCTCCCCTCCTTCAATAAATTGTGTCCTCGCAATTTGAAATTTTTCTTGGAAAATAAAAGGTTGAAAATAGAAAATACCTTTGTGAAAAACCCACATCGGAAATAAGGTTAATAAAATTTAGTCTTAATAAGAGGGAAAGGGAAATGAAAAAGTCACCACCCAATTATGATCTCGATTAGGAGAACATTGGTGGCAATTAGAGACATATAATTGGAGGAAAATGTAAATATTTTTAGGGAGTGATTGAGGTCATCAATCACAATCAACTGTCAAATTGAGGGCCTCCAAGCCTTCAATCTATGTTGATTTAAAATATCATCAGTTCAACAAGACATAAGGTATTAGGATAACACATTTTTTGTTTTAATATCCCTTTACTAAAGTTTAAGAATTAATTTATTCATTGAATAAGAGATAGGTATATATATATTTATGCTTGACAATTAGAGTTTCAACCTTCAACTCATCGTTCACTAAAAAAGATAATAGAACTCAAAAATATTATACTTATCCTAATTGTATAAGGTTCCAAATGTTAACACATACCATTTAGATTTGTAAAATTATTTTTTAATAACCAGGGACTTCCCGTAGGCTAGTGGTAGGAAATAAAGGCCTATCGCACTATGGTTGTGGGTTCGATTCCTACAGCTTTGTCCGACGTGACGGGTTATGCCCCACCCTGCAGGTTGTCCTTTTCCTAAAACTATAGTAGTATAATATTCCAAAAATAATCTTCATAAATTTTTTGACCTTAAACAATACTATCCAAAGATCAACTTAATCCACTCCAACCTTTATAGTTATCCAAAATACCTCTGTCCAGACTTTCTCTAAAAGGTCTCTTAATTCCAAAATCAATTTATCAGATTCCCCAAACAAAGTAAAGTTTTTCTTATTATCACATGCTAAAATATTATTACCTTCATCATATTAAAACCTTACTGAAACAACAAGTACTGCAGTATAATCCTTATATATATATCACATTATTCTAATAACCAGAATATAATCCATGAGTCCAAAAGCACCAATACATTAATTATTCCGCTTCAACTGTAGTAACAGCATAAGATTCTCCTTGATCCCTTGGCCTTTTCTGAGGTAAGTTTCCCTGACGCTTAGGACATTCATTTTCATAATGCCCCATTTCCCTACAATTGTAGCATTCCACATTGATAGCCTCGTTCTTTCCCTTGCAATCACGTGCCTGGTGACCTTTTTCTCCACATTTATAACAAACTCGCATTCCTTTTAGGCAAGTACCAGGGTGATTCTTCCCACAATTATCACATAATGGAAAATTATTCTTTCCCTTTTTCCCTTTATATGTCTCTTGTTCCACTATTCTCTTCTTCTCTTGCTTTACTTTGTTGTCATAAGACTTAGAGAATTCGTTTTCTGTCTTGATAGCACATGAGACAGTATCTTCGTATGTTGAGAACGATTGTGATACTAAAGCTCGACGGAGAAATGGTTTTAACCCATCAAAGAAACGATCAATCTTACATTTTGGGTTACGTATATAATCTACAACATACCTCGCTAACCTTGTAAAGTTAGCCTCATACTTTGCGACATTCTCATCCTCCTTTTGTTTCAGAATCAGAAATTGCCTTTCCATATCTGCTCTATGGTCATGAGGAAAGTATTTTTCTAAGAGAAGATCTTTGAACTCCCTCCATTCCATATTAGATATGTCATCATCTTCCTTTGTGTTTTGAATCAATGACCACCATTGATCAGCATCTCCAGTGAGGTGGTAAACTGCCATGATAACCTTTTCCCTTTCACTACTCCCCAAGGCGTGGAATATTTTCTCTAAGGAGTTTATCCATTTCTCAGCTACTAATGGATTTGTACCCCCATTAAATGTTGGTGGTTGTTTCCTCATGAAGCGGTCTAACATTGATCCTCCACGTTGCGGATCAGGGTGCTCCATACGAGTACGGTTATTATTCATAACCTAAGTGAGTTGTCCCAGTATGGTAATAAGTTGTTCAGCACCAGTTGTATCTCCAGATCACAAATAATTATCTTGAGCAGGAGGGAAATCCCTACACGGAGTGCGTGCATTGATACGGTTTCCATTCCTTCCACTAGGCACCATTTCTAAATAATGGCATAAACTAGATTAGTTTATGAATCAAAATACATAATTCCATACTTGTAAAACACTTAACATAAATTGAACTAATTATGGATATAATCCATAATTATAAAAATGTTTTCTTTGAGGAAGCATATACTCGTAACCCTTCATAGTGGTCTGTAACGAAAATGGGAATTATCCTAATCATATCCCCCGGGAGTGTCGTAACCAATAGTGCAGCAAGCCCCGTTTTCGTGCACCAGTTCCCGTTCGAGTCTAGCTCAAAGCGGTGTTTTCGGGTTTTACCCCTAGGTACATCTGTGCCAGAGCCGCCTCTACCTCCTCGTATCCAGACAGGGATGTATTACTCGGAAAACTCACAAAATCTCTAAAATACCAAAATTTTAGGAAGTTCTTCTATACTAATCCTCAAAGTTCATCTTAGGTCTACGTGCTCTAATCAGAGATTGTCTAAATCTAGCTTCCATGGTTTGTAATAAACTTCCTCTGATACCAACTGTAACGCCCCGACCCCAGCTACCCAGAGTCGGTGCATTACTTCGTAACATTGGAATGATCACAAAAGATCAAGTCTCGAAAGACCGATTAGTTTAGTAGCCTTGGAAACACTAGATACATTCATAAGTCATACATTACATCATAAAGTGAAAAAATAATAACAAAAGTCTTCATAGTCCACACTCATATCCTCTTATGACTATCCCTGCAGGTCATTCCTAAAATACTTCTTCACATCCTGGAAAATATTAAAACATTGAAAGGGGTGAGCTCAGATGCTCATTAAGGATAACAACATTGCGGAAGCTTTCATAAATAGACATAAATATTTAAGGCAATGTATAACTAAAACAAAAGCCTTTTAAACTTGAACATCAACATAATATGGCAAAAGTAAAATGAGATAATTCCATTTACTGCTTCACATGGATATTCTACTGGTCGAATAATCACATGAAATATCATTAACCACTTTCATAATGAGGGAATGTATAATGCCAGACATTCTGAAACATTTCGTCAAGGCCTCGGCCAAGACGTCTAAAATGATTAAGGCCTCGGCCAAAACCATAAATCAAATTGGGAAAGGGCCTCATCCAATTCCATATCTAGTTGTCTCATGAGACCTACCGATGCATCGAGGAGCTATAGCGGGCTCCACCTGTCACTTATTAAGTCCAATTCATTCCTCATATGAATAGGTTTAAACATATCATAAACCATAACATAATCGTATCACATAAAACATGGATAAAGGAAATATAACATTTCCACATTTCTATCAAAAGATATCAATACAACACATTGATATAATAAAAATTCTTTCAAAACCATTTTCAATACCAGAATAAAAGAAAGTTAAAACTTTGTATTTATTATTCATTAAAAATAATGATGGCCTGTAGAGGAAGCCGAAACTCAAATAATGGTCACGGCAGTGGAGAAGTAGTTGTCGCTGCATAAGTACTGAAAGAAAAACATTCCCTTTTGTCGTTTAGCAAAACGCTTCATATAAAAAAATATTCCTTTTGAATAAACTTAAAAATCAAAGGGGTTTATACACCATATAAAAGAAAGTTGTGTATAAAACCAAATATGCCTCAATAAAAGGGGATTGAGACGAAGTCCTTAAAAAGATCATTTTTTTATAAAGTAGGTATATTATGTGTATTCACTATAAGTACACATAAATAATGTAAAAATACAATATAGGACATAATAATATCATGACATAATTTGAAAGTAGGAGATTAACCCAAAGAATAGAAATTGTGTTACGAAGTTCCCTTACATCGTGTCCGACTTGACTCAATTGTTCTTTAACCACCTGAATAATAAACTAGAGTTAATATCTACCTTATTAAGAACCATTTTAATTTTAATTATCCTTTTTATATCACTTATTACAATGTTATGAACATTATGTAATTATTTAAGTTAATAACGGTCGTTTTGTCGATCTTTGGTACTTGAGTCAGCAATAAACTTCTTATAATTACAAGTTGTTCATGTGGTGAAATATCCATTATATCCAGAATTATATTCATGATTTAGTTATCATATATAACATATATATTCAGTATATACATGCATTTATAATATTACATAACATTTAGAGGTAAGAAATGAAATGCACCGTTCATGGAGACGGTAAGCCGTACGTACGCATGAACTCTACTTTCATTTCTACTTCGTATTTAATTGAATGATGTTTTATTTGTATAAAGTTATAATATAATTCCAGTATAATATAATGTATAATACCATTTACCCCATCCTTTATACATCCCACTTATGGCATTAACGATTCAAATCACTTTGAGGGGGCGGTAGTCCGCACTTCCTAAAATGAAATTATCGCATTTACCCATAATGGAAAATCATAAAGTATGCCATAAATTAGAAATACAGAAGCATATGGAAGACATAAAAATAATATATATATCATATATGAAAATAGTGTCATCAAAATGGCCACCATTAGAGGTGTTAAAGGAATATTGAACAATCATCATTTCGTGAGGCAGTATTTCGCCACCCACAGAAACATTATGTTCTTTAACCATTAGACGAATGTGTGTGTAAGTGTAAACCAAATCCTTATCATAAAAACATCCTAGTATATTTTAGATACTGGTGTTGTTACAAAATAATGGAATAAACAGAGTTTAATGGGTTGGAGAATCAAAATAAAACAAAACAACATTAGAGAAGACATTACCTAAAAATCGGGTAACTCTTTTTGATTTGATCCAAAGGCTTCCTTGGGAAGAATTATGCCCAAAGTGAGGCTTCTAAGAGTAAGGGAGGGAAGTTGGGAGAGTATTTGGGGAGAGTTTGGCCGAGCCAAATGTCTTGAAAGTGTGAATGAGGTGGTAGAGGTGGGGGCCATTTATAAGAGGAGAGGAGGGGCACTCTTGGAAAGTAAGGAAATTTTACATTATTATACAATGCTTTTCGGATTCTAAAGGTACAACACTTATATAATTCGTGGCTAAGGTGATAAGGGTTCGAAATATACCCATCCAATAGTCTTTGGACAAGTGTAAGCCTTGTATTCTACATTATCGTTTCATTTTATTAAAATCATTAAATAATGGGGTCATCGCTGCATCATAATGATGTCATAAATAATTTAATTTATTTAATGTCTAAAAATTATAAATAAAATACTATGTTGTAGGAAATATTTTTAGATTTCCAATGACTATTTATAGTCAAAAATATGACTTGTATAACCCCATATAAAAATTGTTTTAGTAAAACATTCCATGTTTGTGTCATTTTTTACTTTAACATTAAATAAAAGGTATTTATGTCATTTTCTAACTAAAGTGGATCCATGGGGTCCCCAAGTTGACCCATGGATTTTCTTGGTCGGCCATGGAACATCCAATGAGGGTAGGACATGTGTCAAGCTCATCTCGTATTATTAAAACATTATTTTTACCTTAAACTACACTAATTATCTCTAATCGCGATTAAGAACTTAAAAGTTACTATTCACCAAAAAATTATTTTAATCTCATTGAACCACATTTTAATTCTTAATGACAACAACATATGTTGGATTTTTGAAAATCAAATCACAGAAGTGATAATATTTCATTTAAACTAAAAATCAGTTATTTAACTACCACTTTGTGGTTTCACTATTTATCAAAAATTGATGTTTTTCAGAACAATGCCAAAATTTCACCCTAAGCTATAATTGATATTCCGAATTCAAAAATGATATCTATTTTACAAAATTCCAAACATATAAGTTGCATTAATTAATTTTATAATTAATTCCCGTTGTCACAACAAATAGCTTGTTTTTAAGAAACAATTTATATCAAAAGATTGGCAATTGTTTATGTCCAATTTCAATGTTAAATTAATTATAATGACCACCATTGGATAAAATGGTAAAAATATATTATAATTATACTTTAAAACCAATAAATAGTATAATTTATCACTATAAATTATTTTGATTAAAAAAGTTGTTTTTAAGTATTTTTCACTATTCATAAAAATTAGATGTTCTCAGAAAAATACCAAAATTTCAACATAGGCTAATTTCGATATTCCGAATCCAAAAATAAAGTCCATTTTGAAATATAAAATTTCTATAATTTTAAAAAGTGGTTATTACTATTCATAACTTCTACTTTGATTAGTCGCGGTGTTTTAGAACTCGAAGTTGCGTACAATGCAAGCTATTTCATTACTGAATGAGAAGTGTATCATGGATGCTCGGGGTGTTACACCCGGGTTTTGGGAACCCCACTTTCTCGCCTTTCAACGGGATATGGGACCCGCCCCAGCACTTGGCACATTTTTCTTCCAGGTGTGGCCCCATGATGGGGACCCCGGATCAGCATGAAGCCGCCAAACTCTGGTGTTTCGTACAGACATTGGACGGTCCAGCATTCGTCTGGTACATCGAGCTCCCTATCTGATCGGTGACCAGTTGGGAGGACCT
This sequence comes from Viscum album, assembly GCA_963277665.1. Lineage (NCBI taxonomy): Eukaryota > Viridiplantae > Streptophyta > Magnoliopsida > Santalales > Viscaceae > Viscum > Viscum album. Next base: position 1,762,397,186 of record OY728120.1, on the reverse strand, counting down.
ACTCTGGCAGTTCCTGTACCAGTTCAGCTCCACCATGGGGAAGACCAACATTGCAGACCTCTTCAAGTGTAAGCAAAGGCCTGATGAGCGGGTTGTAGATTTCATCGCCCAGTGGAAGGGACTTACGTATTCCATCGATTTTCCACTAACTCAGGAGAAATTACTGACGATGTGTGTGGGGAACGTCAAAATGGACTCGGTACCCTCTCTGATTACCCAGAACTATCCTGGAGGGTTCAGAGATTTCTAAGATAAGGCTCAGAGCCTTGAGGAATCCCTGCAACAGGCTAGTTAGGCACGTTTGTTTCCCCCCTATTATCCCAGCCAGGAGGACCACCAGGGCTGAACCCGTCGTGGTGGCCCAAATATAAGCCCCGAGGTAGCTGGGGTTACTGCCGGCGGCACCATCCCCGCTACCCCAGAGAGGTCCTCCAACTCAAGCACAGGCTCCTACCCAGCAGCGACCGCCTCAGAACCGACAGGTTCCCCCGCGCAATGTGCCACCGCCACCTAGGCGAGACAATCAGGTGACGCCTCCTCGGCAGGCCCCTCCGGCCCCTCGTCAGGGCCAGGCCCTTAAGGCCCCCTATCTGTAAAGAAGGAACCAGACTTATTCGTTCAACGAAAATCAAGTTCCTGGCTACTTCCGAAGCGCTCTAGAGCAAGGGATTGTGCGCCTGCCTGAGTGAAGAAGGCCGAAATAGGCGAACCTCACCGATCACCCTAACTACTGCCCTTATCATCGAATTCTACGGCACAACCTCAAGAAATTCTATGTGTTTAAATACTGGCTTCAAGACCAGGTCAACAGCAACATAGTCAAGTTGGGCCCGGCACCAGCACAAGTGGCGGGTGTCTTTGCCGGATCAGAGATCGGCAGCGACAGCAAAGGCGAGTGGCAGCAGATCCCCAACCACAAATCCCGAAAATACGACGACTGGATGGCTCAAAAAACCATCGTTCATGCCCATGGTATCATCCGGGCGTGCCTCAAGCAGTCGGAACCTTCAGAAGAAGTAGCTGATGCCTCCGCATCGTCTTCACAGTCGACCTCTTCCCGAAAGGTCAAGCAGCGGCGACGCAAGAAGAAGCAACGCGCACCACCGGTGCCGTCATCATCCCGCACTCTCGGCGAATTTATGCCCCCTAAAATGGGGATTCCTCCCAGAATCCTCCCAGTGGTGGATGACTCCTCGAGCGACAGCCAGGGGTACGCTTCGGTTAACACCGTGGAGCTGGTAAAGCCCTATATGACCCCTGACGAGGGGGAATGCCAGGCGAACCTCTCCAACGTTTCCAGCCGACGTGAACGTCAGCAGAATCGCAGTCGCGCCGGTCATTGAGGTGCGTCAATGGGAACTTTTGGCCAACCTGTGCATGCTACTGAGACCAGATAGAAGGCTCAGCGCAGAGCTCAGCATGCGCAACCCCATCTTACGCTCTCGGCTCTACCTCCACCATCGTTCATGCTACTAGATCAGGGAGAGCTGCCTCGTTCATATCACAGTCAGTCTTTCCCAGCTACAGGCCAACCTTCGCTGTCCAATCCTAGTCCGGCGACTACTCTCCAGGCTTCAACTAGTAGGCATCAGGATGTACCCAGTACTAGTCGATCGCCGGTTCAACCGGCAGGACCCTCTATGCCTCCAAATTCCGAACGACCTCCTGTAAGCAGAGGTTCGCGTTTGGAACGAAAGTATGATGTCCGGAAGCACCTGGCCGGCATTCCGATGAGGCTTTCTATTCTTGAGGTCCTTCTCCTATCATCCGAAATGCGCGAGCCACTTGCCGAGGCCCTAAGGAGCCCCCTCTAGTTTGAGACTGAGGTAGCAGCTGCATAATCCTTCCATACCGAGACGATTGAAAACGCCGAATGTCAGGTGGTTATCTCGTTCTCCGGTGAAGATGAGGACCCTCCTATACAGGGGCACATTTTCCCGTTGTACATCACTGGCCACTTCAATGGTGTGGAAGTCCACCGCTTCCTCGTTGACATGGGTTCCGGAATCAATCAAATTCCGACTCGGATGTTGCGAAAGTTGGGTCTGTCTGAAGGTGATTTAACTCCCTCTGACCTCAGAATCCAGGGGTACGACAGGACCGAGCAAACCCCAGTCGGAAAGATCTGCCTGAAGACTCAGTTCAGTGGCTTAATTGCCAGCACCGAGTTCATGGTCGTCTCTCAAGACACCACATACAACGCATTGATGGGTAGGACATGGCTCCATCTGTATGCAGCGGTCCCTTTGTCGTATCACCAGTGCCTCAAATACTCACTCAACGGTCGAGTAGGCGTGCTCCAAGGAGATGTGTCCCCTTTCTCTTCTTGTGAGGCCCGCTATCTGGATGCAGGTTATTACAAAAGTAAGGATAAGCAAATCCTAGTAAGTGAGGATGAACCCGCCCCGGTCACAAGTGATCCCTGGGAAAGCATGGATGATGCCTACATCCTCTCGATCCACTGGTTGGAGGCCACGACCCCCGACATGGGGCAATGTTTTTTTTTTTCAGGTACGCAAATAAGGGATGTTCCCGTGTCCAAGCGACGGAGGAAAATCACCCCGTACTCCTACATCAACCAGGCTCAAGTCATCCCGGAACCTTCTACCCTTGTACGGTACCGGAATTTCATGCTTATGACAACAGCGGTATGCCATACGTGTCTCTTCCACCGGGCTGGAATCCACCGACTTAGGCCGACACGTCACCACTGCTTTGATATCATCAAACATGGCCCCTTAGGCTGAAGGCCATATGGGATAGGATCGACTGCCTTCATTGCTATGGTCTCAATGGAAAGTGAGTCTCCCGATGTGATGACAGCTGCTGCCCAAGCCAGCACCAGCTGCCCCTCGGATTTTGATAGCCCAGAAGTATCTCCCGTCGCGGGAATTCCCCCCACGGGTGGGGAGGAAGACCTGGAGGATACTCCCCCCGCCTTTGAGGAAGGCGTCTCTACCATGGTTGATGAACTGGTACAGGTGAACCTTGGTAGCGAGGAAGATCCGAAACCCACATTGATCAGTGCAGCCATGTCCCCCGAGGTGCGGCAGTAGTATGTAGACTTCCTCAAACAACACCGTGACGTGTTTTCCTGGAGTTACAACGAGATTCCAGGACTAGATCCTCTGGTAGTCGTTCACCGTCTGGGCCTCCCGAAAAAACATCGTGGGTTTAAGCAGCCCCCCAGGAAAATGCACCCTTCTCATGGTGCTATGGTTGAGGCCGAAGTTGACTAGATTATCAAATCCAAATTCATTAAAGAAGTCTAGTACCCCAAGTGGCTTGCCAACATTGTGCCAGTCTGGAAAAAGAATGGGCAGACCAGAGTCTGCATCGACTTCTGCAATCTTAATCGCCACTTCCCAAAGGATGACTTCCCACTCCCAGTGACGAAGTTATTGATTGACGCCACGGCCGGGTTCCAAGCCCTCTCTTTCATGGATGGATATTCCGGGTACAACCAGATCCGGATGGCCCCCGAAGACGAGGAGTCCACTGCCTTCAGGGCTCCCCAAGGTACCTTTTGCTACCAGGTTATGCCATTCGGTTTGAAGAATGAAGGTGCCACTTATCATAGGGCCATGCATCGCATATTCACACCGATCCTCGGGACATTGGTGGAATGCTACGTGGATGACCTCGTAGTCAAATCATGTCAGCGCCAGGACCATCTCAAAGACCTCGAGAAAGTGTTCGGTTTCCTCCGTTCCCGTCACCTAAAGATGAACCCATTGAAGTGTGTCTTCTGGGTCACCTCTGGGATGTTTCTGGGCTTTGTTGTCAGATACCGAGGTATCGAGATCGACCTACAAAAGATCAAGGTCATCAGCCAACTGCCTCCCCCAAGAAACATTCGGGAGCTTCGAGGCCTTCAAGGCCACTTATCCTATATACGCCGATTCATCGCGAATCTGGCCGGAAAGTGTAAGCCCTTTTCCCGGCTCATGAAGAAGGGCGCCACCTACGAATGGGATGAGGAGTGTCGAACCACCTTCGAGGAAATCAATCAGTATCTTCTCCAACCTCCGGTCTTGATGCCACCCGTCTCCGGAAAGCTACTGGTCCTTTATGTGACCGCCCTAGAGAGATCCCTCGGTGCGCTGCTCGCCTAGAAGAATAACGAGGGTACTAAGATCAGTCTCCACTATCTCAACCGCATGCTTCTGGATACGAAGGTCAGATACTCCCCCATCAAAAAGAGCTTCCATGTGCTCGTATTCTCTATGCATAAGTTGTGACATTACCTGCAGCACCATGAGGTGCAATTGGTCTCCCGGGTAGACCCACTGAAGTACTTCCTGAACCGCCCCATGCTGACTGGCCGACTAGCACGGTGGGCAGTGATTCTCCAGCAGTTTGATATCAGGTTTGTACCTCAGAAGGCCAATAAGGGACAGGCATTGGCAGACTTTTTAGCTGCCCATCCAACCACCACAGATCAATCCCTGGACCTGGATTTTCCTGATGATATGATCCTCTCAGTCGTTCATGTTGTCCCGTGTTGGCAAATGCATTTCGACGGCGCCTCCCGGAGCCCCACCGGTAGGAGTCTCAACGATCCCAAGCTCAACAGAGTGGGCCAAGGTATTGTCTTCATTACCCCGGCACAAGCCATCCTTCCATGCATGTTCCTGTTGTCAGAAGGTTGTACGAACAACGAGGCAGAGTACCAGGCTCTCATCACCGGCCTTGAGTTGGCCCTTGATATCCATGTTCCCCATCTACATGTGAAGGGAGATTCGGAGCTGGTAATCAAATAGGTTAATGGCGAGTACGTCGTCAGGAAGCCGAAGCTTGCACCGGTGCTGGAGTACACCCTCCGCCTAATGGCCCAGTTCTCTTCTCGACCAGAGGTTAGCCATGTCCCACGGTCACAGAACGGTCAAGCAGACGCCTTGGCTGGCTTGGCCGCATCGCTCGCAGAACCCGAGAAAGGTGATTTAATCATACATGTGGCACACCAGAGAGTCATCGCCCCAGTCACCCAAGAGGACAATGATGGCCTGCGGGTAGGTCATCTCATCGCCGGACCCTCTACGTCAGGGGTCCCAGGTTCGTCAAACATAGTGGTTGAAGCCACTCCCGACTGGAGGGCACCTTTTGTTGAGTATCTCCAAAATGGTCGCCTCCCAGACGACTGGGCCGAGCGCAAGCGAATCCGGCGCCGCGCGCTGCAATTTACCCTCCAAAGTGGACCCAGTCTTGAACAGATCCTTTATAAGCGGAGTTTCGATGGTGTCCTCCTCCGTTGCATCCAAGGAGTAGAGATACCTCAAGTTATACAAGAGGTTCACGCATGTTCCTGTGGCGCCCATCAAGCTGGGCCAAAGCTGTCCCATCAAATCCAGAGGTTGGGGTACTTCTGGCCCTCTATGATCCATGATTGTATTGGATATGCCAAGAGATGCCACGCGTGCCAAGTTCACACCAACTTCCTGTATCGGCCGCCGGAGCCCCTCCACCCCACCAAGTACTCTTGGCTATTTGCGGTGTGGGGACTTGATGTAGTGGGACCGTATCCACCGGCAATAGCCCGCCAGTGTAGGTTCATCCTGACTGCTACAGATTTCTTCTCCATGTGGGAAGAGGTAGTTCCGCTCAAAGAGGTCAAGTCACGTTCCATCGTTGACTTTGTGAGCTCCAACATTATCCTCCGGTTTGGGGTCCCTCATGCCGTCCTCACCGATAATGGTACCAACTTCCGAGCGGCTGAACTGAAGAAATTGTACGCCAAGTACGATATCCGGTCGAACCATACCTCCCGCTACTACGCGTAGGCAAATGGACAGATCGAGGCGTTCAACAAAACCCTCTCTAACATTCTGCAAGAGATAGTTGGTCAGAACAAGAAAAGTTGGTCGGACAAGCTCCCCAACGCCCTCTGGGAATAACGGACGACGACTCGCAACTCTACCCAGGTGACCCCATATTCCTTGGTGTATGGAGATGAGGTCGTCCTACCCATTGAGATACAGCTGCCATCGTTACGCACATCATTTTATGATCAACAGACATCAGATGAGGTAGCCGAGATCCATCTAGCTGAATTAGAAGCACAGGACGAGAACCGGCTTCATGCCCTAAATAATCTGGAAAGGCATCAGGATAAGATAATAAGGGCCTTCAACAAGAAGGTTCGCCTCCGCTCTTTTCTACAGGGCGACCTGGTACTGGCCCATCATGTGCCAATGATTCTCGGTAGGAAACTGCCCAAATTAGAACCCAAATGGGAAGGGCCTTATATCATCCATAAGGTTTACCCCAATGGAGCATACTCCTTGGTGACCACGGATGGAGAGCGTATAACCCCTCCCACCAATGCCATGTTCCTTAAGCGATTCTTTGCCTAGCGAAAAAGGGTCATGCACGACCCTAAACTGCGAGATGGTCCCGCGCGACCTTAAACTGCATCTTTGTCCTACAAGACGATAAAATGTGAAACGGTCCCGCATGACCTTAAACTGCACATTAGGGTCCTGCACGACCCTAAACTGCGAGATGGTCCTGCATGACCTTAAACTGTACATTAGGGTCCTGCACGACCCTAAACTGCGAGATGGTCCCGCACGACCTTAAACTGCATCTTCGTCCTACAAGACGATAAACTGTGAAACGGTCCCACATGACCTTAAACTGCACATTATGGTCCAACATGACCCTAAACTGTAAAGTCCTGCATGACCTTAAATTGCATCTTCGTCCTGTAAGACAATAAACTACAAAATAGTCCGAGCTCTATGACTTTAAACTAAGATCTCCCCCCGTCCTTACTGTAAGACATTAAACTGCAAGCCAGTCAGGCCTTCCTGACCGAGGCCCAGCCTCAGGCCCCTTGGCCTCCCCAGGCCGCAAGGCCCCCGTCCCTACTACAATATGTTAAACTGAAAGCCAGTCAGGCCTTCCTGACCGAGGCTCAGCCTCAGGCCCCTTGGCCTCCTCGGGCCCCAAGGCCCCCCGTCCTTACTGCAAGACGTTAAACTGCAAGCCAATCAGGCCTTCCTGACCGAGGCTCAGCCTCAGGCCCCTTGGCCTCCTCGGGCTCCAAGGCCCCCCGTCCTTACTGCAAGACGTTAAAATACAAGCCAGTCAGGCCTTCCTGACTGAGGCTCATCCTCAGGCCCCTCGGCATCCTCGGGCCCCTGGCCCCCCGTCTTCACCGCGAGACATTAAACTGCAAGCTTTTCAGGTCTCCCTGACCGCGGTCCGGCCCCAGGCCCCTTGGTTTTTCCCCGACATACCCTCTTGCGGGATTGTATGGTATAGTATGGGATTACGTCCTCATTCACGTCAGATTACTTTCCGTACCTTACATATCCTCAAATGAGATGCTCCTCATCCCGCATGACGTTAAACTGCATTTCAAAAACTACATGTGGCTTGATTCCCATCTTCATGGAATACGTAGGAACGCTCAGACACCTAGTCTTGAGCCTAGCCCCAAGCTTTTCTCTTCCACTATTCCCACTGGGAATAGTTTCCTCGGAGTCTCCTTCTGTAGCGAGGGGAAGGCATTATTATCCCCGCTCATACAACCCCGCTCGCACAAGGATTGTAAGGGTCGCACCATGTGCCCACTCTCGTTCTTCTATACCCACACGTCCTCACCGCATGATGCTAAACTGCCTGGCCTTCAAGAACTACGTATGGCTTGATTCCCGTCCTAATGGGATATGTAGGAACGCCCGGGCATTTCGTCTGTTGGCCCAGCCCAAAATCCAAAATCTTCCCCTCGAATCAAGATATGGCAGGGTGCACACTTTTTCCCCAACTCACATTGAGAAAGCCTCGACCCGGCTACACATCCCCCTGGAGATGTTTGCCTCTTTCATGGATGGATACAGCTATGCTTCACCCACTCCTTGACTGGGATTCCATCATTTTTTCACACCCCAAGGGACCCCCAAGAACGGCATGGATAATACACCCAAGGTCTCTCCTACCGATACGGGCCGACGCCCCCGAGGGTTTTTAAGAAACAAGCCGATACAAGTCTCGCGTTGCGAATTTGGTCAGCGGTCGACGCTCATTTGTTGCTCCCATATCGGGTCACCATAGGAACGCTGTATTTCGAACATAGTCAACAGTGTCCTGGATCTTCGGATCCACCCCGAGATGTCCCAGACATCGAGTGAAATGATTTGTTCTGCCCCTTCCCGAAGTGACAAACTTCCCCCTGGGTGGTGCTAGCAATCGAGCCCACGGCCCCGATTCCCCATAGGGGTGTACGATGTGGTGTGGGACTACGTCCTCATTCATGCCAGGATCATGTACCCTGCTGTACGCCTCCTCTTACGAGGCCCAACCTCAGGCCCCTTGTCCTTCTCAGGTCCCCAACCCTCGTCCTCATTGCAAGATGTTAAACTGCAAGCAGTTCAGGCCTTCCGAACCAATGCCTAACCATCAGGCCCCTTGGCCTTTCCGGGTCACGGCCCAGGTCCTCCCTTATAGGAGTGTATGGTGTGGTGTGACGTTATTTTCTCATTCACGTCGATCTCATAATTACCACGCCATGTACCTCTCCCTCCGGAGCTGTTTCGTCAATCCCTTTTCGGAAGTTCACCAATGTGCCTAAGAGTACTCTGGTTTATTACCTGGAATTCCAAGCATTACTCGGACACATCCGCACCCGCATTCCAGGCTTTGTGTATCCCTGCATCAGGGCTTTCATCATCTTTCACACCCGGATGGACCCCCAAGAATGGCCTAGATACTATGCCCAAGGGCTCTCCTACCATTACGGGCCAACGCCCCAAAGGGTTTTGGACAACAAATCGATAAAATCTCACGTTGCGAATATGGTCAGCGGTCGATGCTCATTTGTTGTTCCCACCTCAGGCTAACGCGATTTGGACACTGCGTCTCCACAATGGCTAACAGTTTTCCTCCATCGCCACGCCAACCCATTAGGCCCAAAATGTCGGGTGCACAATTCACACCCTTCATCACTTCACCGTGTCCAAGTAGAGTCTCGGAACATTTGGTACTTTTCCTCTGTGCACGTCCGCGCGTTGGGGTAACAAGTTGTGTCAAAGGTGTCCTTTAGGGCTCTAACAACTCCCGTTTGACTCACCCCAAGTATTGTGATGAGGATACTCCCCTTGTTTCCCACACCGATTTTAACTCCCGTGGGCTTAGGAATCGGGTTGACATCTGTGCTTACTAGGGAAGTTGTCACCATTCACGGTCCGAGCTCTAAGACCATAAACTAAGATTCTCATCTGGAACTACGTTCAGCTTGATTCCTATCTTGATAGGATACGTAGGAATGCCCAGACCCCTTGTCTTTGGGTCCATCTTGAGTTCAGCAAATTCACCTCTCTGGTCCTGCCTTCAGGACCCCGACTACGGGACCCCGTGGCGTAGTGCGGGATTATGTCCTCATTCACGTCAGGTTTGCAATGGATGCACCACGTACACCCTCGTTCTGAGATTTAGCCCTCCTATTCCTTGTCCATCATGACATTAAAAGGCACCCTTCAGAACTACGTGTGGCTTGATTCCCAACTTCATGGGATACGTAGGACCGCCCGGATGCCCTGTCTTTGGGTACAGCCCATTTAGGAAACCAGTCTCCCCCCTGTTTCACCTCTTACCTTTATATAGTCCACTTGGCCTAAGGTCTCCCTCTCCGATTGGCATACAATTTGATGTGGGATCATGTCTCCGTCAATTGTGTTTTATAACACTGCGCACATTTCCCGCATAGCATCGTCTCTGCTACGTCTGCGCAGCATGACGATAAAATGCATGCTTGGTCCTATCATACGACCCTAAACTGTGACATTATCGTCCTGGCTGCACGACGAAAAACGACACTGCATTGTGGTGACCTCGTTGTATAGTACATCACGTTGGGTATTGGTCACGTGACATGCCATTTTTCAATGCCCATCGCGGCTTGATCCTTGTGGTGACACCACGACCTACTACTCTAGGCATGTTTCTTCACAAAAAAAACCACTCACCTTATAGAACAAACAAGATTTATCAATTTCCGCATCTTTTAGTGCAAGGGCCAAGGCCGCACTCCCCTTTTCCCCTAGCACTGGTACCTTACCGTGCCGCCTTTAATAACTACATATGGCTTGATTCTCATCCTTATGAGATACGTAGGAGCGCTCGGGCACTTCCCCACGGGCCCAGCCTAACCTTTCTGTTCGGTCCCTCGACTCGAGCATTTACTCAAAGAACACATGGTAAGTAGGGCTTAGGTCCTCCTTCACGTCGGGTCTTGATGCCATGCGTCCCCTAATCCTTTTACCCGTTTATGGTCTAAGGTCCATCAAGAACTACATGAGGCTTGATTCTCATCCTTATGAGATACGTAGGAGCGCCCGGACACTTCCCTCGGGCCCGGCCTAACTTTTTCTTTTGGTCCCTTGACCTAAAGCCTCTCCCAAGGAGGTCGTGCGATGTGATATGGGATTACGTCCTCATTCACGTCAGGTTGTTCATCGCACCATGTGCCCCTTATGTCTCCTCCCATCCATGGACCAAATTCTACGACCCTAAACTAAGATCTCCCTATGGGAAAAGAATTTTCTCCCTCTATTTAATACGTCTCGTTGTCGTATTTAGATGTGTTTAGACAAAGAGCCCGAAGTGTGGGATTTCTATAGGAACATCCCCCTCATCCCATGACCATGCTTCATGAACTCGCTATTTGGATCCTCATCCTCTTCCACGTCCAAAAGGAACCTCAGACAACATGGATACTAGGCTTAAGGGATCTCCATGAATGCTGGACCTAAGGATCCTCCAATCGTTTCGAGCCAATATCCCTACGGATATCTGAAGACATTTGTGACATGGTCCCGTGTTTCGAACATGGTCAACGGTCAACCCTCATTTGTTTGTCCCCATTCTAGGATAACGCGGTATGGATGCTTGGTTTCCGCCACGGTCAACAGTTGTCCTCCATCGTCATGCTGCCATCATCGTTATCTGAATCTCGAGCTCCAAAATTCACACATTTCCACTTCCTCATGTTCAAGTGGAGTTCCATCATACTCGGATCTTTCACTTCATGAATCTAGGTGAGCTAAATGATCATGTTAGTGTCATTGGGCCGGTATTCACCGAGCGTCCCTTTTCCTTAACCTGCCCCTTTCTGTGTCGGGAAATTCCCACCACTACTACTTGTTTCCCACACCGAGCACGACTCACTTGGGCTTAGTAGTTTTGGCAGGATGTGTACCAACACGGCCAGGATTCTCATCATCCCGCATGACATTAAAATGATCTTCTAGAACTACGTATGGCTTGATTCCCATCCTCATGGGGTACGTAGGAACGCTCGACCACTCTGCTTTGGGCCCAGCCCAATCCTCACTCTTGGTCCCTCGACCTAAAAAGTTTCCTCCAGGGGTATGTGGTATGATTTGGACTCCAAGTCCTCATTCACGTCGGTTTCATATCTACCGTTCCACATGATCCCTGGGATCTTCCCTTTTATTCCACGTCCTATCGTATGATGTTAAACTATAGGAGTCCATGTTCCCTCAACGCATGACACTAAACTGCGGTTCTACCCTGAACAAGTTCAGGATGCCCCAAGATCCCATTGGGAAGTGACATGTCCCCTCGCCAGAGAGGCCTTGTCTGAAAGAAGGAATGATCCATGATCAAACCAATGCGCCCATATGGTGTACTCCCACCACGGTGGTGTAACTACCTATGTGTTGGATTCTGTTCGGACAAACCATCACTCCATATTCCATGCTTTGCGTACCCCTTATTCAGATCCTCACCCCCTTTCATGTCTCACGAGACCCCCTAACGGCCTGGTCTCATGCCGCATCGGCTCACCTACCGTCCTGGGCTAACGTTCCGGAAGATGGGTCATGTATGGAAGGACCCCCTATCAGTATAGATGTCTGACCTATGGTCCACCAACTATCCTGGGCCAACATCCCGAAGGATTGATCAACAACACTCGTGACATGGTCCCGTGTTTCAAACATGGTCAACATTCGACCCTCATTTGTTGTCCCCATTATAGGATAACGCAGTAAGGATACCGCTTCTCCTCAAAGGTTAACGGTTGTCCATTATTTTCACGCCATCCCCACAGTGTTCCGAATCTTGGGTATCGTGATTCACACATTCCATTTTCATCTGATTGGACCGATTTCAGCGCCCCTGGCGTTGCCTCGTTCGTGCATAAGAGCACGCTGATGAAACTGTAATTCGGATATCCTGAAAGTTCCATCACCGATCAAGCCTCTCCCATCATTCAGAAATCTGGACTGGTAATCTGAATCCCGGATGTCCGGAGCATGATCCCCACTCCTATGTTAGGTGGCATGAGAGGGAAACTATCTCATGTTTCTCACATCGGGCTCAACCCACGTAGGCTTGGGGAATTGTCGTCGAACGTCCCGCAAACATTGTAGGGATGTAACAAGGAAATTCAAATAGTGGAAATCGTGCGTGCTATGGAATTCAAAACAATGAAAGAACAAAAAAATTGAAGCACGAAAGTACTAATAAAAGGTTTTTGGGTTTGTTACAATACACGAGGGTCGACACCCCCCCATGGATGGGTTTACCCCGTCAAAAGAGCGTTGCAGCTCCACCACCCGTTGGCTTGTGGCATCCAAGGCTTGTTGCCGCTAACTTAGCTCTCGCTCCTCCTCAGCAGCGGCAGGGCGCAGTTCGTCAGTCCTGGCTTTGGCCCTCTCTACACCAGCTTGAATGGCAGCCATCTTTCCAGTGTTCTGCCTTATATGCTCTTCTGCCTCTGCCAGCTGGGCCTTCAAACGTGAGACCAGCTCAGATTGTGCATCAAGAGAGGCTGAAAGCTCATCTGCCCAGGTCTGCATCTGTTGGACCTCGCCTTCAGCCTCCAGGTGCTTCTTGATGTTGGTCGCCTTACTCCACTGCTAGCCCACGCTGAGCCCATGATCATGCTCCCGGATCTTCTCAGCCATAAGATCTCGGATGAGTGCATGAGGACGTTGGGAATCCACTCCCCCAGCACACAATTCGCACAACCGCTAGCGGAGTCTATTCATTTCGTCCAGCCATTGCACTTGGGGGTGTCCTTGATAAAGCGCGTGATCAGCTTCCATGACTGGCGGTGGACTATGCTGCTGTCTTCATCGTCGGAGGCCGTTTCGTCCCAGTCTGTGCGATTGGCGGTCTCGTACGCGGGATACGCCCGCAAGAAATCCTCAGCAGGATCAACATATGGTTTTGAATCTAGTACGACACCTGGCGCCGAAGCAGGCGTGACAAGACTGGGACCGACTGGTTGATCCTCTTCCTCAGAGTCCACCTCAATAACTTCTGGTACGGCCCTGCTGGTGGTCCCGCCAGTGATGATGTGCATTGCAGCCCGAGGAGATGGGGGGACTATCGCCACCATCACTAGCATGCCCCTAGGAGGGACGCCACCAGACATCCCATCCAGTCTTGCCGCAGCATCCCACGCCAGTCGGAGAACTGTGCGACAGAGAGGGACATAAAAGTTAGTTGGCGGGCATAGTCTACATATGACGACAGGGGAACCGGTAAAGGAGACTGACGGAGATCGACCTCCTGGAGCTGCTCTTGAGATGGTACTAATGGGACACCGAGGCGAGGCCCTCCGTATACTGTTGGAAGTTTTGGATATTCCGGAGGAGCCACCTCGGGTGCCCTGGTCCCACCAAACGCGGAACTGGATGCAGCCATAGGTGCGGGTTCTGAAGGTCCCGCATCATCACCCGTCGAGGGGCGGGAACGAGGCCTACGAACAAGTTCCTCCTGCATGGCTCAAACATCGGTGAGAAGTTCATAGTGACTCAAGGACAGATCATAGGGAAAGAAGTTCGGAATGCTACCTCGAGAGCCTCTGCAAATTCGTCGGAATTTGAGCCTCGGTCTCCGACCTCGACCTCCTCCAACGGGATCCCTCCTCTAGCCTCATCCTCCCAAGAGGAGTCCTCTGATTCTTCCGGCAGGGGGAAGCGCTCCCTCAGTTTGGCAGCCGATAACTATGGGGGGACCGTTTGATTCAACAGTACCCTCACCCGGTCTGTCATTGGGCGAGGGAGTCCACTGGAGTGGACGTAATCCTCCAGCTCATCCAGGTATTGTTCTGCCTCCGCCAGAGACGCCATGAATGCAGCCCGAACTAGGCCTATTCCCAGTAATTCCATCCCGAGGAGATTCAGGTGGGCCCATATCTCAGGTGGGCTGAGGAATTTCCGGTTGAAATATCAAATTTCCCAAGCTTCCGGGAAGATGACATCCTCTACCATGTCGATATGACACAGGCACTTCCCCGGAGCCTGAGTAGATATCCTATGAAATCCCCTCGGTGGATTCCCCTCCGGATGGCCCTGCTCTTCCGGAATCACCGGATCCACCGCTGCTTCCATACCCTCGGCCGGTGCGGGTCTCGCCACCATGGCAGCCCCGCTACCGCGAGCGGCCCTAGCTGCCCTCTGACCCCGACCTCGAGATCGAGGAGGCCCACCGTCACCGACCCAAATAGTTTGTTGCTTCAGCATCTCCCCTGTGTAAGCAACCTCCCATCTATTGGCGCACTCCCTCACCAATCTGAATGCGGCGGTGGATGGAGGCAATGCAATCCGCATCTTCCCATATTCTCGTGTGAACATGAGCCACAGTTTCCTCATCACACATGGGTGCTCCTCGTGACGCACCTCCCAGTAGACCTGCGGGGTATGCCACTGGAGGCACCAGAACTGCATCGCAAACCGATGCGGGGTGTACAGTTCGCAGAGTGGCTCACGATCTATCTGTGCCACCAAAACTCCACCTCAAAAGGCCAGGAGTTAAGCCCGATGTTCTTCTATTCCCCACCCGTCATCAGTAAGTATCCCCATCGGCAATGGGAAGGGGTGGAAATTAAAATCATCTGCCCTCCACACCCGATTCAGCACCATCGGAAGGGCTAGTGTTAATGGGAAGCTCCCGACCGCGTTCAGGATGGAGGGGCGGAAGTTCGATCCCGGTGGCGAAATGGGGTTTGGATACTCGTAAATCCCCCTAATATGCGCTGTGATCCACCCATACAGGAGGTGGAAGGGCCCGCATATCCTTGGTGGCTTCTTGCCCTCGCTAATGTGCCGTAGAATTCTTTACAGTTTGGTGAGCATCGGAATCCCCAGATTGATCTGCTGCCCCATGGCCAACATCGTCGCCATAATAAACGAGCTGGGCCACACCCCCATGCTTGTATCCCTCATCGGTAGGATCCAACCACAGATGAGAGCCGCGATGAACGCCGCCAGCCTGACTATCGGCTATTGTTCAGTGCTGACACTAAAACCCCAAGTCTTCCAAAGGCTGTCCTCCAAGACACGCCAATACGAGTTCCCCTTGCCCCGTTGGGCCGCCCTTGGACAAGTTCGAGGCCTCGGAGGGAACTCTCGGTTCTCTAGGAAATTTAGGAAGCATTTGAATCATCTTCTAAAGTGGACATCCCTCACTGCCTCCTTTTCCTCTCCAGGGACGAGTGCCATTAGCGCTGACGCCTGTCGCGTCATTTGCTCCATATCCTCCCACGCGCTGATGACGGGGAGGAACTCGTCATACATGGACCCCAAGATCAGGACCCCAGAAATCTGGTGGACATCCAACAGGCTGATTCCCACCACCCCGTGATGCAGGTGAAAGGTATTGGTCCTAGACGACCATCTGCTCAGCAGTTCCGGCATTAGTTTCTTTGGTTGGTAAATGTGGAATTGGGAGGCCCATGCCACCTCATACAACCCCACTCTCCTCAGCTCGGCCCCAAACTCCTCACATGAGGCGCCTACCCAGTAGGCCCAGGCACAGTCATCAGTAAAGTTGCCTCCCTGCCGCAAGTCCCACTCATCGGACCATCCATTCTTCGAATCCTGCAAAGCCGCCTTCAACATGGTGCGGTAGAGGGGAGGGGACATCTCCGGTTGCAGTGGCTTCCTGTCAATATCGTTCAAATGGTTTTAGAGACAGTCTACAGTGATGGGTGTGAAGTCCTCTCGTGCATGACCATCGGCCGCCCTGAACCATTGGTGCTGGCATGGTGTGCTCCTGAACCAGCAAGCTGGTTCGTCCCAACTCGCCTCAGGGATGAAGACGTCATCCCTCAGCCGGAAGCCGTACAATAGCAGTTTCTTGCACTACGGATAATCCTTCTAACCCTCCGATAGCAGATCTATCAAAGAAGTGTGGTCCGAGTAGCTTCGGATGATCTCCCCCCAGGCCTGGATAGTTGGCCATCTCATCCCGACGAGCATCATCTGCAAGCACCCCCAATACAGCCTCTTGATGGGCCATTTCGATTCCGGCCCTTGAAAAGAATTTTTTCAGCTGGATCGCGAAGCTAGACTGCGAAGCTGAATCACGAAGCTGGATCATGAAGATCTGTCGTGAGACTAATCCGCGAAGTCTGGACGAGGCCGACAAGCAGATGTTCGCTTGGCACAGACGCAGAGTCAGAGACCCGTGGTTTTCCGCGAAGCTCGATTCGCGGAGGGTTATTGCGGAGTATGCGGAGCTTCATGAAGTCGAGAGCACAAAAAGACAAGGAAGTCACATGAAGACAAAAGAGTTCGACCCCCCTATTTATAGGCGGTGACCCCGTAGCATCTCGGCATGCCTCACCCACGCGGAGCATCGCGGCGCGTCCAGATTCGTGGCCCCGGTCAGCACCATGGGCCCCCTTCGCGTAGCTGCATCGCGAACCACAAACAATTTTGGCGATTTTCCCTCAGACTTTGACCGTTCACCCTCCGCGGTTCCTAGTCTGAGGGGGGGCATTTGTTGGCGCCAAAATATGGCATAAAAGGAATGGATGAAAAACATGGCAGGCGCGCTGCCTCGCGAAGCACCGGCGTGAAGTACCGACGCAAAGCACCGACGCGAGGCGCCCCGATCATCAGGTCCTCGTGAAGCTCCAGAGGCGGTAAGTCTCCACGAACGCATTTGATGACTTGCGATCCCGTCGTGAAGCTCCAGAGGTGGTACTGCTCCGTGAACGCATTTGACGTTCACGAGCCCGCCGCGAAGCTCCAGAGGCGGTAACCCTCCGCGAACGCATTCGACGTTCGCGAGCCCGCCGCGAATCTCTAGAGGAGGTAAGTCTCCGCGAACGCATTTAACGTTCATGAGCCCACCGCGAAGCTCCAGAGGTGGTAACCCTCCGTGGACGACGTTGACGTTCGTGAGCGTGCCGCGAAGCACCTGAGGCGGCGTGCGAGTTCTGCTTCGCGGCGCCCCTTCCCAATAAATACTGGACTCCCCCTGAGTCCCAACGATGGACAATCCGACCTTTAGGCTTCTCCTCTCCCGAGTCCCGAAGAACTCTTTGCCCCCAGGAATCATGAGCTCTGTGAGGTACTTCTACTTCACGAGATGCCTTTTCTTTTTCTCGTTTTGAGCCCCTCTTCCGAGAGGGATGCCCTTCGCGAAGCTCAAGGGCATTCGCGAAGGAAGGGGATTCCCAAGGGACCCCGGGCAGCCGCGGAGCGTTTACACTTCGCAAAACACCCAACCCATACTATTGATCCCAATGCTAATGCAGGATCGCTCCACATTGCGAAGCACACTGCTTCGCAGCACCCTGCTTCGCGAGACACCCCTTCTTCGCGAGGCAGTGCTCCGCGAATACTGTTCCACTTCGCGAAGAACCCTCCACTCACACCTATGCCCCATGCTGAGGCCAAGGCACTCTACTTCACGAAGCACATTCCTTTTCTTGGAAATTCCTCTTCTCGTGCGACCCTCCAGGATTTCACGATGTGATTTCAAATTCCCATGGACAATACCACTGGTAGAGTTGCTTTGCCTAATGCTTCTTTGCATAGGCACGCTAACGGCTATTTCTTCTTCACATAGCCACGCTAACGTGGACCCCTTGATGGTTCTTTACACGACCCCCCTTGACTATGTCCTTACTGGTACCTTCCCTTCCCCAAGGACCAGAGGGTACCGGTTATATAAGTCCTAGGGGTGCGGAGTGAACCCGCTTCATCTGAGCTGTAGGATGTTAAACTGCCAAGCACCACGTCCTCAACACATGACGTTAAACTGTGACCCGACCTCGTGCCTCTCACGAAGGGTCCCCCCAGCTCAAACATTTTTTACGACACTCGTCTCCACGGGAGTGGAATCACCCATCCACAAGGGGTGATATCCTCCTTATTGGAGTGGTGTATGTTCTCAGGAGAATGGTGACCCTAGTTCCCCAACGGATGGCTACACCTCTGCATCTCCGTACTTCCCCACTACCAAGGTTAGTGGAGGGCATGATAGGGAATGAGGCACCTCCCACCATTGGTCCCAAATCCCTCTTTCGTTGTGCTTTTTCGCACTATGGGCCTCCATCCTGGAGTAAGTACCAGCACCATGGGCCGCCTAATGCGTAAGCCCCTCTTCGCTTCTCACAGACGCATCCTTCGCGACGTGATCGTCAGGTCCTTGCAACCTCTTGTTCCTCACACCGAGCATGAATCACATGGGCTTAGAGTGAGCACCGACCCTGACCCCCACCCATAGAGAACTACGAGGAATTTGATCCATGTCAAGGAATGGTACGTAGGAAGCCTCCATGAGGTTCAAGCCACATTGCGTGGTCGTTCATTCACTTCGAGTTTCGCCCTCGTCCAGCATGATGTTAAACTGTATGCCCCCCTTGTCCCGTATGACAGTAAACTGCACACCCATTTGAACTACATGGTCTTTGATCCATGTCAAGCCGTGGTACGTAGGAAGACTTCCTGAGGTTCAAGCCCACCCATCATCATTCACGTCGAGTTCTACCATCGTCCAGTATGACTTTAAACTGCATTCTGGTCCGACGGAAAGCCGTTGTGACTAACCCGAACTATGAGGTCTTTGATCCATGTCAAGGCATGGTACGTAGGAAGCCTCTATGAGGTTCAAACCCACCATCTGGTTGTTCCGACCTCATTCACGTTAGTTCAACCTCGTCCCGCATGACGTTAAACTGTATTCCACAACCCGAACTATGACGACTTTGATCTGTGTCATGGCATGGTACGTAGGAATCCTCCCATAGGTTCAAGCCCATCTCCCATCGGACCAAGGTCCCTCATTTACGTCGGTTCACCGACACCCACCGCCCGTCGTTTATTCACGCCAGGTTTCACTATTGTCCCGCATGACGTTAAACTGTATTCCATCAATCCTATGAACTACGAGGACTTTGATCCATGTCAAGTCATGGTACGTAGGAAACCTTCCCAAGGTTCAAGCCCACCACTAGTGGACCCATGGGTCTACTTTCACATCAGTTCACTGATGAAACACTTTGAACTACGAAGTATTTGATCCATGTCAAGGCATGGTACGTAGGAAGCCTCCCTAAGGTTCAAGCCCATCTCTCATCGGACCAAGGTCCACCTTCACATCGGTACGCTGACGATGCCCATCGGACCAAGGTCCACCTTCATGTTGGTTCACTGATGACATTCATCGGGCCAAGGTCCACCTTTACGTTGGATTGCTGACGACATTCATCAGGCCAAGGTCCACCTTCACGTCGGTTTACCAGCACCATCCCGAACTACACGGACTTTGATTCCCTGCCACGGGGATACGTAGGAAGCCTCTTCAAGGCTCAAGCCCAATTTCACCGTCGCCCCCACGGTGGTCCCATTTCACTCCCCCTCCACTCCATTCATCCACCTATCACCCATCCTGATTCTCACCCAAACCGTCATATCTCGTTGAGACCATGTCGGTACGCTCCTCTTCACAGCGGCCAATGGGCTGGCCCCGGTATCAGCATCCCTTCAAGGGAAATACCTCAATCCGATCTATCCTAGTTAATTCTCCGGTTGGGTTGATCTGTCTCCGCTGGATGTTAAACTCGCGGCGTACACTGTGTTAAACACGGCAAGCTGAGGAAAACCTCAGATATGTGTCTATGACATATAATTCCCCGCGCTCGATGTGGGATGCCTCGGGCTTCCACGCCCTCGAGAATCTCTGTGACCAGGGATAATAGACATACATGCCAGGTTCCCCAGCATCCAAACACTCTACTGATGCCTCAACGTGACTACTCCACTGACTGAAGGTTGCTGCCCTGACAGGACCCTTTGGAATGTCCCGACATAAGCAGTGTAATTAACCGGCTTCCATGGAAACATCGCACTGGGAAGAGTTTCACAAAATACGTATTAAATCTTTGAGGGAGACCCGAACTAGGTAATGAGTTCTGAGGAGGAATCCACAGAAGGAAGAACCGACATCCCATCATCCCATTTTGATCAAGGAGAAGACGTCCCTGAATAAGGAGCGAATGACGCCCGCCTTTGGAAAGCAGGAATGCGGGGCAACAGCTGCGCGTCCTCCACAAACGGATGTGCGCGCCCCGGCGAAAGCATCGGAAACAATGGTTATTCCACACTATGAGAAATCTTGTGCGCTAACCATGTTGTATCCACATTCACATGAAAATTTGATGTGTGTAGTTTTCTAGTAACAAAATAATGGTCAAATAAACCATGATCATGTCTTCTGAAATTCTCTAGATCAATCATGTCCACTTCTATGGTTTTATTGGTGAATCACAAGGTTTGGAATGCTATGCCCATTCAAAGAAATTATACACTATAACTCATAGATCCATTTCTAACATTTATAACAGTGTCAGCACTACTCATGCACCAAAACTATGTGACTACATTGTTGTACCTAAAACTGTATATTTTCAACCCCCAACTCCCAAAATTATCTACAACATCTCAAGAGTGAAACTGTGTTTTAAATTAAGAATATCTAGGTCCTAGTGAGTCATTATATTTTATCCAAAAATAAAATCATAATGTAGAAACAATAAAGATCACATACTTAAAAAGAGACAAGACCATTACTGCATCATTAAGGATACATTCTCACATGTCTCATATCAAAACCTAATACATTTCCATCCATCTTGAACTAATGAGATCATATTTCCAAAAAACACTATATCATATCTGCCGACTATAAAAATAGTATTTTCAATCACTGTGGTGATAGGTGAATCTCAATTTCCTATCACACATTCACATAGGATTGATCTAACTGATACTTCTTTAGTTAGGAAACCTAAAACATTTAACTAATATAAGATAACTTATAAGAACCCAGATATTATTTTTAGGTTTGTGTTTCCATTTCTGGTTTTTTTTAGAAAAAGAGGAAATTCAGGATATTTTTTAAGTACATGTCATGTACTTTATGAGTACATGTCATGTACTTCTTTTCCACAGGAGGTCGTGTACTGTTCGTTTAGTAGCCACCCACACGGTCATGTGGGAGTGAAATGGGGGCCGCTTAAATGGGAGTATAGAAACAGTGAGTACACACTGTGTACATTTTTTCATTAAATGCACTAGGGTCGTGTATAATCGCCCGAACGCTCTTCTTTTAGGTATCGTTCAACCAAGATCTCCAAAAAACCACGGATCTTCAACTAACCCCAGTGCATGAATCTGTTCTCTGAATCAAACATCGTTGGTTGCATTGGAATATCATCGGTGAGTTATCTCTTCTCCTTGAGCCCCGTTTCCTAATTCCTCTTCTTTCTCAGGTTATCATGGGTTGAATTTTATGGACTTTTTTGTTGATATTCGGTGTTCTAGGGTGAATCAACCTTCAAGTTTCACATATATCGATCTATTAACACCAAGGTAGGTGGTTCATGACTTTACATTAAAATTATTTTAGTTTTATGTGCAAATTACACCAATACCCTTGAACGGGGTATTGCGTATTTATTGTTTTACCCCTGTTGTTTTCCTACAATGATTTTATGCCTTTGTAGAGGTTATTTGGATATGATTAGGGTTTTTTTCTATGATTTGGATGTATTTTTCTGCACATATTCTGTTTACTACCGTTTGGTCCTCCTTAGCCTTAGGCTTCCTTACTTATTTTCCAGGCTTGTTGTTTTAGGATGGAGAGTTTGTATTTTGACATGCTTGAAATGTTGTAGGCTGTCTAGCCAAGTAGTTATGTAGGTTTACATTGGCCATATTGCATTGTTATGCCTGTTGACCTACACAAGATTGTGAGAACCTAGTGTAGTAGGGTATAAGGGGAATTGACCAAGTGAGCTTTTTGAGAGAGTCTTCGAGCACTTTAGACTATAAGGGGAGTTGATCGTGCGAGATTCCATGGAGAGTCTTTGTTTTAATCTGAATTACCTTGAATTCTTTAGAGTATAAGGGGAATTGATGGTGGGTGCTTCCTCATATAGTCGATGATTGACCTAGGTTATAAGGGGAAATGACTGAGTGATCTTCCTCAG
Organism: Viscum album; assembly: GCA_963277665.1. Classification (NCBI taxonomy): domain Eukaryota; kingdom Viridiplantae; phylum Streptophyta; class Magnoliopsida; order Santalales; family Viscaceae; genus Viscum; species Viscum album. Next base: position 1,762,374,922 of record OY728120.1, on the reverse strand, counting down.
AGATTCCTTGACCTTGGGGATATAAGGGGAATTGACTGTGAGTGCTTCCTCAGAGAGTTCATGACTACCTTAGACTATAAGGGGAATTAAGTGAGAGTGCTTCTTCAGGGAGTCTTATATACTAAACTATAGAGGTTAGTCCGAGCGTACTGTCCAGAGCGTGGCTTGTACTTATTAGGTAGGACCAGAGGAGATGACTATGAGTACTTCCCATAGGGTTACCTATTTGTACTTAGTTGTTTGATTAGCTGTAGCTTAATGTTGATACTATGGATTGTTTACTACTGGGTACTTTCCTTCTTACTAATTTCTATACTTTACCTTCCATTTATTCACCGATTGTTAGGCACAGATCTTTGGGTGGTTTCCTTCTGGGATTTAGTCTCACACCCTGTTTGTGTAATTCTTTTGGGCCCAAACAGATTTTATTGATGCAGCTATAGATAAGGGCAAGTGCCCTTCTACTTTAGGTAATTGAATTGCTATAGATTTGTAGAGCATGGGACCAAGCTTAGTTTTTCTATGCTAAGGATATGTATATCTTTTTCTTTGGTACTTTTGTTTATTACTATTTTTATTTCTATCATTGTGACTTTTTTGGATTCTTTCCTAGACTTATGTATCATGCCTCATTATATGTGTGTGTGTGTTTGCTCCAGTTGTTTATTAATACAGTATTCCATTGTTTAACATTGTTGGATATTTACTTCTTCCACTATTGTATGTGTTTTTTTACTTCTGTTGTGTACTCTTCTAATGGGGTCATAGTTTCCCCACTATCACACCTAAGGCCCTCACTGCAGTTCGGTAGCCTCTGGCATTCAAGGAAATGTAAATGAGGCCATGTGACCAACCTGGTATGGGGAACTTCTGGGTGGCTTCCAAAACTGAGACGTTACAAAGTGGTATCATAATAGGTTCTTCTCTTCTTTACTTACTGTTTGAAGCCTATATCTATGGATAGGATGGAGTTGGTACTTGGTAATAAGTTGTTCCTGAGAGTAGCTAACCCGTGTACAGGGAGAAGCCAATCTACCTCGTTTAATTGAAATTTTTTCTAGTTTTGTAATAATTACAGTTTATTTGATTTCACCTAGAGTGATTCACATGATTTGTGTTGTTATTTTTGATGTTATTGTGGTTCTATTTTTATCGCAACCCGATGAGATGAGGGTATGCCATCTCATGAATCATATAGGCACTTGTTATAAATCCCATGTCATGTATTCTTTCCATGACATTTATGGTTCACTAGCAATTTCATGTTGTTGTGATGGATTTTCTGTAGAATATTCATGTTGTTGTGATAGATGCCTTGATAAAATACCAGCTGTTTGATAGGGTATTGTTTTTGTAAATATTTGTCTGAACGGACGCCAAACTTTGGTTCTTGAGGTGTAATGCACTACCACAAAAACAGTTTTTCACAGCGCCCCCCTTTTATCAGTGCTAACGAAAAAGCACTGATAAAGGGGGGTGCCTTTATCAGCACTTCTTTAGTAGCAATGATAAAGGGTCGGCTTCATTTTTTTTAAATATATTAATATATTAATATATAAATATAGTTATATTTATATATAAATATAATATATAATTTTTAAATATATTTTAGATAACTATAAATGTAGATTTACACTTATTATACATAATATATAAGATATTTAGTGAAAATGGCTTCTTAAAAAATTAAAAAAATATTTTTAATTAATAATTTGCTAATCATTATAGAGTAACAGTCATTTAATAACAATTTGAAGACTAAAAAATTAAAAAAATTAAAAAAAAAGATCCAAAATATGTTGAAAACGCAACTCAAACTTCAAACAGCCATAACTTTTGATCCGGGTGTCCGTTTGAGCTCTACCACATATCAAATCAAAGCCTGGGACGATCTCTACATCGCTGTGACATGGGGGGACCCCAGTCAAGGGATATTCGAGGTCAAAAGAGGCACAGAAGGCCTCCAAAACTGAGTTTTTAGTCGGGGTACCACGATTTTTTAACATTTTGTGGATTTTCACCCTCGTTTATGGGGGTATTATTAGATTTGTTTGGTGGGGTATGAATTTATTCCAAGGTATTAAATTCATATTGATATTATTTCTTTGAAATTTCATCATTTTTTATAATGCACTGCTATTTATAATCAAATATATAACAATATATTCATATTTTTTAAATATTCACACCAAAAAATTTAATTATAAATATAACTAATAAAATATATTAGCATTATCTAAATAATAACTAACATCCATTTTATTTAAAATACAATGAATATTTATATTCCTATATATATATCTAACTATATATATATATTAATCTAACTATATATATATATATATCTAACTATATATATATTAATCTAATAACTATATATATATCTTAATATAACTACATATATATATATATTAGTATTACTATAAATATATATATTAATATCACCAAAAATATATATATTAATATCACTATATATATATTAATATAACTATATAAATATATATTCATATAACTATATAAATATATATTCATATAATTATATATATGTTAATATAATTATATATATGTTAATATAACTATATATATGTTAATATAACTATATATATGTTAATATAACTATATATATATATTAATATAAATATATATTACTATACGAATAAATATAACTATATATATATATTAATACCACTATATATATATATATTAATATTACTATATATATATTAATATAACTATATATATATATATTATAATATAACTATATATATATTAATATAAATATATATTTCTATATGAATAAATATAACTAAATATATAAATATATATATATATAGAGATATCATGAATTGGAAAGCAAATCAAAATAGAGTAGTGGTAAGGGCTTAGGCGCGTAGGGGGGAGGTCTCGAGTTCAAATCCTGGTGGAGGCAGGGGTGCGCGTGCATGGGGAATATTGGAGCAAGCGCTGTTAAAGGGTGGAGGGGGTGCGTGGGGTGTGTGGGGTGCTGTATATGGGCCGAAAAGCACTGTAAAAGGGGGGGGTTCAAGCGCTATAAAAGCCCCCCCCCCCCGATTAATAGCCTTTTTTAATTTTTTTTAATTTTTTTTAATTTTTTTAAATTTTTTAACTTTTATCAGCGCTTTTTTAAAAGCGCTGATAAAAGGGTCCTTTATCATCACTAAAACGAAAGCGCTTATAAAGGGTTACTTTTATCAGCGCTTTTTTTGAGCGCTGATAAAGGACCCCTTTTATCAGCGCTGATAAAATTGGTCTTTATCAGCGCTTTTTGGAGCACTGATAAAGGGGACCCCCCCCCCCTTATCTATGCTGGCTTTATCAGCGCTTTTTCTAGCACTGATAAAGTCCATTTTTAGCACTGATAAAGGCCGTATTTGTAGTAGTGATGGGCTGTCATGGACCGGAATTTGGTGGATCATTGATTTTTTTTATGTTATAACATGTGTATGATGACAAAATTTGATTCGCGGGTAGTATGGGCCTTCACGGATTGTAATTTGGAACTTCTATTTTTGTTTCAATGTTTTCTGGGCTCCGAAGTAGTTTTTGAGGATTACTATTCAGAAAAACCTAGAATACATGTCATGCAATTTTGACTACATTCCATGAGTTATTTTTTTCGGGAATAAACTATTTTTCTTAAGTAAACGCCATGTAATTTATGTACACACCGTGTAGTCTCTAACCGTGTCATAGGTTGTGTGGGCAGAGACACGGGATGGGGAAAGTCTAGTGGGAACAAGCTGTGTACCGGTTGAACATTCCATGTAGTGTTGTTCCTATGTCTGCCCGTGTAACTAACAACACAGAAAGATAAACCTTATTCTATACACACCGTGTCAGTATGGCACATGCCGTGTAGTCTGACCTAGGTACTCAGCCTTGTCACTAACAACACGGGTCGGTGTTATCCTTCACGAACACGTCATGTCCATCTGGAACATGCCACGTAGTGTGAATCGTGTGTTAGGCCATGTCACTAACAACACAGACCAGGTGAAGCTTGTCTAGTAAACACCATGTCTACCTTGAACACGTTGTGTAGTCTTGTCTTAGGAGAGATGTGTGGATAATTGTGTAGAAGGAATCGGGTAGGGGATGAGGATTCAAGTACAAATAGTGTGTTAGGAGAATACCATGTGAGTTTGGGGTGTTACACGACCAGCATAGGCTGGAGTACACGCCCATGTAAATTACTTAAGGGAAAATTCCGTATAGGAATTGCACATGTTGTGTAGTCATGTTTTGTAAAAATTGAATGCTTTATTTATCATGTTCCCTTCTTATGCTTCTAGTTTTCAGTCCTTGATAATCATGTTTAAAGGTGTGTGCTTGACCGTACAGAGTCATGCCACCGAGACATCCTTTGGTTGTACGCCAGTTTCTATGTAGTGATCAGACACTGGACATGGTTGATCAAGGACTCCCAGGGGATCCTCCAGTTGTCCCATCCATGGCACCAGTCGTTGTACCTGACATAAGAATTGAGGCACAATTCAGGGTGGTATTTTTGAGGATGATGCATACCTTTTAAGGAGAGCCTCCTCCTACCCCGTCAATGGAAGAATTGACATGGGTCTTTCAGCAGTAACATCCTCCCACTTTTCAGGGGATGGAGGAGCCCAAGCTACAGAGTCATGGCTAGAATCCATGCTCATGATTTTCGAGCATCTGGAGATACCTCCATAGAAGAGGGTGAAGATCTCTACTTACATGCTTTGAGACTTCGCCAAAAGGTAGTGGGATGTGATATCATAGGTGGGACGCCAGCAGAATATGGCTTGTGATGATTTTCAGTGCATCTTCTACAATTAATTCTATCCGGAGACCTTGAGGGCCAATTGATCCCAAGAGTTCATGAGTCTGGAGTAGGGTACTCTTACTGTTTTGGAGTATTCCTCTCTCATCACGGAGCTGCAGTGTTTCACAAATATTCTAGGAGATGATGAGTTGTTCCTTGCATGGATGTTTGAGGATGGGATAAGGCATGACATCTGATCACAGGTGAACATCTTCAAGTTGACTTCGATATTCTCTATTTTGAACCAGGAACTAATTACTAAGCATAATCTGAGGGATTATAGAGCAGTGAGCCAGGGCAGTTTGACATCCAGAGGTAGTATTCCTCCTACTGATAGCATGGAGCACTGTAGGGATATTGCATGAGGATATTATAGAATATGGGATTCATCTACTGTTATCCAGGTGGTATGCTACCAGTGCTGGAGGAGTGGGCATATGTGGCCGCATTGCTCAAGAGACCCGGTGGAGTGCTGATCATGTGGAAATATGCGTCATCTTTAGTGCTTCTACCAGATCTTCTAACCAACAGCTAGTGACATGGGTTCTTCTATGACTCCTTGTTCAGAAGAAGCACCACCAGTTTCTCATCAGTTAGGAAACTGGAGTTATTTCAGCCGTTCGGGCTGAGGTGTAGGTCATGGATGAGGTATCCAGTCACCCGGTTTTTTGAGACAACAGGTTGGTTTAGCTCAAAGTGCATAGGTAGGGTCACAGGGTCGTGGAGTAGGCCAGACTTTTGCATTGGAGTAGACCCAGCTGGAGCAGGATCCAAAACCTTCTACAGTTCGAGGTACGATCTTAGTAGCCTCAGTTTTAGCTTCATCTCTTTTCGATACAGGGGCTTCCCATATCTTTATGTCTATTTCTATTGTGGAGAGCCTTGGGCTCTGCATCCTTTCTTCTGCTGATATCTTGACACTAGACAATCTGTTGGGGACTAGAAGTGTGTGTGTACGTAAGTGTAAGGAGTTCCCTCTAGAGGTAGCTAGGTGTCACTTTTTATGGGACCTCTATGTCCTAGAGATGACAGGCTATGATGTCATTCTTGGAATGGACTGGCTATTTCCCTTCTATGCAATCATCGATTGTTTTCATAACAGGGTGATTTTCACATCATGAGAGGGCATGTTGTTTCTTCATAAAGGTGAGTGGGATGTTCAGGTGAGCAGAGTGAGTCCAGAGCATCATGGGTTAAGAGGAGTTACATCCCAGATCACATGTTTCTATCTAAATGATCTGGGGACTCTTTAGTTTGACTTTACTCCAGCGGTAGATCGTTTCAGGGATGTCTTTCTAGGGGACTTTTTAGGTTTTCCTCTAGAGAATGAGGTAGAATTTTCTGCTGAGCACATTCTAGGAGTGGCACATGTGTCCATTCCTCCTTATAGGATGGATAGACCAAGGATTCAAGAGCTCAAGAAGTAGTTTGAGGAGTTTTAGGCAACGGTTTTCATCTGACACAGTACTTCTACTTTGGGTTTGACTGTCCTTTTTGTAATGAAGAAAGATGGTACCCTTATGATTTGTTTGTATTATCGGATGTTGAAGCAGTTGATGGTCAAGAACTGATATCCCTTGCAGAGGATTGATGATCTCTTTGATCAGCTTCGAGGACCCTGAGTGTTCTCAAAGATGGACTTGAGTTCCGGTTATCATCAGTTGTGCATTAGACCATCTGATATACCTCTCACAGACTTCTATAGCAGGTATGTTCTATATGAATATATGGATATTCCGTTCAGTCTCACGAATGCATGTACAGTTTTCATGGCATTGATGAACCGAGTGTTCCATCCATACATGGATTCCTTCATGGTTGTCTTCATGGATGATATCTTGGTGTACTCTCACACTTGACACGACCATGCCACACACATTGAGATTGTTATGAGTACACTGAGAGAGCATCAGGTATATTCTATTCTCTCAAAATGCCACTTTTGGATGGATAAGATTCACTTCTTGGGTCATGTGGTCTCAAAGACAGGAGTATTAGTCAACCCAGTGAAAGTGAGAGCAGTAGTTTCTTAGGAGCAGCCAAAGAACATCTTTGTGGTACGAAGTTTTATAGGGCTAGATTGATACTACAGACACTTCATAAAGGACTTTTCATGCTTAGCAGTACCACTGACAGGTCTGACTAAGAAGTGTGAAAAGTTTCTATGGTCAGATTCTTGTGAGTCAGCCTTTAATGAGATGAAGTGGAGGTTGACTTTAGCACCAATACTAGTGTTTACAAAGCTAAGAAAGAGCTATACTGTTTACTATGATGCTTCAGGTATCGGACTGGGAGTTGTGATTGTGTAGGTAGATGGAGTCAGTGCGTATGGGTCTCGGCAGTTGAGGCCACATGAGAGGAATTACCCGATACACTATCTCCATTTGGTTGTCGTTGTTCATGCATTACACTGTTGGAGACATTAACTGTTGGGAGATCATTTTGTGGTTTTCACCGACCACAACAGTCTCATGTTCATATTCACTCATCAGGATCTGAATTTGAGGCAGCGAAGGTGGTTTGAGTTCATTCAGTCCGTCGATTTTGAGCTTTCCTATACGCCTAGGAAGGGCAATGTAGTGGCTGATGCGTTGAGCTGGAGGACACATATACATTCAGTTCAGGTGGACAGCAGTGAGTGGCTACTTATGGATCTGTTCTATGAGATGCATTTGGAGTTCCATGATAGACAAGGGAAGACATATATATCTTATATAGATGTTACCTCTACTCTTCTAGATCAAGTTCAAATGAGGCAGCTATCAGATTCTGAATGCCTAGTCTTAGGGGAGGATGTGCCAGGAGAGGAACCTATTCCTGGATGGACAGTAAAAGAGGCTGAGATCAAGTGCTTCCAAGGGTGAATATAGGTTCCAGCAGACATACACGAGGAGCTGATGTGGGACTTTTATTCCTCAGTTTGGGAAGCTCATCCTAAAGTCACCAAGATGTATCGTGATCTACACCATCAGTATTGGTTTCTAGGTATGAAGACGGACATTGCTGGTTTTGACATGAGGTGTTCCACTTGTTAGAAGATGAAGGCAGAGAATCAGCAACCAGTAGTGATTTTAAAGAAGTTACCCATTCCTGAGTGGAAGTGGAATGATGTCGCAATGGATTTCGTGACCAGCTTTCTGAGGTTTCCTCGAGGGAATGATGCAGTATGGGTTGTCATTGACAGACTCACGAAGGTCACTCACTTCTTTTCGATCAAGGAGACCATCAGTGTTGATGATCTAGGACAGTTGTGCATCCGTGAGATTGTACATATACATGGAGTTCCACACTCAATTTTTTTAGATAGGGATGATCATTTTACTTCTCAGGTCTGGAAGGGGATTCAGAAGGCGTTGGGTACACAGGTACTTTTGAGTATATCTTACCATCACCAGACTGATGTCCAGTCCGAGCGTATGATTCATGTGCTTGAGGAAATTCTTCAGGCATGCATTCTGGATTTTGTAGGTTCTTGGGAGAAGCATATATTTCTTGTGGAGTTTTCCTACAACAATGGTTTTTAAGCAACTATTCATATGGAACCTTATGAGGCTTTCTACGATAGGCCATGCTGATCACCCTTATGTTGGTTGGAGGTAGGAGAGGTAACTTTATTGGGACCTTGTCTTGTCCAGGAGACCCCATAGTAGATAGAGATGATTCCGAAGAGGATGGATATTGTAAAGTCTCGACAGAAGACCTATGCTGATCAGCAGAGACGACCTCTGGAGTTTGAGGTCGGGGATGAGGTTTTCCTGCGTGTCATGTCGAGGTTGGGACATAGGAGGATTAGGAGACATGGTAAGCTTTCACTAAGGTACTTCGGGCCGTTTTAGGTGTTTGAAAGAGTTGTTCTGGTTGCCTATTGGTTGTAGTTACATCAGAGGTACTGGGAGATGCCCAATGTTTTTCATGTTTCTCAGTTCTGGCATTACTTTTCAGACACGTATCATGTCTTTCAACCTGAGGAGGTTGAGCAGAAGTGGATGTATCGTTTGAGGAGCATCCTATCCAGATTTTTGATCATAGTACAAAGGTTCTTCGTGGATGGTATGTTCCTCTGGTACGAGTGCTACGGAATCATGGGAGAGTACAGGACGAGACTTGGGAGAGGGAGGATGATGTACGTGCACAGTGGCCGGAACAGTTTGGGGTTTCTTCTTCTACGCCGTGCTAGGGAAATTCGGGGATCAATTTCTTTAAGGGGGGATGTTTTTAAGAACCCAGATCTTTTTTTCAAGTACGTTTTTCCTTTTCTGGTCTTTTTTTATAAAAAAGAAAATTATGTAAATTTTTTAAGTACATGCCATGTACTTTATGAGTACACATTGTGTACTACTTTTCAACAGGAGGTCGTGTGCTGGTCATGTAGTATCCACACACATGACCATGGGGGAGTGACTTGGAGCCGCTTAAAGCTGATTATGGAAATGGCGAGTACATTCCATGTACTTCAAAAATACATGGAATTTACTTTCTTTTTTTTCATTAACTGCACCGGGGTTGCATCTAATTTCCAGAACTCTCTTCTTTTAGGTCTTGTTCGACCGATAGATTTGTATAGCCGCAGATCTTCAACAAACCCCCGAGCATGCATCTCTCCTCCAAATAGAACACTGTTGGTTTCATTGTAATCACATCTGTGACATATCTCTTCTCCTTGAGCCTCATTTCATGATTCCTCTTCTTTCTCAAGTTATTGTGGTTGAATGTTTTGGACGTTTTTGTAGATATTCGGCATTTTGGGGAGAATAAAGCTTTGAGGTTCACTTATATCAATCTCAAAATTCCAAGGTAGGTGTTTTGTGACCTTCCGTTCAATGTATTTTAGCATTATGTGCAAATTCCACTAATACCCTTGAATGGGGTATTGCCTGTTTACTGTTTTACACCTATTGTTTTCTTACCATGCTTGTATGCCTATGTAGAGGTTATTTATATATGAGTAGGGTGTTTTGAAATGATTTGGATGTATTTTTACTACACATGTTCTGTTTACTATCGTTTAGTCCTACTTATCCTTATGTTGCCTTTCCTTTTTTCCATTCCTGCTATTGTGGGATGGAGAGTTTGTATTCTGAAATGCTTGATATGTTGTAGACTGTTTAGCCAAGTAGTTCTATAGGTTTACTTTGGCCATATTGCATTGCTTTGCTCATTGACATACACAGGACCGTGAGAACCTGGTTTAGTAGGCTATAAGGGTAATTGACCAAGTGAGCTTCCTTAGAGAGTCTTTGAGCACTTTAGACTATAAGGGGAATTGATTGTGCGAGCTTCCTCAGAGAGTCTTTGTTTTACTCTGAATTGCCTTGACTACTTTAGACTATAAGGGGAATTTATGGTGAGTGCTTCCTCAGAGAGTCTATGAACAACTTGGGCTATAAGGGTAATTTACAGAGTGAGCTTCCTCAAAGAGTCCTTGACCATGGGGCTATACGGGGAATTGACTGTGAGTGCTTCCTCAAGGAGTTCCTGACTACCTTAGACTATAAGAGGAATTGACTGTGACTGCTTCCTCAGAGTGTCTTATATAGTAAACCATAGGGGTTAGGCCAATTTTACTTCCAAGAGCATGGCTGGTACTTGTTAGTTAGGACCCAAGGGGATGGTTGTGATTAATTACCAGAGGGTTACCTGTTTGTGCTTAGCTATTTGATTAGATGTTTCTTGATGTTGAAACTGTCGATTGTTTACTACTAAGTAATTTCCTTCTTACTACTTTCTGTACATTACCTTCGATATATTCACTGACTATTAGGAAGATATCATTTGGTGGTTGCCTTCTGGGATTTAGTCTCACACCCTTTTTGGATCATGCTTTTGGACCCAAACAGATTATATTGTTGATGGTATAGATAAGGGAAACCACTCTTCTACTTCAGGTACTTGACTTGTTGTGGAGCTGGAGAGCATGGGACCAAGCATAGGCTTGCGATGCTGAGGAGTTGTTTATCTTTTTCTTTTGTACTTTGGTTCAGTACTGTTTTTATTTCCAACATTGTGACTTGTTTTCCTGCTTTCCTAGACAAATGTATCATGCATCATTATAGATATGTGTGTGTGTGTGTGTTTTCTCTAGTTGTTTATTATTCAAGTCTTCTGTTGTTTACCATTGTTGGATATTTACTGCTTCCACTATACTATGTATTTGTTTACATCCGATGTATACTCTACCAATGAGGTCATAGTTTCCCTACTATGACACCCAAGGCCCTCGTTGCTAGTCAGCAGCCTTTGGCATTCAGGGAAATTCACTTGAGGCCATGTGACCAAACGGGTATGGGGCACCTCTGGGTGGCTTCCAGAACCGGGTTGTTACAATGTTATAAGGTGGTGTGGATACCTCTCCCATCATGAGGCCTTTTGAGGGGGGGTGCCTCAGGTCCTGAGCCCAGGGAAAACAAAATCGTGCGGGCTAGGCCCAAAGCGGACAATATCATGATTGTGGGCTAGACTGGGCCATTACAAATGGCATCAGAGTCGATGTCTCTTTGATGTGTCAGTGAGGACGTTGGGCCCTTCTATGGGGGGTGGGTTATGGAAATCCCACATAGAAGTAGGAGGAGCACGAAGCACACCTTTATAAGGTTGTGTGGATACCTCTCCCATCATGAGGCCTTTTCTTGGGGGTGCCTAAAGTCTAGAGCCTTGGGAAAACAAAACTGTGCAGGCTAGGCCCCAAGTGGACAATATCATGATCGTGGGCTGGACTGGGCCATTACACAACTGAGTATGTATGTCCAATGAATAAGATACCTTCCTTAGTCTGTCAAAAATCTAAAATAGGGTAACATATAGAGGTGATTACTTGGCCTCCATCCCCAAACACTTATGTACAAAAATGATTTTAATCATTAGGAAAACCCCAATCACCTACCATAAACACAAATGAATGTTCACAGTAGTAGGAATACGATTTTTTTGGATATATGTTGTCTCTATTCAACTAATGATCAACCAAAAATATATTTTTCTCCTATATCATACTTTATTGATCCAAAAAACATTTTCCTACATCATCCTAACAAAGATCATATCTACAAGGCATCCCATAATATTATTAAAATGGTGAAATCCTAATAAAATACATATTACTACTTTTATTATAAATTTACACTAATGGATGATAATTCTCCCAAGATCCACTAAAGTCAATCATTAATTCCTAAATCATAATTTTATATATTTGGATTGCTCGCATAGACTAAAAATTCATCTGTTGATGATATTTCATGATCATCATCAATTGAGAACACATGACTACCTAAAATTCACTCTATAACTACGATTGGATGTTTGGTTCCCCATATGAAATTATTGCTGATGGTATACCATAAAGTCTAATCACATCATGGAAATACATGTTCAGATAGTTTACCACCTTCATCAATTCTTTCAAATATACAGAAAATGTGATACTTTCACGAATCAACCAATAATTTCCCTTATCACATCCTTACTAATAGGTATCTGAGGTATCCCAATATGACATTTTATATCTATATCATCCCATTTACAATCATGGATATGTACGAGTTTTAATAAAGTAGTCAGACCGTGGTTTTATGCATTGATTCTTTATTAAGTGAGGCATAAAGACCCAAAATACCCAATTAATCAACTCATACTCAACTACCAATAATGAATTATCACTCCATGATATAAAGTGGAATATCCAGAGTCTATAGACCAATTATATCGATTTACATCACCCTCAAATTCTTATATAAAAGTCACTAGAACAACTATCCCTCCATGGATAAAAAAAACTCCATTTATAGACCAAGACTACTAACATGAGGTATCCCCAACATAATGATTTTTATTTAATAACTAACACTATAAAACAACATAATATGCAAGATGAATCCGATCATCAATAAGGGGTCTAGCCTAGACACATTATCATATTATTTATATTTCAAATTTTCCTTCAATGATGTGTGTCTTAGTAAACTTTCCCATCAATCACTACTCTTCCACTTAATCATCCACTACGTGGGTAGGAATTGTTATACTCAATGTTTATATTACCACGTTAAATTTTTTTGGGGTGTAAGAAATATCAAAATAAACATTATAAAGGTACTCCATCATTAAAATTTTTTGCAACTATAGATCTATTTTGGCGAAAATATACATTAGACACTAATAGATAGAATTCAATATAAACCATCCCTGAAGATGTAGTGTCCCTTTTCATAAGATCATGAAAATATAATTCCAAATCAATATCATGAATATGAGAGTTTTTTTTTATGAGGGAGTGAATATTAAGATCTATAAGGTAGTAAATATATTCCCTTATTTAGAATACAACCTAAACTCATACATGTTTTATTGTAGTAAATTCCATATACCACACTATGTTTTGGAGGAATAAGGTCGGGAGATAATGTTAACCTCACATTCAACACTACAAAATACATTACCATTGATTTCTCCAAAAAAAACTCACACTCTTATGGGTTATCTCTATAATAGTATATTCAATCTTCAAAAATTCTAAGAAAATGTTCATGTAATATCAATATAAACTCATAAAACTCAGCATTTCAATAACATTTCTAGGATACTTTGAAGACATTATTACCAGATGATTATTATATTTACTAAGAGACCCTTCTTAGAAATCACATGTACTAAAAACATTATTGCCTAAATGTAAAACTATAATTTCTATAACATTCCATAAAAAATGCATTTTAATTATTCAAATAATGATGTTAAAATTATTATCACAGTTCTCCAAAAATTGGGACTAGGTATGGATATTTTCCAAGAAAAAAACAATGGAATAATCTAATAACTAATGTAGGATTTGTGTCACGACCCCCTTCCATCAAAGATGCCCCTCCTGAGCTGGAAATGGTGAAAGGGAGATAATGACCCCCGAGTCCCGCCTCCAGTAGGCCCCGGGGTGGCGACTCGCACCAAGGGTATGAGTTTATTTTTTTTCAATCATGGGAGGCATTACCCTTTTTATAGTTAGGATCGGAAATAGGACAAGTCAACCACCAAAAAGGAAAAAGAACAAAGGTGCTGAAAAGAAACCCAAACCAGTCCCATATGCATGTATAAATAAACTGAAACAGGTACAAGTACAAATAAGCTCAAAGTAAAAGTGAGTACAATACCAAAAGAAAAACAAGAAAACAGCAACTACACAGCTCCCACTGCCTGACTAGTAGGGTCCCGCACGGCCCTGGTAGTCCTCCTGAAAACCTGAAACAACGTCGGGTGAGCATACAAGTATACTCAGTAGAGAACCTAAAGCTCTCGTGCACAAGTGGGGAGACACCCTAAGGTCTCGTGAGAAAACAGAAGAACCAGAAACTAACAAGGAAAAACTATCCACCCAGCCTCACTGGTCACACTCACCAAGTAACACAAACAAGTTTAGTATATATATAGAAAAAAAGTATTGGGTAACCCGCACCATTTCCCACTTAATTAGATGATGCTCTTCCTAACGGCAAACGTCCTGACGCTACCACACTCTTCCCGCCCGCACACACCTGGGCCAAACCACGCATCCCGCCCGCACACACCTGGGCCACTACCACTAACCCGCTTGTAGACACCTGGGCCTCATCCCGAAGGTTCTTGGGAACACTAAGCCTGCCCGAAGAGTCTTGGGCTAAAGGTCGCCTCAAGCCATCACAGGCTCCGAGAACTACCCGAAGAGTCTTGGGTGTAAGTTCACCTCAAGCCATAATAGCCTATGGAAGAAGGAGCAGGAAGGAGCTAGTAACTAAGGGGGAACACACTCTCCCATAAAATGGGAGTGTTCGGCACTAGGTGCTTGACATGGGTGTGGTGCGACAAAACACAAAGATACAATTATATATATACATATACCAAACACACAGCCCAACCTATGGCTTCTTAAAAAGAGAAACTGAGCATGTGCCTCGGCACTGCTACCACGAATCAGGCATCAACAACCAAACAATCATCCCCCAACCCCATTTAGGTTTTCATGTTTCATGCAATGGTTTAACAAATTATTACTACTGGGAAACTAACATCAAGACAAAACCTTTCACAAACATATCCCTGCCATCCACAACCAAGGTTAGGTAAAACGCAAGCAACCACATGCCATTTCATTTACAAGAGATTATCACAACCATACAACATTCCATCATTCATTTATTTCAGAGTTCCACACATAAAACCCTTTCCACACACAAAACATTTCCGCATTTGAAGACACCTTTTACTTCAAAACACTTTTCATAATCAAAACACTTTTCATAAATAAAGGCATTTTCCACAAAACAACCAAACGACCAACATGTTCATTATTCCAACTTTGTTCAATCGGGGTTATCACACATGGTTTTCATTCTCATTTAATCATCCAGTCTTTATGTGCTTATCCATTTTCCATGTTTTAACAAAACCAACCACAAACAATTCAGATATCAATTGCGCACGCAAAGGCCACCAACGGCCTTGATTTTCAGTAGGCAAAAGCCTTTCAATCCAAAATCACAATCAGAAGATAAAGAAACTGGAAGGCAAAATAAACAGCACAAAACCCCAAACCCTTCTTTATCCGGTTATTATCGTTATTTAAAGTTCAACTGCATCCCATGGAACAAAAGAAAAAATATTCCACCCCGTATGTTGCACCAAAAAGAGAGACGAAGGTAAACCCCTACCTCAAAATGTCCCGATCACGTCGCTTCCGACGACGTCCTTCGGTGTCCTCCACCTTCGCCAAACCCGACAAACGCCTCCTAGGATGGAAGCTGGAGAAGGAAGGTTGGAAGGAAAGGTGACAATTCTGGGCTTATAAGCTTCGTCTCGTCGCTACGATCCTGTGGCCGCTGACGGATCGTAATTCGGAGCTCGGAAAAAGATGTTAGAGGAGGAATACTTCTTGATCGTCCAAGAGCGTCGTCGTTCGACAAAGAAGCGATCGATATGGAAGATAAAACATGACCTCGTTCTTATATAGGCAACGAATAGGTAAATCCATATTCAGCGTGCATTAATTAATACACGATGTGACCGTACATACGTTACATGTTTTGATTGGTTAACACACAACACGTCACGCGGTTTCCACGCGTTTTAATAATAATGATAATTCTATCAATATGTGGTGTTTCGTTGACCCGAGGCATGAGTCATAAAAGTAGCTCATTAATGGTCTTAAAATGACCGTCATAATTTCAGGGTTACGCTGTCGCTGATGGATCGTCAATCTGATACCATATGAGGGAGATACGTTGGATACAAGATCCCGTAATAATAACAATATTAAATCTATTAATTCATGAGCGTTTCGGGTACCCAATCCGAAAACCCGAAAAAGACATCCAATATTGGAGTCATAATTTTCGTCTCGTAGTCAGGGTCGCACTGCCACTGACGGTTCGTGAAACCGAGGTCACACAAAGAAGTTATTGTGAAAAAAGTGTTTTATTATAAAAAAGAAATGATAACAATATTTTATTAATTATTTATTTATTTATTTCTCTAACCCCAATCAATCACCATTTGTCATTTTTCACACTGGAAATTCATCACCAATTATCTCATTTACTATTTATTTCACACTTAAGTTTATTCCCATTAATATCTTATAACTCCTCCCTCTCTCCAATCTTTATTAATTCTTTCTCCCAAGATTCTCTCCCACAAAAAGTGGCGCCTCTCTCTTATATTTATTTTTCAATAAATTTTATTTTCTCTCTCCAATCTTTATTTTGTTGGTGCGCCTCCCCTTTTATTTCATATTATTATATTTTTCATCTTCTCTCTCCTTGTGGCACGCCCCAAATTTATTTTAATCCTTTATTTATTTATTTTTACACAATTATCATAACATCTTTAATTTATTCTCATATCTCAAATCTCATTGCATTTAATTCAAAGCATAATTCTCATTAAATCATTATTACCAGATCTATCAAAAAAAACCATCATTATTATTATAATTATTTAGTATAACACTTATAACAAAACCCAAAAAAAAATTTATTAACACGTCACCATTTATTAATAATAATAATTATTATTTTTGATGTCCGCCGCATTGACCACATCAAAAAAAACGTTTTTACAATGTAATCTACCGGAGAGGTCCGGGCCATTACATTAGATACCTCTCAAAACATTCTCGTCCTCGAGAATTAAAAACTGACCCAGAAGAAGGAAAGGATCTGAAGAACCACTCCACGAGATACCTCTCAGGGCTCTCGTCATGACAAGGAACCAACCAACATCTCTATGAGTTAGGAATTCCCTCTCCTATGTCAAGATACTATCCGCTTTAGGCGGCACTGACTCGCCTGCATGGGTTTAATCGCATCCTCATTAATGCGTCTTGATTAAGGATCAGGTTTTTCCTTTCCCATATATCCGGACAAGCCACACACTTCCCAAGAACAAGGAACAAAGATCTCACATCCAACAAGCCAACATTTTATATATCAAAGGTACAGGGTACCACCAACAAACAAAGGAAGGTACAAGTCAAAAAAACCTCGGGTACTGAGCGCGCATCTGGGTCTCCCGCTCCCAAGTGCTCTCCTCAAGGCCGCCATGCCTCCACAACACACGAACCAAGCCGATGGTTCGTCCACGGAGCACTTTCTCCTTGCGATCCTCGATCCTGACTGGTCGTTCCTCGAAGGTCGCGTCTTCTCCCACATCTAGCTCTCCCCAGTTGATGACATGAGAGTCATCATGTAACTACTGACGAAGCTGGGAGACATGGAAGACCATGTCGTTCACCCTTTTTCTGGGTAGAGGTTGGTGAGACTGGTACTCTTGGACCAGAAGTAGTGCAGAGCACCACGGAGAAAGTCCAGCTAGTGCGGGAGAGGATGAAAGCAGCTCAGGATCGGCAGAAGTCTTATGCTGATCATCGGGATAAAGAATGGTTTGGGGTTTTGTACTGTTTCTTTTGCCTTCCAGTTTCTTTATCTTTATTTAAAGTTCAACTGCATCCCATGGAACAAAAGAAAAAATATCCCACCCCGCATGTTGCACCAAAAAGAGAGACGAAGGTAAACCCCTACCTCAAAAGGTCCCGATCACGTCGCTTCCGACGACGTCCTTCGGTGTCCTCCGCCCTCGCCAAACCCGACAAACACCTCCTAATATGGAAGCTGGAGAAGGAAGGTCGGAAGGAAAGGTGACAAATCCGGGCTTAGAAGCTTCGTCTCGTCGCTACAGTCCTGTGGCCGCTGACGGATCGTAATTTGGAGCTCGGACAAAGAAGTTAGAGGAGGAATACTTCTTGATCGTCCAAGAGCGTCGTCGTGCGATAAAGAAGCGATCGATATGGAAGATAAAACATGACCTCGTTCTTATATAGGCAATTAATAGGTAAATCCGTATTCAGCGTGCATTAATGAATACATGATGTGACCGTACATACGTTACATGTTTTGATTGGTTAACACACAACACGTCACGCAGTTTCCACGCGTTTTAATAATAATGATAATTCTATCAATATGTGGTGTTTCGTTGACCCGAGGCATGAGTCATAAAAGTAGCTCATTAATGGTCTTAAAATGACCGTCATAATTTCAGGGTTACGCTGTTGCTGACGGATCATCAATCTGATACCGTATGAGGGAGATACGTTGGATACAAGATCCCGTAATAATAACAATATTAAATCTATTAATTCATGAGCGTTTCGGGTACCCAATCCGAAAACCCGAAAAAGACATCCAATATTGGACTCATTATTTTCGTCTCGTAGTCAGGGTCGCACTGCCACTGACGGTTCGTGAAACCGAGGTCGCACGAAGATGTTATTGTGAAAAAAGTGTATTATTATCAAAAAGAAATGATAACAATATTTTATTAATTAATTATTTATTTATTTCTCTAACTCCGATCAATCACCATTTGTCATTTTTCACGCTGGAAATTCATCACCAATTATCTCCTTTACTATTTATTTCACACTTAATTTTATTCCCATTGATATCTTATAACTCCTCCCTCTCTCCAATCTTTATTAATTTTCTCCCAAGATTCTCTCCCACAAAAAGTGGCGCCTCTCTCTTATATTTATTTTTCAATAAATTTTATTTTCTCTCTCCAATCTTTATTTTCTTGGTGCGCCTCCCCTTTTATTTCATATTATTATATTTTTCATCTTCTCTCTCCTTGTGGCACGCCACAAATTTATTTTAAACCTTTATTTATTTATTTTTACACAATTATCATAACATCTTTAATTTATTCTCATATCTCAAATCTCATTGCATTTAATTCAAAGCATAATTCTCATTAAATCATTATTACCAGATCTATCAAAAAAACCAACATTATTATTATAATTATTTAGTATAACACTTATAACAAAACCCCAAAAAAATTTATTAACACGTCACCATTTAATATTAATAATTATTATTATTTTTGATGTCCGCCGCATTGACCACATAAAAAAACGTTTTTACAAAGTAATCGACTGGAGAGGTCGGGGCCATTACAATTTGATTCATCAATGGAACATACATATTAATAGAATTAATAATCCCAAATTGAATAACTATATAATAATAATTCACATACCGTCTCATAAACTCTATAGTAAGAATACATTATTAATATACCCTCTTAACTACTTTTATAGAAACACAAAAGATATGTAACATCTTAAGGAGACCTGGTCATATTCATTGTTTCTGTGAGAGAGAATCCCAATATAGTAGACAAAGATATTTGTTCACCAATGGATATCATCTTATATTTAACACAACAAAAGGCTTGGTATCCAAATGTCATTCCAAGGGTGATTCTCATATAGCGAGTGATAGGAGGGATAAGTCAAAATGTATCTATGTAAAAGAGTGTACCCTAGTGGATTTAGTGGTATGACTAAAAATTGTGAGATATATTTTGTTTATAAAATATTCTAAGGTTATATACTAACATAATAATAGTGAAACTCGTATATTTATCTCATTAAATCTTATCAATTTTCTAGGATTACAATCAGAGATTACTCCTTTTATAATGACTCTTTCCACTTTGTTGGAAGATAATTTAGAGTAGGGTTTAAGAGGTAAGTAATTTCAAGTGAATATTTCCAATCAAGAAAATATACGATAATTGTTAGTTCTTTAACATGAAATCATAGATATTATCATTTTCATGGATTAATTTATTAGCTATAAATCCCAAATCGATTTTTATAATATTCATAAATATTTCATTTCTTCCAATGGTGTCCCTTGTTTTTTTCATGTTGAGTTGGGTCCATGATCAAGATAAGTGGGTCTCATTTTAACTAGTTCTAAAGTGATCTCATGAAATTTGTAATAAATTTATCATAATAATTTTGATCCATGTCATTTTATACCCATTCTAGAGGTGTTGAGTGAGAATCCAAAAGTTTATTTGAGATAATTTTTTGTGGTTGTCACCCAATAGAGAATCCTTGTTTTATATATACTTACATTCAAGGAAAATTCCTATTAATATATATTTGTACCATATTCCACCAAAAGAATGAAAGTAATTAAAGGTTAAAATTATTGATCATGAGTCATATGAATTTTCTTATACCTCTTGAAAAACTCATAATATTGTAGGGAAAAATTGGTCGACTATAGAGTGAGATAATATACCACAAATGGCTATGAAATTTAGCCCAAGATATACCAAACTATTAATTTAGGTGAAATAATAGACATTATTTTTTGTTTTAGGCTTTTAAAATGGTTAGATACATTTTTAGGATCAAATTATTTACATTTATAATGTGATCATAACTTGTATATTGGTGGTTTATCAATAATGTTGCTCCAAATCTGGAATGTGTATACAATATATTTTATTGAATTCAACTAGAATGGACACTTTTTTAAAAAAAATTATACCAATTCAATTTTAATTATAGATTGATTAATTATTATTTTTACATCTATGAATGTGATGTACCTAACTAGTATACCCTATAAAAATGACACCTGAAACTACCCGTCACATACCGGAATAGTATTAACAATCCCCATGGGATGTAGACTAGCACTCGGGAATCAACAACAACAAGTGGGAATTATTTATCCCAACATTAAGTGAGCAACATGGCATATATATACACATGATATGAATAAATATTAGAAGAGTAAAACATGAAATGTATGTACATAAAATGGGTAGATGAAAACAAATACTTAAAAAAATTAGATAAAAAATATCCAAAACACAAGTCAACATAAAAGGACAACTAAAATTTAAATAAGAAATAGCTACTCCATGTGATATCATGGGAAAGCACCCACCATTTTACCCCCATCTACTCAAAGACATCTAACAAAAACCTCACCACCTCATTATGGGGCCTTTTCTTTCCTTGAATTGATATGAATAACATTGTATATTCATAGTAGAAGGGGTGTGCATGGTGTGAGCCAAATAGGCTAAGTATGATATCACCAAATATTTCCATATGATGTTTCTATAATAAATCTGAACATTTTCAAAATTAATGAATATAATTCATGATAAACAATTGAATAGTTCTTATATCCAAATCATGGTAAACAATTTTTCCATTTTCCATAGTTACAAATAATCTAAATTAAATAGTCTCAAAGAATATCTCATATATTAAAGTAGTTTCAATGAATGAATCGAATATTATATAAAATACGAATTAGTAAAACCTATATAATTGGTAACATCATGCCTAAGATTAATCAATGCTATGCTAGCTGGGAAACTCATATCCGATCATAAGAAATTACATGAATCAAACCTCTATTTATATGATTTTAATTTAGATATTAAAGGAATAACCTAGTAAGTGAACTTCCCTACATGTCCAATAAGTCCATATAAAAATGTTCCAAGGGAGTAGAGGAACACCGAATGAGTGAACCACCCCCCCCCCAATAGTATCACCAAGTGAGGATTATTATTGTACCTTTCATATAATTTCCCAAGGCTTTCCATGTGATATATTTTCTAAAACATTTAATCAAAACCATGAATTGAAAACCATTTTATAAATTCATTTTACAATACATTAAAAATACCCTTTCATTTTAAAAACATGTGGAAAACTATCTTTTCTAAACAACCTATTTCCAGAAACTCAAAATTATATCATGAAAATTAATTTCATAAAAAACAAATAAAAATATATAAATATGGTTCATCCAACATAGGTTAGAGAAATATCCACCTACCTCAAACTAATGTTTCACACATCCATAATGAGCTCCACCAGCATGAAAGAATTCAAAATTAATAATAAACACCCTAGAATCAATACTAACATATCATATTAAATTTTATAATAAATATGTTATCATAGAAGATGTAAAAACATTTAACTTATGAAAATTACACACCCAACCACAAACAAAATAATGGTTATCCTATGGAGGAATATCATACAACGAATATATAAAGGATCCTGAAAATCAACACATAGGACTGAAAAATCTAAAAACACAGTTCAATTGTGATATTGTGGCCAACATTAACATAGAAGTAGAAAGTTAACTTACCTGAAGATACATAATGAAATCATTGTGAAGATAAATCACCAAAATAAATGATATGGGTGGAGTAGATATCCCAAAAATCACCAAGTAGATTACCTAGGTTTCGAGAGATTCATATGTTGTGGAGTGAAATAAAAATCATACATGAAGCACATAAAAACATATAGACGAAAAACATTCCACAATGTGAATCTTATGTTCATTAAGTGAAATCCATGAGAGTCATATACATAGAGAAATTATCACCTTGGTATAAAAACCCTGATAAAACTTTTCATTATGTGAACCACTCTCTTGATATGTAAACAGTTCATGTTCTAAACTAGTTCATGACATCAACCCAAAAAAAATCTTCACTTTGTGTAATCTATTCACAATGTGAAAACATTTAGAAATACCATTACATATAAAAACATATAATAATCCCCTCATTTCAAATCAAACCCCAATTTACATCCTCTTAAGACCTTTTAAAATTTATACATAAACCGCCATAATTCTAGAAAATAATTATATGAGGACATTATTTTATTTTCAACAATAAGGAGTCTATTTCCTTGAATGATTGAAATGCACCCAAAAATGGAATACTGGAAGAGATATGTGAAACACCTAAAAGAAGGTATTATGATGTTACAATCTACCCATCATTGATCTCTATGTCCCCTAAAATTATTTTGGATGAATGGTTTTTGGAATGATTTGGGGGAAAAAATCCCCATCAATGTCCTATGATCCCAATTATTTTGAAAATAATATCTATTTCACCATAATACTTTTTCCATTGGAATAATCTAACCATGAAAATGACTTAATTGAGAGTCAACTCTCTCCACTAGTTTCCTTATAATAAAACTTCTGGCTCTAACTCATTCTCTTCCCAACACATAACTTGTAAAGGATGAGGATGGTACACATTGAGTAAAGATATGTGGAAAAAATCATGACTAATGATCATGTAAACATTAAATTCTTATAGATTAGAAACCTTACAAAGATATGTAGTGACCCCAAATTTTCTAACATATCTCATATCCAAATTTTCCTATTTTTCAAGCCGATAATGACCCAATTGAGGAGAAACATTAAGTAAAACATGGTAAGCAATGGAAACCTCCAAAGGATGATACTCGGGATTCTCATGTGATTTATTAACAATAATATGTAACCTGATTCCAATGAATATCCTATACCATCACTGAATTCTCTTGAATGATACTATGTCCTATAGGATAGACTAGACCCACCTCTAGCAAAAAATGTGGTGACCTTCACCAGAGATCATAAAATACATGAATGGATCTATTACAATCGATGAATAATAAATATTTCTAGATTAAAACTCAATTTTTCCAAGATAGATATCTGGTGATCTAAAAAATAAAAGATGTAGGCATTGAGAATCTCCTCCAAGATCACAATATCATGCTTTTTTGGCCTTATAGAAATGCATATTGAGTTGTACTCATCATATCATGAGTCCCCATTGAATCCAAGAGAATATTCAAGAACCATAAGGTATTCATAGGATCCTTATCCAAAAAAAGGTCAAATAGAACACTATACACCCTCACAACAACCTGCACATGCATCTTTTCTAGATCTCCAACAGTAGTGGTGTCCCTTATCAAAATGAAATAAGATTACTTTGTCAACCGATCAACCACCACCCAGATAGAATTATTCCCTTGGGTAATACATGTTAATCTAATAACAATGACCATGGAAATCACATCCCATTTCAAAAATAGAAAATATTGGGGCTAGATAAATCCATAGAGTTTCAGATGCTCTTCCTTTATCTATTAGTAGGTGTTATAGAGGGACATATAATCTGAAATTTTAGTCTTCATAAACAACTGCCTAATTTTATATCCCATGTCATAATACATCTCAATTTTTCCTAGATGAATGTATCATTATGAAAAATTAAATTCAAACATACAAAATCATCACTAATGTTGGGACAACAATATAATCGTGAAAACTGAGAATACCTTATGATGGGAGAGACCAACCAGAAACATTATCCCTATCATATATGGTTTCTTGAATTCCCATAAACACCTAATAAATCTAAATATTATATATAATATAATCAAGGATATATGATAATAATTGATCTCTAGTTAGAACCATACCTAAAACATACTTTAGAGCATCTAGGAGAAACTGGGTGAAGTGACCCATAAGGTTCCACTCCTCCTTCAATTCTAAAACATCATTTTATGGTTCTTTCTTACTAAGTTAATCTGCAATAAAATTTCACTTCCCATGGGTGTATGTGATGTTAAATTCAGTTTTTTATGGTATTCTACCTACCACCTCTATAAGATATTCATTAATTTCTATGAAAATATAAATCTCAAAGTCTTATGTCTGAAAAGACCATGAAACTTACACCAAAAGTATAGTTCTTCCATCATTTAGGAACACGAATAGCAGTGACATTATCTAATCCATTTATGGTAAAATCACTATCATGCTATAAAATATGGAGAGATCTGTAATCCAACACATGATAATCATGCATAATCACACAACCCATATCATCACCAAAATCATCACAGAAAACCATATACTACTTATTGATATTAATAAATATTATAAAAAGATATGATGTTAGAATTCATATCATATCATCAGAATTAGACTAAAACTTTTCATCCCTTTTGAATTTCACCTATTTTCAAGTAATAACAATCAAAAGTGACAAAAAAAATTTATAAATTCTTGATAAACCATCTATAGTAACGATCCTGAATATGTTTCTTTGCATCTCATTAGGGTATTTTTTCTATTCTAGTGGAAATAAATCATTCACCTTCTCAGGATAAACATATAAGACAATCATATATGTCAAGTTCCCATATAAAATAAATTCCTAGAACAAAAAAAAATTAATTTTAGAGACAATCCATAAAAATGGTGAAACATCATAATCTCCAAAACAAAACTCAAATTGTACTCATGCTCATGGTCAGATATTTAATAAAACAAAAATTCATCAATGAAAAAACTAAAAAGATTCATGATACTCTTTGAATATACAGATCATAATAGCCCTAAAACTAGTTGATAATTAGTAGGACCAAAAGGTATCACAAGATATTTGTAATGGAATAACATATCCTGAAATCCATATCCAGTATATCAGACTCCCAAAATCTAAGGAGATGATTACCTAACAAAAGAATGATATTAAAAAACCAAGTTCTCCCACATTAAACTACCAAAATTTTCATCCACACCTGGAAAATGTAACTTATTCTTAAATTTTACCTGATTATAAATTCAATAGTCAAAACAAAAATGGGGTGAACTATCTTTATTCATGCAAAATAGAATAGGGGATTCCCATGGAGAAATAATAGGATGAAAAAAACCTCTCACCATAAGATCATCCAACTAAATCGCAATAATTTTCTTCTATGTAGGATATATATGATAAGAGAGTATCAAGATCAGATATGTATCTAACACCAAATCAATCATAAAATCTAGCTCCCTCTCTAGAGGAAGACAAGAGAAATAATATGGTAATACATAGAGAAAATAATTAAAAACAAGAGAATATTTAACAACTAATAAAAATCATTAGTCTCAACTAAAATAGTAGATAAAAAATTCATTAGATCTGGGTGGGAAGGTCTTGCACCACCAGACCTCCAATCCTAGTCTCCCCAAAGCACCTAAAAGGTCACATCGGTCAAATGAAACATAATACACCACTGATAAATATAATTCTCAACAACAGAACTCATAAGCCTATCCATCATGATGAGTATGTTAAACAAATCCTGATTATGAACAAAGAAATACCATACTAAATATGCATCATCTTTCAGCATTGATAATATATAGACACTAAAACCCCTACTCTTTCCTCTCCCCAAGCAGTGTTGCTACCTCCATAAAAAGTTAAATGATCTTTGTTGGATGATCACTAATATTAAATAAAATTAGAAGATATAAATGTTGGAGGGGAACTTTAATCAAATTAATTGGAATATACTAAAGGTGAAATGGAGATGGTACCTCTCACTATCATTGGACCCACATCTACCTCCACTTTAAACCCATCTTTTCAATGAATGTTTTTCACTCCTGATTCAAGTGGTTGGAGACATATAGTATATGAATCATTTGATGACACCATAATGACAATTGGATTTAAAAATACGTGAATATATTGTGGAAAATGAATATCTAGAAAAAAAATTCAATAGATGACTATAACATCCAAAACTATTTCACATCACCATAATTGCATTAGAAAAATTTCTGGTGTTCCCAACCATTCAACAATAATAAAAATTCATGTGTACACTAATTATTTTTACTGAAGTTGATGATGAGGTCCATAATTTTGAACCTCCCACTCACACAGACACACCACTCCTGCATTTATTATTCCACTTTCTCTTCCTCTGTTGTGCACCACTAATGTTTTCAATGGTTGGAAGAGAAGGGGAATAATAAGTAGCCTCACCTTACATATCCATAGTTCATGTTATTTTCATGTATATTATCTCCAAATATATAGAAAAACTGAATAGAAATACCTATGATCTGATATAAATTCACAAACCATGAAGGTACTTCTAAACCTTCATCTTTCCATTCATTATTATATCAATGGAAAAACAAACAAGGTACACAAAATAAATGGTTTAAACCAACATCTAACACTCTTCATACTAAAATTATATAATCTCCAGATATTATTTCATCATCAAATACTATGGTAAAAACTAATTAATTAAGTGGGTCTAGGTACCCTTCCAGTCCATGCCAAGGTGTCTATCCACCTATACCACTAAATCCCTAAAATACTTACAAGGATCCTCATGTCTGAAATCTATTCACTTTATCTTAAAAGTATTGGGTTTATGCATAAATTTTAAGATCTTATCAATCTTTTCTACTAAGGCCTCTACCATTAGACGACATTTGTACCCTTAATTGATAGTGGATTATCACATAAGAACTTCTATGATCGTTCACTTTCTCCCACAAATCATGGATTCACCTCACACTACAAGAATCTTCTGCTATAGACACATAAATATATATATATATATATATTAAATAAATACCAATGATATAGATATTTTAATTCCATGATAATTTCACTAATCATATTAGTACCCCACCTCACTCAGCAATTTACTCTAACTCTCACACACCTCCTCTACCACCCCCCTCCCCTCCACCTCCTTGATCTCATCCTCCCAGGATGTTTTTTTGATCATCCTCCTCAAACAAAACCACCTGACCTCCCACACTATCTTCCAACATTGACATGTGCACCCCACCTCCCCAAAAACACTTCTCTGATGTGGAGTCCCCATATCCTCTTTTATTCGACCTCTAACAGTTCTCTGATAATGACTCCCCACCTTATCCCCTAAAGTTCCTCTAATATGGCCACCCCTAATTATTCATGATCCTCTTTCTTTGACTTGGATCTGACACTGATTTGTCCCATCCCACACATGGAATCCCCACCTACCGGGATCCTCCTCTATCAATGAATCCAACCCAAATTCTTCTCATCCAATACAGTGGCCCCACATTCCCGATGTCTCACTCAAAATAATCCCAACCCTCATGATCCTCCTCCTCTCATGATTTATCACTAACCCCATTTAGCATTCAATAGTGAAATACACCCTTTAAAAATTTCTCATGTGAAATCCCTGCCTTATGTGTTCCTTTCCATTCCAAGTATCTTCTAATTATTATCTCCAACATGATATTTTAATCTCACTATTTCCATTCCCTCAATATGTGGTTGAATTTTTTCAAATCATGACTTTCATATCAATTTTTTATATGTTTTTTATGGAATTATATACACCCACTTGGACATTTAATTTAATTTCATTTAAGAATGAATGATTTAAATTAGATCTTTTGATGGGATTCTTGGTTTGTATCTAGTAAATAAATCTATTTATTCCCTCACATTCTCTATAATGTTAGGATGAAAATTCTATGAAATTAATTCTCCAATGGTGTGATCATGTCCCCTATCATCCAGAAATTGAAGAGGATGATTACCATACCTTCAATAATTATCTTTTAACCAATTTATTCCAATCCATTGAATATATATGGGTATTTAGAAACTATTTCAATGTAATTATCCTTGTTTTAACTAGAAATTTTGATATTAATTATAAACTATTTATTGTTATTTTAAGTGGTGATGATAATATTTAAAAATTTAAAATCTCATCAATTTTGGGTCATTGGACCAAATTTTTAATTATTTTAATTTAATTTATAAATTTTTATGTGTAGTTTTATAAATATTGTTTTCTACATTATACACTATGAACAATTATAAAAAAATCTCATTTTCCATTGTTTGTTCTATTCTGTACTTCGTATTATGTATTAAAATCAAAAACATTTAAATTCCACTTAAAAACTTTACACATAAAGACAATTTGAATTTTTTGAGAACATTTCATTTCACCTTTCTTACTAATTTCCCTTTCATTATTTATATTCTCAATAATAACTACTCTCTATACAATCATGGAAGATTTGATATACATATCTAGAAATCATAGGTAATTTCATTTATTTTGGAGCTATTCATTCATTAACGCTAAATAATTATATGTAAAAAATAGAACACACATTTATAATTTTCATACATAAATTATATTTTTTTATTCTTTGGTGATTAAAGATATGTAAAGCATAAATTAAAACTCTCATAAATATTTTCATGTACATATATTATGTTGGGGTTTTTTGATGATTTTAACTAATAGTAAATCTATAAGATCCCTAGATGATGAATAGATGATATATTTAACAATTGATTATTTTCATTACAATTTGAATATCAACCATTTAACAATTGAGTTGTTCACCCATTTATTAATCAGTCATTACATGATCTTTTTAAAAAAAATACATCATTATCCCGTGATAGGGTAGAGACTTTTAATTCTCATGCTATTTGGCATTGAAATAACATTTTGTTTGGGAATGGAAATAGATTTACATTTCATTTGGAATGAATTATATGATTTTATTGTATGCTATCATATTTTCATAGATAAATGGTGTAATTCTTCACTTTCATGAAATTTTGTCATCAACTAATCTCATATAATAATTTTTCTAAAAAATTAATAATAATTTTTTTTTGGTTTTATAAAATTTTATTTCATTTAATTCACAAGTGGTTAGAGAATATCATCCACATGAAATCTCTATGGGCATTCATGTGATGCTTTTAATGCTTTCTATTAGATGTTGGGAGTGATGATGTACTTCTTCTCTAGCATGTAATTTCTCATTAAATTATCTTTTAATTGTTCAAATACATATATTTATTAATTAATACAAATATTTGGACTTCTCATTGTGTATTTATTAAAATTAATATGTGATTAGGGAAAGAAACAATGTGACATATCATGCAATATTTATGTGATTCTTTTCATATATTCTATTAGATTTCTGAATAATAAGGTGGTGAAATTATTCTATTTCATGTTATTTTTAGTTCAACTAATCTCTTTTTATTCTCCAAAAACATTTCTTTTAGCTGTGTTTTCTCAAATCACACTGTATAGTTAGTCAATCATGTAGCAGTGACCTTCAAACCTAAGTCTATTCTAACTGCTATATTTTAATTTTTTGAAATTATTTTTTTATTTATTTGTTTCAAATATATATAAATAAATTTTAATTTATAATTTGATCATATTAGATTTTATTACACACTTTTCAGTTGATTATTTTCTATAAATGACTTTAACTAATGATACTTTTCATAATTTTATAATGGTTTTATATTATACCTTGTATATATTAATTGTACATGAGTTTTTTTATAGATTATTTACACAAATGTGATGAAAATTAAGAAATCTATATCTAAATGGAATAATATTATTAAAATATATGAATGTGACTACAAAGTTTGAGTAGATAATCCATAAATCATAAGGAAAATGTTTGAATAACTATAACTATTTTATGATGAGTCTATTTATTCATTCATTAATAGAGTGAATAATTTGGTTTTATTTATGAGAGATATTATATAAATATAAAAAAACATATTATGAAATAAAAATAAAGTATATTTCATACTAACTAAAATTAAAATGATATTTTTATAAAATAAATATACCTAAAAACTTCTTATCCTAATGATATTCAAATAAAATTAGTTTCTTATGAAATTGGAATCAAAGATGGAGAAACTAATAAAAAACTAGATAACTATATCTAAAATATTATGGAAAATATTATTTTCATGATTAGGTTAAAGAGAAATCATATGGTATGATAAAAATTTTATTATTTAATATCATGAGAGGAAAAGTGAGGTTAAAAAAGTTCCATATATTCTCTTTTAAGTTGGGATTACAATGGAATATTCCAACCAGGTGCCCCAATATTTATAATGAATTAAAAAATATATAATCCTTTTAATGGAATGTTATATAGAAAACATATATTACTATATTTTAAGAAAACAACATTGAAATTAAAAAGGAATAGATCTCATGTCTAATGAACATGATTTTAATAAAGACAAATCATGTATATAATACAATTTAAAATATAATAATTTTATTTGGGAGAATATTTTTGAATTTATTGATCAAAATCATTCTATATATTTTTTTAGTTAAAAATAAGAACATGCTTATGTTTTTTTGGAACATGATACTAATCCAGATTATTCCATAGAGGAGATTATTAATAAAATATCTATAGGAAATAAAATTAATGATTTTACCTTGGATTTATAGAAAATGATTCTATAAATAGAGGAAGATATTAAATATATAGATGATGAACTAGAATTGATTAAATATTCTTAACAAAATGAAAATGTAATTTATTTTTAAGTGAAAATTAGAGAACAGGTAAAAAACTAATCTATTAAATAGAATAACATAATAAATAAATATGAGAATAGAAAATTTTAAAGTTTTAGTTCTATAAAATAGAATATATATGGACTATAAGAGTAATTAAATAATTAATAATTATTATATAAATTTTTTAAGTGTTTCAAACGAACAGGTAGATGAAGTGCATAGTAAATATTTAAATCTATTTTTATGGCTATCTATAAAATAAAATATCTAGTGTATTAGGGAAATTTATTATGATATTACCCTTATAATAATAAAAATAATAATTATAAAATTGATATCAAATCTTTATTGAAATAAAAATTTCATGTTTATAGGAACCTACTTTAATTTCTTATGTAGTTTAATTTAACTCTTAACATTTGATTGTGTTAACAAATGCATATAAATATTATGTGTGTCTATAGAGAAACTAGGATATTGAAATTTTATTATTCATCAAAAAAATTTACATGATATATTTAAAATATTTTTAAGACACGTTTTTATATATATTAAATATATTCTTAATAATATTCATTTTCAAGAGGTTTGGGAAAATGATTTTCGAAGATGTTTTACACTAATAAGGCAATTAATAAATAAAAATTGTAACCATGTGAATCTTTTTAATCATTTTTATGTTCAATGTTTTGATTTATATAATTCATATAGGGGAAATTTTTAAATTATGATTAAAAATCCCATAATTCATGATTTTATTTGAAAAAATGTGAAGCAATAAAATTTTATTAGAATAGATCTTGTGGTTGAAGTGAATTTAAAATCAAAAGTTTTTAATGGGACATAGATTTTTGATAATTTATTTTCAACACATATAGAGGAAAAAAATTAACCTACCGATAAATATTGATTCTAAGGTGAATGAAAATAATTATGTTTAGTAATGGTGTTGTAGAAAATATCAAGGTCATAGGTATAATTAATCGATTTAGAAAATAAATATCTATAAATTGATGGTGATTGCATAATTTATCCTTATCCATGAATGATTGAGTCAATATATTGAATAAGATATCTAATTTTCATATTTAAGGGATAATGGAGAAACTAGTTCACTAAAAAATTATTTTAATATTCCATAACTAAAAAGATATAGATAAAATAATATTTTTTTATTTGAAAAAGTAAATATAATAAGTAAATATTATAATTATAAGAAAATAAGGCAAATACTACTATTTGACAAAATACATACTTAAGTGTGTGAAAAAATAATGTATAATGTAACAAAATTTTTAATGTAATTTCTTTTATTTTTACATGGATATAATTAATTATGTAATATAATTACAATGTATAAAAAATTAGAAGTAATTAATAATCTTAAGTGGTATAAAATGATAGTGGAAAGCTAATTTTGATTGAATATAAATGTTCTATTTTATAATAATAGAATTTTATTAAATAATTATTTATTTAATAATTATCTATATAATCATGGAATTTCCCCAAAAAAACTATTAGAAAATAGACACACTTATAGAATGCGTAAGTTGAGAGGTAAAGTATAAACTTCTAAAGTATAACACTATCTATGTTGTTCTCTAGTGGTATTAAAATTTTCCACCTAAAATAAGTGGATAAAAGTGATATATATATATATAACATGTATTTCATGTCTACCTATGTGAAAAAGTCTCCTTTTGAACAGAGGTTTAAAACTAAACCAACAATAAAGTATTTATAAGGCTCTGGTAGTAATTTATATATTATTTATATGGAAGGGAATCATGGAAAGAATAGGAATAATATGATAGAATTTTATTTCATATATTCTCCTTATGATGAATGTTTTATCAGTCATTTATTATGATACTCGATTAAATTTTCCATGTAAAATATGTAATAATGGATAGGAAAGAAAAAAAATCACTGATGGGATCATTAAAGGTAATGTATAGAAAAGTGAATGATTAGAAGATACTAATGAGTCTCCCCAGGATAGTGAAGAATCCATAATGTAATTTTGTATAAATACAAGATTAGAAAATAAATAAAAATTCTAGTTAGACCAACATGATTTAGTAGTACTAAAAATGTTTATGAAATGAAAATTTTGGGAGACAATTCTACTGCATTATAAACATAAAGGATGTATATAATTAAAATAAATAATCTATAATATTTATTTGTGTAAATAATATATTATTAATAATACAATGATTAAAATTTTATAAAATATATGAATGGATTGTTAAATTAGATAGAAAATAATGATACATAAAAATTTCTTCCAAAAATAGATGATGAAAGTATGATATTCAAAAAAATATAATTCATAATTATAATTAATGAAAATATAGAAGTTATAAGATTTATAAGAATATTTATTTAAAACTGGTATTCATTAACTTGAAATCTAGATGTATATTAAATTATTTCACTAATAAGGTTTATTGAGGTCATAAAATTGTTTACATCCATATTTATATAGATAATATTATGTTATATCTAATAATTCTGTGTGAAAACTCATTTCACCTATAATTGTTTATAAATACAATGTTGTAAATTTAGAAAAGGATAATGAATACAAACTAATTATTATAAAATTACTATACTTTAATAAATTGAGGCCTGATTTTTTTTTCAACATGTGTAATTTCAAGGTATGAATGTTTAACTATATGAAATCACATGGTTTTTGTAAAATGAATTTTAATACATGTTAATGGAATAACTGGATGTGTATTATATTATTCTATATATGTTATTAAAAACTCATATCCTTATTTGATGTTTATTGGTCCAAATCAATATATGAAAATAATTTCATTTCAAGGGGATATTTTATTATGTTCAAAAATTAATTTTTATGGATATTAATGAAAAAATGATGTATCTATTTATATTATAAAAATTAAAATAACTTTTTATACAAGAGAAAATAAAAATTTATTGAAACACCACTTTGATTATTTGTTCACCAATTAAAAATATAAAATAAATAAGATGTTTAATTTGTACATGATAAAATTTTATAAAAATACTAATCAATATAGAAAAATCATTACAATCTACATGTTTTTGAGTGGTGGATCACAAAAAAATTGACCCATCATTATAGATTTGTCGTCATTGATTATATTTTAATTTTTATCTTTGTAATTTGAATTATGAGAATATATATATTATTTACCTTTTTCATCATTATAATCCATAGGGAGAACAAATTTATTTTAATACTAAAGAACCTAAGAATTTTTTTTAATCATTATGATATA
The DNA here is from genome assembly GCA_963277665.1 of Viscum album. NCBI lineage: Eukaryota > Viridiplantae > Streptophyta > Magnoliopsida > Santalales > Viscaceae > Viscum > Viscum album. The sequence continues at coordinate 1,762,340,445 of OY728120.1, read as the reverse complement.
TATCCATAAAATATTTCTCATCTTAACATCAATAAAAATATGTTATATACCTCAAAAATTATACATACGAGTCATAATCAATAGTTATAACATTTGTTTTTTATTTTATGACACCACCCCATTATTGCATGATATTATCCCCACTAGAAACATTTTATTCAGCTGAAAAATATTTATTATTTGATCTTCAACTATTTTCCCTACATAGAAAATCTTTTTGATCACCATTATTATCTATGGAAATGATTTCAAATTTGTTATTCTTAATATTTTTTTGATCCATATCAATGTAAATATTATCTTAATTGAAACCATTATGATATTAAAAAACAATATTATATTCCTTTAATTATAATTATTTGTCATTACTACACTCATCTAGACATCGTGACAATGATTTGGTATTCTATGTTAATATAAAAATTAGAGGGTTTTTATCATCAATTTTATTAGAAGTGTCAATCTATATTTTTGGTGACTGTTATAACATTTTTAAAATTGGTTTATGAATATTATAAAATAATTACACCAATTATATAAATATTATCTCTATTGTTTTCATCCTTGATATGTTCCTAAGATATGTTGGTAATTATATAATTGTTTGAATCCACTAATAAGGAAGGATCGTTACTATAGAAGACTTATAAATTTAGTTTTTCAATAAAAATTGTATTCATATCCTTGATTATAGCATGATGGATAAAAAATATATCTATGATGTAAAACTTAAAAGCTTCTAATATATGTATTTTTATTCAATTTAAATGATAATATATTCTATGGCTAGCTTTAAGATATCAAATTTAACACAGATAAATGTTGATTAAAAATGTCACAATTTACTTTTTAAATATTAAAACATAGGTACTATCCTATGAAATATCATAGATGATTAACAAAATAAGGGTTTTTAAAAGGAAATAGTAGAACATGGAAATAAAAACAATATTACTATATAAGTTCGGAAGAATTTTATCTGAAAATTGAATGTCCATTTGAATAGTTAAAACAAAAATTAGTTTTAAAATAAAAGAGAACATGAATAACATTTTACTAGATTTTATTCATCATCAAAATTAATAATTATATGGTGGGGATATAGATATCTGGTCATAAAAAGACTCATTTGACTCTATAACATTTTTAATTTCTATCAATGAAGTCAGCGATGGGTCTACGATCACCAAACAGTCCCACCAATGATAAATAAATCTGAGAAATTGTATTTTTAAAATCAAAAGTTAAGATAGTCAATACTAAATGGATATTAATTAACCCTAGAACCTTTTATTTGTATGTTACACATTTTAAAGTCAAATAATGACATAGTTTAGTTATATAAACTCTTTAATTGTGGCCTCTATAATCCGAATAAGGTCTAGCATCCATCCCCTCCCCTAATAGCATAGGTCGTTTTGAGAGATTCAACATCTCTAGCAAGGTAATTTGGAAACATATCTTTGAGGGATGAGATAATGCATTAATAATTATATCTAAAACATAATATAATACTAATACTCATTCGTATACTATTTTTATTTTAACAAGACAACAAGTTACTGACTTGAGTGAAAAAGTGTAACTTATTATATTTATTTTATATAGAAGGTGTAGTTCTGTAAACTACAATATTAATCCATTTTTAATTAAAATAAAAATAAATTTAAATTGAGTATAATTTAATCAATACCATGTTTTATCCAAATCTAGTTAAGTTATAATATATATCCATTAATTATCAGGTAGTTGATCTTTTTCAAAACTTTCTTTCCAAGAAACTATTTTTTATTCATAAACATAAAACATAGGGTTTTACTCCCACCATTTTCAAATATTTTTAAAGTTATATTTAACTCAACAATGGGTTTCTTGTTTTTATATGGCTTATTGGTTTTTTGGATTGTTTTCTCTAGGGAATTTTATATTAAGGGATTGTAATTTTTTGATATTATATAGATTAAAAATAAATCATCATCTATAAACATTATTTCATATAATAATCATATAATACATAAAATTATGTTTTTTTGATATTTATATATATCATTCATTGATTTTTTTATTAAAATGGGAGATAGGTATAGAGAGAACACAATGAAAAAAAGAGCTCATTTTTTCTTTATTTGTTTTATAAAATTGAGGGAGTGAAAAAATAAAAAAAAAATATGGGGGAATGTTCGATTCCTATAACCCCATAATCATGTAACTTTGATATTTTATAAACCAATGTAAAGATATTTTTTCGCTATTTTTTCATTAGATATTGATTAAGGATTGTTTATGAATTGTGTGGATATAATATTTATAGACAATAATACAATATACATGAAGCCTTTAATAATGTAAATATTTGGTCTATAGAGAAGGATATGACTCCTAGGAATCATAGGTCATGACTAGAGAAGTATTAATATCATAATAGGTGGATAAGGGTATCATTTCACGTTATAATCCATGAATAAGAATAAGTGAATTTTAAATCTATACAAAGATATATCATGAATAATTTTTGATTTATATCAATTTTGTTTACATAATTTTCAAATTTGTATCACATTTTATGATTGTAAATATTGAAGAACAATTTTTCATAGGTTCAATAGAATCTTTCATGGTGATAATTAAGAGGAATTAGAAAGGGGATATAATGTAATGGTGCTATGAATAATTCATGTGAATACTTTTTTTAAGATAATTGAAATTAATTTAAATGGCATTGAGTGAGGATATAATATAAAGATACTTTCAAATATTTTGTACTAATTAAGTAACAAATAATAAAAACCCACAATATTTGAATTCAAAAATAATTAGACTCATATTATAGGAATTGACTATGAGAAAACACAACACATAGTTCAGTACAAAACAAGTATAAGGATATGATATAAATAATGACATAACCCCTTTTAAGGAATGGATTAAATTACAAACACTAATTAAACTTGACATAGGGGATAATGAATATCACATAAATTTACCAAACACCTAAAAAATATACTTTTTAGTTTTCTAAATATAAATTTTTTGAATTTATGTACATTATTTAAACAATTATATACATACACTTCATAATTTTCTAAGCATGCTCTTTGTAAATTTTAAAGATACACAACATAATTGTGTGATCATACATTGTTGAAACACCTTTATATATACACTTGATACAATTTTTGAATTTACATACACATCTAAACATTCATGCAAATTTTTTGAAAAAATCCATGATTCATACACATTTATACATACAATGTGTTTATATTCAGACTATTTAAAAAATATATTCATACATGTTCACATATTTGTATAAATTTATGTTCATAAAAATTTGTGCCTCTTGAAGATGAATTTACCTATGACTGTTAACATACATGAACATGTAGTTGTCTATATTTGTGTGTGTATACCATAATATTACACATGTATTATTTGAAATTATAGATAATTAATTTAAATCATGGTATGGGAGAAATCAATTAAAAATTTATAAGAAAACTATAAAATAGAAGTTTCATGTTGATTCCTTTGGAAAATATTAATCCCTCTCATGAATAAAAAATGTAATCCCTCATGGTACCCTGATAAAAAATTTACATATATGTTTTTTATAGAGTAAATATTTTATTTCATTTGAAAATTTTTAATGATTCCATTTACTGTTGGAATATATTTTGGTGCAGTTTTATTAGTTAGGTAAAATTCCTCCTATGTACACTCTAATTTCAATATTTTAACTTTTTCTGTTATTTTAGGTAACATGTTATTTACAAAGACATTTAGAACAAGAATTTGATAAATAAAAAATTTGATACATGTTAAGAAGTCAACACTACAATTCAACATTAGTGGAAAATTTGATATTCCATATGTTTTTATTAAAATACTTGATTTTTATTTTGCTAATATATTAAAATCTTTATATAATTAAATGATGATTGATGTTTTTATAAAAATATTAATACCCTTTAAATCTTTGATTGATCGTTTCAATAAATTTACATATCAAATAAAACATCCATTATTAGGGTGGAATTGTTTCACTACTTTACTACAATGAAAAATTGGATAACATCATTATTGTAATGGATTCTATATAAACTTTTGTAAATATACAGTTTGGGAATATTTTTAACTAGATGTATGTATTATATTAAAGTTAAAATCTAGTTGGGAAGCATATATTTATTTAAACTATTTATTCTTTTGAATGTGTTAAAACTATTGATCCGAACTATTTTTTGTTACTTATTTATTAAAAAAAAATTATTTGGATATGCATTTGTGAACTAAACATTGAAAAATAAGTTAATTTGGTAGGACTACCTTGAAATAAATATTATATATTCATTGATGAAATCTTTTCCTTCTTTCATTTTTTTCTGAAATTTTCACTTGGTTGAAAGTTTTCAAATATTGTTTTTAAAGATTTGTATTGAAAAAAACATGAAATTAAAGGTCTTTTCTATAAAAATTGTCATGAAATGATTTTATAGACATGAAATTTTAATTTTATGATTTTTTTATGTCTGATTATAAATTAGGGACTAATGAGATTTAGCTATTTTAAAATTATATGATCTATATGGTGCACTTTGGTACCAACTGTTCGTCAATTATGATGACATTAAAGTGAGTTTTTTATTTTGTGATGTTCTATATGAGATTTAGTATAGTGTGAGGTGTAGGTTGTAGGGTGTAGGATTTCAGTTTTTTTAAGGAAACTATAGGATAAAAAATATTGAAATTGGATTAATTTTCTAAAATCTTTAAAATGAAATGTTTTGATTGGATGTGATATTTTAATTTGAAAATTGTTTTTATACTTTATGATAAATCTGAAACCGTTGATCTCTTACTATTTGAATACTATTTGATCTCCCTTGGGCACATGGGTTCCAAAAATTCATTTGATTTGATGGTATAAAAGTGTGTTTGTTGATGTTCAACATGAGTTTTAGAGTGGTGCAGGGTGAAGAACTACATTTTTCATGCAAAATCGAGGATATATCACTGGTTTTAAACTATGGAATTAGAGGTATTGTTTTTTTCTAGAAACTATAGTATGTATTGATGGTTTCAAACAATTGAATTAAACCTTGTGCCACATTTTATACCATTACAGTAAACATGTAACTAGGATTTCGAACCCTGTTAATAAGTGGTTGTTAATAAAGTTATATTCATGGTTAGAAATAGTGGTTATATGTTTACTACACAATGGAAATAGTGGCTATATAAGTTACCTTATTACCACACCAATAAGAGACACATTTCACCAAATGGTGTCTATTACCAATAAGCAGAGTTATAAAACATGGAGATAGCCTGAATTTATAGTAGATTCCAAAACTACTTTCAATACTGGTGGTACATTTTAGTGGACATCAAAAACATGAAAATACTTTAATCTATAGATTCATTTCATGGATGATAATCCAATGTACCCTCCAATAGAATCTATGGAATTCATCTTTGTGATATAATACTTCCCAAAAAATAGAAAAATTGATCATAAAACAAGATTATCCCTGTTCAAGATAAAATATCATAAACAAAAACTATAATTATGATAATATACCTAAAAAAGAATACAACTAACCAAAAATCCTATAGTATGTTGAGTCTCTTCACATCAAGTGGTTGTTAAAAACACATTTCAACCTACCTCTAATATCCCAAATATACTATCTATAATCTACCAAATTCAAAAAATTAATCATAAACAGGCCTCTGATACCATGTTACGAAGAACCCGACAAGGATACCCTCTCAAACTAGTATCTATAATGAATAGTCATATAACCTAATGGAGTTCCCAATCCCCCTGGGCTTGAAACTAACAAACATACATCACTAATAACCATAATAAATGATTTCATCAAACATGAATACCAAAACATGACATATATATATAAACAACATTTATAAACCATAGAAGTGTAAAAAAATAAATTCATGTCATATAAAAATGGAACAATAAAAGCAATAAAACTCAAATGTAGCTAAAAAATTCCTAGATGAGAGTTTAATATTAAATGAAAACTAAAAAAAGAAACATCTACTCAATGGGATTTCTTGGGAAAACTCCCACTATCTCACAATTACATACAAAAACACAACTAGTAGAGACCTTACCATCACACAGGGGTGACATTCCTTTCTCTTCATAAAAATATATAAAAACATTTACTCACCACTAATGGGGAGCATAGGGTGGGAGCTAAAAAGGCTCATAATGATTCCTTTCAGGTTCTCAATATCAATTAACTATAAAAAATAAAGATATGATCAACATTAAAGAAAATATGGAATGATGCAAATTTAAATATATATATATATATATATATCAAAAGTGTTGTAATAAATTTCCAATGTTTCCACAGTTCCAAAAAATCAAGGTTAACATGTATAAAATCATAACACATATATTAATACAATTTCAAATCATGAATCACATATCTTATTAAATCAAAATAATTATAAAGAAAAATTATAGGTATGATGACTCCAATGAACACACCAAGTCAAATAGGCTAGAACACTCATACCCAAACATTGATAATCAATCATATCAAGTATCTCAATAGATGAATTGAATATTGAGATAAGATGAAAAATATATAATGTCAACCTCAATCAAGGTCTAACAAGTCCTTTGAATGGAATGTCTAGGAAGCAGATAAACAACACATGATTGAACTCCCTGATAATATAAATGGAAAAATATTTTTACTACCCCTTCCACCTATGTATCCAAGGCTTCCCATGTTCTAAATTTTCCATAATATTTCATCAAAACCATTTTTTGAAATACATTTCATAAATCCATTTCACAATTCATTGAAAACACATTTTTTATTACCATAAAAGTAGAAAACAATCATTACTAAAAAACCTGATTCAAAAAAACACAACATAATAATGAAAATACATTTATTAAAAAAAAATATAACTAGATTAATGTAGTTCATCCAATATATTCTAGAGACAAAAACACTTACCTCAAACATGGGTCTTACAGAGCCTTAATTGAATCCACTAATATAGAAGAATGAAAAAACAATAATAGGAGGCCTTTTAATCAATCCTTTCATCTCAATAGGAATTCAAATATAAAAACTATCAATGAAAAATTTAACACAATATGTACCTTATGAAACGCACACTCTATACAACAATTGATAAAAATGTCAGCCTCCAGAGGATTATTGTAAAATAGAACTAGAAAGGATGAAGAGAATAAACATCACAATAACAAAATATATGATAATGTATCACAATTGGGTTGGTGTATTTAATAGAAATATAGTAGTATAAAGATCCCATACACAAAGAGATGTAGTGAAACCATGATGAAGTTAAATCTCCAAATGAATCAATCCATAAGAAGAGGAGATTCTCAAAATCAAATGGGATAGATCCTCGGTTTTGAGAGAGTTGGGTATGGTCAAATGATAAATTAATCAGAAATTCTGTGCATAAACACCTACAGACTCTGATCATTACACTACATGAATCCTGGAATCTAGATATAAATCCATCAAATCCATAAACTTTAAAAAAGGTATAACCTCTATTAAAAAACATTGATCAATATTTTCCAAATGTTAACTCGTCACATGACGTGTAAAAATTTCATGATCTAAACCATTTCATGAAATCATCCCACCAACAAAATAACTTCATGTAACCCATTCACAACATGATAACATTCAGTTGGAAGATTTTCTAGATACACATTGAAAAATTCATTGGTCCAACTCTTTCATCAAAGGACATCCTGTTAAAACATTTTCAAATTTATACCTAGAAATCATTAATTACAACAAACATACATCACTAAAAATTAATACATTTTCCCCTAAAAGGTATCTCTATCCTCAAAATCCCATAACACATAGAGACAAAAAGGTGAAATTATTAGATAGATGATAAATACCTGAAACAAGGAAATGAGGTGTTACAAAAATTTTCAAAACACTATAGGGGTACTCATTTATTCTCTATCTTGAACTGCTTAATATTATTAACACAAAAATTGTATCTCCATATGCTATTGAATTTAGCTATTTGATGAGGGATTCCAACATTTTCATATATTTTTATTTTGGAATTAGTTATGGATGGTTCATGAAAGACATCGGTGGTTCCCCCTTTGAATTTTCTTCTATTATCTCCATCAAATATGTGGTCCTAGTAACCTAGGATAATAAATATAGCATTTTGAGATCATTATTCATGTTATAATATTCCATGATTATTCTAGTTCTTGAAATTATTTTAATTGGTGCTATATTGTGGTTTTCATGATAATAAAAACACATGTTGTTTCAAACATTTTGGTTCATTTTAACATATTAGGATTCAAATATTTAGATCATTCATTAAACTATATTTTTTTAAAACATATATATCATGCGAATATACAAGCTATTAGATGAATTGGTATTCATCAATGTTATTGTATGGGATATAATTGAGCATGTTGATATACAATAATTTATGGCCCATGGGAAATATAAAATTTTATGATACAAATCATCCTTTCAAATATGATTAGAAACAAAAATAACCCTAAATAGGGTATCTCCCTTATTTGATACAAATCCAAAGAGTTCCAATGTCATAATATATAAAGAAACCCATTTTTATATATAGACAACTTATTATATAATTCTATTTTATGATGAAATATTCCTTTTAAAGATTAATTTTTTTATCAACCCACTAATAGAGGTTGAAATTGATTATTGTGTAAAATATTCTACCCAAATCATCCAATTAGATGAAATTACTCTATTAATATAATAAATTATCCTTAATTGTGATTTTATGGTAAATATGTATCATTTTTTGGTCTTTATTCCACCACATAAAACTATATACTAAGAAAAAAATTGGAGAAAAATCTCTACAATAATCACTATGAACCAACAAGACGATATATGTTGAAAAGGAAACCTATATTTATTTAAAAAATATTTATTTATTTATATAATATTTGTATAATATTAATCCCCCAATACTATCATTTGAAAATTACTCTTTGATTGAGATTTTTTCAATACCCAATCAACCAATCATCTCATACCCAGAAACAAGGATTGAAATTTTTAGTGTTTGGTTATACTTGATGTAATTTATTCCTATCATGTGATAACTATAGATAAAATAATCACATGGATAATTTCTACTGAGTTAATGTATGAATTTCAAATTCTCAGAAATTCATTGATGATGGTGGAGATAAATATTTTGATGAGTAAACAAAAATTATTGTAGAGTGGTTAATAAATTCTTTCTTCAATTATAGCCTAACTATGACCACAATGTAATTATAGTTTTTCAACCTTGAATATGTCTCAATCCTACCTGGGTACCCTAGTAACCTGATAACCAATATGGTATTGACATATCCCGAAGGGTATTATAGATCCCAATGGGTTTTTGACTATCAGTTGTAATCATATAAAATGACAGTGGGAATGATTTTTCCACCAAAATTATGGAAGTAAAGACAAACAAGTATGTATTAATCTTAGAAAAACTCTATGGGGAGGAATGTAATAGAATTAAAATAGGTATATTAACCCAATTCACTATAGTAAATTAATAGAAAATTGGTACAACAGCCCAAGTCCCAATGGATGCAACTCACCAAGTCCACATATCAATATCAAGAACCACCTCCAAGTGGTGTTTTACCCCTGATTAGACCATGAAGGATATAATATACAAACACCTAAAGGAACAATTAGGTTATTAGATAAAATTATAGTACGGTCTCTCTAAAGATTCCATAAAATATTTCAAAATTTATTTAACCAAATAAATAGATTTCAGTTTTAAATAAACAGGTTCAACATTTAAAAATCATATATAAAAAACTAATGCCTTACATTTCAAATTATGGATGTACATTTAAACAAATTTATTATATATTTATTTTATATAATATATTTTATATAAATTCATAAGGAAAGAAATAATTTTAATAAACATTGTAATAAATTTATATCTCATATATAAACAAGCTAGCAATATGGTAATCTATTATGAAGTACGTTAGTTCCAGGTTATGGGATCGTCACACACTCATGTGATAAGAACAGAAATATGTACACACATCCCTTGAAATTGGGAAGATAGGACTCATATATGTCGTAACAAGGAATAATATTTGATAAAAATTGTATTTTAATGCTATAAAATGTCAATTAGGTGCTACATTATTCCCATCCTAGCGTTTTGGTCCCAAATAACTCACTAACGACCTAGGAAAACATGTGCTCTAGTATAAACCAGTGATGCGAAATTTATTTTAAGCAACCTTAAAATGAAATAAAATCCCATTCTCCCATTTCCAAAATACCAATTTCCTATTTATAATAAAAATTGGATTTTTAATCGAAAACACGCTTTTTATAAGATAAAACCCAAAGGTTTCAATAAAAATTATTTTAAGCCATTTATCCCAAATAAGAATTTGAAATAAATTTATAATTCAATTTACATAATTAAATTAAACAATTTAATTGAAAAATATTCCATCAACTTCCCAATTTAAATTAAATAATTTAAATCTTTCCAATATACAATATATTTCACAATCACACCATAACAAAGTGGAATTGGGTGTTTTTCCAATATGAGGATAAAATTCAATTTCAAAAAACCCAAATTTAATGAACTTGAGTTTTAATCATTCAATTGAAAGAAATTTTGTTTACTAGAGAAATTGAATATAAATCATAAATAGAATTTAAATAAATAAATATATGGTCGATAAAAATTTGGTGTCATGATTGAACCACCTACTGAAATTGCTAGATCTTGAAACTCTAAACCCTAATCGGTATTTTCTAGTAGAGAACCATGAAAATGTAGAATAAAAATGAAACCCTAGTTTAAGATCTCGAAATATAAGGTATTAGATCCTCCAACCAATAATGAGATCTACAAAACAATAGGGAGGAAACTAGATATAGTGGGAGAAAGGTAATGGAGAGATAAAATAATCTAAGAGAGGATCAACCGCCATTCTCCAATCCTTGATCAACTTCTAGGAGGATTCCATAGTTCCAAAAATTACTCTTGGGAGATATCATGGAAGTAGAAAATGATTTGGGGTCGTACAAATCTATGAGGGACCTAAATGTGGGGTTTCAAGATTTTAAAACATATGTTCATAATAAAAAAACATGGACGCACAGTTTCTTGAGTAGGGACCTACATTTAGAACAAATTGTACACCCTGGTCATGAAACTATTTAAAATGGGATGAATTATTTATCCTAAGTGGGTTCATGGTTTTTCATATAGTTCCCCAATCGTGAAAACCCCCACTACTTGGGTTTGCAGTTTTTTCCTAGATAGGGTGCATGGTTTGGGAAAAACAATATGCTAGCAGCGTACTAACCTAGAAACTTTCAAAAAAATTAAAATTTTCACCGATTCAACCTTAAATGAAACCTATCCAAATCATGATTAAAATGATGGGTTTAGAAATACCTGAAAATAGTTATAGGATGTTACAAACTCCCCACCATATAAATAATATGTCCCCAAAATCCAACTGAGAAGCTTCCATTCCAAAAAAATGAGGTCACTACATTCACATCAGTTCCTCCCTCTCCCAAATCTCAGGACTACCAAAACTATGATACTATTTCACTCGAACCAAAGTTATCATCCTGTCATTGAGTACCTTGGGGTAAAAATAAACTATCATGATAGTTCGCTCAGCCGTGGATAAATCAGGATCAACCTCAAGATAACTCCATATAAGAATATTAGATATATTAGAGAGATAATTTCTAAAAAATGATTCACAGAACACATTATGTATCAATGTTTGTTGTGGTGGAAGTTCTAAATGATATGAAAAAATTACTCGCTAATAAAAACCCTCAAAATTTCCCACAAAATGAGGAGCAAGCTTACCTTACCTCCCAAGATGTTGATGGCCGAACATAGGTGAATCTTTCAAGAACACATGGTCACTAACTCAGAATTCAAAAGGTATATAATGATGATCAACATAAATCTTTTTACCATCATCATCCTCTAAATAATAAACTAAATATTTTTCGTCTTCTCTTAGACCATGATTGGCCTAACCATATAACTTTAACCAATCTTCGACCAACATAATAAATATCTGAAAGGGCTACCATAAAAGGCCTCGAAAGGATCCATTATGATCACATATTTATAATTATTGTTATAAGAAAACTCAACCATCCCAAAATGATCATCCCAAGCCCAGCCAATATATAGAACACAATTTCGGAGAAAATCGTCAAGAATCGGTACAGATCATTATGTCTTTACATCCATCTATAGATTTTATGTCATGCACAAAAAAACCTTAGATCCTAGTACCTATTGAAGTCATGTCTATTAGGAAAAAATCCCTCAAGGTATCATTGAAGCATTTTTGAGGGGATTGTTCTTGTTGACGAAGTGGACATCTGTGTTGTGATTGTTGACAAAGAAAACCATGACATACAAATTTGTTGACAAAGAGGATTTAATGGTGGCATGTCGAGTTCAAGATTTGTGGTTAACGATCAATGTTTGATTCAAGAACTTCTACAAAGGAATGGATGATCTGGAGGTGGTACAAAAAGAACAGATACAAGGTGGCATCGTTTTCCAGTGTTTACCAAATTTTTGGGGCTGAAAATCGACAAATGATGAAAATTGGTTTTTGGAAAAGGGACTTGTACATCATATACTTGAAGGTGAGGAAACTTATGCACCCAATGTTTTTCAAGATTAGAACATCAAAAAATGGAAAAGGGAAAAGGGGCGCTAAAGTATTGGGTAGGTCATGCAAGTGACTTGCACGCTGAGGAAGGACTTGCACGCTAATGCCTAGAAGGATTGGAAACTTTCGCACCATTTATCCTTCATGATCAGACCATCAAAATATGGAAAATGAAGAAGGGGCACCCAAGTTTTTAATTTGGTTGCACAAGTGTCTAGGGGGACAGAATACTTACGAGCCGAAACTTGCGCGTTGAGGGGAGACTTGCGCGCTGTCACGCTGGGTGTCCAAATACCAATAAATACAAGTCAACCACTCTTCATTTTGTGAAGAGTTCAAGACTTATAAAAAATCAGAGCTCCTATCGCACAGGTGTGGTGGTCGCACAACTGGTGGTGGGTCCTGTAAGTAGGAATTGTGCGCCTGTTTTGAGGAATCACGGTTGTTGTTAGTTGCATGAAAATATTGGTTTGGGCATAAAGGGAAGTGAGTCACGCAAGTTTGGAGTTCCATAAGCTTGTGTCGCGCAAGTGGTTGAGGTAGACTTTCACGCCAGTTATAACTTCTGTGTCGATACTTTCACGCCGCCTTATACAAAAGCGCCAAGTAAGGTAGATTCATAGCAGTATTTCAGGGTTGCGTGAAATCCGGAATATTGCCCGATAACTTCGGTGCAAAGTGAGATTCATCTACGGGTGAAAGCTGAACTTTAATAGAGAATATACATACAATAGAGGATGTATTCATTTGTGATGATGAAGAGATCTTCAGGTCAATAAATTCTGAGTGGATCCTTTCTAGAGCAGTGAGAAAAGGAAGAGCAAGAAGATGATCCTCTCCATCAGCAGTGAGCCAGAGAGAGAGAAACAGGGAGTGACCCATTGGAATGTAGTGAGCTGACCCTAAACCTTGTAAAGGCAGTTAGCCTGGGCATAGAAGTGATCTATCCCGAACCTTGTAAACAGCAGTGTGCCTCAGTAAATTTGGTACAGCAGCACATCGCCATAGTATGCTCCTTAGACGTAGCCCAGTGAGGGTGAACCAAGTAAAAATTGATGTGTCTTGTGGATGCTTTACTTTCTGCTGATATTGTGCAAAGGGAAGAGAGAGAAGAGTGTTTTTTTAACAGCGAAATAAGATCAGAACGGGTTATAATTTTTAATTAGTCATACACTGATTCACCCCCCCCCCCCCCTCAGGGTATTCAGCCTTGTGGACATAACACTATCCAAAAAATAGAAGTAATCTATGGATCTATATCAGATACTATTACAAATGTAACTCCATGAAACCGAACAATCTCTTTCAGATAGATATTTTCCCATTCCACAACATTGTTTATATCACTAATGGTGTTAAAGTGAGATGATTTTTTTCATAAAATTAGTCACAACCAATATCACATTATTCATTCTCAATGTACACAACAACCCAACCACAAAGTTTGTAGAGATATCATCCCACTTCTAATTAGAGACTAAATGTAGCTGAATAAAACCTAATGATTTTTGGTGCTCATCCATTAACTATTTTTAAGTGTAATAATGAGAAACAAATTCAGCAATGCCTCATGTCATACCTAGCCACCAGAATCGATTTTTCATGTCATAGAACATTTTTTGGTTATTGGGATCACTACCCACTAGGAATTATGGAAATCCCCCATAACATAATAACTTACATATAAAGGTAAATCATAGAATTTAAAATTTCATAGAATTACTACATAGGAGAGATACCACTCAAATAATGTCTCCTAGAAATAAATAGAGGTTTTAAAGATACGTAACTCATCATAAATCTATTCTTCCTACTGAATCTTTTAAATAAGATCATATGTCAACTGAACACTGACCAAAGTAACCTCATGCCCATATTCTTGGAATTCAATGTGAAACTATATAAAATGATCCATCAGGTTTGAATCTTATGATGATGTTCTCACAACCAAGGTCGGAAGTTTCATTCTCAATGAATCTTCAATGAAATTATCTTTCCCTGGGGTATAGGCGATGCTGAAATTGATAAACTATAGTTATTCCACTCAATACCTCTGGTGAAGACTGAAATCATTTTAGATATATATCAATATTTTTTTCCATAAAAATAGTAAACCTTTATTTTTATAGGTATTTCCATAAACTCTTAAGTGCGTGCATCAAAGCTTCATGTTCAGGATAATGGGTCAGATAATTATTCTTCTCTGGCCTATGATGATGAGATCTATAAAAAAAGACATGATCACCTTGAATAAGAACTATCCCCAACCTGAACCTGATGCATCGCAGAAGTCCACATAGCCCCTCCATGCCTCTAGAAGATTCAACACTAGAAAATTAGTAAAAATATGTTTTAGATAAACAAAATAACTCTTGAAATTTTAGATCCCAAGAAAACATTTCTCCCTTTTGAGTTAGATCAGACATTAGAGATTCCAAATTTGTCAAGTCCTTTATAAATTGGCCATAATACCCAGCCAAACCTAAGAATATTTGAATCTCAAAAACATTTCATGGTTTCTCCAATGACATAATGTCATTCACCTTCTCTATATTAATTTATAGTCCATGTTTCAGTACCACATGTCCAACTAAATTCACATCTTGAACCCATAAATCTCATTTCCACGGCTTTTAATAATGTTAGTGATTTCTCAACAATTTCGGATCTACTCTAAGATGATGAACATGATCCTCCTCAAGCATGGATTAGACAAGGTTTTCTTCCAAAAATAATACCATGAAATAATATATATACTCGTGGAAGATCTTTTTCACTCGATACATGAAAGGGGAAGGATAAATGGTTAGACCAAAAGGAATAACAAGGTACTCATAATGGTTATACCTACTATGAGAGGCGGTTTTATAAACATCAAATTATTTTTTCCTCGACTGATGGTAACAAAACCAAAGATCAATCTTCAAGAACCACTTCTCCCCTTTCAACTGATCAAAAAATATTAAATATATGGAAATATATGCTGGTTATTTACCATAACTTGATTGGTTTTCAATAATCAACACAAATGCATAGAGAAACATCATACTTATTAGAGAAGATAACAAATACAACCCAAGATGACACTCTTGGACATATAAATCCTTTCTTTAGAAGATCACCCAACTGAATCTTAAACTCTTCAATTTCATATATTTTCCTGTGATGAGATGGAATAGACACCGATTGAGTTCACACCCAAAGTATATAGAAAACTATGCCTCTATTTTTAGTGGAAAACTAGTGAAGTCATAAGGGAACACATAAGGAAACTCAAATATGGCTAGACAAATATCACCACTCAAATATTCCCAATCTAGAATAAAAGAAAACACATATATCACTTTCCCCAACTCCAAATAATAAGGTTGTCCTCTACTTGTTCTTGGGTCCAATTATACTTTTAATATATGTCATACACTATTGGGTGTAGTGAAGGAGACCCGAAAAAGATAAAAATCAATCTAGTATTTTTTGGAAATGTTCCCATCCATCTAGAAAATGATATCATGAAATTTAATTTTAAGAACCAGAAAAATAAAAGAAATATCATCATTAGATGGAGATAAAACACAATCAGGTTTTTGAAGACCCTTCTCTATTTTTATATCAAGGGGAGTTCTAATACCCATTCCATAATAGAAAATAAATGTATGAATATTTTTCATATCAACAAAATTTGATGAAATAAAATATTGAGATGTGGAAGTATCAAATTAATAAATCATTAATGAAGAGGTTATTGTGATGGTTACTCTCATAGTCGTTGGAACCATATCTACTTCCTCTGGAGACTCGTCTATTGTGTAAAGAATATTTGTTCTAGTTCCCTATGCTTTGATACCATTTCTCCTTGAATAATATGACTACCCCATATTTTTATGAGTAGATGAGGATCCAATGACACTACAAGTGGAATAGATATGGAAGAACATATGTAGGTGACCTGGGAGTCCAATGGATCCACATATCTTGGGTTCCGCAGTGAAAACACTCTCTATGTGCCTTAGCTTGCCACATTGTAAACAAATAAATGGACCTCTTCTAGTCACTTTAGGTGGTATATAATGACTTTATTGTCAAGAACCACAATGAGAATCATCACTCTTCCACTTTACATTAATAGAACATTCACCGCCACTGGGAGAGAAAGAGACTCTAAAAAACCGTGGCATTCCATCCATATACATTTTGACATTATGTGCTCTATCCAACATATCATCAAAAGAATGAATATTCCTTAATAATATTTAATAACAAATATCTAGTCATAGTAACAACTCAAACTATGAATACCTCATCTTCCCATCTGATACTATCTCATTTGAAAAATAAAAAATCTCATCAAAATAGTTTTCATACTCTATTACAGTACAATCATCATGTTCACGATTGAAAAACTCTATATCCATGGACAATAGCATCGAATCTCAATAGAACTGTTCAGTGAAAATAACATTGATGTATTTACACTCTTATACCTCGTGCTTCTTCACCATCACCATTATTTCCTTCCATATCCTTCTTTTCCCTTTAATCATAAAGGTCACACACTTCACCATTATTTCATTAGCTGTCTCCAAGAATAGAAGAAAAAAAAAAGATCCATCCTTCCCAACCATACCTCATCCAATTGAGGATCATTTGATCCCATGAACATTATTGGATTTTGGTGAATTAATTTTTGATAATGGTCTTGGAGAACATCTCTTTGAAGTTCCACCGCTCAATCTTAAATCAGAACTAGTGGTGGTGACAACACAGAGCTTGTATTATACACATAATCACCTCAACCATGTTCAGGTCCACAAGAGGATTCACTCACTGAGGTTCATAAGTACATTCCTTTGAGATCTTACGTACATGTCTTATCATAGTAATGATTCTACACAAAATCATCAAACAAAAAAGAAGAAATTCTATTGACACTAAAATAGATAAACAAGGGAAATTAATGCCAACAGATAGATAAGAAATATTTGGATTTCAACATTTTAAAATCAAATTAATGAAAAATACTATAACTAATCCTCAAGATGTGCTTCCCTAAACACCTTGTGAGGCTTAATATTTATTATGGTGATACTTGTACAGGAACTCAATCACAATTACATCCAAATTCCTGAATTGATTATATAAGTACAAACTGACATCAAGAAATGAAGCTCAACCTAGACATCTGATACAACATTTTCAAGAATGGTACTGGTTTTCCTGGTAACCAAATAATCAAGTTGGTAATAACCTATAATTAAGGGAATTATCAATCCCTATTTATTGGTTACTAGAACCTAGAATCTTACAAAATTAATGTGGGAATGATTTTTCCAAACATTGTATAAGTAAAGAAAAAATTCTGCTTGCATATAAGAAAAACATCATAGGGTGGACTGAACATGAAATCAAATAAGTATAGCATCCCAAATTACTATATAAAAGTACCAAAAAACATGTATAACTTATGAATTACCAATGGACACAACCCACAAAGTCCCCTAATCAACAGCTAGAACCACCTCCATGTTGTGCTTTACCCTTCCTCGAACCTAGAAAGAGATTATCTACAAACACCCAAAGGAAGTTGTAGGGTGTGATATAAAAGACCAATAGGGTATCACAAAGGATTCCATATAAGATTAAAACATTAATTTAGAAAATAAATAGAATTTATTTTTAAATAAATAGTTTGGGCATTTAAAAAGATTAATTAAAGAAATCATGATTTACATTTCAAATGATTGAAGTTATTTTAAGAAAATGGATTAAATAAAAAATTTATATAGAGTAGTATATATAAATTTATTAGGCATTTAAAACAGTTTACAATCATTGGAATATGTTAATATCTAATATATAAACAAGAAATAAACATGGTCATCTTTCAAGAGCTACAACAGTCCAGGTTATGGAATCTTTACACCCCTGTGTGATAATTACCGCAATGTGTGCACATGTCCCTCAGCACTCGAAATAGAGGACTAAACTATGTCCTAATGAGGAATAATATATTCTAAAACTGATTTTTTTTAGTGTTGTAAAAAATCAATCCGGTGATAGGGAATTCTCATCAGATCATTTTGTTCCAAATAACTCACTAACAACCCAGTCATGCATATGCTCTAGCACAAATCAATGGTGGGAAACTTAATTTAACCAAAATTAAAATAAAATTAAATCCCATTCTCCCATTTCAAAATATCCAAATTTCCATTTTAAAATAAAAATGTGATTTTAATTAAAAATAATTCCTCTTACTAGATAAAACCCATTGGTTTCTATCAAACCCATTTGAGCTATTTTTCAAAAAAAATAATTTGAAATAAATTAAAATTTTAATTTCCACAATTAAATTCAACAATTTAAGTGAAAAAATTTCTATAAACATCATAATTTAAATTCAAAATTTTAAATCCCCACAATTTTCCATAAATTTCATAATCACACACTAATTCAATGGAATTGGGGGTTTTCCCAATTTCATAAAGAAATAAAATTTATTAAAACTCTAATTCAATGGAAATGTGTTTTTATTCAATTAATTGAAATAAATTTCATTTACAAGATTAATTTAATTTAAATCAATAATATAATTAAAATAAAGTAATTTAGGGTTAATAAATAATGGGAATCTTGATGAAAACACCTACCGAAAACCGTAGATCACAAAACACCAAAACATAATTGGGATTTCTAACATAGAAAATTGGTAATAGAGAATGAGAGTAAATTATAGGTTTGTGTGATGTCCCAATCTGGGATCCACTAAATGGTACACCAATCTAGTTGTACACATTCCCTTAAGCGTGCCTCCTTGTACACCAGATGGTGTTGACTAGAAGAGAGGGTATGGTATGTCAATTTTGGGGAGACCGTACCCTATTTTATCAGAATCAAACACCAACAGAAGCAAATAAAAATAACCAAGTACGGAACCATTTAAATAACCCAAAAAATCCATCTTATATAATGACCAAATAATTAAGATCAAATACTCAACTAAAAGGTAAAACATGATATGAAAATTCAAATTTCAAGTGTCTACAATGCAACTGAATGTAATGACACAATGACCCCACATCGGGTCCGGAACCTTGTCTGGTTCCCTCTCCCATTCTCTATTCCCAAATAGCAACATATCCTAGGGCCTTACCCTAATCCTGTCCTACAACAACAAAGTCTTATTAGGTGCCAATCAGGTGGCATGAGTAGGTTTTGAATATGACTTATTAGGCCACCACCAATGGTGTCTAAAACAAGTCTAGTAAAAAGATAGTGTATGTAGTTTTATAAAGAAACAAAATACAATGCATAATATAAACAGTTATCACATTTTCTTTTCTTATTTAATCATCACATTAGATTATGTTCAAATTGTATTTCTCATTTTAATCTTCATTCATTATCATTAATAATTTGGTGTTGTTCTTCATTCCTAGCACACCAAATCTCGTTTGAATCTTCATTCATTAATTTCATAAATTCGGTGTATAACATCATGCCTAGAACCAAAAATATCATTTGAATCATCATTCATTATTTTCATTCATTTTGTGTGGGTCGTCATTCCTATCACAACAATCTCTTTGAGTGTAGGTCTCCATACCTTGAACCCCTTTTCTCATTCGGCGTTGTTCGTCATGCCTAGCACCCCATAATCTCAATCTTAGATAACTATTGGATAGGAATTCCATGTATATGTCATAACTTCTAATCGGTCTAGAACCCCATGTCATGCACCAAAAAATCACAAACATTTAATCATTCTTTAATTCAAAAGAATTTTCCACATTGTTGATTTACTAATCCTAATGTTAGTTAAACATTTCAAAGGCCATTAGATAATTCAACAATTAACTAAGAACATAACCGATTAATTAATTCATCAATTAATTAATCAATCAATAACATTCTTATTCCATAATTAATTCTTCACAATTAATTATCCATATCAAAACCCAACATGTCATAATTAATTTTCACAATTAATTATCTTATGTCAAATCATTGAACACAAAATTAATTCTCTCAATTAAATATCTTTGGTCAACATCATGGCACATAATTAATTCTCAAATTTAATTATGTCACATATCCAAACATAATTCCATAATTAATTTTCCCCAATTAATTATTTTTTCACTATAAAATAAATATCTCAATTACCATTTCCAAACCCATAACAAATATCCAAAATATCTATTTGGGTACCCCCCCCCCCTTCATTTTTTCCATGATACAAATATCAATTAACCCCCAAGGAAAACTACATTCAATTCCAGTTTAGTAATTACTCCAATTCATGAAATCATTTATCAAGGAAATCTAGAAAATCAATAAATCACATTCACATATCATAAATCATGACTACGGGAGTTCAATTTAGATCACCCACCTTTTTTTATTAACGGAAGTTAGCCTACTGGAAATTCACATAATCCGAGTGGAACTACATCATCGATCAAGCTTCTGATCTAAATCTCTAAATAAAAATTAAGAACAAAGCATCATTATCTTGCATAACTAGATATTGATCCATAATAATAGATCTAGATCTCAGCTCAAAAGTTTAAATCCAAGAAAATCTTGTGGATCATCCATGAAAAGATTTATTAAAGATGGAGGAAAGAACATGAGAAGCATCATGATGAAATTCACTTATTGGGAGGAGAGCGGATCTTCAGTAAATAATTTTGATCTCAAAGAACGGTGTTCATATCACATTGGATTCCGTCTAAAAGTATTTGGATACACCTACAATTTTTCAAGTCTAATTCGAGGTCGAAATAAATAAGACCTAGAGGTTTGGGGGGTTTAAAAATTGGATTTTTGGAATTAAAATATAGCATGCATGGTTTCCTAGGAAGAGGCACATGGATAGGGAAAACCGTGCACCAAATGTGAATTCTTACATAGCCCACACAGTTCGATGGCACATGGTCAGGAAAACATTGTGCCAACCTTGCCAACTTCCTATGTTTGTATGTTTATCTTGTGCACGGTTTGGCCAAACCATTCACAAACCGTACATAGCCCATGTCTTCTCAAATTCATTAAAAACCTCACCCAAACACACCCTAGGTCATACCCCAACCCAATGGTACTTTAATAATAACAAAAGGTACCTATAAATATTCCCAATAAGAATCCATAAAAGGCTGGGATCTTATAATCTCCCCACCGTATAAAATATTATCCTAAAGTTGCACTCCCAAACTCCTCTATGATTTCGGGAAAACAATATTTGGTCATTAAGGCCTCATGTCTGGTTCTTATAATCATGTATCCTCTTGAACACATCCATGTTTCTATAACATAAGAACTAACAGCACAGTCTTTCCCCATAACACTTTCTCACTGCGACCTAGCACATGTATCAAATGCTCCTCAATAGATCCATCTATCTCGAGATCAACCTCTTCCACATCTATCACATGAAAAGGGTCAGGTTTATACCATTGATGTTATGACACATGGAAAACATCATGTATAGAGCTAAATTTATATGGAAGTTCTAATAGGTACACCATTGGCCTGATTCTCTCAAGTACATCAAATGGTCCAAAAAACCTAGGTACCATCTTTCCCTTCCTTGGTATCCTATGGTGACCCAATCTAGGAAACAGCTGAAGGAATACACAATTGCCCTCTGTAAACTCAAGAGGTTATCTCCATCTATCATCATATGACTTATGTATACCTTGAGCTATATCCATACGTTTCAGAATGAACTATGCATGTTCCATTGTCTCTTGAATGAGACTCATTCCCAATATCTCTGACTCACCCACCTCTAACCAACAAAGCAGTGATCTAAACATTCTACCATAAAGTGCCTCATATGGTTACATCTATATAGTTTCCTGATAACTATTATTATTGGAGAACTCCACTAAATCCAATTGCTTCTCCCAAGAACCACTAAATCCAATCACAGATGATCGCAGCATATCTTCCAACACCTTTATGGTACGCTCTGACTGCCCATCTGTCTGTGGGTGGAAGGCCATACATAACAGAATATTTAAACCATGCACCTTATGTATTCCCTTCCATAAGTGTGATGTATAGCGTGAATAATGATCTGAAACTATAGTCAGTGTCACACCATGATAATTAACTATCTATCTCACATAAAATTCACCTAAATTCTCTACTATAAAGGTTTCTTTGATACGAAAGAAGTGTGCTACCTTCATTAGTTGATCCATAAATAACCAAATAGTATCACTCTTCCTAAGTTCCTTTGGAAGTACTACTACAAAATCCATAGCAACATCATCTCTTTTCCATTCCAGAATAGGTAATGGTTGCAATAGGCCTCTAGGAAATCGATGCTCTACCTTCACCCGTTGATAGGTGAAACATCTTGTTACAAACCCTGGTATTTCATTTTTAGTTCATGGACACCAAAAATGTCGTCATAGGTCACGATAAATTTTTTCTCCTCAGGATGTACCACCCATTTTGAGGCATGAAATTATCATATGAGTTCCTCTCACATACTCATAGGCACAAAATCCCAATTTTCCACATAGATGATCTTATCCTCATCTATTATTCCATCTAATGTTGTCTCCCCATATTTAAGGTTTTCCCTCAAGGAGAAACAATCCACATCCTTGTATTGTCTATCCTTGATCTGTTTCAAGAGTATAGACTCCACTACTTATGAAACAAAATTCATCCTCTCTTGACTCTCTAGAACTACCACATGTATTTCTCCCAGAAAATTCATCATCTTCCATTCTACACTTCACTCATGTACCAAATAAGTGTGATTTTTCTTTCTCTAGGAATAACCCACACTATTACCCTTCCCAGGTGTATATTCCATTTCAAAATTAAAAGACTACATATACTCCAGCCATCTTCGTTGTCGAGGATTCAAGTCGTGCTATGAAAATATATACATAAATTTTTTGTAATCCATAAAAACTATAAATTGTTCACTGAAAAGATTGTGTCACCAAAACATAAGATCTTAAACCATTGTAGTTAACTCCATGTCATGTGTAGGGTAATTCTATTCATGTGGCCTCAGATTTCGAGACCCATAAGCAATGACTCTATCACCTTGCATCAACACAACTCTGGGTCCAACCCCAGAAGCATCACAATACACCGTATATTCCTCACCCAGCTCATGTAAGATAAAAATTGATGCCGATGTTAAGCTCTTATTATACTCCTGGAAAGTTTTCTCAAATTCTCTTACCCAATCAAACATTATCCCTTTCTATTCAAACATGTAAGCGGTGCTTAAAAAACGTAAAAGTCTTGGATAAACCTCTTGTAATAACTAGCTAATCTAAATAATATTTGGATATCAAAAACATTCTTGGGATTCTACTAAGAAATCACTGCTTGTACATTTTATGGGTCCACTAACACACATTTCTCTAAGATGATATACCCTAAAAAGTGTACCCTATCAATCTAAAACTGACATTTAGATACCTTGTAATATAGTTGATGCTCTTTCAATGTACATAGGATGGTGTCAAGATGTTGGGAATTATTGTAATGTGTCTTAGATTACACCAAGATGTCATCCACAAACACCACCACAAACTGATCTAATTACGGGTGAAAGATCTTGTTCATCAATGCCATAAACACTACTAGAGCATTTTTTAACCGAAAAGGCATCATGAAAAACTCATAAAGGCCATAAATGATTCTTAAAGTAGTTCTATGTATATTATAAGTCCAATCTCTCACCTGATGATAGCCTGATCTCAGATCAATAATTGAAAATACAAAACCCACTACAGTTGGTCAAACAGATCATCAAAACGTGGAAGTGGATATCTGTTCTTCATAGTCATTTTATTCAACTTCCAATAATTGACACAAAAGTGTAAACTCCCTTGGGCTTTATTTACAAACAAAACATGTTATACCCAAGGCGATACACTTGAATGGATAAACCATTTATCCTCTGACTCCTCCAACTACATTTTGGGCTTTTGAAGATCAATTGGTGTCATTCTGTAAGGTGGAATATGTACCATCTTAGCCCCCAGCATGATCTAAATAGTGAATTCCACATATCTCTCAAGTGGCAACCCTAAAAAGTCTTCATAAAATACCTATTGAAATAGTTCTACTACTGGTGGAAGTTCTTCTTTCCTACAATGCCCATCAGCTAGAAAAAAACTAACAGCATGGGATGTGAGATCTCTCAATTGATGAGTAATTTACCCAGCTCGACCTGCATGGATTTTCCATTCTCCATGAAGAACATATTGGTCACCCTAAATAGATTCAAAGTTCACTCCCTTATGGTATCTATCTATTTGGGCTCAGTATGTGACTAGCCAGTCCATACCCATAATCAGGATGAAGCCCATTATATCAAGGACATAGATACCCTAAAGAAAACAATACTATCTGATCCATAGAAAACATCACATGCATAAGAAGATATACCTAGATTGTGTTCCCAATGGTGTATCAATATTCCTGACCCTACATAAGGAATCGACCTCCAATATCAATCCACTAACAAGGTTTTAAAATATAAAGGATTAAGAGGCACTGATACCAAACAAGGCACTAGCTAAAGTAGAAGCAACTAGAATAGTACCTCTCATTGTGAATGGACCATCCTCGCTCTCCACAAGTGTAGGCTTCACCACATGTAACAATCCTTCCACTCTTCCATATGGTGTCATCTAAAACCCCTGATAAGCACCACTCTACTGATATTGGAACTCATACCTTGAAGCACCATGTCCACTACCTTTACTGCCTCTACAAGTAGAACTCCAGCTACCATACCTATATGGTGTAGAAGACCCCCTTACCACAATCTTACTCTGAACATCTGCTACCTCATCCCCATCATGTCACTGTTTCCTACAGAACTTCTATAGGTGTTCCATCTTTCCAAAATATTGTTACTCCACTAGTG
The DNA here is from genome assembly GCA_963277665.1 of Viscum album. NCBI lineage: Eukaryota > Viridiplantae > Streptophyta > Magnoliopsida > Santalales > Viscaceae > Viscum > Viscum album. Next base: position 1,762,314,754 of record OY728120.1, on the reverse strand, counting down.
GTAGAGGACAATGTGCACGATAGTGTCCCTATCTACCACATTGGTGGAAAATGACATGATAAAGATATGGTGTGGTTGTTCCTTACGTATGTCGACCTTTCTTTCCATTGTCCTAACTAAGGATATTGTGACAACACTTCCTGCCCTTATAAGGCACACACCCTGATCATCCAGCGACAGCCACCTATCTAGTAATGGAATCCTCCTTTATGTTCCCCTCTGAAATGAGACATTGATTAACCACTTCTAGGAATTTCTTTAGCCTAAAGATATTCACATGGGACTTAATTTCACACTTAAGTCCATATTGAAATCACTTTTCTGAAGAAACCTCATCTTCCACCAAAGTTGGGGGAAAATGTTGTAAATCTATCAAAATTATAGTGTACTCCATTGTGGACATGCTTCCTTATGTCAGATGCATAAATTCTGAAGCCTTATCTTGCCTTTGTGTGTCTGGATATATGTTCTCTAAGAACATCTCCATAAATACATTTTTATAACATCATGTTATTTTTTCAAGATCGTACCTGAATTTCCCTCAAGCACTTGACTAAACCCCGTAGCATATAAGCAGCCATCTTGACCCTCCTCTCAGCTGGTGTCTCCAAATGGTCAAGTATCATCTATATGGATTCAATCTACGATTCAGCTCCAACAGGTCCACCTTCTCCAGTAAAAGTAGGAGGGTGATACAGCTGAACCTCCCTTGTCTAATCTGACTTGATTTTTTAAACCCTCCCTTAGTCTCTCTCCATGAACTACATGAAATGGGAAAAGTTCTATCAGAACTATTTCCATTACACCACATGTTTCACCAATGGTGCCTCATGATCCCTGTCTGGATGTTTGTTCACGTCCATACCCCTTGGTCTCTCCCTCAACAAGCATCATAGATACATATCTCTACAAATCCAAGCACATGTCTTAGGTATTATAACTCAACTTTTTAACATTTATGTAAGAGGATAAACTATCATAATAATTTTCAACATGTCCTTTCCATTTTTTCTCACCACACAGACAACACCGAGGCCTTTTCACTACCCTTAACCATCTTACTCCTAGGTCTTGGTTAACAAGGGTACATACATTCCCATTAATTAATCCAACTATTAATTAATAACATTACCTCAAATTAAATAATTTTAAAAAATAATTAATTTCTTACACTCATTTAATCTATCAGGGTTCTCATTAGACACCCATTTATTCTTATTTTTCATCGTTATTTCAATTTCTCAATAAGGAAAATAGTTCAACATCAGCAACTTACCCATAACCAATTTGTTAGTGAGTGCCAAGAATAATGCATGTCACAACAATACTAAGTGCCTAGAATGATGAATAAAGTCTCAATTACCATGACTCTTTAGTCCATAAATCAAAATTCAACAATTTTCAAAACAAATATCACATCACACCATAAGGGTGTCTCCCAAGGTGAAATAATATACAACTGTAACAACAATCAGTAATCACAACAATCCCACCTCGAGTACTCGGATTTTCCCTCGTAAATGGGTTCGTTACCCACTATGAATTATCTCATTACCAAGACTTTAGTATTCCAAGTATCCTATCTACCTTTCCTAAAATATTAAGACAAAACAAGAATAAAGAAAAGAAAAACCCTCTGATACCACTTTGTAACGTCCCAACCCAGGAGCCACTGAATGGTGCCCCGAGTTAGTTGGGCACATTCCCTCAAGCATGCCTCCCCGTATGCCAGAGGGTTCCTACAAGCAATGAGGGTATTTTAATTCAGTTTTAGGGAGACTATACCCTATTTTATTATAATCATCCACCAATGGAAGAAAATAAAAATAAACAAGTTGGAAAGCATATAAATAACCATAACAAATCCATGTTATATGATGACCAAATCATTAAGATAAAATACTCAAATGAAAGGTAAAAATGATATGACAATGAAAATTATAGGTGTTTACTATAATACTAAATGTAAAGACACAATGACCCCACAGTAGGTCCTGAACCATATCTGGTTTGGTCTCCCATGCTCTAATCCCAAATAGAAACTTGCCCCATGGCCTTACCCTTATCCTTCCATACAACAACAAAGAATGCTTGGGTGTCGATCAGGCTTCATGAGTAGGGTGTGAGTACGACTTAGTATACACCACCAACGGTGTCTAAAATAAGTCCAATCAAAAGATAGTGTATTCAGTTTTATGAAGAAATAAAATACAATGCATAATATAAACAGTTATCACATTGTCTTTTAATCTTTAATCATCATGTTAGACCAAGTTCAACTTATATTTCCCATTTAAATCATCATTCATTATTATTAATAATTTGGTTTAGGTCGTCATGCCTATCACCCCAAATCTCATTTCAATCATCATTCATTATTTTCATTCACTTGGTTTAGGTCATAATTCCTAGAACCACAAATCATGTTGGAATCATCATTACTTGTTTTCAATCATTTAGGGTAGTTTTCCATGCCTAACACCACAATATCATTTACTATAGGTCATCATGCCTGGAAACCCTTTTCTCATTTGGTTTAGGTCATCATGCCTAGAACCCCATAATCTCAATCTTGGATAACTATTCGGGAGGAACGTCTTATCCAAGTCCCAACTTCTAATCAGTCTAGAATGTTAGGTCTAGCACCAAAAACATCTCATCCCTCTAATCATTCTTTAATTAACAAGAATTTTCCACAATATTAATTTACTAATACAATTTTTAGTTAAACATTTCAAAGGCCATTAGTTAATTAAACAATTAACTATGCACATAACCAATTAATTAATTCATTAATTATTTAATCAATCAATACCATTATCATTATATAATTAATTCTTCACAATTAATTATCCATATCAAAACCCAAAATTTCATTATTAATTCTCACAATTAATTGTCTTAGATCACATCATGGAACACATAATTAATTATCTCAATTAATTATCTTTGGTCAATATCATGGCACATAATTAATTCTCACAATTAGTTAAGTTACATAGCCAAACATAATTCCATAACTAATTTCCCCAATTAATTATCTTATCACCATAAAATCAATATCTCAATTACCATATCACAACCCATAAAGTATCTCCAAAATATCTATTAGAGAAACCCCATTAATTTATTCCATGATACAAATATCAATTAACCCTCATGGAAAAATCCATTCAATTCCACATTCCTAATTACTCCAATTTAAGAAATCATTTATCAAGGAAATCTAGAAAATCATAAACTCACATTCAGATATCATAAATCATGACTATGGAGTTCAATTTAGACCACCTACCACAGTTTATGGATCGAAGTTAACTCATAAAAAATACCTAAAATCCGAGCGACACAACATCGTCGATCAGGATTCAGGTCTAAATACCTAAACAAAAATTAAGATCAAGGCATCAGGATCATGAAAATATGGATCTAGATCAACAATTAGATATCTAGATCTCAAACCAAAGGTTTAGATCTAAGAAAATGTTGTATATATTCCAAGAAAATATTAATGAAAGATAGAGGAAAGAGAATGATAAACATCGAGATGAAATCCTCTGATCGGGAGGATAGATGATCTTCAATCTAAGATTTCAATCTCAAAGAATAGTGTTCAGATCACCTTGGAATCCCTCTAGAAGGATTTGGGAACACCTATAATTTTTCAAGCCCAATTCAAGGTCAAAATATAGATTTCATATGGGTTTAGGGGGTTTTAAAATTGTATTTATAGTATTAAAATCCCTCATGCATGGTTTTCTAGGTAGAGGTGCACGGTTAGGGAAAACTGTATTCCAACCGTGTGGCCATCCACTACCTTCACAGTTTAGTGGTGTATAGTTAGGTAAATTGTGTGCCAACTATGCCAAATTCCTCTATCCGCAAGGTTATCTTTCACATGATTGGGCCAAACAATGAGAAAACCATGCATAACCAATATCTTCTCAAATTCATTAAAAAACTATCCCAAACACACCCCAGGTCATACCTCAACCCAAATGTACTTTAATAAAAATGAATTACCTGTAAAAAAGCCCATGATTACTCCAGAAAATTCCCGTATCTTATAGTTTATGATCCTAAAACATAGGTTATTAAAAACCTCCAACCAACATGTTAATATAAAAACCCCTAGGGAGGAAAAGAGAGATAGCAGTATAAAGAGAACAAGAAGTGGAATCTAACAAGGGGAGGATCGACCATCATTCCCCAAGCTTCTGATCCATTCCTTGGTTGGTGATAAGGAAATAGAAACTACTTTTTAGAGATATATTGGAAGGCGAAAACAATGTTGGGCCTTACCGATCCATCAAGGACCTAAAATAAGTTTTTTGGGATTTTAAAACTTATGTTCGGATTAAAAAAACTCATACACACGGTTTCCTAGGAAGGACTGCATGGTTAGACCCAACTGTGCACCATGGTTGTGTGCATGTTTTCAATGGTCTTCATAGTTTCTCCTATGTGGACGCATGGTTTTTAAAACCATGCACTAACCATGAAAAACCACACTATATGGGTTTGCCTAGTTTTCCTTAAGAGGGAACCTGGTATCAAAAAACTATGCTCCGACTGTTCAATAGCTGAGAAACATTCAAAAAAATTAAAATTTCCCCTAATTCACCCATAAACAAAACCCATACAAATCATGATAAAAATAAGGGTATTCAGAATAAATTAAAATTGTAATTGGTTGTTATATGATTCTCTATAGAAGAAAGGAAAAAATTACCAAAATATACTTGGTAACCTATAATTATTAGTTAAAATAATCCAAATTTGTCTGTTTTAAAATTTCCATTATTAAATTATAATCTTTTTTTTGATTGAGTAGAGTATTATATTATTTTTACAATTACTATTAAATAATGATGTAGGATATACTAATTAAACATCTATTTGATATCATTAATGACATGTGGATTCATTATTTAACATTTATGTTTTCTATATATCCCATATGGTAAAAATAAAACACCTCATATGAAATTTAAATTCTCCTAAAAAAGGGATAATGATTTTTATTTCAAGTAATGATTGAAATTACCTTTTTAGAAGATGTAAATATATAAAATTATTCTTTATCCTATAAAAATATACAATTATCTGAGCATTTTATTTTCAGGTGCAATGCCAAAATATTAAAAAACTAAAGTTATGTTCAATAGTGTAGTTGATATGAAACATTGTGCTTAAACGGACCATGAAATAATATTATTTAAAATTTATATTTAGAATCTAGATGTTAAATTAGTGAGCGTGAATAAAATTAAATAATTTATTATATATATATATCCAATTAAATATAAATTTATTGATAATTTCTAAGTAAAGGATAAATCATTTTTTATTAATGTAATATTATTCTTCATAAAATGTTTTCTTCATAAAAGATTTTTCTTTTTTTCTTTGCAAAAAAAATTATAATAAATTAATAGTGATTTTAGAAATTTTATTTGATAAAATTAACATCATTTTTGAAATAAACATATCAAAATTAACAATGGGTGAGTTTTTTGGATTTTTTGAAATATAATGATTTTTTGGTGAATAGTGAAAAATAATTGTTTTTTAAAATCATTTCTTTTAAATAATTTAAGCAATATTAAAGTAACATGGTTATTTGAATATATCTTCAAGTAACATAATTATTAATTAGTAATGTGATCAAAATAATTACATTTTATTCATATTTATATTATATTTTATTAAATGTTTATTTTCTGGTTTTAAATGGGGTTTTCTCTGAAAACTATTTTAAATTACATAATGTTACACTAGTTTTAATACATAAAAAATCTAATGAAGAATTATTTAAATTAAATTAATATATTATTATTCTATAAAAGTTAATTTAAAATCATAAATTGATGATTTTTAGTCATAGAGTTAGTATAAAATCATCTTATACGTGAAAAATACATTTCCTAAAAAATGGTTTTTCATTGTGTCTTGAGGTTTTATTTTAATATTAAATTATTCCACTAATATAAATTTAATTTGATAAAATTTATTCCATTATAAAAATAACCATAATTTATATTATCCAATATTATCAAGATAATTTTTTTATAATGAATAGTTTAAAATGTCAAAACAATTATCGTAATTAAGGAGAAAACGGGATTAAATGGGGTTAAACTAAAAATATAAGGGTTAAAATGATCTATTTTTTGGAATTATATCAAAATTGTAATGTATAAGGCTCAATAATGGTCAATTTTGGATCCTTTTTCAATGTGAAAAATGTGGGTGCACTTTTTCATTTTATAAATTACAAATGTGTCACTCACATTACTTATTAATGGCCACCCACTATCCTCTCCTATTCAAACCTTCATATACTTTTTTGGAAAAATACCTACCCAAATTACATAATTAATTACATATAAACATCCTAGAATCATTTATTTATCATATATATATATTTATTTAGGTAACTTATTAAGTATTTTTGTGCTAACCTAAGGAGCTTAACTGAAAAAGAGGCATCGTGATGATCTGAACATTTTTATATTACTTATTTATTCATCTACTTCTAATACTATTCAATTATGATGACATAATAAAATAATTATATCCAAAATTAATATATTTAATTATTTTTATTTAATAATCAAATTTATCTCTTATTATATTAAATTGGAATTAAAAAAAACCATTTGTCTTTACGATTGGACTACAGCCTTGTGGAACAATGTAACTAATTTTTCATCAACACCCCTCATGGCTTGTTATAATGAATTATTTAAAGAATATATATGATATTTTTAACAAAATTATACTCCTATTATTATTATATCTAATATACCATCTTACTTTACATTCCATGGGGGATCCAATAATTTTACCCATGTGTACGGTGGAGTAGCGCTTAGTGAATTGATGTGATTCATTTGTCACTAATTCTTTACATGGAAGGTAATAAGGATAAAGTAAAATTATATATGTGATATATCTGAAATAATAATTATATTCATAACATGTTTAACATTTTTTAAAATATTATATATTTTATATTTTATTATCATTCCATTTAATTAAAGAACATAATGTTGTTTGGGTGTACGTGTGGACTACCTACTCCATAAAGTGTCGTAATTCATTTTTCATAACCACAAAAAATTGATAATATATATGTTTATTTAAATAAAAAATATCATATTTATTACATTAATATGATTATATAAAGATAAATTTATAGTTACCTTCCTTCTATTCTTATCATTTAAAATTTGAAATGTTATTAATGAATATGTACGACCTACTTTCTCCAAGATTGAAATATAGTTCATTTTTCATATACTTTATTCATGGATTATTTTAATATTAAAATTTAATTTAAAAAACTATATAACTATTTCATGATTATTATCCTATAGATTATGGAATAGTGACCTTTTTTCCTCAGGCAGTACACAAGAAGTTGTTTTGAGATAATGAATTGAATGTAGTCAAAAAACACGATGTAGACTAAATTGAATACCTATTAAAATATGTCATTAAAATATATTAAATAAATGATCTAATTATATGGTATTAAACCTATAAATGGTTTTTAATAGATATAAATTTTTTATAATATTACTATATAGGATTAAAAGGACATACATGGAAATTCTAGACTCGGGGTAAGGGATACTCATATCACTTTTATTTTTATGGTACATATTCCATATTCACCAATTAGTTATATTTTTTAGTGTATATACATAAAATTAATTTATTTTATAATTATTTACATGGATGTTTTTTTATTTAAAAATACATATATGGTTATTTATTTTATGATGTTTTCATCTAGAGATCACAAAATGAATTATCGGATCTCATCTTAATTTACTTTCATTGATGTATATTTTAATGTTATTCACCTAATTTCATTAATATGGTATATTTACTACCCTTTTTAATCTAATATAATTAATTATTCATAAATTATGGTTTATTATGTTTCAATTTAAATTATTTAATCTAAGGATATTTCACTTTAATGTTACAAAGTGGTAATTAATTTCATACACAATATCTTTTCATTGGGGTATATTGGTTGAATGGCCCAAAGGCCTTCTTTTTTATTTTATTATAGATAATCCACAATTTATGTGTTGAAGGAGAACCCTTAATTGGGGTATATTAATTATTCATTTTAATTGATATATCTTATATTGGTAATGAATTTGTATTATATTATTCTTTATCTCAACATTTTTTTGTGGATTTTTTTTACACATAAGAAGTCCGTTGATTAACTCTCAATTTAATGGGATGATCTTTGTAAGGGATATTAATCTAAAATTCACATTCTTTTGGACATGAATTATTATATACACCTATATTATTTTATGATTTGTATATAAATAAGCTTGATATTGGTAGGCTTGGGATCAAGGACCGAATAATCTTTAATGATGTGTCACTTAACAAATTTACAGGGACTCTTTTGAGCTCGAATGGCCCCTCTCTTGAGTTGTAATCAAGAAGGTTCAAAATGAGACTTATTGATGGGTATCCCCATTATCTTTCAACCCATTTTGGGGCCTCTATAAAAAATTCATACCATTAAATTATACATAATTAAAAATGGATGGTTTCAAAACAATCTAATCGTAACTGTAGGAATGCAAATTGGCTAGACAAACCAATTCAGGTAATGATGATTGTTCCATCTAGAAGAAGTAAAATGGAAGTTGATGAATTGATGTAAAATGACAACATAGATGATGATATTTTTCAACATTCAGTTGATATGGAGATCAGATGGTATACCTTTCTTGATTTAGATAGACTCGTATGGAAACATAACAGAAATGGACAATTTAATACAATGTAATACTATAAGATGAATTGTGTTTTCTCTATTCTTCCACCACTATGGTTGATGTAATTTATAGTTTCTTTCATAAAAAAATATATATTTATCCTCTTCTAGAAAATATAGAAAAAAAAGGTTTGCCTACCCATGATCAATTGAAGAGAGATGTACAATAGTTTACATCAAGATGTTACATATTCTGTCATGATGAGGAAAATTTCCAACACATGTTTTTCAATTGAATTTTTTTTAGAATCTTTGGAAGTATATTTTAAGTATTTTAAATATTAAAATATCCATAAACATGATCCTAAGAAATCAAATTTATGATATTACTAAAGCAAGTCCGATTTGGAAGGTTTACAATCGGCTTTTGTGTTCTATTTCTACTGTTATTTTTTCTATATAGATATAATGGAATACATATATTTTTAGTGGTAAAATGGTGACTTTTCATATGTTAGTATCAAATATTAATAGTATAATAAACACTACTAAAGCTATACAACTATATGTAGTGAGAAACACCATCAATGACCTCAACATTATCTAATTATTATGTATACAAGGAAGACCCAAAAACCATTGGCTCTTAGATATGTGTGATGGATTCCCCCAATTATTTCATGGATAAAAGTTATTTTGGATGGTTCAACAGATGGAGTTTCAGGTCCATCGGGATTTGAAGGTGTCTTCCACACCCCTTGTAGATTCATGAATGTATGCCTTAAAATTTTCATTAGTATTGGTGTGGAATATGAGGCTGAATTATTGGTGATAATTTAGTCCATAATGCATGTGACTTATCAAAACTGGAGGTGAATATGGGTTGAATCTAACTATGATATTTCTTTCAAAACCTTTAAGGAAATAAAAAGGGATGTTCTACAGTGACTCCTACCACATTGGATTGAATGTCTCAATCGGGTAAATCACATAAATTTGAATTTCTTTCATGTATACAGGGAATGTAATCCAGTGGAAGATTCATTTTCAAATAGTCAAATCCATTAGAAGAGAACAATATAGACTTTTCAAACTCTATAATTTTTTCAACCACTTTTTTAGGTGGACATGCGAGGATTAATGCACTCCCATCTTTGTAAATCTCTATGTAATGATTGAACTTATACTATTTATTTTTATTTAATAATTTAAAGGTTTTGGGAAATTTGATCTTTTGAATAAATGTTTCATTTGAATTTTTTATTTAATGGGAAATATGATTAAAAATTTATTATGGTGGAAAATGATTTATGTTACAATCATCATTCTTTCAAAGAATGTTTATATTAGATCCTTTGGTGGAAGTCATGTTCAATTATTTTCATGTACCAGATATCTTTTATTCAAATTTCTTTGTGAATGTGGATTAAATTTTTAATTTCTACATCCTCTAATATTGATTAAATAAATATCAAGATAGTTGTTTTTTAGTTATACTAATATTTTATCTTCTCTTAGGAAAACATTCATTCAAATCCATGTTAATGTTTTATATAAATTTTAAAAATAGAATTTATAAACCAATATTATTAACTGAAATTATTTTACATTATCATTAAACTTATTTGAGATGTTTTTAAGATGTAAATTTCATAATCTTTTCCAAATGAGTCACTTTTTCTTCAATTTAAAAATTGTTTGAATATAATTTTTATTTTTAACATTTATGACATTAATAGATTCTTCCACGATCATGGACATTATTTTATTTGAAAATTCAATTATATGTTTACCATGATACTTAAAAATAAATGTATTTATAAATATTATTTGGTTTTTTGTTTTTAAATTTTATTTTCTAAGTAAAAAAAGAATTATTTTCTTCATGAATGGTTTTAATGATCATATAATAGTATTTCAATTCATCAATATGAACAACCAATGATGTTACTTATGTGCCACAGGGGATATTTCATAATGATATCGTTCTCATTCTCTATCTTGATAGATTATAATAGTTTCAATAACATTTCCATGTAAACCATTTATTTTAAATGGGATAATCATTTTTCAATGACATTTTTAGGGAAACCATTTCATTTCCATCGGTTGATCAGTTTATGTTATTAATTATTTATGTTTTATTTTTATTTCTATTTTTATAAAGATATGAATTTTTTATATCCTATATTACTATTATGGTTCTAAAAAATTATTTTCAAAGGGTTGATCCCCATTATAGTTCATGGGTGAGAGCTGTATATATTATACAACCATTGTACCAGTACAGTTCTCCAATGCTTTTGTTATGTAAGTTGACCATATAGTTACACCATTTTAAAGTGTTTTTAAGGGTTCCTTGTATGGTTTCTTTAAATATTATATAACATGTTACTAACACATTTTCATTATTACTGCTATGGGGTTTTAATGATTAATTTGATCAAGATTAAAATCACATGGCTCATGTTTTTTATTCATATGACTCCTGACTTTGATATATCATTCTTCCTTGGGTATGAATATTTTTATATTGTTATTTTTAACATTTATTATTTCAACATACCCTTTTGAGTTGCTAATGAATATTGATGATATTGTTTTGAATCTTTTTATTTTTACCCTTACTAAGAATTGGAACTCAACCTATATAATGTTCCCATTATAGTGGTTTTGAAGAGTGATGTTTAAATCATACGTGTATATAAATGTTTCCAACAAGATGATGTAAAAAGGATATATTGATTATTTTTTATGGAATAAAAAACCATTTTATTCTATAAAAATACTCTTTTAACTTCATGGGTATTGTTTATGTAATATATTTTCCTAATTATCTAAAAAACTAAACCTAAAAGGTCATTGAGTATGTAATTGTTCAAATATTTCAATTTGATGTTGTAAATTTTTTATAGGAAAATTTGGGTCACCTTTATCAGTATCAAATCCACCAATTAAATGACAATTTTTTTAAATATAGATCAAGAATTTCATGTTTGGTTCTCTTATAGTTAGTATCAGAGCATGGATTAGGTAACATTTTATATTAGTATATTTTTTTGTGAATCTATCATAAGGATTATGGATATCATCATAGTTTTATGAGTTTGAGTTTTATCCTATGTTCTAATTCCTATAATACCATTTTTAGGTTTTAACTTATGAGATGTTGAAGTGTTAATGAAATTTTTGGTGATTTTTTATTGGGTTGAAGTATATGTAAATATTTAGATTAACGTGAAGAATGAATTTACATTTAATGAAAAATGTTTTAAAGAATTCATAACCATATGGGTTTATATGATCTTGAAGTTTTAAGAAATTATTTGAACATGGATTTGTCATATAGATGACCATAGGATTAAACAGTGGTTTCCTGAGTATGTAATTAATGATATCTAAAAAGAAGATCACTATATTTATTATATATAATCAAAAAGTAAAAAGATTAAATTTGAGGTTAAAAACACTATTTAATATTGAGTTTATTGAGGTTAATTGGGATATATGGTTATTTATTTATAGAATTATTTATTTTTAACATTGGTTATTACTGTTGAATTTTGATGATTAATATATTTTTTAATCATATGATAGTTTATTCATTTTTTTATTTATCTTATCATATGAAAACAATTTTTTTGGATATTTTCTAAAGGTATGGGGAATATATTTTTATCCCTTTTAGGATTACATGATACATTGAAGGATGATTTTAGTTCTTTAGGCATAAAATATTCATCATGAATACTCATCGTTTGAAGAAAAATATGTGTTTGGGGATATTAATTAAAGAATAAATTTATGAATGTCAATAAAATGTATATCTTTATGTTAATTTTTAATATGTTAAAGTAATTCCTTAACTATAGGAAAGGGATATTTAAATAAAAAAATTATTCATTAAATCTATAATCTCTTCTCTCTTCAAAGAAACTATAATATTTCCCCATAAATGGAACTTCTTTCCACGTCGTAGTTTTGAAATCCCAAAAAAATTCACTTTATGTTAAAATATATATTATTTTAATATTATATGAACTTTGTACTTTCATTTCATAAATTTTAATAGAAACAATAATTAAACACTTTAATGATGTTGGTTTTCCAAAATAGAATATTCAATTGGCAAAAAAATTATTACTGAGTCTAAAATGTGAGAAAAAAATTATTAAATAGTGCATACCGTACCATGTAAATAATCCAAAAATGTATTTAATGTTTGATGAAGTATTCAACAACAAACATCGTTCTTAAATGAACTGTGAAATAATATTATTTTAAATATGACCATTATACTTGATCCTTTAAATTTGTGGCTATGAATATTTTTTAATAATTTAAGATATATATATATATATATATAACTCTATATTTATTTTTTTTAATTGTTATTAAATACTTAATACATTTTTAGTAAATTATTCTCTTCCTCAAAAATATGTTTTCTTCAAAAATGATTTTTATTGATTTCTTCTAACAAAGTATTATAATAAATTTTTAGAGATCATGGAAAACGAATTTGGAACATATTACATCATTTTTTAAATAAACATATAAATATATACTAAGGATGAAATTTTTTAATTTTTTGTAAAAACTTAATTTTTTTGCGAAGAGTTAAAAATTAATATTTTTTAAAAAATCACATTTATTTGAAATTATATAACTAATTTAAATTAAAATTATGATTGCAATATCATTCAAATAAACAGAAGAATTATGTATTTATATTTAATATAATTAATTTCATTTGAATTATCATTATACTACATTTTAGTAAAAGTTTATTTCCTAGTTAAAAATGTGACTTTTCTAAAAAATATTTTTAAATTATTTATGTTCCTCAATTTTAATAATTAAAAACAACACATAATGGGAAATTATATAAATGAAATACATATTATATATGAATATATATCAATTTATATTCATCAAATTATAATTAGAATTTATATAGTTAATATAAAAACATCTTATACTTGAAAAAAACATTTCTTGAAAATCTTTGTTTTCTTTGTGTCTGGATATGTTATTTTAAATTAAAATTATTTCATTAAAGTTATTTTAATTTATTAAAATGTATTATATATTTATACTTAGTATAAAAATTATTTTATAATCATTTCAACTTTTTTTCATACTAAATAGTGAAAAAGATAAAATATTTTACAATTGTTAAGGTATGAACAGGTTTACCTGGGGATTTACAAATAATATAAAGATTAAAATTAACTAAAAACATGTATAGAATATATTTTATAGACATATTTTGACCTTATAATTTCTATAGATAAATAATAATCTATTATTTATTTTTTTAGAAACTGAAAAACATGGGTACAACATTTCCATTTTAAAAATTATATGTGTGCCACTCACCTCACTTATAAAATACCACTAGATATCCTCTCCTATTGATACCATAAAAGGCTTATGGATAGTAAAATTCCTAAAAAATCTCTTCCTTATATCCTTATACAAATTATATAACACTTTCTTTATCATAAATCCATAATAATAAGCATTTTGGTTCTAAACTAAGGGGTATTTCTGAAGAAGGGGTATCATGATTAACTAAAAAAATTATGTTGTTTATTCTTCCACCTCCATAAAATATTCATAAATTGTTATGATATTATAAAAACATTATATTTAATACTATAATTTTTTATTTTTTTATTTAATTACCCAAATATAACTTATCTTCAATCAAATTGGAATCGAAACTGTCCATTGTGTCCACATTGGACTATTGCCTAAGCAATCAATGTAATCTATTCTTCATCTTTTCTTATCAATTGATAGGATTTAATATACACTGTAACATAATAGGGGTGAATTGTGTCTTTTCAAAAATCTTCCACAATTCTGGATGTTGACACCCATTGTGATTTATGCAGATATGCCTTGTTTTGTTTCTATATGAAAATGTGCAGTGGATAAATAGAAATAAAGAGAATTTATTTTAATAGTAGTTCGAGGCACAAAGATCCCCTAGTCCACTCTACCAATCTATATCCCTCTCTATGAGCATGGTATATTTAACTAGAATTTTCCTCTTATCACAAGACCACAAATTTAAAACATAGTGCTAGTAGTTGAAACCTTTATAATAAGACTAATAACAAAGCCTTTTGGTTCTATAGTAGAAAACTGATATCCAATTCATAGATCAAGAATATAATTCTCCCCCTCAAATGAGTATGTGTATTTGAAACTCTAATAAATCAATAGAGTTTGATTCGAATGTTTTTGTTTGTTCCTCATAGTTTTAGTAGCAAGAAACTTTCTAATTTTAGATCTTATTATTCAAAAAATAATATCTTTAATAATGAAATAGTCTGAAGTGGTCCCACTTTCAAAAATATTTTCAATTAAAAATATGCAACAAAACAAAATTTTAAAAAGCTTATAGAATAATGAGATAGAACATGTAAATATCCAAAGTGTAGTCCTCTATCAGAGTTGTTATTTTGTTTTTTCACTATAAAAGCAAATTTCAATAATACAATATGATATTATATTGTCATAAAAAAATTTTAATTGATACTCTGAAATAATATATAGAATCGAAAACTTGCTTTGGTATTCCTAATCTGAAAGAATAGCCTGATTGATCATAGAAACTCAAATTACAATCAACTTAGTGAGTCGTAACATCAAATAAAAATAAGAGAGATTTTATCCGATTAACATGGTTCTTTTAATCAATAAAAAAGATCATTAAACTGGTCTTTAATTAGGACTTGACCACTGTGGTAATCTCATATTGAAAACACATCTTGAAAAACATCACAATTTTTTTAGATTCAAAAACCACCAGTTGTTTTCACCATAATTCCTCCCCAACCATGATCCAAATACAGTCGAATGGATATTTGGAAGCATCTACCTCAATGAAAATGCATGGGTATATGGGATTACAAATTTACTCAGTTCTACTATTCGAACACAAGAATTGGCCAACCATATTTCCAAGCATAAAGATAATAGTAGGATTTTTTAAGGGACGGGGGTGTTCAAAAAAGCTAACAAAAATAGTGACAGATGGAGCATCATGTTTAATTTAGAAATCATAATACCAGCGATAAAGTTAGATGCAATATCTATTGCAAGGAGATCTAGACCATGCTAGGATTAGGACTTCATCTGAGGAAAATAGAATCATCATGTTTCGATTGTCAAGAATCCCCACAATTGGTCTATCCTTGTAGATTTGGTACTTTCAGGCTGAGATCGATGGTTAGAAAATGAGTATGAATATCCAGGTTTGAAAATGGCAAGAAGGACAGTTGAGAGGTTACAGAGAACAAAGAGATTACCTCCCCCGCTGGATTGGGAGGGACTGGGATTGCATCCATAGGGTTGTTATTCATAGCGTAGGGTTTCTTTTCATAGTGTAGGGTTCCTCCATGTATCAATGTTTTCATACCATAAGAAAGTTTTTCACTTCTTAGCATATTGCAGAGTTGACAACATTTAGAAGTATTCCACATCTTAATGTAACGTAGGGCTGATTCCATAAATTCATTTACTGAACTTAGGGTTTGGAATAGTGTTTATAGATAAATTATCATAATGTCAAATTACATTACGTCATATATGAATTCTTGCAAGCTCATTTAAGAATACTTCATTAGAAAACAAACAAGGATATTTTTGAAAATCAAAATCATTATAAATTATAGGGTATTGTTGATATAATACATGCCCCACAATCTCCCCATTTTTGACGATCACAAAACCCATAACATAATCCATAAAAAATAAAGAAAATTTAATATTTTAAACATAAAAAAATAGATATAGAAAATATTTTTATATTTCGATTTCATAGTATTATTTGGATAATGAAAATATATACTTATAAATTTAATATTTTCTCAAATGAAATTTTGTGGATTGAATATATTCTCCCATATCTCTTTATAGTTTCCATGAAAATGTTCCATTTATATTATTTAAAATATTCATCATATCCTAAAATATTAACCCATATTCTACGATATCAAAAATAGATTTTTTAAAAAATAAATGTTATAAACCATATTTAATATTGTACTGAAGTATAATTAATTATTATAAATACTAGAATAAGAAAAAATAAATCTAAGATTGGTTGTTTAAATATCGAACTAAAATAAAAGATACTTAAAACATAATAATAAGGTAAATTGTAATTAAAATGAATTCAAATGTTTTGAAAAATAATGTACAATCCTCAATTGATGAAAGGTTCTTCAAAATGAAGGGATTTGGTTTGAATTAGCATGGACATAGAGTTCATCATAATGAGGAAGATCTTGAATTTCACGGCTAATATCAAGAAGCATGAAAATGGTTATTGAAGACTTATAATCATTATTGATGAATTTTATTTGAATCATTTCCAAACATTGAATTCTTAATTAGAATAACCATTATAAAATCATTCATAGCTTCCTCTAACTGAATGAACTAGGTGATCTTGTAATTTATTTTATTAAGCACCTGTCCCAACCAGGATTCACTTGAAGTCAGTTGACTAATTAGATATCTTTGATTTTCCAACAACATACTTAAATGAGTAATATCACACTGAATAATGTGTATTCTATCATTGAACTCATCCAATATAGAGTTAATATCTTCAAACATTCTAATCAGTTCTGGTGGTATTTGTTGATATGAGGTGGATGCATGACTAATTGACTTGAGAGACTATTATTCTCTCCAAATAGGTATCTTAAACTAATCAAACTCTTATTTATTAACATATTCATGTCTTAACAAATTTAACTCTCTATACATATTATTGATAATCTCTTTAAGGTATCCAAAAAAATAGATTCTCTTTGAATTCCCTTAAATGGAGCTTCAGAGCATCAGAAATAGTTCTTGGCACTAAAAAAACCTCGAATTCTACAAATTTATTTTTCTCAACCTCTAACTGTTCTATGAGAAACAAATTAGGAGCCTCCGAAAAATTGATCATTATAACTGAGGCTTCAGCCTATGAATCAGATCATTTAGAAGATAGAATGTCAAAGTTAGTAATAGCTTCCCTTTGATGAACTTCTACTAAGACCAAAAATGGATCTTCATTTCCAACTCATCTATTTCCTAAAGAAAATATTCCATAAATTTAATAATAACGAATAACCTCAGTTTGAGTATCAGGAACAACTTCCCTAAAAATTTCTTGATTATGAGACTCTTTCTCAACTTCCTCATCAACTTGATTCTCATGCTCAGCTACCCCTGGTCCTTCTTCTACAATATCTGTAATGACAACCGTAATTATTATTTAACAAAAAATAGAATCTCTTGGTCTTGATGTGACTTCTTGGTTAGGACTCTATCTCTTATATCCAACAAAATGAATCATCCTTTCCCCCCTAATAAGCTTCCACTTACTTCTATTGTTGTTCTGCACCAACTGGTAGAAGGAATCTGCAAGAGTTTCTCCAGAAAAATAAAGGCTTCTTCATAGTTCCAACATTTAAAGTGTTTCTATGGGGACATGATTTTCCTAAAAAACATATTGACAATATTTCCTTTCCTTCATAGAAAAAATGAAATAATTCTTCCCTAGGGATAAAATCCCACTGTCGAATCTATGTGGTAGAAATGTTTTAGATATCATATCATAAACTGAGAAAATTTAAATTTTATATGATTCAGAAACAATAACATGATATACATGTGTAGATATAGGACTTTTTCTAGATTTTCAGTCCTAGAAAAATTCCAAATTGAATAAAAATTATTAATAATTGATGATCAAAAGTATGTTATTTCATCATTACCTTCTTGAAAATTATTGTTCTAAACAATTAAAACTTATAATATTATAAGGAATGTATTATGCTACTGATATTCCTTAAATCAAACTAAAACTCTCCCTCATGGGGACAACATATCATCTTATACATTTCCTCATAAGAAAATGAAAACTCATAATAATTAATATTATAAATAATAGAATCATCTTTGAATCCAAGACTAAATGAAGAATTTATTCAAAATTCCTTTACTTAAATGTCGTAAACCATTAACATGTTATATTCTCTAAAATAATAAACCAAAATTTTAATTCACATTTCTTACTTGAGTGAGATATTATTAGAATATAAATAACAAAAATCAATTACCTTTCTGTAGAGAACTTTATGAGCTTTCCCAGAAGAATAAGTATTGTTTTACAAATCAATGTCCATAGATATTCAAGAGGTTTCCATCATTAAAGGTTTTGGGATATAATGGATTGATTGTTTGGGTTTTTAAAACATGGGAATCGATAGAATCTATATAAATCAAAAGGACATGTAGAAGAGGATAAAGAGTGAAGGAGAAGGAAAACAATTTGCACGCACCAGTTGAGAATGTACTCAACTCTTTTTAATTTTGAAAACACAAGTAAATTAAAATAAAAATGAAATTCTAAATTAAAATATAGTCAAAGAAATCATATTAAATAAGTCCTACTGAAATAAAAAAAGATATACTGGATATAAATTAATAAACAATCACATAAACTCAAATATTCATAACTCCCCCTTAATAAAATCATAACTAGAGCTGGGAAGTGTTTTAGTAAAAATATTTTATGATTTATTTTTTGAATTAATAAATTATAGAGATATATTCTGTTTAGATACATGATCTCTTAGAAAATGAGGTTATATATTAATTTTCTTAGTACTTGAATGACTTCGAAGATTTTTTCAAAAATTAATACACTAATATTATCATATAAAATAGGTATACTATTAATGTTTAGTCTAAATTCTAGTAGCGTGTTTTTTATCCACAATACATGTGCATAGATACTACCCGCAGAAACATATTCTTCCTTAGTGGTTGATAGGTAAAATGAGTGTTTTTTCTTACTACACTATGAAACTAAATATTTTCTTAAGAAGTGATAGGTTTATATGGTACTTTTTCTATCTAATCTAAAACCACCAAAGTCAACATCTGAATATGAAATCAAATTAAAATCTAATGTTTTGGGGTAATGAAGAGACTGAAAGTAGTTCATTTCAAATATCTAAATATTCTTTTATCTATATTAAAATGGAACTCTTTTTTATCTGGTTTAAATATAGTAAAAATACATAAAGAAAACATAATGTCTGGTATTCTAGCAGTAAGATATAACAAACATCTACTCATACCTCTATATAACTTGTTCAACTTGTTTTCTATCTTCATCCAAATCATGTTTTATATTCGTACACATAGGATTTGTATATGTCTTGATGTTCTCATGTAACTACTTTTTCAATAAATCAATAATATAGAAATTTTTATTTTAAAAAATCCAATCTTTTTTGTAAATCTGAAATCCAAAAAAGAAATTCAGTTCTCCCATCATACTCAGTTCAAATTATTATTTAATTAAATTTGTAAAATGATGATAATTATTTTTATTAAGTGAACCAAAATAACATCATCAATATAAATTTTAACAAATAAAGTATTAGAACAAATGGTTTTCTTGAAAATTGTTGGATCTTCCAATGTAGTAGTAAATCCATTTTTTAAAACAAAAAGAACTTAATCTTTATTACAAAGCTCTAGGTGATTGTTTAAGACCATAGAGAGCATTATTGTGTTTAAAAATAGAGTTTGGTTTTTGAAAATTTTCAAAACCAAGGGTTCGTTCAACATAAACTTCCTCCATTAAATAATAATTTAAAAAATAAGACTTAACATCCATATGATACAATTTAAAATTCATATGAGATGCATAAGCTAAAATAATTTTAATGGATTATAATATAAATACAAGGGAAAATGTATCATCATAATGTATACCTTATTCATGATTATATCCTTTAGCTATTAATCTATATTTATTTTAGGTTATAATCCATTGATCATCCTTTTTATTTATAAAGACCCACTTGGATCCTATAACTGTATAATTGGTTGGTATCTCTACTAGTTCCCCAACTTCATTCCTTTTAAACTAGTTTAGTTGTTAATTCATTACTAATAGTGAACTCTCATCTTCTAAGGATTCTTTATTAGTCTTAGTTTCTAAATGATATAGAAAGGAAGATAGTTTAGCTAGGATTCCTACAGTTCTTCAAATTGTAATTCCTATGTCAAGGTCTTCTGTATTTGTTTCTAAAAGTTGGTTATATATATTTATAGAATATCTAGGAAAGATACTTTTAAGTTATTTAGTATCATGTTATTTTGAGATGGATTAAATTCTATTAATATAATTTTCAAAATCATTTTTAAGGTTTCAAGTCTCATGTTTAAAAAAATTCAATAATTTTAGTATTTTGATCTTTCTCTTTAATAAAAGGGTCAATGTTATCAAACATCACATGCAATAATTCTTCAAAAATACTTGAATTTTTATTAAACACTCTATAATATCAATAAGTAGCATAAAATACCAAAAATATTCCTTCCTTAGATTTTGGATCAAAGTTACTAAGGTTGTCCTTAGTATTCATGATATACACCTTGCATCCAAAACATTAAAGTAATTTAATTTTGATTTCTATTATTTTAATGTTTATAAGGGGTATATTAAAATATCACTTATAAAAAATATATTCATGGTATATTAGTATATTATTTCATCTTTTTAATAAATATATGTAGGAAGACTGTTTTCAATCAGCATAGTCGTTTCCATTTCTTGAATAGTTCAATTTCTTCTTTCAATAATTCCATTTTTTATGTGTTCTTGGTGCAGATAAGGTGGGTTTAGTACCTATATTTGAGAAAAAATAATCTAATTATTTATTCTCAAATTATCTACCATGATCACTTCTTCATGAAAATATTATAAAACCTTTTTAATTTTGAACAATTTCACAAAAACTCTCAAAAATAGTGAAAACCTCACTTTTGTGTTTTAGAAAATAAACCCAAGTAAATCTTGAATCATCATATACTAAAACATAAACAAATAATTTACCAACCAAATATTCTAACCTTAAAGTTACAAACAAATCAAAATTAATAACATCTAAAGTTTTAGATGTAACAATTTTTTTAATAGATTTGAATAAAGATTTGTTCTATTTTCTAATTTAGCATGCATCACAGAATCTATCATTCTCAAATTTAAGACTTGGAAAATTGGTAACTAACTATTTATTGGATAGTTTATGTAAAGAATATATATTATAGTGTCCATGACTTCGGTTCCAAATCCAGCATTCATTCATCTTAGTAGTTAAACAATTCCCTTTATGTTTACATAAAGGGTATAAATCATGCGTATAATCATTTTCATTTCTAGGTTCTCTAAATTTAAGAAACATTTATTTAAACATAGATCATGAATTGTTATAAAAGTTAACCAAAAATAAACACTCACAGAGTTGAGATATACTTATCAGTATGTGATTTAACCCTTTTACATCTAGTAGTTTGTTAATTGAGATAGTCTTTAGATCTCCAACAGTTCCTACTCCAACAATATTTCCTTTGGTATTATCACAAATAGTGACTAATCCTCCATCTATTGATTCACATTATTAATGTTTATAAAATCTCTAATAATATTCCTAGAATATAAACTATCCTTATACAATATGTCTTTTTATTTCTATGACATGTTTCCTAAAAACTTAATTAAACAAATTCATGTTTTGGTACCCATATATTCTTGGGTCCAGCAGTGTTAGCAAGAAATGATATGGGAATCCATATCTGCATTATTTTCCATAATTTATATCAATTACTTTAGAAAAAAAAATTATAAATAAAGTCTATTTTAATACCAGTAATATGAAGATTTTTCTGATATAAATTTTTAGTTAAATGGCCTTTTATTACACAATGATAATACGTAATCTTTTTATAATTATGCACAAAATAATTTTCGTACAATTTTTATTTCTCACCCTCACTTAATATTTCAAATCTCTCACTTTTAATGAAATTATTTACAAGAATTTAATTTAAAATATTTTATTCTTTAGAAAAAACAAGAGAATAAATCATATAGGATCCTACGTCATCCTATAATTCCTTTATTTTCTTTTCATGATTAGTATTACATGATATAGAGGAATAAATTTAGTATTTGGAATCAATAAATATTTGGATTTGGGACACTGGTTTTTCTACATCCATGAATTACATGGACTGGGAAAATCCTTTGGGAATGGGAAAAATATTAAAGGGAAGATTACAGAGATCATGTTCTCTCAAAATGGATTTTTCATAATTTAAGGTCCTATAATACAACACACACAGTATTATTTGAGGCTATATAATATGGACCATGTAAACCATTATATATATCAAGTATTACATAAATTATATCTTGCATATCATGTAATAAGGATATAATGTTATTTGTTTTAACATTTTACTATAAGGACCTAAAATCATGATTTTTATTGTCATAGTAAAACATCATTATCAAAAAATTCGTACGATATAGTTTTACATAATGAGGATTTTAGTTTAATTGCATTGACTATAATATGAAGTAAATCCACATATAGTAATTTTAGAATCATACGTTTCTAATAGAACATTTTAGCTTTCAATTTTTTGAGATCACAAAATCGGAAACAACGTAGAAGACCTTATATATAACATAGGTACCATAAAATATTTGATAAAATTTAGAGGTTTTATTTATGAGGATCATTGGATATATAATATACATAATAAAATATCCTTCACTAAATGATCAACATCAATGTGTATTGTAAAATTGTAATTATATTCTATTTTGGAGGACCCTGAGGTTTATGAGATCTTACAATCGTTTTGCATCATCACTCATTATCTCATTAAAATATATTATAGAAAAATAATATTTAATAATATTCTCAATAAATAAAAATGTGAGTGAGGTTAATATTCCCATTATTGTATGTATAGCTTCTGTAATATATACTAGGTTATCTATGTTTCCTTTTATAAGAGTTCACATAAAGTTGTGATCATCCTTATACATATTAAAGAATATTTATTACATTTATTTTTTTATTTATTCGAATTTTTGTAGAAGATAGTAGATAAATCCTTTTTGAATTCCATTTTCCATCAATTGGTTTCAATATTAAGTGTAAGAAATGGTGAAATTGGAAATGTTATATTATATTTAATCAATTTAAATCAAGTGTGCAGTTTTTTTTCATTTTACATTAAGTAATGAATGAGGAACTCAAATATTCATGATGATGTTGTATTTTATGAATCGAATAACATCATTCAAATAAAATAATGAGTTATTAAATCCGAAAAAACTATGTTTTATAGCATATAAAATATGCACCAATGAGCTTAAATGAATATTTATATATTATTATTTAAATTTTACCATTATAAACTTGATATTAAATTGGATGAAATGAATAGTATTAGCCATGTTATGAAATAAATAATGGTCTTACTCTATTATTATGTATTAATTAATTATTTTGAAAAAAAGTATTTGCTTTTTATTAAAGTCATTAAATTCATCAAAAAAATTTCTTCTTAAATAATGACTTATATTTAGGAGTTAATATTATATATAATTTTTAGAAATATTAGAAATTAAATTTCACAAAATGAATTTAATTTTTGAAACTAGAATATAAAAATTATATCATGATTTTTTTTCAATTTTCTGAAATTATTGACCTTTTAAGGAATAGTGAAAATAATGATTTTTTATTGAGAACATTATTGTATTTTAATGTATTTAAAATAAAATTATATTTTCGATATATTTTTAGTATTAATTAGTT
Source organism: Viscum album (assembly GCA_963277665.1). Classification (NCBI taxonomy): domain Eukaryota; kingdom Viridiplantae; phylum Streptophyta; class Magnoliopsida; order Santalales; family Viscaceae; genus Viscum; species Viscum album. Next base: position 1,762,290,280 of record OY728120.1, on the reverse strand, counting down.
CAAATTGATATAATGTAATTTAATTATGGATTTCGAAATTAATTTTATACTTGAACTTAATAAAAAAAACATTTTATATATAAAATGGTAATTTTTATGAAAAACTATTTTTGTTGGGTTATACCAAATTAATTTTAAATTAAACTATAAAATTTATGTACATTTAATATTCAAAATTTGAATCAATATTGGAAATCTATTTTTTCAATTTTATAGGATATTTTTTAATAAAAATGTCTTTTTAAATTTAATTGATTTTTCTTCTAATTGTAATTTATTTTATTTTTATAAGAAATATTTACATTAAATTCATGTAGAAAGATGATGCATTAATTTTTTTTATTAATGGAAAAATAAAATAAATGTTATTAAAAAAATTATAATAAATATAATCTGAGAAAATTAACATAATAAAAGAATTTAAAAGGTGTTCATGACATTTTAGGGATATAATAAAATATTTTTTTTCAAAATTTAAGTATTATAATGATGTTCTTGTAATCAATGTATTATATACTTTCTAAATATGACATAATGGATATTTTAATGTAAACAATATTCTATTAAAAGATATAAAATTAAAAAATATATATAATTTTTTTTCCATGTAACAGGGATATGATTTAAAATTTCATCCTAGTATATTTATGGGTAATTTTTCATTTTATGAAAAATATATTTACCCTCAATGAGTAAACATCCATTTTTTCATGCTTATTGGCAAAGTGGATTAAATGGGGTTAAAAAATGTATGGGTACAAATATCATCAAAACATATCTATTTTTTATTTTATGATGCTACATAAAATAGTAATCTCCTAATCTATAAAATTACTAATTTTTGATCCATTATGAATTAAATATTTTTTAACATTAACTTAATATTCTAAGAAATTCCAAGCGTTCCCCTCCCCTCTTATTAAAGAATATCTATTCTATTTTCTTCACACTTAAAAACCTATTTGGATCAGAAAATATCATCCCAAATATCATATTATAGTCCTAAACCTCATTATATAGGTATTTTTTAGGAAAAACCCACCCTTATTGGTATTAAGATATTATTAAAATGAGTTTTTCATAAGGAAATGTATCATTTTTTTATAAAGAATATCTATTTTTATTCTTCTTCCACACCTATAAAAACTAAATCAAACTTGATAAAATAAAAAATACAGTATAATACTTATACATAGATGAAATTATTTTAGTTCCATGGCCTATGTCCATCTCCACTTCTATAATATGGAAAAATAATTCCTTGTTTTGGTGTACTACAGACTACCATATCACAAACTAATGTAATTGGTATTCTGTCACCATATCTCAAGAATTGATATAAATATATAATTAATGTTTATAAATGATATTAATGAAATATTTATTATTATTAAAATTGAACATATCAATTATTTTTTTACAATTCCTTGAAAGAAATATGTAAGTGTCGTTCGTGTGTATGTGTGGATTACAACATCCACAAAGAGGTGTGACAATTTTCCATCACTACATCATGTGGATGATATATATATATATAAGTTTATTTAAATAATTAACAATATATGTGGTATAATTATATTTCTATAAATATAAAATGATATAAACCTTCTTTCCAAAATGATCGTTGAAAAATTAAAATGTTACTCATCCGTACGTAAGGCCTACCGTCTCCATCATTATAACATAGTTCATTTTTTCTAAAAATATTTCATTGTAGTATTTGAAAATATAATTTATATACATAAATTTATTTATTTTCATTCATATTACTCTATAGATTATGGATTAATAATCACTTTTTCTTTAGTCAATATACCTACATCATTTTGGACTTATAAACCAGATATCATTAAAAATATCTTAAGTCACCTTAATAAAAATAATAATTTTATATAACATTATTTAAAATTAAATAAAGTAATAATGAAGTTGAAATATTTTCTTAGAAATGTATAAATTTTCTTATGATTATTAGTCACGATAATATATAACATACTTGATAAGTAAGACTCAAGGAAAGGCATTTTCTTTTAAAAAAAATCTTTTAATGTTACTCCTTAAATTATTTTTACAAAAGTAAAAAAGTAATTTATTTTTTAAATTAAACAAAATGAATGGATTTTATAACTTTTAGTATTATAGTACCCTCAGTTTGAGGTTTTTAAACTTTGTTTATTCCATTTTATGTTTATAAAGTGGATGGGTAATTTTTTGGAATGTTTGATGGGTTTGGAAAGATTATTGGTATTTTATAATACTGCACAGTTTGGAAATGGTTTGGGAAAACTTTTCATCTTCTCTTGGAAACTATGCAAGAAGAGGTAATGGATAAGGGTTTGGTGCATGGTTATGGTGCATGGTTTTCCAAACCATGTGGAAAGCCCAGTTAAACCGTGCAGCATGGGACAGTGGATAGTTGAACGGATGGCACACGGTTTGTCTAAAAATGTTGGAAAACTGTGGAAATAACCTATTGAGGTAGAAGTAGGTCCATGGTGAGAAAACAGTTTTCCAAACCATAAGGGATAACTATGAGTTGTTTTAAAAAATTGGTTTTTAAAAATGGGGTAACATAGGATTTTCCCTAAAATTCTCATTCCACCTCCCACTCAAACCCCACGGGGTATTTTATCATCTCATGAGTTATGGAACCTCCTTTGCTCATCTTGGAGGAATTTCTAAGGGTTTTCTTGGTGCGGTAAAGGTGATTATCCTCTAGTATGTCTCCTCTATTGATTTATTCTTTGTTTCTCTTAGATCTAGCTCTCTCTCTCTCTCTCCTTTTATTTGAGATCTTCTTCCATCACATGTAGATCTTGGGGTTTTCTGGCCTAAAATGATTAGATTGGGACTTTTGATGTTATGGAAAGTGTTCTATGGTGGTTTTTTGGTGATTTCACCCAGATTTGAGGTGCGGTTTTACGTTGGTTGATTATCCCAGACCCCTAAGGTAATTTACTTATCTTTCAACTCTATTTTTCAAGAACAAGAAGTCTTAATTTTATATTAATTTTCTCCTGATATTTGTTGTGATTTTGATGTGTGAATCTTTGTTGAAACCCATTTTGTGACTATTTTTTTCTTTTGGGGAAAATGGGTTATTATTATTAAATGATCTTTGTCATTGGATTTTAAAATGATGAATTTAAAATTAGTGCCCTTTTTCATTTATAGAAAATGTTTTTAAAAAAACTATTTTCAATAAAAAATTATTTTATTAAACTATGGTTTAGAATGTTTAATGGCTTAAGGTTGTCTTTGATAAATAGGTTATTTATTGAAGTGATTTGGGCATGTTATGTTGAATTATTATTTGTATTAAAGGGGTGACTGTTTTGGAAATTGTTGGGAGATATGATTTTGGTAATTATTAATTGAAATATTTCAGTGATTTTGGTAAATGTTGTTTAATAAGAGTTCGATGGATGGTAGTTGTGAATATAGATCCATTAAGGCAATGGATGTAAGGTTTCATCATTAAAGGGGTGGGTGATAGATGTGAATGTGACACACCATCAAGGAGATGAGTTTTGGCAATAAAGTACCACTATCAATGATAAAACTGAGATAGTGTGTTTGCGCGACTTGTATATCTGGTTGCATTTTTTTTGGTTACTTTCATTGGTGTTCTCTTGATTTGGAAAAAAATGGTTTGGTATAGGTTTGTGTGTGGATTGTTGGAAAATATTTCATTTTTTACTAGTTTTAGGTAAATATTTTTATATAAATGTGCTAACGTGATCTATCCTAGTGGATTGTGTAGGGAAGTAATTTGAGGAAAACTTACTAAGTATTATTACTCACCCCATGCTTTTTCACATCAGTGATTTTTCATATGTTGTACTCTAGGACACAGGTGAAGGTAATTCATCTCATTTATTTAATAGTTTATCGTGATTTTTAGGCAGTCATATAGTATTGGATCTTGGATTATGGTGTAGAGAAATGGATCTATATCATGGTATCTTGAGATTGTTTTTATTATTTCGATTTTTACTCTGATTCTAGATTATTGTGGTTTGGTTTTATTGGTCCTTTTATATTTTCAAACTGAAAAATATTGTTGGTATGCATCATGTAGTATTTTTTTTATTGGAACTTTTTTTGGATGTTTTCATTTCAATGGAAAATCATTCCCCAAAGTCTACTTGAAGCCCTCAGTATTTATTATTAGTATTAGGTTCCTTGGGAATGTCTCTTAAGGATAAGTTTTACCTCTACCTCAACTCAAATTAAGGAGGAAGTTCGATATGTAACGAGTGTTATCATTTTTTTTGTTCCTTGGCTTTCATGTGAAAGTAGTGTTGTTCGGATTCTTTTGTGTGGATTATCAGTCTTGGTGTTAGCATTCTTTATGTGTTTATTTCTCTATTTGGGATGGTATCAATGAGTATGATTATTGAAACATAAAATGTATAGAATTAAAGAATATAGCTAACACTTTTATGATGAACATCAAGTTACCAAGAAGTTAGGTACATAAGTGTTTTTGAGAAAGTTATATGAGTGTAATCTCATGTTCATGGGTGTAGCCAATGATATGAGCAGGGTTCACATGGTAGATATGAATTCCCACAATTATTTAATATTTAATTTGGCATAATTATTTTATTTTTTGGCTATGAATCTGATGGTTTTTGAAAAATAATGATTTTTAAAAAAATGATCAGATTTGAAATGAAAATTGTAGTGGAATTTTAAAAATGCTCAATTTTAAAAACATGGTGGATTCAGTTTTCAAAAAAAAATGAACCTGGGAAATGTGGTAGTTTGGAAAGTATGGTTATTACAGTTGGAATGTGATATAATTTGAAATTTTAAGACTTTAGTTTCTAGGGAGGGAGACTTATGGTGATTGCCTTTTGATGATATAAATGGAACTAGGTAGGCATTATAGAGACTATCTGAAGGAAGTTATGGAAAATATGGTTTCACCTGAGCCTCAGGTGAACCATCATCTATTTTAGAGCATTTTAAAATTTACCAAGCTATGGAATGTGGGAATCAAATGGATGAGTCGAATCTTGTGAATCACTTTTCCCAGTTTTCATAGTAGAATCCACCGATCTTTAGGGGTAATTCAGAACTCGAAAGGAAGTAATGTCCTTCACATCAGTAGTGGGAGTTGGTTATTCTAGATGGAGTAGACCATGGTATGACATGGGAGGGTTTTGAGGATTTTTTTAAGAAACAATTTAACCCTCACATGATCAAGATTTAGATAACAATGGATTTCTTTAATTTTAGTAGGGATAACCCTTTGATGATGAAATATGTGGATAAATTCATGAATTTAGTCTGGTTTTTACCCAAGGTAGTGGCTGGTATATTGTTAAAGTCATAGATCATTGAGTTGGGTTTGAAGAAATAAATTCATCCCAAATTTATAGTGCTTTGTACAACATATTATACAAAGATGGTAAATAGAGAAATAGTGGATGAAATGGATATCTTGGGGGCTACAGGTAAAGGAAGAATGTTGGTACACATGAGAAATGGTGGGAACACTAATGTGGGGATCAAGAAAAGATGGATACTTATTTACAGGGTGAGAGTATGACTTAGAATAAAATGGTGGAATCGGTGAATCTTTATATGATTCTTAATAGTAATTCATATTGTATTCAGTGTGGTTCTATAAGTCACATGAAACAGGATTTAATGAAACACCCTTGATCAGGTCATAACTGCAAGAAAATGGGGCATATTTATCATTATTATCACAATTCTCTGAGGTCAGGTGTTCAGGACACTCCTCAAGGGTCGCTAGAATCTGATACCTGGATAGGATGGGGATAAAAATATAATCCTCATGAAAGGAGCAGAGTTTGTCATGGTGATTCTAGGATTACCAAGACTCCTCAGTAGGGAAATTTTCTGTAGGGTAATATACAGTAGAGTGTGGCAAGAAAGTAGTTATTTAGAGATGATATGGTTATAGTTGATGATAATTTTGGACAATCCATGGTGATAGGTATGATTATTTTTAATTTCACCATTATGAATGTTTTATTCGATATGGGAGTATCTCATTCATTTATTTATTCTCTTATAGTTGAGTTTCTAGAATTAAATGTGGAAATGATGCCTTTAATTATAAAACATCAAACTCTATTAGGTTAAAGAGAGTGTCGAGCCTTTCTCTATAGAGCATGTGGGATAAATATTTATATGGTTGAGTTGATTTGGGAATTCTCAGTTCTTGAGATGGATTTTTATTATATGATCCTAGGTATGGACAAGATTGCAATGTTTAAGGCCCGCATTGACTATTGTGCATGAACTGTTAGTTTCACAATGGCTGATGGCATCAAACATCTCTTTAGAGGAGAATGTAATGTAAATTTTGGTGCAACGAGCTTGTTGGTACTAGTGGTTGGTAAGAACTCATATTATTTGGTGGATTTTTCATTGGAATCGATGGAAGAAATTGTGTAGAGAAGTTTTTCATCAGTTTTTTATTAGTTTTTGGATGTATTTTTGAAGAATTATCATGTTTACCACCCATAAAAGAAGTAAAGTTTATAATTTATCTCTTTTTGGGGAGAATTCCTATATTACTTTTGTCTCACTGAATATCACCAGAAAAATTGATGGAATTGAATGTGTTGTTAGATGAGTTATAAAATAAAGGGTTCATTCAATCAAGTATGTCTCTATGGGAAGCACCGGTTTTATTTATTAAAAAGGAAGATTGAACTCATCAGCTATGTGTTGATTATTGTAATCTTAACCAATTTACGATAAAGAACCAATATCCACTTCCATGCATTAATGACATATTCGATCAGCTGAGGGGAGCTAAGTGGTTGTCAAAAATTGACATGAAATCAGGATATCATCAATTGTGGATGAGGAAAAAGTATATTCCAAAAACAAATTTCAAAAGTAGATATGGAAACTATGAATATGTTGTTATTCCCTTAGGTCTAATGAATGTACCAATAGTTTTTATGGCATTGATGAATCAGATATTTAAGAGAGATCTGCATTCATTTTATGTGGTGTTTTTCAATGATATATTGGATTATTCTCAGATAAGGGCTAATCAAGATAAACAATTGGTAATAGTGTTGGGAATCTTAAGATATCATTGGTGGTATACGAAACTATCAAAGTAAAATTTTTGGATACAAGAGGTTATTTTCCTTGGCCATGTTATTTTTGAGAGAGGTGTTTTAGTATATACATAAAAAATAGAGGTTTTTATCACTTGAAAACCCCAAAGAATGTCCTTGAGATATGGATCTTCCTTCATCTATCAGGGTATTACTGATGCTTTTTTCATGACTTCTCACAACTAGCTTCATGAATTATATATTTTAAAAGGAATAATGTTCCATTTCAATGGAATGACCAATGTCAATAGTATTTTGAAGATAATAAGTTTCACCTTAAATCAGCACCAATCTTGGTTTTTCTAGAACCAGGGAGAGGGTACATGGTGTTTTATCATGCATCGAGATCAGGGTTGGGTGTTTTCTCATGCATGGGGATCAGGTTGTTGTGTATGGATCACTGTAGTTGAGGATTCATGAGAAGAACTACCCCACACATAATTTGGAGTTTGGTGGATATGATGTATACTTTGAAAGCATGGTGTCATTATCTCTTTGGTGAGAAATTCATAATTCTCACTAATCATTGGAGTCTAAATCATATTTTCCCACAATGATATTTTATTTTGAGGAAAATTATATGGATGGAGTATATCTAGATGTTTGACTTTGACTTTATGTATACACCAGTTTAAGGAAATTTGGTTGTGGATGAATTAAGTAGAATTTCATATGCATAGGTGGTGAAATAGGTATCAGATTACTAGAAGTTGACAACCATTATAGCCAACATTTAGTTTAAATTTCATAACTAGGGTTATGGAGTAGTTTTTTATCTAGTTTCCTTGTTTAATGACTTGGTTGATTGGGTTAAAAATCCCCAGATGTCATGTTATGAGTGTGTGGATATAAGGTCAAAACTCAATGGTGGGGAGACCATTTAGAAATGGAAACTAGATGGGAATTTGGTGTTTTGGTTTTAGAATTTGATGATCATACCAGTGGCTTTTCAAGAGAAAATTATCAGTGTATACAATCATTGAATATGGGATGTTCATCGTAGAATTCTTAAAATGTATAAGGCATTGAAAGAACAATTGTTTGGATGATATTAAAATTAATGTGGCTGAGTTTGTTTTGAGATGCTAGGTTTGTCAGCAAGTTAAGGTAGAGCATCAATGGATGGAAGGTATGATTCAATCTTTACCCATATCTGGGTAGTAATGGGAACAGATAGTGATGTATTTTTTTACAAGTCTCCAAATAATGGTCTGGAAGTACAATGCAATATGGGTGATAGTGGATCATCTTACAAAGTCATCTAATTTCATCACTATTTGTGAGTCTCATATATTGGAGGATCTATCTAAAATTTATATCCTTATGGTGGTAAAGATTCATAGTGTACCATTTTCAATTGTATGAGAAAGAGATATGAGGTTCACATCTCATTTATGGAAATATTTACAACAAGGTTTTGGGAGATAGTAGATGATGAGTACGATATATCATCCTCAGATGGATGTAAAATCCATGAGGATGATATAAATGTTGGAAGATATGTTGCAAGCTTATGTGAGGGTTTTTTGTTTCTCATGATAGTAACAATAACCATTGGTGTATTTATCATATAATTACATTTATAATACCTCTATATATATGGATATTTTGAATCATTTTATGGAAATATTTGTCATGTGCCACTATGGAGGGGTGAAGACAAGTGAGACTTTGAGGGTTGGGACGTGACTTGTCCATGAGACTACAGAGATGATTAGGTTGATCAAGAAGAGATTGTATATGATGAAGTGTTCTCAAAAAATTATGTGTATCATCATGTATGACCATTTTCATTTAATTTGGGTAATATTGTGTTCTTATTAATCTCTCCTAGGCTTGGAAATCATAATTCTGGAATGAAAGGTATGTTAACTCTAGTAATTGTTTTGAAATGTGGTTTTGCATTGGATTTTATAATGAGTGAAATGGTTGATTTATGGAAATGGTTGGTGAAAAAGGGTTTTAAATAAAAAGGTTTTTTTATTTAACTATAGTTGGGCATTATTAGTGGCTTAAAGTTTTCTTTAATAAATGGTTGATTTATTTAAGTGATCTTAGAATGTTATATTGAATTATTTTTTTGGCTGAAAGGGGTGTTTGGTTTGGAAATTGTTAGGGGATATGATTTTGTTAATTGTTGATTGAAATGTTGTTGTTATTTAGCTAAATGTTATTTGGAATTAGTTGGATGGATGGTGGTCATGAATATCGAATAATCAAGGTGGTGGATGTAAAGTGTCATCATTAAAAGGGTTGGTGATGGATGTGAATGTGCCACATCATCAAGTATATGAGTTTTGGTGTGGAGGTTTCATCATCAATGGTAACACTGAGCTAGAGTGCGTGTGTGTAACTTCTGTGTATGGTTCCATTGTTTTGGGTTTATTCTCTTTGTATTGTGTTTATTTGGGTAAAAATGGTTTGGTAAGGGTGAGTGATTCTTATAGAAAATTGTATAATTGTTTTTTTTTATATATTTTTTTAACAATGTGCTAACATGTTCAGTCTTAGTGGTGTGTGTAGGAAATTCATTTGGGGAAAACATACTGATTATTATTACTCACCCCCTTCTTTGGAAATTTGGTTCTTTTTCAGATGTTTTACTCTAAGAAACATGTGAAGGTAAAGAATTCAATTTCTTAAGTGGTTCATAATGATTCGTGGGAGATCATATGGTGTTGGATCATGGTTCTTTTTGTAGAGCTATTGAGATTTATCTTTTTATCTTGATATTTTTTTAGGCTTCCTCTTTATACTCTAATTTTGGATTATTGTGGTTTCGTTGTATTGGTCCTTTGGTATATTTAAATTTAAAACATTTTTGACATGCATCATGTAGTTGTTTTTGGTATTGGTATGTTTGGTTGGATGTTTTCATTTCAAGGAAAAATCATTTCAAAAATTATTATTGGATCCTTCTTCATTTATTGCCAGCCTTTGGTGACTTGGGAACATCGTCTATAGCCCATTATCACCTTCACATAAACTCAATATAATAACGAAGGGTGGTATATTACAATTATACTTCAATAATATGATTCCTCCATTAAAATATTTCATAATTCTTTTCAAATAAAATGGTTTCTTTATTATGTGTGTAGTTTTTAGATTTTAAAAGTGCTTTTTTCAAGGAAGTGTTATTTTTATATGCAAATTTGATTATTTAAGAGTTTAAAATAGTATTCCAGGGTTCTATTCATGATATGGTCTTTGATAATTATTTATGAATGGTTTATCCCAATTATAGTTTATTAGTGAGCCTGTTATAGAATATGTAATGGGTGCATCCGGATAGTGCTCCTATTTATTTGGTTCTATATAGGTGAAAGTCTCATATGGATATTCAATTTATAAGAGTGATTGTAAAAGTGATTATTTGAGTGATATATAAATTATTTCCCAATGAACCTACATTAATTTTCTATGATTTCTAATGAATTTACATGGAAATTAGGTAATTTTAAAAAGTATGAAAATGTTTTTTATGGAAAAATAATTCATTTTTATAAAAAAATTATTTCCTTAAGAAAGGTTTTTTAATGGGTTTTCATTTTTTTACAGGATAAATGTTTTATTATTTTATTTCCCTAAATGATTTTTTTTTACTCATTCAAATTTTAAAACAAATCCACATAGTTTGAGTGTTGGTATAAACAAAGAAGAATTCAAGTTTATAATCATAGTGATTTTTGTGAAAAGGGAACATGTTTATTTTTAAAAGTTTTATATGATAAAGAAAATGGATAGTGAGTAAAATTGTACTAATTGTAATATATAAGTTTTTTATGTAATATTTATTACATATTTATCTAATACTGCTAAAGTAAAAATATCTACAAATTTAAAATAATTATTTCTTGACTTAAAACTCATGATTATGTAGTACTTAATGTAGGGTCCTTACAGTTGGTATCGAAAAAGGGTTTAGAAAACCTAGGATATTGGGATAATTTTAGAAGAGTGTTTTTTAAGAGTTATAGACACATTCATGGGTTTACAAGTTTAAGGATGATTATATGATAAATGTATTAAACATACCTTTTTGGTTTTATTTTTTGGATTAAAACGTCATTAATGATATTTTTATATATTATATTTTTAAATGTAATCAAGAAATATATAAATTATTTAATGATAAAATTAATGTGGTGTTTATATGGGTTTATAACGACTATTTTAATTATTAAATTCATAACTCATTTTTTATTTTAATGATTTTCTTTTTTTATATTAAAGATCATTTATCAGGAACAATGGAAAGAAAAAAATATAACCCCTAATTAATGATTTTATTATCTGTATTATTAAAATATATTTTTAAAAAAAATTTATAGATCTCTTGGTATTCATATCACATGAAAGAAATTTTTTGACCTATATAACACCTTTTCATTTCTCTAAACAAAAATTTGGGCCATGGTATCTTTTTCATCTTATTTAAAAATATCGATATTAAAAACTCTCTAAAAATATAAAATTCATAATATACGTGAAAATATAAATTCTTGATTTTTGGAATCATGTCTATTGATAATGGGTATATTAAATAAATCATGATGTTTGGATTTGAGGTATGAATTATTTTCTTATATTCTAAGAATGAATTATTTTTCAGTTGATATAGATGAATCATAGGGATATAATTAATATATCTAATTATATTAATGGTTCATTAAGTAATAATATTATGAATATTGTATAATTTTTTAATAAGTAATTTGAATGAAATATGTGTTTAAGTATTTAATTTTTAAAAATATTATAAAGATGTATTTTATAAGTATTATGTGAATCATGAAATACCTTAGGATTTTTATTTATTAGTTTTTGTTTCAAAATTTTTTTAAAAATATGCTAGATGGAATTGATACATATAAAAATTGATGTAGTGAAATGTTGATTGATTTTGGGAGATATTTATTGAGTTTTGATATGTTTTTGAGGTACCCATAACTATTAATTTTATTAAATGATATTTGTTTTTTGAGGAAAAAAATACTTCACTTTTAGTGGAAATAAGTTTTATGGAATTGATAGCCTTTATTATTTATATGATCCCAAATTTTTAGTTAATTATGGGTTCACTTCTAGAAATCATTCTTTTCCCAACACTTGTATACCAATGGTTCTTTTGAACCATTCGTATAGGTGTTCTTTACCAACAGTTTGCATAAACCGTTGGTAAAGATGGAGTTTTCCAAACAGTTTGATGAAACCATTGGAAAATAATTATTTTCCCAATGGTTTTTAATAACCATTGGGAAACTATTCCCCAAATCCGACTAAGTCAGGCGACCCCCCTTGATTGTAGAAGCAGATTGCGTGACTCCCAGAAGCACTGTCGGACTCCCAAAAGCCCTTGAGAAGCCCCAGCACAGGTGCACCACTTCCATCCGATCAGCTACCAGGTTAGACTCCTTCCACCGATTCTCAAGGATATTCTTCCACCTATTCTCAAGGATATCCTTATATTCTCAAGAATATCATTATTCCCTATTTTTAGGGATTTTTGAAAATTTTCTGATTCACTACTCAACGAATTGTGTACTCAAATCACTACATCCACAAATTGTGTACTCAAATCACTACATCGGTGTACACATTGTCCAATTAATTTTTTCATTACACATATAAATTTATAATGGAATGGTGTCTCTTTCTTGTGTTCTAATTTTAAAGATTCATAGTTTTTTTAATCTCAATGCTTCAAATATTATAGATTCATGTATATGAACTCATAAGAAATTGTTTGTAATATTTATTCATAGTATTTCATGAAAATGATTCCTTTCATTAAGATCTTGTCAAACATGAAGATCTTATTCAAATTAATTTTTTCACACTATGTGTATTACATAACAAATATGTATCATGTTTCTATCAAAATCTATATATATATAAAATGACACATTGTATACTTATCCTCTACACAATAGAACATATGGAGCATCTTCTTGAACATTGAAAAATATTATATGGTCCCTAATTATTCTTCATAGAATAAATAAGAAATACTTAACTATACAATCCAATGTTCTTTATGAATAAAATATCTATAAAGGTAACTCTCGGTGGGACCTCTACTTTTACCATGTATTACTTATTCCTACTTCATGAAACTAATTCACAAAATGTCAAATTCGCAATATTATTGAATATTAGTTTTCCTAATATAACCGTTAATCATTTTGTCTTCAACATCATACGAGATTTATTCAACCACCTTTTTAAAACACAATGAACATTTTCACTGATTTGGGGTTCCTCAAAATTCATGGGAAAATCAGAAAACACATGTATTGAATCATTCTTCTCATATGGTTTCATGGATACAAGTTCATCTAAAAAATTATGATTGCGTGGTTCAAATATCAAGAGGACCATGGGATTATTATTCTTTACACAAATGAAGTTTTTTTGATCTCTTCCTTTTGTGAACATAATGCTCATGATCCACACTAATTCACTCCCAAAAATCATTATTCGTATGTGAGATAAAACACAATAGAACTTTTATGGAATGGACAGATATGGTACTTTCTTGTGGGATAGGTGGTTTTCCTTTTTTTAGTGGGGTGATATGGTACTTTATATGGAATTTAGTGTGGGTTTTATGAAATGTAATAACTTTTCACAATATTTCCATTTTTTAGCTTCAATAACTTATTTAAAAAACTCTCTTTACACATTCTTCATCTTTCATGAAAAGCCTTTACTTTGTAATATCTTGAACAATGATCTGTCACGTCTATGGTGTCTTCTTGTATGTGATAAATGAAAAAATTACAAAACACATCTCACCCATCAAATTTAGGCACACATAACTGAATTACTGTATCTTTACATTGTTTTAATAGTTCACTAAATCAACTGGAAACTCCTTCCTCTATCATTTACATAAATATATTTTCGATTAAACTTCAATCTTACTGATTTTATTTTGAAGAAATAACTTATAACAATTATTTTTACAGAATGTATAGAAGTTGGATGTATGAAACCGATTAGATATCAAGCGATTTTCAGAACAATTTTGAGATATTTTTAGATTTTTCATTTCAAAATGCTTTAGATAGTGGTCGCATACACTGCCCATGTTTTAATTGTTTTGGTAGACCTTGGTTGAGCCGTAAAGAAGTCAACTACCACATAACCAAATATAGTTTTCAAGAAAACTACTATGTGTGGTATAATAATGGGTAGAAAATGAAATCGCAAATTGATGATGATCGAAATGAAAGGACTAGATTATAGAATTTGTTAGATAACCAATTTTTGTCTATTCATCATCATGAAAAAGAAAGGATTTTGACTCAAGAAGACTTCGATATGAGGACAAATTATGCATCTAATGGACAATCTACTGTGGAAAACACTACATTTATGAAACTGATGGAAGTTTTTTGTCCAACACTTCCACCATAGACCAGAACTTCTTGTGATGAATATATTTCATTGATTTTTTCTATATATAGTGCACCAATTGGAAGTTCTAGTGGTGGTCGAGACGCTAGAAAGGAGGAGGCCGAGGTAGAGGAGGAGGAGGGCGAGGAGGAGGATGAGGCAGAGGAGGAGGCTGAGGGGGAGGCCGAGGTGGAGGAGGAGGGCGATGAGGAGGCCAAGGCTGAGTATGAGGTCAAGGAGGATGGCGGGGATGATAATGGGGATGATAACGAGGACAGGGGTGAGGGTGATGATGATGGTGATGATAGTGGTGGTGATGAGGGATAGATTGATCCATTACATTTTTGACTGATATTACTGACCTTTGATGTTTATTGATTTTTTGGGCCTGAATATATGTGTCATTAGGTAGGTCACATTATCATTAATTTTTATCTATAAATAATAAAAATTGACTTGATGATTTGTTGTGATGAGTACAAGTCAACCCTGACTAAATTTGAGGCACGGTGTGGCGGGTATCACTCGAAGTGTCTGTCTTTGGTTTTAAATGGACACTGTTTTAATTAAAAACAATAGACATACGGAAAACTGACCAAACGTATTCTTATTGTGTTGATAATTTAGCACAATGATCCATGGGTCATTTTTGACATGTACGAGTCAACCTCGCCTTAATATATGGCACGGTTTGGCCGGTACCACTCAAAGTGTCTCACTTTTATTTGAAATGGACAAAATTTTAAGTGAAAACAACAACTGACATATAGAAAACTGACCAAAAGCATCCTGATTCTATTGATACTTCATGAAAATGATCCATGGGTCATTTTTGACGTGTACGAGTCAACCCCGACTCAATCCGAGGCATGGTGTGGTGGGTATCACTCAAAGTGTCTGTCTTTTGTTTAAAATGGACATTGTTCTAAGTAAAAAAACATCCATATGAAAAAATTACCAAATGTATTATAATTGTGTTAATACATTAGACCAATTATCCATAGGTAATTTGTGACATGTACAAGTCAACCACGCCTCAATCTGAGGCAGGTTTTGGCCGGTACCACTCAAAGTGTCTCACTTTTATTTGAAATTGACAACATTTTAAGAAAAAAAACAACTAGAATACAGAAAACTGACCAAACGCATTCAGATTCTGTTGATACTTCAGGAAAACAAACCATGGGTCATTTGTGACATGTATGAGTCAGCCCTGACTCAATTTGAGGAACAGTGTGGTGGGTATCACTCGAAGTTTCTGTCTTTTGTTTAAAATGGACACTTTTTTATGTAAAAACAACAGCCATACGGAAAACCAACCAAATGTATTTTGATTGTGTTGATACTTTAGCACAACGATTCATAGGTCAGTTTTGACGTGTATGAGTCAATTGTGCCTCAATCTGAGGCACAGTTTGGCTGGTACCACTCAAAGTGTCTCACTTTTATTTGAAATGGAAAACATTTTTAGAAAAAACAACAACTGGCATACAAAAAACCAACCAAACTCATTCGGATTCTGTTGATACTTCATGAAAACGATCCATGGGTCATTTTTGATGTGTAAGAGTCAAACACGGCTCAATATAAGGCCTGGTCTGGTGGGTATCACTCGAAGTGTTTGTATTTTGTTTAGAATGGACACTGTATTAAGTAAGAAACAACATCCATACGGAAAACTGAGAAAAAATATTCTGATTGTGTTGATAACTTAACACAATGATCCATAAGTCATTTTTGAAGTGTATGAGTCAATTGTGCCTCAATCCAAGGCATGGTTTGGATAGTAACACTCAAAGTGTCTCACTTTTATTTGAAATGGAAAACATTGTAAGTGAAAACAGCAACTGGAATATGGAAAACTGATGAAACGCGTTCGTATTCTGTTGATACTTTTGGAAAACAATCCATGGGTCATTTGTGACGTGTATGAGTCAACCCCGACTCAATATGAGGTATGGTGTGGCGGGTATCACTCGATGTGTCTGTCTCTTCTGTAAAATGGACATTGTTTTAAGTAAAAAACAACAACAATACAAAAAACCATCCAAACATATTCTGTTTGTGTTGATACTTTAGCACAATGATCCATAGGTCATTTGTGACGTGTATGAGTCAAACTCACCTCAATCCAAGGTACGGTTTGTCCAGTACCACTCAAAGTGTCTAACTTTTTTTTGAAATAGACAACATTTCAAGTGAAAACAACAACTGGAATATGGAAAACCGACCAAACTCATCTTTATTATATTGATACTTCATAAAAACGATCCATGGGTCATTTGTGATGTGTATGGGTCAACCCTGACTCAATATGTGGCATGGTGTGGCAGGTATCACTCAAAGTGTCTTTCTTTTGTTTAAAATGGACATTATTTTAAGTAAAAACAACATCCATATGTAAAACCAACCAAACATATTCTGATAGTGATAATACTTTATCCCAATGATCCATGGGTCATTTGTGACGTGTACGAGTCAACCGCACCACAATCCAAGGGACGGTTTGGTCGGTACCACTCAAAGTGTCTCACTTTTATTTGAAATGGAAAACATTTTATGTGAAAACAATAACTAGAAAATGGAAATATGACCAAACACATTCCTATTCTGTTGATACTTCAGAACAATGATCCATTGTTCATTTGTGATGTCTACAAGTCAACCCTAAATCAATATGAGGCATAGTGTTGCAGGTATCACTTGAAGTGTCTGTCTTTTGTTTAAAATGGACACTATTTTAAGTAAAAACAATAGCCATTTGGTTAACCGACCAAACATATTCTGATTGTGTTGATAATTTATCACAATGATCTATAGGTCATTTTTGATGTGTACGAGTCAACTGTGCCTCAATCTGAGGCATGGTTTGGCTGGTACCTCTCAAAGTGTCTCACTTTTATTTGAAATGTATAACAATTTAAGTGAAAACTACAACTGGCATATAGAAAACTGACCAAATGCATTTGGATTCTATTGATACTTCAGGACAATGATCCATGGGTAATTTGTGAAGTGTACGAGTGAACCCCGACTCAATATGAGGCACAGTGTGGTGGGTATCACTCGAAGTGTCTGTCTTTTTTTAAAATGGACTTTGATTTTCGTAAAAACAATAGTCATATGGAAAACTGACCAAAAGTATTCTGATTGTGTTGATACTTTAGCACAATAATCCATAAGTCATTTTTGTAGTGTATGAGTCAACTACGGCTCAATCTGAGGCACATTTTGGCTGGTACCACTCATAGTGTATCACTTTTATTTGAAAGGGACAACATTTTAAGTGAAAACAACAACTAGAATATGGAAAACTGACCAAACATATTTGGATTCTGTTGATACTTTATTAAACCGATATATGGGTCATTTATGACATGTATGATTCAACATCGCCTCAATCTGAGGCATGGTGTGGCCGGTACCACTAAATGTGTCTCACTTTTGTTTGAAATGGACAACATTTTAAGTGAAAACAATAACTATCATACAGAAACCCGACCAAACACATTTGGATTCTATTGATACTTCAGGACAATGATCTAT
This sequence comes from Viscum album, assembly GCA_963277665.1. Taxonomy (NCBI): domain Eukaryota; kingdom Viridiplantae; phylum Streptophyta; class Magnoliopsida; order Santalales; family Viscaceae; genus Viscum; species Viscum album. The sequence continues at coordinate 1,762,272,212 of OY728120.1, read as the reverse complement.
GGGTCATTTGTGACGTGTATGAGTCAAACCCTCTTCAATCTGAGGCATGGTGTGTCTCGTATCACTAAAAGTGTCTGTTTTTTGTTTAAAATGTACATCATTTTAAGTAAAAACAATTGGCATATGAAAACCCGACCAAACTTATTCGGATTGTGTTGATACTTTAGCACAAGGATCCGTGGTCAAGCCACACACAATCCACTTCTCATGTGAGGAACTCCTACCCCTATTCTAAAAAACATGTCATTTATTACGCCAAGGACAACTATATTCCCTAAGTCACACAATATCAATGATACAGACCCATTATCATCATCACTAAGTTCAATGACACCCGCCCCAAACCATGAGACATTATATTTGTGTTTGCATGAATTCATTTATCCATTTCCTTATTTTTGGTGTTATTAGCTTCTAATTTATTTCTTCAATCATGTATGTGTTTTACAAATTGTAATTTTGTATGTATTCTTAATTCAGTATAAAAAATATAATTATGTATTCAGTTTTTTATGTATTATATTCAAAATTGATAATTAAATTATTTATGTATTCAATTCAGTATTCAATTATGAATTGAATTTTTGGATTTCACATGTAATTTTCTCTCAGAATTTATTTCTAAATCAATTATGTATGATTATAATTACCTTATGAAATATGTTTTCATTCTATATGTGTATAGTATCAGGAAGGTGGAAACAAATCGATTTAGAATTATGTTTTTCATTGTATAAGTTTTCATTCTATGTATGTATTCAATTAAGGCCTGGAAATAAAGGCCTGGAAATACAGGCTTGGAAATCACTCAAAGAGGCATGGACAGCAGCAGCTCACCACTCACAGCAGCAGCTCACAGCTCACAGAAGCATGCTGCTGTAATTTCCCAGCATGGCCTATGCCAATGGTTGTAAACCGTTGGAATAGGGAGTTTTATACCAACAGTTCTATAGAACCATTGGTATAAAACATCCAAATATATATCCCAATGGTATGAAACCATTGGAATAGTCTCTTTACCAATGGTTTCAAACCATTGGTGGAAAAAAAATACAAACAATTATGTAAAACTGTTGGTATAACGTGGATATCCTAAGATATGCCATTGGTTTTCGAAAAACCTTTGTCATATCTCTTTACCTATGCATTACTTCCCCACGGTTTAGATAACTGTTGGTATGTATTATACCAACGGTTATCCATCCTTTACCTATGGTTTTGAACCATTGGTAAAGACTTATTTTCTATTAGTGGTTTTTACAATTTGAGAATATATGTTTTATCCAAATTTGAATTGGTGATCAATTTTAATTTTATAATAATATATGATACTCTAGGATTTTATATGTGGAATAAAGGATGAATTATATTTTGGAATCATATTTCATTTCATTATGGGTCATGTGGATTTATTATATTTATAGAAATGATTGAAATACCTATGAGATTTTATGATTAGGGAAATTTTATTTTGGTATGAGAGGTTAAGATTCAATGATTTTATTTGGATATAAATTTTAAAATTTATATGTGATGACTATGTGATCAAATTGTTCATATTTTTGGGTTTCTGTTTTAGTCTAGAATATTTATTTTGAATTTTAATAATAGTTTCTTATTGAATGATCTATGATGAATTTTGGGTTATACAGTTGAATTTTAGAGACTAAAGTTGATTTCTCTATATGAAGATTTGTTCATTTTTTGAAATTATATTATCTTATAATAACCAAGTGGGTTTTTGATAATTTAAAAGCATTGGGCATGAAAATTCATCATGAATACTCATCATTTGGAGAAAAAGAAGTGTTTGTAGTGGAAATTTATTAAAGGATAAAATTTGTATCATTAATTATCCTGATACCATATTATTTATCACTCTATCAATCCTTGGGAGTCATTTTTCTATTTAATACCCATTTCCTAACTTCCCACATAATTTATTTAATTTAGATTCCTGGTATGTGTCACTTTAAATCACCATTATACTTCGCTTTTCTCTCATATTAAGTTAGTGTATTATTCATTCTTTTTACAATATGAGATTTCAATAAATATAATTTTAAAAGTTAAATGCATTATTAATATGGATGAGTTGAAATTAAGAGGATGAAACTTCATAGAATTGGAAAATTTAAGAAATATAATTTTAAAAAATAAAAATCTATGTTTGATAGAGTAAAAAATACACAACATTTGGTTTAAAGGAATAAAAAAATATTGTTATTAAAAACTTACGATTATAGCCAAGCTATTAAATTAGAGTGAATAAACAGAATTAACCAAATTATGAAATATGTAATGGTTTTACTAATTTATAATTTATTTTTTAAATCTATATTAATAAGAACTATATTTTGAGTAATGTAATTTTATTCTTTGAAAAAATAATTTCAATTCAAAAATTATTTTTATTGTTTTTTATGATTTATTATTATAGTTGGTATTTAAGAATTATATAAAACTTATTTTACAAAATGAATTTAATTATGAAATTAAAAATGTAAAAAATATATTTTGATTAATTTTTTATAATTTTCTGATAATATTAGTTTTATAGAATAGGGAAAAATACTAAATTTTAATTAAAAATTGTATTTTATATTAAATATTTTAAATGATAAAGTTGTTTCTTGTAATAGTTTTAAGATTTCAATAGATTTATTAGATTCAAAATAATTAAATTATTTTTTATATGGATTTTATACATGATTTTAATATAAAAACATTATTATTGAAAAATTGAACATTTCCCTAAATCTATTTTTGTTCGGTTTTTCTAGTTTAATTTAAAAATAAATTCAGAAAATTATTTGATTTGAATTTTAAAAAATATATTCCATATTTAAAATTATTGGTTTCAAATTTATTAAATATGTACCTTTTATTTTTTGATCATTTTGAATATTAAACTTAGTAATTTTACTATCGCGGTAAAGTAAAGATCAGATAATTTAGGTTAAAACTAAAATTATAAGAATCATAAATGACCAAAAAAACATACACAAGTCTTATTTAATGATTACCTATCAACCATAATAAAATAATGTTCAAATTTAAAACCTTTTATGACAACATTTTTGATATTGTGATCTTTTTATTATTTTATTATAATAAAAGTCATACATGCCACTCTCTTGTTTTTAATATGTTTTTTATTTTTAATATGATATTATCTAGAGAAAATTTTGACTATAAATATTTTGTTATTATATTTTATATTTTTATTCGTCACGTTAATTTATTTTTTTTTTAGTTAAAAATAATTACCTTCAATGCTTTTAAAACATTGATGTAATAAATATTTAATTAATGGAAAAAATAATTAAATGATATTATAGATATTTTAATAAATATAATATTAGATAATTAATTTAATACAGTAACTTTATATATTAACTTGATAGGTTAGGTATATAATTAAATATTTTTTCAATTTATAATTTTTATCAAGATATTATTGCAATCAATGTAATGAATAGTTTCTTAAGTAAGAAATTATGGATATTTATTGTAAATAATATTTCATTAAAAAATATAAAATACCAATCAATATAAAACCTTTTCAAGTGATTCATATCAGGTTTATAATATTAACCATGTTCCATTTAAAGGTATGTTTTCATTTTATAGTCACAATATTAACCCTCAAAAAGTAAAAATCCATATTTTTTAGGTAAGATTTATATGGGTAAATATGGCTTTAACATCAATAGATAACAGAATAAATATAGCCAAAAAATTTCAAATTTTTATTTTATTAGGTAATTTAGACTCATAATAATATAGTATATTAAAAAAATTTATTTAAAAATTCAAATTTAGAATTAATATCTATTAATTTAATGTTTTGAGAAATCCTAAGAGTGATGCCCTCCTCTCTTATGAAGGGGAACCTCATCTTCTATTTTCATTAGATTTAAAAGCCAATTTGGATAAACCAAACCCTTAAAAGTAAATTTTTTTAATCCATACGCTAATTCCTATGGGACAGATTCTATTTAAAACACCATCCTTAGTTGTCTTATGATCTTATTCAATGGATATTGTCTAAAGAAGACATTCATTTGTAATCAAGCATTTCTATTTTGATTCTTCTTCTGCATTGCCCAAACCACATTCAATGATGATTAAATAATAAATCAAGTTTACAATATTTAATTATATTTGATTATTTTAGATTCATTACCAATATACATATCCACTTTCATTAAATAGAAAATGAATTCATCATTCATTTGTATGGAGAAGTACATCTTCATGAATCGATATATATTTTTTCTAGTACTGTCTATCTAGACTAGTTATAATGATTTAATTATTATTTAACTACGATATTGAAGACATATTTAGAATCTAAAAATAATATGTATCATTTACATTCTTACCATTTCATGCACAAAAAATTATTACTTCATTCGTGAGTACGTGTAGATTACCTCCTCCACAAAGCTGTGTGAATTTATTTTCATAACCACATCAAATGGTTGATATATGTAATTTTATGATTAAAGAACTAATATGATATATATGATTATATTATCATTATGGAATGATAAAATAATATTAACCATCTTTCCATAAATATCGTTAAAAAATTAAAACATTTCTCATTGGTATATACAACATACCATCTCCATTATTGTAACATAGTTCATTTTTCATAAGAGTCATTAATGGTTGTATTTAAAAGTATAATTTATTAATAAAAATTGATAATTATTTCTCTAATTTTATTAAATATATTTTATTAATTAAATACTTGAACATAATCAATATACATATGTCATTTTGGACTTATTAATAAGATATCATCAAAATATAATTATTCACCATAATTAATTGAGTAATTGTATATAGAATGGTACTAAATAAAATAAATGAATAATGAATTTGAAAAGGGTTGATATATAAGAATAAATCATAATATATTTATTTTCAAGATGATAAATAATTTATGTGATTATAATGAATCAATGTAAGTAACATTCATTTGAAACCCATCTTTTAAAGTTCTTCTCTTTTTTCACATTACAAAAATCAAAAGGATTGTATTTTTTTAATGTATACGGTATGAGAAGCATTTCCTTTCATCATTATTCATCAATGATATTAATTTTACAATATAATTTTTCGCATTTATTTTCTATTAAAATGGATTCTTAATTATGTGTGTGGTTTTTATATTTTAAAAGTGGTTTTTACAATAAATGGAATTTTGAAATCTGAATGTTTTTTCGTGTAGGTTTTAAATAGTTTTCTATAATTTTATTTATTATATAGTCCAAGGAAAATGTTTAATAAGAGTTTATCACCATTATACTACAACCGTGATCCTATTATATATTATAAAATGGTTTTTTCCAAATAGAACTCTAATCCATTGGGTTCTTTAAAAGTGGAAGTCAGTCGTATTGTTATTCCATTTGCGAGAGTGATTGCATGGTTGATTATAAAAGTGATATAGTACTAATGTACCAATAAACCTACATGACTTTTATATTCATAATATTAATTTTTAAGGGAAATAATTTAATTTCAAAATTTAATATAATTTTATTTAAGGAAAATCATTTTCTTTTCAGACGAAAATGTATATATTGAAGAAAATGTTTTTCATGGGTAATCGTGCTTTCACTTGATTAGTTGTTTTATAATATTATGTTCCTTAATGATATTTTAATTCTTATCCAATGTTTTTAAAATATATATCATGGGTTTAAAAGATGGTTATTAAAAAATTAGAATTCTTGTTTAATTTCTAGAAGATTTTTCAAGAAAAGAACACAACTTTCTTTGTAAAAGATTTTAATTATGGAAAAAGGGAGATAATAAGTAGAATTTTCCTATTTTTAACACATGGGTTTGTTATGTAGGATTTCTTAAATAATTTTGTAAAAATATACACATAAAAATATTATAATATTTAATATAACTGATTATTAACATAAAACTTATTATTATGTAATTCTTATGGTTGGGACCTTACAGTTAATTCTCATATAAATTACAGACACTTATTTCACCAATATGGAGTATAAATTAGTAGTATTGAGAATGAATTTTTTGTATTAGCCCACTTTTAGTGGATAATGTATCAAGAAATCTTAGAACCATATGGTAAATTGGAAATATTTTTTGGTGACATTAAATTAATCTACCTGTAGTTTAATAAAATAATTTAAATTTTAAAAGCATGTAATTTTAAAAATATATATTAAAATATAATATCCTCAAAAACTATATCTATTCAAATATCTTGAATTGTTAAATGAGTTTACAACCTATTTGATGTGTATTACGTGATCAATCTTAGACTTTATCAACTACCTAAATAGACTGTTTTTCATCAAGAAACCTAATGAGTGACACATTTAAACATCACTTTTATAGAATTCTTATAGATTTGAAACCATCATTGAGGTAAATATCTAAAATTATCTATGAATAAATTCAATTCTATATCATTCCATTAGGAGATCCCTATATTATAGATAATATAATACCTAGGAAATATAATTGGTTGTATAATAATTAAAAGGATGAATTTTTTCTATGTAAAATAAGTTATTTTCTATTCCATCTATTACCCTATCAATTTTTAAATGAATGTAGATATTATCCACTGATGGTACATATAGATAATTTAGACACTATGATCTAGATGAATGATGGATGAGGCCAAATTATTCAATTCACCTTTTAGGTAATTGTATAAAACTTAGATTTATGAAATCTCTAGCACTACATATATTTTTATATTAATCAATATAGTATTAAGTAAATGAATATAAATCCTCCTTCTAAATGAAACATTATTATTTAATTTCATTCACAACAAACTATGTATTTCCATTTACAATAAACTAGATGATCGAGATATGTAATTAAATCTATAAAAAATTATTATGGCCATGAATTATAATAAATTGTTAAAAACTCATATAAGAGTATAAATTAATATGTAAGGAGAGGCTTTGATATAGAAATAAAAACAATAACCTGATAAAATAATCTGAATTTTGGTTCATCCTTTCATCTTCATACTAGGATCCTGAAATAAGTATAAAAAAATACCTAATGTTGGAGTGTTTTGATTTATTTGGAATACATACCCATTGGCTATTATTGTATATATATAATAACTTTCTTATAAAATATGAATGGATAAGAAATATCTGGGTTCTGACCATTTTACTTTTAAAATCCATAATCATTATGAAAATATTATAATGTGTTTTCTCAATATACCAAACACAAATTCATAATCTAAAAATTCATAATATACGTATATGGATGAATATGGGTGAAAATATTCAAAAAATATATTACAGCTTGTGTCATGGATTCTCTAGAAAAAAAGATATTGTAATAAAAGTTCTTCTCTATCTTATTATATCTTCTATCATTCTGCATTATAGTGATTCTAATGTAATTAAGAGAATTTTTTCCTAGTATTTTTTTATTGAAATAAAAAAAATGCATACCATAAATAGTGATATAGAAGAATATGAAAGGTATATTTTAATTTTTTTTTTAAGTATAACTCACAATACTCTTCCCACTCATAATCCAAATGATTATATTTTAAATATATAAATGGAACTCATTTAGTAGTGAGTATTGTGATGAAGAACCTATTGTATGTGAGGGATTGTTAAAATCCACATTACACTTGTAGGTTTCATTGAGTTTTTTATTCTATTTATTTCTCTACTCAATCATGGAAAACCCCAATACCATTTTGAAAAACCATGATTCTGTGGATTTTCCTAAACAATCCCCAAAATGATCATTTTAGTGGGTTTATATTTATTTTATATCGTTTTAATTTAGTATACACCACTCTAATACAAATAATTAATTTTAAACACCAACTATTCATCACCATAATGATGGAAACATAAAATTCAACTACCTTCTCAGTACATGGTATTAAATTATGGGTCCTTTCATGTTGATATTTTTATAAAGTATTTTTTATGAATAATGTAGTCACTAAAAAAGGAATTTCACTTTAGTTTTCTCTAAACAATATCTATTATTATAATTCAGTATCAATAAAAAAATTATATATAGAATATTTATCCATAATGGTAAGGGATTTAAATCAAACCATTATATCAATCATCGATTCTATAATTGGTATTTCAATGAAATATTTGGGTAAGTAGATGTTAAGGTCACTAAAATTGAAAAACAACCTAATTTATCTATTTTTTTGATAAAAAAAGGTTATACAATATTTTAGGGGGATTCATGTTCTTGGAAAAAATAGTTCATAATTAATTTATACACAACATTTTCAACCATGAAACATTGAGTTCTGTATTTCCTTCTCCTAGGTTCTTTATAACCATGGTCTGTAGCTAGAAGGATTGGGTAATGAAACAAAGTTGAGGTTTTTATTAGTCACATCACATTGTAATTATATATGATGATATTACATGGTATCTTATGAAATTATATATATTTCTTCTATTCATTATTATTTAATGATTTATTGATTAGTGTGGGTCAAATGTCTTTATCATTTCTAAAACTTTACATGTATATCATTGTTAAAAAATTTGATAATAACATCTTAAAATATTGGTAGTGTTTCATAAATCCCATATTACATGAAATTTAATATATATTGTGAACTGATATTCCTCTATTATTCCCCTATAAGGCATTTATCCCATGATTTCTACATCATGGGAATTAAAATTTGGAGTTTTTTTACCAAATTTTGATAAGGTTTCATCCACTTATATAGAGATTATGTGAATGGTGGAAGTTATTATCAATAATTTCATCATGTTCTCATGACAATTATTTAATCCTTAATGATTAGTTTTATTTAATATATTCTAGTTAGTATGATATTTTATAGAATTATCCCATATGAGGTTCATTCTATATGGTTGAATATATAGATTTTTCCCTATAGTAGTAGAAATTAGACTAATGAATACATCCATTAGTCCTTTATAATAGATGATGTTATTAATGGGGGATGTCGCTTTATCTATTTTACAATATTTTTTCCATAGTTTTAATTTTTTTTCTCTAGTGTGAAAAATATTATATTTAAAATCTATTTTACAACATTCAGTTGATTAATGTGTAACATTGCAATCCATATAGAGATTAAAATTCCAAAATTATCTACATTTTTTATTATTTTACCTCCCCCTTGTAATTATAGATATCTATTTATTAAATAATTAATTAATAAAAAAGGGTGTTATCACAATGGATCAAATGTATTTTATCATTATAGGTTTACTTATTTCTTGTGTAAATTAATGAGATCAAAATGGAATTCTTAAGTATCCCATGCATTCGATGAATAGGGCTGACTGACATATCTTAACACAAAACAAAGGTTTCATTGTGTAAAATATGAACCTAAAAATTAGTTCTTAACAATATATCCATAGTTAAACCATAGTTTAACAATATATCTTAACAATATATCCATAGTCAAAATTATATACCATATTGATTTTTCCATAGTTTTATCAAGGGGTTTTACTCACACAATTTATATCCATATATTATAAATCAACATATTATTAAACCATTTTCCTTTAATATATGAGCCCAAAGTATTTGATGCGAGATAATATTGACCTTTAAACCATATCCTCAAAAACCCAGTAAAATTAAACCTCTTTAGGAAGAACAAACCTAGATAGGGGCCTGATGTTCCCTAATATCATTATTACTTTGAATTATACTGTGAATGAAATTAAAATTTTACATTTGATAAACTCATTTTTTGTAATATATTATTTATTTATAGATACCTGAGTGTCAAAATCAAATTGGTATATAATATCATTGATGAAATCCTGTTTATGTTATTTATGTACCTGAAGATAATACATGATTGAGATTATACATTTGTGAAATTTTTTATAAAATTATTAGGGAACTATGAGGATAAAACGCATGAATTCAAGGTACATGGTTCATTCATGAAATTTTTCCAAAAAGAAAAGTGTTTATATTTCTTAAAGACTAACCATGTCATAATATTTCAACAAAATTTTCCATAAAAAATTGGATATCAATATTCTCTAAAATTCATTGGATCATGTTATATCTCTTACAAAACATGATTAATTTTGATTTATGTAGTTCAATAAATTTTTATAACATTATTTTTAATGGAAATGCTTTTGTTGGATTGAATATGGTGATAAATGCTTCATCAATAGTGGACTTATCCCTAAATGGATTAGAAAAAGTAATATTAAATTTTTTATTCTTCTCCTTTGAAAAAATTTGTTTGTTGGATGATGTTGATAAATGTGTATTTATATTTTTTATCTCATCAGGATTCCATTTTGTTTCAAGTTTACCATTCTCTTAATTATGGTGGAATGAAATCCATTAACGTGTCGACTATATTAAAGTAACATTGGGGTAATTTCTCAAAATCCTTAGTAAATAATGTTAAACTGAATCATATATTTGATGATTTCAATGATGAAGTTTCTCCCACTAAGGATATATATTGAACCAGGGTCCTAACTAATTATCTTATTCATTCCCTAATGAAATAATAAACATCATTTAACTACAATAAAATAATTTTCATATATAATTTGTATTCATTTTTATTAGAAACTCCATTCACCACTTCCTTATCTAGATTAATACTGGATACAAGTGTCACATGTTCCTTTAGACCATTCATTGTTAGTTTTCAATTTACATGAATATATATATATATATAAATTATTGAAGATTGAAAAAACATTAATGTTTTGAAAAATATTATTTTGGAATGGATAGTTGTTAGGTTAATCAGTGAGACTGAAATTTAGATCTTATTGATCGAAAATAATATGATCAAATGGTTACCGCTTGTTAACAAAAAAATAACTAGGAACTTTCTTACAATGGAAGGAATATAATTTATTCTCTATAGTTTGGAATTAACAGTGCCTATATTTTATATATTCATTATATTAATTGGTGTTAGGTAATATGTATTATTGTTTTATCAGTTATGGTTTAGGTATAATTAACACAGGTTTCTAGAAGAAAATGGTATTTGTTTTTAATTAACACTATTAATATTTTGGGATGACAGATCTAAATGAAATTTAATAATAATTTAATAGATTTTGTCTTCAACTTTTTTTTGTATATATGATTCCTAGAAACCCCATAGTGTATTTCTATAGTATTATAATTTTTCTTATGTCACCCTATAAATTCACCATGTTAATGTTATCGTGGGTAAATTATATCTCTTTAGAATAAATCAAAAAAATCCATCAAGGTATAAATATAATGACTCTCGCATTTTATATATAATTGTAGTTAGATAGGTCTCAAATACACAACTATATAAATATTGGGTTTATCTCACATAATAAATATTACAAGAGCTATACCATATTGGTTAATGAATTGGATAGAATGATTTATATTAAATAAAAATATTTACCTATAATATTTAGACAATGTTCTTAATATGGTCTACCTCAAATGGGAAGATAAATCCCCATATTAGCCACTATAAAAGGATAAATTTAAAAGATACTAATTTGGGAATCAGGTATCATTAATGAATAAAAATTATTATTTTGAATTTATGATTATAGAAGCATAAAATATAAGTATTAGTGGTTTGGATTCCTATAATGAATAATTGGTGAGTGAATTTCCATAATTACAATTAATCAGTAATTAATATCCACCTAACTTTTGTATTATAATGTCATCCATGGGGTGGGGGTGCATCATGGTGACCCTATTGAATTATAATATGATAATAGATTAGGGTATGAGTGTATTTATGCTATATATATAATGTAGTAACCAAATAGGTTGAAATGGATTATAGAAAATGTGATAGTATGATATTATTATTGTTAGATGTGAATTATCTTCATTATGAGGTTTATCATTTACTTGGAGTTAATATATATCATTTTTATTATTTATATTAATGTAATTCACATTTTAAATATTCATATTAATTTACATATATATTTTAATTTTTTATATAATTTTTTTATGACGTATCTCAAATGTGAGTATCATATAAATCTCGAGTGGAAGGAGTGTCATGGAACTAATGATACCTTTAGATTTACTTTTATTCATTGTGAATCTTCTTTATGTAAAAAATAAATCCCCAAGGAAATCTTAAATATAGGTTCTACCTATAATTTTATCTCAAACACCATGTTCATTTATTACTATTCATGAAAAAAAATATTGTATAGTTATCCACATTTGGTTTATCTTTGTGTTATGTTTGGTGGAATTTAGAACCTTAATAATAATGAAACACAATAGTTCATTCCTTCATTTTATTATTTCATTTTCAGTAATTATGTAATATATTTCTTCATCAAAATAATTATCTCTATTATATATAATTTTTTAAAAAAATTAGCTGCAATGAATTTTCGATTGGATACAATTATAACATTGTGGATTTGACATCACCTTTTGTTTTACTATGTATAGATATTTTGTAATGTGTAAAATGTTATTTTATGAAAAAAAATTCTAACAGTGTCTCCTCATATATCCAACATGTCCGGACTATGATGTGATATTAGTCAGTTTGTTATCTATAATGGTGTCCAAAGTATTGAGAAATTTGAAAACCTTTGACTTATTCAACCAATATCAACTACACATTGGGATTGACTGGTTGTGTTGGTGGATATGTTATTTAGATTTAATATTCCTCTATCCCATTAGGTTGAGATTCTAGTTGTTAAAATAAAAAATAACTTGTCCTTCTATGTAAGAAATTTCCTAGAGGTTTTGTGACTATAGTTATTGTAATCCCTCCTCTTTATTCTTGTTCTAAAATTCTAAAAATAATTATAGGAAGGGTTTGTTCTAGATATTCCCCTAAAATAATCCATATTTTCCAAGAGGTAAACATTATTAGAAGGTCAGTTGTCTTAAATATTTTTCCCTTTTAAAATTTTATCTCATTATGATGTAGATGTATTACTAAGTGAGCATATGGATATCTTAATTATTTTAATATATTATTTTCTAATAATATATTATAAAATGGAAAGATTAACTATATTGGATAATTTATTTCCACATGTTTGATGTGTTATTGAGTAATAAAAAATTCTAACCTTGATAATTTTTTTATTCTAGAGACGAAGTTTGGGATGAAAAGTATGTTCCCTCTCTCTATCCTTTGATAGGGAAAAATAAAGTGCCACATATTTCTCTAATCGTATATTTTTTATGTTGGGTAATCCTATTCAATGAATATCCATATTTTACTAAATATTCCAATGAAATTTTAAAATATGCACTCATGTTACCTACTCAATTTAGTGATTCATAATATTAAATCAATTGATAGGATGACCCTCTTACATCAATCATTTAGTACCATTTGTATTTCAATGTTTCAAACATATATAATACACTAACCACAAAAATGATTAACCATTTCACAAAAATTATGATGTAGTTTAGGCATATAATACCCCATCATTTTTTGTGGTATAAATTAGGAGGATTTGATGGGATATTACATGTATTGTTTCAAATAAAGCTCGCATTACTCCCCCATTTCATTCAAATTGGCTTCACATTCTTAAAATAATTCATCTGGATTCTTCATTTGAAATCAGCATTCCTATATTTATTTTTCAAGTAGAAACATGATTATCTATCAGTTTTAGGCATCACCCTGCTTTGACCTCTCTAATGGTAATACATATGGAAATTTTTTAAATACCATATCAGTTTTTATTTTAGAAGTATTATTGAATGACAATAATAACCATTTCATTATGATATATGTCTTCATGTGTCTCTAATGGTATATATGTGATTTTTGGGAACTAATTGATCTTACAACTTACGGGTAGATGGGGGTATTGGATATGAATCACACTCTCTATCTCCATAATTAAGATTGACAATTTTATGATAATGTGTATTTATTAATGGAGGAACTATGTAACATGATATATCTCATCCATTTGAATAATAAATCCTAGAAGAAACAAATTTAAGATAAAAAAATATTTTATATACCTCATACCAAGACTCATTATTATGAATACTAAAATTACAGTCATAATGATTATTATTGTCATTGCCTGGACCACTCTAGGGTAAACATTCATCAACATGAAGAATGTTTTTCATAACACTTGTTGATATCCAAGTGACCCTAAAGGGTATTATAATATCATTTAATTACATATATAAATATTGAAGTTAGTGATACAAGATAATTCATGTGTGGATGTTGTGGAATACTTATAATTTGGACATTGATGTTTCCTCATGTAATTATTTTGTCAAAAACACCCACATTATGGGTCATAGAAGTGAATTTCAACGGACTAAATTTCCTTATAAATCAGGGGGATAGAATACCTCTACAAGGTCCCTCTTATTTGTGATTGGACATGTGTTTCTATAGTTGATGTAAATTCTATGACCTTTAGGACATCTAGGTCTGGATTTCCAAAATGATAATTATAGATTAAAATATCCCTACATAGTTTATATTGATAATATTACTATAATTTGTAAATATCATTACAATAATTTTCCCTTCAATAAAGGAGGGTATAATAATGCTAATTAAATAGGATCTTGATTTGGTCGGAGATAATGATGGGGGCCACCTAGATCTAGAAATCTATTGGAAATTAGCTCAACCAAAGTAGCCATATCTATTCTAGAATTCAATTCTTATATATAATATTAAGACTTTTACATTATTAATTTATTTATATACTAATTAATTTAACATAAATTTATTTATTTTTTGGTAATAAATAGTGGGTAGTGTGACATAATATCTGGGGAATGAAAAATTATAGAAGTAGTGGCACTGGTTTTAGCTTATCATGAAAAGATATTCATATGTCACGGGGTCATTGATAGCCTTCTGTTTCTTCCACACATTTTTCAATTTATAATATATTGGTTTAAAAATAAATCCATTCCTGATATGGTATTATTTAAAAAATTAAACACCAATACTTGTATCATAAGTCAATGACATTCATTAGGAATGAATTTCACATCATGTTTGCCATTTTTTATTTTTTCTATTATAGGTTTTGTAAATGTTTGTTTATTTATTAAATTCATTCATGTTGAATCAAAAGTATTTTTGGTAGACTCATCTAAATATGGACATAATAAACTATTCATACACTATCTTATAGATTTATGAATATTCTTCAAAAATCCTTCCCAAAAATTATAACTGCTATTTACCCCATTTGATACATTATCTAAGAGAACATCTATTTTGAAATGGATTGATCTATTATACCACTGAATTAACAATGTAAATGAGGTAAAAACACTTTTATTCATTTTATTGGTTGTATTATACTATCAAAATAAAATTTATGTGTTGGATTGAAATTTATTTATATTTTAAATATATTTATATAGAACACTAGATAATAACTCCATCCCGGAAGGGATGAAGATATTTAAAGTTTACACTCCTAATAGACTAAATAAATTTCAATTTAAATGCTCATCACAAGTGAAATTTAATATTAGATCATATCATAGAGATGGAATATAATTATATAAAAATTTATATTTGGGATTTCATTTCCACTTGGACATATTAACATGGTGGTGAATTTCTATTCTACCTCAACCAATAATTTCATTTAGAGGTGTCTGTAACACCTCATGTATTTATAATTGATGAAATTCCATATGGGGTGAAATTAATGGGGCCTCTTATCGATATAGTAGATAGTATGAGTTATAAAATACTTAAAAACACTTCTAATTTCATGAATCATAGTGTTATTTATATAAAAAAATTAATTTATGCACAATTAGAATGTAGTAATAGTAATAGAAACTTATATGTGTCTAAATGTCAAAATTTGGGCACACAAGGAAGTATTACCATGAATTCATATATAAAACACGTATATTGTCATCATGTTCAATATTTTTAATTTCACATCCATGTTTATATTTTAAAAAAATCCAATTATAATTGGTTTCATTCCATATGAAATAAAAACAATTTAAATATCATCTTGTGTTTTTTTAACATACGCATGATATGAAACATTGAAAGGTTTGTTTTCACTTTTTTTATAAAATTTTACACTCATTGATGTGAAAATAAATATCCATGAATAATAAATATCAAAATATTTATTATCATTAATAATATTCCACACTGGTCTTCCTCACATACCACTTATACTAGTAGTCATTCAGGAAACATGGTCATGTGTAATTTATTTTGTGAATTTTGATGTGCATATGTTGATATCATGGGTGTATGTGTGAATATTTGTTTTAACAAAAATATAATCCCATGAACTATTTTTATGTTCCATAGGATAACACCAATTTCATTTATTCACATACTTTCTAAATTTTTCATATTTTTCTTATTATTATCTAGTATCAAATTGATTTTATTTATATGGTTTTGATATAAATGATTATGCCAAAATCAATTATCGAGATCACAATATTCCACTTCTATAAATTGAGACATCCTTGGTTATATCCATGAAGTAAACTATTAATAAAATCCACTCTTTTAGGAGGTAACTAGATAGGGAAAGGGGATATAAATCATGATTCATCCTAAATTATTATTTGATTTATTGAACATGGGAAATAAAATTATCTCTATAGACTAAAAAACTATCCTTACAACATCATTATACAATTTAAAATGGTTTATCTCTTGTTTTTTAATCTAAATCATAGGAATATTTTCTCTGATGATTGAGCTTGGTCATTCATTTTCCAAGAAATATGGATTCACAATACATGGTCTATCTGTAAAACTACCTCTATATAGAGACATTATTCCATTGGTTCCCTATGAGAAACACATTAATAATTACACATCCAGAAATTATAATCAACTTACAAGTTATATATCAAATAAATAATATCCCAATATTTAGATAAATATATTATGAATTTATTCAAATTCCAAATAGTTTTTTGGAACTAGAGAAACCAAGTACCTTTCTAATTTAATTGTTGATATTAGCTATGAATTTATCAAGGAGAGAGTTGTGACACTATTTGATACTAAGATTTATTGATTATATTAATATTTATGAAATGAATATTTCCTAGGTTAAAGATAAATAACCCAATTAATTATCCCTGTAAAAATAATCAATAAATTAAAGTCTTATACTAGTCTATGATGGATATGTAATAGTCACCCAAATTGGGTTATGAAATTGAAATGATGATATAAGCAATTATCTTAACAGCAGATATATTTTACATGTTTCTTAGTTAGTAGATTTTTACTTTTGGGGATTCATTCATGGAAATCATAGTATATATATTTACGATCACCTGAGTATTATTATATGGTTGGTGATTAATCTTGATGTTACCATATAAAAATGTATATATCGCATATTGGTTTATGTTCAGTGGGGGATTCCCATATTTAATAAGTAGAGAAATATAATTTTCATTATGGGTGGAAATAATATTATATTATTGGATATTAATTAAAAACACTATTTGTTTTCATCATTCTATTATCCACCCCAAAATGATAATTTTGATTATTAAATGATATATATCTATAGCTACTAATTAAATCATCATTATTATGATGGATTCAAACTATGTGATACTTTACCCTTAAAGGATGAATTCTAGGGTGATCATAAATAAATATATTAGAAACATAAGGGAATGAACTAGAATCATATCCCTCAATGATGGGGTTCTAGCAACCTAGGTTAATAAGACTTCCTTGTGAAAACCATATTCTCTACAATAGATTATGTGAAAATTTAGATTCATATAAATAATATACTTATTAAAATATTATGGTGTTAATGAAAGTAAATAACCCATTTCAATGTATAAATTCATAAAATTATCAATACATTATTATGAAAACAATTGTATCATTTTTTCACATGAATTATCAATAAAAATTATAAATTTGGAATATTAATAGGGATGAATAATGTGTTACCCAAATGATGTATTAGGATAGTGGTGTTAGTTTAGTATTCATCATGACATAATATAATTATCGGATTATGTCTAAGGTAACCTGGGAATTTAACATCTACATGTCATTATCATCTTTTTAAATTTGAATGAAAAAAAGGTCACAAACATTAGATAGCTCTATCATGTTATTCAGAGATAATGATATCCAAATTCATTGTCTAAAAATAAATCATAGGTACCACACATTACTTTAATATTATAAATAGATTTTTTATATAGGAATATACTAATAAAAGCATCCTTATATGGAACCAATAATGGATTCTAACTATAATTTCCATAAAAGATATTTGACCCCAATAATTTTTTTAGCTGAAATGTGTCCATCCCTATAATAAGTTTTCCTTTTATATGTTTATGTGGTAAAATAGTGATTGATTTTATGTTATGAATCCACCACCAATAATTTTGAAGTGAGGAAATCTATTTGAAGAATCATCAATTAAATAATAACAATTCCAACTAGAGATTTTATATAAGGCAATGGGGACTATCCTCATCCAACAATTTTATTTCTTACTCTTAGGTTTCACTAACAATCATGGATTCCATGCTTCCATTTGAAAGGTACTCATGTTGTGATATTTTCTCAAAAATCTATTGTCCAATTTTCTTACAACTAGAAGAAAATATAGATATGTGGAGTAATTATAAGAAAAAAGTGTAATATTTTTCTATAAATAGGGAAATATATTTCAATCCTATACTATTATCAATGATAAATAGTTTAATAAAAAGTTTCACATTCTATAACCACCATTATCAATTATGGAGATCAAGAATATGATGATAAGACAAGAATCATTCTAGTGGGATCTATTAATGATTTATTTAATGATAGGAACCCTATTTTCACAAAGTAATTGTAATTTTTCAGAATTTTCTTTTCTATAGTAATAAGTAAAAATTTATAATAACATACTTAATGATCTAAACTGATAATATAAGTGACTCTCTAGTTGATGATTTTCTATTTTATATTAGTTTTAATCATCTTTATTCATTGAGATGCAGCAGAAAGTATGTTTAGCCTTCCATTAAGGTATTTAAACTTGTGATACTATTATCAGTGTCATTCTACGAATTATATAGACTAGAAAACACACTAGCTATTTTATTATGTTAATGAATATTTGCTTTATATCTATATTTAAATAAATATTTTTGTCTTGTATAGTTCACATACAGTGGACCATAACGTAACTATGTTCTTTTAGAGATAAGGGATAATTACATTTAGTATAAGTCATGATTTAAAATATCTTGATTCAATGACGAAAATGTTATAAATTTTTGGTTATCCATTAGACATGTACAATCATGAGGGTAATAATTAGTAATGTTCAAATATGTTATTGCTATGGGTTGTGGGTATTCTATTAGATAATATAAAATAATAAATTATCACCCCAAATGTGTGCTCCTAAAGGGGTATTGGTCTGTCAATTTCACATACCCCACCACCGTTAATCATGGTTAATTTACATCAGGAGTTATATTTGTTATTTACCATTGGGAAATTTGTGATAAAATGCGTATTGGATGGACAATTATTCTTTTTCTATCACCATAAATCATTTTTATTCCATTTGTGTATGATGGACTCTTGCGACTTATGTTAATTTAAATCATTATATTATTTTATTTTTTGGAATTTCTTTTTTTCAATTGGTTTTTAAGAACCTAAAAGAGAAAATATTAAATAATTTTATTTAAATAAAATTATATCATATGAGAAAAAATAATTTAGATAAATATTTTACCAAAATATTTGGATCATTATACCATAATCCAATTAATGATCAGTCCAAAATAAAAATCTTAAGAGTTTTTAATAATTATATATTATTCACCTAAAGATTTTATTAGGACATAATAATATTGAAATTATAATAGAAGACCCCAAATTTTCTTGGGAACCCATTAGTGAGTTTTCATTATTATAGATATTATTTATATTTTCTTGGTTAAGTTATTGAATTTTATATTGAGGAGTAATGCACGATTAAGATCATATATCTTTTAAAGAAGTTATTCTTAAATATTAAGTTTTTAATCATTTTTAAAAAATGATGTTGAAAGACTAAGGTAACAAATCATTATCAAAATGGGTGTTAAAATTTTATTTTCACATTTCCTTGACAAAAATATTGGTGAATGTATATTTTTTTACAATATTAACCATATTGATTATATGGTTTACCACATGAAATAGTTAAATAGAAACATAACATGAAGGGGATGTTAGGCATTGATATAAATGAACTCTATTGAAATGAATGGGGGTAATTTTGAACTTTTACCTCAATCTATTGGACCAAAAAATAATATATCAAATTTGAATAATATTTATTCCATTTCATTAATGTTTTGTGAATTTTTTTAGACAATTAATTTTAAGCATTACATATAAATGGTTAGGATTTGAGGGTAATGAAATTGATTCTTCATAGGGAATATTTTATAGTTTTTAAACCTAAAATTTTATATTCATATTTTTAGTTAAGGTTTTATATTTTGATCATGTAGGATAGAATTATATGATCATAAAAAATATAAATTAAATGTGATGAATTTTTATGTTTGTACAAGTAATTTCCTTGACCCAGTTCACTCAACCGTAAGATAACCAAAGTGTTACTAGGATCTTAAGAATGACTCCCCAATTTCCAAATGGCATAGACTTGTTGTGGGGCTCTATAATGAATTCATGGGGAGACTATACCACCATATTAGATTGTGAATTAAGTTTAAAATAACAATATATCATTAATGAAAAATAAAAATCAATGTAGACAGAAGAAGGATATGTGATAACCAATAATAAAGGAATGTGGGATCCTAGAGCCATATAGACTCATAGAACTACTCGTAAAGAGAAAATAATTTCTTAATGGTCTAATAACATATACTAAATAATAAATAAATAAAATAAAGAAGAGGATCTAATAGCATATTTGAAATTTATCACATCCCAGTCTCTTATCCTTCTAAATCAATAATACTCAATTTAGCTTCTCTAGGACTCTTCGCAACATGAACCAGCTATCAATGGAAATATAATTAATAACCCAATTACCATGGTTACCTGATCAAGGTGTTTGTATATCTCGGTAGGGTTCCATACATAACTAATAAATAAAATGTATAAATTTTATATTCTTAGAAAAAAAAATATTGTTTCAAATAAACAAATCAATAACCATTATCGATCCATGATATCTATCATAATACTCAAAATGCCCAAAACCTCCTTCTTCCCATTCTATAGTGTCTTCAAGTACATCATGTTAATGTGCTAAAAAATTGAGGCCCATGAATTATAATTTAGAGGGATTCCAAGGGAAATATTAACAACTTTAACATTAATTAATACCAACAATAATACTATTCCAAAGGGACACCTAGGACAGTTGTATCCCATTACACTAAATCTATGGAAAATTTACAACTTAATACTAATCTTGTCACATTCATATCCCATAATCCTTTCCATGGAATTCCCAAAAATTATAAAATGAAAAATAGTTTGGTAGAATACCTAAACCCCAATTCCAATGATTAAGTACAAAGTAATATAAATTGATATTATTAATAATGGTCTGGTATATGTAATTAATACCTTTTATCCCATGAGTCTCAATTAATTTCTGTGGGTAGTGCATCCCACCCACAATATCTTATATATAGAATGTTTATGTATTCGATATTATACTCAATATCTTCCCATAATTAAATTTTTCCCTTTAATGTTCATGAATATTCATTTTTCTATCCATAAAATGGTTTTTCTTAATTCAGGTTTTATGGTTATTACCATAATCATTACATCAAATTTCCCACATGCCCCCTCACTACAGTCAACATCTCCCTAGGGCACCCACAGGGGGGCCTAAGTTGCATCATAACATATATATCCATTAAGGATTCCTCATTTTAAATGTATATCCATAGTAAATTTCAAAAATATAATTGGAAGAATATCCCCAAACATTTTAATGGTCTTTTCAAGGAATCACTAGCCTCCTAAGAAAATCCATAATATAAGTTGTCTTGAGAGATGCATGGGGTCCCATATCACATTCTAGGTTATAGGTCGGTCCACTAAACTAACATATTTTTATATCATATCCAGGTAATGTTGTCCATGTCACTCTAATATATGTATTTTATGTATCACTCACTATATTCTCATCATAACTTGCATATGGTCTTAATAACATCTCAATGATCCCATATGGAAAAATTCCTAGGTAATCCATCTCAAATTATCAATCACCATAACCAATTGTTAATTATGGTAACCAATTGCTAGGGAAATTATGATCATTTATTCAATATCTATCACAATCATTTATATTTCTATATCATATTAAATTAAATTATAAATAAGGAATTCTCCATCAACATCCAGAGAAATCATGCCAATGAACAAGGTTTTATTGAGGCCCTTGGTACATTCATTAGTGTAAGGACAATTAACATTTAATGAATTAATTAATTTTATATAAAAATTAAAACAATATAAATGGAGATACTAAATATAAAATTCCAAAATAGAAATCACCATAGAATAAGGGCATATACTCGGAACCACCTACCACAATTACAAAGCCAATTCCATTTCTAAATCTTGGTCAGCAATCACCATTGAGACCCAACCAAACCCAAGAATCATTACCTATCATCATGATTCCCCAACTCATATCACAAAATCAAATAATTAATTATTCAAAATTATAATTAATTATTCAAAACACAATTTATAATTCATAATTTATTGCTAAAATTAATTCAATTAGGCATAATTTATAAAATCTCACTGATAACCTCACCATATAGAAACCACAACTATAACCCTATGGAAGATTCATGGAATACTCTTTCTGTCATCCTAGGAAAAATCCCTTATATACGACACCATTCATTAAATAAAATATTTCAATTTAATCCAAAAAACATATAATCCCCAATTGATGATGTCCCTCAAAAAAATTGTGTGATAGAAAGAGATAATCATCATTATTCATTATCTATGAAAGGAATATGAATGACACATAAAAACGAAGGGATTCCACCACACTCTAACCAAATATTCAGCCAAATACCATATGGATTTACATCAATTTAATGAATAGTGGAAAAAACCATTAATAATAGTGAAGGAATATGATACTCAACATGAATGAGTATGAAAAAACACTCCCAAACCACCAAAATAGAAGAAAATAAAAATAAAGGTGGAAAGGACAAGAAAAATGGGATATATCTATTCATTTGGTCAACCAATCATAAAGCAAGTAATATATATTTTTAAAAATAAACCTCATACAAAATTACCAAAAATCACTGATAAATGGTGAAAAAAGGATATGTTCAACATGTGAATAGTGAGTTTACACCATGTATCCCATTTTATATAGTGGGAGAGCTATATACTCAACACATTAATAATTTAAACCTTCAATTAATGTCATGACGTCTTCTTGTAATAAATATCCTAACCAGGTAACCCTATTCATGTCCTGAAAGAAACCCTTGACGGCTAGTTACTGCTTGATTAACCCATTAGGCTACAAATGACCTACTACTATAAAAACATAGTAGTCTAGCCACTGAGTATCTTCTCTAACATCCACATAAAAAATATTGGAATAAAAATACTTGTACTACATTACAAACAATATATTAATGTCATAAAAACACTCATAATCTTATTTTGAGTCAGGGTTCTCAAAACAAAACCCTTAGTAAACTAAAAAAGAGATTATCATCTAAAATTTTAAACACATAAAGAAATAGGGTTTAGAACCTCAACACTATAGTAGTTCTCATACTAAATAATAATTTTTTGGTATTTAAACCATTAATACTAACCCACACTAATCACCAATTTAGGCATAGTTTTCCATATTCAACCATAGAATATTGTATGACCTTTTATAGCCCAAAACCAAACATCAGGTGCACTATTAATCTTTAATGAATATACCACTCATCATATATCCTAAATTTTAAAATAATGTTTTTACCCACCACATTATAACCTAATTAACTATATTTCATTAAATAAATCCATTCTTATTATTAGTATTCTCCCCACCATAATAAATAACTCATAAGGGATGATTCTTATTCCATAGTGCTCTCCACAATTGATTTAAGATATAAAAACTCATTCTAAATTGTCTAATGACATGCTTAATTAATTTTTTATCCCATTAAATCTATATAAATGAAAAATTCGCTATTAAAAATGCTCATTAAAACCTTTAATAAAAATGCATGTCCAAACTGATGTTGGATTATCACCAGTATTTGATTATGATCTACTAACTTTTTATAGTGCCCCAGGCTTCACATACATGCATATTACATCATTTTATATGAATATTAATCAAATTGAAAAAACTATTCCTAAGGACCATAATTTTTTAGTGTCTGTGGAAGCATAGAAACATAATCTTATAACGTGGTGAAAGATCTTTAATATCTCTCATAAATATATTCTTCTTTATTGATCCAACTTAAAACATTTCTTTATACCCTAGGTAATTGAAATATATGGAATGGGTGAGATCAAATACTATTTAATGGTATATAAAGGAGACATGTAAGCATAACATGATTATAAGGGTATTAAAACATGATCCAAACATTAGAAGATCATAACCTAGATAAAAAGATTAAAAACATGGGACATGGGATAAATATTACTGTTTCCTAAGATATAAATCAAAATATAATAAAAAAATGATCCATATGATCATATCAAAGTAATAAGACATATAATTTTCCTAAAACATGTAAATATTTTACATCATTTCCTATAAGTCAAGCCTCATTGTGAAAAAAAATTTATTAGGGAACTTCATGGGGTCTACACCTACTATGAGGGAAACACTTTCATCCATAGTTATACTCTAGTCCTTATAGGGTGTCATTTTTTCCCATCTTTCCATAGTGTATTGAGTTTCCCCATCTTCCCATAGAAGATAAGAACACAACAATTTCATATTTTTGATCAAGAAGCAACAATTTCCATTTTTGGTCAAGCCCGTAGAAATATTTACAATCATTTTCTCATGAGATATAAATCATTAACAAATTAATTTAAGGTTTATATAGGTCCCATAGATCTCATAATGAAATCATACATATATTTACCACAAAATTATAAACAATTATATCATATCCCATGAAATGAAATTAGTGTCATAAAATTGTAATAAAATCTTTTCCTGTGAAAAAAATATCGGTATCATAAAAATTTCATCAAAAAAACCATGAGAATTATTTCGCTTCAAAATCATAAAATCATTGTAAGAGGAAAAAAATCTAAATATATATCCCGTGAAAGAGAAACGGGTTTCACAAACATAATGTCATCAATATAAAATAAATTCAGATAACGTAAATGAAAGGAACATTTGGATCATTTTCCAAAAAGAAATTATTAACACCAATAGATATTATATTAGATTCAAAATAATTTTTTAAGATCTTTTAAATAAATTTCTTGATAAAAATAAAATTTTTTCTTTGAAAACTATTCTAAAACATAATAACTTTTTGAAAAACATTTTCATTGATAATATCTTTGAAAATGTATAAAGGTATAATTAAAACAATAAAACATTGTTAAAAAATTAACTTAAAAATATATTAAAATATCATTTTTAATATCAATTTTAAAAAAATTAAAACATTTTTGAAAACTAGGTTTTTGAAATTCATGGAATGTGTCTCATAGAAGGAAAATTGAGAAAAAACTACTTTAACAATTTCGTATCTTTTGAAACATAAACCCTATTAATGATATATAATAAAATGAATATTAAAATAAACATATATTTAAGTTTAATAATCATATAATATATTATTTTTCCGTATATACACCACATAAAATAATCTAGTGATGAATAATGTATAAATCTCACAGAAATAAAAGTGAGACTAAAAATCCCATTACTACTTAATTAACTTTAGAATAATAATACAAATAAAATAATAACTTAAATTGAAGGTTTTAATATCCTCAAATAAATTTAATTTATTATATAATATTTCCAAGGTCATTATATAAACCAAAAAAATGGATTGAGTGTTGAATTTGGAATCTATCAAATGAAAATAAAAAGTCAAATGAAATTCTCTTACCTTAAGTCCTAACATTCTTAGTACACATTCAAACCTACAGTAAAATAAATATATTTTTATTAAACATATACCACATAACCATTATATCATATCTCACACCATATATGATTTTTTATGACATTTTATTATCTGTTTATTAAAAAATTCATTTTAATGATACATTTCTGGTAAAATATGCATTGTGTTTTGTATATGTTTTGTCTTTATATTCTTGATCCTCTTACATAGATCATGATTAAACTATTTATAAAATGTAAAAAATAATATAAATAGAATACATATTCATTATATACGTATTTATAGTAGTCTATAAAATATATAAATATGAAATGGAATAAACTGTTCATGGAGAAGGTAGGTCATATATACGCATGAACGATTTTTCTATTTTATTATCATGTTGAATGAAATAAAGTAAATAAAATATATGTAAAAATAAATATAATATAATTATAGTATGATTATTATGTCATATATATATCATATAATCTCACTAAACCCATCCTTAATAAATTCCATGTAGAGTGTGAACGAATCACATCGCTTTGAGAAAGCGGTAGTCCACACATCTAGAAAAAAAATTATTATATTTACAAAAAATGAAAATCATAAATGTATGTGTTTATATAAGAATTATAAAATAATTAATACATAAAAAATATCATATATATCATATAAAAAATGTTTCCATCATAATTCCTAACCATTATATGTGGTAATGGAAAAATGAACAAAATTGTTTTGTCCGGCGTTAGTTCACCGTAAAGAAGAACTATAAGTTCAGTAACTATTATATTAAAGTGTGTATAAATGTATAAATAAAAATTTGAATAAAAAAATATCAGTATAATTAGGATAATCATTTTATTATATTATCATGGAATAAGAAGAGTTGAGGGTGTAAAGAATGAATATAAATAAAACAGAATATGGAATAATGTTACCTCTTATTTGGGTAACTCCTATTTCTTTGAAACAATTGGATTTCTAGGATGTCCTTAATTCAAAATGGAGTATTATAGATTAAGTTATGGATGTTTTAATATTATTATATTTGATTTTGGGTGAGAAATATTTCATGAGAGGTGTGAATAAGTTGGTGGGGTGAGGTCCTTTCTGGTGGAGGAGGAGTGAAATTCTTGTAAATTTTTGAAATAGGAATTCCAAAAACATTTTTCCTATGAAAACGAATTCTAATAATGAACCAAATTCTATACAATGAAGTATATAATCTAAATATGGCCATAAAATTATTATTTTTTTAATATTCTATGTCATTTTTTCCTTTAAGGGTAAGATTTAGTCCCTTATTATGCTAATTTTCATCTAAATCATTCTAATTAATTTCAATTACATTTACAAATATTTTTTGTCAAAAAAAAATTGTAACATATTTGATATTATATATTAAATTGATTCCAAATATGGAATCAACTATTTTAAATTCCAAACATTTGAGTCCAAGAAATTATTTATAATTTATTCCCACAAACGGGACAACAACGATGGTTTTTAAAGGAAAATGTTAAAATGTTTGGTATGTTTATTATATCAAAATTCAACGTTAAATTTATTTAATGACCTAAATATGATTAATTTATGTAAAATTGATATAATTTAACTTTAAAACCTATTAAAAACAAAATTTAAACTTACAAATAGTTTACTCAAAAAATTAGTTTTGAATTAAAATTCAGTATTATTCATTGTTCATCAGAAAATGTAACTTCATAGAAAAGTATGAAAAATTCACCCTTATTAATTTTTTTGTTCCAATTTCAAAGATAAAGATAATTTTTTATAATAAAAAATTTAAAATTTTCAAAGAAAATATTTATAATGTGTTCTCCATTAAAAGGAAGTAATATTAATTTTCATATCAATGCTTCTTTTTATTCATAAAATTTGATTTATCCATATCTAACACCTATAAGATCTATTGTATGAGTATTGAAAATATTATTGAATATATAATAGATAATTTTTATTTAAGAAATTAATCAAAAAATTAATTTATTTATATAAAATTTTGTTTCTATATAGAAAACGTTTTTTCATAGAAATGGAATTTCATCAGTCTCAAATTTTTCTTACATTCATTTATAAGTAATTGAAAACCAAAGGAAAAATTTTATATACATGTATATATAATATATTCCAAATTTATTTAATATTGTTTTTAACTTCCATTGCATCATCTATGTGGTAAATATATTATTATTTTAATAAAATTATTATTATTATTATATTTTATTTCGGTAAAACTCATCCTTGTGTGCAACGCAAGCTATAGAAGTGACTAAATGTTGTGTATAATTCATAATAAACATAGTTTTGTGTGTTCGATAATCTAATATAAGTGATTCACGTAGAACAATATTGAATTAGTGTTTTGTATAATGCAAGAAACACTTGGCACCATCATATAATGAAATCTGTATTTAGTGTTTCATGAAATATAAAATACAAAATATTAAATTAATTTGAAAAAATAAATTCACAAAATCTCAGGGTGTTATATTCTACCCCCATTAAAATGAATTTAACCCCCAAAATTATTATGGGTTATTAAAATATTGATAATTTAATATTCCTTTCATAGAAACTTGAGCCATAAAAATAAATACTAAAACTTTTTTTAAAAAGGGAAACTTAGGAACATAATGGTTACCCGAAATAACACATTACTAGGTTTCCACATAAGAGATAATTAGTGGGAATTGAAAACATGAATATGGAATAAAAACATAAATAATAATATAGATTGAAAAATATCACTGATCTTAATAAAGAGGATTATCTAGAGAACGTTGACAATAAATAAACATAAAGTGAAGAAGAAAGAAATAGGTCATTGATATCATCAAAATTGATGATAATGTGAAAAAATATTTCATGACCCTTTTCTTAAAGTATAATTATTTTTTCATAATAAGATATACATACTTGATTTCATTCACATTTAAAATCTCTATATTTGGTCGTGTCTTGACCAATTTCCACTTCACCTATTTCTCTAAAAAGGAAAGTGAATTTTTTGTTCCTAATGTACTAACAAATCATGATATCCATGATAAGTAATCCCATATATCTTTAGTTATGATCAATAAAATGTGGTTATAATAGTTTTTACAATATCCATTAATCCTCTAATAGTGAGATAATATTTTAATTTCACAAACATTGTCTAATGTTTAACTCAAACATCCCATCAATGGTTAAGCTTATAAACCATCCAAAAGATGAAAATCCAAAATATTAGAAATAATGTCCCAAAATCATTTTAAAATTGATCCCCCATATATCACAATGTATCACTTGGTTGTCATATTACATACAATTTAATACCCTCATCATATATTCTATTGAAACATGTTTATAACATGAATTACTATAAGTCCTTTTTTTTAAAACATACATGCTTCTTTATTCCACATATTACTATAAATATTCTATGGATCCATGTAGTTGTAAACTTCATCTATGATGATATAGACCAAATTTTTAACAAATAAATAATTTGTAATAGGGTAATTAGTACTATCCAATTTACTTTATCAATATCATATATCTCATTATGCAAGCTAAAAATAATTTTCTCAGCATCAAGGACACATTAAGGGTTACTCTTGATTAATGAAAATATCACCTTTCAATTAAATACCTTTTCTAGTTAATTAAAACTCTTCAATATTTTATTTTCAAACCTTAATGAAAAAATTATATGAAAAAATAATTATATATTTCATTATTCATATAACAAAATCCTTGAATTTAATAACATAAATACATCATCCATATAACTTTATTCTTAAACCATTACGCAGGATTCAACATCTTATTCTTTAAAAACCCCATTTCAAGAATATGAAATATAAATCATGCCTAAATTTTCCTCAAGATCAATATAATCATTATTCATTTTTTTAATTTAAAAAATATTGTTAGAACATCCCATACCTTTCAAATTTCATTAAGATTCTATTTCTCTTCTACTGTATAACCAATAATCATACCTCTATCTGGGTTCTATTAATGATATTTACACTTCAAAAATTGATTTTCATAATTTTCATAATTTCCATAATTTCCATATATGAAACATTAAATGTTGACCATGTTACTTCAAGTTCCCTCTATTGACTAAAACTAGAAAGCATAGTGTGAGATAAATTTATCATAATAGAAACCCACATAATTATGAAAAAAGAACTAATAGGATGTCTAAATCATGGAATGTTATTCTTTAATATATGAAATATTAGGTTTATCATAGGTTATTTATAGTCATATTCAATATAAATCCTTTATTATGGTTTATAAAGAGTTTTTTATTTCCCAATGCATATCCCCTGGGAGTGCCAAATATGGTGTGTAGCAAGGCTCATTGTCGTGTACCAAGATACACATGAGTGAGGCCCGATGAACCTTTTTGGAGTTATTACCACTATATACCTCAATTATAAAGAAACATACACTTGTATTATCCAAAAATTTATGTAATTTTATAAAATCACTCACTCCATCCTTTACCAAAATACTAGTACATTTTTCTATAATTTAATTTATCCTTAGACTTATCCTTAGAGACATCCCTAGATATATAATTAGAAATATTTTTTGGGATCTCACTAAATTTTTCTCATCCTAGATTAAAATGTTTGATTAAACCTTTAATTTGATACTAACTATAAATACCTAGGCTTATCATACATGGATATTGTATCGTTTTATATGAATATTCACCACTTTAAAAAAAATACATGCACTGGGACCGTAATAGTTTAATATATTCTAATAATTAGAAACATAATATTATAACTTTCTGAATGACATTAAACAAATCCCATAAAGACATTAAACTTTATTACTCCTCCTTAAAACCTTTCTTCATTACATGGGGAATGGAATAATAATAATGTGGTGAGATTAGATGCTCATTAAAGGTAAACAATGGAGATATGTAAGCATAACATGAGCATAAGGGTATGAGAATATGATCATAAAATTAGAATTTAATTCCCAAAATAAAAATATCATAATCATAATATATGGAATAAATATGGGTAGTTCATAAGATATGAATCATAATATTTTCAGGAAAATTAAACCTGTTATCATATCAAAAGAATAAAACCTATAATTTTTGGTAGACACAAAAACATGAGACATCATTACCCATATGTCAAGGATCATTTCCAAAAACATAGTATGGAACTTTATGGGGACAACACTTACTGATAGGGACACACCACCATCCCCAGTCTTAGTACTTATCTTATAAGTTATTAAGTTTCCTCATCTTCCTATAGTGGATCGGTACACACTTGATACCCATTTTGGATCAGGATGCACATGTTTCCCATTTTGGATCAGTCCTGTCATCTTTTTCCCCATAATTATCACATGAGATATAAATCTTCACCCAATGCATTGTAGTAATATAGAGGTCCCACCCATATCATAATGAAATCATACATACTTGTTCCACAAAATCAGAAACAATCATATCATAACCCATGAATTGAAATTAATGTCATAAATATGTAATCATATCATTAACTATGGAAAAGAGATAGGTTTAATAATTATTTCATCAAAACATAATATTTAAAAAGAAGAGGGTTTCAAAATACTAAAACCCAGGGAATAGAAAAGTGTTTCATAAACATATAACCCATGAATGAGAAATGGGTTTTATAAACATATTTTCATCAATACATAAACCATTAAGATAAAGAATTTGAATAGAACCATTGCATCATTTCTGGGAAAGGCATGAGTAACATCCAAATAAGTTATCATAAATGGAAAATAATTTTAGAAGATCGTTTAAAAACATTTCTTGATGAAAATATCGTTTCTTATTTGAAATATTATTTTTATAACATTAAGAATTTTCGAATACATTTTTATTTGAAAAATGTCATTTAAAACATATAATGGAATATAAGAAACAATAAAACTTTATAAAAATATGTTTTCCTTGAAAATAATCTTAAAATATAAAAAAAAATTAAAAACATTTGTGAATTCATTTTTGAAAACATGTTTTTTAAATTCATTGAATGTGTCTTCAAGAAGGAAAATTAAGACAAAAGTAATTTACTGATTTAGTATATTTTGAAATATAAACACCATGAAAGTGAGTTAATAAAAATTATATGTAAATAAACATAAATTTAAAGATAATAATCATATAATATATTTGTGGGTATTATATACACCACAAACAATAATCAAGTGGTGAATAAGAAATATATCTCATAGAAATAAAAGTGAGACTAGAAATCCCCTCACTAATTGAGTATCTTTAGAATCATGATCCCTGTAAAATAATAACATAAATAAATATTTTAATGTCATTAAATAAATAAAATTAATGATATAACATTTTATAGTTCCTTATATACACTACATAAAATAATTGAGTGGTAAATATGGAAAGTATCTCAAGGAAATAAAAATTGAGATGAAATTTCTTTACCAGAAGTCTTAAATTACTTCTTAAACATTCAAAAATATAGTATAATAAAAATATATTTGATATGAATATTCCATATAACCATATTATTATACATCATACCATAAAAAAAATTTATGACTTCATATTATGCATTTATTAACAACTTCATGTTAATGTTACGTTTCATGTAATATTTTCTTTGCTTTTCGTATATGTTTTAGCTTGTAATTAATGATCCTCTTTTTAGATCATGATTTAATTATTTAAAAATTTAAATAATGATATAAATATCACATATATCCATTATATAAGAATTTATAATAATCTATAAAATATATAAATATGAAATGGAATACAACGTTCATGGAGACGGTAGATCATACATACGCATGAATGTTGTTTTTATTTTATTGTAATGTTGAAAGTAATAAAGTAAATGAAATATATATATCATTATAGTATAATTAATATTTCATAAATATCATATAATCTTATTAAAATCATCTTTAATTCATTATATGTAGAGTGTTAATGAATCACATCGTTTTGATGAGGCGGTAGTCCACACATCCACAAACGAAGTTATCGTATTAACACAAACTAAAAATAATGAAGGTATGTGGTTATATAATAATTATAAAAGAATAAATAAATCCTAAATATTATATAAAAATATTTTAGATCATAACTCCCAAATATGATAGGTGGTAAATGAAAAATGAGCATTGTTTCGTGAGGCGACAGTTCATTGTAAACACAAAAAATAAGTTTGTTACCCATTATTTTGTCAAAAAATGGGCATCAAATATCTTTTTGACAAGTTTATAGGTCATTTTGGCCCCCAAATGTAACGTTTAGTCACTTTTTTTTCTAATTTTCCACTTAATCATTGTAACTATATTTAATTAAATTCACTAATATTTTTTCTCAAAAACTTAATTTAAATTATTTTAAATTAAATATTATTCTGATTAAAATTATGTAATCTAATTTTCCAAAATCCAAACCTAGAAGTTGTAGAAACTAATTCAATTTTAATCCTGCAGACGTGACGATAAGGTCGAATTTTAAAGTAAAAAATGTTTAAAAGTATGATAAGATTTTAAATCTATTTTTAGATGAAATTGATTATAATGACATAATTTGGATTAATTTGTGTATAATTTAACTAATTTAACTTTAAAACTAATTAAAAACATAATTTATACTTATAAATAAATAAGAAGAAATAGAAATTTTGAATTAAAATTCAGTATTATTCATTCTTCATCAAAAAATGAAACTTCATAGAAAAATAAAAAAATCACCATAATATAATTTTTATGTTACTCATTAAAAATGAAATTTATTTCTTCAAATGAAAATTATAAAATTTAAAAAATATAATCTTTAAAACGGGTTCCCACTAAAAAGTTGGTGAAATTTCCTTTTAGTAGAATTCATATTTTTATTCATAAAATTAGATTCATTATTATCTTGTCAATATCAAATCTATTTAATGAGTATCAAAAATATTTATCAGATATATAATATATATATTTTATTGACAAAAATAATCAAAATTGGTTTTTTTTAATTTATGGGGATAATATCTTTTTTATAGATAGAAAAATAGTTTTCTTAGAAAAGAATTTATTTAATATCAAAAAGTTATAACTTTAATTTCATAATAATTGGAAAAAATAATTATTATTATAAACTGTGGTGATCATAATTTCCAATTTTAGTTGATTTTATTCGTAACATACATTCCAATAGATATGTGGTAACTGTATTAATATTTTAATAAGAATATTAATATTATACAGTAGTTTAGTAAAACTTGGACTTGGGTGTAACATATGATATCAAAAGGACTCTGTATTGTGTGTAATACAATCCAAACATAGGTTTGATTGTACTGAAAGATAATATAATTTTTTTGTGTTGTTCAAGATTGATTTTATTTAGTGTAATTCCATCCACACTTAGTTATTTTGTAAAATAAAATCTATATTCTATGTTGTGTGAAATATAAAATATGAAATTTTTAAATTAATTTGAAAAATAATATTTCACAAAATCTAGTGGTTTTACAATATTGTTTGAATTACCCGATGATCAAAATACCCCCATTGAATATCAAAACTAATATTTTATATAAATCCCTAATTGGATAGTTGATCATTATACCCATAAATGATACCCTCACATATTCATTGGCACATCATTGATTATACTGAACCTAAGATCAAATATATAAATATTTTGATCTCAATTCCCACACACAGAATCCAATCACCACTACATCTAAATAAAAAATCATGTATTATTCCTGTGAAAAAACATTATCTAATTTACCAAATCACCATAATTGTTGTTCTATATCAAATGTTTGATGACAAGAAATAGTATCCATGACTGTACCAATAATGGGTCATTATTCCCCGATCCACACGCTGACTATTACCATAAATAATGAATAGAAATTTTTATATTTCTCATACGAGGGAAATGATATGAAATATGAATTTATAATCATTCACAACTTTCAGGATCATTATTATCATCCTTCAATAAATTTTATTCTATAATGAGGGTTACACCCTAAACAGACAATGATGCACTCGACACCATATGGAATTATTTATACCAATTATAGAGTGAAACCTCAATTTGTTTTATCATTATATGCGTGTTGAAACTGTATAGAAATTCCAATCACTAGAAACTATTAATATCAAATAATTCACAGTTTAATCTTGCTTAAAGAGTCAAAATATCTCTTTTGAATCATTTATTTTATTCTATCATTTCCACATGTGTTCTATCAAAAATCATTTGTGGCAATATGTGGAAATTAATACACTCAAGCCAACTACATCATGGAACCCTGGTCAATCTCCTTCATTACTAATATCCAAAGATGGACACTCCTAATTAACTGCATTGAATTTATAAATTATGGATGCAATGTCTCATTAACACCCTCGATTCTCAACTCATACAAGGACGTAAACCAATTCACAAATAAATAAAAATATACACAGCTAGAATGTGTACCATCATTATCTCATAAATATTCATTCCAATTAATCTTAAGCTCACACCCATAAAATACTTACTAATCAACATCAAAACTTATTATTTCATAATAAGAAACACTGTTAGTTAACATATTCAATATTAGGAAATTTTTCCTATACCATGGTCTTTTAACTGACTCCCTACCCACTAGAATCATTTCTTTATCACTATCATCCAGTTATACACTCAACACAATCCCAAAATGGAATATAAAAAAATAATGTTTGGCCCTGATTGGCCATACCCTCATAATCAAACCCTAATTCAAAATCAATATATGACATTTACATCACAATTTCTAAGCAATACCATTTACTATAACATGTATATGATAAAACCTCAAATTCACCTATATAATAACTTGAAGCATCTACCAACGATTCCCACTTGCAATGAACTAAAATTCATAGGCTAAGTCCTCCCTCTCTTGTTGACTGCTTATATTACATCTCTTCATATCCAAAATAATAGGATATTATATATTATTTCCAAAACATATTGAACTAGGATCTCCAAACTAGGACATAATTCATATCATGTGTTGGTCACAACACACGAAAACACCTCACTTCTCACATCTCAAATATTCGAAGGAAACTCTCATTCCAAGAAATGAACATGTGGGACTCTGACATATCTAGTATGATAATCCATGTTATTTCCATATCAAGGTTCTGATTCTCCCTAGGAATAAGCATACTATACTACCCCTTGAGAATCAGTATTTCAGGATGGACCTCACCCAGATTACACAAGAAGGATCCACCCCCTTTAGGATCACATTCCCTTCTAGGTAAAAATGTATATACATATAAAAATAATTACACCACCATGAGATGTATAAATTATTCCATATATATATGGTTATATTAGGTATATTCCATAAGAACCTATAACTAAAAATAATGTATAGGTTGTTGTTGACACTTCAAATAAGAGAAATGATTCATTTTTTAGAACTATAAGCACAAAAACTAACAAGGGGTATGACTTTAGGATATCTAACTCTGGTACCAAACTACTAAGGTTCATAATTCTTCCCTAAATTATTAAATGTAGGGTTTTTATCAAGAATTTCCCCCCATTGATTCACATGACTTATCATCATAGTGAATCTACACTATCATCTAACATAAAATAAAGGATACAAACATTTGTATGCCAATAATAATGAACCAGGTCAGTTTTCCTTTGCACCCAACACCCGACCTGGCCCATAGCAAGGCTCAAAGTGTGTTCCCTATCCCCACAGGCTGGAAGAAGTGCCTGAGTGTCATAAATAATTTCTTCGGAACAATTTACCCAAATTAGGATTCTTAAAAAAATCAAAAACAATCAAAAAACCAAATCTGAAAATTCATGCCAAACAAGCCTTCAATAAAAATAAAGAATAGAATACAATATTTTTAACATGACAGAAGAGGTACCAATCTAAATATGTAGAAGAAAAACAACCAAAATACTACCACATGACAAGGTGTCATCACCCACAATCCATCTCCAGAACACCGCACAATGGTCGCAACTAGAATCCTGAACTACCATCTCCAAAATCCTTTCCCTTTCTTGTGTCAAACATACAAAATTATACATAAACCCAAATGTATAAGTATAGTGTGAGCCTATGCCCATTATAATACCACCCAAATATTCCCTATAAAAAGAATTATAAAATAAAATTCATTCAAATGTTATAAACAAATAATGGGAGCAATAATTTACAAAGGTGCATCTTTTAAATGAAAACAGTTTTCAAAGTGGGTAACTTTAAATAATTGTTAGATTTAAATAAAAATTGTAAGATACTGAATTTTCCCTCCAAAAAAATATAATAAAAAGATAAATTCAAAATATTCAATTAACACACAACCCAATAACACCCCTAGGCACTAGTTAGTTGTGAGCCTGAGGTACCTCGCATCTCAGTGTGAATGTAACCATAATAATATATGTTCTTGTGCATGAGCCACTAGTAGGGAAAACACCTATAACCTATTGGTCCCCAACATCATCATAATCATAGTTTTTTTAGTTTTTTCAACTTCAATCCTGCTATGTGAAATAGGGACAAAACAACTTTGGATCACTAGCAAGCTAGTACACATGTTCCCACCAAGATACTCGGGTTTCCCTCTTTGTGATAAAAAAAGTTCCAAATTCTAACAAATGACATTTTCATATAAAAACACTAGTTTTATTCACACACACTTAAAACATTATTTAAACATGAATTTTACCTTTTATATAACTCAAAAAAATGCTTATAATTTCCATAAAACAATTACACAAGTTATAACAAAAAATTTCACATAAAAATCATTTCAAACCCCAACTTCAACACTAAATGCATATCAATATTACACTAAACCAGAATTTTGAGCACAAAAAAAAGTTATAAATCCATTTCATGAATTATAAAACAACACCAATTTGTACAATATGGACTCCACAAGTAAAACACCCATTTTCACAAAAAAATTGGCACTTAAAAATAAACCTATTCACAAATGATACCAAAAATAGTTTACTCACAAAAATTAATGAAATATAAACTAAAATAAAAAATAAATCCAGAAATATAACTCATTATAAAATTATTACAAATGGAATCACCTACCCTATATGTCAAAACCATCAAATACTTGTGTTGAACTTCAACCACACCACCACTCCACCACAAGGGAGTGAAAATGAACCTAAAATCACAATATTGGATCAATAAACCCAAAAAAACCTAAGGTACGAAACCCTAGTTGTTGGAAATTCGGAACAACAAGGATGGGATAAAACCTAAGGAGATGTAATGAATAATATAGTAAATCAATTACTTGAGAAACTTTGAATAAATCTCCCCAAACACACTAGTAGTTGGATCTCCAAGTATAAAAAATTAAAATTTGTGTTCTAATAATGCTGAGGAGGTCAAGTGGGGATTGAAATAGAGGGAAATAGTAAAAAAATAAATTATTTATGAATGAAATAAGTTACCTTTTCAAATATGGATGATTTTAGAAACCTTGAGGAAGTTTTCCCAAATACACAATGAATATGAGATCCAAAAAGGGAAAATGGAACATGGGGCTGCGCCTAGTTTTTTGGTCTTGAGTTAAAAGTGGAATAAAAAATATTAAAAAATGAATGATATATAAAGGAAATAATTGATTTTTTAAAACATGTAAATGGACTCAAATATTGTCACAATGCCTAAATAAATCACCCAAATCCACCATGATTATGTGTTCCCAAGGGGCCTAAATTGATATGGTAGTTTTAAAAGGTAATTGGAGGCCATGTTAGAAGTGGAATGGGTGGAAAAGGTTAAAAAATGAAGGATTTATAAAAGAAAAAAATGTTGTTTTTATATCTAGAAATATGATCATGGTTTGGCCCAAATCTTGATGAAACCACCCCTTTATCCAAAAATGTCTGGGAAACCCCCAAAAATAAAGCAATAATAGAAATTAAATGAAAAATACCTTTAAAATAATCCATGGATTTGACACCAACTCACTATATAATTTGTTAATAACGCATCAAATAGTTTATGTATCTATTATCAGGGATAGCAATCACCCTCACTACACATATTTCATTTCAATCCTATTTTCCATATGCGATGTGTGCATAATTTCCTATAC
The DNA here is from genome assembly GCA_963277665.1 of Viscum album. Classification (NCBI taxonomy): domain Eukaryota; kingdom Viridiplantae; phylum Streptophyta; class Magnoliopsida; order Santalales; family Viscaceae; genus Viscum; species Viscum album. The sequence continues at coordinate 1,762,232,858 of OY728120.1, read as the reverse complement.
CAGATGGTAAAAGTGTTTATAACACATAAATCATAAATATTGAAAACTACAGTGTGTCATTGGAGGTGAAATCATTTGACAAAAAAAATAAAAATCCATTATCAATGATACCATTCCCTCAAAACCTATAAATACTACAAAATTATTTTTTATTGATTTTTTGGTCATATATTCATCTATATCTCTATCAAATCACTAATATCTAGCAACCATCTCTAAAAATAGTGATAAAAACAAATATAATATTTTTTGTTATCTGACATATATACTTTGATATCTCTTTTCTAACATCCCTAACCTAGTTCCATCTATAGTAAATGGACCCATGTTTAATTATATGAGAGATATTTCTAGATGTAATTGTGGTTATTGGGTAGTAAGGGGGAGAAAATAACCCCATATTAGAGTGCATAATAATAGTCAAATAACAAAATCTTATAAATTTATAATAAAAATCATTGTTTTTAGAATAATTAATTATAATGATCAATAATCGATGAATTCATAAGTATACATTCAAATAGACTCATGGTCATTCTAGTACACAATAATTGATCTCCCATAATGCCTATTACATATAATTAATAAAAATATAAGTAAAATATTAAAGAGGATCTATTAACAACCACAATCCTTATCACTTCCATTTTCTTATCCTCTTTAAGTTATCCTTATAGATATAGAAAACATGGGCATATTCCCAATATAAACCTATAATTAGTAAAAAGATACATGGGTACCCATGTGCTATGGTCAATCAAGTAGGGTATAATTTCACCTCATTAGGGAACCTATAATAAGTTCTTGTACAACACTCTTATATGTATTGTATAAATGTGATATTCTTAGAAAATAGATACTTCTATAGAAGTATAAATTAATAACCATTTTTTGTATTCATGTTCTAATATGAATCCCAAGATCAAGAAAATCCTACATTATCCAGTGCCAGATATTATATAAGCATGTATTGTAATTTTTAAAACCCATAAAAATCCAATGGAATATTCCAAGAAATTATTCTGGGGAAATACAGTATCATAATTCTCAACAATGGACTCCCATAATCATATACATGAAAAAACAAATATTTTTTAAGGCCATAAGGGAGGGTCACATCACATATCAATAATTCCAAAGAACATGTCCAAATTAAATCTAAACCACGTATCATCTAAATCAAAGGATCTGGTAAAATTCCATAAAAACCAATCATGGAGTTCAACTAAGTGTTTTGTAACCCATATCACCAATTCTATGGAGCAAGTCCAAGGAAACATAAACCGATATTAGGATTGAAGTCTTAATAAAATAAGTGTATCCAAGACATCCCATATATCTAAATTTATATTTTTGGGTAGTGTGTCATGAATTTAACATCATAAATAACATATATTTAACAGTAGGAACTTTAAAATAGAGATATTTAATTATATGTTTATCATTAACTAAATTTATTTATTTTTTGATAGTTTTAGATACACATAACCCCAAGTTTAAATGAACTACAATTAAGTATACAGTTATAAACTACTCATTGGATTAATGGGAATTAATATAAATAACTAAAATATGAAAAAAAAAATATGTTTTAAAAATGTATAAAATTAGTTAATTGTTTATTAGATTTTTTATAAGTGGAAATAAAATATTTTTAAAGTAAAAGTGATCATTTTCTGAAAAAAAATTTATAAATTTAAAGAGTTTTAATGTTAATAAATTAAATTAATAAATATTAGTGAGTTATTTTGATGAGATATATATATTATATATTTAATAAAATTATTTATCATTAAATTAATGTTAATTATTCTTTAGATATAAATAAATCATATTTTATGCTTAAAATAAATTTTTCTATTAAACTGTTTTCATTGAATTTTTTGAACTAATAGTTAAATAAATTTCTTATAATAATATAAATTGATACATGAAACAAGTAATCAATATTTTAAATTAGAATAAATATATTTTGTAAATATGTCACTACTATTTCTGTGTATTGTGAATAGTAATATTTATCACCTCGATATGGGTAAACCGAGTAAAATAGGATTCAAAAACTGGGATAAGGATTTAATATTTCTCTAAAACAATCATATATCTTATTTTATGAATTATTTTCTTCCACATCCATTCATTTATTTAGTATATAGCCATTATGTTTTTTATTTATCGTTGATGGTGACATATATATTATTTTAAGAAATTAATAAATATAAAATATCCCTCTCTTGACATTAATACCTCTAAATATTTTACAAATGGATAAATAGAGGATACTTTCAGTTATAAGTTTTAAAATGGAAAATAAAATACATTATTATATTGAATTTTTTTCCTTAATTGGGATTAAAGAATTACATTAAAAAATCTGAAACACCATTAAAATATTTATTCAATTAAAATAATAATAATATAAATTATTTAAAAATATTTAAAGTAATAAAATATTGGTGAATAATTATTTTCCTATAATTTTATTGTTTAATTTAACATATTATAGATGTGTGAAATTATTATATTTTAATTTTAATATTTTCATGTTGTTTTCAAATTGAAAATTTATGATCTATTCTTGAAATGACATTAAAAGTATTTTAGGATAAGAATATATTATTAAATTATTTAAAATCATATAACTCACACAGGAGGAAATGTATGGTGTAAATGTTTCCAAATGTCATCCAATGTTCTTTACTAAGTCATTTGTTAACTAAAATGTGGAATTATAACCCTTTAATGGTAAAAAAGTCATCATCGCAATTAATATTATATTGGTTAACTATGATGTTAAACAAAAAATAAGTTATAAAATGATACAAAAAACTATCTAAATTTCATTATCATATGATATTTTGACCATAGGATATTTCTCCTCAAAAATCAATCCACTTTAAATCACTTTACATTATAATTACCTAATAATATTTTAATATTTTTTTTAATCTCATATGTGTTCATTCCCTCTCTTATAAAATGACATCACTTCTTTATTTTTACACCAATTGGAGCCATATACTTCAAAAAAACCTATATTAAAATCATCCTAGCTTTCATCATCTTATCTTTTAGTTTTTTTTTTCCAAAAAACCAACCATTAAAAGATTTAGGTGTAATCCAAAAAAGGTTTCTCAACAAAGAGATATATCTCATTAATGAAATTTCTCAATTTTATTTATTATAATACCTCCACATAATAAATTATATCCATTATAAAAAAATGAAATTAGTATCTGCAGTTTAATAAATTTTTATTATTGTAATGGAACAACCAATATCCATCTTCCTCCTATCATTTGGAAAATGATAAAATCCCTCATGCATGTAGGTGGAATACAACCTCCCCAAAGTGATGTGATTCATAATTTAATTTCAATTTAAATGGATGGTAATTAGGATAAATTTAATTATTTTATATGATAATTATATTATATATAATGATTTTGGAAGGAATATTTATTATTCAACTATCCTTCATTTCCTCTAACAAACAGTGAAAACAACATTCAAGCATATTTATGACCCACCATGTCCAGGGATGGTGTAATTTATTTTTATATGATGAGATTTTCTAGATGAACCCTTATATATATATATATATATATATAAAAATTATATAGGATATTTCTATCTATAATAACACTATATATATTATAGAACCAATATAAATGTGAATGGATAAAGACTAGCAAAGTAAAACATGAATTAAAAATAAAGTAGTTATCAACTAGAAAAGTGATTTTAATAATAAATTTTCAATAAATAGTTGATAAAATGTAATAAATAAATCATATTTTTTAAGATATATTTGATTATTTTTCTATAATACATGTATAATATATCAATATCTATTATATAGGAGTTTTAAATGTGTATAAAGAAAAATAAATAATTGATTTATGGGATTTATTTTTCAATCCCATTTTAATCAATATTGTTTTTTCTCGAATTTCTAATAAAGATTTTACACGATACTAATATAATGAATAAATTTAATTTATCTTCCACTAGTTATTTCTTAATATATAAATTTTTATTTTCATTTTCCTCTATTTAAGAACTCATTATAAAGAATTTTTTTTTAATGAAAATAGACTTTATTTTTCTCTTCAGTTAGAACACCTTTTTATTTCATATCTATGTATTTAATAAAAAGATTTTTTAAATGGTTTAAAAATATCATTTGGTTCTTAAAAAATTACCCATATTTAAATTTTTATATAAATGGTTTAATGGAATCTTATTTTTATTTTTAAAATGGGGTAATTTTGAAATTTTACCAAAAATTTGAAAGAAATCATTATCCTACCATACTCAACAAAAATTAAAAATCACCTCATAATGACTAATAAATGCATAAAAGATTCATTTAAATTTACCCAAGTATCTTTTTAGTGAAAATGATATTTATATAATTTTAATATTATTAGGTATTTAAATATGTGATTTCAAAATGAGAAGGGTATTTTCTTCAAAAAATATTCCATTTAATATTTTATGGAGTTTTTTATCTATGATAACATCCTTTGATGTTAGTTGTGTTCTACTAGGGATATGAAAATTTGATACCATCCATATTATTTTTCTCTATTATTTATCAATATGATGATGATATTTTTATAAAATCAATTTTTTAGGGATAATTCTATGATGAATTTAATAAAATTTTATGGAACACATTTTCTTTCAAGGGGATATGATATAATGAAATGATGAATTTTTTATGATCTTTTGGAACATATATGTGTGGATATCATTTTGTAACTGGTGGGACCAAAATTCATTTATCTCTCAAATTTAATGTGTAATTTTTTATAACTGATGACATAATTAGGGGATGTATGTTGATTTTTTGATCCAATAATGGAAAAAAGTTGATTTTATTGATCTAATATAGGAAACAAGTCTATGTGATTGATCTAATATGGGAAAAATGTTTTGATTCCTGATGCATTATGATATAGGATATATTTGTAGATTCTTATTCCAATAATATTTTATGGTCTCAGTTGTTTAGCTTGAAATATAAAATGGTCTCTATACCTATTTTTATTGAACATTTCAATGTAATTAACTTATATTTCATGATACAATAATGATGTTTTTCACTGTTATGATTCCTTTCTATTAAATTGATAATTCCTTTTTTTAAGAATCACTTTTATGATCCTTGATAGATTGTTAATGAACTTTGAAAGTTATGTTCACTATACCATACCCTAATGCATATATTATGAATCCATATAATGATTGATTAATGCCTCCAATTTTTACCCTCATAAATTATTTTTCCTCACACTTTATTATTTCCACTTTCCCTATGTTATGAATAAAATTTTTAGGATTTAATTTCTAAAAAGAGTAATATTTTTGAAGATCTATGTGTGGGATATTGAATACCATTTATGAAATATGATGATTTTACATGTAGGGTCCATAGAAAATAAAATTGTATGGTTCACATGATTTTATTTTTGAATTCTATTGAATATCAGTATAAAATGTGTAATATTTTTGAATTATAAGTATTGGTCACTATTTATTTATCCAGAATATTATAGTTTTTATCAAAATATAGATTTAATATATCATTTGATATTATGAATAGAGATGTTTGGTGAAATGCCTAGGGATAGGTCTATGTATAAGATATAATCCTCATGATTTTCTAATAATCATGTTCATTTGACTTGTTATATAATAAATCTCATTATTATCGTGATATTATAATTTATATTAATATCAATGATTATATTTTAAATGTTTCAAAATGGTATGGGAGACTATTGAATGTTTCAATATTATTTTCCTCTAGAATCCATCAAAGAAATAATTTAAATTATTATCCTCAATGTCTATGTTTCTTAAAAATGTTTTCCAAAATATTTTTACCATTATTCTACAATTATTTAATGTCATTTCAACCTATCTGTGAAAGAAATCTTTTTTTTTATTTTCCCTGATGATGTAATTTTTTACTTTTCCATAAAAACTATGATAAGAATGTTTTTTTAACATATATAGTATGAAAAAAAATTATTCTTCCATGAAGTAAAAATTTCTTAAGGATTCCCTTATACGATTGAAATGGTATATTTAATGAAAATTCTTTCATTTGAATTTTTTCATTTTAATAAAAGAAACAAAATTTAAGAGAAATGATTTTTTTATCAAGAAATGTTTTTAAAATAACTTTCCAAATTATTTCCCATATAAGAGGACATAAATTGGTGTAACAAATTAATTTTTATAAAATGATCCAAAATATCCATTCATATTATTTCTCAAAATGTTTTAAATTTTATGGAATGATGTTTATTAAATCTTTTTCTCTTTCACAGCTTATTTTCTTATGAAATATTCTTATTTTCATGGGTTATGCTTTGATGAAATAATTAAGAAACCTATATATTTTTCCATAGGTTATGATATGATTACATTATTATAATACCTATTTCATTTTATGGGTTATGATATGTTTTTTTATGATATTTTGGCACATCTATGTATGATTTAATTATGATATGGGTGGGACCTATATATCCCTCCCATTCATTGGGTAAAGATTTATATTTCATGAGATAAACATTAAATAATTCCTTCACTTAGATGGTATTGGGAGTAAACCTTAACTACTAATATGGTCATGGGAGTGAACAATGACTACCATGATTGTATGGGGAGTGAACCCATACTGCCTAGATAGTTTTGGTAGTTAATCCTTAACTACTACCAAAATAATTATTATATGATTATGTGTCTGCCACAGTGTTATGTTTTATTCTTATGTTATCCTTTCATGGATCATGTTCTTTATTTCCTTATGATTCACATATTATGAACGTCCCATATTTAAGCAATGATTCCTATTTATGATCTTTGATATGAAAAGTATGATCTTCTATTTTCATGATCATGTTCTCATATCCTTTTTCTCATGATTATGTTTATATGTCTCCCTTATTTACCCTTATTGAACATATTATCTCACATTTTTTTAAATTTAAATTCCCCCATGTTCGGAAGATATGTATTATGTTTTATATCACTAAGAATGGTGAATGTAAAGAAGAAATTCAAGGGAGATAATATAGATCAATTTTGAATTAGTGTTTATGTTTCCATATTTACAAATACACAAGACTAATATGGTCTTTAGTTATTTGTTTTTATAATGTATTACATATTCCACGAAAGTAATGTAATGTAAATTTATATAAACTGTGGGTATCTATAGTTTGTATTAGTAAAAAGTTTTAGTTAAACATTGGAAACTAGGATACAAAAACATTATTGAGAACACTAAGGAAATTTCTAAGGATAAGTATAATGATATGTAAAATTTAATGGTATTTATTTTAAATGATTCAGCTAGTGATATCTTAGAATTAAATCTATTTATTTATACTAAAAGTTGATTAGGATTTTGAATATATATACCAATGGTTAAAAACTATGAAAATGTGCATCAGGCCTCACTCAAGAATAACCTAGTACACCAAAATGGGCCTTGCTACACTCTTAGTTTTAAATTCTTGGGGGATATTCTTTGTAAATCCAAATACTCTTCATGAACCATCATGAAGGATTAAAATATAAGTTGGATATGAATAACCTAGTAAAAAATAATTTGTTAAATATTAAATAAGGTGTCATTATTTAGAGATCATATAAGTATTTTTTCATTATTATGTGGTTACTAATTATCATAATTGTTTCTTACTCTATGATTTTTTTGCTGTAAATGGTATGAACATTAGTGGAATTGGATTAATAATCAAATTTATGGATAATTTTTTGATGAGAAGTCAAATGGGATGGTTAATGGAGTAAAGGATGTTGTGAACATGCCTAATCAGTTTTCACGGAACATTATTAATATCATGTACCTAACCAACTATCAGACTCACTAAGGAAGAGAAATAAGGAGTTCACTGAGAGTTTGGGTGATGGAGACCACGGAAGAAAGAATATTTGGTTTTATAAATGTTGAGAATTTGTAATGAAACACCCAAGTGAATGTCTCAATGGAATAGTAAGATGTTTTTACTATGGAAAAAATAAACCAAGAAAGTAACTTTAAAGGGAAAATGAATATTTCAATTTACATAATTTATGGAAATATTGGACTCTCTAAGGTATTACCAATAATTGAATATTTTATGTGTGGAATGAATGGTAATTATGCAATCCAATGTCCTAAGAGGAATGATCCTAAAAGGGATCATCATGGTGGTACAAGTAATAGTTATATTGATGATGATAATGATAAGACTGTAGATAAAATGTGAAAGGAAATAGGTATTAAGTAATATGATGAGGTCGCCATATTAATGTATTATGAATGAAATAGAATAATAAAAAAATTTATATATTTTGATTCTATAATTAAGAATAGTGAACTATATAAAGATTGTCCAATTTATGTTTCATTAATTATTTACAAGAATATGTTGAATGGTTCAGATAGACTAGAAAAGTGAAGTCATGAAATTTGGTATTTTGATTAAGGGAAGGTATCCCTTAATTTATTTCTAATGATGATATAATGATGTTTGGATAAATATATTTTTAATGGTACTTATTATAATGGGACTGATTAAGTATTTTATAAAAAAATTGGTTCGTGTAATTGTTGATCAGGTTTATAACTATATGGACTTAAGGAATATATCCAATAAACATTGGAATAAGGAAACAAGTATGTTATTGATAAGGATGTATGGTAATTCAGGTTATTACTATGTTTCAAGAGAATACAGGATAAATTTATTCATATATTTGTTATGTGAAAATAAAATCTAATTTATGATATACATGGGTTCAATGCAATGTTGTTTTTGAAAAATTTAGTTACTGTATTTCTAAGGTTTAAGACATTAATATTTTAGAATTATTGTATGGTTATCCAATTATGGAAATGTTATTTTAAACTTTGAATTATGTTTCTAAGATTAAACTATTGCCTCACCATAGGTGGATTTATTCTTATTTATAACTTTTTCTAATCATTTTATTATGATGACATATCATTCTCTTTATGGATATTATGATTAGTTAGTACTTTAGGAATGAAAATATCACATTTATTTCTTAAAATAAGAGATGATGTGGAAATTAATTAAGGCACAAAAAAGGGTGAGATAATTATGAAATCAAGAAACTATATATTTTCAATAAAATTAATCAATATTAAGAAAAATGATATTGAAACAAAAAATGTTATCCTAGTACCTTCATTTCTGATTAATCAAATGGACCCTTAGATAATTGCAACTTTAAGGACTCATGATTGTTAAATTTTCCTGATTATATTCCCTATCATTATCCATCAAAACATGATAATTATACTTCTCTTCCATGTCCAAGTTTCACTTCCCACATATGTTCTCTTTTGTGGAAATCTAGTTACAAGTTACTTTGGGTAACTGATATGGTTCCTTCTTTCTTTTTTTAAAGCAAGTATTGGTATTCATTTTTACAATGTGGGTTTCTATGAAATGAAATTTCATGTACTAAATATTTTATAACCCATAATAATTTTTACAGCTAAATTATTTTAATGGTGGTAGAATGTAACACCCTAGGTCTTTTTGAAATATATTTTTTTCAATTTAATTTATTCCTTTCAATATTTTTTATTTCAAAAAATAATAAATATAGATTTCTTTATGAAAAAAACTATGTATAGCTTGTGTTATATGCAACTCCAACGTTATATAATGATACAAAAAACACTTGGATTAGCTTACGGTATATGCAATACTAATATTGGATTCTATTACACATAACTCATTATTCTTCTAATGGCTTTCATTTCACATAATAGCAGGTTTTACCGAACAATAGCATTTTATTAAAATAGTATAATTTAATATAATAATATATAATATTTCCGTTAAATTATCATTTATGAATATAATTAACTAAATTTTAAAAATATAACGTTTATAATATAAATTAATTTTTTACCAAATAATTAGAAATGAAAATATATACCAATGGATTATAAAGAAAATAGTTTTATTTTTATGCTCCCAAAGACATTTTTTCTTGAAAAATTAAATAAATTGCAATTAGATAATGATATTAATGAAATATATATTTTATATATTCAATATAAAAAATTTATATTTATCTATGAGATTTTATAGGCATAAGATAAGAACCAACCCAATTTTATGCATAGAAAACATTATTTCTGAAAAGGTAATTTTACCACCTTTTAGTGGAGAAACCATTTTAAATCCAATTTTTGAAACTTTTCTATATTATATTCGACAAAATAAACATATTATTTTATAGTGGAATATAAAAATTTACTTATCTTTATTTTTTGGTAACTTTATGAGAAGTTTTATTTTTTGATGAATAGTAAAAAATATTGCATATATTTACAAAAATGAATATTTGTTTAAATAATTATTATAATTTAAATTTTTATTTAAATTAAAAAAAGAAAAATAATACAAATATTAATCTAATTGAGATTATTTGAAAATTTTTATATTTAAATTAGATATAAATACTTATTAAACTCTAGAATGTGTCCTTTTATCTGTCTTCTTGCCGCATCTGTGGGATTAGTGTTATACTCAATTTAGCCACTATTGTGAATTTAATTTGGAAAATTTTACATACATGATTTTAATAAGTTTTATATTTATAGTATAATAGGATCAACTTAATTTTTTTATATTATTAATAGTAAGTTTATTAAAAAAAATTCATTGTTATGGGTAAATTAGATAATTAAAGTTAAAAATAATATTATAATATTATAAGATTTCCCTAAATCCTTTACTAATTTCATTGGTTAAGTTTTATTTGACCAAAAATAACATTAGTATTAAATTATAACCTTTTTAAGCCTCTTGAGTAAGAAAATGACATTTATTATATTTTATTTAAGATTAATTAAAAATGTCATTCTCGTATTTTTAATAAGTAAATAATATTTTATATATGGTTATATAGAAGATAAATTCGACTATAAGTATTCATTTAGAATATGATAATTTATTATTAATTTTTATATAATATTTAATTTAATTGAAGGCTTTCATAATGATGATACAATAACTGTTCAATTAATGGAAATATCAAAAAAAAGATATTAAAATTTTTAAAATAAATATAATTTGATATAATTAATGATATACATGAATTTTATAGATAAAATAGATATTTTATTTATAAATTATATTTTTTTATTAGTTATAATTTTTATGATTTTTTAAAAAAAATGGATATTCAATAGTATCAAAATTTATATAAATGATACAATATAATAAATAAAATTTTATTAAATGATAAAAAATTTATAAAAATAAAAAATTAGTTCAAATAACTATAATAATATTTTATATTTGATCAATGATCCTTTTGGGGTTCTTTTGGAATTTTATAGTAACTATATTGACCCTAAATTGTAAAAATATCATGTTGTCACGGTAAGAGTTAAAGGGTTTAACTAATGGTTAGTGTGAAAAGATAAGGCTAATATTATGACAAAAAACACCTATAAAAATAATTATTTGAGAGGATTTAGACCCATAATCATCTTATATCTGAAATAACACATTTTTGATATATTTTAAATTAAAAAATAAATTTATATTATTTTAATATTTTAATGGATTCCAAGAGTTCCCCTTCCCTCTCTTATAAAAAGGAACCTTCTCCCTCACTTCCTCACACCACATTGAGCCATATAGATTGAAAAACCTCTGAGAATATACCTTATAAACTTCCCTATATAAATAATATAGGTATTTTTATTCTTATAAAACCAACCCTAGTTTCCAAAAGAGAATATCTAAAGGAGATTTACAAAGAAGAGGTAATCATCTTTCCTGACTCCTTCATGTTCATTTCTTCTTATAATTCCTCTTCATACGTTGTATCCATAATAATGTAATAATTAAATTTTAATATATATTATGATATTTAATTATGATTATGGTATACTAATATTCCATGATTTATCCATCCTATAAAAAATGAAATGATCGTGCATATGTTTGTACAGCTTTTCATCTACACGATGTGGTGTAATTGTTTTTAATCACCACATTATTTGGATGGGTATAATGATGAATATAATGGATATAAATAATAAATATTAAATTATATTGAATATTTGTAATTAATATACCATCCAATTCCTTACCACTTTTTCATTAATGGAATGATACCATTGGTCTTATGTATGTACTGCCTACCGTCCCCACGACGCAATGAGATTCATTATCTACAATAACCATTAAATATAGACTATAAAAATTTATCTTATTAGTGAATATAATATTTATTAACTTAATATAATTTTGGATATGCATAAAATATAACCTATTAATATGAAACATGAGTTACATGACAAAAAAACATATGAAAATGAAGTAGTTAACACCCAAAAACAATGGTAATAATGAAATATTATTAGAAAAATGATATAATAGGATCATATATGATATCATAAATATGGATAATGTTTTGGTATCAATTAATAACATGTTTTCAACCATTATACATGATCTTAAAGTACATTCAACTGAAGTAAAGTACATGCTTGGGGAATTTCATCTAACTTTTTATATTTATGAGATAATTGCCATATTCACCACTCATTTATCTTATGTGATGTGTATAATAAACTATGAAATGTTATATAATGAATTAACTTTATTTTATGATAATTAAGTTTTAATTTATGTTATTATTTCATGGATCTCATGATTTAAAAGTTACTCAAGTAGTAATTGGTTTTTCATCTCAGTTTTACTTTCAAGAGATATATGCCTTATTCACCACTTATTTTTGTTGAGTGGTGTATCAAATGATACATTGAAATTTTATATCATTAATAGAATTATTATCATGATATTATAAGTTAAATTTATATTCAGGATTATATTTCAAATTTTTCGTAGTGGTACGGGTTTCTTTGTAATGTTTAAATATTATTTTCCTCAATAATATTTCAATGAAATAATTTAAATTATTATCATTCACATCCATGTTTTACAAAACTATTGTCCAAATATTTTTACCATTATTATACAATGATTTGAAGTAATTTTTACCCTTATGTTAAAGTAATTTTTTTCATTTTTCCTTATGAGGTAATTTTTGACTTTTCCAGCAAAAGTATGAGAAGAATTTTTTTAACTTATACGACATTAATGGATTTTTTATACTTTCATGAAATCATAATTCATTGAGGATTACATTATAAAATTCCTAGATAATTTTAAATGAAAATTTTTTCTTTTCATATTGTGTGACATTTTTATAAAATAAATCATTTTCAATATAGAAATCATATTTTCCACAAGAACTTTTTTTTAAAAGATCATTTCAAAATATTTTCCATCTAATATGAAATCGGTTTTTTTACTCAAGCCATTTTGGTAAATGATACAAATGATCCATTCATATAATTTATATAAATGGTTTATATTTAATGGAATTATTTTTATGAAATATATTTCTCTTCTATGTGTTATATTCTTATTAAACCTGTTTATTTTCAAGGGTTATTCTTTGATTTAATAATTATGAATCATGTCTCTTTTTCATAGGTCATGATACAATTACATGATTATGATACCCATTTAATTTCATGGGATACGATATGATTGTTTATAATTTTTTGGCACATGTATGTATAATTCCATTATGATATGGGTGGTTCCTATATCACATTCCAATTCATTGGGTAATGATTTATATCTCATGTGATATACATAAAATAATTTTTCCATTAAGATAGACATGGGAGTGAACCTTGACTAGCAAGATGGTCATGGGTGTGAACCATGACTACCAAGATGGTATGAGGATTGAACCCATACTACCATTATGGTCTTGACAGTGATGCTTTTACTATTATAGAAATAATTATTATATGTGTATGTGTCTTCCACGGTTTTATATTTTACTCATATGTTATTATTTCATGGTTCATGTTATTTATTTCTTTATGATTCTTATCTTATGAACATCCAATATTTATGCGATGATTCCTATATATGATCTTTGATATATTATGTATGAACTTATATTTTCATAATCATGTTCTCATACCCTTATTCTCGTGATTATGTTTACATGTATCCCTTTTTTTAATTATTGAGTATCTGTTCTAACCCCTTTTTATACTTAACTTACCCCAGGTTATGAAGAAATGTATTATGTTTGATTTTACAAACAAGGAATATAGTCAATAAAAAATAGTGGGAGATAATTTAGATCACTTATTAACCAGTGTTAATGAATCTATATTTGCAAAGGCACTAAACTAATACAGTATTTGGGTGTTTTTTTGTGTGATGTATAAAGTATTCTTCAAAAGTAATGTAATGTTAATGTATAAAAAGAAAAAATTTCTATATAATTTTTATCCAATAAGTGTATCTATTATAGATGACTAGCTAGAAAATCAACATTGATGATATACATTTTGTATGAGAGTTTTTTTTATTTTTTTCTAGAATAGTTTCATTATTTTCATACAAATAAAGTAGTTTAGTTCTCAAAAGAAATCAGACATAGTACTCACCAATATTGAAAAATCGTAATTTAATTGACCTAATTGACTTATAGGAATTGATAAATAAACTATAGTATAATATTGATAAGGGACTCATATGAACTATTGAATCATAATAGGGATATCCTTTTTTTTAAGAAGAATAATGTGAAAATTCATCATTATATTGATTATCATGAACAAAATAATATTGATTTCAAGAAAATTTATCCTCTACATCATATTTATGATTTTTATAATAAATTATATAGAGCATAATTATTTTCTATGATTTAAATTCATTCTTGAAATCATCCATTAAAGTTTAATAATAAGGATATAAACAATACATACTTCCATATGAGGGATCCTCATTACATATTTATTCTGATTCCATTTGGACTTAAAAATTTCTATTCAATCATCATGTATTTAATATATAATATATTTATATATCTTTTGGATCAATTTTTTGTATTATTTATAGATTATATTTGTACTTATATAATGATAAATAAATAACATGAAGATCATTTGAGAATATTGTTTAACTTCTGGATGAATAATAAGTTTTTAGAATGATTTACCATGTGTAAATATTGGATTCATAAAGATTAATTCTTTGGTAATATGACCTCATGTGAGGTTATAACATTTGAAGCATAAAATATTTATTTTTTTGATAAATAGAATAGTAAAATCATGGAAACTGAAATATGTATTTTTCATGGGTTAGATAGATATTACCTCTTCTTTTTAATACATTTATCATGAATATTTAATCCACTCACTGTGTTTACTCATAAGGGGGTTAGGGTTGTGTCTATAGATAAATATAAAGAGATTTTTAAGGAATATATTGATGGTTGGTTAGTGCACATATACTCACCCTACCATATAATGGAGATGTGTTTTTAATATATTTTTATTCATCACAGAAGAGATCGGTATGTGTATAACATCCCGCCTTTTTATCACATAATCATTCATTACATTTTACAAAACCGTGGATCTTTAAGGTTTAGTGTCTTGGAAACCAAGAACTTTAAACATGAAAACATAAAACATTCTTCTAAAACACTTGAAAGTCTTCTCCTCATGTTCATCCTTGGTTCATTACAACATCACATAACCTGGGGACAAACATAAAAAGAAAGGGTGAGCAAAAATCCCGGTAAGGGAAACAAGAGAAACATTTTACATGTGAACTTGAGATATTTCAATAAGGACATGAAAAGAACTTTAAGGCATGAGAATGAAATCATGAGGCATATCATAATAAAAATAACATTTTCATAACTTGAAGATGTGGCTACATAATTTAACATAGACAATCTTGAACATATCACCAAGGTCCATCCCCAAGGTGTCATTTGAAAATCACCAAGGTTATTCTCCAAGGTATCGGGAAAATTATAATCTCTAGTGGTTATATCATTACCCAATGCATTGGAGCGCTATCAGGGTGCACCCTTAAATTTTCCTTTATTATAATGTGAGCCACATATATCAACATCAAAAATTTCATAAATAACCCATATAGCATAAAATAAATGGGTTCCATTTCATAATCATAACGTTTAAAGACTACTTTAAAGACATGATCTTTACATCACTTTAAACCCATGGAAAGGGAAAGCGGGTATCATGTATGTAAATCCCAGAATTTAAAATAAAAAATTTTGGTATATATGTGAATACCCCTGTATAAATAAGATCTTTGAGTATTCACTTAATAACATAAAAATAATTTTGAGAAAAAGAGAGAGGCATTTTGAGACGAAAATTCTGCAGCACAACGGCTACATTACAGGGTCTTAGAAAACGCTGAAAAGAGAGGGGACATGGGTCAAACATTCATAAATGACCCATAAAACAGTAGAGGTACAGAATATAAGGGATTTAAGAACATTTTAATGATATTTAAAAATATACCATATGAAATGAAGAACATGAAAGGAAGACAAAAATAAGATTTCTCTTATGAAAATTCGGCAGCCCAACGACGTCACTTAAACTTAAACAAAAATGAATTGACGAGATCAAATAGGGTTTCTCATAATATGAACATAAAAGACCAGTATGATAGATATAGAGATCATACCCCAACATAATACAAAAGGAACTTGAAATACTTGACATGAATGTAGATCTTTGAAAAATCAGAAAGGTGAACAAATCCCTAAAAAATTCGGCAGCCTAACGGCGTCACTTAAACTTCAACTGAAAAATGAATTGACAAGATCAAAATAGGGCCTCTCATCATATCAACAAAAGGGTTCAGTATGATAGATATAGATATCATACCCCAACATAATAAAAAGGAACTTGAAAGACTTGACATGAAAATAAATCTTGCAAACGAGAAGGGTGAAAGAATCCCTTAAAAATTCGGCAGCCTAACGGCGCCACTTAAAACATCAAAATACTGAATTGAAGAGATAAAATGGGGTATCTCATCACATGATCATAAAAGATCAGTATGATAAATTTAGAGATCATACCCCAACATAATAAAAAGGAACTTGAAATACTTTACATGAAAATAGATCTTGAAAAATGAGAAGGGAGAAAGAATCCGTTACAAAAATTTCGGCAGCCTAACGACACCACTTAAAACTTCATAAAACGAAATAATGAGAGTAATAGGGGATATATCATTATATGAACATGAAAAGGGCAGTAAGATTAGTATAAAAGAACATCCTCCAACATATGAACATGGATCATAAAAAGAATGACATAAAAGAGATTACTTGAAATTAAAGAGAGAGGTCGGATCCCTTACCTTAAAACATAACTCTTAAAACTCAAAGGTTGGGACCTTGAAGGATTGGGGGCACCATGGGAGGACTCCTTGGGAGGTAATGAGACCAGAACTTCGTTGGGGGAGAGTGGGGAGTCGAATGGATGAGAGGATGTCTTGGTATTTATAGGGAAAGTGAGGGGACAAGGCATTAATGGACAAGGGACACCTCATTAGTGGTTTTGGCAAAACCATGGGCTTTCCCATGGTATTTGACCATGGTATTAGCCACTTGGGACACCTCATTACTTATCTTACTATTCATAAGTCGACCATATTGATTACATACTTAATACATCATTTAATGATGTCATTAGACACCCGTAACTAAAAAACTGTATTTCCACTATTCATCGAAAATTCAACTTTCTCAGAATAATCCCAAAATTTCACCTTAACCAAATATCAATGCTCTGATCACAAATATGAACTCCATTTTATAAAAATAATTTTCTAAATATTTTTAATTTAATTTTTAAATAAAAACACTATTCACCGAAAATTCATTTTTTTCAGAAAAAACCCCAAAAATTACCATAGCATAATATCGGTGCTCTGAGTTCAAAGATGAAATCCATTTTATAAAAATAATTTTCTAAATATTTTTAATTAAATTTTTAATTAAAAAACAATATTCACCCGAAAAAACTAATACTTGAATAATAATTTATGAAACCGTTATTTAACCATTTTATTGAATCACATTACTTAATCAAGGTGCCTAGATTATATTAATACTTTCTTTAAGTGATATTACTAATCCATTTGGACACATTACTAATCCTAATAACAAAATCACTATTCATAATTTACTATTCATCAAAAATTAAGTTGATCTTATTAGACTCTAAATTTCGTACTGAACATAATTATAGAAGACCATTTTTCGAAAATCATTACACATTTTTAATTATTTAAGGTTTACACAACCATTTTTAAAATATCCTTTTTCTAAAATTCATCAAAAATATGCATACTATATTTATCCGGTCATTTGAAAATTCATAAACTTCATCATAAGAAGAAATCCCAATTTTTATTTAAAACAAAGGATTACACAAGGCAGTTATGGTCTCCTTACATATCCCCTTATCACACCAGCATAGGACCTAAGTGTAAGGTGTGCTAAGGTGAGAGAATCTGAGGGAGGCTCGGCTAATATCGCACGAGTAGTAATTTCTATTAGTTTGAACTTCTCGCAAAGGCGATTCTGTTCTAGCTTCACACTATGAAGTTCGGCTTGGGTTTGGTCCAGAGCAAATCCCAGTGGTGCTACCTCCTTCCCAAGTTCTATTAGATGGGCTTCGATCGGTCCAAGACTACTAGGTGAGGCCAACAAATCTTCTTTCTATAATAATTAACCAAGCTTACTTGTATTTAGAGGCAATAATCAAAAAGTTTAGTTTCTAGTGGTCATATTGACCAATGGTCATATAACAGTCAAATCCCAATGGTCTCCTTTTAATTATACTCATGTTATCAAATGAAACATTTTTGTTGAGTATAAAAAATAAAATAAAATAACACCCAAAATTAGGAAACAATATTTATTCAAAATTTTGGGTCGTTACAATCTTCCCCCCTTAAGAAATTGCGTCCTCACAATTTTTTTTTAAAAAACGGGTTTTGAAATTTCATTGAAATTCCCACATCGGAAAAGGAGTCAGAATAACTATTACTTTAAAAGAAAGAAAGTGAAGTACAATGGTCACTCGAGTTAACCCATACTAGGATTCCATGGAGGAAAACATGGACATGGAAGAAAAACAAAGGGTCAATTTCTAGGGGAGAGTGATAGAGAACCTGATTAGGAGAACGTTAACCATAAGAAAATCCCAAACTTATGATGTGTGTAAATGGTCTTTGATTACCAAGTAGGAAACGTAAACCAACAACGTTTTTGTTTTACGTTTCTTTTCATAATTTTTAGGAATTCATTTACAACATAAAACAAAAACATAAGAAAATATACCTATCTTCATGTAGAGTTTCATCCTTTAATAAGTTTCTACCCAAAACTAATCTTTTCTCCAAACTATGATCATTCAAAACTACTTGGTCTCATCAAAACACAAGAATCATCTTCATAATTCACAAAAGATTAACTATCTATTTCTTCTATCTTTAGACATTATCCCAAAAACAGAAAGGGTAAGGTAAAACAACTCTTCAAAAAGATATAATCCCATAGGAATGGAAACTACTTTTAAATATTCAAAGTTCTATGGTACTACCCAAAGTTCATCATAGTCCATTCCATAAATAACGGTCCTTAAAATTCCTCAAAATAAACCAAACTAAGATTGAAACCCAAATACAAGAAGGATTTGATAACATAGTCTTCCAAAATAAACTTCATTGTTCATCTCTAAACAAAATCAACCACTCCTAACATCTTATAACAAAAGTATCTAACCTAAACATATTTTACCCAAGATAGGTTAATCATTCCCATAAGTAACCTAAATTACTATAATTCCACCTTAAATTCATCGATTCTTCAAAATATAAGTCAACCTTACTCCTCAATGAAAATACCGTAGTAATCTATTTACCTCGATCATATAGGGTCCCCAAAATAGTGAACGTCTTCCAAAATAATAATCATATTTTAATCCCCTAATCATCCCTGTCATATTAATACGACAATCGTCGCATTTCCTATCACATTGGTTGTTGGGACATGTTCTTCCATTTCCCACCATTAACTAAGAAGAGAAAGCATAATTAGGGGCTTAAGTACTTAGCCAATAATCATGAAAAGGAACTGAAAGCATATAAGGATAACTTGTAGAAGAAAAGTACACCCTAACTTGTGATCCCCTAGGTTCCCATCTAGGTTATCCATGATCATATATTCTTATGTGAATCTTTATTTTATTTTATCTTTGTTCCTTTAACAATGGTTCATACTAAGCTTATGAATTTACCAAAGCATATCCCCCGGGAGTGTTGTAACCAAGAGTGCAGCAAGGCCCATTGTCGTGTACCAGTTCCCGTTCGAGTCTAGCTCAAAGTGGTGTTTTCGGGTTTTACCCCTATGTACATCTATGCCAGATCCACCTCTACCTGGTCGTATCCAGACAGGGATGTATTTTCTTGGCAACCCCTTACTCAATACTCACCAAAATACCAGGAAGATTTCCTATTTTTTTAACTTTTCTATAGGGTTCTTCCTAGAGTTTTCATATCCTAATTTCCACAAATAACTAAACCATCCTTTGATACCAACTATAACATCCCGCCTTTTTATCACATAATCTTTCATTACATTTTACAAAACCGAGGATCTTTAAGGTTTAGTGTCTTGGAAACCAGGAACTTTAAAAATGAAAACATAAAACATTCTTATAAAACACTTGAAAGGATTCTCCTCATGTTCATCCTAGGTTAATTACTACATCACATAACCTGGGGACATACATCAAAAGAAAGGGTGAGAAAAAAGCCCGGTAAGGGAAACAAGAGAAACATTTTTAATGTGAACTTGAGATACTTCAATAAGGACATGAAAAGAACATTAAGGCATGAGAATGAAATCATGAGGCATATCATAATAAAAATAACATTTTCATAACTTGAAGATGTGACTACATCATTTAACATATACAGTCATTAACATATCACCAAGGTCCATCCCCAAGGTGTCATTTGAAAATTACCAAGGTTATTCTCCAAGGTATCGTGAAAATTGTAATTTCTAGTGGTTACATCATTACCCAATGCATTGGAGCGCTATCAGGGTGCACCCTTAAATTTGCCTTTATTATCATGTGAGCCACATATATCATCATCAAACATTTCATAAATAACCCATATAGAATAAAATAAATGGGTTTCATTTCATAATCATAACGTTTTAAAGACTACTTTAAAGACATGATCTTTACATCACTTTAAACCCACGGAAAGGGAAAGCGGGTATCATGTATGTAAATCCCAGAATTTAAAATAAAACATTTTGGTATATATGTGAATACCCATGTATAAATAATATCTTTGAGTATTCACTTAATAACATAAAAATAATTTTGAGAAAAAGAGAGAGGCATTTTGAGACGAAAATTCTGCAGCACAACGACTACGTTACAGGGTCTTAGAAAACGCTAAAAAGAGAGAGGACATGGGTCAAACATTCATAAATGACCGATAAAACAGTAGAGGGACATAATATAAGGGATTTAAGATCATGGTAATGATATTTTAAAATATACCATATGAAATGAAGAACATGAAAGGAAGACAAAAATAAGATTTCTCTTATGAAAATTCGGCAGCCCAACGACGTCACTTAAACTTCAACAAAAATGAATTGACGAGATCAAATAGGGTTTCTCATCATATGAACATAAAAGACCAGTATGATAGATATATAGATCATACCCCAACATAATACAAAAGGAACTTGAAATACTTGACATGAAAGTAGATCTTTGAAAAATCAGAAAAGCGAACGAATCCCTTAAAAATTCGGCAGCCTAACGGCGTCACTTAAACTTCAACCGAAAAATGAATTGACAAGATCAAAATAGGGTCTCTCATCATATGAACATAAGCGTTCAGTATGATAGATATAGAGATCATACCCCAACATAATAAAAAGGAACTTGAAGGACTTGACATGAAAATAGATCTTGAAAATGAGAAGGGTCAAAGAATCCCTTAAAAATTCGGCAGCCTAACGGCGCCACTTAAAACATCAAAATACTAAATTGATGAGATCAAATGGGGTATCTCATCACATGATCATAAAATATCAGTATGATGAATTTAGAGATCATACCCCAACATTATAAAAAGGAACTTGAAATACTTTACATGAAAATAGATCTTGAAAAATGAGAAGGGAGAAAGAATCCGTTACAAAAATTTCGGCAGCCTAACGGCGCCACTTAAAACTTCATAAAACAAAATAATGAGAGTAAGAGGGGATATCTCATTATATGAACATGAAAAGGGAAGTAAGAGGAGTATAAAAGAACATCCTCAAACATATGAACATGAAGCATAAATGGAATGACATAAAATAGATTACTTGAAATTAAAGAGAGAGGTCGGATCCCTTACCTTAAAACATAACTCTTAAAACTCAAAGGTTGGGACCTTGAAGGCTTGGGGGCACCATGGGAGGACTCCTTGGGAGGTAATGAGACCAAAAATTCGTTGGGGGAGAGTGGGGAGTCGAATGGATGAGAGGATGGCTTGGTATTTATAGGGAAAGTGAGGGGACAAGGCATTAATGGACAAGGGACACCTCATTAGTGGTTTTGGAAAAACCATGGGCTTTCCCATGGTATTTGCCCATGGTATTGGCCACTTGGGACACCTAATAACTTATCTTACTATTCATAAGTCGACCATATTTATTACATACTTAATACATCATTTAATGATGTCATTAGACACCCGTAACTTAAAAACTGTATTTCCACTATTCATCGAAAATTCAACTTTCACAGAATAATCCCAAAATTTCACCTTAACCAAATATCAATGATCTGATCAAAAATATGAACTCCATTTTATAAAAATAATTTTCTAAATATTTTTAATTTAATTTTTAAATAAAACACTATTCACCGAAAATTCATTTTTTTCAGAAAAAACCCCAAAAATTACCATAGCATAATATCGGTGCTCTGAGTTTAAAAATGAAATCCATTTTATAAAAATAATTTTCTACATATTCTTAATTAAATTTTTAATTAAAAAACACTATTCACCCGAAAAAACTAATACTTGAATAATAATTTATGAAACCGTTATTTAACCATTTTATTGAATCACATTACTTAATCAAGGTGCCTATAATATATTAATACTTTCTTTAAGTGAGATTACTAATCCATTTGGACACATTACTAATCCTAATCATAAAATCACTATTCATAATTTACTATTCATCAAAAATTATGTTGATCTTATTAGACTCTAAATTTCGTACTGAACATAATTGTAGCAGACCATTTTTCGAAAATCATTACACATTTTTAATTATTTAAGGTTTACACAACCATTTTTAAAATATCCTTTTTCTAAAATTCATCAAAAATATGCATACTATATTTATCCGGTCATTTGAAAATTCATAAAATTCATCATAGGAAGAAATCCCAATTTTTATTTAAAACAAAGGAATACACAAGGCAGTTATGGTCTCCTTACATATCCCCTTATCACACCAGCATAGGACCTAAGTGTAAGGTGTGCTAAGGTGAGAGAATCTGAGGGAGGCTCGGCTAACATCGCATGAGTAGTAATTTCTATTAGTTTGAACTTCTCGCAAAGGCGATTCCGTTCTAGCTTCGCACGATGAATTTCAGCTTGGGTTTGGTCTAGAGCAAAGCCCAGTGGTGCTACCTCCTTTCCAAGTTCTGTTAGATGGGCTTCGATCGGTCCAAGACTACTAGGTGAGGCCATCGAATCTTCTTTCTATAATAATTAACCAAGATTACTTGTATTTAGAGGAAATAATCAAAACATTTAGTTTCTAGTGGTCATATTGACCAATGGTCATATAACAGTCAAATCCCAATGGTCTCCTTTTAATTATAATCATTTTATCAAATGAAACATTTTTGTTGAGTATAAAAAATAAAATAAAATAACACACAAAATTAGGAAACAATATTTATTCAAAATTTTGGGTCGTTACAATGTGTCTTATTTTATAATGATATGGTGATAGAATATGCCTCACTCTATTTTTAAATAGATGATTAAATTTCTTGACGCATGATATGGAGTTAGAAATGAAAATATTTAGATTAAATATATGGATAGATAATTTATATATTAAAATGTTTGATATATATATAAATCATAAAATTTTTAAGTATATATTTACATAGAAAGTGATTAATATGTTCCAGAGAATATGGTTTGAGTTGATTAATTATTATCTCTCCTCAATAAATTAAAGAAGTGATGATAGTGCCTGGAGAAACAAATTAAATTTTAACTAATTCAGATTGAGGTTTATAAATATGTTATGGATAAATACTATATAGGCTCTAGATTTGGTGTTATGTCTCAGTATTACAAATCATACATTGAAATATGGTCAGTTTGGGAGAACCATTTAACCCTTGGAGTAAATTTTCAATTCATATTATATGTAATTCATTGGTTTTAGGAAATAATGTCTTCCTCTAGTCAATTTTTTATACAATAACATTCACTCAAGTATTAATATTTCCCATTATAAATATCTCTATGAAATGAAGTTAATAAAACCAATTTAATTGGATGATTATTTATAAATAAATCTATTTAGACTAGACTATATGAGGAGATGATGACGACAGTTAGAGTATTTCATCAACACATTAGATTATCTCATATTCAACTGTAAATTTATTCTAACAATCGTCTGTGTGATTTGGAGTTCATGGTTAGCGAAATGGTATTTCAATTTATATATTATTTGAATAATCTCATGTAATTTAGAAATAATGGAATGATAAGTTATAGATATATCATCCCCCATGAAATTGTTGACCATATTAGGATGGTATAATTTCATTTGGTACTTCCAAGGAATCTCTCTAATGTTCACCATATTTCAATGGATCTCATGAGGAAGTACATATCTGATCCTTTACATGTTATAAACTCATAGGTTATACTACAAGATAATGATATCATTTATAAGGAACAGCCTATGGATATTTTTTATCTTAAAGATAATGAGTTATGAAACAAGACCACTCACCTGGTAAAAGTTTTGTGCCAAAAGCATAATTCAAAGGAAACTACATGGGAACCTGATTATGTGATAAAACTAATATATCCATAATTTATTAAATCATATTTATGTAATTTAAATAGATACATTAATATTAAATATGGTATAATTTAATACCTGGGTATTTTATAATATATTCCCCATTAAATTAAATTAATTTCTTTGTAGTGTGGTGATACATAAAACCTATATTTTAAATGTATCATAATGAAGTATATAGTATACAATATTATGTTTGATTGGTAGGTTTTAATTGGAATAAATAGGTCATAAATATGTATGGTTTAAAATATTATAAAAATGAATTCATTTATTATCAATTCATTTTAAATGAAAATAATAATAATTTTAATATAAAACATATGTTATACTAAAAAATAGTATTTATGAATGCAATGTGTTTTCAGGTTAATAAATTAAATTAATCATTATTGTTGAATTATTTTAATCAAATAAATATATTTCATATTCAATAATCTTTTGTAATATTCATTTAATTTTTTTCTAGTCATGAGACAAGAATAAATATATTTTTATTATTTAAAATGTATTTTTTTCAACAAAATGACTTCATTTCATTTTTTTATCTTATTTCAAAGTAAATTTATTCTACTAATAGAAATTTATACGTGAAGAATAGATTCCATATATTGAATAAGTAGGATCAATTTTGTAAAATATGTCTCTTTTACTTTTTGAATATGAATAATAACATTGGAAAATATTTTTCACCACAATAATGGTGAAATATGTAAAATATTGGTAAAATATTGTGATAAGGTATAAATATTTTTCTAACACTTGAATTTTTATATTTTATAAGTAAAGATCATATATTTCTATCTATATCTAGAATATTTGGACACATTGTGACATTTTACTTTGATTATAACTACTTAGTAATTTAAATCCTCATTTATAAGTTAACTAGAAACTTGTAAATAAAAAATATTTCCATATTAATTTAGATATATTTTTAATTTAAATAATTCATTTCAAAATTAATAGGTTATTTTCCTCATGAAATATTCATGTTATCCTTTAAAATGATTTTTCATCTTTGTTAGCATCTATTAATGTTAAATATTATTGAATTGGTATATGATATAATAATATAATCCTTATTCATTATTTTATGTTTTTTATTATGATTATGTGATTTTTAAAAAACAAGTTTTTTTTCCATGGGTTATGCTATGATGAATTTATGAAATTTTTATAAAAACAATTTTCTGTGAATGGGTTATGATACGATGATATGATGAATGTTTTATGAAATTTTGGAACACATATATATTGTTTTAATTATGTGATTAGTGTTATTATAATTATATTTCCCTCTATGTAATTGGGTAAAATATTATATATAATGACATATTATGGGTAAAATTCTATGTTCTTGATCCAATATATGAATAATGTCAATATTGTTATACCACTTTGAAAAAAAATCTAGATAAACTATTTTAAATTGGTGTTGATGTCTGATCCATTATGATATAGGAAATAGGAGTTTATTTTGTATCCACTATGATTTTATGGTCTTGGTAGTAAAAAATGAACTATGAAATAGTTTCTAAACATATAATAGTATTATGGTT
Source organism: Viscum album (assembly GCA_963277665.1). Lineage (NCBI taxonomy): Eukaryota > Viridiplantae > Streptophyta > Magnoliopsida > Santalales > Viscaceae > Viscum > Viscum album. The sequence continues at coordinate 1,762,206,168 of OY728120.1, read as the reverse complement.
TTATGAAATGTAATTATGGTTTATGATTGATTTATATTTATTTCATAATTTTATGTTTCATGTCATTTGAAATGATAAATATCTATTTAATTAATAATGTTAATGATTCAAGATATTTTCACTATCAAAATTGTATGTTATATTCATGATATCATACCCATATGCTTATCTTTTTCTTCCATATATGATTATATATTGATGTCTCTCATGTTTACCCTTGTAGATTATTTTAGCTTACCCTTCCTTAAATTTCCATTTACTAGGATATGATGAATATTTTATGTAGGATATTTATATGTAGTGTACTATGTGTCAAGATAATAATGGGATATATTATTAATTTTTCATGAAATAAGAAGATTTTTTATCTTGTAGCATCCTATTATTTTTTTTGGACCAGATGAAATTTCTGAAGGAACGTCAATTCTCAGTTTAGTGGTTGGATATAATTGTAATGTAATCATTATAACATAATTATGAGTGTTTATATACTATAAATTATGGTTTTTTATACTTATTTAAAGGTATAGGATATTCCTTTAGTGTTCTGTCACATTTCAAGGGAATCATACAAAGAAACCTCAATGTTGGAGAATGATTATAGGAGTGCATGATTTTTCTAAAAACATTCAGTCCTATAGGAGGAAGCATATAGCTAGTCCAATGGGGATGTGGGTAGGACATTATTATTTATAACAATGCACACCAGTTCACACAAAAATGAGTTTGGTTGAGATCATTGATAGAGGATAACGGGATAGTTTCTACACTGTTTGTCAAACTGTATGCATGAACCAAGCGAGTCACCTCATTTGGTATTGGATGAATTATGGTTGGTGAAACGTTTGGAAAACCATATAGCCAAAACATGTTCACCATTAAAGGTTCTAGAAATTACCATTTTCCCCAAACTCCTTATTTTCTTTTCCACATATTCCTCTAAACATACCCTCATTAAGTATGAATCTTGTGGAGATACTCCTCTACTCTCTTAGGTACAGAGATATCTACTCCAAATTATGTCTATTTTAACCATATTTTATCACATTTTAAATTTTTTAGTGATTCCTTGACTTATACTTCCTTCTTTATTGGTTTTCTTCTCCATCTATGGAACTATATTTACGTGAGTTAATACACCCTATTTTCTGGGTGTCGGCCTGATTCATTGATTTCTCTAAAATTCTACCAAATTAACCCTTGATATTGGATGAGTGGATCATCGATGGTATAAGGTAGGTGGAATATATATTTTACATTATGGTATATCTTGTTTGTTAAATACATTTTTGTGGAATTTGGTGGTATTTCCATGTGATGCCTCTTAAATGTGGAATTTAATTTCTAGAACCTAACTCCCTAATTCTAGTATCCCTTGCATACAAAATTTTCATTTTTGGTAGTCATGGATTTCAAGTATTAAGTACACTAAAGGGTTTATACCTTGAATGTTTTAATTAATTATTTAATTTTAATAAATCCCTCATTGAGGTGAGATGTTTTATAAAATTTTGTTGGTATTGTTAAAGGTAATGTGGTAGGATGTGACACACCACTATATTATCTCATATTTACCAAACCATATTTTAAGTGGTTAAGGCCTAATTATTATGAAATGAACATGGTGTTTCTATATGAAATACTTGTTATCCTAGCATATGTTAAACCATTTTATGTATGATGTCATTATCTAGGGGAATTCCTCATTTCCTTAATACATTTATCTAATTATAAGTATTTCTTAATAATGGAAAGGACCAAATAATGAAGCAAATGACATGTTAAGGGAATGTCCTTTGTTCTTATTTACAAGAAATCGTAACTGTGGTGTCCTTTTAGAGTATACTTTTCTAGATTTTGGGATTTCTTGTGAAAATGTTTCACATTATTTCTTAATACCTGAATAAAGATAATGTTGGGATATGGAAATGGACATCCTCGTTATCCAAATTTAATTTCATAAGTTAATTATGACTTCCTTGAGTGATTCGTGTGTTCTTTTTATGGATTTACTTGGACTAATTGATAGGTTGTTAATACAGTAATATTCTTTGATAGATACATGGGTTATATTTTTTTGAATGCTAATGAAGGTCTTATAAGATACTTGTTTTATATCATATCAGGGGAGATATATGGTATTCCTTGGATGGGCTCATCATGTGCATTATCTACCTCATTATGTGTGATACTAGTTCCCTATGGTAGATTACATGGACAAGATTGGTAGATAGATGTTTATAATAGGCTATGAGTAATACTTGTTCCCCAATGTGAGATACCATGGATGGGATTAGTGGAATTAATCTACCCTTTATGCTAGGATTGATACTTGGGATTCCATTTATGGATCCTATTATATGGGATCTTAAGGGAGTAGGAATTTATAGTTCCCCAAGAGTGATACATGGGATTCCTTTTAGGATCCCCTTAGTTGGGCTTAGGGTTCCTCTTATCAAATTTCCAATGATTGATTTTATATTAAAGAATAAAAATGTGTAATTGTTACCAAGGGATTCATACAACAAGAAAAATAACTATATTGTACTTCAATATATCTATTGATATATTTTTATAATAACTTATTATTATACTCATATTTTATTTTCAAAAGTTTCCTTCCATTCGGACATATCATGCATGGTATGAATTAAGAAGTATCGATCTGGTATCCCATGAAGAACCTGGACGGATGTATTTATTTATTTTTTACCTTAAATTTTATTATGTACTTGTACATTGTTGTATTCTATATTAATAGACTGAATTATGCTTTAGACACCATTGGTGGTGTCCTACTAACTATATCTAACACTTTTATTCGGCATCCATTATACTACTGTATTTCCCCAACCCTAGAAATCTTGCATTCATCTATACTACCATTACATTCACTGCTATAAAATTAGGTTATAGCCACGGTTTGGAACAGTGTCTATAAGCACACAAACCGAGGCTATAGGTTATATCCACGGTTCATTGAACCTGGATGGTTTTGTCGTGGCTATAGGGCCAAACCTATAGCCACAGTTTTGATCCGTGGCTATATCCCTATAGCCACGGTTCCAATCGTGCCTATAGACCTATATTCACAGTTTGAAATCGTGGATATATCCCTATAGCCAAGGTTTGACACTATGGATATAGGTTTGGCCCTATATCCACAGCAATAGAAGCCATGGTTCATTTAACCGTGGTTATAGTATTTTAGCCATGGATTGAAACTATGGCTAAAACCCTTCCCATTTCATAAAAAACCATCCCCCCTGGACAGAAGACACCCCCCCACACACACACCCTACTGGACCCCCTTTGACAGTAGCCCCCCACCCCTCTGCTGAACCCCCTGGATAGTAGCCTCCCCCCTGCTCCCTGCTAGACCCCCCAAGAGAGCAGCCCCCTACTCCCTACTAGACCCCCCCCCCCCCCGGGACAACAGCAGCCCCCTGCTGGACCCCCTGGATAGCAGCAGCCCCCTGCTGGACCCCCTGGACAGCAGCCCCCCTGCTGGACCCCCAGGACAGAACCCCCCCCCCCCTGCTGGACCCCCTAGACAGCGCCCCCACCCCTACTAGTCCCCCCTTAAACCACCCATGCTGGACACCCCCCCTAGATAGCATCCACCCCCCCCCCAACACACACACACACATCCCTTTCATCCCTTGCACACACACCCTTGCACCCCCATTGCACACCCCTTAACCCCCCACCCCCTACTGGACACCCCTGGATAGCACCCCCCCCCCTACTAGACCCCCTAGACAGTAGCCCCAGTCCCCCTGGATAGCCCCCCCCCCCCCCCCCCACTAGACCCCCCGGGACAGCCCCCCCCCCCCCTACTGGACCCCCTAGACAGCCCCCCCCCCCCTGCAAGACCCCCTAGACACCCCCCCCCCCCCTACACATCCCTTGCACATATTCTAAGGGATCTTTAGTTAAGCAGATTGACCAAACAGGTGAGCTTCAGGCTTTTCCCTTGATGTACCTACCAAATCATAACCTGTAGAGGCTGCATTACCTGGTGTTGAGAGAGTTGTTTCCCCCATTCCTTCATATTTTGAACCCATTGAATATTTATAACATTTCATAGAAATACTTCTTTTAGATTTCAGTGGAATTTTGAGTTATCATGAACCTCCTATTATTTCTTCTATATCTAGTGCTCCACCTACCTAGGCTTTAGTTGATACTGATTTGATCTAGTCTATAGTCAGATAGTATCTCCTTGTTGTTATATGTTATGTGCATTCATCTCATCCGGATTAATTGAGGCATATTCTGTAGAATGGGTTTTCAAGGAATATGTTGACTAGTTGAAAGTGATGACAACTCTACTCAAGCTATTCATGGAGGAGAATATTTATTTAGTAGTATGGAGAGATGAAGAAATATTATTATAGACTTTTTCAATCTTATGAAGCCTTTTCTATATGTATCCAATACTCTAGTGGCTGCCGGCTAGAATTCAAAAGTGCAACAGTAAAGTGGAATCCAAAGTCCACACTGCTACAGTGGTCAAAGTTGCTACAGTTCCTGAAAATTTGGATGAGGGGCCTTCAGCCCCCGGACCCCCAGAGTAGGGGCACGTTGCCCCTACAAGCATTCATCCCAACCAGATCGGGCTACACCAATCCAATAATCTCCCTTGTGGCATCCCTTGATGAGAAGGAGTTTAAGAGTACCCTTTTTCTCTAAATCTTGAGAGTGTGGCTGGTCTTGATGGGTTAACAAATTAATTCTTTATGTTCTACTGGTACATAGTTCAAGGTGAGCTTCTTAATGCTATGAGGTAGTTATTTAACCATGCCTCCATGCCCTATGGAATCAACTCTATTTTTATTGCCCCGATCCCAAAGAACGAAAATGTTGTGGATGTAAAGGATTTCAGACCTATTGCTATTGGAAATACCTTTCCAAAAATCATTAGAAAAATTATTGCTATGAGGTTAGGTCCCATTGCTCATGGGTTTATCTCTTCAAATCAGCCCCTTAGACAGCACTTGGACACCCCCCTGGACACCCCCCTTAGACACCCCGCTTGTACCCTACCCCCTTCCCTACAGTCCCCCCCCCTCGGACAGCCCTTGGACACCCCCTAGACAGCCCCTCCCAGACACCCCACCTACACCCTCCCCCTACCCTACAGACCCCCCGGAACCCCCCTGGACAGCCCTTAGAAACCCCCCTTAGATATCCCCTCCTACACACCCCACCTGCACCCTCCCCCCTGCCCTGCAGATCCCCCGGCACCCCCCTCACCCCCCCCCCCGACAGCCCTTAGACACCCCCTGGACAGCCCCTCCTAGACACCCCACCTGCACCCTCCCCCTATCCTGCAGACCCCCCGGCACCCCCCCCCCCACCAGACAGCCCTTAGACACCCCACCTGGATAGCCCCTCCTAGAAAATTATATATCCATCAGTACCTTCACTTAATTATGAAATAATTCTAAATGAACAATTCCACAAAACATTTCCAAGAATAGTCTTTTTCTGGATTAGTCTGAATAATATACTTCCACCACTTATAACTCGGACCCTCTAGTAGGATGGTTACACAAATATCCTTAAGAGACTCATAAATCTAAAGCTGGATAAAAATATCCTCCACCTTCAGTACCAAAACCAATTCATCCTAATAATATTGTTACCTAGTAATTATTTTGGGGTTACCATCATAATTTGGGGGTTCCTAGGTGTGCCGTCAAGATCTATTTATTCAAGGATTTTGATTCGTTCAGGTGGGGCTTCTTATGGGATTCTTTGGATATGCTCGACTTTCCGGCTAGGTTCTCATCTTGGGCTAAAAGATGCATCTATACCCCAATGTTCTCGGTGGACGTTAATGGTAGTTTACATGGATACTTTTTAGGGAAAATAGGTCTCATGAAAGGGGATATTCTTTCACCTTTCCTTTTTGTAATTTTTATGGACTTTTTCTAACGTATCCTGGAATGCAAGAGGTTGGGGGCTGGTGCGGTAGCTGGTGCAGGCTAGAGTGGCTGGTGCGGGCAGGGAGGCAGGCGGCCGGGGGATGGAAAGGGGCTGGTGCAGGCTAGAATAGGTGGTAGGGGGCTGGTGTGGGCTGGATTGCAGGTGGCTGGGGTCTATTGGGCATGTGGCAGGGGCTGGTGCGGGCTGGGATGTAGGAGTTCGAGGGCTGGTGAGGGATGGAACTGGTGGATGGGGCTATTTTTCATGTGGAAGAGGGGTTCCATGAGCATTTTGCAGGAGGCTGGGGGTGGTGGTTGGTGTGATGGCTGGTGCGGGGTGGATTGCAGGTGGTTGGGGGCTGGTGCGGGCTTGAATACAGGTGGAAGGGTGTGGAATGCTGGTGGAAGGGGGCCGGTTGCAGGTGCTAGGGGGATGCTGCGCGCAGATTCGAAGGTGGCAGGGGGGCTGTTACGGGCTCGAATGCTGGTGGCAGCGTGATGGAATGAAGATGGAAGGGGTTGGTGTGGGATGGATGTGGCTAGAGCAGGGCCAAATCACTGCATTACCACGGCGTGATCGCAGCGTAACCGCAGCATGACCGCGGCGTGTTGTCCTGGTCCAGTGACATCTGTAGGGCAGCATCTTCCGACCAGGAGCAAAGGGAGTGGGAGGATGTGGGGAAACATGCTGGCCATCACCCCACCAGATGAAATTTTGATTAGTTAGTCTCAAAATTTATCACAAGACTCATGGAATACTATAACTACGAACCACCGTGGGGTGTCATCCTGGAGTAGGGCCAAATGACAGCATTGTCGCGGCGTAACTACAGCGTGTTGGCTTGGTCCAGCAACATCCACTGGGTAGCATCTTCTGGCTATGAGAAAAGGGAGTGGGAGGACGTGGGGAAACATTCTGGTCGTCGCCCCACCGGCAGAATTTTTGATTAGTTAGTCTCAACATTGATCACAAGACTCATGGAATACTATCACTATGAACTGTCGCGGGGTGTCATCCTGAAGCCAAGGCCAAATCACGGCGGGACCGCGGCGTGACCGCGACGTGACCGCGATGTGACCACGGCATGTTGGATCTGTCCAGTGACATCCGCGGGGCAGCATCTTCTGGCTAGGAGTGAAGGGAGTGGGAGGAGGTGGGTAAACATTCTAGTCATTATCCCATCGGTAGAAATTGTGATTAGTTAGTCTTAACAATGATCACATGACTCATGGAGTACTATCACTATGAACTACCACGGGGTTTCGTCTTGGAGTAGGTAAAAATCATGGAATTACCGCGAAGGGACCGCGGCATGACCGTGGTGTGTTGGCCCAGTCCAGCGACATCCGTGGGGTAGCGTCTTCTGGCCAGGAGCGAAGGGAGCGGGAGGAGGCGGGGAAACATTCCGACCATTGCCCCACGGGCAGATGATAGAACAGATAAACTATTTAATATGCTATAACAAGGGATCATCAGAGAAGTTTGTAGTGAGTGGCACAATGATGCAACATCTAAAGGGTAACAAAAAGATGGAAAATAATCATACACCCTACACAAACCATTTACAAATTCATTCACTTTTCCTAAACATGGAAATTTTATTTGTAACATTCAAAGCGGGAAAAGGAAAGTGTCATGGTCAAGGCATATGCCTACTTGGGCAATGTCATTTGAGTTAAAGGAGTATGATAAGCCAATTTATATTATTCAAAGAAAACAAAAACTAACTAGCCACAAAACAAACACCAACAAGAGGTATATGAAAGACTCAACCCAAATCTAAACATGATACAAATAAAAATCACTACTCTTTGGTTTATTAGACAATGCACCTCCATTGGAGGTGTTTTATTATAAAATCATGGCATTTCTTTATCACACAATTCATTTAATTATATTTTTACATTTATTCTAAAACTCATTCAGTACAAATCAAATGCAATAATTTAAGCAACTAGATCAACATAACTATCACTGTGAGTTTTCACAGACAGCGCACCTCTGTTGGAGGAGTTTTATTGCAAAAACCTGACTGTATTTATCAAATGAAACAATTATATTAAAGAACACTTATTCAATATATGAAATTCAATATAATTACGTATGATTAAGAAACAAGATAAATTCAATTTAAAGCATTATTTAATTAAAGAGTCTTGAAGAGGGATCCTACCTCATGGTGGAACCAAACCGTCCACTTCAGCTCTTGGATCTTTCTAACTAAAATATTTTGCTCCCCCACTGGGTATACGCACCTTCACACACATGCAAGGACACCTATCCCCTATGAACACACTCGCATGGCCACGAGAATGTGCAAGGGGATCCTTGCACACATTCTTATATGCATATACCAGTCTCCACTCACCATCATATTCATTTATATATATACATGGGCACACATAGCCCCATACGTACATAATCACTGCCATTGTTTACTATACATGTAACGGGGGAACCCACATACATATACTTTCTTACCTATGCACACACAGGTGAGTCTCCATTAACTTGGCTACTCGAAACCAACAAGAAGGGATCAATGTACTACACAAAGGATATTAGGAACATTAAAGCACATAAAGGATTCTACATAACCAGTGAGAAACCAACCAACGACATTAAATCCCTACCTCGATTGGGAGAACCAAATCCACCCAAACCAACACGAAATGATCAAACACCCTACTAAAAACTTAATATGAAGTCAAAAACACTGAAATCCCCAAATACATGAGGTGCGAGACAAGTAGTAACCGTATAATATTACCTTGAATCAAAGCTGGTGGACTGAATCAAACCCCATTTTCCCCCCTTCACAAAATATAATTACCCTTTGTCCATAGAAAGAAGAAAAATACCTAAGTGTCCAATGTGATAAATAAAATAAAATAAAAACTAAACTAAAACATACCTGTCTCCTGTGACTATACACATCACCGCCAAGCATATAAGAACAAAAATTCCCCATGGGTCAAATCATGTTCCTGAAAGAAATGGGGAAATAGATCCAAGTTTCAAAATGATACTATCAAATAGTACATTCCTATTAATTAATAATTATTCTTCCTATTAATGGTATATAATTAGTTTGGCTCAAGTTTCCGCTTAATTTGGTTTTGTTCGATACAAGTTTTTATCCCACCCGATAATAAAAGTGTACTAGAGGACACAATTTCTAATCAAATAGAATATATCATAAAAAAAATAGATCCACACTTATGAATAAGGTTGAACATGATAATAAAGAATGTTTGATCATATAGTCTGATTAGTTATAAAAGGATAAACCAAAAAAATGAAAAACATTGAGAGTTCTCTAATTTATCAAGTGAATATGCAATTTTTAAACAATAATAAACATGTGAATGAAGAGAAAAGTGGACATAATGTCCTGGATTTTTAAAAGAAAGGCAATAAATCCATACCAATAACAACTAGTGGTATCATACAAAATCTGATTTTTTGCAACTAATATCAATCCATGATTTAGTGAAAGCAATCTATTGTAAATAGAAGGGAGTATTTGGAGAAACCTGATCATGAAGAAATGGGGGAGTTAGAGATGGATTGTAATGGTTATTCAACCTTATATAAGATTAAAGAAACCTATAGAGAATAAATACACCCCCCTGCCCCACCCCCCTTTCCCCACTGCCCCACTGCCCCACCCCCTCCCCCTGCCCTAAAGACCCCCCTTCCCCTTGCCCTGCAGACCTCCCCACTCCACCCTACCCCCTCCACCCAACCCACTTCCCCCTCCCCCTATCCTTCAGACCTCCTCCCTACCCTTCAGACCTCCCCCCTCCCCCATGTATTGCAGATATCCCCCCTGCCCCCTGCCCCCCTCCACCCTACCCCCTGCCCCCTTCCCCTCCTCCACGCACCTGCCCCCTACCCATACCTCTACCCCCTTCCCCCATCCACCTTTCCCCATGCCCCTTGCCCCCCTCCACCCACCCCCTTCCCCCTTCCCCCTTCCCCCTGCCCCACTCCAACCACCCCCTGCATCTTACATAAGGGCCTCTATAATGTTTTTGTAATATGTGGAGGGATCACACGTGTATTATTAAAGGAACAGCAAAAATCTAAAGTAAGTTTACCTGAACGATCACTTGATTTCATGTGAAGTTCTTGGAAGATTCTGCGTTCACATCAGTTTGATCATAAATTCAGGTTGAGAATCAATTATGGAGTGGTTTTTTTAGGGTATCCATGAGCAGATGAAAATTACCACTTTATGTTCACTTAAAACTCCCATTGGTTGTGCCAGCAACAACATGGTGGAGTTATTTACAATTCTGATAAGGGGGAAGACATGAGGTGCAGGAATTTTAACGATAGTGAGATCATCTGGCAATAAAAAAATTAATTCAAATTAAAAAAGTATTTTAGTATTTTTAAATAGCTTAGTGTACAGTTACTAAATAGAATATAAGCATAAAAAATATATATTAGATGAAATATGGAGGTTGAATTCATACAAGATTCAATGACATCAACTTATAATAATAACATTGTCCACAACATCAATTCTGCTTATGGAAAATAAGGCCTCCATGTCAAAAAAATATGAAATTTATGATATAAAATCAGAAATTGAACTAATCATTTGTGTTCTAAAACCCAAATAGATAACCCCTTTAAAAGCTATATCTTAGAAGTGATACCACCTCATAAATATCAATGAACAACATACTGGTTTCATGAAACTTATGGTTCAATAACCTGCAATTATAAATATAATGTCATGTTTGAATTTTGATCATCAAAAATACAAAATGATAAAACGATGTTATATTTCATTTTAAGAAATACTTTAGTAAAAAAACACTGGGATGTGGCATTTGATCAAAAATATAATATACCATCAAGATCAGCATATCAGACCATCTGATGATGATCATATTTTACTAAATATGAATTTATTTAGATAACCGCCAGTAGTTAACACCTTAAAACTTTGATATACAACATAAACATTGTTCTAATCTATGAATCAATGTCACAAGGCTGGTCATATAGTATTGTTTTCATAGAGTATAATCTATTTTTAGGAATGCAGTTTTGTAGAAAATGAAAATCATGGAACTATAGTTAGATTTGGAATCTTATCTTGATAACATCAAGGGGTGATGTTATAGTCCGAGAAACACCATCAGAAAAGGCCCCTGACATCACAATAATAAATGCATGGTTAATCTGGTTGGTCTTCCATATATACTCCACAGACATCAAAACCTACGGATCAGCATTCAACATTTCTATATTTAATGTTACAATCATCTGAAACAATTTAAAAATACCAAGAAAGAGGCACGAAGGTCAAGAAGGATATATAACAATAATAAAGACAATAAATTGAATGAAATAAATCAAACAGTATGAAAATTTGAGGATGAGTTGAGTGTCTCTTGGAGAATCTTATAGTATTCATAGAGGTAGGGTTACCTAATGCCTTCGATGGAAGCATCAGTGGAAACACATTGTATGTGAGATATTTGCCTAAATAGTCTCACAAATGTCCATTATAGAGTGCACTAAATCACATCTTGGATAACAGTGACCTGGAGCCTACACATTAAATGTATTTTGCAGAAAACATCAAATTAAATGGGCAATGTCTCACATACAATTTAAAGAGGAAGGTGGAAAACATAAAAAACATTGAAAACAAAGTAGAAACCAGAACCTGGATGTTTGTTTATGCTTCCAAAAATAGTATTATTCGATCTTCAACAGGTGCATGAGGTATTTTCCATCTTTTTTCCTACCCAAAATATGCAAGAAAAATGTTATTAAATAGTAAAATAACTAAACCAATAAAAGAAAATAAAAGGGAAAATAATTTTTAGGTTTCAAACCCCGAATAGGGGATGTTGTTAACCTGTCCACAGCTGGACAGTTCCAGCAGGTCAACCCCAATACATTTGCGGCTATGGTCATCAGAGTAAGAACCACCTCATCTTGTTTCTGATGATTTTTTACTGTAGTTACCCTTGAAATTAAACTTGAATGAAGTCAATATGATGTCCATTAAGACCTCTCAGTAGCTCTTCCTAGTATGCACCCCCTTATCATTAACCGGACTACTTAAGTGACAGTTCCTATACAATAATCAACCTAAACCCAAATGTTTAATGAGATATAACATAGAAGCAGAGTCATGTATATAAGATTTCATAAAGAACAAATGTTAAATCCATGAATTATTGGTATAATACCAGCCAAATAAGCATAATGAATGAATAGTTTAATCATGAACCATAAACAAATAGTAAAAATGAAATATGGTATATAAATGTTTTTAATCCAAATAATGGTATTTACATATTTATCAGGAATTTCAATATGAACAACCACAGGAATGAATAATGAGAAAATATACCTCTCAACATTACTGTTGTAGTATGGTAATAAAAAATAACTAAACATGGCAAAAAGTTACCTTTGAGATGTTCGGTGCATTAAGAGTACATTTATTTAAGATCACTTTTTCAAATAGATTAGTCTTATGGATGGTAAAATTGTTGTCATCGACCTATATCATCCCTTTTGGAACAGTAAGTAGTGGCCATATTTCACCTGTGATGGCTAGTAGGATTGAAGGATTCTTGTATTTATATAGCCCATCTATTACACTAATATTCTAAGCATCATTCCTCATTGATAACATAACAAATACCAGTTTATTCTAAATGGAAAATGAATGTAAATAAATAAAAATAAGAATATAAATAAAATGATTTAAAGGAAAAGTATAAATAATTTTTCTATGTTATAAAATGTTTTCATTTTGTATATGCTGAGTTTTTGTATAACAAAAACATTTAAGAATCTATAAATGCATTTATAAGAAAGATCAAGATCCATATAGAAGTAAAACTGCATTATCTAGGTAATCCATAGTTTCAAAAATGAAAATTAGCAATTCATATTGAACACTTTACATAAAGCTATTAAATTAAAGGAACAATAAAACTAATTATCAAAATACAGACCTTCATATCCAACAATTTATGTCACTATACACATAAAGAGGATCTACATATTGAACTGCACCAGAAAATTAAGATTTCAAAATTTCTAATAAAATGAGAAGATTGGATGAGCTTACATACACAGAAGTCCTGGAATACCAGGTAAAACATTAAATTGAATCATCACATATCCATTAAAAAACATGTTCTTCCTTGTGATCCCGTCTCTTGATAAAAAAATGATTCAAAAAATAATGTATGGATATACAAATTAAACCATAATGAAGAGAGGTAGAGCCCAGCAAAATCTTCTAGGAGAATCTTGACAATAGATCAGGGTGGAATCTCTTGAAAAGGAAATCGATCTACAAACCAGTTGAGTAAGATAATCGCAAAGGGTGATGAAAAAACACAATAAATGCTTCAAAGATGTGACTTTTCCTTCTCCAAACATCTTCAAACCTACATGAACCTATTCTAAATCCAAAAAATTATTGAATAAGTACATTAAACATCGTAAAACATCCTAGGACTCTAATCCCATATATTTTATTATCAATAATTCTTATATCACCATCACTGTGTATGGTTCCCTTATATGTTCAACATCATCACATCAATATGCCTTCAATTTCTACTTATACTCTACCTATATCTTCTATAAATAAAAGAGGAATGGAGATCTAAATAACCATCACATGAAAATCAAATAATAGTACTACCTTAAATTTATAACATTGATGAAATAATATGGTATAAAATACCAACGTTGATTGGAATCCAGGAGGAGGGCGTTGCGGTGACAAGTCATTGGAGAGGAGGGAGAAGCGGTGAGAAATGTCTCAGGGGAGGAGGTTTACACTGTGAGAGAGGTCGTCGGGAGGAGGGAACTGTGGTGAGAGAGATCTTCATAGAGGAGGGCAGCACAGCGAGGAGAGGTCGGGGAGGAGAGGTTGAGAAGGAGAAGTTGTCAGGGAGGAGGGCATCGCAGTGAGGAGAAAATGTTGGGGAAGAGAAGTCGTTATGGGAGGAGGGTGCTAGGTTCAGGTGAGGTAGGGGATGAGAACTCATCAAGAGGAGAAGAATTCGGGAGGAGATGAAGTCAGAAAGAGCGTGAGAGTAGAGAATCGGGGGAACCTGATACCAAATAGGAAAACACGTGGTATAGCCACGATTATTAAATTAAACCGTGGAAATTAAAAAGATATAGCCATGGATTAATAAAATCGTGGCTATAGTTCTGTGGATATAGCTTTAATTTTTATTAGTGATTGGCCTGATTACAATTAATCAAATCCGGAAGGACTAAAGAGTTTAGTATTTTAGATAAAATAAATTCAAACATGACTCTTGTATTAAAAATGAATACAATTATTATAAAATAATTTTTTTCTTTTTAGTATAAATTTATTCCAATATAGAATATCCCGGCATATCTTTCCTGGAAAACTTCTAATATTTTGGGGGAGGAAAAAAAATAAGGGTGATCTCAAATGATTATAAAGTGTTAATTATAGAAGAAGCAATAATGAATTAATGGGACTAGTTAATATGGCATGGTAATAACTGAATAAACATTCCAAATAATAAATTAAATGATATGAAAGTTTATAATCAATATGGAATGGTAAATAACTAAAAACACATGGCATTAAAATAATTGGATAAGGCTTAATCCATATAGAAAAGAAAAAAACTGAAAAACATTTCATTTAATCAATGAAATGATAATGAAATTTATCTATATTAAATGTCAAAGAAACAAACTCATTGATAATAATAATTAAAATGAATCAGATTCTTAATTATCAGAAATTATGTTCCACATCCACACAATATAATTATCTTCAAGACCTCTTCTTAAGAAAATTTAAATTTATGGGTAGAAACTCGTCTATTCTTATTGTAAACAAACTATAAGGGGTTTTCACCAACTATTTCATCTTATTAGACTACTAATGCATCAATGAGATTGAATTAACTAGTCCCCAACCCTTATAGTGCATTTCCAAATCATTCCTCACATGTCAAATAAACGATTTAATTGATAAAAAATGTTCCCTATCAAATATTTATATTGAGTAAAGGATCCGGATTTAACAATATATCCCTAGTTAATCAAATAACTGTCAAAGATAATGTCATATATAAAAATAGTATATAGTTTTGGAAATATATGTACACATTGAATGAGAATATGGATATTTAACATAAATTTATTTTACATTAAAAATTATCCTATGGAAGTTTTTGTTTCAAGGGAAAGTCAACAATCACACAGGAAAGTGATTTTGCAAAGATAACTTTTTCCACTATAATTTTCAAGTGAAATAGCCTTGGATTAGATTGATCAAAGTAAAATATAAAATACTAATAATTATGACTAATCCATTATATTAAATGATATAGGTCTAGTATATACAACACATTAACCTTAATTTTTTAATAATGAAAAATAAGTATCAATTGAATGTAAAGTGATACAACATACCTTACTACTTTGTAACTTTTGAAGTATAATCCCCATGAAACAAATATCGTCAATTGAAACACTTAAAATAGTTAAGATTAATGTATTCCTGAAATAAAAAATAATAGGGGAAGTATATACACCATATAAGAGAAATAATTGGTTAATATAGTCTATGCATCATGGAAGAAAATTTGAGATAGGAATCCCTTTCATTGTGATTCCTTTCGGTTGAACATCCATTATCATAATGTATAATGGTTTTATTCATTTCATGAACTTATAAAAGAACCATTATCATATTTATAATATCATATTATATCTTCTTATAATATCTTATCACCCATTTGTTAAAAATAAATCATTATTTTCACAATATTAAGTGTTGATTTCCAAGTTTTTCAAGTATGTTTTGAATTTTTATTTTTATTCTTCATATGTAGATCATGGTTTAATCATATCCATAATTTAATAAATGATATAATTATCATATATATTCATCATATATTTATTTATAACATTACATAATATTTGGATATAGGAATTGAAATTTACCATTCATGGAGACATTAGGCCATACATGCGCTTGAATACTACTTCCATTTATGTGTTGTATTTAAAAATATGAAATTTAAATGATATATATGTATATTATAATTAAATTATAATATTTATGTCATATATTTACAATATTTTTATTAATACCATTCTTAATACATTCTATGTAATGTGTGAAGGAAACACATCTCTTTGAGGAGGTGGTACTCCACACATCCACAAACAATGTTATCGTATTCCATCAAAATGGAACCCATGAAATTATATTTATATAAAAAAGTCTAAAAATAATAAATTCATTATAGATATAATATATATATATATATCATATATAAACTCTAAATCCATCATTATTCCAACATTAAAATGTGGTAAATGGAAGAACGAACAACATCGTTTTGCGAGGTGGTAGTCTACCATACACACGAAATATGATTGTATATCCCATTTGGTGGATGTGTGTGAAAGTGTTTTTATAAAGATTAGAATAAAAAAATCTCAATATATTTATGATACTAAGGATATTATATAATAATTATATATAAATAATTTAGGGGTGGAGAACTAAATGAAACCAAAGTGATTTTTAAAAATGTTACCTCTTATTCAAGTAACTCCCTTTGGTTTATACCAATATTCATCCTTGGTTGGAATTATTCACAAAATTAGTATTGTGGGAGGAGGGTAGGGATAATGGATATTATTTTTTTAGAGTTTTTATGATCCAATTGTAATTATAGGTGTTAATAAATGGGAGGGTTGAGTTCCATTTAATCATGGACAAGGAGTAGGATTCTTGTAAATAAAAAATGGTAACCACTATCTATAATAATAACTTACATATACTACCTCCAATAATTATAAAAAAATTTAAAAGTGAATGTATAGTCAAAATATGGTCATAAAATAGGTTCCAGACATGTTTATAGGTCATTTTGGCCCTTATGTTTAAGAATTAGTCCCTTGTTAAGCTTTATTTTACCCCAATCGCTATAATTAATTTTAACTGAATTCACTAATATTATAGATAAAAAAATAATTTTAAAAAATTATACATTATAAATAATTATTATTCCAAATATGGAATAATTTTTTTAAAATTCCAATCATATAAGTGGAATAACTTAATATAAAATACATCCTATAGACGAGACAACAATGTGGGTTTTAAAAGTGAATATATTCAAAAGTTTCCAAAATTTTGGTATAAAATATCAATGTTAAATTGATTAAAATATCATGAGTTAGATTAAACTATATAAAATTTATACACTCAAAGTTTTATTTCTATTCATTTTGTTTTCTATTATGTTTGACAATGATTTCACCTTGAGTGATTAGTGTAATTTTTCAAATTACTAATTTATGATATTTATCGTATTTTACCATTTTCCTAGTAGAGAAAGGATATATAATTACATTTATAATTATAGGAACATAGAGATCTACATGACATCCATATGTCATTCCATGTATGTTGCATTGTAAGGTTGTTTGAGATTAATTGATGTGCCTTGTGGATTTATTTTCATTCCTATTATATACCATTTTTGCTGTGTGTAAAGACCCATAAATTTCGAGGAAATTTTTTTTCTTAAATTATTTGGGATTTTAGGAGTACGTAGTTTCTGACGGCACCTAATTTCGAGGCCCGGTGGGCCCGAAATCAATTTCCGAAGTTTAGCTAGGGTACGTTCAGTGAACGAAGGAGCGGGTTTTTTTATCTTTTGAACAGGTGCTCAGAATTGAAATCTGAGGGCACCGATGAAACCACAGCGCCGGTAATTTCTTAAGAGGACTTTTACTGTAGATGTGTTTGCACATGATAAGGAGTTAAATTTTGTGGTTTAAATAAGATGTGAATGAAAAATTGTGGAAGGATTTTTATTCTTTATCTTAAGTGGTTATATCCTACATGGGGTAGTTAGGATGGGACCCACAAACTCCTAACTACCCATGTGAGGATAATTATGTGGTGGGGCCCACATGAGCCCCAAACATTCACATTCCCTAAACCCCTTAAACCTCCCACTAAACTCCTTTATTTTAATGTTGACAACCCCCTTGTATTTATTGGGGTGACTTTTCCTCTCCTCTCTCTCCCTCATTAAAAGTTGCCAACCTTTCACCCAATTAATTAGACAACTCATGGTGTAACTAATTAAGTGAATTGGAATTTGAATTTTGTATTTTCTAATGCTTGGAAAAATAAAATAAAGTAATATGAAGCCTTATTTTATTTTGGGTTAGAGTTGTTGTGTGAGAATATTTGGGAGAACTCTAGCTTTATTTGAAGAACTTCATCCTTCCGTGAAGAACTTCATCCTCCCGGGAAGAACGTCACCTCTTTGACGAAGAACTCCATCACCACAAGAAGAGACGATGTGGCTTTCCTTCTTCTCTCCACAGCTAGTCTGAGATGTCATTCCCTCCTTGGATGCATGCCAACGCCGTCTTCGAAACCTCACCCCGCGACTCCATCTTCCACGACGCTGGAAAATGACAACGTTTATCGAGGTAGGGGTTACGTTAAATTTTAATGGATTTAAATTGTGATTTGGTTTGCCATTGACCATCTTGTTTACCTTGGCCTATTGATATCATTTTATGCAGAGGGTGCGGGCCAAACGAACACGGCCCAACAACCCTCTGTTGCTCTCGTTAATTATTTTATAATTGATAATTGATGGTGGTGGAAGCACAATGTCGTCACGCCGTGCCGGGAATGATGAAAATGGAACCAGCACTGTCATGCCGGTTGTGCAGAATGAACCACAGCCCGCTACATGGGCTTCTTCGACGGAAGAACCGGCCAGCCCGTCGGCCGGCAGGGCGAAGAGGAGTTGCGGCACCAGGAGGGAGCCGCTCTAGAAGACCGGCCGGCCCGTCGGCCGGCCGGGCGGAACCGAACCGCGTTGCCCGGAGGGTTCCACGCGAAAGAAGTCGCGGCCCGCCATGCGGTCTATGTGTGCCAGAGGGCCGACCGGTTCGGCGAAGGGTGGCGCTGCCGGTACATAAGACCCCCCCCCCCCCCCTTTGGAGCCTGCTCAACTTCGGTCGAGCCTCTCGGCCAGCCAGGCTGCGCGCCCAGCCAGTCCACGCCAGGCCGAGCCAATCCGGGTCGTGCCAGGCCGGGCCAAGCCGGGCCGAGTCGGGCTGCGCCAGGCTAGGCCGCGCAAGACTGAGCCGAGTCGGGCCGCGCTGGGCCGGACGGCGCCACTTCGGGTCGGGCCGCGCCACTTCGGGTCAGGCCGCTTCCCTTTGGGGCGACTTGAGTTTTCCCTTCAGACCGGTTTGACACCCCTACAGGGTCGGACCTGTCAAACAGGGGCAGCCTGACCCGTTGCCCCACTGGGCTAAACGGGTCGGGCCCGTTAATCACTTAAACGGGGTTAACTTAAAGACTGCATGTTCGATCGACGCGCCGTCTGCAGCACTAGGACTCTTTAGACGAGACAGTCCTTTTTTGATAATCTAAGAGAGTTTTGGATGATTTTGGACATCATCTGGTTTATAAACAAGTATATTTCTACCCGGGCCCCTGGGACGAAAAAGCCTATATCTCTCAGACCGGGCGTCTGATATACACGTCGTCTGTTGCGTTGAGTTCCTTTTGACGAGACGGAACTTTGGGATACATCAACTCTAGACTTTGTGGAAGTTGATGTATCGATCCTCTTGGATTGTGGAGCGGGAACTCTTGGAATCGAGCGGGCTGTGTGTGGGAACCCTAGAGCGGGCTACGATTGCGACGACGATGACGACTGTACTTGGATCCTATGTGGGTTCACAGCGAGGACGACTGTACATGGATCCTCTGTGGGTTCGGAAGTGATGAAGACTGTACTTGGGTCCTATGTGGGTTCGGCAGCAATGGTTACTATACTTGGATCCTACGTGGGTTCTGCAGCGACAACTTCTGTACTTGGATCCTATGTGGGTTCGATAGGGGAGATGATTCAGAGGCTATATCTATCATCTCCACCCCTCTTCATGAGTAGTATACCTGTGTGAGATGATTCATGACTTTCAATCATTATCTTCGATATGATTGTCTTGCTTTCCTATGTAGACTGAGTTGTGCTTTCCTGTGTGGACTGGTTTGTACTTGGGCTCTTGAATTGGAGCCGAACTGGAATTGATGACTTAGGTATATGTATGGGAATATACCTAATAATAGTTGGTTGATACTTTGAGTTTTTATATTTCCTTTGTGGTTTATCCTTTGTGGATTTTGGGAGACCTTTGGGGGTCTCGGGGTCCTTACTGGGCATCGTATACTCACCCCTGCACGGGCTATGCCCACACTACGTTGTGTTGGATGCAGACGACAGACAGCACTGATCGAGGAGGATTCTTGTGGAGCGGGACGGTACCTAGAGGTGGACCACTTGGCAGAATGTACACAGAGTGGACAGCTGGACCTGAGGAGCTGAGGAGACCATTTATACCCACCCTTCAGGTGGGATTGTATTCTGGCCCATTTACTTTCCAGCACTTACTTTTGTACTCAGTTTACTTATTGTTTACTTCAGCTTGCGTACTATGTTGTGTTTCTTTACTTATATAAAGGCAATGTCTTCCCTTTTATCGTGATTTACGCCTTTGGTGCTAGTCTCCATCCCCTGGCCTATGGAAGGCGGGCTTGGGGTAGTCACGGAATGTGCCCCGAGGATGGTTCGTGACAAATTGGTATCAGAGGAGTCAGTTCTACCGCAGAACATAGGACTCTGATAATTTCTTCTTGTGAAGAAACAGTGTTTAGAGTAATGAGTGTGGTTATTAGTCCAGGGAGTCCAATGTTGGTGCGGCAGCTGACATATCCATACACCAGGACCCTGACTGCTGATTTCCGACTCAGTGCCTGAAAACATTGATTGCATGTGTGTTTCAAAAGTTTTCTTTGTTATTACTTTGTGTCAGCTCACCAGGTCTATTGTATTAACCATGGCGCACCTGTTTCTTTTCAGGATGGCCCCACGATAGTAGCCAGCTAGGGTTCCCAGTTACATGTGATATGGAAGCCCACTAATCGACGAGGCCTCAGTGCAGGGCCCCATTACAGTGGAGGTACCAGTGGTACCTCTACCCGCCGAGCCACTGATGCCACCAGCCCCAACAACTGAGAGTTCACACCGCCTGAGTGCGCTGCACGAGTTTCAGTGATAGTGGCAGCCCAGGATCCATGGAGAGACGGACCCTAAGGCAGCCGAGGATGGGATGGAGGATGTTGTATGAGTCTTCAGATTGGTAGGGACACCAGCAGATCTTATGGTGATCCTTGCGGCGAGTCTCCTGCACGCAGTAGTAGGTAGATGGTGGCGCCTGATGCTCCAGGTGCACGATGAGGCATCACTACTTTGGACGGACATTGAGAGCCTCTTCTGCTTGAAGTTTGTTCCAGCCACCCTCCCGTGCAGTGCACATCCAGGAGTTACTACAGCTGCGGTAGGGCAGCATGACAGTATCCCAGTACACGGTGAGATTTACCGACCTCTCGCGCTACTCCACAGACATAGTACGGTACCCATTCATCCATTCCCGGACCTTTGAGCAGGGACTGAGGCATGAGATTAGGGATTTGATGATCTCCCTCATTATTCCGACGCAGGCAGGAGTACCGGATAGAGCCTTACTTATGGAGAGCTTCCTTGATGAGCCTATGCCAGCAGCAAGGCCTACCGCAAGGCGACACGTAGCGGAGTCTTCTACAGCTGGTAGTAGATAGATGTCACAGAGGTCCAAGCAGACCAGACCATCAGGTGGGTGACCTCAGGATACTGGTTCGGAGGTGTGGGGCGCACGCAGTAGATCCAGTCATAGGAGAGGCAGTCAGTGCTATGCATGCAGCGGGCAGAGCCACATGGCTCGTGACTGCCACACCTTCTATGCAGAGGAGCAGTAGTCGGTTGAGGGACCACCCAGGCAGAGGCAGAGGTTTGACCGTGGTGGTCCACAGGTAGCAGGCGGACGAGTTAGAGGAGATGGCTGAGCAGTGGGTGGTGGGTGACGCTTTGAGGCTCTACCACCACTACCACCAAGAGGTCCACCCCGACCACAGGGATCTGGAAGATAGAGGTAGGATCAGCTTCTGGCAGTGTAGGCTTATGACCATGGTGCACTTGAGATGATTCGAGGTACTATCTGTTTCTACTCCACCCTTGATTTAGTTCTTATAGACATAGGAGTGAGTCATTATTTTATTTCCACTGCCCTTTTTCGGAGC
Source organism: Viscum album (assembly GCA_963277665.1). Taxonomy (NCBI): domain Eukaryota; kingdom Viridiplantae; phylum Streptophyta; class Magnoliopsida; order Santalales; family Viscaceae; genus Viscum; species Viscum album. The sequence continues at coordinate 1,762,184,000 of OY728120.1, read as the reverse complement.
TCAGAGATTCCGACAGAGTCATTGGCTCGATCCCTATGGCTAAAGAATCCTACAGGAGCAGACTCAATGATTACAAACTGGTGCCGGTAGTGCGATCTTACTCTAGGAGGAGATAGTTTCGGCTATGATCTTCTTGTAGCGACGTCGAGGCCTTACGACATCATCTTAGGTTTGGACTGGTTATCTACAGTCCATACCCATATTGACTATATTAGGTGAAAATTGTGGTGTGTCCACACAGATGGGAGCAGGTTAACCTTCACCAGCGAGAAGGGAGCCTTTGCAGTGCAGGATAGACTTACGCAGAGGAGAGGGCAGCTGGTCACACATCAGTTGCCTAGTCTCATCCTCGGAGCGGTTGATGTGCGGAGTCCGAGTTTTCTTGTTGTGGTGGATCAGTATGCGGACGTTTTCCCTGATGATGTTCCAGGAATACCTCCTCTCAAAGAGGTAGACTTCTATATTTACCTATACCCCGGGACAGCCCTGATATCTACTCCAGCATATCAGATTGCTCTCACTTAGCTTCGTGAGCTACGGGTACAACTGGAGGACTTGCAGGGAAAGAGATTCATTTGAACCAGTATTTCACCCTAGGCTTCTCCGATTTTGTTTTCCAAGAAAGAAAACAGGAGATTACGACTATGTGTCTACTACCATCACCTAAACCAGGTGATCATGAAGAACAATTATCTACTCTTGAGGATTGACGACCTCTTTGATCAGCTCAAGGAAGTACGATGGTTCTCGAAGATAGACCTCAGGTTAGGATATCATCAGCTCAGAGTTCGAGACGAGGATGTGTAGAAGACGGACTTCAGGTGTCGATATGGCCACTATGAGTTCATGGTTATGCCTTTCATCATAACCAATGCTCCAGCAGTGTTCATGAGTCTCATGAACAGGATCTTCCATCCTTACCTCGATCGATTTTTCATAGTCTTCATCGATGGCATACTAATTTACTCGACTACTGAGGAGGAGCACACCTACCACTTTTGGGTTGTACTGGACACACTTCGAGAGCACCAGCTTTATGGTAATATCTCTAAGTGTCAGCTCTAGATTTGAGAGGTCCACTTCTTGGGGAAAGTTATCTCTAAGGCAGGAGTTGTGGTGGATCCTGAAAAGATCGAGGCGTTACTTTCTTCGGAGCCACCCAGAAGTGTGACTAAGGTGAGGAGTTTCCTAGGTTTGGCTGGGTACTATCTGAGATTTGTGCCAGAATTCTCCAGAGTTGCAACACCACTTTCATCTTTGAAGAAGAAGGGGAAACCCTTCGTGTGGTCAGATAGATGTCAGTAGAGCTTCTAGGAGCTGAGACAGAGATTGACCAGTGCACCCATCTTGAGGATACCGGAGGGGGGCGTAGGGTACGTAGTTTACTGTGATGCATCAGGGACCAGACTCGGGTGTGTCCTGATGCAGGATCGGGTAGTGATCGGTTATGGTTCATGATAGTTGAGGCAGCATGATCAGAACTATACTACCCATGACCTGGATTTAGCAACAGTGGTCTTCGCCTTGAAGATGTGGAGGCACTATCTGATGGGCGAGCACTTTATAGTCTACTCAGACCACCAGAGTCTCAAGTACATATTCCCGTAGAAGGACCTGAACCTAAGACAATAGAGATGGCTCGAGTTCCTCCAGGACTGTGACTTTGAGATAGTCTATACTCCTTGGAAGGGGAACGTAGTAGCTGATGCTCTCAATAGGAGGTTGGGCATTCAGCTACTTGGAGAGGTGACGGAGCAGCTAGCCGCGTTGCAGATATCCTTCATGGATAGAGATGGAGAAGCCTTTCTACAGTCACTCCTCCACTACTTCAGCGGGTCAGATAAGCACAGCGTGGGGACGTTGACTGTGAGATGTGATGTGCATAGATATCCACAAAACATGCACCTGATGGATTTTTTGTCGGAGGAGAGCATGTCATCCTTTTCAGGGGATGTACCATGGTACCAGCTGCATTACGGGAGGATGTGTTGAGGTAGTTTCACACTTCCCCTTTGGCGGTACATCCAAGAGTAGCGAAGATGTACCAGGATCTTAGACGACAGCATTGGTGTCCGGGTATGAAGAAGGCTGTGGAAGAATTCGTTTCTCGATGCCTCACCTTCCAGTAGGTGAAGGTGTAGCACCAGGTACTGGAAGGTTTGGTACAGCCCCTAGAGGTCCCAGAGTGGAAGTGGGACGGGATATCTATGGATTTCGTGATGGGACTTCCATGTATTTCCAGATGACATGACTCCATCTGGGTGATTGTCGACCTACTCACCTAGTTGGCCCACTTCCTACCTATCAGAGAGTAGGGCTCAGTGGAGATCTTGGGATGCCTCTACATTCAAGAGATCGTACGGATTCATGGTGTGCCATCATCTATCGTCTCTGATCGAGATGCTTGCTTTACTTCCCAGCTTTGGAAGGGGTTGTAGGAAGCATTTGGGACGCAGCTACACTTGATCACCGCAATTCATCCTCAAACGGATGTCCAAATGGAGAGGACCATTCAGACACTCGAGGACATGCTCCGTGCATGTGTCCTTGACTTTGGTCGCAGCTGGGAGGATCACCTACCCTTGGTGGAGTTTTCGTACAACAAAAGCTACCACTCCACCATCTGGATGGAACCATATGAGGCATTGTACGGTCAACCATGGAAATCACCTCTGTGTTGGACTGACCCTGGGGAGTCAGCACTCGTAGGACCAGAGATGGTCCAAGCTACGACGGAGAAGGTGCAGATCATCCAAAAGTGGATGAGGACTGCAAAGAGCAGGCAGAAGTCATATGCTGACAGGAGGCGGAGACCACACGAGTTTGAGGATGGCGACCACATTTTCTTACGAGTCTCACCTCGATGTGGATTACGGAGATTTGGTTGGGGCAGTAAGTTATCTCTGTGATTCATCGGACCACTCTAGGTCCTCAGAAGGGTAGGCGAGGTGGATTACCGCCTGGATCTTCCACCTCAGTTGCACCACGATGTCTTCCACATATCTCAGCAGAGGAGATTCATGCACGACCCGATGCACATCATTGATCACGGGGAGCTGGACATCGATGATGGGGTGACTTTTGCGGAGGTCCCAGTGGAGATCGAGGATCAACAGGAGCGGGTCCTACGTGGAAGTTCTATTCCTCTTGTGCGCATTCATTGGCAGCACAAGAACCTCCAGGAGAGCACTTGGGAGTGGGAGGCTCAGATGCGTCCATAGTACCCCCATTTGTTTCTCTAGTTTATGATGTAGCTTTACGGGGATGTAAATCCCTGAGGTGGGAGTAATGTAAAGACCAATAAATTTCAAGGAATATTTTTTTCTTAAATTCTATGGGATTTTACAAGTATGCAGTTTTTGACGGCACCTGATTTCGAGGCCCGGTGTGCCCATAATAAATTTTTGAAGTTTAGCTCAGGTTCGTTCAGTGAACGAATGAGCGGGTTTTTCTATCTTTTGAACCGGTTCTTGGAATTGAAATCGGAGGGCACCGATGAAACCGCAGTGCTGGTAATTGCTTTAGAGGACTATTACCATAGATTCTTTTTCACGGGAGAAGGAGTTATATTTTTTGGTTTAAATAAGAAGTGAATAAAAAATTGAGGGACAATTTTTATTCTTTATCTTAAGTGGTTATATCCTATATGGGGTAGTTAGGATGTGACCAACAAACTCCTAACTACCCAAATGAGGATAATTGTGGGGTGGGTCCCTCATGATCCCCAACCATTCACATTCCATAAACCCCTTAAACCTCCCATTAAAATCCTTTATTTTAATGTTTAAAACCCCCTTGTATTTATTGGGGTGAATTTTCCTCTCCTCTCTCTCCCTCATTAAAAGTTTCCAACCTTTCACCCAATTAATTAGACAACTCATGGTTTAATTAATTAAGTGAATTGGAATTGGAATTTTGTATTTTTGAATGCTTGGAAAAATAAAATAAAGTGAGAGGAAGCCTTATTTTATTTTGGGTTAGAGTTGTTTTGTGAGAAGATTTGGGAGAACTCTAGATTTATTTGAAGAACTTCATCCTTCCATTAATAACTTCATCCTCCCGCGAAAAACGTCACCTCTTCGACGAAGAACGCCGTCACCACAAGGAGAGACGAGGTTCCTTTCCTTCTTCTCTCCGCAGCTAGTGTGAGACGTCATTCCCTCCTTGGATGCACGCCAACGCCGTCTTCGAAACCTCACCCCGCGATGCCATCTTCCGCAACACCGGAAAACGACATCATTTATCAAGGTAGGGGTTAAGTTCAATTTTAATGGATTAAAATTGTGCTTTAGTTTGTCGTTGAGCATCTCGTTTATCTTGGTTGATTGCTATCGTTTTACGCAGAGGGTGTGGGCTGAATGAACACGGCCCGACAACCCTCCATTGCTCTCATTAATTAATTTTGAATTGATAATTGATCGAGGAGGAAGCAAAATGTCGTCGCGCTGTGTTGGGAACGAGGCAAAGGGAACTAGCGTCGTCGTGTCGGTTGTGCGGAAAGAACCGCAGCCCGCTACACCGGCCACATCGGTGGAAGAACCGGTTGGCCTGTCAGCCGGTCGGGAGAAGAGGAGTCACAGCGCCAGTAGGGCGCCACGCTAGAAGACGGGTCAGCCTGTCGGCCGGCTGGGTGGAATAGGACTCGGTGCCAGGAGGGTGCCGTGCCAAAGAAGTCACGGCCCGTCATGCAGGCCACGTGCGCCAGAGGGACGACCGGCTGATCTGGCCAGTTTGAGGAAGGGTGGTGCCACCTGGCGTCGTCGGTGTAGAAGACAAGGGGGGCCACCCCCCCCCCCCCCCTGGAGCCCACTCGGCTTCAGCCGAGCCAGTCGGGCCATGCACTGGCCGGGCCGAGCTGGGCCGCACCGGGCCATGCCGAGCCGGGCCGCTCCGGGCCGAGCTGGGCCCCACCGAGCCCGGTCGCATGAGGCCGGGATGAGTCGGGCCATGTTGCGCCATGTTGTTCCATGCCAGGCTATGCCATTCCGGTCCGGGTCGCGCTGGGCCGGGCCGCGCCGGGCCGGGCTGAGCCGAGCCGCGCCGGGCCGGGCTGGGCCACGCCGGGCCGGACCGCACCACTTCGGGCCGCGTCGTGCCACTTCGGGCTAGGAAAACTTGAGTTTTTCCTTTGGACTGGTCTGACACCCCTGCTGTGTCAGACCCGTCAAACTGGGGCAGCCCGACCCATTGGCCCACTAGGCTAAATGGGCCGGACCCGTTAATCACTTAAACGGGGTTAACTTAAAGACCGCGCATCCGATCGACACACCGTCTGTGGCACTAGGAATATTTCGATGAGATAGAACTTTCTCTATACTCTAAGTGAGTTTTGGATGATTTTGGATATTGGACGGGTTAGAAATGAGCATATTTCTAACCAGTCCCCTGGGATGGAAAAGCCTATACCTCTTAGACCGGGCGTCCGATTGACGCACCGTCTATTGCGTCGAGTTCCTTTTGACGATATAGAACTTAGGGATACATCAACTTTAGACTTTGTGACAGTTGATATATTGAACCTCTTGGATCATGGAGCAGACCCTCCCGGAATCGAGCGTGCTGTGAGTGGGAACCCTAGAGCGGGATGCGATTGTGACGACGATGACGATTGTACTTGGATCCTACAAGGGTTCGGCAGTGAGGATGACTATACTTAGATCCTCCGTGGGTTTGGCAGTGATGACAATAGTACTTGGATCCTACGTGGGTTCAGCAATGATGGTTATTGTACTTGGATACTACGTGGGATCGGCAGTGACGACTTTTGTACATGGATCCTACATGGGTTCGGCAAAGGAGATGATTTAGAGGCTACATCAATCATCTCCACCCCTCTTCGTGAGTAGTATACCTGTGTGAGATGAGTCTTGACTTTCAATCGTTATCTTCGATATGATTGTCTTGATTTCCTGTGTGGACTGAGTTGTGCTTTCCTGTGTGGACTGGGTTGTACTTGGGCTCTTGAATGGGAGTCGAACAAGAATTGATGACTTAGGTATATGTATGGTCATATACCTAAGTAGAGTTTTTTGATACGTTGTGTTTGTATCTTTCCTTTTTGGTTTATCCTTTGTGGATTCTGGGAGACCTTTGGGGGTCTCGAGGTCCCTACTGAGTATCGTATACTCACCCCTGCATGGGCTATGCCCACACTTTGTTGTGTTGGATGCAGAAAACAGACAGCACTGATCGAGGAGGAGTCTTGTGGAGCAGGATGGTACCTGGATGTGGACCACTTGGCGGGATGTACACGGATCAGACGGCTGGACCCAAGGAGATAAGGAGACCATCATTACCCACCCTTCAGGTGGGATAGCCGGAGGACGACTGGGTGGTAACTGATTTACTTTATTGCTGTCGTACTTTCTTTTCAGTTGTACTGTACTTTCAGTTGGGTTTGTAATCTAGCCAATATATTTTCTAGCACTTACTTTTGTACTCAGTTTACTTAGTGTTTACTTCAACTTGCGTACTCCGTTGTGTTTCTTTACTTATATAAAGGCAATGCCTTCCCTTTTATCAGGATTTACGCCTTTGGTGCTAGTCGGCAGCCCCTAGCCTATGGAAGGCGAGCTTGGGGTAGTCATGGCACGGGCCCCGAGGACGAGTCGTGAAAATGTGACATTCTTAGTTTTATACATTCTTAGGTATCTCAACAAAGTTCATCTTTTCTTATAATTATATGTGTCTTATTTAGTGTTATTTCCTATAAAACATGATTCTATGGTTCATGATTATGTAGAGGCTTACCATGATCGGATACTTAATTTCCATGTACCATGTGTTTACTACTTGGGACCACATACTTAATTGTAATTGTAATATAAAATTCATTATTAAAGATAAAACATCAACCTAAATGGTGTTTTCCCTCGTAGAATGATGGTGACACCTTAACTAACCAATCATAACATGATTAATCTATGAACCACTATTTCCATGGGCTGAAACATACTGGATTTTATTAAATGGTATCCAATTCTCAATCTATGAAATTTATTTAATATTTATAAATTGGAAAACATTTACCCATATAATGGAAAAAACATTATGAGAATACTATATATATATATATATTGTTATGTTAATGTAGATGCTTCTGAATTGTAACTCTTGTGTAAATTGCTTTCATATGGACCTTTTACATGACTCGACCCCAGTAAGTCATTCTTTACCTCGTATGGTTATGGGATAAAACTAACTCAGCCCAAGTTGGTTGTTCATGGTTCTAAATTCGTATCTCATAAACTCAAACATGTTGATTTAAATATTAATATTTATAATGTATAGGGTTTCAATTAGTTGAACTTATAATGGATTAACGGGGCCCTCATGGGCCACCTTTCTTTTGATATTCCTTAATATTTTACCACATGTGGGTATACTTATGCTATATAGTGATGTTCATTTAAACTATATACAACCACCTATAGGGGTTCATGTATAGATGTCTTGTTTCATCTTACTTGACTATTCCCTCTTTAATTTATGATAGACTTGTTATATTCTATTGTGTTATACTTATATGAGGAAATATTTAATTAAAATTCCCATTAAAAACTAAAGGGTGTTTTCTTATATATTTTTCAATTGAAATTTTACTCAACTAATCCAATTTTATATGGTTGTGAATAAATAATTGATTTTTAAAATGGGGATTTTGATATAGTTTTCTTAGAATATGATAGGATTCCATTTAAATATCAATATTTTTTAAAAAAGAATTTATTAAAACTTGCATTTGTTCTTTATTACATTAGCTAAATAAAGTAAAAAATATTTTTACTTTATTACTAGTAATAGAGGTTCCATAAAAACCTATAACTTTGATATTTATAAAATATATGAATTAATGAAATGAAATGAAATAGAACCTTAATTGGTTTCCTTATTTTTAGCCCTCATGTATGTGTAGTTAGACTTCTTATTTAGCTTTCCTTATAAGGTAAATTGTGCATTACTTATAAGACTATTCCTCTATATCATGGACCTAAATAATGGGTGGTAGAGAATATTGACCTCTTTGGTTTGACATGGAAATAGGGTTGACATTTTTTTCTTTTGAAAGGGGTTGTCTTGAGGTAGGTAGTGCCCTCAGGGAATTAAACCTTGTTAAATTCTTATAAGATGCCTTAAATGAAACGTTCCATTTGGGAGTTGTTTTTCCCATGTATGGATCTTAGTTACCAAAATGTGATCAGGGTTGTATGGGTGTTCTTAGATCATTTATCCATTATTATGGGAATGATCATCGTTTAGTGATTGGTTTTTGAGGTTTAGACATTCTAGGTGAATGGTTGACCACTTAGTGCTTTATGTGACCATTATTTTCTTCTTCTATGACGGAAACATGGTAATTTTTTAGTCAAATATACATTTTTATATAATGGAATGACCCAGGGATAATTATTTTTATGATCCATCAGATACTGGGATGCATAGGGTATATAATCCTATGGATAGTATCAAGGATGTGCCATTTTTTCATGTAATCTTGGGGTAGTATGTGTCAGTACATGTGGTTACCATAGAGTTATGAAAATGGTACAATGAACCATTTTATATTAGTGGTAATCATTAAATACCTAGTCTATTATTCTAAATTCTCTGGTTACATTGGAGTCAGAGTGACCTAGCCATTAAATTAAATCAGACATGACCCAATCCATGGGTAGATGTCATAAAAAATAATCAGTTTCTTTATCATAATTCTCTATTTGGTATGGATATTATTCCAAATTAAATGGTGTTTGAGGATGTAAATCGAGATGAGTGTAATGAATATATCAATATTAAATCATTTCTGGTGATCTTATAAGCAGCTGGTTTTATTCCCAATCAAATTAACACTTCCAAAAAAGTCTGTTGGCCATGTCTAGGACCCACGGTCAATGGTCAGTCAGATGTATTATGTGATATGTATTATATTATCCATAAATGATGATGAGGTAACTAATAAGGTGGTAAGTACCACATAAAATGGTTTTGTTTATCTATCTTCGTGGAGGGATATAAATTAGGAAGGTACCATTTTGAAATGGTCAAATCTACTTTGGAATTCCCATGAGTCTGGTAAGCTTTCTAACATGTCAGATCATGTGATATCACTCGACTATGATATGGTTTTATTTCCATGAAACCATTGAAACATTGATAGTTTGGTTCAACTCTGGTGTTTGTGCATCATGATCATGTAGAAATGGTGTGGGGGAAAGTGATGTTGATTTCTTCCAAATAAGTCAACATTAGAGGTTTGACTGATCTTTTTAGGTGTATTTGTCCTTAATTGGGTTGAAACTAGCTCATTCACTCTATCATGGATATAACAAGAGTGTCTTAGGTCCCATTAGTAATTCATTATGTTCTATTGGTGTACTCTCATGGTAGTGATTCTCATTTCCCCGATCTTAACATCATCCAAGATTCACTGAGAGAGCATCAGTTAAAAAATTATCTAAATTAAAAGGATCTTTCCATTTTGATCAGTAAAATCTAAGGAAGTCACACATCGAAAACATTGATATTATTAAATACATTTTTTTTCCTGAGAGATATTTGTGTTCCTTAGTAGGAATACCTTGGATGGAAACATGAACACCAGCTGGTTCATTGAATTGAAAAATATTGGGATCAATTGATGTTCTTGATTCATGGATGTTGGAAATTTACTGATGTATCACTTTTAAACATCATAGGATGGAATTCCATTTACAATATCTTTATTCCCCATTTCTTTATTTTGAGGATACCATGGTCTTTAGTTGGGATCAGATGTGATGTTTTTATTGTGACAATCTGAGTGTATTAAATCGGTTATACACCCATTTTTGTGCGGGGGAACAACCATATAAATGAATATTTTTTCTAAAGAAATCACAAAAGCCAGCTACAGGCCTCAATGAACGTTCTCAATGTTATCTAGAGGTTACTCTATTTAAAGAAAATGAGATCTAGTTTTTCAAATATTCTATCCCTATATGCCATATGTTTTATGTATAGTTGACTAGAGTATGTTTCACTTGATATCTCTCTGTATCTATTATTTCTTGTGGTCATTGAGGAACCACTTTGGCATGTCGTCAGGATGAAGTATGTTCAGTGTGATTCAACTAGGGTTTTCCGAAAGGGTATCTTTTCTTTGTTGTTTAAGGTCAATTGAGAATCTACCACTCATTTAAGATAAGGTTAATGTGGAGAGAACCATTGGAATGCTGAGGAAATTCTTAAATAAACAATTTTGATGGTGGATACACCGTGACTCAGAGTTAGCCTTTAAAAACTGAAACCTGTATAGGGGAGGACCATAGGCTAGATGTTTAATGAGCTGATTCTCTAATTGTATATCTAGTTTAATGGGATTGGTTAAGCATCATCCTGATGTTTCATATTGGAGTACAATATTTGTATTTTGATTAAATGTCTTATGTTTCTTATAATTAATGTGGTGTTAGAAGTTCATTGCATGTTTAGAAATGCAACGAAGCCTTTTTGATAAAAATTCATGATGCAATTAGGGAAGGTGTTGTTTTCATCATTTCACCAAGGAATCTTGGGTATGAGATGTTTTATGGTGGTAAATTATAGCATCCCATGTATTTGGAATGGATGAAATTTTTTATGGAATGTAATTTTTCATATTAGTGATTGGACCGAATTATAATATATGATTAGAAACATACATATGAGAGTTGGGATACATTAAAAAAATTTAGATTTTTTTAAGGCATGGGAGGTTCTTTGTGTCTTCCTTTATATTTCAGAAGCATGATAACCCAAAACCTCTATTCTGTAGAATGCTAGAATGGGTGCATTGGTTTTATTAAACCAGAAAAACCTCTAAGAGAAACTATTAAATCATTCCATTGGGGTTGTGGGTGACACAGGATTATTTATACCCATGTACACCAAGTTGTATAGTCTTGGGGGATGCAAGAAATCTTTCAAATATGATAATGGAAATTTTTTCACATCCTTTATCATGTCATGAACATAAACCATGCAAGTCCCCTTCTTGGGATGTGGTTGAAGTATGGTAGGCCAATGGTTTGGCCAACCATGAAGCACAACCCTAATTCTGATTATAGGTTACAAAAATTAACATTTTCCCCTAACCCCTTATTTTTTTATCTTTTTACTCTACTCTTTCCAATGTATATAAATCTTCCCTTGTAGATCCAATGCTCCTCTGCAAGGTAAAGAGATATCTCCTCTATCTGGTGTCCATTTTGACCACCGTTTTTCATGTTGGAAACATATTAGTGATTCTTAGGATCATCCTTCCAATTTTATATTTTTTTCCTTATTTTTCACTATCTTCATGCGATATAGATCGCCCTGTTTTTAAGGAATTGGTCTGTTTGGTCTATTTCTCTCAAATCAAAAAAAATCAACCCTAGTAATTGGACAAGTGGACCATACTTGGTATACGGTAGGTGGTCTATATAATTTATCTTAAATTATTACTTCTTTATTAAATATTCCATTGTGTTTTGTACCATTATTTTCATGTTAAGACTCTTAAATGTGGAATTTATTTTTTTGAACCAAATTCCCTAATTCTAGTAGCCTATACATACAAAATTAGCATTGTTGATGATCATAGACCTTATGTATTAACCACCCATAAGGGTGTATCCCTTGAATATTTTAACTAATTAATTTTCAAATAATAATACTAATCATTGTGTTGTGTGGTCTAATAAAATGTGGTGGTTGATTAATTAGAATGTGTTAGGATGTGACGCTCCACTATATTATCTTTTAGTGACCAAATAGTATCCCATGTGGTTATGTTCTAATTATTGTGGAATTAACATGATGATTCTCTATGTAATTCTTATTAGCATGGACTACCATATACAATTTCATGTTTGGTGTTATCATCTAGGGGTAGTCCACCTAAAAACACTACATTTACCCAATGCATTGTATTTCATTATAAAGGAAATGAGAATGTAATAAACCATATGACATGTTAGGGAAATGGCCTTTCTTATTACTTACATGAAATGGTAATTGATCATGTACCTCTTAGAGTATACATTTCTAGTGTTGTGCTATATGTAAGTATATTGTACACTTTATTTTGTCATACATGAATGATAATGAGCCCTGGTTAAGAACATGGCCTTCCTCCTAACACTATTGGAATGTTATACTCTACCCACAGACCTATACCAATGGTATGCATAAAATATTGTTATAGGTGTTCCAATAACAATAGTTTAGAATAACTGTTGGGATAGTATATTTATATTAAGCCTGTAGAAAAATATAAAAAATTCATTTTGGATAGATTTATCTGTACCAATAGTTTTAAAAAACTACTTGAATATACCTTCCCCAAATACAAACCCACACAGGAACCCCTCCTCAAATCCAAATATCATCTATGGAACCCTAGAAGTAACATTATACATTTGAGATTATTCCCTACCCATGTAAATATCTCATATTCTATTGGTCTAATTTCATTGTTCTTCAATATTAAATCTGTGACTTCCAAAACCTTAATATATTTTATCAACCATTAATTTATTTTTTCTTCTACATCAAAAACACATTAGTATATTATTTCATTTTTCAACATTTAGTTTGTTTTTATCCTGATTAATTTGGTTTAATTTAGGATTTTCTATATTCAGTTCATTTCATTTTAGGTTACTTCATCGATTTTTTGTTTAGTTTGGGTTTGTTAACTTCAATTTGTATTAGTTCGTTATCATTTTTTTTGTTAATTTTGGTTCTATTTGGTTTTAGTTAGTTTAGTAGAAATTTTATTTGATTAAGGTGTTATTTATATTATATGATTTAGGTTAGTTTGTTTAGTTAATATTGTGTCTATGTAGTTATATTAAGACTATACCTGACCGGAATCAGATTGTTACAAACTATTTTTTTGTAAAACATTAATTATAAAGGATAAGAATAAAGTAAATTAACTAAAATCTAACATAACAAAATCATCTCGACTCATTATAAACCGAAATAAAAAATTCCAACTAAATGAAACTAAACTATATAAAATCAAAAAATACAGAAATCAAATGAAACCAAAAAACACTATGATGAAGTGAATAAAGCCATGCTTACCTGACCTAACCCAATCAATATTCAACTAAAACAATCTAAAAAAATGGAACTGACCATATATTAATGTAAATGTGTTAGACCGACCCAATCCAAATAAAATTGAGTTGACATTACCAAAACCAACCTAACTCAAATGGGTATAAATGGATAAAAATTCACTATAACCAAATAGAACAAAATTGAATTGAAATTACCAGACATAATCAAAAAAAATTGGAACTAGACCAAACTAAACAAAAGTTAATTGTACCATGAAGACATAATTAAAAACACAATAAACTAAATTTAAATGAATTTATCAGACCCTAAGAAAAATAAATTATACTAACCTATCTTAAATAAGCTTTAGAATAAATGAAAAAATCTAATCAAACCATTACTCACAAAAACCTAATAGAAATAAAAAATAATATCTACATCATAACTAAACAAACTCTAACAAATCAACTAAATAAAACTAGAATGACTTGATCATACCCAATTATATTATAGTAGACATGGACTGCACTTAAGTGAATCATACTTAGACAAGATAAAAACACATTAATAAATTCAACATAACTAAATGAAATTCCATAGTAATTAAAAAATATGACATAACATGAATAATATTAAATATAACCATAATAAGCATGAACTGACCAAAACCAAATAAAAAACCAAACCCAACCAAACTAAATCGACTAGAACAAAACAAAACATAAACAAACAGAACCATCCAAAACTAGCCTGAATCAAATGGAAAATATAGAACCAAAAGGAATATATCTACTATATTATCTCAATCTAACCCAAATAAAACCAAAAAATACAAATTATACTTACCCAATGAATAATAAACAAAATCAAATGACTATAACATAAAATTTTTCATTGAAAAAATACAATGATAAGAAAAATTAATTGAACTTACCTAGATTGAAATTAATCCACCCAAATGATATATTATTTATTTATACTAATCCTACCCGATAAAAAACTAAAAATGAAAATATTTGAACTATACTAATCCAAACTGGACCAACATGAATATAACTCAATTGTACCAAATTTAACTAAACCATATCAAATAACACTAAACCAAATCAAATAGAATTCAATTAACCAAAAATGAATATAATTGATATGAAAAAAACTAACCCACATTGAATTCAATAGAATACCTCTTAAAATTTGGATCTCTCACTCATTCAAAAGTCTATCATGTGCACACCCACAACACTATAAATCTTACTTAATCCACAACATTAACACATACTTTCACCACTGGACATCTACCCATTTAGATTCATCATCAACCAACCTATTTAAAACTATAAAATAAAAAATATACAGGGTTAGGAATCCAAATTATCCTCTCCTAAAAAACATCACTGATACCAAGTCTCTTCCGTTGAAGGGGAATTCCTTATATAAAACCAAGGAATAATCATTCCAATAACATGTATAGAAGAAACTTTATTTTATTTGTCTCATGGTGAGGAAGGATTCACTTTAACATCTATCAATATGAGAACCCAATAATTATGTATTTATCCAACCTAACTTCATAATTTATGTGCGATGTTGAAGATTGATACCTATAAATAATAATATTTTATACATAAATTTATAGAATAGGAATAACATTAGTTCAATTGTGAATTTAATAAGAGAAAAAATAAAAACATAAATTAGAAATACAATTTTTTGTAGTATAATATATAGTTATTACTCATTGATATAATGGAATTCAATATCATGGTTTTATATTTATATTATTTTTTTATATAGTTAGTATTTTTTTTATTTTATATTATGATTCTCATATAGACTAGTTTATCAGATATAGTTTCATATAAAGTAAACAATTATTATTTTCTTAAATATATTTTTCATTTAACTTCAATTTTATTTCATTTATTGAACAACTTAATATATAAAAATTATTACATAATGGATAGAATTTGGATGTACGAAACTGATCGGATATTAAGTGATTTTCAAAAAAAAAAGTTGCATATATTTTTTTATTTTTTATTTAAAAATGCTTTAGATAGTGTTCATATACACTAAATATAACATCCCAGTTCCGGAAGCCACCCAGAGGCACCCTGTACCCGGTTGGTCACATAGACTTAAGAGCATTTCCCCAAATGCCAGAAGCTGTCGAATAGTAGCGAGGGCCTTGGGTGTGATAGTAGGGAAACTATGCCCTCATTGGCAGAGTACACAGTAGAAGTAAATAAACATGCAAGAGTGGAAGCAGTAAATAACTAACAATAATACACAGTGGAAAACTAAATCAAGAAAACAACTGGAGAACATATTTATATATATAAAATGATGAATGATACATATCTAGGAAATCATCCAAACAAGTCATAGTGATGAATAAAACAATAGTACCAAAACAAGTACAAAAGAATGTAAACAGCTCCTCAGCATCATAAGACAAATCTTGGTCCCATGCTCTCCTTCTCCAAGAAATCAAGTACCAGATGTCGAAGGGTGCTTTCCCTTGTCAAAACCTGTAACAACATAGTCTGTTTCATCCCAAAAGCATGACCCAAACAGGATGTGAGACTAAATCCCAGTAGGAAACCAGTCGAAGATCTGTTCCTAACAGTCAGTGAGTATATGGCAGGTAATAATACAATAAGCAGTAAACAGTAGCAGCAGCAATAGGATGAAAACAGTAAGTAGTAAACAGGATGATACACAATAGTAATCAATCCATAGAACAACAAGCAGCAGTGAAACAAACAGCTAAACACAATAGGAACCCCTCTAGGAAGTACTCGCAACCAACCCCTATGGTCCTATCCAAGAAGTACCACAACCCTCTGGGTAGTGAACTCAGCCTAACCCCTCTGGTTTGGTCATACAAAATTATAATACTCTTTGGGGAAGCTCACTCGGTCAATTCCATTTATAGTCTGGGGTAGTCAGGGACTCTCTAAGGGAGATCACGTGGTCTAACCCTCTGGTCCCCAAGGTCTAGAGACTCTCTAAGGAAGATCACTCAGTCAATCCTCCTATAGCCTCAGGTATACCATAGACTCTCTAAGGAATCTCACTTGGTCAATTCCTCCTCTAGCCTGGGAAGGTTTTAAAGACATTCAAACAAGGTAAAGACTCTCTGAGGAAGATCACTCGGTCTATCTTCCTATAGTCTATAATAACTAAGACTCTCTGGGAAGCTCACTTGGTCAATCCCCTATAGTCTATAATGTCTAAGACTCTCTGAGTAAGCTCACTCCATCTATCCCCGTATATTATATAATATCTAAGACTTCCTGGGAAGCTCACTTGGTCTATCCCTTATAGTCTATAGCACTGGGTTCTCACAGACCCGTGTCCGTCAGTGCATATTAATGCCATAAGGCCAGAGTACACATATAGAGCTACTTGGCTAACCAAAGCACACCTATAGAGCTATTTGGATAAACAGTATACAGAGCAACAAGCATTTTAACAACATCATTACGTCCTATGATCACAAGGCATGGAAACAGGTAAAACGACCAAAGGCTAACAAGACCCAATGGTCGTATAAGAACAAATCATGGGAAAAACATCCTAGAACCACAATTATCCACAAGCATGATCAATTTACCTCTACACAAGCATGCAAGAAAGGCAGGAATAACCACAAGGTCAAAAAGGTAAACATGCAATACCCCGTTCACAGGTATTGGCAGAATTTGCACATAAAACTCAATGACAACGAAAGGTAAGGCACAAACCACCTACCTCGATCCTATGAGATTGATATACTTCAACCACGATGACTGATTCTCCTCAGAACGGCATAGATCGATGTGGTTCCAACTCAATCGACGACGGTTGATTCGGAGAACGGATAAAGGCTCGGGGATTCAAAGAAGTTTCGCGGTCGTACAGCATCTCTCGGTCAAACGGAACCTATAAGAAGACAGTTCTATCGATTAGGCGCGACCCTGGTCCGTTTAATGAAAAAAAATACATGGTGTGTACTTATTGAGTACAAGGCGTGTACTCTACTTTTCCGCACTCCACTTTAAGTGGCCTCCACTTCACCCCTACACACCGTGTGTGTGGCCCAGACACGGCCAACACACGACTTGGCGCGGAAAGGGATTACACAGCATGAACTCATAAATTACACGGCATGTACTTCAAAAATTTCCAGAAACTCCTTTTTTCTCAAAAATGACTAGAAAAGGAAATACATACCTGAAACGAAGATCCGGGTTCATACAAACTTTCCCCCTTATGGAAATTCATCCCTGAATTTCCCTAGAGAGGCGTAGAAGAAGAAACCCCGAACACCTCTGGTCACTGCAATCGTACATCGGCCTCCCTCTCCCAAGTCTCATCCTGCACTCGCCCATGCTGCCATAGCACCCATACTAGAAGAACAGACTAGCCATGGAGAACCTTCGTACTGTGATAGACAATCCAAATGGGATGCTCCTCAAACGACGCATCTACTTCAAGCTCAACCTCCTCGGGTTAAAATACACCATACGGGTCCAAAAAGTAACGTAGGAGCTGAGAAATGTGGAAGACATCGTGCATATCCTGGTACCTCTGAGGTAACCACAACCGATAGGCAACTAGCCCAACTATCTCCAACACATGAAACGGCCCGACGTACTATGGGGAAAGCTTACCCTGTCTCTGAATCCTCTTGTGTCCCAACCTCGGTGTGACACATAGGAAAACCTAATCCCTGACCTCGAACTCCAGAGGTCGTCTCCGCTGGTCAGCATAAGACTTCTGCTGAGACTGTGTTGTAACAATCCTCTTCTGAATCAACTCTATCTACTCTGAGGTCTCCTGAACAAGATGAGGTCCCAACAAAGCTTCCTCTCCTGACTCCAGCCAGCATAAAGGTGATCGACATGGCCTACCGTACAAAGCCTCATAAGGTACCACCTGAATAGCCTCCTAGAAACTGTTGTTATAGGAAAACTCCATGAGAGGTATATTTTTTTATCAAGAACCGCCAAAGTATATATTGAAAGCTCAGAGCATATCCTCAAGCACCTGGATCGTATGCTCAAATTGGCCATCAGTCTGAGGATGGTATGTTGTACTCAAAAGTACCTGTATACCCAAAGCCTTCTAAAGTCCCTGCCAGAACCGAGAAGTAAAGTGTGCATCCATGTCTGAATTAATGGAGTGAGGAACTCCATGTAGACGTACAATCTCTCGAATGTACAACTGTCCCAGATCATCAACACTAAATGTCTCCTTGATCATCAAGAAGTGAGCAATGTTCGTAAGCCTTTCAACGACAACCCAAACAGCATCACTTCCTTGAGGTGACCTCGGTAACCCGGTCACGAAGTCCATCGCGACATCATTCCACTTCCACTCTGGAATGGGTAACTGCTGTAAAATCCATGCTGGTCGTTGATGCTCTGCTTTCATCTGCTGACAAGTAGAACATCTCATGACAAAACCAGCAACATCTCTCTTCATACCTGGCCATCAGTACTGGCGGTGTAGATCATGATACATCTTGGTGACGCCAGGATAAACTGCCCAAACTGAGGAATGAAAATCCCACATCAGCTCCTCGTGCATGTCTGTTGGAACCCATACGCGTCCCTGGAAACGAAAGATCTTATCCTCGCCCACTATCCATCCAGGAAGAGGGTTTTATCCTAACACACTCTCCCATAGGATTAAGCCTTATGAGTCTGATAGCTGCCTCATCCGTACCCGATCAAGAAGTGTTGAGGTAATAGCTACATAAGATAGGAAAATCTGTCTCTGTCTTTCATGCACCTCCAAGTACATCTCAGAGAACAGAGCCATAAGCTGCCACTCACTCCTGGCCTCCTGAACTTCCCGAATTTGAGTTCTCCTGCTCAACGCATCAGCCACTGCATTTCCCTTTACCGGCATTTAGGCAAGCTCGAAGTCGAAATACTGAAGATACTCGACCCACCTGCATTGTCTCAGATTCAGATCGTGCTGAGTGAAGATATACTTGAGACTCTTGTGGTTAGTGAAAACCACAAAGTGCTCTCCCAGAAGGTAGTGCCTCCAATAGCATAAGGCATAAACAACAGCTACCAACTCCAGATCGTGCGTCGGGTAGTTCCTCTCATGTGGCCTCAACTTCCGAGACTCGTAAGCAACGACTCCATCTCCCTGCATAAGCACAGCTCCCAGCCCGATACCTGAAGCATCACAGTAAATAGTATATCCCTTTACCGGCTCTGGAAAGACCAGTATCAGTGCTGACGTCAACCTCCCCTTAAACTCCCAAAAGGCTGACTCATAGGAATCTGACCATAAGAACTTCTCCCCCTTCTAGGTCAGACCTGTCAGCGGTGCTTTTAGGCATGAAAAGTCCTGTATGAAACGCATGTAGTATCCAGCCAGCCCTAGAAAACTTCTGACCTCAAAGAAATTCTTCAACTGCTCCCAGGAAACTATAGCTCTCACTTTCTCTGCGTCCATTGATACTCATTTATCTAAGATAAAATGACCTAGAAAGTTAATTTGATCCATCCAAAAGTGGCATTTTGAGAGCTTAGCATATAACTGATTCTCTCTCAGTGTACTCAGAACGATCTCAAGATGTGTGGCATGGTCGTGTCGAGTGTGAGAGTACACCAAGATGTCATCCATGAAAACCACCACAAAGGAATCTAAGTACGGATGGAACACTCGGTTCATCAGTGCCATAAAAAATGTTAGCGCGTTCGTGAGACCTAACGGCATGACTGTATACTCGTATAGACCATACCTGCTCCTGAAGGATGTAAGAGGTATATCTGATGGTATAATGTGCAACTGATGATAACCGGGCCTCAAATCGATCATCAAGAACACTCGTGTTCCTCGAAGCTGATCAAAGAGGTCATAGATCCTTGGCAAGGGATATCGATTATTGACCGTCAACTGGTTCAGCTTCTGATAATTCACACAAAGCCGAAGGGTGTCGTCTGCCTTTTTCGCAAATAGGACAGGTGAACCCCAAGGAGAAGTACTGGATCGGATGAAACCCTTTACTTGAAACTCTTCCAACTGCTTCTTGAGCTCCTATAACTCAGTTGTATTTGACCTATAAGGAGGAATGGACACTGGTGCCGCTCTTGGAACGAGGTCAATCGAGAAGTCTACCTCACGCTCTGGAGGAAAACCTTAAAAATACTCTAGAAATACATCCCTGAAACGATCCACCACTGGAGGAAATTCTAACTGTGAAGTCCCCTAGTCATCCAGATAAAGACTGGCAATCTGGGCTGTAACTCCTCCTAGCCTATGATGCTCTGGTATAGCTCTACCCGACTAGACATCCCACTCACCTCTATGAAGGAAAGATATGCCCTATGTTGATACAAAACTCACCCTACGGCGATAGAAATCGACGACTGCCTAGAAGGGAACCAACCAGTCCATCACGAGAAGGACGTTATATCCCATCATCTCTAGGACATAGAGTTCCCATAAGAAATTACACCCTGCAACCTCAAGAGGACACTCTCTACACTAACGGACGCTAGATGTCCTCATTCCCAATGGCATGTCAAGGGTCAACATGTCAGCAGACGAAAAGATACAGAGCCCAAGGCTCTCCATAATAGCAAAAGAGATAAAACTATGCGAAGCACCAGTATCGAAAAAGGATGAAGACAAATCTGAGGCTACTAGGATTGTACCTCGAACTGTAGAAGGGACATAATCCTGATCCTGTTAGGTCTGCTCCATGGCGAAATTCTGGCTTATACCGCGGCCATGTGCCCCTGGCTAACCACTCTGAGTTCATCCACTCTGTTGTCGCTGGTAACTTGGTGTCTGACCACCATGGCTACGACCTCCACCATGGCCTGAACGGCCGGAAGAACTCCAGTTCCCAGACTGGTGAGAAACTAGCGAAGCATCTCCTGAATGCGGGGTCATAGATGAACCCCTACCACCAGTTGAAGGTGATAAGATCTGACAAAAACACTGAAGATGGACCATCTTGCCGCATGATCGGCACTCCATTGGATCTCTCTAACACTAAGTCCTAGTATTCTCGCTCTTACCGCACTGGTAGAATATGACCTGGCTGCCCGAAGATACATTCCACCTGCTCTGATCTCCTTGAGAAGACTCTCTATGGCGCTTCTTACTATCCATAGGAGGAACACCAACTCTGGATGTCGAACCGCCATGGCTCACTGCTCAAGAATCCATCAGGTTGCGCTCAGTGATCAGCACCTGGTTTACGATAGAGGATATTGAATTCAACCTGATGATATTCACCTGGGAATAGATCTCCTGCCTGAGACCATCCACGAACATCCTAGCAAGGAACAACTCATCGCCTACTAGAATTGGTGTGAAACGCTGCAGCTCAGTAAAGTGGGACGGGTACTCCATAACAGAAAGAGTACCCTATTGCAAACTCATAAACTCCCGGGCTCGGTTGGCCCTCAAGGTCTCTGGGTAAAAGTAGTTGTAGAAGGTTCGGTGAAACTCATCCCAAGACATACTCTACTGGCGTCCTAACTGCAAGATCACCTCCCACCACTTCTTGGCGGTGTCTTGAAGCATATAAGTATCTGACTTTACTCTTTTCTCTGGGGGTATATTCAGATGCTCAAAGATTGTTAGTGTGGCCTCTAACCACGATACTTCACCCTAGGGTCCTCTATCCCCTGATAATGTAGGAGGATTCTACTACTGAAAGACCTGCATCAATTTGGCCATCGACGGGGTAGGAGGCCGCACTCCATGAAAAGTTTGCATCATCCTCAGGAAATCCTCCCTGAACTGATCATTGGTGCCTGCGATGGGTATAACTGCTGGTGCCAAGGCTGGCATAGCAAGATCATCTGCAGGAGCTCCCTGATCAGCCATATCTGGTGTCTGATCACCTTCTGGAAATGGACATACAACCGGAGTACGTCACAGAGGCATAGATCTGAAAATATCAAACGCACACCTGAGAACAGGATTATCAAAGACTTAGAACATAAGAGTACAAAACGGGAACAGGACAAGGAAACATTCAAGTTTACAAAACACGACTAAACAGCGTGTATAAAAACTACATGGCATGTTCTCCTAAACCAAAGACATGGGCGTGTACTCCTGCCACCTCTGGTCGTGTAACACCCAAAACTACACGGCGTGTTGTTCCCACACGTGACGTGTACTTGAACTCCATCCCCTACCCGAGTCTCTTTACACGGCTAACCCACACGGTCCTCTTAACCCTATACTACACGACATGTTCACTTAGGACACGATGTGTACTAGACAAGTTTTTGGCAGCCCGTGTTGTTAGTTACACGGCTGACCCTTACACGGCGTGTTCCGAACAAACACGGCGTGTATAGGAGAAGATAACACTGACCTGTGTTGTTCATGACACGATTGGGTACCTGGAATAAGACTACAGAGCGTGTTCTTTTCCAACACAGCATGTTCTACTCAAGCTCCCCCGGCCCGTGTTGTTAGTGACAGGGATGGGTACACGGCTCTATACTACGCAGCATGTATAAAAACTACACGGTGTGTTCCTAAAGACATTTCCTCTACCCCATGTTCCTGTTCACACAGTCAGTGACACGGTCTGAAACTACACGGCGTGTAGTCCAAAAGTACACGCCGTCTATTCTGGGTTTTTCCGGGAAGTAGCTCAGAAACTACACCGAAGCCCAAAAACATAGAAAAACAAGGCATGAAGGTGCCAAATTCTGATCCGTGAGGACCCATACTAAACACGAATCAAATCTTGGAATCCAATACAGTCATATATAAAAAAAATAGTTTAATGATTCCCCAATCTCCGATTCAAGATGGCCCATAACACCTCAAGAACCAAAATTTGGCGTTCATTTAAGAAAGGTACAATACAACCAATCCTCTCTCAAACAGTAGAGATTCTGTCAAATCATCTATCACAACATCATGCATAATCTACACAAGGTCTATCACAATATCATGAAATCATTAATTCATCCTAGATGGCATGGTAAAAATGCATGGCATGTGATTTCTAACAAGTGCCTATATGATGCATGAGATGGCATACCCTCATCTCATCAGGTTGCGATAGAAATAGAACCATAATAGCAAAAACAATAACAACACAAGTCATGTGAATCACTTTAGGTGAAATCAAATCAACTGTAAAATCTCAAAACCAGAAAACTGCAATAAACGAGGTAGTATGGATTTTCCCTGTACATGGGTTAGCTACTCCTGGGCATAGCTTAGTATCAAGTACCGAATCCATTCTATCCCTGTCTGAAGGCTCCAAACAGTAAATCAAGAGAAAATAATCCCATTTATACCACTTTGTAACATCCCAGTTCCGGAAGCCACCCAGAGGTGCCCCATACCCTGTTGGTCACATGGCCTCAAGCACATTTCCCAAAACTCCAGAGGCTGCCGACTAGCCGTGAGGGCCTTGGGTGTGATAGTGGAGAAACTATGCCCACATTTTCAGAGTACACAGCGGAAGTAAATAAACATTCAAGAGCAAAAGTAGTAAATAACAAACAATAATACACAGTGGAAAACTAAATCAGCAAACAATTGGAGCACATTTGTATATATATGAAATGATGCATGATACATATCTAGGAAAACAGCCAAACAAGTCACAATTCTGATCAAAACAATAGTACCAAAACAAGTACAAAAGAAAGTAAACAACTCCTCAGAATCGCAAGCCAAAGCTTGGTCCCATGCTCTCCGGCTCTAAGCAATCAAGTACTAGAAGTCGAAGGGTGCTTGCCCTTTTCTATACCTGCAACAACATATTTTGTTTGGGCCCCAAAGCAAGACCCAAATAGGGTGTGAGACTAAATACCAGTAGGCAACCACCCGAAGATCTGTGCCTAATATTCAATGGGTATATGGAAGGTAATAGTAAATAAGAAGTAAACAGTAGCAGCAACAACAGGAAGAAAACAATAAGTAGTAAACAGGATGATACACAACAGTAATCAATCCACAGAACAACAAGTAGTAGTGAAACAAATAGCTAAAAACAACAGGAACCCCTCTAGGAAGTACTCGCAGCCAACCCCTCTGGTCCTATCCAAGAAGTACCACAACCCTCTGGGAAATTCACTCAGCCTAACCCCTCTGGTTTGATCATACAAAATTATAAGACTCTCTAGGGAAGCTCACTTGGTCAATTCCCCTTATAGTATAGGGTAGTCAGGGACTCTCTGAGGGATATCACGCGGTCTAACCCTCTTGGCCCCAAGGTCTAGAGACTCTCTGAGTAAGCTCACTCGGTCAATCCTCCTATAGCCTCAGGTATACCACAGAATCTCTGAGGAAGCTCACTCAGTCAATTCCTCCTCTATCCTGGGAAGGTTTTAAAGACATTCAAACAAGGTAAAGACTCTCTGAGGAATCTCACTCGGTCTATCCTCCTATAGTCTATAATAACTCAGACTCTATGGGAAGCTCACTCGGTCTATCCCTTGAAGTCTATAATGTCCAAGACTCTCTGAGGAAGCTCACTCAGTCTATCCCCATATATTTTATAATATCTAAGACTTCCTGGGAAGCTCACTTGGTCTATCCCTTATAGTCTATAGCATCGGTTTCTCACAGTGTCGTGCTAGTCACTGCATATTGATGCTATAAGGCCATAGTACACCTATAGATCTTTATGGCTAACCAAAGCACACCTATAGATCTACATGTCTAAATAGTCTACAGAGCTACAAGAATGTTAACAACATCATTCTGTCCTATGATCACAGGGCATGGAAACAGGTACAATGGCCAAAGGCTAACAAGACCCAAAGGTCGTACAAGAACAAAGCATGGGAAAAACATCCAAGCATGACAATTATCTAAAAGCATTATAAATTCACCTCTACACAAGCATGAAATCAAGGCAAGAATAACCACAAGGGAAAAAAGATAAACACGCAATACACTGTTCATGGGTATTGGTGGAATTTTCACATAAACTCAAAGATAACGAAAGGTAAGGCACAAACCACCTACCTCGATCCAAGGATATCAATATACTTGAACCATGAGGCTTGATTCTCCTTAGAATGGTATAGATCGATGTGGTTCCAATGCAATATATGGCCTTCAATTCATAGAATGGATGATGGCCCAGGGATTCGGAGAAGTTCTACGGCCATACGACATCTCTTGGTTGAATGGGACCTAGAAGAAGATAGTTTTGTTGATTAGGCGCGACCTCGGTCCATTGAATGAAAAAAATAAAATACACGATGTGTACTTCGTGAGTACACTGCGTGTACTCCACTTTTCCATACTCCACTTTAAGAGGCCTCCACTTCACCCCTACACACTGTGTGTGTGGCCCGGACACATCCAGCACACGACCTGGTGCAGCAAGGGAGTACACGGCGTGTACTCATAAAGTACATGGTGTGTACTTCAAAACATTCCAGAAACTCCTTTTTTCTTAAAAATGACCAGAAAAGAAAGAACATACCTGAAACGAATATCCGGGTTCTTACACTAACCCTATTATAATTGTGTTGGAAGACCTTATTTATGTCATGAAGAATTTATATACCATATAACCGAATATGGTTTAAAAAACTACTATGTGTGATTTTACAATGGGGAGAAAATTAATTATCATGATGTTCATGTTACGAATGAGAGGACTATATTACAGAATTAATTAGATGGATGGTTTATGTTTAGTCTTCATCATGAGAAATAAATGATTTCATATTAAGAAGAATTTGATATGAGAAACAATTATGCATGTAATGAAAATAGTGATGTTGATAGGGTGAAAAAAAAATTGAATGATACTGCCACAAATCTAGTCTATCAGTAATTAGGTAAAATAAAAAGAATGATTTTTAATCTGACTATTTCATGGGAAAACCATGTATGGGATTTCTAATATTGACATTGATTATTTTCATAAAATTTTTAAGGGATTATTTCTGGATAGTACAAAAATTTCCTCAAACCATTATATCAAAAGGAGTTTAGATTTAGAACTTGGATTTTCTAAATAAAAAATTCATATGTGCCATAAAATTGAATCTTATTCTAGGAGAAAACAATTGAACAAAATGATTATATTAAATGTGTAAAATCATGATAGAAGATAATGGATTATGGAACACAATTTCATGTTCTACGTAAAGTAATGTGTCACTTTCAATTGATTCTCAGACTCTATAAAATTTTCATTTATGATGTAATATTAATAAAAACGCAATGGAATGATACCAAGAGAAAAAATTAAAACGGTGATTTTTTTCATCATGTAGATGTATTTTCTTGGTGGGAATTGGATGCCCAATATACTGATTTTTATAGCTGATGTGTGTAATTTTATGTTGGGTCTATCATGTGATGGTTTTAATCTATTTGGGTAGATTCTCACATTGAATTGAACATTTATAGTTACCATACACATTTATAACCTTCCTCCATGGATGTGAATAAAAAACCTTTCACTTTCATGAGTATAATCATGTCTTGAAATTCTGATCTACTAAATAATATATATGTATACATGAAACCTTTAATAAAAGTGTTAAATCATCTTGGTAATGAGGGTGTGTTCACATATGTTGCATTTTCAATAGATATATTTCAGATTTCTATTGTGATTATGGGGATGATAAATGGTTTCCTACTTATGAATTGATATTTAGATGGAGAACAAAGTGAAAACTACGTTTTCTATTTTTATGAAGAATACAAGACCCAAAATACTTAAATATAGCCATTGTGTTAGTTTTATGGGTCATCAGTGATTCTTTCATATGAAGTATCCATATAAGAATAATTTTTGATGGTTTGAAAATACCATGGATATTGATAATCCTTTTTAGTGGTTTTTAAGAACTGATGTTCTTAATGAATTGCAATATGATATTTTTTCATTTAGTAAGGGTCATACTAAATATAGAAATAGGAATAATATTTCAATTCAAACCAATTACAATTGGAAAATAAAAATTATATTATTTATGTTTCCATGGTTATCTACCAGTTTTTTATTTCATTTGTTAGACATAATGCACATTGAAAATATTTTATGTGAAATGTTTCTTTCAATTATCATAATCTTCAATGAAAATACAAAAGGTGATTTACGATCTAGGTGTGACTTAGTTGATTGGTATATTATACCATAACTTCATCATGTGTGTATCTATGAAAAGAAATGGATAAATTTGTATTCGTATGTGATGAATCAATCAAAAATATTTTTATAGAAGTACTTGAGACTATTAAATTTATTTATGGATATTCAAGAAACATATCAAAATGATTCAATATAATAAAGATAAAGTTGAAATATTTGAAGACTAATTATTATCACATCCTTCTACATGATTTGATTCCAATAAAAATATGTCATCTACTATCCAATAATGTGAGGGAGTGAGTTAATCCGTAATCACAATTTTATATATATCTTTGAGCTAATAAATTTTCCAAGTCATTCTTGTAAAAAATGTGTCATAGCCACTATTAATTTTTCATATGTTATATAAAATATTACCTCTTTTATTTTTCACATGCATGCTTCATCTAACTATTTATCTTAAAAATTAAATACTTATTAGAGGAATTGTTTCTTTTGGTTATATGTATAAAACTAAAAGAAGTATGTACACATTTAAGTCGTATATCTAAAACCGGAATCAACCCGAATGTTCTATCATGAATAGTAACTCTACTCAAGAATGTGTGGATTTCTGTTAGATATATTTGTCTTATTTAACTACCATACCGAATAGACTAACGGAAAATGATGATAAATAGTATGAGAAATTTGAACCTAGTTTTCCATAACTTCTCTTATATGACAACCCTTCTCTTTATTACACCTTAATTGATGATTAATTAGATAATATTACACATAATAAAACCCAGATTATTTAGATTTCTAGTGTGTTTGGGAAGTAGTTACATTAAATAATAATTTAAAACATGGGTAAAATAGTTTTATTGAAAACATTCTTGACATTTTCATATTATTTCATCGTATAGAAAATATCATGGGATAACCTAGGGACATAAATTAGAAAGGGGTGAGCTATAAATCCCAGTAAGTGAATAAACATGACATAACATGAAGAAATTAATAAATGTTATAATGTATCCTTATCAATGCGTAATAAAATGATTAATAATCATAAACATGGAAAATACGACGTGATATAGCATGGTAATCATAAAAGCATCATGGGAAATGTGGAAACAACTTAAAACATTATATCATAAAAAGAGTTCAAGGATAATTATAAATACATTATGATTGAAAACTTCCCCTCAATGAATTTGGTTTACTCACTTCCCCAACCGGAATTTTCATGAGATTTAATGTTACCCAATGCATTGGAGTGCTGTATAATTCCAGGAGCACCCGTCACATTCATTTTATTCTCATTCTTAAGAGTTCCACATAGATCATAAAATAAAAAATAATTTATCATAAAATTTTCTTCCATGACCATGGATTGTGGAAGAAATAAATTTAATTCCCTAAAAAATAACTATAATTACATAAAGGTTAACACTCTCGATGGGAAATGGGTATGAGTATTCACTAATCAATTGTTTGTAAAGGAAAATAACGGTGGAATTTCGGTACATATCAGGGGTGTATAAATGTTCATATATGGGATTGATGAGATTTAAAGGGGTAATATCATAATATAGGAATAATAGGAGATGTAATAGGAATATGGAAGAATGTATCCCAATATTATGAATTAGATAAAAAGTGCATATGATTATGAAGATACTTGAATAAATAAGAGAAAGAAAAGAATACCTACCGTGAGAGTATGACTTAAAATTCTTGGGAGGGTATTATTGAGAGAATGGGGGAACCATGGGAGGACTATAGAGAGGGTAATAAGGAGTAAGGTTGTTATCCAATTATTTTGACTTAATAGAAGAAGGATATTGGGTGGGATAATATTGAAAAAGATAAGTTAGTTCTTTATTATTTCCTAAATGTGGGTTTTATACTCTATATAATTAAATAACCAAAACCACATACCATACAATGATTTTTACCATGTTCTCTTCCAAAGGGGAGTTTATTTCATTATTTTATAATTCCAAGGGCATAACTTATTAAAATATTAACCTTCATGATGTGGAGGTGATCTATTCTCTTGAAGAAATGATTTTAAAAACATAAAATATATTATTGATTTTGGATAATTCATAAAGGTTTTAATAAATTAATAAAATAATCATAAAAAAACATTATGTTAAAGGTATAACACATATTTTGTCATAAATAACCTTTATAATATATATTACATCTCTTTTGGGTCATTATGATGTCATAATACATATCGTATATTTATACTATATTTAATTTTTAACCAACAATTTGACTCTATCAAAAGTTTATAAAAATTAACCATTGGATAATTTAGATATTATAATTTATAAAATAATATTTATTTTAGGTAAATATTTTTCTAAATATGTTAATGTTCACTTTTAAAATAAAATAATCGGTATTTATTGGGAAATGCTAGTTTTTTTACTATAATAGTTTTTGAAACCTTATAAAAATTACACTCGACTTCATAAAAATTATATGATCATTTATATTTAATTAAAAAAATTATTAATAATATTTTATTAAATAAAATATTTATTTCAAAAATACATAAATTTATTAAAATAATATTCTAAATTAAAACTGAATTAAAAAGATAATTTTTGTGTTATTGTACAAAAATAAAACTCATTTATAAAGTAACAATAAATTGAAAATATATTCATTATTATATACCATATATATTCATATTATTATGATCCTAATACAGAGCACTTTATTACACCAACAAATTCCCCTAGGGTAAGGTGCGTGATGGTGATACTTTCATGTG
Source organism: Viscum album (assembly GCA_963277665.1). NCBI lineage: Eukaryota > Viridiplantae > Streptophyta > Magnoliopsida > Santalales > Viscaceae > Viscum > Viscum album. The sequence continues at coordinate 1,762,154,079 of OY728120.1, read as the reverse complement.
GTGGTTCAACGTAATTGGTTTTTATCGTGATATCAAGGAGCTTTAACTTCTCTCATAAATGGTTTTTATCATTCTTATGCTTTTGGATATCATATTGGTATTGTATAAGGGTAAATACCAGTGATGTTACCCCCTATATGAATCTCCAATAAATGGGCTTCATATGGTATGATACTATGGGTTGAGGTTATCAGTCCCTTTGTCTGCCTTAATTAGATTTATACAAACCCGATATTTGTACTAATCTTATAATCCCTATTAAAAGACTATATTATCAATGGTAATTATGATTAATAGTATTTTAAACCTAATAAGTTTGTGTGTTTTCTATGACCATAATATAAAATAATTCATTAAATTAAATCACAAGGGTAATTTTATTTATAAAATTTTGGGTTGTTAAACTCATCCCCCTTCAGAAATTTCACCCTTGAAAATTTTCGTTTCCCACACTAAAATAGATGAGGGTAATTATATTTCACCACCTCTTCTGGTTCCCACACCCCTTCTTCAAACTTATGGTTTCTCCATAGAATATTGACCAGTTTCATTTTCATATTTCATAGAACATTGTCTCTATGTTCTAAGATCTTTAATGACTACAACTTATATAAGCGATCATTTTCCAACAGTACCATATCTATATTGAGTACATGTGAGGTTTCTAGTATGTACTTTCTAAATAGGGATACATTGAATACATCATACACTTGAGATATGTTTGGTGGGAGTGTTAGTTGATATACCACTTCTCTGATGCGATCAAGGATCTCAAAGGGGATAATGTATCTTGAAATATGCATTCTAATATTTCAAAATCTCATTAATTTTTTCCATGTAAATATGTAGATGTATAAAATGTATATAACATGAAACTATAGGTCTCATCAGTGATTTTCATCATAGATATTTTGATGACTTTGAGCATCCTTGATGTTCTACCGAATGGTCTTAACCTTTTCCAACATTTCTTCGATCATTTTAGGACCTGGTAGTTTTTTGTTCCCCAACTCCATCCAATCATGTAGGTGTTCTTAACCTCTTCATATAAAGGTATTTTTAGGGATATATTTGGAATCATTAATATAAACTAGTATTTTATTACAACTCAACTATAAGAAGATGTTGATTCCATTCTCCTTTGAATCCAATTGGGCATTATCTCAATATTTCTTCAAGTGTATGGATATTTCAATTATATTTTCCATCGTTTTGAGGGAGATAAGACCTACTAAAGTTAAATTTAGTAGTTAGGTCATGTTGGGGACTCTTCCATAGTATGGAGGTAAACATTGGATCTCTATCAGATACAATTGATTATGGTGTTCTATATAGCCTCGCTACATGTCTACTATATATCCTTGCATGTTAATTGAGTGAGAAGTCCTCTTGAATTGAAATGAAGTGTGAAGCCTTCATAAGATGATCCACCATAACCCAGAAAGCATTATGTCCAGTTGATTTGTTAAGAAGACTTGTGATAGAGTCTATGGTAATGTTTTCCCATTTCCATGTATGTATGGGTAAGGGTTGCATTATCTCCTTAGATTTTCTCCTTTGCACCTTCACATGTTTACATACAAAACATCTTGATTTATATTCCATGATATATTTATTTATATTTTCTTACCAATACTAATCCTAGAGATATCAATGCATATTTGTGTTTCCTAGATGGATAGATAATTACAAACTATATGCTTCATCCAACAGTTTATTATTTAACTCTTTGGCTTAATGGTACACATAAACATGACCCAAATATTATAAATAGTTCTTCATTAACATTTAATATTGGGGAATTCCATTTTATTATAATTTCCACTTTCTTCTGAGTTCCCACATCATTTATTTGAGCATCCTTTATTTTCTCTAGATGGGACAGTTGGTAAATAAATTGTGAAAGGATTGATGATATTCCTTCTTTTATGATTTCCAAGTCCATCCATTTCAAATATATGAAAATAGAATCTATCTCAATACTCATTAATATTATAATTTTTAGAATCCTATCTACAAAGATCATATTCCACTTTATTCACTTTCCCTATATGGTAGTGAATTGTGTAGTCATAGACCATGAAAAAAACTAACAATATATGTTGGATCATATTCATATCTTTCTATGTGAACATATACTTCATGATTTTGTGATCCTTATATATATTTCACACTTCTCCCCAAATAGATAATTACGCTATATTTAAAATTTAATCTCACTACATCCAACTGCATATCAGGAATTGGGTAGTTTTGTTCATGAACTTTTTAACTACCTTGAAGCATAGGCTATCACTTTTTCATTTTGAATTAACAGGTATACCAATAACTTTTTGAATCAAATATGAATAACACAAATTTTTATCCACTTATGGGTAGTGTAAGTAGAGGTGTAGTTTTAAGCCTCCTTTAGATGTCCATGATTATCTCTTCACATTCATCATTCCAAAAAACTTGTCCCCCTTTCAAGTAATCATTGTAAGAGGGTCTGATAATCACGATATATTTCTCACTAATCGAAGATAGTACACAGCTAATCCAAAGAAACTATTGATATATTTCACAAATATTTTCCTCAACCATCCTTTAATTTCTTCTATTTTTTTAGGGTCTATAGATATCCCATTTTTTGTAATTATATTCCCCATGAAGGATAATTCCTTTAACCAGAACCCCCATTTTCTATAAATTTCTTAATTATTATCCTTTCATAAGGTCATTAGCATAGTACTCAGATTCTCCTCATGATCCTCCTTTAAATTGAGGTATATTATAATATCATCTATAAAGACAACCATAAATTTTTCAAGGTAATATCTAATGAATTTATTCATCAATTCATGTGATGATTGCTAGAGAATTAGTGAATCTGAATGGAATTCATATGAACTCATAAATCTTGTACCTTGTACAAAAATGAAGCCTTGGGGATATCCTTATTCTTCACTATAACATGGTAATTTCCCAATTACAGATCAACCTTAGAGAATTATTGTGATCTACATTTCAGATCGAATAAGTCATCAATCTATGGAAAATGATACATATACTTTATATATGATCATATTTAGATCATGATAATAAATGAAAATGTGTAGTGACCTATCCTTATTGTTGATGAAGAGGAATGATGAACCCCATGGTGATGAACTCGAGCATAGAAACCCTTTATCTAGATTCTCCGGTAGTTATTTATTCATACCATCAAGTTCTCAAATAGTCATTCTATATGGTGTCTTGGATAATTGTAACACCCAATGTATAATATCAATTGATAATTCAAACTCTCATCTCGGAGGATGACTAGGAAATTCCTTAGAAAACACATCGGTGTATTCCCCCATAATGGGTATGTATTAAAGGATGAACTTTTCCATAGACTCAATTGTTTTAGATAGATATGATTTCTCATAGGGAAATGATATATATGTTTGAGATGTTTGTGCTAAATAAGATTCATCCTACTCCATGATTTATGTTTTCATATTAATATTTCTACTTAAATTTAATGATATGACAAAATTTATTGAACTATAATCAAAAAGTATTTTCTATATTATTAAATGAATAACTATATTACCTATCACTACATCGTTGTTGGGATTCACCTTAGAGGTTATGATGGAAAAAGATCTCCCTTGATAGCTTGAAGGTTATTTGTTGTCTCTAAAGACCCTTGGATTATGGCATTGTATTTCAATGTATCCTGGCTCCTACCAATTGAAGCATTGAAAAAATCACTTAGGGTTGACCGAAGCATTACTCTCGTCCAATGCATCAGTTTAGTTCTCCTTTTTAAATACACTACCTAGGTTTCCTTCCTTCCCATGCCTAAACATTTTCCCCATACCCCTTATGAAATTTATCATGTAATTCTTTCTACACCTTTGACAATTTTAATGTTGAATTTTCTTAGAATTATTAGATTTCTTCATCAAGAAAATAGAAATAAACATCACATTCTGCTTCATATTACTGTGATTCCCTTGATATTATTTGATATATATTTCGACACTAAGAGAATATTAGACAATTTAGTTATATATATCAACGTCTTGGATTTCATGGGCTTTTCATAGACTACTTTTTATCCCACAAAATATGTGGTCAACCTTGTATTCAGGGGTAAAAACAAATTTGGAGGCATATAGTTCAAGACATGTGATGTTTTCCTTGTTCATCCAGATATATTTTTCATCTTTTTTCTTAAGGTAACGGAAATAATTTTCCATTTTAAATCATATATTGTGAGGAAAATATTAATTGAAAATAATTTTCCATAATCTCTTACACCCTGTCGCTTTGATATCCTCTTAGATCTTTGTATTCCTAATCAATATCCCCCACTGATCACCTACTCCCTCAATACAAAAAAAAATATGCAGTAGAACCTTCTTTTTCATAGATTAATAAAGGATGTAGAATATCTTATCAATGGATTTGATCTATTATTCCATGATTAATGTTTCATATGATCCATTTAAAATTGGTGGCCTTTGTCGCATAGATACCTCAATAGAAACATATTCATTCTTATGAGGAATTGGTTGATACTCCTGATCTAGGTTTATACTTACTAATATTTACTTTTTTCTTCTAATTAGTATTATCCTTAAGTATTTCTATATAGTTTTCTAATCTTTATCCCAATAATGGTTACACATTTACTTTGGAACGAACTATTATAACTCTGCTCTTTATTACACATTATTTCATGATTAATTACTAAATATTACTAATAATAAAACCAAAAATATCAATAATGTTTTTGTATTTGGTAATTGGGTATATTACAAAACAATATCAAACATTCGAAATGGAAAAATTATTGAAAACACCTTGAAATCCTTATATAATTCCATCATACTTAAAATAGCATGGGATAACTTGGGGACATACATTAGAAAGGGGTGAGATATAAAACCTAATAAAATAATAAACATGAAATAACATGAATAAATTAATTCATTATAGACAATTTTAATATAAATTAGTAATAAAAGGAGTGAGAATCATAAACATGAACAATGATGCATGATATAGCCTGATAATCTTAATGATCACATGGGAAATGTAGAAACAACATAAACCACTACATCATAAAAAATGGTGAAGGATATATTCTAAGATATCATGATGAAAAAATTCTCATTAAAAATCATGTTTACACCCTATCCCTACATTACTTATCATTAGACTAAAAATTACCCAATTCATTAGAGCGATATATAATTCTAGGCTCACCCATCACATTTATTTCATTTTCAGGCTTAAGTGTTCCAAATATATCGTAAAAAATAAAATAATTTATCATAAAATTTTATTCCACAATCCTGAAGTGTTTAAAAAAACATGTAATTCCCAAATAAATTTGAATAAGGGAATAAAGTTTAACACCCTTGATAAGAAATGGCTATGGGAATTTGATACACAATTGCTTGTCATGGAAAATCAAGGTGGAATTTTAGCAACATAACATGGGTGTATAAATATTCATGAAAGGGACTTATGAAAGTGAAATGTGTTATATTATAATTTATTAATCTTAGGGGAATTAATGGTTATAATTAATAACGTATACCAATATTAGGAATTTGAGAAAAGGGGCATAAGATAATGAAGATACATGAATAAATAGGAGAAAGAAAATAACCCTTACCTTTAGAGTTTGACTTCAAATGCTTGGGAAGAGCTTCTTGAGAGCTCAGGGGAATGTTGGGAGGACTCTAGAGAGGGTATATTAGAGCAATAATTTACTACAAGTATTTTAAATTAATATAAGTTGTCGGTTTGGTTGGTTTATATAGGAAAAGAGAGGGGAGTTCATTATTATTTTCCAATCATAGGTTTTAGACTCTATATAATAAAATAACCAAAATTTCAAACCATATCTTGGTTATATCACTTTTTTTTCCAAAGGGTGGTTGTTTTAATTATTTTATAAGTCCAAGGTCCAAACATATTAAAATATTTCCCTTTATGATGTGGAAGTTAGTCATTCTCTTAATGAAATGATTTTAAAACATTAAAATATATTATGTGTTTTTTAGGATTCCTAATGGACTTATAAAATTAACCAAAAAATATAAAATAACATTATTTAAAAGTAAAAACATATATTTGTTTTTGGATACCATTTAAATTATTTATTACATCACTTCTAGTTCATTAGGATTTCATAATACACAAAGTTTATTTATATGGTATTTAATTTTTACCCAAAAATTCAACTATCTTAGAAAATTATGAAAATTTCATCATTGTATAATTTTGATGTTATGATTTCAAAAATAATATATTTTTTTAAAAACAATACTTTTCTATTTTTATTAAATTTAAATTTTAAAATAAAGAATCTACATTTATTGATAAATGTTGTGCTTTTTGAAAATAACAGTTTTTGAACCCTTATAAAAATTACATTTGACTTCATTAAAATTATATGAAAATTTATATTTAATAAAAATTATTTGATAATAATATTTTATTAAAAAATTATTTATTTCAAAGCTACACTAATTTCTTAAAATCAACAGGTTAATTTAAATAGAATTAAAAATACCATTTGTGTTTTACTATACCAATATCAAAATAATTTATAAAGTAATAAGAAAATTAAAATACATTCATTATTATATACCATATACATATTCATATTATTATGATCTTGATACATAGACCATTATTACACCAAAAAGAACACTACCGATAAGTTTTGTGATAGTGAAACCTTCAGGTGGTGGTTCAACATACCTCGATTGAGTCATGATCTTGATGAGATTGAACTTCACCTATAAACAGTTTCACTTAGGCAAAAGTTATTAGATATATGATTGGTATTAGTCAAGTAAAAATCCTATTGATGATATATTTCTTATAGGATCCAATAAATGTCCTTCATAGGGTATGATCCTACTGGTTGGTACCATCCCATCCTTTTTCTGTGTCAATTGGACATATCAAAACCCAATATTTATACTAATTATCTAATCAATGTTCCATAGATATATTATAAATAGTAATGGTTCCTAATGGTATATTAAAACCAAATAGGTGTATGTGTTTTCTATAACCATAATTTATAATAATGAATTTGATTAAATCACAAGGGGAATTATATTTATAGTAGTTCAAGTCGATACAACTAATGTGGGGGAATTTCCAAGTCATATACATGGACGATATTAAACCTTGAAGAGCGGGAGATGGTACATCACATAGATTTGTATAAATATTTTTTTGATGACGACATCAAGTATGTAAATTTTATATGTACATTTTTTCATATCTTATGTAATTTTATAGATTTGTAAAGTATTTCTATTTTCTCTATAAGAAAATTAAAAAAATTATAAATAGAATGTATCATACTTTATCAATGATAAAAAGATATAATTTTCATAGAAAAGAGTTTTCTAAATATTTTAAATTGATGTTTTAATTATTTTTATAATAAAATAACAATACTAATATTAAATTAATTTTAATATTCATTTATATTTTCAGTATTGAGTTTTCCTGAAGACTCTTTTTTTGAGGAAATATAATCATTGGGTTTTGGTCATAATTCAGGATTTTATGAATGAAAATAAATTTTGATCATGGGATATAGATTTATTATCACTAAAAAATAAATTAATATGAGAACACAACATTATAGTGATATTTTAGATGTAATAATGACTGTTATGCTAGTTCATTGGATAGTAGACCTGAATTTTAAATTGTATCTTATTATTGATTCTTTGAGAAAATAAAAAAAATGGATTATTACTCTTAGGGTCAAGTCAGTATGATGTAATGAATTTGGTTTGATTCGGTGAATAGGAACGGAACATTTATTGATGATTGTGGAATTTTATATTATTGAAATGACTCTCACTCTTTCTACTAATGAACCGTATATATATTCATTAATGGTGAAACAGGTTTTTTATGTGAAAGATCATCCACAACCTTAATTTTCTATCATTATTGAAGTAAACCCAAGAAATATTTTTGATGACGGTGATGATGGAATTGATAACATCCCTGCACCCATTACCCAAATAAATTTATTACCTATGACTCTAATTGTTCAATTATTATAGTTGATTATAAACCTAATGTTATGGAGGAAAATATATAGAATCATTCATCTATGTTCTTAGTTATTTTGGTATAGATCAACATTGGTTTTTTTATAGTCGGTACTATAAAAATTGATTTACTATTTATTAAAAATATTTTGTATCCAATATGAGTTTAATATGAATTTTCAATATAAAATTATTTCATCTTTATTTGAGTTTCATTTTCTAATAATTAATATAACTATAAAAGAACTTAAAAATCAAAAAAATGAAACAATTAAAATGGAGCAAAAAACAAGATGACTTCAATTGAAACATATTTAACTAAATAGAATGAAAATCAAAACCAATGTAAATAATCACCTAACCCAAAAAGGGAAAAATTACCTAACCTAAAATATGAACCAAATGACCTAAGACAAAATAAAAATGGACAATTAAACTAATAAATTGAAAAAAATTAACAAAATGACCCAAAAAATTAAATTGGATCAAATTGATAATAGAATAAAACAATAGCATACCCTTTCTAAACATGAAAATTTGAACATGTTGATTTTTATATTCCATGGATTTTATGTTTTTTTATTCTTCCCACTAAATATAAAGTCTTTTTATTATTACACTACATATTCTTTATATGGTTTGAAAATTTGTATTCCATAATTAAGTCTTGAATGGTGTTCTTTCTTGATTGGATTAAACATTAATTAGGGATTTATAATTAATTCCATATTTGTTTTCAAATGTAGGAATTGATAAACATTGAAGAGATATAAAGGGAAAGGATAAATACAATAATCATTGAATGAGATAGATGGGTGTCCCACCATTGTTTCATATTGTGAGTATTTTATTTCAATTATATATATCGATAACATATAATGCCATGTGATTAATTTTTTTACAAAAAACGTAATCACGGTCCATCACCTTGGTGATAGTTATTCTTCGTCCATACTAGTGGTAAATGTGCTCTTCAAGATGATTTAATGGGTGGTACTAGTGCAACGTGCACCACACTACAAACCCAGTCACACACAGTCCCTTTGTCTAACATACCATCTATCACACCTTCTGATACCATAATGTCATTAGTGGAACTTTAGATATTTAGGCCACATTTGTTTTCTCCACTATTTTTATATATCCCTCCTTGGATATCATTCCCTTATCCAATTATAGATCCTAATAACCTAAAATTTTATGCTTTTCCGAATATTTATATACCATCTTCTTTTCCTTCAACTTCCTTTTCCTAGATATTCTATATTTATTCTCCTTTTACTTCAACTCCAAAAGATTCTAAGCCTCTAGAGTAGACATTGAATCCCACTTAATTTATGCAATTTGACATTACTTCAGAGCCTAGGGATCCAGTGTAATCCACTTATCAGACCTTCTAATTTATATTTATATAACACTATAATATTTTTTGACAATTTTTTATTTTTATTATAATATGTATTGATATAATTTTTTTAATTTTTCTTTAAAATCTAGATTTTTCCTTAAGTGGATCAGGAGTACATGCATGTGTTCGATGTGGAACCACTTCACTTAGCTGATAGTGGAGTATAATGAGGAAAATCAAATGATTGAAATAATATGGAAATAATGTAGGAGTTTTAAGTAGATGTTTTCCAAATATAGTAAAATCATTTTCGTTAAGCAACTCTCATATAGAAACCTTCCAAATGAAATAAATGATATTGATTGGAAAAAATATGGGTATGAAAAATCATGAAATTTATATTTATATTATTATTGTATTTATATGAATTAATATTTTGGTACCATCTTCTTTATAATTTTCCTGATGGTGAGGCTTCGAGTAAAACATGGATCATGGAATTAGGTGAGTTGTGGAGAGAATATAAGAATGAGTTGTATAGTGTCTAGAACTCAAGAGTTGGTATAGATGTAGAGGCCACACCCATTAGGAATGAGTGTCCAGTAGAATATTATCTTGAAATTATTTGTTATTGGAGGAGTATATAATTCAAGGTATGAATCAAATTCATGTTTATTGAAATTTAATTACCATTATTTCTAATAATTATTTGGTTTTTTTATAGAAATTTATTTTTTAGGAAGTTCCTAGAAGAAATAAAAAAAATAAGGATGCTACGAAATACCTCATAAAATTATGTAGGACTACAATGATAGACCCTGAGATGAAGGAGGTAAGAAAATCATTTATAATTGTTTTTCTTCTAAATTTAATTCCATGTAGAATTATGATAGATAAATTATCATGTATAAATTAGTATATTATTTAATGTATTTAGTGTGTACTAATATTTTTGTATTTTTATTTTTATTTTTTATGGGAATGTAATGAAATTTAATAATTCATTTTATTGTTATGTGTCAATATAAACCATTAAAATAAAAATCATAACATCTTTATATCCCGTCAATGGAATGTGAAGCATCAGAATATGTCATTTCTCCCATTCCCCATATTTATCATAGGTGTTACCCCTTAGGTGCTACACTGATCAAATCACCCAACATAGGTTTTTTCCCTATACATTTTCGATATGCACAAAACTAAATAATCATTCCTAGAATAAGTATCATTCCATTCATGGGGAGAATTTCACCTTCCTCCATGGGGTCAAATATTGAATAATTCTCCATATGGGGGTTCATCTACTATAAAATTTCACTCCAATTCTATCCAACTTTTCTCTAAAGTATAATTGAGCATACAAAATGCTTTATTGGCCTATAACAACATCCAAAAAAACTTCCTATAGATGCTCAAACTGTCAAGATTCGAATACAAGTCTTGGTTTTCAAAATAAAACCATTATAAAAATGAAATTTTTAAATTTCCTATGAATCTAAAACTTGTATAATTGCGGTTATTTTCAAATCAAAAGATAACATAGAGTTAAATATATCATAATAGGTTTTCCACACAACAACCATGAATGAAACAGTAATTCAAAATACAATATCAAAGCCTAATAGAGTCCCTATAAAAGTTTTGTGTAACTTTATTTGTTCTAATTGGAAAGAAAAATTAAAATGAAAAAGATCACTCTATTTTATAATATATATGGGATGATAAAATATGAACCATGATTCAGCTAGTCAAATATTCTCATTTAAATCCACATTATTCATTGACATTATCAAAATAATGAGAGTCTTACACTATAATGGTCAAAATTTGGATCAAGTATGGTAATAAAATTATGAAACTCATTTTTCCCAAGTTTCACAACTACCCAAACATTCAACAATTATAGAGGGGAAATATAAAATATAAATATTTCCCATATCTGATGTGATTAATCATCCATTTTATATTATCTAGATTTGAAAATATCAAATTGATATGTTGATCATATTTTAACATCGTAGTAATAAAAAAAATTATCTGTATAGAAACCAAAAAGATATTTTATGACTAACAAAAGCCTAACAATCTAAAATATGCTTATGAAGATTTCTAATTTGACATGGTACATAACTCTTAACATAACCTAGAATCTACATTCAATGTATATACAAGCTTTTAACTTTTATATAGAGGCAATTTTCTTACATGTTTGGAGAATTGGGCTACATTTTTTCCCACCATAAACACTTACATGTAGGGATACAAGAATATTTTAACCCAATACATGAAATGTATGAATAGGTATAGTTAAATTTCCTTTTTCTTATATTTTTTGGTTTTTTACCACAAAACAATGGACAAAAAGTATGGTTTTATTACTATAATCCCAAATATGGGAAATAATAATGATTTCTCTTTATAATATGGAAATAATAAGATTCCCCTTATACTTATGTATATCACCAAGGATGAATCCCACTTATTTATATTGTATGTGGAAGTTATAAATCTAAAGAAACTAATAATAATTCATCTTTATAATCACATCATAATTGTGGTAGATAAATTTGGTTAAACTATAAGTACTATTCAAAGTCATCTATAAAAAATTTACTAGGTGAAGGCCACAGTATAAACATCAACCCCTACTCTATTCATTGATCAATGAAATTAAAATAATGAAATAGTTGGTAATTATTGGTTATCATGCTGAATCTTTATAGGTATCCATTAGGTGATAGTTTCATATGTGGAAAATCTCATGTTTGTTTTCTAAATGGGTGAATTTTTATTTTAATTAAATATTTTTATATCCATTAACTATAAGTTGAATGGAACACATGATTAGGTGATATGGAACTAAACCAAACTAAATCAAAAAAAATTGAATCAAACAGAAGTAAACAATCATGACCTAATTCAGATAGAAGGTAAACAACTCTAATTTCAATGAAATATAAAAAAATAAAATTAAATTAAAAACCCAATGAAACTGAAAAAAAACATTCAATTACATATACAATGAGAATCAAATAGAAACCAACCCTGATAAACTAAGTTGAAACAATTTGAACTAAATAAATCCAAACCAAAATAATGAAAAAGAGAAAAAAAACTAGAATAGAATTTAATTGTATTGAATCAAACTAAATAGTACCATCAAACATAACAAAAATTTTACCAAAAAAATATAGTCCATAAATGAATAATTAAATCCAATTAAATATAAAAAATTGAGAACTTTAAAAAAAATAAAATCAAACATAACTATCAAAAAATTAATCATGAAAAACTGAATATACATGACTTAACTAGACCTAAATCAACCAGAACTGAATGAATTTGAAACTTCAAAAACCAATAATGAAGTTACAAAACCAAATCAATGCATCATGAACCAACCAATCCAAAACATAACTAAATTAAGATCGAAAAAAATTTAATAAAACAAATATAAAAATAAAATAATAAGATGAAACTGAACCAACCATATCTGGAGGTGAAACAAACATGAAAAGAGAAAACATGAATGCCCTATCTTAATAATATCCCAAAATGTTAATAAAGAGTGAAATAAATCACACTGAAAAAACTTAATTTAATTTAATTTAATTTAATTTAATTTAAATAAATCAAATTAAAGATAACTTAACAAAATGAATATATAAACTTATATATACCAAACAGAATCATAAATGTGATGACAAAATTAAATCCAATTGAAATAAAAATTTATTAAAAAATATTGGCGTATCAAAAAAAACTGATTCAGAATAAACCAAACTAAATTAAGATGAAACAAATTAGATAAACGTAATTTAATGGTATGTTATTAATATAAATTGAATATAATTTAACCAAATTTAATTTAATTGAACCATATATAAAAAAATTGAATTAAATATAACTCAATAATATTATATGATGTGAAACTGAATAAGAACAATAAGGATCAATACTATGTTGACCATGCATACACTCATGTGAATTAAAAATCAACATTTTTTAAGAAAATAAAAAATAAATTATATTAATTAATTTTCCTTTTTAACAAATACAGACAAAAATATTGACTATACGCTATCACCAATATCCTTTCATGAAAAAGTTATCTTTATTTTACCTATTTTAATACCTTTCAAATTAAATCATAGTAACATAGAAAACCAAATAGGAACACATTTAGAATACATTTGACATTTTCATTTTACCATATTATAAATATATTTAATCTTGATTTCATTTTTAAATAATAGAAATTCATTTCCATTATTCTATAATTATACTTACCTTATATTCATGGAAATAATATATAAAAACAAGAAACCTTAAATTCCACTTTAAGTTAATTAATCAAAAAAATTATTTATTAATATTATCAATTCTCCCAATTTATTATATAAAATTTATTTTTTTAACAAATTCATGTTATACTAGAACAAAGTAATAAATCTTTATATAAAATCATATTATGTTACTGATTATATATATTTTATTTTAGTTATGAAATTCATTATTAATAATCTATTTTAAATTTTTATTTTCCACATTCAATGATTTGTATAGGGAGGTTTTGAATATTTAAGGACGTGTGCATAGATTCATGAGTATAAATAATGAATATGGAAGGGAAATAAATGAACTAACATAGAACCATATAGTATGTTTTACTTTTTTTATTTCAAATTTTTATTTTTATTTTGTTGCAAAATAGTTCATTTATATTTTTAACAATGTGATTTAGAGGCCCTTGATGAGCATAAAGCTTACAACTTTGGGCCAAATGATCACTTACATCTATTTTTGGGATATTTGTACCATATATGTGTATGTTGTGGACCAAGGTAGAGTATTTCCCCGACTAGATATTTTCCCACTTTAGGTTTTAGTTCTTATAGAACCAAGTTGGATAAATCTAATGCATGGGAAACACAGGCTCATGCCAAGTAATAAGAGGCCAACAATGTCATATAGAAATATGAATGGAATCAATGGGACAATAATGAATTTATGATGTTTATGGATGTATTATTTCCATCACTTCCACCAGTTACTACAACTACTTTTGATTCATATATGCTGACAATGTGTATATTATATAGTGCACAAGGTAATGGTCATAGTGGTGGTTAGGACGATGACATTCTTGGTGATGGTGATTTCAATGGTGAGGATGATGGTGAGGATGAAGATGAGGATAAAGATGAAGATAATAGAAAGTATGATGAAAAATATAGTTATGGTTATGAGGGATGTATTGATCTTTTACATTCTAGACTGATATTTATGATATTTGACGTTTGATAATTAGTTATAAATTAATACATAGGATGTTTTAAATGTATATTATCACTTTTTGAATGCATTAATTGGTTTATTGTGTTATAACTATTTGTATATTTTTTGTGTTGTTTTTTAAAGTAAATTGACTAAGGTGGGGTGATAATGTGGATTATGGAGGCTATTTGGTTAGGTTATGGTAGCTATTTGGGCAAGGTGGAGGTACAGCAGCTTGAGGAATTAAGGGGGTCTATACCAATGGTTTTTTCTTGAAATGTTTTTATATGCGTTTAACAATGGTTTTCAACCATTAGTATTTAACTATACCAATGGATCAAAAACCCATTGGTAAACTAAAATTTTATTAGTCTTATACCAATAGTTAACTAAAAACTATGTTTATTGGACTTTTCCAATAGGAAATTAGCCAAAAGTTGGTAGAAACATTGGTATAGGCTATACTAATAGTTCTCCAACATATAAATATAGATTAAAATAGTTGTTATAGCCCTTGTTTATAATAGTATTATTTTAATTAAATTTCATAAATGAATTATGAATTCCTTGAGAGATAAATGGATTCTTTTATAGAACGTATTGGGAGGGATCAAAGTTTTTTATGACTGTAATATGCCTTGAGTGATACTTGTGTTTCCATTTTTGGAACTCCAAGGATAGGATCATGTGATAATTTTATTACATAATTTCATTATAGATAATTTTTATTCTTTCAATGGGATCATTGTGTGGATTCTTTACCTTATTATGAGAGATATTGGTTACCTAAGGGATATTCTATTCATGGGAGCAGTTTCTAGATGTTTATACCAAAACACAACTGATAATAGGTCCCCTAGGTGAGATACCATGAATGGGATTAGTGGGATTCATTGTCCCTCTATGATGAGAGGGATAATGGGGATTACATTTATCGATCTTCTTGGATATACTCTTATGTTATTGGGTATTTATAGAGCCCTGGATTGATACATGGGATTCTTTATCTGATCACCTTGGATGGGATCAGGGTGCATGAAATTAAATTTTCAATGATTACTTAAATATTAATGACTAAAAATTCAATGTTTTTGTCCCGGGATTCATCTATCATTCCATATCACATGTTTGGGGTTCAATTCATGTCTTGATAATTTTTTATGATGAATTATTATTAAATAGGTATTGTATTTCCATAGATTTCCTTCTATTCATAAATATTCATCTTAGACCGAAGAAGGTAGTATCGTTTGCGTCTCCCATGGGGAACCTAGAATAATTTATTTATTTATAGATTTCATTTATTATGTACCTTCACATTGATTTATATTATATTAATTGACTAGATTATTCTTTAGACACCATTAGTGGTGTCCTACTAAGTATATCTCACAACCTTCTCAAGCCACCATTACACTGGGGGTACCAGATTAGACCTCATGTTTTTATTTACATGGATCATTTCTTGTGTTATGAATTGTACAATGTAGTTATAAGCACAAGGTCCCTACAACCCATAGTTCATCAAATTCAAATCATTACACACCTATAACTAGATTTCAATAGATGAACCTGTCACTAGGGTCCCTACCATCCATAAATTCATCTCTTCATCGCCAATAAAGGTCTATATATAATAATTTAGTCAGTTATAATCACAACTACATCCATCATCAGATGAGGAAATCAACACAATGAACAAGTGTGTATAATGCACCATGGTGTAACATCCTAAAACAAGAGACACTAGTTCCCCAAACTGGTTCACCACATGACCATTGACATGCTTGCCAATACACCTGAGGCTACTGACTATTACTGAGGGTATGATCAAATAATTTGGTATATTATACTATTATTAACCGAGTATGAAAGAATTGAAATAATAATAAATAATTATTAAGATAATCATCAATAACCATTCATCACATCACTAAATACTGATAATTGGTAAATTCCCCCAAAATAAAAAGAGTAAATATTCCATGTCAAAATGGAATCATATATTAGAAGAAAACAAAAAATAAGTATAAACAGAAAAACCCTCAAATCATATCCTGATTTCATGTATGATCTCCTCATTTTGGTACATATATAAATCCTAAATCCCACATCTAACATATTTCCTCTTCCCATACATTAACCTAAAACCATGAAAAAAATTTGGGTACCAATAGAGACCTGAATAGGGTGTGAGTATAAATCATTGGGAAACAACCAATTGTGTATAAAGAAATATCCCATCAAATAAATATTTATATAGAAAAAAAATTAAAAAATAGGTAAAAAATTGAAACATGTTTCATAATAAAAAAAATATAAATGTTCAGCATGGTTTATTGGGTTTCACCATGACCCCAACCTACATCATCCATGATATATGTTGTATCCATAACCATAGAGGTCATACATTCAAATTGAAAAGGGGGAATTTTTTGTTATTTCTGTAATATATAGAAAGTTTTATAGGTCTAATTTTCAAGGCCATGTTAAATTCCATTATTGAATGGAATGTCATGAAGGCACCCAAGATAAGAATAATGAAGTCATTTTCAATCATTTTATGTCAAGGATGTCAAGTGTCATGTCTATACAACCAAAATCAAGGTAATGAGAACCATGTAAAACATCCTTACCCATGGGTTTGAAACATATTGTCCCTCATATCTAACCATTTTATCAATCCACAATTTCCATTCTTTGACACACTTTTCCTTTTCGAAATATCATAACATCATTGGTGAACCTCTTTCATTTATCATTACTCTCATGTAATATTTCAATCAACATCTTTAAATAAATTCCATAATCAAACCATTTAACCATTTAATCATAAAGCCTAATAGTTACAGGTTCTTTAAAACCATTTAAAAATATAATCAATCCCCTCTAAAAATTTAATTTTATTATTTTCCTCATCTTATAACACTTCCAAAATCCTAAATATACCCAAAAAACAATATTTCATGATAAACTATAAAAAATACATATTTTTGTTTTAGTCACCCTAACACTATATTTTATCACTAAAAAATGATTTTATAATATTAAATTTACTTTCACACCATGTGGGTGGAATAGGCCCATTATTAAAGTCATAAAGGGACCCAATGAGATATATGAAGGGTCTCACACATCAATTTAACTCCCAACTTACATTTCATAGTCAAGGAAACAAATTTAAATCACTCCAAACCAATTAGATAAACACATACATAAGAACAACACCATGACTATGGGATAATTCTTATATAACACATACCATATTCTCATAGAAAACCACTCCTCAAATAATATCCCTTAATTCAAACTAAAATTGCCACAAATTAAAAGGGGAAGAAATCCCTATAATTATGACTGATGATCTTAAAAATAAGAGAAATATCCATAGTGGGAATCTTTAAGAAAATAAAAAGAAAAAAATTTGGAGACTTAAATGGGGAATTGAATCATAATAAATAACCTCTTACATGACATATAATCAAATGAGAAGAAGCCATGGAGGGTTTGGGATAAGGATGTTCACACCCTAGACATATAAAGGATAAATTAGGTTGAAAATTAAGGGAATATTATATAAATTTTTAGGGATAAAAGTAAAATGGACAATTTTAATTAGTTTAATTATTAGGATTCATGGTTTTCAAAACCATGTGATAACTATATATCCTCCTATGTCCATGATAACATATAGTCATGTTGTTTTCTAGTGCACATGAATGGTTTGAAAAACTTTTTAAAATCCATAAAATTGGACAATCCAACCTCACACATTTTCCAAGACACCCCTTAAATGATTTAGAAACTATGCTCCCCATTATCCCTTCTACGGGGTCAAGAAACACATTTAGTACCAGAAATTACCCTTGAACTGTATGCCCCATTTGCCTATTTTTAATGTCCCAAACCCCCATGACACTCCTCATACCTTCCCTACTACTTGTAGGAATTTCACTAACCAATTTAATATATTTTTAACAAAATTTATAAGAAAAACACACATCTTCAATGTTATAAGATCTTATAACCTCCAAACCTTATTATTTTTCATCCTCGAGATTCTCTCCCAATCATCACTAACACTCCAATGTAAAAAGGCCATGCCCCTGGGCCCACATATCAATAAAACTCTCCCAATTATTTTCCTTTATAAAACCCTGATGACAAAAAACATCGAACAAATCCACATTCTTACCTTGAAAAAAATTGTCACGGTGATCCACAACTCAAATTGGCATCTCCCCAAAGGGAACATAGATATTGAGTAAAACATAAATAGATAAAATTAGATGATATGGGTTAGGGTGAAACTATTTAAGTTGTGAAACATGAATAATATCATGTATAACACTATACCACTATGTGAGAGGAAATAAAAATGTTAATTGACTTATTAAATATATAATATCAAATGAACTGAATTTCAATGGTTTAACTAACCATATTTCTAAATCCAATGGTGTCCCAAAGTTTACGACACCCAAAGGAACACAAGATCACCAAATATAAACTATAGAGTTCAATGGTGTCAACTAGTATATGAATTGTGTCTACTTTGAGTTGTAGCCATACAAATTTGAATTAATTGAACACTCCCTGTAATGTATGGCATAATACTTGGTCACAAAAAATTTTATTATCCTTCTTTTATCTAACATAAAGATGGTATTCATGGCTTAACATTGAGTGGCTCATATGACTCCATCATAATTTATAACTGATAACTTATTTTATCAGAAAAATAAATGAGTTTATGGTTCTTATCACATGTTATTCTTAAATATTGTACATATTTTCTTAGAAAATATTATAACACTTTAATGGTACATTCAAATTTATTGTCCATATGTGAGAGTATGACTATAGTCAAAGACACTTGACTGCCAAGAACCTTCTATATTCCTTTCCTGATGAGTAATATTTATCACATATCATGATATGGAACTATACTCTGAGGAATCCCATTAAACTAAAATATCTCTCAAACATATATGTCACCCATCTAATAGACAATGAATGTATCCCAAAT
This sequence comes from Viscum album, assembly GCA_963277665.1. Taxonomy (NCBI): domain Eukaryota; kingdom Viridiplantae; phylum Streptophyta; class Magnoliopsida; order Santalales; family Viscaceae; genus Viscum; species Viscum album. The sequence goes on along the minus strand of OY728120.1, from coordinate 1,762,134,344 downwards.
TTAGTAATAAATGTTCCACCTTTTTTAACCATTGTACAATCACCCATATTGTTCCACTCTTCCTTTGAGTTCTTGGAAAACACAACATAAAATCCCTGATATCATCATCTCAATTTTATTATGAAATTGTAAATGGTTAAAATAGACCATGTAGCCATTGTTGTATAGCCTTCACCCACAGATTGGTATAAAATTTCATCACAAAACATATGATATTATTCTTTATTCCTAACCCTGAATAAAGTATATGAATATCATGAAGCATTTTATTTGGTACTTGATTTACCTTAAAGATAAAGGAATTAAACTAATGTATTATCTCCAAGATCATAAAAGTAGGAAAAATAGAATTTCCATGAATGTGAATAATTATATCATCATTTATAGTATTTTCATGTGGTAGCTCAACACCAATCATGTTGTTCCTTAATTAGAGGCACTTTGGATCCTCAAATTTTCTTCTATTTATCTGAGTTAAAAGAGAAATATCAATGGATAAATTCATGAGATTCATATTCTCATTATTCTCTTAAACACCTATATGCATCTCCATAAATAATGCCATCATTTTCCACCCAAAAATAGACTCTTGGACTTTTTAATTATCTCTTCTTAATCAAGGAAGTTTCAATAGTTTTTTCATTCCTTAGAGTATAATCTAACTCAAACTCAAATGATTTTACCTACTCTAACCATATCCATTTTCATAAGTTTTCATAACACTAAGAGAATATATATTTAATGCTATTGTGAGAAATAAAATTAGTAAAACATTCACCCAAAATATAATTCCACCATAATTTCAAGGCATAACCACAAATATCATCACGATATCATGTTTAGTTTAGTTATATTCATTCGGAATCAACTATTTTGAATCATACGACATGCCTTGATTTGTTAGAAATAACACTTCCTTAAGTATAATCCTAGATTAATCATAATGAAAATCATATTCCATACCCTTATTAGGTAAGATAAATATCATTTCGGTATTAAAATCATCATTATCTATAGGAAAATATTCTAGCATACCTCATACCACCTAAAATATATCCCCTTCTAAGTAAGGCATGAGATGTAGGTTCATGGTGTAGCGGAAGCATAGTTGGGATGGTGCCAAACATTAATTTTTAAAATGATCAATGATTATTCTAAGATCAATATGAAAATGAATTCTAGTCTCCAGATGATATAATCAAAGAATTAGATAAAGAATTAAGAGACCTGAAACTATTATAGAGGATCTTACACATCAGGTTTATAATTAATTTAATTAATTTCATAAAGAAATGAATACCTAGATCTTTGATACTTTCTTTATTGGTGATTTGGATCATCCAGAATGAACCTTCCAGATTGTCTCATTGTGCATGCGAGGATCCAAACTAGAATCCCTCTAGTAGTGATCCACACGTGCTCTGGTGGATTCCAATTGACACTACTCGTTCTTTGGGTTCTGGTGTGGTGAAGAAAGTGTCTTGTGTTGATCGTTCTTGATCGGTTGTTCTTTAGTCTTAAATAACATCTCTCATTCTTGAGAGGGGTGGTAAGACGATTCGAGAGAGAAATCGTTTAGCTCAACAATTCGCAAATCATCAGGCGTGTAGTTCGGTACATATCACAATCGATGTATGTGTATATTTATCGACATGGGGATTCAGTTACAATATTTAATTGCATAAAATTAGTTAAATACATGCATAACCTTAAAGAAAATCCATTCTCTTAATAATAATACCGCATCATTATTTACGGTTCCCCAACTTGTGTAAAACAGAATTATAAATAATATTCTGTGTCGTAGAATAATAGAAGTGTTATTATTATTTTAAGTTGTTCCAACTAGTTAAATAATTATATAGAATCTAGAAAATAATTATTTTACTACCAGACTGGCCTTGTTCCACTCTAACCCTACTTCCATTTATTGAACACCCTAATAAATAAATAATTAATTTATTCTCTTAAATAACTATTTTATTTACAAAATAGTAAATAAATATTTATTAAATGTTAAATAAAATAAATATATATTTTACTCACAATCTAGGGAATAAATATTAATTTAATTTATGCAATAATTTTAACTTGAAAAATATTATTCCACGGTCTTGAGAATAATATTTATTTCATCAATTAAATTCAAATAGAATTTAACCGAGACCATAAAAAACACTTAGTGTGTGACCCTCTAGGATTCTATCTCCTTGGGATTAGGTAGGCTTGCCTAAATACCAAGAGTATTTTCTAGAAATTGTTCAAGGCACCCAATATAAATAACTTAAATTCGCAACAATGACATCCACATATGAACGTTCACTGTGTAATATAATCTCTTTGTCTCAATATATCATCATGTAGTTTTCATGATAGTGTCATCAACCATTTTTCTTAATACGTTGTTCTTTGAATACTAGAAATAAACTCATAGTTATATCTTGGCCATTGAATTTTACATGACGGTTCTATTTCAATCAAAGGTATGAGGTATAAACTTCCATAAATGGAAGTGAAAAATCCTTTCTTGACTTATCCATTAATAGCATGCCACTCGTGACGTACCCAATGTACCCTACCTCCCGCCAACATATAGCTTGACCGTTTTCATCAGTAAATCAAAGTGCATGATTCATGAAATATATTAATGATAATCTTAAATTCTAAGGATCATTACACATGCTCACATATAGAAATATCTGATGACACCAATACATACTGAATTCCAACTAGAATGTATATTCTTATATTCTCCCATATTGGATATTACCAAATGTGAACGTCATGAGAAGTAGTATCACATGATTATGAGTATATTCATTTGATAGTATGTATACTATGTGTCCCATTATATTATTTCATCCAACCCCAGAACTATATTTCATAATATTGTCATAGAAATTCAAGGTTCTCATCATAGCGGGGAACTACTATGACCTTACCAATGCAACAAATATTGTAGGACATTATTACACTATAGTCATGTAGAAAAATTAAAAATATGTAATAATATATTTAATTTTTAAATATATTAAATATTCAAGTAATGAATGTAAAAACAATTGGTTCTAAGACACCAACTCTTAAAAACTCCCACTTGGACAAGAGCCAACTGCCTATGACTTTCAGTCTGCAAGAACTTACATGATGATCATGTTTCTATTGACTCAAAGATTTAGTTAAGGGGTATTCCGCATTGTGTTCAGTGGAAATACTACTCACTTCAACAACACCTCTCTATGAAAAATCCCTCAAGAGATGATTCCTCAAAAGTATGTGCTTCATCCACTGATGTGACCTTGGCTCTTTTGCAAGAGCCACCTCTGAAGTTTTATCACAGTATAGTGTGATGGGATCATTACTGTTAGGTGTCACATCTACCTCTTAGATAAATATTCACATCCAAACTACTTCTTTAGCTACCTCAAAAGCTGTGATATACTTGGATTCTATTGTAGAATCTATAACCACACTATGCTTTGAGATCTTTTAACTCATTGCGCATCCATTCAAAGTGAATATGTATCTCATTTGAGACTTCATGTCATATTGATCAATCTAGAAACTAGCATCTACATATCCTATGATGACTAGTTCATCATCTCTTTTATAAACCAAAAAAAATCCTTAGAATGCCTCAGATATTTTAGGATGGTCTTGACTTCCATACAATGGTGGTCAGCTGGGTCAGCTTGATATATGCCTACCACACTCAATGCGTAAGCGAAATCCAACCTAGTATAAAGCATGGAATACATAAATGACCCAATCACTGATGTGTGTGGAGTCCATTCTATTATCGCTCTTTCCTCATGGGTCTAAGGACAAATTTTCCTAAAAATATGAATTCCATCTGATGCTGGTAGCAATCATTTCTTGGATTGTTCCATACTGAATCTCTTCAATATATTATCAATGTATGCACTTTGACTTAGGCCCAAAAATCTCTTGGATCTATAAAAATGGATCTTGATCCCATGAAAATATGATACCTCTCCAAAGTCCATCATGGAGAATCATTGATTCAACCATGCCTTAAAAAACAATAAGACTGGAAATTTGTTTCCAATGATTAATATGTTATCAATGTATACTATTAAGAAAACAACTTCACTAACACTAAATAGTTTTTAGACACAAGTCTTACATTCGTTTTTAATAAAACCAGATTTTTTTATGGATTCATCAAAAAGATTGTTCCATGACCTGGATGTTTTCTTTAATCCATTAATGGATTTTTGCAACATGCATACCTTACTAGCATCCTTTAGATTCCTAAACCCTTCAGGGTGTATCATGTATACATCTTCATAAAGGTTCACTTTAAAGAAAGTTGTTTGGAAATCCAATTTCCAAATCTCGTAGTCATGGTAAGAGGGAGTGGCCAATAGAATTCTGATGGATTTCATCATTGCAACTAGTGAAAAGGTTTCATCGTAGTCAATTACTTGACCCTACTTAAACTCTTTTGGAAATATTCAGGACTTATAGGTATTGACTTGTCCTTCCATGTCCAGTATCTTCTTGAATATGAATTTGCAACCAACAGCCTTTACATCAACTGGAGGATCTACCAAAATCCAGACATGGTTTTAGTACATGGAATCCATTTCATAATTCATGGATTTTGGCCACTTAGAGACTTCTATTCCACTTACTAATTACTTGTAGGTTAGAGGATCATTATTATCAACTGAATATGAGTTACCATCTTTGGTAACTAGAAAACCATACTATTCTGGTTCTCTAACCTCTCTTGTACTCCTACACAGTTCTTGTATCTCTGGAATAGTTCTTTCTTCCATGGGGCTTTGTGGAATCTTTTCCTATACTAACTCTTTTTTACCTTGATCCTCAACTTCATAAAAGTCTATCTTTATCTCACTATCTATTATAGATATGTTTTATCACTCATGTAATATGGAATTTGTTTCCATTATAACACTTTTTAATGAGGGGTTGTAAAGGTAATTTCCCCTTGTTTCCATGGGGTATCCTATAAAGGTACACTTTATGCCTCAGGGTGAAAGTGTGTTACCTGAAAAGGCCTTAACAAATACATCACTTCCACACACATGTAAATTAGACAAAATGGCTTTCATTCCACTCCAAAACTCGTATGGAATACCATTTATTTATTTAGTTGGTACTTGGTTTAGTATGTGCACTGCTGTTTGTAGTTCATATCCCCAAAAGGATAATGGAAGACTCACATAAATCATCATTGATCTCACCATGTCAAACAAGTTGTGGTTCCTCCTTTCACTCGCACCATTACACTAGGGCGTGTAAAGATGAGTGAGTTGGGATATGATCCCAAACTCCCATAAGTAATCAATTAGATATTGATTAAGATATTCTCCACCTCGATCTAAGCATAGTTTCTTAATCTTCATACCAAGCTGGTTCTCAACTTAATTCTTGTATACTTTGAACTTATCAAAATAATCTGACTTATACCTCATTAAGTAGATATATCCATATCTACAAAAATCATGAGTAAAAGTTATAAAGTGTGAGTACCCTACCCTTAATTCAACTAGAGATGGTCCACACACATCGGCATAAACCAATTCAAGAATCTCTTTATCCCTTTCACCTTTCCCACTAAATAGGGTTTTTTTAAATTTTTTCCTGTAAACTTTCATGACATATGCCAATTTGTTTTTGTTCGAAATAATATAAATATCCATCTTGATGTAACTTTGTCAAGAGTTTCTTGTATACATGACCTAACTGTTTATGCCAAAATTGGGTGTGGTATGAGTAATGTGAAGTATCTTTGTTATTGATTTTCATTACTTGGTTTGTGTAATCCAACAAAAAAATACAATTTTATAAATTTTCCCTACCAAAACAAAATATATCTTTGTAAAATAAGAAAATTTAATTTAAAAACTTGAAAAAAAATCCATATGTATCTAATGTGGATATCGAAATAATGTTCTTAGTAACAGACAGCACACATTAACAACCCTTTAACACCAATATCATCCTAATTGTAAACATGAGGTGGTAGTCCCCAATAGCTACAACAGCAAGTCTGACTCCATTGGATTCTCATAGATTTTCCTTCCCTTGGTCAATATTCATGAATCTACTTGGTTCCTATATTTGGATACATATGTGAGAACCACAAGCTATATCTAATACCCAATTTGTAGAAATATATAGATTTCATTTGATAACAAACACACGTGAAGTTACCCCTTGCTTCTTAGGCTGGTTACAGTTCTTCTTCTAGTGGCCCTTCATGCCACATGTGAAAAAAAAATATCCTCTTGTTCCCTTTCCTCCCCTTTGATCTTCCTTTTCCTGGAAGATCATGAAGAAGATTTGGGCTTAAATCTCTTTGCCTTCCCTTTCCTCTTATTCACCCTAAGTATAGAAGGCTTTTCAAACTTTATATCTTTGTCCACTTGGATACTTAGGATAAGAATATTACATTGATATTTTTCAATGTTTTTCATATTGAAATTGACAACAAAGTTGGAGAAGCTTTAAGGAAGTGATGCGAGATTGAGATCGGTGCCCAGTTCTTCAGGGAGTTTAAACCCTAGAACCTCTAAGAACATAATGTATCCAATATTCTTGACCACATGAGGCCCAGTTGGGACACCCTCTCCAAGATTACTCTGAAATAGTGCCTTGGATATCTCAAACCTTTCTTGTATTTATCTCTCCTAGTAAAGACCGTGGTGGTTCTCGAGCATGCCATAAGAATCCATGTTTTCATGAGACTTCATGAGCTCACTAGATATTGATGATAGAATAAAAAATTGAACATAAACATTGTAATTTATATGTTTCTCATAGACCTGGATATCCTCATCACTCGTCTCTTTTGTAGGCAGATTAGGTAATGCAAACTCCAAGACATAAGACTTTTGTTCACGGAGTAGGATAACCCGAGGGCATATAATCCATTCCTAGAAGATACTTCTGGTGAAGATATTGTCTTTATCCAAAATTAATTGTAGGTATAGTTTGGTTTACAATATTTTCATTTTAATTCCACAATAAAAGATTAGATCATCAGTAATCTCTTGATTACATATTATGATAAATAATAAATTAATTTTATCAAGTCTTCCACTATTTTATCAAGTCCCAATGGCCCTCACCATTGAACTTAGAATGTAATGTTTCCATGACATTCTGGTGGAAAGGATCCATATTCTCCGTTACATAATCCCAAAAAGGGTTGGTAAAGTTAATTAAAGGTATTTAGGTAGTAAGGTCTTTTCTACTTGCGGGCTTGCAGCTCCTTGATTTTTTGAGTGGACTCCCCAATCTTGAAATCCTAACCTGGGATTTCCTCAACTCTTGCATCCAATATTACACCAAGTCTAGAAAGGGATACTTCTGTGGATGTAATATGGTTAAGTCAACCTGAAATATTTTATAAGTTATTCCTGTATAAAAGTAAGTGTCCCCACAAGGGGTTTTCAAACACATAGTTTTATTGATTTTTTACATTAATCAAGTAATTCAATGCTTAGTCTGACTTAATATTTTTTTTAATGGATTTTTATCTCTTATGCATGAATTAATTATTATCATTATCACATGCCTGTTAATTTTAATTGGAACTTACATAAGTTATTAACCATGTCTTGATAATATTTATGCATAAGCCAGGTTTATTTTAATTCCAAATTACATGCTTGTTAGTTCATTATTTATGTGATCATGACAACACATCCATAGTGAAAAAACATGAAACTGATAGAAATAAAAAAAAGTAAAGGTCATTATCATGATCTTTTCTAATGGTTAGTTTCTCTAAATCTTGATAAAGTAACCCTGAACTATGGGAGAAACACCTTGAACCTATTGGGTTCATGTTTACAACTTTCTAACTATCTACCTCAATATATCCTGGGATTGGTTTCATCTCAGTTCCATCTTGAACTGCCTCCACTAGCTTGGGTGTTCCATCCATTATATTTTTTTCAACTAACATGCAAGTGAGGGGTGAAGGGGGGGTTTACATAAAAGAAACCATGGGAATGTATACCCAACATATTAATGAGGAGAGAAGGCACACATGCCAATAATTAACTTAATAAATAAATTAAAAGGAAACTAATCACATACAAAGGTCTTGGTATAGCTCATGATCACCCACATGTATGAAATAAGTTACACATTTAATAAAACTAGTATTCAATTTTTTAATTGTTCCTTATTAAGATATATTTTACTTGAATATATTAATTATTATCTTTAATAATCAATCCTTTTATCTTAATCCTTTTTGAATTTTAATAAGATTATCATATTTTTACAAAAATGTGCCTTGGAGGTATCCTGGTGAATACTTATTCAAATCTACACAACATGTATTATAATCGTATATTTTCCTACTTATGAAAAATAGCATAAAAGATGTTTCAATGCATAGAGTAATAACATTTAGTATGATTTATACATGATGTGTAGTTCTAAACATTACACAAACATTAATGTTTTAATTTTGTATAATCTGGTAATGTACACAACATGTAGTTATGACTACACGGTGTGTAATACCTTCACCATCTGTCATGAAGTACATGCCTAGGGACTCGACGTGTGGAGCCTACTTCAGAAATTTTGGACTACACAGCATGTACAGTGGGCTACATGTTGTGTTGTCTCTGCATTACATGTTTACTGGTCTGCTTAGCTATGTATGGGTTAAACAGTTTGGCCCCCTGACTTGAAGGTACTACACATCATCTTTAGTGGGCCACATGGTGTGTAATCCGGTTAGTGTGTGCCTATATGTCCCAATCAATACACAATATAAAATTAACTACAATGCTTGCAATAAATGCACACGGATTGAGTAATTTACAAATTACTTTAAATGCACTGAACATGAATACACGGTGTTTACTTTCATGTCACCTGGGCAGAATCATTAGCACCTCCTGATGAGTTCTCTATTTTAATTTTAACTAAAAAAATCATTTGTTTTTTTTAAGTCTCTGAGAAATGAAAAGAGGTAGAACATATCTCAAAATCCATATTATAAGAATGATTAACCATGAATTGAAAAAATAAATTATTAAACCGTAAATCATAAATGAATTATTTAAATAATTATAAACTATGATGTAACCCCTCTGATGCCACTTTTAGGTTTTGGGTGTAGAGGAAGCGCGGTTGGGATGGAACCTAACTTTAATTTTTACCATGATCAATGATTATTTCAGGATCAATACCACAATGAACGCATGTCTCCATAGAATATAATCAAATATTTTGATATAGAATTAAGTGGCCTAAAACCTTTATAGAGGATCTTACACATCATGTTTATAATTAATTTAATTAATTTCATAATGAAAAGAATACCTGGATCTTCGGTACATTCTTTGTTGATGATGTTGATCATTCGGAATGACCCTTCCATATTGTCTCATTGTGTTTGTGTGGATCCAAACAAGAATCCCTCTAGAGGTGATCCACACAAGCTCCCATGGATTCCGATTAACACCACTTGTGCTCTGATTGCTATCATGGTGAAGCGAGTGTCTTGTGTCGGTTGTTCTTGATTTCTTGTTCTTCAGTCTTGAAGAAAGTCTCTTGTTCTTAAGAGGGGCGGGAAGAGGATTTAAGAGAGAACTCTTTTAGCTCAATAATTCTCAATTCACTAGGCGTGTAGTTCAGTACATGGCAATATATTATTATGTGTCTATTTATCAACATGGGGCTTTGATTACAATATTTAATTACATAAAAGTAATTAAATACATTCACAACCTTAGAGATAACCCATGCTTTTAATAATAATTCCACTTCATTATTTATGGTGTGCCAACTTGTGAAAAATGGAATATTAAATAAAATTCGGCACTATAAAACAAAATCAGCATTATTATTATTTAAATTTCTACTAACTAGTTAAATAATTATTTACCATCTTGCGAATAATTATTTTACTACCAGACCGGCCTTGGTCCGCTCAAGCTCTACTTCCATTTATTGAACACCCAAATAAATAGATAAATATTTTATTCTATTAAATAAATATTTTATTTACAAACTATTAAATAAATATGTATCGAATGTTCAATAAAACAAATAAATATATTTCACTCACAATCTGGTGAATAAATATTTATTTAATTTATGAGATCATTTTAACTTGAACAAAATTATTCCATGGCCTTTAGAATAATATTTATTTCATCAATTAAATTTAAATATAATTTGACCAAGACCACCAAAAACTTTTAGTTTGTGGCCCTCTAGGATTATTTTCATGTTGGAATTAGGCAGGCTTGCCTAATGTTCAAGAGTACTATCTAGCAATGGGTAAAGGCACCCAAGAGAAAGAATATAAAGTCGAAACAACAACATCCATATATGAATGTTCACTGTGTAATATAATCCTTTTGTTTCAATATCTTATCAAGAAGGTTTCATGATAGTGTCATCAACTTTTGTTCTGGATATGTCATTCTTTGACTACCTAAAATAAACTCATTATTACACCATAACCTTGGAATTTCACTCGACGGTTCAATTTCAATAAAATGGATAAGATATAAAATTCCATAAATATAAGGGACAAATCCTTCCTCGACTTATCATTTAATAACATGGCACTCCTGATGCACCCAACGTACCCTACTTCCCTCCAACAAATGGCGTGACTGTTTTAATCATCAAATCAAAGTGTGCAAGTCATGACACATATTAATGATAATCATAAAGTCTAGGGATCATTACACACACTCACAAATAGGTATATCTGATGACAAAAAAACATGTAGAATTCCTACTGGCGGGTCTGTTCTCATAATCTCACATCTTGGAGATTACTCGGTGTGAACATCATAAGAAGAAGTCTCATTTTTAATGAGTAATAGAACCTAGCAGTCTGTATACTATGTGTCCCATTATAGAATATCATCCAACTGTGGAACTATATTTAAGAATATTGTCATATCACTTCAAGGTTCTCATCATGGTGAGAAACTAATATGACTTTATCAATGCAATAAATACTCTAGGACATTATTACACTATAGTCATGAAAAACAATGAAAAATATGTAATAATATTTTTAATATTTAAATATATTAAATATTCACATAATCAATGTAAAAACAATTAGTTCTAGGACACTAACTCTTACATGAGATTTGTACCTCCATTGAATAAATTTCTTTGAATGATATTTGGTAGTAAACCACAAATCCCAAAAAGCATTAGAAACCAAAAACATTCTTGGTGTTTTCCCATGAAACAATAAATTGGATCTTATTGGGGTATATTTACACACTATCTTCAGAGATGATGTGTCCTTTGAAATGTAACTAATCAGTATAGAAATTAATCATATATTGATCATCATATATCATATTTTCCCATGGTATACTTAGTATGATTTAAATATGATTGGAATGATCATATCAAGTATGGTAGTAAACTATTATTTTCTTATACAAATACAATTGATTAATGATACACATATGAGAGAACAATTTTATTCTTAAAATACATAAACATAGTATGTGTGTTCATTATCCCAAACTACATCACAAAAAACTCATACAACTCGTACCTACATCCAAAAGAAATTGATGATATATCGAAATGTATCAATCTTAGATAACGATAACCAAATCTTAAATCTATAAAAGAGAATTAAAAATCACCCCTCATGTGTTCAAAAAACATAATCTATATATGGATGTTTATAATGGTTCTTAATCATCACATTATTAAATTTATAGTAATAGAAAAATAAATCAAACATTCATAAGCCATCATAAAAAACAAAACTGGAGAAACCCATGGTAATGTACTCATATAAATGAACCCTATATCCTCTAACTCTACTATAATATTATTATGCTCTTGATTCTTTACTGGTTCTATTCTATAAGGGGGAATTGAAACTATATCAGCACCTAGAATCATATCAATCCTAAACTCGGAATCTCTTTCATGAGGTAGCAAAAACATTCCTCATTAATAACATCCTAAGACTGATCTACTACAAGTGGGAACATGATGATCCACTCTACCATAATCTAGTAAAAGACTCACTACCTAGTCTATATGTTCACCCAAATTCTGATGAACTGGGCCTATGTGGCCTGGTAGGATACCCCCTCACTGTGTAAACATAAACATCAACTTCATGAGATGTGAACATTACACTTTTATAGTTACAATCCATCAGACCATGAAATGAAAAAAAATACTTGTCCATTTCTAAAATATTTTCATAACATACAATCTCATGAATGTAAAAATCCAAAATGATTTTGTTTTCACAAACCTCGGGGGTACCACTACTACAAAAACAGGCTTTATCAGCACTCAAAACAGGCTTTATCAGTGCTAAAAAGGTTCTGTAAATCTCAGTGCTGATAAAGGTGGGGGTCCCCTTTATCATTGCTATAAATGCGCTGATAAATGTGTTTTTTATCAGTGCTCTTTTAGCACTGATAAACTGCTCCTTTATCAGCAATTTTTTAGCACTGATAAAGGTATCTTTTATCAGTGCTTTTTTAGTGCTGATAAAGGCTTCCTTTATCAGTGCTAAAAAAGCACTGATAAATACCCTGTCTATTGCAACAAAAAATTCTACAGCAACACACCCAAACAACACCTCCAAAAAATTCAGCATCCCAATAAGTATACCCATACAAAATTAACACATAATTCATAAGGTAATTACACCAAGTATACCCATACAACAAGTATACCCATACACCATTAACACATAATTAATAAGTAAATTAAATACATAAAGAATTCAGGGGGTTGGGGGTTGTTCAAGGGTTTAGGTTGGCTGACCAAGGGGGTTAGGGGGTGTCCAGGGGGATGGGGGTGTCCGAGGGGATAGTGGTTTCAGGGGGTGGGGGCGGTCCAGGAGGTTGGGGGTTGTCCAAGAGGGGTGGGGTGGTGTCCAGGGGGTGGGGGGTTGTCCATGAGGGTGGGGGTGTCCATGGGGGGTGGAGGTGTCTAGGTGGTGGGGTGGTGTCTAGAAGGGGGTGTCCAGGTGGGGGAGTCCTGGGGGTGGTGGGGTGTCTAGGGGGTGGGGGCTGTCTATGGTGGGGGGGCTATCCATGGGGGTGTCTAGGGGGTGGGCTAGTTTCCAGGGTGTTGGGGGGGATTTCCAGGGGGTGGGGTGTCCGGGGGGTGGGGGCGGTCAATGGGGTTGGTGGGTCTGTCCAAGGGGGGGTGGGGTGGTGTCCAGGAGGGTGGGAGTGGTCGTCCATGGGTGAGGGTGTCCAGGGGTGGGGGTGTCCAGGTGGTAGGGTGGTGTCTAGGAGGGTTGGGGGTGTCGTACAGGGGGTTGGTGGGTGTCTAGGGGGTGTGGGTGTTTGGGGGGCGTCGGGGGACTATTTGGGGGGGTGTCCATGGGTGTGTCCAGGGAGGTGGGGGTGTCCAGGGGGTTGGCGGGGCTTTCTAGGGGTGGGGTGTCCAGAGGGGTGGGGGTGACCAGGTGGTGGGGTGGTTTCCGGGGGGTGGGGTGGTTTCCGGGGGTTGGGGTGGTCCAGGGGGTTTGTGAGGTTGTCCAAGGGGGGTGGGGTGGTGTCCAAGGGGGTGGGGGTGGCTGTCCATGTGGGTGGGGGTGTCCAGGGGGTGGGGGAGGTTCCCAGGTGGTGGGGTGGTGTCTAGGGGGTGGGGGAGTCTAGGGGTTGGGGATCATCCAAGGGTTGGGGGTCGTCCATGGATAATTTTTCTAAAGTATCAACAAAATTTGAATGCGTTTGGTCGGATTTGCGTACGTCAGTTGTTGTTTTCACTTAAAATTTTGTACATTTTAAACAAAAGAGAGACACATTGAGTGATACCAGACACACCGTACCTCGAATTGAGGTGGGGTTGACTCATAAATGTCAAAAATTACCCATGGATCATTATCCAAAAGGATAAACACAATACAAATTCGTTTGGTCAGATTTGCGTACATTTGTTGTTGTTTTCACTTAAAATTTTATCCATTTTAAACAAAAGAGAGACACTTTGAGTGATACCAGCCACAACATGCCTTATTTTAAGGAAATTTTGACTCTTACACATCAAAAATGACCCATGGATCATTATTCTAAAAGATCAACACAATCTGAATTTTTTTGGATGGATTTGTGAATGTCAGTTGTTTTTTCACTTAAAATTCTGTCCATTTTAAACAAAAGAGAGACACTTTGAGTGATACTGTCCACACAGTGCCTCAGATTGAGGAAGGTTTGACTAGTACATGTCACAAATGAACCATGGATCATTCTCCTAAAGGATCAACACAATACAAATGTGTTTGGTCAGATGTTCATACGTCAGTTGTTGTTTTCACTTAAAATTCTGTCCATTTTAAACAAAAGAGAGACACTTTCAGTGATACCAGCCACACCATGCCTCGAATTGAGGAAGGGTTGACTCTTACACATCAAAAATGACCCGTGGATCTTTATCCTAATGGATAAATTCTATAAGAATGTGTTTGGTTGGATTTTCATATGTCAGTTGTTGTTTTCACTTAAAATTTTGTCCATTTTAAACAAAAGAGAGACCCTCTGAGTGATAACGGACACACCGTGCCTAGTATTGAGGTGGGGATGACTCGTACATGTCACCAACACACCCATGGATCTTTATCCTAAATAATCAACACAATATTAATGTTTTTGTTCAGATTTGTGTATATCAGTTGTTGTTTTCACTTAAAATTCTATCCATTTTAAACAAAAGAGAGACCCTTTGAGTGATACCGGTCACACAGTGCCTCAGATTGAGGTTGGCTTAACTCTTACATGTCACAAAATTACCCATGGGTAGTTATCCTAAAGTATAACCACATTCCAACTAAATTTGGTTGGATTTTCGTAGGTCAGTTGTTGTTTTCACTAAAAATTTTGTCCATTTTAAACAAAAGAGAAACACTTTGAGTGATACCGGCCACACTGTGCCTCAGATTGAGGCAGGTTTAACTCTTACACATCCAAAATGACTCATGGATAATTCTCCTAATGTATCAACACAACCCAAATGTTTTTGGTTGGATTTTCATATGTCAGTTGTTGTTTTCACTTAAAATTATGTCTATTTTAAACAAAAGAGAGGCCCTTTGAGCGATACTAGCCACATTGAGCCTCATATTGAGATAGGGTTGACTTGTAAACATCACCAATTCACCCATGGACCATTATCCTAAATTATCAAAACAATCTGAATGTGTTTGGTTTGATTTTTGTATGTCAATTGTCATTTTAACTTAAAATTATGTCCATTTTAAACAAAAGAGAGACCCTTTGAGTGATACCAGCCACACTGTGCCTCAGATAGAGGTGGGGTTGACTTGTACATGTCACTAAATCACCCATGCATTTTTATCCTAAATTATGAACATAATCCAAATGTGTTTGGTTGTATTTCCGTAGGTCAGTTGTTGTTTCAATTAAAATTATGTCCATTTTAAACAAAAGAGAGACCCTTTGAGTGATATCGGCCACACCGTGCCTCCAATTGAGTATAGGTTGACTCATACACATCACAAATTACCCATGGATCATTCTCCTAAAGTATAAACACAATATGAATGCGTTTTGTCAGATTTTCGTACGTCAGTTTTTGTTTTCACTTAAAATTCTGTCCATTTTAAACAAAAGAGAGACCCTTTGAGTGATACTGGCCACATTGTGCCTCGGATTGAGGCGGGGTTGAATCGTACACATCACCAATGCACCCATGGATCATTATAATAAAGGATAAACACAATCTGAATGTGTTTGGTTAGATTTCCGTAGGTCATTTTTTGTTTCACTTAAAATTCTATCCATTTTAAACAAAAGAGATACCCTTTGAGTGGTTCATCATTCTTGCATGTTGCTGGTACATTTCATCTGTTAAAATGAGAAAATGAATCATTATAGAAAGTTTGTTTTATTTAATAATAATTAAAATTTTCCTACGAACATTTACATACAACAATGTTTCGTATTTTTATCCCCTTAACCCCTCTCAAAAATGACCGCCAATTGTACACATCCCCAAGTCAGATCTTCATGCTATTTGTGTACAATCTTCTATTAGGTATGCAACCCACTAATTTATGAACAAATCTATATTTTATTTTGAGTATGAGGCTTTTGGCAGTCATAATAGTACTACAAAATATAAAAATAAAGGATTAATAAATAAATTAAATTAAATAGTAATTGTTTTTAAAAATACCTCTTTAGGGATTCTAGTTTTTTGATGAAAAATGATATCATTCATAAATTTACAAACATAATAACTACAATCATTATCGTTTGTTTATTTTTGAAACTGCAAAAACGTTGATCATTAGAAGAGTAAGTAACTTGTGTTGATATTTGTTTGGATAGTAAAATTTTATTATATATACCCTGATATTTGTCCAGATGTAGTACTTGCTCACCTCCTTATGCTTAGTCCCTATCCTCATTCCTTTTTTTAGAAAATAATGATACATCAACCTATCATAATAGAATCCTCCGTAAAATATAATATAAATTATATTACTTGATGTTTAGACCTAAAACATAGGATGTAGTGTCTTACATATTAACAAACTCCATCATTTGTGGTCGGTTTGATGGATATCCTTGCTTTGAATCCATAAAATAAATCTTTGGAGTATCCAAGTTCACTGAAATTAGCAGCCAGTGTTGCCTAAAACACAAAAAGGAATAAGTAATAAAATAAGTTAAAATATAATTGATATTCTTTAATCGTAGAGTTTTACCCCTACATGGTTGGTATTAGGAAGAGTCTGTCATCTGTAATATTTCTTTCAAATGTTTTCAGCAATCCGTTCACTATTTCAACATTTTTTGATGGCTCTAATTTCGTTAGATGTGTTGATGTGGTATGAGGACTAATAAGTCTGAATTTTGGCTCATGGGAAAATTCCTTCAACTATTTTTCATATATACGTCTTTCAACAATATAAAATGCATTTAGTCATAATTTTTACATTAGATCAGCTTTTAGAAAATCAATTCATGAAAACATACCTCATATATATATTTACAATTATGATACATATCCAACTATTTTCAAGGATCTCATTTACATTTTCAGCAGCAACATAATCTTGAATTTCCAATTTGTATATAATCTTTTCGAAAACCACTCTATGACTACTACCACCTCTTAGATTTGTATCCACATGAGTCTTCAATGATAGTAAATGTGGATACAGAATAAGTGGTGTTATTTTGCTTTTATTATCTCTTTCGGATCAGTTGGTTGATCCTTTAGATGGTTTTGAGCCAACGTTTGTCACCCTCTTCCCTTTATTCTTCTATATTAACATTCATTGGTTCAGACCCTTTTTTCATTAATTGTTAAAGGTTTAGCTTGAAAAAAATAGGAAATAAATACCTCTTTGTCCTCATGTACTCTTACAAGTTGTGACAGCCATGCAATGAATGTCCCAATAGCATTTTCGACCGTATGAATATCATCATCATCAAGTGGAATAGGTAGCTCTCCATTTGGATCATGAGCTACAGTAATCGTCACTTTCAGATGATCTTTTAGAAGTGGTCTATTATGCAGCTTTTCATTTGAGATATTGAACATTGTATCCCTCTCTTCAAGGTGATAGGTGGGTGTTGAAAGATATAAATCACAATCATTATCACCCTATAGAATATTAGTACAGAAAAAGTATCAGTGTTTGTCTAATTCACATTTCATGGGAACAATTATTAAAATATTGATTACCATGGCTAAGATAGCTCTTTTAAGGGAATGGCTCACCTCAAAGCTGGTGAGGGTGGGGTGGGATCTTCACACACTGGTTGTTCCTGAGTTGTGTCTTCTCCTTGCATCCCACACATAAGAGTTGCTAGAAACTCTCCCTGTTATTGCAATCATTCTTCAAGAGTTGATAGTCTTTCACTCATTTGTTTCAATTTTTCATCTCTATCTTTTGTTTCTTTTTTTCTCAAAATATACTCATGGTGTCACCCCAAAACCCACACCTCTAACATGATCATATTATTCTGGCTACTTCAAAGCCGTCGATAATAGGTCTGCATATGCTATAGGAGTAGCTGATTCCGGTGACTGTCAGATATTGAAAAATAACTAATTATTTTTATGTAATATCAATTTAAAAAAAAATCTTTTTATTCTCGTGTCATACTTGCACATATTTCCCACACTTTTTGTGTGTTCTCATCTGCTAGCTTACCTTCCATATTCATACATGTCTCCTTCCATAGCACAAGATGTGGGATAGAAGTGTCTTTGGTTTTAGACTCATCAATCTAAATATAAATATAGAAAGAAAATTATGATGTTTTTTATTGGCACCTAAAAATATTACTATAAATATAAAATATATACCATTTTATTTTCTAGTGAAGCATAACCCATACTTACTTTATGATAGGGGTATGTTGGTTTTGATGCATGTTCCTTATTTTCAGTACAGTGTTGTTGTTTCATAAATGAAATATTGACAATCAAAGTGATGAATACATGTATCCTCAAACAACATATTATCACCCACAATGTAACTTAAACTTCTCATCCCCACTGAGGGTAATAAATGCATCCCATACTTCTTGGGATATCAGGTGAGCGTAGACAATGGGTGGTTGTGGGTTTATTTTACCTTTTGGAATCTTTCCGGTGACATTTTGTTAAAATAGTGCGAAAACCTCGATGAATCCTTCATGAAAGCCTTAGTACATAGTTCTTGTGTGAATCATCTACTATAAATGTACTCTACAAGAGATTGAGAAGAGTAATACATTGTTTCATTATTTTATTTTCTAGTAAATTAAAGAAATAATCTCATAATTTTATCATAATTTCTTCCCAGATCACAGCCTTCAGCCCGGACACAACATGGTTCCATGAATATATGTCAATCGACACATGTTACAAAGAGACAACTCCAATGTAACTATTAAACATACCCTTGTTGGGATTCACATATTGGCCTCGTGCATTCCATCTAACATCAAATTTGATGCCTTTGCTTTCCTCCTTAAGAAATTTGGCTAACACGATCAAACTACGAAGCACCTGTGTTTTCTGTGATGTCGGTCCTTCATCCCTGGCCATTTAATCGATATCAACATCATCTACATGTTCATCTGGAATGGTATCAATGGAATGTGTTGATGGTTGTTGGACATCAACTCTAGATGTAGAAATAGGTTTAGAAACTTGTTGGTGCTCTGAACTATGATCAGCCACAGCAGGAGCAGCAGCAGCAGCTGCTGCTTGAGAGACTTTTTCAGCCTCGAGGTTAAGAGCACCAGAACGTGCAAAAGTCCTTATCTGCAAAAGTGGTTGAACAGTTAATTTAGATTACATAAATTCAGTAATGATAAGATAATAACATGAGATAACAATATCTATATTACAAACAAAATATAACCTGTTTATTGAAATCCCTTTCTTTTTTTCAAAGGCTGAAGGTATTTGACACCTCTATCAATTATCCAAATCCCTTCATTGTGGTCTCATCTAACATACAAAACATCATCTTCATTGTGACCGCTGTGAAATGATTGCAACGTACCACTAAAAGGATCATCCTCAACTGAATTTTCATTGGACCCTTCAGTAGTTTTGGACGATAATAGAACAATCAACCACATTCAGTTTGCGGGATATGGAACATAAAAAACTTGTATCGCTTGTGATGCCATTATAAAATGTTTGTCTTTGTACCCTTATTTACTAAAATCAACTTTCACAAATCCCTATTCATCTATTTTAACACCACTATTGTTATCAACCCATTTGCATTGAAAAATTGGCAACTGGAATGTCGTATAATCCAACTCTCATATTTGTTTGATAATGCCAAAGTATGACATATTTGCATAAATTAGATTTCTATCCTTACTACCAAAAACATGAATCGATTCAGCCACAAGTGTAACTCCACTATTTTTAATGGTACTATATTCATCATGTTCATTTGTATATAATGTATAACCATTAATTACATAACCATTGTAAGATAATACATACACACTTGGTCCGACGGGTAGCCAACGAAGTCATTCTGAAATTGAATTCATATTTTCATCCAACTCCTTAAAAATATAGTCCTAAAACCATCTTATAAACTGGTGATTATGTGTATTTGATATCTATTTTCATCCCTTTATGGATTCATATGCCTAAGAATTTCATTTTGAGTTTCAATATATAGATCAATCTTCCAGCTATTATGCAAAACATAATGGTGGGCCTCCTCCTGATCTGTAATACTGATTGTCACAACATCTCTTCCAAAAATTCCCTCATGCTCAATGCGTTCGGCATGACAATATTTTGGGAGACCAATGCTTTCCACATCAGATAGGTATTTGGTACAAAATTCAATAGCTTCCTCAACAATATATCGCTCCACTATACAACCCTCTGAATTAATTAGATTTTTGATATACCCTTTAAAAATCTTCATATACCGTTCAATGGGGTAGATCCATCTATAGTGCACTGGACCACAAATTCGAATCTCTCTCACCAAGTGAATCATCAAATGAACTATCATACTAAAGAATGTTGGCGAGAAGAACATTTGTAATTCACATAATATGATGAAAATTTATTTTTCCATATCTGGAAATTTCATCGGGTCTAAAACATTACTACATATAACTTTGAAAAAGAAACAAAGTTTGTTTAACTTATGATGAACATTATTGGGAAAAATGAAACATAAATCTATAGGAATTAGATCTTGCATCAAAACATGGCAGTTATGTGATTTCAAACCTATTAACTTGAAATTATTAATTGACACAATGTTCTTGATATTTGATGAATACCCCTCTGGAACCTTTACATCATTAAATAAGTGGAAAAACTGATATCTCTCCTCCCTAGAAAGAGTGTAAGCAGCTGGAGGAAGAAACATTTGATTTTCACCCTTCACAGGAGCCAACTCTTCTCGTATTCCCATGTCAACCATGTCCATCATTTCCTTAATTCCATCATTTCTTTTCAAGGGTCATTTAGCAATGTTCCGATAATACTTTCACATACATTTTTTTCCACATGCATCACATCAAGAAAATTTCTGACGTACCAACAATTCTAGAAGGGTAATTAAAAAAAACAAATCTATTTTTCCAACCGATTTTCGTAAGGTTTTTCAAAAATGGTTTACCAAAAATAGTGTTCTCATATTTTACATTCTCAAACAGTTGATCACCTGTTTGTGGAGATGGTGCTATGCATTGTTCTGAACTTCCATTTAATGTTGTCGTCCAAGATCGGTACTTATGCCTATGAGGTATAAATATACGATGTCCTAGAAACACATATTTCGATAAATGTTTCAACCGAATTGATTTTGTATCTTCTTCTCACACAGTACACCCTTGAGTTCCTTTAATGTTATAGCCTGAAAAATTTCCATAAGCAGGAAAATCATTTATTGTCCCATAAAACATCGCTCTCAATGTAAAGTATTCACTTTTATAAGCATCATAAAACATAACACCTGAATCCCACAATAACTTCAAATCCTCGATAAAAGGATCTAGATAAACATCAATATCGTTACCTGGTTGTTTTGGTCCTGATATAAGCATAGATAACATGATGAATTTCCACTTCATGCATAACTAGGGTGGCAAGTTATAATTTACCAACACAACAGGCCATGTACTATGAGTACTGGTTTGAAAACCAAAAGGATTCACTCCATCTGTAGATAAGGCAAGCCGAAGGTTTCTCAGCTCTTTTCTAAATTCAGGATACTCATGATCAATTTTCTTCCATTGAAGAGAGTCATCCAGATGACGTAATTTCCCATATTTATTTCTTTTATCTGCATTCCATGACAATTGTCTTGCAGTTTCTTCACTTCAATATAGATGCCTAAAACTTGGAATGATTGGAAAGTACCATACAACTTTAGTAGGATTGGATTCAACTTTCTTGTATCGAGAAGCACCGCACTTTGGGCATTCTGTAAGTGATTTTTTCTCCTTGTGAAACAATATACAGTCTTTTGGGTAGGTATGTATTCTTTCAGAAATCATACCCATCGAGTGTAGAACTTTTTTAGCTTCATATGTCCAGCTTGGGAGCTCATTATCTTCCAGGAGCATGCCATTCAAGAGAGAAAGTAGTTCTGTAAAACTGACATCACTTCATCTGTTTCTTTCTTTCAATTTATACAACTTCAGTACAACTGAAAATGATTTATAATTAGTGCAACCAGCATACAATGGCATCTTTGCACAACTCTTTAACTTCTCGAATAAATTTTGGGCAATCACGGAGTTCATCCTCAATTGTCTTTTTCATTTCCTCAATACGATCTTCATCGTCATTGACATCTTTAATCACATCCTCCATACAGTCTTCTTCATTATCCATATTTGTGTTCATATCCGATGATCCATAAAACGTATTTTTTTCCCAGCCAGTAGCTACATTCTCTTTTTCTCCATTTTTATTCCAACATTTATAACTCCAATATATTCTGTGACATATCAAATGTTCTTCCAACTCCTCTGGAGTAAGTTGTCTATAATAAAAACAAAATAAACATGGAAAAAGTATTTGAGAAGTATCCTTGGAATGATCCATTGCAAACTTGATGAACTCTTTCACTCAGTTCTAATACTCTATTGTCAAATGATTATCATCCATCCAATATTTATTCATCTCCATCCTATTTGAATCTCAAATATTAGTATTTATGGTTCAAATACACAAAACAATACTTCCAAATATAGTAGAAGATAACCACTTACTTATAAAAATAGAGATTAATAGAGCCTAACCATTTCTTATAAAGATTTGTAAATCAACAGAACCAGGATAGACTCCCCATCAAAATCAACACGGTTTCCAAACACAAAGGGGTTCACAGGGATAATAACTTGTGTTATAGACGTTAAAACTCACATGGCATCATCCTCTATGCATTATCCTCCTCTATCGGGTCAACCCTTCTATGGTCAACTAGTCCATCCTTTTATACCTCACCAACCTAAAATACATATGGATGAAAACCAGTAGCCCGCTCTATAAGTAAAGAAAGGATTCTCATAATCTCTACAATATGGAATTCATAAAATATAATTACATTAGATTCATTATAGTTTCCTCAAATCACCCCAGTATAAACACAAGAATTATCAAGAATGATATATCTACCACTCCTAGGTCTCTGCCCTACATTCAATATCATCATGCCTAATATTTTTGGTAAGCTTAAGTTACTTACTTTAAATCACAGGGGGGATAATCACTTGTGTCATTGATGGTATCCCATGTTATTACATATGAAAATTTTAACAAATATTATTGACCTATCATCCCATTCAATCCTCATGAGTGTCTAATTCCAAACTCCATATTAAGTGTAATATCAAAAGAATATATATTAATAAATTACCCAACATCAACTTCCCTACTAATCTGGTCATTCTCACACTCTAATGGAATATTTATTATTCTTCAACCCCTTCTATATAATCTCATAACCATATATACACACATACACATGTCACAAACACATAAAAAACCATATCTACATCACAACCACACATCACATCCTCATCACAGTATGATATCGTGAACATGAATGACATAAACATCATACTCTCCTCCTACAATGCACAACCCCCACTATGTATCCACACCAAATACACATAATCATGTCAACAAGAATATATATACACCAAAACCTAAAATTGTTATAGGTTGTATATATACACCCACTGTGATCCATTACAAATCATACTAAGTGTGAAGGTTGAGAAGGGAAGAGGGAGTGGTTCTTTATGCGTTCCCTCTATAACATAGATATTGAGAAAAACACTCAGAACCAAAGTACCCATATGGATTTCAATCAGGTTACTCGACTCAAGTGGTGGTGTGTAAGAAATAATAAGAAAATATAATAAGTATATAGTCACACATAAATCATTCCTAATGGTTTACAACAAACTAACACTTCAAACACCCTCTTCAACCATTGCCTTGTTACTACCACCCTCTTATAACCACTTCCATTATAATGCCACAAATAATCCTCAACAAATCACATAAGCATCCATATCAAAATTACAAACTTCTCATTTCATTTAACATTATAATTTTTTGGATTTTTATTACCAGATACATTTCAATTGTTAACCATTTTAATTTAAAAATAATCATTAAATCACTACCCACTATAATCCATTCATTAATCATTAAAAAAATTATTCTATATTTAACCATTTATTAACCATAATTATTCCAATCATTATCATTAATCATTTAACAAACCATCATTTATCATTTCCAACCCATCACCCATTACTATTTTCATTTACTCCAATCATATTCCATTTCAAAAGGAAACTATAACACCACCCAATAATAACTAAATTTTCATGACATAAAATACAACTAAACACATTCTGAAATCCATAAAACCACTTATTTTCTGCCTAAATACCCATATCATTGCTATCATTACCACACAATAATCCATGCATCACTACTGTATTAATTACCACACCACATGATCCCAACCACATCAACCAACCATAACCCTTATAATCATAGTGATAAATACCCCATACATAGTAGCATGAAAGGGAAAACATATAATAAATTCACACTAAAAACTACCCCTTAAACACTCTATCATATTAAAGTAGAATTTATAATTTAAATATAACACTTTAATTACAGATTTAAATACAACCAATTCATTACCTGCCTTAGGTGACTAGAAAATAATGAAAGTTGATTATAACATATTATTAGTAGAAAGAAATTTATTTCACAACATCAAGAATAAATAACTTATTAACAACACCGATAAATCCATAAATATATATGAAATATTATGGAACTTCATAAATCACATGAAAAACTCCCTCTTCACTTTAATTTCCTTTAGTGTAATTCATTGTAGTATTTAGGTTAATTAGTACTATCCATTGAATGGAAACAAAATAACATGATAATACCACAATTTACACATAATAAACAAGGATAAATTTCGTGTCCCCAATCTCAACTAAAGATTTAACAAATATTTCATAAGAATGAAAAGAATAGTCTAATAAAACATGACTTAACACATGAGGGTAATCTAAAAGCCCTATGTATGACCATTAACCATTAAAACCATAACAAAAAAACACAAAAAATGAATCAACATTGTTGTCACATCATTCTTAAGAAGAAATTTCAAGAAGAGAATCAAGAAGAAGAGAAAATAAATTCACCTTAGAGGATGAGAAGTAGGGAGCCTTATGCACTACATCAGGAGGGGAAGGCGCGACCGCCAGAGGGGGAGGTGCATGGGAGGATCCACCAACCGTTGAGAAATGGAGGAGTATGGTTCACGGGGATTAGGGTCGATCAGAGAGGAGGAGAATTAGGTTTTACGGGGAGGAGGATCCACCGAAGGGGTTTGAGGGGGAGGAATAAGGGGTAGGCCTAGCAGCGGAGGTCTGGTAACGTGAAGATCAGGGGGCAGCGGAGGTCTGGCAAAGTGAAGATTGAGGGGAAGCGGAGGTCCGGCAACATGAAGATCAGGGGGAGGGGAGTTGTTGTAGGGGTACAGTACCGCGAGAGCTTTAGGGTGAAATAAACATATGACATTGTGAGACCGATTTTATAAAGTAAGGGACTATGGTTTTATCAGTGCTAAAAAATAATTGATAAAGCCTTCCTTTATGAGTGCTAAAATTTTAGTGCTGATAATGGGTCTCTTTATCAGCACTTTTTTAGTGCTGATAAAGGTTTCCCTGTATCAGTGCTAAAATTTTAGCGCTGATACAGGGATTCATTATCAGTACTTTTTTCTTAGCGCTGATAAAAGGTGGAGCTTCCCTTTCCCATTTTTGTAGTGGTGTACAGTCCTAACAACCATAGATACTCTCTGACAACACATCTAATGGTGTATGGATAAAAATAACTCAATATAATAGCTACACATATTGAACCAATATATTCAAAAAATAGTATATATAAATGTTTTTGATGTTATTGCATCAAATTAATCGCTTTCATGAATAGAAGCTATATGAATCATACCACTAGTAGTCAACAGTCCAGCCTCCTGACCACTGGTTGCTTGCTAAACTACATGTAAATGAGCTTTCCCTATAGTATATGTTCATATCTGAGTCTCATGAATTGAAATACTCTTCTAATAATTATTACACATTCCAATACCACCCCATCCTCCAACTGGATTAGTACATCCAATAAAACTCCAACTACTAGACATATACAGTGTAACATGTCCCCAAATATTTCTTTTCCTCATACTATATCATCCATAACCAATTATTGTCCAAGTATTCCTATACAAAATTTTTAAGTGTCAAATATTTATAAAATATTATCACTCCGCTACTAGTTAATGACACTTACATAATATGTAAATAGGCTTTCTACAATTAAGGTAAATCATCTGACCACCTCCATAAGAGCTCGATATTGTCCCCTGGATACTCTGTTGGCCACCAACATAGGGAAAGATCACTAAATTTAACATAATAATTTGTGAGGATGTATAAAAATTTTCCCCATATAATCCAACATATCCACTGGTATAATGCACTTTTAGGTTCCCCTAAAAATTGAGATCCTGATCCGACACCTAAAAAGACATCATCAAATGAATTATATTCACCTTGGACATGAATTCGCATCTACATATATTTTAAAGAAATTTTTGTAACTACATTATCAATCGTCAATGATGGATCAAATAATTTATAGTCCGTAAAGTGGACATCATATTCCATCACTAAAATATTCCCCTGGGTCAAATACACATACTCTTCAAATCTATCCTACCATAGAGTATTTAGGTAGAAATTATACAAGAAGTTTTCATGGAACTACTTCGAATAAATACCCTCTAACTACTCAAACTGAACCTAAAAATCCATCAATACATTTATTGTCCTTTTAAAATTTATGTTTACATCTTAAAATCCTTATCTGGAGGAGTCTCCAAGTGATCTAGAATCACTAGGATAGACTCTTTCCCGATATCAGTTGCCTTATGTCTACCATCTCAGGTCAGCATCAGAGGATGATATAACCAAAAAACTCAAGTCATATCAAACATATTTGGCATAGAATAAACTAATTCCAATTCCATAAACATGATAATGCCTAAAAATTTCTCATAGAACTATTCTTTTTCCTTATCACCTGAACAAATGGGGGCTCTATTGCTACTTATAGAGGCTCATTGTTAGAAATTCCCTCATGTCACCCAACCTTTAAGAATCATCATAAAGGAATCCCTATAAAATACCAAATTCCTAGTTAGATAATGTGACATAACATTAATATATTTATAATTAATTATGGGACACAAATATGCATAAAAACCTATCCTTATACATTATCCAAAAGTCATAACCACAAAACATTCACTACCCCCAACCATCCATATTCATATCCACTATCTGCATAGAAGTAAAAAAACATTACAAAATTTCAAACCTCACACTATAAACCATTTTTATCCATTTTATTTTAAATATATAAAGTCATTAAACAATATTAACCTATTTATTACAAATGTTTTCCTTTAAACCATAATAGGAATAAAAGACATTTATATTTCTCATAACCCAACCAAAAATGATCTTACATATGTGATTGATATAATTAAATTCAAATAAATACCTATTTTCCTAAAATGAATCACAAATACACAATATCACTTCATTCCATCCCATCAATAAAATTTTATAAAAAATAATCAGACAATAATTGATCCATCCAAGTTGAAATATTATACAACAATAATAAGATAAAGTCAAGAACAACAATACCATCCTAGGAACATTGGTTTCCACCTCACATGAGTTAGACACTACCAATAATTTTCTGATTACCAAGGCCCAAAACATCCTTGTATCTTTTATACCATTCCCAAATAGTAATTAAATAAAAAATAAAATCCTATAATAATATTTTTCACATTCCAACTAAATATCTAATAAATAGGTGCCATGAGGAGGTTATCCACATGACCATAGGAACACCTCTCTATAATATATAGGCTACTGAATATCATTGAGGGTATAATGAGTAATATGGGGAAACTATACCATCTTTACTAGTGTAGGAATCAAGAAATATAATAAGAAAAAGTGAGAACAATAATAACAATTAACCACACATTGCATAAAAAATCTCAATATGGGGTAAATTCCTATAAAAAAAATATAATAAATATTCCATGTTAGAGTATTGTCATGTTTCATAGGAAATCCCAAAATAATGACACGTAGAAAAAACCTAAATTAGGTATAGACATCATGTATTCCCCACTCATCCATGCGCTATCCCAAAATACCGAATCAGATATCTTTCATAGGGAATTTCCCTTATCCTAACCTACAACCATGAAATCTACTTGGGTAACAATAGAGGCACAATTAGGGTATTAGTGAAACTCAATAGTCCACCACCAATATTATTTAATGATATATATAAACTAATAATAGTGAATTCATAAGAAAACATAAATAAATAAATATTTAAAAAATGAAACTTGTATCACAATAATCAATAATTGATTTTATACTTGGTTCCATGGCATTAATTAGGATCCCCAACCCACTAAACATGATTCAAACATGATATAGGACTAAGTAATAAATCTTATAGGTCAAAAAATATAAATAAATAATTGGAAATAATTAAGATTTTCTAATAATGATACCAAGGTGAGCTTGTCAAATTACCAAAACCATGTCGAATTCTAGTAGTTCTGTGAATATCATGTCGGCACGTTGGCCTTGAATAATGAATGATATGTATATAATTTAATGTTAATTATTACAAGAATCATGTATATACATCCAAAATCATAGATATTGAGATCCATTTACAATATCCTTACTCACTGGTGTGAAGTGTCATGTCTACCATCTCTATCAATTTTATCAATCCATAATTTCCAAGGTTAATCAGATGTGGAATTTTTTAACACATCACAATATCAAGGTTTCACCTCTTTCATTTATCATTATTCTCATAGACTATTTCAATGAAAATATTTTCCCAATTCCATAATCAAACCATTCATCCAATGATTTATATAACACAACCATTATAGGTTCTTTAAAACCAATTTAAAACATAATCAATTACCTTTATCCAATTACCTGTTAGTAATTTTCCAATGTCATAAAACTTATAATTTATGAATTTTTTGAAAAAATTCCATTTTTTAAGGATAACCTGTCAAAGTATAATTACATAAGGTTTGTAATAACCCTAACTATTAAAAATTAAGTTTCCCTTTATGATTTAATTAAATTTATTTTTATGTGATATGGTTATAAAAAATACATGAAATTTCTTGTTTATATATTTTGATTTAAAATACCATTAATAATATTACAATTATTAGTATATTAATTGAACAATGATCACATGATTAGTATAAATATAGAGATTTTAACAAATCTAATTGACTTGAACAAAGGAAGTGATTTCCCCAACCAATAGAATCATGCCCTATGAAGCCCATTTATCAAAGATTTCAAGGGAGATAGCATATTTAGGATTTTTCCTTGACCAAGCCCAATATTACATCCAAAATATTAATCATGATCAAAACAATTTATGGGAGAAGATCAAGCTCATCAAAATCACAGTCCCGACCAAGTTTACCGAATGTTCCCATGAAAGTCTCACTATCACGCACCTTACACTTAGGGAGTACACTGGTGTAATAAATGGATATATATCAAGATCCTAATAATATGAATATATATATATATATATATATTTTATATAATAATGAATTTATTTTCATTTTTTATTATTATTTTATAAATTATTTTGAATTTGATTCAATTAAACACAAATTATATTTTTGGGTAATATTCAAATTCAATTAAGGGATTTTTTTGGATGAATTAATGATTTTTTTAAATAAAAATTACTTTAATAAAATTTTATTATTAAATAAGGTTTAATATTTATAAATGGCCATATAATTTTTATGAAGTGAAATGTACTTTTTGTTAGGGTATAAAAACTTTTATTGACAAAAACCCAACATTTTCAATAAATGTCAGCTATTATTTTTAAAAGTAAAAATACCCATATTTAGAGAATTATTTTTATAAAATGAATATTATTTTTGGAATCAGAATGTCAAAATTATCCAATGGGAATTTTTTCATAATTTGTTCATAATTTTTTGAGAGAGTCAAATTTTCAGGTAAAAATTAAATACCGTATAAATATACTGTGTGTTTTACAATATCATAATGACCAAAAAATGGTGTAATAAATTCTATAATGAGTATAACAGAAACAATATATGTTTTCCTCTTAAAATAATTTTATTTTTATGTTTATATAATTTTTTCTACTAATCCTTTATGAATCCTTGAAATCAATTAATATATTTTAGAGTTTTCAATTCATTTATTTATAAGTGTGACTCACCTCCACATAAGAAAGGAAATTATTTTAATATGTTAAGAAAATTTCCTAATAATATAATTAAAAACACTCCCCTTTGGTAGAAACTATAGGTAAAAACCATAGGAAGGTTTGGGGTTTTAATATTTTATTATATAGAGTCCAAAACATAAGTTTGTGAAATATTAAAGAATTACCCTCTCATTTTCTATATAAATCCACCCAAGATCCAACTTATCTTCACTAAAAAAAACTTTTATCACATCCTTACTCTACCTTAACCTCTCTATAATCCTCCCAATTCACCCCAAGCTCTCAAAAATCCCCTTTTCAAGCTTTTTGATCAACACACTCAAGTAAGGGTTCTTTCCTTTCTCATATTTATCCAAGTTTCATTATCGTTTCATGCAATTTTATTTAAAATTACTAATCATGGGGTATGTTTTTGAACTTCCACCATAATTCCCTTATTATTTCTAAATCATGACATACCACTTTCTCTCTCATTAGTCCCTCCCACATACACCTATTACCATGCCAAAACTTTTTAAGCATCCTTTCCTTTCTCTTTTGATTCAAGCTTATTTATTATCATATGCCTTCTTTTTCTAATTTTGTATGTGTGGACATGTCCTTCAATATCCCTATTAATATCCACTTAATTTAAAAATTATGAGATACCCATTTCTCTCTCATAAACACATTTTATGAATATTTATGTGACATTGTTATGTTGTGTAATGTTCACCACGATTTTCCATGCCAAACCATTTATGTAGTGAATGTCGAACCCATTTCCTATAAAGGGTGTTCAATTTTAGGTCATATAACTTTTCATTAGGGACTCTCATGTATTTATTACACACTCCTTAATCATGAATTAAATAATATGATGAATGAATCCATGTTTTGTGATCTATGTGGCTCACTTATGCATGATATTGAAATGAAATTGATAGGTGCACCCATAATTATATAGAACTGCAATGCATTGCGTAATGTTTAGTATCATGATACATCATGTTGAGACAATGGTGTACCTTATTCCTTTATGGTACTTTTTCCACCATGAATTCTTGGTAGTTTTGCCTAGACTTATGTTTATGATATAGTGTTTAATGTTGTTTCCATATCTCTATTGTTATGATTATCACGCTATATCATGCCTTATTATTCATGTTCCTTTATGCCTCGTTGATATTACTATTCTAACATGTATTATTATATTCATGTTATTCTTTATATATTATCTTACTAGTATTTATGGCTCACCCGATTCTTATGTATTTCTCTAGGTTATCCAATGATGTTTTAAGCTCAATCATGCTAAATAGGTTTTTTGTAAATATGTTTTAATTCATGTTTGAAGTTGTAATTCAATATACCAAATTTCAAAAGATAATATAATTATAAAAATTTTGGGTTGTATTAATTATAATTCTATGTAATTAAATCATGTATTAATGTGTAATAAAGATACAGTTTGTTGTAGTTGGCATGAGAAGAAATGTTTAGTTATTTTCTTGATTAGGATTATAAAACTCTTGAAAAAGCCTTATAAATAAAACAAAGTGTAATAATACATCCATAAAATTTTGGTGAGTATAATTAAGTGGTTTATCAATAATATAAATACATGTGTGGATACAACAAGTGTATGTGGTTCTAACACTGAAGTACCCAAGAGTAACAACTCCAATAAGGTAATATGGGCCTGACACGGGGTAACCTGGTAAACAAAAATGAGCCTTATTGCGCACATGGGATGACACTCCTTGGGGATATGATTTGGTAATTAATAATCTCATTATAACCCATTATTAAGGGAGTAATAAACCCATAATATTATATTTTAGGAAATAGACCATGGATAACGTAGACTGAAGAATATAAATCCATATGTTATGGAAATGTATGTATGTTATAATGTATCCCATTAATGTCACTAAATTTACATATATATATTTAAAAGATAAATTTACTCATACTTATTTTTCCTTTTATTCTATCCAATAGCCGAAAATTGGAGCAATAAAGTATATAATCAATTGAAGAGAAATTTTATGACTGCCCTAATGAAATGCCCAACCCGATGGGAGCAGGAATCGCACACATCATGATGATACTTTCTCAGCTAAATCGGATTTTAACTAGAATCCTGGGTTGGGAGGTGTTTCCAAATCCCCCCAAAAGAGTACAATCTGTAATCTAGATCTTCATTCAACAAAGGCCTCCTACTTTCAATAGATCATCTAATCCTTTAATAGCCAAAAAATGGATCAACTTCATTGAGAATATCTTCTTCATCCTTCAATGATCTGAACCAGAGAAGGTTCTTTTGGATATTTATCATATGGAGGGTGAAGTAGATAAATTGTGTATATTGATAAAAAAATATGAAGTTTGAGGAAGAGATAGAGGTGATGGTAAGGAAGAATTTTCTTCAAAAGAATTGATAAATATTTTCCCCGCACTCTCCATCTTAAAATGGAAAGGGAGTTCCTTACCCTTAAGAAAAAAGGAGATGAATCTATTAGGGAGTATGATGAACACTTCACAAGGATTGCATGATATGACACTATATTTGTCATTACCCCTAAGTGCTTGGTTGATCACTTATTCAGTGGGATAAAACATAGTCTATAGAAAGCCATATGGATCTAGGACATTTATAGATATGAGTATATTGTTTGATGTTCCCTCAATGTCAAAATGGAGATTGGATAATCTCAGGGGTATCATAGGGATAATAAGGGAAGGTGGAGATCAATTCTGAAAGTCTGATATAGATATCTAATGGTGCCAATAAATTTCAAAATCCCACTTACTAAATGTTTGGAAAGAAGCTCCATAGAAATTTTCTAAAGGGGATTAGGAAATGCTTTAGGTGTAGAAAGGAAGAGCACCTAGATAGTGATTACCGATAGGAGAAACCTGCTACTTTGACAAAGGAAAGAAATTCTCTACTCAACCCACAACATGTTATTCATCACTAAAAACAAAAGGAACCAGGTTATTCTTCAAACTAATGCACTAATCCAGGGGTTTTTAGAGACAACCTAATCTTTTTCCGTCACTACCACCAAAGTGAATCCTAACAATGAAATGGTGACTGGTACGCTAGTTATTCATTTAATAATAGAAACCATACTTTTTTATTATGGTTTTACGAATTTCTTCATATCATGAAATATTAGTATAACTATTCAAACACCACCACAAATCATGGAAGTAGAGATTTCGATGAAAATGGGAAATGTGGAAATTATTGTTTCCCATGTATATAACTCCTCCCCTGTCAAATTTTGTGGGATGAATTTTCTAGTGAACCTTATCATACTCCCTTTGAGGTAATTTCATGTAATTATGGGTGGGGATTATCTTTACATATATAGATCCAACATAAATTGTCGTGATAATGAAATCACTCTTTTTGTTTCAAATCATCCTAAGATTCTGTACAAATACAAGGAGAAGGATGATTCTTATTTAGCACCATCATCTCAAGAACGGATATTATTTCCCTATGAGAAAGAATATCTAGATCCAATTATCAATTTTAAGGAAATAATCATTTTTAAAGACATTCCCATGGTAAGGGAATGCGCTGATGTGTTTCCTAAGGAATTTTCCGGTCTTCCTCCTAGCTAAGATGTTGAGTTTTCAATAAAGATTATACTTGGGGAATTAAAATTATCTAAGATTCTATATAGAATGGTTCTTGTAGAACATGAGAAGATGAGTAAATAACTATATAAGAATATATATATAAAGGGTTCATATACCCAGGAGGTTCCATATGGGATGAACCAATCCTCTTTATTAAGAAGAATGATAGGTAAATACTCCTTTATATTGATTATCATGATCTCAACAATATCACAATAAAGAAAATGTATCTTCTTCCATGGATTTATGAATTATTTGATTAATTACATGGAGAACAATACTTTTCCAAGGTGGATCTGTGGTCAGGATATTACCAATTAAGGGTCAAGGAGGAGGGTCTCCCCAAGATTTTATTTTTACAATGTATGGGCACTATGAATTCATGGTAATTCCATTAAAACTTAATAATTCTCTTGAAATATTCATGTACATGATGAATAGAGTATTTATATATTACCTTGAAAAAAATTTGGTAGTATTTATAGATGAAATTCTAATATAATGCAAAAGTAATGAGGAGCATGAGGAGAATTAGGGTACTATTCAAAAGACCTTATGAAAGGAAAAACTTCATGCCAAGTACAGAAAATGTGAGTTCAGGTTGAAGGAAGTCTCTTTATTGGTAGATATCATCACAATCAATGGGATATCTATGGAACCTTCAACGAAAAAAGTAATTGAAGGTTTTGTTAGGCTAACATCTCAGATATATATTCATATTTTACTTAGTTTAGCTGGGTATTATCGCCGATTTGTGAGAAATTTCTCACAATTGTGAAACCCTCTTACCAAGCTAACATGGAAGGGATTAAAGTTTGTTTTGAATTATGAATAAAAATAAATATTCAAGGAGTTGAAAAGGAGGCTTTTCACTGTGCATATACTCACACTACCCACAAGTGGAGAGATTTTCTTAGTATTCAATGATGCTTTAAATAAGGTCTTGGGTTGTGTGTTGATACAACATGAAAAAGGCATTACATATGCTTCAAGGTAGTTGAAATTTCATGAATTGAACTATCCAACACATGATCTGGTGTTTGATGGTGTGATAATTGCTTTGAAAATTTTTCATCATTATCTATTTGGGGGGAAGTGTGAAATATATACTAATCACAAAATCTTCAAGTATATATTCATGAAAAAAAGTGATGGATATATACCAATGAAGATGGTTAGATCTGATCAAAGACTATGACTGCTCAATCCACCACCATCATGGGAAAGTGAATAAATTGGAAAATGATCTAATTAGAAAGGATCTGAAAATTCTAGCATTAATGATAATTGAGAGGGATCTGTTCTTCTTATATTTGGAAAGGATGGACATGGGAATCGTAAATGAAGGAACTTCATCAATCCTTTCACAAATTATTTCTCAACCATCTCTTATGTAGAGGTTAAAGTATTCTGAAAGAGTTGATGTGGGAATTCTAAAGAAAGTGGAAGCTATAAGGAAAGGGATATTATTGTATCTCAATGTTAATGTTGAAGTTTTTATGGGATTTGTTTCAAGACTATGTGTACCATCAAATATTGAGTTAAAAAGGGAGTTGTTGGATGATGAACAAAGATCAACCTTCTCCATCCACCCAAGAATATAAAATATGTATCTAGATCTTTGAGAACACTATTAGTGGGACAATATGAATAATAATATCATAGAATATACATCAAGATGCATTGTATGTTAGAAAGTGAAAGAAGAAAGGAAAAAATCCAATGATATTATGTAACCATTGCCCATACATACATATAAATGGGAAAACATCACCATGGAAGTTTTCACTAAATCTCCAAAGAAATAAAAAGGGAATAATTCTATATGGATTGTGGTGGATCATCTTAAAAATACTTCACACTTCATTGTGATATGAGAGGAATTATCACTAAATATAATTGCACAAATATACATCAGGAAAGTGGTCAGGTTTCATATAGTACTACTACAGATTATATCTGATCGAGATCCAAGATTCACCTCCAAGTTCTAGAAAATTATTCCCCATTATCTAAACACTGAGTTGAAATTCAATATGGCATATCACCCTCAAACTGATGTCCAATCAGATCAAACTATCTATACACTTGAGGGAATGTTGAGATCATTCGTAATTGACTTCAAAGGATGATGGTATCTACATCTTCCTTTGGTCAAGTTCACTTACAAAAAAAAGTTTCCACTCTAGAATCCAAATTTCCTCCCATGAAGCCATTTATGGGAAGAGGTGAAAAAAATCCTACATGATGGGATGAAGTTGGGGGGAAAATTTCAACGTCCTGAAATAGTTGAGGAAATGGTGGAAAAGGTTAAGACCATTCAGTAGAATGTAAAGGCTTCTCAAAGTTGAAAAAAGAGTTATACTAACAATCATAGATGATACCTAGATTTTAATGTTGGAGACATGCTATCCCTCCTCATATATATATGGAATAAAGTGATGAGATTTTTGAATAAGGGAAAGCTCGGTCCAGGATACATAATCACCTTTGAGATCCTTGATCACATCGGAGTAGTGACTTATCGACTTGAACTCCCAGGTAACCTATCCCGAGTTAATAATGTATTTTATGTATCACTCTTTAGAAAGTACATACCTGAACCCTCACATGTACTCAATTCATAGGTGGTAACATTGGATAATGATCATTCCTATGAGTAGTATCTAGTGAAGATATTATATCATAGAGACAATGTTCTACGAAATAAGATAATTTACCTCATCAAAGTGTTGTGGAGAAACTAAAATTTTGTAGAATCAATGTGGGAATAAAGGATGATGAAATAAAGTTAACCTAATATATTTTAATAAGGTAAATAAAAATTTCAAGGGTGAAACTTCTTATGGGGGAGATTGTAACGAACCAAACTTTTATAAATGAAGTTTCCCTTTGTGATTTAATTAAATGTATTGTTATGTAATATAGTTGTAGAAGACACATGCACTAACATGGTTATATATTTGTATTTAAAAGATAGATAATAATATTGCCATTTTTAATCTATTCATTTAATAGTGATCACATGATTGGTATAAATATAGGTCTGTTAACAAATCTATTTGACTTAGAAAAGGGAAGTGTTGGCCTCAACCAGTAGAATTGTGCCCTATGAAACCCATTTATCAAAGCTTATAAGGGAGATAGAATCTTTGGAGTTTGATATTAACCAAGAACAATATTATATCCAACAAATTAATCATTATTGAAACCATTTATGGGATAATTTTAAGCTCATCGAGATCATGGCCCAAACCATGTTCGCCGAACGACCCCATGAAAGTCTCACTATCGCGCACCTTACTCTTAGGGTGTATGCAGGTATAATAAAACGATATGTATCAAGAACTTATTAATATTAATATGCATATTTTATATAATAATTAAATTGTTTTCATTTTTATTATTACATTATAAATGATTTTTATTTTTATTCAATTAAACACAAATTGTATTTTCTGGTAATATTAAAATTCAATTAAGGGATTTATTTTGTGGAATTAATTGTTTTTTTGAAATAAATATTATTTTAATAAAATTTTATAATTAATTATGTTTTATTAATTATAAACTGTCATATAAGTTTTTGAAGTGAAATGTACTTTTTCTTAGGGTTCAAAATTATTATTTCCAGAAACCCATTATTTTAAATAAATATTTATTATTAATATTAAAAGTGGAAATGAACATATTTCTAAAATTATTTTTATGAGATTAATATTATTTTTTGAATCAAATCATAAAAATTATCCCATGGTGAATTTTTCATAATTTTCTGAGAGAGTTCAATTTTCGGGTAAAAATTAAATACCGTATAAATATACGTTGTGTTTTATGAAATCATAGTGACACAAAATGATATAATAAATACTATAATTGGTATCCTCATCCAAATATATGTTTTCCCCTTAGAATAATGTAATTTTATGTTTTTTTTATTATTTTTATAAAGCCTTTATGAATCCTCAAAAACCATTAATATATTTTAGAATTTTAAATTCAGTTATTTAAAAGTGTGAATCACCTCCACATAAGCAAGATAATTATTTTAATAATTTCTACCCATTTCCTAATAATATAATGAAAAAAAATCCCCATTTTCCTAAAACATATCAAAAACTATGGGAAGGTTTGTGGTTTCAAAAAATTAATTATATAGATTCCAAAACCTATGTTTGTGATATAATAAATAATTTCCC
Source organism: Viscum album (assembly GCA_963277665.1). Taxonomy (NCBI): domain Eukaryota; kingdom Viridiplantae; phylum Streptophyta; class Magnoliopsida; order Santalales; family Viscaceae; genus Viscum; species Viscum album. The sequence continues at coordinate 1,762,096,074 of OY728120.1, read as the reverse complement.
CCACATTTCCTATATAATCCCACCCAAGATCCCGATTTTATTTCGTAAAAATCCTTGGAGAACATAATTACTCTAAAATCCCCTCTCTATAATCCTCCAAAGGTTCCCCAAGCCCTCATGAATCCCTTTTTCAAGCCTTTTGAGCCACACAATCAAATAAGGGTTCTTTCCTTTCTCACATTTATCCAAGTTTCTTTATCTTTCCATGCCATTTTATTTTAAATTACTAATGATGGGATATATTTTAGAACCTCCCCCATACATCCCTTATTATTTATAAATTATTATATACCCCTTTCTCTCTCATTAATCCCTTCCATGTACACTTGTTACCAAGCCAAAATTTTGTAAGCATCCTTTCCTTTATATTTTATTCTAGATTATTTATTATCATATGAATTATTTTTATAATTATGTATGTGTGGACATGTAATTCCATATCCTTATTATTTTCCAATTCATTTCCAAATTATTATAGATCCATTTCACTCTCATCAGCCTATTTTATGAATTTTTTTGTGATGTTGTTATCATGCTGAATGTTCACCATGATTTTCCAGGCAAAACCAATTGTGTAGTGAATGTCATACTAATTTCCTATCAAGGGTGTTCACTTTTATACACATATACCTTTTTTTGGGTGCTTTCATGTATGTATTCCACACTCATTGATAGTGAAATAAATTATGATGGTGAATGAATCCATGTTTTATAATCTATGTGGCACACTTAAGCATAAGAATGAAATGAAAGTGATGGGTGCACCTAAAATTATATAGTGCTCCAATACATTGGGTAATGTTTAGTATCATGATATTTTATGGGAATTTATCCACCATGAAGTCTTGGAAGATTATCCATGACCTATGTTTCTGATTTAGTGTTTTAATTTGTTTCCACATTTCACATGTTATGATTATCACACTATATCATGCCTTATTATTCATGTTCCATTATTCCTCATTGATATGCCTTTTCTAACATGTATTATTATCTTCATGTTATGCCATTTTTATTCCCTTACTAATATTTATGGCCCACCCCTTTATTATGTATTTCCCCAAGTAATCCAATGCAGTTTTAAGCACAAGCATGTTAAAAAATTTCAATAAGGATGTTATAATTCATGTTTAAATTTTTAATGCAATGTAACTAATTCTTAAAGACACTAGAATTCTCAATCTTATGGGTTGTGTTAGTTGTAATTTTTTTAAATTAAATCATCTATTAATATGTAATAAAGATAATGTTATTATAATTTATATTCACATAGACACTTTATTTAATCATATACAACAATTTTTACCATTTTCAATGGATTAACACACCACATGGTTGGCCTTAGGCCTAGTATTATAATCATCAACAGACACCATGGGGTCCATAAAGGGTATTATATATTGAATTATGGAAAACTCAATTTTTATATTCAATTAAGAAAATTCACCGCACGATAGTACATTTTTACAACCACATAAACAAAATTAATATAAATTCTATTGGAGAATGTTTTGATAACACCTAATATATAATTTTATAAAAACACTTATCTGACCTCGTCCCTTGAATCAAACTAAAACATATGCAAAAAAAATTAATAACTCCCTATCAATATGGCACGTGAAAATTTAATTAATAAAATAAAAACTAATATGAATCATATATAAGATAAATAGAAAGCATTTTTGAGTCTAACCTAAGGATTTGAATATTAATAAAAAGCACCTCATACTCCCTATAATTGAAAGTGATGGTTTCTTATAAGTGTATGTAGAAGGTTTTTCTCACCCTAATAGGCAAGAGGAAAAGTGTGGGTTAATATTGTGTGAATTGGATATATAATCTAGAGTTAAAGTCATTAAAATGAACACTTTTAATGAGGCACATGGTCAATACAAACTGTTTTCGAATTCATTTTCAAATTTGGCATCCCCCCTAATCTATGTGGAAACTAGGTCACTTGTTCTGTTGGGGAACCCTCACATTGTTAAAAATCATAAAAAAATTATGTTATGGTATTTTTATATCTTATAATTGTTTCTAGGACACCCTATACATGGTTTAAAATTAATTTAACCCCTCATACATGTCATACGTTCATAGAACATGGTTTTTACTAAGCGTGTGTCAGCCGTAAACCATACACTATATGTCATTTTCTCTCTTTTTAATGTCATGAACCACTACATCACTTTAAATTCTTCTAAAAAATCTATGAGTAATCTCATTAAATATTTTTAAATTAATTAAATTAAAATTATTTCAATAAAATTATTCTTCAATGGATCAGGATTTTCCATTTGGAACATTGTTCTTTCCATAGTAATTTCAATTTTAAAGAAACAATTAATTTTAAATAAAATTAAAATAACTATTGGTGGAAAGAAATATATAATATTAAATAATAAAATGCATAATAATTTACATTAATGTATGATGGTACACCTTCATCAATTACATATCAAAATCCCTTTTTAAATATTTATGGAACATCACGGCCAAGATCAACTATCGCCCAATAGCCATTACCTTTTATCATGAGGCCATATCACATTTAAAAAAAATTAAATTTAAAAATTTATGTATAATTATTGGAAAAAAAATTAATAAAATTATAATTAATTAAAAAAATCAATATGTTATTATACCCAAAATATCATTGGATAGCATTATTTACACCGAAACCATGACCATGGACATGTATATGGTCCATGGAATAATAATCGAACCATATTTTGAAAATTCCATAACATGAAATGAAAATTAATTAGGCTAAATAATTCAATGAAATCAAAAGACATTAGAAAAATATAAATAGTGACATAGATCAACTAAAATTTCATGTGATGACATGAAGACAAATTATCTGGTCATCCTTTAAACAATCCATAGTAAATTCCAATAATAATGAGGTAATTACAGAATTATATGGTGAAATAGTCACCAAAATCCATAATTAGTATACAAAAAATATGATAAAAACAAGAGGAATAATGAACAAAGGAGAAGGATGATGAGAAACCCCATAATAGGTGCGATAGATCGCTCCGGAATAGAAGGGATCATTACATAAATGGGATGAATAATATGAGATATAATTACTTATATCCCTATTTATCCAATCAGGAAAAAATGAAGGAAATCAAGGGAGTTCATAAAAATGAAACCCTAGAAAAATTACTACAAATCCCCTTAAAAAAGTTATCAACCAAAATTGTTTCAAGGATTAATCAAAGGGTTCACCCTATGAGTCCAATACTAAGAAGAGGGATTACCCTCTTCTCGACAATTTTGTAAATTGAAACATAGTATCAGGTCATGAATTATTCTATGAGGAATTGTTCTCAATAATAAACCCAATTCATGTATATAAAGGTACACTAATAAGTCCATTGAATTTGTGACTTAAAATTAATATCATGAATTGACTATTACTGTAAAAAAACATAGTATCCTGACCACTATACCATTATACCAAAATCTATATGAACAGATTTGGCACCACCAATCCTTAAACCGCATTGAATAAAACCTTCTATAGTTATCTAAAAAACATAATATGAGTCCCAATTATCAAAAAAACAACTCACCAAACCAAATAAATAAATTTTCATTTTAATTCATTCAACCTATAGAGGAACCAAGTTTTATAGTATAATATTGAACAATAATTTAGAGGAATTATTAAGGTCATATAATATTGACCATGTAATGTGGAAGGATTTTTGAACTAATTTTATAATCCCTAAAATAACATGAATATTGTAAATAGGGTTCATGTGTAGTATCTTGGAAAAGATGAGTATGCACATATATTTTAGGGTCATGATGTTCAGTCTATCATGATTTATGGTCTAATCATTTAGAATAACGAGTGTTAAAAATAATTTAAATTAATGGTAATTAATATAAGTAAGGGTTCAAATAGGGGTAAAATTAATTGTTGTTATAATGATATGATATTTAGGCACTACTAAATATCCTTTAATATTATGAAAATTCTAAACATGATTATAGATAAAATATTTATATGAAGATCTTTTCAAAAGACCCCAAACCAAGTAGCCTGAAGCTGATGGCTACCTTATTACATTGGAACTAGATATAAGGAATCATATCTCGAAGGACCAAATATTTTTTTATTCTTGGTAAACTAGATACATATTTGAATTCCACACACATTTGATGGAATAAAATATTACATGTGTTTCATTGAAAATACCATTATTACCCTTCGAATATCCATTCATATCAATCACAAAACACTTCCTGGTAACCTGGGGGAACACAACAAAAGAAAGGGGTGAGATTGTATCCTCAGTAAGGCTATGTATATAGGGGATTGTATCATGAATAATTTAAAATAATCAATAATTAATTGTAAATAATAGTAACAAATTAAATTTAATCAATAAATTGAGAATAATTTTTTAAGAACCCAGAACTTCTTTTCAGGTATGTTTTCCTTTTCTAGTCGTTTCTGAGAGAAAGAGAAAATTATGGAGGTCGTGCAGTGGCGCATGGTTGGCACACGGTAGGTGCACGGTCTGAACAAATGATGTGTCCAACCCAAGAAACCGTGAAACCCTTGACAATGGGCTCCGCACGGGCAGTACATCGTTTTTCAAACCATGCGTGCAAGTTGTGCGAAATCCCTGCGTGAGATAGTGGCAACTGCAAGGTTGGTGCACGGTTTTCCAAACCGTGCGGGGTAACTGTACGGCAACTTAAAGTATGGGTTTTTAAGTCTCGGGCCACTCGGTATTTCCCATTTCTTCTCCAAAATCTCCCCAACTCGAGCCTCACTCGGGATTTTGGGTTCTCAAAGGTTGAAGGTTCTCCCCCACTTATTTTGGAGGCAAATCAAAGGGGTTTCTTGGTAGATCGAAGGCAGTTCTTCTTGGGTAATTCTCTCCTCTTTGTTTCTCCATGGTTTTTCCTAGATCTTCTCTTACCTATCTCTAGGTTTTCTAGATCTACATCTGTTTCATGTAGATATATTGTTGGGTTTTCTTTGGCTGTTGATTTTAAGGCTTGAGGATGATAGGGAAAGAGATTTAGAGTGTTCTTTTGTAAAGTGGGTGCCCGGATTTGTGGGTACGGTTGATTGTGGATCGTTTTCGCCGGAAACCTAAAGGTAGGTGGTTTGTTCCTTTTCATTGAAAGTCTTTGAATATTATGTGAAATTGTGCCAATACCCTTGAACGGGGTATTGTGTGTTTACCGTTATACCCCTGTTTTTTTTCTTCCATGTTTATAGGCTTGCCTAGAGGTTTATTAGATATGAATAGGGTTTAATTTCTATGATTTGGATGCTTTTCCCATGTATGTCCTTTTTCTGACCATTTGGTCTTGTTTTGCATGTTTCCCATGCCTAGAGATTATAGGATGGAGAGTTTTTTTTCTAACATGTTGTTGAGTTATAGACTGTTTATCCCAGTAGTTCTTAAGGTTTAACTTGGCCATGTTACATTGTTATTCTCATTGACTTGCATATGGCCATGAGAACCTGGTGTTATAGACTATAAGGGGATAGATCGAGTGAGCTTCCTCAGAGAGACTTTGAGTATTATAGACTATAAAAGGATAGACTTAGTGAGCTTCCTCGAAGAGTCTTTGGGTATTATAGATTGTAAGGGGATAGACCGAGTGAGCTTCCTCAGAGAGTCTTTGAGCATTATAGACTATGTTGGGATATACCAAGTGAGCTTCCTCAGAGAGTCTTTGTTTACTTTGAATTACCTTGATCCATCCAAGACTATAGGAGGAATTGACCGAGTGAGCTTCCTCAGAGAGTCTTTGAATGACTTGGGCTATAAGAGGAATTGACTGGGTGAGCTTTCTCTGAGAGTCCTTGACCTTGGGGATATAAGGGTAATTGACCTTGTGTTCTTCCTCAGAGATTCCTTGACTACCTTATACTATAAGGAGAATTTACTATGAGTGCTTCCTCAGACAGTCTTTATGAATTCATATGACTGAACCAGAGGGGCTAGGCTAAGTGTACTGCCCAAAGGGTTGCTTGTACTTGTTAGGTAGGACTAGAGGGGATGGATATGAGTAATTATCAGAGGGTTACCTATTTGTGATTAGCTTCCCATTAGTTGTTGCTTGATATTGGAACTTGGATTTTTTACTGTTCAGCATGTTCATGTTTTCTACTTAATGTACTTTTACCTGCCATATATTCACTGGCTATTAGGAACAGATCTTCAGGTGGATGCCTACTGGGATTTATTCTCACACCCTATTTTGGCCTTGCATTTGGACCCAAACAGATTATATTGTTGCAAGAATAGATAAGGGAAAGCGCCCTTCCACTTCAGGTACTTGACTTGCTATGGAGCTGGAGATCATGGGACCAAGCCTAGGCTTGAGATACTAAGGATCTGTTATCTTTTTCTTTTTTACTTGGTTCATTACTATTTTTATTAAGTATTGTGACTTGTTTGTCTGTTTTCCTAGATATATGTATCATGCATCATTTATTATGGATTTTTCCTGTTTTTTGTTTACTATGTTGGATATTTACTACTTCCTCTATTGCATGTTTGTTTACTTATACTATGTACTCTGCCAATGAGGTCATAGTTTCCCCACTATCACACCCAAGGCCCTCGCTGCTTGTCATCAGCCTCTGGCATTTGGGGAAATTCGTTTAAAGCTATGTGACCAACCGGGTATGGGGTGCCTTTGGGTGGCTTTCAGAACTGGGACGTTACAAAGTGGTATCAGAGGATTCTTTTCTCTTGACATACTATTTGGACCCTATAGGAAGGGATAGGATGGAATAGGTAGTAATATTTTTTCCCCAGCAGTAGCTAACCCGTGTATAGGGAAAAGCTAATTTACCTCGATTATTGAAAGTTTTCTAGTTTTTCAATTTTATAGTTGATTTGATTTCACCGTTGGTAGATTCACATGCCTTGTGTTGTTACTATTGATATTATTGAGGTTCTATTTCTGTTGCAACCTGATGAGATGAGGGTATTCCATCTCATGTATCATATAGGCACTTGCAAGAAATCACAAGTCATGCATTCTTTCCATGCCAATTAGGGTGCATTAGAAATTTCATATTGTTGTGATAGATGTTGTGTAGAATATACATGTTGTTGTGATATAGGACTTGATAAAAATACCTATTGTTTGATAGTGTATTTTTTGTGTGAGGTTTTGTTTGAATTAATTCCAAACTTTGGTTCTTAAAGTGTTATGGGCTCTCATGGATCAGAATTTTGTGGTTCATTGACTTCTTCACTTTTTTATAACATTTATAAGATGCCAATCTATGATTCGTAGGGAGTATGGGCCCTCATGAATCTTAATTTTGCACTTAAATGTTCATTTTCAGTGATTTTTGGGTTCCATAGTAGTTTCTGAGGCTTACTGTCCGGAAAAACCCATACTACATGCCGTGTCACTGACTGTGCGGGTAGATACACGAGGTTGTGAAAATCTTGGTAGAACACGCCATGTATCGGGTGTGCATGTCATGTATAGGGACCTTGTATCCGGTCGTGTAACTAACAACATGGGTCGATGAAGCTTGTTTAGTACACGTCGTGTCTGGAAAGAACACACCATTTAGTTTTTTTTAAGGGAACTATGTGGGTTTTTCATGTTGAAGGAATCAGAAAGGGGAAGAGAAATTCAAGTACCCGCCTTGTAGTCGTGCTTTGAAAAATATGATTGCTTTCTTTCTTCTATTACCTTCTTTTCCTTCCTATTTTCAGTCCTTGATAATCTTTAATCTAAGGTGTGCAGTTGACCTTGCAGGTTCATGCCACCGAGACGTCCTCTGGTTGTACATCATTTGTCAGATGGTGACCAGACACCGGATATGGCTGATCAGGGACTTCCTGCAGATCCTCCAGTTGTGCTAGTCTTGGCACTAGCAGTTATTCCTGACACGGGAGCTGATGCTCAGTTCAAAGAGGTCTTTTTTAGGATAATTCACACTTTTCAGGGAGTTCCACCTCCTGCCCCATTGATGGAAAAATTGATGTGGGTCTTTCAGAAGTATCATCCTCCTATTTTCTTAGGGGATAGAGGACCCCAGGCTGCAGAGTCATGGCTGGAAGCCACACTGACGATTTTCGAGCATCTAGAGATACCTCTAGAGAAGAGTGTGAATCTCTCTACCTACATGCTTCAAGACTCTTCCAAGAGGTGGTGGGAGGTGATCTCATAGGTAGGTCACCAGAAGAGTATGGCATGGGATGAGTTTCGTCACATCTTCTACAATTACTTCTATCCAGAGACCTTGAGGGCCGATCGGGCTCAGGAGTTCATGAGTCTAGAGCAGGGTACTCTTTCTATTATGGAGTAATCATCTCGCTTTACTGAGTTTCTGTGTTTCACACCTATTCCAGGAGGTGATGATTTGTTCCTTACATGGAATTTTGAGGATGGTCTAAGGCATGACATTCAATCGCAGGTGAACATCTTCGGGTTGACTTCTATATCCTCCATCGTCAACTAGGAGCTGATCACAGAGCACAATCTGAGGGATTTTGGAACTGTGAGCCAGGGTTGTTCAACATCTATAGTTAGTATTCCTCCTACTGATAGTAGAAAGAATCGCAGGGAGTCTACGTGAGGAGATAAGAGTGGGCGAGATGAATCTTTTGGTAGTCAGGTGGTGTGCTACCAGTGCGGGAGAAGTGGGCATACTAGGCTGCAGTGCCAGATAAACCTGATGGACTACCGATCTTGCAGCATGATGGGAAGTCTACAGCACTTCTGTCAGATCTTCTCACCAGTAGCTGGTGAAAGGGGTTCATCTATGACTCCTTGTACAGGAGCAGAACCACCAGTTTCTCACCAGTCTGGGAACGGGAGTTCTTCCGGCCATTCAGGCTGAGGTGGAGGTCACAATTGTGGCGGCTGGTCTCCAGAATATTAGCGACACTAGGGTGGATAAGCTCAGAGTAGTCAGGCAGGGTCACAGGGTTATGGAGCATGCCAGACTTTTGCAATGGAGAAGACCCAGTAAGTGCAGGATCCCGAACCCTCTATAGTTTGTGGTACCATTCTAGTTGCCTCAATTTTAAATTCTACTCTTTTTGACACAAGTGATTCCCATGGCTTTATATCTATTGTTGTCATGGATAGCATTTGTCTTTGTATCTTTTCCTCTACCAATATCTTGAAGTTAGACACTCTGTTGGGGATGATTACATCTAGTGTACGTCAGTGCAAGGAGTACCCTCTTGAGGTTGGTGGGTGTCACTTCCTTTGGGACTTCTATGTCCTAGAGATGACAGGCTATGATCTCATCCTTGTAATGGACTGGTTGGTTCCCTTCCAGGAATTCATCGATTTCTATCACCATAGGTTGAGTTTCATATCACCAGAGAGTGGATCTTTTCTTTATAAGGGTGAATGGGATGTTCGGGTGAGAAGAGAGGGTCCAGAGCATCATGGTTTAGGAGGAGTTACAGCCCAGATTTCCAGTCTATATCTGAAAGACCAGGGGACTTCACAGTTATACTTTCCTCCAGTAGTGGATCGTTTCATATATTTCTTTCTATAGGACTTTTTAGGTTTGCCTCCAGAGCGAGACGTAGACTTTTCGATTGAGCTTGTGCCAAGAGCGACACGGGTGTCCATTCCTCTATATAGGATGGCTACACCTGAGTTGCAGGAACTCAAGAAGTAGTTGGAGGAGTTGTAGTCAAAGGGTTTCATCCGACCCAGTACTTCTCCTTGGGGTTTTCCTATCTTTTTTGTGAAGAAGGCAGGCGGTACTCTTAGGTTGTGTGTGTATTATCAGAAGTTGAACCAGTTGACGGTCAAGAACCGATATCCCTTACTGAGGATTCAAGACCTCTTTGATCAGCTTCGAGGAGCCCGGGTGTTTTCGAAGATCTATTTGAGGTCCAGTTATCATCAGTTGCGTGTTAGACCATCTGATATACCTCTTACATATTTCCGGAGTAGGTATGGTCTATATGAGTATACGGTTATGTCATTCGGTCTCACGAATGCGCCTGTAGTTTTCATGACACTGATGAACCAAGTATTCCATACATACCTGGATGCTTTCATGGTTTTTTTTGGACGATATCTTGGTTTACTCTTACACTAGACACGACCATGCCACACATCTTGATATCGTTCTGAGTACACTAAGAGAGCATCAGTTAACTATTAAGCTCTCAAAATGGAACTTTTGGATAGATCAGATTCACTTCTGGGTCATGTTATCTTAGAGTCAAGAGTATCAATAGACCCAGAGAAAGTGAGAGCAGCAGTTTCTTGGGAGAAACCAAAGAACGTCTTTGAGGTGCAGAGTTTTCTAGGGCTGGCTGGATACTAAAGATGCTTTATTCAAGACTTTTAATGCTTAGAATCACCACTGACGGGCCTGACTAATAAGGGTGCAAAGTTCTTGTGGTCAGATTCATGTGAGTCATCCTTTCAGTATTTTAAAGGTAGGTTGACTTCAACCCTGATACTAGTCTTTCCAAAGCCAGAAAAGATCTATACTATTTACTTCGATGCTTCAAGTATTGGTCTGGGAGCTTTGCTCATGTAGGGATATGGAGTCGTTGCGTATGGATCTCGGTAGTTGGGGCCACATGAGAGGAAATACTCGATGCACGATCTAGAGTTGGTAGTTGTTTTTCATGCCTTACATTATTGGATAGATTACCTTCTGGGAGATCATTTTTTGGTTTTCACCGACCACAAAAGTCTCAAATACATTTTCACTCAGTTTGATTTGAATTTGAGATAGGGGAGGTGGGTTGAGTACCTACATTCCTTTGACTTCAAGATTACTTATACGCCTGGGAAAGGCAATTCAGTGGATGATGCACTGAGCAGGAGGACTCAAATATAGGCCATTCAGGAGGCCAGCAGTGAGTGGAAACTTATGGATCTGTTCTCTGAGATGCATTTGGAGGTGCATGACAGACAAGGAAAGATGTTTCTATCTTTGTTAGTTGTTACCTCTACACTGCTTGATCTAATGTGAATGAGGCATTTATCAGATTCTGAAGGCCTAGTCCTGTAGGAAAGTGTGTCAGGAGAGACCTTATTCTTCGATGGACTATAGTCGAGGATGAGGTCTTGCGTTTCTAGGGGTGCGTATGGGTTCCAGCAGACATACGTGAGGAGCTAATTCAGGACTTTCATTCCTCAGTTTGGGCAGTTCATCCTGGTTTCACCAAGATGTATCGTGATCTACACCATCAGTATTGGTGGCCAGGTATAAAGAGAGATGTTGATGGGTTTTTCCTAAGGTGTTCCACCTATAAGAAGGTGAAGGCGGAGCATCAGCGACCATCAGGACTTCTACAGCAGTTAACCATTCCTGAGTGTAAGTTGAATTACATCGCGATGGACTCCATTACTAGTTTTTCGAGGTCGCCTCTAGGGAATGATGCGGTATGGGTTTTCATTGACATACTCATGAAGGTCACTCACTTCTTGCCAGTCAAGTAGACCTTTAGTGTTGACCAACTAGGATAGTTGTACATCTGAGAGACTATACGTCTACATGGGGTTCCCCACTCCATTGTTTCAGACAGGGATGCATGTTTTTCTTCTCGTGTTTGGTAGGGGATTCAGAAGGCTTTGGGTACAAAGTAACTTTTAAGTAGAGCATACCATCCCCAGACAGATGGTCAGTCTGAGCATACGATTCATGTTCTTGAGGACATGCTTCGAGCATGTATTCTTGATTTTGGAGGTTCTTGGGAGAGACATAAACCTCTAGTGTATTTTTTCTACAACAATAGTTTTCAAGCAACTATTCAGATGGCACCTTATGAGGCTTTGTATGGTAGGCCATGCCGATCACCCTTGTGTTGGATGGGGGTAGGAGAGGCAGCTATGTTGGGAACTCTTCTTGTCCAGGAGACCACAGAACATATAGAGTTGATTCAGAATTGGATGTCTACTACGCAGTCTTGTCATAAGTCTTATGCTGATTAGTTGAGATGACCTCTGGAGTTCGTAGTCAGAGATAATGTTTTTCTACATGTTGCACTAAGGTTGGGGCATAAAAGGATCAGGAGATAGGGTAAGACTTTGTTGAGGTACGTCAGGCCATTTGAGGTGTCGGAGAGAGTTGGGCCGATTGGCTATCAGTTGCAGTTACCTCAAAGGTACCAGGATATGCACGACGTCTTCCACATTTCACAACTTCAACGTTACTTTTCAGACCAATCTCATGTCTTGCAACCCGGGGAGGTTGAGTTAGAGGTGGATGCATTATTCGAGGAGCATCCTATCCAGATTTTCGATCATAGTACAAAGGTTCTTTGTGGCCGGTTTGTTCCTCTGGTACAAGTGCTATGGCAGAACGAGAAAGTACAAGATGATGCTTGGCAGAAGGAGGCTGATATACAAGCTCAGTGGTCGGAATTGTTTGGGGTTTCTTCTTCTACGCCACCTTCCTAGGGAAATTAGGTAATGAATTTATTTAATGGGGTAATTTTTTAAGAACCTGATCCTTCTTTTCAGGTATGTTTTCCTTTTCTAGTCGTTTTTGAGAAAAAGAGGAAATTCTAGAGGTCGTGCAGGGGCGCACGGTTGGCACATGGTTGGTGCACGATCTGAACAAACCATGTGGCCAGCCCAAGAAACTGTGCAACCTTTGGCAGTGGGCTTCGCATGGGTAGTGAATGATTTTTCAAGCCATATGGGCAAGTTGTGAAAAATCCCTAGGTGAGGCAGTGGCAACCCCACGGTTGGTGCACATTTTTCCAAACCATGTAGGGTAACCATGTGGCCACTTAAATTTAGGGTTTTTAAGTCCTGGTTCACTTGGTATTTATCATTTCTTCTCCAAACTCTCTCCCACTCGAGCCTCGCTCTGTATTTTGGGTTATCAAAGGTTTAAGGTGCTCCCCCACTCGTTTTGGGGGAAAATCAAAGGGGTTTCTTGGTGGATCGAAGGTGGTTCTTCTCAGGTAAGTCCCTCCTCTTGGTTTCTCCTTGGATTTCCCTATATCTTCTCTTCCATCTCTCTAGTTTTTCTAGATCTACATCCTTTTCATGTAGATCTAGTGTTTGGTTTGTCTTGGGTGTTGATTTTAAGGCTTGTGGATGATAGGGAAGGAGATTTAGAGCATTTTTTCATGAATCGGTTACCCATATTTGTGGGTGTGGTTGATTATGGATCGTTTTCACTAGAACCCTAATGGTAGGTGTTTTGTGTCTTTCCATTGAAATTATTCGAGTATTATGTGAAATTGTGCCAATAACCTTGAATGGGGTATTGTGTGTTTACCTTTTTAAACCTGTGTTTTTTCTGCCATTCTTGTAGGTTTGTGTAGAGGTTTATTGGATCTGAATAGGGTTTAATTCCGATGCTTTGGATTCTTTTCCCATGCATGTCCTGTTTCTAACCGTTTGGTCTTGTTTTTCCTGTTTCCCATGCCTAGTGATTGTAGGATGGAGAGTTGTTTTTCTGATATGCTGTTGAGTTGTAGACTGTTTAGCCAAGTAGTTCTTCAGGTTTACCTTGGCCATATTGCATTATTATGTTTGTTGACTTGCATAGGGCCATGAGAACCTGGTGTTATAGACTATAAGGGGATAGACTGAGTGAACTTCCCCAGAGAGTCTTTGAGCATTATTGACTATAAGGGGATAGATCGAGTGAGCTTCCTTAGAGAGTCTTTGGGTATTATAGACTATAAGGAGATAGGCTGAGTGAGATTCCTCAAAGAGTAGTTGAGCATTATAGACTATGAGGGGATAGACCGAGTGAGCTTCCTTAGAGAGTCTTTGTTAACTTTGAATTACCTTGAACCATCCTAGACTATAGGAGTAATTGACCAAGTGAGATTCCTCAGAGTCTTTGAACGACTTGGACTATAAGGGGAATTGACTGGGTGAGCTTCTTCAGAGATTCCTTGACCTTGGGGATATAAGGGTAATTGACCTTGTGTGCTTCCTCAAAGATTCCTTGACTACCTTAGACTATAAGGGGAATTTAATATGAGTGCTTCTTCAGAGAGTCTTTCTGAATTCATATGACTGAACCAAAGGGGCTAGGATGAGTGTAATTCCCATAGGGTTGCTTGTAATTGTTAGGTAGGACCAGAGGGGATAGAAGTGAGTACTTCCCAGAGGGTTACCTATTTGTGCTTAGCTGCTCATTAGCTGTTTCTTGATATTGGAACATGGATTGTTTACTATTCAACATGTTCCTGTTTACTGCTTTCTATACTTTTACCTGCCATATATTCACCGACTGTTAGGCACAGATCTTCAGGTGGTTTCCTATTAGGATTTAGTTTCACACCCTGTTTGGGCCATGCTTTTGGGACCAAATAGATTATATTGTTGTAGGTATAGATAAGGGTAAGCGTCCTTCCACTTCAGGTACTTGACTTGCTATGGTGCTCGAGAGCATGGGACCAAGCCTAGGCTTGTGATGCTGAGTAACTGTTATATTTTTCTTTTGTACTTGGTTTAGTATTGTTTTTATTCAGCATTGTGAATTGTTTTTCTATTTTCCTAGATATATGTATCATGCATCATTTATTATGCATTTCTCCAGTTGTTTATTATCTCAGTCTTCCGTTGTTTACTGTTGTTTGATATTTACTGCTTCCACTATTGCATGTTTGTTTACTTCCATTGTGTACTCTTCCAATGAGGGAATAGTTTCCCCACTATCACACCCAAAGCCCTCGCTGCTAGGCGGTAGCCTCTAGCGTTCAGGGAAATACGCCTGAGGCCATGTGACCAGTCAGGTAGGAGGCACCTCTGGGTGGCTTCCAAAACCGGAACGTTACAAATTTGGAAAAATTAAATTATAATAATATATATCCATATAAAGAATCAAATAATCTTTAAACATATCCATGGATATTCTATCTTATAGAATGATAACATGAAAATGAATAATTTATCTAATAATGAGGGAATTCATAATTAAGAATATATAAAACATAATTTAATCACCTTTCAAAAAAAATTAAATCTGTTGGTAGAAATACATCAAATTTGGGCAATAGATTTGTCTCGTGTCGCCTATCGATGCATTGAGGGGAGATCTATAACTAAACTCCATCCATTATTTAATAAGTCCAATTAATTCTTAATATAAATGGGGTTAAACATAATCAGCATAAAAATTCATATTGAAAAATGTATATATGTAGTTTTAATACTTACCCAAACAAATTTACATAATCATAAACCATCTAAAGTAATACAGTTAATGGTAATAAAACTGTACATAATTAGTCAAACTAAACAAAAAAAACATAAAAAGAAATAATAAGGATGATATCAATTCAAAATATCTAGAATTTAACATAATTACAAAACATTGATGATGACATTGATGAATATAAATACAATAAGAATGTCATTAAAAAAAATTTAGGAAATCAACTTTTTCAATTTGAAAATATTTTTCAAAAAAAAATTTAAAACATATTTTGAAAATAAATTTCCTTGTAACTAAAATTTTAAAAAATATAAAATCTGATTTAAAAAATTTAGTTGACATTATGGTGGAAGATTCTATTTATGTCTGAAGGGTTAAAAAATAATATTCCTTTCATAATATTATTAAAAGAAAATGAGTCATGTTTTGAAAATGGTATAAGGATTCCTATAAAAACATTTTTTTAAAGTAAAAGTGGGTAAAAAATTATTTATTAAATCATTTGGAAAATTTTAAAACATTTTTTAGAATATTTTTTCGAAAGCATGGATTTTTATGATAAAAGTATTTTTGAAAAAATAGAGAACTAATGTAAGATTTTATTAAAAATATTTCCTTAACCATTATTAGTACCAATATGTGGTAAAATATAACAATTAATTGAAAATGTTAATGAAAAACTGGAGGATAATAAAGTATATTTTTATTAGGATATAAATTTAAAATAATTCCCCCAAAGTAGAACAAAACAAAACAAAAATCCCAAATAAGGATGATATTGTTAAATAAAACCATACCACTTTGGTAATATTTGAATCATAAGAAAATTCAATGAAATAACTTCCAATAAAAATTTAAAAATCATAAATTGAAATGGTTTTATGATATAACATATCAAATGTGGAATTATATATACCACAAAAATTAATATTTGGTGAATATGGTCTACCTCTCATGGAAGTAAAAGTGAGACGAGAAACTCATACAACATTTTCAACTTCCTTAAAATTTATATGAACCTCCATTATTATAAATATAAGTTTAATATAAACATATTTTATAAACAAAATCATATATATGAGAAGTTATATGATTTAATTGTTTACTTTTTTCACTAGTTTGTTAATAATTATTTGTCAAAACCAATGTTTTGGTTGATAATTGCTTCATTTCGCATGTATGTTTTAGTTCATAATTTTTTCCTTTTAATTTTATTATGTCAAAATAATCCCCATAATGTCAACCATGATATAAATATATTATGTATTAATTATATATTTATTTATAATAATCTATTAAAGTTAGAGATAAAAAATTTATTACACCAATGATGGAGACGGTAGGTCATACATATGCAAAAAACACTATTTCCATTTTTATTAAAAAATGAAATGAAAGGAAAAAAATTATTAATTAATAATTATATAATCATTATTATTTCATATATATATTTTATATAAATAAAATATATCCTTATAAAAATATATTTACAAATAAAGTAAAAAAAATAGTTCACATCAGTATGTAGAGGTGGTAGTCCACATGTGTGGAAGAGATACATTATTTTTTCAAGAGATTAGAAATAAAGGGGTTATATGTGTTGTTACATTTCCCAAAGTATTTCTAGTTCATAAATATCACATATATTTATTAATTTTCACCTTACTGCCTTCCATGTAAAGCATAAGTGAAAAAAAATAACATCACTTCAGGAGGTGGTAGTCCTCGTACACACGAGCAATGTTGTTGTATCCTCCATGATATATAAAGTTAGAAGATATATATCATATCATATTTAATTAATTGTAATAATATCATAAGTATGATATTAATATTTCAAATCCATCATTATACTCATCCTTGAAATGTGGTTATTGAAAATGAAATACAATTGTTCACGAACCACAGTCTATCATACACATGATTGACAGTTTCATTTTCCATTTGATGTAAGTGGAGAAAGATATAGGTCATTACATTGAAATAATAGAATATAACTATATGATATATACTGGTTTTATTATTATATCATTATTTAATATGTTTTTTTATGGTGTAATAATAAATAAATAAAAATATGCTCATTATGAATTTTACTTCTTCTTCAAAGAACTCTTTTAGGTTTACAGCTAAATCCTTCATAGAATGGATCTAATATCATACCAAGGTCCATAGAAATTTATTTGAGGATTAAGTATGGTATTTTTTTAGGTAATTTCTATTCCAAATTTTTTGTAACTATGAAGAGGGGATGAGAGTGTGTGGCTTTTGATAAGTGGGGTAGAGGACACACATAGAGTAATTGAAATAATAAAGTGATACCCATGATTGTCTCTTGAAATAACCCTCAAAAATAGATCAATTTCAAACCATATAGGAATAGGGGTATAAATATACATATTAAATGTGTTTTTGAAAAGTTTTTGGTAATTTATAACCATTATATTTTTAGTTTTATACCCCATTTGAACCTATTTTTACATTAACTGCAACATTTATTTTTTACTATTTTCACTGGTAATTAAGGTAAAAAATTATGTTTTCCATATAATATAGCATATATATTTTTTGATTCAAAATATGTAATCCATTTTTACAAATTCAATTTACAAAATTCACATAAATCATTTTAAAAATAAACTGCAGACATGATGATAGAGCATTTTCCAAAAGTAAAAATTCTCATAAGTAGAAATTATTTTAATATTAAAATTAAATATCAAATTCATTAAAAAGACATAAATTAGTTAAATATTAATATAATTTAAGTAATTTTACTTTTATATAAATTTATATTATAATATATCTTTGTCCATTATTAAAATGAGAAGGCATTTTTGGATAAAAAACATTATTTTTCACAATTAATCAAAAAAATACCCTTTTTAAAAATTAATAAAAATCACCCAAAGGAAATTTTTACATATATATTTCAAAAATAAATTTTATTTATTAAAATAAATTTTATATAAGCAGTAAGAAAATAATTTTAAATGAGGTTTTCAAAGTGAGACTAATACACCTTTTATAAAAAAATGGATTTTTTTGAAAAAAATATTTCTCTTTCAAATTGTTCATATTTTATTAATAATAAATATATAAAAATTGAATTTAATTTTTACATATGTTAATAATATAATTTTTATAATTTTTTTAATATTACTTATTTCCACCTTAACATCTTAGTTTTAATGGTCATGTTTAAATAATAATATTTTAATAGAGTATCGAGTTTCGTTTAAACAAGGTGTTATATGTTTCAAAATCAATTAAAGAGATTGAATTTAAATGCATATATCATAATGTCTCAAGGTTTTATATTCCCTTATATTCTTGGTGTATAATTTCATTCACACTATCAAACATGATGTTCCTTTTTTTAAATCTTGGGGTGCTATATTATACCCTCCTAAAATAATTGTTTACTTGCAATTTAATCTCGATCCTGGTAATCAAGGGGGTGACATTTGGAAACAAATTTTTTGGAAACCCACTTCAGAAATGGGATTAATAAAACCACCTCTTGATAAATGGGATATATATGTATATAGGTCATATAAAATAAAAAATTACTAGGTTTCTAAGTATGAGAACATTAGTGAGAAATGAAAACATGTACATTTAAGAGAATACCAACGCACAAGGCTTAATAGAGAGTGATATATAACTTGATAATTATAATGTATACCAATAGAAAACCATTAATATATATATTGATTTAAAATTTCATTGAATCAATAAAAAATAATGCAATAGGAAAAAAAATCTCAAGATATTTTTCTAATGTTGAGTTATTCTATTTCCATTATGAATGGGAAAAGAAAAAAATTACATTAAATTTCATCCT
Organism: Viscum album; assembly: GCA_963277665.1. NCBI lineage: Eukaryota > Viridiplantae > Streptophyta > Magnoliopsida > Santalales > Viscaceae > Viscum > Viscum album. Next base: position 1,762,077,085 of record OY728120.1, on the reverse strand, counting down.
TTGTATATGCTTAGATAAATTCCTAAATCATCTCTCACTCTATGAAAATAATATCCAATATGAAATTTGATTCCTGATTTACTAAAATTGACATTTAACTAATCATTAGATCAATAATATATCGAATTGTTATTCCTCCTAGATCTAGCTATTTTCTAAGGCAAAAATGGTTATAATAATTCATCCAACATCACGCAAAGTTCAACATAATCAAATCTATAAATAATTAAACATTATAATCATCCAAAATATGTATTTCCAAATTAAAATTCCAAAAATTTATAAGGTAGTTCACTAAATCGTCATTATATTCCATAGAAAATATAAAGTTTCTCATAATCTCACATTCCAAATATATGAATAACTTTATAACTATAATACCATAATAAAAACTCGTTATTCCAAAAAAAATCTCAGTTTTTCAAATATATTCCATAAATAAAAACATGCAGTAAACTCAAACATAGAAAACATGAATTAATATTCAATTATAAGGATAACAATATTATCCCTTAAAAATATCTTTATCATTATTATTTTAACATCAGACACATATTAAGGGTTATCTTCCATTAATCATGTGATTTCCAAAAATATTCTCTTTCCATAGAACCACTTTTATTTTTTATCGTTACTATTCATAATATTATTTTAGGCCCCCAAATAAAATGTATTATTGTACCATCCCTGTATATTTTATGATTCTTATAATTATAATATCACTGATAAAATAATTTCACAATATATTTAGTGAACCCATATAAAAGAAAATTAATCATTCCTATTTAGTTGTATCCTTAGCATAATGATTACAATGATTCCTTTTCTTCTTCTATTGTATATTTACTTTACTATTTGGAAATTCATTTATATAGTTCCCCATATTCATACAATTGAATACTTGAACATTAAAATCTTATTTTATTCCATTTAAATCGTGAGAAATTTTTCCTTTATCTCTAAGCTCATTGAAAACTCCAATTCACTTCAACCATGTACTAGTGTGTTTCATTACAAAATTATTACATGTGGAAAAATATAAATTTTCCTTCATCAATTTGTCCTTATTTTCCACTTATGTACTATTCTTCTCTTACATCACTTAAAATCCATAAGAAATGGATATTTCTTTATCTGTCTTGATAGCACATTATATTATCTCTTCATATGATTGAAATGTTTGGTTGACTAGTTTCCTTCAAGTAATTGGATTTATCTAATCATATAAATAGTTAATCATGCTCTTTGGATTATATATATTGTCCTTATCATTCATTTATAACATTTTAACACTTTATTTAGAATTAATGACATTTTATGATTCCTTTATTCATAAAATTGGGAATTTTCTCTTGATATCCTCTCATTACTCTCATGAAAAATACATTTCCAAGAATATTTATTTAAAATAATTTTATTCAATTTTTTTATTTCTTCATCATCATTGGAGGTGTGAATAAATGACCTTCATTGATCTTCATCTTCTAAGTGATGATAAACTTCTATGAAAAATTTCTCTCATTCATTTCTTCCAAGAATGATACATATTTCTCTAAGGAACATATCAATTAATATTATATTAATTTATTTGTAGTATCATTAAATTATTCTGGATACTGGCACATAATTTGGTCTAACATTTTACACCATGTTGCGGATCAGAAGGCTTCTCCATATGGTAGAGGTTATTACTAATAACCAATGTCATCTTCCACAATATGGTTATAATTTCTTCCATTCCATCTTCATTATCTTACCTAAGATGGGAAATAAATTTATGGGGTAAATGTAGAGATATGGTTCTCATTCCTTCCACTATGATCCATTTTCAAACAATGTCATAAATAATATTAGACCATCTCATTATAAAACACAATGTATAACCCAAATGCGATCAAATGACATAACATAAATTTAAAAATTTAGGCTTGAATAATCTAATAATAATAATAATTGATTCTCTATGAATGTTTTCAAACCATAAAAAAATTCAAATACCTCATAAATTTTTGTAATGTAAATTTTAATTATCCTAATAATATACCCCAGGAGTGTCAAACTAGGTCCATTGTAAACCCTATTTTGTGAACTAATTAATGCTCTATCAATAATAACAAGCCTTTTTGGAGTTATTACCCCTATGGACATCTATTTAAATGACACTTATCATTTTTGTATCTATAAAATGATTTATTATTTGTAAAAACCTTATAATCTCGACCTTACAAAAAAAATAAGATTACCTTATATTCTTATCCTGGATATTTATTATAAGGTTGTATTCTCGAATCTTTGTTTTCATAAATATATTTTCCTTGGTTTTTAACAATAATACTCTAATAAAAACTTTAAATAACCCAACCCTAATAGCATGTAGTTGGTTGTTACTTTATTACATTGGAACTAGATATAAGGAATCACCTCATAAAGGAAGAAATAGTTTAAAAGACATGGTAAACTAGATAAATATATGAATATCACATACATTTGATAACCCAAAATACAATGTTTTTCTTTGAGAATTAAATAATTACCATTATTGTATCATTGCATATTAATCATAAAAAATTCTTTATATCTGGGGTGGAAAAAACAAAAGAAAGGGGTTATCTCATATTCTCAATAAGGGTAAACAATCTATAGAATATGTCAGGAATATATAAGTATAATATATATGGTATGGTAAGTTACTAAAACATGTGTCTTTTAATTAATAAATTTATAATAATTTGATATAAATAAAAGATAATAAAATAATCTCATACAAATAATAACATAATATGGTATGTTTTCCATAGATATGCTAACTAATAGAATAAGAACATGGATAATAGTAACTAATATTATAATGAGGGAATGTATAATTTCAAAAATAAAAAATGAAATGTCTAGACCATTAATAATACAACCTATATATGTCACACTCCAAATACCGTGTACCTAGAGTTGGTTCCATACAAAGGATCGAATTCAGTTCAGGCTTTGAGAAACCAGCTGTTTCTGAAATGTTTCTTCTGATAACAACTAGTACCTGAAAAAATTTATTTCCAAAACATAAGGTGAGCATAAGAATTCCCAGTAAGGGGTTTAAAAATAACATACTATACTCCAAAATAACTTTTTAAATCATTCTTTAAAAATTCCATAAAACATTTTCTTAAAAGAGATATAACACAAACAATATACCATGACAACTGTTCAAAGAGATATAAGTGCACAATTTAAAACATGATAACATTAACATAGTTCAATTGAGGAAATGCTCATTAAGGATAATAGACAAAAGACATTTTATTTTGAAATGAAAGTATAGGATTAATAACTAAGTGTAATGAATAATCAGAGTTGCGCTTAAATATAATAACATCAATTTCATCTTTTACACTTGTGTAACAAACATTATCTATAAAAATATCTGAATATATTATAATAATATGCCATACTTATACTTCCTCTATTTCTCATAAACATAAATTATTTAACCAAGAATATTCTACTAGTCGAATAAACCTCTGTTTAATTAATTTTCATAGTATTAATGAGGAAAAAGCATATGTCGGACTATGTCAAGGCCTCAGCCAAGACGTCTAGTGATTAAGGCCTCGGCCAAAATCCATAACTCATAAATGGAAAATTCCCCAGCCATTTCCTCTTCTAGTAGTCTCATGAGACCTACCGATGCATCGAGGGGCTATAACGGGCCCCACCCATCACATAATAATTCCAATGCATTCCTCATACCTCTAAATCAATGTGCACATCCAACTTTGATCTATTAAATTACATATCACATATCAAGCCAAGTGTACAAAATACTTGGTTACTTATTTCACCATACATTTTATTCAAGGTGTCCCACACCACCTTGAACAATTAAATCCATAAACTCGGAATAAGTTTAATATCACAATCATCCACTTTTAAGCATATGTAGTGAGTCTGGAAGAAAACAATGAATTGTACGGTTAAGCCAATAATTGGAACATAAGTTAAGGGTAATTGTGATGAAAAACACAAAAGAAGTACCAAATTGGCCACATAAAATGAAAAATTCTAATACCATGTTATAAAATAACATTCCTGATTAAATAATGAGGTGATCTTACCACAATAAACAAAGGGATAACTTAACATTTCATGCATAGTACTAAACTCACATCATCTCAAACATTACAAGTTAAAACTTAAAAGTATAAAACTCAACCTTAAACATTATCATTTAATATAATGAGTAAATAGTAATCATTACATATGAATATGAAGTCACAAAATTCCAATATCTATACTCATGAACTAATCATATTAAAAGAAAACATTTGAAAAACCATGATTAGGGTTTCATTTTTTGTAAAGTATTCATTCAATGGGGCATGCAAAAAAGTAGTGATAGGTCAAGCCAGAAACAGTAGAAACTTATATTTAGTACTTTCTTTGAAAACCATATTATTTTATAAAAGAAAATGGAATTCAAAGTTGGCATTCATACATCTGTACCCACATACCCAATTACCCACCACAAGTATATGCAAGATTCTCATTCTATGTTGGTTTATCACTTGTAAGTTAATTAAAACATGATTTAAATTTCTAGGGTACAAATATTGAATTGTTTTAAAAACCGAAATTATATTATGTGTGCTCGTATATAAGAACATACATGATTAGATGTAAATATTTCCTTCAAAAAGAGTCTCCATGCACTTTAGTCCTTTATTATCTCATATTTCAAACTCAAAAATCCTTAATCTAGCTTATGAGGTTTATTCAAATCAGAGAGTCGGGTATTTTATAATTACATATTTTCATATACATATATATATATATATATATATATAACCGATTATAAGTTGAGGAACCAAAATAAAATTTGCATGGTTTGTCCATACTTAGGGTCCTATAGCTTAAGATCTTACAACCCTTGAAGGAAGAAATGACCTCAAACCATAGGGCAATGAATCTTATATTACAAGTGTATATACATATATATACACAAAACTAAAACTGAACAAGAAATACAAAGCTTACTCCCCTACCTTAACTCTTGGAGGTAGAGGGGATCGGAAGGTGATGGAAAACTTAGAGGACTTGCTGAGATCTGCTGAAGACTTAGGTGTAAGGATCTGAGAGGATTCCTCGGTTTCATCAGATGTTTTTATATAACTAAACCTATAAATTACATATATATTTTTTAATACAAGTAGCGAGGTATCTGAGACCAAAATGTATTATAAAAATATCAGGGAAAGAGGTCTTCGTGGAAACTGTGAGAGAGGAGGGTCTTGCAGTTTTCATGGTGAAGAAAAATGGTGAAAAATATAGTGTAGGGCACCGGTGCAGCGAACGCCACAGGAGGAAGAAGATAACACTATGGTGGAAGACTGGGATAAATTTCGATGGCCAGGATCAATTTGTCCTAGAATTCAAGGGTTGGGATGTGTCTGCGGGTTTTAAAAGGAATGAGCAACTTGGATTTGATCGGACGGCCCAGAGACGACGTGGCATTTTAAAACTCTCGGACGACTGAGATTAAAACTTGGTTTGATTGAACAGTCCACCTAATCACGGTGATATGTCATGGTTTCTGAATGTCGAACACGGGGTCGATTTCAACGGCCCAGATCACATGATAAGTGATCCAATCGCCACGATTTCATTTCGCCTGAAAAATCGCTTCCAACATCGAAACGGGGAGCTAATTTTTCCTCCCTTATAAGCCCAAGCCTCCCATTCCATAATCATAAATCACATAACACACACCTAGGGGTCCTTATACACAGGCTCCCGCTCCCCCCCCCCCCACAGGCTACATCCTACCCACACTCTCCGTAGCTTGCACCCGCGTTGCGTGCTCTTGCGCTCGCTCCCAAAGCTCTTGTGCCTCTTGGGTGACCTATGCCCGACCTCAGGCTGGCCTGGGCGTAGGCTAAGGGCTAGGCTTATCCACCATGTGTGTACTGCTTCCCTCGGCCCAGCCAAAAATGGGCTAGCCCTTGTGGGCCCAAATGTTTTATATAACCTAAATTGAAAAATGTAGTTTTAAGGCATAATAATACCATATTGAAATTTTCCTTTTTATACATGGATTTTTGTAAACATTATAAGGTTAATGTTTACAAATTAACCTTTTTCCTAAAATTATTTGATAACGTTGTCTATAAATACTAATCCTTTAATATAAAAAGTAATAAATCGAATGATAATTCTTATACTAGTGTTGTAGTGGTCTAAACATAGTTTAATTAAAAATATAATTCAATTAACAAGAATTTAAACATAGTTTAAGACATTAAATTAAAATATTTACAACACATTTAAATTAATTACATCATGTTTTGAATTCCTTATTACATTACAAAAATAGCTACGTATAATTCAAAGCATTCTTCTGTGCCCTTTTTAAAGATCATGGTTAGGAGTAGTTTTATAATTTTTCAAATTATAACCTAATTATATGGTGTACTAGAATATACTTATAAATTTTCAATTAATTGTCCAACGAGGCCAACGTCTATATTTATAACCATTAGAGTTCCATGGTTTCCCAAGGCAATGGTCACATTAGTGTCTTATAAATCCAAGACCTAGGGTGTCCTAACACTCAAGTCGATTGAAGAAGATGGTTCGCATCATACCTTTGGTGCCTAGTTTGGCCGCGGTGGTTTCAGTAATTCTTATATTCATTATGACGAATTCTAAGGACCCATATTATTTCCTTGGGGTTCTCATTGTTTTAAGTTGTCTCCCTGTAATTTTGATAGGGTTCTTAATTGGTTTTTTTGGCATGGTTTCCTGTTTGATCTCAGTGTATTGTAAACACTACGATGTTCTTATTTGAATAGAACTCCTTGCGTCCATTTCGTGTGCTTATTCCATTGCATCATATTATTATTTTTCCAAAAGATATAAGTTTTTTTCAGGTAATAGACAACATAAAAAACATATAAATTACCCTTACATGAAACACAAGTTTTTGGGGTGTCACAATTTATATGGTTAGAAACCCATCTAATCTAGACAACTAATTTTTCTCTTGAGAATTTTCGATACAAAAAGGGGATATATGTAACTTGAACCCACTATTCACTTACTATTTCAAATGGATCTATTATTGAAAAATATTATATATCAAATTTTTATACATACCCCAATCAAATAATCATATTCATAAACCATCTATAGTAAAATGGTGAAAGGTTATAAAATTGTACAACCTCATTCAATTTGATCATAAATCATCTAAAGGAAGAATAATGATGATATTAATATAGATACCCATATTTTATCATAACTACAATAAATAGTTGATGTTGTTGATAAATAGAAATGCATTTAAAATTTCATAAAAAAATTGACGAACACAACATTTTCACTCTGTAAAATCTTTTAAAAAGGTCCAAAAACATTATAAAAATAAAATTATTTGAAAACATCCATTTAATATATTTAATATATGATATAAAACATTTAATGATCATGATAGAGGATAATTACATTAAAGTCGGGCTTGTTAAAAAAATAGTTTTATATTTACATTAAATGAAAAATGAGACTTATTTTTAAAAAAAACTTGAGTATTTATTTACATATTTTTTTTAAATGTCAAAAAGGGTAAAAAATTATATAATTAATCATTTTTAAATTTTTAAAAATGTGTTTGAATTTTTTTAGGAAATATGATTTTGATGAAAAATAATTTTTGACTAGCAAGATAAATAAAATAGGATTTTAATAAAAATATTTTATATAACACCCCAAAATTACAAAATAATAATATTTTATTTGATATTGTATGTGTCATGAAACACTACGTTTAATGAACCCATGAAATATATTTCATTAAATTGAATCTATTCAATTTCTTATAGAACACACAACCCGGAGTTGGAAAGAGACATAATATAATATATCATTATAAAATATCTGTTATATAATTGGGTATGAATGGTACTATAAAAATTTATAAAATTATTGTTATCTATTCATTAAAGATAAAATAAGAATCATTTAAAAGAAGATGATATGTCTTATGAAAAACTGTATTTTCTCTAAAAGATAGTTTAATCATTATTTGGGCACATAATTTGAAAATAATTTTACCAAATTTATAAAATTTAATTGATAAAATTAAATTAATTTTTTAAAATATAGTTTAATCAATATCTTCGGGTTAATTTTTTTGATTTTACTAAAATGCTTCATTTTTAAGAATAGTGAAAAATATAGAATTTTTATCGAAAATTACAATTTCATTTAAATTATTTATAAATTTAAATTATATTTTTCATTGGGTTTAAATTAAAATTATTCATATAATATATATATATATAATCAAATTTGGGTCATTTTAATCATTTTCATATTTAATTATAATATAAAAACATTGTAAACTTTTTCATATTTTCTCTTTGAAAACCCACTTTCACATTATGTATACGGGATTAATTTTAATTAACTTTTCCAAATATATGAATATATTTTGGAAAAATAAATTAAATATTTTGAATATTCATAATTTATAATTTCTATTGTGTTCAAAATAAGTTTTTACCAATATTAATAATGAAAAAATAGTAAAGAGTAGTTATTGCAGTTAAGGTAAAACTGGATTTACTCAGGGTTAAACGAAAAAGATAATGTTCCAAATAACCTAAAAACTTTTATTAAATATATTTTATGTACATATTTATAACCTATAAATTATAAATCTCTATTATACTCAATTTTGGTCCCTTTGTCATGATAAAAACAGATGTACACCTTTTATATTGCAAAAATTACAGGTGTGGCACTCGCCTCACAAATAAAATGTCACCAACACTACTATCTTATTTTAGACCATAAAACCTAGTTGAATGAGAAATTACCTTCCCAAATCATCTCCCAATATATATATTCATATCTTAGAATATATAGTATGGGAATAAATCGATCCTATGAATGATTTCTCTGCAAACCTAAAGAGGATACCCAATGAAGAGTTAACGTTCTACAACGAGCATTTTAATTTTATTTCTTCCTCCGCCTCCATTAATTATTATTTAACCACTATTATATAATAACCTCTTTATATTTCATATTTTGAGATGTTTTTAAGTTATATTAATGACCTAAAACCATTCACACTTTAATCAAATGGGTTACAAAATCACCATTTGTGTGTACAATGGAGTACCACCTTATGAATTGAGGTCATCAGTTTATCTGTTACCACAACTTATGGTTGGATATGCTGATGGATATAAAGTATATAAAATATATTTATAACATGATTATAACTTTTATTAATTATATTATATATATACACTTTTAATTTCCTTTCCGTAGGAGATACGATAACATCGCTTGTGTGTACGAAAAACTAATGCCTCGCGGAGTGATGTGATTCATCATTCACTAATGTATTACATGGAAACTAATAAGGGTATTGTTAATAAATATATGTAATATAATGATTTAATTATGACATTTAGGAAATATATATCATTATTAAATGATAATAAATCATTTTCTTTCATACCTTTTAATCTAATTAATGGTGATAACATCATTTGTGTGCATATGGACTACTGCCATTATGAATTAGTGTGACTCTATTTTCACCACCACACCAAATATATGATATAAATTATTATATTTTAGTAAATAATATTTTATATATTTTATTATTATTATTTTGGATATATAAAATATTACTTATCTCCTTTTCATAATGATCATTAGAAAATGTAAACATTGTTAATTCATACGTATGAAATTTCATCTCCAGGATCATAACCACACCACAGAATCCATATTTTTTTATTTTATAATAAAACTTTTAAAGGAAAATTTTGAACCTTAAAAAAATTTACAACCACATTAAACCTTAATGAGATTAAAATCACCACATCCCACATTCTTAAAAATCCAAAAAAATGTGCCATCAAACAACACATTTCAATTTCAAACTTCAAAAAACATACTTAGTACACATGAAATCCACATCATGCACCCACCTAATTGGGTCATAAATATGCCATAAACCTTACAAATTCTCATCATCATTGTCATACTAGACTCCAAAGTGCCTCCAATGAAACAAAATAACCATTTAAAATTTAAAAATTTAAAAAACAATTAGAACATCATTACGCCTCGGTCACCGAACCACCTTGAGATTCACACTCTAACACTGAAGACGTTGGACATCATATCACTATCAATATCCATCCACCACATACCCCCATAATTTTCATGACCATAGTTTTTTTCACTGTAAAGAACCACTAAAAAACATCATCATCACTAATAATAATTCCAACATCTTCGTCGAGAGACGCCATCATCATCATTAGAGAAGTCATCACCATCGCTACCGAGATAGAAAAAACTCATCATCATAGTAATTTTCAAATTAACCTAGACATTGAAGATATTGGGATCAAAATCACGGACTAGGATTTAACACAAGTAGAACACCCTAAAGAACCATTCACCTCATCACCAATCCCAAAAAATTCTATTGACATTTGAAAAGTCCACTGAAAACCACCATCACGGTCGTGAACCGACTAAAACTAAGGAGCCACTCGAGGAACCCATCACCGCAATCATCAACATATTACCATCTAAGACCACCAAGAAACACCAACACAATGCTGAATTGAATAATAGTTTCAAATAATGATGAGAACCAATAACACATCATAACCCCAAACCGTAAAGAATAATAAATCCAAAGAGAGAAAAGCAGACCAAGGAAGAAACCCTAAAGGGAACCAGGAAAAAGGGGAATGAAACCCAAAAGGAAAATGGGGATGATTCTATAATAGAAAACATAAATAGTAATAAGGAGGGGAAACCAGGGGATAAACCCTAATGACTTATAAACAAATATAGAAACCAAAAGTAAAAGAAAATGGAATAAGGGAGGGGAGAAATGGGACTAAAGCTCTAAAAAGAAACCAGGATTGAACCCTAATAAGAACTCCAAAAGGATCGAGATATCTGAGGGATGAATCCACAAAAATGGATAATCTCGAATTTCCCTGTGACCCACCGACATAGTCACAAACCCATCTGAAAAACCAAAACACCCACCCATGATGGAGATGACATTGTCAAACTAGATCAGCAAAGTAGGGGAAGGAGAGGAGAAAATGAGATACCTCTATATAACTAGGAGTGAAGGAACCTATAAAAAGTAAGTCTAAAGAAGTTAGTGAAGGGGAAAGGATTTGTCGCCATTCTGAAGGGATCAAACCCCTAAGAGGAAGATGGTGAGCCGAGAGCCTGAGAGTGGGTGCCAGGCGAGTGATGCGCTATACACATACTCCATCTTTCATAACCAAATTTAATTATTCATTTTAAAAGAAAAATTTATCTAAAAATAATATAAAATTTTCATAATTATTATTTTATATATGATATAACAATATAATATTTATATACACAAATGCTTTCAAAACAAATCACAAATGATAAAAAAAATAAACACCAAAAACAATAAGAATAATGAAATATTATTAACGAATGAGTGAAAAGATGTTATTAAAGGATCACATATGCTATTATAAATATTTAAATTATTATATAATAAGTTAATAACTTTTTTAGAACCACTATAATGGTGTTTAATGCATGTTCAACCAAAAGGAAGTCTGAGGTAAGGGATTCTATCTCAATTTCCTTTCATTGAGGCACATTTGAATGTTATACACCAATTTATTTTATATGGTATATAAAATACCCATTTCACATTTTAAATCATGACTAAATAATATTTCATTATATTTTTTGCTTCAATTTTAATTATTTCATCCAAGGGGATTTGACTTAAAAGTTACCAACTGGTAAAAAATTTCATAAGTAAATTTATTTTCATTATGTTATATTACTTCTTTGTCATATTTTATAATATAGTATTATATGGGAAATAAATTTTTATTATATTATATTGTATTTAAAATTTATTTATGAAGATTTATGGTTTATACACATATTCAATTCATTAATAAATTCTCACATCAATGTTATGATTATTGTAAGGGTTAATTTCACAATCTCTTTACAATCAAGATAGTTTGTTCTTGAATTTTAGTTGAAGGAAAATATTTGACCATTTACTAGTAACCAAATTTAATTTTATTTTCCTATATTTATTCATTAACCTCTTCATTTAATAGTACCATTTTATAACTCTTTAGTACTTAAGATTATTCATAAAAAAAATTAACCAAATTCGACTTCAATTCTATCATCGGTCAAAACCCCATTTTATTTTAAAACCCTGTTTTATAAAAAAATTAAAAAAATGTTATAACCTTTTGAAAATGATTAAATAAAAAAAATTACACATTTTTACTTTTAAAAAAAATAAAATGAATCTTCTTGTCATTTTCAAAATAAAGAAGGTTTGGATTTTACTAAAATTGTGATAGGAAATATTTTTTGACATACTCGATATGTATGGAATTTCCTTACTTCATGAATAATAAAATTTTTAAAACATAATTTATAATTTTAAATGATTATTTAAAAATAAAATTATTTTCAGAATTTTGTTTGAACATTTAGTATTAAAAGTGAATTTCAAAATGAAAATGATATTTTCCTCAAGAATTTTTGTAATGACCTTTTTATGCTATTTTTGTTATAAATGACATAATCCCTTTATTATTAATCCAATTGGTATATGTTGTATTGATACCAAATTTATTCATCATTTTTATGGGTTATGATCATTTTGAATAAGTAAATTATTGACGTTCACTTTCATAAATCATTTTTTAGTTATTAACCTTCCCTTCAATTTTTCACTATATGGGGGTCATTAAAATTCCCCTGAATATCCATATTATTTTTCAGGGATATGATTATTTCTTAAACCATATATAATTTCTATATAAAATTTTCTATATTTAATTTTATTTTTTTATTTGGGTAAATACTGATACATCTTTATTCCTTAGTCAATATGGATATTTTATGATATGGCACATTGTTCAGGAATTAAATCAATTATTCTATATATGAGGAATGATTAGGATTTTCCAACATGTGTGGGTACCATTAATATAAATCCCATCAATTCATAGGTATTATCATGATTAAAATCAATAAACTAGTACAAAATCATTTGTCCAAACTAGAATACTGTGTATGCAATATTTTTAAACTGTCTTGTGAAAGGTATTGGTGGTTAATGTATCAGGATCATGAGTTCTTGGCATTCAATAATTATAAAATTATTGTTATTAAGAATTTTTTATTATTATCCATGATATTTTCATAATTATATTATATCTGGATTCATTTAATTCATAGTTATTGATTATATGGCATGTATTTTTAATTTTTTTGCCTTGAAATATTGATTATACTAGTTGATTCATTACTAATTATCATATACTTAACCATTACTAAAAATTTTATTTTATCATTATTTTTTTCCTTTTTCTAATATTCCATGAATATTACTATGATTGATGTGAAAATATTTCATATATGGAAAAGTTTTATTCTAAAAAAATTATGTTGTAATTTGTGTTTTCAAATGTAATGTAATACTCGTGTATGTATCTATTTTACCAAGTCTACTAAAGTATTAGTTCAACCAGAATGTGATTAATTGTATCTTATAATAATTTAATAAATAAATAATCAACTTAAGACTACTAGGGGCATTGTCTCTATAGTTTGTATCAAAGGAAGTTTATTATAAACCTTGGGAACAAGATTTAGGAAAATGTAGATTAGGGATTATAACTATAAGGACCTGGACATATTACATTATATAATATTGAATTTAGTCAAGAAATCACTTCCTTTAACATTGAGGATATTTTAAAGTTTAGAGATTTATTTAATCGGTACATAATACATTCATAAAATTACACATTATTAGAGAGTGGATATCATAAAAATTAAATACTCATTTCTCTCAATATAAAAAAAAACTTTTCAAATAAATCATTATTTATTTGAAAGTTTTTCAAAAATTTAACTTCACTTCATTAATTTTCTTAAACATCCTTATAACCTATAAAAATCATTTAAAAAACTTTGGATGAGCACAAAAACCTCAGTAAGGGATATAAAAAGAATTAAATAACACTTTAGTCGATGAATTCTTATAACATATAAAATCATTTTCAAAAGATATATTTTTCACCCATATATACTTACTTTGATAAACATGAGATTTAAAAAATATTACCACAATAAATAAGAACATAAATAAAACCATAGAGATATATTGGGTCATTACATACATAATATTACAACCCTTGCGGCTACTTTATAATTTGTAACCCTCATGGCTACCTTACAATTTCTGTAACCATCGCAGTTACCCAAGGAGTAACTATAAGGCAGACCTACAACTTACACATACCCAATGAATTGGATGGAGATATAGGTCCCACCATTCATCTTAAACAATTCCCATGAACTATGACATAATCATACAACATGAATAATTGCATAAAAATATTTATTTTGAATCTTGTAAAACAGAATTTTTAAGAGGATTTTCAAAGTAAAACCCCTTAAAAATCATTTAATTGAAGTGAAATTTAATAGAGTGGATGTAATATGTATATAGACTATAAATAAACATAATTAAACATATTATAAACAAAACTATTCACACAAACAATTCTAATACCTCATAAATAATTAAGTATAATGTTAACCCAGTGAATGGAAATAGGGTTAATAATTTTCTTACCTCAGGATTGTCATACTAAAAAATTATTTAAACCTCTTGTATAATGGTTAAAATGTTGTTATTATTGTCTTAAAGAAACAAATTCATATTTATAACATTTTATACGATCATTTTATAACATAATTTCATGATTTAATTATTAGTATTTTGTTCCTCCCATTGTTTCGGGTGTGTTCTTTACATGATTTCCATGATCAGATCATGATGGATGTTCTTGTCGTTTGGAACTAAAAATACATAATTGTAATTGAATGGCAGTTAAATATTTCAAGAAACATAAATTATACCATTTTTCATTTTTAATTCTAAAATGAGGATGATTCATAATTAAAAACATTAATGATGTTTGTTTAGATCATTTTAGTGGTTCTTTGATAATAACGACCTCATTTTGTTTTATAAAATAAAACCATCTATATAAAAGTATTTCATAACCATGTATGAGAAATAATAAATATATTATAACCTATTTCAACCATAAAAATTATTTCATGACCAGACTTGATAGAATTAATGAAAATTGAAATCACATCGTCCACGATGTCAGTAATTCGACACATCACGGACAAAGTTTTTATTCCTTGAATAAGTGGGTGAGGAGAGAAAGAATGATGATGAATTTTCCATTAATATGAGAAAATCCAGAATATAAAAGATTTATAGAGCTTTCATGCCTCTTGGATAATAGGAGGGGGAGATACTATAATAAAAGGAATGGAAAGGAAAGGAAAACACATGAAAAAAGAAGAGGATTTATTACATCTTGATCTCTTCTCCTTGATATCCTCCTTAAGGCCTTTGATTTTGGACTTTGAGTGAGACCAGAAATTCTGGGACATGGGAAAGGATATTGGGGAGTTAATTTTTCAGAAATCAGACCACTCTCAAGGCTTGATAGGTGTAGGGGGGAAAGGGGGAAATTTGTGGTATTTATAGTTGAGGAGGGGAGAGATTTCACATTATTTTAATTATTATTTAATTATTTTGCCTCAAGACAAGAAATAGTGAGTATTGGATGAATAAAAATAGAAATAATGGAATTTGGGTTTGAGATAATTGGCCTAAATCAGCACCACATCATTGATGACACCTCCATGATGCATAAATTCTTTTATTTGTCAAATACCAAAAATTCACTATTCACCCAAAAATCATGTATTTTAGAAAATTACCAAAAATTCACCCCGACCATTTTTTTATGTGTAGAATACAAAAATTAACTCCATTTTATCAAAATAATTTTATTACTATTAGAAAATTAATTTTTAAATAAAATAATATTTTATTCCTAAAATAACAATTTTAAAGCATTTATTTACTTATTCAAAGATATGGGTGTACCATACTTTCAATTAAATATTATATATACACTATCATAGGTGATATTACTATTCATAAGGGTATGTTACATTTAATAAGGTTAACATTAATATTCATAAGGGTGAATTACTATTCATTATGGTCAAGTTACTACTCATAAGGGTACATTACTATCCATAAGGGTACATTACTACTCATAAGGGTATGTTACTATTCTTAAGGATATGTTACTATTCATAAGGGTATGTTAGTACTCATAAGGGTATTTTACTATTAAAATTATTATGTTGGTCTTATAAGACTCTAAATAACATACTGATCGCAATTTTAGATGACTATTTTTTCAAAATTCAAAACATAGAAGTGGTAAAATTATGTTTAATGGCTAGTTATAAATATCTACTTAAAACACAGTTTCTTGCATTTTATTTTTTTTAAACCTTGGGGTGTTACATTATCCCCACATTCATGAAATTGCGTCCTCTCAATTTTATTTACTCATTAAACAAGTGAGGGTACCTTTCCATCATAGAATCTTCTGATTCCCATGTTGCTTCTTAGACCATGTGGTTTATCCACAAAACTATTACCTGGTGGATTACCATATTCCACAATACATTTTCCCTTTGATCAATAATATGAACTGTTTTCTCTTCATATAAAATGTTATCTTCCATCTAAACTTATTCTAGACTCAATACATGTGTTGAATATTGCACGTACTTTCTCAACATCGAAACATGAAGAAAAAAAATTGTGTACTCGAGACAGACTTGGAGGCAAAGCTACTCGATATACAACTAGTCCAAATTTCTCCTAGATTTAAAAATGAAAGATGAATCATAGACATATCATTCCTTTATTACCAAAAAGCATCACAATTTTACAAGGAGAAATTTTAAGGAAAACATGGTCACCTACCTCGAAAGATAAGTCTTTCCTTCTATTGTCTGCATAACTTTTTTTCCTTCTCTGAGTTGTCCTCATGTGCTGTTGAGTCATCTTCACTTTCTCAGCCACTTCCTCTACTAATTATTTCCCCATCAAATTTCTTTCACAAAATTCAATCCAAAACACTGGAGTCGGACACCACTTCCCATACAATGACTCAAAAGGATTCATATGAATACAAGAATGAAAACTGTTATTATAAGAAAACTCAACTAAAGAAATATGTTGATACCAAATTCCCTCATAGTCCATTGAACTTGTTCAAAGCATATCCTCCAACATTTTAATCATTAATTCTAACTTCCCATATTATTGGGGATGAAAAGATGTACTGAAATTTAATTATGTTCCAATGTCTTCTGTAGTCCCTTCAAAAAGTTATAAGTGATCCTTGGATCTCAGTCAGATACAATAAAAAGAGGAATTCCATGTAACCTGAAAATATCTTTGAGGTACAGATGAGAAATCTAATCCAAATACATTGTATCTCATATAGAAAGAAAATGTGCAGATTTGGTCATCCGATCAACAATAACCCAAATCGCATTATTACCTCTAGAATTCATTGGTAGTCCCACCAAAAATTCCATGGATACATTCTCCCATTTTCACTTTGGCACTGGAAAAGGATGATGCATCCCCTTCAGTAACTTCCTCTCTTATTTAACCTATTGACATGTCAAGAATTTCACAATAAAATCATCAATATCATTTTTTCATTCCATCCCACCAATAATACTTCTAAGGGTCTCGGTAGATCTTAGTACTTCCAGGATGAACTGAAAATGGAGAACTATGAGCTCCACACAATAAATATTTCTTTAACTAAGAATCACAAGGCACAAACAACCTTTCTCCAAATCTTAATACAAAATATTTATTAAGGTTAAATTCAGGTAACTTACCCATTTTAACCAATTCTACCATTTTTTATAGCTCACAGTCTTCCTTCTGCAATTGCTTAATTATTTCTGATAATGATGACTACACTGAAACCTAAAAATAAAATAGATGTATTCCTTATACAAACAACTTCTAATCCAAAATTCATCAAATAATTAATCAAGGGATCATGTTTCAAACGTAACATGGTTAATTATGAATTATTTTTTCGACTCAAGGCATACACCACTTTGATTTCTTTTCCCAGATAGTAATTGTAACACCCCGCCCCTGCCTCATTGGCTTGAAGAGGCGGTGAGGGCTACATAGCCTTAAGCGACGTTCCAAAGATGCCAAAGGCTGGAAATAAATGTCGAGGGCTTCAAGATTAAATTGGGGAACGATTTTCCCTTAAGACAAAACCAACTAAACCAACAACTAATGATGCATGCGCTTTCAACCCAAACGTGTATTCCCAAAGGACAACCAAGTTGTTCCACAATACAATCCAAAACCAATACAACCAACCATATCAGAGTATAAGCAGAAACTAAACAACCAATAATACGATCCAAGAAACCACCCCAACTCCACACCAAGCTCCAAGCTCCACCGAGACATCATAATTAACCACTAAAGTAGGGAGATGCCTTACCTTTGCCCATGTCACGATATACAACATCTGCAAAGACACCAACGTGCCAAAGTAGGGGGTGAGTACTAAAACTCAGTAGTATTTCCCCAAATGACTTCCCTACACACGCCACTAGGATAAAACTGTTAGCACATTTATATAAAACAGTTTATATAAATTAAATCACAAGTGCAACCGTTCTCATAAGCCAAGCATGCCCTTACCAAGCCATCACACCCAAACCAAGAAACCAAGGGAAAGCCAACCAAACATGCCACAAGTCATTTCATTAATTTAGGTTAGTGCAACAATTCTATCTTGCAAATAAATGCACAACAAACAACCAAAACAACCAAATGGTGGAGCTTCCGTCCAACCAGTTCACCCATTCACACTTTAGTGGCGATTCACGTCCACTTCCCATTGATGGTGGCCCTTCCGTCCACTATCCATCCCATTTTTATAGTGGTACTTCCCGCCACTTCCACAAAACATTTCAAAAAATCCAATTCCAAGCATATAACCCACCAAAGTCACAACCACATTTAATCAACCAATTCCACCGCATATCAATTTACTTCAATAAATCACCCATTTATTACAAACCATTTTTCATGCCAAACAACATTTCAATAAAACAAAAATTTTATTGAAAACCGTTTCCATCAATCATTTTCACAAATCAACCATAGAATCCCATTTTAAAATCACCATTTTAAAATCCAGAACAATAGCATTTCACCACAAAACCCTCTTTTCCCCAAAAATCCCAAAACATCAACCAAGGGATTTCTAACCAATTTCTCACATCAAAACACAATTAATTTCAAGCACAAAAAATTAATTGTAACCATAACCATTATCTCTAACCTAGTGGAGTCGACAGAGAATCCACATTCCTTTAGGGTTCCTGAGAAATTGACCCACAAAAAATCGCACCTCCAATCCAGCGAACGCACCACCAAAACCTCTCTAAATCACCTTCCCTAACCATCACAAGCCTTAAAATTAACAACCAAGGAAACCCCAACCTTAGATCTACACACAAAAAGTGTAGATCTAGAAAACCAAGAAAGAGAGGGATGTAGATCTAGAGGAAAACACAATGAAACCAAGAGGAGAGACTTACCCTGGAGAAACCACCTTGAATCCATCTTGAAACACCTTCGAATCGCTTCCAAAATGTGTGGGAGAGCTCCTCCAACCCTTAAGAACCGAAAATCCCGAGTGAGGCTTGAGTGGGAGAAGATTTTGAGTGAAATGAGGCAATCACAAGTCGGCTCAGAACTTATAACCCTAACTTTAGGTGGTTGCACGGTTAGCCCTCGCAGTTTGGCAAACCGTGCGCTAACCATGTGCACGCCACTGCCTCGAGAGCCAGGGTCCGCATGGTTTCCTCGAACGGTTTGGAAAACTGTGTGCAGGCCGTGTGAGTCCTACTATCTCAAGAACAAGGGTTCGTACAGTTTCCTAGGAAACCCGTACGGTTTCCACTAACCGTGCTCAAACTGTGCACCGCTTTAAAAGACTCTAAACACATCCAAAACCATTCCAAACTCTCCTAGCCTCTTCCCAACTAATTCCTTGCACTTTAAACACATAAAATGCATAAAAAATGTCACATAAATCAAACCGGAGGGTGCTACATTCTCCCCACCATTGGAATTTTTGTCCTCAGAAAGTAGTGAACCCGCCGTTTGCCGAAAGAGCTTTGGCCACTGCTCGACCATCTCTTTCTCCCGCTCCCAAGTCTCCTCTTGAATCTGACCATGTTGCCACAAAACATGAACTAAACTGATGCTTTTACCACGCAAGACTTTCTCTTGCATATCCACAACCCGCACTGGCGCTTGCACCAACAAAGCATGCGGTTTTAGCTCAACATGTTCCCATCGAATCACATGGTCACGATTCGGCTGATAATTTTTCAACTGCAACACATAAAATACATTGTGCACCGCACTGAACCTAGGTGGAAAAGCCAAACGATAAGCCACCTCACCAACCCACTCAAGAATCTAAAAAGCCCCAATAAACCTCGGAGATAACTTTCCCTGCTTCCCAAACTGACGATGTCCCAACCTAGGAGAGATCCTCAAGAAAACATGATCACTGACATTGAACGACAACGGCCGTCGATGATGATCCACATACGATTTCTGAAGAATCTGAGCCGTCTCCATTCTCTTCCTAATCAAATTGATCTTCTCCATTGTCTCCTAGACAAGGCTCGGTCTAACCATCAACGACTCACCCATTTCCACCCAACATATTGGGGAACGACACAGCTGCCCATACAATGCTTCAAACTGAGCCATCTGTATGGATGCATGATAATGGTTATTGTATGAGAACCCAACCAACGACAAGTGCTCTGTAAAGACCCGTAAATTCCAAGGAAATTTTTTTTTCTTAATTTTCTTTGGAATTTTACAAGAACGCAGTATCTGACGGTGCCTGATTTCGAGGCCCGGTGTTCCCGAAATCAATTTCTGAAGTTTGGCTCGGGTACGTTCAGTGAACGGACGAGCGGGTTTTTCTAACTTTTGAACCGGTGCTCGGAATCGAATTCTGAGGGCACCGATGGAATCGCAGCGCCGGTATTTTCTTAGAAACGCCTCTTCCGGAGTTGCGTTTTCTCGGGTGTGGTTTTTAATTTTCGGGCTTAAAGTTAAGAAATAAAATAATTTTACGACAACTTTATTTTATTTCACTTAAGCCACTTGGAAGCCACTTGAAGCCACTTAAAAGTGGCTTAAACTGAGTTGAACCGGATAGGGTACTATCCAGAAATATCTTACCCTCTTAGTAGGATATTTGTGAGATGGTGTCCGCACGAGCCCCGCTGTTTCTTTCCGCTAAGTAATGCACCCGTGAAACCCCGTCTTTATGAAATTCAACTGACGCGTTTTCTTAAATTCTTAACAGACCATTTAATTGGTCGGTTTATTTCGTAAATTAAATGAGCTGTTTATTTCGTTGAATTAATTCTACGAATTAATGGTTCGTTTCTTATCTTTTGAAATTCAAATGTTTAGTTGTGTAAATAAAATAAGGCTTAAGCTTATTTTATTTTGGGTTGAAACTTGTGGCGTGGAGAGGATTTTGATGAAAGCGTTCTTCTTCGGCGAAGAACACGAAAAACGCGAAGAACGCGAAGAACGCCAAACCTGCGGAGATCGACGACGCGAAGCCTTGTACCGCGACGCCAACGGATCTCCCTTCGCGATGCTTCTTCCGCGACGATCCAACCCCGCGACAGCCTTCGATCGACAACAACCAAGGTAGGGGGTTGCGCTTCTTTTTATTTTCTTTTTGGATGTCAACAACAACATGGATTTAATTATTATTAATTAAATCTGTATGTTCTTGGTCCTCGGAGATCGTCGACGTGACGCCCTTCCGCGGTGTGACGATCACCACCTTCCGCGACGGTCAATTCCGCGACGACCTCGCATCCGACAGCGACGGCGAGGTAGGGATTTATTTTGGGAATTACCCCCCTTTTTCTTTTTATATTCCCGTAATTGTTTCTTTAAAAAGTTAAAGAACTGGATTTGTGAACAATTTTAAAATTATTAAAATTGTTGTTTCCGTTCAAATAAGGAACCCGTTTTTATGAAACAATTTTATTTCATTAAAAATTGTTTCGGATATGCGTTCATGTGTTGAACTTTAATTTCTCCCGTTGTTTATATCTAACGCGGAGGGTGTGGGCCAAACGAACACGGCCCGACAACCCTCCGTCGTTCTTCGTTCTTGTGCGGATTTGACGGGCAACGACGGAACAAGCCGCAACAGATGTTTGATGATCCCGCAGTAATGAATGGAACCCGGGATGAACAACGGCGCAGACGGGAAGGAAAACGGGCCACCGGAGCGACTCCGGTGGCCCGCGGAAGCCGGTGGCGGTGCGGGTCGTCGGCGCGGCGGCGCCGGCGGCCGGAGGCGGCGGCACCCCGCGGGTGTCCAGCGCGACACCCCGCGGGTGCTGCGGGTGTCCAGCGCGACACCCCGCGGGTGCTGCGGGGTTGTCCCGCGGCTCCCCACGGGTGTCCAGCGCGGCACCCCGCGGGTGCCGCGGGTGTCCAGCGTGACACCCCGCGGGTGCCGCGGGTGTCCAGCGCGACACCCCGTGGGTGCCGCGGGGTTGTCACGCGGCACCCCGCGGGTGTCCAGGGTGACACCCCGCGGGTGCCGCGGGGTTGTCACGCGGCACCCCGCGGGTGTCCAGGGCGGCACCCCGTGGGTGTCGCGGGGTTGTCACGCGGCACGTCCGGCTGTCTGGCCGACACCCCGCGGGTGCCGCGGGGGTGTCACGCGTGGCGGCGGCTTTCCCCCGCGTCGGCCGCTCGGCCGCTCGGCCGAGCCGAGCCGGACCGGCCCTGCCCGGGCCGGGCTGGGCCAACCGGGTCGGACCCGACCCGGTTCGGGCCAACCAGGGGGGGTCGGGCCGGGTCGGCTCGGGCCCGGACCCCCCGTCTTCGGACGACTTTCGTTCAAACGCCCGTAACTTGAGCTACGGGCCTCCAAACGACTCGCCGTCAGCGGCAACGCAATCCTTCGAGTGAGTCGGATGTTTCGGTTTGTCTCACTCAAGGTTTCAGAATACTTTGGGTTCGGTCGGGTTGGTTCGTACACGAAACCAACCGGGCCCTCGGAGCGGAAACGCTCATATCTTGAGCTACGGACGTCCGATTGACGTACCGTCCGCTTTGTTAGTTTCCTCTTAGTGAGACGGATCTTTTGGCTCACTCCGCCCGGGGTTTGGGCGCAGGTGGAGTACGGTCGGGTTGGTTTTGCCTTAAAAACCAACCGGGCCCCTGGGATGAAAAAGCCAATAACTCTCAGACCGGGCGTCCGATTGACGTGTCGTCTGTTGCGTTGAGTTCCTGTTAACGATACGGAACTTTTGGCATCCTTCGCCCGAGTTTTTGGATACAGTTGGTAGTGTCCGGGTTGGATCGCACCCGAAATCCAACCGGGTCCCTGGAAACGAAAAGCTGATAACTCTCAGACAGGACGTCCGTTTGACGAACCGTCAGCGGCGTTGACGATCACGTTGAGAAACGGTCCCTATGAGTATACCCTATGAGAGCTCGGGGTACAGTTGAGATACGGTTGGGTTTGGTTCGCTCACGAAACCAACCGGGCCCCTGGGACGAAAAGGTTAATAACTCACAGACCGGGCGTCCGATCGACGCGCCGTCTGTTGCGTTGAGACCCCTGTGACGAGGTGGTCCTTTGAGATACTTCTTTGTGGGACCTTGAGATACTTGGAGTATCGACTTGCAGCTCGTGGAGCGGACCCTCCCAGAGACGAGCATGCGAAGTACGGAGACCGTGTAGCCGACTGAGACCTGACGACTGCTTGACCGACTCGACTTGGAGTGAGTCGACTAGCCCAGTGGACGGAGCACTACTTTGTTTGGGTGCAGACCCATGGAGGACGGAGCCCTACCTGTGTGATAGTGCAGACCCGCGGTACTCGTCCGGAGAGTACCTCTGCAGGCTACTAGGGGGTGTGCACTACTGTGTTTGAGTGACATACCTCGGCGGGAAGCACTACTGTATTTGGGTGGCTGGCCCGCGGTACTCGAAAGGAGGAGTACCTCAGCAGTCTTAGGTTAGTGAGCAGTACCTCGGAGTCGTGACAGGACCACTGTACACTCTAGAGACGAAGCTCTTCAGTAGTTACGGTTTCGATAATGAAAATCCTGGTTTGAGCTGAGACTTTTGACCTTTGTGTTTCCTCATGATTGAGATGGGTTACTTGATAACTTAGGTATATGTATGGGCATATACCTAAGTAGAGGTTATCTGTTGAGATCTTCTTTGTGGTTATCCTTGTTGGATTTAGTGAGACCTTGAGGGTCTCGGGGTCCCTACTGAGTATCGTTATACTCACCCCTGCACGGGCTATGCCCGCACCTCGTTGTGTTTGTTGCAGACGACAGGCAGTGCTGACGGAGGCCGAGTGTTCGAGGACTAGACGATACCCGGAGGTGGACTACACGACAAGTCAGTGTCCGGAGGTGGACCTCACGGCGAGACGACACTCGGAGAAGGTTGACGGACGAGGTCACTGTGGAGGCTATCTGTACCTACCCTTCAGGTAGGATTCGTGGTGGACGATCCAGGAGCTGCGCCATATGTACCTACCCTTCAGGTAGGATCCGAGGAGGACGACCCAGGAGCCGCTTCCGTCCCTCCAGCTGTTGTCTTTTTCTGTTGTACTTTGTTCAGTTGTAGTTGTACTTTCTTTTGGGTTTGTATTCTTGCCCATTTATTTTCCAGCACTTCTTTTTGTACTTAGTGTTTTACTTCCGCTTGTACTCTGTGGTGTTTTGTTACTTTTATAAAGGCAATGCCTTCCCAGTTATCAGGATTCACGCCTTTGGTGCTAGTCGCCAGCCCCTGGCCTATGGAAGGCAGGCTTGCGGTAGTCACGGCACGGGCCCCATGGACAGGTCGTGACAAATTGGTATCAGAGGTGGTCGGTTCTACCGCAGACTCTGATCTTTCTTTCTGTAAAGCAATAGTGTTAAGGGTACTGAGTGTGGTTTTCAGTTCCGGGAGTCCGGTGTTGGTGCGGGCGGCCGACGTATCCATACACCAGGACCCTAGCAACTGATTTCCAACTTTGTGCACGAAAACACTGATTGCGTGTGTGTTTTCAAAGGTTTCCCCCCTTAAAACAGCTCAAACCAGGTCAGCTCACCAGGTATAATCGTTTGACCGTGTAACGTTGTTTCTTTCAGGATGCCTTTTCTCGGACGACTAGTTAGAGCCCAGAGGGATGTGCGTGGTGACAGCCTGTCGAGTGACGAGGCTTCGGTACAGGGCCCTATTGCAGTTGAGGCACCAGCGGAGGCACCAGCGGTACTACCATACGTTGGGCCACCGATGCCACCAGCCCCAGCAGTAGGCGATGCCCTCTACTTGATTGCACTGCATGAGTTCCAGCGCCAGAGGCCACCCAGGTTCGGGGGAGAGACGGACCCGCAGGCGGCTGAGGATTGGCTGGAGGCTGTGGTGGGAGTTTTCAGGCTAGTGGGGACGCCATCGGACTTCATGGTGACCTTTGCTGCCAGCCTTCTTCAGGCAGCAGCAGGCAGGTGGTGGAGCCACTTGTTCCAGTTTTGCGATGGGATGGCTTTCACATGGAAAGACTTCGAGACCTTCTTCAGGGTGGAGTTTGTGCCAGTAGCTCTACACCCCGAGCGTGTTCAGGAGCTGCTGCCTTTGCCGCGTGTTTTTCGATCAGAAGCCGATTCATCTGTGGGTAGTAGGCAGATGATGCAGAGGTCCAGGAGGACCATACCAGCAGTTGGGCGATCTCGGGTTTTAGGACCGGTGGTGCGGGGCACCCGGGGTGGGGTCAGAGCCAGGCGTTCCAGAAGCAGACTGTGTTACTCGTGCGGTGGAAAGGGGCACCTGGCACGTGACTGTCTGACTCCTCGTACAGTTGATCCATAGGCTTTTGAGGAGCCACCGAGGCAGAGGCAGCGACGAATGCTTGAGCAACAGTAGAGCAGTAGACAAGGCAGTAGAGCTCCTGGAGCAGGTGGACAGGAGCGGAACTAGTGGTTACGTCTCTTGTACTTCTAGTTCCACGTTGATGTTGTTTTTGTGTCTTTTTACCATGAGCTGAAATAAAATAAAGACACTTATCTTGTGATGTTTGCTTTCCTGTCCTCTTTTTGTGATGTTACTAAGTGGTCCTGGTTAAGACTGTTGACTTGACCCTCACTTTCGAAATTCCTACTGGAGGAGGCCCAGTGACCTCACACTGATGCCGACAGTGTGACTCGACCCTTGGAGGCGAGAGTGACAGTTGGATCAATTAGTAGTTGCGTCGAGGCCTTACGACGTCATCCATGGCATGAATGCATCATTTATGTCAGGATTGACTGTATTAGGCAACGAATGTGGTTCATCCAGGGGATGAGACCAGATTTCTCTTATCGGCAAAGAAGAAATCATAGCTGCTCTTGTGAGGCTAAAGGAGGTGCAGTTCATCCAGGAGCGGATGAAGACTGCACAGTGCAGTAAGAAACAAGGAACCGGTGCCAGTCTTAGAGACTTGGGCGTGATAAATGTTTCAAGAATAGGTAGCTTTAAATAGAGATGAGTCTGCGAAGCGGTAGACGTGGAGGCAAAGCTAGGAGAGCAGCATGAGGTGGTGTACATCTTAACATGCTACAACCACCCGCCTTAGTTATTCCCACCAGGCTCAGGGAGCTGGAGGGCGGAGGAAGAGTGCGGCTACATGCGATCAAGGAGTGTGACCCAATGGCTCTAGAAATGATTCAAGGGACAGTCTATGTCCACTACTAGCTGCTGTAGTAACAGACGTCGATATGAATCATTCCTCGCTTCCACAAATCTTGTTCCAGACCTAGAGTTTCCGGTAAGCCGTGGACTTGACCCTCACGTCTGGAGATACCTTGGGAGGAGACTCGATAATCACACTTACGCCGATGGTGTGGTCAGACCCTCGAGGCGAGATTTCTGGTTGGAATATCTTGGTGGCAGCGTCGAGGCCTTACAACGTTAGTTTGAGTATGGAATGGGCAATAACTGTTCATACTCAAATTGACGGTTTTAGGCAAACGTTGGGATGGGTTTTCCATGGTCGGTGGAAAAGGAAACCCCAGGCAGTGCAGGGTAACTCTTGCACAGGAGGGTGTGACCGATCACTCTTGAGTCGGTCAACCTTACCCTCATAGCAGCAGTCGTTTTGAGTTTCAGTTCTAACATAAATGGAGACCTCTGGAGTTCGAGGATGACAACCACGTCTTCTTACGGGTCTCACCTCGACGAGGTTTACGGAGATGTGGCCTGGGAGGCAAGTTATCTCCAAGGTTCAACGGACCTTTCTAGGTCCTCAGCTGGTTAGGCGAGGTGGTTTACCGCTTGGCCCATCCACTTTAGTTGCACTAGGTGCACGACGTTTTCCACGTATCCCAACTGAGGAGATACGTGCTCGACCCCTTCGCATATCATCGACCATGAGGAGCTAGACGGTGGCGATGAGTGTCTTATACGGAGGTTCCTGTGGGGATCAAGGATCGACAGGAGCGGATCCTAGGAGGATGGTCGATTCCTCTTGTGCACTTTCTTTGGCAGCGCGGGAACCTCCAGGTGAGCACATGGGAGCGGAAGGCTCAGATGCGTGCTCAGTACCGCTTTGTTTCCCTAAGTTTGTGGTGAAGCTTTACGGGGACGTAAATCCCTGTGGTGGGAGTAATGTAA
This sequence comes from Viscum album, assembly GCA_963277665.1. Taxonomy (NCBI): domain Eukaryota; kingdom Viridiplantae; phylum Streptophyta; class Magnoliopsida; order Santalales; family Viscaceae; genus Viscum; species Viscum album. The sequence continues at coordinate 1,762,049,330 of OY728120.1, read as the reverse complement.
AGACCCGTAAATTCCAAGGAAATTTTTTTTCTTAATTTTCTTTGGAATTTTACAAGAATGCAGTATCTGACGGCGCCTGATTCCGAGGCCCGGTGTGCCCGAAATCAATTTCCGAAGTTTGGCTCGAGTACGTTCAGTGAACGGACAAGCGGGTTTTTCTAACTTTTGAACCGGTGCTCGGAATCGAATTCTGAGGGCACCGATGGAATCGCAGTGCCGGTATTTTCTTAGAAACGCCTCTTCCGGAGTTGTGTTTGATCGGGTGTGGTTTTTAATTTTCAGGCTTAAAGTTAAGAAATAAAATAATTTTACGACAACTTTATTTTATTTCACTTAAGCCACTTGGAAGCCACTTGAAGCCACTTAAAAGCGGCTTAAACTGAGTTGAACCGGATAGGGTACTATCCAGAAATATCTTACCCTCTTAGTAGGATATTTGTGAGGAGGTGCCCGCACGAGCTCCGCTGTTTCTTTCAGCTAAGTAACGCACCCGTGAAAACCCGTCTTTATGAAAGTCAACTGACGCGTTTTCTTAAATTCTTAATAGACCATTTAATTGGGCGGTTTATTTCGTAAATTAAATGAGCTGTTTATTTCGTTGAATTAATTCTACGAATTAATGGTTCATTTCTTATCTTTTGAAATTCAAATGTTTAGTTGTGTAAATAAAATAAGGCTTAAGCTTATTTTATTTTGGGTTGAAACTTGTGGCGTGGAGAGGATTTGGAGGAAAGCGTTCTTCTTCAGCGAAGAACGCGAAGAACGTGAAGAACGCGAAGAACGCGAAAAACGCAAAACCTGCGCAGATCGACGACGCGAAGCCTTGTACCGCGACGCCAACGGATCTCCCTTCGCGATGCTTCTTCCGCGACGATCCAACCCCGCGACAGCCTTCGATCGACAACAACCAAGGTAGGGGGTTGCGCTTCTTTTTATTTTCTTTTTGGATTTCAACAACAACATGGATTTAATTATTATTAATTAAATCCGTATGTTCTTGTTCATCGGAGATCGTCGACGCAACGCCCTTCCGCGGTGTGACGATCACCTCCTTCCGCGACGGTCAATTCCGCAACGACCTCGCATCCGACAGCGACGGCGAGGTAGGGATTTATTTTTGGAATTACCCCCCTTTTTCTTTTTATATTCCTGTAATTGTTTCTTTAAAAAGTTAAAGAACTGGATTTGTGAACAATTTTAAAATTATTAAAATTGTTGTTTCCGTTCAAATAAGGAACCCGTTTTTATGAAACAATTTTATTTCATTAAAAATTGTTTCGGATATGCATTCATGTGTTGAACTTTAATTTCTCCCGTTGTTTATATCTAACGCGGAGGGTGAGGGTCAAACGAACACGGCCCGACAACCCTCTGTCGTTCTTCGTTCTTGTGCGAATTTGACGGGCAACGACGGAACATGCCGCAACAGATGTTTGATGATCCCGCAGTAAAGAACGGAAGCCGGGAGGAACAACGGCGCAGACGGGAAGGAAAACGGGCCACCGGAGCGACTCCGGCGGCCCGCGGAAGTCGGTGGCGGCGCGGGTCGCCGGCGCGGCGGCGCCGGCGGCCGGAGGCGGCGACACCCCGCGGGTGCCGCGGGGTTGTCACGCGGCACCCCGCAGGTGTCCAGGGCGGCACCCCGTGGGTGTCGCGGGGTTGTCACGCGGCACGTCCGGCTGTCTGGCCGACACCCCGCGGGTGCCGCGAGTGTGTCACGCGTGGCGGCGGCTTTCCCCCGCGTCGGCCGCTCGGCCGAGCCGAGCGGGACCGGCCCTGGCCGGGCCGGTCCGGGCCAACCGGGTCAGACACGACCCGGTTCGGGCCAACCAGGGGGGGTCGGGCCGGGTCGGCCCGGGCCCGGACCCCCTGTCTTCGGACGACTTTCGTTCAAACGCCCGTAACTTGAGCTACGGGCCTCCAAACGACTCGCCGTCAGCGGCAACACAATCCTTGGAGCGAGTCGGATGTTTCGGTTTGTCTCACTCAAGGTTTCGGAATACTTTGGGTTTTGCCGGGTTGGTTCGTACATGAAACCAACCGGGCCCTCGGAGTGGAAACGCTCATATCTTGAGCTACGGACGTCCGATTGACGTACCGTCAGCTTTGTTAGTTTCCTCTTAGTGAGACGGATCTTTTCGCTCACTCCGCCCGGGGATTGGGCGCAGGTGGAGTACGGTCAGGTTGGTTTTTCCTTAAAAACCAACCGGGCCCCTGGGACGAAAAAGCCAATAACTCTCAGACCGGGCGTCCGATTGACGCGTCGTCTGTTGCGTTGAGTTCATGTTGACGATACGGAACTTTTGGCATCCTTCGCCCGAGTTTTTGGATACAGTTGGTAGTGGCCGGGTTGGATCGCACCCGAAATCCAACCGGGCCCCTGGAACGGAAAAGCTAATAACTCTGAGACAGGACGTCCGTTTGACGAACCGTCAGCGGAGTTGACGATCACGTTGAGAAACGGTCTCTATGAGTATATCCTATGAGAGCTCGGGGTACAGTTGAGATACGGCTGGGTTTGGTTCGCTCACGAAACCAACCGGGGCCCTGGGACGAAAAGGTTAATAACTCACAGACCGGGCGTCCGAACGACGCGCCGTCTGTTGCGTTGAGACCCCTGTGATGAGGTGGTCCTTTGAGATACTTCTTCGTGGGACCTTGAGATACTTGGAGTATCGACTTGCAGCTCGTGGAGCGGACCCTCCCAGAGACAAGCGTGCGGAGTACGGAGACCGTGTAGCCGACTGAGACCTGACGACTGCTTGACCGACTCGACTTGGAGTGAGTCGACTAGCCCAGTGGACGGAGCACTACTTTGTTTGGGTGCAGACCCATGGCGGACGGAGCACTGCCTGTGTGATAGTGCAGACCCGCGGTACTCGTCCGGAGAGTACCTCTGCAGGCTACTAGGGGGTGTGCACTACTGTGTTTGAGTGACATACCTCGGCGGGAAGCACTACTGTGTTAGGGTGGTTGGCCCGCGGTACTCGACAGGAGGAGTACCTCAGCAGTCTTAGGTTAGTGAGCAGTACCTCGGAGTCGTGACAGGACCACTGTACACTCTAGAGACGGAGCTCTTCAGTAGTTACGGTTTCGATAATGAAAATCCTGGTTTGAGCTGAGACTTTTGACCTTTGTGTTTCCTCATGATTGAGATGGGTTACTTGATAACTTAGGTATATGTATGGGCATATACCTAAGTAGAGGTTATCTGTTGAGATCTTCTTTGTGGTTATCCTTGTTGGATTTAGTGAGACCTTGAGGGTCTCAGGGTCCCTACTGAGTATCGTTATACTCACCCCTGCACGGGCTATGCCCGCACCTCGTTGTGTTGGTTGCAGACGACAGGCAGTGTTGACGGAGGCCGAGTGTTCAAGGACTGGACGGTACCCAGAGGTGGACTACACGACAAGTCAGTGTCCGGAGGTGGACTTCACGGCGAGACGACACTCGGAGAAGGTTGACGGACGAGAGCACTGTGGAGCCTATCTGTACCTACCCTTTAGGTAGGATTCGTGGTGGATGATCCAGGAGCTGCGCCATCTGTACCTACCCTTCAGGTAGGATCCGAGGAGGATGACCCAGGAGCCGCTTCCATCCCTCCAGCTGTTGTCTTTTTCTGTTGTACTTTGTTCAGTTGTAGTTGTACTTTCTTTTGGGTTTGTATTCTTGCCCGTTTACTTTCCAGCACTTCTTTTTGTACTTAGTGTTTTACTTACGCTTGTACTCTGTGGTGTTTTGTTACTTTTATAAAGGCAATGCCTTCCCAGTTATCAGGATTCACGCCTTTGGTGCTAGTCGCCAGCCCCTGGCCTATGGAAGGCAGGCTTGGGGTAGTCACGGCACGGGCCCCGTGGACGGGTCGTGACATGCTCCTCCCATGAGCCACCAAAGTCCATGACACAAGACCACAACATATCCTCCTGAGTTTGTATCATCCTCTCATATTGACTATCCATATGAGGGTGATACACCGTACTCATTGTCAACTTAGTTCCAAGGGCTTGCTGTAAGGATTTCCAGAAACGAGATGTAAACCTCAGATCTCTATCTGATACAATCGAAACTAGAACACCATTCCTCTTTACCACATCCCAGATATAGATTTTGGATAGATCCTCCACCGTATGAAATTCACGAATTGGGATGAAATGGGACAACTTCCTTAGCCGATTCACTATAACCCAAATGGTATCGTGCTTCTTGACCGTTCTTGGGAGACCTGTAATGAAATCCATCACTATCTGCTCTCACTTACAAACCGGGATTGGTAAAGACTGAAACATTCATGCTGGCCTCTGATGCTCTGCCTTGACCTACTGAAAAGTCAAGCATCTCGAAACAAACTCAGCCACACTTCTTTTCATACCAGCCCACCAGAACTACGCCTTCTATTCTTTATACATTTTCTGAATTCCAGGATGAACAGCCCACCTGTAATGATGATACGCCCTGAGAAGATCCTCCTGAAAAGAAACTGGTACAACCATCCGATTCTAAAAACTCAAAACTGAATCTCCATTTAGTTTCCAACCCTCAATGGTCTCCCCACCATTGAGTCTCAACCCCATGGTCACACACTCAGGATCGGATATCTGTGCCTCTCTAACTAGGCCAACCAAGTCAGTGATCAAAAAAACCAGAAAGAAGACCGATCTATCGCCCAGGTCCTCACATTCCAACCGCATATCGGCTATAACTGACATCAATAGCCACTGGTCTGATGCCTGTTTCACCACTTGAGCATATTATTTTCTACTTAATGCATCCGCCACCGAATTTCCCTTACCCGGTGTATACATTAAGTCAAAATCAAACATCTGGAGATATTCTATCCATCTCCTTTTCCTCAAGTTCAAATACCTTTGTGAGAAAATGTGATTCAATATCTTATGATCTGTATATACCGTAAATTTCTCACCAAAGAGATAATGATGCCACACTTTCAAAGCGTGGACCACTACTGCCAACTCCAAATCCTGAGTTGGGTAGTTCTTCTCATGCACACTCAACTATCGTGAGCCATACGGAACCACATGATTCCCTATCATGAGAACGCACCCCAACCCAGATCTTGATGCATCACAATACACCACGTACCCTTTTCCTAATTCTAGAAAAACCAAGATTGGTGCTGATGTAAGACGACCCTTTAGCTCTTCGAAACACTGCTTACACTGTTCATTCCATTGGAATGAAACATTATTTCTTGTCAAAGTTGTCATCTTCTAAGCCAAACGTGAGAAATCACGAACAAAACGCCGATAATACCCACCTAGACCAAGAAAACTTTGTATCCCAAACACATTCTTTGGCGGTTGCCACAAGACAACAGCCTCTATCTTTTATGGATCCACTGAAACACCCATTTCAGAAATCACATGGCCAAGAAAACAAACTTCCTGTATCCAAAAGTCACACTTTGACAATTTTTCATATAACTGATGATCCCTCAAGATCCCCAGCACTGCCGCCAAGTGATGCTCATGCTTCAACCTTGTCATTGAATACACCAGAATATCATCTACAAATACCACCACAAATGAATCCAGATATCTGTGAAATATCTTATTCATTAATGCCATAAACACCACTAGCTCATTCGTTAGCCCAAAGGTCATAACCACATATTCATAATGTCTATATCTACTTTGGAAATCTATTTTAGAAATATCCTCCTTCCTCACCCACAATTGATGATATCCCGACCTCAGGTCGATCTTGGAGAACCACTAGGCTCCCCTCAAATGGTCGAACAAATCATCAATTCGTGGAAGTGGATATATATTTTTTATCGTAACTTGGTTAAGTCTATGATAATCAACACATGTCCTCAAGGTTTCATCCGCCTTTTTCACAAACAACACCGGCGCTGCCCACAGAGATGTGCTAGGCCAGATAAACCCTTTGTTTTCTAACTCTTCCAACTGGATTTTAAATTCCTGCAATTCATCTGGTGCCATATGATAAGACGGAAGTGAGATAGGATAGGTCCCCGGAAGAAGATCTATAGTAAACTAAACTTCTGTTATGGGAGGTAACCCAGAGAATTATTCAGGGAAACATCCATGAACTGATCCACCACTGCTAGAGGGACACTCTGCTCAACACCCTCTACTGATTCCAACGACAAAACCACAAACTGGTATGATATCGTACCCACCACTGGTTCCAAAAAACATATTTCACCCTTCAATTCATGCTTCTCTGCTCTAAAGATATGTCTAATGCCATCGTGTGTCGTAAAATCCATTGTCCACGCATCACAGTCGATGTTGGCCTTAAAAGCCACCAGCCAATCCATTCCCAAGATTACATCATACCCATCAATCTCAAGCATTGATAAATTCCACACAATATCAACCTCTCCTACAACGATACAACATTATCTACACAAGAAGGCGCGACACTCTCTTCGACCTAGAGGAGTTTGAAGTTTCAAAACCAAGGGAATCATATCTACCCTTAAACCCAGCAAATCAACCATATGTTCAGCAATAAAAGAGTGTGAAGCACCCATATCAAACAACACTTGCATCAAGGTAGTATTTAAAATAATAGTACCTCACATCGTGGATGGTCCCGACAGATCATCCACCACAACCTGCTCAGGTCCAAACACATGTTTTCTTGCCACACTCTGGTCTTTATTTCTCTACTAAGGCATCATGGTATTCCAAGAATCACCATGACCCACTTTACTCTGCTGATGAGGGATGTGCTGTTGTCCAAATCCCGTTGAAGCATACAACGTCTGCAATCCCTGAGGAGTGTCACGCACACCAAAACTTGGAGCATTCCGACAATAACGCTGCAGATGCCCCATCTGCTTACAATTATGACATGCTCGAGGTTGTGTCATACAATCCCGCTTGATGTGGCTCGTAGAACAACACTGAAAACATCACGTCTTGCTCTGGGACTTTGGAGAAAGATTTACTGATCCTGTCATCGGATTATATGCCATATTCCCACCCTGGGAATAAGTGTTCCTCCTTTGCTTGAACCCATCGTTAGATTTCCCACTATTCCCCATGGTTACCACCATGCTTCCTCCGCCCGGAGCTCCCAACAGATCCTGCTCAGCCACCGAGGCTCTATTCACCATCTCTGTGTAATCATCTATACACAACACCGCTATCTTTGAACGGATTTCTTGCCTTAACCCCGCTTCAAAGATCCTTGACTTCAACAACGTGCTACCCGCCACCACGGGTGAAAACCACACTATGTTCATAAACTTAGCTGCATAATCTGTCACAAATATTAGCTCTTGTTTAAAATTGAATAAATCAGTCGTATGATGAATTCTGAATGTATGTGGGTAGAATTGTTTATTAAACAATTCCTCAAAGCCTTCCCACATCATACCCTGGTCCATCCCCACTTATACTACCAACTCCCACCACTGAAGGGCAAGATCTTCAAACATATACTTGTCCAACTTCACTTCCATCTCTATCGGTGTTCCCAAGAACTCAAAGATCTTTTTCATTCTATTAAACTATGCTTCTTTCCTCTCTGACTCTGAATCACCCCTAAAGATGGGCGGATTATGCTTTTGAAACTGAACTGCATGATCCAGATGCCTTGGTTCATCCACTCTATTTCCACTTTCCACAACTTGGAAAGATTTCACTATGCTTTGGACTAGCTTCTGGTTCACCTGAGGCTCAGGTGCTACCACATTCTCAGTAGCCTCCTCTGGTTGATCTCTACAACACCTACCCGGTGGAATTTCTATCAACAGAAAACAAAAAACCATGAGTCTCACTTTCGTAGACATCACAAAATCCCATTTCAAATCACATTACACAACACTATCACAACAAGGCTTTCCACCAGTTCACATTTTTTCACATGTTCCATGTTTCACCATTTTGAAAACCAAACCATTTACAAAATACCAATTTATTCACATTACAATTTCACATATTCATATCACATCATAAATCATTATACCCCAATGAAATATGCATCCTGTAGGGAATTCATTTCTACCATTCATGTCATGCTCATCACATTGGATACACCCACGACAATGAGATATCCAATTCCTATAAGTGTCTCCAATAAACTTATGTACCCAACTCCCTGGTAACTTGAAATTCAGCATAAAGGGGTTAGCTACGTCCTTTTATGCTATACATTCCATGTTCCAACATTCCTATGCCTTGATACCATCCCGACTCAAGGAATGTACCACAACGAATCTCAACACCAAATCCAAGAATCAACTCCAAAGGACCGAACAAACTGATACCACTTGTAACACCCTGCCCCTACCTCATTGTCTTGAGGAGGCGGTGAGGGCTACTTGTCCTTAAGCGATGTTCCCAAGATACCAAAGGCTGGAAATAAATGTTGAGGGCTTCAAAATTTGGGGAATGATTTTCCTTTAAGACAAAACCAACAAAACCAACAACTAATGATGAATGTGCTTTCAACCCAAATGTGTATTCCCAAAGGACAACCAAGTTGTTCCACAATACAATCGAAAACCAATAAAACCAACCATATCAGATTACAAGTAGAAACTAAACAACCAAAAATACGAGCCAAGACACCACCCCAGCTCCACACCAAGCTCCAAGCTCCATTGAGACATCACAATGCACCACTAAATGAGGGAGATGCCTTACCTTTTCCCACATCACGATATACAACATCTGTAAAGAAACCAACGTGCCAAAGTAGGGGGTGAGTACTAAAACTCATTAGGATTTCCCCAAATGACTTCCCTACACATGCCACTAGGATAAAACCGTTAGCACATTTATATAAAACAGTTTATATAAATTTAATCACAAGTGAAACTATTCTCATAAGCCAAAAATGCCCTTACCAAGCCATCACACCCAAACCAAGTAACCAAGGGAAATCCAACCAAACATTCCAAATGTCATTTCATCAATTCATGTTTTCACAATAACTCAATCTTGAAAAGAAATTCACAACAAACAACCAAAACAACCAAACGGTGGAGCTTTCATCCAACCCGTTCACCCATTCACACTTTAGTGGCACTTCACGTCCACTTCCCATAGATGGTGGCCCTTCCATCCACTATCCATCCCATTTTTATAGTGGTACATCCCGCCACTTCCACACAATATTCCAAACAAGCCAATGCCAATCATATAACCCACCAAGGTCGCAACCACATACAATCAACCAATTCCACCGCATATCAATTCACTTCAATAAATCACCCATTTATTAAAAACCATTTTTCATGCCAAACAACATTTCAATAAAACAACATTTTTATTCAAAACCATTTCCATCAATCATTTTCACAAATCAACCATAGTATCCCATTTTAAAATCTCCATTTTAAAATCCACAACAATAGCATTTCACCACAAAACCCTCTTTTTCCCCAAAAATCCCAAAACATCACCCAAGGTATTTCTAACCTATTTCGCACATCAAAACACAATTAATTGCAAGAAAAACAAATTAATTGTAACCAAAACCATTATCTCTAACCTAGTGGAGTCGAGAGAGAAGCCACCTACCTTTAGGGTTCCCAAGAAATCGACCCACAAGCAACCGCACCTCCAATCTGGAGAACGCACCACCGAAACCTCTCTAAATCAACTTCCCTAACCATAAAAAGCCTTCAAATTAACAACCAAGGAAACACCAACCTTGGATCTACCCACAAAAAGTGTAGATCTATAAAACCAAGAAATATATGGATGTAGATCTAGAGGAAAACACAAGGAAACCAAGAGGAGAGACTTACTGGGGAGAAACCACCTTGAATCCACCTTGAAACCCCTTAGAAACGCTTCCAAAACATGTGGGAGAGCCCCTCCAACCCTTGAGAACCGAAAATCCTGAGTGAGGCTCGAGTGGGAGAAGATTTGGAGTGAAATGAGCCAATCCCGATTGAGCCCGGAACTTATAACCCTAACTTTAAGTGGCAGCACAGTTAGCCCGCATGATTTGGAAAACCATGCGCTAACTGTGCGCACGCCACTACCTTGAGAGCCAGGGTCCGCACGGTTTCCTCGCACGGTTTGGAAAACCGTGTGCAGGCCGTACGAGGCCTACTATCTCAAGAACAAGGGTCTGTATAGTTTCCTAGGAAACCCGCACGGTTTCCACTAACTGTGCTCAAACCATGCACCCCTTTAAAAGCCTCTAAACACATCCAAACCCATTCCAAACTCTCCCAACCTCTTCCCAACTCATTCCATGCACTTTAAACACATAAAAATTCATAAACAAAGGCCACATACCTCAAACTGGGGGTGCTACAGTAATTGATCGTGTAATCATAATACTTAATCAGTTCAATCCATATTATCTACCTTCTGTTTAGTTCCATCTGATTGAATATATACTTCAGAATTTTATGCTTATCATATATTTGACATTTGGATCTGTAAAAATGAGGCCTCAAAATTTTCAATAAAAAAATTGTAGCTGTCAATTCCAGGTAATTTGTGGGATAATTAAATTCATGCGGTTTTATTTTTCTTGAAACATAAGAAATTACCTAATCATTCTTCATCAGAACACAACCAAGCCCCTTCAATGAAGCATAATTGTAGATAAAAAACTCACCGTTTTGGGAAGGTAAGGACAAAACTGGAGAATTCACCAATATTATCTTTAGATCCTGAAAACAAGCAACACATTCTTCTGTCCAAATAAATTTAACCCCTTTTCATGTTATCTTGGTTAGCATTCTAGATAACCATACAAAGTTTTTAACAAACTGTCGGTAATAACCTGCTAATCCAATAAAACTATAAATATCTATATGATTTTTGGTTCTTGTCCTTTCATCAACCACTCATATTTTGCCAGGATCAATTGTCATTCCATTATTATTTACATTGTTCCCAATAAAAGAAATTTGTTGTAACCAAAAATCACACATGTTGAATTTTCAATACAGTTTCTTTTCCTTTGAGGTTTGTAAAACATCCCTTGTATGTTTTCCATGCTCTTCTATATTTTTAGAAAATACTGAAATGTCATCAATAAACACAACCACAAACATTTCCAAGAACTCATGAAAAATTATATTCATAAGATCCATGAATACAATAGGTTCATTGGTTAACCCAAACACCATAACAAAAAATTAATAATTCCCATATCTAGTATGAAAGGATATTTTTAGGATGTCATCCTCCTTCGCCTTCAGCTGATGGTATTTGGATCTCAATTAAATATTGGAAAAGTACTGAGCTCCCTGGAGCTAATCAAACAAGTCATCGATGTGAGGAAAAGGTTACTTTTTTTTAATAGTGATGTTATTCAAATCTCTATAATCAACGCGAAGTCTAATGGAACCATCTTTCTTTATAACGAACAAAACAGGATCTCCCCATGATGATGTGCTTGGATGAATGAATCCTTTATCAAGAAAATATTGTGACTGATTTTTCAATTAATGAAGTTCTATTTGATCCATATGATATGGGGGTTTTGAAATTGTCTTAGCATCAGGAACTAAGTCGATTTTGAATTCGAATTCCTGATCAGATATGACACCAGGTAACTCATCAGGAAAAACATCAATGTATTCATTTACCACTATAACATCATTAATCTAAACAATTCCCTTATTTTCAAAAATATGTGCAAGATAACTTTAATTTCTATCCTTCAACAGTTTCTCAGCTTCTTAATATGTTATCAATTTTATGGGTTCGTTCTTATATACAAACTATAACTCTTTCTGAAAAACAACTTCTTTAGCTCTACAGACAATCTTATCATGATAAATAGAAAGCCAATCCATTCCCAGAATAACATCAAACTCAACTAAGGGTAAAACAACAAGGTTTTTAGTTAAATTATTTCCACATAATAGAAAAGAAATATTCTTATAATTTCTCTTTACTATAATATTTCCCCTTGTATTTTAACAACAAGTTCTGGTCTCATTTGTTGAGGTGATTTTCCAATTTACCATAAAATTTCTCAGAAATGAAGGAATGTGTAGACCCCGTATCAAAAAAAACATTAGAAAAATCTAAGTAAATAAATAAGGTACCTGATATAACTTCATTAGATAGCTCACCATCTGCTGACATAGTTTCAAAGGATCTCACTACACCTTTCTGCTTATTGTTTGGATTCTTTGCATCATTCGGATCCCTCTTGGGGTAGGTGTTTTCATAATGACTCATCTCACCACATTTAAAACACTTTACATTTTTCATATTAGGATTATTCTTAAGATCATTTTCATTACAATCATAGGCCATATGTCCAAACATACCACATTGAAAACACTTCCCAGTTTTGGAAAGACATTCCCCATAGTTCTTCTTTCCACACTTAACACAAACTAGAAATTGAATTTACTTACCATCAGATTTAATTGGTTGATTCTTACCCATTATTTGACATCTGTAACTCTTATTCTCCTTATTTACGAAATGAACATGATCATCAAAAAACTCTATCTCTACCCTCTCATCAAATCAGAAAAGTTTCTCATAAATTTTAAATTCACAGGAGTTCAGCGCCCTTTGATACCTTGTCTTCAGCCCGGAGTAAAAGCGGTTGATTTTTCTATCAAGATTCAGAATAATATTTGGACCATACATCACCAGTTTGGTGAAGTTTGATTCATACACATCCATTGAATCTTCCTCCTTTTTCTTTAATTCATGGAATTTCTTCTCTATCCTAAGTCGCACCACCTTAGGAAAATATTTTTCATGGAAAAGACTTTTAAATTCATCTCACTCTAAGGAATCAATATCCTCTCTATCCCTAATATTCCTTACCATTGCCACCACTGATCAGTTTAAACTTCAAAATGATAAATCTCTAGACATACCTTTTGATTATCTAAACAATCCATTACATCAAACATATTTTCAAAGGCTTTAATCCATCCTTCATCCACTTCTGGTTCAGAAGATCCATTGAAATCAGGAGGGTGTTGTCTCATAAAATTATCCACTATCATCATGTTATATTGTGGAACCTCTGGTTATTATCTTTCATGGATACCACCACCATTTATTATTTTCTTCATCTAATCTGTTACTGTCACAAACTACTTAGTTTCAATCCCTGTCATCATGTTATATTGTGGAACCTCTGAAATTTTCTTTGCATGTTTGAAAATATAGACTGCACCGATGCTCTAATATTGTCCTCTATCGTCACATTAATATTATGAACTTCAGCCTCTAAGGATTCTATTTTTTTATAAACCCCCTTAACGTTAGAAGTTGAAGAACGTGGAATCATTTTTCTTACCGATACACCTTCTGAATATCCACTTACACGACTAGGATGTTAGGGCCTTTCCAATGCTACAGATAAAATATCTTCCCTCCCAGTAGCTGTAAATATCCCTTTTGAACTCTGCTCCTCAAGAGAGTCATGTATTAATTAATTGAACATTTCTGCAATGATTGAAATTATATGAAGAAAATAGTTAACTTAAATAAATAAAATAGATCTCTTACAATCCTCTCAGCTACGATTCTCTATTCTTATGAAAGATATTGCCCTTTTTTTCCCTTCCAAGATCTCTTCCATTTTTCATGTCTAGATGGAGGGGATGGAGGGGCCACCTCTCCAGAGCTTTAATACTCAGCTCTTAGTTGTTGAAATTTTTCTGCCATCATTTGTTCTTCCAAAAATGCATACCCTCCCCGAGATAAACTATGAGAGTATACATTTTTAGATTGGATCTCATGATGAGATTTCCTTGTTTGCTGTAAATTAAGAATAAGAAATCATTAACAAAATATTAATAATATCATTTATATAAGAAAGCTTATAAAATTATACATTGCCCTTACCAAAAATGACTCTTTTCTTCTACTTTCAAAAAACTATCTCCATGTGTCTTCATCTATAAAAGGATATATACGACTGATGAAGCTCATATTTTCATATATTTTATACTGTAAAACATTGTTTATAATCCCACAAAAGTGTTATTTAATGGGTAATTATCATGTTTTTAGGTTTTAGTGTTATTTTAAACCCAAATGTGAAAAACGACTAATTCTGGATTTTTGACAGAATTTTACGTCAGGGGTATTTTGATCATTTCAGGAAAAATAAAATTCCATATTTTCTGATTAATTTTTTTTTAGAATCCTTATTTTATTTCCTTCATTGTTGTCTTCTGGACCAGGAGCTGATTCGGTCATCTATAGGGTCTAAAAAATCATTGAAGATTGAAATATTTCCGGGCGGGCAGCATGGACCAACCCAAAGTAACGGACATCAAACGCGGCCTACACATATCCAAATGATGTGTTTCAACATGGGATACCTCTAGGACAGATAGGGACGTCTCTACAATAAATTTGGAGGATGTTGGAGGTCATTAAGGAGGATATTGAATGACATTAGTTTGGAGGAACCTTCCGGGATGCTTCGTCCAAAAACAGCAACCGAGAACGAAAAATTCATAACTCCTAAATAAGGTTTCCAAATTATCTGAAATTTGGATAGGAGACGGAAAAGACATTTATGAACAACATTTATGAAGGGTGAAACGCGTGAATATGTCATTAAAGGGTTATACAACACGTTGACATTTGAGGGACAAATTCTGCCTATAAAAGGAGGCCCTCACCTCCTTCCCAAAGCATCTCATTCTTCATCCATTCCTTCAAGGAACCAAAGAGGAGATATCCACCGAGGGAGGCCGTCCCCAAATCTTCCACCGTTATTTTTATTTTATTTCTTTTCTTTATTTTTAGTTTTTAATTGTAATTTAGATTTCTAATAAATTCATGCATTGTTTTCATTTTTGTGTCCACCGATTCACCCTCTTTTCTTCCTCTCATCTTACCATCGTGAACTATAATACTCATGATCATGAGTAACTAATAAGAGGAATATCCCAAGGGAGTAATAAGGTTCTTGAACCCAAGACCATCTTCTTAATATTCTTTGAGTTAATTCTAAGGATAATTTATAGTGGGTGTAATCCTCATTGTGGTTGTCTAAAGGTTAACTTCTTAATCTACAACCATTTTCCCTCGATTGAGGAGGTGGATGGAGGGTGTGCTTGGCGATATCTAAGTAGGATTTTCATTCACAATAGGGGTAGAATAAGGTGTGCACACATACGATGGAGTTTTTACACTAAGAATATTTGAAGATGGACAATGAAGGTGCTCCCTGAATATTCTCTCGGGAGAACTTCCTTTCATCCCTAATTGCATTCTGTTTAGCATTGCATGGTAATTTAGAATTAAATTTAAGTTTCTTCTGATTTATGAATTTCATTTATTTTATTAAATTACATTTATTTAATAAAACATTAAACAACAAAAAATAATTAGATTAGGTGGAATAGAAGTAGTGATTTATTAACCACAAAAGCTCCTCAAGAGAACGACCTAGGTCAGCCACTGTGTTACACTTAGTATAAATATTTTTGAGAGCGCACACGACAACGCTTCGTCAAATTGGCGCTGTTTCCGGGGAGCCAAGTGGTTTTCATTCACTATTTTTATTCACACTGTGTAAATAATTTTCCTTTCATTTAAAAAAACAACAAAAAATCATAAATTTCAAAAACTAAAAAACTCTTCTTTGTTCATGATGTATTCAAATTATGATTATTATGCATGGACTGATCAATCTCAAGTGCAAGAAAATTTTTACAATGAACTAGATGCGAAATTTTATACGATTAGTGATAAAGTGAAAAACTCGGAGGGCAAAATCGAATTGATTTCAGAATATGTACGCGCATCCCAAGAACAACCCAAACCTGAACCGGAAACTGAACCAGAACGAGTGGTGGAAGAGATTTCACCCATCATTTTTTATGCTAAAGAACCTGAGGGGGGTGAGAAGGATCTACTAAAATAATTAATCACATCATCCCGCACTCAACCATTGCTCGAGGAGGTCCTAGAAGTAAACATTCCAACTGATGCACTGATGGGAGGTCAACATTTTTTGGAAGAATCTTGGAATAACTTTGTTGAAGATAACTTGAAACATGATATTCCCATACTTAATAATGAAACATCAGACACTTTCTACCTCTCTCTTGCATTGGAAGATAAGGAAGAAGACGGACCTGCTGAGACTGAGTTTCCAATGGTCATTCCTGAAGAGATCAATTACCATGCTGAATTACTTGAAAGGGAAGATTTCTTTATTAATTCTTCATGTTTTAATATTATTCAAGCTAAATTGTTTTCTGACATCTCTTCCTTTGAAATTTCTGATACATCACAAATGGAGTAGACCATGGATGATATGAAAGATACCACTAAAGTAGTGGTGATCATGGAAGAAGATCTGGAGAAGGTGTCGGTGGTACGACTTTCTCCTCAACAAAAATTTTCATACCATATGGAGGAGGACACCACCGAAGTTAACAGGGAGCACCCTTATCTTTTATTCCCTCCCACTTCGAACCTCAAATTTCTTATTTATTCTTTCTCTGGGGTTGGGAACATTCTTATCTTATTTGGGGTTCTCTACTTTCAGTGTTTAATCATGGACATCAGGAAAACTCACATGTGGTGGTTCATCTCAAAGAAACCACATCCACCTTCTGATCGGGGATAATCCACTAAAACTGCCTGACTAGGGGCAGTAAAAACCTAGCACCCGCTTGGGGGTCTAAACCAAGCATTATCTCTTTTCTTTTCCTTTTCTCATTCTTTTTATTTATTTTTTCTTATTTATTTTTATTACTTTCTTTTAGTCTTAAAGTGGTTGCTTCTAGGAGCTTAACTCAAGGCATCCACTTCTAAAATAATGTCAGGTTGTATCTTTCCTTCCCTTTTATTTTTTACTTTTATATTTATATTTTGTTGAGTTGAAATAAGGGGTAGTTAAATTTAAGTGTGGGGGGAGTGTCAACCTGCTTAGTTCTTCTTGTGTGCTTTTCATTTTTTTTAGGATTTTTGAGCTTTAATGAATATTCTTATCACTTTTCACACATCAATTGATTATAAAGAGTTGAAATGATTTTTGAAATAATGTATTTTAAATGATTGTTGATGTGAAAACATTTTTCTTGAATTGGATTGTCAATCATTTTTACGAGTTTGACTGATTTTTGAAATCCATGACCATGAAACTCTGACTCAAAATATTTTTTCCAATCCTGTGAGGTATTCTAAACCACTTTTACAAATTCTTCCTAATACCTACACTTTCTTGAGGGAAACTTGAATTTTGTGTGAGAACCAGAATTTGTGAATATTCTCTTTCGAAGCTTTGGATTTCATGGAATGTATTTAAAATGATTGAGGCATCTCATTGGCTAGCCACATTTTATCCTGAGACCCACCTTTACATTTATCCTTCGTAATCCCTTAGATGCCATGAATTGCCTTATAGGTTTAAGCCACATTACAAGCCAATTTTTCCATACCTACCCGCACTTTTAGTATTTTTGCATGGATATTTCAAGTTTGAGTGTGGGGGAAGGGCCTTTCGTGTGCATTCATTGGGATGTGTATCATTTATGGGTAGTGTTAAGTGTGTGTCAATATTTTGGGCAGTGGATAACAAGAGAATTGGGCATGTGTCATCATTTCATTGTGCTTTATTTGGTTCATCCATTTCTCCTAAAAAAAAGAAGAAAAAATTGAGATGAGCTTGAATATTCATTGTACATTATTTTATGACTCATGTCCCTCCCAAAAATCAAGGGCATGAATTGTCATTCATTCATTGTATTCAATTTTTCAGCTCATCCTCTATGAAAAAAATGAAAAAAAAATAAAATAAAGTTGTGCCTTTCTGGAGCTTTAAAAAAAGAGGAGAACTTAGATTATATCATTCATTATAATAACTTATTGGCTCATGTACCATGTCATAAAGATGGGTGGGGTTTTTTTCACATTTACAAGAGGTATTGAGTGAGGAATTTCCTGTGTTTTCACTTGATTTAATCATGCAATGTACTTAAAAGGTCAACCTCCTCTTTCTAGCTTGGAACATTTTTCAATTATTTTACCACCGACCCTAAGCCACAGAATCAGTTGAACCTTTAATTAAAGCCCTCACAATTAAATTCATTTTCATGTTTCACGCTGTGGAGAAATGAGAATTTTCACAAACCTATGGTGATACATGAGATTTTCAAGTATGAGTATAACTCTAGATTCAATTTCTCTTTAGTGAAGAGTGACATAAAATTCAATGTGAGGTAGGTTGTGATTGGGCCATGGATTGATTTAATGAGGTTGAACAAATTTTAATGATTGAAATGAAAATGAGAGAATTATTATTCATAAAATGAGACATGATGGAATTCTATTTTGGATAAAATCATTGATATTTTCTCATTTTTTATTGTTGTGTGGATTTTGATTTGGATATAAGATGATTGCCCAGGAGTGCAATGTTTAAGTGTGGGGGAGTGATGAAGCTCGTATTTTCATATATTTTATACTGTAAAACATTGTTTATAATCCCAAAAAAGTGTTATTTAATGGGTAATTATCATGTTTTTAGGTTTTAGTGTTATTTTAAACCCAAATGTTAAAAACGACTAATTCTGGATTTTTGACAGAATTTTACGTCAGGGGTATTTTGGTCATTTTAGGAAAAATAAAATTCTAAATTTTCTGATTAAAATTTTGTTAGAATCGTTAATTTATTTCCTTCATTTTTATCTTCTGGGCCAGGAGCTGATTCGGTCATATAAAGGGTCTACAAAATCATTGAAGATTGGAATTTTTTCGGGCGGGCAGCATGGACTCACCCAACGTAACGGACATCAAACGCGGCCTACACATATCCAAATGATGTGTTTACACCTGGGATACCTCGATGACAGATAGGGATGTATACAATAAATTTGGAGGATGTTGGAGGTCATTAAGGAGGCTATTGAATGACATTAGTTTGGAGGAACCTTCCTGGATGCTTCGTCCAGAAACAGAAACCGAGAATGAAAAATTCATACCTCCTACATACAGTTTCCAAATTATCTGAAATTTGGAGAGGAGACGTCCAAGACATTTATGAGCAACATGTATGAAGGGTGGAACGCGTGAATATGTCATTAAAGGGGTCTACAACGTGTCGACATTTGAGGGACAAATTCTGCCTATAAAAGGAGGCCCTCACCTTCTTCCCAAAGCATCCCATTCTCCATCCATTCCTTCAAGGCACCAAGGAGGAGATATCCACCGAGGGAGGCCGGCCCCAAATCTTCCACCATTATTTTTATTTTATTTATTTTCTTTATTTTTAGTTTTTAATTGTAATTTAGATTTCTAATAAATTCATGCATTGTTGTCATTTTTGTGTCCACTGATTCACCCTCTTTTCTTCCTCTCATCTTACCATCGTGAACTATAATAATCATGATCATGAGTAACTAATAAGAGGAATATCCCAAGGGAGTAATCAAGTTCTTGAACCCAAGACCATCTTCTTAATATTCTTTGAGTTAATTATAAGGATAATTTATAGTGGGTGTAATCCTCACTGTGGTTGTCTAAAGGTTAACTTCTTAATCTACAACCATTTTCCCTCGATTGAGGAGGTGGATGGAGGGTGTTCTTGGCGATCGCTAAGTAGGCTTTTCATTCACAATAGGGGTAGAATAAGGTGTGCACACATACGATGGAGTTTGTACACTAAGAATATTTGAAGCTGGCCAATGAAGGTGCTTCCGGAATATTCTCTCGGGAGAACTTCCTTTCTTCCCTAATTACATTCTGTTTAGCATTGCATGGTAATTTCGAATTAAATTTAAGTTTCTTCTGATTTATGAATTTCATTTATTTTATTAAATTACATTTATTTCATAAAACATTAAACAACAAAAAAGAATTAGATTAGGTGGAATAGAAGTAGTGATTTATTAACCACAAAAGCTCCTCAAGAGAACGACCTAGGTCAGCCACTGTGCTGCACTTAGTATAAATATTTTTGAGAGCGCACACGACAACGCTTCTTCAACGACATGGATTGTCATGAATTCTATGACCATAAATGAAATCAGATGAGAGGGTTGATATGAAATTCCTCCATCTCCTGGCAGCCAATGATAAGCATTTCTTCCTGACTCCTCCAGTGTCAGGAATATCAAATGTCATCTGATAAAGAAGATGTTAAACATATTATATATACTAGAAACATTTAAAGAATAGTCAAACAATAGCAAAAGATCTTACCAAAATCGTCTCCCACAACTGAGAGATTATCGCTTTATCCACACTTCTCCAGTCATCATACAAAATGCTTACTGTGCTCTTAGCCTGAGTTGCTACAAAACTCTTAAAATATTTTGCATTTGGACCTCTAGGAATATCATCATCATCAAACTCAACAACTATCCTCTGATCCCGAATACGGGCAAGTGATAATTTTGGTAAATGAGTGCACCCATGTTTACCAACCTTTGAACTCTTTGTCGTAATAGGAGCATGTGAATGTTCCTCCCCAGAGGTATGACCAATATGCTCATCTCTATAATCATGTGGTTGATCAAGTGAATGATATGTCATTATCCTTCAAATCAAAAAAAACAAACGTTAGTTCACAAATATACAAATTCAAATATTTCAATACTACTATAATCAGAAAATAGAAAAGTGTACTAAGTTACGTAATAGTAAACATTGGTAATATGGTAAGCATGTTAAACAATGGTAAAGATGGTCAAGATGGTAAACATAGTAAACATGGTAAACCTGGTAAACATGATAAAGTAATTGTCACTGAACAAAAATAATATATATATAATTCATGTAATAGTAAACATGATAAAATAAACTAAACAAACTTAAAACAAACAAAAACTTATACTTATTTTGTTTTAAAACATGTTTTAATAAATAAAAAACTTACAATATCTAACATTTATGAAAAAAATAAATGTAAACAAGAAATAAACATATGTTACCTGTAATTTTAGGAATGTACAAATGGATTATTTTCCCAAATTCCTTCGTCGTGATTGTTCCTTATGGCACAAACCATGTCTTCAACATGCTCATAATTAGGTTCTGTTAATATTTCCATAGAATTAGGGATCTCACATAAATCAGAATCTTCATCAAGTTCATCCTCACCAACATATTGTTTTTCCCTTGTAAAACAAAAGCCCACTGCATATCTGATTGATCTACTACATAGAAAATTTGTTTTTCATGTGTTTCCATTATAAAAGAATCAGCTGTGTCTTCCAATCTATTCAGATTAACAAGTGTCATTCCAAATTCATCGTGTCTGACACTGTTGTTACCGATAAACCATTTACAGTTAAAAATTGGAACTTTAATTTTAAAGTAATAAACCTCCCATATGTCTTCAATCACTCCATAATATGCACTTGATGCAGAAATTGGGTTTTTGTCCTTAGCACATGAAAAATGCATTGCTTCTGCAAACACCAATACACCACTATTCTGAACTGCACTTCTGTTTTCCTGAGATTTCGTATGAAATGTATATCCATTAATGTCATAACCGGACCATGTTATCACATTTAAACATGGACCACCCACTATCCATTTTAATGTCTCTGATACATCTGATCTACCAAGAAAAGTCTTTTTAATCCATAACAAAAAAGTTTTGTTGTGATCATTCAAAATGCACATTTCTTTCTTCTTTGTATGACATTGTTTCAACGCATTAATATGCAATGTGATATATGGTTGAGCATTAGCTATGTTATTCAAGATGTATGATTCTAAATTCTTCATCTGTTCAGCTGACAATGATTTGACTTTCAAGCCATAAATCCCATTTCCCTCATTATTAACTCGTTCATGGTGAGATGGAGGCAAACCTATGTGTTGCGCCACAACCAAGTAGCTCGTACATGTAACACCCCGAGCTTCCACAATACGCTTCTCATTCAATAATTCAATAGCTTGCATTGCACGCAACTTTGAGTTCTAAAACACCGCGACTAATCAAAGTAGCCGTTATGAATATTAATAACCACTTTTTAAAATTATAGAAATTTTATATTTCAAAATGGACTTCATTTTTGTATTTGTAATATCGAAATTATCCAAAGTTGAATTTTTTGTAATTTTCTGAGAACTTCCAATTTTTTATGAATAGTGAAAATTACTTAAAAACAACTTTTTTAATCAAAATAATTCATAGTGATAAATTATACTATTTAGTGGTTTTAAAGTATAATTAGAATATATTTTTACCATTTTATCCAATGGTGGTCATTAGAATTAATTTAACATTGAAATTGGACATAAACAATTGCCAATCTTTTGATATAAATTGTTTCTTAAAAACACGCTATTGTTGTGACAGCGGGAATTAATTATAAAATTAATTAATGCAACTTATATGTTTGGAATTTTGTAAAATAGACATCATTTTTGAATTCAGAATATAAATTATAGCTTAGGGTGAAATTTTGGCATTGTTCTGAAAAACTTCAATTTTTGATGAATAGTGAAACCACTAAGTGGTAGTTAAATAACTGATTTTTCGTTTAAATGAAATATTACCACTTCTGTGTTTTAATTTTCAAAAATCCGACATACATGGTTGTCATTAAGAAGTAAAATGTTGTTCAATGAGATTAAAATAAGTTTTTGGTGAATAGTAACTTTTAAGTTCTTAATCGCGATTAGAGGTAATTAGTATAGTTTAAGGTAAAAATAATGTTTTAATAATATGAGATGAGCTTGACACTTGTCCTACTACTATTGTATGAGTCATTTCCGACCAAGAAAACCCATGGGTAAACTTGGGGACCCCATGGAGCCACTTGGGTTGGAAAATGACATTAATATATATATTTTAATGTTAAAATTAAATTGACACAAACATGAGTTGTTTTACTAAAACAGTTTTTAAGTGGGGTTACACAAGTACAAATTTTTACTATAAATATTAATTAGAAAGATAAAAATATTTACTACATCATAGTATTTTTTTTATAATTTTTAGACATTAAATAAATTAAATTATTTATGACATCATTATGATGCAGCGGTGACCTCACTATTTAACGATTTTAATAAAATGAAAAGATAATGTACAATCCAAGGCTTACACTTGTCCAAAGACTATTGTATGGGTAGATTTCGAACCCTTATCACCTTATCCACGAGTTATATAAGTGTGGGACCTTTATAATCCGAAAATCATTGTATAATAATGTAAGATTTCCTTACTTTCCAAGAGTGCCCCTCCTCTCCTCTTATAAAAGTCCCCCACCTCTACCACCTCATTCACACTTTCAAGCCATTTGGCTCGGCCAAACTCTGCCCAAATACTCTCCCAACTTCCCCCTATTACTCCTAGAAGACTCAATTTGGGCAGAACTCTTCCCAAGGAAGCCTTTGGCTCAAATCAAAAAGAGTTACCCGATTTTGAGGTAATGTCTTCTCTAATTTTGTTTTGTTTTATTTTTCTTCTCCAACCCCCTAAACTCTTTTTATTCATTTCTTTTGTAACAACACCAGTATCCTAAATATACTAGGATGTTTTTATAAGAAGGATTCGAGCTACACTTACACACACCTACATCTAATGGTTAAAGAACATACGGTTTCTGTGGATGGAGAATTTCTGCCTCACGAAACGATGATTGTTCAACACTCATATAACACCTTCAAAGGTGGCCATTAAGATGTCACTATATTAATATATGATATATAATATGTTTATGTTTTACTTATGATTATGTATTTCTCATTTATGGCATACTTTATGATTTCCATTATGGGTAAAATGCGATAATTTCATTTTAGGAAGTGCGGACTACCGCCCCCTCAAAATTATTTGAATCGTTAATGCCATATGTGTGATGTATAAAGGATGGATTAAATGGTATTATACACTATATTATACTGGAATTAT
Organism: Viscum album; assembly: GCA_963277665.1. Lineage (NCBI taxonomy): Eukaryota > Viridiplantae > Streptophyta > Magnoliopsida > Santalales > Viscaceae > Viscum > Viscum album. Next base: position 1,762,025,537 of record OY728120.1, on the reverse strand, counting down.
ATTATACATTTATATCATTATGATTTCATTCCATTAAATACGAAATAGAAATGAAAGTAGCGTTCATGCGTACGTACGGCTTACCGTCTCCATGAACGGTGCATTTCATTTCTTACCTCTAAATGTTACGTAATATTATAAATGAATGTATATACTGGATATATATGATATATATGACATATAAATCATGAATATAATTCTAGAGGTTATGGATATTCTACCACATAAACAACTTGTAATTATAAGAAGTTTATTGTTGACTCAAGTACCAAAGATCGACAAAACGACCGTTATTAACTTAAATAATTACATAATGTTCATATCATCATAATAAGTGATATAAAAAGGATAATGAAATTGAAAATGGTTCTTAATAAGGTATATATTAACTCTAGTTTATTATTCAGGAGGTTAAAGAATGGTTGAGTCAAGTCAGACACGAGGTAATGGAATTTCTTAACCCAACTTCCATTCTTTGGGTTAATCTCCTACTTTAAAATTATGTCATGATGTTATTATGTCCTATTTTGTATTTTTACTTTCTTTATGTGTACCTATAGTTAATACACATAATAGATCTATTTTATTTTAAAAATGATCTTTTAAGGACTTCGTCTCAATCTCCTTTCATTGAGGCATATTTGGTTTTATACACAACTTTCTTTTATACGGTGTATAAACCCCTTTGACTTTTACGTTTATTCAAAAGGAATATTTTTATACGAAGCGTTTTGATAAACGACAAAAGGGAATGTTTTTCTTTTCGTACTTATGCGGTGACAATGACTTCTCCTCCGCCGTGACCATTATTTGAGTTTCGGCTTCCTCTACAAGCCATCTTTTTTTAATGAAAAATAAATTCAAAGTTTTAACTTTCTTTTATTTTGGTATTGAAAATGGTTTTGAAAGCGTTTTTATTATATCAATGTGTTGTATTGATATCTTTTGATTGAAATGTGGAAATGTTATGTTTCCTTTATGCATGTTTTATGTGATACGATTATGTTATGGTTTATGATATGTTTAAACCTATTCATATGAGGAATGTATTGGACTTAATAAGTGACGGGTGGAGCCCGCTATAGCTCCTTGATGCATCGGTAGGTCTCATGAGACAACTAGATGTGGAATTTGCCGAGGCCCTTTCCCAATTTGATTTATGGTTTTGGCCGAGGCCTTAATCATTTTAGACGTCTTGGCTGAGGCCTTGAAAAAATGTTTCAGAATGTCTGGCATTATACATTCCCTCATTATGAAAGAGGTTATTGATATTGCATGTGATTATTCGACCAGTAGAATATCCATGTGAAGAAGTAAATGGAATTATCTCATTTTACTTTTGCCATATTATGTTGATGTTCAAGTTTAAAAGGCTTTTGTTTTAGTTATACATTGCCTTAAATGTTTATGTTTATTTATGAAAGCTTCCGCAATATTGTTATCCTTACTGAGCATCTGAGCTCACCCCTTTCAATGTTTTAATATTTTCCAGTATGTGAAGAAGTATTTTATGAATGACCTGCAGGGATAGTCAGAAGAGGATATGAGTGTGGACTATGGAGACTTTGTTATTGTAGTTTTTCACTTTATGATGTAATGTAACGTTTACGAATGTATCTAGTGTTTCCAAGGCTACTAAACTAATCGGTCTTTCGAGACTTGATCTTTTGTGATCATGCCAATGTTACGAAGTAATTCACCGACTCTGGGTAGCTGGGGTCGGGGTGTTACAGTTGGTATCAGAGGCAGTTTAGTACTAACCTTGGAAGCTAGATTTAGATAAACTCTGATTAGAGCACATAACCCAAAGATAGACTTTGAGGATTAGTATAGAAGAACTTCCTAGAATTTTGTTATTGTAGAGATTTTGTGAGTTTTCCGAGAAATACATCCATGTCTGGATATGAGCAGGTAGAGGAGGCTCTGGCACAGATGTACCTAGGGGTAAAACCTGAAAACACCGCTTTGATCTAGACTCGAACGGAAACTGGTGCACGACAACGGGCCTTGCTGCACTCTTGGTTACGACACTCCTGGGGGATATGCTTAGGATAATTCTCATTTTCTTTACAAAACACTATGAACGGTTATGAGTATATACTTCCTCAAATAAAACCTTTTTATGATTATGGATTATATCCATAAATAGTTCAATTTATGTTAAGTATTTTACAAGTATGGAATTATGTATTTTGATTCATAAACTAATCTAGTTTATGCCATTGTTTAGAAATGACGCCTAGTGGAAGGAATGGAAACCGTATCAATGCACGCACTCCGTGTAGGGATTTCCCTCCTGCTCAAGATAATTATTGTGGATCTGGAGATACAACTGGTGCTGATCAACTTATTACCATACTGGGACAACTCACTCAGGTTATGAATAATAACCTTACTCGTATGGAGCACCCTGATCCGTAACGTGGAGGATCAATGTTAGACCGCTTCATGAGGCAACAACCACCAACATTTAATGGGGGTACAAATCCACTAGTAGCTGAGCAATGGATAAACTCCTTATAGAAAATATTCCACGCCTTGGGGAGTAGTGAAAGGGAAAAGTTTATCATGACAGTTTACCGCCTCACTGGAGATGCTGATCAATGGTGGTCATTGATTCAAAACACAAAGGAAGATGATGACATATCGAATATGGAATATAGGGAGTTCAAAGATCTTTTCTTAGAAAAATACTTTCCTCATGACCATAGAGCAGATATGGAAAGGCAATTTCTGAGTCTAAAACAAATGGAGGATGAGAATGTCGCAAAGTATGAGGCCAACTTTACAAGGTTAGCGAGGTATGCTGCAGATTATATACGTAACCCAAGAGGTAAGATTGATTGTTTCTTTGATGGGTTAAAATCATTTCTCCGTCGAGCATTAGTATCACAATCGTTCTCAAAATATGAAGATATTGTCTCATGTGCTATCAAGACAGAAAAGGAATTCTCTAAGTCTTATGACAACAAAGTAAAGCAAGAGAAGAAGAGAATGGTGGAACAAGAGACAGATAAAGGGAAAAAGGGAAAGAAGGATTTTCCATTATGTGATAATTGTGGGAAGAATCACCCTGGTACTTGCCTAAAAGGATTGGGAGTTTGTTATAAATGTGGAGAAAAAGGTCACCAGGCGCGTGATTGCAAGGGAAAGAAAGAGGCTATCAATGTTGAATGCTACAATTGTAGGGAAATGGGGAATTATGCAAATGAATGTCCTAAGTGTCAGGGAAACTTACCTCATAAAAGGCCAAGGGATCAAGGCCAATCTTATGATGTGACTACAGTTGAAGCAGAATAATTAATGTATTGGTGATTTTGGACTCATGGATTATATTCTGGTTATTAGAATAATGTGATATATATATAAGGATTGTACTGCAGTACTTATTGTTTCAGTAAGGTTTTAATATGATGAAGGTAACCATATTTTTAGTATGTGACAATAAGAGAAACTTTACTTTGTTTGGGGAATCTGATAAATTGATTTTGGAATTAAGAGACCTTTTAGAGAAAGTCTAGACAGAGGTATTTTGGATAACTATAAAGGTTGGAGTGGATTAAGTTGATCTTTGGATAGTATTGTTTAAGGTTAAAAAATTTATGAAGATTATTTTTGGAATATTATAATACTATAGTTTTAGGAAAAGGACAACCTGCATGGTGGGGCATAACCCGTCGCGTCGGACAAAGCTGCAGGAATCGAACCCACAACCATAGTGCGACAGGCCTTTATTTCCTACCACTAGCCTACAGGAAGTCCCTGGTTATTACAAAATAATTTTACTAATCTAAATGGTATGTGTTAACATTTGGAACCTTATACAATTAGGATAAGTATAATATTTTTGGGTTCTATTATCTTTTTGAGTGAAAGGTGAGTTGAAGGTTGAAATTATAATTATCAAGAATAAATATATATATATACCTATCTGTTATTCAATGAATAAATTAATTATTAAACTTTAGTAAAGGGATATTAAAACAAAAAATGTGTTATCCTAATACCTTATGTCTTGTTGAACTGATGATATTTTAAATCAACATAGATTGAAGGCTTTGAGGCCCTCAATTTGACAGTTGATTGTAATTGATGACCTCAATCACTCCCTACAAATATTTACGTTTTTCCTCCAATTATATGTCTCTAATTTCCACCAATGTTCTCCTAATAGAGATCATAATTGGGTGGTGACTTTTTCATTTCCCTTTCCCTCTTATTAAGGCTAAATTTTATTAATCTTATTTCCGATGTGGGTTTTCCTAAAAGGTATTTTCTCTTTTCAACCTTCTATTTTCAAAGAAAAATTTCAAATTGCGAGGACGCAATTTATTGAAGGAGGGGAGAATGTAACACCCCGAGCTTCCACAATACGCTTCTCATTCAATAATGCAATAGCTTGCATTGTATGCAACTTCGAGTTCTAAAACACCGCAACTAATCAAAGTAGTCATTATGAATAGTAATAACCACTTTTTAAAATTATAGAAATTTTATATTTCAAAATGGACTTCATTTTTGTATTCGTAATATCGAAATTATCCAAAGTTGAATTTTTTGTAATTTTCTGAGAAATTCCAATTTTTTATGAATAGTGAAAATTACTTAAAAACAACTTTTTTAATCAAAATAATTTATAGTGATAAATTATACTATTTAGTGGTTTTAAAGTATAATTAGAATATATTTTCACCATTTTATCCAATGGTGGTCATTAGAATTAATTTAACATTGAAATTGGACATAAACAATTGCCAATCTTTTGATATAAATTGTTTCTTAAAAACACGCTATTGTTGTGACAGCGGGAATTAATTATAAAATTAATTAATGCAACTTATATGTTTGGAATTTTGTAAAATAGACATAATTTTTGAATTCAGAATATCAATTATAGCTTAGGGTGAAATTTTGGCATTGTTCTGAAAAAACTTCAATTTTTGATGAATAGTGAAACCACTAAGTGGTAGTTAAATAACTGATTTTTCGTTTAAATGAAATATTACCACTTCTGTGTTTTGATTTTCGAAAATCCGACATACATGGTTGTCATTAAGAAGTAAAATGTGGTTCAATGAGATTAAAATAATTTTTTGGTGAATAGTAACTTTTAAGTTCTTAATCGCGATTAGAGGTAATTAGTGTAGTTTAAGGTAAAAATAATGTTTTAATAATATGAGATGATCTTGACACTTGTCCTACTCCTATTGGATGAGTCATGGCCGACCAAGACAACCCATGGGTCAACTTGGGGACCCCATGGAGCCACTTTGGTTGGAAAATGACATTAATATATATATTTTAATGTTAAAATTAAATTGATACAAACATTAGTTGTTTTACTAAAACAGTTTTTAAGTGGGGTTACACAAGTCCAAATTTTGACTATAAATATTCATTAGAAAGATAAAACGATTTACTACATCATAGTATATTTTTTATAATTTTTAGACATTAAATAAATTAAATTATTTATGACATCATTATGATGCAGCGATGACCTCATTATTTAACGATTTTAATAAAATGAAAAGATAATGTACAATCGAAGGCTTACACTTGTCCAAAGACTATTGGATGGGTAGATTTCGAACCCTTATCACCTTATACACGAATTATATAAGTGTGGGACCTTTAGAATCCGAAAAGCATTGTATAATAATGTAAAATTTCCTTACTTTCCAAGAGTGCCCCTCCTCTCCTCTTATAAAAGGCCCCCGCCTCTACCACCTCATTTTCACTTTCAAGCCATTTGGCTCAGCCAAAATCTGCCCAAATACTCTCCCAACTTCCCCCTATTACTCCTAGAAGCCACACTTTGTGAAGAACTCTTCCCAAGCAAGCCTTTGGCTCAAATCAAAAAGAGTTACCCGATTTTGAGGTAATGTCTTCTCTAATGTTGTTTTGTTTTATTTTTCTTCTCCAACCCCCTAAACTCTTTTTATTCATTTCTTTTGTAACAACACCAGTATCCTCAATATACTAGGATGTTGTTATAAGAAGTATTCGAGCTACACTTACACACACCTACATCTAATGGTTGAAGAACATACGGTTTCTGTGGATGGCGAATTTCTGCCTCACGAAACGATGATTGTTCAACACTCATATAACACCTTCAAATGTGGCCATTAAGATGTAACTATATTAATATATGATATATAATATGTTTATGTTTTACTTATTCTTCTGTATTTCTCATTTATGGCATACTTTATGATTTCCATTATGGGTAAAACGCGATAATTTCATTTTAGGATGTGCGGACTACCGCCCCCTCAAAGTGATTTGAATCGTTAATGCCATATGTGTGATGTATAAAGGATGGATTAAATGGTATTATACACTATATTATAATGGAATTATATTATACATTTATATCATTATGATTTCATTCCATTAAATATGAAATATAAATGAAAGTAGCGTTCATGCGTACGTACGGCTTACCGTCTCCATGAACGGTGCATTTCATTTCTTACCTCTAAATGTTACGTAATATTATAAATGAATGTATATACTGGATATATATGATATATATGACATCTAAATCATGAATATAATTCTGGAGGTAATAGATATTCTACCACATAAACAACTTGTAATTATAAGAAGTTTATTGTTGACTCAAGTACCAAAGATCGACAAAACGACCGTTATTAACTTAAATAATTACATAATGTTCATATCAGTATAATAAGTGATATAAAAAGGATAATGAAATTAAAAATGGTTCTTAATAATGTATATATTAACTCTAGTTTATTATTCAGGAGGTTAAAGAACGGTTGAGTCAAGTCAGACACGAGGTAAGGGAATTTCTTAACCCAACTTCCATTCTTTGGGTTAATCTCCTACTTTCAAATTATGTCATGATGTTATTATGTCCTATTTTGTATTTTTACTTTCTTTATGTGTACCTATAGTGAATACACATAATAGATCTATTTTATTTTAAAAATGATCTTTTAAGGACTTCGTCTCAATCTCCTTTCATTGAGGCATATTTGGTTTTATACACAACTTTCTTTTATACGGTGTATAAACCTCTTTGACTTTTACGTTTATTCAAAAGGAATCTTTTTATATGAAGCGTTTTGCTAAACGACAAAAGGGAATGTTTTTCTTTCCGTACTTATGCATCGACAACGACTTCTCCGCCGCCGTGACCATTATTTGAGTTTCGGCTTCCTCTACAAGCCATCTTTTTTTAATGAAAAATAAATTCAAAGTTTTAACTTTCTTTTATTTTGGTATTGAAAATGGTTTTGAAAGCATTTTTATTATATCAATGTGTTGTATTGATATCTTTTGATTGAAATGTGGAAATGTTATGTTTCCTTTATGCATGTTTTATGTGATACGATTATGTTATGGTTTATGATATGTTTAAACCTATTCATATGAAGAATGTATTGGACTTAATAAGTGACGGGTGGAGCCCGCTATAGCTCCTCGATGCATCGGTAGGTCTCATGAGACAACTAGATGTGGAATTGGTTGAGGCCCTTTCCCAATTTTATTTATGGTTTTGGCCGAGGCCTTAATCATTTTAGACGTCTTGGCCGAGGCCTTGACAAAATGTTTCAGAATGTCTGGCATTATACATTCCCTCATTATGAAAGTGGTTATTGATATTGCATGTGATTATTCGACCAGTAGAATATCCATGTGAAGAAGTAAATGGAATTATCTCATTTTACTTTTGCCATATTATGTTGATGTTCAAGTTTAAAAGGCTTTTGTTTTAGTTATACATTGCCTTAAATGTTTATGTTTATTTATGAAAGCTTCCACAATATTGTTATCCTTACTGAGCATCTGAGCTCACCCCTTTCAATGTTTTAATATTTTCCAGGATGTGAAGAAGTATTTTATGAATGACCTGCAGGGATAGTCAGAAGAGGATATGAGTGTGGACCATGTAGACTTTGTTATTGTAGTTTTTCACTTTATGATGTAATGTAACGTTTACGAATGTATCTAGTGTTTCCAAGGCTACTAAACTAATCGGTCTTTCGAGAATTGATCTTTTGTGATCATGCCAATGTTACGAAGTAATGCACCGACTCTGGGTAGCTGGGGTCGGGGTGTTACAGTACAAAACTCTTCTACCTCCTCAGAAATATACTTTTCAATAATGGAGGCTTCAGGTCGATATGGATTTTTAACATACCCCTTTAATATTTTCATATACCTTTCAAAAAGATACATCCAATGAAGATATACAGGTCCACAAAGCTTTATTTCTCGAACCAGATGAATCATTAAATGCACCATTATATCAAAAAAAGTTGGAGGAAAATACATTTCCAATTGAAAAAGTATAAAAATTGCATCCTTTTCCAAAATGTTCAAAGAATTCACATCAATCGCCTTATTACAAATTGAATTGAAAAAATAACACAACTTCATTATAGTCTTTCTGACACGAATAGGCAATATTCCACGAAATGAAACTGGTAGAATTTGTTGCATCATGACGTGACAATCATGTGATTTCATACCTATCAACTTCAAGTCCTTCATTGAGACAAAATTTTTTACATTTGAAGAATAACCTTGAGGCACTTTGATATCATGAAGACACTGAAAAAAGATAATTTTCTCCCTCTTCGATAATGTATGACAAGTCGGGGGAAGAAATGTTCGTCTTCCTTTAGGAGTGGGAGCTAACTCCAAACGTATTCCCATTGATAGTAAGTCTAATATTGCATTCAACCCATATTTTGTCTTTCCTTTAATATCTAACAATGTTCCAATCAAACAATCACAGATATTCTTCTCCACATGCATGACATCAATATTATGTTTAACTTCATGATACCTCCAATATGGTAGCTCAAAAAATATTGACCTTTTATTCCAAATATGTCTATCATTACCATATTTCTGTGTCTTTCCCAATGTCACATCAAGGTTTTTCACCCTCTCAAAATAAAGATCAGGGGATAAAGGTTTTGGAGCAGTATCAAATTCTTATGAGCCATTGAATGCCTTTTTTAGTCTTCTATAAGGGTGATCCATAGGAAAAAACATTCGATGACCCATGTACACTGTTTTCCTCCCATGATGCAATTGACAATATGACGTCTGTTGTTTGCAAATTGGACATGCTTTATTCCCTTTAACACTGTATCCAGAACAATTCCATACGCTAGAAAGTCATTTATAGTGAACAGAAGCACTACATGTAGTTGAAAATATTCCATTTTATAAGAATCATACACCCTAATACCATCATCCCATAACAGTTTGAAATCATCAATCAACGGTGAAAAGTAAACATCAATATCATTGTCGGGTTGCTTTGGACCAGAGATCATTATACTCAACATGGCATATTTGCGCTTCATACAAACTTCAGGAGAGAGGTTGTAAATTACCAATAAAACAGGCCATGAACTATGTGTGCTACTGAGGATTCGGTATAGATATAACAGTTTTAAATTCCATTGAATCAAAGAAAACCATGGCGCCTACATGGTTGATAGAAAATTGGAGAAAATGGAGTAAACCTTAGAATCAAATCATATTTAAAATAAAAATTCAGATGGAGAAAATAACAATGTAAATCCAATCATTATTGCACAATCATCATGACATAATCTCATAAACCAAGATACAGTATTCAATCCCCCTAGACACCCTCTAACCCTCTGGACAGCCCCCCCCCCCACCCCCCCAGACAACCCCCAAAACCATCTGGACAGGCCCCCACCCCCGTGGATAGTCACCCACACCCACCCACTCCCTTGGACACCCCCCCCCCCCCCCGAACACCCCCAACCCTCTGGACAGCCCCCACCCCCTGAACAACCCCCCACTCCTCTAGACAGCACCCCCACCCCTCCTGGACATCACCCCCACCCCTACCCCCTTGGACACCCCCAACCCTCTGGACATCCCCCCACCCCCCGGACAACCTCCAAAACCCTCTGGACAGGCCCCCACACCCCCTTGGACAGCACCCCCCCCCCCCCACACCCCCCCTTGGACACCCCCCCTGGACACCCCCAACCCTCTAGATAGCCCCCACCCCCCGGACAACCCCGGACAACCCCTGAAACCCTCTGGATAGGCCCACACCCCCTTGGACTTCCCCCCACACCCACCCACCCCCTTGGACACCCCCATGGACACCCCCAACCCTCTGGACAGCCCCCCCCCCACCCCCTAGACAGCCCCCACCCCTCTAGACGACACCCCCCACCCCTCCTGGACACCACCCCTCCCCCACCCCCTAGGACACCCCCCAACCCTTTGGACAACCCCCACCCCCTGGACAGCACCCCACCCCTCCAGACAGCACCCCCCACCCCTCCTGGACACCAGCCCCCACCCCTGACCCCCTTGGACACCCCCCCTGGACACCCCCCAACCCTCTGGATAGCCCCCACCCCCCAGACAACCCCCAAAACCCTCTGGACAGGCCTCCACCCCCTTGGACAACCCCCCACACCCACCCACCCCCTTGGACACCCCCCTGGACACCCCCCAACCCTCTGGACAGCCCCCACCCCCCGGACAACCCCCCGAACAATGGTTTACATATAAAAACTAGGCATGGTGAACAACTAAAAACACATGCATTTAATATATACTTCAGCATGAAATAGTTGTAATTAAATATTATTAAATATGGCTACTTAAATGATCGTATGATAATTAAAAATAACCATTGATATTCAACTAGTCAATTGATCACAAGTTTTCTCGATAACTAATATCATAATGAGGTAATGAATAATTCTAGAAATCTTAAACATATTGTCGGGGCCTTGGCCAAGGCCTCAAAAAATACTAGGGTAAGCCCTCAGCAGAACCCATTTTTATTTGGAATCATGAGGCATAGTGATGCATCGAAGGGCCATAGAGGTCAAAAACCATTACATTATATGTCTAATAGATTCTCATATAAAATAGGATAAACATAAGCAACAACAACACATGAAATATCATTTCTGAATTCGTACATTTAATCAATAACCATTCTATGCAGTAATATAGGTGAATGGAATCATTAGTTGTCAATGACAACAAAAATTACCATCAATGTCGGGCATTCGCGAAACAAAAACAAACTAAATAGAAGTAGTTGAGGCTTACATGAATATTGCAAGTCGATCTAATAGATCTGGGGATGATAAATAAGATGATGATGGCAAAAAGAGGTAAGAGGGTTCAAAATCGAAGAATCTTACCTAGTTTAAACACAAAAATCTCAAAACATAAATATAGACTATCCAGAAAAAAAATGAATGAAATAAATTCATGGAAGGCTTACTTGAGTGTTGCGAGTTGAGATGATAGATCAGAGGAGAGTAATGATGATAAACGATGAAGGCAAAACGAGTTTAACGCAGCGAGATCGACGAGCCGATTAGGGTTTACCGCGCGAGAGAGACGAGCTGTCGGACTGTCGATCGAAAAATCATAAATGACAATCCACGGGGCTTGTTAATTTTTTTTAATGTTTTATAACATCGGTTATTTAATAACCGACATTATAAATTGTTTTTTTACATTTATAACGTCGGTTATTATAATAACCGACGTTATAAATGTATCAGATATGACTTTTTTTTACGTCGGTTATTTTATAACCAATGTAAAAAAATCCGCATGTTGGTTTTTTACGTCGGTTATAGAATAACCGACGTAAAAAATACATCAGAAATCACAGTTTTTTATATTGATTATTGTATAACCGACGAAAAAAACTTCTGCGGGTTGTTTTGTTACGTCGGTTATCAAATAACCGACGTAAAAAAACACGGCGCTTTGGTTTTTTGCATCGGTTATAAATTAACCGATGTAAAAAATGAACGTGTGCGATTTGTAACATTAGTTATTAAAATAAACGACGTTAAAAATTTACTCACCGCATTTTTTACGTCAATTATAAAATAACCGACGTAAAAAACCATGTTTCACAGATTATGATGTCGGTTATATATAACCGACGTAAAAAATGGTGATGTAAATAATGTTTTTTGCACTAGTGAAATCTCTGTTTGAAAAATAAAAATGTTGACTTGTTATTTCTTTTGTTGTTATTTTCAGATATGCCACCATCATCATCCACAACTCATGATCAAATTTTCACTATCTAAAATTATGACTTGTTATTTCTCCTCTCTCTACACGGTGGGACTCCATTTATACAGGTATGTATTTTTCTAATGATAGAACTTCTATCAGAGATTGAAACCAAAATTGATATATGAGCGTCTGGTTCCAATCTTATTTTTTTCTTTAAAATGAAAATATCTTTAAAGTTCTCTACTTGATAGTAGCCAATTTTCAAATGTAACCTTTGTATGTTTTATGTTAAGCAAGTTGCATTCTAGTTAATGGCTGACATATATATCGACTCTGTTTGACAACACTTACTAAAAACTGTTTATTTATAACATTTATCATTTATGATAAGTGCTTCCGTGTAAGTGTTTCAATCTTGCTTATTGAATTCTTTTTAATATTACTTGATTAAGTGCAAGTATTTTTTAAGAAACAAAACAAACGTCAATTATTATTTTTAACTGATTGTCATAATTTGTAATTGTTGTAAACATCTTTCAGGAAGTGCTGTTAAAAAGAGCCATCATATTTGACATCCAGTCTACAATATAATAAAAAAATAACCATTGCATAAGAATCAAAGAAATGAGTTAAAAATGGTTAAACACATTGAACACATTGAATTGTTTATCCATGTTTGAGCTTGCATTGCATGGTTGCGTTTTTTTTTTTCACGCGTGTTCTAATTTAATTTATAAGAAATATATGATTTTTTGACAGAGTTCGGGTAAGATGCATCCTCTAATATGCTCTTTTGTTTTGAGCTAGTTTTGTTGATGTTGATTGATAGATTTTTCTATGGTTTTTTAAGGCAACTTGGTTGCTTATATTCACCTTCACTCTCTTTTATAGGCTAATTATTATTGCAATGCAATTTCTTTTTGAAGTGAAGTGGTGACTCTGCTTTTTGAGGTGCAGTGGTATAAGCAATTGTAATTGCAATTGCTTTTTGAAGTGCAGTAGACATGTGAGCATGGATATGAAAGGTTCTTTTGGCTTAGAGAGAGACCGATACTCTTATGTGGAAAACTAGTTTACTATTGGAGCACTTGCATCTCAAAAGTCCTCAGAGCATGATGGGATTGCTCAAAATGCTGCTACTCTTCCTTCGGGTCAGTGTTTTCCAGCTGCATTCTATGTGTTTTCATTTTTCAAAATAAGCTGAAGAAATGTGTTTGGCTTGGAGTTTGTAGAAGGTTTAGTTTTTTAAGATGCAAACTTGCACATCTGATAATACATCATTAACATATCCCAATATTTAGTTACTCATTTATATGTTTCCCCTGGAGTTTTATATGTTGTTTGTGAAATCCTTGAATTTTCAGCTTGTATGAAATGATGTTTTTTCAAACCTTAAATATGTTTTTGTTGGATTTTAGAGGAGTTCAGGGGCCCTACCTAAGAAATTAATGGGTTGTAGTGAGTGCAGGGGTCCCCTCGGGTTGTAGTGAGTGCAGGGGTCCAGGTGCGGGTTGTAGTGAGTGCAGGGGTCCAGGTGCAGTGCAGTGCAGGGGTGCAGTGCAGGGGTCCAGGTGCAGTGCAGGGGTCCAGGTGCAGTGCAGTGCAGGGGTGCAGTGCAGGGGTGCAGGGGTCCAGTGCAGGGGTCCAGGTGGTGCATGCTGGTGTGTAGGGTGGGGGGGGGGGTTGGGGAGGGCGGGTTGGGTTTGGGGGAAGGCAGGTTGGGGCGGGCGGGTTGGGTCTGGCGGGGGTGGGTCTGGGGGGGGGCTGGGTTGGGTTGGGTTGGGGTCGGGTTTGCACAAACAACCCGACCCAAACCAGCACGACTCGCAGCGGGTTGGGTTGGGTCGGGTTGTTCAACCATGAGTCGGGTAACCCGACCCCAACAGGTTGGGTTGGGTCGAGTCAGCTGCCCACGAAGCATGTGACCCGACCCGGCCCTTTCCCCTTGGGTCGGGCCCTGAAATGCCCTCGACCCGACCCGACCCGACCCGACCCATGGACACCCCTAGACGTGGTCGGTTCACCTTTCTCCTTCTATTTTGCGGGATTTTTTTTTGCTTTTATGGCTATTGAGGGTATTCACTGCTTTCCTTTCCACATTTTATTCAACCCATAATGCTGAACGTTCATTGCTTCTGATATTTATTCAAAGATGTCTTGAATTTAATGTGTTAATTATAGAAGCTATTCGAGCATTGTTTTAGCTTGGTTTTATCATTGCTACTGGAGCCTTATTTTTTCATTGTTGTTTGATTCTTGTTTTAGATGAATTAATGTGTACATATTTTTTTCTATTTGAATGAGAATTAAGTGCAATATTTATTGATGTAATTGCCACAACCATGTTTATTGTAGATTCATTTGAATTTTCCTTTTTGATTGGAAAGTTGCAATGCAAACTTTTTTTGTTTATGAATTGGCATGTTAGAAACTGTCAATAAACATCATTTTAGCATTTTGGATTTTAACGAACCAAAACACTCAATAGATCCAGGTTCGTTTGTGGGGATTGCCTCTCACGTAGGGGTGCTCCGTGCAACAGTTTTCTTCAGCGGTGGGAATGTGTTCTTCAGGTGTGGTGCGGCTCAGTTTGGATCTTGTTCTGCGAGGTGCGAACAGCGAGGTTAGGGGGTTTCGAGTTTGTTGCTGTGGTGAATTTCTTCAACTGTTGCTGTGTTGAAATTTCTTGATGTTTTTTTCTGTTTGAATGCTGCATTGCTGTTATGAATTATGATTTTGTTGCTGCTGTTGTTGTGATGGTGAGACAGGAGGTGGGATGACGGTAGCAGAGGGAAGGGATGAGGCTGGCGGTGAGTCCGTGAGTCACCGCTGGGTGTTGGGTGGAACGGTGAGGGAGCAGGAGGCAGAGGTGACCGCGGATTGAGGAGCTAGCGGTGAGACAACTCACCATTGGAGGAGGTAACAGTGACTAGTGTGGAAGGAGTGGGAGAAGCTGAAGGTGAGTGGGAATGACAGGTATGATTTGGGAAGGAGAACGGGGATTACCGGTGGAGGGTGGAAGCAGAACAGTCACTCCAAAGTATCATTGTTGCACCTGGAACGGAAGGAGGAGGGAGTGCCATTTGAGAAGGCTGACAGGGACTAGGGACTTAGGATTCACCGTTGGTAGATGGCCAAAGGCGAGTGCAATTGTGACGGTGACACCTGCATAAAAAATCAAACATAGAGAAAGTAAATTATAATTAAAATCGGTAAATTAATTTATGTAGCAAAATAACAATTAACTAAAATTTAAAAACAAAGAAATATTAAACTTTACCATTCACATTTAAAATAATTGAATACCAAATTAAAATATTTCAAGTAAGAAATTAAATTGTAAAACATAATTTAATTGTTTAAAGAATCAACTAAAAATGAAATTTATTTATTTACGGAGGAATAATTACTTAATTTAAAAGTTGAATTAATCTAAAAAGAGTAACACAAAACTAATTACACACAATGATAATTAATTAACCATTTAGATAAAAATATTATCAAAACAAAATGAAATGTTATTAATCTGAAAGACATTTGAATAATGAGTAAAAGGAAAAAGTGAAAGAATTAAAAAGAATAAATAAAATTGGTATTTTGGAAAACATAAAACAATGAAATAATGAAATAATTAAAAGAATAAAAAATTAAAATTTAGACCAAATCAAAAGAATATAAAATAAATGTTAAAACATAGATAATTAATTAATTTAAAAATTATTCTAAATGGAAAAAAATAATCAAGTAAATATATATTTTCACAAAAAAAGATTATTTTAACAATTATGAACAAAATTGGCAACAGTGGGTAATTATTTTACAAAAAATATAATGTTTAATATTAATAATAAAATAAAGTACAAAAAATGATGCATTGAAAAAAAGGCACATCAAACTCCCCCACACATAAATTTTCATTTCTCCTAAAAAATGCATGCTTTTGACTAATTGAAACAGACACAAAATATTTTAAAGTAAACTCGAAGATGAAACATGTCTGGTGGGGAATAAATAGGTTTATTCACTTTTTATGATGTCATGCCTCCTATATAAAATCACTTACTTCCGTACTTCAATTCAAATTCAATTTCAAAATCTATGAGTTAGATGAAGTATAATTAAAACGTTAACTAAAGGCAGCTTCAATTTCCACTGTCTAAGTTCTAAAAAGTTTATTAATATTTTTATATTTTTAATTTTTTTTCTCTTATCACTTTTGGCACAAATCAAATGATTTTCAAACAAGTCAATTTTCCACTATGAACACATTTTTGATAATTAGGGACTTTTAAATATATTTTTTTAATAATTTTTTACCCAGCTATGTATGTGCAAAGCACTGTGAAAAAACACTTATTTAATATGTATAGAGGGGTAACACACACATGTGCCTAGAGTCTCATAGATTCACTTTGAGATCTCATTTGCCCATTTTACTTCAGTCTCAAAGGACTTTTAATATTACCATTTGAGTTGGCTCCTTAAAGTGATTAATTTTTTTTTGTAAAAGATGATTCTCCTAGGTTTGAGTTCAAATATCCAATTTTCTAAAGTCATGATCCTAATTCCACAATTATCAGTCATATCTCACTTCTTTACTCAGTTCCTTAACAGAACTGATTCAAATAGGTTGACCAGATGTGTCATCAGATCAACATATGATTAAATGACTTCTGCAATTTATCAATTGCAGAAATCATTTGATCGCCTAGTGATAGTCAATCACTAATCAGCGAGATCAAAATGTCAGTTGAACTCAACGCATCTCTTTCTTTTTAGCATGATTCATTTTCAATGTAATCCTCAAATTTAAAATAATTTGAAATAATGTCCAATCAAGATCAGTTTTCACTGATTTTTGATGTTCAGAAGAAATGTGATTTTCCTGAGAGTTAGAGTGGGATAGATAAATCTATTAGATGATAAATGCTTAAACGAGGGAAAACCAGATTTAACCGGAACAAACTATTCCCCTGAAGGAGATTAAATGAGCATCATGATTAAATTAAACAGATTAACAGAGTTAAAAAAAAGAAGTTCATGTTGTAGAAATGTGAAAAAAAAATAGATCAAGGAGAAAATAGTCTTCTCTCTATCGGCTCGATCTCCAAATGCTCTGATCGTCTGATCTGCATCTTCCAGTTTATGCTGATGGTCTATCGAATGGTGTATGACTCCCGATATCTTGCCCTAGGAATCCAGAAGAGGTGTTAGGTTCTTCTCTGATCTCTTGCTCCTCGATGTGGAAGTGGTGAAGTGAGATATGGAAGTAATGGTCTGCTGCTGCTCAGTTGAATTGAGAAGTGGCGGTGGTTCTGGCTTCCTGATGGTTCTCTAATAATGTATGGAAATTCTATTGAATGTATGTGTATTGACAATGGTAAAATGATTTCCTACCTCTGATCCTGCTTCTTGAATCTTCCATTATGTGTCGCTCGCTCATGTCACAGCTTGTGGATCACATCTTATGTCCTATGTGTGGAACATTCACAATGTTGCTCCCTCCTCAACTGTCATCGAAGTAGAAGTTCCTTGTAATAGAATCTCTCACCATGCAGCACAATCCACTTAACCTGTATCAATGACATGAGCACAACAAAAAAATTACAAAAATAAATCACTAAATTTTACATGTAAATTATACTATTTAAAAATATTTACAATGAAATGTTTAAATAAATTATTAGAAATATATTATAATGATGTTAAAAAATAAGTATAAAGAATTATATTTGTAATTAAATATGTAAAATAATATATGTTTTTATAAATATAGATATACTTATTATTATAAATCAATTGTTATTATAAATATATAATTAAAAGGTTTTAAAAAATGATTATTATTGTTAATTTCTTAAAAATTAAACACATAAATAAATAGTAATTATGATTGTAACATGGTATTATTATATACATTAAATTGGTTATTATATTTATTATTGTTATATTTTATAATTATATATTATATAATATACTATAGAACAAAAAGAAAAGAAAAGAAGAGGATATGGGGTGGGGTTCGGCGAGACAAAGGCAAGGGGGTGGGGGTCAGACGCTCGGTGAGAGGCACAGGGAGGTGGCGTCAGTTCTCGGTCGAGTTCGAAGAATCTTAGTGGGGCGGCACGGATGATTCTTGGGCTGTCTACTGCCAGAAAAGTTGGCGGTGATGCAGAAGGTGGCTCTGGCTTTGGACAAGATGATGGTTCCGTGGTGAGTGGTGTCTTGCTGTGTGGGTGCGGCTTGGGGTGAATTCGTGCTCGTCTTGCAGATTCGGTGAGTGCGATTGTGGCGGCGGCACATGCATCAAATATCAAACAAAGACAATATAAATTACAATTAAAATCGATAAATTAATTTACGTAACAAAATTACAATTAACTAAAATTATAAAACAATGAAATATTGAACTTTACAATTCACATTTTAAATTATTAAATATCAAATTAAAATATTTAAAGAATGAAATTAAATTGTAAAACTTAATTTATTTGTGTAAAGAACCAAAAAATAAAAGTGATTTATTTATTTACAAAGAGGAATGATTAATTAATTTAAAAAATGATTTAATCCAAAAAGAGGAAAATAAAATTATTCACACACCCAATGACAATTAATTAAACATCTAAATAAAATTATTAATAAAAAAATTAAATGTAATTAATCTGAAAAAATTGAATAATGAATAAATGAAAAAAATGAAAGAAATACAAAAGAATAAATGAAATTTTTATTTTCAAAAACATAAAAAATAAAATAATTAAATATTTAAAAGAATAGAAAATTATAATTTTGAATTAAAAGAATAAAAAACGAATGTAATAACAAAATTAATTAATTAATTTTAAATTTATTCAATATGAAAAAATAACATTAAAATATATATTTTCACAAAAAATGATTATTTTAGTAGTTATGAACAAAATTGACAACATTTGGTAATTATTTTACAAAAATGAAATGTTTTAATATTAATAATACAATAAAATAAAAAAAATGGTGTTGCAAAATGCATTGACAAAACAACCACATCATGGGCCAAACCGTACAGTTTTCTCTAACCATGCTCTAACCGTGCACTGCCTATTGGGCTAACAAAATCCTCCAAATTCATTTGGAATGACCTAAAAACAATACCAAGATTAATGGAGATCAAAAAAAGGGTCAAGGTATTCCTGAAATAACGTAACGAGATAATAAAACCTCCCCACCAAAAAAATTAATTTCAAGAAAGCATGTAAAGATAGATCCATAACAAAGATGTGAGGCCATTACACTCTCATCAGTTCCTTACACTCCCATGTATCATGAGAATTAGAACCAGGATACTATATACCTCAGACCAAATGTATCATACTCCCATGAAGTAACATTGTATTAGAATAAACAATCCTAACTAGATTCTCAGTCATGTATAAATCAGGCTCAACATCATGATCTTCCCATCAAATACATGAGAAGGGTTATAGAGAAACATATGAAGCTGAAATACATGGAACATGCTATGTGTCAACATCAAATATGGTGTAAGTGCTAAATTGTGTACCACTTTCCTCACCTATTCAACAACCACATACCGTTCCACAAACCATGGTGGAAACATCCTCTATTTCCCATGTAATCGATAACACAGATATGGTGAAACTCTAAAAAACACATATTCAACAACTAAAAATAACCAACGGTCCACTATGAAGGTCATAATAATATTTTCATCAGCTCTCTTTCATCAACATCATTTGACCAATCAATTGAATTGTCACCATCATTTCTTGGAACAAACTCATCCCAGCCAAAGATGATTCACCACTCTCCAAAAAACATAATTTATATTTACAATACCACAAAAGGATACAATTTAATTTCTTATTGGTTACTATTATTATAAGAAAACTCAATAGGCGCCTAATAGATTTTCCAAGCTCCACCAAAATCGATAATGTAATCACATAACATCTTATCAAGAATCTGTATAGATCATTGTTTCTAGCCATCTATATACCTAGATATGTTGTGATAAAACACACATGATATCCTAATGCCCCTGGAGTCCACTCCGAATGAAATAAGTAAAAAAAGGATCCCTATCAGAGACTATAGGAAAAGGGAAACTATGCAATCTTATAATACCATGCACATAGAGACGTCCAAAGGCCTCAACTTTGGTCATATCACTAATGGGTAAAAAGTGAGATGTTATCATCAGCTAATTTATCACAACCCATATCAATTTTTTCCAAAGGATACATAGAAACCTAACAATGGTTTCCATTGAAAACTCAACCCACTTCAATGATAGTACTGGAAGTGGCTGAAACAAATTTGAAGGTCTCTAGTGCTCGTCTTTGACCTGCAGATAGGTATAACAATATGAAACAATGTCAATGATGTCCTGCCTTATACATCACCATCAAAATCATCTCTTCATATCATAAATTATATTTTTGGTCCCAAGGTGAACATCCCATTGGGAAATATAGAAATCCCCCATTACAATTTTCCTTATAGGCAAAGGCACAAAAAACCGATTTTGAAAACACTGGATACCCTCTAAAGAGAAATTCCATTCATTGATGGTCTCCCACCCATAAATTGAATCCATAATGCTAAAAAATTCATCATCAAACTGTTGTTCATGAATAATAATCTTGAGATGAACATAGGTCAACTGAAAACCTTCCATAAAAACCTCAATATCTTCCTCTCAGAATCCTAAATGAAATAATGAAAAAGAGTCATCATGTTCCACTCATCTAATGATTCTTTCACATCTTGGGTTATATGTTTCCAATTGAAATTAGTATCCAAAACATTTAAATTTATCAACGTGTAAGAAATTTCGAATTAAAAATATTAATGGTACTCCATTGGATGCCTCTGTTGGAGGATAAAAACCTTTTTACAGATGATATAACTCATCCTTTTGTGGTCAGAATAGATTGTAAAATTTTATCTGAAAAAATTAATACTTACAACTCTTAATGGACTACATCAAAACTATATGTTCAAGGAAGTGGGACATATAATTTTTCTTATGCGGACTAAGATTACTGGAGCCATAGGCTACCCCAACATCAAAATGCATAGGAACACAGCCTATTCCAAAACCAGATGGATCACATAAGACCACATTGACATGCCCGATCTTTGGAAGAGTCAACACCGGTGTAGAAGTAAATGAATCTTCAACTCAATAAAAAAAAATCAGATATTTTTCATTCCATAAGAAATTCACTCCCTTCTGAGTGATAATGGTCATTAGAGAATCCATCATCGATAAATATTTAATTAACCTAGGATAATAAACCTCCAATCCCATGAAGTATTATATATAAAAACAATTACATGGATTATCTCATTTCATTACATCATTCACCATATTAGGATTCTTGGAGATGCCGTTTTCTGATACCACATGTCCCAAGAACACCGCTTAACATATCTAGAAATTACAAATTGAAAGATTCTTGTAATGTTTGTCATCTATAATGGTTTCTATGACTTTTATCAGATGGTGAAATTGATCCTCATTGGACATAGACTAAACTAGAATTCCATCCACATAATCCATGAAGAATGTGTGAAGGGACCCATGGAAAATCATGTTCATCAAATCCAAAAATCATGCAGGATTGTTGGCCAGACCAAAGGGCATAACAACATACTAAAATTGAAAATACTTACTTTTGATGGAAGTAATTGAAACGTCAGATTATTTTATTCACAAATAGTGATAACCATATCAAAGACCAATCTTCAATAAACACTTTTCCACTTTTAACTGGTCAAACATATCATCAATTTGTGGTAATGGATACATGTTCATTACCATAACTTGATTTATAATATGGTAATCTACATAGAGGAGAAGTTTTCTGTCATATTTTGTATCAAAGATAATAGTTTATTCCTAAGGTGAGACACTCTGCATATGATTACAATCTCTAACAAATCGTCCAATTACGTTTTTACCTCTCTCATGTCTTCTGTTGAAATATGGTAAGAATGAACATTTACTGGTTGAGTATCATGTAAAAATCAATAGATAAAATTACCTCTCTTACTATTGTAAGACTTGAAAATAGGAAGGAAACTTGTTAGGAAACACGATAATGACTAGAGGTAGATAATCAATAAAAAATTATCACTCAAAGTCCAAAGAAAAAACTGATATCACCCTTCATACTCTTGAAAAGGCAGTCTGACTCTACTCAACCTCAGGTCTCATGCTCCCTCAATGATAAAACATACCTCATCAGTTGTAGTAAAGGAGACCCATCAAAGATAATAGTCAATTCATGCCTTATTATCATTCAATTAACCCATCCCGAGGATTTTAGTGATATTTTTCATGTCAATAATAAGAAAATTCTAGGTATGATTGATTTTTGATAAAGTGAAGATGCAAGTAGGAAATCAGAGACCCTACTCCCTCTTTATTCTTATGGGTGTAGTAATATGCATCTCATATGTAAAAATCTCTATAGGAATATTTTGAAGTTTCAAAATATGAGTCGATAAAAAATTGTGAGATGAAACAGTATCAAATAAAGCAGTCACTATAGATGATTCTATATTGTTGATTCCTCTCACAGACACTAAAACTATATTATCTTCCGTTGGAGACTCTTAAACCATGTGTAAAATCATTGTTATGGATTTCTGTGACTTGAATACCTTATATCCCAATGTATATGACTACTCCTATACACTTTTAGATTATGATGACCCAGTCAATCTGTGTGATGTAGAAAAGATATGGTAGAATTTCTTTAGGTGGATTGAACAACCACATGAACCATATATTTTCTATGCCTCCGTGCAAACCAATTTCAAATGAACCACCTTTCCACCCTGTGAGAAAGTCAAAGGGCCTCTACCAGAAATTTTAGGAGGTCTAAAAATTATCATTTTTATAGTACCACAATGAGCTCATCATGGATTATATTTCCTTAAAAGGAACTCATAGAACTTACACAAAGAGAAAAATGAACTCCAGATAACACTGAATTACAAGATAAGTCATGATGAACCATCAACCTCCAATACAGTATATCAGTATAAGAATATAGAAGTAGTAGAAAAACATGATATTGAATGTCTAGTTGAAGAACATTCTCAATTTTTCATGCCTTCAACTTCTCCTTAGTCACCACCTTAGTAGAAAACTAAACATTCTAAGCAAAGAAGTTTTCAGATCGAGTCAATGTCATGTTATTAAACTGGAGTTTGAGGAAATCCATGGATTTTTGAAATACCATAGATTCTAGATGGAACTAATTAGTGAAAAGAACATGGAATCCTTTCCTTTCTAATCCATCAGGGTTCTTTATCGTCAACATAGAATCCCACTATCTCCTTCCTTTACCTTCTAGCTAAAAGGCATCACATTTCTGCTTAATTAGACAAGGAATTTCCATTAAATAAAAAACTAGATCATTCCTTTTTAACCATTCCCCAAACTCTTGAGGAAAATTAGAGCCTTGTAAAGAACATGGATTATGGTGAAGAAATATTGGAACATGATCATGAGATTCATACCTTCAAGGTTTCGCTACCAGTGACTGATCGAGAATGTGTGCAGGTAATTTCCCAAGATCTTATACATCCCACAACACAATATCAATGAGATTATGCCCCATTGGCATTTGTTCTCACTATTGTTCACCAATATATTCCTCCTAGGGCCTATTCACACATCTTCTTGGAGGAATGATGCTATAAAACATCAACATACAATAAAAAATTCATCAGAAAGGATACATAGATATTCGACTTAAACATGAGATTCGTGAATATAAATTCAAATATATTATAAATTTAAGAATGGTATTTCATAAAACTACTATCAATAGTATGTAAAAGACAATAATAAAATTGAAAAGTTCATCAAGGACACCTTTCCAAAACAATCATAGTTACTTAAGGATCATTATTGTGAGAGATAGCCAGAAAATTACTCCCAACTACCTCTTAAGTCCAATTATGGTATATCAAACCATTTACTGAAATCAAAGAAAGTTTCTTAACCAATTTATCTAATACCACTTTTTCACAAACTATCTCAGATAACCTGCTACCCAGATACTCAAGCCATATATAACATATCATGTAGGTAGTTCCTGATCCACGCAGGTTAGATACATAGACATAGAATTATACAACATCTATATGGGATTAATTTTCCACAAAAATAGAAGATAATAGATACAAGTCATCTTGATCAACACTTAAAAAGGATAAGTGACCGAAAATCATCTAAAATAACAACCATATATATAAATGAAAATCTCAATAGAGATGAAAAAATTAACCAGATGAAATTCCCAATATCTTATATAAGAAGTGGGGAATATATCCACTAATATACATCATCACTCTAAGGTATGAAGGATCAAGGAAATCCATCACCTCTAAGTGGGGTTTCCCCTTTTCTCAGACCTGTCATAAAAAATCAACATACTTTTGAAGGAAATGGTAGGGTGTGAAAAATATATCCCAGTAGGGTCTTACCACATGTTCTATAAGGAATAGAATAAACATTAGCCATTTATGTTGTTAGTTCAAATAACACCAGGCATGGAAATCCATATTTTATATTTAAAATCAAAACATTATTTCATAATCAATAGATTACAATTATATCAAAACAACATTCAATGAGGCTTAAATGATCATTTTATTGATTTTTTTATATAAATCACTTTTTATGAATAAAACAGTTCAATGAATCAATAGAATGTGTAATAAAATCATCTATGTAAAGCACCATGAAAATGATCCTTATAGTATGTTAGTTTCTTAGTTATAGGATCCTCACACTTGGAATTTTCAATATATATCTAGATATGTTTAAACACTCAAATCATCACCCCATTCAGGGATACACTACGGTAATCAACCTACACCCCATTAGGAGATCCACTATGGGAAATAAAGTCGATCTTGGTTCAGTTTGTGTTGTCATAATAAGTCCATTTTCTATGAGATCATGATCCTAGCATGCTTTTCCTCATTACCTACTAACTACCCAGGATTTCATGTTCTTCAACAATCAATCAATAAAGAAATCAAATTTGAAATTGATTATTTCACATCAATTCAATATATAATTTCCCAACTTTTTTTTTTCAACACACCTTTCACATTTTAAACCCAAATAATCAGTTATCATCATTTTATGTCATTTCAAATCATCTTTAAATTTAATTTTTTTATCAATATCAACATGAAATCATTTCATCAAAACAATTTCTGAACCAATCCATTATTTCTCAAAAATTCAACCCATAATATCAATTACTTGGACTTTGTTTTTTTCTCAATATCCATACCCATTTTAAATCAAATATCTAATCATATCAAATAAATTTTTAAATAATTTAAAATATACTTCCAAATAAATCATTCAATATAGGTTTTAAATTCAATATAAAATACTAGTGTAATAACCTACCTTTATATTAGGGATCAAAATACCCAACAACCTCAATGGGAAAAAAATGAAGAATGATGGTGCTAAAGATCTAGGAACACAAATAAGAATCAAGATAAAAAAATTGAGTTTAGATCCATCCATTAAACTATGATTTATCAAAATTTTATAATGATAGAATGAGGGATCAGGAGAAACCACCATACAGGATATACACATATATAAAGGAGATAAAATGAGATGAAATCCAATTTTAAATACCATGAAATGGTTTTGGGGGAACCAAAATTTCCTCTTGGGAGACTCCAAGGATGAAAAAAACATGTTAAGGTAGAATGGGGGGACTATGAATCTTAAATAGGGGGTTCATAATTTTTAATTAAAATTTTAGGTTAATTAATACCCACATGCATGGTTTTCTAGGTAAGGCAACATGGTTAAAAAAAATTGTTCCCTAACGATGCACCCCTACCATATAGGGTGCACAATTTCCCCGTTATTGGTACATAGTTTGAAAAATCATTTTCCAACCATGAAAACCCTCATTATCTGATGTTTTATAGTTTGGTGGGGATGGACTTATGGTTTGTAAAAATCATGTTCCCCTTATATTGGCTCATAATAAGGCACATGGTTTAATTCTTCATATGATATTATTTTCCATAACCATGCACTAACCATGCACAACTCCACGGGCTTACAAAATTCACTAAATTCTCTAGGAACGACCCCAAAATAAGAAACGACATAAAGGATATCATAAAAGGGTCAAGGAATACTAGAAAGAACTTAATGTGATGTTACATAGATATAATGAAAAAAATGATATTTCTAGAAGAAATAACATCTTAGAGACAATGGAATAGTATCCTCTATTAGAGATCCCTAACATTCATGATAAAACAAGAATGAGAAAAAAAGATAACTAACACTGAAAAAATTGTGATAATGAATGATTGTTAAGGAACAGATGATAATATATTATAAAATGGATCATATTTAATATTAAAATATTAATATGATTCTATTTTAAGTTAATATAATTTTTAAAACCCCTATAAAGGAGGTTAAAGTGGACTCAACTAAATGGAACTATGAGGTAAGTATATTCTTAACTAAATTTCCACTCATTGGGTTATATGTATACATCATTGATTATATCATAGAAAGATTATTTAGGAAATTAATATTTATTAATATATATTTTATTTCCAATGGTCTTTGTGGGAATATATATTTTTTACAAATAATCTCATCAAGGATTAACTCTCACCTCAATGATACAAACATTTTAAGGGTTTCATCACAACAATTTCTTCATTGATATACATGTTCTTTTATTAACCTTTTTAATATTATATAGTGCATATATATCATCAATTCATATTATATCATGAATACTTCATACATTATTTTATTTTATGTTATAATTATTTTTAATAATTCATGGGGTTTATGATTAAAAAATAACCAAATTGGTAAAGGTTTACGTTTTAGTTTCATTTTAATCAGGATTATTTATGCTCAAATTTTAATTACTGGAAATTATTTGATTAATTCCTAATAAAACCATTACATTTTATTCACCTATAGAAATTCATGAGAATTACATGTAATAGTACCACATTCCTCTCTTTGGTACTAAAAAATATTTGTGATTTCTTAAGTAAAATCTACTTTATATATATATTCAGTCAAAACCCTTTATATTCTATGTCCATATTTTCTATAAATGTTTTTAGATTTTTTATTCAATAATATTCTATTAATTTTTAATGTTATTTTTAGACATGTTTGAATTTATTAAAAATGGTTTAAAAGGAATCTTCCTGTCATTTTTTAAACATTGTACTTTTTAACATATACCAAAAATGTTAAAGGAATCAACGTTTTAATGTGTACAACATGGACAATATTTTCCACCATCATGAAAATTTTTTCCCTTGATGATTATATTATTATTTTACAAGGATATTTTCTATGAAAATTATTCCTAAAATATTTGGTGTTTTTTTCTTTTCAAACATAATTTTCAAAATGGGAAGTATAATTTTCTCAATATTATTTTTAACCTATTTAAAGGTATTTTTATTCATGAAAAAAAACATTATTTAATGTTATGGAATGATTTTAAATTCATTATATTTTTCTCTCACATATATTCCTAGATTTTTTATCAATTTCATTGATGGGGAAATACATGTATTTTGACCAGATCTTGAATTACTCTTTAAGTAATATATTTTTATTATTTTATTAGACATGATTTTGAAACTCATTTCATTCCATGGGTAATAATTATGTTTATGGCTTATGATTGATTACTTTTATGGAATTCATAAACATGTTCATTAAATGAATGTAATGGATGGACCTAAAATAATATATCCCTTCAATGCATTGGGAAATGTTTTACTCTTGTGATACATCATGTATGGGATTAGGAAGAATTCATAATCTATCACGGGACTCTATCCACCATGTGATGTTTTCTTGGATGTCATCCTTGACTTATTTTTATGTCATGTTTTATGTCATTTAAAAATTACAAAGAGTCCATTATATTATGATAACATGATAATTATGTTATTCTTCAACATGATTACTAATCTGTATTATATTTTATGATATATTGTTATATCTTTGACTCACATGTTTGGATTCCTTATCATGTTTACTCACTTACTGGTATTTTTACCTCACACTATATATTATGAATTCCATAGGTTATCCCATATAGATTTAGGTGCATGGAATGATTTTATAATTTCATTATATAGGATAAATTTAGTATTAAATGTTTTTATTTTATTTTATGAATTATGAACCAAGTATTCCAAAGACACTAGGACATTATGATCCTTGAGTTTTATTAATGGATATTAATGCTTAATAATCATGTAATAATATGTGTGAAAAGTATTTGGTCACTATATTTTGTATTAGAGTAAAGGTTTAGTTATCCATTTGAATTTAGTATGAGAAAAATTTAGTGATAACCCTAGAGATAATTATAATAATAATACTAAGTTTAGAAAAATATCCATAGATCTTAGTGAAGTATAAAGTGAGTGGTTATCATGAAAATACATACATATCTAGGTTATAAAAGTGTAAATGGTTTTTGGAATAGATGTACCTATGGGTAATAAATCTAAAATAGGATTATCAATATTGACTCAAGTTTTACCTGGTACATGATGATGGGCCTTACTATGCACATGGTTTGACACTCCCATGGGATATCATTTGGAAATTCCCAAACACATTAGGAACTATTATAATGGAATTGAATTAATTATTAGGCTAGGTAACCCAATAAGAATCATTTACATGGATAATTTAGATTGAAATCATGAGGCCCAAATGTCAGGATATACTTATCAGTGATAATTAATTACTTCTAGGTTTATAATATCCCATTTGGTATATTAATGAATTCTAATCATTTTTATTTTAATAATTTTAGTTAATGGTGGGAGGGAGAATTAAGGCCAAAAAAAATTAATTATATACCTAATGGGATGGATCACATAATTTGAGTGACATTTAAACAACTCGTAATCTTGCTAAATGAGAAATATGACCGACTTAAACTTAACTTTTCTATTATCAAAACACTTTTGAGGAAAAAGTGAGAAACCAAAAGATCCATACAATACATCCAAATAGATTCATAAAAGAATTAACATGAATAAAAACTATAGGAACTGCCCATCCCTAGAAATTACATCATTATATCAGGCCTCCACCTATGCATGACTGCTCAGCTAGCTAACCTATGCAGGGTAACATGGGCTTGGTAGCGTTGGAAGAGCCATACCCTCTTGAACTTCCAAATCCGAATGGAAATGCTTAGGTGAATGCTTCCTACTCTGAACCTCATCTAGAGAAGATCCTTATAGAGTACAGATTTCTTATACACACACAAACTTCAAAATAAAAAACCAAATTCAAAATGCTACCTCATATCCGACCCAAAACAGATTCTGGAAACTAATGCTAAAAATTTCAATATTCAAATCCCAGAAAACCAAACAATATCACTGTAATTATTCATTTTCAAATTAAATAACCTAATAAAAGGATTTATTACTAAAGGCCAATGTTGTGAAAATAATTAAAGTGAAATTATTGAAGTGTTTTTGTATTAGAACCCAAGAGTCTTACTGGAGTACTTTTTATCAATGATATTTTGGTTATAGGATTCACAAAAATAATAATTAAATTTATATAGTAGTTTTCCTTAATGATTTTCAATAATACGTTGAATGATAATAATGAAAATGAAAATTTGTTTAATGGTAAGTTGATACTATATAAAAAAACACATAAATGATGAAAATAAAATCTTGGATATGTTCTTGATATTGAGGTAATTATAGTCAATTAAAATTAGTTTCTTTTGTGGAAAATATTGAATTAATAGAATACCTTCATGGATAAAAAACGTGACATGATGATTAATGTATTTTTCAATATGTTCATCATATTATATATAATGTTATTGTATCATGGTGAATCATTAATATGATTATCACATATGTTTTTACGTAGTAAAAAAAAGGACATCTCGTATGCCTGGTGACAACCCATCACATCCTGCAAGGCCTTATGGCTCAAACTCACAACTGAAGGGTGATAAGGTTGAAGCATCTACCATTGGAATATGTGATATAATAGTTAGTATGATTTATCACATAAATTATTGGATGTATAAATATAATTTTGATTTTTTGAGGAATATTATATGAATTAATCTTTTTTAAATTTTATGATTTGAGGTGATTAATGATAATTTGAGAAACATTTTATTGGGTTGATATATATATAACCTTTAGGTTCAATAAAAGGGATTATTTGGAAAGAATGATATATTTTTTGGAGATATATGAAGATTATTTTTAAGGATAGACACTTATGGAATGGATTATGTTGAACTTTGGGAGTTACCATTGAGGTATTAGAGATTAATGTATCATATTGGATTGCTTGTGTTGTCCAATTCGGATTTAGTATAGATAGGAGGAATAACTTGTTATTATTTTGGGGATTATGTGATCTTAAAAGTTAATTTTTTATTTTCAGTAAAAAAAAATCATCTTTAATACTAATAGTTTGAATACAAAGATGTGATTTTGGTATAAATTGAATAATGGATGGAATTCTACTTTCAATGTAAGTATATTTTCTTAAGTTTTTAGTATAGATTGTAAAGGAATTATAAAAATCTAGTAAAAGGATCATGAAAATAGAATATTATCATATCACCTTAATATCATAGGAAACAATGGTCATTTAACACATAACATATTTATGATTTTTGGGGATATAACTTTCTATGCACCATTCACTTCCTTATGGTCAAATATTTCTGACACTCTGTAATTATTTACCCATTACTACATATCCATAACATTAATTATTATACTATTTGGAAACATAGTACATGTTATTCAAGATGACCTTTATACTTAACTTTATCTATTATAAATAAGAAGTTTCATTAACACATTTTACAATGTGGGTTACAACATAGGTATTTTAAAATGTCATACCCTTGATTATCGATATCACAGATAATTTTCAAGGACATAGTTTCTTAAAGTTGGGTAAATTATATCACCTAGTGAATTTAGATGAATAAAATTGTGTTGGATAATATATATGGAATTCATCATAGATCATAGATGAAAATTAAACACATTGTTATATTATTATTATTTTTAAAATATATTCATTTTTATCAATATCTCACACAACACAAAACAATGTGTTTTAACAAACCATGATATACTATTAAAATTATTGTTTAAATAAAGAAGTCATAAAATATCCATTAAATTAGTGGGTATTACTATTATTATGAAATTTATAATATGTATATAAAATTACTACCCAATATATATTTTTTATAAATTCTTTTTAACTAATCATTCAAATTTATACAAAGTCATTATATTCATCGAAATTACATTTTCATCAAAAAATAAATTTTGAAGAATTTTGTGAGAAAATTATATAATTAATTTTTTACAAAAATAATATAAAATTAAATTCATTTATTAAATATTAACATAAAAAATATCATAGGGTGTCTTTTTTATTTTTTTTGAAATGCATCATTTTTTGATGAAAAGTGAAAATACTGATTTTTATTGAATACTATATTTTCATTTAATGAATTTGCATTCAACATTAAATTTTATCATGCTTTTAAAAGTAAAATTTGATAAATTATTTATTTATTACTTCAAATTAGGTCATTTGAGTCAATATAATACAAAATTTAGATATTTAATTTTTTAATGTTTTTAATTTTTTTCTTTTGGAAAATCATTTTTTCAATTCGTGTGTGGGTTTAATTTTAAAATAAATTATTCAATTTCACTGGTTTTAATCTTAAAAATTTTATTCCATATTTAGAATAATCATAATTTATATTATTTAATAATATAATCTTATTATTTTTGCATAATGAATAGTGAAATAGAAAAAATTACTTAACATAGTTAAGGTAAAAATGAGATTACCGGGGGTTAAACAAAACAACATAACAGTTAAAAATGACCCTAAAAGTTATTAATACCTATTTTATTGTTATTTATTGACAATATCACTTCTATGGATTGAATATGGTATATTTTATAGCATTGATTCATTAGAATGAATGTGTTTGGAATTCATTCTTTTCAAAACTTTCATGTGCGTCCTCTCCCCCACTTATAAAAAGAAAATTAATCTCCTCTCCTATTCAAAAATAAAAAACCCATTAGTTCAAACAAGACCTAATCAAATAGATTCCTGAATTATATAACGTTATATATTAATACTTTTTTTCATAAATCCATCATATAATGGCTTTTGGTGAAAACCTAAAGAATTTATCCGGAGAAGTGGTAACATCCTTTACCGAGCATTTTATTTTATTTATTCTTCCCCCTCCTTCAAATATTATATAACATGATGATATAGTAACATCAGTACCAGAAAATTACATATATATTTTTATTTTATGTTCATTACCATCAAACACATCATCCTCTCTCAAATGGGAAATGAAACTCTTGACCATGTGTAAAGTGGATTACTGCCTCATGAACCGACATAATTAATTTTCCATCATCACTTCTCGTGGCTAGATATAATGATGTATTTAATATATATATCATATAATTATAATATAATTATTACTATTTTCATATTTTATCACACATATCTTCT
The DNA here is from genome assembly GCA_963277665.1 of Viscum album. Taxonomy (NCBI): domain Eukaryota; kingdom Viridiplantae; phylum Streptophyta; class Magnoliopsida; order Santalales; family Viscaceae; genus Viscum; species Viscum album. The sequence goes on along the minus strand of OY728120.1, from coordinate 1,761,992,833 downwards.
TACAATCCATTCTTTATAGAATACGATAACGTCGCTTGTGTGTATAAAAGAATACCGCCTCACGAAGCGATGTGATTCAAATTTCACTTGATATTTACATGGAAGGTAATAAGGATTAGTTTGATGTTTTTACATGATATTAGTGAAATATTAATAATTATGGTATGTAAATATATCATATAAATTCTTACCTTACAATTTATTTAATAAATGATTACATCATTTGTTTGTACGGTGGACTACCGCCTCACGAAGCGATGTTATTTTTTTTACTATCTCTTCATATAGAATGTGATAAAGGGTAAATTTAATAAATATATGTTTTATATATTACATGATATTTATTTTATAAATTTAATATATAATCATCTTCCTTACCCTTTCACTCATTAAGGAAATTATAACATTTCTCATCTGTACATACAACCTAATATCTCAATAACGAAATGGGATTCACTCGCTATATTCAAAATTCAATAATCATTATAGATATGTATTTAATGAGAATATTATTTTTATAAAATTTATATCATTATGGATATTATTTAAATATATTCTATGTTTCATATTTGAAACATTCACGATAAAACATGCATAAAAATATAAGGCAATTAACTCCTGAATCAATAGAGAGAATGAAAGACTATTAACGAATAGGTCATAGGATGGTATAAAATGGATCATATATGAAATTATAAATATTATTATAACTATTTTATATGTTAATAACATGTATAAAATCACTATACTTTAGGTTAAATAGTTATTAACTATAGGAAAGTGAAAGGTAATGGGATTCTTAACTAAATTTCCATTCATTGTCTTATACGTATACTTTGTTGATTATATTATTCCACGATTTTGTGGAAAATGAAATTTTATTAATATATGATATATTTAATATTTTATTTATGTAAATTTTCATTTTTTACAAATATTAAACTCATGTATTAACTCTCACCACAATGATGTGAATATTGTAAGCGTTTTGTCTCAAAACATCCTTATTTGGGACACATTTTCTTTTATGGCCCTAATTTCTTTTATATGGTGTATATAATTCCCCATTTTTCATCATATCCTGAATAATTATTAGATAATGTTATTTTATATCATTATAAATTTCATTTATTCATGGTGTTTATGAATGGATAATTATAAAAGTGGTAAGAGTTTATGTTCCAATCTCAATTTAATCAAGATTATTTATACTTGAATTTCAATTGTAGAATTGTTTTTGATCATTCAAAAATAAAACCATACAATTTTATTGTCATATATTTATTCATGATTATTAAATGTATTTTTTTAATCTATTATGGATATAAAAATATTGGGAAAATGTTTTTAACGAAAAGAAAATTTATTTATCTTTATGGTCGAAAACCCTATTCCTATAATGTCCATGTATTCATTAAACTACTTTTTTTTTTGAAAAAAATGATTCCAATATTCATATATAATTGTTTTAATTAATTTTTAACCATTTTTTGAATTTTTTAAAAATTGTTTAAAAGGTATCTTACAATCATTTTAAAAAAAAGGTACTTTTAAACATTTACCAAAAATTTGAAAGGAATAATTATTTTAATGTGTAGGTCATGAAAAATATTTTCTGCCATCATGAAAATTAATTTTCATAATTATTCCTTTATATTATTTCAAATATATATTCAAATAAAATTATTTCAAAAATATTCAATGAATTTAATTTTTCAAAACTCATTTTCATAATGGAATGATTATTTTCCTCATGAATATTTTTAATATTTAAATGGATTTTTTATTAAAAAATGATAATAAAAATTAATGTTATAGAATTATTATAATTTATATATATATATATATATATTACTTTTAAATGTATACCTAGATCACTATCCCATCCTTTTATGGGGAAATGCACGCCTTATAAACTTATCTCTAAATTTTTTTTAAGGAATCTATTTTTATCATGTTATGAGAAAATATTATACAACCCCTTTCTTTCCATTAGAAATTTTTATGTTTATACATTACTATAAATTCCTTATGTTTCATAAATATTCAGGTAAAAAAATAATAATGTGATGGGTCATCATGAAATTATATAGAGCTCCAATTCAATGGGTAATGTTTTAATCATGTGAGGCTTAATGTATGGTATTAGGGAGAGAACATAATATACTATGGAATCTTTCTACCATGTGATGTTGTCTTGAAAGATAGAATTGAGTTATGTTTATGTCATGTTTCATGTATTTTAAACTTTATAATGATTCCATGATCTTATGATACCATTCTATTTATGTTATGATTCCACTTGATTACCCATGTACCTTCTCTTTTATGATATCTTTTTAAACCTTCGACTCACATATTTCTCTTCCTTATTAGACATATTTCATTACTAATATTTATAACTTTCCCCATTAATTATTTATTACCCAGAGTACCCCATGTATATTTAGGAAATCTAATATATTTTTGGATCTCACAATGGAAATTAATTAAGGATTCCATGTTTTAGTTTCGTTTCATGTATTATGAACCTAGTATTCTAATGAAACATGGAATTTACAATCCATATATTTTATTTAGGGATATTTATAAATAGTAATAATGTAATAGTATTTTTAAATAGGATTTTGTATCTATATATAATGGAAAGTGATTTCGTATCATTAAAATCGATTCACTATCATAGGGGTTAACAAGGATAATGAACGTCAACAGCCTCGTAAGCTAATGGGACATGGTAAATCCATTGTAATCACAACTAATAAAATTAGACATGAAAATTATGAATTAAAAATATTATCATACACAAATAAAATATAATAGAATCATATTTGGTTTAATTATTAACTACTTTTTTATATTTAGAAAACATTAATGTTGATATATTTACTGATCAATAAAAACACCTATTTGTATGAAAATTACTTCCAAGGTCTATAATACATCTCAAATATATTTTCATGGGAATATGTATCCTAAAAATAATAATATTCTTCCATTATTTAAATTTTATTTTATTTTGGAAATTTAATAACTACATCATCATAAACACCATATTAATGAAATATAGAGATCCTATTTCATATAAAAAAAATCAAATTATGATCACTTATCACTATAATTCCAATGATTAACTATCTAGGAAAGTTGATTCTCTTATATAGTCCTTACCCCCCACTCATTAGGACTATTTTTCTTAAATTGATGAGAAAAAAACATATACTGCGATATGTATGTTATGATAGAATACATGAGATTACTAGACCCACCAAAGTAACTAATTTTTTACCATATTAGAAATCAAATATAGATTTATCTGTATATTATGGTAATAATTAACCATTTAATTAGTAATTTATAAATAAAATTCAAAGGAAGAAATTTATGTAAGGGGATAATATAACATCCCAATGTTTTATAATATGTTTTCATTTAGAAAAACATGATATCAATAAATTTATTGACATACAACATAGAAACCCAAAAAACATTATTCTATTATATGGTAGGCACAAAATTTTTAGGTATAAACAATGGAAATGTAATTATGATATATATATATATATGAGAACATAATAAAATAAAGTTCACTTTAAATATCAACTCGACTAGTTCCAATAAAAAAATAATAAAATATTTTTAAAAAAATTTACATTTTTTCATATAAAATAATTTTTTATATTATTAAAGGAATAATGTTATTTTAATTTTTAATTTATAGGAATCATGATGAATAATAGATAAAAACATAATACCCCTATAAACAATTTTTTTCTATACTTTTAGTTTTTAATTAAAAATATTAATTATAAATTTTAGGATGTCAATTAAAAAGATTAAATTACTTTTTTTTAATTATCATGTCAATATTAAGTCATGATGATCTTTTTTTATTGATCTAAAACATGATGATTTTTAGGTAAATAGTTAAAAATATTATTTCCACAACTAACATGAATCTTATGAAATTATTAGTATAAAAGTATAGATTTGAAATTTATGTAACCATTTTCAATGAAAATATATGTATTTTATAAGTTGTTTTTAAGTTAAGAAATGAATTAATTTAAAAACCCATATTTGAAATTTTAAAACATATATTATAATTTTAAAGGAATTTTTAAAAAAATTATTCATCTAGTATTTTAAAACTTATTTTAATCACTTTAAGAAAATTAATATAAGTATAAAAATAAACAAATGAGTAATAATTAGGTATAAATTATTTAGTAATTATCATTTAATTTTCAATCATAAAGGATCGATTAAATTATTAAAAATTAGTTACCTTTATAAATATCAAATGGGAAAAAAGGGTTTAAACAAGAGGGAAAGACCATAAAATGTTTTAAAAATGTGTTGAAATGGGTGGATGTTTAATTTAATGAACTCATAAATTCCCCTATCCATTATTTCATAATTTTTGAGTTAATTTCCTTGATAGCGAATTGCCTTTATTAAAATGTTTTGATTATTTACAAAATTACCATCACTTTTCAAATATATGTGTCAGTCCTCTCCTCGCATCCACTAACAAAAAATCTCATATATATCAACTCAAACACTACCCAACCCACTCCTAATACATCCTTTCCACCATTAAGTGTTTTTGGACTTCTCAGAAGACCATCCCAAAAAGGGCTGTCCCCCATCGGAAAGGAGATAATCTATGAATTGAGGTATAAATTTATAACATCTCATTTCTCATATAGAATTTTCTATGAATGCATATTAATCCCCAAATTCCATTGAACCATCATAAAATTATAACATAAATATCATTACAATAATGATATGTTGTTATAATGTTGTTATAAACAACATCCTCATTTCAATTTTCTATTATTTAAAACAAAACCCCCATCCATGCATTGTATAGACTACCACCTCTAGGTCATAATTTGATCCATTTTACTTCACTGATTTACAATGATGATTTTAAAAAAGAATTTAATAAATAGGTATAATATTTTTGAAACATTTTATATTATTAAATGAAAAAAATATATTACTCATTCTCCTATTTCTTTGGAAAATAAAATAAATATCTGTGAATATGTATGGACTAATGACTTCATGGAATGATTTATTTATTTTTTCATTTCTACCATATGAATATGTCTTATAGAATGGTTCAAATGGATAATTATGATGTTTTTTTTTGAAATTATTAAGGTTATATAAATACAACTTGAACAATATATTAACAAATATGTACAATAAACAACCATGACCAATTCAACTATGTAAAAGATCGTTCTATGAGTAAAAATGATTTATTTATACTAAGAAATATCATCATGTACATTATATTCTTATTATATATTTTTTATTTTGATATAAAAAATAAAAAATAGTAAATATTATTATTATGATTCATTTATAATAATATTACAACTAAATCATGTCATAATCATCCAATAATTCTGGTATTTGTTTTTTATGTTGGATTGGCCCCCATTTTAAATAATTATTTAAAATTTAAGTAAGGATAGATATGGGAATTAAATATTTTGTAAAATATTTTATAAACAATAAAATAATGTGTTTTTTTAAATTTTAATAGAAACATTTAAATCATAATTAGAAAAAATACCCTTTGTTCGCTAAGAATCATAAAAATATGTTAATCTTCAAATTCATCAATAAATATCACTAAAAAATTTCCATATATTGAAATTATAACACTATAAACAATTATATAACCCCAATTATTGTATTTTTTATGATCTAGGAATGACTAGATATGTGAGGAAAATAAAGAACAACACCATTATTTCAAACTACTTTATTAAAATTATTATTATTGACACCCAATATCGAAAATAGATAATAAAAAACAAATGTACATGAAGAGAATAATGATAAATAATGATAAATAATGATTATAGACAATAATAATGTTATAAAATAGGTTATTATGATGGTTATATTTGTTATAAATGAGGATATAGTGAGATTAACTAAGAGGAGATTCAATGTAAGAGGTTATTGATCTCATATTATATTTCATGAAGAATATTTCATACTATGCACCATGTTATCATCAATTTGGTGTGATTAGTAACAATTTAATTCTTTTAACCATTTTTATTATTCATTAGGTTTGAATATCCATAACATGTTCTATCTTTAAATGGTGTTTGATTCAAAAGATACCAATATTGTACGAGACATGATAACTCAAACTCCTTTCATTGAGTTATAATATTTCTTACTAATATTTGTTCATCCAAGAGTTTAATTTTTGAGTGATTTCATATCTTTTATATCTATGAAAAATTGTTCTTGATCTAAATATTTTTTTTTAAAAAAATGATTTCCTTTCACTTATTTGTTTAATGTAAATTTTGGAAAAGATATACGTAACCATGGATTTTACATTGATGAATACCAATTGATTTCATGAATTATATTGTCATGTTTTAGTTTTTGTTTTCTTAACTACCACCACTCTAACATATCTAAAATGGAGTTGTGTTTTATGATTTTACCTATATTTTTCATTTATTATTTTATAAATTTTTGGGATAATGTTTCAGCCACAAATGATTAAATTCACGATTTTATTTTATAAAATGTTGTTGTTTTATGAATCACATATCATTTACACTCATTATTTATGAAATGGGTATGATTTGAATTTGGATGTATTATGAAACTCATTTTATTTACATGGGTTCTTTATAAAAATATAATCATTTTAATTTGGATGTTTTAAGAAGCCAATTTTATTTCTAGGGTTTATTTATGATCTGAAATATGAATGATTTTTGTGTGTCACAAGTATGTACTTATAACAATAGGTAGGTTCATATATAAAACTTCAATGAGTTGTTTAAGATTTTATATCTCATGATACAATTATTTTATGTGTGGGAATATTTGCAGTTAAGAAATTATCACAAGGTTATGTGTAGGTATAATTATATTTAAGATATTCTCATGAGGTTTTGAATACATGTAATTACAATTAATCCATTCTCACAAGTTTGTTCATTGGTATAATTTTCATTAATATATGATAAAAATAATTTTCATTGATATAATTTATGTTATGTTATGTTTAGATGGTTTTTATTGGTTATAATACCAGTTTATCTATTCTCACAAGGTTTTGTGTGAGAACCATTATTGTTTTTATAAGTTCAAAATGATGTGCATGGGTATAATAGAGGTTCATCTATAATAACATGGGTTTTCATGGATATATTATTATTAGTTTTTAATTCTCACAAGGTTTTGTGTGGGTAAATTTAGGGCTAATATATGATTATAGGGATGTTAATGGGTATAATTATGGTTATGCTCAACTCAAATGTCTATTCACAGAAATAATTTCAATTAAGCTATTTTAAAATTGATATTTTTTTCTTATAAATATGTTTATTAAAAAAATTATTCATATTATTATGTCTATGTTATGGTCTAAATTTATGATTATTAACTAAAATTTACACTCTATTTAAATTATAATCTTATGATATATGAATCCTTATGAAATGAATCTTTCCTTTTGATCTATGATTTGTTGGGTATGATTTTATTATGTTTCATGATTACTCCCAATTAACACATTATGATAACTTATAATCATTGAATTTTATAGCATATGATTACTCTTACTGAGAATCTCATTTCATCACTTTCTTTTATTTCCATCCCCATGGTTATGAAGATACGTGTATCATATAAGAAGTATAGATGGAATCTATTGTGGTTCAATTATGGAGAAATAATTATAGGTTGTTTAAAACAAGTTCTACATGTAACTAGTCACAAAAGACAATATACCTTCCATAAATTTTATTGTGTGATTATTTGTGATATGTAATCTTTAAATTATGGAAATGAGGTAAAATAAAAATATTTTTATCATGGGTCATTGTAATGATGGTATAACTATAATTGAAAATACTAAATTCCTCAGAGTAAGTGATAATAATTTTAATTCTAACACTGGATCAACTAATGATGTTGGTGGTTATATTGGTTTTAATTAATATAAAAACATCCCATTGGGATGTGGTACTAGTGGTTGTGATAAAAATTCCTCAAGGACACTTAGTAAGAGATGATCAAAGTGTGTTGAAAGTGTATTTATATTCAGGAATATTATTTTATTATCAAGATCATATTCGTACATAAATTAGACGAAGGGTTAGATTTAGTGTTTCTTCTAGTATAATATATATTATAGAGAGAGAAAAATTTGGAGTTGGTCTAGTATTCATTGGTATTCTTACATTAAATTAATTATCTTTATGGTGTGAATTTATTTGTGAATGATCTATTGAATTTATTGATTCCTATGATCTGTTTACTTTTATTCCATTAGAATTGCTTTTAAAGATGAACAACTAGATAGTTTCTTTCATCAATATTGAGTATTTTCTATTTTTTAAAAATCACTCACCATCACAATTAGTTCTTATAATGAGTGTGGAATTGACATATTCAGGATATCTAGTTTTTTTATGATAGAGGATAAATAATTTTGAGATATATATTTTATCCCTTGATGTGTATGTGGAGGGTTGAATCATTAATGAATCACCATATCATACTAAGGAAGTTCATACAAGTATATTAGAAGTTCTAAAAATTACATTCTATATTAATATATTCCTGTTACTGAATGGATAGTTTTTTTACCTCCTCACATAATTTTTAAGTAATTTTTAGTGATCAGTGTTTCTAACATATGGTATGCACCAAATATTGAAATGATTTAGCATTTACAATAAATTTCAATAGTGGTAATGCATATAAAAATCAGTTATTTTATTAGCACCAAATACTAGTGGGTGGTGATGGGACAATATATGATCGATATCATTTCTTTTAAAAATGACTTCCATATTTCATCTAAATTTGATTCAAATTATATATATGTTTCATCTGGTTACTTAATTTGTAATATTTTATTCATGTAGATTTATCGAGCAGGGTTAAAATATTCTAGGGATTTTCTACACCACCTTAGTTAAATAAAATAATTGAAAAACATTTGAGGATTGTTTCATTACAATAACTATTGTAGAGTTTATTTCATCATCCAATAATGATATGAATCCTTCCATTAAGAGATCTAGATTAAAGAGGATCCCCTATTAGGATTGTGAATTTTTTTGACCATAGGGGATTTATGAGCAGTTTGGTAGTTTAGGACACTAGCTTAGACTCTAACTATTCATGGTTATAAGAGAATAAAGTTGGCATTGAAATTTTAGTTCCGGTCTATATGTATTAAAATAAGAAATCAAGAATATGATGCATCTTCTATTTTGGTATATGATATTATATGAAATTATTTACTAACTGTAATACTATTTGATCCACCTAAAACAAGGAAACATTATTATAAATATAAATATGGTCTCTTTAAATATTGGTATTTCCATTAGTTGGACATATATAGAGTATATTATCACTGATGAATAGATATTTTACATACCTCAAATTGATATCCTTGAATGAATAATTGGAACTATAATATGATTCACTTAAAAAAAGGATATATGTTATAGATAAATTATCATGCATGTGGGGCTCTTGGAGCCTACTTTTAATCTTGCCATTGATTTTTATTTGGGTATTTATTTTAAAATGATGTAAAAGATTTTAGGTAATGGAAGAAACATCATGGATGGTGACATATTTGAAAATAATGAGGTTATTATATTTATAGAATAACATGGTTGTTATATATTTTATATAGATTGATGGGGAATGGGTATCATTTTGCAACCAATAGGGAAGCTAGGGGTTCTCTTTGATAAAGACAACCATAGTGGGTAGGATCTTTCAACAGTGAATCCTGAACAATGAAATTGATTTATGTAGCATCCTCATTTGATTCCTCTATGTAATGAAGGAGGGTATTATAATTAATAGTGTAAAGTTTCTTATATTAGTCCGGGATAGTGATTGAGTCCACATAATTGCACCTAAATAATGGGAAGTAAGTTGACCTTTGTGGAATCACCCCGTATAGGATTTTATTATTTGGAGCACATTTGGATTTTGTAATAATCCATTTTTTATTCTACTATTTCACTAAAAATATATGATTGGAGGTTGATAGTAGTAATGAGTGGGAAATAGTACATATTATCCATGGAAAATTCCATTATAGTAGTATCATAAAATTAACATACTATCATGATTGGATAGACTCAAGTCATTGGGAAACTACCAACCATTATGTTTCTATAAGATATTATAGGAGTCGTAATAACATGGTTTATTATTCAATTATTTTTTATACTTAGGGACATGAGAAAAAATTACCCATTAGTGAAACAATATAATTAATCAATCATGGTTAGTTAATATCATTTATGGTTTAAAATTTCAAATTAATGTCCCTATTTATTGTTTTTAATGTTTTATATTTATGGATTATTTAATCATTTCCTCTTGAAATGAATTTTTTAATAAAGAGTATTATAGGTCAACACATATCACTATGGATTTGATTTACTTCTCTATGAAATTTTTCTAAAAACAGATATGATTTCTTTACATCACTTGCAACCTCAGCAGAGTGTAGAACCATCATGAAAGATAATGATCAATCATAACATTGAATTAATACTAAAAATGAGTTAAATCCAACAATTTTCATAAAACTAGGTATCCAAATCTTATTAAATGGGTATTTTTGTGTGAGTTTAAAGTGCATCTATAGTTTAAACCCATATAGCAGGGTGATATATATTTTTACTCTATATAGTAAAACATGATTATATTTGACAATGAAATGAAAATTTGAATTTACAGGTCTTTAAATGTGAATTTGATTATTTTATCATCACGAACATGGTTTATATTTATTGTTTCCTCACCAATGGATTGGTACACTTATACATTGCTAAATATTGTATGGATTCACTAGTTCATTACATGTGTATTAGTTAATATGTTTGTCACTAATAGTGGCATGAATTCACTATATCACTACTATGATATTGATATTTTAGATTATCAATAATAGAGTAATTGTTTCATCGGGTTTTCACCAATATATTGTTCTAATGGATCATTACAAAAAATCGACCAATTCATTATCCCATAGCAATTAGATTGATTTATTGGCTCATCACCAGTGAAGGAAGGGGTAGACTGTCTCATCACTAGTGGGATTGGTCTATTATCTCATAGTGAATAGGAATATGTGTTTAATGAATCATTGATATTTAGAATCAAGGATCAACTACTTTACCCTAGAGGTGTTTAATGATTTTAAATGTCATCACAAATAAAGATAGTGGAGAGGAGGGTATCCATTCCCTAGGATAATGAATAATATTCTAGGTTATCATTCCATTAAATAAGTATCAATGGTTTGATGAGAATATTTTTTGGATCATCATTAGTAGGATATGAGGCCTTTTAAGGACATATAGTAACACCCCAAGGATTTAAAAATAAATTGAAATGGATGAAACAATGAGTCTCTATAAAGCAATACTTTGTTTTAAGGAGATATTTATAAAATAACTGTTATTTTTTTACGCTTCAATGATTTGAATTTCAAAAAACAGAAATACACGGTTGCAATCAATAAGTTATTTTCAGTCTGATAGGATAAACTTAATTTTTGGTGAATAGTAACTTACCCAATGAATTGTAATGTACCCTTATGAATATTAATATAACCCTTATGAATAGTAACTCATCCAAATAAATGGTAACCTCACTATGAATGTATAATTAAAATATAGGCATCTTATAAGTGACTGTATGATCAATATATAAGCGTTGGTATTTTTTTTGAAAGTCATAAATATTTAATTATTATTTTATGACTAATTTTATATTTAAAATGAATATTTATTTTCATAAAATGTAATCATAAATTATTAAATTTTTTCTTATAGTTATTAGATAATTTTATGAGACCTTGATTAAATTTTTAGGGTGTTAAAAAATCAGTTATAGTTTTAAAATTGTTATTTTTTGAACAAATTATGCTTTTAATTAAAAATTTATTAATCATATTTAAAAAATTATTTTGATAAAATGGAGTTCATTTTTGAATTCTAAATATCAAAAAATGGTTGGGTTGATTTTTTTTAGATTTTTCTGAAATACTTGAATTTTTTGTGAATAGTGAAATATGGTAATTTACTATATATATACATTATATGTTAAATACATAATTACTAGAATAATGGAATATTTAAGAACCCTTGGTTAAAACTCACATGCTCTATTTACTATTTTGGGTCACATGAATCAAGAATATTCATAGTCTTGAGAAAAAATATTAAACTAATGATTAAAACAATTGAAAACCCCTCCTCTCCTCCATCATAAATACCGCCCTCACCCCCCTCTTCCTCACACACCTCTCAAGAATTGAGAATTGTCTAAATTATTACAAATATTCTTCCCAAGGATCTTCCCCACATCCAAGACCTACTGGTCACATCAAACGGACAATACGAAAGGCCTTAAGGAGGATCTCAAGGAGAAGAGATCCAGAGGTAAAAATCCTCTTTCATTTTCTTGTGTTTTCTTTTCAATTATTTTTGTTTCTTATACTATATTCAACTACCCATATTAAAGATGCATGAAAGATATATTATTACATATTTTATGTATTTGTATCATGTTTTTGGAACAATTCATCATCATACACCTTCTCCTCTCCCTCTTATCCTAAAAATAAAAACACTGTTTGTGATGTGTCGATTTACCGTCATTGTGAATGATGTGTATTCAGTTTATTTTAATTATTTAAATTTGGTTGTGAAACCATTTTAATGGTTGATTTTTTTAAATTGTATGATATTTCATCTTTTATGTTATATAATTAACTTATATACATAATATTAATGGTATATGATTAAATAAGTACATGATTATCAAAGAACTATCAAAATGATCTAAACATCATTAATGTTTTTTCTAATGATTCATCATCATATATGATTAAAAAATGATTAATAGTATCTTTTAATATTTTTAAAACATATTAATAACATCTCATTTCACTTCTGTATATTTTCTTCTATTGGACAAGAAAATCCGTTATGAACCGACCATAGAAACCATGTAAAGAACACACCTGCAATAATGTAAAAAATGAAATATTATTAACAAATGTGTGTAACGATGTTATAAAATGTTTATATAAGGTGTTATAAAAATGATTATGATTTTGTAAATTATTAATAACACTCTTTTAACCATTATAAAAGAGGTTTAATCAAATTTGAATTAAGACGAACTTGAGGTAAGGGAATTCTTAACCCAATTTCAATTCATTAGGTTAACCTTCAACATTATTCATTGTGTGGTAATAATATTATTTGTGTGATGAATTTTTGTTTATATTATGTTTATATATTTTTTATTTATAGTGTATACACATATCCATTCACCACCAAATCCTTTTTTCATTTTCAGAATACCACATTTTGGATTAGTGGGATCCTCACAAAAGCATATCCACATTCAAATTTAAAAAAACATACCAAACAAAACCCACATAAAATATCACACCACAACATTACATGATTCATGGAAACTTTCAAATTTAAAATTCAAACTTAAATAATGGAAACCACAAAACTTGGGTAAAAAATTCACCCAAGACATCACAACAATCATTACATCACCAACCTAATCCTCTCATCACTATCACCATCATCACATCATCACATCACTATTGACATTGCCATCACTCATCATTGTTGGCCACTTCTCTGAGGTTTACCAATAGAACCAAGCATCATTGCCACCATTACACAGGATCCCCTCATCCCCTCATCACCATGCCACCAATGACCAGAGAAAGAAACAACGGACGCAGAACACATACGACCATCAAGGAAGAAAACCAATGATTGAAAAATGAAACCAAGGATGAAACCCTAAAGGAAAAAACAAAAGGAAACTGGGAATGAAACCCGAACAAGAATAAAGGTAGGGGATAAAAACCTAAAGGCATCAGGAAAAAGGGGAAAACCGAGGAAGAAATCCTGAGGAAGAAGCCCAAAAGGGAGGCTTCTCCATGACCACCAAAAACATAGCCCAAAACCTCTATTAATTATTAAATCCAGATCTGGCTTAGAGAGGAGCAGTGGAACGCTAATTCCGAGCATATTTGAGGTAGACGAGGATGAATCTGTGAAAAAAAATCAAACTGACTCTAGTAGCGCCTGGAACCCCATTGTTCGCCAAACCCCAAACCCCAAAGCCTCTTGGTTATCACCACATCGTCTCTGACTATGAGAGGCACATATTAACACGAGTACATATTAGGGCTATGGAAAAAGAGGGATTCCAAAGCACAAACCTTAAATTGGAAGACCAAGGGAGCTACGATAGGAAACCCAGAACGGTGAGAATTTGAGGGAGAACATAATCCAAGAGCAGAAAAGAGAAGCTGAGAGTAGAGAGACACCACCTAAAAGAGCCTCAGAAGCCTAGAGGGGGAAGGGATGCTAAGATTGGAGAGAACCCAACGAATGGGGTTCCATACATTTTTCCATTACATTCTATTAATTCTCACTCATATTATATTTGTATGGGACTTTCTTTTTAAAATCCATTTAAAAGTCACATTAATAAAGTTCAAAATATTGTTTTTTAAATATATATGGCATGAGTGGTTTCTCATGATTTCATAATGATTTATTAATATGTTGTTTCAATTATATGTATACATAGTAATTTTTTATGAATATTATATCATTATTGTATAAATTTTTTTGTATATTTTAAAATGGACATTTTTTAAGAGAAAAGGGTTTTCTGAGAATATGAATTTATTTTTCTCAAGGGTTTAAATGAGTTATCAAGTGTTTTATTTATGATATGTTCCTTGGACACAATTATGTTGGGTAGATCCAATTATAGCTCATGATATGTTGGGTTGATCCCATTATATCTCAATATATGAAGGGCGAGCCCTATTATAGCTCTTCATTGCATTGGGTACTCTAGAGATGGAAGTTAAATGAATGGTTATTCAAAGTGTAAGGGTGATTGTAAAATTGATATGATAAATATTTCCCAAATAAAATACATGATGTTTTTATGCATTCTAATGAGTTTTTATGAAATGAGTTTATTATGTTTTTATGTCATCCCTTGACTAACAATTTTTGTCTTTACATTACTTATTGATATTTTTGTGATCATCCCAAGTTTTTAAAATTTGTCCACATGTTATAAGAATGTGTAAGAGAAATAAGGAATCCAAGTTAAATGTTATGAATATTTTTTTTAAAGAAATCATGTTTTATTTAAAAAGTTTTATATCATAGAAGAAATGGATATTGTTTTAGTGGTATCCACTCTAAATAAATTTGAGATGTTATATATGTTTTATGTACTAATTCTCTAAAAATATAAACCTAAAAGATTTTTAATGTGAAATAAATTAATTTATTGACTAAAATTCAAGATTATGTAATGTTTTATTTCTGGGACTTTATAGTTGGTATCAGTGGATGGTTTTGATAACTTTAGGGGTTAGGATGATGTTAATATATTTCCATAAATGATTTTTACTTTATGTTAAATTTAAAATGATATAAAATTTAAAGATTACTATGTTGCTTCATCTAAGATATATTTATTCAGAATGGTTTTCTACAAAATAAATAGAGAAGCTAAAGTATGAAGGAACCAAGAGGCTGATATCTATCCAAATCTGTAGCCTAGAATGGTGGGAATCAGAACCAAATAGTTTGTGACATAAACGAATCAGTTGACTCAAGCGATAAATGTTGGTGGTATTCTTTCTAGAGAGGAACCAGATCTACCATGAAGAAGCATGTATTTTGTGGATCATTTTATGATGAAATATCCTACAATATTCAGTGGAACCACATATCTAGTGATATTCAAAGGATGGATCAATTATCTAGAAAATATATTTGATGTTAAGGGATGTTCAAAATGTCAAAAGGTAATACTAGACATCTCTCATTTGGAAGGTGAATCTAATAAATGGTAGTATATGTTTAAGAATATGGGAGAAATATATGATCTTTATAGTATGGAATGTGATGATTTTAAAAGTCTTTTTCTAGAAAATTATTTTTCTAAAATTGTTTGACTCAGAATGGAGAAAAAATTCCTGGAATTGAAGTAGAAATATAATGATTATATGACAGCATATGAATCCAATTTTACAATACGGGACTAGTACATACCAGATTTTACTCAGGACATTGATAGTAAAATTAATAGATTTTACACTTGTTTGAAACCATTTTTACGAAGAGATTTGGTTTCACAAGAGTTTAAAAGATATGAAAAACATTTTTGTTGTTCTAAAAATGTTGAGATGGAGTTTACTGACATGAATGTGCCACTTGATGGAAAGAATAAGAAGTGGTCAGGTTGGTAGGCTTTGGGAAAGAATTCATTAATGAGATATGGTTGTAAGAAAATCAATTTCCCTTCTTGTGAAATGTTTGGTAAAAATAATCCTGGATAATGACTTGTAAATTTTGGGAAATGCTACCGATGTGGAATGTTTGGGCACATGTATCATGAGTGCAAGGAAAATTAACCAAAAAATAACAAGAAGCTGATGATAAGATGCTTTAACTGTAAGGAATTGGGTCATTTTTCAAATGTGTGTCCAAAGATAGTCACTCAAGTAGGGAATCAATCATATTGGAAGTAGAAGGGTGTGGAAAAATCCTTTACAATCAATTCAAAAGACATTGAGCTGACAAATTAGGTGGTATTAGGTAATTTTTTTGTTTTTATAGGTTTTACAAATGTGTTTTTTGATTCAAGGTCTATACATTCCTCCATTTCTGAGAAATTTTATACTAAATTAAGAATTCCACCTCAAGAAATGAAACCCAAACTCATGGTAAGAACACCTAGAGTAAATATTGTGGAAAAAAGAAATTATAAGAATTTACCTATATTTTTTTTTGAAAAGTGTTTACCTACAAACCTTATTGTATTGACTCTAGCAGAGTTTGATGTTATTCTAGGTATGAACTCGATTTATTTTTATCATGCTAATATAGATTGCTGAGGAAAAGAAGAGGTTTTTAAGAAAGTGTTTCAGTTTTTATAAAAGAATGAACCCATACCATTGATAACATGTGAAGAGGATAATAAAATATTAAAATATATACATTAATTCTATATTTCAAGCATTGTTGAAAACAAGGGGACCATTCAATTTTATTATGTCATAGTGGTAAATGAGTATCTTGATGTATTTATTGATGATTTTCCTAGTGTTATTCATGATAGAGAGGTTGATTTTACTAATTACTTAGTTTCTAATGATAATACAATTTCTAAAACCCCTATCAAATGGCTCAAATATAACTTTTACAGTTAAAAAAGCAGCTATAGGAATTATTAGATAAAGGCTTCATCTGAT
The DNA here is from genome assembly GCA_963277665.1 of Viscum album. Taxonomy (NCBI): domain Eukaryota; kingdom Viridiplantae; phylum Streptophyta; class Magnoliopsida; order Santalales; family Viscaceae; genus Viscum; species Viscum album. The sequence continues at coordinate 1,761,975,453 of OY728120.1, read as the reverse complement.
ATAGCACTTCACCATGGGGTTATCCTATCATTTTTATTAATAATAAATATTTTTCAATGATAATTTTCATTGATTATAGATCCTTTACAAAAATAACTGTTAAAAATAAGTATTCTTTACCTCATATCAATGATTTGTTTGATCAGATCTGGGGATCACAATATTTTTCCATGGTTGACCAAAGTTCCAAGTACTATTAGTTGAAAGTAAAGGATGAATACATCCTGAAGACTATGTTTCATAATAGATATGGGTATCATGAATTTATTGTTATTCCATTTGGGTTAACTAATTCACTTACTAAATTCATGGATATTATGAATAGAATATTTCATGAGTTCTTGGATACGTTTGTGGTTGTGTCTATTGAGGACATTTTGGTATATTCTAAAATTAAAGTGAAGAATGAAAAATATACAGGGGTTGTTTTGAAAACCTTAAAAGAAAAGAAACTGTATGGAAAATTCAGCATGTGTGAATTTTGGTTTCAATAAATTTATTTCCTTGGTCACATTATTTCTAAAGAAGGCATAAATATTGATCTTGATAAAACAAAAGTTGTTGAAGAATGGACAAGACCCAAAAATATAACTGATATTCATAGTTTACTTGGTTTGGCATGTTATTACAGGAGGTTTTTTGAAAAACATTCATGGTTTTATAGCCCACTTACTAAGTTAACTCGAAAATGAGTTAAATTCATCTGGAAATTAGAATGTGATGATTGTTTTTAGGGATTGAAAAGAAGATTGGTGAATTCTCTAATTTCGACCCTCCCTTCTAGAAGTAGTGAATTTTCCATCTATAGTGATGCTTCTTTGAAGAGTCTTGGTTGTGTTCTGATACAGAATGATCAGGTAATTTCTTATACTTTACATTAGATGAATCCTTGTGATTTAAATTACCCTACACATGATTTGAAATTAGCTAATTTTGTTTTTGCATTATAATTTTGGAGGCATTATCTATATAGAAGAAAATGTGAAATATATACTGACCATAATAGTTTTAAGTATATATTTACTCAGTATAAATTAAACACGAGATAGAGAATATGACTGGAACTAATCAAGGATTATGATTTCATGATCTATTACCACCCTAGAAAAGAAAACAGAGGGGCTGATGCCTTGAGTTGGAAAAATAATGCTACATTAACCATGTTACGTTTAGAGTGTGAATCTTTGGATAATGATTTGATGAATTTTGTATTGGATTTTTTTGGTGAAGGAAATACCTCTGTCTTGTTTCAGGTGTCATTGAAGTCATCTATATTAGATAGAATAAATCATACCCAAAAAGACGACCATGAGTTGCAGAAAAAGTAGATTTTGTTAAAAAGTGTAAGTTTCTAGAGTTTAACATTGATATGGATCATGTTTTGAGATTTGAGAAGTGATTATGTGTTCCTTTTGATTCTCAGTTGAGGAATGAATTGTTATGGGAAGCACACAATTCTCCGTTTTCAGTACATCATTGCATCATGAAGATGTACAAAGATATTTGAGAGTTTTACTGGTGGGATGGAATGGAAAGAGATATTGATAATTTTACCATGAAATGTTTGAAATGTCAATAGGTTAAAGTAAATTCATAGTTAACGAAGGGGATAATTTAACCTTTATTAGTTCCATAGTTGAAATGGGAAAATATATACATGGACTTTGTTGTGGGACTATCAAACACATCTCATGGTAACAATGAAATCTGGGTTATTGTTGATCGTCTGACTAAATCTACAAATTTCTTCCTATTTAAGATACTTTGTATTTGGATCAACTTTATAGAATGTAACTCAAATATATTTTTAGGTTACATGGAGTTCCTCTTTCCATTGTATCTGACCATGATCCTAGGTTCACTTATAACTTTTAGAAAGGCCTTCAAAAGTCATTGGGTACATAATTAAATTTCAGAGATTCTTTTCAACCTCAATCTGATGGACAGATAGAGAGAACAATTTAGAATTTGGAGGGAATGCTTGAAGATTGTTAAATAGACTACTAGGGAAGTTGGGATCAACTTATTTATTTAGTTTATTATTCTTAAAATTACATTTTTCATTCAAGTATACAGATGGAACCTTTTGAGTCATTTTATGGAAATCGGTGTCAAACTCCATAATTTTGGGGTGAAGTCAAGGAAAGGAAGCTAATGGGACCAAAATTATTTGAGGAAGTTACTGAGAATGTGAAGATGATCCAGCAACACATGAGGATATCTCATAGCACTAAGAAAATTTATGTAGAAAATAGGAGGAAATACCTTTCATTTGTGGTAGGTGGTCATTTTTTCCTTAAAATCTCTCCTTGGAAAAGTGTTATGAACTTTGGGAAGAAAGGAAAGATAAGTCCATAGTTTATTGTAACATATAAAATACTAGAGAAAGTTAGACCAGGATTATATTGAGTATCTTTTCATCTAAATTTATCTCAGATACAAAATGTTTTCTATGTTTTGATATTGAGAAATTATGTACAAGATTCATCTCATGTTTTGAGCCTAGAAGTAGTTCAGCTGGAGAAGAACCTCTCTTATGAATAGAGACCTATTTAGATTATGGATTGTAGAGAGAAAGTATTGCAGAATAAGGTAATCTACCAAGTAAAGGTTTTGTAGAGAAACCACATTGTTGAAGAAGCAACATAGAAATTCGAAAATGCTATGAGGGAAAGGTACCCTCACTTGTTTAATAAGTAAATAAAAATTACAAGGACAGAATTTACAGAAGGCGGGGAGAATGTAAAACCCCATGGATTTAAAAATAAATTGTAATTAATGAAACACTATGTCTTTGCATAATGACAATTTTTTAAGGAGATAGTTATAAGCTAGCTATTAAACATAATTTTTCCGCTTCTATGATTTGAATTTAAAAAAATGGATATTCACAGTTACGATTAGTAAGTTATTTTGAGTCTGATAGGAAAAACATACTATTTGATGATTGGTAACATATCCTTATGAATAGTAACGTACCCTTATGAATAGTATTACGACCCTTATGAATAGTAACTTGTCCAAATGAATAGTAACCTCACCATGAATGTATAATTAAAATCTATGCATCTTATAAATGGAATTATCATCATAGTATATGTGTTGGTATTTTTTGAAAGTCACACATATTTAATTAAAATTTTATGATTAATTTTATAATTTAAATGAAAATTTATTTTCCTAAAATGTAATCATAAATTATTATTATTTTTCTTATGGTTATAAGATAAGTTTATGAGACCTTGATTAATTTTCAAGGTGTAATAAAATTAATTATAGTTTTAATATTGTTATTTTTAAAATAAATTATGATTATAATTAAAAATTAAATTAATAATATTTATAAAATTATTATGATAAAATGGAGTTCACTTTTTAATTCTACACATCAAAAAATGGTTGAGGTGAATTTTTTGGGTTTTCCTGAAATACTTGATTTTTTTGTGAATAGTGAAATACAATAATTTACCGTATATGTACATTATATGTTAAATAAACTATTTTTAGAATCATGGATTACGTAAGCACCCTTGGTTTGAAATCACAAGTTCTATTTACTATTTTGGGTCGCATGAATCCTGACTATTCATAGTCTTGATAAAAAATATTAAACTAATGATTAAAATAATGGAAAACCCCTCCTCTCCTCCATTATTTAAATGACCCTCACCCTCTCTCTTCCTCACACACCTATAAATCTTTGAACACTATCTGAATTCTTCAAAATATTCTTCCCAAGTATCTACCCCACATCCAATATCTACTGGTCTCACCAAAAGGCCAATACCAAAGGCCTTAAGGAGGATCTCAAGGAGAAGAGATCAAGAGGTAACAATCCTCTTTCATTTTGTTGTATTTTCATTTCAATTATTTTATTTTCTTATACTATATTAACCTCACATTATCCAAGAGGAATGAATGATATTTTATTATATATATTCTGTATTTTTATCATGTTTATGTTACATTTCATCATCATACTCTTTCTCCTCTCTTTCTTATCCTAAAAATAAAAACACCGTCTGTGATGTGTCGATTTACTGACATCATGGATGATGTGTCTTCAATTTCATTTAATTCATTAAAATATGGTTGTAAAAACATTTTAGTGGTTGAAAAAGATTTTAAAGTTTATTATATTACCTATATTATGTTCTATAATTAACTTATATGCATAATATCAAAGGTATATGATGGAACACGTTCGTTATTATTGAAGAACCACCAAAATGATCTAAACATCATTAATGCTTTATCTAATGACTCATCATAATATATGATAACAAAATGATTAATAGTATAATTTAATATTATATAAACATATTAATAATATCTCATTTAACTTCTAGAGTTTCTCTTCCATTCGACATGAAATTCGATTACGAACCGACCATGGAAACCTTGTAAAGAATGCACTCGAAACAATGTAAATAACAGAATATTATTAATAAATATGTGAAATGATGTTATAAAATTATCACATAAGGTGTTATAAAAATTATTATTCTTATTTAATGTATTAATATCACTTTTTTAACCATTATACTAGAGGTTTAATCCCATTTTAAGTAATAAAAACTCAAGGTAAGGGAATTCTTAACCTAATTTCCATTCTTTGGGTTAACCTTAAACATTATTCATTATGTGGTAATAAGATTATTTGTGTGATTAATTATTGTTTATATTATGTTTTATTATTTTTATTTATAGTGTATAAACATATCTATTCCATTCTATTAATTCTAAATCCAATTATATTTGTAAGGGACTTTCTTTTTAAAATCCTTTTAAAAGATTCTTTAATAAAATTCAAAAAGATTGCGATATATATATATGTAATGAGTGATTTATCCTGATTTCATTATGATTTATTAATATGTTGTTTACATTATATTTTTACATAGTAATTTTTGATGAATATTATTTTATTATTGTGTGAATTTTTTTTATATTTTAAAAGTGACATGTTTTCCAAAATAAGGGTTTTTTGAGAATCTGAATGTGTTTTCATCAATGGTTTAAATAATTTATGTAGTGTTTTAGTCATTATATTTTTCTTAGACATAGTTATGTTGGTTTGATCCCATTTTAACTCAAGATATTTGGGTTGATCCCATTATAACTCAATATATTTTGGGTTGAGCCCTTTATAGCTCATGATATGACAAGTAAACCCCATTATAGCTCTCCAATGCATTGTGTACTATGGAGATGGAAGTTGACCAAACAGTTATTCCATGTGTAAGGGTGATTTTAAGAGTGATATTGTAAATATGTTCCAAGGAAACTACATGATGTTTCTATGCATTCTAACAAGTTTTTAAGAAATGATTTTTATTAGGTTTTTATGTTATCACTTGACTAACGATTTCTTTATTTATATCCCTTACTTGGATTTTTGTGATAATTACAAGTTTTTAAATGTTTTTTACAGGTAATAAGGATGTGTAAGATAAATAAGTAAGTCAAGTTTAATGTTATGATTATTTTTTAAAGATACCATGATTTATTTAAAATTTTTTATATCTTGGACAAAATGGATACTGTTTTAGTGGTGTCCACTTTGTCTAAATGTGGGATGTTATATATGTTTTATATCCTAATTATATAAAAAATTAAACCTAAATATATCATAAATTTTAAATAAATTATATTCTTGACTAAAATTCAAGATTATGTTATGTTTTAAGGCTGATTCTTTATACATGTCCCATCAAATAAGATTCATATGTAACCCTATTTAAGGGAATTAAGACCCATGATTTTTGATTCCATTTAAAGTGGAATATAATAAAATTTATGGATATATAAAATGGAATATTTTTGTGTGTTTAAATGTTAATCACCCATTAAAAACATTACACATTTTATGAATATGATACTATGAAAATATTATATTATTTTTTATGTTCATATAATGTCTATTTATAAGAATAAAATTGTTTTATAGATTAGTCTACTAGGTAAATGGTGCATTGGAATGTTATTTGATTAGACTTACACATGAATGACATAGTGATATTTTCTATGAATAAGAGTTTGGGGAAATATTTTCACTGACAATAGGTTTTGGCCCATAAGGCGTGAGTTCTTAGTAGATTTCATAAAAGCTTCTTGAGGATTACATAGAAATGAATATCTATTTGTTATTATCTAATGTCGATTTGTAATTATAAATGGATAAAGGTTATTGGGAACATATGTGGTGTGATGTATAATGAGAAAATATTGGATTACAAAACATTAGTATATAATTCTGTAAAATCATATCATGTGTTATGATATTTATAACTATGTGGAACTTCATATAGCCCATGTGACAAGATTAGGGACCTATGTCTAAAAATCACAATTTGAATTTATTCTAATTTTGTAGTGAGTTATTGTAAATCATCCCTATGAGAGTGGAACAAAACAAGAGTATGATAAATGTAAAATTAATCCCAAATGAGAGGTTTGTTGACGAGTTTGGGGAAAGGTTAGTGACCTTTAAATAATTTACCTGATGTCCTCTATTGTCTATATGTAATGTAAAATAGAGAGTGAAATATCAAGAATGATATAACGTCTATTATGTAAGGAAGTCTGTAAAAATATTTAATGTATTCAAATTATGGTGTTGAAGTATTGACTGAAAATAAATATAATCTAATTATTTTCAACACATACACATAGTGTCTTGATGTGAATGTTGACTATAAGTTTAGATTTTTCTCAAAATTAAGGTATTTACTACCAGTGAAAAGAAAACATTTTTGGGAATATCAATTCCTAAGGACTAACACATCAATTTATTATTTTTATGTCCCATTTGTTTCCTTAGGAATTGGTATTTCAATCCATTCTTGAATGTGAATAAACAAAATTTTCTATGTTCAAAAAATGTGATAGTTATTTTGTTGAAAATATTTTATTTATTTTATATTTTTTATAGTAAATATTTACCCTAGAGAATGGTTTTTGATTTCTATGACTTTTTCACAACTGTATATAGATGATTGTTCTTGGAAATGGTGGTTTTTATATGTTGAGAGTGTTTACCCTTAGATATATTAATGAATATAATCTAACACATAAATTTAAAATATTAAAGGGTATTTTTATATGGATTATTCATTATCATTGAAATCATTACATGGTAGTACATGCTTTGTGATAAAAAAATATTGGAGATGGATTAAAAAAATATCAACCCATACATGTAATCTCATACTAAATATATTTTTTATTGACTCATATTTAAGAAAAATATATATTCTTATAGTTTAGATACTATTTAGTCACACCACACACACACACACACACACACACACACATATATATATATATATTGTTCGAATTATATGCCATCATATGTAATTTTAATTAAAGAACATCCACATTAGTGGAAATCTGTGGTGCCACCAGATAAAGGATAAGATGCTATTAGTGAAGGTACGATTTTAGTAAATCTCCAAATAAATTCCTAAAAAATTTATTCTTTTGAGACTCTAGTATTTGGGTCCAAAATATCTTTTATGCTATCTAATTACAATATTCATACATCAGACATCCTAAATTTGTGAACATGATATTGTTATAGTTTATGGGCATATGAAAAAACTAGAATTTTATCATCAGGATCCCTATTTTTTAGTTTCATTTTTAAAAATACAAAATTAATTTATTGTGAAATCAAACCACACATCTTATTTCTATAGTTACGAACATGATAATCTTAATTAATACATATTTTTATACTTTTATACGTGATATGGTTTATAATCAATGATTGTTTTTGTTTAATATCATTCCCTTAGTGATAGAAAATATTCCAATAGAAATTTTTTAATAACCATGACTACTTTGATTAAAAAACATCATGGTTTCTATAACCACTATATATATTATTCTTTTCATTAACATAATTATAATTGACATATTATCTCTTTGATCCATGATTAACACATTATTCATTTTTATAAGACTTTTGAAAAATAATTTTTCCTTTATAATAATCATTTAATTTTTCTTCTCATCCTATCAAAGTTCCCATGAAAGTTAGAAATATTCTTCTCATCATTCAAAAAAGTTAATAATTTCCATTTGGAATGTTACTTTTCATGAATAATGCACTAATATTACATATTTTTCCAATAATTTTACTCATTTTAAATTTTATCACATTATTCCCTTTGAATATTATTATATTTTCTATAAAACCAATAAAATTTTCCAAAAATATTCTTGATTCCATTAGATCAAATAAAACTAAACTTTCACTTTGATCCTTCTTCTTCTTATTCATTTTATCACTATATTTGTAGAAAAAACATTTGATTAGTAAAATACTAATTTCAAATAACCATGGTATGCCCCCATGGGTTATTTTAGGATAAAAATAGTATTTGTAGATATTAAAATTGTTATTGTGTCATGATCTCATAAATGTAGATAGATTATTTACACAACTCCCATGTGAGTATCCACACCAATATAATATTTGATTTATATTTTTGTTAGAATGTACATCTCTCAGTAAGAAATCATTGAAATCATATATTATAAAATGATTTTCATTATACCTATAAAACACTTGGAACTATAAAAAATATTAATTATATTTTTTAGTTTTCAAGTAATAAGATCAAGTCCAACATCATCTAGGAAACCTACACTATTTGAAAAAAAAATCCATTGTCACATCATAGATAATACTAGACATTTTTTTATATCCAAAATTATGAATCATCTTAGAAATTATATCCTCATGTCAACCATTATTTTCATAAAGTGTCATGAAATATTAATTTCATATCTTTGGATCTTGGAACATTATTTATCCCATAATATTTCATCAAATTCTATTAACACCATTTTATGATAGATGTTATCTATTGTATTTAATTGAAAATGATAGTAATATATTAACCATATTTTTGAAATTAGTCCTTTCATGGAATATATAGTATCATTATTCTACCACTATATAATTGTATCTTTTATGAATTCACTAATAAAAAATTCTATATTTTAATAATATCTTTGAAAACACTTAAAGTAATAATAACATCCTAAAGAACTCAATTCCATATATTTATTCTAGTTAAAATCAATAAATATTATTGAAATAATTTATTTTAAATTTATATTTTTTAAAATTTCAGCCTAATGACAATGTAATATAAAGAAAATAATGAAATAATGGGAAGGAAAATTCATCTCAATCTCCCAATTATAATTGTTTGGAGATATTAACCCCCTAAATTAGGGATGGAAAAAAATAATGAATGTAAACCAAATTTAACTCTGTATGAATGAAATTAAAACAACTCATTAACTATTTGGATAGTATGGATAACTAGTAAAGTGAAAACTAATCACATTTAGTCAATGGGATAAATCTAATTGTATATAAAAAAGTAATCAATCAATATTACTTTCAATTGCATAAATAATTATCAATAGAAATTATCTTTATCCAAAAATATATCATAAAACCGAATCGATACTAGTTGGAATTATATTATGATATCCTCATAATTATGAATAAATAGGAGAATTTTAAGGCTTGGTGTCCTCAGAACCAACTGTTTTGTACTTTGATTACATGAATGTTCACTTATTATATATTGTTCATTATTCTGCATGACTATAATATAATAATGTCCTGAAATATTTGTTGCATTAATAAGGTCATAGCATATCCCCGCTATGATGAGAACCTTTAAATGCTATAAAAATATTCTTAAATAAAGTTCTGCGGTTGGATGACATACCATGATAGGACACATAGTATACAGACCGTCATGTGCGAGTACTCGTAAGAAGACGAGACTCTCTCTCGTGGAGTTTGCACTTGGTAATCTCCAAGATGGGAGATTATGAGAACAGAACCGCCAGTAGTAATTCCACATGTCTTGGTGTCATCAGATATTGCTATCTGTGAGTGTGTGTAATGGTCCTTAGACTAGAATATTATCATTATCTCATGTCATGACTCCCGCACATAGATTTACTGACGAAAACTGTCACACAGATAGTTGGCGGAAAGTAGGGTACGTTGTGTGCGTCACAAGTGACATGTTGTTAACAGATAAGTCGATGAAGGATTTTTCCCTTCCATTTATGGAAGTTGATATTTCGGCCCTTTGATTGAAATAGAACTGTCTCATTAAATTCCATGGCCATGGTGTAAACGACGAGTTTATTTCAGGTAGTCAAAGAATGGTGGATCAAGAATATAGGTTTATGACACTTCCATGAAACCTTCTTGATGAGATATTGAGACAAAGGGATTAAATTACACAGTAAGCATTCATATGAGGTGATACGTCAATGCGGCGTCAACTTATTTCTCTTGGGTGCCTTGACCCGTTGCTAGACAGTAATCTTGGACTTTAGGCATGCTCGCCTAATGCCAACGAGAAAGAGGCCTAGAGGGTCACACACTAAGTCTATTCAAGTATCTCAAGTAGAATAAAGATTATTCCCATATGTGGTTTAATAATTATTCAAGGAAGCCTAAATATTTTTAATGATGGAGGAAGAAGGAAATGAAAAACAAGATATACACACCGTGTATTAATGATTACACGCTGTGTAGTTTTTGATGGAAAACAAGTACACGCCATGTATTAATAATTACACGCCGTGTAGTTTTCTTAATGGAAAGGAAATGAATAAATGAAAACAAGATATACACGCCGTGTACATTGAATGTACACGCCGTGTAGTTTTCAATTAAAAACAAGTACACGCCGTGTATTTATTAATACAGGTCGTGTAGTTTTACCAGTCAGGATTTTGAGGATATAATATTGTTTTAAATGATATTTATTATAATCAGCATGGGTGAATGTCAAGGAATTAATTATTCAACACGGGGGTTTTAAATAAGAGTCAATGAAATAAATAAAACACATAACACGTTTATTTATTGTCATAAGTCTACAACCTCAAACCTGATTATAAATATCCTCACAACCCCAACTCTTTTCCTACCCTCGTGTGAGACACAACAATTCTGGAGAATTCTTTCAAGGCCGAAAGAACCTGTTCCTCCAAGAACGCTCTCAAGACTAACAGAGATCCTCTTCCATCAGATCTATACGATCTAAGGCGGACAACACATGCAAAGGATTCTCCACACTAGCACCCAGAGAATCCTTTGGTGACGTCCAGAGATACAATATACATGTGTGGATCACCTCTAGAGGGAGTCTACACTTGGCTTCTGCGACGCAACGACGGATCACATCGACAACGTGATCAAGAACATCAACGAAGAAAGAAAACCTAAAAGGTATTTCATTATAATTAATTAAATTAATTATAATCAACCTATAACGATCCTTGTTTGTGGTTCCGGGATAAACCTTCTTCTTTGTCTTTTTCTGTGATTCGAACCGTGGAGACTGGCGTTTATCATCGTTTTGATCCCAGATTGATCATTTCTAATGACAAAAAGCCATGTGGGCACATCCACCCACGCGCTTCCGCTACGCCCGGAACCTTCAAATTGTATCAGAGGGAGGTTACAATGTTAATTATAGTTATTTAATTTTCATTGATAATTTATGCATTTATATTTGATTCAATTCGAAATAAATCGTTCTATAAATCTGAATAAATGAGATCTCTTCTTTCTCCTTCATTTCTCGATTCATATCACATAAACGACCTTTTAATTTTAATTTTGATTAAAATAAAAACGAGGAACTCATCCATAGGAGCCGATCTTTCTATCTGTACAACATGGGATTACACGACATGTACTTAAAACTACACACCATGTACTTAGTTTCAATGAACTGACACTGGTCCGCCAAACCACACCGTGTGAATTGATTATGCCTAAGTTTTAATCATGCTATGTTGACCAGAATTGAACGACGCGTGGAAACCGGAATACACGACGTGTATGTTGGAGCAACAGGCTATGTAGTCCGTTTTGGCCCAGGTGAAACCATGTACAAAGATAAGCCACGTACCACGTACACGGGATCTCCAGGCCAGTTACCGCATAACAAGGAAGTACACGCTGTGTATGATTCATCTACACTCCGTGTACTCCAAAATTTCAAAAGAGTAGAAAACATGCCAAAGCCCCGGCGTGTACTTTAGATAAAGCGTGAAAAGAAAAATACACGTCATTTACTTATAAACTACACGGCGTGTACTTTCCAGAAATGGAATTTCACCAGGTTTCCTCCAATGTACAAAGACCCGTACAAGGAATATAGATGAGAAGAATCTCATGGAAATTTAGAAAGGAATTTAAGATAAAGAATTTATTAATTATAAGATCATAATTATTTTAATTCGAACACATCTTATCTTAAATAAAAGAACTATTAAAAGAATTTTAATTCTAAATATCCATAAATGTCGTTGCATACTATGGATGATCATGAGATAGACCAAGGACCCTTTGTATGTGTATGGTTTCATTAAAATTTATTTAATTTAAATTTTTTGGCCTGCGAGACTTCTTCCAATAAAATGTAGGGCCTGCGTACCCATGGTTTCTTTAATGTATACCCATGTAATAGAAGATCTCCCAAGCTAGAGGAGACGGTTCAAATCCCGAATCCGAGGCGAAAATGATGCAAGAAGATACAAAGGTGGACAGGTGGGAGCTGCAAAACACGAACCAATAGGTTCAAGGTGTTTTCCCTAGGTCAGGGTTAGCTTATAAAAACTTCTAGATAAGCTAACCAATAGAAGGTCATGATCATTCCATCTTATTTTATTTCTGTCTAATTGCATGGTTTATTTATTATGTATGTGTTGTTGTGATCACATAATTAATAAAATGAATAAGCATGCAAAGATGGAATAAAATAAAAACTGTACTATGTGTAAACATTATCAGAACATGGTTAATCACTTAAGAAAGCATCACTTAATATTAACAATAATGTGATAATGTAAAACTATGCATAAATACTAAAATCCCTCAATACCATATTAAGTCAGACCATGCCTTCCGTTACCTGATTAAGGGCAAGGCTCAATAAAACTATGTGTTTGCCCAACCCTTTTTGGGACACTTAATTTTATAAAGGAAGCCCTTATGAAAGGTTTTGGGTTGACTTAACCATATTACATCAAGAGAAGTAACCCTTTCTAAACTTGATGTAATATTGCAGGCAAGAGTTGAGGAAATCCAAAGTCAGGATTTCAGGATTGGGGAGTCCACTCAACAGATCAAGGAACTATAAGCTCACAGTTGGCAAAGACCTGCCTACCTAAATACCTTCATATAGCTTGACTAACCCTTGTTGGGGTTATGTGAAGGGAAATATGGATTCATGCCACTAGAATGTCAAAGAAACTAGACATTCCAAGTTCAATGGTGAGGGCGATTGGGACTTTATAAAACAGTGGGAAAATTAATTAATTAATTTATTATTTTTCATAAAATGTAATCAAGAAAGTATTGATAAATCTGCTCTTTTAATTTGTAGAATCAAAATGACAAACTCGTCAACCACATTTTCTCTGTGATAAAATCTGGATAAAGACAATATACTCACCGGTAGTAACTTTCAGGAATGGTTTAGGCACCTTCGGGTAATCCTATTCCATGAACGAAAGTTTTAAATGATGGAGTCCTCACTTCCTGATTCTCCTTCCCCAGGGGAAAGTGATGAAGATTTCCTGCTCTATGATCAACATTTGAACGACGCTCTCGACGTTCAATGTTTGATGCTATCATCGATGTCTAGTGAGCTCATGAAGACATGGATGCCTATAGCATGCTCGAGCACCTCTGTGGTCTATACTAGGAGAGAGAAAGACAGGAAAGGTTTGAGATCTCCAAGGCTCTATTCCAGAGCACGCTTGGAGAGGGTGCCCCGGTTGGGACTCAAGTAGTCAAGGTCATTGGCTACATTGAGAGCTTGGAGGTTCTAGGGTTTAAACTCCCTAAATAACTGGGCACCGATCTTATTCTTGCATCACTCCCCCAGAGCTTCTCGAACTTTCTTGTTAACTTCAACATGAACAACATTGAAAAGTCTCTATCTGATCTTCTTATCCTTATTCGCCAAGTAGATAATGACATGAAGTGTGAAAATCCTCCTGTTCTTATGGTGAATAAAAGGGAAGGGAAGACGAAGAGATTTAAGTGCAAAGCTTCTTCAAGGCCTTCCAGGAAAAGGAAGATCAAAGGGGAGGTAAGGGAGAAGGAAGCTGTTTGTTTCACGTGTGGAAAGAAGGGCCACTAAAAGAAAAATTGCACCCAACCAAGGAAGAAAGGGGAATCTTTAGGTGCATTTTTCATCGAATGCAATCTATCTGTTTCTACAAATTGGGTATTAGATACTACTTGTGGTTCTCATATCTGTATCCAAATATAGGAACCAGGTAGATTCAGGAAGATTAATCGAGGGGAGGTAGATCTACGAGTAGCCAACGGAGCTAGACTTGCTGCTGTAGCTGTTGGGTACTATCACCTCACATTGCCTACGGGTATGGTCTTGGTTTTGAAAGGATGTTATTATGAACCCTCTATAACAAAAAACATTATTTCAGTATCCATATTAGATACTTATGGATTCATCTTCAAGTTTGGAAGTGGATGTTGCTATTTTTATAAAGATAGCATTTGTTTTGGTAGGGCACATTTATATAACGACCTTTATGTGTTAGACAACACAAACCAAGTAATGGAAATCGATAACAATGTTAATTCACATGACTCATACCACACCCAACTTTGGAATCACTGGATAGGTCATGTCAATGAGAAACGTTTGACAAAATTACAACAAGATGGGTATTTAGATTCTTTCGAACTAAAACCACTTGGTGTATGTCATGCGTGTCTACAAGGAAAAATGACCAAATCCCCATTTAGTGGGAAAGGTGAAAGATCTAATGAGATTATAGAATTAGTTCACACAGATGTGTGTGGACCATTTCCAGTTGAAGCAAGTGGTGGGTTCTCGTACTTCATAACTTTTACTGATGATTTTAGTAGATATGGATATATCTACTTAATGAGTTATAATTCAGATTCTTTTGATCGGTTCAAAGAATACGATAATGAAGTTGAGAACCAGCTTGGTAAAAAGATTAAGAAACTCTGCTCAGACAGAGGAGGAGAATATCTTAATCAAGACTTTATTGATTTCTTATGGGAGTTTGGGATTCTATCTCAACTCACTCCTCCTTACACGCTACAATGGAATGGTGTAAGTGAAAGGAGGAACTGTACCCTGTTGGACATGGTGAGATCAATGATGAGTCATGCGAGTCTTCCATTATCCTTTTGGGGACATGCATTACAAACAGCAGCGCACATACTAACCCAAGTACCAACTAAATCGATAAATGTTATTCCATACGAGTTATGGAGTGGATGTAAATCCATGTTATCGAATTTACATGTGTGGGGTAGTGAAGCATTTGTTAAGGCCTCTTCAGGTAACAAACTTGCACCCCGAGGCACAAAGTGTATCTTTATAGGATATCCCAAAGAAACAAGGGGATATTACCTATAAAACCCCTCAGAAAAAAAGGTTACAGTTGCAAGACACACCATATTCCTTGAGAGGGAGCACATCTCCAAAAGAGATAGTGGGAACAAGATAGACTTCGATGAAGTTGAGGCTCAAGATACACATGAGTAGGTACAAGAATAGATTCCACAAAGCCTCGTGGAAGAACAATCTGTTCTAGAGACACAAGAACTACGTAGGAGCACGAGAGAGGTGAGAGAACCAGAATAATATGGTTTTCTTGTCACCGAGGATGGTGACTCGTTATTGGTTGACAATGATGATCCTCTTACCCAAAAGGAAGAAGTTGAAGGCACAGACGTTGCTAAGTGGAAAGAAGCCATGAATTCTGAAATGGATTCCATGTACCAAAACCAAGTCTAGATTTTGATAGATCCTCCAATTGATGTAAATCCTATTGGTAATAAATGGGTATTCAAGAAGAAACTGGACATAGAGGGTCAAGTCAGCACCTACAAGGCACGACTGGTTGCAAAAGGTTTTAGTCAGCGTCAAGGAATTGACTATGATGAAACCTTTTCACCGGTTACGATGCTGAAATCCATCAGAATCCTATTGGCCATTGCTGCTTACCATGACTATGAAATTTGTCAAATGGATGTCAAAACAGATTTCCTTAATGGGAACCTCCAGGAAGATGTCTACTTGACACAACCAGAAGGGTTTGTGACTCCAAAGGATTCCAACATGTTATGAAACTTACAGAAATCCATTTATGGATTAAAGCAAGCATCCAGATAATGGACTATTCATTTTGAAGAAGTTGTAACAGAATTTGGCTTTGTTAAGAATGAATGTGAGCCTTGTGTCTACAAGAGGTTTAGTGGGAGTGCAGTCATTTTCCTAATAGTATATGTTGATGACATATTACTAATTGGAAAGGAAGTACCTGTCTTACAGTCAGTTAAGGCATGGTTGTATAAATGCTTCTCCATGAAAGACTTGGGCGAGGCAGCATATATTCTTGGGATCAAGATCCATCGTGATAGATCCAAGAGAATGTTGTGCCTGAGTCAAAGTACATACATTGACAAGATATTGAAGAGATTCAGTATGGAACAGTCCAAGAGGGGATTGTTGCCAGTGTCACATGGCATTCATCTTTCCAAGAAAATGTATCCTCAGACACATGAGGAAAGAAAGAGGATGGCAAGGATCCCTTACGCATCCGCAATTGGGTCAGTCATGTATGCTATGCTATGTACAAGGCTCGATGTTGCTTACGCATTAAGTGTAGTAGACAGATATCAAGATGATCCAGGAGACCGCCATTGGATGGAAGCCAAGACTATCCTTAAGTATCTGAGGCGTACTAAGGATATGTTCCTGGTTTATGGATGAGATGATGAACTAGTCATTAGAGGACATGTAGATGCTAGTTTCCAGACTGATCAAGATGACATGAAGTCGCAGACTAGATAAATATTCAGATTTAATGGAGGTACAGTGAGCTGGAATAACTCAAAACAATTTGTGGTGGCAGATTCTACAGCGGAGTTCGAGTATATCGTAGCTTCTGAGGCATCTAAAGTAGCAGTATGGATTCAAAGCTTTGTCCAAGAGCTGTATGTTGTACCGACCGCTAAAGATCCTATCACAATCTATTTTGATAATACTACAGCGGTGGCACTTGCAAAAGATCCAAGGTCACATCAGTGAACAAAGCACATACTTCGGAAGTATCATCTCTTGAGGGATTTTTCTCAGAGAGGTGAAGTTGCAGTGAGCAGTATTTCCACGGAAGACAACGCGGTGGACCCAATGACTAGAGCCTTGACTCAGTAGAAACATGATCATTATGTGATTTCTAGCGGACTAAAAGTCGTAGGCAGTCTTCTCTAGTCCAAGTGGGAGTTTGTAAGGGTTGGTGTCCTCAAAACTAACTATTTTGTACTTTGATTACATGAATGTTCACTTATAATATATTGTTAATTGTTCTGCATGATTATAATATAATAATGTCCTGGAATATTTGTTGCATTAATAAGGTCATAGCAGATCCCCGCTATGATGAGAACCATGAAATGCTTTGACAATATTCTTAAATAAAGTTCTGCGGTTGGATGACATACTATGATAGGACACATAGTATACAGACCGTCATGTGTAAGTACTCGTAAGAAGATGAGACTCTCTCTCATGGAGTTTTCACTTGGTAATCTCCAAGATGGGAGATTATGAGAACAGACTCGCCAGTAGTAATTCCTCATGTCTTGGTGTCATCGGATATTGCTATCTACGAGCATGTGTAATGGTCCTTAGACTGGAATATTATCATTAACTCATGTCATGACTCGCACACTTAGATTTACTGACGAAAACCATCACGCAGATAGTTGGTGGAAAGTAGGGTATGTTGGGTGCATCACGAGTGATATGTTGTTAATGGATAAGTCGATGAAGGATTTGTCCCTTCCATTTATGGAAGTTGATATCTCGGCCCTTTGATTGAAATATAACATTCGCATTAAATTCCATGGCCATGGTGTAAACGACGAGTTTATTTCAGGTAGTCAAAGAACAACGGATCAAGCATATAGGTTTATGACACTTCCATGAAACCTGCTTGATGAGATATTGAAAAAAAGGGATTAAATTACACAGTAAGTGTTCGTATGAGGTGATATGTCAATTCGGTGTGAAATTCTTTATCTTGGGTGCCTAGACCCGTTTCTAGATAGTAATCTTGGACTTTTGGCATGCTCGCCTAATGCCAACGAGGAAGAGGCCTAGAGGGTCACAGACTATGTGTATTCAAGTATCTCAAGTAGAATAAAGATTATTCCCGTACGTGTTTTAATAATTATTCAAGGAATCCAAAATCATTTTATTGATGGAGGAAGAAGGAAATAAAAAACAAGATATACACGCCGTGTATTAAATATTACACGCCGCGTAGTTTTTCATGGAAAACAAGTAGATGCCATGTATTAATAATTACACATTGTGTAGTTTTCTTTATGTAAAGGAAATGAATAAATGAAAAAGATATATACACGCCGTGTACATTAAATGTACACACCGTGTAGTTTTCAATGAAAAACAAGTACACTCCATGTACTTTTTAATACACATCTTGTAGTTTTTCCAGTCAGGATTTTTAGGATATAATATTGTTTTAAATGATATTTATTATAATCAGTGTGGACGCATGTCAAGGAATTAATTATTCGACATGGGGGTTTTAAATAAGATCCAATGAAATAAATAAAACGTGTAACGCGTTTATTTATTGTCATAACTCTACAACCTCAAACCTGATTATAAATATCCTCACAACCCCAACTCTTTTCCTACCTCCGTGTGAGACACAACAATTCTGGAGAATTTTTTCAAGGCTGAAAGAACCTCTTCCTCCAAGAACTCTCTCAAGACTGAGAGAGATCCTCTTCCATCAGATCAAGACGATCTAAGGTGGACAATGCAAGAAAAGGCTTCTCGATGCTAGCACCCGAAGAATCCTTTGGCGACGTCCAGAGATACGAGGTACATGTGTGGATCACCGCTAGAGGGAGTCTACACTTGGCTTCTGCGACAAAATGATGGATCACATCGACAACGTGATCAAGAATATCAACAAAGAAAGAACACCCAAAAGGTATTTCTTTATAATTAATTAAATTTATTATAATCAACCTGTAATGATCCTTGTTTGTGGTTCCGAGACAAGCCTTCTTCTTTGTCTTTTTCTGTGATTCGATCTGTGGAGACCAGTATTTATCGTTGTATTGATCCCGGATTGATCATTTCTAATGACAAAAAGCCAAGTGGGCATATCCACCCACGCACTTCCGCTGCACCCGGAACCTTCAAGAATAACCATGTAAATTTAATATTCTAATGTTCCCTATATTCATAGAGATTCATCATTAAATTTCCTAGATATATAATTTCATTTCAAATAAGGGAGAAAGATTTTTTCAATCTAGAAATTCATCTTTTTGTGGTGGATGTGAATTTTAAAATAGTTATATTTTCATAGAGAAACCTTCAAGAATGTTTATGATGCTAATAAAATTTTATTCCAAGGATTTCAACTATGGTGAATGCCTATAAAATCATCTAATAATATTCAAAAAATTCATTACTATATAATTATTTCAATTTTTCTTCATTTTAAGATTATAATATATTATGGTAAAATGGTATGGGAATTTTTAGTGGTGTTAATGAATAAATTAATGAATGTAAATTTTTTTCGTTTTAATGAATAAATGTGTTCCCTTTGGGATGACTACATGGGTTTATTCACTATCCATTTTTATTGATTAAATTGTAATTGATATATCATTCAAAATCATTCATTAATTATCATTCCCTTATTGAAATATGAAATTCACTATGCCCTTGGAGATCTCTTTAACCCACTATACCCCACCTTTTCCACAATAGGGAATGATGAATAATCCTTTTCTAATGAATAAAAACAAACTCCATTGAACCCCATGAATATTTTTTCATGCCAAAGTCCCTATTATTCAATTATATTTTAGGATAAATGAGATAGGGTATTTAAGAAACATTAAGATGGAATTTAATAAACATGTTGTAATTACAAGTATGTTTGAAAATATAAATAATAAATTTGACAAACCAACTACCCCATTATAAATATAATAATAATATAGGGGAAATTTAATGAATAATCATGAATTCCATGAATCCACCAATGGTGTTCTCCCCCTCAAAGTGCATACCCAAAATCATATGAGATAATATGTGCACTGGGGGGAATCTCATAAAGAATCTATTATAATAAGATGATATGAGAAATTGAATATAAAATGTAAACTATAATATATTAAATTTTAAATTATATAGAAAAATAAATAATGAAAAAAATATTAATCTAACTATGTATGCAATTCCAAGTATTTACACTCTTTCCAATGATAAAGATGATATGATTTTATTGACAGTAGTGGTATAATACATTTAATTTGATAATACACACATGGTTGATTGAGTTAATTGTATAAATCCAAATGTTCATGATTAATTAAAATTATTACATATTTTAATGAATTTAAATTATTCTCTTAATATCCTATGATTCACTTTTTTATGTTTTTATGGCTGTATGAAAGATGACTTTACAATTAATCCAATAACTTATTTGGGAAAATATATACAAAATTATTCTTTTTGGATGAGTGTCTCTCAATATATACCACTAATGGAGATAAAAAATAATAATGAAATGATGATATCCAATAATATTCATGGTATTCCTTAATGATCCTAAGCCTTTATTTATTATTTTCTTATATTTTGTGAGGTATAAATTCATAAAAATACATTAGATGTAAAAGAAAATTAGTTTCTTGATATGATTTCATTGTATACCAATGAGTTCTAAATTAAAGAGCTCAGTAATTCATTGGTTAAAAGATTGAAATTTAGACATATTTTAGAGAATTCACTATAACTTATGGTTTTCTAAATAGTGGTTAAAACTGTGATATGAACTAATTGATGTTTCATAATGATTGTATAATTGAGGGGAACCAATTAAAACATACATAAATATTTCATCATTTTAGATTAATATTCAATACATTTAATTATAACATGCGACTGAGGACTCTAATGGTTTATATTCTTTGGATAAAAAATACATAATCAAATTATTCCTTAAATGTTAATTAATGTCAACCACAAAGATCTACAGATTAGTACTTGTATATACATATCAAACATCAAAACTAATATTAAAATTATGAGATGGAAAACATAATAAATGGTGAACTTATATTCATAGAAAGGGGTAACATATGATATATCAATAATAATAGAGAATAAGATGATCATAATTGTATGATGACAAAATAGATTTCATGTACTCAAAGTAAAATAGTCATACCAAGAAAATTATATATCTTATCATCCAAAATATTGTCTTATCCAAAATCCCCATTAATAAGTGTGTCAAATAATTAATCATAATTCAAGAGTCATAACATTGTAATATGTAATCCTAATCATAAGAAATCATTTTTTTTGACAGCATCGGTATTCAAAATCATTTCCATGTCTAATATTGTAATCATATATTGAAGAAATCATACTCACTCATAAAAATGTTAACATAGTTATTCAAAATTATTCCCATTCATAATCTAATGAGTTTATATAATAGAAATAATAATCATACCTGAAAATGTGAACATAGATATTTATAATTATTTCCAAACATATAATAAACATAATCAAATCATGACATATAAATATAACATTACCCAATATATTGGATGACTATAACAGACCTAACATTCACATCATTATAATCCATTCTTATATATGACCCATGATCATTTTTTAATTTATTTATAGGTTAACCCAAGGTAATAGAATATGGGTTTCATGATGATCATAATCATTAACTATCTAGATAATGGATAAGTATAGTTTCATTATATCATGTTACTAATGAACTATAAGTTACATTAGAATATATTCTAATATATTCTACTATTTTTAAAATATCACAGGAATATTTCATTAGTAAAAAAAAATTTCATTTTTAATTCACTTAATAAAATTCTAAAAATTTCCATAATATTAGTAAAAATGTTTTCTTTTGAATTATACATGGAATCATATAATTTATTATTAAATGATAAGTGTATTCATGAATACAGGAAAAATTATTCGTGTAATTTATGTTAATATAAAGATTTAGTTCAAACCTATTATAAAAATTACCTAATTTTGTAAATAATAAGAATATTAATTTTAATAATTTTATTAAAATAAAATTTTTCGGAAAATTACCTTAAAAATGGATAATAGTATAAATATTCCTGAAATTTTTTTAATGAAAATACATGAATTTAAGAAAATGATTCCTCATTAACGAGGAGATAATTTTGAATTTTCATTAAAAAAATTATCAATAGTTTTATAAACCAAAGTGGGTAAAATGAATGGAATAAATTATAAACCCATAACTAACTAGAGGAGATTAAAATATATATGGATTAAAATAAAAGAATCAAATAATTTAGACCAATATAAATTTAACATAAAAAATCCCTAAAATAAATGGGATTGTAATATCAATCCCTTAAACCAAGTATTTTCTTTCATATTAAACATCATAAAATCTTGTATAATTTGTGTAGATTTATTATAAATATATTCTAGGACCATATTCATGAATATAATACTATGTAAAATTATTTAAAATTTACAATCATCAATTTATTAACATTTCTTCCTTATAATAGATATTCTAATGAAAACTGGTTCATCTTATATGAATGTTTTCATTAAATTGTTTTGATTAAATCCATATGATCATGTTTTAATCATGTCAAGGATCATAATAATTAAATAATTATTATTTCTCTTAGTTATTTTCACTTTTTAAAGCATTTATAAAATGTGGTGGTAAAAAATTAATTACAACACTTCATAGAGATGGTAGTCCATATATAAGAATGAATAATGATTCATGTTTTCAATGTATTGAAATAAATAAAGGTAAAAAATAATTAACTATTCCAAAATCAATATGATATAATAAATAACATATATATTCATTAAATTTTTTCTTATTAATAGCAATGTAACATATAAATGAAAAATAAATCACATCGCTTTGTGAAGGTGGTGGTCCACACATACGGATGAGCATCATTATTATTTTACAATGGTTGAGATGGTAAGAAGTTAGACAATATATTAAAATTAAAAAATAACAATTATATCATAAATATCATATTTAAAAATTAAATATCTCATAAAAAACAAAAAATGAATGATATTGATTGAAAATCACTCATATATCTACGTGGAGGTGACAGTTCACACGAATGAACCAATGATACTTTCATTAAAAATTTGATAGAAATAAGGTGGAAAATAATTTTAATATAATAATAATTACACCACAATATATTCATGATATTTGATTCATTGTAACTATTTTGACATAATAGATTTTGATGAGATGAATATACCATGAATCATTAAATAGATCAGTAAGAACAAATACCTCTTCTTCCAGAAAAAACCTTTGAATATATTCTTAAGGACCAATGGGATGATATTTTAATAATATACACACCTATATGACATTTATATGAATTTTTAGATTATATTTTGGTATGTTTTGGTTGATCTAATGGATCATGTGTTGTGGATAATAGAGGAGAGCTAGTTCCCTTTTATGTGTTAGGGGAGGGGCACACTTGTAATTATTAAGAATATTAAAATATAATAAAGTCAATATCATCATAAATTTCCCCCATATTTGCTCAAGGTATAATATAGGAACTGATAGAATCTACATATATTTATAAAATAGTATTTATTCATGTTTTATGTTATTTTATCCATTCTCTCTTCAATATAACTGCTTGTTAACCCCTTTTATCCTTTACTACAATAATAAGTTTTTACATTATTTATAATTAATAAGAAAAAATTAAATTAAAATTATTTCGTAATATTAATTATTAATAATCCAATTCCAGATTATAGTTTATATTATTTAATTTCTATAAATGGAATAAATTCATTTTAGTATTAATTAGTAAAAATAAATAAAACCATTTTGAGAAAAATTCATTTAAATCATAAAAATGAGTTTAAATTCCTGAATTTCCATTAAAACTAGTAGATTAATGATAAATTTTTTATTGAATAAATTATCTACAAATTTATTTGAATTTTTTATCAATTTATCTTAATTAAATTTATTATGATAAAATAATTTCATACGCATAAAAATAGTTTTTAGAAATACATATTTGTGTACATTCAAATAGTATTATTATAATTTTTAACCAATTGAAACCTTGTTATATAATTATTTATATATAATAGTTTTTAATAATTTAATTATTTAAATTCATACCTTCTAATATAAGGATATCGAATTGACTATTATATTAAATAATAATAATTCAATAGTATATCATAGTTTCTTAAACTTATAATTCCATATAAAGAAAGCTAATAATTAAATAAAATTCATATATATATATAAATACATAATATAATATCTATATTTAACATTATAACCCCCATATAAGTTTATAAGCCTCAAAATTCCATCACTTTGATACAAATAATGGAGGATTATTCTTCCCCATCACCTCATTGAGTTCCCAAGTATCTTCTTTAAATTTATTATTTTCCACAAAACACTAACACAATGAGTGGTATTTTTCCACAACATATTCTCTATATAATCATGAATATACTATGGTTGTTCCTCATAAGAGATATCAAGATCCAATTGAATTAAATATGAGTTTATTATATGTGTAGGAAAAAGTTTGTACTCCCTCAAGATATATTAATGGAAATCATCTTAAACATTATATTTATTGGGTGGAAGTGTTAATAGATAATATACCATCTTGATATAACGTTGAATATCAAAGGTACCAATATATATTGGGATCAACATTCAATTTGTTAGAGATATCATAACCTTATCCAAATGAGATGTTTATAGGAATACCTTGTAACCAAATTCAAACTGTATATCTCATCTATGATTTCTATAATAATTTTTCTATTGACTCTAAGATACCATAAGGTGTTGTAAAATGGATAGAATTATCCCTTCATTTCCTCAATTAGATCTAGTACCAACATCATTAATTATCCATCTTTTTCCGAAGGCATTGGATTTATGATCACCCTTCCATAGATATATTTATAAGGATACATATAAATACTAGAATTAATGCTATTTTTGTACCAAAAACATAAGCATAAAAGTATTGTATCCCAACATCCACTGAAATCAAAACACAATTCTCTTAACATATCAATTTTTTTAATGATCCTCTCAAACAAACCCTATTTCCGAGGTTGAAATTTAGATTTAATATTAAACTCCATATTAATTTCCAGCTGAAGAATTCTCTAAAATATCAAGGTAAACCTCATATCCTGATAAAATACAATAAAATGTGGTGTACATGGAAACCTACCACATCATTGATTTATATCATAAAAATCTAATCAATAGGGGAATCTTCGCTAATTTCTAGGTAATGTGATGACTTCATAAGGTGATTGACTACAACAAAAATAGCATTGTTCCCTTTAGATGATTTCCAAAGTCTGATGATAAAATATATGGTAATTATTTCTTATTTCCATTCTAGTATGGATAATGGTTATAACATCCCCATACAAATATGCTTTTAGTATTAACATTCTTACATACCAACAATTAAGATATTTAATCTAAAATAATATAATCTTTGATATCCCTTTATAAATACTATTTAAAATCCTTATACATATTCATACATCAATGATGAATAGATAATTATGAGAAATGATCTTCACCCAATAGATATTTCTTCAAGTCTGGTATTGGCGGGACAAAAATGGGGTTCTTGATATATATCATTATATAAAAATTATGTTTGAACTCACAAAAATTTCATACTTTTGTTTATAGTTCCCCATTCTCCATCCGATCCTATTTGAACCTCACAAGGATGAATCATTGAACATTCTTCTAAAAATGATATTTTCTATCCCCTTTCCTCATGATTTCAAGGTCCACATTCTATAAATCTATAAACAATTGATTTATTTCATTCCATATAATTGTTAAACCAGAATGTTCCTTCTAACTCAATGAATTAGTGACCAACTTTACCTTTTTATTTTGGATGTTAATAGAGAAGTTATAATCCTTAATCAATTTTAATAATCAACTTTGGAGAATATAAAATTATTTCTATGTGAATATATCCACTGAAATTTTGTTATCAGAATTTATTTCAGTTATTGCACCAAAATAAAATGAATTTATATTTTCAATGAAAAAGTACCTTTTACACAATAATATTTTATAATATATTTTATCTTTAAATAAATTTTATGTGTTTATTATCATTCTTGACCCACAACATCAATCTTCAAATGAACCACTACATGTTATAGCCTACCTATTAAATTGGTAGTTATAAGTAGGATTAATTAAATTATGATATATATATATATTTATATTTTTTACTCAAATATTTTCTTATGATTAATTACAAATAAATATGTACTCAATATTTAGTGAAGTTATTTTATGAATCAAAAAATATTCGTTTTCCAAAAAAATGAGTTATATGCATTTTTTGTAAGGAAATTATAATTAATTTCTTCCAAATTTATAAATTTTACTAGATTATTTTTAAATAATTTTAAATTCATGTTTTTAATATCACATTGGGGTTTATTTTGTGTATTTTTCTTAAATGTCCTATTTTTTACTGAATACCGAGAAATACTTTTTTTATATAATCACTTATTTTCATTAAATAAAGATATATAAAAGTCCCATTATGTTTTGAAATTGGTAAAATTGTTATATATGTAACCTATAATTAAAAATAATTAAATTAATTTCATTTCAATTAATAATTATATATGATTTTGGTAAAAGTTTATTTTCCACCATAAATACACATTTTTTTAAAATTGTTTTTCATTGCATTTTACACATTTATATTACATTTTTTTGTTCTCAAATATGTAAGTTGAATATTGAAAAATCATTTAAATATTTATAATCATGGGATTATTATTTTTTACATATCCCCCTTCTATTTTTTTTCAATTGAATTATATCCTTCTAAAAATTGTTTTCCCCAGGGTAATGGTAAAATGAGTAAAACAAGGATGAAACTACGGGATAAGAATTTAACAAAACCCAACCGCATTAATTTAATGTATTGAAAGATAGGTTTTTGAGAATACTCATATAATTTTAAATTTTATTGATATATATTTTTTATTTTCTAAAGAATTATATATTATTTTTAGTAAAGAAAAATACAAAATGAGAATATATTTTATTTTAAAAAATATAATATTTTTTCATGGGTATAAAAAGTTGTTATGGATGGTTACATTTACTTCTAGTTAAAATTAATAAATTTTTATTATGATATTAATTTTTTTAGTGGTACTATTATTATAATCATCTTATGTTCTTGCATGCCAAAAACAGAGTTATTATCTAGGAAATTGAAAAATTTACTAAATAATATTAAATAAATTAAAATAAATATGTTTGGGATGAATTGTTGTGTGAAAAAAATTTATGGGCAATTTTAATGTATAATTTCTGTCTAATTGGTTTATATTTAAAATAAATTACTTTATTCTTATCCTTAAAGTAAAATTAAATAAATATTACTAAAAATTATATCAATGAAATTTTATGATATAAAATGTTTTATTAAATGATCTAAAATTCATAAAAATATATAAATTGTACAAGGGGATGGGATATGGTTTAAAATTTCATCCATTGAACTTTTTTGTGCCAATTATTACCTTAAAAGTAAATTTATAACTCTTTAGTATTGATTTTTTTACCATTAAGGTTAAAATTGTTTAACAAAGGTTATAAGCCAAAAAATGTGATTTAAAATGAAACATGGTCTTATAAATATTTTATTGGTAAATGGATGTCACCATTAACATATCAAATATGATATTTTTTGTTTTTTTAATATTTCATAATAAATATAATTAATAATATTAAAATATTTCAGGTAATTCAATGTGTGTTCTTTTATTCACAATAAAAATACACAACCTATACTATATTATTAACACCACCATGATCCATTTATCTCAACCAAAACCTGAAAAAAATATTTTTTTAACATCTTTATTTGAGTGTTAGAGTGATGGAATACTCAAATTTTCATCCATGGGGTCCATGAAAAATGATCCAATGGATGTCTACAAATGAGGGAGTAATCATTTAAACCCATCTCATTTATATTACTTATTAATTTACTATATTAAATTATATCCAAATAATCCCAATATATTTAAAAAAATTATCTATCACATATAAGGATTTCATTATGTTTATTTCATAGCCATTATCCATCTCTATTCTATCATGCTAGAAATGAAATCATCACTCATGTGTAAGTGTGGAATACTGCCTCCACATAGTGATATGATTTATTTTCCACAACTAAATTTCTTAGATGGTAATTATGATGAATTTCAAATTTATATATGATATTTATTTGAAAATTGTTCTTCTTAAATTATATGATCTTATATACCTTCCTTTGTTCCTATCATTTAAAAAATGATAATGTTTCTCTTACGTATATGTGGACTACCACCTCTATGAAACCTTGGTTTTTTTTCATTTCCTATTTATATAGGTGGTAATAAGGAAATAATTAATGAATTTATATGATATTTATAGTATTATAATGATTAATGATATTTTAATTATTATTTCCCTCTATTTAAGTTCATACATCCAAAAGATAAAACATCTCTCTTACGTATGTATAAACTACCACTTCTACTAAGTAATATAATTCATTTCTCATCACCACTTTATATATATGTTTATAAAAGATTATATGATTATTAAATATGATACATATGGAATTATTAAAATTCAATAGATTATGTAACAATGATCAATGTACTAGTACCAATATTTCCACACAAAATCATGTATAAAAATTTAAATATATATCTCTTGAAACAAATATTTTAATAATAAATGTTAATAAACGGTTCATATGATGTTATAAGTAAATAAAATATAGCATAATATTTTTTAATATGTTTCTGAAATATTAGTTTAGTGTAACTCTATTTATTATAGAGGAGGCTTGAAAGAAAATTATGTGGGATGAGAGTTGATGTGATGGTTTCTCATCTCACTTTTATTTCTATGAGATATATTCTATATTCACACTACCGATGAATATATTTTATAATATATATCAGGAAAATTATGGGTTTTTAAAAATACATCTAATATTTTATTATGTATTAGGTATTAATTCAGAGATTACCATAATACTATATGTTTTTAATAATTTTATTTATTTTCAAGACTGTTTGTCCTAAATTTTTATATAGGGGAATTCAATTGATCATATCATTTATACTACACATATTTTCTTCTGATGTGTTTATTACTATAAACTTCAATATTTAGTTCTATTTTACCTCTCTTTCGTATATAAAATTATTTATAAAATGTTTTTATTTAATATATAAACATATTTCCACTTTTGTCAAAAATCAATTAATTATATGTCCATGATAATAAAAATAGTCTTATGAAACTTTTTACTTATTTTTTTAATATTATAAAAAATAGAAATTACATGAACTTTATCATTATTTATAGTTATTTGTAAGTAATTATTCTATTGAAATGTTTTTTAAACTAGTTTTTATAAATTTTTACAAAACATTGAAAATATTGTTTTCCATTAACATATACAGGATGAACATATTTCCTTATCTTCATCACCATTATTTTCATTGAATAAATTTTTTCAATTTTTTATATTTATTTTAAAAGAAATTGATTATCTCATTATTTTGGGAATTTTTAGTCATTTTTTCTTAAATAAATGTATATTTTATAATGTCTTTAATGAAATATTTTAATTATATTTTAATGATATTTACCATTAATATCAATGTCCTTTGAGGTTTCTCATCAATCAATGTGGATAAGATATAATGATTCAATCCATGTTCTTTCTTCAGATGGATTATAGTTGTGTGATGAATAAATTTTTATAAAACACATTTAATTAAATGGGTTATTCTATAACGAAATTATTAATGTTTGATGATCCTATACTATAAATATGTATGTTTTTCATTATTTGATTGGGGGTTCTGTTACATCCCTATAATGTATTGGTTAAATCCTTACATCTCATGAAATAAGTATATGAAATGAGTATATATTATTTATCCTGCATGGGAAAAATGTAGGGATGACTATTACAATATGATATAGGAAAGAGTTGGTGATTCATGATTCAAAATGATATGGGAAACATGTAGTGATACACAACCTTCTATGATATGAGCAATTATTGTACTTTCATGATACACTATGATGTTACTGTCTTAGTTTTTAACATTGGAATATGATATGGGGTTTATGGATATTATGTTTCCTCATAATTATGAAAGGTTTTTATTCTTATGATTTTACCACTTAGTTTATTATTTATTTTTTATGATTCCCCACTCTTACATGTCATGTTTTTGAGATAATAATGTTTTATTCCACAAATCAATTTTATGTCCTATAACAGATTGGGTATGTTATCTATTAGTTATGACCATGATCTTATACCCATATTCTTATATATGATTTTATATGACTAATTATTTATAAATTTCATGACTATAGTTATAGAGAATATGTTCCCAACCATTATTAGGTTTCTTTTTCCCAGTTTATAAAGAAAGTGTTTATGTAGGGTAAGTCAAATAAGGGAATAACGTGAGAAGAAATTTAGGGGAGATGTTGAAGATAATCCATGTAATAATTCATTTATGATTCTAATATCAATTTAAAATAATATTTTTATATATATTTTCTCTAAAATGTTATTATATGTATTTAATATTTATCTAAAAGGATGCATTATTTATGTAAGAAATTATTTTGTCACCTTAGTTGGTATTAAATAAGGGTTGAATTATTATTTTTATTAATATTAGAGAACATTTTTGAATACCATGTGGATAAGAATAATTATATGATAACATCATATTTATTATAATGTAGAGATTACTTTATTTTCCTATAAATACATCATTGTATGTGTTCAATAAGTGGATGTGGTTTTTTAAAAATAATAATATATAGTTAATAACCCTAAAAATAGTTAATTGAGTATATCTCACATAAAATTCTGGTACATGATGAATGGTCCCTCACTGTGCACTAAGCTGGACATTCACATGGCATATTCATGGGTTAATTCACATATTGATACAAATTATTAAGATGAATTAGAGGATGAAATATTTGGAAACCTATGACATGCCATAGAGATATATGATAACACTAAAGTTTAAAGGGTTGATAAGCCTATGAATGATCATATGTTTAGAGGTATATATACCACTTTTGATATTTCATGTGATGTGAGTTTATGGTGATTAAGTATATTTTGGATGACATTTATTAAAATATAACTTATTGGTTTAGTAAGTGTTTTAGTGAAGCTGTCATTAGAGTAATAATGATTTTATTTTTTGTGGAAATAAGTTTAATGTTATTGATATACATTAGGGTTTATTTTATCTTTGATATTAAAATAAATATAGTTAATTGGGATAATATAGTTATTACACTTTTGGATCATATGTTTACCATATAGATAACCATGGGATTGAAAATTGACTTAGTGACTAATTTAATAATGTTACCTTTGAAGAAGTGTACTACATTTGGAACATTATATGATTAATGGATTCATAATTTAAGGAATTAATACTGAGTTTTTTTATAGAAGAAAACATTATTTCACTATTATTTTAATGTTATTTGGGTTATTTTGGAAAATTAGTGTCGTATTTTAAGGGAATATATGATCAAATTACTCATATGTTTTTATGTGAAATTATGATCTTATTTATGTTTTTTGATGATAAGTATTAATATTGATCTTGGAAAAAAATACGTGTTCAAATATTTAAAATTATTGTGTTTAGAATTTGTCTATACATATTTTGGAGGAGTATAAAGGATAATAATTTATTGAATAGTTTAAATTTTACTTCAGATATTATTATTGAGGTTTTAAATATCATTGTGTTATTTTAAAATATTAATTTTTATTTTGAATGGGTAAAATATTCTAACCATTTTGGTTTTTGTAAATATCTAGTGATATAAGGAATAATTTCTTATTCATTTAAGGATATTATGATCAATTAAAAGTTAGTTTTAGTGCACTATTAATGAAAAATTTATCATGAATAT
The DNA here is from genome assembly GCA_963277665.1 of Viscum album. Taxonomy (NCBI): domain Eukaryota; kingdom Viridiplantae; phylum Streptophyta; class Magnoliopsida; order Santalales; family Viscaceae; genus Viscum; species Viscum album. The sequence goes on along the minus strand of OY728120.1, from coordinate 1,761,943,170 downwards.
TCATTTTGTGGAATAATATATGATATAGATATAGAAATGGATCGTATCACACTAAAGGATAAAATTGTGATAGGGAAATGGAATGAAATGAAGCATGTATGTTATCTCATATTCTATACCATTATGGTAAATGATTTAATCAACTTAAGTTAGTGTAATAAAATCCATGAGACTTATGTGGAATGTATCTATTAAATATTATGGTATATTTTTAGAAACAACTTCATCTTATAATGATTCATACTTGGTTTTAGAAAAAAATTATACATAAATACTATGATTCTTAGTAGTGACATAAAAAATGGGTATCTTAACAAAATCTACATCAGATTATATTACAATGTCATAATACAATAATCCATGTAATTGATAATTAAAATTGATGGGAATTAATTTATTTAATAATTGTAGAATTTTCACCCCAATATTTTATAATATATTTTCTATTTAAATATATTACATTTTTGTGAGATTTCTTGACATGAAACACTGATCATAAGATGAAAAATGATATGTTTTATCCTATCCATTAAGTTAAGAGGTAGTAATAGGATTAACCATATTATGATATATATATATATATATTTGTTTTAATCAAATAAACTGTTTGGATTAATTTAATATAAATAATTACTCAATATTTAGTTAATTTTTCTATTATTTAATTAAACATGTTTTCATCACAAAATATTTTATTTCATTTTCTGCATGGAAAATATATTTAATTTATCCAGTCATTATAAATTTTATTTTAGGATGTTATTATCATTTTTGAAAATATTTTTTCATTATTATCTAAGGTTAATATTTTTATTTTCCATAAAAGATTTATTTTTAAGTGATTAGTGAAAAATACAAATTTTTATAGAACATTAATTTAACTTCATTAAAAAATAATTTAAAAGTACCATTATGTTTTAAATTGGAAAATAATGTTACATAATTCAATATTAATTATAATTAATCTAAATAATTAAGAGTTAATAATCATTAAACCTGATTTGGGTATAAGTTTATTTTTACATAAAAACACATTTGTTTCTAAAATTAATGTTTCATTACATGTTATATATTTATTTCAAATTTGATTGCGTCCAATTATAGAAATTGAATCATGAAAAATGGATTCCGTATTTATATTCAATATGTTCATATTTGTAAAATAGCCCCCTTTTATTTTTTGCATTGTGAAAGGTAACTGTGGTAAAAAAGTTGTCACTTCTGTAAGTGTAAAAAGAGTGAAATATGTTTACAACTAAGAAATGAGACTTTAAAATAACTATAAAAAGTTCTTATATTTATTGGATGAGTGTTTTTAAATAATATTCATCCATGATTTGATATTATGATAATGTTTTTCCTTATTTAATTGATAATGATTTATAAATTATTTTATGTGAAGAAAAATAAGAAATTTGACCCTCTTTTCTTTTAAAAATATATTATTTTATTCCAGGGGATAAAAAGAGATCATTGTTAGTAATAAATTGTTATATTTAATATTACTAAAATAATTTTTGATATTATATTTTTTAATTTTTAATTATTTATAATTACTATAAATTATTATGTAATTCCGACACATTGTTTCTATATGCAGACAAAAAGTTTACTAAATAACTTTTTAAAACTTAAAATTAATATAATTATAATAAATTATTATATGAAAAGAATTTAATTGTTATTTATAGTTTATACATTATTTTTAGTGGGTCTATATTCAAAATACATTGTTATTTTCCTTATATTAATGTCAAATTTATTTAATAGTCTCAAAAATCACATTAATGAATTATTAGTTAGGTAATATTTTATTTAATGATATAATATTAAATATAATCATGAAATATGATAAGGGGGATGAGACATGTTCCAAATTTTATTAACTAAAAAATTATAAAATAATTATAACTTATAATTTAATTTATAACCCTTTAGTATTGATTTTTTTACCTTTGTTAAGGTTAAAATTTATTTAACTAAGGGGTTAAACTATAAGATAATTTTTAAAACAACACATAAACCTAACCAAATTTTATTTAATTAAGGGATTTATACCCGAACATATATGATCTTATAAATTTTGGTCACTTGGTTACACTTTGAAATGAAAAATTATTTATTATAATTAAATCCTTTATATATTCCCTATTACGAGGAAACCACCTATCCTCTATTATTCATAGCACCAAGATCAATTTATCTCAAAAAAATAAAAAAACTATCCTAACACCTATATCCCTATTATAAATGTCTTGGAATCCTAAAAAGGAAATCCCATTTTTCTATTAGAGGATATCCAATGGCGGTCTCTCAAATAGGAGGTAATAGTTTTGACCGATCACAATAATTTTAATTCTTATTTTACTTCCTTCAATTATATCCAAAAAATTACAATATAATAAAATAAGTATCTCCAATATAGTAGGATTTTATTTTGTTTATATTATAACCTTTGTCTATGACATTTCTAGAATATGGAAAATGAAATTATCACTCATGCATATATGTAGAGTACCTCCTCCATGTAACTATATGATTTATTTCCCACCACTATATTTAATGGTCGGTTATTATGATGAATTTAGTAAATATATATGTTAATAATGAAATAATTATCCTTTTTTAATTAAATGATCATTTATAACTTCTTACCTTCTAACATATTAGAAAATAATAACCCAACCCATGCATATGTGTGGACTACCACCTCCACAAAGGTACACGATTCATTTATCATTATATATTTTATTTAATGGTAATTAGGATTAGTTTAATGAATATATATGTTTATTAGGGTATCATAATGATTCTGAAAATAAAAATTCTGTTTTATCTTTCTTTTATTATTTCCGTTGAAAATTGAAAACTTCACCCATTTGTATAGATAGACTACAATCTCCATAATGTGATGTAATTCATCTTTAATCATAGATTTATATAAATTATTATTAAGGTGTATATAATGATTTAGTAGGATACTTATCACATGAGTTAAATAATAGATACGATTGATTCATGATCTATATAGAAGGACTGAAACTACTAAAATGAAACACGCATAAAAAATAAATAGTTATCACCTAGAATAATGAATATAATAAATAATTATTAATAAAAGGATGATAAAATGTTATAAGTAAATCATATATAGTATGATATTTATGAATAATGTTCAAGAATATACAAATAATCAATATAAATTAATTATACATGATGTTTTAATGCAATAAATGTGTAAAGAGACATTATAGAAGTGTAACACCACAATATTTGAAAATAATAAAACTTGGTTTGATAGCATATATGCTAAAAAAAATAAACTTAAACGAACTACCAAATATATTTATTCAAATTTAATCTATTTGATTTCTTATAGAACACACAATCCTAAGCCTAAATGAACTGTAATATAGTATATCATCTTTACCTAACCATTAAATTATCAAGAGTTAATATTAATAACTAAAATATTAAAAATATGGTTATATTTTAATTATAAATAAAATAAAAATCATTTAAAAGGAAAAAATGTTTTTAGAAAACCATTATTTTTCTAATAAAACAGTTTCGTTTCTTTCTGTGCACATAATTTGAAACTATTTTTTTACCAAATATAGTAAAAAAATTACATTATGAACTTAATTTTTGAAATAATCATTCCAAAATTAGATTTTATATATTTTTAGTACTTTTTTTAAATGAGTCATTTTTTAATGAATAACGAGAAATTCACATTTTTAATGAAAAGAATAATTTCATTAAAATAATATACATTGTTAAATAATATTTTAAATTGTATTCAAAGTAACATTAGTTGAATTATATTACAACTAAACAAATTTATTTCATTACACAAAATTTTATATTGATATCTGATATTAAAACCTTTTTACTTGTGATAATTTCCACTTTGGAAAAACTCATTTTTTCCGTCTCTCTAGGTATAATTTTAAATTAGATTCATAAAATTATATTCATCTAATTTGAAAAAATAGATTCTATACCTAAAATAACCATAAATTATATTTTCTAATAATGCCACCTTATTTTTTTTACAATTATGAATAGTAAAAGCAATGAAAATTTATTACATTAGTTAAGGTAAAAACAAATTTACCAGTGGTTAAAATAAAAATATAATTACCAAAATGAACTAGAAAAGTGACCAATACCTTTTTTATGGACATATTTATACCTTATAAACTCAAACTATCGATAATGATCCATTTTTGGGTATTTTTTCCTGACAAAAAAGTTGTTGTAATTGTATCATTTCAAAAATTCCATATATTTCCACTCACAAAATTATAAAAGGTCACATCCTATCCTCCAATATTTGAAGTTTCAAAGCTATTTTGTTCCAAAAATACCTAAAAAAATCACATACTTAATATCCTCCCATCATAACAGTTCCATTCGTTTTATCATAATGTGATCTTAGGAAGGGTTCTAGTGTAAACTTAATGAGGTCACCCAAATAAGAGGAAACGTTCTTAAATGGTTATTTTTATTTTATGTTTTCTTACACCTACATAAAATAATAAAAAAATAAAGATATTTTAATAACACCAGTATGTTCCATATTCATCTATTTTTTAGATTAAGTTCTTTACCTAAAGTAATCTCCTATTCCATAAAATGGGAAACTTAGTCATGTGTACGACAGACTATCGCCTCACAGACTGATGCAATTAATTTTATATCACCAGCTTTCATGGATGGATATAAATATGGATTTAAAACAATTATATTATATTTATGATATTATTATACTTATTTAGTTTTATTATCACATATTACTTCTTTCATTCCATTCCTTTTAAAATACAATAATGTCTGTCGTGTGTAAGATAGACTACCGCCACGTCTAGCGATGTGATTCATTTTCCACTTACAATTTACATGGAAATTAATAAGGATATATTTAGTGAATATATGTGATATATATATATATATATGAAATTATATTTACTATGAAAAAATAATACATCTAATAATTTATTACCCTTTCTCTCCTTATGGAAATCATAATGTCAGTCGTATGTATATACAACCTACCATCTCCACTAAGTGACATGATCCATTATCCAAGTTCAAAATTAGATAATGATTATAAAAATGTATATAATGAACATAAGCTATATAAAAAAAATTAATATAATTATGAATAATATTTTACTATATTATATATTCAAAAATTTGATCTTTCATGACAAAACACACATGTGAAAATAATACAATTAATACTCAAAAGAATCAAAATAATGAATTATTATTAACAAATTGGTGGTAAAATGTTATAAGTGGATCTTATATGATAATATATATATGGATATAGTTATGGTATAAATTAATAACATTCATAAAACCATTTTATAGGATTTTGTAACACGATCAATCAAAGGGATGTGTGAGGTAAGGGACTCCGTCTCAATTTTCCTTCATTGAGGCTTATTGAAATGTTCTAAAAATAATTTATTTTATATTGTGAATATAGTTCTCACTTATCATGTAATATAATGATTCATTAATATTTTATTATATTATATTATTCAAATTGAATTATTTCATATAATATTATTTTACATATATGTTTTTATGCTGTAAATAATTTTATAAGCCAATTACCTTTCATTGGGTTATATTACTTCATCGTTATCTTTGATATTCTATGATTATATGTGTAATGACTTTTTTTTATAATATATTATATTTTTTAAGATCAAAAATTTTTTCTAGATATATCTTGATATCATTTATAGTTACTCAGTTTATTTGGTCTGATTACACTTTTTAGGGTTTTATATTTTGTGTTTTTTTGATAAAGGTGAGAATAAAGACTATATTTTGGGTGTTTGGGTGAAAATTTAGAGAATTTAGAGGGAGGAGGGGTAGAGCATGGTTGGTGCATAGTTTTCCCAAACCATTCACCTAAAATATAAAGCTCTGTGAAACCAAATAGAGGGGATTCACACTACCAGTGCATGGTTTTTCAAACTGTTCACCCTCTTAGGAGTAATTGTATGACAACAATAAATGAGCTGCATAGTAAATGGAAACCATACAACCTAATAATTAAACCATGCATACGAGATTTTAACGCCATTAAGGTTCTTAAAAAAATTCTAAAACCCCCATATTATAACCCCAAACACCCAAACTCAACCCATAATCATTTTCTCTCATTTTTGGAGGCTTCAGGATGGATTCTAAGCCCTTATGACCTCCATTCTTAGAAAATTGAAGATCCTTTGATAGATATACATCTCTCCAGGTATGTAGTTTCTTCATAATTAGATATATGTCTCTCTTATATATCATTCCATATAAAAAATGAGATGGTTTTACCCTTTTGCCTATGGGTTTAGATATAGGTTTTAAGGATCTTTATTCGATTAACCTTAGATCTAGGTTTTGATCTAGATCTCATTCATCATTATGGTCATGGTCATTCCACTTCAATTATGGTTTTTCATTGGTGATAATTTCTCATAAAATTTGAGGTAGGTGGTCTAAATTTAATTCCCACAGTCTTAAATTCCAATGACATGTATGTGCTGTGAAATTTATATTAGAATGTTTTATAATTGAATCTTAAATTGAATAAATAAATTGATTAATTAATTTATGGAATCATAGAATTGAATAATTGATTTTACATGTGATTAAGAATAAATTTGATCATGGGAAAATTAAAATTTTGTAATTATTATTATGAAATTAGTTGAATTAGATTAATTAATTGGTAAATTAATTAATAAAACATTGTGATTGTGGGATTGATGGAAAATTTATATTGTATACTTCGTCAATTTATGTTTTAATTAATTAATTGAAAATGAGAATTATGAGATAGTTTAATTGACCTTTATAGGTAAATGGGTTATGTGATTTAAATATTTAAAAATGGTTTAATGATGAATTTATCTTATTTATCTATGTAACTAATTATTGAAGCATGATTTGTATTGATAGTTTAAATGTTTAATAATCATGTTAAATGTGGTAAAAGGTTTAATGATGATTATCCTTGATTAATTTGATATCTATGATATATTTTTTATTGATTGATATACGAATGTGGGAAATAGACTGATACTCCAAATACCCTCATGTGATTTATAAATAGAAAAGCATGGGACACTTACTAATTCTCAAAATACCAATAGGTGGATGAATAATAAACAAGCTGTGAGACATGTAATGATGCTAAAATTACTCATGGGGTGCTAGACATGGGGTTCTTGGCCCAATGTGCTTGCATTGGACTATTGTTCTATGTGGACATTATATGAATTGAAATGAAGTTGAAAATAAAATCCCATTTTTAAAAATTAATTATGAATTGAATATATGACATGGTTCAAACTACGGCATGGGCCAAAGTAGGTATACATGGTTTGATTGTACTCGAGAACCCATAGGTTTTTCTTTTTTTAGAAAAGATGAAGTTTGATCCTCTTTTATTGAAAGCAAGTATATGATAGTCGCCAAGATGAGTACAAGAAAAAAGGAAAAACCCAAATCAGAAACTACTTACCGATATTTTTACCTTGTTGCTTATATTTTTTTATGAAAATTCATAGACCTTTATTGACTATATATTTTTTATATGCTATTTTTGGTAGCATACAGAGTTTTACTCACACCCTAATTAGGTTGCCTGATCAGTATTCGAATAGACTTCATTATTTTAGGACATGATAAAGGCAAGATCCATATAGTAGATGGATGAGTTGGGATGGAGAATATTTGAGTGAACCATAAATGGTTTCGATACTCGCTTGGGAGTGTTAGTGTGTATTTATTTTGGATTTTAATTTGACACTTGACATGTATTTGGCATGAAATATCTATCATTTTGGTTTTTATATTGTATTCAAGGTTTCGTTATCATGTGATATTGGTATTGTTTGGATACTAGTTATATAATTTGGCTATTGTTTATTTATGTAAAATGTTTTAACAAATTTATAAATATTGTATAGTATCCATATGATTGATATTAGGACCTTGCTTCTAGTCAATGACCTCTACCATACGGGGAGTTGCGCCTGAGTTCATTTGACCGACCATATCGAGGAATCAATGTTTGGTGGGTTTGGAAATCATATATTTTTATTAAACGAGTTTTTTATTGATTTTTCCTACTATTAAGAAATTTTATATAGGATTATAATATGACTAAGGCCTTATTTAAGAGCTCATGCATGAGATTAGCTAAATCACATACAAGGGTAAAAGTTATGTACCTAGGTGGGATTGCTATTATTGGTGTATATTGTTATAGTTGGATATATCTTTACCTTGAGTGATTATATTATTATGTTATTTGAATATTATTTATGAGTTTATCTTATTTTTACTCATTTCCTAGTATGGTAGGTGAGTTGTGTATGCATGCATCATTCTAGGAACTCAGGACTATTATTGTGAAAAGCTTCGTTTTTAGGAATTCATGGAAAATTAGGTTTTTGGTATGTTGTTGAAATTGAAATGTTTTTCCTTTATTGTGTAATTGAATAGAAAATGATGCCCGTTATGGAATTGGAAATTTTAAAATGATAAAAAATGTGTAAAATGGGTTTGTAATGAGAAATATGAATAATTATAATCTGTTTACTCTTGTTAACTATGACCAAGATATAGGATGGTTAAGGGTAGTGATAACACCTCATTTTTGATCTTATGGCAGTGTTTGGGGGGAATGACTAGTATGGTTTATTGTGAATACCTTTTATGTGAATTTGTTAATGTTGTGTTATGTTTATGAAGACATGTGTTTGGAATTGAAGAGATATTACTTCATGATTCCACTTGTTAAGAGGATGATAAGAGGATATGGTAGGAGATAATCCAAGATTAGTGGAACCTAATGCACATATATTACTGAGTGAAGAAGGCAGAGAGTAGTTCCATGAGAAAATTTCATGATTTATGAAGTTTATAGAGAGAGATCTAGGGTAGGTTGTGAATAGTATATCATAATTTACATGAGAGTTTCAGTTGATGCACCCTCCGTCGTTTACCAGAGAGGGTGGACATGAGGCAGTTGAGTTTTGTATTGAATCTCTCCAGACGATACTTTGCCACTTGGATACTCCTTCTATGATGAGAGTAAAATTGGACACCAATATGTTACATGGTAAAGGGAAGTATTGGTGGGTAATATATACTCATTATGAATAGATGAAGAATATGTATTAGACAGACTTTCAGGAGAAGTTCATGGAGCATTTTAACCGTAATATTCGTAGACATGAGAGGGAAACTATGTTTTTGAGGTTGAATTAAGAGAGTATTTCTGTTATGGACTACATTGATTTATTTATAGATCAATATTGATTCTCTCCAATGTTAACAAGATATTAGGATATGGATTTGAAATTATTTTAGGATTGGATTAAATGTGAAATTATATCCCATATGAATATCATTCGTCTGAAAAATTTTCAAGAGGTAGTGAATCCGAATCTCATTTCTACGGGGAACCATAATGAATCTTTCAGTGGAGGAAAATTGGATTCATCTAGATGGTTAGGAGGTACAACTTCTAAAAGAAGGAAACATTGTTATGAGAATGATGACCAATGAAGTGGAAAGAAGAGAGTACATGGGGATGGATTAGTTTAACAGGATCACACTCAATTAATCTTTCAAAACTATAGTAGGCTAGGTCACATTCATAGAAATACCCCCAACCAATGGAAGGGTGTCATGATTATGGAAGGATAGGACATCTATAGAGGTTCTGTAAGAACCCACGATAGAAAGGTAGTGATGGAGTAGCTAGGTAAAACTAGAGTATAGGAATGGGAACTTCTACACCATACTAGTCTAGATGTTATAGTTCTACTGGTCATGGTAGTATAGGTAGATAATGTGGTAATTATATGAAAGAGCACCCGTATCAGTAAAGTGGTGCAGATCAAGGGTCTCATACTATATCATAGGGAATAGGGGAAGGACAATTTCATTCCGTTCAGCCAATAATGGTGGACAGTGATGACAGATCTTTGATAGTAAGTGGTGATATTATTTTTGATTATATACTAGCTAGTGAATAATTTGATACTGGTTCCTCCCATAAATTTATATCTATAGAACATGTAAATGGTTTGATCCTCATGGTGGAGTTTTTGAGATGGGTTATGGTGATAGATACACTATTGGGAGAATGATTGAGAGACATCTGTTTGTGTAAGGGGTGTTCAATCAAGGTTGGGGAGTATTGTTTTGGATTTGTACATCCTTTACATGTCAGTCTTTGACCTAATTTTGGGTATGAGATGGTTAGTAGCATACTAATATCACATATATTGTTACCACATGAGAGTAACTTTTACATCTCCTAAGGATGAAAATAATGTTCACTGTGGATAGTGGGATATCCAGGCATGATGTGCATGGGAATTTCAACATCAGGAGGAACTCATCATCCAGGTTGCTAGTCATTTCATATATGATGAAGGTGTAAAGAAGGATGTCTTTACACCCGTAGAAGACATGTTTTAGGATTTTTTTTCTAATTATATCTCAGGGATTCCACCTGAAAGAGATGTGGAATTCACTATTGAGCTCATGCCTTGGGCTGAGTCGATTTCTATTCCACCATAATGAATAGAACCATTAGATATTTAAGATATTAATACTCAAATGGAAGATTTGGATGGATATAAAGAAACTTTATCCTCTTCTATGTACCAATGATATGTTTTACCAGGTGAGGAGATCTTGTGCCTTCTCAATGAGTGACTTTATATAAGGGTACCATCAGTTGACTGATTAACTTTATAGTATATCAAGGACTTCTTTCATAATCTAGTAAGTACTTTCAGAGTTTTTTTGTGATGTTGTTTCTTCTAACAAACCATCATGCAATGTTTATGGAATTAATGAATCAAATCTTCCACCCATACCTAGAGTAGTTTTTGGTAGTGTATGTGGATGAGATATTGGTGTACTCTAAGACTCATCAAGATCATGAACAACATCTTGAAATCATCCTATGTACACTAAGAGCGAATATGATATACACAGATCTATTTATGTGTCAGTATTAGATTGATCAGGTACACTTCATGGGTCACATCATCTCATTGGAAGGTGTGTTAGTAAAACTAGATAAGGTAAATGTAGTTTTTTCCTAGAAGAATCCCAATAATGTTTTCAATATCCATAGTTTTCTGGGGTTAGTGTTCTATTATTTGAGGTTCATCCATGAATTTTCTAGTTTAGAAGCACTGATTTCAGGCATGACAAAAAATGGAATAATGTATGAATGGTTAGGATCATGTGAGAATTCCTTCCAGAGTTTAATAAATGCATAAAAAAAGAACAAATGTTGATCCTACCTAAGATAGGTGAGGAGTATATGGTGTTTTGTGATGATTCTATGATAGGTCTTAGAGTAGTTATTATACCGAGAGATCAATTTGTGGCATATGGGTCTCAAAAGTTGAAGCCACATGAATATAACCACCCTCAGCATGACCTTTAGTTTTCTTCCATGGTTTATTCTTTTAAGTGTTGGTAAAATTATCTATTGGGTGAAAATTTTATTGTGTATACTTATCACAATAACTTAAATTACATATTTTACCAATTATATTTTAATCTATTACAGCTGATATGGGTTGAGTATATGTAGTTGTTTTATTTTGTAATAGAATATATTCCCAGGGAAAGGGAACAATGTTTCAAATTACTTAAAAAGGAATACTTAGACTCAGGTAGTCCATGAGTCTAGTGCTAAGTGTAATATGATGAATTCATTGCATGAGAAGCATGTTGTGGTTTATGTGAGTATGGGGAAGATGACTCTCATATCAGTTCTAGTAGAGTCTACACATTTGGGAAAGATCATAGACATGAAGTTTGAGGATCCAAAGTGCTTGTCCTTAAGGGAATGCCTATATGGTGGGGAGTCACCATCCATTTGGAGCATATATGAGGATGAGATCATCAATGCCAGAAATCAGTTTTTTGTACCTATATGAATGTAGAAGGAGGTGATGAGTGAATTTCCTACCTCAAAGTGGGTGGTTTATCCTATTGATACCAAAATTAATTGTGACCTATGACGAGGGTTTTGGTGGCCTAGAATGAAGAAAGGATATAGAAGGGTTCATGGAATGATGCTGTACCTGTCAACAAGTGAATGCCTAACATGAATGAGTTGGAGGATTACTACAACTGTTTCCCATTATGGGAAGAATCTAGGATGACTTTACTATGGATTTTTTAGAGAATCTCTAGATGATTCCTTGAAATAATGATTCTATTTGGGTGATTGTGGACCATTTGAATAAGGAATGCATTTATTATTTGTATGTGAGACTTTATCAGTTGATAAGTTGGAAAACATGTACATTTGGGAAATAATATGTATGCATGGGGTTCTACAAATAATTGATTCAAACCATGACTCATGTTTTATTTCACACATTAGGAAGGTCTTGCAAATGGTTCTTGGTATATAGGTTTTACTAAGTAAATATTTCCACCCACAAACATATGGGATGTTAGAGCAAATGATATAGATGATATATGCCATACTTCAGACATGTGTCCTAGACTTTGGTGGGTCTTGGGAGAAGCACCAATATTTTGTGGAGTTCACCTATAACAATAGTTATTATGAAACTATTCAGATGGAACCATACAAGACTCTTTATGGTATTCCATATAGATAAACTCTATGCTAGGTGTAGGTAGGCGAGTTAGAGTTGTTGGGATTGAGTCTAATGCTAGAGACATCAATGAAAGATTATTTGATTAAAAAATTTATAGATACTATTCATAGTATACATATTTCATATTCTGATAGATGTTAAAGACCCCTAGAGTTTACTAAGGGTGATCACTTATTCCTTCAGGTGTCTCCTAGAATGGGTCACTAAAGGATATTGAGAATAAAAAAGTTGGCGGCGAAGTTTTTTAGACTGTTTAAGGTTGTGGAGTGATTTAGCCAGTGACATAAAAAATAGCTCTTTGATAGATATACAGTTCTATTCATGATGTTTTTCATGTGTCCCAACTTTGGTGGTATCACCCTGAACCTTCTCATTTGATCATTGTGGGTGATGTCGGGCTTGACATAGATGAGTCATTTGAGGATAATCTAATACGTGTGTCAGATCGTAGTGGGAAAGTGTTATAGAAAAATACTGTGCGGATAGTTCATGTATTGTGGAAACATGGCCGTGTTCAGGAAGTAATTTTGGAGAGTATAAAAGATATGAAGGCTTAGTGGCCCAAACATTTTGGATTAAAATCTTAGATATTACTGGGAGTACACCTTGAGGATGAGCAGTTATAAAATGAGGATATTGTAAGATCCTATATTTTTCTGAATATGTATCATGATCATTTATATGTACTCCTTTTCTTTGTTATGATTAATCTTTGATTTTGTTTTATCTTGTGGGTGTTTGGGTGAATATTTTTAGAATTTTTGGGGATGAGGGGAAGTGTACGGTTGGCACACAATTTTCCCAAACTGTGTGTCCATCCCATAAAACAATCCAAACCCAAAAATTGGGGATTAATAGGGATAAGACATTGTTTTCCAAACTGTTCCCCCTCTTATGAATAACCATTAAACACCCCTATGTGAGGTTCACATTTAGGGTGCACGTTTAGGGGAAACCGTGGGCCCTAAGCAACAAGCATTGCATATGGGATTTTAACCCCTACAAATTATTAAAAAAATTATATAACCCACTTAATACACCCAAAAACTCATTAACTCAACCCATAAAAGTTTTATCTCATTTTTTTGTGGAACCCACATGGATTCTAAGACCTTTTGACATCTATTCCCGACGAATTGAATATTCATTGATGGATCTGCATCTCTCTGGATATTTCATTTCATTCGGATTAAATTTCCCTATCTCATATATCTGTTTTTAGATAAAAATGAGATTATTTTAATTAATTAGATATGGTTTTATATCTATTTTTTTATGTATCATGATTCTTTTTAATTTGAATATAGGTTTTGATCTTGATGTCATTATTCATCATGACCGTGGTTGTTCTGATTCAATTGTGGTTTTCTGTTGGTGATATTTTTTCATAAATTTTGAGGTAGGTGGTCTAAATTCAATTACAATAGTATTGAATTCCAATTGTGTGTATGTGTTATGAAATTTCAATTGGAATGTTTGAAAATTGAATATTGAATTGAATAAATTCATTGATTAAGTAATTTATGGAATCATGGAATTGTGTAATTGATTTTCATGTTATTAAGAATCGAGTTGAACATGGGAAAAATGAAATTTTCAAAATTTGATTATGAAAATAGTGTAATTAGATTAATTATTTGATTAATTAATTAATGGAATATCATGATTGTAAAACTGAATGGAAATTCAGATTGTGTAGTTGGTCAATTAATTTGATTATGGATAAATTGAAAAATGAGAATTATGATATGGTTGACCTGATCTTATTAGGTTAATGGGTTATATTATTTATATATTAAAAAATGTGGTAATAGTGAAAGGATCAAATTATTAGATGTTATTAAAGTATTTATGAATGATTTGTGTTAATAGTTAAGATGCTATATCATGATTTGAAATACTGTAAGAGGGTTAAGGTTGATTAGCCTTGATTGATGTGATATATGTGATATATGTGTGATTTATTGACATATTCGTGTGGGAAACATAATTATAATATAAATAACCATATGTTATTGAATGATATATGAGTGTTGGACATAGAGTAATGCTCTAAATACCCATAGGTGATTGACTGATAAATGAGGTCTAAGATAGGGCCTGATGCTCCAAATACTCACGGGGTGCTAAACATAGAAATCTAGGCCCAAAATGATGGCATTGGAGTATGATTCAAAGTGTTTGTGCAATTAATTTAATTAAAATGGATAATGAAAGACCATGTGTAAAAATTAATTTTGAATTGAACATGTGATTTAGTTCATAATCTAGCATAGTAAGAAGTCAGTATCTATGGCTTAGGTGTCCTCGGTAACCCAAGGTAAATGTGGTTAAATAAAGAATAATTTAATGTGTAAATTTTTACCTTGTTTATTATATTTTATTCTTTATATGACTACATAAACTATTATTGAGTAGATATTTTTTTAGAAACCCTTAGTGGTCACCTACTAAGTTGTACTCACAACCAAATTGGGCTTCCTGATAAGTACCCAAATAGACTTATTTTTTGCATGATATGATAAGGGAAGAGACATATGTTTGATGGATAATTTGGGATGGATCATGGAATAGGGAACTAGGAATGGTGTCGGGCCCTACATGGGAGTGTCAGTGTGTCTTTATTTTGGTTTTTCATTTGACACTTGACAAATATTTGGAATGACATATCTTTTATTTTTATTTGTATATTGTATCACAATTTTGGTCATTATGTGATACTAGTTTTATATAGTTTTTTTATATCATTTATAAATTTTTTATTTAATTCCTCTATTTTTCTACTTTTATAGAGAGAGAATAGTCTTCTGACAAGCGATATTAGACCCTTGCTAGTCGGCAGCCTCTGACATATGGGGAGGAGCCCATGAGGTCCTCTAACTGACCAGGTTGGGGCATCAGTGTATGGATCTTGGGTTTTGACATCACATATTTGATAGTTTTTGATGTGTATTTATATTTTAAACACATTATAAATTCATTTATTAATTCTTATATTTATATTTTAGGCACATGAATTTTGGTTCAATAGTAAAAAATAAAGTTTTTTTAAATACAATATTTTTGTGATATCATCAAGACATAATTATTATATAAAATTTATTAAAATTATGGAATTAATAAATTTTGAAATTATAATGTAAATATTGTACTATGAATAACTCATAACAAGAAAAGTAAAATGTATTTAATGATAAGTATAATAATCATTTTTAGTACCAACACAGTGCTAACATAATGTTAATAAAGTCAAATTTGGAACTGATAGAGATAATATTTTCTTTATTTTTCATATGTGTTTCAATGATTTAACACCTTCCAATTAATCATTTTGAGCGGATTTGTATCATTTTAGTGTTTTGGTGAATTATGGGCTTAATTGTGGAAATTGGTTAATTTTGGAAATTTCACAGTTTTGTGTATCTTTTGTATTTTGGGAATATCTTTTAAATTTCTGATCCAAATTATATGATTACTTTTTTCAAGAATTCTATGCTCGTAGAATTCAAATTTTACCTCTGGAACAAGGTCCAATTCGGCACACAATGGCCCACATAAATTCAAAAATTAGAATAAGTTTTCTGTCTGATAGAATGGACCCCACCATAACTAGGGAGGAATATCTCGTCCTACATGTGTCCAAATTATGTGATTCCCGCTGGAAAATAAAGAGGACTCCCCTGATCATGATCAAAATAAATTTAATGAATAAATTTGGTCATTTAAGCATCCATTGAATGTGGACAAAGAGAGTAAGTTGAATAGTCACCTCGAGAATAAAAAGATTTAATTAGTAATTCGAGTATAACTTTTGTGAAACTTGTACAAATTCTATGATATTTTGATGAATCATGAACAAGACATAGGAGAACAACATTTATGAAGACTCTTTCCCTAGATTTGGCCTTTTAATATGCCAACCAGACTCAAAATTTCGTTGGAGTAATTTTGGAGGGAAATTATTAACTCCAAAAGCCTATAAATAAGAGTGTTCACTTCCATTCAAAGGGGTTCAAGAAGGTGCAAGAAGAGTTATGATGGAGGATTGAGTTCTATAAGTCCTTTTTATTTTATATTTTCTCTTTTATTTGTTTCATCATGCTATCTTCCTCCCCTTTCAACTCTAATACCCTTCACATGGAGGGGTAAAACCTTTGAGTGATCGGGGAAGGGGGAGTTTCACTTTTGTAATGTTGGAGTTTTGTGCTTAAATGTAAAACCATATTTTTATTTTGAATGACTTATATTATTATTTTTTCCAAATTCTCTTAATGTGATCATTTTTTGAGTTTGGTGTATTCATTTTTAATATCTTTGGTTAAAGACTTTTAATCTTTCTCCGCCTAGTGCAATTTATCTCAATCGAGCATATTATGTTAGGTGGTGAGTGTCCAGTGATCATTGGAATGTGTGTGGAACTAGTGGAATTTTTATAGACTTATAAGGAGAAAAAATTCCCGATCGGGACTTGCCTTAGTTTTTTAGGGATTGTTTATGAACTTCCATTCACATAGAAGTAAGTTCCATTTCTTTCTTAAACCAAAGGTGATTGATAAGTCAATCGAGGAGTCTTTCATTTGTCATTCAAAAGGAAGAGAGGGAATATAATCTTTATAACTATGATGACATTGCAAAGGTGATCCTACCCTTACCCTATCACTCTCTTCATCCATTAGTGTTTAATATTTCTTTTTATTACTTGCTTTATTTTTCAACTCAAACAATTTCAAAAACAACCTTTTCTTCTTTCTTAATTTTAAGTGACAAACATAATTGTTGTGAACTCCTCTCTGGAGACAACTTATGTTAAATAATTTACTACATTTTAACTTAGTTTATATTTGTTTTTGTCTCACCCCACGATAGGCACGTGTCAAAACTTGGCACCGTTTCCAGGTAGGATGTGCCAACAATCTAATTCTAACATTTTAAAAATATTTTCATTTATTTTATTTAAAAGAAATATAAAAAAATATCCATGATGTATTCTGACTGCAATTATTCTTCTTGGATTGATTACTCCCAGTTTCAGAAAAAAATGGTTCATAATGATGACGAATCCCTCTTTCAAAAGCTTGATGAACTCACTAATTTGGCCAAGAAAATGATGAATGGCCCTCTCACTGGTATCTCGCTTCAAGAACTGATGGACATGGTGAATCAAGTCAACATTGATTATCAAAGATTGAAGTCCATAGAGAAGGTTACATTGGATCAATAACCTCAACCTAAAACAGAATTAGAACTAGTGGGGGAAGTGAATTCACCACTCATATTTCAAATAGAGTATCCTGACTACCTACCTCTACCCAATGAAATTCAACTCAATTAGGATATTTCCATTGAAGAATCTATTGAAGTCGAGCCACTTAAAGGAGATAAAATTTTTCTAAAATCTCTTAATTTTGATTTTATAGAATATGAATTCAGTACTAATTCCCCTTGCAAGAAATTTTCAGATTCTGATAACTCTTGTATTGCCTTGGTGGATGAGGAAGAAAAAGATGATGCACCCAATGAAGAACATATAGAGCTCCCCAAACATGTTGATCATTTATTAGAGGGAGTACTTGAGATTATTAAAGTGTAATTGCCTGAGGAAAAAGAGTCACAATATGCTTACTTTGAAAGGGAAGAATTCATTGTTTATTCTTCATGAATTAACTTTTTTCAAATAGAACTATACTCTGAATTTCCCTTTTATTTTTCCAATTATGCAACATACCTTCAAAAATCACTCGAGAATGAAGAGGTGGATGTGAAATTGGAAACCAAGAAAGATGAGGACTCATTATTTGCCAAACCCCACCAAAAAAATTGCATCTTATTGTACTGTGGGTAGATTTGGTGTACTATACCCATGGTGTCCTCAACAAAAAGGATGAAGAACATGATTTGAAGAAGAAGTTTTGTTGGTTAACCCACCTTCAAATTAGGGATAACCAACTGGAACTGCCCATCTGGAGGAAGTCAAAAGCCAGGGCCCACTTTGGGGATTAAACCAAGATCAGTCCTTATTTTCTCATCCTATTTCTATTTTCATTTCTTTCACTAAATTTCTTATGTTTTCTTTTGTTATTTTTATTGTAGGTTTTTAGTGTGCAACCCATAGGAGCTTAACTCAATATTGCATTACCAATAAGTTAGGTTTTATATATCCTTTACACTTTCTTGTTGTTGTGATTAATTTTAAAAGTTTATTACATGTTAAATACACTTGAATTAACTGACGAAACTACATTATTTAAGTGTGGGGGATGGAACCTTTTTAGTTTTGGATTTTCATTTTGTGTTTGTTTTTCAAAAATAAAAAATAAAAAATAAAAAATTGTGTGTTTTTAAATTTTTTAAGTGTTTATTTTTTCAGTTTTGGTGTGTTATAAAAATATTTGAGCTGATATGATTATCATTTCTATTTTTGAAACCCATGTCATTGAGTGAACCAATTTCTTCCCTAAAACTGAGCTTAAATTAATGCTGAAAATGACTTTGTTTCAAGTTCAATTCTTTTTGAATTTCATGAAAAGTACTCCGATTTTTGAATCTCATGTCACATCTCACTGTCTTTAGCATTGAAATCACTTTCCTGTGAGGATTATGAACCCTTTCTATCATATTCTTTTCATTCATCTCACTTCTTGATAGAACTATACCATGCTTGTTTTAACCAGAATTTGATTTATTCCTTTCAAAACTTGAGGGTCTGGGGTACATGTGTTTTAAATGATTGAGGAATTTCTTTGGTTTTAAAGCCCCATTTTCAAGATAATCCCTTTCATTCTAGCGTACCTTGTAAATTTAATCCTTGTATCCCATATAATCCATGAACAACCTGTTAGATTAGCCACATTACAAGCCAATTTTCCCTATCCAACCTGTTCTTGAAGTAAAATTGCATGATCTAGTTAAACTTAAGTGTGGGGGGAGCGGTCTTGTGTTGTGATACCTCATTTGGTGAAACTTTGGGTGGGAAATAAAATAATGAAGAGATGTATGTTCTAATGAAAAATCATTCTGTTGAATGCTATGCCTTTTCATGATCTTTCATGATAAGAGAAGCTGTGCCTTTCTGGAGCTTCTAATGGAGGAAGAAAGTTGTGCCTTTTCTGAAGATTTCAAGAAAAATCATGTTCGAGAAGATCGAAATTTTTTCTGCTGAAATGCTGAGTTGTTTGAATGTTTTTCGATATTTCATGATGATGGATCTGAATTTCTAGTAAGATGAGTAATGATGATACCATACTTGAGTGAAAATTAGAATTGTGCAATTTTTCTTCATAAAGAGCCAAACCCTCCTCATTCTGACTCAGAAATTTTCACATAAAAATCCTACCAACCACAAGCCACAGAACAACCTTGAAAATTCCTCATGACAAACACATATTCTTGACTCACATCAGTTTGATAAGTAGGAGTTTTTCAATCCTATGTTGACCCTTGCATTGGTTTGGATGAGAAAACATTTGTTGAAAACTGATATTTGTGATATGAGAGAAAAGTCATGTGAGGTAGGAGTCTTATGTGCTTGGGAGGAAAAATTAATAGGAAAAATTTTGAATGATATGATTTTAGAACTCATAATATTGGTTATTTATGAGGAATGATATCTTTTATTTCTTGGTGTGGAATTGGTGGATCTCAAAGACATGTGTTTTGAATTTTCTTTGATTTTATTTTGATTTTGACTTGTCCAAGAGTCCAAGTGCTAAGTGTGGGGGAATTGATAGAGATAGTATTTTAATTATTTTTAATATGTGTTTCAATGATTCAACTCCTTCAAATTAATAAATTTGAGATGATTTGTATCATTTCAGTGTTTTGGTGAATTATGGGCTTAATTGTGGAAATTGGATAATTCTGGAAATTTAGTAGTTTTGTGTAGCTTCTGTATTTCGGGAATATCATTTAAAATTTTGATCCAAATTTTATGATTCCTTTTTTTTCAGTATTTATATGATCATGGACTTCAAATTTTCCCTCTCGACCAAGGTCTAATTTGGCACATAATGGCCCAGATAAATTCAACAATTGGAATAAGTTTTCTGCCTGACAGAATAGACCCCACCATAATTAAGGAGGCATATCTCGGCCTAAATGTGTCAAAATGATGTGATTCTAGTTGTAAAAGAAATAGTAATCAGAACCTCATTATCAAAATAAATTTCATGAAGAAATTAGGTCATTAAGCATCCATTGAATCCAGACAAATAGAGGAAGTTGAAGAGTCACCTAGAGCAGAAAAAGTTGTCATTAGTAATTTGATGATAACTTTGGTTCCACTTGTCCAAATTATCTAAGATTTTTAGGAATCATGGAAAAGACATAGGAGAACAACATTTATGAAGACTCCTTCCAGTGATTCGGCAATTTACTATGCCACCCAGACTCCAACGTTATGTGGAGTAATTTTGGAGGGAAATTCTCAACTCCAAAAGCCTATAAATAAGAGTGTTCACTTCCATTCAAAGGGGTCCAAGAAGGTGAAAGAAGAGTTGTGTTGGAGGATTGAGTTATTGAATTCCTTTTTATTTTATATTTTCTCTTTGGTTTGTTTCATCATTCTCTCTTTCTCCCCTTTCAACTCTAATACCCTTCACATGGAGGGGTAAAATCTTTGAGTGATCGGAGAAGGGGGAGTTTCACTTTTGTAATGTCGGAGTTTTTTGATTAAATGTAAAACCCCATTTTTCTTTTGAATTACTTATTTTATTATTATTTTCCCAATTCTCTTAATGTGATCATGTTTTGAGTTTGGTGTATTCATTTTTAATATCTTTGGTTAAAGACTTTTAATCTCCCTCCGCCTAGTGCAATTTGTCTTGATCGAGCAGATTATGTTAGGTGGTGAGTGTCCAGCGATCGTTGGCATGTGTGTGGAACTAGTTGACTTTTTCTAGACTTATAAGAAAAAAAATTCCCGATCGGGACTTTCCTTATTTGTTTAGGGATTGTTTATGAACTTCCATGCACATAGAAGTAAGTTCCATTTCTTTCTTCAACCAAAGGTGATTGATAACTTGATCAAGGAGTCTTTTATTTTTCATTCCAAATTAAGAAAGGGAAGATGATATTTATGACTATGATGACATTTCAAAAGTGATCCTACCCTAACCCCATCACTCTCTTCATCCATTAGTGTTCAATATTTCTTTTTATTGCTTTCTTTATTTTTCAACTCAAACAATTTCAAAAACAACCTTTTCTTCTTTCTTAATTTTAAGTGACAAACAAAATTTTTGTGCACTCCTATCTAGAGATAACTTAGGTTAACCACTTTACTACATTTTAATTTAGGTTATATTTGTTTTTGTCACACCCCATGACAAACATGTGTCAGGTACCTTATAGATAACAATTCAATGCTAAAAATATTTTTCATGTTTTTTATTAATTTATATGTATTATTTATGTTTTTGTATGATATTTTCTAATTTTATTGTTATATAAAATGAAACTTATCAAAATTCCTATGAAATATTTGCGCAAGGCAAGAAAATACGAATTAACCAATTCAAGAAGGTTTCTTGAACAGGATTTTTTTAAATATACATAATGAATTGATATAAAATATTGTCTTGATCATTATTAAGTTAGTTTTATTAATGAAAATTAATTTTATTTTTTATATTTGATGCAATTAACTTTAATTATTGTGAAATACTAATGCAGTTGTTGTTAAAGTAGAAGAAAAAGTCAATAAAATGATTTTATATAAACTTATAAGAACCATTAAACAGACTAAAAATATGAATGAATATTTTTTGATTATTAATTTTCATATAATATAATATTTTTTAGAATTTGGGTCCTTTTGTATTCAATTGGATCACTTTAGGGCAGTTGATATATTTTATTTAAAATCGGGTAATGTTTTTGACAGTATGGTTTTTAATTGGTATAACTTTATAATATATGGTTTTAAAAAATATATTTTCAACCATAAGTTGTATTTGGAAATAATATATATATATATTAATCATGATAATTTATTTTAAATTTTTAGTAAAACAATAAATACCATAAATTCCTGCACAATGATGATGTAATAATTATTAATTTAATGGAAAAATTAAATAATTGTTATTAAAAATATTGAAATAATTATAATATGAGATAATTAAGCTGATCTATGAATAATAAAGATATATATATTATTTATAAGTTGTTATAAAATATAATATTCTAATTTTATTTTTTTTGAGGTTTTTAATGTCATAGTTATAAATAGTGTTAAATATGATAGAAATTATTTTTCACAAATGAAATATTTAATTAAATTATTTAAGAATAAAATAAATATTGAATAAGTAAAATTATGATAATATTTTGTTTTAAATGTAATATACTTATCTTTTATGGCTTTTGGAAATATTTACCCCTTTATTAGTCTTATTATACATTAATATTTTATGTAATTCCTAAATTTCCCCTCGCCTCAATTATAAGTGGGGACTCATTCTTTCACTTAATTTATTAATCATCAACCTTTTTCTCAACTATACTATTAATAATTACCTTATAATTATTAATTTACACATTATAGTGTTACTAGTCTGACAAAAACACCAATCCCAAGTTCCTTAAGGAGGTTCTCAAGGAGAAATTATTCAAGTTGTAAATTCCTCCCTCTATTTTAACTTTTTTGTAACTTCTACCATAATTTCAGCCCTATACATTTTACATGATAACTAAAATATCATATATACACTATAATACTATTTTTAATTTTATATCCATCATCAAATCTATCGTTTCTTCCTTTTATTATTAAAAATGAAGTTATCGTCCATTGTGTATCATTTCACCGCTTCCAGGGATTATGAGTTTTCATTTCTCCTTTCCGCATTCATGGAAAGATAAAAGCAATGTATAATTTTTTAAAATTATATCAATATATATATATATATATATATATGTTATCTATTATTGATTATTATTTCCATTTAACATGAAAATCCATAATGAACCGACCATGATACCATGAAACGAATGCATACAAAATTATGAAAATAAAAAAATATTATTAATTAATAGGTGGAAAGATGTTATTGAATGATCATATAAGGTATTATAAATAAGAATATAGTTATTTAATAAATTAATAACACTCTCGAAATCATTATATAGGAGTTTTTAAAAAAATATAAAGGTAGTCGTACCTGAGGAAAGGGAATTTCCTTTTATAATTCTCTTAATTTTTTCATTATATAAAATTACAAAACATTTTTTTTAAATTATATGGCATGAGAAAAATTTCCGAATTTCATGAATCCTTATTGATTTTAAGTCTTATTTAAAATATTTTATTTTGATTTTTAATTTTTTTCTTTACATGTGTGTAGTGTTATTTTAAAATAAGTTCTTTTCATTAAGGAATTGTTTTTATGTTGCAAGTATTCATGTTTTATGATTATATAATGATTCTTGGAAATTGTTTATGATGAATGGTTGTTCTATTCTATACAAAATATGGGTGGGTATTTGATTGACCTCCCATTAATTTGGTATGTTTCATGTTGACCATTATGGTTATTACAAATGTAACTATGATGGTTAGATCACGAGGCAGCCGCGAGGGTTACATTTTAAGGTAGCCATAAGAGTTAAAAATCATATGGTTTCTACGAGGGTTACAATAATAATAAATAATGGTAATAAAATTATTCCCCAAGTTATCTAATTTTTTTTATATGTTTTATGGAAACATCATGTTTTCATAAAGTATGTAAATGTTGCTATTAATAGTGAGAAGTATATATTTAATGTGTTTATAAGTATTCATGGACTAATGGCTTCTTAACTTCTTATTTTCATATGTCCATTAATGATATTTTTATGATAATCAAAAGTTCTAAAAAAATTATAGGTTTTATATTTGAGTAAGAGAAAAGAAGAAGCCATGCGGAATGTTGTGAATATTTTTCTGTAAAAGAATCATGTTTTATTTTTTAATATATTTTAATTATGGATACTATATTAGTAGTACCTATATTGTATGATTTTAGGTTGTTATATATAAATTATGACCTAATTATCTAAAACTCTAATCTTGATTTATCTTTGGGAATAAAATAAATTTAATTATATTATGAATTCACTAGAATATGTAATGTTTAAGAATAAGTACTTATAGGAATGGATAAGATCATACTTATCCCGATGATCAATGAAAACGTCAACTATCACCCAATCCTATTTCTAGAGAATTAATATCATAGTGAAAGTATGATTTGAGTCAAAATTAGGGTAATCACCTTCTAATGGTCAATGGTCTAATACACATTATTTGTATTATCTTATAACCACTTCTTGAGAAAAACTCCTTAGGAGTCCTTTCATCAAAACATTGAATCCATATAAACTTGTATATCTGAGTATAATTGTATCTTTATCAAAATACTAAGGGATGTTTAATGATTAGGGTCAATACCATCTTTTAATTATGAGCATGTAGATATTTTTATGATTTTCACATATATATATATATCTCTTTGAGCCACACTCCCATTATTTAGACACACATATTTTTTTCAATACCTGACACCACATCTTTGGACCATGCATGTCTCGGTCCATTTTATTTTATCCTGAAACCTAGGAAGTTCTATGAATTACCTAAAGCTCTAGGTCTCCTTTCCTACAAGCATCACATTTTAAAACGTAAATCCTTGTCCATTATGCAATTGCTCATGGAATTACAGGTCTAAACAGTTTTATTATGCATTAGGAATAAGATAAAAATATCATTTACAACTAGCATGTCATATCATACCATGTAGTTCAAACTTGACACACACTACCGTGAATCATCCATCAATAGTGTCATGCTAGCCATGCACCCAGACACTTTATTTTCCAATAATCTTGGAGTTCCATTAGAGCTCCTCCTAAGAATATGGAATCTTATTTATTCTTGTATTTATATAATGACCACTGACATCACAAAATTGTTTTTGAAAACCAAATAATCTATAAAAAACATTGCTAAACTGGGAAATTCACTCGAACCGTCCAACCTATTAAAATCAGCTCTATTTTGAAAATACTCAACATTCCTTCAAAACAAAATACATCACCATTCTGGTATTCAGTGACTCAAGTAATTACCATGAATTGTTCTATAAAAGAGTGTAAAATGAAGATCAATATAAAAGAAAAAACATATTTATGGACTAAAGTATTCCATTTGTTTTTTAATAGAACAAAGTCATTGATCTACGGGGGTATGAGTTAATGTGATGGCATCTAGGTCTGTACACCTAACACTAAGGTCACTAGAATGGAAACATAAAAAAACTAGGGTATCTATTACTATAGAGACCCAAGAATAACATAAATGTTTATTACATCATTTTAGATGAATTTTTTTCACATTATAAAAATAAATTCCAAAGGTCCATAATAGTTTATTATATTTGGAAACATGGAACATGTTATTGTAGTTTAGTGAATGATCTTAGGCATATTCCTTTAATATATTATACATTAATAATCCCACTTAAACCATTCTTCACAACATGAGGAAATGAAATATAATAAATGGGTGAGATCGAATGCTCACTAAGGGTAAATAAAAGAAAATACATAAGCATAACATGTACGTAAGGGTATGAGAACATGATCATAACCTTTGAATATCAGACCCTACAGAAAAAGATCATAATTATGAGACATATAAAAAATATTAGTAGTTGAAAAGACATGAAATTATAATATAATCAATAACATAAACCCTATGATAATACCAAAGGAATAGGACATATAATTTGTCACAGACACATAAAATTATAACATTATTCCCTATAAGTCAAGGTGCATTTCCAAAATATAATAGGGAACTTCATGGTGACTATACTTACTTGGTGGGACACACCACCATCCCCAGTTACTGTCTTATCCTTATAAGGGATTGGGTTTCCCTATCTTTTTATAGTAGATCGGGATCCCCCATCTTCGGATAGTGGATTGGGTTTCCCAATAATCACATAGTGGATCAAGATTACCCATCTTACATAGTGGATAAAACCAATAAAATTTATTTCTATCATTATCTCTTGAGATATAATCATTACCCAATAAAATAGAGGAAAATATATGTCCAACTCATCACATAATAAATTCATACATATATGTTCCACAAGATAAAAAAACATACAACATATCATGACCCATAAAAGAGATGGTATTCATAAACATCATATCAAAACCTAGGAAGTTAAATATAAATCATAAACATTTTATCATATAATTACCTATGAAAAAGATATAGGTCTCATAGAAATTTTGTCAAATCATTACCCGTGAAAAGAAATGGATTTCAAAAGCATATAACCCATAGAAAGGAAAAAGGTGTCATAAATATCATTCCATAAAATCATAAACAATTCATGTAATCATATCCCTAATAAATCATAAAATATAACAAAGTATTTCATCTTATTTAGAGAAGTATTTCGAAAGATTACATGGAAAATTTCTTATGGAAAATAAAATTTCCTTGAAAATCATTTCATAAAATCATTTCAAAAATAATTTTATTATAATGAAATCCCTACCATTTCATTTAAAAAATTTCCTGAGGAAAATGTACCTTCTTATTAAGAATTTTTTTTGAAAACATAAAACCTTTTAAAAAACATTTTATTTTAAAATAGACTTGAAAAAATATAAAGGAAGCTAGAAAATTTTTTTAGAAATTTTTTATTAGAAAAATTATAAAAGAAACTTGAAGAAATTTTAATTTTTTTTTAAATTTAAAACATATTTTAAAATTTTTTATTTAAAGATATATTTTAAAAAATATAAATGATTCTGTGCAAATAATCTAAAACATTTCTTGAATCACAAAACATTTTAAAAAAGTTATATGAAAATAGATTTGAAAACATTTAAAGGAATATTTGAAAATCACTTAAAATACTTATTGAATCATAAAAAATTATTAAAACCTTTTTTATTTGATTTAAAAAAAATGAATTTATAGAATATTAAGAAAATCATTTTTCATAAAAATAAATCTTTAAATATTTCAAAGGAATCTTTAAAAGATGGATGGTCATGATGGTGGATAAATTCGTACAGGCCAATAATTAATTTTGTACTATAAAAGTTTAGAAAAGTGGATTGATTAGAAAAAGAGAAACATATTACTTTTTTATAAACTTTTTTTAAAAAGTTAAAACATGGGTAAAAATTTCTTTTAAACATCTTAGGATAATAACAAATAATTTCTAAAAACATTTTAATAAAACACAATTTTGAAGGAACATATATTTCCGACCGAAGAGGGAGATAAGGCCATATTTTCTTAAAAATACATTATTAATTATATTTATTACCAAATAGTTGAAGAATTTTAACATCACATATATTTAAAAAAATTAAATAATTTGTTTGGTTTCATATATGATACGCTACATCGATCTTAAGAGAACAACCAAATATTATTTTTTGAATATTACTGTTATAACCTAGCCGTTTGAATGGAGGATATGAACATGATTAAATGAATTATAAAAATATGGTTTACAAATGTATATATAATTATTTTACCAATTAATTATAAATTAATGTAAAACCCTTTTTAAAATAACATGATTTTTTTGAAACAAATTTTAAATGTTTACAAGTTTGTTTTATACTAATATATAAAAAATAACTCTTGTTGGATTATATTAACTATATATATATATATTATTAAATATAATGTTTAAAATTAATCTTATGTGTTTTCTAGAAATTATATAAAAATAAATCTAGTTTTACGGATGAAAAAATCATTTTTCAAAAATGGTAGTTTTTCCAGCTTTTAATGATACAATTTATTTAGATAGATTTTTAACACTTTTATAAATTATATATGAAAAAATTAACATATTATTTGAAATAAGAATTTAAAATTTTATTTTGGATGTATTTTTGGTATTTTTCTGATATGATTTATGTTTTGATTAATAGTTAAAAAATATTACATTTTAATTTAAAAAATCTTTTTCATAAAATATATTTACAGTGTTAAATTATATTTTATTTTAGTTTTAAACTATAATTATATATATATATATTTTGTAATTTAATCCAATTTATATTATTGGATTTAATTTCATATTGAATTTGGATATAAAAAATTTCAATCTTTTAAAGTTTTTTACTTTATAACCATATTTTCTCGTTCTCGGAAATAGATTAATTTTTAATTAATTTCAAAAAAATTTATATTTTTAATTTTTAAAAATTTATTCCATATTTTGAATCATAAAATTTATATTTAGTAAATATTCCCCTTTTATATAAATACAATATAAAAATTAATTTTAGTAATTTTTATTACCATGGTTAAGGGTAAATCATGTAATTAAGGGTAAAAATAATATTATTAAATTAATCTAAAACTTTTATTAATTTCATTTTATTTCGTTTTTTTCAAAAAAAAATCATCCTTGGGTTGAAATTATAATCTTGGGAAGGCACTTGGAGGAGTGTATGACATTTATAATATTATTTTGAAAAAAAGTATATTTTATCACACTTTTTTTAACAAGTGAATTTTTTTATATGTTTTTGTATAGGGTATATCTTTGACTATAAAGAGTCTTATGAAAGATTAAATATTTATATATATCATGATATTTTTTTTTAATTTATAGGAAAGATATATTTAAATTAAATACTTTCAAAATGAAGATGCAATAATTTTTTAATTAAAGAAAATATCAAGTAAATGATATTAAAAATACAAAAATAAAAATAATTTAAGATGATAAATGTCATAAAATAATTGTTTTAGATAAAATTGATATTTTAGTGATGTTTTGGATGTATTTTTCTGAATTTATTTTAATTTTATGATATTTTTAAAAAGTCATTTATTGAATAGTGTCAAAATAGAAATTATTGATATTTAAAAATAAATAATATTTTATTAAATGATATAAAATTTATAAAAATTTAAATTTCATTAAAATAATTTTGATAAGGTTTAAAATGTCATCAATGAATCATTTAATTGTGATTTGTTATTTTATAGTAATTATATTAACACTGAAAGTTTCAATTACATGATATAATGGTAAGAGTTAAAAGGGTTAAAACAAAAAAATTAGGATAAAATAAAACAACTATAATTTTCATTGTAAAATTGGATTAAGACCCATAATATTTATAAATTCTAAATATAACATTTTTTCCCATTTGGAATAATAAATTAATTTATATTAATTTGATATTTTGAAATATTCCAAGAGCTCCCCTCCCCTCTCTTATAAAATGGAACCCATTATTCTCATTTAAATACACTTAAAAACCAATTTGTTTTAGCTAATATCAGACAAAATAACTTTCTAGAATATATAAAAACATTATAGAGATCTTAGTTTAGGAATAAAATTCACCTTAGTGGTGTTAATATATTAATGAAAGTAGATTGCCTAAAGAAAAGATATCATTTTTATTTAAGTGTTTTTGTTTGGATTATTCTTCCATTTCCATCAAATATTATTCCAGTATGATGAAATAATAACTCCAGTATCCTCAATATACTGAGAAATTATTGTGTTAATATCACCACCTTAATACATCTCCACTTCCTTTAAATGAGAAAATAATTAATCATTCGTGCGTATGATAGGCAACCACCTCGCGAACTGATATAATTTTTTCCATCACTATCTCTCAAGATTGGTTATAATGATTAAATTATTTTTTATATAAAATATTCATAAATGTTTTATCACTATGAAATAATAATATATCATATAGGTTCTGACATTTTTATGCACATAAATATGATAACGTCGTTCTTGCATATGTATGAACAATCACCTCCATGGAGCGATGTGATTCATTTTTATCAACATATAACATAGATGATATATATAATTATATTTAACTGATTGATATGATATTAATCTTATTATTATATTTCTATAAATATAAAATAATAATTACCTTTTTCTATAATTATCATTGAAAAATGGAAACATTACTCGTGCATACGTACGTCCTACCATCTCCATGATTATATAATAGTTCATTTTTAATAACCTTAAAAAATAGTTTTATTTAAAATCATATTTTATGTAAGAAAATGATAATAATTTCATGAATATTATTCCGAAGGTGATGGATTATGATCACATTGACTATTGAGATTATACCAAATTCATTTTGGACTGAAGTACCAAATATCGAAAAAACATCTGACATGAACCTAAATAATTAAGTAATTGTCATAAATGATAAAAATTGATATAAAAGGAATAATAAAACATAAAAAAATTTCTTGATAAATTAAATAATTAATAAAGGTTTATTTTTATGGAAGATAATGATTGTACGTGACGAGTTAGACTCAAGGTAAGAGACATTATTTTCAAAATCCTCTAAAGTTACTCTTTCAACTATTTTTACAAAAGTCCAAAGGAATTTTTTTATCATATATGAAATGAATGTAATTTATCAATTTCAGGACGATTTAATGTTTTTACATTTCATTTACATGTTTATAATTTTATTTTCAAGTTAAATATTTTCATTTATGATTGCACGACTTTGTAAAAATGAAAAGTGATTACAAAATGGAAAATTTATTTTCCTCAAGAATGTTTATTTTATAAATGCTTTATGTGATATTATAATGTTATGGTTCTTGGGATTTTTTATGAGTATTGTTTGTTTTGTGATAAATCGAGGGAGGGTGATCCTATTATTTCTCTCCAATTCAATGGGTAATGAGGCATAGTTAATAAATAGGGTTTCTCCTAAGATATTAAGGGAATATACTATGGTAGATATTCCAAATGTATCCCCGAAGGTTACTACCTATATAGTCATGATAGCTATAATAAATTTAGGAGTGATATGTAATTTATTCCACAATTTTCCAAAGAAATTTATGTTTTCTTTGGAGTTCTAAAATAATCTTATGATTTTACAAGATAATCTAAAGGACATATGTTTTATGGGTGAAAAATATAACCTTGTGAAAATGTTTTCATGGGTGTAAAGTATTCATGTACTAACAATTTATTAATTTATTTTCATGTCCCTTACTGATATTTTTTTGGTCATCCCATGTTTTAATTTTTTTCAAAGGGTATAATTATGGGTAAAATAAAGGATCATGTCAATTTAAAAGTTATTATAAATTTTCATGAAATAGAAATTATGTTTTATTTTAAATTTTTTGTATTTTGTAAAAATGGATACTATTTTAGTAGTATCCTCTTTATATTAATATGGAATTTTATGTATGAATGATGATCTAATTCACTAAAATTCTAAACCTTAAAATATCCTCAATGTGAAAGAAAGTAATTTTTTTGACTAAAACTCAATATTATGTAATATTAAAGGCTATGCCATAATAGTTGGAATCAAATTATGGTTTATATAACATTAGAGGTTATGATTTTATTTAATCATAAGTTAAAAGTCCTATATAACCACAATTGTTAGGAAGGTAAGAAGAGTCATAGATATTTTAGATAAATTGAATGAGTTTGAGATAACATGAATAAGGACCATTTAGTATTTATCACTCTAATAAGATGGTATATTATGATTTTATTACTCATGCTATTTTTTTTGTTTTAGTAAATGGGTGGATCCAACAGCTGCCAATGTTCCAATGCATGTGAGGGAAAATTCAGTGGTTATCTGAATAAGCAACTAAATTAAATGTGAGAAGCAAAGGGAACTCTTGTGGTTATTCAAAACAAACTATCCAAAGTAATGATTAACACGTTGAAACTTTTTGAGATTTATAATGCATCATATGTGAGATAAATGAATCCTTTTGGATGTACATGTAATAATGGTCATAATGTAAATATATTCAATGACACATGTGTTAAGGATGTGAAAAGAAAAACCTAGGTAAATGTTATAAAGGGGTGGTAAGATGTTTTAAATATGGTAAAAGATGTCATAAAGTGAAAATATTCCATGAAAAAAAAGGAAGAGTTCAGTTTACTCCATGAAAGGGAATGAAATTATTCTTCAGTTATCAACTGAATGTTTTAAATTTATGGAGTATGGTCATTATAAAAATTGATTTCTTATTAAGTAGGATCATGAATCGGATTAGTAGGACCGAAAAATATCTATTTAGGAATGCCTAATTCTATTAAAATTGAAGATGAAGAATATAAAAATGACACATGAAAGGTATGAATTATTTCTTGGTTCATGTTTTATCATTATTAAATACTAGGAAATGTTTTATATTTTTGTTTATGGGAAATAATTATTAAGTAATAAGGTGGAATCACAAAGTTAAGGGATTATGATGAATAATGAATGATAATGATGTCTACATACAAGGAGTTTAAAAATTATTTTAGATATAATGATCATGAAATCTTTAAAAATATTAATATTCTTTTGATTATGGGAGTAATTTGGAATAATTTTTTAGTTTGTGTTATATGTGAAATGCCTGGATCAGTTGTGATCCCTGAGAGGGGAGGGGTGAATCAGTGATAACTTTTTCTTTTTAAGAATTGTTCCCTTTTAATGATCAATTCAACCTCTGTGGCTGGTTAAGGCCTAGATCTACTCTTTTGGTGGTGCAGTGATAATGAAGGCACAAAACACAGAGATTTACAAGGTTCGGTACAAAGACCTACTCCTTGCCGTGTTGGTTACTCTCCCCAACACGGATTCTTCACAATGCCATAAGATGTTTACACGGTAATTGGTTATACCCCCCAATTACTAGTTAGTTAAACCCCCCCAACTCCACAACATCTTCTTCTTCATAGCCCCACTCTTCTTCAAATGTGTTGTTAAATTATTCAAGTAGCTTCAACAAACTCCAGTATAACTTGTCAGTCTTGCTCACCAATATTTTTTTTAATAATATGCATGCATGTGCATACATCAAAATCCTTCTTCTTTGCTTGTGCACACACCCTCACAACCCAAAAGATGGGATGTTGTCTTTCTTGCTTGCACACTCACAACCAAGATATGTTGTGGCCTTCCTTCTTCAAAGTTAATCTTTCTCTACACATGCACACACACACTTTGTTCTTATGTTTACTTGAACATGTACTCCACTATGCAAGCACCCTTCTCCAAGTAAATCACACACAACCCGAATAGTTATGTGGATATTATATGTGTGAGGGTTTCATCTCAAGGGTTATCAAGGCCTTGGCCTCATGCATGTGTTCCTCTTTGTGACAACACAAGGCCTCGGGTTCTCCTTATTTGTGCAAAACAAGAGTGCACAATCCTCCTCCTTCATGCAAACCAGGGAGCACGAATCTTCTACGCACCAAGAGTGCTTGGGTGCAATAGGCACATAGGGTGCAACAACTTCTTCTACCGCACAAGTGGCGCGGCAAATCTTGTCGCGCAGGTGCGACAGCTTCCTCCAACCGCACGGGTGGCACGGTGGCTTCCTCCTTCCGCGCAAGTTCGCGAACACAGATGGTGCGGCCACTTGCTACCAGGCAATACTGCGGGCAGCGGTCGCGTAGATCTCGACCTCTTCTCTATCATGCAAGGGAGCGCACAGGGAGGCATCCTCCTAACATATTTTGTGCAGGATTTGTGCAAAAGGATCTCTTGAAGCCTCAGGTGGCTTCGGGATGATCTGCCGCACAGGTTGTGCACGGAGCTTCGAGCTTCGCTAGGCTAGGAGCTTCACAGAACTTCTTCTCTCAGACGATCAGTAGCCTTCTTTGGCCTCATACGGCTTCTTTTATAGGTAGAGGATGGCGATCAAGATCCATGAATATCAGGCTTTTGAATGCCCGAGATCTTCGGCTTCAAAATTTGGAACACGGGATGCTAGAATCCCGGTTGTTTCCCTTTTCTTTTTCGACCACAAGATCTTTTATTCTTGGTGTGCACATCACGTGCATGTGTTTATGAATGCATGTAGATCCTTTCCTTGCACGTCGAACGAGCAGTACACCCTTGGAAACTTCGTTTACCTCGGCCTCATTCGAATTTCGTCATTTCATTGCATGCATGAAACTTTTAATGCATTCATGTGTTCGTGAGGTGGAGACGAACACAATGGAGGCTTCATATTCTTCGGAGGTGGTTGAGAGATCCATCTCCCCCACTCGGGTGCCTCTAGTTCGTGGGAGGCATCGCGGGATGACCCTCAGCTGGTGGGAGGATGAAGAAAACCCCAGCGCCATTGGATCCGCGTTAAATGATTGTGGATGGCCAGGATTATAACATGGCGCGGCGAGATTAGATGAGCGGATGAGATCGGATGCGAAATCAGATAGACGACCAGGATTAGATCCGCATCTAAAAATTCTATCCCACATCGAAACACGCTGTGGTTTTTGCGCGGTTTAACAAACATGCCCTGCCGCTTTACGTTCAGAAATTCCTCTCCCCCTCCGGTGCTGCCCTGCACCGGTTCTCCTGCGGGCACGCTCTAGCGCCCACTCTTCTTCCTTCGGGCGCGCACCTAGCGCTCACGCTGCACAGATTCTTCACCGTGTGGCACCCGCAGGCTTACACACGGCCCGACCTCATGTGGGCTGGCTCTGCCTAGGCCTCCTCATGGGCGTGGTGACCTAGTCCCACATGTGCCTTGGGTTGAAGCTTGGGTAGCCAGCTCATGGGCTGGCACCTTTTTTTTCATAAGCTCCTCTCCTTGTATACTTGGTTAAATTACCAAGTAGGAACAAGACTACATCAAGCCATTCTCCTCTTCTTCACC
The DNA here is from genome assembly GCA_963277665.1 of Viscum album. Lineage (NCBI taxonomy): Eukaryota > Viridiplantae > Streptophyta > Magnoliopsida > Santalales > Viscaceae > Viscum > Viscum album. The sequence continues at coordinate 1,761,907,779 of OY728120.1, read as the reverse complement.
TCTTCTTCTTCATAATAATTACATCAATCTTCTTTAACATCTCTTCTCCTTCTCCTATTAGGATATGGAATACCCAAGTATCTTCATCAACCATTAATCATAAATCACTTGGTATTCAATGTTCTTCTTCAATCCAATTAGTAACGTGAATGGTTCTCCTTTCTCTCCTCATCCACTTAGTGATTATGGATGGAACCCTTATTCATTCCTCATCCACTTAGTAATTGTGGATGGCACTTCTTTATCTTCTCATGCATTGTGAAGACAATGCATGGACTTCTAACAATGTTGTGATATTGTATCTCCTTGATACAAGTCTTGAAACTTTAAGATCAGCTCTGCAATCGTCTGATTTAATGAATTTTATTCAACCATCATTCCATAAGCTTTATCACTATTCAAGCTCTACTTCATCAATTAGCACTCATTGACAGGTTATTGACAACAAATTCAATCACTTGGGCACAACAATATCCCCCTTTGCATTTGGTTGTCAATACTCCTAAACACACTTTGAAAAATGTCACAATATGTGTGATGATAATTTCTCTCCCTTTTTGGCCAACAAATGCAACAGGATCAATGGGAAGTCATTCCCAGAATGCATAATCTCTTGACCCAGTAACCAATGCTCCACCTTAAGGGATGCACTCATCTCCTTCAATTCCCTGCATGTTAGTACAAAATCATATAAATTTTGGGAATAAGAAGGGACCTTTCTCTTCCTCAAGTGAGAGGAGAAGGATGAACATGAAGTTTCAGCCTTATCTCAACAAATCTTTCTGTAGGCATAGCTTTGGTGAAAATATCTGCCACCTGATCTTGAGTAGAAATGTAGTCTAACTTGATGTCTCCACTGGCGACCCTTTCTTTGATGAAATGATATTTTATATCAATGTGCTTGGATATGGAGTGTTGTATAGGATTCTTGGACAAGCCAATTGCACTTTGATTATCACATAAGATCCTCAATGGGTTTGAAGCTTTAATTCTCAAATCTGCTAGCTACACCTGCATCCAAATCATTTGTGTACATGCATGTGTAGCTGCCACATACACTGCTTCAACTGTGATCAATGTTACAGAATTTTGTTTCTTTCTGTACCAACTAACATATCCTTATCCCAGAAAGAAGGTTCTACCAGATGTGGATCTTCTATCAGTACAATCACCAGCCCAATCAGCATATGTAAATCCCAACAACTTTATATTTGTACTGTTCTTGTATAAGAGTCCATAGTTGAGGGTTCCTTTCACATATCTCAATATTCTTTTAGCTGCTGATAAGTGAGATTCTTTTGGGTCACTTTGAAATCTAGCATACAGAGTCACTACATATGTTATATCTGGCATTGAAGTTGTGAGATAAAGGAGACTGCCAATAATTCTTCTGAACTCTTTCTGATCAATATTGTTGCCTTCTTCATCCTTTCATAGCTTGGTTCCAACAGACATGGGTGTTGAGACTTCCATTTCACTCTCTATTCCGAACCTTTTCACTAAGTCCCTTGCATATTTATCTTGTGAAATAAATATAGAGTTTTTCCTTTGTTCCACCTAAAATCCTAGAAAATATGTCATTTGACCAAGCATGGACATTTCAAAGGTTCTCTTCATCTGCTCAGCAAATTCTTCACATAATCCTACCTTGTCACCAACAAAAATAATATCATCTACATAGATAATGACTATGAGAGTACCAGTGGCCATTTCTCTAACATAGAGATTACTATCAACTGTTCCTTTGACAAACTTCATGCTCTTGAGACAACCATCCAATTTAGAGTACCAGGCTCTCGGGGCCTACTTCAATCCATACAAATCCTTTTCCAATCTGCATACCATACTACCATCTTTGTCCAACACGAATCCCTCTGGTTGTTCTATATACACTTCTTCTTCAAGGTCTCCATTAAGGAATGCAGATTTCACATCCATCTGATATACCTTGTACTGCTTGTGTGCTGCAACTTCTAAGAACATTCTGATAGTTTCCAGTCTTGCTACTGGTGCAAAGGTTTCTTCGAAGTCAATTCCTTCCATTTGTGACTACCCTTTGCATACAAGTCTGGCCTTATTTCAGGAAACTTTCCCCTTTTCATTGAGCTTGTTTCTGAAAACCCACTTTGTCCCAATTACATTTTTATTTTTGGGCCTTGGCACAAGTTCCCAAGTGGAGTTCTTTTCTATTTGATTGAGCTCCTCATGAATAGCTTGTATCCATTCCTCATGTTCAACTGCTTCAGCCACTGTGTGAGGTTCAAATTCAGAAACCAATGCAGTCTAATCTTCCAATATCAATCTTCTTCTAGTTTTTACTAAGGACTGTGGGTCAACAAGGACATTTTCTGTGTCGACATGTTTCTTCAATTTATTGTATCTTCTTCTTCCATATTCACTACCTTCCTCTTCATCAATGTTGTGTTCAGAGTTGATCTCACCAGCAGTTGGTGTTGGCTCTGTTAATTCTTCATTCTTCTATTCCAAGGTTGTATTATTCTTTGAGTCAACATTATCCACATGATATGGTTTGGTGTTGTTTTCAATTATTTTGACATCACTGCAGTCAATAATTTTGTTCAACCTCTTATTCCAATATCTGTATCCTTTTTCCTCAGGTAGGTAACCCATGAAGATTCCTTATTCTGCTTTTTCTTCAAACTTTCCCAGATTAATGTTTTTATTCTTGATGATGCAGGGACTCCCAAAGACTATGAATTACTTAACAGTTGGTTTTCTGTTAAACCACATTTCATAGGTTGTCGTTTGTGTTTCTGGTCTCAGGAGACATCTATTTTGTATGTGTATAGTTGTGCATACTGCTTCTCTCCAAAAAAACTTAGAGATATTGTGCTCAGCTAACATAGTCCTCCCCATTTCGACTATGCTTCGATTCTTCCTTTCAGCCACTCCATTTTTCTGTGGAGTATATGGTGTACTGTATTGATGCTTGATTCCATGCTTGACCAAATAGCTTTCAAAAGCATCACAAGTGAATTCTTTTCCATTATCTGATCTCAATTTCTTGATACAGAGTCCTAGTTCTTTCTCAGCCTGCCTCCTGAAATTTTTGAACATTGTGATTGCTTCTGACTTGTGTTTCATGGACATGAAATTGGTCATCTGAGTGTAATCATCAATGAAGTTTATAAAATAGAGATCTCCTCTTGTAGACTTCTGTCTCATCGGTCCACATATGTATATATGAATGAGTTCAAGAGGTCTAGTAGACATGATATCTACTCCTTTGTGTGAACTATGGGTCAGTTTTCCCTTTTGACACGTGTCACAAGTTTCATCTCTTTCTCTCTTTAATTTGGGTAGATCTCGTACAATGTTGTACTTCAGAATTTTACTCATACTTCTCTAACCTATATGGCCAAGTCTTCTGTGCCAGATGTTGTTTTCATCCTTAGAACTAAGGTAACAAGAATTGATGGACTCACAAATTTGGAATAGATTTCCAGTAGTTCTTCTTCCTTGAGTGATGATTTTTCCATCCTTTGAGCTCCTGATGATGCATGAATCCTTTTGAAACAACACCTCATGTCCATCATCACATAATTGGCTTACACTCAGCAAGTTGTGCTTTAATCCTTCATCAAACAACACATCATTGGATTTTAGATTTCTTGTTTCAAACATAGCCTTTCCTACTCCTTTGATTTTTAGAGAACAATCATTTCCAAACATCATGGTTCCTCCCTCATGACTTTCTATGTTGCTTAGAATTTTTGTATCACCAGTCATGTGTGATGAGCATCCACTATCAAGAATCCATGACTTGCTTTTACTGCTGGCTTTTAGAGAAACTTCAGCAAAGCATGTGATTTATTCATTTGGTTCCTGAATTCCTTTCCCTTTCATGTCTTTAACTCTTTTTTCAGGAGGAATAGTTATACATTTATCATCTCTAGGATCTTGTTGGTCACCTCTTCCACAAGCTTCACCCAGGGAGTCATATTTGTTTTGAATTGGAAGTTTTGATGCTTTCGGTAATATACTCTAGGTTTCAGGATATCTCCCCCTTGAGTCATGTATCATTCTTGGAAGAGACATGTTATACCAGCATGTATAGGCCTTGTGTCCAAACACACCACAACACCAGTAGTAGCCTCTAAACCTTGACCTTCTCCGCTGATAAGAGTCATGTTGTAATTTTCTATCCAAGATTTGAGTAGTCCTTCCTGGGGATTTCCTTTCTTCCATTGAAGATGATTTTTCACAAGTTTTTGTATTCCCTGTTTGTCTCAATTTCATCCTTGAACCTGCATTGTTAGAGATAATAGATGTATTTTGAGATTTACTTAGTGGTGAGTTGACCTGTCTCTGAGCACCAGCATGAGATGATTCTGCCTTGACCTCAACAACCTGGCTAAAGTCTTCTCTCATCTTTGTCAAGCTATTTTGTGCTCAAATCCACTTGGACTGTGTCACTGATTGCTGTTCTTCTTTAAGGTGAAGTTTCTCTTCAAGATCTTTTGTTTTCTTATCCAGATCAGCTGTCTTTAGTTTGTGACTCTTGATTTCATCAATGTACAATGTCTCTTTCTTCATACACTCTTCGAACTCCTCACTCATCCTTTTGGTTTCCTTTTGCAACAGTTTCTTCTCTTTCTTGAGCTTATGATTTTGCTCAAGGTAAGCCTCTAATTCATCTTTCAACATGTATTAAAGATCTATTTGTTCACTTTCATCATCTTCACTACTACTGGTGTCAAACCCTTTTTTCACATGAGCCATAAACATTGTTTCTTCTTCTAATTGACTGGCTGATGTGGAGTCTGATTCTTCTTCTTTGCTCACATAGCTTCTTCTTTCACCTGGAATGAACCTTTTCTTTCTTACACCAAATTTTCTTTCTTCTCTTGGGTTTCTACTCCATTTCTTCTTTTGTGATTTTTCTTCTTCAACTTCTGGAGCACTTAACCTTTTCTTGGGACAGTTAATAGCAAAGTGTCCGATATTATTTCAGTTGAAACAACTCGGTGGTAATTTCCCTTTTCCCTTGAATTTATCTTTTCCAAAACGTTTTGATAAAAGAGAAATAATTTTGTTGAAGTCTTCATCCTTTTCTTCATTGTCAGATTCACTTGATTCTAAGACTTCGTCATCTCTTATCTTGAGTTGTCTCATGGCCTCAAAAGCTATCTCATCCTTGATCTTCTTCTTGAATACTGGGATCTTCCTCATTTCATATGCAATGAGAATGTTCTGTAGTTTATCAAGAGAGATATCATCTCTATCTTCTAATGTTGAGACTTTGGGGTTAAACCTATCAGGAAAATTTCTCATTATTTTTTTAACGATAGTTGAGTCCTCCAACTTTTCTCCAAAGCCTTGAATGTTAATGACAATTTCATTGACTCTTGTGAAATAATCATCAATACTTTCTTCTTATCCCATATTGATATCTTCAAACTTGCTTCTCTAAATTTTTAATTTGGATTCTCGGACATTCATGTTGCCTTCATAACTGCTTTCCAATTTATCCCAGATTTCTTTAGCATTCTTGAGTCCCATGACTTTTTTGAATACCTTTTCTGAGAGTGGCATAAGAATAGCATTTTGAGCTTTACCATCAACTTCCATATTTCTTTTCTCATTCAGTGTCATAGCAGCTTCATTAGCAAGGGGAGGGAATCCAAATAAGGATGCATCTCTAACTTCAAGGACGAGAGATAGAAGGTAGGGTAACATCCGATTCTTCCAGCTGTGGTAATTCTTTCCATCGAATGTAGGAACACCCCTACTATTAACATATTTCAGAATGTCCATTTTCTCAGAAGTAGATCCTAACAGAGGGAACCTCCCTCTGATACCACTTGAAATGCCTGGATCAGTTGTGATCACTGAGAGAAGAGGGGTGAATCATTGATAACTTTTTCTTTTTAAGAATTGTTCCCTTTTAATGATCAATTCAACCTCTGTGGCTGGTTAAGGCCTATATCTACTCTTTTGGTGGTGCAGTGATAATGAAGGCACAAAACACAGAGATTTACAAGGTTCAGTACAAAGACCTACTCCTTGTCGTGTTGGTTACTCTCCCCAACATGGATGCTTCACTATGATAGAAGATGTTTACTCGGTAATTGGTTATACCCCCCAATTAAAAGTTGGTTAAACACCCCCCCAACTCCACAACATCTTCTTCTTCACAGCTCCACTCTTCTTCTTCAAATGTGCTGTTCAATTCTTCAAGTAGCTTCAACAAACTCTAGTAGAACTTGTCAGTCTTGCTCACCAATATATTTTTTAGTAATATGAATGCATGTGCATACATCAACTTCCTTCTTCTTCGCTTGTGCACACACCCTCACAACCCACAAGATGGGATGTGGTCTTTCTTGCTTGCACACTCACAACCAATATATGTTGTGGCCTTCCTTCTTCAAAGTTAATATTTCTCTTCACATGCGCACACACACTTTGTTCTTATGTTTACTTGAACATGTACTCCACTATGCAATCACCCTTCTTCAAGTAAATCACACACAACCCGAATAGGTATGTGGATATTATATGTGTGAGGGTTTCTTCTCAAGGGTTACCAAGGCCTCAGCCTCATGCATGTGTTCCTCTTTGTGACAACACAAGGCCTCAGGTTCTCATTATTTGTGAAAAACAAGAGTGCATACTCCTCCTCCTTCGTGCAAACCAGGGAGCACGAATCTTCTATGCACCAAGAGTGCTTGGGTGCAATAGGCGCGTAGGGTGCGGAAACTTCTTCTACCATGCAAGTGGCGCGGAAAATCCTGTCACACAGGTGCAACAGCTTCCTCCAACCGCACGGGTGGCGTGGTGGCTTCCTCCTGGCGCACAAGTTCATGAGCACAGAGGGTGAGGCCACTTGCTACCGTGCAAGACTGCGGGCAGCGGTCGCGCAGAGCTCGACCTCTTCTCTGTCGCGCAAGGGAGCACACAGGGAGGCCTCCTCCTAACTTCTTTTGTGCAGGATTTGTGTAAAAGGATCTCTCGAAGCCTCGGGTGGCTTCGGGATGCTCTGCCGCACATTTTGTGCGTGGAGCTTCGAGCTTCGCTAGGTTAGGAGATTCATGGAACTTCTTCTCTCAGACGATCAGCAGCCTTCTGTGGCCTCAGACGGCTTATTTTATAGGTAGAGGATGGTGATCAATATCCATGAATATTGGGATTTTGAATGCCCGAGATCTTTGGCTTCAAAATTTGGAACATGGGATGCTTGAATCCCGGTTGTTTCCTTTTTATTTTTCGACCACAGGATCTTTTATTCTTGGTGTGCACATCACGTGCATGTGTTTATGAATGCATGCATAGCCTTTCCTTGCACGTCGAATGAGCAGTGCACCCTCAGCAACTTCGTTTGCCTCGGCCTCATTCGAATTTCATCATTTCGTTGCATGCATGAAACTTTAAATGCATTCATGTGTTCATGAGGCGGAGACGAACACACTAGAGGCTTCACATTCTTCGGAGGTGGTTGGGAGCTCCATATCCCTCGCTCGGGTGCCTCTGGTTCGTGGGAGGCGTCGTGGGATGACCCTCAGCCGGTGGGAGGTTAAAGACAACCCCAACACCGTTGGATCCACATTAAATGATCGAGGACGACTAGGATTATAACGTGGCGCGACGAGATTAGATGAGCGGCTGAGATCGGATGCGAGATCAGATAGACGACCAGGATTAGATCCGCGTCTAAAAATTCTGTCCCACATCAAAACGCGCTGTGGTTTTTGCACGGTTTAACAAACATGCCCCACCGCTTTCAGCTCAAAAATCTCCTCTCCCCCCTCCAGTGCCGCACCGCACCGGTTCTCCTGCGGGCGTGCTCTAGCGCCCACTTTGCTTCCTTCAGGCGCGCACCTAGCGCCCATGCTGCACGGATTCATCACCGTGTGGCACCCGCAGGCTTACACACGGCCCGACCTTCTGTGGGCTGGCTCTTCTTAGGCCTCCTCATGGGCGTGGTGACCTAGTCCCACATGTGCCTTGGGTTGAAGCTTGGGTAGCCAGCTCGTGGGCTAGCCCCATTTTTTTCATAAGCTCCTCTCCTTGTATACTTGGTTAAATTACCAAGTAGGAACAAGACTACATTAAGCCATTCTCCTCTTCTTCACCTCTTCTTCTTCATAAGAATTACATCAATATTCTTTAACATCTTTTCTCCTTCTCCTATTAGGATATGGAATACCCAAGTATCTTCATCAACTATTAATCATAACTCACTTAGTCTTTAATGTTCTTCTTCAATCCAATTAGTAACGTGAATGGTTATCCTTTATCTCCTCACCCACTTAGTGATTGTGGATGGAACCCTTCTTCATTCCTCATCCACTTAGTAATTGTGGATGGCACTTCTTTATCTCCTCATAAATTGTGAAGACAATGCATGGACTTCTAACAATGTTGTGATATTATATCTCCTTGATACAAGTCTTGGAACTTTAAGATCATCTCTGCAATTGTCTGATTTAATGAAGCTTCTTCAACCATCATTCCACTAGCTTTATCACTATTCAAGCTCTACTTCATCAATTAGCACTCATTGATAGGTTATTGACAAAAAATGCAATCACTTGGGCACAAAAATATGTAACCCTTAAAATTGTTTTGTGAAAATGTTATTTGTTGAATAATATTATTTTATTTTTTGGAAATAATTATAAAGTTATGGATAAAATTTAGGGCACATATGATCATTAATTTTGAGTTAATTATGGTAAATTACTTTTTTTGGGAAAGAAAATAAGAGGTATATGATAACCTTTGAGGTTAAAACATGTTATAGCTATTTTTTTGATTTTAACTTTTTTTGGTAATGTTATAAGAATTATACAGTTTTATAAAAAGGAAAGTCAATAGGATGGGTGAAAACCCATCATGTATAGGAAGGACAAAGGAATCAAGACCACATCCAAAGTGCAAAAAAGTGTTCATTGCCTTCCAATGGCCTATGTAAATTTTTGGCTAGTATGAATATTTATTTTTAGTTAAATGTTTTTATGTATGAATAATTTTTTTATTTTTTGAACATTTGATTTATCAAATGTATAACATTGGGATTGAAATGATTTGGTGATTAGTGGATTGATATTATTTTGGAAGATGTTTAACGTTTTGGAAACCCATTTATGATTGAGTTTAATTGAGTACTATGAGATTTTATTTGATTAGTAAAGGTTGATTTATATTTTGGAAGCATATATGATTATATTTTGGATTTATAGTGATTTAGTTTATTTATGGAAATGGTTAGCATATCTTGATGATTATTAGTACAATTACTTTTTTGTATAATAATTTATGAGTAATTGATTTTATTTGGAGATAATTCTTAAAATTTATCTTGGAAGACTATGTGATCAAATCCTTACAGATTATAGGTTTTAAATGTATTTTGGATTATTTTGAATAATTTTAGTGACTGTTATTTATCAAATGGTATATGTTAAACTTTGAATATTAGCATTTATAATTGGTTATTAATGTAATTTTTCATTATATAATGGTTTATTCATTTTATGGGGTTATTCTATTTTAACATAACCATTTTATTTTTGGTTAATGTCTAAATATAGAAGGAATAGATAGTTAATCTTTTTTAGATTATGTGATTCTCTAGGAATCGATTATAGTGATTCATGCATGAAAAATTCATCTTGAATACTATTTTTTTGGAGAAAAAGATGAGTTTGTGTTGTAAATTGTTTTATGTAAGAAACTATTCTTCTCAAGAATGTATATTTTCTCAAGTATATAGTCCAAGTAGTCAAATAATTACTCAACTCTAATAAAATAATCATGAAATAAAAATGTTATCCATTTACTTTTCATACTGAGTAATCAATTCCCTTTTTAACATTTCACATATTTATGGTTTTGTGATTGTTAACATTCTCATTATAATGATCTCTATCACTCTCTATAAGAACATGATAGTTTGTTTTATATTACATTTCAATGTTTTTCTACATGGAATCTTAATATGTTTTATCTCATGTGACCTTCAAATTTACATAACTTTATTTTAATTTTGAAGTATCACTAATCAATTTTATGATGTGGGATTTAAATTAATGAATTTTGAAAAGTCAAAATTTTGTTACTAATATTGAATTCAAAATTTCAAGGATAAAATTCATAAAAGGAAGGATAATTTTACATCACATGTTTTAAAAAGGAAATACTATGTTCGATAGCGTACATGGCATGCCACATCGAGTTTAAGAGAACAATTAAATATTATTAATTAAATATTACCATTATAACCTAGCAATTAGAATGGTGGGTATGAATAAGATTAACTTAATTATGAAAATATGGGTTATGAATTTATATATAATTCTTTGACCAATTAATTATAAATAAATGCAAAACTCTTTTTAAAATTAAAGTATATGTTTTTTTGAAAAACTTTTTAACTGTTTGCAAGTGTGTTTCACACTACTAAATTAAAAACTCACTGTTGTTAGATTATATTAGTCATATATATATATATAATATTAAATCCAATGATTAGTATTTAGATTATTATTTTTCTAGACATGATATAATAATAAATATATTTTTACGCATAAATAAAGTATTTAAAAAATGGCAGTTATGCCACATTTTGATGGAAAACATGTCTGAAATCAAGTTTTTGACACTTTTATAAATTATATTTGACAAAATCAACATATTATTTGTTTTATTACTATAAAAATTAAGTTTGGGTGGTTTTTTTAGTTTTATAATATGTTTCATGTTTTAATAAATAGGGGAAAATATTACATTTTACTTGAAAATAGATTTTTATTTAAATTTATTTATGGTGTTAAATTATATTTTATATTGGTTTTATTGTATAATTAGATCATTTTTTTTAATTTAATACAATTTAGTTCATTTTATTCAATTTCACATAGAATTTGGATATAAAAAAAGTTCAATATTTTGAATGTTTTTACTTTAAAAACCCCTTTTCTCATTCCCTCAATAGGGTTAGTTTTTAATTAAATTATGCAATTCCTGTATTTATAATTTTGAGAAAAAGATTCCATATTTGGATTAAAAATTTAGAAATTTATTAAATATGTCTCTTTTATTTTTCGACATTATGTATAGTAACATTAGAACTTATTATTACTATAGTTAAGGGGAAATATGGTAATTGATGGTAAAAATAGTATTATATATAACATAAAATTACACTAAAACAAGTTATAATTTCATTGGATGAGTTTATTTCAACCCAAATAATAAATTTTTAAGAAATTATAACCATTTTATGCCACGTGTAGGAGAATTTGAAATTTATAGAATTATATTCAAAGAAAATTCAATTTTGTCACACTTTTGTTTTTAGCAATCAAAATATTTTTAATATTTGGTTATATATAAGATATATCTAAATACAAAGAGTTTTCTGAAATAAAAAATGTTTATATTTATCATGATAATTTACTTTTAGTTTATAATAAATAAATAATTAAATTAAAAGCTTGCACAATGATGATGCAATAATTATTTAATTAAATAAAATTTCATATAAATTAAATTAAAAATTCTTAAATTACAAAAATTTGAGATTAATAATGTCATACATGAATTTTATAGATTAATTTTAATTTTTAGTGATGTTATATATATATTTTATCGAATTTATCTTATTGTTATGGTATTTTTAAAAAGTCAAGTAATGAATAGTATAAAAAAAAATGAAATTATTGATATTTTAAAATAAATATTATTTTATAAAATGATATAAAACATATAAAAATACCAGTTTTATTCAAAATATTTGGATAGGTCTTAGAATTTTATAAATGACTCATATAATGTTCTTTCATAATTTTATTGTAATTACATTAAGCCTCAAATTTTAAATTACATGATATTAGTAAAAGAGTGAAAAGCTTTAAATAAGGGTTAAAACCAAATAACAAGGATTAAAATAACAATAAAAACTTGTATAATTTTAATTTAATGAATGCATTTAGACCCATAGTATTCCTAACATAGAAATAAATAATGTTGGAGGAATTTTTAATTGAAAATTAATTTATATTAGTTTAATATTTTGAAGAATTCCAAGAGTTCCCCTCCCCTCTCTTATAAAAGGGCTCCCATTCTTGTCATTTAAATAAACTTAAAAACCTATTTGGTTAGGATGATTATTAAAAAAAAATATTCCTATAATCACTCCCCAAATTATATAGCTTTTATTTTAGTCATAACACTCACCATAGAGGTGTTAATGTATTAATCAAAGTAGGTTTCCCAAAGAAAATGTTTCATTTTTAATTAAGTGTTTTTTGTTTGATTCTTCTTACACTTCCATAAAATCATCTTCTAGAATGATGAAATAATAACTAAAATATCCAAAATATACTAAGATGTTATTATGTTTATATAATTACCAAAATAAATCTCCACATCCATCAAATGGTAAATCAATTAATTGTTTATGCTTACGAAAAACTACCACCTTTTGAAATAACATAATTCGTTTCTCATCACCGTCACTCAATACTAGTTATAATGACTGAATTAAGGTATATAAATTATATTCATGATATATTTATCATTATTATAGAATAATATATCATATATTTTCTTAAAGTTTCATTCACATAAAAATGACAACGTTGTTCATGCGTATATGTGAACTATCACCTCCACAAAGCGATGTGATTCATTTTTATCACCATATCACATGGATGAAATATATAAGTATTTTAAAATTATTAATATGATATCAATTATATTATTAAAATTATGTAAATACAAGATAATACTTACCTTATTTCTATAATGATCATTGACAAATGGAAAGGTTATTCATGCGTATGTATGGCCTACCGTCTCAATGATTATAACACAGTTCATTGTGCATAGTCATACATAATGGTTTCATTTAAAAGTATAATTGATGTATATAAATTGCAATAATGTAATGAATATTTTTTTGGGATGATCTAATTATGACCACTTTGACAATTGACATCATACCAAATTCATTTTGGACACAAGTATCGAATATCAAAAAAACATCTGACATGAACATAAATAATTAAGTAGTAGAATAACATGATAACAAGTGATATAAGAGGAATAATAAACTTAAAAAAAATTTATCAAGAAATTAAATAATCTTCCTATGTTTATTATTTAGGATGATAATGATTTTATGTGATGAGATTTACTCAATGTAAGGGACTTTCTTTTAAATATCCTCTAAAGACACTCTTTCAATTTTTTTATAAAATCTAAAAGGAGTGTTTTTTAACATATATGGCATGAACACAATTTATCTATTTTAAGATGATTTAACATTTTTATATTTCCTTTACAAGCTTAAAATTTTATTTTCAAATAAAGTTTTTCATTTATGAGTATGTTCCACTGTAAAAATGAAAATTGATTTCAAAATAGAAAAGTTATTTTCCTAAAGAATTTTTGTTTTATGAAATATTTATTTGTAATGCTTATGTTATGGTTATTGGGTATTTTTTATGAGTATGGGTGGTTACATGATTAAATATATGGTGGGTGAGCCCATTATATATCTCTAATGCATTAGGTAATGAGATGGAGTTAATCAGTAGGGTTTATCATAAGAGATTAAGGGAATATTCTGTGGTTGGTATTCGAAATGTAACCATGAAGGTTACTAACTTTGTATATGTGATAGATATATTAAATTTAATAGTGATATGTAATTTATTCCAAAAGTTACCTATTTTATTTATGATTGATATGTAGTTTTATTGGAATCTTAAGTTTTCAAGAGGCAATATAAAGAAATTATGTTTTATAGATGAAAAACAAAATTGTTGGAAAACATTTTCATGGGATTATAGTATTCATGGACTAAAATTTTATTTATTTATTTTCAGGTCCCTTACTAATATTTTTGTCCTAATCCCATGTTTTATAATGTTTTACATAGGATATAATGATGGGTAAGAGAAAGGATAATGTCAAGCATAATGTTATGATGAATTTTCATGAAAAAGAAATAATGTTTTATTTTAATTATCTTATATTTTGGAAAAAAAATGTTTAATATTTTTGTATTATCCGATTTTTATGAATATGGGATTTTATGTATGAATGATGACCAAATTCTCTAAAACTATAAACCTGAAAATATCCTCAATGCGAAAGAAAGTAAATTCTTCACTAAAACTTAAGATTATGTAATGTTTAAGGATGTTTCTTTATAAAAATTTTATCGAAAAATAAATTATCACGACTATCCATAAAATCATAAAATTCATGAATTTTCTTAAGGGATGAATCATAACGTTTAATAAATGAAATCATAATAATAAACAATCTTGATGAACAATTAGATTATTGGAATAAAATCTTACCACATTGTAATTTTAATTATACTCCCAATGTATGAAAGTACATTACATGAAGATTAAAATATCATGAAAAGAAATATTTTAATGGGATAACTTGTCAAATTTTTGTGTATATGTCTCATAGAAGAATATATGTTCATAAGAAGGCATGTGTCTCAAGGAAGGCATATTGAGACAGAATCACTTAACTAATTTGGTATGTTTAGAAACATTAACCTGATGAAATTAACATCATAAAATTGTAATTTAAATACTTATAAATTTATATATTATAATCATATAATACATACATTGAATTATACTCACCACTTATAAGAAATAAGAGGTGAACATGGCTTGTGTCTCCTGGAAAATAAAAGTGAGATGAGAAAACCCTTACCTTAAGTATTAACTTTCTTCGTACATGCTCAACCATCATGTATAATAAATATATATTTATTAAAAATAAAAAAATAACATTATTATTATGTCTAATACCACATATGATTTTATTATGACTTTATAATACTTGTTTATTAACAATTCCATGTTAACGTTATATTTTAGGTAATATCCACGTTGATTTTCATAAATGTTTTGACTTGTTATACATGATCATCCTACGTAGATAATGATTTAATTATTAAAATAATGTAAAATATCATTTATATATGATATATATTATGTATATAAATATTTATAATAGTGTATAAAAAATAGATATGTGAAATGGAAGACATCATTCATGGAGACGGTAGGCCGTATGTACCAATGAACGATGTTTCTATTTTCTTACCGTATTGAAAGAAATAATGTAATCGACATATATGAATATATATATATATATAACATCATTAAATTTTCATTATTATATCATATATATCATATATTTTCACTAAAACCATCCTTAATAAATTCCATGTAATGTGTGAACGAATCACATCGTTTTTTGGAGGTAGTAGTCCACACATCCACAAACAATGTTATTGTATTAACAAAATAGGAAAATTTTGAAATAATTTTTTATATAATAATTAAATAAGAATAAATACATCATAAATATCATATATTTCATATAAAAAACATAGTTTCCATTATAATTAAAAACCATGAGAGGTGGTAAATAGAAAACAAACAACAACGCTTGGTGAGGTGGTAGTTCTCCGTACACAAGAACAATAAGTTCATTACACATTAGATGTATGTCTGTGTATTTTTAGGTTAAAAAATTATAATAAAAACATATTAGTATATTTAGGATACCTATGTTATTATATGATAATTGAATGACATGATTTGTAGGGGTGTATAATGAAAATAAAGAAAAGGAGGTCGAAGAAGGATGTTACATCTTCTTTAGGTAACTCCTCTTGGTTTGCAC
This sequence comes from Viscum album, assembly GCA_963277665.1. Taxonomy (NCBI): domain Eukaryota; kingdom Viridiplantae; phylum Streptophyta; class Magnoliopsida; order Santalales; family Viscaceae; genus Viscum; species Viscum album. Next base: position 1,761,892,083 of record OY728120.1, on the reverse strand, counting down.
CAAAAGGCATCCTTCGTTAGATTTATTCCCAAATGTAGGATTATAGGATGATGTTATGGATGTTGGTAGATTATTTTATCATTTTTTGGTGATTAAAAGGGCATGATAGGTTTGAATAAATGGGAGGGGTGAGTGCCTTTTTATAATGGAGGAGTGGAATTATTGTAAATTTCTTATAAGGTAATTCCAACCATTTTGTACCTATAAAAAAATTCCCCAATAATGAACCAATTTATAGAAAATGGAGTAAAAATTTGATATATTTTTTGAAAATGGCTTTCAAAAAAATTTCTAGATTATTTTGGCCCTTACGTGTACGGTTTAGTCACTTGTTAAGCTAAATTTCCTCTTAATTGATGTAATTATTTTTAATTAATTTCACTCATAATTTTTTTTAAAAATAACATGAAATTATTTGAAATTATATATTATTATTATTACAAATATTGAATTCATTTTTACAAATTCCAAACACAGAAGTTACAGAAATTAATTCAAATTTAATCCTGCATACGGGACACTAAAGCTCATTTTTAAAGTAAAAATGTTCAAATGTTTGGTAAAGTTTTTATATCAAATTTCAAAGTGAAATTGATTCCATTGAACAAAATTGTTTTAATTTATGTATAATTGACCTAATTCAACTTTAAAACCAATTAAAAACAAAATTTTTCCTTATAAATAAATGACACTAAAAATAAGTTATGAATTAAAATTTAGTATTATTCACTATTCATAAAAATAAGAAATATCATATAGAAATAAAAAAAGGTCACCAAAATTTAATTTTTATGTTAATATTTCCAAAATAAATTTTATTATGTCAAATAAAAATTATAAATGTTTAAAAAATCATATTTAAAATGGGTTCTCTATTAAAAGGATTTAAATTTTCCTTTTAGAAGAATACATCTTTTTTATTAATAAAATTGGATTTATTCTTATATTATTACAATAAAATATAATGGATGAGTATCAAAAATATATTTTTAATATATAATATATTAATTTTATTTAAAACATTAATAAAAAGTGGTCTGTTTAATTTATTGTGATAAAATTAGTTTTTTCATATAGAAAAATAGTTTTCTTTGAAATGTAATTTCTTTATTTTAAATAATTTCTTACATTCACTTCAACTTATTGGGAACCAAAGTATTCATTTTATATAAATGTGTAAATAATAGTTTCACAATTTAGATAATATAATTCATAACTTCTATTCCAATGGCTAGGTGGAGTCTACAATAATAATTTAAAAATAATATTAATATTATATTTTAGTTCGGTAAATGTCAACCATTCGTGTAACACAAGCTATTGATGGGACTCAGTAATGTTTGTAATACAAGAAAAACAGTGTTTCATGTACCAAAATCTGATATAAATGTTGTTTACCAAATGTTTACTTGGTGTTTCATATAACAAAATCCACACTGATCACTTTCGTATAAAAAAAGATATATTCACTGTTTTGTGAAATTAAAAATATAGAAATAATAAATTAATTAAAAAAATAATAATTCATAAAATCTAAGAGTGTTATTCTTCTTCACTTAAAACGAATTTATCCATTGAAATAAATTTCGGTTAATAAAATTATAATAATTCAAGTTTCCATTCAAAGAAACCTATATGAAAAAATGAATACTAAAAATTACTTTAGAAAAGAAAGTTGAAAACATAACAATTATCCAATGTAACACATAATTAGGTTTCAAAATTATAGAATATAGTTTTGAATTGAAAATATAGACATGAAAGAAAATCATAAATAATCATAGATATTAATAAAAATCACTGATCATTGGAAATTGGGTGATCCATAGAATGTTAACAATAACAAAACCATAATGTGAAGAAGCAAGAAAGAGGTTATTAATATCATAAAATAAGATGATAATATGATTTTATTTATTTCAAGACCCTTTTTCCAAAATGAATAATAATTTTTTTTCAAGAAGATATACTTACTTGATTTCATTACCATTCATAAGTAAAATCTATCCCTTTGGTTGTGTCTTTATCAATTTGCACTTCTCATATTTATCCTAAAAGGAAGGTGATTTTTTAATTCTAGATGCACTAATAGATCACGAGATCCATGATAAGTCATCACATATATCTTTAGTTACAATCCACTCAATGTGATTGGAACATGTTATCCAATATTCATAAATCCTAATGTTATGAGACAATTCTTTAATCTCATAAAATTCCTAGAAATTAAAACTTAAAATATCCATATGTATTTAGCCATATAACCCTTATAGAAGATGAAAATCCCAAAATTTAGAAAGAATGCCATGATACCAGATTAACATTGAACCCCCATATATCACAAATCATCTTTTGGTTTTCACATTCTAAACTTGTCAATACCTTTATATTATTTTCTCTTGAAACGTTGTCATAAACTGAAATACCATAAATCATTTTGGAAATCATGCCTGCTACCTTATTCTAATGATGACCAGATATATTCCTTAAATGAAGGATTTTGTAAACTTCATCCTGGATAAAATAGATGTTTTAAAAAAAATCAATAATCATTTCTTGGGTAATTATTAATATCTAATGTACTTTATCCATATAATTTATCTCTTTATCCAATCTAAACACAATTTTTTCAACATCAGGGACACATTAATTGTTACTTTCCCATAATCAAAACACCATATTTCCATTAAATACCTATTATATTTCAACAACACTGTTCAATATATTTGTGAAAATATGTAATGTAAACCATATACTTCATGATTTATATAACATAATTCATGAATTTCTATACATATACACTTCAATAATCAAACAATATTACTAAACCTTTACTTAGGATTAATCATTTCTCCATTAATACACCTTTACTAGAATATGAAATATTAACCATGTCATAAGGATCCTCAAACTCAATCCAATAATACTTCTTGTGTTTAATGTAAATAATACTAGATGAACATCCATACATTTCACATGTCATTTGCAGACTCTTTATCTTCATTAGTATGACCAATACTCATGAACCTTCTTGATTCTATTCATGAGATTTCAAATTAGGAAATTTATTTTTATCATGCCCATACTTTACACATATGAAAGATTCAATTTTAACCTTGTTTCTTTTATTTCCTACTATTAACTAAAACAAAAAATAATAGGGTGGGAAACACTATCATAGTAGAAAACCACATGATCATGAAAGATTACTTATAAGATGTCGAAATAATGAAACATACCTCTTTAATTTATGCTACATTAGGTTTATCCTAGGTTATTCAAACTAATAATATTTTTAAATCCTTCACGATTGTTCATAATGATATTGTTACTTCCCAAAGAATATCCCTTGGGTGTTTCAAACTTGGTTTCTAGAAAGACCTATTATCGTGAACCAGTTACCGATTGAGTCTAGATTAATACAGTGTTTTTAGGGTTGTTACCATTATGAAAATCTATAACATCCCAGGTAAATAAAGAAATATGATATTTTAATACTTATTAATATTTGTGAATTAAATATTAATTTTACTTTAAAGGGGGATGATATGTTCAATGGAATACCTGATACGCAACAAAAAGTTTCATTGAAAACTTACATTGCAATCAACATTGAGTTATACTAAAAAATATTAATATAATATTATTATTTAAATGGTAGTTAATTATTAGTCGTTTTATTAGTTAGAATAAACAAAACTAACCATATTATGGTTAAAAATGTTTCTTAAATGTTTTTACATTTATCCAATAAATTTTAGAGGCTTAAAATAAGAAAGAATCTGATTTTAAGCATAAATACTCAAATATTCATTAAAAGGCCGATTTACCGCATTTTAATGGAGAACCCTCTTTAAATATAGTATTTTTCACTTTTATATGTTATATTTGAAAAAATTAAAAATTTTCTTTAGAATCGGGACATCAAAATTTACTCTGGGAAAATTTTTGGTATTTTTCTAATAAAATTCATTTTTAATGAATAATGAAAAATACTGCATTTTAATTCAAAATTGGCTTTTAATATAATATATTTATAAGGTTAAATTATATTTTTAATTGGTTTTAAAGTTTAATTATATTATTTTTTTACCATTTAATCCAATGTTGTTCATTAGATGTAATTTAACTTTGAAATTGGACATAAATAAGGGTCAATCTTTTGATAGTTATTATTTCTTAAAAACATGCTTATGTTTTGACAGTGGGAATTAAATTTAAATTAATTTATACCACTTATATGTTTTTAATTTTTAAAAATAGTTTCCATATTTGGAATTAGGTTGTCCAAATTTTATAAATATGTTACTTTTATTTTTTAGACAATATGAATATTTACATCAGTAAAAATTTTATTTATAATGGTTAAAAGGTAAATGAAGTAAATATGGGTAACAAAATATTATTATAATAATATGAAATTATCATAACATGTTTCATAATCCTATTTTGTAATACATTTACCACCTTGGGCATCCTTGGGTCTATTTTGGGACCCATGGAGCCATTTAAGAATGATAATGACACTTTATATTAATTAATTTAATGTAAAGACGAAAATGACATAAAAATATATCTTTTAGTAAATAAATTTTTACATGGGGTTATATAAGTTATCAATTAGACTCTAAAAATTCATTTGAAATATAAAAATATTTCCTACATCATGCTATTTTTTTTTATAATTTTATACATCAAATAAATAAATTTATTTATGACACAATAATGATGCAGTGTTTACCTCATTATTAAATGATTTAAATAAATAAGATTATATTGATTAAAACAATATTCAAAACTTGTATAATTCTTATTGGATGATTTTATTTCTAATATTAGTCATCTTATATTCAACTTTAATAAGTTTTGGACCTTTAGAAACGGAAAATAATTATATAATAAAATAATATTTTTAAAATTTCCTAAAGAGCCCCCTTATAAAAAGCTCTCACTTGTATCCCATCCCTAAATTTTCTCAAGCCCATTGGCTCATCCAAAATCTACCCAATTAATCTCTATACATCTATATCCTCATTCTATAAGCCTTCCCCTAGGCAAAAGGTAATTCAAGTAAATCTTTTGGTTCAAACAAAAGGGAGAAACCCTATTTAAAGGTAACATCTTCTCTTATGTTTTTTGTTTTATTTTAATTCTCAAACCCCATAAACTATTTTAATTAATTTATTTTAAAAAAACACCAGTATCTTAAATATACTAGTTTGTTTTTATGATATGTATTCTAACTACGCTTACACACACCTCCATCTAATGGGTAAAGAATATACTGTTTCTGTGGATGGTGAACTACTGCCTCACAAAATGATGATTGTTCAATCTTCTCCCACCACCTCTCATGATGATTATTATGATGGAACTATATTTATGTATGATATATATTATGTTTATGTTTTATCTATGCTTCTATAATTTTTATTTACAAATATACCTTTATGATTTCTAATATGTGTAAGTACGATAATTTCATTTGAGGAAGTGCTGACTACCACCCCCTCAAGGTGATATGATTCGTTCATGACATAAATGGAACGTATATAGGATGGAGTTAATGAAATTATGTAACATATATATCATATTATATTGTACTATAATTATAATATACCTATGTATAATTAAGTTTTCATTCCATTAAATATGAAATAGAAATGAAAGTAGCGTTCATGCATACGTATGACTTACCGTCTCCATGAACGGTGCATTTGATTTCTTATCTTCAAATGTTATGTAATATTATAAGTACATAAATATAGAGGATATATATGATATATACAATATCTAAATCATGAATATCATTCTGGAGATAATAGAATTTTGACTACATGAACAACTTGTAATTACATGAAGTTCATTTTTGACTCAAGTACCAAATATCGACAGAATGACCATTATTAACTTAAATGATTGAATAATGTTTATAACTTGGTAATAAGTGATATAAAAGGAATAATAAACTTTAAAAAAGTTCTTAAGAAATTATAAATTAACTTTATCTTATTATTCATGAGATTAAAGAATGAACGGGTCAAGTGAGACACGAGGTAAGGGGTTTCTTATATCACTTTTAATTCCATGAGATTTCCATTGTTCACCACTTATTTATTGCATGTGGTGTATTTATTTCTTCCATTTGATATATATTATAATTATTCTCTTTATATTCATGGTATTATATGATTCATTTTATGGTTATAAACTTTTGGGCATACGAGTCGATTGATTACAACGTGGTAAGGGGTTTTCATCTCACATTTCTATTCCCGTGAGATTCAAGATATATTTTCCACTATTTTATTTTGTGTTGTGTATGTAATGCCCATGATTGTATTAATTGTGTAATATAATTAAATTTATGGGTATTTACATCTTTATTATATGATCCTTATTTCATGGGATGTATGTTTTTTAAGTTACCAAATTGGTAAGGGAACCCTTCACCATCCTTTTTTAGTCAAAGACTTTTTTTATATCTTTTAATTTAAATATTCTTATATTTGGATATGCTATTATATATAATTATTGATTTAAATTTTATGTACAAGTGATGAGATAACGTTTTTTCTCTCATCAGCTCATTTTCTGAATTTTAATGTGACACCATTAGGCTGCAGAATTTTTGTAAGGGAACTTCTTAACCCAATTTCAATCCTTTGGGTTAAACTTATACTTTTTTATTATGTCATGATATAAACAAGTGTGAATGACCTATGATTGTTTTACAATTAATATCCACCTATATTGGGTTTATTATTATTTTTCACACATAATTATGTTATTGATTTATCCTTAATCTAAGGATACCATCTTTATAAGGGATTTCGTCTCCATTTACATTCCATTGAGACTTCATTATTGTTATGTGCCAATTCACTTTTATATGGTGTGTATACAACAATTTGTAATATTATATCATGAATAACTTTATTCACATGATATTATAAATATTTTATTAATGTTATTCCTCAATTATTTGTATTCAAGCACCTCTCATTTGATTAAGAACTCTTTAATTAAAATATCATTTTATATGTTTTAAAAATTTATTTTTCTAAATATTTCTCATTAATGTCCATGTTTCAAAAACTATTTTGTGGATTTATTTATATGGACATGAATTTTTTGAAATTAAAATTTCATTCAAAATATTCAAAGTGGTATGGGACACTTTGATTCAAAAACCACTTTATTAAATGTTTTAAATGGTTTTGAAAATGGTTTGATAAAGCCTTGTTTATTTCAATATCTTGATATGATATATTGTGATTGGAATGGGGAAATGTTATCTTTCATTTATAATTGTGTTATGTGTTATGATTATGTTGTGGTTATTGGGAATTATTTACATATATGGGTGGTTCCGTGATAAACCTTGGGCGCGTGAGATCGAGATAGCACTCCAATGCATTTGGAAACATAACAGAGGTAAACGTTAATGTTTCTCCTAAGAGATTTAGGGAATATACTATGATGGGTATTCAAATGTAACTCCCTACATAGTTATGATAACTACAATGTTAGTATGATATGGATGCCACAAATTACCTTTATGATTTATGATTTCTATGTGTTATTCAAAATTCATATGATTTAATGAGGTATGTTATGATCAAAATGTATGGTTTCATTGATCTGTATTTATTAATGGGTTAATGTTTATTTTCTTTATTTTGTAACCCTTATTGACCTTTTTGTGCTCATCCTAAGTTTCTGAAATGTTTTCCACTATACTTAAAGATGAATAGGGTAAAGGATGAGGTCAAGAAAAATTCATGCTGTCTAAAACATAGAAATAGACATGTTTCTTTTTTGGAGTTTTTATTTTATGAAAAAAATGGATACTGAGTAGTAGTGTCTACATGTAATTTTCATGTAGATATGTAATAGTTATGGAATAATTCTCTCAAACTCTAAACCTGAAAATATCCTTAATGTGAATTATTCATTTAATTCATGATTATGTAATGTTTTAAGGACGAGTCCTTATAGTTGGAATCAGATTTTAGTTTAGATAACTTTAGATGTTAAGGTGTTATTTAAGCATAAGTGACATAACCATAATGGTTATCATATTATAAAGATCCATAGTTATTTTAGATAAGTTTAAAGAGTTTAATATAACATGAATAAGTCTATCTTAGTATTTAACCTCCTTATAAGATATTATATGATGATTTTACTGATATACTTGCACTGACCTTTTTGGTTTTAGTAAATGGTTGGATCTAGAAGGCACCAAAGTAACTGTGGGTGTGAAGAAAACTGTGACAGTTTTCTGAATGAGAAACTGAATGAAATGGGGGCTACAATAAGAACTCTTATGGTAATTCTTAACCAATTATCTGGAGTCACGATTGAACACCTGAACCATGATGATTTTTATAAGGCATCGTATATGAAAGAAACAAATCCCTATAGAAGTTCAGGTAATAATCATAAAGGTATGTATGTTAAAAAACATATGTGTTAATGATGTCGAAAGAAACACATAGGAAAATTCTTAAAAGGGATGAGAAGATACTATAAATGTGGGAATGATGGTCATAAATCAAAAACCTTCCATAAAAAAAGGAAGCATCCAATTGACTCTAAGAAAGAGAAATAAGTTATTTTTGAGGTATCAATTGAATGTTTTAAATGGGGTGTGCATGGTCATTATACAAACAGATGTCCTACTATGAAGTTTTGGGAATGGGATCACCAGGATCATACAAATATATGTTTACCAATTACTAATTCCATTACGATTGAGGATGAATAAACTGACAATGACCAATGAAAGGTATTGATTATTTCTTAACATATGTTTTGATATTATTGAATCTTAAGATATGTTTCATGATTTTGTTTGTAGGAAAGATGTATTTCAGAATATGTTTTCAAGGAATGGTTAATGGATCATGAATAACGTTGAATGAGTAAGAAGTCAACATATAATAGATTCAAGAGTTATGGTAGATTTTAAGATGATGAAATGCTTAAAAGTATTAAGGCTCTTTTGAGGATGAGATTACATTGGAAGACTTTTTATTGTATGTGTAACACTGAAGTTTGATATATAAAAATGTTATTCAAGGAATAATTATCTTTTATTTTGATGAGTAATGGTGGAATTTTATTTTGGAAAAATCTATGTTTTTTTACGTATAGTGATTTATGTTATTTATGGAAATGATTAAACTATCATAGAGAATATGTGATTTGGTTAATTACACTTCAATATGATACTTTAAGAGTAGTTGATTTTATTGGGAGATAAATGTTAAGATTTACTGTGGAAGACTATGTTATTAAATCCTTCTGAGTTTGAGATTACAATCTTAGTTTGGGTTAGGTTGAAGAATTTTAAGGACATTTGTTTATTGAATGGTCTTTTCCAAACTTTGGGTATTGTATGTTGAATTTTGGGGATTAATATTAGTATTTATTTTTATAACATATTATAATTTTTTGGAGATTATCTGGTCTTGTACTAAACGTATTGGTTTTGTTTGATGTTTAAAGATAGGGGAAATATAAAGTTCATCTTTTGTGAATTATCTGATAATATAGAATTTGATTATAGTGATTTTAATGTAAAAAATTCATATTTAATACTCATCGTTTGGAGAAAATATGAGTTTTTGGTAGAAATATAGTAAAGGATGAATGCCTATAAGAAAAGTAATTATGTTTCCTTATGTTCTTATTCAAGATCTTAAATAAATTCCCTAAATCGATGAAAAGAAACTTTAAAAAAACGTTTTCTGTTTAATTTTTTTACTGGGGAATCAAAGAGAATTTAACCCATCAAAAGTTTGTGATTTTCTGGCAGTTAACTTTCCTTTAATCAGATTTTCTATCACTCTCCATCAGAACTTGATGGTTTCTTTTCTCATCTATACCCATGTTTTCATGGAATCCTAGTATCTATTGTCTTGGGTGACCTTTTTTATTTTCAATTATTCTTTTAAAGTGATTATTTTATTAACTATTTTTTGATGTGGGACTTTTAATGAAGTTTTCAAGCAAAATTTTAAAATTGCGAGGATGCAATTCCCAAAAGGGGGAAGGATGTAACATCCTAGGTAAATAATGAAATATGATATTTTCATACTTATTAATATTTTTGAATTAAATATTAATTTTACTTTAAAGGGGGATTCTATGTTCAATGGAATACCTGATACGCAACAACAAGTTTCATTGAAAACTTACATTGCACCCAACATTGAGTTATACTGAAAAATATTAATATAATATTATTATTTTAAATGGTAGTTAACACATAATAATTTTATTGGTGGTAATGAACCAAAATAACCATATTATGATTAAATATGTTTCTTAAATGTTTTTACATTTATCCAATAAATTTTAGAGGCTTAAAATAAGAAAGAATCTGATGTTAAGCATAAAAACTCTAATATTCATTAAAAGGTCGATTTAACACCTTTTGATGGAGAACCCCCTTTAAATCTAGTTTTGGTCACTTTTATATGTTATATTTGACAGAATAAAATTATTTTCTATAATTGGGACATCAAAATTTACTTTCAGTAAATTTTTGTATTTTTATGATAAAATTCTTTTTTAATGAATAGTGAAAAATACTGTATTTTAATTCAATACTGCCTTTTAATCTAATATATTTATATGGTAAAATTATATTTTTAATTGGTTTTAATGTGTAATTATATTAGGTTTTTAACATTTAATACAATTTTGGTCATTGGAAGTAATTTCACTTTGAAATTGGACAAAAATAAGTGTTAATCTTTTGATAGTTATTATTTCTTTAAAACACATTTTTTGTTTTGACAGTGAGAATTAATATTAAATTAATTTTTTCCACTTTTGTGTTTTTAATTTGTAAAAATGGATTCTATATTTGGATTCATGAGTCCAAATGGTGTATATAGATATATTTTATTTTTACACAAAATGAATATTTACTTCAGTAAAAAGTTTATTTACCATGGTTAAAGGGTAAATCTGGTAAATAAGGGTAACAAAATATTATAATAATAATAATACTAAATTAGCCTAACATGTGTTCTAAACCTATTTTTTAATAACTTTACAACCACGGGTATCCTTGGGTCAATTTTGGGACCCCATGGATCCACTTAATAGTGATAATGACATTTTATATTAACTAATTTAAAGTAATGACGAAAATGACAAAAACAAATATCTTTTAGTAAATAAATTTTTACATGGGGTTATATAAGTTATATATTCAACTATAAATATTTCTTTGAAATATAAAAATATTTCCTACATCATGGTATTTTTTTTATAATTTTAGACAACAGATAAATAAAATTACTTATGACACAATAATGATGTAGTGTTTACCTCATTAATGAATGATTTAAATAAATAAGATTATATTGATTAAAAAAAATATACAAAACCTGTCCAATTCATATTGGATGATTTTATTTAGAACATGATTCATTATATATTTTAATTTAATATGTTTTGGACCTTTAGAAACTGAAAATCATTATATAATAAAACAATATTTTTAAACTTACCTAAAGAGCCCCTCCCCTCCTTATAAAAAGCTCTCACTTCTAACCCATTACTCACACATATCAATCCCCTTGACTCATCAAAACTCTTCCAAATTAATCTCTCTACATCCTTATCCTAATCCTAGAATCCTTCCTCTAGGCATAAAGAAATTCAAGTAAACCCTTTTGTTCAAAACAAAGGGAGATACCCGATTTAAAGGTAACTCTTCTATTAAGTTCTGTTGTTTTATTTTACTTCTACAACACCATAAAATATTTTTATTACTTTATTTTATAAAAAAGTATCCTAAATATAATAGGTTGTTTTTATGAGAATTATTCGAACTAAACTTACACACACCTCCATCTAATGGGTAAAGAACATTTTGTTTCTATGGACGATGAACTACTGCCTCATGAAATGATGATTGTTCAATATTCTCCTACCACCTCTCATGGTGGACATTATGATGGAACTGTATTTATATATGATATATATTATGTTTATTTTTTATCTATGCTTCTTTATGTTTTTACAAACATACCTTTATGCTTTCCAATATGTGTAAATATGATAATTTCATTTGAGGATGTGCGGACTACCGCCCCCTCAAGGTGTTATGATTTGTTCATGACATACATGGAATGTATAAAGGATGAATTTAATGAAATTATGTAACATATATACCATACGATATTATAATTTAATTATAATATACCTATGTATCATTAATTTTTCATTCCATTAAATATGAAATAGAAATTAAAGTAGCGTTAATGCGTACGTACGACTTACCGTCTCCATGAACTGTGCATTTCATTTCTTATTTCAAAATGTTATGTAATATTATAAATACATACATATACAGGATATATATGATTTAAATTATATCTAAATCATGTATATAATTCTGGAGATAATGTACTTTTGACCACATGAACAACTTGTAATTATAAGAAGTTCATTTTTGAATCAAGTACAAAATATCGACAAAACGACCATTATTAACTTAAATGATTGAATAATGTTTATAACATGGTAATAAGTGATATAAAAGGAATAATAAACTTTAAAAAGGTTCTTAAGAAATTATAAATTAACTTTAGATTATTATTCAGGATATTAACGAACGAATGGGTCAAGTGGGACACAAGGTAAGGGGTTTCTTATCTCACTTTTAATTCTATGAGATTTTTCACCACTTATTTATTACATGTGGTGTATTAAGTACTTACATTTGATATATATTATGATTATTATTTTTATATTCATGGTATTCTATAATTCCTTTGTTGGTTATAAACTTTTGCTCATACGACTCGATTGATTATAACGTGGTAAGGGGTTTTCTTCTCACTTTTTTATTCCTGTGAGATTCATGCTATATTGTACACTATTGCCTTTTGTGTGGTGTATTTACTGCCCATGATTGTATTAATTGTGTAATATAATTCAATTTATGGGTATTTTCATCTTCATTCTTTCATGGGGTGTATGTTTTGTAAGTTACTAAATCCGTAAGGTAACCTTTCACCTTCCTCTTTTAGTTAATGACTTCTTTTTGTTATGTCTTTTAATTTACATCTTCTTATGTTGGGATATGTTCTTATATATACTTATTGCTGTAATTTTTTGTCCAAGTGATGAGATAACTTTTTTTCCCTCATCAACTCATTTTCTGAATTTTAAAGTGACGTTGTTAGGTTGTTGATTTTTTGTAAGGGAACTTCTGAATCCAATTTCAATCCTTTGGGTTAAACTTATACTTCTCGATTATATAGTGATATGAATATGTGTTAATGACCAATGATTGTTTTACACTTAATATCCACTTATATTGAGTGTATTATTATTTTACACACATAATTATGTCATTGATTTATCCTTAATTTAAGGATACCATCTTTATAAGGGATTTCATCTCAATTTACATTCCATTGAGACTTCATTGTTTTGATTTGACAATTTACTTTTATATGATGTATATACTATCCTTTGGTATATTATATCATGAATAAATTTTATTTTCATCATATTATAATTTTTTTATTAATGTTATTCCTCAATTATTTGTATTCAAGCATCTCCCATTTGGTAAGGAACTCTTTAATTAAAATATAAATTTAAACGTTTTAAAGATTTATGCTTATAAATATTTATCATTAATGTCCATGTTTCAAAAATAGTTTTAAGTATTTATTTATATATACGTGAATGTTTTGAAATTAACATTTCATTTAAAAGATTCAAAGTGGTATGGGACACTTTGATTCAAAAATATCTTTATTAAATGTTTTAAATGGTTTTGAAAATGGTTTGATAAAGCATTGTTTATTTCAATATCTTGATATGATATATTGTGATTGGAATGTAAAAATGTTATCTTTCCTTTATTATTATGTTATGTGTTATGATTATGTTATGGTTATTGGGCATTGTTTACATATATGGGTGGTTCTGTGATAAACCTAGGGTGGGTGAGCCCGAGATAGCTCTCCAATGCATTGGGTAACGTGAAGGAGGTAAACATCAATGTTTATCCCAAGATATTTAAGGAATATACTGTGATGGGTATTCCAACGTAACTCCCTACGTAGCTATGATAGCTACAATGTAAGTATGATATGGATGCCATAAGTTACCTTTATGATTTATGATTTCTATGTGCAATTCATAAATCTTATGATTTCATGAGGTATGTTATGATAGAAAAGTACAGTTTCATTGATTTGTATTTATTGATGGGTTAATATTTCCTTTCCTTATTTTGTAACACTTACAGTGATTTTTATGCTCATCCCAAGTTGTAGAAATGTTTTCCACATAACTTAAATATGAATAGGGTAAAATATGGGATGAAGGAAAAGTCATGCTATCTAAAACTTGGAACTTGACATGTTTCTTTTTAAGAGTTTTAATTTTATGAAAAAAATGGATACTGAGTAGTAGTGTCTACATATAATTTTCAAGTTGATATGTAATAGTTATGGCCTAATTCTCTAAAACTCTAAACTTGAAATGATCCTCAATGTGAATTATTCATTTAATTCAAGATTATGTAATGTTTTAAGGCATGGTATTTATAAAATATATGATAGATCCACATTCATTTTTAGTATCTATAAAATGATGTAATGGCCCATACCTCTCCGATCGATTACATTGAAAAAATCCAGTTTTTAAGGTGTTCTGGGAGATTATAGTTATTCATTTTAGAAGTATTACAAAATTATATTTTTCCCAATAGTAGGTCATCCTAATCTAGATTTGTGTCAGTGACTCGTGACAGTGACTCACAACTATGGGTTTGGACCAGTGAGAGTGGAATGTATGTCGCGATGGTAGGTCGTGACAGTGACTCGCAATAGTGACTCACACCAGTAGGTCGCTTGTGGTGACTCACGACAGTGACTAATCCAGTGGTTACACATCCAATGGTGAATCGTATAATGGTGAGTCATCCAACGATGAGTCACCCAATAGTGAATCATCCACTGATGACTCATCCAACGATGACTCGTTTGACGGTGAGTCATCCAACGCTGAGTTTTCCAACGGTGAGTCACCCAACAATGACTTTCCTGATGGTGAATCATCCACTGGTAGCTCATCTAATAGTGATTCACCCAATGGAGACTCACCCACCAGTGACTCATGACGGTGACTCACCCGATGGGGAGTCATTTTGGAAATTTTTTCAAAATTTCAGAATCTTCCCAGTTTTTTCAGTTTCACCCCTTTAACATTTTAATTGATGAAAATGAATTTAATTCTATATTCAAGTTTTTATGATTCCATTTCAAAGTGCCTAAATTATATATTTTACTCTTCTAAAATCCCAAGGATTTTAAATGGAAAAACAATATGGTGTTGTTCAATATATGACTTTAATGGCTTTTAAAACTGTTCCTCCATTGATATAGGATATGACCTTTCTAAAGATGTGATCCTTTCTTTCTTATATGTTTACCATTCTCTTGATACTGATACAACTTTAAAATTTCTTACTTTAAAATTTGTATGTTTGTGTTGTGTACTTGGATCACATTTCCCTAAAATATTCTTCTTACTACATGGGCACCCCCTACATTGGTGCAATAAAGAATTTCTGATCTACTTTTCTTCCAAGTATGGATACCATTGTCTTTCATTAATTTATGAATAATATAGGGTGGGTGTATGTTGTTTTACTCTGTGAAGATAGAATAATTCCATATAAATTAAGATAATTGAATTAGTTTAATATCAATATATGGGGTTTGGAAAAGTTACACATGCTTATATTTTATCATTTTGTTGTTGATATTTTGTTTTTTATGGGATAATCACCCACTAAAAATCATGGCCAATGGTGGTATTTTTTGTGTGTACTTGGAATGTCTTTTGAATGCTTGTTTTTGGTCTTCTGTTGAATGACTATATATATTTTAAATTTATTAACCATGTACACTCAACTAATAAATGGATATCCCAAGATGAAAATTCTTCTGTGATAACCCCTAGATTAACACGATGAAATTAAATGAGGAATTCCTTGCTAAATTTGAATATGATATGACTTGGGCTTTGTGGTGGTGTGATGTGTGTGAGTTTGTTCTGACTTGTGCTGTAGTAGGGTTGTGGGTTAGGATCTGTGATGTGGGGTGGTACGGGTGGTGTAATTGAATCTTAGGTTGATACATTGATTGATTATGGAATCTATGGACAATTTTTTTTAGAGTGGATACCATCAGGTTGTGATATGTTTATATTTGTGGATGTGATGGGATTGGTTTTGTTATGCAGCGGGGTTTCCAAGATGGATGTGGTGAGTTGTGTTATGTACAAAAATTAGTTGGGGGGGTTGTTGTGGTTAAGATGTTGGTTTTGGTAGAATGACTTTGAAGAATGATTATGGAATTAGTTGGTATGGGTAATTTAACCAATGTTTCTCCATGAGTAGTATGTAGAAAGATCGACTCTGTGTCTCAAGATTGGTACTTTTTTATTGTATGAATGGGTGTTAAAGAGTGTGTAAATGTGAATTGTGTTAAACTAGTAGGCTCTTATCCTTCTAAAATGACTATGGTGTTGTTGACCACTTTCTTGTACTGCATTTTTCCAATTGTTCTTAGTAGTTTCCCAAGTAGTGATGGAATGAATAAATGAATAGTTAATAGAGAATGAGATTTTTTTAATTAAATTGGATGGGGGTATGATTTCAGTTGTGGATTTTTGTGATGTGGCTTTCATTTATCAACTTTTAAAGTGGACATTACTAATAAATGCATTTAGAGTTAGTAGTGTAGTTGGTAGTATTATGGAGTGGTTGGTTGTTTAATTGAGAACCCATAGGTTAGGATTGACTATTTGATGCTATATATATACATATATTTCCTTAATTTTTCTATACTCACCCTACCATATTTGAGCACTCTGTGCCAAACACCCCCATTATTATGGGGGGGGGGGGGTCTTTCCCAAACATCCTTGTGGGAGGATGGATGGCTGGACACACACTCTTCCTCGATCCTTCTTCCAGGTGGTGATGGACCAAGATTCTATGGGTAGGTGTTGGTTTGTGAGGCCCAGGTGTGTGATGGCGAGTTCCATTTCCTAGGTGTCTTCAGGATGAGATGCTTTGTGATTCTCATGTGTCTTTGGGATGAGGTGTGGTTGTGACCTAGGTGTCTATGGGCGGGATGTGTTGTGGTAGTGGCCTAGGTGTCTTTAGGCAGGATGTGATGTGGTATGTGACCCATGCGTCTATAGGCGAGATATAGTTGTGAGGCCCAGGTGTGTGAGGCAGGGTTGGAACGTGGTTCTTTCAGAAGAAGTGGGAGCGCCAGGATGATTACCATTAGGGAGTGAGAGTGGATAATCAGTGGGAACATGGTGCGAGGAACCTTATCATCGATTTTCTTTATATAACTTTACTTCACTTGTGTTATTTGGTGAGGGTACCTTTGGTGAAGTTGGTGTGGCTAGCATACCTTGTTAGGTGATTTTGATTTCTATTGTTTTTACATGTGAGAGTTAGTATGCTTCTCCCACATGTGCATGAGAGACTTTTTTTTTCTTACTGAGTATACATATGCTCACCCTACATTATAAAAATACTTTCAGGTTTCCTGAAGGACTATAGGGACCATGGTGGGTATTACTAGCTCGAACTTTGGGACAATTTCTATGTTGCTGCTTAACATTTCTTTTGGGTATTTACTTTGGAGACTCTTTTTTTGTATTAGTTGTATTTTAAACATGCATGTGGGGTGATTTTAGCTTATTTTTATATATAGTAGTTGGAGTTGTTTTGGGGTGGATCGTCTTCTCTCCTAGTGTGGGTTACTATAAAAGGGAAATGCCTTCAATTTTTTTGATATTTATATACCTTTGGTACTGCTCGCCATGACGAGGCCTTCTAGAGGTGGGCATCATGGGTCATTATCTCCCTTTATTCATTTATAGTCTAGGAGGGGAATCCTTGGATGGAGGTCAAACATGATGGTTAATAGATATGATGGAGTTTGGAGTTAGGCATAATTAAGATTGCATGGGTTGGTAGGGAAATAGTGTTAGGTGATCTTTGTGGGTGACATAGGCCAATGAAGACCGGCTAGGACACAAGATTTCAGGGCACCTCTTAATCCAATGCAAGGGCTCTGATCCTACCGAACAACCAAGTGAGGCTACACTATTTTCAGGATAGAGACCTAAGAAAGGTACATGCATCATAATAACTTGTGTTCCTATTTCAATTGGGTTTTTTGGGGAATTTTAAATGGATAATGAAATGAGTTAAAATTAATCTTAAATAAAATTCCATACTACTCAATCTTAGGAATTCCATGTTTACCTTTTCAACTATGGAACCTGGTCATTGTCCGTATGTGGATCGGGAAGTTGAATCTTAGCAGGCCATTCTAGTTGATCTATGGATGGTTGATCTAGTGGAGGAGGATGACCAGTGGCATAGAATGTTATGTACATTCTAGAGACAGGCCCTGGGAAAGTATGAGGGAAGTTTTTCAGATGTGTAGACATAGATCTATATTGAGGAGCATGTGATTAGATTTATTTTGATCATAGATATGAAAAAGTAATGGGTTCCTTTGGAAGTGATCTAGATGCAGGGAGATGTGCATCAGTGGTGGATGCTGTACTTGGGGGATAGGAAGGAAAATGGCGTTCTATTGGTCGATGTCGAGAAGGAGTTCTGAGAATAATTCCTTTTGTTGACCATAAAGGCTGAGAAGTGATAAGAATTACTCTCCCTCCAGTAAGGGAGTATGTCAGTATGATAAATGGGGATTAAGTTCAAGGATCTCATTCGTTTTACCATGGATCTATTTCCATATGAGGATTCTCCTGCGAGACACCTAGAGGAGGAACTTCGTCCTTTTATCCAATACGCGGTTACACCATTTACCTTGATGACTTACATAGAGGTTTAGAAGAAGGTGGAAGTGATTGAATTCATGAACTCACAAGGAGGTCTACCATGATAGGGAAGCTAGAAGGGTTCTTTGAGAGGTATAGTTACCAGTATAAGGTCTCATGTTCTAGGGCCTTTGAGGTTTCGATCGACGGGCAGTCGACCATACCAGTTTCTGTTTCAAACTTCCGATTCTTGTGCCTTTCCAATGGTACTCAGGATGATGTGTTTCATATATAGAGTCCATGGGAATATTTAGAATTAGTGTCCAATGTTCTTTTTAGTTTAGTATTGTGGAGGTGGACAGGTTCCAGACCATCGTTATCGACAATTACTGGCTAGGCCATTTCAGCAGCAAGTACAATAGGCTTATGCTCCATTGAGAGGAGACATAGCAGGTAGAAGACGTCCTTATGTTGTTCCTCAGGGACCTTGAACTAGGATGTTTCATGGGGGTGGTCATCAGTAGAGGGGAAGAGGAGCTGGGTGTGTTTAGCTACACATAGAAGAGGTAGTCGTTTCAGCCGGGCCAGAGATCGTTCCAGGTACGATCAACTTGTTTAGTAACCTTGATTTTTCTTTGTTTGATTCATGATATTCACACTTCTTTATTTCAAACAGTATATCCCATACTCTGGGAATAGACATAGAGAGGATTATTATGTACTTGGTTTTGAGTACGCCAGTTGGAGGTCAGCCCAAATTATTTGACATGTGATAGAGATGTAGACTGATGATGGGGCTAAATCAGTCCTGTAGGGATCTCTTATTGATATAGATGCAACCATACAATGTTGTTCTTAGTATCAAATGGTTGGATTCCATGAATTCCATTATCAACTTCTTCCATAGAAGAGTCATGTTTTTAGACATGGATGGTTGGCGTGTGTTTTCCCTCAGTGATTAGAGCATTTAGGTTGGTAGTCAGCATGTTGAGCCCCTTCTTTTTTTGTTGGTTGAGCTGTCAGTAGAGTCATCAACCAGTGAGATGGTGGAATCCCCCATGGTAGTTAGGGAGTTCTTGTATGTTTTACCTAGGTATTTTGTGACTTTACCCCTCTATGTGACATTATGTTTAGGATAGAATTACAGTGTAGTGCTTCTCTAATTTCAATGGATCCTTATCAGATGACACCTTATAAGTTGAAGGACTTAAGGATTTGGATAGTTGATCTGATGAAGAAGGGATTTATCCAGCCCATTGTGTCAATGCGGGGTACTCTAGTGTTATTCGAAAAGAAGGAGGATGGTGGTTTGAGTTTGTGTATAGGCTACCGAAGGTTGAATATGTTAACAATCAAGAACCATTACACCCTCCTGAGGATAGATGATATTTTTGACCAACTGAGAGGGGAGAGTTGGTTTTCTAAGATCGATCTGTGATCTAGATATCACTAGTTGAGGGTGAATAAGGATGATTTCATGAATACTACTTTCATATGTATGTATAGGCACTTGAAGTTCGTAGTTATTCCATTCAGTGTTACGAAAGCACCAGACATGTTCATGGGGATTATGAACTTTATTTTCTATGAGTTTCTATACTGGTTAATGGTAATATTCATCAATTAAATCTTGGTCTACTTGAGGTAAATGTAGGATCATGTTGATCATCTTAGTACCATCCTATAAGTTCATCTATGCCACCGGCTCTACGGAAATCTATCCAAGATAAAGTTTTTTTCATGAGAGGTGCACTTCCTTGGGCATGCATTGTCATAAAAGGACGTGGTAGTCGACCTATCAAAGGTTGAAGAATTTGTTTCTTGGGTAGAACCCCAGAAAATGGAACAATTTCTCATGTTTCTCTTTTTGGAAGGCTATTATTGGATGTTCATGCCTTATTTCTCCTACGTTTTAGCTCTGTTGACGACCTTGACCAAGAATGTCCAGGATTTTGTATAGAGTGAGCAGTGATAGGCAGCGTTTGGATATCTGATGGGGAAGTTGGTCGGTGCTCTAGTGATCTAGTTTATAGAGGAAGGGGTGGTGTTCAATGTGTTTTTTGATGCTTTTCAACGTGGATTGGGTTTCATGCTAATGAAACGATGCGTAGTTATCTCTTATGGGTCTAGGAAGTTACATCCACACAAATGTAACTATACTACACAAGATCTGTAGCTAGTAGTGACTGTGTTTGTACTAATGTTGTGGAGACATTACCTCATTAGGGAGAACTTTGTGGCCTTCACATATTAGAAGAGTTTAAGGTATATATTTTCCTAATGAGATATGAACTTGTGACAGTGAAGGTGGATGAAGTTTTTTCAGGACTATGATTTTGAGATCTCCTATACCTCTTAAAAGGGAAATGTCATGGGTGATTCCTTGAGTTGGAATTCACAGAAGAAGGTAGTTCAAGAATCTATGGATTCATGGAAGGTGATGGAGGAATTGGTAGCCTTTCACTTGGATGCAATAATGGACAATAATGGAGGATGTTTGTTTCAGATGACATTGTAGTCTTTTCTGATGCAGCTGGTGGATATGTCACTTCCATGCCTTTTTAGGTATTTTTCTATCATATTATTGGACCTAATTTCCCCCTAGGATTACCTCTTGGACCCCCTAAAATTAGATAAAGTGTAATATTTTTGGGCCAACAGACTAGGCTGCATGGTTTGTGTGCATGGTTTACCATATCGTGCAAGAAAACCATGCAATCCTATGCAGCTAATTAAAACTTTGTTTTAATAACCATTTTCCCCTTATGTAATAAACCCTAATTCACCCATTTTATCCATATTTTAGGCCTAGCATCTATATACATCCTCCATGATCTCTCATGCCTCCTTGGAACTCAATTTCGAAGTTGTATTTGGTGGATAAACTTCAAACATTCTCTAGTAAGTGAGTTTCCTTCTTAGTTTCTTCCATTTCCATAGGGTTTCTCTCACTTTTCATTATGTTAAAAATTTTCATAAGATAGTGATTCGTACCTAGGGTTTTTTTGAGTTTCTTGGTCCAATATTTTGGTTTTACATTCATTTTCACTCCCTTTTGGTGCGACAGTGCTGTGATTGAAGTATCACATGAAGATTTGAGGTTTCTGACACTTTTGGTGGGTGATTCCATGTAAAAGCATTTTAGAATGAGTTATATTTCTAGATTTATATTTTTATAATTTTCCTCTTCCATTTTTTTGCTGTGAAAAATATTTTTGGCCGCAATGGTAAAACGACTTATTTTTAAGTGGCATTTTTGTGTGAAAATAGGGGTATTTCATGTGAATTCTATGTTGAACCAATTGGGTTTGTTTTATACTTTATGGAATGGTTTTACTAAAAATATTTAGTGATAAAAATTCTAGTTTGGTGTAATATTAGTATTAATTTGTTTTTAAAATAGGGGTTTAAATGGATTTTTTGTGCAAAGTTTTGATATACTTTTTGAAATTGTTTTATTGAAATTCTAAGTGTTTATTTGAGTTATATGAATAATGAAAAGCATGTTTAGCTACTGTTTTGAGTGTGTATGACCATAAATGGTTTTTTATGTGTAAATTTTATTTTATATCATTTGTAACTTGTTTGAGCACATAGTGGGAAACTTGGGTATCTAGGTGGGAGGATGTGTACTAGTATACTAGTGATCCAGAGTGGTTTTGTCCCTATTTCACTTACCAAGTTCGAAATTGAAAAAACTAACAAAACAATAATAATGATTATTAGGGACCACTAGGTTATGGGTATATTCCCTAGTAGTGTCTCAGGAATGAGATCAGACATTTGATATTGTTACTTTTACACTGAGATACGAGGTACCTGGGGCCTAGATCTAGCTAGTGACTAGGGGTGTTCCCATTACTAGTGCTCATTGACTAAATAGTATTTAACACCGGATTATGGTGTTTGTTGGATGGAAAATTTAGTAGCTTACATTCATCATTTAATTGTATTCATTCTTTAATTTTAACCCCTAAAAAAATTTTCTACTAAAAGTTTCACTTTCGAAATTGTTGCTACCATTTCTTGTTTATAAAAACCTACAAGATTTTTTATCTTATAATGTTTTTCAAATGGAATATTTGGGTGGTATCCTATTGGGATTATGATCACACCATAATTACACTTTTTGGTGTAAGTAGACTTCATTTTTTTTAATCTAGTAAGGGAAAGGCTTCTGGAGACGGTGGTTCTGGTTGTTAGTTTCCTTTTATGGTGTGGTGTTCTAGAGACGACTCGTGGGTGATAGCCTTTTATCATGTGGTGGTACATGGGATGTTTTTGATACTAATATTGTATTTTTGAACCTATTAGGTCATGTTTATAACCTGTTATTCAGTTATTATTTTAAGTATTGTTTGGTTGGTAATTTTCAGATTCAGTTTATTTATGGTTTTTGTCTGTTTTATGTATCCTAACACAGGTAAACCATTCCCAAACTATTTTTTATTATACCTAGGAACTTGTGCCAGACTGTGGGGATAGGGAACACCATCATGGCCTTGCGATGGACTGGGTCAGGTGCAAGTTTCAATGGAGACCAGATTCTATTCGTGACAATATGGTATCAGAGAAGGTTAATATTTTTGGTTCATATCAATATTTTGGGAAGAGACTAGTTAGACAGGAGATAGGACTATTCGGACTTAGAGTTTTGGTTACATGTCCAGTTCCAGGACTATACCTCTCGTGAAAAAACCCTTGTCACCATGGGATGTTGTGATTGTCTGTATGACTTCTCTTCTAGGTGGGATGTGTGGGATGCACATTCCACGTAGACATCAGGTGGGAATAAAGTGGTCATTTATTTCATTTTTTGATGTGTTTGACTTATTAATATTTGATGTAATTGCTGAAATTTTTCATAATTATTTTACTGATGATTTCTTTTGTGATTGTTTCCTTCTATAATAATATTCCCCCCTAGAAAGATCCCATGCACCCATGAAAGGATTTTGAAGAGATTTATCCCTAACTAATTAATAAAAGGATGATAGAAGCTATGGTAAACACTATCTAAGCCCTATAATAGGGAGTAGATACCACTCCAACTCTAGCTCAAGGATAAGAGTCATGTCCTAGGAAGGAAAAAGCACAAGAGTTCCTAAATAAAAAGCCCCCTTCTTTCTAAGTCATCACAAAACCCCAGGATGTAGAGGAGTAGCTCGAGAAGATCAAGATCATTTTTGAGTTACTTGACACCCCTAAGTAGGTAAGGGTGATGTTTTCCTCTTCTCTATTAAAGGGTCCTTGCCACAGATGGTGAGAATTAGTGTTTCAAGCTGGGAAGCATGAACAGATGAGTTGGAAGGACTTGAAGGTTACCTTCAATGCCAAGTACTGCCCTGAAGTCTTGGAATATCCTAGATCCAGGGAGTTTATAAAACATGTTTTGGGGGATATTTTAGTGATGAATTATGCCAAATTATTTTCTAATCTGGCCATGTATACTCTATAAATGGTCTTCAATGAGAAAATGAATGCTCAGAAGTTCGGGAGGGGTTTGCAGCTAGAGATCTATTCCATGGTCTTCTTCTTCAAGATGAAGACTTATGCTGAGGTGGTTGATCGGGATTGTATGGTGGATCTTGAACACAAGGGGAGGTATGGTTTCTTTGGGGTAGTGTCAGTGATGGGAAGTGGCACTTCATCTGAAAAGAAGAGGAAGCGGGATGAGCATGGGAAGAAAGGAGGTGGAAGCTCGGGCCACTCTTCCAGGAAGCTTTCATCAGTGGATTTTGATGCGAGGTCCATTATGTGAAACCAGTGTGGGAGGAAAGGGAACACCTGAACGACATGTTAATCTCCTACAAATACCTATAATTAGTGTGGAGGTATGGGGCACTTACAACACTTTTTTAGGGTGGTATACCCATTCTAGAGTGGGGTAGGATCAGTGGCTTCTAGGGAAGTATCAATTCAGTTAGAGACATCAAGGATGGGAAGCTATCAGTTTGGTGGACATGGTGGTAGGTCCATTTCATCTTCTAGGAAGATCTAATTTATAATAAATCCATAGTAGATCGTCCATTATTAGGCAGAGATAAGGCATCTTCATGCTGTGGAGTAGGCACTGTTGCATCAGATTTAGGGCCATCGACTATCTAAGGCACCATTTTGATTTCAAATTCTATAGATTCTTCTCATTTTGATATTGGTCCTTCTGTTTCATTTATCTATGCTCATATTTTGAGCACACAAAATTTACCAACCATGATTTTTTCTTTTGCGATGGAGTTGGTGACGCGGTTGGTAAAGAAGAAGAAGTAGGGTCTCAGGTGCCCATCGTGTGCACTTACTTCGTCTGGGGTTGAGATGGAGTGTGACCTCTTGGTCCTGAATATGGACCTTTTAGATGCAATCCTCAATATGGATTTGTTAGTTCTTTATCATTCTCATATAAATTTCTATAGGAGGTGGGTGAGTTTCATGATACCTGATGGAAGTCCTCAATATTTTCATGGAGAATGGGATCCTCGGTCGGGCCGCGAATGACCTCCACTCCTAGAGTTGTGAATTATTGTCATCCAGTTATCATTGCTCATTCTAGAGGATGATGGTCATTCTCTTGAGAGTGGGTTACCTCCTGTAGTGGATGATTTACTGGAGGTATTCCTATATGATTTTTCAGGCTTATCCCCAAAGTGAGATGTGGAGTTCTCGATAGATTTGGAACTGGGAACATAGATGATATCTCTTCCCTCATATCATATGGCCCCCACCGAGATAAGGGAATTAAAGATACAAATGGATGATATGGAATCCAATAGATTCATTTTCCCAAGCATCTCTCCTTGGTCTGATCCTATCCTTTTTGCGAAGAAGGATGACAGATCCCTCATGTTGTGTATTGACTAGCAGATGATGAACAAGGTAACCATCAAGAACAAATATCCATTTCCCAGAATATAGGAATTGTTTGATTAGTTGAAGGTGGAAAAGTGGCTTTCTAAAATATAATTGTGATCGGGTTACCACTAACTCAGGGTGAAGGAGACAGATATCCCAAAGATAGCTTTCTAAAGCAGGTATGAACACTTTGAGTACTTGGTCCTGACTTTTGGATTTACCAACGCTCCTGAAATCTTTATAGAACTCATGAAGAGGTTGTTCCACCAACATCTAGAATCCTTATTCATGGTATTTGTTGACAACATCCTAGTCTACTATAGATCTAGGGAAGATTATGGGCATCATTTGTGGATCGTGTTGGGTACTTTACAGGATCATCACCATTATATAATGTTGTCCAAGTGAACATTCTAGATCAGGGAAGTAAAGTTTATGGGTCATGTAAACTTGAAGAAAAGGGTTAAGGTGGACCTAGATAAGATCAGTGTATTGATGTTATGGGAGAATCTGAAGAACATGTTTGTGATTAGATGTTTCCTTGGCCTGGAAGGTTATTATAGGTGGTTTTTTGGGATTTTTATCAGCT
Organism: Viscum album; assembly: GCA_963277665.1. Taxonomy (NCBI): domain Eukaryota; kingdom Viridiplantae; phylum Streptophyta; class Magnoliopsida; order Santalales; family Viscaceae; genus Viscum; species Viscum album. The sequence goes on along the minus strand of OY728120.1, from coordinate 1,761,865,772 downwards.
TTCCCCACCCATGACTATGATCACCCGGAAAGGGGAGAAGTTTGATTAGGTCCCAGAATGTTAGGCATAATTTTAAGAGCTAAAGTGGAAGTTGAATACCACTCCATGTTGATCTTTCCATAATCTGTAAAGGGATATATGGTGTATTTTTATGCTTCATGTATGGGTCTCTAGTCTGTACTTATGTAGGATGATCACAAGGTGGTGTATGGCTCTCACCTACTCTGACCACATGGAAAGACTTACCCAACCCATTAAATGGAGTTGGAAACAATGATGGATGATTTGAAGACATGGCATCAAAAAATCTTTGGGGATAAGTTTGTGGTATACTCTGATCACAAGAGCCTACCCTACATTTTCTCTCAATAGGATATTAATTTGAGGAAGCGATATTGGATCAAGTACATATAGGGGTTCAACATTGATATGGTCTATACCCAGGGTAAGGGTAATGTGGTTGATGATGCCTTAAGTAGAAGAGTACTAGTGAATTTTTTGAGGATTTCCAGTGATGAGTGGACTCTGATGGGGGTCCCTGGTCAGATGCATGTGGTGACCAAGGAACATAGTGAAGGTTTACCCTTGGTGAGCATTTAGTTGACTCCTCCTCATTGGGAGTTGATTCAATGAGAGAATCTTGTTGATGAGCTATGTTAGCAGTTAAGGTAGTTTCATCATGGTGGGGAGACGCCTTCCAATTGAACTTCATCTCTTGAGGGTATCTTGTGCTTCAAGGGCTGTTCAGTGGTTACGTTGTCGCCGAGGAAGGTGGTGATGCAGGATTGCCACCAATCTTAGTGGGATGTCCATCTGAGAGCCACTAATATGTATTATGATTTCCATCAATAGTTATAGTGTCCAGTTATGAGATGAGACATAGTGGACTTCATATTGAGGTGATACACATGCCAATAGGAGAAAGAAGAGAATCAAAAACCATCTAGTCTGCTCAAGACATTACCCATTCCTACATGGAAGTGGGATGAGGACTCAAAATATTTTATAGTTGGATTGCCTCACACACCTTGGGGTAAGAATTCCATCTGGTTAGTGATTGGTCATCTGACCAAATCATCCCACTTTATTCCGATCAGAGATACATCTAAAGCAGATGAGTTTGGTAGATTTTATCTTCAAGAGGTTGTAAGGATTCATGGTGTGCCGTCAACAGTTATCTCAGAAATAGAATCTCATTTCACTTATCAATTTTGGGAAGGCCTTTAGAAGCCCATGGTCTATCGTATTAAAAATATTAGGACATACCATCCTCAAACGGATGGTTAGATAGAGCGGGTGAATCAGATTTTGGAGTACATGCTTCATGCATGTGTTTTGGACTTTAGAGGTTCTTGGGATAGCCATTTGGGATTGGTTGAGTTTTATTATATTAACAGATACCAATCCTTTATTCGAATGGCTCCTTTTTAGGTGCTCTATGGACATCCATGTTGACCCCCAAGTGTTTGGCTGAGGTAGGTGAGAGCTCACTATTGGGTCTGAGCCTTATACAAGAGATATATGAGAATGTCAAGTTGATCAGGAAATGGTTATTGGAGGACTAAAGTCACCAAAAATCCTATAAATATCATATGTGTCAAGAGCTATATTTTTCTATGGGTGACCAAGTATTCTTGAATGTCATCCCTTTTCTGGTTCATCGTCATTTGGGAAAGCACGGAAAGCTGACACCGAGGTATGTAAGAACTTTTGAGAAAAACAGGAATATTGGAGTGGTGGAATACATGTTTGATTTTTCCTCTTAGTTTACATATATTCATGATTTATTCCATGAATCCCAGTTGAATAAGTACAATCCGGATCTGTATCATGTGCTGAATTGGGAGGAGTTGGAGATAGAGGCAGATTTGTCTATTTTTGAGAAACCGGTGTGAATAGTTGATTTCCAAGAGAAAGTGATTTAGGGAAAGTCTATTCCACTAGATTGGTTCCTTTGTAAACATGGTAGAGATGTGCATAGGACTTTGGATTGTAATTCTTGGGTTAAGAAAGAGTACCCATTCTTATTTTCTAATCAAGCTTAGGGCTGACTTTCTAGGGTGTAAAGTCTTTTATAGTGGGAAGAAATTTTCACATCTATGCCTTTATTTTCAGTTATTTTTCTCTCGTATTCTTGGAAATCATTTCCCTATAGGTTTCCCCCTTCACCCACTTGAAATTGGTGAAAATTGACACATTTTTGGGTGGCCAGACTAGGACGCACAATTTGTGTGCATGGTTTACAAAACCGTGAAAGCAAACCGTGCAAGAAAACCATGCATCCCTATCCAGCTCATTAAACATTTGTTGTAATGACCATTTTTTCCTTCCATAATAAAACCTAATCCACCAATTGCTTCCCCATTCAACTCATATAATCCATGGAAAACCTCCAAGCTCTCTCAACCCTCCTTGGAACTAAACTTTTGAAGGGGGATTTGGTGGGGAAACTTCAAACTTTCTCAAGTAAGTGAGTTTACTTATTATTTCTTTCCATTTACTTAGGGTTTCTCCCACATTTATTTAATCTACATATTTCTAGAAGCTATGTATTCATAACTAGGTATTGTTTGAGTTTTATGGTCCAATATTGCGGTTTTAGGTTCGTTTTCACTCCCTTGTGGAGTGACGGTTGTGTCGTTGAAGTATCAGACAAGGATTTGAGGTTTTTGACACTTTTGGTAGTTGATTACATGTGTAAGAATTGTATAATGAGTTATATTTTTGGATTTATATTTTTAGAATTTTCCTATTTCATTGTGTTTGGTGCAAAAACTATTTTTGGTAGCATTGGTTAATCAATTTATTTTTTAAGTGGCATTTGTGTCTTAAAATTGGTGTTTTTCATATGCATTCTATATTGAACCAATTGTGGTTGTATTACACTTCATGTAATGGTTGTATTAAATTTTTTTAGTTTTGAAAATTCGGTTTTGGTGTAATATTGGTATTAATTTGGTTTTAAAATATGTCTTCTAAATGGATTTTATGTGCCATGTTTTGATATACTTTTTGAAATTGTTTTATGGAAATTATAAGTGTTTATTTGAGTTATAAAAATATTGAAAACCATGTATAGATACTTTTTTTGAGTGTGTATGACCATAAATGGTGTTTTTATGTGTAAATGGATTTTGATAGCATTTGGAACTTTTTTGAGCACATAGAGGGAAACCCGACTATCTAGGTGGGCGGACATGTACTAGTATACTAGTGATCGAGAGTGGGGTTTGCATGTTTCACATAGAATGTTTGACATTGAAAACACTAAAAAAATACAATTATGATGATTTGGCACCACTTGGTTATGGGTATGTTCCCTACTAATGTCTTTTTCATGAGAACATACATTTTATATGGTTACTTTTACACCGAGATACAAGGTACCTAGGTCCCACAGCTAGCCAGTGCCTAGGGGTGTTCCTGTGACTAGTTCTGATTGACTACTTTGTATTTACCATTGTATTATGGTGTGTTTGGATGAAAAATTCACTATCTTACATGTTTCATTTAAATGTATTCATTCTTTAATGTTAACCCTTGAAAAGTTTTTTCCATTAAAAGTTACACTTTATAAATTGTTGCTACCTTTTTTTGTTTATAAAAAAATTTATGATTTTTATCTTACAATGTTTGTCACATGGAATATTTGGGTGGTATCTTATTGGGATTAGGATCACACCCTAATTACACCTTTGGGTGTAATTATACTTGATTATGTTTGACACAATAATGGGAAAGGCTTTTAGATAAGGTGGTTTGGGTTTTTAATTTCCTTCCATTGTGCGATATTGTGGAGACGACTTATGGGTGATGTACTCATGTCATGTGGTGGTCCTTGGGATGTATTTTGTACTAAATTTATAGCTTCAGGCCTCTTGTGTAATGTCTAAAAGATTTTATTTTTTTTTAATTTTTTTAAGGATTGTTTGGTTAGTAATTTATAGATTCATATTATTGATTGTAATTGGATGTTTTAAGTATCCTAACTTGGGTAAACCTTTCCCAAACTATTTTTTATCATACCGATGAACTTATGCTAGCCCATGGGGATAATTAATTCCCTTAGGTACATGCCATGGATCAGGTCAGGTTCCAATTTTAATGGAGACTAGATTTGGTTTGTGAGAGGAGGAGTCTCAGTGGGGAGACTCAGAGTCATAAGTGATGCATGATTGAGTTGACCAAGGTGATGCTCTGGAGGTATAGTTATAATCAAATATTATTTTGTGGAATGATTTTTATTCTAATGGCGATGCATGAATTAGTCCTCTATGAGCTTAACTCTCAACATTAGTGGTACACATGGGAGTTTCCAAGATGTATTGTGACTTGAGGATGTAGTTTTGGTGGCCCAGGATAAAATGCAAAATGATGGAGTTTGTGGTGATGTTCTTAGTGTTCCATACGGTGATGTCTGATCATTGTGTTCCTAATGGTTTGTTGCATCCATTAGATATCTTTGAGTGGAAGTATGATGAAATATTTATAGATTTCATCACAGGGCTATCGTGAGCTCAGGGAGTTTAGGATGCTATCTGGGTGGTAGTAGATCGGTTGAAAAAATCAGCTCACTTATTAGCATCTAAGGAGTCAAGAAAATTGGATGCCTTAGAAAAGAGTTATGTGGATGAGTTAGTATGACAACATAGAGTACTGATATCCTTTTTCATAGATTGGTATTCACATTTTACCACATGGTTTTGGTGGGGATTACAACATTATTTTGGCACACAATTACACCTCAAACCTACTTTTCACCCCTAGACAGACGGATATACAGAACAGACTATCTAGATGCTGAAGGATATGCTACGACCATGCGTCTTGGACTTTAGTGTGTCTTGGGTGAGAAAATTACCCTCAGTCTAGTTTTCCTATAATAATAGCTATTACTCATCCATTGGAATTGACCAATTTGACGCTTTGTATGGATGACTATATCGGTCATCATTGTGTTGGAATGAGGTTGGGGAAACAACTATTATTGGCCCTGAGGTAGTGTAGAGAATGAAAGAGAATGTTTATCTTGTTCACAAGAGGATGATGGAAATATTGGACCAGAAGAAGTCGTATTCCAATAGTAGGAGGAGACCCTTGGAGATCTAGGTTGGGAACCATGTGTTCTTGAAGGTTTCCCCTTGATGTGGGCATCATAGGTTTGGTAGAGGAAGAAAGATTTCTCCCAGGTTCATTGGTCCCTTTTAAGTATTGGGGTGAGTTGGGGAGGTGGCATACCAGTTGGTGTTTCCACTATATTTAGAGAGGGTCCACAATGTCTTTCCCATCTCTGAGCTTTGTCAATATCTGCACAATGACTCCCACAACATTGACTGTGGAGAGTTGGATATCAAGGATGACACAATGTTTGTGTAATGACCAGTGGTGTTCCAGGATCATTGAGAGAAGGTGCTGTATAGATAGACCATTCCTTTAGTTCTCTTGTTTTGGAGGCATGGTGTCCTAGAAGAGATTACTTGGGAACGAGAAGCGCATATGCATGCTGAGTACCCAAAGTTGTTTTTATTTTTAGATTGATCTATTTTACTTTTTAATGTATGGTTTGAAACTTATTTGATATGAGATGAGTATTTTCCTTACTCTATAATGTGCAATAAAGTCTTAACCTATGAAAAGGGGAAGACCAGATTCATAATTGAGATGCATTAATTGAGATGTGATTAAACCCATGTGGGTGAGTTAGTGGCACCCAGAGTGGAGATTATATTGAAATTGAGGATGGGATTATCTAATTCATGTGTTTGGAAAGTGTGGTTGTTGATCTAGTGTGGGGTTTATTCTAGTCGTTTGGGTTATCAGATATCATAGGAGGTGTTATTGGATGTTGAGGTTTCACTTTGGATTTCAAACAAGATAGGTTGGTTTGTCATTGAACCTATAGGTTGGTAGCGGTATTTCAAGTGTCAAAAAAGACCATTTGAGAGGTATCTCAAAAGGTGATTCTTCAAACCCCTCTTATTCTTTTGGGTTTGGTTTTAAATTCTTATGTGCGAGAATAATTTAAGAGGCATCAGATGTAATAGACCAGACCTCGCCGATCCATTACTTTGGGAAAATCTAGCCATTAAGGTGTTATTGGATGTAATAGTGACTCATTTCAAGTGTTTTCCAAAATTCTAGTTTTTTCAACCCAAGGTCATCCCAATTTTGAGTCATGTTGGTGACTCGCGATGGTGACTCACAATGGTGGGTCAAGACCGATGAGTTAGTAATGGTAATTCGCAATGGTAGGTCACAACAATGAGTCGCAGTGGTAACTCACACCGGTAGGTCGCCAGTGGTGAATCACGATAACGATTCATCCAATTATGTCTCTTCCAATGGTGAGTCATAAAACGACAAGTCATCCAATGACAATTCAACCAATAGTGACCCATCCACCGGTGACTCATCTAATGATTACATGTTTGATGGTTACCCATCCAATGGTGAGTCATCCAATGGTGAGTTGCCCAATAGCGACTCATCCAATGGTGACTCATCCAATGGTGACTCACCCAATGGGGGGACTCACCCAATGGCGACTCACCCAATGATGAGTCATTTCTGATTTTCAAAATTTCAAAATCTTCTTAGTTTTTCCAGTTTCACCCCTTTATCATTTTAATTGATGAAAAATGAATTTAATGACACATTTAAATTGTTTAGAGTCCATTTCAATGTTCCTAAATAATATCTTTTACTCTTATAAAATCCCATAGATTTTAAATGTCCAAACCATATGGTCTTGGTCAAGATCCAACTTTAATTGCTTTTAAAATGATTCCTCCGTTGATATAGGATCTGACCATTCTAAATCCATGATCCTTTATTTCTTATAAGTTTCCCATTATCTTGATATTGAGACACCCTAAAATTTTCTTCCCCAACGAATCATGCATTTTTTATTTGGCCTTGGATCAGGTTTCTCTAGAGGTTTCTTCTTGCTGCATGCACACCCCCGATTTTGGCATAATAAGGAATTGCTGATCATCTATTCTTCCAAAAAGGGATCCCTTCATCTTTATTTAATTTGTGTATCATGAGGGGTGGGTGTATGATATTTTCCATTGTTAATATTGAAGAATTATAAATAAATAAATACAATTGAATCAATTTAATATCAATATATAGGGCTTTGGAAAAATTGAAACATGCTTTTGTTTTATTATTTTGTTGTTGATATTGTGTTTTGTATGGAATAATCACCCACTAAAAACATATTCATGGGTGGTATTTGTTTGTGAACGTGGAATGGCTTGTGAATTCTTATTCTTTGGTCTTCAATAGAATGTATATATATATATATGAAATTGATTAACCACATACACTCAGCTAATAAATGGATTCCTGAAGATCAAACTATTTCTATAATAACCCCTATATTAACAAGAGGAAATTGAATAAGGAATGCCTTATTGAATCTGAATATTCTCTTCCTTGAGATGTGCAATGGTGTGCTGGGTGTGGGTTCTTCCATGGCTTGGTTCTGTTCAGCTCCAGCCCAAAGTGGTGTTGTCTGCTCAGACTTGCTCAGACCCCCTCAATGGAAATGCTCCATCGACGTGGTGTTGGATCTTCGAGTCCTGGGTGATCAAGATTTGGATTCATACTCCTTGTGTTTTCCTCCTTTTTGGGTTGCTGCAGATGTGTTTGAAGGGTGGCATGTGGTTGAGATGTGTCTCTTCTTGTTTATGCTCCAACAATGATTGCTACGGGAGAGTTTGACTTTGCTCTACCCATTTGTTTGTCTTCTAGATCTACTAGACTTTTCTTGTAGTTGAAATTTTATGTGTTTGATGGAACTATTTTGTTTGATCTTGGAGGTGGGAAGTCAGTGTAGCTAGACTCGATCACTTGGAACATGCCCAAAGAAGGTTTCATAGCTAGTTTTTCATCTTTTTAGTTCTTTTTGGATTTGGTTTTTTGAGAGGGTATGACATCAGCCATCAGATTGGGCTTGTGATTTGACAAAGGACACTTTCTTGCCGATTTGCATTGAAAATTTGGAGTGCTTCAACATCTTTTATGCTAGAGAGGGGCTTCTCTAGTTTTCAATTTGGTTTTCAATTTTTTTTGTCCTTCTGGTGTGATTGTCCTCAGTCCTTGATGTCCTTTGGGTTCTCCCCCTTATTCCATTAAAAGGGGGCTTTATCAATAATAAAAATATTTGAAGGCCTTCAGGCCATTGGGGGGGGGGAGAGTGAATATGAAGAATGATGATGGTAGTAGTTGGTATAGGTAATTTACCTGAAATTTCCCCATGAGTATTATTCATAATGCTTCACTCCATGTCTTGGGATTGTTACTTTGTTATAACATGAATGGGTGTGAAACAGAGAGTAAATGGGGAATGTGTTAAACTAGTAGGCTCTTCTCCTTCTGAAATGACTATGGTGGTGTTGAACACTTTCTTGTGTTTCTTGTTGATAGTTTTTCTTAGTAGTTTCCTAGGTAGTGATGGAATGAATAAATAAATAGTTAGAAAAGAACTATAATTGGTTAATTAAATTGGGTAGGGGTATGATTTGAGTTGTGGATTATTGAAAAGCGTCTTTCATTTATCAACTTTGGAAGTGACCAACACTAATAAATTAATTTAGAGGTAGCAGGAAAGTAGGAAGTATTATGGAGTGGTTGGATTTTTGATTGAGAACCCATAGTTTGGGATTCAGTGTTTGATGCTATATATGTATACCTTTATTTTTTTGTGTTTTTTATATGAACCAAACCCTAGTTGAGCACTATGTGCTGAACATCCCCATTTTTATGGGGGAGGGTGTCTTTCCCAAACATCCCAGTATGATGATGGATGGATGGCCACCCGCTCATGCCTGCTCTCTATTCCAGGTGGTCATGGCCTAAGATTCTTTGGGAAGGTGGAGGTTTGTGATTCTCAGGTGTGTGTGGATGAGTTTTGTTTCCAAAGCATCTTTGGGATGCAATGCTTTTTGCTTCCCAGGTGTCTTCGGGATGAGGTGTGGTTGTGGCCCATGTGTATATGGGTGGGATGTATTGTGGTAGTGGACCAGGTGTCTACGTGTGGGATGTGATGTGGTATGTTTTCCAGGTGTCTGTGAGTGATATGTGATTTCACAGCCTAGGTGTGATGGGGAGGGTTGTGACATGGTTCTTTTGGAAGAGGTGAGAGCACCATGAAATTTTATGTTAGGGTGTGAGAGTGGCTAATCAATGGGAAAGTGGTTTGGGGTACCCTATCACCGATGTTCTCTATATTACATCATTTAAATTGCATTATTTAGTGAGTGTACCTTTGGTGAGGGTGGGGTGGCTAGTATACCTTGTTATGTGTGGCTGGTTTCTGCTATTTTCTCATAGGAGAATTAGTATGATTCTTCCACTTTTTCATGATAGACTTTGGTTTTTCCTACTTTGTATACTTGTATCCTCACCCTACGTTATAAAAATACTTTCATGTTTCTAGGAGGACTACGAGTACCATGTTAGGAATTAATAGCTCAGAATTTAGGATAGTTTTTGTGTCACTTCTTAGCATTAATTTTGGGTATTTACTTTGGAGTCTCTTGTTTGGTATTAGTTATATTTTAAACATGCATATGAGATGATTTTGGCTTATTTTTATATATTGTATTTAGAGTTATTTTGTGGTGGATCATCTTATCTCCTGATCATGGTTACTATAAAAGTGTAATGACTTCTATTTTTTTGATATTTATATTCCCTTGCTACTGGTCACCACCCTGGGGCCTACTGGAGGTAGGACTGAGGGTCACTATCTCTATTTCATCATTTCCAGTTTAAGAGGGTATTATTTGGCGGGATGGGGTCATGAAAAGTGATGTATTTCTTAGAAACCACTCATTCTATACTTTACCAAAATTCTATGACATTATAATATACTTTAACTCATAGTTAGACTTATCCTTAGAGACATCCCTAGGGATATACATAGAAATATCCCTTGAAACATCACTAATGTTCTGTCATCCTAGTTTCCAATGGACGACTAAAACTTTTCATTGATACCAACTATAGAGACCCATGATAACATACATTGATATTAAATAATTTTAGATAAATATTCATCCCATCATAAATATACATGCCTAAGGACCATAATAGTTTAGTTTCTTTGGAAACAAGGAACACAATAATCTTATTTGGTAAAATCTCTTCAATGAATTCATTAAATATATTCCCCTTTATTACTAGTATATAAAACATTTATTCATAACCAAGGGAAGTTAAACCTATGAAATGGGTGAAATTGATTGTTCATTAGTGGTAAATAAAAATATGTAAGAATAACATAAACATAATGGTATAAGAACATGAGTATAACATTTAAATATGATACCCTACATAAAAAGATCATAATCACGACACATGAAAAAATTATTGGAAGTTCATATGTGTCACACCCATGTTTTTTTACAATTTGTTCAATTTCATTATTGGATCTTGGTTATTATATCGAGTTTTGGGTGTGATAAGGTTTCACATTTGAGGTGTTTATTTATATATTTTTGATCCTGAGGTTATTACTTATGTTTTTTAGGAGTTCCTGGTGAAAATTAAAGATTTTAGGTTTGGAAGTAGCCAACACACGGTTGGTTAACGATTTGTTAAACCATGCAGCTCAGCCCAGGTAACCGTGAAACTAAGTGAATTTTTGGGATAATTGCATTTGGCATAGTTAGAGAAAAATTTATAAACCATGCATCCAAACTGTGTGGGGTTCCTTGTGTGTCCAGTGAGTGTCGCATAGTTCGAACATGGTTTGGTAAACCGTGTGGCCAAACCATGTGAGATGACCATATCTATTTTTTTTTGAAATTCCATGTATGTTCCCTTGAAATTTTTAACCCAAAACACCTCCCCTATTCCTCTCATAGTTCATGTGATCAAAAGGAATCCCATCCCTTTCTCTCAAAGCCTCTAATCCATTTTCCATGGTATAACTAAGGTGATTCTTCATGTTTGTGGATGGATTTCACATGCTAATCCTCTCATTTCTTCCCCTCTTCATATTTCCTCCATTTTCTCATGAGGTTTGATTCTTCTATGGTCTCTTGGACCTATGTTTCATGTTTCCACTTGATTTATGTGGTTTTTTTCTTGTTTATGGTTCCTATTGGAAGATATTGGTTCTTAGAACCATAATGGCATGGTTTTGGGTTTGCATTATTAATGAACCGTGAGACTGAGGAAAGTTTCCCTTTTCACTCTCCATTTTAATTTAAAAATCATGGATGTCATGCTTATTTCACTTCCCTTAGATGCTAAATAATGATGTGTAATCATTGAAATTCTTGTTTGGTGTGCTATGTAGTGGTTTCTCCCTTTTTATGTGATAAATTTCATTGTTTGTTAATTATTTCACAATAACTATTCAATTAAATGCCCGATTGGATTTTGAATGTGCTTTGTGGTTTTAAAATAATGATTTGGATTGTGAATAAATTTGTGATATATGTTAAATGATTATTTGGTTTTCTCAAATGGGTTTTAAGAGTGGTTTTGGATTTTAAAGAGATGCGTATTTGGATTTTTGAAATGGTTTGGAAAGTGATGACAGTTAATGGCCCGTTTGGATGTTTTTTTTGAAAATAATGATATTTTTTATTATGAATAACATCATTGGATAATTATCTTCCTATGTGAGTGTGTGTGTATATATATACATGAATGTGTGGGATATCCTCACTGCATAATCCTCATGCCCCATTTTCTATGTGCAGAATAAGAGGTCCTCAGTGTAAAATCCTTTATGATTAATGAATTATATGGCAAGAGATTGATCCTTACAGCGAATCAAGTGATGCCTATTGCTTAAGTTATTATATATGTGTATGATATTGTATGCTCAATTGGCATTAGTTATCTCAACCTCTTATATGTTATTTACATGGAGAACCTGGAATAACTATTGAATTTTCTAAGAATGATTGCTACACTAGTTAGATTACGCAGTAGTTAGTAGCCCATAACAGGGGGATATTTTTTATTATTGCTATGGGATTGTGCCCTTAGTCTGTTCTAGTTAGGGTGTGTCTAATAAAGTAATATTATTTTATGTCATTGAGTAATGTTTTATTTCTATGATGAGTTAAGATGTATAATATGTTTTATATTATTAGATAGATCCTAGGTTCCTTCCATATATACTGGTACTTAGTTACATACAATGGATGATTGTGTTTCATGACTTGTTGGATACTTTTAAATGACATCATTCCATTTAATTTATTTCCTTGTTGATGTTCTTGTTCCTTTGAGTAGTGTATCTTCTTGATAAAAATGATAAATGGGTTTTTTAGTGTTCATGGGAAATTGTTTCTCTTTGAAATGTTATATGTAATCTTATTCTAGTTTTGAAATAAAATAATCACTTTCCTTATTGAAAATTTAAATGGTTGTTTCATGGAAATGAAAAGGTAAATGGAACATGACTTGTTGCAAAAATGGAAAATTCTTGTGAAAAGACTAGATTTGTATATTGTATTTCAAACTTGAAGTTTTTGTTTCTTTTATTTTAAAGGAAGGTCATTGGGGATAATTTTTTTGAGCACACCCACTGAGTTTTAATACCCATGACTATAATATATTCTTGTTTTTAGCCTTTGTTGTAGGTTCATATTGGTATCAATTTCCATGGACTATGGTTGGTATTGGTATTAGAGAGTGACCTTCAGTGTCACATGGATATGTTGTGGTCATCTGGTTTGGTTTGAGTTTTTCTTTTTTAGTTTGTTTTATTTTTATTTTTGTGTAAAATATGTTTAGTTGGATATTGAGATGTACATATATATACATATATATATATATTTTGGGATAATTTCTTTATCTTTCCATTGTTTAGTTTATTTAATTTATTATTTGAGAAATCATTCTCTTTGTTTACTCTATTGATGATTGACACTAGCTTCCAACCTGTGGGGATCTAGAATTCCCATTGGGCCATGTATTATAAGGGGTCTGGTGTCGGGTTGGATGAAATCCTAGATTGGTTCATGAAAAAATGGTATCATAGTAGGATTGGTTCCCTTGTAGGACCTAACTTTTGGAGAGCCTTTTGTTATTTGGGGATGTCAAGGTATATTGAGTAGGATTATCAGAACCTCAAGGTATAGGTATGAGGTAGTGTATGGACAACACTTTCTATACCAAGCCTTATGTTTCCATGGTAAGTCCAGTTTTATTTGGTCTCCTTGGTTCTTGAAGTTTGTTTGGTATTTAGGATATGAAAAGGGAGTGGTATAAAGGTCTCAATGAGCTCATAAGGCCATGAAATCCATGTGGATCTGGGGAAAGAGTCCTTTAATACTCTATAAAGAGGTGGATTAATTAGAATGTGGCCAAAAATCATGTGTCCAAGTCACCCATCAACACTATTTTCCCCTTCTGAGTTGTTTTTTATCTCCTTTGATTATTAAAATTGTTTTCATAAATATTATTTTGGAGTTTTGGGTAATAGATTTTGAAATGGAAATGGTTTGGTATTTAGGGAAATAGAATATGACTTTTTAGTTTTATTTTGAATAAATAATGAAAAATTGATTTTTTTTGTAAAATTAACCTTTGGGGTGAAGCAGAAATAGTTAAACGAGATTGAATTTTTTATAATTAAAACATTGAGTTTGTTAAAATTGTTTCGAAATCCAGTATTTATCATGATGGAAGTTTTTATTTTTTTTAATAAGATGAAATAGATATTTGGATGGAAACTCCTATGATTTTGTTTTCAATAATGATGCAATGATTTGGAACATGGAATCTGAAAATGTGTTTTGACCAGGTAATTATTAATTTTAGAAAGGTTTTATAAATAACGATGTGTGGAGTGGGTTGAGATTGTGAAAAATTTGATGGAATTTTTTTTTGGAAAATGGAAATGTTTTGTTTCAACATTTTGAATATCCTTGTGTGCTCACATGCATATATATGTGTAAAAAGTGGTTGAATGATAACGTGGGAGGTTGAGTTCCCAATATGTCATAGATTGATGGGTACACAGGGTAGCATGTGGATGTGCACGTGAGGGAGACTCTAAGAAGTACCATTAGTGAATGTGAAAATCTACCAAGTTTATTATCTTTTTAAAAGTTTTTTCAAAAATAAAATTCATATATGCTGATTACCATTGCATGCATGGCTTAATATCATATCTTTTGGGAATGTTTCTTGTTCTTTGTTTTGAGTTTGAGAACTCTTTTTAATGATTTGGTTTTGAATGTGGCATTGGTTTTATTCTTTCCTGGTGTGTGCCTCTATGAAGGTTTTATGGATATTGGTTATATAGATATGGGTGGTTACCCACTAGCATGCTTTCCAGTTGATCAATCTAAGGATTTTGTTCTTGAGTTTTGAAAATTGAATCCACTTCTCTTTCATGGTCAAGCATATACTCTCAAAATAGAAGAGTAGATGTGTAAGATTGAATGGAACTTTAGCCTCATTGAGTTCCCCAAGTCATTAAAGGTAAATTTCTATATAATTATACTTGAGGGTTTTCCTTGGAAATGGTAGAATTATGTATCTCAAAACAAGCCTCATGAAGATATTATTTGGGAGTTATTTAAGGGTTAATTTACCTGAAAATATTTCTCAGAGATGAAAACGGTGAGTAAGGGAATGGATAAGTATTTTCTGTATCATGGTATTGGGTTGATTTTGGAGTTCTGTCATTTTTTTGTAGAACTAGATCCATATGATCATGTTTATGTTGAGAATTATTCCTCAAAGGATCAAGAATTTATTGTGGGATTCATCCTGATCTATAGTCGAAGTTGTTTGAGTTCAATATCACCTCGTTTTCCAATGTGGTGAGGCAAACAGTTTGTGTGGAAGCTGAGTTTACTGGAGTGATTAAGGAAGTCCCTACTCCTCTAGTCCCTAGAAGTGGTGAAGAGAATTCCATTAAAGTGGTAAAGAAGTGTCCAGAATCTATTGAAGCTGGTCATGGAATTAAAAGTCATTGAAATATTTTGTCAGCTTCTTTTGTGAATGGAATCATGGTGTGTCATCGCCGTGGAAGGTTAGATCATACGAATTAATCATTTCCAAGAGCACTGAAGACCTATCAATATTGTGGGTGCCTAGAACACTTGTAATGGTTCTGTTGAGGTTTTCCAGGAAGTGACATGGAGCTAGTTTATGGGACTACAGTTCTATTTGGAATTAGTTTAAAGTCTCTTTCTATTGTAGTGTGTCATTCTGTTATGGAATTTTTTACTAGTGGTGTTCTATTTTATTTGAAATATAAGGGAATGTTGTAGATATCCTACGAACTCTTATTTTAATAAAAGCGAGTTTAATTAATTATTTCCTAACTACAGTGTAGAAGATTCTTTAGGCATCAGGGCTCTAACCATTGGTCCTAGAGTGAAGATTTCCATGCATTCTAGAAGCCACTGGGGAGTGTGAATCCTTATTTTAGTTTTTTATTATCCATTTTTAAGTGGGTGGTATAAATGATCATGTTGTTGTTTTACTTATCATGGGTTAATTTACAATTGTCTCAAGTTTATTTTAGCAGGGTTCTTTGTGTGGTGGGGTTAGTTGGCCTATGAGGAAAAATTATTATGTTGACCTGTGTTGTTGGTTTAGGCTGGTTGGTTATTAATGGTGGGGAGAACCACCATGGGTCTCATTGAGTTTTATTCTAAATATAATATGTGTTGATTTTTTCTAATGGTGGTGAGTTCGTTCCAGCCTCCCGCATTGAGAATTTGGTTTTTTTCAGGTGTTGGTACATTATGAAGTATATTACTTTTGGAATTGTTTGATTTTTGAGTTTTCTTTCGGTTTAGTTGAGCGTTGGGTTTTGAAGTATTCTCAATGAAATTTTTTAAAGATTTTTTGTCGACGTAGAGGCTTGATGTTTCCTATTGTTCATTGAGAAGTGGTTTCAGATTATTGTTTTGTTTCATCCAAGAGTCGTAAGTTACATTTGGAAAGGGTTGAGATGCTCATGGGTTAAGAGTTCGAATCAGAATGTTTTGGAAATTATTTTTCATTGATTAATCATCTGGAAGATGTTGTGGTTTTCTAGGGGCAAAAATCATTATGGCGGGGAGAGTTTTCACACCTGGGTTTTTGTTTTCTCCCTTTGTTTTAGTTCATTATTGGATCTCTGTTTTTCTGTCAATTTATAGTTATTATTGGGTTTCAAATTTTAGGTGTTTCCTTGTATATTTTTGATCCCAAGGTCATTACTCAAGTTTATCAAGATTTATTGTTGAAAAGTAGAGTTTTTGGGCTTGTTAGTATCTTATGCATGGTTGGAACATGGTTTTTTAAACTATGTGGCTAAGCCCATGTAACAGTGCATCTAGGTGTCTTTTTAGGACAGTGGCATTTATCATGTTTGGCACATAGTTTATAAACAACACATCCTAGCCATGCATGGTGAATTGTGTGTCCAGTGTGGGGTCAATAGTTGGCGCATAGTATGCTAAACTATGTGTCCAAACCATATGAGCTACCCATATATAAAAATTTGTGAAATTCTAAGTATTCCCCTCAATATTTTTAACACAAAACTCCTAATATATTCCTCTCTAAGTTCATGTGACCCAAACAGATCCCCTACCTTGATCTATAAGACCCCACCCCTCCTTCCATGGTAGATATAAGGCAGTTATTCAAGTGTGGGGCTAGATTTCTCAATGAAATACTCTTCTCTCTTCTCTCTCTTCCTCTTTACAACATTTTCTCTTAAGGTTTTATTCTCTTATGGTATCTTGGACCAAGGGTTCATGTTTTCCCATGATTTATTTTGGGATTTTTTTCTTATTTAGGGTTCCTCTTGGATGATCTTGGATCTTGTAACCTTTATGGTGTGGTTTCATGTTTGCATTGTTGAACCACTGTAATATTGAGGTTGGTTTCCCTGTGCACTTATCCTTTTAATTTAAGAATCATGAATTTAATTATATTCACACCTCCCTTATATGCTAAATTATTTTGTGTGATCATTTAAATGATTATTTGGTGCGTTAAGTAGTGGTTTCTCACTTTATATGTTATAAATGTCCTTGTTTGTTAATTAATGTACAATATGTGCTTGATTAAATGACCGGTTGGATTTTGAATGTGATTTTTTATTTTAAAATAATGGTTTTTCTTTTGAATACATTATGATATATGTGAAATGATGTTTTGGGTTCCTCAAATGGGTTTTCAAAGTGGGTTTGGATTTAAAAGAGTTGTTTATTTAGATTTTGGAAATGGTTTTGAAAGTGATGAGGGATAATGTACTATTTGGAACTTTTGTGAAAATAGTGAAAACGTTTGTTATGAAAACACTACATTGATATTTCTCTTTAAATGTGTGTATATATATAAATGAATTGGTGGAATTTCTTTATTTTCTGATATATTTGTTATTATTTCTATGGGATTATGGCCTCGGTCTGTGCCAGTTAGGGTGTGGTTGAGTGTGTGAGAATATTTGATTATTGAAAATGAAAAGTTAAATGGAACATGACTTGTTTTAAGAATGGAAAATGTGTGTGAAAACCAAGATTTTTATATTGCATTTCAAAATTGATGTTGATTGTTATTTTATTTTAAAGGAAGTTCATTGGGAATAGATTCTCCAGGCATGCATACTAAGTTTTAATACTCGTTCTTATAGTTTATTATTATTTTTGGCCATTGGTACAGATTCATCTTGGTATCGATCACTGTGGTTGATGGTTGGTTTTGATATCAGAGAGTGACCTACGAGGTCACATGGGGATGTTGTGGTCGTATGGTTTGGTTTGATTTTTGGTATTATAGTTTTTTGTACTTTCAATTTTGTGTAAAAGATGTTCATTTGGATATTGATATGTATATATATATGTTTGTTTTTTTATATTTCCATTATTTTGTTTATTTAATTTATTATTAGGAAAAATTGTTCCCTTTTTGTACTATGTTGATGCTCAACAAAAGATTCCAGCCCTTGGGGATCAGGAATTCCCTTCGGGCCATATCTTGGATTATGTTGGGTGTTAGATCAGATGAAATCTTGGTATAGTTCATGATAATAAGACATGAAATTATGATATAATTTAGAACATTAACCATGTGATCATATCAAAGGAATAATACATAAAATTTATGGCAGACACATAATCATGTAATATCATTGCATATAAGTAAAGGTGCATTGTAAAAAAATAATAGGGAACTTCATGGGGACTACACCTACTGGGTGTAACCCACCACCAACTCCATTCATTTTCCTTTACTCATAAGGGATCATATTTTCCTATCTTCCCATAGTGGATTAAGTTTCCCCATCTTCCCATAATATATTGTGTATTGACATATTCCCATAGTAGATCAGGTTTCCCCATCATCCATAGTAGACCAATCCCATAGAATTGATTCCCATAATTATATCATGAGATATAAATCTTTACCCAATTAATTATAGGGAGATATATTTCCCAAAAGTCACATAATAAAATCATACATACAATTTACACAAGAATAAAAAACGCACATCACATCATTACCCATAAAATGATATGGGTTTCATAAACATCATATCATAACTCATGAAATGAAATGGGTTACATAAACATCTCATCATATCATTAAATATGTAAAATAGAAAGGTTTCATAAAAATTTACTCAATTTATTGCCCATTAAAAGAAATGGGTTTCAATAGAATATAAACCATGGAATAGAAATGAACTTCATAAACATAATTTCATCAAAACATAAAGCATTAAAGAAAGAATTTGAATGGTATTCTTGGATCATATCCCCAATTAAGCATAAACTATAACACTATATTTAATCTTAGACAGAGAACTATTTTAAAATATCACATGGAATATTTCCCAAGTAAATTTCCCTTTCATTTAAAATCCTTTTTATGAAACCATTTCAATAATAATTTTCTTATAAAGAAAGATTTACCATTTTATTTAAAACATTTCATAAGGAAAATATATTTTATTCTTTGGAAAATTATTTTTAAAACATAAAACCTAGTTAAACCCATTTTCATTGAAAATAAACACGAAAACATATAATAAAATATATAAATCATTTTAAAAAACTTTTCCTTAAAAAAATAAAAAAGAAAATTTTATACATTTTGAACCCTTTATAAATTTAAAACATTTTTGAGAACATTTTCATTGAAAATAAATTTTAAAAAAATTAAATTATTACTTATAAATAATTTAAAAAACTTATTAATTTGTAATTTTTTTAAAAGATTTTACTTTAAAAATATTATTAAAAAATTTTATTGTTATATTTAAAAATCATTTAAGAAACTTCTGGAATAATAAAACATTTTTGAAAACCATTTTCATATAAAACACATTAAATATAATTAACGTCCTGAATATTTGGAAAATAATTTTCCATAAAAAAATATTTTAATATTGAAAATAAATCTTTAAAGAAAGGATGGTAATTATGGTGGCTATATACATACATATTGAACAATCCTTTTGCACTGTAAAATTTTAAAAAATTACCTCGATAGGAAAATGACAAGAAGATTAATTTTTAAAACTATTTTTTAAAAGTTAAAACACGTGTAAGAATAGCCTTTAAAAATAATTGGATAATATTAAAACATTTTTGAATTTTTTTTAGAGAACATTGTTTTTAAGGAATACATATTTCCAACCAAAGAGGGAGATAAAGTCAGATTTTCATAAAAACACATTCCCAATTATATTTAGTAACAAAGAGTTTGGAAATGGTAATAAAAAATTAATATATCATGAATAATTAGAGAAGAATAAAATTCATTATTTTTCATGAAAATTTATCATAATGTTTCATCAATGAAATCATAATCATAAAAAATCATTATAATTGATGAGTTTATTCCAATTAACTCTTACCACTTGGTAATTTTGAATCATACACCCCAAGTAAGAAAATATGGTTACATAAAATTGAAAATATCATGGAATGTAGGATACTGATGAGATTACATATCAAAGGAATTTTATAAAACTCATAGAAGAATATAGGTGAATAATATGGCATGTGTCTCAAAGAATTAAAATTAAGACAAAATTACTTTAAAGATTTGGTAACTTTTGAAACTTGAACACAATGAAAGAAATATAAAAAAATTTATATGTAAATAAAAATAAATTTAAGTATAAGAATAATAAAATTAAACCTTGTTCACTATACACATGACATCTCATAAATAGGAGGTGAACATGACTTGTGTCTCACATAACATAAAACTGAGATGATAAAACCATTACCTTATGTCTTGACATTCTTCATATAGGTTCAGCCCACATGTATAATAAATATAAGTTTATTAAAAATATAACAAAGTAAAATATTCTTATATCTAATACCATATAAGATTCTATTATGACTTAATAGTACTAATTTATTAACAACTCCATGTTAACATTACGTTTCGGGTAATATCCACATTGTTTTTTATATTTGTTTTGACTTATTATTATTGATCATGTAAATTAGATCATGATTTAATTATTTCTAGAAATTAAATAATTATTTTTATATCCCATAAATTAATTATATAAATAATTATAATATTCTATAATATATATATATATATATATATATATGAAATGGAATACTCCGCTCATGGAGGGAGTAAGAAGTATGTACGCATGAACACTGTTTTCATTTTCATATGATATTCAATGAATGAATGTAATTTAAATATATGTATATATTAAACATAATTAATGTATTATTATCTTTTCATATATATAAAATAATTCCACTAAACCAATCCTTAATAAATTCCATGTATAGTGTGAATTAATCGCATAACTTTGAGGAGATAGTATTCCACACATCCACAAATGAAGTTACCATATTTATAAAAAATAGAAACCATAAAGGTATATTTTATATAATAATTATATAAGAATAAATAAATCATAAATATAATAAATATAATATAAATAAATATTTTCCATCTTAATTCCACACCATGAGAGGTGGTAAAAAAAAATAACATCATTTTGTGAGGATGTAGTTAGTTGGATACAAGAATAGTAAGTTCGTTACCCATTAGATAAAAGTTTGCGAAGTGTAGTTACAACCCTTAATTTAAAGAAATATCCGTATATTTATAATTTTTTGGTTATTATTTTATCACTTATGAAGAAATGTTTAGGGTGTTTGGAATGAAAATAAAACAAAAGAGCTTGGGGAAGGGTGTTACCTCTTCTTTGGTTAACACCTCTTGGTTTGTGGAAAAAGGATTCATTGGTGGGATTTATTCCCAAAGATGGTATTATAGGATTAATATAGTGATATTGGGATATTAATTTAGTATATTTTGGTCGAGACAAAGGGCTTTAGAGGTGTGAATAAATGGGTTGGGTGAGTGCCTTTTCATAGTAGTAGAGTGAAATTCTGGTAAATTTTTTAAAAGGGAATTCCACCCATGTTTGTCTAATGAAAAGTGACCCAATAATGAAACAAATTCTAGAAAATGGATTATAGGGTCTATATATGGAAATAAAATTAAATTTTTTCAATTTTCTAGGTCATTTGGGTCCTTACGTGTAAGAATTAGTCCCTTGTTAAGATAATTATCTTGTCAATCATTTCAATTAATTTTTATTAATTTCACAAATATTTTCTAGAAAATTTGTTTACCTTATTTAAACTAATATATTATATTGATTCCAGATATGTAATCCATTTTTCAAAATTTAAAACATAGAATTAGTGTCAATTAAATCAAATTTAATCCTGCATACAGGATGACCAAGTAGGGTTTTAATGAAAAAATATTCAAAAGGTTGGTAAATTTTTAGATCCAATTTCAAAGTGAAATTGATTACAATGAAAAAATAGGATTAAATGATGTATATATAATCTAATATAACTTTAAAAATATTTAAAAACCTCATTAAATCTTATAATTAAATTATAAAAAAGTAGTTTTGAATTAAAATTTAGTATTATTCATTATTTATGAAAAAATAAATCTTCCATGAAAAAATAATCATCCTAATATAAATTTTTATGTTATTATATAAAATATGAAGTTTATTTTTTCAAATAAAAGTTTTAAAATTTTCAAAAATAAGATTTATAATGGGTTTGTCATTAAAAGATGGTAAAGTAACCTTTTAGAAGAATACATATTTTTATTCATAAAATTGAATTTATTCTTATCTTATACATATTAAATCTATTTGATTATTATAAAAAATATTAATTTAATATATAAAATATAAATATTATTTAAAACATTAATCAAAAGTGGTTTTTTTAATTTATTGAGATAAAATTGTGTTTGTATATAGAAAAATAGTTTCCTTAGAAAAAAAATTTCTTTATTTTCAAATAGTTCTTACATTCACTTATACTAGTTGATAACCAAAAGATTAATTATATATATATATTTGTAAATAATATTTTATTAATTTATTTAATCTTATTCATAACTTAAATTCCCACAGCTAGGTGGTACCAATAATAATAGTTTAATAATAATATTAATAGTATCATGCAGTTTGGTAAAAGTCAACCTTGCGTGTAACACAAGCTAATGAAGGAACTCTATATTGTGTGTAATTCATGACAAAAATGGTGTTTCATGTACTAAAATCTAATCTAAGTTTTTATTATAGATAAATATTGATTTTTTGTTGTGAATAAATCAAGACACTCTTTGTGATTTCATATAAAAATCTACATTCAGTGCTGTGTGAAATGAAAACAATCAAAGATTAAATGAATTTGAAAAAAATAAGTCACAAAATCTCTGGGTGTTACAATTGAATGACATCTATAGTGACAATAAAAACATCTTTAGAAGATGTTAAATGTATGTATTTAGTTATGCATCGAAGTACAAGTGTGAGAGTCTATCATTATAAGTTTAATGGAATCACCTTCCATGATTGGGCTACTTGGACCTATACATCACCGAGCCTCTAAATAGGGGTGAACATTTTAAATTTGTAAAACATTGGTATAAAGAATAAAAGGGATGGAAATAAAAATTATATGGATATGGTAATACCCCATAATTTTTTAACTTACCTGAAACCACCCATCTACCAGGGGTTTCCATTCAATAATATAAGTCCTACTCAAGATAACTGGCCTCCGAACGACACATCTTGTATAAAAATTGAAAGGAATAATTTATCAATTCATTAAGGTTATAAAGTACTAATATAAAAATACTAGATCTATACATAAACCCTGTATCAAACCTAAAAAAATTTCACACCTGAAATGATCAGTAAGACATACCACCTAACCTCTAGGTCCAATGCCTTAAAGGAAGAAATCACTAGAGTTCCATGGAAATGGTAACATTTCCATTAAAGTAAAAACTGAAGGAGACATTTAAAATAGACCCTAATTCTATCTACTTAAACATGATCCTCTTAAAGGTTTAATTTTGAGTAATTTGAATGATTCCTATTTGTTTAAATATTTAAATTAGTTCATATACTAAGAATATTGATTACAAATTGTTTGAGAAACTTTACCATTATCTTTATTTAACTGAGGCCATAAAGGATTTATAAATTTATGCCTTAATTTAACTTTTAACAATTTATTTTATTAAAGAGTTTTTAAAACCAACTTAATTAAATATAATATCATTATCAAATCTTCAGAAGAAAACAGTCTTGGGTTTTTAATTTTATTTTTAATTAAATGATGTCGTATAATAATAAATATCAAATGAATACAATTGATATTTTATTAATTTAGGTGAATTTTCAAGTAATTTTTCACCATACATCTATATGTAACTCCATATAATAGGTAGAAAACACTTTAAATCACTATTACATATTAAAAAAAACCCATTTGTTTAAGCACTAAGGAGTAATAGAATAAGGTGTCCTACAAGGATCCATTTCGAAAAGGAGTATAAGTTACTAAATAGGGAACCATCATGTTAATATGGTTTCAATTAAATTACTACCATAATATTTCTTATTATTTATAATTTCAAAACATCCTTAATGTTTTTATTTTATAAGAAACCCCCAGACTGACCAACTTGGTTTGTGTACAATGTCTATCATAAGCAACATTCCCTAACTGACCTACTTGGGTCTAGTTTTTCATTAAAGGATTTAGGCATATGTTTTTTCAATCACAATTACTTATGGTACAAGTACATTAAGTTACAATTTACATTTTTTTTAAAAGTATTCATTTTATGTAATAATTTTCATTTTAGCTTATTTACATATATATAAAAGTCCAGTTAGTTGAATTTATATTCCTAAATTATAATGTTACTCAACTTTATAAGTTTCAATTGGAATTCATTTAACTACAACATTGGTTTTTCACACTTTATTATAGAATATATAATACATACATATATAATTTATTGAGTATATGGGTATCCATTTACAATTTATAAATCCCTATACACTCTGTAAAATCATAGTGAAACCCATTTAATCACAACCATAAATGTTTCATCCCATGAATCAAATGGTTCATACTAAAACATGTCATAATCAGCTAATTAAGTTTCCACCATCAAACAATATGGTAAAAACAATTTAGGTTGATAAAGACACTTTAATAACCAATTTTTTTATCACAATATAAAAAACGATTCTCTTACATAAATAAGAATTTACAATCATAGAAGAAGACATTTTAAAATTTTATTTCATAAATATAATCATGCTAATTATCACTATAAAATGGTATAAAATAAATACGGATTATAAATCAATAATTATGTTATACAAATAAGCATGATGAATAAATACATAATAAGGGTATACAAATTGTCATGAACTATGAAATCTATGATGAAAACTATATGACATTGCATATACATATCATTTGGATTCTATATTCCTATAAATATTCATATAAAAACACTTCTTTAAAACACCAAGACAAGTAAATATGACTATAAACTGATTATTCAATAACCATTGGAAGTACAATAATAAAAAAGGTTAAATAGTAAGAAATAGTAATATAAAGGAAAAATACCATCCCTAGAAAATTTATTTTTCCCTCACACATGGGATTCCTATACCCATAAACAAGCTATTTACCATGCTTTGACATGTTCCTAGTATCCATTCTAACATCCCAAATAATTAATAAAAAAACAATTATGATATCAATTTTCAATGCACCGACCAAAGATCCAATAAAAAGGTGCATCGAGCCGGTGGGCTACATGGCCTCAAGCATGCCTCCCCATTTGACATAGGATTCCAAATAGTAGTGAGGGTATAATGGTGGAAAAGTGGGGATACTATACCCTTTGGATTAGTAATAAACATAGTAGAATAAATAATAAATAATGTAAGTGGAATAACCATATCTTACAATGACAAATGTAGAGTAATCAAAAATGAGTATAACATAATGTAAAGCAACAAACATAAAAAATAAACATAATTATGGTATACAAGGAATACAACAAATACCAATTCGATATCACTATGAGTATCCTAAGCTACATATATGTCATGTGATATTATTCCCACATTAAAGAAAAACATCACATGATATAACTATGAAGCTGAACCTTCAACCAAGAGGTATTATTGGGTATGATAGTGCAATGGAAAACTGAACATAGTGTGAGATATACTAAATGAATTACCACCAACTGTGTCTAAATATATCCATACATTGAATATAAAATAATATTGGTTCATCCTTCCATCAAAAATTAATAAAATTTTTATTTATAAGTGGTAAAAGGCCTTAAAAATTCATGGTGGTCTAAAATAATGCATCCCCAAAGCATCATCTCTAACAATATTAACACATTCCATGGTGTAGGGATCAAGTGGTGACAATGATTTTACAAAGATTATTTTTTTGACCTAATAGTTAAGGAAGTCATCAACTGTATTCCCCACCATCCTTGTGTTAGTAAGATCCATGCTTCTATTAAGAAAGAATCTCCATCTATACACAACGTAACAAATAGACCATGTCATTTGTTTATCATCTCATAAAGAACTATGAAGAATAGAAGAATTAGTTTCAACCCAATCCAAAACAATGCCTTAGGAGTGGTATAAATATAATCCCTTGAGTATATTATAGGCTTCATGAATGATGGAATCACCTTGGACAAGGAATGTGCTGCAAGAAAATATGACAAAACCCACCTGACTAATAAAAATCCTTCCACCTCAAATTTTCACATTGATACATGTACCACCAACATTATTTTTAAGAACTTGAGACGGGGAGTTACAATACACCCACTTTACATGTAGGAATGGGTTATAAACCATGTTAATCAGGCCCTTGTCAACCAAGAACATATGCAATGATGGGGTAAACACCCCCTATTTAAGAAGAGGTACCAAATCGAATGCTGGGGACATGGCCTTGACTATTACCACCAAAATCGATCTCAGAATCCCCTACTATCTAACCTTGTTATGGGAATTCCAGATACTCCAGAAATAATTCAACAATAATAATGATCTATATTTCCATTCATAAATATTATTCTATGTTGAACTAAAAAAATAATGAAGGACATTGTCCTTAGAAATCCCATATACATTCTATCTGCTAGAAGAACCCATCCCACACCAAATAGAGGCAAACCGATAACACATGATTAAAATATTTATTGAAAAATCCTCTTTAACGATACCACAATAGTTACACCTACAAACAAGGAAGACATTATTACATCTAACCAACTCATAATAGGATAGATCTTGGTTATGGATGAACCATATATGAAAATTATGTTTTTCTAGAGTCTCTTTATACCAGAGGACACCTTGTAATGCATTGTGAAATATATCTGCATGCATGACATGATGATATTTTTTTTAATAGAAGAACTCGGTCAGAGAATTCATAAAGAAAATCTATATTTTTCTTTTTAATCAAATTACTATTTTAGTACTCTTGTTGTTGTGGATCGTGGATGGCCTAGATAAATGAAGGAAACTTACTAGCGTATACGAAGGTTATATCTGACACCAGACATCTCAAAATTTCAAGAGCAAACCATTCCCTGTTTTCTATCTAAATGTTAATACTGGAAAACCCAACAATCCTTCCAGAGGTTTGCGAAAGAATTGTAATATAATGATGGATAGAATCCTACAAATTGTAACATCTTCCATGTGATATATCCCCCTTCACCCATACTCATTATTTTTAATCCTTTCCAATATTTATTTTCCTTGCACTAAGTCCTAGGACATCCATGTTTAATGGAGATTCATGGTTTCTAAACTATTTTTATGACCAATTCCACCAACATTAGTCTCCAATCCATTCGATTCCATGAATCCCAATGGTTAATAACCACTACTTGGGTGTCCTAGATGAAACCAATTAAGTGCTTTCAATATGACATAGGACTGTCTTGGGAGAATTAAGGGATGAATGTGAATTCATGGTAATGGATGTTAAGTTTCTTTTAACTAGGTTGATGAATCCCACAAAATATAGGAACACGTTTTTCTAGTTAAAAATACGGTAGGATATTTTATTAACAAGTTTATCAATGAGAAAAATGTGGACTCTTCTTAGGCATAAAGGATCACCTAAGTAATCCCTCTGTAATTTTTTTCATTGAACTCTTTATATGTCCTCAATTTTCCTCCCACCACCCGATCATGATCATCATATATAAATTTGATTATTCTCTCAATTTATAATTTTACCAATCCACTTAATGTAAATGTTCAGCATGCAGTATATCTCCCATATAGAAATGCTATTTCTATTGAAAATAATAATAATATCATCCACAAATAAGATATGATAAAGGCCATTGACGTTGTCCCAACACTGAAATAGAAGAACATGGCCCTCATTAATTCTCTTATTAAAATACTTACTGATGTAGACTTGGAATAGGATGTCACAACCTGACCTTCAGATGTATTACCCATGACTACCCCATGCCAACATCTAATAGGCCAGGGTCTGGTGATCAGTTCTGAGTAGTAATTTCACACAAATGGGAGGCATTAGCCTAAAGTACATGTACACATATAGAAATCTCAATACCCACACAATTTTGAAATATAAAACAAATGAAACAGTGTATTCATACATATAATATCCCATAATAAATTACGATATTAAAAAGCCTTGAAAGGATAAAAGGGTCTAAATATAAGCCCAACCAAAAATAGTAAAGAGTCCAACCTTCTCCATGGGAATGGGTTAAAAGTCAAAATAATTCTCCTAGTAAAACACCTCGGTCTGAATACTCTAGATATGCTCCACCTGCTCCCTGTCCTCTCATGACAATCTCAAAATTTCCATCGTTTGTATAAGACATAACATGTGTAGGCAAAGCCCATGCATGGGTGAGTATAAAAATACTTAGTAGGACACATAAGAAAAACTTAACATAAAGCAGCATGTATAGTTAGATCAACAAAATATATAAAAATAATTATAACAGAAAAACCCAGATATAATCATGAAAGACACCATGCCACTAAGAGGTCATAACCAACTATCATACACATGATTTAGCTCGAAGTAATGCTCATTCTAGGAGAACCCACTCAATGATCCATGTTACCATTATAGACACTAAAAAATGAGGTCTAAATCATTATGCCTCTCCCAATAAAGATCAATATTCTAATAATACCCTAATACACAGATAGGGGATCATTCCTTGAACTAATAGGGGACACCACGAACCCTAATATAGATTAACCTGCTATGTAGGGAATCATATTCCAATGATTCCACAAACCCTACTAATACAACTTGGTAGATGGAGGATAAATTCCCTACTTAGGTAGGTCATTATTAATTCGTAAACTCTAACTAGGAAATAAAGGATGATATAAGATCACATTCCAGTCTCATAGAGGGATGCCAACAACTTTATCTAAGACTCAACCACTAGAGGGGATCAGAATCCAATGATATAGATATAATGATGCACTATACCCTCAAGGAAAAGGACCAAGAGAACTTAATCAACCTATATTGGTCCAAACCATGAAATCTATGATCTACATTCCCTCTTGAATGGGGTACATGATGTGTACCAGGGGATACATGGTGTGTCAAGCTATCCCCTTTCCTGCACATGTGGAAGAGCCTCACACAACATGTAGCTTCCAAATAAATGTATTGTAGAAGTAGTAAATGGTGTGAAGATACACATGGTATTCTACCAATATTTCATGTCCATGCTTGTGTCTAGGTGGACTTGTCCATGTAGTAGTACATGACATGAAGATGCTTGTGTACTCTACCCATGTACCACTACATGTGTATATATGGACAACTCATGTCTATGTGGGAGTACATGGTGTTCCATCTAGAAGTGTACTCTAACATGTGTCTTTTTACTCTCTAGAGTAAATTCCATGTATATTAAGGAGGTTCGCATGCTGTGTGAAAAGGGTCATGCACTGTGTGATCCTTAATTATGGTTGGAACCCAAGCACTGTAGCCATAGGGTCCCACACGATATGTAATTACAGATTACACACTTTGTTTCTCACAATTTCCCAAATTATCTCCATGTATTCTTATACCTCATTGGATCCTCCAACCTTTTTGGAACTTATTGAGAAGGTTTTTTCTTGACATTTCCAATATTTATATATATAAAACTGGTAATTAATCCTCTTCAAAATGGATCTACATGTCTTTATATGTTTCATGCTAAAGAACAATGAAGAATGAAAAATTGGGTATTCAAAATTATCAGATTTTCCGATGATTATGACATCAAACCACCATCGTGTCATGCTAATCCTAGATCTATGATATCGGATCATTGTTCCATGAAACGAGTGTGAAATGATCGATTGATCAGGTTATATCAAACCCTGGGCCAAATGAAGAATGCCTGAGGTGGATGAAGAACTAGGGGAGAAAAGCATAATAAAGAATGATAGGAGAAGACCTTGATTTATGTTCATGTAAATATCAGTTTGTTTCCATGATAATAACAATGAAAAATTCATAAATTCAAAGTAATTCTCCCAAAATCAGATTGTAATAAACTTAACCCACAAATATGCATGATCCATAGATCAATTCGTTGGTCGGTTGATTCATCATCATCATAAGAATCAAGAACGGGGAATGGAAAAAATTTGAACAAATTCCCTACATAAATTTTGATTAATCACCGATGAATAATGATGAAGTGTTTTTGTTGTTGGAAAGATCCATCAAATCTATGGTGCGTCGATCATTGTTCCCTGATCTGGTTGCTATTTTCTGGAGACAATTTCTTCAATTTTCTCTCCAGAAACTCTCACATGATTGCAGGGTTATCTAGCTAACCATGGGGTTCCCTATAATAATATTTTTAAATACACATTAATTGGTGTGTTGGTAAAATTGAAATAAAGTAATTTATTTAATTATTTTATTCATTTTTGTGCCTGGGATGACATTTCCACCAATGACCCTCAGCAAATAAGGTTATGTCTCACCTAGGGTAAAACCCACATTCTGAACTCAATGGTGCCCTCAAATTTCTGATACTAGAACCAACTTATATTTTATTCCATTTTTTTAGGAAAAGTATTTGTACATGCTATTTAAAATATGTAATATAATATAAACATTTATTAAGGGAACACTAGGCCTCAAAATCACACACTTTTATAGATCACAGTCTAAAAAAAATCCATATAATATCCAATAATATTAGATAGAAAATATAAGATGTTAAATCGTACCCACCTTATGAATTTACTCCCTCAAAATCTAAAATATGGGATACACAAAGATAATTAGGCACTAAGAAAGAATTTGAGCCTCTCTCTCCCATGTGCTTTCTTGAAGATTCCCATGATTCCACCTAACACACACAAGGGTAATAAATCATCCATGAAGGATCCTCTCCTTTTGATCCTCAATCTCTACGGGGAACTCTGTAAAGATAGATCTATCCTTGATGTCCATCATTTTCCAGTCCATGATGTGAGAGGGGTCATGCTCGTACCTCCTCAGCTACGACACATAAATGATGTCGCGTACTCGGTCCAACTATGGATGTAGAGCTATGAAATAATTCTATATAGTATTTATAAGGAACCAATGAATCTTAGAGATAAAATTCCACCATGGAAAAATATTCTAAATCCATATCAAGGTGAGACCCTTAGGAACACATGGCATCCTTCCTCAAAATCAAGAAAATTGATGGGGTGTTCTTCATGTTGAACAACATCACCAAGTACTCAGAGTGATCATAATGACATATGAATTCCTTATTTGGTATATCATCATCCCATACTCACAGCCTGTGATAACATGATATGAGATCAAAATTCTAGAACCACAATGCCCCTGTCAACTGATCAAAGAGGTATTTGGTCCTCAGTAGTGGATACTTATTCTTCAAGGTCACCTGGTTCATGTGCTGATGATCCACACATAACCTCAATCTCTATCCGTCCTTCATGGAAAGAAACAGCAAGGATACCTAGGGGAAACATTGGGTCTCACAAATCCCTTCCCCTTAAATTCCTCAAACTTTACCCTTATTTATCTAAGATCTATGAGAGACATATGATATACTGGGGATGATATCAATTCCATTCCGAGATTAAAGATGATGAAAAGGTATACATCTTAGAAAGGATATAAATATGGTACTTACTTATGATATATGTACTCATACTCTTCCACCACTGTATGGAACTGATAGCCAAAAGCATACACTTATCCAAGAACCATGCTATCCAAATGATGAGTAGTTTGTTCCACTATCCTATGCCCGAGCTTGTCCTTCTCCACCATGGTTTCCTTTTCGCCCACAAAGGAAAACCTCATTATGTCACTTTGAACACACCAAATCCTTCACCTAAAATATTAAATCTAGGAATGAACTATAGATAGCTATTCCATATCCAAGATTAATTCATAAGGCCTCATTACTATAATGATGATATAAGAAACAAAAATATTTCTTCCAAGCACCCAATCAACCAATCAGCAAAAGTGATAAATAGCTGAGTCATGGACTTTCAGAGTCTTCAACTTAAAGGCTCATTCCAAATGCTCAAATGGAATATCAATGTATCAAACCAGATAAGTGGAAATAAAGGAAGGACTAGAACCTATGACTCTAAATACTCCAAATAAAGTAGAAAAGACTCAGATCATACATTTTTTCATCTTTAGATCCTTGGGGTCATAGGATTCCATAGCCTGATGCTGACCTTTTCCCTATCCATCAGCTCCCTGATCCTAGAATGGACCACTTAGGGGTGGTTTTGGTAATAGGTCAAAACTACAACTATCTCCTACTACCAAGAAAACTCTTCTACCACATCATCTACCCTATGGAACCCCTTATCCTACCTCGATATCTTCCTCAAAAATACCTTTACTATCTCATGATTAGATGTACACGATTTTGGGAAATTGTGATCTAGGTATCCCCAACTATCACAAGGGAAACACCACCTATCACTCGACTAATTCAAGCCACCCTGAGAGCCCTGCACCACTATACCTATGTCCTAGGATTTCCTCCTAAATTTCCAAACATGGTTAGATCCCTATGATTTCTATCGGCTACCTACTATCGAGGTATTAGCTACTAGGTTCCCACTACTAGCTATCACTACTAGTGTTCACTCTACAAGAAATACCTCCACCAATAAGGCTCAGTCAATCACTATAGAATATGTGTAAAAGAAAGGAGATACCATTGATTCCTTAATGTACTAGTGCAATACCCATTTAAAGGTCCATGCTTTGAAGAATTAGTCCCACACCATATCCAAGGTTTAACGTAAGAGATCAATAAACCTCACTGAGTACTCTTCCATAGTCATACTACACTGTTGCAGACGCAGAAGCTCCTGTATGAATACTAATAATAGTGTGGAAGGATAGAAATCATATCTAAAGAGAAGCTCAAGTCTATACAGGAGAGAGTCATATCATCATTTTACTAAGCCAAAATCTCCACCACCACCCAGTAGATCCTTGAAAAAGACTCTTCATGAGGAATTCCATCAATTCTATTAGTGTCCTAATAAGAAGAAAAACATGAGTGACTGCCTCTGGCCAATTCTCATCCACATGGGGGTATATCTCACACTGAAAAATAGGAGGTTTCTGTCTTTGAAAGTTGTGCAACGTACTAAACCTACATGAATCCTTGGCTGGTAATTCCATCTCTAACTACTGCTCAATGGATGGTGGTATAAATGGTAAACAACCTGGAGGTTCTATTTCTCGTACAAGCCCCTATAAAAATGAATCGTCACCAAGAGGATCATCCTCGTGATCATGTAGTGGAATCATAGATGGATATCTATTTTGAGGAATCCTAAAATTAAAAAAAATATACCATGGTCAAATGAGTATATATGGGAAGCTGAATCTAGAAGGAAATGAAAAACACAATCATTCCTATATGGTACATATACCAAATATTTCTCTTACAACAAATGTTTACATTTATCAAGTTGAAAGGAATGTGATCAGTGTTATGGTGTATTGATATGTTGGTGATAAATACAACACTAGAGTGGATTTCTTGAAAGTTAAACTTAAAATACTAAACATTATTTCCCTAAATCAATCTCATTGACTCCAAACCTAAGGTAGAACTGACCTCTGATTCCACTCTTTCAAGACCAGACCTACCAAGGTCCGACCCGTGACTACCCCAATCCTTCCTCAAATAAGCTAGGTGATAGAGAACAATGCTGAGTAGGAATATTCAAAAAATGAGAGGCATTATAATAAAGTAAGTATATATACACAAACATCTCCAATCCCATATAATGCTAAAATACCAAAATTGAAACATTTAATTCATATATATAAGATCCCACAATAGAGTACGATTGCAAATAGTAATATAATCATAAATGGGGCCAAATTAAATCACATAAGAAACTATAAAGAGTCTAACATACTCCAAGGATGATGTATAAAATTCAAAAGCAATATACTTATAAAATAACTCAGGCTAACAGCTCTATCTATGCTCCACCTATTCCCTATCCTCCTATGACACCGTCAAAAGAGTCATCATCTTCATAAGACACAAAATGTGTGGGAAAATCCCACACCAGGGTGAGTATAACAGTACTCAATAGGACAACCTAAAAATAGTAAAAATGAAGAACTAAGTACAGTTATCCCAATAAATATATGGCATATAATGTATAAGAGAAACACCCAAATATACATAGGAAAGACACCATGCAACTAGGTGGTCATAACCAACTGTCAGCCCTAGGATTATACACAAAGAAATGCTCATTTAGAGAGAACCCACTCCACAAGCCATGATATCATTAGAGACACATAACCAAGAGGTCTAGCTCATTAGGCCCCTCCCAATATTTCTCACTGGTCTATGAAGAACCTCATATATAGATAAAGTGTCACACCCTAATCATATGGGGGAAACAAACCCTAATTTGGATCAACCTGCTACATAGGTTATTATATGACAATGATTTCACAAACCCTACTGATACATCATGATAGATGGATGATAAATTCCATGCTCATGGAGGTCGTGTCAACTCCACAAACAATAACTAGGGAATAAAATATTTTAGATGATCAAACTCTAGTCTCATAGAGGGACACCACCAACTCTATATGAGACTCTACCTCTATATGGGATCACAATTAAATGTTATGGATATAATTACACACTTCCCCTTGAGTAAAATGGACAAGGGAATGAACTCAACCTATAATTTTATAAAGTATGAAAAAAGATCCAAAAAACACTCTTGAATGAGGTACACAACATGTACTAGGGGGTACACTGTGTGTCCAAGTATTCATATGCATTCCCATGTGGAAGAACCTCACTTGACATATAGTCTTCAAATACGTGGAGTGTAGAATTAGTACATGGGGTTTAGAGATACATGAAATCAAACCTATGTATCCTAGATATATCTGTGTATGGGTGGCCATGTCCATGTAATAGTACATGATGTGCAACTACTAGTGTACTCTACCAGTGTACCACTACCTGAGTAATCCTATGTACACCTAGCCTAGGCATATCCATGTGGGAGTACATGAAATTCCATTTAGATGTTTACTCAAACTCATGTCTTTGTAATCTATAGAGTACATTCCGAGTCAACTGGGGAGGGAAACACATCATGTGATAGGGGGAACATGCCGTTTGATCCTTAATTATGGTCGGAACCCAAGTGCCACAAC
The DNA here is from genome assembly GCA_963277665.1 of Viscum album. Lineage (NCBI taxonomy): Eukaryota > Viridiplantae > Streptophyta > Magnoliopsida > Santalales > Viscaceae > Viscum > Viscum album. Next base: position 1,761,830,643 of record OY728120.1, on the reverse strand, counting down.
CAGGGGGCCCCACATGGGGTATAATACCAGATTACGTGCCATGTTTCTTGTGATTTCTTATATTTTATCTACATTGTCCCATTCCACATTGAAGCCTCCAAAATTTCCAAAACATATATATTGGGATTTGTTATCACATTTCCAAAAATATCTATAGAAAACCAAGCATGAATCTTCTTAGACAATAGATCTACACATAGTTCTTCATTTTGTGCCAAATAATGCTGAAGAATTTGAAATCAAGCAGTCAAAACTATCGCATTATTTGCAGTATTCTTTGTCACATCACTGTCATGTCATGACTAGTAAAAATATGTGATATCAGATTGTTGTTCCATGAAATGGGTGTGCAACAATCAATTGATTCATTAATGAAGTGCCCTATCCCAAATGGAGAATTTCTGTGGTAAATAATGAAACATGATAGAAAAGGACAAAAATAAATGATAGTAATGGAACATGAGTGATGTTCGTGTTGATATAGATTCATTTCGATGATAATAACAATAAATAAATAATAATTTAAATCTAATTCTTCCAAAACCACCCTGAAATAAACCCATACCACAAATACACATGATACACCAATCAATTAGTTGGTTTTTTAATCTATTTTGTTCATAGGAATCAAGAACGATGAAAGGAAACAATTCAAACAACCACCCTAACACAATTTTTATCAATCGTTAATGAATAATGATGCAACGTTGTTTTCATTTTTTAGATCCTTCAAATTCATGGTGTGTCGATCATCGATCCATGATCCATTTTTCATTCTCCTAAGAGAATTCCTCCAACATTCTCTCTAGTGACTCTCTAATGATTCTAGGGTTATACAATTAATCCTAGGGTTTCCCCATAATAGTCTATTTAAAGACACATCAATCATTGCATTGAAGAAATTTAAATAAAATAAAACATTAATTATTTTATTCATTTCCGCGCCTATGATGAATTTTCCACAAATGACCTACAATGACTAATATTAAGTTTTTCCTAAAATAAAACCTATATTATGAACTCAACGATGAGATTATATTTATTTTTTGGAAACCTCTTAGATATTATTAATTTTTCTAAGAAAATTGTTTCTATATGCTATTTAATATATTTAATGCATTTATTCTAGGAATAGTGGGCCTCATAATTGCATAAGGTCTCAGCATCCAGACATGAAAATAATCTATATAATATTCAAAAATAATATAGAGAAAATAAATGATTTTTAACATGAAAATTAAACCAAGGGATAATGTGTCCCCTTGTATTAACCCCCATACCGACTTAATGAAACAATAACTCCAACCCGTGAATGAAATTGAGAATTAGGGAGATAAGATGAACCTAAATAAAATGTCAATAACCCACTCATAGAACTCATACATCCCATGGTTTAGATGATGTATCTCCACTCAACCCTATCACATGCCTTGTCCATATTTAGATTTAAAAAAAATTTAGATCCTGAAACATTGTTATTGATATCACTATTAATTTTATGTGCTATTGCAATGGATGCCTGGGTTGATCTACCTTGGAAAAAAAACTATTTCCTCATCAGAAATACTTTTATATAGGTTGGTAGTGTGAAGATTATTGATTTCCATAACAAGGAATGTGTATGTGAAATTAAACAATCTGACCAGCCTATACTACTTAAGATAATATGGGTATTTAATCATTGGTATGAGAATTAATGTGGAGGCATGAGTGACCCTAGGAAATCTCCCCACCCCTCCCATGAAAAACCCTGAATGATTCCTACCAGCTCATTCTTGTGGATTTTACAATAGGTAGTATAAAATTATATTGATAATCTGTCTGGTCTTGGTTTACTTACATAGTTTATTGAAGTATCTTCCTACCACACCACATTATCATTCGGAATATTGTTGAAAAAAACATTTATATTTAGAGAAACCAAATGAATAATGAAGTAAAAAAAGGGTATCCTAACCACTAGGATGTCCATCTTGCGTTTGAGTAATTACATCCCCAAGTAATGATTTGGAGAAATACATTTCCATACCTCCAACCACATTATGATCAATGGTGAAATAACCATCATCAAGAAGGATATTTTGGGTAGTGGAAGGTTTCTTCAATTTGATGGATTCCTAGAAGCATATTGTTATCCTATCTCTATCCCTAATCTAAGTAATTATGCCCATTCCCGAGAAATGCACTCTTGCTCAAGGAGAAGATAAAATAATTGATTTTCCATGCTATCTAGGTTTCTAAACAAGTAATCATCCCACCGGCTTTCATGATCAAACTCTATAATATCAATTTATTCCTTAATTTCATCCAAATCTATAATACAGGATGGATTACTATAAATCTAGGATCCACAATCCTCTTTCATGTTTTGTAGGTTTTTTGGAACACCACCCAAGTTACCCCATTAATTTATTTAATCCATGATGAGCACACTAAAAAATGATAACTAGAATCATTATCCCTACGACATGAAAAAAATGTGTTTTACATCCACTATTATCTTTAATCCAAGTGATAAGTGGAGAATGATATAGGAGAACCCCTACAAGACGATCCACCTTAACATATGGGAATGAAGAGATTCCATAAATATTGGCTAAACATTGGTTGATATGAAACAATGTGAGATGATTCGTTATCTTTTTATTACACTATGCATACTTGTACCTCATGTACCCCATGTCCAAGACTCCATTACGCGATGAGAAGCTATCAATATCCAGTTTCTATTTACTTCATTACTCTCCCCCACCCTTCTTCTCGATGTTTCTATAATGGAATTAAATTATCCTCAACCATACAAGAAATATCACCTATGATGAATATTTCTATATCTTTCCATATAAGATACATCTCCCTCATGTATCATCTGGTATATATGAAGTATAAGTAATAGCTGTGGTTATCAAACCCAATCCTCATGGAAAGATGTTGGTTAGAATCATAAATATTCTTAACTAATAAAGTATTATACTATAAGACCCAAATATGTCTGTTTTCATGTTCCCCATGAATGCATTTATGAATAAAAATATTTATAAAGAAGTATAGAATCATTCCATGATGCTATTTATGATTATAAATAACAATAAACATAGTCTTTTTGTGATGAATCTATGATGAAATGATTTTTTCTTCACCCAGGTTCCAAAACCATGGGCATTCCACATGAGAAATTTGATCATTGATATGGGTGGTGTTAGGGTTTTTCTCATAAAGGAAACATACTTCTAATCTTTGAATATTGTTAAAGAAATTCACTCTTAGCCCAAGACATTGTTCGAGCACTACTGACAGGTTGAGAATGTCCACTGTCTTCCATACCCACTTCCACATGTGATAATGTGTTGTAGACATTGTAAAGATGGATGGGAGGGTAGGTTGAGGAGAAAGGGACACTATGAAGGATATATGAGGGAAAATCAATTTTATTACCATTCCAATGAATGATCACTTGCTTCAAACATGAAATAGTCAACCAAATGGAGGAGACCAAACATTGAGCCAATGGATAGAAAACCATTGTTCTAAGGCCAAGGCTAGGAAATGGAAATGGGAAATATATGATAATATCAATACAATTTATTATTAGTTTAGGAGGGTATATTCCATGTATAAATTATGGGGGTGATGACATATGGGTGATAGAAGAAGCAGATAGGACCGAAGAATGTTGAGGATCTAGATCCTCCACCACATCATCCGAGGAACTCAAATTATCCATCATGGGATTTCTCACAAACCGAGGTGATTAAATAATTGTGGTGTTAGAATTACTAGAATGTGGGGGGTGGTAAGGCACTTCATAAAATTGGGGAAAGAGTGGGTCTAGATATAATATTCCATGAAGAAATCCACAGTGGAGAGGAAGAACAGAGGTTTCCACCATGAGACTACATCATTGACCTTGAGAAGTATGTGGCTTCGAAGAAAGTGTGATAGATCAATTTCCACACTAATACAACAATCCCCTTAAACTTTCCTCTATAGTGTACTATCATCTCCATATAGGAAAGAGTCGAGGAAGTAACCTATTCCATATAGAAAATAAATGTTGGGAAAGGGGGGGGGGTAGACTAGGAAGACTAACCCATAACATTGCTTGAGGGGAATCATTGCCGAAGTACACCACCATCAACCAACGAAACAGGTTGAAAATCCATTTTTTGAAGTACCATGGTCTTTGACACCAAGCCTCCACAAAGTCCTCTCGAGACCCAATAACTATGAAAATATATCAAAATTAAATGTTAAACACTAACTAATTATATGTCAGGCTGATGTTCATTGAATACACCTGGCCAACCATACCATCTTTAGTCTAATACTGACTATCTATTCACACCTACCATCATGTATATTAATTATTACATAATACATGAATTTTACAAGATATACCTACATTAGTGTGGACCCAAGGTTTAGATCCTAGGGTATCAACATAAGGATAATATCATAAGAATAAAATTTAAAATTAAGGGACATCATGCCTATAAGAATCCTTAATAACATGGGACCATATGATATGTAATGAAAATGATAAGAAGGGATAAATGGTATAAATTTTGAATCCTAAACAAAAAAGGATCAAGAAAACACATAGTAATAATTCATCAAGATTAGAAATAGGGGTCTAATTGTAATAAAAATGTCAAATCTTTAGATTTATACTATAATTTTTTAACCAATTCGAAGGAGTTTGTTCCATGTAATATTGTACTATGCATGAATTGGAGAATAGGGAGTTAACACTTGGAATCACGTGTTTTAGGACATCAAGCTGATTCCAAGGAGTGTATATGAGGCATTCTATTATTTGGAATAGAGAGAGAGAGGGAGCTTGTGAATCATTGGGAACACTCTGAGGCATTTATATATAAGACATTGACTAGGTTCCATGGTGGATAGGTTTCTTGGAAACTGATCCTTTGAATTAGATGACATCCTATGAGTGATCAAAGAATTCCTGGAGGAAACCAAGGCTGGTTAAATATTGGCCTCTCCTATGAAATGATAAGGTTACAAAAAATTAATAGTATCCATATTTTATTTGAAAAATACTCTTGGACATGTAATAATAATGCCAATGTATCAATTTCATTTACTTAAATTTTTACCCTTTCATTAAAATGATAAGTGTCAATAGTTGATTTCCTGCAAATTAATCATATAAATTCAATCACTTAATTTAATTCAATTCTATACCTACTCAAAAAACACAAAGGGATATATTTGGTGCTAAGAAATTTATCATTTGATTCCATTTGAAAGTGTCGAGGGATAAAAAAAACACGATTTCCCAGTTATAAGGTGTCCATTAATCCATTTAAATTAATTAAATCATTTTAGGAAGTAAAACAAAACACAAAATGGTTGTTTCTTTTTTTTTTGTGGATAAAGGGGCTCATAGTCATAAGCATGAAACACCTAAGGGGTGACCCATTTTGTGATCATTTACCACCACCGATTAAAAGAGGGTCAAATAAGGAATTTAAATTATAAAAAACCACTAATTTTAGAAAATTTCATCTAATGGAATGGTATGGTTAAAATGAACACGTACCATAATGATGAATATCATAAATATATGAGATTTTATTGAAATTATACCAGAATATCTAAATCCATCTAATGATGTCCCACCCATCCATTATTAGGATTTAATTCAAGATTGAATTGATGAAATTTGAATATTAGACAAACTCACTGAAAATAGGACAAATTTATAATTCTGTTTGTTAAGATAAATGATTAAATGAATCATGATAAGTATTAGATATACTTAGGGGATTAAAATTCATTTTAATACAATTAATTAAGTAATGAAATGTGAAAAAACAACCCATTCCATTGGGAGGAAGATCTAGGAACATATGGGACCTATTGGGCATCAATAGAGGAGGAAAAGATGGGTAATCTCTAAAAGTCTCATAGGGTAGAACTATAATTTTTTCCTTTTACTGAGGGTCATGGTTTGGATGCACAGTTTTACAAATTATTCACCAACCCTGAAAAATAGATGTCCTAAGGAACCCTAAACCCATATAGCTAGGTGCTCCATTTTACCAAACTGTTAACATCCCTTGTAGATATACTTTCAACATGGATTACCCCCTCACATGGAATGAAAAACAATTATATCAAACTGTGTGCATCCTATATGTATCCATATATAATTAATTTCACACAATTCTCATGATCTAGCATCATTAGGTGTAATGTTTGAAAAACCAGGTGCCACACTATAAGTCAAAAACACTTACTAGAGGTCACCCAATATGGATAGGATAACTGTGTTTCTAAACAAAAAAGATGCATTGTTGATCCACATTGTTTTTAAAAATAATGCATCAACTGTACACCTTAGGTAGCCTCTTCCAGAATTATTCTCTCATATCCAAACACTCATGAAACTTATCCAAACACCAGAGTAAACTCTTCAGCCTAAAACCCCATATACATACATTTTATTTAATTAATCTAAATCTTAAAATTCCAATCCAAGTCTCAATTTTAGATTCTTCATATCCATAAAACATAATGTTCAAAAACCTATGGAAATTCAAACTTGTTCTAAAACTTGGTATCATACTCCTTTTATAGGTTTTATAGTTTTACAATTAGATTCAATAATTTTCTATTAATTTATTAAATTTATGTAAAGAGGAGGAACTATGTCCACAACCAATGTGATGGGAAATTTCATGACTTCCTAAATTATATTCCCAACCTGATGGGGGATAGAGTTCTAAAAATCATCAAAATACTTACTTAATTAAATAATTTTATGATCAAAACATTAATAAGGATGAAAAAACATGTCCCCTTTACACTATGAAATATAAAATTGATACATTTTTTCAAAATTCCTCCTTCCTTACTTGAATATTTGAATGAATAAAATGTGAAAAATTTGATAAAATATATTGAATAGTTTTTAACTATCCTTAAATTCTACGAGAAATGTAAGGTAATAATGTCTATTTTTTCAGAGAGGGTGAAGCTTATCAATAGTGGAAATTGATTAAGAATGTGAACCTCAAGGAATAAATCAATGTGATGGAGTAGAAAAAATACATGAATTATTTCATAAATTTCTTCATCTAACTCTCCAAAATAAAATAAATTGGTTATTATTTTCCATGAAGCCAAAATCGGAAAAAACCATTAATGAATACAAGGATAAAATCACAAGTCTTTCATGATAAATATTTGACTTTCATAATGACCTTGAAATTAGAATTTACCATTTCTATAGTGGGATAATGACCAATCTATGAAGATAATTCATGATTATAGACTTTAACCAACATTAATAAATTGGTCTATGTACCCTCAATGTCAAAATAGTGATCCGAGAATATCTAGGGTATCAGGTGACAAGGGATAATAAAAAAATGAAAATGTTTAAATTTTAAAGATCAATAAATATATATCATGGTGGAAAAAATTCTAACATCATACTTTTCGAAAGTGTGGGAAGTGGAATCCTGAAAATAACATTAATGGGAAAAGGAAATGGTTTTAGTATCGTAAGGAGGGGAACCGACCTTTAAATTTTTTATTATAGGACCCCAACAATGTTATAGAATAATGGAATTGTTATGTAAACACTCAAACATTAATACAATTTCCCTACTTCAATGACCAAGGAAACTATGAGAACCAATTCACTAATCTAAGGGGTTTTAAAGATAAAAAACAAATTAGAAAAACCATAGTCTAGAGATCAATGGGGTTTATATTCAATTAATACTGATGTGTTAGATCTCGAAAAAATTTTGTGATAGTTATAATAGTTATTATTATGGAATAAAGAATGAAATATTTGACAATTATTCAATGCATTGTTTTATATCAGGTATTTTATGTAGAACTATTAAAACCCCACCTCAATAAATATATGTTGACTAATTTTTGAAAAATAAAAATGTGAAAATTATTGAATCCTAAGTATATAGATCCTCTAAATCCAATAATTATCATATAAATTTCATAGAACACATTTTTATTCTTTTGTTATTGTAATTTAACAATATTATTGGTATGGATTTAATTACTTATACATGTATAATATAAATTGTTTAAAGAATTAAATCACACTCTGTATAGATAATCTCCTGATGATTCAATGAAAAATGAGGAGGGTGGTTCTCCTTTGGAATCATGATATCAGAAATGGATATTATTTCCTTTTATGAAATAATATATAGATAAAATGATTGATATAAAGGAATAAAATATCATCCTTATGACACTCCCATTCCAAGAGAATATGATGATGTTGTTCCTGAAGAACATCATGGTCTTTCTCTGAGTTGATAGGTTCATTAGTAATCAAATTTATACCTTGATAATGTCCAATATTTGAGAGTCATTAATGATTGGTCACTATTGATCACAATTTTATGAATAAGAAACTATAGGAGTCTCAAGATAATGGTTTTAAATTCCCACATAATTCAACATGGGATGAACCAATCATTTTCATTAATAACATGTATGGGTCAATAAACCTCTACACTGATTTTAATTACCTCAACAATATCATGACCAATAACATATATCCTCTACCATATTTTGATTACTTGTTTGATAAACCAAGTGGATCCCAATATATCACTAATGTGGAACTCCTATCCAGATAATATCATGTAATGGTGAAGAAAAAGGATATCCCAAAGACTACTTTTCTTAAAAGGTATCCATGCTAAAATATCATAGTGATACCTTCTGAACTGAAAATTATCAAGTTTACTTCAGGAGAATGATTATTAGATTCATTAGTGATTACGTTGAAAAATTTATAATGGTATTTATCGATATTATTATTATTTACTCCCATATATTGGAGGAACATGAGAAACACTTGAATTTCATAGTGAATACCTTGTGTAATAATAATTTATATGATAATTTCAACAAAACTAAGTTTTGGATGGGTCATGTAACATTATTAGGACATGTTATCATTATAAATGGGAAAAAATTGATCCGTAAAAGTTATATTAAATTAAAGGATGTAATGAGAAAAAATATGTGATAGAGATATGTAGATTCATTACATCAGTTTTTATTATAATTAATTTATATAAAATATATCACAATTTCCAAACCCATTGTAAACATAACTCAAGAGGGACTAATGTTTCTCTATAATGATAAATATGAGGATAGATTTAATGGGTTAAAATATTATTATTTTCACTAAACATACGAACAAAGTACCCATCAGTAGGGAAGTTTTTGTGATCTACAACAATGCATCAAAAAAGGGATGGGGTTTTTGTACTCACGGAAAATGAAAAATTGATAGTATTCATTACCTTTAATTAATGATGCATGATAAGAACTACCCAACACATTATACCTAATTTGTTCTTATGATCATCACTTTGAATATTTAGTGACATCATATCTATAGGGAGATGTGTGACATATATACAAATATTAAAAACCTAAAGTACATATTATCATAACTAGAGCTCAATATATTCCAAGGAAGGTGGAGAGAGCTAATATTGTATAATGAATGTTATACTTATTACCATCATTTATTGAAAAATAATTTGGTAGATGCATTGAGTAGAAATTATTTTATTAACCTATCATTGAATAGGATTTAATGTGATCCAATATTCTTTTACATGAAAAGAATGGATATGTGACTAATGAAAGGAAACTCCTCCTAAAATTATCAAATAACCTCTCAGTTATAAATTCAGGATCAGAATAAAGAGACCCAAAATTTCGATGATGAGAAATAATGATTCGTAGTGAATATATTAGAGTTAAAAATTTCTAATGATGGAGTAATAAAGTTTGTAACTCAGATACGTGTCTTATAATAACTATAACAAAATAGGGATATCCTTGATGATATTCATATATCATCGAACTATATTAATCTAGGAAGCACTATGATGAAAATATATTGGATGGAAAACTTATGTTGTGATAACTTAAAGAGGGTTATTGAAGAATTTTCATTTCAGTTATAGGTATGATAATAAATCAAGGATGAATTATTTAATTATAGATGTATTATTTATCTACTTCCTATAAAAGTATGGATATGGAAATAAATATTGATGAATTTCATCATAGTAATTTATATGAAATTTAATGGAATTAAAACTAATTGGGTTGCAATCAATCCTCATACAAATTCATCACATTTAATTTAAATTAAGGAAAATTTATATATTAATTTTTTTTTGATATATATAATTTAAGTATTAAGTCATCATGGAGTGTTACTCTCCATTGTATCTGATTAAGTTTTGAAGTTTACCTCAATGTTTTGGTGAATAATTTTGTAATAATTAGATATATAGTATTGTTTCTTTAATTATTTTCACCCTTAGATAGATAATGTGTATGAGAAAAATACCATACTATAGAGGAAATTCTGAGATCATATTCAATGGATTTACAATTTTTTTGATTAACACCTTTAACTAGTGGAGTTATCATATAAAATCAATTTAAATTCTACCATTCAAATAGATTCTTTTGGGTATCTATATGGGAAAAGGTGTATAAATCCATAATGTTAGGATAATGATGGATAGTGAAAGCTGATGGGACAAAATATTTTCTAAGAGATGACATAGATGGTTCAAACCATTCAGTTTCATATTAAATATTCACAATTCTTACACAAAATATATGAAGAAAATTTTGGATGAGACCTATAGTTTAAGGTTGATGATATGGTTTTCCTTTGTATATCACCAAGGAAGATTTTAATCAAGTTTGTGAAGTTGAGAATGTTAGTCCTAGTTATATCATACCATTTGGAAGAAATGACCACAACGGATATTTAGCCTATAGAATAGATGTCCCACCTAACCTAGCTAATGTACAAGATATGTTCTATGTATACTACATAATGAAGAACATACCAAACCCTTTATGTGTATTAAATCAATAGGTGTTTCTATTAGAGAAAGATATTTCATAAAATGAGTTTCTATTTATGATCATAGATCATAAATAGTTTTTTTGAAATAATTCAACTCACCTAGTCAATGTGTTATTGTGAAAGCAAATTTTTTTGAGGAAACTTGTGTATACGAAGGGTAAATAAAAAATAAGTACCCTAATATGTTTTAATGTAAAAATTGAAAATTTTAGGGTAAAATATATGAAGGGGGAAGAATTTAATAACCCATAAATTTATAAATTAAATACTATTATAAATAAATATATCTTTTATTATGTAATGTGTTATAGAAAACACATGAGCAATATTTAATTTTTTTTATACAGTTATAACATTTATCCATAATTTTCTAATTAGATTAAAATACTATTAAAAATAATTAGTGTTGATAATATTTTTGTTTTACAATGAAAATTTAGATTATTATATTTTAAGGGTTATGATATGATCTAATTTATATATACGGACGATGTTATGGCCTCTACAAACAGGATTGAACCCTATGAAGCCCATTTATCATAGATTATTTAAGATATTTCATCATTAGAATTTTCCTTTAACGAAGACCAAGAAATGATTCAACAACTAAAACTTTAGAAAAACCATTTATGGGTGATCTTCATGCTTATAAATATCACCTCCCAAACCATGTTCACTGAACCACCACAACAAAGTACCACCATCATAAACCTTACCATTTGGGCATGCACTAGTGTAATAAGGGGTTATATATCTAGATCCTAGTCTATTGAATTTTTCTATTTAATTGTAAATAAAATAAAAATTATATTTCTCAAATATTATATTATTTTATAATGTGTTTCACAAAATTAGATATTGAGGCCAAGAAACCATAATGGTATTTTTCAAAAATATATGTATTTTTAAAATCAAAACATTATTTTTGAAAAATTCAAGATTTATTTTAAAAAATTAATTCCAAGAAATATATTTATTAAATAAAATTAATTAAATATAAATGATAATGAGATATAATGTTGTCACATATATTTTTTATATGGGTGAAAAGTTAGTGTTTTTATAAAAATTAATATTTTTCAAAAAAATAATGATTTATATTTAAAATATTAAATTAATAAATTTAGAAAACAATTTGAAAATAAAAATATCATTTTTGAAATCACCACATTGAAATTATACAATGGTTATTTTTTTTGAAAACTGATTTATTGTGTAAAAAATAAATTTGGTATAAACATATGATATGAATTTTAACATTGTAATAGACCAAAAGTTATGTAATAAACATAATAAAAATAAAATTTGTGGCTGTAAATTAGTTTACTAGTAAAAATAATGGTTGTTTTATATTATTTAATTAATTTTACTACACAATAATGAATCCGGAAAAAAAATTATATTTTAAGGATACAAAAAAATTCATTATGAACATGAATCTACTACAAAAAATTATATTATTATTAAAATAATTTTAGTTTATAGATAAATAATATATTTATAACCACTATTTTTTTGATGAAACCATGTGAGAATGAATTTGAAAGGACCATGGTTTTGATTATTTTATTGGAATGAGTCTAGAAACTATGTTTAGAAATTAATAAACAATTCTCATCTCCTTTGGTATAAATACACACCCAACCCCTTATTCCTATTTACTAAAAAACACATTGACAAACAATTTCCTCTAATTATAATATATAATTACATCCTTATGTGTTTTCAGGATCTTAAGAATATCCTCCTATACTTTTTGAAATACCCTCTAAAGTTAAGGGATTATTTCATATCCCTTTTTAATAATGTAATTTTATAGTAATAAGGTTTATATATCCAATTTACATGGTTTTAATTTTTATATACACATTGTTTTACATTCCTTATGAATTCCATGTAATGATAGACCACATTTCACTCTCCCTAATTCCTTCCATGAAACCTTATCTACAATCATTATGGTGCCAAAATTACCCCATGATTTTTTATTCCAAACCGTTTTTGTTAATAACCATCCTCATTTTCACTCAAGGGTAATAACCTAGTTGTATATATCCATTATTTATTAGGCAATTAACTTTATGTAACCTTTAATATTTAATAATTAGATTATAAGTGATGAAAGTTTTTCTTATGTTGTATCATCTATATGGAAGAAAAATGTATATATATAATATGAATGTGATAGGTTGGATTATAATTATATATAAATAAAATAATTTGGGAAGTATTTTTGCATTATTAAAAACCATGTATTGTTCAGAAGAATTTTCTATACACACATTATGTTCTGTTGTCTCAACTGTGACCCTTGACATATAATTATGATGTCATGTATTATAGTGCTTTCACATTATAATGATTACATGATGTTATTATCTAATATCATGATTTATTGTTCATGATTATGATTATCACCTTTATATGTAATCATGTTATGAATCTTAACTCCCATATATTAATTTAATTCATTCTATGATTTGATTATTCATTTTCCAAGATTCATATCTGACCACATTCTTAGCTATGTGCCTAGGTTATCTCACATAGTTTTAAAATATCATTAAAATTTTATGGGAACATTATATTTTTTAGTAAATGTTTTTATATACATGATTCATGTTATTGGGATACATGTCTACTTAAAAAAATATAATAGGCCTTTTAATCTATTGAAATTGAATGTATAATAATATAATAAATAATTAAATAAAATCAATAAAAGACATGTGTTGTCATTGTCCCATCATATACATACTCATTATCATGAAATAATTATCAAATTTATTCATTAATTAAAATTTTATTATAATTCATATAAAGAGACTAAGAAATTGGAATTACAACACTTTTTGGGGATGGTAGTCCTTATAGATGCATGGGTGATGTTTCTAGTATTTAATGGATGAAACAAAATAAAGGTAAATAATAAATCACCTTTATAGAATCATTATTATTTCATAAATATTATATACCTTCTCACCAGGATATCCATTTTTATCTCTATCTTAAAAGAATTATCTTTTGATCAACTTCCCAATATTTACATAAAGGAAACAGTGAGGTTGCATGGAGTGCCAATTTTTTTCATATCCTATCTTGATCCAACATTCATATCAGAATTATGTAGAAGTCTTTAACATGATATGGGTACCTAAATACATACTTATTACCATCTAGGTAAAATTAAAATGTAAAATGAATCACATTGCTTCATGTAAGATTTAGTTCACACATACACATGAGCAACATTATTGTTTTTCTTGATATGAAATGGAAAAAAGTTACATGAGATATTTATTTCAATAAGCATAATATATGTTATAAATTTCATATATAAAAATTTAAACCATTATTATAGCCACCCATGATATATAGTGATTAAAATTTAATCACATTTCTATGTAGAGTTGATATCCCACACATATTCACAAGAGATACATTTAATGAGGTTGAAAATGATTTTCCCAAAATAAAATTAACAAATTTCTATATTATAAATGATTTTTTCATTACTATAGGTAGGATTCAATATATTTAAAGGAATTATATGTAAAAATAACTTGAAAAGGTTCAGTATGAATATATAAGTCATCTTTAAGAATCCTCAATTAAATACCTTCTTATGGTCCCTTTGATTATACTTTTAAAAGGAAAATCACCAGTATAACATCTCTTTAGAAGTTGGTAATATATTTTGACATGTTTTGGTTGAGATAAAGGTAACACGTGTTATTGATATGAGAGGATAGGGGATCCCTTTTAAAACTGAGGGGAGTGTCACAATTGTTATTTTTAGGAATATTAAATTATAATAATGGCATAGTATTTGGAATTTGCAAACAATTTTATCTATATTGATAAATTAATTAGATAGAATCAAAATAATTCTACACTATAGGATTTAAAAAAAATGACGGCATTTTAACCCACATCTCATTAGTTTAACCCCCTTGTTAACCCCATTTGACATTTAACCATGTAATGAATTTTTATTATTGTTTGTATTCATAGTGATAAAAAATTATGCTGAAATATTTCCATATTATTAATTATTCTGATTCAAAATATGAAATAATATTTATAAGATTCAAGTTCTATAAAATTTAATTTTAAAATAAGTGTGTAATACACAGAAAAACCATACTTGATATATATATTTTTAAGCATAAAAATTATTTTTTACATCATTATATTACATATAAAAACAATTATATGAATTTAAAATATATTACAGAAGAAATTATGACCACATTAAATAAATAAAAAATTGATGAATTTAACTTATTTTGTTGAAATCATATTTTTCACATAAAAATAGTTTTTAAAAAAGCATATACATTTAACTTAAAATGATTTTATTTTATTTTATAACAAATAAAAAACAAAAGAATTTATTTTATAGATATGTAATCAATTACTTCATCATAATTTAGTAAGTATTATTCATACCCCAAAATATAATGACTATGTTATAACTCTCACATTAATTATTAATAATTAAATAGATTATCTTGTTTAATTTAATGTATTTGTATCATGAAATTAATTATGTCAAAGAAATAAAATTTATATAAAGAGAACTGTATAAATAAATCCTAGATTATTATATGTATTTCATGATTTATGGTGATATATGAGTCTCTAGGGTCTGAACATGTGTTATATTGCTGACGAAATTAGTGCTGGATATTATAAGAGTAAATTAGCTAGAAATTATATCTACATTAGTTCTCTTAGGAATATTGGTTTCCCACTGAATATTATTAGGCATGATGGATGAATTTTTAAATGATTTTTTATTTAAAGAAATATTAAATTTTTAAATATTTCTATCACTAATAATAGTGGATTATATTTTACCATTCATGAAGGGGAATCCATTAGAGATTGAGATTACACCACTTGAGTGATGAATTATGTGTAGAGTCACGATGTACCATTGGAATGATTTTTTATGTTCTATTGGCCGCATTATAATAAAATCATGTAATATATTTTTTAATCATTTTTTACACAAATAAATTATTCATATAATAATATTTATTTAGTAAATAAATATATAAATTTTTTTATATATTAATCCCATGAATTTTTCTACAAAATGAAAACATGATTATATATATATATATATAGAATATTATATAATATTTATTTATTAGTTAATTAATATCAATAACATTGTAAACTATTTAACCATTTCATACCATGTCCTTTCCTTTTTTCAATGAATGTTTTATTGGTAAATATTTAAATGAATATTTACAATATCATTTCATTACTTTTTAATTCCATTAAATTCCTTCTTCTTATCTTACATATAAATTTGAAAAACCTTAATAAAATTTTATAAATTTGATTATAAAATATATTTCCCCTTTTATTAATTAATGTTCAATATCCACCATCCCCTATATTTTTCTCAATAAGTGATAAATTTTTATCATTGTTTTCAACATATTGTTTTGTATAAAGAGAATTCAAGAATTGATCTTTACATATTAAGAACATATTCATTCGATATATCTAGTATCCCAAAGGGTATCAATGATAATCATGATATTAAAGAAATATTTGGTGAACCAGCTCTAATTTTTTCATATACTCATTATCATTTTATTTTATAATTAACTCACACACACTAGGATTTTGAAAAATTTAAATGAAATTGGCTTGGAATCTTAATATGAAGACCACTCCTATATAAATAATTATAACATATTTAATTTTTACTATTAATTAATTAATTAATTTATCTTATTTAGAATATAATTCTATAAAATTCATGATCCATACTAAAATTCATTAATATTAATTTTTTCACATAAACCCCATTGAATTATTATTTATTATCATATTTTCAAATACGAGAATCCCAATTACTAAAATTGAATTTATATTATTGTTAACATAAGAAAATGATGTACTAAAGTGGAGAAAAAAATTCAACCACAATTTCATTAAAAAATAAATTAAAATTTGAATAGAAACACAATCAAATACCAAAATATGACAAAATCCCCTACAAATAATATTTTCTACAGTATTAAATGATCAAGAAAATAAAAAAATTTGGTAAATAAAGAACATGTGGGATGAGAGGACACCATATTTTTTTACTTATTTCATGGGTTAAGATCCTTTCACATAAGTTCACAATAACCTTATAATGAAATAGGGGAAAATAAGAATTCATTTAAAGGTAAAAAATAAAACTTTTAAAGGGGGGAAAATATTATTTTTTTATCAACCCAGTGTGTTTGTGTTTGTGATTCTTAAAAACATATATTATATTTTTCATTTTTAATTCATAGGTTTATAAAAATTATTTCTTGTAAACTACCACATGTGTTTTGTCAATATTTCTATTAATGAAAAAATGGAAAGGGTAAACCTAGAGAATGTAAAGAGTAACATATCCTATAGAATGAGATGAATATATATGTGATGTGTGGTAATGAAAAATAAGTACTAAAGAATTCATGGTTTTACAAGATTCTCTCGTTTATGTTATTATTTTATTAAGAGGTTAATGATTCACTAATTTTCACATGATTTCATATAGTGCTAAATTTATATTTTTCATTCATGATAGCCTATTATTGTTCATAACCCTAAACATGGAAATTCATGGAAAATATAAGTATAATACACTATTGTTGTTTTAATGAAGTTAATATAATGTTGAAGAAAAATAAATTAAATCCATATAAAATTAAATTCCATTTATTGATCCATCCAAATGATATTTCTTTCCATTAAATTTTATGAATGCTGATTAGAAATGTCAGGTAGTGGAATTAATTAAGTTCCTTCTTAACCTATAGTATTTCATTATAAGTGGATAACAAATTAGTGCCCCATGTTGTTTCATTTTCACATGTGGATTAAATTATAGAAATTTTTCATATTATTCAATATATTTTTTAATGATTTTTCCATGAATGTGTGTTAAAGAAACTATTTGATATCCTTAATGTGTACTCAGAATAACTCAACTGTATAGTATGCTATTTACACCATTTTAGTTGTATTTATTTGCAATTTAAATATTTTACTAATAGTAGGGTGTTACTTAAAACCATATTCCATTTTTTTTATTTTAATCTTGATAATAATTATATATGATATGTTTAATGTGAAAAATATGTTACCATATTGGATCAATGAAAACATAACTTCAATGATAAATAAAAATATTTTAGAAGGTATTTAGGAGAAAAAATGTAATTACATAAAATAAAACATTATGGATGATGATGTTAATCTAAATGATACTTTCTAATCACTCATTTTCATTAATTTTTTTATTTTCTGATTATATAAAATCATGTTGAAATAGTGGAGGGAATTTGTTTGTATTGTTAATTCATAATATAAATTAACGTAAACTATATTGTAGTTTGTGAGAATGGATTTAATCCCTCATGTTCATCGATAATGTTCATTCATTGAATATTTACATACATTAAATTCAATTTTATATATCATTAAATATCATTATTTAATTGAAACACCATTCATAAATTCTATGATTTAGTGATATTTGGAGATCAATATGGGACACCAAACACCACCTCCTGGATAGTATATAATGATTAACATACATTGTTATATCCAAAGAACTCGACTCCACCTAACACCATCATATATTTTTCATTAAATATTCACTATAATTATCTAATATATAAGGTTAACAAAAACATGTATTTAAAAAATAATTACAATGGAATGGAATGAATATTTGGTAATTCCATAGATGATGTCCAATCACTAAAACAACATACAATACACTATCTTCACATTTTTAAATGTCCTTAAAAACATTGATATATAATATCAATTATTTAGGAATAGTATATAACCTCTCATGGGGTTCAATATTTCATATTAAATACCCACCATAACTAGAAGGGAGTGGTTGGAAAAGCAAAATCACATAAAGAATACTTGAGAAGAAAAAGATATAAATATTCTAAAATTACAATTTAAATAAAATATTTTTAAATAATAATAAATTAAAATAGATATATAAAAATGATATTGTATCCTTTTATGGAAGGAAAATTATTTTTACCATTTACAATGATGGTTATGAGATGTTTCTATAGACAATAGTTGATGTATTTCCTCTATGTGATAATCTCTACCTAAATGGGTGAGGTTCTTAAATGTTTACATTAGGAGTGTTATTTAAAATCCCCAGAACCACACTCCTAAATTTTTGTGATAAATGAATATTTTTCCAATTTAATCGTTCTGATAATGAATAATTGACCTATGTTTAGAAATTATAATTATATAATTATTAACTAATAGGTAGTTTTATTAATATAAATTATTTTAGTGAATTAATATGACTTTTTAAACCTATAAATTACTTTCCAATGTCTAACATAGAAAATATGTTTTCTAAAACATTATATTGTGGAGAAAATTATTTTTAGATGAAGAAAATGATATAAAATAATATTCTCTTACTAAACACAATTTAGTTAAACAATACATTGTTTATTTCACAAACCATGATAAAAAAACATGGATGAACTATCGAATATGTAATTTTAATAACATAGAAATTTAAGGGCACTATTTTTAAAATAATAAATAGTTTTCCTCACATTGATATAAATACCCACCTATCCACAATATTTCACTATCTATGAGGATCATTAAATCATCCTTAACTCTCCCAAATCTCGTTGAAACAACTTATTATTCTCTATTTTTGTCAAGTAATTACAAATATATGTTTAGGTGGTGATACATAATGTTATGGATTCTATGTATCTCTTTTATTTATAATGAATTCTTTATAATAATCCTTTTTATTTTTATTTTATTATGTAAACATGTGTTCATAATAATTGATGTACATTTTAAATATTTCACTTTTAATGAGAATATTTGTTTATATCATATTAATCGCATTCAAAAAACTGTAATGCATTCCTATAATGTTATTGAAATAATACCCTTATTTTAATTTCCATACATTTATTTTGTGAATACCCAATATTAAATTTCATTCAAGGTTATTAATATAAAACTAAATACATATAATTGATTATAGAGTTTCTCATATGAAATCGAAATTATATATCATGTTTCTATAAGTAATCCATACTGATGTTTTTAAAAACATTGTGTGAGTAAAAAATAATAGTAAGTGATTTTTAAAATAAATGAGGAAAATACCATTTTTAAATTATTCAAAAATGAATTTAATGAATTTTATTTAGAAAACAAAATTTTAACAAAATTAAAACATTTTAATAATTATACCTTAGGATCAAATTTGTGTTTCAAATAATAATTTCATCAAATAAATAATTATTTAGAATAATTCAATGATAAGATATAAAATTACCAAAAATCACTTTATTTTAGGATAGAATTAATGAATTTGTTGAAAACTAGAAATTCCTTTTAAAATAGAAATATCCACTTTATAATTAAATCTTAGTAAATTGTTACATAATGAATCTAGTGATTTTTAGTAAAAAATATTTGTATGAATAAGTAATAAAATTCACATGGAAATATCATACAATAAAGGTGATATTGGGATTACTCATCACATAATGAAAAAATTCCCTTGCGGGTTTGGGTTTAGTTACATATCCCCATTATCATTTAATATATAGAACAAAGATATTTAAAAGTTATTTATTATCATTCAGTTTAATTAAACAAAATTAGGATTCACAAATTGAAATAAATTCATTGTTGTTATATAAGATCATTAAATATGCTTCTTTTTATGTAATACACAATACTAATGAAATATAGATAAGGTTCATAAGCAACCAAAAATTCATGGAAATAAATAATTAAAATTGAATTATTAAAAAAATGGAACAATAATGATAAAAATAGTTAATGGACAAATAATATGAAAAAAATTATATTTTTGAAAGAAGATAGTTTTGAAAAATAAATTATTTTTATAAAATAACACATTATTTAAACAAGTATAGGTTCTCTGGGGTTAAATAGAAAAATATTAAGAATAAAATGATAATTTTTAAACTCATTAAATACATTGTTTCAAAACAAAAAATTATATATTAAAAATATATTTTTAAATAGACTCTAGTTACTAAGAGGGTTCAGAAAACATAAAAGTACAATTTTATATTTTAAAACATTTTTCCTTATGAGGGATATATTTTCATGGATGATTTCAAATAGATACATTTTAAACAATTTTTCATATAATAATATCTGGTAAATTTTTAAGAAAAATTATAAAAATGTTTTCCTTTCCTAGCTCCCATTGATGGTAAAATAATACCATATGATATTCCTTTGTATGTAAACTTCTCAAAGTAAGTTCACCTAAAAACTCACTCACTATATCGCTTTTCACATCTATAAATTAGGGAAAAAATGCGATTGATAAATTAGTAAAGGAGATAATATTTGAATTCATGAAGGGATGAGTTACCTTTTATGTCCATGACATAATAAGTAATTCAATATATTATATAACTAATTAATTTTAGTATATGATTTTTATAGTGTAGTGATCTCCAAATAGAAATGGTTTTCGACCATCCATTTTAAGTCCCCATTAACTATAATATATAAAATTTATTTTTATATATAATATATATATATATATATATTTATACTCAAACACATGATGATACATTACACCCCTTAAATAGATTATTCCCTCATAATTGAGATTATCTCTCATAAGTAATTAGAAGTTGATAAGTAATTTAATCAATTCAACGATGTTCTACTTGGTAATATTTATTCTATTTGAAAATTATTCACCCAATATCAATGGTCATGTTTTTGAAGATGACATATGGTCCATGACTTGAAATAATGATTTAGATCATCCTTAAAATAATCTAATTCATTTTTTTAAAATCCTCTCTAACCATAAGAGTTTTATTGATGAAAACAAGGATACATTTTTGAAAAAATAAATTTTTTTAACATATATTTTCAATAAATATGATTTTATATAAATATTATCTAATAGGATGAATGATTCAACTTTAAAACATTCAAATATCTATCTGTACAAAATACCAAATGTATGTCCCTGAAAAAATATTACAAAACTAAATAAAAATACAACCCATGAGGGTATCTTATTTCTATAACTAATTTAAAATTATTGAAGGTGTCAAAATATTGTGACTACGTAAATTATATCAATATCCATTTTTGATTCCTCATGTTTTAATTTAAGATGAGAGAGTTTTAATTTTAAAATTTATCCAAAATGATCCATGAACCTTGGTGATACTTGGTTATGGAGGTGTAATTTGATATATCAAACTACTATTTTTAAGAGAGTTTTATATTAGAAAAGGTATCAAACTTTTAGGTAGATTACATTGAAATGATAATGGGAAGCATTTTGTCTCAATGTAATAGAACATTATTTATGATCTTTATCATTCCCTATTGTAATCATGTCCTTAACCAATACATGTGATAGAAGAAAATCTAAATCATAAATGGGAAGATAAATTTTACTTCCTAATTATTTTCAAAACAAATGATCTTTTTCATAATTATGGTTACTTAGAGTTGGTAATGAAAATTATTACTGAAAAATTATAATAAATTATTTTATGAAAAACATTTCTTTTAAATAATGGCTATACTTATTCCGAAATCCCAAACAATGGGTCTTTATAAAATATACAAGAATCATTCCTTAAGTCATACATATTTTTATAAAATAAAATTTATCGAAAATAACATCAATAAATTAAAAATATATTCTCATAATATACTAAAGTTGTTTCTAAATCCAAAATTATAATTAATATATATCATCCCAATATATAAAGTTTAATAAAAATATCTTTTATATGAAGTGTAAATGCCCTAACCAATACATCTGAAATACAATTAAATATAATATTATAATGTAATGAATTTTATACAAAATATGTGCAACCAAAATTAAAAAAATATAATTGCAGATTAGTTATATAATGTTAAAATACTACAATACAAAGATCATTTCTGGTCTAGATTAGTATAGAATTAGAAATGATATTATATCTAATAAATATACTAATCTATAATATAAACATATAAGGGAAAATATTCATTAATAATTACATTTACATTTTCCTAGTGCATGGTGGTGTCTATAAAGAGTTTAATGGTGTTATGAAGGTGAATGAAGAATTTTAGTCTTTTTTCTAGTCACCAAACTACTATGGAAGGCATGGTAATATATGTTTTAATGTTTGAATATTGGAATGAGTATGGCATAGAAATTTATTACCATGGTAATTTAAAGGATGACCATAAATTAGGATTTTTGGATCTGTGATGAACCACAATGATTGACATAATATGGATGGCCATTTTTAAGGTGTTTTCATATAGAGTGTCGACCTGTGGGAAAAGGGGACAAGGGAAATTTACTTTGGATCATATTACATTGACCATGGTACATGGATGGTGGAACTATGAGAAATAGAGAGGGTGGTTATCACTACACTATAGTATTGGGTGTGGTGAGGATAAAATGACCGTTCTATTATTGTTATGATATAGTTTCTATACATGATGGGCATTTGGGTTCAAAAACACCCTATAAAATATTGTGGAATGAAATGAAATTTTATGGTCAAAATATTGAATTCTATATCTTCTCTTTGATCCGATTAACCATGGAAAATTTTAAGACCCCACAATATGGTAAAGGTTTATAAAGACTAACCTATAAAAAGATAAACCATGAATCCTTTGTTATTGTATTTCTTATTCTCTTAATCCCTAATTGACCCATTAAACACCAATAACCCTCCAGCCACACCTCTTGGGAGTATGAACACCATATATAATAAGTATAAGAGACTAAAAAAATAAAAGATATCACCTTTTCCCTCTCTTTGTCATTAACCTTTTTATTCATAAATTTTATATGATTTATTTGTGAAGATCATATGTTTTGGGTGGATATCAAGAAATGATTGGAGGGAAATTTATATTTTTATGTTATGGTGGCGTTTTATTCATTGGTGGTTTATTTGTGATCATTTTTTCCTTCCAATAGAGCATTGAAAATCTTGTTACGGTTCTGTATCATCATTTCATCAAAATATTAGGTGCATCAATGGGAATATATTAGTTTTTTTTCCATTTGGATGGATAGTTTTGGTCACCCTAACAAGATAAATAATTTAATTGAAAAATATTTATTGGGGATGGGAGTTATGTACAAATTTTCTTGTTTTTTCATATTACTGATATGTTTTTACATACTCACTGGTGTTTCTAACAACCATGGTTGTTTGAAGCATCATTTGGGTTGTGGCTATCGTGATTTTTTGACCTAGTTGTCACTAATTTTGTGAAATTTATATTCATCAAATTATAAGATCATATAAATATAATGAATATTCTGAAAATATAAATAAAACATTTTGTGATAATAAACATGTAATAAATGAAGTAATGTTGTAACACCCTAGGTTTCTAGGAATCACATTCATTCTATAATCTATATGTATATAATTCTAATATATATATATATATATATATCCACTTGTATAATGTAATAGTAATTTTTTAGATATAATTAAAATAATATATGAATTAAAACTTACACATTATTCATTCATAAGTGTAAATATTAAACCAAAGAACATAAAACTCAGTATTTCAAACAATGGATTATCACTCACCATGGATAAAATAACTTCATAAATAATATAAAAATAAATAAGGGAAAAATATTGAAAATAATAAAATACTATGAACTAGGAAATCACATAGATCATATTCAAAGTTGAAGATCACTAATAAGGAAATAAAACCTATATTTTAGAAGATCACCATGAAAGGATAATGCATTATGATAAACATATAACATAAAATAAAAAACTATTTCTTGTGAAGTGAGAGTGGAATGAATGAATGATTTATTATGTATATATATATATGAACAAAATTTGGTAGTTTAAATTATGGTCACTCGTAATATATATAATAGGTATACTGAAGTCATATATTTAAAAGTAGAAAATATAAAACTAAAAGTCATATAATGAAACAAAAATATGATATTAAAAAATTACACACACACACACATATATAAATACTAATATTTTCATTAAAATATAATATAAATAAATTATAATAATTATTTTAATATCTATAGAGTGGTAAAAATTAATGAAACTATATTAATATATAATAGTAGTGGTATTTGGTAATCCAATTTTAGTCAAAAAGGAATATTTAATTTTTGTCAAAGAACTATTTTAAAATTTATTTTATATTTTATCATAATAGATAATATTGAAAAAACTAGAAATATTATTTTATATAACCCAAAATATCAATATATATTAAATTATAAATAGATATAAAATAATAATAAAAATAATTAATGTTCAAAAGACATTATTTAAAAAATAATATTTCCTTTATATTTTATATTTTCATACGAAAACTTAATTATAAATTTTAGAATAACATTTAGTTAAAAATAATGATTTTATTGTATTAATTATTTAAAAATATTTTTATAATTAATTTTGGATATTTTTTTTTCAAAAGTTTCAATTTTAGTTGAAAATTACAATTTTTGTGAAAATTATAATTTTTTCAATTTCATCATTATGTAAGAGTATCCAATAATATGAAAAATTATTTTAAGTAATGAAATATTCATGTTATGAATAAAATTATTAATTTTAAAATATTTCTTGAACTTATAATTACAATGAAACATTTTTTTGAGATAAAAAAGTTACTTTAATAAATACTTTTTTCATTCCCTTCTAAAAATGATTTTTGATGTCGAAAACAGGTTTTATGTTTCCTTAAAATACATTTAATGCTAACATGTTTTATAATAATCTAATTTATAACTCAAAATATAGTATTTATGATAATCTTATATAGTTCATAAATTTTTAATCTTAAAAACACACTTTTCCAAAAAATCACTCATTACAAGTTATTTGTAATTTTATGAAATTAAAATTTCAAACCATGGAAATTTTATTTTTTAATATGATTTAAAAATTTGAAATTTGATAGTACAAAATATTTAAACAGTCCAATATTTATTTTTATGAATAATATTTTTCACTAATGTTAGAAATTAATTATAAAGATAACAATAAATTAGAAAAAAAGTTAAAATGTTAATGTAAAATCCTGAAAAAATTATCCAAAAAATATAACATGAAGATAATATAGGTTCCCAAAAAGGTATTCTACACATAATTAGATTTTATGTAAATTTATTTTTTAATATTAATGTTACTTTATTGAAAATGTAATGTTTACTTCCAAAACTACCCATCTCTCCACTGGAAAAAGGGTAACACTTTCACCACTTCAATACTCACATATCCTTCAAAATTTATTCTTAAAACTCATCCAAAATACTCTTCTAATAATCATATCCATAATTAAAAATTTTTGGGTTATCTTTATTTAGTATAAAACCTTCATTTCAATTGTTAATTCCATGAAAACTTCAATTCATCGACATGAGTGCTATCAACTGCATAGATTTTCCCTTAAGTTAACATTAATTAAATATATTCTAAAAAATATTATTATATTTGTATCATTTATAAAAATAAATATTATTATAATAACCATATTATAATTTTCTATTCATCTATCCTGTCTATTAAGAAAAACCCAATCAACATTTATGGGTATGTACGGACTACCGAATGCATGAGAAACAAAATTCATTTTTCATAACCACCCATAATTGATGGTTCCTATAGTGAATTTTGTCAGGATACTTTATTTTTATGTCATTTTAATGATTGAATATATATATATATATATCAAATTATCGTTATCTATCTAAATCTTAATTACAATTAAATCATTATGAAAATCAATCATTTGGGTTGATTTAATAACCTAAGTAAACTATGTTATAATGATTACGTCATAAATGATCATAGGATGAAATATAATAGAAACACTATTAAATAATGAATTATTTTTATTTAAGGATTAATTAATTCTTTTTTAAATATTTAAAATATTTATTTATATAACTCCTTTCGATAGTTAAACAAATTGAAAACTACAACCTCAAAATTTCCATTTTCATAAATTGTATTCATATATATCACCTAATGAAAATGGAAATTATATAAAAATTTAAAAACAATGAATATTATTTATTGAATTTAATTATAATTTTGAACTTGAAACTACATAGTGATAAATGATCCCATCTTCATAACCGTTATAATAATTAAATTATTGAACATTCTAGCAATTAAATATAAATATAATAGATAAATAACTAATTTATTCATAAAAAATTATTATAATGGAATTATATGGTAGGTAAATGTCTAAAAATATGTTTATGAAATAAAAAATTAATATAGTAATTCCTTTTTTTAAATGTGGTTAGATCACATTTTACTAAACAGTAACAATAACAAGGGGTTATTTGTCTCATTTTTAATTTATGTATAATTTTTTCTTAATGGGCACCATGATACCTTTAATATAGTTTCATTAATTCATACTGAATCTATTTTACCATATTCATGGTGTTTAAATTTCTATTTAGTATACTTTAATTAAATTTAAATTGAATCAGATAATTCCCAAAATGAAATCTAGTTTGATTAAAATGCTACTCAATCCATATGTGTTTCGTTTCCAAGAAAATTTTCAAATCAATATAGTTTTTAAAATATAGAACATATATGTAAATTTTATTATTTTTTATAACAGTCATTTTTTACTTTAAATTTATAATGGGATTTTAATGTTCACTCAATATTTTATTTCCCTATGAATAATATGTTTCCTAAAGTGTTTCTTATAAATGAAACCTGCCCTATCTATTCTTTTAAGTCATAAACCTACCTATTTCCATGTAATAATTCATGGGATTATTTTTTATATATCAATATCATTACCATAATAATTTATTGGGTCATTTTATACAAAATTATCTTCATGAGAATGTTTTAAATAAATTTTAATTTTTTATATGGGTCATTTTCATCATTGTTTTAAAAATATTAATGATTTTCACATCAACACCTCTTTCAGAAATATTTTGATGTTTTTATGGGACATTATCTGCAAGAATTAATGTTTCTCTAAAATATCATATCATTCTCTATTATTTATAAAATATTTCTATCAAATAAGTTTTAAAAAACGCAATAGCCCGAATGGCCCGAAGGCCTTATTTTTTATTTTTTTATGGACAATCCTCCTTTTAAGGGTTGAAGGGGAACCCGTACATGAACCGTAGGCCCAAGGAACAGGGCCTGACAAATCTGCAGTACATGAACCGAAGGCCCAGAGGCATAACATGCCCAATACATGACCCATAGGCCCAACCCACTTCAACTACCCCTCCCCAGCTTTCTGCTTCATTGATCACCTAACTCCCCACCTTGCATTACTGATCAGATATCATTGTCCCGTACAAAGTCACACGGTGCCTGGTCCCGATGGAGGCTTCCATACCCTCTCATTCTTCCAATCCGGTTAGCTCTGCATCTAGTGGCTGCTACTCCTATTTCTCTAATCCTCTTCTGGGGCCTGTTCGGTGTGAACTGGGCTACTCCATGGTCTACATGACCCGAAGGCCCTATGACTCGAAGGCCTTTGATGACCCGAAGGCCCTGGAAACCCTTAGGCCCAAACCAGTGGCCCAAAGGCCCAAATCAGGTGAATAGTTCTGGCTGCTACAGTACCAAATAATAACTGCTACAGTACTGCTAGAGTACTCGGAAATTCTTCTCCACCCGGTTTTGAACCCGGGTCTCTTATAAGCCATGCAGGAGCCCTTACCACTCGGGTACAGGCTCGTTGGCTTAAAAAACACTATATATGTTTCTTATTTTTGAATCAATATTTCATAATGCTCCAAAAAATGGTTTTTATCTAAATCCAAATCATTCAAAACAATTATGGTTGATGAAGAATATTCTTATAATGTAACCATCCATATTATTAAATTTAATTTCATATTTAATGTAATTAATTTTTATTGAAATGACCCAACAAGTTATTCTTCTATCCTTATCATCCAATATGTATGATAATAAATTTTTACTTATCACATTTCCATTGTGAATATGCTATTTTTGATTAAATTTATTGAAATTTATTCACATAGATGTTTTGTGTGAATTGATTTTTGGAAAATATTAAATTAAATATATACCGTTTATTTATATGGTTGAAATAATATATTATGTGTTATATTTATTTTATGTTATTTACTAAACTATTACTTGATATCATTGGATACCCATTTATTTTCGATGGGATTATCACATTCTTATTAATAGTGAAATTAATAATGGTTTCATTATATAACCATATGAAAACCATTTTCAATTAATGAGTTCAATTGGATATAAAATTGAATGACTTCCATTTGGAAATTTATATGACATTGATTTTTTTTTCAGGGGTCCATTTTAATGAGATAAGTTATTTAAAAAAGTGGAACTAATATGTATAGATGTTTATGGTTGATGGTGTATATCTCCCTCTAATTCATCAGTTTATGGTTTATATATAATGATATATATATTCACAAGTAAATTTTAGATACTCATAAGTGTGTTCATTTTTTGTGCCTCTTGAATGAAATTTTCCTAATACTATTATATTGGCCAATTTTCAATGTTTTTTCACTGAATTAGGTCAATTTTCATGACCTTGTGAAGTATTTATGAGACATATTTATTGAATTTTATATGTATAATTTTTTTATTCATTTACTATGTTATTCCATTTCATATTTCAAGATTTATTATATATTCATTATTGGTTATATATTTTCATATGTTCAATTTTTATACAAATATTCTCATATTATGTTAACCTATGATTATCATTATTAAGGATATAATCTCAACCCTTTTTTAGGATTTTGGTTCCCCAGGTAAGGAAGATGAGTATCATATATAATAAATATAATATATATTCTATTATAGATAAAATATTGAGAAATATATACAATGATTATAAAATAAGTTTATTGTGTAGCTTGACCATAATTTCATTAATACATCTATTCCTTAGATTGTGCGTTTATTTTCAATATGTACTGTTTAGCTTATGTAAACAAAACAAAATTAAGTAATGTATATATTGAGCCACCCTAGTTTCTTTCAAAGTAGAATCTGGTTATTTTAGGGATTATATTTGTTATTATGATGGTTATTTTGGTTGAAACCTAGTGAAAAACCTATGGAAAATACTAAAGGAATTGTCTATGTATAGGATTAAATCATGATATTTTTTTCATATATATATTTTTTACATTACCAATAAATAACATCCATTGATAAATATGTAAGATCCCAACCTTCTCTGGAGTCATCTCGGGCATGTTTTTTGGTACTTATGGTTGTTTTTAAGTACCTTTGTTTGGAGTTTTGTTTTGGGGTGCATTTAGGTGGGGTTTTAAGAATGTTTACAGACAGAGGGATGAGTACATTTTGAAAAACCATGTGCCTAAAACCGATAATCATATGACCTTAGACAGTGAGGTTCTCATGGTTAGCACACGGTTTCCCCAACTATGTTCCCCTGGCAGGGAAAATCATGTGCGCGGTTTTATTTCTTCCAAATATTCTTTTAAAAATTTACCAAACACCAAAACACCCCCTTTTGATCTAGGATCTAGATTGACTTATTTTGGATGTCCCTAGTTCTTTATGGGGGGTTCCAAGGATATTTAACCTCTATTCTTCAAGATTAAAAGTCTGGATCAAAGATATGCTATACTCTCAGTAAGTGGATTTCATCCCGATGCCTATCCTGATCCTTCCTTATTCTTATCTTTATCTTTTGGTGGATTTTATAATTTTTTATTCTTACCTAAATCTATGTGGTGAGATCTAGATTTAGTATTGTAGATATAGATTTATATTTATTAGATCTTCATAATTTTTTATCCTAATTTATGGATTTAGATTAGGAATCTCAGATATTTGTCTTTATACAGCTTGGATTTTGGGGATTTTTGTTAGGGAAACATCTTTCAGCTAAACAAGGTAGGTTGTCTAAATATTATTCCCATAGTGATGGATTTGATATTTATATGCAAAATTTTAGAATTTCTAGCATCTTTTAGCAATTAAGTTTTCTTGAATTGGGTTAATTAGATTGCAAAATCGATTTATCTAAGCCTTGTTAAAATAGGTGATTAATTGGGGAATTAGTCATGAGACTAAGGGGGATACCCTATTAGATAATTATTTTTGGGAAATTTATTACAATAGGTAGGGGTTAAAATCTAGATAATTAATTAGGGGATTAATTATGAGATATTGAAATGGATAAGTTGAGATAATTAATTGTGGATTAATTATGTGCCTTTGATAATATGATCTAGATAATTAATTGTGGGATTAATTATGGAAGTTTGATATTATAATGAGATAATTAATTCAGGAAAATTATTTGTGGAATATGAATTGTGAAATTGATTAATTAATTGATGAATTAATAAATGGTTTGAATCACTTAGTTAATTGTTGAGTTAACTAATGGAATGGATGTGCTTAAATAATTATTGAATTAGTAATGGTATTGTGGTGGATAAATAATTGGTAAATTAATTATTTGATAAATAATGGAAACTTGATCATTCTAAATTGATAAGTAAAAAATTGTAACATGGTCATCATACTCATGGGTATAGAGAATGGGAACATGGTAATTCTAAATTGAGAAGTATACATGGTAACATAGTCATTAAACTTATGAGTATATAGAATGAGTACATGGTAATTCTATTGAGGATTAAGCATGGAAACATGACCATCTTACTTATTTTTGTGATATTGGTAACATTGTAAATGTGTCTTATAAATGTGAAATTAAATAATGAAAATAATGGCACTCCGAGTTATGTCCTCATATGAGAATATTCGAACTCTGTCATGAGTCTAATTAGGTACTGAGATATCATAGCACCTTGAATACATTGATATTTGAAAAGAAGTAGGTATTATGATATAATATTACCTAGTGAACACTTTTGGCTTTGATATGAGATTAAGTTAGTGTTGAGGTTTGGGTATCCTTGGGAAACCTGGAGTTAATGTAGTTAGATCTGAATAAATGAAAATGTGATAAACTATTTATTATTACATTGTAATTATTTCCTTATATAATTGTATGAACTATTATGACTGAACTTATTTTCAAAACCATTTACAGTGGCCCACTGAGTTGTACTCACACCCTATTCTGGATTTCTGACCGGTACCTGAATAGATTATATTATTGTAGGATTGGCTAAGGGAAAGGCCATGAGATAAATCGATGATTGGGGATTGAGCATGGATGAGGGGGCTAGACATGGTTCAGAACCCACTTGGGGAGTTGTAGTGTCTTTGTTTTTAGTTTCATTATAAACACTTGAAACCTTTATTAGCATCTCATTTTTTCCTTTTTAGTTGAGTATTATAATTCCTGTTTGGTTATCTTGTGACATGAGTATTGTTCTGATTATACATGCTTCTAATATTGTTTATTTACTTCTACTGGTGCATTAATTTGATAAAAGAGGGTATAGTCTCACCATAAATGACTTACTAGACCCTCACTTCTAGTCATCATTCTCTAGCGTACCGGGAGGCACGTTTGAGGTCATGTGGTGAATCAGCTTGGGGAACCATTGTGCGGCACCTAGGTTGGGATGTTACAAAGTCATATCAGAGCTCTTGTTTTCTTTAATCTTATTTTGTATTACTATTTGGGAAAAGGAAGAAATTAAACTAGGAAGATTTTGGGCTTAGTAATGAGCTTGTACATGGGAGTTGCAAACCCATGTAGGGGGGAAACCCTGAGCACTCGGGGTGGGTCATTATTAATATTGTTTTCTATTATAGTTGAATATTATTTCTCGTTGGGTGGTACACTTATGGTGTAATGTTATTATTGTTTCTAACAATTTTTGAGTACTGATTCATGGCCCAGAATAGTAAGACAATTGAGTTTTCATGTATCATTTTAGGCACTAAGGGTTGTTATGACATGGATCATTTTAGTCATGCTTAGAAAACCATGTTATGGGTAAGTTGTTGAACATAATATGTTTTCCTTGTTGTCAGATTAAACTGAAAAATAGTGATTAACATGAATTTATTAATATTGTAAAATGATGAAAAATGAGAATAATTGGCTGTATAAATTAGAAACATGATAATTATAGTGTGTTTACCCTTGTTAACCAAAACCCATAAGTAGGATGATTAAGGGTAGTGATAGAGCCTCAGGTTTGAACATGTGGTGAGGTGGGGAAAAAATGTTTGTTATGAATATTTCCTCTTATTAATTATTATAAGGTTGTGTTATGAGACATGAGACATGTGTTTGGAATTGTAAAGAGTACGCCACCATGACACTTTTTGAGGTGATGATTGAGGGGAATGTATAGGAAGGAATTTACAGTTAGGGAACTTGAGGCACTGATCATTCTAGTTAAGTATGAAGGGGAGTAGTTTTGAGAGAACTTATCTCGCTTCATACAATTCATGGAAAGAGTCCCAGGGTGAGTTCTGAAAGGTATGTCATAGTTTATAAGGGAGTTTCAGTTGCAACACCTTCTAACTTTTACTATAAAGGTTGGACCTAAGGGAGTTAAATTCTAGGTTGAGTCTATAGAGACAATAATTGACTATTTGGAGACTCCAATTGAGAGGGGGGTCAATTTGGTAGCTTATATGCTATGGGGATAAATGATGCACTGGTGGGCTATTCAGGCGCCAACTTTTTAAAATTACGGTATGCTATGGAAAGACTTTTTAGAGACGTTATTAGATCACTTTTATCCAGAGATGATGAGATAAGAGAAAGATGATGAGTTCATGCATCTGACATAGGAGAGAATATTAGTAATGAACTATGCTAGATGATACAAAGATCTGTAACTATATTCTCCAATGTTAGTAGGAGATGAGGTAGCTATGAAAAAATGTTTTTAGGATGGTCTTAAGTGTGATATTAAGCCCCGGGTGAATACCTTAAGGATGAATAGGGTTACGAAAGTGGTGGATTATGATCTCATAGATGAAGGGAACCTGAGAGAGGCTTCTAGTGCTAGAAATGATGTTGTAAATAGACAATCATGAGGCGTGAAATATGAGAGGAGGAAGCACCATTATGACAACTTTATCCAAGGTAGTGGAAAATAGAGTATGCAGATAGGAGGGTTAGTTAGATAGGACCTTGCTGGAGTGATCTTTCATCTGTGTGGTAGGATGGGACACTATCACTGACACTGTTCCCAACCAATAGTAGAGTGTAAATTTTGTGTCAAGATGAGACATATACAGATGTTCTACATGTCGCATTAATAGAAATGTATTGAAGGAGTATCTGGGAAATTTCAAAGTATGGGAAGAGAATCTTATACACCATATTGAGATGGCAGTTGGAGTTTGAATGGATGAGGGGGTAGAGGAGCTGTACATGGAGATTCTTGGAAGGATCACCCTCATCAGTAGAGTAGTTATACTTAGGGGATTCAGACAACGTCACAGGTAAAAGGTGAAGAACAGTTACATACAGTACAACCTACACTTTTTGATAGCGGGGATGGACCTTTGACAGTGAGGGGTACTATTCTAGTAGATTCTACATTATCTAATGCCTTGTTTGATATGGGTACCTCTAATTACTTTATATCTACAAATATTGTTACTGGTTTTAGACTGGTGGTGGATTTTTTGAGTGGGCTTATGACTATAGATACACCTTTGGGAGTGCGGTATATAAATATATATCTATGAAGGGGATATTCACTAGAGATTGGGGAATATTTTTTCTATTGGATCTCTATATTCTTGATATGCAAGGCTTCGGCCTATTTATGGGTATGAAATGGCTAGTCGCATACTGATCCCATATCGACTATTAATGTAGGAGGGTTACATTTACATCTTCTAAGGGTGACTAGTATACTCATCATAGAGAGTAGGATATCTAGGCAGGTCGAGCAGGGCCAATTACTCAGCAATTAAGAGATCTCATAGCCCATGTTGCAAGTCTTTTTTTGGATGTTGTGGTAGTTAAGTATGATTTCCTTTCACCAGTAGTGGAAAATTTTTAGAACGTCTTTCCTAAAGACTTCTTAGGGATACCACCTAAGAGAGAAGTTGAATTCACTATTGGGATCATGGCGAGGGCTGATCCAATATCTATTACACTATAGATAATCGTACCAAATGAGATTCAAGAGTTTATGAATTTGTTGGAGGAGTTGGAGGATATGGTATTTAACCTTCCATGTATTCCACCTTGGAGATCACCTATTTTTTTTCAAAGAATGTTGACATGAGTTTACATTTGTTTGTCGATTACCAGAAGTTGGACAAAATGACCATGAAGAACCGATACCCTCTTTCCCGTATCGATTATCTATTTGACCAATTAAAGGGATCATGTGTGTTATAAAATATTTATTTGATATCAAGGTATTATAAATTGAGGGTACATACCTCTAATATACCAAGGAATTCTTTTAGAAGTAGGTATAGCCTTTATGAGTTTGCCTTAATGCTGTTTTCATTGAAAAATACACAAAGAATGTTTATGGATTTGATAAAAATTATCTTTTATCCATATCTAGATCATTTTGTGGTGGTGTTTGTGGATTAAATCATGGTATAATACAAGAATCATGAAGATCATTCTCAACATCTTGACACCATCCTTGGTATATTGAGAGAGCATTGACTATCTTCCAATCTATATAAGTGTCAATTTTGGATTAACTAGGAAAACATCATGGGGAACATTATCTTGAAGGAAGGTGTGTCAGTTGACCCATAGAATGTTTAGGCAGTGGTTTCTTAATAGTATCCCAATAATGTTTTTGATATTTGAAGCTTTTCAGGATTAACTGGATATTACAGGAGATTTATCTAAGACTTTTCCCATTTGGCAGTGCCACTTTCGGTCTTGAATAAAAAGGGAGTAAAGTTTGAGTGTTAATAGGGTTATGGGAGATATTTTTAGGAGTTAAGGAAGATCTATACATTGACACCAGTTTTGATCCTACTTGAGTTCAGTGAGGAGTATACAATTTATTGTGATACTTCTAGAATCATACATGGAGATGTGGTGATTCAAGGAGATCGAGTTATGGTGTATGGGTCTCAGTAGTTGAGGCCTCATGAACAGAATTACCATACAAATTACCTCAAGATTTCATAATTGGTTTATACTCTTATGTGTTGTTGACACTATCTTTTAGGAGAATAGTTTATAGTCTATCAGATCACAAGAGATTTAAGTATATATTTTCAAAGCGTGATTTGAATATTCAACAGTAAAGATGGGTTGAGTATATGCATTATTTTGATTTTGAACTGGCATATACGTTAAGGAAGGGAAATACTATGGATGATTCCTTGAGTAGGAAAACTCATACTCAAATGGTTCAGGAGTTGAGTGTAGAGTGGATGATGATGAACTTGCTGGATGAAATTCATGTGGTGGTTCAGGATAGCCAGGAGCAGATGAATCTGATTTTAGTTGTAGTGGAGTCTAAGCTTTTAAGATGGATTAGGGATAAACAATATGAGGATCCAAAGTTCATAGACTTAAGGGAAATATTTGAAGGCGGGGAGACATATTCGGACTGGTTGATTGATGATGATGATATCATCTAGGTAATAAATTGAGTTGTAGTATATACAAGCTTGCAAGAGGAGATCATGTGGGAATTTCATGCCTCAAAATGGGTGGTGCATCCAGGTGTAACCAAAATGTACCATGACCTACGATGGAAATTTTGGTGACCAGGCAAGAAAAAGGAGATAGTGGGGTTTGTGACTAGATGCTTCACTTGTTTGTAGATGAAGGAAGAGAATAAACGGCCTGTTGGATTACTAAAACCATTGCCTATCTTGGAATGGATGTGGAATGACGTAACCATGGATTTTGTGGTGGGATTCCTATGATTCTTAGGAAGAATGACTCTATTTCTTTGATTGTGGATTTACTGAAAAAGGTAGTGCATTTACTTCATATAAGGAAAACCTTTAGAGTAGAATAGTTGGGAGAACTATACATTTGTATGATAGTCTATCTGCATGGAGTTCCATAGACTATAGTTTCAGATCATGATTAACGATTTACTTCATGCTTTTGGAAGGGCATGTAGAAATTACTTGACACATAAATATTATGGAGTTGGACTTTCCACCCACAGACAGATGGTCATATAGAATATACTATATAGGTGCCTGAGGATATGCTATAATAATTTGTGCTTGACTTAAGTGGTTCTTGAGAAAACCACTATGCTTTAGTGGAGTTCACCTATAAAAATAGTTATTAGGTAAAAATAAAGTTGGAACCATATGAGGATCTTTATTGTAGTCCATATAGATCACCGCTATACTGGATGGAGGCTAGTGAGTCTGAGTTATTGGGACCAAGACTTGTATAGGAGACATCTGAGCAGGTACAATTGATTCGTAAATGTATGGATACAACTCAGAGTAAATAGAAGTCATATTATGATAGGAAGAGATATCCCCTAGAGTTTACAGAGGGTGGTCGTGTATTCATTCATGTGTCACCTAGGTTGGATCACCATAAGATATAGAGGCAGGGATGTTGGCACCTAGGTTTGTTGGACCCTTTGAGATAGTGGAGAGAATCAGGCTGGTGGAATACTAATTATCTCTTCAATAGAGATATAGTGTTACACATGATGTTTTCCATGTATCAAAACTTAATCAGTATCACCTTGACCCTTCTAATGTGATTGATATAGATGAGGTTGACCTTGAGATATATGCGTCCTTTGGGGAGCATCTGATATGTTTGTTGGATTGTAGTGAGAATGTTTTGTGGGTAAATACCATGACAATAGTTTATGTGTTATAGAAACATAGGCGCGTATAAGAGGAAACATGGGAAAGAGAAGTAGACATGAGGGCTCAATGACAAGATATTTTTGGCTTGAAATCTTAGAAAGGATTGGAAGTGTAGCTCAAGGATGATCATTTATAATGTGGGGGGATTGTTAGATCCCAACCTTTAATATAGTCATCTCGGGAAATTTTTTAGGTACCATTTGTTGTTTTTAAGTACCTTTTTCTAGAGTTATATTTAGGGGTGCATTTGGGTGGGGTTTTTTGAATGTTTAAAGATAGGGGGAATTTGAACAGTTGGAAAAACCATGCACCTAAACCCAGGTAACCATGCGAACCTGGACAGTGTAGTTCGCATGGTTAGTGAATGGTTTCCCTAACCGTGTTCCCCTACTTGGGAAAACCGTGTGCATATTTTCATTCTTCTAAAAATTAATTTAAAGATTCCTTGAACCCCTAAAACATGCCAATTTCAACCAAGTCTTAGTATAGACATATTTTAGATGATACCAAATCTTTCTAGAGGGGTTACATGGTCTTTCGACCTCTTTTCTTCAAGATTCAACGCCCAAATTGAAGATCATCTCATCTCTCGGTAAGTGGATTTCAACCTAACGCCTATCCCAATCATTCCTTCTTATTATATAGATATTTTGGTGGAGTTTATCCCTTTTTTCTTCAGAACTAAATTTATGTGGTGAGGTCTAGATCTATGATTGTATATCTAGATCAATATTTATTATATCTTGATATTTTGATATCTACCTTTAGGGATTTAGATTGAGAATCTCAAATCTACGTCATCGTACTGCTCATATATTTGGGATTTACATTGGGAAAACATCCATCAATGAGCTGAGGTAGGTGGTATAAATATAATTCACATAGTTTTGGATTTGATATTTATTTGAGAAATTATATAATTTCTATAATCCTTTAGCAATTGATTTTCTTTAATTGGGTTAATTATATTGGCCAATTGATTTATCGAATACTTGTTAAAATAGGTAATTAATTTGGGAATTAATCCTGTGACTAAGGGGGATACCCTATTAGATAATTAATTTGGGTAAATTGATTATAATAGGTAGGGGTTGTAATCTAGATAATTAATAAAGGGATTAATTATGAGATATCAAAATGGCTAAGTTGAGATATTTAATTGTGGACTAATTATATGCCTTTGATAATATGATATATATAATTAATTATTGGATTAATTATGGAATGTTGAGATTAAAATGAGATAATTAATTCTATAAACCTAATTATGGAATATGAATTGTGATATTGATTAAATAACTGTTGAATTAATTAATGGTTTTATGCACTTAGTTAATTATTGAGTTGACTAGTGGAATGGATGTGTTTAACTAATTATTGAATTAGTAATGAGATTGGGGTAGGGAATTAATTGGTAAATTATTTATGTAATAAATAATGGGAACATGGTCATTCAAAATTAATAAAGTACGAATGGAAACATGGTCATCATACTTATGGGTAAGGAGAATGGTAATAGGGTCATTCTAAATTGAAAAGTTTACATGGTAACATGGTCATTATACTTATGAGTAATGATAATGGGAACATGGTAATTATATTGAGGATTAATTATGGTGACATAGTCACATTACATACATTTGTGAAATTGGTAACTTTTTAAATGTGTCTTATAAATACGACATTAAATAATGTAAATAATAGAACTTTGAGTTATGGAGTCACATGAAAATATTAGAACTCTAACATGAGTCGAATCAGGTATTGAGATATCATATAACCTTGAATACTTCAATATTAAATATGAAGCAACTATTATGATATGATATTACCTAGGGAACACTTCATGCTTTGGTATAAGATGTAGATTGTATTGAGGTGCTGATATCCTTGGGAACCCTGTAGTTAATGTAGTTAGATAAGTATAAATGAATATGTGATAATTTTTTTGTTATTACATTGTAATTATTTCCTTATAGAACTGCATGCATTATATTCTGAATGGACATGTTTTAGAAAAAGTTGGTGGTGGCCTACTGAGTTGTACTCACACCATATTAGAGATGATAGATCGGTACCTGAATAGATTATATTGTTGTAAAATTGGATAAGGGACAATGCCCTATTATAGGTGAATGATTGGGGATGGAGATTTGATGAGGGGATTAGAAGTGGTTTGGAACCGTCTTATAGATTCATAGTGTCTTTATTTTTAGTTTCATTATAGACACATGGCACTTATATTGGCATATCATGTTTTCATTTTCAGTTGAGTATTACAATTCTAGTTCGGTTATCTTGTGACCTCAGTATTGTTCTGATTATATATTCTTCTTCTATTTTATATTTAATTTTGCTAGTGATTTACTCAGATAAAAGAGGGTATACTCTCCTCATGAATGACTTACCAGACCGTAACTACTTGTCGGTAGCCTACAGCATACATGGAGGCATGCTTGAGGTCATGTGGGGAACCGGCTCCGGGCACCGTTGCATGGTACCTGAGTCGGGATGTTACAATATACTTTATGTTGATTTAGTATTTATGATATATGTATATAGGGGTAATCACCTAGAAAATTTCATGTTGGGTATTAACTGAATCATCACATTGTACATGAAAAAGAGGCCTAACAACACTCTTATATTGTAAGTCAGGGGAAATTCCTAGTTTATTCAAATTATATTTAAAATACATTGGGAATACTTTATTATATTAATCAATTAAGATAATTAATATTATATTACCAATTATAATGAATTATTTATTAAACAAATAGTGATATAGGTTGATCTAAAATAATGATTAATAATAGTAAATTTGGTTTATTTTTTCATGTAACTATCTTATCATTATTCACCTCTGGTTTAAATGACTCATGATATCACATTTATGTTTTAGTAATCACTAAAGCCTAAATTAACCAAGTAAATAATTAATTCTTTGGAAAATGCATATATATACCCCTGAGTAATATAACAATATTAAAAATGGGGTGTTGAATATTATGATTATTCAAAACCATAATAAAATGAACTTACATAGACTCTAAAATACCTAAATTAAGAGAAGGATGGATTTTTATGAAAATATAGACCATGGAGATATTAATGTAATGAATACTCAACCTTCTAATTTTCATATATGTGAGAGGAATCACTAGGGGAATTTCATAAAAGGGTGGTAAGATGATTTACCTATGATAATGTATATAATCAAGCATGAAATAGCCATAGTATGACTGAGAGTTTAGAAAACATGATTCAATGAAATAGATTTAATCCAAATATACCATTAATTACTCAATGTCTTATATATGAGGAATATAGGTATTATCCATATCATTTCCCTAATACATGGAATAAAAATTATGATGAGGATGACTAACCTCCATGACCATGTGTACAATGGAATTCTTATGCAAAAACTAATCCATATGTTGAAATTGATATTTAAGTTACATGAACCCTCTAATTTTGAGTTTTAGATGTCTTTATGGAATTTAATTCAATGAAATCCACTATATATATATATATGTGATTATTAATTATCCTTCCTTAATGATTTTATCTTCTTGTAAATCTTATAGTTATGTAATTATTTTATTACAAGTTGAACTTTATAGGAATTCCCATTTTTGGAATCCTATTACAATTCCATTAGATAAATTTAATGAGATATTAAAAAAGATTGGTTTCCTCAATTGGGAGGAAAAATTTTCTATATTATGGGAAACACAATCCATATTAATATATTATATTATATCTATTAAGGTATAAAAATAAATATCCCCTATAAATACATCATATAATGTGGGTTATGATACCAAATAACTATAGAATATTATCCAATAGAGTTGGAGAAAAGATGAATAAATGAATAAGCCCATTACTAGGGAAGAAAATTATTCCCCTTGTGTATAATTTTCAAATATATCTATAAATTATATCATGATTCATCTTCATATATGATAATTTAAACAATTTTGATGTAATTTATTTCAGGGTGGTAGGGGAGAGACAATATAATGCCCCAAGTTTTTAGAAAGAATATTCATTCCATAAACTATATATATATAAATATATATATTATATTTATTAGAGGAATTAAAATTGATTTGTGAATTAATAATATAATAAATGATTAAAAAACCCATTATTCATTTATATGTGCACAATTTCAATAATATCACACAAAACTATGTATTGGAAACCATTTAATTTTACCCACCATGAGTAGAAAATATCTACCAAAAGTGAATAAAATAATAGAGGAAAATAATCATAATGGAATAAAATCTTCTTGATTAGAATATCAGCTGGATCATATTCCACCTTGAGGGTCACCAAT
Source organism: Viscum album (assembly GCA_963277665.1). Taxonomy (NCBI): domain Eukaryota; kingdom Viridiplantae; phylum Streptophyta; class Magnoliopsida; order Santalales; family Viscaceae; genus Viscum; species Viscum album. Next base: position 1,761,788,492 of record OY728120.1, on the reverse strand, counting down.
TGCAAAAAAAACTATATTACGGAAGATCACTATGAAAGGAGATAGAATTATAGGAAATATATAACACAATGTCTTGTACTGTGAAAGTGGGATGAAAAAATGAATTAGTAAGTATATATATGGTAAATAAATAATATGTCCATTCTAAATATGGTTGTTTATAATATATACCACATATATTCATATGAAATTTTTTGATAATTAATAAATTTGAAATAATATAACTCAAAATGAAATAAATTTATTATTTTTTTAAAATTTATAGATAGTTAGTTGTTATGTATAAATAATAATATCATTATTATAATATGATATGATAAAAAAATTAATGTCAAAGGAGGAGTAAAAATAAATCATTTAATATTATTAAATAATTTTAATGGTATTTGTTAATGTGTATTTAGTATAAAAGGAATATTTCATTTTTTCAATGAACCATTTTGATAATTATTATATATTTTATTCTAATAGGTACATTTAATAAAATTGAAAATATTATCATTCATGAATAAATATACTAACATATATTTTATTTTAAATTCATATGAAATAAAATTAAAAATAATTAATTATTAAAAAACATAATTTTTTTAAAAAATAATTAAAATAATTTATATTTTTTAGTTTCATTTTAAAAAATATCACATAAATTTTACAATATGGAATTATTAATAACAATTTCATTCCTGGATTTAGGATGTAAAAATTTTAATAGCATGGATTTTTTAGTTTTTTGAACATGTTGTTTTTTAGTCCTAAAGTGCAGTTCTGGAAACAAATATGATTTTAGTGAATCATAATTATTTTAAAAAAATCTAGAAGATTAAAAACATAGTTAAGTAAAAATGAAATTAGTTACAAAGTAAATTTTTTGTTTTAAAATAATAACTGAACTTAGAAATCAAACATCAAAATTTTAAGAACAAAACTGAAATGACACATTATTAAATATAATTTTTCATCATTTCTTATAATTATGTGTTTTGTTGGTTATGTTCATATTTTTAAATCTTTTGAAATTCACTAAAATTTTATTTTATTTATATTAATCCAATTTATTTCATAAAACATTGTATATATTAAAATTATATCATGTACATACATTTTTAAACAAAATAATACAATTTTCATAAAAAACATTTTTTACCCATTACATGAGATTATGTTAAAATAAATATTTCAAACACAAGATAAATTTTTGGTAAATTTATTTAAATATTTGAAGATATGTGTTTCATATTAGGTAAAAGTTCCAATATTGAATTTTTATTAATATTTATTAACAATGTTATGATTTAATTATCAAGTTTAATGTACATTTTGGGCAAATTTTTAAAAGGTAAATAAAAATATTAATAAAACACTATTATGTAACAAAAATTATTGTATTAGTAAATTAACAATCCACACACACCCTCTAATTTTGTGTTTTTTTGGGTCTATTAACATTTTGATAGAAACATTACATTATTGAAAGGGAAATGGTTATATCTAAAACTACCATTCAATTCAATTATAAAGGGTTAACACATCAACCAAATTATAAGTCACCTCCCTATATAATTTTATATTTTATAGATGAAAAATTACTTATAATAAAATTATATCCCTAATTATATGTATTTTGGTAACCATTAGTTAGCATAAACCCTTCATTTCCAATTTGAATTACAAGGTAAATTCAAGTCCTCGATGTGAGTATTATCAACTACATGGATTTTCATCTTAATTATCATTATAATAATTTAGTATATCCATACTAATAGTAATATATTATAATATTATACATTATTTAATGTTTTTATATAAATTATATTTTCATTATTTATTTATCTATAAATACGTTAAAAAATAAATCTCTATTTGTGTGTATGTATAGACTAATTCCTCTATGGGAATCAGAATTCATTTCTCTTAACTATCCATCATTTATGGTTCATATAATGGATTTAATGAGAAGGAATTATTTTTATGAAATTTATAATATTATGTATATTTAAGATTATTAATATTTTATTGCATCCCCTTACTCATTTAATACTTAAAAATATTTACCTTCGGGATGATTTAACCACCTATTTAAAAAATGATATAATGAATTATTTTGGGATTACATATAATTTTAATAACAAGTATAAATGACACATTAAATGTGTTTTAATTATTTTTTAATTATTATGTTAATATTTATAATGTGTATAAATATATCACTGTTCGTTCACCGAGCACGTCAAAAACTAGTTCAATATGATTTCCATTTTCACAAGACGTATTCATGGTATTCACCTAATAAAAATTAAGAACCCATAATAATTGAAAAATAATGATTATTCTATCTTGAATGAGTATGGAATTTTGAACCAAATACCAATTAGTGATAATCAATCCCATCATGAAGAAGTTTTCAATAAATAACAAGTGAATCTTCTAATAATTGATGGTAAAAATAAAGGGTAAATAAATAATATATTAAAAATAAATGATAACAAATGAAGTACATGAGAGGTTAATTATATGGATAATGTTCATTAATAGTATAATTTTATAGATATGTCATTTTTACTATAGGTAAGATAAAATTTAACTAATATGTAGTAAAGGTAATGGGTTATTTGTCTCTTATTTGAATTATAAGAAATTATATCTTAATGAAAAACCTGATACCTTTAATATCATTTTATTTATCCATAATTATTATATTTGAAAATATTCACCTGTCATTAGGATAAATATCTATAATTTCTTAAAATGGACATCGATTCAATAGATACCTAACTTTAGCATTGTTTTGATATAAATGAAACTCAAACCATTCAGTTTCTTTTCTAATACAATATTAAAATCAACATTTTTCTGAAATATAATTCATCTATGAAACTTTTTTATATTTCAAATAACCCATAATTCCCATTTATATTAAATTATCTTTATATGTCAACTTGATATGTAATTTCCCCTTGAATGATATTTTACCCAAAGTGATTATTATAAGTGCAATTGACCATTTCTCTTCATTTTAATCTGGAACCTCAATATTAACTTTTCCTAAATAACTGGATTTTTTTGAAAATGAAATTTTATATAACTAAATAATTTACTGAATTCAATTTCTACCACATTATCTGAATTAAATAAATTAAATATTTTTTAATGATTTATTTATAGATCTTTTTCATTAATGTTTAATGAGAATGTATTTTTAACTTCTTCCATGTAAACACATCCTTATACTATATTTTTATGATATTTATTCCTTATATATAATAGTTTTATAAAAAAAATCATATTATCCATTATTTATAAAATATTTCAATCTAAAATGATTTTAAAATTTCAAGGAAGTTTCTTATTTACCAAATTATTTACCCTAATGATCATAAGAATTGTTTTTATCTAAATATACATAATTTAAATTACATTATGATTGATCAATCATATTATTATTATATAACCACCCAAATTATATTACTTTATTATCTGTATAACACACTTATCCTTTGGAGGAATGATCAATCACTACCTTTTTCTTTCATAATCATCCAATATGTATGATCCAAATATTTCACCCAAAGCATGTCCTTTGTGAATACGCTACTTTTGATTTCTTTGATTCAAGGGTGTTTACCTAGATTCAATACATTGATTAATTTGATGAAATTTTTCACTTAACTATATACACTATTTCAATATCGTTAGAATAAAATATGATATATTTTCTTGTTTTTATATATTTTACTAATAATGATACATGATGTGATTGGAATCCCATTTTTTTCCATTATTTCATCGTTATATGATTATTGATGGAATTATTAATTATTTTATCATGTGAATCCATATGAAACCCATATTATTTCCATGTGCTCTTTCTGAAATAAAATGGAGTGATTTTTTTTGTTTAAAATTTTTATGAAACCCATTTTAATTCCATAGGTTCTTCATGATGTTATAAGTAAATGAATTCCATAAGAACTCATAAGTATAGATGATGATAGGTGGGGTCCAATATATCCTTTTAATGACTTCGATTAATACTTATATATCCTAAGATATGTGTTTAAAAATAAATTTATGTTATCTATAAACAATGGAGTTGTTGGAGTGTCTCTTGAAAGTAATGTTCTATATACTAATTTTCTTCCATAGTTGAAAGATGTTACACAATTTTATTTTTATTCTCAAGACTATGTTAATATTCTGATTCTATTTTCTATTTAATTGGGTTTCCAGAATACTTTTATATAGTTCATGTCTCATGGAAATTTATATGCTATGATTTATATTCAAAGATTTATTGGTTATTTATTTTTATATTTAACATAAGTATTCCCATATTCTCATATATTTGTTTCACATATGATAGTAAATTTTTATAACATATAATTTTGATAACATTGAATATGAGAACACCCCTTTCTTATGTATCCATTTTTCCATGTAATGTTGATTAGTATACAATATATGAAGTAAAGGAGGTAGTCCTATATGGCTAAATAATAGAGAATTGTTCAAAGGAATATAATTTTTTATGTAGTTACACTTAATGAAAATAAACCATCCATTAATGGAATTTTGTGATTATTTATGAGATTTATTTTTTTCCTTATAGAAATGTTTTAAAATAAAATCCTATCTACCCTGGTTCAATATAAATTTGACAAAACCCCCCTTTTAAATAATAATTTTTAGTGTTTTAAAAACATAAACTCACTACTATAAATATTGGTGTGGTCATAGTGTTTTCCTAATGAGTTATGGGGGGAAGGTCATGTGTGGGTAATATGGTGATAGTGGTGACCAAATAGGATGTGGGATTTTTTTTCATGAAGTAGAGTTATTACTAGTTGTCATGGGTTTTTTTGGGGAATGACTTTCTAAGGATTTTTTTGATATAGTGGGAATGGATGGCTGTAGTGATATATTTTTCATGGGGGGTGGTATCTGTTTTTTGTAAGATTGAAGGTATATTGAGTGGCATGTTTAGGGTAGTAACCCTGTAGCTATAGAATAGAAGTATAATAATTAATGTAAATGAAATGGCTTTGAAATTGAAAAATTGAGGAAAACTTCAACATGTGATTATTTGATTTTGAGTCAAATAATAATTAATGTGATGGACATAAATGTGTAATGAAATGTAAAAGTAAGTAAATTTTATTTATAAAGTCAATAAGTGTTGAAATTGGTTACTTTTAATGGGGAGATGAATTTTTGTTATATATGGAATATTTATGATGTGTTTCATTTAGTGGTGGAAGAATTAGGTGGAAAATGTTTTGAGATATTGAGGTAGTGGTGTGGGATTCCCTTGTGGTATTGGTCATTAACCCATAGGCTGGGTTTTATTGATTATATATTTACCTTAAATTTTATTGTTATTTTTTTGTACACTACACCTATATTGGTTAACCTTCTCCCTCCTAAATACATTGGGTTTCAAGTGATTTCCCCATCTTCTATGTAGGTGGTGAAATTTATGGCTTGATACCCCCTCTTACCCACACTTATTTAGCTTAGAATTATAAATAGATTATAGTGAATATTCCTAGTGATAGTGATGAAATCAGGTGAAGATGCATGTGATGATGTTGAAATTATATGTGGTGGGGGTCATTCATTATATAAGAAGGGAATGTTGTTTATGTCCTTCAAAATAATGATAACGAATATCTTTAGTTATTTAATAAGGATGAGATGTGGATAGTGATTTATTCATTCATTGGATTATAGAAATTGTTATTATGAGTTAGGTATGGATGCATCCTAAACCACATCATTCATTGACGGTCATGTTATTGTGCTTTATGAAACTGATTATAGAACTTGATGTTTTATGATTGAGTATGAGAGATATATATTAATTAATTAAGTGGTTGTAGGGAAACTTTGTTTTAATTTCAATTATATGATATACTAAAATACTTTGAAGAGTTATTTGGTGACAATGTCATATTGAGGTTGTGATGGTTAACTGACAATCTTCGTTTATTTTTAGTTCTCTTATTTAATCATTGGTGAATAAATATAATATTTTGAAATTTTCATGAGACACCTGGGGTATGATCCTACTGACTACAAATTTTATGTGCACCCTACATGTATAAAAACTATTTTTAGGGTTTCCTGGAGGATATAGGGGAATATGATTCACATTATTAGCTTTTGAATTTGTGATTTTTTGATTTTTTCCTAGTCTTTAAATTTTTACTTAATTAGAATGTTATAGTTAATTTTTAGACATTTTCCATGCACAATGGGATTATTTGGTTTCCCATTTTATATTATGAAATAGATTTTTCATCTAGTTTATATCCTATTTATGGATCCTATAAAAATATTATTAAGTGTAATTCATACCATATATATGATTTTGACACCCTTTTTGGTAGTATCCATCTTCGAGACCACTATAGGAGGGACTTATGGTTCATTATCTCTCTATATTCATTACCAATAATGTAATCTTTATTTCACATGTTTTTCCATGTCACTGTTTATATTTTAAATGTATATTAAATTTTAAAATATGAATTTAATTGGATAATTATAGTGTTTTGTACATTTTTAATTTAGTATTAAAATCATGGAAATCATTATTTAATTCTTTATTTTAATCTTTAAAATATTATTTATTCTTATATTTAAATATTTTAAATATATTTTTAAACAATAATTTTAATTATTTTGGTTTATTCATTGAACATAGTAATGTTAATAATTAAAATTTTAGGTTTTATCTAAATTTAAATTATTATTTATTATAATTTATGTTTGGATTAATTTTTTTTAATATTTTATGAATTCTGAAATTTTAATTACTATGTTTTGTTATTTTTCTAGAAATTATTGTTATTATTATTTTCATATAAATTTATTTTTTCTTACCAATGTGTGTGGAGATTGGATATTTTAATTAAGTCTTTGCATAATAGATTTTAAATCTCCATCCATCTTAGTTAAATCCACCTAGAATTTTGTGTAAGATGATTTCAGTTTTATTAAAGATTCTATGACAGTTTAAGAAAATTATATTGTAGTCATTGTTGGAGAAATTTCACTTCTTGTTCAATTATTTAATTATGAATATCTTCAGTAATATTAATTATGAGTAAAACATTTTTATGTGAATTTTAATATAGGTTAATTTTTAGTAATCATAATCTAACCAAAACATGAGACCCTTTAAAACCTTTCTGACCAATGATTATAAAATGAAGTAATTATGATTCGAGTTCAAAGAAATAAATTATTATACTAAATTAAAAATCAAGGCTGATATCAGTGGGGGGGGGGGGATGATATGATAAGTAAAAATCATAGTAATTTCATGAACCCAACCCAAACTAAAAAATGGATAAAATATAAAAGACTGAATACGATAGTTTGGATAGTTAGCTCGATGATGATGATGATAGATGGAGCAAGAGAATATCATGATAGGAATGAAAATAATTGTGTTCCACTAATTCTTATACATACAAGATAAATTTATTTTATTGAATTTTATGTGTTTAATGAAGTATCAAAACTAATGTGGGAGCATAGAATATTTTTCATCGATGTTGAAGGTGATTTCATGTAATGTTAATAAAATCCCTACCCAACTGATAATTTTATAACATATAATGATGAATTTTAAGATGATCCTAATTTTTGGATAGCTAACTATATATTTTTTAACATTTTGTAAATATAATCAGAGAGAAACAATATGGAATTATGAACCATTTTTTTGATCTGTGCGGATAATGAATCTCATTTGAATTAAATCACAATTTTTTAAGAATAATAATTTTTCATGAATGAATAAATTAAATGAATCAATTAATAAAATGTTTATTTTATAGTTGTTGGTTATAGGTGTGGTTATAAATGGGACTTTTGTTACTATGAATAACTCATTTGAACTTATAGGTTTTAACACATTCAATGTTATCAAGATAATTGATAATAAAAAATCTAAAGTAGATGATTTTTTTGATGTTTTTAGTGATCAAATGGGTGTCACACTCATTTATAATATACAATAGAAAATTTTAAAATATAACAAGATAATATATTCCATAAATGATCATAAAAGGATGAATATTAAATGATATTACTAATATTGATGGGGGTTGCATCCATGCTCAATCATTCTTGTGTTAGTGGTATTATATTTGGAGGATAATTGAGGACAAGGTATTGGATGATGATGGATTGTCAATCTCAATAATGGTGTGTCAATAAACCCAAACATATCCTTACATTATGTCCATGTTATGGAAAAAATGGAATCTATGATGGGAATACATGATGATCATGATATTTTGAATTCTTGAAGAAGATGAGCGTCATTTGTTGAATGTTGAGTCATTCATGCAGACTGTGTTTGTGATAAGCATGTCTAGTATGACTAATGATATAGGGAAGGGGGTGTTAGATGTTTAATCTTCTTTAAAACCAGTTTATTAATGATATAAATTTTCTCACACCCATAGTGGATTTATTCTAACTCATGGCTTTTCATGTTACTAGAAAGAGATATAAAATAATATTTTTTAGAATGTCATTATAACTATGAATTCGTTTATATATTAATTTATTTATCATTTAAATGTCGGGTATAATTATTTGGGATTCATACTAAATCTACAGAACCAGTTATTAAAATATAGATAATTATTTCTCTTGGGATACTATCATGGAAAAAAAGTGGTTGTGAGAGGTTGTGACACAATTTAAAAAATAAAAGAGGTTCTATAGACATTTGAAAAGGTTGAGTACTATAGAAGTGATATGATGAGAGTAGAGATCTGATTTAGTACTAGGAGGTAATTGGGGAGGGATGAGAAAATGGATTATAGAGAAGGTCATCGAGCTAAATATTGGGGAAGTATTATTTCTCTCAAGAGAATTTTTCTCTTCTCTTCAACACAATTTATTATTATTTTATTTCCATTTGCAAATAATTAGAGAAGGGAATTTGATATATAATGTTATGAAATACATAAATTTTCTATTGGTTTTTCAATATTATTAGTAAATTAATTTTTTATTTAAATTTATTTTTAATTCAAATATGATTATAATTTAACTCTTATAATGAATCAATAGGTGACAATAGTGAATTATTTCAACCTTGAAAATCAATTGATGTATTTAAAATTTAAAATGGAATATTTATATCGTCTCTATAAGGAAATGATTAATTATAAAGATTTGATCTAGTAATAAAGACTAAATTAATGTCACTATAATGTGGGTGTTCTCTAGAGAGAGAGAGACCAGTTAGTATTCAATTTTTCTATAAGAACTAATTATGTTAACTTTAATAGGGTACAATAATATGTTTAATCATTTTAAAATATTGTTTAAAAGATAACTTCTTAAATTTACATGTCTCACTCACTCTACTGTTCTAACAATGCATCCTAAACAAGTAATATTAAATTTTTTTAATACACCTCTTCCGTTGTTACTTCTATACAAATTCACATCACATCACAAATTTCCTGTTTCATTTTTTTCTTATGAGTTGTTTTTGACATTTTTTAATTTGTATTGGTTACCCACCCACTATTCCCCTTCTTAGTGGAATCTGCAACCATACACCCCACCATACTATTTTTATTTCGTTTTATGATTTTATAAATATTTATTTGGAATCTTCACTAGTAAATGGCCTAGAACCATCTTTCAAATTAGGGGTCCATTCCAACATAAAGAATTTTTAATCAAATTAAAAAAACAATAATAAATTAATATAAAATATGTTTTCAAAAAACATTAAAAAAATCAACATTAACATCACTTTTATAAGCTATTTTATACTATTTGAACCTAAAACCATATAAACACTATGGAAAAACTATAAATGGGGACATGAATCATGATATCATGAGATATGTATACATTATTCTTCCGTTTAGAGAATAAAGGGTAACAACACAAACTGTTATAAATTAAATTTCCCATGTGATTTTAATTAAATATCTTATTATGTAATCTTGATATAGAAAAAACATTAATATATTTGGATTTATTATATCCTGTTGAATTTAAATGTGTATTAAGAATCATTACCATTTATAATATAATCATTGAATAGTGATCACATGATTTGAATAAATATAGGGTTTTAACAAATCAAATTGACATAGATAATGTATGTGATAACATCAACCAGTAGGATCATACCCTATAAATATCATTTATCTTATATTATGAGAGAGATAGAATCACTATGCCTTTCACTTGAATAATCCCAATCTATGATCCAACAACTTAAGCATGTGTGAAACCATTTATAGAAGATGTTCAGGATCATCGAGATCACGACCTAAACCATGTAGGCTAAACCACCCCAAAAGAGTCTCACTATCACAAACCTTACACTTTGGGAGTTTTATTGTGTATTAAAGAGATATGTATCAAGGCACTACCCTTAATAGCATGTAAATTATTTTGTATAAAATTTTGAACATATTTTCTTCCAAATATGGTTACTTTATAATTGATTTTCATTTCGATGTAATTAAAAAAAAGTATTTTTGGTAAATAATCAAATTAAATATAGGAATTTATTTTTATGGATTATTTTATTTTTTAAATAAATAATATTTTAATAAAATATTATTATTAAATAATTTTTATTAAATATAATTTTTCATATAATTTTTTTGAAGTCAAATGTAATTTTTATGGGGTATCAAAAACTATTATTGTAAAAAAACACAACATTTCTTAATAAATATCAATTAATACTTCAAAAGGGAAAATGAAAATATTTATAAAATTATTTAGTTAAATTGAATATTATTTTTGGAATCAAAATTTCAAAATTATCCAATTGTGAATTCTTCATAATTTTCTAAGATAATAAAATTTTAGGGTTAAAATTAAATAATAAATAAATATACTTTGTGTATTATGAAATCATAATTACCCAAAATTGATGTAATAAATAATAAAAAAGTTATTCACTTCCAAACGTATATTTTTCATTTAAAATATTTTGGTTTTATTTTCATTTTATTTTTTTTAAAAATCCATTGTGAATCCTACCAAACATATAATATATTTTAATGTTTTTAAATCATTTCATTATGAGTATGACTCACTTCTACATAAGAAAATGAATTATTTATTTAATTTCGTATCCTTACCTTATAAATTAATGTAAAAAATCCCATTTTTAAAAAACCATGTGAAAAACCATGGTAAGGTTTGTAATTTTGTTTATTTTATTATATAGGGTCCAAAACCAATGTTTGAGAAATAATAAATAATTCCCCACTCATCTCTTATATTAAACAACCCAATATCCCATTCCTCTTCTATAAAAATACATAGAAGACATCGCCACTCTTATATACCTTCAATATATTCCTCTAATGGTTGCAGCAAGCTCTCAATAAGCTCATCCGAATCATTTGGAGTCACACACTCAAGTAAGGGGTCCTCACATTCTCTTATTTATTCAAGTTTATTTGTTGTCTTAGGCTATCAATTTATAATTCTTAATGTTGGGGAAGGTCATCCCATTTCCAAATTACTATCCATTTAGTTTACAAATAATGTCAGTACCCTTTCTCTTTCATCAACACAATTTATGAAATTCTATGTGATGCTTTTATACTGCCAAAATTTCACCACAATTTCCATGCGAAAATAATTTTATATTGAATACCTTACGCAATTCCAATCAAGGGTGTTCAACATTTTTCATTTTTAACTCCATAAAATGGGACATAAACTTACATATTCCACACTCATTAATTGTGGAATAAAATATGATGGTGAATTAATCCATGTAGTACGATCTACATGGCACACTTAAACATGAGAATGAAATGAAAGTGACCGGTGCACCCAAAATTATATAGTGCTCTAATGAATTGGATATTTTTTAGTCTCCTATGATGAAATTTCAGGACATGGAGTAAACCATATTCCATTAGGAGTGTTTTTCCACCATTATGTCTTGGTAGTTTATCCTTGACATTTTTTAATGATGCAGTGTCTAAAGATGTTTCCACATTACCCATGTTATTATTATCATGCTATATCATGTCTCAATGTTCATGTTTATGATTACTACTCTTTTTATGCCCCATTGATATTCCTATTTACTAACATGTATCATCTTATTCATTTTTTATTCAATAAATACAATTTATAGATCAAACATTTCTTATATTTGTCCTTAGGTTATCCTATGAAATTTTAAAAGCCTTTGAATTTTAGAAGCTTGTTAAGGATGTTTTCAATAATGTTGTTGTATTCCATGATCAAGATGCTATTATATGTACCTAATTACCAAATAAACTAGAAATATTTACCTTTAAGGTTTTATTATGTGTAATTTTATGTAATAAATAAAACATTAATGTTTAATAAAGAGAAGGGTTGTTATATATGGTATTAGAGAAAGACATTAGTTATTGTTTGGATTAGGATTAGAAAACTCTATAAAAAGCCTTAGGGACAAGACTTAGAATAATAAAACATCACTAAATTTTTGTATTTTTATATTAAGTGGTTTATCATGAAAACAAATCCATGTTTGCTTACTACAAACAGATGTTTATCTGGCACAAATGTACCTAGTGGTAACAACTCTAACACGGTGTGTCAGGCCTTACTTGGTGTAACTTGGTACACAAAAACAGACATTACTCTACACCTAGTTTGATACTCCTTGTGGATATGATTTGGTAAATTCATAATCTCATTAAGAACCATTATTAAAGGAAAAAACATACCCATAAGAATATATTTTAGGAAATATATCATTGATAACATAGGTTGATTCCTAGAAATTCACAAGTTTAGAAATAAATTCATGTTATATATTATAAATTTAATGTCATTAAATTCCATTTTATGTTTTAAATATTTCAAAAATATTCATCCTTAATTTTTCTTTTTCTTCTATCCAATGATTGTAAATAGTTGGTATCAATAAAAAAATCAATGAGACATGAAATGTGATGAATTCCCCAATGAGATGACCAACCCAATGAGAGCCAGAATAAAAAACTTTATGATAGTACTCTCTCAACTGACATTGGTTTTGAATAGAATACTATATCTGGGGGAGCGTCCAAGTCCCTATAAGAGAAAACAAGATGTTATTGAGATCAACATACAACAAAGGCCAAATAATTTCAATGGAACATACGATCCCTTAATCGTTGAACAATGGATCAACTCCATTGAGAAAATCTTACCCATATTTCAATTTTCTGAACAAGAGAATGTTTTACTTTCTATTTATCATATGGATGGAGAATATGATCATTAGGGGAAATTGATAAAGAATATGAAGCCCAAGGTAGATATCACAGTGATGGGGGGGGGGGAAAGGAATTCTAGAAAATTTTTTTTGATAAATATTTTTCTCGCACACTCTAACATAAATTGGAAGTGGACTTCCTTTCCCTCAAGAAAAAAATATGATGAATCTATCAAGGAGTATGAGAAATAATTCACATGAATTTCACAATATGCCTATGATATTTTTGTTTTCCCCAAATTCAAGGTTTTCCACTAATTTTCTTAGATAAAACATATTCTATGAATATACCTGGTGATATGTGACATTGATTGTAAAGAAGAAATTTTCAGATGTACCATCAAAGTCGAAATGGAGAAGAAATAATCTCAAGGGTATCATGAGGATAAGAATTGGAAAGTGGAGGATAATTCTAGTGGTATGATGGAGAAATATAATGGTTCCAAGAAATATAAACACCCCACTTTCCAAAGGTATAGAAATAATCACCCTAAAATTATCTAAGAGGGGTGATAAAATGCTTTAGGAGCTGGAAGGAAGGGAACCTAGACAATGATTTCTGATAAGAGAAACCAAACAATGTGATGGAGGTAAGGAATGTTCCAGTCAACCCCCAATAAATTGTTAATTACTTAAAATTTAAGGAACCAGGGTCCTTTTCAACCCAATTCAATAATCCAAGGGTTTTCTTAGAGAACCAATAACCTAAAAGGAAGAAAGGGGGATATTTTTACATTAGAACCACTGAGTTGGATCCCAAAAATGAAGTGGTGATCGGTACACTATTTAATCATTCAATAACAGTGAAAAAACTTTTTGATTCTGGTTTATTACATTCCTTTATATCATGAATGTTTAATATAACTATTTAGTCACACCTTGAAATCATGGGAGTGGAGTTGTCATACCCCGACCTGTGAGTAAATATTTATTTAATTAATTTCATCCTTAAATAAATTTTTATGTGGTTCGGGTGTGTCCCAGATGAATTGTTTCTTTGAGTTATGTTAAAATGTGTGCTCTTTGGCATCGACGTGATTGGGCGCATGGGAGAAGCATGAAGTTAGAGCTGCATGACCTCAGCCTAATAACTACGCATCCCGTTGTCTTCAAAATTTTTGAAATAAAAAGTGTTTATATTTAACACACGCATTAATTATTGTGTTGTTTAAATTTTATTGTTTTAATAATTTTATTTTTATTGAAATAATATGACTACTTTTATTTTTTTTAAATTTTATCTTCGTGTTATCATTGTTATCATTATTATTGTCATTCTAAAAATTACAATTAAATTTATCTTAATTAAATCAATTGCTAAAAACTATTTTATTGTTTCATTATAATTATTATTATTTGATTCATTACAATTTAGTTATTAAGAGTTTAAAAGTATATAAATACTCTTATATATAGATATATATAATATTTTAGTTGTTTTATTTATTTATATTATTATTATTATTATTGATATTATTATTTTTATTATTTATTACGTTTTTAGGGTTTTCAGAAAGGCTTTTCTCTCCCCGCATTTTTTTCTCCTCTGCGTGCAACCCTTTATCTACACGCCGCCACCCCCTTGCCCTTGACCGCCCTTGTAGTGCATCCTACTCCCTCCTCCTCTCCTTGCCACAGCTTCCCAACACCCGGTCTGGCCTCCTCCTCCCCAGTGCTCCCTCACCTTCACAGCAGCCTGCAGTGACCCCACACCCTGCTCCCTCCTCCTCTCCTTACCGCAGCGACCCAGCACCCGACACCCTCCTATCCATATCACCCACACCCAGAGACCTCCCCCAGACTCATCCCTCCTCACAGCAGTAGCCAGGCACCGTCTCTAGACCCACCAACCCCTGCTCACTCGGCACAACACCGCCCCCCCTTTGGCTGAATTTCTCCAGCGGCCCCACCTCCCTCCTGGTGCGGCGAACCTCCAGCAGCGTGCCCTCATCCAACCTCCCTCCGGTGCTTCTGCCCGCACCAGCTGCATGCCCCAGTCCCAACAGATCCTTCTCTACCTCCTTCGACCTCCATGACAAGCCGACTGTCCACACAACGGCTCTCTCCTTCTCCTTGCTCTGACCCCGGGTTGTCCCTTTGCTGCGCTCGAGAAACCAGCTACCTCCCAGCCTCCTAGGACCCCCTGCTCCAGCCGACGGGCCCTCGGCCTTCTGCCCTGCGTGTCCATCCCAGTCATCTCCCACTTTCATCATCACCGGATCTTTCGCCACGTCAAACCTTCGGCCTTTTCCTGGTGCAGCGCGCACCCCCCACACGGCCAGTAAACCACGGTTTATCCACCTAGTTTGTGTTCCATTATTTTATTCTAATTTTTCCTTATTATTATTATTATTGTTATTATTATTGTAATTATTATTATTATTCTTATTATTATTATTATTATTGATATTATCATTATCCTTATCCTTATTATTATTATTATTATTATTATTATTATCATCATCATCATCATCATCATCATCATCATCATCATCATCATCATCATCATCATCATCATCATCATCATCATCATCTTAATCTTGTTAGATTATGGGTTTTAGTTGATGATGGGATTTTATTGGTAGGTTTAGGATTTTAGGACCCACGCAGGGCCTTTTTGAGTGAGCATTGTCATCACGCCTTGTTCTTGAAGTTTCCTAATCGTCGCGCCTTGGTTCCGAGGTTGTGTTGTCATCGCACACCGATCTCGAGGTAGGTCCCCATTGAACTTCCCTTTAAAATTTAAGTTACATTATTTCCTGTTGTTTGTGCACGCTAATTTTTCAATTAAATATTTTATTAATTTTAATAGATGTGAAATAATATTTGATAATTAATTTTTAAATAATTACTCAATGAAAAAAGTGATGTTTATTTTATACACGAAATATGAAATATTTTCTTGATGAATGGATGTACAATAGTGAAATAATTCCCGTTTGGATTTAAAACATAATTCACAGAATATCAAGTGTTGTTTTGGTTCAATGATAAATGATTTATCTTGAAGCGGGAACAAGTGTTGTGGTTCTCTTCAGAAATTTCCTGGTTGGATCTTACAGTTTATTTGTAAAAATGAAATGTTTTGGTTTGGTTTAATAAAAATATTGGCAGCCTGTGAAGTAGTATTTTGGGGCTCCTTAAATGGTTTTGAATTGGTTTTGGTCTTATAAAGAGGTTGTATTTTTTAAGTGGTGATTGTGATATGTGTTTAATTCCCTTTGGGTGATTCATGGAAAATGATGTAATTGTTTTTATGAAACCCCTCTTATGATAACTCTCCTGCCTTGGTTGTGATTGATTGTTTGGGAGCCCATGCTTAGAGGCTCTTAGGTGCTCCAATAGTTTAAAGGCAAGAGGTTGTCCCATGGAGTGGCTCGGGGAGATTCTTGTTGTTCATTATATATATATATATATATATATATATATTTGATTGGATGCTCGGCTAGAATCGGTTGACTCACCCCATTTTTTAAACACTTGAGACATGGGAATCTGGCATATTGAGAGAATATTCTAAGAATGAGTACTGCACTGTTAGGCTATGGCATTGTCCAGTGGCCCATAGTAGGTGGATATATTGGGTTTATTACTATGGGATTTTTCCCTCGGCCTTCCTAAGAAAGGATGGTTGAGCGTATTGAGTGTTTTTATTTGATCATGTGTGACATATCAACGAGGATGATATCTCATGCATTGGTGTCTTATGGATTATTCCTAATCTCCTAGGTTCACCCATGTCTGTTGACTTTTCAGTTACTTGTAGTTATGATTTGGTACTTGTATGTATTTCTAAATTTCCCATATTGTGTACTTTCTCTTGTGGAGTTTTGTATATTGTTTTCCTTGGAAAGTGAAAATTGGTTTTGACTTGGATTCTAGAATTGATTTTCAAATGAAAGTGTTTAATCCCCTTTGTAAAAATTTGAGAATATAAACATCACTTTAACTTTATAAAAATCCATTGAAACTAATGAAATGAACCCAAATTTTTAAATGGTTAAGGGCAATGGTTTGTACTTTGTTTTTAAGTAAAATATTTAGAAAAACATAATTTTATAAATTGTAGTTCAAAATTGAAATGATGTTTCTTTTATTCTAAAGGTAGTGCATTGGGAATAGATATCGGGCTAGCCTACTGAATTTTAATACTCACACCTATATTTATTTTCTGTTTTTAGTGTTGGTGCAGGCTAGAAGTTGAGTTTTCTCGCCTTGGGCGACGCTTGATCGTTGAGTCAAAGAGTGACCCGTGAGGTCGCACTGAGTTAGTTTAGACGTCGTGTTTGGTTAGTTTTAATTTTTCTTTTGATCATTTTTAGTTTTTTTGTTAAGTTTACTTATTTTGCGCTTCTCTGTATTATTTCTATGGATTTATTTATTTATATTAGGTAAAATCATTCCCATAGCCTCTGTTGTTGCCATGGCACTTGTCACCAGCCCAGGAGGATCAGGAACGCCGCTTGGGCCATGTCGCGGACCAGATCGGGTGACCAGTTCAGGGTCAATCTAGGTTGGTTCGTGACAAAATAGTATTAGAGTAGGTCAGCTCTTAGAGGACCTCGCTTTTTAGAGTGCCCTTTGTTATTTGGGATGTCATGATAGATGGAGTAGGATTGTCGGGACTCCAGGGGTAGGAGCGGGAAGAGCGTCGCGAATTCTTGCTCATTCTGATCCTCATGTTTCAATAAGAAGTCCATTTTAATTTGTTTATTTGGGTTTTTATGGAGATGTTTTGGAATTGGGGTACAACAAAGGGAATTAGGCTAATAGTCCTAAGTCACATGGCCTGGAAAGCCATGTGGAGCTAGGGGTATGGTCTGAAAAGACTATTCGTGTTGATGAAGTGATTGATATATGGACACCAACCATATGGTCAAGTTGCCCATAGACACTAGTTCCCTGTTTGAGATGTTTTGGGTCTCCTGTAACTTTTGAGAGTGGGTTTAATTTGAAATAAAGGGGGGGGGGGGGGGGTTTGAAAAAAAATGGTTGTTTGAAATGACATGTTTAATTTGTAGACTATTTTAAAAGAAGTGGTATGAATGATTTGTTTTTGGAAGATGAAGTTGCTTTGTTTTGGCCTTGGTGCACCTTTGGGTGGTCACATTTATAGTAGTATGTTGGATTATGAGTGGATGTATCGCATGACGGATGGATTCCTATGGTGGCACAGATACATGCATGTGAGTGAGACTCTAAGGGTAACAAATGGCGAGGTTTTAACTCACAATGTTTGTTTTAATTTAAAGACGATTTCAAAGAGAAAAGTTTTGATGTTGAGATAACTTGTTTTCTCATGTTTCGAGCTTGTCACATACGCAGTGTTCGATTTTGAGGTTTTTATTCATTCATTGAGTTGGTCTTGATTGGGTTCCTTACTTTTCTTGTCCAGAAATTATCCCCTTGAAGTTTCGATGGGTGATCATAGTACGGTTGATCAACCTAAGGATTTTATGCTTGAGTTTCGGAAGCTGGATCCACCTCTCTTTTATGGTCAAGTAGACCCTTCCGTAGCAGATGAGTGGATTCAGAAGATTGATAGGGAATTTAACCTCGTTGAGTTGCTCGAGTCATTGAAGGTCAAGTTTGCAACCTTCATGCTTGAAGGTTCACCATGGATGTGGTGGAAGTCAGTGGCTCAGAACAAGCCCCGTCAAGAGCTTATTTGGGAGTTTTTCAAGGCCTTATTCATTCGTCAGTATTTATCTGGAGAAGAAAGGGTGAGAAAGAGGATGGATATGTGTTGTTTACAGAAAGGCCATGGATCCGTGTTGGAATATTTCCAGCACTTTGTAGAGCTAGTCCCTTATGATTCAGGGTATGCCACCAATTACTCCATGAAGACTGGACACTTCGATGCGGGTCTCCGTACTGATCTACAGTTGAAGGTGTCGACATCTAACCTAACTTCATTTGCCGTTGTGGCGAGATAAGATTTTCATGTCGAATCCATAATGGTGGGAGTGCTTGAGGTGTCCCTCTCTCCTTCAATCCTTAGGAGTAGTGGGGAGACTTCCAACGAAAATATGAGTAAGTGGCTGAAAGTTTATGGAGTTGGTCGTGGAATCAAAAGGCCTCAGGATCTTTCTTCAACCTGTTCGGAACGAGATATATTCATGTGTTATCAGTGTGGTAAGCTGGGTCACAAGAAGCCATCATGTACAAGCACTCCGAAGCCCTATCATATTTGCGGACATTTAGGTCATTTACAACGATTCTGTCCAGGAATCGCTAGAAAGCATCATAGGGGAAGTTCCCAGAAGTAATGCGATGTTGGTTTTTGTTTAAATATTGTTATGTATGTTTGCTTTCAGTGTAAGGGATATTTTATCGTGGTTGTTTTAGGGGCGTTGTTTTGGGTTTGAAATGTATGGTAATATCCTGGGATTTTTAATAACTCTGATTTTCAATATCAGTGTGGTTTTCATTTAAAAAATCTCTCTTTTCTTTTGTTAAATCAAAAGATGTTTATTTCTTATGGGGATTTTCAGAACCTGACTATGAGGGAGAAGATGCTTCATCCATCTGAGCTCCATTCAAAAGTCCTTGGAGTGAAGCCGATGCATAGTTAGGAACCCCCTAAGAATTTCGAGGAGTCTGGTTAAAGTTGTGCCTCTATTGTGTGGTGAGACAGTTTTGGTGTTGCGGCCCTGGTTTCTCTGTCGTTGCAATTTTCATCTTGTCTCAAAGTGCATTATGGACTTATCCCTCGTGTAATGTTAGTAATTGTGCCTTTTTGGATGCAAGTTTCTGACCGGTGACCTTAAGTGGGCCACCCATGTGAATCAGTTGCGACTTCAGTTTGTGTCCATCCCGAAGTGATGGGTTGTGAGTAGTTATACGTCATAGTTTCATTGATCCAGTCCTTGGGCCCTCCCTCCCCGCTCATGGGGTTAGGGTTTTTAGTTCGTTCAAAGTTTTCTTTTAAGATCCTTTTCCTTTTGGACGAGAGTGAGTGGTTTAAATGTTATTGTTGTGCTCCTTTTAGCATTAGTAAGGATTGGTTCAATATTAAGTCATTTTTCTTCTTGGCCGTGTAATGGTTGGTCCTTTATGGTTGGGAGACCCACCGTCTCCTTGGTTTTTCTCTCAAATCATTTTCAGATGCAAGTTTAATCCTTATGGTGGGGAGTCCGGTCAGGCTTCCCTTCTACTGTTGATATGTTTCAGGAAGTGAGGTTGAGTCCCATTGGTCATCGATGAAATTTCATTGAGTTAAGAAGTTGGATTATGTTTATATGGAATCCTTAGGTGTTGATCGATCAGATGGATGGTGTCGTGGATTTCTTGGTGTGGAAAATGTTATTGTGGGGAGAATTGTCACACCCCGATCCGTGCGTAAAGATATATTTAATTATATTCGGCCTTAAATAAATTTTTATGTGGTTCGAGAGTGACCCGGATGAATTTTTTGTTTGAGTTATCTTAAAATGTGCTCTATTTGGCATCGACGTCATTGGGCACACGAGCAGAGCGTGAAGTTGGAGCTGCATGACCTCGCCCTAACAATTGCGCATCCCGTTGTCTTCAGAAATTTTGAAATAAGAAGTGTTTATATTTAAAACGCACATTAATTCTAGTGTCGTTTAAATTTTATTGTGTTAATAATTTTATTTTTATTGATATAATATGACTAATTTTGTTTTTTTAATTTTATCTTCATGTTTTCAATGTTATCATTATTATTGTCATTCTAAATGTTACAATTAAATTGATGTTAATTAAAAAAACTTCTAGAAACTATTTTATTATTGAATTATAATTATTATTATTTGAGTCATTACTATTTAATTAGTATGAGTTTAAAAGTATATAAATACACTTATATATAGATATATATAATATTTTTGTTGTTTTTATTTATTTATTTTATTATTATTATTATAGATATTATTATTTTTATTATTTATTACTTTTTTAGGGTTTTCGGAAACCCTTTTCTCTCCCCCCGTTTTTTTCTTCTCTACACGCAACCCTTTCTCCACTCACCTCCACCCCTTTCCCTCAGCCACCCTTAAAGCGCACCCCAATCCCTACTCCTCTCTTTCCCACAACAGCCCATCACCTGACCTAGCCTCCTCCTCCCTAGTGCTCCCTCACCTTCGTAGGAGCCCACAATGACCCTGCACCCTGCTCCCTCGTCCTCTCCTTGCCGTAGAGACCCAACACCCGACACCCTCCTGTCTGGATCTCCCACGCCCTGCGGCCTCCCCCGGACTCAGCCCTCCTCACAGTAGCATCCAGGAACTGTCCCGAGCCCCGTATCCCCTTGCTCACTCGGCACAACACCACTACCCCCTCATCCGGATTTCTCCAGTGGCCCCTCCTCCCTCCTGGTGTGGCGAACCTCCAACAGTGCACCCTCACCCAACCTCCATCCATTGCTCCTGCCTGCACCAGCTACCTGCCCCAGCCACCGGTTCTTTCTCTACATCCACTGGCTCCTTGAACAGCCGACTTTTCATGCAGCGGCTCTCCCCGGCTCCTTGCTCGGACCCCAGGTTCCCCCCTTTGCTACACTCGAGCAACGAGCCACCTCCCAACCTCCTAGGACCCACCTGCTCTAGCCGACGGGCCCTCGACCTTCTTCCCCGCATGTTCATCCCAACCGTCTCCATCTTGCATCGGCGCCGCATCCGTCGCCACCTCCCACCTTCGGCCTCCTCCTGGTGCAGCGCGCAGCCCCTACCCGGCCGGTAAACCATACTTTATTTACCTAGTTACTGTTCCATTAGTTTATTCCAATTATTATTATTATTATTATTATTATTATTATTATTATTATTGGTATTATTATTATTATTATTATTGTTGTTGTTATTATCATTACTCTTATTTTTATTCTTATTCAAATTTTCATTATTATCATCATCATCATCATCATCATCATCATCTTACTCCGATTGGATTATGGGTTTTAGTTGATGGTGGGTTTTTATTGGTAGGTTTAGGATTTTAGGACCACGCAGGGCCTCTTCGAGCGAGCGTCGTCATTTCACCTTGTTTTCGAAGTTTCCTTGTTGTCGCACCTTGGTTCCGAGGTGGCGTTGTCTTCCCACACCGATCTCAAGGTAAGTCCCCATTTTACATTATTTCCTTTTGTTTGGGTAGGCCAATTTTTCAGTTAAATATTTAATTAATTTAAATTGATGTGAAATAGTATTAGATAATTAATTTTTAAATAATTAATCGATGTAAAAAGTTCTGTTTATCTTATACACTACACTTGAAATATTTTCTTGATGAACGGATTCAAAATAGTGAAAGAATTCCCATTTATATTTAAAAAATAATTCACAGAATATCAAGTGTAGTTTTGGTAAAATGAAAAATGATTTATTCTAAAGTGGGAACAAGTGTTGTGGTTCCCTTGTGAAATTGGCCGGTTGGATCTTACAATTTATTTGAAAAAATGAAATGTTTTTGTTTGGTTTTATATAAATATTGGCAGCCTATGAAGTAGTATTTTGGGGATCCTTAAATGGTTTAAAACCAGTTTTGGCCTTATAAAGAAATTGTATTTTTTATAAGTGGTGATTGTGAAAGGTGTTTAATTCCTGTTTGGAGCTTTTTGGATAATGATGTAATTGTTTTTATGAAAACCCTCTAAGGATAACTCTCCTGCCTTGGTTGTAACTAATTGTTTGGGAGACCACGTTTAGAGGATCTTGGGTGCTCGAATGGTTTAAAGGCAAGAGGTTGTCCCATGGAGTGGCTCGAGGAGATTCCTATTTTGCATTATTATTATTATTATATATATGTATGTGAATGGATGCTCGGCTGGCATCAGTTGGCTCACCCCCTTTTCTAAACACTTGAGACATGTGAATCTGGCATATTGAGAGAATATTCTAAGAATGAATGTCGCACTGGTAGGTTATGGAACTGACCAGTGGCCCATAGTAGGTGGATATATTAGGTTTATTACTATGGGATTTTCCCTCGGCCTGCTTGAGAATGGATGGTGAAGCATATTGAGCATTTTGATTTCATAATGTGTGACATGTCAATGAGGATGATATCTCATGTATTGGTGTCTTCTGGATTATTTTTGATCTCCTAGGTTCTCCCATGTCTATTGACTTTTCGGTTACTTGTAGTGATGATTTGGTACTTGCATGTATTTCTACATTTCCCTTGCTGTGTACTTACTCTTGTGAATTTTTGTTTAGAGAGTGATAAATTGGTTTTGACTTGGTTTCTAGAAATGGTTTTCAAATGAAAGTGTGTAATCCTATTTGTACAAATTTGAATATATTAACATCAATTTCCCTTTCTAAAAAGCCATTGAAACTAATGAAATGAACCCAAATTTGGGAATGGTTAAGGGAAATGGGTTGTACATTGTTTTTAAGTAAAATATTTATAAAAACATAATTTTATAAATTGTAGTTCAAAATTGAAATGATGTTTCTTTTATTTTAAAGGTAGTGCATTGGGAATAGATATCAGGCTAGCGTACTGAGTTTTAATACTCACACCGATATTTATTTTCTGTTTTTAGTGTTTGTGTAGGATAGAGATTGAGTGCGCTCACCTTGGGTGATTCTTTATCGTTGAGTCAGAGAGTGACCTGTGAGGTCGCACAGAGTTAGTTCGGACGTCGTGTTTGGTTAGTTTTATTTTTTTCTTTTGTTCTTGTTTAGTTTTTTTGCTCGGTTTACTTATTCTATGCTACTATGTATTATTTCTCTGGATTTATTTATTTATATTGGGTGAAATCTTTCCCACAAACTCTGTTGATTCCTTGGCGCTTGTCGCCAGCCTAGGAGGATCAGGAACACCTCTTGGGCTATGTCACGGACCAGCTTGGGTGATCGGTTCAGGGTCGACCTAGGTTGGTTCATGATAAAATTGTATCAGAGCAGGTCATCTCTTAGCAGATGTCACTTTTCAGATCACCCTTTGTTATTTGGGATGTCAAGATAGACAGAGTAGGATTGTCGAGAATCTAGGGGTAGGAGAGGGAAGAGCATCACAAACTCTTTCTTGTTCTGATCCTCAGGTTTCCATGAGATGTCCTATTTAATTTTTTTTTTGGGTTCTTATGGCGATGTTTTGCGATTGGGGTACAACAAAGGGAGTTGGGATAATAGTCCTAAGTCGCATGGCCTGGAAGGCCATGTGGAGCTTCGAGCATGGTCTGAAAATACTCTTCGTGTCAGAGACATGATTGACATATTTCCGCAAACCATATGGTCAAGTCGCCCACCTATACTAGTTCTCTCTTTGATATGTTTTGGGTCTCCTGTAACTTCTGAGAGTCGTTTGAATTTGAAAGGGGGGGGGGGGGGTTGTAAAAAAATGGTTGTTTGAAATGACATGATTAATTTGTGGACTGTTTTAAAAGAAGTGGTATGAATGATTTGTTTTTGGAAAATAAAGTTGCTTTGTTTTAGACTTGGTGTTCCTTTGGGTGCTCACATGCATAGTAGTATGTTGGATAATGAGAAGATGTCTGGTATGAAGGATGGATTCCCGGGGTGGCACAAATACATGCATGTGAGTGAGACTCTAAGGGAAACCAATGGGGAGGGTTTAAAGGACCAATCTTGTTTTAAATTAAACATGTTTTCAAAGAGAAAAGTTTTGATGTTATGATAACTTGTTTTCTCATGTTTCGAGCTTGTCACATATGCATTGTTTGATTTTGAGGTTTTTATTCACTCATTGAGTTGGTATTGATTGGGTTATTGACTTTTCTTGTCCAGCAATTATCCCCTTGAAGCTTCGATGGGTGATCGTAGTATGATTAATCAACATAAGGATTTTATGATTGAGTTTCAGAAGTTGGATCCACCTCTATTTTATGGTCAAGAAGACCCTTCTGTAGGAGAGGAGTGGATGCAGAAGATTGAAAGTGACTTTAACCTCATTGAGTTTCCCGAGTCATTGAAGGTCAAGTTTGCAACCTTTATGCTTGAAGGTTCACCATGGATGTGGTGGAAGTCAGTGGCTCGGAACCAGCCCCGTCAAGAGTTTACTTGGGAGTTTTTCAAGGATTTATTCATTTGTCAGTATTTCTCTAGAGAATAAAGGGTGAGCCAGAGGATGGAGATGTGTTGTTTGCAGCAGGGTGATAGATCCGTGTTGGAATATTTCTAGCTCTTTTTGGAGATGGTCCCTTATGATTCAGGGTATTACACAGATGAATCCATGAAGGCTCGATGCTTCGAGGCAGGTCTCTATCCTAATCTATAGTTGAAGGTGTTGACATCCAACCTAACTTCATTTTCCGATGTGGAAAGAAAATATTTTCATGTATAAGCCCTGATGGTGGGAGTTCTCTAAGTGCCCCTCCCTCCTTCAATTCTTAGTAGTAGTGGGGAGGCTTCCAAGAGTAGATCAGTAAGCGAGCGAAAGTTGATGGAGTGGGTCGTGGAATCAAAAGGCCTCTAGATCTTTCATCAACCTCTTCAGAGTGAGATATCTTCTTGTGTTATCCGTGTGGCAAGATGGGTCACAAGAAGCCATCGTGTACAAGCGCTCTGAAGCCCTGTCATGTTTTCAAACATTTAGGTCACTTACAATGATTCTGTCGAGGCATCACTAGAAAGCATTACAGGGGATGTTCTCAGAAGTGATGTGGTGTTGGGTTTTTGTTTAAAGTTTCTTATGTATGTTTCCTTCTAGTTTAAGGGATCTTTTATCGTGGTTGTTTTACAAGAATTATTTTGGGTTTGAAATGTATGGTAATTTCCTGGGATTTTGATGAACTCTGATTTTCAATGTCAGCGTGGTTTTCATTTCAAAAATCTCTCTTTTCTTTTGTAAAATCAAAAGATGTTTATTTCTTATTGGGATTATCAGAACCTGACTGTGAGGCAGAAGATACTTAATCCATCAGAGATCTATCCAAAAGGCTGTGGAGTGAAGATGACGTGTAGTCAGGAACCCCCGAGGAATTTTAAGGAGTCCGGTTAAAGTTGTTCCTCTGCTATGTGGTGAGACAGTTTTGGTGTGGCTGCCCTGGCTTCTCTGTCATTGCAATTTCCGCCTTGTCGTAAATTGTGCGATGGAATTATCCCTTGTGAAATGTCGGTAATTGTGACTTTTTGGATGCATGTTTATGATCGGTACCTTTCATGGGCCACCCATGTGAATCAATTGCGACTTTGATTTGTGTCCATCCCGATGTGATGGGTTGTGAGTAGTTATAAATCATAGTTTCATTGATCCAGTCCTTGGCCCCTCCCTCCCCACCCACGGGGTTAGGGTTTTTAGTTCGTGAAAAGTTTTCATTTAATCTCCTATCCATTTCGGATGAGAGTGAGTGGTTTAAATGTTATTTTTGAGCTCCTTTTAGATTGATTAAGGCCTGGTTCATGATTAAGTCATTTTTTGCTTGGCCGTGTAAAGGTTGGTCCTTTATGGTGGGGAGACCCACCGTATCCTTGGTTTTTCTCTCAAATCATTATTGGATGCTAGTTGAATTATTATGGTGGGGAGTCCGGTCAGGCCTCCCCTCTACTAGTGATATGTTTCAGGAAGTGAGGTTGAGTCCCATTGGTCGTCGATGAAATGTCATTGTGTTAAGTGGTTGGATCGTGTTTATATGGAATCCTTAGGCGTTGATCGATCAGCTGGATGGTGTCATGGATTTTCGGGGGCAGAAAACATTATGGTGAGGAGAAATTATAACACCCGACCTGCGAGTAAAGATTTATTTAATTATTTTCTTATTTAAATAAATTTTTTCTGTGGCTCAGGTGTGTCTTGGATGAATTGTATCATTGAGTTATGTTAAAACGTGCACTCTTTGGCATCGACATCATTGGGCACATGGGCCGAGCGTAAAGTTGGAGCCGAACGACCTTTCCCTAACAACTGCGCATCCTGTTGTCTTTGTGAATTTTGAAATAAAAAGTCTTTATATTTAAAACTATCATTAATTGTTGTGTTGTTTACATTTTATTGTGTTAAGAATTTTATTTTTATTGAAATAATATGACTAAATTTATTATTATTTATAATTTTATCATCATGTTATCAGTGTTTCCATTATTATTTTCTTTCATAATATTACAATTAAATTGATGTTAATTAAAGTAATTTCTATAAACTATTTTATTGTTAAATTGTAATTATAATTATTTGATTCAATACTATTTAGTTAGTAGGAGTTTAAAAGTATATAAATAAACTTATATGTAGATATATATAATATTTTAGTTGTATTTATTTATTTATTTTATTCTTATTATTTTTATCATTTATTACTTTTTTTAGGGTTTTTGGAAACCCTTTTCTCTCCCCCCATTTTTTCTCCTCTACGCGCAACCCTTTCTCCGTGCACCGCCACCCCTTTCCCTTGGCCTCTCTTGTAGTGCACCCTTCTCCCTGCTCCTATCCTTACTACAGCTACCCAGCACCTGGCCTGGCCTCCTCCACCCCAGTACTCCCTTACCTTCGTAGCAGCCCGCAACGACCCCACACCCTGCTCCCTCCTCCTCTCCTTGCCGTAGCAACCCAGCACCGACACCCTCCTATCTGGCTCCCCACACCTAGCGGCCTCCCCCGGACTCTTCCCTCCTCGCAGCAGCAGCCATGCACTATCCCGAGCCCCGTCTCCCCCTACTCACTTGGTGTAGCACTGCTCCCCCCTCAGCCAGATTTCTCCAGCAGCCCCTCCTCCCTCCTGGTGCAGCGAACCTCCAATAACACGCCCTCACCCAACCTCCCTCCGATGCTCCTGCCTGCATCGACTACCTTCCCCAGCCACACCGGTTCTTGCTCTACCTCCGCCAGCCTCCTTGCCAAGCCAACTGTCCACGCAGCGGCTCTCCCCGGTTCCTTGTTCTGACCCCAGGTTCCCCCCTTTGCTGTGCTCGAGCAACCAGTCGCCTCCCAGCCTCCTAGGACCCCCTGCTCCAGCCGACGGGCCCTCAGCCTTCTGCCCCACATGTTAATCCCAGCTATCTCCCACTTGCATCGGTGCCACATCCGTCACCAGCTCCCACCTTCGGCCTCGTCCTGGTGCAGCGCGCAGCCCCCACCTGGTCGGTAAACCACAGTTTATCCACCTAGTTAGTGTTCCATTACTTTATTCCAATTTTTCCTTATTACTATTATTATTATTATTGTTATTGTTATTATTATTATTATTCTTATTATTATTAGTATTATTATTATTATTATTATTATCATTATTCTTATTCTTATTCTTGTTCTAATTTTCACTATTATTATTATTATTATCATCATCATCATCATATTACTCTTGTTGGATTATGAGTTTTAGTTGATGGTGGGTTTTTATTGGTAGGTTTAGGATTTTAGGACCCATGCAGGGTCTTTTCGAGTGAGCATCATCGTCGCACCTTGTTTCCAAAGTTTCCTTGTTGTCGCACCTTGGTTCTGAGGTACATTGTTGCCACACACTGATCTCGAGGTAGGTCCCCATTTTACATTATTTCCTATTGTTTGCGTATGCAAATTTTTCTATTAAATATTTTATTAATTTTAATCGATGTGAAATAGTATTAGATAATTAATTTTTAAATAATTACTCGTTGTAAAAAGTGCTGTTTATTTTATACACGACACTTAAAATATTTTCTTGATGAACAGATTCACAATAGTGAAAGAATCCATATTTGGATTTAAAACATAATTCATAGAATATCAAGTGTAGTTTTGGTTTAATGATAAATGATTTATTCTAAAGTGGGAACTAGTGTTGTGGTTCTCTTGAGAAATTGGCTGATTGTCTCTTGCAATTTATTTGTAAAAATGAAATGTTTTGGTTTGGTTTTATATAAATATTGGCATCCTGTGAAGTAGTATTTTGGGGCTCCTTAAATGGTTTCAAACTAGTTTTGGTCTTATAAAGAAGTTGTATTTTTTATAAGTGGTGATTGTGAAAGGTGTTTAATATCCGTTTGGTGCTTTATGGAAAATGATGTAATTGTTTTGATGAAAACCCTCTTAGGATAACTGTCCTGCCTTGGTTGTGAATGATTGTTTGGGAGCCCAGGCTTAGAGGCTCCCGAGTGCTTGAATGGTATAAAGGCAAGAGTTTTTCCGATAGTGTGGCTCGGGGAGATGCCTACTGTGCATTATATATATATATATATATATATGTGATTGGATGCTCGGATGGTATCGGTTGGCTCACCTCCTTTTATAAACACTTGAGACATTGGAATATGGCATAATGAGAGAATATTCTAAGAATGAGTGCTGCACTGGTAGGTTATGGCACTGACCAATGGCCCATAGTAGGTGGTTATATTGGGTTTATTACTGTGGGAATTTTCCCTCAGCCTGCTTGAGAAAGGATGGTCAAGCATATTGAGCATTTTGATTTCATCGTGTGTGACATGTCAACGAGGATGATATATCATGTATTGGTGTCTTCTTGATTATTCTTCATCTCCTAGGTTCACCCATGTCTGTTGTCTTTTTAGTTACTTGTAGTGATGATTTCGAACTTGAATGTATTTCTACATTGCCCTTGTTGTGTACTTACTCTTGTGCATTTTTGTATATTGTTTTCCTTGGAAAGTGATAAATTGGTTTTGACTTGGTTTCTAGAAATGATATTCAAATGAAATTGTTTAATCATCTTTGTACAAATGTGAAAATATAAAGATCAATTTCACTTTCTAAAAAGTCATCGACACTAATGAAATGAAATAAAATTTGGAAATGGTTAAGGGCAATGGTTCATACTTTGTTTTTTATTAAAATATTTAGAAAAACATACTTTTAGAAATTTTAGTTCAAAATTGAAATGATGCTTCTTTTATTTTAAAGGTAGTGCATTGGGAATAGATATCAGGCTAGAATACTAAGTTTTAATACTCACGCCTATATTTCTTTTCTATTTTTTGTGTTTGTGCAGGCTATATCTTGAGTGCGTTGGCCTTGGGAAGCACTTGATCGTTGAGTCGGAGAATGAACCGCGAGGTCGTACGGAGTTAGTTCAGACGTCGTGTTTGGTTAGTTTTAATTTTTCATTTGTTGATGTTTAGTTGTTTTGTTTGATTTACTTATTATGTGATGCTCTGTATTATTTCTACAACTTTATTTATTTATATTGGGCAAAATCGTTCCCACAGCCTCTGTAGATGCCCTGGCACCTGTCGTTATCCCGGGAGGATCGGGAACACCTCTTGGGCCATGTAGCGGACCAAATCGGGTGACTAGTTCAGGGTCGACCCAGGTTGGTTCAGGACACAAGTTATCAATGAAAACTGAAAATGGGGATCTTATTGCATCCCGAGTATATAACTCCTCCCCTGTCAAAATTTGTGGGTTGAAATTCCAATCAATACTTTTCATACTACATTTCATTGAATTTGATGCAATTCTGGACAAGGATTAGTTTTCCCTATATAGAGCCTATATAAATTTCCATGATAACGAAATCACTCTCATCATTATTAATTGAACCCCTATTTTGTAAATGTTCAAAGAGGAATAAGAATCTTATTTATTACCAATATCTCAAGGATGAATATTATTTCCCTATGATGAAATGTATATAGATCAAATGATTTAATCTACATAAATATCCATCCTCGAATACATTCCTATTTTAAGGGAATACACTGACGTGTTTCCTTAGGAAATACCCATTCTTCCTCTTAGTTGAGAGGTTTAATTTTCATTCAAGCTTATACCTAGGGCATTTCAATTTTCCAAGACTCCATATAGAATTATTGTTATGGAGCATGAGGAGCTAAATAAACAACTACACGAGAATCTAGATAAAGGATTCATTTGAACAAGTGATTCACCATGGGTGCACCAGTCATATTCTTTAAGAATATGGACCATTCAATGCACCTATGCATATATTATCAGGAGCTCAATAAGATCAAAATAAATAAAAAGTAACCTCTTACAAAAATTGATGAAATGTTCAATCTTTTATGTAGAGAAAAATACTTCTCAAAGGTGGTTCTATGGCCTGGATACTACCATGTTAGGGTGAAAAAGGAGGATATCCCTAAGACTAATTTTCATACAATGTACAAGAACTATGAGTTCATAGTGATGCCTTTTGGGATCATTAATGCTCCATCAATA
The DNA here is from genome assembly GCA_963277665.1 of Viscum album. Lineage (NCBI taxonomy): Eukaryota > Viridiplantae > Streptophyta > Magnoliopsida > Santalales > Viscaceae > Viscum > Viscum album. The sequence goes on along the minus strand of OY728120.1, from coordinate 1,761,757,174 downwards.
TTTATGGAAATTATGAATAATGTCTTTATAGATGACATAATTTTTTTTGATTTTATTTATATATTATATTATAATAAAATCCAAAATAAAGGAGGAGAATGAGGAGGATCTGAGCACTATGCTAAAAACCATGCGATCAAAAAAGATTTATTAAAAGTAAAACAAATACGAGTTTTGGTTGAAGGTAGTCTCATTCATGGGGAATATAATCACATACAATGGGATATATGTGGATCCTTAAATGAAATAAGAAATTGAAGGATGGTTGAGGCCAACATCTATGATAGATATCTATAGTTTCCTTATATTATTTTGGTTTTATAATCAATTTGTGAGAAATGTATTGCAATTATGAAACTCTCTAACCAAGATAACTTAGAAGGGATTCATGTTTTATGGAAATGGTGAATGTGCAAAGATCTTTAAGGATCTAAAAAGGAGGCTTATCACTAACCTTATTCTCACACTACCTACAACTGGAGAAAATATTGTATAATTTAGCGATCCTTCAAATAATAAATTGGTATTTGTGGTATTTCAGAATGATAAAGTCATAACCTATGGTTAAAGGTAGTCGATCGTTAAAAAATATAACCACCCAATTCAAGATTTGGATATGACTAATTTGATCTTAACTTAAGAAATATGGTTACTTTACCTATTTGGAGAGTAGTGTGAAATATATATGGATCACAAAAGCCTCAATTATATATTCATATAAAGATTAGAATAATGTCCAATGATGATGGTTAGAGCTGATCAAGGACTATGACATCTCAATTCACAACCATATTGGTAAAGTGATTAAAGTGGCGGATTTATTATCTGTAAAGGACCTAGAAATTATTTTATTGATGATAACTGGGACGGAACAGATCTTCTTAGATTTGGAATGGATGGACATGGGAATCATAAAGGAAGGAACATCATCAATAATTTCATAAATTATTTCTCATAAGTCTAATATGGAGAGGTTAAATGATTCTCAAAGAGTTAATGTGGGAATTCAAAGGAAAGTGTAAAATATATGGAAGGGGAAATCCTCATAATTAAATGTTAAGGAAGACTGTGATGTGAGATTTTGGTCAAGACTATGTGTTCCAAAAAATCCCAAGTTAAAGAAGGAATATTTGGTTGATGCACAAAGATCAACATTCTCTATCTGGCTAGGAAGCACAAAGATGTGTTGAGATATCCAAGAAAGCTATTGGTGGGACAATATGAAAAATGAGACCACATAATATACATGAAGATACCTAATATATTATTAAGATAATCTATAAAGGAAAATATCTAAGGTTATGATGAAACCATTACCCATACCAACATGGAAATGAGAAAACATCACAATGGAATTTATCACCAGACCTCTAGGGACATCCAGAAGAAAAAATTCTATATGAGTTGTTGTGGGTCATTTTATAAACATAGATCAATTTATTATGACATGAGAGGATTTATAATTGGATAAAATTTCACTAATATACATCATATATGTGGTAAAGCTACATGGAGTAAAACTATTGATTTTATCCGATTGTGATATGAGATTCACCTCCATGTTCTAGAAAAGTCAAAAACATGCTCTAAACACTAAGATGGTCTTTACTATGGGTCATCACCCTCAAACGAATGGAAAATTTTATTAGACTATCGAGACACTTGATGACATGTTGAGATAATTCACAATTGACTTCAATGGAGGATGGGATCAACATTTTCCTCTGGTTGAGTACTCATACAACTACAGTTTCCACTCAAGAATCCAAATGGACCCCTATAAAGCCTTTTATAGGAATATATTTAGAATAGATAAATTTTGGGATGATTTTTGGGAATGAAAACTATTAGGTTTTAAAATGGTCTAGGAAATGGTTGAAAAGGTTAAGACCATTCAGTAGCACATTAATTATACTCATAGTTGATAAAATATCAATTTTGAAAATCATCGATAAAAATAAATTTTGATGCTGGATATATGGTTATCATATATATATTTATCCATGGAAGAAAGTGATTATATTTGGGTAGAATGGAAAGCATATTCCAAGATACATAACACCATTGAAATCATTGATCACATCAGAGTGGTGGCCTACCGACATGCACTCCAATCTAACCTATCTCAAGTACATGATGTATTTTACAAATCCCTCTTGAGAAAGTAAATACTAGACCCCTATAATGTACTCCATCTATTGGTGGTACCATTGGAGAATGATCTCTCATATTAGGAGAAACTGATGATGATCTTAGATTATAGAGACAATGTTCTATGAAATAAGACAGTGCACCTGGTCAAAGTGCTTTGGAGAAACCCTATGTTTGAAGAAGTGACATGGGAACTGAAAGAAATGATGATAAATATTTACCTTCATCTGTTTTAATATGGGAAATACAAATTATGTGGGAGAAATTTCTTAAGGCGTGGATATTGTAATGATCCTAACTATTATAAATAAAACATCCATTATGATTTAAATTAAATGTATTATTATGTAATATAGTACTAGAAAACACATGATTTTTTTTATAACCAATCATAATTAAAATACTATTAAACATAATTAGTATAGATAATATAGTCTTTGAACATTTATCACATGATTAGTATAAATATAGGGTTTTAACAAATCCAATTGACACAGACTAAGGATGTGATGGCCTCAACCAGTGTAATCATACCCTCGGAAGACAATTTATTGGAGAATATGAGAGTGATAGAATCATTGGGATTTTCCACTAATCAATACCAAGATGATATCCAATAATAAAAGAATGAGTGAACCTATTTATGGGTGAAGTTTGTGCTCATATAGATCATGGCCCAAACTATGAATGCCAAACAACCCCATAAAAGTCTCATCGTCACACACCTTACTCTTAGGGAATATACTGGTGTATTAAATGGATGTTCATAAGGAACCTAGAATTTTTAGTATTTATATTATTTTATATATAATAATGAATATATTTGCATCCTTTTATGGTTACATTATAAATATTTTTTATTTCAATATAATAAAACAAAAAATAATATTTTTGGGTAATATTCAAATTCAATTGAAGAAATTATTTTAATTAATCAGTGGATTTTTGAAATAAATAATATTTTAATAAAATATTATTATTAGATAATTTTTATTAAATATAAATTATCATATAATTTTTATGAAGTCTAATTTAATATTTTTATGGGTTCAAAAACATTTATTTTAAAAAAACCCTACATTTCGAAGTAAATGCCAATTACTATTTTAAAATTGAAAATTCAAATATTTATAAAATCATTTAGATAAAATGAATATTAATTTTTTGAATCAAAATTTTGGAATTATCTAATGGTGAATATTTCACAATTTTCTGAGAGAGACAAATTTTCGAGTAAAAATTAAATACCGTATAGATTATATTATGTATTATAACATAATAATGACCCAAAACTGATATAATAAATAATATAAAAGGAATTAATGATAAAATATATATTTTTTAATTTAAAATGATATGTTTTTATATTCATTTTATCTATTTTATAAAGCCATTATGAATCCTCCAAAACATATAATAAAATTTGAGGTTTTAATATCATTTCTTTTAGAGTATGAATAAAATCCACATATGAAAGCGAATTATTTAATTATATTCAGCCCCTGACCTTATAAAATAATGGAAAACACTCCAATATTTCAGAAAACATGGGAAAAACCTTGGGATGGTTGTTGAGTTTTGTTATTTAATTATATAGGATCCAAAACCTAAGTTTGAGAAATATTAATGAAATCCCCACTAATTTCCTATATTAACCCACACATGCTCTCATTAATATTTAATAAATATACTTAGATCACATCATTACTCATCACTCCCCTCTAAAGAGTCCTACTAATTCCCTCCAATCTCTCAATAATCTCATATCATGAATTTCAAGTCACAGACTCATGTAAAGGATCATCAAATTCTCTTCTTTATTTAAATATCTTTATTAACTTATGCCTTTCATTTACAATTTATAATATTGGAACATGTATTTACATATACCTATTAAATAAAATTTTATTTCCAAATAATTATAGTCCCATTTATCTCCCATTAACTTATTTTTTTTATTTTGATGTGACATTTTCATGTCATAGAAATTTCACCGCGATTTTCCAAGCTAATCAAGTGTGTTCATCTTTATATAGTTATAACTAATTGAAACGGGAATTAATTGTATATATTCCAATATCCTTAATCATGGAATATAATATGATGATTAATTAATCCATGTTTCATGATTTATGTGGCACATTTAAGAATGAGAATGAAATAAAGTAACGAGTGAGCCTAGAATTATATAAAATTCCAATGCATTGAGTATTGTTTAGTCTCATGAGATATAATTTTAGGATAGGGAGTTAACCTGATTAAATTATGGGACTTTTTACACCATTATGTCTTGGTAGTATGGAATTGAACTATGTTTATGATGTTGTGTTTTATGTTGTCTCCACATTTTCAATGTTATGATTATCATGCAATATCATGTATCATTGTTCATGTTTGGGATTCCTTTTATTTTTATGCCTATTAATATTATTATTTTCTAACATGTTTCACCTTATGACATGTTTATTTCCATATCGAGATTTATAGATCACCCCCTTTTTATATCTATCCCTAGGTTATCTGATGGAATTTTAAAGGCCTCAGAATTTTTAGAAGCATGTTAAGGAGGTATTCAATAATGTTGTTGTATCCCATGTTTGAGATGTTATTCTATGTACATAATTCCTAAATATACTTGAATTTTTTATCTTTTGGGGTGTATTATGTGTACTTTTATGAAAGAAATCATGAATTAATGTATAATAAAGAGAAGGGTTTCTATAATAAGATTATAGTTCAATATCAAGAAATTAAATGTGATACAAACCTAGATGAAAATATGGTTAAAAACATTAATCCACTACCTAAGAATGAATATTTTGAGATTCCTAAATATATAGAATTTCAATACCCTATAATTTCAGTAAATAAAACATCCATTAGGATTTATACAAAACCAAGAAATTATGAAATAAAGAAAACCCATATGTCACAATGACCAATTGTTTCTTGTTTTCATAATAAAGACACCTTTTCATTCATTCGATATTTTTTTACAATATTTTTCAAGATTTTCCTCTTCATAGAATGAATGATAATGGTATTAGAATGTGAATTTTTCCATTTTCGTTTCTAATCACAGTTTAATGAATTATATGAGAACACTCTCGAAGAATAAACCAATGGAACTTGTGCTTGAGGAAGATGGAAACATCAATATAGAAGACTATGTTTTCTATCTTCACTTAATTTATTTATATTTTGGAATAAATATTCATGAATATTGTCTTGATACATTTTCATTTAACATGAATACTTAATTTCTTTTAGGATAATTAGATTGGAACATATTGATATTCATAATACATTTTGATTTCATGTTATATAAGTGTTTCTGTGTAGTTTTTGTACAATGTTCATAATTTTGATCTTGATGAGAATCATTGAAATGCAATTATACATATCGATAAGAGATAATAGTGAATATTTTCACTATTATTAATCATATAATTTATAAATATTTGTAATAGGACTATAACTCTCTTCTCAATTAATGGAAGTTTTTTTGATCTTTGGATGAATTTTCATATTTTAGGATAGTTAATTTGACTTCTGAAATAAAATAAAGATAGATAGGTGATTGAACAAACATTTATTATAGTTAATAGAACCTTTGTTTTTATGTGATACTAGAAAGGAATTTTTAATAAATTCTAACAAGTATGATCCAACTAATTTCTTCGACTTTTTGTTTCTATATCTCTATCTCTCTCATTTATATTATTCAAAATCAACATAACTAAAACAATTCCAATATTTATATTTTTTTTTGTTTTTCTTTGTTTTGACCACTCATTTAATTTTTTCTATCACTGAGGATTACATGGTCCAAATCATTTTTAGACTAGATTATGTAAAATTTAAATAATTTAATTTTCATGAATTCAATGAATCTCTTTTTAAATTTTTTAATAATGATAAATACATTAAAAGTATGTGTACCAGCCACATGAAAAAATAATTATTTATAAAAACATAAAGCTTCCTATTAGTATTATAGTGGTCAGTAGGGGCATTGATTCTATAGGGTATGTGAATGGTTACAATGTTACAATAAAAGAAAAAAATAAAATAAAATAAAAATCTCAAAACAAACATAAAATTATATATTATGTGATGGGATTTAAAAGTGTGTAGAAAAAATGGTGTACGTGGTGTGTGATTCATTGAAAAATGATAGAGAATTTATGGAGATAGTGCAGGAAGAAGAACATAGTGGGAGTGAGACTAATGTATTTATGAAATTATGGTAGTAGACTATTTTTAATTGATAAAAATTATTCTCTAATCCTACTGAACATAATTAAATTATTCATTTTTTTATAAATATTGATGATTCACTAAAAACTTTCTCCAATGAACATCCACATGTCGGTGATCATTCATTAGTCCTTTTCTCTCTATATAAAAAGTATAATTAATATATTGCCTAACAAGAAGAGTTATATATTATTCTTATAATTTTATTACATTTGATGATGATTAATGAAAAATTTATTAAATAACAACACCCACAATTTCTTGAGTACTATTAAATGATACTCATAATTGAGAAAATAACTATGAAATTAAATTGAACTAAACAATTATATTAAAAAAATATGGGAGGGCTTAAATATTTTATCTCATTACAATATATAATCAAAAAAATATTATGATACATGAGGCATAAATACAAATCAATAATTTGAGAGGTATATAAGAGAGAAATCCTATAGATAGAATCATTTATTCCGTAATATCTCACTCTAGGACCTACTAAAGACTATTACTAACCTACTTATTATGTTTTTAGTTTTTACCAAATCTATTTTCTATTATCCTATCTTAACTTATATGTCTCAAACCATATTCAAATGTCTGTATAGCCTTTTTTAATTTTCAACAAGGGTCATAGAATCCACAAACCATTTCCATTAAATTAACATTCCGCTGTGGAATTAATTCTATTTTCTTGAGTCATTGGTTCTACACAATTATTAAATAACTCTAAAAAAATATTCCGGACTTTCATGTGAAACATAAATTCGACATGAAGAATCTTCCTAGTTAAATTGAATTTATGATAAATACTATTTTATTTCATTATCCAGAAACCTGAATAGAAACGCATCAGACTCTTTCTAATCTAGTGGTGATTAAATTTTTCTTAGATTTAAAATTCTCTGATAGATGATATGGAATATGACACCACCTACCTTTTCCCCTCAATTAACCTGTTAATGTACATCACAAACAATGTCTTTATCTAAATATCAACATAATCATAATGTTTCTAATATTTTTAAAAAATAATGGAATACCATGATCATTGTAAAGTCCCATCACATCATCTGATGATTTTCCAAACATTTCCATTGAGAATGGTCTGATCTAGGTATTCTAAACAACCTGTATTGAGCTTTATATCCCTTTATCTTAAAATAAATAATCATCAAGGTTCATAAACAACAAACACCAATTATATAGTAATGATAAATCTTCGATAAAACACCCTTTAACTTGAAGAATACTTAATTATCATCATCTATTAATGACAATTTACAATAAATGAAATCGTATTCGATATTCAAAAATTGTGTCATAAACTTTAGCTCAGGGTGACAACATTATAATCAATGAAAACATAAGAAATCATCTACATGGTAAAAGTAGTAATATATTTCTTCAATCACTTTTTATACATTCAAAATTGTAATTTCCACTATAGTATTCTAAGATACCAAAGTACCCATAATATTCATTCCTCTAAAAAATATAAAATTTTATTATTTATTTGATTTTGAGTTGACTTTATTTATTCATGAATAATGATTCATTATAAATTCTTGTTTTTCCCATCTTCTATTAATATTCTGGGCCATACCATATCAAAAATTGATTTTTCCATCTTTATTATTTCTCAATTATTCTATTTAGTAATTGTTGAATCGATTCAGGAATAGATCCCCCAAAGAGGCTCAACCTATATTGGAATAATTTATTCTAAAAAAAAATCCTGTATATTGGGCACATATAAGCTAAAATTAATAACAATCTTCATCTATGACACAAAATTTTGTATCTAAAATAAATTTTTGGCATTCATCAATGAAATAAAACTATCCATCCTTACATGATCTATAATGTTTGGTATGTAGTTTATTTTATACTATGGGGATTTAAATAGGTGACCATAATTGAGTGAAAATTATAGTTGTGCAATTTTTCTTCAAAACAACCAAATCCTCTTCATTCACCTTCAAAAGTTTTGAAATTAAAATCATACCAACCGAAATCCACAAAACAACCCAAGAAATTCTTCATGATAATAACATGCTCATGATTCAAATAAGGTTGATATGTGGGAATTTATTAATCCTACGGTGACCCTTTTGTGAGTTATAATGAGGAAAGAGTTGTTAAAAAATTGAAATTTTTTAGATGAGAAAAAATTGATGTGTGGTAGGTGTTTTGTGTGCATGATATGATAAATAAAATGAAATATAATTAATGATTCTAATTAAAAACTTGAAATAATGTTTTTTGATGAGGTATGATATCTTTTAATTCATATTTATATTTTATTTCATATTATGAGTTTGTGTTTTGAATTTTATTTGATTTGATTTCAATTCTTAATTGTATAGGATTCCTAGTGCTAAATGTGAGGGAAATTGATAGAGATAATATTTTCCTCATTTTTATATGTATCTCAATTATTTAAATCTACAAAATTTATCAATTTGTTCTTATTTTAATCAATGTTTTATTGATAGTGTGTCTTGGGATAAAATGTAAAAATATCACAATTCCTTAATTTTGACCCATATTAATCACAACGGTATTTTTGGAATTTTCTTAAAAATATTATTCCAATTTTAGTGATTATTTTTTTAGGATTCCTTTATTTATCGTATTTAACATTGTCTCTTGGATCACGAGATTATTCGAACATATAGAGGGCCTAAAAAATCATTCAATTTGATTTTTTTCTTGAGAGTAGATTGGACCCTCCTCCAGAAATGAGGCATAACTCAGGTTACACACCACAAATTGAGGTTATTACAATAGGATATGAATTAGGAATCATAGCCACATTTCAAAAATAAATTACATCGAGTTATGAAATCATTATGGGGGCATTGGATGATATAAATTGAAGGTAGATTTCTAGAAATCATTCCAGAAAAATTCATACTCATTATTAATTCCATAAAATACTCTAGATGCTTCCAATTAATGTGAAATTTTGAGGTAAGAGAGTAAATTAAATTTTGATTATCCTATAAGAAGGTAACATGGGTCCATTTGAACATATGGTGAGAAAATTTGGAGAAATATTTCTTTATAATGATTCTATTGGAAAACTTTTCTGCCTTTCTTTTATTTTATTTATTTTAATTAGTTTTTTAATAACTTTTTCATACCCATTATTCTATATTAACCTTATCATGGTGGGGTAAAAATTTGAGTAATTTGGTAGGGGTTGGTTTTCTATTTTTTAGTACTTGATTTCATGGACCTAATTGAAAGAAATATCTATATCAAAATAAAATTCATCCACTTCAAAGTAAGAAGTTATTGGATTTTTTTTTCATCATGAAAATCCACTTGGATATCTTCATTAACTCCCTCCAATAAATTTTCAACATGTTCAGGGATGTCCATATGTTTCTCATTGGGTATATATTGTTTTTAATCATCTTTCTCCTCCTAGAAAATGAAAGTGTTTACAAAATCGGAAAATTTAAAACAATTAGAGGTGATATTCAATTACATTTCAATGAAATAAGAAGATAATGAGTTTATAAAAGATATCTTCTCCCTTAGTTTGTTCAAATTCAATTTCTTCTTTAGTGGAAAACACCTATTGGATTTGATTAGAAGCTTATAGAGGCAGACAATCTGGATCCTCCATTTTATGGATTTCCTTAGGAAAATTAGGGAAGAATAATGGGGAATATTATTGGAACTTGGAAAATTTATAAAATTCCCAAAAGTAATTAGAGAAATTAGTTAGTTCTTAGGATATCATTACAAATATTTATCTATTAATTCCCTCCCTTAATCCATATATGAATTATTTTAATGATTGATACCCGTTATTTGATTTCAAAAATAACTTATCCCGTCTATTAATAGAAGAAACACCAACCTCTCTTGAAAATAATGAGATATTAATTGGTTGTTTCACTAATGGGTAATTATTACATGAATTAAAAAAATTATTATTTGAAAATAAAATGTAAAAAATATTTTTTATTTTTTTTAATTTGAAAAGTGTCAAATATTTTCAATTAGATTATGGAAATTCCTCCCTGAAAAAGACACCAAGTTTGATGTACACCTGTTGTGGGGAATGAATTTTTTTTAAATATTACATAAGTATTGTATATTAATTATCCTTTGATAGTCTCCCATATAGGAGTGAACAGAAAACATTTTGTTTCTTTATAATTAGAAGAAAAATGTAGTGTATTTGGAATTTTTTGGTTTTGAATGAACAAATAAACGAATTCAATTAATAAAATTATTTAAATGAAATTATAAATTCATGTGATTGAAAACAATGATATGATAAGGGTAATCTGGTTAGGTTTAGTTTTTCAATTTTAATGCTCTACTTGTTATATTTAATTAAAATATCTTAGGCTATGTTTATTAAAGTGAGATTCCTTGATCGCTTCATCCCAGTCCTCTGGTAAAATGGTGATGATGATAGAAAACCTTACCAAGATCTTAGTTTGGTCTACTCTCTATTTTTCAATATATTTTAAATGATTATCCTTAATTGACTTGGTAAATACCTTATTGGGTATCATTTATCCTAAACAATCAAGAACATCCACTACCCCTTTCACTCATACTGAAGACCGTCAAGTAATTCACCACTAAACCCTTATCTATTACATAGTATTAAAACTAGAATATAGTATATAGAGATAAGGATTATTTACAAAAGAAAAATTTAGTAACATAATAAGAAACGAAATGTGATCGAACTTGATAATAAAAACCGCTATATGAAATTAAAAACAATGTCATGGAAAAGAGAAAGATATTTCATTAAATTAGGTCGAAGAACACAAACACTAAAAAATAGAAAAACAACTCTTACCTATAAATCAATTTTTTACCCCACCGTGGTAAGGGTAATTAAGAATAATGTAATACAAGATGGCATTACAAAACTAAGAAAAAAAAAGAAATAAATGAAATGCAGAAAAGTTGTCTAGAAGAATCTGTCCCCCAAATGTTTTGTCTTGTTTGGAAAACAATATGTGAGAATAACCACATGGGACTATCTTATAGGATTATTTAAATTTATTTTATTATCTTCCCTCCAAATTTCACATTAATTGGAAGTGTCTAAAGGATGTAATGGAATTTATATTGATTTTGAATTTTTTTGGTTGAGTGGTCCAAAAATATTACTTCAATATATATCATGAAATGGCCAAGTTAATGATTTCATAACCCCATGGAATTTATTTATGAATAGAAACTATGAGTAATATTTTATATATATGTATAATAAACTCAATTTTAGGTGTGTATCCTGAGTTATGTCTAATTTACGGATGTGGGTTCTACTCTGTCTGCCCGAAAAATTTTAAAAAATGATTTAATTTTTTTGGACCATAAATGTTCAAATTAGGTATTATTATAGGATAAAAAGTTTAATACCATAAATCAATGAATCAAAAAAAAAATCACCAAAATTGGAATAATATGTTAAATTCTATAGCCAAAATAATGTGGTGAGTGAAATCTGTTAAAATTCATGAATTAATAAATTTTCACATTATATCCCAAAAAACAATATACATCCAAAATTGATGAAAATAATATCAAATTGATAAATTGTAAGGTTTTTAATAATTAAAATAGATATAAAAAACTATGAAAATATTATCTATATCCATAGTCAATAACTATTCTCTTCTGTGCAGATGTGGAAATATGAGGTTTCATTGATCGTTTTCCTCTTCAAGATCACCCATAGTACTTCTATAGCCACAGTTTAATTTTTTTCCAATATGATTTTGTGTTTGGGTAACATAGTTTCTATGATTCATACCCAACATCGCATCCTCTCGATAGAATCTAAAAACAATTTCAATTTTAACAGGGGTTTAATTTTCTTTGAGCATGGATCTGAAGTGCATTATTTTATGAACTTGGGTTGGAATATTTTCAATGGGGCTTGGGTTTTGGTTGGATAAAAAATAAATGAAATTATCTTATGTGAAATTTATCTTACATAATAGTTACACCAAACATATCTTATGGGAGAACACCTAAATCAATTTGTGGAAAAGGCAGTGCAATTTTTCTTTTACAGACCACAAAATAATTCCCTTACATAGTCTTAGAATCCTAAGAAAACCTAAAAAAACATGACTCTAAATTATAGGTGGAGTTATATTATGGGAAATTATTTTTAAAATCTCTTACTCATAAATATAATGTTAAATAACCAATCTGTAAACACTTCAATATATAAAAATATACATTTTTGGACAAAATATAATACCCGATGACTACAAAACTAAATAAATTATTTACTATATAAATTAAAATGTATGAAAAAAACATTTAACCAAAATAATCAAAATCAAAATCAAAATAAATATTAATTTAAAATTAATAAAAACCATTTTTGGATTATGAGTAGTTAATACCAATAATAAATTAAAACACATAAAATTATAATTTTATAAAATAAAAGTATTTAATGACTGTAATAATTAATAATTTAATAAAAAAACTTATAATTAAACAAATAATTGAAATATTAATATATTAAATAGTGAAAAAGTTCTTATTACAATAATTATCCAATTAAATGCATATTTAATCCAAAAATATACGTTTATAATATCAATGATGATGTTGAAAACATGTGAAATTATGACCACATCAAATTTCCATACAAAAAAATATTTCCATGTTATCAAGTAATATTTTTGTCAAATTGAGAAAACATAACAATAACAAATTACAATAATTCCAAAATTAATTTATTTTTAAAATTCCATCACCCCATGGATTCTCTCAAGAATAATAATGTGTGTCATCTTGCAATTAAATATCTCCTCTGAAAAAGTGGTATCTATTTTTAAAAAGTAAATAATATTTTAAATTATGAATTGAATTTTTTAAAAATATATATTTACCCAACTAGAAGCTGAAACACCTCTTTATCTCTTGGAGAACAAACTTACATAAGTAAAAACATGAATAAATAGATACTAATTTGGATTATTTGAAATTAATAACTGGAATGGAAGCATAAATATCTCATAAGAAATCATAGTGAATAAAATAATTAAATAATAAATGAAAAGATTTCCAAAAAAAATTTGTATTATCATTTCATAGTCTATTTTTATGCATACTTTTTTAATTTAATTCAAAATAAAAAGTTAAATTCCAACAATGATTTTATAAAATGCTACAAAAGTTTTACTATAAAAAATTATTTCAGCAGGGTAACAAAAAATTATTTATGCAATTAAATCCATAAGGAATTAATATTAATCTTCCAAAAGTGTCATCATAACAATAAAATTTGAAAAAAATATTGACCTTAATATTTTTAAAATTTTAAATTAAGTTTTTATGGGTTCACATTGGAATACATTTCATAAATTATAGAAAAACTTCCCCAGGGATAAAACCTGACATTTCCCCAATGTTGAACTCAATGTTCAAGAACATTTAATTATTTTAAATTGAAATATGATTTACAATGAAGGATTGAAAGATTCATTTTTAGGATAAAAATAATGTTTAGGAATTAAATTTATAGATTTTAAAATTATCTCAACATGCATATTAATTTCATTTTCCACAAAAAAGTAGTTTAGAAAAAGACATGAACTTTATAAATGATTCATACTGTCACAAATTAATTATAGATGTAACATCCTAGGTAAATAAAGAATAAATAATTTTCATATTTATTAATATTTACAAATTAAATATTAATTTTAATTTAAAGGGGTTGCTATGTTTGATAGCGTACCCGATACACAACAAAGAGTTTCTTTGAAATCTTATGTTGCACACTAGTAATAAAACAAAATTATTTTAAATGGTAGTTAACACGTAACCGTTGTATTGGAGGGAATGAATATAAATACTAAAATATGATTATATATGTTTATTAAATGTTTTTACATTTATCCAATAAAAGATAAAGACTTAAAATACGAAAAGAATTCAATTTTAGGCATATATACTCTAACATTCACTAAAGGTCGACTTATCGCCTTTTGATGACGAACCATCTATAAATATATTTCTGTTCACTATTATACTTTCAATTAAACCAAATAAAATTCTTCTTTATAATCGGGACATCAAAATTTACTTTGTGTAAATTTTTGGTATTTTTCCCATAAAGTTCATTTTTTAATTAATAGTGAAAAATGTTGTATTTTAATTCAAAACCACTTTTTAATATAATTTATTTATATTATTAAATTATCTTTTGAATTGGTTTTAAAGTGAAATTAGAATATTTTCTTACCATTTAATCCAATATTGGTCATTGGAATTAATTTTACTTTGAAATTGGACTTAAACTAGTGTCAATATTTTAATACTTATTGTTTCATAAAAACACGATATTTGCTCTGACAACGGGAATTAATTATTAAATTAATTAATTTAACTTATACGTTTTGAATTTTCTAAAATATAAATCATTTTTGAATCCAGAATATCAAATATAACTTAGGGTGAGGTTTTGGTATTTTTCTGAAAAACTTCAATTTTTGATGAATAGTGAAACCACTAAGTGTTACTTAAAAAAACTGATTTTTCGTTTAAATGAAATTTTACCACCTCTATGTTTTGAATTTCAAAAATCCTACATACATGGTTGTCATTAGGAAGTAAAATTTGGTTCAATGAGATTAAAATAATTTTTCATTGAATAGTATCTTTGAAGTTTTTAATCACGATTATAGGTAATTAGTGTAATTTAAGGTTAAATTAATGTTTTAATAATATGAAATGACCTAGAAACATGTCCTACCCTTATTGGATGTGTCATGGCCGACAAAGAGAATCCATGGGTCAACTTGGGGACCCCCATGGAGCCACTTTGGTTGGAAAATGACTTTAAAAACGTTTTATTTAAAGTTAAAATTAAAATGTCACAAACATGAGTTGTTTTACTAAATATTTTTTTAAATGGGGTTAAACAAGTCATATTTTTCACTATAAATATTCATTAGAAATATGAAAATATTTCCTACATAATGATATTTTTTTTATAATTTTTAGAAATTAAATAAATTAAATTATTTATGACACCATGGTGATGCAACGATTACCTCATTATTTAACGATTTAAATAAAATGAAACGATAATGTAAAATCTAAGAACTAAAATTGTCAAAAACTTATTGGATGAGTGGATTTATAACTCTCATCACCTTATACTATAAATATATAATTTTGGGACCTTTGAAATCTGAAAATCATTTTATAATAAAGTAAACTTTTATAACCTTCCAAGAGTGCCCCTCCTCTCCTCTTATAAAAGGCCCCCACCTCTACCACCTTACCCACACCTCTCAAGAATTTGGCTCAGAAAAACCCTACCCATTTAGTCTCTCCACATACCTATATTACTCCTAGAAGCCTCAATTTGTCCAGAAGTCTTCCCAAGGATGCTTTTGAGCTCAAATGAAAAAGAGTTACCCGTTTTAAAGGTAGTGTTTTCTCTTGTGGTCTTATGTTTTATTTTGCTTCTCCAACCCCCTAAACTCTTTTTTTAATTTATTTTGTAATAACACAAGTATAATCAATATACTAAGATGTTTTTATAAGATTTATTCATGATACACTTACACACACCTACAACTAATGGTTAATGAACATACTGTTTCTGTGGATGGAGAATTTCTGCCTCACGAAACGATGATTGTTCAACACTCATATATCACCTTCAAAGGTGTCCATTAAGATTTCACCATATTTATATATGTTATATAATATGTTTATGTTTTACTTAATCTTCTGTATTTTTCATTTATGGCATACCTTTATGGTTTCCATTATGGGTAAACGTGATATCTTCATTTTAGGAAGTGCGGACTACCACCCCCTCAAAGTGATTTGATTCGTTAATACCATATGTGGTACGTATAAAAGATATATTTAATGATATTATATATGATATTATAGTGGAATTATTATATACCTTTATATAATTATTATTTATTTCCAATAAAGTATGAGATATAAATGAAAGTAGCGTTCATGCGTACGTACGGCTTACCATCTCCATGAACGGTGCATTTCAATTCTTATCCCCAAATGTAATGTACTATTATAAGTACATATATATAAGGGATATATATGATGTATGTTATATCTAAATGATTAATATAATTATGGAATTAAAATATACATATCTCTCATTTAGTTTTAAATCCATTAATATGACATAGAAATTAAAGTAGCGTTCATGCGTACGTACGGCTTACCGTCTCCATGAACGGTGCATTTCATTTCTTACCTCTAAATGATTATTTAATATTATGAATTCATGTATATACTATATATATATGATATATATGGAATCTACATCATGAATATCATTCTTGAGATAATGGATATTTGACTATGTGATCAACTTGTAAATATAAGAAGTTCACTTTTGACTCAAGTACCAAATATCGACAAAATGACCGTTATTAACATAAATGATTACATAATGTTCATAACATGGTAATAAGTGATATAAATGGAATAATGAACTTGAAAAAGGTTCTTAAGCAAGTAGAAATTAACTCAAGTTTATTATTCTGGAAATTAATGAATGATCGAGTCAATTCGGACCCGAGGTATGGGACTTTGTCTCAATATCCTTTCATTGAGGCATATTTTGTTTTATACAAAACCTTATTTTATACGGTGTATAAACCCCTTGGACTTTTACGTTTATCTAAAAGGAATCTTTTTTATATGAAGAGTTTTACTAAATGACAAAAGGGAATGTTTTTGTCGTACGTATGCGGCGACAACGACTTCTCCGCCACCATGACCATTATTAGAGTTTCAGCATCCTCTACAAGACATACCTTTTTTTAAAAGGAAAAATAAATACCATGTTTTACTTTTCTTTTATTTTGGTATTGAAAATGATTTTCATAATGTTTTTATTATATCAATGTGTTGTATTGATATCTTGTGATTGAAATGTAGAAATGTTATGTTTCCTTTATGCATGTGATACGATTATGTTATGGTTCTTGGGTATTATTATGAAGACGGGTGGATTCGTAATAATCTAAGGGCGGGTGAGCCCGATATGGCTCTCCAATGCATTGGGTAACATGAAGGGGTTAAACGTTAAGGTTTCTCCAAAGATATTTAGGGAATATAATGTGATGGGTATTCCAAATGTAACCAAGAGGGTTACTCCCTACGTAAGAATGTTATGAATGCCTCATGTTAGCTTTATGTATTATTATTTCTATGTTTTATTCATGATTTGATGAGGTATGTTAAAGTGCTTATGTTTTATGAGTAAAGTATGATTTCATTGATTCTTACGTATACATGTACTCATGTTTCCTTTCCATATTTTTATATCCCTTACTCTACATTTTATGCTCATACCTTGTTTTTGAAATGTTTTTCATAGGTGAAGGGAAATGTACATGATGTGACGATAGTGTCAAGGAAGTTTCAAGAAAGAATCCATGTTTTATTTTAAATATGTTTCCGTTGATGGGAAAATTGAGTACTATATTTTATGTAACCAATTTGTATAAATGTGGAATGTAATGCATGTTTTATGATCTAATTCTCCAAAACTCTAAACCTGAAAAGATCCTCAACATGTATTCTTGAATTAACTCAAGATTAAGTAATGTTTAAGGCTGGGGCCTTATAGTTGGTATCGGAGGTTGGTTTAGATAAATTTAGGAGTTATAATTCTATTAAATTATTATCCGGAAATATTTTTTTAATGGTCAAATTGAAAATGATATAGCATTTGAAGATTACCATGTTTATTCATCTAAGACATGTTTGTTCAGAATGGTTTTCTGCAGAGCAAACAGGGAAGCAGTTCTAGGAAGGAATACAGAAGGAAATAACCTTCCGAATCAGTATCCTGAGATGGTCAGAATTGGAACTAAACAGTTTGTTGCAGTAATGGCACATTTGACTCAAGTGATAAATGGTGGTGGTATCCATGCACGAGATCAGCCATATCAACCACAGAGGAAAATTTCAGTGGTGGAACATTTCATGAGGCAACATCCCCCATCATTCAGAGGATAATCTGACCCTGTGCTAGCTAAAGGGTGGATTAAAGCATTGGAGAATATTTTCGAGGTCATGGGGTGTTCAGACAATCAAAAGGTTAGTATTTCTATTTACCGTTTGGAGGGTGAAGCAGATCAGTGGTGGTCGATGATTAAAAATATCAGGGACGCTGATGAGATTGATGCTCTCTACTAGGTTGAATTCTAAGGTATGTTTCTTGAGAAGTATTTTCCTAAGGCTATTCGACTTAGGATGGAAACAAATTCCTGAAATTGAGGAAAGAGGAAGACTCAGTGGCTGTCTATGAAGAAAGGTTCACTCGATTGGCAAGGTATGCTCCAAATTTTATCCAAGACCTAGATAGTAAAATCTATCGTTTTTACTCAGGATTAAAGACTAAATATCAAAGGGCTTTAGCTTCTCGTGAGTTCAAAAGTTATGAAAATCTTGTTCGATGTGCTGAGAAGGTGGAAATGGAGTCTGCTGAGGATCAAGTGTTCTATAACAACCAGTAGAATAAGAGACCGAGGTGGCAGGAGAAAGGAAAGAATTCTTCAATAAGGTCTGATGGTAAGAAAACTAAGTTTCTAGTTTGTGATAAATTTTGTAAAAGGCATGATGGGGAATGTCTTCTGAAGAGGCCGATAAACTTTTAAAAGATGGAAATGAATGTTGCCTTGCACACATCGTTGAAAGTAAGGGAACTGTTCAGATTAATGATGTGCCAGTGGTAATTGAGTATCCTGATGTTTTCCCTGATGAGTTGCTGGGAATAATACCAGATCGGGAAGTTGAATATACTGTTGACTTAGTTCCTGATGCTAAGCCAATTTCAAAAACCCCTTATCGAATGGCTCAAACTGATCTTTTAGAGTTGAAGGAGAAATTGCAAGATTTATTAGAGAAAGGTTTCATTCGACCTGGAAAATCACCATGGGGTGCTCCTATTTTATTTGTTAAAAAGTAATATGGTTCTATGAGACTTTGCATTGATTATAGAGCCTTGAATAATATCAATGTTATGAACAAGTATCATTTTCCTCATATTGATGATTTTTTTGATCAGATCCAAGGAGATCAGTTTTTTTCAAAGATTGACCTGAGATCGGGGTACCATCAGTTGAAGGTAAAGGAAGCAGATATTTAGAAGACTGCATTTCGAACATGATATGGCCATTATGAATTTGTAGTAATGCCTTTTGGGCTAACCAATGCACCTGCTGTATTCATGGACTTAATGAATAGAATTTTCCATGAGTTCTTGGATAATTCTGTGGTTGTTTTCATTGATGATATTTTGGTGTTTTCTAAAAGTGAAGAGGAGCATGAAAGATATTTATGGGTTATTTTGAAAACTTTAAAAGAAAAGAAATTGTATGGGAAATTCATAATGTGTGATTTTTGGTTGAAACAAATTTCTTTCCTTTGTCATATTGTTTCTTAAGATGGAATAACTATTGATCCTGCAAAAACAAGAGTTGTTGAAGAATGGCCAAGACCCACAAATGTAACCGAGATCCGTAGTTTTCTTGGTTTGGCAGGTTACTACCGAAGGTTTGTTGATGTTTTTTCACAGTTATCTAGTCCAATGACTAAGCTAAGTTGGAAGGGTGTTAAGTTTATCTGGGCAAAATAATGTGATGATTGTTTTTAGGAGTTGAAAATAAGATTGGTGAATGCTCCAGTTTTGGAACTTCCTTCTAGGAATGGTGAGTTTGTTATCGACAGTGATGCTTCATTGAAAAGACTTGGTTGCGTCATAATGCAGAATGATTAGGTAATTGCTTAGGCTTCACGTCAGTTGAAAACTAATGAGGTAAATTACCCTACACATGATTTGGAATTAGCTGTTGTGGTTTTCGATTTAAAAATTTGGAGGCATCATTTGTATGGAGTAAAGTGTGAAATATATACTGATCATAAAAGTTTAAAGTATATATTCAATCAGAACGAATTGAACCTCAGAAATAGGAGATGGATGGAATTAATAAAGGATTATGATTGTAAAATTCATTACCATCTGGGAAAAGAAAATAAAGTGGCTAATGATTTGAGTCGAAAAAGTAATGCTTCATTAACAATTATGTAAATGGAACATGATCCTTTGGTTAATGATTTGATGAACTTTGGAATAAAAGTTGTTGGTGCAGGATGTCCTTCTGTTTTATTTCAGGTATCAGTGAAATCTTCTCTATCAGACAGAATCAAGAAAGCACATAAGCAAGACAGTGAGTTGAAAAAAAAGGTAGAGCTAGTTCAGAAGGGTAAGTTACCTGAATTTAATATTGATAATGATTGTGTTTTGAGGTTTGGGAATAGATTATGTGTTCCTGGTGATTCACAGTTGATGAATGAGTTGTTATGTGAGGCTTATAGTTCCCCGTTTTTAGTTCATCTTGGCAGTACTAAGATTTACAGAGATCTGCGGGAGTATTACTGGTGGTATGGAATGAAAAGAGATATTACTGATTTTACTGTAAAGTGTTTGACTTGTCAGCATGTTAAAGTAGAGCGGCAGTTACCGAAAGGGATGCTTTAGCCTTTACCAGTTCCAGAGTGGAAGTGGGAAAATGTATCAATGGAATTTGTTGTGGGATTACCAAGGTCATCTTGAGGTAATAATGCAATATGGGTTATTGTTGATCGATTAACTAAATCTTCTCATTTCATTCCTATTCGAGATACTTTATCTCTAGATCAAGTTTCTCGATTGTGTCTTAAAGGGATAGTCAGGTTGCATGGATTTCCCCTCTCCATTGTATCTGATCGTGATCCCATGTTTACTTCTAACTTTTGGAAATGCCTTCAAAAGTCATTGGGTACTGAATTAAATTTTAGTACAGCTTTTCATCCGCAATCAGATGTGCAGTCAGAACGAACAATTCAGACATTGGAGGATATGCTACATGATTGTTCAATGGATTATCAGGGAATTTGAGACCAATATCTTTCTTTGGTTGAATTTTCATATAATAACAGTTTTTATTCCATTATACAGTTGACACTGTTTGAGGCATTATATGGGATGCGGTGTCGAACTCCAGCTTTTTGAGATGAAGTCGGTGAAAGGAAGCTGAAGGGACCAGAATTGGTAGAAGTGATGGCAGAAAAAGTTCAGTTGATTCAGAAACAAATGAGAACAACTCAGATTAGACAGAAAAGTTATGCAAACAACAAGAGGAAGGATCTATCTTTCGAGGTAGGTGATCATGTTTTTCTCAAAGTTTCACCATGGAAAAATGTGATGCGATTTGGTAAAAAAGGAAATCTGAGTCCAAGGTTCATTGGAGCATATGAAATTCTGGAGAGAGTTGGATCAGTTGCTTTCCGAGTGGCTTTACCTCCAAGTTTATCTCAAGTACACAATGCTTTTCATGTTTCAATGTTAAGGAAGTACATGCCAGATCCATCTCATGTTTTGAGTCCAAAGGTGGTTCAGATGGAAGAGAATCTATTTTATGAGGAATAATCGGTCGAGTTTCATGACCACAGGGAGAAAGTGTTGCGAAATAAGGTGATTAATCAAGTAAAGGTTTTTTGAAAAACCACATGAGTGAAGAGGCAACATGGAAATCTGAAAATGCTTTGAGGGAGAAATACCCCCACTTATTTTGATAAGTGAATAAAATTGCGAGGACCCAATTCCCAAAAGGGGGGAAGGATGTAAAATCCCAGGTAAATAATGAATAAAGATTTTTCATATTTATTAATATTTACGAATTAAATTTTAATTTTACTTTAAAGGGGTTTCTATGTTCGATAGCGTACCCGATACACAGCAAAGAGTTTCTTTGAAATCTTACGTTGCACACTAGTAATAAAACAATATTATTTTAAATGATAGTTAACATGTAGCTTTTTTATTGGCTTGAATGAATAGAAATAACTAAAATATTCTTATATATGTTTTTAAAATGTTTTCACATTTATCCAATAAAATATAAAGGCTTAAAATACGAAAAGAATTCAATTTTAGGCATATATACTCTAACATTCACTAAAGGTCGACTTGTCGCCTTTTGATGGAGAACCATCTATAAATATAGTTTTGGTCACTCTTATACTTTCTATTGGACCAAATTAAATTCTTATTTAGAATCGGGACATCGAAATTTAATTTGTGTAAATTTTTGGTATTTTTCCGATAAAGTTCATTTTTTAATGAATAGTGAAAAATGTTGTATTTTAATTCAAAACCTTTTTTTAATCTAATTTATTTATATGATTATATTATCTTATGAATTGGTTTTAAAGTGCAATTAGAATATATTTTTACCATTTAAACCAATAGTGGTCGTTGGAATTAATTTCACTTTGAAATTGGACTTAAACTAGTGTCAATCTTTTGATACTTATTGTTTCATAAAAACACGCTATTTTCTCTGACAGCGAGAATTAATTATTAAATTAATTAATGTAACTTATATGTTTTGAATTTTCTAAAATAGACATCATTTTTCAATCCGGAATATCAAATATAGCTTAGGGTGATGTTTTGGTATTTTTCTCAAAAACTTCAATTTTTGATGAATAGTGAAACCACTAACTGGTACTTAAAAAAACTTATTTTTCGTTTAAATGAAATTTTACCACCTCTGTGTTTTGAATTTAAAAATATCCGACATACATGGTGGTCATTAGGAAGTAAAATGTGGTTCAATGGGATTAAAATAATTTTTTGGTGAATAGTAACTTTTAAGTTTTTAATCGCTATTAGAGGTAATCAGGGTAATTTAAGGTAAAAATAATGTTTTAATAATATGAAATGACCTAGACACATGTCCTACCCTTATTTTATGTGTCATGACCGACCAAGAAAATCCATGGGTCAACTTGGGGACCCCATGGATCCACTTTGGTAGGAAAAAGACATTAAAAACCTTTTATTTAAAGTTAAAATTAAAATGTCACAAACATGAGTTATTTTACTAAAACAATTTTTAAATGGGGTTATAAAAGTCATATTTTTGACTATAGATATTCGTTAGAAAGATAAAAATATTTCCTACATCATGATAGTTTTTTTATAATTTTTAGAAATTAAATAAATTAAATTATTTATGACACCATGATGATGCAGTGATTACCTTATTATTTAACAATTTAAATAAAATGAAAAGATAATGTAAAATCTAAGACCTAAACTTGTCAAAAAACTATTGTATGGGTGTATTTAGAACTCTTATCACCTTATCTTAGAAATATATAATTTTGGTACCTTTGAAATCTGAAAATCATTTTATAATAAAGTAAACTCTTATATCTTTCCAAGAGTGCCCCTCCTCTCCTCTTATAAAAGGCCCCCACCTCTACCACCTTACCCACACCTCTCAAGCCTTTGCCTTGGCCAAACCATGCCCATTTGGTCTCTACACATACATATCTTACTCCTATAAGCCTCAATTTGGTTATAAGTCTTCCCAAGGCAGCCTTTGAGCTCAAATCAAAAAGAGTTACCCGTTTTAAAGGTAGTGTTTTCTCTTGTGTTCTTATGTTTTATTTTTCTTCTCCAACCCCCATAAAATATTTTGTTCATTTCTTTTGTAATAACACCAGTATCATAAATATAATAAGATGTTTTTATAATAATTCTTCGAGCTACAATTACACACACCTACATCTAATGGTTAAAGAACATACTATTTCTGTGGATGGTGAATTTCTGCCTCATGAAACGATGATTGTTCAACACTAATATAACACCTTAAAAGGTGTCCATTAAGATGTCACTATATTTATATATGATATATAATATGTTTATGTTTTAATTAAGCTTATGTATTTTTCATTTATGTCATACATTTATGATTTCCATTATGGGTAAACACAATATCTTTATTTTAGGAAGTGCGGACTACCGCCCCCTCAAAGTGATTTGATTCGTTAATACCATATGTGTTATGTATAAAGGATAGATTTAATTATATTATAAATGATATTATACTAGAATTATAATATACCTTTAAATAATAATTATTTAATTACATTAATGTATGAGATAGAAATGAAAGTAGCGTTCATGCGTACGTACGACTTACCGTCTCCATGAACGGTGCATTTCATTTCTTATCCCCAAATATAATGTACTATTATAAGTACATATATATAATGGATATACATGATGTATGTTACATCTAAATTATGAATATAGTTATGGAATTAAAATATACATATATCTCATTTATTTTTAATTCCATTAATATGACATAGAAATGAAAGTAGCGTTCATGCGTACGTACGGCTTACCGTCTCCGTAAACGGTGCATTTAATTTCATACCACTAAATGATTATGTAATAGTATAAATTCATGTATATAATGGATATATATGATATATATGGCATCTACATCATGAATATAATTCTTGAGAAAATGGATATTTGTCTACGTGAACAACTTGTAAATATAAGAAGTTCACTTTTGACTCAAGTACCAAATATCGACAAAACGACCATTATTAACTTAAAGGAATACATAATGTTTATAACATGGTAATAAGTGATATAAAAGGAATAAGTATCATGAAAAATGTTCTTATGAAAGTAGAAATTAACTTAAGTTTATTATTCAGGATATTAAAGAATGATCGAGTCAAGTCGGACCCGAGGTATGGGACATCATCTCAATCTCCTTTCATTGAGGTATATTTTGTTTTATACACAACCTTCTTTTATATGGTGTATAAACTCCTTTAACTTTTATTTTTATCCAAAATGAATCTTTTTTATATGAATCATTTTACTAAATGACAAAAGGGAATGTTTTTGTCATACGTATGCGGCGACAACGACTTCTCCGTCGCCGTGACCATTATTAGAGTTTTGGCTTCCTCTACAAGCCATAACTTTTTTTTAAAATGAAAAATAAATACCATGTTTTAATTTTCTTTTATTTTGGTATTGAAAATGGTTTTAATAATGTTTTTATTATATCAATGTGTTGTATTGATATCTTGTGATTGAAATGTGGAAATGTTATGTTTCCTTTATGCATGGGATATGATAATGTTATGGTTCTTGGGCATGTTATGAAGATGGGTGGTTCCATGATAAAATAAGGGAGGGTGATCCCGATATATCTCTCCAATGCATTGGGTAACTTGAAGGGGTTAAACGTTAAGGTTTCTCCGAAGATATTTAGGGAATATACTATGATGGGTATTCCAAACGTAACCAAGAGGATTACTACCTACGTAAGAATGTTATGAATGCCTCAAGTTACCTTTATGCCTTATGATTTCTATGTTTTATTCATGATTTGATGAGGTATGTTAATGTACATCTGTTTTAAGAGTAAATTATGATTTCATTGATTCTTACATATACATGTAATCATGTTTCCATTCTATATTTTTATATCCCTTATTGATCTTTTTATGCTCATCCCATGTTTTTGAAAATTTTTTCACAGGTCAATGGAAAGGTACATGATGTGATGATAGTGTCAAGTAAGTGTCAAGAAAGATTCCATGTTTTATTTTAAATATGTTTCCATTGTTGGAAAAAATGATTACTATCTTTTATGTAACCACTTTGTTTAAATGTGGAATGTAATGCATGTTTTATGATCTAATTTTCTAAAACTCTAAACCTGAAAAGATCCTCAACGTGTATTCTTGAAGTAACTCAAGATTAAGTAATATTTAAGGAAGGGGCCTTATAATAAAATTATTAAAAAAGGTCACATAAAATTTTATACAAATTAATATTTCTAGTAAATAAATTTATTAATAATATCCTTTACCAACAGACATAACAATGACAAATATAATGGATAAATGGACTTGGGTTTTCTATTTTTTTTTGTTTTTTGGAAACTATTATTGATTTAAATTTTTATATTAGGCATCATTTATAAATTTAATGTTTTATGTTAGTTTACATTATTTTGGTAAATGAATGTTTTTTCACATCATGATATTGTCTTTCCATGTTGAAAAAAATATTTTGAACCTTATTTTGACCTAAAACATCTATCATTCATTTTTTTCATTACAAATCATTTGGGATTTAAACCATCATAAATATTTTTCTAAAATGAGTTAAATATTTGGGGAAATGTTATGGTTTACATTTGGGTGAGGTTTATTAAATATTTTGATCAGTGTAGCAATGTGAACCCATCAAAAAAACCTTACCAAATTATTCTAATTTTATTGGTATGAGTCTCTAATTTACTAAATTGTCTTCTAATGTGATTCCATAAAACAACCCTTAACTTTTTTTTAAATCATTACATTTTAAACTTCACATAAATATTCATTTTAGGAGAAATATTTTATCAAAACTGAGGGTTTTAATGCTACATAGGGGTTATTAATTGTTTTAAATTGTATTCAAATATGAAAGAAAAAAATCAAAATTTAATTTTTTTGAAATTTAAGGGATTTTTTTAAAATTGAATATTATGATTCCACTTTTATAGATTAATTTTTTAAAAATAATCTTTTAATTGTGAAAATAATTTTTCATGACCTCGTGTATTTTTTATATAAAAACAAATGGAGAATGTATAAAATCATTATAGACATTAATATTTTAAATTTTAACTAAAATCATATAGTTTGCATCCCAAAAGATTATTAAATGATAATAGATTTCCTAGTAAAAAATATATTTCTTCATTCCTTTATTATTTTATTATATAACCTTATAGAGTTGTTATTTATGTTTCCATCATAATTACTAAATTATACAAATCCTTGATAATGTCTAATTATTATTATTTTAGTTATGTTAGTCTATTATCCTTGAGATAGAAGACAAGTTTGTAATTCAAGTTGGATAAAAATAAAACTCTATTAAATTCAAGTTAATAATTTAATTTTACTCATTTCTCTAAAAAAAATAAATCAATTTTACACTAAAGATATTTAATTCCCGAGGACATTAATTTTTATGCTTTAGAAAATATATGGGGGAAGATCAATTGGAAAATCTATTTTTTTGAGGAATTATAGTTTTTAATATTTTGAAATATATTTATTTCTACTAAATTTGACTAATGTATTACCCAAGGTATTGAAAAATTCAATATGTGGGGGAATTTATTGTTTGAATTTTTAAATTTATTTTCCATATAAAAATCAATATTTAAAATCTATATTTTTTTCAAAAATATGTGTTGAATTGTTTAATAATAGTTTTCAATACTTTTTTGTTATTTAATTTTAAAATAATTTAATTATTTTTTTAAATGTTATTTTTTATGTTAAAATTAATGACCATCTCTAGAGGGTAACCTTTACATGGAGGGGTTCATGAAAGAGTAGAATAAAAGGTTTATATTGACTGATATTATAAATATTATAGTTAAGAATAAGAAATGAAATCCTAGGTTGGTTGGGAAATGGAATGAGTGGAGTGTGTTTTGTGACATGGACCTGGGATACCTACAAAGACAGAATATTTTAGGGCCAACTAAGATATAATTTAAAAAAAGTAGGGTTATTGAATTACCAATATATGTTTTTTAAATTTCCTTATAGATAATTTTTGGAAGTAAATCTATCATTATTGTTTGGGATTCTGATTGAGAATTGTGATTTTGGGGATGTTTAATGGAATCAAATTAAAAAACCATTCAAAGTCTATGCTAGTGGGATTTATATTTTACTCTTTTTTGGAATGGATCTTAGTCATTATCCAAGTGATTTTCATATAGTCAAGGTTTAGTAGGATGATCCAATTGATCATTGGAGGGACAATCCAATAGATGAGGATGATTCATGATACAGGGATTAAAATTATTTTTGTAAATATCATCAAGTGAATTATGTAGTGATTTCATTATATCTAGTGTAACAAAAATTATGGTAGAAGCTTTAGAATTCATTTGGTTTGATTCAAGTTGGAGCTGTGTTTTGGTATCCTTTAGTAGTCATTCAGATGACAGGAGAAACATTAATGTGGTGGAAGTTGTATCTTAGAGAGTGCTTAGTGGATGTTTTTAGTTGGATGTCTTCTAGAAGAGTTTTTACTGAATTATTATCATCTATGATGAAGTCATGAAATATGTAGGATCTAGTCTCTCTATAGTATTGCTGCTCAAGGTTGTGAGATCTTGGGATGGTGATTAGGGATGTATTCAATTCTTACTTAGACACCAATCTAGATTTGGAGCCTGGAGTGATGTCAATAAGAGGTGCTGATCCAATCTATCATATATGTAGTCACCAAATTAAAACATTTTATGTAATTGGTGGTACATAATAATGCAGTGGTTATCGAGAAAATATATTTTTTGGGAGCAGATCCTCAAGAGGGGGTCCAATTGGGTATATCAAGGAGTAGGTATTTTGGATGAATATTGTGGTTTTTAGGGAAGTTTTGGTTTTCACTAGAAATGATCTTACTCCACCTATCTATTAAATTCTATTCTAGGGTGGTCATTTTCCATGTGTCAACTGAGGGATTCCTATTTATTTTCTATGTAATCAGGGTTCATGGTCATAGTTAAGATTAGATCTCAACATCTTAGGCAGTTTAGATTGATATGGAAATTGAGAAATATTTTTAGAAATAATTGATATTTCATCCAAGGAATTATTAGAAATTGGGGATGCCATATTTTTTAGATTTTCTATGTTAATAGGATTATGATTATTCAAGCGGAGATGAATATGGTTGAGGTATTCTCTATGATGTTTATTTTCCTCAAGGACCCTAAACAGATTGCATTTTTTGGAGGAGATTAGTAGTGAGGTGATATAGCATGATATAGAAAGATTCATCCTTTGGAGGATCCTATAGAATAGGGGAAACATTTTTTCTTAGGTATGATCATTGTGTCACATACCATAGATCCTTATTTTTTTTAATTAAAAATCATTATAATAATTTGTTTTTCTCATTTTCGTTTTTAAATGTGGACAAGATATAGAGATAATTCAAGTATCCATAGTGTTTTTCACACCAATTATAGATTAGGTTGTTTTTTAAATTGTTTTATGGATGATGAGTGATGATGGGGCCACACCAGTTGACGATAGATTTTATTTTATGGAAGATACAAAAATAAGATTTAATATATGGGAACGATTAGTTATATTATTTAAATAGATACATTTAAATTTTTAAGGATTCATGATTTCTAGCATGAATGGATTGCGAATGTTTTTTTTGTTATTGGAGCTATCATATGGGATATTGGAGAGCTGATCCCATTTAATCTAATTTTATGGAGTTATTGGTAGATGCTTGGGAGATGGAGATTCCCAATTTTTTTGTGGATTTTTTCTGATTTCTTCCTTGTTGAGGTTGTGGAATTACCAACTCATTGTGACTTTACTATTATTGTAGTGTTAAAATCGGGTGGGTCATCAAATTTTATGGATCTTTATTAGATGGAATTGACTGATTTACTATGGATGAGACTTCAAAATGATGATATGATATTAAATGGTATCATCTATTATGCTTTATTTCATAGGTGTTCTCTAATGGTTTTTACCGAGAAATAAGATTGTATTCTAATGTTGTGCATGGAATACCCATGGTTTAATAAAGTAAAGTTCAAGATATCAAACCCTATTATGAGGATATATGATATATTTGATTGACTAAAGAAAGATAATTGGTCGTTGGGGGCCTGTCTTTGATTTGGAAAATTCAGATGAGGGTATGTGATGACTATATCTAGAAGACTACCACCATATATAGTTATGGTAATGATGATTACATGATTATATCATATTATTTCATGAATAAACTATTTTTTATGGAGAGAATTTAAACTATGTTTGGAGTGTTTAGGAATCATTTTTGAGTTTAAACTAATAATTATATCCATATGTAATCTGTGTCATAGGATGATCATGTTGAGCATCTAAGAGTTTCCTTATATGTTCAAAGACACCACCAACTCCATGTAAATCTATAAAAGTATATTTTATTGATATTAAAAGTTAATTTTAGTTGGAATGTGGTATCCCCATAGGGTTTTATTGTTAACCTTTCTAACATAGAGGGAGTTGTTTACTTGGAAAAGTCAAATATCATTGAATATATTTAAATAATAACAAGGTTTAATAGCTGTTAATTTATGTTATCATCCAATTTTTATTGGTTTAAATCCAAAAAAATACCATTTCCATTATTAACTAGAAATTTATCATTACTGATCAATGTCAGTTTTCCTTATTCCACTTGAAGAAATGGTCTTTATTTTCCCCAATTCACTGATTTCAAAAGTAAGGGGTGATGTTCATGGTATTTTATGATACCTCACTTGATGGATTGGAATGTATCCTAATGAAACAAAGGAATATGATCTCTAATAGTATAATTTAGTTTTTACTCCTAAACATAATTATTACATAAATTATCCACATTTAGAAACAATGTAGTTTTCCTTGAAGCCCTGGTGACATTTCTATAGCTATGAGTGATTTTTGGTCTTCATGGACCAAATGAGTTTTCAGATTATTTTACATCGAAAAAATATGAATCATCAAAATAATTAGTGGATATATTTTTCCTATATTTTTATTTCATGATCTCCCATACTCTAAGGGATATGAAATATTTTTGTAAATGCACTGAGTGAGAAATCCCAAGTTGATATTGTTTGAAAATATGATGATTCTTAGGAAAGAATATAATAGAATCACAAAATTTACATCAATTCAGGGGATGAAAATTATATATGAATCCTCTAATATATCACTAAAAAGTAATCATTGGTGAAGAAGGAGTAGGATTATCAGTCGGGATACTCATTGTTTGTGACAATTCAAAACTATGTTAATACAGGAAATTCTCTGTATGGTAAGTCAAAAGAAAGTAAAAATATGATGTATCTTCAGGTAGGGTATTTTTTATGATGGAAATGTCTATTTAATTTCTTTTTTAGATTCACATATCACCCTTAATATAACATTCAGGTGTTTCTAAGTTGTATAATGGATTGAGTGGGGATTTTTGGTGGCCTGCGATAATGCTATAAATTTTTTAGTTCATAGATTTGTCTATGTCAGTAGCTGAAATTCATGAGACATGTTCCTAGTGGATTGGTGATTTTTTTTAATGTTTTTTAGTAGAAGTAAGATGAAATATAAATTTTTTTCATCACTGGTAAGCAAGGACCCATGGTAGTCATGTTTTTATTTGGGTGAATATGTACTATTTGGAGAAATAGTCACATTTTATAGAGATATGTTAGTTGAGTGTTGAGTATTATCTTGTGAGGAATTATATGGATCATATTTTACAAGTTTATTTAGTTTTGAGTAGAATTGTTACTGACCAGAAACCTCATTTTTCTTTATGATTATGGAGATTATTTTTCATGATTTTAATGACCTTTTCCAGCATATCATTTCATTCCATCCTTATTTGGATGGGAATATGTATTAGACTATGTAGACAATACATGATATATTTTGAGCATGTGTCTTGGATTTTTGTTCATCATGGGTAATTAATATACACTTGGAAGTGTTTTCCTACAAAAAATAAATACCACTAATTTATTAAAATGAATTATTTTCAGAACTTATATGGGTGGTATTGTCACTCTTAGTTGTTCTATACTAAAGTTAGGGAGTGAGAAGTCCATGGTATCTATGCTGAATTGAGAACAATAGAAAATATCCATATGTTTTAGATGTGGATATATTATGTTTAGGACCATCAGATTACCTATCATGGTCAAAGGTGGAGTCTATTGGAAGTTGAAGCTAGAGACCATGTATTCTCGAAGGATTCCCATCATTAGAGTTATCCATGATTTTTTCAGTAGAATAATCATTATACATTTTTTGTTTAGACATTTTCATTTATTAGAGCATGTTATATAGGTGAAATATTAATTGGTTCCACAATCTCAGTAGTACTGGATATATGAATTCTTCGATGTGTCTCTACATCAAAGTTATCTTCATGATTAATTTCATTTCATTGAATTTGGAGAGCTTGATATCAGGGATGATGTGAAAATAATGGATTTAAAAACTAATATCTAGGATAATCTATATAATGTGACGAAAGAATTATTTAACCCATTATTTATTATGTTTTAGTGGTTATATGGAGGGTACATTAGAGTGTAAGATATTGATGTCTGATTAGCACCCCAATTTATTTTGAGTTTTTGAATTTTTTTGAATTTTTTATATAATTATTATTTTTGTTTATGACTTGTGTATTATTATTTTTCCACTTTGTATTCATTATTTATTGGTTTAAGGATTGTTATATAATGAGATACCTGAGATATATCTCATATGATGTATGTTTTTACCTAATACCTTACTCTATTCCTTCATGGGTTTGATTTAGAAGTTGTGAATTTATTAAGAGATGTCAAATTTATTGTCATAGATTAACAAAACCATCGCTTAATTTTTTATAGGTATTGGTGGTGTTGAGATAGATTTCAAATGTTTTCCAGAAGATAGAGTATATTTTTTATTTTTTTGATCATAACCATGTAACGGTGCTATGAATGGATTGGATAGTTATGAATCATTCCTAGAGGTTGGATTATGGAGATACTATTTTGGTCTTGGGAATTAGGATGATGTTTGTGGAGTTTGTCATTTGGTGATGGGATGAACTTGTTGGGAATGTATTTTCCCAACAATACTCAATGAATCTTATTTATTTTTATTTTAACAAATACACTAGTTTTTTTACTAGTGAATTTATATCATGTGTTTTTAGAAATATATTTATTGAGAAATTAAACCTATTTACATGTTAATGTTTTTGTTTTAAATATTTTGGATGTTTTAGTAAGTAATCAATAGACAATGTTCATACCATACATTTATAATCAAAACATATGGTTTCAAAAACATACATTTTAAGTGGAATGTATGGTTGGGAAACCTACATTTGGAATAAATGTGCGGATCATAAACCCTACATTATTAAAAACATATATATCCACAACCCTACTTTTAATATAAAACCTTTATTTTATGAATAAACGTATTGCTCCTAAATACCACTTTTACAATCCACTATACTTTTGGATTTTATCTCTACATAAAGAAAACATACATTTTCAATGGTCGAATAAGGTGTTTTAAATTCAAGATATTATCTGCATTTTATGAAATAGTCTTACTGGAAGTAAATATCTCCTTAATTCTGTTTTCAGAACAATTAAAATTATTGTATTAAATGGATTAAATTATACACTTCTCTAATGGAATATATTATTTTCTTGAATCATTTAACATTAAAATTACTGAAATTAATCAAGCGTTGTTGTTTGATCTATTCCGGATAAAGGAATGTCAAGTTTCTCATTCTAAATACTATAAGATATATCATTCAAAGAGAGTGAACCACTGAATGGAATAAGAATGATGTCTATTCTATTCTAAAGAGCTACACGTTAGGGATATACATGTTTTCATATTTACATGTGTAAACTAATTATCTATTTTTGCTTCTTCTATTTTTATGTTTTTGTTTTATTGAATATAATTTAAAACCATGATCTATAAAAAGCCTTTTTTTGAGAAGACTATTATAATTTACAGTGAAGTTAAATTTTCTATTTTTTTTTAATATATTATAATAATATATTTTTTTTCAATCAAATTATTTACAATTGATAAATTAGCGTATTGGATACTCGGACTCAATCACGGTGGAGTATCAATTCTCAGACTAAGATATGGATATTTTGGGTTCCTTGTAAATAAATAAGGACCTATAAAAGTGTAATTATTAATTTTTCTACTATATATATTTATTTTTTAGGTACTTGTGATGAGAGGATATGTCTAATATAAATAACCAAGCTCACTGAGAGATTGTTGGTGGAGTGGAATAGGGGATATTTGTTCCTCATACCAATATAAAAACTCATGTGTTATTTTTATCTATTATTTAGCTACTAAAAGTACTTAAATAGGAGAATGCAACATATCTACACATTTTAAGAAGATGAAAAATGATTGAATATATCTTTATTAATAAATAGGAACAATTCACGCTTGTGTATCTTTTTATCATTGTAACCTAACAATTGCTATCAGAGGATTTCTTTTTAAAGAATATAGATAATCTCTAGTAAGTTCTGGTAAAAGGATTACATAAATAAATTTTTTAATGATAAATCTATAAGAAGGTATTTTAATGATTTGTTCCCCTAACATTAAAAGTGATAATTATAGAGGTTGGAAATATCACATGATTATATATTTGAAAAATATTGGATTCAATGTTTACATGAAGATTATTAGTCTGTATGAAATACCTGAAAAAATAGAAACATGTGATGTAACTAAAGAAGTAGATTATGATTTCAATTAAAGAGTAATAAATAAAATTATATGTGAATATCATCTTTTTGAAATCAATAAACTATCTAAAAGTTTTATTTTATATGAGATATGGAAAACTATGGTTATTTCCAATGAAGAAAATTAAAATTCCAGAAAATTAAGTTAAACTAATAAAAATTTAAAATTAAATAAATTCATAATGGATTATAGTTAAATAATCACTCAAATGAATGGAATATTGATAGAAATAGTCAATATCATTTCACCATTCAGAATTGAAACTACACAACCATATCTGTAATTAAAAGTTCATAGACCTTTACCCTCTAAGTGTAATGGAACATCTAATACTATAAGACAATCCATGAAAGTTATGTATTTTACAACGAGTGAACCTGTTGATGCTATGATGATTTATAAAGCATAAATTCAAGATAAAGTTGAATACCATATGGTGAAAAAGGGAAAACTCCACGATAAATGTTATTTCACAGAAACATGAAAATAAATCAATTGATGAATCTATATTCACAATTTATTCAGAATATTTAGATTCTAAAATGGATCTAGCTCATCTATCCACCAGATTCATAAAATTTTATAATAAGAATAAAGGATTCAAGAAGTCCATTAGGAAAGGTGATCAAGGATCATTATAAATGTGATTATGCAAATGTAAGGAAATGGGTCATATTAGAATTGATTTCCAATAGTTGAAGGAATAAAATATAATCATGGGTAATAAAGGAAGAAAAAATCAAATGATAACTAGTTATAATAAATAAATAAGGAAATATATGAATATTTTATGGAATTTATCTCATGATGCTAGAAATTATTCTAAATAAATATCAAGAAAGATAAAAATATATAAAATCAAATATGTTCTTTATATATAAGGAAGAAGAATTTGTACAATACTATTATTCTTCTACTTCTTATTATGAAAGACACACTTTCATAAAACTAGCTGCTTACTATACCGTCAATGTAGAAACATATGAATATTTTATAAAAAATAAAAATTCAGCGTTGAATATTCATAATAATATTTTATGATAAAAATATTATTTATTAAAACAACAAAAAGAATCTATAGAAAAATTTAAAAAATCATCCTCATACTGTTCTATTCATGAAAGTAGAATAAAATAATTACATGATGAAGTGGAGTCACTCAAAATTGATGATAGAATATTAACTAATGGATAAGAATATTCAAATCACATTCTTTAATGAAAAGTTATTAAAAAGAAAAAATATATAATGTGATTCAACGGAGAAAAATAATTTTTTTAGAAATTATTTTGAACACAATTATATAAATAATTACATATCATGAGTTACATGTTTTTGTTGTTGAATTAAGGGCCATCATTATAATGAATACTCTTTAATTGTTCCGCAGAATAGTTGAATAAATAAAATTTTATTTGTCGAAATATTTCTAAATCATGTAATGGAAATTTAAGAAATATAACAAAAATATAGTTTCCTAGATCATTTCATGATGACACCACTGGACCTAAGAAAATATGGTTACCAAAATAATATTTTTATTAAATGTTTTATAGATGAAAGGATAGAGGAAAAAATATTTTTTATGATATATAGATAGATGTTTCTCAAGAATTATGACTACAGAATCTTACAATTATCATAAATTAGAAAACTTATATGGATATATGGTTACCTTCAGTGACAATGTCAATGTGAAAATAGTTTGAGTTGGATGAATTGTAGATCCAAAATAAATTTCTATAAAAACACTATTTGTTCAAGGGTTGATGTACAATGTATTAAGTATACCTCAACTCTATGATGATGGATTTTATGTTGATTTCAATAATAAATATTTCTATGTTTTGAAAGATAATATTCTCAAATTTAGGGAACCTAGAA
The DNA here is from genome assembly GCA_963277665.1 of Viscum album. Classification (NCBI taxonomy): domain Eukaryota; kingdom Viridiplantae; phylum Streptophyta; class Magnoliopsida; order Santalales; family Viscaceae; genus Viscum; species Viscum album. The sequence continues at coordinate 1,761,720,598 of OY728120.1, read as the reverse complement.
CTAAAAATGATCATACATTGGATCATAATTCCTTGTGTGAAATAAAATTGAATTGTTTAAAAACTGAGATAAATGATTCTTGGATTTTTAATAGGCTACATTTAGACTATAATGTACTTAATTTATATAATCTGTCTTATAAAAAATTAGTTTCTAATTTTAATAGCATTATATTTGATAAAGATGTATTATGTGATACATGCAAAATTGGAATGAAACACAAGTCATCCTTCAAATTTATTGACAATGTTTCTAATTCCAAACCAAAAGAACATATGCACATATATTTTTTTGGACTATATGCAGTATCAATTTAGACCAAATGATCATATATTTTTGTTATAATTGATTATTTTTCAAGAGTAACATTTGTTTATTTTATAAATCTTAAAGTAATGGTTTTCAATGTTTTTATAATATTTTGTAAACATTTTAAAATTTTGAATGATATTAAAATAATTTCATTGAGAAGTGATCCTGGTGATGAAGTTTAGAATCATTTGTATAATTAGTTTTCAGTGAAATAGGTATTATCTAAACCTTCTATGCACTAAGAATACCTAAAACATGGAATCATAAAAAGAAGAAAAGAACTATTCATGAAATGAAAAGAACTATGTTAAATGAATATAGTATTTATAATAATTTTTAAGAAGAATATATAAACATAAATGTTCACATTAGGTGTCATGACCCACCTCCTCTAAGATGAGGAAATCGATGAAAAAGTTTCGTACCCTTCCTTTATCCAGATGAATGAGAGATAATGACCCCCAAGTCCCACCTTTAGTAGGCCATAGAGTGGCGACTAGCACCAAGGGTATAAAATCTCACATTAATTGAATGAATTACCCTATTTATAGAAAAATATTGGGAGATAAAATAGTAAATCCTAGAAATAAAAAAAACTAAAGATAAATGTAAAGCCAAGAATCCATTCCAAAATGAATGTTTAGAAGTAAAACTGCTATAAGGCATGAAAAAACTTGCAAAAGATGTAACAAAAAGGATGGAAACTTAACAACAACAACAACTATCCCGACACCCAAGATTGTAAGATCCAAAACTATCCTCAAATTAATCCTGGAAACATGAAAACAATTTTTATATACGTAGGGTGAGAATATAAGTATACTCAATAGGGAAACTAAAGCTACTCGTGCACCAGTGAGTGAACATGATAATGCACCTATGAGAAAACACTAAGACCTCAAGCACCTACTAGGGAATACTAACCATCCCAAACTCACCAAGGCACACTAAACCAAGTAACACCAGTCATGTAATGTAATAATATAATCACATAAACCTTTGGGTACCCCACACACCACTTTCCCACTGTTTAACTACTCATTCCTAATGATATGACATCTTGACACCGCCACTCTTACTAAATGCAGTCCCACTGCCGCAACCTTCCTGCACACACCTAGGCCTCAAAAAAAACATAGCCACGCCAGTAGACACCTAGTCCACAATAACCGCCGCCATGCCCAAAATCACCTAGGCCTCAACAACCACATACCACAATCGGAGACACCTAGGAATTATCCCGAAGGTACTTGAGAAAACACACTTGGCCCAAAAACACCTGAGCCCCTCATCCAAAAAAAATTATTTACTGAAGTATCTTAGACTTTGGTAAGCCTCAAGCCATTATAGACTACCAATATAAGTTTGACTGGCATGATCTTGAAGAGGGTGTGAGGAAAAAAATCAGTATCCAACCATCCATCCTCCACCCAGGAGGTTAGCAAAGATACCCTCCCCCATGAAATGGAGGTGTTTGGCACATAGTGCTCAATAAGGGTGGGGTTCATATAGAAAACACAAGGAACTAAAATATATATAGTTAATCATACAATCATCCCCATCCTATAGGTTTTACACTAACAAAAAACAATCCCACAACAGCACTGCTTTAGCTGCTATCCCTATATGTACAACCACACAACAACCACTTCCTAAGAAAAAACACAACCCCTTCCTTCCTAGTTACCATTTATTTATTTAAGGGGATTCACATTAAAATTTTTCCAACATAACTGGGAAACAAAAAACCATAACCAAACCAATAAATGGACAAAAACCAAAATTAAATCCAACTACACAATAGTACAAAACAACATCACAAACTACACTTGCAATCCCACTGCACATACCTGGAAAAATAATATCGATAACCCTTATTCAAAGAAATACCTGTAAAGACCCGTAAAATTCAAGGGAAATTTTTTCCTAATTTTCTTTGGAATTTTACAAGAGCGCGGTTTCTGACGGCACCTGATTCCGAGGCCCGGTGTGCCCGGAATCAATTTCCGAAGTTTGGCTCGGGTACGTTCAGTGAACGAACGAGTGGGTTTTCCTAACTTTTGATCCGGTGCTCGGAATTGAAATCTGAGGGCACCTATGAACTCGCAGCGCCGATATTCGCTTAAGGAGACCTTTCCCGAAGTTGCGTTTGCCTAGGAGGAGATGTTTAATTTTCTGGATGAAATGAAGAGTAAAATAAATTTGTTATACAATTTTTATTTTATATCTTAAAAGTGGTTATAATCTTTTGTTGGAAGTTGGGTGGTTTAACCACCTAAGAGAGGATTAAGGTGAGGAGGGGCCAACCCGAGCCCCACCTTTTCAAATTCCCTAACTCCCCTCTTTCCCTCTTAAAGGCTTGACAACTTAACATTTAATTAATTATACAACTCATGTATAATTAATAAGTGAGTTTAATTTTGAGTTTTTTAAATTCAAACTCTTGAATTTCAAAGGTTGGGTTGTGATAATAAATTAAGTGTAAGCTTAATTTATTTTGGGGTTAGTTCCTTTGTTACTTGAGAAGATTGGGAGAATCGTCGAGAGACTTGAAGATCTTCTTCGTCTTCGACGAAGAACGTGAAGAACGGTTCTTCTCCGAAAAAGAACATCGATCCCACGACCTTCGAGACTCGGCGTCCCGGATTCTTCCGTCTTCATCTTCCTCCTCGACAAGGGAGAAGTAGCCGACCGTGGTGATCATCGCCAACGACAACGTACCTCTATTTTTCGTCTTAGCGACAAGTGAAGAGACGTCGTTTCCTCCTCGGACGCACCCCGACGTCCATGGAATCTACGTCTGACGCCGCGACGCCTTTCTCCGCGATAACCGACGTGCGACGTCAATTTTCAAGGTAGGGGTTGTTGTTATGGTTTATTTAATTATCCTTGTTCGTGGTTCTAGCATGACTAACGTGAGGATTTTATTTTGTGTTATTGTTTAACGTGAGGGGGCCGGATCGCATGAACACAGCCGAACCCCCTCCTTCGTTCTTGATGTTTTATTTTTCCAGATGAGACAAGGTGGCGTGTTGCCGTCGCACCACGCGGTTTTTCGCTCGAATTTTATTTCGCGGCGCCGTCGCGCCGCGCCGTGGAAGAATCATCAAGAACGCGACGCCGCCACGCCGCGTCAAGGGGAATCGAAGGCACGGTGGAGGGGCGCGGTGCCGTCGCACCGCGCCGGACGACGAACACCGCGGCCGGTTCCAGGCCGCGGCGAGACGGGAAGACCGGCGGCAGCCGGGCCGCCGGCGCCGGAGATCAAGAAGGGCCGCGGCCCTACGGCCGCGGCGGAGCAGCCAGGGGCGGCCGGCCTCGCCGGCCGCCGGAGTTCAGTTGAGCCGCGACTATGGCCGCGACGGAGAAGGGGAAGGCGGCCGGAAGTGCCGGCCGCCGGTTCGGTTTGAAGGCAGGACCCGCGGGTCCCGTGGGTTATTAAAAACGGCCGGCAAAAGCCGGCCGAGATCCGAAAAAAGGGGGGGTTTCACCCCCCGCGTGCGGCGCATGCGCGGTACCCTGGCCGCGCCGCCGCTGGCCGGGTCCAGCGGACCGGGTCGGTCCAACCCGGTTCGGGCCGACCCAGGGGGGGTCGGGCCGGGTCGGCCCGGACCCGGACCCCCCGTTTTCGAGACTGTTTCGGTCTTTTGGCCATAACATGAGCCACGGACCTCCGATTGATGAACCGTCTGCGGCAACGCGATCCTTGGATCGAGGCGGTCGTTTCGGTATATCGCACTCAGGGTTTCAGAATACTTTGAGTTTGGCCGGGTTGGTTCGTTCACGAAACCAACCGGGCCCTCGGAGCGGAAACGATCATATCTTGAGCTACGGACGTCCGATTGACGTGCCGTCAGCTTTTTTGTGTTCCTCTTAGTGAGACAGTTCTTTTGGCATACTCCGCCCGAGGTTTGGACACATGTGGAGTATGGTCGGGTTGGTTTTGCCTTAAAAACCAACCGGGCCCCGGGGACGAAAATGCCAATAACTCTCAGACCGGGCGTCCGATCGACGCGCCGTCTGTTGCGTTGAGTTCTTGTTGAAGATACGGAACTTTTGGATAAATCAACTCTGGACTTTGTGACAGTTGATGTAACAGCCTCTCGGCTCGTGGAGCGGACCCTCCGAACGAGCTTGCTGTGTGCGGGAACCCTAGTGCTGGCTGCGACTGTGACTGTGACTACTGCTACTGCTATTACTGCTACTGTGACTGCGATGACGACAGTACAAAGATCCTGTGTGGATTCGACGATGACGACTACAACACTCAGTGATCCTACTTGGATCAGTTCTACAGGTCCTGTGTGGGCCCGATCCTGTGTGGGTCCGATCCTGTGTGGGTCCTTGCGCTCAGCGGTCCTGTGTGAACCAGCGCCTACAGGTCCTACGTGGGCCCGATCCCGTGTGGGTCTTTTGCGGGGGTTAGTTACTTATCGATCCTTCGTGGGTCCGACGAGTTAGATGGATCAGAGATCATCTTTTTCGTCTTTTGAAGAAGTATACCTGTGTGAGATGAATCCTATTGCTTTCCTGTGTGGATTGTGTTGTGCAATCCTGTGTGGATTACATTTTTCTTTCCTGTGTGGAATACGTTTACTTTCCTGTGTGGACTGAGTTGTACTTGGGCTCGGAGGTTGGAGCGTATTTGAAATTGATGACTTAGGTATATGTATGGGCATATACCTAAGCAGTGTCGGTTGTTACTTCGTGATTGTACCTTTCTTCGTGGTTTATCCTTTGTGGATTTGAGAGACCTTCAGGGGTCTCGGGGTCCCTACTGAGTAGCTTATACTCACCCCTGCACGGGCTTTTCCCGCACTACATTGTGTTGGTTGCAGACGACGGACAGCGTTGATCTTAGCTGAGGCTTGCAGAGCAGGACGGTACCTGGAGGTGGACCACTGAGCGGGACGTGCTCGGAGAAGACGGCGGGACCCGTGGAGCAGTGGAGCTATCTGTACCCACCCTTCTGGTGGGATTTCCAGTGGACAGCTCGGTGTAGGGGATTTTACTTTTCAGTTGCTGTTTTCCCTTTCGAGTTGTACCTTACTTTCAGTTTGGGTTTGTATACTGGCCCATTTGCTTTTCCGCACTTTCAGTTGTACTCTGCTTTTGCTTAGTATTTACTTTCCGCTTGCTTACTCTGTGGTGTTTGTTTACTTTACAAAGGCAATGCCTTCCCTTTTTACCGGGATTTACGCCTTGGTGCTAGTCACCAGCCCCTGGCCTATGGAAGGCGGGCTTGGGGTAGTCACGGCACGGACCCCGAGGGCGGGTCGTGACAAATTGGTATCAGAGGAGTTCGGTTCTACCGCGAACTCTGATCTTTTCTATGTGAAGCAATAATGTTTAGCGTATTGAGTGTGGTTATGAGTCCAGGGAGTCCAGTGTTGGTGCGGCGGCCGACGTATCCGTACACCAGGACCTTGACTTCTGATTTCCGACTTAATGCATGAAAACATTGATTACGTGTGTGTTTCAAAGTTTTCTTTATGATTACTTATATCAGCTCACTAGGTATACTGTTTGACCGTGGCGCACCTGATTCCTTTTCAGGATGGCCCCACGACGGCAGCCAGCTAGGGTTCCGAGAGTCGAGTGTGACGACAGCCCACCGAGCGATGAGGCCTCGGTGCAGGGCCCTTTGTCAGCAGTGCTACCGGCGGTAGCTCTACCCGCCGAGCCCCCGATGCTTCCAGCACTGGCCGCTGACGATGCACGTTGCCTCAGCGCACTGCATGAGTTTCAGCGCCAGCGACCACCCAGGTTTCGCGGGGAGACGGATCCCCAGGCAGCCGAGGACTGGCTGGAGGCAGTGGTACGTGTGTTTAGGCTAGTGAGGTCACTAGAAGCCCTCATGGTGATCCTCGCTGCTAGCCTACTACACGCAGCAGCAGGACGATGGTGGAGCTTGATGCTCCAGGTGCACGATGAGGCATCTCTTCTATGGACGGACGTTGAGAGCCTCTTCCGCTCGGAGTTCGTCCCAGCCACCCTTCGTGCGGTGCGTATCCAGGAGCTTCTTCAGCTGCGGCAGGGCAGCATGACGGTCGCTCAGTACTCGGCGAGATTTATCGATCTCTCGTGCTACTCGATCGACATGGTACGGGACCCATTCTTCCAGGCCCGGACCTTCGAGCAGGGTTTGAGACATGAGATCAGGGCATCGCTGATCTCCCTCAGCATACCGAATCAGACAGGAGTACTGGAGCGGGCCCTTTTGATCGAGAGCTTCCTTGCTGAGTCTACACCAGCGCAGCGACCCACCGCAGGGCGGCACGTGGCAGAGTCATTTGCAGCAGGCAGTCGACAGATGACTCAGGGGTCCAGATAGACTAGACCTTCGGGCAGACGACCTCAGGGCACTGGCTCAGCAGTGCAGGGCACACAGCGCGGAGCCAGTCTTTCGAGTGGAAGACAGTGTTATGCATGCAGCGGGCAAGGCCACATGGCTCGTGACTGCCCGACCCGCCATGCAGAGGAGCATCAGACGGTTGAGGAACCACCAAGGCAGAGGCAGAGGTTCGACCGTGTCGGTCCGCAGGGAGGAGGCAGACGAGGCAGAGGAGCTAGCCGAGCAGCAGGTGGTGGGCGACGCTTTGAGGCTCTACCACCACCACCACCAGGAGGTCCACCCCGACCTCAGGGGAGAGCACATCTTTAGGCAGCTGAAGCATACGATCATGGAGCTCCGAAAGCGGGTGGACTAGTGCAGGACTAGCTCCAGGCATAGAGGCCTTTGCCCATAATGCCTCTAGCTTCGTAGTTTGTGTTGCTTTGTGTCCTTGTACTTTAAGTTGAAGTAATAAAAGACACTTGCCTTGGTGACTTTTGTTATCTTGTCTTTTGTTTGTTTTTACTAAGAGGTGTCGGTTAAAAACTGTTGACTTGACCCTCACTAGCGACATTCGTACTGGAGGAAACCCAGTGACCACACACTGATGCCGATAGTGTGACTCAACCCTTGGAGGCGAGAGTAACGGTTGGATCTCTCGGTAGTAGCGTCGAGGCCTTACGACGTCATCCATGCCATGAATTAACTAATCATGACGGGATTGATTGTTTTAGGCAAGGAACGTGGTTCATCCAAGGGATGATACCGGATTTCACTTTTCGGCAAAGGAGAAATCTTTGAAGCTTTGTCGTATGTTAAGGAGAAAGGGGAACGTAGTAGCTGATGCCCTCAGCAGGAGGACGGGCATTCAACTACTTGAGGAGGCGACGGAGCAGCTGGTCTTTTTGCAGATATCCTTCGTGGATAGAGATGGAGCAGCCTTCCTCCAGTCTCTCACAGTCACCCCTCCTCTACTGCAGCGGGTCAGAGGGGCACAGCGTGAGGACGCTGACTGTGAGACACGGCGTGCACAGATATCCTCAGGACATGCACCTGATGGTTTCTCCCTTGGAGCAGAGCACGACATCCTTTTCAGAGGACATACCATGGTACCAGTCGCTTTACGAGAGGAAGTGCTGAGAGAGTTTCACACTTCTCCTTTGGAGGTACATCCTGGAGTGGAAAAGATGTACCAGGACCTCAGACGACAGCACTGGTGGCCGGGCATGAAGAAGGCTGTAGAAGAGTTCGTTTCTCGATGCCCCACCTGCCAGCATGTGAAGGCAGAGCATCAGGTACCAGCAGGCTTGGTACAGCCCTTGGAGGTTCCGGAGTGGAAGTGAGATGGCATATCTATGGACTTCGTGACTGGACTTCCACGCACTTCCAGAGGTCACGACTCTATCTGGGTGATTTTTGACCGACTCACCAAGTCGGCACACTTCTTACCCATCAGAGAGCAGGGCTCAGTGGAGAGCTTGGGATGTATCTACGTTCAGGAGATTGTGCGTCTCCACAGTGTGCCATCATCTATCGTCTCCGATCGAGATGCTCGCTTTACTTCCTGGCTTTGGAAGGGGTTACAGGAGGCGTTCGGGACACAGCTACGTCTGAGCACAACCTTTCACCCTCAGACGGATGGTCAGATGGAGAGGACCATTCAGACTCTCGAGGACATGCTCCGCGCATGTGTCCTCGACTTTGGTCGTAGCTGGGAGGACCACCTACCCTTGGTGGAGTTTGCGTACAACAACAGCTACCACTCCACCATCGGGATGGCACCGTACGAGGTGTTGTACGACCGACCTTGTAGATCTCCTTTGTGCTGGACAGACCCTGGAGAGTCAGCACTGGTGGGACCGGAGATGGTCCAGGCCACGACAGAGAAGGTCCAGGTCATCCAGGAGCGGATGAGGATAGCTCAGAGCCGGCAGAAGTCATATGCTGACAGGAGGCGGAGGCCACTGGAGTTCAAGGATGGCGACCACGTCTTCTTGCGGGTGTCACCTCGACGTGGTATTCGGAGATTTGGCCGAGGCGGCAAGTTATCACCGCGCTTCATCGGACCCTTCCAGGTCCTCAGTAGGGTTGGCGAGGTGGCTTATCGCCTGGCTCTGCCACCTCAGTTGCACCGGGTGCACGATGTCTTCAACGTATCCCAGCTGAGGAGATATGTGCACGACCCGAAACACATCATTGACCATGGGGAGCTTGACGTTGACGATGGGGCGACTTTTACGGAGGTCCCCGTGGAGATAGAGGATCGACATGAGTGGGTCCTACATGGGCGATCGATTCCTCTTGTGCGCATCAGATGGCAGCACGAGAATCTCCAGGAGAGAAAATGGGAGCGGGAGGCTCAGATGCGTGCTCAGTACCCTCATTTGTTTCCCTAGTTTTTGATGTATCTTTACGGGGACGTAAAGCCCTGAGGTGGGAGTAATGTAAAGACCAGTAAAATTAAAGGGAAATTTTTTCTTAATTTTCTTTGGAATTTTACAAGAGAACGGTTTCTGACGGCACCTGATTCCGAGGCCCGGTGTGCCCGGAATCAATTTCCGAAGTTTGGCTCGGGTACGTTCAGTGAACGAACGAGCGGGTTTTCCTAACTTTTGATCCAGTGCTCGGAATTGAAATCTGAGGGCACCGATGAACTCGCAGCGCCGATATTCGCTTAAGGAGACCTTTCCCGAAGTTGCGTTTTCCTAGGAGGAGATGTTTAATTTTCTGGATGAAATGAAGAGTAAAATAAATTTGTTATACAATATTTATTTTATATCTTAAAAGTGGTTATAATCTTTTGTTGGAAGTTGGGTGGTTTAACCACCTAAGAGAGGATTAAGGTGAGGAGGGGCCCACCCGAGCCCCACCTTTTCAAATTCCCTAACTCCCCTCTCTCCCTCTTAAAGGCTTGACAACTTAACATTTAATTAATTATACAACTCATGTATAATTAATAAGTGAGTTTAATTTTGAGTTTTTGAAATTGAAACTCTTGAATTTCAAAGGTTGGGTTCTGTTAATAAATTAAGTGTAAGCTTAATTTATTTTTGGGTTAGTTCCTTTGTTACTTGAGAAGATTGGGAGAATCGTTGAGAGACTTGAAGATCTTCTTCGTCTTCGACGAAGAACGTGAAGAACGGTTCTTCTCCGACAAAGAACATCGATCCCACGACCTTCGAGACTCGGCGTCCCGGATTCTTCCGTCTTCATCTTCCTCCTCGACAAGGGAGAAGTCGCCGACCGTGGTGATCATCGCCAACGACAACGTACCTCTCTTCTTCTTCTTAGCGACAAGTGAAGAGACGTCGTTTCCTCCTCGGACGCACCCCGACGTCCACGGAATCTACGTCCGACGCCGCGACGCCTTTCTCCGCGATAACCGACGTGCGACGTCAATTTTCAAGGAAGGGGTTGTTGTTATGGTTTATTTAATTATCCTTGTTCGTGGTTCTAGCATGACTAACGTGAGGATTTTATTTTGTGTTATTGTTTAACGTGAGGGGGCCGGACCGCATGAACACGGCCGAACCCCCTCCTTCGTTCTTGATGTTTTATTTTTGCGGATGAGACAAGGTGGCGTGGTGCCGTCACACCACGCGGTTTTTCGCTCGAATTTTATTTCGCGGCGCCGTCGCGCCGCGCCGTGGAAGAATCATCAAGAACGCGACGCCATCATGCCGCGTCAAGGGGAATCGAAGGCGCGGCGGAGGGGCGCGGTGCCATCGCACCGCGCCGGACGACGAACACCGCGGCCGGTTCCGGGCCGCAGCGAGACGGGAATACCGGCGGCAGCCGGGCCACCGGCGCCGGAGATCAACAAGGGCCGCGGCCCTACGGCCGCGGCGGAGCAGCCAGGGGCGGCCGGCCTCGCCGACCGCCGGAGTTTAGTTGAGCCGCGGCGGAGAAGGGGAAGGCGGCCGGCTATGCCGGCCGCCAGTTCGGTTTGAAGGCGGGACCCGCGGGTCCCGTGGGTTATTAAAAACGGCCGGCAAAAGCCGGCCGAGATCCGAAAAAAGGGGGGGTTTCACCCCCCGTGTGCGGCGCATGCGCGGAACCCTGGCCGCGCCGCCACCGGCCGGGCCGGGTCCAGCGGACCGGGTCGACCCGGTTCGGGCCGACCCAGGGGGGGTCGGGCCGGGTCGGCCCGGACCCGGACCCCCCGTTTTCGAGACTATTTCGGTCTTTTGGCCATAACTTGAGCCACGGACCTCCGATTGACGAACCGTCTGCGGCAACGCGATCCTTGGATCGAGACGGTCGTTTCGGTATATCGCACTTAGGGTTTAGGAATACTTTGAGTTCGGCTGGGTTGGTTCGTTCACGAAACCAACCGGGCCCTCGAAGCGGAAACGCTCATATCTTGAGCTACGGACGTCCGATTGACGTGCCGTCAGCTTTGTTGTGTTCCTCTTAGTGAGACGGTTCTTTTGGCCTACTCCGCCCGAGGTTTGGACGCAGGTGGAATATGGTCGGGTTGGTTTTTCCTTAAAAACCAACCGGGCCCCGGGGACGAAAATGCCAATAACTCTCAGACCGGGCGTCAGATCGACGCGCCGTCTGTTGCGTTGAGTTCCTGTGGACGATACAGAACTTTTGGATACATCAACTCTGGACTTTGTGACAGTTGATGTAACAACCTCTCGGCTCGTGGAGCAGACCCTCCGAACGAGCTTGCTGTGTGCGGGAACCCTAGTGCTGGCTGCGAATGTGACTGTGACTACTGCTACTGCTACTACTGCTACTGTGACTGCGACGACGACAGTACAGAGATCCTGTGTGGATTCGACGACGACGACTACAGCACTCAGCGATCCTACGTGGATCAGTGCTACAGGTCCTGTGTGGGCCCGATCCTGTGTGGGTCCGATCCTGTGTGGGTCCTTGCGCTCAGCGGTCCTGTGTGAACCAGCGCCTACAGGTCCTACGTGGGCCCGATCCTATGTGGGTCTTTTGCAGGGGTTAGTTTCCTATCGATCCTTCGTGGGTCCGACGACTTAGATGGAACAGAGATCATCTTTTTCGTCTTTTGAAGAAGTATACCTGTGTGAGCTGAATCCTATTGCTTTCCTGTGTGGATTGTGTTGTGCAATCCTGTGTGGATTACGTTTTGCTTTCCTGTGTGGAATACGTTTAATTTCCTGTGTGGACTGAGTTGTACTGGGGCTCGGAGGTTGGAGCGTATTTGAAATTTATGACTTAGGTATATGTATGGGCATATACCTAAGCAGTGTCGGTTGTTACTTCGTGATTGTACCTTTCTTCATGGTTTATGCTTTGTGGATTTGAGAGACCTTCAGGGGTCTCGGGGTCCCTACTGAGTAGCTTATACTCACCCCTTCACGAGCTTTCCCCGCACTACGTTGTGTTGGTTGCAGATGACGGACAGTGTTGATCTTAGCTGAGGCTTGCAGAGCAGGACGGTACCTGGAGGTGGACCACTGGGCGGGACGGGCTCGGAGCGGACGGCGGGACCCGTGGAGCAGTGGAGCTATCTGTACCCACCCTTTAGGTGGGATTTCAGTGGACAGCTCAGTGTAGCGACTTTTACTTTTCAGTTGCTGTTTTCCCTTTCGAGTTTTACTTTACTTTCAGTTTGGGTTTGTATACTGGCCCATTTACTTTTCCGCACTTTCAGTTGTACTCTGCTTTTTCTTAGTATTTACTTTCCGCTTGCTTACTCTGTGGTGTTTGTTTACTTTACAAAGGCAATGCCTTCCCTTTTTACCGGGATTTACGTCTTGGTGCTAGTCGCCAGCCCCTGGCCTATGGAAGGCGGGCTTGGGGTAGTCACGACACGGACCCCGAGGGCGGGTCGTGACAATACCACCCATTCCTTCTCTTACAAACCAGCCCTCCAGCTCTACTACCCAAATAATCCCTAGATGTAGTCCCACTACATAAAAATCCCATAACCACACCATAGTCCCAATGCTCAACGTTTCTTCACAACCACAACACAACATAAACGAAGTTCAGCTTCCTACAAGTTCATCCATTCCATAATCAATCAATTTCTCAAACTGAGACACCAAAACATAAAAAATAGTCCCACTGCCTAACAGTTTATCTATTCCAAAACCAATTAATCTCTAAGACTGAGACACCAACACCCCCTGTACCACCCCATATACCAAGCCCACAAAACCCAAATCAGAACACACATCACATAATCAAAACCATCAAACCAAACGTATTTAAATTTAACCAACATGGGTTCTTTAATTTCCACTTTAATATAACCAGGGTGATCACTGAACTTGTTTGATCTTAGGGAATCTCTTTATTTAAAAGGGTGTACGTGATTAAACAGTTTTCATGCTACATAAATTTTCAAATCACCACAAGAAAGATAGAGTATCACCGGTGTGCAAGAAAACACCACCAATGGTCATAATTTTCCGAAGTCATAAAGCAACAACAACCATATAAAAATCAAAGATAACATATAAAACAAGTGATCAAACATCAATCTACACCCTTCCCATTATTTTAGTTGCAGAAGTTGTCTTTTGACCATATAAAATTATTGTTTAATTATCCTTTCAATAAGATCATTTGACCGTTAATTGCTAGAAAATATTAATATACCCACCCCACATGATGCATGAGTAAAGAGAATCAAAAGAAATTCCCTACATGGATGATCAATGATCAAAGTTCCTTCTTACACCATGAACATGTTATGATGTGACTTGTAGGAAAATATCCAAGGTTTAGCAGGAAGGGCTCTAGCACGGGCACACGACTCGTCTCGGGAGGATGTCTGCAGGTGCACCATGAGAAAACAAAAGGAATAAGGAAGAGAGTATTTTAGCGTAAGAAGAGGGTAGATCCTAAACCAGGGAGACCATTTTGAAGGTCTTAAAAGTCAGATCATGGTTAAACCACATAGTTGGATGGTTTCACATGCTGGAATTTTTTGAGATTTAATAATTCCCCTCAGAAAAGGTGGAGAAAGACCAGCAGAAAACTTTGAGATGAAAGATTAACTTAAATGGGAAAAAACATGTAACAGGGGAAAAATTAGAAATACTAGGAAAATAAGGAAATGAGTCACCGATGGGTTAGTCACCAATGTGGAGCCATCGACAGGTGAGCTATCGATGCAACCTACCGACACCTCGACCTACCGACTCCCTGACCTATCAACATTGAGCGACCGACTCATCAACCTACCGACCTCGACACCCTCGACTCACCGATGCCGACACCCCTTGAATCACTGATGCTGATGCCCCTTGACTCACTGATTGGTGAGTCACTAACACCCTGACACCGATTCCCTAACACAAGTCGGTGTGGCACCTCTGCCAAACGGTGCCATCGATGTACGATCACTGCCACTGATGCCAATCAGTACCACCGTTCGTTCAACCTGAAATTTGGAAAACTCCTCAATGAGTCACCGATGGTCCCCATGATACCTCAAACATCATGATTTGGTACTGTAATGGACCAGGAGGGCCCGTGCCATTACATTAGGAGTAATTTTTTTTAATAATACCCCTTCTTGAAAATACACTATATGAAATATGGAATTATACAAAACATAAGGATAGACACTTTGAAGTGTTTGGATGCTAGGTGTATATTAGAAATACTATGGAAAATCATGGTAAATTTGATATATTGGAATCATTCTAGGATAATATTCTACGTCTAATTATTATAGAGTTTATAATAAAAAGTCAAGGACTATTTAATAATTTGTTCATGTGAATTTTTATGAAATAGTCTCTTTTAATCACATCAAAAATCTATGATATGAAGTTCATGATTCATTATACAACATGAGACATGAATTAACTACTTTTTTTGAAAATAAACTAGTTGAAATTTATTCCAATTCAAAAGAACATGAAACTGGGGATTCCAATAGACTCTTGTCTAGACAACATAAAAAATTAAAGGATTATCTTCTATAAACATTAATAGAATACTAAGGAATAAAAGGATTATAGGAAACTATGATGAATTTTTAGACAGCTACTCTCAATTAGAACAAAAAACTATAGAGTATGCATTATAAGTTGAAATTTTTCAAATATATATACAATAATAACTTATCCAATTTAGTAGAAAAATGATTGGGAATTATTTTATAGAATTTCATATCATATAGTAATATGAACGTAATGGGTTTTTTATAATCAAATAATTTGAACATAGGATATTTACTAGAAATGAAGGTAGATTAGTAGCTAAAGGATATAATCGGGAAGAATGAATAAATTAAGATGAAACATTTGCACCTATTTCTAGCTTTGGAGATATTATAATCATTCTATATTATGCATCATATATGGTTTTTAAATTATATTTGGTAAATTTAAAATGATCTTTTCTAAAATATTATTTAATGAAGGATGTTTATTTTTAACAACCTCAATGTTTTGAAAATCCTCTCTACCAAATTCAGTTTTTAAACTTAATAACTCTTTTTATTACCTTAAATAATAACATAAATCTTGTTATGAATTATTAAGCCCTTTAATATTGAAAAATATATTTTCTATAGGATTATCGAATCATACTATCTATAAAACAATAGTTTTTTCGAATATTCTATTATCATATATTTATGTTGAAAATGTTATTTTTTTGTTCGAAAAATAAAAATATTTGTAATAATTTTGAAAATCATGTGAAAAAGTAATTAAAAATGAGTATTATTGGATAATTAAATATATTTCTTGGTTTTCAAATGTACCATAAATATTTTGGTAATGCTTTAAATAAATGGTAATATATTATTGATTTATAGAAAAAGTTTGGACTATAATATAATAAAAGATATGAAACTCCCAATTGTATCAATATTAAACATGACTTGCATGATTATGAAAAACCACTTAAAAATAAGTTATATAGAGGTATGATTGGATGGTTTCTATATCTTACTTATAAAAGACCATACATTTTGTTTTCTATTTATCTATGCGATGGATTTAAATCAAATTGAAAATAATTTTTAGATATTTTAAAGGAACTATTTTTCAATCCTTACATTACCCAATGACAACTTATTTAAATTTAATATTATATTTAGATATAGATTTTCTAGGTTGTATATTAGACCAAAAAATTACACTCAGAACCTGTCACATTTTATGGAAATATATAGTTGCATTGTCAAGTAAGAAATAACATTTAGTTTCTCTATCATCAATTGAGGAAAAATTTATATCTATTGTTAGTTTCTTTTCCCAAGTGCTGTGGATGAAACACACACAACTGGGATTTGGAAATTATTTTAATAATATTACTATTTTAAGTAAAAATATAATTGAAATTAATATTTTGAAAAATAATGCATTTCACTCTAGAACTATGAATATTGACATAAGATCTCATTTTCTAGGAGATCATGTTCCTAAAATTGACATATCTTTAGAATTTTTAAGTTCTAAATATCAACCTAGTGATATTTTCACTAAACCAATTCCCACCAATAGTTATGAATTTATTAATAGCGAGTTAGGTATATATAATTTTAATTAAAATTTTATTTAAATTTTTTATAATTTTTAATTTTTTATAATTTATTTTATATTATTTATTATTTTACAAATTGTTTCATAAATTATATATTTAATACTATTTTTAAAAATTTAACTTTTTAAAATTAAATTAAATAATGATTACTCATAATATTTGGCTCAAGAGGCCAAACTAACATCAAAAAAATCCCTCACAAACTCTCTCTCAATCATAAACTCATTTTATAATTATTTTGACTTCCAGAGTACTCATTTTTCATTAGAAAAAATATAATTTTAAATTCAAACATTCATATTTTATGAAATGGAAAAGACCAAGATAATAAATGATGAAAGACCGAGAAAATCAAAATTACAATGCAATATAGGAACTTATAAACGAGTTATCTAAGGAAAATATGTTAATATAAAATGGTTATTTTATGAGAATATTATTTTGTATAAAATATGTAACCTTTTAAAATGGTAGAATTTATTTTCAATACAGAATATACTGAGTATGTGTTCAATATCGAAGATTTTTTTATGAAAATTCCCACTTTAGTTTTGGTAAATTAGTGGATATTTTCATTTCAACTATAAATTATATGGAGTTTTCCATTTCATTAATATAGATATCCATGATTTTTTAGTGTCCCCATGAAAGTTTTTTTTCACTTTTAACTATGATCCATTAGAGTTGTAGACTATAAATATGAGGATGTTTTGTCTTTCCTTTTTTCCTTGACCCAGGATAGAAATATTTTTGAAAATGATCTTGAAGATGGCGATAAAGTGATGGTCAAATTCATCGAGTCATCAATAGTTCCTAGAATTTATGAGTTACGAAAAATTATATATCCAGATATGTATATAATGCTTTTGATGATAAGTGAAATCATGTTTATTTTTAGTAGATATATGATACAAAATTTGAATTATTGATGTTAGAAATAAGTAGGGATATTTTTTAATCTATATATGACGAAATTTCCTATGATTTTGTATCTAATTAATTATATTTGGGATATTTATCTAGGAATTAAATTTCATTATAATAATATTCTAAATGTGGGGAATTTAAGAATATTATGCCTCTTCTAGAGTAGAATGAATGTAAAGTTGATGATTGTTGGTGCTAATGACTAATAATTATCTATTACTAAAGCTTAGGGGGAGAATGAAAATATGAAATTTGATGGATTAGTACATATTCATTTATAATAAGTTGGATAACCATTATTATTGAATTTTTTTTATACAAATAGAATAATAATCGAGGTTGATGTCTTTAACCCTCCTATTTCCATTTAGATTGACTAATGCAACCCCAGTTTTTTAGATCTAATTGAAAAAATATTCAATGAATATCAAGAAGATTTTTTTTGGCATTCATTGATGATATTATTATTTATTCTAAAACCTATGAAGTCTATGAGAATCACTTACATATCATTCTTGAGAATATTTTGTGGAACGATTGATATGGTAAATTTATAAACTGTGTATTATGGTTTTAAGAAATTTGTTTTCTTGGCCATATTGTCTCAATGGATGGAATTTCAATTGATCATATGAAGATAATGTCAGTCCAATAATGGAATACACCAACAAACATAACTAAGATATATATATTTTTGGTTTAGTAGTTTACTATTGGAATTTCATTCAGAATTTGTCCAACTTGGATAACCCGTTAACCAATATTCACTCAAAGGGGTTAATTTTATATGGTCATAAGAATGTGCACAATGTATTGATGAATTTAATATAATATTTTTGAATGATAATATTTTGACTCTTATATCATGAAATGATAGGTTTTTTGATATACAATAATGCATTAATTAAAAGGCATGGTTGTGTCCGTATGAAAAATTATAATGCCATTTCATATTCATCACGGTAGTTGAAGAGTAATGAAAAAATTTACCAAACTCACGATCTTGAGTTAGCAGCTATAATCATTTATATGATGATATGTAAACACAATGTCTATGTTGAAATATGTGAGAAATATATGGAACATAAGAGATTAAAATACATTGTTACAAAGAATAAATAACACATGATCAAAATACAATGGTTATAGTTACTCAATTATTATTATTTATCAATACACTACTACTTAAGAAAATAATATAATGAAGCAGATGCACTAAGATGAAAGATCAAGGTGTTATAACCCAAATTAGGATTGAGAGGGAATGTATGTTCATGGATTTTGTAATAATGTATATGGTAATTATTAATAATTAATTGATACCACTCCTTTTTAAAATTATTGTGAAATAATATTTATTGGAAGAGATAAAAAAATCATAATCTGATGATGTGTATTTTCATAAAAATCGTAATGCTTTGAATGATGAATAATTGGTAGAATTAATGTATGAGGATGGAATTATGAAATTTGGAAAGTGGTTGATTGTTTAATAAATACCTTATATAAAAAGGGAACTATTGGATGATTATCAAGTCTAAAATTTCTCTATATACTAAGGTAGCATGAAGATGTTTAGAGATCTAAAGGAACATTTTTTTGGGATAATATAATGTGGTAAATTGATAACTATGATTCAAGATGCCTAGATTTTCAACAATTGAAGGCTAAGAGATAGTATCATAGAGGAGTATTGAAGCATCTAAATATTACTATGTGTTAGTGATACGACATAATGATTAACTTATTCATAGCACTATCAGGGAAACCTAGAAGGAATGATATGATATGCATTATTTTTTATTTTCTTATAAAATCAGAACATTTTACTTTAGTAAGAGATGATTTACCTATTTATCATTGAGATATAATATTTATTAATTATTTTCAAGACTTCATGGTGTACCTCTATTTATTGTGTCTTATTGAGTACCCCATTTCACATAAAGTTTTGTAAGATTCTTCAGAATGCTCTTGATAATGAGATCCATTTGAGCACCGCCTACCACCCTCAAACTGAAGGATGCTATGAAAAGACTATTCTTACATTGGAAAACATATTGATATCATTATCACTAGACTTTGAAGGTTTTTGGGATCAGTATTTACATTTTTTATAGTTTTCTATAATAATTGATTACATTCAAGTATTCAAATGAATCCATATGAATCAATATATATCAAGAGATGTCGTACTTCAACTTGTTGGGTTAAAGTTAGTTAGAGGAAACATATAGACTGAAAACATATTGAAGAATAAAAAATAATTGTAATGACTATTCATGATAATATTAAAATAGATCAATGTAGGAAAAATTATTATACTAATTACTAGAGAAAGGAATTAGAATTTTAAGTGGGATATAATGTCTTTATGAAAGTATCTCAATGGTAGTGTATAAAGACTTGGCCTTAAACATTACATAATCTTGAATTAAGTTAATAATTCACATTGAGGATCTTTTCGAGTTTGAGATTTAGAGAATTAGGTCATAACATATGCATAACAACATGAATATTACATATAGACACTTCTACTCAGTATCCATTTTTTACATAAGATAAAAACTCTTTGAAAAAAAGAGTCATGTATAGTTCCATGTTTTAGACAACATGAATTTTCCTTGATCCCACCCTTGACCCTATTACACTTTATGTCCTGTGAAAAACATTTCAAAAACATGGGATGAGTATAAAATGCCTAGTAAAGGATACACAAAGAAGAAATAATGTATGTTTTTCAAAACAACAAGTAAACAGTGAATACCTTATCATAAGTAATACTCTTCACCTTTATGATGTAGTAAATCCTCTTCACTAAATAAAATATCAATTCTTACCATTTTTTAACCAAAATATTACCATAAAACCCATAGAAAGAACACCTAACTTATATATGTAACTTAGGACAAAAACATACTTAAATGGAATAACCATATGGTCAACTTCCACACATATCACTAAATAGAACTTCCATACGACTGACTTCAATACCTAATGCATTGAAGGTTATAACATAACCACCCGTTCTGGTTTCACTACTTGAAAAACTACCTATACCCACAGTTCAAAAC
This sequence comes from Viscum album, assembly GCA_963277665.1. Classification (NCBI taxonomy): domain Eukaryota; kingdom Viridiplantae; phylum Streptophyta; class Magnoliopsida; order Santalales; family Viscaceae; genus Viscum; species Viscum album. The sequence continues at coordinate 1,761,700,453 of OY728120.1, read as the reverse complement.
CGTGGGTATAGCCCCCAAAACCGTGGGTATAGCCTATACCCACGGTTTTGGGAACCGTGGGGCTGAGTGGAGTTGGTATAGGGTTCTTAACATATACCCATGGTTTTGGAAAACCGTGGGTATATATTTTTTCCACCACATCAATGCCTCATCCACGTGTCAAACTATTATATCTACGGTTTTAAAACCGTGGGTGAAAATTTTAAAAACATGCAACCTGCAGGTATTGAACCCGCAATGCCACGTACCTGTGTACCTGAATTTCATTGGTCTTCACCACTTCAGTTGCGCCATTTATGTTAATATAAATCTATATGATTAAGTATATATTAATACTTAAGCGTGTCACGAAAAAGGAAGTCATTGGGTATCGAACCAGCATCTAAAGCAGCTCTCCTTCAGCGCTTAACCAACTATGCCACCTCGACAACATTATTATTAATATGCATTTATATTAATATATTAATCCGCGTCTGTATTAAAAAATAAGAGTCCAGTGAGATTCGATACCGCGACCATTTCACCAAATACGAAGCGCCTAACCAACCAACCCAGAGAATTAATTTTTATCTAAATTTCAATTAAACTAAATATATTATTTCGGATTGTGGGTATAAGTTTTCCAACCAAATTGTTTTTGTTTCCCGCCCATTTTTTTGGCTGCCATAATATGTTGCAGCTATCCCCACGGTTTTCAAAAACCGTGGGTATATGTGTTCGAAAAAAAATATTTATCCCCACGGTTGTTCCAAAACCCTGGGGATAGGCTTTGAAATAAACACCTATACCTACGATTTTACAAAACCGTGGGTATAGGACTTTGAAAAAACTCTATCCCCATGGTTTTATGGAAAACCGTCGGTATAGGTGACCTATACCCACAGTTTTCCAAAACCATGGGTATAGGTTCTCAAACTATAAATATACCCACGGTTTTAAAAACCGTGGGTATAGGGAACCCCTATACCCATGGTTTTTGGAAAAACCATGGGTATAGGGCTATTTTCAAGTAGTGTTTATCACGACACCACCCGTCATTTGGTTTATCACGTAACCACCTGTCAAATGTCTAAGTACCAAAAATCATAACACATAAAATATTTCAAATATTAACATTTCACTAATAACATTTTATTTAAAATCACAAGAAATAATTTCAAGATATTGAAATAATAAATCCATTTTAAAAATCATTTTCAATACCAAAACACCCAAAACGGTATAAGGGGTTTCATTTTTCATTAAAAAAATGCTGAGGCTTATAGAGGAAGCCGAAGAACGATTATGGCGGCGAAGAGGTCATTATCGCTGCAAATGTTAAAAAAATTCCTTTTGTCCTTTAATAAAATGATTCATAGAAAAAATATTCCCTTTGAATGAAAATAAATTTCAAAGGGTTTTAGTATACACCATATAAAATAAGAAGGTGTATATTATCGAAACACGCGTCAATAAAAGGAGATCCAGATGAAATCCCTTACCTCGTGTCTGACATGACTAGTTTGGTCTTTAATCTCCTGAATAATAAAATAAAGTTAATTTATAATTTCTTCAGAGCCTTTTTCAAGTTTATTATTCTATTTATATCACTTATTACAACATTATAAACATTAAAAAATTATTTAAGTTAATAACGATTGTTATGTCAATATTTGGTACTTGAGTTAAAATTGAACTTCTTATAATTTCTGTTTCTCTGTGTGGTCAAAATTACATTATAATAGAATGATATTAATGATGTATATATCATATATATCATTTATATCCATTATATATATGTATTTATAACAGTATATTACATTCGGAGATAAGAAATGAAATGCATCGTTTATGGAGACGGTAAGCTATACGTACACATGAATGCTACTTTCATTTCTATTTCATATTCTAATTGAATGAATAATTAATGATACATAGGTATATCATAATTCCAGTATAACATCATATAAAATTTTATGAAATCCATCCTTTATATGTTCCACATCTGGAATGAACGAGTAATATCATTTTTAGGGGTCGATTGTCTGCATTTCCTCAAATAAAATTACCATGTTTACCCATTATGGAAACCATAATCTAAGATATAAAAGAACAATATAGAAGAATAAAGAAAAAATAAACATAATATATATCATATATAAATAATGTTCCATCATAATGGCCACCATGAGAGGCGGTTAGAGATATTTGAACAATCGTCGTTTCGTGAGACGTTAGTTCGCCTTCCACAGTAACAGTATGTTCTTTACCCATTAGATGTAGCTGTGTGTAAGTTTAGTTTGAGTAATTATCATAAAAAACCTAGTATATTTAGGATAATGGTGTTGTTATAAAATAAATGAATAAAAAGAGTTTTGGGGGTTGGAGAAGGAAAATAAAACAAAAGAACTTCAGGGAAGACATTACCTTTAAATCAGTTAACTCCCTTTGGTTTGAACCAAAATGATTTATTGAAGTGCCTTATGATGAATATAAGTCTTCTAGGTAGAAGGGAGGGATTTAAGGAACTTAATTTGTCATATTCTGGACAAAAAAGGGGCTTGAGAGGTGTGAGTAATGAGTTATAGGTGAGGGCTTTTTATAAGGGAGAGGAGGGGGTCTTTAGGATCATTTAAAAATATTATTTTATTATATAATGATTCTCGGTTTGTAAAAGTACAACTTTAATTAAAGTAGAATATGTGATGAATCATGTTATAAATAAAATCATCCAATAATAATTGGACTAGTTTTGGATATTTTTTTAATCTTTGTAATCTTATTTATTTAAATCATTCATCAATGAGGTAAACACTGCATCATTATTGGGTCATAAATAATTTTATTTATTTGATGTTTAAAAATTATAAAACATATACCATGATGTAGGAAATGTTTTTATCTTTCTAATTAATATTTATAGTCTAGTATATAACTTATATAACCCCATTTAAAAATTGATTTACTAAAAGATATATTTTATGTCATTTTTGTCATTACTTTAAAATAATTAATATAAATTATCATTATCACTCTTAAGTGGATCCATGGGGTCCCAAAATCAACACATGGATTCCCTGGGTCTAAAACATATCAACCAATAATATTAGGACACATATTAGGGTAATTTAATACTATTATAATAATATTTTTTACCTTGAATTACCCTATTTATCTTTAACCGTGGTAAATAAAAGTCCAAAGTTACTATTCAAAAAAATTTATTTTCATCTTATTGAACTACATTTTATTTACTAATAACATACATGTATGTTATATTTTCGAAAAATTCAATTCATATAAGTGGTAAAATTTAATTTAAAGGAAAAAGTCAGTTTTTTATCTACAACAAAATGTTTTTACTATTCATCAAAAATTAATGGTTTTCAGAAAACTATAAAAAATTCATCATAATATATATTTGATATTATGAATTCAAAAATGTTGTCTATTTTACTAAATTCATAACATAGAATATTAATTAATTAATTTATAATTAATTCCCGTTGTCAAAACAAAAAACGCGTTTTTATGAAATAATAACTATCTAACGATTGACACTTGTTTAGGTCTAATGTCAAAGAGAAATTACTCCCAATGACCAAAATTGGATTAAATGGTAAAAATATAATCTAATTACACTTTAAAAACATTTAAAAAGAAAATCTATCCATATTAATAAATTTGATTAACATGCAGTTTTGAATTAAAATACAGTATTTTTCACTATTCATTAAAAAATGTATTTTATCAGAAAAATTACGAAATTTCATCCAAAGTAAATGTTGATGTCCTGATTCTAAATAAGAACAATATTTTTTCAAATAAAACCTTTAAAAGTGACAAAAAATAGATTTAAAAAGTGTTCTCCATTGAAAGATGGTAAATTGATCTTTTAACAAATATTAGAGTGTTTATGCTTAAAATAGGATTCATTCACATTTTAAGATTCTAAATTTTATTAGATAAATGTAATTTTTTTTAAGAAACATTAGTAATCATATTGTAGTTATTTCTATCTATTCTCGCCAATACAACAGAAAGGCGTTAACTATAATTTAAAATAATATTATATTATTATTTTTTAGTATGACTCATCATTGTGGGTAATATAAAATTTCAAAGAAACCCATTGTTACATATCGGGTATTCCATCAATCAGAGCATCCCCTTTTAAAGTAAAATTAATATTTAATTAAAAAATATTAATAAATATAAAAATGTCTTATTCTTTATTTACCTGGGATGTTACATCTTTCTTCCCTTTTGAAATTTCCATCCTCACAATTTTATTCACTTACCAAATAAATGTAGGTATTTATACCTCATAGCATTTTCAGATTCCAATGTTTCCTCTTCAACCATCTGGTTTTTCTACAAAACCTTTACCTATTGTATTACCTTATTTTGCAACACTTTCTCTCTTCAGTCATGAATCTAGACTGGTTGTTTCTCCTAAGAGAGATTCTCTTCCAACTGAAGTACCTCTGTGCTCAAAACAAGAGATGAATATGGTATATACTTCTTCAACATTGAAACATGAAAAAAATTGTGTACTTGGGATAAAATTGGAGGTAAATACAATCTATAGGCACCTGATCTAAATTTCTATAGGATTTCATATGGTCCAATGAACCTCAGACTCAACTTTCAGTTCTTAACAAAACACTTCACACTTTTCCATGGAGAAACTATGAGAAAGACATGATCACCTACCTCAAAAGAAAGATCCTTCATCTGGTTATCCACATAAATTTTCTACTTGCTCTGAGCTATTCTCATGTGCTTCTGAATCAACTGAACTTTTTCTGCCATCTCTTTTACCAATTATGGTCCTATCAGCTTTCTTTCACCTTCTTCATCCCAAAAAGATGGAGTTCGACACCACTTCCCATATAATGCCTCAAATGGAGACATCTGTATACTAGAATAAAAACTTTTATTATAAGAAAATTCAACCATTGAAATATGTTTCTCCTAACTTCCCTAGTAAACTATTGAGAAAGCATGTAACATATACTCCAAGGTTAGAATTGTTCATCTTGACTACCCATCTGATTAAGGATGAAAAGCTGTACTAAAATTTAATTCAGCACCCAATGACTTTTTAAGGCTATTAAAAAAAATTAAAAGTGAACTTGGGATCACAATCAAATACAATGGAGAGTGGAACTCCATGTAACCTAACTATCTCTTTAACATACAATCGAGAAAGTTTATCTAGAGATAGAGTATCTGGAATAGGAAGGAAATGAGGAGATTTAGTCAATTGATCAACAATAACCCGTATTGCATTGTTACCTCGAGATGTCTTTGTTAATCCCATAACAAAGTCCATGGATATATTTTCCCATTTCCACTCTGGCATTGTTAAGGACTGAAGCATCCCTTTTCGTTAATTCCACTCAGCTTTAACCTGTTGACAAGTCAAACACATCCCAGTAAAGTCAGCAATATCTCTTTTAATTCCATCCCACTAGAAATACTCCCAAAGATCTATGTACATCTTGGTACTACCAGGATGAACTGAAAACGGAGAATTATGAGCTTCACATAATAATTCTTTCTTCAACTGTGAATGACAAGGAACATATAATCTCTTTCCAAACCTAAAAACACAATCATTATCATTGTTAAAATTAGGCAACTTACCATTTTGAACCAACTCCACCTTTTTCTGTAACTCATTGTCTTCCTTCTTCACTTGATTAATTCTGTCCGATAGAGATGATTTCACTTATACCTGAAACAAAACAGAGGATTTTTCTACACCAACAACTTTTATGAAAATGTTCAGGAAATAAAAAACCAAAGGATATCATTCCAAACGTATCATGGTTAATAAATCAAGACCTTTTAGACTCAAAGTATCAACCACTTTATTTTCTTTCCCGAGATGGTAATGAATCATGAAATCAAAATCCTTGATTAATTATGTACATCTCCTCTGTCTCATTTTCAATTCTTTCTGAGTGAATATATAATTCAATATTTTGTGGTCAGTATATATTTCAAATTTTACCCCATACAAATGATGTCTCCAAATTTTTAAAGAAAAATCAACAGAATATAATTACAAATCAGGTGTAGGGTAATTTAATACATGAGGATTCAACTAACATGAAACATAAGCAATTACTTGCTCCTTCTGCATAAGGACACAACTGAGTCCTTTCAATGAAGCATCAATGTAGAAAAAAACTCACCATTTCTTGTAAGGCAGTGCCAAAACTGGAGCATTCACCAATCTTCTTTTCAATTCCTTAAAACAATCATCACATTATTTTTTCCAAATGAACTTATCACCTTTTCGTGTTAAATTTGTCAGTGTGATAGATAACTGTGAAAAACATTCAAAAAACCTCTAGTAATAACCTATTAAACCAAGAAAACTACATATTTCTGTAATATTTGTGGGTCTTGGACATTCTTCAATAATGTTTGTTTTATAAGGATAAATAGTTATGCCATTTTTTGAAACAATGTGACCAAGGAATGAAATTTGATGTAAACAAAACTCACACTTGCTGAATTTCCCAAACAATTTATTTTATTTTAAGGTTTTAAAGGAAACCCTTAAATGACTTTCATGTTACTATTTACATTTGGAATAAACAAAAATATCATCAATGAACATGACCAAAAAATTATCCATGATCTTACAGAAAATTATATATATAAGATCCATGAATACAATAGGTGCATTGGTTAACCCAAAAGGCCTAACTACAAATTCATAATGTCCATATCTAGTATGAAACACGGTCTTTGATATGTCTTCTTACTTTACTTTCAACTGATGTTACCCCGAACTTAAGTCAATATTCAAAAAATACTGAGCTCCGTGGAGATGATCAAACAAATCATCTATATGAGGAAAATGATAGTTTTTCTTAACATTGATGTTATTAAATGCTCTAAAATCAAAGCAAAGTCTCATTGAACCATCTTTATTTTTAACAAACAAGATAACAAAACCCCATGGTGATGTGCTAGGTTGAATGAAACCTTTATCTAATAAATCCTACTATTGATTATTTAACTCTAAAAGTTCAATTTGAGCCATTCGATAAGGGGGATTTGAAATTGGATTAGAATCAGGAATTAAGTCAATAGTAATTCAACTTCTCGCTCAAGTATTATACAAGGAAAATCATCAAGAAAAAATCAAGATACTCATTTACCACTGGAACATCATTAATCTATATAGTTTTTTTGTTTTCAAAAGCATGTGCATGGTAACATTCATTTCCATATTTTACTAGTTTCTCAGATTCCTGATATGTTATCAAAAGTAAGGGTTCATTCTTTTACACCAACTGAAAATATTTCTAAAAAGAAACCTCTTTATCTCTACAGTCAATCTTAGCATGATAAAAGAAAATCTAATCCATGCCCAAAATAACATCAAACTCTACTATAGGAAAACCTATACAGTTTACAGGTGGATTCCTTCCACACACAAGGATAAGAAGGTTCTTATGTCTTCTTTTTTTGTATCAACTTTTCATCCATGTGTTTTTACCATAAGTAAAAGATTCATATATTGAGATGGAATTCATAATTTACTTGAAGACTTCTCATAAATGAAATAATATGTAGAGCACGAATCAAACAACACATTGGCATAATCTGAACAAATAATCAGTGTACCTGATACTACTTCATTCGATGGCCCAACATCTGCTGAAGTAGTTGCAAAGAATTTCACCACCCCTTTCTTCTTGTACTTCAGCTGCTTTCCCTCAATTGAGTTCTTATTTGGACACTCATTTGCATAATGATTCATTTCATGGCACTTAAAACATCTTTCCATTGGCTTTTCATTACAATCTTGATCATGTTCCTTATTGTTAAGAGAAAAATGACCAAACATACCAAACTAGAAGGACTTTCTAGACTTTGATAGAAATTCTCCAGGATGATTTATACCCCCTTCTCACATGATGATTATTTAATTTTCTTACCTCCTAGCTTCATTGAGGAATTATTTTTATTTTTCCTACCAATTGGAACTCTTCTTTGGTTTTCTCTCTTGGAACCCCTAATCATCAGAAAACTCAATTTTTACCTTCTTGGCACATCTCACAAATTTTTCATAGCTTTTGAATTCATGAGAGGCTAATTCTCTTCAATATCGCGACTTCAATCCTGAGTAAAATTGATTTGTCTTACTATCAATATCTCAGATGAAATTTGGAGCATACCTTGCCAATCGAGTGAATTTTTCTTTATAAGTAGCCAGTGAGTCATCCTCTTGCCTCAATTCCAAGAATTGTCTTTCCATCCTAAGATAATCCACCTTAGTAATATATTTATCCAGAAACCTACCTTCGAATTAATCCCAATAAAGAGAATGAATATTCTCACTATCCCCGATATTTTTACCATCTAACACCACTGATCAACTTCATGTTCAAAATGGTAAATAGTCAGACTATCCTTTTGATGTTATGAACATCCCATGACATCAAAAATATTCTCTAGTGATTTAATCCACCCATCAGCTAGAACATGGTCAGATGATCCATTGAATTATGGGGGACATTGCCTTATGAAATTCTCCACCACTGACTTGTTCCTCTATGGTTGATCTGGCTATTCATGTGCATGGATACCACCACCAGTTATACCCTGAGTAAACTGTGTCATCACTTCAACAAACTATTCAGTTCTTATTCCGACCATCTCAGATTACTGATTTGGAAGGTTTTATTCCTCCTGTTATCATCCCACCATAGTTTCCCTGTTTCCTCTATAGAAAACCATTCTAAACATAGAAATATCTTAGGTGAAGCAACATGGTAATATGTAAATGATATATCATTTCAATATTAAGATAAATTAGTTTATGGATATTAATTTAACAATATCCTAACATCTAAAATTGTCTAAACTGACCTCTAATACCAACTACAAGGACCTGGCCTTAAACATTACATAATCTTGAATTAATTTAATAATTCCAATTGAGGATCTTTTTAGGTTTATTGCATTGGATAATTATGCCATAACATATACATATTAATTTGAATATTACATGTAGACACTTCTACTATGTATCCATTTTTTTCATAAGATAAAAACTACTTGAAAAAAAGAGTCACGTATAGTTCCATGTTTTAGGCATCATGCCTTTTCTTTGTTCCCATACTTGACCTTATTGCACTATATGTCCTGTAGAAAACATTTCAAAAACATGGGATGAGCATAAAAATCTCAGTAAGGGATACACAAAGAAGGAAAACAGTTAGTTTTTCCAAACAATAAGTAAACCATGAATACCTTATCATAAGTAATACATTTATCCTTTATGAAGTAGTAAATACATTTCACTGAATAAAAGATCACTTCGTACCATTTTTTAACCATAAGATTACCATAAAACCCATATAATGAACTCATAACATATATAGGTAACTTAGGACATAAACATACTTAAATGGAATAACCATACGGTTATCTTCCACACATATCACCAAATGGAATATCCATACGACCGACTTCCATAACCAATGCATTGGAGTTTATAACGTAACCACCCATCCTAGTGTATCATGGCACCACCCGTCATTTGTTTTATCATGTAACCACACATCAAATGTCCAAGTACCAACAATCATAACACATAAAATATTTCAATTATAAACATTTCATTAATAACATTTCATTTGAAATCACAAGAAATAATTTCAATATATTTAACTAATCAATCCATTTAAAAAATCATTTTCAATACCAAAACACCCAAAGCAGAATAAGGGGTTACCTTTTTCATTAAAAAAATGTTGAGGCTTATAGATGAAGCCAAATAACGATTAAGGCGGCGGGGAGGTCATTATCATCGAAAAAGTTAAACACATTCCTTTTTTGTTTATCAAAATGATTCGTAGAAAAAATATTCCCTTTTAATGAAAATAAAATTCAAAGGGTTTTAGTATACACCGTTTTAAAAAAGGAGGTGTATATTATCAAAACATGCCTCAATGAAAGGATATTGAGGTGAAGTCTCTTACCACTTGTCCAACTTGACTTGTTCATCTTTAATATCTTGAATAATAAACTAATGTTAATTTATAATTACTTCAAAACATTTTTTAATGTTTATTATTCCTTTTATATAACTTATTACAATGTTATAAACATTACAAAATTATTTAAGTTAATAATGGTCGTTTTGTCGATATTTGATACTTGAGTCCAAAATAAACTTCTTATAATTAAAAATTCTCCCTATGGTCAAAAGTGTATTATCTCCAAAATGATATTATTGATTTAGATATCATATATTTCATATATATCTATTATATATACGTATTTATAATAGTACATAACATTTGGAGATAAGAAATGAAATAGACTGTTCATGGAGACAATAAGCCTTACGTACGCATGAATGCTACTTTCATTTCTATTTCGTATTTTAATGGAATTAAAAATTAATGATACATAGGCATATAATAATTATAGTATAAAATCATATATAATTTTATTAACTCCATCCTATATATGTTTCACATATGGCATGAACGAGTCATATCACTTTGAGGGGGTGGCAGTCCGCATTTCCTTAAATGAAATTATCTTGTTTACCCATTATGGAAACCATAAAGGTATGCTATAAAAGAAGAATACAAATGAATAAAGAAAACATAAACATAATATATTAATATATAATTATAGTTCCATCATAATGGCCACCATTATAGGTGGTTGGAGATATTTTAACAATCATCGTTTCGTGAGGCGTTAGTTCACCGTCCACAGAAACAATATGTTTTTTACCTATTAGAGGGAGGTGTGTGTAAGTGTATATAGAATCCATCTCATAAAAAAACATAGTATATTTAGTATACTAGTTTTGTTATAAAATAAAGGAATAAAAATATTTTATGGGGTTGGAGGAGGAAAGTAAAACAAAATAACTTAATAGAAGATGTTACCATTAAATCAGGTAACTCCCATTGTTTTGAACCAAAAGGATTTCTTGAAGTGACTTATACCAAAGGTAAGGATTCTATGAGGAATATAGAGATGTATGTAGTTCAATTGGGTAGAGTATGGATGATACAAGGGTCTTTAGAGGTGGGAGTAATGAGTTAGAGGTGATGGCTTTTTATAAGGGGGGGAGGGGCTCTTTATGAAATTTTAAAAATATTCTTTTATCATATAGTGATTCTCAGTTTCTAAAGGTCCAAAACTCAGTAAAGTTAGAGATTAGATGAATCATTTTAGAAATAAATTAATCCAATAATAATTGGTCAGGTTTTGGATATTGATTTAATTTTTATAATCTTATTCATTTAAATAATTCATTAATGAGGTAAACACTGCATCATTATTGCGTCATAATTTTTATTATTTGACGTCTAAAAGTTATAATAAAATACCATGATGTAGGAAATGTTTTTAGATTTCTATGGAATATTTATAGTTGAAGATATAACTTATGTAACTGCATGTACAAATCTATTTACTTAAAAAAATATGTTTTTGTTATTTTTGTCATTACTTTAAATTAATTAATATAAAGTGTCATTATCACCATTAAGTGGATCCATGGAGTCCTCTAATCGACCCAAGGATGACCATGGTCTAGAATGTATCATCCAATAGTATTAGGACACATGTTAGGGAAATATAATATTATTATAACATTATTTTTACATTGAATTACCCTATTTACCTTTAACCAAGGTAAATAAAAGTCAAAAGTTACTATTCACCAAAAATTGTTTTCATCTTATTTAACCAAATTTTAATTAATAATAACAACCATGTATATTAGATTTTTGATATTAAATTCATAGAAGCGGTAAAATTTAATTTTAATGAAGAAGCTGGTTTTTAACTACTACTCAGTGTTTTCACTATTCATAAAAAATTGAAGGTTTTCAGAAAAATATCAAAATTTCATCCAAAGATAAATTTGATATTTTGAATTAAAAATTTTGCCTATTTTACTAAATTCAAAACATATAAGTTGAATTAATTAATTTAAAATTAGTTTTCGTTGTCAAAACAAATGGAGTGTTTTTAAGAAATGATAACTATAAAAAGATTGACACTTATTTATGTCCAATTTCAAAGAAAAATTTCATCCAATGACCAACATTGAATTAAATGGAAAAAATATAATCTAATTACAATATAAAACCAATTAAAAATATAATCTAACCATATAAATATATTATATTAAAAGGAAGTTTTGAATTAAAATACATTATTTTTCACTATTCATTAAGAAAATGAGTTTTATCAGAAAAATACCAAAATTTCATCGAAAGTAAATGTTGATGTTCTGATTATAGAGAAGAATATTATTTTTGTTCAAATAGGAACTATAAAAGTGACAAAAACTAGATTTTAAAAAGGTTCACCATCAAAAGGCGTTAAATTGACCTTTTAAAGGATATTAGAGTGTTTATGCTTAAAATTGCATTCATTCGCATTTTAAGCTTTAAATTTTTTTGGATAAATGTAAAAACATTTCAAGAAAAATGTATAATCATATTGTAGTCAGTTCAATTTATTCCTGCCAATACAACAGCTAGGCGTTAACTAGCATTTAAAATAATATTATATTATTACTTTTCAGTATAACTCAGCATTGTGTGCAACATAAGATTTCAAAGAAACCCATTATTGTGTATCAGGTAAACCATAAAATATAGAATACCCATTTAAAGTAAAATTAATATTTAGTTCAAAAATATTAATAAATATGAAATTGTCTTATTCTTTATTTACCTGGGATGTTACAATGGGTGTCATATGGTTTAGTATGAAAGAGAAACTGGGCCCCAAATACATTGAAAAATTCAAAACTATGGAAATAATTATAGTTGTATCTTACTAATTAACATTGAAACAATGTCTCTCAAATTTAAATTATATTTTCTATGCATCATTTTTAAGGAATCAGATGCTAGACCCAAAAAACATAATAACCTATAAATAAATAGAATTAGAACCTAATTTGTGTTACTATGAATAACCTATTAAGATTATTGACACTAGAGGGAACATAATTATAAATAGGATGACTCAATTGGAAAAAGGTTCTTTTTAGAAACCATAAAATGAAAAAATTAGTGTGGGAACATGAGGAAGTTATGAATAAAAACCACCCTAATCTTTTTATAAGTTAACATTCATGAATAAATTTAATGATTATTTTTTTGAAGTGGATAAGAAAATAGCCACCCATGATTTTATTATATGCATAATCCTAAAAAATTTAAATATATTATATATCTTATGTTGCATGAAACATTGAGCTTAAAGGAACCATGATATACTTTTAAACATTATTTTTTAAACATGACCATTGAAATAGTAATGCAACTGTTAGGAATAGTAATCTAGACCTTAGAATAAAAACCCCACCAATGAAATTATAAATAAAATTTAGTTATCTTAGAAATAAAAATTTAATATCCTTAAATTCTAGAATAAGTAAATATATGTTTTAAAAATGATAAATTTAGTGTTGGTATATTTGTGAAACTTAAATGTTTATTATAATTTTATCCTTAATATAATGATTTAAAAGAATTTTTTTTCCATAAAATAGATTCCTAAATCAATATTTTATTGTATTATAATTATAAAAAAAAATTATCAGATTATTTTTTTTAATGTGTTGTAAAATATGTTGTAATACTAAATTCTACATTTTTCAAAAAAAAAATGATGATTTAAATAAAAAATAAATTATCTTTTCTTTTGACAATTTGTTTCCATTTTTTAAATATATGCATCAAAAAATGTTTTGGGTGATTTTTTGGGATTTTTCAAAAGAATATGAATTTTTAGTGAATAGTGAAATATAATAATTTATAGTATTGGATATTAAAAGTAAATAAATGAATTATTAAATCATGGATTATGTATCAATTTGGTAATAAATCCTTATCTACAACTCACATTCTCTTTTTAATATATTTATTCATGGCAATAAACAATATTGATAGTCTTGTGCTGATATAATAAACAAATAAATAAAATAATAAAAAACACCTCTCTCCTCCTGTTATAAATACACCCCTCACCACCCATTCTCCCCACACCTCAAAAGCCTTATAGATTATCCAAATTAAATTTTGTTCCATTACCAAGACTATTCAACATATACAAGACCTATTGGTATTATTAAAATACCAAATCTATGTTCCTTAAGGAGGTTTGAAATGAGACAATATTCAAGAGTTAAAATCATTATTCTTTCTCATTTAATTTAATTTATTTTCATATCCTATCCTCACCACCATTATCAAAAGTGTCACTATATCTACATAGTCATACATATAGTTTATTATTGTTGTTATAATGTAATATCTATAATTGAATATATTTTCTTCAACTTTTCTTCAAAAATTGAAGACATTATCTGTGATTTGTCGACTCACTACATTAAATGGAAACGAGTTTTTCACACATGTTTTAAACATGTTTCAATCCCTTTACAAATATTAAATTTCCTTTTTAAATTTATAAATTATTAGAGTTAATTGTTTTTAACTAAGGTAACTAAATAGTTAGTGCTAAAAATAAAGTGATCATTAAATTCAATTTTTACCCACTTAGTACTAATTTCATATCCATTTATTATTATTCAAACTCTAAAAGTGTCAAAAAATTAATATAGTAAATTTATAATGTAGTAATTATTAAGAAAATTAATACTTGTGTTTAAACATACGAAATATAGGATTGAATGATATACTGAAAATAATGTTAAATATATAATACACATTCATTTACATAATGTGTTCCATAAATTTCTAATATATACAAATATTTTTTAAATGGCATAAAAGAAGTTGTGTGAGTATATTTCAATATTTACATAAAATTAAATGTTTGTAATAAACATTCAAAATCATGATATATTTTTTAAATTATATATCTAAAAATGATGCTAGATTTATATAAAAAATTTTAAAATTTAAAAAACATAACTGAAACTACAAAATATAAAGAAAATTAGATTTTATTGAAAAATGAAAATTTTAAAAATTAATATTTTTTTCTATTAGCTTATATAAATTTATTATTTAAAAAATATAAAAATATATGTTAATATATAATAATATTTTAACAGTGTTCAATCTAATAAATTAATATAAATTATATATTACAGAAAAAGTTTTTTTTCGAACAAATTTACTTTTACATTTATAATAAATACACTTTATGAATTACCATTAGTGTTATTTATTTATATTTATAAATTTAGTTTTTTTCAATTGATTTTAAAATATTTAATTGAAAACTTACTTATATGATGACCAATTTCTATACATAGAAGACAATGAATTATTAATGGTACCTTATGAGGATGTCTATTTATATCAGTTATGTCAACCAAAATCTTTTTTCCTTTAAATTTTTATGGACGATGAACTCCACTTCCACAAGTAAATTCTCTCCCAGTCCCCTTGGGAAAATACCCTTTGTTCTTATTTCAAAATTTTTTAAATACAGGAAATTGATCAGTCATCACATCAATATCTGCATCACTTGATCATTCATGATACATCTTCATTCTATTATTCTTTATTTTTATAAAATCATATATTTTGATATTGTTAATCAAATTTCATGATTGATGGTCAGTAATAATCACACGGTTTATCACTAAGGATCCTATTATGATGAAATGTTCATTGAGATAACAACTACACTATTCCTCCAAAAAATGGTTACTTAATTTCCTATAAATTACTAAATTCAAAAGGGATAACATGAGTGAAAAAATAAACAATATGGTATAACCATTATAGTTGTATATGGATTGGATATTTAAAATGACTTTTCCATTTACATTATCAACTATTCTTGTAATTCATTTATTTTAACATATAACAATCATATTTTAATGATGGTTAAATTACTCTAGCTTATCTTACACTTCTCAACCTAATTCCTAAATGTAACTAGGAAATCAATACCTCATAGTGGTTCATAAATATCATGTGATTAATATAATCATATCCCATGGTTTTGTCTAGATAATTTGTAGTTGTAATCACACTCATTGTGTATCAGAGTAATGATAAAGTCCATTCAAAACCAATGTGTTTCAGGGTGAAAACCCCTTGGGGAATCAATTTAAAAACAAATCCACTTTCTGGTATCTAGAAAATAATGAAAACATTTTCAAAAATAGTGTATATACCAAACTAATCCATTAAAACTATATATCTCTATTAAAATATTTGTATATGATAGACCCTGATTTCCTTTTTTAAGGATCTGAAAATATCCCTTTGGTGGTGATAATATATGGGAAGAATGATACTTACTTGATATAGAAATCATAGTTACTATAATATGAACATATATTATCCTTTCTAAAATTTCATATCACAATATTTAAATTATTCTCACGATCCTCCTTGATATTTGTGTAAATAAGAATATAAAAAATAGAGACTATGATAAATTTTTTGCAGTAATATCTAATAATTATATTTATCACATTTGAGAAAATATTTATAGAGTTGGTGAGTCTAGAGGGAAAATATATGAAGTCATAGTGTATAATCCTTGTTGGAAATGATTTTTTTGGAAATATCATCCTTCTTCACCCTTAATTGGTGATATCCTAACTCAAATTATACCTTATAGAAATAATGAGCTCAATATAGTTCATTTAACTTGTCTTCCATCCATGATAGGGGATACTTCTTATTTATAATGTTTTTTAGTTCACAATAGTAAATAAAAAGGAAAATTGAAAAATACCACTTCTTGATAAATAGGACTGAATCACCCCATAGTGATGCACTGTGGAATATAAAACCCTTTTACAATCATCCATATAACCTCTTCTTTGGTTCTTCTAAATCAATAGTGGAAATTTTCTAATGATTCTTGGATATGGGTAGTAATCTATGTATAAGTTTGACTGAGAACTAGAATTCTTGGTTATGATGAAGAAAATGAAAAATGTTTACGAAATAAATCATTATAATCCCTTACAATGGAAATTTATTCAAGAATCATTCTCCCATATGTATCAATCATTTGGTATAAATATTATTTATCAATAGAAAATAATATTCTTCATTGAATAAAATATTCTAGGTGAGATTCATTATCCTCCATACACTTGTACAGAATCATAGGATGACATGGTATGTGAAAAGTCATCTATGTTTGATGACTGATTATGTTGTCTTTATATACAGATAGAAAATCCATACTGAAAAATGCTTCAAAATCCACTTAAGGAAGTATGATTATATTTCCCAGATGATTAATTCCATAAAAAATTGACTGTGGAAGATTCATATACAAGGGATACAACCATATCTCCATTTATTGCTCAAAAAGATAGATTCAAGACCATATTTGAGGAGTTTTTTGACAAGTTATTGCAAAATTACAATACAAGAAATAATTCATAGAACCAAAATAAAAAATTATGTTAACTATTATTTAATGAATAACTATAGTATATGTCACAAAATAGTTTTCATCATGTATCACAACCATAGTGATATCATAAGACCTTCCGTTATTATTTGGAGGATATTTTCGCTGATTGTCTCTGAAATCCAATAGTTCAGAGAATTGGAATGTATAATTACTATGTTCCATATAGTTAAAACATTATACATAAGTCATTTTTTTTATCATAACATTCTTTTCATATTCCCCATTGAGGGATTATTATATTCCCTATGTCACTACATAGCATGATACCCCTATTTTCCACACATGAATCATTTTCTAGTTCCCATTAGGAAGTTTTTGGGATTATTATTACCACACTATTTATAAGTGGGATTGTTTCCATGAGAACACTAAGAGTCACCGATATCCTTCTCAATATTTACAGAACAAAATAAAATATCATTATTACAATCAATGCCTCGATTTTCAATTTTTTTATAGAATTAGTTTTATCACAACAATAAAATAGTCCACCTTATTTTCACTATTGATAAAAAATCCATAGGCATACTTTAAAATCCTTTTGAATATTTCCTTATACCCCTCGATAAACTCTTTATGATTTTAAATTAGATTAAAGAACTCCCTCTCCACTTTAAGTGGGAGTATTCATGGGAAAATATTTATTAAAAATAAATTTTGTTGATCTCTTACCAATCGATTGAATCAATATCCAATTTTTAATATTACTCTCAATCAATATACAACAATAATTGGATTCATCAATAATGAGATAAAATTCGACCACGAAATTATATTACTATGTTCATTAAATGACTTAGAATATATTCTCAATAGTGTTAATCCATTGTTCAGTAATGAGGAGATCAGAAGTTCCACTAAAGGCAAGGGAAATTTATTTCATAAAGGAATTGACTGGAACATGATCCTTATTAGGTGTAATAGGGTGTTCCATATTATTAATTTAATTATAAATACATTGAATGATTTGATCGTGTAATTCCATGATGTTTTCAGATACTACACCCATTAGATTAAGAATATCATTGGGGTAATGATGACACTGCCTATCATTTTTTTGGAATGATTTCTCCAATTTTCGTCCATTAACTAGAAGAAAATAAAAATGGTAATATCTTAACCAATAAACATACACAAAGGAAACATATAATCATGGAAGTAATAAATTATAAATTATAAGCACATCATATATTATGATCCAATAGGTTTCAACCTAGGTTATACAGAACAATTTCTCTATTAGTTTTACTAGCTTAATAATGTTTTCCTATCCTTAAAAATGGTTCATAAATAGTTTGCGAATTAATAAAACAAATCCCCTAGGACTATCAAGTTAGGTGTGCTATATGTATTATTTTCATTTACCAAGCAATGCTTATGTCAATCCCAACATACCTTTTTCATATTTATTAACCTAGGATACATATGTGTTAGAACTATGTCCAATTTTAGTATACATACATGGATGTAATTAATAGAAAACCACTTTCTCAATACTTCACCAATATTATAATATTTTCTATATTCTTAGTCATATCCTTATATTTATTATTTTATTTACCCATAAGGTTCTCAGAAAAGAGTTATTTTCCTAGTTCCAAATGATAACTAAACATTTCCTCTAATACCGAATATAAAATCCCATGACTTTTTCACATATAATTAAATTATTTAAAAACATAAATATCCATTAATTAAAGAAATGGATTGTAAATGACTAGTGTATTTGGAGGACTATGAGTATATTACATAAAAAAATATTAATCATGGAATCCTTGTATCATTCCCTATAGTGATATTATAAAATACATTTTATATCCTTAAATTGCTTGGGAAATCCTAGTGAATACATAAATAAATGTATGAGATAAAATGTCCATTAAGGGAATAAAAATAAAAAGGAAACATAACATATGAGTCAAATGTATAACATAATAATAAAAAGATAAGTCTCACGAGTAATTGAATAGAAGAATATAACAATGAACATAGTATCATATGTTTATAGACTCATAGGAAATGTGGAAACAATATATGATATTACATAAACATTACTCAAATAAAAATTCCTAGATAATATCAAATAGAGGACAATGTAACATAATGTGTCAGGTTTAGTCCCTAATCACATACTTGATGCATAATTGGATTATAGTTTTACCCAATGCATTGGAGAATAATCTGGGTTCACTAATCATAAAATTTTCATGACCTATATTTTCCATATAAATGATTCAATAATATGTCATAACATTATAATTTTCCATAGAAAGAAAATCGGTTTGATAATCCTTATTCATATCATAAATAATATATTTTTCATGATGAATAAATTTTAGAAATAGTAATATAGAATGTATTATCCCATAAATAGATGGATATATAAGCTAGGTAAATATGTTTCAGATATGTATATATACATAATTTATAAGTATTATATGACATTAATAGAGAGATAAATTTAGTTAGAGATAGGATGTTCAAAACCCAAAGGAAATGGAGACTTATAGAGATCCGTTACCCTGAGTCCTATTCATCACATATGTTATTTATCTTCAAAAATAATAAAAATAAGTTATTATTTTAAATTATTAATAACCAATTTAATTATTTTTATCATTTTATTTTTTCATTACCATTTCATATTAAATTACATAATCATTTATGTTCATGTCTGATGTTTTGACATTGTTCATATGATATGTCCAAAATCACATTAGTCTGTTGAATAAGGTTAAAGATATTATTTATAAACCATCATTATAATGGTAACAAATAAATTATTATAATTTTATAAATAATTTATAATTTTAAAATAAAATATCAAATATTCATATAAAAAATGAACTACGTTATAATCTTGTAGAATGAAGGTTGTATGTATGAATGAGTATCATTTTCATTTTTTGATGATCCTGATATAAATAATGTGAGTGTAATTTTATATTGATAATATGATAATTATATAATAAATATCATATTTTTTTATTTGAATAATATTACATGTACCATCAATTTAACACACATGTAAAAACTAATCAAATCACTTCATGAGGTGGTAGTATTCCACACACACGGATGACATTATCATTTATTTAATGAATTATAAGGTAATAAATTAATGATATATTTATTTTAATTAATGTTTAATATATCAATTATAATAATATATTCATAATATTCATCCTTATTACCATCCATGTATTGAGTAAGGGAAAAACAAATCACTTCACTTCGTTAGGTGGAAGTCCACATTACATAGAAGATATGTTATCATAATATATAGGGAATAAATAGTAATAAATTATAAATTAATTAAAATATTAGATGTTTAAATATATAATCAATATAATATATAAATATTAAATACATAATTATATCCATCTATGAGAATAAGTGATGTAAAAAAAATTAGTTTGTTTCGTGACACGGTAGACCGTCGTAAACATGATCGACATATTAGATTCCCTTTGGGGGGGAGGGGGGAGGATATGGAAGTTTTTCATGAACTTAACATAACATAATTTAATTATATGGAATATACTTATGTTATTATATAATATTTTTTAACTCTAATATATGTTTTCAGAGGAATAAATAAAATAAAATGATCGGTTAAGGACATCCCCTCTTTTTTGAAAAATATCTATTGGTTTGCACAAAAAGAAATACTATGATAGCTTTATAACAAAACCAAGTAAAAATTGAATATGTGATGGAATATGGGATGCATTTTTTTTATTAATATCCGATTCAACTGGATTTGTATTTGTGGAAGGGAGAGGAGAGGTGGTGGCCTATTTAATTGGGGTAGAGGACACACTTTTTCTTAAAATAATGGAATCCATCTTCATTTTTTTCATTCAAAAAGACTAACAAATAAAAAATATTATTACCATAGAATATATAATGACAATATTTGACAAAAAATTATAAATTATATTGGTTTTATGATATTTTTACTGTTATAGTTTTAATTACCCCCACCCGATTAGTAACTTTTTACCTTAACCAAAGTAAATAATTATTAGCATTTTTCCTATTGATTATGGTCAAAAAATATGTTGAACATATTATACATTATAAATAATGATTAATAAAAATATTTTTTTACATTTATTTAAATTAAACTCACATAATTTGTATAATTTAATTTAAAAATAAACACGAAGACGTGTAAACAACAGTTTTCCTAAATGAAATATTTCAAATATAAAAAAAGTTTTTATATAAAAAAACAAATTAATATTTATTAAAATAAACTAATTTATGTTATTTAATATAAATTTTTAATTGCTATTATTTTAAAACCAAATTAATATAAAATGTGGCTTTTAAATGATTTAAACGATAAGACAATTTTAATAATAATTGTTGTTTTTCACTATTCATCAAAAAATAAAACATTTCAAATGTATTTAAAAAATTTCACCTTAAGATAAATTTGATATTATTAGTTAAAAAATATTATTTATTTTTTAAAATTAAATTTTCTAGAATCGGAAATAATTAATTTTAAATCATCTTCACAAAGAGTGACTAAACCGTATTTTTTAAAATTTTTTATTTTACAAAAATATTTTCTTTTCATTAAAAATAAAATTATTTTATTTTTAATAAATATATAAATATTGAATTTATTTTACAAATTTATAATCCATATATTTAAGATAATTAATTTTGACATATTCAAACCCTCCAACAGAATGTATAGGTTCTAAAGGTCACATTTTGGTAAATACATTTTAATAGAGTGTCTTGTTTTGTTTAAACCTAGTGTTGTGCATATCACAAGATATCAAATAGATTTAATATATTTTAAAATATATATATAATAAATTATATGAGTATTTTAATAGATATCCTTTTTTTGTTCAATATATAGGGGATGAGGTAGGATGATGAATATCCCATGATTATCCTTATCCACAAAAACAATTAGTAGTGTGTGACTTTGGAGGGAGTTCCCATCATGACTACAAAGGTCATACATAAAGATGTGGTAAAAATAATGCATTAATGTTTCTAGTTCATGGTGATATAGATATTATTTGATTTATTATCTTCTTATAATCTACACGGATCTATTCATTCTTTGATTGATAGGCTATACACTACTTTAATTCAGACACTGTAGACCATGATATATGAGGTGAGGTGGTGAGTATTTAAATGATCTTGGTGTTGAATATGAAAAATTGTAGTTTAAAAACATTTTATGATGTGTATATAGAATGACAGTTAATGATAGGGACAAGTTTCTATTGACGAGAAATTCTTTTTTTGTCCGTACAACCATACTATATTATTATATACATGTATTATATATATTTAGTGAAATATATTTTCAATTTTTACAAGAGGAAAATTGATTATTATGTTTTTGATAGATATTAGTTTTTTTGTTAGAGAGAAGGTACATATAATGGTTTAAGTGATATTCAAGTTATTAACTTAATTATTGGCCATTGTGATTTTTGATTTTAGTAATGAAAATTCTTATGGTGTATCCTAGGGATATTGAGGAGCACCCTAATGATTTTCCATATGTACTTGTGATGTTAAAACAATGACCTGAGATTAAGATTTGGATAGACATATAGCTTGGTAAGGACTTGATATCGATGATATCCATGTTTTTTAGTATCTATGTAGTAATGTGTAGAACATATCATTATTATTTTCAGAGTTTATCATCATTATAAACAATTTGGGATGTTTTATGAGGGTAATTTATATTCCTATGAGGTTTACATATTTAGTCATATTATATCATTGTGGTGAGTGGTTGTGGATCCTTTGAAGGTTGATGATTTTTTTTCTTTGGTATCAAAAATATTTTTATGGAGGTTCAATGTTTCATAGGTTATAATGGTTATTACACAAGTTTTGTACCAAAAAATATCTGAAAATGTTACTCCTATAATAAATTTTACAGGGAGGGAATTTGTGTTTTTTTGAAAATTATATTGTTATGATTCTTTCAATAATTTTGTGCAGAATATTGGGAGTTATCAGAATCATTTTTATCATACCAGGGTGTTGTGTTTTAGCTTAACTATGAAGCCTCATATTTTTGAATGGATTTTTTCATGATGCAAAAGATAATGTTTATATCTTATGGATTTCAATAAAAAACATCATGAATGTATCTATTCCACCCATGATGTTTAGAATAATATGTTTATTATTTCTTTGAAGATATTGAGAAATTAGGTTACTAGTTACTACTTGTTGGTCTTCCATAATTAATGTCGCCTATGAAAACATTTCACCCAATAAAATAATTTTTTTGTAGATTAAATATAGTTAATTAATATTGGATTATATCTTCATGATTTATTAAAACCAATATAAAGGATATGTTGTGGTTGATTCATTGATAATGAAGTCCTATAGAGATATTATGCATGATTCTAATGATGAATTGTTGGTGAAGTCAGATATCACAATGATACCCCCTGAAATGTGAGAATTTGATGAAATTGAGTTTCTTTATTTGGTAATGGAGAAATATTATTTGGTACAGTATGTAATGGATTTGTAATTGTGGGATTTTGATGTGGTGTTTTGGAGTGATCAGTTTGTTTGTTGTGGTACTCAAGAGGGATGGTTTGAGAATGAAAAACATGTGACGTGGTTAACCATAAGTTCCACAATTGTCTTGTATTTTTATATCCATTATGGTAATGTTATAAATTTTATTGATTGGTAAAATTTTGTTTTTATTACATGAGGTGATAATTTATTTGGTTATTATATTTATTTTTAGTATTATATAGGGTGAATGATGAGAATTATACTCACAGTGGGAATCATTAGCTACTCATTGTTACCTAGTTGAAGTGGGGAGAAATTTTTATGGACTTCATAATGAGTTTGACTCAAGAATTGGTAGTTTTTTAGTCTATTTGGTAGATCATGGAAAGTTAACTAAATTCATATCACTGTATACTAATGAATGAGTCATGATCAATTGTGTTTTTAAGATAATACCTAGAGGCCATGGTGAGGCTTTATGGGGTTTAAAATATGACCATGTTTAATAATAATCATAGGTTAACCTATATTATTTGGATACCCATACCTTATTATATTTCATATCATTCTTTCTATAAACTATTTTAATAAATTGATGAATTATCAATAGGGCAAAATAATAAAACTACAGAGGACATTTTACACAAATGAATTTGGGATTTTAAATATATGTGGGTGTAAAAAATACTCTTTTTGATGTTTTCAAAAAATAATGGATGTTAATACACTAATTTTATGAAATATTTCTAATATCTAGGTGGTTAAAAATACATATCTTTATTGTGTTTGATCAAGGTTTTTTAATGATTCATCAATAGAAAATTGTATAGAGAAAAATAGTGATAGATTTACAGTTCCATGATTTAATGATGGTAGAATAAAACTATAAAATTACCTATTCTAATCATATTAGGATATATTTAGAGTTTAATAATGGATATCACGTGTTCTAGAAGAAATATCTTCAGTATGGGTTGCAGATGTTTGTTTGTGGGAGCATTATTTACAACCAATTTATGAGAAATTTTGAGGTGGTATATCCTATTAGAGCTATTGAATTTAATTTAACAATTACATAATATATGATATGGATCTTGGAAATCTATAATTTATCATTGATTCAATAATATCATCAAGAAAATTCTCATGTCATAAATGTGGTATGACGGATGATGATGACTATGTGTCATTAAAGGAGATACCTATTAATATCTATGACTCTTAAGAGAAGGTGATACATGGGTATACTATTCCATTGGTTTATGTCCTACAGAGGAACATTTGATTAGATGTTTATACTTGGGAGAGTTATTCATAGATTCATAATGAATATACAATAATTTTTTAAGTTGTATGTCTTTTAATATGCTATGATGAATATTTTCTTGTTTTATGGGATTAATGGTGTTATATGTTTATTCTATCATTTTATGGGTTTTTTTTGGATATGAACAATAAATATTACCTAGAGGTATAATATTGGTTATTTAGCTACGAACCATTTCCATCAATTTTTAATTTGGTTTTGAAATCTCAATAATGGAAATTTTTTGAATGGTATTTAATATAAGGTATTAGATTTCATAAAATAAAACCTTCATATTTTTCTTACGGTATATGAATTGAGACGGATCCTCCCAGGGTTAAGTAGATAATAATGGAGTTTTCCATCATTCTTGATGTAAACAATTTTATGGTGGTATGTGTGGAAATGATCATCTTGGTCAAATTTGGAGTTTTGTTATAGAACATGTCATTCTATGTTGTCTATTTTGGAGTGTGGATATTATGTGTTTCCTTTTTTTGATGGAGGAACCATGGTGAGAGATATTCAATGGTTATAAAAGGTGGATGTGTTTTTCATTAGATACATCCCGTTGGGATGTTGAGAGGAGTTGTGCACACATAGTGAAAGACATAGTTTTTTATAGGTACTCAGTTATACTCATAATGGGATGTTGGGAGACCACAATGATATGGTGGTGGGTGTTGTGGTTCTTAGATAAGGGTTGATTATGGTGTGCGTGTGAGATAATGGAAATTGATATTTGGATCTCATAATTTCGTTCTCTTAAGTGTGGAAGGATAAAATTATGTTGAATTGTTCCTTACACATTGTTGATGATCATGGTGGATGCACTACTGGAAAATGGACCTATCCCCACGGTTTCCCCCAAAACCATGGGGATAGGTACCCCTATACCCACTGTTCTGGAAAACCTTGGTTATAGGTGACATTTCAAGACCTATACCCACGGTTTTCCATAACCGTTGGTTTAGGGGGGATCTATCCCCACGGTATTCCAAAACCGTGGGGAATTGTCTTGAAAAGTGACCTATACCCACGGTTTCCCAAAACCGTCAGTACATGGGTACCTAGCCCCACGATTTTGGGAAAAACCATGGGGATAGGTCTGGGATAAAACACTTATACCCATGATTATGAAAAACTGTGGGTATAGGTTTCCCGTGTGTGCGCGTGAAATTTTTTTTTCCACGGGAAGGATATTTTTTTGGCGGGAATCCTATACCCATGGTTCATCACTCAATACCCTCAGTTTTCATAACTATATTTAACTATATATATATATATACTTATAAGTGAAGTTAGGGTAGTGGTTAGACACGATTCTTGCTGTGAAGAGGTTGGGGTATCGAAACTCGGCGCCGACATCATTTTAGGACCTATACCCACGGTTTTGAAACCATTGGTAAAAGCTGTTGACACCGTGGAAATTTGCTATGTTTAGGTGACACGGTGGTAGGACACCTATACCAATAGTTTTGGAAAACCGTGGGTATAGGCTGGGGACCTATACCGATGCCGTTCCAGCCCACGGTTCCCAAAACCATGGGAATAGGCTATTCCCACGGTTTTGGAGGCTATACCCATGGTTTTGAATCGTGGGTATAAGCCGTTTTTTCAGTAGTGATGACTAGGGTTGTTGAAATGGAAATCTCCATTTAGTGGTGTACAGTGTGGTATTTGTAAAAGTTATTAAATTATATTTTTAATAAATTATATATTTTGGGGGATTTTTACATTTCAAATTTATTTAAATTTTATCTCCTTTAACTAAGGGGAACCATGACCATAGAGAAGTTTCCCCCTATGTAGTGGAGGCCAATTTGGGATTCTATGTAAAATGGGGGCCTGGTCTAACAAAATTGAAATTTTTATCTCTATTATTGAAATCTAATTCACAACCGACCATATACATTATCTTTGTATTCTTCCTATTAAAGTATAAATATGTGGTTCAATAGAATAAAAGTCTCTTGAATCGAACATCCCTCTATTCTTCTCACCATTTATTATTAATTTTTTTTGAAGATTGATGATGTGGGTTTTCTCCAAATTTGGGAATTATGTTTTGTATTTCATGATTTATTGTTTATATTTTAATGTTATGAGGTTCTTTCATTAAATTTTGATATTTTTCGGTCATTTTCCATATATCAATTCTTATATAATGTTCAAAGTCTCAAGTTTAACTATAGAATTAATTAATTCTCCTTTTCTATTTCATGAGTTAGATGTATCATTGTGTAGATTCATTGGTTAAATGATGATATAATCCTAATTATGATAGAATATAGAATCAAAAATGATTTTGAAGGGTTTTGTGATCAGTTATGTTGATTTTATGTTGATAATGAATTTTGATATTTTCAAAATTGAATGGCATCTGTATTTTTGTTTACAGTGTTGTTTTTTGGTATAATTTAAATTCTTAAAATTATACAAATAAAATAAATATAATAATAATTGTTTTTACAATGAATGTAAAATTTGAATTCTTTATAAAAACCTCTTTTAAACTATTGAATATGAATATAATTATTAAAACAACTTTATGGGGAGATTTTAGATTATATCAATTAATGATGAATGATTTCAAATTTCTAGAACTTATTTATAATTAATCAGTTATTTCTAGTTGATAATAAAATGGTTTATTGATGGGGAATAATTCAAAAGGATGATAAATCCCAATTGGTCTTACAAAATGATTGTATATTGTAGATGTATGTTTATATTTTTTAGTTAAATTTTTTTGTTGTGAATATGTTTTGTTTTATTTTATTGTGATCTCTATGAGTGAATATAATTAATTAAATATTTTTGTGTGTGGTTTGGTTTTTGATATGGTGGATGAAATTAGTTGAGAGAAATGATTTATTGTTGGATATTTATATAGTATGGTTTAATGGGAATTGATGTTAGGGATTGTGAGTGGGAATTTACAATTTGTTGGGTTGTTATATGTCGAAATATTTTTTCATGATGTGTCTAAGTTGAGAGATGAGATTTATTTTCATACATAAAATTTCCTTTGATTACAATTTTTTGGATTTGAACTACCTTTTGTAGTTTCATTATTCATGATAAGTTTTTTTACGAATATGGATCATAGGTAAAATAATATAATATATGGTTTATTGATTATTAAATAAATTAATAATAAACTCTTATGACGGGTCTTGATGTTGGTAATGTTAAATAAAAAAAAATCGAATTACAACAAGTGATTCTTTTTGAGAAAAATATAGAAATATTGAAAATTATATATATATATATATTTTTATGAAGGTGAGTTAGATTGTAATAAAATGAATTTATTAAATAAGGGTTTTTAATTGATTTAACAATATTTCTAAAATTAATTTCTAAATTAATAATTGGGGTTTTTTATAATGGATTTCGGTGATTCAATTCTTGAGTAAAATATATTTCTACAGTATATATTAGGGGAATCTGGGGGTCATGTGTGATGATTGTAGAAGATAATTCTAAGACTTGGAATAATCTATTAATATTTTTGAGTGATATATTTATTAATTATATGTTTTTATTTCACACCATACTACACCTGAGTCAAGTGGGAAAATGATTCTAAAATGTATTAGGTTGATCATTTTGTCCAATATCAAGGGTGGTGAGTAATGACTTACTCATATATCCCTATATATTATCTCACATTATTGTATTATGAATTTTTGGAATATCTATGATATATTTGCATAATTTATGGGGTATGCTTCTATAAATGTTTTGATGGGTATTTGTTTAATTATACATGTGGGACTCATATATTTAATACATAAATATTAGAAAATTTTATATGAATGTTCAATTTATTTGAAAATAATACACACCTTAGGAATGTAGATGTTTAATGAATTTATAATATTTGATAATTAAACAACTCGAATAGTAAATATATACATAATTTCCCATTAATTTCTTAATGAATATAACACTTATTATAAATACCATTTTTAAAACCATTAATCATAACTTATGGATGGATATAACAAGAAAAGGGTGTTATTAGATGATTATCAAGGGTAAAATTAAGGGAGGAAAATCAATGATCGTAAGAGATAATAAGATAAAAATAAGGGTTGATCACACGATGAAGTATTGCAATAATCATACCCATCCAGTCACATATCATTAACCATGAAACATGGAATAATGTTTTTTTAAACAAATAACATAATAAAATAGAATGAAGAGTCTTAAAATACCAATCATGATCCAAGGGAATATATCATAAGCATAAGACATATGTTTTTGACATACAAAAACTAATAAAAAATCATTTATTTAATCATGGATCACTTTTAAGACTATCATTATGGATTGGGTTCACTCCCCCTGTATCATTTCCATAGTCATTATTCACTTCCAAGAATATATTACTGAAAATATTCACTTACTAAAATATGTTTTATCCATGTTATAGTCCTTAATGTCTCTTGATATGTCTATACATTCTAAATTCATTTGAGGGATCTATAGTTCTGGTCATACTAGTCACATATTAAAAACTATCCATATGCTGGAGAGATGATCATCAAACATTAATCAATCAACAAATCATAACCCCTGAAAATGAACTATGTTATATAAAAATTTCACCATCATAATAAGAAAAATTCTAAAGAAATAATAATGACAGTAATAGTTGATAAAATGACTATTAAATAATAAGAATCTTCAAAGTATGTTGTTATTGAAAAAAATAGAATTAAAATATCTCCAGAACATTGCATAAGGAAAATACCCATTTTATTTTAAATAACTTATTTAGAATCAATAAATTTCCTAAATAGAAAGTAAAAAATTGATTTTCAAAGATAAGAGGAATCATATAAAGTAATAATTAAATATTATAGTAGTCATGACAGTGGGGGAATTCATTCATGTGGTGTATGCTAACTAAGAAATTCAAGCAATTTTTCAGAAAAAATTCAAAATTAGAACATTTTAAATCGATAATAAGGTTAATTATAGAAATTGGAAATGAAATTAAAATATAGTAAAATTGAAATTAGATAACATTTTTATAATATTAATAATAGTAATGAAAACAATTTAATTAAAAATATTGACATTGATGAAAAGTTTCATGATGAAGGAAAAAGAAATGTCATTTTTCGATAAAAACATTATTTTGGTATGTTGAGTAATTAAAATGATGAAAAATAAATAAATACATGAAATATTAAAAAATATATATAGTACAATAAATGAAAAATTATTTGGAAGATAAATAATATACAATTCAATCATAATAAAATATCAGTATAAACAATCTCGTTAAAAATGATGTTGTATGATAAAACCAACACATCTTTAGAAATACAAGAATAAAAAATCATTATATTAAGTAATATAATATTTTTTTGTAAGTATAATGAATTAGATAATGTATTATTGGATTGTATATACAACATCAGGATATTAAATCAGTGAATAAAACTAATACATGTATTAAGGATGAAAAATTAAGGCAAAAACCCATCACCTTAAGTTTGTAATATTTCATAAAAAAATGTAAAATACAATTTAGTAAATTAAAATCTTTTATAATTATAAAATATAATAATAATCATTAAATAAATAAATTATATTTTTTACTTATAAAAAATTATCACCTATTCAACAATAATCTATCATTATCAACATCATTTAGGGTGTTAACTACATCATTTTGTATCTGTGTTTTGGTTTCGGGGCTATGGTGCTTGCAGATTGATCATTATTACTTCATCAATAGAATGTTAATGATGATAAAAATATAATATAAATTTATTATATACAAATTTATAACCCTTCATATGAACTGGTGATGAAAAATTAATTACATTATAAAGTTCATACAGTAGTTCGTAGGTACACACAAGTGATATTACATTTTTAGATGAATGGAATAAAATAATGGTAAATATAAAATCAAATCTACTGAATAATTATTTTAAAATAAGTACCATATATAAACATGAAATATGTCCTAATAACTGGCCATGAATTATTATTTTGAAACATGATTTGTATCGCTACGCGGTGGTCCTAGTCCACACGCACGCACGAGTGATTTGCAAATTCCCATTAGGATGAGAATAGGTGGTAAATGGTTGTGAAGTCATCATAAAAAAATCTAGATATTTTTATGATTAATTATTTAAAATTAAATTATAAATAATATAATATTATATTAATTGGAAGAAAAATTTAAATTGAAAGAGCTTTATTAAGATATATAATAATTCTTTGAGGGAACTCCATTAGCTTACTCCTTAAGTAATGAAGTATTGATCATAGGAGAAGAACATAATATCTAAGATGAATTTAAGGATAAATATATTATTTTTGTGAAGGTATTATATAATTTATAATTATAAAATTTTGTAAATGCTATAGGGAAATAGGTTCCATTTTTATAAGTTATGAGAGGGACACACATTGATTTTTTTTAAAAAATTTCATTGATCTAAAGACACATTAATTTGAATGTGGTTCTAGATGATCAAGTATAAAATTTTATTATAATATAGGGTAGAAATTTCTACAACCATTAAAAATTATACAAATGTCTGACACATTACAACTCTTTTATCTTTGTTTATCCCTTGGTAAACACATTTTAACCTTAACTGTTCTAATAAAATTTTATTATTTTTACTATTAAATATAACTAGAAATTAATTTGACCATATTAGATTATATTAATTTTTATTATTACAAATATTGAATCTATTTCTCCTTACTAAATTTCAATAATTGAAATAATCAAATTTTAAATAAATGTGATAACTATAAGGAAAACCTCTTCTTGAAATATGGATGTTTAAATATAAAACATAATTTACATAATTTCCATTATGTGAAAAATAGGAAAATATATTTTAAAATAATTTTTTTAATATATAATTTTTAAATTTCATTAAAAAAATAACCAATAGATATTAGTTTATAATATTATTATAAAAACACATTTCATGCATGAAGGAAATGTTTATAAAAAAAGTGTTTATAAAAAAAATTATTCCAAAATAAAGTATAATGGTGATTAATATATAATTAATTTAAATCATTAAAATTATAATATACTAATGTTACTAAAATATAAAACAAAAAGACATAATGGGGGTTTTCCAAGAAAATAAATTAATGTTTTTACCAAAAACTATATTTTTCACTATTCACTAAGAAATAAACAATTTTAGAAAAAACATAAACATTCACTCTAAGAAAATAATTAAAAATAATTTCAAAAAATATTTTAATTTTATTAAATAATATTTCTAAAAATGGATTTAAAAAACTAAAAAGGTTCACTTGAAAAAAGAAATAATAACTATTTTGGATGAAAAATTATTTTAGATTAGTAAAATGACATTATTTAAATGCCAGAACATATTTATTATTCATTAGTAATGTCACGAACCACCTTCAACAAGATGAGAGAAGGGACAACAGATTTCCAGAACCTTCCTTCTTCTAGTTTAAGGAGATATAATGACCCCCCGAGTCCCGCCCCCAGTAGTCCCCGGAGTGGTGACTAGCACCAAGGGTATGAGTTTTCACAAATATTGGGGGCATTACCCTTTTTATTATTTAAGATCGGGAAATAGGATGATTAAAACACCAAAAGAAAAAGGAACAAGTAAATGAAAATAAACCCAAAACCAAACCCATATGCATGTTTTATACAATAATGAAACAAAAGTACATGTACAATAAATGCTCCAAAGTACGATACCAAAAAAAGAAAGCAAAAACTGCAACCAGCAAACTCCAAAGCCCAACTAGCAAGGTCCCGCAAGGTCCCTGAAGTCCTCTTGAAAACTTGAAAGTAATCATAGGGTGGGCATACAAGTATACTCAGTTGGAAAACCTAAATCTCTCATTCAGAGGTGGGGATACATCCTAATGCCCCGTGAGAAAATAGAAGGATCCAAAGCCTAGAAATGAATCTATCCACCCAACCTTATAATCCACACTCACCAATTATCTCAAGTCAATAGAGTAGTATAGTAATATTATCAAAGTATGGGTAACCCGCACTACCTTCCCATTGATTACTGCTCAAGCCCTAACGCCTAACGCTCTGATGCTTCCCCCTCTTCCTGAGCTAGTGCCAGAAACTGGCCATACGAAGCTCGAGCTAGTGCCGCAACCTGGCCCTACGAAGCTTATAGTATCCCGCCGGCACTCAATCCTCGGCCATTATAGTATACCGCCGACACTCAATCCTCATCCATAACCACATCTCATCCCAATGAAAACAGGGAACCACATCACATCTCATCCCGTAGACACCTGGGAACATATCACATCCCCATCTTGAACAATCTTGGGAAACAACTATCATATCCTGCCCGAAGGATCTTGGGCTATATAACCTTGAAGAGGGAGCATTGGGAAGAACAGTAACTATCCATCCTTTAGATGTTTGATAATATCACCCCCCTTCCCACGGGTGTTTGGAACGTAGTTCTCAACATGGGTGGGGTGCATAAAGAAACATAAAATGTACAGATTTATATAAATATATCAACCATTCAGCCCATCCTAAGGCTTATACCCAAAATATCTGAGCACTTGCCTCGACACTGCTACCTCAAAAGTATGCACATAATAAACAGCCCCAAACCCCATTATGCTTTTCATGTTTCATTAGTTTTAGTTTATCAGTTCCTTAACTATCGAGAAACTGACAACAAACAAACCAGATCAATCGTTCATATAACATATCCCTGCCAACCACAAATAAAGTTAGGGAAAACACAAGCAACACAAAACCATTTTCTTTTATCATCCAATCAATTCCATTGATTTTCTATATTTAATCAACTACCATTCCCCATAATTCATTAGTTATCTCTTCCACTTTTATTCATATGCACAACCCATCCCCGCAGCCCTGCTGCCTACCACCATAACCACAAACACATCATAAACAATACGCAAAACACATCATCATTCCTTTGATAACATTTACAATAGCTCTGTTTCCCATCACAACCATATCATACACGCAAACCCATAACCAATCCAATTGTATCCCCGCTACTTACCTGTTCCACAATAACCCACGAAACACCCCTTCACATAATTAAACCCCAACCAGCACCCACAAATTAATTCTTTCATTTAGTTTAACCGGGGTGATCATACAAGGGTTCCATGTATTTATTTAATCAGCCAGCTTTACATGATTAACAAATTTCGACATTATATGATATTAAATCCACAAAACAATCCAGAAAAATAGGGAAAAAATTTAATTGTGCAAGAAAAGGCCCCCAAAGACCGTGATCTTCAGTAGGCATAAGACTATTCAATTCATAACATAATCAAATGATAAGAATTGATGGAAAATAAAACAAAAATATCAATAGAAATTTCCCCAAACCTGTTCTTTAACCAGTTATTATCTTTATTTATTAGTTCAAATGTATCTCATGAAAACAAGAGGATACCCACCCTCATGATGCACAAAAGAGAGAGAGATGAAGGTAAGATCCCTACTTGAACAAGTTTTGATGTCCTTCTGCGAGAACAGCCACCCAGAGGATTTCGATCACTCCTCCTGAAGACTACGTCCTCCCATGGATGCTGCGGCACAACTGCACTAACAACCAAGAGAGACTCCATTAAGGTTTAAGGTGTCACTTGTCATAGCATGGCAAGG
Source organism: Viscum album (assembly GCA_963277665.1). Classification (NCBI taxonomy): domain Eukaryota; kingdom Viridiplantae; phylum Streptophyta; class Magnoliopsida; order Santalales; family Viscaceae; genus Viscum; species Viscum album. Next base: position 1,761,665,495 of record OY728120.1, on the reverse strand, counting down.
AGGAATAGAAAGAGGTGATCGAGGAAGGAATAAGAATGGGGTAGAATGTACCATTAAGATTAAGTTCAACGAAGAGCGCCATTACCGTCAAATATCAACAATTTCCTCGGTAGGAAATTGTGAAGAGGAAGTTGACGAAGAGGGAAAAGAACGAGGTGCAAGATGTTCTTTTCATCGACATGATCCCACAACCACTGACAGATCATCGACCGGTGTCCGGTTGAAGAAGATAAGAGGAAGGATTCTGGGTCATCTGGGAGCATCGCTGTGCGGAGAAGAAGAGGGGTCCGTAAATAACATGTGGCCCTCTCTTATATAGGAATCGAAAAGGTAAAACATTATTCAGTGTGTATTAATGAATACATGATGTGACCATACAACTGTTACACTGTCTGACTAGTCAACACATGACACATCACAGTGTTTCCATGCGTTTAATGATAATAATAACTTCAATTAATAATATGTGTTTTATTGACCTGAGGCCTGAGTCATAAAAAGGTATTCATCATTGGTCTTAAAATGACTACCAAAATTTTATGGTTGCAATGTCACAAACGGTTCTCCATTCCAACACCGTATGAGGGAGATACGTTGGATACAAGATACCGTAATAATAATAATAATATTATTATTGGGTGTTTCGTGGACCCGAGCCATGAAACATAATTTAATATCCAACGTTAGACATGAATTGATCATATTAAGTAAATGATCACATCGCCACTGACGAGAAGACAGTCAAACGTCACACGTGGGAGTTATGACGGGTCGAAGATTTAATAATAACATTAAATCTATTAATTCACGAATGTTTTTGGCACCTGATCGGAAAACCCAAAAAAGATATCCAATATTGTACTCATAATTTCCGTCTCGAAGTCAGGGTCGCACTGCCGGTGACAGTTCATAAAACCGAGGTCACACGAAGAAGTTACAGACGAACCATGGTTTTCCAAAAAATAATAATAATAAAATTATTATATTATTATTTTAATTTAATTTAATTACTTAAAAACCACATATCCCAAATCCACGCACTAACAAAAATAAAAGGCTCCTCTTTGAATCCTTGTCAACCATGCCCCAACCCTTGATTTATTTCCCTTTTTTTAACTTATTTATTTTATTGCATTAATTTTTAAATCTTTATTTCCTTTAACTCTCCCTCTCTCCAATCTCATTTATTATTCCACAATTCCCTCATGCTCCAAAGGTGGCACCTCCCCTTGACTTTTATCTATGTGGCACGCCCCAAACCTCCATTACTTTATGGTTTTTATTATTATTTTCTTTATTATTCCATCACTTTGTAATCTCTCTCCAATTTCACTTCAATGTTATTATTAATAAAATTAATTATAATAACACCCATCATTAATGTTATAATTTAATCCCATTAAATTAGATTACCGTAATTATTCTAATATTAAACCCATTCTATTAAATTAATCAACCACTAAAAGCCACCATTACCATTATTATTTTAATATAATAGTAATAAATCCTCTTTCAATTTCATCAACGGGTCGCCATTATCATTAATAATAATAATAATTATTGATGCCCAGTACACACATAATTTATTATTTATTAAAATTTAAATAAATAAAAAATTAACCATGCACCTCCCCTCATTGAATTAAATACATTTAATTTTATTTATTTTATTTTACAATTATTAAATTAAAACCATTAAATCTAATTAAGACCAAATATTTTCACGCCACCCCGCAAGATACCTCTCAAGGATCTCATTATAACAAGAATCCAACCAATATCCTAAATGTATGAGTCAGGGAATTCCTTCTCCAATGTAGAGATATTATCCGCTTTAGGCGGTACTGACTCTACTTCACAGGTTTAATCGCATCTACATTATTGCATCTCGATTAGGGATTAGGTCCTCCCATTCCCATAATTTAGGATTTCTCATACACACACTTCCCCCAACACCACACAAAACAAGAAACATGCTGCACCAACACATGGATTGGGGAATTCCTTCTCTGATGTCAAGATATTATCCGCTTTGGGCGGAACTGACTTCCCGCACGGGTTTAATCGCATCCACATTAATGCATCTTGATTAGGGATCAAGTCCTCCTCTCCCCACATGTTAGGAGCCTTCACACACATTTAAAGGAAAGAGGGAAACAACTTAGAATTATAGAATCATGAAAAACAAGGTCCAGGCCCAAAGCATGGGTGAGAACGAGTTTCAACAAAAGAGTGTGATGCTCCTAAATTTAAACAAATCCTAAATGAGAGCTTTTAAGTGAAACCAGAAAAATTTCTCTCGATCTCTGTCCTTGCTATGGTTGCCGCTTCTTTTGCTTGCAACTGTCTTCATCCCACTCCTCTACCTTTCTGTTGATGTTCAGGTGCCATAGCTATTTGGTAAACAAGGAACGCCTAAGCCCAAGTAAAAAGGAAATTTTATCAAGGTTTCATTTTATTATTTTATTATGATTTGTTTCCCAGAACACCCAAATCAAGTAAAACACAAATCATGATGATGCATGTAACTTTCCTAGGATCTCTACTTTGCAATCAGTGCAATCTTACTTAGTCGTTCGGTAAGCTCAGAGTCCTTGCATCGGATCACGGGGGGACCTAAAATCCCATGAACTAGCCAGTCTTTCCTAGCCTATGTCATGCACCAAGATCAACCGACATTATTGACCTACCATCCCATACAATCCTCACTGTGCCTAACTCCAAACTTCATCCTATCTCTCAACCATCAGCCTCTTATACCAATATATCACGACCCACCTTCACCAAGATGAGAGAAGGTACAATAGATTGCCAGAACCTTCCTTCTTCAAGTTGAAGGAGAGACAATGACCCCTCCAGTCCCGCCCCCAGTAGGCCCCGGAGTGGAGACTACCAACAAGGGTATGAGTTTTCACAAATATGGGGTTCATTACCCTTTTTCTTATTTAATATTGGGAAATAGGATGTGTCAAACACCAAAAGAAAAAGGAACAAGTAAATGAAAATAAACCCAAAACCAAACCCATATGCATGTTTTATACAATACTGAAAAAAAGTACAAGTACAAGAAAAGCTTCAAAGTATGATACCAAAAAAAGAAAGCAAAAACTGCAACCAGCAAACTCCAACGCCCAACTAACAAGGTCCTGTACGGTCCCTAAAGTCTTCCTGCAAACTTGAAAGTAAATGTAGGGTGAGAATACAAGTATACTCAGTAGGAAACCCTAAATCTCTCATGCACAGGTGGGGAGACATCCTAATGGAACATGATAAAATATAAGGAACAAAAGCCTAGCACAGAATCTATCCACCCAACCTTACAAGCCACACTCACCAAATATCGCAATTCAATATAGTAGTATAGAAATATTATCTAAGTATGGGTACCTCGCCCCACCTTACCACTGAATACTGCTCAAACCCTCACACCTAACGCTCAGATGATTCCCCCTCTTCCTGCGTTAGTGTCGCATCCTGGACATACAAAGCTCGAGATAGTGCCGCAACCTGGCCATACGAAGCACATAGTATCCCGCCGACACTCAATCCCTGGCCATCATGGTATCCCGCCGACACTCATTCCTTGGCCATAACCACATCTCATCCTGAACACACCTGGGAACCACATCACATGTCATCCCAAAGACACCTAGGAACATATCACATCCTCATCTCGAAGACTCTTGGGAAACATATTTTGTAACCTGATCGAAGGATCTTGGGATATATAACCTGGAAGAGGGAGCACAAGGAAGAATAGTAACCGGCCATCCTTTATATGTTTGAGAATCTCACCCCCTATCCCATGGGTGTTTGGGACGTAGTGATCAACATGGGTGGGGTGCGTAAAGAAATATAAAACGTACAGATTTATATCATTATATCAACCACTCAGCCCATCCTAAGGCTTATACACAAAATATCTGAGCACATGACTCGACAATGCTACCTAGAAAGTATGCATACAATAAACATCCCCAAACCCCATTAAGCTATTCATGTTTCAACAGTTGTAGTGTATCAGTTTCTTTACTACCGACCAAATGAAAACAAACAAATCATATCAATCGTTCGTAAAGCATATCCCTGCCAACCAAACATAAAGTTAGGGAAAACACAAGAAACACAAAACCATTTTCTTTTATCATCCAATCAATTCCATTGATTTTCCATATTTAATCAACTACCATGCCCCATAATTAATTAGTTAATGCTTCCACTTTTATTCATATGTACAACCCATCCCAGCATCCCTGATGCCAACCACCATAACCACAAACACATCAGAAACAATACTCGTACAACATCATCACTCCTTTGATACCATTTACTGCAGCTCCATTGCCCATCACAACCATATCATACACGCCAATCCACAACCAAGCCAACTGCAGAACCACTACACACCTGTTCTACAACAACCCATGAAACACCCCTTCATATAATTAAACCCCAACCAGCACCCACAAATTCATTCTTTCATTTAGTTTAACCGGGGTGATCATAAAAGGGTTCCATGTATTCATTTAATCAACCAACTTTACATGATTAACCAATTTCCACATTATATGACATTTCATCCACAAAACAATCCAGAAAAATAGGGAAAAATTTAATTGTGCAAGAAAAGGCCCCCAAAGACCATGATTTTCAGTAGGTATAAGCCTATTCAATTCATAACATAATCAAAGGATAAGCATTGATGGAAAATAAAACAAAAATATCAATAGAAATTTCCCCAAACCTGTTCTTTAACCAGTTATTATCTTTATTTATTGGTTTAAATGTATCTCATGAAAACAAGAGGATACCCACCCCTCATGATGCACAAAAGAGAGAGAGATGAAGGTAAGATCCCTAATTGAACAGGTTTTGATGTCCTTCTGTGAGAACAACCACCACGAGGATTTAGATCACTGCTCCCGACAACTACGTCCTCCCATGGACGCTGCGACACAACCGTACTAACAACCATGAAAGACTCCATTATGGTTTAAGGTGTAACTTGTCATAGCATGTTAAGGACGAACAGAAATAGGAGACCGAGGAAGGAATAAGAATGGGATAGAACGTAACATTAAGATGATATTCGTCGAAGAGCGTCTTTCCCGTCAAATATCAGTGATCTCCTCGATAGGAAACTGTAAAGAGGAAGTCGATGAAGCGGGAAAATAATGAGGTGCACGATGTTCGCCTCGTCGACACGATCCCTCGACCACCGACATATCATCGATCGGAGTCCGGATGAAGAAGATAAAAGGAATGCTTCTTGGTTATCCGGGAGCATCACCGTGTGGAGAAGTAGAGGGGTCTATAAATAACATGTGGCCCTCTCTTATATAGGCAATGAAAAGGTAAAACGGTTTGCAGTGTGTATTAATGTATACATGATGTGACCGTACAACTATTACACCGTTTGACTAGTCAACACATGACACGTCACGGGGTTTCCATGTGTTTAATGATAATAATAACTTCAATTAATAATATGTGTTTTATTGACCCGAGGAATGAGTCATAAAAAGGTATTCATCATTGGTCTTAAAATGACCATCATAATATTAGGGTTGCAACATCAGAGACGATTCACCATTCCAACACCTTATGAGGGATATACGTTGGATACAAGATCCCATAATAATAATAATAATAATATTATTGGGTGTTTCACAGACCAGAGCCATGAACCATAATTTAATATCCAACCATAGTCTTGAATCGATCATATTAATGAAATGATAACATCACCACTGACGAGAAGTCAATCGGACGTCGCAGGTGGGAGTTATGACGGGTCGAAGATTTAATAATAATATTAAATCTATTAATTCACGAACGTTTTGGGTAACCGATCTGAAAACCCAAAAACGAAATCCAATATTGGACTCATAATTTCTATCTCTAAGTCAGGGTCGCACTGCCGTTGACAGTTTGTAAAATCGAGGTCGCACGTAGAAGTTACGGACGAATCATGGTTTTCCCAAAAAAAATAAAAATAAAAATATTATATTATTATTATTTTTAATTTAATTTAATTACTTAAAAACCTCATATCAAACATCCACACACCACCAAAAATAAAAGGGGCCTCTTTGAATCCTTGTCAACCACACCCCACCCCATGATTGATTTCCATTTTTTTAACTTATTTATTTTATTGCATTAATTTTTAAATCTTTAATTCCTTTAACTCTCCCTCTCTCCAATCTCATTTATTCTTCAACAATTACCTCATGCTCCAAAGGTGGTTCCTCCCCTTGACTTTTCTTCATGTGGCATGCCCCAAACCTTCATTCCTTTATGGTTATTATTATTATTTTCTTTATTATTCCATCACTTTGTAATCTCTCTCCAATCTCACTTCAATGTTATTATTAATAAAATTAATAATAATAAGACCCACCATTAATGTTTTAATTTAATCCCATTAAATTAGATTACCATAATTATTCTCATATTAAACTAAAACCATTCCATTTAATTAATCACCCACTAAAAGCCACCATTAACATTACTATTTAATATAATAGTAATATATCCTCTTTCAGTTTCATCAACGGGTCTCCATTATCATTAATAATAATAATTATTATTGATGCCCATTATGCACATAATTTATTATTTATTAAAATTTTAAAAAATCAAAAAGAAACTATGAACCTCCCCTCATTGAATTAAATACATTCAATTTTATTTATTTTATTTCACAATGATTAAATTAAAACCATTTAATCTAATTAACACCATATATTTTCATGCCACCCTTATCAATTATTATTATCTAAAAATTTTATCATAACACGCATCGTGTTTGAACACATCAAATTTTTACAAAGTAATGGACCAAAGAGGTTCGAGCCATTACAAGTAAACACATTTATATTAATAAGAAAAAATTATAATTATTTTTTAAAATGTTGTTATTACTATTAATAACTAGTAATTTAATGATTATGTTATAACAGCTTAGTACATCGCATTCATAAAAATTCAAGGCTACATATAAGAAATCATGATGAATAAGTTATATTATATTTCAATGAAAATACATATAAAATAACATGGTGTTACATTATGAACCCATTAAAAGGATTCTTACAATCATAAGTCTATATTTATAGTATAATAAATTGGGTTTTCTCTTATTCATCACATATTCATGATACCATATAGCTTATACAAATTTCAGATTCATCCAATTAACTAGAAACAAGTTAGTAAAATTTTACATAAAAAATTATCCCTATGATCCATGATTTTTTACTTGTTGTTCATTATATGAAATACATTACTATAGTGATAAAACCTATATGTTTATTACATTTTAATGGTTGAGTATTAACTTCCTTAAGAGAGATACATGGAACACATCATGAACATAATAAAGGTTTATTGGGAGTATCAAGTGATAAGCTACAATCCCTACTCAATCAAGAATATAAAATTGATAAATATTCCTTGGTTCAAAATTACCTTACATTCAAATATGAAAAAAATTCCATTTCAAAATTCATAGGAAAACATTCTCACCAACATTAGAATCTAGATCTCATAGAATCCTATCAATATAACGCTTTTGTAGACTATAAGCTTCCTTGTTGTGAGGTTTTGAATTAATATAAAATTCTATAATGTTTCTTTATCTAGAAAAAGTCCCAACATATTTCATTCTAAAACATCATCCCAGTATGTAAGAGTTCTATACATCCTCCATAGATGTCATTATAAGGATCCATCTGAATTCTTAGTTAATGATTTTGTTGAATGAAAACCTGACTAAAGGAAGGTGTCTATCCCAACCACTTTTTATGTCTAGATAAAATGAACTAAACATATCCTCAATGGATTGAATGGTTATAAACAACTGATCACAATTATTTACTTGATGTGATATAATGACACACTTCTCTTTACCAATATGATGTTGAATACTTCTCCATAACATCAAGGTAAACCTCATATCCCGATCAGATACAATATAATGTGGTACCCCATGTTTCATTATCACATCCCTAAATGAAATCATATAAATATGATCAAGAGAAATAAAATTCTCTTATAAAATATAAGTGAAACAACATCATAAGTTTATTTATTACCACATAAATAAAATTATAGAATTCAGTTATTTTGTGGATTTAAACACTGAAATCCATAGGAATATTTCCCCATTTCCATTCTAGTATGGGTAATAAATGTTACATAACATTATGATTCTATCTCCTAGAATTAAATTTATAATATACCATCTCCCATGATATATACTTTAACACCACTATATTTTATGAAATAATTTCTATCTAATAAATTTATTTTTTTCAATAACTTGAGTTTCACACTACACTGGGTTTTAGCAATCAATAATATATTAATATTATTTTTTAAATATGTAAATTATAATAGTTATTAAAATTTTATATATGAATCAAAATGACAAAATTTTTAATATTTATCTAATTGTTTTAGGTAAATAATATATAGTTAAAAATAAGAACTTAATTTGTTTTAATGTCTATATATAATTTGAAAATAAATTTCTCTCAAAAAATCCTTTTCGATTTTTTTTGAGAAAATAAAAATATTAATTCTAGACACATTAGAAAATATATTTTTTTTAAAAAAGAATAATGTTTTAATCAAAATTTAAATATAATTTTAGGGTGAACTGTTTGATTTTTATGAAAAAGTTTAATTTTAATTGAATATGGAGACATGGTGTTTTTTTAAAACTACAATTTTTAAAGAATTTAAAATAAAATTTTGTTTTAATATTATTTTAAAATTAAAATTAGTTCAATAATATCATAGGTAATATAATTTATTTCATTTGAATCATTTTCATGTTTATTTTTGATATTAAAACTGTCTATATATAAGAAAATTTTCTATTTTGAAAAACAAATTTTCATCACAAATTTGGGTTTAATTTTAATTTATATAATTCCACTTTTATAAATTTTATTATAAAAATGGATCCCATAATTTTAATATGATTAATTTATTCAATATAATACTTTCATCAAAATATTTGATCATAATTATTAATAAGAACAGTAAAAACTAATTACTGCGGATAAGTTCAAACTTAGTTTACCGGGGGTTAAATTAATAAAATAAGGGTTAAAATTACCTAAAATATCATCCAAACAATATTTTATGGGAATATATATGAATTATATCATATAATTTCAATAATTTCCAAATTTGTTTCATGTTTAAAACATGGGTAGACCTTTTCCATTTAAAAAATTCCAAGTGTGTGCTCACCCCCATTATAAAATAGGACCCCCTATTCTATACTTTCTATAATTCCAAAGCCTTATGTTTAAACTAATACCTACCCAAATACATTAATCAATTACATCCCTATACCTAATATTCATTATTTTGATTTTAATATTTTCCAATGAATGCATTTGGTGATAACCAATGGACATTTTCCAAATAAGAGGTATCATTCTTAACCAATATTTTTAATTTTATTTCTTTTTTCCAAATCCATCAAATTTTCTTCAACCATTATGATATAATAAAGTATATATATTAAACATGATAATATTTTATTATGTTAGTTTCATAAAGACTATACATATTCTCTTCCATCAAATGGGAAATGTAACTGTGGATAGTGCGTACGATGAACTACCGCCTCGTGAACTGATTTAATTAATTTTCCATCATTACTTCTGAAAGATGAATATATTGTTGGAAATAAAGTAAATTTATTATATTTATAAAATAATTATTCTTATATAATTATAATATCTAATATTCCATTTTTCCTTCCAATCTATTGAAAAATAATAACGTCTCTCATGCATATGTTTGGACTACCACCTCTATGAAGCGATGTAATATGTTATTCATTTTATATTGAAATGGATTATAATAATTTTATATTTAATATATATATATATATATGATATATATGATAAAAAATTCCCTGTAAATGTGAATTAATATTTAACATTATTTCTATCCATCCTTTGAGAAAATGAAAATAGTGTACATGTGTACATTCAACATACCATCACCATGAACTTTGTAATTAAAATTACTATATATAAATTCTAAATAAGACTATAAAAATGTAAATAATGGGTATATATGATATTTAAATAATGGATAAACAAATTCAATACTAAAACATTCATGATAAAACTAAGAACTTATTACACAAAACAGTGATTTTGAAAAATTATTGTTAATGAATGGGTGATAAAAGGGTATATGTATATCATATATGTTATCATATATATTATAATTATTATATAATACATATATAAAAAAATATATTTATTATACATGTGGTATTATCATTTATAATGAAATTCAATACTTTAGTTAAGGAATTTCTTATCTCACTTTAATTTCTGGGAGACATATTCCATATTCCCCACATGTTTATTTTGTGTTTTCTATATAATGAAAAATAAAATTTTTATTTCATTAATATTAGTAATTTAAAGATAAAAAATGTATCATTTTATGTTATTCATTAATGGATCTTATGATTCAATAGTTACCTAAGTGGAAAGGTATTTTAATCTCCTTATTATTTCCCTAGTACACACGCCATATGCACCACTCTTTTCATTATTGAGTTGTATATAATACCCATGAATGTATTTAATGATACATAGGATTGTAATAATGGGATATATAAATATATATATGGTTATTTATTTCATGGGGATTATGATTCAATACTTACAATGGTGGCAATGTTTTTATTGTACAATCTAATTGGTTATCAGGATTGTTTGTGATTATGTTTTTGATGTTGAAATATTACAATATATCTCTCTTGAAAGTAATGAAGTCAATTTTCATTATTTTATATCGTGAAAATACATTATTTCCACAATTTATGTAATTAAGATTCAAAAATATTTTTTTTATTGAGAAAATGAATTTTCCACTCTCTTTGGTAAAAAAATCATTTCACTTACATTACAATGGTTTTCTAAGAGTGGTTTAAATAATTTAATTAAAATTCTAAAAATATTTTTTCATGTCATTTTTACGCATTTCTATATTCTTTTATAGTATGGTTTTAAAATAAACTTCTTATCATTTTATAAACAAGTCCTTTTTGTATTTTTGCCAAAAATGTGATAGGATTCATCATTTTAATGTGTACTAAATGAATAGTATTTTCTTACATCATAACCTATAAATTATTTAAATATTACCTTACATGTTTCGAAGGGTATTTTATCAAAAATAATGTTTATTATAAGAAATATATTTAGATTTTTAATATGTTATTTAAATTGGAAAGTTTATTTTCCTTGATAAATATTTCCAATGATAATTTAAAATCATTTCTCATATAACATAAAATCCTATAACATTACATCATCTTTATTGGGGATATCCTTAAATGATTTCATATGTATTATTTATATATATTATTTATTATTTTGATGAGAAATTATTTTGAAACTCACTTGTTTACCATGGGTAATGCTGTGATGGAATGTTTTCTAAACCTATTTCACTCCAACAGGTTATGCTATAATGAAATGTTTATGAATACCATTTCATTTTCAGGGGTTATTATATGATTAATGATGTATAATACTATGGAAAAAATATATGGATTATGTTATGGGTGGTACCTATATCTCCCAGAAATTAATTTGGTAATTATCAACATCTCATAATATAAAAATGTCTATAATGGAAGTGAACCTAGTTCAGTATGTTACTTTGTCCAACTTGATAGAATTTGGAGTGAACCATGAATACTATGAATGTATGGGTATTGAAACCATGACACTATGATATCATTGTAAATGTTCCTCGATAACTAAGGAAGGGATTTTCTATAGATATGGGAATTCCACAAATCTATGTCTTAAGATAATGTTTTGTTCTAATAGCTCATTTTCTTCGATTACATTCAAAATCTTGTCTTATAAAAAACATTAATTATTTAATGAATCATTATTTTGATCATTTATATACATGGTAAGTTTTTTAAATGTCATGTTTATGCTCTTATACCATTAACCTAATTTTATACTTTTGTGATCATTGATATTTCCACTTTTTACCCTTGCAGAGAATATAAGATCACACTTTCTTATGTTTCCTTTCCTATGGGCATAAAGAAAGGATTTATGTATGATATTTATGAGAAGTTTTTTTTATGAATAAATATATGGGATGCAAGATATAATTATTATAAACTAGTTTTGAATGTATTCATGTTTTCAAAGGTACTAGACCTATATTATTCCGGTAGGGATCATTATTCTATATGATGAATATTTATCTAATAATATGTGATATGTATATATGAATTGTTTGGTTTTATATTATTTATATTAAATTAATGTTTATTTAAATTTTTTTAACTAGTATGAGAAAAAATTTGGATATCTACAAGGACATGTCTAAGGATACATATAAGTATAAGAAAAAGTATTAGAATATATCAAGAAATTTTAGAGAATTATAGAGTGAGTAGTTTCAATGAAATTACATACCTATTTGGATAAAACATATAAATTTTTCTCTGGATTAGTTTTACATAGGTTTAATAACTTTTAAAAGTAAATTTTTTTATATTAATTGGTCATCACTACATCCATTAAAATATTCCTTGCTACACACAATGTTTCACCCTCCTGAGGGAAATTTATAAGAAATTCAAAAGACCATTGCAAACAAACATAATGGATTTGAATAACTGATGATAGTGAATAAAAGTGGTTAATCCTAAGGTGTCATGAATTTCAATGAAGTTCTTATGATTTAGACACACTGTGATGTATATTTCATGAAAAATTAATCTGATTAGGGATGCGTGACGATAATCGTAATTTTTTATTTATAATGGAATTGAATATAGAATAGTGTTGTTGCAGTGGTAACTAGTAAGGTAAAATATTTATGTACACTATTTAATGTTATTTGTATGAATTACTATATTATATGAAAATTACCTATAGATGTTTATTCATATCCTAAAATATTAGATGATGAATTAATAATGAATAATCTGAATGGAATGATGATCACATCTCTTTTCATTGATTATTATCTAGAGTAAATGTTCACAGGAATGTGATTCATAAAAACCCTATAATTATACCTATTTTTAATTTTTTTTATCTTAGGCATGGATTGGATTACAATACATAATGGTACCATCAATTTCTAGGGAAGGGATGTCACATTTAATTTTCAAAACCAACATATTGTCATATATTAGTTTGGTGATAAATATAATCTTACAATTGATATCACATCAATTGTATGATTCTTGATTACTATTTAATGTGATTTTTATGACATTTTGAGAGATTTAAAAAATCAATTACATCATTATTATGTTTCTTTTTTTGATGTATTTCTAGATTATTCTCCTAGTTTTTCATTGAATCTTGATAAAGAGTTCTCAATAGAACTCATTCTTAGATCATTACCATTCTGAAGGACTCCATAAAGAATATCCCAAACCGAGTTATATGAATTGTAGAAGATACTATATGAGAATCATGAAAAGGTATTAATTAAACTACGTGTGATACCTTCGGGAAAACCAATCATTTTTAATAAGAAATAGTGATTAATGCAAATATTCATTTATCATTGGGAATTTAATATGATAAAAATAAAGAAAAAGCATCATCTAACCAATATTGGTGATTTTTTTGACCTACTATACAAATATCAATATATTTTAAAAATTTAACTTCGTTCTAAATATCATCAATTGTGGGTTCTAAAGGTGGATATATGGATAGAAGCATTATAGTACATGGTATAGTCACTATGAAAAAATATCTATTCCATTTGATTTTCCTAAATACAATGCTATAATAATTTATTTTACAATCAGAGTCATTATAGATTACTTTGATCAATGTTGGTTAGTCTTTACACATGATATTATAATATATTAACAGATAAAAGAAGAGAATATAAAACACATGTAAAATTTTCATAATACCCTAATTAAGGATAAAATGCATGAAATGTAAAAAAAAATTCAATTTTGGATATAAATGTTTTATTTTTAGGTTATATAATCTCATGAAAGGGTCCATTTGTGGTTACATCATAGTCAGATGCTATTGAGCATTGGACTGGGCCATAAAATATGACTATAATTTCATATTTTCATGATTTGGATTGATATTATAAAAGGTTTGTGGATAATATTTAAGGAATATCCTATAAAATACACATGTTATCATATAAGGGATCCAAGTAACTCTTAAATGTTAAATGTTAGGAAAATTTCAAGGAACTAAAAAGATTGTAAGTTAGTTCATCATTTCATACCTTAACCTATAGTGAAGAAGGGTTTTTAATCAATTAAGACACATATAATAAGGTAAGATGATTAATTACTATGAGTAATAATATGGTGATAGCTTATACACAAGGAAAATTTAATTTCATAAGAAAAATGACCCTACTCCTAATTTTGTTTCATCAATTGTAAACTTTTCATGAAATACATGGCTGAATTAGCTTTATTGATAATGGTATGACATATATAATGATCATACACCATTAAATTATATATTAAAAAATAAAGAGTTGAAAATGAGAGAGAAATGATGGTTTTAGATGATTAAGGAATATTATTTATCAATACATTATCAACTAAGGAATGGGATCAAGGTGGTTGATGATATGATTAGAAAAGATCATGTTATCTTATCTATGGTTAGGATTACAAAAGTGAAAATATTTCTATATTTTAGAATGTAATTTTTTTAAATTTTGAAGGAATGATACAATATTATATTTTTTTAATATGTGATCAAATATATATCCATGTGAATATTAAAGAGGCGCATGATAAAGATATAGATTTATAAAAGAAGGTGATAAATGATTGATGTCTTGTCCCTAATTTTTGTGGAATGATATGTTTAATGAACCATATATACAATCCATCCATATCTTATTTTAATATTGATATGTTGATTGAATCTCATAGATCACCATTATCTATTTATCCGAGAATTAAAAAGATGTATAGAGATATTAAAGAGTATTTTTGGAAGGATGGAATGAAGGATGATATTGAATAGTTTGCATCTCAGTGCTTGGTGTGACAGAAAGTTAATGATGGAAGACAATATTTTATAGGTTAGTACATCCATTACCAATACCAGAATGGAAATGGGAAAAATTCACCTTGAATTTTCCCCTGGACTCTCCAAGACATATAATGGGAATAAATCTAAATTTATTATAGTTGATCTCCTTCTGAATTCAGAACACTTCATCACTATCAGGGAAAATTTATATTGGAATAAACATATTGGGATTTACATTAAAAAATTTGTACAGTTTCATGGAGTACCTTATAATATTGTGTCTGACTTTGATAAGAGGATAACATTGATGTTCTTGTGAAGTATTTAGCTAGCTCCTAATACATAATTGAATATCAACATGTTGTATCATCCCCAGAAATATGGAGAGATTGATATAAACATTCAAAACCTAGATGAGTTGTTTATATCAGGTTCTATATATTTCAAAGATTATTGGGATCATCACCTTCATATAGTTGATTTTTTATACTAAAATATCATTCATTCTAGCATTTATTTAATAATTGTGGTTTCCTATATAGAAATTAGTATATAACACCAACATGTTGGGATGAAGTTTCAGCAGGAGAGATGTTGGGACTGGATCTAGTTGATTAGACGTTAGAGAATGTCATGTACAATAAAAGAATTTTAAGGGGAGCCCAACTTTGATAAAAAATTTATGATTATCATTTTTGACATGTTCAAGATTTTTTTTTGTGAGAATGTGTTTCCATGGATTTATCTTTGGATAACTATTATTATATTATGGAAAAAATGAAAGACGATCCCTATGTATATTGGACCCTTCCCTATTTTAGATCATATCAGAATAGTTTCTTATCATTTGGAGCATCCTCTGAACCTATTTCAGTTATATGATGTGTTCTATATATCTTTCTTAAGGAAGTACACACCTGATACTTAACATATAATTTAATCCATGGTTATACTTATAAATCATGATCATTCTTATGTTGAAAGAATAAAACTATATTTATTGTAATAGAGCGATGAAATTTTGATGGTGAAATTCATTAAAGGAGGGTAAAATTTACCAAACTTATATTTTATGATATTTTTTTTCCTATAAAATTACTTTTTTGGATACCATGCATAACTTGAAATATATAGTTTTACCAAACCACAGTGTACTATTAATGTTATTATTCTAAAAAACCCATTATAACATAACCATTAAATAAAAAGGTATGAATTTGAATAAAAACATATTGGAAATTATGTATAAATTTTATATATAAATAAAATATAGTGATAATTTAGTATATATTTTTCAGTGAAGTCTTTGTATGCTTCAAAAATACATTTTTCTCAAAAAATGTATTTTATTTATTTTTTGGAGAATATTATAAAATTAAGCTTTTCATTACTTATAAAATATATTTGATAAAATTGAACTCAATTTTTAAATTAGAATTTCAATTTTTTAGGTAAAATGTTTTTGTATTTTTCAGAAAAGGATAATTTTTTATTGAATAGTGAAAATTTATTTTTTGAGAAAAAACAACCTTTTACAATAAATCATTTATTGGTTCCATTATTCTTTAATATTTAAATAAAATTTATCATAGATAAATTATATCAAAATTAATTCTATTTATGAAATTTTAATCATGTTTATAATGATATTTTATAGTAATATGTTCTATTAATATAAAAAATTTATCTTTGGAAAATCGTTTTTCTATCACACCTATGAGATTAATTTTATATTAAATTCTACCATTTAAATTAATTGAATTTGAGAAAATTGATTTTATATTTATAATATTCATAATAAATATTATATAATATGTCAAACTTAATATTTGTTTATAATGAATAGTAAAACTTGTTCAAATTAATTATCATGGTTTAGATTAAAACATTTTAGCCATGGTGTTATACTGAAAATATATGGGTTAAAATTATTTAATCACCTTAAAAATATTATTTTATTGACATATATCATCCTTATATAATCTATTATTTTATAATTACACATTTGGGTTCATTTTTATGCTTAAAACAAGGGTATATCATTTTATTTTAAAAAATTTCAAATGTGTCATCTCCCCCACTTATAAAAGGGAACACCACTTCATATGATCTCAAAAACTCCAAATCATTTTATCTTAGAAAATACAAAAACATATACTTTCCTTAATTCCTTAACCATATCCTGGATTCCTTATTTTGATTATAAAACCTTCACATAAAGGCTTATGGTGATAACCGCTTTAAGTTGTATGAAGAAGAGGTATTGTTCTTAACCTAGAATTAATATTTTAATTATTATTTTCCCTACATAAAATATTATTAAATTATTATTATTTAATAACATAAATATATCACGAGTAGATATATTTTATTATGTTAGTGTCATAACCCACATCCAACCCCGCTTCCATCAAATGCGAAACAAAACTATTAACCACATATGCAGTAGACTACTCCCTCGCAAACCGATGTACTTAGTTTTCCAACACCTCCTCTCAGAGATATATAAAATTATATATATAATATTTATGAAATATTTATATTTCATTACTTATAACATCACATATTACTTCTTCGATTTCAAACCGTTTAAAAATGATTACGTTCGTCTTGCGTACATGTGCACTACAACCTCCACGAAGTGATGAGATACAATATTCATTTCTTTTGGATATAGATGATAATAATGATATATTTAACAAATATATCGGATATATATGATACATTCATGATTTTTTAAAATTTAATTAATATAGATCATTCAATTATTTAATCCATTGGGAAAATAGAATCAATGTTAATGTGTACATATGGCCTCCCGTCTACATGAATAATGTAATGTATTTTCCTTCATTTAAATTATATCAATTAATATAAAAATTTATATAGTTATTATATTTGTTTTTATATCATTTATATTTTTTATAATTTATTTATTCATAATCAAAATTTGAAACAAAAACTACCACACCAAAAAATACATGAAAAACCATAGTTGTTTTTACCTGAAATAGTGAATAAAAAAATATTTTTACATAAACTGGTGATAAAAGGGTTTACATTTTTAATTTATTTAATGATATGTATTATTATGGTTCAAGAATAAATTTATAATAAACCAATTTTTATTTTAATAGTGGTTCGAACATGTATGAAGAAAGTGGATACTTTAGGTAAGGGATTTCTAGTATCAATTTTATTTCTAGGGGATATATGTTAACATCGATACTATTATTATTTTTTGATTATATAGTAAATAATTTATAAGTTATATCACAAATATAATTCATTTAATTATATTTATAGTTTCATATTTTATTATTATTTTATGGAGCTTATGATCCAAGAGTTAACCCATTGGTAATGGATTTTAATGTCACTTTTTTTGGGGATACATAACATATTCACCACATGTTTATCTTGTGTAAAATATATACTAACCATGAATTTATTTAATGATCCTTATCATTATAATCATAATATATAAATCTCAATATATGGATCTTTATTTCATTGGATTATAATTCAAAATGTACCCAGTTAGTAGAGGTTTTATGTTTCTATCTTATTATTTATCCAAATTATTTTTATTATGATTTTGAGGATGAAATATTACAATCTATATCCCATGAAAATTATAAAATTTATATTCCTATGATTATTTCATTGAAATAAATTTTTTCATGTCATTTTTATCTATTTTTGTACTCAAGATCCTAAGATAATGTTTTAAGGTAAACTTATCTATATTTATCTGTTTAGTCAAAAATAATTTCTCTTTGATGAATGTTTTTTATAGAAATGATTTAAAAAATGTTGATACTGTTATACAAATATTTTTTAATGAAATTATTTATATATATATTTTTTTTGAAAAATTGTTTTAATGATATATCCTTATCGTTTAAAAAACAAGGATTTTTTATATTTTATCAGAATATTTGAAATGAGTTTTCTCATTAACATGGATGATAAGAATGTTATTTTCCAATATCATAACCTCATAATTATTTAAGTCTTATGGTATATTTTTTCATGGTTATATTAAATTAATATTTTTCTTAAATATTTGGAATATTTTTAGATTTCAAACATGTGATTCAATGTGGAAAGGTTATTTTCCTTACAAAATGTTCTATGTGAAATTTCAAAATCATTTTGATACTAATACAATATCTATTGATATTATTTATTATTTACATGGAATATTATCCAATTATTGAATCCTTATTCATTCTCTAGATGATTTATAATTATGATATAATATGTCTATTATTATTATTTATTTCCCATGAGTTATGTGATGATGAAATATCCATGTGACCAATCTTATTCACATGGTAAATTATAGGATGGAATGTTTATAAAACCCATTTACTTGTCATCGGTTATTATATAATGGGTGGAATATAAATTTATGGATTATGTTATGGATATGACATCATAACCCTCAACTTCATTGTGTATAGATTTATATCTTATGAGTTAAAAAAATGGAATGGGGAGTGGACCCGGTTCAGTAAGGGACATTGTCCCCTAGGATATTATTTGGATTGAACATTTACTACCATGAAGGATTAGTGATTGAACCCATTACAATATGGTATCCTTATAAATGAGTTTGAACTACTAAGGGAATTATTTTTTATACTTATGTGTATTCTAGAAATAAATTTCTTATACCAATGTTATGTTCTTGTGGATCATGTTTTTTTTATTCCTTCATGATTATTATCTTTTGAACATCCATGCATTATATGATGACTAAAAAGTACAATATTTGTTAGGAAGATTTTGGTTTTAAGATGTCATGCTCATGTTCTCATACACATATGACCTTTTTATGATTATGTGACCATTAATATCTCACCTTTTACCCGTATTTAGCTTCTGATCTCACCCTTTCTATGTTTTCAATCCTCAAGGAATGAAGACATATTTTATTCATGATATGTCAAATAAGTATGATATCTATGAAGAAAATTTCAATAGATTATGAAGAACTGTTATGAACCAGCTATTTATCCATTTGAGTATCCATAGGCACTAGACCTATAAGATTCATTCTAATATCACTGTGTTATTTGACGAATATTAATTTAAAATGATGTGTCATATATATATATATATATAATGATTTGGTTTCTATACTTCATATTAGTGAATGGTTTTGTTAATAATTATAAAATATATTGAAAAAAAGTTACTAATATCACTGGGGATATTTCTAATTGTAAGTATATGGATAAGTCAATGTATAGGAAAATTTAAAATAATTTTGGTAAAGGATAGAGAATGTATTTTACAATAAATTTTATCCCTCTATTGATAATATAAGCAGACTTAACTCTAGAATAGTTCTACCTAGGGTTAATAACTCTAAAAAGGTATCATTATTCTCTGAATTGATCAACGCATAGTGGAAGACAATGTTCCTTGATACAGAAATTGTTTAACACTCTGAGGGATATGCATTGTAAACTCCACAAATCTTCACAAACCATCATAAAGGATATTAATGGATCATGACCGTGAATAATCTTGGTTAAAACTATGTTTTTATAGATTGTAAGAAAGGTTTCAAAATTAAAATATACTATGAATTATTTTTCATGATTTATCACAGTGATTTATGATTCATGATGGCAATTCTTACCATTTTATATTTAGAAAGATATTTAATATGGAATTATGAGGTTGATGTAGTAATCAGTATGGTAATATATTTATATAACCTATCCAATCATAGGTATATGAATTCATGTTTATCATTAAATTTATCAAATATTAATAATTCACATCCTCATATATTGGGTGTAATTTTTTTACTAAAATCACGTAACAGATTGTTGATAACATCTCATGTATATGATTCTTCTCTAGGTGATGTTTATTGGAATGTTCTTCCTAAAAATATTATTATTATACTTATGGTATAATTTCATGTTATATTATGAATGGATTATATTTATCTATAAAAATACCAAGTCAATTATCAATTAAGGGAAGTAAAATTTGATATTTCTAACAGACCTTTGATCATCTGTCATTGTTTTGAAAAATATGAACATCTAATGGATATAAAATATATTATATAGGTATTTATTCCAATTAAAAAGGTTTATTTATCTTAGTTGGTATGGTTGAAACATAACATCAATGATATTCATATTATGATGGATATTTTTTATTTATTTTCATAATATAATCCTTGTCTTCCATTGAATCCTAAATTTGAGTTATCAATAGAACTTATGAAACGAACGACATCTATTTCAAGGACTCCATATATAATGTACTTAATTAAGTTAAAATAATTAATAAATAAAAACATAGATAATCATGAAAAGGGTTTTATTTAGCCATGTGTGACACAATGGAGTGAAAATATTTTTTTTATTAAGAATAAATATGGATAGGTGAAACTCTACATTGATTATCAAGAACTGAACCAGATCACAATAGTGAAAATGCATCCTTTAACCCATTTTGATGATTTTTTGACTAACTAAATAGATCTCAATACTATTAATAGATTGGACTTTATTTAGGATATCTTTATTTGATGTTTAATAAGGGGGATATACCCAAGATATAATTATGTACATGGAATATAAACTATGAATATTTAGTTATTCTAGTTTGACATACAATACCCCTGTTATATTTATTGATTTAATGAATACAGTCTTGAGTAATGTACATAATACCTTTATGGTAGTCTTTACAGATGATATTATTATCTAAACAACTATTAAGAAAGAGAATGAATATTAGTTGATAATTTTTATTATTATATTAAGGAATTAGAAAATGTATGAATATTTTATATGATGAATTTTACCTACATAAGTTTTCATGTTTGGGTCATATAATATCAATCGAGGGTATATCAGTGGATCTGGTAAAGGTGGAGACTATTCATAGTTGGTATATTCTGACCACCATGGATAATAACCAATTTTTTCAGGCTTTGGCTATATATTATTGACCGTTTTTTGAGAATTTATCTTCGGTATCCAATCGAATAATCAAGTTAACCTGGCAAGGACCCAAGTTTCTCTAGACATATAAATACAATTAAAATTTCAAAGAATTAAATATAAGGTTAGTCAGTGCATATATGCTTACATTACCATATAGTTGATATGGGTTTATAATCTATAGTGATGCATCAATCATGGGAGTGAGATTTGTTCCTATGAATAATGATATGGTGATAGATTATACCTAAAAAAATGTGTGTTCTTTAGAAAAATTACCCTACTCATGATTTGGAGTTATGTATGATAAATATTTCATTAATGATATAGAGTAATTTCCTTTATGTATAACGATGTGATGTATATATATATATATATTGATATTAAAATATTAAAGTATATATTCATAGAGAATTATTTGAACATTCTCGAAAGAAGATGGTATGATATGAATAAGGATTATTATATTTCAATACATTAAATCACTAAGAAAGTGAACTAGGTGGATGATTTTTTGAGCAAAAGGATAATACAATATCATATATGATATGGATAATACTGAATCTAATAATTATAAATATGAAAATGATGGATCAGAAAATTGTTATGGATGGGGTGAAATCATAACATTCTTAAATAAATGACCAACCATATTTACATGTGAATATTTAAGAGGTGTTGGAGGAAGATGTAGAGCTTCAAAAGAAGGTGAGAGAGTTTAACCATTACTATGATTGAATGATACGGTTTAGGAAGTTTTTATTTGTTTAGTCCATACATTATTTAAAAAATATCTATTATAGGATGATCATAGTCCATCATTAACTATTTATCCTGGAAGTAAAAATATGAATAGAGAAAAGAAAGAGTAGTTATAGTGGTATAGAACGAGAGTGATATTATAGTTTTTATATCTTTTCTTGGCATGTTAACAAGTCATGGATAAGTGAAAAAAATATAAGGGGATTCTACAACCATTACCCAAACCGAAATAGAAATCGGAAAACATCACCATTAATTTGGTTGTCAAAATCCCAAAAACATTTGAGGGGAATAATGATATATGGGTTATAAATGATTTAATAATGAATTAGGAATACTTCAACACTATAAGGGATGATTTATGTTTAGATCATATTTCTATGATATACATTAAATATTTGGAAAGGCAGAATGGTTTTTTACATTCTATTGTGTCTGAATGAGATCCAGTGTTTAACTCTATAATTTATTAAATTAATTAGTATGATCTTGATATATAATTTTTTTAGTACTTCATATCATTATTAGATAGATGTTTATCTCAATAAAACCATAAAAATATTGATTATTTATTGAGACCTTAATCTATTGATATAAAATGTTTTTTGGATAAACACTTTACATTAGTTGTGATTTCATACAATAGTAGATTTCATTCAAGATTTCTTATGTAACTTTATGAATCCTTATATGGAAAGAAGTGTAAAACTACAAATTTTTGGAATAAATATATATAAATAAAGATATTGGTACAAGAGATATATATATAATTGGAATATATAGTTAGTTCCATTCAATAAAACATAAGGCCAACACAATGTTTACATAGAAGTTATACTTATAATCATTGATGTGATCTAATATTTACTTTTATTAAGAAGTTTTTTACATGAGTTACTCCATATAGAGAGATTATGAGATTAAGGAAGAAAAGAAATATATTCGCAATGATATTTCCCCCCTTTTGATTTTGTATCGAGTTGGAGAAATT
Organism: Viscum album; assembly: GCA_963277665.1. NCBI lineage: Eukaryota > Viridiplantae > Streptophyta > Magnoliopsida > Santalales > Viscaceae > Viscum > Viscum album. The sequence continues at coordinate 1,761,641,688 of OY728120.1, read as the reverse complement.
TATTATTGCTTGGTACTTCCACCAACCCCCTCTCAATTCCATGATATGTTTCTTGTATCTATCTTGAGGAATTACATCCCCAATCCATGACAAGTACTGAACATATATGTCATACCATTAGATCAAAATATTTACTACAAAGAAAAACATGTGTTTAATTTGTATCATCGAGATTATTTTCTATGAAACAAGACCACTCATCTTGTCAAAGTTTTGAAAAAATACCACCATGTTGAAGAATCTATATGGGAACCAAAGGATATGATGAGGAATAAGTATCATCATAATTTTATGTCAGATTCTGTTATTGTAACACCCCAAGGATTTATAAATAAATTTAACATAGAATGTTATGCATTCAATACTGAGTCTATGTGAATCAACACTTTGTTATTATAATTATTTAAAGGAGAGAGTTATAATCGATCCAGTGAACATAATTTTACAACTATTGTGAATTGAACTTTTAAAAATGGACCTTCATGGTTGCGATAAGTAAGATATTCAGAGTCTGATAGGATCAATGTAATTTTTGGTGAAGAGTAATTTGAACCTTTAGAATAGTAATGTTACTCTTATGAATAGTAATATAACCAAATTAATAGTAACATAACCTAAGATAGTATTAATAAAATTTAGGTATATTTTAAGATAAAATATGATATATTTATAACATGAAATGAATTAATAAATATTTTGAAAATAATAAATTAATTGTGGATATTTTTGTTAAACATTTTTTTTTATAATTTTATAATTGATTAAATGATTTAAAAGAAAATATATTTTCATAAAATATATTCATAAATTAATATTTTATTATTTTAGGATTATAATATAATTTAATGAGACCTTGATTGATTATTCAATGTGTTATAAAATTAATTATAGTTTTAAAATTGTTTTTTTTTCAATAAATTAGAATTTTATTTGAAAATTAAAATTTTCTAAAATAAAAAAATTATTTTGAAAAAATGGATTTCATTTTTAATTTCTTGATGTTGAAAAATTATTAGGGTGATTTTTTGGAATTTTTCTAAATTACTTTATTTTTTTGTGAATTGTGAAATACAATAATTTAAGGTATATATACATTATAAGTTAAATAAACAATTCCTAACATCATGAATGGTGTATGAAACATAATCTATAAGTTCTCTTGATTATTTTAATATATTTACTGAAAATTATCAAATTATTCATAGTCTTGATCCAAAATAAAAAACTAATAAATAAAATAATCAAAATACCCTCCAATCCTCCACTATAAATACCACCCCTCAACCCCTCTTCTCCTCACACCTCTTGAGCTTTGAGAATTTTATATATTCAATCCAATAATATTTCCAATCCTCTTAATCACATAGAATACCCACTAGTATCACCAAAAGGCCAAAACCAAGGGCCTTAAGAAGGATCTCAACGAGAAGAGATCAAGAGGTAAAAATCAAACTTTTATTTTATTTTATTTTTCTTTTCATTTTATTTTCTATTTTTTTTATTTCCTCACAACCCCTTATCCAAGATGAATGAAAAAAATAGTATCTTATATATACAAAAAATTATCATTTTTATGGGAAAATTATTTATCACACCTTTTATCCTCTAATGTTTATTTTTTAAAAAGTGTCATCTATGATGGGTTGATTTACCGACATTGTGGACGATGTGTTTTCAATTTCCATTAATTTCTTAACATATAAATATAAAGAAATTTTAATGGTTGAAATAGATTATAATGTTTATTATATCACCTATTTTATGTTCTGAAATTATCATATATAACTAATATTATATTATATAGCAGAAAAGTTTGTGATTATCGATGAACTGAAAAAATGATCTAAATGCATATCATTAATGTTTTATCTAATGATTTACTGTTATATATGAAAACAAAAATTTATATGGTATCAATTAATATTATGTAAACAAATTAATACCATTTCAATCCACTTCTTGAGTTTTTCTTCTATTCGACAAGAAAATCCATTACGAACTGAACATGGAAACCATGTTAAAAACGCAACTAAAACAATGGAAATAACAAAATATTATAAATAAATGGGTGGAAGGATGTTATAAAAAGATAACATAAGGTGTTATAAAAATTAATATGTTTCTTTAAAATATTAATAAAACTATTTTAACCATTATATAAGATATTTTTTTACATTTGATGTAAGACGCCCCTGAGGTAAGGGAATTCAGTATATAATTTCCATTCTTTAGGTTAACCTTGTACTTTATTAAGTATGTGTCACAAGGATTATTCTTGAAATAAATTTTTATTATATGATGTTTTGTTAGATATATTTATAGTGTATATAAATATTCCAATATTTTTATCTACTCTCCCTTCAAATATATGATATTTGTAAGGGACTTTTATTTAAAAATATTCAGTTAATTTCCCTTAAAAAAGAATGATTTATATAGTGTAAGTATTATTGTTTTGTGATTATATTATGGTTATTAGGAATTTTTATTGATTAATGGTGGGATATATAACTCCCTCTAATGAATTATGTATTTTTATGTTAGAGTTCAACCGTATGATTACTCTATGTGTAACTGCGATGGTTACCCCATAAGTTAGTCATGAGGGTTTCTTTGTTTGGTGTCCAAGAAGGTTACAAATCATACGGTAGCCGTGAGGGTTAAAATATTAAGTAATTAATGACCCATGTTACCAATATGGATAATTTATATTTTTCTTATGTTTTATGGAATTCTCATGATTTCACATAGTAACTATATGATACTTATCGGGCATGTAGTATGTCTTTGTGAAAATGATTTCATGTGATTATAAGTATTCATGTACTAATGGTTAATTTTATTAATTTATATCCCTTATTGATTTCTGTTCTCGTAAAATGTTTTAAAATCTTTTTTACAAGTTTTATGGATTGGTAATAGATATGGAGAAACAATAATTAATGTTTCTGAAGAATTTATGTTTTATTAAAAACTTTTGTATTACGAAAAAATGTATACTATTTTAGTAGTACCAACCTTTTATTCTTGGTGATTGATATGTATGATTCATTTCCTAACTCTCTAAAAATATAAATAAAAAATATCATTAGGAATGTAAGAATGTGAATTCTAGTTGAATTAACAAGATTATGTAATGTTTAAGGACAAGTCCTTATATTTGTTATCAAAGCACAGTTTAAATAACATTAGAGGTTAAGATATTAATTTGGAGATCCTTTATAACCACAAGGGTTTTTTTCATATGGAATTTTTTTGAGCTTTATGTAAATCATGATATATTGGATAAAGACCAAAATAAAATAAGATATTGAAAGTTTATGGATTTGAATATTATAAATATTTTTTGGATTTATCTTTACCATGTATTTTATTTTTTATTTTAATAATTCAATTCTTGTTTATGTGATGTTCTTCTTGGTAGATTAACGATAATTTTTTTAGAAGGAAGGAATGATATATTACAAAACATTTTATCCCACCATTATGATTTGATTATCACTATTATTTCAAAGAACTATTCAAATGATTTTGAAAACTTACTGAGTATTCAAATTAGATATAGAAAATTTTTTGAGTCATCCAACACCTATAATTTTCTAAAACAATTTTATAGGTTATGTTATATTTTCATATGATTTCAGGATCTCAATTATTCCCAATCTTATGTTATGTGAAATAGAAATTGTGCCATGAACATCTAATTTTTGATAGTATTACAATATATCGAAATAAATAGGTAAGATTAAGAAGATCCTGAAATCCTGAATCATGTTATGAATTCTTTTATTATCTATAAATAATGAAAAATTATTGGTTTCTTATTTATGAATCATGTTGATATAATTTATATAATTTATTTTTAGGAATGCATTATTAATAAATAACATATAAATTCATAGTTAAGGGAATATGAATAATTTTGAATGATTAAGATGTCAACATATAAAGGATTCAAGAGTTATGGTATATTTAATGATGATAAAGTGTTTAAATGTACAAGTAATATATTCATGATGGGAGTACTTTGGATAATTTTATTGAGTTTTAGTTTTATGTAATCCTTAAGATGATATGTTATTTGAGGAAATAAATCTCATGTGGACATTATTTTAGTGGTACAGAAAACTTTATGATTCACATGATCATTTATTTTGAGGTGATTATGTTTATAATTTGGGAACATGTACTTTATCAGAATTTGAATCAGTGAGAAATGTTATCATGGAATAATATCACTATAATTTGGGGAAGTGTTACATGAATATGGTAAATATAATACCTATTATTTCATTTGATGAGAAATTTTTTTACTATATTTTAGAGGAAAATATGTTTTTATGGAATTATGGTGATTTATTAAAATGACAACAATTTTATGAATAATTTATGATTTAGGGATGTACATTGTGAACTAAGACATTAAGTGTTATTGATTTTATTTTTGATAAATGTTAATACTATCCTAGAAGTATATGAGACCAAATAATTATAATTTTTGGGGTTTAATCTTGGTTTAGAATATTTTTGAGGAATTTTAATGATAGTTATTTATGGAATGATCCATATTGAACTTTGGGAATTACTTTTTTTGGTGATTAATTCAGGTTGGGAATTATATTATCTTATACTAACCATTTTATTCTAAATTTATAAAGGTAATAGGAATGGATTTTTTTCCTTTTATGGATTTAGATATTTGTAAAATTTTATAATAACAATAGAAGAATGAATGATTCATGGTCGTAATTTCTAGAAGAAGATTATTTGGTGCCATAAAATAGATTAAACGATAAAACTATACTTTTGAAGTCAGTATGTATCCCTATATTTTCAGTATACATGTCAATAAAATTCCAGAAAATCATGGATAAGATATCTTAAAATAAAATCCATATCCATTTTCTTTTCATAAAAATAAATTAATAGCCTTTTTAACCCATCATAGATTTATGGTTCCATGGTGCTTATCATTCCCATGACCCTATTCTGTCTCAGTATCTATCAATATTTGAGATTTGGTTTTCTCTTACTTGTCCATGTTTTCCTAAATGGAAACCTAATATGTGTTACCTTAGGTGGTCCTCATAATTTGTTTTCTATATTATTAAGTGGATGTTTTAATAATCATTTTCTTGTTGTGGGATTTCGAAAAAGGTATTTTGTTATGTTGACCACTAGTTATGATTCCTAATTTCAAATTGGGAAGGTGCAATTTATTGAAGTAGGGTAGAATATAATACCATAAGTATTTAGAAATAAATTTAATACAAAATTTAATGCATGCAACAATGAGTATATGTAAAAAAACATTATTATTATAATTATTTAATGGTTATAATTATATCCTAGCTATCAAACATAATTTTTCCACAGTTGTGAATTGAATATCAAAAAATGTACATAAAAGGTTGCGAACAATATGATATTCAGAGTGTGATAGGATCAACTTAAATTTTGGTGAATAATAACTTGAAAATTTGGAATAGTAATGTTACCATTATGTATAGTAATATGAACAAATGAATTATAACCTCACATATGAGATCATAAATAAAATTTAGGCATATTATAAGTGAAAATATGATATATTTATATCATGGAATATGTTAATGAATATTTTGATAATGATAAATTAATTGTTGATATTTGAGTGAAATATAAATGTTTATTTATAATTTTATAATTAATTTATTGATATAGAAGGAAATTTATTCTTATTAAATAGTTTCATAAATTAATATTTTATTTTATTTTGATTATAATACAATTTTACGATACGTTGATTAAATTTTCAAGGTGTTATAAAATCTGCTATAGTTTTAAAATACTTATTTTTTGAATAAATTATGATTTTATTTGAAAATTAAAATTTTAATATTTATAAAATTAATTAGAAAAGAAATTAGTTCATTTTTTATTTCTATACGTTTAAAAATAGTTAGGGTAATTTTTTGGAATTTTTTTAAAATACATGAATTTTTAGTGAATAATGAAATACGGTAATTTAAAGTATTCATTTATTATATGTTAAATATACTATTACTAGCATCATGAATGATGTGAGTAACATAATCTAGAACATACCTTGATTATTTTAATATATTTATTGATAATTTCCACATTATTAATTATCATGATCTAAATTAATAAACTAATGAGTAAAATAATAAAAATACCCTCCTCTCATCCACTATAAATATCACCCTTCAGCCCCTCTCCACATCACACCTCTAATTATTTGATAATTGTACATATTCAACCCAATAATAATTAAAATCCCATTCCACACATACAATACCTACTGGTATATCCAAAAGTTTAAAATCAAGGGCCTTATGTAGGATCTCATGAGGAATAGATCAAGAGGTAAAAATCATCTTTTTTTCTTTTATTTTCTTTTCATTTTATAATATATTATTATTATCTACTCACCGACCCTTATCCAAGAATCAAGAAAATCTAAATTATATTATATATACTATAAGTTTATCATTTTTACGGAAAAATTAATTATCATACTTCTTCTCCTCTCCCTTTTATTTTTTTAAAAATATCATCCTTGATGTGTAGATTTACCTACATCGTGGATGATGTGTTTTTAATTTCCATTAATTCATTAATATCTGGTAATAGACCCATTTTAATGTTAGAAAAATATTTTTAAATTTATTATATATCTTCTTTTTTTATTTTTAATCAACATATATACATAATATTAAATTATATAATGAAACTAGTTCAGGATTATCGAAGAACCGCAAAAAATGATCTTAATGAATATCATTAATGTTTTATCTAATGATTAGTCATCATATATGAATAAAAAATTATTTATGAAATAATTTAATGTTATATAAGAATATTAATACTATTTAAATCATCTTCTAGAGATTTTATTCCATTTTACATGAAAATCCATTATGAACCGACCACGAAAACCTTGTAAAAAATGCACCCAAAACAATGGAAATATCAAAATATTATTAATAAATGGGTGGAAATATCTTATAAAAAGATAAAATAAACTGTTATAAAAATAAATATGTTTCTATAAAATATTAATAACTCTCTATTAAACATTATAAATTAGGATTAAACATAATTTAAGTAAGGCGAACCCGGGGTAAGGGAATTCTTAACCCAGTTTCTATTCTTTGGGTTAACCTTCTACTTAATTAATTATATAGTACTATGATTATTTGAGAAATGAATTTAGATTACAATAAGATTTTTTATGTGTATTTATATTTTATATACATATTCCATTATTTTTATCAACTCTCACTTCAAATTTATGATATTTAAAAGGGAATTTTCTTTCGGATTCTTCTTTTAACATAGTTTCTTTTTTTAAAAAAAATTGATGATATATATGATGTAAGTATTATTGATTTAGGTTTTTTGTTTAGTTCTTATGAACTTTTTATGATTAATAGTGGGACATATATCTCCCTCCAATGCATTGGGTATGTATATGTTAGAGGTAGGTTGTATGGTTACTCCAAGTGTAACTGTGATGGTTACACCATAAGGCAGTTCATAAGGGTTACGTTATAAAGTTGTTTTGAGGGTTACAAATGATAAGGTAGCCAAAATGGTTACAATATTAAACAATTAATACCCCATGATACCTATATGGTTTATTTTTGATTTTATATGTTTTATGGAAATATCATTCTTTCACAAGATAACTATATGATACTTATCAGGTGTGAAGTATACCTTTGTAAAAATGATTTCATATGATTATAAGAATTCATGTAATAATAGTTTCTTTACATCATTTTTTAACCCTTACTAATTTTTGTTATCATAAAATGTTTTAAAATGTTTTTAATAGGTTTTATGGATGGGTATGTGATAATAAGAAGTAATTATGAATGTTAATGAATACTTCATGATTTATAAAAATCTTTTATGTTATGAAAAAATTGGATATTATTTTAGTAGTACCCACTTTAAATGATTTTGGGTTGATATGTATGATTTATTTCATAATTCTTTAAATTTATAAATAGAAAATATCTTTGGGAATTTAAGATAGTGAATTTTAGTTGAATTAAATAAATATTGTAATGTTTAAGGACAAGTACTTATAAATATATTCAAGGTTTAAATTAGATTTATGTGTTTAGAATTTAACATCCTGATATTTTATGAAATAAATTTTTCCAATAAATTTAATTTATTTGATATCTTGCATTACAATCAACAACAGTTTTTAGTGAACAATACTATACTACTAATATTATTATTTAAAAATGATTATTATGACCAAGCCATTAAACATTGTGGTATGAATAAGAATAGAAAAATTATTTAAATTAATTATAAATTTTTTATATAAAAAATTTTATTGTTAAATTTTTACTTCATTTTTGATAAAATATATATATGATAAAAAATACATTTATCTCAAAAAATGGGTTTTTTAGTTTTTTTTTGAAAAAATAGTAAAATTAAAATTTACCAATTATATATAATATACCTGAAAAAATGTAAATCTTTTTTGGAATTAACAAATCTAATTTTTCATAGGGTAAATTAGTCTTGTTTTTCTGAATAGATTAACATTTTAATGAATCATGAAATTTTTTTATTTTTATTAAAAACAATCTTTAATTTAGAGAATTTACAAGTTAAATTTTGTTTTAATATGGTTACAAAAATAATAATTTCAATTATTCAATTTATTGTCCAATTTAGGATATTGGAATCATTTTCTAGTTTAATATTGATATTAAAACAATATATATATATATATATATATATTAACATTTTCTCTTGGAAAATCGGTGTTTCATCACATCCACATGATTAATATTATATTAAAATTTTACACTTCTATGAATTGAATTTTTAAAAATATAATCTATATTTTTAATGAAAAAAATATTATTATATATTATGTTCAACATATTTTTGTTTCCATTATGAATAATAAAAATAGTGAAAATTAATAAATTTAGCTAAGACAAAAACGAGTTTATAGGGGGTTAAAGTAAAACAACAGGGGATAAATTGACCTAAAAACATTAAAAAACCAATTTTATTTCCATATATCTACCATATATCATATAATGTTTTTTTATTGATACTTTTTTATCCTCTTTAAATGTATAAAAAATTGATATAACTATTTGTTTTTAAAATTTCAAATGTGTACTCTCCCCCAATTATAAAAGGTCACCCACTATCCTCTCATATTTACAGGTCAAAAAAATTTAGTTTTAGGAAATAAATACAAAAATAAATTCTTTATATAGTCAAAATGTCTTGGAGATAAAACTATTATTAAGAAACACTATTAATTAAAATTTTTGTGAAAACCAATAGAGGTTGTTTGAAAAAGAGGTATCATCCATAACCATGCATTTTAATTTTATTTATTCTTACACCACCATTAAATAATATAAGAATATGATTATATAATAACACCATCATATAAAATGTACTGATATTATTTTATTTTTTTCACAGCCCACATCATTCTACACTTCCATCTAATGGGAAATGAAACTATCGATCATGTGTACGATGGACTACCGCCTGGCAAACCGATGTAATTATCATCCCCTAAGAACTTTTATTGGATGGATATAATGATTTATTTAATTTATATACATTATATTTTTGAAATAATTATACTTCTTGAAATATAAAATGAAATCTAATTTATTTACTTCAAATCCATTAAAAAATGATAACATCGCTCGTGATCAGTTGTGGAATACCGCCTCTATGAAGCGATCTCATACATAATTTATTTTATTTTAAAATGGTTGGTAATAAAGATAGAATTAAAAAAATATATGATATGTTTTATAAAAAAATTATTATCTACTGGTCATTTAATATTTAAATTTCTTTTTCCCTCTATATATAAAATGAAAACAATGCTTATGTGTATATACATATTACTGTCTCCAGAAACAGTGTAATTCATTTTCCTATTTCTAAAATTTATGAATGATTATAAACATTTATATATGGATTATATGGTATTTATATGATTATTTAAAAGATAGAGGGTATTTAACCATAATAATTTTAAAAGGACCGTAACTATTGATAAATAAATACATAAAAAATAGTTATTAACCGAAATAGTTATTTTAACAATGTATTATTATTAAAATTGTGATTAATGGGTTTAAGAAGATCATATAAGGTATTATAAATATTATTATGGATTTTCAATACTTTTATAATAGTTATATACATATTATAGATGAGTATTTACTATATACGAAGAATGTCAAGACATGAGATACGTGATTTCTCGTATCTCTTTTATTTTTGGGAGAGAAATGCCAAATTTACCACTTGTTTATTTTGAGTGGTGTATATAAATCCCTTGTAACATTTTATACCATTAATATCCTTTATTTCATGATGTTTGTTTTTCATTTGAATTTTTTATTTAATGGGGTTAATGATTCAATAGTTTCTGAAGTGGTAAGGGATATTCATCTTATATTTATTTTTGTCGGATACATTTTTAATTCAATATTTGTTTAGTTTTTAATGTGTATATACTACCGATTAATGTATTTTATTATACATATAATTATTATTATTGGATATTAATATCCATATATAATTCATTTATTATGGGGAATATGGTTCAAAATATACCAATATGGTAATGGTTTTATGATAAAATCACATTATCTATTTGGAATGTTTATGATTATGTTTTTGAGGAAGAAATCATATGATCTATCACTCAAGATACTAATGGAATTTATTTTTTCCTTTTTTTATTTCATTAAAATTGTTTTTCCCTTCTATTTCCCTTTCATTATGTACTATTGTCTAAAAAATGAATTAAAGGAAAAATCAACTTTATCACTTTCTTAAGAAGAAAATACATTCTCTTCCATGTCCATGTATTTCTGAAAATTATATCTATAATTTTTTAATATTATAAAAATATTATAAATATTTAACTTTATACAAGTTTTATTTTTGAAAAAAATTAAGGGAATATCCTAGTCATTTTCTGAATAAGGATCATTTGAATTTTTATCCAAAATGTGAAATGAATCCTCATTTTTACATGTTTGGAATGAAAATTATTTTCAAATTTCATGACCTATCAATGTTTTAAATATTATATAATTAGTTTACAAGTATATTTTAAAATAATATTTTTCCTTAACATAAGGAAATTTTTTAGATTTTAAAAAATCTTTTCAAATTTAATTGTTATTTTACTTTAGAAATTACTAAATTGATTATTCAAAATCAATTTCTGTTGAAGATGAAATCCTTTTATGTAACATAAGATTTATTGGGTATTTTATAAAATTATAAAATTATTATTATTTATCTAGATGAATTTTTATTATAATGATAAAATTATATGAAACCCATTTCATTTCAATGGGTTATGTTATGATGAGATGATTATAAAACCCATTTTTTCCCATGGGAAATGCTATGATGAAATGTTTATTAAATTAATTTCCATTTAATAGATTATGATATGATAAATTTTGTAAGATATTATGGAACCCATATGTATATATTATGTGATGTGTGGAACCAATATCTCACTCCAATGTATTGGGTAATTATTACTATATCATGGGATAAAAAATTATTGGAATGGGGATTGGGCCTAGTTCGTTAAGGGAAATATTCCAATTTGTTAGTATTGGGAATAAAACAGGACCAATATGATGGTTTGGGGAGTGAAACCATTTCACAATGATATCCATGGGAATAATCCTGAACGCATATGGAAATTAATTTCTATGGTTATGTATATGCCACAAATCTATTCCTTATGAAAATGTTATGATATTCTGGCTCATATTCTTTAATTCATTAAGGAATCATGTCTTATTAGTTACCATGATTTAATCTATGACTCATAACTAAGATAATTTAAATACAAGTTTTGGTTGTAAAATTATAATATCATATTATCATACCATTATTATAATTCTATTCCTATGTAATCCTTAATATCTCTCTAGGTTACCCATACATTGAAAATGACCTCACAAATTATTAGGATTCCTTTACCTAGTGTATGAATAAAGGTTTATGTGTGACATTTCTAAGAAGTCTTATAATTATGATAAACTATGTGTGACATGATTTATAACTCATATTAATTAATTATTTATGTATTATATTTTCCAGAGGCACTGGACATATACGATTCTAGTGGAGATCGCTGGGTCATGTGCTGAATATTCATCTAATATGATATGATATATATGCATAAAAATATTAGATTGTTATATAAACTATATAATATCCCTATTTATGTTATCTCAGAGAAAATATTATTTTATATCACTATATATTTTCATTCATAAAGGACGAGTAGAGAATTATGAGATATGTGTTTCTTTCATTACTTTCTTCTTTAGGTCTATTATTATTGGGGAACATACCTGATTGATAAAAATTATATTTATATTATAATAATGTCTAATCTTAGTAATATTTTTCACCTTTTTATTATGATACACAATCTCATTTTGTTATTATTTATTTTACATATGGATTAATGGTTGAACCGATGTTTGATAAAGATAGAACTTCTCAAGTTACACCATGAATTCTAGGTCTATGATGATGCTATAATTTTAACACATTTGTTTGTGTTATATAATGTTCATACACCCACCACAATGTTATATTTTGGAAAATTGGATCATTTTTTGGTTTTAGTGGTATTTAGAGATTAAATGAAAAAATGGACTAATTTTGGATTTTAATTGTTTTAATTTTATTCTATATTCCATCCATAAAATTTTATAGACATAATGAAATTGTGAGAGTTCTTTTTTAAGGCCTCCATAAATCATGGGACTCATTTAATACTGCCAAACCCAAAGCTAAATCTATCTTTTGGGGGCCCAAAATAAAATCACAGTTTGGGCATTGAAAACTGTGCAGAGATCTGGTGATTTTTTATGTTAGGCTCATACCTCTTAAATTCCTTTACCAAGTGATCTAAAATTTTCCATTAAGAAAGTATAAATCTATAGGAATTAATTTTATTACGGTATCCATGCATGATTCATTAATTTTCAAGGATATAAATGCATTTTAATTCGGAGTTGAGGAATACATAGAGTCTCTCTAGATAGAATAAATTTGAAGAATAAATTGAATACATATCTCTCCACACAAGACAAATGAAGAATAAATTTCGTTCCTATAAGGAGGAGACAAAAAATAATAACATTACTGAAGGTAATATTCCAAAAATCTTTTAGTAATGTGTTTTCCACATGAAAAAATAAAGAGGAAATATTCTTGGGCCAATTTTTCTCTCTTTTTCTTATAAATATCAATATCACCTCCCTTTAAAAGAAATATCCATTTTCAGGAGGAAGTGTGGATTTTTATTTTTTTATTAGTTGTAAATATTTTCAATTTATATTAGTTTATATCTTATTCATCTTCATTCCAATTTTATTTTTTCTTCAATTTTGCGTTTCTCCAATCATGATAATATAATCTCCATGATTATGGGAGCTAACCCTATCTATTATTTAGAGGGGGGGGGAGTAGTGGTATTTGACTTTCTTATTCTTTAATGATTTCTAAAATTTTATTCTAATATTCATATAATGGTTAAATTGATTATTGTTTGTGGCCACCCCACTTTCTATGCTATTTTTTTCCTCCTCCTCATTTAAACGTTTTCCTTCTCATGGATATATAATTCATTCATAAAGAGGAGTTTGGATTAAGTATTGATGTGGAGGATATTACTCCAACATGAACAGGTCTCAGTGTAGGGTAATACAATTTGAATACGATGGTGTAGAGTGAAATTTCATGATCTCTACATTAAGTGAAACAATAAGGAAATATTTTGAATAATAATGGTAACACCAATATAAACCCCTGAGAGAAAAGGTTTTCTTCCACTAAATTTTTTAGTTATATTTTTTTCCATTTATTTATGTTTTGTATTTTAATAATTATATATATATATATCATATATATTTTGTATAAAAACCAAAATTTACATTAGTATATATGTTATTTTCGTTTATTATTAGTATATAAGTTATATTTATACTAGTAAGTTTATAAGAGTGAAAATAAGAAGATATTGTGTTCTTAGTAGCCTCTTCGTGGGATCAACCCTCGTCATGTACACTACATTGAACTCTTATATAATCAAAATTTATTGTTGAGGGATTTCCAATAAATCCCTCTTATGAATTTAGCATCGTTATCTTGGAGGAAAAGTGTTTACACACATTTTTTTCATTAAAAAACAAAAAAATTAATGATTTCAGGAAAAATAAAAAATGATTTATTTAATATAATTATTTTTAGGTCATGTATTACTTTTTTAATTTTTCATATGCATGGGATAGAACTGAATTTTCTAACAGGGAAGAGAAACTTATGTTTCTGGTTGAAAATTATTCTATGGTTATTGAATTTTTTTTCAAAATTATTGAAATGTAAAGAAATATGGTTTTATCTGTTGATGCCAAAGTTATAGATGTAAAATTTATATTGATGGCATGAAAAATAAAGAAAATATGGGGAGAATGAAAATAATATTTCCCCTAAATTTTATGATGAAGAACCTGATAGAGACATGAATATGAAACATGATGATTCAAACATATCTCCTTGGGAATTACTTGATGAGGTTCCAAAACATGTCATGACAAGTAATACAATTGTGGGAGATCAACATGATTTGAATGAAAATTAGTTAAATTTTGTTGAAAAAAGGTAACTATTACTCACATGTTTTTAAAAATATGAATCATTACCTCTCTACCTCTCTATGTTTTTGTAAGAAGATGAAGAAAAACCCATTGATACATAATTCTCAATGGTATTACATGAATAAAACGAAATTCAATCTATTTTAAATGAAGAGAGAGACTAATTTATTCATTATATTTGTTTTAATTCTCTTAGAAATGACACTCTCACTAACAATAACATTCCTAAAATTATGGATGTAGTATATTCACCTATAAGGGACATGGATGAAGTCATAAAAGTTATATCATAATAAGAAGAGGACCAATTCTTCATCCCCCCCCTATTTCCATTTGTATGAAATTTAAATGGGGAAAGAGCTAATGTAATCTTTCCATGGGTTCCTCCAAGACTTTTATATGTTTAATATCAATGGAATAAATAAATTATGGTGGTTTCAAATTAAGAAACACTATCAACCTTTGGATTTGGGTTAAATAACTACAAATTCCAGACTAGGGGCAATAAATACCCATCACATGCTTGGGGGCCAAACCATGGATTATCCCATTTCATTACTGTATATATTCATTTTTCATTATTTTTTTTCATTTTTTCCATTTAATTATTTTAGTTTTAAATATATTTCTACTAGGATCCTATCTCAAGGATTCAACTTGAAAAATAAATCTGATTGTGTCTTTCCTTTTATTTATTTTGATTATTGTCGTATTAATTTTTTTATTAAAATCATTATCTAAATTAAACTAAAAATGGGATAGTAAATGAAATAGGTATGTGGGGGGGGGGGATTCAAACTATTTTTTCGTGTTCTTCCCTTTGTGTTTTCATGTTTTATTTTTTGGAATTTTTTATGTTTTGGTTTTTCATTTTGTGTGAGTTTTTCAAATTATTAAGCTGAATCATATTCTTTTTAATATTCAAACCATCATTGTATTTATGGAATATTTATTTATTTTAATGTTTTATGATTTAAATTATTTTTAATTGGATTTTTTTCTTGATTTATAATTTTTTTCATTTGATGATGTATGATTTATTGGGACACCCATGTTCACCAGTAGAGACAAAATTGAAAATCATTCCCACCCTGAGGGGTTATAAATTTATTTAATGTATTATTTAAATTTTTTATTTTTCTTGAGAGTCTATATACTTGTTTTTTTATCATAAAATTTATTTATTTTATCTTTTTCAAAGATGTTAGTGTTTATATATTTCATAGATATTAGTGTTCCTAGAATGTGTAAAGTATAATTGAGGCACCACTATAAAATCACCTTTTTCATTAAACTCTTAATTTTTCCAAACTTTTCATCCAGAAAATATTAATCCCTTAGTATCCATGAAATATCTTGTTATGAATCCACATTATAATTCAATTATCCATTTCATAAATACTATAGAATTTAAATTTATGATAATTGTTGAACTCAAATGTTGGGTATAGAGAAGATGGTTTACATTTTTCTATCTTAGTGAATCTATTTGAGAGAAATTTAATGACCATGATATTTATTAATACATTGGTGGAATAAAATTCATAATATGTAGATATATGGGTGGAATAAATATAATTAAAAATATTTTGGGTGTGTTCACCAAATCATATTGAACAATTTTTTTTCATAAAAAATTTATTTTTTAGGGAAATTACAGATTTGAATTCATGATAAAACAATGATACAAATAGGGAAAAGAGGGATGTAATTTATAATTTATTGTGAAATTCCTAGTTTTAACTTCCTATGTTAGGAAATACGTATTTGAATGTGATTATTTTTTGAAATGATTAAGGGGTACAAATTTCTTGAGAAAAACTACTTTCATATATTTACTTCACTTTAGAGCCTAACCCACCTCATTCTACCTCTAATGTTTTTACAATTAAAATATTACAACCCTGACCTCAGAACAACCCATAGAAAATACCTCATTTTAGAAATTTTTAGGACTCTAATATGCAGAGATATTATGAGTATAACAATCCTATGTAAATCACACATTTTCATAGGAATGAGAAAAACCCCACATAAAAAATTCCTAGAGTGAAAAGATATTTTTTTGTGGATTTAGGTACGACATACACACGTGGATTAAAATTATACTGAATGTATATTCGTAATTTTTTTGTAGTTAATTAATTTAGATTTATTTATGAGGCATGATAATTGTTTATATGTGATAGTTTAGTTGTGCTGCCATTTATATTTGGGAATATTTGTTATGACCATAATATTAGATGATTTCATAGGAGTGAAATGATTAAGTATGGGGGAGTTTTGAAGAATGTATTTTCACACATTTAATAATGTAATTTAATTTTTATAAACCCATCATAGTTTTATTTCATGGTTAATTGTCACATTTTGTGGTTTTTTTTGTATTTTGAGACTAAATGCAAAAATAGCCCAATTTTGGATATTAGCTGTTTTATTATTAATATGTATTTTAGCCATAACATTTTGTACATTGAGTAAACATGTTAAATTTTTTTTTATTTTATTCCATAATTCCTGGTACTAATTTAATACTACTAGACACAAAGATCAGTCCATTTTTTGGAGGTAAAAATTAACCTCACAATTCCACCTCGAAAATTGTGCACAAATTTGACAATTTTTATGATGGGATGATATGTATTAAATTAACCAACCATATGATCTCAAATTAAATATGAAGGAAATTTTATTTCTAGAGTAACTACTTATATTAAGGTTTCTTTGAAAGAATACTTCATTATCAAGGATATAAATACATTGGAATTCATATTTGTAGAATAATAACAGTTTTTCTGAGAAGAATAAATTTGCGGGGTAAATTGGATATATATCTCTCTCAAAACCTGGCCAATAAATATGATATTTGGAGGGTCTAAATAGGAGGTAAAATAGAAAATCATTAAATAATTAACCCTTTCCCAACCCTATATTTTAGTTGTCCATCCATGCGATAACATTCTAAGTACAAATTTTTGATCCAAATTTTTTCACATTTTTTCTATAAATACTTGTATCACATACCTTTACAAAGGATTAAAATTTAATGGGTCATGGATGATTTGTATTTCTATATAATATATTCATATTTTCAATTTATTTTATTTTATATCTTCTTGTTTTTCTTCTTTCTATAATTCATTTGTTTTTGATTTTCTATTTCTACCACTATACTTATTTTATCTTCATGATTAAAGGCAGATACACCCCACAATTGTTCTATATGGGGGGGGGGGGTGGGTGGGTGGGTGTAGTTGTATTTGGGATTAATTAACTTTAATTATTTCTAATGATTTATTATAATATTTAATTAGTTTTTAAATTGACTATGTGGATTAGTCTCCCAACATTCTCTACTATTGTTTCCTTCCTCCCCATTTAATCATTTTCTTTCTTGTTTATATCTACGTCATTTATATTGTGGAGTTTGGATTAGGTCTTTATGTGTAAGAGATTAATCCAACATGTATAGCTCTTAGTATATGGTAATACCATTTGAATGAGAGGGTGTATAGTAAAAGGTCTTTATATCTTAATTTCCTAAAATAATGAGGAAATATTTTGAATAATAATGATAACACCACTACAAACTACTAAGATAAATAGTTTTATTCCTCTAACTTCCTTGTGTTTATTTTATTTATTTTAAATTAATTCTTTATATTCATACTTATATTTTTTTACATAAATAAATCATTATTTTCAATATAAATCCACCCATTTACGTTACTATATAACATAGTTTTCATTTTTATTATTTTATAAATTATTTTTATAATAGTTTATAATTGTGATAATAGGAAGATTGTGTGTTTTGAGTGTTCTCCTCATGAGATAGACCCTAGGTGTGCTCACTATATTTCAATTGTTGGTAACAAAAATTTATTAGCGGGGGATCCATGAAAATTCAATAATATCAGTCCATCTATTAAAAATTCATAAATATTGGATCTTTTAATATTCTCTTCATTAATAAGCTAGCATGATCCTTTTGACAAAAGAATTGTCAACCTTGTTCTATTTCCTAGGATGGTAGTGTGTGAAGTAGTACTAATATTTAATGCATTCTAAACATATTATTAGGAGAATATCATACAATTCAAATGTGAAAATATAATTTAAACCGTTATGATCGATATATTTGGCATACTTTTCTCCATAAAAATTACACTGCATTATCTGTGTCATAAATATTATTGCTATTGTAACTAAATCACGATCCACTTAATTTTATCAATGAAGAATCAAATGGCTTGAGGGATAAGCATTCATTATATCAATATATATAAGAACAAAACCATTCCCCTTCATCAATTCATTGTGGAAATTTATAAACCATTCCCCATAGCATGGTAGTGTGAGAACAAGTTCACTGACCAACATTTTTTCATTTCCATGAAATTTTCACATCCTTAATCAGTTGAAAAGAAGTTAACTCCATTCTATATTAACATTTTTATTCAATAGTATACCAATTATAAGTATATCATAATTCATGGATAATATCCATCAAATCTATGAAATGTTTATATTCTTATTACTGTGGATGGCATGGTCCAATGTTAAATAACATGTCTCTGATAAAAAAATGATATACCCTATATGAGATTATATAACACAAAAATGTAATGTTCTACAATAAAAATACAAACATGGTAAATTTTACACACAAATTCTCCCTTTTCAATTTTATTCGTATTATCCTCAAGTATTTTTCATGCCCTTCCTTGCTATTGGAATATAATAAATTATTATCTATAAAGAATAACATAAGGTTATCAAGGTAATATATAATGAATTAGATAATTTAAAATACGAATACAACATTGGAATTATTATGACAAAATAGAATCAACATAAATTTAATGTGTTTAAACATAAATATGTCTTCTCCATGTATTCACTTTTTCCCCTAAACTATCAGAATCCAGATTAAATATGTATTTTGGATGAATATTTACTTCCACATAATTTATCAAAAAAATAATCAATTTGTGGAAGAATATATTTATTCTTTATTATGATCTTGTTATATTTCATACAATCAATATAAATAATCATTTATTCAAATTTATTCTTAACAATAAGTATAGGTGTAATCCATGGTGACATAGTTGAACAAATGATTACCTTATCAGGATTATAAAACATTTTTTTATTCAATTACTTTAACTCAACTAGTGAAATTCTATTTGGAGTCCATGAAATATGTGTTTTATTTGGTACAAGTTCTATTGAAAACACATATACCTGATTTGGGGGATGACTGTAAAAATATTTTTAAATACATAAATAAAATCTCTTATAATAGGAATATCATGGATGTTGGGTTTCAACCAAACTATCTATGATAAGTATTGAATTTGAATTGAAATAAGACCCATGAAATAGATTAAGTTTACATTCCACGTGCACATTTATCACTGCATAGATAGAAAATAATTGGATGGTCAATAATATCCAATGTAAATTCCATTCCTCTTAAATTGACATGGGATTTATTTGAAAAATTCAAATCAACACCCAAAATCATAGTAAATTTAACTAGAGGAAAAATAAATAAAATTCGGTACCACATTACCATAAATATCATAAATTGGGGAAGACTCATAGGCTTAAAATGTGATCATCATACCATTAGGGGTTAGTAATTCTATTTAACCATATTTACATTGATGTAGTGATGAGATACCTTTGTATATTTATTAGATATAAAAACTTAAGTAGATCAATATTCAAATAAGAGATCAACAGTTCTAGAGTGGATGTCATGTGTATGCTTCACCACATTTTTAATAATGGAATTTTCTTAAAAATAATAATAATAAAGGAACACATATAAACAAAAAACACCAAAAATCCATAATGTATGGTTAAGGGGAAAGAGAAAAAAAACCAAAGAAACAAGAAAAGGAACACACCATGAACTCCAATCCAAAAATAATAACAATGCAGTCCACACCAGGCCGTCACTCCATGAACTGAAAAGAAGGAGGAGGCCTACGGATTTGAAAACCAGAAACGATCCAGCTATAGAAAAATAGCCTCATCAGCAACCCCCTATTAAGAGAATCTGCCACCGCATGTGCTCACAGATGCCCTAAAAAAATACGCCTGGAGATCCCATGCAATAAAAAACAGGCCACTACATACAAGAAAACAACAGACAAGAACAATAATGAGAATAGTTAACTTAAGAACAAACAGAAATGAAGAATCCCAAAAGAAAAGAGGGAACATGAAAAAAAACAATGATATCACCACAAGAGGCCCCATCCAAAACACGAACTGATATTCAATAAAATATATAATCCTTGAAAACCAGAGCATAAATATACAGATAATTATAGACCTGCCACTTCATTCCTATGGAAAATAATGAAAACAGACCACTCTAAAGAAGAATAAAGAATTAGACTAAACAAATAGACCCCAAAGTAAAAAAAATAGAGCTCAAATATTAAAAACAACCTTTAAAAATAACCTCAAATAGAGAAAAGAAACATCTTACACATTTCCAATAATGGGAGACTTGTCACAATCACTTTAAAGAAAAAGAAAAAGATCATCAAGAACTTGATCATACCAAACAGAATCAATTCCATTAAAACCTTTATTTTCTAGGCCATCATTAATAGAATTGGATTCCCTATAAATGTGAGGGATAATATGATCAAGTAAAATAGATTATCCAAACAAATAATCCAAAGATTAGTTATCTTCTTGGACAACTGAGAAAGACCCATCCTTATGACAGAAATGAAAACATTAGGATCACTATCGATCCATAAATTATCCCATCCACACATCACAGCTTGATCCACAACAACAATAATTCCAAGAATTTCGGACTCAAGTGAAGAGGAAAAGCCACAATGACCCTGAAAACAACCAAGGACACCCCCTTTATGATTTCTAAAAACAGCGCCATAACAAGAAATCCCCATATTACCTCTAGAAGAACCATCAGAATTAACTTTTAACCAAATAAAAATAGGTTCCTTCCAAATAAATTTAAAAGTACCATGCAGAGGCAGGAAGTTTCTATTAACACCTATCCAGTTCAGAATAGACAAATCCTGGACCGAGTTAAAACAAAAATAATTCTTTGGAATATCAACATTACGCATAGCCGAATTAATAACTGATAAAACCCCAATAAATGAGAAGGAAAACTATCATGAATCACATTATTCCAAGAAAACAAAATAAAATAAAGGAGTTCAGTAGCAGCGGCCCTTAAAAGATCCATCAACTATGGAGAAAGCGAAATAGAATTCCATCCTTGAAGGAAATGATGAATGGAAGACATTACAGGCATATGGATTTCAAAAATATCATAAATAACCTTCCACAATGAAGATGCATAGATATAACTAAGAAAAAAATGATCAATAACTTCCCTATGTTGATGAAAAAATACACATGATGAACAGTTAGAAATACCACATATTTGAAGGAAACAATCTGTAGGAAGCTTCCCATGAGGCATTCTCCAAGAAAATGATGTCTGAGAAGGCCTAATAATGTTCAGATGAAGATATATCATCCATTTATAACCTATATTGAAAGATAGAGGATGTCTATAA
Source organism: Viscum album (assembly GCA_963277665.1). Lineage (NCBI taxonomy): Eukaryota > Viridiplantae > Streptophyta > Magnoliopsida > Santalales > Viscaceae > Viscum > Viscum album. The sequence continues at coordinate 1,761,619,367 of OY728120.1, read as the reverse complement.
AACCTTTTAAAGGTCAAAAAGCCATTTATAGCAAGTTCCCAAGCCCAAAAATCCTCTCTGATAAACAAGCAGTAAGTATTGATAATATTAACAATATTATTAGAGAGACCCCCATATTGTCAAGATGATCTTGAATTGTAACATCCAGATCAACATTAACATCATCATTTATCAAGGCATCGACTAGGGGATAACCAATCCAGTTGTGCTTCCAAAAGGATAAAGATGAATTCATTGAAACAAGACATCTGACATGAGAGTCACTGAAAGAAAAAATGGATTTAAAAGTAGGCCAAATAGAATAATCCAGATAATTAAAAACCCCATTCTCAAGCCTATCCCTGAATTGAATATAGATAAAGTCTAGAGACTTAGAATTACTATTGATAATCATCCAAATGAATGAATCCTACAAAGAATCTTTAAACACCTAATGATTTTTAATTCCAAGACCCCCTGCATCATGAGGTTTACAACAATTATTCCAATAGTTCGTAGATAATTTACTTTCCAAAATATTACCAATACAAATGATATTTTTAATAGAAAAACTAATGGTCTTAATGAGAGAGATCAGTCACTTATAGACCATAAAAGAATAAATGAACTTAGAAATAATCACAGCCTTAACCAAGAAAACATGACCCGCCAAGGAGAGGGACTTACCTTTCCAAGTAGCAAGATGCCTTTTGATTTTAGAAATGATATCAGAAAAATAACATGTTTTAGGGCTCCCACAAAACATAGGAACACCTAAATATGTAAAGAGAAGAAGTCCTTCCTGAATACCCAAATCTCTAATAATGCCCGAATTCCTTGAAATAGGAAAATTCCTACCAAAATAAAAAAAGTACTTATTCCAACTAATCTCATACTCAGAGACTTTTTCTTAATTTAAAAGGGAAAGATTAATATTTTTAATATTTCTCTTATTACCTTTAGTGAATAGAATAATATCATCAGCATGAAACAAGTGAGTGGGGGAAACAAAATCATCACTTAATATTTCCCTTTATCTTTCATATTTATATATTGTTGATTTCAATCATTTTCATTAACCCTTAGTCTGAATACATGTTTAGCATAATTTTTTTACTTAATGAAATAATAGAATTGGATGGTGGATGTTTTATTTTTTTTAAATTTCTACCCACTTTCCATATTATCTATCTTCTTACCATTACACCATAATTAAATTTCTTGATGGCCTTCTTTTATATACATAAAAAATTTTATAGTCCCCTTATGTCAAATTAATGAATGATTCATTAAAAAAATCTTCCATAAATAAAATTATCTTTTTCTCCAATATGGTTTTATTATTGAAATTTCCTTTTGATTAAATATTTCATTTCCTATCCCAAAAAAATAATTGATTGGTGACTCCAATATACATTTCCACCTTTAGATAAAATAGAAATATTTCTTCATAGATATTGAATTTTTTATGGATATAAACATTGAGAGTAATGATTTTAAGCTACTAAATAATCAATAAATCTTATATTATAGTTTAAAAATAATAACATAAAAGTACAATAAAATCCTTCATTAATCATAGGTAACTACATATTTGTAAGAACCTAGATCTTCTTTTCAAGTATGTTTTCCTTTTTTCTAGATTTTTTGAGAAAAGGGGAGTTTTTGGAAATTTTTTAAGTACACACCCTGTACTTTATGAGTACATGCCATGTACTTGGTTGCCACGGGTAGCCATGTGTTGGCCATGTAACGGCCTTGCACACGGCCATGTGTAATAACCTATAGTCTGCCTAATGTAGAGTACAGAAATAGAAAGTACACGCTGTGTACTCCAAAAGTACACTTTGGGTTTTATTTTTCATTAAATGCACCGGGGTCACGTCTAATTGCCAGAACGAACTTCTTTTCGATCCCATTCGTCTGAGAGTACCGAGTAGCCACAAATCTTCAAAAATCCCCCAAACCTCCATCCCTCCTCCAAATCAGACATTGTTTATTGAGTTGGAATCACATCGGTGAGTTCTCTCTTATACTAGAACCTTGTTTCATGATTCCTATTCTTTTCCAAGTTATCATGGGTTGAAAATTTTAGAAATTTTCCTAGATATATGGAGTTCTGAGGAGATTAAATCCTCACGGTTCATGTATATTGATCTCATAGACCAAAGGTATGTGGTTTGTGCCTTTCTGTAGGAAGTCTTTGAGTTATATGTGAAATTTTTTCCAATACCCATGAACGGGGGATTGTGTGTTTACCATTTAGCCCTATTGTTTCTCTGCTATGCTCGTATTCTAGAGTAGATGATTATTGATTGTGAATAGGTTGAATTGTTGTGCTTTAGATGTTTTTCCCATGCATGTTTTTCCTATTTTGACATTTGGGTCTTGTTTTCCTGTTGGCTATAGTTTACTATCCATGCCTAGTATTATAGGATAGTGTGCCTATTATTCTGTTATGCTATTGTGCTATAGAATTCTAGCCAAGCAGTTCTAGAGGTCTTCTTGGAACGTTATGCACTACTACACTTTCTTGAATTACACAGGGCCGTGAGAAATTGATGTATAGTCCATACGTAGAATTGATGTTGGGGGATTCTCTAGAGTGTCTTTATAATTATACGATGCAAGAACACATGGGGAATTGACATTGAGTGCTTCCCTAGAGTGTATGTAGTTCCCTAATGTGGGCCACATGGGGAATTAACATTGAGTGCATCCAAAGAGTGCGTTTAGTATGATACAAGACTATATGGGGAATTGACGGTGAGTGCTTCCCCAGAGAGTATATACTTTAGCTGAATTAGAGGGGTGAGACTATGTGTGATGAACAGAGGGTTACTTGTACTTCATAGGTAGGCCCCGAGGGGATAGGCTGCGGGTACTTACTAGAGGTTTACCTATTGTGTTATCTGTTTTTCTGTTGCATGCTGTGTAGTGTTTGAATGCTTAAACTGTGGATTGTTCCCTACTTAGTGCTTTCTGTACCTTTACCTGCCATATACTCACTGACTATTAGGTACAAATCTTCGGGTGGTTGCCTACTGGGGTTTAGTCTCACACCCTATTTGGGTCATTCTTCTAGGCCGAAACAGATTATATTGTTATAGGTATAGATAAGGTCAAGCGCCCTTCTACTTCAGGTACTTGAATTATTGTGGAGCTGGAGAGCATGGGACCAATCTATGGCTTATGATGCTCAGGAGTTTATCTACATTCTTTTGCTCTTTGGTTTAGCACGGTTGTATTCCAGCATTGTGACTTGTTTGGTTGATTTCCTAGACTTATGTACCATGAATCATCTTATATAAGTGGTCTATAGTTTATACTTTTAGTCTTCTGTTGTTACTACTGTATGATATTATTATTGCTTTCACTCTTGTATGTATTTGTTTACATCCACAGCATACCCTGCCAATTAGGGTATAGTTACCCCACTTTCACACCCAAGGCCCTCGCTGCTAGTTGGAAACCTATTCCATTCGGGGAAATGCGCCTGAGTCCATGTGGCCAACTAGGTACGGGGCGCCTCTGGGTGGATTCCAGAACCAGGATGTTACAAAGGGGTATCCGATTATTTCTTTTCTCTTGATTATCTATTTGGAGCCTTTATCTAGGGATATAATGGAATCGATACTTGGTAACAAGCTGTGCCCAGGAGTAGCTAACCCATGTATAGGGAAAATCCAATCTACCTCATTATTGCAATTTTTATGGTTTTCAATTTTATAGTTGACTCAATTTCACCGTTGGGTGATTCACATGTTTTGTGCGGTTACAATTGATGTTATTGAGGTTCTATTTCTCTCGCAACCTGATGAGATGAGGGTATGCCATCTCATGAATCATAAAGCAACTTCTTAGAAATCACATGCCATGCATTATTTCCTTGTCATCTAGGTTGCATTAGCGATTCCATGTTGTTGTGATAGACGTTAAGTATAATATGCATGCTATTGTGATAGATGTCTTGATAGAAATACCTCCCATTTGATAAGGTCTTGTTTTGTGTAGAGATTTTCATGATTGAACACCCAAACTTTGTTCTTGAGGTGTTATGGGACCTCGTGGACCGTAACTTGGTGGATCATTGACTTTTTTTCCATGTTATAATGTGTATAAGAGGCCAAACTTGGATTTGCGGGGAGAATGGGCCCTCACGAATCGGAATTTGGAACTTTCAATGCTTGTTTTAGTGTTTTCTGAGTTCCAGAGTAGTTTCTGAGGCATACTGTCCAGAAAAACACAAAATACACGCCATGTAATGTTATTTACATTCCATATGTCCTTTTGTTTAGGAAGAAATAGTTTTTATTTGGTATATTCCAATTAATCTATGTACATGCTCTGTAGTATTTGACCATGTCATAGGCCGTGTGGGAAGAGACACGGGATGGTAAAAATCTAGAGTGAACATGCCTTGTATCTTCCCTACACGCCGTGTCATATCGACCCCATGCCACCCGTGTCACTAACAACATATGTTGTCGTGTGGTTAGAGACACGCGATGGTAAAAATATAGAGTGAACATGCCATGTATATTCCCTACATGCCGTGTCATATCGACCCCATTCCACCTGTGTCACTAACAACACAGGTTGGCCGAGTCATGTTTAATACACGCCATGTGCCGTCTAAACACACTGTGTAGTCTGACCCAGGTACCCGGCCGTGTCAAAAACAACATAGGTCGGTGTTAGATTTTTAAGTACACACTGTGTCCATCTGAAACACGCCGTGTAATGTCAGGCCATGTGTCAGGCCATTTCAATGACAACACAGATGAGGTGAAGCTTGTCTAGTACACGTCATGTCTACCTTGAACACATTGTGAAGTCTTGTCTTGGGAGAGCAGTGTGTCTTAACCATGTAGAAGGACCCGGGAAGGGGAATCAGATTCAAGTACACACCGTGTGTTTGGAGAACACTCCATGTGTTTGGGGTGTTACACGACTAGTTAGGGAAAGTGTACATGTCCATGTGAAGGACTTCAGGGAACCCGCCGTGTAGGAAATGTACACGTCATGTAGTCATGTTTTATAAAACTTGAGTGCTTTCTTCCTCATGTTACCTTCTTACAATCCTTTTCCAATCCTTGATATCTTGATCTAAGGTGTGTGCTTGACCTTGCATAGTCATTCCACCAAGACGCCCTATGGTTGTACACCAGTTTCTAGGAATTGATCAGACACCAGACATGGCCGATTAGGGACAACCTACAGATCCTTCAGTTGTTCCAGCCTTGGAACCAACCGTTATACCTAATATAGGTGCTGATGCATAGTTCCGGGAGGGATTCTTGGGGATGATTCAGACCATTCAGGGAGGGCCTCCTTCTTCCCTGTCAATGACTGATTTGACACGGGTCTTCTAGGAGTAGCATCCTACCACTTTCTCAGGGGAAGGAGGAACTCAGTCCGTAGATTCATGGCTATAATCCATGCTAACGATCTCTGAGCATCTAGAGATGCCTCCAAATAGGAGGGTCAAGCTCGCTACCTATATTCTACGGGACTCCTCCAAGAGGTGGTGGGATGTGATCTCAGAGGCAGGACGTCAGAAGGTTATGGCTTGGGAGGAGTTCTAGTGCATCATCTATGACTACTTCTATCTGGAGACCTTGAGGGCCGACCGAGCCTTAGAGTTTAGGTGTCTGGATAAGGGTACTCTTTCTATTATGGAGTTTTCCTCTCGTTTCACTGAGCTTCATCATTTCACACACTTCTTTGGAAGAGATGAGTTATTCCTGGAATGGTTGTTCGAGGATGGCCTCAGACAGGACATCTGCTATTAGGTGAATATCATTAGGTTTACTTCCATCAATTCCATCATCAACCAATAACTGATCATGGATCAGAATATGAGGGAATCTGGAGTTGTGAGCCATGGCGGTTTGGCATCCAGGGTTTGTGCTTCACCAACTGATAGCCGAAAATGCCACAGGGAGACTACATGGGGAGATTCGAGTAGGTGGGATGCATCTTCTGGTAGCCAGGTGGTGTGCTATCAGTGAGGGAGAAGCAGGAATACGAGGCCGCACTGCCAGAGAGACCTGGTGGAGTTTCGATCTTGCTGAAAGTTGGGACACCTTCACAGTTTCTATCAGGTCTTCTCACCAGCAGCCGGTGACCGAGGTTCATCTATGACCCACCGTACATGAGACGCTCCACTAGTTTCTCAGCAGTCTGGGAAATGGAGTTCTTACAGCCGTTCAGGCCGAGGTGGAGGTCGTGGCCATGGTGGGTAGTCACCAGGCTACCAATTACAACAGGTCGGATCAACTCCGAGTAGTCAGGCAGGGTCACAGGGCCACAGAGCTATCCTGGGTTTTGCAATGGAGTAGACCCATCATGAGAATGATCTTGGACCCTCTATAGTTCGATGTACCATCCTAGTTTCCTTGGTTTTATCTTCAGCTCTTTTTTATAATGGTGCTACCCATATCTTTATATCTGTTGCTATTGTGGAGAGCCTAGATATCTCTATCTTTTCTTCTACCGATGTTTTGAAACTAGAAACTCTGTTGGGGATAAGAACATTTGGTGTACATTAGTGCAAGGAGTGTCCTCTTGAGGTTGGTGGGTGTCCCCCACTTTGGGATCTCTATGTCCTAGAGATTATAGGCTATGATTTCATTTTTGGAATGGACTGGCTAGTTCCCTTCCAGGCAGCCATCAACTGTTGTCGGCACAAGATGAGTTTCATATCACTAGAGGGTTGATCTTTTCTTTATAAGGGTGAGTGGGATGTCCAAGCGAGTAGAGCTGGTCCAAAGCATCATGGGTTGGGAGCAGTTATAGCCCAGATTTCTAGTATTCATCTGGATGACCAGGGGACTTCACATATAGACTTTCCTCTCTTTGTGGATCATTTCGAAGATGTCTTTATAGATGAATTTTTAGGTATACCTCCGGAGCATGAAGTAGACTTTTCTATTGATCTTGTGCTAGGGGCGGCACCAGTGTCCATTCCTCATTATAGGATGGCTACAGCAGAGTTGTAGGAGCTCAACAAATAGTAGAGGGGTTGTAGGCTAAGGGTTTCATCCAACCTATTACTCCTCCTTCGGGTTCTCCTATCCTATTTACAATGAAAGAAGAAGGTCCCCTCAGGCTCTGTGTGGACTATCGGAAGTTGAACCAGTTGATGATCAAGAACCTATATCCCTTTCATAGGATTGATGACCTCTTTGATCAACTTCGAGGAGCCCAGGTGTTCTCGAAGATTTACTTGAGGTCTGGGTATCATCAGTTGCAGGTTAGACCATCAGATATACCTCTTACAACATTCATGAGGATGTATGGTCTATACGAGTATTTGGTTATGTCGTTCGGTCTCACAAATGCGCCTGCAGTTTTCCTGGAATGGATGAACTGAGTGTTCCATCCATACTTGGATTCCTTCGTGGTGGTCTTCATGGACAATATCTTTGTGTACTATCACACTTGACACGACCATGACACACATCTTGGGATCATTTTGAGTACAATGAGGGAGCATCTATTATATGCTAAGATCTCAAAATTCCACTTTTGGATGGATAAGATTCACTTCTTCGGTCATGTTATTTCAGAGATATGAGTATCAGTAGACCCAGAGAAAGTGAGAGCTGTAATTTCTTGGGAGCATCCAAAGAAAGTCTTTGAGGAGTAGTGTTTTCTAGGGCGGGCTGGATACTATATACGTTTCATACATGACTTTTCATGCATAGCATCACCACTGAGAGGTCTGACCAAGAAGGGTACAATGTTCTTATGGTCAGATACTTGTGAGTCATCCTTCTAGGAGATGAAAGGGAGGTTGACTTCAGCACCGATACTAGTCATTCCAGTGCTAGAAATGAGCTATACTATTTACTGTGATGCTATAGGTATCGGGCTAGGAGTAGTGCTTATGCAGGGTGACATAGTCGTTGTGTATGGGTCTCAGCAGTTGAGGCCACATGAGAGGAATTACATGACACACGATTTGGAGTTGGAAGCTATTGTTCATGATCTACGTTGTTGGAGACATTATCTTCTGGGAGAGTACATTGTGGTTTTCACTGACCAAAAGAGTCTCAATTACATCTTCACTTAGCATGATCTGAATTTGAGATAGCACATGTGGGTTGAGTACCTACAATACTTTCAATTTGAGTTTGCCTATACACCTGGGAAGGGAAACACAATGGCTGATCCATTGAGGAGGAGGACTCAGATACATGCAGTTCGGGAATCCATTAGTGAGTGGTAGCTTATTTCTATGTTCTATGATATGCATTTGGAGGTGCATGAGAGACAGAGTCAGACCATTCTTTCTTCTGTAGCTATTACCTCTACCCTTCTTGATTGAGTATGAAAGAGGAAGCTATCATATTCTGAGGGCCTAGTCTTGCGAGAAAGTGTGTCAATAGAGGACCCTATTCTTGGATATACCATATGTGAGGATGAGATCTTGCATTTCTAGGGGCACATATGGGTGCCAGTAGATATAAACAAGGAGCTGATGCGGGAATTTCATTCCTCTATTTGGGCAGTTCATCCTCGTGTCACCAAGATGTATCATGATCTACATCATCAGTATTGCTGGCTAGGTATTAAGAGAGATGTTGCTAGTTTTGTCATGAGGGGTTCCACTTGTCAGTAGGTGAAGGTGGAGCAACATCGACAAGTAGGGATTTTACAATAGTTACCCATTTCCGAGAAAAAGTGGAATGACGTCACGATAGATTTTGTCATAGGGTTGCCGAGGTCACCTCGTGGGAATGATGCGGTATTGGTTGTCATTAACAGACTTACGAAGGTTTGTCACTTCTTTCCGATCAAGGAAACCATCAGTGTTGATGATCTGGGAAGGTTGTACATCATATAGATTGTATGACTATATGGAGTTCCACACTCTATTGTTTCAGACAGGGATTCACGTTTTTCTTCTCTGGTCTGCCAGGGGCTTCAGAAGGCTTTAGGTACACAGTTACTCTTGAGTATGGATAACCATCCTCAGACATATGGCCAGTCTGAGTGTACGATTCAGGTGCTGGAGGACATGCTCCAAGCATGCATTCTAGATTTTGGAGGTTCTTGGGAGAAGCATATAACTCTTGTGGACTTTTCCTATAATAATAGTTTTCAAGAAACTATTCATATGGAACCTTATGAGGATTTGTATGGTAGGCCATTCCGATCACCCTTCTGTTGGCTGAGATAGGAGAGGCAACTTTGCTAGGACCATATATTGTTCTGGAGACCACAAAGAAGATAGAGTTGATTCGGAGGCAGATGGATATTGTACAGTCTTGACATAAGTCTTATGATGATCAGTGGAGATGAACTCTGGAGTTCGAGGTCGGGGATCAGGTTTTTCTACATGTCACACTGAGGTTGGGACACAAGAGGATTAAGAGATATGGTAATATTTAGCCGAGGAATTTCGGGATGTTTGAGGCATTGGAGAGAGTGGGGCTGGTTGCCTATTTGTTTCACTTACCTCAGAGGTACAGAGATATGCACGACATCTTCCACGTTTCTCAGCTTCGACGTTACGTTTTAGACCCATCCCATTTCTTTCAACCCAAGGAGGTTGAGCTTGAAGTGGATGCGTCGTTTGAGGAGAATCCTATCCGAATTTTTGATTGATGTATGTAGGTTCTCCGTGGCTGGTCTGTTCCTCTTTTATGGGTGCCATGGTAGCACGAGCGAGTTCAGGACGAGACTTGGGAGAGGGAGGCTGATGTATGATCATAGTGGTCGGAGCTCTTCGGGGTTTCTTCTACTAAGAAACCTTACTAGGGAAATTTGAGGATGAATTTCATTAAGGGGCGAAGTTTGTAAGAACCCAGATCTTATTTTTAGGTAATTTGTCCTTTTGTTTCTAGAGTTTTTGAGAAAAGGGCAGTTTCTGGAAATTTTTGATGTACATGCCGTGAATTCTATGAGTAAACGCCTTATACTTTATGAGTACAAATAGTGTAATCAGTTGACGTGGGTATCCATGTGCTGGCCATGTAGAGGTCTTGCACATGACCATGTGTGATGACTTGGAGGCCACCTAATGCGGAGTATAGAAACAAAAATTACATGCCATGTATTTTGTTTTTTTTCATTAAATGCACTGATGTCACGTCTAATCACTAGAACACAATTCTTTTAGGCCCCGTTCATCCGAGAGCACTGAGCAACCTCAGATCTTTGACGAGCTCCCGAGCCTCCATCCATCCTCTGAATTGAACATCGTTTATTGCATTGGAATCGCATCGGTGAGCTATCTCTTTAGCCCGAACCTTGTTTCATGATTTATTTTATTTTCAATGTTTTTGTGGGTTGAACTTTTTTATGGTTTTCGTAGATCTACGGTGTTCTAAGGAGATTCTATCACCGTGGTTAAAGTATATTGATCTCCTAAACCCAAGGTAGGGGGTTCGTTCCTTTCTGTAGGATGTCTTTGAGTTATATGTGCAATTTCGCCCGATACCCATGAATGTGGTATTGCGTGTTTACCATTTAGCCCTATTGTTTCTTTTCTATGCTGGTATGCCGATGTAGATGATAATTGATTGTGAATAGGGTAAATTGTTCTGCTTTGGATGTTTTTCCCATGCGTGTTTTGCCTGTTTTGACCTCTGGGTCTTGATTTCCTGTAGGCTGTTGTTTACTATCCATGCCTAGTATTATAGGATGGTGTGCCTGTTCTTCTGTTATGATGTTGTGCTGTAGAATGCTTGCCAAGTAGTTCTTGATGTTTACTTGGGCCGTTATGCACTGATACACTTGCATGACTTACACAGGGCCATGAGAAATTAGTGTATAGACCATAGGGAGAATTGACGTTGGGGGATTCTCCAGAGTGTCTTTATAATTATACGATGCGAGACCACAAGGGGAATTGACGTTGTGTGCTTCCCCAGAGTGTCTGTAGTTCCTTGACATGGACTACATTGTGAATTGTTGTTGAGTGCTTCCCAAGAGCGCCTTTAGTACGATACCAGAATATAGGGGAAATTGACGGTGAGTGCTTCCTCAGAGAGTCTATAATTTAGCAGAGCCAGAGGGGTGAGATTGTGTGTGCTGCCCAGAGGGTTTCTTGAACTTGATAGGTAGTACAAAAGGCGATAGCCTGTGGGTACTTCCCAGAGGGTTACCTATTGTGTTATCTATTTTGATATTACATGTTGTGTAGTGTTTGAATACTTAAACTATGGATTGTTTGCTACTTAGTTCTTTCTATACCTTTACCTACCATATACTCACTGACTGTTAGGCACATATCTTCAGCTGGTTGCCTACTGGGATTTAGTCTCACACCCTGTTTAGGTCATTCTTTTTCACCAAAATAGATTATATTGTTACAAGTATAGATAAGGGAAAGCGCCCTTCTACTTCAAGTACTTGACTTTCTATAGGGATGGAGAGCATGGGACCAATCTATGTCTTGCGATGCTGAAGATTTTATCTTCTTTCTTTTTCACATTTGTTTAGCACTGTTGTATTCCAACATTGTGACTTGTTTGGCTGTTTTCCTAGACTTATGTATCATTCCTCATGTTATATATGTGTTCTCCAATTTATACATTCAGTCTTCTGCAGTTACTACTGTATGCTATTAATACTGCTTTCTCTCTTGTATGTATTTGTTTACTTTCTGTACATACCCTACCAATGAAGTCATATTTTCCCTACTATAACACCCAAGACCCTCGCTATTAGTCGTCAAACTTTGACATTCATGGAAATGCTCTTGAGGCCATGTGACTATCCAGGTATGGGGCGCCTCTCTGTGGCTTCCGGAACCAGGATGTTACATTGTTCACCATCCTTATTCTTAAGATCGATTAATTCCATCTCCATCTCCTTATAAATAATACAAAGACTATACTTATTGAAAAAAAATCTTTTAAACTCATCCCACCCAATAGAGATAATTTCATCACATTACATGCATTCTTGATAATATTTCACAATTGATATATTTAACTATCTAATTAATAAAATGGAAATATAAAATTTTAATGTTCAAAGGAATGGAGAATAAAAAAAATTCTATTCAATGGTATTTATCCATTTATAAATATTTAGTGGAATAGATGGCCCACTAAAATAAGGTAGATGTTACTTCATCATGTAAACAAAATTTTTTTTGTTCCTTATATAATTTGGAATATCCACATTGAATGATAAATATACATAATAATATTTTTTTTCAATTCTATCTCCCATAAAATTTGGTTATTAGGGGTAAAATAATTTCAGTTTCTATAATATTAAATGAAAACATGTTTCCTTCTAGTTCTAGAAATTGAATTATTTCAAAATCATATAAATAGAAACAATAATCATAGTCATAAGTCATATAATCATCATAATATTTTATTATATTTAAAAATAATTATTCTATATTTTCATTCGTGGAAGCTATATTTTTAACTTAGGTTATCCATAATAATTATCTATTCAAATACTTAATAATGATAGTTCTACAAATTGTGAATTAACCTATTGATATCCCATGGGAGTTTCAAACCAGGTATAAAATAAAGTACCATTAACCATGCACTTGAAATGATGGTCAAGATATAATCAACCAACTATTTTCACGGTTATTACCCTTTAATGAATCTCTACTAAAACCACAACCACTTATTGTGTCCAAATAGGTATTTATTTTCATAGGTAAAGAACACTCCATTATTTACTATAAAATAAGATGTTATCCTATATAAAGTACCATCAACTATGTTCTCATTATAGTTTCCTTATCCTAGTTTAAAAAATTTAGTAATCCTTTCCTCAGATATAAACTATATTGATCTGTACTTTTAATTCATAAATATTACACATTTTTAGATGAATAGTTAATATATTTAACAATTATAAACACTAGAGGACCATAGTGGTTTGGTTTATATGGAATCATTGATACGTAAACAACTAGTATAGAAAATGTTTACATCATTTTGGATTATTTTCTTCAAAAATATATCCCTTTATTGACATATCATAATTAAAACCATTATTCATAACTTGGGGAACAAAAACAATAGAAACCATCATATCACATTCTCCGTAAGATTAAACCAAATATATAACTATCAATAATTATATATGAGAATACGATAATCATATTGGTATGTGAAAGTTTTCCATAATTAAAATAATAATAGGCAATCAATCAATGATCTTTAGATGAAAAATTGAATATGGTTTTGTTAACAAAATGACAGAAGACATAAGTGTACATAATCATCATTAACAAATATTGATCTTGGAGAAAATAAAACAATTAAAATAAAAAATATTTTTTACATAGATATACTATTTAAAATAATTTTCTGTGTATAGGATTATATCCAAGACTATAATTGGGTATTGTGTTTATTCCCAATTTGATAATTTCCATAGTAAAGGTTCACTTTAAAGACTATATTATTGGAAAATTCCATTATTAAAATTAGTACACTCCATAGTCTATTTCTTATTATATAGTGAGATATCCTTATTTAACCAATTTATTATAGGGATATATAACTCTATAAATACCCATAACACTTCAAAACCAACCATATGTGTACCCAAATTACACTACACATTTATCATATCTTCATATCAAAACCCAGAGAAAGGATCCATGTTTCATAAAAATTTCATTATCAAAATAATAAAACATCCAATTAAATAATTATAATCCTCTTATTCGATGATATATCTTTTAAATCATAATAATGTTCAAAGGATGTTATTATTGATAAAAATATCATTAAATATCTCTATACCATTTCCTGAAATAAATAATTTTTTTATATGAAATATAAAAATCTTGAATCAATTAATTTACAAAATATAAAAGAGTTTTTTTAGATTAAATAAAAAAGAAATTTATTAATTATTATTTATTATAAATAGTATTAATGATGTCAAGTATTGTATTTCATTCAGATTTTATTAAATTTATAATTCCTTTAACACTGTCCGCAATATGTCAAAAGTTCCTTATTTTGAATAATATAAGAAGTTTACTCTATAAAAATGGTAAGGAAGGACATATATAGTAAAAAATGAAATTAAATAATATTTTGATAATAGTAATACAATTTTTAATTCATTTTTAATGAAGAAAAAGGACATAGATGAAAACATTATCAATTTAACATAAAAATATGGTTAGATTTCCATAAAAAAAAATTTCGATCTATTGATAACATAATGAGTGGAAAAAATGGAAAACATGAAATATTAAAACATAGATGGAATTTTTTATTACCTGTTAATAATAGATCATATAGTTCCAACATTGGAAAATATAATCTTGAACAATTCTGGTTAAAATGATATTTTAACATAAAACCCTTACGTCATTAATGTTATTTGAATAAAAGATATTTGTTTTCTTGAAAATAAAATGGATATTTGTATATCATGAATTAAATAATGTATTATTACCAAATAATTTTTTTTTAATTATATACACCATATAGATAGGAAAATGGTACATTATATTAAAACATGCATCAATAAAGAGAAATTGATATTAAAAACCGTTACTTTAAGTCTATCTTGCCTTATGATAAATCAATGCTAATGTATAATCAATATTGATTAATTAATCAAATAAAAAATACCTATAATCATACCTATAATAAATTTCATTGTTTGATTATAATAATTTATTACCCATTTATTAAAAATATTTTTTATTATCATTATTTATGGCATTTAATGATACATTTATCAAGATAGTTTTGGTTTGGAAGTTATGGTCCTTGAACATTGATCATGATTCCTTCAAATATATGATGCTAATCATGAAATAAATATCTTATATTCATTATATACACATATATATATATACATTCATATATATAGGTGATTAAAAATTAACTCCATCACCATGTGAAGATGGTAATCTATACATACACACATGTGGCATTTATATTTTTTGATGGATGGAAGGAAATTAGGGAAACTACAAATTAATATTATGTAATATAATCATTGAAAAATTAATATAATATAAAAAAATTAAATAAATAATAATAAATATAATATATTTATGGAGTTAAAATATTATTTGTATCACTATGTAGAGGCTATAACAACCCGACATTTTGTGAACTATTATTATTTTAAATTATTTAATCTTTTAATATTTTTCATTTCATGAAACACTGAATATAGATTTTTGATATGTAAAATCACAATGTTTGTATTTTATTTTATGGATACCAAGATAATAATGAACCACATTCAAGAAATATATTAGATTCTAATAAACACAACACAATGTTTGGGTATTATTACACAAAATACTATGTCCCTTCGATAGCTTGAAAAATAAGCATGGATGAGTTTTACCAAACTATAATATATTATTATTATTATCCTGAAAATATTATTATAGATACCACCAATCCATTGCATTGTAATTCATGAATAATATTAAATAAATAGAAAAAATTTGATTTATACTTGTATATAGAATGAATCCTTTGGTCATAAATTATTATAAGTGAATGAAAGAACTATATGAAAATAATGAGATTACATTCCAAAGAAAAATATTTTTCTACGTTCAATTTTTTTATCACAATAAATTAAACAATTTTTTTTAAAATTATATAACATATAATCAATTTATATATTTTATACTCATCCAATACATTTGATAGGTATAAGATAATAATAAATCTAATGTTATAAATAAAAAGTTGTATTTCCCTAAAAGGTAATGTTACCTCCTTGTCATAGAGAAAAAATTTTAAATATTATTTATGACAATTTTATTATTTTTATCTCAAAACATAAAATATATTTTTTTGAAAATGTAATATCAAAATATATTTGGGTAATTTTTTTTAATTTTTTTTGAATTTTTTTAATTTTTAATGAATAGTGAAAAACCATGAATTTTAATACAAAAATACATTAGTAATATAATTTATATATATATAGATAAATTATGTTTTAATCACTTTTTAATGTTTAATTAGGTCAATTATACATAAATTTATCTAGTTAGTTCATTAGAACCAATTTCACAATGAAATTAGATATAAAATCATCACAAAATTTTAAACATTTTTTCTTAAAAAAACATGATGTTGTATCAGGACTGTATGATTAATTTTAAATTAAATTTTTAAAAATATGTGATTTGAATATGAAAAAATGGAATCCATATTTTTTTTCAGGATAATTTATAATTTATTTTATGCTCAAAATTTTTTTTTACCAAAAAATTTAGTAGAAGTAATTTAAATTAATTACATCAATTAAGAGGAAAATTATCATAAAAAGGGATAAACCATAACCTTAAGGACCAAAATGCTCTAGGAACTTGCCCAAAAAACATTTTATATTTTTAAATATACCATATCCATAAGTTTCTCATATTTTTATCATTATTGGATACACATGTCAAAGAAAAAACATCAGTGGAATTCCCTTTAAAACATTTCCAGGAATTCCACTCAACATCCACTATAATAGTCACTCATCCCTCCCATTTATTCACACATATCAAGTAATTTTTCTAAAAAAATATAAAAAAAGATAAAAATATTTATACCCTCATCCTAGAATCATCTATTTTTGAAAGAAAGACATGAATAGAATCCCTTTGGTGAAAACCAAGTGGAGTTACATAAAGAAGAGGTAACATCCTTCCTCAAGATACTTTGTTTTATTTTATTTATCCACCTCTAAACTCTTATTATTATATTATTATATAACAAAATAATTATTGTAAAAATAATAATATGTTTTTATTATATTTTTATACATACACTTACACACACTTCCATATAATGGGCAATGAAGTTAACGTCTATTTATTGAAAACTATTTCCCTGTGAAATTATTATTATTCATTTTTCCTTTAACTCCTATCATTGTTGGTAATTGGGATGGAAAATATTTTTTTATATGATATATATTGTTTTTAGGATCTATTTTTTATTTTTGAATTATTATATTAAAAATACCTTCATTCTTTCCATTTTTTGTATATAAGATAACTTTGTTTGTGGAAGTGTGGACAATCGCCGCCTTAAAGCGATTCGATTTGTTCACACTCTACATGGAATGTATTAAGTATCATTTTAGTAAAAATATATGATATATATTGAATAATATTTATATTTTAATTATAATATTTATAGTTCATTTACTTACTTTATTTCAAAAGGATAATTAAACAGAAAAAAATTTCATCCATACGTACGACCTACCATATCAGTGAATGGTGTATTACATTTCACATTTCTATATGTAATAGATTATTATAAATAATTTATAATTTATATATATGATACTTTTATCATGATTTATATTCTTTAGATAAGTAAATCATGATATAATTAATAGGATCTTGAATAAAAATCCAAAACATATTCGAAAGATAAAGTAGATATTACCTGAAATGTAACATTAATATGGAGTTACTATTTAACAGGTAATATAAAGTACTAAAAAATCATATATAGTATTATATATAATTATATGGTTATTTTTTATATTAATAATAAAATTTTATTTATTATACATGAGATTTGAATGTGTACCAAAATATACAAGACTTAAGGTAAGGGTTTTATCGTCTCACTTTTTTTCCAAGAGACAAAAGACATAATCACCTCCTATTTTCATATATGTGATATATTATTCCCATGAATTTATTCTATGATTCATATAATTAAATTTCTATGTATTTACATGTACATTTTATGATCTTTATTTCATGGGAATTATGGCCCATATGTTACCAAATCAGAATAGTAATTTTGTCTCCATTTTCCTTCGTTGAGATACATACCATGTTCTGAACTAATATTTTTCAATGGGGTGAATATAATTCCCATTAAAAATATATTTAATGAATCTGAATTTTTTAATGATGTTATAATATTTATGTAATTTTATTATTTCATTTAGATTAAGATTAAAAGATAGCAAAGTAGAAATATTTTGTTTCTACAATCTCATCATTTTCATGATTGATTATGTTTATGCTTACATTGATGAAATATTATGATCCATATGTCATTAAAAATAATGAATTTTATTATACTCTATTTATCAATGATATATTCAGGTATTTGTACCATTTTACACTGTTTGGTACTTAATATAATTAGGAAAATGTTTTTATGAAAAAATGACTTTATTTCTCCTTTTGGACTGTTATCATTGTTCAATAAAAACTGTGTTTTCTAAAAAAAAATTTAAAACATGTTTCAATATTATACTATTATTTTTAAAGGAATTTTTTTATACATGTTTTACATTTTCACAAAGTGGTTTTGAAAAGGTATCTTCATGTCATTTTCTGATCAAGGAACTTTTTTTAAATATTATGGTGAAAAAGGAATTCTTGACATATATAGATTAATACATTGAAACAACCATACTTATTTGAAGATTATTTTATAAGTTTAAAAGATTCCATTTTTTGAAAAATGTTTCTATTATTGTGGATATTCATTTCATTAAAGGTATTTTCAAAGAAAATTGTTTTAGATTTAATTTATGCTTTCACATAGTTTCAATTGATTTTAAATGATCCAAATATATGTTTTCAGATGATTATTTTTTTTAAAGAATCATATTTCAATTAATTTAAATATTAATTTTTATGTTTTCAAATTGTTTTTAATGAAAAAGGTTTTCAAAAATTATTTCAATAGTTATTTTCAAAGATATGGTTTTAATTTTTTTTCCAACCACCATATATAATTTTTCAAAGATGTGGTTTTAAAAATGTTTTCAATTTAATTTTATATGGTTTTAATGGCAATTATTTTCTACATTATATTATAATAAGTAATGTTTATTTTAAAAATAAATTGTTTTCAAAAGATTTTAATGTTTAAAAAATTATTTTTTTAGAGAATAAAGTTTATTTTACCTATAGTGTTTTTATAAAGATATTTCAAAATTATTTCCCTTCTAAGATGATATATTTTTTTGTGACTCATACCTTTCAAGAAAAATTACTAAAAGGTTCCTTTCATATTATTTCCCTAAATAATTTATGTTTTTATGGAATTATGATTTTGAAACCTATTTGTCTTTCACATGTTTTATGTTTTTTTTGAAAACCATTTCTCTATCACGAGTAATATTTTAATGACCCCACTCATGATGGGGATCATTATGGAACTTCCTCAATCCCTCCTCTAAAAGCCATGGGTTGGCAGCAAGCACAAAAGGAATAACTATACTCAGGGAGGTGTTTTGCTAGAGTACCTTTACAAACAAACACCCAAAAAAACCTCAATGAAACAGTCCAGAGATATAAAAGCTAAAACTAAAACGCATGAATAAATATATTAAAGACTAAAGTAAAACTGAATTTAAAAAATGAAAAACAATCTCCTGACAAAATAAAACTATAAAAGCGTTCGACCATCGTAGAAGGATTGGATCATGATCAAAATTAATAGTTAGAAGGATCCTCTACCCATCTCTGGTAAACACTACAATCGATCAATATTGATATGTTCCCCCCAACTTATCTCATTTGTAGAATCCATCGAATGGTATGTGGTCTGCACAATACACATAACATGTGATATAAATGATTGTGTAGGGGTGAGTTTAACAATACTCAATAGGAGCCCAAAAAACCTAAAAGAAAAGGAAGAAAATGAATAGTGACAATCCACTCAACCTGGCCAGTGGGATCACCATTGAAAGAGAAACACCAACATGAATAACATTCAGCTATACATGACTGGTCAAATATGTCAAAAGAATCCCCAATAGGAGAGTGAAGAAAATTCTATTTCCCACAGCTCAAACCAAAAAGTGAGTGAAAGTAAACTCATCCCATCACAATGATTTAAATACAAAGATTATACGAACACATCATCAAGTCTTTGATGCCTATTGTTGGAGATTGTTCTCATAAAACTATGAGTAGATAAACACAAAAAGCAATTGGTGTGCCCCCCACATCTTCACTTCCCAAGGAAAGAGAGTAACAAAAATTAAGGAGTGGACATAGAGGTGGTATGTATACTCATCCATAATGGGGTTTTAACCCAAAATCTGACAACAACGCAAGGGTTCCCAAAAATCACTGAGATATACTCATGTCACACTCTAGGTATAATGATGTCCGAAACTCATATCCAGCAACAAGATTACACTCAATGCTTAAATTTAATACAAAACATGGAAAACACACTCTACAAGATCTTCCATCCTAGATGGAACTCATATGAGAGCTACAATATAATGGGAATACATCTACCATTCCTACTGGTAAGTATGAGAGAACATGCTCTACCGAGAAAAGACAATATGGTTGATCACTAGTGTCCAACACCAGAGGTTCTACCAATGTTAATCATGTACCCTATGCATGGCCAAATAACCCATGTGGAGAGGCCCTCTCCCCATCACTATCCTATAGTTGAGGGAGCACTGATCTAAACCATGAAACATGTGCATCTTCTCTAATTGAGGGAATATATGGAGACACAAATTTCCTTTACCCCACAATCTAGTGATTATTATATCCTAAATAATCTACGAAGCCTCTTTCACTCTTTCTTGGAGGGACCCGTGCTTTGGTCTATCGACAGAAAAATAACTACTAACCCAATATCACAAATATCAAGTGGAGGGACCCTCTCCTTAGAACTATACTCAAATATCCAAGGGAGCTCCAACTCCAATGGAGGACCTCTCCCCATTGAAAGTCAGATATGGGGGGAGTACTACTCCATAGCTGAGGACCCACACCCTAACCTGATAGAGGAGTACCACTCTATGGCTAGAGGACCCACAACTTGGTATAGCCGGGGAGTACCAAATCTACTAACCCATTTACGATGGGGGACCCACACCCTGGTATGATAGGGAAGTATCAATCCCAAGATTGAGGACCCACTCCCTAGCATGGTAGGGTAGTACAGGCTCTACAATCTCATTTACTATGGGAGACCCATACACTGATATGATAGGGGTTTACCGACCATAGGATAGATGAACTGCTCCCTACAATGACAGGGGAGTCCCAAATATACTGGTACAATATATATAGAGGACCCTCAACCTATAATTAAAGGGGAGTTATGACTCAAATGAAAGAGAAACTTCACCCTAATATAGTCCGGGAGTTCCCACTCAACATATACATCACATTCGGAGGACCCGGGCCCTATCACGTTAGGGGAGTCCCGACTCTAAGGATAGGGGACCCACAACCTAGTCCAACAGGTTAGTTCCTACTCTATCTGTCCATCATTATGGAGGGCCCGCACCCTGGTACAATAGGGGAGCACAATACAAATTTATGAATGATACAGGGATCCTGTATACTAATCCATTAGGGGAGTACCGATAGTTCAGGTTCTCCATCTGTGATGAAGAACAACCTTGGTGTATACCCTAATAAAAAGTCTAAGGAACTCAATCACAAAACATTTATACATTCCACTTTTGGAGGAACTAATTCACCTGCATAGTTTTAGGCCGCGTCACAATGACACTTATTGGTGTGGAAAGCGTTCTTCTTCATTGTGATTCGAATGCTATGCCAAACCACATATATTCCAAAATAACTGCCCAAAGGTAAAAGAACCCACACCCATAATGAATGAAGTCCCATAACTACTAAATTAAATAGGAAAGGGGAAACTCACGCCCTAATGACACATGGGATTACTAGTGCTAGATACTCTTATCAAGAACCACACCTATCTCCATCATCGGTCAAGCGCCACTAAGAGGAGCATCACACTTATCATAATTTTTGTAGTAACTCTTCCATAGGTAGGGGAACCATTCCAAATTCCAATAGCTGAGAACCACCTCACTGATATAAATAGTCCAGGGGATACATATCATAATGCTGAAGGGAAGGGAACTGATCCCTATGTCAACCCAGTTATTCACCATGATCGCTGCCCATGATTTTCACCATTACAAAAGCGTCTTGATTGAAATACGCCACCTCAAACCTCAAGGCCAAAACAAAGGCCACCATGAAATTCTATGTGAAAAATAATCTATATAGGCTACTCAAAATCCATAATCTAATTCCTAAAAAAGAATATTTTAAAGGCATGCGATCTTAAGTAATTTACCTAGGAGTTCACTATGTGCACTGGGGCACACACACAATGTGAGCCCGCCTGAGCACCTGGTCATGCATCTGGTATACATGGATTCCAACCCATGTTTGGGTACAAAACATATATATAAGGTACACAATATATCCCATCTTCAACCAACCCCTATCCATGTAATTTAACCCATGTTTGTGTATGAGAACATGTGTTTTTTTAATTTGGTTGTGTGTTAGTACATGTACATGTGTTTTCACATGGCTTCCCAATCCATGTCTCATAGCCACATGGATTGGGGTACTACATGGAGTGTAACTCTGATAAAAGGCATGTTATCTCAATATATCATATTATCTAAATAGGAAGGGCTACACAATATGTGTCACTAGACCACATTCCATGTAGATGGTAATTCCAATCAGGAATCACCGAAAAACCCATTTTTCCCTGATTCGACCCAAAATTCATAGATTTACATAGTAGTGATTATAAGAAATTTTAATTTGGTTCCAAAATCTTATAACAAAAAAAGGATCGGATCAGGACTAAAAATCAAAATCACCAAACACTATAGAGAAACACCAATTATTTATATGATGAATGGTTATCAGATCATTCTTCTTCTTGATCAAATTACAATATTCTTTAGAAACAAAGATCAGTATTACGTCATTGAATAGATTTGGCATTGGTTCATCATCAAAAAAGAGAGAAGAGGAGGGTCTGCTCATCTATTTGGTTTTGGGCACCCAATGTGTGGGAGGGGAGGGTTTTAGGTTATTTTTATTTTAATTAATTAATTAAACTTTCATTTAATTTATAATTCAACCATAATATGAGATTCCATCTCACCTCGGACAAAAAATCCCATTTTTAGAATATTTATGTCATGCCTAGGCTAATCATGATGTTTTAGACTCCAATGTAGTCTCAAAAATTTGATATGACACTCGATACAAGAGTTATTCCTCTTTTCAAGAAAAATTTCACATGCGGGACAAAATATATGTGATATTTTTAAATTCACCAGGTCAGGGCTCTCTGGGCCATAGATTCCTATGTCAACTTAGTGCCTATATTTAGAAATATTTTTGTAAATATTCCATACTCTTATATGTGAAAAAATGGGTCTCTACATCACTAAAACTATCAAAGAATTTCATCCTAGAAAAGTAAAAGGCTTGAAACATAGAAAATAAACTGATCTCTACACCAGAATCCCCACACTAGTGAGATGACCAAGGGTTCATATGATACTTCTAAGTGCACACTCAGGGGAAAAACTATGTTCAAAACACTCTCGTGTATACCTTATACTACAAAAAAATCATGAAAAAACACAAATGTATCCTTAGCTGTGATAAGTAGGATACCATAAAGAACCATGAACCATCTATTATCATGGGGTCTAGTGTTAAACCACCTCACTAACCTCACAAAGATACTGAAAAACCCCACCGTTCACATCCTTCCATGGATGAATAGTTCAATAGTCTCCTCAAGTGTGTTCTGTTCAATATTTGATACTAAACACACGAGGGTACCAAAATATAATAGGGGATGATAAAATCATCCAACCATGAGAAGCCAGACACAAAAATCATGTGGCATACCTTGCATGACTTTTCCCTTCTTGGAAGGAGAGTAACCCAAACTAAAAACACAACCACAACCACTAGGGGATTCCCAACTGAGGAAAGATGGTAGGTATGCAATCCATTATACAGAAACATCATATAATCTAAATCCACCTCTATGGAACAATTCTATCCACATCCCTCTACTATTCAATCTCCCCCTGAACACACATTAATGGGAGATTATTCCACAAAACCTTGATACATTCCTCTTTGGGTAGAACATTGTTGACCGCATGATTTTATCCATGTCACATACACTCATCTTGGTGGAGGAAAGACTTCTCTTTCTTGGGATTTCTAATCTACATCAAACAACACCAATATAGTGTTCTTCCAAAACCCCATGTCACCTTGGATTAAACATTGAGAAATAAGTGGAATGTAATCGGTTCCCACAATAGTGTCTAACAAATTCTACTGTTGAAATAATTAAGGACACAAGGAATACCTCTATTCATCCTTAAAGATTCAGGGTCCAACACATATATGGTTTATAACTATCCTTTCAAACATACTCTACCTATCTGGGACTGGCGCGGACCACATATTTCTACTATACCAGCTCTAGTACCTCATCCTCCCAGTTGAAGAACTCCGAGCTCCAAAATATACCTCTACCAAGGGGTCCTATCAGCTAATTCCATATCAGGAGAACAATAGGTTATAAAATATCTAGCATGATGTCCCCATCTCTTGTAAGCATAAAAACAACTCTCATGTGGTTGACCCAATCCCCAATGATTCTCCTACACTTTAGTCCCACGTGGTTGAATCCAGGCTTAGTAATTCCTCTTACGCCACAATCCATTCATATTATATCTACCATTTTTTATAGACACCTGAGCCTTAGGACTACCAACATAGAACAAATCCACCTATTCCTTTGATAGGACACTATCTACTACCAAAGCTCTCTCTAACAAACCCGCATATGTGGGAATGCACAACCAAATTACCAATTACCGTATCACATAGTGAAAGCACAACTTGGAGGTCCATGATCTAAAAAATGGATCCCAAACCATATCTAGGGTGTAACACGACATGTTTATAATCCTTTATGAAAACTATGCTACAATAATGTTTCCCAATAAAATCTAGTAATGCTATTGTATACATATTGATCTCATTTTGGCTGGGTAGAACCTCTCCTATAAAATTTTCTTTAACACTACCAATGTGAGTGTCACCACGTCGGGGGACTGAATCACTAAATTCCACCATCATCCAGGTGAACAATGAAGAAGGATCACCCCTAGTAACACCATCTGATTGAAAGGTGTCTTTACTAGGTGGAAAACATGAATGACTACCTCAATCCAATCATTTAGTACCTGGGCGTCTAGATCACCCCATTAATTCATCAGTAAATACCTCTAGAACTCATGTAGAACATTCAACTTTCAGACATCCCCAACATGAATCACTGACACAAGTAACTTCTAAATGGGTGGTGGGACTACTGGTGGACTACCTAGAGGTAACACTTCATAATTAATGTGTTTCCTTGAAGCCTCATCCTGAGGAGTTTTCAGATAAAAAACACACAATATAATCATGTATAACTATCATTGTGGAGGAATCAAGAATTCTAATCAAGATGCACCACGAACAATGAATGTATCTAGGGAGCAGACAGAAAAAGGATAAGAAAAACAAAAAACCCAGCCCTATATGATGCATATACCATTTGTTCCCCTAAGACTAGTGTCCTGATGTACATATTCAAAAAAAAGCTTGCCAGATTCTTAGTTAATGAATATGTCAATCGATGCACCAATACTAGAACCTTTGTCCTGAGATCCGAACTGAAAAAATCCTAACACTATAACTATGCAAACAAACCAAATCCTTTTATGGAAAAATTCTGAATGAATTCCTCAGAAATGAACATTCTTTAATACCTTTCCGCAACAACCCGACCCATGACGGGGCTTGAACCAAATCATTCCCAAGATTTCCTCCATAGGAAATGGGTTGGAAATAAGTGTCGAAGGAATAACTAAACTTTTGGAGGCCTTTGCATAGATTACCTATATGAACGCACCAAAAAACACCTCATTGAAAAAAAGGTAGAAGTATATAATCTAAATGTGAAACTCATGCATACATATATCCCAAACTAGAGTACAACAGAGGTAAAAAGGAAAAAATAGGTGCCCACCAAAAGAAAACTAAATAAGTGTCCTTCCTTCATATAAGGAGGGGATCATTATCAAAAGTAAATGTTGGAATGCTCCTCAATCCATCTCTAGTAAACTCATAAGTCTATCTAGATCACTAAGATATTCATGCCTTGAGTTCTCCATAGACTATGTCAAATGGATTTTGGTATTCATACAACACAAAAATTGTGTGAGCAATGCTAGTTCAGGGATGATTATAATAATAATCAGAAGAAGCCCCAAAAACCCAAAAGAAAAGGGAGTGAATGAAAGGTAGTAGTTTGCTTGATCAAGCCAGAGGGAACCCCATAAAGAGTTAAAATACAAACTAAATAATACTCACCTATACAAGAATAGTCATCAAAATCAACATAATCCCTAATAAGAGAGTGAGGAAAAGACTACATCCCACAACTTAACCAAAAAAGAGAGTTAATGTAAACACGTTCAAACATAAGGAGATCAACACAGTGATGAGGTGAATATCTCATTGAATCATTTATTCCTATAGTAGAGAGGGTAATCATCCAATTCTGAGGAGATAAACATAGAAGTAAATTATAATACCCAATACATATTCACCTCCCATGGAAGGATAGTAACAAAAAGAAAGCTGTGGGAACAAAAATGGAATGTTTTCCCAGTTCGTAAGGGGTGTCAACCCATAATGTGATAGAAATGAAAGCGATCCTTGAAATAACACATATATAATCATGTCAGACTCCAAGTTTCATGAGGTCTTAACCTCATAACCAATAGCATGATTATAGTTGAGGCTCTAAATGTGACACAAAACCAAGAGAACATACTCTATGAGCTCTGCAATCCTAGACAACACTCGTTCAAGAGATAAACTCCATCACTAAAAGATCCACCATTAATAATGGTACGTTTGAGAGAACATTCTCTATTAAGAACAACCTATAGGGTCCATCTATAGTTCCCGACACCATAGGTTCTCCAATTGTTTATCCTACGCCCTACAAAAGGCTAAAGAAACCAAGATTAGAAGCCCTCTCCTCACCGTTACCCAATAGTTGAGGGAGAACTACTCTAAACCATGAACCATATTCATATTATATATGAGAGCAGGGGACATACACCTTTCCATTTTCCCAGATTACAATGATTACTAGATCCTAACTAACTCATAAAACCTCTTTAGCTTTTTATTGGAGGGGGTTGAGATTCATTCCATAATGGGAGTACTAACATCTATTCGATTATCACAAATATAGAGTGGAGGGTAACTCTCCTAAAAAATATTCCTAAATAACTCAGGGAGATCCAAATCTAATGGGGGACCCAATCCTTGCTTCAACATAGAGATGGGGGAGTACTACTCCGTAGTTAAGGACCCACATCATAACCCATTAGGGGGCTACAACTTTGTTGCTAAAGGACCCGCCCCTGGTATGATAGGGGAGTATAGAATTTTACACAACATTTATGATGGAGAACCCACATCCCAGTATGAAAAGGGTGTACCAACCCCATGCTATAGGACCTACTCCCTGGAATGGCAGGGGAGTACCGAATCTGATAGCTCTTTTATTATGGCGGCCCTACACCTTGATACGATAGGGTAGTACTGACCCCAGGCTAAAGGAACTTCTCCCTAGAATGATAGGGGAGGGAAAAATCTACTGAAACAACATCTATGGAAGGACCAAACCCTAGAATGACCTGAGATTTTCAACTCCAAGGATTGAGGACTCACACCCAAACAGGGTAGCGGAGTACCCACTCAACCTATACATCACATACGAAGGACCCGTGCCCTGTCACATTAAGGGAGTATCGACTCCATGAATATGGGATCTACACCACTGTCCTACAAGGTAGTTTCTACTCTATATTTCTTAAAATTATGGAGGGCCCGCACCATGGTACAGTTGGGGAGCACTATCAAACTTTACGAATGTTACGGGGAACCCACAACCTAAACCATTAAGGGAGTACTAATAGTTCAGAAAGTCCATCGACGATTCCAAACATCCAACATGTCTACCCTGAACACAAAATTATATATAACTCAATCACCACACATGGATATTATCCTCTTTGGGTGGTAAAAACTCACCCTCATAGTTTTAGGTCACATCACAAGGTTGTTTCTTGATTGAGAATGTATTCCTATTCCTTATGAGTCTATGGATATTGAAAAACACATCTTGTCCTAAAGAACTACCAAATTGTAAATGAACTTGTGACCTGGATGTGGGGGTACCTTCTTTACTAATGAAAATAGGTAAGGGGAAACTTGTTCCTTGATTCCATGTGTAGTAAACATACCAACGCCTCTCTTCAGGAACCATAATGATCTAAAATATAAATCAAGCACCACTAAAAGAGCATCACACTTTTCATAATTTGTGTAATAACACTGTCATAGGTAGAGGACCCATTCTCTATTTCATCCGGGGAGTACCACCTTACTGGTTTAAATAGTCCAGGGAACCCATATCCTAAAGACAAAGTGAAGGGTACCAACCTCAATGTCAACCTAGTGATTCACCCAGACCACTACCCAATAATTATATCCTTACACAAGCATCATGATCAAAATGTGCCACCTCATACCTCATCGTCCAAAATAGAGTCCATAATTGTATTCTATATAGAAAAATACTTACTATGGGATACTCACAATCCTAAATCTGAGTCCTAGATAAGTAGATAAAAAAGGCGAAAGATCTCAAGGAGATCACCTAGGAGTACATAGTGTTCATTATGGCACACACACCATCTGAGCCTGTTCGAACACCTGGTCATGTATCGGGTCTATAAGACATCCAACACTTGTATGGGTAGACAACATATATAGAAGTTACATCACATGTCCCTTATAAACCGACCCCTAGACATGTAGTTTAACTCATGTCTATATATCGAACCCCTTGTATGTGTACTTTGGCCATGTGTTAGTACATGACCATGTGTTTTCACCCAGATTCCAAAGCCAGGTCCCATAGGTATGCATATTGTATTACTACACGATGTGTAACTCTGATATGAAACATATGTCCCCCAAATATCATATTACATAAATAAAAAGGGATAAACGATTTGTGTCACTAGAATACATGCAATGTAGATGGTAATTAAAGTCATGATTTTCCTGAAAAACTACCAATTTTCGCTAATTCAACCCAAAATTTCTAGATCTACTTAGTATGGATCATAAAAAATCATAAATGGGATTTGTAACTTTATAAAAAAGTAAAAATAATTTTATCAAGACTATAAATCAAAACCACCATCCTCGATAGTGAAACATCAAATATTTGGATAATGAAATTCTTTTAGATTATTTTACACCTCGATCTGATGATGATAAGATTTAAAAATAGACATCAACGACACCTCATTTCTTTGATTTGGAATGAAATCATCATCGCTAAAGGGAGAATATTAGGGGAATATATCCTCTTTGGTAGTGATAACCTAATATGAGGGAGGGAGGGTATTAGGTTACTTTTTGGTTAATTAATTAATTAACATTTCATTTAATTAATTATTTCACCATAAAATTACCCGCCAACCAACCTCTGATCAAAACTCCTAGTGAAAAAATCATTATATCACACCTAGGGTAAACAATAAGCTTTAGACTCATCCATGGTCTCATAAATCCAATCCAAGACTCCATATAGGTGTTATTTTTATTTTCAAAAGAAAATTCATGCGCTTGAAAAAGTATATTTGATATTTTTAAAATCACCGTGCTGAGTATCTTTATGACCCATATCCTTATACTGACTTAGTACGTAGATTTGGAAATATTCTTGAAAATATTCCAAAGTATTAAATGTCAAAACCCGAGTCTCTATATATATGTTTCTGAAAACCACTTCTCTTGATGTGTTATTATTTGATTAAAGGATTATGAAACCATACATTTTTCTATAGGATATGAAATGGTTTCATGTTTATGACACCCTTTTCATTTCATAGGTTATAATATGTTTTTTGTGATTTTGTGGATAATGTTGTAATGATTTCATTATGAGATGGTTGGGACCTGTATCTACCTTAAATGAATTTGGAAATGATTCATATATCAAAGGATATTAATGGGAATCATGTCAATGGTTTTGATCCACTATAGAATATGGGAAAACTGGATCCACTATGGGAAGATGGGGAAACCCGATCCACTATGGGGAAATGAAGAAACCATATCAACTATGCAAATATGGGCAAAAATGATCCCTTATAAGGAAAGTAATATAAATGGGGATGGTGGGGTGCCCCTGATAGTAGTTTTGGACCCCATCAAGCGACATGCTATTTTTTCAGAAATAAGCATTCACTTATAGGGAATGATATTACATGTTTATGTGTTTTCAAAAAATTCAATGTCCTACTAATTTTATATGCTTACATAGTTCATATTATTGATTATGTAATGATTCATGTCTTACCAACATACATTATTAATGCTATGTTTCATGATTATGTTGTTTTTCTGTAAGGTAGAATCTTCAAATTTTATTATCTTGTTCTCATACCCTTATGTTCATGTTATTATTACATATTTGTTTTATTTAGCCATACCTAGCATTCAAGATCACCCATTTTTTATGTTTCCTTCACCCCTCTTATGAAGAAGGGTTTTAAGTAGGAGTACTAAATTGGAGGATAATTAAGAGAGATGTTGAAGTTCTTTCACCAAACTAGAATAATGAGTTACATGTTTCCAAATACACTAAAATATTATGGTCCTTGAGAATGTATTTTTTAATATGATGAATATTAATTTAAAATGATGTAATATATGTGTATGTAAATCCGGGGTCTCTATAGTTTGAATAAATGGAATGATTTAGTCATCCTTTGAAAAATATGATGGGAAAATTTTAGTGAAATTCCTAGTAATATTTTTAAGGATATTCCTAGGGATGTCTCTAAGGATAATTATAAAGATGGGTTAATTTTTTGGAAAATTTCATAGAATTTTTGTAAAGGATAGAGTGACTAGTTTCCTATAAATATATCGCTATCTAGACACAACATGTTGATGTGGCTCTAGCATAGTGGTACAAAGGGGAAACCCAAAAATAATGTATTGAGCTAGACAATACTAGGAACTAGCACATGATAACGGACCATACTGCATACCTAGTTTGACACTACCGGGGATATGGTTTGGAAATTAATAACTCTTTTCTAACCATCATGAAATATTTAAATAGAAGAGAACTATGTATAACCTAGAATAAACCTATAGTCTC
The DNA here is from genome assembly GCA_963277665.1 of Viscum album. NCBI lineage: Eukaryota > Viridiplantae > Streptophyta > Magnoliopsida > Santalales > Viscaceae > Viscum > Viscum album. The sequence goes on along the minus strand of OY728120.1, from coordinate 1,761,588,297 downwards.
TTAGGAATGTGTCATAATTATGTAACCATAGAATTGATTTTCAATGATTATGTGGTTTTTCTCTATGATATGTGTCTCCACAAAATTCTTTCGGGTTTTAGTCAATGGAGGGAACCAGAAAGAAATGGGTAAACATTGAATGTGATGAAAAATTTTATGATGATATATCAAATGATATGATAATTGGAGTGGATGACATTGTGATCTTTCTTAATTAGTTTTAATTGAACAAAATTTAAAATGTTTACACTAATTAAATCTTAAAATCACCAAGGAAGAGTAGGAATGAGTTTTCATAGAATTATGGTAATGGAAAGCCCTAGGAAATAATATTTGGATTCCAACATAATGAAAATGTGGGAAGAAACACCCAAGTTAATGTCTCAAAGGAACAAGAAGATATTTTAATTACGGTAAAGAATGACACAAATAATGTAACTCGAAATGATAAACAAAGAGTTTTGTTAATTCAATTGAGGGGATTATTTGCCTCCATAAGATATCAAAAAGGTTAAATTATTTATGTATAGAATTAATTGTAATTATAAAAATCAATGTATCTAGAGGAATACTCATGAAGAGAATTAGGACGGTGGTACGAGTAATTGTTATGTTTCTTATGATGATGAGACTACAAATGTAATGTGAATGGAAATATGTATTAAATAATGGGATGAGGTATCCTTGATAATCTATTAGGGATGTTGTAGGATAATAAAACAATTTTTTTGGATTAAATAATTATGGATTTTGATAAATATAAGTATTGATGATATTATATTCATTGATAAAAATTTACAATAATATGTTGAATGGTTCAATTGTGTAACGCCCCGACCCCAGCTACCCAGAGTCGGTGCATTACTTCGTAACATTGGCATGATCACAAGAAAGATCAAATCTCGAAAGACCGATTGGTTTAGTAGCCTTGGAAACACTAGATATATTCATAAGTTTTACATTACATCATATAATGAAAAACTACTACAACAACATAATGTTTCCACAATCCAAACTGTTAACCCCTCATAAAATCCCTGCAGGTCATTCATAACTTACTTCTTCACATCCTGGGAAAAATAAAACATAGAAAAGGTGTGAGCTCAAATGCCCAGTAAGGATAAAAATATAGCGGAAACTTTCATAAATAAGAATAAACATTTAAGGCAATGTATAACTAAAACAAAAGCCTTTTAAATATGAACTTTCAACATGGTATGACATAAATAAAATGAAATAATGCCATTTAATTATTCACATGGATATTCTACTAATCGAATAATCACATGCAAAAATCAATAACCACTTTCATAATGTTGGAATGCATAATGCCAGACTATCATAACCACATAGCCAAGGCCTCGTGCCAAGACTACAAATAATATTTTGTCAAGGCCTTGTGCCAAGACACTAGTTTGTCTCATGAGACCTACCGATGCATCGAGGAGCTATAGCGGGCTCCACCCGTCACTTATTAAGTCCAATGTATTCCCATATGAAAAGGTTTAAACATAACATAAACATTCATATTAAAACTAACATATGAAATGTCAATACTTTCACCATAAACTATGAATGGTATAAAAATAGCACATCCACAGTCAAACATATCACAAAACCTTCAATACAATATAGAAGTTTTGTATCATAATAAATCAACTTCAAATAATCTTAAAATCCATCAAAGGATGTTGACATAGATGAAATCAAAATTGTTTTTAAAAAAATATCTCCTTTTATTTTGAAATAATTTAAGATCCATATAAAATAAAACATTTTCATTGAAAATATTCTTATAAGCTTGTAAGGGAAGCTTTGAAGATTTTATAATGGCGGAAAATAGCCGCACCCGCCGTATAAGTTAAAAAAAACATTCTTACCTTAATTCTGTCGAAAAGGTTAAAAAAGACCTTGTTTTGAAAACGACCGAATGATTCCTTTATAAACCACTTATAAAAGTCAAAAAGGGTATAAATGACTTTAACTCATATTCTAGTAAATAGTGAAAATGTTTTGAAATGCATTTTTAAGAAACATGGATGTGGATGATAAAGAGATCCCAGTAGATTATTACGTATAAACAACCTTGGATAATGAAGAGGTTGTAAAGTAAACCCTTACCTTGTACTTTTCCTTGGTTGGGGTAGGTTAAACTCCTGTATAATGGTCAAAATAGTTGTTATTAAATTATACAAGAATCATATATATTAATATGATATCATATATGATCTTTTAACATTGATTTGTTAATAATATCTTAGAATTATTGTCATTTCGGGAGTTAACTTACTCATTTTCTTTTATATGTTTTGTTACATAAGCCATGGTTGTTGTATCTTATTCATATCCAGAATGATATCTAGTCTTAAACATCATTTTTAAATCATCAAATGATAATTATACTTGAATGGATATGATGGAGAATGAATCTCATCGCGTTCGTGGAGACGGTAGTCCGTACGTACGCACGAGCGACAATATCATTCTTTTGATATTAAAATAATATATAAATGGATGGTATATCATATATAAATAATCATTAAAATGTTATATTTATTATTTACATGAGTTACACATCATTATTATACCCATCCAAATAATATTATATTGAATAACAATTACACCACGACGTGGAGACGGTAAGCCGTACGTACGCACGTATGGTGACATGTTATTCAAAGGGTGGATAGAATACTGAATATGGTTGTACGATATTTATAATAACATAACAGTATATGTGAGATACTGGAGTTATTATTTTATAATGGTAAGAACAAAGGAAGAAGAAGTGGAAGAAGAAATGAACTTGGAGAAGGGTGGTGAAATCATTACCTCTTCTTCGGGTTCTTCCTTTTGATTTGATCAAAAGGGATCCTTAGGTTGGCTTTCTGATCAAACTAAGGCCTCTAGGTTGTAGTGAGGGATGTTGGGAGAGTATTTGGGCAGAGTTTGGCCGAACCAAAAGGCTTTGAAGGTGTGAAGAAATGAGAAGGAGGAGTGCCCTTTTATAAGAGGTGTGAGGGGCACCTTTGGAAAAGCTAGAGATATTAGTTTATAATAAATTCATATTCGGTTTCCAATGGCTCAAAATTTGACTATTCAAAGGTTAAGGGGGGGATGGGTCGAAAAAAACTCAACCAATAGAATTTAGACAGGTTTGGGTACTTATATTAACCTTATCTTTAAGTATTAACTCTAAGTTAATTAGTTTCACTTTTACAATGTCTCTTTGTATTTTTATATTATATGGTTAATAAACTTACCATATTCATACAAGAGACCCACAAGTGGTCCATTAATGATACACCTATCATGATATAAGTCTCTTGGCCGAACCTTAGATTTTTAGGAATTTAATATCAATTAATAATATAATATTTGTTTTAAAAACTCTTTTATGTCAATTTTGACACTATTCATTATTTGTTTTTTGTGAAACTCATAACAGATTGATTACTTCGAACAAAGTCAATTAAATCAATCCTAATATATCATATTATCCTAGAAAATTAGTTTAATTCATTAAAAGTTTAATATTATATTTATTTGGGTATTTATAATATCAATTATTTTAATTTTTCACTATTATAGTAATTACTGCATCATCATTGTGTCATAAATAAAATAAATTATTTAATGTCTAAAAATTATAAATAAAATATCATTATGTAGGAAATCTGTTTAGCTTTCTAATTAATATTTATAATCTAAAATCCAACTTATATAACCCTATGTAACAATTGTTTTTCTAAAAGATATATGCTTGTGTCATTTTTGTATTCATTTTGACTTAATTAAAATAAAGTGTCATTATCACTTACAAGTGGATCCATGGGGTCCCGAAATAGACCCAAAGATTCCCATGGTTGACCATGTATCAACCAATAGGGTTAAGACACGTTTTAGGGTAATTTAGTATTATTATAATATTATTTTTTAACCCTTATTTACCGGATTTACCCTTAACCATGGTAAATAAAAAATTTACCGTAGTAATTATTCAAAATGTCTAAAAATAAAAGTTACCTATTTACACAATTTGAACATCTTGATTCCAAATATGGAATCCATTTTTCTAAATTCAAAACACAGAAGTGGCAGAAATTAATTTAAAATTAATTCCCGCTGTCAAAACAAAAAGCGTGTTTTTAAGAGATAATAACTATCAAAAGATTGACACTTGTTTATGTTCGGTTTAATTGTAAAATTTTGTCTAATGACAAACATTATATTAAATTGTAAAAATATATTCTAAATATACTTTAAAACCACTCAAATTCATAATTTATCACTATTAATTATTTTGATTAAAAAAGTTGTTTTTAATTAAAATTTAGTAATTTTCACTATTCATCAAAATATGAAAGTTATCCGAAAAGTACCAAAATTTCACCTTAGGCTAAATTCGATATTCCGAATCCAAAAATGAAGTCCATTTCAAAATATAAAATATATATTATTTCAAAATTTAGGTATTACTATTCATAACGTCCAGTTTGATTGGTTGTGGTGTGTGTTAAAACTCGAAGTTGCGTACAACACACGCTACTGTTTTATTCAAAGGAAAGCGTACCGTGGAAGCTTGGGAAGTTTCATTTTAAATTTTTTGATGTATCCATTTAGTCAAAAAGTTTAAAATATTGTATTTAAAAAGGTTTCACTAAAATTTGATAAAAGTGCAATACTGAAAATGAATCTGTTCTTGCATTATGACTAAGAAACTCATAATATGGATTCTAAAATTATAAAGTTTAAAATTTAGTTAATACTATTCATGACCTCTTTTAATGGATTTTTTTGGTAAGTCATGGTGCAATTGAACTCGGTGTTGCGTGTAGTGCAAGTTATTGAATTATTTTGAAGAAATAACACACTATGAAATCTTGGGGTGTTACATTCTCCCCTCCTTCAATAAATTGCGTCCTCGCAATTTGAAATTGTTCTTCGAAAATAAAAGGTTGAAAATAGATAATATATTTGTGGGAAAACCCACATCGGAAATTGGGTTACTAAAATTTAGTCTTAATATGAGGAAAAGAGAAATGAAAGGGTCACCACCAAATTATGATCTTTATTAGGAGAACATTGGTGGAAATTAGAGACATATAATCGGAGGAAAAACGTAAATATTTATAGGTAGTGATTGAGGTCATCAATCACAAACAATTGTATAATTGAGGTCCTTAAACTCATCAATCTATGATTATTTGAAGTACCATCGGTTCAACATAATATAGGGTATTGGGATAACACATTTTTGACGTTTCAAAATATCTTAGTTGAAATCCCACATCGAAAAATGAATTAACGAGGCCTCTATTTAAAATAAAGAGTCGAAAGTATGAAGATTACCGAAAATAACACATACTAGGGTTCCATGTAGGAAAATATGGATATGGAAGAAAAATCTAACCATCAATTATCTGATGGAGAGTGGTAGAGAACATGGGTATGAAAAGGCCAACAATCCCAAAGCCATAAATTAGTGATGATTTAAGGTACCATCTAGGAAAACATTTTTGTTCAAAGTTGCTTTTATTAATATTGAGGAATTTATTTATGAGATTGTCTAAGATCATAAGGAGATATACTTACTTTATAATTAGAGTTTTATCCATTAATAAATTTCTACCACAAACTCATCTTTCACTCTAAAAGATAATAGAATGTAAAAAAAATTCTATTTACACTATTCGTATAGGGTTCCAAAATAAACGAATTTATAATTCATCTACATGATCTTTTAATAAAAACTACATTATTTAATCCAGGACATCTCATGGTCCAGTGGTAGGTGATACACCCTTGTCGCCCTTCGGTTGCGGGTTCAAGTCTCGCAGCCTTGCCGGACGCGACGGGTTGCCGCCCGACCTCCGGGTTGTCCTTTTATGGCAATCCAAAATAATCCAAACTAGAACTATCCGAAATACTTCTGTCCAAACTCACAGTCTAACATTTATAAGGAAGGTAAACATAATATAGATCCTTTTTACCCCGTAATAGCATATGAATACCTTCGTCATGTATTACCATATTCCTTATTGATTACATTCATGCTCCCTTATTCCATATAGAATGCTGGATATACTTCATCAATCCAAAAATGTTTTAAACCCCAACAATGATGGAATATACAAATCATTAATCAGTTCCAAGGTAGTCAAGAATATCCAATATATTTTTTCCAAAATAATCATGTATTATTCGAAAATCACTACCTCGGTATCAGAACTATATTATGGTTTATCATTCTCTCAACCATATATTTTCCAAAAATTTATCCTGCTATTGAGTCACTTTTCTTTGTTCCACACAATCTCAAGTCCTTAATGAAATAGTATTGCAGTACAATCCTTATATACTCCATAATTATTATAACAAGTACATTGTTGATACAACACTCAATTGACATAATCAACATAAGAACTCTAATCATTCCTCTTCATCTGTGGTAGTATCATAACATGATTATTATCCAATAGCATCATTTGCGTCATAGTCTGATGACTGGGACATAGGTTCGCGTAGTGTCCAAACTCCTTGCAAATGAAGCATTGTACATTTGAAACCATTTTCTTACCCTTGCAGTCACGTACTTTGTGCCCTTTTCCTCCACACTTATAACAAACTCCCATTCCTTTCAGGCAAGTTCCAGGGTGTTTCATTCCACAGTTACCACATATGGGAAAATTCTTCTTTTCCCTCTTCCCTTTATCCATCTTTCTCTATTCTATCTTTTTCTTCTCTTGCTTCCCTTCAAAGCTATAGGACTCAGTAATCTCTTTACTTATCTTATCAATACATGATATTATTTCTTCATATGATGATAATACATGGGAGACTATTTCTCTTATAAATTCTAGCTTAAGACCATGAAAGATATGATCCTTCCTTCTCTTTGGATCATGTGCATTTCCGGAGTTCTCATTCCTTCTACTGGGCGCCATTTCTAAACAATGGCATAAACTAGATCAGTTTATGAATCAAAATACATAATCCCATACTTATAAAACACTTAACATAAATTGAACTATTTATGGATATAATCCATAATCATAAGAATGTTTTCTTTAAGGAAGTATATACTCATAAACCCTTCAAAATGATTTGTAATGAAAATGAGAGTTATCCTAAGCATATCCCTCGGGTGTGTCGTAACCAAGAGTGCAGCAAGGCCCGTTGTCGTGCACCAGTTCCCGTTCGAGTCTAGCTCAAAGCGGTGTTTTCGGGTTTTACCCCTAGGTACATCTGTGACAGAGCCGCCTCTACCTGCTCGTATCCAGACAAGGATGTATTGCTCGGAAAACTCACAAAATCTCTACAATACCAAAATTCTAGGAAGTTCTTCTATACTAATCCTCAAAGTTCATCTTAGGTCTACGTGCTCTAATCAGAGTTTATCTAAATCTAGATTCCAAGGTTTGTACTAAACTTCCTCTGATACCAACTGTAACGCCCCAACCCCAGCTACCTAGAGTCGGTGCATTACTTCGTAACATTGGCATGATCACAAGAAGGATCAAATCTCGTAAGACCGATTGGTTTAGTAGCCTTGGAAACACTAGATATATTCATAAGTTTTACATTACATCATAAAATGAAAAACTACTACAACAATATAATGTTTCCACAATCCACACTATTAACCCCTCATAAAATCCCTGCAGGTCATTCATAACTTACTTCTTCACATCCTGGGAAAAATAAAACATAGAAAATGGGTGAGCTCAAATGCCCAGTAAGGATAACAATATAGCGGAAACTTTCATAAATAAGAATAAACATTTAAGGCAATTTATAACTAAAAGAAAAGCCTTTTAAATATGAACTTTCAACATGGTATGACATAAATAAAATGAAATAATGCCATTTACTTATTCACATGGATATTCTACTAATCGAATAATCACATGCAAAAATCAATAACCACTTTCATAATGTTGGAATGCATAATGCCAGACTATCATAACCACATAGCCAAGGCCTCGTGCCAAGACTACAAATAAGATTTTGTCAAGGCCTTGTGCCAAGACACTAGTTTGTCTCATGAGACCTACCGATCCATCGAGGAGCTATAGCGGGCTCCACCCGTCACTTATTAAGTCCAATGCATTCCCATATGAAAAGGTTTAAACATAACATAAACATTCATATTAAAACTAACATATGAAATGTCAATACTTTCACCATAAACTATGAATGGTATAAAAATAGCACATCCACAGTCAAACATATCACAAAACCTTCAATACAATATAGAAGTTTTGTATCATAATAAATCAACTTCAAATAATCTTAAAATCCATCAAAGGATGTTGACATAGATGAAATCAAAATTGTTTTTAAAAAAATATCTCCTTTTATTTTGAAATAATTTAAGATCCATATAAAATAAAACATTTTCATTGAAAATATTTTTATAAGCTTGTAAGGGAAGCTTTGAAGATTTTATAACGGCGGAAAATAGCCGCACCCGCCGTATAAGTTAAAAAACATTCTTACCTTAATTCTGTCGAAAAGGTTAAAAAGGACCTTGTTTTGAAAACGACCGAAAGATTCCTTTATAAACCACTTATAAAAGTCAAAAAGGGTATAAATGACTTTAACTCATATTCTAGTAAATAGTGAAAATGTTTTGAAATTCATTTTTAAGAAACATGGATGTGGATGATAAAGAGATCCCAGTAGATTATTATGTATAAACAACCTTGGATAATGAAGAGGTTGTAAAGTAAACCCTTACCTTGTACTTTTCCTTGGTTGGGGTAGGTTAACCTCCTGTATAATGGTGAAATAGTTGTTATTAAATTATACAAGAATCATATATATTAATATGATATCATATATGATCTTTTAACATTGATTTGTTAATAATATCTTAGAATTATTGTCGTTTTGGGAGTTAACTTACTCATTTTCTTTTATATGTTTTGTTACATAAGCCATGGTTGTTGTATCTTATTCATATCCAGAATGATATCTAGTCCTTAAACATCATTTTTAAATCATCAAATGATAATTATACTTGAATGGATATGATGGAGAATGAATCTCATCGCGTTCGTGGAGACGGTAGTCCGTACGTACGCACGAGCGACAATATCATTCTTTTGATATTAAAATAATATATAAATGGATGGTATATCATATATACAGAATCATTAACATGTTATATTTATTATTTACATGAGTTACACATCATTATTATACCCATCCAAATAATATTATATTGAATAACAATTACACCACGACGTGGAGACGGTAAGCCGTACGTACGCACGTATGGTGACATGTTATTCAAAGGGTGGATAGAATACTGAATATGGTTGTACGATATTTATAATAACATAACAGTATATGTGAGATACTGGAGTTATTATTTTAGAATGGTAAGAACAAAGGAAGAAGAAGTGGAAGAAGAAATGAACTTGGAGAAGGGTGGTGAAATCATTACCTCTTCTTCGGGTTCTTCCTTTTGATTTGATCAAAAGGTATCCTTAGGTTGCATTTCTGATCAAAATAAGGCCTCTAGGTTGTAGTGAGGGATGTTGGGAGAGTATTTGGGTAGAGTTTGGCCGAACCAAAAGGCTTTGAAGGTGTGAAGAAATGAGAAGGAGGAGTTCCCTTTTATAAGAGGGGTGAGGGGCACCTTTGGAAAAGCTAGAGATATTAGTTTATAATAAATTCAAATTCGGTTTCCAATGGCTCAAAATTTGACTATTCAAAGGTTAAGGGGGGTATGGGTAGAAAACAACTCAACCAATAGAATTTAGACAGGTTTGGGTACTTATATTAACCTTATCTTTAAGTATTAACTCTAAGTTAATTAGTTTCACTTTTACAATGTCTCTTTGTATTTTTATATTATATGGTTAATAAACTTACCATATACATACAATCGACCCACAAGTGGTCCATTAATGATACACCTATCATGATATAAGTCTCTTGGCCGAACCTTAGATTTTTAGGAATTTAATATCAATTAATAATATAATATTTGTTTTAAAAACTCTTTTATGTCAATTTTGACACTATTCATTAGTTGATTTTTGTGAAACTCATAACAGATTGATTACTTCGAACAAAGTCAATTAAATAAATCCTAATATATCATATTATCCTAGAAAATTAGTTTAATTCATTAAAAGTTTAATATTATATTTATTTGGGTATTTATAATATCAATTATTTTAATTTTTCACTATTATAGTAATTAATGCATCATCATTGTGTCATAAATAAAATAAATTATTTAATGTCTAAAAATTATAAATAAAATATCATTATGTAGGAAATCTTTTTAGCTTTCTAATGAATATTTATAATCTAAAATACAACTTATATAACCCTATGTAACAATTGTTTTTCTAAAAGATATATGCTTGTGTCATTTTTGTATTCATTTTGACTTAATTAAAATAAAGTGTCATTATCACTTACAAGTGGATCCATGGGGTCCCAAAATAGACCCAAAGATTCCCATGGTCGACCATGTATCAACCAATAGGGTTAAGACACGTTTTAGGGTAATTTAGTATTATTATAATATTATTTTTTAACCCTTATTTACCGGATTTACCCTTAACCATGGTAAATAAAATATTTACCGTAGTAATTATTCAAAATGTCTAAAAATAAAAGTTAACTATTTACACAATTTGAACATCCTGATTCCAAATATGGAATCCATTTTTCTAAATTCAAAACACAGAAGTGGCAGAAATTAATTTAAAATTAATTCCCGCTGTCAAAACAAAAAGCGTGTTTTTAAGAGATAATAACTATCAAAAGATTGACACTTGTTTATGTTCGGTTTAATTGTAAAATTTTGTCTAATGACCAACATTATATTAAATTGTAAAAATATATTCTAAATATACTTTAAAACCACTCAAATTCATAATTTATCACTATTAATTATTTTGATTAAAAAAGTTGTTTTTAATTAAAATTTAGTAATTTTCACTATTCATCAAAATATGAAAGTTATCCGAAAAGTACCAAAATTTCACCTTAGGCTAAATTCGATATTCCGAATCCAAAAATGAAGTCCATTTCAAAATATAAAATATATATTATTTCAAAATTTAGGTATTACTATTTATAACGGCCAGTTTGATTGGTTGTGGTGTGTGTTAAAACTCGAAGTTGCGTACAACACACGCTACTGTTTTATTCAAAGGAAAGCGTACCGTGGAAGCTTGGGAAGTTTCATTTTAAATTTTTTGATGTATCCATTTAGTAAAAAAGTTTAAAATATTGTATTTAAAAAGGTTTCACTAAAAGTTGATAAAAGTGCAATACTGAAAATGAATCTGTTCTTTCATTATGACTAAGAAACTCATAATATGGATTCTAAAATTATAAAGTTTAAAATTTAGTTAATACTATTCATGACCTCTTTTAATGGATTTTTTTGGTAAGTCATGGTGCAATTGAACTCGGTGTTGCATGTAGTGCAAGTTATTGAATTATTTTGAAGAAATAACACACTATGAAATCTTGGGGTGTTACAAATTGGACAAGAAAATTTATTTTAGGGAAGGAAGAAATTTTTACATAGTAAAGATAAACCTAAGTATGTTCTTGATTCTGAGATAATGATGTTTGGATAATGATATGTAGGACATGGATATGTAAATCTTATTATATTTATTACCTTGGATCAAATTAAATATTTTTTGAAAGGTGGTTTATAGTATCATTGATGAAGTTGACATCTTTTTTTATTTAATAAATATATCCAATAAACAATAAAATAAAGAAACATGCATGTTTACAAAAATTATTTCTTGGAAATAGAAGTTATTACCATGTTTCATGAGAAATAATGACAAAGGTATTCACATGTTTTTTATGTGACAAACATGATATACATTATGACATATTAGGGATCAATGATTTGTTTTTTTGAGATATCTAAGACATTATTTTAAATGTTTTGGAATTACATTTTTTGGAAGGGTTATAAAGATAACCATATATGTAATGGTTTATGTTAAAATTCAAAAAAGGATTTAGATATTAAATTATAATATTACCATATAACTATTTATGAATATTGGATAACATGTGATAACAATTTAAGATGATGCCAACTAAAGATAGATGGAGTGACCAATCATTTTATGTATATATCTTGGGATCTATTAATTTTTCAGGAAGGAAAAATTCAACGTCATTTATGGGAATAAGAGATGGACTTAGAATTGATTAAGACACAACAAATGGTTAGGATGTCCTAAAATTATGTAAGTATATATTCTCATGAATTTTTTCTCAACATTAGGAAAAGGATATTGAAATAAAATGTTCTCCAATTATCATCATTTTCAGTGATATCAATGAGATCTTTCAGGATTCCTCAGTTTAAGGTTTTGTGATTGTTAAATTTCTCTAGATATACAAATTTATTATGATTAGTGATATTTATCAATATATAGGATTATTTACACTTTTCTTCCATGTCCACTTTCTGAATTCCAACCTATGTTCCCCTATATTGAAACCTAGTAACATGTTACATTGGATAACCAATATATTTATAGCTTTCCATTTTTATATAGGATGTTTTAGTATTCAATTTTATGATGTGTTTTTTTATGAATGGAAAATTCAGGTAATAACCCTTTTATTGACTAAATGAATTTTATGGATGAAATTCATTTTAAGGGGGTTAGAATGTAACACAATATATTTTTTGAATATTTTTTAATTAATTTAATATTTTTCATTCAGCAAAACACAGAAAATATCTATTTTATATGTATAAAAACTATGATTAGATGGAGTTATACACAAACAAAGTTAATATTACACTACACACAAAAAATAGAGTATATTTTGGTACACTCAATACAATGTTTGTATTTTATTTCTCATAAATACAAATTCTCTTTGATAGCTCTCATAACAGGAAATTTGATTATTATCCAATTATAATATAGTTTTAATACCATTTTTAACATATTATTATAGATACCACCTATCCATTATAATTCAAGGCATGTATAATATTAAATAAATTTTAAAAATATTACTTATAAATGTATATAAAATGAATACCTTGTTTATAAATTCCTAGAAATTAATGAATTAACTATTTGGAAATAAAGAAATTACTTGTCGAAGAAAACTATTTTTCTATGTACAAACATAATTTTATCTCAATAAATTAAACAAAACAATTTTGATTAATTTTTTCAGAAAAATTTATTTACTATATATTCAATAAATATTTTTATACTAATCTAATAGATTTTATAGGTACAAGAAATGAACAAATACAATTTTATGAATAAAATGTTGTATTTTTCTAAAAGATAATTTTATAGCCCTTTAATAGAGAATCCATTTTAAATATTATTTTTAATTTTTTTAATTATTATTTTAAAAAATAATTTTTTAAATAGTTAGACAAACATTTACTTTGTGTTAATATTTGTTAAATTATTTTGAGAATATTCATTTTTTGATGAATAGTGAAAAATTGAATTTTAATGAAAAGATTCTTTTTCATATAATTTATTTATATAGATAAATTATGTTTTAATTTAGTTTTAAATTAAAAATATATTAATTAAAAATAATTTTATACAATTTATTTAATTTTAACCAATTTCACATTGAAATTTTATAAGATAACTTCCCAAATTTCTAAACATTTTTTCTTAAAAAAACCGACAGTTGCGACACATCTGCAGAATTAATTATAAATTATTTTTTCCACAAATGTGATTAGAATTTGAAAATATGGATTCCATATTTTGAATCAGAAAAAATTATTATTTCTAATAAGGTCAACTTATTTTTTTAGCAAAATGAATAGGGAATGTGATTAAAATTATTTATAGCGATTAAGGGAAAAATTAGATTTAGAATGGACTAGACCATAAACATAATACCCACAATGACCTAGAATCTTTTACAATATCCACTAGATATTAATTTTTAGATCATATAATACATTTTATCATTTTGGTAACATTATTGGATACACATTTAATGGAAAAAATGTTTGTGGAATTCCCATTTAAAAAATTTACAAGAATGCAACTCCTCCTCTACTATAAAAAGAACTCACACTCCCATTTATTTAAAACTGTACATTACTTTATATCACCAAAACTCTACTAAAACAACGTACAAAAATCCCTAAAATCATCCCGTAATCCTACCTTTTTGAATAAATCCTTCTATTGAATCCCTTTGGTGCAAACTATGAAGAGTTACCCTAATAAGAGGTAACATCCTTCCTCAAGCTCCATTGTTTCATTTTTTTATACACCACCAAATATTCCTATTTAATTATTATATAAAAAACTATTTTTACTAAATTTACTTTTTTTATTATTCTAATGGTTTGACTTATAATTATAAACACATCCATGTAATGGGTAATGAACTTATCATTCTTGTTTGGTGAACTAGAGCATCCTGAAATGATGACTGTTCATTTTTTGTTTACCACGTCTCATGGTTGGGAAATTTGATGGATATTATTTATTTATATTATATATATGACATTAATGAATTACTTATGAATATTTAATTATTATATAAAACATACCTCATATGTTGCATTTTGTTTAAATATAATAACCTCATTTTTGGAAGGGTAGACAAATGTCTCCTCAATGTGATGTGATTCATTCACTCTACATGAAATATATTAAGGCTGAGTTGAGTAAAAATATATGATATATATGAAATAATAATTCTAATATAATGATAATATATATATACATATATTTCATTTACATACATTCATTGAAAAATATAATTAAATGGAAGCATCAATCATGCATACATACTGCATACCATATCCCTGAAAAATGTATCACCTTTCATAATTCAATATTTTATAGATTATATATATATATATATATATAATGAAAATATATTATACATATATCATGATTTAAATTATCCAAATATTTAAATCATTATCTATGTATAATTATCTTGAATAGCAAGACAAAACATATACGAAAACAACACATACATTACACAAAACGTAACATTAACATGGATTTATTAAAAAATGGTTAAAATAATGTCATGAAAAATCATATAGAGTATTAGATATAATAATATTATTATATATTAGATTTTTAATAAACTAATATTTGTTATACAGGAGGTGTGAACATGTATGAAGAAAGTTAAGACTTAAGGTATGTGTTTTCTCATCTGACATTTATTTTTCATAAGACACAATCCATGTTCACATAATATTTTCATATAGGTGGTATATACTTCCCATGAATTTTTATATATTATCAATATAATTAAACATATGGGTATTTACATATCTATTTTATGATAATTCATTCCAGGGGTTTATGGATCAAAGGTTATCAAATCGGTAAAGTTATTTTGTCTCAATTTTTCTTCTTTGAGATACATACAATGTTATGAACCAATATATTTAATGATGTATATATAATACCCATGAACATAATATATCATTAATATCCCTATTTTAATAATATTTTATTCATCATGTAATATTTTTCATTCATTGGGATTATGATTCAGTGTTACCATAGTGGTAATAGTTTATTACTACGATCTCATCATTATGATGATTGTTTATTTATTTTTTGATAAGTTGATCACCTTACAAAAAATATGGAACCTTTATTGACAAAAAACCAAATAGTCAAACTAATCTAAAATAAGGAAAATTTATTTATCCCATTGAAAAATGGGGATTATGTCCAAAGGAATAAGCTCCGACTAGTCAAGACATTCCCCTTCAGCACCTTTGTTGGAAATACTATCATCAAAACCATTTCCCTCCCTAAAAATATGTGTTATAATGATGTTAATGGATAAGAGAAATTTCAAAAAAATTATTCATGGATTAAAAAGCCTCTATAAGATAAGAACAAATGTAGTTCTCATAGCATGAACAATAATGGAAGAATCACATTCCAACCAAATTTTATTTATACCCTATTATTAACATGCTTCAAAAAAGTGATAACCCCAAGAATTTCAGATTAAAAATAAAATACAATTCCACATGAACCATAAGAAAAAACATAACATCCCCAGTTCTGTTCTGAAATACATATACATAGCACGAGGGTCCTGAGATCCCTCTGGAAGCACCTTGAGTACTTATCTTGGTACATACATCAAAGGGGGTTTTCCAGAAGAACTCTAGAGTACACATTGGAGGATGAAAATGATGTTTAAAATTTATTCTACATAGAATTGATAGATCATAGATAGAGTTTTGAAAATAATCCTTTTTAGGAACTACTACATTTTTCAAAATAGTAATAACAATAGTAATGGAATATTGAGAGTTAAAGACACATCCATTATACATGAAATTATTCCCCACTATCTAGAGTATACAAACTAATTCAGCAGTATCAACATGAAGAATAAACAAAAAAATATGAGAAAATGAGAGAAAAATCCATCCCATAACAAAATAATGGATTGAAAAATCCAATTTTCCATTGTTAATAAAGATAATTAATAAACTGTTTTTAGGAAAATCTGACATTATTTCTCATTTTGGCCAGAAATTATTGTTCTTTCAAAACAATGTTTTCTAAAAATGATTTCAATAATGTTTTAATATTATACTATAATTTTTAAAGGAATTTTTTTCATAATGTTTTACATTTTTAAAAAATTGTTTTATAAGGGAATCTTCTTCTCATTTTCTGATCAAGGGACTTTCATAAACTTTTAGGCTCCGCAAGTAATGTTTTTTGTGTGTGGATTTATCATCCATAATTACCATTTGTCAATTGAATCATCCATTGAAATTTTAAAAGATTCATTTTTCAGAATTATTTTTTCTAATATTCTAGATATTTATTATTGTTAAATTGATTTTAAATGAAACTTGTTTTTATGATTAAAAAGTGTTTTAATTGATTTTCAAAGCTCCATTTATATTTTATTAAAAGTTTTTTTAAATAAAATGTCTGCAATGATTTGAAATCTTTATTTATATGTTTTCAATGCGTTTTAAAAGAATAATGTTCTCAAAAATGTTTTCAATATTCCTTTTAATGAAAAGGTTTTCAAAAATGTTTCCAATATCCTTATATAATTTTCAATGAAATAGATATAAAAATTTAGTAAATTTTATTTTATATTTTTTCATGGAAAATGGTTTTATAGAATACATTTATGTATTCATGTTTATTTTAAAAATAAACGGGTTTGAATGGGTTTTTTATTTTTTTAAAATTAGACTTTTCTCATAAAAAATAGTATATTTTTGTCATGTAATTTTTTTAAATGATATTTAAAAATTATTTTCCATGTAAGATGACATACGTTGGTGTAACTTATGCCTTCATAAGAAAATGATCCAATGGTTTCATTCATATTCCTTCTTAAAATGGTCAAATTGTTTATTGAATGATGTTTATAAAACTAGTTTCTTATTCATGGGTTATACATCTTTGAAACACATTTCTATTTCATGGGTTATATGCATATAGAACCCACTTATTTTAATAGGTTATACTTTGATTAAATTATTTTAAAACCGGCATTCTTTTTTAGGTTACGATATGACTACATTTTTAGGACAACTATTTAATTTTTTGGGTTTTGATATTTTTGTTTATGCTTTGGTGGAACATGAATATATGGTTTCATTATAAGATGGGTGAGACCTATATATCCCTCTAATGAATTGGGTAATGGTTTATATCTCATGAGATAATTATGTGAATCAAGTCAACAAGACTGATCTACTATGGAGTATGGGGAAACTCGATCCACTATGGGAAGATGTGGAAATCTGATCCACTATGGGAAGATGGGGAAACCAGACCAACCATGGGGAGATGGGGAGACCCAATCACTTATAATGAAATTATTGTGACTTGGGTTGGTGGGTTCTCTCACCCCTTAGGTTTAGTTCCCATGAAGTTCCCTGATAAGTTTTTAGAAATGATATTTGACCTATATGGAATGATATTACCTATTTTTTCCCACAAATTATATGTCTTATTCCATTAATATGATCACACGGTTCATGTTTTTTGTCTTATGAATTTCCAATCATTATACATTGTCTCGTGATTATCATCTTCTTGTACAGGGTATTATCATAAAATGTTATTATAATATTATCATGCACTTTTCATCATGTTATAATTATGTGTTTACTTTATTTACCATTACTAAGATTTAAAAATCTATTATTTCTTATGTTTCCATTCCCCAGGTTATTAATAAAGGTTTTATGTAGGAATAATAAAGGGGATATTACTTAAAGGGGATGTTGAATGTCACTGACAAAACTGGAAGAATATGCCCCATGATTCCAAATAAAATAAACAATTACGATTATCAATAATTTATTTTATTAATGTAGTGATTATTTATATAAAATTATGCAATACCCATGTATCTTAAGCCTGGGTCTCTATAGAGGTGGTAGTACACATGTACACATTACCGATACTTTCACCCCCCATTAGGATTATAATAGGTGGTAAGTGGTTTTCCCGTATTCCAAAAAAGGTTTAACAATATAAATGATGCTAGATTTATTATGTTTTTATATATATGAGTAGTTTAGAATATATATATTAGTAATTAAAATTTAATCATCTTAGTTAATATCCATACATCTCTTTTAAGAGACCTCTATTAGATAAATCCCTAATACTATAAGGATTGGTGTTTGATGAATACTCAAATATCTAAGATTAATGGAAGGGAAATAATATGGTTTTGGAGAAGGTTTTTTCTATGATATAAGGTTAAATTTGTTTAAATATGGAAAGATAATAAGTTCTCATTTATAATTCAAGGGAGGGACACACATTGATTTTCATAAAATACTTCAATGATTTATGTTTAATTATATTGAAACTTGGTTCAATATTTAAAGTGATTAGAATGTATGATAATATATGTTTTAAAATTCATTATAAAATTTTAATTATATAGGTTTGGGTGTAAAATAGTCCCTTATATCTTGGGTTTACCCCTCAGTAAGAACTTTTTATCCTTAATTGTGGTATAAATGTTTTACTATTTTCACAATTAGCAATGAAGAATAATTACGAAGATCCTATTTAATTATATTAATTATGATGAATAAAAATATAGAATCCATTTTAATATATTAAATTTGCATATGTGTAAGAATTTATTTTTAAATAAGAGTGAAACCCATAATGAAAACCTGTTTTAAAAATGAATCTTAAATATAAAAAATAATTTAAATACATTAAATTATTTATAAAACCATAAAATTAATTTTAAAATATATTATTGGATATATAATATATAAATATAATTAAAAAAATAAATCAATAGTGATTAATTTTTTTAATTATCATAAAAACATTTCATGAATAATAATAGTTTTTAAAAAAATTAATTCCCTAAGAGGAAAAATAATCTTATACCAAAATCAAGTATAATGTATATTAATAAAAAAATTATTATATTACTTTTAATGAAATTAATTTTAATGTAGATGAAGATTAATTAAAACACATGATGTGAATTTTACGTGGAAATACAAGATAATTCTTAATAAAACATTATTTTCACTATTAATTGAAAAATAAATCTTTTTAGAATAATTCTAATAATTCACTTTTTGATAATGTTGGAAGATTATTTCGAATACAATATTAATTTTTGAAAGTAATATTTCTAAAAAATATTGAAATTTGTTATAATATTCACATAAAACTCTGAAATAATTATTATTTTTGGAGAACACATATTTTTTAAGTGTAAAATGACATTACTAAAAAATTCATATTTAATTATTATGAATTAATAAATAAATTTTCATTAGTGAAGAAATTTAATTTATTCCATCCAGAGGATGTCACTATTCATATATTCCATTCTAATGACTATGTAATGAACCAATGAGAGTCAACTAGATAATCCACCCATGATGGCCAATCAGGCTAGGGAAGTGGGACAATGTAATGAAAAAAAGTCTCATTTAAATCAAAATAAGATATAAAAAATGACTAATAAGGTAGATAAAGGGATACATCCAAGATCCATACAATCCAGACTGAACCATCTAAACTAGAATGTATGAATATAAATGACTAGGAAATATCTATTTGAATAAATATCACCTGTAAACCATTATTATTAGAAGGCAATGATTAAAATAGAATCAGAAACTCTAAAAGATTCCCTTTCTTTTAGCTGGGTCCTAATAAAAAACATCATCAATTAACCAAAGGAAAATGTAGGTAATGTGAAAAAACCAAATAATAAACTCCCATAGAGTCTATAAAATGTCTAATAATAAGAATTTACTAGTTATATATTTTTTAAAAATAGTTTTGGAAATCAGTTTCATAATTCTAAATCCATTTATGAATTATTTCATTTTGTTTTCATAAAACCATTTCATTTTTAAAAATCTAGGGATTTGAAATGTATAAGTGATATAATTGGAAGGAATATCCACATAATATATAGTATTAAAGTAAACACATATAAATTAAATAATACATTATGTTAAACCATTTACACAATTTATAAAAAAAATTCAATTCCAAGACCATCCACATTGGGTTTTGAAAACCCATTTCAGAACAAGAACCACCAGTCAAGAATTAAATTAGACAATTTCTATGGAGAAAAATATTTTGGAGGGAATCCCAAAGTAAAAAACGTGTATCAATTTTTTAAATAACTTGAAAATAAAAATATATCAAATTAAATGAGTAAAAAAAGAAATTTTAAAAGATCAATTGGAAAATATTTGATTTACAGCACTGTATAGTTACACCAACCTTAAGAACAGAGGTAAAACTATTCGAATTTGACAATGACAATCAGGGAAGAGTATATTGGGTCCTCACAATTGTATATCCACAAAACGTACAACAATAATATATCAAAACAATTATATTTGGAATATAAAACACATTTTAGGTCCAACAAGATAAGGGGAGAGGAGATCTAGGGAGGATCTACAGATAAGATGGTAACCCAGACCATGAATATAAGGACCCAACCTTAAAAATTACATAATGTAGTTATTTAAACTATATTTAACGTCCTCACATTCCCAAATATATTTTTCTTTCATATTTTAATAAATTTAAGACATAAATCATGTGTATTAACCCAACATCATATAATTTCGGTACCATTAAAAGAGTATCTATTTCTTCCAAGACATAACTTTTTTTAACACAAATAAACAACAATGTTTCTTTGAAAAATCTTCATAACATTTAACTTTGATTCCTTATTTATCTTACACATCCTTAAAACCTTTAATTTTTTTTAAAAAAAATGATATGATCATAAAAATATTATTAAGGGATATGAAAAGAAGGAAAAAACCATTAGTCCATGAATACTTATTAACCAGTGAAATCATTTTAATAAAGACATAAATCTCACCCATAAATACTTACTTTTTGAAACATTATTTTTCCCTAAATAAATAAAAAATATACATAAAACCATAATGGTATATTTGGGAGTTAATTACTTATATATTAACACTTGTAGATACGTTATTATTTGTAACCATCATGACTACCTTATAACGTAACCCTCACGACCACCTTATGGTCTAATCATCATAGTTACACTTGGAGTAACCATACAACTGACCTCTAAATTACACACACCCAATGAATTGAAGGGAGATACAGGTCCCAACCTTCATAATAAAAAATTCACAAGAATTATAACATAATAATAAAACATGGATAATTTCATAAAAATATGACTTTGAATTTCATAAAATTGAATTTTAAAAAAGGATTTTTAAAGGAATGTCCATTAAAAATATCATATAATTGAAGTTAAGATTAATATAATGAATGTATTATGTGAATAAACTGTAAATAAACATAATAAATCATAATATAAACCAAATTAATTACACAAATAATCTCAATGACACTTAATTAATGAAGTAGAAGATTAACCCAAAGAATGAAACTTTGTTTACGAATTCCCCTACCTCGGGTTCCTCTTATATTAAACTTGTTTAAAACGGATGTATAATGGTTAAAAGATTTTTATTAAAATTTTATAGAAACCTATTTATTTTTATGACAAATTATATGATCGTTTTATAACATCATTTGACCCATTTATAAATATTTTTTGGTTATTTCCATTGTTTCTAGTGCATTCTTCACATGATTTAAATGGTCAATTCGTTAAGCATTTTTTTGTAGAATAGAAGAGAAACCATATAAGTTGAACTAATTTTTTTTCATATATCTACAAAATATTAAATTATTCCATAAATAATTTTCGTTATATGGTATGAGGATGAATCATTATATAAGTCATTGGTCACATTTTTTTATGTTAAGACCCGGAAATTTCAAGGAAATTTGTTTTCTTAATTTCTTTGGAATATTACGGGTACACAGTTTCTGACGGTACCTGATTCCGAGGCCCGGTGTTCCCAGAATAATTTTCTAAAGTTTAGCTTGGGTATGTTCAGTGAATGAACGAACACGTTTTTCTATCTTTTGAACCGGTGCTCAGAATTGAAATCTGAGGGCACCGATGAACTCGCAATGTTGGTAATTGCTTAAGGGGACCTTTACCGCAGTTTCTTTTAAAGCAGGTTGTGAGATAAAAATTTGGAGTTTAGTAAAGAATTTAAATAAATATGATGAAAAAATTTTATATCCATGGAATTTAAATCCTTCCATTTGTGGATATATGAGAGGTGGGGCCCACACGATCCCCCACCTCTCATCTTCCCATAACTCTCTCCAACCCCCCTTTAACCCCTCTTCAATTTAATGTGACAACTCCCCTTATTATGACAAACCTTCACCTCTTTAATTAATATTCCATCAAGGGTTTGAAAGCTAAAATGGCATGCTAGTATTATATATTGGGGAGCCTTCACTCAATTATGGGTTGGAAAATATTTTGGAGAACCTTGTGGGAAACCGTTGGAGAAATTTTGAGAGACCATTAAACCTCCAATGAAGAATGGTTCTTCAATGACGGGCCTTCCAAGATCTTCATCGAAGAACAATCCTTTAATGGAGGTTGGATTCCGAAGAATCTACGATGCTCAAGCTCTGATATGAAGTGTGTGGCTGACGCAATGATCGACGTCAACTCTATTCTCTTTCCACGGCTCGACGATGTGCAACGTCATAATCAAGGTAGGGGGTTTTCATATTTTGTGTATATGTGATTTATACCCTCATGCATGGGTATTTAATTGCAGGGTGTTTGAATTTTTTTTCTGAATAAATTAAACCCTTGCCATTGATGAATTATGGATTGAGCCTATAATGTGGAGGGCACGGGCTAACGAACAAGACGGACCCTTCACTTGTTGTGCTTTTGTACGCAGATTGATGGGCGACGATGAAACAAGACTGCAACAGTGTTTGAATGCCTTCACAGTAACGTTCAGGACCCCAGAAGACCGCCGTTGTAGAAGGAAGCCAAAAGGGACCATCGGAGCACCTCCGGTGGCCCACAGAATCTCCTGGCGGCGCGGTTCACCGGCGCGGTGGCGCCGTCGACTAGAGGCGGCGGCCAAAGCCGTATGGCCGCCTGGAGGCAGCGGCGCCCCAGCGCACTGCTGAAGAAGACCCGCCATGGAAAAAGCTGTGGCGGTGAGATGCGGTGGATCTCGCTGCCACGCGGGATCCTAAGACGATGGTAGGGCGGCGCTTTGTGCCGTCGGTGTCCATTAGCGGGGGCCTCCCCCCCCCCAGCTCTGCGCATTTTGCTTGGCCAAGTTGGCTGAGCCAGCTCCCCCGGCCGTGCTGGGGCGGGCCACGCGGGCCGGGCGGTGCCAGTCGAGAAGGAACGCGCCGGCCAGGCCAGGCCGCACCCTATCGGGCCAGAACCGGGCCCGGTTTGGGTCGACCTGGTTCGGGCCAACCCAGGGGTTGTTGGGTCGGGTCGGACCGTGCCCATACCCCCTATTTTCAGACCATCTTCAGTTAAACGCCCATGACATGAGTTGTGGACCTTCGATCGACGCACCATCAATTGCGTTGGATTACTTGGATCGAGACGGCCATTTTAGTATATTACACTTAATGTTTCGGCGATGTATGTGTACAATAGGGTTGGTTCGAATCCAAAACCAATCGGGCACTCAGAGCGGAAACACTTATAACTTGAGCTCCGGATGTCCGATTGACGTGACATCGGCTTTGTTGGATTCCTCTTAATGATACAGTTCTTTTGGAATACTACACCTGAGGTTTGGAGGTAGTTGGAGTAAGTCCGGGTTGGATTGTACCCAAAATCCGACCGGGCCCCTAGAACAGAAAAGCTAATAACTCCTAGACCTGGCATCCGATTGACGCACCGTCTGTTGTGTTGAGACCCCTTTGACGAGGTGTTCCTTTGAGATACTTTTTAGTGGTACATTGTGATACTTGGAGCATCGACCAGTAGCTCATGGAATGGATCCTCCCGGAGACGAGCGTACGGAGTACGAAGACCTTTTAGCTGGCTGAGACCTGATGACTGCTTGTCTGATTCGAGTCAGAGTGACTTGGCTAGCCCAGTGTGGAGTACTACTGTGTTTGGGTGGAAGACCCACGGCGGGGAGCACTACTATGTTTGGGTGGCAGGCCCACACTTACTCGACAGAAAGAGTACCTCTTTAGGCTTTTAGGGGGAGCACTACTGTATTTGGGAGGCAGACCCACGGTGGGGAGCACTACTGTGTTGGGGTGGCAGACCCACAGTACTTGACATGAGGAGTATATTAGAGGTCTAAGTTTAGTGAGCAGTGCCTCAGAGTCATGACAAGATCACTGTACTCGACAGAGGAGGAGCTCTTCAGTAGTTGTGGTTTCGATAATGAAAATCCTGTTTTGAGCTGAGTCAATGACCTTTGTGTTTTCCTCATTATTGAGATGGGTTACTTGATTACTTAGGTATATGTATGGGAATATACCTAAGTAAGGGTTATCTGTTGAGATTATTCTTTGTGGTTATCCTTGTTGGATATTAGTGAGACCCTGAGGGTCTCAGGGTCCCTACTGAGTATCATTATACTCACCCCGGCACGGGCTACTCCCGCACCTCATTGTGTTGGTTGCAGATGGAGGACAACACTGATCGTGGTTGAGGCATGTAGAGCTGGACGGTACCCGGAGGTGGACTTCACTACAAGACGATACCTGGAGGTGACAGATGGACATTGAGAGCTGAGGTGGCCATCTGTACCTACCCTTTAGTTAAGAACCCTATAGGATGATCTAGGAGCAGCTTGACACCTTTCTGCTGTTTTGTCTTTTCCTTGTACATTACTGTTGGGCTTGTATTTCTTTCCCCTTTACATTTCAGCACACTTTTTACTGCTTTATTTAGTGTATTCTTCCACTTGTACAATGTTGTGTTGTTTACTTTTATAAAGTCAATGCATTCCATTTTTATTGGTATTTACGCCTTTGGTGCTAGCCGCCAGCCCCTGGCCTTTGGAAGGCAGGATTGGGGTAGTCACAGCACGAGCCTGAGGATGGGTTGTGATAGTTTAGATCAATTTGGAAATTCTTCGATAATCATGAAGTTGATTCATCATATATCTATAATTATTATGCATATAAGTTAATTACAAAAAATAATAGAGGTCATATCATACAAATAAAAATCAATTTCGACCATTAAATTTTTTTACAACCACATTTGAAGGACATAAAATAAATTAAATACACATCGTCCATGTTGTCAGAAAATCGACACATCACAAATAATGTTTTTATTTTTAGAATAAGAGGACAAGGCGAGGAAGAATGATGCTGATTTTTTCCATAAACAAAAAAAATACAGAATATATATAATAATGGAGTTTTAATTCTTCTTGGATATGTGTATGTGAATAGAGTATAATAATAGAAAATAATTGAAAAGAAAACATATGAAAATGAATGAGAATATTTACTTCTTGATCTCTTCTCCTTGGCTTCATCGTTAAGGCCTTTGGATTTGTATTTTTGGTGATACTTGAAGGTCTCATACGTGGGTAAGATCCATAATAAGTATATTTCACATAATTTAGACAATGATAAAATCATGATAGCTGTGAGAGGAAGAGGAAGGTTAGGGTGGTATTTATAGTGGATGAGAAGAGGAGTTTTCCATTATTGTAATCATTAGTTTAATATTTTTTCCCAAGTTTAATAATACTCTTGATCCATGTGACCCAAAAGAGTAATATGTTCCTTTAGTTCGATCCAATGGAAATTTACAACATCCATGACTCAATCATGATGAATAAATTCAGTTATTTAGATTATTTCACAAATTATCGAGTTTCACTATTCAAAAAATTCAATTATTTTAAAAAAATAAAAAATATTCACCCTAACCATTTTTGTACTTGTAGAATTAAAAAATGAACTCCTTTTTAATGAAATAATTGTCTAAATATGAGAAAATTAATTTTTAAATAAAATCATAACGTATTAATTTTTTTTAAAACTATAACTCATTTTATATCAACATGAAAAAATAATTATGATATCATTGTCTTATAAACATAAGAATATAAAATATTAATATGATTTACTATTAATTCGGGTCATATTAGTATAAAAATTACAATTTTTAAGGGTATGTTACTATTCACCAAAAAATCAAGTTGGTTTTATCAGACTCCAAATAACATAATGATCGTAACCGTAGATATCAATTTTTCGAAATTCTAATAATATAAGTGAAATTATTATGTTCAAATACTATTTTATAACTATATACTTAAAAATATTCATTATATAGAGATTTGGTGTTTCATGCATTTCAATTTATATTTAAAACATTGGGATGTAACGTTCTCCCCACCTTCTAAAAATTGTGTCCTCTCAATTTTATTTACTTATTAAATAAGTGAGGGTACCTTTCCCTCATTGAATTTTCAGATTCCTATCTTTCTTCTTCAACCATGTGGTTTCACCAAAAATCCTTTATCTAATGGATTACCTTATTATGTAATACCTATTCTTTTTTATCAAGAATATCAACAACTTCATCTTCATAAGAAATATTCCATTTCAACTAAACTGCTTTTGGGATCAAAACATGAGATGAATCTGGAACATGATTTCTCAACATCAAAACATGGATTTTTTTGTAACAAAGATAAAATAAGAGGGAAAGCTACTTGGTAGGTTTCTGGTCCATCTTTCTCTAAGATTTCATAAGGTCCACTGAACTATGGACATAAATTTCCAATCTTACCAAAATTTATAACGCATTTCCTTAGTGAGATTCTCAGAAAAACATGATCACCTATGTTGAAACCAAATTATTTACTCCAATTATTTGCATAATATTTTCCTACTATGAGCTCTTCTCATGTGTTGTTGGATAATCTTTAATTTATCATCCAATTCCGCTACTAATTCTTGTCCCATAAAAATCCTTTCTCCGACTTCATCCATAAATTTTGGTGTTTGACATCACTTCCCATATAATGACTCAAAATGAGCCATCTGTATACTAGAATAAAAACTGTTATTATATGAGAATTCAACTAATGGAATATAATGATCCCAACTTCCCAGGAAATCCATTGAACAAGATCAAAGCATATCCTCCAAAGTCTAAATATTTAATTTTGGCAGTCCTTCTAATTGAGGATGAAATGTTATTATGAAATTTAATTCTATTCCCAATGAATTCTAAAGGCATTTCCAAAAGATATAAGTGAGCCTGGGATCATATTCAGATACAATGGAAATATGAACTCTATGTAACTTGAAAATTTGTTCGAGGTATAGTTGAGAAAGCTGATCAAAAGACCTAGTATCTTGAATAAGAAGTAAACGAGTAGATTTATTCAGTCTTTCAACAATAAACTAGATTGCACTTCTACCTTGAGAAGTCATTGGTAATCCCACAATGAATTCCAGGGTTATATTTTTCCATTTCCACTCTAGAACGGGTAAAGGGTGAATCATCCCCTTGGATAATTGCCTCAATGCTTTAACCTATTGACATGTAAAACATCTCATGATTGAATTTTCAATATATCTTTTCATTATATCTAACTAGTAATACTCTCATGGGTATCTATAAATCTTAGTACTACCATGATGATTTGAAAATGGAGAACTATGAGTTTCTCACAACAACTCTTTCTTCAGATGAGAATAAAAGTCACATAAAATCATTTTTTAAATATCAAAAAAAAATCTTTATCAATGATAAATTCCAGAAACATAACCATTTTTTCAATTATTCCTTTTTTGTATCTCCCCATATTTCCTCTACAATTACTTAATTTTTTAAGACAAAGAATACATCCCTGAATCGAGAATCAAAACAATATAATTTCCAGCCCCAAAAACTTCTAAGTAAAATTAATCAAATAATTAATCAAGGGTTCTTGTTCCAGCAATAACAAAGTTAATGATGCATGATGTTTTCGACTCAAGTCATCTGCCACATTGTTTTCTTTTCTAGGATGGTTTCATGAAATCATAATAATTTATAAATTCAATCCTTATTCTCTACCTCATGTTTTTTTCTAAGTGAATATATATACTTTAGACTTTTATGGTTAGAATATATTTCTCATTTTCTCTGTATCAATGATACCTCCAAGTTTTCTAAGTAAACAAATAGCTACTAATCCAAAATTATGCGTGGGATAATTTAACTCATTAGGTTTTAGTTGTATTGAATCATAAGGAATTACTCGATCATTCTGCATCAGAACACAGCCAAGTCCCTTTAATAAAGCATCATTTAAGATGAAAATCTCTCCATTTCTGAAAGTTATGATCAAAATGAGATCATTCACTAATATTATTTTAAATACCTGAATAAAATCAACACATTATTTTTTCCAAATGAATTTTAATCCATTTTGAGTTAACTTAGTTATTGGACTATATAATTGGGAAAATTTTTCAACAACCCTTTGATAATAGCCCATCTAAACAAGAAAACTATGAATCTTGGATATATTTTTGGGTCTTGGCCATTTTTCAACAAGTTTTCTTTTAGCAGGATCATTAATGATGACATCTTTAGAAATAATGAAGTTAATGAAATAAATTTGTGTCAACCAAAATTCTCACTTGCTGACTTTTATATATAGTTTCTTTTCTTTTAAGGTTTTCAAAACAACCCTTAGATTTTTTTTCATTCTCCTATTTACCTCTATAATATACCTAATTTCATCAATAAACAAAACCAAAAACTTTTCTAAGAATTCAAGAAATATTCTATTCAAAATATCAATGGATACAACAGGTGCATCACTTAAAACAAACAACATAATAATAAATTCATAATGACCATATATAGTTCAAAAATTTGTTTTTTGGAATTTTATCCTCCTTCACCTTCAACTGATGCTACCCAGATCTCAATTCAATATAGGAAAATACTAAAATCCTTGAATATAATAAAAAAGTCATTGATGTGAGGAAAAAGATACTTATTCTTAACAATAATGTTATTCAAATCTCAATAATTGATGCAATGTCTCATGGAACCATCTTTCTTTTTAACAGAAAATAGAAGCTCCCCATGGTGATGTGCTAGGATTAATGAGGCCTTTATCAAGAAACTTATGGAACTAATTTTTCAATTCCTGATATTCCCTTTTGTCCATTTAATAAGGGGGCTTAGAAATTTTCTTAGTATTAGGAACTAAGTAAATTGTGAATTAAACACCACGATCAGGTATAACAATGAGTAACTCATTAGAAAAAACATAAAGGTATTAATTTTCCATTGATACATCATTAATATGAATAGTTCCCTTATTTTAAACAATATGTTCAAGATAAATTTCATTTCCATCATTCAATTATTTCTCAGCTTCCTAATATGTTATCAATTGTTTGTGTTTGTTCTTGTATAAAAACGGAAACTCTTTTAAAAAAATCTTCTTTACCTCTAAAATCAATCATAGAATGGTAAAAAGAAATCCAATACATACCCAAAATGACATCAAACTCTAATACAAAAAAACATCATGGTTTTCAGGGAATTTCATTCCACAAAATACAATAAGAAGATTCTTAAAATCCATTTTTCATATAACAATTCTCCTGGTGTTTTAACAATAAATTTTGGTCTCAATTTTTGAGGTGATATTTCCAATTTACCAAAAAAAATTTATATATAAATTAATGTGTTGACCCCACATGAAACAATACTTTTGAAAAGGTTGAGTAAAAAAAGTACCTGATACCACTTCATTGGATGGACTAAAATATTCTTAAGTAGTCATAATGGATCACACTACATCTTTCTGCTTATAGTCTGACTGCTTCCCATCATTCAGATCTTTCTATGAGAAGCTATTTTCTTAATGACCCATCTTGCAGAATTTAAAATACTTTAAAATTTTATTATTAGGATTAATCTTAGGATCATTTTCATTATAATCTCAAGAAATATGTCCAAACTTCTCACATCATAAAAACATCCCAGTTTTGGTAAGGTATTCCCAGGGTTCTTCTTGGTACACTTTCCACAAATTGGAAACTGATCTTTCATAACTTTATATTTCTTTGATTGATTATTACTAATATCTTTACATATAAACCTCTTATTATGATATTTTTAAATGTACAATTGATCATAAAAATACTCTATTTCTACCCCCTTAGAACATTAGACAAGTTTTTTAATACATTTTAACTCATGGGAATTCAATTCCCTTCGATATCTAGGAATCAATCCTGAGTAAAAAATGGTTTGTTTTTCATTCAAGGTCCATAATATTATTTAGAGAATACCTCACGAGTCAAGTGATGTTTACTTCAGACATAGCCACTGAATCTTCTCCCCTTTTCTTCAATTCAAGGAATTTCTTCTCAATCTAAATTCAGTCCACCTTAGGAAATATTTTTCAAGGAAAAGAAATTTAAATTCATCCCACTCCAAGGCTTCAATATCTTCTCTATACCCGATATTATTGAACATTGGCCACCACCGATCAGCTTCACCTTAAAAATGATAAAAGAAAATACTTACATTTGGATTATCTGAACATCCTCTAACATTGAATATATTTTCAAGGGATTTTATTCATCATTTAGCCGCTGCTCGATCAGAAGATCCCCTGAATGTAGGTGGGAGTTTCCTTATAAAATGTTCCACTTTCATCATGTTATTTTATGGCAGATATGTTTTTTGTCCTACATGGATGCCACCAACATTTATTCCCTCCATCATTTGACCCATTACCATCACAGACTACTTGGTTCCAATCACTACCATTTTCGGTTATGTATTCGAATATATATCACCCTCTTGGTTCTTTCCAACTTCAGATTCCATATTTCTTATACGGAAAACCATTCTGAATAAAAAAATATTAGATGAAGAAACATGGTAATGTTTAAATGATATATAATTATAAAAATTTAAAAATAATCTATGATATTATATTAACATCATACTAACTCCTAAAGTTATCTAAATCTTGCTCAGATACCAACTATAAGGACCCGACCTTAAATATTAAATAATATTGATATGTAAACTAGATTCCAATTCATAACATTCCAAAATATCTTTTGGATTAGAGTTTCAGAAATTTAGTACATAACTCCTTCATATCACACCACTTGAATATAAAGTGGGTACCAATAAAATAGTATCCATTTCTTCCAAAACATTTAAATTTTAACATAAAACAACAACCATATTTCTTTTAAAAATCTTCATATAATTTAACTTGACATCCTTATAACCTGTGAAAAAATTTAAAAAACAAGTGATGTGAATAAAAATCATAGTATGGGATATTAAAATAAAGAAAGAAACCAGTAGTCCATGAATACTTATTAACATATGAAATCATTTTCACAAAGACATACTTCTCACCCATACATAATTGGTAAAACATGATATTTCCATAAATAATTAACGAAAATATATAAATTCGTATGGAAATATTTGGGCATTACCTAATTATATTATAACCCTCATGGATACCTTATGATTTTTAACCCTCACAGATACATTACAATGTTACCCCAACGACTACCTTATGGTGTAACCATCATAGTTACCCTCGGAGTAACCCTACAACTGACATCTAACATACAGATACCCAATGCATTAGAGGGAGATATAATTACCACGATTCATCCTAGAAAATTCCGAAAAACCAAAACATAATCATAAAACATGGTTAATTCAATAAAAACAATGCTTTTGAATTTCGTAAAATTGAATTTTAAAAGAGGATTTTTAAGGGAATGCCTCTTAAAAAATAATATAATTGAAGTGAAAATTAATATAATGAAATTATTATGTGTATACATTATAGATGCAAAAAAAATCATAATATAAACGAAATAAATTACACAAATAATCTCCATTGCACTTAATTAATGATGTTGAAGGTTACCCCAAAGAATGAAAATTTGGATAAGAATTCTGTTATCATAGGTTCTTGTTTCTTAAAACTTATTTAAAACTCATATAATATGATTAAAAGTGTGTTATTAACATTTTAATGAAACATATTCATGTTTATAACACCATATATGATCATTTTATAACATCATTCAACCCATTTATAAATATTATTTTTTTATTTCCACTGTTTCGGGTGCACGATTCACATGATTTCCATGGTCGGTTTGTAAAGGATTTTTTTTCGAATGGATGGGAAACCCCAGAAGTGGAATGAAATGGTTTTAATCTATTTCCCAAATATTAAATGGTTCCATAAATCTTTTTTTATATGGTATGAGTTTGAATTATTACATAAATAATTTGTGATATTTGTTTAGATTAGTTTGGTGGTTCTTCGATAATTGTGAAATTGTTTCATCATATAACTTTAAATATTTTGAATAAAATTTAATTTTAGAACATAATAGAGGACATATAATACAATTAAAATATTTTCAACTTTTAAAATGGTTTTACAACCTACTTTGAAGGAAGTAAATTAAATTGAAGACATAACTTCCACGATTTCAGAAAATCAACACATCACAAATGATGTTTTTATTTTTCGAAAAATAGGAAGAGAAGAGGAAAAACGATGATTAATTTTTCCATAAAAATTATAAAAATAAATAATATATATAATTTTTGAGGTTTCTTTCCTCTTGGATAACGGGAGGTGAATAGATTTTAAGAAAAGAAAATAATTGAAATGAAAACACAAGAAAATGAAAGAGGGGTTTTACCTCTTGATCTATTCTCCTAGAGATCCTCTTTAAGGCCATTGGTTTTGGACTTTTGGTAAGATGAAAAGGTCTTGGCCCTATGGAAGAGTCTTCGGAAGGGTGTTGGAAAAAAATTAGAAATTTATTAAATCTTGATATATGTGAAAGGATTTGGGGATGAAGGTGGTATTTTTAGTGGAACAGAGGAGGGGTTTTCCATTATTTTAATCATTTGTTAAATATTATTTCTCATGAAAATAAAATAATAATTTGATTTACTATTCATAAGGGTTATATTACTATTCACAAGGGTATGCTACTATTCACCAAAAAAAGTTGGTTCAATATGACTCCAAAAAACATACTGATCGCAATCGTAGATGTATGTTTTAGAAATTCAAATCATAGAAGTGGAAAAATTATGTTTAATGGATATTTTATAACTATATATTTGAATAAAAGTTTCATTATATATAGATTCTCGGTTTCATGCATTTAAATTTATTTCTAAAACCCTGGGGTGTTAAAAAAAATGCACTATACCATGAGATGATCCATCATGAATGAAGCAAATATAACTATAATCATAATAGAGAAGCCTATAAACCAATGGGGGAAGGAATAGGTTGAACCAATATGATATTATGGGGTTATTTTAGGTAAAAAAAGGATCTCGGGGATTGTTAAAAAATATTATTTGAATTAAAATCCACACACATGATTTTTTAAGGAGGAAACACTCTTTGGAGTAACCATGTGACTTTTATGAACCTCAATTTTGGATGAATATTTTTTCCACACAGTTATATTAACTATATTACTATCATACATAACCCATATTCCCATGCATGAAAAAATTATAATGGGTTCTCGCATGATTACTAAAAACATTGTGCCCCATTCGAGTAGACAATTATTTGTTTCTTACTTTCATATTCCGAACCACAACGTTTCCCCTAACCTTATGCCATCCATTAATATCCCAAAGGGATACCAAAAGTTTATTAAAACACAAAACAATATCCCAAAGAATAACCAAACCAATGCATGGTAAGATCAAAAACATAATACCTATAATAATGGAATCATTTTTAACATATTGTACCATTACCTAGTGATCTATATTTTAAATAAGTTTTTAAAAAATGGTCGTATAAGGGTCTTGTTAAACATGATACTATTAAATTACATGGGGAGTATTACAGTGATACCATCTTATCTAGAAAACATGAAACATATCATGGATCAATGTCAAATGAGATGGTATCTCAAATAGGTATGAAACATTTCAGAGTTTCTCCATGTTATCAAAGGGGACCACAAACCTTGGTACCAACATACCCTTCTTACCCAAATAATTATATCCCAAGCGATGAAAAACACTGAGAAAAACTCAATCACCAAATTCCAATTCTAGTGGTTGGTGTAAATAGTTCTCATATGATTTATGATGTCTCTATGATATGAAAAACCCCATAGTAGTCAACTTCACATTTCCATTATCTCCTAAATAAGACCCAACCAAAACCTAGACCACTCTCATATTTTTGACCATCGAAAAAGAGAGATCTACATGGACACCCGTACAACACTTCAAAGGGAACCATATTTATAAAATCTTGATAAATATTATCATTGGAAAATCCAAATGGAGGAAAATTATTTCCTAATGTCTATAAAAATAAGGCATGAAAGAAGAAATCATATCATCATGAACCTAGGAATCTCCCTTTTTCCCATCAATATATCTAGGGAAGATATGCCATTCTCAATTATAACTCAGAACCCATAACCTACTACAAACCATTCTATAACCCGGATTTGATCTTTTGGTCATTTTCAATGAAAATCGCATAGGGAAACCCATGAAATTTCTCAGTCTCTCAGACATACAAGTCTCTATGTATTCCCACCATTGTTATCCCCTTGAAAGGTTAGAAATGAAGCATTTTTATAAGTCGATCAATGATAACCCAAATTTTATCAATACCACTAAGATATCATAGAAAAACAATAATTATGTCTATATAAATATAATTCAACTTACAAAAAATAATAAACAACATTTTAAAAAAACTGGTAGTTCTCTAGTACTTCGCATTAACTTTCATCCAAGGGAGACACTAAGATAAAGAGTTTGTAAATGACTACCTCATCCCCCATAACCAATACCAATGTCTCAATTCATTAAAAAACATGGTATCCCCAAGTTATACATACCAACATGACTATCATTGACTGTCAATCAACCCCTTCCTCAATGAAAATAGATATTCCAACCTGTTATGGAGCACATGGCTCCACTAGGAGACCAAGAACACTCACTCTAGGTATTCCCCATCATAATGGTTTTTCTATAACATTGGAACTATATTTATATCAAATGTTTTAGATGAAATCTCTCATACATATAATAATAATATTTATTTGAAAACCTGAAACCATTCCACGTACCTCATACACTCCTAATCTCATCATAGCAATCCAACTCATCAAAAGAAAATCTTTTAAAAATTCCTTTATAGATTATTTCAACATTTCTATTCCCAAAGAATCTAAAACCATGTTTTGATTCATATAATTGTATAAAATTTAAAAATCAAAATTCTAAAGATACTCCCCCAGAAATTTCTTCCATAAAATAATATCCCTTATTTAAAAATATACTTTGAAACCTTATAATCAGAATACATTGTAAACTAATCTCCAAATAGATAGTGATACCCTATTTCAAGTGCATGAATAATTAATTACAAAATAAGATAATGGGTAGGGTAGTTCCTCTCATGAATGTGTAACAAGAATGAGGCATTGGACATCACATATTTACCATAGATTAAGACACATACCAAACCTGTAGAAAAATATTCAGAAATAATATCATAACCCGAACAGGTTCAAGAAGAATCCAAATTTGTTCTAAACTCAATCCTACCATTATATCCCAAAAATATCTCTAACATTTTTCACTCCAACCACACATTAATAAATCACATGTTAATGATATCATCAAATATGAAATCTTCATGAAATTCTGAAAAACCATCTATAGAAACCTACTAGTCCCTAGATGCTATGGATCTCAAACATGTATCTTGAATGGTCCTATGATGTTAAAACATGTATTTTATCATGATCCATTGAAACACCCCTTTCTTATATTTCATTCCATAGAAAAACAAATTCATGGATCCAAAACTCTTATTTTGATAGCATTCCATAAAATCAATGTTCTTTCGAGTGTAAAATAATGATATCCAAATGATCCATATTCTCCTTCTAAAAATTAGAGTACACAAATATATGATCCATGAACACAACAACAAATTAGTATAATAACTAAAAAATGTTTTGATTCCTGAAATACATAAATACCATAGTATCCATAGAGAGATCAAAAACATAACCATAAAATCATAAAACTCATCTAAGCACCTAAATGATATCATAGGTACATCATATTCTTGGAGTCTTAGCCGGTGGTACCCTGAACGAAGGTCAATATTTGAAAACCAATATTACCCTCTAAGACGGTCAAAAACATAATCAATCCTAAGTAAAGGATATTCATTCTTAATTAATTCCCATTTTAACATTCAATAATTCACACAATTCATGAGAATCCTATATGCCTTATTAACATAGAGGTTAAGTGAATACCATGGTTATAAGATATGATGAATGAATCTGTAAGACCCTAGATCTTCATCATTGGATTTATGTTCGACCAAATCTAAAGGTACCATTTGGTAAGATTTCTAAGAAATGGGAATTTTACAAGGAATAAGTTCAATGGAAAATAAGACATCTCTCTATGGTGTTAAATAATAACATCATCTATAAAGACTGTATGGAATGCACAAATCACTACAAGAAGCAGTCTACCAATTCAAGGCTCAATGACATTGAGAGAAATATCTAACAATTGAAACATAATTTTCCTATCATAAGGAAAGAAAATCCCTTCCATTTACGATATAGAGTACCACTCACCCTAAAAAAATGATTGTCCCCATTCTAAGATAAAAACTAAACATGATGAATATAATAGTATATATGGTACATTACACTAATAATTCAATTCAATTCCATTTATTAGGTAAAAATTTTCAATATCAAGAACTAAATAGTCCATCTCAACCTCAATGTCATCTATCATCACCCATAATGCGGGACACTTGAAACCTTGTATAGACATATTTTTGAATGGTTAGGAAATATCCATCAAGAGCGATATAAGCTCCGAACATAATCCTAACCTAAAAACTACCTTTTATAATTAAAAATATTGAGTACCACTCATAACAATAAAAAACACCATAGAAGATGAAAAAACCATACATCTAACAATATCTATCCCTACATCATATTCATATACAACATAATATATATGTTACCATATTTTTTTCTAGTTACTTCCCTTCCAGAGTTTTTCATTAACATTTTTTTCTGGTATGTTTTTTTCCTCTTCCCTAATCCATGTTTAGGAAGAACTGAATATGATTAGTTTGGAGATCTTTGGTTGGGGAAAATGTTCTAATGATCTAGAATGTATAATTGTTTGAATTATTGGATTCTAGGTATAAATGGGTTAACCTTTTCATCATTTCTTGCTATGTTGAGAGGTTTTAAAGTGGTTGAGGTTGTTTAAAAGGAATGTGGTCTTGAAAGAACCTAAAAACCATTTACAAGCAATATAAATCGATAACATGTTATAGTTTTAATAAAATAAATATAAGGTGATGAATTTAATGGAATATAACATTAAAAATGTTTACATGACTTCTAACTATGGTACATACTGTGTAAATATTTCACATTGTTTTTAAACTATGTTCTTTTGACAAATATTATTCTATTCTACAACATCCTTCTACTATTGATCTTAAGGTACTTTCCCGGATATTTTTTAGTGCCAATAATCCTTTTGGATTTCTCTATAACACCTTAAATCCCTGGTAAATGGTTTTGGACTTGGTTTTACTTCTCTTCCTTAGTTATCCAACCATTATTGGGAAATGCAATGACCATGGGCATTTTTTTTGATATTGATTAGTTTTGATCTAGGGTTTTCCTTGAAATCACCCACATATTCTTCCTCATGGGTGTATCATGTTGAAATTGTTATTGTATCATAATTTAAAGGTTGGGGATCTAAATCATAACCCTATGGTTTGATAATTTCTAGGTTTATGCAATATTTATATTGTTCCAACATAACATGCACCCAAATTGATTAAATAAATGAATCAGATTATTCATAGGAGTCCTTTGTTTTCAATTGTCTCATAACATGGATTATGCCTCCCAATTGGGTGAGTGGACCCGAAATATAATTGAATTAGATATTGGATTACAGTGTGTTTAGCTTGGAATGAGACTTTAGGTGATTTATTGATATTTAATCCCTACATTAGGGCTTGTTGGTTATTGTTGTGACTGTTAATCAATTTTGAGGTAATTGAATGTGGTATATGAAAGGTAAATGGTAACTCACATAGTTAACCACTGAGATCTATGAGGTGATATTGTAGTATACATGTGTTATAACTAGACTTATCTCCCATTATGAAATTATTATACATCAGACTTGACCCTAGAGCATGAACACTAATATACAGTAATGCAAATATTGAGCAGTCTTAGCCTAGACCTATTCTGTAATGATTATAGAGATTGGGATCTACCATGTCCCATTCTATAATGCTAATAGGTATTTGACATGTATAAATTAATGATTATAGGGATTTGACTCAGGTTATTGTGACTATATCAAGGTTATATGGCAGTGGTTGGAATGATCGCAAGACATGCTCAGAGATATTCTAGTGTGAAAAAAAGGTTAATTTACTAGGGTTATATAGTTTTTCTTGGCATGTTTTTAAGACATGATTTGAGACATTCTTACATGGTGTTTAAGCAGGTTATTTTCCCAGGGTTATATGGTCATGGTTGGTATGATCGTAAAGCATGCTAAGAAATATTCAGGAATGGAGATGAAGAAGATTTTTTTTTTGTATTTTATTAATTGTTGAATTAATTAATACACTATATTATCACATTATTTCATAAAATTATTATCAAACATGTTCATTTAGACATTGTGGTGTCAAACTACTGAGATATAGTCACACCACAATCGATCTGTTGATTGGTACCCAATATAATTACATGAATTCTAGTTTGGACAAGGGAAAATTACATTGATTTTTATTTACTTCTTACTGGATGGGTTGGTGTTTAGAGGTCGGTCCAACATGGGTCTTGGGATTTGGTAAATTTGAATGTTTATTTGAGTATTCTAGTCTTTAACTTGTATTGTTTCTAGCAGGACATTTATTTAAATTCTAGAACATCATTACATTATTCCTCTATTATTTATTATATTATTCAGTTGTATCATATTGTTTTTCTCAAAAATGTCTATAATTTTATTTCGTTCACTTATATGGTTTAATTTATAATGATATGAAACCTCATACCAGGGTTAATAGTATCCCCAATATATATTTCAAACCCAAACTACTACCCGACAACCTCTAGATTATGGGGTGGTGCACATTAATCCCATAACCAAGCCTTTTTTTGGCCTTATTCAAGAGTTCTATATCCGGGGATGTTATAAATTTCAATTGGAGGGGAATGTTTTCTTTTATTCTTATTTAATGTTTGGGAATGGTAGTAAGGAGACTAGGATGTTCCAGGACATGTAAATGGGCTTATTCATGGGAGTTTCTAACCCTTGTTCAAGAGAAAATCCTTGTGCCCAGTTATTGGAATGTTGTTTTTGTTATGTTCTTGTAATAGTTGATGTTTTTTTCACCTTAGTTGATTTAAATTTCAAGTGAGGTAAGTGTTTTATGATGTTACTATTTCATGATATTTTTACTTGTGGTCCAATATGGAAAAATAAAAGAATACAAAAATCATAGTGGGAAAATATTGATATATTAACATGCATGGTTTATGATAGGGGAAAATATATATTTTTTCCACAAATATATAATAGCATGCTGAACTGTAATAAGAAATATTTATTTCATATAAATAAATAAATTGATTTATGTGTCATGCTAAAACATTTATAAGCTATTTTTAGAGACTCTAGGAGTTAGTGGTTCAACATTGTAGTCACCTATTGAGGTTGACATGTTTCTAGCGAGTCCTCTATAGTGAAAATTTTCATTTTAGAAAAAAATTTATCCTCTTCATCATAAACATGAGAGTTTAGAGAGTGAAAATCATCAAAATACATATGTAGCTGAACCAGAACATGCTATACCTCCTGAAGAATATATGGATGTTTAGCTTCATGATAGATTCCTGAGGGTCATGTGATCCATTGAGCCTGAGAATGTTCCTAATATTCCAACAATTTATGAGATAAAAATTGATTTTTAGATGTACAACCCAAAAATGTTTACATAGGAAGGATGTCCCCATGAAGTTGAGTTTTATATTGAGTCAGTTCAGTAGATCTTTAAGAATCATGAGACACTCACTGAAATAAGGGAGAATATATTTTATGCATTCTTCATGGACCATCCATGCTTCGGTGGGATATTTTAGAGGAATCTGGGAAGAAGGATGCGCCATCTTGAATGGTCATATAGATAATTTTATGGAGCCATTTCTATCACAATACATTGAGGGATGATAATGAACATGAGTTATTACATAAGATGTAGGAGGTAATGTCAGTGATGGACTATGTTGGATGTTTCACTAACCTACTATGCTTTACGCTATCTTTGGGAGATGATGGGATCTATAGAGTGAGTCATTTTATAGATGGTATTTTCTATGAGATTATGTCACAAGTAAATTTTTTCCACTCAATAATATTTAAGGATATGATGAACCACGAACACAACATAGAGGGGAATCTGAGAGAGGCCCTGAGCAGCAGCCAAGCTATTTCAGTAGGAAGATCTAGGATCACATATTCGAGTGTAAAAAAGTGATTCTATCATATTTTCCACCATGTTAGTAGTGGGATGATTATCAAGGGATGTGTAAAATCATCTCAAGACCATGTTCGATTCCAATTCTATCATTGTGACATGTTTGGCCACAAGTGCCTACAATATCATTACCATATATTCATGTTTATGCTCTTTGGTCGATTGGGTAATCATTGATATTGTTTTGTTAATATTCTATA
This sequence comes from Viscum album, assembly GCA_963277665.1. Lineage (NCBI taxonomy): Eukaryota > Viridiplantae > Streptophyta > Magnoliopsida > Santalales > Viscaceae > Viscum > Viscum album. Next base: position 1,761,547,023 of record OY728120.1, on the reverse strand, counting down.
TAAGTCTATTGGTAGATGATTATGAAAGGTAATAGAGTCAGGAAATGTCCCATTTACCCCTCGGTAGGTCAATAATTGGAGTTCCACTAGTGCTCAGGAAGACACATGGGACGTGCTACCCTAATGCATGATCAGCAGCACAAGAAAATAGAAATAACTCAGGGTAGTGAAATTGTACCCTAGGGAATATGTCAAATTTATATGTACATTATGAAGACTACTTTGAATATCAAGGAAAATGGTCCTTCTACCATTGTAGGTATAATTCTTGTTTCACTTACCTTTGATTTTGTTGATACAAGAGAATCATATTGTTTTCTATCTTCTCATTTTTCAAATGGTTTTGGATTGGATGTGGAAAGAAAAGATTATTCGTTGATCATCGACACACCACCGGGTGTACATTCATAGAATATCAAATGATGGAAGTCTTGTTCTCTAGATATTAGTGGTTACTATTTCTTTTAGGAACTGTTTTGTTAGAAATGACAGGCATTGACTTGATTTCATTTATGGATTGGTTAGTTATATACTCATATCATATCAAATATTACCATAGGAGAGTTACATTTCTATCCCTATATAGAGGAATGTTTTTTTACCAAGGTGAGTGGGATGATCAGGATACTCATGCAGGTCCAATTCAATTAATATTGGATTATCTGACAACACAAATTGTTGGTCTCACTCATGATAATGGAATGATGAAGAAAGATAATTTTCCCCATGTGTTAGAACATTTTAGGATGTATTTCGTAATGAGTTCTTGGGATTATCTCATTAGTGAGAGATCTAGTCCACAACCTAGTTGGTTACTATAGGGAACCCGACTTAACATACATGGACATTACATCATTTTAGATTAATATAAAACAAAATAATAAAATACATGTTAGAGAACTGTAATTGGTTAGTTTATATGAATATATGGAACAAAATATTCTATCCTAGTGAAAGGTCATCAATATTTCCAATAAATATCTTCCCCAATACTTTTATAACTAAAAAACATTATTAATAACCTAATGAATGAAAATATAAGAAATGGATGAGTTTGGATGCATAGTAAGTGTAAGAAAAGTAGAAACATAAGAATGACATGAACATAAGGGTATGCGAATATGAGATTGAAATTTTAAGATCATACCATAGATATCAAAGATCATATACAAGAACAAAGAAATAAATATTGGACGTTAATAAGACATGAATCATTACAGAATCAATATCATAATCCATGAGACCATAATAGATAAATATGACTGAGAATTTGTGGCAGACACCTAAACATGTAGTATCATTCCCTATATTTCACGGCATATTCCCAAAACATAACTGGGAACTTCACGGGAATATACGTACATGGGGGAAAAACAACCAACCCCCGTCACACTTCGTTCCTTATAAGTGATCGAGTTTCCCCATCTTCCCATAGTGGATTGGGTCTCCCCATCCTCCCATATTGGATCATGTTTCCCCATCTTCGCATAGTGGATCTTGACACAGCTTTTTCCTTTTGGTTCAGGATGCACTAGTTTCCCATTTGAAATCAAGATCATCCACTTGTATTCCATCATTATCAAATTGGATATGAATCATTACCAAATTCATTGGAGGGAGATATAGGTCCCACCATAACATAATTAAATCATGCATACATTTTCTACAAGATAATAAAACTTACATCATATCTTGACCATTAAAAGGAGATGGTTTTACTATACATCATATCATAAGCAATGAAATAAAATGGGTATCATAAACATTTCTTTATGTCATTATGTCTATAAAATAGATAGTTCTCATAATCATTTCATGCATAACCCTTGAAAAGAAGCATGTTTCAAGGTCATATAACTAGTGGAAGATAAACGTGTGTAATAAAAATCATTCCAAATAATATCCTTAACCATTCATTAAAGAATATTTATGGTATTTTTGGATCACAACCTTAGTAAATCATAAAATATAAAAAATTATATCATCTTAGATAGATAAGGATTATGAAAGATCATAATAAAAATTTCTTAATGAAAATAACCATTTATTGAAAATCATTTTTATAAAACCATTTCAAAATCATTTTCTTATAAATAAATTATTATAATATAATTTAAAACATTTATAGAAGAAAATAACTTTTATTATAAGAAAAATACTATTCAAAACATAAATCATTTTAAAATAAGTTTCTTTTTAAATATATTAAAGGACATTGAAAATTTTTAAAATACTTTTTAATTTCAAATACATTTAAAAACTAAAAATATTGACTGAAATCATTTGGAAAACCATTTTATTGAAAATTTATTTGAAAAATCATAATAAAATGATTAATTTAGTGAAATCTATTTCCTTGAAGATAAAAAATTTAAATGAAATAAATAAATATTTGAAAATCATTTTGAAAACATTTTAGACATAAAATATTTGGGTATTTTTCCCATGAAATCCAATTTAAATTCAAAAACTTTATATAATATTATGATAATATTTTCATTAAAATATAAATGATGTAAAATTTCAATGGAATTTATAATGAAATTATGGTTATGAAGGAGGGTATGTTAGTATATACTGAACATTCCTTTTTCACCTTAAAACATTGTAAGTGTGCCTTTATTAGGAAATGAAAATAAGATTGCTTTTAATAACATTTTGAAAAAAGGTAAAACATGGTTAAAATTTTCATTTAAACATCATTTGATATTAGTAAAACATTTTTTAATTTTTTTATAAAACCAAATTTTGAAAGAACATATATTTATGACTGAAAGGAGAACTAAAATCATATTGGGATAATTGTTTTTCTTAATTATCATAAGTACAAATAGTGGGAAAATTGGACTAAAACATTATGATATCATGGATAAATAGAAGAGAATAAAATTAATGAGTGCTATTGAGATATGACTCATATGATTTCATTAATGGAAGCATAATCATAAACAGTCCTGATAAATGAATAGATTGTAGCAATAAATCATTACAACATTGTTAATTTTGAATCATAATACCATTAAATAATAATGTTAAATGAAGAATTAAATATAATTAAAAGAAGGATATTGTTAGGTCCACTAGGTCAAATACCCTGGGGGGGGGGGTTAATCAGGGTATGAAGGTTAAAAGTACCACCCCTTAAGATCTCGTTTCATCATTAAACAATACTCTATCCTCTCATTTTTCTGTAATAATAAATGAAAATAAATGAAATCATGCACCTGAAATAGCAATATTACTTGGTTCACCCTTACTGGGCTACATCCTAGGAGTATACAAAAATGATGTGCCGATGTACTCAATCCAATAAGGATAACTGCCAAAATACAATGTTTTGGCCAGACCACTTATATAACTAGGATCATTGCCTTTATAAGATTTAGGGTCTGGTCACTATTTATCCAAGGGTCACACCATATGCCTCTTTCTCTGGCTCACTACCATTGTAAAGGATCAAATTATTTCACCCCCATCACTCCCTACTCTTGAAAGGGATTCACCCAAAATTTAATGACTTATAGGTCCTCTAATTATCTCAAATGAAAACATTTTCTGTTATTGATATATGCAGTTTTCATGCTCCATATTCATCCAATTGATGAATACCAATTTACCACAAATTTATAGGGAAACACCTTCTAAACACCTTTTGTGATGGTCACTACTTTTGTGAAGCTCATCTTTCACGAAGATAAAATATCCTTTTCAAAGCTCATAAATTTTGTGAATCTCATGTTTCCTTCATAAAGCACACCCCTTTTATGAAGCTGATCAAGCCTTCATGACGATCCTTTCTTTCATGAAGAATAATTAGCCTTCATTAATTCCCTTACATTCACTATACTCATTACATTCAGTTGGATTTTATAGCCTTCATGAACATCTTCACATGAAACTCCTTCACACACCACCTTCATGAACCACCTTCCTGATTCTAGAGCCTAAATATTTTTTTTATGTCTCGCTACACTTCTGAAAGGGGGTTGAATCCTATTTATAGGAATTTCCACTGAATCCAGAACCTTATACCTAAATCATAATGATTTCACGTTGCTCTTTATTTTCTAAAATTATAATCCCTTTTTCAATATGATCCACAACATTTTTTAATTCACAATGGGAATCATTTTCATGGGGATCATCGTCAAACTATTCATGCTTTCATGATGCTCCACTCATGATTTTACTCACCTTCTTCATTTTTGATACTCGCTGTTGTCCCATAGATCACCATCAGCATTTTTTTTATCCTTTAAGAAACACACATCACGAATCCCATCTTCATGAAAATAATTACTTTTATATATTTTCATAAGGTATTAATGGACCTAGAATTATAATGGTACTAATTTTCCTCCAAATTTTGGACAGAAAATGTTGGAAAATACTGAGAAACAATGACACCATATGGACAGAATTTTCTATAACAATTTTTGGGAATCCATTTTTTCATCTGGGATCATTTTCAACACACTATGTCAAAAATATCTCTGGAGTTACACAACATACTTTGAAAACCCACTTTGTCAAAAAAACACAATGAACCCATGAATGATACAATGTTACCTTGTGGGATTTATCACATCAACATCCCCCTTTGGGAATGTTGAAAACTCTTCACATTTTGATGCCATGTTAATGATTGTTCCATATTATACAATCTTCAATTCATGCAATTTTGATAGTGATCTATGATTTAATCAACACACACTCTATTTCCACATGATCCATGATCGGAGAGAGAAGCAAGAGTATCATGGAAAGTTCCTCAATTAATCACTTAATTCCAACTCCATTCCAAAACCTATAAACTAATTTCATCATAAAATCCATTTGTTATGAAATATATACATGGATCGATCACCACTAGCATCATCATATTTAATACTCCCCCTATCTCGCTGCTCCACATGTTAGCTTGAAACCCCCCTATCTCACTGCTCCACCAAATAGCTTATCACCCTATTTTCATTTATATATTTTATCCCATTTAATATCCTTAATTTACCCCCTTTATGGATGATCCTAAAGGTCACTCCATTGTGGTATGTAACATGGTAAATAACATAGATCAAGGAATTTTCAAAAAACACATCATACATTAGGGTGAGTGGGGGGGCATCCAAACTTTTTCAAGTGAGAGGAGTAAATTGAACTCCTTGAGCCAGTCTAGGTCATTCAAACACTTGTATGGGTAAGGCCTTTGTCATAACTTCCACAACCTATTGTTCTATAGGCCCATAATCCAACTTCACAAAACCATGAACCACATCCTCCTTGATAAAATGATATTTTATTTCAATGTTCATTTTACTTGTGTGATGGAAATGATTTTTTATAATTTTCATTGAACATGAACTATCAAAATGGATTCCAATCAGAGACTTCACTTATTCTCCCATATCATCAAGATACTGATTCATCTATAATATCTACGTGCATTCTTAAGTACCCATAATATATTCAGATTATGTGGTGATGAATGAAATAAAATCTTGTTTTTTCTCATCTAGGAAATAAACAATCCCAAAGATAGAACGCACCACCTAACAATGATTTCCTATCATCTACTGATCTGACCCTATCAGTATCTATATATTTCAAAAAAAATTGCTATGATTTTCATTGTACATAAAATTGAAGTCCACTGTTCCCTTGATATACCAATGTATTATTTTCACTACAAGTGAGTTTCTTTTCATGGGATTTATTTGAAATCAATCTCCTTAAAAGGAAGAATAATAAATATCTGGTTGTGTCTGTATTAAGTAAAATAGGCTTACAATGATCTACCTATATTTAGTGACTTTTACCTCTTTTCCTTCATCATCTCATGATAGTTCCATTCAGGTAGCCACTATAGTCAGCATCTTCATGGAATTATCGAATCAAAATCCTCTCAAAACCACATTTTAATATTAATATCGAGAAAATAATGTGTCGTTTTTTCTTTGTGTTGCCTATAAATAGAACAAATACATTATTTCACCAATAATTTACATTTCAATCTAACTTTTCATGAATTCAAAAAACTATCTGCACTGAGCTTCATCTGATCCATTGAAGAATATTTCTTCGACATATACAAGAACCATAATAGTTTGATTACCATCACGGTGGACATATATATTTTAATCAACTCTAACACATTGAAAATAAAGATTCTTTAAAATCCAATTTAGCCTTGAATATCATGCTCTTGGTGCTTACATTAAACCATATAAAGCCTTATTCATCCAAAAAAACTATGTTTTCACCTTAATGAATGAAAAATACATCTTGTTTCCCATTATAAAATTATTTTTCTATAACCCCATTTATAAATGTGTACTTGAAATCTATTTGAAATACTTTTAACTCTTTTTGAACTGCTTCAGAAAAGAATAATCTGATTGTCTCTAACCTCAAAATAGGTGCAAATGTTTCAGAAAAATCGATAACATCTATCCGAGAGTACCCTCTTCACCCTATTCATGATTTATTTTGAATTACTACACGATATGTATTCATTTTTTTGAAAATACCATTTATTCCAAATGAAATTCTTATCTATTAGCCTCAAAACAATCTCCCATGTATAATTATTCTCAATTTGGTCAAGCTCTTCATTCATATCCTAAACCCAATTCTAATCTCTAGAATTTTCATCAAAACATTTACACTTTACCTCTGATAAGTTCGATGCTTTATCTCGAGTTTTCATCCTCCTTGTTGGCACTGGCACTGTATGATCACCAATTATGTTATTTCTATCAATTTTAGATCTTCTCTTATGTTTTTGTAAAGATATTAAATCAGTATCATCCTTTTCATTATATAAATCATGTTCTCAATCAGCTTATAGGAATTTAACATTCTCTAATATACTTATATCTTCATCAATATGCTCGCAAGATAGATCTTGTACTTGCTGATGATTTTTCTCATTCTCCATTAGAGTTACATCATTGATTTTACAACTTTTACTATCCACTTATTGAAGAATTTATATGAATTTATTTTCATTGTGTAGCCAAGATATATCCCTACATATCTACATGATTAAAACATACCATGTTTCTCATTATTGGGAATGGAACACTTACTTTAGAAGACTCAAAATTACTTCAACATTAGATTCCTTCCATACCATAGATCAGATTGAGTCTTATCTTATTTTGGACATAATAAATATCTATTTGATGTGTAGACAGATTTCATTGCTGATTCTTTCCAGAAACTTCACTGGTAGTTCATTCTCAATGAGTATTGTTCTATCTATTTTTTTGATAATTCTGTTTTTTCTCTCAGCTACTTCATTCATTTGTAGAGTTCTAACTACTAAAACATTGTTCCTTATTCCATGTTTCTAAATATAATCCTCCACATGGATATTCATGAACTGAGTTCCATTATCTATTTAGATCTTTTATATTTTCATGCCTAGCATCTTTTAAAATGCCTGTCGATATCTTGTAATATAAATCAACACCTCATACTTGTGGGTGATGATTGATACCCATATAATTCTGCTACAATCATTAATGAATAGAACATTATATCTCTTACTATTAATAGATCTTGGGGAAATTGGTCCACACACATCAATATGAACCAACTCAAGCAATTTTGATGACCTTTTATCGCTTTTCTTGTATGTCTTTTGAATGATCTTCCCCTGTTGACAAGAATAACATGCATGAGTAGGATAACATGATAACCTAGGGAGGTCACGAGATGAATCATATTTCCCTAGATCACTAAGGATGTTTTGATCAAGTGTCCAAGATGTTTATTACATAAATTTTATCCATATTCATTGGAGAAAAAGAAAATATCTTATTCTACATTCACAAGATAGATATTTCTTTTGGAATGATTTCCCTAAAAAAACAATTTTACTATATTTTTTCCTTTATGACACATAATTTCATTGAAAATATAATGGACTGTCTTGAGTCACATAGTTTAATGAAACTAAGAAAGTTGTGATGGATACCTCTATTGTTCCAGGAAGGGAATTCCATGCACAATTCAGTTAGTCTGATGCTGGTGCGGATAATCAATGGAAGGGGAATAGCAGTGAGGCTGTGTGTAAGGGAAAGCAAGGGTCTACTTCGATGTTTGAAATGGATCACATGCAGGGGTCTACTCCTGCGGCGAAGAAGATGAAATCTGTTGGTTGTAAGGATAACAGAATCATGGGTATTGTTGACAGCTGCGGTGGGCAGGGTATTAATGCTAATGATGTGATGAATGTCGTACCCATGGGGAATCGTTTTCAAGAGTTAGGCACAACGAATGGGGATGAGATGCCTCCTTTATGTGGCCGTGACATCATGATGAATGTGTTAAAGGAGGATGAAGTAATGTGAAAAGGTTGGTTTGATGCTGAGGATACAATGGTGGAGCAGCCTCAATGTTTGGATATGACTGACATGAATAACCAATTTCGGCAAAAACAGTTAGTGAGGTATCAAGAGATGCAGTACCATGGTAAATGGGGTGATCTTGCTGACAGTGATAAGGAGAATCATGGGGACATAATGAGGCCGTCTTATAGAGAGATTGTCCAAGTGGGGAACAAGGTGCTGCCGGTGATCCATAACAAGGTGATTGCCTCTCCGTGGGGAAGGATGAGGAAGGACTACTCCCATTTGTCAAAGCCGATGCCTAATAGATCTACTGTCAGAAGTATGCAATCTCCAAATGAGTTTCTTGAGTTGGAGCAGCTGAATCTGAGGAGGAAGTATGCCAATGTTCTAAAGCACCATGAGAGTTCGGTGTGGGAAACAACGACTGAGGAAGTGTCTGTTTATCATGGAGGTGGTGAGGGGTGTGATTTTGAGGATTTGCAGTGACTATGATGGATTTTTAATGCTTGTTTACTATCTTTTCTTTTATTTTAATAAATGTTCAGGGGTTCAACCTCTGTCTATGCTTTCCTGGTATTCACATTGATACATCTTTTCTACAAAATTATCATTTTGTGAGTGTCCCATCTTTCTGAAACAATGACATCTTATGCGGGTTCATTCTTGTGTGTTAATACTACACTATTGGTTCTCCCTTGGGTTCTTTGAGTCTTCTAATTATGATTTATACCCATATCAATCTTCAACCTCGGAGTGGGAGTTTGTAGTTTAACTTCAATAATTACAGTTTTCATTTTGCGATCAAGCCCCATACGGACTATATCATTCTTACCAATTATTTCCTTTTCCTAACACTCTATTTTCAACTTCACTGGAACTTTGAATTGCAGTTTTTGGTTTTCTATTTCCTGTGTGTCTTGATTTTCTAGAATCAAGATTTTCTCATGATATTTCATTTTTTTGGAATTATTAAAAATTCATCTTTAAGCACTTCAATATGTTAAATTTGATATTTTATAGTATTAGTCAAACTATGGATCTCTCTTTCCTAATCTTAAATTTTGAGTTTGTACTCAACCAACTTTTTCAAATCATTCCTTCATTAAAGTCTTTTATCTTTCACATTCTTTGTTTTGGATCTCAAAACATCAATCTATTCAATATAATCTTCTAATTCAACATGAATTTTATATATTAATTCTACTTCTCCCTCATCACTACCGCTCTCATCCCTTGTTTGGGAATTTCCCATAGCTATCACCATAGCATCTGCTTCATGATCCCTACAGTCCTCCATCTATACTGCCTCATATTCTTCTAAACTACCATCTTCTTTTTAAAGTATATTCTTCTTTTTGAAGATTTTTCTATTAATATTTTTCTTTTCTTTTATGGTTGGATGATTATTATTTTTGGGGAATTTTTTCATTATCTTCATCATCATCTTCACATTTCATATGAAACATTTCTACAAAATGTCCTATATTTCTTCATCACAAGAATACTAGTGGAAATTTCCATCGAAAATTTCATCTTCCTCTTTATATATTTGATAAGAAAAATGACATGAAATTATCCAAATTGTCTTCCTCCTAAATATTTCAATGAATATATTCTTCAGGGCCTTGATTTCCACTTCATTGGACTTACCCTTTTTCATAGAATCATTATTATCAGTTATATTTTCATATAAAACAAGATTAACATGAAAGTTATATGATGTCAGATCATTCATATCATTATATTTAAATACATAAACATTCTGATTAAACCAAAAGGGAAGATTTCTCAATATGAGCATGAAAATATTTACATATTCAATAATTTTTCCAAGATGACACATGTCTTTCACAACAACATTCACCCGATCAAAGAATTTATCAACCTGATAATTAGGGTTCATAATGAGATCCTCATATTTGATCAAAAGAACCCTCATCATTAATTATATAACTTTTGAGTCAACCTCATAAATGTTCAGATTTTACTAAATAGAATGTGATGTTTTACATGTGACCAACTCCATATATATTACATAGGATATAGATCACCTAAACAATTTTTTCCTTTGGTGTCTAAATCTAATTCCCTTCGATCAGCTTCTGATAAAGCACCAATGTCGATATTGGCTGAAATCACATGCATCACTACTCTAAATATATCCATTCCTAATGATCATAAGTAGTGATATATCTGATTCTTCCATAATAGAAATTTTTTCCCATTAAAGATCATAATCCCTTTATGATTAACAACCGCTATTTTATCAACTTAAGTGATAACCAATGTCTTTCATCTTTTCACTCTAATACTAATAGGTAGTCCTCTAGGTCAAATAACCTAGGGGAGGGGGTGTTGAATCAGGGTATGATAGATTAAAACTAATTCCCCGTCAGATCTTGTTTCTTCATTAAACAAAATAATCTCATATCATTCTCTTGTAGAAATTAAGGAATAGAAATGAAATCATGAATAATAAAAAATAAATTTTAATTGGTTCACCCTCACTGGTATATATCTCAAGAGAAAACAATGATGATGTGATGATGTACAAAATAAAGTAAGGTTCACTTCCAAAGTACAATGTTCAGTCTAGATAACTTCAATACCTAGGTTTACTATCATTACATAATTTTGGGTCTTCTCACTATATTCCCATGAGTCACTCCATATGTATCTTTATGTGGATCACAACTGGTTAAATGGATCACATTCTTCCTCTTCCTTCACTCACCGCTCTTGGAAGGGATTCACACATATTTTATGGACTTATAGGTCCCTTAATTATCTCTAATTAATATATCCTCAATTATAGATATATGATTTTTTGAAGTTCTAGTTTCATCCAATTGACGAATATTACTTTACCAAAGATTTATAAGGCAATCCATTCGGAACAACTTTTGTGATAGTCAATGCTTTCTGGAAGATATTCTTTCATGAAGATCAAATATCCCTCACAAAGCTCCAACCTTTCTTAAAGATCACATGGGCATTGCAAAGAAAAATACTTTCGTGAATCTAAACTAGCTTTTGTGTAACTCCTGCCATTCATAAATTGTACATAGAATTCAAAAATTCCATTACTTTCATGATACTCAGAACATTCAGTTAGATTTTATAGCTTTGGTGAACTTCTTCTCATGAAACTCCTTCACAAAAAAACCTTCATAAACCATATTCATGATTATGAAGCCTTAATATTTTCATTAAGTCTCACTACTCCTCAAAAGAAAAAAGGGCTATTTATAATAGTTTCCACAGATTCCATATCCTTCCATTCATGTCATCACCATTTCACGATGCTCCATATTTCTACCTTGATGCTCCCTTTTTCACGATGCTCTGGAACAATTTTCTCTTCATGATGCTCTTTTTTGTCATTGATATCACCGTTAAACTCTTCACACCACTACGATGATCCACTCATGATGCTCCTCACCTTCACTGTGCATGATACTCATTATTTTCACATAGATAACTATTGATATTCCATTATTTTCTATGAAACACCCTTTAAAAAGACCATATTTCTACAGCTAATTTATTTTCCATATTTTTTATATGGACTTCATGGAAATCCACCATTTTTTATGTTATCCATCCTACAAAATTTAAAAACACAAAATTTGGAAAACATTAGGAAACAACATTAACATTTTTACACAATTTTATATACCACTAATAGGGAATCCATTCCTTCATCTTGGATATTTTTCAACATATGGTTTCAACAATCTCTTTGTCATTCCAAAACATTCCTTGAAAATGTACTTAGTAAACAAAAAAATCAACAAAAAATTGAAGCAATGTTACCTTGGGGTATTTTTTTTCCGAATATATATTCATTATATAAAATTCAAAAGGTATGTATATAGAACAAATATAAAAATATAATTGCATAACATTCCATGTATCTCAAAGAACAAAAATTGAGACAAAATTAATTTATATGTTTGGAAACTTTTGAGCCATAAACCTTATGAAATAAAGATAATTTAATGAATATGTAAATACCAATAAAAATAATTAAATGAATCATATAATAAATTCATTAAATTTAAATACAATATATAAGAAATTTTTAGGTGAACATGGATTTTGTCTCACAAAAAATAAAATTGAGATGAGAAAACCCTTACTACATGAGTAAATATAGAATCATGATCCACATTAAAGAACAATAGAAATTAAAGATTTTTAAATTATTAAATTAATTAAACCAGTAACATAACAATTCATAGGGAGGTACGTAAACCTCACAAAATAATTTAGTGATAAATATGTCTTATATCTCTTGAAAATAAAATGTGAGATAAACTTCCCTTACCTTAAACCTTGACATTATCTGTACACATTCAAACGCCATGTATAATAAATATAATTGTATTATACATCTAAATAATAACTCTATTATTATATATAATACCATATATTTTTATGAGTTTATATTATCCATTTATTAATAACTCCATGTTAATGTTATGTTTCAGTTAATATATGCTTTGTTTTTTATATCTATTTGGGATTATTATTCTCAATCCCCTTACATAGATCATGATTTAATTATTTTTATAATTTAAATAATCATATTAGTATCATAAATATTTAGTATATATGTATTCATAATATATATATATATATATATGAAATTCAATACACCATTCATGGAGACGGTAGGCCATACGTACACATGAATGCTATTTTCAATTAATTATCATGTTTGAAAGAAAGGATGAAAATGATATATATATATATATATACATATTATCATTAAATTGTAATTATTATGAAATATATATCATATATGTTTAAAAACCCATCCCTAACATGTTCCATGTAATGTGTGAATGAATAAAATTGCTTTGAAGAGGTGGTAGTCCACATGTCCACAAATGATATTAATGTAATTAAAAATCTGGAATAACGATGGTATGTTTTATAAAAAAATTATAAAAGCATAAAATCCTCATAAATATAATAAATAACATAAAGAAATAGTGCATAAATCATAATTATTAACCATGGTAGGTGGTATATGAAAAAACAAAATATCATTTCGTGATGAGGTAGTTTTCCGTACACAGGAACGGTACATTCATAACTCATTAGATGGAAGTGTTTGTATGTGTTTCTCAGAAAATTAGAATAAAAAAATATAAATTTATTTTTTATACTTATTTTATTATATAATTATGTACTACAAACAGTTTAGGTTGTGGGGAATGAAAATTAAACAACGGATCTTGAGGAATCATGTTACCTCTTCTTTGAATAAATCCTCTTGGTTTTCACCAAAAATATTCTTTGGTATTATTTATTACAAAATACATGATTTTTGGATAAAGTTGGGGATTTTGGGATTTTATTGGAGAATATTTTACCATACCTCAGTGAACTAGAGATTTTTTAATAAAGGGTGATCTTATGAATGTACTCAAGTATTGAATAGGTTTTGATACGAAATGGTGATTTTTCTTGGATGTTCAATGATATAACTAGATAAAATGTGGAGATATAAGGATTTGAGGACTATAGGATGAAAAATATGGTGATAGGATATTTTAATTTGGTTCCCCCTTTGATCAATGTAAGTGGTGGGAATGGATCATTGGGTCAGTCTCTCTGAAACCTGGTTTCTTATATATTCATGAGTGGGGAAATTTTTTTGAACCCGCCAATGACTAGAAACAAATTTCAAATATATTGATATGTATATGTTGGATAAATTTGATCTTCTGGAACCTAATTATATTATAGAATATTTCCTCTTCTATGGGTAATGCTATTTTATTGGATAAGAGAACAAACAATCTGCAATATGGACATTATTGATGAATTATAGTGGTGGTTGACATGTCCACCACTCTGGTTGAAGAAATCTTTTAATAATATGAGATGATATCATGAGGATTAAAATTCAATACGTAAGGAGGCATATATTGTATTTAGGATGCAATTATTTTATTCATCTTCTTGCTGGATGTAATAGGGATATGGACTACAACTTTTCCAAGGTTAATTGGTATGATGATGCCACATGTCAAAGGAAAAAGGGGAAGGGAAAGTTAAATTATAACAATCCAAAAATACTCACCAAGACTAGTACCTCTAGATAGTATATTATGGTTATGATTCATTAGTATATGAAAACTTTTATATATGATTTATCTAGACACTCTGGGCATCAAATAAATGAAAAAATAGTGGAAGCTCAAAATGAGTAAGAACCTCATGAAGATGACTCGCTGATCCAGATTGATCCTCATTATTGTGAGTGAAAAAACATTATTAGGAATTTCAATGTTATTGAAGGACCACTATGAATCACCTCAATTGAGTAACCCATTGATCCTGTCTCAAAAAAACATCCTTGATCATGGAAAAAATCTGCTGACACACTTTTTGTGATAAAATATGTGGATAATGGTCACAACACTAATAATGTCAAATTGGGGAATGATGGAAAAGTGAAATATTTTTCACCAGACAAACCAGTTGGGACTAGAAAGAGTGATAGTAAAACTGCCTCAAATGACTTAAATTCTGAAGAGAATGAATATGATATCCCACTTAGTACACCACCTCTCCCTTCTGGAAATGTCAAGATGGATTGTAAGGATGAGACACTCAGTAATGTCAACTCTAAAATGGATGAACCATTATTTTATTTTCATCCATCCAAGGCTACCTAGAGGACCAATAATACATAGTGAATATCTAGGAACCTATAATCTAGTAATATATTTATACCACTTAATTGAATATTTTGGTCATATGAGACTCTAGAGGCATTATCTTCTGATCGTATGGATAATTATCCTAGTTAGGAAGAAGGAAAAATCAGTCCGAGATCAAATTTACATGTAGATACAACTGATATAATATTTATAGAAACAACTATAAGGTCATTAAAGGAAAAAGGTAATGGAAAAAATGGAATGGGCATAATAGTTTGGAAAATGATGGAGGGCCCCAGACAATAAGCAAGGAACTTGCACAATAATGCTTCATTATTGGTGTTGTTGAGGGATTGAGAAACCTACAATGACCATAGACCTTAGACACTTAATTATGGAAAAAAAATTCTTATTACTATTCCGGATCCTATAATGCTATTTATAAATCTGAGATCCTTTAAATGGACATCTCTTAGGTATAGTTCTGTCTCCCAAAACCACTATGATATAAACATGGATCATATCTAGGTATTCAAGCATGATAACATTAAAATATCATCAATTAATAAAAAATCTCAATATATATTTTTCTCTATTAACTTCTAGAGTTGTAACCTTTGGGTATCTTTTGTCTATTAGTCAATTCTATATATCTGGTGAATGGAATTATGGAAAGAGCCTTAGGATTTCAATGAAAACATATGTCGTAAATGAGTGCTCATTTGTGATTTCAATACTATCTGAAAGAATGAGGAAAAAAATAGTCATGAATATAAATAGAGTTTCTTCAATAGAATTTTTTATATGAATTGATAAATGTATTGTTGATAAGGTTTTAATTTCATGTATTTAATTCACCTAGAGCATGTAAAAAATGAATGGAATATGTGAAAGCAAACAAGATAGTTGTTTTTTCATAGGGATGAAATAACTATTGAAATTTGAATTTTAGGCCACACCCTACCTAAGTAGCTTTTTGGTCATAATCCAATTATTTTTGAAATATCCACTCAAATTTATAGGTTAGTTCCCCTACCTATGTGGTTTAATAATTTTTGGATTATTACTCCTGGATTTACGAAAATTATCATTCATGATTGTGGGATGGGATCTATTTGAAGCCCACTTCAATTTTTTTTTTCTAAAAAGTAAAATAATGTTAATAGATTTTTAAGATACACGAGCATGAAATATTTTTTCAATTTTGACATAAATATTAGTAGTGTTGAATTGAATTTGTAAGGTTTAAGAATTAGAAACTATCATCAATTTAATACTTTAAAGGATGATATACTGGATCTTTCAAGACTTGATGAACTCATAAATGTCTTTTAAAGGATAGACCAAAATCATTTAAATGTTTTATGGATGGAAGATTGTGATAAGGACTTGAATTTGTTTTCAATTTCTACACAATGAAAAGAAAATAAGGGCAGGGATTAAGGTCATCAATATTAATGGTTGTCTTCACACATATGAAAGTGGAATATAAGGTACAATGGTGACCAATTTCAAAGTCCTTTACTCTGATTAGGGGATTTATAACACACATAATATTGTTGATAATATCACAACATTCCCCAAGGAGCATCAAAATTGATCTATCACTATTGTCCCTTCGATAGAGAAAATTAAGGAATCCCTTTTTTCACTAAACATGTAGAGTGATATTGGCCCGGATGGATTTACCAATAAATTCTTTATGTTTTACTAAGTCCTCCTTCAGGAATACATGGATACACAAATTATAGATTTTTTTTACTTATACCTCTCTACCAATTTGGATTGTCACATATTTTATTTCTCTCATACCTATGAAGTAAAATTCAATTAACACCAAAGATTTCATTTTTCTTTCCCTTGGAAAAAATATTCCCAAAAATCATCTGTAAGATCATAATAAGATGAATGAGAGGTATAATTACAGCACACATCACCCCACATCAGTTTGGGTTTTTTTCTAGAAAAATATTACAAAACTATTTATACAGCGCATCTGAAAGTATTAACATGATGAAAATAAATTCAAAGAAAGGATGATTTTCTCTCATGATTGACATTTACAAGGATTTTGAAACCATCAAATGGAGATGCCTATTATATTACCATAGAAGGTATATATTTTATAATGACTTCATCAGGACTATCTCCTTCATTCTTAGCTCTACACGACTATCCATTATGGTTAATGGATCCCATAGGGGATACATATAATGAAATTGGGGTGCTTGTCAAGGGTATCCACTTTCAGGGCTCCCATATTCTACAGCTGATGAAACAAAATTACAAGGTGATGTAATGAACTCACACAACATGGGATTTATAAGAAAATTAATTTTTGTATAGATACATGCATCCCATATCACATACTCTATGGTGACAATATCCTATATTTTGGAGATCCCTTAAGGAAAACCATATCTTCTAACTTACCATTCCTTAATCATTATGAAACGGTGTCTGGTTAATCCATTAACTGTAATAAATATTCTTTCATATTTAGAAATGGAATCTATGTTGGAAAGAAAAAAAGGAGTCATTTTAATTCTTGGATATAGAAAGGGATCACTCCCTTTTAAATACCTTTTAGTCCCCTTGTTTTGGGGAAATGTATAATTTCACTATCTTGGAAGCATATGTTCTGAAATTATTAATCATCTTGATAGATTTAAAGGAAATACCATGTCATAGGTGGGTATTATCATCTTCCTTAAATCTATCTTTAACTCTAAATATTTGTATTCTTTTTATCTATATAGATGGCTAAGTAGTCTGTTGAATGACATTCAATGCACGGTAAGGAACTGTTTATGGACATTATTTGAGCATGTAATGAATCTTATAACCACTTCTTGGTGTGATTGTACAAATACCTTTTACATGCGGTGTATTGGGATCATTAATATCAAGAAATTTATTGATATCTTTGTCAACAAATTCACATGGAACCTTTTGACTAAAAATGGCCCTTTGATTGACTTTCGATCATGCAAATTCAAAAATAATCTTTTGAATATATATCATTATTATCAAAACTCATATGTGTGACCCTACATTAAGAAATATTTCATTGGTGTTATTAAGTAATAAAAATGGATGGTTATTAGGGATTTTAATCCAAACTTTTGGCACACCCCAGGGTTGTATAATCCCATTAATATCACCCATCTACCCTACAACAAGCTAGATGTGACTATTTCTGATCGGATTTCTAAAAATAATGTTTGTATTGAAATTATACCATATAATCTAGTCTATAAATATAGAATTTTTATTTTATGGATGATGACATCTTCATATGGAAAACCAACAAGAATTTTAACTTTAATACCATGGAATACCACCTGTTGTAATGTGAGGGATCTACTAAACCACTAACTTGGGTGACCCAATTCAAGGAACTATGAAACCCTCTAGGATGTTGATAATTTTAAGAATATGTAATAATTATCTACCCACACATGATCAAATAAGGAATATCATGCAACACATTGTCATAACATGTCACGTCTACATGAAATTTGTAGAAACTGTGTATTATATCTTCTTGGATAGTATATATTCTAGGGATTTGTGGAATTATGTTGGGACTTTTTTCTGACATGATCGTCACTTATGAAGGATTGTAGAAGAGGTCCTTTGATGCATACAAATAGTGGTATAGGTGAACAAATTAATAATCTCATTCTTGTGGAACCTGCCTCAGTTATCAATACAATATGGACAACTAAAAAGTAACACATGTTTAATAATCAGGATAGTTCTTTTTATACAAGTTCCATGGCTATACACAATGACCTTCATGATGTTGCAGGTGTACAGACAAGCACCATGGATTTTTTTTTATAATTTACAAATAATTAGAATGTTGATAATTATAGGAAAACAATGGAAGCCTTTGACCCTAAAGATTATTCTATGGATCCCTATGATCTCCCCATGTTTAAAAGTTCATAATGATTGGGAATCTTCTATATTTCTATGACCGTTATATTGTGGGGGTGTCTTCCTCACCTATTATTGATATGTTAAAGTATTCTTCCAACACATTATTGGGCATGCGTTTTCATATGAAGATGATATATGGGCTATAATGTATGCAATTGAGCATGTTTTCCATCATAATTGGAAATCATTATGGATAAAATTAGACTATCAACTTGTTATTATTTCTTTCAATGCACAAACTAGATATCTACAATGGATAATTACCCCTATCTATATTAATTTTCTCAATCATGAAAACACCCCAACTTGACAATCTCAAATTTCTATAGTGAAGCTAATCAAGTAGCATATTTTCTATCAAAGAAGTCCACTATGGAAATGAGTACCTTGTGATCATTCAGGACATCGTATTATTATACTATGATTGTTGATGATGATATATGGTGTGTGATAAATTATCTATATTTTAATACCCATTATAATTCCAATATTGTTTACATCTATTTTTTCTTTAATAATTTTTGGTCCAAATTGTCTGAAACCTGAATCTTCTTGATAAATTTTTTCTTAATCATTGTAATTAATTTAAATTAAATTCACTAATATTTTTTTTTTCAAAAAATAAGGTGACATTATTTTAAATTATATAATATTATTATTCCGAATTTTGAATCCATTTTTCTAAATTACAATCATAGAAGTGGTTGAAATTAATTCAAATTTAATTCCATAGACAGGATTACAAAGCATGTATTAAAGTCAAATTATTCCAATGTATAAGAATTTTTTATATCCAATTTCATAGTGAAATTTATTACAATGAACTAAATTGGATTAATTTATGTATAATTGATCTAATTGAACATTAAAAAAAATAAAATACATAAATTTAACTATAAAAATATTTTTTTTGAAAAATCGGTTTTGAATTAAAATTTAGTGTTGCTCACTATTCATCAAAAATCAAATTTCTCTGAAAATACAAAAAATTCACTCAAAGTAAAATTTGAAGTTATTATTCAAAAAATTAATTTTATTTTTTCTAATAAAAAACATTAAATTTTTATAAATTTAAATTTAAAATTGGTTGTCTATTAAAAGGTCATAAAATTTCCATTTAGAAAAATACATTTGTTTATCCAAAAAAATTGGATTTATTCTTTTATTATATATATATATATAATATTTGATGAGTATATGAAATATTGATCAAATTTATAATATATAAATTTTATTGAAACCATTAATAAAAAGTGTTTTGTTTAATTTATTGAGATAATTTTTTGAACATAGAACAATAAATTTCATAGAAAAGTAATTTCTTTATTTTCAAATAGTTCTTTTGTTAACATATTGATAATCAAAAGATCCAGATTATATACATGTTTAAATAATATTTTCAAAATTTATTTAATATTATTCATGACTTCCATTCCAAAAACTAGGTGGAAGCTATACTATTATTTTAACAATAATATAAATAGAATATTTTTATTCAATAAAACTCAACAATACATGTAACAGAAGCTATCTAAGGGGCCCTGTATTGTGTGTCAGACAAGCCAAAAATATTGTTTCTTATATCAAAATATATTCTAAATTTTATGTGTAATTCAAGATTGACATGGGGTTGCATATAATGAAATCCACACTTAGGGATTTTGTAATACAATATCTATATTCATTGTCGTGTAGAATCAAAAAAAATAAAAAAAAATAAATCAATTCAAAAAATAATAATTCACAAAATATCATGGTGTTACATTATTCACCCCTAAAAATGTATTCATCCCTCTAAATTCATTTGGGTTATTAAATGCTTACTGCTTGAATGTTCCATTCATAGAAACCCGCATTGTAAAAATGAATACTAAAACATCTTTTAAAAAGGGAACGTTGGAATCATAACATTTTTCCAAATAAAAACATAACTAGGTTTCAACATTGTAGAACAATGATGGGATGTTAAATCATGGTCATCGAAGATAAATATAACTATTAATATATAATGGAGAGTTATAAAGAACACGTTTAAGAGAATGTTAACAGTCATAAATCAACAAATCATTAATGATCTAAGTGGCCATTTGATTCATCATAAATGAAGGTACTGGGTTAATTTTTTTAAGACACCTTTTCCAAAATTTGAATAATTTTTATTAAAATATATATGTACATTATTTTAAGACAACATTAACCTTTGAATTAACTTGATAAACATCCACTTTATATCTTAATCTAATAATTGAAGGTGAATTTCTAATTCCAAATTACTAATAGATAAAAAGTATAGTGATAAGTCATTCCATCTATCGTTAGTTATCATTATCGAAAAAATGGTCATCACTAGTTATTATGCATGCCTAATTCATGATATGGCGAGATAATACATTAACCTCACAAAAATCATTGTAATTTTAAGTTAAAATTTCCCAAATTGGTTAACCCTATAACCCTTCAAAAATATGAAAATTAAAAACATTATAATGAATGTTACTAAATTAGCATAATTTTAATTCCACATATATCATTATTTCGCTATTGGTTGTCATATTCCAAGCATGGGAATACCCTCATCATAAATTCTCTTGAAACATAGTAATAACTGAAATTAACATAAATCCTTTTAGAAAACATGTATGATTCCTTATTTTATAGATTACTGGATATATTTCTCTAATACAAGATTTTGTAAACAACATCCTTGATAATATATACCACTTTTTTAAAAAAAATCAATTTCTATTTTTGAGGTCATAAATACTATCCCTTTTACATTATCCAAACCAATAATATCTTTATCATAGATAAACACAATTTTCTCAACATCATAAACACATTAAAGGTTACCTACGTTTTATTCAAATATAACATTTCCATTAAATCAATTTTTAAGTCTTAATATATATTAAATTTATCATTTTCCATCATTAATGAAAAAATTATACTGAAAATGATTATATATTTAGTTATTTATGTAACATAATCTTTGAATATAGAAACATATACACATTAATCATCCAAATATATTATTAAAAAATTACTCAATATTCATCATTATATTTCTTAATACACAATATCACAAAATATGAAATGTGAATCATGTTTTAATGTTCATAAATCTCAATCTAACTATTCTTATTTTGTTTATTGTAAAAAATACTGTTAGAACATATGACACCTTTCATATGATCTTTGTAATCTCCATATCCCTCGAAGTATAACTAATACTCATACCACCTTTTGGATTCCATTCATGAGATCATCCCATATGAAATAAATTTTTATAACGACAATTTTTCCACATCTGATACATTCAATGATAAATTTATTCCTTCTAGTTCTAGTTAATGACTAACACCATAAAGTATAGTGTGAGAATAAATTATCATACAAAAAACCATGGAACTACAAAAAATGTTTTATATGATGTCTAAATCACAACACATAATTAATTAATATATGTAACCTTAAGTTTATCCTTGGTTAGTTATTTTGATATTCTTCCTAACTCCTTCATGTTTTTTCATACGGGGCTTGTGATTTCACAATTGATATCCCTCGGGAGTGCTAAAAAAAATATGCAGTATGGCAAATTTTCATGTACCATGTTACTCTCAAGTAAGGCCCGACACACATCTCTAGTGTTTTTACACCTATATACGTCCCTTCTTGAGCCAAATTCAGTTGTAGTATCTAGATAGGTATTTAGATCTAGGAAACCACTCACTCTATAATATACCAAAATTACATGATAGTTTCCTATACTTTTCCTTATCCTTATACTTATCCCTAGAGACATCCCAAGACATATCCATAGAAATATCCCTAGGTAAATCACTACACTTTTCGCATACTAGTTTTTAATTGATGACTAAAAAATTCCGTTGACACTAACTATAGTGACATAAGATTAACATACATTGATATTGCATCATTTTGGATGAATATTCCTAACATTACAAAAATGCATTCTTGAGTACCATAATGGTTTAGTGTCTTTAGAAACATGGATCAAATTATTCTAACTTAGTGATATATATTTAGTGTATCACACAAATATCATCCCCGTTTGTACTTCTTCGTAAATAATTTCTTCAGAACATGGGAAAAGGAAATAAAATAAATGGATTATATCAAATTCTCAACAAGGGTAAAAATGAGATACATAAGTAGTAAAAGAGCCTAAGGTTATAAAAACATGTGAATGAAATTTGAATATCATACCATTCTATATGAAAGATCATATAAAAGAGACATGTCATAAATATTTGATGTTCATAAGAAATGAATAATAAGAAAATCAGGAGAATAATCCATGATACCATAACATTGAAATAATATATATAATTGTTGATAAAAACATAAACATGTAAAATTAATCACCATATGTAAAGGCACATTTCCAAAACATTACACGCCACTTCATGGGGACTACCCATACTAGGAGGGATACACCACTATCCCCATTCACAATACCTTCTTTGTAAGTCATCATTTTCCCCATCTTCCTATAGTAGATCAGGTTTTACCATAATCCCACAGTGGATCAGGTTTACCCATCTTCCCATAGGGGATTAGGATACTCCGGTTTCCCATTAGGGATTAGGATACAAAAGTTTCCCATTTTGGATCAACCATGATAACTTGTATCCCATGATTATCTTCTGATATATAATTATTTACCCAAGGTATTGGAGGTAGATATATGTCCAAACAATCACATAATAAAATCATGCATATATGTTCCACAAGATAATAAAACATTCATCATATCATGACCCATAAAAATAGATGAGTTTTATAATAATCATATCATAACCCTAAAAAATTGGTATTACAATCATTTAATTATATCATTACCTATGTAAAATATATAGGTCTCATAATCATTTCATTAAATCATAACATGTGAAATGAAGCGGGTTTCAAGAGAATATAACCCATGGAAGAGAAACATGTGTCATAAATATCATATCATGAAATCATAAACCATTCAAGAAAGAATATGGTTGGTATTCATAGATCATAACCCTAGTAAAGCATAAACTATAACAAAGTTATTCATATTATATGGAGAATGATTTTAAAATATCACAATGAACATTTTCAAGAAAAATAGTCATTATTTTAAAATCCTTTTTAGAAAACCATTTAAAAAATCATGTATTACAACTAATGATTTAAAATTTAATTTAAAACATTTATTGTGAGAAATATCATTTACTCTACAAAAAACAGTACCTAAAACATAAGTAATTTGAAAAAATTTTACTAATAAAATATATTTGAGGACCTATAAAGGTTGTTTAAAAATATTTTTAAAACCTTTTTCTTTATAAATAATTTTAAAAAAGAAAAACAAGGATTGAAATATTTTATAAAACCCTTTTAAAGAGAACGGATTTGATAACTTATAAATAAATATTGAAATCAATGAATTCCTTTTCATTGAAAATAATTATTTTTAAACATATAAGGGATGTTTCGAAAATTATTTAAAACAAATTTTAATCATAATTTTTTTTAAATAATTATTATTTGAAAACCACTTTAAAAAAATTATAAATTAACAGGAAATAATTTTCATTAAAATAATTATTTATGTAAACTTATGATGAAATATCCATGAAATTGACGGCCATGACAGTGGGTAAGTGCATACATATATAACATTACTTTTACACCTTAAAATATCAGAGATGTTCATTGATTAGAAAACAAAAAGGATATTACTTATAAAACTATTTCTTTGAAGGTAAAACATGGTTAAAATTCTAATTAATCATCATGGGATAACAATAAAATATTTTTTAGAAAATATGCTTTTGATAGAACACAAATTACTGAATAAAAGGTTAAATAATGGAGGATTTTAATAAAATAATTCTCTTAATAGGTTAAGTAAAAAAGTGTGTGAAAATGGTACTAGTACATGAATTAATCATTTATAACTATAGAAGAATAAAATCCATTATTTTTCTTGAGAAATGGATCATATAGTTTCTTTAGTGGATGTATAATCATAATAAATCCTAATAAACGATTATAATTTTGCAATAAACCATTACCACTTTCCAAAATGAATCTTAAAACCATGAAATAATGAAATTAATTTAAAATAAAAATATCAAAAAATAAATATATTCATGATATAACATGTTAATGGATATTATATACATATAATAGAATAATATAGTTGTAAACCTGAAATTTAACTCAATGAAGAAAAATTGAGACAAAATTACATTACTGATTTTGTAACTTTTGAAAAATAAACCCCATGAAAGTCTCAGAGTTACTGTCTCACAGTTATTGTCTCAGAGTTACTGTCTCATAGTTACTGTCTCATAATTAGTGTCTCACATTTACTGTTTCACTGTTACTGTCTCACAGTTACTTTCTCACAATTACTAACTCACAGTTACTATCTCACAGTTACTGTCTCACAATTACTGTCTCACAATTACTACCTCACAGTTACTATCTCATAGTTACTATCTCAGACTTATTGTCTCACAATTACTCTCTCGCAGTTACTGTCTCACAGTTATTTTCTCAGACATACTGTCTCACAGTTATAGTCTCACAGTTATTGTCTTATGAATAGTTTTTCCAAAACTGTTTCATTTTTCCTTTGCGAAATTTTCTAGATTTTTCCAGTTTCGCCAATTTAACATTTTCTTTGACGTAAAACACTTTTATGAACTTGTTTTAAGGGATTTAAGGTTGAATCAAATCCCATAACTCCTAAAGTAATTTTCCTAAGGCACATGATGCATTTACTTGGTCAAACTGTGTGGTTTAATGTGATCCTCTTTTAATGGAAATTCTAGCGTATCTTAAACTACTGCTCTATTAAATCGACAAAAGAGACAAGATATCTTCTTCCCTTGTTATTCCTCCTTGTTCTCTAGTTCACGATGCTTGAACGTTTCATTCCTTCCGATAGGAATCGTGAGATCTAACTTTTTCCTGAGGATTGGTTTCCCCCGACATTCTTCTTACTGCAAGTGCACCCCCTGTTTGGGTGCAACCAAGTAGTATCCATCATTCATCTATATAAGGTATGATCTATCATAATTCTTTTTGGTTCACCTTCTGCTATTCTCTAGTTTCCATATTATGTAATGTTATCTCCATACTTCTAATGGAGTTTCTTGGGTACCGGTTCATGCGGTTGTGCCGCAACAGCCTCAGGTGGATGCAGTTATCGCGAGAGGAGGTGACCATGATCTGTTGTGTGGACTGTTCTCATATAAAGAACGTCAAGAACCATTTGAGGTAGGGTATTTGCTGCTTCTCTTTATTTTATGCACAACAGCATCATTAGCATGTTTTATCCCACTATATGACAATGGAATTGACATTATAAATATATGAACTAGATAAATAAATTAATATCAGTCATATGTTATTGCCTCTTTTTTTTCTATATAGTGTGATATTTATGCTTTTTCTTGATGAAAATCAGTAAATAACATAAACCAGGATTAATTGATAATTGTTTGGCTAAATATAGAGAGGCTTGTAAACGAATCTGGTTCTTGTTGTAATTTGATGTCAATCAAATTGGCGTAGTAAGCACGATTAATTATTTGTGATAGATTACTGATTAGGTTTCCCAAATTTGGATCCTACGAATAATAAATCTATTAATTCAAGATGGATTAAAGAAATGATTGTTTGATAATTCCTTAAGGGGTTATGAGTTACTCTCTTGATTGTTAATGTTCCAAGAGCCCAATTAATGTGGTCTTTGTTTTCCTGCTGCTAGTGAAATGATGTGATCCTAGATGTCTGTTGTGATATGTGGGGGCATGGAGGATTTTGGTTGTGGCAGCAGATGATGCCCAGAGTGGCGAGATGCATCGGTATATGCATGTGGGTGTTAGGGAGGACACCAGGGTTGATGGAATGAGATGGATGTGATTCTTAGATGCTTGCTATTTCTTTTGGTTGTTTATTTGCTTTACTTTTTCCCACTACTCAAGGTAGCTGATCTTACGTACCCTTTTTCCAAAAGAGGTGAATACAAGCGGGGTATTCCATGGGATTTCTGTGTTTATCTTCTCAAAGAAGGATGACATTATGCTCTTGCTATAAGTGGAAAAGACTCAAAGGGTAGCACATCTACTCACCGTGTTGAGCCCCCTTGTGTTTCGTAGAATATAATGTTTTTCTAGAATTCATGGGAATGTGGGAAAGTAATTCTATAAATAATTATTGAATAAATGGTGTTAACCCATGGGAATGGTGTTACTGGAACATAATTATGAGGTTAAAAATTTTACAGTTGACTTTGGGTGTTATGGTAATGAAACTTAATGTGGAATTGTTCATGGATAATTAATGTTTAAAGAATTAATTAACGTAAAGTGGAACTGATAAAAAAGGGAATGATGTAATATAATAAATATATTTAAATGGTTCTGTGCATATAAGATACCTAGTCTTAGAAGTAGATGCCCGGTGTCTGAGAAACGTTGGCTACAATGTGTCTAAGACTAGGTTATGCCTATAGTGGGGTTGTGAGTTATAGTATATTTTTTACGTTTTGTGTTTCTATACGCTACTCCACACCGTCAGTATGGGAAACTGGCACCCCGAGGATTCTGAGCCCTGGGGGGGGGGGGGTGTTTTCCCCAACATTCCGGTGGGAGGATGGATGGCTGACTACCCCCTTTGGACCTGCTCTCTTCTCTTGGTAGTTACTGGTGCTGGCAGGCACTTTGGTTAGTTTTCCCCATATATATGTGTAGAGGGATGTAATGTCATGTGGTTATTCACACACATATATTTTGGATATAGTTTTCTATGGACTACTATAGGTGTAACATGTATAGACTGTGATGGATGGAGGATCCTTACTCGGTGTATGGGCTGTAATCGCTTGATGTGTAATATGCAATGTATGATACATGTTATGATTACTGTGGTATCACCCAGAAAATACCTGGTTACTTTGGGGTGTGGACATGGTGGTTTTGTTTCACAAAGTTCATATTGGGGTGCTTCACTCAGGTCTCTATGGGAAATCTTTTTTAGAGGGAGATGCTCAGGACGTGCGACGTTGGGGCAAAGCGGCAAACCAGTGGGGAATTAGTAGTGCGGTACCCTTGATATTCTTTATTATATGATATATTATTGTATGCGTTACTTGGTCAGAGTATCCATGGTGAGGTTGGAACTTAGTATACTTATTTAGGTGATGAGTTATTTTCACTTGTTGTTCACTGTGCTTTAGCATGCTTTCTTTACTTTGGCAATAAAGGCTTCGGGGAGGATCCTACCGAGTATACTATTATACTCAACCTGTTTGCATACAAATTGTTTTTCAAGTCACTTGGAAAAGGTTGGAGATCAAGCTGGTTTCTTCTAGCTTGGGGTTGCAGGAGCTGTTTGGGATTGTGGTTGCTGTTGTTTTACTTTATTTTGGATATTGAAGTTTTTCCCCTTTCAGTTTTAGTACTTCTTCATGAAATTTCAGATGTGTACTTGGGATTTCATTTATATTGTAGTTTGAGTTGGATTTGATTGGTGTCTATTTTAACTCTCTCTTCTGCATGTGTTCTCTTAGAGGGTAATGCCTCCCATTTTGTGTGTTACTGTACCCTCAGTTCTAGTCGCCAACCCAAGGCCTACTGGAGGCGGGACTCGGGGGGTCATTATCTCTTTTCTCATATTTCCGGCCTAGGAGGGGTACACATTGTGGAGAGGGGGTCACGATAGATTGGTATCAGAGGTCTAGTTGAGGGATTGGATGGTGTTTGGAGTTAGGCACAGGTGAGGTTTCATGGGTTGGTAGGGAAACAATGTCATTCATGTTTAGCAAGTGATGTAAAAACTGGAGACAGGCTGGGACATAGGCATTTAGGGCCCCCTATTATCTGATGTACGGACCTTTATGTTTATAGTGGCTACTAAACAAGGTGATACTAGTTTCAGGGTAGAGACCTGGGAAAGGATCATGCATCATTCTTCCTTGTGCTTGTGTTTGAATGGGTAGACATTGGGATAGGCTAACCAAAAATGAATAAAAGAAAGAAATTAATTAATTACGGTTTAGTCTAACATATTCCAGGTTTAGGAGCTCTAATAGTTTGTTATTTTAAAGGTATGGCTCCAAGTCGACATCCTCATCAGGTATGTGCAGAAAATGTCCAGCAGGATATTCCAGTAGATTACTGCAGGGTAGAGATTAACGACGACGACACTTCGAGGAAGTCACTCCTAGAGTTTCGGTGCTAGAGTCTGCAGAAGTACGAGGGCTCTATTTATGATGCAGTCACAGAATACTAGTTGGAGGAGGTCGAGATAGGCTTCAGTTAAATCCGTGCTCAGAAGGAGCACTGGGTTTCCTTGGTTGTGACGATGCTGCATGGAGCAGCGAGGCAGTGGTGGTTATTGTTCTTTGGGGATCGTGAGGAGTTAGCAATCTCATGGGAGGAGTTCTTAGACAAGTTTAGAGTCGAGTTTCATTTTTCGACTATGAGGGCATCCCGTCTCTAGGAGCTTCTTACCCTTTGACAGGGGACCTCCAGTGTTCGAGAGTTTGGAATCCATTTCTGGATCCTTTTACGATATGCTTCGAACCTGTTTCCAGATAAGGAGGCTAGGGCGAAATATTTTGAGGAGGCATTGCATCCAGCTATCCAGTGCTAGGTCACCCCATTTATGCTAAAAATATATCTTGAGGTACTAGCAAGGGCAGAGGTTGTCAAGTGGGCTTTGGACCAGACTGGATCATCATGAGAGGGGAATCATCATGATTCCTCATGAAGCAGAGCTATGGTCCGGGGTTCATGGTTCTCAGGATAGAAGAGTTTCTGTTTAGCTGGGGGTAGGTCCCAGTCTTTCACATATTATTTCTCTAGAGATAGCAACTCTCAGGATTATGCCAAGGGATTGGGATCTTGTTTCTCTTGTGGCGTTCATGTCATCAGCAGTGGGAGTGCCCGACCTTTTAAAGAAGTCATCGTGCACCAGGCACAACAATCCAGGTTCCTCCCTTGAGGTTGTTCTAGCTGAGGCAGCAACATCTAGTTGCACCAGATCTAGATCAGCTGAGGGAGGATGGGGCAGGCAGGGGACAACCCCATGACACTCCCCATCCATAGAGAGCAGAGCACGACCATGTTAGTGGTCTTCATCATGGTCAGAGAGGTCGTGGAGGAGGTCCTGGTCAGCTTCATTCTCTAGCATTTCTAGCTCCAGGTGAGCCAGAAGTCGTTCGAGGTACCCTTCTCTTATCTTCTACCATGATGTATTCCTTATTTAATTCAGGAGCGACACACACCATCATATGACCTACCCTTGTCCATGCTTTGGGACTTGAGGTAGAGAGGCTTCCAGTTCCCTTGGCGTTGACTATGCCAGTTTGAGGTCGAGCTGACTTGTTTGAAGTATATAGAGAATGTGAGCTAGTGTTGGGGAAACACTGATCTTGGGGAGATTTCCTATGATTACGAATACAACCATATGATGTCATCCTCGGCATGGATTGGTTTTATTCAGTGCAGGATATCATGGATTTATTCAGGAAGAAGGTCATTTTAATTGGTGCGAATGGAGAGTAAGTGGTGTTTGTTGGTGAGCGAGATCCTCATATGGGTCATAGGTGCATTCCATCCTTATCATCCATGATGGCTAAGATGATACTGAGTTCTTCAGAGGTTCAACAGTGGGTGTTCCCTAGGGTCGTAGAGGATTACCCTGATGTCTTTCAAAAAGAGGTTGTAGCATTACCCCCTCGATGAGAGATCGATTTTGGGATTGAGCTACAGCTAGGAGCGTCTCCTATCTCTAGGTAGATATATAGGATAGCCCCTTCTGAGTTATGAGAGATATGTATATAACTTTATGGCCTGTTACAGTGCTGTTTGTTTGGCCAAGTGTGTCACCATGGGGTTCACCATTTTTGTTCATGAAGAAGGATGACAGTAGTTTGCAGTTTTGCATCGATTATCGTCTCTTAAACAACGTGACAATAAAGAATAACTATCCTCTTCTGAAGATTAATGACTTATTCGATCAACTGAAGGGTGCAAGTTTGTTCTCAAATATCGACTTGCGGTCAGGATATCATCAAATGCATGTGAAAGATGAAGTTATCCCGAAGACTGCTTTCCGTTGTCGTCATGGGCATTATAAGTTCATTGTAATGTCATTTCGAATGAAGAATGATCTATATGTATAAATGGGATTGATGAATGCTATGTTCCATGAGTTCCTAGACAAGTTCGTGGTAGTTTTCATCGACGACATCCTTGTGTACTTCATATCTGAGGAGGAGCATGCAGAGCATCTGAAATCCATTTTGGGAGTTCTTTGTCAACATCAGTTGTTTGGGAAGTTGTCAAAATGCGAGTTTTGGGCTCAAGAAGTCTGTTTCCTGGGGCATGTTGTGTCCCAATAGGGAGTAGCTATGGATCCATCGAAGATAGAATCAGTTGTATCTTGGGCAGCCCCAAAGACAGTGTCAGAGGTGCGAAGTTTCCTTGGTCT
Organism: Viscum album; assembly: GCA_963277665.1. NCBI lineage: Eukaryota > Viridiplantae > Streptophyta > Magnoliopsida > Santalales > Viscaceae > Viscum > Viscum album. The sequence continues at coordinate 1,761,515,531 of OY728120.1, read as the reverse complement.
TGTATGCTACTATAGAAGGTTTGTAACCAATTTCTCATGAGTTGCAACTCCTCTAATAAATTTAACTAGGAAGGATCCGGGATTCATATGGATTGATCAATGTCAGGAAGCTTCTGAGTATCTAAATGAGAAGTTAGTAGGTGCCCCACTTCTTTGTCTTCCAATTGAGGGATTTTAGTTTGATGTTTTCTATGACCCTTTGCATCTCGGGTTAGGCTGTGTTCTCATGTATTAGCGGTCAGTTGTTTCTTATGGGTCTCGGTAGTTGCGTCCCCATGAACATAACTATACCACCCATGATCACGAGTTGGCAACCGTGGTGTTTTCTCTGATGTTGTGGAGATATTACCCCATTGGTGAGTGCATAGTGGTCTTCACCGATCATAAGAGTTTGAGGTATGTTTACTTCCACCTTGACCTAAACTTATGACAGCATCGGTTGATGGAGTTCTTGCATGAATACGACTTTGAAATTTCATATACACATGGAAAGGGGAATGTTGTAGCTAATGCACTGAGTCTAAAGTCAAGTAGGGATGTTGTGCATGAATCCGGTGATTCCTAGAGAGTAATAGAAGAACTATCATCATTACATCTTGATATGGGAGAAGTTGGGGGTAGGGGTTGTCTTTTTCAGATGATGGTACAGTGTTCTCTGATGCAGAAGGTGGAAGAGTCCCTGTTGGGGGATCATGAGGTGGAGGTCTAGAGAGACCGAGTTGTTTGTGGTGAGGCCCCTGATGGTTGGACTGAGGATGAACAACATCAAGTGTTGTATCACGGAAGGCTTTTTTTCCTTTAACGATGCATGAGATGGTTCTCAAAGAGTTTCATAGTTCTCCTTCAGCGGTGCATCCTGGAGTGACAAAGATGTACCGAGCCTTGAGGAGCCAGTTTTGGTGGCCTGGGATGGTCATCCAGAAGATGAAGGCCTAACACCGTGTTCCTGGTGGTCTTCTCCAGCCATTAGAGATTCCTCAGTGGAAGTGGGAGGACATATCAATGGACTTTTCTACTGGTTTACCATGAGCTCCTGGAGGACATGATTCTATTTGGATGGTAGTTGATTGTTTAACGAAATCGGCCCACATTATAACAATCAAGGAGTCAAGCTCAGTTGAAGTTTTGTCGAGGCTGTATCTAGAGGAGGTGGTGAGACTTCATGGAGTCCCTAGGACAATAATTTCTGATTGAGATCCTCATTTTACCTCCAGGGTGTGGAGAGGTCTCCAACATGCTTTGAGTTCTCAACTATGCCTTAGCACTGCTTTTCATCCTCAAACGGATGGCCAGACAGAGCAAACCATCTAGACTCTTGAAGACATGTTACGCTCCTGTGTTCTTGATTTTGGATGTTCATGGATGTGGAAATTACGATTTTTAGAGTTCTGTTACAATAATAGTTTTCACCCTACCATCGTTGTGGCGCCGTTTGAAGCCTTGGATGGCCGACCTTGTCATTCTTCATTATGCTGGACTGGGGTCGGAGAGTCAGCAATTCTCGAACTAGAACTAGTGCAGAATACAATAGATATGGTCCAGGCGATTCCTGAGAGGATGAAGATAGCGAAAGATCATTAGAAATCATATATTGATCAATGGAAAATATTATTGGGGTTTAATGTTGGGGATCATGTGTTTCTAAAGGTGACTCCCCATCGTGGTCAGTGAAGGTTTGGTCGTGGAAGCAAGCTTTCTCCCAATTTTGTTGGGCCTTCCGAGGTGTTAGCTCATGTTGGAGCTGTGGTGTATCAAGTAGCACTTCCCCCAAAGATGAGTCAGATATATGATTTTTTCCATGTATCAAAACTCTGTCATTGTCTTCATGATGACTCTCACACCATCAGTTGGGGAGAGATTGATGTTTATGATGATGTGACCTTTGAGGAGTGACCTGTGGGGACCCAAGACCTCAAAGAGAAGGTGCCGAGCAGGAATTCTATTCACTTGGTTCCTATCGTATGGTGACATAATGGAATGGAGGAGAGTACTTGGGAACATGATTCATAGATACGCGCTCAGTACCCAGATTTTTTTGATGTTTAACTCTTTTCATGTAATTATTTTCCCTTTGTGGTTATACATTTCATGATGAATTTATTTTGTTGCTTTTGTGGCTTGCTCTCTTTTTGGAGGTATCTCGATGGGTGGTGGTTTGGACCCCATTATATATTTTTTCTTTAGGTTGGTTTTGAATTCTCGAGGATGATAATGTTTTTAGAGGTATCTGATGTAATGGCATGGACATCTCTTGTCCATTCTTTTGTGAAATATGGTGTTTGAGGTGTTCTGGGAGGTCAAGGTGGCTGATCCCCAACACTTCTCCAAATTTCCAGTTCTATGAACAGTGTTTCCAGTAATCTGTCTCACATTTACTATCTCAATGTTACTGTCTCAGGGTTACTGTGTCACAGTTACTGTCTCATTGTTACTGTCTCATAGTTACTGTCTCACAGTTACTGTCCCACAATTACTCTCTCAGAGTTAATGTCTTACAGTTACTGTCTCAGACATACTATCTCACATTTACTGTTTCACAATTACTGTCTCACAGTTACTGTCTCACAGTTACTGTGTCACAATTACTTTCTCAGACTTACTGGCTCACAGTTATTGTCTTATGAATAGTGTTTCTAGAACTGTTTCATTTTTCCTTTTCCAAATTTCGAGATTTTTCTAGTTTCACCAATTAAATGTTTTCTTTGACGTAAAACACATTTATGAACTTGTTTTAAGGGATTTAAGGACGAATAAAATGCCATAACTCCTACATTAAGTTTCCTAAGGCCCAGGAAACATTTACTTGGTCAAACCACTTAGTTTATTGCGATCCACTTTTAATGGAAAATCCAGCATATCATAAACCACTGCTCTATTAAATCTTCAAAAGAGACAAGATATCTTCCTCCCTTGTTCTTCCTCCTTGTTCTCTAGTGAGAGATGCTCAAACCTTTCCTTCCTTCCTGTAGGAATTGTTGGATCAAACTTTTTCCTGAGGATTGGTTTCCCTCCACATTCTTCTTGCTGCATGTGCACCCCCTATTTGGGTGAAACCAAGCAGTATCCATCATTCATCGATATAAGGTATGATCTATCATCATTATTTTGGGTTCACCTTCTGCTATTTTCTCTTTTCTATATTATGGAATGTGATATTCATACTTCTAATGGAGTTTCTTGGGTTTTGGTTGGTGCGGTTGTGCAGCGAAATCCTCTAGTGGATGCAGTTGTCACGAGAGGAGGCGATCGTGATCCGTTGTGTGGACTGTTTTCTTATAAATAACATCAAGAACCATTTTGGGTATGAGATTTGTTGATTATCTTTCTTTTACGTGAAACTGTATCGTTAGCATGTGTTATCCCACTAGATGACAATAGAATTGACATAATAAATATTTGAACCAGATAAATAAATTAATATCAATAATATGTTATTTCCTCTTTTTTTCATGATATTGTGATATTTATGCTTGTTCATGATGGAAATCAGTAAAGAACATAAACCGGGATTAATTGATAATTGTTTGGATAAAGATAAAAAGGCATGTAAATGAATATTGTTCTTGTTGTAATTTGATGTTAATCAAATTGGCTCAGTAAGCATGATTAATTATTTATGATAGCTTCCTGATTAGGTTTCCCAAATTTGGACGCTACGAATAAAAAATCTGTTAATTCCAGATGGATTAAAGAACTGATTGTCTGAAAATTCCATAAGGGGTTCTGAGTTACCCACTTGATTGTTAAAGGGACAAGAGCCCAATTAATGTGTTGTTTGTTTTCCTTCTTCTTGTGCTGTGATGTGATCCTGGATGTATGTTGTGATATGTGGGGGAATGTAGGCTTTTGGTTGTGGCAGCAGATGATTCCTAGAGTGGCAAGATGCATCGGTTTATGCATGTGGGTGTTAGGGAGGCCACCACGGAGGATGGAATGGGATGGATGTGATTATTAGATGCTTGCTGTTTCTTTTGGTTGTTTATTTGATTTACTTTTCCCCAGTGATCAAGGTAGCTGGTCTTACTTACCCTTCTTCCGAAAGAGTCAAAGACACACGGGGTATGCCACGTGCTTTACATGTTTAGCTTCTCAAGGAATGATGGGATTATGCTCTTGCAATATGGGGAAAAGACTCAACAGTTAGTACATCTACTCACCATGTTGAGCACCCTTGTGTTTGGTAGCAAAGAAAGTTTTTCTATATTCATTGGAATGTGGGAAATTAATTCTATAATGAATGATTGAATAAATGGTGTTAACCCATGGGGATGTAGTTGCTAGAACATAATGATGAGGTTGAAATTTTTATAGTTGACTTTGGGTGTTATGCAAAGTAAAATTAATGTGGAATTGTTCATGGTTAATTAATGTTTAATGAATTAATTAACATAAAGTGGAACTGATAAAAATGGAATGATTTAATCTAATAATTCTCTTTAAAGGGTTGTGTGAATATAGGATACCTTGTCTTAGAAGTAACAACCTAGAGTCTTAGAGATGTTAGTTGTTGTGTGTCTAAGACTAGGTTATGCCTATAGTGGGGTTGTCAGTTATAGTATATTCTGTACTTTTTGTGTTTCTATATGCTAATCCACCCCTTTATCAAGGGTAACTGACACCCTAGGGATTTTGAGCCCTCGAGGGGGGGGGGGGGGTGGTGTTTTCCCCAATATTCCGGTGGGAGGATGGATGGCTGACTACCCCCTTTGGCCCCGCTCTCTTCTCTTGGTAGTTACGGGTGCTGGCAGACACTTTGGTTAGTTCTCCCCATATATGTGTGTAGATGGATGTAATGGATTGTAGTTATTCACATGCATATATTCTAGATATAGTTTTCTATGCACTACTATAGGTGTAACGTGTATTGGTCGTGATGGCATGAGGATCCTTACTCGGTGTATGGTATGTAATGGATTGTGGTATAATACCCAACGTATGGTACACATTATGCGAACCTTGGTAGCCCCCAGAAAATAACTGGTTACTTTGGTGCCTGGAAGTGGTGGTTTTGTGACTCGAGGTGCATATTGTGGTGCTTCGCCCATGTGTCTGGGGAAATCCTTTATGGAGAAAGATGCTCAGGACATGTGACATTGGGGAAAAGTGGCAAACCAGTGGGGAAGTAGTAGTGTTGTACCCTTGATATTATTTATTATATGATATATTATTGTATGCGTTAATTGGTGAGAGTATCCATGGTGAGGTTGGGAACATAGTATACCTGTTTAGATGAGGAGTTAGTTTCACTTATTGTTCACTGTGCTTTAGCATGATTTCTTTACATTTTCACGAGAGGCTTCGAGGAGGTCCTACTGAGTATACTTTTATACTCACCCTATGTACATACAAACTGCTTTTCAGGTCACTTGGAGTAGGTTGGAGTTCATGCTGGTTTCTTCTAGCTTAAGGTTGCAGGAGCTGTTCGGGCTTGTGGTTGCTTCTGTTTTACATTCTTTTGGGTACTTGCTGTTTTTCCCCATACTGCTGTAGTACTTTGGAATGACATTTCATATGTGTACTAGGGTTTTCATTTATTCATCAGTCTGAGTTGGATTTGATTGGTGTCTATCTTATCTCTCTCTTCTGCATGTGTTCTCTTAGAGGGTAATGCCTCCCATTTTGTGTGTTATTATACCCTCGGTGCTAGTCGCCAACCCCGGGCCTACTAGAGGCTGGACTCAGGGGTCATTATCTCCCTTCTCACATTTCCCTCCCAATAGGGGTACAATTTGTCGGGAGGGGGTCATGACAAAAATAATATTTTTAATGGGATCTCCATTAAAAGGTGGTAAAATTACCTTCTAGAAAAAATACTACTTCTTTATTAACAAAATTGGGTTTATTATTATCTTTTACATATCAAATCTATTTTATGAGTATAAAAAATATTTATTGAATATTTAAGATATATGTTTTTTGATAGAAATAATCAAAAGTGGTTTTTTTAAATTATTGAGATAAAAATATGTTTTTAAATAGAAAAATAGATTTCTTGGAAAAGTAATTTCATTATTTTCAAATAATTATTTTGTTAAATTATTGTAATTAATTACAAAAGGATTTAATTTATATACATGTGTAAACAATAGTTTTCATTTCATCTAATCTTATTCATAACTTCCACTCCAATGGCTAGGTGGTAGGTATAATAATATTTTAATAACAATATTATCAGTGTCTTATACATTCTGTAAAACATGATCTATTGTGTAACCCAAGAAATTGAAGGGACCTAATATAGTTTATAAAACAAAAAAAATAGTATTATATGTACCTAAAGCTCATTTATGTTCTGCGTGTAGTGATTTATTTACCCTATGTTTCATAAAATGTAAGAAAAACATAGTGATTTCATGTAAAAAAATCTATAATCAATTTTGTATGAACTAAAAAATATCAATAAGATTAAATTAATTAGAAAAACATTATTTACTAAATATTAGGGTGTTACATTATTGGGAGAAGAAACAACTTATTTAACTCCTTTTGGAATGACACCATCTGTTCTTCGGTATTTGAAAGTTCTGTTATAAGATAGAGAATTTAAACATTTCATATGGACTTGTACATCTCCTAGGAGTTCTCTAGTTATCCTTATGATGAAGGAAAATGGGTTATATAACTTATGTGCAGATTATCAGAGGTTGAACTGAATAGAGGTTATCAACCAGTATATTACTCTATGTATTGTTGAAATTTTTGATTAGTTTAGAGGTGATAAGAACTTCTCCATAATTTATTTGGGAGCAGGGTACCACTAGATAATGGTGAAAACAATGAACATACTTCAGACTACATTTAAGAGAAGATATGGATTTTATGAATTTTAGTGATATCATATTGGTTGACTAATGCTCCATTGATATTTATTGATTTAATGAATGTGATATTTCATAATTTTATATACTAGTTTGTGATTGTTTTTATTGATGAAATATTTGTGTATTCCTAGTCTACATGTGGTCATTCCAAAAATATTGACATCATTATGGGAAAATGGAGAGAGAATCAACTTTATGAAGAGCTAACCAAATGTGGTTTATATATTAATAAAATGAACTAAAATGTTCAGGTCATATCAATGGAAGGAGTTTTAGTGGACCCAGAGAAATTCGTAGTTGTGATAAATTTGAAAAAACCTAAGAAATTCTTTGATATTTAGTGCATTTTTGGGTTATTAGTTTATTATCTACTCTTCATCCATGATCTTTCTTGTCCTGCATCCCCAATGTCTAGGCTAACTGTAACACCCCAATCATCCACGATACACTTCTCTTTGAATAATACAATAGCGTGTGTTGTACGCAACACTGAATTCAAGTACACCACGACTTACCAAAATAGCCATACAAAAGTGGTTATGAATAGTTTTAACTAAATTTTAAATATTATATTATACTTATAATTTTAACCCATATTATGAGTTTCTAAGATATGATTTATGAACAAATTCATGTATTCAGATAAAATAAGTATTTTCCAAAAAAGGAAATTTTACCGCCTTTTAATGGAGAAGCCTTTTTAAAACCAATATTTGAAACTCTTATATATTTAATTTTACAAAATTAAATTCTTCTTTAGAATTGGGACATAAGAATTCAGTATTAATAATGTTTTGGTGTCTTTCTGATAACTTTCATATTTGGGTGAATAGTGAAAAATTACTAAATTTTAACTGAAAACAACTTTTTAATCAAAATAATTTATATTGCTAAATTATACATTTTAATGGTTTGTAATTATAAATAGATTATATTTTTACTATTTAATCCAATGATGGTCATTTTAAGTAATTTCACCTTGAAATTGGACATAAATAAGTGTCAAACTTTTGATAGTTATTATTTCTTAAAAATACGCCTTTTGGTTTCGAAAGCAGGAATCAATTTTAAATTAATAAATGAAACTTTTATGTTTTGAATATGGTAAAATAGACTTCATTTTTGGATTATCAATAACTAAATTAGTGTAGGGTGAAATTTTGGTACTTTTCAGATAACTTTAATATTTTGATGAATAGTGAAAATTACTAATTTTTAATTAAAAACAACTTTTTTAATCAAAATAATTTATATTGATAAATTATAAATTTTAGTGGTTTTAAAGTATATTTAGAATATATTTTTACCATTTAATAAAATGTTGGTCATTGGATATAATTTTACAATTAAACCGGACATAAACAAGTCTCAATCTTTTGATAGTTATTATCTCTTAAAAACACGCTTTTTGTTTTAACAACGGGAATTAATTTTAAATTAATTTCTTCCACTTCTGTGTTTTTAATTTAGAAAAATGGATTCCATATTTGGAATCAGGATGTTCAAATTGTGTAAATAGGTAACTTTTATTTTTAGACATTTTGAATAATTACTGCGGTAAATATTTTATTTACCATGGTTAAGGGTAAATCCGGTAAATAAGGGTTAAAAAATAATATTATAAAAATTCTAAATTACCATAAAAAGTGTCCTAACCTTATTTGTTGATACATGGTCGACCATGGGCATATTGGGGTCGATTTTGGGACCCCATGGATCCACATGTAAGTGATAATGACAGTTTATTTTAATTAAGTTAAAATAAATATAAAAACGACACAAGCATATATCTTTTAGAAAAACAATTGTTACATAGGGTTATATATGTTGTATTATAGACTATAAATATTAATTAGAAAGATAAAAAGCTTTCATACATAATGAAATTTTATTTATAATTTTTAGACATTAAATAAGTTAATTTATTTATGACACAATGGTGATGCAGTAATTACCATAATAGAAAAAAATTAGAATAAATGATATTATAAATACCCATATAAATATAATTTGAGACTTTTATTGAATTACACTAATTTTATAGGTTAATATGACATATTAAGATTGATTGAATTAACTTTTTTCGAAGTAATCATTCTGTTATGTGTTTCAAAAAAATCAACTATTGAATAGTGTCAAAATTGACATAAAAGAGTTTTTAAAAAACATATTATATTATTAATTGATATTAAATTCCTAAAAATATAATGTTAGTCCAATAGACTTATATCATGTTATGTTTATCATTAATGGACCACTTGGGGGTCTCTTGGATATATATGGTATGTTTATGAACCATATAATATAAAAATACAAAGAGACATTGAAAAAGTGAAACTAATTAATTAAGAGTTAAAACTAAAAGATAAGGTTAATATAGTGACCCAAACCTGTCTAAATTCTATTGGCTGAATGGTTTTCGACCTATACCCACCTTAAACTTTGATGAATCAACTTTGGAGCTATTAGAAACCGAATATGAATTTATTATAAATTAATATTTCTATCTTTTCCAAAGGTGCCCCTCACCCCTCTTATAAAAGGGAACTCCTCCTTCTCATTTTTTCACACCTTAAAAGCCTTCTTGTTCGGCCAAATTCTGCCCAAATACTCTCCCAACTTCCCTCACTACATCCTAGAGGCTGTAGTTTGATCATAAAGCAAACCAATGGATCCCTTTTTATGAAATCAAAAGGAAGAACTTGAAGAAGAGGTAATGTTTTCACCACCCCTTTTCAAGTTCCTTTCTTCTTCCACTTCTTCTTTCTTGTTATTACCATTATAAAATAATAACTCTAGTATCATATATATTCTGTGATGTTATTATAATTATGGTACAACCATATTCAGTATTCTATCCACCCTTTGAATAACATGTCACCACACGTGCGTACGCACAGCTAACCGTCTCCAAGTTGTGGTGTAATTGTTATTCAATATATTATTTTTTGTATGGGTATAATAATGATGTGTAACTCTTGTAAATAATAAATATAACATGATAATGATTCTGTATATATGATATACCATCCAATTATATATTATTTTAATATCAAAAGAATGATATTCTCCCTCGTGCGTACGTACGGACTACCGTCTCCCCGAATTCGATGAGATTCATTTTCCATCATATCCATTCAAGTATAATTCTCCTTTGATGATTAAAAATAATATTTAAGGACTTGATAAAATTCTGGATATGAATAATATACACCCCATTAATAAAAAATATGGCTCACATAATAAATAAAATAAAGTAAAATGAACCCGTTAACACCCGAAATGACGATAATTCTAAGATATTATTAACAAATCAATGTTAAAAGATAATATATGATATCATATTAATGCATATTATTCTTGTATAATTAAATAACAATTATTTCACCATTATACATGAGATTAACCTACCGTCGACCAAGGAAAAAGTACAAAGTAAGGGGTTTCTTGTCTCACTCTTAATTTCGTGAGAATTCCATTGTTCACCACTTATTTATTGCATGTGGTGTATGTGTACTGCCCAGGATTGTATTCATTGTGTAATATACTTTAATTTATGGTTATTTACATCATCATTTTATGATCCTTCTTTCATGGGTGCATGTTTCATAAGTTACCAAATCTATAAGGGAATTTGAGATTTCAATTTCCACTCATTCGTCTTTATACATATTTCATTGATTATATTACTCCAAGATTATGTGTGGAATCACTATTCATTTGATTATGTCATAATTTCCACTCCTCTTCCTGTGGATATACTTTTGATACACATAATCACTTCATTGATAATTTCTCAAGTCATCGATATGAATTTGATAAGAGTCATTTTAACTCATTCTCCATTTGTTGAGTTAAACATCCAATTCATTGTTGTTGTTTTTACTAGATTATGTGTGAATGTACTTTTATTGTTTTAAAATAAATATCTAATCATATTTAGTGTATTTATATTTGTCACACATAACTATGTTGTTGATTTATCCTTAACCTAAGGATACAGCCATTATGTGAGATTTGATCTCAACTTAAATTCCATTGAGACTTCTTTGTTGTTATACACCAAATCACATTTATGTGGTGTATATAATGTACTTTGACAAAGTATATCATGAATCCTATTATTCTCATGATATTAAAAAGGTTTTATTACCTCAATTATTTGTATTCAAGTGTCTCTCTTTTGGTTAGAATCTCTAACTAAAATACCATTTTTAAATTTTTAAAGACTTTTTCATCTAAATCTTTCTCATTAATGTCCATGTTTTAAAAATGGTTTTAAGGATTTATTTATATGGACATTAAAGTTTTAAAATTAAAAATCCTTTTAAAAAGTTTCAAAGTGGTATGGGACACTTTGATTCAAAAATCTATTTTTAAATGGCTTCTTGACAAATAGTGTGACTTTTAAATGTTTTCAAGAAAAGGGGGATATTTCTCTCAAATAGTTTTGATGGTTATTTTCATCTATGTCAACATCCTTCATTATTATTGATTGAGGTTAATGTGATACAATAAAATCTTCCATATTGTATCGAATGAGTTATGTTTGACTGTGGATGTGACATTTTTATACCATTCATGGTTTGTGGTAAAAGTATTGAAATTTCGTATGCTAGTTTTAATACGAAAGTTTATGTTATGTTTAAACCTGTTCATATGAGGAATGCATTGGACATAATAAATAACGGGTGGATCCCGCTATAGCTCCTCGATGCATCGGTAGGTCTCATGAGACAAACTAGTGTCTTGGCACAAGGCCTTGGTAAAATCTTATTTGTAGTCTTGGCACGAGGCCTTGGATATGTGGTTATGATAGTCTGGCATTATGCATTCCATCATTATGAAAGTGGTTATTGATATTTCTTGTGATCATTCGACTGGTAGAATATCCATGCGAGTAAGTAAATGGAATTTTTTTATTTTATCTTTTCCATTTTATGATGAAGTTCATGTTTAAAAGGCTTTCATTTTAGTTATAAATTGCCTTATGTGTTTATGCTTATCTATGAAAGCTTCTGCTATAATGTTATCCTTACTGAGCATCTGAGCTCACCCCTTTCAATGTTTTATTTTCCCCAGGATTATGAAGAAGTAATTTATGAATTACCTGCAGGGATAGTATGAGGGGATGTGAAGACAAGATGTTTTTTTATGAAGTAATGTAAAATTTTATGAATGTATCTAGTGTTTCCAAGGCTACTAAACTAATCGGTCTTTCGAGATTTGATATTTCTTGTGATCATGCCAATGTTATATATTAATGCACCGACTCTAGGTAACTAGGGTCGGGGCGTTACAGTTGGTATCAGAGGAATTTTAGTACAAACCTTGGAAGCTAGATTTAGATAAACTCTGATTAGAGCACGTAGACCTAAGATGAACTTTGAGGATTAGTATAGAAGAACTTACTAGAATTTGCTATTGTAGAGATTTTGTGAGTTTTCTGAGCAATAAATCCCTGTATAGATACGAGCAGGTAGAGGTGGATCTGGCACAGATGTACCTAGGGGTAAAACCCGAAAACACCGCTTTGATCTAGACTCGAACGGGAACTGGTGCATGACAATGGGCCTTGCTGCACTCTTGGTTACGACACTCCCGGGGGGTTTTCTTAGGATAATTTACATTTTCTTTACAAACCGATTTAAGTAATATATATATAATATGAGGGTAAATGACCTTGGTTAATCCTAATATGTTTCAAATTGAGAATATGGTGACATTTTAGTTTCTAAATGATTTTACGACTACTATTACTCACACAATGCTTTCTGGTTTTAGTCAATGGCTAGATTACAAGGAAGTCATAGTGACATTGAGAATGATGTACAAGGTGGGAACGATGGTGGCAATGAGCAAAAAAATGGAATGTTGATAGGCGTAAACGATATCGTCTTTATGCCAAATCAGTTTTCCAAAAATATGATCAACAACATATATATTAACCAACTCCCAGACTCAACAAGGAAGAGAAAGGTGATGAATGATTAGATCTCCAGCAATGGAGACCATGGAGAAAAGAACCCTCAATTTTCATCATGCAGGGAATATGGAAGGAGACACCCAGGAAAGTGTCTCAATGTGAGAACGAAATGCTTTACGTGCGGGAAGGAAGGATATAAAGTGAAGAATTTTCGAAGAAAAAAGAAGAGTACTATGGAAGAAGATAAAAATGGTCCCAAGAGTCCATTTACAGTCATTTTCCGTAAATGTAGGGGACTTGGCCATTACCCGAGTGAATGACCTATTCTATAGGATATTTCCTTGGTCAAAGAAGAAGCTATGTGGAAATAAACTGTTTGAGAAATTTTTAAAAAGTATTAGCGCTCCATGTTGATGGGTTTACTTTGGAATAACTTTCTCTTGTATTTGTAACCCCGTAGTTTGCCATGTGAGAATGATATTTGAGGAATAATTGTCTCTTCTCTTGTGGATATAGGTATAAAAAACCATTTGGTTTTATATGATCATTCGGGTTTGAGAAAATTATAAGTTATTATAATTTGGGATGAAAATGCACGGTATGATATAACATTTGTGGTTAAATTATGTTATTTTGAAGAATTTATCTCATTTTGGTAATATTATAAAATATAGTTTTTGAAAAAGGAAAACACGTAGACTGGGTGACAACCCGTTGCGTCGGCCAAGCTGTGGGAATCGAACCCACAACCAAAGTGCGATTGGGATTTATCACCTACCACTGGACTACGTGAGGTCCCTGGTTAGTGTGACTATTTTTTTTAGTTAAATGATTTTATTGATCAATAATATGTTGATTTGGGTTCTTATGTCTTATCAAATGAACACCCTTAGTATAGGAAAATGATTTGTTGATTATGTGATAAATGTTATTTTGGAAGACGTTCACTTTTTTGGGAACACTATATGTCCAAGGAAAATAGAATACTACGGGATGTCATTAGAGGAGTAATGGTGGATTTTTATCTATGTTTTTATTGTGTATCTATAGTGATTTGGGTTATTTATGGAAATTATTAACCTATAATAAAGAATATGTGATTAGGTTAATTACTTTTAAGTATGTGACTTTAAGAGTAGATGATGTCATTTGGAGATACAATTTAACGTGGAAGACTACATTATTATAAGTTTTGGGTTTCAATATTAGTTTGGATTATATTGAAGGATTTTAAGGAAACTTTATTATTGAATGGTATTTATTTAACTTTGGGGTATTTTTGGTTTAATTTTAGAAATTAGGATTAGTATTTTTTTTCTCTAATGGAATATACATTTGGGGGATCATCAGATCTTATACTAACCATTTTGGTTTTGATTAATCTCTAAAGACAATGTAAATATATAGTTCATCCTGCATGGATCATGTGATTTTATAGAAGTTTATTCTAGCTCTTCCAATGTGACCAAGTCTTCTTGAATACTCATCGTTTAAAAAAAATGAGTTAGTGGTGGAAATTTATTAAAGGATGAAACTATACTTAAAATGTAAGTATATATCTTTATATTCTTAGTCAATATCATAAATGAATTCCTCATACTTATGTAATGTAACTTAAAACAAAAAAATGTTGTCTGTTTACTTTCCTTCTAGGAGACTAATGGTTGTTTGTCCGAACACAAGTGTGTGGTTTTCTTATTTTTAACTTTCTCCTGATCATGATTTCTATCCCTCTCCATCAGAACATGACACTTATTTTATCATTCATATCCATGTTTTCCTTCATGGAATCAGAGTATGGGTTATCATGGTTGACCTTTATACGTCTCTTTATTTTAGTTAAAGTGATAGTTTTATTGACTCTTTTTCTGATGTGGGACTCTCCATTCTCAGGACAAATTTTTAAAAATTGCGAGGACGCAATTTATTGGAGGGGTGAATTTAACACCCCAATCTTCCACGGTACACTTCTCTTTGAATAATACAATAGCGTGTGTTGTACGCAACACTGAATTCAAGTACACCACGACATACCAAAATAGCCGTTCAAAAAAGGTTATGAATAGTATAAAATAAATTTTAAATATTATATTATCCTTATAATTTTAACCCATATTATGAGTTTCTAAGATATGATTTATGAACAAATTCATTTTTTCAGATAAAAGAAGTATTTTTCAAAAAATGAAATTTTACCGCCTTTTAATGGTGAAGCCTTTTTAAAACCAATATTTGAAACCTTTATATATTCAATTTTACAAAATAAAATTCTTCTTTAGAATTGGGACATAAGAATTTAGTATTAATAATGTTTTGGTGTCTTTCTGATAACTTTCATATTTGGGTGAATAGTGAAAAATGACTAAATTTTAACTGAAAACAACTTTTTAATCAAAATAATTTATATTGTTAAATTATACATTTTAATGGTTTGGAAGTATAAATAGATTATATTTTTACTATTTAATCCAAATATGGTCATTTTATGTAATTTCACCTTGAAATTGGACATAAACAAGTGTCAAACTTTTGATAGTTATTATTTCTTAAAAATACGCCTTTTGGTTTCGAAAGCAGGAATCAATTTTAAATTAATAAATGAAACTTTTATGTTTTCAATATGGTAAAATAGACTTCATTTTGGGATTCGGAAAAACGAAATTAGCCTAGGGTGAAATTTTGGTACTTTTCAGATAACTTTAATATTTTGATGAATAATGAAAATTACTAATTTTTAATTAAGAACAACTTTTTATATCGAAATAATTTATATTGATAAATTATGAATTTGAGTGGTTTTAAAGTATATTTATAATATATTTTTACCATTAAATACAATGTTGGTCATTGGATATAGTTTTACAATTAAACTGGACATAAATAAGTGTCAATATTTTGATATTTATTATCTCTTAAAAACACGCTTTTTGTTTTAACAACGGGAATTAATTTTAAATTAATTTCTGCCACTTCTGTGTTTTAAATTTGGAAAAATGGATTCCATATTTGGAATCAGGATGTTCAAATTTTGTAAATAGGTAACTTTTATTTTTAGAAATTTTGAATAATTACTGCGGTAAATATTTTATTTACCATGGTTAAGGGTAAATCCAGTAAATAAGGGTTAAAAAATAATATTATAATAATAATAAATTACCCTAAAACGTTTCCTAACCTTATTGGATGATACAGGGTCGACCATGGTCATCTTTGGGTCTATTTGGGGACCCCATGGATCCACTTGTAAGTGATAATGACACTTTATTTTAATTAAGTTAAAATAAATACAAAAACGACACACGCATATATCTTTTAGAAAAACAATTGTTACCTAGGGTTATATATGTTGGATTTTAGAATATAAATATTAATTAGAAAGATAAAAATATTTCCTACATAATGAAAGTTTATTTATAATTTTTAGACATTAAGTAAGTTAATTTATTGTTGACACAATGGTGATGCAGTAATTACAATAATAGAGAAAAATTAGAATAATTGATATTATAAATACCAAAATAAAAATAATTTGAGACTTTTATTGAATTAGACTAATTTTATAGGTTAATATGACATATTATGATTGATTTAATTATCTTTGTTCGAAGTAATCATTCTGTTATGTGTTTCACAAAAATCAACTATTGAATAGTGTCAAAATTGACATAAAAGAGTTTTTTTAAAAAATATTATATTATTAATTGATATTATATTCCTAAAAATCTATGTTTCATCAAAGAGACTTATATCATGTTATTTTTATCATTAATGGTCTACTTTGGGGCCTCTTGGATGTATATGGTAAGTTTATTAACCATATAATATAAAAATACAAAGAGACATTTTAAAAGTGAAACTAATTAACTAAGAGTTAAAACTAAAAGATAAGGTTAATATAGTGACCCAAACCTGTATAACTTCTATTGGCTGAATGGTTTTCGACCTATCCCCACCTTAAACTTTGAATAATCAACTTTGGAGCTATTATAAACCGAATATGAATTTATTATAAATTAATATTTCTATCTTTTCCAAAGGTGCCCCTCACCCCTCTTATAAAAAAGCACTCATCCTTCTCATTTCTTAACACCATAAAAGCCTTTTGGTTCGGCCAAACTCTACCCAAATACTCTCCCAACTTCCCTCAATACAACCTAGAGTCCTTAGTTTGATCAGAAAGCAAACTAAGGAGCCCTTTTGATCAAATAAAAAGGAAGAACCTGAAGAAGAGGTAATGTTTTCACCACCCCTTTTCAAGTTCATTTCTTCTTCCACTTATTCTTTATTGTTATTACCATTATAAAATAATAAATCCAGTCTCATATATATTCTGTGATGTTATTATAAATATGGTACAGCAATATTCAGTATTCTATCGACCATTTGAATAACATGTCACCACACGTGCGTATGTACGGCTAACCGTCTCCACGTCGTGGTGTAATTGTTATTGAATATATTATTATTTGGATGGGTATAATAATGATGTGTAACTCATGTAAATAATAAATATAACATGATAATGATTCTGTATATATGATATACCATCCAATTATATATTATTTTAATAAGAAAATAATGATATTGTCGCTCGTGCGTACGTACGGACTACCGTCTCCACGAACGCGATGAGATTCATTTTCCATCATATCCATTCAAGTATAATTCTCATTTTATGATTAAAAATAATATTTAAGGACTTTATATAATTATGGATATGAATAATATACATCCCATTAATATAAAATATGGCTCCCATAATAAAGAATATAAAGTAAAATGAACCCGTTAACACCCAAAATGACGATAATTCTATGATATTATTAACAAATCAATGTTAAAAGATCATATATGATATCATATTAGGGAATATGATTCTTGTATAATTAAATAACAATTATTTCACCATTATACAGGAGTTTAACCTACCGTCGACCAAGGAAAAAGTACAAAGTAAGGGGTTTCTTGTCTCAATCTTAATTTCGTGAGAATTCCATTGTTCACCACTTCTTTATTGCATGTGGTGTATGTGTACTGCCCATGATTGTATTCATTGTGTAATATACTTCAATTTATGGGTATTTACATCATCATTGTATGATCCTTCTTTCATGGGTGCATGTTTCACAAGTTACCAAATCAATAAGGGAATTTGAGATTTAAATTTCCACTCATTCAGATTTACGCATATTTCATTGATTATATTACTCCAATATTATGTGTGGAATCACTATTCATTTGATTATGTCATAATTTCCACTCCCATTCATGTGGATATACTTTTTATACACATAATAACTCTATTGATAATTTCTCAAGTCATCGATATGAATTTGATAAGAGTAATTTTAACTCATTCTCCATTTGTTGAGTTAAACATCCAATTCATTGGTGTTGTTTTTACAAGATTATGTGTGAATGTCCTTTGATTGTTTTACACTAAATATCCAATCATATTTACTGTATTTATATTTTTCACACATAACAATGTTGTTGATTTATCCTTAACCTAAGGATACATCCATTATGAGAGATTTCATTTCAACTTAAATTCCATTGAGACTTATTTGTTGTTATACACCAAATCACATTTATGTGGTGTATATAATGTACTTTGACAAAGTATATCATGAATCCCTTTATTCTCATGATATTACAAAGTTTTTATTACCTCAATTATTTGTATTCAAGTGTCTCTCTTTTGGTTAGAATCTCTAACTAAAATACCATTTTTAAATGTTTTAAAGACTTATTTATCAAAATATTTCTCATTAATGTCCAGTTTTTAAAAATGGTTTTAAGGATTTATTTATATGGACATTAATGTTTTAAAATTAAAACTCCTTTTAAAAAGTTTCAAAGTGGTATGGGACACTTTGATTCAAAAATCTATTTTTATATGGCTTCTTGACAAATAGTGTGACTTTTAAATGTTTTCAAGGAAAGGGGGATATTTCTCTCAAATAGTTTTGATGATTATTTTCATCTATGTCAACATCCTTCATTATTCTTGATTGAGGTTAATGTGATACAATACAATCGTCCATATTGTATCAAATGAGTTATGTTTGACTGTGGATGTGCTATTTTTTTTACCATTCATGGTTTGTGGTAAACGTATTGACATTTCGTATGCTAGTTTTAATACGAATGTTTATGTTTTGTTTAAAACTGTTCATATGAGGAATGCATTGGACTTAATAAGTGACGGGTGGAGCCCCCTATAGCTCCTCGATGCATCGGTAGGTCTCATGAGACAAACTAGTGTCTTGGCACAAGGCCTTGGCAAAATCTTATTTGTAGTCTTGGCATGAGGCCTTGGCTATGTGGTTATGATAGTCCGACATTATGCATTACATCATTATGAAAGTGGTTATTGATATTGCATGTGATCATTCGACTAGTAGAATATCCATGTGAGTAAGTAAATGGCATTATTTTATTTTATCTTTTCCATTTTATGATGAAGTTCAAGTTTAAAAGGCTTTTGTTTTTGTTATAAATTGCCTTAAGTGTTTATGCTTATCTATGAAAGCTTCTGCTATAATGTTATCCTTACTGAGCATCTAAGCTCACCCCTTTCAATGTTTTATTTTTCCCAGGATTATGAAGAAGTAATTTATGAATTACCTGTAGGGATAGTATGAGGGGATATGAAGACAAGATGTTTTTTTATGAATAATGTAAAATTTTATGAATTTATCTAGTGTTTCCAAGGATACTAAACTAATCGGTCTTTCGAGATTTGATATTTCTTGTGATCATTCCATTGTTATGAAATAATGAACCGACTCTAGGTAACTAGGGTCTGGGCGTTACACTAACCAAGAAAGGGATGATGGTTTTTAATAATGATAAAAACTTTTATCTATGTAATTTATTCATTCTTATAGTAATTTCATAAAGTTATAAATCACATAAAATCACTAATAGACAATAAAAAACATTATAAATAAAAAAATGTTGAAATAAGAAGTATTTCATAATGTTATAGAACCAATACCAATGAAATAGTAACTTGACCTTAGAAATAAAAATATGAAAATTATGAATAAGAAACCCGCCAAATAAATTGTAACCTCCGCTCAAAATTATAAATAATATTTAAGCATCTTATTAATGAAATTTATAGAGAATTTTATCATCGTCTAAATAAATAAATTGTTTAAAAATTATTCATTAAGTGTTGGTATTTTTATAATTCAAAAATAAATAATTAATTTCTTTGATTAATTTAATAATTTAGAAGAATTTTTTGATAAAATGTATTCAGAAATTAATATTTTTTATGTCTTATAATTTCAATTTTTTTTATGAGAACTTAATAAAATTTTCAAATTGTTATAAAATCACTTATAATTTTAAAATATCTATTTTCCAAGTGAATTTTGATCTTAATTAAAAATTAAATTAATCATATTTAGAATTTTTTTTAATAAAATGGAGTTAATTTTTTAATTATACACATTAAAAAAAAATTAGGGTGAATTATTGGGATTTTTCAAAATTACTTGTTGTTATGATGAATTGTAAAATACAATAATTTAAAATAAAAGCTAAATATATGAATCATTGATTCATAGATGATTTATGACCAAGGTAACACCAAAATATAAAACTATCCTTCATTATTGAAATATTTTTGATGATATTTATCAAACAATTGATAGTATTGAGAAAAAATAATAAACTAATGAATATAATATTGAGAAAACACCACACTCCTCCAATATAAATAACACTCTCACCACCTCTTTTCCTCACACATATCAAGATTTAATCCTTGTACAAATTCTTCCTAATAATCTTCCTTATATAATAACCCATGTCCTTGATAACATAGTCTCAAAATAATACCAAAAACTTTTTCTCTAAAGACTGTCTCAAGGAGGAGAAATGCTAGAGGTAAATTCATCTTTCTTTTTATTTAATTTCTTTTCACCATGTTTACTATTTTTATTCTATCCTATACATTCCTAATATAAATTGAATGATAAATACATTAAAATAAATATACCATAATTCTATCAGGTTATTGGATGATCCATCATTATTCTCATCCCTCTCTCTCTCGTTTATTCTAAAAAGGAAATCATTGCCCGTGATGTGTCAATTTACAGACATCGTGGGATATCAAATTTCATTTTCAATTAACTCCTTCAATAATTCCAATAAAACCATTATAATGGATGAAACATATTTTAAAATTAATATTACTACCCTATTTATATTCTATAACTAACATATATACCAAATACTAAATGATAGAACAAAACAAGTTCGTTGTAATAAAAAAAATCCCCAAAATTAATCTAAAATTACCGTCATTAACATTCATATATTAATTCATCCTCATACCATATAACCAAATTATTTATAATATCATTTATACATTTTGAATAAAATTAATAATATATATAATTAAATTTTTGGATATTTATCCGAATTTAACACGAACCTTTATTCATGTATACAAGTGAAGCTATCTTAAATGAACATTTAAAAATGGTGAAATTAAACTATAAAACTTATCAAAAATCCCATAAATGAACATAAAAAAATAGTGAAAAAAATTCAATTATAAAAGATATTTTTTTGTTAATTAATGAATCTAATGAGATTATAATATATATTAACTTGAAGAAAGAATTCAGACATAAGTTAAGGGGAATTCTTAAACCAAACATTCTTTCTTTGGGTTCTACCTCTTTCAATCCATTTTTATTATGGATATTCCATTAATGTTACATAAATATCATTTCTTTATAATTGTGTTATCTTTTCTAGGATTTTCATGTTAAAAAAATAGTTTTAGGAAAAATTCTATTATCTCCAAAAGAACTAATCTTTCTAAATACACATCTTTTACTTCTCATGAGATTGTTTCTTCTTCACTTAAAATTTATGTTTTTTTACCATGTATGTCATTTACTCTTATTTTTGGTAACCAAAATGTTTATTCATGAATGTATGATTTATAAAATGAAACCCATTAATTTCAATGGGTTATCTAATGTGTAAGATTTATATAAATTCTATGTGGATTGCATGATAATGTAAATGTTATGATGTGATAGGTGAACATGGAATTTTATAGATCATATGAATGATATGATGTGATAGGTACATCCGACATTATATAGCACTCCAAGTAATTGGGTAATGTGATATATCTCATTTGAAAAAGTGTCGTATGCAAATAATGATTCTTGGGTTTTTCACAACTATGTGTGGTAGTTTACCACTATGAAATGATGTTTCATTTTTATGCATTTCCATATTCCAGGTCTTTACCTAATGCTTCCTCTCATGAATATGATTTAATTCCTATGTTATGATGGTAATGATTATAGTAATCCCATGTTATATTGATTATTGTTCATATATATCCTGGGATTTTATATCCCCCTTTCATTGATGTATATCCTCGGGTGATTAATTGTACTATGGAGAACATGAGGGGAAATAAGAAGATAGACAATATGGAATTAAATTAATATTTATGTTTTATTTTTTAAATGTTATGAATGTTATTAATTTTACCATAATGCTAACCATTTGGATCCTGGGTGTGTAATACCTTTATTTTGTTTGCCTATAAAATGATGTAATATGTTATGTATGAAAAATTAGGGTCTCTACAGTTTGTATTAGAGCACTATTTATTTTATTTGGGAAATATGATTAGATAAACTTAGTAAAAACCATTCATATGAGACTATATATAAGTAATCACAAAAGAAGCTTTGCTATAGAAAAATAAAAACATAAGGATCCCATAAGATAGACATTTATACATAATTAAACAATTGAATAAATTATTTATTCATGATTTTTTTTCACTTTTTTCCGGTTCTACCCTTTTCAATATTAGAAAATGGAGTGAACTGGGAGAAACTTGGCTAACAACCCATTCCATGGACAATGTAGGGATTTCCCAAATAATATCCCCAGTGTCTTGGTAGGTGGAGTTAAAAATAACATGGATATTATTACCTAGTTGTATCAGGTTATAAAAAATAACATGAATAATCGGAAACATCTTCCATCACCTAAGAGGGAGAAAATGATTATCAATTTTTTTATGTGGCAATGAACACCAATGTTTAGTAGATATTTGGATCCACATTTCCTATTACAGTGGGTTAACACAATTGAGAAGATCTTTTATGTACTTCATTGTTCTAAGATGAAGATGGTTAATCTTCATTTGTCATCTAGATGGAGAGTTTACCCAGTGGTGGGAAATGATTATGAACACCAAGGAAAAAGATAAAATTGAATAGATAAAGTGGGAAGTTTTTAAGATGATGTTTCTTAAGAAATATTTTCCCCAAAATCTTCATATAAAGATGTATAAAAAATTCATAGAGTAAGTGAAAAAGGAAGGAGAATATATAATGAACTATGCATAAAATTACAGAAGTCCTATAATGTATGCTTTGGGTTTTGTTGTTAACAATGACAGAAAAATTGAGAGTTCTTTAGTGGATTAAAACCACACCTTATAATGGCTCTAGAAATTCTAGACATTGGGAGTTGTGAAGAATTTGTTTGATTTTCTCTCAAAGTAGAGATGAAATTTGAATAATAGTTACATGGCTATGGTAATAAGAAAAGAAATATATAGTTTGAAGTGAGAGGATATGACATGAAAGGTGGAAATAAAAAGTACCCACCCATATATCAAAAATATGGGAAGTAGCATCATTGGAACTGCCTCAATAGTATGGGGAAATGCTTCAACTATGGGAGAGAAGGATACCAAGATAATTAATGTAAAAAAGACCATGGGAAATAGGAAAATGTGGTGAAATAAAAGAGAGAATCACCCATGGTTCAATGCATCAAATGCAGGGAGAAAGGGTGAAATGTAGGCCAATGTACTAAACCTAGAGTGCTCGAGGGTAATCGGTATCATCAACCACCAACGAAAACGAGGAAATGGAACGATTATTCCATCACTACTGCCGAAGTGGAGAAAGAAAATTATGTCATACAAGGTACACTTCCTATTAACAGAATAATGGAAAAATTATTATTTAATTTTAGTTCCATGAATTTCTTTATATCTTTCATCTTTTCTAGAACTATTGAATCGGGGCCCTAAAACCTTGAAGTATAGATATCTTTAAAAAATTCAAGTGGTGAAACTGTTAGAAACCATGTGTTGGAATCTATTCCTATTGGAATATGTAGGAAGAATCTTCCAAAAAATATCATGATACATCCCCTATTGGAATTTAATGCTATATTGGGAATTAATTTGATCTCATTATATAGAGCACATATAAACTGTTGGGAAATGGAAATATTTTTTATATTCCAAACCCTCCCATGCTTCTATAGAAATTAAAAGAAGATTATGAATCTCATTTGAAAAATCCTTCAAGAGTGTGGTTGTTGATTCCCTTTGAAGAATTATACCTCGCTCAAATGGTTGAGTCAAATGTATGTATCAACCTAGTTGAAATAACCATTTTGAGGGAATATAGTTATGTATTTCTGGAATACATACTTAGAATTCACCCAGATCAAGAGGTAGAGTTATCAATAGAACTCATACTCGAAGCTACTCATATCTCAATGTGTCCCAATCGGATAGATCCTATAGAATTGGAGGATTTAAAGAGGAAACAACAAGAGCATTTGGACAAAGGGTTTATACACAGTAGTGAATCATCATTGGGTGCACCAAAGCTCATTTTTAAGAATAAGGATAGATAAATGTGGTTCTGTATCTATTTTCAAGAACTCAACAAGAACACCATAAAGAACAAGTATCCTCTTTCAAGGATTGATTAAATGTTCAATCAGTTATGGGGAGCTTAGTACTTATCAAATGTGGATTTTTTTCTGGATATAATTAGCTAAAGCTGAGGAAGGAAAATATTTAGAAGACTAAATTCCATATAAGGTATGTGCACTATGAGTTTCTAGTGACTCCATTTGGATTTACTAATTTCCATACATTTTTATCAATTTTATGAATAGAGTCTTTAGACATTACCTAAAACATTTCTGGTAGTGTTTATGTAGAGACCCGAAGCCTGAGGTACATAGACATTACATTACTTTTGCGGAATACTTAGTACATAACAAAAACACACACACACAAGGATCGTAATAGTTTAGTGTCTTTGGAAACTCGGAACATAATCTTCTAATCGTGGTGAAAGATCTTCAATATCTCCCATAAAGATCTTCCCTTTTATTTACCTAAAACCTTTCTTTATATCCTGGGGAAAAGAAAACATAAAAGGGTGAGCTCAAATGCTCAGTAAGGGTATAAAAAAGAAAAATCAATCACCTCATATTCATAAGAACATAACTTTTGGAAATCTTAACCTGCAAAAGAGAGCATTATTTCATAACATGGGATAAATCATAGTAGTGAAATGAAATCCCAATAATCATAACTTAAAACATGAAACTTTGTGGAATACACACATAATCATAGAGAATCATTTCTTGTTAGTCAAGACTCATTGCGAAGACTATCTTAGTGGACAAAGTCCCTTTCTGAATCGAGTAACCCTCGTTTCAGTCTTGTTTCACTGAACCGGTATAACCTACCATTTCAGACATGTCTATCTCATGAGATATAAAATCTTTACCCAATGCATTGGAGGGAGATATAGGTCCCACCCATCTTATAATGATGCCATTCTTATGTGTGCCACAAAATCATAAATCATACATCATTGCATGACCCATGTAATACAAATGGGAATCTTAAACATCATGACGTCATAAAACAATTCATATAAGATAAAGGGATTCATAAAAATATTTCAATCACAACATAATCAAATCCATTTAATAATAGGGATAGAAACATAACCCAATATTATCTTAGATGGAAAATAATTTTGATGAAACACTTGAACTCCATTCTTGAGGAAAATATCCTTTCTTCTTCAAAAACATTTTTCCTTTCATAACATGTCATACGACTTTAATACAAAAGAAGATGATTAAAAATAAACATTAAAACTTGTAAAGGAAGCTTCTTGGAAATAATGTTTTAAAAATCCATTCATGCCGTATAAGTTAAAAAAAACATTCTTCGTACTTTTGTCGAAAAAGTCAAAAAGTACCTCGTACGAAAAACGACAAAAGATTCCTTTCATATATATTACTAAAAACTCACCGAAGGGTAAAAATGGATTTAAACAATTTTAGGTGGATGGAAATAATATTACATATTGATGAAACATGGATATGGATGATAAAATACACCCCAGTAAATACTTACGAATAAACAATCTCGGATAAAAATGAGATTGTGATATTTCCCTTACCTTAGGTCCGATTTGCTTCGTATGTGTCCGAACCTCCTGTATAATGATTTAAATAATGTCATTGACTTATTACAGAATCATATTCATTGTTATGATATCATATATGGTTCACTTATGACATTATATTTCCCGTTCTTTTGTAAATTCCATGTTGAAGAAGCGTTTTGGGTAAAATCGTTTCATTTATCGTAGGTGTTTTAACTTGTTTTTCTTGACATTATTATTACTTATATCATGATTTAATTACTTCTAGAATATAAAATATGATTTATATATCATATATATTCAGTATATATATATATAATAGATAGATAAATGAAATGAAATACACCGTTCATGGAGACGGTAGTCCGTACGTACGCATGAACGCTGTTTTTCTTTCCTTATTGTCTTGAATGGAAGTAAGTAGATGACATACATATATATATATATATATATATAAATCCAGTATCATTATTATGTCATATATTTCATTAGTACTTATTATGTATTCTTTATAATCATTCATGAATGGTTAATCATTAAGAATGAATCTCATCGCGTCGTGGAGACGGTAGTCCGTACGTACGCACGAGCGTTGATATCATTTCCATAATTATTGAATTGAATTGGAGTGGATTATACAATATATCAGAATAAATATGATGTTTTAATAACTATGTATAGTTATTCTTTACACCATTATACCGATCCATGTAATGTGGTGGTGGAAAATAGATTACACCACGGCGTGGAGACGGTATTCCGTACGTACGTACGCGCGGTGATTTCTTTTTCCCATAGGATGGATAGATGGTGAAATAGGGTTGTTTCATAATTATAATAACATATCAGTATATGAGTGATACTGATGTTATTACTTCATAATGAAAAAACCTAAGAAGAATAAGTGGAAGAAGAAATAAAGATGAAAGAATTGGTAACGATAATTACCTCTTCTTTGAAGCGCCTCTTTGAGACCTCCTATTAAGGCACTAAAATTGGTCTTTGAGGAATACCAGAACCTCTAGGATGTTTCTAGGGAAGTGGAGAAGAGATTTTGGCAGGGTTTGGCCGAGATTGAGTGCTCAAATTGGTGTGAGGAGGAGGGGGAGGAGGTGTCCTTTTATAGGGGAGGAGAGGGGCACCTTAGGAATACCTCAAAATATTATTTTATATTAATGTCAAAATCGGTTTATAATGGTTCCAAAGGGTCTTATTTTGAAGCTAATGTGGGGAGGGGTCTCAATCCTATCAATCAATAGGATTTAGACACGTTTAGGGTATTATGTTAACCTTATTAATTAGATTTAACTCTAAGTTAAATAATTTAACTTTTACCGTGTCTTTTTGTTTTCTTTCACAATATGGTTAATACACTTACTATAACATGCCAAACGAACTCCAAATTGTTTATTATTAATATATATATATCCTTATCTAAGTCATTTGGCCGATCCATAGATTTTTAGGAATAAAGTAACAATTAATAATATAATATTTGATTTAAAAACTATTTTGTGTCAATTTTGACACTATTTGATATATGATTTTTGTGAAAGTCATAAAAGAATTATATGTTCGAACCAAGTTGATTAAATAAACACTAATATATCATAGTAACCTAGAAAATTAGTGTAATTCATAAAAAGTCTCAAATTACATTCATTTGAGCATTTATAATATCAATTATGTTAATATTTCCTTAAAAGGGTAATTACTGCATCATCGTTGTGTCATATATAAATTAATTTATTTAAAGTCTAAAAATTATAAATAAAATATCATTATGTAGGAAATATTTTTATCTTTCTAATGAATATTTATAGTCGAATTTATCTTATGTATAACCCCATATTAAAAATGTTTTAGTTATTAAACATTGATTTTAACTATTTTAACTATTCATTAAATAAAATAATATTAAATGTCATAATCTAATCCAAGTGGACCTAAATGGTCATATTATATTCATAAGGTTGTTTTTGGTCGAATTACACTTATCCAATAGAATTAGGACATGTGTTAGGGTAATAGTAATATCATATTTACCCTTAGTTACCCTTTTTACTATTAACCGTGGTAAAAAAGTAAAAAGTTACTATTCACCAAAAATTATTTTCATCACATTGAACCACATTTTAGTCCTTGATATTAACCGTGTCTGTCGGATTTTTGAAATTCCATTCAGAGAAGCGGTAAAATTAAGTTTTATGCAAAATTCAGTTTTTAACCTACCACTTAGTAGTTTCACTATTCATCAAAAATTGATGTTTTTCAGAATAATGCCAAAATTTCATCCAAAGCTATATTTCATATTACGAATTCAAAAATGAATTCTATTTTACCAAATTCATAACATAGAAGTTTCATTAAATAATTTTATAATTAAATCCCGTTGTTAAAACAAATAGCGTGTTTTTAAGAAACAATATCTATCAAAAGATTGACACTTGATTATGTCTGGTTTAAATGTGAAATTACATCCAATGACCAACATTGTATTAAATTGTAAAAATATATTCTAAATATACTTTAAAACCACTCAAATTAATAATTTGCCACTATTAGTTATTTCGATTGAAAAAGTTGTTTTTAACTAAAATTTAGTAATTTTCACTATTCATCAAAATATAAAAGTTATCCGAAAATCACCAAAATTTCACCTTAGGCTAAATTCGATACTCCGAATCCAAAAATAAAGTCCATTTTGAGAGATAAAATTTCTAAAATTTAAAAAGTGGTTATTACTATTCATAACAGCTAGTTTTAATAATATTTTAATAGCATATCGTTGTTTCGTGAAACTCAGTATTACGTACTACACACGCTATCGAGGAAGGTTGTGATTGCGTGTAATGCAAGGAAAGTCAAGGATGCATGTTGTGCAAGCTCCTTTTGGTGTAGCGTACAACACAAGACATTAGTGAAATAAAAAAGAATATTTTTCATAAAATCTCGGGCTGTTACATTCTACCCCCCTTAAAAGGAATTTCGCCCTCGAAATTCGTCGGGGTTATAAATGGTTTACTATTCGAAAGTTTCTTTAATAGAAACCCACATCGTAAAAAGAAATACCAAAACTTTGTTTTAAAAACTAAAGTATGAAATGTAACGATTACCCAAATAAACTAATAACTGGGTTTCCACATAGGTGAAAATATGGATATGGAAGAGAAATCTAATCATCATGTTCTGATGGAGAGTGGTAGAGAACATGGCTATGGAAAATCCAGTAATCACAAATCCATAAATTTGTGATGATCTAAGGTACCATCTGATTCATGAGGTATAAGATCACTAGGACAACATTTTTGGTTTTCAAGACCATTTCCCTAAAGTTGAAAATTTGAATTAGAATAAATACTTTCTTTGTTTTGGTACAATCTCACTGTTGTTCATTCCTTGAACATTTTCCACTTCATCTCTTAAATAAATGAAGTTGAATTTGTTATTCGTGAAGTGTTAGAAGATCAAGTGATAGAATGACGGGTCATTCCATCTGTCTCAAACAAAAGGTTTGCAAAAATTATATACATAAGTCGATCTATAGTGAGATTAATCATATATTGTTACTAAAATGGACTTATACTTCATATATCATACTTCTTAATATAATGAAACTAGTTTCTACTAAACAGGGACTTCCTGTAGGCCAGTGGTAGGCGATAAAGGCCAGTCGCATTTCGGTTGTGGGTTCGATTCCCATAGCCTTGTCCGACGCGATGGGCTGTCGCCCGTCCTTCAGGTTATACTTTTTCTAAAACTACATTACTATAACATCCCATAAAACTTCTATCCTTAAACAATACTCACTTATGTCCAACATAATCCATTTCAATCTTTAGGCTTATCTATAATACTTCATTCCACTCTCATAACATAGTGAAAACGATTACTAGAGATTTAATACCATCGTTGATCCCCATATATCATAAGATATGTTTTGTTGGTCACATTCCAAACATTCAAAGTCCTTAATCATGTATTCTCTTGAATACCATAGTGAAAACATGAATGCAATTTAAAGTTATCACTTTCCACATACCAAAATCCTCAAAATTCTATATACTCAAACCATGATATCACTTAGTCCTTATATCAATCATGAGCTCATGAATACTATTAAACATTTCATTTTCTTGTTTTCCCTTCATTATGCGCATATCATATTATTTCCAAAAAATATCTCAATCACATTGAATACCACATCAATAAATATTGCAATACTCAATGATACAACATTATTTTGGAATCCCATTACATAAACACTTAATCATTCCACGACATCGTTGTCATATTCAACATTGCCAATAGTGATCGCATGTGACTTTCCTTTGTCCTTTACCTTCAGTGGTTTCTCATGTTGACCATCACTAACCCTTGGATTAGGGCATTTATTAGCATAATGCCCCATTTCCTAGCACTTGAAGCATTGAAGTGTTGGTGGTGCGTTCTCTGCAGTGTTTGCTTTATTCACATCATTAGAAACCCTTTTTCCATTACCTAGACACTAAGCTGCTCGATGACCTTCTTTTCTACACTTAAAACATTTTCTAGTCCCTTTAAGACAATCTCCACCATGCTTCATTCCACACTTTGTGCATAAGGAAACATTCATCTTCTTTTCACCATTATTCTGAGATTTCTCCTTGAACTCCATCTTTCGTTTCTTGTCAAAACCATGAGATGGATATGTAACATCAACTTCCATTTCTACCTTGATAGCACAACGCACAATTTCTTCATAGCTACTGAAGTCTCTTATAGCTAATGCCCTTCGAAGACTTGGTTTTAAGCCACTGAAAAATCGATCAACTTTACTTTCAGGTTGGATGATAATGCCACATGCATACCTTGAAAGTATTGTAAAATTCACTTCGTATATACCAACAGATTCATCATCTTTTTTGCTTTAGTTCAAGAAACTCCTTCCCCATCTTTGTTCGAAGAATATGAGGGAAGTACTTATTGAAAAATAAGTTCTTGAACTCGTCCCATTCCATGTACTCAATTTCATCTCTTTGCCTTGTATTCTTGATAAGATTACACCATTGATCAGCTTCACCTTCCAAACGATATACTGCTAAGATGACTTTATCATGTTCAGAACATTGAAGAAATGAAAATATCTTTTCAGTGGTACTGATCCATTGTTCAGCAACAAGTGGATCAGAAGACCCACTGAAAGAAGGTGGACGTTGCCTCATGAAAAACTCAATAGAATATTGTTCCCTTCTCTGCTCATTTAGAAGTCCAGAATGATTCATAGCTTTTGTAAGTATAGCAATAAGATTTTGCACTCCATCTCCCATAACATTTGTTTGTTCAGGAGGACAATCATTGCATTTTCCATTGCATTGATCAACACGGTTCCTTCGGGTTCCAGCCATCGTCTAAAACCCAAAAAGAATAGTGTGAGAGGAAAAAATCATGCTAGGGAAAACAACATAATAAAGGGGGAGTACCTTCAATATCTAACATCTTAGGTTTAATTCTATGATCGTTAGCGTAGTTCTAGTACTATAACCTATACATATACTTAACCTTAGGGACATCCCTAGACATACCGTAGAAATATCTCCAGGGATCTCACTAACGTTTTCGCATCCTAGTTTCCAAAGGTTGACTAAACCTTTCCTCTGATACCAACTGTAGAGACCTGAAGCCTGACGTACATAGACTTTACTTTACTTTTGTGGAATACTTAGTACATAACAAAAACACACACACACAAGGATCGTAATAGTTTAGTGTCTTTGGAAACTCAGAACGTATTCTTCTAATCGTGGTGAAAGATCTTCAATATCTCCCATAAAGATCTTCCCTTTTTTTTTACCTAAAACCTTTATTTATATCCTGGGGAAAAGAAAACATAAAAGGGTGAGCTCAAATGCTCAGTAAGGGTATACAAAAGAAAAATCAATCACATCATATTCATAAGAACATAACTTTTGGAAATCTTAACCTGAAAAAGAGAGCATTATTTCATAACATGGGATAAATCATAGTAGTGAAATGAAATCCCAATAATCATAACATAAAACATGAAACTTTGTGTCATACACACATAATCATAGAGAATCATTTCTTGTTAGTCAATACTCATTTCCAAGACTATCTTAGTGGACAAAGTCCCTTTATGAATCGAGTAACATTCGTTTCAGTCCTGTTTCACTAAACCGGTATAACCTACCATTTCAGCCATGTCTATCTCATGAAATATAAAATCATTACCCAATTAATTGGAAGGAGATATAGGTCCCACCCATCTTATAATGATACCATTTTTATGTGTGACACAAAATCATAAATCATACATCATTGCATGATCCATGTAATACAAATGGAAATCTTAAACATCATGACATCATAAAACAATTCATATAAGATAAAGGGATTAATAAAAATATTTCAATCACAACATAATCAAATCCATTTAATAATAGGGATAGAAACAGAACCCAATATTATCTTAGATGGAAAATAATTTTGATAAAACACTTGAACTGCATTCTTGAGGAAAATATCCTTTCTTCTTCAAAAACATTTTTCCTTTCATAACATGTCATACGACTTTAAAACAAATGAAGATGATTAAAAATAAACTTGAAAACTTGTAAAGGAAGCTTCTTGGAAATAATGTTTTAAAAATCCATTCATGCCGTATAAGTTAAAAAAACATTCTTCGTACTTTTGTCCGAAAAGTCAAAAAGTACCTCGTACGAAAAATGACAAAAGATTCCTTTCATACATATTACTAAAAACTCACCGAAGGGTAAAAATGGATTTAAACAATTGTAGGTGGATGGAAATAATATTACATATTGATGAAACATGGATGTGGATGATAAAATACACCCCAGTAAATACTTACGAATAAACAATCTCGGATAAAAATGAGATTGTGATATTTCCCTTACCTTAGGTCCAATTTGCTTTGTATGTGTCCGAACCTCCTATATAATGATTTAAATAATGTCATTGACTTATTACAGAATCATATTCATTGTTATTATATCATATATGGTTCACTTATGACATTATATTACTCGTTCTTTTGTAAATTCCATGTTAAAGACGCGTTTTGGGTAAAATCGTTTCATTTATCGTAGGTGTTTTGACTTGTTGTTCTTGACATTATTATTACTTATATCATTATTTACTTACTTCCAGAATATAAAATATGATTTATATATCAAATATATTCAGTATATATATATATATATAATAGATAGATAAATGAAATGAAAAACACCGTTAATGGAGACGGTAGTCCGTACGTACGCATGAACGCTGTTTTTCTTTCCTTATTGTCTTGAATGGAAGTAAGTAGATGACATAAATATATATATATATATACATATTTCCAGTATCATTATTATGTCATATATTTCATTAGTACTTATTATATATACTTTATAATCATTCATGAATGGTTAATCATTAAGAATGAATCTTATCGCGTCGTGGAGACGGTAGTCCGTACGTACGCACGAGCGATGATATCATTTCCATAATTATTGAATTGAATTGGAATGGATTATACAATATATCAGAATCAATATGATGTTGTAATAACTATGTATTGTTATTCTTTACACCATTATACCCATCCATGTATGGTGGTGGTGGAAAATAGATTACACCACGGCGTGGTGACGGTATTCCGTACGTACGCACGCGCGGTGATTTGTTTTTCCTTAGGATGGATAGATGGTGAAATAGGGTTGTTTCATAATTATAATAACATATCAGTATATGAGTGATACTGATGTTATTACTTCATAATGAAACAACCTATGATGAAGAAGTGGAAGAAGAAATAAAGATGAAAGAATTGGTAACGGTAATTACCTCTTCTTTGAAGCGCCTCTTTGAGACCTCCTCTTAGGGCACTAAAATTGGTCTTTGAGGAAGACCAGAACCCCTAGGATGTTTCTAGATAAGTGGAGAAGTGATTTTGGCAGGGGTTGGCCGAGATTGAGTGCTCAAATTGGTGTGAGGAGGAGGGGGAGGTGGTGTCATTTTATAGGGGAGGAGAGGGGCACCTTAGGAATACCTCAAAATATTATTTTATATTAATGTCAAAATCGGTTTATAAGGGTTCCAAAGGGTCTTATTTCGAAGATAAAGTGGGGATGGGTCTAAATCCTATCAGCCAATAGGATTTAGACAAGTTTAGGGTATTATTTTAACCTTATCAATTAGATTTAACTCTAAGTTAAATAATTTAACTTTTCCCGTGTCTTTTTGTTTTCTTTCACTATATGGTTAATACACTTACTATAACATGCCAAACGAACCCCAAATTGTTTATTATTAATATATATATCCTTATCTAAGTCATTTGGCCGAACGTTAGATTTTTAGGAATAAAATAACAATTAATAATATAATATTTCATTTAAAAACTATTTTGTGTCAATTTTGACACTATTTGATATATGATTTTTTTGAAAGTCATAACAAAATTATATGTTCGAACCAAGTTGATTTAAGAAACAATAATATATCATAGTAACCTAGAAAATTAGTGTAATTCATAAAAAGTCTCAAATTACATTCATTTGAGCATTTATAACATCAATTATGTTAATATTTCCTTAAAAGGGTAATTACTGCATCATCGTTGTGTCATATATAAATTAATTTATATAAAGTCTAAAAATTATAAATAAAATATCATTATGTAGGAAATCGTTTTATCTTTCTAATTAATATTTGTAGTCGAATTTATCTTATGTATAACCCCATATTAAAAATGTTTTAGTTATTAAACTTTGATTTTAACTATTTTAACTATTCATTAAATAAAATAATATTAAATGTCATAATCTAATCCAAGAGGACCTAAATGGTCATATTATATTCATAAGGTTGTTTTTGGTCGAATTAAACTTATCCAATAGAATTAGGACATGTGTTAGGGTAATAGTAATATCATATTTACCCTTAGTTACCCTATTTACTATTAACCGTGGTAAAAAGGTAAAAAGTTACTATTCACCAAAAATTATTTTCATCTCATTGAACCACATTTTAGTCCTTGATATTAACCGTGTCTGTCGGATTTTTGAATTTCCATTCACAGAAGTGGTAAAATTATGTTTTATGCAAAATTCAGTTTTCAACCTACCACTTAGTAGTTTCACTATTCATCAAAAATTGATGTTTTTCAGAATAATGCCAAAATTTCATCCAAAGCTATATTTCATATTACGAATTCAAAAATGAAGTCTATTTTACCAAATTCATAACATAGAAGTTTCATTAAATAATTTTATAATTAAATCCCGCTGTTTAAACAAATAGCATGTTTTTAAGAATCAATATCTATCAAAAGATTGACACTTGATTATGTCTGGTTTAAATGTGAAATTACATCCAGTGACCAACATTGTATTAAATTGTAAAAATATATTCTAAAAATACTTTAAAACCACTCAAATTAATAATTTATCACTATTAATTAATTCGATTGAAAAAGTTGTTTTTAACTAAAATATAGTAATTTTCACTATTCATCAAAATATGAAAGTTATCCGAAAATCACCAAAATTTCACCTTATGCTAAATTCGATACTCTGAATCCAAAAATAAAGTCCATTTTGAGAGATAAAATTTCTAAAATTTAAAAAGTGGTTATTACTATTCATAACGACTAGTTTTAATAATATTTTAATAGCATATCGTTGTTTTGTGAAACTCAGTATTACGTACTACACACGCTATCGAGGAAGGTTGAGATTGCGTGTAATGCAAGGCAAGTCAAGGATGCGTTTTGTGCAAGATCCTTTTGGTGTAGCGTACAACACAAGACATTAGTGAAATAAATAAGAATATTTTTCATAAAATCTGGGGCTGTTACATTCTACCCCCCTTAAAATGAATTTCGCCCTCGAAATTCGTCGGGGTTATAAATGGTTTACTATTCGAAAGTTTCTTTAATAGAAACCCACATCGTAAAAAGGAATACCAAAACTTGGCTTTAAAAACTAAAGTATGAAATGTAACGATTACCCAAATAAACTAATCACTGGGTTTCCACATAGGTGAAAATATGGATATGGAAGAGAAATCTAACCATCATGTTCTGATGGAGAGTGGTAGAGAACATGGCTATGGAAAATCCAGTAATCACAAATCCATAAATTTGTGACCATCTAAGGTACCATCTGATTCATCAGGTATAAGATCACTAGGACAACATTTTTGGTTTTCAAGATCATTTCCCTAATGTTGAAAATTTGAATTAGAATAAATACTTTCTTTATTTTGGTACAATCTCACTGTTGTTCATTCCTTGAACAATTTCCACTTCATCTCTCAAATAAATGAAGTTGAATTTGTTATTCGTGAAGTGTTAGCAGATCATGTGATAGAATGACGGGTCATTCCATCTTTCTCAAACAAAAGGTTAGCAAAAATTATATACATAAATCGATCTATAGTGAGATTAATCATATATTGTTCCTAAAATGGACTTATACTTCATATATCATACTGCTTAATATAATAAAACTAGTTTCTACTAAATAGGGACTTCCTGTAGGCCAGTGGTAGGCGATAAAGGCCAGTCGCATTTCGGTTGTGGGTTCGATTCCCATAGCCTTGTCCGACGCGATGGGCTGTCGCCCATCCTGCAGGTTATCCTTTTTCTAAAATTACATTACTATAACATCCCATAAAACTTCTATCCTTAAACAATACTCACTTATGTCCAACATAATCCATTTCAATCTTTAGGCTTATCCATAATACTGCAGTCCACTCTCATAACATAGTGAAAACGATTACCAGAGATTTAATACCATCGTTGATCCCCATATATCGTAAGATATGTTTTGTTGGTCACATTCCAAACATTCAAAGTCCTTAATCATTTATTCTATTGAATACCTTAGTGAAAACATGAATGCAGTTTAAAGATAACACTTTCCACATACCAAAATCCTCAAAATTCTATATACTCAAACCATGATATCACTTAGTCCTTATATCAATCCTGAGCTCATGAATACTATTAAACATTTCATTTTCTCGTTTTCCCTTCATTATGCGCATATCATCTTATTTCCAAAAAATATCTCAATCACTTTGAATACCACATCCATAAATATTGCAATACTCAATGATACAACATTATTTTGGAATCCCATTACATAAACACTTAATCATTCCACCACATCGTTGTCATATTCAACATTGCCAATAGTGATCGCATGTGAATTCCCTTTGTCCTTTGCCTTCAGTGGTTGCTCATGTTGACCATCACTAACCCTTCGATTAGGGCATTTATTAGCATAATTCCCCATTTCCTTGCACTTGAAGCATTGAAGTGTTGGTGGTTCATTCTCTGCAGTGTTTTCTTTATTCACATCATTAGAAACCCTTTTTCCATTACTTCGACACTCAGCTGCTCGATGACCTTCTTTTCTACACTTAAAACATTTTCTAGTCCCTTTAAGACAATCTCCACCATGCTTCTTTCCACACTTTGTGCATAAGGAAACATTCATCTTCTTTTCACCATTATTCTGAGATTTCTCCGTGAACTCCATCTTTCGTTTCTTGTCAAAACCATGAGATGGATATGTAACATCAACTTCCATTTCTACCTTGATAGCACAACGAACAATTTCTTCATAGCTATTGAAGTCTCTTATAGCTAATGCCCTTCAAAGACTTGGTTTTAAGCCACTGAAAAATCGATCAACTTTACTTTCAGGTTGGATGATAATGCCAGATGCATACCTTGCAAGTCTTGTAAAATTCGCTTCGTATATACCAACAGATTCATCATCTTTTTTGCTTTAGTTCAAGAAACTCCTTATCCATCTTTGTTCGAAGAATACGAGGGAAGTACTTATTGAAAAATAATTTCTTGAACTCGTCCCATTCCATGGAATCAATTTCATCTCTTTGCCTTGTATTCTTGATAAGATTCCACCATTGATCAGCTTCACCTTCCAAACGATATACTGCTAAGATGACTTTATCATGTTCAGAACATTGAAGAACTGAAAATATCTTTTCAGTGGTACTGATCCATTGTTCAGCAACAAGTGGATCAAAAGACCCACTGAAAGAAGGTGGATGTTGCCTCATGAAGGACTCAATAGAATATTGTTCCCTTCTCTGCTCATTTGGAAGTCCAGAATGATTCATAGTGTGTGTAAGTATAGCAATAAGATTTTGCACTCCATCTCCCATAACATTTGTTTTTTCAGGAGGACAATCATTGCATTGTCCATTGCATTGATCAACATGGTTCCTTCGGGTTCCAGCCATCGTCTAAAACCCAAAAAGAATAGTGTGAGAGGAAAAAATCATGCTAGGGAAAACAACATAATAAAGGGGGAGTACCTTCAATATCTAACATCTTAGGTTTAATTCTATGATCGTTAGCGTAGTTCTAGTACTATAACCTATACGTATACTTAACCTTAGGGACATCACTAGACATACCGTAGAAATATCTCTAGGGATCTCACTAACGTTTTCGCATCCTAGTTTCCAAAGGTTGACTAAACCTTTCCTCTGATACCAACTGTAGAGACCCGAAGCCTGACGTACATAGACTTTACATTACTTTTGCGGAATACTTAGTACATAACAAAAACACACACACACACAAGGATCGTAATAGTTTAGTGTCTTTGGAAACTCGGAACGTAATCTTCTAATCGTGGTAAAAGATCTTCAATATCTCCCATAAAGATCTTCCCTTTTTTTACCTAAAACCTTTCTTTATATCCTGGGGAAAAGAAAACATAAAAGGGTGAGCTCAAATGCTCAGTAAGGGTATACAAAAGAAAAATCAATCACATCATATTCATAAGAACATATCTTTTGGAAATCTTAACCTCCAAAAGAGAGCATTATTTCATAACATGGGATAAATCATAGTAGTGAAATGAAATCCCAATAATCATAACTTAAAACATGATATTTTGTGGCATACACACATAATCATAGAGAATCATTTCTTGTTAGTCAAGACTCATTGCCAAGACTATCTTAGTGGACAAAGTCTCTTTCTGAATCGAGTAACCCTCGTTTCTGTCCTGTTTCACTGAACCGGTATAACCTACCATTTCATCCATGTCTATCTCATGAGATATAAAATCTTTACCCAATGCATTGGAGGGAGATATAGGTACCACCCATCTTATAATGATACCATTCTTATGTGTGCCACAAAATCATAAATCATACATCATTGCATGACCCATGTAATACAAATGGGAATCTTAAAAATCATGACATCATAAAACAATTCATATAAGTTAAAGGGATTCATAAAAATATTTCAATCACAATATAATCAAATCCATGTAATAATAGGGATAGAAACAAAACCCAATATTATCTTAGATGGAAAATAATTTTGATGAAACACTTGAACTACATTCTTGAGGAAAATATCCTTTCTTCTTCAAAAACATTTTTCCTTTCATAACATGTCATACGACTTTAAAACAAAAGAAGATGATTAAAAATAAACTTGAAAACTTGTAAAGGAAACTTCTTGGAAATAATGTTTTAAAAATCCATTCATGCCGTATAAGTTAAAAAAAACATTCTTCGTACTTTTGTCGGAAAAGTCAAAAAGTACCTCGTACGAAAAACGACAAAAGATTCCGTTCATACATATTACTAAAAACTCACCGAAGGGTAAAAATGTATTTAAAAAATTGTAGGTGGATGGAAATAATATTACATATTGATGAAACATGGATGTGGATGATAAAACACACCCCAGTAAATACTTACGAATAAACAATCTCGGATAAAAATGAGATTGTGATATTTCCCTTACCTTAGGTCCGATTTGCTTCGTATGTGTCCGAACCTCCTGTATAATGATTTAAATAATGTCATTGACTTATTAAAGAGTCATATTCATTGTTATGATATCATATATGGTTCACTTATGACATTATATTACCCGTTCTTTAGTAAATTCCATGTTAAAGAAGCGTTTTGGGTAAAATCGTTTCATTCATCGTAGGTGGTTTGACTTGTTGTTCTTCACATTATTATTACTTATATCATGATTTACATACTTCCAGAATAAAAATATGATTTATATATCATATATATTCAGTATATATATATATATAATAGATAGATAAATGAAATGAAAAACACTGTTCATGGAGACAGTAGTCCGTACGTACGCATGAACGCTGTTTTTCATTCCTTATTGTCTTGAATGGAAGTAAGTAGATGACATACATATATA
This sequence comes from Viscum album, assembly GCA_963277665.1. Taxonomy (NCBI): domain Eukaryota; kingdom Viridiplantae; phylum Streptophyta; class Magnoliopsida; order Santalales; family Viscaceae; genus Viscum; species Viscum album. Next base: position 1,761,475,250 of record OY728120.1, on the reverse strand, counting down.
TATATATACATAAATCCAGTATCATTATTATGTCATATATTTCATTATTACTTATTATATATACTTTATAATCATTCATGAATGGTTAATCATTAAGAATGAATCTCATCGCGTCGTGGAGACGGTAGTCCGTACGTACGCACGAGCGTTGATATCATTTCCATAATTATTGAATTGAATTGGAGTGGATTATACAATATATCAGAATCATTATGATGTTGTAATAACTATGTATAGTTATTCTTTACACCATTATACCCATCCATGTAAGGTGGAGGTGGAAAATAGATTACACCGCGGCGTGGAGACGGTATTCTGTACGTACGCACGCGCGGTGATTTCTTTTTCCATAGGATGGATAGATGGTTAAATAGGGTTGTTTCATACTTATAATAACATATAAGTATATGAGTGATACTGATGTTATTACTTCATAATGAAACAACCTAAGAAGAAGAAGTGGAAGAAGAAATAAAGATGAAAGAATTGGTAACGGTAATTACCTCTTCTTTGAAGCGCCTCTTTGAGACCTCCCCTTAGGGCACTAAAATTTGTCTTTGAGGAAGACCAAGACCTCTAGAATGTTGCTAGGGAAGTGGAGAAGAGATTTTGGCAGGGGTTGGCAGAGATTGAGTGCTCAAATTGGTGTGAGGAGGAGGGGGAGGAGGTGTCCTTTTATAGGGGAGGAGAGGGGCACCTTATGAATACCTCAAAATATTATTTTATATTAATGTCAAAATCGGTTTATAATGGTTCCAAAGGGTCTTATTTCGAAGCTAAAGTGGGGATGGGTCTAACTCCTATCAACCAATAGGATTTAGACAAGTTTAGGGTATTATATTAACCTTATCAATTAGATTTAACTCTAAGTTAAATAATTTAACTTTTACCGTGTCTTTTTGTTTTCTTTCACTATATGGTTAATACACTTACTATAACATGCCAAACGAACCCCAAATTGTTTTTTATTAATATATATATCCTTATCTAAGTCATTTGGCCGAACCTTAGATTTTTAGGAATAAAATAACAATTAAAAATATAATATTTTATTTAAAAACTATTTTGTGTAAATTTTGACACTATTTGATATATGATTTTTGTGAAAGTCATAACAGAATTATATGTTCGAACCAAGTTGATTAAATCAACAATAATATATCATAGTAACCTATAAAATTAGTGTAATTCATAAAAAGTCTCAAATTACATTCATTTGAGCATTTATTACATCAATTATGTTAATATTTCCTTAAAAGGGTAATTACTGCATCATCGTTGTGTCATATATAAATTAATTTATTTAAAGTCTAAAAATTATAAATAAAATATAATTATGTAGGAAATCTTTTTATATTTCTAATGAATATTTATAGTCGAATTTATCTTATGTATAACCCCATATTAAAAATGTTTTAGTTATTAAACTTTGATTTTAACTATTTTAACTATTCATTAAATAAAATAATATTAAATGTCATAGTCTCATCCAAGTGGACCTAAATGGTCATATTATATTCCTAAGGTTGTTTTTGGTCGAATTACACTTATCCAATAGAATTAGGACATGTGTTAGGGTAATAGTAATATCATATTTACCCTTACTTACCCTATTTACTATTTACCGTGGTAAAAAAGTAAAAAGTTACTATTCACCAAAAATTATTTTCATCTCATTGAACCACATTTTAGTTCTTGATATTAACTGTGTCTGTCGGATTTTCGAAATTTCATTCACACAAGCGGTAAAATTAAGTTTTATGCAAAATTCGGTTTTTAACCTACCACTTAGTAGTTTCACTACTCATCAAAAATTGATGTTTTTCAGAATAATGCCAAAATTTCATCCAAAGCTATATTTCATATTACGAATTCAAAAATGAAGTCTATTTTACCAAATTCATAACATAGAAGTTTCATTAAATAATTTTATAATTAAATCCCGCTGTTTAAACAAATAGCGTGTTTTTAAGAAATAATATCTATCAAAAGATTGACACTTGATTATGTCTGGTTTAAATGTGAAATTACATCCAATGACCAACATTGTATTAAATTGTAAAAATATATTCTAAATATACTTTAAAACCACTCAAATTAATAATTTATCACTATTAATTATTTCGATTGAAAAAGTTGTTTTTAACTAAAATTTAGTAATTTTCACTATTCATCAAAATATGAAAGTTATCCGAAAATCCCCAAAATTTCACCTTAGGCTAAATTCGATTCTCCTAATCCCAAAATAAAGTCCATTTTGAGAGATAAAAGTTCTAAAATTTAAAAAGTGGTTATTACTATTCATAACGGCTAGTTTTAATAATATTTTAATAGCATATCGTTGTTTCGTGAAACTCAGTATTACGTACTACACACGCTATCGAGGAAGGTTGCGATTGCGTGTAATGCAAGGCAAGTCAAGGATGCGTGTTGTGCAAGCTCCTTTTGGTGTAGCGTACAACACAAGACATTAGTGAAATAAAAAAGAATATTTTTCATAAAATCTCAGGTTGTTTCAGTTTATCGATGATATTATCATCTACTCAATGAGAAAGGAGTAACATGAAGAATATCTTAGGCCTCTATTGGAGACATTTTGGAAGGAGAAGTTTTATTCCATGTTCAGAAAGTGTGACTTTTCAAAAAGTAACATTCTTGGGACATGGGATCACACGTAAGGTAATTTCTATGTACCATTAAAAAAAGGTAATTCAGGAATGTCCCCGACCCTCTATTCCAAGATAAAATTTATATTTTTCTTTAATTTTTATTGTACTACTAATTTTTTTTGGGGAATTTATCACTATTTTCAATCCCTCTATACATGTTAATTAGGAAAGTGGTAACGTATGTCGGAATGGAATAATGTGAGGGAAGAATGAAGTAGCTAATGAAAAGTATGATCACTACACCTGTACACACATTACTAAAAATTGGATAAACATTTTTGATATAAAGTTATGATTTAATAAATGTAATGGGTTATATAATAATGAATAATTATAATGTGACAGCCTATGAATCATCGTAGTTGATGATCCATGATTGGAACAACCAAACACATGATATGGAGCTAGAAACTATGATTTTCTCTTTGAAAATATAGAACCACTATTTCTAAAGCGAGATGTGTGACATAAATAACGATCATGAGAGCCTAATGTATATATTAAAAAGAAGAAGATAAAAATGTGATAAAGGAGACGATTATATCTAATAAAGGACTACAATTTCTCTATTCACTATCATCTTGGGAAGGAAAACAAGTTATCTGATTCTCATAGTAGAAAATAACTTGCTACTCAATCTATGTCATGGATTCAGAAATACCCTATATTCATGGATATTTAAAGGATGGATTTCAAATCATAATGGAAGGGAGTACATCTTACCTATTATAAAGGATTTCCGAAACAACTATCGAAGATAATATTTAAGAGGCACAAAGTGACGAACCAAAGTTGAAAAATATGGTGAATGCAGTAATGGAAGGTAAGCTACAAGAGTTCCATATCGATGATGGTGGTGTGTTTTTTATTTCGAGTTAGGTGTTGTGTTACTTAATTTCCTTCTATAAAGAAGTAACTATAGGATAATGCACATAGCTCAACATTCTCTGTTCATTATTGGAGTACTAAGATGTACATCTATCTTAGAGTACACTTCTTGGGTGATAAAACAAAGAATAAGACTGTACGGTATATATTAAGGTTCTTGATATGTTTTCATATTAAATTTGAGAGACATGATTCCATAGGGATGATGAAACCATTTCTTATACCCATTTGGAAATGTGAGAATGTCATATGGTCTTATCATGGGTCTCCTAAAGTCATCCAAAATAAATAATGAGATATAGGGTGAGGTGGGATGACTCACCAAGACTATCCACTTTATCTCTATTCCCGAAGATCATTCACTTGAATAAATTTCAAATACATTGGTGAAGGAAGTGGAGAGAATGAAAAAGGTTCTACTATTGATTTTCTCGAATCACGATCCCAGGTTCACTTCTAGATTCTAGAGAAGACTTTAATTTTCTTTGAGTACTGAATTAAATTTCAGAAAGTCCTATTACCCCCAAACTGATGACCAATCTTGAAGGAATATTTAGAAACTAAAATATATTCTAAGAGAATACTAATTAGAATAAATATGTGGATGGGATCAAAATCTCCCATTGTTGATTTCTCAAACAATAATTTTTTATGGTTGAGTATTAAAATGGCTCTATATGAAGAATTGTATGGAAAATGATATAGAACTCCATGCTATTGGGGTGAAGTTTGAGAAAGAAATCAATGTTGACCAGATATTGTGAATGAAATAAAAGAGACTATTCATGCAACCCAAAAAATGTCAAAGATTCTCAGATTCTGAAAAAGAGCTTTGCTGACAACTGTTGGAGTGACATAGAGTTCGATGTTGGAGATAAAGTCATCCTTAAAATATCACCATGGAAGAGAGTCATGATGTTTTGAAAGAAAGGGAAGTGAATCCCAAGTTACATTGGACCATTAGAGATCCTTGATTTCATTGGATCCAAGGTATTTTGGATTTTACTTCCACTAAACATGGATCATGTTCAAGATGTGTTCCATATATCACTCTTGAGGAAGTACATACTAGATCCCTTACATATACTGAACATAGAGGTGGTACATTTGAAAGATGATATCTCTTATGATGAGTAGCTAGTACATATTCTATACTGGAGAGATAAGGTTCTATATAACATGAAAACCCACCTTGTTAATGTTTTGTGGAGGAATCATATGTATTAAGAAGCAACTTGGGAACTAGAGGAAGTGATGAAGGAGAAGTACCCCCACATATTTATGTAAAATGAAATTTTGAGGGAGAAATTTCAAAATCGAAGAAGATTGTAACCACCCCGACTTTTATCAATTCAATTTATCCCTTATTATAGTAATTTCATATAGTATAAATCAAATAAAATCACTTATAGTGCATAATAAAATTTTTGTAAATGTTGAATTAGTGACAAAAGTATTATTTCTAGAAGTTAAGGAACCAATACTGATTAAATAACAACATGAACATAGGAATAATAATATGATAATTATGAATAGTAAACTGGAAAAATGTGAAATAACCTCACCCATGAAAGTATAAATAAAATTTATGAATCTTATAAATAAAAGTATGATATGATTATATCATAGTCAAAGCAAATAAATGTTTTAAAAATTATTAATTAGGTGATAGTTGTTTTGTAAGTCATAAATGTTTAATTATACTTTTATTTTTAATTTAATAATTTGAATTGTTAAAAAATATATTCATAAATAAATAATTTTTTCTTGTCATTTTAAAATATTTTTATGACACCTTAGGTAATTTTTCAAAGTGTTATAAAATGAGTTATAATTTTATGAAGTATATTTTCCATGTAAATGATTATTTTAATTAAAAATTAAATTAATCATTTTTAAAAATTTATTTTCATAAAATGGAATTAATTTTTGAATTCTATATGTCAATAAATGGTGAAGGTGAATTTTTGGTATTTTTAAAAAATACTTGTATTATGTTGAATAGTAAAATATGATAATTTACAATAAAAGCTAAATACATGAATTATAGAGACATAGTTTATGTATGGATAACATAATCCCAAAATCTAGGAATAAAATTCATTTTTTTAATTTATTTATAGATAATTATCAAATTATTCAGAGTCTTGGGCCAAAAAAACAAACAAATGAATATAATAATGGGAAAACATCCAACCCCTCCACTAAGAAGACTACCCTCACCACCTCTTTTCCTCACACCTCTCATGATTTTATCCTAGTCCAAATTATTCAATATACTCTTCCTTATCCCCAACCCTACATCCATGAGATATTAGTCTCATCAAAAGACTAAAACCTTATCCTTATGGAGGTTCTCAAGGAGGGAAAATTCAATAGGTAAATTCCATTAATTTCTTTCAATTTCTTTTCAAGTTATTCTATTTTTTCTCTCTCCTCACCTCTTCTAATACAAATGGAATAATAACTACCCTAGAATAAATATTATTTAATTTTATCATGATAATGTATGATCCATCATTAAACTCATCTTTCTCTCTTTATATCTATCTCTCTCTCTCTCTCTCACTCTCTTATTCTAAAAATGAAATCGTCGCCCATGATGTGTTAATTTACCGACAGCATGGGCGATGAACTTTCATATTCTCTTAAAAAAATAAAGGATGTTAATAAAACAATTATAATGGTGGAAAAATATATTAATATTAATTAGAAAATTAAATTTATGTTCTAGAACTAACATATATACATAATACTGAATGATAATACAAAATGAGTTCGATGTGAATGAAAAACTGCCAGAATCAACCTAAAATGATCATCATAAAATTTAATCTAATGATTAATCATAATACCATAAAAAAGTTATTTAAAATATTATTTAAACTTATTTATGATCAATAATAAAATATAGTAACAATTTTGGATGTTTATCTGTATTTTACACGTACTTATATTCAATTATATAAGTGAACTGATCATGAAAAATAAGAAAATGAACACTCCCGAATGATGAAATTAAATCCTATAACACATTGAAAATCCCATAAATGAGATTAATAAAACCATAATGAATCAAATTAATATATTAAAGGGTCCTTACTAGTTAATTAATAATTCTAATGTGATTATATAGGATATTAAATTGAAAAAACATTTAGACATAATGTAAAGGGAATTCTCAAACCTGACTCTTGTTCTTTGGATTTTACCTCTTTCGCCCAATATTCATTATGGATATTCCTTTAATGTTACATAAATAAAATTACCTCATCATTATATTATCTTTTTTTGGATAAACATATTACCGATCTAGTTTAATGACCAACATAATGATTTTTCTAAATGAACTCTTTTTCTGAAAAAAAAACATCTTTTACTTCTAGAGAGATTTTTTCTTCCTTACTAAAAATTGATGATTATTATACAAATTATATTATTCCCTCTTACTTTTTTGATCTGAAAAGTTTATTCAAGAATGTATTCATTATGGAATCAAACCCATTTCTTTCCATGTGTTATCATATGTCCAATATTGATGCATGTTATATTTGGCATGCATGATAATGTAAACGTTAGGATGTGATGGGTGTGCTCAGAATTATATAGCAGATGTGAATGATATAATGTGACTGGTTCACCCTAAATTATATAGTTCTCTAAGTCATTGGGTTATGTGATTTATATCCTGATAAAATGTGAACTACGCATGAACATGATTCTAGCTTTGTTCAAAACTATGTGTGGTAGTTTACTACTAAGACATGATGTTTCATTTTTATATATTTCCACATTCAAAGCCTTGAAATAATGATTATTATCATGATTATTATCATATTACAATATTATGATGATAATTAATATGATCATCCCATGTTATACTGATTCATGTTCTTATGTATTCTTTTACTGGGATTTTAGGCCATCTCTTTCCTTGATGTATATCCTCAAGAGATTACATCTAATAAAGAGAACACATGGGGTAATAAGAAGCTAGAGAAGAATGAATTAAATAAATTTTTGTGATTTAATTTTTAATTTTTATGTCTGGTTCAAATTTTTCCAAGATAGTAAACCATTGGATCCTAGTTGTGTAATTCATTTTTTCGTTTATCTATAAAATGATTTAATAAAATATGTTAGAAAAATAATTGTCAGTATATTGTTTTTCCTGATGCTTCTAAGATAGCTATTCTGGAGATTAAAGATAGGCTGACCTCAACATATATCCTCACTTTTCTAGGGACAAGAAAAAAATATACCTTGTACTATGATGCATTTAGATTTGGACATATAGAATTTATAATATAAGGGGTTCAATTTGATTCTTATGTCTCATGGTAGCTGATACGACATGAGAGGGATTACCCTCCTCATGATCTTTTGTTATAAATAACGCTACTTGACATGAGATGTTGGAGGGACTATCATATATTTTAGAGGTTTTTGGTATACACGTATCACAAGAACCTCACTTATATATTTTCAAAGAGATACATGTACCTTCGACAAAGGAGGTGGGTAGAGTTTTTTAAGTCATTCAACATTGAATTGGCATATACACCTAGAAAGCAAAATGTCTTTTCCAAATCCATTAGCTGAATTTCATAGAAAGATGTAGTACAAGAGTATTGTGATGATTATAGGACAATGTACCAATTTTCAAACATGTATTTAGATGATTAGAAGACAATAGGTTATATAACTAGGACATTGACACTTTTATACCCATGATTTTCACCATATCATGATCAAGAAATTTTTTGAAATAAAGGGATTAATTTTTTTGAATAAATAATATGGTGGGGAGACACCATCAAGGTGGTATCTCTGTGGTGGGAATTAACTTCTTTTATGTGTTTGATTATCAGTTATTATGGTCTTATATGGAGATATTATTAGATATTTTCATGATTATAGATGGGTGGTTCCTCTATATTTAACAAAAATGTATCATGATCGCTATAGATAGTACTAGTGGTCATGAATGGAGAAGAGGTTAAATGATTTGTTTCTATATGGTTCAGATTTCATAAATGTTAATGTCTATAATCATAGGGAAACTATGATTTTTCCATAATTTCTCATTCTTGAGTGTAAATGGGATGATGAAACAATGGATATTGGGACATGATAAACTAGGAAAAACCATAATAAAGACATTATTTGGGTTTTTGTGGATCAATTGACTAAGGTATCCCACTTCTTCCCTATCAGGGAAAAATTCATATATGATGACCTATGTAGTATTTACATGCATGACTTAGTTTTAATTCACATTGTTTTGAGGAGTATCATTTTAGACATAGATCCTCATTTCATATCACATTTCTGACAGGGCACTCAAGAATCTCTAGGATTGCAGGTTCTTTTGGGAAATCCTCTAATCCAAACGCTGATGGTCAATCCAATCATACTATCCATGTTCTGGAGGATATGTTACAAACATTCGTTTTTTATTTTGGTAGCTCATGGGAGAAATATATGGGACTATTCGAGTTTTTATATAATAAAAGAATTCATAAATTGATCAAAATGAAACATTTTGAGGGTTTTTATAGATGGACTTGTAGTTAAACTCTTTGTTTGGTGAAGCAAAGTGAGTTAGCACATTTTGGGACTTGCCTTGTGCAAGGGACATATGAGCAGGTTCAGTTGATTAGACAAGATTTGGTGACCACACAAAGAAGGAAAAAATCTTATGCTGGCCATTAGAGATGACCACTAAAATTAGAGGTTGGTCATCTTGTTTTCCGTTGGGGGTAACCTAGTTTGGGGAACCACGTATCAAATAATAGGTAAAGATAGAACCTGTTTTTTGGGCTATTTGAGATTGTAGAAAGGGTCGGTCTGGTGACATACAATTTACCCCATCCATATTTATATAGTTCAAGACATGACGTGTTCCACATATTGTAGCTACTAAGATGTCATCTGGACCATTACCATGTGATAGACATGGAATACATCTAACTTTTTGAGGATGAATCTTTTGAAGGAAAGTTGACAAATGTTATGGGTCTTGGTTAAAAATATTTTCAGGGATGGACTATACCATTAGTTCAAGTGTAGTGGCAGCATGGCAGAGTTTAGGAGTTGACATGGAATATGCAGTCTGATATGAAATAATGTTGGAAAAACATGTTCACTTAGACCTCATAATGATTCATGTATCTACTTGGTGATGAGTTGTTATATGATGGTGATGTTTTAAGATTCAATATTTTTTTAGACACTTAAGTTTATGAGTTATTCATTATTATTTATTTCAAGTAAGTATTTCCTTATCATTAAAAAACGTTTATAAAGAACATGAGAGGATCCTTGTGGAGATCCCTTTTTTCGGGTAAACTACTAAATTATAAATGATGTATGAATTTTTTAATTAAAATAATACAAGTATAAATGGGATAAGTTCTTCATGAATTCTTAGTTTTTTGATAAGATTTAAAGGGGGATATAGATGATTTAAAGGAAAGTTGTCCGAAAAAACATATGAAAAACATTTTCAAAATGTGTAGAAAGATGAAACAACATGTTATGTTTGGGTTTTTTAATAATATAAATCCACGGTGCGGGGGTTTTCATCGTATCCTGATAAAAATATTAACATGAAATGTAATTACAGTATATTTCACATATTTCTATAAAATAATTTTTAAATTATTTTATGTGGATGAATTTTATTTTAATATTCTTCTCCTCTCAAACCTATGGTATATTCTAGGTGATTTTTAAGTGCCAACATTCCTTTTGGAAATCTTGATATTGAATTCCACCATTGGTAAGTTTTTTTGTTCTATTTATTCATTCTATTCCCTTGTTATCTAACCATTTCAGTCAGATCATTTGAACATGTAAATTTTTGGTTTTGATCATGACCAGTTTTGATCCAGGGATCTCTTGGGAATCATCCATACCTTATTCCTCTTTGTTATTTTTTGTTGGAAGGTTTTTTGTATCATTAGTTAAATTTAGGTGGTCTAAATCATAAATACATGGTTTGATAATTTCCATGATAATGAAATACTGGGATTTTTCTAACGTAATGTGTAACCAAATCAATTAAAAAATGAATGGGAATATTTCCTAATGAATTTTTTTTTCAATTGGATTCTAACATTGATTATTTATACCCATTAGGTTATAGGACCACATTTATAATTTAATTTTCTAGCATCAAAAAGTTTTTTAGCATGACATGAGTCTTTTGGTGATTTATGGAACTAGAATCCCTACGTTGTGGATTATTTATTATTTTTATGGCTGTTAATAGATAATGATTTAGTTGATAGAGGTTCATGAAATATAAATTCTAATTCACATATTTAACCATTGAGTATTATTTTGTGATATTATAATATATGTGTTGTGTGATTTTACTTGGGTTCCATACTGAAATTAATATATATATGGATCACCCTGGAACATGTAAACGTATATGTTGTAATGCTGATATTGAGTAGGATTGGCCTAGTCCAATGCTATAATACTTATAGAGAGTGGAACTACCCAGTTCCTTGATAAAATTATAGTAAGGCATTGTACCAGATGCATTAATAATTTTAAGGATCTAACCTAGATTGTTGTGACTATACCATGTTTATATGGTGGTGGTTGGCATGGTCATAATAAATTCATAGAGTTATTCCAGCATTTTGTCAAAGAAGGTTATTTGTCTGGGGTTATATAGTTTTGGATTTCATTGTCATAAAACATTCTATAAGATATTCTGGCATCATTCCAAGGATTTTAGTTTTACCACTCTTATATGGTTGTTATTGTAATGATAAAAGGACATGCTATGAAATATTTTAGCATGGTTCTGAATCAGGCTATTTTTGTATTTTATTAATTGATGAATTAATTAAGACATATGTTTATCTCTTTACTGTATATAGTGATTTTTACAATGGATAGTTTAAACACTATTGTATAGACCTACTGAGTTACAATAACACCCTATTCTGGTCATCATTTGGTACCTCAGAAGATTACGTGGTTACAAGTACGGATAAGAGAAAATTATTTTTCTATTGATTTCTTGATTTCTGATTAGGCTAGAGATTGAATGTGGGACAAATTTAGGGTTTGGTATCAACCATTTTTTATTTGATTTAATTTTTAAAGTCATTTATGAGTATTTTTTTATAACAAGATGTTTAGTTACATTCCATTACATCATTACATCATTCCTTTGTTATTTATTATATTATTCAGTTGGCTCTTGTTGTGGATTTCCACAATGTCTTTACATTGATTACATTTATATGAATTATTTTATAGTTCTATGAAACTTAATACTTGGGGGTATAGTCTCCCCAATATAGATTTTATACCCCCACTACTAGTTTAAAATATTTGGAATACGGGGCAGAAAACATTAGGTTTCCTATCCAAACATTTTTTCCCACTTGACATATTAATGAATCAGGGGAATTTACATAATATATCACATAAATACATCCTGTATTTAAAAAATGAACATCCCTTTTGGAAATATTTTTAGACCCATCACCCAAGGGACAATTGGTATGAAATTATGAACCACTGGTGAGAGTTGATCATGCCTTACTACCTAGGTTTATATGTTAACAAAAATTATTTAGTTGACCTGACTGTCCACAATGATGTAAATTCTTATGAGCCTCTTCATAGTTAGTCTTTGTATGACTACTCTTTATTAAATAGTATTATATGAATTTATTATGACTTGGTGAAGCACCAAAAATAGATCTTGAAGGGAACCTTCCACCCTTGATATTATTTTCTAGACATAAAATACACTCTAGCTAATAATAACACCAATAAAAGATCCATCCAAAATAGTCTTTCTAACTGTATCTAACTCATCCAAAATTTCATTTTGGACTACCTGTATAAATTTTTTATGACACATAATAATAAACATCAACCAAATATTCCGCCTTAATACCAACTAAATCCATCAGTTCTTTAGTGAGTCATTAGTGAAAATCTCTTGTTAAAAATGCACCAACTCAAAAAAAATCAGTGGAATATACTAGATGGGGAAGATCCTCTTAATATATTGAAAACAATCCTAGGAATTATCTTCAAGTAATGTCCTTATGTAATTATAGTGGTTGAATATTTTCATAAAAAATTCCAGGTAAGGTTCTCAAGAAACATATATTTTACTCTAAACTCTGACAATCACCATTATGGTCCTTTAATCACATACAATGTGATACCCATGTTAGATTCTACAAGAGTCTCAAAAATGTTCATGAACCTCTAAATCCTCTCAAGACACTCCTTATGATGATGAGGTCCATTTTAATGATAGAAAAAAGTTTGATGTTGTTTCGAAATATATAAGAAATTATCTAATTCATATCCTAGGTTCCTGAAACCCAGTTGACAATGAATTTGAATTTTATGGATTACAACTTCATTAAAAGGAGGCACCATTGGAGAATTAACCTATGGATATAATCTCATCATTTGATCTCCCATATTTGGAATATCAATTCTAATAGAAATTATTTATTAAGAATAATACTATGACTAATCTATTATATATAATGATCCAAAATATTAGGACCATCTTTAAGAATTTGTTTCAATGACATAAACAATTATTAATTTAATGAAATACTGAATTTTAATAATGATTGATGACTATTTAGGAACGAAAAAAATTAATTTATATAAACATAACATTTAATTTATTAAAATTACCTCAACAACTAAGTCTCTAACTAGGTCAAAACCTTCGGACCGCACATGATATCTCGAATTTAGAAATATAAGTGAGTTGGGTAGGAACCCTCATACACATCCTACCAAAATTTTGACTATTATAACTCTTGTATACCCAAGGCACAAAACAAAAACATGGAAGTGTGAACATTATTTAGGACTAGCATCTATTTGATTCCATCATAAAACCAACCATCATGATTAATCTAGAAAAACCACTATTGTTTTCCCATAACATCTGTAGGGTGAAACATGATTACGAAAAAAGTCATGTATGAAACAAATCAAGACATAAAACCTTAGTATAAAGATGAAGAAAGAGATACATCAAAAATCTATATAATCCTACAAAAATTGGCTAAACCAAATGTTTTACATGAAATGACCAAAAAACCAATGTGTCACAAACTATCACCTCCAAACCATCCCTTTGTCAAGTCAATAAGGACACGAGAATAAGACATGCTATAAGATTCCCTTTACATTAACGAGGTCATTCAAAACAACATCCACATCCACCCAAAGGAAAAATTAGGGTTCAAGAAAAAATCATAGTTGGATACCACCAATTATTCTATAAAAGGTCAAATAACAAGAATTAAATAGTTCTAGATTTAAAAAAACGTTTTTATAATTTAATTTCATAAATCCAAACACATTGGTAAATTGTTTCAATTGGTTTTAATAAAATCCTTTCATTTTACAAAATCCTATAAAATGAAAATTATAATTAATAGTACATGAAGGAATATCTACACACTATAAGGTATGAATGTAAACAAATATCTTTGAAATACTCCATCATTTCAAACCATGTTATATAACCGTGTGTGAAAAACATATGAGGAATAATCCATGACAATGTTCATCAGGAGATATAAAAACACTAAATTATAATTAATGCTTTATTGAGATGTAAAATATGTGAATATTTACTAGAAATAAATGAATACAAAATCGGAAATATGTTGGAACCAACCCGTATAGAGTCATTTCATAGTTTTTTGATATCATAGATCCTCTAGTGAGGTTATGCATACTATGAGAGAAATGTTTTTTCCTAATGAAAACAAGGTTCCAAATCTTCCATGTTTTTAAAAATCTGTTTCAAATCAATAATCATGTTTTATAAAATATTTTCCATGACATGGAAAACTAATTCGGTGCTTGAAAATCAATTTCCAAACCAAATCTCCCATTCAATCATTTAATCGAAAAATTGGTATGAAATTATTTTTTTAAAGAATAACCCCTTTAAAAAGATGTATCAATGCAAGAAATCCATTTGTAAAATAACAAAATTTACATTAATAAAATAATATAATTTTTTAATAATAATAATATATTCATATAATTAAACCTTTTTTATAGAAAAACCTATGTTAATAATGGAGTTTGATCAATTAAACTTTTAAAATGATGACTTAGGATGAGTAGATTGTGCCCTTAAAATCCAAAATCCATAAGATATACATTAACAATCTAGAAACCCCATAAACAACATAAAAATACCTTTAGGTTCGCAAAACATAATAGGAGAAGATATCTAGTGAGTATCTTAAAGAAGGTAAACTAGAAAAATATAACAAAATTCCTTTAGATGATCCAACAAGAATGATGAATTTTTTATAGATCTACAAGATAGAAGCCTATATAACACTATAAAAGGACTATATTGATAAAATATAACATTCAGATTTAATTAGAGGTTAAATATGGGTCTCAAGTGTTTCTAATTTTTTTTATGCTATTAAAAATTCTATGAACGGATTTTTGGGGAGGCCTCTTAGTATGGGGTAACTGTACTCCCTATACAGGGCCTCTTTTTGGGTTTTTTGTTGTCGCTACATAGTAACATTAACCTTATTATAACCATGAATAACCCAGACACCTATGCACACATGATATTTATGGTGGGTGGGGGGTGTCCACATGTTTATAACAAAAACATATGCCCCATTCTAGTATACCACGTTTTTTACATTTTCATTTTCCCCCTAACCATGCGCTAACCGTGAGAGAAGTCTACTGATGTTGAAGATATAAAAAAATACATATATTCTTATTGTATTTACTAGGTTTCCTACATGTGTACTGGCATGAACTATTATGGGTTGAGGTATAATTCATGATACATTGTTATTAAATTCTATCTACAATACTATTTTTTGTGGATGTGATTTAATGAGGAGTGGTATATATTCACTATGTTTTTGATGGCATATATGGTATAGGAGCACAAGATGTTTGGATTTGTTAAATGATAGTGATAGAGATGTGGGGAAGTATGTTCAAGGAACCCTTCATAAATATATGCTTCACATGGATAATGAATTGATTGAATGTGATACTTGGTGATTGATCCTTGGTGAGTATCTGATATAGTTCACCTGTAATAGTAAAGTGTTGTATTCATTTATTTATATATACGGATTTATTTTTTTCTATCACATATTCTTGATAGGATTCAGGGAGTATCCAAATAAGTATACTAATATCCTCATCCAATGTATATATATAAAGTGTTTCTATCGTTTGTAACTACTTTTCACTCATTTTTTATGTTAATGGATTAAGGAGTAGTTTTCATGTTATTAATGATTCATGGTTGATTTGTAGAATATTTTTAATACATTCAGTATTTTTCATTTATATGACATTGAACCGATGAATTATAATGGTTTTTTATCTTTGTGAGGCTTCTTATTAATTATTTTTATGTTATCACATTTCCTTAAATATTATAAATTGGGTAATTCCACCCATTTGTATATTTTTATACCAATGAGTCTGGGTTAAAACATTATTTCTTTTAGAAGAGGGCTTTTTGGGTCTTCCTTGACATCACTAGTGGCATAGGAGAGGTAACAATGTGTGTATGGGGGGGGGGGTCTTGAATGTATTATAATAAACGCATCAATAGTGTAGGAAAAATTAAATTCAATGGAATCCTCAAGAAATTTATCCAAAATAGTAGATTAAGAAATATCTATCAGTTAACAAAAAATAAAAATAAAATTAAACTATAATAATTTATTAATAAAAATATTGGATAAATCAAACCATGCTATAATGTGTTCACCTACCATATAAAAATAAATAAATCAATGGTATGATGAAATAATACTAATATCAAATCATTATTCAAATCCCCAAACACTATTAGTAGGTTCAGATACATCTCAAACTAATAGATATAGGTGATCAATAAATGAATCTAATTAGAAAACATGAATGTAAATGTGTTTAATAATTTTGACATAAAGAGGTTCACTATTTCTTAACCATGAATAATCTATTTCACATTCAAACCAATAGTGGATGATAGAAATTTTTATATTGGTACGAGCACCATTTAATGACAGGGATCCTTTAATATTGGCAGAATCACAAGGCCAATGTTGATGGATATTCTTTCCTATCCATTAAAATAGGGTCTACTACCACAAGGAAGGATTTAAAAGTAATAAATGAATAAATATAAGAAATTAATGTAGATTTCCCATCTTCTTATAGGAATGAATATATATATATATACCCACATTCAACCAATATTAGTGGTCATGGGTCATAGATATACAATTACTAACATCACTATACTCTATCCACTTTATGTGGATTCCTACAAATGTTTCTATTTTTTGGAAAAAAAATATATAATATAGATAATAATGTAAATATTAAAATATATCTATATAATACTAAAATTAAAATAGATCACTCTTTGAATTCTGATATACACTGAAAAAAATTCGACATAGTAATAAATTTCTCATATGTAAACATAATTAATATAGAGGGTGTGACATGATATCCTGAAGAAAAATTGAAAAATTTAAAAAAGTGTCATAAATGATAAAACATGATGTAAAAAAACCAACCATATATTTGTGTGATACTAAAAACAAATTAACTGATCATTATGAAAATTATCCAACTAAATTTCAGGATTTAAAAAACTATTTAGCTTGACTAGAATATATTATAATCAAAACAATAACCAAATATCTAAAAACATACAACAAATTATATTCCAAATTAGATTAATAATATATCATAGATACTCATAATCAAATAATGTCTTGAAGGATCTTGGATGTCAATATATGTTTACACCCACTTGTATTCCCTATAATAAAAATGTCAAATTATTAATAACCTCCACCTCACTAAAACCAAGACACAACTCTTTCCAAGGAAATATAGTATTAATAACATAACTCCAAACTGTATTGACACTCTAATCCACATATTCCAATGCAAATAATAACTACAAATTAATTCAAAACATAAAAAATATATAAGAAGATATCAATGTTAGGGTAAGGATAAAGAATCATAAGTAACACAATCATCTAATTATGAATAACAAAAAATAGTAATGATGAAATAAAAAATAATTATTAACCACTATAGTTATAATGAATATATGGAAGAGTCGAAAAATATTAATTGTAATGTAATACTTCCACTCATACAGAATAATTGTGAATTGGTTTTCCTATTTCAAATGGAAGGACATTATTTTTGAATACGTCACCCAAAAAATGTGGTTATCTATACTTATAAAAACCTTTTAAGGAAAATGATTATAAAATAGAAATAGTTATTGTTAAATAATTATTTGGTTATAAAAAATAATTTCTTATCAACATTCTAAAACATTCATATCATACACACAAAACGAATCACTTACATTGCATCTAATGAAACCTCCTAACCTATTGTTAACTATTTTCCATTGAATTATAATTAACTCACCTTATAAATTTAATTGAATTATTTACCCTTTTTTCATAAGAAAAAAATAAAAGGAAAAAAATCTTAACCATGAAAAATAAATAACAGTAATTATTTTTTCTGAAAAAAATATTTATTATGTATGGATTATCATAGATATGAAAATATATACAATGATATATAACCAATAACATAAAATTACTTTTATATATATAAATAATAAAACTAAAAAGTAACTTATAATTCATTGAATTAATTATAATAATGGATGTTCAACATTGAAATGACAATTAATATGATAATATAAAAGGGATAATGAATGTAATTTTTTTATAAATATATGTAAACATAATCTAGAAAAATAAAAATATATTAATGTTTCATTTTTCCTAATAATTACATTTTAAAATTCTGAAATTTATATTTAATTGATATAATTTTTAAAGAAATTATTGTGTTTTGAAACTAATTTTCATGCACATAAGAGAGAAAACCTATGTAATCCCAAAATCAGTGTGATCACCTACATTCATAACCCATTATGAACCTCATATGGATCCAACAAAAACCTTGAAACATCCAAATAATACTATTAAATTTTATATGAAAAAATAATCACATGTAAATTAAGGGAATAAATAATTAATCCAAAACACTATAATAAAGGAAATTAAACTTATTCCCATTGACCCCTCATGAAATATAGACCCAAAATTATATCACCTAATAAATCCTCAATATAAAAAAATGAAAAAAATAAAAACCAATATGTTATAACCACCATTACAAATTTGTATTAAAGAAGTATAATTGACTAAGAATATCTTCCCACTTCCTTGAAATAGAGATTCTATAATAAATTGAAATGATTAATTGAGGATTATAATAAAAAACAAACCAAAATCACACACCTAAATAATTATAGAATAGAGGAAATTAAAAAGAATTTAGTGCAAGTAAATACCATAATTAGGAGATCCAAAACCACCAAGGATACCATCAAATGAGGAGATGGAAGGTACAAAATAATTATATAAATTGATATGGACCTTATATAATGATACATATATAAATATATAATACGAAACCAAATAAAAAAATAGATAATCATCATTTCCCAAAATATATATAAAAATAATGTAAGAAAAACTGGGGATCTAACCCCCTTTTGGAGAACTAATGAGATGGTGGAATTAAAATGGGAATTAAATTGAAAATCATTAAAAATGATTCATTTTTTATTTCATCATGTATAAAATTCAACAGTACATGTTTTTTAGAGGAAAAGTGAAAGTTGTTGCTAAAAATGAATGTGAAACATGAGTATACTATAATAATGATGAATTCCTCCACTATCTACAACTAAAAACTTTTAAAATCATAAAAATGAAATAATAATCACATTCTGAAACAAAACATAGTCATAAAAATAAATCTATATTGTCAATGTAAATTTTAAAAATTTAAATTCAAATCATACATTAATAATAAAATAAGGACATGGTTTGTAAAAAATTTAAAACTATAACACTATTTATCTGAAAAAATGAAATATAATCTTCTAAAAAAAATCAAAATATATATCAATATCCAAATAAATAAATGAAATCCAAAATTAATAGTAGAATATTATCCACACATTTGATGAAAACACCCAATATAAATTCACTATATTTTTTAAAATCAGAATACATAGAAAACATATTATCTTTCATACAATTCTTAATATATAAATTATCATGTTAAAGGATTTATAATATGATACCCAACATAAGAACCCCTAAAGATTAACTTTTTTATTTTCATGAAAACTATTTTAAATATTTTATGTAGTTTATAAATATAATATATATATAGTATAATATAAATATAATAATTAAAACATAAGAAGAAAAATAAATTAGTTTTCGTAAAAATATAATGCATAGATTTTAAATTATTAAAAATGAAAATACATTTACTATATCAAATATCATAAACCCAATAATGTTTAAAATCCCATTGATTTTGTTTTTAAATAATAGAAATCCTATTTAATTGATTTTAAATTCAATATTGTTATAATTTTCATAAAATTTTAATTTCATAGATGAAAATAAATTCCCTAATCAAATGAACCACTTTATAGTTAATATTAATATAAAAATAAATAAAATATAATTAGAAATGCAATGTATATTAATTTATGTTTTTCAAATTAGGTAAATCGATATTATATTAAAAAAACCTATAAAATATTATATAATCAATCCATGAAATTATATCACATATGTGCCTAAAAGGATATATAACACTCCAAATGAGTAAAACAATTGGTGAAATCAAATTCAAAGCTATAAAAACCTGAAAACACTCTTATTAACATTAATAATAATATCATGGAAAATATATGCCTTACATATAGAATCTCAAAAAAATATCTATTGAATATGTCATTCCCTAACCCTAGTTTCCCATAGTTGGTGCATTATTACATAAAATTGGCATGATTACAAGGAATCAACTCTCAAAGGACCGATCAATTTAGTAGTCATGGAAAATGGATTACATACATGAAAGTAACATTACATTATAAAATGAAAAACAAAAAAATGGTCTCCATTGACCACATTTATATCCCTTAGACCATCCGTGTAGGTCATTCATAAAATACTTTTTCGTATCATGGGAAAAATAAAATATAGAAAGGGGTGATCTCAGATTCTTAGTAACGATTACAATATAGCAGAAACTTTCATAAATAAGTATGAATATTTAAGGAAATGTATAAAACTAAAACAAAAGCCTTTTAAACATAAACTCCAGCATAATATGGAAAAGATAATTCAAATAATAGCATTTTCTTATTCACATGGATATTCTACTAGTCAAATAATCACATGTAATATCAATATCTAATTTCATAATGATGTAATGCATAATGCCAGACATCATAACCACATAGTCAAGGCCTAATTCCAAGACTACAAATAAGATTTCAGCAAGCCCTTATGCCAAGACACTAGTTTGTATGATGAGACCTACTGATGCATTGATGATATATAGTGAGCTCCACCTGTCACTTACTATGTCCAATGAATTCCTGATATGAAAAGGTTGAAAAATAAAATAAACATTTGTATTAAAACTGTAATATGAAATGTTAATACAATAACCATAAACCATGAATGATATAAAAATAACACATTCATAGTTAAAAAAATCACAAAACCTTAAATACAATATGGAATTTTTGTTTCATAATAAATCAACTCCAAACAAGTATAAAATCCTTTAAATGATGTTGACATAGATGAAATCAAAACTATTTGAGAGAAATATATCTTTCTATTTAGAAATCATTTAAAATTCATTTAATTATAGAAGAAAACATTTATTTCAAAAATATTGTTATAATCCTGTAAGAGAAGAATCAATGGTGTTATAATGGTTGATAATAACCGCACCCGACGTATTAGTTAAAAAATAATTCTTACCTTAATTTTCCAAAAAGGTCATAAAGTACCTTGTTTGGAAAAGGACAGAAAGATTCCTTTCAAACAATTTTATAATAATTAATCAAGGGTATAATTTAATTTATCCCGTATTATAGTAAATAGTTAATTTTTTTTAAATACATTTTTATGAAACACAGATGTGGATGATAAAGAAGTCCCAGTAGACACTAATATAAAAACAACCTCAGATAATAAAGAGATTGTGAAATTAACCATTAACATGTACTTTTCCTTTATCAAGGGTACGTTAACCTCCTGTATAATAGATAAATCATTGTTATTAAATTATAAAAGAACCAAATAAATAAATATGATATCATATATGATCTTCTAATATTCCTTTTTTAAAAATATTTTAGTAATATCATTGTTTTAGATGTTAACTGATTCATTTTCCCTTATATGTTTTATTACCTAAGTCATGTTTGTTATGGATAAGATGTATTTATCCATATACATAATGATATAGCGTTATTAAATATTATTTTCAACAATCAAATGAAAATTATTCATGAATTGTTTCGGTGGGAATGAATGTCATCGAATTCTTGGAGACGATAATCTGTACGTACGCACAGATGCTACTTCCATTTTTTTTTTAAATTTAAAAGGAAAGAAGACCTAATGATACAAAGATATATTATTATTCCAGTTTGATATAATATTTTATATATGTTATGTATGTTTATAAACACCATCCTTTATACTTTCCATGTATGGTGTGAACAAGTCATATCATTTTGAGGGGGTGGTAGTCCGCACTTCCTCAAATGAAATTATCGTATATATACAACAAGAAAAGAATAATGGTATGCTACAAAAGATAATTAAAGAATATTATAGATTAAATAAATATCATAAATATCATATATAAATATAGTGCCATCATAATGGCCACCGTAAGAGGTGGTAGTATAAGATTGAATAATCATCGTTTCATGAGGTAGTAGTTCACCGTCCATAGAAACATTATGTTCTATACCCATTATATTTAGGGGTGTGTATGTTTATTTTGAATAATTCTCATAAAAATACTCTATTATATTTAGGATATTTTTGTTTTTATAAAATAAATAAATAAATAATTTTTATGGCGTAGGAGAAGTAAAATAAAAGAAAAGAACTTAATAGGAGATGATACCTTTAAATTAGGAAATCCCCATTGGTTTGAACCAAATGTCTTCTTTGAAGTGAGTGTTTCCTAAGGTAAGGCTTATAAGAGGAATATAGGGATTTAGGGAGCTTAATTGGGATGATTTCGGATGAGACAATGGGCTTGATAGGTGTGAGAAATGGTTTAGAGGTGAGGGCTTTTTATAAGGGGATAAGAGACTCTTTTGGAAGGTTTGAAAATATTATTATATTATATTATTATTTTCTATTTATGACGGTCCAAAATTCATTAAAGTATAAGATAAGATGACTCATGTTTGAAATAAAATCATCCAATAATAAGTTGAAGGTTTTTGGATATTTGGTTAATTTTTATAATCTCCTATAATGAAATCCTTCTTTAATGAGGTAAACACTGCATCAATATTGTGTCATAAATAATTTTATTTATATGATGTCTAAAAATTATAAATAAAATACCATGATTTAGGAAATAATTTTAGGTTTTAAATTAATATTTATAGTTGAAATGATAATTATTATAACCCCTTATAAAAAATATTTTACTAAAAGAGATATGTTTTTGTTATTTTTGTCTTTACATTAAATTAATTAATATAAAGTGTCATTATCAATTTCAAGTGGCTCAATGGTGACCCAAAACCGACCTAAGGATTCCCATGTTTTTAAATGTATCAAAAAATAGAATTAGGACACATGTTAGGGTAATTTAGTATTATTATAATAATATATGTTCACCCTTATTTACTAGATTTACCCTTTAACCATGGTAAATAAAATATTTTCTGAAGTAATTATACATAATGTATAAAAATAAAAGTTACCTATTTACAAAATTTATACCTCTTGATTCCAAAAATAGAATCCATTTTTCCAAATTCAAAACACAAAAGTGGCATAAATTAACTTGAAATTAATTCATGTTGTTAAATCAAATAGCATGTTTTAAATAAATAATAACTATCAAAAGATTGACACTTGTTTATGTCCAGTTTAAATGTGAAATTACATAGAATGACATAAATTAAATTAAATGATAAAAATATTATATAATTATTCTTTAAAACCACTCAAATGTATAATTTAACTGTATAAATTATTTTTATTAAAAATGTTGTTTTTAATTTAAATTTTGTATTTTTCCATATTCATCATAATATTAATGTTATCAGAAAAGTACGCAAAAATTTATCCAAACTAAATTTTTATTTCCTAATCATGAAGAATAATTTAATTTCTTTAAATTTAATATAAAAAAGTGTTAAATATTGGTTTTAAAAATGGTTCTCCATTAAAAGGCAGTAAAATTTATTTATTGAAAAATACTTCTTTTATCAGAAAAAATGAATTTATTCTTATATTATGTATATTTAACACATAATATGGATTCCAAAATTATATGGAGTATATAAAATTCAAAATTTAGATAATACTTTTCATAACCACTTTCTTAACGGCTAGTTTGGTAAGTCGTGGTGCGCTTGAACTCGGTGTTGCGTTTAACACATGTTATTGAATTTATTTGAAGAGATAACACACTATGAAATATTGGGGTGTTAAATTCTCCCCTCCTTAAACACATTACATCCTCACAATCTGGAATTTTTCTTTGAATATAAAAGGTTAAATATAGAAACATACCATTGTGGAAAACCCACTTCAGATTTTGGGTTAATGAAATTTAGTCTTAATAAGAGGGAAAGAGAAATGAAAAATTCATTACCAAATTATGATATCAATTAGGTGAAAATTTATTGATATTAGTGAAATATAATTGGAGAAAAAATGTAAATATTTATAGGGAGTGATTGAAGTCATCAATAACAAACAAGTATAAAATTGTGGGCCTTTAAACCATCAATCTATGATGATTTAAAATATGATCAGTTCAACAAAACATAATGTATTAGGATAATTTTTTTTGGGTTTAAGATCCCTTACCTAATGTTAAAGAATTAATTTCTTCATAAAAAAAGAGAAAAAAATATACTGACAAGTAGAGTTCCATCCATTAACTAATTTCTACCACAAACTCATCTTTCACTCTAAAAGATAATAGAACATGAAAATATTCTATTTATTCTAATCATATATGGTTTTAAAAAAATGAATTTATAATTATTCTCTCAGAAAATTAAAAAACTACATTATATAATCCAAGACATCATGTAGGCTAGTGGTAGGTGGTTCACCCTTGTCGCCATTCGGTTGCGGGTTCAAATCTTGTGGCCTTGACAGACGCAACAGGTTGTCGCCCGAACTCTAGGTTGTCCTTTATATAACAATCCAAAAATAATTTTAAGAAATTATATACCCTTAAAAATAGTATCCAATGTCAAACTTAATCCATTTCAACCTTTAGACTTATCCAAAATACTTCTATCCTAACTCAAAACAAAAAGTTAATAAGGAAGGTAAACACAATGAATATCTTTTTTCCACGTAATAACATGTGAATACCTTCATCATGTATTATCTGAAAACATTTCAACACCCTAAATTACAATAAAACCTTATTTAATACATTAATACTCCCTTTTTCTTTATAGAATACTAGATATACTCCTTAAATCAAATTTTTTTGAATACTCCAACAATGATGGAATAAACAATCCATTAATCAGTTCCAAGGATGTCAATAATATCCAATAAAAATTATCCATATAAATTGAAACTTATTAAAAAATCAATACCTCAGTATCATGACCATATTAAAGTTTATCTTTCCTTCAACCATGTATTTTCCAAAAAGTATAACTTGCTATTGAGTCACTTTTCATTGTACCACACAATCTTGAATTCTTAATGAAAGATTACTGTAGTATAATCCTTATATACTCCCTAATTATTATAACCAATACATCATTGATAAAACACTAAAATGACATTATTATTTAATTTCAACATTAGAAACATAGTAATTATTCTTCATCTGTGGTAATAACATAACTTGATTATTATCCAACAACATCATTTGTGGTATACTCTGATGATTGAAACATTGATTCTGGTAGTCTCCCATATCATTGAAGATGAAAAATTGTATATTTGAAACCTTTTTCATACCCTTGCAATCATGTACTTGGTGTCCCTTTTCTCTATCCTTACAAAAAACTCCCATTACCTTCAATAATTTACAAGATGATTCTTTCCACAGTTATCACATAAGGGAAAATATTTCATTCCCTTATTCCCATTATTCATGTCAGGACTCGTCCTCGGGGCCCGTGCCGTGACTAACCCATGCCCGCCTTCCATAGGCCAGGGGATGGCAACTAGCACCAATGGTGTAAAACCCAATAAAAAGGGAATGCATTTCCTTTATAACGTAAACAAACACCACAGAGTACACAAACTGAAGTAAACACTAAGTAAACTGAGTACAAAAGAAAGTGCTGGAAAGTAAACGGGCCAGAATACAAACCCTACTGATAGTAATGTACAACTGAAAGAAAGTACCGCAGCTGAAAAGTAAAACAACAACTCCGAGCCGTCCTCCGGAACTCCCACCTGAAGGGTGGGTACAGATAGCCTACACTGCTCCTCGGTCCGACCGTCCGCTCCGTGTATGTCCTGCCAAGTGGTCCACCTCTGGGTAGCGTCCAACTCCATAAGCTTCCACCTCGATCAGTGTTGTCCGTCGTCTGCATCCAACACAACGTAGTGCGGGCATAGCCTATGCCGGGGTGAGTATATGATAACCAGTAGGGACCCCGAGACCCCCGAATGTCTCTTAGAATCCACGAAACATAAACTACAAAGGAAAGATACAATCACGAAGTATCAACAACACTAATTAGCTATATGCCCATACATATACCTATGTCCTTAGTTACAGTTCTCCCCCAACTGCCAAGAACCACGCAGTCCACAAAGGAAAACTCATCCAGTCCGCAAAGGATAGCTCAACACAGTCCACACAGGAAAAACACAACCCAGTCTACAAATGAAAGAAAGTCAACCACATCAATAATAATTATTGAGAATCAAGACTCAGCTCACACTGGTATACACATCGTAAGGAGATAGAGATGATTAGATGTAGCCACTGATTCATCTGAGCTGTCAGACCCACATATGATTAAAGACCAGCTAAGCTGTCGGACCCATAAAGGATACAAGACCAGCTACTCTGTCGGGCCCACATAGGATACAAGTATAGAGTCAAATACTGCCAGACACAAAAAGGATACAAGAACAGTAGTCATCGTCGTCGAACCCATAGAGAATCCCAGTACAGTCTTCATCATTGCCTAACCCACGGAGGATCCAAGTACAGTCGTCCTCACTGCTGAACCCATGGAGGAACCAAGTGCAGTCGTCATCGTCGCAGTCGCAGCTAGCTCTAGGGTTCCCGCTCACAGCACGGTCGATTCAAGGAGGGTCCGCTCCATGAGCCAAGGGGGTTCGATACATCAACTGTCACAAAGTCTAGATTTGATGTATCACAATGTTCCGTCTCGTAAAAAAACTCAACGTGATAGACGACACGTCAATCAGACGCCCGGTCTGAGAGTTATTGGCTTTTTCATCTTAGGGGTCCGGTTGGTTTTTAAGCTAAAACCAACCCGACTGTACTCCGGCTATGTCCAAACCTCGAGTGGAGTAAGCGAAAAGAACTTTCGCACTAATAGGAATCCTACAAAGTCGACGACACATCAATCGGACGTCCGGAGCTCAAGTTATAAGCATTTCCGCTCTGTGGCCCCGATAGGTTTCGGGTTCGAACCAACCCTTCCATTGAAAAAGTTCTCCATAACCTTGAGAGTAATATACTTAAACGACCGTCTCGATCCAAGGATCCCAACACAACTGACGGTGCATCGATCGGAGGTCCGTAGCCTATGATATGGGCAACTGATTTGAAACAGTCCGATGTGGGGGTCTGGGCCCAGCCCGGCCCAGCGGGGCGCGGCCCTGCCCGGCCGGGGGGCGTGCACTGGCTTGGCCAGCAACCGAGTATGGGGGGACGCGGTCCCCTCCCCTTACATTGCGGTCCACGGATGTGGTGGGTGCCGCGTCTCCTCTGGATCCCACGTGGTCACGGGATCCGGCCCCCTGTCACCGCGTCGGCTCTTGCTGGCAGCGCACCAGCGTACAACCGCCTCCGGCCTCCGGTGCTGCTGCCCTAGTGACCCATGCCGCCAGAACTTCCGTGGGCCACCGGAGTCGCTCCGGTGGTCCGTTCTTGCTCCCGAACGCGTCTGCGGTCTACCCGTGACCCGTAGATTACTGTGAAGGCCTCCAATTTCCATTATGACCTCGCTTCACCATCACCAATTTCTCCGTACAATAAGAACAATTCAGCAGTGAGTCGGGCTTGTTCATTAACCCACACCCACCGCGTTAGTGGTTTTAAAACAACCCCCATCAATTTCCCAAAAGTAATAATCCCCATCCCGCGAATAATAATTCATGGATCAACTTGATAATTAGTTGATCCGCGTTCATGTATTAGAGGGAAAACAAACATGGGAGTATTATCTTTCTCATAAAAAACCTCTACCTAAACAGGGAAGATGATTGTCGGCGTCGCGGTACACGACGTCACGGAGAAGAGGGTCATAAGCGTCGCAGTACACGGTGTCACGGAGAAGAGGGTTTGGTGGCGCGTCGTCGATATCCGAGGAACCATCCTTCTTCGTCGGAGGCCGCTGTTCTTCATCCAAATCTCAAGAGTTTTCCCCACGTTCCCCCCTTTGCCAACGATGCTCTCCCTTAATTAAATAATTGTTTCCACCTATTATTTAATTCACTTGTAAAGAATCTCTCCTGAATTAATTCAGGAACGGAGAGTGAAGGTTCTCTTTTAATTAATCGTGTTGGCTGTTAAATTAAAAAGAGAAAAAGGGGAAGGTTCCCCATTAAATTATGAGTTGGCATAATTATATGAATTTAGGAAACATTAAAGAGGAGTTTTGTATAATTAATGGGGGGTTTACTAATGGTTTTCGAGGGAATTAAATGGTGGGGCTCGTGTGGGCCCAACCTCTCTTAAATCCACACTTGGGTAGTTAATTGGATGTGGGACCCAACCTTAACTACCCATGGGAGGAAAAACCTCCTCATGAAATAAAAATTTTTCCGACAATTTTTATTTATTCCTTAATCAAACCCCCAAAAATTATCTTCTCCTCTTTCTCGAACACATCTGCGGTAGGTGTCCCTTTAATCAATTACCGGCGATGCGAGTCCATCGGTGCCCTCAGATTTCAATTCTGAGCACCGGTTAGAAAGTTAGAAAAACCTACTCGTTCGTTCACTGAACGTACCCGATCTAAACTTCGAAAATTGATTTTGGGCACACAGGGCCTCGGAATCAAGCGCGGTCAAAAATTGTGTACTTTTAAAATACCAAAGTATTTAAAAAAAATTCCTTGAAATTTTTGGGTCTTTAAATTTCTCCCACGTCAATGATTTACATCCTCATAAATCTACAACAAAATCTAGGGGAATAAATGAGGGTACTGAGCACGCATTTGAGCCTCCCACTCCCATGTGCTCTCCTGGAGGTTCCCATGCTGCCAACGAATGAGCACCAGAGGTATTGACCATCCACGTAGTACCCGCTCTAGTCGATCCTCAATCTCCACCGGGACCTCTGAAAAAGATTCCACTTCATCGATGTCCAACTCCCCGTTATCAATGATATGCATTGGGTCGTGCACGTATCTCCTCAGCTGATATACATAGAAGACGTCGTGCACCCGGTGCAACTGAGGTGGTAGATCTAGGGAATAAGCCACCTCTCCTATCCTGCTGGGAACCTGGAATGGTCCAATGAAGCGTGGAGATAACTTGTCGCCTCGACCAAATCTATGTAATCCACGTCGAGGTGAGACCCGCAAGAAAAGGTGGTCGCCATCCTCAAACTCTAGTTGCCTACACCTCTTGTCAGCATAAGACTTCTTTCGACTCTGAGTTGTCCTCATCCGCTCTTGGATGACAGAGACCTTCTCTGTTGTGGCCTGGACCATCTCTGGTCCCACAAGTGCTGACTCCCTTGGGTCTGTCCGACATAGAGGTGATATGCAAGTTCGGCCGTACAATGCCTCGTATGGTGCCATCCTGATGGTGGAGTTGTATCTGTTTTTGTACGCAAACTCTACCAAGGGTAGGTGATCCTCCCAGCTACGACCAAAGTCGAGGACACACGCATAGAGCATGTCCTCGAGAGTCAGATTGGTCCTCTCTGTATGACCATCCGTCTGAGGGTGAAAGGTGGTGCTCAGACGTAACTGCATCCTGAATGCCTCCTGAAACCCCTTCCAAAGCCGGGAAGTAAAGAGAAAATCTCGATCAGAGATGATAGATGATGGAACACCATGAATCCGTACAATCTCCTAAATGTAGAGGCATCCAGAGCTCTCTATTGAGCCCTACTCTCTAATGGGTAAAAAGTGGGCCGACTTGGTGAGTCAGTCGACAATCATCCAAATGGAGTCGTGACCACTGGATTTACGTGGAATTCTAGTCATTAAATCCATAGATATCCCATCCCACTTCCACTTAGGGACCTCTAAGAGCTCTACCAAGCCTGCTAGTACCTGGTGCTCCGCCTTCACTTGCTGGCAATTGAGGCATCAAGAAACAAACTCTGCCACAACCTAGTTCATACCCGGCCACCAGTACTGTCGTCTGAGGTCCTGATACATCTTTGCTACTCCAGGATGTACCACTAGAGGGGAAGTGTGGAACTCCCTCATCACCTCCTCCGGTAGTGTAACTGGTACCGTGGTACGTTCCTTGAAAAGAACGACGTGCTCTCCTCCTACAGAAAATACATCAGGTGCCTATCCTAAGGATATCTGTGCACGTTGCGTCTCACAGTACATGTTCCCACACTGTGCCTCTCTGACCCACTGATGTAGTGGAGGAGTGATTGTGAGAGACTGAAGATAGGCTACCCCATCACTATCCACTAAGGATATCTGCAAAGCGGCTAACTGCTCTGTCATCTCTCCATGTAGCTAAATGCCTGATCTCTTGTTGAGAGAATCAGCCACTACATTCCCCTTCCCAGGAGCATAGAAAATTTCAAAGTCATAATCCTATAGTAAATCGAGCCAAAACCACTGTCTCACGTTCAGGTCCTTCTGTGAGAAGATGTACCTGAGACTCAGGTGGTCAGAGTAGACTTTAAAACGCTCTCCCATCAGATAGTGTCACCAAATCTTCAGGACGAAGACCACTACTACTTTCTCCAGGTCATGGGTGGCATAGTTCTGCTCATACGGCCTCAACTACCGTGAACCGTAAGAGATCACAGCTTGCTCCTGCATCAGGACACACCCAAGTCTGGTCCCTGATGCGTCGCAGTAAACTACGCATCCTACACCATCCTCCAGCAGCCTCATGATGGGCCCACTGGTCAATCTCCGCCTCACCTCCTGGAAGCTCTGCTGACATCTGTCTGACCACACAAAGGGTTTCCCATTCTTCATCATAGCTGTATGCGGTGCTGGAACACTGGAGAAGTTTGGAACAAATCTCCAATTATACCCAGCCAGACCTAGGAAAGTCAGCACCTCTGTCACGGTCCTAGGTGGCTCCCAAGAAAGTACCGCCTCGACCTTGATGAGATCTACTAAAACTCCCACCTCAGAGATGAAGTACCCCAAGAAGTGAACCTCTTGAAGCCAGAACAAGAACTTCAAGAGCTTACCATAAAGCTGGATCTCTCAGGGTGTATCTAGTACAACCCCTAAGTGGTAGGCGTTCTCCTCCTCAGTCGTTGATTAAATCAGTATGTTGTCAATGAAGACTATGACAAACCGATCGAGGTAGGGCAGAAAGATCCTATTCATGAGACTCATGAACACTGCTAGAGCATTGGTCACACCGATGGGCATGACCAAGAACTCATAGTGGCTGTTTCGATACTAGAAGACCGTCTTCTGCACATCCTCATCCTGAATTCGGAGATGATGATAGCCTGACCTGAGGTCTATCTTCGAGAACCAACTTGCTCCCTTGAGCTGATCAAAGAGGTCTTCAATCCTCATAAGAAGATACTTGTTCCACACAGTCACCTGGTTCAGGAGACGGTAATCGACACACAGTCGCAAGCCCCCATCTCCCTTCTTGGCGAAAATGACCAGAGAAGCCTAGCGTGAAACACTAGGTTAGATGAAACCTTTCCCCTGCAAGTCCTCCAGCTGTACCCATAGCTCTCGAAGCTCAGCGAAAGCCAACCGATATACTGGAGTGGATATCAGGGTTGTCCCGGGGTACAGGTCAATTTATATGTCTACCTCTCTGTGTGGAGGTAGTTCTGGAACGTCTTTAGGGAAAATGTCCGCATACTGATCCACCACTATAGGAAAACTGGGACTCCACACGTCAACCGCTCCTAGGATGAGGCTAGCCAACTGATGAGTTATCAGTTGTCGTCTCCTTTGCATGAGTCCATCCTGCGCTACAAAGGCTCCCTTCTCGCTGGTGAAGGTGAACCTGCTCCCATCTGTGCAGACACACCGCACCTTGCACCTATTACAGTCGATCTGGGCATGGACTGTATATAACCAGTCCATACCCAAGTTGACGTCATAAGGCCTCGACGCCGCTACAAGAAGATCCCAGCCGAAGCTCTCGCCTCCTAGAGTAAGCTCACACTGTCAGCACCAGTATATAATTATTGAGTCTACTACTGTAGGAGTCTCTAGCCACAAGTATCGAGCCAACGGCTCCATCGGAATCTCCGAGCTCCAAACAAAGGCAGCGATAATAAAAGAATGACTCGCACGTGTGTCTATAATAACTGCAGCAAGGGAGGAGTAGACATAGATAGTACCTCAAATCATCTCGGGTGCGCCGTTGTCATAAGCCTATCCTGCCTGAAATTGAGCCTGCCTCTGCCCGCCAACTCCCTGTGGTCGGGGTGGACCTCCTGGTGGTGGTGGTGGTAGAGCCTCGAAGCGTCATCCACCACCCGCTGCTTGGCCAGCTCCTCTGCCCCATCTGCCTGCTCCCTACAGACCGCCATGGTCGAACCACTACCTCTACCTCGGAGGTCCCTCCACTGTATTCTGCTCATCTTCATGGAGGGTTGGGCAGTCACGAGCCATGTGACCCTGCCTACTGCATGCATAACACTGTCTACTCCTCAGAAGGGTGTCTCTACACCGTGTGCCCCGCACAGCCGAACCCGTGTCCCGAGGTCGCCCACCTGATAGCTTGGTGTGCATGGACCCTTACGTCATCTGTCAACTAGCTACTGCGGAAGACTCTGCTCTGTACCGTCCTATGGTGGGTCTCGCTGCAGATGGCTGCTCACCGAGAGAGCTCTCCACTAGCAGGACTCGCTCTAGCACCCCCGCCTGAGTCGGGATGCTTAGTGGAATCATCGAAGCTCTGATCTCATGCCTCATCCCCTGCTCAAACGTCTGGGCCTGGAAGAATAGGTCCCGTACCATGTCGATGGAGTAGCACGAGAGCTCGGTAAATCTTGCCGCGTACTGGGCTACTGACATGCTACCCTGCCATAGCTGTAGTAACTCCTAGATGCACACTGCACATAGGGTGGCCGGAATGAACTCTGAGCCAAAGAGGTTCTTGAAGTCTGTCCAAAGAAGGGATGGCTAATCGTGCACATGGAGCATCAGGATCCACCTTCTACCTTCTTCCGCTTGCAAGAGAGTCACAACAAGGATCACCATGAGGTCTGCTGGCGTCCCTACCAACATGAAGACTCTGAAAACAGCCTCCAGCCAATCCTCGGATGCCTGAGGATCCGTCTCTCCACAGAACCTGGGCGGCCTCTATCTCTGAAACTCGTGCAATGCGCTAAGGCGGCGTGCGCTCTCTGTCGCTGGGGCTGGTAGCATAAGTGGATCAGCGGGTAAAGGTACCACCGGCGCCTCCGCGGTAATAGGGCCCTTCACCGAGGCCTCGTCAATCAGTGGGATGTCGCCTCACACAAAGCTCAGAACCCTAGCTGGCTGCCGTTGTGGAGCCATCCTGAAAATATAGGTGCTCCATGGTCAAAATAGTATACCTGGTGAGCTCACACAAAGTAATCACAATGAAAACTTTTGAAACACACATGCAATCAATGTCTTCGTGCATTGAGTCGGAAATCCGAAGTCAGGGTCCTGGTGTATGGATACGTCGGCCGCCGCACCAACACTGGACTCCCTGGACTGATAACCACATTCAATACCATTGACATTATTGCTTCACATAGAATAAGATCAGAGTCCAGAGTTCTGCGGTAGAACCGAACTCCTACGATACCAATTTGTCATGACCCATCCTCAGGGCTCGTGTCGGGATTACCCCATGCACGACTTCTATAGGCTAGGGGCTGGAGACTAG
Organism: Viscum album; assembly: GCA_963277665.1. Lineage (NCBI taxonomy): Eukaryota > Viridiplantae > Streptophyta > Magnoliopsida > Santalales > Viscaceae > Viscum > Viscum album. The sequence continues at coordinate 1,761,441,283 of OY728120.1, read as the reverse complement.
CACCAAAGGTGCAAAACCTGATAAAAAGGGAAGGCATTTCATTTATAATGTAAACAAACACCATAGAGTACACAAACTGGAGTAAACACTAAGTAAACTGGGTACAAAAGGAAGTGTTGGAATGTAAATTGGCTAGAATACAAACCAAATTGAAAGGAAAGTACAACTGAAAGAATGTACAGCAGCTGAAGGTTAAAGCAACGACTCCAAGCCGTCCTCTGGAACTCCCCCAAAAAGGGTTGGTACAAATATCCTCTAAAGCTCCTCGGTCTGGTCGTACGCTCCGTGTACGTCCCGCCATGTGGTCCACCTCCCGGTACCGTCCAGCTCCACAAGCTTCCACCTCGATCAGTGTTGTCCATCGTCTGCATCCAACACAACGTAGTGCGGGCATAGCCCGTGTAGGGGTGAGTATACGATACCCAGTAGGGACCCCGAGACCCCCGAAGGTCTCTCAGAATCCACAAAGGATAAACTACAAAGTAAATACAAAATCATGAAGTATCAACAACACTAATAAGGTATATTCACATACATATACCTAAGTCATCAATTACAGTTCTTCCCCAACTCCCAAGTACCATGCAGTCCACAAAGGAAAGCACAAACCATTCTGCAAAGGATAACTCAACACAGTCCACATAGGAAAAACACAACCCAGTCCACAATGGAAAGCAAGTGAACCAAATCAATAATAATGATTGAGAATCAAGACTCATCTCACAAAGGTATACACTTCGTAAGGTGATAGAGATGATCAAATGTTGCCACTGATTCATCTATGCTATCAGACCCACATAGGATACAAGACTAGCTAAGCTGTCAGTCCCACAAAAGATACAAGACCAGCTACTCTGCCGGACTCACTTATGATACAAGTACAGAGCCAAATACTGCTGGACCCACATAGGATACAAGAACAATTTTCATCGCCGTCGAACCCACGGAGGATCCCAGTATGGTCATCATCACTGCCGAACCCACGGAGGATCCAAGTACTGTCGTCCTCATTGCCGAACCCATGGAGGATCCAAGAGCAGTCATCATCTTCGTAGTCGTAGCCAGATCTAGCGTTTCCGCACACAGCACGCTCGATTCCAGGAGGGTGCGCTCCACGAGCCAGGGGGGTCGATACATCAACTATCACAAAGTCCAGTGTTGATGTATCAAAATGTTCTATCTCATCAAAAGGAACTCAACGTGACAGACGATACGTCAATCAGATGCCCGATCTAAGAGTTGTTGGTTTTTTCGTCCCAGGGGCCCAGTTGGTTTTTGACCTAAACCCAACCCGACCATACTCTAGCTACATCAAAATCTCGAGTGGAGTAAGCCAAATGAACCTCCTCACTAAGAGGAATCCAAAAAAGTTGACGACACATCAATCAGACGTCCGGAGCTCATGTTATAAGTGTTTCCGCTCCGAGGGCCCGGTAGGTTTCGTGTTCAAACCAACCCAGCCATTCTCAAAGTTCTCTGAAACCATCAGTGTAATATACTGAAACTACCCTCTGGGTCCAAGGATCCCAATGAAACTAATGGTTCATAGATTGGAGGTCTGTATCCCAATTTAAGGGAAATTAAGGTCTGGGCCCGACCGCGCCCGACTCAACCCCCCCCCCCCCCCCCCGGGTCGGCCAGAACCGGGGCGACCCGACCTGGGTCTGGGACCGGCCCGGCCTGGTCTGTGCTCCCACCCCAGCACAGCTGGGTGGGGTGAGCTAGCTCGGCCAGTGGCCGAGCATGGGGGGACGCGATCCCCCCCACGTTCCACCACGGCCTCAGCCGCCGGCTACCCGCGCCGCTGGAACTTTCACGGGCCACCAGAGTCACTCCGGTGGTCCGTTCATGCTCCTGAATATGTCCTGTGGTCTCCCTGGGACCCGTAGATTACTGTGAAGGCCTCCAATCGCCATTATTATCTCACTTCACCATCTCCAATTTCTCCGCACAACACGAACAAAATAGCGGTGAGTCGGGCTTGTTCGTTAACCCGCACCCACCGCGTTAGTGGTTTTGAAACAACCCGCAACAATTTCCCGCAAGTAATAATCCCCAACCTTCAAATAATAATTCTAGGATTAACTTGATAATTATTTGATATGAATTCATGTTTTAGAGGGAAAACAAACATGGTAGTATTATATTTCACAGAATAAACCCTTGCCTCGACAGGGAAGATGATCGTCGGCGTCGTGGAACACGGCGTCGTGGAGAAAAGGGTCGTATGCGTCGTGGTACATGGCGTTGTAGAGAAGAGGATTTGGCGGTGCGTCATCGATCTTCGAGGAACCAACATTATTTGTCATTCTTTGTCGGTGGCCGCTGTTCTTCGTCCAATGCTCAAGAGTTTTCCCCACGTTCCACCCTTCACCAACGATGCTCTCCCAAAATTAAATAATAGGTTCCACCTATTATTTAATTCACACGTAATGAATCTCTCCTGAATTAATTCAGGAAGGAAGAGTAAAGGTTCCCTTTTAATTAATTGCATTGTCTGTTAAATTAAAAAGGGAAAAGGGGTAGGTTCCTCATTAAATTATGAGTTGACATAATTTAATGGATTTAGGTGACATTAAAGAGGAGGTTTGTCTAATTAATGGGGTGTTTACTAATGGGTATAGAAGGAATTAAATGGTGGGGATCATGTGGGCCCCACCCATCTTAAATCCACACTTGGGTAGTTAAATGACTGTGGGCCCAACCCTTAACTACCCATTGGAGGAAACACCTCCTCATGAAATAAAAATTGTTCCGAAATTTTTTATTTATCCCTTAAACAAACCCCCAGAAATTATCTTCCTCTCTTTCAAGAACGCATCTGCGGTATGTGTACCATTAAGAAATTATCGGTGCTGCAAGTCCATCGGTGCCCTCAAATTTCAATTCCGAGCACCAGTTCGAATGTTAGAAAAACCTGCTCATTCTTTCACTGAACGTACTCGAGCTAAACTTCGAAAATTGATTCTGGGCACATCGGGCCTTGGAATCAAGCGCCATCAGAAACTGTGTACTCGTAAAATTCCAATGTATTTTAAAAAAATTTCCTTGAAATTTCCGGGTCTTTACAATTAATCTTATTCTCTTCCATCCTTTTCTTCTCTGGCTTTCCTTCAAAGCCATAGGACCCAGAGAATTTTTTACTTGTCTTATTAACACATGATACTATTTCTTCATATGATAATAATACATGGGAGACAATTTATGTTCTAAATTTTGGATTAATACTATGAAATATTTGATATTTATTACTCTTTGGATCATGCATATTGCTGGAGTTCTCATTCCATCTATTGGGCACCATTTCTAAACAATGGAATGCACTAGTATTGTTTATGAACTACAATGAAAAATTCAAAACTTGTAAAATGCCAAATGTAAATTGAAAAGATTATGAATACAATCTATAATCCTAAAAATTGTTTTATTTGAGGAAGTATTTACTCCTAAATCATTAAAAATGGATTTTAATTAAAATGTGAATTATTCGAAGCATATCCCCTAGGATTTTTGTAACCAATAGTTCAACAGAGCCCATTGTCATTTACCAGGATACCCCAGGTCAATCCTGAAACTCCTTATCAGAGTTTTACCTCCTAGGTACATCTGTGTTAGAGCCAAATCTACTAGATCATATCCAGACAGGGATGTATTGCTGGGAAAATTCACAAAATCTCTACATTACCAAAATTCTAGGATGTCCTTCTACACTAATCCTCAAAGTCTATCTTAGGGTAATGTTATATAATCAGAGTTTTTCTAAATCTAGTTTCCTTTTTTATTTATAAAACTTCCTATGATACCAACTATAACGCCCCAACTCCAGTTACCTATTGTCGATGCTTTATTAGATAACATTTTCTTGATTACAAGGAATCAAGTCCCAAAGGACTAATCATTTTTGCAGTCATGGAAAATAGATTAATTACATAAATGTTATATTACATTATAAAATGAAATAACATAAAAATTTCCTCCATTGACCACATTAATATCCCTTAGACATTAATTGTAGGTCAGTCATAATATACTTCTTTGCATACTGGAAAAAATAAAACATAGAAAGGGGTGTGCTCAAATGATCAGTAAGGATAACATTATAGCAGAAACATTCAAAAATATGCATAAACATTTAAGGAAAATTATAAAACTAAAACAAAATCTTTTTAAACATAAAAATTAGAATAATATGGAAAATATAAATCAAATAATTCCATTTTATTATTCACATGAATATTCTACTAGTCCAATAATCACATGTAATATCGATATCTAATTTCATAATGATGGAATCCATAACGCCAGACATCATAACCACATAGTCAAGGCCTTCTGGAAAGACTACAAATAAGAATTTGTCAAGGCCTTGGGCCAAGACACTAGTTTGTCTCATGATACATTCCGATGCAATGAGGATCTATAGTGGGAACCACTCGTGAATTACTAAGTGTAATGCATTTCTCATATGAAAATGTTGAAACATAACGTAAACATTAATATTAAAACCGACATATGAAATTTTAATACAATAACCATAAGAAATTAATGATATAAAAATAACCCATCCTCAATCAAACATATCACAAAACCTTCAATATAATATGGAATACTTGTATCATAATAAACCAACTTCATACATGTGTAAAACCCATTAAAGGACATTGACATAGATGAAACCAAAATTATTTGAGAGAAATATCTCTTTGTATTTTGAAATCAGTTAAAAGTACTGTAATTATAAAAGAAAACATTTATTTTCAAAAAATTATTATATTCTAGTAAGGGAATCTTCCAAGGTGTTATAATGGTGGAGAAAAACCACACCCTCCGTATAAGTTAAAAACCATTCTCTTCTTAATTTTCAAAACGTTTATAAAGTACCGTGTTTGGAAAACGACGAAAAGATTCCTTGAAAACCATTTTATAAAAAATAAAACAAGGGTATAAATGACTTTAAATCATAGAATAGTAAATAGTAATTTTCTTTGAAATACATTTTTATGAAACACAGATGTGGATGATAAAGAAGTCCCAATAGACACTTATGTAAAAATGACCTCGGATAATAAAGAGATTGTGAAATTAACCCTTACCTTGTACTTTTCCATGGTCGATGGTACGTTAAAATCCTATATAATAGTTAAATCATTATTATTAAATTATAAAATAACCACATACATCAATATGATATCTTATATGTTCAACTAATCTTTATTTTTTAATAATATTTTTGAAGTATCATTGTTTCAGGTGTTAATTGATTCATTTTCCTTTATATGTTTGGTTACGTTAGTTATGTTTGTTATGGATATGATTTATTTGATTAATATATAGAATTATATAATGTTATTTAATATTATTTTTAATAATCAACTTAAATTTATTCTTGAATTGATACGAGGGGAATGAATCTCATCGCATTCGTGGAGACGATAATCTGTACGTACGAACAAAGGCTACTTCCATTTTATTTTTTTATTTTAAACAGAATGAAGACCAAAGTATACATATGTATATTATTATTCTTGTATAATATAATATTTTTTTTATATTTTATGTACGTCTATTATTACCATCAATTATTCGTTCCATGTATGGTAAGAATGAGTCATATCACATTGAGTGGGAGGTAGTCCGCACTTCCTCAAATGAAATTATCGTATATATTCATCATGAAAAGAAACAAAGATTTATATAAAAGATAATTACAGAATATTATAGATAAAATAAATATCATAAATATCATATATAATTATAGTGCCATCATAATGGCCACTATAATATGTGGTAGTAGAATATTGAACAATCGTCGTTTCTTGAGGCTGTAGTTTTCCGTCCAAAGAAATATTATGATCTATAACCATTAGATAGAGGTGTGTGTAAGTGTAGTAAAAATAAATCTCATAAAAACAACCTATTATATTGAGGATACTGGTTTTTTTATAAAAAAAAATTAATAAAGAGAGTTTATGGGGTTGGATAAGTAAAATAAATGGAAAGAACATAAGAAGAGATGCTACCTTTAAATCGGGTAACTCCCTATGGATTGAACCAAATAGATTCATTGAAGTTCATTATGCTTAATGTAAGACTTATAATAGGAAGATAGGGATGTAGGGAGATTAATTGGTCCATGTTTGGATGAGCCAAGGGGCTTTAGAGGTGTGATAAATGGGTTAGAGTTGAGGGCTTTTTGTAAGGGGGAGGAGGGGCTCTTTAAATTTTTTTGAAATTATTATTTTTTTATATAATTATTTTCGGTTTATAAAGGTCCAAAACTAATTAAAGTCAAAGATAAGATGACTCATGTTATAAATAAAATCATCAAATAAAAATTGGACTGGTTTTGGATATTGTTTTAATTTTTATAATCTCATTTATTTAAACCATTCTTTAGTAAGGTAAACACTGCAACATTATTGTGCCATAAATAATTTTATTTATTTGATGTCTAAAAATTATAAAAAAATAATTTTGTAGGAAATAATTTTATATTTCAAATGATTATTTATAGTCTAAAATATAACTTATATAAGCCCATGTAAAAATTATTTTACTAAAAGATATATGTTTATGTCATTTTTGTCTTTACTTTAAATTAATTAATATAATGTGTCATTATCATTATAAAGTGGCTCCATGGGGTACCAAAATAGACACAAATATTCCCATGGTCGGAAAAGTATCAACCAATATGAATAAGACAAATTTTAGGCAAATTTAATATTATTATAGTAATATTTGTTTACCCTTATTTACCAGATTTACCCTTTAACCATGGTAAATAAAATATTAACTAATGTAAATATTCATAATGTCTAAAAATAAATGTCACCTATTTACACAATTTGGAAAACCAGATTCCAACTATGGAATCCATTTTACCATATTCAAAACACTTAAGTATAAGAATTTAATTTAAAAATAATTCCCGTCGTCAAAACAAAAAGAGTGTTTTTAAGAAATATTAAATATCAAAATATTGACACTTGTTTATGTCCAGTTTAAATATTAAATTACATCAAATGACATAAAATATATTAAATGATAAAAATTTAATATAATTATACTTTAAAATAACTAAAATTTATAATTTAACACTATAAATTATTACTATTTAAAAAATTGTTTTTAATTAAAATTAAGTTTTTTTCCCTATTCATCAAAATATGAAAGTTATTAGAAAAGTACCAAAATTTATCCAAACTAAATTTTTATATTTCAATTATATAGAATAATTTAATTAAATTAAATTTAATATATAAAAGTGTCAAATATTGGTGTTAAAAAGGGTTCGCCGTTAAAAGGTGGTAAAATTGCATTTTTTTTGAAAAAATACTAATTTCATTTGAAAAAATGAATTTTTTATTATATTATATCTAAGAAACATATAATTTTGATTCTAAAATAATATGGTGAATATAAAATTCAAAATTTATTTAATAATTTTCATAACCGCTTCTTGAATGGCTAGTTTTCTAAATCGTGGTGCGCTCGAACTCGGTGTTGCGTGTAACGCAAGTTATTGAATTTCTTTAAAGATACAATGTAATATAAAATATTGTGGTGTTGTAACATATCAATATTGAAACATAATCATATATCTTTGATATAACTTTGTATTTTCTTGACCCATTTTTGAACCCAAAATATTATTTTATATACCCCATGTATATTACATAGAGTCCAATGGTTGGGGACTAGTTTTAGTTTTCTTATTTATTGAATGGGGAATTAATTATCACCATTAAGTGATAAAATGTGTAAATGTTTAATCATATATATATATATATATTTTCAGGGATATGTTGAATAATGAACATTATCACAAATCTAAACATTTAAAAAATTATAAATATACTATAAGGATATAACAATATTTAAATATCCACTTATATATTCTTGTAGATTGAATTACATAGAGACCATATCAAAAGTAAAATACCATACAATCCGAAAATAATAAAACCGAAAAAAAAAATCATGAATCATTTATTGAATTCTTTCCCCAATAATGGCCTCTTCTCTCCACTTCCAAAGTATATACTATTGTTATTGTAAGCAAATACCATGACCTATTTGTTATTTGACTATATATCTTCCCATTCAATTATATACTAGTATTTCCAAAATAAAAATTTAATAGAAACCACAATTCATACATATGATTTGATTATAATGTCATATTAAGAATCAGTAATAGGAATCAACTCAAACACTTGAATAAAATAGTCCATGTTAGTGTTGGTATTCTTCACATATATATATATATAATATTTTGAAAAGGAAAAATTTTATATCATAAAATATGTTAAAAATGAATAAACAAAAATAATAATCGATGAAACCAAAAATTTTATGATAATGAATAACTAATTTAGATCTTAGCGAAGATTCTATGACTGTGGGAACTGAAAGTTTTATATTTGAGGGAAATAACCTCAAAAAAACACATATATACATATTTCAAGGCCATATTCTAAAATAAATAATGATATTCAAGTATATATATATATATATATCCACTTCTACATAAAATATCCCACTTCTCATAGAGATGAGAATTATTATATAAATATATATATATATAAATATATTGATATATAGATGTATATAATCAATCATATTTTAAGTTGATTATACTATGTGAGGATGGATATATATATATATATAGTTAACCTTACCCAAAAATAATGAACCTAAATGAATAATATATAACTATACCAGTTAATATGATCATGTTATAAATGATTACCAGTCCAACTATCGTAAGAATAATATAATGTTAATAATAAAAATATTAAATATTAGGTAAAATACAAGTCAATTGAAAAATAATTTATGTGGATATCTATAGGGGATATACATACCTCATGAAAATCTATGGAATTACTATAATTACATATTAATTAACTAGAAAAATTAAGTGTTTTTTGGATATTTTTATGATAATATGGATCATTCACACCATCATAACAATTAGCAGACGAACAATAGTATAAGATGCAATATAATTACATATTTATAAAAACATAACAATTAATCAATGACCATTCATTATCACTCCACCACATGGTTCATCAAATAATGATACATATTGAGAATCTCATAAAAACAAAATACTAATTTAATAGCCCAATCCTCACCCTAGAAAATATCAACATCCTAACCACGATGACATTACTCTCTCTTTACAATATTATGGTAACATAAAAAATACCCAATGACATTGAAACTCTAATAAAAATTACACACATTAAAATATGATTATGAAGTTATATAATAAACAAATAACACTAAAAATAAATAAATCGACAAATAATAAATAATAATCACATGTGACCCAAGTATCTAGTTTTAAATAATCAGAAAACAGTACTATTAAATCCCAAAACATGTTTAAAAAAATAGTTTATTAAAAAGTAATAAAAGAGTGGGAAATAATTGTATTAAATTATGATGTCACCCCTCAAAGAGAATGACTTATCAATTTTTCACCCAAAGGCACCTAAAATGATATGATTTTTAATATTCTCATATATATATATGGATATCAACCCCAATTCACCATAGATAGTATAAAAATGGTTTTTCTTGTGAAACATTAATAGGTAAATATGTCATAGAATGAATCTGATCACCATCAAAAACAGAACCAAACAAAGACCATGGAAATTCCATAAGGTGATTCCTAATATCCATGGGCTATAAAAGGTGGTCGGGTATCATAAAAATTTTTTCGGTAATGATTTACATAAGTATGGATATATAAAACAATAAAAAACCACCAATAAACCAAATCAGAGTATTCATGCCAAAAAAAGCCTTAAATAATATTCATAATAGAATATATGAGTATAAACATGACACAAGAGGTCAAAATATACATAAATGTAGAAAAACAACATCCAAAGTTACTCCACATGACTAGGGGTCACAACCCATGAACCATATCCACAGCACTGCATGATGGATGGAAACTAACAAACTGAACCGCCACCACCCAAGGCCTTTCCTTTACATGTGTCAAAAATTTTAAACTCTACTTACACCAATGGTATGTAAGTAGGGTTTGAGCCTAATACCAATATTATATCACCCAAAAGACTCCACATGTTATGAATTTCAATATAAAAAACATGCAAGTTTTAATAAACAAGAAATGATGGCAATAATTTCTAAAGAATGAAATTTTTTAAAGTAAACGATTTTCAAAGGATTATTTCCAAGGATGAAAAAATGTCAATAAAAAAATTAATCTACTGTATTTTCTTTCCAAACAAACCACAATAAAAGGATAAATATTAAAGAATCAATGATAATTAATCTTGGGAAAATCCTTAGGCACAAGTTAGTTTCAGGCACTATGTATCTCGTATCTCTGTGTAAAGTAACCAAAACAAATATATTTTCTTGTCCATGATCCACTAGTAGGTAACATACCCATAACCTAGTTGTCCCAAATCATCATCATTATAGTTTTTTATGGTTTTTAAGGTCCAACATTTTAAGTGAAATAGGGACAAATCCACTTTGGATCACTAAAATTTTAGTACACGTCTGCCAACCTATATTCCCAGGACTCACTCATTGTTCTCCAAAAATTTCCACATGATACAAAATTTAATTTTCAAATATAAAACCATTTTTGGTCATACACACTAAAAATAGTAGATACAAATGGTTTTCGCCATTTATATAACACAATAAACCATTTTGAATTTCCATAAAACCTTTTTAAAGAATATAAACAAATATTTCACTTAAAATCCATCTAAAACCCTTCTTTGAAAATAAAATTCACACCAATATCACCCCAAACCATATTTTCTAGTAGTAAAACATTTTAATAAGATCCTACCATTAATTATAAAACAACCTCAAGGGGTACAACATCGAACACACATGTCAAGTACCCATTTTCACACAAAAATGGCATACAAAAATTAATTGTTTATAATATTCTATAAAAAATATTTTTTTAGAAATCACAATGATGGAGGAGTATGATAAAATTATAAATGAAGCATTTATACTCATCTAGTAGTGAATACACATGGAATCACCTACCACAAGTGTCAAAAACACCCAATCCTTGTTTGAAAGTTCAACCACACCACCGCCACACCAAAAGCGAGTTAAATCAAACCTAAAACCACAATATTAGACCTTGAAACCTAGTATAAAACACTAGGTTATATTCCAATCTAGTAGGATATTATGAACTTAAAAAAATGGAAGAAGCCCTATGAAAATGGGGGGATGAAGGAAGGGAAACCACTTATTTGAGATATTTTGAAGAAATCTTCCCAAATACACCAATATGTAAATCTCCATGTAGACACAACTAATATGGAGTTTCGAATAAGGATGATGAGGTTTTGTGGTAACTTAAATGGGCGAAAAATTGAAAAAAATGATGGTTCTATGAATAAAACAAATTACCATTTCAAATCTAGAAGATTTGAGAAAGCCTGCGACATTTTTCCCTAATTCGTGATTAATATGATCTATTAAGTGGGATAAATGAACTATGGTGTGTTCCTAGGGTCGATGGTCTTGAGTGATATGTAGAATAAACAAAAAAATTAAATAACGAATGAGATATGGATGAAATGAATTATTTTTTTAGAATAAGAAATGGGATCATAGGTTGGCCCAAAGCCAAAATATATCTCAAATATACACCATGTTAATAAATTCCTTAGTAGACTAAATTTATATTTTAATTTAAATATGTTAGGGGAGACCAAGTGGAATGTGTAATGGGTGAAATTTTTTGACAAAAGAAGGAGTTATAAAAGAAACAAGATTTATATTTAAATTAGGAAACGAGCTCACAGTTTGGTCAAAATCTTGAAAACCCACCCTTTCCTCAAAACATTCATGGGAAAACCCCACAAAAAAAGTCAGAATAGAAATTACATAAAAATAAATTTAAAATAATTCATCTATGTGACAATTATCCCCACTAAAAAAAACATTACACCCTCAGAGAATCAGTTTGAAGCCTGATTAGATAAGAGAAAAGGAAACTACTCTTCAACACAAGACTTCCACTCTTGTGTCACATGCTCATCAATTCCATGTTTCCAGAGAACCTATCCTAGAGGAATATTCTTATCTCATGTCACCTTTTCTTGGGATTCCACTATATTCACTAGTCACTCATCCTCAAACAGATCATGCTCTATATCGAACTCCTCCCAATTCAGCACATGGGACAGATCCCGGTTGTACTTATTCAGTTGTGAGACATAAAAGATTTCATGGATATATATCAACTAAGAAAGAAAATATAACGTGTGTTCACATTTAAAATACACACAGTAATCAATAAAGTTCCAACATACCTTGGATTTAGCTTTACATTCTTTCCCAAATATTGATGACCTAGATGAGGTGCCACCTTCAAAAACACCCGATCACCCACCGAAAACTCTAGGTCTCAAAGCCTCTGATTTATGGAATCTCAGATCTATCAATAAATGCTTCTTGATCAACTTGATCTTCTTAGAGGTCTCATGCACAAGACTCGACCCCAATAGTGAGGTCTCACCTATTTAATCCCAACACAGGAGGGGGCCCAACCAGGACGACCATAGAGAACCTCAAAGGGATCCATTCAGATTAATGATTTGTAACTATTATTATAAGAGATATAAACCAATCCTAATTGGTTTTCCCAAGAACATCTAAAGTACAAAACAAATTCACGTAGCATATCATCCAAAATCAGATTCGCGAGCTCTATCTAACCATCCATTTGATGATGGTACACCATGATCATTTTAATCTGAGACCCCAAGGCCTTATGAAGGCCTTCCCAAAACCAAGAAGTAAAATGAGGGTCTCTATCTGAGTCAACTATAAATGGAACATCATGAATCCTTATCACCTCAAAAAGATACAATAGGCCCAACTCATCCACATTAGATGAATCCTTTAATGCAATGAAGTGGGTTTATTTGGTCAGATGATCAATTACTAACCATATGGAATTATTACCTTGAGGTCTATGAGGTAGGAAATCAATGAAATCCATGGTGACCTCATACCACTTCTAGGTAGGAATGGGTAGAGTCTACAATAAACCAAAGGGCAGTTGATAAACCACTATCACATACTGACATGTTTTACATATCGACACAAAGTCAGCTATGTCTCATATCATATATAGCCACCATAATTACCGATGCGCATCATAAAACATCATGGTGGCACCAGTATGGAAAGCCCACAATGACTGGTGGCTATCTTGCATCACCACATTTTGTAGAGACAAAGGCACCACTAAGCTTCCCTTGAAGCACATGATACCATCGTGGGATGAAGACCAATTAGAAGACGTCTTCCCACCATTAAGAAACTGCCTCAAACACTAACAAAGCTCATCACAGGTCTGTTATCGCTGAATAATCTCTAAGAGAGGATTCATCTTGATGATTTCCATGAATGCACCTCCACATTTCTCGTTGGTCTCCACATGAATCTCTGATAAAAGATCCCCATAAGAGTACACTCTTCACTAGACTTGATCAAGGATTACACTACTAATTTCCTTCTCAATGATTTTTCCACCACATTTCCCTTACCCATCGTATAGACAATATCAATGTCGAACCCCTGCAAGTACTCGATCCAGCAACACTATCTCATATTGATATCCTTATGATAGAAGATATAGGCCATGATTTTGATATCAGAAAAGACCTCAACATTCTTCCTAAATAGGTTATGATGCCAAGTCTTCAAATCAGGCATCATAGTTGCTAGCTCCAAGTCAGGGGTCAGGTAATTATTTTCATGTTGTCGGAGTTGGAGGGAGCCATAGGACACCATGTGATCATCCTTAATAAACATGCACCCAAGACCTATACATGAAGCATAAAAATACACCACATAGACCATTAAAAATTATGGAAATATCAACATGGGGTCCCTAGTTAACCTCCACTTCCGCTCCTCGAAGGGTGCCTGATATCCTAGGCCCCAAAAAAACTTTACCCCCTTCTAGGTGAGCATGTTCATGGGTGAAGAAAGCCGAAAGAAATCTCAAAAAAATCCACTTGTAGTAACCATAAAGGCTGAGGAAACTTCTGATCTCGAACACGTTCTCCGGCTACTCCCATGACATAACAAAACTGATCTTGTTGGGGTCCACTGAAACCCCCTAGGTTGAGATCACATGCCTTACAAATATAACCTCCCTGATCCAAAAAGTACACTTGGACAATATTTAATAAATGATGTGTTCCCACAAATTTCCCAACACGATCAGAAAATGATGCTCATACTCTTCCTCAGATCCAGAGTAATCAAGGATTCCATCAACAAATTACAAAATAAATGATTCATGATATTGGTGGAACACACTATTCATCAGTGCCATAAATACTGTTGGAGCATTGGTCAATCTGAAGGGAATGACCATGTACTCAAAGTGTTTGTACCTACTTTAGAAGGCTGTCTTTTGGATATCTTACTCATTCACCCTGAGTTGATAGTAACTTGAATGATAATATATTTCAGAAAACCACTTTTTCTCCTTCAAATGATAAAAAAGTCTTCTATTTAGGTAAAATGATATTTTTTGTTAATGGTTACCTTTTTTAGCATCTACCAATCAATACTCCAAAAGAGGAACACATCAGCCTTATTTGAAAAGAGAATAGGAGTGGCCCAAGGAGCAGCACTTGGATGAATGAATCCCCGGGATTCCAAATTTTTCCAGTTGAATATTTAATTCCCTCAATTTGGTGGGGGCCATATTACATGATGGAATAGATATCAATTGTGTTCCTGTTTCCAAATTAACTGAGAACCCCATGTCCTTCTCTAGAGGGAATCATGAAAAATCATCTTGGAATACCTCTGGGAATTCATCCAATACATGAGGTATTCCACCTTCAAGAGAATAACCATCATCCTTAAGATTGAGTTATGATAACTAGAAGACAAGATTCCCTAAATCTGGGAGTGGGGGTCATGCAAGACCCAACCGAGTATCCCAATCCCCAAGGAAAACCAGACGACTCCAATCAGGTGCCGTGAAACTAACCCGCTGCCTATAAAAATCGATGTGCCCATGAATGTGTACCAGCCAATCCATGCTATGTATCATGTCAAGTAGATCCACATCTAAGACCAGTAGGTCCCACTCCATCTCAACCCTTGACATGGAAAGTGCACACGATAGGCACCTAAGACCCTTCTTGTAACATCCCAGGTAAATAAAGAATATAACATTTTCATATTTAATAATATATGTGAATTAAATATTAATTTTACTTTAAAGTGGATTCTATATTTGATGGTACACCCGATAAACAACAATGGGTTTCTTTGGAATCATATGTTGCACACAACGTTGGGTCATACTGAAAAATAATAATATAATATTATTTTAAATGGTAGTTAACGCCTAGCCATTTTATTTTTGGAAATGGAAAGAACTAAGTAAAATATGAATATACATTTTTGTTAAATGTTTTTAAATTTATATAATAAATTTTAGATTCTTAAGATATGAAAGAATATGATTGTAATAAAAAATACTCTATTATTCATTAAAAGGCCGATTTAATGCCTTTAGAAAGTGAACCCTCATTAAATGTAGTGTTGTTTTCTTTTATGTGTTCTATTTGAAAAAATAAAATTATTCTTTAGAATCAGGACA
Source organism: Viscum album (assembly GCA_963277665.1). NCBI lineage: Eukaryota > Viridiplantae > Streptophyta > Magnoliopsida > Santalales > Viscaceae > Viscum > Viscum album. The sequence goes on along the minus strand of OY728120.1, from coordinate 1,761,425,604 downwards.
TAAAACTTTACTTTGGGTAATTTTTTGGTATTTTTCTGATAAAATTCATTTTATAATGACTAGTAAAAAATACTGTATTTTAATTCCAAAATTCCTTTTAATATTAATTATTTATAAAGTTATATTATCTACTTAATTGGTTTTAAAGTGTAATTATATTATTTTTTTAGTATATAATCCATTTTTGGTCATTGTAAGTAATTTTACTTTGAAATTGGGCATAAATAAGTGTCTGTCTTCTGATAGTTATTATTTTTTAAAAACACGTCTTTTGTTTTGAAACAAGGAATTAATTTTAAATTAATTTCAACCAATTTTGTGTTTTGAATTTTAAAAAATGGATTCCATATTTGGAATTATGATGTCTGAATTGTGTAAACAAGAAACTTTTATTTTTAGACATTATGAATATTTACTTTAGTAAGAATTTTATTTACCTGGGTTAAAGGGTAAATATGGTAAATAATGGTAAAAAATAATTTTCATATAATATTAAATTACACTAAAATTTGTCCTAATACTATTTGTTGATACATTTCTGACCATGGGAATCCTTGAGCCGATTTTGGAACCCGATGGAGCCACTTGGGAGTGATAATGACACATTATATTAATTAATTTATTGTAAAGATGAAAATGACATAAACATATATCTTTTAGTAAATCAATTATAACATTGGGATATATATGAAATATCTTATTCAATAAATATTAATTTCAAAGGTAAAAATATTTAATACATTATGTTAATTTTTTGTAATTTTTAGACATCAAAAAAATAAATTATTTATGACACAATAATGTTGCAGTGTTTACCTCATTAATGAATGATTTAAATAAATAAGAATATAAAGATTAAAACAATATCCAAAACTTGTCCAATTCTTATTGGATGATTTTATTTTGAACATTAGTTATCTTATCTTTTCCTTTAATGATTTTTTGACATTTAGAAACTGAAAATTATTATATAACAAAATAATATTTTTATGAATTCCTAAAGCGACCCTCCTCCCCCTTATAAAAAGCACTCACTTGTAACCCATTCCACACTCTTCTAAAGCCCCTTGGAACATCCAAACTGTACCCAAATATGCTGAATACATCCCTCTCCTCCTATTAGAAGCCTTCCCATAGGCATAAGGCATTTCAATTAAACCTTTTGGTTCAAACCAATGGGAGATACCCGATTTAAAGGTAACACCTTCTCTTAAGTTATTTGGTTTAATTTTCCTTCTCCAACCCCCTAAAATATTTTTATTATCTATTTTATGGAAAAAACTGTATCCTAAATACACTAGGTTGTTTTAATGATATGTATTATAACTACACATACACACACCTCCATCTAATGGGTAAATAACTTACAATTTCTGTGGGAGGTTAATTAATACCTCACGAAACGATGATTGTTCAATCTTCGCCTACCACCTATTATGTGGCCATTAAGATGGAAGTATATTTATATGTGATATATATTATATTTATATTGTTTCTATGCTTCTAAAATTTTCATTTATATAATAACACTATGGTTTCCATAGCGGGTAAATATGATACTTTCAGTTAAGGAAGTGCACACTATCCCCCCTCAAAGTTATATGAATCGTTAATTCCATATGTGGAACGTATAAAGAATGGAGTTAATGAAATTATATATTATATTATACTTGAATTATTATATACCTATGTATCATTATTTTTTCATTCCCTTAAATATGAAATAGAAATGAAAGTAGTGTACATGCGTACGTATGACTTACCGTCTCCACGAATGATGCATTTCATTTTTATATCCAAATGTTATGAACTATTATAAATACATATATATACTGAATATATATTATATATATGATATCTAAATCCTGAATATAATTCTTTAGATATTGGAATTTCGATCACCTGGAAAATTTATAATTATAACAAATTCATTTTTAACTAATGTTCCGAACATCGAAAAAATGTCCGATATGAACCCAAATAATTGAAAAATTGTTATAACAAGGTAGTAATTGATTTAGAACGAATAATAAACTTGAAAAAGGTTCTTAAGAAAGTAGAAATTAACCTTAGTTTATTATTCCAGATATTAATAAATGATCGAGTCAAGTCAGACATGAGGTAAATGACTACATCTCAATCTCCTTTTATTGATGCATATTTTGTTTCATTCCTAACTATATTTTATATGGTGTATAAACACCATTGACTTTCCAGTTCATTCAAATGGAATCTTTTTTATGAAAATTTTTATTAAATGATAAAAATAATGATTCATTTTAATGTAAGAGGTGACAACAACCCTTCCGCCACTATGTGTAAAGACCCGTAAAATTCAAGGAAAATTTTTTCTTAATTTTCTTTAGAATTTTACAAGAGCGCGGTTTCAGACGGCACCTGATTCCGAGGCCCGGAGTGCCCGGAATCATTTTCCGAAGTTTGGCTCGAGTACGTTCAGTGAACGAACGAGCGGGTTTTCCTAACTTTTGATCCGGTGCTCGGAATTGAAATCCGAGGGCACCGATGAACTCGCAGCGCCGATATTCGCTTAAGGAGACCTTTCCCTAAGTTGCGTTTACACGAGGGAAGTTGTAAAAAAAATAAAATTGTGAATGTTAAAATAAAAATTTAACTTCAATTTTTATTTTTATCTTCCTTAAGTGTTTTTATCCTTTGGGTGGATGTTGGGTGACAACCCAACTTCCCTTGGGAGGTTAAGAGGGTGGTGGGGCCCACACGAACCCCACCCCTTCATATTCTCTAACCCCCCCCCCAACTCACAATTAATGATGTAAACTTAGGTTATAACTTATGTCATTAATAAGTGAGTTTAATTAAAGTTTTGAAATTCAATCTCTTGAATTTCAAAAGACTTACGTTGTGTTTTATTAAGTTGTAAAGTCATGCTTTAATTTTAATAAACTTAAGTTATAACTTAAGTTTTAATTGTGGGTAATTAAATGAAGAGGTTTGAATTTCAAACCTTTGAAATTCCAAACCCTTCTATTTAATTCAGTTTTTAGTTTCCTTTGCGGGTTGGCGTTTGCTGTGCGGAGAGGAAAAGAGGGAGGCTTCTTGTGAGTTCTTCCTCCACGACGAAGAACGCGGCGTCCTTCTTCCACGACGTCGGACTGCAACGCGTTGGATTTCTTCCACGACGCCGCAACGCATCCTCTCCGTGACGTGCTTTCCGCGGCGAACCTACGTCCGACGCCGCAACGCACTTTCCGCGACGTGCCTCTCGCGGCGAACCCACGTCCGTCTACCGCGACGCCATAACCGCGATGCCGACGACGTCTTCTTCCGTGATGTCCGATCTCCGCGATGCTCGTCCTTCGCGGATCGTTGACGAGCTCCGCGAACTTCCTTCGAGGTAGGGGTTCTTGAGTTCGTTGTTTACATTTTAATTGACATCCCTCAAGTATTTCTAAGCCACTTGATATCAAACTAACGGGAGGAGGCCGGTCCGCACAAACACGGCCGATCCTCCTCCATCGTGGTTTAGTTTTATTTTGGTTTGAAGCGGGGTAACGCGGTACCATTGCACTGCGCGAAAAGAATTATTTAAGGCCAGTTTGGGTCACGACGAAGAACCGCGACGCTATAATGCCGCGCCTTTGAGAACGGATGAGACCGCGGCCGGAGTCGGGCCGTGGCGGTGGGGCGGGACGTCGTTACGCTACGAAAATCTTGCAAGGACCGAACAAGAAGGGCGGCCGGAAAAACCGGCCACCGGCGGAAAAAGAAGAACCGCGGCTGGACGGCCACGGCGAAACACCAAGAGGGGGCCGGCCACGCCGGCCGCCGGTTATCAGAACCGCCGCGGCCCTATAGCCGCGGCGGAGGAGCTAGGGGCGGCCGGCCTCGCCGGCCGCCGGGAATCAGGAAGGGTCGCGGCCCTATGGCCGCGGCGGAGCAGCCAGGGGCGCCGGCCTTGCCGGCGCCGGAGATCCGGTGGGCCGCAGCTCTACGGCCGCGGCGGAATAACTAGGGGCGGCCGGCCAAGCCGGCCGCCGGAAACCGAGGAGGAGCCGCGGCGGAGAAGAGAAGGCGGCCGGCCGCGCCGGCCGCCGGTTTGCTCGGAGGCGGGACCCGCAGGTCCCGCGGGTGGACAAACGGCCGGCTTCAATGCCGGCCGTGCTTTAATTTCCGGGGGTTTGAAACCCCCGGCAGCGGAGGAACGGGCCCCACTCACGTGGGGGGGGGGGTGTTGATTGAAGTCACGGGGGGCGGCGCCCCCCGTTTCGCGCGAAACCACGCGCTCGGCGAAGCTGGCCGAGCGACCGGCCGGGCCGGGTCGCGCAGGCCGGGCCGGTTTGTGCCGGCCGGGCCGGACCGCCCAGCCGGGCCGGGCCGAGCCAACCGGGCCGGGCCACACGGAACCGGGCCGGACCCGGACCCGGTTCGGGCCGACCCGGATCGGACCGGTTCAGGGGGTACTGGGCCGGGCCGGGCCGGGCCCAGACCCCCCGTTTTCGGACCTTTTCAGTCAAAAGCTCATAACTTGAGCTGTAGACCTCCGAACGACGAACCGTCTGCGGCAACGCGATCCTTGGATCGAGACGGTCGTTTCGGTATATCGCACTAAAGGTTTAGGAGTACTTTGAGTTCGGCCGGGTTGGTTCGTTCACGAAACCAACCGGGCCTTCGGAGCGGAAACGCTCATATATTGAGCCACGAACGTCCGATTGACGCGCCGTCAGTCGCGTTGTGTTCCTCTTAGTGAGACGGATCTTTTGGCATACTCCGCCCGAGGTTTGGACGCAGGTGGAGTACGGTCGGGTTGGTTTTGCCTTAAAAACCAACCGGGCCCCGGAGACGAAAATGCCAATAACTCTCAGATCGGGCGTCCGATCGACGCGCCGTCTGTTGCGTTGAGTTCCTGTTGACGATACGGAACTTTTGGATACATCAACTCCGGTCTTCGTGACAGTTGATGTATCAGCCTCTCGGCTCGTGGAGCGGACCCTCCGAACGAGCTTGCTGTGTGCGGGAACTCTAGTGCGACTGTTACTGTGACGACTACTACTACTGCTACTGTGACTGCGACGACGACAATACAGAGATCCTATGTGGATTCGACGACGACGACTACAGCACTCAGCGATCCTACGTGGAACAGTGCTACCGAACCTGTGTGAGCTGAATCTTCTGTTGATCTTGGGTGGTGGAGCGCTTGGGTGTAGCGGCGGACCCGTGGTACTTGACAGTGGTGGTTCGCTTGGATGCAGCAGCAGACCCTTGGCGGTGGAGCGCTTGGTTGTAGCGGCGGACCCGCGATACTCTACGGAGTGTGTGCGCTTGGTTGTAGCGGCGGACCCGCAATACTCTACGGAGTGTGTGCGCTTGGTTGTAGCGACAGACCCGCGACGGTGGAGACGTACGTGCGGAGTACGGAGACCGTGTAGATGACTGAGACCTGACGACTGCTTGACCGACTCGACTTGGAGTGAGTCGACTAGCCCAGTGGACGGAGCGCCCAGTAGTTGGCAGCAGACCCACGGCGGACGGAGCGCCTGGTAGTTGGCAGCAAACCCGCGGTACTCGTCAGAGGAGTACCTCAGTAGGCTTTTTGGGTGAGCGCCCAGTAGTTGGCAGCAGACCCTCAGCGGACGGAGCGCCCAGTAGTTGGCAGCAGACCCGCAGTACTCGACAGGAGGAGTACCTCAGCAGTCATAGGTTAGTGAGCAGTACCTCGGAGTCGTGACAGGACTACTGCACACTTCAGAGACGGGGCTCTTCAGCAGCTACGGTTTCGATAATAAAAATCCTGGTTTGAGCTGAGTCTTTGATCTTTGTGTTTCCTCATGATTGAGATGGGTCGCTTGATAACTTATGTATATGTATGGGCATATACCTGGGTAATAGTTATCCGTTGATTTCATAAACATGTTATAAACCGTGTGGACTTGTACTGTTATCCTATGTGGATTTTACTGTTTACTCTTCTTTGTGGATTGGATTGTTCTTGGGCTCGTGTTGGAGCCGAACGGAAATTGGTGACATAGGTATATGTATGGGCATATACCTAATCAATACTGGATGTTACTTCGTGATTGTTACTTTTCTTCGTGGTTTATCCTTTGTGGATTTGAGAGACCTTCAGGGGTCTCGGGGTCCCTACGGAGTAGCTTATACTCACCCCTGCACGGGCTTTGCCCGCACTTCGTTGTGTTGGTTGCAGACGATGGACAGCGCTGACTGTGGATGAGGCTTTCGGAGTAGGTTGGTACCCGGAGGAGGACCACTGAGCGGGACGTGCTCGGAGCGGACAGTTGGACCCGAGGAGTTGTGAGCTATCTGTACCTACCCTTCAGGTAGGATCCGTGGTGGACGATCCAGGAGCTGTGCCATCTGTACCTACCCTTCAGGTAGGAATCGAGGAGGACGTCCCAGGAGCCGCTTGTACTTTCAGTTGCTGTTTTCCCTTTCGAGTTGTACTTTACTTTCAGTTGGGCTTGTATTCCGGCCCCCTTTACTTTTCTGCACTTGTAGTTACTTTCCGCTTGCTGACTCTGTGGTGGTTGTCACTTATAAAGGCAATGACTTCCCTGTTTACCGGGATTTTACGCCTTGGTGCTAGTCGCCAGCCCCTGGCCCATGGAAGGCGGGCTTGGGGTAGTCACGGCACGGGCCCCGAGGTCAGGTCGTGACAAATTGGTATCAGAGGAGTTCGGTTCTACCGCAGACTCTGGTCTTTTTTCTATGTGAAGCAATAGTGTTTAGTATATTGAGTGTGGTTATCAGTCCAGGGAGTCCAGTGTTGGTGCGGCGGCCGACGTATCCGTACACCAGGACCCTGACTTCTGATTTCCGACTTAATGCATGAAAACACTGATTGCGTGTGTGTTTCCCAAAAGGTTTTAAGTCAGCTCAAACCAGGTCAGCTCACCAGGTATAAATCGTTGACCATGACACAACTGTTCAAGATGTCACCATGCAGATAGTTAGCTGGAGTTCCGAGAGAGTTCTCGATGATGGCCCACCGAGCAGCGAGACTCCGGTGCAGGGCCCTTTTTCAGTGTTGGCACCTTCGGGTGGTGTACCAGCAGCACCACCACCCGTTAGGCAGCAGATGCCACTAGCTGACGGTGCACGCTAGCAGAGCGCGATGCATGAGTTCCAGCAGTAGAGGCCTCTGAGGATATGAGGCGAGACAGATTTCCCAGGCAGCAGTGGACTGGATGGAGGCGGTTGCTAGAGTTCTACGCCTAGCTTGGATACTAGTAGAGCGGACGATGATCTTAGCTCATGTTGTTTCCAGTGAGTGACCATGAGGTTGGTCCTTATAGTAATGAGGCTTCGGTACGCGAACCGATACCTGGGATAGTACCTACGGGTAGTACGCCAGCTATGTCACTACCTGTTGGTCAGCAGACACTACCGGCGGTACCGGTAGCAGAGACTCACAGGCTTAGTGCCTTACTTATGTTTTAGCACCAGATATCCCTCAAGTTTCGAGGTGAGCCTGACTCGTAGGCAGCTGAGTACTGGCTTGAGGAGGTGGTTGTGAGTTTTTTGGAGCTAATACAGCTTCGACTGTACGACATGTCGGAAGCAGAGCACTCAACGTGGCTTACCAATCAATCATGGTACTCGTTGGTTACGTTGTGATCAGTTCTATAGACTCGAACTTCTGAGCGAAGTGTGTCTAAAGGACATCCGAACCATTTCTTTTCCTTTATGCATTCCTACCTATGTTAGGATGCTAGAGAGAACCTTTGTGGTTGTGAACGTTAGCAGTGAAAGGCAGGAAACTAGCGCCAGTCTCAGAGACTCGGGCGTGTAAAATGTTTCAGGAGGAGGAAGTACTAAGGACAGATGAATCTGCAGGGTAGCAGACGTGGAAGCGGAGCTTGGAGAGCAGCATGTGGTGGTGTACATTTCGACATGTTACGACCACCCGACTTAGTAGTCCCCGTCAGGCTCAGGGAGCAGGAGGGCTGGGGAGGAGAATAGCTGCATTGCGGTCAAGGAGTGTGACCCAGGAGCTCTAAGAATGATTCGGGGTACGAATTATGTCTACTACGAGCTGCCATATCTATAGACTTAGGAACCAATCATTCTACCCTTCCACGAATCATGTCCCAGACCTAGAGGTTCCGGGTAAGCCGTAGACTTGACCCTCACGTCTGGAGATACCTTTGGGAGGAGACTCGATAATCACGCTTACGCCGACGGTGTGATTTGACATCGAGGCGAGAGTTTCGGTTGGAATCTCTTGGTGGCAGCGTAGAGGCCTTACGACGTTGATCTGGGTATGGTTTTGATTCACAAATCATACCCCGGTTGACTGTTTTAGGCAAACGTCGGAATGGGTTTTCCTTGGTCGGCGAAAAGGAAACCATGGGCAGCACATATTAAACTCAGGAATAAGAGGGTGTGACCGATCACTCTTGAGTTGGTCAACCCTACCCTTGTGGCAGCAGGAGTTTTTAGTTTCAGTTCTAACCTAAAAAGGGAAACCTCTTGAGTTCGAGGGTGACGAACACGTTCTTATACGGTCTCACCCCGATGAGGTTTCAGAGATGTGGCCGAGGCGGCATGTTATCTCCGAAGTTCGATGGACCCTTTTGATCTTCAGCAGGGTAGGCGAGGAGGTTTACCGCTTGACCCTACCACCTCAGTCGCACCGGGTGCATAATGTCCACCACGTGTCTCAGCTGTGGAGATACGTGTATGTTTCTTCACACGTCATCGACCCCGGGAAGTTGGACGTCGATGACAGGGCGACAAGCACAGAGGTTCTAGTAGAGATCGAGGATCGACAGGAGCAGGATCTACGTGAACGGTTGCTTCCTCTGGGGTGCTTCTCGGGTAGCACGAGATCTTCAGGTGAGCATATGGGAGCGTAAAGCTCAGTTGCGTGCTCAGTACTACCTTGTTTCCCTTAAGTGTGAGTTGAAGCTTTACGGGGACGTAAAGCCCTGAGGTGGGAGTAATGTAAAGACCCGTAAAATTCAAGGAAAATTTTTTCTTAATTTTCTTTAGAATTTTACAAGAGCGCGGTTTCAGACGGCACCTGATTCCGAGGCCCGGAGTGCCCGGAATCATTTTCCGAAGTTTGGCTCGAGTACGTTCAGTGAACGAACGAGCGGGTTTTCCTAACTTTTGATCCGGTGCTCGGAATTTAAATCCGAGGGCACCGATGAACTCGCAGCGCCGATATTCGCTTAAGGAGACCTTTCCCTAAGTTGCGTTTACACGAGGGAAGTTGTAAAAAAAATAAAATTGTGAATGTTAAAATAAAAATTTAACTTCAATTTTTATTTTTATCTTCCTTAAGTGTTTTTATCCTTTGGGTGGAAGTTGGGTGACAACCCAACTTCCCTTGGGAGGTTAAGAGGGTGGTGGGGCCCACACGAACCCCACACTTTCATATTCTCTAACCCCCCCAACTCACAATTAATGATGTAAACTTAGGTTATAACTTATGTCATTAATAAGTGAGTTTAATTAAAGTTTTATAATTCAATCTCTTGAATTTCAAAAGACTTACGTTGTGTTTTATTAAGTTGTAAAGTCATGCTTTAATTTTAATAAACTTAAGTTATAACTTAAGTTTTAATTGTGGGGAATTAAATGAAGAGGTTTGAATTTCAAACCTTTGAAATTCCAAACCCTTCTATTTAATTCAGTTTTTAGTTTCCTTTGCGGGTTGGCGTTTGCTGTGCGGAGAGGAAAAGAGGGAGGCTTCTTGTGAGTTCTTCCTCCACGACGAAGAACGCGGCGTCCTTCTTCCACGACGTCGGACTGCAACGCGTTGGATTTCTTCCACGACGCCACAACGCATCCTCTCCGCGACGTGCTTTCCGCGGAGAACCTACGTCCGACGCCGCAACGCACTTTCCGCGACGTGCCTCTCGCGGCGAACCCACGTCCGTCTACCGCGACGCCATAACCGCGATGCCGACGACGTCTTCTTCCGTGATGTCCGATCTCCGCGATGCTCGTCCTTCGCGGATCGTTGACGAGCTCCGCGAACTTCCTTCGAGGTAGGGGTTCTTGAGTTCGTTGTTTACATTTTAATTGACATCCCTCAAGTATTTCTAAGCCACTTGATATCAAACTAACGGGAGGAGGCCGGTCCGCACAAACACGGCCGATCCTCCTCCATCGTGGTTTAGTTTTATTTTGGTTTGAAGCGGGGTAATGCGGTACCATTGCACTGCGCGAAAAGAATTATTTAAGGCCAGTTTGGGTCACGACGAAGAACCGCGACGCTATAATGCCGCGCCTTTGAGAACGGATGAGACCGCGGCCGGAGTCGGGCCGTGGCGGTGGGGCGCGAAGTCGTTACGCTACGAAAATCTTGCAAGGACCGAACAAGAAGGGCGGCCGGAAAAACCGGCCACCGGCGGAAAAAGAAGAACCGCGGCTGGACGGCCACGGCGAAACACCAAGAGGCGGCCGGCCACGCCGGCCGCCGGTTATCAGAACAGCCGCGGCCCTATGGCCGCGGCGGAGGAGCTAGGGGCGGCCGGCCTCGCCGGCCGCCGTGAATCAGGAAGGGCCGCGGCCCTATGGCCGCGGCGGAGCAGCCAGGGGCGCCGGACTTGCTGGCGCCGGAGATCGGGTGGGCCGCAGCTCTACGGCCGCGGCGGAATAACCAGGGGCGGCCGGCCACGCCGGCCGCCGGAAACCGAGGAGGAGCCGCGGCTACGGCCGCTGCGGAGAAGAGAAGGCGGCCGGCCGCGCCGGCCACCGGTTTGCTCGGAGGCGGGACCCGCAGGTCCCGCGGGTGGACAAACGGCCGGCTTCAATGCCGGCCTTGCTTTAATTTCCGGGGGTTTGAAACCCCCGGCAGCCGAGGAACGGGCCCCCCTCACATGGGGGGGGGGTGTTGATTGAAGTCACGGGGGGCGGTGCCCCCCGTTTCGCGCGAAACCACGCGCTCGGCCAAGCTGGCCGAGCGGTTCTGAGCGGCCGGGCCGCGCGACCGGCCGGGCCGGGTCGCGCAGGCCGGGCCGGTCTGTGCCGGCGGGGCCGGACCGCCCAGCCGGGCCGGGCCGAGCCAACCGGGCCGGGCCACGCGGAACCGGGCCGGACCCGGACCCGGTTCGGGCCGACCCGGATCGGACCGGTTCAGGGGGTACTGGGCCGGGCCGGGCCGGGCCCAGACCCCCCGTTTTCGGACCTTTTCAGTCAAAAGCTCATAACTTGAGCTGTAGACCTCCGAACGACGAACCGTCTGCGGCAACGCGATCCTTGGATCGAGACGGTCGTTTCGGTATATCGCACTCAAGGTTTCGGAGTACTTTGTGTTCGGCCGGGTTGGTTCGTTCACGAAACCAACCGGGCCTTCGGAGCGGAAACGCTCATATCTTGAGCCACGAACGTCCGATTGACGCGCCGTCAGTCGCGTTGTGTTCCTCTTAGTGAGACGGATCTTTTGGCATACTCCGCCCGAGGTTTGGACGCAGGTGGTGTACGGTCGGGTTGGTTTTGCCTTAAAAACCAACCGGGCCCCGGAGACGAAAATGCCAATAACTCTCAGACCGGGCGTCCGATCGACGCGCCGTCTGTTGCGTTGAGTTCCTGTTGACGATACGGAACTTTTGGATACATCAACTCCGGTCTTCGTGACAGTTGATGTATCAGCCTCTCGGCTCGTGGAGCGGACCCTCCGAACGAGCTTGCTGTGTGCGGGAACTCTAGTGCGACTGTTACTGTGACGACTACTACTACTGCTACTGTGACTGCGACGACGACAGTACAGAGATCCTATGTGGATTCGACGACGACGACTACAACACTCAGCGATCCTACGTGGAACAGTGCTACCGAACCTGTGTGAGCTGAATCTTCTGTTGATCTTGGGTGGTGGAGCGCTTGGGTGTAGCGGCGGACCCGTGGTACTTGACAGTGGTGGTGCGCTTGGATGCAGCAGCAGACCCTTGGCGGTGGAGCGCTTGGTTGTAGCGGCGGACCCGCGATACTCTACGGAGTGTGTGCGCTTGGTTGTAGCGGCGGACCCGCGATACTCTACGGAGTGTGTGCGCTTGGTTGTAGCGACAGACCCGCGACGGTGGAGACGTACGTGCGGAGTACGGAGATCGTGTAGATGACTGAGACCTGACGACTGCTTGACCGACTCGACTTGGAGTGAGTCGACTAGCCCAGTGGACGGAGCGCCCAGTAGTTGGCAGCAGACCCACGGCGGACGGAGCGCCTGGTAGTTGGCAGCAAACCCGTGGTACTCGTCAGAGGAGTACCTCAGTAGGCTTTTTGGGTGAGCGCCCAGTAGTTGGCAGCAGACCCTCAGCGGACGGAGCGCCCAGTAGTTGGCAGCAGACCCGCAGTACTCGACAGGAGGAGTACCTCAGTAGTCATAGGTTAGTGAGCAGTACCTCGGAGTCGTGACAGGACTACTGCACACTTCAGAGACGGGGCTCTTCAGCAGCTACGGTTTCGATAATAAAAATCCTGGTTTGAGCTGAGTCTTTGATCTTTGTGTTTCCTCATGATTGAGATGGGTCGCTTGATAACTTAGGTATATGTATGGGCATATACCTGGGTAATAGTTATCCGTTGATTTCATAAACATGTTATAAACCGTGTGGACTTGTACTGTTATCCTACGTGGATTTTACTGTTTACTCTTCTTTGTGGATTGGATTGTTCTTGGGCTCGTGTTGGAGCCGAACGGAAATTGGTGACATAGGTATATGTATGGGCATATACCTAATCAATACTGGATGTTACTTCGTGATTGTTACTTTTCTTCGTGGTTTATCCTTTGTGGATTTGAGAGACCTTCAGGGGTCTCGGGGACCCTACTGAGTAGCTTATACTCACCCCTGCACGGGCTTTGCCCACACTTCGTTGTGTTGGTTGCAGACGACGGACAACGCTGACTGTGGATGAGGCTTTCGGAGTAGGTTGGTACCCGGAGGAGGACCACTGAGCGGGACGTGCTCGGAGCGGACAGTTGGACCCGAGGAGTTGTGAGCTATCTGTACCTACCCTTCAGGTAGGATCCGTGGTGGACGATCCAGGAGCTGTGCCATCTGTACCTACCCTTCAGGTAGGAATCGAGGAGGACGTCCCAGGAGCCGCTTGTACTTTCAGTTGTTGTTTTCCCTTTCGAGTTGTACTTTACTTTCAGTTGGGCTTGTATTCCGGCCCCCTTTACTTTTCTGCACTTGTAGTTACTTTCCGCTTGCTGACTCTGTGGTGGTTGTTACTTATAAAGGCAATGCCTTCCCTGTTTACCGGGATTTTACGCCTTGGTGCTAGTCGCCAGCCCCTGGCCCATGGAAGGCGGGCTTGGGGTAGTCACGGCACGGGCCCCGAGGTCGGGTCGTGACACTATGATTATTATTTGATATTTGGCTTCTTTGACAAGCAGTAATGTTTTTAAAAGTAAAATAAATACCATATACTCTTTTTTTTATTTTGGTATTGAAAATGGTTTTGATTATGGATTTTTTATGTCAACATATTTAAATGACATATTGTGATTGAAATGTGAAAATGTTGTCTTACCTTTATATTTTTTATGTGTAATGAATATTTTATTTTTATTGGAAATTGTTTACTTATATAGGTGGTTACATGATAAACCTTGGGTGGGTGATCTCGAGATATCTCTCCTATGCATTGGGTAACATGGTAGAGGTAAATGTGAATGTTTCTCCTAATATATTTAGGGAATATAATATAATGGGTATTCCAAATATAACTCCCTACATTTCTGTGAAACCTACAACATAAGTATGTTATGGATGCCACAAGTTATCTTTCTGATTTTTGATTTCAATGTGTTATTAAAAAATCTTTTGATTTCATGAGGTATGATCTTATGCATTGTATGCATTTATGGAGTAATGTTATCTTTTTTTATATTATAACCCTTACTGAGCATTTTATCCTCATCCCATATTTTGAAATGTTTTTCACCGGACTTAAAGATGAATAGGGTCAAGGAAGGGATTAAGGAAAATTCATTTTGTCTAAAACATGGAACTATACATGACTCTTTTTTCCAAGTGTTTTTATTTTATGAAAATAAATTGTAAACTGAGTAGAATTGTATAATTTGTAATTTTTGAGATGTAATGTAATAGTTATGGCATAATTCTCTAAAACTCTAAACCTGAAAATATATTCAATGTGAATTATTCATTTATTTCAAGATTTTGTATTGTTTTAAGGCTGATTCCTTATAGTTGGTATCAGAGGTCAGTTTAGACTACTTTTGGGGTTATGATGTTATAAAATTAATATCCATAAATTAATTTATGTTAATATTGAAATGATATAGCATTAATATATTAACATGTTATTTACCTAAAGATATTTCTGTGTTAAGAGTGGTTTTCCGCAGAGGAAGCATGGAAGCTATGATGGGATGAAATTAGGAGGGAGACAACCTTTAAAATCAGCAACCTAAGACGGTAAGAATCAGAACAGAACAGTTTATTGCAATGATGGAACAATTGACTCAGGCTACAAATGGTGGTGGAATCCATGCACGAGATCATCTATATCAACCATATAGGAATATGTCAGTAGTAGAGCATTTCATGAGGTAGCATCCCCCATCATTCATAGGATCATATAACCCTGTGCTAGCTAAATGGTAGATTAAAGGACTGGAGAAGATTTTTGATGTCATGGGGTGTTCAAAACATCAAGAGTTTAGTCTCTCTATTTACCATTTTGAAGGTGAAGCTGATCGGTGGTGGTCGATGTTGAAAAATATCAGAGATAGTGAGGATATTGATGCTCTTGATTGGGATGAATTCAAAGGTATGTTTTTTGAGAAATATTTTCATAAGGTGGTTTGACATAGGATGGAAAAAAATATGTTGAATTGTGGTAGGAGGATGACTCAATGGAAGCTTATGAAGCAACATTCACTCAACTTGTAAGGTATTATCCAAATTGCATACAAGATATAGAGAGTAAAATCAATCATTTTTACTCAGGATTAATGTCAAAGTATCAAAGGGATTTAGCTTCTCAGGAGTTAAAAATATATGAAAAACATGTTTGAAGTGTGGAGATGTTGGAAATGGAGTTTTAAGATGACTAGGAGTTATTTGAAAAACAAAAAAAATAAGAGGTCGAGGTGGTTGACAAAAGGGAAGAACTCTTCATAAAAGTCTGATGGTAAGAAACTTAAGATTACCGTTTGTGTAAATTATGGTAAAAATCATACTAGGGAATGTCTTTTGAATTCTGGTAAGTGATAATGATGTGATAAAATGGGATATAAGGCTCGTAATTGTACTATAAAATATCAGGGTAATGGTATGACAAAATCTTATTTACAGTTAGTAAAATATTTTAAGTGCAATGAAATGGGACATTATGAAAATGTGTGTCCAATTAAGAACTCAACTGAGGGAAAACAGCAAGACTAAGACCAGAAAGGTGTTATGAAATCCTTTGTAACTACTTCATCAAATGTTGGTCCATTAAATGAAGTAGTATCAGGTACATTTATTGTTTGTTCAGATTATGCCAATGTGTTGTTTGATTCAGGTTCTACACGCACTTTCATTTTTGAGATGTTTTCTAGTAAATTGATAATTCCATCTCAAGATATGAATCCTAAACTTATGGTAAAAACACCTATAGGAAATGTTTATACTAATAAAACATAAGAACATTTCTATCCTTCTTTGAGGAAAGAATCTACCTAAAAACCTTATTGTTTTGCCTCTAGTAGAGTTTGATGTTATATTGGGTATATTTTGGCTTTTCGTTTATCATACTAAGATTGAATAAATAGATAATGAGGTTTCCTTTAGGAAAGTTTTTGTGTTTGGGTACAATAATGAATTTTTTTTGATAACATATCAGCAAGATGAGAAACTAGTAAAAGATGGAAATGAATGTTACCTTGCACATATTGTTGAAAAAAATGAACTATTTAGATTAATTTTGTTCCAGTGGTAAATGAGTACCTTGATGTTTTTCCTGATGTGTTTCATTGTATTATACCTAATCGAAAAGTTGGATTTAATGTTTAGTTAGTTCCTGATGCTAATCCAATTTCAAAACCCCCTTATCAAATGGCTCAAATAGAACTTTTAGAGTTAAAGAAGCAATTGTAGGTGTTATTAGATAAGGGTTTCATTTGAACAAGCACATCACCATGGGGTTCTCCAGTCTTGTTTGTTCAATAGAAATATGGTTCAATAAGACTTTACAATAATTATATAGATTTTAATAAAATCACTATTAAGGATAAGTATCATTTTCCTCGTATTATTGATTTGTTTGATCAGCTCTAGGGATCTCACTATTTTTCGAAGATTGATTTGAGGTCTGGGTACCATCACTTGAAAGTAAAGGATGTAGACATTCTGAAGACTGTGTTTTTTACTAGATATGGCCATTAGGAATGTGTAGTTTTTCCTTTTGGGTTAACCAATGCACCTACTATATTCATTTATCTTATGAATAGAATTTTCCATGAGTACTTGGATAAGATTGTGGTTGTGTTCCTTGATGATATTTTGGTTTATTCTAAAATTAAAGAGGAGCATAAAAGATATTTAAGGGTTATTTTGAAAACTTTAAATGAAAAGAAACTCTATGGGAAATTCAGCTAGTGTGATTTTTGGTGACAAATTATTTTTCTCTTGGTCACATTGTTTTAAAAAATGGAATAATTGTTGATCTGACTAAAAGAAAAGTTTTTTAAGAATGGGCAAGACCCAAAAATATAACTGATATTCATAGTTTTATAGGATTTGTGGGTTATTATCGAAGGCCTATTGAAAATTTTGCACAATTATCTATCCCAATGACTAAGTTAACTCGAAAAGGTGTTAAGTTCATTTGGATAAAAGAATGTGGTGATTGTTTTCAATAATTTAAAGGAAGATTTATTTATACACCAGTTTTGGCACAAACATCTAGAAATGGTGAGTTTATTATCAATAGTGATGCTTCGTTGAAAGGAATTGGTTGTGTCCATATGCAGAATGATCAGGTAATTTTTTATGCTTCACGTTAGTTGAAACCACATGAGTTAAATTACCATACACATGATTTTGAAGTAGATATTGTTGTTTCTGATTTAAAAATTTGAAGTCATCATATCTATGGAGTAAAATGTGAATTATATACAGACCACAAAATTTTAAAGTATTTATTATCTAAGAAATAATTAAACGTGAGACATTAGAGATAGTTGGAAATAATCAAGGATTATGATTTCACTATCCATTACCATTCGAGAAAAGAAAATAAAGTGAATGATACTTTGAGTCGAAACAATAATGCTTCATTAACCATGCTATATTTGGAATGAGATCCTTTGGTTTTTTATTTGATGGAATTCAGAATAGAAGTTGTCGGTGCAAGAAATTACACTGTTTTGTTTCATGTGTAAGTGAAATCATCTATATCAGACATAATTATGAAATCACAGAAGGAAGAAAATGAGTTACAAAGAAATGTAGAGTTGGTTCAGAAGGGTAAGTTCCCTGATTTTAACATTGATAATGATTTTATATTGAGATTTGGAAAGAGATTATGCATGCCTTGTGATTCAATGTTTAAGAAGGAGTTGTTATGTGAAGGCCATTGTTCCCCGTTTTATGTTCATCTTGTTAGTATTAATATGTACAGAGATCTTCGAGAGTATTACTGGTGGGATGGAGAAAAAAGAGATATTGCTGACTTTACGATGATGTGTTTGAATTTTAAACATGTTATAGCAGATTGGAAATTACCTAAAGGGATTATTTAGTCTTTACCAGTTCTAGAGTGGAAATGGGAAAATATATCCTCAGACTTTGATATGGGATTACGAAATACATGTCGAGGTAATACTGAAATTTGGGTTATTGTTGATCAATTGACTAAATTTTCTCATTTCATTCCTATTTAAGATATTTGGTATCAAGATCAACATTCTCAATAGTATGTAAAATTTATAGTTAGGTTTCATGGAGTTCCCAGACCCAATGTATCTGATCATGATCCGAGGATCACTTATAACTTTTGGAAAGGCCTTTGGAAGTCATTGGGAATTGACTTTAATCTAAGTATAGCTTTTCATCCTCAATCAGATGGGTAGTCTGAATGAAAAATTTAGACCTTGGAAGATATGCTACGTTATTGTTCAATGGATTACCAGGGAAGTTGGGAACAACATATTTCTTTGGTTGAATTTTCTTATAATAACAATTTTCATTCCATTATATATATGGCCCCATTTAAGGAATTATATGGGATGTGATGTCAAACTCTAGATTTTTGGGATGAATTAGGTGAAAGGAAGTTGATGGGACCATAATTGGTAGAATAGATGGCAGATAAGGATTAGTTGATTCTGAAGCACAAGAGAACAGCTCAGAGCAGGCAAAAAGATATTCGGATAACTAGGGGAAGGATATTTCTTTTGAGGTAGGAGATCATGTGTTTCTTAATGTTTTCCATGGAAAAGTGTGATGTGTTTTTGTAAGAAGGGAATGTTGAGTCTGAGATTCATTGGACCTTATGAAATCCTATAGAAATTTGGATCAGTTGGGTATAGAGTGGATTTACCTCCATGTTTATATTAGGTACACAATGTTTTTCATGTTTCAATGGTCAGAAAGTATATTCCAGATCCATCTCATGTTTTGAGCCCAGAGGTTGTGCAGTTGGAAGAGAATCTCTCTTATGAGGAACATATTGTCTAGATTCTTGACCGAAGTGAGAAAGAGTTGTAGAATAAGGAAATTCATCAGGTAAAGGTTCTGTGAAAAAACAATATGGTTGAAGAGGGAACGTAGGAATCTGGAAATGCTATGAGGGATAAATACCCCCACTTATTAGATAAGTGAATAGAATTGCAGGGATGCAATTCCAAAAAGGAGAGAAGGATGTAACATCTTAGGTAAATAAAGAATATAAGATTTTCATATTTATTAATATTTGTGAATTAAATTTCAATTTTACTTTAAAGGGGATTCTATGTTTGTTGGAATACCTGATATAAGACAATAAGTTTCATTGAAATCTTATGTTGCGCACAATGTTGGGTCAAACTGAAAAATAATAATATAATATCATTTTAAATGGTAGATAACACATATATTTTGTATTGGTATGAATGGATATGACTAACTACAATATGAATATTCATGTTTGATAAATGTTTTTACATTTATCCAATAAATTATAGAGGCTTAAAATAATTAGGAATCTGATTTTAAGCCTAAATACTCTAATATTGATTAAAAGGTCGATTTACATTTTATGGATGGAGAAACCTCACTAAATTATGTTTTGGACACTTTTATGTATTATATTTGAAAAAAATAAAAATCTTCTTTTGAATTGGGACATCAAAATTTTCTTTGGGTAAATTTTTGTTATTTTTCTGAAAAAATCGATTTTTAATGAATAATAAAAAATACTGTATTTTAATTAAAAACATCCTTTTAATCTAATTTATTTATAAGGATATATTTTAATTTGAATTGTATCTAAAGTGTAATTATATTATTTTTTTACTATTTAAACCAATGTAGGTCATTGGAATTAATTTGACTTTGAAATTGTACATAAACAAGTGTTAATTTTTTGATAGTTATTATATCTTAAAAACATGTTTTTGGTTTTTAGAGTGGGAATTAATTTAAAATATGTTTCTTACACTTCTATGTTTTGAATTTAAAAAAATGGAATCCATATTTGGAATCAGGAGGTCCAAATTTTGTGAATAGGTAACTTCTATTTTTAGACATTATGAATATTTACTTGAGTACACATTTTATTTACCATGCTTAAAGCATAAATCTGGTAATTAAGGGTAAACAAATAATATTATAATAACATTAAATTAACCTATCATGTGTCCTAATTCTATTGGTTGATAAATTTATGACCATGGGAATCCTTGGGTCTATTTTGGGACCCCATGGAGCCACGTGGGAGTGATAATGACACTTTATATTAATTAATTTAAAGTAAATACAAAAATGACATAAACATATATGTTTTAGTAAAAAACTTTTTACATGGGGTAATATAAGTTATCTATTAGACTATAAATATTCATTTGAAATATAAAAATATTTCCTACATCATGGTATTTTTTTATAATTTTTAGATATTAAATAAATAAATTATTTTTGACACAATAATGATGTAGTGTTTACCTCATTAATAAATAATTAAAATAAATAATTTTATAAAGATTAAAACAATATCCAAAACCTGTAAAATTATTATTGGATTATTTTATTTCAAACATGAGACATCTTATATTCTACTTTAATATGTTTTGGACCTATATAAACCTAAAATCATTATATAATAAAATAATATTTTCAAGCTTTCTTAAAGAGACCCTCCCTACATTATAAATATCCCTCACATCTAACCCATTCCACACACTTCTCAAGCCACATGGGTAGTAAAAACTCTACCCAATTAAGATCCATACATCCCTATCCTTCTCTTATAAGCCTTACCTTAGGAAGAAGTAAATTCAATTATTATTTTTTGGTTCAAACTAAAGGGAGACACTCGATTTAAATGTAACGTCTTCTCTTAATTTATTTCATTTTATTTTACTTCTCTAACCCCCTAAACTCTTTTTATTACTTTATTTTATAGAAACAAAAGTATCATAAATATAATTTTTTTTTGTTATGAGAATTATTCGAACTACACTTACACACACCTCTATTTAATGGGTAATGAACAGACTGTTTTTTTGGACGACGAACTACTGCCTCACAAAACGATGATTGTTCAATCTTATCCTACCACCTATTATTGTGGAAATTAAGAAGGAACTGTATTTATATGTGATTTATATTATATTTATATTGTTTCTATGCTTAATTATTTTTTATTTATAAATTTCCTTTATTGTTTCCAAAGTGGGTAAATACGATAATTTCATTTTAGGAAATGCAGACCCCCCCCAAAGAGATATAAATAATTCATGCCATACATGGAATGTATAAATTATGGAGTTAATGAAATTATATATGATATTATACTTGAATTATAATATAATTATATATTATTATGTTTTCATTCCATTAAATATGAAATAGAAAGGTAAGTGGAGTTCATTCGTACGTACGACTTACCGTCACCATGATCAGTGCATGTAATTTCTTATCTCCTAATGTTATATACTATTATAAATACATATATATACTAGATATATGTGATATATATGATATCTAAATCATTAATATCATTATGGAGATAATTTAATTTTGACCACATGGACAATTTATAATTATAACAAATTCATTTTTTACTCAAGTTCCGAACATCAACAAAATGTCCGATATGAACTAAACTAATTAACAAATTGTTATAACAATGTAATAACTGATATAAATGGAATAATAAAAATGAAAATTTTTCTTAATCAAGTATAAATTAACTTTAGTTTATTATTCATAATATTAAAGAACGATCGAGTCAGTTGGACATGACGTAAGGGACTTCATCTCAATATCCTTTCTTTGAGGCGTATTTTGTTTTATAAACGACATTATTTTATAATGTGTATAAACAAATTTTAATTTTAATTTCATTCAAATGGAATATTTTCTTATGAATCATTTTACAAAACGACAAAAAAGAATGTTTCTTTTAAACTTAATCGGGGACAATGACCTTTCTGCCGCCATGATTATTATTTGATCTTAGGCTTCCTTAACAAGTCGTAATGTTTTTAAAATGAAAATAAATACCGTATACTCTTTTAAGTATTTTGGTATTGAAAATGGTTTTGATAATTGATTTGTTATGTCAATATATTTAAATGATATATTTTGATTTAAATGTGGAAATGATATCTTTCCTTTATGTTTGTTTTTTGTTTTAGGAAAGTGGTATGGTTCTTGGGATTTGTTTATATATATGGGTGGTTCTATGAAAAACCTATGGCGGGTGAGCCTGAGATATCTCTCCAATGCATTGGGTAACGTGATGGAGGTAAGTGTCAATGTTTCTATTAATAGATTTAGGGAAAATACTATGATGGTTATTCCAAATGTAAATCCCCACGTAGCTATGAAAGCTATAAATTAATTATGTTATGGATTCCACATGTTACATTTATGATTTATGATTTCTATTAGTTATTCATAAATCTTGTGATTTCATGAGGTATGAGCTTATTATTGTTATGTATTTATGGACTAATGTTATCTTTCTTTATCGTATAACCCTTACTGAGCTTTTTATCCTCATCCCATGTCTTGAAATGTTTTTCACAGGACATAAAGATGAATAGGGTGAAGTGTGGGATCAATGAAAAGTCATGCGGTCTAAAACATGGAACTTGACCTGAAAATTTTTTTCCAAGAGTTTTTATTTTATAAAATAATGAAAAATGAGTATAATTTTCAAATTTTTAATTTTTGAGATGTAATGTAATAGTTATGGCCTAATTATCTAAAACTGTAAACATGGATAAATACTCGATGTGAATTATTCATTTAATTCAAGATTATATAATGTTTTATGGCCATGTACTTATACTGCTCCAACTTCATTCCTAGTGGCATTACCAACTACATCATATAATTCAAAATATTGGTTGGAAAATTCAACATGTTCACAATATGGGTAGTGATGAGTGAAAAAGAATCACTTGTATTAAAAACTAAAATGACAATTGAAGTTTCATTCAAGAGGGTACCTTGAAATATCAAAGGCACTGCATCTAATCCCGTTGGTGCCAGCTCTACCACATGAAGAGGCATACTATCTTCTTGGGAAGGGTTTCTCATAAGTGGCTATGCCCCGAACTAAATCTGACCATATGATGATCTGACCCTATCACCACGACCACCAAACTAAGATAACCCCATCCTAGATAACTTTGACTATGCAGGAACTCCCCTTGAAGCCACTGAACCTGCTCCACATTGGAGTGGACGTACCATCCATCCAAAATTTTGTATGTTTCCCATACCTCCACATTAGGAATAGGGATTTAGAGGATATTCGAATGCTAGTCCGATGTTCCATAGCCTCCTACACTAGTTTCACATGAAAAACCTTTCTTTAGAATCAATAGATGAAAACTGCCATGAAGGTTGTCCTAAGATTCCACCTCCCTACTTCCCCTACTCTTCTTGCTTCCTATTCTTCTCAAAAGAACTGCCACTACCCAATCCTGAAAGATGTCCCCTAGAGACTATCCATCTATTTTCAGTTGATCTTCACCATGTAAGCTCTATCAACCACTTCAGTATAGGTTTTCTTGTTGAACTAGTAGACCTGAGAGTATATCTCTGGCTACAAACCCCTCTAGAACTTTTAGGCCATCATCTACTCATTAGAGACCATTTCCGGAGCATATCAGATGAACTTAGCAAAAGTTTTGTCATATACCATCACTCAATGATCCCCCTGAAAAAGTTCCATTAACTCTCAACATAAATAATATGACAACACTTTAGGGCAATACTAGTTATTGCATATAACCTTGAAGTACTTCCAGCTCAACTACTCGTGTTTCCGGTCTTGAAGTACTGATTCCCACCACCTATAGTTGGGACCCCTTAACAGGATAAAAGGAACATTTCACCATGACCTCATAATGTGTGAACATGAACTCAAACATTTGCTCGATTTTTGAGCCACTCCTCTAATTCCTAGGGTTCTATGCATCCTCAGAAAGTAAGAGGCTTGATATTTAAGAACTCCTAGTATTTGTCCCTTTTTTTAATAGATTATTATTCTCTAACTAGAGTAGGGGATGGCACAAGATTCACTCTTTGTCCTAGAGCCTTATTGTTTTCGATTACAGCTTCCACCGAAATCTGATAAAAAGGCAAGGGATAACTCTCTATGGATTCCTCTTGTGGGTGCGTGTTAACAATCCGAGGAGGCATGTTTCAACACAAGGGAACAATACCAAGGGAAAAAAACCAGTACCAATGTTTTGAAACATTTCATCTATAAAATCAATTATAAAAAATCCAAACACATTACAACAATAAAATAAAAAACTACTTCACCCCCACCCGATGTCTACATGCAGTCTGCAGCCCACACGTCTCCCCTGTAAGTGAAGTCAAACAAGAAATTACAACATCCCACAGTGAATCATGGTCTATCATGAGAGGTGCAAGCCATGAACCCTACTCATGACCAAAACTCTGTGCCCTGAAATTCCTAGATTCTCTCTAGCCCGACTCATCCCACAATAATAATATAACACAATAAAAATAACGTCCCTCTCATACCATTTTTTCATGAACTAAACAAGGTAACCGTCAAAACTAGTAACAAACCCAGCCAATGAAAATTCACAAATGGAGTTCCCAGATCCCAAGGTCTGGAACATGTTCCCATGTATCAGAAATTTTTTTTGGGAATGATTTACCCGAGTATGGATAATTAAAACAAAAAAAAATCAATAAACCAAATTTACAAATTCATGGCCAACAAACAAAAAATAAAACTCATAACTGAAAACAGGAGTCCAAACCTAAACCATAGGTCCAAAGATACATAAAAGGTGTAGAAATAAATCCCATGGAACTCCTCATGACAATGGGTCACCACCCTCAAGCCATCTTCCCAACACCACACCAAGAATGAAAACTAACAACTTGAACCAGCACCACCACAAGCCTAGCTTTACCTATGAAAAAAATGATCATGTTTACTTAAATTAAAGGGGTTTAAATAGGGTGTGAGTGTAAGACCAATTAGATATCACCCATAAGACTCCATATCCTAATAGTTATAAGATAAAAATCATGAATGTTGTAATTAAAAAATATGGGGGAAATAATTTCAAATTGAATGAAACTTTAAAAGTAAAATGTTTTTAAATGATTATTTAAAAGGATGAAAACATTTAAATAAAAAAAATTTCTATTGAAATTTCTAGCCAGACACACCACAAGACAATGATAAATATTGAATATTTATTGAGTACTAATTTTGGGAACATCCCAAGGAAATAGTTAGTTTTGGGCCCCATGTACCTTGTATCATGGTGTAAAGTAAGCACAACAATATCCACTATCAGGAATGATCCACTAGTATGGAACATACCCATATTAAATTTGTCCCCAATCATCATCATTATAGTTTTTTAGCGTTGTCAATGTACAATATTCTATGTTATATAGGGACAAAACAACTCCAGATAACCAGTATACTAGTACACGTTTTCTCACCTAGACACCTGGGTTCCCCCATTGGTCTTAAGTAATTTACACATGTTAAAAAATAAATTTTTATATAAAAACACCATTTCTGGTCAAACACACTCCAAATAGTAGCTACACATACTTTTCAGCATTTATATAACTCAATAAACTATTTAGAATTTCCATAAAATATTATCAAGGAATATAATAAAACATTTCACTTAAAATCCATCTAAAATACCTATTTAAAAACCAAATGCAAACCAATGTCACCCTGACCTAGAAGTGGATGTAGATAAAATAATAATAAGACCCTCCCACCAATTATAAAACTACCCCATGTGGTACAACAATGAACACACATTTAAAACACCCAATTCTGCATAAGAATGGAATTTAAAAATCAATTATTTAATGAATTCCACCAAAAATAAATTTTTTTATCGATCAAAATAAATGAGTAGTATGATTAAAATATAAATCAAACAAGGCTGACTCATCTAGGTTTTCTTGAACATGGAATCACCTCCCACAAGTGTCAAAAACACCAAATCCTTGTGGAAATGTACAACCGTACCACCGCTGCCCCACAAGAGTGTACAGTCAAACCCAAAACAATAATATTAGACCAATAAAACAAATATCAAACCATAGTTTCAATGCGCTAATTTCTATAATTTAGGACCATCATGAAAAATGGAAGCAACCCTAAGAAAATGGGAAGAGGAAGGAAGGAAACCCACATACATGAGAGATCTTGAAGAAATCTCCCCAAATACAAAAATAGAATCATCTACAAACATCCCAAACATATATTGAAGTTCTCATAAGGTTAAATAGGTCAATTAGGAATTTAAATTGGAGAAAAGAATAAAACATTAAAGAGTTATTAATGAAAAAAATTACCTTTTCAAGTCTAGACGATCAGAGAAATCATGAGCAATTTTTCCAAAATCCGTGATGAATATGAGCTCAAAAAAGGGGAAAACGAACATTGGGGTGTGTCTAGGGTCAGTGGTCTCGAGTGAGAGGTGGAATGAGTAAATAAATTAAAAAATGTATTCAATATGAAAGAAATAAATTATTTTTTTAAAACAGGAAATGGGATCACGGGTTAGCCAAAAGCTTGAATTAATCTCCCAAATACACTATGATAATAGATTCTTAAGGGGTCCAAATAAATATTGTAGTTTTAATAATTGAGGGTATACCAAGTGTGAAGTGGAATGTGTAAAAAAAATTTAAAAAAAGGAGTTATAAAAGATTTTTTTTAAATCTAGAAATGATCTCATGGTTAGCCTCAATTCTTAAAAACCCATCCTTTTCTCTAAAAATCAATGGACCCCCCCCCCCAAAAAAATAATGAATGGAAATTACATGAAAAATAGCTTTTAAAATAATTCATTCATGGGAAAAAATATATATAATAAAAAAATTATTATCCTGAGGTGATCATATTCCTTTTATATTTATTGAACCCATATAATAAATTTCCACCAATGAATCCTCTTAACTTAATGTTAGTTAATCTCATTGAATTGAAATTTATTTAGTTTATAATTTTAAATTAATGAATATATTTATTAAGATATAAATGCAGAGCTGTTGAAAAATGTTATTAAATTATAACATTACATTCTAAAGAATCATGGTCTAAAATCCAAACAAAACTCATCTAATGAATAAAATATGAATTTGTAGCTATAAAAATTTATATTACCATTAACATGCATTTTTACATGTAAATATCTTATTATAAAAAATATTTCACATTAGATTCTAGATAAAAATTGTAATAATTTATTTTTTTGTTGAACATACAATTAATATGATTATATTAAATCTTTCTAGAATATATAAAATATCATCAAAATAGTTAAACAAACTATACTAAAATATCCAAAAAATAAAAATTCAACTCATAATGTAAATTACCATTCAATAATACCCTATTTATATTTCCATTAACATTACCAAAACATTATTGCTGACAAAAAATTAATGTGTATGGAACAATACATGTAGAATTAATGTAATAAATGGGGTTCAAGACACCTATTTAAATTAACAATTAGTTTACTAATCCTATATATTAATCTATATATAAACATATGTATGATACCATATATTTATTTATCTCAGTTTTGTGTTAATCTTATTTCATTTAGATTTTCCTTTTTCCATAAACATTGGTGGCTATGTATTTTTCATATAAAAATAGATTTTTTTTGTGAAAATGGCCTAATGTTTACGGATATATGTTAACTTGAATTAAGGAGTCGATATATAAACATGTTAAGGGGGATTAAAAGGGTTTCCCATGAGTTTAGTAGTCCTTAGAGGTGGTTTGGTAATATTTAAAGAAGGAGGGATGGAAACTATTTGCTGGACATTTACAATCCTAGTGCATGTTACATGACGTGTAACTACCTCTAAAAAATTTCCTGAACTGGTTCATGATATGAAATTTTCACACATCCTAAACATAATATAATATATTTGAATTTATATTAGGATGAATAATTACCTATGGTGTCATGTATTTTAGCATAAATCATTAATTTAGAAATAAATGACATGAAATTATTACATGCCATTTATTCCTGACAAATGAAAGTTATAAGTTGGGTGAAACATATGTTTATAATTATTAAATTAATGAAACCTCTCCCTATAAGACCTATGATGATTTACACGTGATTTTGGAGTCTCCTATTCAATTCTGGATGTTCTAATTAATCATCTAATACATAGTGAGTTGTTTTGCTAAGGTCTTCATCCTCTTCTATCATTCCTCATTTGTTGTGGTGTAAATCTCGTAACCATAGTTTTTTTTGTTTTTTTATCATAACCTTGGTTGATCTAGGTTCTTATGTAAATCTTCACTTCCTCTATCCATGTTTTCATTATCTCTTGGGAGAATTTTTTTAATCTCCATTGAATGGTGGTGAGTATATGCATATCCCTTAGGTCTGTTTAATTGTTATGTATATTTAATATTTTGATTGTTCCTACAAAGAATGTGCTCCAATTAATTTATACTTTTATTAATGAAAAAATATGGATGGAAATATCAGTTGGGTCTATAGGATTCAATTATTGGTGTGACCCTGATTATGGATACAGTTGGGTGAAAAAACTTGTGAGTAATAAGAACTTGGCTGATGAGTTAAAGTGTGTCTATAAGGACATTATTAATGAATATTTTTCAAGATATATAATTGCTATTTAGTGGTTTATTTTTTATTAATATTACTGTTGAAAAATTAATATATAAATGAATGTATAATTTAATGAAAAATGTTAATTTTTATAATTATCAATTAAGGCTTATGATATGATATTATGATATCCTTATGGTTATTAATTTTTTATTTCATGATGTAGTGCTTATATTGACCATGAAATTCCCATTTTCACCTTATAATTATTATATTGAGATATATCTTCCTAGTACAATGTTGTAATTCTTATATGGAGTGGGCTTTACCAAGACCCGTGATATAATGCCTACAATTTATGGGCTCTACCAAATCGCCTGCTGAAATACTTATATAGAAGGTTCAACCAAGATTTTATTTCTATGGATATATGGTTTTTCGTTAGTTTGGTTTTTTTATATACTTAGATATATTCATGTATGGGGACATAGATGGTTGATTGTTATATTGTGTTAATTAATTAAAAAATACAAATTTTTATATTTTATTTCATTCACATAATGTTAGAATGGCTATGTTTAGACATGGTGGTGTTGAAATAATTAGGGTTAATCACATCCTATTCAAGAACAATTATTCTCTCAATAGCATTATGTGGATTAATGATTGGAAAAGGGAATGGGATTTTGTTGCATATTTTTTGATTTTCTAGTTGAGATAGTGTATGGAGAAGGGACCAAAATAAGGTTCGGGGATAGGATCATTTGGGATTATTCTATTTCATCTGATTATTTTATTTATATTTTATTTTTAGTTTTACATTTAGAAACCATTCCAATTTTCATTACATGATACATCATTATTAGTTTATTGATTCCTAATTTTACATTATAGTCATGTGATATATGGTTTCCCCTATTCATTGTTACTATGATATTATTTATATACATCGTTTATTTATGCTACAATGTGACTCCATAGTAGGAAGTATATACTCCCAAATATATCATCACATACCCACTACAATTCTATAGCCTCTAACATATGGGGAGGCATGCTTAATGTCTAGTAACCAATGCAATTTGTCCATGTGAGAGGGTATGAGAACTGAGAATGTTAAAAAATGGTAAAAAAGGAGTGGGTTTTTCATTTCTAATGATTTAATATTGGTGGAAATTTAGAAAGGCGATTATGAAATATTTTAACCCAATAATGATCCTACGCATGGGAGTAGTTATTCTACATATGAGGGAAAATAGAAATTCCCAAGGATGGGTTTTTTTTCAGGATGTTATCTTATTACAATTGATGTAATTTCACCTAGAGTAATTGACATGTTTTTTGATGTTATTATTCATTTTATTTAATATTTTGTCCTTCTATGGTGCAATATGAGATTTCATGCATACTGATAGGAAAATATTTAAATACATTAGCATGTAATTTAAATTGTAATGACATATTTATTTCATGTGTTATATCCATGCCTATAAGAACTATGAAATATGATATATGTTGTAACTAATAAATGAAATGAAATGAACTGTATGTCTTGGAAAAAAATTTATAATCAATGTTTTGAGAGACCAAGAGAAGTGGTTCTCTTTTGTTGTAACCTATTGAGGTTGAACATGCTTATTACTTAATGTTCAGAAGTGTGTTTTTATCTAGTAATTAATATATCTCCCTGCTATATTCGAGTTGAGAGTCAAGATATTCGAAACAAGAATTCTCCTAACTCAGCTCATCAAAATATTCTAGTATCTCAAGAGGATCAAATAGATGTTCAACATCATGATATATTCTTAAGGTCCATTGGATTCATGTAAAGGGATACTGTTCATACCCTATATTTGATATCAGATATAATGAAATAGTTTCAAGTATAGTATCCACCAATGTTCATTGTGGAGGGAGTAACCTAGTAATTCGAGTTCCAAATTGAGTCCACCCAAACAATCTTCTTAGTTTATTGAGATACCCACACATAGGTGGGTTATGCTTACTACATATATTATTTGTGAAACTTCCATGTTTTGGTGGGACATTCCAAAGGAGGCTGTATAGCATGAGTATTAATCTTGAAAGGACTTTGACTTGATGTTATTAAGACACATCTATCTAGATACGTTTTATGGATGATAAGGCTCTCGATTTCATATTTCTAACACAAGAGGGGAGCCAGTGACACACACACTAATCATTTCACCGACCTGTACTGATTTACACCTTTTCTGGGGTGGAAGATATCTATAGGGAGAGATGTTTTTACAATTATGGTCCCAATATGATTAGTTCAGATGTGAAATTTTCTCATCTGTGTATCATTTCAATTGGGATGAATCAAGAACGCTTCATATATGGAAATCTAAGAGAGTTCATAAGTAGTGTCCCAACTAATTAAATAGGGTTAACTAGGAGCTATTATTCCAGTGGAAAGAATCACCACTATGATAGTTATCACTAAGGAAATAATAGGCATTGAAGTTAGGGAATTTGAAACCCATCTCAAAGATCATGTTCTGTTGTAGTGCTATCAATGTGGAAAGTTGATCCACAAGAAGCCTTAGTGTCTTTACCATTATTTTGTGTGCAATTATTATTTTAGTATGTTTCATCTTAATATGGTATTACAAAACAAATCAAATAAGAGAATTGGTAGGGGATTGGGATATGTACCATAGTCTAGGAAGGAATCAGTTACTCCTTAGTATAAAGGTAGCTAGTGTTCCACAGGACAAGAAAGTCAAGGTAGGGTATGTGGAAACCCAGTGAAGGATTAGTAATACTAGGAAGAGAGAAATATCTTAGGGGAGTTAGGCTGGAGCCTAGGGAATAGGTGCTGGTAAGATACACTTCAAATAGACTACTCTGGGTATTTTGGATACCTGACATTCTACCTTAATAAGTACGATTATTGTGTCATCTACCATTTTAGGTTTTTTTATACAAGAGATTCGCAATCCTTTTCATCTTATATTTTTTTGAAAAGGGTTTATCTATTTTTTCAAGAAATTAGAGGGTTCTTTGACCATCAATTCACCAATGGGAGTGCAATCAGAGAATATTAAATAGTGCAAGGAATATTATAGACAGATTGGTGGTTACCATTTCTTTGGGAACCATTCATTCTAGAAATTATAGGATTCAATTAGATTCTTTATATGGATTACTTAGTCCAATAATAGGCTCATGATGAATATTATCATAGATGACTTTCCTTTGTATCACGATAAAGAGACATCTATTCTCGCCAGGGTGAGTGGGATATTCAGGCTGGTTGTGCAGTACCAATTAAATTAACATTAGATTGTCTCATTACTCATATATAAAACCTTGTTCTAGATGATTTTGGAATGAATGTTGATTCTTTTTTTTTCTATTGGTAGATAGATTTTATTATGAATTTCATGATGAGTCCAAATGTATTACTAACTAAGTGGGCTATAAAGTTAATGATCAAGTTGGTACCAGGAGTAGAGTCAGTCTCTATCCTTCCATATAGAATGGAACTAGATGAGCATCAAGAGTTTAATGTTCAGTTTTAAGATCCAGAGGCTAATGGTTTCATAGAACATAGTAAATCACCATGGGGTTATCTATTTCCTTTTTACCATGAAGGATGATGGTACATTTCTATTATTTGTTGACTATTGGTGATTGAACTAGATGAAGACGATGAACCGATATCCTCTTCCACTAATTGATTATCTCTTAGATCAGATGAGGGGTTCTAAGATATTTTCTAGGATTGATTTATGATCACAACTCCATCATTGGGGTTTGAGACCATCGAACATACCCAATACTACATTTAGTATTTTTTTATGGGTTGTATGAGTGCATAGTGATGCCAATTGGTTTTAAAAAGGCCCTAATACTATTCATAGGCTTGTTGAATTGGATCATTGATCCTTTTTGAGACTAGTTTATTTGTGATTTCTTTCGACAGTGTATTATTATTCTCCCATCTAGCTGATGATCCTGAAAAACATCTTGTCACTGTCTTTTGTATATTGATAGACAAATGGATTTTTGATGATCTAAAAAAATGTAGATTGTGAATAGATAAATAAAACTTCTTGGAAAAATTCTTCTCAAAGGTAGGATTGTTAATTGACCTAGATAACGGTAAATCAATGGTTTCATGGGAACAACTGAAGAATATTTTCATGATTCATTGCTTTATAGAATAAATTGGTTTTTAGTGGAATTTTATAAAGGTATTCTCTCTTCAGCAAGCCCCAACATCATGGATGGCCATGAAGGGAGTGAATTTTATTTGGTTATATGATAAAAAGAGATATTTTCAAGATATGAATGAGAGGATGACCTCAACACCTATCCTCACATTACCTATTCCACATATAGCATGTACTTTGTACTATGATACATTTAAAGTTAGACAAGGAGTACTTGTGATGTAGGAGAATAATGTGGTTGATTATGGGTCTAGATAGTAGATACCACACGAGAGTAATTACCCAACACAAGATCTGTAGTTGGAAACAATGGGGAATTCCATGAGGTGTTCGATAAACAATATTATGGATGAGTGATTTTTGGCATACATATACCACAAGAACCTCAAGTAAATTACTTCTCAGTGAATCCTAAACCTTCCTTAGAGGAGGTGCGTCTAGTATCTGAAGTATTTAAACTTTGTGTTCTCTTATACAATGGGAAAATGCATTTTTTTTTGAAAATTATTTATACAAGAATAAATATAAATAAGAAAATTTGGAGTATTTAGATGAGTCATGGATGGTGTAACTCTTTGTAGATATGTATGCAGAGGTCCAGGAGTCCTAGGGATGAGTATCTTTGAATTCGACCTATTTTATAACAGTGCTTGTGTACCATATGGAGACTGAGAAGATATCTAATTTGGATGTATTAGTTTTGGGAGTCTTATTATATAGTGGAGAGACACCATTAGGATGGCCTCCTAGTACAAGAAAAATATATTCCTTTTTGTGGCTGTGAATGGGTTCATATCGAATTGCGTGAGGAGTTGATGATAATATTTCATTATTATTTATGGGAAGTACATACTAGAATGAAAAGGAAGTATCATTATCTTTATAGATATTACCAGTAGTTAGGAGTAAATAATGATGTAGCTGGATTTTGTTTGGGAAGTTTCATTATTTATTAGGTGAAATAAAAGCATAAAAGGCTTACATGGCTGTTGCATCCTATAACCATTACTGAGTAGAAATTTTATGATGTAACTATGGATTTTTTGTCTAAAATACCCTGGAAATCAAAAAATATTTATTTACATTGGGTGAAAATGGATCAAATGAAAATGGTACCCCACTTCTTACCAATTAGGGTTTTTTTCATAATTGATGATCGAGGTAGTCTCTCATTGAGTGAGATATTTTAATTGCACATTGTTCTATAGAATATCATTTCATATGGAGAACTTCATTTCACAACATTGGTATGGATGTTTTTTTAGAATGGATCATAGAGTTTTCTGATTTGGACATATCATCCTCACACTGATGGTCAATCAAAGAATATTTTATAGGTTGTAGAGTATATTTTATTATTTGTGTTTTGTATTTTAGTGGTTCATTGGAGAATCATATATAACTCATAAATTTCATATATTATAAAAAGATCCATGAATATGAAGCAGATTGAAAATTTCAAGGCCTTGTATGTGTGGCCATGTTGTTTACTTGTTTTTGGTTTGAGACATGGGAGTTAGTAATATTTGGTCCAAGTCTCATGTATAATACATATGAGCAGGTTCATCTGAAAAAGAAGAATTTTGTGACAGATTTGAGAAGGTTGAAATCATACATTGAATGTTAAAGATTAAAAAATAGAGTTTTTTGTTTGTCATATTCTTTTCCTTCAGGTGCCACATAGGTTGGGGAAAAACCATATGGAAAATGTGGATAAGTTTGTTCCCATGTTATTCAGTCCATTTGAGAATGTAAATGGGGGCCTTCTAGTGTAATATTGATTAGGCCTTACGTGGTATTAAAGTTCAATGAATCATGTTTTTCAAATGTCACATCTTCAAAGATACTATTATATCCCTATACATTTGATATATTTTAGGAAATGGTGAATTTTTTCTTTTGCATCATTTTAGGATCATCCGATATGGATTGGGGACTATAATGAGATAAATCTACAGGTAGGAATTTACCTTTTGTTTGAGTGAAGTGGTAAAATGTGTGTGTTTAGTAGGATACCTGAGATAGGGAGTATGATATGAATACATAGTGGCCATAATTATTTGATAAGTCCCTACACTGATACATGGAGCATATGAGGGATGGATTATTATATGTTGGTTAGATTTTATGAACCCATTTTTTTCTATATACATCCCTCCTTTATTTTTTAGTTAAATAAATTTATTTGGTTTTTTCCTTTTTCTTTAAACCCATCTGGCTAAGTCCAATTTTGTGATGACGATCCATTATTAGGGAAAATGATATAATGATTTTGGTTGTATGTTTAATTGAATTAATAGTGTCTAGGTATAAATGTTTTAAGAGGGATAATTAGGATTTCCCATGTGTTTGGAATGATTCAATGGTTGTTTTGGACCTTTTATAGATTCTAGTGTGGAAAATGTTCACTGAACAATTACACACTATATATATGTGACACAATATGTAACTGTTACTAGACATATGTCATGAACTAGTTAATGATGTGAAGTAGATACACGCCATGAACATAATTCATGTCATGTAATTGAATATTAGGATAAACATTATCCTGAGGAGATGTTTTTATATCATATCTCCTTAATTGATAAATACATGATGTGAATGGGTTACAGGTCATGTATTCCTCAATTAAAGTGGTTTTAAGTATAGAAGTAAATATGATTGTCATTTTTAATTTAGTACAACCTATCCTTTTTATATCTAAGATAATTTATAAGATATTTTGGAGTGTCTTATTTATTTATGATTTCTCAATCAATCACTGAATCCCTGGTTAGTTTTTTTTCTTATCATTCCCACATCTTTCTTTATTCCATGTTCATTGAAGTATAAATTTATTGGTCATGGTTTTTTTGTGGGTTTTTGATAATGAATTTGATTGATCTAGTTTATTTTTATAAATCTTATGTTCATTGTTCAATGTTGTAATAATCCTTTGGATGTGCTATGTTAATCATCAATATAAAGTTGAGATTATAAATCTATCCCTATGTTCTTTTCTATTGTAAAGTCTGTTAAATATTATTATTGTTCCCAAATAACATGAAATATATTTAATTGATTCATTGATTAATGGTAAATTATTGAATGGAATATTGGTTGTTTCCCTTTCATTCAATGGTTGATCCAATTTGTCTTATTGCTATCTGTTGGGTGAGAAAAAAATTGAGTAAGAAGAAATGTATAATGGTTTATATTTTGTTTAGAATGAAATGATACCTTATGTTGTTTCTTGATATATATTCCCTAGTTAATGGATTTTTTATTATTTATACAACTATTAGAAATTTGAGATATAAATGAAATTGTGATTAAAAGAAAATATTAATTTTTACAATTAACTATTGAGGATTATGATGTCAAATTGTTGTATCCATGCAATTATGACTTGTTGAGTTCATGTTTTAATTATTATATTGAGTGAAAATTGCACATTACTATACTGTAATTCATATATTGAGTGGGATATACATAGTCACATGTTGTAATGATTTTATTGAGTTGGGTTTTCCAAGTCCCATACTGTAATTTTTATATTGAGTGGGATCTACACATCAGCATGATGAAATTTTTATATAGAGGGATCATCCAATATTTTTTTGATATTTTATTTGATATATGTTTATTGGTTGGTAAGATTTCTCAAACTTATTAGAAATATATAGGCATGGAGTTAAAGTGTGTTTTTTGATTAATTATATTAATTAATTAATTAATACTCTTATTTATCGATTATTTCATACAAAATTTTCCAGAATCATTATTTTTAGACATGTTTATGTTGATTAATTGAGATTTAAACACACTATATTCTTGTTTTGTTTGGTAGCAGAGTATATTACATGGAATAATGATTAGATAATGGAAGGTGAACTTTTTATTGATTTGTTTCTTTACTAGTGGGAAGGTGTTTCGAGATTGGATTGACCTAGGATTTTATACTGGGGTCTTCTAGGATTATTCTTGGATAGAATATTTTTCAATTTGTATCATTTTAGTTTAAAAATTAGATATATTTACACAAATGACAACATGATTCATCATTATTGTTTTATTTTTTACACTTTCAATTTCTATTAGTATGATACATGGTTGTCATTGTTCAGCATTACTTGGAATATATTTATTTATATATTTTATTTTGGATACTATGTGAATCCATATTAGGGGGTATAGCCTCCCTACTATATCATCAAATCCCCGATGCTTTTCAGATGCCACTAGTGCATGGGGATGCATGCTAGGGCACTAGAATCCAACCTGATTTGTCTACGTGAGAGGGTTTTAGATTGAGGAATATTTCACAATAACTCATAAGTAATGAAGTAAATGACATATACAATTAGAATCTAAGAAATAAACTCTATAAATAAACCATTAAAATGGAAAAGTTAAAGTCATATAGATATCCTCTAACATATTATAAAAACGTTTAGTAATTAAATGACTAAATAAAAGCACAAAATCAAGAATAAATATATATATATAAATAAAATAAATTTTGAAATACATATTTTGATAAATAGTCCATCCAAAAAAAATTATTGTTTCATCATTATGAAACTACACTGGACACTTATGACTATAAAATACATAATCCACTATAATCACATTTTTCCTCTATGTTCAATTTGAATCAAATAAAAATATACCTAAAAAAATAATTAATTTAGTGGGGAAATAAATAAATAATGATGAAATGAGATATTATATAATAATATATTTATTTTAAAAAATAAATCAACGAGGAATGATATAGATAGAGGAGAAGGATTAAATAGAAACAATGGGAGAAGAAGAGTAGTACTATATTTTATCTTTGTGTCTTAGACAAAAAACCCACAATACGAAAAAAAATTAAATGAAAAATATCATAATGTAAAAAATAAATATAAATAATTTTTTTACTATCCACTGCTAGGTACCTAGAAGAACATTGATTGGAATCCAATATAATACATCCATATCTCTACAAAATTTCCTATATGTAATTTTAAATTGATAACATACCATGTAACTAGGGTCACTTTATCAGGTACCTGATTCTATACTATAAATATCTCATCAAAACATAAACATTATAAACATAAAATGATACCTATTATAATAATCTCACCACCTCCAAATGATTAATTTGTTCTTCCTAAAACACAATATTTTTTCCCAAATTAAAATCTATAAATTTAATATTAACTTTATTTTTTCAAATCATATTATATTAATGTGGACCAAAATGAAACTTATTATGTAAATTATAAAACTGGAAAATACAAAATAATTTAGTGAATATTTTAAAATGATCACCTATGTAGTTTGATATAGATAATAGTTCTCCAAATATAACTTGAAAAGTATATACTACAAACTAATTTAAATAATAAATGAAAATAATATCATTTTCATTGTGGGTAAAAATTTTCTCTATAAATCGTGGATTTTTGTTTTCTATATACAGGTAATTCATGTGATTATATTTTAATCATTTAACATATAATTTTTCAATTATATTTATAATTATGTGATATAAAACAATAAAATGGATGATTATAAAAACATGTAAAGAATCGCCCATCCTAATGAAATATATTATAAATAATTTTATATTTTAATGATCTCATTAATTATTTAAATAATGTTAATATTGATAATTTTTGAAAGATACAACATAAAAAATAAATATTATATCTGTTCATTTGAAAAAATTTTATAAAAATTGGGAAACATTGATTCAACCACTCCTTCTTGTTGTTCAGTTAATTATTTTTGTTGGAATAATAGTTTATATGAAAAAAACCAGAATTATAATTTATTAAGATAATAAATTTGATATTAAAATTGTATTACTATTTTTAAAACATAAAAATTAAAAAATAATCAATGGGATATTTATAGTCTAATATATTTAAATAATTTATGAATTTCTATATTTAATGGTAAAGGATTTCATGTCTTGGAAAATATTATTATATAATTATCTACATTATTTGAGAAATTTATTTCAATAATTTTATTATTAAATTCACCTCAATTTAGAAATGATAAATCATAAATTAAATTTAAATAGTAATAATTAGTGTAAAAACCATCTCATGTTTAGTTTAGTGGGGTTGAAAATGAATGTGGAATCAATGAGTGTGGAAGCAAAAAGACTAAAAATATCATTATTTGAATTTTTTATTCTCTTTTAGAAATATATATTAAATGTTTTGATGGAGGTCTATGAGTTATATAATCAAGTTTAAGAGGTCTTGGATATTTTATCGGAGTTATAGGTATGGATGATGGATGGGCGGTTCCTATAGAAGGCTAAAAAGTATTCATACGTCTGATATGGGGTAGTTGGTGAAAATATTGTGGATGGGTTCCTTCCCCCTAGGGCTACTATGTTTCAAGTTCCTTTCATTGGGTGCCCAATGGAGTGAAATATCGAAAATTATGAATAAACAGGTAATTAGTCTCGTATAGTTTTTTTTGTATTGATACAGAGTGATAAATAAGCATTTTACCCTCCCTTATACAGTGACACCTTGAATGTTCTCTTATTATTATTTATTACATGGTTTGGTAGGCCACTCTTATTAGCACCCATATCCCCTCCTTAAAGTTCCTAGATTCATGAAAATCAATGGAATTTTTATGTGAAAAATGTCCGTTATTGAAAAAAATTTCACTCCCATGAGTCTACTCTACCTTAAAAAAATTGTGGGTGGGGGGGGGGGGTTGGATTTTGTATATAAGACCAATCGCACTAGATAAAGGTGGAATATTGTAGTATGTGAAAGAGAATATGATATTTTGGGTTAGAGTCATCCTATAATTGATGAAGTCTCATAGTCTTGGGTGATTTTGATTGATGAAATATTATTCAATATTTTTTACGGGTTTTCATCAAATTGTTGACGAAATTATGGGATGAAATACTACAAATTATTGGGGGTATTTTTTTATTTATGTTAGGGATGTTCCATGTGCTGGTCATAACCAATTTTTTTAGGATTCAATAAATTACATTCTCTTGTGAATTTTACCGTGTTTATTAGTAATTAAATGATTATGGAATTAAATTTATTGATTAATTAAAATTTCAGTACGATTAATGAATATGAATATTTATGGACCTTGGGACTTTTATTAGTGGAAGATGTATATAAATGCCTAATAAATGACGGTGAAATGTTTTTCTAAGGGAAAAAATTTGGTATAAGTTTATTGGTACAAAAAAATATCTCGATTCCATATACATATAGTTATGTAAAAATTTTAAACTGGTACCTCTTCTTGTGTGTGATTATCATTGAATAAAATATCTATTTTCTAATATAACCCATATAATATTTATGATATTCCGTGGTCCCAAATAATTGATTTGATAAATAATCATTGATTCCTCTATTATTTATGGTAATAATATTTTCCTAAATTTTGATTCTTCAGAAATATGGAACTATGTGGTGAATGAAAATGATGAATAAGAACATAGTGGGCCTTAGGACTGGATACATTGCCTCCTTTTATAATGTAAAGAAATTGATTGAGGGTGGATGGATTAGGGGTGGTATATATGGATCATTGTGTTTCTATATACCTCTTGGATTGTTTACTAGTCTATGGTTTACTTATTTAAACCATTTTAATGTTTTATATTTGTGGGTATACCTTGGTATGAACTAATTTATATGTTTGTAATTAGAAGAGAAACCTAGTGTAAAAAATTCTTATGTAAATTTTCACAATGGATTATATAAAACTTATAGTGTCATTATCCTATATCATTTTATTTATGAAAATTTTTAAATATTGATATGAATGTTGTTTTGTGATGTGAAATTGTGACCATTGAGTAACATGAAATTTACATTTTTTTAAAGGTTGTGGCCGATGCCTTATTAATAATTAAATCAAAGCAAAGAAATATTTTAACTAGGTAGAGGGAGACCTATTACATAGCCCGAAGCCCCAGTGGGCATTTATCCCATTACATGGCCTGTAGACACAAATTTTGGCCCTAAACCCATTCTGTGAATAATATTGCTATAGTACCACACAGTACCCTACTGCTGCTACAGTTCCCTACTGCCGCTATAGTAGCCTACCACAACTACAGTACCCTACCACCGCTGCAGTGAGCTACCGGCACTACAGTACCCACCTTTGCTACAGTACTGCCACTGCTATAGTACGGTACTGTACTACTACAGAACCTACACCCAATGGGTTTTGTACCCTCATTTTTCATGTAGGATTATGGGGTGCTTACCACTAAACCAAACCCCTACTACAACAAGAATTTTACCTTTTTTAGAAATAGAATATGAGAACCCACAAGTGGTTTTTAAATTATAATATGAAATAGTATAAATGTTAGGAATTTTTTTATAATTCAGGAAATTGATGGAAAAATAGAAATAGGAAAACATGGTGGTATCCTTGATAGAAATGGATATAGGAATAGTTTGGGTGTTTTAGAGGAAAACCTAGGAAATATGTAATATGTTTGGATGAGTTTCAAAACCAAAAAATGATCATGATATATGTGTGTTTTTTGATGAAATATATTACTAATGTGTTCAATTTAAAAATAAATTCAGACTATATGAATTATTATGAATTTTATTTTATGTGCGTCAAGATTGTATGGGTTGGTTTCTCATGAAAACTATTCTCATGTGATGTAATATGAAGTATGGTTGGATAAAAATTCCCCCCACTTATAAATAATATATGTTGGTATGATATAAGAGTAATAGGATGGGAATGAATTCCAAAAAAAAAGAATATGTGTTTTTATAGAGTTGATTATTCAATATGTTAAACAACATGAAAACCATTAAAACATTATTTTAAATTTTTGGTGTTCATTCTAATCATATATATATAAGATAATATTTATTATGTATTTTGATATGTATATTTTTATCAGGTCTACCATATATGTTCTTAGAGGATTAGTTGGGTTATTGGACATCATTAATGTAATGTGTGTTTCAAGATGGGTACTCATGCCAACTTCAGATGTTTGAGAATTTGAAAGGTTTATAATATGAGTTAGATGTGATTACTACCAATATATTGACATAGAGTGGGTCAAATGAGATATCTCCCATGGGATTGTGATATGTGTTAGACGTGATATATCCCAATGGATTATAATGTAGTTTAGATATGTTGCCTTTGGAGGTGTTTGTGCTTGGATAGGTTAGACATGATACCTCTTAAGGGATTGTGATGGGGGTTATATATGATACCACTTCGTA
Source organism: Viscum album (assembly GCA_963277665.1). Lineage (NCBI taxonomy): Eukaryota > Viridiplantae > Streptophyta > Magnoliopsida > Santalales > Viscaceae > Viscum > Viscum album. The sequence continues at coordinate 1,761,383,881 of OY728120.1, read as the reverse complement.
AGATGGTTCTTTATTCTCACTGTTATTATAATATTTAATATAGTTTGATAATTATTTCACTTTTTTTTATTTTTGGAGAAATTTTCATTATTTCCTAACCACCTTTTGAAACAAGTATTTACACATTAGATTGGATTGATCAACAATCATGTTCATGATGATATTACTTTTTATAGTTTTTTGTTTAATTAATATGATCATTACAAATAATATGTAAGAATAATATAACTGATATGTTAATTCCAACATTGTTTTAATCATAATATTTATTATTCACTTAAAACATAGAATTTTTGAGAAATATGGTACCCAAGAAGACCTCAAAACCATAGGAAGAATTTGTACATTGACCTAGTGTTCGATGATGCGGACAAATGAATTAGATTGATATGGAAGTGGTGGCCTAGTCCATACATACAATCACGTGATGATTTTTTTTTTATTTTTTTTTATTTTTGGATTTGTTGTATATGATATCCCCATGAGAGTTATTGCTATTGTCTAAGTAAATCATTTGGAATATAGAAAATCCATTATATGATTTTGAGTGGTCTTTTACTCCCCTTTTAATTGCTCGGCTATGAGATTATTTTATTTTGTTGGGATATACGAAAGCTATTTATATAAAAAATCCTCTATGTTTTATGGTTATATATATATATATATGAGGGAATTTTCTCCGACATGTTATCGGTTATAATGAGGTTCTCCAGAGGTTATGTGGTTGTGTTTCATAATAATAGTTGTTTGATGTCAGGTAGTTCCTTAAAATGTTGAATTAAAATATTTTATTATTATCTAACACTTTTTGATATGGTTGAAACTATAATAAACTAGTTAAAAATAGAATATATAATATGTAATACTCATGTATAGAACATCCATGAGAATAATTAAAAATTACAATGGAGCATGACTATTATTCATAGATTATTCTATAGAAGTTTAGAAATTCTAATTATCACAAAAATTATATTTTGATATTTTTTTTACGTAGTTACTCTTAGCATGGTGTAGAATGATTTTTATGATTTTGAAATATTTTTTCATGTAGTATTCACATTGGATTTTTCATTGAGATTTTCATTTGAAAATAAGATCTAAAATTCATTACATTTATTTAATGTGTTATTTATAAATTATAATTATTTTTCATATATATGTTGATTGTGGAATTCTAATTAAATTGAATTTTTTATTTTACAATATTTTACAAATTGTTTAGTTAAATAATATATGTATCGGATACCTAACCTTTATAGTTGGTTTCAATGGGTTTATGTTATAACATTGATGCATGTGACACTTATGTTGTAGGTTGAGAATGGATAAGTGTGATATTTCTCAATAGAGAGTTTTCATTTTTATTTTTTGGTAAATCGAACATGTTTTTATGGGGTAGCATCTTGAATTTGTACAAAGATGTGACCTTGATCCTTATGGGGAAATTATAGTATGAATATTTATGGTTTGAGTGTTTTTCATGAGATTTTTAATATATTGTTTATTCCAATTCTAGGCGGGTCAACAAGTGAGTGGCCTTTTAATTTCTATAAAGGTGGTTGAATATTATCCCTATGATGTGACCTATAATTGAATGACTTATTGACTATGTGGGAGGGAGCAATTTGTTTGAGACCTATCTCAAGAAGTTAGTGATTCAAGTTCTCTAATTGGATAACAAGGTGTATCCTTGTTATCTTTCAACATGTGTTGTAATATATGAGGGTAACCTAATAAAAGTGTGTTTGTTGATTCCAGGGTTTTCCTTTAGATAAAAATAAAATATATTGATGCTTCATTACTATTTGGATAACAAAATCATTATGTATTATCATGTATCAGGTTAATAATCTTGATACCTTAGATATAATTAATATGAATTTAATTATAGTTTATGTGTTGTGACTAGTCATATAGTCACGAGAGACATGATCAATTAATTAATTAGGAAAATTTGTCATGAATATATGATATATAATTAATTGTTGATTTAATTGAGTTTTATAGAAGGGTATCGTTATGATGCAGGACTACTTTATGAGATGTGAGTTACAATGACTGATATTGAATTTTTTTAGATTGTTCATCTAGATGATATGTTATCATGGGATACTAGTATGCATTTTTTTCATCCTATAGTGAATGTGATAGGTCTGAAATGCATGAGAGATATAGACTTCTTACTATCACCAAATAAGGTATTTCATTACCATAATCTGATGTACTTATTTGAGATATATCATCAATGTAAATTTGGAATCAATTATATTCTTATAAAATTTGAATCATATTTCCATCACATAATAAATAATAAGAACATCACCTAAGGTTCCATATACCTATCACATAAGATTGTGTTTATGATTTTTCAAAGTGATGTATTCCAAGATCATCACATAAGAACTCTTAGTCTTTTCACATAAGATTGGGAACCAAACATACTCTTGATGTAATAGAGGATCAAAATTTAATGTACTCTTGGGATGTTTAATTATATGATCATAACATATTGGAAAATCACATGTTTACATCCACTGGGGAGGAAGCCACAAAAAACCTTCACATTAGGATTTGGACATGGTAATTTCTAATGATAATGACCATATAGTTTAATTTATGGTAGATATTAACGGATATTTTTGTGTGGTTGATTATACTTCAAGAAGATTATCGGGATTTGAAGATACCACCCACCATGGGAAGAAGAAATAATAATGATATGTATATTGAAACTAAAAGTGTTTTTTACACATCTTGATGGAGAAAAATAATAAAAAACACTTAGTTTTTGTTGCGAAGTTTATGGTTTTGTGATTGCACTTAACCATAATGATTAACTCCCTGAAGTAATGATACATGAATCATAAAATGTGTAATTCCAAAGGAATAATTGTGGGTTATTATTTAGGTTTTAAATAGATACCAAGTATGCTTAATAATTCAAATATGGGAGAGAGAGTTGGATTTACACAAATTAAGTGTCCTGAGGAACTACCTCAAGAACTAAGATTTTATGATTTTTTCTTGATCATATATTTTTCTACTAAAATTATGTATAGGATAATCACATATTATTTTTACAAACTATTCCCTGTGAAATATACCATGGTATAATAGTCCATCTATATAGAATTTAATGTGAAAAAAACTATTGGGCCCATGATTGATCTCTAATCTTGTAATTTATTATCTTTTCCCCCTCAAATTACATGCTAGTATGTTTAGTGAATATAGAAATAAATTAGAGGTTTATGATCCAGAGTTCACACAAAACTGGGGATTTCAGGAATTTTTGTGTTTGTTAGACATTTGTCTCTAGAAATAATTGGACAAAATCATTTTCATGGGAATTGATTTGGTCAATTTGGGTTTTTTTGAAACATTGAGTTGTGTGAGATATATTCCTCTTACATGAAATATGATCTTTATGGTGGAGTGTTGTGAGAAATTATATTGACCATAATCCAAAGAATTTAAAAGATCATTTTACTTATTTAAAATACACTTATCACCTATTTGAGTACTTGTATGTCTATGTTGGACTCACCTATTTTTATAATCGCAAATCATGTTTTGATAATCCAAAATCATGTTCTGATAATCCCAAATCATGTTTTGATAATAACAAATCATGTTTTATTTTTGGGATAATTATGTTTCTCTTACAAGACAATCATTTATGTGAAAATCATGTTTATATCAACATTATATTCATATAATTTTAATCTCACTGCTTCTTGGTTTAAGCTTAAAATGCAATGGTTACTGATGAAAAGGTCACCAATGCAATGGTAACTGTTGCAAAGGTTACCGATGCAAAGTTTACTGATGGAAAGGTTACCGATGAAAAGGTCACCCATGCAAGGTCACTAATGCAATCTCACCGATGAAAGGATACCGATGGAGCGTTATTGATGGAAGGTTACCATTGGAAAGGTTACCAATCAATGCTGACCAATGTGCACTTTCTGTTGAAGCCGACCATTGTGAAGGAAACCATTACTAGTCTACCATACTCTCTTACTCCATAATTTGTAAAATTATTATGATTATCATAATGGTCAAATTTGCTAACTTTAAGGATTATGACTTAATTAATGCTTATTATAGACATATCAGGAGACCATTTCTTGACCGTATGAGGTACGAGAAAGAATGCATGTGATGTACTTACTCATATTGTCAGACTTAAAATATGTAACAGTAGAGTGAGGAAGAAATATATATAGAGGCACAGAGAAAAACGAGTAATGAGAATGTCTGGAAGTTAAATGCATGAGGAAGAAATTACTGAAGAACAAGGAAGAACCATTCGAGCACCTTCACTACGAACCCCAAGAACATCAAGAAGATCATTTTGGGAAAACGACTTGAGGATGCCTTATGTGTATCATAAACATTTATTAAACTCAAGAAGTAGAACAAACAATTCTTGAAAGATAGTACCTAAAGTTGCGACACTCTATTTTGGAGACAACATCCAGAGATAGACTCAAACTTTAAATTCTTCAATTCAAGGAGTTAAGAGAAGAACTTAAATCACATAGAGCCTTCTAAACTCTATCTCATAATAATTTCTCTATTTTGTTTCTTCTTTTTACATTTGCGAGAAGTTTTTCTCTCAGCTTCACACACTGTCTCCTATTATTGAACTGGAGGATATTGAATATTCTTACATCAATACTCCCTTAAAATTTTGTTCCCACGTAAAACCATGGAAGAGACAGTGTGTGGTTTGTATTGTTTGTCTTTCCTATGAAGAATAGTGGTAGAGGTTGTGAACCCTGGATAGGTTGTGAAAACTAATGTAAATCCTGATACAGGATATGTATCAAGTTTATTGTTATTATAAACATCTTGGTGGAAGGTGATCACCAAGTGGAGAGGATTACTTCTTGGCTAGAGATAGAAACTGTTGTTTAAATTTTATGCATTCTATATTTTGTTTTACTCTATTTTATCCTTTTTCTAATACTTATTTATAAAATATAATTTTTTTTCATTCACTATGATTCTTAGTTAAGGTAAGTGTGTGTATGTTTTTAATTCATTAAACTTGTTTCAAATGCTAAAGAAGTGTTTTACACTAATTGAACTCAGGAATAATCACCCTTTGAGAATACTATTGACTAATTAGGCATCTATATCACTACTGCCTTAATTAACTAGGTCGTTTTTTATATTTGGGGTATCTTTATAATAATTTTTTTAAACAAACATTTTAAGTGGGAACTCAATTCATCCCCTCTTGAGATTCCACTCTAACCAACATTTTGAATAAGAGGATTAGTTTAGTCTATTTTCACTACTACTTGTACTGTTGTGAAACCACTCAAATTATTTAACATGGATTTTAGTTGTATCTTAATGATCTTAAAATTTCTATCATATCTAAATTTTTAGTTCTTTACATTCTAATTAACAATGGATAACAAAGTTGAGGGTGCTGCTACTAACTGGTCACCTTTCATTAATTGTAATAACTATGCTTGGTGGAAATTAAAAATGAAAATGTATCCTAAGAGCATGGGACCTGAAATATTGGACACAATTGAAGAACAACATCTATTTCCTGCTACTGCTAGGGACACATGGTCTTAGTTGACTAAAGATACATATAATAATAACTGTAAAGAAATGAATTCTTTGTACTGTTCTCTAGGTGGTGAAGAATTGAATATAATATCTGCTTGTAAAACTGCATATGAAATTTGGGATACTTTAGCTGTTTCACATGAGGGAACAACCAATGATAAAGAAATGATATTAAATATAGATACTATTAAATATGATAATTTTAAAATGAATCCGGACAAAATTATTTCTGAAATGTATCTCAGGTTCAATGAAATAGTGAATACCATTAATCTTTTTTCGAGACCAGCGGACATCAAGGACCAGATTATGAGGTTGCTTCGATTCCTACCTGACAAATGGAGAGGAATATCTGTTTCTATCCGATAATACTATGACATAGGCATGATAATAGTAAATGGACTAATTTGAAGGCTTATAATGTATGAATAAAAGCTTAAAGTGAATCAAGAAGTAGATTAAGAACTAAGGAATAAATCAGTAGCATTCATTAATACTACCTCAAAGAGCAGAGAAAAAGAAAAAGTTCAAGATCATGTAGAAACTTCCAATAGTGAAGGCTCATACTCTAATTGTGATGATGAGATGGCTCATCTTGAAAGGATATTCAAGAAGTTCCACCTAAAGAAAATGTTCTATTGAATATCAAAATACAATGGAAGGCATGCTATTATAGGATAGTGAAAAAATGACAGGAAATGGAATGAAACACAAATGAGATAGTCTATTATGAGTGAAAACAAAAAGGTCATCTGAAAGATGATTTCCCCAAGATGAAATTTAGGATGAACTATAAAGAAAAGGGAAAAGAATATAAAAAGTATTTGAAATCCACCAGGAGTGCCTCAGAAGATAGCTCAAGAGGATCTGACACTTATGATATTGAAAAGAAAAAACATGAAAAACTGTGTTTCATGACAGAAACTTCTGAGGTAACACCCAATTCTCCTTTACATAATTCTTACTATTATGAGAATGAAAGTGAATCCAACAATGATGAAAATATGACTAAGGATAAACTATTTGAATATTGTGGAATGCTTGAGGATAATATTAATGAAATCAAGCATAAATAAAAATTATTGAAAAGGCAACATTATCTAAATTCCAATTATAAGTTTTATCTGGATATTAAGAAAGAAAGATGTGCTCAGCTGTTAAAATAAAATTCCAAAATCAAATTATCAAATGAGAAATTAAAGAGAGATCTTGAAAATTTTAATTTAGGTAGAGATACCTTGACTCATTTAATAAGAAAATAGATTACTCCAAAATATACAAATGGTCTATGGTATCAACCAGGATAGAGAAGAATCATTAAAACTAAATTTGTTCCAAAATCTAGACCGTTCACAACTAGTTCATGTTTTGGACCATTTCTTGAAAAATAATTCTCTAAAGGACCAAACAAAGTGTTTATGTCTCAAAATATATCTGTTGATTATAGGAAATCAATGATACAATTATGGGTTCCGAATGTTTTAGTTACTAATATTTCTGGACCCCAAACAATATGGGTACCAAATTTACCCTTCCCTTAATCTGTTTTGCAGGAAAATTGAATGAAGATCTCTTGTAATACTATATAGTACTTGGAAAGTGGATGTTCAAGACACATGACAGGAGACTACTCATTCTTCAAAATCCTAATTAAATTTGATGTTGGAATTGTCACATTAAGTGATAATGAAAAAAATGGATGATCTCCAGCTTAGGCAAAATTGGTATCCCAATTGTTGTATTAATTTTTTAAATAACATTTTGTTGAATTGTTAAAAAACAATCAGCTAAGTATCACTTAGTTTTTTTTATAATGGATTCAATTTTAAATTTAAAAATGAAACATTCAATGTTTTTAATTCTAATCATGATTTAACACACACTGATCTTATAAATGATTATGTATATGCTATTGATTTAGATTATTTAGCTAAGAAAAATGTTTATTTTGAATTCCTCGATCTTGAGTTCTCAGATCACATTTTTTCTTTTAGGGTTTCTTCCTCCCCAGTGACAATGAATTCTTCTCCACGCTCCATTCATATTCACTTTTCTATTCCGCGCTCTCTCTGGCTAATTTTTTCCCATGCTTCCTTCTTCTCTATCTCTCGTTCCACTTTGGGTTTCCCATATTTTTTTCTCCTCCCTACTCTGTGTGGTACTTTGGTTTCTTCTCGGCCGCCTCTCTGTACTCTGACCTCGTATTCCTTCACTCCTCTCTATGTCGAATTTTGAGTGAGGAATACGATGAGGTTTTGGGCAAGCGATTTGGAAGACGTTGGATTCCCAAGCACTACCGGAGTTGGCTCCTCCTTCTTGGGTACCATCCTAGTTTCGTACTTTTGTTGTTTGGATTTATTCATAGGGTTTCTTCCCATGGAATATTTCTTTGCCGTCTTACCATTCTCTGACCTAACATTCCACCACTCATCTCCAGGTTGGATTTAGAGCGATGGATACCTAAGGGTTTTGAGTCGGGCGGTTAGGCAGTCACGGAGTCCCCCAGGTCGGCCTTCTTTTGTTTTCTATTGTTCGGGTTTCATTCCCAGTTGTCTACTGATTAAGATTCATTTATGGTTACTCCCAAGTTTTTTTATCTTTATGCATTCTTCCTTGATGGTGGTTTGTTATCTACGATGGTGGTTTCATTCTCTGGTGTTAATCTTTGGTGGCATGAAGATGGGCCAGTGGTGACAGTGGCATCATCGGTTTGAGTCTCTCAATGTTTTCTATCTTCGACGGTGTATCTGGTGAAGTCTTAAGGCGATAATTTTAGTGTTGTTTGTGATTTTTTGAATTTGGTGACATGATGGTGCCAAGATAATTTGGTTATGAGGATGGTGGGGTGAAATTTTATTGGTTTTCTTCCTTCGTTAATTTGCTGGTGTTTCTATTCTGTGGTACTGATACAGGCCGACGGTTCCACTGGCCGACGACCGGCGGAGTTCATGATGTCGATTCATGGAGATGGGATGATGGTGAAGGGAAAATGCATTAGGTGATGCGATTATGGTGTTTAATATGCGGATGTGACTTGACATTCCATTCCTCGGTCCATGCAGTGATCTCGCGACCTTCGAGGTAACGATTTGGTTGGATATGAGGATCACATTATTTTGAATTCCTGGAACTTTTTTGGTTAAATTTCGAATTTTGAATCTGAAAATTTGAAATTTTTAATCCTGATGTACGGTTACCACTACCATAAATTGGCTTTTAGAAAATTCAAAAAAAGAGATTTGAAGAGGCGTTTCATAAGGAATCCTAGTTGTGGCAGAGATGGCTAGGACATTGCAATGTTCACTCACTTATGAAACTAACTAGGAAAAGTTTAGTTAGAGACTTAACAAAATTGGAATTCTGTATAAACGATGTTTGTAATCCCTATCAAAAGAGAAAATAATTCAATGTTTATTTCAATCCAAAGAAAGAAGTTTCTACTTCTCAACTACTTGAGTTGGTTCACATGGATTTGTTCTGACCATCTAGAGTTTCAAGTTTAAATGGGAAGAACTATGTTTATGTTCTTGAAGATGATTTTTATAGATATACTTGGGTATAATTTCTTTCTCACAAAATTGAATCATGTTATTACTTCATTAATTATTCCATGTCTATAGAAAATCTTAGTGGACTTAGAATTAAGACCTTGAGAAGTGATCATGGCCATGAGTTTGAAAATCAAGAATTTGTATCCCTTTACTCACATAATTCCTATAATAACAATTTCTCTGCTCCTAGAACACATCAAAAAATGGAGTTGTAGAATGACGAAATAGTTCACTTCAAGAGATTTCCTGGACAATGCTTAATGAGTATGATCTACCTATCTATTTTTGGGTGGAATCTATTAATACAACTTGTTACATTATCAATAGAGTCTTGATTAGACCTATTCTTAAGAAGACCCCTTATGAGATTTGGAATAAAAGGAATCCTAAGGTTAATTACTATAGAGTTTTTGGTTTCAATGTCTTTATCCCTAACACTATGAATAATCTTTACAAATTTACTTCAAAATGTGATGAAGGAATTTTCCTAGGCTACTCAATCTCTAGTAAAGACTATAGAGTATTTAATAAGATAACCAAATGTGTGGAATAATCTGTTCTTGTAAAATTTGCTGAGACTGATCAACATGAACTCAAAAACTCTCTTGAACATCTTCTGGAAGATAGAACAATTCTGTACCTTAATGATAAACATAGTAATATCTCGTTGAAAACAACCAGTTCTAAAAATTTTCCAGAATCTGAGCCTAGTGAATCTGAACCTGTCGACATTCAGGAGGAGTCCAATTAAACTTTTTCTAGAGGTATTAGAACTATCAAAAATCATCCTTTGGATGCTATAGTAGGTGATTCAAATAAAGGGACACAAACTAGATCTTCTCTGAGAAACCAGGTTGAACATGAAACTTTTAATTCACAGCTCAAAACCAAAAATATTAATGATGCAATCAGTGATGAATTTTGGGTGATATCTATGAAATACGAACTAAACCATTTTAAAAGAAAAAAAGTTTGGGAATTTGTAGATAGATCTAAATAAACCTTTACCATAGGCACTAAATGGGTGTTTAGAAATAATTTTGATGAATCCGAAACATAGTTAGAAATAAGGCTGGATTTGTTGCCCAAGGATATAATCAAGAAGAAGGAATAGACTATGAGGAACCATTTTCTCCTATAGCTGGACAACATGACATTAGGACATTACTTCTTTATGCAGCTCAACTGAATTTTAAACATTATCAAATGGTTGTCAAAAGCGAATTTTTAAATGGGTACATAGTTGAAGATGTATTTGTTGAATAACCCCTAGTTTTAAAAATCCCCATTTTCCAAATCGTGTTTTTAAACTGTCAAAATTTTTATATAGTCTAAATGAAGCTCCAAGTTCTTGGTATGATAGACTTTTTTATTTCTTTATTTCAAAATTTTTACTAAACAAATAGAAGATCATACTATTTTTTATTAAAAAAATTTCTAAATATGTTTTAATAGTATAAATATATGTAGATGATATAATATTTTGATCCTCTAAAAACTCATTTTGTAATGATTTTTAAAAACTGATGCAAGATGAATTTGAAACGAGTTTAACAGGGAAACACGAATTTTTCCTGGGATTTCAAATTTTCCAAAATAAAAATGGTATTATTCTAAATAAAAGTAAATATACTAAGGATCTTTTGAAATTTTTTGGTTTGGATAGTAATAAAGGTAGTGGTACACATATGAGTACCACTTGTTAGTTGGATGCTGATGAAACTAGTATACCAGTGGATCAACCCATTTATCAAGGTATTATTGGCAGTTTGCTACACCATACATCTTGTAGACCTGATATTATATTCAGTGTATGCATGTGTGCTCATTTTCAAGCCAATCCCAAAGAATCTCATTTATCTGCTGTTAAAAGATTTTTAAATATATAAAGTTTACTATATATCTAGGACTATTTCATCCAAGAGGATTTACATTTGATTTAATTAGTTATTTGGATGCTGAATTTTCTGGTTGTAGGTTAGATAGAAAAAGCACCTCTGGAACACGTCACATGTTAGGCATGTCACTAGTATCATGGTGTAGTAAGAAACATAATACTATTACATTATCTACTGTCAGAGCTGAATATATAGCTGCTGTTAGTTGTTGTGAAAAAATTCTACAGATGAACCAAACTTTACTAGAATATGGTTATCAATTCAAACATGTCTCTATAAACTGTGACAACACATGTGCTATTAACATCTCTAAAAAACCACTATATCATGATAGAAAAAGCATATTGATTTGAGACATCACTTCTTGAGAGATCATTATCAAAGAGGTTATATCACTCTTTTATTCATTAGTACTGAACACCAATTGGATGATATATTCACAGAGCTTTTGAATTATGAGAGTTTAAATTACATCAAACATGAGTTAGGTATGATAAACTGTTGAGTCAGAAACCTCACCGTTAGAAACCTTACTGATAGAACCTTATCGTTGGACCTTACCGATAGAACCTTACCATTGAACCTTGTCGATAAAACCTTACCATTGAACCTTAATGATAAAAACATACTATTAAACCTTATTGATATAACCTTACCATTGAACCTTACCAATAAGACCTTATTGTTGGACCTTACCAATATAACCTTACCGTTGAACCTTACTGATAGAACCTTACCGATAGGACCTTACTAATAGAACCATACCATTGGACCTTACTGATAGAACCTTAACATTGGACCATACCATTAGAAACCTCACCATTGGACCTTACCAATATATACTTACAGTTGAACCTTATCGGTAGGAGCTTACCAATAGGACCTTACCAATAGAACCTTACCGTTGGACCTTACCGATATCACCTTACCGTTAAAAACCTCACTATTGGACCTTACCAATAGAACCTTACTGTTGTACCTTACCGATATCACCTTACCATTGGACTTTAACCTTATATACCTCACCATTGGTCCTTTCTGATTTAACCTTACCGATAGGACCTCACCTTTAGGACCTTACTGATGATATCTTACAGATAGTCGATATTTTCTGGGACTTCATGTTTTCTTTCTACCAGACGTTGAAATAATTTATGCTTTATTTATTCATTTAGATGATTTCTTTTATCAATACCTAAATGATAAAATTTTAAAAACAGACCACATTTCGATCCACAACAAACCTTCTCCTCAAACTTTTGCTCCATTATCCCGAACCTAACCCTCTTCAAAAACCCTCGAACCACTCCAGATTGATGGAAAGTGTGAAAAGGCATTTGGTTGCTAATGAAAGAGATGCGCCAGATCCTAAGAGATCAAAAGATTAGTCTAGTAGTAGAATCCATATAGTGGAAAAGGTTCCTAAGCCACATTAATTGAAGAGGGAAATAGTGATTGAGAAGGAGCTTAGCTCGGAATGGATGCTAACGAGTCGGTCTTTAGTGCGGAAGGAACATATAGCTCAGGGTTGGGTCGAGTGATTTGAAAACAATGACAGAACCTATTATCCAAAGCTTGTAGAGGAGTTTTATGAATATCTAAGATTTTGGTAGTATGAGAATGGGAACTGGATGACTTCCATAGTAAACGGAGTAAGTGTGAGCTTCTACTTTATTGAATGGGCTAAATGTCTAAGAGTACCACATGAAGGGATTTATGATTACTACTTAGGAGTGGTACCTCCCACAACTGAGTTCTTATATTATGAAGAAGCCTTGATCAAACTAACAAGGAGTGGGATCCCTAGGAATGTCATTACTACTGATATGGAAGGTTAAAATAAGCTGTTATTCATGTTTCTCCAGTATGTTTTAAGTCCCAGGAGAGGGGAGATTGCTACACTGAAATTTCAGGATGTATTTCTTTTTTATTTTTTAAAGTATGGACATAACATTAATTTATGTAGGATGTTGATGATTCAACTAGAAGATATGACCATGTCCAGTTCCAAATCCAATGCCCTGTTTCCTGATAAGTTGATATCCTTTATGTTGAATGTAAAAGGAGTTGCTGGAGCTAAGGAGGAAACTGTTGTTGTGAGGGATAACCATTGCATCATTAAAGTGATTTCCAAGCTAATGAATATTAGATGGAATCCATGGATGAATAGATGGGTGAATGATGGGGCTAGGGTATTTGAAGAGTTTAACCCTGTTTCTCATCCTACTAGGCCTAAAAATAAGAGAGACCTGAGTCTTATGCCTGATGAAGTAGAACCTGCATATTCAGATGAAGAAGGAGAAGCTGCTACTATGCGTGAAATAGAGGATTCTCTTATAGATGATAGGAAAGATCCAGAACTTACCTAAGATCCTTGTGCTAATACTGTATCCTTTGGTAAGCCTATCCCACCAAAGAGATTTCCTAGAAGGGAGACTGTCCTAAGGGATAGTGACGATGAGGAGAACATTGAGGAAGAAGGGGAAGAAAATGTCTTAAGAGAGCTGCTACTTAAAGTGAAGATGAATGTCTATGTATCAGTCCACTAATATGACACACATAAATTATTGAAGGTGTAGATGAAGAAGTTTCTAATTTAGATGAAGCTGAAATTGCATTAGAAGTAGTTGAAGATTCCGTATAAGAAGTAGCAGTAGACCCTCCAATTGATGTAGTTTCTCATGGAGGTAAGGTAGATATGGATTTGGTTAATCAAGAGAATTATATATGTGAGGGGGAGGAACCTATTGCTATAGGTTCAGTTGTTGTTGCTCACGAAATTAAGGACTAGACAGAAGCTATGGGCTTCGTTGTTTTGGGATTAGATTATGGAGATTCTGAAGATGACCAACCTATCATATGTCCTCCAATTCCTACTGTTTCATAAACCACTATTGTGTATCCAGTGTTTCTTTTAACTTGAGAATATATGAAAAAGGATGATTTGGAATCATCGAAGTCAAATTTATTATGACAAATTCATGATAGATCTCTAAGCACAGAGAGATCAGTGGCTCTCAATCAAGAGGTTGTAGCATCTGCTTTAGAAAGGGTGATCTCCACCTTTCACTCCAGTTTGTTTTATGATGTGAAGGAATACCAAAGTCAAGTTAAATCCTTGGATAGTTGGGGGAATGTGTAAAACAGTCAATTGCAATCTTGGAATACTATTTGGATTCCATGGTTCAAGTGGATATGGATCTTAGATATATCAAGAGTGTGGTTCAGCAGTCTGTAACTATGTTTGAGGACTTTAAGAAGTCCATAGAAACACATGTGAAAGGACAAGGTGATGATGTGAATAGACTAATCTGTGGGATGTCTAAATCCTTTATGGAGATAGTGGGTTTTTCTCTGGCACCACTAAGTGCGTCTACATCCACTTCATTCTCTTATCCAGTTTATAGAGTGGCTTTCAGATCTATTGTTAGAGAAGAAGTAGAAAGATTCTCTAGTACCAATACCCAGGACCCTCAATATGTGAATCGAGTCATTTACATTACTAGGGAAGTTCATAATATTGTGGGAGATTATATAAGGGAAGGTTATCAAGATCGGATGTCCATCACGAATCAATTTGACTTCTATTAAAAACAGGTATACACTAAGCATCATATGGACGTCCACTTCAAGTTGATGTTGGAGAACGTTAGGATTCCACCTGTCACTGAAGACTTTAATGATAAGGTTTGCAGACTTCAAGAGATGACTCCTAATTTGCAGAAATTTATAGATAATAAGGATGATTTTATTTATTACTTGGAAAGAGAAGGCAATATTATTTTGGACTTCAAGAATCTTCTCTTTCCTTTCCTCCATGGGGACTGCACTCCCATCTTTGTTCCTCCAACCTTTCCCTCTACCTCATGTGCCTTAGGATCTGCCAGTACTGCACCTATGTTGACTCTTGCTCATGTGATTATAAGATTGACCCCCACCATTCCTCAGAGATCTACTCACTACAGGTCGACTGATTCTTCTATTTTAGCTCATCCTACATTGCTAACGGCCATCCCCCAACCTATACCTCCACCTTCAGAACATGAACCCTCAGCTTCCAAAGACAATGCTCCTAGGGACATATCTGATGTGGATTGAGTGTAGCCTATATTAGCTGATAGGGATCAGTGCATCTCATTTTTTTATATTGTACTACTGTTTTATTAATACAAACACTCTCTTTTCACTTTTTTTGTTATGTATGATTTTTGTTAACAACAAAGGGGGAAAAGTTTCTAAACTTGAATCTCTCAGTTACCAAAAGGGGGATAAGTCTTTAGTGTTTCTATTTTATATCTTCAATTTATATATGTTATAGCTTCAATTTAGTTTTAATGATATAATATTATTTTTATGCTAAGATCACTGATGAAATTAACAGATGTGTTTAACCCTAATTCACAAAATACTGACATAATTTGTGATTATCAAAAAGGGGGAGATTGTTCGAATCACCTGTTTCGATAATCCCAAATCATGTTGTGATAATCCCAAATCATTTTTTGATAATCCCAAATCATGTTTTGATAATCCAAAATCATGTTTTATTTATGTGATAATTATGTTTCTCTTACTAGAAAATCATTTATGTGAAAATCGTGTTTATATCAAAGTAATATTCATATAATTTTAATCTCATTACTTGTTGATTTAAGCACACAATGCAAAGGTTATTGATGTAAAGCTCATATATGAAAAGGGTACCGATGCAAAGGTTACTGATTCAAAGGTTACCGATGCGAAGGTTACCGATGAAATGGTTACCGATGCAAAGAATACAAATTCAAGGTCACCGATGCAAGATTACTGATGAAAGGTTACTGATGGAGAGTCACTGAGGAAAGGATACCGAAAGAGAGTCTCTGAAGAAAGTATACTTATGGAGAGTTATTGATGGAAGGTTAACATTGGAAAGGATACCAATGAATGCTGACCAATGTGCACTTACTGTTGAAGCATACCGTTTTGAAGGCAACTGTTACCAGTCTACCATACTTTACTACTCCATACTTTTTCAAATTATAATTATTATGCTAGCAATCATGTTTTCTAACTTTAATGCTTCTAACTAAATTATTACTTATTGTAGGCATATCAAGAGACAATATCTTGATATTACGAGGTACAAGAATGATTTCACATGATGTACTTACTCCTATTGTCAGACCACATATATTAAAGAGAAGACAGAAGCAAAAATATATATAGAGGCATATAGAAAATCATTTAATGAGAAAGTCCAAATGTTAAATGCATGAGGAAGAAATTATAGAAGAACAAGGAAAAACCATTCAAACACCTTCACTATGAACCCTGAGAACTAGAAGATAATCATTTCGGGAAAACGACTTTAGGAACCCTTCTGTGTCTCATAAACTTTAAATAAATTGAAGACGTAGAACACTCAATTCCTGAAAGCTTATACCTGGAGTTGCGACACTCTGTTTCGAAGACAACATCCAGAGATAGAATCAAACTTCAAATTATTAACTTCAAGGAGTCAAGAGTTGAACTGAAAACACATTGAGCCTTCTAAACTCTATATCATCATAATTTCAATATTGTGTTTATTCTTTTTTACATTTCTGAGAAGTGTGTCTTTCTACTTCACACACTGTCTCCTATGCAAGAACGTGAGGATATTGAATATCCTTACATCAAACATCCCTGACATTTTGTTCCCACGTAAAACTATGGAAGAGACTGTCTGTGGTCTGTATTGATTGTATTTCCCAAGAAGAACAGTGGTAGTGGGTGTGATCCTGAGACAATTTTTGAAAACTTTTGTAAATCCTGATATAGGCTTTGTATCAGGTTTATTGATAGTATAAACTACTTGGTGGTAGGTGATCAACCAGTGGAGAGGATTATATCTCTTCTTGAGAATGAACCTCTTTTTTATCTTTAGTGTTCATATTTTGTTTTTCTCTATTTTATCCTTTTTCAACTACATATTCGTAAAACATAAATCTATTTTGCATTAACTTTGGTAGTTAGTTTAGGTAAGTGTTTGTATATCTTTAATTCTTTAAACATGTTTCCAAAGTTGAATAACTGTTATACACTAATTAAACTTAGTTATAATTACCCTTTTAGAAACCTATTGACCAATTAGACATCTATATCTCTACTTCCTTAATTAACTGGTCCATTTTCCAAATTTGGGGGAACATTATAATAAAGGTTTTTAACAGAATTTTTAAGTAGGAACTCAATTCACCCCCTATTGAGATTCCACTACGACCAAAAGTCATTATCATTAATCAATTTAGGTAAATTAATGTTTTTTTATCCTGAAGAAAATAATTTAAAATCCCAAAGGGTCCCATCCGAAAAATGGAAATATGAGCTGTATTTATAGGCCTCAATAATGTGTAGAAGGTATAGTTCAGTGAATAATTTCATGATAAAAAATTAACAATAATTAATTGATCACCAAAATTATTTTCTAATACTCTAGTATGTAATAGAATGATGAGACTGAAGAATTCATTCATATCAAATTAAAAAAACTATAATTTTTGTGAACTTCAAGATAATAATCTAGAATTTCCTATGTTTTTGGAATTTTCAATATCCTACATCAGCCAACCATTACATTTCATTCATAAGACCATTCATGATCCATAAATAGAATAATAAATTCTTAGGAAATGAACTACACCCCTAGATATTTGTTTTCCCTATTCGTGTAGATTAATTAGGGGAAAAAGTGTCTATAAGATCATTAAAAGTTATTTTTTTTAAATTTTATATGCTTTTCAAAACATTACGGATGAATTTTCTGCATTAAAATATATGTAATGGTATATTTAGTGTAATATCTACTCTAAATATGGTTGGGTATGTTAAAAAATGAGAATATGTGTATTTGTGTGTAAAAATTATTATAGAGGATGTCTCTATTATGTGAGAGTATGATGATAGATGATTCATGAAATTATAGATATTTTGAGATATTAAGATATCTAAATAAATAAGATTCACATTTTATGAAATATAAAATGTGGTATTACATGAATGAGATTGTAAGGCCCTAAGTGAATGAGTTGATTGATGTGGTGTTAATGAATATTCATAGTAACATATCTATTATGAGTTTGAAAATGAAATTATGGTTAAAAAATATTTTTCCTAGGTATGGTTTTTGTCGTATTGAAATGTTATAGTCACATTATGGTGATAATGGATAAAGAGTTGGAGATGCCTTAGGTAGTTCTACGAGCATGGAAAACAGATTATCAGAAGTATTTTATAACCATTGTGTGGGTAATATTGGGATCATTATACCCTAGAGGGATCCTCTTGATATAAATATACCTGAGAGTCATAAATGAAAAATTTAAGTGATATTATTTCATAATTATGGGTATTGTGATGGATCGTACTTAGTTATCATATTATTGGAATATTATATGTTACAGACCATACCTTGGAATTCCTAACAACATAATGCTCAAGTGGAGTTGATTTGAAAAAATATTAGTGGTAGTTTATAATTTGAAACAACCTATATGAGGTTTTGGTTATTTTATGTTTTTTAGTCCCAAGAATCTAGATTATTTAATATAATTGGGAAATTAATATATATTTGTATCAGGGTATCATATGGATACCAAATTAGTATTATTGGTAACTAACAAGGGAGGAAAATTCCGATATAGTATTTTAATATATTTAGTTGTATGATTCAATTGATGGAGTGGTAGGATTATATGGTTAATGAAATTTTTTTGATCCTTTATATCACATTTATTTATATAATGTGGTGGGTGCTTATGTTATTCATATGATCTCATATATTATATTACTATTGACAAAGATAATTTATAGATGATGCTTACATCAGTTATTGTGAAAGGGATGGTCTGATGTAGGCAGGTTTCAAAAATCGATAGTGTATAATGTTTAGTGTTTGGGAAATCATGAATGTCATAATTGTTGATTCATTTCCATAGATTTTTTTTTAATTTATAAGCTCCTCGATAAATATAAATTTTTTTGGGGTAGTGTTCAATGGGTTGTAGTTTCTACTATTATCATTCACGAGTTATCATGTTTGATGGTTTATAAGAGAATGAATGAGTATTAATGTAATAATGACCACCATTATGAGGGGATAGTGTGATATGAATCTTGGTTTATTGAATTTATCCTTTTTTAAGAATAGCGTGAATACAAACAAGACATATGGTAGACATGGAATTTGACTATGCATTAGGGGAAAAGTGACAAGGACCATTCATGGGAGATATGAATAGATAATTCATGGTGGAGAGAATATTTATGGAAAAAACAATGTGAGTAACTAATCAGGTTATGGTCAGTGGGTTAAAAAATGAACTTGGCTCTATAGAGAGTATTATTAAAACTATATTTAATTTTTGGATTCACAGTGAGGTGTGATAATTTACAATTTGTTTTAAATTATTAAATTATTGTTTAAGAGGTAATATATTGGGTTAATGAGGCCTTAGTTATTCTTTGAGGGTTTATATGATAGAAGATTGTTTAGTTGTGGATGTAGTAGGATTTCAAGTACATTCTTTAGTGTAATATGTTATGTGTTGTGATTTTATTAGATAGGTACCCTATTTCTATGACAATAAAGTCGCTTATTACTATAATTAGGTACTAGATAGAGCACTGGGTGGAATGTCTAAGGTGATGGGGATCCTAAAGTGGCCCAATTGTTTTTTATTAAAATGATGGTTTGATAGTTTATTTCACTACCTATAATTTTGTAACCTCATTAGGGTTATATTTTTCTAGTTTAAAAAATGAAGATTTAACTAATTAATATTATAATGAAAATACAATGTTAAATAATGTATATGACACACAAAAGTAAACATAAATGAACCATGAAATATTATTATTTAAACAGGACTAATAAAACCTAGTAGTTAAATTGGACAGTAAAAAAGCATTAGCTAAATTTTGAGATATATATATATATCCTAATAAATATAAATTTATTTATAAAATCTATTTAAATAATAACTCAATTTTATGTTAATATATTTTATTCCTTATAAATAGTTTTTCATTAAAAATATATTTATTTTTGTTTTTTGACAATATATTATAATAAATACATATAAAATTTATAAAATTTAATTGATAAAATGAGAATTATTTTTAAAAACATAATATCAAAATAAATTAGTGTAATATTTTTGTATTTTAGGAAAATATGGTGTTTTCAATGAACCGTGAAATATATCAATTTTTATAAAACTATAATTTATTTTTATTGAATTATTTAATTTAAATATCCCATTATGATTTAAATATAATTTCAGAAAAATATGTATTATTTAGTTATATTTAATATTATTAATAAAATCATAATCAACATTATACTCCATATTATTTTATGTTTATTTTCTTTTTTAGTAACATATTTTGATGAAAACTGTTTTACTGTGAATAATGATCCCCGTTTTTAATTAAACAAAATAAAACCAAATTAGGGATGATTTAAATGAAAGTTATAAATTTTATATCTATAAAAAATATTTTAAATATATAAAATGACTATTACTAGTGATAGAGTTAATATAAAATCATCTTATTCTAAAAACATATTTTTTTTAGAAAAACTCTTTCACTCATCACATGTGGGGGTTTTCTTTTAAATTGAACTAAACCATTTATAGGAATTGAATTTGAAAATATGGATTAAATATTTTTAATATTTTTAATTTATATTATATAACATTATCAATTAATTTTTTTCTTATGTTGTAATGAAATCTAAAAAAATACTATTTTACGGTTAATGTGGAAATGAGTTTATGAGGAGGTAAAATGAGACAATAAGAGTCAAAATGGCATAAAAAATGGAATCAATTGAATTTTATGGGAAAATCTAAACATTATATCATATAATACTTGATAATGGATCATTTATATCATTGATTCATATATAAAACCTGTGTATTATTTTTTCTTTAAAAAAACCATGTGTGTTATCTTCCCCAATTATAAAAGGCTACCGAATCTCATATCGTATTCAAAACATTAGATTCATTTGTATCAAAAAGGGAATACTAAAATATGTTAATTAATTCCCTAACGAATTCCTATAATAAATTTTTATCATAAATCCAATTTTTGATATCTTTATGTACAACCGTAAAGAGTTGGTCTAAAGAAGTGGTATCATTCCTAATTGAGTGGTTCTGTTTTGTTTCTTCATACAAATACTTAAAATATTATTCAAACAATATGATATAAAGAAAAATTATCTTAAATACTGTGAAATTATTTTATTTTAATTGTTTAAACTAAATCCATCTCCCTTTCCACCAAATAGAAGAAAATCATCAATTGTGTGTAAGGAAAACTACGACCTCAAGAACCGATGTATTGATTTTTTTCATCATTTCCATAAATGTATGCATATAATAGTGTAGTAAATATATATATATATATATATGATATTAATAAAGCATTAATCATTATTAAATAATAATATATCATTTATATTCTTACCTTTCCACTAAATTAAAAATCATAACATCGTTTAGGAGTAACTTTGGAATACCTCCTCCCAACTTGATATGATTCAATTTTCATCACCACATCACAGTACTAAAATATATAACCATTTCAAAATTAAAATTTTGGATTTTATTTTATAATTATAATTACTAAATAATATAATAATACTTATCCTATTTCTATAATGATCATGAAAATTTAAATGTTATGTATGTGTACGTACATACTACTATATCTATGATTGTAATGTAATTAATTTTCCATGAATATCATTAATGATTTGTTTTAAAATTATATTTTTTCTAAAAGTTTGATAAATACGTCATTTTTTATTATTGAATTGTTAATTTAATTAACTCATTGATCATAATATATCATTCAAAGTCATTTTTGACATATTAGATAAATACGATCAAAACATCCAACATGAACTAAAATTATTCACTAATTATGTACATAATGATAAGAGATTAAATAAAAGTTATAATAGATATCAAAAAGGACATTAAGTATTTAATTTTTTTGAGAAGTTTACTATTTAGTAACATAATAATCATAAGATCTACATTGGGTTCATGAGAAGGGACACTTTAACTTAAAACCTTGATTTAATGGTTTTCATGATTTATTTTCAAAATCATTCTTTATCATGACAATGTTCATATAAATTTATCAATATGATTATTTTTTATTTGTAAATGGAAAATAATTTTTTTTTATTTCAAATATGTTTATCTTTTTAAAATGTTCTCAAAAAATAATTTTTTTATAATTTTATAAAAGGGTATTTCTTTTAAGAAAATATTCTATTAATTTAAGAAATGCTTTTCATCAGTGTCCATATTTTTTATTATTAAATTATGGTTGTTTTTATATAGACATAAAAAAATTAGGAATGAAAATTTATGAATCTTTTTTACTTTTTTTAGATTTTTGAAAAAACAATATGTTTAGAGAATGTTTTAATTTCATTAAAAAATATAATGTTCTATTTAACATATACGACGATATTGATTATTCCCACTACCAAAGCCATTATTTTACGATTTTTTCCCTTACTATTCTTTCATTTTAATTATGTAATAACCATCCTTCCATTTCTGGTTATTTCTTAAAATATTTTTTTATAAGAAAAGAGTATTATGATTTCTAAAGTAGATTTTTTGTGGATTCGAATGATTTTTAAGAGTTTGATAATGAATTTTTTAACTATTAAATTGTTTTTTATTATGTTTTGGTCCTCAAACATTATTAATACAAAGGTTTCTGCACTTTTATATATCATAGGATAGATTTATAAATCTTATATAATGAGTGTTCATAGATATTTCTCCAATGAATTGGTTATGGAATTTGACCTTATACTTATTCCATTTTTAGGGATTTATATGGGTTTTATATGTGTTATATAAATACAATTTACCAAGTAACCTACATAAATTTTCTATGTTTTATAATGTGTTTTCATAGGTTTTCCTAAAGGTAATATAAATATATTTATAAAAGAAAAATGACTCAATTTTGTTGAAAAAATGTAGGTTTTCATTATACGATTTTTTGTAGGTTATCACTTTATCCACATAAATAAAAAATTCTTCTTTTTAGGTCAATGACAGAGAATTTTTGTGCATCACACATTCTAAAAAACAAAATTTCACAGGGATTAAGGTTTTATAAATGAAATAAATAATTCAAGATAACAATTGTGAAAGTTTTTTCATGAAAAGAAAACTTGATTTATTTTAATTTTTTTTCTATTATGGGAAAATGGATAGTAAGTAGAAGTGTCTTCATTATAATTTATGTGTATGTTATGTATGATTTATTACTTTATTAAAAAAATAAAAACTTGAAAAGACCATAAAATGTTATACAATTAATTCATTACGTAATATTTAATATTTTGCAATAATTACAGAAAAATAATTACAGTTGGAATAGAAGGAATGGTTTATATAACATTAGTTATTAGGATGTTATTTTTTATATTATTAAAAAAAACTTAACTAAAAAGGATAAAATTTATAAGAAAATTATTTCTATTTTTTATAAATACAATATATTGGTTAGGGGATGAAATGTTTAATTACATCATGATATTTTTCATTCATATAATATTGTTTATTATGTTTTATAATGGATCTTAAGAAAAATGGGGTGGCTCTCTGAATGAGAAACTAAAACGAATAGAAGCAGTTGTGAAGAACATTGTTGTAATTATAAACTAGTTGTATTTAGTTTTGATTAACAACATGATCCTAGTTGGGTTTCATAATGATAACAATTTAAGGTAAATTAATCTCTATGAATTTTATGGTGATAATCCTAAAATTAAAAATATTCATTGACCAATGTGTCAAGAATGTGAGAAGAATATCCACGGAAAATTCCTTAAAATGATAGCAAGATATTTTTTATGTGGTAAAGAAGGGAATACATAAATAGTATTCCACAGAAAAATGAAGGATTTTATTAAATACACGAAGAGTAATGAAACTCTTCGAAAAGAACCATTTGAATGTATAAAAAGTAGTGAATATGTTAAATTATTAAAATCAATTTCCTAGGGTGAAATCACATGAATTAGATCACCATATATTGTGCATATAAATTTCTAGAAATTTCAAATTCCATTAATATTGGTGATGAGGAAGAATAAAAGTCAAATGAATGATATCTATTATATATTATATTATGATTTAAATTTTTTTATTTTTTGAACATGATTCAATTTTTTTATAGGAATGAATTATTAATGAATGTGGTAAAAATACATGGTTAGTGAATTTTAAATAATGTAGAGTGATTAGTGTCCTTATACAAATGTATTAAAGATTTATGATGTAGAGGAAGTTTGGAGGATGGTAATATTTTTAAATAAATTAACACTTTTAAAATTTTTTACCTGATTGAATTACTTTTGAAGATATTTATAGTGTTTTGAATGAATTATATTATATATCTAATGAGAAAATCATCTTTTGAAAATTATATTTGAGGTAGAATTGTCTATTGATAATGTGGACATAAGTTTAATGGCATTGATAATAATTAATGCATATATGAAAATGGTTTATTAAGACTAATTTTTGGGATGATCATAATATTTTTAGAAATTTTATAAAAATAATATTAGTAGTGTTAGAAAAATGACAAACAGATAAATCTGGAAGGGCTTTGGGGCATACACCCATAATTAAAAGGTTTCATGGGTTTAGTGCTTATAACTAGCCTATGTGATGTCTTGGTTATTATGTCACTATTTATTACATCAATGTATTGAAATATTATTATGTTAATATTATAAATGTGTGTTTTATCATATAGGTAACCATTTTATTGAAAAGTGATTTGGTGATTATGTGATTAATGTGATGTAGGATAATGCTATCAATTTTTGGAACCTTATATTACTATGTTAAACTAAACTCTATGTGATTTTATTTTAGGGATAATGTTTGAACTATATTTTGGTATAATATATAATTTTATAATGTTTTTGTGGGGATTATTGTTAATAATGGAAATGATTAGTAAATCACAGAGATTATCTAGTTAGAGGAAATGAATATTTTTTTCATGTGACTTAAATAATTATTGGTTTTACCCAGATATTAAATTCAAATCAATATTAGATGATTATGTAATGACACCCCTATAATTTTTGGGATTGAATCATAGTCATAATTATTTTTATGAATTATGAGGATAAGTATTTGTGTAATGTTATAGTTTGAACTTTTGGTATGAATGTTAAATTTTTAATATTAATCATATAAAGGTTAATTAATTTTGGAAAATATTATACGATTTTCTCACAATTTTGGTGTTATATTTCTTAAATATACATGGAATATTTTTTACCCTATTATGGATTATGTGATTTTTTAGAAATAGTTATAAGTGTTTCTGGTTTGAAATATTTTTCTTTAATTCACATCATTTATAAAAAAATATGTGAAATGTTTTATTTGATTAATGAAATAAATTACACTTATAATTTATTTTTTCCATGTCTTGATGGAAAATTAATTCCTTAACCTTTGGAAATAAATTATGATGTAAAAATATTAACTATTTGATATATCCAGGGTATATTCTTTCACTCTATCTAAAAAACAATAATGGTATTTCTTAATGTAATATTAATTCACATACTATATTTTATTACACCAAAAAAAATTTCGTACTTGGTAACCTAGTTTTGTGTTATTCCATATTACCATCATATTTTCTTTTCTCTCTTATCAAGTGGGAGGTTCACTTACCATTTTACAATGTGGGATTATAAGAGCGGTATTTTTAAATGTAAAAACATTGTTTCTTGAGATAATGTTTAACTTTTGAAAACCGAATATATTATGTTGGTGGATGCAACAACATAATATTTTATGAATGAGAACTATTTTAGAAATTTTACAATATTTTCAACACAAAACATAAATGCACAATGACATTTTATTATTAAAAAAATGGTTGTTATAATATAATTGTTAAATTGTAATTTATGAATATTTTTAACTACATTATTGTTAATATATTCAAATAAATATATTTTTATTGATAAATTCTTATTAAATAATCCCTCATTTTATAATAAGAAAATTTATACATAAAATATATTTTTTCTTAATTTTTTTTTTATTTTTATCGGAAAATATTATAACTAGAATCTTGTACATTATTTTTTTGATAAAATTATTATCGTTTATTAAAAAATATTATTTAAATTGACTAATTTTTTTTAATTTATTTTGGAATATATTTATTTCACAATGAATAGTGAAAAATAGCGATTTATGTTAAGCTTTCATTTATTATCAACAAATTAAAACATTCAAAGTAAATTTATTAATTGAATTTTATTTCATTTAAATTATGTATTATTTAGTTATATTAAACCCATTTACTTACAATTGAATCATATTTTTAGTGGATTTCAGTATAAATCTATTTTTCATTTTACAAATGCATTTTTCTAAGAATTTTTTTAAGGGCGGAATTTTTTCCATTATTAATTAATTAAGATAACCCATAGGGAGGAATTATATATATTAAAATTTTAGATTATATATAAATAATTATTTATTTACATTAAATTAAAAATTATTACTAGTTATAGAGTTATTATACATTTATCTTATGCTAGAAAAATGCATTTCTTGACAACCAACTTTTTCTAGATATCTATGGGTTTTATTTTAAATTAAATCATTCTACTAATGTGAATTGAGTTTCATAAAATGTATTAAATTTTTCTTAATATTAAATATTTATATTATATAATTATATAATAATAATATTTGGTTATAATGAATATATAAAATAATAAATATCTCTTACCATGACTAAGATGAAAAGGAGTTTACTGGGGGTTTAAACTAAATAAATAACACTTAAAATTACAAAAAAGAAAATATTAATTTTGTTTTAGAGACATTTTCCAACCATATATCATATAAATCTCTATAATTGTCCATTTATAAGAATTTTTTCATGTCAAAAACATGGGTATAAATATTTCTATTCAAAAATTCCATACAAATTCTCTCCCCCACTTATAAATATAAAATTACCGATCCTCTAATTTTCACCCATGAAAATTATTTTTTTCAACCAATAACTACTGAAATACTTTAAATTATTCCCTTAACTTATATGGGAGAATTGTTTTATGATCATAAATCTAATATATGATGGATTTATGTACAATCTTAAAGAGGTGGTCTGAAGAAAGGGGTTAGTTCTTAACCGGGCATTTTTATTTTTTTCTTCCCCATACATAAAATATTATTAAACCATTAATATATAAAAACACCAATATTTCACTTATAAATATGTTTTTTAAGTTAACTTAATATTGTAAATCGGTATCCTCATCAATCAAATGTGAAAACGAACTATAATTCTTGGTTATAGTGGACTACAACTTCATGAACCAATGTAATATGTTTTCCATCATAATATCTCCCCACTAGTAGTAAATATAGTGTTAATTTATATATATGAAATTAGAGAAATTTTTATAATACATAAATTATAGTATATCATTTAATTTCATACCTTTTCACTCACTAGAATATGATAACATCATTTGTTTGTATGAGTCGGCTACCGCCTCTATGAAGTGATGTGATTTTTTTCATCCTCACACAACATGGATGCTATGTAAATGTATATTTAAAGACATTTTATGGTATTTTTGATATAGCAATCACTAGTTAATGATAATTTAATACATACATTCTTTTAGAAATTTTCGTTGAATAATAGAAATTTTACTTATGAATACATAGGGAAAACCATCTACTGGATTGAAAAGTGGTACATTTTTTTAAAATTAAATAATGATTGGTTTTAAAATCATATTTGATGAAAAAAATTGTAAATATTTAATAATTATTCATATTTATATGATATGGTAATGAACTCCTTGACCATATTGAACCAACTAATGTCATTTTTTATAAATAATGAGAAGACTGTTAAAATATATGATGTGAATTTAAATGATATAATAATTGTGTATAACAAGGAATGAGATAAATATAAAAGGAATAATAAACCAAAAAAATATTATTAAGAATTTAAATAAATAAAAGAATATTATTATTTAGGAATATAAAGAGATTTGTAGACTATATAAACTCAATGTATGTGGCACTTTAACTTAAAACCTCATTTTATATGTTTTAATTATTTATTTACTAAATACCCCACTTTAATTTCTATAGTGTTATAAATGAGTGAATAAAATTTTAATTTACTAAAAAATGTATGATATAGGTAATTTTATACAATGTAGTTCTGATAGAAACATTGACCACTAGGGGGTGAATCAGTGGTTAATATTTTAAAAATTAATTGTTTAGAATTCATTATTTTGGAATTGTTATAGTTAAAGATCCACTAGGTGATATTCCATATTGTCACATTTTATAGATAAATAATAATGGATATCACAACACAATATACATACATGGTTCAATATATAGACCTACTCCTTATATTGTTGGTAATTCTCCCCCAATTTTATTCTCTAGTATAATCTTAAAATATGTTACAATAGTTGATATAGAGTAACATTGTATCTATCTTCAATACCCACTGGAGATAATTCATACTGCATCCCATGGTTTTTACCTAATCAATAATAGAAATAACATAAATCCAATGTATATTCTTTGTCTCTTGAATAATACAAGAGTCATCTCTGGCTCATTTATTCAACTTAGAGGCCTCTTCCATTTTACATAGATTGAACCACTGTAGGTTGATCTATTGATCTTCCTTAATGATATTGATGTATCACACCTTCTCATGTACCTATTAATGTTTGTTTTCAATGTCGATTTTTTTGTTAATAATTTACAATCAATTGTA
This sequence comes from Viscum album, assembly GCA_963277665.1. Taxonomy (NCBI): domain Eukaryota; kingdom Viridiplantae; phylum Streptophyta; class Magnoliopsida; order Santalales; family Viscaceae; genus Viscum; species Viscum album. The sequence continues at coordinate 1,761,354,942 of OY728120.1, read as the reverse complement.
TCTAATAAGTTTCCTCATTGAACTAATGCTCGAGCTGTTATTATTTATTCTTATGATGAAGTCACAACCTCATTTAATGTGTCAAAGTGATGAAAAAAAATATTCAATAATTTATTATTTATGAAGGTTCTTTCATTATATCAACTCTCTATTCTTTCTTGAATTATCACCATAATAACTCTTCATTCATTGATTGAATGGAATTTAATAACTAAGAATATGCAAATTTTTATTTATTATTTTATGTTCTTGTTATGCATATATTATGTTCATTTATTTAAATTACTCTATAATTTATTGTATTCATGTTTATATAAATGTGAATTTTTTTCACATTCCAACAAGGGTGATAGTTCTTTTTTAGTAACATTTTCATGCACAATACTTAAAAAAATGGAACACACTATCCACTAATTCCTCGCACAAGTCACTTTCTCATGAGTGATTATGTCGCCTCAAACTAACTTCTCTCAACATAGGTAAATTAATAACCTATATATTGTGCACACATGATATTTATTATACAGGATATTCATGCAATTGCTTCTTCCAAAAATCATAGAGTTCAAGATACCTCTATGATCACATTGCTTCAGTTTTGTGGAAGACATTTTATTCTATTAATGATCTCAATATTCATAAATAGTTTTCATAACAAAAAAGGATAAAAAATTGAGTATCATGATGGCTTAGTTTATTCATAGAACTATTTTCTTTATAATTCCCTTGAGTGTGTAATTTAAAGGTCCAAAGGATCATTGAAACCCTTCTCCTTCATGAATGATGATTTTAGGTGGAATGATTCATTACTTTCTAACCAACATCCATTTGAAGTGATTTGTTTTTCACTAAAAAAATGAGAGCCTTCTGAAATTATTGGCCCCAATCTATTTAACCATGACACCTACTTTATTAATGTGTAGCTCCCTCAATGTTTCGATATTAAAGGTGTGTCAATGTATTAATAAAATATCGTCAAAATATACTATGGCATAAAAATTTGAATACCAATGATAGTTTTTTTTATTTTCAAATATACACCTAGACTGAAGGCACATTTCCTTACATTTGTTTCTATATCGTTGATTATGCGTAAGTTATAATGATAGTTTTCATCCTTTTTTTTCTTTCAAGAAATCCATGAATGGAAAACACATGAATAATTGACTATAACTTCAATTTCCTTATGGTTTTTATATTGAAAAATCACTATATTTTAGGAATATCATTTCATGCATGAAATAGGATTCATTATCTCATAATTTCGAGCTCAAAACACCCATTGATTTATCATGCTAAATTTAAAGTGTTTAATCCATACTCTAAAAAAAATGTCATCGAGAGTCTGGAGGAGAAAGATAATACCCCCTATTTGAACACATGGGAATGGGAGATCAAATAGTTTCAATTACACTAATTTAATGGGTTGTGTTATATATGTATTTTTAATATATGGGTAAACAATACACACTCAAAACATGTCCCAAGATGAAATAGCGGTATGTCTTCACCACAAATTATCAATCATGTGGTGCCACTACACACTCGATCTAGCGGCGAGGGATCAAAACCCTTACACACCCCCATAAACCTCATGGGCTTCGACCTAGTGAGTGTTTGGAACATCCTCATGCATTCCTAAATGTGTGATATATCAGTGTGCCTTATACACAGTCATACCGAATAACATCGTCCTCTACGAGGGATTCCATGGTTGGCTCTCCCACAGGGTAAACACTTGGGTCCGCTAAGGATAGTTAAGGGTTATCATTTAGGGATTATGTCAATTAGCATATATTTTTAATGGATCCACCATTATAAATATTATTAATAAGTATCTTAGTATATAATTTATATCATCAATTTATTTTCAAACATCTCAAATTTTATTCCAAGAATAATCATGAAAAAATATATGATTATATTTTTAATGAACATCTATTGAATCATATTTAGTTATTCTTCATAGAAATCAAACTTTTCGTGGATAATATTTTTCATATATTGTGGTAAAATATTTTAATCATTAACAAAAATATTTGGAACTTATGGTCACTTAAAAAATCATCATAGTTCTCTAAGAAGAATTTTCCAAACAAGACATCCAATTTATCTGATGAATTCTTAAAAATTCTCCAGGAATCACCATTTCATCCACCAACTCATGTTGACTCACGGAAAATAAATGTAATCTAGGATCTATAATATCCCATTTTATACATTTTTTAAATTATAAGCACATATCAGAAGAAAATATGTGGTGCTTACACTCCCCCCTTGTTTAAAAAACATCCAATGGGTAAATGAGTTCTTTTCAACTCGTCATCTTTTCAAAATAATGACAACATGCCTTTTAGGAAAATCTCAAGATCACTTCAAGGAGATAAAGGATCTTAAATGGTTCTCTTATAAAATATCCTTTAGTAAATAAATACTAATTTTATGTTGGAAAAACCTATGTAAAAAATATCTTAGATATAGATAATGATATTTATTCTATCTCTAAAATACCATTCATATGAAATCATTATAATAAATTTTCAGTTCTATTATAGAGGATGGAAACAATCATATTGAAAAATTAAATTCTTAATATTTCAAATACTTAAACAAATAAAATTATATAGTTCGAGTGAGAAAGATAATTCTCCCCCTTTCCCTTATCTTATAATTAACCAATAACTCACCCTTAATTGATATAAATAAAATGGTCCTGAATATGGTTTATCTATGTGAGTGGAATACCTCAACTTATAGTTTTCCCAGGATGTCTATTAAATTTCAAATTCATATTTCAAATGTATTTTTAGCAACATTCTTTATAGGTCTCCCACTCGAGGGAATCATTAATAAATATTTTAATGATGGTTATTCTCATCATGGATGCATTTTAAGATGTTACAATTTTAGAACACACTAAAACCATGTTCTTTTTGTGGCTATATAGTTTTGAAAACATTCACACCTCCTTATTATCTATAATATGAATCCCTCATCAAATCATTCTTTATTACATTAAGAAAAGACTTATAAATTAATTCTATTATTATATGTGAAAATTAACATAGAAAATTTATAATGGAATAAGGCGGAGTTACATCTTAGTCAATGTAAATATATTGTTTGAGATGGATCACACAACCATGTTCCTACAATTTTCATCCATCAACAAATAATTTTAAAATATTATTTATCATTTGGTAACATGGTTCTTACCACTCCTATCACTTCATTGTGTGGCACAGTTCATCTATCTATAGACAACAAATCATATTCATATCCGGTTGCAATATTCATTCTCTTAATGAATACGTCTATGGTAGGAAGTTTTGTTGAACATCATATATCATTGTGTTCAAATTTATTAAATATATCTCAAACATCTTTTTCAATACAAGATTTTTTTTGAAAACTTATTATGAATGTTTTCATATTTAAGATAAATTATCTTTTTTTCCTCTATCAAATTATTTTTCCATTGATTATTATAACATTCTAGATTTCACCAAAACAATAGGTAGAATCCCAAGAAAGTGTATGGGAATGTTGGCTATTTTTTGGGGGTTTCATCATAGATTTACATGAATATCATTATTCAAACCACTCTTTTGAGATGTATCACCCCAGTTTATCTTATTATGAAAAATCATGGGAGTGATATAAACTGCAACATTATTTGTATTTATACCAATTGTTAATTATTCCTCAAATTGTGGTATATTCTATACATTATTTTTTGATACATGTTACAATGTAAATGAATCAAATTTTTGACTCCTCTAATTAAATCTAACAAAAATAGATTTTAATCCTTTATATTTGTTTTTTCTTAGTATCTTGCATGAATTTCTGGTAACATCACTCTTTCTCAATGATTATATTATAATTTATTCACAAATAACCCACATGATTCATTATTATTCTCTATAAATGACATAATATACTAGAGGGAATTGGATTTGGGCCCAAATATTTCATAAAACCCACAAAACCACTATACATGGATGTTTTACGTTAATATGTATTTTATATAGACACCTATTTCTTTTGTACAACATAAAATTGTTCCATATTTTTTCTATTGGTGGTATTTTTATAAAATAAATTATTTATCCCATTGACATAAGTGGATATCTTTCATTATTATTCTTGGTGACCATTTTTGTAATAATAATCTTATTTTTTTCACTTCCCAATACTGACTTGTCACCAATTTTTCTTACTTTCCTTCTATTTTTGTGGCATTCTATTCACATCATCATATTATATGTTCCTAATTAGTACATAATAACAAAAATTATACCAGTGACCACATATGTTACATTTCTCAGTGAAATAATGTATGTATTGAAATATATTATTTGAATAATGATTTAATTTATATGAGTTTTATCCACTTGTTCACATATTACCTTTTATTTATATTTTCTCCTTATAATTTTAGGCATTCTATTTTTTTCCAGTAATTTTCATGTTATACCATCATAAAAAATATTAATTAAAAACTATATAACAACACATTAAATTGTCTATGAGCCAACATATCTTATTTTTTGATGTAATTTTTATAGTTTTCATATATTTTAAACCTTATTACATATCATTGAAATAATAAAAATTCGGATGATTTTTTTGGGATCATTTATTCATGATATATTACAAATTCACTATTTATGAGGTGGATTTGATAGAATTTGTCTTCATCTATACTTTCCCCGAGATTAGTTTAAAACTGTTACAAGTACATTAATTATAATTAGTACATTATACATTTTCTAGGTTATGGGATATCTTCTTCTTATAGAATATTTCCATTTTATTATAGGATGAACTCATGTTATTTATGGAATAATTATCCCCAATAAAAACATGAGTGGGTGAATATATTATTTCAATTATTTGGGGAGACCCAACTTTTGTTGATTTATGATATTTTAGAATCATATACATCTCAAAACACATCATGTTGAGGGAGTTATTCTCATCCTTAACTGATATCATTTTGTCTTCCCAATCATCCTTTTGATTCATCATTTGTTCTTCATGCATTATTATTGGTTCTTTGGAAGAATATGGATGATCGTTTAATATATTATCTATATCCTCTAATTTATAATTTTTGAAAACCATAGAAACTTTGTGATATTTTCCAGTGCATAAAAAATTCTACAAATAAAATCTCTAAGAATTCATTCCCACAGACACTTATTTCCAATTAATCAATTAATCAAGTTTATAATTCATTAAAAATTGAATTTTTTCAATATTTTTTATTTTGTTTTGTAATATTGTTTCATATCCCATCAAATAGGGCCAATTCCTCTTCCATATATTATTTTATTTATTACAGCTATAATATGACAACCCTGCTTTTTATTACAACTTAAACATGATTTATTACATAAAACATCACTTGATAAAACAAAGAACATCGAGAGGTTTAGTGTATTTGGGTCTTAAGATCAATACATAAAAACTTAAAACATGAAATACAACATCTTTATTGAAAACATCCTTTACATGACCACTACATTCCCTCATACTTAGCATTGCATGGGATAACCTGAGGACATGCATAAGAAAAGGGTGAGCTATAAAGCCCAGTAAGGGAGTACACATGGAATAACATGAGGAGTTCAATAAGTGTTAGACAATAGGAATATCAATAGAGAATAAAATAAACATGAACATGAAGGCATGATAAAGCATGATAATCATAACATGGAAATGAGGCAGCAACACTTAACATGGAATTAGCATGAGCCAAGGATCATTGCATATAAAGCCTGAGTAAAACATCATTGCACATGAAGCATGAGTAAAACCTCGTTGCACTTGAATTATCACGAGTCAACACTCATTTCACATGACATATCATGATACTATACTTTACCCAATGCATCAGAGCGCTATAAGGGCGCACCCTTCTTAAACATTTCGTTTCACGCGTAAGTGTTCCACATGGATCATAAAACATGGATTCATAAAACATAATCATTTATTCCATGATAAATGAATGTGTAATTCATACATGAAACGTTAAAATCAATATGTAAATGTTCATAAAGGTGAATACCCTTGATGGAGAAATGGTCATGGAATTCACTACACAATGACATTGGCTTAGAAAATCGGTGCGATTTTGGCTGCATAACGGCGTGACATAAGAATTCATAAAATTGGTGTTGAGAGATAAAGGGGTTCCTCATCATATTTAAATTTAATGGACAATAAGGAGGTCATATATATACATGTCACAAAAATTGTAATGGAATTTAGATTCATGATACAAAATTATTGTTTGAATGTAAATGAAGAGAGAGAAGTTCCTTTCAGAATTTCAGCACAGTAACGGGTGTACATGGGAGGAATTTAATGAGATATAAAGGGGTCTCCCATCATTAAATAAATAATAGGGAAGTATGGTGGAGGTGTGAAAACGTACCCCAACATTCATAATTGAAATTAAAAGGGCAAAACAACTTAATGAAAATTGACAAAAATGAGAAAGGAAGAAAGAAACCTTACTTGGAAGTGTGCATCCAAAGGCAAGAGAGAGGTTTGTGAGAGGATTATTGGGTGCTTGGGGAACCTTGGGAGGATTCCAGAGAGAGTAGGGTAGAGTTTGGACGAACTAAAAGGGCTTTGAGTGAGGTGGAAGTGGGAGCTTGGGTGGGTTTCTATAGGAAAGGTGAGGGAATTCATTATTATTTAGGTTGGGGACCCCTTATATTAAATTAATCCAAACCACAAACAATCCGATGGTTTTTTCCCATAGTTATTGGAAAAAGGAAGAGGAAAACAATATTTTATAAGGCCAATGTCATAACCCCTTAAAATAATAAGGTTGCTTATGTGGAGGTGATTCACACTCCCATGGAAATTAATTTAAAAAGGCAAAGTGTTGAATATGTTTTGAGGGGTCCATCAATGCTTTGAAAAATAAGTCAAACAAACAAAAAATCACATTATTTTAATGATAAAATATATACTGGCCGAACATAAGGATTATGGTATTTTATTACATCACCACTGGGTCATTATGATGTCATAAAATACTTTATATATTTAAGCGGTATTTAATTTTTACCCAAAAAATTTGACTGTCTCCGAAAATTATGAAAAATTCAACGTTGGATAATTTCGACGTCTGGATTCTAGAAATGAAATTTATTTTATCTAAAAAATTTCTAAATATGTTAATTTTCACTTTTAAAATAAAAACCAACATTTATCGAAAATTCAGGGGTTTTGACAGAAATGACTTTCAAACCTTAATATAAAATTTTAATTGCATTCATAAAATTATAAGACCATTTATATTGAATAAAAATTAATTTAATAATAATATTATTATTTTATTAAAATATTATTTAAATCAAAAATCCATTAATTTAATAAAATAGGTTTCTGAATTAAGTAATCACTAAAAACACCATTTTTACTTTAAAAACTATTTACAATGTATAAAAAATGAGTAGAAATTATATTAATTATTATATAAAAAAATAATTTATATGATAATAGTACTACTTATTTGTTACATAACCCCTTAAACAGCCGCATAATACCTAAGGGTAAGGTGTGCGATGGTGGAAGACTCTTGGGGTGACTCGGATAACATCGCTCGAGTGGTAATATCTATCAATATCCACTTTTCCCGTAGACGGTCTGGTTCGAGCTTGACATGGTGAAACTCAGCTTGGGCTTGGTCAAGGTCGAAGCCCAAGGATGCCACCTCTTTTCCGAGCTCTGACAAATGGGATTCGTATGGGGCAATTCAACTGGATGAGTCCATCACTTCTTTTGTCTGAGTAAATTGGATTTGTTATGGTCCTATATTTATACTAATCATGTGATCACTGTTCAACGACTATGTTAACAATGGTCAAAATTCTAAATATAAAACCAAAGAATTTGACATCTTATAAAAGCATTTTTCATAAAGAGACATTTAACTGGATCAAGAGGGATTTTCCATTAATGAAACTTTGGGTCGTTACATATAATCAATCAACTTGTAATCCCTTTTCACCTTCAACAATGTTCTTTACACATTCCTTTGGAACATTATCCTAACACATCAATATTTTAACAGGAAAAAATTATCATTGATACCGTAAAAGACTTGAAAAAATGAAATTAGACAAGAATTTAACTCCACAAATCTTTAGAATATATATATATATATTTACATATAAATATAATCTCTTAGAAAACATTTGGTACATGATACACTGTTTTTTTTTGAAAAAGATGGGGAAAACACTTTTATTAATTAGAAACAAAAAAAGAATCCCCTTTTGTTGGAAAAGGGTAATGGGGAAACCCATCAAAAATCACATACCCAAAGCACAAAATGCTAAAACAACAAAGACCCAAAACCACAATGATCCAACACTAAGAAATGAATAAAACATAGAAAAAACCATATCGTCATAGCCATCAATAGAGAAAGATAATGGAAGCTGTTAAAATATCAATAGAGGCATGAGGGAGTGCATAGGAAGATTTAAAAATTGACTATATGGATGATAGGGAAAAACCACTAGCATGGGGAGAAGTGTGATTCAAGAAGAACATCTTCTCTAGTCCACAAATGTTGTAGCCCCTACACGTCTACCATCTCTCAGATGTGACACCAAGAACATCTCAGCAAGAACCAAGCCACTATATCCCATCCAATAATGAAACATAAAAACATTAATAAGAACACCAATCCAAAAAGAAAACCATACTAGACCAGAAAAATAAAAAAATTGATACAAGAAACTCAAAAAACCAACGACTACCATTTTTAGGGACGATAACTATAAAAAAACTAGGCAAAAAGTCAAACTAGTCTAAAATTTGGGAAACAACACTTATCCCTTTGAGAAATGGGGATAACATCTTCTAGGATTTGATATGACCACAAAAGGTTCCCCCCATCTGCTCCTTTATTATCCAAACTATCAGCCAGAGGATTAACCTCCTGGAAAACATGGGTAATAATGAATTCAATAGATGAGAGAAACTTTAAATATTTAATCCATATATTCATAAGCTTCCAAAAGATATAATTATAAGAGGTTAGGATTTAATTAATTATTGTGGTGGAGTCACACTCTAAACAAATCCTATTCAAACCCCTCTTTTTTAGCAAGACCAAGGGTAGAAATCACACCAAGAATCTCATCCTTAAGAGAGGAGGCAATACCCCAAGAGATGAAGGAGCAACAGAAAACATCACTAAAGGTGTGCCTAAAAACTAAACCATAACCTGAAGGACTCAGATTTCCTCTGGGAGATCCATCAATATTAATTTTAATCCAACCTAAAAAGGGAGGATGCGAACAAACTTCCATAGTACCCAATGGAGGCCGAAAATTACATTTAACCTTGATATTCCCAAGAACTGAAAAATCTTGCACCGAGTTGTGACAATAAGATTTAAAAGGAAGTTTTAAATGTTTCATGACTAAAAAAATACCAGCCAAGAAGGCCTGAGGATTGAAACCAAATCGATATGGAAGACCCTTGTTTCTTGCTATGCATAGGGAATGATCTAGTTTAGTGGAAACAACCAGGAAAATACTCAACAACATATGAGATAAAGGAAGGCATAACATACCTTCAAGAATGTCTCGAATAGTATAAAAATTCTACATTTTAACCTTGAAAATATCATAAAGTTCCATCCATATTGAGGATGATTTATAACACTAAAAATAGGTGATCCAAGTACTCTCTATGTTGATGATAGAGAATACAAATAGAACAAATAGAAATACCACATACCTGTAAATTAGAATCAATAGGGACTTTTCCATGAGCCAGTATCTATAAAAACATGAGCTGAGAGGGGGAATGATTCTCCTATTAAGCTTCCCAATCCAATATAAACCAATCATCAAGTATTTTCATGAGAGTAAAAGTATTTAGAAGTGATTATACTAGAGGGATATGTTTCACGGATCTAGAAATCCCCAATAGAGGAAAAAAATACTTATTAATAATCTATTTAACATTATCTAGAATAGTAGAAGTATCATTTAAATATTCCTTATTAGAAACATCAAGGTCCAGGTTTGAAATTTCATGACTAATATAATCAATAAGAAAAGCACCAATCCAATTATCTTTCCAAAACATGATAGAAAAATACTAAGAGACCTACCATCTAGCATCAACATCAATAAGAGAAAAAATAAATTTAAAATAAGACCAAAAATAAGAATACATATAATTAATGTTGCCACACTTGTGTTTAGTAAGGAATTAGAACTAATGAATGAAGTACCTTCTGAGTTATCATTTACTTATTTATAAACAAATTAAGCCTCAAGGTTTTGATTAAGAAGACTACGATTTTTTATACCATGGCCACATTTCTCAAAAGATTCACTACAGGTGTACAACGACACAATTACCAATCATCTATCCAAAATACTATCGGTCCAAATAATATTTTTGATGGACATGTAGATTGATTTTATAACAGAAGCATGCCATATTGAAACCATAAATAAAAAATTTTTTAGGAACAATAACAACTTTAACCAAACAAACACAACCAGCCATTGAAGGGGAATTTCATTTCCTAGCAGCAAGGTGATTCTTGATCTAAGTAATAATCCTAGAAAAATAACAAGTGTTCGGATGACCCTAGAATATAAAAACCCCATTATAATTAAAAGGGAGAGAACCATCCATAATCCAAAAATATGTGATGACTTCTGATTTCCTAATATGTGAAATATTTCAACCAATGTAGACAAAGGATGTATTCCAACCAACCTATTTCCCAGAAACTTGCTCATAAGGCAAAATATCTTTCTTGATATTAATGATATTTCTTTTATCCCACTGAGTTAAGAGGATAATATCATCAATATATAGGATATGGGTAGGAGCAAAGATTCTACGACCAACACCAATAGCCTTCATCTTTCCATTCATGGCCCTGATAGAATACAAGCTGCTATGATAATATTATGAAATTGAAAAAATAATAGCAGAAAGAGGACAACCTTGTATTACTCCTCTAGAACAAGAGAAATATCCCTCTAGGGATCCATTTATAAGAATTGAGATACAATCCAAAGAAAAAATAATCTTAATCAATTTAATGAAAGCGTCCTCAAAACCAAACATTGAAGGAATTTTAAATATAAAACCCCAATTTATTATATAAAAGCCTTTTTATTATCTAATTTTAGGGAAATGTTCCCACCACAAGCAGGTTTTTTGAGGACATTGATACACTCATAATCTAGGACAAGAAAATAATAAATGAACCTTCCTTTTATGAAACCAAATTGAGTAGAAGAAATTTTTTTATGGGAAATGGGAGAAACTATAAAGTAATGGATCTTAGTGATAACATTGTATAATATGTTGATAAAAGCAGCATGCCTAAATAAATGTATTTCATTAGAATTTTAAATCATTTGAATACGATAAAGGAATTGAAAATTTAACACTTGTAAAATATGTAACCCTTTGAAAAAATTGAGAAAAAGGTAACAAACATCATCTTCAGTGATCTCACAATAATTCTGAAAATACAATTTTCTGAAGCCACAGGACTCAAGGAACTGCTTGACCTAAGAATGGAAATCTCGACCAGGATTTCAGGTTCTAAAGAATGGATACAAGTCTAGTATTATCCTCATAGTTTACCAATTTAGTTATAATGACATTTGTGGGGGAGGGGAAATGGTAGATGATCCATTAAATAGATCTATATAATTAGAAATAATGTGCTATGAAAGATCCTATCTATTATCCAGAACATGATTTCCTCTTTTTGGTAATGCAAGAGGCATAGAAATTTTCCAAACTCATTGAAGATTGTTAAAGAATTTGATATTTTTTATCCCTATCCTTGTGCCAATTTTCTCTGAAAGAATCCTTTTGCATAACATATTTAATATTGAGAAAATTGTTTTTTTAAGAGTCATCTCAGATTCCACAGAACCAACATGAGAGAAATCTAAATTGGTACATTGCTCGTGGAATGACCAAATAAAGGCTTGATGATTGGAAGTGTCTTGAGTCAATATGAATGAATCTATCCTTACAACAGAGTTGATGATTTCCCTTGAGAATCTTAAGTTTAGGATTACAAGAAAAGAGATTCATCTTGATCCCTACTGATCACCAAATAAAATTATACTTTCGGTGATTTTTTTTATATATTTAAAAATACTGATTTCGTAGTGAATTCTGAAAAATATATACTTTTGTAAAAATGTCATTTCATTTTAATCAATTTGTTAATATAAAATTAAAATTATTATAGGAATATGATTTATTCTAATATACTTAAAATAAAATAATATTTAACTAATTAATAACATTTTAATCATAACTATACTGTATTGTAGTATAAGTTTATTTAGATGTTTAAAAGTGATATTTTTTAAAAAATTATTTTTAAGTACATTATATTTCTCAATTATAATAAATAATAATAAACCATAATGATTAAATGTTTAATTTATATGTTTAGATTATATTTCAATAAAAATTAATTGTGATTAATATAATGGTTTTTTATTTTCCTTTGAGTAAATATAAAACAATCTTATGTATGAAAAAATATACTCTTTGAAAACCCACTTTTCCATTGTGTCTTTGTTTTTTTAATTTATTTTCCTCCAAATTAATAAATTTAATTATAAATAATAATAATCATTCTAAATTTAATAATTTAAAAATTATTTTAACTTTTTTAAAATTTTATGAAAAAAATAAATTTTCAATGAATAGTGAAATATGCTAATTTTTAATTGAATACAACATTTTTATTTTAGTAATTTATAATGATAATTTTTTAAAATTTCTTTTAAATAATTATTAGTTAAATTAGATTTATATTAATCTAATTTAGTTAATTTTTATTAATTTATATATTTATATTGGATATAAAAACTGTGTAAACATTTGAACAATTTTTTTGATTACCAAATTTCTCATCAAATTTGTGGGAATAATTTTAAATTACTTATTTCCACATATCTGATTTGAATTTGGAATAATGATTTATGTATTTGGAATGATAATAATTTATATTATATTATACATTCATTTTATTTTTTGGATTAAAAACAATATTTAATGAAGAAAAAAAATTATTTTCACAGTTAATGTAAAAATTAATTTTCTAGGGGTTAAAAAAAATATATGCATTAAATTAATTAAAAATATAAAAAATATATATTATTTCATATTTATATATTATCCATTATATTATCTTTAATGGTTCATTATTGGATCCTTTTGACATAAACTAAAAGGTTTTGGATTTCATTCTTTTGGAAAGATTACATGTGTGCCACTCACTTCACATATAATAGGCAACCACCACTCCTCCATTTGTAAAACTTTAAAAAAACTAGGTTTTCCATTACAATCTCAATTAAATTATTAAATTCCCTTATATTTTTATTTAATCCAATATATTGGCTGAAATACATCAATATATGTTCATTGGTTCAAACCAAATGATGTTACCCAAATGGCAGGTAACGTTCTTAATGTTATATAAACTCGAGATTTACATTTTTTTGTGTATGTAACATGAACTTTTTGACATTAATTTTTATTTTAAATCACTCTATGATGTTTATATAATATGATTGTTTGGGATATATGGTTATTCATTCATAGAAATATTTCGTTTCATTAACGGGTATTACTATTAAATTCAATTGATTATTGTAACATATGATGGTTTAACCAATTATTTAATTATCATAACATGTGATAAACATATTAGGTTTGGATAATGTGTAAATAAAGTTGTAATATCTTTATAACCACTTTTACGGTTTTGTGGTGTTTAAAAGATTATTTTATTTATTCATACATGAAAAAGGAATCATGCATACTAGTAGTTTGGGGAAAAATATGAGATTATGGATGAAATTATAAGCATAATATAAGTATATTTATTTATTATCTTAGTAAAAATAGAATAATATTTCCTCAAATTTATGAAAAGTATCTTGAAAAAAATGTTATCCTATTACATTAATATCTGATGAATCAAATTGGTATTTAAATCAGAATAGATTTTTTTATTGAAACATGTACCTTTCCATTAATCATTCAATTGATTATTATAAATTACATAAAAAAACCCTCCATATTTATTTATTCATTTTTTCATGTCCACATTATCACATCCCACCAATGTTCCCCTGTTTAGAAACCTTTTATGTGTTATTACCTTTTAAAAAAATTACTAGAATTACACTCATTCTCTACTATAAAAGGCACTCACCCTCCAACTTATTCACACATCCCAGGAAATTTTCTCAAAATAAATATACTTAAATATTCTACCAACATCCCAAAAATCATCATAGATTCCCCCAATTGGGAATAAATCCATTCAAATAATCCCTTGGGTTGAAACCAAAAGGAGTTACCAAAAGAAGATGCAAAACATTCTTCAATCACTTTAGTTTTATTTTCATTATACACCCTATGAAATATTATTATTCCATTTTTAAATAGAATATTATTGTTTTAAATATTTTTATTCAAATGGTTCAATTGACACAGTCAAACACCTCCATCTAATTGGTAACAAATATACTAGTTTTGTGTACGGTGAACTATCATCTCATGAAATGATGTTGTTTGTTTTTCCTTTATGACCCTCATGGTAGGAAATTATTATGGAATATATTATATATATATATATATATATGAAATATAGGAATTATTTATAATTTAGAAATTATTATATAACAAATACCTTCATTCTTTCCCTTTTCTGTAAAAATTATAATTTAATTTGGGGAAGTGTTGACTACCACATCTACAAAGCAACTTGATTCATCAAAACTTATATTTAATGTATTAAAGATGGATTCGATAAGGGTATTTGTTATATATTAAATAATGATACATCTATAATTATTAGATATACATATATAAATATATATATATATTTTACTATATATCTTTCAATATAATAATTAAATAGAGAAAACATTCATGTATACACATGACATAGCTTCTCCCGAAATAGTGTATTCCATTTAATATTTATATCTTTCATAGATTATTATAATTAAATATATAATGATTATAAATTATATTTATATCATATTTTAAATTCTCTAAATCATTATATATGTATGAGGACTATAAATATAACAAATTAAGACAGATGTGAAGAACAATGTGGATATTACCCAAAATGTAACCATAACAGGGAAGTGTTAACATGTGGGTGATATAAATCCATATATGGTATTATATAAAATAATATATTTCTATATGTGATTTATAATAAAGATATTCTTATTATACATGAGTTTTTATGAGTATTATAAGATTAAATATGATAGGTAAGGGGTTTTGTTGTCTCAGTTTTATTTCTAGGATATTTATTCCTTATTCAACACCTATTTCATTTGTGTGGCGTATATACAACCAATGAATATATTCTACTATTACTATTATAAAAGCTATTAGTATTTATATATCCATTTAATTTTATATCATTCATGGGATTTATGACTCAAAAGTAACTAAATCAGTAATTCTATTTTGAATTAATTTTTATTCTTTGAGACACGTACCAGAAATTTAAAAACCCATATTTTCAAAATTTTTAAATGTTTTTAAATATGTTATTTTAAGATAATTTTCAAGAAAAGCGTATTTTAAATTTTTTTAATTGTTTTTATTGAATCCTTTATTTGATTTAATAGTGTTTTAAATGAAATGGGTTTCATAACATTTTCAAGAATTCATTTTAATGTTTTAATGTGTTTTTAAAGATATCAATTTTCTAAACGTTTTCAATGTTTATTTATAATATTTTATTGTTTTTTCAGTGATATGGTCTTTTGAATGTTTCCAATATTTCCTTATAAGTAATCAATGTTGGTTAATGTATTTTTTTTTATAAAAAAATTCATGATTTATTTATATGTTTTCAATGTGTTTTAAAAGGAATGATTTTCCAAAAAAAATCATGAATTATTTATTTGTATTCAACATTATTTTAAATGATTTTTTTTTTCAAAATGTGATATTTTTTAAAAATAAAGTTTCATTGAATAATTGATATTTTTCTTAAAAAATTATTTTAAATTATATTTCAAAATTATTTTCCATCTAAGATAAAAATAATTGGTTTTACTCATGAATTACTAGGGAAATGATCCAACGGTTCCATACATATTATTTCTTAAAATTATTTATGTTTTGTTTCTATATTGTTTTTGAAACTCATTTATCTTTCACAGGTTACATGTTTATAAACATTATTTCTTCTTAATGGGTTATATTTCTATAAAAATCACTTCTTTTTATAGGTTATGATTTTGATTAAATGATTATGAAACATGCTTCTTTTTCAACAAGTTATGAAATGATTACATGTTTATGATAAAAATTTAATTTCATGGGTTATGATATGATTTTTTATGATTTTTTAGAACACATATGTATGATTTCATTAATAGATTT
Organism: Viscum album; assembly: GCA_963277665.1. Taxonomy (NCBI): domain Eukaryota; kingdom Viridiplantae; phylum Streptophyta; class Magnoliopsida; order Santalales; family Viscaceae; genus Viscum; species Viscum album. The sequence continues at coordinate 1,761,338,463 of OY728120.1, read as the reverse complement.
GTGGTACCTTTATCTCCCCCCAATTAATTGTTTATGTATTTATATCTCATTAGATAATGATGGGATTGATGTTGAAAAGGTTGATCCAATGTGGATGATCGGGAAACTCAGACCACTATGGGAATATAAAGAAACACGACCGTCTATTGGAAGATGGGGTGACCCAATCAACTATGGGGATATGTGAAAACATGATCAAATAGGGAATAAAGGAGAAACCAGATCCTTTATATGGAAAGGTTTGTGACTTGGGATGGTGTCATGTCCCACCCAGTAGGTTTAGTCCCCATGAAGTTCCCTAACATGTTTCCAAAATGTACCATGTCTTATAGGGAATGATATTACATCGTTATGTGTCTTACAAAATTCAATGTCATATTTCTATATTATTTGTTCATGGTTCATGATATTGATTATCTTATGATTAATATATTTTGAATTTCTTGTCTTTATTCCATGGTTTATGTTTCTGATAATTTATATGTGGTGTATGATCTTCTAATTTTACGATCATGTTATCATACCATTAGTCTCATGTTTATGCAAAAAATTATCCCTTGTTTACCCACGGTGATCATCTGATCTCACTCTATTTTATGTTTCCATACATAGGTAAAGAAGATAAATATTAATAATTATATGTATACGAAGGGGCTATTCATGAATAACCTAAGGGGATATATTGTCAGTCACTGATGTACTAGCATTTATTATTACATGTTTCTAAAGGAACTAGGAGAATATGGTCTTTAAGAGTTTTTTTGTGTAATGTATTACGTATTCTTCAAAAGTAATGTAATATTAATGTATGAAATTTGAGGTTCACTATATACAAGATGTGTACATTGGGATACATCAAATGTAACATCACCTATAGTATTGGGTGTGTACTTCCCTATATATACCTTGGGAAATAATTTCATGCCACATGATGTGTCCTTAAGGGGGTATGGCATGTATGTTCATCCAGGATCCTGGTCATGTGACCACTACCCATGGAATGAATACATGAGTAGATTCATATATAATGTGGTACCAAACACATGTATTGAGATTAAAAACACTTTATGTACTGTATGATATCTTAGTAACGTTAGATAAATGTCATGGATTACTTTGGAACTCATTACATGTTGTCATAATTTTCATAGATAGTAAACCCTAGTTTTTTTTTCTGGCAATAAGATCTGATATTTTTCACTCCTCATTCCCATTGTCTCACATAATTCATCTACAAATAAATGAAAAATTCTCTGACCATCTTTTTGTAGACATTAATAGATGGAAAGTAGGATTATGTTCTCATATACAGTATCCCTAACACCTCCTATCACTATTTTCGGGTCCTGAACCATGAATTAAACACTAATGTTCCACAACTATCACCTAAAACATCCATAAAATATTGATCACAATGTGTTTAATTAATCATACATGATTCTATGGAATCAATAATGCTCCAACCGGAATATAATTTATCCAATCAATAGATATGTGGTTAAAAAAAGTAAGGTGAATAATAGTGGATGAAAAAATCACAATAATTAAATAAGATTTAACATTGGTCAATGTGATATTGACCAATGATAGAATTTTTTTGTAACAAGGTGGTGAAATATGAGTGAAATAAAAAGTATGTATATCTAGGGTAAACAAAAATTATATAATTTACAGAATTGTACAAATAAGATAATTACAATTAGTTAAAGAAGTTCATACATCTCGGATCATCAAAAAACCAAAAGGGTGAAATTACATAAAATAATGAGCCTTACTATGGAATTATCAAACTTTTTGAAGAATTTGTGTATTTAGATATGAAGACAAAGATCACACTATTTTTGAGATTTGTCTAATTAATCTACATGATTATTTATACATCGATCCACAATTTCTTTTTTTTTTAATTTAGAAAAGGATTCCCCTTACTCTACAATCTCTTAGGGTTATGTTACTAAAATAGAAGATATACAGTATTTACATATTTATGGAGTGTGGAATTGATTTTATTCGGTAAATTAAAAATAATGATTTTGTTATTTAATGTAATCACATAATCATTACTTCTACAGAACACCTGATACTAGGTATCATTTTGATTCTGATAGGGTGACTCCCACATCCTAAAAACATCAACAAAATTTTATTTTCCATATGAGTTTTAGATTTAGTAGAAAATATATTTCTTCTGAATGAGTTCATGCCTATTTTGTAATAAATCTTTAAATATTTTAATTAATGTAATTTTTCACTCCACCGATAAAAAAACATAATAGAAACCCTAAGGGAAAACCCAAAGAGATATTTGGAAATAATTATAGGATTAAAAAATGGAAACCAATGTTTTTAAATAACCCCATACTTCATGGATTGTCAACCCAAAATGTAAAATCAAACTAAAAAAAGAGTTCGCACAAATCATGAATCTAGCTCTCATTCTTCTAGGAGCTCTCTTGCATGCTAAAATACTACCAAAGAACTTAAAAAGTTTAATAGTCTATCTACATAGGAGCACATCATCTTAATACTCTATCACTTGGGTAAAACTAGAATTCAGATATATACTCGATTAATAGCTCTCCCTGTCTAATAACGTGGATTGGATTGTGAAGGTATCTTCTCATATATGAAACATGAAAGATTTAATGCCCTCGATCTAAATGTAGTGGCATGTTCAAATAGTATGTGACCTATTATACCCTATATAGGATCTCGAATGTCCCAATAAACCATATGTATAGCTTTCTTCATTTCCCAAATCTCGTAAATCTTCACAGTGGAGAGTATTTCATGAAAATATTGATCCAATAATCAAACTCCAGTATCCTACAATGTCAATTCAAATATGATTTCAAATCAACTTTTTCATGTACTAATATGATCCTAGACCACCCAAACCTTCAAATTCATTTTCCATAGTTTCATTGGGCTATCAAAATTTGTCTTAATGATATTAGTGTAGCTCAATGGTGAATTGTAGGGTCACCCATACACTTTATAGAATGGTTCCATATAGATGATGTAGAAATAGATGTTATTATAAGAAGTATATATAATGGTAAAGTGATCATACCAACTTCTAATGAATTTAAACATGGAATATCCCAATGAATCCTCTAAAACATTTAGGTGAACTCAGTCTGGACATCTTCTTGGTAGTAAAACACTATCATCATCTGTAGATGGGTAGTACAGTCCTACTAAAAAACTCTAAAAAAATTGATGTTAAATTTTTATCATGTTTGATATCATTATTCTTAGTTTCCCTAGGGAGCCAAATCATTTCATGCACGCAAAATCTACACAAAGTATGAACCAAACACTGCACTCAATATAAATAAAGTGATTTTAATTAATAATTTAATTAAAAACCATCCTAATAGTATAATGGAATCTCATTATACCTAGAATCCCCATCATAATATATATGTATATATATATATTATCGCACCACAATTCCATGATGTTAATGTGTTGATTTATACCAGTAATAACCTTATATTCATCATTGACTAACTGACATGTGAGGCATCAAGAAAAAAATCAGTAGTCCCCCACCCCTAATCGTATAACTCCATAACTACCTATGATGGTCTTTGACATCATTTCCACACCTTCATGTACCTATAAGAGGTAGGTATGAAACACTCTAAACCAATATTCATGAAACATAATCAGAACTACAAAAAATCCAAAGAAAAGGAAGAAATTCTACCAACCATGGGATAATCATTCAGGTTCATATCTATAGGTAATCTTACCACCCTATATCTCATAGTTGATATATACAATCTAAGACTCTTCTATAAAATGAATAAGTGGAAGCATCACACAAATCGAATAATGGTAAGCTAAAACCCTCTCCACTCCATAGTTCAGTAAAAAAATAGGCTAACAACTGTAATTCCTCCTTCACCAAGAAATAATGGGATTTTTAACATAGGGAAAATTCATCCATGTTTACATTTTATATAGTGTAGACTATCGGGAATTCATTTTATTGTTTGTTTTATAAACAATTTCTCTATCTCATGTTTAGACCACACTGTATGATCGTTCACCAGAGACTCTGGTTTTCTGAGTAAGCCACAAAATTCTAACAGATAAGATCATTCCACCATTTCATTAGGTAAATGACTATTTCTGGAAACTCTAACTCATGGGTCATATAGGCTAATCAATAGGGTCTCAAATGCCTCAACTTATATGTGATCACTGTTTTCATCTACATCAAAATTCACCCAAACCAAGATACCAAGGAATTATAGAAAACCATATACCAATGTCCATCTAATGGTAGTCATAGAAGGGGAGCACTGGTTAATATTTTCAAAATCCCTTAGAAATCTCACATAGAATTATTTGTATAGAATCATATATTCCATTTCTATATTAATGTAGTCAAATCTTATGAAATCTTAGAAAATTATTCTATGAAACATCAATAGTACCCTAAAAATCAAGGTATCTCAACACATCCTACATGCTGTTGGGTCGTACCAAAGATGTAACTAAATCATATCTTCACTAGATCCACAACTACACCTTTCTCTGATGTTTTATTCACATAAAAGTGAACCTATATGATATAAAATGGAATCATAGTGAGCTTATCATTAAAATATTTATCCCTATTTTAGTGTAGGCCTATTGTCATATTATATGAATGCTCCTCCTATTATTCAGATAATATGAGAATGTTATAAATGAAAACAACCATAAACTAGTCTATTCTTGGATAAATTATCTAATTCACGAGATCCATGAACACATAGGGATAATTTTTCAAACAAAAAGGCATCACCATGAACTCATAATACTCATATCCAATTATGAATGTCATGTTAATAATATCATCATCATAAAAAATAAAATGGTGGTTTTTAAACATGATATTAATATTTGAATACCAACTCACCCCATTCAACATATCAAAAAGGTCATAAATACTTAATAAAGGGCACTTGTTCTTGATCATCACTTGATTCAAGAGAGGATACTCAATGAAATTATCAAGACATCATAAACCTTTTTTATAAAAAAATATTGTATTAAAATTGGGGGACACATTGAGATTTATAAAACCATTATATTAAATATCTACAAACTCCACCATATTCTCATAAATTTTAGTAAGGGAAATATGATATTGAAAAAATATATTGGTGTGGTACTAGGGTTCATGTAGAAGAAAAACTCAATACACCACATTAGTGGTAGTCCCCTAATTTCATTATAATACTTTACATATAATTCTCCAATACTGATATTAATAGGATTCCGAAAGTTCCAATTACCCTATTGGCCAAAATTTCTAAATGTGGGGTAATAGTTTATATCTTCTTTCATTAAACACACACATTCTCAAGAAAGATATCATTTTCTCATATGAAGGTCAATTCCATCCCATTTTCTCTAAGGAATATAACTCATCTATGATGAAATTTTATCTTATCAGACACCATAGACAACTATTCCATAACCATAATTTCTGTGTAAGATTTTATCAATATGATCTAGAGGCCCCATGACAAAATATCTCCAATATTGAAAACTTTAACTATTATTATATGTGTAATATATAATAATAACTCCATATATAAACCTATATCCATCACTAATGGAATATGGACTCTAACAGATTCTCTAGATCTTGCATGTGAATTTGGAGATAGAACAATGACTCACACTTTTGTATAAAAATACTTGAGAAAAATATTTGACACATATTATATTTCAAATAATATATTGTGTACCCGAATGAAAACATTATATTTACAGCACATATCCACACCTTCGATGACCAGGTCTCAAGCCGGACATAGGTTACCTAGTGGTGGTCGCAGAAGTAAGTTGTAACATCATACTCCACTTACTAGTCTTCCCTCTAAGGGTATACCTTCTCCTATATCAATATTTACTCCTTGGGGACCACTCTTACCAATAATTTGATGTCCCTTCTCATTATGATACCAATATAATTGAAGTTTATCAAAATATTTTTAACAATAAACATCACGATGAGTCGAGAAATAATATGCCATGTCATCTCACATATAAAAACCTAATAACTTCATACATATATATGAAATCATAACATATTAATATCAAATTTATTATACCAATAAACAAATAAGGAATATAATGGTTTAGTATGTTTGGAGTTTATATACAAAGACCTCTTATTTCATAAAATATATTTAAAACATCACAAAAATATATTCATATATATGTTACTCTTATTATAAATTCCCTATATAAAACAATTTTTTCATATCATATGTAATTGGTACATAAAAATAGCTGACGTAAAATACATAGAAAAGGAAAATAATAGAGATTTGAATGATCACATAAGAATAACATGAGTACAAGGGTATGATTACTTGAGATTAACATTTGAATACTATGAATTCTATATCATATATCATAATTTTGTGTCACAGAAAAAATAATGGTTATTATTAATTAATCATGATGTAATCAATGATCATAATCCATAAGAGTATAAAATATACATAGAACTATATCAAATACATATTCTTATAATAACGTGAATACATATAAATTGAAAATTGTTAACTCATTAAGTAATGTATATGACATCTTATCCTTAAATAAAAATATAGAACTGAAAAACAGTTCTATGAATAATATTATGGACATTAATTATATGCTATCAAATAAAATTATAGGGATGAAAAGATCCACACACAATCTTATAAACATGAAAAAATAGTTCCATGAATAAAAATGTGATATTACAATTACTTTAAAAAATAACTCATTCATATCACGAGACTTATATATTTTTTCAAGGAATTTGAGGCCTATAAAATAACAACTATCATATAATCATAATATAGTAATATGTTTGAAAAATCATTTCTAAAACCATTAACATTTCATCCTTACATAACTATGGAAATTAAAATGGGTTTTTATATATCTCACCATGAATATAATAAACTATTATAAAAATAATAATGATGGAATACTAAAATCTTATCCCCAATGAATCTTAAATAACATCAATTTATTTAATGTTTGATGAAAATTACCTTAAATGACCACCTAAAAATTTTCTTTAGAAAAATAACCTTTTAGTTGTTATTCTACATATTTAATATTTAAATTATTCAAAAATATAATGTAAAATATTTTCATTGAAATAGTCTATATAATCCTGTGACATAATCTTAACATTATTTACTTATATTGACTGTTGGCCATTCCTTTATTGATAGGTTTGTAAAAATAATGTGTCCCTTCACAAATTCAGTGAAAATTAAAAACAACCACACTTGTAAAATTATTAGAATAATATTTTAAAGACATTTTGTAAAAATTAAATCAAGGGTAAAAATAAATTTAAAAAATCATTTTATAAGGAGAAAAATTATTTATTTGAAATTTTTTTTAGAAAACATCAATACTGAATAAAAATGATTTTTTTACCAAAGATAGAAATAAATTCAATTTTCTTTAAGAATATTCTTGGGTAATATCGAATTAATTAGGAGATGAAAAATAATGGAAAAAATTTATTTTCTAGAAATAAAATGATTAGAAGAGAACACATATGTTTCATTAGGGGTATATTATAAAATTTCATCATCACAAACACAATTATAAATAGTCATGAAAAATATATGATTATAAACTAAAACTGTTCGAACATAGGTAAAATTTTAATTATAGGCCCCATTGGGGAATAAATTAAAATTAAACTTTAAATATCCAAATACTAATGATATTAATGATATCTCATGTCAAAGGGGATATATATAAATTAAATAAAACTTATGAGTTTTCAATTTGGAATATATATAGACGAAAAATGCGACATTAGAAATCCCTTACATTAATTTTTCAAACATAAAAACTCTGTAAACCATTATAAATTAAATATAAATTTATCATACCGATATAAAATAATATTTTTCCTACATATAGTATCATATATGTTATACTTCTAAAATTTTAGAACCAATTTATTAATAATTACTTAATAAAACCGTCATTTCCAAGTGTTAACTATTTATTTTTTCATGATATTTTTCATGCGATAGTTAAGGTATTCATAATATGATGATGGTTACGTCACATATATATTTTTAAAATACAATAAATATCTTATATATTAATTATATATATTTATAGTTATCCATAATGTATAGAATATAGAAACAAAGTAAACGTTTCATAGTGGCGGTATGTTGTATGTGTATATTAATGGTGTCTAAACATTTTGATGGATTGATTAAAAGAAAGTTATATAAAAATTATTTAAAAAAAAATTATTATATAATATATAATATATATACTAATTGAATTTATCCATATTACTATCCAAGTAAAAATATAATGAAAAATGGTCCACCTTGTTTTTTGGAGGTAGCATTTTACACACACGAACAAGAAACACTATCGTTATCCAACAATTTAGAAGGCCAAAAGGCATATATGACATTACAATTCCATAAGTATAAATTTTTAAGTAATATTATATATATATATATTAATACAATCATAATTTCCATCCCTGATATATGGTGAGGAAAAAAAGTAAACTTTTTTTTCAAGATGGGTAGTCGTATATACATATGAGTGTTATTTTGGTTTTCTGTTAAATTGAAAATTGGTAGAATATGGTTGACCAAATATCCTGAAAACATAATAGTAAATTTATAGCAATATATTTATTATTTTACAATGGGAATAATAAATTTAAAGGAAGTAGGATATTGAATAATTTATAAAAAGTCATTAAAGATGAATACATATTCATTGGTAGATTGAATTTAGATCTCTTTCTAAGTTGATTAGGGTTGCAAATTTCAAAGGAACATCACCTCTAGATCACATATAAGTATTTTTTAAGATAATTGAGAGTATTTTTCAATATATATGGATCACAAGTGATGAAATGGATGGGGATAAGGGGTGTCCTTTTATAAGATATAGAAATGAAATACATGGAAATAATAAAATAATAAAATATAATTAAGTATGTATAATGAAAAATGAATAAAAATTCCAATATATTTGGTGAAAATTAAAATAAGGTCTAAATATGAAAATTTTATGAATATTAGACATGTGTTTTTGTCTTTTATTACATATATTTTGGATTAAACCTTTTTCCATAAATTTTAATATTAAACATTTTAATGAATTTATAAAATTGTAGGATTATAATTTTACCAATATGGAAAAAAACACTCATAAGAAATCAAGATATTTAATTGTACCTAATTTCTCATCCTTGTTATACTATTATTATATTTGTTTGATATTTATTTATTCTATAAAATAAGTTCACAATAAAATACATTAATTGTCAGTTTAAGAACTATTAATCTAATTTTCCATTGAAAACAACAAAAACTAAAAAAAATTCACATATAAACCATTAAAAAATATAATATTTTATACAAATATATTAAATTCATGGAACCCAAGTATTCACCTATATTATAAAACTATTATTATTTTCAATATAATCTAGTTAACTTCTTTATTAATTGAATTAATATTATTTAAGTGTTTCATAAGAATATAAGTAAATTATATAAGTACTAAAAAATATAAATAAGTTACTATGATAAAAATAAATATTGTATATATTTTTAAAACCATAGTAACTTAATTTTTACTCTCATTGTAAATCCGTAAAAATTTTAGGGTTATTAAATTCAACAACATGACCTTTTATATTTACTCTTTTCTGAAATTAATATGAAGGTAAAAATCAATGAAAAAAACCAAAAAGTGGATAAATATTAAATAAATATATGTAAATTTGAAAATATAATTCATCTATTATGATATAGGAAACTTTTTTAAAAACATAGAAGCCTTATCCCAATGTTTCAACTCGATTTTACTTGTTTTACACTTATCGAGGAGATAAAAATTTACTATGGTTTGTATTCATAATGCAATAAAATAAAAGGGAAATATTTAAAAAATTTGAGCATCTTGATTTTTAATATCAAATAAAATTGTCAATATTTAATATTTTATAGCGGGGGAAATCATTTTTAATATAAATTATTAAAACACATTGAAAAATAGATTTTAAAAAAATCTGTGTTTGATCATATAAATATTTTAAAATGAAAACCATGAATCGTTCTAGTTAAACAGAAATAAAACAGTTTTTTAAAAAATAAATTCAATAAAATTTTAATTTCATAACATATAAATAATATTTTTTGGTCATTTAAATTTGTTTATTATATTAAAATATTTGATTGTATTTGAAAAATCACTGGACTCGTGGTGAAGAAGAGATGCATGGTGGATGGGGTGGATCAATACGAGTGTAGTGAATTCAATATGGGTTGGTTTAGGTGGTTGTAGAATGTTCATAATAAAAACCTAGTCTTAAAATATGTAAATATTACTTTGTTAATTTGAAATACTTAAAACATTACAATAACAAATGAGCAAAAACTATGTCAGTTTTGCGCATTTGGAAACATTAAACAAAATACTTCTAACTCAGTCGATGATCTTATATTTTAACCAAAAATATCATACCCCATAGTAAATCTACTAAAAACCTTTATTCATAAACCATATAATGAAAACATAAGAAAGGGGTGATCTCGAATTCATAGAAAGTGTAAATTAATGAAAATTGTAAGTATATCATGAACATTGGGGCATGCGAACATGAGTGTAAAATTCGATGACCACACCCTATATATCAAAAATCATAAAAAGGAATAATGGAATAATTATTGGTAGTTCACAATAAATTAATCATAAGGGAACTAGGAGATTAATCCGTGAAACCATAACGTAGGAATAAGAAAAGTAAATGTGGCATTCACAGAAACCTATACTATTATTCCTTAAAAGTCAAGTCATGTAACTAGAAATTGTTAGGTAACTTCCTAGGGAGTACACCTACTATACATGACACACCACCATCTCCATTATGAGTCCTTTCCTTATAATGGATAGTGTTTCTCAATCAACCCATAGTGGATCATGTTTCCTCATATTAATAAAGTGGATTGTGTTTCCCCATCATCCATTTTCAGGGTGAGTACACCAACTGGGTGAGACACACTACCATACCCAGTCGTAGTCCTTTCCTTATAAGGGATCATGTTTCCCCATATTTCCATAGTGGATAAATCTTTATGACATGAAACATTTCATTATCTAAGGAGATATAAATCATTACCCAATTAATTGGAGGGAGATATAGATCTTAGTCGTCTCATAATAAAATCATATATACATGTTCCAAAAGATAATAAAACTTTCATGATACCAAGTAACATAATAGGGGATAGGTTTCATAAATATCAAATCATAACCCCTGAAAGGAAATAGTTGTCATTAACATATCATCACATCATAACCTATAAAAAAGGGATAGGTTTCTTTATCACTACATCAAGCCATTACGCCTAAAATGAAACAGGTCTCAAAATTATATAACCCATAGAATAGAAACATGTTTCATAAACCACATTATATTAAGACATAAACTATTCAAGAAAGAATAAAAATGGTATTCTTAGATAATTTTTCCGAGAAAGGAATGAGTAACAATAACAAATTCCATATTATATGGAAAATAATTTTGAAATACATTTCAAAAACATTTCTTGAGGAGAATATCCTTTATTCATTAATAAACAAATTTTAAAATAAATATCCTTTTGAAATCCATTTTCATTTATAGTAATCATGAAAAAGTATTATGAATGCCCAAAAATGTTTGGGAAACCATTTCATTGAATAAAAAATTAAAATATACAATGTAATATTAGAGAATTTTTTAAAATAATTCCATTGAAAACACTTTTAAAACATATAATTAAATCATTCTTTCATTTTGGAAAAACATTCTTTGAATGAACTGTGAAAACATATAACGTGTGAATCAAAACATATTGAAAACCATTTCATTTAAAAAAACAATAGGAAATTATAAAGAAATATAGATACCAATTTGAAAACCATTTCCCATTAAAACATATAATAAGGACTTTAAAACATTTTGAAACAAATTTAAAATACAAAATAATTTTTAAAACCTATTTATAAAACAATTTCTTTAAAGAACATGGATTTTCGACAAAAGAGAGAGGTGAAGTCCGAAATTCGTTAAAACAATTTCTTGATCCACTCATGTAAAAAGTATTAGAGAAATGGTACCATTACATGGATATGACATGAAAAAATATAAGGTAAGAAAATTCATCTGTGTTCTTGAGATATTGATTATAAAATTTTATTACTGATAGTATAATTGAAAAAAATCTTGATAAATAGTGAGATTGTAGCTATAAAATGTCACCAATTTGGTAAATTATTTTCCTAACATAATGGAAATAATTACATTACATGAAGATTAAAATATCATGAAATGAATTATATTCATGACATGACAGGTCAAAGGAAGTATATAAAACTCTGAAAAAATTATAGAAATATAACATGGCATATGTCTCAAGGAAAGAAAATTGAGGAAAAATTAATTTTGCAATTTGGTATTTTTTGAAACACAAGCCCCATGAAAGAAAGATCGTAAAATTTATATGTAAATACCAATAACTGTATGTATTATAATCATACTATACAACCTTGTTTAGTGTATACACCACACAAAATCAATGATTTGTGAAGAATTCAAGAATCTTATGATAATAAAAAGTGTGATGAAATTCCCATACCATATGTCTAGACACTCTTTGTAATTGTAAAAACTCTTGTATAATAAATATATATTTAATATAAATATTTTATAGAGAAATATTATTATATTTAATACCATATATAATTTAATTGTGACTTTAAATTAACCTCTTACTAATAATTCAATGTTAAAATTTCACCACATGTAATATATGCTTCGTTTTTCACATGTGTCTTATATTTTTGGTCCCAATACGTATATCATGATATAAATAAGAAAACCATGATATAAGTATCATATATATTCTAAATATATATTTATTATAATCTATATAATATATCAGTATGAAATGAAATACAACATTCATGCAGGCAGTAGGTCATACGTACACAATAATGTTCTTTTCTTCTTTATTTGAAATATTGAAAGAGAGAAAGTTAATGGAACATACACACACACACACATATATATATATTAATTCATTAAATTATAATTAATATTTCATATATATCATACAATTTAACTAAAATTATTCTTAATACATTCCATGTGGTTTGAACAAATCATTTCTCTTTGAAGAGATGGTTGTCCAAACATCCCCAAACGAAATTATTTTATTTTAAAAAATCGAAATCATGAAGGTACATCTTATATAATAATAAAATAAGCATAATTAAATCTGAAATATCATATATATTATAGGAATATATATATTTTTCATCATAATTCCCATTCACAATTTGTGTTAAATAAAAACAAACTACATCCTTTCGTGAGGCAGTAGTTCTCTGTACACAAGAATGTTACATTCATTACCCATTAGAAGGATGTGTTTGTAAGAGTAGGATGAAAAATTATCACCAATACATATTAGTATATATAAGATACTAAAGATATTATTTATTCATGGAATAATATTGTCACGACCCGTCCTCGGGGCCCATGTCGTGACTACCCCAAGCCCGCCTTCCATAGGCCAGGGGCTGGCAACTAGCACCAAAGGCGCAAATCCCGATAACAGGGAAGGAATTTCCTTTATAAAAGTTAAAAAAACACCGTAGAGTACAAGCAGAATTAAAACACTAAGTACAAAAGAATGTGCTGAAAAGTTAATGGGCTAGAATACAAACCCAACTGAAAGTACAGCTACTACTGAACGAATATACAACAGGAAAAGACAAGGAGCTGAAAGAACAGAAGCGGCTCCTGGGACGTCCTCCTCGGATCCTACCCGATGGGTAGGTAAAGATAGCCTCCACAACACTCTCGCCCGTCTACCTCCTCCAAAAGTCATCTCGCTTTGAAGTCCACCTCCAGATACTGACTCGTCGTGTAGTCCACCTCCGGGTACCGTCCAGTCCTTGAACACTCGGCCTCCGTCAGCACTGGCCGTCGTCTGCAACCAACACAATGAGGTGCAGGCGTTGCCCATGCAGGGGTGAGTATAACGATACTCAGTAGGGACCCCGAGACCCTCAAAGTCTCACTAAAACCAATAAAGAAATCCACAAAGAAGATCTCAACAGATAACCTCAATTTAGGTATATGCTCATGCATATACCTAAGTTATCAAGTAACCCATCTCAATCATGAGGAAAACACCAAGATCATGAAATCAATGGATAACCACTACCCAGGTATATGACCATACATATACCTAAGTTATCAAGTGACCCATCTCAATCATGAGGTAAACAAAAAGGTCATAGACTCAGCTCAAACCAGGATTTTTCATTATCGAAACAGTAACTACTGATGTGCCCCATCTCTGCAGTGTACAGTGGTTCTGTCACGACTTTGAGGTACTACTCACTAACCTAAGACTGCTGAGGTACTCCTCCTGTCGAGTACAGTGGGTCTCAGGCCAACTACCGGGTGCCCCGTCTACTGAGGGTCTGTCGCCAAATACTGGGCGCTCCCCCTAATAGCCTACAGAGGTACTCCTCATGTCGAGTACCGCGGGTCTGTGGCCAACTATTGGGCGCTCCGTCCACCGTGGGTCTGTCACCAAATATCGGGCGCTCCATCCACTGGGCTAGTCGACTCACTCCAAGTCGAGTCGGTCAAGCAGTCGTCAGGTCTCAGCAGGCTACACGGTCTCCGTACTCCGTACGCTCGTCTCCAGGAGGGTCCACTCCACGAGCTACATGTCGATACTCCAAGTATCACAAATTCCCATGAAGAAGTATCTCAAAGGACCGCCCCATCATAGGGGTCTCAACGCATCAGTCGGTGCGTCGATCGGACGCCTGGTCTGTGAGTTATTAGCCTTTTCATCCCAGGGGCCCGGTTGGTTTCGTGAACGAACCAACCTGGCCGTAACTCAACTGTACCCCAAACTCTCATACGGTATACACATAGGGACCTTTTCTCAACATGATCACCAACTCCGCTGACGGTTCGTCAAACGGACGTCCAGTATGAAAGATAACAGCTTTTCCGTTCCAAGGGCCCCGTTGGATTTTGGTTACAAACCAACCTGGCCACTATCCAAGAGCAACCAAAACTCGGGCGAAGTATTCCAAAAGTTCCATCTCATCAAGAAGACAACAACGAGATAGACAGCGCGTCAATCAGACGCCCGGTCTCTGAGTTATTGGCTTTTTCGTTCCAGGGGCCCGGTTGGTTTCGTGAGCGAACCAACCCGACCGCACCCCGACGGCATCCAAACCTCGAGTGGAGTAAGCCAAACGATCCGTCTCACTTAGAAGAATCCATCAAAGTTGACAGAACGTCATACGGACGTCCGGAGCTCAAGATATAAGTGTTTCCGCTCGAAGGGCCCGGTTGGTTTCGTATCCGAACCAACCTGGCCGAACCCAAAGTATTCCGAAACCTTCAGTGCGATATACCAAAATTACCGTATCGTTCTAAGGATCTCTATGCAACTAACGGTACATCGATTAGTGGTCCGTAGCCCAAGATATGGGCAAAAGACCAAAGAGGGTCCGAAAACGGGGGTCTGGGCCCGGACCGACCGGGCCCAGACCTTCACTGCGAAGGGATTCAAACGCCGTAGCGGCCTGCTTTGACATCATCCGTCGATCCGCACATTTATGAACATGATGCAGAGGGTTGTCGAGCTATGTTTGTTCGGTCCGCGCTCTCCCTGTTAGGTGTTAACAATTGGCAAACAATAACACATGATTTTAATCATTGATGGGGGTATAATTTATCCAAAATAAATTATACGAACACCTTGAAATCAAAATACCCACGCACGAGGCTTTAAAATTTTGAATGCGCGGTGTGATGATGTCATGCATTCTTGACACTAGATCCCGCGCGGCATGACGATGTCGCACATCCTTGCTGTTCTTTCCCACGCGGTGCGACGGCACCACGTCACTTTCTTTCGAACCACAATGACAAGAATGAATAAAAAGGGAGGAGGATCGGCCATGTTCATGCGGTCCGACCTCATCCCGTTAAACGATAACAAGGGGTTCTCATTACTCGTAGAACGTCAAAGGTAGAATCAAGAACAAAAAGAAACGAACCCCTACATTTGATTCGTCTATTGATGTTCGTCGTTCGTTGAATGTGTTGCGGAAAGAAGACGATGAAGTTCGTCTTTCACCGAGTTCGTCACACACTCCCAATCCCGAGCTACATCGGCTGTGGAAGACACTACACGTCGGTAGGATCTAAGGGAGGAAGTCGAAGAAGGTTGTTGATGTTCGTCGCTTCCGTCATTATAGAAGTGCACCCAAAGAAGAATCAGCGTCTCCTCTCTTGCCGCATGAAGAAAAGGATAATGGGTGCATCGTCGTCCTTCGTTGAAGAGGCATCGTTCTTCGTTGAAGATGAAGTTCTTCAAAAAGTGGGAAGAGCTCTCTTCCAAAATCTCTCACACAACCACACTACAAAAATAAAATAAGGCCTCTCCTTATTTTATTATTTTTCCATGCATTCAAACTTACAAAAATTCAAAAACTAATTCACTTAATCAATTAAAAAATGAGTTGTCTAATTAATTAAGTGATAGGTTGGCAAGAATTTAAGAGGGAGAGAGGGGAGAGGAAGAGTTACACAACATAAGTGGGGGGTTTAGAGGAGTTAGGGAGTTATGGGGAATTTGAAAAGGTGGGGGCTTGTGTAGGCCCCACCACAAATTATCCTCTCATTTATCCTCACATGGGTAGTTAAGTGCCACCCCAACTTCCCCATGTAGGATAAAACTACCTTAGACTTAAGAAATAAAATTTTCTGACAATTTTATTCATTCCTCAATTAATCCACAAATTTTAACAACTCCTCCCATGAAAACGAAACTCTAGAATAGGCCTTCCTATGCAATTACCAGTGCTGCGGTTCCATCGGTGCCCTCAGAATTTGATTCCGAGCAACGGTTTCAATGTTAGAAATTCCCGCTCGTTCGTTCACTGAACGTACCCGAGCTAAAATTCGGAAATTGATTCCGGGCACACCGGGCCTCGGAATCCGGTGCCGTCAGAAACTACATTCTTGTAAAATCCCAAAGAAAATTAAGAAAAAATTTTCCTTCATTTTTATGGGTCTTTACATTACTCCCACCTCAGGGCTTTACGTCCCCGTAAAGCTATAACACAAACTAGGGGAACAAAAGTGGTACTGAGCACGCATCTGAGCCTTCAACTCTCATGTGATCACCATGTGGTTTTCGTGCTGCCTACAAAAGTGCACAAGAGGAATTGACCATCCTTGTATAACCCGCTCTCATCGATCCTCAACCTCTACTGGAACTCTCCAAAAGTCACCTCATCGCTAAAATCCAGTTCATCATGGTCGATGATATGCGAAGGGTCGATCACGTATCTCCTCAGTTGAGATACGTGGAAGTCATCATGCACCTGGTGCAACTGAGGTGGATGCGTCAAGCAGTAAACCACTTCTCCTACCCAGCTGAGGTCCTAAGATGGTCCAATAAACCTCCGGGATAATTTTTCGCCTTGTCCACATCTCCGTAAACCTCGTCGAGGTGAAACCCGTATAAGGACGTGATCGTCATCCTTGAACCCTAGAGGCCTCCAAGTCCTGTCAGCATAAGGCTTCTGTCAGCCCTGTGCTGTCCTCATCCGCTCTTGGATGACCTGGACCTTCTCTAGTCTCACAAGAGCTGCTATGATTTCTTTTTTGCTGATAAGAGAAATCTGGTCTCATCCCATTGATGAACCACATTCATTGCCTAATATAGTCAATCCTGACATGAATGATGCATTCATGCCATGGATGATGTCGTAAGGCCTCGACGTAACTACCAAGAGATCCAACTGTCACTCTCGCCTCCAAGGGTCGAGTCACACTTTCGGCATCAGTGTGAGGTCACTAGGTCTCCTCTAGTAGAAATCTCGAAAGTGAGGGTCAAGTCAACAGTTTTAACCGGGACCACTCAGTATCAACCCAACAAAAAGACAGGAAAGCAAACATCACAAAGATAAGTGTCTTTTTTATTATTGCAGCTCATAGTACAAAGACACGAAGCAACTAAAAACAAACATCAACAAAAGAAGAAGCAACAAGATCAATAGCCTCCAGGTCTGGAGCTAGTCCCGCTCCTGTCCATTTGCTTCCGGAGCTCCATGACCATAGGACTCAGCTGCCTGAAGCTGAGCTCTCCCATGTCCTCCTGTCCCCTGTGGTTGGGGTGGGCCTCCTGGTGGTGGGGGTGGCAACACCTCGAAGCGTCGTCCACCTCCAGCTGCACGACCAGCTCCTCTTCCATGGACGCCTGCTCCTTGCGGTCTTCCCTGATCGAACCATTGCCTCTAGCTGGGAGGTTCTTAATTTAACTACTGGTCATCTGTATAGCGGGTCCGACAGTCACGTGCCATGTGACCAATTCCGCCACAGGAGTAACACTATCCACACTCGGCACGTCTGGCTCTGACTTCACCCCGGTTTCCCTGCACAACTGAACCTGAGTCGTGCAGTCGGCCACCGGTAGGTCTGGTCCTCTTGGACATCTGCGTCATCTGTCTACTGCCTACTGCAGAAGAATTTTCCGCAAGCTGGCTATTGGTGGGTCCTACTGCTGGAGACTGCTCATCAAGGAAACTCTCCACTAAGTGGGATCTCTCTAACACCCCTGTCTGCGTTGGAATGCTGTGAGAAACAACAGATGCTCTAATCTCTCACCTGAGCCCCTGATCGAAGGTTCGGGCCCTGAAGAACGGGTCTCGTACCATATCTGTGGAGTAGTGCGAGAGGTCTGTGAACCTCTCTGAATACTATGCCACTGTCATGTTGCCCTGCCGCAGCATAAGTATCTCCTCTATACGCACTTCTCGAAGGGTGGCTGGTACAAACTCTGCCCGGAACAGGATCTCGAAGTCTGCCCAAAGAAGTGTCACCTCATCATGCATCTGGAGCATCAGGCTCCACCATCTACCTGCTGCTTCCTGAAGAAGGTTGGCAGCAAGGATCACCATGAAATCTATCAGCGTCCCCACTAGCCGGAAGACTCTCACCATAGCCTCCATCCAATCCTCAGCTACCTACGGGTCCGTCCCTCCCTGGAACCTCGGTGGCCTCTGGTGGTGGAACTCGTGCAGTGTGCTCAAGCGACGTGCACCCACTACTGCTGGGGCTGGTGGCATCGGTGGCCCAACGGGTAGTAGTACCGCAGGTGCCTCCGCTGGTGCCTCAACTGGGATAGGGCCATGTACTGAGGCCTCGTCGCTCGGCGGGCTATCAGTACAGAAAACTCGCGGGGCTCTAACTGGTCGTCCGCGGGGAGGCATCCCGAAAGAAACAAACATGACATGGTCAAAAGACTTACACCTAGTGAGCTGGCCTGGTTTGAGCTAATATTTAAATAAAACCTCTGGAAACACACATGAAATCAGTGTTTTCGTGCACAAAGTCAGAATTCAGTTGTTAGGCTCCTGGTGTATGGATACGTTGGAAGCCCGCACCAAAAATGGACTCCCTGAACTGAAGACCACATTCGGTACCCTTAACACTATTGCTTCACAGAAAGAAAATATCAGAGTTATAAGTTCTGCGGTAGACCCGACTCCTTTGATACCAATTTGTCACGACCCGTCCTCAGGGCCCGTTCCATGACTACCCCAAGCACGCCTTCCATAGGCCAGGGGCTGGCGACTAGCACCAAAGGCGTAAATCTCGATAACTGGGAAGGCATTGACTTTATAAAAGTAAAAAAAAACACCACAGAGTACAAGAGGAAGTAAAACACTAAGTACAAAAGAATGTTCTGAAAAGTAAATGGGCCAGAATACAAACCCAACTGAAAGTACAACTACTGATGAACTAAAGTACAACAGGAAAAGACAAACAACTGAAAGAAAGGAAGCGGCTCCTGGGACGTCTTCCTCGGATCCTACCTGAAGGGTAGGTACAGATAGCCTCTACAACGCTCTCTCCCATCAACCTCGTACAAAAGTCATCTCGCCGTGAATTCCAACTCTAGATACTAACTCGTCGTGTATTCCACCTCCAGGTACCGTCCAGTCCTCGAACACTCGGCCTCCGTCAGCACTGCCCGTCGTCTGCAACCAACACAACGAGGTGCGGGCATAGCCCGTTCAGGGGTGAGTATAACGATACTCATTAGGGACCCTGATACCCTCAAGGACTCACTAAAACCAACAAGGATATCCACAAATAATATCTCAACAGATAACAACAATTTAGGTATATGCTCATGCATATACCTAAGTTATCAAGTAACCCATCTCAATCATGAGGAAAACACCAAGATCATGAAATCAACAGATAACCACTACCCAGGTATATGCCCATACATATACCTAAGTTATCAAGTGTCCCATATCAATCATGAGGTAAACAAAAAGGTCATAGACTCAGCTCAAACCAAGATTTTTCATTATCAAAACCATAACTGCTGAAGAGCCCCGTCTCTGGAGTGTACAGTGCTCCTGTCACGACTCCGAGGTACTTCTCACTAACCTAAGACTGCTGAGGTACTCCTCCTGTCGAGTATCGCGGGGTTGCGGCCAACTACCGGGCGCTCCGTCTGCTGAGGGTCTGTCACCAAATGCCGAGCGCACCCCCTAATAGCGTACAGTGGTACTCCTCCTGTCGAGTATCACGGGTCTGCGGCCAACTATCGGGCGCTCCGTCCACCATGGGTCTGTCGCCAAATACGGGGCGCTCCGTCCACTGGGCTAGTCGACTCACTCCAAGTCGAGTCGGTCAAGCAGTCGTCAGGTCTCAGCCGGTTACACGGTCTACATGGTCTCCGTACTCCGTACGCTCGTCTCCGGGAGGGTCCGCTCAACGAGCTACAGGTCGATACTCCAAGTATCACAAAGTCCAACGAAGAAGTATCTCAAAGGACTGCCTCATTATAAGGGTCTCAACGCATCAGTCGGCTCGTCGATCAGATACCCGGTCTGTGAGTTATTAGCATTTTCGTCCTAGGGGCCCGGTTGGTTTCGTGAACGAACCAACCCGGTCGTAACTCAACTCTACCCCGAACTCTTATAGGGTATACACATAGGGACCATTTCTCAACATGATCACCAATGCCGCTGACGGTTCGTCAAACGGACGTCCAGTCTGAAAGATAACAGCTTTTACGTTCCAAGGGCCCGGTTGGATTTCGGTTACAAACCAACCCGGCCACTATCCAAAAGCAACCAAAACTCGGGCAAAGTATGCCAAAAGTTCCGTCTCATCAAGAAGAAAACAAATAGACAGACGGCGCGTCAATTGGACGCCCGGTCTGTGAGTTATTGGCTTTTTCTTTCTAGGGGCCCAGTTGGTTTCATGAGCGAACCAACCCCACCACACCTCGACGACATCCAAACCTCGAGCGGAGTAAGCCAAATGATCCGTCTCACTTAGAGGAATCCAAAAAAGTCGACGGCACATCATTCGGACGTCCGGAGCTCAAGATATAAGCGGTTCCACTCCGAGGGCCCGAAGGTTTTGTATCCGAACCAACCCGGCCGAACACAAAGTATTCCGAAACCTTGAGTGCGATATACCGAAACGACCGTCTCGTTCCAAGGATCGCTACGCAACTAACGGTGTATCGATCGGAGGTCCGTAGACAATGATATGGGAAAAAGAACAAAGAGGGTCCGAAAACGGGGGTTTGGGCCCGGACCGACCCCCCCCCCCCCCCCCCCCTGGGTCGGCCCGAACCGGGTCAACCCGTCCCGGATCGGCCGGCGCGGCGCGGCGCGGCCCGGCTGGCGCGACCTGGCCCGGTCGGCGCGGTTTGGCTCGACCGGCCAGCCGCGGCCCGGCCAGCGCGGCCGGGCGGAAGCCGTGAGCGGGGGTGTGCGCTGCCCACCCTCGCCGCTAATTGATGTCGGCGACGCACCACCGCCACGCCAGCATGGTGCGCTGCCACCGCCTTCCGCGGACCACCGGACGCACTCCGGTGGTCCGTTTCTCCTGTCGTCTTCAACAATGGTCCTCCCGAGACCCGACCTTCACTGCGAAGGGATTCAAATGCCGTAGCGGCCTGCTTTGTCGTCGTCAGTCGATCCGCACATTGATAAACAAGCTGCAGATGGTTGTCGGGCTGTGTTTTTTCAGCCCATGCTCTCTGCGTTAGGTGTTAACAATTGGCAAACAATAACACATGGTTTAATCATTTACGAGTGTATAATTTATCCAAAATAAATTATACGAACACCTTTCAATCAAAATGCCCATGCACGAGGGATTAAAATTTTGAATGCGCGACGTGACAACGTCGCGCATTCTTGACGCTCGATCCCACATGGCGTGATGATGTCGCACATCCTTTCCGTTCTTTCCCACGCGGTGCGACGACACTGCGTCACTTTCGTTCGAACCGCAATGACAAGAAAGAATAAAAAGGGAGGAGGATCGGACGTGGTCGTGTGGTCCAGCCTCCTCCCATGAAACGATAACAAGGGGTTCTCATTACTCATAGAACGTCAAAGATAGAATCAAGAACAAAAAGAATTGAACCCCTACATTTGATTAGTCGATTGACATTCGTTGTTAGTTGAAGGTGTTGCGGAAAGAAGATGATGAAGTTCGCCTTTCGCCGCGTTCGTCACGCACTCCCAATCCCGAGCTACATCGGCTGTGGAAGACACTACACGTCGGTGGATCCGAGGGAGGAAGTCGAAGAAAGTTGTTGACGTTCGTCGCTTCCGGCATTGTGGAAGTGCACCCAAAGAAGAATCGAAGTCTCCTCTCTTGTCGCATGAGGAAAAGGATAATGGGTGCGTCGTCATCCTTCGTTGAAGAGGCGTCATTCTTCGTTGAAGATGAAGTTCTTTAAAAGAGGGAAGAGCTCTCTTCCAAAATCTCTCACACAACCAAACTCCCAAAATAAAATAAGGCCTCTCCTTATTTTATTATTTTTCCATGCATTCAAACTTACAATAATTCAAAACCTAATTCACTTAATCAATTAAAAAATGAGTTGTCTAATTAATTAAGTGATAGGTTGCCATGAATTTAAGAGGGAGAGAGGGGAGAGGAAGAGTTACACAACTTAAGTAGGGGGTTTCGAGGAGTTAGGGAGTTATGGGGAATTTGAAAAAGTGGGGGCTCTTGTGGTCCCCACCTCACATTATCCTCTCATTTATCCTCACATGGGTAGTTAGGTGCCACCCCAACTTCTCTATGTAGGATAAAACTACCTTAGACTTAAGAAATAAAACTTTCTCACAATTTTATTCATTCCTCAATTAAGCCACAAATTTTAACAACTCCTCTCGTGAAAACGCAACTCTGGAATAGGCATTCCTAAGCAATTATTGGCGCCGCGGTTCCATCGGTGCCCTCGGAATTTGATTCCGAGCACCAGTTTCAAAGTTAGAAATTTCCACTCATTCGTTCACTGAACGTACCCAAGCTAAACTTAGGAAATTGATTCCGGGCACACCGGGCCTCAGAATCTGGTGCCGTCAGAAACTGCGTTCATGTAAAATCCCAAAGAAAATTAAGAAACATTTTTCAGGGAATTTTATGGGTCTTTACAAATATTAATTTTTTTAGTGGAGAAAGAAAATAATTTAAGGATGTTTGAGGAATGATTTTACCGCTTTTTTTGTTAAATACTTTTGGTTTTCACCAAAGACATTTCTTAATTGGTGTAATACCAAAACTGAGGATTAAAAGAGGAAGGTATGGATTTTGTTATGTTAATAGGGAAGATATTGGCAAATATTATATGGTTTTAGAGGTGTAATCAAGAGGGATAGGTTGCAGTCTTTTATAGGGGATGGAAAGGACACACTTGGTATTTCTAATTACAAGTTTTGTATGACCACGTTTTTTCCTAAAAAAAGTCATAGAAACAAAATAAATTTTTTATGGTTTATGTAAATATTATTTCTATAAAATGGGTGTTGAATTTTTTTTTTATTTGGGCCCTTATGCTTAAGGTTTATTCCCTTGATCATCTTAATTTTACATTAATCACTATAATTAATCACAATCAATTTCATTAATCATTTTTTAAATTAGGTTTATAATAATATAAAACAAATATTTTACTTATTATAATAATGTATTTCCATTTTTAAAATTTTTATTAATATATGATGAAAAATTATGGTTAATATTATTCTCGCAGACGTGGTGAGAAAACAGGTTTTTATTTGGAGAATGTTGAAAAGTTCATTAAGATTTTATATCTAAATTCAATATAAAAATTATTAACATTATATAAATTGGATTAAAATATGTATAATTGATTTTTTTAATATAAAATAAACTCAAAATATAATTTATCTATATGAATAAATTATATTAAAAAGCAGTTTTCAATTAAAATTCTGTATTTTAACTATTCACTCAAAAAATGAAGAATCTCATAAAAATATAGAAATTCACACTAAACAAACATAGAAATTATGAAATAAAAAATGATTTTTATTTTATCATAAAAAATTTCTAAAGATTCTAAAAATTAAATTTATTACTATTCAAAGAAGAAAAAATACACTAATTTTGAGAAAATAGTGTTTCCAAACATATAATGACTTCAAAAAAATTATATGTTTTATCATTATTATGATTTATTTATAATAAAATATAAATATTATATAAAAATTGGTTATTACTATTCATATTATTATTTCTATTTTACAAAAGGCTCGTTGAATTATATATAAAAATGTTGTTTGGCAGAAACTCAGTCTTGCATGTAACACAAGCCTAGTCTATGCTTTATATAGTGAAAACATATATTGTGGTATCATATAATGAGAGGATAACATGGTTTTGTTTATATGGAATGAATAACTTGGTTATTTTATATAAGATAATCTACATTTAGTTCAATGTGAAATTCAAAATAGTAAAAATATTACTTAATTCTTAAAAATATATTTCACAATAATATGAGGTGTCAAATTATTCCACATTAAAATGAGTTTCAACCTTGATATTCATCTGTGTTTTCAATGGTATAATACTTTAATGTTCTTTTAATATAATGACCCATCGTAAAAATGAAAACTAAAACTTCCATTAAAAAAAGGAATTTTTGGAACCATACTGGTTAACCAAATTAAGTCATAGTTGGGTTTCCACAAAAGAGAAAATACGTGCTATGTTAAATCATTGAAGATAAATATAACTATCTTGTTATGGAGAGAGTGATAGATAACATGGTCAAGGTAAAGATAACAACCAAAAATTGATAAATATTTAATGTTATAAGAGACAAATTGATTCACTTGAAACGAAGTCACTAGGATAACCTTATAGATTTCAAGACTATTTACCAATAGATAAAACATTTACACAATATATTAGAATTACTTAATTTAATTCCATTTCATAATTAAAATATCACAATTTGGTTTCATCTTGACCAATTTTTATGTTACATTGTTCCCCAAAATTGTACTTAAATTTTCCATTCCGAAATTAATAAAAAATCATGTGATCCATGATAAGTCATATCATCTCAATTTTTTTACAGTGGAAACAATATTATTATATTAGGTTATCCAATATGCATAAATCCTCAGGTGGGGAGATAATACTTTAATATCAAAAACTATATTCGAATATTATATTAAAAATTCCACATATGGTCAAATTTATAACCCTTCTAAAAGATGAAAATTCAAAAATTATAAAAAATGTCAAGAAATAACCTAAACAACAATTCCTTATATCTCACAAAGTATCTCTTGGATGTCACATTCCAAAGATGTGAATACCCTCATCATATAATCTCTTGAAACATGCTAATTACCTGAATGGCCATTAATCATCTTAAAAAGTGTGCATTCTTCATTATTCTAAACATTGATTGATATATTCTTTAAATCCAAAAATGTTGTAAAAATAATTATTGATAGTAAAAAAACATTTCAACATGTCCTTAATTACTTCCAAGGAAATCAGTATTGCACAATTTACTTATTCATATCCAAAATACCTCTATCCAAAAAATATTATCAAAACATAAGTAACATAAAAGGGGTTATCAACCGTTAGTCAAAATATCACCTTATCATTAAATCACATATCCATTCAATTCGAAACATTCAATGTAATATTGTAAATTATTTAAAAAACACATATACTTCATAGTCCTTGTGTATTTCACCAATAATGTTACATAATTCATGAATAAAAATACATAAAAACTTCAATTATTCAACTTAATCCCTTATCTAAAATATTGATACCTAATATTATTACTTAAAACTTCTTTTCTTTCACATTTCATCTATAGGATCATCATCATTAGCAATATAACTATTACTAATACCACCTTTTTCATTTTTTTCAGATGCCTTCCACATAGGACATCGATTTGAATAATGACCATTAACTCTAAAAATAATTTATTAAACCTTTCATGTTTTCTAAGGGAGGCCAATATTCATATATATTCTTTTAGATGAACCTTTCATCCTTACTTTGTAGATACTTTCTTTTTTTCTTTCTTTTCCACCATCATAAAAAATTCATGATCCTCTAAGACATTCACTTGGGGGATTCCTCCCACAATCTTGAAAAAAGGGAATTTAATCTTATTTCCCAGATGGTATCCATTTCCCAAAAATCATAGTGATATATTTAATTCTCTTCCTTGGTAACTGTGATAGTCGGTTTAGATAGATGTTTCCAATAATGTTATGTGAAAACTTACTAGAAAAGATCACAACATTCTTCACACCAGTGACCATACCATTTAACTGCTCAGGAGAATATTTTCTTTCACATTCAATGTGAACCTAGTTCCCCATTATTCCCTCCATTGAATATAACTAGAAATTATTGAGTAAGAAATAATTATTATAGTGAGGAACCACACAGTCATGAAAAACCACATATATGATATCTAAATTATGACACCTTCCTTCATCTACGAAAAATTTGGGTTATCCTAGGTTATTTATATCCACCATAAATTTATATACTTTATGATGTTTTAGGAAGACTTTATTAATTCCCAGAGAACGTCCCCTAGGTGTGCACACTAGGTGTATAAGGCCCGTTGTAGTGTACCAGGATACACTTGTGTTAGGACTAACGCACCATGTAATAGGTATTTCTACTAGGTACTTTGTTCCAAAACCTTTATTACTTATTCTATCCACACACAGATTTGTTTCTATTAAACCACTCACTCTATCCTTTATTAAAATTACATTAGATTTTCTTAAACATTAAATCAACCTATAATGTATCCTTTGATACGTCCATGAATATATCCTTAAAAATATACATAGGGATCTCATTAACGATTTCCCATCCTACATTATAAATTTAGACTTAACCATTACTCTAATACCCACTAGTAAAACCTAATATTATTTGATGTAGACATTAAATCATTTTTTAGAATACATAATACCTTACAAAAATAGACCCCAAAAAATTGTGTTAGTTTAGTGCCTTATAAAACATGGGACAAAAATATTCAAACTCAGTGAGTGATCTTTAATGATTCCCCCAAAGATATTCCCCCTTAGAATCTCTAGATACATACGTTTATTAAATAAATTTTGTAATGAAACCTAAGAAATGGGTGAGGTCAATTGGTTAGTAAGGGAAAATAAAGTAAATACATAAGTACAGCCTGTAAATAAGTGTATGAGAACATGGGATTTTTTTTATGATCATACCTTGTATATCAAATATTATAAACATGAATCAAGGAATAATGAATTTAATTTCATAATACATGAATCATAAGGGAAAAAGATATTGTTTGATGTAATTATAATATAGGAATAATACATAGAAGTTTTTGATACACATAAAAATCTAAAATTATTTTCCATAAGTCAATACACACAACTAGAACATATGATAGAACCTTATGGGGACTACACTTACTAGGTGGGACACACCATCGGCCATAGTCAGAGTCATTTCCTTATGAGAGATCGAGTTTCCCGATCTCCCCAAAGTCAATCAGGTTTCCCAAAAATTCCATAGTGGACTCTATTTTCCTATATTTCATATGAATGGTTGTTACACCTATTGGGAGAGACACATAACCATCCACAATAACAATCCTTAACTTATAAGGGGTCATGTTTTTCCATGTTACCATATCAGATTAAGAATGTGAACATCAATCCCAGCATTTTCTCATTAAATATAAATCTTTTACCATTTAATTATAGGGTATATAGGTCCCAACCATCTCGTAATAATATTATTCATACATATTCAACAAGATAATAAAACATTCATCATATCAGGATCGATAAAAAGATATAGGCTTCATAAAAATCATATCATAACCCATGAAATGAAATTGGTATCATAAATATATACTCCCATCATATCCTATTGAAAATTGATTGGTGTCATAATATTTTCATCAATTAATAAATGGTGAAAAGAAGAAGGTTTCAAAGCATATAACCTATGGAAGAGAAACACGTGTCATAAGCCTAATTCTATTAACATATAAACGATTCCAGAAAGATTATAAATGTCATTATTTGATCATTTCCCCGTAAAGGAATTAGTAACACCAATAAATATAAAATTACATGGAAAATAATTTTGAAATACCATTTAAAAACTTTTCATGAGGAAAATAACCTTTATTATATTCAAAAACTAATTTTAAAGAAGAATTCATTTTGAAAACCCTTTTCAATAAATATAATCCCGAAAATTAAAAAATAAGCAGGAAAACAATTTGAAAAAAATTTCTTTGAAATCACTTTGAAAACAAAAAATGAATGATTGAATTTTTTTTGAAAAAAAATTCTTTGAATATAATGTGAATCCCCATAAATAAATATTGAGAATGTACTGAAAACCATTTCATTGAAAAAAATTAAATTCTTACAAAGAAATCGTGAATGCTTTTTGCAAACCATTTATTTTAAAACAATTTGAAAACATATAAATAAGATTAAAACTTTTTTGAAACCAATTTTCATTAAAAACTTATAAAAACTATCTTGATAACATTTTGAAACACTTTTTTATCAGAAATTGTTATTGGAAACCTTTTTAGAAAAATTGGTTTTGATTTAACACAGATTTCCAATAGAAGATAGAGAGAGAGGAAATGTCATTATTTGATAAAAAAACTTTTTTGATCATATGGGGCCATTACCTGGTTATTAAAAAATAAAATAACGGGAAGAAAAAACATGAGATTTATTGGGAGATTGATAATAATATATCATCTAGGGGAGCATAATAACAAAACATCTTGACAAACAATGACATTGTATTTATAAAACAGTATCAATTTATTAACTTGGAACCATAAAACAATAGAAAGACTAAAATTACCCAATGAATAAAATATCATGAAACTTAGAGTATTAATTATATTACATTTCAAAGGTAGTATGTATATCTCATTAAAAAGTATAGGTGCATAACATGAAATGTGTCTCAAAGATGACAAATTGAGACAAAAATACTTTACCAATTTGATATCTTTTGAAAAATAAACAACATGAAATAAAGATAATAAAATAGATATTTAAATACCAATACATTTAATTGTAATAATCATAAAACACATACAGAGTTTGTATACACCCCACAAAAAATAAATGAGCGGTGAATAAGGTAAGAATCTCATGAAAATAAAAAATGAGATGAAATTCCATTACCTAATGTCTTCACTCTCTTTATACTCATACAACACTCATATATAATAAATAAAAGTTTATTATAAATATTTTTCCGATAAAAAATATTATATATAATACCATATATGGTTGGATTAATACTTTATATTACCCACTTTTTAAAAATTACATGTTATGGTTTCGCTTCAGGTAATATCTTATTTGTTTTTTCATGTGTCTTAAATTTTTGGACCTTATAATTATATCAAGTTTCAAAGAACATAAATGATGATATAAATATTACTTATCTTCATTATATATTTATTTTTAATAATTTATTGAATATATACATTTTTAATGGAATACACTATTCTTGGAGACGGTATGCCATACTTATGCATGAACATCATTTTCATTTTTCATTGTAATATTGAATGAAAAAGAAAATTAAATATATATATATATAGACAAAAATTTATTATTGTATCATTATTATGTCATATATATAGTATAATTTCCCTAAAAACATATGTATCAAATTCCATGTAGTGTGTGAATGAATCACATCAGTTTGAGGAGGCGGTAGTTCACACTTCCCAAATGAAAATATCGCATTGAATCAAAATGGAAATAATGAAGGTTGTTGTTATATAATAATTAATGAAGAATAAATAATTCATATATATATATATATATATCATATATATCATATAATAAAATATTTTATATCATAATTCTTATCTATTAGAGTTGGTATTGTAAAAATGAATAACATCATTTCATGAGGTGGTAGTTCACCGAACAAAATAACGGTAAGATAATTAATTATTAGATGGAATGTTATGTAACTATATGCAAAAAACATCTCATAAAAACAATTAATTATATCTATGATACTGAGTTTATTATTAATTAAAGTAATTAGATTAATTGATGTAGTGGATAATGAAAATAAATGGGGAATGAAGAAGGATGTTACATCTTTTTTTGAGTTAATACATTTTGTTTTTTGAAAAATGATTTGTCGGTTGGATTTATTCTAAAGAAGAGGCTTAAATAAGTATGGTAGGGGATTTGGTATGTGAATTGGGATGACATTGGATGAAATTATTTTATTTTATAGGTTTGGGGAAGGGGTAGAGGTAGAGACCTTTTATTGGGTAGGGGAAATGAAACACGTGGCATTTTTGAAAACGTGTTCGGCATACCCACTTTTTACTAAACAAAAAATCATAAAAAAACTGAAAAATGTATGGTTTATAGAAGAAATATTTTCATTAAATGGGTTTTGGACATGTGGATATTTCATTTGGATCCTTTTTATGGTTTATTCTATTATTAAGGTTAATTTTACCTAAATCCATATTTTTAATCTTAATCACATTTTTTGATTATTTTCTTAAAAAATTATATTGTTATTAATTTTATATAATTATTATTATAGTTACAACCATTTATTTATATTTTATTAAATTTAATTAACATATGTGGTAAAAATAAGTTTAATGGTAATCTCACGTACGTGGTGAGAAAACTGGACTATAAAGAGTCATTGTTCAAAAGTTCATTATGCTTATATATATAAATTAAACAAAAATGATTCGATTGACCTAAATTTAATTAATAGATTTATAAATTATCTGTTATGACTTTAAACCCAACTTAAAATTCAATTAAATCATATAAATAAATTAGCAGAAAAATATTTTTTGATTTATTATCTAGTATTTTTCACTATTCAGTAAAAATTGATGTTTCTCAGAAAAATAACAAAAAATAATCACAAGTTATTATAGTCATTGGGAATTAAAAAATGACGTTTATTTTAAAAAATTAAATATATAAAAGTGTCAAAAACTAACTTTATTATTGTTTTCATAATGACATAATAGTTGTTCTTTTGAGAAAATAGTATTTCCAAACATATAATGACTACACAAAGAATTATATATTTTATCCAAATTATGTTATATATATATATTATAAATAATATTTTAAAACTGGTTATTACTATTATTATTATTATTATTATTATTTCCATGTTTTAAAATCACATATAATTATATATAATTTTTTTTCATAGAAACACAGTGTTGCGTGTAGCAAAAACATATCTTTTGGTATCGTCTTATGATTGAATACCGTTGTTTAACTTAAA
This sequence comes from Viscum album, assembly GCA_963277665.1. Lineage (NCBI taxonomy): Eukaryota > Viridiplantae > Streptophyta > Magnoliopsida > Santalales > Viscaceae > Viscum > Viscum album. Next base: position 1,761,306,650 of record OY728120.1, on the reverse strand, counting down.
AAGAAAGAGTAAATTTGTGATTTCATATAACATAAGATATATTCATTGTTTTTTGAAATAAAAAATATCAGAGTGATTAAATTAATTCAAAAAATATATTTCACAAAAACTCTTGGTGTTACAAGTATTGGCATCATCCCCCAATTTAATAAATATCTACATCATCGCATAAACCAAGAAATTATTTCTCAATATGAATTTGTATTTATTTAATAATTAAAATTATCTTCAAATGAATCATAATAAGCACAAAACATTCTTTTTTACATCTAAATATTTATCAAATGAAAATGGTTAGAATATGTTATATGATAGAGATAAATTCAATACGTAAAATCCAAATATTTATATAATAAAATCCATAAATAATTAAACTTAATGATCTTATAAAATATGTTTGAAAAAATTTCAATCCCAATGAATATAATGATTTTAAATCATACAGTTATATGATAAAAATAACAATTATCATGGATAAATCTCAATCAATCATAATTTCTAATATATTTGTCATAACAAATTATTAATAAATTAATATATGGTAATAAAAAATAATTCATCTTTTTTTCCTTAAATATTATAAAATCAAAGAAAATAATTTATTCATTAGATATTCGGGTTCATCTATTTACTAATAAAAAATCATACGTTGACTCAAAATATGAAATGTGATTTCTCTAATATATATCTTTATATATAATATATTTAGATAGGTCCAATAAAAGAACAAAATCGTATAAAATTCCACTAAATAAAGAATAATATGATTTTAATCGTTCATATTAAAAACAATAAACAGGAATTCCCCAACTCCAGAGTAGAGGATATGTGTTCTCTAATTATCATAATTCACTTTAGTTGTTGTCATTAAATACGGGTTCCCTTTATTCCTTTTACATTTGATGTTATTGAGACCTATATCCTCAATAACCCTTGGATTATGAAAATAATTCATATAATTCTGAATCTCCATGAGTCTATAGAACTGATGTGTGGGTTTTTATTTTCTTGAACACTATCACCATCTTGTTCAGTGAATGGGATAATAAAATCACAAATATATTATTTTTCTCAATGGATAATATTCCCATAATTGAGACATCTTATTGTTCCTTTGAGTCATTCACCAGTGTCCACCATTCAAATTTTTTCCAAAGTAGTAGGCAAATGAATTTTCATCCATCCATGTGATATACCACTATAGTGTGCATGAAACTACATCATGATTTTCTTACCACTAAAATTATTAGGGCTTCCAACATTCATTTCCACTTTGAACTCATAGTAAATGATATCTTAAAATCATTCTTTGTCACTTATGGCCAATTTCTTTACATGACATGGTTTCAAACCAATAAAGAATCTGTTAATAATTATGTATAGGTGTAAGATAAAACTAGATTCTTACATCATAGGAATACCCATATAAGGAGGGTGGATTCCGTTGGATAAATTATTCAATGAGATTTTTCTCAATCATTCGTTAATTTTCATATTCATCATGATCTATGTTATAAATTATTTTTTAGAGAGTTGTGTCAGTATAGTCAGAAGATATTTCAGTCACTCTATTAATAAATCGTATTTATCTTGAGGATGGTGGATACATTTACATCACATTACAATTCCATACAATTTCTTAATTTTAAAACCATTTACTAACACAGAAAATGATTTATTAATCAAGATACAAAATTTATAGTCAAATTTCATATAATCATATAGATAATTACGGATATTCCCAAAACTATGAAATGCAGGTCAGTAAAGGTCATCCTATATTGAAATACTTCAAATAATTCATCAATATAATATGAATTATCTCAATAATATCACATAGAAGTGTATAAAGTGGTTCATAATAAGGGAACACCTAACGTACATGATAATGGTAGATGAGATATAGTCAAAAAACTCTTTTTTTATATTTTACCTCTTGATGCATCTGTTACAAAACCACATCAACATGTTGTATATAAGAAGGAATTTTTTTTCTGGGGAAATCACATAATCTCTTCCATACCAAAACATTTGGATGTTATCCTTTTATTTTAATTATTCTCATAGTTTTTAGCATCTTTATTAAATCCTAATATTCAATGATTGAATAAACTAATCCTATAATATAAACTATATTGAAATATAAATTTCATACAAAGATATTACTTATTAATTGATGAATATAAAATATATTTTAAAAATAGACACATGATGACCATAATCTGATAGTGTATTTAGAGACTAAATACACAATCTTTTAATTTCATGAATGATATTTAACATCCTATGAAAACATTATCCTCATTTTACTCATCTTTGACTAAGCTGACTATAATCATTTACTTGTCTCCTGGGGGAAGGAAACATAAGAAAGCATAATCCCAAATGCTTAGTATGGGTAAAAAATTGATAGATTAATGATCACTTATGCATAAAATAATAACAATTTTATGATAAAATGAGAAAAAAAATTTCAAACAAATAACATGGACATTATAAATCCTAATATCGAGTCATGAAATAAATAAAAGTTTTTTATATGACTTGAATCCTAAAGGAATTAATGAACATGATCCATGAGAGCATAACATAGAGATATTGATATTGGGAAACAATATTATAACATTTTGAACATGAATAAATAAAAAATTGATCCCTCCTTAATTTATGAGAATGAAATCATTCCCTTAGATAATCCTATTTTCATGAAAACTAGGTCTATGATTACTAGTATGGACATAAAATCTAGTTGTATTCATATACATATGGACATGAAAACAAAGTCCACACATAATCTTTTAGACCTGAACAACCATGTTTATGAATAAAATTGTGAACTTGAAATCAATGTCACATTTACCATATTCATCTTATGAATTAACCATATTTACATAATACAATATATTTATTTAATGGAACCACACATTAAATTATCAAAATACAATCATGATTAATGGAAAAGATCATGAAAATATTTATGATTTAATTAGATCATAATAATTGGATATGAAAAAGTTTTTTGTAAATATCACTTAAACATACTGATAAACTATCCCCATAAATAAAAAGGGTTGTATCATAAAATCATATTACTAGTGGAATATAAATAACATCAAACAATGTTTTCATATATTAAAATAAATTAAAATTACCACTTGAAACATTTCTGGAGAAAGATACACTTTTCATTTTGAAGAAACATATTTTCTTTTTAAACATTTTGTTAATATAATGGAAAAAATCACTAAAAAGAATAAAGTAAATTTGGTATAGAAGCATCAAATCCTTAAGTGATATTGATGGTTGGAATTATATTTATACTATTTATGTTAAATTAATGATTCGTTTATCATTTTTTTTATAAATTTTGAAAAGAACCATGGTTGATTAAGGATGAAATAAAACTTTTAAATGACTTAAAAATTTATTTATATGATTAATAACATCAAACAGTCATAGTATAATAAAAAGGAATATGAAAACATTTATTTAAATCATGGATATGGAAGAAGATGTTTTTTTAAGGGAAGAGGGAGATTATATAGTTTTTCTTTAGAAACAGTATTTGGGTATCTTGAATTATTAAGGTGTATAAAATGAAAAAAAAATATTTGATCTAAAAAAATACCCAGAAGGTAATAAAATTCATTTGTTTATTGGGAGTTATATCATTAAATTTTATCATCGGAATTTAATGATCAGCATTCTTAATAAGCTATGAAATTGTTACATAAATCCCTTAACACTTTTTAACAGCTTAATCCAAAGATCCATTAAATTATAAAATAAAATAAAACATTATATAACATTAAATTATGGAGAATAAACATATTATGTGTATAAGGGGATGAATATAGAAAACACAACATGTAGTTAATATTACATATGACTCCGAGAAATAAATTTTAGACTAGAACTCATTTATATGAAGCTATCCTTTACTCGATAACACTTTACCTTATTTTTCATAAATTAATTTTTTTATACCTAAAAAAATTTAAATAGTTACAGTTTCATATATGTTTCAAATATAATATTTTAATTTTAATTTAAAAATAATTCCATACTAAAATATTTATTTCTTGGTGATAATATTACCTTCTTTTCATAAGATTTTTAGTTCGGTAGTTCTGCGCCTTATACATTGATAATCATCCCATCATATCTTTAATTTTAATAATGATATTAATATTATATAAATTAGTTATATATATATATCCATTAATGATATATATAGAAAAATATATTACTTTTTCAATGGGGATTATAAGTCATACATATGTGTAAACAATTTTTTCACACTTTGAAGGATGGAGTGAATGAATGGAAAATGATAATTCATATTTATAGAATAATTGTTATATAATATATAAAATATATAACCATAAAATTTATCCATACTTCAATCCTTGTAAATTGTAAAATAAAAATAGATCACATCACCTTGTGTAGGGGGTAGTCAATAAGTTCACAAAAGAGAAATTATCATTTTACAAATGATAGTAAGGTAAGACGGAAGATATGATATTATAAATAAAAAGAATAATAATTTTAAAAAATTAAAATATAAATATTAAACTCATCATAACAACATACACTGAATGATGTTATTAAAAAATGAATTACTGCACAATGTTGAGAAGATAAACCATAACTATTCCCAAGCGATATATTCATTTTTTTATGATGAAAAATTTGTAGAAAATGGTGGTAAAATAATAATAATGAAATATAATTTTTTTACTATATAGTACTCTTTATTTTAGGATGGTTATAATATATTTATATATATTATATGAAGAAATTAATTTGATTGAGTCGGTAAATATGATTGCATCTTCTCAGGGAGACTTCATCTAAATCTCTTTTGAAGGGGTATATGGTTTTCCTTTTGAGAAAACCAAAAAATATAGAATAATACCAAAGTATTTTATAGTATGTATATTTTTAAATTTAATATTTTTTAAGGTTTACATTTCCAACAACACCACGTTTAAACGAAAAATGTTATATAATTAAATATCACTATTTTAATACGACTGTTATAACTAAGACATTACATAAGCATGAATGAATATTTATAAAAAATTTATTATATTTATATATTATACATTTAAAAAAATGTTTTTACATTCATAAAAATCATTTTATAAGCATATTATAAGAACAAATCTAATTTTATGTATTAAAATAATTTATTATTCTAAATGTAGTTTTACCACCTCTTGATGGAATTCTTATTTAAATTTTATTTTTTGTGAATTTTATAATGTGTTATTTTAAAAAATAATGTTATTATTTTAAATAAGGATTTAAAAATTTACTTTTCGTTAATTTTTGGTATTTTTGTGATAAGTTTCATGTTTTGATGAATAATGAAAAATACTCACATTTATTTGAAAACAACTTTTGTGTCTAAATAATTAATTGTGTCACATTATATTTTTACTAGTTTTAAAGAATAATTAGATCATTTTTTTTAATTTTAACTAATTTACGTCATTTTAATAAATTTAAAAGTGAATTCTGATATTTTTTTTATCTTTCGGATGTTTTCACTTTAAAACCCGATTCTCCTGATCCTTCAAACATGATATATTTTAAATTAATTGATATAGCTAATATTTTTTTAATTTTAAAAATTTATTCCATATATGGAATATATGGGACCAAATTATGTAAATAAGTTCCATTTATTTATAAATAATATGAATAACAACTGTAGTATTTTTTTCAAAATTACCACTATTAAGGGTAAACCCTGTAATTAAGGGTTAAAATATTATTATTAGTATTATAAATTTTCTCTAACACATATTTTAATTTTATATTATGAAATTGTTTTGACCAAAATCATCCTTAGGACGATTTAATGGCCTCCTTTTCCTACTTAGATGACTTGAATTTTTATAGAATTTTATTTTAAGTGGAGTCCAATATGCCACACTCATGTTTTTAACACATATTACATTTTTAATATGTAGTTATACAAAAGATTTCACTGACTATAAATAGTAATTCGAATTAAAATTTCATTATCTTCATACTTATATTTTTAAATTTATAGGGATAAAATATATAAATTAAACACATACACGAATTAGTAATTTTTTAATTAATGGACATATCAAATAAATATTATTAACAATATTAAAATATATATAATTTATATAATTAATGCCCCAAAATAATTTTATAGATAACCTATACATATTAGGGATGTATTAAAAGTATTTTTTTAAGATATATTGTTTATTTGTATTTTATAAAAATTCATGAAAGGGACAAGGTCAAAATTGACATTATTGATATTTAAAAATAAATAGTATTTTATTGAATGATATAATATTCATAAAATCACATTAATTTGACCAATTATTGGGATAAGGTTTACTATTTCACCCATTACTCATTTATGTGTTTTTTTAATTTTATAGTAACTCTATTAACAAAAATTATTAAAAAACTATGTTCTCAGAGAAAGTGTAAATGGGTTTAACTAAGGATTAAAACCAAAAGATAATGGTAATTATGTGACCATAAAATGTATAAGAATTATTGGATGAGATTATTTCAACACATAGTCTTCTTATATTATATATAATTATATTTTTGTGCAATCATAATTTAAAATAAATTTAAGTTAATTTAATATTTTGAGAGTTTCCAAAAGTACCCTTCACCTCAATAATAAAAAGGAACCACATACCTCAATTCCTATCACCAATTTTGGACTTTAATCTCAAGAAATACCCACCCATGTGTCCTTAAAGCTTTCATCACTTCATCATTGTGGTGAAAATGGGATCATAAATTCAACCAATGATGTCCTTCTATGGAAATAAATTGGAGATACCCCCTAGAAGAGGTAACATTCATCAACAAACCTTTTTCGTTATTTTCTTCCTTAATCACATTCAAATAATTTTATTTATTGTTTATATGATAACCAAATATACTAAATATAATTATATGTTGTCATATTATTGTTTATAAATATATTCCCACACTCTTCAATCAAATGGGATACAAAATCACTAATCGTGTGTATAGAAGACTACTACATCCCGAGCTGATGTCATTCATTCATCAATTTTATACCTTTCATGGTTTGAATAATGATGTATTTGTATTTTATATATTATATATATTTTATTTATAATATATTTATTCATATGTAATTTTTATATAACAAATTCCTTTATGAATTCCATTTGTGGGAATAAGATGACATTGCTTGTGGGCGTTTGGACAACCGCCTCCTCAAAGCGATGTGATTCATTCATGGATTACATTGAATGTATTAGATATGATTTTATATAAAAATATGTAAAATATATGAAATAAATATGATAATATAATTAATATATATATATATATATATATATATATCATTTACATTTCAATTCCTTTCACTTCGAAAAAGAAATGGAAGTGGTGTTCATGTATTTGTACGACCTAACATATCCATGAATGGTGAATTTAATTTCTTATCTAAAAAATACTATAGATTATTATAAATACATATATAATTGATAAATATGTTATAATTTTTTTTATATATTCTCTGTATGACTAAATAAAAATCTAACTAATAATAATAACATGTAACAAATCAAAACATACTCGAAAATCTGGGCAATTAAAATCTAAAATAACAAAATTAATGGATGATTGTTAGGGAATTGTTCATGAGATTATATAAGAAGTTATTGTATGATATTAAAAATATATTTATGGATCTATTATAAGTTAATAACATTCTTAAAACCATTATTCATGAGGATAATTAATTGTCAACTAATGGAACAGACAATATAAGTTGTTTCTCATTTCACTTTTACTTCTATGAGATATATCTCTTTTTCACCACTTATTTTTATTATGTGGTGAATATACTACTCATTTGAAATTTTATATCAGGAATATACTTATTATCAATAATTTATATGTTTCATTAATTATATCCCTTCATGTGTAATATAATTCAAATGTTTCCAATAGTTATGGGACAAATTAGAATTTTTAAAGATTTCATTTCTCTATATTTTTTCATAGAAATCATTTAAATTATTTAAATCTATGTCAATATAAATTGTTTAATGTTATAATTATTTTATGTTGATTTCTTATGATACAATATTCCAGATTTTATTGATAATTTATTATAAGTTTGAATATATAATTTCTATTTTGATACCGTTCGTGGTTTATGGTTAATGAATTCACATTTAAAATGCTAGTTTCTCAATACAAGTATTTATGATGTTTATGCTTCAACCAATTAATATATATAATTAATTCGAATTATTAAGTGGTAGGTGGGTCATTCTATAGAAAATCTATGAATTGGTAGGTTTCATGAGATGAAATTAGTTAGTGGTAAACCGTTTATGTTTGTTTCGAAGATATTTTATCTAGCTAGGAGAATGAATCTTGACACAAATCAGACAGGTTTATACCCGCAAACCAAAACTATCATGATTTTAGATCATGATAGTAACTATTTTGAGGACAGATAATGATTGGGAATATGTACAACATTATGAAATCCATCATTATTTTTATCCCATGAGATTAATTAAAGGCCATTATGTTTCAGTTATTTACCTTTATATATTGTTTATACTATAATTATTCATAACATCCACTATATGAATAACTTTACTAAGAATTTGAGCTCACCCATTTCATGTGTTTCATTTTTTCCTTGGATTATTAGGAATATCTTATGAGTAATCTACTGGGTTAAATAAATGGGGAATAATGGAAGATACAATTAATATATATGTATATATATATATATTATTTTATATTTAAAATTTATTTTGTATTTTAAAATATGTATCTAGTTTAAAAAGACTACTAAACTAATTAGTCGTTCTAGATGTGAATTATTTTATTTTATGATAACATAAAAATTTAAGGCATCTAGTCTAGGCTACTGGGGATGGTATTTTTTACATTAGGTATTTGAGGAAGTTTAGTAGAAACATTGGGAATTGGATTTAGGAAAACATAGGTTAGAGAATGAAACCTATGGTAGATAATGGAAATTTAGCAAAAAAACATGTTTTATGATTTATAGATTAGTTCTACCTAAATTTTCAATTTATGTTAGGGGATTAACTTGTTCTGAGATGATACATTTTGTTTCATAATGTTATGATATAATATATAGTATTGCAATTTTTATAAATGAGGCCTAGTAGAAAAATGGAAACCATATCAACACAGCTAATACATATAGGAATTTTCATATAGTGAAAGATAAGAATGTAATAGCTTGTGATGAAACTAGTACTTAACAAATTACAACATCCATGGGACAACTAAATCATGTTATGAGAAATAACCTTACCTATAGGGATTAATCTGATCCACAAAATTGCAAAACATTTTTTGAAGAATTCAAGAGAAAAACCTCCATAATTATATAGAACTAAAAATCCATTAGTATTAGAGAAATGGGTAATTCCATTAGAAAAAATATTTCTCCCTATGGGATATAATGAAATATAGAATTTAATTATGGTATTGAATTATCTCTCAGAAGATTTAGATGAATAATGGGCATTGATTTAAAACATTATGATGAGGAATAAATAGAAAAAAATATAATATAAGTATTTGAATGTAAATTTCTTGGAAAACTATTTCCAATGTGAATAGAGAGAAGATATAGATATGAAATTTCTAAGACTATTGTAAAAGAGGGATAAGAATCTTGCTAAGTATGAATCCAAATTTACAATGTTAGAAACTCATGTTTTAGAATACATATGTAACCCAAGATATATGATTGATCATTTCCTAGATAGGTTAATGAATTTTCAGTAAAGGGTACTTGTCTCTCAAAAATTTCCATCATATAAGGATATAATATCATGTGCTATCAAGAAAGAGAAATAATTATCAATCTTATAATGTAAGGTTAGAAGAGTAAAAAAGAGAAAAAGTTAGATAAATTTAATAATGGAATAAAGGACATTCCAATATGTGAAATTTATGGAAAGAACCAAAATGTGAGGTGCTAGAAAGGATTGGTTTTTTTATATGTGTAGAGAAAATGGTCACTAGGAAAAATAATTATAGGGGAATAAGGAAAAGACTAATATTTAGTGTTTCAAATATAGTGAAATAGGGAACTACACAAGTAATTGTACCAAGAATTAAGTAAATATACCTCATAAGAAACAAAGGAATCATGGTTGAGATAATGTTGTTACTAAATTCCATGTTGAATAATTAAAGTATTTTTTTACTAAGATTCATAAATTATTTCTTAACATATTTAACAAATGATACTATGGTTCTAAGAATCATGAGATATAAAAGGATTTTACTATAATAGTTCTTCTTTAAAGATTTAGAATCATGAATGTTTTCAATAAATTTTTAATGGAATTAAGCTATTCATATGTTTTCAATGTGTTATTAAGAGTTACCTTATGATATTTGAGGAATAACATTTTGGGAATTTAATGATCTATTTACAAAATGTTTTGACTTTGAATTTGAACAGATTTATTTTGATTGAGTCTTAACTACTTATTGAATATATTAAGGAGAAATTTGGATACTATTTTTTGAGGATAAATTATTATTTATTGGATAATTTATCGTATCATTTTTTATTTTAGTAAAAAATTCGGTATTAAAGGAAATACTTCTAGAATATATGATTCATTATAAGTTAATTAGAGAGAAAAATGGATCTTGAATATATATCATTTGGATTATGAAATGAAGTGAAAATATATCAATACACAACCAAAGGATGACATTATAAAATGGATGGAAATGAAGAGAGTTTTATTGAGTGATTTATATAGATTGTAAATTAATCCTTCAACTTTAGAAAACATATTTTGGAATAAACAAGATATCCAAGTAATTTTATTTTTGAGAAATTCATGGTCATTTATCTCATCACTGATTCAAATTTTTGTGATGATAGAATTTCAAATTACCTTGTTCTCCGTCACTCTCCATCAGAACATAATGGTTATATTTCAATTTTGTGTACTAGTTTTCAATTTTCACTAACATTATCCTATTCTAAAGAATAATTTTGTGGTGACCTCCAAATTTAGCTTTCCCTTTTTTGAAGAGAATGTTTTATTAATTCTATTTCTGAGGTGTGATTCCCATACGAGAATATTTAAGTATGGAAATGTTATTTTTAAAGATCTATTTCAAATTATGAGGATGAAATTATTTAATTTAGGGTAGAATGTAACACCCAAATATTTTATATTATCTTTTTTAAATGTAATATCTTCTATTTATAATGTTTCACAAATAGCCATGTTTAAATGAACAATGATATACTATTAAATATAATTATATTAACCTGACCAATATGACTTTGTTATTACATTGGTGGGAATGAATAGTATTAACCAAAATTTTAAATTTATATATTATATATTTAATAAAATGACTTTAAATGCATACAAATTATTTTATATGCATAAAATATGAATAAATCCATATTTACACTTTAAAAGACTATATTTATCTAAATGTAGTTTTAATGCCTTTTGATGTTGAATTTATTTGATATTTTTTTAGAAACGTTTATAAATATTATTTTGAATAAATAAACATCTTCTTTCAAATTGGGATACAATAAGATGATTATTAGTATTTTTTAATAAGTTTCATATTTTTATGAATAGTGAAAAATACAAAAATATATTTGAAAACATATTTTACATATAAATACTTCATAGCTCTAAATTATATTTTTTTACAATTTATAATGAATAATTATAATATTTTTTTCATTAAATCCATTTTTTTCACTGGAATCAATTTAACATTTGTTTTTGATATAAAATCATTTTAATCTTTTGGATGTTTAAAAATTAAGAATATCTTTTATAGTTCTGTCAACTGGGTTAGTTTTAAATTAATTACTAAAACATCTATTTTTTGAATACTGAAAAATAATTATAATTTTTTCCTCAGTGGTTATAGTTTTTTTAAATTGTTTCCATTTTTATTAAAATTCTAATTGTAAATTTAGTATTTTTTAATTACCACGATTAAGGATAAATAGGGTAATTAAGGGTGAAAATATTAGTATTATTATTATAAAATGACCCAAACACTTGTTAAAACTTTATAAGATAAACTTGTGTTGATAATGATCATCATTTGGCTGATTTTCTGGCCTTCTGTTACCCGTTGTATAATTTTAATATATTTTATAGTATTTTATTCTATGTGAATTCCAATATGTCACACTTATGTTTTTAATAACTATTAATTTTTTATATGTAATAATGAAAAATATATATTCTAAAAAAATTTAACTTTTAATATTAAATTTCTTATCTTAATCATGAAGATTAATTTTAATTTTTTAGGGATGATACATATAAATGATAAGCTTACATAATGATGATGTAATGATTGTTTTGTTAATTATCATATAAAAAAAATGTTATTAAAAATATTAAAATAAATATAATTTGTTATTAGTAATGTCCTAGAAAATTTTTATAGATAACATAAAAATATTAGGTAATTATTTATATATTTTTGAAGTTATCTTATGCATTAATATTTTGTAAAAACACAAGAAATTGTTATTTTCAAAATTGACCTAAAATATATTTTATAATCAATAATATTTTTTTTAAATGATAAATAAGTCATAAAAATATATATTTAATTAAAAATATTGGGATAAAGATTAAAATTTAATCCATTACTCATCTATTATTATTTTATCAATATATATTTATTATATTAAAACTTAAAATGTAAAAAATCTAAGTTGTCATGGTAAGAGTTAAAGTGTTTAACAATTAGTTAAAGCTAAATGTAAAGTGTAATAATGTGGGTATACATTTTAAAAAATTATTAAATGAGATTATTTATATCCATACTCATGTTATATTCGAAATAAATTATATTGTATCCATTTTTAATTGAAAATAAAAATATTTTAATTTAATATTTCGAGATATTCCTAAAGTGCCCCTCACCACAATTCTAAAAGGGCACCTCCTTCCACACTTTATCATAAAATATTGTGGCTTATATATTGACAAAAACCTTACCATTTTACCTCCCATATTCCATCCCTTAATCTTAGTAGCCTTAATTTGGGAATATATCTAACTGAATATCTCCTTTTGTGAAAATTAAAAGGATATACCCAAAGAAGAGGTAATGTTAATCATTGAACATTTTTGTATTATTTTATTCATAAAAACCATAAAATAAGTTTAGTTAATTCTTATATAATAACCATAGTATCATAAAAATAATTTTGTTTTTTATATTTTGTTTTATACCTACACTCAAAAACTCTTCCATCCATTGGGATACACAATCTTCAGTCATCTGCACGGGTGACTACTACCTCACAAACTAATGTCATTTATTTTTCCATTTTCTACCTTTAATGGATGTAATAATGATAGATTTACAATTTATATATTATATATATAGTATTTATAATTTATTTATGCCTTTATAATTTTTATATAACACATAATGTTTGGTAATAAATTTTTGGGAATATGATAACATCATTTGTGGATGTGTGGACTACCGCCTCATAAAAGTAATGTAATTCGTTCATGCTATACATGGATTGTATTTGGGATAGATTTAAATAAAAATATGTGAAATATATTTCATAAGAGTGTTTTTTAATTATAATATAGATATATATCAATTAATTTTCATTATTTTAATTATGACAATCAAATTGAAGTAGCATATTTGCGTACGTACAACCTACCGTCTCCATGAACGATGCCTTTAATTTATTATATCAAAATATTATGTATTAATAAGAATTAATTTAGTCTAAATCATGGTATAAATTTTGGATATTACTAAATAATGATATAATTAACAATGAATTCAAGTAACCAGTCAATTCATATTTGAAAAACTATGCAATGAACACCCAAAATAAATAAAATAACGAATGATTGTTAAAAAATGGGTAATGAAATATTTCAAGAAATAAATATATGTTACTATTAAATATAATTATGTTTTTGGTATATTTTAATAACATGATAAAAAAATTATACATTAGGATAAATTGTTCTCCATTAAATGGAAGGATAAGGTTGGGGTTTTCTTATCTCACTTTTAGTTATGTGAGATATATGACTTGTTTAAATTATTTTGTGGTGTATATTATTTTCCATTGACCATTATATCATTAATATACTTATTATAATGATATTATATGTTTCATTAGTGTTATTACTTTATGTGGCTCATAAATCAAAATTTTCCAAGTGGTATAGGACACTTTGAAATGTTTAAATATTATTTTTCACAATAATTTCTCAAATAAATAATTAAAATTATTTTAATCTATGTCTAAATTATTTGTTTAATAGTATTCATACTTGATTATGATAACTTTTGATACCATATACCATATTTTATTGAATATTTATGATCAGTTTAACAATGGATGTGCTATTTTGTTTCTATTTATGGTTTATGGTTAAATTATTTACATTTTGTATGTAAGTTTTTCAATATATGTGTTTATGTTGTTTATATTTCATCCCATTAACATGTGGAATTTTTTTTAATATAGTATGTGAAGTTTAGGAACTTCTATGGCCCCTAGATACATCGATAGGTCTCAAGAGAGGAAATCTGTTTGTGGAAAACCCTTTATGTATATGTCCAACCGGTTTTAAGTTATTAGGAAGATAAATCATTAAAAAAATCATACCTTTTCTACCCAAAAACATAAATTGAAATGAGGATGGATCATTATGTAACTATCTTGAGTATAGAGCTTAATAGTTAAGATTTCCAAAATTATAAACTATGTCAGTATTATTTTTCGACGTGATTAATTAAATATTATTTTCATAACTTATTTACCTTAACATATTTTTTATTTAATATTTTCTCATTTATTTTCTTTATACTATGACCCATAATGAGAATTTGATCTTACCCATTTCATATCATTCATTTTTCCCTAGAAATTAGAGGAGTATGCTCTAACTGATATGTATAGCTACATAAAGGGGGAATAATGGCTGACATATGGAAAATATTTTTTGAATTTTATGTCTAAAAAATAATTTTGAATTTGAAATGTATATCTACAATAATAAGATTTTTAAACACTTTAGTCCTTTGGGATATTAATACTTGTTTCTTATGCCAATATAATAAAGTAAGGTTCTGATTATGGGATACTAGGGTCATGGAATTTACATCTATTACATCTGTAAGTATATTCATAAGAGAAAATGGTATGCTTATTAGAGATATATGGTCCATATGTAGTGTAACATAAATTGATAAAGCATTTTATTTTATAAGGGAAAATAAAAACATGGAATAACTAAAAATAATATTGTATAATAAATTAATTCTCAATAGAAATTATTCAAAATGGATATATACTCTATTAAAAAGAGTCTAGTATTTAAATATCATCAAAAAATGTAATTTATTCATGTATTTTTATCATTTTAATCCTCATTTAATGTTTTAACCTCTTGGTTAACCAATTTTAATCGTAAATGCTGTTATAAAGTTATAATAATAATAGCTTATAATTTTTCCTACAAGTTAATAATTAACTCACAAATGATCAATGGATAATATTATAGGCCATTAATCATCCTATATATTGTAATTAATTTTTTTATGGTTATCAAATAATTTAATATAATATTTTTTTCACAAATTTCAATAAACCACATTTTAGGAACTATTCAAATAATTTGACTTTATAAAACACACAACATTAATGAATTTAGAAACTAAATTTTTTAAACATATATAATCAGTTATATTAATAATTAATGATCTTATAACAAAATTATTCATCCTTACTATATTATTTTTAATATTTTTAATATCATTCATTTTAGTTTACTGTTAATTGAATAAATAATTTGTTGTTGTTGTGTATGTCGTTATGGTAAATATTAAATTTTTAAAAATTATATATATATTCCCCTAAAAAATAATTAATAGATCTATAAAATAGACATTTATACAAAAAATATCATATTTTATCATTAATTTTCAATTTTAGAGGTATTATGTAAAGAAGGTGAAATTTTGTATTTATTTTTCTTCTTAAATTAATATTAAAGTCATATTCAATAAAAACTAAAAACAATTGGACATGTATATGAATGATGGATTAAAATGGAAGAACCCTAGTCATCCAATATGATTTAGTAAAGTGTCATGATAATTTTAAATCCTTAACCCAACGTTTTAAAAAAATCATATCAATTTTAACCTTAATGAGGTGACCAAAATTTTCTATGGTTACTATTTATCTTGACGAAAAATAAAAGAGAAAAATTAAACAAAATAAATCTTAATAATTCAAAATATTAAATATATTTTTTATTTCACATATAAAAGTGGAATAAATAAATTTCAGTATAATTCAAAAAAAATTATCAAAAAACTATTATTCAATATAATTCATTTTATGTACAAAAATTAATATATATAAAAATCCAAAATATAGAGAATTAAAATTAAATAAATTTGATTATAATGAAACTAATAGATAAAAGTTTACTTTATGAACAAATCAAATATAATGTGGTTGTTTTTTTTATTTTATATAATAAATATAAATTATTTTATTTAAAAATTGGAAATTTTCAATATTTTTCAAAATATAAATCATTTTTGAAAATTTTCAAAATTTCACTATAAGAAAAGTTTTGTAATTTAGTTTTAAAAATGATGTTCATTTTATAAAATAAATTTTTAGATATTTCTAAAAAGCTATATAATAATTACTATTAAAATCAATGAAAATCATTTTTAAATTAAATGATTTTTTGAAGAAATTTAGTTTAATAAAAATTGAGTGCTTATTTTATAAGTGTTAATAAAAAATTTATATTTAGAATGAAAATTATATATATTAAATAATATGGTTAATTTGATTCATACCCACAAAATTTATGTCTATGTTATAACTATAACATTTAAGTAATAATATTTCATTGATTGTTTATGTTTAGTGTTATCAGTTGTATACACTATCGAACATAATGGCCTTTTTAAATATTGGGTTGTTACATCACCCATAATATTAATTGAATCATCCTTCTACACACCAACTATAAAATTTCTATAAAACCATCACTAATGATTCATGTTTTTGAGTTGGAGAATGAGTATTCCTCATTTGCAGAGACTCGATGACTTTTAGAAAATACTGATAACATATCCCCATGATGGATATGATATGGTCTAGCGGCTCGAAAAATCTCTACTAGAACTTTCTCTATATCCAAGTTCAACTATAATAATCTATCAAAGGTATGTATTTATATATAGAACACTCTATCTCATACATATCATTAAATTTCCTCCTCAAAATTTTGTCCTCGAAAGTATCCACCTCACAATATATTGATGGGGTAGCCTGAAAGGTTTATAAACCACGTGGCGTAAACAAAAACCAACAAATCTCCATACCACTAATCCAAAATCTAATTTATACTCACAAATCAAAATATCAATGGATACTCATTGTAGTATTAATACTAACATTATGTTCATGAGAGTGTTGTATCATCATGGGTATGTTTGATTATACCCCACTAGTTCCTAAATTTTTAATGTATATGACATATTTGAAGGAAAAACAGATGACCATCCATTATCAAATCATGTTGAAAAATATCAACTACTTCCTTTAAAAAATCATCCTCTACTATAGTGTTTGGGTCTATATGAAACCCAAGCAGTCTCTATCACTATAACTCACCTAATTCCAAAGGTCATAAGACAAAATCTCTATGTCATGGTGGGGAAATCAACAAAATAATTTTCATTCAATCATCTGACAAGACCATTGGAAGTGGAAACACAAAACATTATTTGGGTGGAAGAAATAATCAATGAATTCTAAGGGAAAAAACATCATGATTTGATCCTAGACAAAGGTCTAATAATTCAACATTTCATCATAATGGTCCATTATCGATATCCTAGATAGTTTTCATTATAGAGTCCAATTGAATATTAAAATAATATATTATGGTCAAAAGAGAATATATTGGGAGATGAAACAAGAAGGCCAAGAAATCAAATACTCTCAATCCTATGTGATCCATGTAACATTAGATTCTCTATAACTGAACCCATTACATTTTTATTTTATAAATAGGTTGTCATAATTTTTATGTATTGAATAATTTGATATTGAAGAATCAGTGGATTACCTTAGCTTAATGGGAAAATCAAAAAACTCTATCATTATTTTAATGTGTTTCCTAATAAGACCTAATGGCATATCAAACATAAAAAACAGACCTATGGACAAGACTCATTTGTTATTAAACTGTCATAAACCAACAAACTAAGTCATATCTAAGGATATAATTAAGTTAATAGTGACACCATAATGCAACCTCTAATTAACTAGGGACAGGTGACATGTTCCATGTTGGAATATCACTAAAATTGAATGCCATATCCTAATGTTATATCTTGCAGGAACCCTCTAAAATCTCCAAAAATAGTGTATAGTTTGGGAAAAAAAATTTAAACATATATGTTGCAATCAAAGCATATAACAACCACTATGAAATACATTATAGTATAAGAAGATAATAATAAAAAAGGAATAAAGGGGGAAAATATATGCCCTTCCAGAAATGAATTATAAAATTAACATTAATTGGATTGAATGATAAACTAAAGAGATCCCGACTCGAAATTTATATGACTTACGTCCACACATAGTTAACATCATCATGTGACACTATGATCTAATGGTACCTGGTCAAACAATGTCACCACCTATATTCCTATCATTTATAGGATACATGACATATTTAGGAACAACCTGGGTATGGATGAGTATATACACATCTAGTAGGATTACACAAAACAAGGGGAGAGATATAGAAAAACAATTAGGTAATCCCATAATCATAGTGTAATTGGATGAAAATCAACAAAAAATTATCATATTGAAACCCCATTTATGAAGGAATAGAATCTAAAAATCCATATCCAGCTAAGGATGATGACGAGACCACCTATATTTCAAAATGGTATCTTCTCGATTTTCTTACGTGATAAAAAACCTCATAAGATTACATGTGGAGGATCTACATCTCACAGTGAGGCACTATAGCAATAGAAGCACTATATCTAATGGATTAAACATACCCCATTAAATCTCAATTTAGGGTGAGGAATAGTTCATATATGGAGGAATTGTTCTTTCAATATTATGTGATAGTAATGAATATACATGTACAAGAGTATGGAGACCCACTCAATGGGGAAATAGGCATGTTCTGACCACGACATCACACTAAATGTCAAACATAGTCCTTTATATCATTAAAGTGTTGATATGAGAATAATATCACTGGTAAAACCTCATGTAATATCACTGATCATAAAATAGAGGCCACTCTTATGTACAATGTTGAAAAATTAATCAGGATAGGCTAATAATGGGAAAAAATTGGAGTCCTAATGAAGAAGATACGCAAGGTAGGAGTTCCCAAAAAAATTATACAGTGTGTCCATATAGTCATGTGGTGGGAAACAATGTAACACCCTGAGTTTTTATGAATTTATATTTTTTAATAAGTTTAATTTCATTTATATCTTGTGTTACAAGTAACACCAACTTTTTAATGTGTTACAAAAAACATAGAGTTTTACAAATATTCAATATATTAATAAAATTACTATTTAAACGTGATCCTTATAACATAGTAATTAAACATTACAATTTGAATTGTACTAAATACTTTTTAAATACTATTTATAATGATTTTATATAATGGACATATATTGGATAATAAGTATATATATTTTTTGGGAATTATATACATATTTTGAAAATAATATTTTCTCAAAATTGATCAATTTTACCTTCTAAATAATAATTAAATTAATTTTAGAAAAAAATGATAAAATATAATTAATTTCTAAAATCATCATTAAAATAAAATTAGGTGCATTTTTGGGAATTTTTAGAAAGGGTTATTTGGTTTATGAATAGAAAACAACATTTTTAAATAGAAATTCCTTTTAGCCCGAATCCATATTTTTGTATTTTAAATAGCCATATTGAGGATAAATGGTAACAGGAACATTTACAAAAACCAAACCAAAAAATAACTTGAAATTAAACCAAATTCATGATTCAAAACCAAAGACATCAAATTGCCAAATGCAAAATTTGAAAATACTGCCTGATCCCACATAAACAGCCTGAGGCAGTGAGACACTCGATCCACGCTTCCTGAAACGAATCCTCAAACCACATTATAAACAATTATTACCATCAACTTCCATTGACACCCAAAATCCACTAGAACCAGAGAAGCTGGCGAAACCCACACTTTGTCGATCTACTAAAGCTTCAAACCACGATCACCGGAAACACCATCAAACTGACATCATATTATCACCTTTGAATCGAACCGGAATCCAAAAGGATAGAATTATTAGGAGTACCAAGGATCACCATCATCACATCCCACACTAGACGTTGAAGAACCTCGCCACTGAAAAACACCAAAAAGGATTTGGTGGTAACCAAAAACCACTGGAATCCATTTTCATCCACATTGAAAACCATTTTAATTGATGCAAAGCCACAAAACATGAACTAAATAACCAGGATAAGAAACCTTGACACCTTTTCAAATCCAACATGAGTCGAACCAGTCCGGAGACACCACCAGAAAAGCAGGAAAAAATAAAAATCCCATGCTAGAGAAGCTCTTGAAATGTTGTCGACCACTCGAACAAAACCTCCCAAAGATCCATCGGAACCAACACACTAGGCCAACTCAGATAGGAGCGTTGGATTTTGGATCCAGAGTAGAGTTGAGGAGAAGAGGGGTAGACAGAGAGCCACGATATATAGGCAGGCCAAAACGAAAAATAGAACATCTGAGATGAAAAGAACCGACAAGCATAAAATTCCAAAGCAGATGCGCAAAAACACAGTCACCAGTTGCAACTGTCGACATCAGGGATGGAAAACATCAAAATACCCAAAGAAAAATCAGCATAGAAAATATAAATAAAATTATTCCATCTAATATGTGAAAATATGATATATTTATAACATAAAAGATGTAAATAATTTTTTAATAAAATTGTAAATTAAGTGTAGTTTTTCGAGATTCATAAATATTTAATTACAATTTTATAATTAATATAATCATTTAAATTAAAATATAATTTCATAAAATAGATTCATAAATTAATAATTAATTTTTTTAATAATTTAATTTTATGAGACTTTAATTAAATTTTCGAAGTGTTATAAAATTAGTTACAGTTCTAAAATTTGTTTTTTTGAAAAAATTATCATTTAAATTAATAATTATATTTTTAATTTTTAAATACTTAATTTCATAAAATGGAGTTTATTTTTCAATTATAAATGTCTAAAAATTGTTTGGGTGAAAATTTTGGAATTTTTTAAAAACATGAATGTTTGGTGAATAGTGAAATACATTAATTTACTATATAAGATAAAATCCTGATTTATTGAGTCATAGATGATGTTAGGATGATGTAAGCGCATAATCTTGAACTCAAATTCATTAGTTTATTATATTTAGTGATAAAGATCTAACTATTCACAGTCTTGAGAAAAAATAGCAAACTAATTAATATGATAATGAGAATAAACCCTTCTCCTTCACTTTAAATTTGACTCCTCACTAGATATTCTTCTCAAATATAAAATACTTTTATCTTGTTTAATTTCTACCAAATTACCTTCTAAAAACTATTCCCCATGTCCAATACATTGTTTATCCCCAAAAGGTCAAAACCAATGACTTTAAGGAAGTTTTCAAGGAGAATAATTAAAGAGGTAAAATCCATGTTCATTTCACATTATTTTCATTTTAATTTGATTTCTTTTATTTTACAGTCTTCACCTCCCTTATCCAAGTGGAATGAAAACATTGGTATCTTATATATATTGAAATTTTATAATGTTTATGAAAAAATTCATCATCAAACATATTCTCCTCCCCCCTTTTATTCTAAAAATGACATCATTGTCCGTGATGTGTTGATTTACCACCATCTTGGATGATACAATTTCATTTTTCATTAGTTCATTAATGGATGGCCAAAAAAACATTTTTATGGTTAAAAAATATATTAGTGTTCATATTTTATGTTTTTTAATTGTCATGAATGAATATATACACATGATATTTAATAAAATTATATAACTTCACAATGGTCATAAAACCACCAAAATGATTTAAATCGTTCTCATTAATGTTTTATTTAATGATTCATCATCATATCAGAAAAAATGATATATGTTATAATTTAAATTATTTAAAACATATTAAAACCATTTCATTCAACTTATGGAGTTTATCTTCCATTTGATAAGAAACTCCATAATGAACCATCTGTTGAAAACAGGAAATAAATAATCGAGAAAGTATGGAAATTACAAATTGTTATTAATAAATGGGTGGAAATTTGTTATAATAATATCAAATAAGTTATTATAAATATGAATATGGATCTGAAATATATTAATAAAACTATTTAAATAATTATACAGGAGGATTGAACACATCTAAAGTGAGATGAACCCAAGATAAAGGAATTATTATCCCAATTTCCATTATTTAGGTTAACCTTATACTTCATTGATTATGTGGTATAAATATTATTTATGAAATATTTTTTTTAATATTATGTTGTATAATATGGATTTACAGTGTATAAAATTATTCTTTCATTTTATTAATACTCACATAAATTGTATGATATTTGTATGCGACATTTCTTTAAAATTCATCTTTTAAAATTCTATTATTTAAAATTTAAAGGGAATGTTTTTATGAAATTAGTATTGTTTTATGATAATTTTATTGTTCATTGTAATTTTTTATGAGTAAGGGTGGGTCCTATATATCCCTCCAATGTATGGTATATGTTTATGTTGTAGGTTAACCGTATGGTTACCCGATGTCTAACTGTGATGGTAAAACCATAAGGTAGTAGTGAGGATTACATCATAAGGTAGTCATGAGGGGAACATTGTATGGTATCCATTAGGGTTAAAAATCATACGATTTCTATGAGGGTTAAAAATCATACGATTTCTATGAGGGTTAAAATCATGAGTAATTAATTCCCCATATTACTTTTATGGTATTAAATATGTTTTCAATGTTTTATGTAAATCTCATGTTTTCACAAAGTAACTATATGATACTTATTGGGTGAAAAGTATATATTTGATAAAATGATTTCATATATTTATAAGTATTAATGTAATAACTATTTCTATCCTTTTTTTTATAAACCTTACTAAGACTATTTTACCCATAAAATGTTTTAAAATGTTTTTACACAGAACCTGGAATGGTGGGAATTGAAGCCAATTTTTTTTGATTGAAATGGATTAGTTGACGCACAATATAAATTATGGTGAAATCTAAAAAAGTGACCAAATAGATCTACCACAAAAGAATTTGATAATAGTAGAATATTTTATGAGGAAACAACCTCCAACTTTTAGTGGGACTTCTCACCCAGTAGAGGCTAAAATATGGATTAAATACCTTGAAAAGATATTCAATATTTTGGGTTGTTTAGATAATGAAAAGGTTATTGTTTAAATTTATATCTTCTAGGATCAAACTAACATTTGGTGGTAAATTTTCAATAATATCATGTATAGAGAGGAGATTGATGCCTTGGAATGGAATGAATTTAAAAATCTTTTCCATGAAAAATATTTTCCTATCATGGTTGGCCTTAGGATGGAAAATAAATTCCTTGAATTGTTAAAAAACTAAGAGGATTCAGGGGATGTGTATGAAGATCACTTAACCCTACTTCCATGGCATGATACAAATATTTTTTGGGATATTGATATCAAAATCCACCCTTTTTACTTAGGATTGAAGCCAATATATCGATGTGTATTGGCCTCCTGTGAATTAAAATATTATGAGAAACTTTTCCAATGTGATGAGATCGTAGAAATGTAATTTTATAATGATCACATTTACATTGAAAAGATGTATAAGAAGAGGTCCAGATAGCATGTTGTTGGTAAGAATCAATCAATGAAATATGAAGGTAAGAAATTCCTATTTCCACTTTTCGAAAAGTGAAGTAAAAATCACCCTTGGAAATTCCTTAACTAAAATGGGTAGTGTTTTCAATGTCATAAGTTTGAAAAAATGGCCCATGATTGTAATGAAAATGATCGTATGATTAATTGAGATAAGAAAACTATAAAATGTTTAATTTTTTTGAGATGTGTCATTTTAAAAATACCATCCCAATGAACGATATGAATGTGGGAAAGAAGCTAGATTATAAAAAAAAGGTGCAGTGAGATCTATTGTGACTACATCATAAGATATCAGGCCATCTAATAATGTGTTATCAGGCACATTTTTACTCATATTATTCTAATTTATTGTTTGATATGAGGTCTTCACATTACATTATTTATGAGAACTTTTTTTTGTAAATTATAAATTTCACCTCAAGAAAAGGGATTGGAACTTATGGTTGAAATATTTGGGGAAATTTTATATCAATAAGGAATGATAAGAATATTTATGTTGTCATATGTAGAAATACATTTCTTGTAAACATTGATTTTTCCCTTATAAGAGATTGATGTTATTCTAGGTATGGATTAAATTTCTGTTTATAACTTTAAGATCAATTTTAGAGATACTTATTTCTTTAGAACGATTTTAAGTTTTTATAAAAAAATGGGCCCATATAATTGGTAACATATCAAGAAGATGAGAAACTGCTAAAATAATGAAATGAAAGTTATCTTGCTCATATTGTTGAAAATAAAGTAATTATATAGATTAATGATATTCCAGTGCTAAATGTATACCTAGATATTTTTCATGATGTGTTTCATGGTGTTATACCTAATCTAGATGTTGAATTTACTAAAGACTTAGTTCATAATGATAAGACAATTTTAAAACCCCCTTATCGAATAGATCATGTGAAACTATTAGAATTAAAAAATATGTAAGATGAGTTTCTCGATAAAGGCTTCATTAAGCCTAGCACATCACCATGGGGTTCCCCTTTTTTTCATTGAAATAAAAGATGGTTCAATGATACTTTTCCTTCATTATAGATCTATGAAGTACATTACTTTTAATAATAGGTATAATTTTTTCCCTTCTCTATTACTTTTTTGATCACCACTTGGGATCTTAGTATTTTTACAAGATTGAATTGAGATTTGGGTACTATCATATATAGGGGAATGAGGTTGACATCCGAAAACAACTTTTTGTACTAGATAAGGGCATTATGAGTTTGTTGTCATTCCCTTGAGTTTAAAAAATTCCCCTACTGTATTCATAGATCTTATTAATAGTGTATTTAGTGAATATCTAGCAATGATTGTTGTCTTTTTATTGATGATATTTTAGGAATTTCAGAAAGTTATTTGGATCATGAGAAAAATTTAAGGATTGTATTTCAATTTTTGAAAGAAAATAAGTTATACTGAAAATTTATAATGTGTGATTTTTGGTTGCAAAAAATTTCTTATATTGGGAAAATTGTATATAAAGATGGAATAATAGTCGATCAATAAAAAAAGTGTTCAATGGATGAACAAGACTTAAAATGATTATATAGATTCATAGTTTATTAGATTTGATGGTTATTACCGACAGTCTGTTAAATCATTTTAACTATTATTTATCCCGCTAATCATTGTATCCTAAAATGGGTTAGTTTTTTTGATTGAAGATTGTGATGTTTGTTTTCTGGAAGTACGAAAGAGATTTGAGAATGCTCCAATATTGGTAATAACTTCTAGAAATGGTGAATTTTTTATCTATAGTGATGCTTAATTGAAGGGATGTTGTTCCGTTTTGATGAATAATGATCATGTAATTTATTATGGACTTAAATAATTCAAATATCATGAATAAAATTATCCCACATATGATTTGGAATTAGAATCTATGGTTTTTTCTTTTAAAATATTGAGGAATAATTTATATAGATCCCAATGTGAAATATAAACCGACTATAAAAGTTTGATGTATATATTTACTCAAAAGGAATTAAACATGAGGTCAGGAAGACAGTTTGACATAATAAACGATTATGGTTTCATGTTCAATTACTATACTTGAAAACCAAAAAATGGATGCATGCCTTGAGTCGAAAACATTATGCATCATTAACCCTTTTTATTTTCAAACAAGACCTCTAGATTAATTATGTGATGATTTTTGACTTGGAAGTTGTTGGTGAAGGAAAAAACCCTATTTGTTTCAAGTGTCTGTGTAGTTGTCTCTCTCATACAGATTTAAGCATGCACAGAATGAAGATCGTGAGATACAAAAAGTGGTAGAATCTTTGAAGAAAGGTAAATTTCCAGAATATAATGTTGATAAATATTTTTTCTTGAGATTTGGAAGGAGATTATGTGTGACATTTAATTACAATCTAGAAAATGAATTGTTATGTTAATCTCATAGTTATCCATTTTTAGTTCCATATAGAATCACATTGATGTATAGAGATATTCAAGTGTATTACTGGTGGGATGAGAAGAAAAGATGTATTGAATATTTTACAGTGAAATGTTTGACTTGTAAACAGGTTAATGTACAGTTATAATTACCAAATGGGATACTTCTACGATTACCATTTCTGGGGTGTAAATAGAAAATTACGTCAATGGACTTCATTATGGAACTATTAAAAACTTCTCAAGGTAACAATGTGACTTGGGTTATTGTTGACATACTGACTAAATCTAAATATTTCATTTCTATTAAAGATACAATGTATTTGGATCATCATTCTTGGTTGTATCTCAAATAGATTTTCAGACTATATGGATTTCATCTTTCAATTGTATTTTACCATGAACCTATGTTCACTTATAACTTTTGTAAAGGTCTTCATATGTCTTTGAGAAAATAAATAAATTCCATCACATCCTTTCATCCACAATCTTGTTTCCAGACTGAGAAAATAATTGAGACATTAGATGATATTCATTGAGCTTGTACAGTGGAAAACCAGGGTGGTTGGGACCAACATCTTTCTTTAGTTTATTTTTCTTATAATAAAAACTTTCATTCTAGTATACATATTGTACTTTTTGAGGAATTATATAGAATGTTGCGTTGAAATCCAACTTTTTGGGATGATGTTTGGGAAAGGATGTTGATGTGACTAGAATTAGTAGAGGATGTGGTTGAGAAAGTGAACATTATCTAACAAAAAATGAGGATAGTTCATAGAAATCATAAAAGTTGTATAGATAACATGATGAAAGACTTTTTTCTAGTTATGGGATCATGTTTTTATTATAATTTCACCTTGTAAAAGTTTTATTCATTTTTTAAGAAATGAATTTTATGTCAATGTTTCATTTGACTTTAGAACCCCTAGTGAAATTTTTACCAATAGCCTATCAATTAGCATTGACTCTGAGTTTATCGTAGGTACAAAATGTTTTTCATGTTTGGATGTTGAGAAAGTATATGCGAGATTCATTTAATGTTTTGATCCCAGATGTAGTTTAGTTGGAAGAGAACTTTTCTTATTAAGATAAACCTATTCCGATTCTTGATGTAAGAGAGAATGTATTATGGAATAAAGTAATTCACCAGGTTATGGTTTTGTGGGAAAACCACATGGTTGAATAAGAAACATGAAAATCTAGAAAAGTTATGAGGGAAAGGTATCCTCAATTATTAAACATGAAAATAAA
The DNA here is from genome assembly GCA_963277665.1 of Viscum album. Lineage (NCBI taxonomy): Eukaryota > Viridiplantae > Streptophyta > Magnoliopsida > Santalales > Viscaceae > Viscum > Viscum album. The sequence continues at coordinate 1,761,278,881 of OY728120.1, read as the reverse complement.
AATTGCGAGGAAACTATTTCTAGAAGGTTTGGAGATTGTAACAATCCAGGTACTTATACAATAACTTTTTTTAATTCTTTAATTAAATATTCAAATTCATTATAATTGAATATTAAAATAAGTGGAATTTGTGGAAATTATTGAATTTAAATGGATGGAATAATAACATGACCTTAAGAAAAGTAACATGACCATTAGGAATAGTAATATGGCCAACAAAATAGTAACATGCAGTTAAAAAATAAAAAATAAATTTATCCATCTTCTAAGTGATAATATCAAATGTTTATTTTTTTGAACAGGTAAATAATATTATTTTGAAAATTTTAAATTATATTTTTATTTTTTAGTGTCAAACATATACAATTAATATTTTATAATTAATATAAATCATAAAAAGAAAAAAACTCATAAAATAGATTCATAAATTATTATTTTTTTCTATTTTTATTATAAATTAATTCTATGAGACTTTAACTAATTTTTCAATGTGTTATAAAATCAGTAAATGTTTTAAATCATTTATGTTTTTGAATATATTATGATTTAAATTAAAAATTTAATTTAATTTTTTTATAAAAATATATTCATAAAGTGGAGTTTTTTAATCATGTATATTTATAAATGGTTAGGATGAGTTTTTTATATTTTTCTTAAATAAATAAATTTTTAGTGAATAGTGAAATACGATAATTTAAGATATATACTAAATTGAGGATTTATTGAGTAATATATTATGTATCAATGATGTAAGACAAAAATCTCAAATATAGCCCAAAATATTAATTTATTTACTAATAATTCATAAACAATTTATATTGTTGATCCAATATAACAAACTAATGCATATAATAATGAGAGAACGCCAATCCCCTCCAATGTAAATACCACACCACACCATCTCTTATCCCCACAACTGAAATCCATGTAACTAGTTTAATTTCTACCCAGTTCCCTTACCAAGCCTCTTCCCTAAGTCTAAGTCCTTTTTTCTCACCAATATACCAAAACCAAGGGCCTTAAAGAGGTTCTCAATGACGAATATTCAAGAGTTAAAATTTTCTTTCATTTGCATTTATTTTCGTTTCAACAGCCTTTATTTTATATTTCAATATTCACTTCCCCATATCCATGTGCAATTTAAAATGAAATATCTTTTATATAATATCCATTTATCATTTTATGGAAAAATTCACCATAAATCTTCTTCTTTTCCAAACTTTTATTCTAAAAATGATAACATTGCCTATGATGTATCGATTTACTTCCATCATGGATAGTTCCCTTTCATTTTTCATTAGCACCTTCAAGGTTGGTAAAAACCCATTATTAAGGTTAAATAGTATTTAATTAAACATATTATATGTTATTTAATGTTATAGATCCAATAAATAAACATTATATTGAATAAAATGATTTTAGTATGCAATGATCATAAAAACTACAAAAATAAATTACATAATTCTCATTATTGTTTTATCTAATGATTTATATTAATCTAAAAATATGATATATGGTTTCATTTAAAATCATAGAAATATAATAACACCATTTCATTCAAATTCTAGATCTTTTCTTTACTTCAATAAGAATAACCAAAATGAACCAACCATGGAAATCATGAAGTAAACACACCCAAAATAGTGTAAATAAGAAAATATTATTAATAAATGGGTGGAAATATGTTATACGTAAATTGTATAAGTTATTAAAAAATTTAATATGGTTATTTAATATATTAATAGCACTATTTAAACCAATAATACATTAGTTTTTAACATATTTAAAGTAAGATTATCCCTAGGTTAGGGAATTCTTTACCCAGTTTTCATTCTTTGGGTTAACCCTATACTTCATTGTTTATGTGGTACAAAGATTATTTGTGAGATGAATTTTTTAATATTATTTTTTGTTATCTAAATTTATAGGGTATAAAAATATTAACTTCTTTTTATTAACACTCACTTGAATTATATTATATTTATAAGGGGCATGTCATTAACAACCCTCTATTAAATTTCTATTTTTATAACATTAAAAGGGACTGTTTTTATAAAAATATTATTATTTTTTATTATGTTCTTGTTATTGGGAATTTTATTATTTTTAAGGATGGTACCTATATATCCTTCCAATTAATGAGGTATTTTTAGGCTGGAGGTCAAAAATATGGTTAATCAAAGTATACCTGAGATGGTTACACTACAAGATAACATTGAGGGTTATGTCATATAGTATACATAAGCGTTACATTGTCAGATAGTTGTGAGGGTAAAAAATCCCATGGTATCTATGAGGGTACAATCTTATGTATGTAATTTCCAATATACCCTTAGGGTATTATTTATATTTTCTATGTTTTATGGAAATCTAAGGTTATCAAAATTTAACATTTTGATTCTTATTGGGTGTGTAGTATGCCTTTTTCAAAATGTTTTCATATATTTATATGTATTCATGTACTATTCATTTATCTCCTTCTTTTTATTACCCTAACTAAATTTATTTTTCCCATTTCATGGATAAAAATGTGTTTCAAAATGTTTAAGGATGGGTAAGGGAAATAAAGAAGCCAAGTGGAATGATGGGAATAATTTCCACGAAACATTTTCATGTTTTTATTTTTTAAAAAATATATTATAGAAGAAATGGATATTTTTTTATTATTAAGAAATTTATATTATTGTGGGTTCATATTTATATAATATGTACTAATTTTATCTAACTCAAAACCTAATTTGTTTTGGGAATTTAATGATCTGAATTCTAAGTGAATTTAATAGAATATGTAATGTTTAAGGTTGGGTCCTTGTAGTTGGTATCAAATCATGGTTTAGATAAAATTAGGGGTTAATATGAAGTTAATAGAATAATATAAATAATTATTTCCTTATGTTTATGTTTCAATGATATATAATTTTAATATTACCATATTTCTTAATGTAATATATGTCAGTTCAGAATGGTCTTCTACAGAATAAATAAGGAACCTAAAATACGAAGGCACCATGTGGATAAAATAATTCCGATTCCACAAACTAGAATTGTTGTAATTTGAACCAAATCGTTTGTTACAGTAGTGGGTCGATTGATTAGGCTATAAACTATAGCGGAATCCATGAATGAGAACAACCAATGATATAAAAAGGAACATGATGATAACCGAATATTTTATGAGACCACAATATTATTACAACAGTGGATGTTCTCACCCAATGGTGGCTGAAGGATAGATTAATGCCCTTGAATAGATATTCAATGTTATGGGGTGTATAGATAATTAAAAATATACTATTTTAATTTATCATTTTGATGGTTAAGTTCACCAAGGGTGGTCAATGGTCAATAATATCAGGGATACTGCGACGATTTTTGCCTTGGAATAAGGTGAATTTAATATTTTTTCCTTGAGAAATATTTTCCAATGCCAGTTTGAGATATGATAGAAAATAAATTCCTGGAATTGAATCACAAGGAAGAGGACTCATTAGTCTTGTATGAAAAAAACTTTACCCGATTGTCATGGTATGATACAAATATTATAAGGGATCTTGATATAATAATAAATTGTTTTTACATAGGATTAAAGCAAAAATAAAAAAGGAAATATTTCTCCCATGAATGAAATTGATATGAGAAAATTTTCACATGTCCTGAGAGGATGAAAGTTATTATTTCTATGATCACATAAACTTTTAAAACAACAAAATGAAGTGGTTTATATAGAAAGAGACGGGTGAGAATCAACCAATGAAATTTGAAGGTATGAATGTATACTTTCTTTTTTTATGAAAATTGTGTAAAACAAATTTGGGGAATGCCATAACAAAACTAGAATGAGTTTTCTAGGTGGTAATTTTGGAAATATTTCATGAGATATTAATGAATATAATATTAAGTCTAATTTTTGATAAACAAACAATAACATGTTTTGAATGTGGTGATATGGGTCATTATGAAAATATCTTCACAAAGAAAGATCGAAAATATGGAAAACAACTAGATTATAAGCAAATATGGATAGTGAGATACTTTGTGACTATGTCATCAAATGATGGACCATCCAATGACACTGTGTTAGGTATTTTGTCTTTTTTCTCATATTTTTATAATATCTTCATCGATATACACTACTACAAATATGGCTTATAATAGCGCTAAAAACCGCCTTTAACAGCACTAAAAAAGCGCTATAAATCTAGGCGAAGATAAAGGGGTGCCCCTTTATCAGTGCTAAGAAAGATCTGATAAATGTAGTCTTTATCAGTGCTATTTTTAGTGTTGATAAATTTATAATATATTAGTGCTAAAAAAAGCGCTGATAAACACTAACTTTATCAGCGCTATTCGGAGAGCTGATAAAAACTACCATTAACAGCGCTCAAAAGAGCGCTGAAATATTATCCATTTATCAACACATAACAAGAACCGATAAAGGCCAAAGACCCTGTGAAAAACCAAAACCTGCACAGAACCTGCCCAGAACCTGCACACATTACAACACCTGCACACAGCACAAACAAAACCTGCACATAGCACAAACAACACCCATACACAAAGCACAGAAGAACAAAAATTCTACATACATTTACATGAAATCGTCAATACAAAACAACACAAATATATATACATTTAAAACAATTTTTAATTTTTTTACAATTAAATTTATCCAATAAACAGTTAAAAAACAATGATGTTCTATCCATTTTGCATCCATCCACTCTAAAAAATTTTCGTCCATGGTGGCGGTTTCCGAACAAAGTATTCGAACTCAGGAAAAAGATTTCACCTACACAAGAAAACAAATATTTTGTTTGTAATAAAATAATAAAATTAATTAAACATTAATAAAAAAGAATACATTAATAAAATGTCAATTTTTACCTGTTACAACATTTATTTTCATTAGTTCATAGGTCTAGGAGAGATGACTATAGAGAGAGAATTCCTTCCCCATTGTGATGTGATGACCTGGGTATGTAAATATTTGTGGGATGGTGTGTGGATTGTGGGGAATTTCATGAGGATTTCAGGCTATAATGACATATAGGGGACTCAAGAACATTCCCTAGATATATGATCTCATGTTAATCTATATAAGAAATTAAAAACACTCATGAAACAGGTCCCTTATTTAATAAGATTTCTAGCAAACTACCTGGATGCCTAGATAGTAGCAGAGCACTCACTCTAGTTATACCTAGACGATGGTTTCAGCCCTCTTTTAGCTAATATTGTGATATGTAGATCCTATTAGATTCAAAAATAGATTCTATTCCAAAAGAGAATTTATAAAAATAGTTGTTGATAATAGGGGAGAAGTCCTACAAAGGAAATACACTAGTGAATGCCTATAAAAGATAACTTAGAGAAAGAAGCACCAGGACTCATACACAATCATTTACGTACTCAGATCGGTGGGTAGGGAATGGCCTCCATATCCAGATACCTAGATAATTGAAAGGTAAGAACTTATCACACATATAAGATTCACCTCACTCTATTCCTGTCTAGCGGCATGAGAGGGAGGTCTTGGGGAGCTCAGTTGGGATCAGAGGGGAAATACCTCTTCTGGTAAAGAAATAGTTATAGACTCAGATATAATGCTCAATCTTATATTGATATTTCCCTCTTGAAGAGTCTCCTTCTTGTAACTATACTCAATCAGGAAACCCATCTATAAAATGACTCCATTTTTGCCTTTTGTAAGGCCTGGCCCTTATAGAAGGAAGAGGTCTTTCAGCACTTGATTTTAGACCAACCATAGGAGGGTCTGAAGGACAGAAAACATTCTATTCTTATTACAAGATGTAAAAACTACCTAACTTAATTAGGATATAAAAAATTATATTTTCAATGTATAATAGAGACCTTCAGGTACTATAAAAGAGAAGGCGAATGGAGGGAGGATGATAGGTTGTTTTTTTTGATCTCTTCTAAGCAGAAAAATATCCAAATACACTAGGCCTCAAGATATTTGGGTTGTAATTTATTTATATTTATGTTAAAAATAATCTAATAATATTTGTTAATTAATGGGGTTGCTAAATAGAATAATACTATTGAGGCACAAAACATAAAATAACCAATTAACCAATAGACACAATTAGGAGAATGCCCTTACCTCGACCAGAAGTTCAATAAACGATTTTCATTTCATACCAACCACAAATGAGACCATGATCACATGTATTAATGTAAAACAACATTAAATTACATAATTATTTAATTTTGACAAAAATCCAGCATGGTATAATAGGCGCCAAACTCATCATGTAATCCAACGAAGCCAGAATGCTGAGAAACTAGGTGTGATCCACTATTGACGAACCCCTATGCCAAGAAAACACTAAATCCCCAATCTATATTAATAAATTTATGACAAATTAAGCCTAAAATTTTGAAAAACCATAAATAATTCGTCCAAAAAAATATAATCTGCATCAAATAATTATTGATTACTAGTTTATGAAATTTGGAGACGTGCTCTAATAGTCATATATAAAAGTCCCATGAAGAACAATGATTTGCCCATACTATGGTATAATAATTACACCTGGAACCCTAAAAACTGAATGAAAATCTTTGATAATGAAGTTAGAGAAGCAAGGAATATTTAGGAGAATATACCACATTGATTTGAAATGACGAACAATGGATAATCCACTCCGGCCTAAGGGGAAGGAAGGAGGGGAATGGGGTTTGGCCACCCCCTAAGAACTTGGTGCCCAAACGAAGAAACATAAGGAGGTTTATACTTTATAAACCCATCACCCACATCAAAATAATTTTTAAATCATATTACATGAAATGAACCAATTGGTGACATCACTATATTTTGGGTCCAAAACCTTACATGACCCATTTTCCACATTCACAACCATTATCTCCCTATTAAATGCATTCTCGCTGTGAATTACCCTTTCACACTATGACTAGCCTAATGCTACTACATTTCAATATAATGACTACCCAAATCATTATTGATATCCTCCCAAAACCCAATGACATCCCACTATCCCTAATACATGTCTGAAACACCTATTAAAGACATTAAAACTCTTAATAACCCAACCTAAGACCTGGTTCAAAAGATAAAACAATCAATAAATGAAAATTCAATTTCCATTATTAATTTCTAACCAAAAATGATGTGGGTCATTAGATTCTTGGGTTATAAACAAGCCTGATCTTTTATCCATATTTCTACAGAGTATCATGGCCACCTCACATTAAATCAAATGCATGAGAAAATCAGTGAATGAAATTCAGTCTCATATTCAATTATTTTAAATAGGGTACTCAATATCATATTCTTAAATCTGGTTCAATGTACACACATTACCCATCAATCATAATTGGATTAAATAGATATTAATTAGTGACATAGATTATTTTAATGATCACTTTATCAGCAAAAAATTAGGTGAGTGTTTATCCACACTCTAAGGCATAACATAATCATCTTGGTCATGATTTTGTTTTGAATATTATTTCGAGCAACAATAGGATCATCTTGAAGGTCAACAACAACACCTATCATCCTCTCCTTCCATCAAAAGGTGCTCAAATAGGGGTTTTACACTTTGTAGGAGTTTAATGTCTATTCTTTCCATTGTGTCTATCTAAGAAGACAAGCCCACTGTAAGTACGGAGTGAGATGGTTATCCCTATTACGAGATCATCTCCCAGGGGAAGAAACTCCCTGGGATATTTAGGAAGTGAACCACCTCGATCGTAATAAATGATTTATGATGGTTCAAACCTATTGCTTAAAGGGATAAAAGTCATGCCCGATATATCCATCTTATATCTCATTCAAGGAAGAAAAGTAGCCAACAGTTCCAAAAGTCCCTCAACGATACCCATTATCTCATGCATCTACCAAGAAACAATTGTGCAAGCCAAAAAACAACACATGTTCTCAAATACAAGTCCAAACAAACGAGATACAAAATATTGAAATTTCTTAAAATGGAACCAAGGGGTACACATGTGCTCAAATACTATCTCTGCATGTTAAATCTGATCCCTATACTTTAATTTCGAAAATATTTATATTTAGGCCTTATATCTAATAGAAAATGGTGGATATTGACCATATTTGTAGTTTCCATCCATCATTTTTTGGAAAATGGATTTTCTTGATCCTCAGTGGTTTCGTCATTCACCCCATACACACTGCACACCATCATGCCTTACTTCAATATTGATTTTCTCAAAGATTAATAATATGAATCCGGGGATTGAAAACATTGAGTAATAAATTAGTATTTCAATACATCAGAGCATTCTCAATCCACAATTGGTACATTTACATCGAAGGGATCCATCTGCTAAAACTATTTAATCAACAAGGGTGTAAACATAAAATTTAAGATTCCTACTCGGATATTGGATCATTTTTCATAAAAAATAATGCTATCTAATGATTGAAGGAAGTCCTTGTGTTCATTTTATCTTGATCTTCTCTAATATGTCATTGCTTCATCATCCATGGTTATTCACCAAAGAAGGTTGGAGGATAACCAATGATCATATATAGATAACATAAGTAGTAGGAATTCACATTTATCTTATTTCTATACAATCTTCCATTAGGTATGCTGCCCATTCATTTCTAAACACATCAATATAATCTTCGAAATATGATTTTTTTTGACAGTCATCGTAATAATGAAAAAATATAAATACACAAAGGATTAATAAATATTTTAAATGAACTCATAATATTTATTGAAAATACCTCTTTAGGGATGCTAGTTTGTTGATGAAATACAATGTCTTTTATAAATTTACAAACATAACAACCATAGTCCTTTCCGTTTGTTTGTTTTGGACACTACAGAAACATCAAAAACAAAAAGTAATTTGTTTTGATATGTGTTTGGATAGTGCAATGTTATTATATATACCAGGATACTTTTCCAGTTGTAGATCTTGTAGGCGTTATTGTCCTTAGGCCCTGGATTCATTCCATTCATTAGACAATATTGATGCAATGCCCCATAATAATAGAATCCTCATTAAAATATAACATAAATTATATAACTAGATGTTTAGTTTTAAAATATTGCATCTAGTGTATTAAAAATTAACAAACGCCATCATGCGTGGTCGGTTTGTTGGATATCCATGCATTGAATCCAAAAAATAAATCTTTGGAGTATCCAACTTGACTAAAATCAATATTCAATGGTTCCTAAAAATAAAAAAAAGAATAATTAATGAAACAAATGAAAATATAGTTGATATGATTAAATTGTAGAATTATACCCCTGTATAATTTTTATTAAAAAGAGTCTGTCATCAATAATTTTGTTTTCAAACAATTTAAGCAGGGATGACATTATTGCATCCTCTTTATCAGAATCAATTTCATCTTTTGAAGAGGTGATGTGAGGACTAATGAGTCCAAATTATTATTCATGGGGGAATCCCTTCAATTTTTTTTCCTATATACGCCTGTGAAAAATATAAAAATTATTTAGTCATAATTATTAGAGTATATTAGTTTTTGTAAAATTAAATCATGAAAACATACCTCATGTATACATTTACAACTGAGGCGCCTAGCCATTCATACTGTAGGATTTTATTTAAATTTTTAGCACTAATGAAATATGATGTTTCCTCTCCATACATATCATTTTGAAAATCAACTATGTGAGTATTGTCATCTTTTAAATTTGTATCCACATGAGCGTACAATGATATTAACTGTGGATATAGAATTGATGGGGTGAAGGTTCTCTCAGTAGACCGTTTCAATCGGTTGGCTGATCCTTGAGATAGTTTTGAGTAGATATTTCATTTCACCCCACAATATTTTTCATTCTATAATAACATTCATCGGTTCAGACCTTTTTTCATTAAAAGTTAATTGTCCAGCTTGAAAAATAAATTGGAAATGGATACCTTTTGGTCGACATGTTTTTTTCAAGAACTATCGGCTTTGTGATGAATGTTCCAATAGCTTTTTCAACTGTATGAATGTCATCATCATAATTTGGAATAGGTAGTTCATCACTCGGCTCATTAGCTATGTTAATTGACACTCTGATATGATCTTTTGGAAGCTGTCTGTTGTGCAGCATGTCGTTTTGCGTATTGAACCTCAAATCCCTCGCTACAAGGAGAGAGGTGGGAGTTGATAGATATAAATCACAGTAATTTTCACCCTGTGGAATATTAGTAAAGGAAAGGTATCAATGTCTATGTAAATATAATTTCACAGAAACAATTATTAAAACATTTATTACCTCATCTAAGTCAGGTTTTTAGGGGAATGGATCACCTCAAAGCTGGTGGGGGGTGGAGCGGGATCGTCATGCTCGAGTTGTTGTTGAGTTGTTTATTCTCTTTGCCTCTCCCCCATAAATTTTTCTATCATCTCTCTCTATTATGGTAATTATTCTTGAAAAATAGATAATCGTTCTTGTAGATATTAAATTTTTTCATTTTGATCCTCTCCTTGTTTTTGTTTTTGAAAATATGTTCGTGGTGTCAACCCAAAACCCGCACCTCTGACGCGACCATACTGTTCTGGCTGCTTCAAGGCTGCTGAAATTATGTCTGCATTTGGTGCGAGTGTTGTTGATTCTTGTGACTATGTCAGATAGAAAATATAGAAAAATAAGTAGTTATTGTAATGTAATGGCTATTTAAAGAAAATCGAATTTATATTATGTCATACATACACTTGTTTCCCACACTTTTTGTGTGTTTTCATCTATCAGTATCCCATATTAATTTACATGAGCCTCCTTCCATAGCACATGGTGTGGGATGGATATGGCTTTCGATTTTGATTCATCAATCTGCATATAAATATAGAAACATAGTTATGGTGTTTATTTATGTCACATACAAGTAGTTGGGTAGATTTAAAAGACTTACCAATTTTTTCGCAAGTTCAGCGTACCCCATCCTTGATTTATGGTAAGGGTACACTGGTTCTGTTGCGCATTTTTTATTTTCATCACTCATTTGTTGTTTCATAAATAAAAAACTATCAATCAGATTGATGAATACAAGAAAACGTCAAACAACATATTACCCCACACAATTTACTTGAAATTTCTGCTCACCACGACAGATGCTAAATGCATCCCTCGCTCCATGGGATATCATGTGTGCGTATGGAGGAGGTGGGTACAGATTTATTTTACCTTCTACATCCTTAAGTTGATATTTCATTAAAATTGTTCGGAAACCTCTATTAATCTTTCCTGCAACTCTTAATACATATTCCTTGTGCAAGGAATTTACTATAAATTGGCTCTCCAATGGATGATGAAGAGTAAGTCAATGTTTTGGTATTTTATTTTATTTTAATAAAATAAAAAAATGATTTCATAATGTTATAGTAATCTCTTCCCACATTAGTGTCTTCAGCCTGGTGAAAACATGGTGCCATGATTGTACATTAATCGGCACATGTTGCCGAGTGACGATTCCAATGTAGCTACTAAAGATGGCTCTGTTGGGGTTAACATGTTGGCCTCGCTTATTATATCCCACCTGAGATTTGATTCCTTTTTCTTTCTCTTTAAGGATTTTGGATAACACTGTCAAACTACGACAGTCTTGTTTTTTTGTGCGTTTAGGGTTTAATTTTTAACATTTCCTCAGAAGTAGCATCAATATGTTCCCTTGGAGCACTAGAATCGGCACTAAGACCAACAACAATAGGTTAAGAAACCTGTTGTCCCTCAGCACTGGGACCAGCAACAACAGGTTGAGAAACCTACTGTTGCTCTACACTGGGACCACCAACATCTGGTTGAGAAACCTGCTATTGCTCTATAGTGGGACCACCGGATGATGGTCAAGAGACCTTTTGTGCCTCGGGATTGGGCGCATCAGTAGTTGCAGAAGTCATTATCTTCATAAGTGGTTTAATATTTAATTTAGATTACATAAAATAGTAGTGAATATATAATAACATAATGTAACACATTGTATATTACAATAAAGAAATAACCTGATTATTGTACTCCCTTTTTTTCATTAAATGCTGAAGAGATTTGACTCCTCTATCGACTATGTAAATCCCTTCATTGTGGTATCCTATGACATACAAAACACCCTCTATATTGGGACCGCTGCGAAATGATTGTGATGTCCCTATAAAAGGGTCAACCTCCGTTGAACATTCCTCTGACCCTTCTGTTGTTTTGGTCGATAACAGAACAATTGACCAATTTCAGTTTGTGGGGTTTGGAACCTAAAATACTTGTACTGCATGTGATGCCATTATAAATGGTTCGTCTTTCTCCCCTTCCTTACTGAAATAAAATTTCACTAATCCTCATTCATATATTTTAACATCACTCCTGTTATCAACCCACTTTCATTGAAAAACCAGCACTTTGAATTTCATATAATTCAACTCCCATATTCATTGGATGATGCCAATGTATGACATATTCGCATAAATTGGTTTATTTCCCTTATCACCGGAAACATGCATCGCCTCAGCCACAAGTGTAACCCCACTATTTTTCATGGTACTGTCTTCATCTTGTTCATTAGTATGGAATGCATAACCATTAACTGCATAAGAATTGAATGTTAATACGTATACACTTGCTTATCTGGCTAGCCATTGAAGTCATTTTGAAATTGAGTCTAGATTTTCATCTAACTGCTTAAAAATATTATCTTGAAAACATCCTATAAACTGTCGATTATGTGTACCTGATATCCATTTTTCAGCCCTAGAAGGATTAAACGCCTAAGATTTTTTTGTGGGTTTGAACATATGGGTCATTGACGAAACTATTATGAAGAACTTAAAGGTGGGCCTGCTCTTGATCTGTAGTATTGATTGTGAAAACCTCTCTTCCAAAAATTCCTCACCCTCAAGTCGCTCTGTGTTATGAGATTTTAGTAGGCCAATAATTTCCACACCAGACAGGTATTCTGTAAAAAATTCAACGGCTTCCTTAACAATATACTACTCCACAATACAACCCTCTGGCCAACATCAGTTTTTGACATACCCTTTAAAAATCTCCATATAATATTCAATGGGGTACATCCATTTATAATGTACAGAACCACATAGTTGAATATCTCTCACCAAATGAACCATCAAATGAACCATCATATCAAGAAATGTCGGTGGGAAGATCATTTCAAATTCACATAAACATAGACAACATGATGCATTTTTCTTCCATGCATAACCACGGTGGTATGCATAGACAACATGATGCATTTTTCTTCCATGCATAACCACGGTGGTAAGTTATAGTTTACCAACATAACCGACCATGTACTATGACTGCTGCTTTGAAACCTAAAAGGATTCACCCCATCTGTAGATAATGCCAGACAAAGCATTCTCAGCTCGTTCCCAAATTCAGGATTCTCATGATCAATTCTCTTCCACTGAAGAGAGTCTGTCGCGTGATTTAGTTTCCCATCTTTAATTATTATATCTGAATTCCATGTAAATTTTCCTATTGTCTCCTCACTTCCATATAGGCACATAAACCTAGGAATGATTGGATAGTACCATAAAACTTTTGTAGGACTAGAATCATCTTTCTTGTATCAATAAGCACCACACTTTGGGCATTCTTTAAGTGGTTTTTGGTCCTTGAGATACAATATACAGTAATTCGTGCATGCATTTATTCTTTTAGAGATCATACCCATCGATCGTAGCATTCATTTGGCATCGTAAGTTTGGCTTGGGAGTTTATTATCTTCTGGGAGCATGTCATTCAGGAGAGAAATTAGTTCCGTAAAACTAGCATCACTACAGCTATTGCCTGCTTTCAAATTATACACCATCAATACGGCTGACAATGCTGTATATTTAGTGTAAGAAACATACAATGGCGTTTTTGCACAACTCTATATCTTTTCAAACAATTTGGGGAAATCACGAAGTTTATCTTCAACTATCCTTGTCATGTCCTCAATACGATCTTCATCATCTTTCACATCTGTAATCACACCCTTCATACGATCATCTTCATGTTCACGCTCATAATCATATCAGATGATCTATAAAATGTCGTGTTATCTGAGCAACTACATATATAAATTTTTCCCCATGATTTACCAACTTGTATAACATTGATCTATTCTGTGATAGATCAGGTGTTCTTCCAACTCCTTTGGACTAAGTTTTCTTGAATAACAACAGTGTAAACACGGACAAAGGATTTGTGAAGGGTCACATGCATGATCTTCTGCAAACTTTATAAAATCTTTCATGCCATCTTCATAGTCATTGGTAAACCGATTGGCATTCATACATTCTTTATTCATATTCATCGTCTTTATGGGTTTGATATCGAACTAGAGAAATATTTTGTTTTAATTAATCAAGTTCCATTTTTTGGGTTTTATAAAAACAAATCATTGTACAAATTCCTTTAAATTCATGTGAAATCCATATATATGGTGTGTCCAGTAGGGTTAACATCGTGTATGTATAAGATACCTAATTTAATCTGACATATATCAAATTTATTCCAAGTTAGCCTTAAAAGAAAAAATGATGCCTTTGAAAAAACATGACATTTAGAACAACATGAGCTAAAGGAGGGTACTTTAGATACATATTGAGTGACCTCACCAGCTATGCATCACATTTTTGTGGAATACACGGTGTGTAGTCGTTACATCACCACTAGGGATGTATAGTCTATAAACATAAAGTTTTTATGGTATCTATACATGGTGTGAGTGAATTAAAAGAAATTTCATATGGTTCTACCATTATTTCATGGCATGCACATGGTTTCATTCGGAAGTATATGTCTTGGAGATACATTGTGTGTGACCTAGGTTCACATGACACATAACATTTAAAATGAAACTTATTCCATGTTTGAGTCAGAAGATTTGTCATTTGGTGTAAATTTTGGAGATAAATTTGGTGTGTAATTAAGATCTATATGAAATCCATGTATGATGAAGCATGTTCCATTTAACAATACTAGAAACCAAGTATTTTAAAGAGTCTCATAGATTCCTCTAGAAGTGGTTTTCTATGATTCGTTGGAATTTCACTAGTAAAAAAGCGGTGGTTCCATTGAAATGGGTAAATTTTGGATTGATATTTAATTGTGGAAGAACTACAACATGGAAAAAATGATATATCAATCATGCCAATAATCGAACACCATACAAAAACACAATAGTGATCACAATCGCAACACCATACAAACTAAACAATCAAAATTCTATATTTTACAAAGCACCCCTTATTCAATTTTGATTGTTAATTCAAGGGTTATCACAGAAGCTTTATCATCCTGGGGTGTTCATTCATAAGTCAAGTATACTTAAATTACCAATTTTTATATTTCGATGTTCAAAAAGAACCAACCAACATTCAATTCATTTAGTGCGCAAACAAGGACCACCAATGACCACGATTTTCAGCAGGGCATTTAGCCCGTAAATTTCACATTATAACCATCAATATAAAATAGTAATAACATGTGAACAAGATGAAACAAATGAGTAATAGGAGAAAAGTCACCATGAAGGTGTCGTTAGGCACATGACAGAGGTGAATTCTTGGTAGAGGAGAGGCGCACAACCGAGGAGATTTCCAACTGAAAAGAAATCATAAAATAGGGTAAACCCATGAGAATAAAATAATCTAAAACCGAGTACACCATTTACCACATCCCACAAACCCCAAAAGACAATGCATGAAAATAAATTTAAATTTATTGATAGAAATCACTCTCTGATCACTAATTTTTATCCAAACCATAGGTGAAAACAAATTCAAATAGGAATTAGAAGGATCACATACCTCGAGAAAAGATATTCAGCCATAATAGTGATTAAGCATAGAACAATGTGAACTAGATGGGAGGGAGAGACCCAAAATATCATCGGGATAAAGATCTCTCCAAGAGAATAATTTTTTAAAAAATATGAAGCCTCAAGAACTCTATAGATCCAAAAAAAAAACTTTTATGTGACAATGACACTACATGTAATACATTTACATGTCGTGAAATCCTCTGGACTTAGATACACTAAAAAACAAGTAACTTTTTATTTAAAATATTATATTTTTTATTTAAGTGATATGTAACCATTACAAAGTTTGTAAAATTGTCACATTGTGCATCCAATTAATGTGACATTTTTTGCGGTCATTAAATATCATGTACTCCATTTACACATCATGTAATTTCTCAAAATATAGTAAAAAATGTTAATTTGTTTCTAAATTTTCCCAAAATATCACTAAATTTACCAATACATGTGTCATCCAAATCCATTCTCATCATTCCTCAAAAAACATCCAAAAAAATGTTAAAACATACCTCACTTAAAATGTAATGAGACTTTATAATCTCCCGACCATAAATGATTTTCCCCCATAAATCCCTCAAGATCATGAATCCTCTAATGAAAAAGGACACTACTACCTCATTAACGATTAATTACCCCATGTATCATGGATATATTGTCTGAACTACCAGATTAAATAGACTCGGGGTAGTTTAATCATGTAGTACCTTATACTCTAGATTAATAATCTGAATTTGATGGGGAACCAAAGTATTATCAGGATCAAGATCAACATCCCCTGTCTAATCACATGTAAATGATCTGGTATATACCTACTCAAATGGAAAATATTAAACACATCATGGACAGCTATCAAAGAATATGGTAACTGAAACCAATAATAAATAATCCCTAGTGACCAAAAATCTTTATGTTTATCCCATTACTCGGTGCAAACAGACATTGATAACCTAGCCACTGATGTCCCAAGTGATGTGTAACTATGATAAAGCCCTAATCAATAACCTAAAACACCATCAGTTGATTCCAATGGTTTATATTGAATTCATTATGAATCTGTGTAATGATTAAATTCTTCTAGATCAACCACACCATCTCTTTCATCTCTTGAACAACACTCGAACCAACTATGGACCACTCTCCCAACTCTTCCCAATACCAGGGATATCAATATGGATTCCCATATAAGCAAATATAGGGATTCGTCTTTATCACATCCTGAAAACAATTGTTATAGGGGAAATCAACAAAAGGAAAATTTATTTCCCAATATCCAAGGAAATAATGTGCATGATTTTAGAGAGTAACCTCTAGAACATTGACTTCCCTCAATGTATATATTTTCATCTATATATGCTAATGTGTTAATTATTTACCCTAGAAAACTAGTGAAACCTATAATTATTTCCAAAACCTATATTTCCGCCTTAGATCACTTTCTAAATCAATTATAGAGGGAACCTCATGATGTCTCACAAAATATAAAACATACAATTCCATGAGTTGTTCCACTTTCATATCCTCATTAATATGAAGGAAGTGCACATATTTTTGGAGTTGATCAATAAACACACAAATAAAAAACTTCTTGTAAGTAGTTTTTTAGAAACCAATAAAAAATTAATGAAAATATAATCCCACTTCTATACTGGAATGTTTAATGGCTAAAACAACCAAACAGGTCTCTAGAGCCCCTCTATAATTCTATAATATGTAAGGAACCATGAATCCAAAATAGTTATCAACTATTTCATCCATTGACTCTTGCAATAACCCCTCATGTCAGGATTTAAAATGTTTAATTCAAGCGGTAGAAAAAAATTTACCTAAAATTGAATATCAATAATGGTAGCGGCGGCGGCAGAGGTAGAAGCGGCAGTCATGGTAGCGGTGGTAGAGGCAGCGATGGCAGCAGAGGTAGTGGTGGTTGCAGTAGCGGGGGCGGGGGCAAAGGCGGCGGTAGCGGCGGAGGAGGAGGAAGGACGAGGATGAGGAGGACGATGAGGAGGAGGATGAGGAGGATGAGGATGAGGTTGCAACAGACGAGGGGACATGTTTAGCTTCCGTGAAAATTTGACTACATGCGAGTGAGGTTGTCCAGTTAGGGTTATTAAATAAAAACCGATGGAACATTTATTAGTGCACTTTAAAAGTGCTGATAAAGTTCTGTTTTATCATTACTAAAATAAAAGCGATGATAAAACATTTATTAGTGCACTTTACAAGTGCTGATAAAGTTCTATTGTATGAGTGGATTTCGAACCCTTATCACCTTATCCTCGAATTATATTAATGTGGTACCTCTTAAATCAGAGTACCATTTTTAAATAAAGTGAATTTTCTTTACGTTCCAAGAGTGCCCCTCCTCTCCTCTTATAAAAGGCCCCCACCTCTACCTCCTTACCCACACTTCCAAAGCCTTTGGCTCGGCCACACCTGCCCATTTTGTCTCCCCACTTCCCTCTCTTACTCCTTGAAGCCTCACATTGGGCAGAATTCTTCCCAAGGAAGCCTTTGCGCTCAATCCAAAGGGAGTTACCCGATTTTAAGGTAATGTTTTCTTTTGAGTCCTTTTTTTATTTTGATTCTCCAACCCCCTAAACTCTTTCTATTCTTTTCTTTTGTAAAAACTACAGTATCCTCAATATACTAGGATTTTGTTATAAGAAGTATTCTAGCAAAACTTACACACACATACATATAATGGTTAACAAACATACTGTTTCTGTGGATGGCGAATTTATGCATCCCGAAAAGATGATTGTTCAACATTCTTTTAACACCTTCAAAGGTGGCCATTAAGATGTCAATATATTTATATATGATATATAATATGTTTATGTTTTCCTTAATCTTCTGTATTTTACATTTTTGGCATACATTTATGGTTTCCATTATGGGTAAACGCGATATCTTCATTTAAGGAAGTGCGGACTACTGCCCCCTCAAAGTGATTTGATTCGTTAAATACCATATGTGGGACATATAAAGGATGGAAATATGATATTATATATGATATTATACTGGAATTATAATATACCTTTATATAATTATGATTCCATTCTATAAAATATGAAATAGAAATGAAAGTATCGTTCATGCGTACGTACGGCATACCGTCTCCAGGAACGGTGCATTTCATTTCTTACCTCTAAATGATTATGTAATATTATAAATGCATGAATGTAATGGATATATATGAAATATATTATATCTACATCATTAATACCATTCTGGATATAATGGATACATGAACAACATGTAATTATAAAGGTCTTACTTTTGACTCCAGTACCAATGATCGTTAAACCAGCCGTTATTAACTCAAATAAGTACATAGTGTTCATGAAATGGCAATAAGTGATATAAAAGGAATAATGAACTTGAAAAAGGTTCTTAAACAAGTAGAAATTAACTCAATATTATTATTCAAGAGATTTAAGAATGGCCGAGTCAAGCCGGACCCGAGGTATGGGACTTTGTCTCAATCTCCTTTCATTGAGGCATATTTTGTTTTATACACAACCATCTTTAATACGGTGTATAAACCCCTTTGACATTTACGCATATTCAAAAGGAATATTTTTTATATGAATCATTTACTAAACGACAAAAGGGAATGTTTTCGTCGTACGTATGCGGCGACCAAGACTTCTCCGCCGCTGTGACCATTATTTGAGTTTCAGCTTCCTCTACAAGCCATACCTTCTTTTTAAAAGAAAAATAAATACCATGTTATACTTTTATTTTATTTGGGTATTGAAAATGGTTTTCATAATGTTTTTATTATATCAATGTGTTGTATTGATATCTTGTGATTGAAATGTGGTAATGTTATGTTTCTTTTAGCCATGTTTTATGTGATACGATTATGTTGAGGTTCTTGGGAATTATTATGAAGACGAGTGGTTCCACGATAGACTAAGGGTAGGTGATCCCGATATAGCTCTCCAATGCATTGGGTAACACGAAGGAGTGTAAAGTTAAGGTTTCTACAAAGAGATTTAGGGAATATACTGTGATGGGTATTCCAAACGTAACCAAGAGGGTTACTCCCTACGTAATAATGTTATGAATGCCTCAAGTTACCTTTATGTCTTATGATTTCTATGATTTATTCATGATCTGATGAGGTATGTTAAGTGATTATGTTTTATGGGTAATGTATGATTGCATTCTTATATATATATGAACTTATGTTTCCTTTCCATATTTTTTAACCCATACTGAGCTTTTTATGCTCGTCCCACGTTTTTTTGAAATGTTTTTCACAGGTCAAGGGAAAGGTACATGATATGATGATAGTGTCAAGTAAGTGTCAATATTGAATCCATGTTTTATTTTAAATATGTTTACATTGATGGGAAAAATGAATACTATCTTTATGTGACCACTTTGTTTATATGTGGAATGTAATGCAAGTTTTATGATCTAATTCTCTAAAACTCTAAACCTGAAAAGATCCTCATTGTATAATCTTGTAATAACTCAAGATTAAGTAAGGTTTAAGGCTGGGGCCTTATAGTTGGTATCATAGGTCGGTTTAGATAACTTTAGGAGTTAGAATTCTATTATGTTATTATCCAAAAATATTTTTTTTATGGTCAAATTGAAATGAGATAGCATTTGATGATTACCATGTTTCTTTATATAAGACAAGTTTGTTCAGAATTGGTTTCCGCAAAGGAAATAGGGAAGCAGTGCTAGGAAGGCATACAGAAGGAAATAACCTTCTGAATCAGCATCCTGAGATGGTCAGAATTGGAACTGAACAGTTTGTTGCAGTAATGGTGCAGTTGACTCAAGCGGTAAATGGCGGTGGTATCCATGCACGAGACCAGCCAGATCAACCACAGAGGAACATGTCAGTGGTTGAACATTTCATGAGGAAACATCCCCCATAATTTAGAGGATCATCTGACCCTATGTTAGCTGAAGGGTGGATTAAAGAACTAGAGAAGATTTTCGATGTCATGGGTTGTTCCGAAAATCAAAAGGTTAGTCTTGCTATTTACCGTTTGGAGGGTGAAGCAGATCAGTGGTGGTCGATGGTTAAAAATATTAGGGACGCTGATGAGATTGATGCTATCGACTGGGATGAATTCAATGGTATGTTTCTTGAGGAGTATTTTCCTAAGGCTGTTCGACTTAGGATGGAAAGGCAATTCTTGGAATTGAGGCAAGAGGAAGACTCAGTGGCTACCTATGAATAAAGGTTCACTCGATTGGCAAGGTATGCTCCAAATTTTATCCAAGACTTTGATAGTAAAATCAATCATTTTTACTCAGGATTAAAGCCAAAATATCGAAGGGCATTAGCTTCTCGTGTGTTTAAATGTTATGAAAAGCTTGTTCGATGTGCTGAGAAGGTGGAAATGGAGTTTTCCGATGATCAAGTGTTCTATAACAACCAATAGAAGAACAGACTGAGGTTGCAGGAGAATGGTGAGAATTCTTCAAAAAAGTCTGATGGTAAGAAAACTAAGTTTCTAGTTTGTGATAAATGTTGAAAAAGGCATGCTGGGGAATGTCTTCTGAATTCTGGAAAGTGCTACCGATGTGGTAAGATGGGACATAAGGCTCGTGATTGCACTGAAAAAGATCAAGGTGAAGGTAAGAACAAATTTGATTTACAGTTAGTGAAATGTTATAAGAGCAATGAGATGGGTCACTATGCAAAGGAGTGTCCGAAAAAGAGCTTGAGTGATGGGAAGTAGTTAGACTACAAGCAGAAAGGGGTGGTGAAATCCTTTGCAACAACTTCAGCAGATGTTATGCCATCAAATGAAGTTGTATCAGGTACTTTGTCTATTTTTTTCAGATTATGATAGTGTGTTGTTTGATTCAGGGCCTACACATTCTTTCATCTCTGAAAACTTTTCTAGTAAAATGGGAATACCATCTCAAGAAATGACTCCTGAACTTTTGGTAAAAACACCTGGGGGAAATGTTGAGGCAAAAATAATTTATAAGAATCTTCCTATCCTTATCTATGGAAAGAACCTACTTGCAAACCTTATTTTTCTACCTCTAGTAGAGTTTGACTTTATCCTTGGAATGGATTGACTCTCTATTTACCATGCTAAGATTGAATGTAGAGCTAAAGAAGTTTCCTTTCAAAAAGACTTTCAGTTTGTGTACAAGAATGAACCCTTACTTTTGATAACATATCAAATGGTCGAGAAACTTGTAAAAGATGGAAATGAATGTTACCTTGCACACATCGTTGAAAATAAAGGAACTGTTAAGATTAATGATGTGCCAGTGGTAAATTAGTATCCTGATGTTTTTCCTGATGAGTTTCCTAGAATAATACTAGATCGGGAAGTTGAGTTTACTGTTGACTTAGTTCCTGATGCTAAGACAATTTCAAAACCCCCTTATCGAATAGCTTAAATTGAACATTTAGAGTTGAAGGAGAAATTTCAATATTTATTAGAGAAAGTTTCATTCGACCTAGAACATCACCATGGGGTTCTCCTATTTTATTTGTTAAAAAGAAAGATGGTTCAATGAGACTTTTCATTGATTATAGAGCATTGAATAGCATCCCTGTTAAGAACAAATATCCTTTGCCTCGTATCGATGATTTGTTTGATCAGCTCCAGGGAGCTCATTATTTTTCAAAGATTGACCTGAGATTGGGGTACCATCAGCTAATTGTAAATGAAGTAGACGTTCCGAAGACTGCATTTCGTACAAAATATTGCCATTAATAATTTGTAGTAATGCCTTTTGGGCCAACCAATTCACCTGATGTATTCATGGACATAATGAATAGAATCTTCCATGAGTTCTTGGATAAGATTGTGGTGGTTTTCATTGATTATATTTTGGTGTTTTCTAAAAGTAAAGAAGAACATGAAAGACATTTAAGGGTCATTTTGAAAACCTTGAAAGAAAATAAATTGTATGGTAAATTCAGCAAGTGTGAGTTTTGGTTGCAACAAATTTCTTTCCTTGTTCATATTGTTTCTAATGATGGGATAACTGTTGATCCTGCAAAAACAAAGGTTGTTGAAGATTGGCCAAGACCCACAAATGTAACTGAGATTCGTAGCTTCCTTGGTTTGGCAGGAAATTACCGAAGGTTTGTTAGAAATTTTTCACGGTTATCTAGTCCAATGACTAAGCTAACTAAGAAGGGTGTTAAGTTTCTCTGGACAAAAGAATGCGATGATTGTTTTCAGGAGTTGAAAAGAAGATTGGTGAATGGTCCATTTTTGGCACTTCCTTCCAGGAATGGTGAGTTTGTTATATACAGTGATGCTTCATTGTAGGGACTTGGCTATGTCCTTATGCATAATGATCAGGTAATTTCTTATGCTTCACGCCAGTTGAAAACTCATGAGGTAAATTACCCTACACATGATTTGGAATTAGCTGCTTTTGTTTTTTCTGTAAAAATTTGGAGGCATAATTTGTATGGAGTAAAGTGTGAAATATATACTGATCACAAAAGTTTAAAGTATATATTCACTAAAAAAGAATTGAACATGAGACAAAGGAGATGGATAGAATTAATCAAGGATTAAGATTGTACAGTTGATTACCATCCAGGAAAAGAAAATAAAGTGGCTGATGATTTGAGTAAAAAAAGTAATTTGTAATTAGTAATGTTACGTTTGGAGCGTTATCCTTTGGTTAAGGATTTTATGAACTTTGGCATAGAAGTTTTTGGTGCAGGATGTTCTTCTGTTTTGTTTCAGGTATCAGTGATATCATCTCTATCAGATAGAATCAAGCAAGCACAGAAGCAAGACAGTGGGTTGTAGAAAAAGGTAGAGCTGGTTCAGAAAGGTATGTTTCTTGAATTCAACATTGATAATGATTGCGTTTTGAGATTTGGGAAGAGATTTTGTGTGCCTTGTGATTCACAGTTGAAGAGGGAGTTATTATGTGAAGCTCATAGTTCTCCGTTTTTAGTTCATCCTGGCAGTACTAAGATGTATAGAGATCTGCGGGAGTATTACTGGTGGGATGGAATCAAAAGAGATATTGCTGATTTTACTGTGAAGTGTTTGAAATGTCAACAGGTTAAAGCAGAGTGGCAGTTACCAAAAGGGATGATTCAGCTTTTACCAGTGCCATAGTGGAAATAGGAGATTATATCCATGGACTTTGTTGTGGGATTACTGAAGACATATCGAGGTAATAATGCAATCTGGGTTATTGTTGATCGCTTGACCAAATCTGCTAATTTCCTTGCTATACGAGACAATTTTTCCCAACATCAACTTTGTCGTTTTTATCTTGAAGAGATAGTCAGGTTACATGGATTTCCTCTCTCCATTGTATCTGATCGTGATCACAGGTTTACTTCTAACTTTTGGAAAGTCCTTCAGAAGTCGTTGGGTACTGAATTAAATTTTTGTACAGCTTTTCATCCTCAATCAGATGGGCAGTCAGAATGAACAATTCAGACCTTGGAGGATATGCTACGAGCTTGTTCGATGGATTATTAGGGAACTTGGGACCAACATCTTTCTTTGGTTGAGTTTTCATATAATAACAGCTTTCATTCCAGTATACAGATGGCACCATTTGAGGCATTATATGGGAAGCGGTGTCGAACTACAGCATTCTGGGATGAAGTGGGTGAGAGGAATTTGATAGGACCAGAATTGGTAGAAGAGTTGGAAGAAAAAGTTCTCCTGATACAGAAACACATGAGAATAGCTCAGAGTAGGCAGAAGAGTTATGCGGACAGTAGGAGGAAGGATCTCTCTTTTGAGGTAGGTGATCATGTTTTTCTCAAAGTATCACCATGGAAAAGTGTGATGCGATTTGGTAAGAAAGGAAAGCTGAGTACAAGGTTCATTGGACCATATGAAATTCAAGAGAGATTTGGATCAGTTGCTTACCGTGTGGCTTTACCTCCGAGTTTATCTCAGGTACACAATGTTTTTAATGTTTCGATGTTGAGAAAGTATATGCCAGATCCATCTCATGTTTTTAGTCCAGAGGTAGTTCAGCTGGAAGTGAACCTATCTTATGAGGAACAACCGGTCCAGATTCATGACCACAAGGAGCAAGTGTTATGAAATAATGTGATTAATCAGGTAAAGGTTTGGTGGAAAAACCACATGATGGAAGTGGAAACATGGGAATCTGAAAATGCAATGAGGGATAAGTACCCCCATTTATTCGATAAGTAAATAAATTACAGGGACGCAATTTTCTAAAGGGGGGAAGGATGTAACATACCAAGTAAGTAATAAATAATAGATATATTTATCTATGTCTATTAATGATTAAGATAGTGTTTTAGAGGCTTAAAATGAAAATAAATACAATCTTATGCATGGAATACACTAATATTCTTAAAAGATTATTTTACTACCTTTTGAGGGAAAAACATTTTTTAAATCTATCTTTTGAAAATTTTATAAGCTATGTTTGTCAAAATAAATTTATTTTTTATAATTGGGACATCAAAATTTACTTTGTGTGAATTTTTGGTATTTTTCCGATAAAGTTCAATTTTTAATGAATAGTGTAAAATGTTGTATTTTAATTCAAAACATCTTTTTAATCTAATTTATTTATATGATTAGGTTATCTTTATAATTGGTTTTGAATCGAAATTTGAATATATTTTTACCATTTTATCCAATGGTGGTCATTGGAATCAATTTCACTTTGAAATTGGACTTAAACAACTGTCAATCTTTTAATACTTGTTGTTTCATAAAAACACGCTATTGGTCATGACAACGGGAATTAATTATTAAATTAATTAATGCATATTATATGTTTTGAATTTTGTAAAATAGACAACATTTTTGAATTCAGAATATCAAATATAGCTTAGGGTGAAGTTTTGGTATTTTTCTGAAAAACTTCAATTTTTGATGAATAGTGAAACCACTAAGTGGTAGTTAAAGAAACTGATTTTTCATTTAAATGAAACTTTGCCACTTTTGTGATTTGATTTTCAAAAATCCGACATACATGTTTGTCATTAAGAATTAAAATGTGGTTCAATGAGATTAAAATATTTTTTTGGTGAATAGTAACTTTTAAGTTCTTAATTGCGATTAGTGGTAATCAGTGTAGTTTATGGTAAAAATAATGTTTTAATAATATGAGATGAGCTTGACACATGTCCTACCCTCATTGTATGTGTCATGGCTGACCAAGACAATCCATGGGTCAACTTGGGGACCCCATGGAGCCACTTTGGTTGGGAAATGACATAAATAACTTTTTATTTAATGTTAAAGTAAAAATGACACAAACAAGAGATGTTTTACTAAATAATTTTTTACATGGGGTTATACAAGTCAGAGTTTTGACTATAAATAGTCATTGGAAAGATAAAAAGAGTTCCTACATAATAGTATTTTTTTATAATTTTTAGACGCTAAATAAATTAAATTATTTATGACATCATGATGATGCAGCGATGACCTCATTATTTAACGATTTAAATAAAATGGAATGATAATGTAATATCTAAGACCTACAAATTCCCAAAACCTATTGTAGGAGTGGATTTAGAACCCTTATCACCTTATCCTCGAATTATATCAATGTGGGACCTCTTAAATCCGAATACCATTTTAAAATAAAGTGACTTTTCTTTACGTTCCAAGAGTGCCCCTCCTCCCCTCTTATAAAAGGCCCCCACCTTACCTCCTTACCCACACTTCCATAGCCTTTGGCTCGGCCAACCCCTGCCCATTTTGTCTCTCCACTTCCGTCTATTACTCCTTGAATCCTCACTTTGGGCATAATTTTTCCCATGGAAGCCTTTGAGCTCAAACCAAAGGGAGTTACCCGATTTTAAGGTAATGTTTTCTTTTGAGTCCTTTTGTTTTATTTTGCTTCTCCAACCCCCTAAACTCATTTTATTCTTTTATTTTCTAACAACTCCAGTATCCTCAATATACTAGGATGTTGTTATAATAATTATTTGAGCTACAATTACACACACCTACATCTAATGGTTAACGAACATACTATTTCCGTGGATGGCGAATTTATGCCTCCCGAAACGATGATGGTTCATCATTCTTTTAACACCTTCAAAGGTGTCCATTAAGATGACACTATATTTATATATGATATATAATATGTTTATGTTTTCTTTAAGCTTCTGTATTTTTCATTTTGGGCATACCTTTATGGTTTCCATTATGGGTAAACGTGATATCTTTATTTAAGGAAGTGCGGACTACCGCCCCCTCAAAGTGATTTGATTCGTTAAATAACATATGTGGGACGTATAAAGGATGGAACTATGATATTATATATGACATTATACTGTAATTTTAATATACCTTTATATCATTATGATTCCATTCTATAAAATAAGAAATAGAAATGAAAGTAGCGTTCATGCGTACGTACGACTTACCATCTCCATTAACCGTGCATTTCATTTCATACCTCTAAAAGATTATATAATATTATAAATGCATGCATGTACTGGATATATATGAAATATATGATATCTACATCATGAATACCATTCTAGATATAATGGATACATGAACAACATGTAATTAAAAAGGGCTTACTTTTGACTCATGTACCAATGATTGTTAAAATGACCGTTATTAACTTAAATAATTACATAGTGTTCATGAAATGGCAATAAGTGATATAAAAGGAATAAGGAACTTGAAAAAGGTTCTTAAACAAGTAGAAATTAACTAATGTTTATTATTCATGATATTTAAGAATGACCGAGTCAAGCCGGACCCGAGGTATGGGACTTCGTCTCAATCTCCTTTCATTGAGGCATATTTTATTTTATACACAACCTTCTTTTATACAGTGTATAAACCCCTTTTACTTTTAAGTTTATTAAAAAAGAATCTATTTTATACGAAGAGTTTACTAAATGACAAAAGGGAATGTTTTTGTCGTACGTATGCGGCGACAACAACATCTCCGCCGCCATGACCATTATTTGAGTTTCGGCTTCCTCAACAAGCCATACGTTCTTTTTAAAAGAAAAATAAATACCATGTTATACTTTTCTTTTATTTTGGCATTGAAAATGGTTTTCATAATATTTTTGTTTTATCAATGTGTTGTATTGATATCTTGTGATTGAAATGTGGAAATGTTATGCTTCCTTTAGCCATGTTTTATGTGATACGATTATGATGAAGTTCTTGGGAATTATTATGAAAACGGGTGGTTCCGTGAGAGAATAAGGGAGGGTGAGCCCGATATAGCTCTCCAATGCATTGGGTAACGCGAAGGAGATTAACATTATAGTTTCTCCGAAGAGATTTTGGGAATATATTGTGATGGGTATTTCAAACGTAACCAAGAGGGTTACTCCCTACGTAAGAATGTTATGAATGCCTCAAGTTACCTTTATGTCTTATGATTTCTATGATTTATTCATGATTTGATGAGGTATGTTAAGTGATTATGTTTTATGGGTAATGTATGATTTCATTCTTATGTATATATGAACTTATGTTTCCTTTCCATATTTTTAACCCATACTGAGCTTTTTATGCTCATCCCATGTTTTTTTGAAATGTTTTTCACAACTCTAGGGAAAGGTACATGATATGATGATAGTGTCAAGGAAGTGTCAATAATGAATCCATGTTTTATTTTAAATATGTTTCCATTGATGGGAAAAATGAATACTATCATTATGTAACCACTTTGTTTATATGTGGAATGTAATGCAAGTTTTATGATCTAATTATCTAAAACTCTAAAACCGAAAAGATCCACAACGTGTAATCTTGTAATAACTCAAGATTAAGTAAGGTTTAAGGATGGGGCCTTATACGTATGGTAAAAACAATATGGGGAACATTATAGGAAAATGGAATAATAATAATATCTATATTTTTATCCATGGAGGGACATTACCCGCAAACCTTGTTTTCTTCTTAGTAGAGTCCGATATTATTTGTGGAATGGATTTGATTTTTGTTTATCATTCTAAGATTTTATATAGAGCTAAAAAAGATGTTTTTCAAGAAGAGTTCCATTTTTTATAAATGAATGAGCCCATAAAACTGATAACATATTAGGAGGAAATGAAACTATTAAATGATTGATATGAAACTAATAATAATCATATTTTTGAAAACAAGGGAACGGCTCAGATTAATGATTTAACCAAGACAAATGAGTTCCTAGATGTTTTTCCAAATGAGTTATCCGGTGTTATTCATAATCGAAAAGTCAAATTTAATATTTAATTGGTTCTTGAAGCTATGAAAATTTTAAAACCCCCTTATTGAATAGCTCAAGTGGACCATTTAGAATTTAAAAATAAGTTACAATAATTTCTTGTTAAAAGATTCATTCATCCTAGTACTTCACCATGGGATACTCTTATTTTCTTCGTTAAATAGAATTATATTTCAATGAGACTTTGAATTAATTATATGGAATTATTGAACATATATATTATGAATAATTATCCATTGAATCACATCGATTACTTTATTGAACATATATAGTGATCTCAATATTTTTATGATATTGACATGAGATTCGGGTACCATCAGTAGAAGGTGAATGAGGATAAAATCCCAAAAACATATTTTCATACTTCATATGGGAATTATGTGTTGGTAATTATTCCCTTATTTTTTACTAATTCCATTTTGTATTCATGGATCATATCAATCGAATATTTTGTGACATTTGAATATATTTTTTTTGTTTTTAATGATATTTTGGTATTTTAAAAAAGTTAGACGGACCATGAAAAACATTTAAGGATCATCTTGAAAATAGTCAATGAAAAGAAGTTATATGAAAAATATAGGAAATGTGATTTTTTGGTTGCATTAAATCTCTTTTCATCGGAAAATTGTAAATAATTAAAAAATAATAATCGATATGGAAAAAAAAGTGGTTGATGAATAAACAAGTCCTATAAATGTTATAGAGATTTATTGTTTTCATGGACTCTCTGATTATTACCAATGTTTTATGAAAAACATTTCATGGTTATCTATCTCCCAAACTATGTTAACAAAAAAGGGGTTAAATTTATTTTTATAGAAGGGTCTATTTTTTAGGAACTGAAGAAATGATTGGTGAATGCTATAGTTTTTCCCCAACCTTCATGAAATGGTGAATTTTTCATCTACAATGACTCGATTGAAGGGACTTCATTGTGTTTTAATGCAGAATGATCATGTAATTTATTATTCTTCAATATAATAGAAATATTACGAATTAAATTACCCTGAACATGATTTAGAATTAGCTGATGTGGTATTTTATTTAAAAAAATTAGGAATCATTTATTTGAAGAAAAATGATATATATATATATATATATTCAATATAAAAGATTGAATTATATATTTAATCATAAGGAATTGAAAATGAGGCAGAGAAGATGGATTGGAATGATAAATGATTTTGATTTCATGGTTAATTAACTTCTTGGAAGATAAAATAATGTATTGGATGCCTTATGACAAAAACATCATTAACTATTAACCATGTTTCATTTTTAACACGACCCTTTGATTATTGATTTGATGAATTTTTTCTTGGAAGTTGTTGGTGGAGGAAATACAGATTTTGGTTTCAAGTGTCAGTATAATCATCTCCCATAGATTGAATTGAGAATGTGTAGAATAATGAATTTGTGATAAAAAAGGTTGGATTGATAATTAAAGGATAATTTCCTAAATTTAATTTTGTTAAATATTTTGTATTTATATTCGGATAGAGATAATGTGAACCTTCTCATTCTAAGATGAGGAAAGTAGTGTTTTGTGAAGCTTATATTTTACAATTTTCAGTTGATCCTAGATGCACTATTATGTACATAGATCATTGAAAATATTACTGGTTGGATGGAATTAAAATAGATATTGCATATTTTACCATGAAATGTTTGACTTTTCAATAAGTTAAAGGAAAGGCTCAATTACCCAAGGGGATGATTAACCTTTTCCAGTGAAAAAGTGGATATGGGAATATATATCGATGTAAATCATGGAAATACTAGAATATACTTAGTGAGGTATTCATATGATTTGGGTTATTATTGATCGAGTGAATAAATATACACATTTTCTTCATATTCAAGTTACTTAGTATTTGGATAATCTTTATCCAGTATAACCCAATGATATTTTTGGGTTACATGGATTTTATCTTTTCCATTGTATCTGACCATGATCCAAGATTCACTTCTATATTTTGGAAAGGCATTCAAAAGTTATTGGGAAGTGAATTAAATTTTTGAATAGAATTTCGTGCTGAATCTGATAGATTGAACGAAAAAAAATTAAAAAATTGGAGGATTTGAATCAAGATCATTCAATCGAATACCATGGATGTTTGAATTATCATCTTTCTATAGTTGAGTTTTCTTATAATAATATCATTTATTCCAATATAAAATTCACAAAATTTGAGGAATTATTTGGAAGAATTGTTGAACATTAGATTTTTTGAATGAAGTTAGGGAAATGAAGTTGGTGGGAACAATATTAGAAGTGGAAGTGGTTGAGAATGTGAAGATGATCCCAAAACACATGAGGAAAGCTCAGTGTAGGAAAAAACGTTATGTAGATAATAGAAGGAAATACTTTTATTTCAATGTAGGAGGTAAATTTCTCTTCAAAATCACTCCACAGAAAGGGGTTATGGGTTTTGGTAAGATAGTAAATCTAAGTCCACAGTTCACTGGAACACATTAAATGTTAGATAATGTTGGACCAGTTGCCTACCATGTTGTTTTTCTATCGAGTTTATATGTGGTACATAATATTTTTTCTTTTTATTTTGAGAACGTATCTGCCAGATTCATCTCATGTTCTGATCCTTGATGTAGTTTATTAGGAAGAGAACCATTCTTATAAAGAGAATCTTATTTAGATTCTTGTTTATGGAGATTATGTATTGTAGAATATGGTAATTCAACATGCTATGGTTTAGTGAAAAAACCACATGGTTGAAGAAGAATCATCCGAATTTGAAAATTATATGGGGGAAATGTAACCTCACTTGTTTAATAAGAAGATCAAAATTTTCAGGACACAATTTCCAAAATGTGGGGAGAATGTAAAAACCTAGGTACTAATAAAATAATTTATTTTCATTGTAGGATTAAATAATACGATTCATTAAAATTTTCTACTTAAATAAATGGTATTTAGATAAATTATGGAATTTTAACGAATGGAATAGTAACATGACACTTTAGAATAGTAACATAGCGATTAGTAGTAGTTATTTGGCTAATAGAATTCCAAAAATATCCTTATAGAACATATAAAAAAGGTTTCCATCTTATACGTGAAAATATTATATATTTATATCATTGGAAAACTAAATCTTTTTTTGAAAATTATAAATGAATTGTTGGGTTTTTTGCGAGTCATAAATATTTAATTATAATTTTTTAATTAATATAATGATTTAAAACAAAATATAGTTACATAAAATAGAATCATAAATTATTATATATTTTTCTTATGATTATAATATAACATTATGAGACATTAATTAATTTTTAAAAGTTTAATAAAATTACATATAGTTTTGAAGATGGAATTTTTAGAATAAATTATTATTTAAATTAAAAAAATTCTCTTATATAGAAAATTATTTTCATAAAATTGAGTTTTTTTTGAATTGAACATGTCAAAAAAAGATAAGGGTAAATTTTTTGAGATTGTACTAAAATTCATGATTTTTTAGTGATTAGTGAAATACAATAATTTTTAATATTAGCTAAATATCTGATTTATTAAGCCATAGATTAATAAAGGAAGTTGTAAGACAAAAAAATAGAACTCTAATTAATTAATTAAATATATATAGTGATAGTTCTCAAACTATTAACAGTATTGTGTCAAAATAATAATCTAATGAATATAATAATGAGAAAACACCCATCTCATCCACCATAAATTCCACCCATCCCCACCTATTCCCCTCATACCTCAATTCCTTATAGCATTATTAATTTCATCCCAATTACCTTCTCAAGACTCTTCCCATATCCAAGACCAATGGTCTCACTAAAATTTCAATATCACATTCCATAAGGATGTTCTTTTGGAGGAGAATTCATATGGTAAATTCCTCTTTCATTTCATTTTATTTTTTTCAATTATTTTTCTTTTCATATACTCTCTTCACCTCCCCTTATCCAAGTGGCATTAAAAATATTGTATAAAATATTAAATTTAAATTTTTAAATTTTAAGAAAATAATCACCATAAAACATCTTCCACATCCCCTTTTATTATGAAAATGAGAACAACATCTGTGATCTGTCAATTTTCCATTATTGTGGACAATACACATTCATATAAAATTATTGCCTCCATGTATAGTCAAATAACGATTATTATGGTCAATTAATTTTTTATTAAACATATTTTATCTGATTTAATATTCCAGAACCAAAATATAAACATCACATTGAATAAAATTATATATGTTTGTTATGGTCATAAAAACTGCCAAAATAAATTAAATCAATCTCATTAATGATTTTTTTATTGATTCGTCATCATATATAAAAAATTATATAAGGTGTAAATTAAAATTATTGAATCATATTAACACCATTGCATTAAAATTATGGTCTTTTTATTCCATTCGATAACAAAATACATAATGAACCAACCATGAAAATCGTGAAATAAATACACCCAAAATAATGGATGTAACAAAATATTATTAATAAGTGGGTAGAGAGATGTTATAATAAAATCATATATGTATTTATAAATATGAGTATGGTTTTTTAGTATATTACTAACACTATTTAAACCATTATATTTGATTTCTTAACACCTTTCATGTAAGAAGAACATGAGGTAATAGAATTCCTCACCTGGCTTACATTATTTTTGATAACCTTTTACTTTATTTATTCTGTGCTACTAATATTATTTGTGAAATTAAATTTGGTAATATTATGTTTTATTATATGAAATTACATTTTATACACATATTCCAAGTATTTTACTAATTCTCACATTAATTATATGATATTTGTAAAGGACTTTTCTTTAAAAATGATCTTTTAAATTTCTATTTTTATAAAGTTCAAAGTTAATGTTTTTTTAAATGTATTATTGTTTTTTGATCATGATTTGGTTACTATAAATTGTTTATGACGAATTTTGGGACCTATATATCTCTTTAATTTATTGGGTATGTGTTTTTTTGAGGTCAATAGAATGGTTACTCCAAGTTTAATTATGATGGTTACACCATATGTTAGCCGTGAGGCTTATAAAATAAGGTTTCTGTGAGGGTTACATTGAAAGGTATACACATGGATTAAAAATCATATGATATTTGTGAGGGTTAAAATCTTATGTATGTAATTACCAAGTTTCCCTTATGGTATTATTTACGTTTTCTCTATTTTATGGAAATATAATGTTTTCACTAAGTAACTATATGATACTTATTAGGTGAGAAGTATGTATTCTTGAAAATTATTTCATATCATTATTTGTATTTATGTAATAATGGTTTCTCTCCTTCTTTTTTATGACGCTTACTATGTTTTTGTTCTCATAGAATTTTTTTTAAAAAAAATATAGGGTTTGTGTGTGACATCATTATTATGAATTGTTTTGAAAACTTCATTTCCAAATATTTTGAAAACTTCATTACTAGAAATTTTGAAAACTTCATTACGAATTTTTTTGAAAACTAACAACGAAAATTTTGTTATTCTAACAAAAAAATGTACCCCCCCTATGAAATGGAGTTTATTACTGTAAGGAGATTGGTTCAACATTAAATTAATTAGGAGGATCACAATATGGTTATCATTCATAAATTCTATTTAATGTATTAAAATCTATCAGAGGGTAATGATTTTGTGAAAATATCAGCAAGTGGATCTTGTGTTCCGATAAACTAAAGAATGATATCTAATTGTTGTGTGTGATCCCTAAAAAAGTGATGCCTAATATCTATGTACATTGCATGAGAGTTATGTTCCTGGTTTTTACTAAGGGAAATGGAACTTTTGTTATCAAACAAAATTTGAGTCTTAGTAAAACTCAATCCATAGTTTGTGAGTGTGTGTTGCATCCACAACACTTGAGCACAACAACTTCCAGCTGCTACATATTCAGCTTCAACAGTGGAGAGTGCTAATGAGTGTAGTTTCTTGCAAGACCAAGAAACTAATGAATCTACTAAGAAATGAAAAGTTCCAGATGTACTCTTTCTATACATTCTTCATCCCCCAAAGTCAGCATCTAATTTTTTTTAAAACAAAATCATTTCCAGAAGTATAAAATAGTCCTAAATTCATGGTTCCCTTTTAGTAGCGAAAAATTATTTTCACTTCCATTATGTGATATTCCTTAGGATTGGAATGATATCTTTCACATAAGAATAATGAAAATATTAAGTCTAGATGACTAGCTATCATGTAAAGAATACTTCCTATCATACCTCTAATTTTTTTTATCTACTAGTTTTACTGCTTCATCAAAATCAAGTGTCTTTGAGGTACCAATGGGAGTACATATATTTTTAGTGTTATCATATCCATACTTTTTAGGAAGATCCTTAATATACTTATGTTGAGATATATAGATCCCTTCGGGTTTTTGAGAGATTTGAAAAATAAGGAAAAATGTTAACTCACCCATCAGACTCATTTCAAACTCTGATTTCATTAGATCCGCAATGGAATCTGTTAAGGATTGCTGAGTTGAACCAAATATAATGTCATCAACATAAATTTGAATAATCAAAACATTTTTCTTATATTTCATTATAAAAAGTGTTGGATCTGAATTTCCCTTGACATAGTTATGTTGAAGCGTAAATCCTGTAAGTCTATCGTACAAAGCTCTAGGTGCTTGATTAGTTCCATATAAAGCTTTGGAATGTTTAAAAACATGATCATGATGTTTTATATCGTCATAGCTAGGAGGTGGTTCAACAAAAACTTCCTCTTGAACATAACCATTTAGGAAAGAACATTTCACATCAATTTGAAAATGTTTGAAATTGAAGAATGCTGTAAAGTCAAGTAAAATACGAATAGATTCAAGTCTATAAAATAGATCATCGGTTTATTCATAGTCTATTCCTTCTTTTTGATTATAGCCCTTCTAAACTAATCTAGAATTATATCTAACAATGATTCCATTTTCATCACACCTATTTTTCAAGACCCATTTTACTCCAATAATATATGCTTCCATAGGTATTTCAACCATGTTCCAGACCTTATTCC
The DNA here is from genome assembly GCA_963277665.1 of Viscum album. Taxonomy (NCBI): domain Eukaryota; kingdom Viridiplantae; phylum Streptophyta; class Magnoliopsida; order Santalales; family Viscaceae; genus Viscum; species Viscum album. The sequence goes on along the minus strand of OY728120.1, from coordinate 1,761,242,884 downwards.
TTTCGAATTAATTTAGTTCATCTTGCATGGATTTAATCCAGTCATCATCACCTAAAGATTCATCAGTGCTTTTTGGTTCTAATTGGGAAAGGAATGCTAGATGTTCTACATCATTTCTTAAGGAACTTCTAGTCCTTATAGGTTGATTCACATCACCAATGATACTATGAACTTGATGATTCTTTAGACATAACTGATTTGGGTTTTGTAAATCTGGTTCATCATCATAGGGTAGGAAATCTTCTGGGGTAAATGTTTCAGTAGTATCTTGTTGAACATTTTCCTTATCAGAAGGATTTTTTATCAATGGTTGATAATTAGTTTTCGAAAACACATCCAAGGATATAGGTTGGGGTAGTTTAAAAAGAAAATGATCAGTTTCATCAAATTTGACATGTACTGTTTCTTCAACAGTGCAAGTGTTTTAATTGAAAACTCAAAAAGCCTTAGAAGTTGTGGAGTAGCCTGAAAAAATTTATTCATCATATTTTAGTGAGAATTTATGTAGAATATATTTATTATTCAGAATTAATAACTTGCAACCAAAAACCATGAAGTAGGAAAGTCTAGGTTTTCTACCATTCCATAACTCATAAGCAGTTTTATTAAGAAAAAGTCTAATAAAAACTCTACTTATAGTATAACAAGAAGTACTTACAGCTTCATCCCAAAAAAGTTCAGTTATAGAATACTTACTCAATAGGGTTCTAGTTATCACTTGAAGAATTATATTTCTTCTTTCATTAACACCATTCTTTTGGGGTGTTCTAGGTGCTGAGAAGTTGTGAGTAATACCTTTTCTACTATAAAAAGTTTCAAAATCAGAATTTTGAAATTCTCCTCTATAATCACTATGAATAGTTTTTAATGGATGGATTTTCAAATTTTTCACTTGGGCTCTAAATCTTTTGAAATAATAAAAATCACCAGACTTTTTTTTTGCTAGAAAATGGTCCCATGTAAATCAAGTGTAATCATCAACCAAGACAAATACATAATACTTTCCTCCAATTCTTCTAATTTGCGTTGGAAGAAAAATATCTATATGCACTAGCTATAATGCATCAGTAGTTGAGACTTCACCAAGTAATTTAATGCATGATTTATGTTTCATTCCATATTGAGAAAGTTCATAAACTTTTGAAGAATCAAATATAAGCTCCAGTAGATCCCTATCAAATCCTTTCTTAGAAATTTTGGATAGGTTCCTAAGGTTACAGTAACCTAATGTTTTATTCCATAACCAATAATGATATTCCATTGCACTAAGGCAAGGTAATTCTTAGCTCTTAATGTATTCTAAGATTAGTGTGTGAACATTATCTTGCCTATGGGCAGAAATAATGAAATTTTCCTTGGAATTGTGTACTAGACATTTGTCATTCCTAAAATTCACAAGGTATCCTTCATCACATATTTGGCTAATGCTCATGAGGATGTGCTTAAGAATCTTAACAAATAAAATATTTGAAATCAATGTTTCTCCATGAAGAATGTTGTTACCTATACCAATAATTTCTATCTAAACATCATCTCTGAAAGATACTTTTCCTCTATCATCTTGATAATCTTTTCAAAATAGTTTTTTTTACCAGTCATATGCCGAGAAAATTCCCTATCCATGTAACATGTATTTCTGTTGGTACTTTCTCCAATTTCCTGAAAATAAGAAAATGTTATGTTTTCAGAATCCAAACATTCATGGATCTGGAATTGTTAGAAAAAAATTTTTGGGTATCCGCATTTATTTAGAAAAATAATCTATATGAAACCGAATATATTGAACAATATTCAAGGAACAATTTTTCTTCCAATGCCCACCACTTTGACATTTATTTGAAAAAGGGGCTCTAGAAGGAACAAAATAGTTGTTTTTGAAAACCGGTTTTTGGTGAGTATAACCTAAAATAGTAGTGTTTACTTGAGGTTTAATTTGAGAATATATCATGTCAAAATTATCCTTCCTAGAGGTAATGTTTTCAAGAAGCTTCTTAGGAGAAAATACTTTGGATTTCAGTTGGAGGACTAACATCCTATCCTCATGAATCTTTTCCTTAGAGTTATATTTTTCCTCAAAAACATTTATCTCTAAAATAGCTCTCTTACTATCTTTATAATGTTCTTACTTAATGGAATTTTCTTTCTCAAGGACATTAAAAAGTTTTCCTAAAAGCTCTTCTTTATCTCTAAGATCTCTAGAAAGATCTGAAATCTCTTTTGTAAGAATTTCTTCCATATTATTTTCCTTGTCTAATTTCATAGAAATTTAAAAATTTATCGCTTCAAGTAACTTGGTAAATCATGAAACTTCTTCATATAAAGGTATTTATTAATTTTTTGAGGATGATGTATCTTCATTAGAAGTACTATTTCTCGAATAGTAATTCTTATTAAGAGATAAATTTGTTAAATCCTCGGCAGAGCGTACCTTGGCCATAAGACATGTATTTGGGAAAGAAGTAGTAACAATAAATCCCATATTATTCTATGATGATGAATCATATTCAGATGATTCACTGTCTGAAGAGTCTCCACATCTAGCACTCCATGTATCATTAGCTTTACGCCTTTTCTTGTGCTTCGATAGATATAATTTCTTCTTGTTCCTCTCTGAATTTCTATCATTATTTTATTTATTTTTCAACAAAGGACAATTAGGTTTGATATGACCTATTCTTTTATATTAATAACACGTAACTTCTCTATCTTTCATATCTCTATATTCATTCTTCTTGTACTTATTCTGATGGTTCTTTTGTACTAAAATCTTCTTCATTCTCCAAGAATGATTTGATAATTCATTCTCAAACTTTTCTGTATCACTAGATTCTGACTGAATAGATACATTCTTTGTCTTTGATCTAGTTACTCATTCTGGGGTCTTGGCTTTCATATGTTTAGAAGTGGTTTTAAAAGAAACTCCTCCATTCCCATTCTTCTTCTTAACATTTTCAGAATCTCTCTTCATTCAGGTTTCATGCAGAAGAAGAGTTCTAAAAAACTCATCTAAGGAAATATGAGTGACATTCATATTCTCATCAATAGCTGTCCTCTTGGACTCCCATTCATTTGGCTTGATATCTATGATCTTGTCTACAAGAGCCTCATCATCAAAACCTTATTCTCCCATATATTGTAATCTATTAACAATATTCATAAACCTTTGATGTATTTTTTTATAGGTCATACATAAGGAAAGTTAAAGCTATGGTATTCAGCTCTCAACATAGATCTTATTGTCTCTATGAATTTAGATGTACCAAAATGTGTAACTTCAAGTATCTTTAAGACCCTGTTATCAGCTTCACAAGATGATATTTGACTATAGACATTCCTAGTCATGGAACATAAAAAAATATTTTTGACTCTGACGTTTTCTTGATATTCTGAATTCTCCTGATTCGTAAAAGTTTTCAATTCCTTATCTAGAATATTATAATCTCCAGTCATCATTAGATTGTTATCAACTTTAGTATTGATACCAAAAGTTTTCATCCTATATCTCCAGTACTCATAATCATTTCCATCGAAAATAAGAGGTCTGGTATGATTTAGATTATCAATAGAACCAAAATTTAAACCTGTCATCCTTAAGATAATCTTTGGCACAAAAACTTGTTAGTAGTTTGAGTTTGTAAACAGGGAAAAATATATTAGGAGAGGAAAATAATGAACAAAATTATATTTAAGAAAAAATGAATCGAAACTATGTGTTTCCAAAAAACAGATTCTGAAAAAAATGAATCCGAAAGTTCAATTCAGAGAATTCTCTTCTGATGATAATTTTGAGATTATTTCATATTGTACCAATCCTCTGATACCAATTATGAGATGGAATGTGAGTATGTTATACTCTATAATACCAAAGGTATGATCGAATATGTAAACATGAGATGCTCAAATAAAAGAGGGGGTTGAATTTTATACTTTAAAAATCCCTAAGGAAACTTTGCATAACCAAAATTCAAAACACCTCTAAGTTCTAATAACTTTCATGATTCCAAAAAAGTGATTCTGGAAATGAAACTTAACAAAAGTTTACAACAATTAAGATTTTACCTTAAATCCTTTAGAATCCTTTGTAAATAGAGTACATGTCTAAGGAAGTATAAGATGATTATAATTTCCCCAACAACTAAAAGTGCATCGGAAAACAAAATAGAAATACTACAAGTAACAAGTAGAAAAATTTTTAACCAAAAGGGAAGGGTTTCCAACAACCCTTGATAAAAGTTCCCTTGATTTATACTTTCAAAAAATTCTATCTTACCCAAACCCATGTAAGCCCTCAATCTGATGATCGGTATCTGTCTTGATATCCCAACAAACCCTCGATTTTTAAGGAAATCATCACCTATGACTTCACAACCCGAAGTCTCTGATTTCTTGGAAATCACACTACTGCACTTCGAAAATATGTATGAAGCAGTGTTTAAACAATCTGGTTAAATATTCTGCACGAAGATTGAGAGTTTATAAGAGCCTCTATCTCTAGAAATCACTTCAACAAAATGTGTGAAAAATTGTCAAATATGTTTTCAAAAGTCCCGAACTCTTTCAAATGAGCTCCTATTTATAGGCACAACTCCAACGGTCGGCTCCCTCTTCCAATGATTATATTTTTCCTAGAATTTCCGAGGGATCTGTACATGTGTCACTTAAAAAAACGGTTAGTGAGTTACTGAAAGCACGAAATCATATTATAACTCATCAAATATATGAATAACCAAAGTCTGATATTCGGAATGTAAGTAAATAAGAAAGTTCAGAGTCTATCCAAAAAATTAATTCGGGGTTTATAATACAATGATGTTTGGATTCTGTTTTCTAGGAATTTGGAAACTGAATTCTATAGAATTATGGAGTCTGAATTTCAAGGAAATTCTGGATCTGAATTTACAAGTATTAAAAACCTGAACTTATAATTTTTGGAGTCGGAGTTCATGAGAATTCAGAGTCAATAATCATAAGAGTTCGGAGTCTGAATTCAAGGAACTTTGATGTCATAACATAGACAAGTTCTTATCCAGAATTCAGAGTTGAACATCATATAAGTTCGTAATCAGAATTCGGAGTAGAAATTCTCGAGAGTTCATATTCAGGGTTCGGAGTTGAACTACGTAAATGTTCGTAACCAGAATTCAGATCCTAAAATAGAATGCTTTATATCTAGATAATTATAGGATTCGAGGTTTTTGGTTTCAAACCGAATTTTACACTTAGTGAAAATATGATATAAGTGATGAATACAAGGTAAGGATAAATTTCCTTGAGGAATGGAATCATTAATTATAAAAATGAAACATAGGGTAAAAAGTGATTTATCTTAAGATAATGAGTATTTTATTTTCAAAACATGAAGGAATGGTAAGGTCATAAGGAAACCGTAATGACTCAACAATCTCCACCTTAAATGAATGAATGGAAAAGTCATATGGAAAACATTGTTGACTCAATAGTTTGAGGATGGGTAATAGAAAATTATAATATGGGATGAATTTTGTGAATAATTTTCATAAAAATATTTCATGTTTTTATTAAAAACCTATGTATCATGTATGAAATGGATAATATTTTAGTATTACCCACTTTGTATGCTTTTGGGATGCCATGTATAAAAAATGTTCTAAATTTAGAGACCTCAAACCTATTTTTTCTGCGAATACAAATAAGTTAATTATAATATAATTTACTAGATTATGTAATGATAATTGTTTGGTCTCCATAATTGGAATACTTTTCTTATTGAATTATGATATAATTTTTTTTTATATTTTTAACATTTTCTCACTGAAAAACCACATTCACATCACATTTTTTGGTTTATTATAAATCAAAATTTCCCTAAACTATTATTGAAAATATGAAAAATTGATTCAATATTTTATTCAAAAAAATTATTATTATATAATAATTTCAACATAATATTTTTACATGTTAAATTTAAAAATAGAAAAAATTTATTTTCACTTTAAAGGTAAAAATAAGTTTACTGGGGGTTTAAATAACAATACAAGGGTCACAAATCCTATAAAAATTGCCCAAAACCCATGTTTGGTCCATAAATAGAACATATATATTCTAGTATACATAAAGGTCTATTTTGGATCATATGTTCCTTTTAAAAATGTGAATACACCTTCTTCTTCTCAGAATAGTTCATGTCTGCCAATCACCCCAATTATAAAAGGTCAACCTCATCTCATCCTCCTTATATATCCATATCCCTTTGTCTTTCACAATACCTTAAAAAATTACTCACTTCCCTCATAAATTCCTATAAACCTTATTTGGTGACAAATCCATCAAAATAACAATTTAGTTCAAACCAAAAGAAGTTGGAAGAAGATTAGGTTACACCCCTACATGTTCATTTTATTTTTTTATTAATACAACACATCAATTAATATTAAATAAATATCATACGATAATAATAATATTTTCCATATACTGAGATTTTTTTATTTTAATGTAATTACATACAAATATTTCCACTTCCATCAAATGGAATATTGAATCATCAATCCTCTGTACGATTGACTACCACCTCACAAACTGATGTTATAAATTTCCCACCGACACCACTAACGACTGGATATAATGAGTCTTTAGATGTTATTATGTGATATTTATTATGTGATTATACTTCTGGAGTTACTATATAACATATTTCTTCTAACGTTCTATTTTATTGGGTTGCAATAACATCACCCATGTGTATAATGGAAAACTACCTCTTGAAGTGACATTATTCATTCATGATTTACATTGATGTTAATAAGGATGGGTTTTACAAAAATATTTGATATATATAACATGAACATTATTTCTGATGGTATTATATTATCTTCCTTTAGTTCTATCAACCCATCAAGAAACTCGAAACAATGTTCTTGCATACATATGACCTACCATATTTATGAACGATGTATTTAATTTTCCATCAATAACTCCTATAGGATACTATAAAAACACATATAATTAATATATATTATATTTATATCATATTTAAGTAATATATATTATGGAACCATGAATATTGTGTTTGGAAAGAAAATAAAAATAAAAACAATCATGAAAAATAATGTAATTATTGCAAAAAATATGAATTTAACATAGTATTGTTAATAGTGGATAATTAAAATTTATAAATAAATATTATGTGGTATGATATATATATATAAATTATTTTTAATATACTTTTATTTATTATACATGAGTTTTTAACATGTACATATGATGTTCAGACTTAAGGAAAGAGGTTTTTGACTCAATTTTCTTTTCTTAAGATATATGTTACGGTATAAAATTTTCTTCTTTGAGGAGGTGTATATACATACCCTTTGAGATTTATTATCATGAATTTTTTTATTCTCATGATATTTTCTATTAAATCTTATTTCATTCCTTCATTGGGCTTAAAAATAAATTTTACTATTGTCGTAATGATTTTATGTTACAATCACATCATTTATCGATAATATTTATGATTATGTTTCTGGTGAAAAACTAATACAATCTATATAATAATAAACTCATGAATTTTATTCCCCAATATTTATATAATGATAATTCTTTATTTTCCTTCATTTCCCCCCACTATATTTACTCTAGAGTTCAACAAGATTGTTTTTACGAAGAATATTCTTTATCTTTCACTTTTGTTGGAAACTGATTTTTATTCAACAAATATAATCAAAAAGTGTTTTTTACATTCATAAAAAATTTATAAAGAAAATTTTACCCGTGATTGAAATTTTGTAATATTTTGGAAAAGAATCATCTTAAAATTTTCAAAACAATTATATTTTTGATTTTACCATAAGTGGGAATGGGATATTCATTTTTAAGTGTATAGAATGAATATAATTTTCCACCATCATGAATAATAATTTCTCTGAATCCTCATTAATCATAAATGTATTTCTTTATAATAATAGTATTTTGGAATTATTCTATATTATAAACTATTTCATTCAAAATGGATATGATACTTTCCTCAAGAATAGTTCTATGTTATGCTTCCAAATAATTTTCTGTACAATATGATATCTATTGATGTGGATTATTCATTAATTGATATATACTCAAAGGGTACCATTCTTATTCATTCTTTTAATGTATTATATTTGTGATTAAAATATTTTTATGAAGCCTATTTCACATGAATGATTTATAATATGATAAAAGTCATTCAAAACCTAACTTGTTTTATACGTTATGCTATGATGAAATCATTATAAAACATATCATTTTTAAATACTTTATTATATGATTAAATATTAATGAGAAAATTTTAATTTAATCAGTTATAATTTGATAAATGTATTATTCTCTTGTTTCTTGCATACATATGATTTTCATTATGTGATGTGTGGGAGCTATATATATCTCTAATTAGTTAGGTAAATATTTATATATCATTACACAGATAGAACATGAATATGGAGCAGACATAGTTTAGTAATTTACATTGTCCTCAATGATGGTTTTGGATGTGAGCCTTGAATACTATAATTATTTGTGGAGTGTATCAATTAAAAATTTATTTGTTGAGAAGTGATCTTTTTTTACTAGGTAAATAATTTTTTATGCTTATGTGTGTCTCAAAATTGAATTTCTTATGGCTAAATTATGCTATCATAGCTCATGTTACTTGATTTACTTGTGATTTATGTTATTTGAAATACCAAATATTAATTATATGACACAATATTATGTTCTATTATACGTAGGATATTACATTGAAAATTTATTTTCATGATATCATACCTATATGCTCATGTTGTGCTTACAAATATCCCTTTTTTACCCATACTAAGCATCTGGGATCACCCATTCCCATGTTTTAATTCAGTAGTTTATGAATAAACTTTTTATGTATCAAATGTGTAATAAGGGTTATAGTTATAGATAATATAGTGGGAGATTATGTAGTTTTTAAATGAAATATTTGTTTAGGAATCCATCTTTCAAAAGTCACTATTCTATTACAATACTCAGAGAAGTGTTTGTATATTTTTATAAATGTTCATTAATGTAATTATTAATTATATATGTATAAAAATAACATGTCATTATAGTTGGTATTAGATTATAGGATGAGAAAACATTATTGATATCCCTAAGAACATGTACAAGTATTAGTCTACAAATGATTCGATGTATAGGAAAATATCTTAAATTTTATGTAAATGATTCAGTGAGTGGTTTACAAGCAGTTATATCCATGTGTGGGTACTGTAAGGCGATTTGGAACTTTATTAGAGGTTCCTAGGTGTAATAACCCAAAAGGGAACATTAAGATGGACTTTATCATCACCCATTTCACCTCAATATCCCTTGATACACTCTAGGATTGAAAATCATGGGAGATATTATTTATAAATTAAAAAACTCTTTATAAACCATCAATAAAGATTTCAATAAATGATGCTGATGAATTTACTATGATAAAACTAATTATTCATTGATTAAATATATAGTGTAATGTTTTATAAACCTATTATGTTATTTTCTATTATTAGGTTATACCTCACTATGATTATTGATTCCTAAACTATTCTTTTCATTTTTAGTTAACTGTTGGAAGCCAAAATAGATATATTAATACTGAGTGTGATGGATAATGAAATTATTTTCCTTCAAATAACACAAAATATAGTGAATCTAAAATGAAAAATCTCACTATTATTCTCATGAATATTTCTTAATCAATGAAACATGGGAATCTTCTAAATGAGAAAAGGATGGAACAATATTCTCTTGATTTTTTCATTATGGGAAAAACAATTTTCTTCAATGGATTGGATGATCAACTTGTTACTGAGAAATGGATCAATACCATTAAAATCTAATTTTCTATTCTCCAATTCATTGAAAATGAATGTTTCATTTTTTTCTTTCATTTGGATGGTGAAGTAGATAAATGGTGAAATATCATCATGAATACATGGTAAGAAGTTGAAATTTAAACCACGAATTGGGATAAGATCCATTTATATTTTTATAAATAAATTCTTGGTATTCTTTATTTGAATATGGATAAGTTTTTCATTGAGATAATGATAATGGATGATGAATATATTGGGGTATATAAGGAAAATTTTACCAGACTTCTCATTGGGACAAAGTTAAAAAGTTGTTGTTTTTGAAAGATAGAGGATGTTTTTTTATAAGCGATTTGTTTTTATATCAAATAAGAAATTAAGAATAGAAATAAATTCACTTTTTAATGTTCTGGATGGATGAACTCTCAATTGTAATTAGAAAATCAAACTTATAATGCTTAAGAAATTCCATTGTATATGAAGGAATATTCTAGATGAAAATGTTTCCCTAGCTCACCATGGTTCTAAAATGAATGGGAAAATCACAATTTGGAGAAGTATTATTGATTTCATGGATGTGATGTAAATATTATAATGAATGAATAATTTTTAATTTAAAAAAATATAAATTTATATGGAAATTTTATTATGAATAATTTATGGAAAGGGGTGGATAAAAAGGGCTTCCAATTGTATTGAGGAGTGGTTGGAAGGAAAAAATTTAATGGAATGAGGGGAATTCATAGTACTTCCCAATTTAAATCATAAAATCTTATTCCAATAAAAATATTTCTCAAATTTAGGAGGAATTCATGATACATGATGTTTTTTAGAATAATGAAATGGAAGTCAAAACATCCCAGTTATAGATCATTAGTGGGAGATCACCGGACAATGATATCTTTGAAGGATGTAGTGCTTTGTCTAGAATGTATGGAAATGAAGATTCTGGTTTTTTTCAAATTAATATTACGTGAAATGGAAATATTCATAGAAATAAGATGCCCACATTCCTAATAATAAAAACTAATATGTTATTGAAGGTGAAGTTTCTCAAATCGGTTGATTAGACACGATGTTCTACAGATCATCGAAGTTATACTGACACAAAACAACAGATATAGCTATTTTTCTCAAAATTAAATATGCAGTAAAAAAATTATTTTAATTTTTTTGGGACCAATATAGGTGAATAATTTTAATGACTTATTAACAATATATTCAACCATTTTCATTAATATGAATTTTTGGATGTTTTTCAACTAAATAAAATGAAAATAAATTCCGCTATTTATTTTCTTTTCTAGTGGGTATAGAAGGGAAAGATGAACTATTTTTTTGGAATAAGACGGGAAAAAATCAACATTTTATATGTGTTGTCATTCCATCACACATAGTCCCACATTGATTAAATCTTAGAATGCATGATCAATTTTATTGGGAAAATTATATAAATAATAACTGCTTTATGTAGATATGAAAGAGTTGTCAATGGGATCCTAAAATTTATAGATAAAAGAGAAGTTGTTCATCAAGAAGTATAAATCTAGTGTGAATGTGTTGTTTACAATGTGTAGGATTGTTTATAAGTTTCCACTATGAATAAGGAAACTGAAGCTAAACTAATTTATATACAAGTAACATTAACATTTATGAAATAAAAGTTTCAATGTATTATTATATTTAGTTGGTATGTATCATCTAACAGGAGAGTTTTTTTCATTTGTTATCAAGAATAGTAATGATAGGGAATGTTTTTTCCTAATTCATATAGTGATATATAAATAAGAATTTGTTGTATTCATCGTAATGGGTAAATTAAAATGGAAATTGAAAGTGGACTTAATATTTTCACGAAAGTATAAAGTGAGATAAACATAAGAAGATTCAAGAAGGTTTGATAAGAAACATGAATATTTGAGAGGAGTTAAAGAAGCCAATTATTCATCTTAAATTCAAGTAGAATAAATAAATTATGAATTTTTTATGATGGAAAGAATTTCAGAATCCCAGATAAAAAATTTTATGAAACCAATTAAAGAGGAATGTACTTTGTACTTTATAACATACAAATTTTTCATAGGTGTAGGTTGAAGGTGAGTCACAGAAGGTTTTTATAGAGAATGATATTCTGAACAGAGCATTATTAAGGAGGTTTTTCTGAGATAAGGACAAGTATAATAGGAAAGTAAAATTTGGATGATCATCATATTAGGATGGATCATCAGGCTGGGAATCCAATTTGGATTTCCTAACTGTGGTTGAAACAATTCAGACTTTTTTTCAGATGTATTCAGGTTGAGTTATATAATAGGACTGAGTAATTATACTATTGAAGAACAATAACATGTTCCAACACATTTGGTGAAATATTCTATATTTGTTACATAAATTTAATTACATCATTTCATGGTACTTGAAGAAAATGAACTTTTTTATTAGTCATAGTGATATATAAGTTTAAGGGAATATCTTAAATATTTTATCCATTCAAAATTAATTTTATATAGTGGATTTGGTTGTATTGGGTTGTTTTAAACCATACCAAAGACATAGGTAGTTTTGAAGAGTAGTGAACCTTTTAAACAATTATGTTCTTATTGATGTGTGATTTGGTAGTTTTCAACAATGTTATAACAATTTAACTAGAGGCGATGGTTGTTTCAATTGAATAAATCTTAAAATAATAATAATTAACATTGATTTACCCCCTCTCTCAGTGACACATTGATCTTGGATCGGAAATCAAAATTAGTATTAGAGGTATAGATTCCCTTTTTTATCTTTTATGATGTGTTTAAATTGATGTTATGATAGAGAATCAGATTTTTTTAAATATTATCGGTATTATATTATTCAATATTAAAAATACCATATCTATAAAGATAGATTTTTCATTTACTTATGTCTCTTGGTGTGATGTTCTTAAAGACGCAAAAGTTGGATTTCCTCCAATTGATGAAAAATGCCAACACATATATTTTTACAAGAACAATCCTACGAATCATGGAAGATAAAATAATGATTTACTATCATTAATTTCTTAATGTTATTTTTTATAGTGAATGGTGTTTCAACATTTAAAGGTATCTACAATAAGATGATGAAAATTTATGAAGGTAATAAAAAGTGGAATAATGACAATTTAAAAATCTAGATCATGAAGTTTCAATATCCAAGATGGGAAGGCATGAATATTTTTATGACTTCTTCATTAATATAAAAACAATTTCAAGAACTATTGGATGTGATGGGGAAAATTAAGATGATTCTACCATTGTTGAAAACATCATGATAATTAATCTTGATAATTTTGATTCCAAAATATCCACATTTAAAGTTATATATTTATAAATATGATCACTAGATGATTTTCATAGTACTATTATTAATTATGAAAATATAATAGATAAAGACAAGAAAGGAAAAAAAAATTATAGAGAAATTTCGTTTAATTATTCAAAGAATCGTCAGTCTAACAACATTCTTGAAGAAAAAAAAGTTGATGAGTCTGATACTGAAAAAGTGGTATGTGAAAATCACGATGAATTTCAATCCTGGTAATCTAAAAATGTGGTAATTGGTACAAGTACATATAAAGTAAAAGATACCTTGATTTGTTTTGAATATGGATCCATTGAGAACATTAATGCTAATTGTCATGACATAATCATGTTAGTTGATAATGATGAAGATGAATGAAGACAAAGCATATAATAGAAGAAACCTGGTGAGAAGTGTAAATCATTATCAAAATGGAAAGATAAAAAATTCAACCAACACAAAAGAAGAAATAGTTTTACTTAAAATAATGAATAAAAATATAGTGGTGATGAATCTTAAAAATAGGCTTTGAATACTAGAGAGAATCCATTCATTTCAATAGTTAAAAATGATTATTTTAGAATCTATTGTTTTGAATAAAAATAATCTCAATTATAGTTTTATCAAATAGAATAATTGATATAATATATATGAATTATTAGGAGGCATGGGAAAGAAATTAGGAAGTTGAAAAATATAAATTTCACTACAAATAATCATTAACAATTTCCGAATGATAAAGGAAATTTATTGGAATATATTTATGAGTGGAATAAATCTATTAAGAAATAATATAATCGTAATAAATATATAGAATTTATGTTAAAGGAGGTAGAAGATGAGTTGGAACTAATACAAAAAAAATTTCTAATGTTGAAAAAAGAGTTTCAAATTTCAAAAATTCTATCTCTAAAGTTTGTGAATGATATGGAATTAGAAATCATGAGACAGATCAAATATTACCTTCAAAAATTGAGAGAAATGTTTAAATTTCCCATAGAAGGAGACTGGTGGGAATATTTTGTATCTAGAAAATTCGGAAAAAGTGGAGAAGTGAGACATATCTAAAAATTTTGAGTATGAAAAATTTCTATAACTTCATGTTATAATAAGGAATAAAATCATTATGTGTAATATGTATCACCCCTAAGGAAATACATACCTGATCCTTCACATGTACTTAACTGACATATAAAACTGTATGAGAAGGATCATTATTATGAGGTATATTCTGTGATGATTTTGGATCATACCAAGAATTTTATATGAAATAAGACCACTATCTTGGTGATTTTTTTGTGAATACATTTTTGAAGAAGTAATGTCAGAAACTGAGGAAATTATGAGGCCTAATTAACTTCATTTTTCTATTTCATAGGGATGCAATTTATGGTTAAAAATCATTTCGATAAGGGTAAAAATTTAAAAACTTGATTTTGTGGTTTATTTTTTTTTAATTAAACTATATGTAATTGATATCTTCTATTTTATATAACATCATGTTTAACTAGAAGTAGATAAAACATCAATTTTTAAAAAGTCACTATATATCGTTAATATTATTATTTTAAAGTGAACGTAATAACCTAGAAATTTAACTTATCAATATGAATAGTAGTAAATATATTTTTAATATTATGTAAAAATTTTTATATAAAAGATTCATATTGAAAAAAATGTTAATAATTTTTGGTGAAGTCTTTTTATGTTACTAAAATACAATTTTCATAGAAAAAGATTATTTTTATTTTTTCTAATGAAAAATAAATAAAATAATTTTGAGGCATATAAAAAATTAATTTGATAAAATAAAATTCATTGTTTAAAGATTCATGTAGAAATTTTCTTAGGGTGACTTTTTGTAATTTTCCTAATAATATTAATTTTTTAATGAATAGTTAAAAATATTGGTTGTTATTTTAAGCATTATTTTTATTTAATGAATTTTTAATTTTAAAGATTATTCTAAAATGGTATTAAAAGTATAATTTATTTATATATATATCAGAAAATCCAATTTATTTCATTCGAATCTTTTTTATATTGAGTTTTAATGTAAAAAATTTTAATCTTATGAATAATTTCTCTTTGGAAAATAAGATTCACATCTTTCAAGGGTGTTAATAAAAAATTTAAAATTTTTACTTTAATAAATGGAATTTTGAAAATTGGATTTCATTTTTTTAATCATCATAATTTAATCATCTAATTAGTCCAAATTAATTTTTTAACATAACATATAGTTATAATATTAAAATTTTTTTAACATGGAAATGGTAAAATGGGTTTACCTTGAGTTAAACTAAAATGATCCGGATTAAAATTGAATCATAAATTGTCCAAAATCCATCGAAAGGAAATATTTTTTCCTTATATCTTATATAATCTAGAATATTACATTTCAGATCATTTTGTTCATGTGAAAAGCATGGGTACACAATTTTTTTTCAAAACAAAAATGTACCACTCACCCCAATTAAAAAATACCAACCCTTATCCTATCCCCTTAACACATAAAAAATTTCATAACCAATAGTTCCCTAAATGAAATCCTTAATTCATTCAACTCAAAATATATTCATTAATTTGGTCAGAAATCTAGATGATTAATTGTTTTCATGAAATCCAAAGTATGTTGTCCGTAAAAGAGGTATGACCCATGACCGAGCATTTTAATTTTTTTTTCATCCACTAAATTCAATTTTTATTAAACAATTACGATATAATTAAGTCATTATATTCCATATAATAATATTTTTTCGTAATAATTTAGTTAACTCAAACCATATTCACTACCATCAAATGGAATATAAAATTATCATTTGATCATAAGACATACTATGGCCTCACAAACCGATGTTATTAATTTTCCATCACCACCTAACATAATAGTATATAATTATAGAATAAATTATTTTATATGAAAATTTTAATAATATTATTGCTATAGAATTCTTATATAATATTTTATTTATTACATTCAATTCATCGGGAATAAAATAATAACACTTTTGTTTACGATGAACTACCGCCTCATGAAGTGATGTAATACATTCACGCTTTAAGTGGAAGGTAATACCGTTATCATAATGTTACTAATTTTTGTGTATTCATAAAACCCTCTTTTTAAAAATTTCTGATTTTTTTTGGGTTATGATTACTTCAGGTGAAATAGTGGGAAATTTTAGACATTCTGTGCGAATACAGGCTCGGTCCATTGTTTACCCAAATCGTGCACCGTTTCAGAAATAATAATGGAACCAAATCCAGTGGGATTTTCAATGGCTGGGACAGGATTCATCAATCCATGAATCCACTAATGAGAAACCATTATTCTCCTTTTAAATTGGTTCATGACTTTCACATGGTATGTCTAAACCATGCACCATTCCTAGGAAACTGTGTAGATGAGAATTTAAGTGATTCGTTATTTTAAAAAAAAATTATGATACCCTATGTTAGGACCATGATGGAATGGTACAACCTAATATTGGTTTCTACCGCCTTTTGAATCCCAACAAGGATATTTTTTCCCTCAAACCTCCCCATGATGCTTTCTGAAGCTTGAGGACCACCCTTCAATCTTCTCTTGGTTAGTTTTCTCATCCTGGTATAATTCTATTATGATCTCTATCATACTCCTTATATTTATATAGATCCCATATTTTTATGTGGATCTAATAAATGATGTGATGTATTTTAAGATAAGATTTAATAATTTATCTTGGTTGTTCTCATTCTCTGTTTGAGGTTACTGGGTACAACTTTGTGATTCGATATCCATTGATCCTGAGGTAGGTGGTTTCAATATGATTCCAAAATATTAATAACCCAAAATTTCTTTGTTTAATTTAAATTAGTTGAATAAAATGAAATTTCATGATTTTGATTATATGGATTTCAATTGGTATGTTTTAAAAACCCAGTTCCATTTAATTGGGGTATTAAAAAATTGGGTTTTTTGGCATGAAATTAGAAAACCCTAATTAGATTTAACAGGGCTGTGTTCATGGATGTTTTTAGAAATATAAATTGTTTAATTTAAATTATGATTTTGATGGAAGTTATTTCAATTAAAACTTTTACTTTAATTTTGGAAATTTTATTTGATGGAAAATTGTGAAAAGACCAATTCTATTGAATTAGAGGGTTGTAATAAAATTAATTAAACTGTTAGAAAATTAAATTTTTTTATTTAATTTTGAAATTGTATTGTGATATTGATTGGTGAATAGGTTTCAAATAGATCATTGTGAAAATGGATTAAAATAGTTTTGTTGGAAACCTTAGGGTAATATATTAGTTTAAAGTAATTATTTAGAATAAAATATCATATGAGGTTGAAAGGGAAAATAAGAATATTTGAAATGGATAATGAGATTTAATTTTATTTTGTGAAGGCTGAAAATAAAATTCCAATCGTTGATTTTTTATTAGAGAACACTCAAGAATTAGGTAGTTGGTGAGTTATTTGGATGTAATGTTATGATTTCTAATGATAAAAATATCGTATCATCACAAAATATCACTTAAGAGATGGTGATGATTCATCTTGGGCCTTAGTTCAAATAGATGTTTGTACATATTTCATACTTCACTGTCTTAGGTCCCTATAGGCTAGAAAAACTAATCCATAGTATGATTATGATGATTTTTCTCTATTTCTACATTTCAAATTAATAAATTCTGTTATTGTACACATTTTTAAATTCCTTTTGATTTATATAAAAAGTTTTACAAAAAGGTGTTAATTTAATCTATTTAGGATAATATCTATTAATTTAAATAACCATTTTGTTTAAAGGTAATTCCATCATTTGAAATTTATTTTCCTCATTTTAAATGTGAATCATAAATTAAAAAATTATTTACATGGTTTGAAATGTAAATCATGATTTGTTTAAATGTGATTTTGAAATTGTATAGATGTTAATTATGAAATAGAATGTACTTTCTTGGATAATTTTATATTGTAATCTTGTTATGGATTCATTGGGTGAAATCCTACAAGGATTTTTATAACACCGTACTTTTTCATTTGGGTGTTCGTATATAACCTCCTTCCAGGATCAAGCATGGGAAAAAAATCAGTTGGAGGTGGTCCTAGAAATGGATCTGTAGACTTGGTGAGTTGAGTCTCAGTTGAGAAATGAGATATTTTTCTTATTATTTGGTTCATGCTTATAGTAATTTGGGATGTTATACAAGTTTTAATTCTACTAAAATATTTCCAATGGAGTTTCTTTGTTATTCATTTTTATTTTAAATCATGTTTCGACATTGTTTATAGAAAATCCATTCCCACATTCATTGGGTATGATGCAAGGTGATAATCACTAACATGAGGGGATTGGGAACACCCTTAGAGCTATTCAAGGGTCATCTCTATTAACAGGAAAATAGGGTACCTACGATGGTTCATTACAAAGTTGTATTAGAGCATATGGTTCAACATCTTGTCTTGAAGGCTGTATGCATTGTGAAATCATGTCAGGAATTAGAAGGTTGTTGTGATTGATGTTCCAGTAAGCTGTCACTATAATTAACCTTACATAAATAGGTTCTGTATGGGAAATACATCTTTTTGATTATTTATATCCTTTTACCAACATGTGATTTGGATAGGATTGAAAAGAAAATTTCAGTGTTCTATCTGTTGGGAATAATTTTCCTTTTAGATATGTAAGATTTTAAATTGATATCTTCCCTATTTTCTATTGATGTTGTGTAGCATCATTCCTATAAGAATACGTGTGAACCCAATCCTGATGAAAGAGTATTTTAAACCTTAGTCAGAGAATCCTATTGGAGATACGAATCTAGAAGAGGTGATTTTGCACACTGTACAAGCTCTTCGACCGACACCACCTACTGTTCATGTTCCGGCTCCAGTTTGGAATCAGTAGAGGGACATTATTAATAATTTTTCTGATGATGTTCTTCCCTAGATTACAGAAACACTCCAAGGCTCAAATGATCCTCAAGAGAATGATTAGTGGTTGTGAAAAATGGAGGTCTTGTATTGGTTCTTGGATACACACAACAAAATCAAGGTAAAGTGTAACCCTTCATGTTGGAAGGATTGAGCTGGAGATCATGTTTTGTGGTGGTAATATTGATAAAACATGAGGTCTAATAGTGGAAATACTTCAAGTTTATTTTCACAGAAAATTTTTATCTAGAGTCAATGTTGATGGCCATGTCCACAGTGGTTTTCATTATTGTGTTAGCTGACAGGACCATGATAGAGTATACAAGCTGTTTTGATGAGATCATGCAATTTACACCTGAAATTAGGCCAACAGAGAAGATAAAAGATTGATAGTTATATATGGCACATCATTAGGATAATCATTCATATGTTTTCTTAGTGAAGATTTCTTATTATACTTATGTTATGGAAATAAATGTAATGGTTGAAATGGACTTCGCCAGAAAGTCAGTGATATTGGGAGTTTCTTTCTCTTCTAATTGCAGTGTCTAAACCTTTACGGGATAATGGAAGCGTGATAATTATCACATTATTTAATGAATGTATAGTAGTTCTATAAATCTTAAAAAAACTAGCCAAGGTCCACTGATCTTCTACCAATGTGTCATGCTATAACATTCAAAAGGGGTTTGCACTAAGGGAACCAAGAGTTATGGCTCCTGAAAATTATTAGGGAACTTACAGAGATTATTCCATTTAAATTATTCAATATTTAGTAGAATGAGATTTTGATATCCTCCTAAAAATGTAGGGTAATTCTATGATTCACTTATAAAAGGGTTATAGCCAAAAGTATCTAGAATGAAGCTACTTCAAGCAGTCAAAGAGACTCCCGAGGAAGTGGAAAAGGGTCCATTGACGGTGAGAGGTAAAATTACTATAGGTTCATCATTATTGAATGCTATATTTGATACAGATGCATCTAATTTTCTTATTTCAACCCGTATCATTAATCTACAAAACATAACTATGGAGCCCATATATAATGTTATTGATATTACTACACCCCTTGGTACGAATAGAGAGAAGGGACTTTGTAGTCCCTTTTGTGACTTCTCTCTATCAAATTTTCTACTTTCTTTGAGTTTCCTAGTTCTCAACATGAATCTTCTTACCTTAATATTTGGGATTGATTGGATCTATACTAATAATGTTCGAATTTATTTTTATCTTTGCTGAGTATCCTTTAGAACACCCCGTGGTTTGCCCCAGGTCTTTCAAGGAGAGTGTGACCCAAGGTTGAGTAGGTCCCAACCTTCTTATCCCTAGTTGAGGAAAGTAATAACATTATTTTCTAATTTTTTAGATTGGGTATATTTGAGTGGTTATCTACCTATAGTTTTCGTAGAGATTCTAATCTGTTTCTATCTGAATTATCCATTTTTTAACTAATAAGGAATGCTGAGTTGTCCAATTTATTAGTTCCCCATAACCAAAAAATTCATATTCCCTCATACCACAAGTTAGTAGTTAAATAGAAAGAGTTTAATTCCTAATTGGATGATTTATTTAGAATGGATTTATATGCCCGAGTATGTCACCTGGGGTTGTTCCAGTTATCTTTTCTTGGAAATGTAATGATTCACTTCATCTATGTGTTTATTAACAAAAGATCAATTTAGTAAGGGTAAAGAACAATAATATATTAACATTAATTGAAGATATATTGGATTAGATTAAATGGGAAATGTGGTTCCTGAAGATTGATCTTCACTTTGGTAACCATTAGTTGAGGATAAAATAATATAAAATTATGAAAATTTCTTTTCAGAGTAGGTATTACCATTATTAGTACATTTTCATGAAATATGGTCTAAATAATTCTCCTGGAAATTTAATTGTGTTAAATAATTTGATTTTACACAAGTATCTAGATAATTTTATGGTTGTATTTGTGAATTATATCCTTGTTTAATTTATGTCTGAGGAGGATCATGACCATTATCTCAGAAAAGTTCGGGATTTTCTTAGAAATCACTAACATTATTCGAGTATGATGAAATGTGAATTCTGGATTTGGAATGTAAAATTCTTCAAACTCATGGTGTTATAACATAGTATTTTATTTGACCCTGAGAGGGGGAAAGATGTTATGAAATGTGAATAACCACAAAATGTTTTTGAGATTCAAATATTCTGGGGTAAAGATGGTTATTACCACCAGTTTCATGAGGACTTCACAACATTGGCTTCTCCAATGAATTACCTAACTCATAAGGGAGTGAAGTTTTCATTGAATGAATAATTTCAGAGTAATTTTGTTGAGAAGAAATTTGTATGGACTACTATACCAGTATTGAATCTTCTAGAGGCCAAATAGGGTTATGTTGTCTTCTGTGATCCATTAAGTTCAATTTTGGGCTAAGTTCTAAAGAAAGGTTATCATGCCATTTCTTATGAATATCATTATCCTATGAAACACGAGAAGAATTATATGACCCATTAACATAAACATATGGATAAATTGGGTCACTTAAGTGATGGTGGAATTATATTTAAAAATAAATGATTACAATGTTTTCTAAAAACAAGATGTTGAATTATATCTTCTCTCCAATGTTTTAAATCACCTCCCAAGACATTGGGTAGAATACCTATAATATTTTTACTTCAACATCACTTATACCCCAAGTAAAGGGAATGTCATTGTAGCTTATTTGAGTAGGAAACTTTTGACCAAGGTATTGAGTGAATCAACTGACCAGTGGAACTTGATGGCTATCTATTCATAGTTGAACATTGACCCTCGGATTCAGTTGCAATGGATTCCTTGGACAGTGATAAGTGGATATCTTCTCTTCTTAGGATTTATTCATTAGGAATATAAATGGGATGCCGGGTTATATAGAATTAGATACTCTATTTATGTTGGGGAAACAATTATAGATTTTTCTTCCACTAAAGAGGGAATTATACGATTTCAGAAACATTTTGTTGTGCCATTAGCGGTAAGGAAATATGTAATGGGATACTTCAATAGATCCCAATGGGCTACGCAGCCACGAACCACAAATATGTTCTATTACATCCATTAGATGTTCAGGTGGAAAGCTATTATATGGGGAATAGATGATTTTCCCACTCACTATTATATGTTCCATAAAGTGAATGTCAAGCATTAGAAACCTTCAGTTTTTCCATAGCAGCTTCTAGTCCCTACATGGATGTGGAATGAAATCTCTATAAACATTGTAGTTGGGTTTACGTATACTAATAGAAATTCGAATGAGATATGGGTTATGATCGAGAGTTTTACCAAATAAGACCACATCTTACCCATTCACAATTCAACCAAATGTGAGGTGTTGGGAAATATCTATGTGAAATTTGATATTCATTTTCAATGACTTCAATCTGCAATATTCTCTAATAGGGATCCTTGGTTCACTTATCATTTTCATATATGCCTTTAAGAGGAACTAGGATCTCACATCCATTTAAATATGGAATACCATCCACAGTCAGATGGAAAAATTTATTGAGATATAAATATTCTTGATGATTTTCTCTATGAATGTGTTCTCGACTTTAGTTGGCCATTGTACGACCACCTGGGGCTAGATAAAGTTTTATAACAATAGTTACCGGTATGCGATCTGGAAGGATCTATTTGAGGGAATGTAGATCTCCATTGTGTTGGTAGAAGGTTGGGGTAAGTTACATTGTTAGACCATGTTTCGTGCAATAGATGACATCAAATATCTAGTTGATTCACTAGATAATTGTGAAAACATAGAGACGATATAAGTATTATATTTATCATAAACATAGACCATTTGAAGTATCAATTATTATCCAAGATTTCTTGATTGTTTCATGCCCATTGGGTAATCAATCGAATGGTAGGATTGAAAAACATTCTCCTTATTTTGTGGGAAATTTTGAGGTTGTTGAGAAGGTGTGTAAATTTTCTTACCATTTATAACTTCCACAAAAGATGATGTCAAACATAATGTGTTCCATGCATCCAAGCTGTGAAATTATTTTCCGGATCCATCTCTTGTTCTGAGTTGGTGTGATCTTTATGTTTACCCGTATTTATTCATGACTGAATGAGTAGTCAGGATAGGTGACTCTAAAACCAAGTTACTTTTTTGGGGGGTATATTCCTTGGGTTCATGTTCTATAGAAACAAAATTTTGATTCTCATGAGGCATGAGAGAGGAAGGTATTTATGAAAGAGGAGGGACCTCATCATTTTGGCATGGAATCATTTTCATTGGCTTTTCGAGGACTGAATGTTTCTATAGTGGGGAGGTTATAACATCCTATTTCTAGTTTACTAGTATTTATAATACAATATTTTTACCAAAATTTGGTTGGGTTTTTTTTGGGATTTCTTCCGGTGAAATTTTGAAAAGTTCATAAAATTTTGGTCCAATGCACATTTAGTACGTGGTTTTCCCAAACTATTATCCCTTTTAGAAGAAATCATGCATCCCATGTTAGGAGAATTTCAAACTATTGGAGTATAGTTACTCAATCTATGCACCCTCTCTAGAGAAACAATGTATACCATTTAAAACAGGTGCCTGACTTGACAACGATTTTTCAAGACCAAGTTCCTTTCCCAGTAAACTATACAAATGTGATTTTATGTGATCCAATTTTTTATTAAAATTTATTAAACACCAAATTTAGAACCCATATGGATTGGTATGAACTAATATCAGTTTCTCTCATTCTTATAGGTCTTAAATATAATTTACCCCCTCATAACCCTCATGAATGTGATCTAATGGTTGAGGAACACCCTTTAGTGTTGTCACATAATGTTTCCTCTTCCTGATGTCATTATATCACAATTTTTATAACCCTACTCGGGGTTTCATGGAATCCTTTATTATTATATGGATTTAATAACTACAATGTTGGGTATAAAAATTAGTTTTGTTCATTGATCTTCTTTGTCATCATTCTCTGTTATTATTTATGTTCCTGACTCTATGATTCGATATTCATTGTTTATGAGGTAGGTGGTTCCGTTACAATGCCCAAATCTTATTAATCATAAATTTCATTGTTTAATTTCAATTTTTTTAATTTAATTATGTTTTTTTATTAAATGTATTTCAATTGGTTTTTTGGAAAACCCCAATTACATTAAACTGGGGTTTCAAAAAAAGTGGTTTTGGCATGAAATTGGGAAACCCCTATTTCAATTGAATTGGTTTGTCTTTATGGAAGTATGTGGAAGTATAATTTTTTAAATTTTAATTATAGATTTGATGGAAAGTGTTTCGATTAAAATATTGAATTTAATTATGGAAAATTTATTTTATTGAAAATTGTGATAAAACCAATTCCATTATATTACGGGTTTGTGATGAAATTGATAGAATTGTTTGAAAATTAAATTACCCAATTTAATTATGAAATTGGATTTTTGAATTTAATGGTGAATTGGTTTAAAATATATATTTTTATAAAATAGATTAAAATGGTTTATATAAAATCAATATGTTTTAATCTAGGAGAAAATGAATGCTTCTGATTAAAACCCAATTATGGGTTTCAATGGGATATTTATCATAATTCAAATAGATAATTGGATTTAATTGAATTTTAACCACTTTCAAACTAAATTTCTCATCATTGTTTTGTTATTAGATAACATGAAACCAAAGGTAGATAGTGATTTATGTGGACAAAAATTGAAAATTCACAATGTTATAAGACAACCTATTAGCACATCACATCCCTTAGGTGATTGTGATAATTCATCCTCTATATTTGTTTAAGAGGATATATGTATGTATTTTCTATTTCATAGTGTGTTGTTGATATGAACTAAAATAATCATACCATATTATGTGTATGAACATATTTCTCACTTCTTGTATTTAAATGGAATATATTCCATTTTTGTAAACTATTTTTAGTAGCTTATTATTTATACCAATTGTTTTATATAATCGTGATTATTTAAATGATTTGTGAAAAGGTACATTTGTTTGAAGCACTCATTTTATTAAAGGTAATTCCATTATTTGAAATATATTTCCATCATTTGAAATGTGAAGCACAAATTGCGGAAATATTTCAATCATTTTAAATGAAAATCAGGTTTTTTAATATGATTTTGAAATTCCAAAATTATTAATTTAGAAATTGAAAGCACATTCTTAGTTAATTTGATATTGGAATCATGTAATGGAATATTTGGGTGAAATAATATCAGGATTGGGATTAATATTTACTTGTGTCTTCGGGTGTTATATGTTACATTCTTCTAGGATCATGTCTGGGAAAAAGATTACTTGTAGGTGGTTCTATATTTTTATCCATGGACATCGTGAGTTTCATTTGAGTTTGTGCTTGGTTGGTTTTTGCTATTTTTGGTATTGGGTTACAATAATTTGAATTGTTATACCTATTATAATTTTGGTAAATTAGTCCCAGTGGAGTTTATTTTATATGAATACTAATTTCTAATATTTATTCAATATTTGTTGTGACAAAAATTCATTCCCTCATTCATTGTATATGATTCTAGGTGCTAGTCATTGACATATTGGGATTGGGAATTTTCTTTCAATAATGTTTGGGCCTACAATGTTATCGGGTTACAATGATACCAAGGATTGTTCAAGAAAATAATGTGGGTTTAATGAAAATATGTGATATATAGAATATTAAAATTATTTTTTAGTCATAATAAATTATTTAACTGTCTTTCTATTAACCCGTAAATATTATTGAAACAACATTCATTCGTACGAGTGGCCTACCATCTCCCTAAATAGTCTATTTCTTATTCTTTCTATAACTCTTATATATTAATATTAAAACATATTTATTGAATGAATATTATATTTATATCATGGTTAAACATTAGTTAAAAGATAAAACCCTGATAAATGTATGATTACCAATAATAAAAAAAATTAATATTTAAATAAAAATAAATTAATTTTTTCCAGAAACATAATTCTAACACAAAATTGTTAATAAAAGTGTAATAAATGTTCATAAGTAAATTATTTAGGCTATGATATATATATATATATAGTTATTTAACATATTTATATAAATATTTTTTTTTGTATAGGAGGTTTTAACATGTATATATGAAGTCAATACTTAAGGTATGATATGTTGGACTCAATTTTCCTTCCTTGCGACATATGTTACATTATTCACTTATAATATATATTGACCTGAATATATAACACCTTTGAGATTTAATATTTGGAATTTATTTATTTCCATGAAATTTTAAATTTTAATTAATTTTATTCTATCATGGTTCTTATAATTCTATTTTTCCAATGTGGTAAATAATTTATGTTATAGTCACACCATTTATTATAATTTATTTATTATTATGTTTCTAATGAAAAAATATTTTGATCCATATGTCAAGAAACTCATGAAATATATTCTACCCTTGTTATCTCTAATTTTTATATTTTTCCTTTCTTATTTATCTTTTTATGAACTCATGTTTTCAATGGAATTTATTTGAATTTTATTATTATTTATCTCTTCGAAATAAACAATTTTTTCTTCTCAAATAATGTTTTCTAAAAGTGTGATAATTTTTTTTAGATTATCCAAATGATTTTTAAATATATTTTTACATATTTTTTACATTGTAAAATATTTTTTAATGGAATATTCATATCCTTTTCCAAAGAATTATTAGTTTCATTTCCCTAAAAAAGTGATCGAAACCTTAATTTTAACTTGTTCTACATGAAAATTATTCTCCCCACATAATAACCAATCATTTTTTTGAAGCTAAAATTATAATATTGCAAGGATATTTTAAAATAAAATGATCTTGAAAATTATATAGGTTTTAAAAATTTATTAAAAAAAATGGATATATTACACAATAAATGTTCAATGTGATCTTTAAAAATAATTTACCATATGTAATGACATACTATTATTTTAATTTTTCTATATTTATGATAGAATCCTAGGGTAAAATTATTATTCATTTTATAAATGGGTTATGTTTATGTTCATAATATTTTTTTATAAAAACCATTTATTTTTCATTGGTATTACTATGGTAAAATGATTATTAAACCCACATCTATTCACAGTTTATGAAAAGATGAAATGAATAAATGATTATGAAAATATTCTCTTTTCCCCAGGTTATGATTTTATAAAAAATATATGAAAACTATTTAATTACATGGGTTATTATATGATAAAAAATTTTATGATCCCTTGTAATAGAAAAAAAAATCATTTCTTTATGTGATGGGGGGACCCATATCTCCCTCTAATGCATTGAGTAACAATTCATATCTAATGAGATATACATAAATAGAGAGGGTTGGGAACCTAATTAAGTAAGGTTAATTGTATACTATGATGGTACTGGGAGTGAACCATTACTACTATGATCAGTTTTAGTATAAACTAACTCATTTATGATAACTTGGTATGAGATATTTGACTACTATATAAATTACCTTCTATACAAATGTGTATGCCATAATTCTATGTCGTATGCTAACATTATGGTCTCATAGACCATGTACTTTGATTTCATTATTATTAAATCATTATGAAATATAAATAATTATTCCATGACTCTTTATTTTGATCTTTGATATGAATTTAATGGTTTTCATATATTATACTACCATTCATATACTCTTAGGTTCTTCTCATTATTACTTGTCTCCCTTATTTACCATTACTAAGTCTTTGAGATCACCCTATCATATGTTTCCTTTCCATATGTTAAAAATAAATTTATTATGTATGATATGTATAAAAAATAATATATTTATAAAAATATTAGTGACAAATGATTTAGTTCACATAAAAACCACTTATTTATGTTTTTATGATTCCAAAGGCACTCTACCGTTGTGATCCCCCTGAATGTGTTTGTATAACGTAATTAATTTTCATTAAAAATGATTTAATATCCATTTCAAAAAATCCTAGGTCATTATATTATTTTTCCATAGGGTTGGGAAAGTCCCCCATTGTTAGGTCTATAAGGTTAAATACCCTGAGAGAGGGGGCGAATCAGGTTATGACAAATTTAAAATTATAGCCTGTTCTGATGTTTCTTTGCCGTTAGAAAATCACTCTTCTCTCTCTTTCCTGTTGCACAATATAAATAGAAAGTAAATCATCCATAGGAAACAACGATTTTTACTTGGATCACCCTAACTAGGCTACGTCCAAGGAGCATACGCCGAAAAGTTGTCGGTCATAACAAATTCCACTAATCATCACTAGCTATGGATACAAGGTTTGGGTACAGTCACTCTGTCCCAGGCTCACTGCCTTTACAAGATTTAGTGTCAGCTCACTGATTTCCCAAGGGTCACTCCCTGTTTCACTATCTGGCTCACTACCAGTGGAGAGGATCACCTTCTTCCTCTTCCTTTGCTCAGTGCTCTGGAAGGAATCCACTCATAGTTTATAGAACTGAAGGTATCTTCTTTTGCATGAATTAATGAATCTTTCTCTTTATGTAGATGTTCTATTGAAGCCCAAATTTCACCCATAGATTAATCTCACTTTTCCCCGAAGGTATCTGGAAATCTTCCTGCTTCCACGTGGCCCAAAAATGCAGCTAGGGAATCAACCTTACTTGGCACGCAAGTCTAAGTCAACATGCAAGTATAGGAGCTCTAGTCACAACTGGAACACAAGTACTACTCAAACTCTTGCGTGACACAATCATCCCCAACTCCAAACTTGCGTGACTCTTTCCCTTTACAGCCAAACCAATATTGGCACACAACTGCAAACCAGCGCACAATTTCTCACACTGGCGCGCAACTTCAACCACCAACGTGCAACTTCACCTGTGCGACCACACACCACTTGCGTGACCACCACACATGCGCAACGAGAGCTCTAATTTCTCAAAGTGTTGAACTCTGTAAAAGAATGAGGAAGATTGGTCTAGTATTTATAGGCATTTTGAACACCCTGGGAGATGACGCACAAGTCTCTCCTCGGCGCGCAAGTCTCGGCACACGTGTATCTTTCCCATGCAAGTCACTTGCATGACCCACTTCCAAACTTGTGTGAACCTCTTTCCTTTTCCATATTTTCATGTTCTGATCTTGAAAAATAACAGGTGCTCAAGTTCTCAAGCATTCAAGGCATCGACGTGCAAGTCTCTTCACGGTGCGCAAGTCACTTGTGTGACACCACCAATACCTGAAAGACACATATCCATTTGTCATATTTTGATGACCTGATCTTGAAAAACAAATGGCATGCATGTTTCCAAGCGTTCAAGTACACGGTGTGCAAGTACCTTTGCCAAAAACCACTTTTCTCTTCATTTGATGATTTTCTGGCCAAAAAAATTATCAAACACCGGAAAAAAGTGCCACGTTGTATCTGTTCCTTTCATACCGCCTCTAGAAAATCCATCTCTTTGTCGATGTTCTTGAATCAATCATGGATCATTAACCATAGCTCTTGAACTCGACATTTCACCATGAAATCTCCTTTGTCAACAAACTTCTATGTCATTATTTTTCTTTGTCACCAATCACCACTCAGATGTCCACATAGTCAACGAACACAATCACCTCAAAAATGCTTCAACGATACATTTAGGGATTTTTTTCCAACAATCTCCCCCTTTGGGTTTGTTGAAAACTCTTCCATAAAGATATACAATGTTAATTCATTAGCCACCATTCACCTCTGTGATTCTGATAGCGATAAGGGATTTACTCAACACATACTCTAACCCCACATAAGCAATGCTTGACATGAGAAACAAGAGTAAATGAAAGGTTCGTCAATGAATCACTTCCTCTCTGACACCCACTATTGACATAAAACTGATACCAATTTTTACCAAACTGATACCAATTTTTGGAAATATTATTACCACTCTCTAACACCACTCTTCTTCTTTAATCACAATCCTCAGCTGTCTTGATATCTATAATTTGAGCGATCACTTCTAGCATCATCAGATTTAATACTCCCCACTTTCTCATTGCTCCCCCTATCTCGCTGCTTCTCTTGCCAGCTTCTCCCCGTATCTATCATGATTTCTCAAAAAGCCACACTGTCTCCCCTCTGAACAATCACTATTTTCTCTCCCTTTGTCAATCAACACAAAGGTCACTCCTTGGTAGTCTGTAACAGAGTAGAGAATACATATCCGCACAGTAGGGAAAACACATCATACCTCAGGGAGAGGGGGTTCTACATCCACACTCTTTTAGGTGTGGAGAGTTGACTGAAATCCAAAAGCTAGTCGATGCCTTTCAAATGCTTCCTTGGGTAGGGCCTTTGTCAAAATGTCTACAACCTGTAGGTCTATCGGCACATACTCCAATTTCATAATTCCTTGCTCATCCATCTCCTTGATGAAATGATATTTGATATCAATGTGCTTGTTCCTTGAGAGATGGAAGATATTTTTTATAAGATTGATAGCACTTGAGTTATCACACTGGATTATGATCAGAGACTTTACTTCAACTCCCATATTTTAAAGCTGCTGCTTCATCCACAATAACTGTGTGCATGCCTGAGTGGCCGCAATATACTCAGCTTCTATGGTTCTCAATGAGATGCAATCTTGATTCTTGCTTTGCCAAGAAAAACACAATCCACCAAGATAGAATGCCCCTCCTAACGTTGATTTTCTATCATCTACTATTCCACCCGAATCTGCATATGTGTAACCAAATAACAATGATTGAGATTTGTCATTATACATCATACCGAAATCCACAGTGCCTTTGATATACCGAAGTATTATTTTCACTATAAGCATGTGGCTTTCCTTGGGATTACTCTGATATCTCACTGCTTGGCATGTGGCGAAAACAATATCAGGCCTTGTTGCGGTCAAGTAAAACAAACCTCGAATGATTTTCCTGTATTCTGGGATATTAACTGACTTTCCATCCTCATATTTTGATAATATCATCTGGGTAGAAACCAGAGTCTTCATCTCCTTGGAATTATCCCTACCAAACCTTATTAACACCTCCTTGGCATATTTGGATTGAGAAATGAATGTTCTATTCTATCCTTGTGTCACCTGTAGACCAAGTAAAAATGTTAGCTCACCAAGCATTGACATTTCAAACTCATTTTTCATGAATTCGGAAAACTGTCTGCACTGAGCTTCATCTGATCTGCCAAAAATTATGTCATCAGCATAAACCAACACCATCATACTTTGATTATTGTCGTTTCTGAAATAGAGATTGCAATCAACTCCCCCAAGCTAGAAACCAAGCTTCTTCAAGTACTGATCAAGCCTTGAGTACCATGCTCTTGGTGCTCATTTTAGCCCATACAACGCCTTCTTCATCCTGAAAACTTTTTTCTCATCCTCATGAATGAGAAAACCATCGGGCTGCTCAATATACACCTCCTCTTCCAGAACTCCATTCAAGAATGAAAATTTGACATCCATCTGGAACACTTTGAACTTTCTTCACACTGCTATGGACAAAAGTAATCTGATTGTCCCCAGCCATGCAACAGGTGAAAATGTCTCATCAACATCTATTCCCTCTATCTAGGAGTATCCCTTGCAACCAAACCATGCTTTGTTCCAAATCACTGTGCCTTCATCATTAATCTTTTTACGATAGACCCATTTAGTCCTAATGACATTCTTGTCTGCTGGCCTTGAAACAATCTCCCATGTCTGGTTCTTGTCAATTTGATCAAGTTCTTCATTCATAGCCTAAAACCAGTTTTCATCTTCAGCTGTGTCAGAAAATCATTTTGGATCCACCTGAGATAAAAACGTTGTTTTCTGTAACGAATTAATTCGTTGAGTCTGAACTGGAGGTATCTGATCACCAATGATATTATGCCTATCAATTTCAGCTTGACTCTTTGGCTTCCTTGCAGACACAGGCTTAACACATTCTTGTTCTTTATCAGTGTCTTCTTCTGAGTAAGACTCTACCACATCTACTCCCCCAGTGTTGATTACCTCATTTTCACTTTCATACAAAAATTGTTCACTAGGTCACTGAGTATTCTGTTCATTTTCAACTATAATGACGTCATTGCTCTCAAAAATGTTTCCCAGCCTTTTTTTGAAACATTAATATTCTTTGCTTTTCACTAAGTATCCAAGGAATATCCTCTCATCTCCTTGTGACTAAAACTTCTTGTGATTTTACTTGTTGAGAATGAAGAAATTATTCCCAAAGATTCGAAAGTATTTTCACGTTGGCTTCTTTCCGTAACACATTTCATACGGAGTCTTCCCTTCCTTCGGACATAACAGAGACCTGTTTGAGATATAGACTGATGTCAAAACTGTTTCCTTCCAAAATTTCTCTGCTAGGTTCTTTCCAATAATCATTGTTCTGGCCATGTTGTTGATGATCCAATTTCTCCTCTCAACCACTCCATTATGTTTGGGAGTTCTCACTGATGAAACTTGATGCCTTATCCCGTGTTTCTCAAGATAGTTTTCGACTTTTCTGTTTGTGAATTCTGTACTGTTATCAGTACGAAACATTAGAATTTTCTACCCAAGCATCCTTTCTGATTCCCTCCTATTATGTTTTATGCAAATAAACACCTCTGTCTTATGGGTAATGAAAAATACATAGGCCATTCTTCTATAATCATCACTGAAAAGAACATAGTACCTCTGCCCATTTATAACTCGAGGTGAGATAGGTCCACATACCTCAGCATGCACCAATTCGAGCACTCTTGATGATCTCTATTCCTTCAGCTAGTATGTATTTCTAATGATTTTCCCTTGTTGGAAAGAATCACAAATGTGAGTGAGATCACGTGATAATTTGTGAAGGTCTCTAAGACCATCACACTTCACCAGATCTTCCATGGATGGTTGGCATAGATGACCAAGTCGCTTATGCCACATCTGGTTTTCTTCCTCTCTTGATAAAATACACATATCTTCTTCTCCATCTACAAAGAAATGATTTCCCTTTATTCTTTTTCCTTATAGAATAACTTCTCCATATTTTCCTTCCACAACACAACTCTTCTTGGTTAATCAGATAGAGTGCCCAGAGTCACATAGTTGACTGATGCTGAGAAAGTTATGACTAAGACCCTCTACTACCAAGACATCAGCACGTCTCATTTCTTCTCCCCAAACATGGCTTTCCTTGAGCCAACAATCTTCAGGCCTTCATCATTTCCAAATTTGACAACTACTTCTTTGTCATATTTTATTCCTGTAACAAGATCTTATTACCCATCATGTGAGATGTGCAACCCCTATCAAGGATCCACACACTAGAACGATCTGATGCCTTTAGGGAAATTTCTACCACCACAGCCTTCTCATTCTTCTTCTTTTTGGTCCATAATTTTTCCTTCAAACTCAGAATGAATTGAGATTCCTGATCTTTCTCAGAGTATGAACGACCATCTTCATATTGAAAAGATGAATATCTATTCTACATTTTTAACTCATCTTTCGGTTTATTGATCTTCTGCTTGAGAATGCTTTGATTCTGCTTTGGAACATTTCTCTAAATGGTCGAAGTGCAGTACCTAGACATTTTTCAAAATACTCCAGACCAAAAATAGTGTCCTAAAAAATATGTTCTGGAAAACCATTCTCAGTTTGGATGCCACCTCTATTCTTGTTCCCTCCGATATCTCTTTACTATGGAACACACATACTGTGAATGTCCAATCATTCCACAACAACAACACCTGATATAAGGGTCATTCGTTCGTGTTTCTTCAGCACTATGAGTTTCCCCTTGGTATCTATTAATATTCTGATTCTTCTTTGTACCCAAATCAACCTTAAATCTCTGGACGGGTGCTTGGGATCTGACTTCAATTGCCACCGATTTTTGCTTTTAGTCAAGCCCTGAATCTGCCTTAACGATTGAGCTCAATTTCTGCTTCTTTCCTACTGATCTACTAGGCTCTTCTTTCATATTTTCATTCTTCAGAATGACTTTATTTCCTAAGAATATATTGGGAATCTATGTTTTTTCCTGGTATTTAACTTTTATTCATAGACTAAGGACTTCTTCTTCAAGCTCTTCGATACACTTGACGTGATCTTTCACTTTTCTGTTTAAGCCATAGATTTCCTTTTTCTGTTGTTCAATATTGATGTTATACTCACTAACTGATTCTGAGTTCTCTAGTGTTGATAACTTGAGTTTTTCAATTTCATCCATCAACTCAGACATCTCTTCTTCCTGCTACTGCATATAGAGTTTGGCATCACAAACAACTTTATTGGCTTTCTTAGTTTTGGCTCTCCAAACATCTATCTCCCCAAGAGCTGCTTCCAATTTAGATTCCATATCAACTCCTCCTTCAACATCTTCTTCTTCTTCTTCTTCTTCTCCAACATTAGATTCTTGCTTTTCCTGAGAACTACTGACAACTGCCACCATATCATTTTCTCCTCAAACTTTGCAGTTCTCTATTTCGTCAACCTCTTCAACCTCAGACTCATCTAAACTGTCTATTTCATGTGAAAGAAGATTCTTCTTCTTGAATAAATTTCTCTTGAACTGTTTCATCCCTTTCACATAGGCTGAATATTTCTAATTGGTAATTTCCACACAATCTTCATCATTTTCTTCTTGAAACTTTGTGGGGCATGTTGCTATGAGATGTTTAACCTTTCCACATCTAAAGCATTCAAGGGGAGGTTTCCCTTTGAACATTCATTTTCCTCTTTGAAGGTTTGAGGAGAGGAATGAAATGAACTCATATGTCTCTTCTTCCTCCTAAGAATATTCAATGGTGAGCTTCTTCGTGTCTTTAAATGACTCCTCTTTGGATTTACCCTTTTCCACAACATTTTTATCATCATTTCTCAGTTTATATGCAACAAGGGTGATGTGTAGGTTATCCAATGTCAATTTTTTCGGGTATTTATCTTTAAAAAAGAATCTTTTGGAATGAACTAATGTGGAATTTTTCTCAAGATACGATTCAAAATCATTATATCTTTAATAAATTCTCCAATACCCCGCATGTATTCCACAACAGCATTAACCCTGTCGAAAAATGCATCAACAGATTCATTCTGGTTCATTATCAGATCGTCATACTTGTTCCACAACACTTGTAGCTTTTCCCCTCTGACCATTGTATCCCCTTCATATATATTCAATATCTTTTCCCACATGGCATGTGATGTTTTTCATGAAATCTCTTTTGTATGGATGGGATTGGAAAGGGCTCCCCCTAAGGCATTGATTGCTTTGGAATCAGCATCCAACTCTCTATGCTCAGATTCTGATAATGCACCACTATTAATATCAGTTTTGATACCATGCATAGCTGCTAAAAAAACATGCATTCCCAAGGATCAGAAATAGTGTTGCATTCGATTCTTCCATATCTAAACATTACATTCATCGATGATCAGAATCCCTTTATGATTAGTGACCTCAATTGAGAGAAGAACAACTGTCAACATTATCCTTTGATACCAATTGTTAGGTCCACAATGCTGAATACCCTGAGAGGGGGGGTGAATCAGGGTATGACATATTTAAAATAACAGCCCATTCTGATTTTATTTCGCTATTAAGAAAAAAAATCTTCTCTCTCTTTCCTGTTGCACAATATAAACAAAAAGTAAATCATGAACAAGACAATGATTTTTACTTGGTTAACCATCACTGGGCTACATCCAAGGAGCATACGCCAAAAATTTGTTCGTTGTACCAAATTCCACTAAACTTTACTAGCAGTGGATACAAGGTTCAGGTACAGTCACTCTGTCCCAGGCTCACTTCCTTTATAAGATTTTGGGTCTTCTCACTACTTTCTTAATGGTCACTCCCTATTTCTCTCTCTTCGGCTCACTACCGGTGGACAGGATCACCTTCTTCCTCTTACATTGCACACTTCTCTGGAAGGAATCTACTCATAGTTTATAGACCTTCAAGTCTCTTCATTTTCATGAAAGAATGCATATTTATCTTTATATAGATGCTCTATTGAAGCCCAAATTTCACCCATAGATGAATCTCACTTTGCACTGAAGGTATCAGGCAATCTTCCAGCTTCCACGGGTCCTGAAAAATGCAGCCAGAGAATCAACCTTACTTGGCACGCAAGTCTAACTCGACGTAAAAGTATATGCGTGCACATTACAACTGGCATTAAATTCCTCATCATACACTTGTACGTCACAAGCTTCCCCAAATACAAACTTCCGCGACTCTCTTCCTTTTACGCCCAAACAAATATTGGTGTGAAACTGCCAACTGCCGCGCAACTTCTCACACCAGCGCACAACTTTGACCACCGGAATGCAACTTCACCTGCGCGACCACACACCACCTGCGCGACCACCACACCTGCGCGACAAGATCTCTTATTTCACATAGTGTTGAACTCCTGTAAAGAATGAGGAGGGGTGGTCCAGTATTTAAAGGCATTTGGAACACCCTGGGTGATGGAGCGCAAGTCTCTCCTCGGCGCGAAAGTTTCGGCGCACATGTATGTTTCCCATGAAAGTCACTTGCGCGAACCACTTCCAAACTTGCGCGAACCTCTTTACTTTTCCATATTTCGAAGTTCTGATCGTGAAAAACAATAGGCGCACAAGTTTACAAGCATTCAAGGCATCGACTTGCAAGTCTCTTCAAGGCGCACAAGTCACGTGCGCAACACCACAAATACTTGCGCGACACTTATCCCTTTTCCATATTTTGATGATCTAATATTGAAAAATATACGGTGCCACCTTGTATATGTTCTTTTTGTACCACCTCTAGATCATCCATATATTTGTTGGGGTTCATGAATCAAACATGGATAATTAACCAAAACTCTTGAACTCGACATTTCACTATGAAATCCACTTTCTTAACAAATTTGTATGTCATTGTTTTGCTTTGTCAACAATCACCCCTCAGATGTCCACATTGTCAAAAAAGACAATCACCTCAAAAATGGTTTAATGATACCTTGAGGGATTTTTTCCCAACACCCAATAAATTTTTTGTGTAGCTATGTCATGTGACATAGTGTGTCCCTTAGGGGACTTGATACATATGTCCACATGGGGTTTGGGGGGGTGTGACCATTGTACAAAGAGCGACTGTTTGGATAGTGTTTCATGAAATGTTATCACAAACACATGACATGTGATAAAAAACTTGTGATGATTCCATAGATATTGTGGGATCATGAGAAACCTGAAATCTGTTCTCTTGGGACAGATTTCATGTAGTAATAGTTTTCATAGATAGTAAATCATGGTCTTCACTCTGTCTACAAACCAATATTTTTTCTAGTCCAAATTCTTGTTGAATTTCACCAATCGATTGAATATTATATAATATGTATCATATCATCCTCTACTAGCCTTTTGTGGCTTGAAAATTGGATCCCTATATCCCACACTATAGGAATCATGCCTCACAATTCCATTTTAGGTGTCCTAAACCATGACTCAAGCACTAATGTTATTCAATATGTCATTAATCTATATGAAAATCATTGATATATATATATATATTTATTTATTTAATCCTTTATGATTTTGGGTGTTTGATAAAACATGATATTGACCGAAAACTATAGAATATATGAATCCATGGGCAAATGATGAAGAATGCAGTGACTTGTTGTGGAAAAATACATAAGGAATATGACATATTTATTTTCTGAAGAATAATCCTATACAATTATAATATATTGTGGTAAACCGAGGAGTTTAATAATCATGTAACAAACATTGAGGATAATAATGTTAAATATAATGGCCTAACCTTTTTAAATGTCATTTTTCTCTAGAGAAAATGTGTGTTATATTATATAACATTATACACATAAAAACTATTGAGGAACTGGAAACCAATATCTCGTTAATAAATAAAAATACATTAGTAAACTGTGAGACGAATTAAAATAACCAAAAATTAAACATTGACAAAATAATAAAATAGAAATTCTAAAATGTGAAAATATGGATCACCCTAATCTATTAACATCATCACCCCACAAACAATTCAATTTAAATATAGAAAAACAATTGTAAACCAATCGAAATCTTATAAAAATAAAAATATTACCATAAGAGGGAAAACATTAAAGTTAGATGGAATGTATGAAATAGTATTTATATAGAGAAATGATCATATATCTATTGAAATATTCAATAAATGTTTGAATAAAATCCCTAATATAAGAATTTCATGTTTGTGGAGATTATCAATCGGTCGCTGTTAGCCAAGACACCCCATGAAACTGACACCATTGCACAACTCTTCCTTACAGTGTGAGTGAGTATAATATGTGGATATGAATCTTGGATATATATATTTAAAAAATAATTCCCCATATCTGAATAAAATATTTATTACATAAATCCCATTTGTAGAATAATTTTTTAAAAATAAAATATTTTTCAATAAGACCAATTTGATAAATTGATTATTGGATGAAAATGAATCCTAATGGATTCTTTAGAAACTATATATAAATTTATAATAAACTCAAGTATTCTAAATTTTTTTATTATAATTAAATAATATCTTAATGAACTCTTATTTAAATTAAAAATATTATTTATTTTTATAATTTCCAGTGAAATGTTTTTAAGGGCTTGAATTTTTTCCGAGTATAAAAAAATCGATTTATAAATAAATTATTATTATTATATTTAAATGTTAAAATCAACCTATTTATATTTTTTTGATAAAAAAATATTATCTTTGAAATTATCTTGTAGAAATTTTGTTTCTGGGAATTTTTGGGAATTTTCTAAAATAATATAATTTTCAAAGAATTGGTAAAATATAGTTTTAATTATTTGGTATTCTTATGAAATCATATTTTGTTCATAATAATATAATAATTAATTATCCAAAATCCACAAATAAAAATATTTTTTTACAAATTATAATTTATTTGAAAATATTTTAGTCAATTTCCAAACATATAAGTGACTTTCCAAATTCTATAATGAAAAATTAAATTTTAAAATCATAACATTGGGGAAACTTTCATTCTCAACGAAACATCTAGTATTTGAAAATATTTTTATATTTATATAGAATATAATGTTATAAAATCTTACTTAAATTTTTAGTATGAGGAGTAAACAAATTATAAGCCAATGGTTTTGACATTTCTCGAACCTAGAATCCTAAGAACTTTATTTAGAAATTACTAATAAATTCCTCCACTTTTACTATAATTTCTCCCCACTACATATTCAACCTTTACTCAATATTCATCCTCGATGAAATTATACTCTGTTTTACTCCCCATTATTTCCCTATAATTCCTTATATCCCCATAGTTCCATCCTTAAGATTTTAGAACAACTCTTCAAGGTAATTGATTTATTCTTCCATTCTATTTATTTCAATAACTAATTATTTGTGTATGTCATCTAAGGTTTATTATAATGGATTACAATATGTTTCTCACCATTCCCTTAATTAAAAATTATGTTTTATCAATGGGAGAACATCATTCTCTCTTATTTAAACCTTTTATAAATCTTTATTTTTTTACCCATCATGCTCCAGAATTCAATTCTGAAATTTATATATTTTATATGAAAATTCATATATTGATAATAATAAAACCAATTATATATCCATGTTTGTTCTCCACGTTGTTGATATAATTTTTTAATTTTATGATTTATATATATTAATCCCACATTCCCTTTCTATAGGATAAAAACAATTTTATGGTCAATCATTTAAGCACTTACGTAATTAATGCTTTTATAAGAAACTCATACTTTGTTCACAAAGGATTATTTACAAATTTATTTCTTATTATAAATTGGGATTCCAATTAAATAATTGATATTTAGGGATCATGGTTTTATCACTTTAATGTATTAGGTAACTAATTTAATATATTGAGATTAAATGTTTTTGGATACCTTAGTGAAAAAGCATTGTAATTTTGATTTTGGACAACTTGGTGTAGAAATTTTTTATATGATTATGAATGTATTAAGTAAATGTTATACAACATTTCCATTTTATGATTCATTTTATTTTTATCATGATATTCCTAATGTTACATTGATCATCCTATATTGTTATACCCAATATTCTTTTTGATATGTCTTATGATAACTTGTAAAATATATACCTTTATTATTCCATTATTGGGATTATGATCGCCTCATTCATTTGATGTATGTCCAAATGATATGAATTTTAATAAATGTAAAATATGTGGTACCCATGAAAGAAACTTCCACATAAATTATTATAAACTATTATGTTTTCTTGTATTTTATTCCTAATTTATATGATAATAAATATTAAAAGATCCTACATTTTATTCTATTGAAGGAGAATTGTTTTTTAATAAAAATTTGGGATGGAATAGTTTGTATCAAAGATATGTTTAGTTATTTTATAAAATTATTCCTTGAAAACATTAGTAAAAACTCATGGTAAAATTCTAAATAATGGAAATCATCATGGTAGTTTTGGGAGTATTAAGTATGTGGTTTCTATAAAAATAAATCTCTATCCATATATTATTGGGGGATGTGACACCATCAATGATATACATAGAGGTAACACCCAAAAACACTACATTGATTTGGAATCAATTGGGAACAAGTACATGACATTGGGCCTTTCTACAAACCTTGTTTGACATTCCCAGTGGATATTTTTCATTAATCACAATACATTTATCAAACAATATAATGGATATATAGAAAATGTAACAATTATTAGAGGATTTTAATAATATATTTATGAATAATGTTTTAAGAGATAAAGTCCATTTATAATTATAATATTTATATATGTATGAAATTTCTAATTAAGGATTTATTCTTTTAGAAAGATGTTGGGAATTGTAATGAACCCACTATATGCTGATTTTAATGGATGATGCACTGAAGGCCTTATATTGGCAGCTAGAATTTAAAAATTCATGAAGATGCTGAATCAACTAACATTAGTTTTGTAATGAAAACATGAATCATACTAGGAGAAAAAATTCACCTTGAAGGTAACAACATGTCTTTATGTCCTTCATGAATCAATGACCTCCTTATTTAATTGGATATACCAACCCATTGATTTCTGAACATTGAATTTCCTATATATAAAAGATCAATTATATAATATGTTTTTCAAATCTATAGGAAGTGACCCAGAAACTTTACCATTTAGAAGATGAATTTCATCAGTGGTGGATAATAATAAAAAACAAGAGGACAAGATGGTTGATTGAGGTTATTGAGTGGTAAGAGTTCAGGGGAATCAATTTCAATAAATATTTTCCATGATCAATGCGAAAAAATAAAGAAGGAATCTATAGAGAAAATGAATGAGGAAAAATGAATTATTGAGTTGATATTTAATAATCTTTATAATACTCGCTCGATATAGAAATATTTTATGTATCCTATTGGAAGGGTTGATAACATATCTGGTGGATCGAGACCCTATATATGGAGGACTATATAACATAGAGACAATGAAATATTTTTAGATATTTTTAGGAGTAATATAAATTTTGAATTCCAATTTAAATATACATAGTGGTTGCATATTATTGATGAAAAGAAGAGAGAAATAAATCCAAAATCAGAGAGGAACATGAATCAAGGTATGGGATTAAATAATGAGAATCATCATATGTGAAACAATTGTGGGAAAACATTTTTAGGGAACTACTTTCATGGGAGGGTAATGTGTTTATGTTGCATAAGAGATGGACATAAATCATAGAACTAAAATGGTGAAGTGAAGCATCAACTTCTCAAAACTAATGAATAATTAAAGCTACTGAATGCCTAAATTGATGTTTGATGCTACAAGTGTAGAAATCTGGGTCACATTTCTATTAAATGTCTAAATCAGATGAAAATAGATGGAAACCACATTCAAACACAACATAGGATAAGGGATCATGGATAGGAATTTTCTATAATGATGGATATAGTAGATGATTAAAATGATGTAGTGGTAGGTAAACTTATTGTTTTATCATCTCTAGAATGTAATTTATTTGATTCAAGTTATATGAAATCATTTATTTCATTTATGATTGAAATGAATATAGAATGAATCCAAAAACGTCTTGAAATAAATTCTGCATTCAATAATCATAGAGGGAATATCATAGAATATAATGTTTAATGAAACTATAGTATTATTATTTATGAGTACAATCTCATGGAAGATATTGTAGTTATTCCAGTATTGAAATTCAATACTATACTAGGGATGTACTGGCTCCCAAATTATATTGATAAGATCAACTACATAATCATGAAATTCTAGTAGTCTTGAATGTACAACCTAGAGTTTTTTTCAAAGGATATATATATATATATATATATACCAAACATAGAATTGACGATAAGCACGTCCCATGACCCTCAATAAAGTGATAATCATTGAAGAGGGTGTAGGAAATTATGTTATTAGTATATAAAGTATACCCATAATTTAGGAGTAATTTGACATATTTCATGAATAGTTTCTTAGAACACCCTCAGAAAGAGAGGTATATTTCACCATTAAAATTATGAGTAGTCCCAATTTGATAGTGATGACCCCATATATAATGTAAAATTTGATGTTATAGGAATTAAGTAAAAAAATTAAAAATCTTTTGGAGAATGGATTTATTTACCAAGCATGAATATTTAGGGATATCATGGTCTATTTGTAAAGAGTAATGATGTATAAATGTAGTAATAAATAGATTATAGAGAACAAAATGGGATCATAGTGAATTAAAAGTACCATCTCAAAATGATTGATTATATATTTGACCAGATTCATGTGGATCTATCCATCTAAAATATTGAACTCCCAAATGAGTATCAATAACTTTGTTTTAAAAAATATGATATTCTAAATACTAGCTTCAAAACATGATATGGTAATTAGGAGTTTTTTGTTTTTCCCTCTGGTCAGAATATTGATCACACTATATTTATGGATGTGAGGAATATAGTCCTTAAGGGCCGCCTTGATATATTTATGGTTGTTTTTTTGGATTATATTTGGTGTTTTATAAATTTTAGGAAAATGATGAGAACCTCCTAAAAATTATATTAAAATCCCTATGGAAGAAGAATATTTTTTGAAAAATTAGCATATGGGAATTATAGTAACAAAAATATTCATTATTGGGGAACCTTGTAACCAATGAATGAATCTTAGTTGACACTACTATGGAAAAGTCATATAGTAGTGTATTAGTCATACAATAGTAACTGAGATTCATGGTTTCCTTGATTTATTAGGGTATTATAGGAGGTTTTTTGAAAAAAAGTTCCACACATTCTATTCCAATAACCATGTTGTCTTGAAATGGAGATTTATTTATCTGGAAAAAGAAGTGTGATGAATGTTTCAAAAAACTGAAGAAGAGATTGGATATTGATTATGTATTAATTCTAACCTCTATTAGAGAATATTTTTTATTTATAGTGATTCAACTATGAAAGGGATTCTGTGAAAAATCATTTAAACAATTATGTGATCTGTTATACTTCATGATAGTTAAATCCTCATTGATAGTATTATCCTACACATGATATGGATTTACCTATAATCATTTTTCATTTAAATATATGGATGAGTTATTTTTATGGGTAAGAATATGATATATACACATTCAAATAGATATTGTAGTATATTTCCACACAATAAGAGTTGAAAATGAGACAAAAGTGATGGTTGGTGCTTCATAACAACTATTCATGTTCAATTCATCATCACCCTAGTTGAGAAAACAATGTCTCAAAAACATTATGTAG
The DNA here is from genome assembly GCA_963277665.1 of Viscum album. Lineage (NCBI taxonomy): Eukaryota > Viridiplantae > Streptophyta > Magnoliopsida > Santalales > Viscaceae > Viscum > Viscum album. The sequence continues at coordinate 1,761,199,044 of OY728120.1, read as the reverse complement.
TAAATGACTTGTTTTTATAGAAATTATGGGGATTTAAGGATATAAATTGATTTACAACCTATTGAGGTTTTAAAAATAAATCATGTTGGAATGTAAATCATTAATCATATCCTAAATTATTCTGGAAGCTGAATTTCAAGAGATGATAAAGAGTGATCAATGAGAATATTATCTGATACCATAATAAGATATTGGTTGTGATGAATGTTAAGTTTTTTTAGTAAAATGTGGACCCTAAAGATGTAGTAAAATTTCATACAAGGATATGTATCCTATATATCCATTTGATTAAGAATGAGACAATGGATGATGCTCATAGATATACATTCTAAATACATCTTAGAAGAGATAAAATAAATAAGGACCTTTAGTATTATTATTGTGTGGATAATATTAAAATGGAGATTTTTGACAACACTAAAATTTTCGGGGTATTTCCGCAGTTGAATAGAGAATAAAAACATCCTAAATATTTATTGCAACCACTACTCAAAAAACATGAATTTGGAAAACTATCTCTATGGAATTTATCAACTGTATCCCAAGAACATTAGAAGGAAACAATAAAATATGTGTTATATTGGATTGACTCACCAAGACTACCCATTTTGTTGCAATTCATGGAGATTTCTCTCTAGGAAAACATATAAAGATATATTAAAAGTAAGTGGTGAGGATGCATGGGGTTCTAATTTCAATCATTTCTGATTGAGTTATAAGGTTCACATCTATAATATGGAGAATCGTTCAAAATTATCAGAATAATAAATTGAACATCAATATGGCCTATCAACCCTAAACAGATGGAAAATTTGAAATTACTATTTGGAAACTTGATAATATACTTAAAACAATCTTTGTGGAATTTAATGGTGGATGGGAACGATATCTCCCCTTATTTGAGTTATAATTATAAAAATAATTCCTCTCAAGTATTAAAATGGGACCCTATGAAGATCTATATATGAATTGATTTAGATCTCAAACATCTTGGGACGAATTTTTTGAGGTAATTATACATGGTACCGATCATGTGCTAGAGGTAATGGAAAATGTTGATTTCATCAAATAATATATTAAATATAATTAGAGTTAGCAGAATAGCTACGATGAAAACCATCGTATGGAATTCATGTATAATTATGTAGACAAAAATTTCCATAGTATATCACAATTTAAGATAGTTTTACGGTTTTCAAATAAAGGTTATATAATCCCTAGGTTCAGTAGAAATTTTGAAATCCTTGATCAAATAGCTGTAGTGGCCTATCAAATAGAACATCCACCAAATTTAACTCATGTTCATTATTTATTCCAAATTATTATCTTGATTATGTGTATACCCCATCCCTCACAAGAACATAATAGTGAAGTGGAGAAAATCTAACATGAAATATCTTTTGAGGAGCTTCCAGTGGAGATCCTGAACTATAGAGACAAGGTTATAAGAAATAAGAATGACCACCATGTAAATGTGTTTTGGATGAATTATATGTATGAAGAAGAAACATGGTAAATAAAGGAAATAATGGAACCAAAATGCCCTAAAAACTTTTGAACCGAGAATATGATCTGAAATTTCATGGATGAAATTTCTAAAGGGGGGAAAATGTAGTGACTCATGAATTTAAAATATTGTTTTTTCCTTATAAAATCAGTGTTATATTTGATAATATATTAAAAATATAAGTATAAATGATCCAAGAAAACTTTTTATCATTAATAAATATCATAAAAATTGTTATCTATGAATACATTTGAAATTCAAAATATTAAAACTGGACAAAAATAATAATTTTTCTAAAAACTAAAGACAATGTATCACCCTATTCATCTAGAATCATCACCCCCATAGATAAAACTATATAAATAAAACCAAATATTAATAAAGCAATCAAAATCATAAGAAATTGAAAATATATTATTAAGATGTTTTTTAGTGAATCTAGAGTGAGATAATGAAGATTTATTTATAGAGAGAAGTTTCACCATTGGAATAGATAAATGATTATTGCTTAAAATAACCATGTCTATATTTTAACATTGATAATTATACCCATTTGTTATAACTTTACTATTATAATTGGTGTTTATAAGTTTTAATGACAATGTGAAATTGATGTAGAAAGAAGAAACAACGCCCTAAACTAGTAGATCCATGTCGTTTGAATCCCATTTATTATAACATGGGAGTGATGTAGTGTCATTGGGTTTCACCCTTTATGTAGCCCAATATAATACAAAACAAGTGAATCTTGAACGAAATCTATTATAGGATATATTCACGTTAGTGTATATTTATAATCAGTCAATGTTACTCAACCCACCACATTAAACTACAACCATCACACACATCACCCTTAAAATGCCTGAATGTGTAATAAGGGGCTAGATGTATAGTCCATAGTAACATAAACTATAATAAAATTTTTTAAATAAAATATTAATTATATTGATCGCTTTTTGTGACTAATATTTTTAAATGAAATGTATTTTTACGTAAGAAAAATTTGATAAATTGATTGTTATATGAAGATTAAACATTATAGTATTGGTTATAAAATATTTCCGATTTTATAATAATATGATATATTATAAATAATATTTGTTTTAATGAAATTTTATTTTTAAAAACTCTAATTTATATAATTTTTTTTTTATATTTTTCAATGTCGTTTTTTCAACTAACATAAATTTAAAATTCTATTAAAAACAATAATTATTCAATAAATAAAGAATTTTATATTTAAAAGGTATAATTATCATATTTTTATATATTGTTTTATTAAAAATATTATGTTTAAAATCATCACCTCAAGACTAGGTTACAGTTAATTTTTGAAAATTTTATAAAATACATTATTTTTCAGTGAAGAGTAAATATATAGTGTTGGTTATTCAGAATGTTTTATGACGTATTATTTAGGTCATAATGATTCAATAATTATTTAACCATATTCCATGACATTTAATATGTTAATTAATTAATATTAATTATTTTAATATATTTTAATAAATTTCAAATCTTATAAGTGACATTCTAAAGTCTAAAATTAAAAATTTGATTTATAAAATATTACACTGATGAAAATTTAATATTCGATGCCAAAAAAAAGATTTTTTTAGAAAAATAGGATCTCATAGATTAAAATATCATAAAATATGACTAATATGTCAAATAAAATAAGAAAAACTATGTTTTACACATCATTTTTTCATCTCCCCCATCCATTGTTTCGAAGACCTATATTTGGAAATTATTAAACAATTCTTAATATTTTTATATAAATAAATACTAATTTCACCCTTACCCTTCAATAAATATCCATGCTACATAATTGTATTATCACATTGACGGCCCCAGAGTAGCCCAAGGTTTCATTAAGCCCTCAAGTTTCCCTTCTCATGTCACAGGAACAACTATTCATTGTAAAGGAATTATCCTTCATATCACTTCAACTCAAGAAACTATTTTTTATGTATTATATATGTTATGTTACAATATTTTCGTACCTTTTTTATCATAACCAAACATCTAATTTATGTTTTATCAATGCTATACTTTCTTTAATTCTCATTTCAATCCTTTTTTATTCAACATTTTATATCTTTCATCCAGCCAAATTTACTTCTTTAATTTCAATTTTTTTAGTGAAAAATTATTTTATTGTGAATACCCAAACCATTTCATTATCCATAGGTATTCAACTATATGACAATACCAATTTTTTATTCATTATTTTACACATAACAAATCCACATTAACTTTATGAGGGTTAGAAATTATTTTATTTCCAATCCGTTATGCACTAACCTACATAATTATTTTATATGAAAACCATACTTTATTTTCATCTTGTTTTTAACAAAATGATTTCATAAAATCAATCTGTGTCATATGAAACTAATAAATATAAATATTGTTCCTTGATATCTATTGTATGAATTTTGTAATTAATTCAATCTTCAAATATGACATGTTTGATGATACCTTACATAATAAGCGTGGTAATTTTGATTTATTAAACCCTAGTGATAAATATTTGTGATATTCTTTGAATGTATCATTTAAATATAGTAGAAAAATTTCTATATTTAGATAAATATTATTTTTATCATTATATACCTCATACTCTCTTGATCATGTTATATTATTATAACTATGGTTCTTATTGATATACCTCATGATCATATGATACAAATATTCCTTTCATATACCTTTCGTGGGATAATTATGACATATTTCCATTGATATTTGTTCTCAAGATATTATTTGTATTAAAATTATCTTGTGGGGGTATCTATAAAGGAACCTTCCCTGTTGAATATAAGAATGTTTTATTTTTTCATTTATTATATTAAAAATTATTATGAAAATTATCTTTAAATGATCAATAAATTTTTCTATGCAATAAATGTCTATGTAATAAAATGGTAGATTCTATATTAAATAAAATTTATTGAATTTATTGTCCCATGAGAATAATATTCTTTTGACATGATAATTTATATTTCTATCAATCCTAAACAATTAATCTAAAGACTGAAATTCCATAAAATAATTATCTCTACATGGGAATTGACTGATCATTGGTGAGGAACAAACTTCATAGTTATGAAACTGTAAATATTGTTACATTCTATGATTATCTAAAAAATATCCTTGATTCAATCATAGTTTATCCCTGATCTAATTATACCAATTAAAATGAGGTTCCCCTATCTTTCTCTCTAATATCCCAAGTCTATGAAATTAACCCCATTGATATGAAATAATGGAATAATTTTTGAGTAAAGACTTTCTTTTATCAATAAAATAAAATAAATATATTATTCTTCTATTTTATTCAATGTACCCACCAACACCCTCCTTCTACCGAACACCCAAAAGCTTTCCAAATTTAAGTCACACATATGGTAAACCCCACATTACAGAATAATATGGGATCTCATATTTATCATAAGATATTTCAAACAATGAGAAAACAATTTATTCATTAAAAATACAAATTTTTATTAATTAATACACACACATATATATATTAATATTTTCAATATTTAAATTTTGATTTCCAATAAAACATATAAAAATGTTCAAACTCCATGAAAATAACATAATATATATATAGAAATATTTATTAGATCAAGCTATGGAACACAAAATTATTTTAGTGGGAAGGTCCCAAATGGTGGTAACACAATAATAGAAATGTATCCAATGGTGGAAGGCATGATATTTATAAATGGTATTAGAGGGTTTCTATTTTGTATTATATTTTGATTTAGGAATAAGTGAATACTATTTTGGATGAAAAATTAGTTGAATATCCAATTTTTTTATGGATTGTCGACTTGAGAGAGTAGAAATGATTATAACTGGTCACAATGTTATATTACTGGAACCTTAAGAATCTATTAGTAATTTATATAGTTTTTGGATACTTCAATCAAGATAGTTCATAAAATATGATTATTAATCATAATGGATTCAAGTATGGCACAGTGAAAATGAATGAAGAAGATTTTATTTCATGTGTTTTTAGATTTAAATGACATAAGATTTTTATTAAAGTGATTAGTTGGATAGTGTTTAGTGGGAACAAACTGAGGTTCATTAATTCATATACTAAACATTAAAATAATAATGAAGAGAAATAATAACACAATGCAAAGAGTTTCTTTCAAAATATGAAATAAATATCATTCAATATGTGATTCAATGTTAATTATAAGAAATATAATATATCAAATATATTAATGTAAAATTTAATTTCATAACATATATAAATATCATTGGGAATTTTTGAGTCCCCAAATATTACGAGAAACTCTTCATGAATGATCATAATTTTCCTCCATTCCATAGAGAATATTTTATAACTAGTTAATGGAAATTTTTATTTAAGATCCATGGGGTAGAAAATTAGTTTTTACTTTTAAATGCACCACATACAAATTCCCATTTATGTATGTTTTACAATGAGATAAATTTTATAATTATACTATTCAATAAATAAATTATTCGTCTTAAATTTATTATCTCGTCATTTTTAGAGATATTTACAGCCAAAGTTTCACAAAAAACTATTTAATATTTTTCAAAATACATATTTGAAAATATTATTTATTTTTGATGTAAAGTGATTTTTTTGCCATTTATTTTTTTATATTGATAGGTTATGAACTTGGGATAATTGATATAAATATGTGGATTTTCATATAAATGTGTTGTGGAAAACTCAATGAGATCATAAATGTAAATTACCAATATACATGCTTCTTATATCTTGATATGCATTGAAATTAACCATTTTATAGGGTCATAATTAGGATTCATTCATATATTCATAGTATAATTAGAAGATATTAATATAATTTTAAATAGTGGATGAACATCCTCATTATACATATAGGCCTTCCTAATAGCAATGTTTTGCATAAAAAGCTATTTCTCCACAATCTTATTAATCAATGTACATTCAACCCATAAGAAAATAGGTTTTTAAGGTACGCAAATTGACTATCACATGCATTATATATACAACAATAACATGAAAAAAAGTTGACTTTATGAAGTATTCTCATAATAAAGATGTAGTTATTCATGGATATCTATATAAATTTCATGTTTTAGGAGAAGAATGTTGAATAGTAATTATTTAATTATTTAATGATTATGTAGTGATGATTTTCTTGATATTTATCAACTATATCATTCCTTAGTGTAGATAGATGTCGTCATTATTGAAGTACACTTTTATACTATCTTATGTTATTTGAAATTTAAGATAATAATATGGTTTATTTTCTCTCTATGGATAATGAATTAATTCATTATTTATTTTTATTATCCTTTATGGTTTATTTGATTAATTGTTTTTGGTAATGGTGATTTTTATAAGGATGTATACTATAGTGAATCATAAAAAGTAATTATATATATATTTAATAAATGAAGTTGAATCATTTTTTTACATATATCATTTTGAGGAATATCTTATTAAGGGATTGATAGTTTTTATATAAATTAATTATAGTTACACGATTCAATTCTAGATTTTATTTTTATTTGATAATCCCCTTATTAATAAATTTGAGAGAGAGAACGAACATGATATGAATGATTGTATGCATAATTAGTAAGGTTCATGGTCTATATGACATGGTGAATGATACCATTCACCTTTATGCCGTGAATAAATGATGAAAAACCTTCCCAAACACATTTTCAAGATTTTATCATCTCACAACCTTTTTCTTTTAATAGAATTAAATACTTGTTTATAGAGAATAAAGGGACGATGATGAGTCCATATCCCTTTTGCACTAGATTTATATTTATTTATTTGGGGGAAGATTAATATATTTTCTATCAGCATTGGTTTTCTCTTGTAAGATATATCTTCCATGATTCATGGCCTTGGGGGTCCTATTTCATAAATTCACTTAATTTTTTTTGTAATATAATCCTTATTTTTGGAGCACCATGGACGTCCTAAAGGCCATGTCTCATGTTGTCATCATTCAATGACCCTAAGGACATATTTAAGTGAAAATGAACAGTAAAATGGTAAGTATAACATATACAATAAAGCTATGCTACAATAACTACTATATTATATTATAATTCCTCCCGATCTGAATTTTATTTTGGGGCATTCAGATTGGCGTATGGGGTTATTACCAAGAACATAATCCACAAATACATATTTATTTACATGGAGAACTAGTATTTTATTAGAATATTTTAATTAAAAATTGATCAAAGGGGATATGATAATGTGTAAGTATTTATTGAATATTATTTTCAATGGGGTAACATTAAATTAATTAAATTTAATGATTTAGTTTTTTTCATTTTAATAATTTGTCGAGGGCAGTTTAATTTTTATTTCATATTTCTCATTGTCATGATTGTGTATTAATGGTGGTAAACTAAAATTATATAATTAGAAATGAATTGAATCATAAATTCAAGTGATTTTTAATAGAAAATTCATGTAATATATGATAAAAAATTAAGAGTTAAAATAGGTTAAATTAATTTAATTTGACTACAGCATTGGTGGAGTTATTTTTTGGAAGATTTATATTAGATCATAGAGGAGACATACCTTATCAATAAATAATATATATATTATTTTTAGAAATTCCCAATGAATATTTCATAATTATTATATTATTTAATATAATTAAACATTATAAGCCCTAAATTAAACACAACCCAAAAATTGTAATTTTTTTCATAGTGATTAACTTTGAATTCATTTAATTATAGAAATATATAATGTTTCATCCCAAAAATTTATTCAATATTGACATCATTATATATCATATATAATAATCCTTCATGATAATCAAGGAAATCTAAAATATATTGAAATATTGAGGCTATATGCTCTGTTATATTAAAAGAACATAAATGATTTTTTAAAGAAATTTCAATAGACTATAAAGCAGATTTGGAAATCGAGATTGTTAAAATTTTAGCATTTATTGAAAACAAATTTGTTTTATATCTAGAATAATAATATATAATATCATAGAATTTTTTTCCTAAAAATGATGAGATTAAATAAAAATCATGTAGAGAGGAATAATAATAATGAATCATAAATAACGAACAATGGGAAAATAAATTTCAAATGTTAAATATACATAACTATAAAAAAGAATTAAATATTCCAAGGATCACTACCAATAATATAACAACATAGTTGATGGTACATCACTTAAAAAGTCATAAAACATTATGGATTGAGCATCAAAACCCATATCTCATAACAGTGTGAATCATTTATCTCTAGCCATTTATATTTTATAGTTGATTAGGAAGCAATATCCACCTTCAATTATAATCAGTCAAAATATAAAGAGTTACCTAATGTACTGAAGGGATATATAACTATTTTACACTTAGAAACAAAGCGATATATTCACACATATATCATCCTTGTAAAATCAATAATTCACTATTCTATTATTAACACATTGATAAAATACCCATCATATATAATTTTCAAAGGTTATCATTTAATAATTAGTAAAAATATATATTAGAACATAAAAAAATATTCAATCATTCCAAATAAACATATAAAATTTCTATTTAAAGAGGTAAAAAAGGGAAATTATAATATTATATGGTGGATATTTTTGAAAATTAATGAAAAATGGAAGAAAATCATGGAAACGTTTCACTCTATATTTTTAGAACATTACAAAAAAAATAATGTTACTATTCAAATGAAAAACTGATTTGATAGAGGTAGAATGATTTATAAATTATTATTTTCATAATAAATATCCCAATATTTCATTCATGAAAATAAATAACTTTAACATCTAATAAACATGTATATATTGATAAGAAGTGGTATGAAATTCGAATGATGTAATATCTCTAGGCATTGGGATTGTTTAGAGATAATCCTTATCATAGAAATAGTTATATACTTTGAATTTGGATTGAATTATTTGGAAACACAATTGTTTAATGCAAAAATATAAGTTTAATTTTTAAAATAATATATTAGTGCATATGATGTAAGAATGTACAAGCATATTTAAGAGAAAAAACCAAAATTGTTTGTGGAAATTATCCTTTAAAATGTTGTATTTTATGATATAATACTTAATAAAAATGTTGAATTGGATTATATCATTTAAATTCTATTGAAAACTAGATAAAATGGAATATAAAATAATTAAGGTGTAAAAATACTAATCCCATAATAATGAAGGTAATGAATAATTATTATTACTCAATGAAAGGATATTTCATCCATATGACCATTACATGTATTTTTTAACCATATATCATATCCTGATATGGATTGTTTATTACCCCATTCAATTTTTTTTCCACTAGTTTATTAATAATTATATATAAATATTAAATTTATGTTTTTTATTTTAATATAATATCCTTTAAGAATCTATAATAGATTAATAGATTGTATATAAATTCAATATATTGTTCTCGGTTCCGATGATTTTCTAATGGATTTTCTAGTGATAGTATAAAAATATTGAATTTTAATTTCCCATAATGTGATTATTTTCTCATTCAAAATTTAATTTTTTTAATAAATATATAATAATTTTATACTATAACAACATTGTTAACATGAGATAAATTTATCATTAATATAATATATTAAAAAATTATAGTGTTCTATATCCATAAATTTTAATAGTATTATAGCAACATTGATGTGGGTACATAAATCACCCAAAACATAAACATGTTTTAATTTAATGGATGACTATTAGATTTTTTTTGAAATATCATAATAAAAGACTAATAATGATCTTTTCTACATAATATTCGAGTTTTAAATAATATTCAACAAGTGGGAGGATAATAAGCTAAAAAGAAAATAAATTTATATTATTATTAGATTTGATGTGGAAATTTGACCATTATTGGAAACCAAAATTATTTTTGGAATATTTATATATATATCTCGTGACAAAAGGATTTTAAATTTTTTTGTGGAATTTTATGAGGGAATTTGAGCATAGTGAGGTTGGAAAATATAGTTTTCAATGTGTTTTCATTAATTCCAATTTCTATAAGAAATTGCGTGACATTTATCAGGAATCATAATGTGGGTGATAAAAACATAGAATGAAATTATGGTTAGGTGAGCTAATAGAGGAATATTGGTTATAGTAGTAGAAATATTTCTAATAGATATTTTTTTTTCTAATTTGTAAATATATCCCGAATTAATAATCAATATTTAAATGTTCATTTAGAAAATTGTAAAACATTTTTCAAGGATTAATAATTTAATGAGATTAATGTTTTTTCAAAAGAAAAATGTGAATCATCACCCCTTAATATGAGCATCTAGATGTAAATCTTGTGTGTATATTATTTGTGTCAATTCAAATATGTTATAATCATTAATTTTTAAATAAAAATCTGTAACACCTAAAAAATATAGAAATATATGTTTTAATTATTAAATGATTTTTTTTTAATTTAATATAAATTAATAATAAATCTATTGAATTAAATTTATTTATTTATATTAAAAAATATATGTCTTAATAAAAACATAATCTTGAGCATAATTACTAAATATTTAACATAAAACAAATCTCTTAAAAATTATTATTAATAATAATAAGTATTATAACAATTCAATTTCTTTCAATTTTAAATTATATTTAATTAAATTATATTAATAATATGTTAGATTTTTTATAATACATAAATAATTAAATCAATATATCATATTCCAATTATACTAATAATAATATACAAATTGAATATATTTATATTCCATCACCATTGTTCAAATTACCATTTTTTTAATGTTTGGGACCAAAGCCTTTCAGTGTCCTTATAATGGTTATATTACCATTCTATATTTATCCTTAATTATTTCTCTAAAATCCTTTAAAAATATCAATCCTAAAAATGTATATAATATTTTTATCCTTTTTCATTCATTCCTTAGTTGTATTCTATGACAGGATATATAATGGAGATAGTGAGGATGATAATTTATTCCTTGTATTACCTTAAATATATTTTTTTCATCGTATAATTAATAAAATTTATATCACAATGTATTCTTATAACATAATAATTTTTATTTTTCCTTTTTATATTAATTATTAATAGAAAAATAATTAATTTTTTACATTTATGTTTTAGTAAGACAGTTTCCAATGTTTTCGCTTGGGTGTGCCGCCTCACATTGTCACTGAAAGTGAAAATCCCATATGCTTCCTCACATTCCCAGATTTCAAGGGCAGATGAAATTTATCACTTATTTAGAGATTTATACTCCTTTATCCAAATGAGATGACGGGATATCAGTGACTCCTTCCATGGATTCCTCCCCATAATTCCTCTTCTAGTCCAGGTCTCCCTTAGAGATTAAGGCGTTTTTCCTGAAATTCTTCCCAGGGTCATTTCATTATAGATTCTAGTTAATTATACTATTTATATCAGGTAATTATAAATGTTCAAGGCAGGGCATCAGCCTTCGATCTATGAAGTATTCAGGATGGGCATCATTGGCATGTATAGTTGCTGGAACCATGGTACTTGTGAATTCTTCCTTATGAGAGGGCTTATCTAGTATGCAGATGCCCAAGGAATCCCATATTGGTTACATGGAATCTTATTACAAAGGAATTTATACTATGTTTTCCTCAAATTATCATGTTTAACAAGGGGTATACCATGAATATGACATTTATCGAAGATGGATCAGACAAATTAAAACACTAATAGAAGTGGATTCTATGGGTATCTCCCTAGGAGGGAAAACCTAGAAGGTTTCCCTGATAGGTTTATCAAGACATCCAATGAGGAAATATGATAGATGGAGTGTCCCATAAATTGAAGGATTTACAACATGAAGTCTGATTGGAATGACATAAAGTGAAGATCACATAAGGTGGGTGGCAGAAAACAGGACCCCAAGGTTTACCATTGTCTGGGATTGAACCTCAGAGAGGCTTCCTACATACCTTGTTTATAATACAGGGGTTAAAACCCATGTATTTCAAAGGGGGATATCCTATCCTACATAAGGTTAGACACCAGAGTCCCGATAGAAGCATCATTATAATGGATGCAGCTTATGCATGGTTAGTATCCTAGGTGGATGACATGAATGGGATGGAACCGATGTGATGTTAATGGTGGTGTTGGGCTTAAACCTCGATGAGGATTCCTACAGATCTTAGTGACTAGGAATAAAATTTAATATAACTAAAGAATGGACCCATGGAATTAGGGCATACACAAATGATGACAACCTGAAGACATTCTAGGGGCTTACACAAGGTTAAAGACCCATTGCGTGAGTGGCACTCTTTTTTGGAGGATTATAGAGTTGTGTGGGGATTATGAATGGTAACTTCCCATCGCAAGAGGGGAAATCATTGTTTGAGGATTATAGTGATTTATGAGTCTTATTCATGATTATATTCCATGTATATCATAACACCCTATGGAGGCAGATTCAGGAGTTGAATCCCAAAAATGGAAAAATGATGCCTTAGGAGGGTGCATCATTTGGAGAGACTACCAAGGTTTACCAAAGGTTGTTATTGAACCTCAAAGTGTCTTCTTATGTACCCATGAGGGATCCATAACTATATAGTTTGAAGGGGAATACATTTTAACGTCATGTGGGATGAATGTTAATAGACATGAAATAGGCAGGACAAATATATTATTGGGAGTGATGGGATGGATCATCAGAGAGGCTATATATGTGCCCTATCTAGGTGACAAGGATCAAAGTCCATGTAGTAATAATGGGTTTAGCTTAACTTCATAAGAAAAGAGGTACATGAGACTTGTGCGTGGTTATCATCCCAGGTGGATTTCATGATCACTACCAACTCTAATCCCACATGAGTCATGATTAATGTGAGAAACAAGATGTAGTAGTAAACTGGATGATCGTGTCGTGAATGGTGTGGCCACGCTAGTTGGTTTGGGGCTTACACATGGACAGAAGCCCATGGAGAAAGTGACTGGGACTTACTATAGTAGGGAAGCCTGAGGAGGGTGATCTGATATACAGGGAGGGTATTGTAATAGTATAGGGAACACCCCAATAGTGTGTGTCAGGGATTATCTGACGAATACACAATCCACAGATAGGGACAATGCCCAAAGGGAGGGAGGAGCGAGAGAGAGCTTCTGGTCATTATTCTTTGATTCCACCCAAGATTTTTACACATGTGAATAATCACAGTTTAATGTCATGTTTCAGGTATGAGGGTGCTTGGATGTTTACCGTTCAGCAACTCGAATGAGGAGTACTGAATCATCACCCCTTGGAATTACATAAAATGTACCAACCCAAACCTGGGGGAAGGAAGGAAAATGAAATTCTAGAAAACAATGGGGTGGTAAAATTGTCATTCAAGGGGGTCACGTAATCATGTCTATGTGAAGAAGAAATATCTATTAGCAAGTTTTTTCAATGAAGCATGAGACATAGAAACGTAGCATTGATCTCTAATGAGGGAACTATGAAATTGTTGTGCACATGACTAGAGGTCCATACAGAAAAGGATTACGCAAGACAATGAAATTTCATGTAAGATTAGCAAAAACCTAGTTCCTTGGAGTTATTAAAACCCATGGAGTCCAAATCAAGAGTTTCACACAAGATTGAATACTAGAACATTAGATGAAAGTGTACACAAAAGATAAGGGACATGCGAACAAGATGAAGGGGTCATGGGAATAAAAGTGTTACACAATTACAATAGATTCATAAAATAAGGGATTTTTTGTGCACATAATTTAACTAAAAGGGTAAATGAAATAGGGTCAAGCCCATGTGGGCCCACTCAAAGGCATACCGAAGGGGTGAATTTCATGCAAGATAAAATACCGTGAAGCCATGACATTCACATAGTTATGTAAGGGATTATCTAACACAGACGCGAGTGACTGTTCGACTTCTAGAGAAATTTGTCGCAGGGATTGGGGTTCACTTATATTTATAGGAGAAAATCTCGGTGGAGACATGGAAGGAAGTCATCACAGAAGATTTTTTTTACATAACATTAGGTGATAATTTTTTTTGTAGAGGTATCCTCTATTGCGCATCGATTGGGTTTCTTTCAGGCATCGATCTTTTCTATTTAAGAGGTCTGAGTACAAGAATACTATTTGAAAAATCAATGGGGGCAGTAGAGTCTTGTGCACAGATTTTGACATGGTGTTCCAAATCAAATAATACTCCCAACACCCATGTGATTATCAGGATCATCCACTTAGTCGAAATATGCATTTGCGTCACTCAAATTTTCTGATCTATGGATTCAAGAAGAATTTGTCCCCAAATAATGCACCCCATTGAATATGACCTGAATGGGATCTAGAATGTTGTGTTCTAAGGGAACAATGATGAGCACCTGTTATTTCTATCGGTGAGTGAAAAAGGGATGATATGGCATGTAAGGTTCCCTTTTCATTTGAAGGACTAGATCCACACCTATAAATATAAGGGGAGGGGCTTTCACTTTACCTTGACATTCCATACGACAAGCCATCTTCTCTCCTACATCAAATATTCTTCATTCTGCAAGAAAGGACCAGGTTTTAGTTAGTTCTTTATGTGCCACCGCTAGACCTTGCACAGATCTGACTTAGGTGTATCTTTCTTGAGCGATTGCTAACAATCTTACACACCACTATCTTCTTTGTTCATTGAGCCCTCGTCTTTCATGATATACCATTTGTGCTTTCGAGGCCATTCTGAGATGAATGGTGAATAGGCTAATACTGAGAGGGAGGCTTCCTACGCATCATGAATGGTCGAGATGGTCATGAACCTTCATATACTCCACTTTTGAAGGGTTATCTATGATAATCATATGCTATTGGTAATGATAATAAAGGGTAAAAAATATTACATTTTGAGTGATAGCCTTCTGTTTGGAATTTCAACAATATAAAGGAGGTACTAATCCTATGTGGGACATTGCATACCGATCCTGTGTGGGTTAGATCATGTGTGGGTTAGTGGGGGTTAGTTAGTTATTGATACTGTGTGGGTCATAAGTTGGGATACATAATAGAATTAGATGATCTTGATTTTGACTAATCATTTGTACTTCAATACTTAAGTTATACTGGGTGTGACCTGAGTCTTTACCATTTTGGTACACTTCTATGTGGTGATACCCTTGTGGTACATACCTTTGTGGTGTTAACTTCACGGTATTATTTACTTCGTGGAACAATTGTTCATTTCGCTAAAGTGTTTGACCTTGTGTTTTCTCATCAATGAGATGGGTATACTTTGTAAGTAAGGTATATGTGTAGGCATAAAGCTAAGTAGAGTTGATTGTTGCTTTATGATTTTAATTGTAGTCTTTCTTTTTCAATTATCCTTTGTAGATTATGATAGACCTTAGGGGGTATTGGGGTCCCTAACGAGTATCGTTATACTCACCCCTGCTTGGGCTACGCCCGCACATTACTGTGTGTTGTGCAGACGGGAGACATTATTGATTGAGGTCGAGGGTACCAAGGCTAGAGGCTACTCGATGGTGGACCTTAGTTGAGGTGTACCACAGAGATGACCATTCGAGAGGTTTACCTACCCTTCAGGTAGGATCCTTGGCATTGTTTCATAGGAGCATTTTTTATTTTACATGTACCTTCTAGTTGGACTTTTATTCCAACCCCTTTACTTATTGTACTGACAATATTTACTATTTAGATTTCTTTGTGCTTGTATCTTGCTATGTTCTTGGTTTTGGGTGTGTTATCATGTTAAAAGGAAATTCATTCCTGGTTTTAGGGATATGCCTTTCTGGTGCTAGTCTCCATCCCCGGGCCTATGGGAGGCGGGCTTGGGGTTATCACAGCACGGGCCCCAGGGGACGGGTCGTGAAAAATTTGTGTCAGATGATTCAGTTCTACCGGAGAACATAGACTTTGATCTTTTCTTTTGGATATAGTGCTATGTGTAATGAGTGTGGTTTTTAGTTTGGGGAATCCATTGTTGGTGCGGTGGATGACGTATCTATACACCTGGACCCTAACATATGATTTCCAACGCAGTGCACAAAAACTCTATTAGTGTGTGTGTTTTTTAAGGGTTTTATTTGCGGACTCTTTGAGTCAGGTCACCAGGTATAACGTATTGATCGTGGTACACCTTTTTTTCTTTCGGATGTTCCCACATAGATATCCAACTTGGGTTCCAGATAGAGTACGCGATGACATCCCACCGAGCGATGAGGCGTTGGTGCAAGTCCCCCTTTCGGCAGTTTTACCATCAGATGATGTACCAGAAGCACCACTACCCATTTGGGAACTGATTCCAACAGACCTAGCAGGAGAGGGTGCACGCCGATTGAGTGAATTTCATGAGTTCTAGCACCAGAGGACACCGATGATCCAGGAAGAGATGGATCCATTTGTGGATAAGGACTGATAGGAGGCTGTGGTTATAGTTTTTCAACTGGTAGGGACACCAGCTAATCCCATGGTCATCCTTGCTGCCAGTCTACTTCATGCTACAATGGGGAGATGGTGGAGCATGATGCTCCAGGTTCATGATGACATAACTCTCCTATGGGAAGACTTTATGAGCCTATTCAGGACAGAGTGTGTCCCAAAAAACTTACACTCTGTGAGTATATAGGAGCTTCTCCACCTGCTGTAGGGAAATATGAACATGGCTCAGTATTCATCAAGGTTCATCGACCTCTCACACTACTCCTCTGACATGGTGTGAGACCCTTTCTTCAGGGCTCAATCCTTCAAGCAGGGACTCGGACGAGAGATTAGAGTGTCGATGAGTTTTCTCAGCATCCCGATGTAGGATGGGGTATTAGAGAGAGAACTCTTAGTGGAGATTAACCTTGCAGAGTAGTCACCAGTAGTGAGACCCACCACGAGATGTCACTTAGCAGTGTCATCAGTAGCTGGTAGTATACTAATAATGAAGAGGTCCAGGAGGACCAGACCTACATGTGGATGATCACATGATACATGGTCTGTTGTGCGGGGCTCTCAAGAGAGAGCAGAAAAGGCGAGGAGAAGACCTTGTTACTAATGAGGTGGGCATGGTCACATTCATCATGAATGCCTAAACCATAATACAGATGACCAGAAGATGGTCGAAGTACAACCTTGGTAGAGGCAATGGTTCGATCGATGAGGTCCAAAAGCAGCAAGTGGAGGTGGCAGAGGTGCTGGTTGTGTAACAGGCGGTGGGTGGCTATTTGAGGTTCAACCGCCGCCTCCTCCCGGTGGTCCACCCCGTCGACAAGGAGTAGGTATACTTGGATGAGAACAGCTCTAGGAAGCTGAGGCCTATGACCACAACACTCTAGAGATGATTCTAGGTATGATATGTGTCTACAACACCTTAGCTACAATACTTATAGACACTGGTTCCAGTCACTCTTTTATTACCACAATCTTCATTCGGTGCTCAGAAATTCTAGTGGATTCATTGGATCAAAACTTAGGGCTTGAGAGTCATATGAGAGAGGACATAATGATTACAAACTAGTTACAGCAGCGTGAACTTACTCTAGGAGGAGAGAGCATCCGCTGGGATCTTCTAGTAGTGGTGTCGAGGCCTCACGACGTCATCATGGGTAAAGACTGGTTATCCCCAGTCCATGCTCAGATCGACTATATGAGGTGAAAAGTGCGGTTTGTCTATGAGGATGGGACCATGGTTTCCTTCCCCAGCGAGAAGGGAACCTTTTCAGCACATGATTGACTTTCCCGGAGGATGTTTCAACCTATCACTGATCAGTTGGATAGCCTTACCCTTGGAGTAATTGATGTAGAGAGTCCGAGATATCCAGTAGTGGTGGACCAGCACACTGATGTTTTCCATGATGATGTTCTGGGTATACCTCCTTGTAGAGAGGTTGATTTTAATATCAACTCATACCCCAGGACGACACTAATATCTACACTAGCATATCATATGGCTCTCACAGTGATTTAAGAGCTGTGAGTACAGCTAGAGGACTTGCATGTGCAATGGGTTCATTATGACTAGTGTTTCTCCTTGTGCTTACCCAATTTTGTTCTCCATGAAGGAAGATGGGAGTTTGAGAGTCTGTGTGGACTATCGACACCTTAACTAGGTGACCATGAGAAAAAAGTAACCACTATGGAGGATTGATGATCTTTTTGATTTGCTTAAGGGATCACAGTGGTTTTCAAAGATATACCTCAGATCAGGCTATCAGCTGCTCAGGGTACGAGATGAAGATGTGCAGAAGATGACCTCCAGATGTCAGTATTTCAATTATGAGTACTTGGGTAAGACATTCGGCATGACCAACGTCCCAGCGGTGTTCAGGAGACTCATGAACAAGATCTTCTGGCCATTCCTCGATCACATTGTTTTAGTTTTCATCAATGACATCATAGTACACTTTGTTATATGGGTGGATCATGACTATCATCTGCATATAGTTCTGGACACACTCTCAGAGAAAAAACTATATGGTATGCTCTAAATGTTCCAATTATGTATCTAAGAGATTCACTTCCTGGGACACGTCATCTCGATTGCATGACTTGCATTGGATCCAGTGATGATTGAGGTTGTGCTTTCTTGGGATCCACCCTAGAGTGTGACATAAGTCTGGAGTTTCCTGGGTTTTTCCGGTTAATACCGGAGGTGTCTGCCTAACGTTTCTAGATTTGCGGAACCCTTATCAGTGTTAACAAATAAGGGGAAACCCTTCATGTGGTTGGAGTGATTCCAGTGCATTTTCCAGGAGCTTAGGAAGTGACTGATGAGTGCCCCCATCATGAGTCTACCAGAGCAGGGTGTTGGGTATGTAGGCTACTGCGAAGAATCAGAGACCGATATTGGATGTGTCCTGATGCATGTGTGACCAGTTATCAACTATGGTTCTCAAAAACTATGATAACATGAGTAGAACTATGCTATCCATGAACTAGAGTTAGAAGAAGTGGTTTTCTCATTGAAGATGTGGCAAAATGACTTGATGGGTGAATGTATTACAATTTTCCATGATCACAAGAGTCTCAAATATATCTTTTCTCAAAAGGACCTGAACCTGAGACAACGGCGTTGGCTTGAGTTCCTCCAGGACAACCACTTTGAGACAATCTATACTTTTGGGAAGAGGAACATATTTACTGATGCAATCATCATGAGATCTGGTATACAGTTTCTGAGTGAGGAAACAGAAAAACTAGCCACTTTTTAGATATCCTACGTGGATCAAGATGGAGTAGCTTATCTATAGTCGTTGACAGTCACTCCCCCACTCCATTAGAAATTTAGGGAGGTTCATCTTGGGGACACTATCTACGAGGCTCGACATGCTAAGGTATCCACAAGACATGCACCTAATAGATTTTCTGAAGGTGGGGAGCATGTCATCCTCTTCAGAGGGCATACTAGGGTACTGGTGGTGCTTCAAGAGGAAGTGTTGAGGGAGTTTCATACATCCCCATAGCCGTAAATCCATGAGTGGCGAATATATACCGAGACCTCCGACATCAGTATTGGTTTCTAGGAATGAGAAAAGCTGTAGCAGAGTTTGTCTCTTGATGCATCACTTGTCAGCAAGTGAAGGCAGAGAATTTGGTTCCAAGAGTCTTAGTTTAGCCACTAGAGGTATAGAGTGGAAGTGGGGTGGAATTTTCATAGATTTTGTTATAGGACTTCCTCGCACATCCAAGAGAAATAATTCTATCTGGGTGATCATTGACCAGATCACCAAGTCTGAACACTTCCTACCTATCAAAGAACATGGTTCGGTAGAGGGCTTGGGATGACTCTACGGGCATGCGATTTTACAGATTCATGGATTTCCCTTGATGATTGTCTCTGATTGTGATGCATGTTTCACTTCCTGGCAATGGAAGGGGTTGTAGGTGTCGTCCAGGACTCAACTTCGATTGAGCACCGCCTTTTATCCTCAGACGGATGGTCAGATAGAGCAGACTTTTTAGACCCTTGAGGACATGTTGCGTGCTTTCATCCTTGATTTCGTCCGCATCTGGGAGGTTCACTTTCCCTTGGGGGATATTGCATACAACAACAATTATCTTTCCAATATTAGTATGGAACCATTAGAGGAATTTTATGGCAGACCTTGCAGATCACCTCTGTGCTGGACTGACCTAGGGGAGTCAGCACTCATGAGACCAGAGATGCTACAGGCTACCAGAGACAGAGACCTCTGGAGTTCGAGGATGGTGACCATGTATTCCCATGGTTCTCACCTCGATGAGGATTGTGGAGATTTAGCTCAGGAGAAAAGTTATCTTTGAGGCTCATTAGACCCTTCCAGGTCCTCAGTAGAGTTAGTGAGGTGGCCTACCACCTAGATATTCCTCTTTAGTTGTACCGGGTGCACGATGTTTTCCATGTATCCTTGTTGAGGAGGTATGTGTATGATCCTTCACACATCACTGACTGGGGAGAGATGGACATCAAGTATGGGGCGATGCTTGCGGAGGTTTTTGTAGAGATTGAGGATCGATATGAGAGAGTCCTTCGTGGGCGATCGATACTTCTAGTGTGCATTTAATGGTAGGATGGGAACCTCCTGGAGAGAACATTGTAGTGGGAGGATCATATTAGTGCTCAGAACCCCCACTTGTTTTCCTAGTTTGTGTTGTGTCTTTAGGATATGCAAAGCCCTAAGGTGGGGAGAATGTAGACTTTTTCATGTAATTTTTGAAAATTATATGAAAATATTACGAGTCTGTGAATTTCGACAGCACATGATTCTAAGGCCTGAAGTGGACGAAATAAATTTCTAAACATTCTTTAAGTACGTTTAGCCAACATGCGAGAAAAAAGTTGTATCATTTGAACCAGTCATGTAATTGAAATCTGAGTACATCGTTAAACTCACAGCCCTGATATTCACTTAAGGGATGTTTACCCTCGACCACAGTGGGTCGAGAGAAGATGTTGGTTTCACTGTTTTTCGTAGAGTATTAAATAAAATAAAATAATTTTATTTTCAAAATTTATCCTCCCACCACTCCATTGAAATTCAGGTATCGAGAACAACATTAGAGAGGTAAAACATTTAATTCTGAGCATTAAATATCTGGTTACAAAAAATGTGTAACCACAATCTTGTTAAATTAACAGGATTCATTAATTTTAAATTAATGTATCATATTTTTATTGAAGAGTTATATTATCTCTTCTTGAGGGGATTGGGGGTTGGGTTTCTGTTGGAAAAAAGGAGAGGGGGGTCTTGAGTCTCCTAAATAAGAATATATCCACCAAGCATGTTTGGAGGATTATCGTTTGAGTGGAATCATAAGCATCTTGTTGCAGGGATGACAAACACCATCACCACCTCCAATCGCGAGTATTCCCCAACGAACGACCGAGGTAGGTTTTGCTCTGGATTATTCTTCATTAAAATTTTATGTTGATTCAATCTTCTTATGGCACTTGTTGTAAAACTAATGTGGAGGGTGCAATCCAAATGAACATAGCCTGATCCATCAGCTACCTCGTCGATTGATGTGTTCTTCGTGGTTGGATCATTAGGTTGAGTGGAACAGGAGCACGTCAAGAAAGATAAAAAGGTGGCATCCCAAGTCAAAATTTGATCTCTTTAGTTTGTAGAACGGGCCATCAGATCTCACCCGGTGACCTGAGGAAGTGTCAGTGACCAGAGATGGTGATCGATGTTCACAGGGTGCAAGGCGGCAGCCAGCACATCGGCTGGTCGTGAGGGCGGTGACGGTGCAACCACTCCAATGGAGGTGGCTGCTGCTCGTCTATAACGACCCAGCCTTTTCGTACTGTACTATTACATCATTTCAAAGATAAACAACATAATAGTATTACACATGGAGGATCCATAGGTTTAGTGTCTTGGGAAAACTAGGACAATACATAACAAGTACAACATCAAGCATAAACATTTATTTAATTTCTTCTTCACTAGCTTCTTAGTGGCACTTGTCCTCTCCTTAGTACATGTAGCCACCTGAGGATATACATAAAAATGGGTGAGAGAAAAGCCCCGTAAGGGGATAGATAATAACAATACATCATGGGGTGAGAATAATCATGACATAGGCAAAAGATCATGAACATGAGAGGATCATAAACAATAAACTTGAAATGTGGGAATGCATAAAAATGAAACATCATGTCTTACTGGTTAACTACCACACATACTTGTGAAAAAACCTAGAATCATGTTCACACATCATTTCACATTTACTCATGAGATTCATCACTTTACCCAATGCATTGGAGCGCTGTATAATTCTGGGCGCACCTGTCACATTTAAACATTCATATTGCGCTATATAATTCCGGGCGCACCCGTCACATCATAACATTGTCATTATCATGATTGCCACATAGAACACATATAAAACATGTACATAAATAACCCATGGAAAGGAATGTGTTTCATCTCTTAATAACACATTCATAAGATTTGGGTTCCCAAAAGAAATAGGGAACAACATACTTGATACAAGAACTATCAACCTTGAATGAGAGGTAAAAGTTGAGATCTTGGAAGAAGAGTTCTTTTGGAAAAAAAATTTATGGACATAAAAACTAGTAATAAATATTTATATCAAATAAAATTAATGTAAATGATGATAAAATGATATTTGATGAGTAACCATATCAAAAATTGAGTGAAAGAAGGATAACCCGAAGGAAGAAAATTGGGTTCGAGATTTCCCCTTTCCTTGTACTCGAATGCCTACTTCTCTTTAATGTCCTATATAATGACATTATATTCATTAATTAAAAATTCCAGAACCATGTGTACATTAATAGGGTTCATTCTGGTTTCATTATGTTACATTATGTTCCTTTTGATGACTTATAGAGTTTAAAAAACATTGATCGGGGATGTTCGTTTTCATGGTTTTCTTGAGCGGTCCACTTGTATTCTTAAATTGATGTATGGGTAGATCATGGGTAAACATCCAGAAATTATATTACATGTTATTAATGATATTACATAATCTTTAATGATTTTAAAATGAGTTATATTAGATTCATGTGGACGAATCATTAGATAAGAATTAAATGAAGATTATTTGGGTTAATTTTTCCGGTTTTTGGATCACAACGAACTCGTTTTAACATTTAACATAGTAATATGGCCATAGGTTATTTCCAGAACATAAAATAGAACATAATACATATTAACTATTCTTTTTCAACCCTAAAAATGGTTTCATGACCATATTTGAATGTATAAATGGAAGAAGAGAACATGTCGTTTTTGAAGGTGATAAATTATCACCACATGAACAACATTCTCTTTAATAAAATAAAAGGAAGAGGGAAAGGGTGTGGGGTTATATAATATAACATTAGAATCATGATATTACAGTATATTTATAATACTATATTTACAGAACAATTTGGATGAAGATAGGTAGGGGTAGATCACGAAACGAACTTGAACTTGAAAGGAAATTAAAGGAGAAGAGAGAGAGAAATTACCTTAAGAATCCTCCTCTTGAGATCCTCTTTAAGGAATCTATGATTGGTATTTTGATGAGACCAGAAGCTTTTGGACGTGGGGGATGAGCTAGGGAAGGTGTTTGGGCAGAGTTTATAGAAGGCTTGGAGCTTGGGAGGTGTGAGGAAAAGAGGGAGTGAAGGGTGGCTTTTATAGTGGAGGGGAGAGGGGTTTCCTTAATATAAAATTGATTAGTTTATTAATTTCACCTAAGGCAAGGAATAGTGAGTTTTGGATGACTAAGAATAGTAAATAAGACATGTGAGTTCGGGATTTGGGTGCTTACATCACTTGTGATGTCAGGAATAGTGGGTTTTAATTAGAATGTATTTATATGGAAAATTAATGTATTCTACCATTCACCAAAAATTCAAGTATCTCAGAAAAATCCCAAAACATTACCCCAACCATTTTTCGACATGTAGAATCCAAAAATGAATTCCATTTTTCATAAATAATTTTATAAATATTATTTATTTAATATTTAATTAAAATCATAATTTACTTTAAAAACAATTTTTAAAATTAAAACTGAATTTATAGTTCTTTCAAAAATTATGTAGGGGCTTATAAAATTATCTAAAAACTATTAGACATTGATTCAATAATTTATGAATAAATTACAGGAAAATAAATATTCTTTTAAATTAATTAAATAATTATAATTAATTATTTATGACTTATAAAATACAAAAAACGTTTACTAAGGTCAAATTGTCAATTTCTAAGATGTCTAAATTTTATTTTATTATTCATATGTAATGTTACTCTTATTTACTATTCATAAGGGTCATATTACTATTCATAAGGGTAGGTTACTATTCATAAGGGTAGGTTACTATTAATAAGGGTAGGATACTATTCTCCAAAAATTATTTTTGTTCCATTAGACTCCAATAACTGTCTTGAACACAACCGTGTATGTCGGATATTTAAAATTCCAAACATATGGGTGACAAAATTATGTTTAAAGGTCACTTATCACTTCGTAGTTCATTATTTTGTGTGTTTATGACATATATATAAGAAGGGAATTTTTTTATTGAAATACTTTGCGTCATTACATTCTTCCCCCCTTAAGAAATTTCGCCCCCAAAATTTTTCATTACACAAACAGGTGTGGGTACTTCTCCTTCATTGCCTCTTCTGTTTGCCAAGTTGCTTCCTCAAACTTATGGTTCCTCCACAACACCTTGACAAGGCGGGTAGTCTTGTTCCGTAGAACCTTATCACTTCGGTCCAAAAATTTTATCGGCTGCTCCTCATAGAAGAGATCATCATCCAGTTGTACCACCTCTGAGTTTAGTACATGTGAGGGGTCTGGTATGTACATCCTCATTAGTGATACATGAAACACATCAGAACTTGAGCCATATTCGGTGGAAGTGCCAGATGATAGGCCACAGCTCCAATATGATCAAGGATCTCAAAGGGGCCAATATACCATGGGCTTAGCTTCCCTTTCTTCCCAAATCTCATGACTCTCTTCCATGAAGATATTCGAAGGATGATTATATCTCCAACGTCGAACTCCAAGTCCCTTCGACAATTGTCAGCATAGCTTTTTTGCCGACTTTGAGAAGCTTTGATGTGTTTCTGGATGACTCGAACCTTCATTGTCATCTCTTGAACAAGATTGGGACCAAGTAGCTTTCGTTCTCCAACTTCATCCCAACAGGTTGGAGTTCTAAAATCCATCCCATAAAGAGCTTCATATGGAGCCATATGAATACTTGAGTGGAAGCTATTGTTGTATGAGAACTCAACCAATGGAAGGTGCTGATCCCATCCACCTTTGAATTCAAGAGAGCAGGCTCATAGCATATCTTCAAGCATCTGAAAAGTCCTTTTAGGCTGACCATCAGTTTGGGGGTGATAGGCCGTCCTGAAATTTAATTCAGTACTCAAAGCATGTTGAAGGCTCCTCTAGAATTTAGATTTGAACCTTCGATCACGGTCAGAGACAATCAAGAGTGGAACACTGTGCAATCTCACTACTTCCTTCACATATATCCTTTCAAGCTGTTCAAGTGAGAGATCTTCCCGAATAGCGATAAAATGGGCAGTCTTGGAGAGTCGATCAACCACAACCCATATCTCATTATTTCCTCTTGAAGTTTTCGGGAGACCCGTGACAATGTCCATAGTAACATTTTCCCATTTCTACATGGGTATAAGCAATGGCTGCATCATAACTTTGGACTTTTGCCGCTCAGCTTTAACATTATGACATACCAAGCACCTTGATATATATTCTGAAATCTCCTTCTTCATGTTATCCCACCAGAAGTGTTCTTGGAGATCACGATACATCTTGGTACTTCCAGGAAGAATAGAGATAGTTGAGCTATGCGCATTATCTAATAGCTCCTTCTTTATCCCAGGTGATGAAGGAACACAAAGGTGCGTTCCAAACAAAATCACACCATCATCGTCGATATGGAACTTTTTCAGCTTCCCTTCCTTTAATGAATTCACCCTCTTTTGTATCTCCACATCATCCCTTTGTGCTTCCTAAATATTCTGTTGGATATATGGTTACGCAATCATTTGGCCAAGGAAGGATGTATCCCTTTCCCTTACGATTCCCAAATCCATCCTTTGCATATCCAAGAAGATAGGGTCTTTCTCAATCCTCAACATGGATAGCGTAGCAGGTTCTTTCCTACTTAGAGCATCAGCTACCTTGTTCGCCTTTCCAAGATGATAGTGAATAGAGCAATCGTAATCCTTGATTAGCTCAAACCATCTCCTTTGATGCATGTTGAGCTCCTTTTGTGTGAATATATACTTTAGGGTCCTGTGGTCGGTGTATATGTCACACTTCTCACCATAAAGGTAGTGCCGCCATCTTTTCTAGGCAATAATCACGGCTTCCAACTCTTGATCATGCGTCGGGTAGTTCTGCTCATGGATCTTCAACTGTCGTGAGGTGTAGGATATCACATTATCAATTTTCATGAGTACACAACCCAAGCCTTTCTTTGAAGCATCGCTATATATCACAAAACTTTCTCCACTTTTCGGTAGTGTGAGTACTGGTGCAGTGATCAGCCTTCTCTTTTGCTCCTTGAAGCTTCCCTCACATTCTTCCATCTATACATACTTTACCCCTTTCCTTGTTAACTTAGTTAGTGGGCTTGCCAATCGTGAGATGTTTCTCACAAAACGTCGATAGTACCCAGCTAATCCAAGAAAACTACGGATTTTTGTGACACTGGAGGGCCTGAGCCATTCCTCAATCACCTTTGTCTTCAAAGGGTCCACAGATATTCCCTCGCTTGTGATCACATGTCCCATGAATGTGACTTGATTCATCCAAAAGTCACACTTCCTGAACTTGGCGTACAACTTCTCCTTTCTCAATGTCGCCAACACAAGTCTTAGATGTTCTTCATGTTCCTCCTTGATCTTGGAGTAGATGAGAAAATCATCAATAAACACTTCCACAAATTTGTCGAGGTAATGTCTAAAGACTCTATTCAACAAATCCATGAAGATTGCAGGGGCATTAGTAAGTCCGAAGGGCATCACCAAAAACACATAGTGTCCAGACCTTGTACGGAAGGCAGTCTTATGAATATCTTCCTTCTTCACCTTTACTTGATGATATCCAGAACGAAGATCCTCCTTTGAGAAGTATTGAGCTCCTCTTAACTGATCGAACAAGTCATCAATCCTTGGGAGAGGATACTTATTCTTTATGGTAATCTTGTTGAGTACCCGATAATCGATACACAGCTGCATGGTTCCATCCTTCTTCTTCACAAAGAGCACTGGCGCACCCCAAGGTGATGCACTAGGGCGTATGAACCCTTTGTACAGATGCTCTTGCAGCTGCTTCTTTAACTCCCCCAGTTCGATAGGAGCCATCCTATAGTGGCACATTCAGATAGTAGTAGCTCCGAGTATGAGTTGAATTGTGAACTCTACCTCACGATCCGGGGGAAATCTGGGTAACTCTTCAGGAAATACATCGTTGTATTCCCTTACGATGGGAATTTCCTCAAGGTTGGCACTTTCCTTTGACTCAACCATTTGGGCGAGGTATGATTCTTCATAGGGAATCATCACCCCCACCATTGAAGGATTTTTCAAAGGATATTCATGATCTTCCTTGCATTTGTAGAGGAGCATGGGATGGTTCGGAATATGAAAATATATTTCCTTTTCCCGACAGTTGATATGCGCTCTATATAAAGAGAGCCAATCCATTCCCATTATAGTGTCAAATTCCACCACGGGAAGTATTACGAGATTTTCCGGAAGAATCTTCCCACATACGTTAACAGGAGAAGAATCAAACACTTGGGTTGCAATGATTGCACCGCTTGGTGTTTTTATAGATATCACTACTTCAAGGATTCATGGATTCGATTCTATAGTTCAAGCAAACTTGAAAGATATAAAGGAATGCGTAGAACCAGAATCAAATAAGACTTTTTCCATTCTTGAGTGAATAGGAAGTGTACCTTGTACGAATTTATTATCATGTTCCACCTCCGCAGTATTGATGGCATAAGCCTTCCCTTGTTCCTTTGGCTTTGGTGGTTGTTGGCACTGATTACCCTCGAGATCTCGAGGTTTAGTGCACTGGTTTGAATAGTTCCCTAGCTCCCTACAGTTGTAGCATTGAACCACGAGTGGTTCTCTCCTTTCATCGGCTACATTATCCTTCCTTTTCATGTCTTTTCGACACTCGTGAGCTTGGTGTCCTTCCTTCCCACACTTAAAGCATTTCGCAGTACCTTTGAGGCAGTTCCCATGGTGCAACATCCCACATTTTTGGCATGTGGGTCATTGTGTTTTATTCCCATCTTTATCACTACATCCACCAGCTTTAAACTCCATATTTATTTTTTTAACACCATAGCCATGGGACAATTCTCCAAACTCCATCTCCACTTTGAGAGCACACCGAACAAATTCTTCATAACTCCCAAAGTCTCAAATTGCAAGATCCTTTTGAATATGTGGTTTTAATCCACTAAAGAATCTATCAATTTTGCTATCATTGTTGATAACAAAACCCAAAGCATACCTTGCGAGCCTTGTGAAATTTTCTTCATAGGTTGTGACAAATTCTCCTTCATTTTTCTTGAGCTCTATGAATTCTCTCTCCATCTTCGTGCGAAGAGTTCGTGGGAAGTACTTATTAAGAAACATTATCTTAAAGTCTTCCCATTCCATCTCTTCAATTTCCTCCCTTAGCTTGGTGTTCTTAATCAAAGCCCACCATTGATCAGCTTCTCCATCTAGACGGTAAACGGCTAGAGTCACCATCTTCAACTCGAATCAGTGAAGAACAGAAAAGATCTTCTCCATGGAGTTGACCGACTGCTCCGCAACTAGTGGATCAGAAGATCCACAAAACGTCGGTGGTCGTTGCCTCATAAAACATTTGATAGCTAGTTGCTCCCTCTTTGGTGAAGTAGGACATTCCCCATTATTATGGTTATTATTCATATCCTGAGATAATTGGGTATGCATCGCCATGAAGTTTTGAACTCCACCTACAAAATCATTGGGGATGTCGTTTGGGCAATCATTGCATTGGCCCTCGCAAGAGTTGTTGGCCTGATTTCTCCTGGTTCCCACCATTTTATAAAATAGAAAAGGTTAGAACAAAAAATAAGTAAACAAGTCATGAATAACTTATCCTTTTAAACAATTAAACCAAAAAACATAACATATGGGATCCCTAGGTAAATATCCTTGTGTGCATATTTGTACTTAGTCTCATGCTGGAGGTTTTATTTAGGGTTCACTATTCCTAATTCCCAAATTAACTAAACCTTTCCTCTGATACCAACTATAACGACCCAACCTTTTCTTACTGTACTATTACATTATTTCAAAGATAAACAACATAATAGTATTACACATGGAGGATCCATAGGTTTAGTGTCTTGGGCAATCTAGGACAATACATAACAAGTACAACATCAAGCATAAACATTTATTTAATTTCTTGTTCACTAGCTTCTTATTGGAACTTGTCCTCTCCTTAGTACATGTAGCCTCCTGAGGATATACATAAAAGGGTGTGAGCTAAAAGCCAGGTAAGAGGATAGATAAGAAAAATACATCATGGGGTGAGCATAATCATGACATAGGCAAAAGATCATGAACATGAGAGGAGCATAAACAATAAACTTGAAATGTGGAAATGCATAAAAATGAAACATCATGTCTTAGTGGTTAACTACCACACATACTTGTGAAAAAAGCTATCATCATGTTCACACATCATTTCACATTTACTCATGAGATTTATCACTTTACCCAATGAATTGGAGTGCTGTATAATTCCGGGCGCACCCGTCACATTTAAACATTCATATTTCTCTATATAATTCCGGGCGCACCCGCCACTTCATAACATTATCATTATCATGATTACCACATAGAACACATATCAAACATGTACATAAATAACCCATGGAAAGGAATGGGTTTCATCTCCTAATAAAACATTCATAATCTTTGGGTTCCCAAAATAAATATGGAACAACATACTTGATACAAGAACTATCAACCTTGAATGAGAGGTAAAAGGTGAGATATTGAAAGTAGAGTTCTTTTGGAAAACATTTTGATGGACATAAAAACCAGTGACAAACATGTATATCCCAGAAAATTAAAGGAAATGATGAAAAAATGATCTTTGAGGAGTAACCATATCAAAAATGGAGTGAAAGGAGGATAACGTGAAGGAAGAAAATTTGGTTCGAGATTTCCCCTTACCTTGTACTCGAATGCCTCCTTCTCTTTAATGTCCCGTATAATGACATTATATTCATTAATTATAAATTCCAGAACCATGTTTACATTAATAGGGTTCATTCTGGTTTCATTATGTTACATTATGTTCCTTTGGATGACTTATAGATTTCAAAAAACATTGATCGGGGATGTTCGTTTTCATGGTTTTCTTGAGCGGTCCACTTGTAATCTTAAATTTATGTATGGGTAGATCTTGGGTAAACATCCAGAAATTATATTACATGTTATTAATGATATTAAATAAGCTTTAATGATTTTAAAATGAGTTATATTAGATTCATGTGGACGAATCATTAGATAAGAATTAAATGAAGATTATTTCGGTTAATTTGTCCGGTTTTGGGATCACATTGAACTCGTTTTAACATTTAACTTAGTAATATAGCCATAGGTTATTTCCAGAACATATAATAGAACATAATACATATAAAATATTCTGGTTCAACCATAAAAATGGTTTCATGACCATATTAGAAGGTAGAAATGGAAGAAGAGAACATGTCGTTGTTCATGTGGTGATAAATTATCACCACATGAACAAAGTTCTCTTTAATAAAATAAAAGGAAGATGGAAAGGGTGCGGGGTGATATAATATAACATTAGAATCATAATATTACATTATATATATAATACTGGATTTACAGAACAATTTGGATGAAGATAGGTAGGGAGAGATCAAGAAAGGAACTTGAACATGAAAGGAAATTAAAGGAGAAGAGAGAGAGAAATTACATTTAGAATCCTCCTCTTGAGATCCTCCTTAAGGAAGCTAGTCATTGTCTTTTGATGATTCCAGAAGCTTTTGGACGTGGGGGATGAGCTAGGGAAGGTGTTTGTGCAGAGTTTAGTGAAGGATTGGAGCTTGAGTGGTGTGAGGAAAAGAGGGAGTGAAGGGTGGCTTTTATAGTGGAGGGGAGAGGGGTTTCCTTAATATAAAATTGATTAGTTTATTAATTTAACCTAAGACAAGTAATAGTGAGTCTTGGATGACTAATAATAGTAAATAAGACATGTGAGTTCTTGGATTTGGGTGCTTACATCTCTTGTGATGTCAGGAATAGTGGGTTTTAATTAAAATGTATTTATATGGTAAATTAATGTATTCTACTATTCACCAAAAATACAAGTATATCAGAAAAATCCCAAAACCTTACCCCAACCATTTTTCGATGTGTAGAATCCAAAAATAAAGTAAATTTTTCAAAAATAATTTTATTAATATTATTAATTTAATATTTAATTAAAATCACAATTTACTTAAAAAACAGTTTTTAAAATTAAAACTGAATTTATAGTTCTTTCAAAAATTACGTAGGGTACTATAAAATTATCTAAAAACTATTAGACATTGATTCAATAATTTCTGAATACATTATAGGAAAATAAATATTCTTTTATATTAATTAATTTATTATAATTAATTATTTATGACTTATAAAATACAAAAAACGTTTACTAAGGTCAAATTTTCAATTTCTAAGATGTCTAAATTTTATTTTATTATAAATATGTAATGTTACTCTTATTTACTATTCATAAGCGTCATATTACTATTCATAAGGGTAGGTTACTATTCTTAAGGGTAGGATACTATTCATAATGGTAGGTTACTATTCACCAAAAATTAATTTTGTTCCATTAGACTCCAAAAACTGTCTTGAACACAACCGTGTATGTCAGATTTTTAAAATTCCAAACTTAGGGGTGACAAAATTATGTTTAAAGGTCACTTATCACTTAGTAGTTCATTATATTGTTTGTTTATGACATAGATATAAGAAGTGAATTTTTTTATTGAAATACTTTGGGTCGTTACATTGTC
Organism: Viscum album; assembly: GCA_963277665.1. NCBI lineage: Eukaryota > Viridiplantae > Streptophyta > Magnoliopsida > Santalales > Viscaceae > Viscum > Viscum album. The sequence continues at coordinate 1,761,166,435 of OY728120.1, read as the reverse complement.
GGCCACAACAGAGGAGGACGGCTGGCGACACACTGGCCGGCCGCATGAGAGCCAGGGTGGCACTCATCCGCGCAGCAGGAGAAGGAGGCCACGTCTAATTATCCATGACAATGCACCTGAAGTGCAGCTGACACCCGTCCGGCTACAAATGGAGCAGTGGCACCATCGCGCCACTGGAAGGGGTGCCAGCCGGACTCCCGTCCGTCCGTGTCATACCGAGCAGGATCTGATCTGGTGGGTCATGCGTTCCAGTAGGCACTTCCACGTGGCACCACCGAGTTTTCCAAAGCTGGACAGTCCAACTGGACCATTCATAATTTCAGGGGGGAACTTCCCACCTCGAGTAGCGGCTAAGGCCGGTCCCATCACGGCAGACCACACCTAGCTGTGGGACAAGCTCCGCGAGCCTCTCTGTGCGAGCCACTACAAGGGGGCTAGGGCCAGGGGGCTGGGCAACCCCCTTTGTGGGTCGGGCCGGACCGCAGCCTAGCGGGCCGAGTCAGGTTGACCGGAACTGGGTTCGGTCGGCCCAGGTTGGGTGGGAGAGGTCGAACCAGACTCGGGCCCATTTGGACCTAGATACGCCTTTTTAGCCACATCTTGATAACCATGTGTCCGTTTGATGAAACATATGTGGAACTAGAATCCTTTTATTGAGACGGTCCTTTTGGTTTACTCTTCATGAGTTTTGGAGATAGATGGAGTATGGTTGGGTTGGATCGAACCTGAATCCAACCGGGCCCTTGGAATGGAAACACTGATAACATACAGGACGAGCATTTGATTGACATGCTATATAGTGCATTGGGACCCTTATAAGGTGCCAGAACATCACGATAATTATTTTTGGGACATTGTTGCACTTAAAGTATCACCCAATGGCTTAAGGAGCGGATCCTCCAAGAATCAAGTGAGCTTTTTGCAGGAACCCTATGGCTAGTTGTACTTGAAGAATATTTAGATCCTGTGGGGGTCATCTTCAGATCCAGTGTGGGTCAGATTCTATTAGATCCTATGTGGGTCAGCACTGAGTGAACTTATGTGGTTCAGTGCATACCGGTACTGTGTGGGTCAGATCTCGTGTGGGTCAGTGGGGGTAAGTTACCTATAGATCCTGTTTGGGTCAGAAGTAGTCCTACTTAACAAAATAAGATGATATAGCTTCTGACTAATCATATGTAATTTTGTACTTAAGTTATACCTGGTGTGAACTGAGTCTTTATCTTTGTGGTACACTTCTGTTTGGTGATACCTTTTTGGTACTTACCTTTGTGGTGTTACCTAAATGGCATTATTTCCATCATGGAATAGTTGTGCTTTTAGCTAATGAGTTGGTCCCTATGTTTCCTCATGAATGAGATGGGTATACTTGGTAACTTAGGTATATTTTTGGGCATATAACTAAGTATATTTGATTTTTTATTCATGCTTGTAATTGTAGTATTTATTTTTGGATTATCCTCTATTGATTTTGAGAGACATTAGGTTATCTCAGGGTCCCTACAGAGTATTGTTATACTCACCCTTGCACGGGCAACACCCGCACCTTGATGTGTCTTGTTTAGATGACAAACATTGATGATCGATGTCAAGGGTACTGAGACTGGAGGCTTCTCAGAGGTGGAACATAGACGAGGCATACTGCAGAGACAACTGTTCGAGAGCAGTACCTACCCACTAGTAATAATCCATGGTGGGTGTTCATATGAGCTATATTTCATTTTAATTTTACTTTCTTATTGATCTTGTGTTCCGACACCATTACATAATGCACTCACAAAATTTACTATAAAGTTTAATTTGTTCTTGTATCATTTTGTGTGCTTGGTTTGGGGTGTGATTTCAGGTTAAAAATGCAATCCCTACCAAGTTTTATGGAAATGCCTTTGTAGTTAGAGTCACCAGCCCCTGCTCTACAGAAGGCAGGCTTTGGGTAGCCACCGCACGTGCCCCGGGGGACATGTCATGACCCAAATAATTTGGACATACACACACACACACACAAACAATTCATAGTGTAATTAATCCAACTGATATCCACAAATTTAATGAAAAGTTTAAAATAGTTAAATATAAATAATCATGGTTTGTCTGGGTTTTTTGTTTGGCATCACAAAAGCAATCGAACATTTTATTATAAAAAAAATCAGGGTGTTATAGTTGTTGTGTTCATAATTATTAATGAATATTCATATTATTTTGTAACATTAAATAAATTTAAAATATTACCATTAATGAAAGTTTAATTAATATTTTATCCAAAATTACATTCATCATCTTTTCCTTGTGAAATTGAAAATAATGGAAGGAGAAAAGATCAACTCCTTACTAGGGAAAAAATATCAATAATACATTGAGAAAATTATAATATGTAAAAATAATTGGTGAATATAAATATTGTAGTAATGGTGTAATTAATGGAATTTGATTTAGGAATCAAAATTGTAATAATTAAACATTATAGAATTGATATGTTAATCAATAAAAGGTTGATCAAGGAAGTATGATAGATACTAGAGCATAATTATTTGTAATAATGTACCAGATCCACTAAACAATATTATTGATATTTATCACATAGATAAGTTATGATGCTAAAAAATATGTAATATCGCAATTATATGACCATCAAAACATATTGGATTAGGCATCATGACTCATTCATTATTCCATAGTGGATTCGATATCAATTCCCATGTCCCGTAGCATAATGGGATTGGAATCACTACCAAACTCCAATAGTAACATCATGATATGTATATATATTTATATTAAATTAAATGGATATATAATTTTAGGAAAATTTGTAAAATAATTATCATTCCCTGCATTTTTCTGATACATAAAAAATCATTCATAATATCATAATAAAAAACCAAAATATGTTTAATATATTTTATAATTGGTAGCACATAATAATTTTTTGATATTTGAATGAGAGGATATATAGAATAACTTACCCCAAAATAATAATATAATTTTACAGTTTAGGGGTTAATAAATGAATCATAATTAAAAAATTTATCTATCTTTATGTTAATGATATTAAAATTCAAAAAAATTATAAAAATAGTTTTCAGAAGGTTTTGATAATTATTGATGTAAAATTATGTTCTACATCTCCTTAAAATTATATTATAAATGTTAAAAAAGGATTTTTATGCATTATTGTAATAAAAATTTCAAATAATGGATCCTTTAAATTTAATATTATAAAATAATAAGATATAATGTGAAAAATATAAGAACACATATAAAAATTTAATTGCAAAAACTTTTCCCCCTTTTTAATATTTTTTAATATTAATATATATAAAAGGAATATATAAAATTAACTTCAATAAAATTTAGGTGTAATATAAAATTTAATTTAAATAATATATATTAAATTTTCCAAATTTAAAAATATAAATAGTTCGACAGAAATAAAATTTATGTATAAGAGAAATAAAAAAAATTATCGTGTAAATTATCATTTCAAATATTTTTATGAAATTGGAAGTAATAAATATGGATATTAGTAAAATGTAATATTCTAAAAATTATATAAAAAATTTAATTAGTGGAATAATTTATCAAATTTATATGATAATAGTCAAAATATAAATAATATGATTTCTATAAAAAAAATTAATCTATTAAATCATTTGCATACATTCCCTCTTAATTCATCCCAATTTAACTCCCTATAAAATCACTTTAATTTTAAGATTCATTGGTTGAGAAAACCCTAATTTTTTATTTTATTTTTCACTACACCATTTATTAAAATGTCATTATTTCTCATTTATTAACCATAAAAATTAAATATAGTAATCTTATGATAATTATTATATATTTTTTATTATAGATTTTGTATATTGGTTCTATAACAACCTATAATTTTATAACTAAAATTCCTATACGAATGAAAAATGTCCTTATTATGTAATTTTATTATTGAAAACACATGTACTATTTTTTTAAAAATATTTATAAAATATTACAGTTATTTTCTAAAGTGGTTAAAAAACATTAATAATAAATATTTTTTATAATATAGTAATTCTAAATTGACTATTAATTCTAATATATTTTATGGATTATGATAATATTTAATTGAATTACATTTTAGGGGTGATGTACCTAATATTTAGGACCACTCCCTACATGTCCATTAATTTGTACTTCTAATGGAGTTGGAATCACTATGATTTACCCTTGAACAATCCTTAGTTAATATCCTGCCATGAACTGTCCCCTGGGGCCCATACTGCGACATACCCCATGCCCGCCTCCCAAAGGCCAGGGGTTTTCACCTAGCACAGAATGCATCAACCTGTAAGTAGGAGGCATTTTCCAGGATACCTGTACACACACACACACTCAAAATACAAAACCTCAAAGATAAAAGTGAACACTATAAAATTGGAAATCATATTAAAACATCATATAAAGCACGGAGTGGTGTAATTGGACTAGAACTCAAGACCAACAAAAGAACTAGAAACATGAAGGTACATAGGGTGCACTGACGTCCTTCTACTAAAGATCCCACCTGGTCAATGGAGTATTGAAGCTACTTGAAGTTGAAGTAGTATGTCTTGTCTTCCTGGTCCTACTGAACCCCTCCTGGTACAAGGAAACCTATTCCACCTTCGTAATGTCTTTCGGTCCTATATCCCTGATCTCCCCTACCAAAATGTCAAACGGCTGCACCACACACAACATGTGAGACCGAAACCCATGTAGGGGTGAGTAACTCAATACTCAATAGTGGACACCGAGACCCTCGATGGTCTCTCAGAAATCAAAAAAGAAAAATACCAGAAAACAACTACGAAGTAAACCACAGAGATTATGTATAGTCAGTTCTACTTAGGTACATGCCAATGCATATACCTGGGATATCCATATATACATGTCTCAGTCACAAAGAAACATATGGCGAAGACCTCAATCCATTTCCAACATTTCCCAAGAAGGCTCCAAGAATATCTCAAAGATTAGGAGTACATGCTCCATGAATGTTAATCCTTGATGGAACCCGTCTGAGAGATGCACTCCATTAGGTACAACTCAACCATTCCTAATGGAATGTTTGAAAAGACAGGATCCATTGGGAACATTCTACTAAATATGCCTCTAGTGAAAGGCACTAGAGGTCCAACAGTCTCAGTCTTGCGCCCGAGGAAAGACCAAGGAAAACCAAGTGAAGATACCCACTCATTGAGACTTCATTTAGTTGGGGGAGTACTACTCCAATCTAAACCACTATATCTTAGTCTCTCCAGTATGAAATGGCTCGCACCTCAGTCTATCAAGGGAGTAATAAATTCTACCCTAGACATCAATTAGCTCAATTAGAGGGTCCCACTCCTCGTAATTGTGTCCTGCAGTTGAGGGTTCTCCAGCTCCCTGAAGGACCCACTCCCTGTCGCTACTCGGAGAGGGGGGGGGGGGAGTAAAAATCATTATGTGAGGACCCGAACCCTACCAGGTAGGGGAGTAAAACTCTGGTAGTTTGTTCACTATGGGGGACCGACATCCTAGTACATTAGGGGAGTATGGACCCCAGGATAGAGGGATTGCACCCTGGAACGACTATGGAGTACTGACTGTACAGTAGCAATACATAAAGGGGACCCACATCTTAGCTAGAAAGGGGAGCACCTCTGTTAATATAGATATCCTTCACCCTACCAGGTAGGGGAGTAACTGACTCTATGTGTGATAAGTAAGGAGGAACCGTACCCGAGTCTAATTGGGTAGTACCGACTCTATGTATAGAAAAACCATCTCATAGGAAAACAAAGCCGCACTCATGACTTGGGGTGTCCTGTCTCTACTAGAGAAGAGGAGTAAGGAATACTCGCACCTTGAGTCATCATGGGAGTAGCCATCCTTACTCTCACTACAAGAAACACCCTTGTTCTTATCCTCAGGTTATCATTCGTACCTCAATTTCCATGAATAACCATAAGGAAGTAACCTGACAATATGTCATGTCATAAGGGTTCCAACATAAAAGACAGCGTGTCAACCAGACACCCAGTCTGAATGTCATAGGCATTATAGCAGTGAGGGCCCGGTTGGATTCGGGAACAATCAAAACCAACCAAATTCTAAATTTCCCCAAATTTCATGAGAGGTATCTCAAATGGACCACCTCATCCTAAGGGTTTTGGTGTGCTAGATGGTTCGTCAAACGGACGTCTGGTTTACTAGATACACTTGTTTAAGCAAACATGGCTGTAAGTGGGTCCCAGTCTAGTCTGACATGGTTAGACCAACCTGACCCGACCAGCTAGGCCCAAACCGAAAAGGATGGGCTCGGCCTAGTTTGGCTGGGCTTGCTCTAGCAAGCTGGGAGGTGAGCTCAGCCCTCTAGGCTACATGTGTGGCCCGGCCCACCCGGCTGGGTGTTGCCCGTTGGACTATAGAATTTTTCACCCAATTGGACGAGCATGGTGGGACCGCTCCCCTATCGAATGGATGAAGCCGTTCTGGTCTTCAAAGCCATGACGTTGGGTGGCGCCACATCTACTGGCCTTTCCTTGTGGACCAGCCCACTATGGACCCATGGGTACAAGTCTTCACTCCACCGTGGCTTGATGTCATGATCATCCTCCATGGCACCCCATTTCAGCACTCTGCCCGATAAAATAGTGGCCCTAGATGGAACCACACCTTCTTTCCAGTCCATGTGGACTACCCTGCAATGGACCCCTGGGTGCGGGTCTGCCCTCTGCCCCAGATTGATTCCCCAAACTTCTACTATGGCTCGCCACCCAACTTTAACACAACTAGCATTGGTCGAAAGCCCCTTGTCTGCTGTGGCGCCTGCAAGCACTGCCGTTCCATTATGGCTGGTTAATTCCAGTAGCAACACCCCTCGGTTTCCTGTCCCACCATATGCTTCCCTCACGCCACTACATCTTTCGATTGTGTATGAAAAGTGCCACCACCACCAATTCTGGTGAAGTGTTTCTCCCTTGTTCGTTTGGCACGTGCCCTCCATGTTATCATAATAGCATGGGAATGATATTTTAATTATAAAAAAACTCCCATCAGGATAACCGACATTACCCCCACAACATTAAATAATGTAACAAAGATCCACCTATTCGACATTTGACTTGTGTTCTTTATAATAAAGAACGGGGAAATGGGAAGAAACAAGCATATAACCCCTACCTTGTTATCATTGGAAGGATATGTGAATGAAGAAGAAGTTTCCACATCTGAAGGTTTTCATCGGTGCATATCGTAACTCGTCGATTCCTCCTACCGACGTCACTAGAATATTCATTCTATGTTGGTGAAAGTCTTCACTATACTTTGTCAGAGGATCCCCTCTTGCATGCCGAAAACCCTTGCCCGAGCATAGATTAAATAGAGGGGGGGAGAGTATCAATGCACTGCACAATTAATGATGTTCACTATACTTTGTCAGTGGTCTTATATTTTTAATCCAAGTCACGGTTCGTTAGTTATAAATATTTGAAAAATAAAATATTTTTATTTAATTATTTTATTTACAGTTATGAAATTTTTGTGTTTTCTCTCTAGAGGCATGCACCGACTAATCGTAAGTCACACCTAGGGTAAAACCACCATCCAAAATGTAGCGGTTCCCTCAGATATCTGATATGGGTCCCCATTTAAGATTTATTCCCAATTTTATGAAAACATCCCACACATGCAATTTAAAGCTTATCATTTTTTTGACGGATCATTCTGGGTACTCTAGACATCATAATTACTTGCCGTCAGATTTCGTGGTCTTGAAATAATTCTATATAAAAAAAATTACGATGAATTTTCGAGATGTTATATATCCAAAAATTGAAAGATGTTTGATACCATTTATTATATTTTTTAAGCTCATTGAGATAACCACAAAAACCATTTTCATTGAATTATCATATAAAATTATTAGAATCAGAAAACATACACCTTTCGATTACACCAAGGAAACAAGAGGATATGTATATAGAAATTAACATTTTGAATCATTATATTTTTGTTTTTATAAAATCATTATTATATTTCCCTCTTTTCACTTCAACTTTTTATATATGATGATTTCATAATGTGTTTTCCAATAATTGAATTTTATATGAATAATACATAATTGTATTGTTGGGAACATAGTTTCTATTAAAATAATCATTATGATAAATTCAAAAATATTAATAAATAAAAATTTATTTCATGAAATATTATTATTTAAAAATACTTATGTAAATACAAATACTAATATGATTTAATTAATTCTAATATATTTCCTATAATTATTGGAGAGTAGTTTGTGTTATAAAATCAATTTTTTTTTGATAAATATGTATTTTAATTTAAAGGATGAAAATAAAATATTTAAGAAATCATTTTTTTAAAATAAATATAATTTTTGAAATCAAGATATCAGTAATATCCAACAATAAACATTAAATAATTTTTTTGAAAAATTCAAATTTTTGGGTCAAAATTAATGATGCATAAATATATGGTATGTAGCTTCACATTATAATATACTGAATGTAATTTTATAAATAATATAAATAAGAATATTTTACCAGAAATATATTTACCTATAAATTAATTCTCTTCTAAAGTAATTTTACTCCTTTTATAATCCTATAATGAAACATCAAAAACCAATATTCTATTTTACGATTTTTAAAACAATTCTTCATGAACAAAACTCACCTCAACATCATGAATTTTATTATTTTAATGAGTTTTGTTTCTAATATAATGAATGGTTAAATAAAACTCATTTTGGGATAATCAATCTGTAAAAAATTTGGTGAGGTTTGTTATTTTTAATATTATTTTAAATTTATTTTAAAAATCGATATTTAGAAATTAATAATAATTTTACCACTCTATTATTATAAATAAGCAAACTACCACCCATTTCAATTTACACAAAAATCATTTATCTTTATGTTTATATACATATCCACAACTTAAGATTTCCAATCTTCATTCAACAATCTTAAGATGCTCCACTCAGGCATTTAGAAGCACCCTATAAATGTAATGGATTCTCTCCTCCCCCATAAAATTTGTGTACATTAACATTACTATGTAATTAAACTAAAAAAATTCATATGATAATGTAATCATACACATAAATCTCATAACATTATGATTCCCGAAAAATGAGATACCACATTTCTCTTTGGTTAAACTCATCTACTAACCACTATATTCACTGATTATTAACCTGGAATTAGCTTATTATTTTTCAAGATAGACTTATTATTTGTGAATAACCACCCCCATTTCTACTCATGGGTATTGATCTAGTTGACCATTTTATTTATTAATTAGGGTATCAATGTATATAACCCCAATAATTAATCATGAGATTAAATATGTTTGAAGAATTTATCTTGTTTTTCGATATATATATATATATATATATATTTGGAACACAAAATGTGTTGATATTATGAATGTGATAATTAGGGACTGAATGATATAACCATAAATTTCCTTTTTTAACGTTTTTAATCGCATAAGATACCACATATGGTTTATTAATAGTTATCCAAATCAAACTATATTATGATTTCTTATTATTTATACTTGAATAATGCTTATGCTATTATTTTTTATATTATTTCAATATTCTGATGATATTTTGATTTAATCATCTTATATTATTATTAAATGTTAATGTTGAGGATTATAAACTCTCCATATCATCAATTTATTGCTATTTACTCCCATGTTCAATTTTACATCATGTTATCTATTATAATTAACATACTATTCCTTTATTCTCGTGCAATTATTATATATATCCCCAATTTATTCGATGCAATTTTATATGATTAAAATAATTTCAAGGGAATATAGTGGATTTTTTTTAAAAAAATCCATTATATAAATCCATTATATTGTTTTTATATGTATCATATTACCAAAAGAAATTGTCCCACATGATCTATTTGGATTGAAAAATTTGCATCATAATTTAATAGATCATGACAAAAATTTCCTATAAGATATAGATTTTTATAGTTTGTATCAAAGCAGGGTATAGTTATTTTCTGGGATTAAGAATTTACAACATTAATAAAAACTATAGTAGTATGAGTTAACATAGGAAGAAATCACTATTTTTTTAATTTATATTGGGAGTGGTACCCAAGAAAAAAATCAATATATGGATAATAAAAATGGATTTGGGATTTTGAATTTATATACCTATCTGAAATAACCATGAATGTGATCATTGGGTATTAAATCGACTTATACAATGCTCATGGAATATGGATTTTTCTATATACTAGGTTTTTTACTCCATGAGGATATGATTAGGTAAATTACAAATATCATTATGATCCATTATTATGGGAAATAATATTATGAAAATTAATCTGAGGAAATAGGTTTTGGATAACATATATTTTAACATATAGAATCATATGATAAGGAATACATGTTATTTATGAATTATCAATTAAAATTAAATATATTCCATTTTTTATAATTAGTAGTTTTAAAATTGTCGTCACTAGTTTTTCGTTTTTATCTCAATGGGAGGAAATAGGAGGAATTGACTTAATAACCACTATGATGGGAAATGTGATGATAGGAAAAATGAGGATCCCAACAGGACGAGAGAAAAAATCAAAAAAAATATTATAATATATACTCAATTAAACAACATTTTGAGTACAAAAATGTCTCAATAGGATCAATTATATCCCTATAATAAATTTCATGTTTAAATTGAGACTTCTATACAATAATGGACATTTAATTTCAATGTAACTTCCAATCCCTTAACTACGAGACTCTAGATTAACTCTATTGAAATGCTATTTTATTTTATTGAATTCTCTATATTTTTTAAGGTCATGATTGATATTTTTATGGTAAATGGGGGGAAGATAATGAATTTTTAACTTTTATCAGTATTAAAATTATCTTGGAAAGAAATTTTCATGAGGGAGTATAAATAATAATTGAATATTTTTCCCAAAAAATATATTTTTTTCACAAATTTTCTTAATGTGGATTTTGATTTCATTTTCCAAAATATTATGTATGATTAATATATCAGGGTTTATGAGTAAAAAATCTCAAGGCCTAAATGAAACTCATATTACATTATTTTGACCAAAAATTTAATTTTTCTTATTTAATAATTCGACTGATTCCAAATAAATGAGATTCTATGGTGATTCATGACATTAAAAACAATGAAATTTGTTTCCAATGTTCCTTGAAATTCATAAATTGATATTGAAAAATCATAATTTCTTCATAGGAATAGAGATAGGAAGCCAAAATTTGGAGATATGTAGGATAATTTCATTGATAAAAATTGTGATACACCCTTGAGTGTGAATTGACACTACCATGGGAATTGATTATTATTCCATATATAGAGGTAAGATAAAATTTTTGGAGAATGAAATCACCCACTGTATCAAAAACCTCCCTCTTATTCTATACATGCATGGAGGAAGATGGATCTAATTTGGACTCCCCATATCATGCATGGATATAGTTTCTTTATGAGAAAGAATATATATCTCAAATGATTATGAATAATTAAAATGATCATACTTTATTTTATGACCATTGAAATAGAATATTGTGATGTGTTTCCTAAATAATTGTCTACTCTCCCTCGAAGTTGAGTGGTCGTGTTATAAATCAAACTTTTACCGAAGAAAATATACCAAACTCCATATAGAATTTTAAATATTGAAATGTTGAGATTAAGAAGAAAAATTATGAGAATCTAGATAAATGTTTTTTACACATAAGTTCTTCACCCTGTAATGCTCAGTCCTTCTCACCATGGAAAAGGATGGATCAATTTTTCACTTAATAAACAACAATAATCTCAAAATGTTCTTGATAATAAAAATATCATATGCCTTAGATTGTAGACATGTTAAATTAGCTAATTGGAGCCCAGTTGTTCTCTATGGTGGATCTATTGTCAGGATAATATCCTACAAATGTGATTAATGTGGAAATAACCATTAATAATTTTCTTAAAGTGTATAGGTACTATCAATTCATTATGATTCCATTCAGATTCAATAATACTCAATATTTCAAAATTTACGTAATGATAATGGATTTTATGTATTACTTAATCAAATTTGGGGTCGTATTTATAGATTATTTTATGATTTAATACAAAGGAAAGGAGTAACATGGGGATATTTTGAATGTTTTATTAAAGACCATGTATAAGGAAAAGTATATGAAAGGTATGTTAAATTGATGTTTTGGATAAAATTGTTAACATTAATGGGGCATGTTATAAATATTAATCTGATATCTACGGATCATTGAAAAATATAGTAAATTGAATGTTTCCCCAGATGATCATCTTTGACAGAGATCCATAATATCCTTAGATTAGTTGTGTACTATAAAAGATTCAGGATAAATATATCATTATTTTTAAACCCACTATCAAAGATAACATGTATGTTAGTGATGTTTTCCTGGAACAATGAATTTGAAGATAACCTTAATGTGTTAAATAAGAGGTCGATCACATTACATTTACTCACATTACCCCTAATTAGGGACGTGTTTACAATATATATAGATGAAAACCAAAAGGAATTGGGTTGTATACTCCTGAAAAATAACAAAGAGATAGGCCAATCATTCAAAAAAATATCTATGAGAATAACTAAAAAACTTATGATCTCTTATTGGATGTAGTGATAGTCAAATTGATGATTTGGAGACATTATTTCTATAGAACTTAGTGTGACCTATATATATATATATCATGAATTCATTAGGTATATATTCACAAAAAATGATTACAATATGCACCAATAATGATGGTTTGGAATGATCATATATTATAACTTTTTATTCAGTTACCGTCCTAGGATATAAAATAAATTGGTTGATACATTTAGTATAAACAATCTCGAATCCATAACCATAATGAGGAATGGATGAAATATAATTTTCTTATACATATAAAGGATATATTAGGGAATCATAAAAGGAACTTTATATTATTAATCTCAAATAAATTATATTCTTTAAAATCAATGAAAAATAATTGAGACCAGTAAAATAATTTGAAGATATACATTGTAAAGTTGATAATATTATATACTTTACCATTTACAAAGATAAAGCTACAAATTCTGGAACATAGATATGACTCCCATCATAGATAGAACATAATATGGATATTATGGAGGATCCATCTAGTACATTCATATCTATTCATCTTAGAAGAAGTTTGATTTATAGTGATTTTAATTAATAACTATTTTTTAAGATTATATGAAGAGGTATATTGTATAATTTTCATATATATATATATATATATATGCATGGTATGCCAAAAATTCGACATTGAATAATTAGTGTATAAGTGTATTACAAAACCATTTCCCATAAAAAATTATAAATGTGAAAACAAAACTATGATTTTCATCATTGAACATCCCAGTACATCTAATTTCATCAACCCCATTTGGGTGATAGTAAATGTGTTTGAAATGTTTGTGTATTTAATAACAAAGATGGCAATTTTTCCACTTGATCTAATCACTAATATATACATAACATAATATGTAAGGTTGTATGGAGTACTAATATCTATTGTATCTGGTCAATATTTGAGGTTTAGAAAGAGTTTTTGTATATTCCATTAGCAATAGTCTGATATAGAATTGAGATTCATCCCTACTTATCATCCATATATAGGTGATCAATCTGAGGGAACCATAACTACACTTTATAATAAGATACGATCATGTTTAATGTATTTATAATAACATTGGGACTATAACCATCCCCTACATGAGTTCTAATATTAAAACAATATCAATTATAGAATTCAAATGTCACCTAAAGAGGCAATGTATGGAAACAGATTTTTATACTGAAGCATACATTGATGATACTAGAGTGGTAAAGATGATGGGACATTATATTATCCATGATATCCAATATAAGGTTTAAACCATGAATTATCATGTGATATCGATTCAAATTTGATAGAGAATCCATATATAAAATTTTTGATCATACCATGCATTTGAGTTAACATATATAATGCTTGTTTATATGTCACCATGGAAAAAATCCATGAGTTTTTTTGAATAAGGGTTATCATAGTTGTAGATAAATTGACCAATTTTATATCCTTGATTGCATATGTTCTTCAGTCTATCAAATTTAACTCTCACATATACTATCTCAAATATATAATGTGTTTGATGTATCCCATATAAGGAAGTATTTTTTAAACCATAATCATATAGTAAATCCAACAGTGGTTCTTTTGGAGAATGATATCTCATATTAAGATAAGAATATAAAGGTCATATATTGTAAGGAAAAAGTTCTAAAAATAAGGAAACTCTCCTGGTCAATACGAAGAGAAGGACCGAAACGTTTGGGGAGGAAACATGTGAACTAGAATAGGTGATGAAATATATGGATTCTCAATTCATTTACGTTATGAAATAAAATTTTAAGGGCTCAATTTTGGATTAAAGGAATAAATTAATTATATAAAAAATTAAAAATTATATTTCATTATATATGAATAGATTACATATTTTGTAATTTAATTATATTGATCAAATGAATAATATTTAATGTTAATTTTTGCGCAATAATAATATATAGGAATAATTGTTGGATAGGCATAAAATACTATTAATCATAATACCATTGAACTACATATACATTCTATAGATGTCATTAGGATATGAATAAAAATCTTCAAGATAAGAATTAATTGATTTGGAAAGAAGAAATGATCACCTTGACTAGTTGGATCATACCCTATTAAGCCTCCTTGTTAGAGATTTTGAGGGAGGTGATATCATTTGGATTTCTGATTATAGATCCCCAGTTGAGATTCACAAATAACACAAGAGAGAATTTATTTACATGAGAAATTCATGATTATAGAGATCAACATTGAAATCATTTTTGTTGAGACGCCCAGAGAACGTACCTCTTTTATAGAAGTTAGCCACAATGTTTACAATGGTGTAATAATGTATTAAATATCATGATCCTAGTTGCATTAATATTTATATTTTATTTTTAAAAAGTATTATATTTTTCCTATTAATTAGTAATAAACACTTATATATATTATTAAATAACAAATATCATTAAATTAGATTTTGAAATGAATAAAAACATATTGTATTTTTTGGGAAATATGTTAATTTAGCATCAATTAAAACACAATTTATGTTAAATTGATTAATATTCTTAAATAATAGTATATCTCTTTAAATATTCAAGTTCTATAATTTTAATGAATTTATAAATGATAAAAATAATTAATGACGACCGATATAATTTTTATAAGGATCATAAAGATGCTTCTTTTATAGAAACTATTATTTTCCTAAAATATGGATTTTATTAAAAAATTAATATTATTTTATCATGATAAATATAATGTTCTAATTAATATAATTTTTTAAATAATCACATCAAAATCTTCAAATGATGTTTTTTCATAAATTTTTTAGATAATAGAATTTTTGGGATAAAATTAAATATGATAAAAATATAAGGAATGTATTATGAAAATATAATAAAAATAAAGTTATTTAATAAATTTTATGAAAATGAATATATTTAAAAATATGGTGTCATTTAAAATTATGTTATTTATATTTTAGTTGATTAATTTTATAAATCTATAATGAATTCTTGAAAAAATATATTTTAAATTTTGGTTTCTAAAAAATTTATTTATAAACATGACTTGCCTCCACTTCAGAAATTATATTATTTTAATGATTTTGATTCATATCATAATAAAATATTGAAATCCAATCATCTTTTTAAGAAACCATGAGTTTAAACCCTTGAATTATATATGGTTTTATTATTTTTTGACATGTATTAGAGAATATATGTTTTAAATTTAATAAATAATTCCACTATAATTTGGGATAGGTATCCCCCCAAAATCATAGTATTATTCACTAAATGTACATTTATAATTATGATTCTAGCCATATCCCACCCTGAATCTCCCTCCCAGTGTTATATTTCTCTTTAAAATATCCTCAAATTCTTTTAAAAACACCCTCTTAAGGTATGGTATGATCTCCTCTTCCTTATTATTCATTTAATTTAGTTATAATAATACTTCTGATTTATAATAATTCATATTTTTATATTTTTTTTAAAAATACCAATATGATTATTATTATTACCTTGTAATTGGGGAAAACATTTCACTCTACATAAAACATTCCCTGAACCATTATGGACACTAGTTAAGAAGATAAAGTTATTGAATGATTTTCCATGAAAAAAATTTGCCTCATTAATACCCATCCCTATTTCCTCAAGGGGTATTCGACTAGTTGTAGAAATTATTTTTTTATTATGGATTTCTATGTATGTTACCCACACTAAATAATCATTGGTTAAATATGATGAATGAAATTATGTTTTTGAATGATATTTTTGATACAAAAATAAATGTACATAATTTGAATGTGAGTGGTGGGCATGGAAATATATCTCTCTCTAAAACATTGGGTAATATATTATATCTCATGAAATTCCAATTATGGAGTATCCTATCATACCCTAATCAAATTATATTACGATGTCTCAAACGTTATTCTTCACTTAAGATTATTATTTCACATTTTTTATTATTTCCGCATTCATATGATACCTCAATAATATCAACATATATCATTATTTGATGTAATTTTTTTGGTCCTCACTATTATATTTCGTCATGTAAATAGTATTTACTTCCATTTACTACATTTCATACTTTTATTTTTTATTGTTCTCTTAATGAGCCTTATTGGCCCCCCATGATTATGCCCATACAAAGGATATGCCTAGAAATTTCAGAATATCAATGCATTTTCTAATGAATATTAGGGAGTTTTTTGAATATGTAATTATAACATTTTTAATTTTTTTCTGATATAGAATAATTAACATAAAGTCATTAGGCCTCTTGATCTATTGGTATTTTTTGTGTATCTTAATGTAATAAATCATGAAATGAAGTTTATAAAAGAAATGGGTTGTTATAATTGATATTAGAGTAAAGACTAGTTATTTTTAGTTATTATAATTATAAAACACTAGAAAAATTAATTTCAACAAGAAGAAACATTTTAAAGAGTATATAAATTTTGGTAAATTATAGAGAGTTGTTTCCATGAATAAAAATCCATATTTTGATACTACATGTAGATTTGTGTCTGGAAAAAATATACCTATTAGGAATAACCATAAAATTTATAATTGGATATGAACCCATCTTGTACCCAGATCATAAGAAACTATTGTTATTACAGACAACAATTCAAACACTAATGGATTATGCATTAGTAAATTCAGAAGCTCATTAAAAACCATTATAATTGAAATAAAATCCCAATGAAATAATTTTATGATATAGAAAATGGATATCTTAAATTGAATTCATGAATTTTTTTGAATACAAGGAATTTATAATATATATATTTGATTATCATTTTATCCCATTTATGTTAATAATAGTTTTAAAATTCAAATCCCAATATTATTATTATTTTAATATTTGTCAAGAAATTAGAGGAACTATTTCAACAACTTATGTGATGTGAAATGTGATGATCTTACGATACATATTAATATACCCATGGGAGTAAGATTAAGGGATTTATTTCAAAATACGTAGATATTTCAATATTTGTTTTGTTAGAAAAATGAACTAGGAGGAACCCCAAAATCACCTTAAGAATGATCATGTTAAAAGATCTACCTTCATGTGAAAGAGGACTCTAACATTAACTGGTTATTATAATTTGTAATATTAGAAACATGTTTCAAAAAAATTTAAAAGATCTTCTTTTTCCTGAATATCACATTTTATTAGATGGTTCTACTAGTTTTCACCTCATTTTTTGAGAATATAAACAATGATATACATTGCAGGAAGATATAAATCCCAAGGAATAATGTAATGTGCTGAAGTGGAATGAATTATAGAAAATGATTTTAAATAAGTATATTCCTCCAACTCTCTATCATAAAATAGAGAGGGGGTTACATGGACTAAAAAAGTGGGATGAATCCATCCAATAATTTGTGGAAAAATATAAAAATATATCCATGATACACATCTTAAAGTTTTATTGAACCAGAATAAATAGATTAATATTTATTTAGATGGATAAATTTATATCTATGAAATACTTTTTCTATTAGTGTCATTGAAAACCATGAATAAATTATGTGAGGTTACATCAATGTCAACATAAATATAAAAAATCCCAATGGACTCATGGGTTAGTATATTGGATGAGAATACTGTGATTTAATTATTAGGGTGTGATAGTGAAATTTCATGTTGTCAAAATTCCATTATCCCACAAGTTAAAATTGTCGGAGGAGGCATACATAGAATTTCTTGAAGGGGATGTAGAAATAAATTAATTATGGAATGTAGGGGCTCTAATATAGACAATTATGATGGTATTAAGCCAAAAATGTTAAATTTTTTTTAAAAAAACCTGTTATTTTAAAAGAACAATATTTTCAGTAGTGATTACATAGCACAACAACGAGAAGAACTGAACCACAAAATATTATTAATTTATGATCTGCAATATGTAGTCATTTAATTAGAGGTTATGGATGGAATTAACTAAAATATGAAAATATATAAATTTAATAATAAATATTTTTTTATGAATAATTTTTAGAATGTAGGTAGTCTAATATTTATAGATTCATTTCATTTTTCAAAATATTTATTCTGAATTTTTTTAGATAACAGAAAAATTATTTTTTGATATTGTAGAAATTATGTAAAATAAAAAATATTATTTTAGAATACATATTATAAAAATATTCATTGTTTTTTTAATTTTATAAAATATTTATTTTGTGGTAAATTGATAAAAATGTAATTCTTTATTGAAAACAACATTTTCGTTTCTAATATTTTAAAAAATAATTTTATTTTAAAATATATTCAATGTAAAATAGGTTCTACAATATAATTAATTACCCAATGAAGATTATTGTAGTATATTTTATGATTCAATTTTCTATAAAACATTTTTAAACATAAAATGCATTTTTCATCAAAAATAGATTTTCATTATGTTTTTTATTTATTTTTAAAAATAATTAATTTAATTATAGGAATTTATTATTGAAAAACAGATTCTATATTTTTAATTTTTCTGTTCAAATTTTTTTAAATAGGTCTGTTTTGAATTTTATTATTTTTATATTAATCTTAATTAATATTTTTCCATTCTATATAGGTATATTATGTAACTAAGGAAACAAATAATTTAATAATGAAATAAAGTTACCATCACACATGAATTTATTATATTCAATTAGTGTATTTTGTCCACTTATTTCAATTTATAATATATATGGCCACTTGGTCCCATAATTCATTGATTATGACCATTATATAAATTTTTCAAAGGATTAAATTCAATATTTTACAATTTTGTATTTTATAATTATTATTTATACATAAGGATAAATAAAAAAAATAATTGTAGTTAAACTATGTTATTTGAAATGTAAAATATTTTTTTCATATTAATTTATTTATAATTTTTTATTATTGATTAATTAACATTAATGCTTACATGATTCAAACAATGTATTAATTCAATTAAAAGAAAAACTAATTAAATTGTAATAGAAATTTTAAAAGTAGAACACTATAATTGAATCATTTTGTTCCAAAAAAATTTAATTTTTGAATATTACATATGAGTGATCTGTTAAAGTACTATATTATAATTTTATCCTAGTATTGGTGCCTTTTTAGTCAATTTAAATGAATAGTGTCAGAAATAAAAATAATTATATTCTATGAAAATAGTAATTTTTAAAAATATTTAATATTAATAAAACTATTTAATAAATAAAAGTATTTAATATATGGTAAAAAATTCATCCTTTTTCCACAAATGATCCAATTTTCACCTTAAAAGTTCTATTATTACCATTTCAGCATGACAAATTGGTTTCCACAACTATGGTTAAAATATGTTAACTAAGGGGTTAAGCCAACGCGTAAGGTTTAATACTACACATAAACTTGTAGAAACGTTATTGGTTGATATTATTTGAACCAAAACATTATTTTTTATATCTATCTATTTTTATTAATATTTATAGTGTGTAATTTTTTTTAATTGTAATCTTATATGAAATTTCAAGATTTACCCACCCCTCACTTATAAAAGGGATCCCCTCCTTTCACATCCTTAAACCAAATTTATCCTTATAGAACATATAATGATAAAAAAATACATTGCCAAAATCCCTATAAAAATTAAATATTTTATTTCTAACAAAAATACAGACCCCTGAATCTTTAAGGGGATGTATAATAGTGTTTTTTCAAGGAAGTGGTAATCACCTTAACAAGTACCTTTTTTCGACATATTCTTTTCACATATTTAAATCCATTGAATTTATCATTATATAATAAATTAAGTGTTGAAAATATATTTAAATATTATTAATATTCATAAATTCATATTATATATCATCTTCCCATTCGAATGTGAATTGAGATTATTGCTCATGCAGATGTATGGATTAAAATCATAAAGATGTGATACAAATAATTTTTCATCATAATATATTATGTATTGCTATTATGGTGTTATTAATTTTTATATATGATATATATGACTTAATTAATGAATTTAATGATAATATCATATATTTTTTATTACATTCAAATCTATTGTAAAGCTATAATGACACTCATTCGTACATGTGGGAAACCACCTCAACAAAGAAACATAATTAAATTATAATTTTATATTTAAAATGATGGTAAAAATGATGAATTTTATTTATATACATGATTAATATGGGGAAATTATTATTCTCTAATTGTGAATTATTTTTTAACTTTCTTTCATTCTATTGGTAGAAAATTGAAAATGACATTCATAAGTATGTATGGCCAACTGTCTCTATAAATTTTAAACTTCAATTTCCTATTAATAATAATTATTTATGACTCTCAATATGTATTCTCAATATATATAACATGTATATCATGATTTTTAATATTTATATCTGTAATACAATATCAATTTATAAGGATAACAACTACCGAAAAAATTAGTATGAAAAAATAAAATAGTTAACACCTGGAAATAATGATTTTAATAAGGAATTATTTATAAATAGTAATTTAAATATAAGAATTATATGATATATTATTTTATAGTTATGTTAATTAATCATGTATAGAATTATAATAAATTTAAATATATTATACAAGAGGATAGAGAACTTTTAAGTCATTTAGATCTTTGGAAAATATATTTTTCATCTCACATTTATTTTTATGGGAAAAATACAATATTGACCACTTGTTTCCTTATAGATGTGTTTTTAGAAATAATTAATTAATTTATGATATGTTTAATTATAATTATTTAGGTATTAAAATGAAAATAGGATTCTATTTTTCACATTGGTTTTATTGCGACACTACCAAAGCAGTAAGGGTTTATCGTCCAAAATTGTCTTCCTTGGGATACATGTAATATTAAGCACCAATTTTCTATAATAATGTGTTTAAAAATAAAAATTAATATTTTAAATCCCGAATATATTTATTTTTTAATAATTATGGTTAAAATTGATGTTATTATTTCATGGTATATTGATTCAAATGTTACTAATGTTGTATGGGTTTTATGTTAAAATTTCATTTGTCATTGAGGTTTTTAAGGATTAGTTTCCAATGAAATAATTTCATTTTCTACCTCTCAATTATCTCATGAATTTTAGTATAATATATTAAATCTTTTATATTATATGTTTTCCTTTTATTAACCTCACATAAAGAACTCATTTAATTGAAAGACAAATTTTAGGTAAACCAAATAATTTCATAGTTATGTATAGAATCATTATTCTTCAATATCTATGTTTTGAAAATTTGTTAATTTTTTTTATAATAATCAATATTATTTTTAATATTATTTATACTCCTTATTTTTATTATTAGAATTATATTAAAATGAATTTTGTTATTATTTCAAAATCAGGTACTTTTTGATTTTTTAAAATAGTATTAAATGAATTTTCTATTTTATATTAAATAGGTTGAATGGAATTTCCTACCATCAGGTTTCCAATGTTATTTTTAGAAGAACGTTTTTAATTAAAATTTGAAAAATTCATATATTTTAAAAAAATTATTTCAAAATGAAAATATCATTTTCATAAAGACATTCTTCATGAAACCTTTATATGAAAATTTTCATTTATAATGACATGTATTGATGTTAAATAAATTTATACTAGGGGTCAGATCAAATTATAAGATCATTATGCCTTCTATAGATAGTTCATAATTATAATTTAAATATATTAATGAATAATTTTACATTTCACAGTTTGTGATCTGATGAAATGTTTTATGACTTTGTGACAAATATATTTCTGTCATTAATTATGTGAGGGTTGTAATTATAAGTATATATCCCTCTAATATATTTGTTAAATACCGATATAACATATGATGAATAATAATACAATGGGGAGTGAGTCCATTTTAAATAGGTACTTTTCCACTATGATAGACTTGGGAGTGAATCATGAATACTAAGATGGAGTACTGAGTGAATCCAATCTCTACTAATGGTCTTAGATGTGATCCATGAATACCGTGGATATGATTTTTTATTCTTATGTGTATAAAAAAATCAATGTCATATACCAATGTTATACCATTATAGCTTTTACTCGTTGATTACTTTATGATTAAATTCTTATGAAATGATAATATTTGTGCCATGACTCCTGATTTTGACATATGATATGTAAGTAATTGTATTAAAATGTCAATTTCTTTTTTCATACCCTTTTTATCTAATTATATTTGTTAAATCATTGATATCTCTCTTGTTTGACCAAACTAAACTTCTGAGGTCACATTTCATTAAGATTCCTTCCATCATGTCGTAATGAAAAGTATTACGTATGTTAGGGATAAAAAGGATTTAATTTACGAATAATAAAGGAAGGATGGTGTTTTTAACATATGAACTTGTTATTTATGTAATTATTTTTTAAAAGATACTACAACTATGTGATTTTGAAATAGATTGTTAAGTAATATAATGAATAATCATCTTATAAGATGTAATATCTATGTATGAAAACTATTGTTAGCTATAATTTGTATCAATGTAATGATTAATTATGTATGGATACAAGGATGTGAAAAATTTAGTGAGAACAAATAGGATATGTTTTTGTATTTGATAACATCCTAATGTTTTTGATAAGAAATTTATTATGACAATTTTCATGAAATGTATCCCTGTATGGATACTATAACACCACATAGTATTGGAATTGATGCTTCTAGGTGTAATAAACCTAAAAATAGTTGGGCAAATGTAAATTGACCATTATTATAACACATGGTGAGTGAGTCCTTAAATTGCACATGTTCTAAAACATGTTTAGGGTATTTCTAGCTTAATTATTATTTTTCATAAGAACAAATATAATTAATTTGAATAGATGATAATCACGCATACGATAGGGTAATATTATGATATCATAGTTTTAAAAGAATGTATCATGTTGTAGATATCCTATAAATAATTTGTATTTATTTAATGGTATTACACTATGATTATTTTTGATCAAACTATTATATCTTATTTTAGTCAATGACTTGAATAATGATGATTCATATCAAAACTAAATTTTATTGATTGTGGAATATTTTTCCTCATGAGTGATGACCTAAAATGGGACCATGGTTATAATGTTCGGGTTCCGGAAGCCACCCAGAGGTTCCCCATACCTGGTTAGTCACATGGCCTCAAGCGCATTTCCCCGAATTCCAGAGCCTGCCGACTAGCAGTGAGGGACATGGGTGGGATAGTGGGGAAACTATGCCCTCATTTGCAGAGTACAAAGTGGAAATAAACAAATACAAACAATAGTAGAAGCTTTAAATATACAACAACAGTAAACAACGAAGGACTGGAATAATAAACAGCTGGATCACACACACAAATATATATATATATAATGAAGCATGATACATATATCTAGGAAAGAAGCTAAACAAGTAACAATTTCAACATCTGGAAACAGCTAATCAAATAGATAAACACTAACAGATAACCCTCTAGGAAGTACTCACAGCCATCCCCTCTAGTTCAGTATATAAAGACTCTCTGAGGATGCAGTCATAGTCAATTCCCCTTATAGTCTATGGTATTCATGAATTCTCTATGGAAGATCACACAATTAAATTCTCTTATATACCCAAGGTCAAGGAATCTCTGAGGAATCTTACTCAGTCAATTCCCTTTATAGCCTATGTCATGAATAGACACTCTAAGGAATCACTCACCATAAATTCCACTTATAGTCTAATATGTTTTGGAATAAAATAAAAGACTCTTTGAGGAAAGCTTACTCGATAAATTCCCCTTATAGTCTAAAGCTGACAAGTACTATCTGAGGAAGCTCACCTGATCATTACCCTTATATCACCAAGTGGTTCTAGGCTCTCTGAGGATTCTTACTTGGTCAATCCCCCTTGTAGCCTAATTGCCCAAAGACTCTCTAAGGAAGCTCACTCGATCAATTCCCATTATAGTCTACTACACAAGGTTCTCATGGCCCTGTGTAGATCAACAAACATAGAAGTGTGATATTGCCAAAGTAAACCTACAACACAACTTGGCTAAATAGTTCGATAGCATATCAAGCATTTTAGAAAACAACTATCCATCCTACAACATCAATAATGGAAAACAGGAAAAGCAGCCAAAGGCCAAACATGACCAAATGGTCATAAATAGAACATGCATGGTCCAAAAACATCCAAATCATAGAAATCAACCCTAATCATATCCAAATAAACTATACTATAGAATACAAGAATGGATGGAAATAAATAGTGGTAAAACAATAAACACACAATACCTCGTTCAAGGGTATTGGTGGAATTTGCACATAATACTCAATGAATTGGAACAGAAAGGAATAAACCACCTACCTCAGTGTTAGGAGATCACTATATTTCATCCTTAAAGCTTTAATCTACTTATAATCTCAAAGATCTACAAAAACGTCTAGAACATTCAACCGACGATATCTCACATGAGAAGATAAATCAGAAGATGATTTTCTAGAAGAACAGAGAACTCACCGATGCAATTCCAACACAACCAACAATATTCGATTAGAAGGATAGACACACGCTCAGAGGTTCGTCATAGATCCGTAGTCGTACGACACTCTTGGATGAGACGAATGAAGAAGGGGGGTATTTCTGTCGATTAGATGCAACCCCAGTGCGTTTAATAAAAAAACAAAATACACAGCATGCACTTATGAAGTAAACAACATGTACTATTTTTTCCATACTCCACTTTAGGTTGCCTCCAAATCACCCCCAGACAATCATGTGTCTGGACACTACATGGCCAGCAGACGACCTCCGGTAGCAAGGCAGTACATGGCGTGTACTTTGAAAATTTCCAGAATTTCCTTTTTCCTAAAAAAACAGAAAATGAAAAACAGACCTGAAAAGAAGATCTGGGTCCTTAAAGAAATTCATCGTGGAATTTCTCTAGCACAATGTTGAAGAAGAAACCCTGAATATCTCCATCCACTTTGATCACACATTTGCGTCCCTTTCCCAAGTCTTGTCCTGTACTCGCCCGTGCTTCCGAAGAACCCATACCAGAGGAATAGACTGTCCATGGAGAACCTTCTCACTATGATCGAAGATCCAGATAGGATGCTCCTCAAAGGATTCATCCACTTCTAACTCAATCTCCTTGGGTTGGAAGATATGAGATGAGTTTGAGAAGTAACATCGAAGCTGAGAAACGTAGAAGACATTGTGCATAACTCAGTATATCTATGTTAACTACAACTGATAGGAAACCAGCCCAACTCTCTCCAACACCTCAAATGGACCGACGTACCTTGGCAAAAGCTTACACTGTCTCATAATCCTTTTGGGTTCCAACCTCAGTGTGACACAAAAGAAAACCTGATCCCCAACCTCGAACTCAATAGGTTGTCTCCTCTGATCATCATAAGACTTTGTCAAGACTGTGCAATATCCATCCTCTTCAAAATCAACTCTATTTTCTCTATGGCCTCCTGTAAAAGAGGAGGTCCCAACAAAGCTGCCTCTCTTGTCTCTAGCCAACATAAGGGTGATCTACATCGCCTACCGTACAAAGCCTCATAAGGTTCCATATGAATAGTTTCTTGAAAACTATTTTTGTAGGAAAACTCCACAAGAGGAATATGATTCTCCAAAGAACCTCCAAAATCTAGAATGCTTGCTCGGAGCATATCCTTAAGCACCTCAATTGTAGGCTCGGAATATCCTTCTTTCTATGGGATGTAGGTTGTACTCAAAAGTACTTGTGTACCCAAAGCCTTCGGAATCCCCTACCCAACAGGAAAAGTAAAATGTGCATCCTTGTCTGCAATGATAGAGTGTGGAACTACAAGAAGAAAAACAGTATCTCAGATATACAATTGTCCTAGTACATCAACACTGATGGTCTCCTTAATCAGAAATAAGTGAGAAAGCTTCGTAATCCTGTCAATGACAACCCACACTATGTCATTCCCTCAAGACGACATCAACAAACTGGTCATGATGTCCATTAATATGTCGTTCCACTTCCACATGGGAATTAGTAACTGCTATAGAATCCTTGTTGGCCACTGATTCTTCGCCTTCACCTGGTGAGAAGTGTAACACCTCATGATGAAACCAACAACATCCATCTTCATATGTCGCCACAAATACTGACGGTGTAGATCACGATACAACATGGTGACGCTAGGATGAACTGCCCAAACTGAGGAATGAAAGTCTCTCATCAACTACTCGCATATGTCTGCTGACACCCATACACGCCCCTGGAAATGCAAGATCTCATCTGCACATATGGTCCATCCAGGAATAGGTTCCTCTCCTGAAATACTCTCCCTTAGTAATAGGCCTTCATAATCTAATACCTGCCTCATTCGGACTCGATCAAGAAGAGTAGAGGTAACAACTAAAGAAGATACAAAAGTCTACCCCTGTCTATTGTGAACCTCCAAAAGCATCTCAGAGAACAGAGCCATGAGCTTCCACTCACTACTGGCCTCCGAAACTTCCTGTAAATGTGTCCTCCTTCTCAACGCATCAGCCACCGCATTGCCCTTCCCAGGCGTATAGGCAAGCTCAAAGTCAAAGGATTGTGGGTACTCGACCCACCACTACTGTCTGAAATTCGGATCAATATGAGGGATGATGTATGTGAGACTCTTGTGGTTAGTGAAAACCACAATGTGCTTTCCCAAAAGATAATGCCTCCAGCAGTGTATGACCTGAACAACAGCTTCCAACTCTAGATCATCCCTCGGGTAATTCCTCTCAGGTGGCCTCAACTACCAGGGCCTGTACGCAACAACTCCATATCCCTGAATAAGCATAGCTCTCAGCCCGATACCTGACGCATCATAGTAAACAGTATAGCTCTTGACCAGTTGTGGCAAGACTAGTATCAGTGCTAAATTCAACCTCACATTTATCTCCTGAAAGGCTGACTCACAAGAGTCTTACCATAAGAACTTCACACCCTTCTTACTCAGAACTTTCAGCGGTGCTAGTTAGTGTGAAAAGTCCTATATGAAACGTCTGTAGTATCCAGCCAGCCCTAGAAATCTTTGCACCTCAAATACGTTCTTCAGCGACTCCTAGAACACTACAACTCTCACTTTCTATGGGTTTACTGATACTCCTGCCTCTGAGAAAATATGACCGAGGGTATGAATTTAATCCATCCAAAAGTGGCATTTTGAGAGCCTAGAATATAAATGATGCTCCCTCAGTGCACTCAACACAATCTCAAGATGGGTAGTGAGGTCGTATCGAGTGTGAGAGTACACCAAGATATCATACACAAAAACAACCATGAAGGAATTCAGGTATGGATGAAACAATCTGTTATTCAGTTCCATGAAAACTGCAGGTGTGTTCCTGAGACTGAGCGGCATAACCATATACTCATATATCCCATACATACTCTAGAAGGTTGTAAGAGGTATATCAGATGGTATAACATGAAAATGATGATAATTGGACCTCAATTCAATCTTTGAGAACACTCGTGATCCTTGACACTGGTCAAAGAGGTCATCAATCCTAGGCAAGGGATATTGGTTCTTGACTGTCAACTGGTTCAGCTTCTGATAATCCACACCAAGCCTAAGGGTACCATCTACCTTCTTCGCAAACATGATAGGCGAACCCCAAGGAGAAGTAATGGGTCGGATGAAACCCTTGGCCTATAACTCCTCCAACTATTTCTTAATCTCCTGTAACTCTGGTGTATCCATCCTATATGGAGGAATGGAAACTGGTGCCACTCCTGGAACAACCTCAATAGAAAATTCAACCTCACGCTCTATTGGAAAACCAGAAAATTAATCTGGAAAGAAATCTCTGAAATGATCCACCACTAGAGGAATGTCCAACCGTGAAGTCCCCGAGTCGTCTAGATATAGACTTGTAATCTAGGATGTAACTCCTCCCAACCCATGATACTCTAGACCCACTTTTCTCACCTGGACATACAATTCGCCATTTTGAAGGAAGGATCCACCCTCCAGTGATACAAAACACACCCAACGACGATAGCAATCGACGACTGCCTGGAATGGAACTAGACAGTCCATTCTGGGAATGACATCATAGCACGTCATCTTAAGGAAATAAAGGTACAATATAATGTGACATCCACCAACCTCTTGTGGTAACTCCATGAAAATATGTACACTAGACGTTCTAGTCCTCAATAGTGGGTCCAGCATCAAGACATCGGTAGGGGAAAAGATATAGAGCCCACATTTCTCCACAAAAACAGTAGATATAAAGCTATGGGAAGACCCTATGTCAAAATGAACTGAAGATAAAAATGAGGATACACATACCTCGAACTATGGAGGGTCTGGGATCCTGCTCCTTCTGGGTCTGCTCCACTAAAAATGTTTGGCCTATTCCGTGACCCTGTGACCCTGCCTGACTGCTCTTAGGTGATCCACCCTACTGTCGCTGAAGAACCAGTGACTGACTACCATGACCATGACGTCCACCCTAGCTTGAACAGCCAAAAGAAATCCAGTTCCCAGACAGGTGAGAAACCGGTGGTGCTTCTCTTTATCGTGGTGTCATAGAGGAACCCCTGTCACCAGGGGCTGGTGAGAATAGCTAACAAAAACAATGAAGACGACCCATCTTGCCCCATTATCGCCCACCACTAGGTCTCTCAAGAAATGTGGCCTCATATGCTCACTTTTCCCACACTGGTAGTACACCACCTGGCTACCAGAAGATGCATCATTCCTCCTCTGATATCCTCATGCAGCCTCCCTGTGGCGCTTCCTACTATCAGTTGGCGAAGCACTAACTTTGGATGCAGAACCGCCCTGGTTCACAGATCTAGAATCCCCCATATTATGCTATGTGATTAGCGCCTGGTTGACGATAAAAGATATCAAAGTCAAACTGAAGATGTTCACATGAGATCGGATGTCATGCCTTAGTCCATCCTTAAACTTTCATGCAAGGAACAACTCATCACCTCCTGGAATAGATGTGAAATGATGCAGCTCTGTGAAGCGAGAGGAATAATCCATAATAATAAGAGTAACCTGATCCAGACTCATGAACTCTCGGGCTCGATCGACCCCCAAGGTCTCCAGATATAATTAATCATAGAAGATGCGCTGAAGATCTTCCCAAGCCATATTCTGCTGGTAGCCCGCCTGTGAGATCACATCTCACCACCTCTTGGTTGAGTCTTAGAGCATATAGGTATCAAGCATCAACCTCTTCTCTAGAGGTATTTCCAGATGCTTGAAAATCATCAGTGTGTATTCTAGCCATGACTATGTAGCCTGAGGTCATCCATCCCTTAATAAAGTAGGAGAATGCTGCTGCTAGAATACCCGTGTCAAATCATCCATCGACGGGGTAGGTGGAGGCGCTCCCTAAAAGGTCCGCATCATCCTCAGAAAGACCTCCCTGAACTGTGTATCTACACCTATGTCATGTATAACGGCTGGTGACAATGATGGCATAACTAGACTATCTACAGGTTGTCCTAGATCAGCAATGTCTGGTGTCTGATCACCGTTTGGAAACTAGCACACAACCAGAGGATGTATCGGTGGCATGAATCTGCGAGGTCAAGTATACACCTTATATCAATGTTATCAAGGACTGAAAACTAGGTGTGTATGAAGGTAACATGATAAAGAAAGAATTCATGTTATACAAAACAATTCTACACGGCATGTACGTTTCCTACATGGCGTGTTCCCTTAAGTCATTTACATGGGCATGTACTCCTGCGTAAACAGGCCATGTCACACCTAAAACACACAACGTGTTAATTTTACACACGGCGTGTACTTGAATCCTCTTCACCTAGCCAAGTCATTCTACATGATTAAGACACAAAGATATCCAAAGACAAGACTACATGATGTGTTCATGGTAGACACATCATGTACTAGACAAGCTTCACCTAGCCCATGTTGTTAGTGACAGGGCCTGACACACAGCTCACACTACATGGCATGTTCAATGAAGACACAACATGTATGTGAAAGGGTAACACACACCTGTGTTGTTTGTGACATGATTGGGTACCTCAGTCCGACTACACGACATGTTCAATCCTGAAACGATGTTTATATCTTAAGGTTTATCCATAGGTGTTGTTAGTTACATGGGTGGACACAGGGTCAACACTACACAGAGAGTTTGACTAGAACACAACATGTTCCCACCCGAAATTCTTTATCCCGGTTCTCTGCCCACATGGAAAATGACACGGTTAGAGACTACACGACATGCACAAAAATAACACGACATGTACTTAAGAAAAACTATTTCTTCTTGAATAGAAGAACACATGGAATGCAGTCAAAACTACACGGCGTGTATTCTGGGTTTTTCCATACAGTAAGCCTTAGAAGCTACTCCGGAACCCAGAAAACACAGAAAAAACACTGAAAGTTCCAAATTACTCTCCTTGAGGGCCCATACTCCCCACAAATCAAAGTCTGGAATCTTATATATGTGATAACAAGGAAACCAGATTAATGATCCACTAAATTCTGGTCCATGAGGTCCCCTAACAACTCAAGAACAAAATTTCGGAATCTATTCAAGAAAAATTGTACATAAATCAATACCTTATCAAACATCTGGTATTCTTATCAAGGCATCTATCACAACCACATGCATATTCTACACAACATATACCACAACAACATGAAACCGCTAATCCATCCTAGATGAAAATGAAATAATCCATGGAATGAGATTTATAGAAAGTTCCTATATGATGCATGAGATGGAATACCCTCATCTCATTGGGTTTCAACAGAAAGAGAAAATCAATAACATCAATAGTAATAACACAAAACATTTGAGTCACCCAATGGTGAAAATCAAATCAACCGTAAACTTGGAAGAACCATATGAAATTGAAATAAACAAGGTAGATTGGATTTTCACTATACACAGGTTAGTTACTCCCTATAACATCTTATTACCAAGTACTTACTCCTTCCTATCCCTGGATAAAGGCTCCAAATAGAAAATCAAGATAAAAGAGTTCCCATGATACCCCTTTGTAACTTCCTGGTTTCGAAAGCCACCCAGAGGTCCCCCATACCTGGTTGGTCACATGGCCTCAAGCACATTTCCCTAAATGCCAAAGGCTGCCGACTAGTAGTGAGGGACTTGGGTGTGATAGTGGAGAAACTATGCCTACGTTGGCAGAGTACATAGTGGAAGTAACGAAATACATACAATAGCAGAAGAAGTAAATATCCAAAAACAATAAACAAGGGATGACTGGAATAATAAAAAATTTAAGAACACACACACACACACACATATATATATATAATGATGAATGATACATATTCCTAGGAATGAATCCAAACAAGTCACAATATCAGCATCCTGAAATATCTAATCAAACTACTAAACAAAAATAGATAAACCTTTGGGAATTACTCCCCGCCATCCCCTCTAGTTTAATATATAAAGTCTCTCTGAGGAAGCACTCACTGTCAATTCCCCTTATAGTCTAAGTTAGTTAGGTACTATCTGAGGGGGCTCATGTAGTCCATTAATCTTATAGACCCAAGGTCAATGACTCTTTTAGGAATCTCACTCAGTCAATTCCCCATATATCCCAGGTTATTCATACACTCTCTATGGAAGCACTCACTGTCAATTCACCCTATAGTCTATGCAGTTCTGGAATAAAATCAATGAATCTCTGAGGAAGCTCACTCTGTCAATTTCCCTTATAGTTTGAAGCGAACAAGGACCCTCTAAGGAAGCTCACTCAGTTATTTCCATTATAGCCCCAAGTGGTAGTTGGATCTTTGAGGATGCTCACTCGGTCAATCCACCTTATAGCCAAAGTGCTCAAAGACTCTATGGGGAACCTCACTCGGTCAATTCCCCTTATAGTCTACTACACCAGGTTCTCATAGCTCTGTGTAGGTCAATGAGCATAGTTTTGTGATATGTCCAAATTAAACCTACAAAAATACCTGGATAGAATGTTCTACATCATATCAAGCATGTTAGAAAACAACTCTGCATTCTACCGCATCAGGCATGGAAAATAGGAAAAGCAGCCAAAGGCTAAATAGTACCAAACGGTGGTAAACAGAACATGCATGTGTAAAACACATCCCAAGAATATCAATCAGACCTGATAATATTTAAATAACCTATACACAAGAATACATGCATGGAAGGAAATCAATAGGGGTAAAACGTTAAACACAAAATACCCCGTTCAAGGGTATTGGTGTAATTTTCACATAATACTCAATGTCATTGAAAGGAAAGGAACAAACCACCTACCTCAGCGTTTGGAGATCTCTATATGAGAACCTCGAAGATTGAATCTCCTTAGAATGTCGATTATCTACAAAAACACTTAAAACGTTCAACCCACGATATCTCAAATGAGATATGAAA
The DNA here is from genome assembly GCA_963277665.1 of Viscum album. NCBI lineage: Eukaryota > Viridiplantae > Streptophyta > Magnoliopsida > Santalales > Viscaceae > Viscum > Viscum album. Next base: position 1,761,133,347 of record OY728120.1, on the reverse strand, counting down.
TTAGAAGATGATTCTCTAGGAGAAGAGGGAACTCACAGATGCGATTCCAATGCAACCATTAGTGTTCAATTAACAGGTGAGATGCACACTCAGAGGTTCGTCAAAGATCCGTTATCGGATGGTGCTCCTGGACGAGACGAACGAGGAAAGGGGGTCTTTCTATCAATTATACGTGACCCCGGTGCGTTTAATAAAAAACAAAATACACAGAGTGTATATTGGATGTACATGATGTGTATTCTTGTATTCTGTACTCCACTTTAGGAAGCCTCCAAATAACCCCACATGACTGTGTGTGTGGCCACTACACCGCCAGCACATTGCCTCCTCCAGCAAGGTAGTACACAGCGTGTACTCATAAAGTACACGGCGTGATCTTTGAATATTTCCAGAATTTCCTTTTTCCTAAAAAACAACCAGAAAAGTAAAAACATACATGAAAAGAAGATTCTGGTTATTACAATAATGGTGAAACATTATGATTATAAAATATATAATATCATTTAATTTTATTAACATCCTCAACATGTTTGTGTTTTCTATCACACCTAATATGAGAAGTGTAGAGTTTCATGAGATTTATATATGAATGAAGATTTATCTTTCAACATGTTATTAATTTCGGATAAATCACTAATGGGAAAATCTAAAAGGAATTATATAATTTATTTTAGGTTGAAACTAATGTCATTGAGAAATTAATTTCAGATTAAAATGAATAATTTAATGTATGGATATGATGTACATGCTATGTTTCTATTTATAGTTTCAGGTCTAATGTTTAGTAAAAATATAAATTATCCTATAGAATTCACTAATCAAATGGTTAACTCCACAACCATGGAATTACAAATCAGATGAAAATCTTTACTGTGAACTGATAGAATTATTTATGTTACATAAGTTTTATAAGTGTTATATCAATAAAATTTACGATATTAGAATCATGAAACATTTTTTTTTTCAATGATTTTTTTAATATTTTAATACATATGTTTAATGATACCAATAAAAATAGAGACTAAATTTTTATGTGAAAATGTATAGTTTTTATTAAGATATGATTGAAATTAATTATGTAAATGAAACTGTATTATTAACCTTGAAATTGGTTAGTGAATTGGGAAAAATTCAATTTAGGCCTTCATTTATGATATTTATGATATTTTTGTTTTTATGTAATGTATTCAATATTCATTGATTTTATTTGAGGAATAATGATTTTGGTAAAATATATGATTTAATGATACGTAAATGTGATTGTTATTGATAACATAATTGTTTTATTACCAATTTATAATATTTTAGGTAATGGTATTTTGTGGTGACATGAATATTTTACTGGGATATAGTTAGAATATCTTAATAAAGTTTATGTAAGCCTTTGGTGGAGTATTTGATATTATGTTAATTTAATTTGAATATGATATAAAAATAAATCTCATGGTTGAAAAAAACTCATTAAGAGGGTCATTGTATCAAGATATTTGTTGTAAATAATTGGATTAGCTTTTAGATTATACATAACTTTAATTAATGATATTTGGTGATGTTCACTACATTATAAGATTATATATTGAATTCTCATGATTAAGAGTGATATTTTGGGAGATAATTATTTGGGTTTCTATATATGTAACATTTAGTCTTCACTTGTGAGTTAATTTGATTTATTATTTGGGAATAATGGAATTGATTTTTTTTGTTTTTAAAATGAAAGGTATAAGTTCCCCTTTGATGATAAAAAATATTTAATATTTAATATATTATGGATATTATATATTTAGGGTTATTTATGAAATTATAAAAGAAGTAACATTATTATTACTTAGGAATATTTTGGGTTAAATGTATTTTTTAATAATTTGAAGGTATATGCATTTTAGATTTTACCATACCTTGTGTTTAAAAATAGATTTTTTTCATTATTTAAATTAAATATTAATAACAAGATATCCTATTATTTATAATGATTTTGATTTTAGGGCTTTGAGAAAAAATTAATCATGAATAAGCACCGTCTGGGTAAAAATATGTGATTCTTGTGGAAATTTATTTGTGGAAAATAATTAAAATATTCATGTAAGTATATTTCTATATACTATTATTATATTTGATATTATAATTCCTCATCTACTAGAAAATAATATTTAAATAAAACATTTACCATATTTACTTGTTTTAAAAATGTATTTTTATTATTTTTATCACCTCATTGGTTTACATATTTTATATTGTTAACATTATCATGATAATTCAAATACATGGGATCAATGATATCTGGATATTACCATTCCTCTATGTCCCCAATTTTAGTTCCCACTAGTGTTCTCCAATTTTTAATCCTAGTTATTTGTTATTCCAAGTAGAATTCGTATAATGAATTCCTTGTATTCAAGAATTAATTATATTACAATTTTATAGTCTGGGTTTTCAATAAAATATTATTAAATTATTATACACATGATTATGAATAACATGTTGAAAATTTATGATTTTTATTGAAAAGAATATTTTTATTTCAATTTATTAAAAATTTCCATTCAATTTTAAAATTGATTCAATGTAAAAGTTATTATCATATATTATTAATATTCAAATGTTTTACCTTGAAATATAATTTACTCATAAATGTTTTTGAAAAATATTTTTATACTTAAAAGATATATTTTTTTTTGAAAAAATTATTTCTATTTAATTTTGTGGATCTATCTCAAATTAATTTATACCACTTCTAGGAAATGGTTGTTGAAAATTAATACCATTTTTGGAGTGAGGCAGTTCAGATTTTTGTAAATTGTTACCATTTATTTTTTTTCCAATTCGAATGATAACCATAGTTATTTTTTTTCTTGTCGTAAGGGTAAATTAGGAAATTGGGGTTGAAAAAAATTGATGTAGGGAAATAATGAATATAACACTTATTTTGGTCCTATTTTATGAGTTGAGTTAAAATTTATATCCATTTTTCTAATATACAGTCATTTGATTCCATTTTTATTTTATTATTACAATTATATTAATTTAATAAAAAAATAAATAGAAAATTTCACTCTCATGACTTTAAAATCTTCAGAATTTTTACATAAAAAATTTCGACAATTTTTTTTATATATTTTTATCTTAAAGATAAAATAATTTTTATTTCAAAGTTATTTATTTATAAAATTCTTTTAATTTAATAATAAAATTAAATACTTTTTAAATATATACAATGAATTTATTAAATTTAAAAAACAGTAAAAAAACAATATTAAAAGTATGAAAAGTAATATAAGTTATTATTTTTTTTATTTTTTATTATTTTTTTAAGATGATTAAAACATATTAATTAGGTATCAAATGTATTATATTATAATACATGATTTTAATGGTGTCTTTAATTTCATACAAATTGAATAGTATAAAAATGTAATTAATTATATTTTATTAAAAAAATATGTTATTAAAATAAATAAAAATATAGAAGATATTTAAATAAGAAATATTGGATAATATATTGTGGAATATTTCATCCATTGTGCATTTATGATCTTATTTTCACCTTATAATTAAAAAATATCCCTATAATATGGAAGGGGGATTACAATAATTAATCTTAAAATATGTTATAGAAGGAGTCAAACACAAATATTTGGATTTAAAAACTATAAAAACCAGTCAAAATTTTATCAGATGATGATATTTAAACATAATCCAACAATAGATTCAAATCATTTGATATTTATAATCATTTTGAGAGATAATTAATTTTTTAGATAATATTTTATTAAATTTCGAGAGTACCCCTCCACTAACTAATAAAAGTGGACCCCACTTTTCTCAAATATACTATATCTGGACAATTATATTACGGTAAAAAGATTCTTAATTGTATTTAAAACATCCTTATACAAATTATATATATATTGGTCTTACCTACAGACAAACCCATTATTATTTATAAGTATATATAATGGGTTTCTTTCAGAAAATAATTAATCTCATGAATTTGTCACATTATTTTTACATATTATTTTACCTCCTCTCAATATGTGGTATTTATCATAAAAAATACATTCATTATCCAAAATATACCTACATTTTTTTTATTATTAAAACTCAATTATCCTTCTTCGATCATATCAAATGTGAAGTGGAACTACCAGTGGTGAAAATGTAAAACTTAGTAGCTACAAATAGTGATGCAATTCATTTTTAATCATATTATTTTATGTTCTTGTATTGTGATTTTATTAATATTTATATATGATATTACTGAAATAATTATCATTCAATAATTATAATATCATATCTAGCTTATTATATTCCAATATGTTAGTAGACGAGAACATTTTTCCTGTATACATGTAATGAATCATTACATTTCTGTCAGGTATGATTTTTACATAGATTATGCTTATCATTTTCCTGGGATATATAGAACCAAAATGAATTTGGTAGGATAATTATAGTGGTGAAGTCATGGATTTGATAGAATTTGCTATATAAACCTACAATTTTTATTGTTCAATGAATGATTACATGCCATTTAGTTGGAATTAATGTCGTGTAATGGATTTGAGGAAGAATCTATGAACATTATAAATGGAGTGAAGGATTAATGTGATCATTAAAAGGTTCAAATAATTTAGGGCAAAATATAATATGATTAATAAAAAGATGATGTGTTTTTCATCATATATGAGATTTATTAAATAAATGAAATATAATTGAATAAAACATTTTTTATTTATCATATGTTATTGTTTTAGGGTTTTTTATGGTTAATTTTATTTTAATTATGAATAATACTGACATATATAGACCTAGAACACACTGTATGTGTGTTTAGGTGATTTCACTTCTTCGGAATCACTATGTTTAGAAATTGATCACTATTGGTACTGTATTGGTTCTCTCATGTTATGAAAACCATTTTTTTCTTATTTTGTGTTTGTTATAGCTCTGGTTTTGGTTATGGTTGGTTAAGTAATTTTTAATAGATACTATTTTCTATTGATCTATTTTAGTTTTGTGGTGTTTCTTTTTTTTATGTCCATTATTATGGTTTCTAAAAACCATCATCAAAGGCATCTAGGTTTCTACCATGAAATGGTGGTATTTATATTAAATGGTATAATATAATGAATTAAATGTTATTCTTGATAAAATAATTTGGGATGTTCATTTATTTGCAGATAGAAGTGTATTTAAATGTTTCCATGGATTGGGAAATGTTTTCAAAAAAGTGTATTTATTTGAAAATGTATTTTCTTGATGTGGAATTGGGTTTTGAAACTCTAAAGTTATTCATCATAGTATTGAAAATGATTTATTAAATTATGATAATGGTTTTTGAAATTTATTTAGAAAAATGCACATTGGGAGCCTTAGGTGAGTTTTGATGGAGTCACTAGTAGCCTAAATGTGTGTTATAATATAAGGAGGTAACTTCTTGTTACATCAACCAGTAGGATTCAATATATGTTGGATTTAAAAAATTCATGTTTAGTGTTGTAAATTTCATTGAAGAATTTTCCAATAGGATAGAGCCCAATACAATGTTATTTTACATATATAATTTATGTTTTTTATTATATTATTTATTTAATCATGAGTTGTATCTTCCATGATTTTTATATGTGGTTGTATCACATAAAATAGAATGATAGGTTATTCCATGGATATGTGTAAATCTTTATGTTTTTATTTGATTGTCAGTTTTCGTAACTTCTACTTTTCATATGTATGGGTTGATAGTATTAATTGATTTCAACAAAACCAAAGGATAAAAGGGGAAATGATTTTCAAAAATATTTATTTTTTAAAAATGGTTTCATAAACTATTTTTTAGAATATATAATTATTTAATTCTTGATATTACACATTTTATAGAGACTTCACTGGAATCCAACATATATATAGACCACACCATACATGGGCACTTGGAAATTTTTTGATGTCTTATTGAATGATTTAGGTAATGGAGAGAGTATCTTTTATTGTGTTGGAATCGTATGTAATTGCATCATTTAGTATGAGTTATTCTATAGGTTACTATTGGGCATGTAGGTTCTTGACTTACATTCTGGTTTAGCTTGTTTAGGTCCGGGTTTAAGTGCTTTTGGTGTCTCTAATAGTTTATGCGTGTACTATGGAAGTATTTATTGTTTTTCATATAATCGAGATCGGTAATTGTCATCTTGTTTCAACTATATAATGTGACATGCTAGTTTAGGTGGATATAATAACTGACCCAGATTGGTTAGTCACAATTTTGGGATTAAAAGGATGCTCCACTTGATGTGTGTTAACACTTCTTGAGTTTGTTTCTATGTTTTTGGTAAACATGAGTTAGGACCTCTAGAAGTCAGATAGTAAGTGCTGAAAAGGGGCATTGAAAGAACAAATCTGTGACTAAAATAGAGTTACTATGGGAGGTGAGGGATATTTATCAGGTTTGAGACTTAGGGTTTGCAGTCATTTTAATGAAATTTACAGGAGTATTACATAAATTAACATGTTCCTATTTATATACAGTTTTTTGTGGATGCATTAAAATCATAATTTCATAAATTTTTTAATCAATACCTATAGTTTGTTTTATTATTTGGGATATTTATCACAATTTTTTGGTTTATTTATTTTTTTAGACAGTTCCTATGAGATGAGCTCTTCTAAATCCAAGTGAGGAATAAGTAAGATATGATCCAATTGAAAAACCTACCATGGACCCTACATTAGTAGAAGCTATTATGCATACTATTCCGACACTTGGTCATGTGGGTGGCATAAACCATGGATGCATAATGGATCATGGATCAAAATTTATTAATTAGCATCCACCCATAATTTTTTGTGACAAAGGACCCTAGGAATAAGAGTAGTGTCTTGAGTGTATAGACAAGTTCATCACATTCATGAAGGCCCCTGATGTCTTTATGGTGTGTTTTTTCTTGTATATGATCAGGGGATTGGAAAGGATATTGTGGGAAACTATTGTGAAAGAATTGTTACATGAGTATATTATCAAAGATTCCTTTAATAATATATTTAACCAAAAATATTACCCTTAGATTTTTACTGTAGTGAAGTCCCAAGAGTTTCTCACCATTGATCTGTTGGAGCGTACAATTATTTAGTATTAAAAAAATTTTATTCAGTTGGTGAATCTATCAACAGATCTTAACACTAATGAGTTCCTGAAGGCTTACAGGATTGATTTAGTACTGAGCCCTAATATTCAATCTATGTTGATACTCATGTTCCTTCCAACATTTCTGTACGAAGTTGACATGGCGTCTTTGTCTAAAGCATAGATATATGGGAAGAATATTTTTGATATAGAATCAATTTTTTTTTGGTTATCCATGGTCCATCTACATTAAAAAAACTAAGAACTGGATTTTTCATTCTTCTTTAGGAATAATTTATGGGGATTCGATAAGTCAACATCGTGATTTCAGCAACTAGTGAGAGAAGAATGGTAATATAAATCCTAACTATATGGAGGATCCTTATATTTTTCGTCTTTGTGTATGATCTAGAAATCTGTACCATTTTTATAAAAAGGATATCTCATGGTGGTAGGGTAGGATCCACTATCAACAAGGGTTTATAGGATTATACAGATGCTTCCAGGGGGTGGGTATAATTAGAAGAACATAGGAGATGCCCATGTGGATACGACCAGAATAATTTATGCTAGAGAGTATGCACCATGGTAATATATAGAAATGTCATCTTATTTTAATGGTATGGTATTTATTTATTATTATATAGTGGTAACTTTATTTGATATGTGTTACAATTAGTTTTTTATAAAATAAATTCCGATTTATATGTTTATTTTTATTTTAGAAGTTATTAAATTCTAATTGGACCATTCCAAACATTTAGAAAAGTGGTATGAACGAGGTTTTAGTTATCATGAATGTTTGGTGACAATATCCAACTATGAGGTGGAGTATGACTTATTAGTTCCTGATAATGGAATCTTCAATAAGATTATAATCATGGATTGAATGATCACTGATAGGGACAAGAAAGACTATTATCATTGTATGATTTAGTCATCATCTACCAATGTGGTCACTTATGTTTTCTAGGGTGAGTGGGACTCCAAATCAGTAACGGAAGTGTTTATTGTTTCTTATGATAGGTTAATCTCATGCTAGTTTTTAGATATATTTGTTGGTGAAATGGGCCATTATTTTTGTGGTCATATTCCAAATGTAGTGAGTGTATACCTCAAAGAATTTCTCAATGATTTTTTTTTACAAATAAAGAGAGAGGATGAGTTTACGATTAAACTACACCAAGGTATGATGCCTATTTCTATTTAATGTTAAATAATGGAAAAAACTATGTTGATGGAACTTAATATCTAGCTTTAGGACCTAGATTCTAAAGGATTTATTAAACCTAACATGCCACTGTTGGTGGATCCTTTATCTCTTCTAAAAAGGTAGTTGGTATATTCATAAAATGTATCAATTATCCAATGTTTAATAGGGTGGAAGTTAAGAACTGTAAAGAACTGGAAATTTGAAGGGAATTTTGTTTTTAATTTCATTGAAATTTTAAGAGTCTATATATTCTGACGGCACCTGATTCCGAGGCTCAGTGTGCCCGGAATCAATTTCCGAAAATTTTCTCGGACAACTTCATTGAACGAACGAGCGGGTTTTTCTATCTTTTGAACCGGTGCTCAGAATTGAAATCCAAGGTCATTGATGAACTCTCAATACTGAGAATTGCTTAGGGGGATATTTGTCGTAGTTGCATTTTGTGAGGGTTGAGGTTTAATAAATGGGGATTTAGAATAAAATAGATAAATTTTGTTATGTACAAATTTTTTTTAAGGAATGTGGGTTTTAATCCTACAAAGGGGGAGTTATAGGGGGATCCCACACCCACCTACCCTCCAATTGGAGGGTTAGTGTAGTGGGACCCACACGAACCCTTAACTCATCACCTCCCCATAACTCCCCCTTAGCCTCTTAAATCCTCCCTTGTTAAATTTCATGGAAACATACATTCTTAAAGAGGAGCCTCTCCACCTCCCAAACATAATGAGCCCAGTAAGGGGATTTAATAACCTTATTAATTATCCTTGTCAGACCTTTTGACTTTTTGAATTTCTTGGAGATATTTTAAAGGAAGGAGACTTATTGAAATATTTTCTTTGGAAAATATTTTGGGAGAATTTGAGGGGAGCTTCCTTCAACGATTAAGAATGATTGAATCCTCGACGAAGAACGGTCGACATGATTCTTTTTCTTTTATCCAAGACAAGAGGTAGGACGCCACTTCTTTAGATATACTTCAGCGTCGCAAATGAATTATTTCCCCGTGACACCGTCAACCGTGATGCTGACTTTTGTCACCGTTGTTGAGGTAGGGAATAAATTTGAGAATGATATCTTTTCCCATGGATGTTTCCTTTTTAAAAAAAGGAACGCGGATCAAATCAATATTAAGTTGATCCATGAATAAATATGTTTGCGGGTTGGGAATATTTGATTGCAGGGAAAACGTAGGGGTTTGGTTTTGTTTGTGAATATTCTTTGTCACCCAATGTCAAATTATTTGTCGCAGGATATCGAATTAACAGGAGGGGGCCGGACTGCACAAACACGGCCGACCCTCCTCCCCCTTTGTTGATGTACTCGTTGTATCTCGAACGAAGGTGGTGTGGTACAAAGGCATCACGCGGGAATGAGGAGGAACGCAGCGAAGTAGCGCGGTTCCGTCGCACCACGCCGTTGAGGGCGAAAGAAGCCACGACTGGATCAGGGCCGCAGCGGAGGGGTGTGGTGCCATTGCGCCACGCCGGTCAGAAAAGGTTGGAGCTTAAGGCCACGGCGGTGCAGGGAGTGACAGCCAGAACCGCCGTCCGCCGGCGCATGGAAGGCGGGACCCGCGGGGGATCCCGCGGCGGCACACCGGCCGGCCAACATGGCCGGCTGTATCAGAAATATGGGGGTCGTAACCCCTAACTGGCAAGGAGGCGCCCCCCCCCCCCGAGGGGGGCCGTTTCTTCAATCAAGGGGGCAGCGTGCCCCCCCCCCCACTCTTTTGCACATCCGCTCGGACAGCGCCATGCTACCCCGCTCGGCCAGAGCCGAGCCGCCCAGCCCGGGCCACCTGTAGTGGGTCGGGCCATGCCATCTAGGACGTCCCCGCCATCTAGGCCAGGCCATGCCCTAGGGGGCCGGACCAGGACCCAGGTCGGGTCGACCCGGTTCAGGCTGACCCAGGGTGTCTTGGGTCAGGTCGGTTCGTGCCCAAACCCCCTATTTTCGTACAGTTCTATTTAGAAGCCCATAAAATGGCCTACAGACCTCTGATCGATGCACTATCAGTTGTGATGCAATCCTTGGATCTATTCGGTCATTTTGGTATATTACACTCAAGGTTTCAGAGAACTTTGGGTATATACGGGTTGGTTCGCACACGAAATTAACCGGGCCCTCAGAGTGGAAATGCTTATAACCTGAGCTCCAGACGTCCGAATGGCATGCCATTGACTTCTCTGGATTCATTATAGTGAGACGGACCTTTTGGATTACTCTGCTCGAGGTTTGGATGCAGTTGGAGTTTGGTCGGGTTAGATTGTACACGAAATCCAACGGGGCCCCAGGAACGGGAAAGCCGACCACTTCAGACTGGACGTCTGTTTGAAAAACTGTCAATGTCGTTGGTGATCACCTTGAGAAACGGTCCCTATGAGTATACCCTATGTGAGTTCAGGTTACAGTTGGGATACGGTTGGGTTGGTTCGTACACAAAACCAACCGGACCCCTAGGATGAAAAGACTAATAATTGATAGTCGAGGCGTCTGATTGACGCGCCGTATGTTGCACTGAGAACCCTATGACGATATGGTCCTCTGAGATACTTCTTCATGGGACTTTTTGATACATGGAGTATCAACCTGTAGCTCATGGAGAGGACCCTCCCAGATATGAGCATACAGAATACGGAGACCGTGTAGCTAGCTGAGACTTGATGACTTCTTGTCGGATTTGATTCGGAGTGACTTGCATTGCCTAGTGGGGAGCACTACTTTGTGAGGTGGCAGACCAATGGTGGAGGAACACTACTTTGTGAGGAGGCAGAACTGCGGTACTCGACAGGAGGAGTACCTCTGTAGGCTATGAGGGGGAGCACTACTATGTGAGGTGGCAGAACAATGGCAGAGGAGCACTACTTTGTGAGGTGGCTGACCTGCAGTACTCGACAGGAGGAGTACCTTAGCAGTCGTAGGATAGTGAGCAGTACCTCGGAGTCGTGACAGGATCTCTGTACTCGTCAGAGACGGAGCTCTTCAGCAATTATGATTTCGATAATGAAAATCCTGGTTTGAGCTGAGTTATTGACTTTTTTGGTTTCCTCATGACTGAGATGGGTTACTATATAACTCACATATATGTATGGGCATATACCTAAGTAGTGGTTATCCGTCGACTTCATATATGTGTGATACCTCGTGGCTGAGATGGTTTACGTGGTAACATAGGTATAAGTATCGGATTATACCTAAGTAAGGTTTATCTGTTGAGAACATTCATTGTGATTATCCTTGTTGGATTTAGTGAGAAATTGAGGGTCTCGAGGTCCCTACTGAGTATCGTATACTCACCCCTACACGAGCTTTTCCTGCATCTCGTTGTGTTGGTGGCAGATGACAGATATCACTGATCATGGTTGAGGCTTGAAGAGCTGGACGGTACTCAGGGGTGGATCTCACAACGAGTCAGTACCTGAAGGTGGATCTCACGACGAGTCGGTACTCGGAGGTGGATCTCATGATGAGTCGGTACCCGAAGTAGACGGACGAACGTGGAGTACTGAGGAGGATATCTGTACCTACCCTTTAGGTAGGAAGCCGGAGGATGATCCCAGAGCTGCTTGCCACTATTAATCTGTTGTCCTTTGTGTTGTACATTACTTTTATTTATAGTTGTACCTTTATTTTGGGCTTGTATTTCCACCCCCTTGTACTTTCAGGACGTTTTTTTTACTTCTTACATAGTGTAGCTTCTGCTTGTACTCTATTTTTGTGTGTTTTTGTTTCATAAAGGAATTGCCTTCCCATTTTATTGGTATTGTCCCCTTTGGTGCTAGTCACCAGCCCCTGGTCTATGGAAGGCGGGCTTGGGGTAGTCACAGCACGGGCCCCGAGGATGGGTCAAGACAAATTGGAATTAGAGGAGTCGGTTCTACCGTAGAACTCTTGACTCTGATAATTTTTCTCTGTGAAACAACAATGATAAGGGTACCGATGTGGTCTTCAGTTCAGGGAGTCCAGTGTTGGTGCGACGGCCGACGTATCCATACACCAGGACCCTGACCACTGATTTTCGACCCAGTGCACGAAAACACTGATTGAATGTGTTTCCAAAAGTTTTCATTAAGTCAGATCATACCAGGTCAGCTCACCATGTATACAGTTTTGACCGTGGCACACCTGTATCTTTTTAGGATCAACCCATGACAGTAGCCAGATAGGTTTCCGAGAGTTGTACGAGATGATAACCTACCAAGAAGTAAGGCCTCAATATAGGGCCCTCCACCAGTTGAGACACCAGCAGATAGTGCACGCAGCTTGAGCGCGATGCACGAGTTCCAGCATCAGAGGCCTCCAAGGATTCAAGGAGAGTTGGATTTTCAGACGGCTGGGTATTGGCTGGAGTTTGTAGCATGGGCTCTCCACACAGCTGGGACACCCGCAGACTTGATGGTGTACCTAGCTGTTAGCCTCTTCCAGGGAGGAGCTGAGAGGTGGTGGAGCCACTTGTTCTAGTTTTGCGACGGGATGAACTTCACCTAGGGAGACTTCAAGACCTTCTTCAGAGTGGAGTTTATTCCTACGACTCTACCCTCTGAGAATGATCAGGTGCTGATACCCTTGCCGCAAGGTTTTTTTCAGTAGCTGAGTCATCTATAAGAAAGAGACGGATGATGTAGAGGTCCAAGAGGACTGTAACTACAGGTGGGCAACCTCATTATATATATTTTGATGTGGAAGGAAAACAAAACAGAGCCATTCATATGAGGAGTAGGAAGTGAAATTCATGAAGAAAGCAGTGTCACATGGCACGTGAATGTCCGACTCCCCGCACAGTTGATCTGCAGGCATTGGAGGAGCCACCTAGATAGAAGCAGCATCGAAAGCTTGAGCAGCAGCCGATCGGTGGACAAGGAAGTGGAGCTCCAGAAGTAGGTGGACAGGAGCGGGACTAGTTCCAGGCATAGAGGCCTTTGTTTTTGGTGCGTCTAGCTGTCTTTTGTTGATTTTGTTGTTGTATTTGTCTTCGTACTTGAGCTTCATTAATAAAAGACACCTTTCTTAGTGGCATTTTCTTTCCTGTCCTCTCATTATGTTGTTTCTAAGAGGTTCTTGTTCAAAAACCATTGACGTGACCGTCACTTTTGAGATACCTACTAGAGGAGACCCAATGACCACACACTAATGCTGACAATGAGACTCAACCCTTGGAGGAAAGAGTAACGGTTGGATCTCTTGGTAGTAGCGTCAAGGCCTTATGATGTCATCCTAAGTATGGATTAGTATCATCCATGTCTAGATTGACTGTATTAGGCAAAGAATGTTGTTCATCCTGGGAATGAGACCTGATTTCTCTTATCGGCAAAGAAGAAATCTTAACAACTCTTGTAGGAATAGAGAAGGTCCATGTCATCCAACAAAGGATGAGGATAGCTCAGAGCCGACAAAATTCTTATGCTGACAGGAGGTGGATACCACCAGAGTTCGAGGATGACGACCTTGTTTTCCTATGGGTCTCACCTCGACGTGGATTACAGAGTTTTGTCTGGGGCAACAAGTTACCTCCATGCTTCATCGGACCCTTCATAGTCCTCAACAGGGTAGTCGAGGTGGTTTACCACTAGACCGTTCCACCTTTGTTGCACCGAGTTCATGATATCATCCACGTACCTTAGCTAAGGTGATACGTGAATGATCCATCACACATCATCGACCACGGGGGGTTGGACGTCGATGACAGGGCAACTTTCATAGAGGTTCTAGTGGAGAACGTGGATCGATAGGAGCAGGTCCTACAAGGATGGTCGATTCCTCAGGTGCGCTTTCACTAGCAGCACGAGAACCTCTTGGAGAGCACATGGGAGCGGAAGGCTCAGATGCGTGCTCAGTACCACTTTTGTTTCCCTAGTTTGTGTTATAGCTTTATGGAGACATAAATCCCTGAGGTGGGAGTAATGTAAAGACCTGAAATTCTGAAGGATTTTTTTTTTAATTTCTTTGGAATTTTATAAGTCTGTGGCTTCTGACTGCACCTGATTCCAAGGCCCGGTGTGCCCGGAATCAATTTCGGAAGATTAGCTCAGGTACATTCAGTGAAAAAACGATAGGGTTTTTCTATCTTTTGAACTGGTGCTTGGAATTGAAATCTGAGGGCACCGATGAAATCGCAATACCGATAATTTCTTATGGGGACCTTTTCCGTAGTTGCGTTTTGTGAGGGTTGGGGTTTAATAAATGGGGATTTAGAATAAAATAGATAAAATTTGTTGTGTACAAATTTTATTTAAGGAATGTGGTTTTTAATCCTACAAAGGGGGAGTTAAATGTGGAGCCCACACCCACCTCACCTCCAATGGGAGGGTTAGTGTAGTTAGACCCACACAAACCCTTAACTCCTCACCTCCCTATAACTCCCCCTTAGCCTCTTAAATCCTCCCTTGTTAAATTTCATGGAAACTTCCCTTCTTAAAGAGGAGCCTCTCCACCTTCCAAACTTAATGAGCCAACTAATGGGATTTAATAACCTTTTTAATTATCCTTTTCAACCTTTTTACTTTTTGAATTTCTTGTATATCTTTTAAAGGAAGAAGACTTAATGAAATATTTTGTTTGGAAAATATTTTGGGAGAATTTGAGGGGAGCTTCCTTCATCGACGAAGAACGACTACCTCCTCTATGAAGAATGGTCAACGTGATTCTTTTTCTTTTCTCCGAGGCAAGAGGGAGGACACCACATCATAGGATATACTTTAGCGTCACCAATGAATCTTTTCCCCGCGACGCCGTCAATCGTGACACGGAATTTTTCCACCGTTGTTGAGGTAGGGAATAAATTTGAGAATGATGTCTTTTCCCATGGATGTTTCCTTTTAAAACAAGGAAGGCGGATCAACTCAATATTAAGTTGATCCGCGAAAGATTATCTTTGCGGGTTGGGAATATTTGATTGCGCGGAAAAACGTAGGGGTTTGGTTTGTTTCGTGAATATTCTTTTCCGTCCAATGTAAAATTCTTAGCCATTTGATATCGAATTAACAGGAGGGGGCCGGACCACATGAACACGGCCGACCCTCCTCCACCATTGTTGATGTACATGTTGCGGCTCGAACAAAGGCTGCGCGGTATAATGGTGTCGTGCGGGAATGAGGAGGAATGCAGCGAAGGATTGCGGCACCGTCACGATGCGCTGTTGAGGCCGAAAGAAGCTGCACCGAAGCGGGGCCACGGCGGAGGGGCGCTACACCATCGCATCGCGCCGGTCGTAAAAGGCCACGGCTTAAGGTCGCAGCAGTGCAGGGAGCGGCGGCCAGAACCGCCGGCCGCTGGCGCATTGAAGGCGGACCCACATGGGATCCCGCGGTGACACACCGGCCATCCAACTTAGCCGGCCATATCAGAAATCTGGGGTTTTTAACCCATAGATAGCAAAGAGGCGGGCCCCCCATGGGGGTCGTTTCTTCAATCAAGGGGGGCAGCCCCCCCCCCCCCTTTTTGCATTCGCTCGGCCAGCGTGGAGCCGCCCAACCTGGACCGGCCACAATGGGCTGGGCTGGGCCATTCCCTAGTGGGTCGGACCCGGACCCAGGACGGGTCGACCCAGTTCGGGCCGACCCCGGGGGTCTTGGGCCGGGTCGGTTCGGGCCCAAACCCCCTATTTTCGGACAGTTACGTTCAAAAACCCTTAACATGGGCTACATACCTCCGATCGATGCACCGTAAGTTGCGATTCAATCCCTGGATCGAGATGGTCGTTTTGGTATATTACACACATGGTTTCAGAGAACATTGTGTACAGTTGGGTAGGTTCGAACGTGAAACCAACCGGGACCTTGGAGCGGAAACGCTTATAACTTGAGCTCCGGACATCCAGATGACGGGCCATCGACTTTGTGGGATTCCTCTTAGTGAGATGGACATTTTTTATTACTCCGCTCGAGGTTTGGATGCAGTTGGAGTTTTTCTAGGTTGTATTGTACCCGAAATCCAACTGGGACCCTAGAACGGGAAAGCCGATCACTTTCAGACCGGACATCCGTTTGACAAATCGTCGACGACGTTGGTGATCACATTCAGAAACAGTCCCTATGAGTATACCCTATGTGAGTTCGGGGTACGGTTGAGATATGGTTGGGATGCTCTGTACATGAAACGAACCGGGCCTCTCGGACAAAAAGACTAAAAACTCACAGTCTGGGCATCCGACTGATGTGCTGTTTGTTGCGTTGAGACCCCTATGACGAGGCGGTCCATTCAGATACTTCTTCATGGGACTTTGTGATACATGGAGTATCGACCTGTATCTCGTGGAGCGTACCCTCTCGGAGACGAGCGTACGGAGTATGGAGACCATATATCCAGGTGAGACCTGATGACTGCTTGTCCAATTTGATTCAGAGTGACTTGCATAGCCCAGTAGGGAGCACTACTTTCTGTGGTGGCAGACCCATGGCGGAGGAGCACTACTTTGTGAGGTGGCAGACCCGCAGTACTCGACAGGAGGTGTACCTATGTAGGCTATGAGGGAGAGACCTACTGTGTGAGGTGGTAGACCCATGGCAGAGGAGCACTACTTTGTGAGGCGGATGTCCCACGGTACTCGACAGGAGGAGTACCGCAGCAGTCTTAGGATAGTGAGGAGTATCTCGGTGTCGTGACAGGATCACTGTACTAGTTAGAGATTAATCTCTTCAGCAGTTATGTTTTCAATAATTAAAATACTAGTTTGAGCTGATTACTTGACCTTTGTGTTTTCCTCATGTTTGAGATGGGTTACTAGATAACTTACATATATGTATGGGCATAAACCTAAGTTGTGGTTATCTGTTGACTTCATATCTGTGTGATACCTCATGGCTGAGATGGGTTACTTGGTAGCTTAGGTATAAGTATGGGCTTATACCTTAGTAAGGTTTATCTGTTGAGAACGTTCATTGTGATTATCCTTGTTGGATTTAGTGAGACCTTGAGGGTCTCGGGTCCATACTGAGTATCATATACTCACCCCTGCACGGGCTTTTCCTGCACCTCGTTGTGTTGGTTGTAGATGATGAACATCACTGATCGTGGTTGAGGCTTGTAGAGGTGTATGGTACCTAGGGGTGGATCTCACGATGAGTGGGTACCTAGAGGTGGATCTCACGATGATTCGGTACCCGAAGGTAGATCTCACAACGAGTCGGTACCCAGAGGAGACATACAGATGTGGAGTACTGAGGAGGACATCTATACCTACCCTTCAGGTAGGAAGCCGTAGGATGATCTAGGAGCTACTTGCCACCTTTCAGCCATTATCCATTGAGTTGTACTTTACTTTTAGTTGTAGTTGTACCTTTATTTTGGGCTTGTATTTCCGGACTCTTGTACTTTCAACAAGTTTGTTTTACTTCTTACTTAGAGTATCTTCTTATTGTACTCTGTTTGTGTGTGTTTTCGTTTCATAATGGCAATGCCTTCTCTTTTTATTGGGATTTATGTCTTTGTTGCTAGTCGCCAGCCCCTGGCCTATGGAAGGCGGGCTTGGGGTAGTCACGACATGGGCCTCGAGGATGTGTCGTGACAAGAAAAAAGTTAAATTTTCATGGGATTTATAAACTCTTTGATCAGCTTATAGGGGAATGTTTTATTTTGAGGGTTGACATGCTATAATGGATTCACTGCTAATGATTCAAGGAATGTGATATAACAATACTAGTGTTTAGTAGATGATATTGAAATTTTTTGTTATTGGGTATTACATATAGTATCAAAAATGGTTATATATTGTTCATGGCTTTGATGAGCATGATATTTAATAAGTTCTTGGAATTAGTTTTTCCTTGGTTCATATATGAAATTTTTTAATACTCCAAGATAGAGTAGGATAATATAGTCCATTTGGATAACAATTTTCATAAAATGAAAGAATGACATATATATGGTTAGATTTCCAAATGTGAGTTTTAAATCCATGTAATTATGTTTCTATGTAATGTGATATCTATGTGATTATTCATAGTAGATCCTAAAATGGTACGAGGCGTCTTGTCCCCAGTGAAACCTTGAAATCTATATTAGATCCATAGATTATTTTATGAAGAAAGATATTGTAGATAAATTTTTTGAAATTCCCTAATATTTTTTGTTAATGAAATATTTAACATCTAAGTGTGTAATTTTTTAATGGAAGAATAAGGGTCATAGATATTTTATAGAGATAAATGTGTTGATGAATTTGGCACAACTTTTTATTCTTCAAGAACAGAGATTTGGTTATAATGTTTTCTATGATTCTTCTAGGATGGGTATGGGAAATATCTTGATGTAGGGGAATAATTTCTGGAATATTTATCTCTATATCTACTACCTCATTAAATGAACTACCCTACCCCTGATATTGAGTTTGATGTTAATATTCTTCAACAAAAATCATGGATTCACATTTTATTTGAGGAGCTGTTTACTATAGAACATGATCATATAATCCTAAAATATATATTTACAAGGAGGGATCATCTTTTCCAATATAGACTCTAATATGATCATCATTAAAAATTTTATTTTTATAATTATTATATCCATTAGAATGGAAATGTGGTTGACAATGTGTTAATGAGAAAATTACCGATTCAAGCCAGGAATTAATCAGCTGCGAAGTCACCACTATTGAGTTTTTTGCTAATATGACAATAGAGTGGAAGTGATTGGATTACATTTTTTCATGGTGTAGATGAAAACTGGTTCATATTTCTATGAATGAGTTCATCCCGTGTAGGTGATAGACCCTGGGTTCCAATTCGTTAGTCAATGTCTTTATTGTGGTGAGACCATAGGTGTGTGGTATCAATCACGTAGGGGATCATTGTGATTTTATAGTAGTATGATCGTTCATTTATACATGATACAAGAGTTACTTGATAGTGGAAACTATTCATGTTTGTATGTGCACCCTAGGGATTCCATCGTTTTTAGGACTTGAGGAATCAATACTAGTGGATGGTTATGAGATAGTCGATAGAGTATTTTTTCCACAACGCATTAATTGTTAAGGAATTATGGAAAAACACCAGAGATCTTTGGGTTTTCTTTCAACACATAACCATTATTATACGGATGTTTGATGATATTTTTGTGGATTTCATCTATATTTTTTCATATAGTCATAGTGGGAAGGATTATATTTATGTGTGAATTTATTGACCCACAAAATTTGTTCTTTTTTTATCGATTAATGAGATGGTGAAAGTGTAGCATCATGGAGACATGTATTAGGGAGAGATTTTGATCGATCAAAGGGTATACTCTATATTTTTTCCTATATGGATTTGATGTTCACTTATTGGTTTTGGAATTTTTTTTCAAGAAAAAACTTGTTCACATATTATAATGAGCAAGAGTTATCATTCGTAGATTAATGGAAAGATAGAGACGACTATCCAAGATAGTGAAAGGTTTCTTGGGGAAGAAATAATTTATGGAAGAGTAATTATAATACATCGTAACATTTTTTTTCAGCTATGTTTTGATCATTATTTATTGTTTCATTTTTCAGTATATTATATAACACCAAAAAGGATCTAATTGGATACTATTAATGATTAAGTCATTGATTTTCTAGAAATCTCAACATAAACACTTTGTTTTTTATTTTCACTATTTGATTAAATACCATGTAATGGATTATGCAAAGAATCGGTGATCTAGATATATTTCATAAAGGATTTATAGCTCATGTAATAGGTTCATGTAGTGTAGGGGAAACAATTATCATTCAAATAAAAAGGCGATGGGGTTTTCACTATATATGAGATTTATTGAATACACAATGTGTAATGGTATTACAATTATGTAATTGTCATAATTTTTGGTTTTTGGGTTGTGTATGGATGTTTTTAATTTCATTATTCATAAATCCAACCACTCTCGTCCAAGAGATTATCAATAATAAATTTTTGAGTCTCTTTTCCTTTTGGATCACTTTTTTCAATGCTAGATCAATATTAGTATTGTATTTCTTCTCTCTATGTATATAATCCTTTATTTTATTCTTTGGTTTCAGTTATGCATATTGTTTTGGCTATGATTATGTACATGAATGTGATTATACAGTGTAATCTATCAATACTATTTTAGTTTTATAATACTACTTGTATTTCAAAGGTCATACCCTTAGTTTATAGTCACCATCATTGATGGAAGCTTGAAGACACTATACATCCATCTATTCTTAGGGTATTATATTGATATTTTACATTTAATCCCTATATATATATATTTATAGGGATTTATTTTTAATATATAATATTTATATTATATTACAATGATTATGGATTTGGAAATTATTATTTTCTATTATTTCCAACCACATATCAAAAAGTGAAAAATCATTAATGTGAATGTATGGAAAACCATCTCTATAAATGGTGTAATTCATTTTTATACCTATTAATTTTGTTGGTGAAAATATATATGAATAAATTATATATTGGATATTTATATTATAATTAACATTATTGACATAATAAAGCCATGATCAATGTATAGTGTCTATAACTACCGATTCAAAATTACTATAAAAAATGGAACTATTAAAACCCTAAAATGAAGGTTATACAAGGGAATTATTAATGAATAGATATTTAGATGATAAAATCTGATAATATGTTATATTATATGTCTATAAGTGAATATGTTATTTAATTATGATAAATTTAAATTTATATTATTTGGGGATTGATAACTTTCGATGCAATTAGATCTTCAGTTATGGAATTTTTCATATGAAAATTATGTATGTGGGAAAAATACCATATTCACAATTTGTTTCCATTGAAATATGTATGTACATCATGTAAATGGATTTTATTATCTATTCCATGAAAATTGTGTGTATTTTGAAACCTATATATTATTTCTGTTTTCATGAGGTTTCTATTTAGGGATTACTGATTTAGTAAGGTTTTATCATTTAAAAGTGTCTTTTTCGGGATATATGTTTGATTTTTCCCAAAAAATATTTCTGAGATGGGAATTTATAAACCCTTTAACATGATATCTTATTAATATCATTAATTTCATGTAATTTAATATCTAAATTTATTTTATTATTTCATGAGAATATGATTTAAAACTCATATTAAAGGTAAGGGTGTAATGTTAAAATCTAATTATTTATAACGACTATTTTTGATTATGTGTCTGATGATAAAATTTCATGATATACATATCAGAAGCCTAATTTTTTATTATCCCATGGTAATTTCTTAATATTACAATTTTTCTCCAAATTTTCCTCATATTATGAACTCAATAGACTATGATACTTTTTATGGATAAATTGTATTTATTCTACACTTCAGATGAAAGTTTTTTTTCTTCTATATAACTGATTTAAAAAAAACATTTTTAAAATTATTTTAAAATTCTATATGATATTTTATATTCTATTTTACCCATTATTTACTTGTTTAATAATTTCATTAAATGGAATATTTGTTTCATTTCTGAATGACATACTTTTTGGTTTTTTTATATAATTATGAAAGGAACCTTTTATTTTATCTTACATGAGATTAATTATTTTTTAGGATATAATGACACGAAATTTTTTGAAGGACTATTTAAATGATTCCAACTTTTTTAATGGATAATGTTTTATATAATATTTAGAATTTTTTTTTATTTTATATAAGTGATTTCAAACAAAAGCCTATTTTCATCATGACATGGATGTAATGATAATTTAAATGAATTTTTAATCTAGGATGACGTCCATTGATGTAAAAAAATTTGTACATGGGATATGGAACAATGATACTATAATTATTCATTATTTGGGTGATTTATGATTTTGAAGACAAGATGTTTTTAATACCCATTCCTTATCATGAGTTATTCTATGATGAATATTTAATGATTTTAAGGAACAAATATGTATGATTTACATTATGTGAAGGGTGGGATCTATATTATATAGACCGGAAATGTATTGGGTTATGATAGATATTTTGTTAGATAAACATGACTAGAATGAAGAGTTAGACATGTTATTTAAAAGACATTATCAATTATGATAGTCTTGGGTGTGAACGTTGAATACTATGATGGAATGGGTAGTGAACACAATCCACTATGATATTCATGTAATTTTGTTTTTAATACAATGTAAATAATTTTCTATACTTATATGTTTTCCCAAAATATATATCTTATAACATTATAATGCTATCATGGTTTATGTTCCCTGACACCTTTGTGATTTACTTCTTATAAACTGTTAAGATTTTTTCCACTTTTCATGATTACAATCACTGATATGTAGGGTATGATTGATAAATGTTACACTTATGTTAGCATACCCTAGTTTTAATTTCTATTTTTAACTTGACCTTATTATCTCTATTATTTACCCTAAGTGAGAATCCGAACACACCTTTTCTGGTTTTACCACCTACAGTTATGAAGAATGTTATTGTGTATGATATATATATAAGAAGTGTTCTATATGTGAATAACACAGTGGGAGATGATGTAGTGCAATAATGAAACCTTTTATGTATCCAGGTATCCATTGATACTAGATAAATACTATTCTAGCATGGATTGATATTTTATGAAATTAATATTGATATAATAAGATGTAATATCAATATATGAAAATTATAGGTCACAAAAATTTCTATCATGAAAAATATTTTAGGACATTTAATTGATGTGGAATGTCTGTTTAGAGAGCCACTCTCTATCATATCTTATCAATATTAGTGGATTACCTCGTGTTTTTTGAGAATCAATACTCATTATTTAGAACTAATATCTGTATCATCACTACTTATGACCCACAAATAAATAGTCAATTTGAGAGACCCCAACAAACTTGAGTGTATATTGAGAAAATGTTCAATGCATTTCCAAGGATGTTGAGGTTTTTACCATGCTTAGTGTGTTATCATTTACCAATGGTCTGTACTAAAACATTAAAATGACGTCTCATTAGGATCTATTTTTGATTATTATTCAGACTCCATCATGGTGGGATACATTTGGAGAGAGGAAAGTGATGGGACCTAATCATATCCTAGAGATGATAGAGTTTGTTGAAAAATATTGGAATGATATGAAATCCATGTATGGTCATCTTATGATCCAAATATACAATCATTGAAAATACCTTGTGTTTATGCTTGGAGATAACTCATTCCATTATATACTATAACGGAGAAAATTACGAGCTCCAGAAAAATGGGAATGTTTATCCCCAGATACATCCTACCAATTGAGATCCAAGATTAAATTTCTGATGAGGATTGTCAGTTAGAAATAAAATGTAACCAATCTTATGAACATGATGAGTTCTATTTAACCACTATAGGGTTGCTCATTCCAGAACCCCCACATGTATTGAATCCATATTTTTAACCATATGAAAATGATCTTTTATATGAGGTGCAATTGATGTTGATTTTATATCGCAGTCATAGAGTTATAGAAATGATCAAAACTCTCCCCATAAAAGTGGTATGGTGGAACCAAAATTTTAATGAGGAAACAAATGAATATGTAGTGGAAATTAAATAGATATACCCTTATATTTTTTAGTTTAGAAATAAAATTTGGATTGTAAAATTTTTTAAGGGTGAAGAACAAATCAAAAAGAACATTCATATATGATTTTCCCTTCTGAGTGAATAAATTCGTCTTTATGTAATGTAGGTATAAAAAACACATGCACTATATTCACATAACCCTAAGATTCCCACTTATCATAGATTATAAGGGAGATGTAATCACTAGCCTTTGACCTTGTCCATGCTCATGAAATGATTCAACAACTTCTACACAAGAAGAAAAATTTAGAAGAGTGATTTATGATGATATATATCACCTCCAATATCACATTCAATGAACCAGGCTATGAATGTACCATCATGAAACACGATACACATAAGGATTATGTAGGTTTAATAAGTGTAATAGAATCTAGCCCCTCTTAGTATGAATTATTATATTTATATTTAATAAAATAATGATTACATTTTCCCTTTTAATTATAATTTTATATACATATAAATTATTATACATAGAGTTAGGTAAAAGTTAATTTTGATATGGCAGAAAAAAATTTATTATTTTTGGGATACATATATAAATTTAATTAACACAATCTATATTTATAAATTAAATTATTTTCAGAAAAATAAATTATTTTCTAGAATTATTTTATTAAATATAATTATTTTAATTGAAAATTACTATATTATTTTATAAATTCCCAAATAGTTCTTGTAAGGCTCAGATTGTTTTTTAATTTATAAAGAATATTATACTTCAATTAATAGGAATTTTTCCTTTGAAAGTTAAAATTCATATATTTATATTTTCTTTTCAAAATAAATATAAATTTTTAAATTAATTTATATAAAAATAAAATTCTAATTAATTTTTAATTCTTAAGAGATCTGGATTTTTTTTTGAAAAATTAAATCCAATATAAATATTAAAAAATATTAAAATAAAATAATTAACTAAAATGTATGTATGAAATACTGTAAAAATTTCTGCTTTACAAAAATATAATTCCAATTTATAATAAATTAATTCTTAAGTTTTTTGATTAATTTTAAAAACCTATCATGAATTCTCCAAAAACTATATTATATTTTAAGGTAATAAAATATCATTATCAATTTTATTCACCTCAACATCATTAAGAGTATTTTTTTTGTATTCAATACATATCATAATAAAATATTAATAAATAAACCTATTGGTTAGAAATCATGGGAAGAAACCCTTAGATGGTTTTTGGTTTTTTATTATTTATTTAAATATACCTCAAAAAATAATGCCTTAAAAATTCCATCTATTTTCAATAATAAAAATACTTTTTTCACAATCATAGTAGTAATATATTTTATAACGAAAATACAAAGAATGTAATCTAACAAAAAATATTTCATGACATTTTATTGAACTGATTATCATGAGTAAGTCTCATACAAGGATATAAAGACAAAAAAATCATAACCACCCAATGATGTTCTTTATAGGATCAAACAGCACTAGGAAGATCATAACGACCATAAGAACTATTAAAAGAATAATGATCATTATAAATATAACAATCATTACAAAAGAAATTTTATAAACATTTAGAATTAATTAATAAATTATGATATTTAGTGGAAAATATCATTGAGGTAATCACAAACGCGACTCTTTGGATATGACTATTACATTTCTGTCATTGAAAGTTATTTATGTTTTTCTAAAATATGTATACATATTTTTAAAGATATATATATTTTATTGTAAACAGGTTTACCAACATATATATCTCTATCATTATTTTTTTAAAACCTATCTCAAATTGTTATTTCAATAGATATAATAGTTTGATTGTTATTATTGTTATTATATATACAAATAATATATTTTTTGGTCATCATGTCTACCAATATATTTAAATAACAAATTTATCTATTTATAATAAAAATATAAAATATTAATATTTAAATATAATTTTTATATAAATGAGAAATTATGTGGAATTATAACGATATTTGTTGTAATATGTTATAAAATATTCATAAAATAATTTTTGTATATCATAATTACTTTTATTATCTTATAATATTTAACACCATAAAAAATATCCACAAGATTGTACATAAGAAAAAAAAATAACTTCATACAACAAAACTATAGTCATGAATTTAATTCCATGTGGTTATTTCATTCAATCCACAAAACCATGATTTCAAGTAATCCATGGTAGACAATCACATTCCACTATTTTTTTTACATAAATAGATCTTAATCCAACAAGGTAATACCTTTCCTTCAATTTCATCCTCATATCTTCTTTCATTACTATTAGAAATGTTTTATCTCTAGATCATCATTCCCTAAGGTAAATTATGGATGTGGTAAATTGGAATGAATTATCGTATTCCATTCTATTTGATCAGTAACATATATTTAGATAGACATGGGTGACAGTGACTTCAGATTAATGAATATTGTAAGGTATTTATAAAACTATTACCCTATGAGTTTATAAAAGGTCACCAGATCCCCTATGAATCTATAGTGATCTCCATGGACTCACTCAATGTTATAATTTTATTATCTCAATCTCCAAAGATACAATATTTATCTCTCTACCTATTTATAAAAATTGAATCAATATTTATATGATGGGCTATGAACATGAATTCAAATTCTAGTTGGTCATTGGATATACTTCAATGATAATTAGGTAATCACATTGTCAATAAGATTTGAATTGTACTGTGATTCATGTTATCCTATGATTATTTTTTTCAAATTATACTAGTCTATGTTATGGCTTCCAATAGTTTAGAAAATAATGTTTTAAATATTAGTTTTTCTTCAACTAATTATTTAAAAATTATATTTTGGATAATATATTAATATATATATATATATATGTGTGTGTGTGTGTGTGTCAATATTATATTTGATATTCCTTTTATTGGTTATTTAAATTTTAGGGAAAAATTCACCGATGATAATAATATATTTAATATATTTGAAATATTAGTTTCGGACTGACCTTGACTTGGAATTTAATTCTATCTTACATTGGAATCATAATCTGAACCCATTTTCATTGATCCAAGAACTAAAATTCTGATTCACTCATAATCCAAATTGAAGGAAATCTGATCCTCTATCTATTTAACTTATTATTAAATCAATTATGCATTTAAAAAATTCTCACCACAATGCCTAATATATATGAAGTGTTTCATTTCTACAGATTTAAATATACATTTCTTCATTGTCTATTACTTCTTATTAACAATAACGCTTCAATAATTGGATATATTTCTATACTTTTCATAATCATATCATGCCCTTAGTCCAATGTGAAACATTTTATATATAAACAGTGGGATATACTTGAATTTATATATAAAATCAGTTATATTTTTTTGATTGAACACTTGTTTCATGGGGTAAGGAATTTTCTATAACATATATTTGATCTATTAGCCATGCTTAATTTTTAATATAATTAGAAACTATGATATTTTGAACATTTGGAAGCATATTTACTCAATATACTTACACTTATTTTTCCAAAATAATAAATTACTATTGGAAATATATTTATCAAATGAATAAAAAGAAAAAAATTAATAAATAATGAAAAAGTATTGGTTCCTGGCATGCATCAGAAACCCAGTATCATTTTTATATCTTAAGGTGAAATGGTGAATTTCAAAACATGGATGATATAGGAATCCTGCACCCTGGTATAAGGGGATTCACCATGGTGCTGATAAACCCCTAAAGAAAATTCCACGACATTTGATCAAACACCATGACAGTATGTTGTTTTAGAATAATATATTTGATGTTAATATATATTGATTAAGTGACATTAAAATAGAAAAAAATAATTATATTGAAAAAAAATTATAAAAACATAAAATGTTTACCCCTAATCATAATATTAAAGTATGAATTGATAAATTAAATAGATAAAATATATTTTCTTTGGTTGACTATACCATCAGAAGAATAAAACAATAGAGGAACCAATACCATCAATAAAGCATATACCACAGGCGCTGAAACAGAAATCATGGGGAACTTGGTCCTAAAATCTATTTGAATAATGCACTATAATGAAGAATATAAATTCCTTGATTATAGTCCAAAACCAAAGGACCTTTGTGAGTATCAAACATTGGAGACCAGGCATTGAAAATAAAATTACATCAACAACAACCACTACATGACCAATATCAAACATCTAAAAAAATATCCAAAACCAACATAACCAAAAAATGGATGCAATAGTCAAAGTTATGCATTTTGAGTGACTCAATGATGGCCCTTTAGCTTATATAGATTCATTAACTTTAAAAAATAATTTAGAAAAACTAGCATAAAAAATAAAATAATAAATCACACACAAAATCAAGTTAAAATATTGAATGAAAAAATCAGAATTAAGAATGAATGAAAATACATGATTTATAATATCTATTAAGAAATAAAGGACTACCTACCACTAAGATACTTCAAATCCATTAGCATTATGCTCCCATGAAAATTCAAAGACCTGAACATCCTGGACCCTTTAACCATCACTCATCACATCAGGTCATTGAATAACACTAATATAGCTAACAATCAGTAACAAGAAATCATCCAAACACCATGTAATAGTCATTGAAATATTCAATGAATTAGAAATACAATTATTATATTTTTTATATAAATTTACTTTTAGTTAACAAAAATATTTTAAAATTCTATAGTAATCAATGAGTTTGAACATTCCAATTTATAAGGAATTGGACATCCGATTCAAAATTTAGTCACAAATCCTAAATATAAAATTAATCAATTTTATTAAAAATTATATTATTAATAGTATACTACTTAGAAAACATTAAAATACCACATTGGAATATATACCTAGATATTAAATTGAATTTGTTAGAGGACGTAAAAATACTGAAAGAATATAATTGTTGTGATGTTGTTGTTAGAAACATAAACACAAATATGAGATTTTATTTCCACATATTCATCATATAGTAAAAATGTATCTTCATCATAGGTATGTTATTAATTATAGGTGATACACGTGAATTTTATAATGAAAACTATGAATGAAAAAAATGTTGTCTTAGCGACAAAATATATTACTCCACTTGAGAATATATTATAAATGCAGAAACTAGCATGTCTAAATCTTATAAATGAAAATATTAAATATAATACAACGGTATTAAGAAGCTGAAACCGATAATCAATGTAACAATGCATTAGATCAAAATCACTCTAGATAATATATATCTTAAAATTTATTGATATATACATGTGTATTCGATGAAAATAAATCAAGCATCAACATTTTCACAAAATGAAATGTTATTAAAAAAATCTGTAAAATTGAACAAATAAAATTTAATAAAAACATATACAGGTGAAAAAAGAAAAATTTGGAAAAAAATTAGTAGGATTTAAAAATTGAAAAAGAAAATATTTTAAAAATATAATTTAAATTAAATGGGGAAATTTATCTAACAATAAAAACTATAATAATAAATAGAAAATAAACAAATGTTTAACTTAAAATACAAAAACATGAATGTTATTCATGGGGTGTGAAAATTTGCATGGTTCACATTGACATCGGGGACTATGAATTCATTTAAAAAAATCACATATGAAATTTAATAAATGGTGGAAATCATATATAGTGGGATAATATGTGATGAATGAAGGTTTTTCTCCATGGTATAGAATCAGATGACCAAAACATAAATGACCAATAGAATTTAATAAAAACAATACATGAGTCAAATATTAAATACAATTTTATTTAACATAAAACTAAAATCTAATAAAATCAATTAAATTATTTATCTTATATCTAGAACTATGGTACAAAAATGAGTACTATTTTTTTAAGAGTATACAATGGATGAGGTCATTGGATATCTCATATTTGTAAAGGTTTTTTCTGAAATCTATGAATATTGAATTAACTCTAAAATTGTTAATCTAATAATTTAATTATTTTTATGGGTCTTCAAGGATGTTGAAGTATATTTAATATTTTTCATTCATGTTTTTTTGAAGATACACCTATAGACAAGTTAAATAATTAGTAAATTAGTTTTATAAAATTAAAAATAAAAGAAAAAAATTTTTAAAAAGAAAATTCAATCCAAGACAACTAACAAATAGAATTTCTATTCTTGTTTCATTATTTTAACACACCTTACCTAAATATATTATTTTGATTAAATAGTGAAATAAGTATATAATATTTTAGTATAGAAATTTCTATCCCTCACTAAATAAATATTAAACAATGATTTTGTTAAAATATAGATACACACATTTAATATAAAACCTAAAAATTATTTTCTTAAAAAAGTTGATAATGTTTATGTAGGTGGAAGAACATGTGATAATCTAGAAAATGAAGGATATATTGATCTAAATAAAAAAATATTGTGGTGATAGACACATTGAGAAATGAAATAGGTTTAGAATGGAAATCATTGAATATAGAAAAAGTAAATAGAGGAGTTAGAGAAATCATGGAACACGATATTAGTTCTCCTAAATAAACTATATAATGAATGTAATATATATTTTATTACAATTTCAGATTTTCAATTAATTCTTGATAAAACTCAAGAATATTGAACCATTTAGTATATATTATACAACACACACTTGTGATAAAAAATCAATTTAATGATAAATATACGAAATTATAAATTTTTTCAACAATACATGTGATCTTGATGTATATAAAAATGATGTATAAACATCCCTATATCTCCTTTCAAGATAACGACTTCAACAAATTATGAAAAATGTTGTGCGCCCTATTATTTTTCCAATGCTCCACCCCCTGAGAATTATATACTAAACTATAATAGTGACCTATAACTGTTTTTTGATGATATATACTCCACTAGATTCTTCTAAATTAAAAAAATTTATATTGAGGTCAATAGATATACTTTCATGTAAAATTTTCTTAGTGGAAACCTCAAAATAGGTTTTTTTCTAGAATCATAGGACATGATTACTGAAAATATAGTTGTGAGGTGTTCATGTGTTATTGATAAGGATACAGTGAAAAAATTAGTACATTACAAGAAGAGATAGTAAAAATGATAATATTATGGGCATACCACATAAAATTGTTCTAAATAATTCATTATAAAATGATATTAAATTGATGGATAATTAAGAGTTGATATCATTTCCACTAAAGTAATAGTTCTATAAGAATGATAATTAGATGCACAACCCATTATGCACCATGGATAATTATGCATAAAATGAAATGAAATTAAGTATCAATTAAGAATTGATTTCATAACCACTAAATTAGCATAAGGATTTCATTACCATGTGTGACCAAAACATTGTTTAAAGGAAAAAAATAGAGATAGTAAAAATGTCGAATTGTAAAAAACTTGTTTGACTATCTAAATTTTATCCATTATGACACCTAAAAAGAAATAATACATATTCTCGTTTAGAATCCTCAGCACAATTCCATACACTTAGTTGAAACATAAAAGATATCACATATCATAATTTATTTTTTACACTAACTATTTTAAAAAATATTTAATACATTTTCATAAAAACATAAATGTATTGATAATTTCATTCCATACATTGACAAATAATCATTTTTAACGTGATAAGTGTTATGTTAAAAATATTATAACATCAAAAAAAATATTGTTTTAAATTTAAATTTAAAACTTGTCATCTACGTCAATGTATTAATCTTACTATAATTTCACTGGTGCCACTTATAGAGAATAATGAAATACAGAACCCATATGAGTCCTAGAAATGAACGTTAACCATCTACATTGAATAATCATTCTATCATATTTCTACGAAATGAGAAGGAATAAAATGATACAATTTAAAAAAACCAAATATGAACTTGACATTGAGTTTACAAAATCTTGTAATCAAGTATATCAGTAGCATATTGGGGCATCATGTGTAGAATTGGTTCACTATAACATGTAAATGAAAAAAAATTACATGGTGTACCAGGGAATATATATCGAGTATCATTACATTTATTATAATTTTTTATAAATAATTACACTGTTTTAAAATGGAATTACCCTGTGTGGCCTTTTCGAACCCTCCACAAAAGGAAACCCCCCTCCCCACAAAGGGGTCACTTCGGACAGAGCCCCAGCTGGGTAGGAGCTGTTGCCAACCGAGATGGCAGAGTGTCCTGGAGGGTAACAACTCGATCATTGATGGTCCGTCAGAGCAGTCTGTCTGCAATTTGGGCCGCGCCTCATTTTTTCCACCCAGTTGAGACCGAGTGACCCGGAAAGACGGGTGGATCCCGGGGGAGAGGCTCGCCCCGAAAACAGACTCCCAGGATTCGAACCTGAACCTCCCAAATAACCGCGTTGTTGTACCTCTCACCTTCACCACCACGCAACCACCGAAGTGGCTATACATTTATAAAAATAATTAAAAATTTAAATCCCTAATAAATGTGAGTGGTCAATATTACATGTGGAAATGAAGAAAATTAAAAAGGTTCAATATTTATGGAAAATATTAAAATCCCATAATAAAGTAGAAATCGACTCAGGTGTAATCACACTACCATGAATACGTATTCTCACACTAAAAGTTAATGTTTTTTAAGGGATACACACATATGATATGTCAAAGCCTCGCCTTGTTACATGTATTCTTTATCCCATTAAATACCAGTCAAGGATGTCCCATAAGATATTCCCGACCTTGGGCATGGAAGCCTATATAATTTTAATTCTACAATAAATCACAATTCCCCACACAGACCATTTTGTAATTACCTTATCATATATAATAATATAACAAAAGAATCTCCTGAAAAATTAAATTCCATAATTATATAACAAATAATTCATAATTTTGTAGGAATGTTTAATAATAACAAACAATACAAAATTGAAAATGGGAGAGTAAGATGATATTGTTAAACATAAATTTTTGGAAAATGTCAAAATCATCACTCACCAAGATTACATTTAATAATTTTACTAATTATGTAAAATTAAATTGTAAATAAAATGAACAACTTTCAAATCCCATGCATGGCCTAAAGGTATCACAATTAACATGACCCACCTATTTATTTCAAAAAAATTAAAATACCTAATTCCAAGGATTGACCATTATTGAAACTGGACAATCAAAATATGTGCATTACATTAACATGATCCAAATCATACATAAAAAATACATTGCCACTACAATGAAATATGAACCAAAAATTCCTCCATTTTATGAAAATTGTGTTTATTTAATTAAACCCTTTAAATAGGAGTTGTCAAGTGAATGAAAAAAACTTATGCATGTTGTTTAAGAACAACACAATGAAATGTTTGAAATATTTTATAACAACAATTCAAGAAATATAAAAAGTTATCCATTAATATGGGAATGAAATTTATGAAATTTTATATTTTTTAGTAGTTAAAAAAAATTCATAATTTCATGTTAACAATAAAATTTCCATACAAATAACATGTTCTATAATGAATTTTATTCACACAAATAATTCATTTTTTTTCAAAATTTAAATGAAATTCAATATAAATATATACATTAATAATTATTTCAACAAATCATATATATGAACATGATGCAATCTTCTTAATAAAATATAAAAATATCATATTAAACAGTAAAATGAGTGATTAATGAAATAATGTTATTATATTGTATTTACACGTTAATGTGAACTGGAATATGAGATCAATATGTGAGTGAAAATCATACATTAATGAAGAAAATATACAAAATTTTTTCATTCAACTTTGTAAAATTGAAATATGAATTTTTAAAAAAATAATATAGTCATTCAAAATCCAAATAAGTATAAATTAATCCCCTACAAATAATAGTATTGGGGTTGAATTCATATGTAAGATAATTACAATCTACAAGTTAAAGGTGTAACATTTCAGTGTGGAGTATATGTTTTTCAAAAAGTTAAATAATGAATACATTTATGTTTAGTAATTTGTATTTTTTTATCTATATTAGTTTTATAAAGGAGTGTATTTAATTCCTATATTGTTTTTTTCTAAACATGATTTTGAATTTTTATGTGAATTATCAGTCTTTTGAGAGTAGTGAAATAAGCTGATACTAAAATAATTATTACAAAATTATTTGTTTAGGAAATAATTTATTGTTTTTATATGTGTTGTGAGAAAAAATCAAGGGGGTGAATGTGTACTTGATTTGGGGATAAACTGAAGGGGGTGGATTGAAACAAGATGAACTGAATTGGGGATAAATGATTGGAAATGAATGGGGGATGAGAATCATAGAAAGAGATTAATTGAATGATAAAGATGATGGAAAAGAGAATCAGTATTTAATTTTTCTAATGTTTTTTGGGTTTCTCTGGTATACTTCTCTTACAATTCCTTTTTACTCATCAGTCAATTACAATATATTGAATTCGGACAAATGGCTTGAACTAAGTAGTTGTATGGAAATCGACCAGAAGGAATTCTCCAAGGATGAATATGGATACCATATGTATATAAAATTCTACTATGGAAACCAAAATTACCATGAATATGCCCTACATTAGTCCTAGGACATTGGTGCTGATGGATATCATGATATACCATAATATTGTAGGGTTTTTTATCACAAATATTTTAATCCAGACGCTAGTGAGGAAGATTTCACATGACATTAAAATATATTAGAGGATGAAGATTAGCATCTTTGATACTCTTCAAGAGGCCATAAAGGCATTCATATTGGGTCTATTTAAATATACTAATGTGAGTGGCATTGATGACTATAGTGTCACTATCATACCCAAATAGATTTGTAAAGAACCTGAAATTCTATGAAATATTTTTTTCTTAAATATATGGGATTTTAAAGAGTTAGTGAAAATTTACGGGGCTTGCTTCAGTGGCCTGGTGCACCTGGAATAAATTTTTGAAGTTTTGTTCAGGTACATTCAGTAAACGTATGGGAGACATTTTATAATTTTTGAACCGGTGCTCAGAACTGAAATTTTAGGGCACCGTTGAACTCGCAGCGCAAGTATTCTCTTAAGAAGACTTTAACCCTGACAATAGTTGGTTGAGAATAAAAGTTAGTTTTTGGCTTTTTATAAAAAATAATAATTTAAAGTACTACACTTTATTTTATTTTTCTTTAAGATGCCATGTGTTGAGTCTGTTGGTTAATAACCTCCCCTTTGAAGTTGGTGGTGAGACTGCCACACCCGAACCTCCCATGAGAGGTTATGGTGGTGGGGCCCACCTAAGAATAACCTCCCATGGGAGGATAATTGAGGTGGGGACCACCCGAGCCGCATAACCTTCGTATTAACAAGAGGGGTGGGGACCACCAGAACCCTATTGATAGTGGAGGATAAAACCACCCCGCTCTCCCTCATTAATGAGGGAGGGCCTCTTGACCTCCTTATGAAATTAATACCGCCAGTGCATGAGTTTTATTAAGGAGAGGCTCTTGGAATCCTCTAAATTAATGAGACAACACTCATGCATTTAATTTGGTGGAGCTGATTTTTTAATTCTCCTTTTGCAATTTGTGTGCCAATGTAATATTATAAGACTAATCTAATATTATTTCATTGGCATTTCTATTTTTGTGGAATTGAGAGGAGCTTGGGAGAAAAGTGCTGCCAATGAAGAACGCTCATCCCAATGAAGAACGCGAAGAATGCCATACTTCTTCTTCGACTTCTTTCCTCGAATCCTACCGATGTGGAGCACCTTCCACGGCTGACTCAACTCGGGATTCGGAGAGCATGGCGGATGCAAAGAATGAATAATAATTTCATCTTCTTCCCACGACTTCAAATGTCTACGAACGACGGACATAAAATAATAAGGTAGGGGTTTATTGCATGTTGATGCTTCCATTTTCTTCATATCATCAGCGAATGAAAAATTGATATAATGTGTTGTAATTTAATTGTTGAGTGTCACTATGATGAGCCAAATGATATCATCTATAAAAACAGAGGGTGCATGCCAAACTAGCATGACCTGATTCCCTCCACTGTTATTTCTTCATCTATCGTCAACATGGCGATGAGGCGACGAAAACGAAGAGGACAACAACAAAGGCTACACTACCCGCAGCCTCTGCG
Organism: Viscum album; assembly: GCA_963277665.1. Lineage (NCBI taxonomy): Eukaryota > Viridiplantae > Streptophyta > Magnoliopsida > Santalales > Viscaceae > Viscum > Viscum album. The sequence goes on along the minus strand of OY728120.1, from coordinate 1,761,097,383 downwards.
AATCACACCACCCCGCAGTGCACCTATACTTCCGGCCTGCTCGCGTGCTCTGGCCTGCCCCGCGGCCCACCCACGCGCCGCTGAACCCTGCACCGCCTGTACGCGCACCATGGATCCCCGCGCCTCCTGCCTGCACACCACCTGCCCACATGTCGTCGTGCCCCGTGCCTCCTGACCGCGCGTCGCCGCACCTGGCCCTGCTTTACCGTGTTCCCCGCGCACTGCCTGGATCCGCCGACTCCCTGCCCGGCTCCCCCGCGCCCTACCCGACGCCACTACGGTTTTCCCAATGCACCCACGGCCTACCCGGCATCAAACCGGCATGCCCGTGCCCCGCAACGTTTTCCCGCTGGCCTCCTGGACGATGACCTCCCAAGCTGCGCCCCTCGCGGTGCTGGTGGAACCAGCCCCGGTCTTCGGGCCGAGTCTCTTGCATGGCGGCATCTGGGCCAAACCTGCCTCGCAGTCCCTTGGTCCAGGCCCAGTGGACCGGGCCTAACATAGTGGGAAGACCCGAAAAATGGGCTGGGTCAGACCCATTGGGTTGGTCTTGGTTGACCCAGACTAGGTCGGCCCAGACGGGGTTGGGCCGAGTCGTTCTGACCGGGTCAGACCAGACCTAGGCCCCTTACAGACCCTTTTCTTACATTGGCCATATCAAGGGAACCAGACGTTCGTTCGACAAGCTGTCAGTGGTGTTGGTAATATCGATGAGATATGGCACCTTTGAGTATACCCCACTAGATTTTGTGGTATGGTTGAGATACAGGTGGGTTGGTTCATACAAAATCCAACCAGGCGCCGTGACTAAAAGGTTAATAACTCATATACTGGGCGTCTGATTGACGCGCCGTCTGTTGCGTTGAGACCCCTATGACATGGTGATCCTTTCAGATACTTCTACATGAGACTTCGCGAAACATGGAGTATCGAACAATAGCACGTGGAGTGGATCCTCCCGATGATGAGCAGGCAGAGTACAGATACCTAGTAGCTGGCTGAGAACTGACGACTGGTTGATCGATTTGACTAGGAGTGACTCAACTAGCCAAGTGGGGAGCACCTCTGTGTAATGCGGTAGAACCATGGTGGAGGAGCGCCTCTGTTTAAGTGCAGCTGACCCGCGATACTTGACAGGAGGAGTACCTCTATAGGGTATTAGGGGGAGCGCCTCTGTGTAACACGACAGACCCACTGTGGGGAGCGCCTCTGTGTGATTCAGCAGTCCCATAGCACTCAATAGAAGGAGTGCCTCAGCAGTCCAAGGATAGTGGAAAGCGCCTCTGTGTGACGCAAAAGGCCCACTGTACTCGATAGAGGTGGAGTATGTCACCATCCAAGGTTTTGAAAATAAAAATCCTGGTTTTTGCTAAGTATACGACATTTGTGTTTTCCTTATGATTGATATGGGTTACTAGATAACTTAGGTATATGTATGTGCATATACCTAAGTTACAGTTATCTATTAATTTCATTATTTTTGATTTATCCATGTTGGATTTAGTGAGACATTGAGGGGCTCGGGTCCCTACTGAGTATCGTTATACTCACCCCTACACAGTCTATACCCACACCTCGGTATGTTTCATACAGACGACGGACAACGCTGACGGGGGCTGAGAGCGCTAGGATTGGACGGTACATGGAGGTGGACCTTACGACGAGTCTGTATATAGAGGAGTCTGATGGACGTGGAGTGCTGAGGTGGCCATCTGTACCAACCCTTCAGGTAGGTACCCCAAAAGACGATCCAGGAGCTTCTATTTACCTTTCAACTATTTTTACCTTTTTCAGTTGTACTTGTAATTTACAGTTGGGCTAGTATTTTTGACCCATTTTACATTCCATCACACTTTTTTTATACAGTTTTTACTTAGTGTTTTTCATCCATTTGTGTACTCTAATGTGTTTGTTCATAGTTATAAATGAAATTCCATCCCAGTTTAGGGATATATGCATTTGGTGCTAGTCTCTTGCCCCAGGCCTATTGAAGCCGGGCTTGGCGTAATTACGACACAGGCCTCGGGGGACGTTTCGTGAAAAATTGGTATTAGAGGAGTCAGTTCTACCGCAGAACATAGAACTCTGATCTTTCTTTTTTGTGAAGTAATAGTGTTAAGGGTACTATGTGTGGTTTTTAGTTCAGGGAGTCTAGTGTTGGTGTAGGCGGCTAACCTATACATACCCCAAGATGCTGATCTCTGATTTCTGACTCAGTACACGAAAATATTGGTTGAGTGTTTATTTTATAAATGTTTTGTTAAGTTAGCTCAACCAGGTCAGCTCACCAGGTATAGTATTTTGACCGTGTGGCATCTGTTTCTTTCAGTATGCCTCCCCGTAGACAACCAGTTAGATCCCAGAGATTCATACGTAATAACAGCCCACCGAGCGACGAGGCCTCAGTGCATGGCCCTCTTCTAGTTCAGGCACCAGCGGTACCTGTCCCCTTGGGTCCACCGATGACACCAGCCCCAGTAGTAGAGAGTTCATGCCCCTTGAGCACATTGTATGAGTTCTAGCACCAGAGGCCACCCAGGTTCAGGGGAGAGATGGACCCACAGGTAGTTGGGGATTGGTTGGTGGCTGTGGTGAGAGTCTTCAAGATAGTAGAGACAATAGCAGACCTTATGGGGATCCTTACTGCCTGCCTCCTTCAAGAAGAAGAAGGAAGATGTTGGATCCTGATTATCCAGGTTCATGAAGAGGTGACACTTCTTTGGACAAACTTCTAGAGACACTTCCGGATGGAGATTTTCCCATCCACCCTTCAAGCAGTGCAGATACAGGAGCTACTGCATCTACGGCAGGCTATCAGGACTGTGGCATACTACTTATCTAGGTTCATCGACCTATCGTTCTACTCCACAGACATGGTACGAGACCCATCCTTTAGAGACCAAACCTTTGAGCAGGGGCTCATGAGAGATATCAGGGCATCAATGGTCTCCCTATGAAACCTGACATAGGCATGTGTTTTAGAGAGAGCCCTCCAAGTATAGAGTTTTCTTGTTGAGTAGTCACCATTAGCGAGAGCCACTACTAGCCGACATGCCGCGAAGTCTTCTCCAGCTGCAGTAAACAGATTTCATAGAGGTCCAAGAGGAAAAGACCTACAGGTGGTCAACAACATTACTTAGGATTGGTTGTGCAGGGAACAGAGAGTAGATACACACATGCTGGTAGAAGGTCGTGTTATTCATGTGGCAGGCCAGGTGACATGGCTGATGACTGTCTGACCCACCGCTCTGATGATTAGTGGATAGTTTAGGGAGCTCCCAGGTAGAGGCAGAGATTTGATCAAGGCGGTCTGCATGGATTAGGCGTACGTGGAAGAGGAGCTGGTTGAGAAGCTAGCTGCGGACGACGTTACGAGGTGATACTGCCACCACCACCAGGAGGTCCACCCCCACCATAGGGAGAAGGTGGATAGGGGAGAGCACAGCTTCAGGCAGCTGAAGCATACGACCATGGTGCTCTGGATATGATTCAAGGTAAGATCTGTGTCTTCTCCACCTTAGCTTCAGTTCTTATAGAAACAGGTTATAGTCCCTCTTTCATTGCCACATCCCTCATTCGTACTTCAGATATTCAAACGAAGTCGTTGGCTCGATCCATATGGCTAGAGGCTCCTATGGGAGCTAATTAGACAATTACACACGGGTGCCGGCAGTTCGAGCTTACTCTAGGAGGCGAGAGATTTGACTGGGATCTCCTAGTCGCAGAGTCAAGGCCTTACAATGTCATCATGGATATGGATTGGTTATCTACAATCCATGATCAGATTGAGAGTATAAGGAGAAAAGTGTGGTGTGTTCGTATGGATGGGATCAAATTTACCTTCACTAGAGAGAAGAGAACCTTTGTAGTACATGAAAGACTTACTCAGAGGGGGGTGCAGCCGATCACTCACCAGTTGGCTTTCCTTACCCTCAGAGTAGTATATGTGGAGAGTCCGACTTATCTGGTTGTGGTGGACTAGTACGCGGATGTTTTTGCTGAAGATGTTCCAGGACAACCTCCTCATAGAGAGGTGGACTTCTACATTGGCATGTACCCCGGGAAGACCCCAATATCTACTATAGTGCAACGGATGGCTCCTACGGAGCTTCTCGAGCTGCGGGTATAGCTATAGGACTTGTAGGGAAGGGGGTTCATCTAGCCCAGTGTTTCTCCCTGAGCAGCCACGATTCTATTCACCTAGAAGGTTTACGAGAACTTATGGTTTTTTGTTGACTACCGTCCCCTAAATTAGGTAACCGTGAAGAACAAGGTCCCACTCCCGAATATTGACAATCTCTTTGATCAGCTGAAGGGAGCACAATAGATCTCGTAGATATATCTCAGATCAAGCTATCACCAGCTCAATGTGTGAGATGAGGATGTGCAGAAGACAGCGTTCATGTGTCGTTTCGGCCACTATGAGTTCTTGGTTATGCCTTTAGGAATAACCGACACTCTAGCACTATTCATGGGACTCAAGAACAATATTTTCCAGCCTCACCTTGATCACTTAGTCGTAGTCTTCATCGACAAAATTCTGATCTACTCGACTACTGAGGAGGAACATGCCAACCATTTGTGGTTAGTACTTGACACACACCGAGAGAACCATCTTTATGGTAATCTCTCTAAGTTACAACATTGGATTCGAGAGGTTCACATCTTGGGAAACTTCATCTCGGAGGCTAGATATGAAGTGGATATAGCGAAGATTGAATGGGTACTTTCTTGGGAGCCACCCAGGAGTGTGACGTAGGTACGAAGTTTCCTAGGTTTGGCTTTATACTATCGGAGGTTTGTTCCATACTTCTCTAGAGTTGATGAACCACTATCAGCATTGATTAAGAAGGGGAAATCCTTCGTGTGGTCGGAGAGATTCTAGTGGAGCTTCCATGATCATAGGAAGAGGATGACTAGTGCCCCCGTCTTGAGGCTTCTAGAGGAAGGCATAGGGTACGTATTCTACTGCGATGGATCAGGGACCAGAATCAGGTGTGTCCTGATGCAGGAGCGAGTAGTGATCATGTATGGTTATCGGTAGCTGGGAGAGCATGAGAAAAACTATGCTACCCCTGATCTGGAGTTAGTAGCAGTGGTTCTTGCCTTGAAGATGTGGAGACTCTATCTGATGGGATAACGTTTTACCATGTACTCTGATCACAAGAGTCTGAGGTATATCATCTCTCAGAAGGACCACAAACAGAGACCATGATGATGGCTAGAGTTCCTCCACGACTATGACTTTGAGATAGTCTATACTCCAGGGAAGGGGAACGTAGTAGCAGATTCTCTCAACAGGAGATCTGGTATACAACATCTAGGAGAGGCAACAAAGTAGCAAGCTGCTTTACAGATATCCGTTGTGGATAGAGATGAAACATCATTCCTATAGTTTCTTACAATCACACCCTACCCATTATTCAGCGAGTCAAGGAGGCACATCATTGGGATGCTGACTGCACGACACGACGCGCTCAGATATCCTTTGGGCAGGAACATGATGGATTTTATGAAGGTGGGGAGCCCTTCATCCTCTTTATAGGACGTACCTTGGTACCAGTGGCACTTCAAGAGGAATTTTTTAGGGATTTCCACACATCCCCTCTAGTGGTATATATAGGAGTGGCGAAGATGTACCAGGATATTCGACGATATCACTAGTGGCTTGGTATGAAGAAGGCGGTAGAGGAATTTGTCTCACGATGACTCACTTGTCAGCAAGTGAAGGCGGAGAACTATGTACCAGAAGTTTGGGTTCATCCCTTAGAGGTCCCAGAGTGGAAGTGGGATGGGATATCCATGGACTTCATGACGTGTCTTCCATGTACATCCATGAGTCACGATTCTATTTGGGAGATCTTCAACCCACTCACCACGACGGCCCACTTCTTACCGATCAGGGAGCAGGGTTCAGTAGGGATCTTATGATGCCTCTATGTGTGGGAGATTGTTCATTTACATAGATTAACTTATTCTATTGTCTTCGACCAAGATGAATGGTTTACAAACCACCTATAAAAGGGGTTGTAGGAGGATTTTAGGACACAGCTTCGTTTGAGCACTGCCTTCCATCCAAAGACATAGGGTCAGACTAAGCGGACCAATTAGACCCTTGTGGACATTCAACGTGCATGTGTCCTCAACTTCAGTCACAACTGGGATGATCAATTTTCTTTTGGTGGAGTTTGCTTACAAAAATAGCTATCAATCCACTATAGGGATGACACCTTTTGAGGCCTTGTATGGGCGACCATGTAGATCACCCATCTGCTGGACTGACCCTGGGGAGTCAGCACTAGTGGGACCAGATATGTTATGAGTTACTACTGATAATGTGAAGATCATCCAGGAGCTGATGAAGACTGCACAGAGTAGGCATAAGTCGTATGCTTACAGAACATAGAGGCCTCTCGAGTTCAAGGATGGAAACCAGGTCTTTCTACAGGTCTCACGTCGACGAGGTCTACGGTGATTTAGTAGAGGTAGAAAGTTATCTCTGAGATTAATCAGAACTTTCCAGGTCCTCAGCAGAGTATACGAGGTGGCTTACCCCTTATCTATTCCACCTCAGTTGCACTGGGTACACGACTTCTTCCACATATCTCGGCTCATGAGATACGTGCACGACCCTTCCCACATCATCGACCATGGAAAGTTGGACGTCGATGATGGAGTGACTTTTATTGAGTTTCTAGTGGAGTTTGAGGACTGACAGGAGCGGGTCCTTCATGGATGTTCGATACCTCTGGTACACATTCACTGGCAGCACGAGATCCTCCAGGAGAGCACATGGGAGCGGGAGGATTAGATACGTGCTCATTACCCCCATTTGTTCCCATAGATCGAGTTATAGCTTACAGGGAAATAACGCCACGATGTGGGGAGATTTTAAAGTCCCAGAAATTCCCTAATTTTTTTTAAAAGACATGGGATTTATATGAGTCCTCAAAAATCTACCACTCTTTATTCCGATGCATGATGCACCCGGAATCAATTTCTGATGTTTTTTTGGGTACATTCAGTAAACGTATGAGTGGGATTTTATAATCTTTGAACTGGTGCTCAAAAATGAAATATAAGGGCACAGTTGAACTTGCAGCGTCGGTATTATCTTAAGAATACTTTCCCCCCGACTACACTTGGTCGAGAATAAAAGTTAGTTTTTGACTTTTTATAAAAAAAATTTAAAATAACGTACAAATCATTATTTTATTTTTATTTAAGCTACCACATGTTGAATGTGTTGGTTAATAAAATCCCCTTGGGAGTTGGTTGTGGGACCACCACACCCTAACCTCCAATGAGAGGTTATGGACGTGGGGGCCACCTGAGTATAACCTTCCATGGGAGGATAATTGAGGTGGGGACCACCTGAGCAGCATAACCTCCCTGTTAATGATATGAGTCGGGGCCACCTGGCCCCTATTGATGGTGGAGGATGAAACCTACCCACTCTCCTTCATTAATGAGGGAGAGCCTCTTGACCTCCCTGTGTAATTAATTACTCCAACACATGTGTTTTATTAATGAGAGCCTTTTGGCATCCTCCAAATTAATGAGACAACACTTGTTCATTTAATTTGGTGGAGCCGGGTTTTTAATTATCTTTTTTTGAATTGGTGTGCCAACGTAATATTAAATGACTAATCTAATACTATTTCAATGGCATTTATCTTTTGGTGGAATAAAGAGGATCTAGGGAGAAAATTGATCCCAACAATGAATGCTCCTCCCAACAAAGAAGGTTAAGAATGCCAGATTTCTTCTTCTATTTCATTCCTCAAATACTACTGACGTGGATCGCCTTATACAGCTGACACAACTCGGTTTCAGAGAATGTGGCAGACACAACAAATGAAGAATTCTTTTGACTTCTTCCCGTGACATCAAATGTCAACCAATGATGAATGAAAAATAAAAAGGTAGGTGGTTATTGCATGTTGATTCTTCCCTTTTCTTCCTCTCATCATCAAATGAAAAAATGATAGAAAGTGTTCTAATTTAATTTGTGAGCTTCATTTTGATGAGAGAAATGGTATCATATCTAAAAATGGAGTGTGTGGGCCAATCTAACATGGCCTGACTCCCTCCGTCGTTCTTTCATAATGTTTCTTCGGCATGGTGATGAGGAGACGACTACGAAGGCGGTGACAATGACGGCCGCCGCCGCGCCCTACCGCGCTTGCCTGCGCACCGCCGCAGCCTGCCCTGACGGCGGCTCGCTCGGCGCACCCGCACCCTGCCCGGCGCCCCTGCGCACTGCCCGTGCGCCGCAGCAGCCATCCCCGTCCACCCGCGGCCTACCCAACATCCAGCTGTCCTACCCGTGACCCGATCAGCCTACCCGCTGGCCTCCTAGCCCCCGAAATATTGAGTCGTGCCCCTCACAGCGCTGGCCGAACCGGCCCCAGCCTTCGAGCTGAGTTCCCTACATGGCGTCATTCGAGCCAAACCACCCTCACATTCTGATGGGCTGGGCCCAGTGGACCGGGCCCAGCAGACCAAGCCTAAATTATTTGGATGACCCGCCCAATGGGATATGTCAGACCCATCAGGTCTGGCCGGGTTGACCCAGACCGGGTCAGCACACACGGGGTTGGGCCAAGTCGGTCTGACCGGGTCAGACTGGACCCGGGCCCACTACCAACCTTTTTTTACTTTGACCATATCTGTGGAACCAGAAAGCCATTTGACAAGCCATCAACAGCACTGGTAATCTCTATAAGTGACGATCCCTTTGATTATACCCCACTGGTGTTTGGGGTATAGTAGAGATATGGTTGGGTTGGTTTGTACATGAATCCTACTGGGCCCTCAGGACTAAAAGGCTAATAACTCATAGACAGGGCATCCGATTGACACGCTGTCTATTGCGTTGAGACCCTTATGACATGGAGGTCCTTTAAGATACTTCTATGTGAGTATTTGAGACACATGGAGTATCGACCAGTAGCTCGGGGAGCGGTTCCATCAGGTGACGAGAAGACAGAGTACAGAGACCCAGTAGATGGTTGAGACCTGACGACTGCTTGACCAATTCGACTCTGAGTGACTCGAATAGCCCAGTGGGGAGAACCTCTACGTGTCGCAACAGAACCACGGAAGAGGAGCACCTTTGTGTGAGTGCGGAATACCCGCGGTACTCAACAGGAGGAGTAACTCTGTAGGCTATTAGGGGGAGAACCTCTTTGTGAAGTGGTAGACCCATGGTGGGGAGCGCCTCTATGTAACGCATCAGACACACAACACTCGACCGGAGGAGTACCTCAGTAGTCCAAGGATTGTGGGAAGCGCCTTTGTGTGATGAGGTAGGCCCACTATACTCGATAGAGGAGGAGTATGCCACCATCCATGGTTTCAATAATAAAAATCCTGCTTTGATCTGAGTCTATGTATTTTGTGTTTTACTCATGATTGAGATGGGTTACAAGATAACATAGGTACAGGTAAGGGCATATACCAAATTAATGGTTATCCCTTGATTTCGTACTTTGTGATTTATCCTATTTGGATTTAGTGAGACCATGGGGGTCTAGGGGTCCCTACTGAGTATCATTATACTCACCCCTGCATGGGCTACCCCCACACCTCATTGTGTTGGATTCAGACGACGGACAGCGCTGACAGAGGCCGAGAGTGCCAGAACAGGGTAGTACCCAGAGGTGGACATTAAGATGAGTCGGTACACATAGGAGTCTGATGGACGTGGAGTGATGAGGTGGCCATCTGTACCTACCCTTCAGGTAGGAACCCCGAAGGATGATCTAGGAGCTGCTCTTTACCTTTCAGCTATTTGTACCATTTTTGTTGTACTTGAAATTTATAGTTGGGCTTGTATTTCCAGCCCATTTAACTTTACAAGACACTTTTTGTATACAGTTTTTACTTAGTTGTTTGCTTCCATTTGTGTACTCTGATTTGTTTTTTACAGTTATAAAGGCAATTCCATCCCAATTTAGGGATATACGCCTTTAGTGCTACACGCCCGACCCTGGAATATGGAAGGAAGTCTTGGGGTAGTTACAACATGGGCCCTAGGGGATGGGTCATGACCATATTCACACCCACGTGTCAAATCCATGTAGTGAGGGATTATATGAAATTTTCTATTGAGTTTAGTTCATGAATATATCTATATATTTTAGCTGTTTTAATATTTCATCATTGTTTCTTACTTTTTTATCCCATTCTCTATATGTTCTAGGTTTCGAGCCTTTTATTATAATTGTTAACACACACACACATATATATATATTAATCAATTTAATGATTAAAAATTTAAATAATACATTTTTCTTATTTATAGTTTTTTGTTGATAATGATTGAGTTAGTTTGAATTTTGATCATTAGGATCAATTTGAAAATAAATATTCTAATTTCATAAGGAATATTTAATGTATTTTAGTTTTAATTGAATATATATTCAATTTTTTTAGAAAAATATATGTTGGTTTTGAATAATTAATTTAAACTTATATTCACAAATAAATGTAATTTGTGGTAAAAAATTAGTAAAAATATATTAATATATTGGTTAAATTTCATTTTAATTATTTTAAAATAATGAAATTGTATATTGTTAATAAAATATTTATTAGAATTTATAAAAAACAATAACAAAAATAGATCAGTAAAAATATTTTTTGGTACTTGTGATGAATTACCAAAAAATATAATATCATTAGAAATTAATTATTTTTCTAACAGATATATTATCCAATGAAAAATTTATATTTCTATTTGTTAAATTATTTTAGAGTATTAAATTACCATTGGTTACTAAGAACTGGGTAAATATAACACACAATAATAATGCCAGTTTGAAATCCTTTTACAATTATAAATAAGGATAAAATATGGATAAAAATAAACTCTAATTGATTAATAAGGGATAAATGATGACTTTAATTATTAGTATGAATCATTTTTAGGTAATTTTTTAACAATATTGGAGGTATGTGACACCAATAGTTTTTACCCTTGACCAACCCATGAAGAGACTCAACAAGTGAGAATTAAATGAAATTGACTGAAAGATAAGTTCAAATTACAGGAGATCACGTCTTTGATAGTGATTGCTGATCCATACCATAAAAATATGGCCATATCACATCTTAAATATATTGTATATGATAGTGTAATATAGTATTTTCTATCTAGAAAATTGTATAAAAAATGTTTGTTCCCCATTTTGTAAATTGAATAGTCATTTCATCAAAATTCATTTTTATTATTTTCTATAAAAATTAATATAAAATTAATTTGATAAATATAATTATAGATAAAAAGAAAACCGAATTGTATTTTCATAAAATAAATAAGTTGTAATATAAATCAAGGAATTAAAATTAATATTAATATTAAGAAATATTCTTGAAAATCTATATAATTAAATAAAATTTTGAATATATTTTTAAAAGGTTCTTTTAAATAATTATAAGTGTATGGAATTTTACCATGCATTAAAATCTTGTATTTTTCTATAAACATGGTTTTTTGTTTCAAATGTAAAACAAATCATTTGAATATTATAAGGCCCCAACCTTTAACATTACTTAATCTTGAGTTACTTCAAGAATACACATCGAGGATCTTTTCAGGTTTAGAGTTATAGAGAATTAAATCATAAAACATGCATTACATTCCACATTTAAAAAAAGTGGATACATAAAAGATAGTACTCATTTTCCCCATCAATGGAAACATATTTAAAATAAAACATGGATTCTTTCTTGACAATTCTTTTACACTATCATCACATCATGTATTGTACCCTTGACCTGTGAAAAACATTTCAAAAACATGGTATTAGCATAAAAATCTCCGTAAGGGATATAGAAATATGGTAGGGAAACATGAGTACATGTATACGTAAGAACAAATGAAATCATACTTTACTCATAAAACATAATAAATTTAACATACCTCATCAAATCGTGAATAAAACATAGAAATAATAAGACATAAAGTTAACTTGAGGCATTCATAACATTTTTACGTAGGGAGTAACCCTCTTGGTTACATTTGGAATACCCATCACTGAATATTCCCTAAATCTCTTCGGAGAAACCATAACATTTAACCCCTTCACATTACCCAATGCATTGGAGATCTATTTCGGGATCACCCACACTTAGTTTATCATGGAACCACCCATCTTCATAACAATGCCCATGAACCATAACATAATTGAATCACATGCCTAAAGGAAACATAACATTTCCACACTTCAATCACAAGATATAAATACAACACATTGATATAATAAAAACATTATGAAAACCATTTTCAATACCAAAATAAAATAAATTTAAAACATGGTATTTATTTTTCATTTTTTAAAAAAGGTATGGCTTGTAGAGGAAGCTGAAACACTAATAATGGTCACGACGGACGAGAAGTCATTGTCGCCGCATACGTACGACAAAAACATTACCTTTTGTCATTTATTAAAATGCTTCGTATAAAAAATAATCATTTTGGATAAACATAAAAGTCCAAGGGGTTTATACACCATATAAAAGAAGGTTGTTTATAAAACATAATATTCCTCAAAGAATGGAGATTGGGACGAAGTCCCTTACCTCGGGTCCGACATGACTCGTTCATTCATTAATGTCTTGAATAATAAACATGCGTTAATTTCTAATTTATTAAGAACCTTTTTCAAGTTCATTAGTCCTTTTATATCACTTATTACCATGTCATGAACATTATGTAATCATTTAACTCAATAACGGTCGTTTTGTCGATATTTGCTTCTTGAGTTAAAAGTGTACTTATTATATTTACAAGTTGTTCACGTAGTCAAATATCCATTATCTCAAGAATGATATTCATGATGTAGATTCCATATATATCATATATATACAGTATATACATGCATTTATAATATTACATAATCATTTAGAGGTAAGAAATGAAATGCACCGTTCATGGAGACGGTGAGCCGTAGGTACGCATGAACGCAACATTCATTTCTATGCCAAATTAATGTAATTAATACTAAATAAGAGATATGTATATTTTAATTCCAGAATTATATTAATCATTTAGATGTAACATACATCGTTTATATCCATTATATATATGTACTTATAATATTACATTACATTTGGGGATAATAAATGAAATGCACCGTTCCTGGAGATGGTAATCCGTACGTACGCAGGAACGCTACATTCATTTCTATCTCATGCTTTAATGGAAAGAAATAATAATTATGTAAAGGTATATTATAATTCTAGTATAATATAATATATAATATCATTAAATCTATCCTTTATACGTATCACATATGTTATTAATGAATCAAATCACTTTGAGGGGGCGGTAGTCTGCACTTCCTAAAATGAAGATATCACATTTACCTATAATGGAAACCATAATGGTATGCCATAAATGAATAATACATAAGCTTAAGTAGAAGATAAACATATTATATATCATATATAAATATAGTGGAATCTTAATGGCCACCATTGAAGGTGTTATATGAGTGTTGAACAATCATCGTTTTGTGAGGAAAACATTTTCCATCCACAGAAATAGTATGTTCTTTAACCATTAGATATAGGTGTGTGGAAGTGTAGCTCGAATACTTCTTATAAAAATATCATAGTATATTTATGATACTTGTGTTATTACAAAAGAAATAAAAAAAAGAGTTTAGGGGGGTTGGATAAGAAAAATAAAACATAAGAACACAAGAGAAAACACAACCTTTAAAACATGTAACTCTTTTTGATTTGAGCTCAAAGGCTTCCTTGGGAAGACGTCTGCCCAAAGTGAGGCTTCTAAGAGTAAGATAGGGATTTGGAGAGACAAAATGGTTAGAGGTTGGCCGAGCCAAAGGCTTGAGAGGTGTGGGTAAGGTGGTAGAGGTGGGGGCCTTTTATAAGAGGAGAGGAGGGGCACTCTTGGAATGTTATAAGAGTTTAATTTTTTATAAAATGATTTTCGGATTTAAAATGTCCCAAAATTTGATATTTCGAGGATATGGTGATAAGAGTTCTAAATCCACACATCCAATAGGTTTCTGACAAGTTTAGATCTTAGATTTTACATTATCTTTTAATTTTATTTAAATCATTAAATAATGACGTAATCACTGCATCATCATGGTGTCATAAATAATTTAATTTATTTAATTATTAAAAATTATAAAAAAAATATCATGATGTAGGAAATATTTCTATCTTTATAATGAATATTTATAGTCAAAAATATGACTTGTATATCCCCATTTAAAAATTGTTTTAGTAAAACAACTCATGTTTGGGACATTTTAATTTTAACTTTAAATAATTAGTTTTTAATGTCACTTTCCTACCATAGTTGCTCCATGGGGTCCCAATATTACCAATGGATTGTATTGGTCGTCCATGACACATCGAATTCGGTTAGGACATGTGTCTAGGTCATTTCATATTATTAAAACATTATTTTTATCTTAAATTACACTAATTACCTCTAATCGCGATTAAAAACATAAAAGTTACTATTCACCAGAATATTATTTTAATCCCATTAAACCATAAATTACTTCCTAATGACAACCATGTATGTCAGATTTTTGAAATTAAAAACACATAGGTGGTAAAATTTCATTTAAACGAAAAATCAGTTTTTTTAAGTACCACTTAGTGGTTTCACTATTCATCAAAAAATTGATGTTTTTCAGAAAAACACCAAAACATCACCCTAAACTATATTTGATATTCCAGATTCAAAAATTATGTCTATTTTAAAAAATTCATAACATATAAGTTACACTAATTAATTTAATAATTAATTCCCACTGTCAGAGAAAATAGCGTGTTTTTATGAAACAATAACTATCAAAATATTGACACTAGTTTCAGTCCAATTTCAAAGTGAAATTAATTCCAACAACCACTATTGGATTAAATGGTAAAATATATTCTAATTGAACTTTAAAACCAATTCAATAGATAATCTAATCATATAAATAAATTAGATTAATTAGAGGTTTTGAATTAAAATATATCATTTTCACTATTCATTAAAAAATGAACTTTATCGGAAAAATACCAAAAATTTACACAAAGTATATTTTGAAGTCCCGATTCTAAAGAAGAATTTTATTTGGTCCAATAGAAAGTATAAGAGTGACCAAAACTATATTTATAAACAGTTCTCCATCAAAAGGTGATAAGTCGACCTTTAGTGACTGTTAGAGTATATATGCCTAAAATGGAATTATTTTCGTATTTTGAGGCTTTATATTTTATTGGATAAATGTAAAAACATTTAAAAAACATATATAATCATATATTAGTTATTTCTATTCATTCTCGCCAATACAATGGCTACGTGTTAACTACCATTTAAGATAATATTGTTTTATTACTAGTGTGCAACGTAAGATTTTAAAGAAACTCTTTGTTGCGTATCAGGTACAATATCGAACATATCAACCCATTTAAAGTAAAATTAAAATTTAATTAGTAAATATTAATAAATATGAAAATCCATTATTCATTATTTTCCTAGGATGTTGCATCCTTCCCTCCTTTTGGGAATTTCATCCACACCATTTTATTCACTTATCAAAATAAGTGGGGGTATTTATCCCTCATAGCATTTTCAGATTCCCAAGTTGCCTCTTCACTCATGTGGGTTTTCCACAAAACCTTTACTTGAATAATCATCTTATTCCGCAACACTTTCTCCATGTGGTCAAGAATCTGGACCGGTTGTTCCTTATAAGATAGATTCTCTTCCAACTGAACCACCTCTGGACTCAAAACATGAGATGGATCTGGAATGTACTTCCTTAACATTGAAACATGAAAAACATTGTGTACCTGAGATAAACTCGGAGGTAAAGCCACTCGATAAGCAACAGATCCAACTCTCTCTAGAATTTCATATGGTCCAATGAACATTGGACTCAACATTATTTTTTTACCAAATCACATCACACTTTTCCACTGTTAAACTTTAAGAAAAACATGATCACCTACCTCGAAAGATAGATCCTTCCTCCTGTTGTCTGCATAACTTTTTTGTCTACTCTGAGTTGTTCTAATGAGTTTCTGAATGAATTGAACTTTTTATCCCATCTCTTCTACCAATTCTAGTCCAATCAGCTTCCTTTCACCCACTTCATCCCAAAAAGCTGGAGTTCGACACTGCTTCCCATATAATGTCTCAAATGGTGCCATCTGTATACTGGAATGAAAACTGTTATTATATGAAAAATCAACCAAAGAATGATGTTGGTCCCAACTTCCCTCATAATCCATCGAACAAGAACGTATCATATCCTCTAATGTCTGAATTTTTCGTTCTGACTGCCCATCTTATTGTCGATGAAAATTTTTACTAAAATTTAATTCAGTACCCAATGACTTTTGAAGGCCTTTACAAAAGTTAGAAGTAAACCTGAGATCACGATCAGATACAATGGAGTGAGGAACTCCATGCAACCTGACTATCTCTTTAAGGTACAATCAAGAAAATTGACATAGAGAGAAAGTATCTCGAATAGGAAGGAAATGAGATGATTTAGTTAATCGACCAAAAATAACCCAGATTGCATTATTACCTCGAGATGTCCTCAGTAATCCCACAACAAAGTCCATGGATACATTTTCCCATTTCCACTCTGGCACTGGTAAAGGCTGAAGCATCCATTTTGGTAACTTCTGCTCTGCATTAACCTGCTGACAAGTCAAACACTTAATAGTAAAATCAGCAATATCTCTTTTCATTCCATCCCACCATTAATACTCACGCAAGTCTCTTTACATCTTAGTACTGCTAGGATGAACTGAAAATGGGGAACTATGACACTCACACAACAACTCATTCTTCAACTATGAGTCACCAGGCACACATAATCTCTTCCCAAACCTCAAAACACAATCATTATCAATATTAAATTTAGGCAACATACCCTTCTGAACCAGATCTACCATTTTCTGCAACTCACTATCTTGCTTCTGTGCATGCATGATTCTGTCTGATAGAGATGATTTCACTGATAACTGAAACAAAACATAAGGACATCGTGCACCAAAAACTTTTATGACAAATTTAATCAAATCCTTAACCAAATAATCACGTTCCAAATGCAACATTGTTAATAAAGCATTACTTTTTAGACTCGAAGCATCAGCCCCATTATTTGATTTTCCAAGATGGTAATGAATTGTACAATCATAATCCTTGATTAATTACAACCATCTCCTCTGTCTCATGTTCAATTCTTTCTGAGTGAATATATACTTTAAACTTTTTTGATCGGTATATATTTGACACATTACTCCATAGAAATGATGCCAATAAATTTTCAAAGGAAAAACAACATTAGCAAATTCCAAATCATGTGTAGGGTAATTTACCTCATTAGTTTTCAACTAACGTGAAGCATAAGCAATTACCTGATCATTCTACATTAGGACACAACCACGTCCTTTCAATGAAGTATCACTGTAGATAACAAACTCACCATTCCTAGAAGGAAGTTCCAAAACTGGAGCATTCACCAATCTTCTTTTCAACTCTTGAAAATAATTATCACATTCTTTTGTCCAGATAAACTTAACACCCTTCCGAGTTAGCTTAGTCATTGGACAAGATAACCATGAAAAATTTTAAACAAACCTTCGGTAGTAACCTTCCAAACGAAGAAAACTACGGATCTCAGTTACATTTGTGGGTCTTGGACATTCTTCAACAATAATTGTTTTTGCATGATCCATAGTTATTCCATATTTAGAAATAATATGAACAAGGAAAGAAATTTGTTGCAACCAAAACTCACACTTGCTGAATTTCCCATACAATTTCGTTTCTTTTAAGGTTTGAAAAATAACCCTTAAATGTCTTTCATGCTCCTCTTTAATTTTTAAAAACACCAAAATATCATCAATGAAAACAACCACAAATTATCCAAGAACTCATGGAAAATTATATTCATTAAGTCCATAAATACAGCAGGTGCATTGGTTAGCCCAAAAAGAATTACTAAAAATTCATAATGGCCATATCTTATTCAAAACACAGTCTTTGGAATATCTTCTTCCTTTACCTTCAACTGATGGTACTCCGATCTCAGGTCAGTCTTTGAAAAAAACTGAGCTCCCTAGAGCTGATCAAACAAATCATCGATATGATGCAAAGGATACTTGTTCTTAACAGTGATATTATTCAATTCTCTATAATCAATGTAAAGTCTCATAGAAACGTCTTTATTTTTAACAAATAAAACAAGATCACCCCATGGTGATGTGCTAGGTCGAATGAAACCTTTCTCTAATAAATCTTGGAATTTATCCTTCAACTCTAAAAGTTCAGTTTGAGCCATTCGATAAGGGGGTTTTGAAATTGGCTTAGCATCAGGAACTAAGTTAACAGTAAATTCAACTTCCCGATCTGGTATTATTCCAGGAAACTCATCAGGAAAAACATCAGGATACTCATTTACCACTGTCACATCATTAATCTGAACAGTTCCCTTGCTTTCAATGATATGTGCAAGTTAATATTCATTTCCATCCTTTACATGTTTCTTGGCCTCTTGATATGTTATCAACAGTATGGTTTCATTCGTGTACACAAACTGAAAGTATTCCTAAAAAGAAACTTCTTTATCTCTATAGTCAATATTAGTATTGTAAATAGAGAGCCAATCCATACCTAGGATAACATCAAACTCTACTAGAGGTAAAACAATAAGTTTTACAAGTGTGTTCTTTCCACGGATAAGGATAGGAAGATTCTTATAAATTCTTTTTGCCTCAAATTTTTCCCAGGTGTTTTTACCATAAGTTCAGGATTCATTTCTAGAGATGGTATTCCCATTTTACTTGAAATATTTTCAGAGATGAAAGAATGTGTATACCCCAAATAAAACAACACACTAGCATAATTTGAAAAACAAAGTACCTGATACAACTTCATTTGATGGCCCAACATCTACTGAAGTAGTTGCAAAGGATTTCACCACCCCTTTCTGCTTGTAGTCTAACTACTTCCCATCACTCAAGATCATTGTCAAACACCCGTTTGCAAAGTGACCCATCTCATTGCACTTAAAACATTTCACTAACTTTAAATCAAATTTGGACATACCATCACCTTGCACTTTTTCAGTGCAATCACGAGCCTTATGTCCCATATTACCACATCAGTAGCACTTTCCATAATTCATAAGACATTCCCCAGCATGCCTTTTACCGCATTTATTACAAACTAAAAAAATAGTTTTCTTACCATTAGACCTTCTTGAAGAATTCTTTCCTTTCTCCTGCCACCTCGGTCTCTTCTTCTGCTGGTTTTTATTGAACACTTGATCATTGGAAAACTCCATTTCCACCTTCTCAGCACATCGAATATGCTTTTCAAAACGTTTGTTCTCACAGGAAGCTAAAGACCATTGATATTTTGGCATTAATATGGATTAAAAATGATTGATTTTACTATCAAGGTCTCGGATAAAATTTGGAGCATTCCGTGACAATCGAGTGAACCTTTCTTCATAGGCAGCCACTGAGTCTTCCTATTGACTCAATTCAATGAATTTTTTTCCATACTAAGTTGATCAGCCTTAGGAAAATACTTCTCAGGAAACATACCTTAGAATTCATCCCATTCGAGAGCATCAATCTCATCAACGTCCCTGATATTTTTAACCATCGACCACCACTGATCTGATTCTCCCTCTAAATGGTAAATAGCAAGACTTACCTTTTGATTTTCTGAACACCCCATGACATCAAAAATCTCCTCCAGTACTTTAATCCACCCTTCAGCTAGCACAGGGTCAGATGATCATCTGAATGATGGGGGGTGTTGCCTAATGAAAAGTTCCACCACTGACATGTTCTTCTGCGGTTGATCTGGCTAATCTCATGCATGGATACCACCACCATTTATTGATTGAGTCAACTCTACCATTACTGCAACAAACTATTCAGTTCCAATTCCACCATCTCAAGATGCTAATTCGGAATGTTATTTCCTTCTGTATTCCTTCATAGCACTGCTTCCCTGTTTCCTCTACGAAAAACCATTCTGAACAAACATGTCTTAGATAAAGAAGCATGGTAATATTCAAATTCTGTATCATTTTCAATTTGACCATAAAAAAAATATTTTCAGATAATCATTTAATAGAATTCTAACTCCTAAAGTAATCTAAACCGAACTCTGAAACCAACTATAAGGCCCCATCATTAAACATTACTTAATCTTGAGTTACTTCAAGAATTCACATCGAGGATCTTTTTAGGTTTAGAGTTTTAGAGAATTATATCATAAAACAAGCATTACATTATACATTTAAACAATGTGGTTACATAAAAGATAGTAATCATTTTTTCCCATCAACGAAAACAAATTTCAAATGAAACATGGATTCTTTCTTGAAACTTCCATGACACTATCATCACATCATGTACCTTTCCCTTGACCTATGAAAAACATTTCAAAAACTTGGGATGAGCATAAAAAGCTTCGTAAGGGATATAAAAATATAGAAAGGAAACATGAGTACATGTTTACCTGAAAATCAATGAAATTATACTTTACTAATAAAACATATGCACTTTAACATACCTCATCAAATCACAAATAAAACATAGAAATCATAAGACATAAAGGTAACTTGATGCATTCATAACATTCTTACATAGGGAGTAACCCTCTTGGTTATGTTTGGAATACCCATCACAGTATATTCCCTAAATCTCTTTGGAGAAAACATAATGTTTAACCCCTTCCCATAAACCATTGCATTAGAGAGATATATCAGGCTCACCCGCCCTTAGTTTATCATGGACCACCCGTCTTCATAACAATTCCCAAGAACCATAACATAATCGTATCACATCCATAAAGGAAACATAACATTTCCACATTTCAATCACAAGATATCAATAAGACACATTGATATAATACAAAAATTATGAAAACCATTTTCAATACCAAAATAAAAGAAAAGTAAAACATGGTATTTATTTTTCATTCTAAAAAAAGGTATGGCTTGTAGAGGAAGCCGAAACTCTAATAATGGTCACAGTGGTAGAGAAGTCGTTGTCGATGCATACGTACGACAAAAACATTCCCTTTTTTCGTTTAGTAAAATGTTTCATATAAAAAATATTCCTTTTGGATAAATGTAAAAGTCAATGGGGTTTATACTCCGTATAAAAGAAGGTTGTGTATACAACAAAATATGCCTCAATGAAATGAGATTGAGACGATGTCCCATACCTCGGGTCTGACTTGACTCAATTGTTCTTTAATGTCCTCAATAATAAAAATGAGTTAATTTCTACTTGATTATGAAACTTTTTGAAGTTCATTATTCCTTTTATATCACTTATTACCATTTTATGAACATTATGTAATCATTTATGTTAATAATGGTCGTTTTGTCGATATTTGGTACTTGAGTCAAAAGTGAACTTCTTATATTTACAAGTTGTTCACGTAGTCAAATATCCATTATCTCAAGAATGATATTAATGATGTAGATTCCATATATATCATATATATCCAGTATATACATGAATTTATAATATTACATAATCATTTAGATGTAAGAAATGAAATGCACCGTTCATGGAGTTGGTAAGCCGTACGTACACATAAACGCTACTTTCATTTCTATGTCATACTAATGGAATTAAAACTAAATGAGAGATATGTATATATTAATTCCAGAATTATATTCATCATTTATATGTAACATAAATAATTTTTATCCATTATATATATGTACTTATAATAGTGCATTACATTTGGGGATAATAAATGAAATGCACCGTTCATGGAGACGGTAAGCCGTACGTACGCATGAACGCTACTTTCAATTTTATCTCTTACTTTAATGGAAAGAAATAATAAATGTATAAAGGTATATTATAATTACATTATAATATCATATATAATATCATTAAATATATCCTTTATACGTACCACATACGGTATTAACGAATCAAATCATTTTGAGGGGGTGGTAGCCCGCACTTCCTAAAATGATGATATCGTGTTTACCCATAATGGAAACCATATAGGTATGGCATAAATAAAAAATACAGAAGCTTAAGTAAAACATAAACATATTATATATCATATATAAATATAGTTACATCTTAATGTCCACCTTTTAAGGTGTTATATGAGTGTTGAACAATCATCATTTCGTGAGGCAAAAATTTTCCATCCACAGAAATAGTATGTTCTATAACCATTATATGTAGGTGTGTGTAATTTTATATTGAATAATTATTATAAAAACATCTGAGTATATTTATGATACTGGTTTTATTACAAAATAAATGAAAAAAATGAGTTTAGGGGGGTTGGAGAAGCAAAATAAAACATAAGAACACAAGAGAAAACACTACCTATCAAACAGGTAACTCTTTTTGATTTGAGCTCAAAGGCTTCCTTGGGAAGACTTCTGCCCAAAGTGAGGATTCTAGGAGTAATAGAGGGATGTGGAGAGATAATATGGGATGGTTTTGGCCGAGCCAATGGCTTCAGAAGTGTGGGTATGGTGGTAGAGGTGGGGGCCATTTATAAGAGGAGAGGAGGGGCACTCTTGGAAAGTTATAAAATTTTACATTATTATAAAATGATTTTCGGATTTCAAAGGTCCCAAAATTATTTATTAGGAGGGTAATGTGATAAGAGTTCTAAATCCACCAATCGAATGGTTTTTTGACAAGTGTAGGTCTTATATTTTACATTATCTTCTCATTTTATTTAAATCGTTAAATAATGAGGTAATCGCTGCATCATCATGGTGTCATAAATAATTTAATTTATTTAATTTCTAAAAATTATAAAAAAATATCATGATGTAAGAAATATTTTTATCTTTCTAATGAATATTTATAGTAAAAAATATGACTTGTATAACCCCATTTAATAACTGTTTTAGAAAAACAACTCATGTTTGTGATAGTTTAATTTTAACTTTAAATAAAAAGTTTTAAATGTCATTTTCCTACCGAAGTGGCTCCATGGGGTCCCCAAGTTGACCCATGGATTGTATTGGTCTGCCATGACACATCAAACAAAAATATTACATGTGTCTAGGTCATTTCATATTATTAAAACATTATTTTTACCTTAAATTACACTAATTACCTCTAATCACGATTAAAAACTTAAAAGTTATTATTCACCAAAAAATTATTTTAATCCCATTGAACCACATTTTACTTCCTAATGAAAATCATGTATGTCGGATTTTTGAAATTCAAAGCACAGAGGTGGTAAAATTTCATTTAAATGAAAAATCAGTTTTTTAAGTACCACTTCGTGGTTTCACTATTCATCAAAAATTGAAGTTTTTCAGAAAAATAACAAAACATCACCCTAATCTATATTTGATATTCTGGATTCAAAAATGATTTCTATTTTAAAAAATTCAAAATATATATGTTACATTAATTAATTTAATAATTAATTCCCCCTGTCAGAGGAAATAGCGTGTTTTTATGAAATAATAAGTATCAAAAAATTGACACTAGTTTAAGTCCAATTTCAAAGTGAAATTAATTACAATGACCACTATTGGATTAAATGGTAAAAATATATTCTAATTGAACTTTAAAACCAATTCAAAAGATAATAATCATATAAATAAATTACTTTAAAAATAGGTTTTGAATTAAAATACAACATTTTTCTCTATTCATTAAATAATGAACTTTATCAGAAAAATACCAAAAATTAACACAAAGTAAATATTGATGTCCTGATTCTAAAGAGGAATTTTATTTGGTCCAATAGAAAGTATAAGAGTGACCAAAACTATATTTATAGACAGTTTGCCATCAAAAGGCGATAAGTCGTCCTTTAGTGAATGTTAGAGTATATATGCCTAAAATTGAATTCTTTTCAAATTTTAAGCCTTTATATTTTATTAGATAAATGTAAAAAAATTTAAAAAACATATATAACCATATTTTAGTTATTTCTATTCATTCCCGCCAATACAACGACTACGTGTTAACTACCATTTAAAATAATATTGTTTTATTACTAGTGTGCAATGTAAGATTTCAAAGAAACTCTTTGTTGCGTATCGGGTACGCTATCGAACATACCAACCCCTTTAAAGTAAAATTAATATTTAATTTGTAAATATTAGTAAATATGAAAATTATTTATTCTTTATTTACCTGGGATGTTACAAAGATACTTATTTAGAAAATATAAGCCTCATATTTTTAATTAGAACATAAAATTTAAGTGAGGGTGAAATTTGAATAATATTCTAATATATATTATTTTTAGTGAACAGTAAAATTATACTATTGTGTTTTTTAATGATTTATAACATCAGATATTTTTAAAAATTTCACAATAATAATAAAACTATATCCATGGACTAAAATAGATTTGATTTTAGTTTATTATTATGTATGGTAATGTATTTAAATATCTTTTCAAAAGTATATAAAGAATTCCATTATAAATTCTTAATGCACCATTTAATTGGGTAGTTTATTTCGTGAATTAAATGGGCGGTTTCTTTCGTTGAATTAATTCAACAAATTGATGGGTCGTTACTTACCTTTTTCATTTGTTGGCGTAATAATAAAATAAGACCAACAAGTCTTTTTGGAGGATTACTCGTAGAGAGGTTTTGTCAGAGTTCCTGAGCCTTCATCCTCCTTCGCGAAGAATGCGAAGAACGTGAAGAATGCAAAGAACGCCGGCCTCCGACGAAGAACGCCGAACCCGCAGAAGACGACGATGCAATGCCGTGTTCCGCGACGCCGATGTTCCCTTCCTGCAAAGTTCTTCTACGACATCTCTGCCTCCGCAATGAAATCTTCGATCAGCTATTTGAGGTAAGAGACTTCGGGATTCTCATAAATCTCCCTTGTGTTTTTTAACAAAACACGGATTTAATTTTATATAATTAAATTAAATCTATTGTTTCTTGGTCCGTTGAGTTCGCCGACTCAACGCCGAATTCCGCGACGACGCGACGCCCTTCCGCAACGACGCGACGATCCCCTTCTTCCGCGACTAACAAATCCGCGAAGAACGTGTGTACGACGATGACTACGAGGTAGGGGTTGTTGTGAATAATTCATTTTTCTCGTGATCATTTCTTTTAAAAGTGACGAACCAGACAATAAGAACAATTTTAATCCATTTAAATTGTTGATTCATGTGTTGAATATATTTATCCCATTGTTTATCTCTAACACGGAGGGTGCGGGCCAAACGAACACGGCCCGAAAACCCTCCGCTATTCTTTGTTGTTGTGCGGATTTGACGGGCGACGACGAAATGTGCTACAACAGAAGTTTGATGGTTCCGTAGTGAAGAACGAGTCCCGAGAAGAGCAACGGCGCAGACGGGAAGGAAAACGGACCACCAAAGAAACTCCGGTGGCCCGCGGAAGCCAGCGGCGGCGCGGGTCGCCGGCGCGGCGGCGCCGGTGGTCGGAGGCGGCGGGACCCCGGCACGCCGCCGGAAGAACCGCCGCGGCTTCGGCTGGAGGTGGCGGCGCCCACTGACCCACGGCCACGCGGGTCCGGTGTGCGCGGGACGCGGCTGAAGCCCCGTCCGGCTGTCCAGGGCGACACCACGCGGGTGTCGCGGGGTTGTCACGCGGGGGCGGCGACTCCCCCCCGCATCGGTCGGGTCGTCCAGGCTGACACCCCGCGGGTGCCGCGGGGGTGTCACCCGGGGGCGCCGGCTCCCCCCCGCGTCGCTCGGCCGCTCGGCCGAGCGGGGCCGGGCGGGCCGAGCCAGGCCAGTCCGACCGGTCGGGTCGGACTGGGTCGAGTCGACCCGGTTCGGACGCCCGGGGGGGGGGGGGGGGGTCGGGCCGGGTCGGCCCGGGCCCGGACCCCCAGTCTTCGGACCGTTTTCAGTCAAATGCTTGTAACATGAGCTTCGGGCCTCCAAACTACTCGCCATCAGTGGAAACCCAATCCTTGGATTGAGACGATCGTTTCGGTATATCGTACTCAATGTTTTGGAATACTTTGAGTTTGGCCGGGTTGGTTGCCACACGAAACCAACCGGGCCTTCGGAGCGGAAACACTCATATCTTGAGCTACGGACGTCCGATTGACGTGCCGTCGACGAATCTTTTGGCTCACTCCACCCGAGGTTTGGACGCAGGTGGAGTATGGTCGGGTTGGTTTTGCCTTAAAAACCAACCGGGCCCCTGGAACGAAAAAGCCAATAACTCTCAGACCGGGCGTCCGACTGACGCGCCGTCTGCAACGTTGAGTTCCTATTGACGATACGGAAATTTTGGATACATAAAATTCGGATATTGTGTCAGTTGATGTATCAGCCTCTCGGCTCATCGAGCGGACCCTCCCGAATGAGCTTGTTGTGTGCGGGAACCCTAGTGCTGGCTGCGACTGCTACTTCGACAGCGACGACCGTGCAGAGATCGTCAGTGGACTGCGACGACGATTGGGCAAAGATCGTTAGTGGACTGCGATGACTACTGCACTCAGCAATCCTACGTGGATCAGTGCTACAGGTCCTTTGAGGGCCCGATCCTGTGTGGGTTTGATCCTGTGTGGGTCAGCGCTCAGCGTTTCTTTGTGAGCCAGCGCCTACAGGCCCAGTGTGGGTCTTTGCGGGGGTTAGTACCTATCGATCATTTGTGGGTCTGATGAATTAGATGGATCAGTGATCATCTTTATCGTCATCCGAATAAGTATACCTGTGTGAGCTGAATCCTATTTACTCTCCTTTGTGGATTGTATTGAGCTATCCTATGTGGATTACTGTTTACTCTCCTTTGTGGATTGTGTTGTGCTATCCTGTGTGGGTATACGTTTTCTTTCCTGTGTGGACTGTGTTGTGCTTGGGCTCAGACGTTGGAGCCGAACGGGAATTGATGACTTAGGTATATGTATGGGAATATACCTAAGCCATGTCAGATGTTACTTCGTGAATGTATCTTTCCTTTTTGGATTATCCTTTGTGGATTTCGGGAGACCTTCAGGGGTCTTCGGGTCCCTACTGAGTAGCTTATACTCACCCCTACACGGGCTTTGCCTGCACTACATTGTGTTGGTTGCAGACGACGGACAACGCTGATCGTGGTGGAGGCGTGTGGAGAAGGATGGTACCTGGAGGTGGACCACTGGGTGGGACGTACTCGGAGCGGTTAGGTGGACCGAGGAGCAGTGAAGGCTATCTGTACCCACCCTTCAGGTGGGACTTCCAGAGTATGGCTCGATGCTGGGGCTTTTCTTTTCAGTTTTGTTTTCCCCTTTAAGTTGGGCTTGTATTTTCGGCCCCTTTTACTTTCAGCACAACTTGTTACAGTTTTACATTGTGTTTACCTTTCCGCATGCTTACTCTGTGGTGCTTGTTTACATTTCAAAGGAAATGCCTTCCCTTTTGTTGGTATTTACACCTTGGTGCTAGTCGCCAGCCCCTGGCCTATGGAAGGCACGCTGGGGTAGTCACGACACGGGCCCCGAGGACGGGTCATGACAAATTGGTATCAGAGGTGGTCGGTTCTACCGCAGACTCTGATCTTTCTTCTATGTGAACCAATAGTGATTAGCGTATTCAGTGTGGTTATCAGTCCAGGGAGTCCAGTGTTGGTGCGGCGACCGATGTATCCGTACACCAGGACCCTGACTTCTAATTTCCGACTTATTGCACGAAAACATTGATTACGTGTCTGTTTCAAGTTTTCTTCGTGATTACTTGTGTCAGCTCACCAGGTATAATTTTCTGACCATGGCGCAATTGTTTCCTTTTCAGGATGGCCCGACGACAGTGGCTAGCTAGGGTTCTGAGAGTAGAGCGCGACGACAGCCCGCTGAGCGACGAGGCCTCGGTACAGGGCCCGTTGACAGTAGAGGCACCGGCGGTACCTTTACCCGCTGAGCCCCCGATGCTTCCAGCACCGACCGCTGACGATGCACGTCACCTCGGAGCTCCGCACAAGTTCCATTGCCATCGACGACCCAGGTTTCGTGGGGAGATGGACCCCCAGGCAGCCGAGGACCGGCTGGAGGCGATCGTTCGGGTTTTCAGGCTAGTGAGGACACCAGCAGACCTCATGGTGATCCTCGCGGCGACTCTACTGCATGCAGCCACAGGACGATGGTGGAGCCTGATTCTCCAGGTGCACGATGAGACCTCTCTCATCTGGATGGACTTCGAGAGCGTCTTTCGCTCATAGTTCGTCCCGGCCACCCTTCATGCGGTGCGCATTCAGGAGCTTCTTCAGCTGCGGCAGGGCAGCTTGACGGTTCCCCAGTACGCGGCGAGGTTCACCGATCTTTCTCGCTACGTGACCGACATGGTACGGGACCCCTTCTTCCGGGCCCGGACCTTCGAGCAAGGATTGAGACACGAGACCAGGGCATCGCTGATCTCCCTCAGGATCCCGACCCAGGCAGGAGTGCTAGAGCGAGCCCTTCTGATCGAGAGCTTTCTGGCTGAGTCCACAGTGAGACCTACCATAGGGCGGCAGGTAGCAGAGTCTTCGGCAGCTGGTAGCCGATGGATGACTTAGGGTTCCAGGAAGACCAGACCTTCCGGCAGATGACCTTAGGACACTAGCTCAGCAGTGCGGGGCACACAACGCGGAGCCAGTCTTCCGAGAGGCAGGCAGTGCTACTCGTGCGGCGGGCAGGGCCACATGGCTCGTGACTGCCCGACCCGCCGTACCGAGGAGCAGCAGACGGTGGAGGGGCCACCCAGGCATAGGCATAGGGTCGATCGTGGCGGTCCGCAGGGAGGAGGCAGATGAGGAAGAGGAGCTGGCCGAGCAGCAGGTGGTGGGCGACGCTTTGAGGCTCTACCACCACCACCACCAGGAGGTCCGCCCCGACTACATGGAGCTGGCGGGCAGAGACAGGCACAACTCCAGGCAGTGGAGGCCTACGACCACGGCGCGCCAGAGATGATTCGTGTTATGATCTGTGTCTATTCCACCCTTTCTGCAGTTCTTATAGACATAGGAGTGAGTCACTCTTTCATAGTCGCTGCCCTTGTTCGGAGCTCGGAGATTCCGACAGAGCTGTTGGCTCGATCCTTACGGTTAGAGACTCCTACGGGAGCAGACTCGATGATTGCGCACTGGTTCCGGCAGTGTGAGCTTACTCTAGGAGGCGAGAGCTTCGGTTGGGATCTTCTTGTAGCAGCGTCGACGCCTTACGACGTCATCTTGGGCATGGATTGGTTATCTACATTCCATGCTCATATTGACTGTTTTAGGCGCAAGGTGCGATGTGTGTGCACCGATGGGAGCAGGTTCACCTTCACCGGCGAGAAGGAAGCCTTCGCAGTGCAGGATGGACTCATGTAGAGGAGAGGGAAGCCCATCACTAATCAGTTGTCTAGCCTCATCCTTGGAGCAGTTGACGTGTGGAGTCCTAGTTTTCCTGCAGTGGTGGATCATTATGCGGACGTCTTCCCCGACGACGTTCCAGGACTACCTCCTAACAGAGAGGTAGACTTTTACATTGATCTGTACCCCGGGACAGCCCTGATATCCACTCCAGCATATCGGATGGCCCCCGCTGAGCTTCGAGAGCTGTGGGTATAGTTGGAGGACTTGCAGGGCAAGGGGTTCATCCGACCCAGCGTTTCACCCTGGGCTTCCCCGATTTTGTTCGCCAAAAAGGCGGATGGGATCTTGTGAATGTGTGTTGACTATCGTCGCCTGAACCAGGTGACAGTGAGGAACAAGTATCCGCTACCGAGGATTGATGACCTCTTCGATCAGCTCAAGGGAGCATGGTGGTTCTCAAAGATAGACCTCAGGTCAAGCTATCATCAGCTCAGAGTTCGAGAGGAGGACGTGAAAATGATGGCCATCAGGTGTCGGTATGGCCACTATGAGTTCATGGTTATGCCTTTCCACATTACTAATGCTCCAGCAGTGTTCATGAGCCTCATGAACAGGATCTTCCAGCCATACCTCGATCGATTTTTCGTGGTCTTCATCGACGAAATTTTGGTGTACTCGACCACGGAGGAGGAGCATGCCTACCACTTGCTGGTTGTACTAGACACACTCCGAGAGCACCATCTTTATGGAAAGCTATTGAAGTGCCAGTTCTGGTTACGTGAGGTCCACTTCTTGGGGCACGTCATTTTATGAGGCGGGAGTTGTAGTGGATCCCGCGAGGATCGAGGCAGTGGTAGCTTGGGAGCCACCCAGGAGTGTGACGGAGGTGCGGAGTTTCTTGGGTCTAGCCGGATACTATCAGAGATTTGTGCCGGACTTCTCCAGAGTTGCGGCGCCACTCTCAGCTTTGACGAAGCAGGGGAAACCCTTTGTGTGGTCAGACAGATGTCAGCAGAGCTTCCAAGAGCTGAGGCAGAGATTGACCAGCGCACCTATCTTGAGGTTTCCTGAGGAGGGAGTTGGATACGTAGTCTACTGCGATGCATCAGGGACCGAACTCGGGTGTGTCCTGATGCAGGAGCGGGACGTGATCGCCTATGGATCACATTAGTTGAGGCCGCATGAGCAGAACTACGCTACCCATGACCTGGAGTTAGCAGCAGTGGTCTTCGCTCTGAAGACATGGAGGCACTATCTGATGGGAGAGCGCTTTACAGTCTTTTCTGTCCACCAGAGTCTCAGGTACATCTTCTCGCAGAAGGACCTGATCCTGAGACAGCAGCGATGGCTCGAGTTCCTCCAGGACTATGACTTTGAGATAGTCTATACTCCTGTGAAGGGGAACGTGGTAGCCGATGCCCTCAGCCAGAGGACGAGCATCCAGCTACATGAGGAGTCGACAGAGCAGCTATCCGCTTTGCAGATATCCTTCGTGGATAGGGAGGGAGCAGCCTTCCTTCAGTCTCTCACAGTCACTCCTCCACTACTACAGCGGGTCAGAGAGGCACATCGTGACGATGCTGACTGTGAGAAGCGGCGTGCACAGATATCCTCAGGACAGGCACCTGATGGCTTCTCCTTTGGAGCATAGCAAGACATCCTTTTCAGAGGGCGTACCTTGGTACCAGTCGATTTACGAGAGGAGGTTCTGAGAGAGTTTCAAACTTCTCCTTTGGTGGTACATCCTGGAGTGGAGAAGATGTACCAGGATCTCAAACGATAGGACTGGTGGCCGGGCATGAAGAAGATTGTGGCAGAGTTCGTTTCACGGTGCCTCACCTGCCAGCAGGTGAAGGCAGAGCACCAGGTACCAGCAGGCTTGGTACAGCCCTTGGAGGTCCCGAAGTGGAAGTGGGACGGGATATATATGGACTTCATGACTGGGCTTCCACGCACTTTCCAGAGGTCACGACTCCATTTGGGTGATTGTTGACCGACTCACCAAGTCAGCACACTTCTTACCCATCAGAGAGCGGGGCTCAGTGGATAGCTTCAGGCGTCTCTACGTTCAGGAGATTGTACAGCTTCACGGTGTGCCATCGACTATCGTCTCTGATCAGGACGCTCGTTTTACTTCCCGGCTATGGAAGGGGTTGTAGGAGGCGTTTGGGACGCGGCTACGTCTGAGCACCGCCTTTCACCCTCAGACGGATGGTCAGAGGGAGAGGACCATTCAGACTCTCGAAAACATGCTCCGCGCATGTGTCCTTGACTTTGGTCGTAGCTGGGAGTACCACATACCCTTGGTGGAGTTCGCGTACAACAACAGCTACCACTCCACCATCGGGATGGCACCATACGAGGCATTGTACGGCAGGCCTTGCAGATCTCCTTTGTGTTGGACAGACCTTGGGGAGTCAGCACTTGTGGGACCAGAGATGGTCCGGGCCACAATAGAGAAGGTCTAGGTCATCCAGGAGCAGATGAGGACAGCTCAGAGCCGGCAGAAGTCTTATGCTGACAGGAGGCGGAGGCCATTAGAGTTCGAGGATGGCGACCACGTCTTCTTGCGTGTCTCACCTCGACGTGGTTTGTGGAGATTTGGCTGAGGCGGAAAGTTGTCTCCACGCTTCATTGGACCATTTTAGGTCCTCAGTAGGGTTAGCGAGGTGGATTATCGCCTGGCCCTACCACCTCAGTTGCACCGGGTGCATGACGTCTTCCACGTATCTCAGCTGAGGAGATACGTGCATGAACCGACACACATCATTGACTATGGGGAGCTAGACGTGGATGATGGGGCCACTTTTTTGGAGGTCCTAGTGGAGGTAGAGAATCGACAGGAGCAGGTCCTTCGTGGGTGATCGATTCCTCTTGTGCGCATCAGATGGTTGCATGAGAACCTCCAGGAGAGCACTTGGGAGCGGGAGGCTCAGATGCGTGCTCAGTACCCACATTTGTTTCCCTAGTTTTTGATGTATCTTTACGGGGACGTAAATCCATGAGGTGGGAGTAATGTAAAGACCCGTAAATTTCAATAATTTTTTTTTCATATTTTCTTTGGAATTTTACAAGAGCGCTGTTTCTGACGGCACCTGATTTCGAGGCCAGGTGTGCCCGGAATCATTTTCCGAAGTTTGGCTTGGGTACGTTCAGTGAACGGACGAGCGGGTTTTTCTAACTTTTGACCCGGTGCCCGAAATTGAATTCTGAGGGCCACGATGAAATTGCAGTGTCGGTTTTTGCTTAGAAACGCCTCTTCCAGAGTTGCGTTTGCTCGGGTGTGGTTTTTAATTTTTGGGCTTAAGGTTTGAAATAAAATAATTTGTTCGACAAACTTTATTTTATTTCACTTAAGCCACTTGAAGCCACTTGAAAGCCACTTAAACTGATTTAAAATGGATAGGGTGATATCCAGAAATATCCTACCCCCTTGGTAGGATATTTTTTGAGGTTGGGCCTGCACGAGCCCCGTCGTTTCTTTCTGCTAAGTAACGCACCCGCGAAAACCCGTCATTCTGAAAGTCAACTGACGTGTTTTCTTAAATCCTTAACGCACCATTTAATTGGGCGGTTTATTTAGTGAATTAAATGGGAAGATTCTTTCGTTGAATTAATTAAACGAATTGATGGGTCATTACATACCTTTTTCATTTGTTGGCATAATAATAATGTTAGACCAACAAGTCTTTTTGGAGGATTACTCATTGAGAGGTTTTGTCAGAGTTCTTGAGCCTTCATCCTCCTTTGTGAATAATGCGAAGAACGCTGGCCTCCGACGAAGAACGCCGAACCCGCGGAAGTCGATGATGCGATGTCGTGTTCCGCGAGTCCGACCTTCCCTTCCTGCAATGTTCTTCTGTGACATCTCTTCCTCTGCAACGAAATCTTCGATCAGCTGTTTGAGGTAAGAGACTTCGGGATTCTCTTAAATCTCCCTTGTCTTTTTTTAACAAAACACAGATTTAATTTTATATAAATAAATTAAATCTGTTGTTTCTTTGTCCGTTGAGTTCACCGACTCAACGTCGGATTACGGGACGACGCGATGCCCTTCTGCGACGACGCGACGATCCCCTTTGTCTGTGATGAACAAATCCGCGAAGAACGTGTGTACGAAGAAGACTACGAGGTAGGGGTTGTTGTGAATAATTCCTTTTTCCCGTGATCGTTTCTTTTAAAAGTGAAGAACCGGACAATAAAAAAATTTTAATCCATTAAAATTGTTGATTCATTTGTTGAATTTATTTCTCCCGTTGTTTATCTCTAACGCAGAGGGTGAAGGCCAAACGAACACGGCCCGACAACCCTCCGATGTTCTTCGTTGTTGTGCGGATTTGATGGGCGACGACGGAACGTGCCGCAACAGAAGTTTGATCCTTCTATAGTGAAGAACGTGTCCCGGGAGGAGCAACGGTGCAGGCGGGAAGGAAAACGGACCACCGGAGCGACTCCGGTGGCCCGCGGAAGCCGATGGTGGCGCGGGTCGCCGGCGGGGCGGCCGGAGGCAGCGGCGCCCCGACGCGCCCCCAGAAGAACCGCCGCAGCTTCGGCAGGAGGCGGCGGCGCCCGTTGACCCGCGGCCGCGCAGGTCTGGCGTGCGCGGGAGGCGGCTGAAGCCGCGTCCGGCTGTTTAGGGTGACACCCCGTAGGTGCCGCGGGGGCGGCAGCTCCCCCCCCCCTCATCGCCCGGGTCGTCCAGGGCGACACCCCGCGGGTGCCGCGGGGGTGTCCCCCGGGGGCGGCGGCTCCCCCCCGCGTCGCCCGGCCGCTCGGCCGAGCCGGGCCGGGCCGGCCGAGCCAGGCTGGTCCGACCGGCTGGGCCGCGCCCTGGCTAGGTCCATCCGGGTCGGACTGGGTCGGGTCGACCCTGTTCGGCCGACCAGGGGGGGGGGGGGGGGGGGGCGGGCCGGGTCGGCCCGGGCCCGGACCCCCCATCTTCGGACCATTTTCGGTCAGATGCCCGTAACATCAGCTACGGGCCTCCAAACGACTCGCCGTCAGCGGCAACACGATCCTTGGATCGAGAAGGTCATTTTGGTATATCGCACTCAAGGTTTAGGAATACTTTGCGTTCGGCCGGGTTGGTTCGCACACGAAACCAACTGGGCCTTCGGAGCGGAAACACTCATATCTTGAGCTAAGGACGTCCGATTGACGTGTCGTCGGACTTGTTGAATTCCTCTAAGTGAGACGGATCTTTTGGCTCACTCCGCTCGAGGTTTGGACGCAGGTGGAGTACGGTCCGGTTGGTTTTGCCTTAAAAACCAACAGGGCCCCTGGATCGAAAAAACCAATAACTCTCAGACCGGGCGTCCGACTGACGTGCCGTCTGCGACGTTGAGTTCCTTTTGACGATACGGAAATTTTGGATACATCAACTTCAGACTTTGTGTCAGTTGATGTATGAGCCTGTCGGCTCGTGGAGCGGACCCTCCCGAATGAGCTTGCTATGTGCGGGAACCCAAGTGCTGGCTGTGACTGCTACTTCGACAGCGACGACCGTGCAGAGATCCTCAGTGGACTGCTGCGACGACTGGGCATAGATCCTTAGTGGACTGTGACGACTACTGCACTCAGTGATCCTACGTGGATCAGTGCTACAGGTCCTGTGTGGGCCCGATCCTGTGTGGGTCTGATCCTGTGTGGGTCAGCGTTCAGCGGTTCTGTGTGAGCCAGCACCTACAGGTCCTGTGTGGGCCCGATCCTGTGTGGGTCTTTGTGGGGGTTAGTACCTATCGATCCTTTGTGGGTCCGACGACTTTGATGGATCAGTGATCATCTTTATCGTCATTTGAAGAAGTATACCTGTGCGAGCTGAATCTTGTTTACTCATTTTTGTGGATTGTATTGAGCTATCCTATGTGGATTACTGTTTACTCTACTTTGTGGATTGTGTTGTGCTATCCTGTGTGGGTATACGTTTTCTTTCCTGTGTGGACTGGGTTGTTCTTGGGCTCGGACGTTGGAGCCGAATGGGAATTGATGACTTAGGTATATGTATGGTCATATACCTAAGCCGTGTCAGATGTTACTTCGTGATTGTATCTTTCCATTGTGTATTATCCTTTGTGGATATCAGGAGACCTTCGGGGGTCTCGGGGTCCCTACTGAGTAGCTTATATTCACCCCTGCATAGGCTTTGCCCGCACTACGTTGTGTTGGTTGCAGATGACAGACAACTCTGATCGTGGTGGAGGCGTGCGGAGCAGGACGGTACCTGGAGGTGGACCAATGTGCGGGACGTACTCAGAGCGGTTAGGTGGACCGAGGAGTAGTGGAGGCTATCTGTACCCACCCTTCAGGTGGGACTTCCAGAGGACGGCTCGACGTTGTGGATTTTCTTTTCAGTTGGTGTTTTCCCCTTTCAATTGTAATTTACAGTTGGGCTTGTATTTCTGGCCCCTTTTACATTCAGCACATCTTGTTACAGTTTTACTTAGTGTTTACCTTTCAGCTTGCATACTCTGTGGTGCTTGTTTACTTTTCAAAGGCAATTCCTTCCCTTTTGTTGGGATTTACGCCTTAGTGCTAGTTGCCAGCCCCTAGCCTATGGAAGGTGGGCTTGGGGTAGTCACGACATGGGCCTCGAGGACGGGTCGTGACATTATTGACATTATCTATTATTATACCATGTTTTTCCATGATTAAATTTATTTTAGTGCAATGAGAAGATAACATATTTTATATTCTTATTATGTTATATTCTTTTTATACATTGCTGCTATAATATTTGGTTTTATTATTGTTCTTTTGTTGACTAAATTATTATTATTAATTTTTTATAATAATTTTTTCATTTGGTTATTTATGTGATTTATGTGCTTTATACAACCAAAAATGATTAAAATAAGTTAAATATCACTGATTAAATCGTGGGTCGTTACATTCTTCCCCCTTGTGAACTTTTTTCCACTAAAAAAACTTTTATATACTGAGGTTAAAAACATTAAAGGGTATATCTACTTTTTTTTATTTTAGTTCCCATATAACCTCTTTATACTTATGGTTCCCCAATAGGATATTGATAAGGTGGGTAGTCTTGCTGCATAGAACATTGTCTATTTGTTCCAAGATCTTCACTGGCTACTCATTATTTGATAGGTCATTTTCCACCTATAAAACCTCTGAATTCAATGCATATGTGGGATATGGTATGAAATTCCACAATTGAAAAACAAGTAATAAGTCCTCAAACAAAAGAGGATGATGTACTTGGAAAATTGATTTTCTTTATTCCAAAATCTCATGAATATTTTATGAGAATATATATACATGAATTCCATGAAATAAACCTTAAAATATGTGACCCATTAAATATTGTCTACATATCTCTTTTATTGATTTTGGGATAACATGATGTTATTATGAATGGTTTTCAACATTTCTACGATTTAATCAACCAATTATTGTCTTAGTCTCCTATACCAAAATATTTCACCCCTACATTTTATAGTTCATCAAATAATCCCATAAAGGGTATCATAGGAGCCTGTTTTGATTCTTGAGAAGAAACTATTATTGTAAGAGAAATTGACCAGAGGTATATTTTTGTATTGTCCTCATTTTTCCCATGGAACATTCTCTCAAAATGTATTCTATTTTCACGATAGTCCACTCTAAATAGCCATTAGTTTGGGGATGATAAGATGTATTGATTTTTAACTCTGTGTCTATACTTGTATAATACATTTCCATAACCAGGAGGTAAACCCCAATTCTAAATTGGATACAATCGATAATGGTACTTCATTCAGCCGCACAACTTATCAGATATATATCTATGAAAATTCGTCGATTTCGAATTCATATCAAATAGAGAAATAGAGAGATGAATTTAGAAGATGATAAATAATAAACTATATAGAATTGTTTCGTCCTTATGTCTTTGGATGTTAGTTGAAAAATCCCATAGTTATTTTTTACATTTCCCTATTGTTTTGTGTAATTGTTAAATAATACCATTATAATATTTCATATTATTCTTCATTTATTGACATACAAAGAACTTTGATTTATATTAAGTTATATACTTCTTTATATTGTTCCAAAAAGAGTTCTATTTGAGATTTAAATACATATTTATGAACCATTAGAGAATAGATAAGATTGATCTATATCCATAATTCATAATCTATTAATTTATCTATCGATTTGATGGAACACAAATTCATGACCCAAATCATATGAATCCATTCTCATTAAATTTAAACTATGATGATTTCCCCTATATAAAATCAATCACAATTTTCTTAATTTCCTCATCATCTCATTTAGAATCATAAATATTACTTATAAGGGATGGTTGAATAGTCATTTGTGAAATCAATAATGATGTATTTTAAATAATAATTCCCATATTGATACATTAATGGGCCAAGAATATTGGATCCTTATCAATTTTAAACTCTAAAAAGGTTGCAGAATGCTTCCTACTTTGAGTATATTAGACATTGTTCACTTTTGTTAAATTTTATTGTATTGAGAATTCATAATTATTGATAATCTCTATCCATATTCTCTAGAACATATTATGGTCATTATTTGTGAATATATATTTTATGGTCTTATTGTCATTAACAAAGCTAGGAAACCATCCAACCTAACATACGACCTAGTCTGAGACATGTCCTGAAGGTAGTTCCCAATCCTTATGAGATTGAAACTAGTTACAGGCTTTAAATTCATCTATAATAGAATTATTTTTCCCAAAAAAGTAGGATAATATATATAAAATGAACAAACTGGAGAACTAATAATAACTAAATCACAGATTAATATACAAAAGTGATTCAATTACAATAGATAAAAAAATAAAAATGACCCTAAATACAATCTAAGACTAAAAACGCTAACATGATCTCCCCGTGACTTATTGATCACCTCCAACCAAAAGACCAAAATACTCCATCAATGAGAAATCAAACCAGAAATGATGAGATACAAAATTTCTGGAGTCTACCGACACCGAATGGTACATGTAGGGTGTGAGATGAATAGGACATTATAAAATCACCGAAAAATATATACACATCCTTTCCAAAAATAGTATATATATAATAGTCTAAAATATATATATATAGACATATATTTTTCTAATTTGAGTGAAAAACACTAATTTTACTTTTAGAAACACTATGCACTACATCACTAGTTATCAATGAAGATTAAAATTTTAAAAAAACACCAAACCAATATACAAACAAATTTATGTCATGTTATGTTAAAAATAAACCAATAGAATAAACAAGGAACAAAGAACTATAGAATATAAAAAAATATAGTTAGTAAACAATGGGAATTTTCTAAACATCCCTAGAGAAATATATAGTCATACTAAGATCAGATTTACCTTCCTACATATGGTGCACCTTTATAGTCTATTACAAATTAACCACCCTCAACTGATCAATATATTGCCTCATCCCACCAAGAATTATACATTCAAAAGGGGGGGGGGTACTAACCCATATAGTTGACGTTGACAAAAAAACAACACTCGACCCTCCAATCTATTCATAGGAAATCCATGGTAATAGATTAGTAATCATGATGGATGGCCTCACTTGTGTGAGTCACCATACCCACTACTATCTCTATTTACTAATAATAACAATGGAACAACATATATGAAAATCTATATAGGTAAAACCTCCATAGTTTTTCCCTACATAGAACATGTCACACGCAAGATCCCACATGGCCATCATATCACACAAGCTTTCAAATCATTTCTATAATGCACTAAGATACCAACCAAACATTTTATTTTCAATGTCATATTTAATTTCCCAACATCATAATGTGCCAAATGGTATTTCTAAACATTAAATTATAATAAATAACAAATATTATCTAAAACAATTCAAAAAAATACATTAAAAAAACTTATTTACTTCAAATTCCATATATGTATTTATGTTCAAAATCAAAATTTCACTTATAACACCATTCCAAAACCATGAAGAAAAGAACAAAAATAACCAATGATGACATATGGGAAATCATTTAAATTAGAGGAAAAAATTTCCACAATGTGACATATAGACCATAACATTAAATACAACTTTTAATCACTTTTCATATCATTAAGAACCAAGGGACCATTAGTAAAGAAACATGATTTTTAAGATGAGATGTGTGAAATAGAAACATTTTCTAATGTTCAATTTTCCTTTTAATTCCCAACAATGTGTGAACTCCATGAACACATCGATGTGACAACATCCATCGACACATTCTAATTGACCACCAAATATTTAACATCCACTTTCTAGAATGTAACTTTCCATTAATCCAACACAACAAGCCAAGCTATGTAAAATTCATTAAGAAATATTTATAAACTTGGAGAACCATCCAAGAATATTCTACCGAAATTTTTGAAGCCTTAAAAAAGATTCAAAACCACATTACATATTCAAATACAATCCAATTTCATGTTATAAAATGTTGAAAAGGGAAGTCATCACTAGAAGTGCACAATTTCATTTAAAAAAATATTACATTTAAAAAAACACTTTATGTGAATAACTATACAGAATATTGATTTAAATCCATATAAAATAAGTTCAAACAATTTTTACGAACACAAAAAACACCCTAACAAGTTAACAAATCACACATAAATCATGTGAAACACAATCATATATAATTTTAAAATACCCGACCATCAAATGGAATGACTCAGAAAAAAAAATATGGAAAAACCTACCATAATGGAGTATAGGTGTGATGAAACTCTCAGAGAAGGGGGAACATGCACCCAAGAATGATCCACACTCACTAAATCTAAAATAAATAAAATCACACAAGAACCTTAACCACTAGGGTTTGTCCAATAATGAATCCCATAAATAAATCCTATGAAACGAAAAGGTGAAGCAAGAGGGACGAGAAAAATTTCCACAAACCCTAAAACCTACTTTTACATGAATGGATATAGATCGATAGTGGGAGGAGAATCGAAGGGATTGGGTTTTGGAGATCCTATCTGGTAAAAAATGAACAAGGTGGGTGGGGTTCAATTTAAGGATAAAAGGAGTAGGGGGATAAATTCGAGTTTAGGATATTAGAAAACTTAGAATGATAAACAGTTTACCAAACCAGCCACCAAATGTGGTGTAGATACTATCCAAGTGGGAATTGAGCACACAACCAACCCAAATGGTTTAACATAAGTTGTGAAAACCATGTGGTATCTTCTACCTCATATCCAACACATTCCGTATAGTTACCTATGTGGGTCCATATAGTTTCCCAAATCATGTGTCAAGACCATGTGGCAGCCAAAATTCAAATAGAAAACTTCAAAAAATAATATCTCAAACTAGAACAAAACCTAAAACACCACCAAAACATGAAAATACTAGAAAAACATAAAATAATGGAATTTTCAAGGAAGGGGTGTGAAAATTATCCCCACGAAAGACAATTTCGGCTGCCATAATGTCAATTAGTCGAATGTTACCCAATACATAATTCCATGTATGATAAAAAAACAATGGAAACAAAGACCTCTAGGTGACCATATTACTTTACAAGTCACACTTAATCAACTATAAATGTAATCAGATCAAAATAATTTGCAAGATAACTTGAGAGGGTTCTCCTCACCCATGGAACTCTCATAATATTATATATATTTATTCCCCAAAAACAACAACACCTAATCAATAACTCCAACCCCTCTACCACAAGCCCTCAAATGTAGGAACTCTAATCGCGAACTTGAAATATCACATACCATCCAATAATCCCCATCATTAGTGGAACCCATAGAAGAAAACCAAACAATGAAATGAACCCACAATCCATAAATTCCACAAAACTCAAGCATCCCCAAAATTAGAACAAAAAAATCTAAGGCCATCCTAGGAAAAGTATAAGAACACTCAATGAAGAACAGTGGATTCAAAGAGAGACATTCCGATAAACAAAAATAATCATATTATGGTAAATGTTCATAATAATTTTAAAACGAAATGTTGAAATTACAATAGTTGTGAGGAATATGGTAAAGAAACATAAAACATATCCACCTAATCATATGATAAAATTCTAGGTGATGGTTCACTACAAAATCTTCAAGTCCTAACTATCTGTGAGATCCACTTTGGGGTCTATGGTTGGATCCATGATGGATAATAAATCTATAGCCTCATTGCCAAAAGATAACACCCTCTAATTAATACCTCTTCATCAAGAAATTATTCCTAAAAAACATCTATAGATGAACAAAAACCAATAATGATGAAATGAATTTTTAGGATAATGATAAGAAGGCTTTGAATTCCAAAATCGAATATACACGAAACACATGATAAAATGGTCTATCGAATAAGAAGATGGAACCACTAAGGGATGTTATTTAGAAACCTATTCCTCTAGTTTAAACCCCTTGTCAGATGGGGAAATTTCATGAGGAAGA
The DNA here is from genome assembly GCA_963277665.1 of Viscum album. NCBI lineage: Eukaryota > Viridiplantae > Streptophyta > Magnoliopsida > Santalales > Viscaceae > Viscum > Viscum album. Next base: position 1,761,055,653 of record OY728120.1, on the reverse strand, counting down.
AGTGACAATGGATTTCCAACTACCATATATTTTGAAACCAAATCATCTAAAACTGCATCATCTACAAACATCTTGAAACAAAGATACTTGGAGGATTGGAATCACTCCTTGATTTGGGGATGAAGAACCCCAATGAAAATAGAAGCCTTTAATAGATCGTCTGACACTACCTATAGGGAAATAGAATATAACTCCTTGAATAATTCAACACAGGCCTTCAATGTTAGCTACCCTTATTGAATATTCGTAATCTCTTCCCTCCAATTCATCTTTACATCCTTAGGTATAAACCATCTGATAAAGGCAAAATTAAACACATCCCATATCAGCGCAACTGGAATCAATTTTAGAGTAAAAAAACATCGATGAATCCAATGATATATCGTAAAAAACCTAGAATAAACTGGCTTATAACAGCTGTACGAGTTCCCAAAATTCTAGAGACATTGTCAACTCCCTCAAGCCACTACACTACTTCTAATGGACCCCGGTCATAATGATAGACTATAATGAACTGATAAGAGTCCGAAATTGGGCATGAATCATTAAAAACATTATGAATTTTTTTCGTAGGCATATTCTAAATAACTCAAAAATAATAAAATAAGGTTCAACATAAACTTGAAACTGAGCCAAAAAAAGCATCTCAAGGAAAAAATAGGCCAACAAATAGAAACACCTACAAAAAACCCAAAATTCCCTTTTTAGAAACAATGTTTTTCATTTTCAATTTAAAAACACCCTTCTTCCAAGGAAACTATTAAATTCCAAATTCTACTATTTAAAAAACATGCCTTCAAAAACAAAATCCAATTATGAAAAACCAATCCATACAAATTATCTCAAATGCCCACCCGTGGAATCCTATCAGCCATCACATATATGTTTTTACATTTCAATCCAAATATTCCAACACAATCATCACACCCATAACCACACATATGTTTACGTCCATATGGAGTCCATGGGTCAAAATTGTCATTTCATCATCAAACCCATGAATTTATCAATTTTCAATCTGAATCATTTTCCCTTAAAAATCATTTTTCTATTTTCATAACCACAAGAAAGAATAATTCCCATTTCGAAACCCATTTTAATTTTATAATCTCACTCATATCAACTGAGATTGACAAAAAATAATTCATTCTAAAAAACTGGAATGAGAAACTAGTGGCCATTCCTGACTAAGGGACATGATAGTGGGCAATGACCCTTATAAGAAATAATAACAAAAGGACCATGAACTATGAACTGAGGCTTCCCATGGGTCACTAAACCATGTGAGATCACAAAAAAGACACCAAATCACCTCTATTAAAATCCCTTATTCCCAAAAAACACAAATGACTCCATTTCCACACTACCCTTGGCAACTCAATGAGAAGGACGAGAAAGAGATCAGGATTCACTTCCCATTCTGCATCTTATGTCTCAAAAATTATAATATCTAAGCTACCTAACACCAAAAATAATAAATGTACATATCTAATACCCTTGTTTTATGAAAAATTATAGGATTTCATACAACCCAACATCCAACTCTGTCCATAAAATGACCCCATGATGGTTTTTGATCATCATATGATGGAAACTTGTGTCTGACTACTTCAATGTAACAGCTATGGGAAAGAGTTTCGGAAAAAACTAGGATCAAATAAATAAACTGAACTATTGAATGAACTAATAATAACTAAATCTCAAATAAATATACAAAACTGATTTATTTACAGGAGCTAAAAATACTAAAAAATGAAATGGAATACAAAATAATGCAGAACACACCAACACAATATCTATGTTTCGTCTTGGTCACTACCAACCACACAAACAAACTACACCATCAATGAGAAATCAAGCTAGAAACCTCGAACAACAAAACAGCTCAGGTCTACCAACACCAAATAGAATATGTAGGGTGTGATATTAACATCTAAGTATAATATCACCACTAAATTCATACATTTCCTTTGACTAAAATAGTCAATAATTAGTATTTTGAAATATGTATATAATATTATATTTTTCTAATTTTAGTAAAAAAAATTATTTTCAATTTTAAAACATTACTAACTAAATAAATAATTATCAAGAATATTACCATTTTAAAAACCAAATCCCTTACCAAAATCCAAAAACCACTCTATAATGTTATGTTGAAAATAATCAAACAAAATAAAAAAGGAACCAACTAATTTTGAAATAATTTAGATAGAAAACCATGATAATTTCTTAGAAATCACTATATTTATCCCTGGACATAATCAAATTAGACTCACCTATCGTCATATGGTGCTACATCAAAGTATATAACCAACTAGCCTCCCTAAAGTGACTAATCCAATGGCACATCCCACCAAGACCTATCAATAAAAATTTATACCAACCCTTATAATTGGGGTTAACAAAAAACATTTGCTAGACAAACTAAAAGACACCTAGTAAAGACATGGTAATAGTATATTGTGCAAGTAAGAGTCCTTCTCACGAGTGACTCACCATTTTTGTTGCCACCACACATTCCTACCCCAAAAACGTACACCACCTGTATGATAACCCATATAGGTAAATCCTCTCTAGGGATTCATAATATAAAAAAATACATACACAAATTCCATACAAGCTGTCATATCCCATATTCTTTAAAATCATTTCAAAAATTCACAATGATGCCAACCGAGCATTTGTTCTTTCAATGTCAAAATTCATTTCCAAGGAATGTAAAGTGACTATTGTGATTTCCAATCATTAAATTTCAATATATAACAATGATTCTATAATACATTTTTATAAAAAAAATTAAACCTCTTTTACATTCCAAATTTTAAACGAGCTTTAATGTTCCCAATCCAAAGTTTATTTCCAACACCATTTCAAAACTAATAAAAAAACACAAAATGTAACCAAAGATTTGAAATAGAATTTCAATTAATTTTTATGTTTACCTTTCCTCAATGATTCATAAAATAAAAAACTACATATTTAATTTTTAAACTACATTTGTATCATTAAGAATCAAGGGACATTTTGTAAAGAAACAACTGTTTGAATATGAAATGTGAGAAATAGAAATGTGTTCTAAAGTTCCATATTTAGTTAAATAAACATCCATGTGTGTAATATATATTTCAATGTGTGTTTCAACATCCAATGTAATATTCTAATTGTCCACGATAAAATTTAAAATATATTTTCAAGAACATAAATCTCCATCATACAAACAAAAAAAATCAATTTCATATAAATTAAAAGGAATTAAGAAATAGGGAGAACCGTCCTAGAACATTTTACATCAATTTCTCAAGCCACAATGAGGATTATAGACATAAAAACACACCCATATATAAACAATTTTCATGATATAAAATTAATTAATGAAAAATATCATTAAAAGTGCCCAATTTTATTTTATAAGAAAATTGAAATTTTAAGAAACTAATTATACTCATAACTATATAGAATATTTAAAGAACACCATTTAAAATTATTTCCACATATTTTTTTAACACCAAACAGTATACCAAGTCATGAAATATCACCAAAATCCTTTGAAACACATTCATATATCTTTTTAAAATACCAAGTAATTAAAAGGAATGCCTTAGAAATGAAACAAATGAAAACACCTACCTAATAAGAGTGTATATGAGACAAAATTTTCAAATAAAGAGGAATATGCCACCAAGAAAAGTACACATTCCATAGAACCTATAATAATTTAATCAGACACAAAACCTATCACCTAGGGTTTATAAAAGATGGAAAACCCTCAATGAAATCCAAGGAAACCAAGAGTGAAATATTGAAGGAAGATATAAATGGACAAAACCCTAAAAAAAATTACAATCTAGTATATAGTTCCATGGAGGGAGGAGAATCAAAGCTAGAGAAGTTTGTAGACCCTCCCATGCAAGATTAATTACCAAGGATTTAAGGGATCAATTTGGGGAAATTGGAGGAGAGGGATACATTTTAATTTTATGACTTTAAAATTTTTGGGTTGCTCACACGGTTTTTCAAACAATGATCTAAACATTGTGAAAAACATAAAATAGCTACTGTATATGTGGGAATAAACATCATGAATAGTATAAATGGTTTTACCAATTGTGTGGAAAGATTGTGGTATATTCTCTCTCTAATCTATCAGCTTCTACATTGTTACTTGGGTTGATCAGCATGGTTTCCAAAACTATTCATAGGCCAAAATGCCACCTAAAAATAAAAAATATAAATTTTCAAAATTGGAATCAACCACCAACTCCAAAAAACATCCAAGTCCAATTAAAGAATAAAATAATGAAATTTTCAAGGTAGGTATTTGATACTTATGATCAGTACATATCTCACTCTTCTCCCCAAAAGACCATATTTCATGATTTTCAACACGATTATCACAAATTACAACTTTAGATCTTGTGTGGTATAGTTTTTCTAGTTAAAATTCTACTATATTGATTTTTAGGCTACTAAATTAACATTTTCATTAGTATAAAATATAATCTATTCATTTAATCGTCTCTATATTCCACAAATAATTCCCTCTTTTTGTGAAGTGTGTGTATTGGGGAAGTGATAATCTGCTTTCTCAACAATTTGAATAAGTATTAAAATTCATTAGTCCAAACATACAATAATACACTTTGAGTTAGATGGTTTATTGGTATTTAGAAAGGTAAAAATTTATAAAAAATCATCAACAATTCCTAGATAGACCAAGGAAACTTTGTATATATTGTTACATAAGTTGGTTTAGGAAACTCCTCAATTGCATTTTTAATAGATGGGTTTACATATTATCCTTTTCTAGTGATTAAATTCCCCAACAATGATACTTCTTTCATACAAAATAATAATTTACTATATATTTCATAATTTTTCTCCCTTCACAAAGTCATAAGGATAATATTAAAATTCTCATTTTATTACTACATTATGTTAGGGTATGTCATAATATATCCTCTAAACAAAGAAACATATTTTTCATGAAATCATTAATAAGTTGATTAATTAAGTCAATTAATATTTCTATATAATTATTGTGTTCTGATTTCATCACAATGAATTTATAGTGCCCATACCTCATTAAAAATGATGTATTAGAAATGTCGTCGATATTCACCTATAATTGGTGATATTCCAACAGAAAGTCCATCAAAGATAAATTATTATCCTCATGTAGTTGATTGAAAGAGTCATATATTTTTGTAATGGGTATACATTTTCTTCATCATGAATTTGTTGAAAACACAAATATCAATGGGGAGGTGCACGGATCTATCCGTTTTCTTAACAACATTGGCCAGAAAAACCCATGGTGAAGCACTCAGGCATATGAAACCCTTATTCAAATTATATTATAACTAAATTTTCAATTATTTATACACAATTTTAGACATTATATTTTGTTCTATTATATAAGAAGATTTCTATTAATATGTTCAATTGAGAACTTAATCTCTCGGTAAGGTGGAAGGCCAAAGAATCAGTTGGGGAATGAATTAGGGTAGATCCTTACATGGGGAATTTATTTTATAATAATACTATGAATTATATCTAAAATTTTAACTAGATATTAATTATCATAATGAAAAAATATAGAAAATTGTGAATATTTTTCTAAAGTATATTCATCTTCTTTTTTGTGCTTGTATATAATTGTAGGATTCATCGAGATGTAAAGAGTGATATCACATTCCCAAAAATTGGTGTTATATTTTTATAATGAGAGAAAATCCATGACCAATATAACATAAAACATTACCCAAGGATGTAAATCATGATTATCTAGGTGGTTCTATTTATAAACATCTATTTGGGATGAGTTATATACATATGATTCAATAATTTACCTATTATTTGTTCTCATAGATTACTCAAATCCATATTATGTGGTGGTGTTTGGATAGTTATACCTAATTTAAAAGATTTGTAATTAGTAATAGAAAAATAATCAAATAGTAAACTCACTATTCTTGAATAAATATCCAATTCACCCATCTCCACATCATTGTTAGGCTCCACCACAGAAATATTGATAAAATATTCCATTCCTCATTTACATGGAATATTTTATTGTTTATTTCCACAAAAAACCCATAGTTTTGAGCATTGGTGTGGATAATTACCATATTTCTTGTTGATGAAACAATACACTATAAGAAGATTGTTAATAAGAACCTTCTATTTTGCTTCCATTTTTTTGTTTTTTATATCCCTTGGATAATAATTATCTTGATTCCACACACCTGAAAATTTAAAGCTTATATTGGATATCTTTAGATAGTTCCTAATATGATTCATCCTTGAGTTTTGACATGGGGTATGTTGGGTTTTCAATCCATTAGGTTATTTTTTATTTTATCCTATAATAATAAAATATATTTTCTCTTTTTATCTCAGATCCAATGAGAAAACTAAGAGTATGTAATCTCCATCTAAACCATAATGTCATTACAGACAATCTCCTCATAGATTTCGAACACTTTAATCATCAATGAGTTTTATAGATTTAGATGCAGTATGAAAAACATTTATTCCTCCATGATTTTAGTGTTCATGATATTGGAAGAGGGATATCATTCAAGTCCTATGATTTTTTCTTCAAACACCATGATGGACTTATCTTCCTTTTTTGTCAATTAGAGGAAACCCTTTTCCATCATATTGTGTAAAATTTTAGGATAATATTTATATAGAAATAATTTATTTCATTCTTACATATACATGGAATGAATTTCCTCCATATATTGTTTTTGATAAGTTTCAACCACTAATCTGCTTACCCATAAAAATAAAAGACTTCGACCACAACTATATCTCTTTTTCAAAACTAGATAATAGATAATATCTTATTAATATAGTAAAACTATTGTTCCATGATAAGGGGATAAAAATATCAACAAATGATATGAGACCATTGTTGTATAATGTATTTTTTGAGACATTATCATTCTTCAGTGATGTAGGGATTTCCAAATGATTCATGTTTTTATTCATAAGTTTATCCACTTGATCTAGTACTATCCTGATGTTTTGACCTCCCATTCCCATTAGGTTTTCTATATCATGACGAAAATCATCAGACTACCAGTTATAATGATTTTTTGAATTGATTCTCTTATTTTTATCCATTAACTAGGAAAAATAATTTACACAACCGTGTGTGGATTAATTAGCTAACAATATTATAAAAAATGGAAAATAAGAGGGGTCTTGATTTCTGGTGTATTGTTATGAGTTTTATGGGTGTGTGTGGGGGTATTGGTGGTTGTGTGTTTGGTGTTGTTTCACTCTCTTGATGTTTACGTTTTTGATGGGTTATATATTGGGATGGGTTGAATTACTGGCCTACATTTTCCTTGTTATTTATTGGTTCTTGTTATGATAACAATATTCCTTAAAGATTCAAATGTAAAAAATACAAAAAAAACCTAATGTAAATGAAAATTATTTCCTCACATTTGAATCCCAATGATTCAATCTTGGATATATATGGTGATAGAATTATAATTATTGTTCTTAAAATGTTCATTGTTCCTAACATTCATAAATAACTAGATCAACATCTAATACTAACTATTGTGACCCTGGAAATTTACAAATATCATTACATGATTTTAAGAATAATTAACTGTAAAATAATTCCCATTGATCATAATGTCTACTGTATTTGAACGAATAGGTACATAATTGGAATCCATGAAACCCAAATACAATATTCATTTATTTAATATCCATGATGATACATATAATTTTATTGAGGTCATAGATCTAGATATGATATCCTAGGGATGACATGAATAAAGGGATAAGCTAAAAATCCCATTTAGGGGATAGATATAAGAATAATGAAAAGAACATTGGTTAGAATTCACAACATGATGATATAAAAAAGAATGGACCATGAATAAACATATGAAAGAATATTATATAAAAAAAGAGATACTGTGATCATTACAACATAGGAATATGGTATCATTATACAACATGATACAAACATGTGTCGAGGATAACATCCAAATCTAAATTACATCGTTGACAAAGTCCCATGATGAATTAGGCTGAATCACTGATCCCCTACATTAACTCTCATTAAACTAAATGTTACCCAATGCATTGGAGTGATATCTCAGTGCACACATAATAACATGTTAATTAATTTGTGTTCCCTATAAACAATAAAATATAAATTACAAAAATAATGATAAACCTTGGTATGAAATGGGTATCCTAATCATTTCATATGGCATAACCAATGGGTGTATCATGATGTTATAAAATAAAGATTGGAATTAGATCATATGTGGATATTAATAAATAAAAATATGAAAAATATAATGAAACATGTTTTCCAAATGATGTAAAATAGTGTACAAGTTGTGATTAGGTATCTTTGGAAAGCTGCTAATTTAACATAGTCTTTAGGGAAATGATTGAACATTCTTTAAAGAGGATAAAGGAATAATTGTTTTAATAAACAACAAATATACTAACTGATTTTTTCATAATGAAATTTTTTTTTTGAAAAATAATGGTGGCCTAAAATGGATTATGTAGTGATCATGAAAATGGTTAAGAAATTTGGATCTTCCCATTAATAGGCTTTTATTATCAGGAGGAATTGAGAAGGCAGACCTTTAATAACAGGTATTTCCCTATAAAAGATGGATTAATTTATCTAGATACATACTTTTGGAACACATAAATAGGATTTTTACGTACATAATAATTTTTTAAATACATTTGTTTAACGAAGGATAAAGAATTACCCAATCAAAAACTGGAGGTTCATTGAGATCCCTTACATTATGTCCGAAATTTCTAATCACATGCACTTAGTGTCATGGATAATAAAAAAATACTAATAAATAATTTGATTTATAAAATATTCCAAATATATTTTATTTATTATAATTTTATTAAATTATTTAATTTCCATTTTGATGGTTAATACTGTTTAATTCAGGTTTTCAATGAGCATTCATTTACATGTTTCATAGTTTGTTCAATTGTGTAGGATTATAGAAGTTGTTGTTAAATGTGAATAATTACCCCCAATGTGAAAATATATCTTATTAATTCATGTAACTAATTTTAAATTGTCCCATATTTTTTTCTTGAAATGATGATGATTAATTGATAAAACGTTATTGACAAATGTTTTAATTATATTGGTTGTTTATCAATCATCAAAAACTAATTCTGATATATTATTTTATATTATATATATATATATTATAACGAGAACAAAAAAAGATATAATATACATAATATAATCTAATTTTTCTATAATATTTTTTTTGTAATATCACTGAATGTTTTAATGAAAAATGAAAAGTCGCCATCCATGAAGGCATTGAATCGTCACATCACAGATGATGTTTTTTTAGAATAAAAAAGGGAAGGGAAGAGGTTTTATAATGGATATTCCATGAACAAAATAAAATTAATTTTTATATATTATATATGAGTTATCATTCTATTTTGGATTGGGTAGGTGAGAGGATGATCAGAAAAGAATCAAATTGAATGAGAAAGGGAAATTTCTCCTCTTGAATATCATCTAATTGTGATCCTCTTTATGGGAGATGGGATTGGACATTATGTGAGACCAAAATGAACAAGATTTATTTTAGAGGCTTGTTAGTGGAATTGGTGAGAATATTAGAACTCTCCATATCTTTGATGGTGTGAGGCGAAATGGTGGAGATGGTGGTATTTATAAGGGGAGGAGAGGGGTGTTTTTGATCAATTTGTTAATTTTTTATTATTTTTTATAAAAACAATCAATATTTTTGATTACCATGGATAAATATAGTAAATAGTTAATTTAATTTCTAACTAATGTTTTATAAGATCATTCTAGAATTATAAATTCATGTATTTCTCTTAAAATGTTAAATAATGTAAATTATTGTATTTACAAATATCTAACAAAATAATTTATTTTAGGAAAATCCATAAAATACAAAATTAAAAATTTTCAACATTTATATTTCAATAGTGGACACCAATTTAGGAAAATAATTTTATAAATTTTAGAAATTTGAATTTACATTGAAAGCATGATTAATTCAATAAATACCAATTTTAATAATATAAATTAATTTATATCATTTTGAAAAAATTAATTATGGTTTTATAAAATTATAATGTAATTACAATAGAATAAAATATTAATTTATGAATTTCTTTTATGAATATAAATTTTCTTTTAAATCATTATATTAATTATGATATTTTAATAAACATTTAAAATTAATAAAATACAAACACTAAATTATTCATTTTAAATACATTTATTTATTTTCCATGATATAAATATATCATATTTTCATTTATAGTATAACTAGATTTTATTTTTATTCTCAAATGTGGGGATACTATTATAATGGCCAAATTTACTATTAATTGGGGTCCAATTACTATTTGCATAATCAATTTTCTATTCCAATGACTAGATTTCTAACAATCATAATGTTTTACTACATCCTATAAGTACTAATTATTAACTACTATTTTATTCCAATGTTTTATAAACATTCATCAATTAAATGGATATTTTATTATTATTATTATTTACTTATACATCATTTTTCGGTTGTGCGGTCATTCTAGTTTATCGAGGATATCCAAATTTTCCAATTCTTATTTTATTATTTAATATTTATTATTCCATTTCCATATTTGGAATTATTATTCGATATTTTTTAATAATATATATTTATTAATTTATGAAAATAAATAATTTTCTATGATTTTTAGGTGATGATATTTCTTTATACATCATGAAACAAATACAATAATATAATTTTCATTGATAAAATCTATGGTCATCATAGTAATCTTCGATCTAACTATTTTATGAAAACAAGTAATAATACTGTAATGAACTTAATCTTGTGATTTTTATCCACTGGCCAATGAATTAACTAATTTTTTTTACAGAATCCCCTTAATTACATGGAAATCTAGTACCTATCAAAGCGAAAGGCGAATCAAAGATAGAATTTGTAATATTAATTGATAATTTTGTAATTTACTCCAATAAAAATTCTATGAAATCCAATTATTGGACAAAAATTCCACCTAAAATTTCCTTCAATTTAAATATCATTGGAATTCTAATTTTGTAATAAAATTATTTCAAACACATTATCAACTCTCAGTTGATTCATGCATTCATAATATAAACACAATTTATTGAATTCACATAATGATTTGTAGTATTTAAATTTTTTTAATCAGTGAATTATTATATGGATGACAACCCAATCATTAACCCTAAATAGTCATTTTCGAAAATTATTCATAATTATTCAATTCAATAGTATAATACAATTAGTCATATTATTAAATTTATGATATTGTTAGTTGATATATTTATATAATATAATACTATAGGAATGAATGTTTTGTGATAAAAAAGTATATTACACAATGATATTTCATACCAGGTAATGTGAAATACCTTTAGTTCATATATTAAAAAGATCATGAAATACTCTATATAAAAAACTAAAAAATTAGAAAAATTATAATTTAATAAATGAGGATTTATTGAAAATTTTCATTAAACTCTCACATTATCTTAAGGATCATGAACAATATCTATTTTATCATTAGGTTTTATAATATATAATAACTATTGATATCATATCCAAAAAAACCTTTTTATATTTCTAATTTAATTTTATATAAATATAATTTACATTAAGGTGTGTCTCATAATCCCTAATAAAATGATAATATATATACGAGAACTAAATTTAGATAAAATCACGAAAAACATTCAGTGAGTCTCTATTCTTTACTAAAATAATAATATCTATTCTAGAAACCATAAACCTTTATCACATGGTCCTTTGAATAATTGATTATAAATATGAATTTCAGAATCCATAAATATGGGTAATGAGTTTCATTATTAAAATCATCAATACTATTAATTCTACAATGGGATATGTCATTGTCATGATAGAATCCCATGATAACCCTCATTGGATTAAAATTATGAAATTTATATAATAAAATCAAAATCAAACCACTAATTGGATAGGGGTGGTGACTACCATAAAGGGTATATCATTAACACCCACATGGGTGGAATTACCCAATATATGTTTATGGAATAAGTAAAAATGTGAGATTAATCACCATGAAAAAAAAGAATAAAAATTGATATAATCATAATAAATTTATTGTTATATTTAGTATAAATAGAAATTTTAATATACTAAAGGTAAGACTAGGTAGTGATCATTAACTCTAGTACCTCCTAATAGTTTCTCAACATCTCATCTTAGCTACTACAATCCTTCTATATCACCAAAATGATCTTGTTGACCACCAAAATAAACTCTATATAACTAATGTTAGAATAACATGTATAATATATTAGATCCTCCTTAAAACCTATCAGGTGAAATATGAAATAAGTAAGCTAATTAATTGGGAATAAAAAATTATAACTAACTCCTCACTAATATAGGTTATATAAGATTCCCATCATAACTATGGGTCACTAACTGAATAATGAAAAAAATGATACATTACATATAAAATTAATATATATAAATTCATATACATATGATGATTGTGGTACCCTATATCCAAATATGAACACGATTTTCACTAAAATTCCCAATTTAAAACATTATATACAAATCTATCACACAAATCATTCCTTATACCATTAAAATGAATCATGTCCATTACAATATACTTTATATATTGATATATCAATGTCATTATATTCGTGAAGTCACGACATGTATTCTCGGAAGCCAATACAGCCCACATAAATGAATTATACCTCACAATATCACATCCCATTCTCATAGCCAATGAAATAATTACTCAGCCACATCTAGATACATGTATTTTTTATACCTAAATCCATCATTGCTAACACAAAAATGTATGATAAAACATTATCCATCATAGACCATTGGAAAGACACCCCAAATTATAGTTCCTTACATCCTTAGATATCACTACTCGTCAATATCAAATGTGAGAGTGGTGAATAGGGATAATTTATACATCTATTCCATCACCAATTGAGATATTGGATAAAACACCACCAAAACATTTTGGAACCGTTTTCGGAAATAAAATTGGTTCTGTATTACATGAAATATCAAAATATGTAAAATTTTCAACATAAAACAAATTTCAATAAAAATAATATAGTTAGAATATCCTATATCTATAATCATAATGGACCCAAACAACCACTACTATAGTATTTGTATCTAATAATAATAAAATTATCATGTTCATTATTAATTAATTAATTATCCATTAGTTAATTATTACATTTTTTATTTACAATGATATCATATCATTATCTTAAGAAAAGTGTCGATGAAACTATTAATCCATCACTTATTTTATCTAGGAAATTATTCATTATTGTGAACATTATGAATAAACACCATTCAAATATTTTTATAATTATTATCTCTTAACTGTTAATTAAATATACAACTCTTCTTACGTTAACACATAAAAAATACACATGTAGTGCATAACATCAATTTGGATCAGAAAATTTTAACTTATTAGTTATATTTTTTATCATTCAAACATAATTATAATAATAATGAATTGGGTAATAATCAATACTAACAAATCATGATTAAATATCTATTGATTATAATGACCTACAATGATCACCCAAATGATCAATATGTGTGCCACACCATTTAACTTATAGTTAATCAATTCCTTTATCATTTTCAGAAACCATTACTACAATCTAGGCTAAAATAACATCCCTCATCACTGGTAACAACGAAAATATGAATTTCAGAAAATAAATTAAGTATCCAAATCACTAGTGAACATAAATACATAAAATATATTTTCTAGACATGTGAAAATTAAATAAGGCTTTAGAATCATGGAGCTTATGACTCTAGAAACATGTAACATGCTAATTTAATGAAAAAATATTTGATATTATCAAATAAAATTTTTAATTCCAATAAGATTTAATTTTTTCATTTTACATTGGTCATCTTCATAGGGAATAAAAATTGAAATTTAAAACCATGGTTAGGAATGAATGTAAACATGTTTCCAATAACAATTTTTCATGTTTTTAAAAATATTAGACGATTAATAAATAATCTAATCCTACACTATCAAATAATTTTAATCCTTTATATTTACAATATATATCCCTTTAATGAAATTTATAGTACAAAACTAATGGTTTAAAAAAAATATAAATAACATATTTTAGATGAGCTGGTAAACAATTGGAATGATTATAAAAAAATTTAAGGCTCATTCCATCACACCACAACCATTAAATTTTTCTCTACAACTTAAATATTAAATAAATAACAATTTTTAAAATTACAATTGACATACATATATTTCAATAAAATTTAAAAATAATATAATAATATAATAAGCAGGAAACATTGCATCACACTATTGTTAATATCATTAATTTAATTTATCAATTAATATATATTAAATATTTATTTTTTGATTTGTGATTAATGTTGTAATTATCTCTAGGAATTAATGAAAAAAACAATATTCTTTGGAATTCAATGACATCCATTGGATTCATTAAATAATAACATCCAATAATTAATTTCTTCTTATAATTTAATGATTATAGAATAATCATTCCATGGTAAACTTCATTTCCAATTTTTTCAATTTTTATATAACGAACACCATTTTATGCAAGGATATAATTCATGAATAATAAACACTCTTTGTTAAATAATAGATAAGTAACATATATCATAACAATATAATAATCAAAATCTTATCAAAGAATGAATTAAAATTCAAGATACAACATCAAAAAAAATATTAAATAACAAAAAAATGGTATTCAAACTTAATCGTATAAAAATCAACCATACATCGACACTAAATTCATTTTAGACCAAAAATAGAGTAAATTTACAGAAAAATAATTTTAGAATGTATGAAATCATGGTAAATTTATTGATAAAGGTGAATAGGGTGGAAAAAGTGATTTGAGTCACTCACCTAATGATCCCTAGTGCATAGCCTCTTCATGGTGCAATTATAGGGTGATAAATGGATTAGGGATTATAAAGTGATTGGGAGAAAAAGAAAAAATATGAATAATGGGTGCTTAGGACCACTGTCAATAGAGGAATCTCAAATGTCTTTACCACTATGGGATGAACATATAACACTATTTTAGATCACTGCGGTCAAAGAAGACATAAATTTTAATGAATTTGAATACTAAATATTTCATGTCTTTTGAGACTGTATTGAAACATTTTGAGCTCCAGCACAACACCAAAAATTTAATGGTTAACAGAACCAAAATATTACCCTCAAATCTTTGAGATCTACAAAATGGAAAGACTCGTATTTCATATTTTTGATAGTAGGAATAATTGACCATAATTTCTTACCAGAATTCCAAAAATAGGATCCCAATAAAATTTCATTATCAATGATTCAATTAAGAGAAAAATTAAGTAAAATGGACATTAAAAAATCATGAAAAGTCATTTCAATAAAAAAGGGCCCATACATGGCCAAACTAAAATCAACTAAGTCCAAAATGTCCTTCCAAAAACTCAATACTCCATGAACGATACAAAAATGGCTATAAGTACACACTCCACCATAGAACCATGAGACAAAAATAGATATATCAATTTAATACCCTCTGTAACTCCTCTAAAAATTTACATAACACTGATGAGCCCCATGTGTATGAAATTGGAAGGGCTTCAGAAATATATGAACTCACACTACATACCTTTAAAAAATTGTATCATATTGATTTAAAAACAAAACTCAAGTAGAAAATAATGTATCAACCAGTTGATATACCTACAAAGGATCTTAACACAATATAAATACAAGAAACGAGGTAAGAATCTAGGGGAATACAAGATAAAAAAATCAAGAAATGAAAATAATATATCAATTTACGGTCAAATATAACTTTTCCAAAAAGGAAAAGAATAATTCTTTAAGATAACATGGTATATTGCATATGTTTTAAAAAATATTTCTCATAATTTCTATCTTATAAGAAACAAAACCCCTAAACGATATTAACTATAGGAATAATGTTCTAGTAGATATCCATCTAATAATTTTCATAAATCTCAATATGCTTCTCCTCAAATATC
The DNA here is from genome assembly GCA_963277665.1 of Viscum album. Taxonomy (NCBI): domain Eukaryota; kingdom Viridiplantae; phylum Streptophyta; class Magnoliopsida; order Santalales; family Viscaceae; genus Viscum; species Viscum album. Next base: position 1,761,039,493 of record OY728120.1, on the reverse strand, counting down.
ACAATATATTTTATTGCAGTTTCACCCTATATTTTTTTGTCAAAATCCTTAGGATGATACCAAAGATGATGTGATATAGTGAAGTTGTTATGAATCCATTTCTTCCACATGGGTAGTGCTAAATAATATTCCACTACTCTAATATGAGCCAATAAGATTAATGGTCTATAGAAACTAGATTAAATCATTCTTCCATGAACATAAAATCACTACCCACAATGTAGAGACACCATCAATAACACACATCCTAGAACATAGAACAATAGAGGGATCCTATGATTATAATTTTTCATTTGAAGATCTTTTTTCTTTTATTCTTTGTCAGGTAACCTACACGTTATTGTCCATACAATGAAACAATTATAGACCAAGAATAAGTAACTTTATAATATCATCCTTCCATAATGGAGATTCTCAAGGAAAATCATAAATAGATTCAAATGGATCCATACAAATATTAGAGTGATAATTATTTTTTAAATAAATCCACTATGGGTAGGTTCCTTAGTCATGATCCTAAAATTCTTATATAGGTGAAGAAAACATATCCTCTAATATATATATATATTCCACTTTGTCTAATCATTTATTTACAGATTACACATAGTATATAGACATAATTAGGATACAAAAATCTAATGGGGAAATTTTCAAATCATCAATAAAAAAGTAGATCATAACAAGATATGGTATCTTTTTAACCACATAAAACCTCTATATCTTCTCTAGATACAATTTTGACCAGACCCCCACTGATATTGTCTTCTTAATCCCAATTATATGAGTTTAATTCTTCATGAGGATGAAAATAACCCATATAAAATCATATAAATCATTAATTCTATAGAAACAATTAATAATATTCACTGAAATTCCCTCCCACATCCAATGTGGAACATCTGTTGACTTGAGAAAATCACTTGGAACACAGTGTTCAATCATCACCTTTTGACCGACTGAACACCTATAAAAAAAGTCTACAACAATAATTGTCAACCCATACCACCAAAACGATACTCTTTGAGAATTATAACTCTTCATGGAAGTATGATATATCACTGTGTGTTAACTATTGAACTCATAGATAAATACATTACACATAATTGTTGACATTAATTTTTTTTCTACGAATAAATATTAGTAATTTCCATATTTATACTATAAAATAGGTTCCTCACATTTAATAACACTATATCACTAAAAAACTACATTGATATCCCCATGCATAAATTCCTCCACCTACAACATTTAGGATTTATACACTATCAACAAGTTAAAAAATTGTATATCATCGAAAACTATCATATCATTGATTGTAACATCCCACCTAAATATTGAATAATAAATTTTGGTTTTTATTAGTATTTATGAACATGATATAAATTTTTCATAAAAGGGTATTCCATGTACGATAGATTACCTAATACACAACAATGGGTTTCTATAAATTCATATGTTTCACATAAGATTAAGATACACCATAAAATAAGAAAAAATTAATATTTTTATCTTAAATGGTAGTTGTCGCATAGAATTTGTATTCACGAGATTGGATAGAACTGAATATATTATGTTTAAATTTTTTTATGAATTTCTTTTATTCTTTTATAATAAATTTTATAGATTTAAAAATGAGAATAAATCTATTTTAAATCATAAAATACACTAATATTTTTAAAAGTAAGATTTCCCACCTTTTGATAGAGACCCCATTTTAAATATCATTTTTAAAACATTTATACATTCTATTTCAAAAAAATGAACTTATTCATTGGAATTGGGACATAAAAATTTACTGTTTTTTGAAATTTTAGTATTTTTCTGATAAAATTCATATTATAATGAATAATGAAAAATACAGCATTTTAGTTTAAAAATACCTTTTCATCAAATTTATTTATATAGTTAGGTTATCCATTACATTTTTATTATATTGTGTTGATATTTTTATCATTTGATACTATTTTCATCATTAGAATTAATTTCACATTTAAATTGGATATAAATACATATCAATATTTTGATGGTTTTACTTAAAAACATGTTGTCTTATTCCGTCGATTAGAAAAATATTTAATAAATTTATTCGAATTATATAAATTGTATTTAAAAAATTGGACTCAATATTTGTAATCATAAGGATCAAATTAGGTAATCATGTCCATTTTATTTTTCCACATCATGAATAGTAATATAAGGAATTATTTTTATTTACAATGATTAAAGGGTAAATCATGTAAATAAGTGTAAAAATAATAATATAATAATATAAAACTATATTAACACAAGTTCGGATCATATTGTATGAGATTTAACCGTCCAAGAATAACTTTGGAAGGAATATATTGCCTCTAGAAGCAACTTGGTTGTGATTAAGACATTTAAAACTCTTAATTTAAAGAAAAGGAAACAATTAACACACAAATTACTGATGTGAATATTTATTTTAATATGGGGTTATATAAGTTATATTGTTAACTATAAATTATTATTATAAATAAAAAAATATTACCTTTATCATTGTATTTTATATATAATTTTTATACTTCATATAATTAAATTTATTTATTAAAAAATGATGATGTAGTGATTTATTTATTAATGAAGGAATCAAATAAAAGATAATATAAATATTAAAATATATTTTAATTTTCCTAATTTAGGACAAAAACAAATTTTCATCATGTATATGACTTATTATAAGTCTATTAAATGGATTTTTCTAAGATAACTATTTATTTAGATTTTATTTAAATTCCATGAAACAAATAGTGTGAAAATTGATATAAATAATATTTAAAAATAAATAAACTATTAAATTATTTAGAAAACCTAAAAATCATTTAAATTCACTAACTTACTATGATAATGTCTAAATGTTAATTAAGTGACCAATTATGGGAAATTTACCTCATATATGTAAAATATAAAACCTCATAATATTTAAAATGTTGTTACCACAATTAATATTCCAAGATAATAATTATGTGTAAACAGAAAATATAAGGTTTAATATAAAATAAATACATGTTTAATAGTTATTGGATGATAGAATTTCAATAAATACTCATAATATATTTGACATATATCATTTTGGATTAATTTGGATTAAAAATATAATTAATATAAATTTAATATTTTAGGAGTTTCTAAGAATTCCCCTCTGCTCTCATATAATAAGGTACTCACTCTTCTACAATAATAACACTAATACAACCCTTTGGTTTGTCCAATATCTTCATAAAAGTATTAAAAATCCCAGAGACACGTTCTTGATGCCATATTTTAGACAAAATTCTCTTCTTAAAGGTGTTAAGGTGTTCTTCAATGTTGATCAACCAAAGAAAAGGTATCATTTTCTTTAAGTATCTATATTTTATTTGTTTTTCCACTTCCATATGGTTTCCTACCACCATGATGTGATATTAATTATAGTGTCCTAAATATACAGAGACGTTATTATGTTAATATTATCAACTAAATCTATCTTCACTTCCATTAAATGAGAATGGAATTAACTGTTCCTGTGTACATCTTAACTATCACCTCCACAATCCAATCTAAGTCGTTTTTTGAAACCATTTTGAAAAACTAGTAATAATAATGGTATTATTGTTCAATATTGATATTAATGAAATATTAATCAGTATATGATAATAATATGTTAACTACATTTTTATATTCCATCTGTATAAAAAAGATAATGTTGTTCGTACGTACATGTGAACAATCACGTCCACAAAGCGATGTGACTCATTGTTATTCATTAGATCACTTTTATGATAAATATATATAATTATGTTTTAATAATTAATATTATATTCATGATGTTATTATAATTATGAAATGAAAAAAATTACTTAATTTATTAATAGAGGTCAATGAAAAATGGAAAATGTTACTCATGCATACGTATGAAAAAGCATCTTGATGATTATAAAATTGTTCATTTCTCATAACCACACTTCATGGTTAAATTTGAACGTATAATTTATGTATGAGGATGATAATAATGTCATGAATATTATTCATGAGAGTATGGAATTATTTCTACATGGACCACTGACATCAAAACCATGTTCATTTTTGACTCAAGTACCGAATATCGACTAAACATCCGATATGATCATAAATAAATATATAGGGTTTAGAAAATTGTAATAAGTAATATAAAAGATATAATAAACTTCAAAAAGAATTTCATTCAATTATAAATTAATCTATATTTATTATTTTAGAATATAAAGATTTTATATGACGAGTCAGACTCACGGTGAGGGACTTCAACCCCATATCCATTCATTGAGGTATATTTTGAAAATATACACTACATTCATGTATATGGTGTATAATAAAACCTTTAACTTTATATTTAATTCAATGTTTTTCAAAAGTATTATTTTTTATAAAAAGAATTTAAAGAAATGACAAAAAGGATGTTTTATTTAACATATGTGGTGACAATGACCTTTCTTCCATCATAACCATTATTAAGTATTTGGATTCATATAAAATATATAGTGTTTTTAAAAATAAATGTTAATACCATATTACATTTTTTGTTTTTTGTTATTGAGAATGGTTTTGTGAATATATTGATTATATCAATATCTTGAAATTTTATCTTATGATTGTAATGTAAAAATTTTAATTTTCCTTTATGCTTGTTAATGTGTTAAGATTATGTAATGGTTATTTGGAATTGATTATTTATATGGGTGGTTCTAGGATAAACCTAGGGCACATGATCTCGTGATATCTCTCCAATGAATTGGGTAATGAGACAGAGTTAAATAATAAGGTTTCTCCTAAGAGATTTAGTGAATATATTTTGATGGTTATTCAAAATGTATCTATGGAGGTTACTACCTATATAGTTGTGAAGGCTACAATGTATGTATGATAAGGATGAATTAATTTAACGTTATGATTCCTTATTTCTATGATGATTTTTAGGATTTATATGTCTTTATGGGGTCATAAATATTCATCGACTATCATTTTCATTCCTTATTTTATATATGTTACTAAGGGTTTTGTGTGCATCCCATGTTTATAAAATTTTTTATAGGGTATACAGATGGGTAAGAGAATGGAAAAAGTCAAGAAGGTTTTTATCAAGAAAAAATTCATCTTCATATTAAAAAGTATTATATTGTGGAAGAAATGGATATTTTTTTTATTAATATCCTTTTTTATAAATTTGAGTTTTTATGTAATATTTCTATCCTAATTACCTAAAACTCCAACCATGAAAAGATCTTTTACATAAATTCATAACATAACTAATTATTAGGTAATGATTAAAGCTTGAGCTTTATAGCTTGTTTCAAAGGTTTTTTAGATAATGCTAAGGGTTAAAATTTTGTCAATAGAATATCGACAAAGGATTTTTTAATTTATGGTAAAATTGAAATGATATAGAATTTGAATATTTACATGTCACTACATCTAAGATATATCTATTTAGAATTATTTTCCATAGATGAAAAAGGATTATTGTTCTAGGATGATATCCCAAGGAAAACAAAATTCCAAATCAGAAACATGAGATGGTCGGAATCAAAATTGAACAATTTTCTATAGTGATGAAAATTTTAACAATGGATATAAATGGTGGTGGTGTCAATACATGAGATCATCCAAATCAACTATACAGGAAGGTATTGGTACTGGATCATTTCATGAAGCAACATCCTCCATCCTTTAAGAAATCATCTAACATCATGCAAGATGATGATTTAATTATATCCTTATAAATGATTTTTTATTTCATTGGGGTGTTCAGATAATAAAATGGTTAGACTAGTTTTTTACCATATTAAATAGGGAGTCAATTTTTGGTGGTTAATGGTTAATAATATCATAGATAATGAGGATCTTGATGCTCTAGATTTCGATGAAATCGATGTCATGTTTCTTTAGAAATAATTTCCAATGGAGGTTCGACATAGGATGAAAAAGAATTCTTGGAATTGAGGAAGGAGGATGACACAGTGGCTTCTTATGAAGAAAAATTCATCAAAATGGAAACGTATGCTCCAAATATTATCTATGATGTACATAGTAAAATAAATCATTTTTTACCTTGGATTGAAGCCAATGAATCGAGAGGAACTGGTTTATCAGGATAAAAAAGTTATAAAAAATGTTCATTTATTGAAGAAGGTGGAAATATGGTTTTTTGATGATCATGTGTTCTTTTAAAACATGTAGAATAAGAGGTTGAGATGGAAGACCATAGGGATCAACTCTTAAAAAAAATTTGATGGTAAGAAACATTAGTTTTCAGTTTTTGAAAGTAGTGGTGAAATGATCTTGAGGGAATTCCTTCACAATTGTGGAAATTATTTCTTATGTGGTAAAATGGAGTATAAGACTCGTAAATTCACTAAAAAAGATAATGGTGGAACAAAATATGAAATTTAGTTACTGAAATGTTTTAAACGTAATGAGAGAGATCATTATGAAGACATGTGTCTGTTGAATAAGTTTAATGATTCGATGAAATCAGACTATAAGAAGAAATGTGTGGTGAAATGCATTTCAACTACATTAGTAGATGTTGGTCTATCAAATGATGTGGTAACAGCTCCAGGAAGTAGAATATTTATCGAAGGTTGACCAGAGGTTGGGGTACCATCAATTAAAATTAATGGATACACACATTCTGAGGACTAATTTTCATACTGGATATACCCATTCTGAATTTGTTGTTATGTCATTTGGGATTTCTATGACACCTTTTATGGATATTATGACTATAATATTCCATAAGTTCGTCGATTAATTTTTGGTTAGTTTTATCATGATTTATTTTTATATTCTAAAAGTAAAGAGGATAATTAAAGTCATTTATGGGTTTTATTGAAAAACATAAAATAAAATAAATAGTTTAGGGTATTTAAAAAGTGCGAGCTTTGGTTTCAAAAAATTTAATTCCTTGGTCACATTATATCTAAAGATCTAATAACTATTGATCCTTCTAAAGAAATTTTTTTTGATGAATGGAAAAGAACCACACATATAACTAAGAATAATAGATATATTGGATTAGAAGGTTATTACAAGAGGTTTGTGGAAATATTTTTAGGGTTATCAATCCCACTGACTATGTGAACTGGAAAGGGTGTTATTATCATCTAGACAAAATATTGTAATGATAGTTATAAAGAATTGAAAAAAAGATTGGTGAAGGCTCCATTTTTGGTTCTACCTTCCATATATGGTGAATTTTTTATCTACATTTATTCTTTAGTGAAAAGGCTTGGTTGTGTCCTAATTCAGAATGATTAGGTAATGTGTTATGATTCACATGATTTGAAAAGTTATGAGTTAAATTACCCTATAATTGATTATGAATTATTTGTGGTTGTTTTTGCATTATAATTTTGAAGTCATCATCTTTATAGAGTATGATGTGAAATATATATTGAATAAAAAACAGTGATGTTTATATTAATATAGTAAGAATTGAAAATGAGATAGATAAGATGGTTTATTTCATGATACACTACCATCTAGGAAAATAAATCAATGTAGATGATGCATTATGTTGTAAATGTAATGCATCATTAACTATGCTACATTTGGAAGAAGAATCTGTCATTAATGATTTGATGAACTTGGCATGAAATTTTTTGTTTTAGGAAATTTATCTAGTTTTTCAAGTTTCAATGAAATCATATTTATCTGAAAGACTTGAGAATGAACAAAAAAATAGTGTGAATTATAGTAAATAGTTATAATTGGTTCAAAATGTTATGTTTTCTAAATTTAACATTGATAAAAAATTTATTTTCATATTTGGGAATTGATTATGTGTGCCTTGTAAATTACAGTTAAAGATTGATTTGTATGTGGAGGACTTAGTTCTCATTTTTCAGTTCATCTTAACTGTACTAAGATGTTTTGTGATGTTGAGGAGTAATACAGTTGGTATGGAAATAGAATTGATATTGTTTACATTACTATGATGTGTTTTACATGTCAATAGGTTAATACCGAGTGAATTTTATCAAAATGGATGCTTCATCAAGTTCAATTACCAGTGTGTATATGATAAAATATAACCATGGAATTCATAGTTGGATTACCGAAGGCTTCACAAGAAAACAATTTGATATGGGTTATTTTTCATAAATGGAAAAAATATTCACATTTGATTCCAATTTCAGATAAATTGTCCCTAAATCAACTTTATTTGTTTTATCATAATGAAAATAGAGAGAAAGTGTGGTATAGGGACAATCCATGATATGGGTCTGAAAGGAATATTTAGTTGGAAAGGAATATTTATTATGAGGATCAAATAGACCATATTCATGAAAACAAAGAGAATGTGTGGTATAGTAAGGTGATTAATCATGTTAAGGGTTTATGGAAAACCCATATAGTCAAAGAGGCATCTTGGGGATATGAAAATGATATGAGGGAGAAATACCCCCCATATATTTGATAAGTGAATAAAACTGCGAGGATGTATTTTCTAAAAGGGGGGAAGGATGTAACATCAAATTTAATTACAGAAATTTTTTTATATCTACTAATATTAATGAATTAGATATTATTTTTATGTAAAAGATGATTCTATTTCTAATAGCATACCCGATACAGAACAATGGGTTTCTCCTAAATCTTTTGTTTCCCCCAAGATTATGACATGCCAAAAAAATAATACATTATTAATATTATTATTTTTAAGGGTAGTCATCACCTAGACATTGTATTAGAAGGAATAAATATTACTAACTGTATTAGGTTTAAAAAAACTGTATTAAATGTTCTTTCTTTCTTCTATCATATATAGTCTTAAAATGAGATTAAATCCAATTTTAAGTATAAAATACTCTAATATTTTTTAAATAAAGTTTTACAGCCTTCTAATGGAGAAAAAATTTTAAATATAATTTTTAAAACTTTTATCATTACTATTTGAAAAAAAAATATTATTTGGAAGAAGAACATAAAAAATTATTTCAGATGAAATTTAGTTATTTTTCAAATAAAATTCATATTTTAATTAATAGTGAAAATTACTTCATTTTTTGATTAAAAAAAATTTTCATCTAATTTATCTGTATAGTTAGGTTTTCATATTAATTGGTTTTAAATTATAATTAAATTATATTTTTATCGTTTAATGCAATTTTGGACATTAGATGTAATTTTACATTTCAATCGGATATAAAAAATGTCAATATTTTTATGGGTTTACTTAAAATACTTCTTTTATTATCCAGTCAATGTGATTAAATTTTAATTAATTTCAAACCATTTACTATTTAGAATTTGAAAAAATGGATTACATATTTGGAATAATATGGACCAAAAAATGTAAATATGCACCTTTAATTTTTGGGCATTATATATAGTAACATTAGTAATTATTCTTACATAACGTAGTTAAAGGGTAAATCTGGTAAAAAGCATAAAATAATATTAGAATAATATAAAACTACCCTACCACTTATCATAATATTATTTTATGAGATATTCCCGAGAAATAAATACCTTGTGATGAAAATTGGGGCTTTGGAAACCTCTTGGGTGTGATTATGACATTAATAACTTTTAATTTAATATAATGGAAAAATTATCATAAATAAGACTGTTGTTACTAAAAACATTTTAATATTGGGATATTTATATGTGATATCTTAAACTATAATAATTCATTAGAAAAATTAAAATCATACATAAATCATGGTATTTTATTTAAATTTTTGTGACAATAAATAGTCAAATTGAATTATGGCACAATAATGTTGGAGTGATTGATTTATTAATGAATGAATCAAATAAATGATATTATAAATATCAAAATAAGACATTTATTTCATATTTTATTCCATCAATGAATTTTATATATTTAAATGAAATGTTATAATTTCATTAAATTGTTATTTAAAAGATATATATCTATTCAGAATTTTTTTAAATAAAATGAAATGAACAGTGTAAAAATTACATAATTAATATTTTTTAAAAATAACAAATTGTTAAATTAATAAAAAAACAAACTAAAAAATATATTAAAATAACTAAGTGACAATTATATGGTCTAAAAGTTTATTACTTTTCTGTTTATAAGAAATTCACCCCATAAAAGTAATATTTATCAGATCATAATATTTAAAATTTTCATACCCCAATTTAAATTAAAAGAGAACAATTAAGGGTAAATCAAAATGATATTGTTTATATTAAAATAAATACATATCTAAAAATTATTTAATTAGAGTATTTAGAACTATACTAACCTTATATTTCACATATCTCATGTCAGATTCAATTGGGTTAAAAAATTAATTACTATTAATTTAATATTTTAAGAGTTTCCAATGGTGCCCCTCCCCTCTCCTATAAAAGATTTCCCACACTTCTATAATAAATATTTATTAAAAAACATTTAGTTCTACCAATATCAACCAAAATAATTTCTTAGAGGCCATACCCACATTCATGGGGATATATTTTTGGGTGAAAATGCTTATTATTGGTGAAAATGTGTTCTTCAATAGTTATCAAACAAAGAAAAGGTATCATTTTCTTTATGTATTGATATTTTATTTATTGTTACAATTCATTCAAGTCTCATCCTACCAGGTTTTGATAATAACTCAAGAATTCTCAATATACTAAGATTTCATAATTTTAATACCATCACAAAAACTAATCGCTACTTTTATCAAATGGGGAATTATTTAATTTTTCATTCGTACGTGTCAACTATCCCCTCCACAAACCGATCTAATTCATTTTAAATAACCGCATCTCAATAATGGTTATAATTATGGTATTGATGTCTACATGTGATTTTAAAGACATAGTATCATTCTTAGAAATTCATATATAAATTACATTCTTACATTCCATGCGCATAAAAATGATAATGTCGTTCGTGCGTACGTGTGAACTATCAGCTCAACGAAGCTATGTGACTCGATTTTATTCATCATATCACTTTTATGATATATATATATATATATATGTGTGTGTATTTAAATTATTAATATGAAATTAATTATGTTTCAATAATTCTTTAATGATAAAACAATACTTTAATTCTTTCCAAAATGATGAATGAAAAATTGAAAATGTTACTTATGCGTACGTTTGACTAACCAAATCCATGATTAAAATGTTATTAATTTATCATAACCACACATCATGGTTTTATTTAAAATTATAATTTATGCACAATTATTATAATAATTTCATTATATATATTCTTGATATGATGAAATTACAAACACATGGACTAGTTACATCCAAACCACGTTCATTTTCGACTCAACTGCTGAATATCAACAAAACATATGATATGAACACAAATAATTATGTAATTTGTATAACATGGTAAAAATTGATATAAAAGAAATAATAATATTAAAAAAAGTTTATCAAGGAAGTATAAATTAATCTATTTATATTATTCACAGATATAAGTATTGTACATGATGGGTCAGACTCGCAGTATGTGACCACATCTCTTTAATATTTTATTGAGGAATATTTTTATAATATACACCACATACTTTTATATGGTGTATATTCAATCCCTTGGACATTTAATTTCATTCAATGGCTTTCAAAAGAATTCTTTTTTATATGATTCATTTTAATAAATGAAAAAAATGAATTTTCATTAATGTTATGCAGTGAAAATGATCATTCGTTCACCATTACAATAATTGATTATTTGGATTCCTCTACAAGATGTAATATTTTTAAAAGAAAATCTATAAAATATTTCATTTTTAGGTATTTTTGATTTGAAAATGGATTTGTTGATATATTGGTTAGATCAATACCATGAAATGTTATCTTATGATTGGAATGTGCAAATGATAATTTTCCATCATGGGTGTTAATGTGTTATAATTATGTTATGATTCTTCGGTATTGCCTATGGATATGGGTGGTTTGTTGATAAAATGAGTGTGGGTGATCCCATGATATCTCTCCAATGCATTGGGTAATGCGACTGATTTAAATGACAAGGATTCTCTTAATATATTTATGGAATATTCTGTGATGGGTATTCCAAACATAACCATGAAGGATACTCCCTATGTAGTTATGAAAGATAACATGTAAGTATGATATGGGTTACTCATATATCCTTTATAATTTATTATTTCTATGATGTTTTTCAACATAATTTTGATTTCATGGAATATTCACGGACTAATGTTTTATTTCCCTATTTAATATCCCAAATTGATATTTTTGTTCTGACAGAAGTTTTTAAAATGTTTACATAGGGAATAAGTTTGGGTATGGGAGAGCGAAAAGTGACGAATATTTTGATCATGAAAAAAATAAATCATGTTTACTTTTACAAGATTTATATTATGTTTAAAATTGATATTATTTTAGTTGTATCCAACTTTTATAAATTTGAGTTGTTATGTAATATATATGTTCTAATTCTCTAAAACACTAAACCGAAAAATATCATCAATGTAAATTATTGAAATAACACAATATTATGTAATGTTTAAGGTTTTGGCCTTATATAGATCATCACTATTTATTTATACATTACACATCATGAGTATCTTAACACATGAATGTCACTACATCACTATATTCATATAAAGAAAACTACCACGTGATTACCACTACTTATTGTTAAGGAAATCTCAATGGAATAGTCTTACATGAAATACATACAACATCATTGACTCAAATTTAATACATACATAGAGAATACATACATCAATAACTTATGACCTGGGAAGAACATAATGTGTTCACAAATAAGATAGTGCCTCCAATAGATTGTGACAAATTCCAACACAACATTTTAATCATCATAGATGGTGTAGTCACATTAATGTGGTTGAAGATGAAATGATCCAAAATAGATTACTAACTATTGTTTCATTAACATAAAATCCATTCAATGAATTGAAGCATCATAGTGAAAATCTCTTGAAATACAGTTCTTCGGTAGAATAAGTACATGATCTCAAAAAAACATATCTTTTGAATAGTTTAATATACCATAGCACTAGTTAGTCTAATGTTATGTAAACTCATTTTCATTGACGTATTCATTGGAGTTGCAATCTTGAAATATACTTATGTGAGCAAAATATAATAACTAGTTATATAAATTAATGTTCATAACACCAAATCATTATTTGGGACTAAAAAATAAACCACCTCTTTAATCATAAAGGGATCATTTATTAAAACATACTGATAAATGACATTGTTAATTAAGTGTGCTTAGCGGTGCCACAAATCACACATTGACTGATTTCAGAACAATTGATGAAACCTCAGTAATCAAAACACATATCAAAGAATCATTTCATACACATCCTTGAACATAAAAAATAAAAGTATTACCTAAATAAAAACAACCAAAAACATATCAAGAAAATCACATAACACTATATTCATCAACCATATAAACATAACTATAGTATATGTGACACATCACTTCATCACGAAAAACTCCTAATTTGTATATTTATAATGAAAATATTTATTGTTGATATCCTCATCGATAAATAAGAAATGATGTTATACATACCACATTTGAATATCTGAGAACAAACACACTCCATTAATGAAGTAAAATAAATATTTAATGAATGATAGGGGATAACATTTCTTTATCACCACATGATTCAAATTAATAAAATTGATAAACAACCTCCTTTTAGCATATTCCTTATTGAGAAAGATATTTGGATATCATTATGTATAATAACTAGGCATAATTATTAGAGACTATATAAGATAATGAATCTGAGTACACATATCCATAACTAAAAAGGGGACTTCTGATATGGTGTATCTATATCGTAGAATCCACAAGAAAATATAAACACTCGAGTGAGTAGAATTAACATCCATTCTATGATAAAATTAGGATACACATAATCATCCCTTGAAAATACAACTAGATTATTCACCATAGACCTAAACAACAACATGAACCATAATAATGATGCCTTATCAACATGACTTTGACCCATATGAGTTTCATATTCACCAATGATAATTTCCAAGTACCCACAAATGTTAGAGAATATGCATCCTTACTAATGAATTCCATGATAAGAAACACCAAATACATATAATACAATGTAATAATGATGTCACGTGGTTGTATACTTACACATTGGAAGTACCCCACTACGTTGGGCTACCTTGAGAACTAGTTAAAAATATCTTCACAAATCATACTTGACTAGTAAAAAAAAGCTATTAAATTCAAAACCAATGGAACTGGGATCCCATATATCCCTAGTTCCTATGATTTGACATGGAAACGTGAAATAATAGACTTCCAAGAAATTAGATAAAATAATGAATTTACCTACATTGAAAATAGGATGATAGTTTATTGTTTAACATTAAGATGAACCAGTAATCTCATCATTAATGTGACCATATGAGAAAATCCATCTCTATTACCAATAATTCTCTAATAGAGGCCCTATCCATAGACACACCCTACTTAATGTCCATGAGGATGAGAATTATCATAGTGTTTTCTTCATTTTGTCACATCATCTCTTTAAAAATTATTTTTGGATTCCATACTATTTTTATTTCCTTAGATTGATCTAATTCAAGGGCTACGCTATGAAAATTCCACCGACCACATGCTAAATAGGAATGATGTTCATGAACTCTATTTTCCAATAGACAGATCCTGCAAAAGATAAAAATTAAATGGGAAAATTAATTGGCAGGGGATTGAAAACTAATGATTCCAATAAAAAGTTAATAATGGATCCAAATTGATCCTTGATAATAATAACTTCTTCCTATATCTAAGAAATTGATAAATCATGGGGAAAACACAACTCTATAAAAGGCCTTACTGAAAATCCCCTTCAAAATTCTTCTCCCTAACCTCATCTAATAGAAAATGGTATGAAGCATGCTTTAGAAATTTCATATACAAATTAAATAACTGTTGAAAATTGGAACTCACCCTTAAAATTGTGGGGATTTCTTTTGAAAAAGATACCATATAATTTAGTGAAAAAAATCATTTTAAAACATATTAATAATGTTTTCAAATGATATAATTCACTTACCACATACCTAGATGAACACAATACAAAACTTTTGAGCCAACCCATGAAGAATAATCAATACTAAAAATGCCTAATGTTCCATTATAGTATATATAAAAAAGATTCATATATTATTTACGTCAAACAAGTCCCCTATCTTCTTATATGTGATAATGTATTCTTAGTTTAAATAAACTATAACCAAAATTTGAAATATTTCCCTATATATATTTCATTATTATCAAAAATCACTATATGAAAATACAATAAAATATTAAATTAATTTTTGTTTTATAAAAATCCAAGAGGGATATTGAGGTCATTTTGTATCTAAAAAATAAAAAACATTAGTACTATAAAACCAAAAACACAATTGTTTTAATGTCCAATTGAATAATTAATTATTTATTTCTAATTTTCTATTTATTAATAAACATAAAATGAAGAATTAAAAATATTGATTTATAGTTATATTTATATAATCTACCCTTCATACACTCTAAAATTATATGTATATTGATCAAATCAGTGATGAAAAAAATAATATGTCATTATTTTTATACTATGATTACATAAAACCTTTTTCCCATATAAGACAATTTTCCCTTTAAACCCATGCAAAGTCACGTGTTTCTAAATCAATACTTATGCTTATATCTCAAAAATCACCTTTGATAACCTTATTTCATAACCCAATCACTCTAATGGTACATTTCATTATCATAAAATGAATACTATGATATAATGATTCCAGATTCACACCTCCATTGATCAATGTGTTATAGACTAGAAGTGAGGGTATATTAGTCACACACAAAGTGGGGAAATTAAACTTTAAATGATTATGTAACAAGGAAATAAATACCATACAATAACAAGAATATTTAAATAAATATATCTGGAAACATATATGTTATAAATAACTGAAATGAAAACTATAATGTACCAAAAGTGGAAATCAGAAGGGACCAAATACTTTGGTAACTCCCATTATTTTATCAAAAACCTGTCCTAGCTATTAATATTTTGAATAATCACCACCCTATTCCTACTGAACTAAAAAAAGTTTTTATATAGGTTGAACATATCATCTATACTTAGTATGATCCATTTAGAATGATCACATTTAAAATGATAAAGAATAATACAAAGGATGAACACCTAAATAAATGGATCTAACTATCATATAAGTAGGTAAAAAATGTTTCCCATCAATAATGCACCTCACTCAAAAAGAATATAAATCTATCATTACATTTTAATATATATTTATATATATTATTGTACACTGATTCCACTACACTATTGGTTTATCACAGTAAAACCCTAATGATTAAACGTTCTCATCAACCCTCAACTATATAATCATATTATTTTGAAATAGAATAATTCTCATTACTATATCCTATTTTGCCTCACATCTCAAAATCATAATAAAAAATTAATCACTATGTGTATTCTAGGAAGACATTATATCCCATGTAAATTTATTATACATAAAACCATCATATCACATATTTGTACACTATATTAATATAACACCACCCCATCTATATTAATGTGTGTTTTACAACTAAGGCCATAATATACCCCATGCATAGATACACAGACAAAAACACTCAAACACTAACACACACATATTGCAAAATATGAGTTGTTACATCCCTTATAAGAAGACACTTTATAGATTAAATCACTACCGACCAAGATATTAAAACTCATATATAAATATATAGGGAGTTTTGGGGATATGACGGAGATAACAATCCATTCCCTCACCACTATGTATATTAGAGAAAAAACCCCATAAAACATTTGAGTGTCATTTTTACTACCGAAATGGGTGGGGATGTTTATGTAATAAGAAAATATAAGTAAATTAATTCACAAATAATAGTAATGGAACTACCTATCCATTGAATGACCTATTACTACTATAACTCTAAACCCCCAATTGATACTAATAATGATTAGGCATCAAACTAGGAGACATATGTAATTTTGATTATAAATAAATTAAATATCCATTATGTAATTATTACTAATTTCACTAATAATATTAATCTCTTAGGCCACATTTTGATATTATTTTTAATCCTCTACTTAGAATCTCAATATTTTTATGATCAATTTTAACATTATAAACCAACTATATTCATGTATTAGTTTAATAATTATTTTATAACCATCTGTGTTGTATATGAATCAACCTAAATTTCCACTTTAGATATGAAATCATAGATTATATAATCAATATTCAACAAGAAGTTGAAAAATTACTATGTGGAAAAGTATACCACTCATTTACAAATCCATCAATAATGAATCAAGAAAGAATCAAAAATAATAATTTTATACATTTGGGAAACCCCCACTTTGAAAACATTCATGACTACAGGGTGATACCCAACACCATAGATAGCATCCATCTATTATCCCATCATTATTATCAGACACCACAACACACTAGAATCCCAGTCCATTTCTAATTAACGATCCCAATATCAACATATTTATAAATGAAGTAAACAAGAATCTAAATAACTATATCATAAATTAAATTAATATTTATTTTCTATAAACATGTAAATGTTCTATAGAGATGGCATAGAGTCACAAATGCTTTATTACTGAAGGAAGACTTTCGTTATACCCCAAAAATTCATTATTAGAGAATAAATTTATTAATTACATCCTGAATTAAGCAAATAATTTTGTATAAGTTATTCATTCATGGTGAGAAAAAGGTAATAACTAGACATAAATATGAAAAAAATTAAATCATGTATTTAACCAATATTTCCAATTCATTATAATATCCATGATTTACTTTAATAACTATGCTAATTCCCCTTCAAATATTTTTCATTTTTACTATTTATATAGTTTTTACCCATAAATAAATCTACCATGATATGGAAAAAAACTGAAACATATTTATAATCCAATAATACAATAATGAGTAATCAACATGATGTAATATAATGAAAACAATATCCAATTTTTATCTCTCCAAAAAAATTCCATTACATATTCAAATTTCATTTTTAAAACATAAAAAAATTAATATTTCAATTTCAAAAACATTTATTTAAATATTTATTATACAATAATTAATATTTTAAAAAAATAATCTAAAAATGATACTATAATTGTGATCCCATAAATTATTTGATTGATTATGGTAAATAATTTAGTCAATAACAAGAAAATTGTGATTTAATTTAGTTCATGAATAAAATAAAAAAATATTTTTCGATTGAATATGATTGTTTTCAATGAATAAATTATACAAAATCCAATAATAATCATTTTATTCATAAAATTCCCATATTATTGAAGAGTATATTAGTGAAAAATTCCATTTTCTTATTATTGACTTATTAATGTTAATAACACACTTTTTAAATATAGTATGAATCTTAGTTATATCATAAAATAACATAAATGAAAGAGATTTAATTGAACCACTTGATTAAAAAAATTTAATTATCTTTAAGAAATAACCATTATTACATAAAAAATCATCCTTAAAGGAACCTCCATAAGATCCCAATCAAGATAAAAAACACAAAAACTCTCTCTATTTTCAACCAATGAATAATGAAACTCTTAAAAAATGAACTTCATGAATAAAATAAACAAAGGATAAATAAAGAGGAGGGATGAATGGTGAGGGTCAATAATAATGGATATAAAATCAATGATTAAATCTGTTTGGACTATTCATGATGTGGCAGCTGGGTGAGAGGTATAACGATCATCCAAGATTCTATAGAGAATGAAAAAATAGGAAAAAAGGAGCTTCTTCCATCTATTTAAAGTGGATTCTCAAAACCACCCCAATGAAATGGTGACTACATTATCGTGTTTTAATACCCCTTGGGAAAAGGATATCCAAATATTCAGGCCTTTGAATCCCTAAGATCAATTGAAAATAAAACTCAGGATGAACCAACTTTACCATCACCACAAACTCAATAATGACATAGTGTCAAATAAAAATCCATTATACCCTCTCTATACCAATCAATATTGTAACATCCCAGACCAGCTCACTATCGAAGTGGTGGTCGGACCGGTTGCCACATGGCCTCAAGCGCGTCTCCACATACGCCAGAGGTTGCCGACTAGCAATGATGGTCTCAAGATGTGATAGTGGGGAGACTATACCCTCTTATCAGAGTTGCACAACGGTATCTCAGAGTAAATTACATTCAATGGTGGAAGCATTAATAGATAAATAATGAACAAACAGCAGTGAAAAACAAGTACTGATCATTTTTATAAAAGGTGGCCAAAGCCAGTTAAAATAAATGTATGTACAAATGATGATACATTTATGAAACCGCTAAACAATACCACATGCTTTCAATAAAAGAAAGGAAATATGAAGAAAAGATAGCAAGGACCGACGGGCGATCTCCTGATCATCCCAAGTTCCCGCTTGGTCCTTTTCTCCTAACTCGCCTGGTACGAACAGCACAGCGGACAACCTCAGTCCTGCAAAGAAAGAAGGTCGACTCGGGTACTCTAGTGCAATGGCGACATGAGTATGGTGTGAGATATAAATCCTAGTAGGTTGGCACCACCAGTGTCTATCCCAATCCAGACTGTGTAATATTTATCAATGCTGTCAGCAGGTATAGTAGGATTCAATAAACAGAACAAAGAAGAATAACAACACACGTCCTGGTTTCCCAGAGGAAACCTAATGGCTATACTAGCTTCGGATCGTTGCCAACAAAGTAACCCGATCATGTCACTATATATATATATATAATACATTGGGTAGGACCGGGATGGAACTCGCCAACGTTATTAACCCAGGGCCAGCGCTCTCGATCCTACCCCTGGTGCAACCTTGGGAAAGCTCTCATGGTCTATCCCCTGCCTGAAGGCATAAGAATAATTCAAGGGAGCTCTCACAGTCTACCATTAGCATGAAGCCGTAACATAGGGGAGATATCTGGGTCTACCCCTGGCCTGAAGATTTATCATTAAATAGTATAGGATATAAGGCATATATAATACGTTGGGTAGGACTGGGATAGAACTCATGGACATCCTGAACTCTAGGGAAGCACTCTCGATCCTACCCCTGGTCCAACCTTGGGGAAGCTCTCACGGTCTATCCCCGGCCCGAAGGCTTAATAATGATTCAACGGAGCTCTCACAATCTACCCTTAGCGTGATGCCATAACATAGTGGAGCTCTCAAAGTCTACCCCTGGCCCGAAGCTTTATCATTCAACTAGGGGGGCTCTCACGGTCTGCCCCTAGCCCGAAGACTTATCATAGGGGAGCTCTCACAGTCTACCCCTGGCCCGAACCATAATCATTTAATTAGTATTGTTTATTAGGCGTACACTTCTTATAACGTTCATATCAATAAAACATGGCATTTCCATCTCACCATATCACATATATCACATCATTTATCATATTCATCACATTGATATAAGGTATATGAGACAACCTACTCATGCACGGTATTGGCTAACCCCAAATTCATTCTTTATTCCTTTCACATCATTTCAACAACATGTAATGATTTACAAAGAAATAATAGGTGTTGAGGACTACTCCTCCAAGGTATGTCCCACTTACTAGACCAATTCTATTAACATAATCCATGCTTATTCCATTGTCCTAAGGCATGACCTTACCATCCTAATACATTTCATTCAAGTTTAACCAAATCATCAATTATCACCAAAGCATAACAAGAGTAATGAGTGCAAGTATTATAATCTACTTATTACTTCTATCTTGAAGACATCACACCTATGATTGATGGGTTTTATTATTAAATCGTTAGTTTAGTGACCAAACAACCATTTTATCTTATTCCTACAATTCACAGTATTTTCATAGAAGCACTTATTCAACACCGACTTGCAGAAATAAACTCTTTATGACTTTACATTAAATAAAAGGGCAAGGATAGGGACCCTATCTCAAGGTGGATCCCTCTGTCCACTCCAGCTCTAGGCTCTTTCTAACTAAAGTTGTCGCTGCCGCTCCCCCACGAGGCATATGTAATTTCACATACGTATAAGGACACCTAGCCCTTATGCACATGCCCCGCATGTCCAAGAGCGTGCACAAGAGGATACTTACACATATTCTTATACACATATACCTGTCTCCGGTCACCTGCGTATGAACTTTTTATATATAAAATGGGGACAATTTGCCTCCTACGTGTATATTCGTTTCCATGGACGAATACACGCATACCGGGGGAACCCACGTACATATAAATATATACCTATGCCTATGCAGGTGAGCCCCCTATGCTCTGGTAAAGAGAAACCATTCCAATAGCCTAACACACAATGAAAAACACACTAAAAGCCTTAAAAACAACTGAAGAAATTAATTTAGAGGAAGAACAAACCATAAATAGGAAGAAACCTTACTGTGGAATCAAACCGGCGGTTCAGAATCACCGCAAACCGCTACGCATTCGGCTGCAGACCTCGAATCAAGCACCAACGAGCCTCTGGGTCCTTTCGCATAACCCTAGAGCAACCTGACCAAGAAGGAAGAATGGAATCAAAAACAATCCCCAACCTAGTGTTTGAATGAATGGGATTAGGGCGAGGGAGAAGCCTAAAATCGGCCAAGAACAAGAGGAGACTAGGGAGGAGACATTACCATGGTGATTCGGAGAAGAAACCGGATGAAATCGGTGGCGGAAACTCGATCGGGAGGAGGCGGTAGGAAGGGTGGTCGTGCGACGAAGGTGGAGCTCCCGGGGTGATGGGTCACGCGGCTCGAACGGGTGAGGGTGAGGGAGTGCAGACTTAGGTTTTTTATTTTATTTTATTTTATTTTATTTTAATTTTAATTTAAAACCTAAAAGACACCCAAGTGCACGATTTGACCTGCATGGTTATCCAAACTGTGCGCAAACCGGGCAGTGTCTTCTTCCTCCAACAGATCTCTCGCGCGGGCTAGGCGTATGGTTTGAGGAAACCGTGTGCATGGCACTACCTCCTTTAATAAGGCTGCACGGTTTGGGCCACACTATTATTCAAACCATGCGTGAACTGTGCGCCCTATACATAACTTTAAAAACAAGGGTCTGGTGCTTCTGAAACCCCTTGGCCACCCGATAAACTTAATGGGCATTCGCTCAGGTCAAAAAACATTAAAAATAAGGGTTCAAACCTTCGGAACCTCGTTCTGACGCCCGATTCTAAAAACGACCAGTTCAGTAATTGAAAAGTTCAAAATCCTCTGATTTTTTACCTGGTTCAAAACGTGGGTCCTTACAACCTCCCCATCTTAAATCTTATCGTCCCCGAGAAGCCATTGGAAAAAACACACACCTCACTCGACCTACAAGGGTCATGATGTTTCATTCAAAGTGTTACATTTCTGAACTTCCCACGCACCATGATACATCCACTTACGCACACAGTACTTAAGTCGTTAACACCCAAGCCAACTCTTACCTGATCCCTTCATACACGAGACACAAATGCATCATCTTCTCACCAAGAAACAAAAAAAAGGTACTTCCCACATTAGGTTTTAACGTTATACGGACAAGACTAAAACCACAACTCCACCACCATTTGAACTGTTTTTAAAAAGAACGCTCTTAGCATTCCAACGACGCACCTAGCATGATTTTGAAATTATAAAATGGTCAATTTCCCTGTCGACCTCTAAACCCAAGTTTAGAAGAGCCAGGCCACTCCAGCTTACTATTCAAGAGGATGCATAACTTAGACAGTCAGCGCTTTATAAGCTGAACAATGATGCCTTCTCCCAAGGTATCTCACACTTACCAGGAGAACATTCACCGAAGCTCATACCCGACTCCCGGTGACGTCTCTAAGATCAAAACATGAGAGAAACCATGCATCCCCCACGATAGACCGAAGGAGAAAAACCCAATGAGCTCAACAACCTTTAAACATTAGCACGACGTAAGACCGACACTCTCTTAGTGCATCCCGGACGGGAACAAGATAGGGGAAATGTTCGTCACATAACAATGTACACTAAGAGGATTGAAATGGATTCTAGTTATTTATAACCAAAAACTGGAAGGAAGAATAGTTGAACCACTCCTTGTCAAATTTAGATAAGGAACTCGGCTTCACCCGCCGACACACTAGGATTTCTAAACTGATCACAATGCCTTTTTCCCGTACAAGGCATTTTGTGATTTCTCACGACTTACCACTGAAGTCCTCCATGACCAACGCTGTTTCTTAAAGGGGTTGCATACACTGCCAACCTGATCAAAGCCATGCTGCCGAGAAAGCATCGATGCATAATGACACCTGCAAGCCTCAAAGTAATTCAATCATACCCGACCATTCCCAAGTTGTCTTTTTTGACGTGTTCCTTCTACCCGGAAGAACCCAATTTACTCCATCGGGACAATGCTTCCCACATTAGAAGGGTTGGTTTCATCAAAAGGAGAAAGACAATCTGCTCATAAGCATACTTGTTTGTAACGATTAAATAGATGTGTGTCGCTCTTCCAAGCCATGATCACCACGTCCAGACACACAAGAAAACAAAAGCAACAAGACCGGCGTGTCAACCACCGGAGTCTTCCAAAAATCATTCTGAGCATTGGGAAAACTTGACTTTCAAACACTTAGGTCACTCTACCACAGTGATGACCCAAGATCATACACAACTACAAAAGAGATACAACCAAACGTCTCATTACCCCATACGACCATCCGCTTGGATGATGACATGTCACTTCATCCATTACTACGCAAAAAGAAAGGGTCAAATGACCAATAAGGCGACCGACCATGCCCGAGTCATGTCCAACCAACTGATACTGGGCATTACTCGATGCTCCATCCCTTAAAAAGATCAAAACAAGCATGACCACCCATCTGAACAATGGTGTCACTAGAACTGGAAGTCCTACACATGACAACGATTCCCAAACAGTACCAAACTTCTATGAGTTCACTGAACAAGCCAAGCACATAAGCTCTAAGGGCACTACCAACCAGGAGCTAACCCCTCACGAAAAACAAGCATCGACCCAAGCACTTGGTTATTCCCAACAAAAGTCATCAGGCTCCAATCCTAATAATTAACGTCATTGCTAAAAAACAGCCTGCAGAAAACAAGTAAGGTTCTGTTCCATGGCACTCACAAGAAAGACTTAACATACCCTCACATGAGGATTAAACATAGGACACCACTACATGTTCCTTTTCCAAGCCCTTTGTATTTACTCAGGTTCATTCGTTTAGTCACATTAAAACAATAAAAAATCTCCATGTAACCCTCCATAACCAAAAACCACCAGGCACTTGATTATTTTTATCAACCAGCTCAAAGAAAAGAAGGAAAGTCTCAAGAGACTTCCTTTTAACCACTAAACATTTATCAGACATCCCGTCTCTTTTCAGGAAATTTATCTCAATAACTTCCTTTTAAAAAAAACAGGCAACCTACGAGAGTCCTAACAAGCCAATTCACAATAGATCGAATACAAACATCTTTTACCGAATTATGCATTTCACATAGCATGCTGCCATCAAATTCAGTATGGGTTGCCAGTTCCCAACTCATGAAGCGCCCATACCGTCCATGGGATTAAAATTGGATCCCAAAGGACCAAACAAAATACATTCCAGAATTTAACCTGCTCAAATAATCATCAAATCATACGGGAGGTCACCTACCACTCTCTAAAGCACCCATAGACATTACAGTTTCGCATTTGGCTCCCTTTAATCAAAACCAATTTCAATTTTACAATTAACATTGTAGCAGACATTTTTCGGAAAACTGATCACACAGGTTACCCTTTTCCAACTATAAGGTGCCCATACACCTTACAACTGAAAATTGGCTCCCTTCATAACCTCAATAATTTAATTTAGAAAAAGCAACCAATTTCATTTTAACTGATCCTAGCAAGTTATCGAAGTAGTAACACCAAAACATGCTATATCACAGAAGCATAGAATAACTACCAGAGTACCTATCACAACAGCAGGCATCGACTAATGCATCCAAGATGGAATGGCATAATGCATGGTATGTAATTTCTTACAAGGATCCTATATGATGCTTGAGATGGCATACCCTCGTCTCATCAGGTTGCAATGGAAATAAAACCCACAATTGCATCAACAGTATCAGCATAAGTCATGTGTGTCACCCAATAGTGAAATCAAATAAACTGTAATAATCAAAATCATTAAAATAATAATTGCATTCGAGGAAATTTGGATTTTCCCTATGCGTGGGGTGGCCAATCCCAGAAACAACTTATTACCAAATTCCAATTTCTTCCCATCCATGTCTAATGTCACCAAACAGTAAAACAAATCATAAGATAAAACTCCTCGGAAACCACTTTGTAAAGTCCCGGCTCGGCTCACCATCGAACCGGTGGCTGGAACGGTCACCACATGCCCTCAAGCACGTCTCCCTGAACACCAGAGGCTGCCGACTTGCAGTAAGGGTCTCGAGAGGTGATAGTGGGGAGACTATACCCTCTTATCAGAGTTTCACAGAGGTATCTCAGAGAAAACAAAATTCAATGGTGGATGAATTAATAGATAAATAATGAACAAACAGTAGAGGAAAACATGTAGTGATCATTTTTATTAAAGGTGTCCAAATCCAGTTACAATACATGTATGTAAAAATGGATATACATTTATGAAAGCGGTAAACCATACAACATGATTTAAATACAATACAACCGAATTGAAGAAAAGACATTAAGGAATGATGGGTGATCTGCTGAGCATCCCAATCCCCCGCTCAATCCTTTGCTGCTAACTCCCCATGTACAAACAGCTCAGTAGACAACCTAGGTCCAGCAAACAAGATGGTCTACTTGGGTACCCCAGTGCATTGGAGGCCAGAGTAGGGTGTGAGATATAAATCTCAGTAGGCCAGTACCACATGTGTCTAACCCAATCCAGACAGTGTAATATTAATTAAAGTAGTCAGCAGGTATAGCATGATTAAATAAACAGAACAAAGAAGAATTACAACACCCGTCCCGGTTTCCCATAGGAAATCTAACGGTTATACCAGCTTCGGCTCGTTTCCGGTAAAGTAACTCGATCATTCCACAATATATATATATATATAATACATTTGGTAAGTCCAGGAAAGAATTCACGGACGTCCTTAACCTAGGGGCAGTGCTCTCGATCTTACCCCTGGCCCATCCTTGGGGAATCTATCACGGCCTATCCCCGGCCCTAAGGCTTAAGAAGGATTCAAGGGAGCTCTCACAGTCTACCCTTAAAACAAAGCCGTAACATAGGGGAGCTCTCACGGTTTACCCATGGCCCGAAGCATTATCATTCAATAGTATAGGTTATAATGCATATATAATACATTGGGTAGGATCAGGATAGAACTCACGGATGTCCTTAACCCATGGGAAGTCCTCTCGATCCTACCCTTGGCCCATCCTTGGGGAATCTCTCACAGTATATCCCCAGCCCGAAGGCTTAATAATGATTCAAGGGAGCTCTCACAGTCTACCCTTAGCACGATGTCGTAACATAGGGGAGCTCTCACGGTCTACCCCTGACCCAACACTTTATCATTCAACTAGGGGAGCTCTCAAGGTCCACCCCTAGCCCGCTGCGGTATCATAGGGGAGCTCTCACAGTCTACACCTGGCCTAAAGCTTAATCATTTAATTAGTATAGGATATAAGGCATACACTTCTTATAACGATCATATCAATAAAACATGGAATTTCCATCTCACCATATCACATAAATCACATCATTTATCATATTCATCACATTGATATAAGGGACACTAGACAACCCGCTCACGCACGGTATTGGATAACCCCCAATTCATTATTTATTCCTTTCATTTCATTTCAACGACATATATGGATTTAAAAAGAAATTAGAGGTGCTAAGGACTACTCCTCCTAGGTAATTCACACTCACTAGACCCATTCCATTAACATAAGTCGTGCTTATTCAACTATCCTAAGGCATGATCTTACCATCCTAATCCATTTCACTCAAGTTTAACCAACTCATAAATTATCACCAAAGCATAACAAGAGTTCAGAAGGCATATATAAGAATCAACTTACTACTACCATATTGAAGACAACACACCTCTGATTGAGGGGTTTTATTATTAAATCATTAGTATAGTGACCAAACAACCATTTTATCTTATTCCTGCAATTCACACTATTTTCACAAAAGCACTTATTAAAGACCGACTTTCAGAAATAACTCTTTATTAAATTACATTAAATAAATGGATAAGGAGAGGGACCCTACCTCATGGTGGATCCATCCATCCAATCCGGATCTTGGAACATTCTAACTAAAGCAGCCGCTGCGGCACCCCCACAAGGCATATGTGATTTCACATACGTATAAGGACACATAGCCTCTATGAACATGCCTCGCATGGCCAGGAGCGTACACAAGAGGATCCTTACAAATATGCTTATACACATATACCTGTCTCCTCTCACCTACGCATGCACTTATTATATACACAATGGGGACAATATGGCCCGTAATTGTATATTCTCTTCCATTGATGAATACACACATACTGGGGGAACCCGCGTACATATTAATACATACCAATGCCTATGCAGGCGAGCCGCCTAAGATCTGGTAATGTGAAACCATTCCAATAGCCTAAAGCACAAGGAAAAACACAATACGAGCCTTAAAACAACTAAAGACAATAATTTAGAGGAAGGACAAACCATAAACGGGCAGAACCCTTACCTCAGAGTCAAACTGGCAGTTCAGAATCACCGCAAACCGCTACGCCTTCAGCGGCAGACCTCGATTCAAGCACTAACGAGCCTCTAGGGTCCTTTCACATCACCATAGAGAAACCCGATCAATAAGGAAGAACAGAATCAAAAACCAACCCCAACCTAGGGTTTGGTCGAATGGGATTAGGGTGAGGGAGAATCCTAAAACCGTCCAAGAACATGAGGAGACTAGCGAGGAGACCTTACCACGTTGATTCGGAGAAGAAGCCGGATGAAATCGGTGGCAGAAACATGATCGAGAGGAGGCCTTAGGAAGGGTGGTCGCGTGACGAAGGGGGAGCTCCCTCGGTGCTGGGTCACGCAACTCGAACGAGTGATGGTGAGGGAGTGTAGACTTAGGTTTATATTTTATATAATTTTCTTTTATTTTAATTTTAATTAAAAACCTAAAACACCCCTGAGCACATGGTTTGAACCGCACGGTTTTCCAAACTTTGGGAAAATCGTGTGGAGTCTTCTACCTCCAGCATGTCTCTCGCACAGGCAAGGCGCATGGTTTGGGGAAACCATGTGCAGCCCATGCGCACGCCACTGCCTCCTTTAATAAGGACGCACAGTTTGGGCCACATGGATATCCAAACCATGCGCCAACCGTGCGGCCTCTGTAGCACTTTAGAAACAAGGGTATGGTGCTTTCGAAACCCCTCGGCCACCCGAGAAACATAACGAGCATTCTCTCATGTCCAAAAACATTAAAAAGAAGGGCTCAAACCTTCAGAACCTTGTTCCGAAACACGATTCTAAAAACGACTGGTTCAGTAATTGAAAAGTTCAAAATCCTTCACTTTTTAACCTGGTTCAAAATGTGGGTCCTTATAATTACTATACAGAAATCTTAAACCTTCTCATTTACGACCACTGGAATCACTGATTGTCATTCCTTCCTTGATCCCTCAAAATGGACCATCAAACCATTTTCCCCAATTGTGATTCTCATAGTAGGATCTTCGTGGTTGAAAACCATTTAATAAATTAACGAAATAAGTATTAAAAAACCATGGTGTACTATACATGTAAAAATCTAACATGAAAGCAAATATAAAACCACACATGGCCTAAACTACTGGCCGCATTCTCAATACTCATGGAATACTTCATAATTTCAGGAACCATGCCCACCACCATGGTGTTGTGATAGTAAAAGATGAAATAACTCTTAAAGAACCTATAAAACTCCACTAAGAATGCATGAGACACCTTCAATATCATATAATATTAAAACTGATGGAAATTTGAAATCATGAACCGTATAGGAAAAATATTGACAACACTGATATATTTATATACATGTGTCCACTAGTTATCTCATATATCAAATATTCCAAGCCATATAATATATTTTTCTAAGACATCATATATCCAAATTAAATAGAGTATTTCATCCCAATAAAGTCACGCAAAAATTATTTTCTCTCTATATAGAGACATATTAGGTGGATAAACACATCACAAGTCATTTATCATGGTAAATGACCACATAACGATACCCTCCTTTAAGGGAAAATCACCTCAGAAGCATATAGATATTTATAGAGAAAATCACATCAATTAATTTAAATTTTTCATCCTATATTTTAAAATCTTTATTATATATAAGAAATCCCATCATGATTAAACTCATAAAATGATATATTCAACAACATTCTAAACTATCCCTTCATTATCTCAACACCAAGGCTATTGTAAAATAGGTATCAATGAATGACGGTTCTCATGGTAGGTATCATATAAAAAAAATGTACTAGGGAAATAAGTAATATCATAAAATTTCCCCTTGTATTCAAAATGAAATGTGAGTGATTCTATATATGGTACATATAGTAGTTCATGAAGTGTAGAAAAATAATTTATATTATTATGGGGATATTATATATGTATCTATAAAATAATTATCATCCAGGACAAGAAAATGGAAAACAAATATAATATTAGATTATGAAAACCAATTAGGAATAACTCAAAGTCATATGTTGACATGAAAATTATCATTTCACATCTAGTACGTATATATTTATACAATATAAAATATTGAAAATGGTTACCCAAACATTGAAAATAATTGTATGATTTATATTAAAAAAGAATATAATATTTATATGAAAAAGCATTCATAAAATGATATCTCATACTTATAAATAGACAAAAATAATGAACCATGTTCATTGAATTATATGGGTTCTGTCCAACACGTTACATCTCAATTAAATTATTATATAATATTTATATAAATATCAAATAAAAAAATAATACTATGCTTATTTAATGAGTAAAATCTATGAATTATTTTAGTTTGATAAATTTTAATAATTAAAAATAAAAATAATATTATTAAACCCTTTTAAATTATTTAGTGAACATATTCATTATAAAAAACCTATATTAAAATTATATATACACCACTAGTATTTGAAAAAAAAACTATCCAAAAAAATCAACATCAATCATGAACCATTTTAATTTAATCATTTTATTGTGAAACGTTTCATAACTAAATATTAATTTTTGAAATTAATATCATTAAGAATATAACTAAAACTATTTAAATAATGTTTTTACACTTTTGGATTAATAAAAATTTTCAATTTGATGTCATATAAATTAAATTTCACACTAATTGTGATATGTTTTATATTTATTTATTATATATAGAAATATATAATGAGACAAATATTTGCACATGTTTCGTTAAGATGGAATTTTTGTATGAATATCCCAATATGAGATGAACAATCATTTAAGACATTGAAAACATAAAAATGTTATTATTGTGGAATATTTAATAAAAAAACTACATTGTATAAAACATATGAAATTCTATGTGTTTATAACATTATTATTGAAATGGAGGTTTTATTCATATTAGAGATCCACTAATATGTTTTTAGTAATCATCCACATATTTTTTTTAAAATCTTATGTGAAACATTATTATCATTGATAAAACACATTTTACCATTTTCTTTTAAAAATACATGTTATTGAACTAGATCAAATAATATATATTTGAAATAATTAATCCTCATGAATTATTAATAGTAAATATTTTTTAATAGCCAACATCACATCTAATAAGAGTGAAATGAAATAAAAAATCATTATTTTATTTAGATATACGAGATCATTAATATATTATATTGTATTCATAATAAAAAAAAATGAAACTATAATTGAATGAATTCAATATGTTCCATAATTTCATATCCATATTTTGAGATATTTTTTTGATAAAATTTATAAAATTAAATTTCTTTATCATAATAATTTAATAAACAAATTATCTATTTTTATAATGTCAATACATGACATGGACTCCCTCTAGAGTTTACCAAATAATTTTTGGAATTTTTCGCCATTTAATCCAATAGATGTATTTTCATTATTTTTGGATCAAAAAATATGTTTCAATAACAATTTCAGGATATTATAATATTAACTATATTAACTTATAATATAATTTTAATAAGGAACCATAACTTATTCATCGCATTCTAAATTCAACAACCATCAAAAAATTATTGAAATAATTTATCCTTTTATTGAACTCAGTCCAATTTTCAAAATAATTCCATTGATGAATATCAGTAGATATTCCAAGAAAGATGATCGGATAAAGAATTATGAATTCATTCAAGGTAAATGAATTACTTAATCAAATTAAATATATGAGAGGAATGGGATTTTCTACTATTCATGTATTATCAAATTCTTATAAAGAATCAATTTATTTCACCTATGTTTTTGATAAATATAATTATTTATATAAAAAATATTATCATTTGGATACTGAAGATAGTATTTTATCAAAAACACTTATAAATTATTTAACTTATTATAAAAAATAATTATGTATATGAATGTTGTGTTGTTGAATGGATATTTATATTACTCAATGCAATAGGGCCATATCCAAGTAGGGTTTATTGAATGAGGGCTCCCATAACCTTTCATAAATAGGCCATGGGATGGGTACTAGAATAGGGATTGAATATCTCACAATGTGGGAGGTCTTATCCAATATAAATTTATATTTTCTAAAAATTTCCAATAAAAAAGGTAACAAAAAAATCATAGGCACTTATAACATGAAATTAATTAGTAAATAATGAATACAAGAGACAATAAGTATCAGAAAAACAAAAATGGTAATTACAAGGAAGGAAATTCATCAAGATAACTTTGAATACCATATCTCTAAGAAACTAGTCCATTATACAAGTACTCTAGGTTCACAACCCAACCATCGTAGACATAACAACTATAATGAATAATTATTATCCTTAATAAATTTCTATGTCTCCCCAATCACTGACTACAAACAATCTATTCTATCCCCAAATCAATATAGAATATATCTAAAAGTTAGTATCAATTTTCTAAGGAAACCATGTGTGTTAACAAGGCCTATCCTTGGGAGTGTACGTGTATACCAAGAAGTATA
Organism: Viscum album; assembly: GCA_963277665.1. NCBI lineage: Eukaryota > Viridiplantae > Streptophyta > Magnoliopsida > Santalales > Viscaceae > Viscum > Viscum album. Next base: position 1,761,007,195 of record OY728120.1, on the reverse strand, counting down.
TTAGAATAACATTGAAGGATACATATAACAAAAATCCAACTACTATCTCCAAATACTAAATATTTTTTGAGAGGATCAAAAAAATGTGTACCCAATATATTCTTGACCTAAAAAATTATATAAAATTTTAAAATACATAGTTATTTTCAACCGGACTCTTAAAAGATATATCTAATTAGAATTATTGAATTCAATGATTTCAAAATATTCTATGAAACATAATGTTTATAGGTAACTCTAATATCACACCTTGAAAGAAATTCATTTTTTCCAATGAATAAAATATAATGAATGCATTTTTACTTACTAAACTGTAAATAGTCAAGACACCACTTAAATCTATTTATGGGAGCACATAGATCAATGAATCTAGATGATCTAACATGGGACCACTATAACACCCAGATATTATTACTAAAAAATTGATCATATATCAAATATATCAACATCATGAAACCCATGATTCCCCACCTGAATCAGACTAGGTAAAATCCTGCCTCACATGAAAACAAATTAGTTGTGGTTGTTCATCCCATAGATAGGGGATCACACCCTAGGAATCATTAGGATATATAAAACTATTTTTACTAACCCTTTGGTGAGGGATAACAATACTATGTAATGGGTAAGAATACCTAACTATAACCAAGGGAGGTGATAGAGGATCCTAAACATATCCCATGATGTGGATAACTAATTATATTGATAACTGACTCCTTCTGTGGGTATCAAATTCCTCTTTGGTGCGGACATATTCCAAAATCTATTTGGAGATTATTAATTTTTTCTTCTATACATACACCAATCATTACTCACTATCCATTGTTTATGAGAGAAAACCAATTTTATTACATTTCACCACATTAAAAACATCAAATATATTTATACAATTATCATTCACCCTTAAAAAATATATGTATAGACTACTAACATGTCCAAATATGAATCTCTACATGGTGATAGAGCTAACAGGTGGGTTTTGAAGAAGTACACAATACTTCAAAAGTGTACCTAGTGTATAAGCCTATTAAAATGATTGGTCCAAAAATGGGACCCCAAATTCCCAAATATATTTACACATAAAGTATATGTTAAAATAAACATTGTATATGATTGTAGAATATAATTCGCATATACCATATCCACTCAAATCATGTGGAACTGAGGTAAGAAAATTCTTGATTGATATGGTATGTAGAGTTAAATGACCTCTGAGGAAATTGCATAATGTAATTTCCATGAATTAATCAAGGGGTAAAAATTGTGTGTATTAATCTTGTGTAATGTGTTATATAAAAAATAGAAAAAAAAAATCCTTTTTTCACATTATTCCAAATGTATCTACTGTGTTTTCTTTATAAATATATAATTTTTCAGTCAAACATTCCAATCAAATACATCATGGAACTTGGATAATTTATTTTATTTAGTAATTTGATCAATTATCACATAAAAAATCCATCTAATTACATGAATATGTATAATACAGTAATGTATGTGAATCATTGGCCTTCGAACAAAGAAAATGGAAAACCCGACTATCCTCAAGAGACTCCCATCTCCATTGATCATTATATGAGTGAATCAAACATTTCTCTATTACCATATTACTTAACATAAAATAATAAAATTAAATGCTAAAACCGACACTTTCAAGTAAATAAACTCATATGGTCCTGAAATTCAATCACATTTGAATTGAACCATGAATGATGAGTCACCCAACTACAGATATTCCAATAATGAATACATGAGGAATAGTGAAGAAATACCAAATGTACAATTAATTTTGATATCATATATGAATTTTCTATCCCTAAGCATAGATCACAGGTGAGTAAATAAAATAAATAAATAAAAAACACTAATAATGATAATGAAAAGATAGAAATTCCCAAACTGATTAGTATATAGAAATAGTAAATCAATAATAGAACATAATTTTTTTATGAAAATCTTATAAGAATAGAGAATTGAATCATATAACATGCACTACAACTATATAGAATCATTTTCACGGGTATCCATTTATTGTGACAATATAATTTTTCAATCAAATCCTATAGAGGTATTATTATGTTCTATTGATCTACTATCATTATAATAATAATAATATATCCTTACCTCAATAAAGGGGTTTCTAATAGTGATATAGCCTATCCTTAGAGTTGTACAAGAGAATGGATTTAATATATGATCTCAATTGGTTTTATTATTAATTAAAAATTAATCAATTGAATAATTAATATATTAAATTTATTAATTAAAATAACATGACAATGATCACCCTGTGTTCCTTTTGAAAAAACCATAAAAGGACACATCTTAATGTATGAGTGAATTTGTTTATTTGATAATTCATTTTGTTGAATATACTAGTATGATATCCACTAAAAAAAATTTGATCTATCCTATAAAAAGTCATAAAATGTTTGAATATGCCTCTCAAGATACACATTTATTTTTGAATTTTAGCTTTTTAACTTTTTACCTTAGTGTTCATAGCCTTTTGAATGCACATCGAGAACATAGAAGTAATTATAGGATCAAACACTGAAACATTTGATAAGGACATGTCATAATGTCTCAAGACTTCGTGAATATAAATACAAGTATGATGGTCAATGAATAAAAAATATCTTATATCAATGAATTTGAAATAATTTATTAGTTTATCAATAATTTCCCATAAATTATTTTTCCCTTGGATTTTGTTTTCTATCAGGTAACAAATTACATAGTGATTTTATCCCTCTTTCACAAGGTCATGTGTATTTTTGTAGTACTCCTTCATATTTTTACAACATAGCCTTAACATTATTACATAAAAAAATATTTCAATATAATAACAAATTTCCATTTTTGTGTCCTCTAAAGGGTAATGATCAAAGAGATAACTTTACATTCGTTTATTCCATGGTTTATAGAAAATGAATAGTGGTTATATTTAACAATAATTACATTTTTTTTGAAATTAATAGTTTCTATGAACTATGCAGTATTTACTTCTTATGGAATTAATATATATTTTACATTTCCAAGGATATAATAGATAAAAAAATAAATGTAACTAAGCATATCTGACCATTATCTTTGTCTCAAGTTTATTTACATTTTTGTGAAGATATACTGTAGATAATTTTGGTCGGTGTATATATCAAGCTTATCACCCTAAAAATGGTACCTTTATATCTTTATGAACAATATAAAAACATATAATTCTTGATCATGTGTATGATAATTCTATTCATGATGACATTACAATTAGGATAAATAAGAAATCATTTTTTCATTTTTCATGACTAAAATCAAAACATCTTTGGGGATTCATCACTACAAATGAAAAATCCATAAAAAATGTAGTTTTATGTTTACACAAGTGCACTAAAAAATTCCTTCTTAATTTAATGGATACATTATTCACATTTATATACAAATATAAGTTTAAAACACATTTGAGTTAACATGAATTGTGGATGGTAAATCCAAGAATTTTTCTTTCAATAACATTATATTGTATCCTAATAGACTATGGAATATTTAAATATCATTTGTCGTTATTGGACATAGACACTCTTAATTGGATTTTTTCTATACTTGATATACTGAGATTCCTTCACTTTCCATCTTGTGTCCCATGAATGTGTCATAATATAAAAATATATCATATTTTATAAATTAAATTAAAATATTGTTTTTACTTTGTTTTTATAGTAATTATCTTGTATTATAATCATTTCATTCAAGTGTTTCGGAACACATCTGAATATAATTATTAAACACCACAAATAATTGTTCAATTTATATACAAATAATCAATTCATATAATCCATAAATATGGATGAAGGATAAGTTAAGTAAAATAAGATGAAAACAAACTCATAGAACTCATATAATTCCCATCTTGTTGAATTTGGTATATATTTTTCTATACTGTCAACCAATAACTCTCTGATTAGAGGTGAATCATATAATTTTATTGATCCCACGAAATCTGAATTAACAAATCATGATTATTTGAAAGTGTATAATTTATTCAATGTGAACCCATTATTTTTACTGTAATCAATGAATTGACACAATTAATCATCTCTCTCCTTTACAATGAGGACATGATATCCCAATGGTTTCACCCTTGGTCAAATAAAAAACCTTCTCCAAAAGATCATGATGTTTTTACTTTAATTTCTCTAACTACACAAATTTAATTTTATATAGGGTCTTTGGTTCTGGCACTGATCCATGTATGATATTGATTGAGAAATATACATCCCTTTGTTATGGGGATATGTCGATAACTCTATAGAAAACACATAAATTTATTTCCAAAAAAATTGTTACATCTTATATATTTAAAGAGACTCATTCTTCCTCTTCTTCACCAATAATTACCCAAAATAATAAAATGGGAGGTGATTTTTTGGAAGAATCAGGATGAAAAATATATTCCTTAAAGATTATTATATGTTTTAAATATAATTATACTTAAATTTCATTCATTATATTGTTGATCTCGAAGATATACCACGGAAAACAGTCCATAAAATGACATTTTTTAATATTATACTATTGGAATGACCACTATGATTGTGGAGAGATTTTACACAGTATTTGTTATAACAAAATCACAATAAATCATTGATTATTTAATATTTCCTCTAGTGATTTAAACCAAAATATCTTTAAATATCATAATAAGGGTTTACATTGTATTGATGTAATATTAACGCACCTGGATATTGAATTACATTCTATGAATATTCAAGACAATAAAAATATACATTCCCATGGATTGAAATAGTTTATTTTCATTGGAATCATGGATACACTATATTATAACATGGTGAAATATATTACAAATATATTTTAATGATCATTCCCTTTAGTAATCCTAGTTAATAACATTATTCATAACATGGGGAATGTAAATATAAGAAAGGGTGAGCTCATATGTGCAATAAGGGTAAAAAAGATATGTAAGATTAACATGAGAAAAAAGGTATAAGAACATAATTAAAACAATTAAATATTAAAACATTCAAATCAATGATCATATAAATATGTCATGGAATAAATTTCAGTATATCATAATTCATGAGTAAATAGGAAATACAAGAACAATATTTGTGAGGGAATTACACTGGTATAAGACATAGACATGTGGAATAATGATCTAAATAAAACATTGTGAAAATGTGTAAGTAGAAATGGGTTTACTATTTATGTTAAGAACATTAAATCATTCCCTCACATAATCTTTTTTACTTGCAACTAGATCCATGAATAACATCGTGAACATGTAATTAGGTTCAAGAATTACATAATGAAGATGTAGTCAGGTCCACAAATAAAATTGTGATCAATTAATATGGTTCATGTATAAAATTTCTAATAGTTAGTGATGTTCACAGATATGTCAATACAAATAACAGAGGGGAAACACCACCATCCCTAGTGGAATCCATTTCCACTTAGTGGATCAGGTTACAACTGCTTCACACAGTGGGTCATGACTCACCTATCTCCCATTGTGGATCATGAAACACCCATTTCCCATTATGGATCATTAAAATCAAATTGAGTTCAATATTTATCTAATGATCTATAAATCATTCCCAATTTGTTGGAGGGATGTATAGTTCCCACTCATCATATGGTACAAACATACGAATGTGTTTCACAAGATCATAAACAATAATTATACCATAACCCATAAAACCACATGGGTACCGTAAACATGTAATCATATAATAACCATTGTAATTGAGATATGATTCAAAATAATTTATTAAATGAATAACCTTTTAGAATAATCAATTTTCATAAGAGTTTTGTAATTTTATAACTAATTTAAGAGAAACAGTTATCATAAAAAACATTTATCTCAATTAGAATCCATTAAACAAAATAATATCATTGGTGTCCCATGATAATACTAACAATAAATAATAAAAAACTTAAATTAAAATCTTCTTATTTGGAGAATGATTTTAAAAGATCTCATGGAGGTAATCTTTTGGGAAATAACTTTTCAGTTAAAATCAATTTTTAAAACATAAAACATTTTGAAAATCATTTTATTTAAAAACTTCGATGAAAACCTATTAATTAACATTTAACTGTTATTTAAATGAAATATTTATGAAAATATCATTTAATTAAGGAAAAATTATATTTAGAACATAAATCAATTTAAAAACCATTTTCCATGAAAATAGCTTATAAAACATGTAAAAAAATCATTGAAATCATTGAAATCGTTTTCTTAAAAAATATAATTCTGACTATATATGATGGAATATTTTAACATAAATTTAAACACTTGGTAAAAAAATTAATACTTTTTCTATAGATATATCTATAAGGACCCAGACATCAATATTACGTAATCTAGAATTAAACGAATAACTTAAATTGAGGATATTTTCATGTTTATAGTTTTAGAGAATTAGGCCATAACTATTACGTTACATCTCAAAAAATAAAAAGTAGACAATTATACATAGTTTTATTCATAAAATAAAAGCTCTTGAAAACAAGAGTCATGTCTACTTCCATGTTTTAGACATCATGAATTTCCCTTGATCCCATACTTTTCTATATTTAACTTAAAGTCATGTGAAAATCATTTCAAAAATGTGGGATGACAATAAAAAGCTCAGTAAGGGTTATAAAACAAAGAATGAAAACCTTAGATCATAAATACATAAATAACATAATATATTTAACACACCACATTAAATCATATGATTTTTAAAATACACATAGAAAACATAAATCATAATGGGTAACTTGTGGCATCCATAACATACTTATGTTGTAGATTTCACAGCTACGTAGGGAGTTACATTTGGAATACCCATCACACTATATCCCCAAAATATCCTAGCAGAAACATTCACGTTTACCTCATTCATGTTACCCAATGCATTGAAGAGCTATCTCTGGCTCACACACAATAGGTTTATCATGGAACCGCCCGTATGTGTAAACTATGGCCAAGAACCATAACAAATTCACAACACATAAAATAAACATAATTAAATGTTAATATTAGAAAATTTCAATCATAATATATCATTTGAATATATTGACATAAAAAATTTATTATCAAAATCATTTTCAATACAAAAATATGTAAAAGATAATATGGTATTTATTTTCTTTTTAAAAACATTTCAACCTATTAAGGAAGCCAAAGATCAAATAATATCCACAGTGGAAAAAAATGACGTTATCACCGCTTAAGTTAAAAAAACATTCTTTTTTTGTTTAGTAAAACAAATAATAAGAAATTATACCCTTTGAATAAAATTAAAAGTCAATGGTGTTTATACATCGCCAAAATAAATTCATGCATATAACAAAATATGCCTCAATGAAAGGAGATTGAGACGATGTCCCTTACGTCGTGTCTGACATGACTCAATCTTTCTATAATATCCAAAATAATAATATAAAGTTAATTTATAATTTATTAAAAACCCTTTTCAACTTTATTATTCAATTTACATCAATTATTTCTTTTCTTTAAAAATTAGTTAATTATTTGAGTTCATATCAGACATTTTGTTGACATTCAAAACATCAGTTAAAAATAAACTTATTATAATTATAAATTTTTTGTGTGGTCGAAATTCAATTATCTCTATAGTGATATTCATGATTTGGATATCATATATTTCCTATATGTTTTGTATATATATGTATTTATAATAGTACATAAAATTTGGAGATATGAAATGAAATGACCCGTTCTTGGAGACGGTAAGTCGTACGTACACATGAACCCTACTTTAATTAATATTTTATATTTAATGGAATAAAATCATAATGATATATAGGTATATAATAATTTCAATTTAATATCATATATAATTTCATAATCTCTGTCCTTTATACATTCCACATATGGAATGAACTATTCATATCACTTTGAGGGGGTGGTAGTCCTCACTTCCTTAAATAAAATTATCGTATTTACCCTCTATGGAAAACAGTAATGGTTTTCTATAAATGAAAAAATACAGAAGAATATAAAAAATATAAATAGAATATATATCACATATAAATATAGTTCTATCTTAATGTCCACCATAAGAGACGTAAGAGAAACTTGAACAATCATGATTTCTTGAGGCATTAGTTTTCCCATCCACAAAAACAATATGTTCTTAACCCATTAGATGGAGGTCTGTATAAGTGATGATATAATATTTTCTCATAAAAGAAACCTAATATGTTCAGGATACTGGTGTTGTTATAAAATAAATGAATAAAAAGAGTTTATGGGGTTGGAGATGTAAAATAAAATAAATGAACGTAAGAGATTATGTTACCTTTAAATCAAGTATCTCCCTTTGGTTTGAACCAAAAGGATTAATTGATTCACCTTCTGCCTCAGGGAAGGCTTCTAGGAATAGAATATAGATGTTGGGAGATTAATTTGGAAGATTTTGGATGATCCAAGGGACTTGATATGTGTGAGTAATGGGTTAGGAGTGAGGTATTTTTATAAGGGGTAAGATGGGCTCCTTTGGAATGATTAAAAATATTATTTTATTATATAATTATTTTCAGATTGTATAGGTTTAAAACTCATTAAAGTAGAAAACATGATGACCCATGTTTGAAATAAAATCATCCAGTAATAATTGTATAGGTTTTGGATATTTTTTTATTCTTTAAAATCTTATTTATTAAAATCTTTCATTAATGGGGTAAACCTTGTATCAATATTATGTCAAAAATAGTATTATTTAAATGATGTCTAAAAATTATAAAAAAATATTATAATGTAGGAAATATTTTCATCATTAAAATTAATATTTATAATCAAATAGATAACATATATAACCCCTTGTAAAAAGTGATTTACTAAAAGATATATGTTTATGTCATTTTTGTCATTACTTTAAATTAATTAATATATAATGTCATTATCAATACCAAGTGGATCCATGGGGTCCCAAAATAGAACCCATGGATAAACATGGTCAAAAATGAATCAAAAAATAGGATTAGGAAACATGTTAGGTGTAACACCCCAACCCTAGTTACCCAGAGTCAGTGCATTATTGCGTAACATTGGCATGATCACAAAGATCAAGACTCGAAAAACCGATTAGTTTAGTAGCCTTGAAACATGAGATACATTCATATGTTTTACATTACATAATAAAGTAATACAAAACTATAACAAAATCTTGTCTTCATATCCCCTCATATTATCCTTTCAGGTCATTCATAAAATGCTTCTTCACATCCTGGAAAAATTAAAACATTGAAAGGGGTGAGCTCAGATGCTCAGTTAGGATTACAATATTGCGGAAGATTTCATAAATAAACATAAACATTTAAGGCAATGTATAACTAAAACAAAATCCTTTTAATCATGAACTTGAGATTAATATAGAAAATGTAAAATTAAATAATTCCATTTACTTATTCACATAGATATTCTACTAGTCGAATAATCACATGAAATATCAACAACCACTTTCATAATGATGTAATTCATAATGGAAGACTATCATAACTACATATCCAAGGCCTCGTACCATGACTAAAAATAAGATTTTGTCAAGGCCTCGTGCCAAGACACTAGTTTGTCTCATGAGACCCACCGATGAATCAAGGAGCTATAGCGGGCTCCACCTGTCACTTATTAAGTCCAATGCATTCCTCATATGAACATGTTTAAACATATCATAAACCATAACATAATCATATCACATAAAACATGCATAAAGGAAACATAACATTTCCAAATTTCAATCACAAGATATCAGTAAAACACATTGATATAATAAAAACACATTCAATACCATTTTCAATACCAAAATAAAAGAAAATTAAAACTTGATATTTATTTTTCATTAAAAAAATTTTATGGCTTGTTGGGGAAGCCGAAACTCAAATAATTGTCATGACGGCGGGGAAGACGTTGTCAATGCATACATAAGAAAAAAACATTCCTTTTTTCATTTAGTAAAAATGATTCGTATAAAAAGATTCTTTTTGAATAAAAGTAAAAGTCAAAGGGGTTTATACACCGTAAAAAGGAATGTTTGGAATAAAAAATATGCCTCAATGAAAGGAGATTGAGACGAATTCCCTTACAAAGATAATTTTTTTAAATAAAATAGATCTATTATGTGTGTTAACTATAATTACACATAAATAAAGTACAAATACATGATAGGACATAATAATATCATGACATAATTTGAAAGTATGAGATTAACTCATAGAATGGAAATTGGGTTAAGAAGTTCCCTTACCTCGTGTCCGACTTCACTCGATCATTCTTTATTATCCTGAATAATAAACTAGAATTAATGTTTACTTGCATAAGAACCTTTTTCAGGTTCATTATTCATTTTATATCACTTATTACCATGTTATGAAAATTATGTTGTCATTTAAGTTAATAACGGTCGTTTTGTCGATCTTTGGTACTTGAGTCAACAATAAACTTCTTATAATTACAATTTGGTTATGTGGTAGAATATCCATTATATCCAGAATTATATTCATTATGTAGATATCATATATATCATATATATCTAGTATATACATTCATTCATAATATTACGTAACATTTAGAGGTATGAAATGAAATGCACCGTTCATGGAGACGATAATCTGTACGCACACATGAATACTAGTTTCATTTATATTTCGAATTTAATGGAATGAAATCATAATAATATACAGGTATATTATCATTCCAGTATAATATCATATATAATATCATTTACTCCATCCTTTAGACATCCCACATATGGCATTAATGATTCAAATAACTTTGAGGGGGCGGTAGGCCGCACATCGTAAAATGAAATTATCCCATTTACCCATAATGGAAATCGTAGAAAAATTCCATAAATGAGAAATACAGAAGAAAAATTAAATCAAAAACATAATATATATCATTTATAAATATAGTTACATCTTAGTGGCCACCATGAGAGGTGTTAAAAGAAGATTGAACAATCATCGTTTCGTGAGGCAGAAATTCGCCAACCACAGAAACAATATGTTCTTTAACCATTTGACGATGGTGTGTGTAATTTTAAATCAAATACAACACATAAAAACATCCTAGTATATTTATGATACTGGTGTTGTTACAAAATAACGGAGTAAAAAGAGTTTATGGGGTTGGAGAAGCAAAATAAAATGAAATTACATAAGAGAAGACATTACCTTAAAATCGGGTAACACTTTTTGATTTGAGCCAAAGGATTCCATGGGAATAATTCACTCAAAAGTTTGGCTTCTTGGAGTAATATAGGGAATTTTAGTGAGTATTTGGTCATAGTTTGGCTGAGCCAAATGGCATGAAGGTGTGAATAAGGAGGTAGTGGTGGGGGCCATTTATAAGAGGAGAAGAGGGGCACTCTTGGAAAGTAATGAAATGTTACATTATTATGAAGTGCTTTTTGGATTTCAAAGGACCCAAAATTATATATTTCGAGGATAAGGTGATAAGTGTTCGAAATATACCCATAAAATAGGTTTTTGACAGGTTTATGTCTTAGATGTTACATTATATTTTCATTTTATTTAAATCGTTAATTAATGAGGTAATCACTACATCATCATGGTGTCATAAAAAATTTAATTTATTTAATGTCTAATTTTTTTAAAACAAATATCATGATGTAGGAAATATTTTTATCTTCCCATTGAATATTTATAGTCGAAATTTTACCTTATATAACCCCATGTAATAATTGTTTCAGTAAAACAACACATGTTTGTGACAATTTTATTTTTACTTTAAATAAAAAGTTATTAATGTCATTTTCTTATCCAAGTGGCTCCATGTGGTCCCCAAGTTGAGAAATGGATTTTATTGGTAGGCCATTACTCATCCAATAAGGTTATGACATGTTTCACGGTAATTTCATATTATTATAACATCATATATACCTTAAATTCCACTAATTACCTTTAATCACGATTAATAAAAAATAAAAGTTACTATTCAACAGAAATTATTTTCATCTCATTGATCAACATTTTTCTTCCTAATGACAACCATGTATGTCGGATTTTTTAAATTCAATACCCATATGTGGTAATGTTTCATTTATACGAAAAATTAGTCTTTAAACTACCACTTAGTGGTTTCGCTATTCATAAAAAATTAATGTTTTTCAGAAAAATAGAAAAAATTCACTCTAAGCTATATTTTATATTCCAAATTCAAAAATGATTTCTATTTTACAAAAATTCAAAACATATAAGTTGAATTAATTAATTTAATAATTAATTCCCGTTTTCACAACAAATAGCATGTTTTTAAGAAACAATATGTATCAAATGATTGACAATTATTTATGTCCAATTTCAATGTGAAATTAATTCTAATGACCACCATTGGATAAAATGGTAAAAATATATTCTAATTATACATTAAAATCACTCAATAGTGTAATTTATCACAATAAATTATTTTTATTAACAATGTTGTTTTTAAGTATTTTTCACTATTCTTAGAAAATTGGAAGTTCTCAAAAAATTAAAAAAAAAGTTCAACATAGGATAATTTCAATATTACTAATGCAAAAATGAAGTCCATTTTAAATTATTATGTTAATATACTTTCAAAAAGTGGTTATTACTATTCATAACTGCTACTTTAATTGGCCGCAGTGTGTTAGAACTCGAGGTTGCGTACAACATACGCTACTCTATTATTCAAAGAAAAGTGTACCATGGAATATTGGGGTGTTACATTCTCCTCTCCATCAATAAATTTCGTCCACGCAATTTGAAACTATTCTTAGAAAATAAAAGGCTTGAAAATAGAAAATACCTTTGTGGAAAACCCCCATCGTAAATAAGGTTAATAAAATTTAGCATTAAAAGAGGGAAAGGGAAATGGAAAAAGTACCCACCAAATTATGATCTCTATTAGAAGAACATTGGTGGAAATTAGAGACATATAATTAGAGTAAAACGTAAATATTTGTAGGGAGTGATTGAGTTCATCAATCACAAACAAGGCTAAAATTGAGGGCCTGAAAGCCTTCAATCTATGGTGATTTAAAATATCATGAGTTCAACAAAACATAAGGTATTAGGTTAACACATTTTTTGTTTTAATATCCCTTTATTATTGTTTAAGAAATAATTTATTCATAGAATAAGAGATAGGTATATATATATATATATATATATATATATATATTCTTGACATGTATAGTTTCAACCTTTTACTAATTTCTACCACAAACTCATCCTTCACTCAAAAAGATTATAGAACATAAAATTTTATATTTATCCTAATCGTAAAATGTTAAAAATACTAACACATACCAATAATATTAGGAAAACTATTTTTTAATAACTAGGGACTTCCTGTAGTCTAGTGGTAGGTAATAAAGGCCTGTCGCACTATGGTTGTGGGTTCGATTCCTGCATCTTTGTCCGACACGATGGGTTGTCCCCCAACCTGCAGGTTGTCCTTTTCCTAAAACTATAGTTTTATAATATTACAAAAATAATCTTCAGAAATGTTTTATCCTTAAATAATATAATTTAATGTTCAACTTAATCCATTCCATTCTATATAGTTGTCTAAAATACTTCTGTCCAAACTCACCGTCCAAATTTTATAAGGAATGTAAACACAATGAAGATCCTTTTTTCTGTGTAATAACATGTGAACACCTTCATCATGTATTCTTTTAAAACACTGTAACATATTGAATTACCATAAATACTTTTTGATTACATTCATGATCCCTTATTCCTTATAGAATACTAGATATACTCCTTCTATCCAAAAATGTATTCAAATCATTAATCAGATTCAAGGAAGTCAAGAATATCCAATATAATTTATCCAAATCAATCTTGTATTATTCCAAAATCACTATCTTGGTATCATAACCATATTATGGTTTATCTTTCTCTCAAGCATATAATTTCCAAAAATTTAACCTTCTATTGAGTCAATTTTCATGGTTCCACACAATCTCAAGTCCTTGATGAAATAGTACTGCAGTACAATCCTTATATACTCCATAATTATTATAACTAGTTCATCATTGATACGACATTAAAATGACATAATTCTTTAATAACAACATAAGAAATCTAATCATTCCTCCTCATCTGTGGTAGTATCATAACTTGATTATTATCCAATAACATCATTTGGGGCATAATCTGATGATTTGGACATTGGTTTGCGTAGTGTCCCAACTCCTTGCAGATAAAACATTGTACATTTGAAACCATTTTCATACCCTTGCAGTCATGCACTTGGTGTCCTTTTTGTCCACACTTATAACAAACTCCCATTCCCGTCAGGAAAGTTCCAAGGTGTTTCTTCCCACAGTTATCACATATTGGAACATTCTTCTTTCCCCTCGTCCCTTTATCCATCATTCTCTCTTCCATCCTTTTCTTCTCTTGCTTCGCTTCAAAGCCATAGGACTCAAATAAATCTTTACTTATCATATTAAAACATGATACTATTTTTTCTTATGTAGAGAACACATGGGAGAATATTACCCTTCTAAATTTTGGCTTAATAACATGAAATATATGGTCATTCTTACTCTTTGTATCATATGTATTTCTGGAGTTCACATTCCTTCTATTGGGTGCCATTTCTATACAATGCCTTAAACTAGGTTATTTTGTGAATTTCAATGAATAATTCCAAACTTGTAAAATACATAACGTAAATTGATTGGTTTATGGATGTAATCCATAATCATAAAAAAAATTCTTTGAGGAATTATATACTCATAAACCATCATAGAGGTTTGTAAAGAAAATGAGAATTATCCTAAGCATATTCCCCGAGAGTGTAGTCACAATGAGTGCAGAAATGCCCATTATCGTGCACCAGTTCTCGTTCGAGTCTAGATCAATGAAATGTTTTTGGGTTTTACCACTAGGTATATCTGTGCCAGAGCCGCCTCTACCTACTCTTATCCAGATAGGGATTTATTTCTAGGAAAACTCACAAAATCTCTATAATACCTAAATTCTAGTAAGTTCTTCTATTCTAATCCTCAAAGTCTATATTTGGGCTATGTGCTCTAATCAAAGTGTATCTAAATCTAGTTTCCAAGGTTATTACTAAACTGCCTCTAATACCAACTGCAATGCTCCGACCCTAGTTACCTAGAGTCGGTGCATTATTGCGTAACATTGGCATGATCACAAAGATCAAGTCTCGAAAGACCGATTAGTTTAGTAGCCTTGAAACACTAGATACATTCATAATTTTTACATTACATCATAAAGTAATAAAAAACTACAACAATATCTTTTCATCATATCCCCTCATATTGTCCCTTCAGGTCATTCATAAAATACTTCTTCACATCCTGGAAAAATTAATTAATTGAAAGGGGTGAGCTCAGATGCTCAGTAAGGATAAAAATATTGCGGAAGCTTTCATAAATAAACATAAACATTTAAGGGAATGTATAACTAAAACAAAATCCTTTTAAACATGAAAATTAGTGCAATATGGAAAAATTAAAATGAAATAATGCCATTTACTTATTTACATGGATATTCTACTGGTCGAATAATCACATGAAATATCAATAACCTCTTTCATAATGATAGAATACATAATGCCAAACTATCATAACTACGTAGCCAAGGCCTCGTGCCAATAATACAAATAATATTTTGTCAAGGCCTCATGCCAAGACACTAGTTTGTCTCTTGAGACCTACCGATGCATCGAGGAGCTATAGCGGGTTACACCCATCGCTTATTAAGTCTAATGCATTCTTCATATGAACAGGTTTAAACATATCATAAACCATAAGATAATTGTATCACATAAAACATGCATAATGGAAACATAACATTTCCACATTTCAATCACAAGATATCAATACAACACATTGATATAATAAAAACACTTTCAAAACCATTTTCAATACCAAAATAAAAGAAAATTAAAACATGATATTTATTTTTCATTTAAAAAAAAGTTATTGCTTGAAGAGGAAGCCGAAACTCAAATAATGGTCATGGCGACGAGGAAGTCTCTGTCGCTGTATATGTAAGAAAAAATCATTCCTTTTTTCATTTAGGAAAAACTCTTTGTATAAAATGATTCATTTTGAAAAAAAGTAAAATTCAAAAGGGGTTTATACACCGTATAAAGGAAAGTTGTGTATAAAACAAAATATGCCTCAATGGAAGGAGATTGAGAGAAAGCCCCATAAAAAGATCATTTTTTTAAATAAAATAGATCCATTATGTGTATTAACTATAATTACACATAAAGAAAGTTTAAATACATGATAGGACATAATAATATCATGACATAATTTTAATGTAGTAGATTAACCCAGAGGATGGAAATTGGGTTAAGAAGTTCCCTTACCTCGTGTCCGACTTCACTCGGTCATTATTTAATATCCTAAATAATAAAATAGAATTAATTTCTACTTTATTAATAACATTTTTCATGTTAATTATTCCTTTTATATCACTAATTACCATGTTATGAAAATTATGTAGTCATTTACGTTAATAACGGTCGTTTTGTCGATCTTTGGTACTTTAGTCAACAATAAACTTCTTATAATTACAAGTTGTTTATGTGGTAGAATATACATTATATCCAGAATTATAATTATTATTTATATATCATATATATCATATATATCCAGTATATATATTCATTCATAATATTACGTAACATTTTGAGGCAAGAAATGAAATGCACCATTCATGGAGACGGTAAGCCGTACGTATGCATGAATGCTACTTTCATTTCTATTTCATATTTAATGAAATGAAATCATAATGATATAAAGGTATATTATAATTCCAGTATAATATCATATATAATATCATTTACTCCATCCTTTATACATCCCACATATGGCATTAACGATTCAAATCACTTTGAGGGGGTGGTAGTCTGCACATCCAAAAATGAAATTATCGTGTTTACCCAAATTGGAAATCATAAAGGTATGCCTTAAATGAGAAATACAGAAGAATAAGGAAATTATAAACATAATATATATCGTATATAAATATAGTTACTTCTTAATGGACACCATGAGAGGTGTTAACAGAAGATTGAACAATCTTCATTTCGTGAGGTAGAAATTCGCCAACCACAGAAACAGTATTTTCTTTAACCATTAGACGATGGTGTGTGTAAGTGTAAATAAAATAATTATCATAAAAACATCCTAGTATATTGAATATACTGGTTTTTTTACAAAATGAATTAATAAAAAGAGTTTAATGGGTTAGAGAAGCAAAATAAAACAAAATATCATAAGAGAATAAATTACCTTAAAATCGGGTAACTCTTTTTTATTTGAGCCAAAGGCTTCCGTGGGAAGATTAAATACAAAGTGAGGATTCTAGTAGTAATATAGGGAAGTTTATAGAGTATTTGGGCAGAGTTTGGATGAGAAAAATGGCTTGAATGTGTGAATAAGGTGGTAGTGGTGAGGGCCTTTAATAAGAGGAGAAGAGGGGCACTCTTGGAATATAATGAAATGATACATTATTATGAAGTGATTTTCTGATTTCAAAGGTCCAAAAATTAAATATTCCTATTATATGGTTATAAGGGTTCTAAATATACCCATCCAATAGGATTTTGACAAGTGTAAGTCTTAGAGTTTACATTATATTTTCATTATATTTAAATCGTTAATTAATGAGGTAATCACTACATCATCATGGTGTTATAAAATATTTAATTTATTTAATCTATAAAAATTATAAAAACATTATAATGATGTAGGAAATCATTTTATATTTCCGATGAATAATTATAGTCGAATATTTACTTTATATAACCATGTGTAATAATTGTCTTAGAAAAACAACACATGTTTCTAACAATTTTATTTTTACTTTAAATAAAAAGTTATTAATGTCATTTTCTTACCCAAGTGGCTCCATGGGGTCCCCAAGATGACCCATGGAATTTATTGGTCGGCCATGACTCATCCAATAAGGTTAGTACATGTGTCAAGGTAATTTCATATTATTATAACATCATTTTTACCTTAAATTTCACGAATTAACTTTTATCGTGATTAATAAAACTTAAAAGTTACTATTACCAAAAATTATTTTCATCTCATTGAACC
The DNA here is from genome assembly GCA_963277665.1 of Viscum album. Lineage (NCBI taxonomy): Eukaryota > Viridiplantae > Streptophyta > Magnoliopsida > Santalales > Viscaceae > Viscum > Viscum album. The sequence goes on along the minus strand of OY728120.1, from coordinate 1,760,989,070 downwards.
CCATTTTTCTTCCTAATGACAACCATGTATGTTGGATTTTTAAAATTCAATACCCAGAAGTGGTAATGTTTCATTTATACGAAAAATTTGTTTTTAAACTACCACTTAGTGGTTTCACTATTCATCAAAAATTGAAGTTTTTCAGAAAAATACCCAAAATTCACTCTAAGATATATTTGATATTCCAAATTCAAAAATGATGTCTATTTTACAAAAAAATCAAAACATATAAGTTGAATTAATTAATTTAATAATTAATTCCCACTATCACAACAAATACTGTGTTTTTAAGAAACAATATCTATCAAAAGATGGACAATTGTTTATGTCCAATTTCAAAGTGAAATTAATTCTAATGACCACCATTGGATAAAATGGTAAAAATATAATATAATTATAATTTAAAATAACTCAATAGTATAATTTATCACTATAAATTATTTTGATTAAAAAATATGTTTTTAAGTATTTTCACTATTCTTAGATAATTGGATGTTCTGAGAAAATTACAAAAAATTAAACTTTGGATAATTTCAATATTAAGAATACAAAAATGTAGTCCATTTTGATTTATTAAATTAATATAATTTAAAAAATTGTTTATTAATATTCATAACTGCAACTTTGATTGGTTGCTGTGTGTTAGAACTCGACGTTGCGTACAACATACACTGCTCTATTATTCAAAGAAAAGCGTACAAAGGAAGCTTGGGGTGTTACATTCTCCCCTCCATCAATAAATTGTGTCCTTGAAAATAGAAATTGTTCTTCGAATATAAAAGGTTTGAAAATAGAAAATACCTTTGTGGAAAACCCACATCGTAAATAAGTTTAATAAAATTTATCCTCAATAAGAGGGAAAGGGAAATGGAATAAGTCACCACCAAATTTTGATCTCGATTAGGAGAAAATTGGTGGAAATTATAGACATATAATTGGAGGAAAAACATAAATATTTGTAGGCAGTTATTGAGTTCATTAATCACAAACAAGTGTGAAATTGATGGCCTCAAAGCCTTCAATCAATGGTGATTTAAAGTAACATCAGTTCAACAATACATAAGGTATTATGATAACACATTTTTTGTTTTAATATCCATTTCCTATAGTTTTAGAATTAATTTATTCATAGAATAAGAGATAGGTATATATATATGCTTGAAAAGTAGCGTTTCAACCTTCAACTAATTTCTACCACAAACTCATCCTTCACTCAAAAAGATTATAGAACTCAAACATATTACATTTATCCCAATCGTACAAGGTTCAAAATATTAACACATACCATTAATATTAGGAAAACTATTTTTTAATTACTAGGGACTTCTTATAGGATAGTGGTAGGTAATAAAGGCATGTCGCACTATGGCTGTGGGTTTGATTACTACAGCTTTGTCCGACGCGACAGGTTGTCCCCCAACATGCAGGTTGTACTTTTCTTGAAACTATAGTATTATAATATTACAAAAATAATCATCAGAAATGTTTTAACCATAAATAATATTATCCAAAGTTCAACTTAATCCATTCCAATCGTTATAGTTTTCCAAAATACTTCTGTCCAAACTCACAGTCCTAATTTTATAAGGAATGTAAACACAATGAATATCCTTTTTTCTGCGTAATAACATGTGAACACTTTCATCATGTATTCTTTTAAAAAACTGCAATATCATAAATTAACATAAATCCTTTTTGATTACATTCATGATCCCTTATTCCTTATAAAATACTAGATATACTCCTATAATCCAAAAATTAATGCAAATCATTAATCAGTTTCCAAGAAGTCAAGAATATCCAATATATTTTTATCCAAATCAATCTTGTATTATTCAAAAATCATTATTTCAGTATCAGAACTATATTATTTTTTATATTTCTCTTAAACATATATCTTCCAAAAATATAACCTTCTATTGAGTCACTTTTCCTGGTTCCACACAATCTCAAGTCCTTGATTAAATAGTAATGCAGTACAATCCTTATATACTCCATAATTATTATAACCAGTACTTCATTGATACAACAATAAAATTACATAATTCTTTAATAACAACATAAGAAATCTAATCATTCCTCCTCATCTGTGGTAGTATCATAACTAGATATTTATCCAATAACATCATTTGGGGAATACTATGATGATTTGGACATTGGTTTGCGTAGTGTCCAAACTCCTTGTAGATAAAACATTGTACATTTGAAACCTTTTTCTTACCCTTGCAGTGATTCACTTGGTGTCCTTTTTCTCCACACTTATAACTAACTCTCATTCCCTTCAAGCAAGTTCCAAGGTGTTTCTTCCCACAGTTATCACATATTGGATAATTTTCTTTCCCCATGTCCCTTTATCCATCATTATCTCTTAGGTACTTTTCTTATATTGCTTTGCTTCAAAGCCATAGGACTCAAAGAATTATTTACTTATCTTATTAACGCATGATACTATTTATTCATATGTTGAGAAAACATGGGCGACAGTTTCCCATCTAAATGTTGTCTTAATATTGTGAAAGATATGATCCTTCTTACTCTTTGTATCATACGTATTGCTGAAGTTCACATTCCTTCTATTGGGCGCCATTTCTATAAAATGGCATAAACTAGGGTAGTTTATGAATTGCAATGAATAATTCCAAACATGTAAAATACTTAACATAAATTGAACGGTTTATGGATGTAATCCATAATAATAAAAAAAATTCTTTGAGGAAGTATATACTCATAATCCTTTATAGTGGTTTGTAAATAAAATGAGAATTATCCTAAGCATATCCCCCTGGAGTGTTGTAACAAAGAGTGTAGAAAGGCCCATTATCATGCACCAGTTCCCATTTGAGTCTAGCTCCAAGCGGTGTTTTTGGGTTTTACCCCTAGGTACATCTATGCCAGAGCTGCCTCTACCTGCTCGAATACAGACATGGATGTATTTTTCAGAAAACTCACAAAATCACTATAATACCTAAATTCTAGTAAGTTCTTATATACTAATCCTCAATGTCTATATTTGGGAAATGTGCTCTAATCAGAGTTTATCTAAATCTAGTTTCCAAGGATAGTAATAAAATTCCTCTCATACTAACTGTAATGCCCCGACCGCAGTTACCCAGAGTCGGTGCATTATTGCGTAACATTGGCATGATCACAAAGATCAAGTCTCGAAAGACCGATTAGTTTAGTAGCCTTGAAACACTAGATACATTCATAAATTTTACATTACATCATAAAGTAATACAAAAACAAAAACAACATCTTGTCTTCATATCCCCTCATATTATCCCTTCAGGTCATTCATAAAATTCTTCTTCACATCCTAAAAAAATTAAAACATTGAAAGGGGTGAGCTCAGAAGCTCAGTAAGGATAACAATATTTCAGAAGCTTTCATAAATAAACATAAACATTTAAGGCAATGTATAACTATAACAAAAGCCTTTTAAACATGGACTTGAGCGAAATATGGAAAAAGTAAAATGAAATAATGCCATTTACTTATTCACATGGATATTCTACTGGTCGAATAATCACATGCAATATCAATAACCACATTCATATTGATTGAATACATAATGCCAAACTATCATAACTATGTTTCCAAGGCCTCGTTCCAAGAATACAAATAAGATTTTGTCAAGGCCTCGTGCCAAGACACTAGTTTGTCTCATGATACCTACTGATGCTTCGAGGAGCTATAGAGGGCTCCCCTTTCACTTATTAAGTCCAATGCATTCCTCATATGAACAGGTTTAAACATATCATAAACCATAACATAATCGTAACACATAAAAAATGAATAAAGGAAACATAAAATTTCCACATTTGAATCACAAGATATCAATACAACACATTGATATAATAAAAAAAATTTCAAAACCATTTTCAATACCAAAATAAAATAAAATTAAAACTTGATATTTATTTTTCATTTAAAAAAAAGTTATGGCTTGTAGAGGAAGCTGAAACTCAAATAATGGTCACTGCGGCGGGGAATTCGTTGTCTCTTCATACATAAGAAAAAAACATTCCTTTTTTCGTTTAGTAAAATCCCTTCATATAAAAATATTCCTCTTGAATAAAAGTAAATGTCAAAGGTGTTTATACACCGTATAAAGGAAAGTTGTGTATAAAACAAAATATGCCTCAATGAAAGGAGATTGAGACGAAGTCCCCTACAAAGATAATTTTTTAAATAAAATATATCTATTATGTGTATTCACTATAATTACACATAATGAAAGTACAAATACAAGATAGGAAATAATAATATCATGACATAATTTGAAAGTTGGAGATTAACCCAAAGAAAGTAAATTGGGTTAAGAAGTTCCCTTACCTCGTGTCCGACTTCACTCGATCGTTCTTTAATCTACTTAATAATAAACTATAATTAATTTATACTTTCTTAAGAACCTTTTTCAAGTTTATTATTCCTTTTATATCACTTATTACCATGTTATGATAAATATGTAGTCATTTAAGTTAATAACGGTCATTTTTTCGATCTTTGGTACTTGAGTCAACAATAAACTTCTTATAATTACAAGTTGATTATGTGGTATAATATCCATTATCTCCAGAATTATATTCATGATGTAGATATCATATATATAATATATATCAATTATATTTGTTCATTCAAAATATTATGTAACATCTAGAGGTAAGAAATGAAATGCACTGTTCATGGAGACGGTTAGCCGTACGTACGCATGAACGCTACTTTCATTTCTATTTCATATTTAATGGAATGAAATCATAATGATATAAAGGTATATTATCATTCCAGTATAATATCATATATAATATCATTTAATCCATCCTTTATACATCCCACATATGGAATTAACGATTCAAATCACTTTGAGGGGGCGGTAGTCCGCACATCCTAAAATGAAATTATCGCGTTTACCCATAATATAAATCATAATGTTATGCCATAGATGAGAAATAAAAAAGCATAAGGAAACCATAAACATAATATATATCATATATAAATATAGTTACATCTAAATGACCACCATGGGAGGTGTTAATAGAAGATTGAACAATCATCGTTTCATGAGGCAGAAATTCACCAACCTCAGAAATAGTATGTTCTTTAACCATTAGACGATGGTGTGGTTAAGTTAAAATCAAATAATTCACATAAAAACATACTAGTATATTGAAGATACTGGTGTTGTTACAAAATAAAGGAATAAAAATACATTTAGGGGTTATAGAAGCAAAATAAAACAAAATAACATAAGAGAAGACATTACTTAATTTCGGTTAACTCCTTTTGATTTGACCCAAAGGTTTTCTTTGGAAGAATTATCCCTAATGTGAGGATTCTAGGAGTAAGAAAGGGAAGTTGAGAGAGTATTTGGGAAGAGGTTGGCCGAGCCAAATGGCTTGAAAAAGTGAATAAGGTGGTAGTGGTGGGGGCCTTTTATAAGAGGAGTAGAGGGACACTCTTGGGAAGTAATGAAATGTTACATTATTATGAAGTGATTTTAGGATTTAAAAGGTCCCAAAATTATATATTTCGAGGCTAAGGTGATAAGGGTTCGAAATCAACCCATACAATAGGTTTCTGACAAGTGTATGTTTTAGATTTTACATTATATTTTCATTTTATATAAATTGTTAATTGATGAAGTGATCACTACATCTCATGGTGTCAAAAAATATTTTATTTATATAATGTCTAAAAATTATAAAAAAATATAATGATGTAGGAAATTTTTTTATCTTTAAAATGAATATTTATAGTTGAAATGTTACCTTATATAACCACATGTAATAATTGTTTTAGTAAAAAAACACATGTTTGTGACATTTTTATTTTTACTTTAAATAAAAAGTTATTAATGACATTTTCTTACCCAAGTGGCTCCATGGGCTCCCCAAGATAACCCATGGATTGTCTTGGTCGGACATGACTCATCCAATAATGGCAGGACATGTGTCAAGGTAATTTCATATTATTATAACATTATTTTTACCTTAAATTTCACTAATTACTTTTAATCGCGATTAATAAAACATAAAAGTAACTATTCACCAAAAATTATTTTCATCTCATTAAACCAAATTTTTCTTCCTAATGAGAACCAGGTATATAGGATTTTTGAAATTAAATACCAAGAAGTAGTAATGTTTCATTTATTTGAAAAATTAGTTTTTAAACTACCACTTAGTGGTTTCGCTATTTATAAAAAAATGATGTTTTTCTAAAAAATACCAAAAATTACCTCTAAGATATATTTGATATTACAAATTGAAAAATGATGTCTATTTTTCCAAAATTAAAAACATATAAGTTGAATTAATTAATTTAAAAATTATTTCCTGCTATCACAACAAATAGCGTGTTTTTAACAAACAATATGTATCAAAAGATTGACAATTGTTTATGTCCAATTTCAAAGTGAAATTCATTATAATGACCACCATTGGATAAAATGGTAAAACTGTATTCTAATTATACATTAAAACCACTCAATATTATAATTTATCACTACTAATTATTTTGATTAAAGAAGTTTTTTTTAAGTATTTTTCACTATTCTTAGAAAATTGGAAGTTCTCAGAAAATTACTAAAAATTAAACATGGGATAATTTCATTATTCCGAATACAAAAAATAAGTCCATTTTGAATTATTAAATTAATATAATTTCAAAATTGGGTTATTACTATTCATAACTACTACTTTTATTGGTCGCGGTGTGTTAGAACTCGAGGTTTTGTACAACATACGCTGCTCTATTATTCAGAAAAAGCGTAGTATGGAAGCTTGGGGTGTTACATTAGGGTAATTTAATATTTTTATAATATTATTTTTAACCATTATTTACCAGATTTAACCTATAACAATGGTTAATAAAATATTTACTGAATTTAATATTGATAATACCAAAAAATAAATGTAAACTATTAACACAATTTGAAACTCCTGATTCCCAAAATGGAATCCATTTTTTCAAATTCAAAACACAGAAGTGGAACAAATTAATTTATAATTAATTCTCGATGTGAAAACAAAAAGTTTGTTTTTCTGAAATAATAACTATGAAAATATTGACACTTGTTTTTGTCTAATTTCAAAGTTAAATTATGTCCACTGACCAAAATTGGATTATATGGTTAAAAATATTTTATTTAAACATTAAAACCAATTGAAAAGATAATCTAACATTATAAATAAATTAGATTAAAAGACAGTTTTGAATTAAAATACAGTATTTATCACTATTCACTAAAAATGAATTTTATCCTAAAAATACCAAAATTATGCCCAAAGATAATTTTGATATCCAGATTCTAAAGAATAATTTTATTTCGTCAAATAAATCACATAAAAGAGAAAAAATATATATTTATAGAGGGTTCTCCATCAAATGGTTGTAAATCGACCTTTTAATTAATATTACAATATTTTTTTCTTAAAATATGATTCTTTCTTATTTTAAGCCTCTAAAATATATTTCATAAATGTAAAAATATCTAGAAAACATATCCATTCATATTGTAGTTAGTTCTGTCCATTCCCCCCAATAAAATGACTTGGTGTTAAATACCATTTAAAATAATGTCATATATTTATTTTTTTAGTATGGCCAAATGTTGTGTGCAACGTAAGATTTCAAAGTAACTTGTTGTTTCATATCAGGTATGCCATATAAAATAGGATCTCCTTTAATGTAAAATTAAAATTTAATTCATATATTTTAATAAATATGAAAATGCTATATTCATTATTTACCTGGTGTGTTACATGCTTCCCACTTTTTTGAAATTGAATCCCCACAATTATTTTCACTTTTCAAATAAGTGGTGGTATTTATCCCTCATATCATTAATAGATTCCCATGTTGCCTCTTCAACCATGTGGTTTTTCCACAAAACTGTTTGTTGACGCTCCATTCATCACAGAATCTAAAGATTGGAAAAGGGGAATATATGAGCTCAAAATGATTCAACCTTTGAAGAAAATATCAAAAATCGACAAAGGGATGAACAAGGAAAACTTTGCCCATAGGCCGTGCAAGTTTCCTCATGGTCACACAAATAGACTTGCGCGACGCACCTTGGCGTGCAAGTGACTTGCGCGACCTAATTGATAACTGCCCGGTAACCGCCTGGGGTCTTCTCCTACCTATAAATAGACCCTTTGGGCCCCCCATTCAAGAGGATCTTTTTCCAGAAACTCATATTGAATTTCCCGACGCCCAAGTCTCTTCTCAAAGCTTCCGGAACACTTCTAAGGTAATTTCTTACCTAGAACGGAAGATCTAAAAAGAGGGAGGAAGACCTAAGTGTTGAAATTCATCAACACTTGCGCGTCTAAGTGGCCAGCCCTTAAGGGAATTGGACACACTTGTGTGCCACCTTACTTCTTCGATAGAACTTGCGCGTCCCTTTTCTGGAAGAATCTCAAGAGGATCCTAAAGGTTTTAATAATGAGTCGCTCAAGTGTTTTAATGCTGGTTGAATATCGCGCAAGTACCCCACCATGTCGCGCAGGTATACCTGCGCGATCAATACTTTCGCGCCCCCGCAATACTTGAGCGCCTTACAAGACTTATGCGCCCCTTCCTTTTTGGGTTCCTTTCTTGCCCATTTCACCCCTCTTAAGCCATTTTACCTTACCTTTTCAAGATTCAGTCTTCAAGACACTCTTCAAATCCATTTTTGGAATGATTTCATCATTTGACTTCCTTATCTGAAAGGAATTCTGTGGAATATCTCTCAAAACCTAATGATTTAAATATCTTTATTTCACTAAATATGGAGAGTTCATTCATTCAACCTCATCCTTTAAGATGAGAGAATCCTTATCCTGGGTCTCCTTTTCAGGAATAATCCCTAGTCATAAGTCCTTTAATATGGGCATCCTCTTTAGGAGTAAGCCCCAAGTCCCTTAATTTTTGGGCATCCTTCTTAGGAGTAAGCCCCAGATCCTCTAATTTGGGCTTCCTTTTCAGGATTAAGCCCCAGTCTCAGATATGGGAATCTTTCTAAGGAGTAATCCCCAAACATTAATCCTTAACCTGGGCTTCCTTTTCAGAAATAAGTCCCAGTCATAAATCCCTTAACCTGGGCCTCCTTTTCAGGAATAAGTCCCAGTCATAAATCTTGGGCTTCCTTTTCAGGAATAAGCCCCAAGTCCCTTAAATTCTCTTTAACCAGTCCTAATTAACATTTAATCTGGGATTCCTTCTCAGGAGTAAAACCCAATTATTAATCCTCTCATGATTTGGGTGTCCTTTTCAGGAATAAGTCCCAAGTTAGAGAATTCAAATCTCCATAAAGCACATATACCTTTATGGACCCTGTTCCTGGAGTTTCTCCCTAAAGTAAATCGTAAAATTTATCTGGGCAGTCATACATACAGAAGCCCCACATTATTTCTTATGATTGCATATTTCATGGCACAATTGTCTAATTTTTAACAATACCTCTTGTTTCTCACTGCGAGCATGACTCACGTGATCTAAGAGTGTAAAAGTAATTGTGACATCCTTCTTTGATCCATCAATCATAAACATCATACTCCCTTACTCGAACTACGTGGCTTCTGATTCCTTTTCCAAAACAAAGGATACGCAGGTAGGCCATCTATGGGTTCGATCCCAAATTTGAAATAATTTATGTCCTTCTGAATGACAATAAACTTAAAGTGCCCCACTGAGTGGCTTTAAAACTAGCCTGGTCATCATAATGACCAAGAGACATTTATATAAATATTTTGAAGGATACCACTGACCAAGAATCTCTAAATAGATATAGATGATTCTCTATTGATGAAGAACCTCAAATACATATAAAAGATTCTCTAAATTTCTTACATATTTAATCATTGATTGTTAAACTGAAGGAAAGCTCATTTTTTACTTGGTAATGTAATAAGTATTCAGGAAAATAACATAGATCTATAAAGAGATTCCCGGAATAGACAATAATTCCCCTCTAAAAGGTATGATGAGTCCGACCTCCCATCCTCTCGACCAATGAAAATTCCTAAGCCTCATCATTTCACAAACTAATGAAGCACCTACCTTTGGAAAGTAGGTCCAAGTGGATATGGAATCATTGGATGTTTCTGGTTCTACGAAAAAACCCGTTAGAAACCGATCGGAACGTTTGAATCTCTCATCCATGAGGTCATCCCCAAATTCTGAGGGAAACAAAAAATGGTGAACCCGACGTGAATCCTTAACCAAAGTTAAAATGATGTTTTACCTATTTGTTAAGACCCTATTTAAAACTCAATAAGAGGGATAACAAAAACAATCATTGACATGTGGGCTCCTCCAAAGGATGAAGTAGCTGAATTTATCTTGATTATGTCTGTTATATAAAATAGGAACTCTTTTCCAAGATCTTATTTATTTCCATAATGGCTGCTCTCAAATTCACATATGTGAATACTGCTACTACAAATACCACTGCTGCTATTCCTACTAGATCGTCATCCGCTCTGAGGATGACATCACCTACTCAGAGTCTTCAACGCTGGGTATCAAATGCGCTGGTTAAGGAGTACCGTCAACACGGTACCATCCTAACTCTGGAGGCTTCCCGACAGGCCCTCCAAGTGAACAACTCACACAGGTCATCCGGACAACTATGACAAGTGATCAAGAGGCAGGCGGTGCTGACTACCGTCTCCAACCGTTTCGGGTCGTTATCCCCGGAACGCAATTTCAATTCGCTCCCTTACTCTGAGGAAGTGAATGAGTAGGTCTCTCAGGGACTTAATTCAAAAAGGCAGGAGTCCTTCCCGAGGGCTCCCATCAACAATCACCGCCAGACTCGTGTGGCAGTGCACCCTCAACATGATGAGGGTACCGACTCCAGGCATTTGGTTCAGGTTCTTCAATCCCAAGAAGGAAAGACGAACCGCCATAGATGGAATCCGTTTGACAATGGGCAGGTTTTCATCCCTAACATCTCCGGATAAGTCCACCAACCTATCTTGGTGGCAAACAATGAGCAGTCAAACACACCTGTCCGTTTTAATTCTGCTGTCCAGCAGACTCGTCTGGCAGCACCACGCCAATCCCGCCAGACAATTCCAGCGGAGTAATATAGGCAGGAACATACACCTGTTTATACATCACCCATTAGTCAGCAGGCTCGCATGACTACATATGATGGATCTCGTCAACCGCATTTGGCGAAGTGTAATCAGCAGGCACATACAGCTGCTAGTACTAATCAATCCTACCAACAGTCTCGCTTGGTAGCAAATAGAGAAGTCAGTCGGAAAGCTCCGATGACAAACAGGAGGCAGACTCAACTCTCTGCCTCCACACTTGAGTACTTTCAGGATTCACTGACAGGAAAAGGAGGACAGGAGTAGGCACATACACCTACTCCAAGCCCAGAATGGACGTATATTCCCGTTCCGGCGGCTGAAGTCACCATGCATATTTTGTCAATGGTGAAAGAGAAGAAGCAAATTCCTGCTCATATTCTGGATGCTTTCTAGGATATCATAATAGCTTCAGCATCATCTCAGGTAAAGACACATAAATCTATCCCTAGCAGTGGAGTGACACATCAACGATTCACTCTGGAACAGACACACACATCTGTTCCAGTCCAAGAGGGTTATGGGGCATACTCCCCCATATCATACGGACAACCAAGTCAGGCACATACACCTGATTTGAGTGGATATCGTCTGCCTAACTAGACCATCTTTCCTGATCATGAACATACACCTGCTGAGAGCAACCACTTTCATCAACAAGTGGTTTCCAAAGCGAGTAAGAAGGCATCTAAGAAAAAGATCCGCCCAGCACAGTCAGGAGATCAAAGGCCAATCTGTAACAAGTCCTTGATTGATGTTGGATTTCTTGAAGCCCTCAGACATTTATCTGTTGGAATTCTAGATTCTACTCCCTCAGTTCCCAATAACGGGAACATTAATTCCGATGGTCTTCAACAGACACTTCCTCATGAAGGCTTTCTTCGTTAAAATTCGGTCAGTCTTGAAGTTTCGTCTTCAGATGAGAGCCACATGAACCCTCTTTGTGGTCAGAAGACCAAGGAGAAAGAGATCTCATCTTTCTCTGTAACCCATTATGGTGGTCATCCCCATGATGATGAATTTCACTGCGAACGTCCTCTCCACAGTAGTGATTCACATTTCCTGGAAAATACTCCAGTGGACAATGTTGTGCCGAGAAATCCCTCTTATCTTGAGGCACTTGCAAATGTGAAACCAGTCATGTCTGATGCTTTATCACTAGAAAGTGAAATAAGTTCTCAATCAGAAGATAGCCCTGGGTGTAGGTCATTCTCTGAACCACCTGTCTGTCTTGCATCTTCTAGTTTGATCAATGATCTCTCTACTAATCTTGTTGAATCCAATGAAGAAGCAAGGAAACACCAACTCTGGTCAAAACAGGTAGAAGAATCTTCACTTAATGATGATGAGGAAATGCTGAACATGAGGAACCAACTGGTGAAAAATGAGGTACCAGTCATTTTTTGGCCTTTGGCTGACTCCCAGTATGACGTTCCAATGATGTTGATGGAAGATGGAATCCATGATATTAGTCTCAACATATGGAAAACCCTTTTTAAATTGAAGAAGAAGGTATTATCTTATGATGAATATGAAAATCATCTTAAGATAATAGAAGGGCTAAAACGTCAGATTGATTTGGCATCTCTATCAGTATCTCGGTATCCGAAGGACGAAAAGCAACAATGAACCCTTCAACGTTCATGCCTTGGCGCACTAAGAAAATTGCGCCAGTTAATTGCCCATGCTCCATCAGGTGTTCATATCAGAGGATGAGGCGTTCACAGAGAACTACATTTCATAGTGCTTTCTAGTCAGAAAAGCCCGCCGAAAATGGTCTCATGCAATGTTATTGCCCATGGCTGGCCACAGTCAATGGGCTTTGTTCGTAATCAAAAGTTTTCTCAAGAACAGGTTTCAAATAGTTCCTCTGAAAATCAAGCATATAGAGAACAAGTTGTTGAATTGCTCCTACATCAAGCAGGAGAGAATATTGCACAAGCCTCTCGTATGAAGAAAACACATCATCAAATGATAGAAGTTTCGGAAATCATCCAACAGACTGTTGAACCAGGTGATAAAAGTGGATACAGGATAATGCATCCAGCTAATTTCTGAACTAAGATTCACAAGATCAAGAGAGCTTTTAAGAAGGTCTCAGACATATCATGTTAAGAGCCATCCCAGCTTGTCAGACTGGGGACTCCTTTAACCCAACCCTCAGAGTCAACAAATGGGATTTGAGGAGTTGAGTGGAAGCAGCAGGATCATCCCCAGTTCACGAGACTGGGGACTCTTTCAAATCATCAATCCCCTTCTTAGAGAATGTCGGTCTTTTATCAATTGGAAAAAAAGCCCCAAGAGGAACGAAGAGAAAAATTATCAGGATATTTCCTCCAAGTTATAGCTCGTCAAGAAGTTCTTAAAGGATTGAATCAACAAAAGGTAATGTCTCATCAAAGACATGAAAGAATACAATATCACAGAAATGTTGATAGAAGGGATGCGATGCATTATGCATCAATCAATGTCATCAATGCCGTTGTTGCTAATCCACCAGAGGAGGCTCACTCAGGGGACTCAGATAAAGAGCGTCCTGCTCAAGAAAATGTATGCACTGATACAAATGAAGAAGGTGTACATACACGAAGTCAAAGGATTACTCAGAACCTAAGTAATCCAATTCCCTCTCTCCAAAAATTATCCAACAAAGGGAGGGGAAATAATAAGGTTACATATCCTTCCTCTGGAGAAGGTCAATCTCTCTCATTAGAGAAAAGGTTTGCACAACAGGAGGAAGAAATGAAAGAATTAAGAATGTTGAATGCAGAATTACTTCAGAGTAGTCTTCTTCATATGAATGCTGAAGTCCGACAGTCGAAGGAATTTGTTGCAGCTATTGAGATGGATAAAGAATATCCTCCTTTATCAGTACACCCTCAGAGGTCTAATCCTACGGGTCAAGCGCAACAACGGTTGGCAGTGCTACCATCAGTTGCAGCACCAACCACCACATCTGTCCAAGCTCCATTCATTGCACCTACTCTAGACCAAATTCAACCGGATGTTTCTCAAAAGTTAATAACTACTATTGAGTCATTAATAGCTCGGTTAGAAACTATGGAAGGGAAACGGGTGCAAGTTCAACCAGAAAAGAAAGTTTACCCTGAATGGGTAGATTCAATTTCTCCTCCATCCAGTTTTGGAAACCCTTTTTTCCCTACTTTCAATGGATCAGGCGACCATGAACAAGATTTGACGCATTACGTGTCTTGTTGTGATCTTATTATGGGAACTACAGAGTATCAAGAAGCATTGAAACTCAGATGCTTCGTGCGAGCCACGCAAGGACCAGCTTTTGACTGGTATACAAGCTTGCAATCACGGTCAATCATCGGATGGGAGGATCTTCGACAAAAATTCCTTCTTCAGTTCAGCTCAGCTTTTCAAAAAATGACAGTTTTCGATCTTACAAACTGCAAGCAAAGGGAGAATGAAAGAGTCTCTGATTTCATTGCTCGCTGGAAGGGATTAATATATTCCCTGAGTGTAGAACTCCCTTAGGAAGAGTTGTTTCCAATCTCTGTGGAAAATTCACGTGACGAATTACGCACGCCATTGATCCCTGTGAAATACACAGGAGGGTTTCGAAACCTTACTTCAATTGCTCAGCAGATTGAAGATTCCCTTATATAGGATAAGGTTAAATCTCGTGTAATTCCATCATCTCCAGGAAGGAGAATGGGTAAAGTAGCAACTGCTACAGTGATGCTTAAACAAGCGCCTGTACCTATTTATACTTCAAAAACATCATCTTCTCGAAGGGCTCCACCTCCTGAACACCAACAAAAAAGGTTGTTTCATCCAATTGATCAAAGAGATCAAAGACAAAAACAATTTGAGGATTTGAAGAGTAAAACATACTATTTCCGAAATGAGCAGGTTCTTGGTTACTTCATTTCAGCTCTGGAAAATAATTTGGTTCAATTACCAGTGCCCAAGAGGCCAAACACGGAAAAAGATAAAGACAGCACCATTTATTGTCCCTTTCATCAAATGTTAGGGCATCCCAACTAGGAGTGTTTTGTCTTCAAAGACCTCCTGCAAAAGATGGTGGACTTGGGACAAGTCAAGTTGAAAGGTTCTTCGACTCAGGTAGCATGTGTTACTGCTACAGTTCCAGAGGAGGAAGGTGAATGGAAAGAAGTCAAAAGCAGAAATGAACAGAAGTATGATGATTGGATGGTCAGAAAGACAATTAATCGGGCTCATGAAATTTTTTGAACACAATTAAAGAAACTAATTTCGTCTTCTGCCATGAATATTGCGGTAAAACCCTCTTCATCAGAGGGAAAGTCCTCAAAGAAACGGTTTGATTCAAAGAAGGAAAAAGAATCAGAAGAAGATGAGTATGTGTCAAAACCTAAATTGTCTTTGACTCTGGCAGACTTTATGCCATCTACTTCAAAACCACGGGCACCGCCCCATCAAACGGCACAGCCTAAATAGGCTAATTAGGCAGAGTCTTTATCAGACGAAGAGTTAATCTTTGGTTCTGTTTGATCTCAATGGATGGAGAGATCATCATTAATCCAACTAATTCCAGATTTCTAAAGAAGTATTTTGTATAAACTACAAAGTATTCTCCCTATTGTCCCCGCAACATGACACTAAACTGTGCAGCACCAGTTCGTCCTTGCTCTACGACGTTAAACTATACAGCAATGGTCTAATATGACCTTAAACTGCAACATCGTCCCACACGATATTAAAACTATGAAAAAGTTCCATAAAAAGTCCTGTATGAAATTAAACTACACCACCGTCCAGAAAGACAATAAACTGCACCATCCATGGTCCATGCATATGACCCTAAACTATTTAAATGTCCCTTACGTCCGTAAAGACGTTAAACTACAAAATCGTCAAAGGTCATGTATGGCCTTAAAACAAAACCACCGTCCAGCAAGACCTTAAACTGAACCATCCACGGTCCATTTACATGACCTTAAAATATTCACCCTTTTTTCCAACATGACACTAAACTGTAGAAAAAATCCCCAATGCGTCCAACATGACGTAAATGGAGTGTTATTTTTTCCATACTGCATGACATTAAACTATGCATTCCCCCTTTTTTTGTCCAACATGGTGTTAAACTGTATTGTCCCCACCGTCCTAACTACATTACGCTAAACTGTATAGAAAGTCCTTGATATGCCCTACATGACATTAAATTGTATTTTGTCCCTGCTACATGATACTAAACTGTGCAGCACCAATAGTCCTAACTGCAAGACTTTAAACTACATAGTCCCTTTATATGTCCTACATGACATTAATCTATGAATCGTTAAGGTTGTTGTTACCTCTTGCTTCTCACACCGAGTATGGCTCACGTGGGCTTTGAGAAAACCTCAACAGTAACACTCTCTTTGGGCCGTTAACAATGTATAAGTCCCAACAAGATTTTTTTAGGTCGTTGTCCCCAAGAACATCTTGATCATTAATTTATTCTTTAATTGAACTACACGGACTTTGATCCTTGCCTTCCAGGCTGGGTACGTAGGAAACCTCCCAAGGTTCAAGCCCAAAAACAATCTCTTCACTTCACTTCACCTTCATCTCATATGATGTTGATTTGTGAAACTGCCTTTAGAATCAATATCTTTATATTTGATTCACTTCTGTCCTTGTTAGACATTGTTAAACTACACAACACTTTTGTCCGGTACGACAATAAACTACAATACTCTTTTATTTCCACATTTGAGAGGGAACCATTATTTATATTGATTTTTCAATCATGTTTCATTTCAAAAGACTACGTGCATACATGGTAATGCCTAAACTTTTTATCTCAGGTTAAACCATCATTGTACTAATGTCCCCTTTCACCCTTCACATGTACGAACCAAATTTGTACAAAGGGTAGTTCTAGAACTACTTGGACTTGATTCCCATTGTTATGGGATACATAGGAACATTCGAGTGTCCGTTGAATCCAGTCCCAAGTCTTTTGGGCCTAACCCCAAATGTCACTTTCAGTCCCTTGGCTGAAAAGTCCTCATGAAAGCACACACTGTGTATTCATTATTATGGTCTGAATTCTATGACCCTAAACTAAGATCTCTCATACTTTCGTCCTGCACGACGTTAAACTGCATTTCGAGAACTACGTATGGCATGATTATCATTCTTATGAGATACGTAGTGACGTCCAAAATTTCAATTCAGGACCCAGCCACAACATGATTATGGTTATCATTGACCTATGTATCTC
This sequence comes from Viscum album, assembly GCA_963277665.1. NCBI lineage: Eukaryota > Viridiplantae > Streptophyta > Magnoliopsida > Santalales > Viscaceae > Viscum > Viscum album. The sequence continues at coordinate 1,760,971,760 of OY728120.1, read as the reverse complement.
TATATACATTGGAAAATACCCATCATTATGTGTTATAATCCTAGCCTTAAATATTTTCAGATCTTCATAACCCTTTTCATGACTTTTAGTCACAAAAATGTCAAACTTCGGTGAATTATTTTGCCTGACTATGCAGTACGTGCCCATAGGTGGCCTTGCATAAACAAGTCCACATAATAGACATGTCAGCCGAAAGAAACTATTTATTTGACTATGCAGCCAATGCCCTTAGGTGGCCCTGCATAATTCAACCCCCTAACGGGTTTGTTGGATAATGGTAACTTCATTCTTGGGAAGAATGCCTCTGTTTTCCTTATTTTTTTAAATGAATGTATGTTGGGATCTGAAAAAATAGTCATCCTTAACATATTTTTACCATGTCCTTTTTCATGATCTGAAAGTATTCAAGTCTACGGTTTATACTCTCCATATTCTCTTTCCCTATGTTTGGGTCAGACCTCCGTAGGAGTGATATTCATTCAATTCTTCGATATTCTTGATCGAAAATATCTTCTCCATAATCAAGTACCTCTTTCCATACAACAAACTGTATACTTTAGAAAATTTGAATCTCCCTAAACTTTCACTGGCTTTTAGCACTAGGAAAGTAAATTTCTAAGAGTTCTTTTTCCTGACTATACAGCACGTGCGCATAGGTGGCCTTGCATAAACAGTCCACATAATAGACTTGTCAGCCGAAAGATGCTATTTATTTGACCATGTATCCAATGCCCTTAGGTGTCCCTATATAATTCAACCCCCTAACGGGTTTTGTTAAATAATAGTAACTTCATTCTTGGAAACTACTTCTTCTAATGCCTTTTATCTCTTTTTCATATCATTCCTCAGATTCAAATATTCTTAGGCCATAGTTTACATATTTTCTCTCATAATTGAGTATGGTAATATGTTTTCAGATAAATTTTAAAGGAATTGAATCAATTTTAATCCATTTTGGTCAAAGCTATTTCGACCTTAAACATTAGCCCCTTTATGTCCGACATGCATGACGTTAAATTGCCCACAAAAGACAAAGGATCTCTGAATAAAAGTCAAGTTCCGGCTCACTAATCATACATTTTGTATGATTTAGGTAATATTGAGCAATTAAAAAGGTTCGAAGTTTGAAGGGTTATTTACATTAATCCTAGTAAAAATCAAACTATGCTTACTAGGCCCATTGGCTTAGGTAAAATCTAAAGCATATAGCAAAAGAGGATGCAAGTACAAATAAGTGAAGGTGCAAGTATTTTTCATTGATGCACAAGAGTTAGAAGGACATCCACAGGCTGGAGTCTCTTCTCTTTTTCAAGAATTACAAAAGGCTTTCAACATAACTCTTCATTTGATTTACGGCACCCCGAGCTTCATCAGAAACCACCTGGAATTCATTCATTCAACTTGATACAATACAAGACGCAGTGATACCAGCTCTTCTTGGAACAATTAAAAAAGAATATTCTTGAGTGCGGTTTGAGAAAATTTTCTACTGATCAAATAGTGACTCTGTTTCTGTCCAAGAGACTTAGAAGATGGATACATGGATTTGAGAATGGAGCATTGGAAGTAAAGATCCATTTGGAGAGAGTACTCTTTTCAGATATTTCTCTAATTCCATGTTTGACTTTTCTCCACCAACCGACAGTGGAAAACATTCCATACCATGGGTTTTTCATTTTCATAGCTGCAAGGAAATGACATGGAAGAAGAATTTGAAAGTTCATACCATTGTTGTTGCTCTTAATGCACAGCATAACTGAAATAGAGGAGTAGCAGTGCAGCTGCATTTCAAGTGTATAGTTCTTTTCATTTGGAACATTTACTCCTTGCAGATGTCCATGACCACATAGAGGTAGATAGATGCTCTATGCGAAATTAGGATGGTATTTCTTCAAGTACTTAGCCAAATTGGGGAGAGTGCTGTCAGAGATATCATAGTAATCAGGGCCAATGATGTTCATCATGTCATCAGTCCGCTTGCTAGCCAGTTCATCAGCCATTCCAACTCCCTTAAGAACCATTGAATCTGCACAAAAGATGAATAAACTAACTCTTAAATGGGTTTATTTTTCATAAAAATTGTGAAGAAATTTGAAAAAATGGCTAAGGCATTAAGTCATGCAAGTCTAAAAAATTGGCACACAAGTGTTCGGGTTCCGCGCTAGTGTTTGACGCGCACGTATAAATCGCGCAAATCCAGATACCTTGATAGAAGAACACCATCAAAGGAATATTGGAAGACAGAGAAACTTGAGTGGCTAAGATGACCTGCGCAATGAGAGCTTGAGAGGTTTGGAGTCCAGAAATCTAGATGCTCTGTACGGAGGTGAGGCCGTGTATTTATAGGCCAAGAGGCCTATCTGCGCACCATATACAGTGCACTCTAAGCCTGCGCGGCACACACTTGAATGCTGCCCACTGCACTCTGATGACTTGTGCACCACCTTTTCCTTTGGATGTCTTCAATTTCCTCAGAGTCAAATCCTCATTTTCTCTCCAGATCCAACTCTGAGGGGGGACTTTTTTTGACGCTCCTTTCATCACAAAATCTAAATATTCAAAAAGGGGAATATCTGAGCTCAAAATGATTCATCCTTTGAAGAAAATATCAATAATCGACAAAGGGATGAACAAGGAAAACTTTTCCCATATGCCGCACAAGTTTCCTCATGGTCGCGCAAATGGACATGTGCGACGCACCTTGGCACGCAAGTGACTTGCACGACCTAATTGATAACCACCTAGTAACCGCCTGGTGTCTTCTCCTGCCTATAAATAGACCTTGTGGTCCCCCCATTCGATAGGATCTTTTTCCAGAAACTTGGATTTAAGATCTCGATGCTCAAGTCGCTTCTCAAAGCTTCCAGAACATTTCTAAGGTAATTTCTTACCTAGAACAGAAGATCTAAAGAGAGGGAGGAAGGCCTAAGTGTTGAAATTCATCAACACTTGCGCGTCTGAGTGGCCATCCCTTAAGGGAAGTGGCCACACTTGCGTGCCACCTTACTTCTTGGATAGAACTTGTGTGTCCCTTTGCTGGATGAATCTCAAGAGCATCCTAAAGGGTTTAATAAAGAGTTGCTCAAGTGTTTCAATGCTGGTTGAATATCGCGCAAGTACCCCACCATGTCGCGCAGGTATACCTGCGCGATCAATACTTGTGTGCCCCCGCAATACTTGCGTGCCTTACAAGACTTGCACTCCCCTTCCTTTTTGGGTGCGTTTCTTGCCCATTTCACCCCTCTTAAGCCATTTTACCTTTCCTTTTCAAGATTCAGTCTTCAAGACACTCTTCAAATCCATTTTTGGCATGATTTCTTGATTTTAATTCCTTATCTAAAAAGAATTCTGTGGAATATCTCTCAAAACCTAGTGATTTAAATATCTTTATGTCACTAGATATGGAGTGTTCATTCATTCAACCTCATCCTTTAAGATGAGAGAATCCTTAACCTGGGTCTCCTTTTCAGGAATAATCCCCAGTCATAAGTCCTCTAATATGGGCATCCCCTTTTAGAGTAAGCCCCAAGTCCCTTAATTTTTGTGCATCCTTCTTAGGAGTAAGCCCCAGATCCTCTAATTTGGGATTCCTTTTCAGGAGTAAGCCCCAGTCTCAAATATAGGCATCCTCCTCTAGAGGAAGCCCCAAACATTAATCCTTAACCTGGGCTTCCTTTTTAGGAATAAGTCCCAGTCATAAATCCCTTAACCTAGACCTCCTTTACTGGAATAATTCCCAGTCATAAATCTTGGGCTTCCTTTTTAGGAATAAGCCCCAAGTCCCTTAAATTCTCTTTAACCAGTCCTAATTTACGTTTAATCTGGGATTCCTTCTCAGGAGTAAAACCAAATTATTAATCCTCTCTTGATTTGGGTTTCCATTTCAGGAATAAGTCCCAAGTTAGAGTATTCAAATCTCCATGAAGCACATATACCTAAATGGACCCTGTTCATGGATTTTCTCCCTAAAGTAAATCCTAAAATTTATCTGGGCAGTCATACATACATAAGCCCCACATTATTTCTTATGATTGAATATTTCATGGCAAAATTGTTTAATTTTTACCAATACCTCTTGTTTCTCACACCGAGCATGACTCACGTGAGCTTAGAGTGTAAAAGTAATTGTGACATCCTTCTTTGATCCATCAATCATAAACATCATACTCCCTTACTCGAACTACGTGGGTTCAGATTCCTTTTCCAAAACAAAGGATACATAGGTTTCCCATCTATGGGTTCGATCCCAACATTGAAATAATTTATGTCCTTCTGAATGACAATAAACTTCAAGTGCCCCACTGAGTGGCTTTAAAACCAGCCTAGTCATCATAATGACCAAGAGACTTTTATATAAATATTTTGAAGGATACCATTGACCAAGAATCTCTAAATAGATATAGATGATTCTCTATTGATGAAGAACCTCAAATACATATAAAAGATTCCCTAAATTTCTTACTTATTTAATCATTGATTGTTAAACTGAAGGAATGCTCATTTTTTACTTGGTAATGTAATAAGGATTCACGAACATATCTTAAATCTATAAAGAGAGTCCTGGAATAGACAATAATTCCCCTAAAAAAGGTGTGATGAGTCCGACCTCCCATCCTCTCGACCAATGAAAATTCCTAAGCCTCATCAGTTCACAAACTAATGAAGCACCTACCGTTGGAAAGTAGGTCCAAGTGGATGTGGAATCATTGGATGTTTCCGGTTCTATGAACAAACCTGTTAGATACTGATCAGAACGTTTGAATCTCCCATCCAAGAGGTCATCCATGAATTCTAAGGGAAGCACTGTTACATGATGAATTACAATATTCCACAAAATTTAATCTATTTTGTAAAGAATATGGACTGGTTGTTCCTCATAAGAGAGATTCTCTTCCAACTGAATTACCTCTAGGCGAAAAATATGAGATGGATCTGGCGAATACTTTCTCAACATTGAAACATGAAAAACATTTGGTACCTGGGATAAAATTTATGGTAAATTTAATCTATACACAAAAAATCAAACTTTATCCAATATTTCATAAGTTCCAATGAACCTCATACTTAACATTCCCTTCTTACCAAAACAAATCATAGTTTTCCATGGTGAATCTTTGAGAAAGACATGGTCACCTACCACAAAAGAGAGATCCTTCCTCTAGTTATCCACATAAATTTTCTTAATTCTCTGAGATGTACTAGTGTGCTTCTGAATCAACTGATCATTTTTTCCATCACTTCTACAAATTCTAGTTCCATCAGTTTCCTTTCACATACATCATCCCAAAAAGCTACAGTTCGAAACCGCTTCCAATATAATGACTCCAATGGACCCAACTGTATAGTAGAATAAAAATTTTCATTATAAGAAAATTCAACAAAATAAAGATGTTGGTCCCAAATTCCCTGGTAATCCATTGAGAAAGCACATAACATATCTTCTAAGGACTGAATAGTTCATTTTGACTCCTTATATGACTAAGGATGAAAAGTTGTACTAATATTTAATTCAATACCCAAAAACTTATGAAGGCCTTTCAAAAAGAAATAATAATCCTAGGATCATTACCATATACAATGGAGAGGGGAACACCATCCAAACTGACTATCTCGTTAACATACAACCATTAAAGTTGATCGAGAGAAATAGTATTTCGAATAGGAAGGAAATGTGCAGATTTAGTCAATCGGTCAACAAAAACAAAGTATTCATTTTTACCTCAAGATGTTTTTGGTAATCTCACAATGGGTTCCATTGATAAATTTTCCCATTTACACTATTTCATCGGTAAAGACTAAAGCATCCCTTCCAGTAACTGCCAGTCTACATTAACCGGTGGACCATCCGAACACTTCATAGTAATATCAACTATATCCCCCTTCATTCCATCTCCCTAATAAAACTCTCGAATATCTCTGTACATCTTAGTAATACGAGAATGAATTGAAAACAGTGAACTGTGAGCTTCACATAACAAATATTTCTTCAACTTTCAATCACAAGGCACACATAATCTCTTCACAAACCCCAAAACACAATAATTACCAATGTTTAAATTAGTCAACATACCCTTCTAAACAAACTCTACCATTTTCTTCCACACACTATGTTCCATCTGTGCATTCTTAATTCTGTATGATAGAGATGACTTCACTTACACATGAAACAAAATAGATGAATTTAATGCTCCAATACATTCAATGCCAAATTTCATCAAAACAAAAATCAAATTATCTCATTCCAAACATAGCTAGGTTAATGAAACATTACTTTTTCGACACAAATCATCATCCACATTATTTTCCATTCCATGATGGTAATGAGTTGTGTAATCATAATCCTTGATTAATTCCAACCATCTGCTCTCTCTGACATTTAATTCTTTCTAGGTGAATATATACTTTAAATTGTTATGGTCAGTATATATTTCACATTTTTCTCCATACATATGAAGCCTCCTAATTATTAAAGGAAAAAAAACAAAAATAGCTAATTCAAAATCATGTTTAGAGTAATTTAAATCATGAGGTTTTAATTGACGCAGAGCATAAGAATTTACCTGATCATTCTACATTAGGACACAACCTAGTCCTTTCAATGAAGCATCACTGTAGATAACAAACTCACTATTTCTAGAAGGTAGTTCCATAACTAGTGCATTCACCAATCTTCTGTTCAATTCCAAAAAATAATCATCACATTCTTTTGTCCATATGAACATAACACCTTTTCAAGTTAACATAGTCATCGAGATACATAACCATGAAAATATTTCAACAATATTCCAGTAATAACCTACAAAACCAAGAAAACAATGAAACTCCGTTATATTTGTGGGTATCCGACATTCCTAAACAACCTTTGTTTTAGCAGGATCAATAGTTATGCGATTTTTTGAAATGATGTGAAAAGGAATGAAATTTTTTAAACCAAAACTCACACTTTCTGAATTTCCCAAAAATTTTCTTTTCTTTTAAGGATTTCAAGACAACCCATAAAATAATTTCATGCTCCTATTTAATTTTAGAATAAATTAAAATATAATCAATGAACACAACCACAAACTTATCCAAGAACTCCCGGAAAATTCTATTTATATGATCCATGAATATAGTAGGTGCATTAGTTATCCCAAAAGGAATAACTAAAAATTCATAATTGTTATATCTAGTATGAAATGTAGTCATCATAATGTCTGCTTCCTTTATATTCACCTGATGGTTCCCCAATGTCATGTCAATCTTTAAAATATACTGAGCTCCCTAGAGCTGATCAAATAAATCATCAATATGAGGTAAATGATACGTGTTCTTAATAGTGATGTTTTTCAATGCACTATAATCAATTACAAGTTTCATTGAATCATCTTTATTTTTAACAAACAATATAGGTGCACTTCATGGTGATGTGCTAGGTCAAACTAACCCTTTATATAATAACTCCTCTAATTGCTTCTTTAAATCTAAAATATCATTTTGAACCATTTGATAAGAGTGTTTTCAAATTGGATTAGCATTAGGAACTAAGTGAATAGTAAATTCAATTCCTGATTAGGTATAATACCAGGAAACTCATCTAGAAAAACATCAAGGTACTCATCTACCACTGGCACATCATTAATCTAAATAGTTCCATTATTTTCAACAATATGTGCAATGTAAAATTAATATCAATATTTTACTAGTTTCTGAAGTTCCTGAAATGTTATCAAATGTAAGGGTTCATTCTTGTACACAAATTGTAAATATTTCTAAAAAGTAACCTCTTTAGCTCTGTAGTTAATCTCAAAAAGATAAACAGAAATCCAATACATACCAAAAATAACATCAACCACTATTGGAGGCAAAACTTTAAGGGTTATAGGTAGATTTTTTTCGAACACAAGGATTGGAAGGTTCTTATAATTCCTTTTTGCCTCAACATTTCCTCTAGGTGTTTTTACTATAAGTTCAAGATTCATATCTTGATATGGAACTCCCAATTTACTAGAAAACTTCTCTGAAAGGAATGAGTGTGTAGACGATGAATCAAATAACACGTTGGAATAATCTAAGAAAAAAACAGTGTACCTAATACTACTTCATTTTATGGCCCAACTTCTACTGATGTAGTTTCAATGGATTTCACCACCCATTTCTGCTTGAGGTCGGGTTTCTTTCCCTCATTTGATTTCTTTGTTGGACACTCATTTGCAAAATGACCCATTTAATTACACTTAATTCATTTTACTAACTATAAATCAGATTTTTTCTTACCATTACCCTGATATTTTTTCAGTGCAATTATGTGCCTTATGTATCATTTTACCACATAGGTAGTAGTTACTAAAATTCAAAAAACGTTCCCCAACATGCTTTTTACCACAATGTTCACAAACTATAAACTTATGTTTCTTACCATCAAACATTTTTGAAGAGTTCATCCATTTTATCTTCCACTTTGACCACTTATTCTGTTGTTTTTCAAAGAACACCAGATCATCAGAAAACTCCATTTCCACCTTCGCTATGCATCGAAAATGATTTTCAAAACTTTTTAACCCACAAAAATCTAAATCCATTCGATAATTTCGATTCAATCTTGAGTAAAAATTGATTATTTTTCTATGAAAATATCATATGAAATTTGGAGCATACGTTGCCAATCGAGTGAATTTTTCTCCATAAGTAGCCACTGAGTCATCCTCATACCTCAATTCAAGGATCTGATTTTCCTTCCTAAGAAGAAACAAAATAGTAAATTACTTTTCAAGAAACATACCATTGAATTCATCCCAATCAAGAGAATCAATATCCTCACTATCCTAGATATTTTTCACCATAGACCACCACTTATCTTCTTCACCTTCAAAACGGTAAAAAAAAGGCTACCCTTTTGATGTTCTGAACACCCCATGACATCAAAAAACATTCTAGTGTGTTAATCCCCCATTCATCTAGAACATGGTTATATGATACTATGAATGATGGGGGATGCTACCTCATGAAATACTCCACTACTGACATGTTACTCTATGGTTTTTCTAGCTAATATCATGCTTGGATACCATCACCATTTATAGCCTGTGTCCACTATTCCTTCACTGCAACAAACTGCTCAGTTCTGATTCAAACCATCTAAGGTTGTAGATATGGAAGGTCGTTTTCCTCTTGATGTCATCCTACCATATCGTCCATGTTTCCTCTATATAAAATCATTCTAAACCATGAAATATCTTAGGCAAAGCAACACTGTAATTTTTAAATGATATACCATTTCAATCATAACATAAACTAAAAATAATTTATGGATATTAATTTAACAATATCCTACCTCCCTAAAGTTGTCTAGATTGACCTCTGATAGCAACTATATGGACACAACCTTGAATATTACATAATCTTGAATTAAATGAATAATTCACATTGAGGATCTTTTCAGGATTGTAGTTTTAGTGAATTAGGACATAACTATTAAATTACATCTCAAAAATTACAATGATGAAAATTTTACTCAGTTTCCTTTTTTTATAAAATACAAAATCATGAAAAAATGAATCATGTTGAGTTCCATGTTTTAGACAGCATGAATTTCCCTTGAACCTATCCTTAACCCTATTCATCTTTATATCCTTTGAAAAACATTTAAAAAACATAGGATAATCATTAAAAGATGAGTAAGGGTTATGGAACAAAGAAAGAAAACATTAGATCATCAATAAATACATAACAAGATCCCTCTAAAAACCTCATGAAATCATAATATTTATGAACTTCACATAGAAATCATAAATCATAAAGGGTAACTTGTGGCATCCAGAATATACTTACATTGTAGTTCTCATAGCTACGTAGGTAGTAACATTTGGAATAACCATCACAATATATTCCCAAAATATATTAGGAGAAACATTTACATTTACCTCTATCACATTACCCAATGCATTGGAAAGTTGTCTCATGCTCTCCAACCATAGGTTTATCATGGAACCATCCGTATGCGTAAACAATTCCCTAGAACTATATCACATTCATAACACAGAAAACAAACATAATGGAAAGGTAAGATTTACACATTTCAATCACAACGTATGTTTCAAATATACTTACATAACAAATCCATTATCAAAATAATTTCAATACCAAAATATGTAATGGATTATATGGTTTTTATTTTCCTTTTTAATAATATTTTTTCTAGTTAAAGAAGGAAAATATTAAATAATACTCGTGGCAGCAGAAATGGTCGTTATCAACACTTACGTTAAAAAGGAACAATCTTTTTTTAGTTTAAAAAAATGGCTCCTAGAAAAATATTCCCATTTAAATAAATGAAAATTAAAAGGTTTTTATGAATCATATTAAATAAAGTCATGTATAAAAAAATTACTTCAATGAATGAAGATTGGGTCGAAGTCTTTTACCTGGTATATGACACGAGTCGATCATTCTTTAATATTGTTAATAATAATCTATAGTTAATTTCTTCTTTCTTAAGAACTGTTTTAATGTTTATTATTCCTTTTATATCAATTATTTCTTTTCTTTAACAATTAGTTAAAAATTTTAGTTTATATCTTGAAATTTTTCAATGTTTTGAACTTGAGTTAAAAATGAACTTGTTATAATTATAAATTGTTCTTGGGGGCGAGATTTAATTATCTCCAGAATGATATTCATGATTTAGATATCATATATATCATGTATATCTAGTATATATATGTGTTTATAATAGTACATAACATTTGGATAAAATAAATGAAATGCACTGTTCATGGAGATGGTAAGCCGTACGTACGAGTGAACACTCCTTTCAGTTTTATTTCATATTTAATGTAATAAAAACATAATAGAACATAGTTATATTAAAATTACAGTATAATATAATATATAACTTCATAAACTCGGTCCATTAAATGTTCTATGTATGGCATTAAAAATTCATATCACATTGAAGGGGTTGTAACCCGCACTTCCTCAAATTAAATTATCGTATTTATCCAATATGGAAAACCCTAAAGGAATTCTGTAACTGAAACATATAAAATCATAGAATCAAAATAAATATAATAGATATAAAATATAAATATAGTTCCATATTAATGTCCACCATAAGATGAGTTTAGAGATATTTGAACAATCATCGTTTTATGAGGCGTTAGTTTGACGTCCATAGAAACAATATGTTCTTTAAACATTAGATATAGGTGTGTGAAAGTGTAGTTCGAATCAATCTCATAAAACAACATAGTATATTGAGGATACTGCTTTTGTTATGAAATAAAGGAATATAAATAGTTTATGGGGTTAGAGAAGTAAAATAAAACAAAAGAACTTAAGTGAAGACATAAACTTTAAATCAGGTATCTTCCATTGGTTTGAACCAAAAGGTTTACTTGAATTTCCTTATTCCTAGGGGAAGGCTTCTAAGAGGAGGAGATGGAAGTAGGTAATTTAATTAGTTAGTGTTTGGACGTTCCAAGGGGCTTGAGATGTGTAGGATTCTGTTATAAGTTAGGGTTTTTATAAGTGGGAGGAAGGGGCTCTTTAGGAATGTTTAAAAAATATTATTTTATTATATAATGATTTCTGGTTTCTTAAGGTCCAAATCCCATTATAGTCGAAGGTAAGATGACTCGTATCTGAAAAAAATAACCCAATAATAATTGGACAGGTTTGTGATATTGTTTTATCCATTATAATTATATTTATTTAAATCATTAATTAATTAGGTAAACACTGCATCATTATTGTGTGAAAAATAATTTTCTTTATTTGATGTCTAAAAGTTATTAAACATATATCATGATTTGGAAAGTTTTTTATGCTTTCAAAGGAATATTTATACTTGAAGAGGTAACTTATATAATCCCATGTAAAAGTTTATTTACTAAAAGATATATGGTTATTTCATTTTGACTTTACTTTAAATTAATTAATATAAAGTGTCATTATCACTCTCAAGTGGCTCCATGGGGTCCCAAAATCGACCCAAGGATGCCAATGGTCAGACATATATCAACCAATAGGATTAAGACACATGTTAGGGTAACTTAATATTATTATAATATTATTTTTTTACCCATATTTACCAGATTTACCCTTTAACCATGGAAAATAAAATATTTACTCAAGTAAATATTTATAATGTCTAAAAATAAAAGTTACATATTTACACAATTGGGACCTTCTAATTCCAAATATGAAACCTATTTTTCGAAATTCAAAACATAGAAGTGGCAGAAATTAATTTAAAATTAATTCTTGTTATCAAAACTAAAAGAGTGTTTTTATGAGATAAAAACTATCAAAAGATTGTTTATTGTTTTTGTCCAGTTTCTAAGTGAAATTACATCCTCTGAAAAAAATTGAATTAAATTGTAAAAAAATATTATAATTACACATTAAAAACAATTTTAAATATAATCTAACCTTATAAATAAATTATATTAATTTGAAATTTTGAATAGAAATATATTATTGTTCAATATTCATTAAAAAATAAATTTTATCAAGAAAAATACATAAAATTTACCCATTGTAAATTTTGATTACATGATTGTAAAGATTATTTGATTTAGTCAAATAAAATATGTAAAAGATTCCAAAACTATTTATAATGAGTGTTCTCCATCAAAATGTGATAAATCAACATTTTAATGAATATTGTAGTATTTAGGCATAAATTCATAATCTTTCTTATTTCATGCATCTAAAATTTATTACATAAATGTAAAAATATTTAACAAACATGTATATTCATATTGTAGTTAGTTTATTCGCTTCCTAATGATACAATGTCTTAGCTTTAACTACAATTTAAAATAATATTTTATCATTATTTTTTTATTATGGCCCAACATTGGGTGAAATGTAAGATTTCAAAAAAACCTGTTGTTTCATATCAGGTATTCCATCGAACATAGAATCCACATTGAAGTAAAACTAATATTTATTTCATAAATATAAATAAATATGAAAAATGTTATAAGCTCTATTTACCTGGGATGTTAAAATATCTTTTAAAAATTATAAAATATTTTTTTAAGTAATTGATATCTTTTTATTTTAAACTAACCATTTGAAAAAATATAAAGGATTCTCGAAAAATTATTTAAAAATCTTTTTTAACAAAACATATTTTTATAAAAAAATTTCTTTGAAAAATTACTTAAAATAATTGAATTTCCAAAATATTATGGGATTTTGTTTATATAAAACTAAATCTAGTAAATTTGAAAAATAATATTCAATGAAATGATTTTCATGATGTTTGAGATATCTATACCTGTCGAACATTAATTTTTTTAAAAAAAAGTTTAGAAAATTGCCACAATCGATAAAAGACAAGAATATTCCTTTATAAAAAATATATCATTAGAAGGTAAAACATGGGTAAAATTTTATTTTAATTATTATAGGATAATTATAGAAAATGTTGGAATGAATTTTTTGAAAACATTTATTGGGAAGTTCACAGATATATGACCAAAAAAGTAATCTATTATGTTATTCTTAAAACCATTTTATCAATTATAATAAGAAAAAAATTGGAAAATTGGTGTCATTACATTAATATATCACAAATAACTTGAACATAATAAAATTTATTATAATTTTTGAGTGATGGATCAGAATATTCCATCAATATAAAAATAATAAAAAAATATTGTTATAAATTATTAAACTATAATAATAATCTCTTACCACGTTTTATAATTTTATCAAAATAGACCTGAAAAAATAATATTAGATGAAGCTTAAATTTCAATTATATTAATTATTTAAATTACACAGAATTTCATTGGGAATTATATACACCACATCAAAATATATTGGTTTATAACATAACATGTGTCAAATGAAGGAAAATTGAGACCAAATTTCTTTACTGATTTGATAACTTTTCAACAAAAAACGTGAAAAAAGTGATTTCATAAAATTATTATGTGAATTAAAATTAATTTATGTATAATAATCATGTAATAAATTAGTGCACAATTTATACACCATAGAAAGGAATTTTTTGGTGAATAAGTAAAAAGTATCATAGAAATAAAAGTGAGAGTAAAAATCCCCTAACTATGTGATTAATAGTGGATTTGTGAGATCTGTGAAATAATAACATCTATTATAGTTTTTAATATAATTTTATGAATATTATTATAGATAAAAAAATTAAATAGGGTTAGTATATACACCCCACCATAATTATACGTGGTGAATATATCATTTTTCTCTATGAAATTAAATTTAGATCAGAAAACCATTACCTTATTTATTGAATTTCATTGTACACATTCAATCCTTCTATATTTTAAGTATATTTTTATTATAAATATACTAATGAAACATATTTTTATATAGGATAAAATAATGTTTTTGTTATGACATTATATTAACAATTATTTAACAATTCCACGTACTGTTTTTTGACATGTAATAGCCTACCTATTTTTTATACATGTTTTGACTTGTTATTCTTTGTCATCATACATAGATAATGAAATAATAATGTTTATTATATAATATGAGATTTAAATATATTATATATTTATTATATAAAATTTAATTATAATCTTTTGAATATAGATATAGGATATGAAATACACCATTCATAGAGATGGAAGGCTTTACGTATCCATGTATGTTGTTTCAGTTTTTTTTGTCTTATGGAAAGCATGAAATTTAAATTATATATATATATTAAAATTATATTATAATTATTATTTCATAAATATAATATATATGTAATAAATCCATACTTAAAATATCCAATGTAATGTGTGAATGAATCACATTACTCTGAGGATTCGGTAGTTCACATGTCCCCAAATGATGTAATTGTATTCCTAAAAAATAGAATGCATGGATTAATGTTTTATATAATAATTTAATAATATTATAGATAACATAAAATTAATATATACCATTTAAAAACAATTTGTATAAAAATATTCCAAACTATTAATGATGGTAATTGAAGAAAAAATGACATCAGTTTGTGAAGTTTGTGTCTTCCCTAAACACGAATTATGATTGTGAATCCAATTTTATGGATGTGTATAAATTATAAGGTATAACCAATAATATCAATAAAATAAAATAAAATTTGTTATAATGATATTATTATATTAGAATGATATAATAATAATTTCATTTGTGGAGAAAAAAATAAAATGAAACTACTCTTTGATGAAAGATTCCTCTTCTTCAAATAACTAATTTTTCACCAAAGGAAACCAATGGGTTTCATTATTCCCAAATTGAGAATTCTATGTTGATATAAGAAAATTTTATAGATTATTCAGTTATGGTTCAGATGATATAATGGTATTTATAGGTGTGTATGTGTGAGGGTGTGGGTTTCCTTTTAAAATAGTTGATGGGCATTCTTTTAAATACCAGAAGGGAAAACTTATTGATAGATTTTCATTACTTAATGTACCTACAATAAATGTTTTTTTATAAAATATTTGGTAATGGTCTACCTATGTCCATAAAATGGGGGTTTTTACATATTTCTATTTCATTTTGGTTCAATTTTTTAATGTTTCATCCCCTGGTAGAATAATTTTTTTATTAATCCATAAAATAATTTTAAATTTTTTTCTCTAATATTTATGGTCAAAAACTAAATTTAAATTAATATATATTATAATATATGATTTTTTCAAAAATGAAATCAATTTTTAAGAAATTTTAATGGTATATTTTGTATAAATTAATTTTAAATTTATCCCAAATACGAGACTAATAAATATGTTTTTAATGTGAAAATATTCATTGTTTTGAAATGTTTTTATATTAATTTTTAGTGTGAAATTAAATATAATGACCGAAATTTGATTAATATATATATAATTTATCTAACATATAATTTAAATGAAAATAGAAATCTTATTTAAATATTTAAAAAAATTAAATGAAAAAGTAGTTTTCAAATAAAATTCATTATTTTGGCTATACATAAAAAATGGAAACCTTTCAAAAACAATTTATTGAATTCAAATTTTTATATTACAATTTTAAATATTAATTTTATCTTATCAAATAAAAATTAAAAATTTATAATAAATTATTTTTAAAATATGTCTTCTGTTTAATTGATTCAAACCTATCTTTATAAAAAAAAATACCAATTTGTTTTTCTAAAATTTGATTTATTCTAATATTATTCTTAAACATAATATTAGATAAATTAAAAAAATGATTGAATAAATTATAGTTACATTCTATTAAAAAATATTACTAATATTCATTAATCTAATTTAATTAGATAAAATGCCTTTATGGGGATTAAAATAGTTTTTTATAAAAACAAATCCATTATATTCAGTTGGATTTTATTTCCATTTAAAATTATTTGATGACCAAAGAGGTAAATTTGTAAAATGGGTAAACTATATTTTCCTAATTTTTTACTTTTATTCGTTGATAAATATAACCATTGGGAATTAAAATTGCTGCAAATAATGTTATAATTTGAAATAGTTTTATAACAGGTAATGATAGATAAAAATTTATAGATAAGGGAGAGACGATGGCCTCAACCAATAAGATTATTCCCTTTTAAGAAATTTTTAAAAAAAACATGGGAGGGATGTAGTATCATAGGAGTTCACCCATGTACATGCACATAAAATGAATTAGCATGTGATCATTGAACATAATCAACTACGAGAAATGTTTAAATTAGTATAGATATAGGTTAATATTATTAAACACCATGTTATACTACAACCACAACACATATTACCATTTGGGAGTCAGTTGGGGTAATAAAGTGTTAGGTAACTATAAAATATTATCATAAATGTTTAATTTAATATGTATAAATGAAATATTTATTTCTTCAAATATCATTTCCAATCGTATTTATAAAAATATAAAATAAGATTTATTTAACAAATAGATTATTGTATATAAAAAAAAAGAATTATATTTTTGGAAAAGTTAAAAACTATTTGAATAAATTTAAGAATATTAAGTAAAATTTCATTTCATGAAATAATCTTATAAAGATAAATATATTTTTAAATTAACAATTATATCATGTTTCAATGTACTATGATATTGTTATTAGATTTACAAAGATAAATATTTCTCAGAAACTATTACATATCCATCAATAAAGGATTTAAATATATATTTTTAAAATTACTTATATATAGATTTATTTTGAAAAAAATTATATTACTAATCAAAAAATTAATATTCGATTATGGTGATGTGTTTTAATTTCTCTAAAATATAATTTCTTTCAGTGAATGGAAAACATAATGTTCAATGTTTCAAATATCCATTATGAATTGATAATTATATAGTAATTTAATAATATTAAATAAAACTAAATATATGAAGAAAATATATTAATTTTTCAATATATTTTATATTATTGGATTAAAATAAATTTTTATTCCTTTAAATGACATTACAATCTTTATAATGGACATTCTGATTTTTGATATTATGTTTCGAGAAAATATATTTTCCTATGGAATATAAAATATTATGAAATTAATTTCATTTCTAATTAATTAAAATATTAAAAAAATAACAAAAATATATGAATTCATGGTCCAAATACATAGGTAATAAAATGGGATTTAAATTTTAAAAATGTTGAATTGTAAAAATAATAATTAGAAATTATTAAACAATTTATCATCATCTACTATAAATTAAAAAAAATATCACATTCTTCTCAAATAATAGTCCATTGAGAATTTAATTATACTAATTTGATATCTCTAATTTCCCCCATGAGGTTTCAAATTTCGTATGGGTTACCTATCAAATACATAAGATGTCACGTACCAAGGTAAGGAAATTCTCATCCACATTCCTCTATTAGATTCAAGCACCTACTTATTACTAATTACAAACAATTTTATAAAATATAATGAATTTAAAATTTTCAATATTCCTAAAATTTAGGACGTATTAATGTAATAATTTCATACTATCTCATTAATCCTCCTCAATAATCTTGTTTTAAAACTAGTTTTTAGAGTGAAATCATCCCTTTAATTTTCATTCATTTCAATGTAAAATCAATATATAAAAAATATCAAACCCATTTCCCCATTCATGGATATTAACTATTATGTAATAATTATTCATTTATTATGTTCTTAGAAATATGAAACCCATATTCCTTTATCATTGTTTATATATTAGGTAATTATCATTTCATTAAATATTTCATATTTTAAAAATATTTTCATGATAACCATTAATTATATCCTAGACATTATTTATTAAATCCTTTCACAAGATCAATGTGGAACACATGAATTTAGACATATATAGCGTGTTACCTAATTGTGATCTAATTAATTTTTTGAGGAATTAATTTATAAATATTTCATTATTTATGATACCTTTGTGAATAACATTGGTAGATATGTTTTATGAGGACTTGGTGATAGACCATGTTGATATGCTTATGAATGCCTCATTTTAATTTTGTATCCACATTTATAGGTAATATATCATATATTTCGATTTATAAATTCATGTTATTACTCTTTTTATTCCATGATGATAATTCATGTTCTATTTTCTTAATATATCCCATTTTGGTAATTTTGATCACCCATTCCTATTTCTGAATGAAAATAATGATGTCGATTGTAGAATCTCACTGTTGGTGATTAAATTATTAAATTGTTTTTATATAAAAGGTATAAAATCATGAATGGATGAATATTTTATTAGAATTATTGAAATAGAAGCGTGAATGATTTATATTTTACAACTCAGAACACAAATTTCCACATTTTTTCTGAATATCATGCTCATTCTATATCATTCTTACAAAGATTTCATAATACACTACCTGGATTCTTAGGAATGGAAAAAAATTTGTGTATGAATAATTTATCAATAAGGGTTATGTACATTGGAAACTACCAAGAATCCAAAAGAATAATAAATATGAAAAAATAAATAAATTAACATAAAATCCATTTAATTTTTTTATTATCATGATTGGATAAGGAAAAATCTATATGAAAAAGAAAATAACAAAAAACATATGTGACTTAATCTATAAACCTATAATGAAATTAATTTAGATAAAATATAATATGTATAGGCTCATATAAAAAATTACACAAATTTTGATGATGTTAGTTTTTAATTATTGGACATCATTATCTCAAGTATCCTTATATATCTACTATCTAGGCCATTTACAAGAGTGTTTAAAACTAATCGGTAGGTATACACTAGAAACCCATTTAAATAAGTCTGTGAAAAAGATTCATCTAATGAATATATAGAAGAATGAAATGGAAATCTATAACTGGGTCCCACCACATCATTATATGAAAATCATTCCTTATATATAAAATAATCCATTTTATTTGTTGATAATATTCATTCTCAATAAAATTTTGCATCGATTAATTAATATGGGTTGACTAGAATTTCCTCAATCAATCTAATAAAATTAAATGTAATATACCAAATTTATATATAATATATGTTTCATGTAGTAATCATATCCATGAAAGTTAATATGGATATTAATTGGAATTGTAATTTTTATTGATAATAAGAATGTGAGTAATTCAATATAAAGTTATTGAATACATGAATAAATCAATAAACATATTTTTTATAAAAAAACAATAAAATAAAAAATAATGATGTTTTATTAGATAGTGTATATCCAATGAAAAACCATTCTTATAAAACCATTTAAATATATTTCATTAAATTTAATCTCTTTAATTGCTTGAGTAACAAGCAACCCAGAGTCAAAACAAAACAAAATATAGTATTCCATTATAATACAACCATTATATAATTACCACACTCTTTATTAAAAATCAATACATAGTTTATTACATAACATTACGTTTAATATATCATATAAGATAAATAATTCTAGTTTTTTTGGTAATTAGTTATATTACATAACAGTTTAAGGGGGAAACATCATCTTTATTGATATCTTCCATAACATTCTATCACTTAAAACTGCTTTTGATCACATGGGGACATACATTAGTAATATTTTATCTATAAAACCTAGTAAGGGAATAAACATTCATAACATGTTGAGAATATTAATTTTTAGACAATTTTTATATCAATGGGGAATAAAAAGAGTAGGAAACATAAAAATTATTAGTTAGACATGATAAAAAATTATAATCATAAAGGAAACATGGGAAATGTGGAAACGACAAAAAAAATTGAATAATAAAAATAATTAAAGGTTAACCACTAAGACCTCATGATGAAAAAAGTTAAATAAAGTTATCTACTATGCTTATAATCCTAAAAATATGACTCATGGAACTAAACATTTCCTGTTTAGTAGGTGAACTATATAATTATGGCAGCACCCATAACGTTCATTTTATTCTCCAACATAAGTGTTCCATATAAATCAAACAACATAAATTCATTGATCAGCATATTTTTTTTCATAGATCATGGATTGTGGAATACATACATGAAATTCTAATTTCATAGTAATATATGTCTCTAAAGATGAATTCCATTGATAGTGAATGGATATGGTATAGAGCATAATATTGTTTTGGCATGGAAAATAATGGTGAAATATCTGTAGCATAACAAAATCCTATTAAAATTAATAAAATTAGTTAATTAGATATGATTCTTCTAAAATAATTTTTTATATAAAATGGGTAGTAATAGAGGCACGTGATAATATATCCCATGATTTGGAGTTGGAAATAGAAGGTATACGATACTAAATAAATTTTAATGAATAAGACAAGGTGATGATCCCTTACCTTCTAAGTGTGATTCAAATGGTTCAGATGAGATTATTGAAAGCATGGGGGAACCATAAGATAAATCCAAATAGTTGATAGAGTAGTATGTAGATTCTATGTGGATTTGTAGTGGATAAAATGGGATCTAGTGTGGGTTTATATAGAAAATGAGTTGGTGATTATTTATTATTTATCAAGAATTTGTTTTGGTATCTATATAATGAAATTACTAAAACCAAAAAAGAGTTCTTTTAATATTACCCTATTTTTTTCAAAAGGAATTGGTTTTTAATAATATATAAGTCTAAGAGATTAACGTAAAAGAATAATACACTAGTTTATGTGGAAGTAAGACATACTCTTAAAGAATTTATTTATAAAACATAAAATATATTATTCGTTTTGGAGGATTGAAAAAAATTCTATATATAATTAATAAAATAAACATAAAATAAAAATATTTTAATTTTGATAAATATATTAGGTCGTTTTTAGTATTTATTACATCAATTGTGGGTCATTATGATGTCATAATATAGAATGTATATTTTTTTAGTATTTAACTATTCCCATGAAATCAAATTTCCTAGAAAATTATTAAAATATAACCATTGGATAAATTTTTTATTCTAATTATAGAAAAAATATAGGTTTTATAAAAATAGTTATATAAATATGAGCATTTTCACTTTGATAATAATAATCAATATTTTTTGAGAAATGATAGTTTCAAAAAAATTGTTTTTTAACCATTAGAAAAATTAGATTTGACCTCATAAAAATTAAATGATAATTTATATTTATGTAAATTATTTAATAATAATATTTTACTAAAATATTATTTATTTATAAAATATATTAAGTCTCCAAAATAAAATTTATTATAAAAATTGAATACTAATTAAAAATACCATTATGGTTTTATTATCTAAAAATCAAATTCCTTCCTAAAGAAATGATAAGATAAAAATATGTAAATTATTATATTGAAAAAGAATTATTTTTGTTTTCTTGATACATGTTCAATTAATACACCAAAAACCCCTTATGTAAAAGAATGTGTTGGTGAGACTTTCATGGCGTGGTTCGACGTACACAGTTAGGGTTGTGATCCTGATGAGGTTTAACTTGTCCTATAAATAGTTTTGATCTTGCATAGGATGTGGATTCCAAGATTGGTATAGGTCCAAGAAAAATAAAATAGATTTTGTATCCCTCATATGTTCTGATATATGGGATTTATATAGTATGATCCTACCGGTTGAGGCCATCACATCCTTTGTTTGTGTCAATTACATTTTTTAAAACCCTATATTTTTAATAACAATTTGATCACTATTCAATATATACATTATCCACATTAAATAATATTAAAGGTTATTTATTTTGGATTTAGTAAGACAAAATAAGTTCATGTGTTTTCTATAACCATAATAAATAATAAGATATTTATTTAAAATGAATGGGGAAATTTTATTTATCATAGTTTTGGTCTTGACAATCTTCCCCTATTAAGAAATTTTATCCTCTATATTTTAATATCCACACAAAAAAATGATGGTAATTTTTATTAATCACTTTATTTATTTCACTCATCAGCTATGAATACTTATGGTTTATCCACAACCCATTGACGATGTTTATTTTCATATTTTGTACAACTTTGTGTCTAAAATCTATGATATTCACTGTATTCTCTATATAGGATTGTTCATTCTACAATGGTACGACATTTGTATTGAGTTCATGTGAGTATTATGGTATACATAACATCAATAGTGATATTTTTAATACATCAGGTACTAGATAAATGATTGGTTGATATTATAGTAAATAAGCCAACGCTATGACTCAACCAAGGATCTCAATGAGGGGATGTATTCAGAACTAAGATTTCAATTAATTTTAAATCTCAAGACATTATTCTATAGAGATATGAGGAGTAAAACCATGTCTCCAACATTAAAATCTCGGAAATGTGGATGACTTCTAGAATAAATAATTTTTTTGGCTCAAAGAAGCCTTGATGTGTTGATGAATGGTCTTAATTATTTCCTATATTTCCTCAAAAATTTCAGTGCATAGTTATTGTTTTCTCCAATATCATCACAACATTAAAATTTTTAACTATTTTCATAAATGGACTCATAAGGAGGCATTAGAATTCCAGAGTGAAAATTGATATAGTATATGAACTCAACTAGAAAAATATATCTATCCAAGCCTCCATTAAAATCCCTAGAACATTCTCTACACATTTCTACTAGTGTCTAAATAGTCCACATATATTGGATAACATTTTTAAGATTATGTTCCATACTAAATTTCAGCATAGTGTTTAGAACATTTTTTTTACTTTTCTAGAACGGCTTGGTGATACTCATATCTTGATTGGATACCACTAATAGTGGAACTCCAAGAATCCTCATAAAATCCTTGATGTATTTCAATGAATCAATATCTAGTGATAATTCCTTGTGAATTTAAAAAAATATTTTAATTTTTGTAAGAAAATCCACCACATGTCAAATAGTATTTTTTTCTTCCTGATGTTTTCAAATGTCCCGTGACAAATTCCATGGACATTATTTTGCATATATGTGTAGGTATGGGTAATGGTTGCATCATCCGATATAATTTTACTTTCCACCATCCCATATTGAAATACAATACATCTTTTATTATATTCTATGATATCTTTATTCATAATGTCCCATATATAGTTTTTTCACAGATCATGATACTTATTTTTTGCTTCTTGGATAAATATAAAAGTATGAGAAATGGGAATTATCCAACAACTCCTTCTTCAACACATATTTTTTTTGCACACATATTCTTGACAAAAATATTTCAAAATCTACTTCATTAATATTGAACTCTATGAATTTACCTTTTATAATTAATTCAACATCCGTTTTTATTCACACATCATCTCTTTGATAATCCTTTAGCCTCTCTATAATGAATAGTTGAATAATATTTTGTGAATAGATTGGTGACGTTCTATCCTTTATGATACCAATTTATAGTCTTTTTATATCCATGAAGATCAATTCGTTATTAAAATTTATCCATAATAGAATTTTTGGATTTTTACACATAGTGTGTCTTCCAATTTATTTTCATTCCCTAGATAGTAGTTAATTGGGCTGTAAAATTCTTTTATTAGAACTAACCATATTCATTGGCACATATTCTTCACTTTTAATTTGAATATATATGTGGATTTTGTTTTCTGTATACATTTCACAGTTGTCCCAAAATAGGTAATGTCAATATATTTTCAATGTTAAGATCAATATAGCCATCTCTAGATTATGTGTTGGGTATTTATGTACATGATAATTAAACATATTGAAGTGTAGGTTATGAATTTCCCATTATAAATTAACACACATCCCAAAACATTCTTCAAAGTATCACTACATATAATGAAAAATTCTCCACTTGTGGGATGTCTGAGAACATGGTAAGTGATAAGACTATATTTTAGCTCCTTGAATATTTCTTCCCATTCTCAACCCCAATAAAAGATGAATACCTTCTGAGTTATCTTGGTTATTGGATTTGAAAATTTTGGGAAATTTCTCTCAAATCAACAATATTACCCATCAGTTATACGAAAAATATAGATATATATCATAGATTTTTTCTGTGATCATATTTCAATTAATACTATCTATGAAATGTCCACAGATATCTTATTTCATGTAATTATGTTCTCTAATGATGACTCATCCTTCTAACATAAATAACATTTTCACTATGTGGAATAATGATTCTCCTTTACAATGGTCTATTAAATAGTACTCAGATGATCATGATTCTGCTACATGGTTTTGGAAAATCTTATAATATCATCAATATATATTGCCAAAAATTTGTTGAGATAATTTATAAACACACTATTCATCAAGTCCAGGATGATTTATAGAGGATTAGTTAGTCCAATTTTTATTACTATGAACTCATTGTGCCAGTATTTTGTATGAAAAATAGAATTGGGGGATATCTAACTTCTTCACCCGAACATAGTTATATATCTACTAGAGATACACCATGGGGAAGTATTTTTTTCACATAGATAATAAATAAATTCATCAATTAGTTGAAGAGGAAACATGTTCTTTATAGCGATCTGGGTTATCTTATGATAATAAATGCAAAGGATCACATTCCTATCATTCTTGATGATTATGAGGAAAAGTGCTCTCCATGGTGAATCACATGGTAGTATGAAACCTGTAACCATGTTTTCCAGTAGTTGTTTTTTCACCACTTCAGATTATATAAAATTAATTCCATACAGAGTCTTGGATTTTCATAACCACACAAGCATATGATCAATTGAAAACTAATCCTCTTAGCTTGGATAAAGACTATAAAAGTCTTCAAGAAACACATCATATTATTCCCTCATAATAGGCATGTCTAATGTGATGATTTTTTCCTTATAATATATAATGTGAGAAAGATATGTTTTCTCAGAGGGAAATAATATCCATGCATGAGATGTTGGTTCTAAATAACATTCTTCCTCCACATCATACATTAAAATAATTGGGGGTTGATACATGATATTAATAGTGATTTTATTTTCATAAAAACATTAGGTTTTCTCAATATAGGGAAATCCAATCCATTTCCAGAATTGTAAACAAATACACCAAATGGAGTATCACAAGATTCTATGGGATGTTCATCCCACAAATATTGATAGGGTCAGAGTTATTTACTTGGGGTACAATAAGTACCCTATTTTCCATTTTCACTGATGTCTCTACTTATAATCTTTATGGTGGCCATATTATAGTTCTACTAATATTTTTTGTTATGATGGAATGTGTAGAAGAAAAATAAAATCATGAACACCCTATTACTGAATAACAAACTCAAGTACATGTGACCACATCATTATAGGTATCCACCATATATTTTGTGATATAAAAATCTCCCCTTTACTGCCTTGGAGGTTTTTTGTTGTCTTTCTAACCCTTGGCATAGTGCACATGTTTTTAAATTACCCGGTTCCATGAATTGTTTCCAATCAACAATGTGTATAGGGTTGAATGGAGCATTACATTCCTCTAAAAAAATTTGGTTACCCCTATATGAATTTTTTTTTCTATGATTCCTTCCTTCCCACACCTAAATAAGCTCCACACCCCCATTAAGAAATAATCAGGTTGATTATTTCAATACATTTTTCATTTAGGGTATTGAAATTTTCGAGAATATTTATATTTCTCCATAAGACTTCTATAATTGAGCTCCACTTTTCTTGTTATTTTCCTAAGATATATAAGAGTATCACCAATATCCATTTTGACATTCAGGACACATGAGTCAATTTACACATATTTATTAATGTCGTGGATTTCCATTGATTTTTAATGAATAGGTTTTATCTAACCAAATAAGTGTTCCACCGTGAATTTGAGGGCAGCGAAAAAGGAAAATGTGTAGAATGAAAATATTGTGATGTTTTCCTCAAACACCCTAATATATTCATTATATTTTTTAGGATGGAATGTAAATCCCTGTCCATTCTAAGATGGATATGGAAATGAATGTATTTTTGAAAAAAACAATTTCTGAAATTCCTTTATCCTAATAAATTTGATCTCTTCTTCATTATTTGTATTACTGATTAATGTCCTCCACTTGTCAGATGAATCATCCATATGATAAACATCCAAAAGAACCTTCTCCCACACATAACATTGATGTAAGGAGATTATATTCTCAAAAGAGTTGGTTCATTGATCCACAATTAAGGGGTCGAATGATCCATTGAATGTTGGAGCACTTGGTAGCAAAAGGGTAAAAATTAATGTTTGTTCTTTATTTGGGTCTTTTGAGAACTCCTCTGGATCTAGGATTCTATTCATAATTTAAATCATCCATGAGTGTATTATTATAATGATTTTGATTTTTTCTTGCATTAGTTTTGGAATCTCATTGGGTCAGTCATCACATTGCCTATCGTATTGATTGTTTACTGATTCCTCTTATTTCTAACCGTTATCTAGAATAATGAAAATTTTACAGTTGATTATTTTTAAAATATTAATCACCTAGAATTTAATCCAACTATAATAAAGATATAACTTATAATCTAAATAAATTTCTTTAACATGTGAATTTCTAGGCCTCAATATATATGTTATCCATGATTTATTTTTTAACATTGACTCTTATTGGAATTTTTTTACTCATTAATAATTCATAATGAAAATATGAATTTTAAAAATAAAATCCCAAGGTATTATAAATATATGTGTGTATAAAGGCCCATTTTAGTGCACTTATTCTTGGTCAAGTGTAGATAAATGTGACATTTTCTACTTTTAGCACTTTGTACATATGTGCCAAAGATACATCCAACTCTATTATCCTGACATTGATGTATTTTCTTGATAAATAACATAGTATATATATATATATAATTATAGTGATATTTTCTTATACATATTTATATCCCATAAGATTT
Source organism: Viscum album (assembly GCA_963277665.1). Classification (NCBI taxonomy): domain Eukaryota; kingdom Viridiplantae; phylum Streptophyta; class Magnoliopsida; order Santalales; family Viscaceae; genus Viscum; species Viscum album. Next base: position 1,760,944,523 of record OY728120.1, on the reverse strand, counting down.
ACCTATAGTTTTGTAATCTTAAACCCCAATGCTACTAAACATTTACTTTGATACCAAATATGACATCCTAACACATTATTATAAATTAAAACATGTATTTTAAATGAGGTTAGAGTTTATGTAAACTAGAAGATCATTAATTCTTGATTCATTTTGAATTAAAAACAGTTCATAAAAATGATAAACATTAAAAAACATCATCTCAATTGAAAACATCCTTATAATTCTTACACTGAAAACCGGATGGGATAACCTGGGGGTATAGAAAAGAAAGTGGCACAATATAAATCTTAAAAGAGGAATAAACATCATGTGAAATGAAGGGAATATTATATCTTATAAAATATGCATACCAAAAGGTTATAAAAATTGTAGAAAATATAAACATGAACAATGATAAATGATACCACACGATAATTATAAATGTAACTTGGGAAATGTGGAAAAAACATAAAAACCAGATTTTAAACATAGGTCGAAGATAACTTCCAAGCATTCAGGAAGGAAAATGACTCATAAATGAACCAAGTTTATTATCTCTCCAAACACGATGCCTTCTGAGACTAAGGAATACAAAATTCATTGTAATTATATATATTTTATGGCACAACCTTTTAGTTTCATTTAATTTTATGCTTATGTGTGCCATATAGATCATGGAACACAAATTAATTAATAATTAAATGTTATTAAATGATATTTGATTGTGGAATAAATATATATATGTCCCAAGTAAATGGTTTATATGTATATAAAGGTGAAAAAAATTTATATAAAATCGGTATGGTAATCAATACACAATTATTTTACCATGGAAAATCATGATGAAATTTTGACAACAGAATGACATCACTTTAAAATTATTAACATGGGTTGATGATATAGAAATGGGTTTTCAATAATATATAAATAAAATTGGCAGTTATTTGGATATGGAAACAGATATCCCAACTTTCTTAATTTTAAAAATAAGGCATAAGATAGCAATGCAAATTGAATGAACAACGGAAGTTGAGGATCCCATATATTGAGAGTGTGACTCCAAACGGTTGGGAGGAGCTTCAAGAGTGATTGGGGCACTATAGGAGGACACTATAGAAGGTAGGTAAGATTATATTATTTATATAAGGATTTTTTGTGCATTGAAATGGCATCATGGGTTGGTTTATATAATAAATATTCGGGGAATTATTTAATATTTCTCAAACATAGGTTTTGGAATCTATATAATTATATAAAAAACCGAAAAAATATAATGGGTTTTTACCAGGAATTTGTTTAAATGGGAGTGTGTTTCATTATTGTGTAACTCCAAGGGTCTAAACTATTAAAATAATACCATTTAATACATGGAATTGAGTCAAACACTTCGAGTAATTATATTAAAACATTAAAATTACTAAATAGTTTTTGTGGTTTAAAATAGGCTTTATAAAATTAATAAAATAAACAAAATATTTCATTATATTAAAAGGAAAACATATATTCTGTCTTTTATTCCCATTGTATTATTTATGACATAATATTTTGGTCATTATGATATTATAAATCATATAGTGTATTTATATGATATTTAACTTTTATATGAACATTCAACTATTTGAGAAAATATGAAAAATTATCTATTGGATAATTTCAAAGAATTTATTTAAAAAATATTATTAATTTGATAAAAATAATTTTATAAATATTTTCATTTTCAATTTTAATATAATAATCAATAAATAATTAAAAAATATGGGTTTTTTGACATTAACAGTTTTTGATCCACTATAAAAATTATATTTGACAACCAAAAATTTATATGATCCTTAATATTTGTTAAAAATTATTTAATAAAAACATTTTTATAAAATATTACTTATTTAAATAAAAAAATTAATTCATCAAAATAAATGTATTAATTTAAATTGCATACAAAATAAAAATACAATTTATGTTTTATTATTTAAAAATAAAAAAAACATTAATTATGTAATGATAAGATAAAGAAAGGAATATAATTATACATATAAAAAGTGTATACATATTATTTTTATTATTATCTTGATACATAACCCATTAATACCATCACAACTGTTGTATGTATAATTTTCATGTTGTTGATACTTTCATGGGGTGGTTGGTGTACAATGTTTTGGTCATGCCCTCGAAGTGCGTGAAATTATACCGTAAAATTTTTTACACATGCTTATATTGTTGGATCTCAAACTTGGCCTGGTCATAGGAAATACTACAGGTGCTACCACCCTTATATGATTCGATAAATGGGATTTATAGTGTATTATCCAACTAGGTGAGGCTTCCAATTCCTCTGCCTATGTCAATTATATTTTCTAAAATCTAATATTTATACTAATCATGTGGTCACTATTAAATGACCATTTTATCAATGGTAATTATTTATAACAGTGTATTTATTATAATATAATACGACCAAAAAATATCATTTGTTTTCAATAACTACTATACATAATAAGACAATTAATTTAAACCTGAGGAGAAATGTTATTTTTAACAGTTTTGATTGTTACATTTTATGTTTTCAAGTGTGAATAGTATTAAGTAGATTACAAAACATATACGGTTCACACATGTAAAACCTAATTCATTTGTTTTTTATTAATTTTATATACAAAATGAATGAATTAAATGAAAAAATAAATGTTTTCTAAAATATTTTTTTTATAAAAAATTGTTTTTATGTGATTTACAAAAATAAATTGAAATTAATTTTTATCTTATCTTGAAATTTTATCTAATAAAATTATCCTTATTTTATAAATAATTAAAAAAATTAACCCTCTTTTTTCATTTTCAAGAAATTTTTATTTTCTTGATTAATATTGAAAGTAACTTTTTATATTAAAAAAAATCCTTTTTTTTGTTTAAACAATTATAAGGGTAAAATATTTTTAAATTGTATACAATTTAATTAATTTAGGTTATTGTAACCAATTTCATGGTAAATTTTGATATTGAAACATTCATTACTAAAGAGAATTTTCTAATTGAAAACCATATTTTCAATGTGACTTTGGGTATAAAATTAAATTAAATTATATATATTTATTTGAATAGAACTAGTAAAAATGGATTCCTTAATTTGAATCAAAACAATTTATATTATTTAATACGTTCAACCTATTTTTATTCAAAATTGAATTGTGAAAATATTCATAGTTAATTATCATCGATAATGTAAAAATAGAATGGGGGGTAAAAATAAAAAGATAATGGTTAAAATGAAATAAGCACTTGTAAAAAATTCATTAAATAGAGTTATTTATTCATTAAAATGTCAATGTATTGATTATACTTAATTTTTAAACCATATAAAATGAGAGAAATTTGGGTACATAGTTTTTCCTAAAATAACCAATTTTCCACTCACCTCACTTATAAAAGCCTTTCCCCCACCTACAATCTTCATCAAACCCTCAAAATATTATTTTGGACAATTCCTGACAAAATAATTTAACAAAATTCATCCCCTCATCAGAAATTAATTTTTTTTTCTGAATTAAATTCCTAATATACATTAGGTATAATTCTAAAGAGTTAATTTTAAAAGAGATAAACTTTCTATCTATGTGATTTTTTATTTCTTCTTCCACTTCATTCAAATATTACTCATTTAATATTATATAAAAAATTATTATATCCCATTTAATTAAATATTATTATATTATGTTAATTATTTATATCTATTTCACATTATCTCAAATGTGATATGATACTCTTGTCGTGTGAACGATAGAGTATTGTCTTGCGATCCTATGTGACATGTTCTCCCTCTACACCTATCATTATTTGGAATTATGATGGATATGAAGTATATATATGAATTTTATAACCTAATTATACCTTTTTATTCATTATATTATTTATATATTTTATAAATTTTATTTTTTAGTCGATACGATAATCGTCAGCAATGTGGAAAGATGACCACCTCCCTGTAAAGTAATGTTATTTGTTTTTCACCAACACATTACATAAAAGGTAGTGAAGAAAAATATAATTATTATATGTTATATTAATTATATTTTTATGATATTAATGACACATTTTTCATTCTAATACGTAAATAATTTTTTTAATTCTATTTTAAATCACTGAAATATGACAATGACATTCATGTACATGTTGACAACTGCCTTCACAAAGGGACTTGGCACTGTTTTCATCACCACAACACATGTATGAAATATATAATTATACTTAAGGAAATAATATATTATTTTTAATATTTTTATCCTTCTTAAATGATGAAATATTACATACCTCATTTATATAATGAACATTGAATAATGAAAACATTATTAATGAATATATACAACCTAACATCTCCATGATCATAATATACTTAATTTATCTGAAACAAATTTATTTATTGTTTATAAATTTTTTATTGATATATAAATATGATATGTATTTCATTATTATCGTTCTATATATGTTCAAATAATGACCTCTTAGATCATTAGTCAACCTACCAACATCACTTTGGACACATAACTCAAATATCATCGAGATAGAAAATGTAAAAAATTGATTATGTAATTGTATATAATACAATTATATGTTAAATAAAACGAATAACAAAATTAAAAAAGGTCCCTAATCATTTCAATTATTAATATATATTAATTATTCTTTAAGAAAAATAATATACATGATGAGTCAGAAACAAGGTAATGGACTTCTTATCAATTTGACATCATGAGGGAAAATTGTAATGTGATGCACTTAATTTCATTTATAATGTGTATATAATACCCCATTTAAATTTGATATAATAAATCATTTTTAATAAATTTTATTTTATGTTTCAATTTTAATTCTTCCATCCAAGGTGATATGACATGAAATTTTCTAAGTAGTAATGAATTTCATAACTCAATTTCATTTCACTGGAATATATTACTTATTTTATATATTTTATATTCAACCAATATGTATGTATTGAATTTTGAATATGTTATGATTTATATGCACTTGTCATATGTTTATTTTAATTCGATATAGATAATCAATTCACTGGTGAATTTTCACTAAAATGATATGATAATTGTAAGTGTTTATTTCGCAACACCATTATAATCATAATGGTATATTCTAGAATTTTAGTTGAAGGAAATTATTTGAGAAATAGATAAAACTACATCTATTTTTATTCTGATTTAGTTATTCATGCTATTTTAATATAATAATACATATTTTACATTTTTGTACATAAAATTAATAATAAAATATTTTTCTAAAATTATAACTTTATTTCTCTCCTCATTGTTAAATACATTTTCATCAAAACACATGTTTCCTAAAATTGTTCTCAAAAATGTTTATCCCATTTATAAATTATATTTTCACTACTTTTTCCAAATTTTAACATTTTAATGACTTAGTTGAATATTCATGTCGTTTTAAATATAATATTTATTTTCCTTTTACAAATATAGTGAAATGAATCATTAAATTAATGTGTATTACACGAATGAAATGTAAATTCACCATAAACACATAGATATTTAATATATGATTTTATATGTTTCAAAAGATATTTTAAAATAAATTAATTTCCAAAAAAAATTTTAAAATTTATTTTGAAACAGTTATTTTTAATGTCTATTATTTATTTTCCAAAATAATATTTTAAATATTTTTTACATGGAATTTGTAATTATAAATTAAAATTACCTTTCCACAACTTATGTTGTACTGGGGATATATTTTATTGATAATATACTAATTTAATCTATGGATGTTATATGATCATTTACAGTTAAGAATGTATTCAAATTCACTATCCTGATTGATTGTTGTAGTCATTAACCTTACCTCTAAATACTCTATTTCATGTGATCATTGAAAAGTAAATTTCAGTAAAAATATCCATATTATTTACCATACTTATGTTTATTTTTTAATGTGTGAATCATTTTTTACATATAGTTTTCTAAATTTAATTTAATTTATTTATATAGGGAACTATTGATTTATCATTATTCTTTACACAATACTAATATATACTGATAATCCACATTATTAATGAAATAATTGATTATAATATATATGATGAAATCTTTGTACATTTAGATATTTGTGGGGAAATACATTATATATCTCCTACATGCATTTGTAGTCTCATGAATTCAATTAAAATTACAGATATAATCATTTTTCTACCAATATTTTAAAATTTCATATGAAATATATTTATTGTAGAGGTATAATATGACTATGAACATGGAATCTGATAATCAAACATTTCCATATTTAATTTTTTTTTATTATTATCATACTACAGATCTTCTATATTATGTTATCTTTATATGAATTTCATTCACATAATATGTATTAAATTGAATTCATGCATAGTAAGTTACCATTCAATATTTATTATACCATATGTATTTTTAATAGTCATATTATTGATTACATGGAATTATTTTTTGTTATTTACCACACCATATAATCAGACCTCTTTCACTTACTAGCTATATACTATTTTTTATACATTTTCATTAATGGTTGGGTGATGTATTTCTATGGTATTGGAAGATGTTGGAGGTGGTTGTAATCATTAAATAAGAATCTTTTTCTTTGGGATGAAAGATAATACATTTATTATTAAGTCAAAATGTAAATAGGAGACACGATGTTTACATTTTTCTAGAAATGTGTCATAAATGAATGAATGAGGTGAACATGTTAATTATATGAAAATATTTCATGTTGTGAAATATTATGAAATGATGTTTAGTAATTAATGATGATTAATATTAACCTTAGGAGAGATATTTTTTTGTGTAACCCACTAAAATTTATTTTAAAAAAAATATAGGGGTGTTACCCTTCGTTTAAATTCCCATTTATTGTATCAATGCATATTTTGCTATTGATTTTTTATAGCATCATGATGTCTCATACCTCTCAATCATAGGTTGACAAATAGAAGATTTGGAATGATTTCTTCAACTTTAAACATCATAAATTGGTTATAGATACCCAATCTATTGTAACATAGTAAATAATACTATTCTAAATTAATTTATATTTTTGGTTGGGTGATTGTTCATCAATGATCATTGTGTAGGTGTTATAAACATCAATTTACATTGTCATTATTTTTACTTATTGAATGTAATTGTGAAATTTCATTTGAAACATTAGGAAATTGAATCCAATATTGAATTGGATAATTGATTAATTACATGATTGTAAATTTGTAAATTTTTTTAGGATAATTTGATTTCAAATAATAATTTTTAAATTTATGATTAATGGTAATTATAAAATTGGTGGTTTTTGATTTTTGTAACTGGTTTCCAACATTGGGGTGTGCTGATGAGATGAAAATGGTGATTTATAATTCATACATTCTTGGTTAATGAAATTATGAAGTGGATAGAATAATGAAGTATGATAATTAATGATGAATGGTTGTAAATATGGAGCCATGTTGTGAGATATCAATGAATTAGTTTTCATAATCAATCTTCTTCTCTAAATACCTAAGGGGTCTAGAATTCCTCTTTAGGCCCCAAATATATTTAGGAGTACAAGTAATCATTGAGTTGTAGGATATGGACTAATATTCAAAATACCCATCAGTTATACCAATTCATATCTAGGCCCCCATCCATTGAATTATATAATTGAAATGAAGTTATTAATTATAAAACCTTGATGGAATGAAATGTTATATCCCTTTATTAAGGGTTTATAATCCATCTGTGGCCGAAGAATGTATATTTGGTTCAAGTGTCATCAAGAACCTGGGAAATTTCATGGTTAAATAAAGAGTAATTGAATAAAATAATGATTAATTTATTTATTGTAATTTATTTTTTATATGAATTCATATATATATGTATACTAGGTATATTTTTGGATTTATTTTTTGGTGGTCTACTGAGTTTTACTCAAAACCTACTCAAGATTCCAGATCTATACCCAAATAGTCATTATGAATGGAGGATAAGGTGATGTAAAAATCCCTTTGATATGTGGTTGGGATGGTAATGAATGTTGATAAGGAAACATAACATGATGTTGGGGCCCACTAGTTGTTATTTATTTCTTCATTGTTTTTTTATTTCACACATGATACATTTATGGCATCACAAATCAACAATTTTGGTAAGATATTGTTTCACTACTTTTTTTTATCATGTGATACATATATTTATTGGTTATGGTATTATTTTGGATATTATTTGTTATAATTATTACATTCGTTATTTATTTCTATTTTCCTAATTCTAAGAACAAGAGGGAATATTATACCCACACTGTTAATGTTAGACCCTTGCATCTACTTGGATTCCTCTGGCAGACATGGAGATGAGCTAGGGAAAACATGGCGAGCCGACTCAGGGAATCTATATGTAGAACCTGAGTTAGGACGATACAATGTTGTATTAAGAAATATTTTATTTTATATTATTTTGTCCAAATACATGGGAAAGGAAAGTAAGAGTCTAGGATGAGTCTGACCTTTGACATGAGGTCATTCATGGGATTAGCTAAAACTTGTAAAAGTGAGAACAAATATAATCCATGATGGGATGATATTATTGATGTTATTATGTTATAGTTGAATGGTATTTTACCTTATGTATCCACTTATTGTTTGGTATTATTATTTTCAATTATTTTTCATCAGGTATAGATTTGTCATTATTGAATTTTATACTTGCATCATTTTAGGAACTCTGGAATTTGTGTGTTACATGAATCATTCAATCCATATAGAGATGTATAGTTTTTTGGAGTGTTGTTATTGAAATTATTTTCCTTATTTGAGTAATTTAAATTAAAATTATACCTAATATGAAATTTAAAAATTATAAATAATACCAAATTTGGTAATTAAAATGAATAATTTTTTTATGGGAATCCTTGAAATATGGAATTGTTTTACAAAATGTTTTCCATGATCTAAAGGATGGATGGTTTAGGGTAGTGATAGTAACATGTATTTGACCATGTTGATGAGTATGGAGAATAAATTTTTATATTTAATAATATAAATATCTCTTATGTAAGTGTATTAATATTGTTATTTGTTTCTGTAGATTTGTTTTCATTATAGAGATATTCCTTTATGATGATTCTTGATAATTTGATGAAATGGGGACTTAGTTTGATGTGATCCCCTAATAGTGGAACATGAGGCTCCTTTAGTTCTAGTTGAGGGATTGGGAGAGAAGTTCCATGAGAACTATACTTTCAGTACAATGTTTTCTAATGATACTCAGGGAGTGTTTTACAAATAATTTCTGACTTGATATAGAAGTTCATGTTACTTAACCCTCCGACATTCATAAGAGAGGGTGTATATGAGGATGGTGAGTTCTAGATTGAGTCTATACAGATGAAAGATAACCAAAAAGAGACTCATGTTGAGAAGGGAGTGAAAATGGACTCTTATTTGTAGTATTGGAAAACAATTTGGGGAAACTTTTAGAATCAAGATAGAAATATGGAGAATATGTTGTGGAAGGAGTTTCCAGATATGTTCTTAGAGAAATATTACCTAGAGAAACCAATAACTGAGAGGGAAGGTAATTTTATGAGGTTGGTCAATGGGAGTATTCATGTGTCAGACAATACCATTTTTATTAATAAATTTTAGTGTTTTGTTCCAACATTTCATGGAGAAGTAGACACATTAGAGAACGTTTTTTAATATGGTCTTTACTGTGAAGATAAAAATGACGTTAATATATTTTGGATGAAAATGTTTTTTGATGTGGGGAGTTTGGATCTCATATCTATGGAGAACCTAGATAAATAATCAAGTGGAAAGATAGTGGATTCTTATGGATTACTTGTAGGTTTGTCTTCTATGGGATAAAAATATGTCTATGAGATTTTTAACTAGGGATATGGAAAATAGAGTTCCCAAGGAGAACAATCATTTAATCATAGTAGGAACCTAATATAAAACCACCATTATGGTATGTCAAGGCACATTCTTATCTAGTGTACATTTCCTTCAATTGGGTTTTATACAAGTGTTAGGATGGGTCAATAGTAGGGGTATTGTAGGATCCATCAAACAATGGGTAGTGATGGAGGATTCCATAAGTGTTGGAACATAACGTGGGGGTCCCCTAACCCATATAAGTCAGACAACTATTGTTCTTATTTCAAGGGTGGTCAATTTTGTTAACATTTAACATTTGGGAAATAGAACTTGTATTACAAGAGGGGTCTAGATTAGGGTAATAAAACTACATCATAGAGAATACATGTAGCACAATTTCATGAAATTTAGCCTTCACATGTGAGTAAGGAGGATGGGTCATCTCCTGTCCTAGGTAATATTTTTATATCATATATTTTTTCTAGTGTCGTATTTTATATAATATATTCTTGTTATTTTATTTCTTCTCACCTATTGAAGGGTTTGATTATGGAATTGATGCTTGGGGGTGGGGTTTAAAGATTGACACACTCTTGAGAGTGCGGTCATGATATAACTTCTTATGTAATAGATCTTCTCTTAGGTTTGTGGAGTATCATTTCAATTGGGATCCATAAATCATTGATGTTGATGGTTTTTAATGGGTTTTGGGTATTTAATGTTTATTACACTGTTGAGCCCTCATTTTTTATTACCACATTAGTGTGAACATTACATCTCATGACGGTGATATTTATTTTCATCGGTAATAGTCAGGTATCCAAGAAGTTCTTCTAGTGCTAGTTCATCCTTCAATGGGAATGATGTCCTTTCAATTTGAAATAGGTTTTATTGATGAAGGGTAGTGAAGAAAGATTACATTACATCGATCATAGAATAGTTTCATTACATGTTTCTTGAGAATTTTTTGGGGCTTCCACCAAAGAGGGATGTTTATTTTACAATTGAGATAAATCCTAGCGATTATTGAATTTCTAAGATACTAGAAAAATGAACCAATAGTGAATATTTATGTAAAGAATTATCTATACATGTTGATGGATAAAATATTAATAAGTCTTGGGACATCTATTTAGGGTTCTATAGTTTTTTGTTAAGAAGGCCGATGGGGAATTTCACTTATGTGTTGATTTCAAGATGCGAAACCGGATTATTGTGAAGAACTAGTATCATCTTATGAATATTGGTGATATATTTGACAAGTTGAAGGATCTTGAGTTTTCTTCAACAGTGACATGAGATTAGGTTATCATTAGGTGGGAGTTAGACACTATGATATACCCTAGACATCATTCAGAAGATGATATGACCTTTATAAATAATTATTACATTGTTCGTGCTAAAAAAAGTCTCTATTATTGTTTGTTTCCTAGATTAAAAACTTCTTAAACTTATTCCATGATTAGTTTTCAGTTATTTGTTTTGATGTCATCCTATTGTAATCCAATACCCATGAAGATCATTCCAATCATATTAACATCATCTTGAGTATAATGGGAGATAATAATATATATTCCTTTTTATCTAACTACGAATTATGGGATGATATGGTACATTTATTCGGTCACATAATCATGGAGGAAGGTGATCAAGTAGATCTAGAGAAAGATTAGACCATGGTTTTTTGGGAGAAACCAATAAATTGTTTTCATATCCATTACATTATATGGTTGACAGATTATTATTGTAGGTTCATCTAGTACATTTCCTTCTTATAAGCACCGTATTATGGATTAACCAAGAATGGGATAATGTTTTAATGGTATTGATCATGTGATAATTCTTTTCAGGAGTTGAAGAATAGTCTGACTACTTCATCGATTTTGACCCATCCCATGTTGGTTGAAGAGTTTATGGTGTTCCATTATGCATTCTAGCTAGAATAAGGAGTCATGATAATTCATGGAGATTGATTTGTGTCATATGGATAATTAATGTTACAGTTAAATGAATGTTTATACTATATTCACAATATCGTGTCAGTTCATGTTGTTTATGTCTTGATGTGTTGGAGACATTTCTTTGGGAAAATGATTTCATTGTATAAATTCCATAAAATATTAATTTATATCCTTTTACTATTAGACATGAATCTTCGATTCCCTATGTGGGTTAAGTATATTCTTTTTTTCTTGATTTTGAGATAGAATATATGTCCAGAAATGGAAATAGTGATGTTGATACCTTGAGTAGGAAGGCAGAAAATTTGGAAGTTGAGGAGTCCCATTCTAAGTAGATCATGATTAATTATCTAAATGAGATGTATATTGTGGTTAGGGAACACCATGATAAAATGACCCTCATATAAGAATAAGAAGAATAAAAACATTTGATCCAAATTTGGTTGAGGATATATGAGGATCTGAAGTGTCTAACATTGACAGATAACCTCGAATGTGGGGAGTTACTATTATATAAAACTGTGGATGAGGATAAGATCATCTTTTTATGGAATCACGTTATCATTTCTAGGTGTATATGAGAGGTACCTAATCATGAGTTTTATTCCAAATAGATGGTGGGGAATATGGTTTTGAAAAAAATTTACTGTGACCTGTGTTGACAATATTTGGGATCAGTAATGAAAAAGAATATTGTAGGATTTATTAAACCATCATGTAGTTGAAGGGAGATCATTAATGGACCACATGTTTACTAAATTCTTTTCATATTATATAATGGAAGTGTGATGATTTTTCCTTAGAATGTGTAGTGTGCCTTTTATGGATTCCTTAGAAGAATGAATCTATATGTGTGGTGGGAAATGATTGAAGAATGTGGAAAATTAGTTTATATATGGGAGAATTTTTCAATAGATCAAGTGAAAGAATTTTATATTCGAAAGATATTTTATCTACATAGGGTTCTTTGAAGTGTTGTTTCATACAAAGACTAATGATTCACATAAATCTTCTGGAAGGGATTAAAAAACGTGTGTGGCATAGATTTATATTTTCCTAGAGATTTTCACCCACAAATAGATGGGAAGAAAGAACGTATTATTCAGGCACATGATCATTTTTTTATATGTGGGGGTTATAGATTTTGGTTCGTGTTTTAGAATAAATTAGATCTCATTGTGTTCTCCTATAACAATATTTATCAGGTTAATATTCATATGTCACCAAAATAGGCTCTTTTTTTGGGCCATCAATATCTCCTCTGTTCACAACTAAGGATGGTGAAATTGTGTTTTTGGGGTCGAGTCTCATATAGGAGACATCAGAGTTTGTATGACTGGATCAGAAACATATAGAAATTATTTAATATATGTTTAAGTCATTGGGTATTTGATGAAAATGGACCACTGAGTTTACAATGGTTGATTATGTGTTTCTTCATGAGTCTCCAGAATTTAGTCCGAATAATACTCAAAGGCATTGTATTTTTGGGCCATGGATTTTTCGAAAATTTGATATTGTGGAAACAATCTAGCTGGTGTCATACTAGTCAACTCTTCTATATAGGTATAGTTCTATGCATGATATTTTTCATGTGTCACATCTTGGGTACTATCATCCAACCCTTATCAGATGATCTATGCTGACAATGTTAAGATTGAGGTTGATGCCTCTATTGAGGACCATTATATAATAGTTATAGATCATAGTAATAAGGTGATATAGGTGTTGAAAATGGTAATAGTTTGAGTATGATGGAAACATTCTACTATTCTGTAGGAAACATGGGATAAAGGATCAAATATTTGGGCTTAGGGGCCTGACAATTTTACCTATGGGGATTAGAAATTCGTGGTAATGTAGCGTGAGGAAAAACTGTTATAAGGTGGGTTGTTTATAAGATCATGTTCTTTTACTAGGTATATTCTATTTTTTTATATTTCATTATATTAGTTCTTTTCTAATGGTTTTATTCAGTATTAGAAGATGTTTTATGCGGTTCATATCATTAATAAGGAATTATTTTCTTTGGTATGAAAAAGAACTACAGAATTTTTACATACCATGTAAGTGGGTTACATAATGTGTAATTTTTTCTAGGAAAATTTCTTGAGTAGTTAAACATGGTCAATTTTTTCAACACATGAAAATATTACATCAATTGAGGGTTGCGGATATGCATGTTTATTCCAATAATCTTGGGGTTGGTGGTCTACATTTCAATTGTCGTAGTATTTATTAAGATTTCATGAATGTAATCATTAAATTTGAATTTACACCATATGAAATTTGATCATAAATAGAATTGTCAAGTAGTTTATCTTGTGATACTGAATTAGTAAATGTTATGATATTGAAATTTTTTGGAATATAGATTCAAAAATTGATAAATAATAGGAATTATAAAATAAGTGATTACTGATTTCTGAAAATAGTATCCACCCTTGGGTTGTTCCAATGTGATGAAAATTATTATTTATAACTATTAATTTCATTATAAATAAAATTATGAAATTGGATGAATAAGATTGAAAATTGATGATGATTTTTTGGAAATATGGAACCATGTGATGTGATATATGTGATTGAGTTGTGCAATATGGTGTTCTTTTATGGTTTTTACCTTAAACATTACATTATCAATAGTTGTAGTCCCAAAATTACTTTCATTCACAATGAGGATCATTATTGGATCATTATCTTATAGAATTAGGTAATACTTCAAAAAAATTCAAATTTCATAAAAATATGATACTTATAAAATAGTATCAATTAATTTCATAACAAAAAACTTTTAAAATAAAACATGATTTATTTTTCATCAAAACACTTCGTAACATTCAACATGACATACAATTTTCCCTCACCCATCCTTATAACATATAAAAATCAATTTAAAACAAGGGATGAAAAAAAACTTATGAGTATGGGAAATAAAATGAATGAATTAAATTGTTATTCCATGAATAATTTGACCCCATCAAAACCTTTCAACAATGTTATAATTTTAATGTACAAAACATAAGCTCTTTATCATATCTCGTGAAATAATAAGATTCCTATAAAACATCCTAGAGAAAATAAATCATAATGTTAAATTTTGGAATTAGTTCTATTTTAATATTAGAGTATATTTCACAATTACATAGGAAGTAACGTTTATTATTACACTTGGAATACACATCATAGTATATTCACTAAACCTCTTTGGAGAAATCATACTGATTAACTCTGTCTCATTATCCAATGCATTGGAGCGATATAATGGCATCTCCATCCCTCTATTTATCATATAACCATGTGTACTCAAAAATAATTCCCAATAACCTTAAAAATAATAATACCATATAAATCATACACAAAAGAAAAAAAATATTTCCATTTTGATATCACTTTTCATTTTTACAAATTCACACACTCGTAAATGATAACATTTTATTTTAAAATAATAATATTAAATTTTCAATGAATAAAAATATCATTTAAGGGACTTGAAATAGATTATTTCCCTTCAAGATGAATATGGTAAAAAATCCCTTATTTTATTATAATTAGTTGAAAGAGTAACATTAAAAGTGGGTTTTAAAATAATGCTTGTTACATTGATTCTGAATTGTTGTGGAAAAATAATTTTCCTCATAAATAATAAAATTATGTTAATTTTATAATTTATATTTAAACTTTTTAATATTTTATATTCCATTTATTTTTCTTATTATCAATTTATAACAATTAAATAATTGTTTATGTTCATGTATTCTGTTTTTTTATAATCTGTACCTGAGTCCAAAATGAATTACATATTAAGTAAATAATCAAAGTGCCATTAATTACATCATATCAAGAATAATATTCATGAAATAATAATAAATTTTATATATCAATTACACTTTTATATGAAAAAATATATGTATGGTTATGAAAAATGAATAATGTTAATATCACGGAGATGGTAATGTGTATGTATGTGTGGGTGGTGATTTAATTGTTCAGTGATCATTATGTAAAGGAGGTATGATTTTTTTATTTTTCTCATATTATAATAATATAATTAATTTATTATTAACAATATATATATATATATATGTATATTATTCATGTGATGTGGTGATTAAAAATGAATCACATAGCTTTGGGGAGGTGATTGATCACACATACTCCTAAACAACATTATCATTTTTATGCCCACTGAATGAAAGATCATGTTTGATATATAATTAACATATAATGATAAATATTTATTGAATAAAACATATGAACATTAATTTAAAAATCATAACCAACCTCAAGAGATGTTAATGGTAAATGAATTATATCAGTTTGTTTTGGTGATAGTTCACACATACACAACAATTATTAATTCCTTTTCCATTTGATATTAGTGGAGATGGATTTAGGTGTGGATACAAATATAATAAAATCTCAATATAGTAAGGATAATGGATTTAATATATCATCATGTATGAGGATTATTTGAATGATGTGTATGAAGAAATAAAATAGAAATACTTAATTAAAAATGATACCTATTCATTTGGTGATATCCATTGATTAACAACTTAACACTTGTAAGGAGAGTGTTATTAATTAAATAAGATATCAAGAATATGAGGAGTGATTCTAGGAATGGATTGGTTTAGATATTTTCCAATACAAAAATTTGTTGATGTTTGTATAAAATATAATAATTGGATCACTTTTATTGGAGAGCAGTGGGGTACAACAGGAATTCTTCAATCTGTTTAATTAATATAAATCAATTTTATATTCCATGTGTGTCCATGTTGAGTTGTATAAAATATATTATTATTATGAATCAAAATCCAATCATTAAAAGTAAATTGAACATGTTTTTATTATTTTTTAATTATAATCTTTTTGTTTTAACCATTATTTAATAGTTTTTATTCTTAACATTATATCATGTAATTTAAACATTAAGGCTTAATATAATTTCATTGAAATTCTAAAATACCAATAAATGAGTCATTTGTAAAATTTTATGACCTATACCAATTATTTGTAAAAAGTGTTATTTTTAGATATTTTTATCATTTAATAAAATAATATTTATTTTAGAATAAAAATAATTAAAATTTTGACACTATTCATTACAAGAATTTTTTTAAATATCATAATAGATATAAAAATTCGAAAAAAATACTACATAAACAAAAATTAATTTAAATAATCCTCTAAAAACAACTTCGATGACATTAATAACAATTTTTTTTATTATAGTAATTTCAATATCATATATTTGATATTTCCATTAATTAAACAATTTACATCATCATTATTGTATTGTAATTTAATTTTATTTTTATTTCCCAAAAATTAAAAACAAATATTCATGATAATTATTATCAATTTGTCATTAAAATTTATATTTACATTTATGATATCCTATATCTACCCCCATTTTAAAAATATTTCACTTGTTCAAAACTAAAGTGTGAGAAAATTGTCTTTTTGATGAATAAAATACTATAAAATGGTTAAAGTCATCCATGTGTTCCTAGGTGGAAATAAATTCATCTCAAGGAAGTATATTGAGTGTTCTTAGAGTTTTCTAGTGGGAAATATGCATGAATCTAGGATACTAGTGTCAATACGTTGCCTGATGTGGTAGTACTGACTAATATAGGTGGGGTTTTCTTTAATCCGTTATGAAGATCCCATTAATTTGAGGAGATGTGTCAGTCTGAGAGATTTTATCAATGATTGATGTGTGCTATTTCTAGTTTCAGGAGGAGTCATTTGTGTACAAATACAAGTGATGGGAGAAACACATGAGAGTTGTTAATGATGATTTGGGATTCATGATCTGGTATTAGGATCCAACCAGAGATGATGTATATGTGGATCATGGAGCTGACAGTGATAGAAGAAAGTTGGAGTTGGTTGAGGAAGTCCTCATGTGTGATGGGTACATGTCAAAGTGTAAGGTCAAGTAAATGTTGATATGAATAGGTTGAGGCAGTCACTTTAGGATGGGGGGGTTTGAGACAAGATAGTTTCATGAAGTGCATTATGACTCCATAATAAAGTGATATTGTTCATACAAATTGGCATGAGGGAATATCAGAATTTTTTGGAAGGTCTAGATAAGGTGTTTCTGATGGTGAATATGGGATTTATCCTAGTTATTTTGGGTTTATTTGAGTGATGGTAGGGAATATATAATGGTGTTGTGTGTTAGTACCTCAAGGTATCAATAGATGATGGGATGTTAGGGGTTATACTATTGGTTCATGTGACCCTTTTAATTTAATAAGGAATTCTCTTTTTGTTTCTTTGGGTAATATATAATTTTACAATTTTATTTTTTGATGGAATTTGGTGTGCCACATGATTGTTTTTTGAAAATGTTTCATTATTAAATTTTTTAGTGGCCATGAAATCTTGGTTAATGAACATTCTTAGTTTTATTATTAGCTATTCCAAAAAATATTAATTTTCTAATAAAATTATCTAAAATTCATGAATTACATTTTTTTATATTGCGCTATGAAAAATAATGTTTAATTTATCATTTAAAAATTATATAAGTGTAAATTTTTTATTTTAAATGGGTTCCCCATCAACATACAAAAAAAATACCTTTTAAAAATAGTATATCATTTTATTTGTAAAATTTGATTTATTATTATATTAAGCCTATAATATTTGTTGGATAAATTTTAAAACATTTAATAAACATTTTTAAACATAATATAGTTAGATATATTCATTCTCACTGATACAAAAGGTATGTAATAAGTTCCACTTAATTTAATAATATTAACTATATATAATTTTTTTATATAATTCATTATTATTTTCAATGTAAGAATTTATTAAAACATATCCTTTTGTATTGGTAAATAGGTCAAACAAAGAGCCACCATTGATGTAAAATTACTATCTAATTAATAAATATTAATAAATATAAATAGAACTTATTCGATAATTACCTGGGGTGTTTAATCCTCCCCCATTTTAGAAGTTGTGTCCTAAAAAGTTTATTCACTTTTCATATAAGTGGGGGTATTTTTTCCTCATATAATTTTATGATTCCCAATTTTCATCTTCAACCATATGGTTTTTAAAAAAACCCCCTTAACATGATGAATCACATTATCCTAAAACACTATCTCCCTATAGTTAAGATCCTAAACTAGTTAGCCATCATGAAATGATTCTCTTCCAACTAAACCAATTTTGGACTCAAATCATGAGATGGATATGGCATATTGAGTCATAAATTTTAAATGTAAAAATTATTGTGTTCCTCAAATAAACTTGTAGGAAAATTCACATGTTTGGATGATGATTCTACTTTCTCTAGGATTTCATAGGGTATAATGAACCACGAAATAAACTTCCCCTTCTTACCAAAACACATCACAGATTTCCATGGAGAAACATTGAGAAATTCATGATCACCTACTTCCAAAGAATGACCCTTACACTAATTATCTCAATAACATTTCAACCTACACTGGGATATCCTCATGTATCATTGAATCAATTGTTCTTTATCTATCATTTCCTATAGAAATTCTAGTCCAATCAACATCATTTCCCTAACATCATCCCATGTAGATAGAGTTTGAAACCCCTTTCCTTATAATTCCTCAAATTGTTCCATATGTATACGAGAATGAAAAATATTATTATAATAAAATTCAAACAAAGATCGATATTGATCACAAATTCAATGGTAATATATTGAAACAGAACATATCATTTCCTCCATGGTCTAAATTGTTCTTTTGGGATTCCCATATGATTGAGGATGGAATGTTGTACATAAATTAAATTCAGTACCAAACAACTTTTAATGGACACTAAAAAAGATAAAAGTAAACATGTGACCATGATCAGGTACAATAGAGGGATGAATTCCATGTAACCTGACTATCTCTTTCTGATTAAATCAAGAAATTTTACATAGAGATTAAGTGTCTAGAGTAGTAATAAAATGGGTATACTTATTCAATTGATCATAAATAAATTAGATAACATTGTTACATAATGAAGTCCTTTGTAATCCCACTATGAAGTCTATAGATATATTTTCTTATATCCATTGTCGCATTAGAAAAGGTTGAAGAATCCCCTTCATGACTATTTTTCTGAATTAATCTTTGGAAAAGTAAAACATTTGGTAATGTTAGAAATATGTCATTTTATTTGATCCCACCAAAAATACTCTTAAATGTCTCTATACATCATGGTTTTTCCATGATGATCTAAATATGGATAACTATGAGCATCATATAACAACTCAATCTTAACTGTGAATCATAAGGCATAAAAAATCTCATCTCAAATATCAAAACATATTCATTATCATTGTGAAATTTATAAAACATACACTTTTGAAGAAATTATACATTTTTCTATAACTTACAGTCTTCCTTAAGAACATTCCTTATTCGATCAGACAAATATTATTGTCGTAACATCCCTACTTCTCCTCATTGGATTAAGAAGGTGGGAGGGTTTTACTAAGTCTCAACTGACACCCCCCAAGATGTGAAAATATGGCAATAAATAGTGTACGGTTTCAATACTTGTTGGAAAAAAATAACCCTTAAAAAATAAAACAACTAGCCAACAAGACATAACTAAACGTACCATAATTTGATGTATGATATCCATAGAATAAAACACAACACTTATTATATCAAAATCATACTCCAATAAAGTACCATAATGGATGAACACGACATCAATGTAAATTTAGTAAGGTAAACTAGTTAAATTCCAAGACGGCTCAAAGACTCTATAATCCCTAATCTCCATGATCCACCATCACTGAACAACCATAGTATCATGAATTATTGTTAAACATGTGATACTTTACCTTTTTCTATGTCTTGATATATGATATCTTTAAATTCAGCAAAGTTCCAAAGAAGGGGTGAGTACTAAAACTCAATAGGTTTTCCAAATGACATCCATACTCACGCTACTATGATAAAAAATTTAGAATGATTTATATGAGAAAAATTTATTTAGAAATAATTTAAATAAAATCATATAAATAACTATAAAAAACATGTAAAATAGTTTATAACTCAATATAATAGTGTACAATATCATTAATTTTACAAAAAACTATTTTAAAGAAAACAACCAAACAATGCCTTAAAATACATTTCAAAAGTCCCATTTTGCATAACCCGTCCACTTAACACATTCACACCACCAACCATGCATGATTTGTTATGACTGCTCCATACTCATGAGTGGTCTCTTCTCGATATACCTTTTCACCAAATGATAATTATGTACCATGTTCCATAACACTTTTGGAACAGAGTATAAGTTCATATTTTAACCAAGCCGTGTAAATGCAATATGGACACACACACAAATATGCCCAACAACGTTCCCAAAACCTTCATTACAAAACAATTTCAATAATTTTTTTTGAATAACAATTTTCTAACCGACCATTTCAAAAATCCTGCCAATACATATGTTAAAATCATCATTTTAAAGTCAAGAAACTAAATCAATTTACACAACAAAACAATACAATTTCAAAATTTCACAAAAAACCATAAATCATACCTATAGAAGATTTATACCATTCATTCACAACATGTTAATATTCAATTTCTGGATACTCAATTAATATTAACTAAACAATAAAATCTAGAAAGAGGTGTTGAGATTGAATCCACCTACCTCGAGAGTTTTTTGAAAACAACAAATGGATGAAGAATGATAATGAAACATGGCTGAATCTCCACAAAACCACCATAGATCACTTCCCATAACACAAAAATGAAAAATATATACATTTTTAACATCCAAAACTTCAAATATACTCAAAATGGGTATAGATCCACGAAACTGAGAGAAGAGGGGAAATATATCAATGAAAATTTCCAGAATGATGAAGAACAAACACTTACAGTGATGAATCTGATTCTAATCACCAAGTCAAGCCTCAAGATCACCTCTAGAATGAAGGAAGAACCATACATGTCATTTGGGAAAAAAATAGATTTATGGATATATAAAAGGAGTAATGAGGCACTACACATCAAGGACAACCAATATCCACTTTTTAAGTAGGTGGTTTTGAACCGCACACAGTTTAGTCACACAGTTTGGAAAACTATGTGCTAACCATGTGTTATACACCAACATTAGAATAAACCTTTGCACGGTCTCCAAAATCATGTTTCACCTATGGTGAATCCAATACCTAAAAAAAAAAACAAATCCAAAAGGTTTCTCTTAATCTATTGCATGGATTTGAAAAATCATGTGTTTCCCGTGTGCCTTCCCTTTAGCCCAAAAAACACTAATTAGAATTTCTAAACCCTCCTAACATTAACCCTCATCCATTATTAAAATACAATGAATAATAAAAGGGTCACATAAGAGAAACTAGGGGTGGTACCTAATCCCCACCATTGTACTTTCTATCATGAAAATATAGAAATAACCACTGCCTTGCCTTAGTTCAATCCATCGATCATTCATTTTCTACTCGTGTACCTAAGTATCATCCCGAATTTAACCATGTTACATTAAATTCCACACTAAACTGATGCATTTTCCAAGAGATACTTTCTCATTCTTATCCACAATCTATACCACGGTATGTACCAATGTATCATCTAGCTCTAAGACGACTTGAACCCATCAGATCACATGGTTCATATCAGTTTCATATTTTTTTGACAGAGTTATGTTGAACAGATTATATACTACACTGAACCCTGGTAAAAATTACAACCAATATGCCACATCTATAACCTATTCTATTATCTCAAAGATGCCTATGTAACGAGTAGATACCTTTCCATTCTTCCCAAAATGACAATGTCCAATCCATGGGGAGTTCCTCTATAATACATGGTCACTCACCACAACTTACAATAGTCATTGATCAGGATCCCCATATGATTTTTTATAAAATTGGGCCATCACCATTCTCTTTATCATCTACTAAATCTTCCCCATTGTTTCCTATACAAGGCTCGGCCCAACTAGTGAAGTCACACTTGTTTCCACCCAACACAGTGGAGAATGACATGGACACCCATACAATGCTTCAAAAGTAGACACATGTATCGAGGCCTAATAAATCTTATTATAAGAGAACTCCACTAATTGAAAATTCCCTTCCCATGAGCCACCAAAATCTATTTCATAAGCCTACAACATGTCATCCAACATTTGTATCATCCTGTCGTATTTCCTATCCATCTAAGGGTGATATCTTGTACTCTAGTAAATTATGTACCATGGGATTTCAACTAGGATTTACAGAAAAGAGGCATTAACCACACATCTATGTTTTAAACTATCAATACTATTATGAAATATCTCTTTAAAACATCATACATATAGATTTTGGATAGATCCTCCACCATGTGTGTATCATGAATAGAGATGAAATGAGCCAACATGGTAAGGAAAACCACAGTCAGCCATATGGAATCATGTATCAGAACCATTCATGGAAGAGTTGTGACAAAATCCCTCACTATTTTCTACCACTTACACACTGGGATAGGTAAATACTACAACATAATAATAGGTCCATAATATTCTGCCTTAACTTGCTAACATGTTATCCATCTCAAAAATAACTCATCCACATTCCTTTTCATACCATTCCACTATAACCTTGAATTAAAATATTTATACATATATTGAATTCAATGATGAACTTCCCATCTCGAATGGTGGTAGATATGAAGAAGTTTTTCTAGACAAGTTGTAAGTATAACCATCCAATTCCTAAACCACAGCACTGAGCCCACATCCATCTTCCAACACTCAATTGTCTCCCCACCATTTCATTTTGAATTATTTTTAGCACAATCCACATAAAATATATGTGCCTCATCTTCCATATTCATCAAATTCATAAGAATGAAAATTCAAAAAAAACCACAACATCACCTCTTTCATCACACTCCACAGGCATGCTAGCTGGAATCGACATCATTTACCACTCATCTGAAGATTCTTTTTCCAGCAATGCATACAACCTTCTTCTTAATGCAACTTCCATAGTATTTCATTTTCCTGTTGTATACATCATTTTAATGACAAACATATATTGATATTCCATCCATCTACAGTGCCTAAAATTTAAATTTTATTTTGATAAAATGTGTCTTATGCACTTATGATCCATGAACACTATTAATTTCTCCCCAAATAGATAATGATTCCTTGTCCTCAAGGAAAGGATGAATGTATTTAACTCTAAATCATGTTTTCAGAAATTCTTATCCAGAACTCTCAACTGCCTTGATCAATAAGCAACAATATGGTCTCCTAGAATGATAACACATCCCAAACGACTTATTTAGGTTTCAAAATACAATACATACCCATATCCATATTCTAGAAATGTCAAGATAATTGGTGATTTATAGCGAACATTCACCTATTTAAAATATTTCTAGCATTCTTCCATCTTGTGGAATGGAAAATTTCTCTTTGTAATAGTTATAAATGGTGAATTTAGCCATGAGATGTCACACACAATGTAATGATAATAACCCGACAAGCTATGAAAATTGTGTATTTAAAAGATGGTATTTAGTGGTTACCAATAGATAACAGATTCTATGTTCTTTGGAATAATAGAGAATAATTTTTTAGAAATTTTATGTCCATGAAAGAGTACGTTCTATATCCAAAAATCTCATAGAGATTTTTTGGCATACAAGAAATTACCTTTTATGATTTATGAAATTGTATCTATGTGTTTATCAGGTTTTTATCATGTCCTAAAATACCCCAGTATGTTTTCTAAAAACAACACTACAAAAAACTCCAAATATCTATAAAATATACGATTCAACAATTCCATAACTACTGCTAGCGCATTTTTAAAATAGAAATGAATTACCACAAATTCATAATGGCCATATCTTTTTCTGAATGTTGTTTTCTGAATATCCTCTTTCTGAAATCATAATTGGTGATATCCCGGTTTCAATTAAATTTTAGAGAACAAAAATTCTATCTGA
The DNA here is from genome assembly GCA_963277665.1 of Viscum album. Taxonomy (NCBI): domain Eukaryota; kingdom Viridiplantae; phylum Streptophyta; class Magnoliopsida; order Santalales; family Viscaceae; genus Viscum; species Viscum album. The sequence goes on along the minus strand of OY728120.1, from coordinate 1,760,919,678 downwards.
GTTGATTGAATAAATCATCAATTCCTAAATGTGGGTATATTTTCTCTGTTGTAGCTTGGTTAGTATTATGATATACAAGACCCAACCTTATATTTCAATATTATTTCTTCACCAACAATGCCTATGATACCCAAAAAGATGTTCTTGTTCGAATGAAACCTTTTCATCCCATATCTTCCAAATTCAATTTCATGTCCCTTAATTATGTTGGTTCCATTCAAAACGAAGAATGTGAGATAGGACTGTTCCTTTATAGTAGGTAAAATGTAATATACACTTCTCTTACGCATTGAAACCTTTAGAAATTTTCAGGAAAAATGTCTGGAAATTGATCTATGACTACTAAAAACAGTTACACTCAATCTATCCCATTGATTCCAAAGTCAAAAAATCAAACTGGAATGAGATTGTTCCCAGTTCTATTTCCATAAAATCCTTTTCAAATGATATTATAACCCTTTCTCCTATGAAGAGATGCTCAATACCATCCTCAGTTGTGAAACTATATGTTATTCTATAAAAGATGATGTGATCATTGAATGTTGTCAGCCAATCCATTCTACGATGACGTCATATACATCGGTCTCCAACTTCGAGAAGTCCAATTTTAGTTCAGCTCCATCAACTATTATAGAAAATTATCTACAGAGAAAGGCTCAATATTCTATTTGACTATGATGATTTTTATTTTTTATCATAGAAGGCATCATCTCATGATCTAAACATATAAAATCAATAACAGAAGAAGAATGTATGGAATTTGATTCCCTAGTATCAAATATAAGCTGCATAATGGTAGAATTCAAATGCATCCTACCTCTCACTGTCGTTGGTTCAATCTTATCATCTATAAACATGTTCTTAGCTCCATTTAATCTATTTATTTCTCCACTCTTCTCCTTATTGCCTTATAGAGATTTCCCTTCATTAGGAGTCATGGTATACCTAGAATCACCATGGAAAAATCTATTCTACTGAAAAGAGTTGTAATTATATCCTTGCCCTACTGTAGAATATGACTCTTTGAACACCTAATATGTTTCTTGAGAACCTAACCTCGGAGCATTGTGATAATAGATCATTTTATGTCCCATATTATTGAAATTATGTTTGATCTTGGTCTTTATGTAAACTCTCACTTCAGGTGTTTGAATGAAAAACATTGGAAACATCCTTCCTTTTTCATGCGTCTCAGTGGATGATTCACTAATACAGTTGTCTAATAATTATTCTTGCACCCAACATAGAAATAGGCCCCCTATACTTCTCTCTTCAAGAATTATATTTCCCACCATTTCCTATGGGTATCGACATAATTCCTCCATATATGGTTCATATATATCCAATCAGACCCAATATCTATATTTTCCATCATTGTATAGTCGGTAAAATAGAAAACTGAAATCATTGAAGAAATATCATGATTTCACCGTGATTCAGTTATGCATTCCTTCAAGGAAGCACTAGCTACAAAATTATGTTCAAAGTGCACTAAATTCTTGAATTTAGCCCCATTCTCTGTGATAGAGATATTTTCGTTTTTTAGGAAAATGAAGTTCGTTGTCAATTAAATCCCAAAAACATGGGTATTGAATTTTTTGTTGAAAATTATTAAAAATCCATCAAACCAAGGCCTTGATCCACATTAGCATGTACCACTAGATCCCACCAAAAGCATGTCAGAAACTCTCGCATATATGTCTCGTTAATTACATTGATATCCTCTAGTGTGCTGAGGATATCAAAGATATAATTCATTCTATTTATCTACACCTCTTCCCTTTCTAATTCAAAATCACCTTGAATCATAGGAGGATTCAATTTTTGGAAGTTGATGGAATGATCAATTTTTCTGGGTTCATCCCTCTTGTTCCCTATGCCCATAGCCTAAAAATCTTAGAAGGTAATGTAATCCAGTTTTTTGTTCAACTATTACTCATGAGAAACAAAATTCTCCATAGCCTCTTCCAGTTGATTTCTATAATACATATTATGTTCCATTGTCTAAAAAACATCACACACCATATGTTTCAGTCATTAGGATTTGAAGGGGTTTGATTTAAAATTAAATAACATAATCTTTCACTATATTTCATTCCAAAATCAATCATTTTCATGTTCTACAATTTTTGAAAACCATCGAACATTATTTTGAAAATCAAACTATTTTAAAAAATGATGAAACCATATTCTTTCCAAAATATTTTATTTGAAAATGTGGTACACTGTTTTCCAAAAAATAAAATCCTTTCCAAAAAATCAGAATGGATTACTTAGAATTATGTATGCTCTACTAGTGGGATGTTATTACTATAATGCATGTCATCCTCATCTCGTTGGCTAATCCCAGGATAATGAGATTTCAAAACCCTATATGTTTCTCCAAAACACTTATGTAACTAACTCCCTGGTAAAATGATATTCAATATTAGAAGGATAACTATATCTATTTAAGCTCTACATTTCTTGTCCTAACAATCCTACTCCTTTATAAGATCACCACTCAAGGGATAGAAAAGAATTAATTCAACATTGACATAAAGAAAACCGATGAGTACATATTCTACAAGGAAAATAAGATGTTGATACCACTTATCACATAAATACATTTTGAATAAAAAATACAATTTGTAACATCCATTCTCATGATTGGATTGAGAAGGTTATTGGTTGTCACTATGCTTTAAGGAACATTCCCAAGATCCCAATGGATGAAAACTAAATTCCAAGGATTTCAATAACTGTGGGATAAGATTTACCATTTACAAATAAAATAAACAACAAAAAAATAACTAGACATTCCACTATATGATTCATGATAAACATGGAAGATTACTCATCATTTCTTATTTAAAAATCATACTCAAGTAATGTTCCAAAATAGAAGATCACAACATAAATGTAAATCATGAATGTCAATATAATAATACTTCATACTGACCATAAAACTCCATTCTTCACAAGCTACATCCTCTAATAACACCAATCAACCTGTGTATCATAAAGTAGTGCTAAACATGTAATAAATTACCTTTTACCTTGTCCCATTATATGACATCTGCAAAAGTTCCAATGTGATAAATCATGGTAATCACTAAAAATAAGTAGGTTTCCCTCAATGACTTCCCTACTCTTGCCACTAAAATATAAGACTGGGAATAATTTATATAAAAAAGTTCCAAAATAGTTTTTAACTAAATATAACAAAATTATAAAATAGTTTATAACTCAATATATACAAGTTCATAATCAAAAAAATTTACAGCAATATATTTTCAAGAAGACAACCAATGAATTATTTAAAATACATTTCACTACTCCCATTTGGAATAACCAATCCACTTCAGAAACTAAAACCACCAACCATCAATTCTTTGTTTTTAATGTTCAATAAATATGAGTGGTATCTACCCGATCTACCAAAATGTTATATGATTATTATTCACTATTTCTATTACATATTTGGTCGTGAGAACAAGGTCATATATGAATGATGCCTCGTAAATGCAATATTAATACACACACATGTTTTCGCAAAACTATTTCCAAAAACCAGCATTACATAATAATTTCAATATAACAATCACTTACCAAAAAATGAGTTTCCAGAAATCAATTTCAAAAAACATACCAATCCATATTTTAGAAACTCCATTTTAAAATCTTGTAACTAAATAAAATTACACAACAATTCACCAAAATTTCGCAAAAAACCGTAAATCATAACTAAAGAGGATTTATAACATGGTTTTAACAACACCATCATAGTCTATTACATGAAACTAAATTAATATAAAACTAATAAAATAAATTATAGAAACATTTTTCAAGAGTGAATCCACCTACCATGATATTTTTTGTTTAAAAGTCAAACAGAAGAATAACACTGATAAAACCTAGATAAATATCCACAAACCCACCATAGATCTCTTCCCCTAAAAGTACAAAAAATATATATGAATTTATCCATCCCTAAACAACATATATCTTCCCACAATGGGGTTTGATCTATGAATCCTACAGAAGAGTAGAAGTAAATATTACAAAACATCAAGAATGATGATGAACAAACACTTACCATGATGAATTAGCTTCTAAATCCCCAAGTGAATCCTTATGATCAACATTGGATTTATGGAAGAACCATACTAGATCTTTGGAGAAGAAAAAAACTCATGTTATGGAAGCACAGAAAAAGGAATGAGTCATTAATCTTAATGGTCAACCTAGATCCACATATTAAGGAGGTGTTTTTTACCAGTGCAAAATTTAGTCGCACATTTAGCCAAATTGTGTGCTAAACATTTGTTTTTCCATTTCCTTAATGATGACCCTTCCTGTGGTCTCCTCACAATGTCTCTATAACCATGCACCATCCATGCCAAATCCACCCCCTCAATAGAACCATGCTAGACAAATACTCCTAAGATGATTCATAGTTTGGACAAATTGCACACCACCTGTGCACCTCCTTTTGGTCCAAAAACACAAATAAAGATCTCCACATTCTCATGTTCTATTATTACTGAGTGAATGTGTTGTTCAAAAATTTATGAACAATATATATTTCCAATATCACTCCATCAAAATGATTTCTCCAAATTTATAATGAAAAAACAATACATGATAATTATAAATCATGTGAAGGATAATTTAAATGATGTGGTTTCAACTGACATGAATCATAAGAAATTACATGATTATTAAGCATCAGGAAACAACAATTTACATTCAGTAAAGCATCACTATAGAAAAAAAATCACTATTTCTAGAAGGAAGGGACATGAATGGATAATTAGACATTAATAATTTGACATAATGAAAACAATCATATTATTGTTTTTTGAAGATAAACATAACATCTTTTTTTAACATAGTTAGTAGGATAGGTTAAAATTAACGGTTTTAAGAAAAACTACATTAATATCCTCTAAAACCATGAAAACATTGGATCATTGAAATGTTTATGGGTCTTGGAAACTCATTAACAAAATTCATTTTAGAAGGTTCTGAAGAGCCACAAAACACCCTGATAGGGGAGTGTTGTATCAGAGTTTCAAATTTTTCATGGAAACTAACGGATCATGTTCCCATATATGTAGAAAACAGTTAAACCTGTTTGATGAGAATGAGTAGAAATCAAAAAAAATCATTCAAAGTAGAGACACAAAAAATGAAATAGTTCACCAATAAGGGATATGTATAAGGGACATACACCAAAATTTTGTTGGTAAAACCAAAATTCACTAACATTCAACAGTTATTGAATACAATAGTTTAGCATAGTCACTCTTTTCTTGGCTAACATCATTTACATGATTTTAGGGATAGAAAAATGTGTCCCTCAAATTACTTATGTTCAATATACCATTCACACTATATTGGGATGTATCTAAAATTAGATTATATACATGATGGTCACATAAATGGGTTGTAATTAAATCAACATCATAAACTATAGATAGAATCCCTATTGAAGTCATGTTTTCACCTATATATATATTCCACTTTTCCATAGAATATTTGTTCATGAATTGTTCTTATATGTACGGACCTACATTATCTGTGAACCAAACTAAACTTTGTAAAGGATGTGCTTCCTCTAAAAACTACTCCTACTCCACCGTATACTATGCTGCTTCAACTGTGTACTACCTTGCTATGTGTACTGCGTGGATTCCTCCACATACTTCCCTGATTCGTGCACTGTAATAATTCATCAGTATACTACCCATCTCTATGACCATGTACTATCTTTATAGACTATGTCTGCGTACTACTTCTTCTCTATAGTAAAACTTATCCTCTTATAATTTTCCTCTGCATACAGGCCTTCTCCCTCAACATAATGATGTCAATGAAATGTTCTGGAATTCACAAAATTCCCTTTGTATTTTTAATTAATGTATTTTTGGGGTTTCTTTCCCTTGAACTACAAAATAGATATCATAATAGTCATCTTGTATTTCTATCTCATGGTTGATCTCTAATGAAGGGATTAGTTATCCTAATATAGATAACGTGATCCACATAATCGACTAAACCGATATTTACTAAATATTTGATATAGAACCACCATTACCACATATTGTGTATCTCTTGAAAATAATAGTGCATATGTGGTCCATATATCACTATTCTCTCTATTTAGTGGAAAAAATAACCACCTCTTTTCTACAAATGACACCCTTCACAGTTACTCAAAACTCCACCTCATTTTCCGAAATGACATGATGTCTCATAGACATTCACCTACTAGGAACTATAATCCTCAATGTGAACTAGAAGCCATCAATATGGACCATTTTCTATTATGGAAACCATTTTCTTCATGTCATTTTTTTGTCATTTGTCTTCCGCAAACCATTCTTGTAAAATGATACAATATTCGTGTCCAATTATATGCAGTTCCATTACATTAATGATTTCATTCAACATTCTACATCTCATTTAATACATGCTTCATCTTTTACGGTAAGATCACCGGTCTTGAAATCTCGTTGATCAGCCCAAACTAGATTGACATCAAACAAAAACCATAAAATATTTCCCGTAAATAATTTCATTGATTCCAATAGGATCAACAATTTTTCCATATTTATAAAAAATGTGACTATGGAAAGAAATTGGTTGCATCTAAAATTTAAAATTTATAAATTTCATATAGAAGTTAATTTATAATATGTTTTTTAATACACCCCTTAAATATATTTCATGATATTATTTACTTATAGTGTATACCGAACGGTCATCAATAAATACATACAAAAACTTATCAATGATATTTAGAAATATTCTATTTATAAGATCCCTTAATAAAAAAGGTTCAATAGTTAACTTAAACATTATAACTAAAAATTCTTAATTACTATATCTAGTATGAAATACAGTCTTTGAAATTTCTGATTTCATTAAATTCAACCAATAGTCCCCTTACCTCAGACTGGACTTCGAAAATACTATTCTCCTAGGAGATGATAAAAAAAATATCAATTTGAGGAAAATGATATTTGTTCTTAATAGTGATGTTATTAAAGGCGCTCTAGTTAAGGAAAAGTCTCATTAATATTTTTGAATGAATAGTTTAGGACAATCCCATGGTGAAGTACTAGGTTGGATGAAACCTAATAAATCGTTTAATTTCATTTTCTACTATAAAAGTTACAATTTCACCCTTCAGTATGGTGGATTGGAAATAGGATTAGTATTAGGAATTAGGTAATTAGTAAATTCGGATTCCCAATATTGTAAAAAATGATGATATTCATCCAGAAAAACATCCAGATACTCATGTACCACTGACTCTTCATTAATCTAAATAACTATTTTTTTTCAAAAATATATTCAAGTTAACATTCATTTCTATATTTTAACATTTTATTAGTTTCATAATATGATGAAAATGGAATGGTTTCATTCTTGTAAAAAACCTAAAAATAATTTTAAAAACAATCTTATTTTGATCTATATTCATTCAGATCATAGTTAATAGAAAGGCATTTCATACCCGGAATAACATCAAACTCTTATAGTGTAAAATCAACAAGCCTTGTAGGTAAATGCTTTCCCAAAACAATGAGATAAATATAATAATAATTTTTTTCTTTAATATTCCTATAATGTGTTTTTACAATATGATATGGATTCATTTTTATTATTATAATTTCAAATTTTATGTAAAATTTTTTAGAAATGAAATAATGTGTAGAACGCAAATCAAACAACACATTGTCTTAATCTGAATAAAAAAATGTACCAGAAAGCACATAATTATTTGGACCGCCGTCCACTAATTTATTTGAATTGTATTTCATCACACCTTTCTATATATATCATGGTTACTTATTGTTTATTTGGGTTTCTCTTTGTACATGCTTTTCATAATTACCAATCACATTTCATTTAAATCATGTTACTTACTATATGTCATATTTCTTTCTCACCAGGGACATGATCTTATTCATTGAAATTACAAGACTTGTACCCCATATTACCACATTGAAAGAACTTACCAGAATTCAAAATTCATTCCCTATTGTGTTTTTTAACAAAATTATCAATAACTATAAATATATTTTTGTTTTTAGAAGACTTATTTGATAAAATTTACCCTTTATCCTACCATTATGACCACTTTTTCTACTGGTTTTCAAAGAACAAATGTTCATAGAAAAAATCCATTTCTACTTTCTCTGGTCATCAATAATGTTCTTTGTTTCTCATTTTATCATAAGAAGCAAATGACCTTCAATATTTTTGATTTAATCTTGTGTAAAAGTGTGGGATTTTACTATCATTATCTAGGATGAAATTTAGAGCATACAATGCTATTGGAGTGAGTTTTTCTTCATATATAGCCACTAAATCCTCATCGAACCTCCATTCCACAATTTTTTATGTCCTATTTCGAACCACCTTAAGAAAATGTTTTTCAGGAAAATTATTTTTTTAATCATCCTACTCTAAAGCACTAATCTCCTCTCTATCCATGATATTATAAACCATATACCACCATTGAATGGATTGACCCTAAAAATGTTAAATAGGGAGACTAACCATTGATTTTCTAAACACACCAGGACATCAAAAATAATTTTTTTTGTAATTTAATCCACCATTAAACTACTAATAGGTATAATATACAGTAATATCTAGAGAATTTCACCTAATAAAATGATCTAATACTGACGTATTCATCGATTGTTGATATTATTAATCTCAGGCATTGATGAAACTGATATTTATATCCAATACCAACTGATCCATAAGTACATAAAACTCTTCAAATACAATTCCCACAAAATCATGATACTGATTTGGAAGTTTTTTTCTTCTCAATTCATTCCCCCCATAGATTTCATGTTTCCTCTACAAAAACCAATTTTGAAGAAATATATCATAGATTAAAGAACTTGGTAATCTCAAAAATCTATATAATTTGAAAATAAAAGTAAATTAAATATTATTTATATATTTTCCATTAAAAAATATCCCAACCACTAATGTTATCTAAATCAACCTATGATACCAACTATAAGACCCCGATATCTAACATTACAATATCTTGAGTTTTAGTCAAAAAATTACTTTCTTTCACATTGACAGTGTTTTTTTGTCTATATATTTAGAAAAGTAGGACATCATTAATATATAACATTCCACTTTCATACAATGTGGATAAATTTATAATAGTCTTCATTTAATTAATAATATAAGACCTTAAAAATAAAACATGATGTCTTTTTCATGAAAAATATTCATAACATACAAATCGACTTCCTCTATCCTCTTACCCAACCCAGTACCTTATGAAAAACATTTCAAGAAATTGTATGAAAAGAAAAAATCATTAAGGGGAATAAAAATAATGAAAGAAACTAATAGTATATGAATTCATTAAAAATATGACTACATTTCAACATAGTTATACTTTTCACCCGTCAAACATAAACTCTTTTTCATACCTCGTGAAACCATAAGATTACTATTAAACTCTATTGAAATAGTAAATAAAAAAATAACTTGTGGACTCAATTACATTTAACTATAATATAAGAATTCACGACTACATAGTTAGTAACCTTGACGGTCAGTTTAAAATACATGTCGTAGTATATTCCATTAATCTATTTGGGGAAACTCTACAGATTAACTCTTTCTGATTACCCAATCCATGGGAGATCTATACCTGGATCACACTCTAGCATCTTATCACAGACCCACCCATCCTCATAAATAACTCCGAATAAGAATAGAATAATAATTACACATAAATTTCACATAAAATATAAATAATGTTTCCTTTTTTTAATATTTTTCAATTTTACAAAGCCACGCCCCCAAAAATAAAAAAAATATTTGAAATTTCTTTTGAAAAGATAAATAGAAGAATAATGACATTAATGTTACATGACAGTGAGATTTTATGTTCACGATGTATATGATAAAAAAATATGGTTTTTTAAATAGTTGGATGAGAAACTTTAAAAAAATAAATGAAATTTCATTACTTTATGTCTGACTCATCACATATAATCTTTATCATCCTGAATAATAAATATAGGTTAATTATTAAATTTTCATAGAATGGTTTTTATTTTTTATTATTCATTTTATATTACTTATTATCATTTCATAAAAAACACTTAATTATATATGTTCACGATGTTTTTTTTGTTGATATTAAGATCTTCAGTCCAAATGGAATTAGTTATGATTTCTATAGATAAAGTGGTAAAAATTTATCAAATCTAGAATTATTTGGATTAAATTATAATCACATTTATATTAAATTATAATTTTAAAACAATGAATTTATTAGGGTCTATGAAAAATTAAAAACATTATAATTATTGAGGGGCTTGAAATATGTATGGATGAGTTACATTTCCATTTTTAAATGACATGTATGGAAATATGGTATATATTATTTTACCTTAACAAAATTATCATTATAAAATTAATATAAAATTAATCATTTAAATATACTTATATATATTAATCATGTGATGTGATGATTAAAAATTAATCACATTGCTTCGTGGTAGTGATTGTTAACAAGTAGTCATGAACGATGTTATCATTTTCATTTGTGTGGAAAGTAAGATTGTAATTGATCTATTATTAAGATACAATGATAAATAAGTCATGAGTTTTATATATAAAAATTCACTCCATCATCATTAATGATCATGGGAGATGGTTATGGAAAATGAAATATATCAGTTCATTCACGGGATAGTTCACATGTAATCAAGAACGATTAATTATTATCCCATTTTATGGAAGTGAAGATGTATTTAGTTGATGATATTAAAATAAAAATATACCATATGATTTATTATAATTATGTTATTATATAATCATGGATGAATAATATTCCATGGAAGAAGAAGAAGAAATAAAATAGAAATAATTAATTAAAAAAATACATATTCTTCTAAAAATTTACCTTCATTTACATATTAACACCACTAAAGAGGGGTTTCTAAATAAAATAAGAGCTCTATAATGTGGAAGGTATTATTGGAAGGGATTTGGTCGGATATTTGATGATCAAAATAAGTTTTCATGTTTTTAGAGAGAAGAATAATGTGTCCAATTTTATAGGGGAGGGGAGGGGAAATCTCATAATTCATCAAACTATAAAATAAATACAAATTTATTTTCTCTTCCAAGCATCTCTTTGTTGAGTAATTATGAAAATAGGATGAGTATGGATTGAAATACACTCATCTAAAGAAAATTAAAAATGATTTTATAATTTTTTAATCCTAAAAATTTTATTTTAACCCATATTTATCATTTTTAATTATTAAAAGGATATCATGTAATTTATAAATTTAGGGTTAATATAATTACTATAATATACAAATGGAAAATAAATTATTCATTGACGAAATTTTATGACTAATCCAAATTTGGCTTCCTAAATGGATATTTTTTTTTAATTTATACCATTTAATAAAATATTATATATTTTAAAATATAAATAATTTCCATTTTGACAGCATTTAGTACATTTATTTTTAAAAAATCATAATAGGAATTTTAATAACATTTATTTGATATATAATTTAATTAAAAAATTCATAACATATTTGTGGTATATTTATTTTATTTAATTATATATTTTCTAAAAATTAAAAATAAATTATCGACATAATGATAATGATTTTTACTTTTAAAAGTATATTTATAGTCAAATATATCCTTTGTATATACCCATTTTAAAAATATTTCACTTCTTAAAAACAAAAGTGTGAGAAAATAGACTTTTCATTGAATAAAATATTATAAAATGGTTAAATTCCTGAAAGTGGCTAGATGTGGAAAAATTATCATCCCATAGAATATTGTGGTTGATAAAAACTCATCCATTAGAATTTGAAAAAAAATGCTAGGGTAATTTTATAATGTTGTTTTTATCATTAATTACCTTATTTTATCTTAAACATGTTAATAAAAAATTACTAAAGATACAATTCATAATGTCCAAAAATAAGAGGCACCAATTAAAAAAATAAAAATTTCTGTTTACAAATATAGAATTCAATTTTCCATATTATAAACAGACATATGAATAAAATTAATTTGATAATAATACCATTGATGGATCAGGTAAATGAGGTTTTAAAGTAAAATTCATCAAAATTTTACAATTTTTTTATATAAAATTTCGAAGTGAAATTGATTTAATTGATCTAAATTAGATTAATTGATAATATTTTTTATTAAATTATTTTTGAAAATGATGTAAAAATAATAATTCAACTATATAAATAAATTTTATGAAAAAGTATTTTTGAACTAACATTTATTATTATACTGTATTCATAAAAATAGAAATGTTAATAGAAAAATTAAAAAATCACCCAAAGTAAATTTTGATATTTCTATTTCAAAATTGATTTTAAATTTTCATAGAAAATTTATCTTGGTTTTATTACTTAGTATTATTTTATGCTAAAAATTTGTTTTACTTCCTTTTGGTGAAACTTAGTGGATGAATGTAAGAACATTTAATACACATGCCTATATATAATATAGTATGTTCTATAAATTCTCTCCAATATAATGGCCAGGCGATAACTACCAATTAAAAACATAATATGAAAATTATATTATTCTTCATTATAACTCTGTCTTGGGTGAATCATAAGACACTTGAAAGACTCATTATTGTGTGTATAATACACATCATTCATAACATCCACCTTGAGGTAAAATTATTATCTAAACTATAAATATTAATAAATTAGAAAATGTATAATTATATAATCATTTAGGATTTTACAATTTTACTCAAACTTAATAAGGTGTGCTGGATTTACACTGTTCACCCAGATTGAATCAAGAACCCTAGATGTATTTGTAATTACTGACATGAAATCCATTGATATTCCATCCCACTTCCACTCTAGGACATTTAAGGGTGGAACCAAGCTTGCCAATACCTAATGATCTGCCTTCATTTGCTGACAAGTGAGGCATAGGAAGACAAATTCTGATACCACTTTCTTCATTCCCAGCCACTAGTGATATCGTCAGTGATCCTGGTACATCTTTACCACTCCTGGATGTACCACTAGAGAGGAAGTGTTGAAATACCTCATCAATTCCTCCCGATGTGACACTGGTACCATGGTATATCCTATGAATAGGATGACGTGCTCCCCACCTTCAGAAAATCCATCAGGTGTCGGTCTTGAGGATATCTGATCACGTTGAGTCTCACAGTCAGTGTCCTCACGTTGCGCCTCCATACCCAATGGAAGAAGTGGTAGAGGGCCTGTTAGAGAATGAAGGAAATCTACTCCATCACGTTCCACAAAGGATAACTACAAAGAATCCAACAACTCTGTCGCCTTGCCAAACAGTTGTATACTAGATCTCTGGCTGAGTGCATCTCTGACAACATTCACATTCCCATAAGTATATACTGTCTTGAAGTCGTAGTCCTATAGTAACTCAATACAACATCGCTGTCTTAGGTTTAGGTCCTTCTTATAGAATATATACCCGACACTCTTGTGATCAGAGTACACTGTAAAATGCTCGCCCATCAAGTAACGTCGCAAAAAATTTCAAGGTGAAGACCATTACTGCTAACTCCAGGTCATGGGTAGAATAGTTCTTCTAATGTTGTCTCTGTTGCAAGAACCATATTTGATCACTGCTCGCTCCTACATCAGGATAAATTTGAGCCCGGTCCCTGATGTGTCGTAGTAGACTACATACCCAACACCCCCATCTAGAAGCCTTAAGATGGAGGCACTAGTCAGCCTCAACCTCAGCTCCTGAAAACTCTGTTGGCATCTCTCCGAACACACTAAGGGTTTCACCTTCTTCGAAAACACTGATAAAGGTGCTGCAACTCTGGAGAAATTTGGTACAAACATCCAGTAGTATCTAGCCAAACCGAGGAAACTCCGTACCTCCATCAGAATTGTCGGTGGTTCCCAAGAGATTACAACCTCAATATTCTCTGGATCCACTGCAACTCCAGGCTCCTATATGACATGTCCCAGAATTTGAAACTCTCAGATCCAGAACTAGCACTTAGAGAGCATACCACAAAGCTGGTGCTCTCAGAGTGTGTCTAGTACTACCTGCAGATGACAGGCATTCTCCTCCTCAGTAGTCGAGTAGATCATAATGTTATAGATGAAAAATACTACAAAGCAATCAAGGTATGGATGAAAGATCATGTTCATGAGTCCCATGAACACTACTGGAGTGTTGGTTACACCGAATGGCATAACCAAGTACTCATAAAGGTTGTATTGAAATTTGAATTCCATCTTCTGCACATCCTCCTCACATTCTCTAAGGAGGTGATAGCCTGATGTGAGGTCTATCTTCGAGAACCAACATGCTCCCATTAGCGGATCAAAGAAGTCGTCAATACCTGGGAGTGGGTACTTGTTCTTCAGGGTCAGCTGGTTCGGGTGCCGATAGTCAACACAATGTCTCAAGCTACCATCCGCCTTATTGGAAAACAAAATCGGGGCTACCCAAGGAGAAACACTAGGAGGAATGAACCCTTTCCCCTGTAAAACCTCCTACAATACCCACAACTCTCAAAGCTCTATGATAGCAATTTGATATGTTGGTGTAGATATAGGTCTCATCCAGAAGTACATGTTAATGTAAAATTCCACCTCTCTGTGAGGAGGTAGACCCAAAAAATCATCGTGGAAGAAATCTACATACTGGTCCACAACTATTGGATAACTCGGACACTCCACATCAACTTCTCTGAGGGTAAGGCTATCCAGCTGATGAGTGATCGACTGCACTATGCCCTAGGTATGTCTATCCTGTGTTGCAAATGCTCCATTCTCACTGTTGATGTTAAATCTTGTCCGATCCGTGCGGATAGATAACACTTTGCACCTAATACATTCAATCTGAGCAGAGACTATAGATAATAATTCCATTCACAAGATGATGTTGTATGGCCTCGATGATGCTACTAGGAGATCCCAGCTGAGGCTATCTCCTTCTATTTTAATGTCACACTGTAGGAACCAGTGCTTAAATGTCGAATACACTCCTGTAGGGGTCTTTTTCCGTAAGGATTATGACAATGGCTCCATTGGAATATCCATGCTCCGAATGAGGGAAGTGGAAATAAAATAATGATTGGAACCTATGTCTATAAGTATTAAATCAAAGGTGGATTAGAGATAGATCGTATCTCATATCAAATCCAGAGTGTCGTGATCGTAGGAATTAGCTGCTTGGAGTTGAGCTCGCCCCTGTCCTCCTAATCTTTATGGTCGTGGTTGAACACCTGGTGGTGGTGGTGGCAGTAACATCTCCAATTGTCACCCAACATCAGTTGCATGACCAGCTCCTCTTCCATGACCACCTGCTCCCTAAAAGACCTCCTTAGTCGAACCTCAATCTCTACCTGAGTGCTACTTCGACCATCTGTTGATCATCTATATAACAGGTCGGACAGTCATGAGCCATGTGACCATGCCCACTGCATGAATAACACTACCCGCTCCTGGCATGAATGGCTCTACCTCAGGTGCCTCCACAGAACCGACCCTGAATGCTGCATTCATCCAGATGTTGGTCTGGTCCTCTAGGTCCTCTATAACATATGTATGCTGCGATCTACATAATACTCTGTAATTTGACGCTTGGTGGTGGGTCTCACTACTGTTTACTACTCAGAAAGGAAACCCTCCACTAAGAGGGCTCACTATAACACCCCAACCTGTATCGGGGTGCTAAGAGAAATCATGGAAGACCTGATCTCGCGCCTGATCCCCTACTCGAAGGTCCGGCCCCTGAAGAGTGGGTCCCACACTATATCTATGGAGTAGCAAGGGTGTTCAGTGATCCTCACTTAGTAATGAGCTACAACCATTCTACCAAACTGCAGATGAAGAAGCTCATGTATGAGCACAGCGTGAATAGTCGCTGGAACAAACTTTTCCCAATAGAGGCTCCCAAAGAATGCCCAGAAAAGTGTCACCCCGTCGTGAACCTAGAGCATCAAGATCCACCATCATCCTTATAATTCCTGTAGAAGGTTGGAGGCAAGGATTACCATGAGATCAGCTGGTGTCCCTACCAGTCAGAAGACTCTCACTATGGTCTCTATCCAATGCTCAGTTGTCTGCGGGTCCATCTCTCCCCTAAACCTTGGTGGCCTCTAGGGCTAGAACTCATGAAACATGGTCAAGTGGTGTGCACCCTCAGATATTGGGGATGGTGGCATCGATAGCCCAATGGGTAATGGTACTGATGGTTCCTCTGATGGTGCCACAACAGGAAGAGTGACCTACACCAGGGACTAGCTGAGTGGGCTAACAGTGTGTAGTACTCTCAGAAACCATGTGGGATGTCTGGGTGGAGGCATCCTAAAATGAAATAGGTTCACCACAGTCAATAAGATATAACTAGTGATCTGAATCAAAGATATCAAAAAGAAAACTCATCAAAACACAAATGCAATCAGTGTTTTTGTGCAATGAGTCACAATTCATAAGTCACCATCCTGGTGTATGGATAATTCGATCACCTCACCAACAATGGATTTCCTAAACTAATAACCACACTCAATACACATAACATAATTTTAATTAAAATTAATGTTTAGAGTCAAATGTTATATGGTATAACTGACTCATCTGATTCCAATTTTTCATGACCTGTCCCCCGGGGCTCGTGCCGTGACAACCCCAAGCCTGCCTTCTATAGGCCAAGGGTTCACGACTAGCACCGAAAGATGTATTCCCTAAAATAGGGAAGGAATTTAATTTATATCATGTAAACACACAAAACCAAGAACAATGTAAGATACGAATAAAGGTAAATTGTATAGAAAAAAGAGTGATGCAGAATGTAAAAGGGTCCAGAATACAAGCCTAACTGGAATGTATAAGAAACTGAAACTACAAGTAAACTGGAAAAACTCATGTGAACACCCGCTAGGGATCCTTCTTAATGGGTAGGTATAACTCTTCGTTGTGAGTCTTTATGGTAAACCTCTTTTATGGTCCACCTCTGTTCTACCTCCATTCCTGGTACTCCCATCCTCAGTCAGCACTATCTTTCATCTGCACCAAACACAAAGAAGTACGGGCATAACCCATGCAGTGGTGAGTATAACAATACTCAGTAGGGACCTTGAGACCCTTAAGGTCTCAAAAAATAGAAAATGTATAATCCAAAAAGCATTAAATCAACTGAAAATCCAACTTAGATATATGCCCATACATATACCTATGTTATCATGGAAACCCATATCAATCATGAGGAAAACACAGGGTCTAACACAAAAGTCTGAAGCTCAACTATTCCACAAATAAATGAATACCAGGATGTTAAGTACTGAAATGGTACGTCACATAGACGAATAAAAACAAGGTATTACCATGATGGAATGTACCACACATGTGCGATCTCAGCATACACTTGGTATTTCTTAGGTACAATAGTATAGATGGTTAGATGTAACTACTAAATCATCTTACTCTATTAAGAGGCTCTGCTGCTGACCCACACATGAACGCTTGGTGCTGACCCACATAAGATCGCTCGATGTTGACCAACATAGGAACGATCAGTGCTGACCCACACAGGATCTCCAGGTGCTAACCCACACATGATCACTCGGTACTGACCCACACAGGATCTCTAGGTGCTGACCCAGACAGGATCGCACTTCATTCTTCACGTCATAGTCAGCTACTGGGTTCCCGCACTAATCTGGATCGTCTCCGAGAGATTGTGCTCCTCAATCCATTGTTTGATACACCAATTTCCAAAAATACCCATGAAGAAGTATCTCACAGGACTGCCATGTCATAGGGGTCTAAACGCCACAAACGGTGCCTCAATCAGACGCCCGGTCTGTATGTTATTAGATTTTTAGTCTCGAGGACCTAGTTGTATTCATGCTCGATCCAACCCGACCGTACCCCTACATTACACAAAACTCCAGTAGGGGTATTCCAAAGAGACCGTCTAGCTCCATGGTTTAAAACACCGTTGACGGTTCATCAAACAGTCGTCTAGTTCCAATGTTCATGTAAAAGGTTCCTAAAGGGATGAAATGAGTTGGGGTCCGGTCCGACCCAGTTGGAGCGACCCGACCAGACCATCTGGGTTAGGCCTGAACTACTAGCTCTAGCCAAGCCCATGCTGTGTCTGGCCCAACCCGTGCTACGTGGCCCGACCTGTGCTGGGTCGGGCCCAGCCTACGGGCTCTAACCAAGCCCGCGCTGGGTCCGGCCCAGCCCGTGCAGGGTGGCCCTGCCCACGCCGGGTCCAGCCAGGCCGGCCCTGGGTAGCCTGGCCTGGCGGTAGAGCGGCCATGGGTGGCGATGCTGCATGGTACCGTGAGGAGGCATGAGGTCACATATGCCACGGTGGTGGCGTAGATGGCCATGGAGGCTGTGATGGCAGCACAGACGACCATAAGGCAGAGAGGCCACTGGGCGGCGCAGAGGGCCGAAGGGTGGGGAGGTCGTGGGGAGGGGAGGTCGTGAGGGTGGCGCAGTGATGTGAGGTGGAGAGGCCACGGGATGAAGAGGCAGTGTGTCATGGCTCGTCCTAGTGGGGCCCACGGCGTGACTCCCCAAGCCCGCCTCCAATAGGACAGGGGCTGTTGACTAGCACCGAGTAGGCATATCACTAACAAGGGAGGCATTGCCTATGTACATGTACACAGACACACATCTCCAAGCCCGCAAATACTAAATTGGAAAACACTATGGAACAAAAATGCATGCATACAACTAAACCCAACCAACCGAGTACGAAGAAAGGCAGTGTACTGTAAAAGTAAACTAGGCAAGAATACAATCCCAGCAAATGCAAGAGTCTGAAAAACAACAGAGTCCAACTTGTAAGCACAGAGGTACCAGGACTATCTCTCGTAGCCATAGGAATGCCTTGGCCTGTAGGGAACTCAGAAAGCTCGGTCCTGTCCTTGTCCGCCCTGGACCCTGTCAAAAGGCTGCTCGTCTGCACAAGACACTAGACGTGTGGGCAAAGCCCGTGCAGGGATTAGTATAACAATAATCAGTAGAGGACCCCGAAAAATACAAAACATTACACAAAGTAATGGTAAAGTCAGCTATGCGTAATATATGATTACAGAACATATAAACCAAACCAGATATACTCAAAACCTAGACCCGTAGTCTAGAGACATGTCACGCAACCGCATACCCCCGTAAGAAATTCCATCTGAATATTCTGTGATGCGCTTGTTTCAAGAGAACACAGACCATGAGTCTTATTGCTCTGAGGATGTCCGTCCGGGAGAGATGTTCGTCGGAAACCGTCACGAGAAATAGCTACACTCATTAAGGGAGACACACTCCTGAGTGGGAAATATTTCGATACACAGATGAGGATCATTGCTAGGGCCATGGCCTATAATGCGACTCATCCGGAATTCACCTGCTAGGTAGAGGATCAACGCCCGGTAAAGTTGGTCACGCTGATACATGACTCTACCTAGGGTCTGGAATGGATAGAGGATCTCGATCCGGGCCTCTCAGATGGATGTCTGACTCTATCACAGAAAGTCCTGCTGAAGGGATCATAATCCTGCGTGAGGGAATGATTCCTGACATTCATGGGAACAAGAAGAAGGGTAACTAACCCAAATGAACCATGTTCAAGGCATGGTGAACAAAAGGGACCAAGACGTTTTCTAAAAAGTACACGGCGTATATAAATGATACAGGTCATGTTGTCTGACCCCAGGTATTTCCCATGTACAACGGCCCGTGTCTTGAGTCTGGTCATGTAGAAAAACGTATTGCACGACATGTAGTAAGGAGTACACGCTGTGTCTGGGTAACTGGGGTTGGATCCGTGTACTCTGGCCATGTGCCCATACATAGTCACCAACCCATGTACTCCAACCTGTGCAATATGCACACGTGGTGACCCGCGCTGTTTACCTCGCCTGGACGGGTGAGGGAGTACATGGTCGTGTACTCCATCCCTTGTCTGTGTATCCCCTGGATGCATGCCGAGCTCCACGTAGCCACCTCTACCGAGCTGTACACGCTGTTCCACCTGAAGCCCTGTAGATCATCTCGTGTTCGTGTACTACCCAAAGTACACGCTGAGCTTCGGGGAAAATCCAACACGCCGTGTGACCGGGGTCACACGCTGTGTGATTCTTCTCTAACACCGAAACTCTAGCCGCCACCTCCAGAACTACACGGCGTGTTCTTCGGAAGTACATGCCGTGTATTCTAGAAATTTAAAGAAATGACACTCTTCTCCAACGCGCCTCCCGTGCTACTACGATCATCAATCCGGCCATCCGATCGCTGCAAAACATCCAGGTTCTGGTCTCCCTGACCCCACGAAGCAGCTTCTGTCGTTTTCAGGCCTTCGATCGTCTTCGAAAACGTGTTCTGATCTTCCCGCATGAAGAACGCTCGAAGAATGCTCCTTCTGATCCGGTACGATTTTTCATCCTCCATAGTCACCACAACTCGACAAAGACGTTGCGATGTCGAACCTTCGATTTGGGATTGTTGTGTCGCAGAAACGATGTTCAACGATCCGTTGTTCATCGCCCCATGAAGAATGTCAAGAACGCACGAGGAAAAAGGAGGATGAAAAATTCAAATAAACAAAGTGCGGAACGAACCTCCACCGTAGTTCGTCACAGCGATGATCTGCTCCCATTAATAGGCTTAAAACAGGGCATGAATCAACAACAACATAAAGCATGGATCATTTCCCCATCGTCTTCCTAGTGAAAAAAATCCCTCCCGCATGAACATACGAATCTGGTGATCAACTTGTTTGTGGTTGATCCGCATTTGTCCCTTAAACTCAAAATACAGGGAAAATAAATTGAAATAGCAACCCCTACCTTTCGAAAGGATCGATCTTTGAGGAAGGCACCGTGCTGCCATTGCCATCGAGATCCTTCAACACCGGTGCAACGATCCTTGGTTTCGATCCGTTGTCGTTCGTCGTCAAGAATTTTCTCCAAAGCGTTGTGGATTCTTCAGAGGTTCCTCTCTCTACATTTCCAACGATGTACAGTTGCTTAACCCATTAAAAAGTGGAAACAAGTTGGCATTTAATTGCATGGCAGAATTAATGGAGTTGACTTGCCATTTTGAAGTCATTAAGATGCGCCATTAATTTAGGAAACAGGTGCGATGTTGACAAGCTGCAGAAAATGTTTCCTTAAATGAAATAAAATAAACAGGTTAATTTATTTTATTTTATTTTACTTAAAACATCGGAAAATTAACTTTTTACCTCGACCAGCGCCGGTTGAGGTTAGCCTCATTCATAGGTAAAGTCTTCGTCCCATATGGAACGGTGCACTTAGATTTTTAATTTGGGCATCTGTTTGGAAACTGCCACAACCGCACATAAGTGCCGACTCACTTAACGAAAAAAATTTCAAACCACCATTCCGGGCTCACTAGACCTCGGAATGATGTGTCGTCTTTGCGCCCGGTCTCAAAATAATTCCATATAATATTTAAAAATATGAAACGGAAAATCCGAGCCATTACATTCTCCCCATTGTGGGGCTTTACGTTCCCGAAAATCCAAAACAAAGGCTACTCACATAGATGAGGGTATTGGGCATAGATCTGGGCCTCCCGCTTCCACATGCTCTCCTGAAGATTCATGTGCTTCCACCAGACGCACACTAAGGGAATTGATCACCCATGAAGGATCCTCTCCTGCTGATCCTCGATCTCCACCAGGTAGTCAGCAAAGGTCACTCCATCCTTGATGTCCAGCTCACACCAGTCGATGACGTGCGATGGGTCATGCACGTACGTCCTCAGCTACGACACATGGAAGACATCATGTACCCGATGTAACTATGGCGGTGGAGCCAAGCAGTATGCCACCTCGCTAACTCTACCCTGGATCTGGAATGGTTCGATGAACCTAGGAGATAATTTTCTGCCTCGACCAAATCTCAACCACCCTCATCGAGGTGAGACCTGAAGGAAGATGTGGTCTCCCTCTTCGAACTCCAGAGGTCTCTGTAGCCTATCAGCATAAGACTTCTTCCATCTCTCTGCAGTCTCCATATGCTCCCGGATGATCTGCACCTTCTCTGTAGTAGGCGGCACTGACTCTGGACCCATGAGTGCTAACTCTCCGAGGTCGGTCCAGCAATGCGGTGACTGGCAGGGTCTCCTGTACAAGGCCTCGAACAGTGCCATACCGTTGGTGGAGTGGTAGCTGTTGTTGTATGCAAACTCCACCAGTGGTAGGTGGTCCTCCCAGCTACGACCAAAGTCCAAGATACAGGCTCGTAACATATCCTCCAGAACCTGAATGGTCCTCTCCGTCTGACCATCTTTCTGGGGATGAAACGCTGTGCTCAAGCGCAGCTGAGTCCCAAAAGCCTCCTGCAATCCCTTCCACAACCTGGATGTGAATCGGGCATCCCGGTATGATACTGTAGTCGAGGGGATTCCAAGAAGCCAAACTATCTCTTGTACATAGAGGCGTCCCAAGATTTCTAGGGATCTCTACTCCCTAATAGCTAGGAAGTGGGCCGACTTGGTGAGTCGGTCAACAATCACCTAGATAGAATCATGCCCCTTGGACGTCTGTGGTAGTCCCATCACGAATTCCATCGATATTCTATCCCACATACACTCTGGAACTTCCATGGGTGAGCTAACCCTGCTGGAACCTGGTGCTCAGCCCTCAACTGCTGGCATGTGAGGCATCGTGAAACAAACTCGGTCAATGCCTTCTTCATGCCTAACCACCAGAACTGACGTCGGAGGTCCAGGTACATCGTTGGCACTCCAGGATGTACCTCCAAAGGGGATGTATAAAACTCCCTCAGGACCTCCTCCTGCAATGCCACTGGTACAACAGTTCATCCTTTGAAAAGAAGTATGTGATCCCCACCTTGAGAATATCCATAAGGAGAATGTCATGTGGATAACTGAGCACATAAGGCCACACAGTCGACATCCCCAAGTTGTGCCTCCCTAACTAACTGTAAGAGTATAGGGGTGACAACCATCGACAATTGGTAAGTTGTATCCTCTCCATCCATGAAGGATAACTGTAACGCGGCTAATTGTTGTGTCGCCTCACTCAATAGCTGTGAGCTTGACCTTCTGCTAAGAGAATCTGCCCCCTTGTTCCCCTTCCCAGGAGTATAGATGATCTTGAAATCATATTCCTGGAGGAACTCTAGCCAACGCCTCTGCCTCAGATTCAGATCCTTCGATGAGAAGATGTACTTGAGGCTCTTGTGGTCAGAGTAGACAATGAACCGCTCGCCTATAAGGTAGTGTCGCCACATCTTCAATGCGAAGAGTACCGCTGCTAACTTGAGATCATGGGTGGCATTGTTCTGCTCATGTGGCCTAAGTTGGCGTGAATCATAAGCAATCACTGCATGCCACTACATATGGACACAACCGAGCCCAGTCCCTAATGCCTCGCATATAACTATGTACTCGAAACCCTCCTCAGACAATCTCAAGACTGGGGCACTCGTCAAACTCTGTCTTAGCTACTCAAAAGTTTTCTTTCACTTTTCTATCCACACGAAGGGTTACCCCTTATTGGTCAAGGATGTTATCAGTGCTGATATCCGGGAGAAATTATGGATGAATCTCTGGTAAAATCTTGCCAACCCAAGGAAGCTTCGCACCTCCATTACGCTTCGAGGTGGCTCCCATGCTAACACAACCTCCTCCTTGGCTAGGTCCAAATCCACTCCATCTATTGAGATGACATGTCCTAGAAAGTGGACTTCCTGAATCCAGAACTGACAATTTGAGTGTTTTCCATAATGATGCTGCTTGAAGAGTAGTCGAGAACCATCCACAGGTGTCTCGCGTTCTCTTCCTCTAACGCCGAGTACACAAAGATGTCATCGATGAAGTCCACTACGAACAGGTCCAAGTACAGTTGGAAGATCCTGTTCCTCATCCCCATGAACACTGTCGGGGAATTCGTCATGCCAAAGGTCATAACCAAGTACTCATAGTGACCGTAGCGACTTCTGAAAGTCGTTTTCAGTATATCCCTTTCCCGTACTCATAGCTGGTGACAACCTGATCGAAGGTCAACCTTCAAGAACCACTGTGCCCCTATTAACTGATCGATGAGGTCATTGATCCTTGGAAGTGGATATTTGTTCTTGATAGTCACCTGGTTCAGGCGTCGGTAATCCACGCACAACCTTAGACTCCCGTCAGCCTTCTTTGAAATCAAGACTGGGGCTGCCCAGGGTGAGATGTTGGCTGTTACAAAACCCTTGCTCTGAAAATCCTCCAACTGCACCCTCAGATCGCGAAGCTCTGTGGGAGCCATCCGATAAGCTGATGAGGAAATCAGTGTCGTCCTGGTGTGTAAGTCGATGCAGATGTCGATTTCCCGGTGGGGAGGTAGTCCTGGAACGTCTTCGGGAAAGAAATCCTCATACTACTCCACCACTGCTAGGAATTGAGAGCTCACAACATCTACTACTCCGAGGGTAAGGCAAGCCAACTCATGAGTGATCGGCAGAACCCTCCTATGCATGAGCCCTTTTTTTGCTGCCTGGGTTTCCTATTCTTCGAAAAAGGAAAACCTTCTTCCATCACGGCAGACACACCACACCCTTCGCCTAAAACAGTCAATCTGGGCATGGACCGAAGATAACCAATCCATGCCGAGAATGACGTCATAAGGCCTCGACGCTACCACCAAGAGGCTCCAACCAAAACTATCGCCTCCAAGGGTAAGATCACACTGTCTTCAAAGGTGTGTGATCATCGAGTCCCCTCCCATAGGTATCTCCAAGTGTAAGGATTGAGTCAATGGTTCTACTGGAATCTCGAGGTTTTGTACAAGACATGTGGCTATAAAGGAATATCTGACACCTGTGTCTATGATTACGACATCTATGGTAGGAAAGACACAGATCGTACCTCGAATCATGCCTGGATCCCCTGGTTCGTACGCCTCGACCGCATGCAGCAGTCCCCGTCCCTGTCCCCCAGTTCCCTGAGCCTGGTGCGGACCTCCTGGGGGAGGTGGTGGAAGTAAGTTGAAGCGTCTGCCACCACCTACAGCTCTCCCTGCTCCTCTGCCTCATCCACCGCCTAGCAGATCTGCCTACTCCATTCTCTGCCTCTACCTCAGTGGTCGATCCACCACTTCCCTGTCAGCAGCTCGATGTCTCGGGCAATCTCTAGCGAGATGCCCCCTACCGTCGCATGCGTAGAATCGCTTCTCCCTAGGCGGACTGTATCCATCCTGAGATCCTTGGACTGCTGATACCCTGTCCTGGGTCCTCCTATGATGTCTCCATCATCCAGATCCCTATGCCAGACATCGGCTCCCTGCTGCCGGTGTCTCTGCACCAGTCTGCCTACTGCTGACTGCCGGAGGCTGCCTCTGCTCTACGAAGAAGCTCTCGATCACCAAGGCCCGCTCGAGCACTCCAGCATAAGTCGAAATGCATAGAGGCAAGAAACTAGCTCGGATGTCACACTGTAGACCTTGCTTGAAGTACAAAATCTGAAGTACTGATCCCTGACCATATCCATCGTGTACTGGGCGAGGTTGGTGAACTTCGATGAATAGTCAGCCACGATCATACTGCCCTGCTGGAGCTGAAGAAGCTCCTGGATGCGCACAACTCTTAGCGTAACCGGAGATAACTCCTCCATGAAGAGTCACTCAAACTCTTTCCTTGAAAGAGTCTCCTCGTCATGAGTCTGTGTGGTCAGACTCCACCATCGTCCCGTCGAACCCTGAAGAAGGCTCGCTCCTAGGACCACCATATGGTCTGTTGGTGTCCTCACTAGATGAAAAACTTTGGTCATCACCTCAAGTCAATCCTCAACCGCCTGAGGGTCGCACTCGCGTCCGAACCTCAGGGGTCTCTATCTCTGAAACTCATAGAGCGCACGGAGCCTGTGCTCCTCACCGGTCGGTACCGCGGGTACCACTGGCTGCTCCACTGGTGGTGGTATAGCAGGTGCACCACATGGTGGCAATGCCTAGGGAGATGGTCCTTATATCAATGCCTCATCACTAAGGGGGTCATCATCATGATCATGATGCTGAATCCTAGAGGGTACGCATCGCGGAGGCATCCAGTAATGAAACAAGATGTGTCACAGTCAATGAGTAGATCTGGATAGCTGACACCAAGGACATGGAACACACAACCCATTCCTATAAGATGCATGTACCTTTTATTTCCCCGCAACTAGTGTTTTCGTGAACCGGGTCGAAAATCAGGTTATCAGAGTCCTGATGTATGGATACGTCGGTCGTCGCACCAACACTGGAGTCTCTGGTTTGAAAGATGATCCTGAAACACTCCACACTGTTTCCCCCAACCAAACTCATAGACTCTTCATCCTAAGGAAGAACCGACCACCTCTGATACCACTATGTCATGACTCGTCCCAGTGGGGCCCACTCCGTGACTCCCCAAGCCTGCCTTCAATAGACCAGATGCTGGTGACTAGCACTGAGTAGGCGTATCACAAACATGGGAGGCATTGCCTAATTACCTACACACACACACACACATCTCCAATCACACAAATGCTAAAATGTAAAACACTAAGGAACAAAAATTCATGCATAAAACTAAACCCAAACAACAGAGTATGATGAAAGTTAGAGTACTGTAAAAGTAAACTGGGCCAGAAAACAAGCCCACTAAAAGCAAGTGTCTGAAAAACATCAAAGACCAACCAATAAGCACAATGGTACAGTGACTGTCACTCATAGCCGTAGGAACGCCTCGGCTTATAGGGAACTCAGAAAGCTCGGTCTTGTCCTGGTCCGCCCTGGACCCTATCAAAAGGATGCTCATCTATACAAGACACCAGACGTGCATGCAAAGCCCGTGCATGGGTGAGTATAACAATACTCAGTAGAGGACCCCGAAAACCACAACGCAATACAAAAAAGTAAAGGTACAGTCAGCTATCCATAATATATGTTTATAGAGAATATAAAACAAACCAGATATACTCAAAACCTAGACCCATTGTTTAGAGAAAAGTCACACAACCGCATACCCCCGCAAGGGATTCCGTATGAAGATTCTGTGATGTTCTCATTTTGGGAGAACAAACTCTATCAGTCTTGTAGCTCTGATGACGTCCGTACGAGGAGAGATTTTTGTTGGGAACCATCAGGAGAAATAGCTACACTCATTATGGGATACACACTCATGAGTGGGAATGATTTTTATACACAAATGAGGATCACTGACAGGTCCATGGTGGATACCTTGACTCATTAAGAATTCACCTGCTAGGTAGAGGGGAAATTCTCGGTAAAGTTTGTAACGTTGATACCTGACTCTAACTAGGGTCTGGAATGGATACAGGTTCTCGATTTGGGACTCTCGGATGGATGACTGACTCTATCACAGAAATTACTGCTAATGGGATCATAATCCTAGGTGAGGGAATGATGCCTGACTCTCAGGGGAACAAGAAGAAGCGGCACTAACCCAAACGAAAGATGTTCAAGGCACGGTGAACAAAAGGGACCAAGTCATTTTCCAAATAGTACACGGTGTGTAAAAATGATACACGTAGTGTTTTCCGACCACGGGTACTGTCAGTGTACCATGTCCTGTGTCGTGAGGATGGTAATGTAGAAAAACCTAGTACATGGTGTGTAGTACGGAGTACACGCCGTGTCTGGGTAACTGGGGTTGGCTCCGTGTACTCTGGCCATGTGCACGAACACGGTCCCCACCCCGTGTACTCCAACCCGTGTAATCTGCACACGGGGTGACCCACGCTGTTTACCTCGCCTAGTCGGGTGAGGGACTACACGGTCTTGTACTCCATCCCATGTTCGTGTATCCCCGAGATACATGCTAAGCTCCACGTAGACACCTCTACGGAGCTGTACACGCCGTGCCGCCTGAAGCCGTGTAGATCATCCCATGTCCTTGTACTACCCAAAGTACACGCCGAGCTTCAGGTATGGTCCATCACGCCGTGTGACCGGGTTCACATGTCGTGTGATTCTTCTCTGACCCCGATACCCTAGCCGCCACCGCTATAACTACATGGCGTGTTCTTTGGAAGTACATGCCGTGTTTTCTAGAAATTTCCAGAAACGACGCTCTTCGCCAATGCACCTCCTGTACTACTCCGATCATCAATCCGGTCATCTGATCGCCGCAAAACATCCAAGTTCCGATCGCCCCAACCCCACGAAGATGCTTCCATCATTTTCAGGACTCTGATCGGCTTTGAAAACGTGTTCTGATCATCCCACATGAAGAATTCATGAAGAAATATCTTTTCGATCTGGTACGATTTGTCGTCCGCAATCGTTGCATCACCTCCACAAGGACGTTGCGATGTCGAACCTTCGATTTGGGATCGTTGCGTCACAGAACGGATGAGAAATGATCCGTTGTTCATCTCCCTGCGAAGAACGCGAAGAACGCACGGGGAAAAAGGAGAAGAAAAATACAAATAAACAAATTGAGGAACGATCCTCCACCGTCGTTCATCACGGCGTTGATCCTCTCCCGTTAATAGGGTTAAAAAATGGAAAGAATCAACAACAACATAAATCATTGATCAATTCCCCATAGTCTTCCTGAAGATAAAAATCCCTCCTGAAAGAACGTACGAATCTGGGGATGAACTTTTTTGTGGTTGATCTGCGTTTTTCGTTTAAACTCAAAATCTGGGGAAGATAAATCAAAATAACAACCCCTACCTTTCGAAAGGATTGATCGTTGATGAAGGCGTTGTGCTGCCGTTTCTGTCGAGATCCTTCAACGTCGGTGCAAAGATCCTTGGTTTCGATCCGTTGTCGTTCGTTTTTGAGAATTTTATCCAACGTGCCCTGGATTCTGTAGAGGTTCCTCTCTCTACATTGCCAATGACGTACAGTTTCTTAACCCATTAAAAAGTGGAAACAAGTTGGAATTTAATTACACATCAGTATTATTGGCATTGACTTTCCATTTCAAACTCATTAAGATGTGCCATTAATTTTGGAAACAGTTGCACCGTTGCCGCGCTACAGCGGATGTTTCCTTAAATGAAATAATATAAACTGGTTAATTTATTTTTTTTTATTTTACATAAAACGTCCAAAAATCAAATTTTTTCATTGACCCGCGCCGGTCGAGGTTAGCCTCATTCTTAGGTAATGTCGTCGTCACAGACGCAATGGTGTGCTCAGATTTTTAATCCGGGCATCCATTTGGAAACTGCCACAACCGCGCACAAGTGCCGACTCACTTAACTAAAAAATGTTCAATCCACCATTCCGGGCTCACTGGACCTCGGAATGATGTTCCCTCTTCACGCCTGGTCTCGAAATAATTCCATATAATATTTAAAAATAATAAACGGAAAATCCGAGACATTACACGGCGGGGAGCGAGGGCTGAGGATAGCATGGAGGGCCTCGAGGTTGTGAGGCCGTAGTGCAGCAGGGGCCACAGGTGATAGGGGCCACGGGCTGCGGTGGCCGTAGGTGGTGGAGGCCGCAGGCTGTAGGGGCCGCGGGGGCCTCGGGGCATCGCCGGTGCGCCATCGCCTTCATCGTTGCCAACGGTGGTTCCAGTCTCCATTCTTGTGCTTCATCAGTGCCAAAACCCACTCTGGTTGTCGTCTTCTTCTGTTGCAAAATCAATCAAGTAAAAAAAAGATTAGTAGAGAGGTCGGGACATGTTTTTTTGGCCCGCACTCTCCACGTTAGAGCGGTAGCAAGCGACTCTATTCTCTTCATGATTTTATGATGAATCATCAAGAATGGGTAAGGGGAAGAAATTCAAACAAACACCCTACAATGATTATTCCCAAACCCGCCGAAAAGAAATCATCCATGGATTATCTAGTAAGAGATTTGTTCCGTATTATTTGTTTAGAAGGGAAGAACATGCGAATCTAAAATCACACATATTAAAAACCCTACCTCGGAGATTTGATGATAGAGGTCTCTAGGAAAGAGACTATGAAGGTGAAGAGAGTGCCAACAATTGTCGCTTCTGAAACCATGCTTCAATTTCGTGTTCGTATGTCATCCTATTCCTTGATTTCTGAAGAACGTTCTTAGATGCCATTCTTCATTGCAGCACATCCTCCCACCAAGGATCTTCTTTTCCGACTAAACATACTCCCAATCAAAGAGGTTCCAATATAATTAAATTAAGTAGATTAATTATGCTAGAACTTCGGCTTAATTAATTGTCTCAATTATTTGACCCAATTTAATTAATGGTGTTGGTATAATTTAAGTTGGATGAGTTTAGAGGATTTCTCTCATTATGTAGGATCGGGTAGCCCCACCTTTAGGAATTCAAATAAATCTGGGTTTTTAGGCTCGGGTGGTCCCCCCCTCCCTAACCTCACATGGAGGTTTAGTTCTGGTGGTCCCCACATTTAAAACATCCACATGGGTGGATTCCAAGAAAAAGTAAAATAAAATAAAAGTTTATTTTATTTTATTTCTATTTCCACGAAAACCCCAAATACTATCTTTCACCATTGACCTCCTGCGGTCGAGTTGAAGGTCTCCGTTAGTGAATACCACCACTGTGAGTTTGACAGTGTCCTCAGATTTCATTTCTGAACACCGGTTCAAAAGTTACAAAAACATGATCCCATGTTTATGGAATGTACCCGAAAAAAGATCTGAAATTCATTCTGGGAAAACCGAGGCTCAGAATCACGTGCTGTCAATTTTCACAGACTGGTAAAATTTCCAGGTATTTAAAAAAGTTACATGGAAATTTTAGCTCTTTAAAAAAAATATTTCGAGGTTGTTGTAATGGGAGAAAAGATGTTATCTGGTGTGGTATTGGTTGAACCAAATGGTTTTTTAGAGGATGAGAGGGGTTTACCTTTTAATGGTTGAAGAGAGTATAAACAAGGAATTTTTTACAAGAATAAATGAAACCAATGTTATTATCACACCCAAAGCCTCCAAAATTTGATATTTAAAAAAATTATTTATTTATGTTATATATATATATCCATAATATTAGTTTTGGAGAAGTGTCTAAGTACTTTTAATGCTAATAATTTTTATTTTGACCCCCGGTAAATGAGTTTTTACTATAGTAGTGACAATTAAATTTTTTTGCATTTACAATCTATAATGGTAATAAAATTTGGTTCAAATATTTGATAGTTTAAATTATTCTGATTCCAAATATGGAATATTCTTTTTTAAATTTAAATCAAATATTTGTTATAATTTAATTTTAAATTACACATATAGATGTGGAAAAAAGTATTTCCAAAGAAAAACAATCAAATGATTAGAATTTTTGGATATGATAATTTATGTAGAAATTGGTTAAAATAGACTAAATTTTTTAAATATATATAAAATTGAACTAATTATACTTTAAAACAAACATATAATTAAAATAAACATTTTTAATTACACAAATGAAAATATAGTTATCAATAAAAATACATATTTCCCTATAGTCATTTAAATTTTTAAATTTATATAAAATTACAAATAATTCAGCATATGATAATTTATATTGATGATTTAAAAAATTATTTAATTTTATTTAATAAATTTTATATATTTGGTAAAAATAATTATAAAAATTTATTGGAAAAGAATGACTAACCCACCATTTAGAAAAATATGTTTTTCTGAAATGTTTTATTTTTCAATATAATGATTCTTATTTGATATAAAATAAATGGATAACCAATGATATTTTTTTTACATTAACAACCCATATACTAATAATTCACTTTATATTATAACTAGTGCCTGGGACGTCACTTACCCAGGTGGTCCCTCTCATATTCTCTGTTGTAAGTTAAAGGCTGTTAAAGCAAGACTGAAGCAATGGAGCAAGGATTCGTTCTCCTCATTGGACAATGAAATAAGAGAGGCTGAGGATGCTCTATCACTCTGCCAACAAAGTAATATGGACTAGAATTTACCCCCTGGGGATGAAATTCAGGCTGCTGCTAACCTGGACAGATTGCTGGCCCACAAAAGTAATTTAACTCAGAACCAATTTAATCTGAGATGGCTGAAGGAAGGGGACAAAAACTCTAAAATGTTTCACTGCATGAATAGAGAAAAAAGAATCAGGAGAATTATAAATGTTGTCACCATTTATGGAAACTTGTTTAAATCAGAGAATGATATTTCAGAGGCTGTGATTCTCTACTTTGAGAACCTGTATTCAGATTCTGGGAATGATACTTCGGACAAGATTATTAGGTGCTTTGAACCTTCGATTGGAGATGAGAAGAACAAGAAACTTGTTGATATCCCCAGTGTGAAAGAGATACATGATGCCTTGTTTTCCCTAAACATTGATAGTGTGGCAGGCCCTGATGGGTTTACCAACAAATTCTTCATGCTATATTGGGATATCATCAGTGTGGATGTTGTGAATGCGGTGAGAGAATTTCTCAGATCCTCATATCTTCCCTTTGGAATGATTTATAATTTTGTGGCTATGATTACTAAGAAGGAGAATTCCCTTGACATCAGAGACTTTAGACCTGTTTCCATTGGTAATACAGTGCCAAAGTTAATTAGTATGATTATTGTTAAAAGGCTTGGTGAGATTTCCAAGGACCTCATATCTTGCAATCAGTTTGGGTTTATTCCAGGGAGATATATACAAAACTGTCTTTATACTGCTTCTGAATGTGTTAACTTCATGAAGAGGAATGTAAAGGATGGAAATATGGCAGTGAAGATCGACATTTCGAAGGCCTTTGACACCATTATATGGAGCTTCTTGTTCACTATTCTGCAAATGCAAGGCTTTTCACAGAAATTTATTGGGTTGCTTGGCTCCATTCTGGGGAGTGTGAGGTTGTCAATTCTGATAAACAGGTCCCCCCGGGGTTTCTTTAAGTGCTCCAGAGGTGTACGACAGGGTGACCCTCTCTCTAGTTTGCTTTTTTCTATTGCTGAAGATTATCTAAGTTGGTGCCTCACTGATTTGGCCAATTTTGGGTGGTACCAGAGGATGCGAGTGGGGAGAGATCTTTATGCCCCTTCCCACCTTTTCTATGCTGATGATATTTTGCTTTTTGGGAGAGCTTATAAAGGCAATATATCTTGTATTAAGGGCATCTTTTCACACTATGAGGAGGTCGTGGGACATGTGATTATTTGGGGAAAATCCTCTGTAATCTTTGGTGAAGGGCTCTTAACTTCAAGGAAAATCAGAATTGCTCATGAGCTTGGGGTGAAAAGGGGCTCCCTGCCCTTTAATTATCTTGGGGTACCACTTTTCTGGGGCAGAATAAAAAGATGTCATTTTGATAGTATTACTTTGAGAATCACCAATCAGCTTGCAAGATGGAAGGGGAAATGCTTGTCCCAAGCTGGGAGAGTGTGTTTGGTCAACTCAGTAATTACGTCAATGTTTGTGTACTCTTTTTCGTTATATAGATAGCCCATGGCTCTCATTAAAGATCTAAATGGTAGGATCAGAAACATCATATGGACTGGATCAATGCATGAAAGGAAACTTGTTACTGTGGCCTGGAAGGATTGTATCAAACCTATTAGTATGGGTGGTTTGGGAATTAAGGATATCAGATTATTCAATGACACTTTGATTACGAATTTCATGTGGAAGCTACTCTCTACTTCTGATCCCTCTCTTGATTTTCTCAGTCGCAGATTCGTGGAGAAACTTCATGCAGGGTACTCCATATACATTAGCTCGTCTGTTTGGCCTGCTCTAAAAAAGGCGTACTTTGATATTATTGCCTGCTCTAAATGGATGGTATCCAAGGAATCAAATCTGAATTTTTGGACTACACCTTGGCTTTCTCGGCCCATTGCCGATGATGTTGATATTCCAGACTCAATGAAACTTGTAACTATCTCTGATCTCAATGAGAACCCAGAGATAAATGGTATGCTACCCAGGGCTGTCCAAACTGAAATCTCAAGATATTCTTTCAATGACATTGATGTTTTGGTCTGGACGCCCAACCTTCTTGGACGATTCACCACAAGGGAGTTTTATAGAGGGTTGTGCGGTATTTCTGGGAATCCCCCACGATGGGTGACTATCTTTTATACTGAATTTATTCCCCCTGCTCATTATGTTTTAATCTGGAAAATATGGAAGCAATGAATTCCACTGCAGATCCATTTGCAGTGTATTGGGATGCACCTGGCTTCGACCTGCATGTTCTGTCTTGAAGCGGATGAATCCATTGCACATATTTTTGTCTCTTGCAGTTTTTCTGGCAGATTCTGGACATACTTACAGCAGATTTTCTGCTGCTCACTGAACTGCAGTTCGGTTGATGGGTTGCTGAAATCTATATGCGATATTGATTGCAGAAAGCAGGTGTTTTCCCTGCTGGTTGCTGCTGCGGCCGGGGTGATTTACAACATTTGGAAGGCACGGAATGATTTAATTTTTCATAATGTCGTCCCTTCATTTCATGCTGGAGTTTTATTTTTGCACCGGACATTTTTGAATGCCTCTAAAGTGCAGACTGGCCCCATGAAAATTGATTTTTCAGACTTAATTTTGCTGCGTTCTCTTGGTGTCAATGGTCGGATGAAAAAGCTACTAATGATGAGGCATGTTAGATGGATTCCACCCATCCCCTGCTGGCTGAAGGATAATGTTGACGGAGCGGCCTCTGGAGCAACAGGACCTTCTGGATGTGGTGGGGTTTTTCGCACGTACCGCGGTTTTGTGAAGGGCTGTTTCTTCCATTATATTGGGAATGGATATGCCATTGAAGCGGAGCTGTGGGCGGTGATCAAGGAAGTCAGGTATGCTGTCCGTTATGGGTAGACTGATTTATGGATTGAGTCAGACTCGTCTATTGCAGTTCAAATAATTAAAGATTGATCAAAGAACGTCCTTTGGAAGATGCTACCTGAATGGGGGGACTGTCTTCGGCTTATGGAAAGGATTTCTCTGGAAATCACTCATGTCTATCGGGAGGCTAACCAAGTGGTAGAAGTCCTCTCATAGAGAGCCATCATGGAGGTCAGTTCAAGTTGGTCTTTTGTTCTTCCTGATTATTGTAATTGTCTTTCTCAAGCTGATCGGGATGGGGCGACTTATACTCGCCTGTGTAAGTCTCCTCTGTAATCTTCTTTTTTGTACCTTACTTTTTATGGTTTTAATTTAATAGGAGCAGGCGACAGGCCTGACTCCTGACCTTCACAGTATAAACATTTTATATAACAAATATGTATATCACAAGTTATCCAATACAATAAATTATTCACTAATCCTAAACAATTACACAACATTTTTATAATTAATATTTATTCAGGAAATAATTTAAATAAAAATAATGAAATATTAATAAAAACACCATGTAGGGAAATAGTAGGAACTAAACACATATTTTCCTTTAGTTGTTGGTTCATGCCCCAAGGTTGTGGCCAAATGCAATGGGTGTTCATTCATCGATAGAAATATTAATTTAATTACAATAACATTTCTAAATTATAATGATATATAATTACTGAAAAATATATGATATGATTAAACTTAAATTTAACCAATACCAATAATAGTATGTCCAAATAATGAAATAGAATTCATCCTCAAATTAAACTTTCATATACTAAACCAAAATATTGTGTTCCCGATATTGTTTTCTAAAAATATCCTTCATCATATGTCATCCCACATAAATGTTTTTAAAATAAGGATTCAATGACTTCGGTCATATAATCAACCTTATATACATACATCCACAAAACAATCGAAAACTATTATCTTAATTATGTCATATATTTTTATAAAAGATGACAAAATCCTTAGATGATTCTTGATTCTTAAAACTAGAATACCAGTAGTAAAATTATGTCATATATTTAAATCATGAATTTTAATTAAAAAAATACTTCTTTATTTTTATTTCAACATATTTCCTTCCACGGTTTGGGGTTATCTTTATGAAAATGGAATCGACTCACACAATTCCAAGGATACCTACACTTATGATAATGAACTACAACAAGAAACCAATGATGAAATTTATTTCCATCCATCATTATATTAATGTTTCCTCAAGAATACATTACTTTATATAATTTTTTACACAAATAAATAATTTATTATTCCTTTGAGACACCATCCTAGGTGTATCTTTCATCATTCCGGACGCGGCGAAAATCAATACTTCATTCTTATATAGTCTCCTCCACTTCATCTCATAGCGAACATCACCCCCCTATACTTTGGTTATACCTTGTGTTAATTATTGTATATGTTGTCAATAATATTTTTGGGATAAAATATTAGGAATAATCATTATATAATTCAATCATTAAATAATTTGTTTTAAAATATTCACCACGTAGTCCTTCATGTTCAATGTTAACATGATTCCTTTTGGATCTCACAATTTTCTATAATAAAAAAATCATAGTATGGGAAATAATAATCA
Organism: Viscum album; assembly: GCA_963277665.1. Lineage (NCBI taxonomy): Eukaryota > Viridiplantae > Streptophyta > Magnoliopsida > Santalales > Viscaceae > Viscum > Viscum album. The sequence goes on along the minus strand of OY728120.1, from coordinate 1,760,883,283 downwards.
TATTTCGAAAAACAAATAATTAGTTATTGGTTATTTAAATCAAGAAACCTTCTTTTCAGTCAATTACAAAATAGGTTTAACAAATTTTATTAATTATCATATTTAATTTAAATCATTCACAATGGTTTGAAATGGAAATGTGAGTTTTTCAAAGCGTATCACCTGGGATTGTCAGACCAGGTGTGTAGTAAGGCCCATTTTCATGTACCAGTAAAGGCTCGAGTTCATCCGGATGAATATTTTAGTGTTATTACCCTTAGATATATCTATTCCGAAACCCCTTTATCTTTTATTATTTATATAATGATGTATTTCTTATAAAGGAAACAAATTTTTACATTACCGAGTAATTAGGAAGTTCTTCGATACATAACCTAAATTTCTATAACATGGTTATGTTCTATAATGATTATTATTCTAAATCAAGATCCCATGGTCTTAACTAATCATCTAATGATACCATCTATAATGACCCCGACCATAGTATCCCATACTTTGGGGATATTTTTTTACATTATCATAAGATACATGACATCACATCTTGACTGAATGAATGGTTTTATTGTCCCAATAAAAAATATATATACAAGATTACCATGTTACATTGAAAGAATAAAACATAATTCAATCAGAAATGTCTTTATTCCCACATGTATATCCAGGGATATCATTCATCGTAATATTCATTGATTTGTAGGAAATAAAACAAAATTAAGGGTGGCCTCAAGTTATTTATAAGGGTTTTGTAATGAGAAAACTATAATGAACAAATATTTATAATCAACATGGAATGGTAAAAAAACATAACACATTTTTTATTTAATTAACTTAAAATTCATGATTAGATATGTAAAATTTAACATTCCAATGTAAATAACTAAAACATCTTTACATTTAATCAATAAAGTATCAATGAAATGAATTTAGAGATAATATAGATATTAAAATATAATAGATAATAAGAACTGAATTTTTGAAAAAGCAAATGCTTAATTATTTGACATCATGATTTTAGTAATCATGATACCTCTACTATTAAGACTTTTCACTAGTCATTTTAAACCTACTGGTATGTATACACCAAATACCCATTTAACTAATGATTGAAAAATGATTCATCACAATATATTATATACTCATTGAAGGACTATTTATAAAGTGGACCCGTAAATATCTATATGTACAATGCATTACCAATATATAAAATAATTTATTTTATTCATGAATGACATGAGTTATCAATAAATTTATATATTGAGTAATGAATATATATTAATAATAAATTCCCAAGTAAATAATATAACTATATATGTAAAATAACATAAGTACCAATGATATTTAGTTTATGTAAATATAAAATCAATGAAAATTAACATGTATATATATGGGAATTGCAATGTCCATTGATAAAAAAATGACTATTTAATTAGAAATATAATTATTTCCAAATTTAATAAAGAAATATAATGTTAGTAATTTCCAGGGATACCCTAATTATAAACCATATTGTGGAGTAATCATTATGGTATCAATACAATATATCCATTATAGACCATATGTATAATAAATTTTTCGTTTTAATTATGAATTTAAATTTAATAAAAATGTCATTTAAAACAGTCATTAGGAAAATATCATCTTCACATTGAAAATAATTTTATTAAAATGAAAATATTAAAAATATTTTAAAAATAAATAACCTAAAATATTACCTTTTAAAAATATAATAGAATATTTGAATCATTTATTGGTCATGATGGCAGGATATTTTTTTCATTCCGTAGATGTTAAAATAAATATTCATTTCAAATTTTCGGTATATGTGAAATGAGAAATCTCTAGAAAACGAAATGATTATTACTTTAAACACATTTATGAAGAAGAAAAACATGGATAAATATTTATTCAATAAATCATTTTCAGAATTTTAAAATCATTATTTAAAACCTTATTTGAAATCTAGGTTTTGGGATATAATTGGATTCATCACAAAAGAGATAAATGATATCATATTTTATTGAATAACATTTTCCAAATAAATTTAAGCCCCAAAGAGAGGAATTTAGTACTATTACATGAAATATTAATGAATAATTAGAGGATATTAAAATTGGATAATTTTATTATAATATTATAAAATAATCTCCATCAATATAAATTCAATATAAATAATGCTAATTAAAATTAGATAGTGAAATAAACACCTACACAAATCATGATTTTGATGTGAGAAATAATAATATAATTGATTAAATGTATAAAATGTAAATCCACATAAATCATGTGGATGTAGGATATAATATTTAAAAAATTCATTACACATGTAACTCAAAAAGTAATTGAAAATTAATAAGTAATAAAACTTGGTAAAAAGAAAATGATTTATAAAATTGATTTCATATTGGAAATTCTCAAGATGGAATGGCATAGATGAAATAATTTAATTTTGAAATTAAAAAACCATGGTTTATTAATATCTCATTTTATTACATGAAAACATTGAAGTATTTAAATGGTATAAAATAAATTAGATTAATAACATTATAATATGACTCAATTAAGGGAAATTGACATGAAGAACATTACCTCACACATTATTTTGGTTGAATATCATTTAACCACATATATAATGGATTCAATGTTCTTATTAATTTATACCCAAACAACATTCATATTTATAATATCCTGTATTATTCTCTTATAACAGTTTTCCATTCATTTGTTAAAAATGTATCATCGTATTCATTGTTTTTCATGTTAATTGTCTTGTATTCTCATGTATGTTTTTTCAAGACATTTCATGTACATCTGTATATGTTTGAGATCCATTATTTATTTAATGGAATTATTGTTATAAGTATCATATTGAATCATTATATAATTTTCTATAAACATTATTGAAATAATGACATGGGAAATGAATTTCATCGCCTGATGTAGATGACAGGTCGTACCTACGCATGAGCAGTGACATAATTCGAATAATGAGTGAATTTTTAAGATTGTGACAAATATGTAAATATATTTAATAAATTTAATGTCATAAATTATATTCATTAAACATATCATTATTACCTTTCATTTATAGCCGATGCAAAAAATGAATCACATAACATTGCGAGGTAGTAGTCCACCGTACACATGAGCGACCTTATCATAATTTTATAAAAATGAAAGTATTAAACTATATGTGATATTATAATTAATTGAGTGTAATAATTTCATATATATAATCTATATAAATTAAATTAATCATTAAATCTTTCCATGAGAGGTTTTTATGTAAAATGATTATTTTCGGTTCGCAAGAAGATTGTTCGTCATACACATGATTGATGGTTTGATTTAACATTTGGTGGAATAGGAGATGGATACAGGTTATTAAATTAAAAAAAATTAAAATTAAAATAATAACAATATAGATAATGGTTTTATTATAATAGAATCATTAAATAATATTTCATAAAGAATGAAGAATAAATAAAAAACGATCATTTAAAAAAGTAACATCATTTTCAGATGACCTCTTTAGGTTTTCACCAAAATACAACATGAGATGGCTTAGGTTAAATCGTGGGGGTCTAGGATTATTGGTTTAAGATTAAGGAAGTGAATTTTTAAGGTAATGGGTAGACCAAATTTCCACTTTCTGCCAAGAGGGGTGAATAAGAGGAGGACTTTTATAATTCGGCTAGATGGAAAACATGAATTTTAAGAAAATTATCAATTACAACAATGTTTTTATCATTAACTAGGCCCCAAAAATAGAAATTATATACACTTAAAGGTTATATGGTCTAAATATGTACACAAAATGGGTGTGGAGTATGTTATTAGTTCATTTACAACCTTATCTTTTTTTTTCAAACACTTGATGAATCGGTTTTTTACCTTCAATATTGAAACTAATTTATATTTATTTTATGATTCATAATGTTAAAAAAATTACCTTATGAGATAATATAAATTATTAATATAAAAAATATTGAATATTTTTTACTATTAAATTCTCATATTTGGTACAATTTATTTTAATTTAAAAATAGTATATGAAAAGATATACATTTGTTGCTATGGAAAACAATAACACATTTAATTTTTTTCATAATTAAATATGAAAATTATTCCAATTTTTTAATAGATATAAATTTTAATATAATAAATCAATTTATATTTTAATATATCTAAATATAATACTACCTCATGAATTATTTTAATAAAAAATGTTTTTAATAAAATCTAGTATCTTTCACTATTCATCAAAAAGTAAATATATTTAGAAAAATACCAAAAAATAACTCTATGATATGATTGATAATTTAATTTAAAAAATGAAGTTCATTTAATAAAATAAATTTCTAAAAAAATATAAAAAATTCTTTATATTATATGTGAAATTATGTACTATACTGCCAGATAGGGAAATAAAATTTTTCATAAAATGTTTCTTTTTATTATAATTTTTTTTAAAATTAAATAAATTGATAACCCATTAATATGCTTTGAAATTTTAAAAATTACTAATTTTCATAATTCACCATGTACATGTCATAACTAATAATTTAATGACTAGTTTGTCATGGTATACTATATTATAGTTTAACTAGACATAGGGTTGTGTATTATACAGGTTATCAAAGTGACCAAATTTATTGAAAAATAAATATATCATAAAGTCTATAAGACATAAATTATCTTATAATATAATTTCCATGTGTTATATAATCAATTAAATAAATTTAATTCATTTAAATTTTGGTGTCTTAAAATGACCCTAATAAATTACTTTTAGTGCGGTGACCTATGATGAAATAAAAAAAGAGTTTTTCAATAGGATTAAATAATCATTATGTGTATGTTTTAAAAATATAGTTCACATATTATGTACCTTGTTAACCAGGAAATAAATATTAAATTTACCTTAGTTTTATAAATTTATTTTCTGTACTTTAATATTTTAAAATTCATATATTAAAAGTCTTGGTCACAAAAAAACCAGTGTTTAGAAATTTAAAAAAAATGGTGATATATTATTAAATATATAACCATTCTTCCAAATATTTATCATAAATAAAAACTCATTGAGTATTATCTTACTCTACCTCTCCCTCTCTAAATTACTGACATATTAATTCCATGTTCTTATGATGCTCCACTAGTGCTTTTAGAATCACCCTATCAAGGATTGAGATTCTATTCTCAATGGGTTGAAATTGGATGAATGATGTTCTTATGTTTTATGTTTTATGTGGAACACAAATGCATGTAATTAATATGAATTTAGCTGTGGTACTAGAATTATATAGACCTAGAATTCATTGGTGTAATGGTTTTATCAAATGAGATATTATTTATGGACAATTGGATGTTATCCTAATCAAATTATAAAATTGTGTCATGACTGTTTTCCTTGAATTATTCTTATAATTTCATGTTTTATGTTCTTTCCACATTACTATGATTTTCTAATGATATCATATTATATAATTCATCAAAGTTTATTTGTATAATTCCTACCTTTATATTTATTCATGTTATTCCACATGAATTCTTTTTAATTCTTTACTTCAATCTATTCATTAATTATCCCCTTTCAAGGCTTCATTGCTGACCCCATTCTTATATAAGTACCCATGTAATCACATTCTATTTTAGAAGTTCAATAGTGTTTTAATGGACTATTAATGAGTTTATGAATAATTTTTTACCTTTTTTTGATGTTATTGTAATATGTATGTAATTACCTTAGAAATTTGGCCTCTCAATCCTTTAGTACTGTGTCATGTGAAACTTATTTTAGTTGATAAAGAAATAATGTGTATAAAAATAAGGGTTGTGATATGTTTTGTTCCATTTTACATTATATTTTATTTAACACCTCAAGAACCGATATTGAATTGATTTATATATTTTTATATATTTTCTGAGTCCCATTATTATTTCATGGATTATACAATAATGGTTTATAAAATCAAATTAATAAATTTCCGACATTATTATAATTGAATCAATGAAATAAATTAATTTTTTGGACAAATATAATAAATAAATAATTTTATTAAATAATTTAAATTAATAAATAAAATCATCTTTAATAAAATATATTAAAATAATATATATTTTTTTATTCATTTATGATGATAACATTATAGTGTCTTTAATATTTGTGGTCTAACTGACCCAAAATATATAATATTATTTAAGACATCAGTATAAATTAATTTTAAATTAATATATTGGTTAAAGAATGGAAATGATATTGTGTAGATAATATATTTAAACAATATTTAGGAATTTTTAAGAGGATATTGATAAATGAAAAATAAATTAATGATGTTTTTACTTATAAAATAGAAATAGGGACTCTTTTAGAAATCAAATTTGTTATTAGTGGATTTGGAGAACCTTCTTAAGACCACTATTTTCCAACACAGGAGAGAATCTTTAGGGATTTAATTTTTTTATTAACTTATGAAAAAAAATGACTAGATCTAATCCTTTAGGTCTTATTTATATATAAAAATGTCACTCATTTAATTGTAATCAAATAAAAATTGGAGACAAAACCTAGAATATCATGGGATTTTCTTTCATTATTTATGATAATGTGGATTTTAATTATTGTACTAACTCCCAAACATAAACATTATCTTTTATGATGTGTATATAAAAATATAGATATTCAAAAAATCAATTTCAAAATTAAAAATTGATTCCAAAATATAATTGATTAAAATATTTACTACATTGATCTATTTTTCATTGAAAATATAATTTATGACAAGATAAATAATATATATATTTTGATTAAAAATAATATGTCAATTATACTAAGTAAAAATTATAATATGGCTTAAAATTATACTGAAATTAAAAACACATAAACCATATTTTATAAGAAATATACCTTTTAAAATATTATAAGAATTTTTTATTATTTCATATTCATTAATAATAAATAAATTGATATTAAATTAAATTATATATTTATATAATATATATATATATGATTTTAAAGTGAATATGTATTTTTTATAAAAATAAATAAATTACATCCACACACAATATTTCTTCACATAGAAAATATACATTCAATAAAATATTATCCTATTATTTAAGTTCATATTTATTTATTATAAGTTTTCTATATACATAATGTATTCTTTGGAATAATTTAGTGTCTACTACATAAGTAATAAATTCCAATTATGTTATCTTTAATATAATAATTTTTTAAATGTATATCTAATGACCATATAAAACTACAATATACCCAATTACCATATAAGAGTTATATTATCGTGTTGTGTCAATATATCCAAGAGTAATTATATATAATCATTCCTCCAATATCCATCCTAATATTATTTATTACAATATTAATATTTTTTTTTCCATTTATTAGATACAGCTAATTTTATAGACATCAATGTAGAACTTGTAAATTAACATTTGAAAGTGAAATTTGTTTCTTATGTTTTGGATTTATTCAAATAATAATTTTCCAAATTATGTAACAAAAAAAATATTATGACGCATAAATTTTTATTTTATGATAAAATATTAAATACTGATCAAATAATTAAAATTTGCTTTTTATAGAAGTATTTAATGTTTTTTATGTTATACTTTCAAGACCAATCCCCCATGGCCCATATCATGACTACTCCAATAATGCCTTCCATAGGCCAGGGGATGGGGACTAGCACCGAAGGCGTAACTCCCTAAAATATGGGAAGGCGTTGACCGTATTAAACGTAGCACACACACAACCAGAGTACAAGCAGAAGAAAACAATATGTAAAGTAGTAACAAGTGTGCTGAAAGTAAAAAGGGGACAGAAATACAAGCCCAATGGAAAGATAAAACTACAACTGAAATAAAGTACAACAGAAAAGACTGACAACTGAATGGTGAAACAGCTCCTGGATCATCCTCCAGGTTCCGACATGAAGGGTAGGTACAAATGTCCTCCTCAGCACTTTGTGTGTATCAGTCCACTCCGTGAGTCGTCACGCCGAGTGTCCACCTCTGTGTACCATCCAGTATAAGTACACTCTGCCTCAGTCAGCGTTGTTCATTGTCTGCATCCAACACAACAAAGTGCAGGCATAGCCCGTGTAGGGGTGAGTATAACGATACTCATTAGTGACCCTGAGACCCTAAAGGTCTCACAAAATCTAACAATGATAAACCTCAATGAAAGATCTCAATTGATAACCTTTACTTAGGCAAATTCCCATACATATACCTTTGTTATCAAGTAACCCATCTCAATCATGAGAAAACACAAAGGACATTGACATATCTCAAACATGGATTTTCATGATCAAAACCACAACTACTGGAGAACTCCTCCTCTGTTGAGTATAGTGGCCCTGTCACGACTCTGAGGCGCTACTCACTAAACATAGACTATTGAGGTACTCCTCCTGTTGAGTATTGCGGGTCTGTTGCCAAATATCGGGCGCTACGTCTGTAGTGGGTCTACCGCCAAATACTAGGTGCTCCCCCTAATAGCCTATAGAGGTACTGCTCTTGTCAAGTATCGCGAGTTTGCTGCCAACTACCAGGCACTACGTCCGCCATGGGTCAGCTGCGAAATACCGGGCGCTCCGTCCACAGGGTTAATCGAAACTCTCCGAGTCGAATCGGTCAAGCAGTTTTTAGGTATATAGCTACTAGGTCTTCGCACTCCGTACGCTCGTCTCTGGGAGGGTCCGCTGCATGAGCTACTGGTCATCACTTCCAAGTGTCATGAAGTCTCACATAGAAGTAACACAAAAGGCCGCCTCATCATTGGGGTCTCAACGCAACAGACGATGCGTCAATCGAATGCCCGGTCAGTGAGTTATTAGTTTTCCCCTTCCAGGTGCTCGGTTCGTTTTTAAGCTAAAACCACCCTGGCCATACTATAATATCATTGAAAACCCATGTAGAGTATTCCAAAATAACCTTCTCATCAAGAGGAATCCAATGTAGTTGACGACACGTCAATCGGACCTCCGGTCCTCAAGTTAAAAATGTTTCTGCTCTGAGGGCCTGGTTTGTTTCGACATCGAACCAACCCGGTTGTTATTTCAATGTCTACCAGAACTCACTAAGATCAAAAAAGGACCACCTCATCACAAGGGTCCTAGTTACAAAGAAATCACGTCGATTAGACGTGTTGTCTTTACGAAATTCATGTTTAAGTGAAAAAGATCCCGTTCTGTTTGGCCAGAAGGGCGGACTGGTCGGCTCGACTCTGTTTTGGCGGGTCTGACCCGACAAAGGGGTCGGACCCGCCCAGTTAGTTGTGCAGCCTCGGCCGGCGTGGCGTCGCCCGACCCAACAGGGCACGGTGCGGCCTGGCGCTGCGCGACCTGGCTCTGTGTAGCCCGACTCGGTGCAGCCCGGCTCAGCCCGGCCTGACGCGGCTCGGAGGGGCGCGGCCCAGCCCGGCCCGGCGCAGCCCGGCTCCGCCCGTCCTGGCATGGCTCAGCTAGGAGAGTCCCGGTTGGTTGTGGGGCATGGATGTCTCGACCATAGGGCCGAGCAGTCTGAGGGGACGTGGCCCCCTCGGCTGTCCGAACCGGCTGCGCCCTCCCTAACTGGCCACCTAATCCGGCAGACCTTCGTGTGCAAGCGGCCCGCACGGGTGGGCCACGAGTCTTCCAAAGCCGCGACCTCCTGGCGCCGCGGCGTTTATCTACCCGGACGACCGACGGGCCAGCCGGTCCTTCCACTGAAGTGGCCCACAAAGCAGGCCTTGGTTCCCACTACACAGCCGGTTTGATGACCCCAGCTTCCCCCACCGTGGCCCCACATCCCTAGCACCGTGCAACCGCTCCATGCTTCCTCAGCCGCGGCCCACATGGCGGTGAATTTTCTTTTTTGGTGCGACGATGGCCCTTGCATCATTGGTCTCTTCCAAGTTCTACCTCTGATCGTCAATTCTAAAAAGATCAAGTTCTAGCGGAGGGTCTTCGGGCCGTGTTCGTTCGGCCCGCGCCCTCCGCATTAAGCGATAAAAATAGGCCGAGACAATCAAAGATATACAAAGATGAATAGAGGCACAATTTTAATCCATTAAAACTGAACATAACCCCTAGCTTCATAATTGATGTCATACGTTAGGCATCACGGAAGACAGTGTCGCGGGGTGAGGATTAGTAGACGACGTCAGAGTGTGTCTGAGGAAGAAGCGGTTTCTCCTCACTTGTCATGTAGAAAAGAAGGGATTTCACCTCAGTCATTATTCAGGGAACCAGATTTCTTCATCGAAGAAGGCGTTGTTCTTCTTCGAAGGGTCTGTGTCCTTCCCCAAGAACTCAAGAGCTCTCCCCAACTCTTCTTCACTCAACAAAAGTCTTCCTCCCAAAATTAAATAATAAGATACCCTATTATTTTATTAAACACATGCCATTTTAAAATTCAAACATTCAAACACTTAATTAATTAAATGAACAGGTTCCATTCATTAATTACGGTAGGTTGGAAAAATTTAAAGAGGGGGAGAGGGAGAGGAAAGGTCTTCATAAATTAAAGGGGTTGTCATCAATTATTAGAGTGAGGGAGCTGGAGTGTTTGGAAATTAACGGGTGTGTTTCCAATTTAATGAAGGGGTTTAAGGAGTTTAGGGGAAAATGAAAGGTTGGCGCTTCTGTGCGCCCCACCTCTCAAACATCCACACTTGGGTAGTTATGTGGTTTTGGGTCTTACCCTCAACTCCACTTTGTAGGATATAACTACCTTAGATAAATATAAAATTTTACACACCAATTTTATTTAATTAATTCTAGATTCCAAAAAATTATCTTTCAACCAGCATAAAACGCAACTACGATGAAGGTCTCCTTAAGAGAATACCGGCACTGCGAGTTTATCAGGACCCTCAAGTTTTTATTCCAAGTACAGGTTCAAAACATAGAAAAACCCACTCGTTAATTTACTGAATGTACCTGAGCTAAACATCAGAAAATGATTTCGGGCACACTGAGCCTCGGAATTAGGTGCCGTCAAGATCCACAGACCCGTAAAATTTCAAAGAATTTAAGAAAAAAATTTCCTTGAAATTTCTATGTCCATAAATAACTCCCACCTCAGAGAATTTATGTCCCCATAAAGCTACAACATAATCTAGGGAAACAAAATAGGTTACTGAGCATGCATCTGAGCCTCTCGCTCCCATGTGCTCTCATGGAGTTTCCTGTGCTATAAGCGAATGTGCACCAGAGGAATCAGCCATCCATGTAGGACCTGGTCCTGTCGATCCTCAATCTCCACTGAGACCTCTATAATTGTCGCCCCATCACCGATATCCAGCTCCCTATGGTCGATGAAGTGAGACAGGTCATGCACGTATCTCCTCAGCTGAGATACGTGGATGACGTAGTGCACCCGGTGGAACTGGGGTGGAAGGGCCAAGCAGTAAGCCACATCGCCTACCCTGATGTGGACATGGAAAGGCCCGATGAACCTCAGAGATAACTTGCTGCCTCATCCACATTTTTGTAGACTTCGTCAAGGTGAGACCCATATAAAGATGTGGTCGCCATCCTCGAACTCCAGTGGTCTCCGTCTCCAATTAGCATCGGACTTCTATCTACTATGTACATTCTCCATCTTCTCCTGGATGATCTTCACCTTCCCCGTCATAGTGTGTAACATATTTTTTCTATAAAATTTTGGCCGATGTGGTAAGTCGGTCGACGACAACCCTTCTTCGCCTACAATCTGTAAGAGATGCTGAGATTTCTCCTCTACCGAAAGGAGAAATATGGTCACATCCACTGGATGAACCATGTTATTTTCCTAGTACAGTCAATCCTGACATGAATGGTACTATTTGATTCTTTATACGACATTGTAAGGCTTCCACGCTATTACAAAAAGATCCAACCATTACAATAAACTCCAAGGGTTGAGTCACACTGTCGGCATCAGTGCGTGGTTATTGGGTCTTTTCCAGTAGGAATCTCGTATGTGAGGGTCAAGTCAACAGTTCTAACAAGAACCTCTTAGTATCAACCATACAAAAGTATGGAAAGAAAACGCCACATGGACAAGTGTATTTTATTACTACAGCTCAAGTACAATGGCACACAACAACCACAACATGGAAACTAGAAGCACCATGAACAAAGGCCTCCATGCCTGGAACTAGTCCCGCTCTTATACACCTGCTTCCAGAGCTCCATAGTCGCATGATTCAGCTGCCTGGAGTTGTGCTCTCCCATGTCCACCCATTCCCTGCAGTTAGGGTGGACCTCCTTGTGGTGGTGGTGGTAACACCTCGAAGTGTCGTCCACCAACAGCTACATGGACAACTCCTCCACCACGGTCGCCTACTCCTTACGGTCCACCCTGATCGAACCTTTGCCTCTTCCTGGGAGGTCCTTCATCTATCTGCTGATTTTCTATACGACGGGTTGGATAGTCATGGGTCGTGTGACCATGCCCACCGCAGGAGTAACATTGCCTTCTCCAGGTACAATTGGATCTGTCTCCACTTCATTTTCCCCGCAGAACTGAACCTGAGTCATGCAGTCGGCCACCAGTGGGTCTGGTCCTCTAGGACCCCTGTGTCGTCTGTCTACTCCCAGCTACAGAAAACTACACTACAAGTCGACTAGTGGTGGGTCCCGCTATTGGAGACTGATCAGCAAGGAAACTCTCAACTAGAAGTCCTCACTCCAACACTCCCTTCTGCGTCATAATGTTGTGTGAGATAACTGAAGCTCTGATATCTCGCTTGAGTCCCGGCTCGAAGGTCCGGGCCCAAAAGAACAGGTCTCGTACCATATCAGTGGAGTAGTGCGAGAGGTCTTTGAACCTCGCTGAGTACTGAGCTACATTCCTGCTTCCCTTCTATAGTTGAAGTACATCGTATATCAACACAGCTCGAAGGGTGGATGGTACGAACTCCGCCCGTAATATGCTCTCGAAGTCTGTCCATAGAAGTGACGCCTCGTCATGCATCTGGAGAATCAGGCTCCACCATCTGCCTGCTGTATCCTAAAGGAGGCTGGTAGCAAGGATCACCCTGATGCCTACATGTGTACCTACTAGCCTGAAGACTCTCACCACAGCCTCCAGCCAATCCTCAGCCTCCTGTGCATCCATCTCTCCCCAAAACCTTGGTGTCCTCTAACGCTAGAACTTTTTTAGAACGCTCAAGGGGCATGCTTAGCCTACTGTTGGGGATGGTGGCATCAGTGTACCAATGGAAAATAGTGCAACTGGTGCCTCAACTGGGAGGGGGCCCTGTACTAAGGCCTCGTCGCTCGGTGGGCTATCAGTACATACAAATCTCGGAGCTCTAGCTGGTTATCCATGAGGAGGCTTCCTGAAAGAAACTGACGTGACACGGTCAAAAGTCTATACCTGGGGAGCTGACCTGGTTTGAGTTGACTTAGGGAAAAATTTTGGACACACACACGGAATTAGTATTTTTGTGCACTGACTCGGAAATAGGAAGTCAGGGTCCTGGTGTTTGGATAAGTTAGTCGCCACACCAACACTCAACTCCCTAAACTAAAAACCACCCTCAGTAGGCTTAACACAATTGCTTCACAGAAAATAAAATATCAGAGTCATATGTTCTATGGTAGAACCGACTCCTCTAATACCAATTTTTCATGAACTGTCCCCTGAGGCCCGTATTATGACTACCCCAAGCCCGCCTTCCATAGGCCTAGTCCTGGCGACTATCACCAAAGGCGTAACTCCCTAAAAACTAGGAAGGAATTGTCTTTATAAAACGTAACACACACACAACCCGAGTACAAGCTGAAGAAAACACAATGTAAAGCAGTAAAAACTGTTCTAAAAGTACAAAGGGGCCGGAAATACAAGACCAATGGAAATATACAGCTACAACTGAAAATACAAACAGCTGAATGGTGAAGTAGCTCCTGGATCATCCTCCGGGTTCCTACCTGTAGGGTAGGTACAAATGTCCTCCTCTGTACTCGCATCTATCAGTCTGCTCTGTGAGTCATCACACCGAGTTTCCACCTCTGGGTACCCTCCCGTCTACGTACACTCTGCCTCGGTCAGCGAAGTCCGTCATCTGCATCCAACACAATGATGTGCAAGCATAGCCCCTACAGGGGTGAGTATAAAGATACTAATTAGGGACCCTGAGACCCTCATGGTTTCATAGAATACAAAAAAGATAAACCATAGAGAAATATCTCACATACAACCTTTACTTAGGTATATTTCCATACATATACCTATGTTATCAATTTACACATCTCAATCATGAGGAAAACACCAATGTCATTGATTCAGCTCAAACCAGGATTTTCATTATCCAAACCACAAATATTGGAAAACTCTTCCTCTGTCGAGTACAGTGGATCTATCACGACTCTGAGGTGCTACTCACTAACCTTAGACAGTTGAGGTACTCCTTCTATCGAGTACAGCAGGTCAGCTTCCAAATACCGGGCGCTCTGTCTGCTGTGGGTCTACCGCCAAATACCAGGAACTCCCCCTAATAGCCTTCAGAGGTACTCCTCCTTTCGAGTATCGCGGGTATGAGTCCAACTACCAGGAACTCCATCCGCCGTTGGTATGTCTCCAAATACCGGGTGCTCCGTCCACTGGGCTAATCTAATCACTCCGAGCCGAATCGGTCAAGCAGTCGTCAGGTCTACAACTACTAGGTATCTGCACTACGTATGCTATTCTTCAAGAGGGTCCACTCCATGAGCTTCTGGTCGTTACATCCAACTTTCACAAAGTCTCACGTAGAAGTAGCACAATGGACCACCACTTCATAGGGGTCTCAACACAATAAACGGTGGGTCAATCAAACGCCCGGCCTATGAGTTATTAGCATTTCCGTTCTAGGGGACATGTTGGTTTTTAAGCAAAAACCAACCTGACCATACTCCAATATCATCTAAAACCCACATAGAGTATTCCAAAAGAAACGTATCATCAAGTGGAATCCAACGCAATCGAAGAAATATCAATCGGATTTCCGGTCCTCATGTTATAAGCGTTTCTACTCCGACGTCCTGGTTGGTTTCAGGTCCGAACCATCCCGGCCATTTTTTCGAAGTCATCCGAAAATCACTAAGAGTGACTCAAAAGGACCGTCTCATCACAAGGTTCCTAGTACCATAGACAGTGTGTCAATCAGACGCACGGTCTTTATGAAATTTAGGTTTAAGGGAAAAAGAGCTCGATTCGTTAGGCCCGAAGGGCTGGCGGGTCGGCTCGACTCAGTTTTGGCAGGTCTGACCTGGTAAAGGGGTCGGCCTGGCCTGGCACAACTCAGCTGGGTGGGGGCCGACTGGGCGCACTACCTTGCTGGCTCTGCCAGCCTGGCGAGCGGTCCGAGGGAGAACAACACCACCAGTAGTCTGAACCGGCGGCGCCAAGCGGTGCTGCCCTACCAAACCGGCCGACCTTTTGGTTCTAGCGGCCCACACGGGGGGTGGGGGGGGTGTGGGTCTTCCAGCGTGATACCCTCCTAGCGTCATGGATTTTCTCCCCCCGGACGGCCGACGGGGTGGCTGGTCCTTCCGCCGAAGTGGCCCGCAAAGCAGGTCCCGGTTCCTGGTGCACAGCCGGCACGACAGTGCCAGCTTCCTCCGCTGCGGCCTGCACTGGCCATGGCCCCACATCCCCGGAACAGCGCGACGTCGCCGTGCTTCCTCCTCCGTGGCCCTCTTGGCCATGGATTTTCATTGTGGGTGTGACGACGACCCTTGCGCCATCAGAAACTTCCGCGTTCCACCTCCGATCGTCGATTCTAAAAAGATCATGTTCTAGCGGAGGGTCGTCGGGCCGTGTTCGTTCGGCCTGCGCCCTCTGCGTTAAGCGATAACAATAGGCCGAGACTATCAAAGATATTCAAGATGAATCAAGGCACAATTTTAATCCATTAAAATTGAACATAACCCATAACTCGATAATTGATGTCATATGTCGGGCGTCACGGGAGACGGCATTGCAAGGTGATGATTAGTAGACGAAATCAGAGTGTGTCCGTGGAAGAAGCGACATCTCCTCACTTTTCACGAATAAAATAAAGTATTGCACGTCGGTCGTTCTTTGTGGAACCAGAGTTCTTCGTCGAAGAAGACGTTGTTCTTCGTCGGAGGGTCGATGTTCTTCCCTAAGAACTCAATAGCTCTCCCCAAATCATCTTCACACAACAAAAGCCTTCCTCCCAAAATACAATATTAATCTACCCTATTATTTTATTTAACACATGCCATTTTAAAATTCAAACATTCAAACACTTAATTAATTAAAGGAAGAGGTTCCATTCCTTAATTAAAGTATGTTGGAAAAATTTAAAGAGGGGGGGAGGGAGAGGAAAGGTCCTCATTAATTAGGGGGGTTGTCCTGAATTATTAGAGTGATGGAGGTGGAGTGTTTGGAAATTAAAGGGGGTGTTTCCAATTTAATGAAGGGGTTTAAAGAGTTTAGGGGAAAAATAAAGGTTAGGGAACATGTGGGCCCCACCTCTCAAACATCCACAATTGGGTAGTTAGGTGGTTGTGGGTATTACCCTTAACTCCCCCTTTTAGGATATAACCACCTTAGATAAAAATAATATTTTACACACCAATTTTATTTAATTAATTCGACAATCCCAAATCTTAACTTTCAACCCACATAAAACGCAACTGCAGTGATGGTCCCCTTAAGTGAATATTGGCACTTCGAGTTCATCAGTGCCTTCAGATTTTTATTTCAAGTACAGGTTAAAAATATAGAAAAACCCAATCATTCTTTTACTGAATGTACCCGAGCTAAACATCAAAAAATAATTATGGGCACACCGAGACCCGGAATCAGGTGCCATCAGAAGCCACAGACTCGTAAAATTCCATAGTATTTAAGAAAAACTTTTCGTTGAAATTACTAGGTCCTTACATATACCACAGTTGGGAATTATTAAACTGAATATGAAACTACATATATGGGTTATTTCAGTTTTTTTCCTTGAACCCACTATATTATCAACAAGTGGTGGAGGTATACTTATTCTTGGTGACCATAGTTTTTTTATTGGATATATTTTTTGACTTTTCATAAAATGTTCACAAGACATAAAAGAATATTAAAAATACAATGAGTCTATTAGATAATTAATCATTAGATCATATGACTATAGTTTTTGTTTGCATCTCTCCAAAATTGTTGAATTGTGTAATTTTATACATTTTGATCTAGGTCTTGAAATTTCATAGAGTCCAACCTCAAATCCTTTCAAATATAAACCATAGAGTAAATATGATATATGATGTTTTCTCTGATATATTTCCATATAGGATACAATATGTAGGTTGGGTTTTGATGGGCATAATTATCCTTAGTATTGATAGATATGTAGGAATTTTTTAGGGTCAAATAAAATGTATTCATGTAGTGAAATAAAATAAGAAACTGGAAAAATGATCTCTATATTATGAAATTGAAGCTTGCATTAATGTAAAAAACATTAAACATTTATTGATGATGATAACATCTCTTATTATAGAGACAATGAACTTTTACACATATCATTTCATGATTTTAATCATAATTTACCATAAAATACAAACCATGGATCATAATGTCTATTGTCATTAGAAGACTCCATACAGAATAATAAATCATGATTCTAAAATAATATCCTGATTAATTTAATATCCATAATGTTATCTTAATATAAATTGAGCTCTTATATTTACATTGGATAAAATGGGGAAAAATGAAAAATGGATGACCAAAAAAAACTATATGAATAAAAATGGGAATAAAGCATATAAAATGGGTTAAAATCCATATCATGATGAAATAATAATGAATGGAACAAGAATTAACATATGGAGTAGTATAATATAAGAAATGGGATCATGTGGACATGGAAACATATGAATGTGGAAGAAGAATTCAACATGAAATCAAAAATACCAAGGCCAGTTTCCTTTATCATATCACATGGTTAACAAGGACCCACACTGGATTAGGTTTACTCTATAATTCCATTCATGATGTCTCATGAGGAAAAACTGTAACCAATTAAATGGATAACTATTAGGTTACACACTTCATTAAACATTCATGAATATGTGTTTAACATGGACAATAAAACAAAATGTATAAACATAAGGGGTACCCATGAAACGAAATGGGTATCATAATCATGTGATATTTCATAGCCAATGGGCATATCATAATGATATTCCATGTAGAATTGATTTAAATCATACTTGGCCACTCATAGTGGAAAATAATCACATATCATGATAAATATTTTCTAAATGACGTAAAAACATGTAAGAATTGTTAATTTTTATAAATAATGGTGCCATAAAATATATTATGTAGTGATCATGATAATGGGAAATAATTTGGGAAGTTCGCATTAAAAAAAACTACTTATTGGGAGGAATTGAGAAAGGGTCCTTTTTAAAACATGTATTTCCCCATTAAATAATGATAAATTCATTTGGATATAATATATTGGAACATATTCAAATATTACAGTGTAATTAATTTATAGTAATTTGAAAATGAATGGTATAAATAAATAGAAAGAATATAAAATAGGTAATTTCAAGAATTATAGTGATCCCTTACCCTATGTAAGAAAGCGATCTGTTGTTGTCGTCAATGTCAATGATAAAAAAATTATACTAATAAATAATTTAAATCATAATATATTCAAAAAATATTTTATTTATTATTAATTTATTTATTTCATTTAAGGCCATTAATATGGGTTATACTATTAAATATGTTTGTTTCATGAGCATTTGTTTCATGGATTCATGATTGGTTCGTAAAAGTATAATTATGGATATTCTAATAAAATTTGGATAAATCTATATAATTAAAAATATATTGTACTAATTCAATTATTTAATTTTAATTGGTCCCATATATCAAATTATTTCATTGACATGAGGAAGATTCGTTTGAAAAATGTTTATTTAATTTTTGTCGATTATTTTTCTTTTTTTGATAATCACATAATTATTTTGTTATGTAATTTAATATTTTGTATATATATTATTTACAGAACATAAAATTTGTTATAGTATACATATTATAATAATATTTAACAATATCAATGGTTTTATGACCAGCTTTAAAATTAGTAATAAAAAATGAAAATCTCATCTCTCATGAATGAAGTTAATCGGCACATCACGGATGTTGTTTTAATTTTTACAATAAAAAGTGGAATTGTATATATTTTATGAAGTATATTCCATAAAAAATGAAATTAAAATATATATATATATATAGTATAATGGTTTTATCATGCCATTTTGTATAGGAGAGGTTAGATTATGATTAAAAAATAAATTAAAGTAAAAGAGAAAGAAGGAGGATTTTAACTCTTGAATATCATTACCTTGAGAACATCATATATAAAAACAGAATAGGTCTTTTTTGAGTATAAAAATACCATGACCAAGATATGTGTCATCATAGAGGTATCTGGAAGACTATTAGAAAGCTCCAATGATTATAAGGTTTTAGTAGAAGACGTGGAAGGGGTGTTTTTTATTATTTTATTCATTTTTTTATTTTGGCCCAAGGCTATCAATAGTGTTGATTCCTAGGACTAATAAAACTATATAGTGCATGTCTATTTGAAGTAAGGGTTTACTGCATCATTCATGAAACAAAAAATCAATTATTTTCATTAAAAATTTACATTCTGTAAATTACCATATTTCACTTCTCACAAAAAATTGTACTATTTAAGAAAAATCCAAAAAATTCACCCTAATTTTTTTTTGATGTGTCACATTCAAAACTAAAATCCATTTTTTGAAAATAATTTTGAAATCTGAGAAATGTGATATTTAATTAATAACATTATTTATATAAAAAATACTAACTTTAATTTTATAAAGGATTTTATGACACTTAGAATAAATTAATTGAGGACTAATAAAATTATATTTTAAATATAAAAAATCACAATATTAATTTATGAATCTATTTTTTTTAAATTATTATATTAATTATAAAAATTTAAATGATAATTTACATTTCATAAAAATTAATGTACTTTATTACACAATTTGGAAACATTTATTTTCATATTCCATGAAATAAATACATTTTACTTTCAATACTATAATACCTAATATTGATTATTTCAATAGCTGATTTCACTATGCTAGTAGATATATTACTATTCCTAATTGTTATGTTACTATTCCAACTATCATGTTAGAATTCCAAAAGTTATTTTTAAAACTGCCATATGAATTTAATACTTACTATATATACATATTCTTTACTTATTTTTATCCTAATATTATATAAACGTTAATTCTTTTAAATTAATATTTTCTTAATAAAATTATATTTTATTTTTACAACTTTATTCATGAATGCATTTATTCTAGAGGGTTGAGGAGATAAAAATTTTCCTATCCTAATTATCTTATTATCTATTTCGTGTCCTAGTATAATATTTTAATATTCTAATGGTTTTTTACTAACTAATCCATTATTATTAATATAGGAGGATAAGTTTTTATTAGGTTTTTATGTGATGTATATTAATTATATTACATGAATGTAATCTAATAAGGGATATTTTACTGATCCAATTATAGTTTTTTACATTCTTCAACCCTTATTAAAAAATTTCATCCTAAATTCCCATTAACTAATAAGGTCAAAACATGGAATGGTATGTCTACTTTATCAGTTCATTTGTTTCCCATGTCACATCATCATACTGAAGGTTCCTCAATAGTAATTTGACATGTTGGGTAGTCTTGTGGTGTAGAACATTATCTCTATGCTCCAATATCATCCACCAATAATCCTCATATGATAATTCATTTTCCAGATATACAACCACTAAATTTAGTACACTTTAAGGAACTAGTATGTACATTCTCAAGAGATTCTATATGTCCCAAGCCTTAATCGTTACATAATCTTTAATTAATTTATGAATTCAAATTGATTATCTTTTCTAGTTTAGAGTTTTAGATAATTAATACATAGTTAATATATAATTACTAAAATTTATACAAAGGGGATTCCAGTATCAGTAGAATCCATTTATTCTTCAATATAAAGCTTTTAAAAGTAAACATGATTTATTTTTTCTAGATAAAAATATTATTGACTTCCTCCTTTATCTTACCCATATTTATACCCTTTGAAAACAATTTTAAAAATTTTGATTATCACTAGAAGCATAGTAGGGGAAATAAAATATAGAACAAAAACATTTTTCTATAAATATTTATAAAACCAGGAAATCATAAGAATAATAAAAATATTATTGAAATCATTAATCAAAATGGTAACTTGTGGCATCCATATCAAACATAAATTGTATCTCTCACAGTTACAAAGGGAGTATCCTTCGTAGTCACATTTGTAATACCCATCACATTATATTACCTAAATATCTTATGAGAAACATTATCATTTTTCTCTGTCGCATTACCAAATCCTTTGGAGAGCTATCCCATGCTCACCCACCCATAGTTTATCACAGAACCACCCATATACATAATAAATGCACAAGAACCATAACATAATCATAACAAATAAACCACGCATAATGGAACAAAACGTTTCCACAATGCAATCAAAAGATATCATTTCCAGATATTGATAAAATTAATTCATTTCGAATACCAATTTCAATAAAAAAATAACTAAAATGGAATATGGTATTTAAATTTCATTTAAAAACATTACGACTTGTATAGGAAGCCAAAAACCAAATAATTTTTAGGATAATGAAATTGTTGTTGTCACCTTATATGTTAAAAATTATTCCTTTTTTCATTTAGTAAATTTTTTTGAATCAATACGATTTATTTTTAAAAGTATTGAATGAAATTAAAAGTCAAAGGGGTTGATTATACACTGAATAAAAGAATGTGGTGTATATTTCTGAAATATTCCTCAATGAACGGAGATTCAGACAAAGTGTCTTATCGTGAGACTGACTCATCACGTACAATCTATATATTCCAGAATAATAAACATTGCTAAATTTCTAATTTCATGAAATTATTTTCAAGGTTATTATTTACTTTATATCTATAACATCATAGGTAAGTAAATAAATAATATATTTTCATTTTAATTAATATTTTGTGAATTAAATATTAATTTTACTTTAAATGGGTTGCTATGTTCGATGGCATACCTGATATGAAACAACGTGTTTCATTGAAATCCAACATTACATAATAATAATAAAATATAATTATTTTAAATGGTACATATCATCTAGTCATTGTATTAGTGGGAATGCATAGAACTAACTATAATATGATTATACATGTTTGTTAATTTTTTTAAAATTTATCTAATAAAATTTAGATCCTTAAAATGTGAATGAATCTATTTTTATGAATTATTTAATTTAAAATGTTGATATATCATATTTTGATGGTGAAACCTCTTTAAATATAGTATTGGTCACTTTTAATTATTATATTTGAAAAAATAAAATTTTTATTTATAATCGGGACATTAAAATTCACTTTGGGTAAAATTTTGGTATTATTCAGATAAAATTAATTTTCTAATGAATATTGAAAAAATACAGTATTTTAATTCAAACCCGCCTTTTAATCTAATTTATTTATATGGATATATAATCTTATAAAATGGATTTAAAGTGTAATTATATAATGTGTTTTCCATTTAATCAAATTTCGGTCATTGTAAGTAATTTCACTTTGAAATTGGGGAAAAATTACTGTCAATCTTTTGATAGTTATTATTTCTTAAAAATACGCTTTCTATTTTGACAACAAAAATTATTTTTAAATTAATTTCTACCACTTATGTGTTTTTAATATGAAAAAATGTATTCCATATTTGGAATTATGAGGTATAAATTGTGTAAATAGGTAACTTTTATCTTCACACAATATGAATATTTAATTCAGTAAAAATTTTATTAACCATGGTTAGAGGGTAAATCTAGTAAATAAGGTTAACAAAATATTCTAATAATAATATAAAATTACCAAAACATGTGTCATAATCCTATTATTTAATACATTTCCCACCATGGGAATCCTTGGGTCGTTTTTGAGACCCCATGGAGCCACATAAGAGTGAGAATGACACTTTAGGTTAATTAGTTTAGGATATTTAGATACCTAAAATCATTATATAATAAAATAATATTTTCAAACTTTCCTAAAGAGCCCCTCCTCCCCCTAATAAAATGACACAACTTTGAACCCATTCTTCACACCTCTCAAGACAATTGACTTGTCCAACCCCGGCCCAAATAAGCTCTAAAGATCTCTCTCTTCTACATAGAATCCTTACCTTAGGTAGAAGGGACATCACGTAAACCATTTGGTTCAATCCAAAGGGAGATACCATATTTTAAGGAAACTTCTTCTCTTATGTCCTTTTGTGTTATTTTACTTCTCCAACCCCCAATTTTTTTATTACTTTATTTTTTTAACAAAAACATTATCCTCAATATATTAGGTTGTTGTTATTATAAGTATTACAAATAAAATTACTCACACCTCCATTTAATGTGTATGGAACATACTGTTTCTCTAGACGACAAACTACAGCCTCCCAAAACAATGATTGTTCAATATCTCCTACCACCTCTCGTGGTGGACATTTTGATGGAACTATATTTATAAATTATATATATATATATATTATTTTTATGTTTTATTTATGATTCTTTATTTTTTTCATTTATATCATACCTTTATGGTTTCCATTATTGTTAAACACGATAATTTCATTTGTGGAAGTGCAGACTACCGCCCCCTCAAAGTGATATAACTCGTTAATTCCATACATGGGAAGTATAAAGAAATGATTTAATGAGATTATATATTATATTATACATTAATTATAATATAACTATGTATCATTATGTTTTCATTAAATTAAAATATGAAATAAAAATGAAACTAGCGTTCATGTGTACGTACGGCTTATCGTCTCCAGGGATGGTGCATTTCATTTCTTATCTATAAATTCTATGTACTATTATAAATACTTACATATATAAATATACTAGATATATATGATATATATGATATCTAAATCATTAATATCATTCTAGAGATAATGGACTCTTGAACCCATGGACAACTCATAATTATAAGTTGCTTTGTTTACTCAAGTACCAAATATCGACAAAACAACTATTATTAACCTGAATGAGTAGATAATGTTTATAACAAGGTAATGAGTGATATAAAAGTAACAATAAACTTGACAAATTATCATAATCAAGTAATAAATTAACTTATGTTTGGTATCCAGGAAGAACAAGGAACAAACAAGTCATGTCGTACATGAGATAGGTGGTTTCTTATCACACTTTTAATTCCGTGAGATTTCCATTGTTCACCACTTTTCTATTGCATGTGGTGTATTTCATTCTAACATTAGATATATATTATCATGATTCTATTTATATTAATGTTATTATATGGTTCATTTTGTGGTTATTAACTTTTGGTCTTACAACTCGATTGATTACAACGTGGTAAGGGATTTTCTTCTCACATATTATTCCCATGAGATTCATGCTATATTTGCCACTATTTCCTTTTGTGTGGGGTATTTACATCCAAATATTGTATTCATTGTGTAATATACTTCAATTTATGAGTATTTACATCTTCCTTTTAGGATCCTTCTTTCATGGGTTGTATGTTTCGTAACTTAATAAATCGGTAAGGGAACCTTTTAACCCAATTTCCATTCCTTGGGTTAATCTTATAATTCTCAATTACATCAACCTATGATTATGAATGGAATCACTATTTATTTTTTATGTTGTAATTTCGACTCCACTTTCTGTGCATATACTTTTTATTTGCATAATCAGTCAATTAATAAAATCTCAAGTCATCGATATGAACTAGATAGGACTAAATTTAACTCAATTTCCATTAATTGAGTTAAACATAAAAGTCTATGGTTTTCACTTAAAAATAACATGTGGGAATTTACTATGACATATTTACACTGAATATTCAATCATATTTAGTGTATTTATATTTTTCACACATTATAATGTAATTTATTTATCTAAAATCTATGGATACTGTTTTTATAAGGGATTTTTTCTCAATTTACATTCCATTGAGTCTTCATTGTTGTTATGCACCAATGAACTCTAATATGGAATATATACAATACTTTTACCATATTAAATCATTAATCCCTTTAATCTCATGATATTATAATGTTTTGATTAAATGTTATTCCTTAATTTTTTTGTATTCAAGAGTCTCTCATTTGGTTAACAACTCCTTATCTAAAATATCATTTTAAAGGTTTTAAAGATTTATTCTTAGAAATATTTTTTCATTAATTTCCATGTATTAAAAATTGTTTTTTGGATTAATTTATATGGAAATTAATGTTTTAAAATGATAATTTATTTAAAATCTTCAAAGTGGTATGGGACACAATGATTCAAAAATCTATTTATTAAATGTTTTCAATGGTTTTGAAAATGGTTTGATATAGAATTGTTTATTTCAATATCTTGATTTGATATATTGTGATTGGAATGTTGATATGTTATCTTTCCTTTATGGTTGTGTAATGTGTTATGATTATGTTTTGGTTATTGGGAATTGTTTGCATATATAGGTGGTTCCATGATTTACCATGGGCAGGTGATCCTGAGATAGCTCTACAATGCATTTGGTAACATGATGGAGGTAAATGATAATGTTTATCCTAAGAGATTTAGGTAATATACTGTGATGGGTATTCCAAATGTGTCTCCCAATGTAGTTGTGATATCTACAATGTAATTGTGTTATGAATTCTATAAGTTATTATATGATTTATCATTTCTATGTGTTATTCATAAATATTATGATATCATGAGGTATGTTATGTTTGAAAAGTATGGTTACTTTTATTTGTATTTATTGATGGGTTAATGTTTTTTTCTTTGGTTTGTAACCATTACTCTGATTTTTATGCTCATCCCATGTTTTTAACATTTTTTTCACAAGTCTTAAAGATGATTAGGGTCATGGATATAATCAGGGAAAAGTCATGTTGTCTAATCCTTGGAAGTAGACACCTTTCTTTTAAATAGTTTTTATCTTATGAAAAAATGGATACGGAGTAGTAGTGTCTACATGAAATATTCAATTTGATATGTAATAGTTATGGCCTAATTCTCTAAAACTCTAAACCTAAAAAGATCATCAATGTGAATTATTCATTTAATTCAAGATTTTGTAATGTTTGAGGTCGGGTTGTTATAGTTGGTATCAAAGGATAGTTTAGATAATTTCAGAGGTTAGGGTCTCCTTTAAGAATAAGATTCACTACCATAATGGTTAGGATTTTAGAAAGAGTCATAGTTATTTTAGATAATGTAAATGAGTTTAAGATAACCTTAAAAAGTATATCTTAGTATTTACCCTCCTCATACGATATTATATTTTGATTTTTATGATATAATCACACTGGATATTTTGGTTTTAGTAAATGGCTAGATCTTGTTGGAACCAATGTTACAGTGGGTGCAAATAAAATGGTGACGATTTTTTGAATGAGAAACTGAATAAAATGGGAGCTTCCATGAGAACTATTGTTGTTATACTCAACTAACTATCTACTGTAATGATTTACCAACTAAACCATGGTGATTTTTATAAGGCATTATATATGAGGGAAAAATACCTACAGAAGTTGAGGTAATAATCATAAAGGTATGTATGTTCCAAAACCAATGTGTTAAGGATGTGGAAAGAAACACATTGGAAAATTTTTCAATTGGACGGAAATATTCTATATATGGGGAATGAAGGTCATAAAGAAAAAAACATGGCACGGAAAAAGGACACATCTAGTTGACTCTACAAAAGAGAAAGAAGATCTTTCTGAGGGATAAATTGAATGTTTTACATGTGGTGTTCATGGTCGTTATACAAACAGTTGTCCTACGAAGAAGGTTCATGAATGGGATCACCAAGATAATACAAATATATTTTTACCAATGCCTGATGACATTACAATTATAAATGATGAAACTAAAAATGACTAATGAAAGTAATGAATTATTTATTAACTGATGTTTAAACATTATTGAATCTTATGGTTTGATTCATGATTTTGTTTGTAGGAAAGAAGTATTTAAGAATAAGATGGAATGGAATGGTTAATGGAACCTGAATAATGTTTAATGAGTAATCAGTCAACATATAATAGATTCATGTGTTAAAATAGATTTTATGATGGTGATATGGTTAAAAGTATTAAGGCTCTTTTGATGATGGGATTAAATTAGAAGACTTTTTATATTATGTATAACCTGGAAGTTAGATATATTAAAATTTTATTCAAGGTAAACTTTTCATTTCTTTTGTGTATATATTTTTGAAGAAACATTTGGGTTTATATGTTCCTTGAATTTGATGCAATTACAGGTTAATACATTTTGGGATGCAAAATGAAAGTTATTAGATAACCTTTGTGCTTAAAATATGTTATGGTTATTTTTGATGAATTTATCTCTTTTTTAGAATGTTATAATATTATATATCTTTTTAAAAAGGGCCACATGCAGACCACGTGACAACCTGTCATGTCAAACAAGGCTGCGGGAATCAAACCCACAACCAAAGTGCAACTTGGATTTATTTCCTACCACTAGAATAGGTGAATTACCTATGTAGTATGACTAATTATTTTTAGTTAGATGATTATATGAATTAATAATAAGTTTAGATTGGGTTATCTATTGAAATGATTATCCTATCATAGAGAATATGTGTTTAGGTTAATTACACATCAGAATGAGACTTTAAGAGTAGTCGATGTTTTGGGAGATAAATGTTAAGATTTTTGTGGAAGAGTATGTGATCAAATACTTTTGAATTTTGGGTTTCAATCTCATTTTGGATTACATTGAATGAATTTAAGGATAGTTTTGCATTGAATTGTCTTTGTAAAACATTCAGTATTGTTTGAAAAAAATTGGGGATTAAGAGTAGTTTTTCTTTCGAAAAAGATTATGATTTTTGGGGATTATGTGATCTTATACTACAAATTTTGGTTTTGGTTGATGTTTAAAGGTAGGGAAAATATATAGTTCATCTTTTGTGGATTATGTGATACTCTAGAAGCCGATTCTAGCATATTTAATGTGACTAAGTATGTTTGAATACTCATCATTTGGAGAGAAGATATGTTTGTGGTAGAAATTTCGTAATGTATGAATGTATTCATGACAAGTAAGCATGTTTCCTTTAGTTAATTTCATAAATAAATTCCTGAAGGAAAAGTAACATAAACCAGAAATGTTTTATGTGATGTTTTCCGACTTGGGAATCAAATATGGTTTAACCCATCACAAGTATTTGATTTTCTGGTGGTTAACTTTTTCGTAATCATGTTTTCTATCACTCTCCACCAGAACTTTATGGTTTGTTTTCCCTTCCATATACATGTTTTCATGGAATCATAATATCCTTTGTCTTGGGAGACCTTTGTAATTATCTTCCATTATTTGAAAGTGATTTATTAATTGACTCTTTTTCTGATGTGGGGATTTCAATGATGTTTTTCAATCATAATGTTAAAATAGGGAGGTCACAATTCCCAAAAGGGGGAAGGATGTAAAATCCCAGGTTAATAAGGAAATAATACACTTTCACTTTAATTAATATTTTAAGAATTAAATATTAATTTTACATTAAATGTGTTTCTATGTTCGATGGCATACTTGATATGCAACAACAGCTTTCTTTGTAATCTAATGTTGCATAATAATAATATAATATTATTATTTTTAATGGTAGTTAACACCCAGACATTTTATTGGAAGAAATGAACAAAACTAACTACAATCTTATTATTCATGTTTTTTAAATGTTTTTACATTTTTCAAATAAAATATAGAGGCTTAAAATGTGAATGAATCTAATTTTAAGCATAATTAACTTTAAAATGGTGATTTTTCTCCTTTTGATGGTGAAACCTATTTAAATATATTTTTGGTAACTTTTAAATGTTCAATTTTACAAAAAAATTATTATTTTTAATCAGGACATGAAAATTCACTTTGTGTAAAATTTTGGTTTTTTTCTAATAAAATTCAATTTTTTGATGAATAGTGAAAAATATGGTATTTTAATTCAAAAATGCCTTTTAATCTAATTCATTTAAATAGATAGATTATATTTTTAATTAGTTTTAAAGTGTAAATAGATTTTTTTACCATTTAATCCAAGGTTAGTCATTGGAAGTAATTTCACATTGAAATTTGACATAAATAAGTGCCAAACTTTTGATAGATATTATTTCTAAAAAACACGCTTTTTGTTTTGACAGCGGGAATTAGTTATAAATTAATTTCTTCCACTTCTGTGTTTTGAAATTATAAAAATGGATTCCGTATTAGGATTCACGAGTTCCAAAATTTTTAAATAGGTATCTTTTAATTTTACGCAATATGAATGTATACTTTTGTTAACATTTTATTTACATTGGTTAAAGGGTAAATCTGGTAAATAAGAGTAACGAAATATTAGTATTATAATATAAAATTACCCTATCATGTGTACTAATTCTATATGTTAATATATTTTCAACCATGGGCATCTTTTGGTCGATTTTGGGACCCATGGAGCCACATAACAGTGATAATTACACTTAATATTAATTTAATTAAAGTGAAGACAAAAATGACATAAACATATATCTTTTAGTAAATAAATTTTTAAATGGAATTATATAAGTTATATTTATTTATATAAATATTATTTGGAAAGATAAAAATATTTACTATATCATGGAATTTTTTTTATAATTTTTAGACATCAAATAAATTTAATTATTTATAACATAATAATGACGCAGTGTTTTCTCATTAATAAATTATTTAAATAAATAAGAATATAATGATTAAAAAATATCCAAAACATGTCCAATTATAAATAGATGATTTTATTGAGACCGCGAATCTACTTATATTATACTTAAATATGATTTTTATCTTTATAAACTGAATATCATTATATAATAAAATTATATTTTCACACTATCCTAAAGAGACCCTCCCCCCCCCCCCCCCTTATAAAATGACACCACTTCTAACACATTCCTCACACCTCTCAAGCCCCTTGCCTCATCCAACCCCTAACAAATTAAGCTCTAAATATCCATCTATTTTCCCTATAAGTATTACCTTATCCAGAAGGCACTTCAAGTAAACCTTTTGGTTCAATCCAATGAGAGATACCCAATTTAAAGTTAATGTCTTCTGTTAAGTCCTTTTGTTTTATTTTACATATCCAACCCCTACACTTTTTTATTCCATTATTTTATAACAACTCCAGTATCCTAAATATACTAGGTTGTTTTTATGGTAATTATTTGAACTAAAATTTCACACACCTAAATCTAATGGGTCAAGGACATATAGTTTCTGTGGACGGTGAACTAGAGACTCATGAAATGATGATTGTTAAAATATCTTCTACCGCCTCTGAAGGTGGCCATTATGATGGAACTATATTTATATATGATATATATATATATTATTTTTATTTTTTCTTTATGATTATAATTTTTTTCATTTATAGCATTCTTTTATGGTTTCCATTAAGGTTAAACAGTTTAATTTCATTTGAGGAAGTGCGGACTACCACCCCCACAAAGGGATATGAATCATTCATGCCATACGTGGGACATATAAAGGATATATTTAATGATATTATATATTTTATTATACTATAATTATAATATAACTATGTATAATTATGTTTTAATTCAATTAAAATACTAAATATAATTGAAACTAGCATTCATGCGTATGTACCATTTACCATCTCCATGAACGGTGCATTTCATTTCTTATATCCAAATGTTTTATACTAATATAATACATATATATACTACATATATATGATAGATATGATATCTAAATCATTAATATCAAGAATAAATTAACTTAAGCTTATTATTTCGGAAGAACAAGGACCAAACAAGTCAAGTCGGACACGAGGTAAGGGGATTCTTATCTCACATTTAATTCTGTGAGATTTCCATTGTTCACTACTTATATATTTCATGTGGTGTATTGTGTACAAAAATTTGATATATATTATCATTATTATATTTATATTCGTGTAATTATTTGATTCATTTGGTTGTTATTATCTTTTTTTCATATGACTCGATTGATTACAACATGGTAAGAGAATTTAATCCAACTTTTTATTCCCGTGAGATTCATTATATATTTTCCGCTATATACTTTTGTGTGGAGTATTTACTAAAAATGATTGTATTTTTTATGTAAAATATTTCAATTTAGGGGTATTTACATCATAATTTTATGACCCTTATTTCATGGGATGTATGTTTCGCAAGTTACCAAATCGGTAAGGGATCCATTTAACCCAATTTCTATTCTTTGTGTTAATCTTCAAATTCATAATTTTGTCATAGTATGATTATGTTTGAAATCACAATTTATTTATTTATGGTGTAATTTCCACTCCCATTTCTTTGGATATACTTTTGATACACATAATCACTCAATTTATAAATTCTCAAGTCATCGTCATGAATTTGATAAGAGTAATTTCAACTCAATTTCCATTTATTGAGTTAAGAATCCAAGTCATTGGTTTTTTCTTAAACAGAACATGGTTGAATGTCCTATAATTGATTTAAAATGTATATCCAATCATATTTAGTGTATTTATAATTTTCAAAAATTATTATGTAATTTATTAATCCTTAATCTATGGATCATTTTTTTAAGAGATTTCATCTCAATTTACATTCCATTGATACTTTATTGTTGTTATGCACCAATTCACTCTTATACGGTGTATATACTATCCTTTGGAATATTATATCATGAATCCATTTATTCTTATGATATTATAATGTTCTGATTAAATGTTATTCCATAATTATTTGTATTCAAGCATCTCTCATTTTGTTAAAAACTCTTTAACCAAAATATCTTTTTAAATGTTTTAAAGATGTATTATTCTAAATATTTCTCATTAATCTCCTTGTTTTCAAAATGGTTTTTTGTATTTATTTATATGTATATTAATGATTTCAAATGTTAATTCATTTAAAATCATAAAAGTGGTATGTGACACTTTTATTCAATGATCTTTTCATTAAATGTTTCAAATGGTTTTGAAAATGGTTTGGTAAGGCATTGTTTATTTCAATATCTTGAATTGATATGTTGTGATTGGAATGTGGAATTTTATCTTTCATTTATGATTTTGTTATGTGTTATGATTATGTTATGATTATTTGGAATTTTTTACGTATATGGGTAGTTCAATGATAAACCTAGGGTGGGTGATCCCGAGATAGCTCTCCAATGCATTGGGTAACATGACAGAGGTAAATGTTAATGTTTCTCATAAAAGATGTATATAATATACTCGGATGGGTATTCGAAATGTGACACTCTACGTAGTTGTGATATCTAAAATGTATGTATGTTATGAATTCCATAATTTAACATTATGATTTATGATTTCTATGTTTTATTTATAAATATTATGATTTCATGAGGTCTGTTATTATCAAAATGTATAGTTTCAATTATTTTTATTTATTGACGGGTTAATGATTACTTTTTTTATTTTGAAACCCTTAATATGCATTTGACGAAGCATTATCGTGCACGCTCTCAAAAATATTTATAGCTAAGTGCAGCACAGGGGCTGACTTAGGTCGTTCTCTTGAGGAGCTTTTGTGGTTAATAAATTACTACTTCTATTCCACCTAATCTAATTATTTTTTGTTGTTTAATATTTTATGAAAGAAATGTAATTTAATAAAATAAATGAAATTCATAAATAATAAGAAACTAAAATTTAATTCTAAATTACCATGCAATGCTAAACATAATGTAATTAGGGAAGAAAGGAAGTTCTTCTGAGAGAATATTCAGGGAGCACCTTCATTGGCCAGATTCAAATATTCTTAGTTTACACACTCCATCGTATGTGTGCACACCTTATTCTACACCGGTTATGAATGAAAAGTCTACTTAGAGATCGGAATGCACACCTTCCATCCACCTCCTCAATCGAGGGAAAATGGTTGTAGATTAAGAAGTTAATCTTTAGACAACCATAGTGAGGATTACACCCACTATAAATTATCCTTATAATTAACTCAAAGAATATTAAGAACATGGTCTTGGGTTCAAGAACCTGATTACTCCCTCGGGATATTCCTCGGATTAGTTACTCATGATCATGAGTATTATAGTTCACGATGGTAAGATGAGAGGAAGAAAAGAGGGTGAATCGGTGGAAAAAAATAAAAACAATGCATGAATTTATTAGAAATCTAAATTACAATTAAAAACTAAAAATAAAGAAAAGAAATAAAATAAAAAGAAAGGTGAAAGATTTGCGGCCGGCCTCCCTCGGTGGAGATCTCCTCCTTGGTGCCTTGATGAAATGGATAGAGAATGGGATGCTTTGGGAAGGAGGTGAGGGCCTCCTTTTATAGGCAGAATTTGTCCCTCGAATGTCGACGCGTTTTAGACCCATTTAATGACATATTCACGTGTTCCACCCTTCATAAATGTTGTTCATAAATGTCTTGGACTTCTCCTCTCCAAATTTAAGCTGATTTGGAAACCGTATGTAGGAGTTATTAATTTTTCATTCTCGGTTACTGTTTCTGGACGAAGCATCCAGGAAGGTTCCTCCAAAATAATGTCGTTCAATAGCCTCGTTAATGATCTCCAACATCCTCCAAATTTATTGTAGAGACGGCCCTATCTTTCCTCAAGGTATTCCAGGTGGAAACACATCATTTGGATATGTGTAGGCCGCGTTTGAGGTCCGTTACCTTTGGTGGGTCCATGCTGTCCGCCCGGAAAAATTCTAATATTCAATGATTTTTTAGACCCTTTAGATGACCGAATCAGCTACTGGTCCAGAAGACAAAAATGAAGGAAATAAAATAAGAATTCTAACGAAATTTTAACCAGAAAATTTGGAATTTTATTTTTCCTGAAATGTCCAAACTACCCCTGACGTAAAATTCTGCCAAAAATCCAGAATTAGTCTTTTTTCACATTTGGGTTCAAAATAGCACTAAAACCTAAAAACATGATAATTACCCATTAAATAACACTTTTGTGGGATTATAAACAATGTTTTACAGTATAAAATATATGAAAATGTGAGCTTCATCACTCCCCCACACTTAAACATTGCACTCCTGGGAAATCATCTTACATCCAAATCAAAATCCACACAACAATCAAAAATGAGAAAATATCAATGATTTTATCCAAAATAGAATTCCATCATGTCTCATTTATGAATAATAATTCTCTCATTTTCATTTCAATTATTAAAATTTGTTCAACCTAATTAATCAATCCACGACCCAATCACAACCTACCTCACATTGATTATTATGTCACTCTTCACTCAAGAGAAATTGAATCTAGAGTTATGCTCATACTTGAAAATCACATGTATCACCATAGGTTTGTGAAAATTATCATTTCTCCACAGCGTGAAACATGAAAATGAATTTAATCATGAGGGCTTTAATTTAAGGTTCAAATGATTCTGTGGCTTAGGGTCGGTGGTAAAATGATTGAAAAATGTTCCAAGCTAGAAAGAGGAGGTTGAACTTTTAAGTACAATGCATGATTAAATCAAGTGAAAACACAGGAAATTCCTCACTCAGCACTGCTTGTAAATGTGAAAAACAACCCCACCCATATTTATTACATGGTACATGAGCCAATAAGTGATTATAATGAATGATATCATCTATGTTCTCCTCTTTTTTTTAAAGCTCCAGAAAGGCACAACTTTATTTTTTTTTCTTTTTTTTCATAGAGGATGAGCTGAAAAATTGAATACAATGAATGAATGACAATTCATGCCCTTGATTTTAGGGAGGGACATGAGTCATAAAAGAATTTACAATGAATATTCAAGCTCATCTCCATTTTTTTCTTCTTTTTTTAGGAGAAATGGATGAACCAAATAAAGCACAATGAAATGATGACACATGCCCAATTCTCTTGTTATCCACTGCCCAAAATATTGACACACACTTCACACTACCCATAAATGATACACATCCCAATGAACGCACACGAAAGGCCCTTCCCCCACACTCAAACTTGAAATATCCATGAAAAAATACTAAAAGTGCGGGTAGGTATTTAAAAATTGGCTTTTAATGTGGCTTAAAACTATAAGGCAATTCATGGCATCTAAGGGATTACGAAGGATAAATGTAAAGGTGGGTCTTAGGATAAAATGAGGCTAGCCAATGAGATGCCTCAATAATTTTAAATACATTCCATGAAATCCAATGCTTCGAAAGAGAATATTCACAAATACTAGTTCTCACACAAAATTCAAGTTTCCCTCAAGAAAGTGTGGGTATTAGGAAGAATATGTAAAAGTTGTTCAGAATACCTCACAAGATTGGAAAAAATATTTTGAGACAGTGTTTCATGGTCATGGATTTCAAAAATCAGTCAAACTCATAAAAATGATTGACAATCCAATTCATGAAAATGTTTTCACATCAACAATCATTTAAAATCCATTATTTCAAAAATCATTTCAACTCTTTCAAAATAAATTGTTGTGTGAAAAGTGATAAGAATATTCATTAAAGCTAAAAAATCCTAAAAAACATGAAAAGCACACAAGAAGAACTAAGCAGGTTGACACCCCCCCACACTTAAATTTAACTACCCCATATTCCAACTCAAAAAAATATAAATATAAAGGTAAAAATATCAAAGGGAAGGAAAGATACAACCTGACATTATTTTAGAGGTGGATTCCTTGAGTTATGCTCCGAGAAGCAGCCACTTTAAAACTATATGAAAGTAATGAAAATACATAAGAAAAATAAATAAAAAGAATTAGAAAGGGAAAAGAAAAGAGATAATGCTTGGTTTAGACCCCCAAGCAGGTGCTAGGTTTTTACTGCCCCTAGTCAGGCAGTTTCAGTAGATTATCCCCAATCAGAAGGTGGGTGTGGTTTCTTTGAGATGAACCACCACATGTGATTTTTCCCGATTTCCATGATTAAACACTGAATGTAGAGAACCCCAAATAAGATAAGAATGTTCCCAACCACCGAGAAAGAATAAAGAAGAAATTTGAGGTTCGAAGTGGGAAGGAATAAAATATTAAGATTATCCCTGTTAACTTCAGAAGTGTCCTCCTCCATATGGTATGCAAATTTTTGTTGAGGAGGTAGTCGCACTACCACCAGCTTCTTCAGATATTCTTCCTCGATTACCACCACTTTGGTGGTATCATCATCAAAATCCAAGGCCTGATCCATTTGTGTTGTATCTGAAATTTCAGGAAATGAGAAGTCAGAAAACAATTCAGTTTGAATAAAATTAAAACATGACGAATCAATAAAGAAATCACCCCTTTCAAGTAATTCAACTTGGTAATTGATCTCTTCAGGCATGACCATTGGAAACTCCATCTCAGCAGGTGCATCTTCTTATTCATCTTCCAAAGAAAGAGAGAGGTAGAAAGTGTCTGATGTTTCATTATTAAGTATGGGAAGATCATGTTTCAAGTTATCTTCGACAAAGTTATTCCAAGATTCTTCCAAAAAATGTTGACCTCCCATCAGTGCATCAGTTGGAATGTTTACTTCTGGGACCTCCTCGAGCAATGGTTGAGTGCGGAATGATGTGATTAATTCTTTTAGTAGCTCCTTCTCACCCTCCTCGGGTTCTTTAGCATAAAAAATGATGGGTGAAATCTCTTCCACCACTCGTTCTGGTTCAGGTTCTGGTTCAGGTTTCGTTTGTTCTTGGGATGTGCGTACATATTCTGCAATCAATTCTATTTGGCCCTCCAAGTTTTTCACTTTATCACTAATACTATGAAATTGCGCATCTAGTTCATTGTAAAAATTTTCTTTCACTTGAGATTGATCAGTCAATGCATAATAATCATAATTTGAATACATCATGAACAAAGAAGATTTTTTTTAGTTTTTGAAATTTAAGAATTTTTTTGTTGTTTTTTTTTAAATGAAAGGAAAATTATTTACAGAGTGTGAATAAAAATAGTGAATGAAAACAACTTGGCTCCCCGGCAATGGCGCCAATTTGACGAAGCGTTGTCGTGCACGCTCTCAAAAATATTTATAGCTAAGTGCAGCACAGGGGCTGACCTAGGTCGTTCTCTTGAGGAGCTTTTGTGGTTAATAAATTACTACTTCTATTCCACCTAATATAATTATTTTTTTGTTGTTTAATATTTTATGAAAGAAATGTAATTTAATAAAATAAATGAAATTCATAAATCATAAGAAACTAAAATTTAATTCTAAATTACCATGCAATGCTGAACATAATGTAATTTGGGAAGAAAGGAAGTTCTCCTGAGAGAATATTCAGGGAGCACCTTCATTGGCCAGATTCAAATATTCTTAGTTTACACACTCCATCGTATGTGGGCACACCTTATTCTACACTGGTTATGAATGAAAAGTCTACTTAGCGATCGGAAAGCACATCTTCCATCCACCTCCTCAATCGAGGGAAAATGGTTGTAGATTAAGAAGTTAATCTTTAGACAACCATAGTGAGGATAACACCCACTATAAATTATCCATATAATTAACTCAAAGAATATTAAAAACATGGTCTTGGGTTCAAGAACCTGATTACTCCCTCGGGATATTCCTCGGATTAGTTACTCATGATCATGAGTATTATAGTTCACGATGGTAAGATGAGAGGATGAAAAGAGGGTGAATCGGTGGACAAAAATAAAAACAATGCATGAATTTATTAGAAATTTAAATTACAATTAAAAACTAAAAATAAAGAAAAGAAATAAAATAAAAATAAAGGTGAAAGATTTGTGTCCGGCCTCCCTCGGTGGAGATCTCCTCCTTGGTTCCTTGATGAAATGGATGGAGAATGAGATGCTTTGGGAAGGAGGTGAGGGCCTCCTTTTATAGGCAGAATTTGTCCCTCGAATGTCGACGCGTTTTAGACCCATTTAATGACATATTCACGCGTTCCACCCTTCATAAATGTTGTTCATAAATTTCTTGGACTTCTCTTCTCCAAATTGAAGCTGAGTTGGAAACCGTATGTAGGAGTTATTAATTTTTCATTCTCGGTTACTGTTTCTGGACGAAGCATCCAGGAAGGTTCCTCCAAACTAATGTCGTTCAATAGCCTCGTTAATGATCTCCAACATCCTACAAATTTATTGTAGAGACGGCCCTATCTGTCCTCAAGGTATTACAGGTGGAAACACATCATTTGGATATGTGTAGGCCACTTTTGAGGTCCGTTACCTTGGGTGGGTCCATGCTGTCCGCCCGGAAAAATTCCAATCTTCAATGATTTTTTAGAGCATTTAGATTACCGAATCAGCTACTGGTCCAGAAGACAAAAATGAAGGAAATAAAATAAGGATTCTAAAAAAATTTAATCAGAAAATTTGGAATTTTATTTTTCCTGAAATGACCAAAATACCCCTGACGTAAAATTCTGCCAAAAATCCAGAATTAGTCTTTTTTCACATTTGGGTTCAAAATAGCACTAAAACCTAAAATCATGATAATTACCCATTCAATAACACTTTTGTGGGATTATAAACAATGTTTTACAGTATAAAATATATGAAAATGTGAGCTTCATCAGCATTTTACACACATCCCACATTTTTTAAAACATTTCCCCAGGATTTAAGATGAATAGGGTCAAGGATGGGATCAAGGAAAAGTCATGTTGACTAAAACATTGAACTACACACGTTTCTTTTTAAGAGTTTTTATTTTATGAAAAAATGGATACTTAGTGGTAGTGTCTACATGATATTTTCATATTGATATTCAATAGTTATTGCATAATTCACTGAAACTCTAAAGTTGAAAATATCCAAAATTTGAATTATTCATTTAATTCAATATTATGTAATGTTAATGTCTAGGTATTTATAATATCACTTAGTACCATGTTATAAAATTTGCATAATTATATATGTTCATGTCACATGTTTTATCGATATTCGGTACCTGAGTTGAAGATGAACATGGATATTATGTCACTAGTCCAATTGGTAATAAGGTCTTCATCTCTATAATAATATTCAAGACATTACTATCATATTTATAAATAAACTATATATATAAATCAAACAATGATGTGTGTTTGTGAACAATGGACAGTGTTATAATCGTGGAGATGTTAAGTCATATGTACACATTAGTAAAGTTATTCATTTTCTCTGATCATTATAGAAACAATATAAGTAATATTTTATCATTAATTAATGATCATAACATCATTATTATAATATTAGTCATTTACATATACTTATATATATCATATAGGTGATATAATGAATAAAAACAAGTCACATCATTTCGTTGGGGTGATAGTTCGCACGTACGCACGAACAACATTAAGATTTTTATATAAAGGAAAATTAACAATGTAATTGTTATGTTTTTATAATATACTGAATAATATTTTATTAATATCATATATGAACAATAAATCCATTATTATAACCTATAATGGGAGACTGTTTTTGAAAAATGAATGAGATCGGTGTGTGGAGGTAATAGTTCACAGGCACGCATGAACGATTAATTTCATTCCCATTTGATGGAAGTTGAGATGGATTAAGGTGATGATATAAACATAATAAAAAATAATTATGATGATTATATTATATAAATTATTTCATATTGGATGGAGGATACTTGATGGAAGTTTAATTAGAAATAAATTAGAAATACTAAAAAAACAATAGATCTTCTTTGGTAGAAAACCCTTGATGAACACCTTAAAACCTAAATAAAGGGGGTTATGAATAAAATAAGGCCTCAAGAACATAGGGAGGGATTTTTGGAAGAGGTTTAGGAATATATTGGTTGAACCAAATGTCATCGGAAGTGTCAGTATTATAGAAGAGTGGGTCTCATTTTATAGGAGTGGGGAGGGGCACCCTAGGAATCTCTTAAAATATTAAATTAATATAAATTTATTTTTTATTCCAAATGATTCCAAATTTATATATGTAGAATATAAGATGATAATATTTCTTAATCCTATCATCCAATATTTTTTAGAAATGATTTTTTGTAAACCTTGATTTTTTTACCCTTAATTAATATCTTTTTAATTTATTTGTGCTAACAACATTTTAAATATTATGAGGCTATAAATTTTAATTATATGTGGGTAATTTACCATAATTGAAATCTTATTAAACTTTTATACCTTATAATAATCACTTTGTTATTTTAAAATATTATTAAGAGTTTTTAATAATTTAATAAATTATTATTTTTATAAAAAAATCAATGATATCAATTTTTACACTTCTTTTTTATTGAATTTAAATAAAATAAAAATATAGGGAATTATTCAAACTAGTCCATTTAATAGTTTCTAAATGTTTATATTAATTTATAAAATTTGGGAATAAAAAAAATATATCAATATATTTTTTTTAATATTTATAATATCATTAACTTGATTATCTCTCAAATAAGGCTACCAATGGATCATTATTGTCTCAAAATTAAATTTAATTATTAAATGAATAAAAATTCTAAATAAATTACCATGATGCAGGTAATATATGTAGATTTATTATTACTATTTATAGTCTAATAAATCCCTTATATTACCCCATATTATATTCTTTAGTAATAAGACTATTGCTTTTGATAACTTTTCCCTTTACATTAAATTAAATGATATAAATGTTATAATCACACCCATGTGGCTTTCAATGACCAAATATTATTCCAAATGGTTTCTGGGACGTCCAAATATCATCCAATAATATTAGGACAAGTGTTAGGGTAGTTTTATATTATGATAATATTATTATTATTCTTATTTACCTGATTTACCCTTTAACCGTGTTAAATCAAAGACTAAAGTTACTATTCACAAAAAAATTATTTTGATCCTATTAAAACAAATTTATCAAAATGAATAAAAATAATTTATGTTATTTTTTATAATTAAACTCATAGATGTGGGAAATTTCAATTTAAGATTAGTCCCATTGTCAGAATGAGAAAATGGGTTTTTTTAAAAGTAAATACATTCAGTAAAATGACATGTGGTTATATAAAATTTTAATATGAAATTATATCCAATTAAAAAAGATAAATTAAATGATAAAAAAATAATTTAAATATATTTTTTAAAAAATTTAAATGATAATATATTAATACAAATATTTTATATGAAAAAGGATGTTTTGAATTATAATACAGTACTTTTTACTATTCAATAAAATATGATTTTTATCAAAAAACAATTTCAATAATTTGTCCAATGTAATTTTGAATGTCATGGTTCCATATAATAAATTTATATTTTCAAATTAAACATATAATATCAATACATACTATATTTAAAACGTGTTGTCTATCAAAATGTGCTAAATCTACCTTTTAAAAAATATTAGAGTATTTTATGATTAAAATTGGATTTATTCCCATTTTTGGCCTCTAAATGTTATTAAATGAAGGTAAAAAATATATTAAAAATGATTAAACATTTTATAGTTATTTATATTCATTCATTCTAATACAATTGAAAGGTGTCAACTACTATTTAAAAAAAATATTAATTTTTTTTATTTTTTGGTATATCTGAATTTTGAGCGCAACATATGATTTTAGATAAACCAATA
Organism: Viscum album; assembly: GCA_963277665.1. Lineage (NCBI taxonomy): Eukaryota > Viridiplantae > Streptophyta > Magnoliopsida > Santalales > Viscaceae > Viscum > Viscum album. Next base: position 1,760,841,602 of record OY728120.1, on the reverse strand, counting down.
ATTCTGTGTTAGGTACGCTATCAGACATATAGTCCCATTTTTAAAAAAATTTAAATTTAATTCATAAATATTAATATATATGAAAATATATTACTCTATAATTAACTTGGATGATACATTCATCCACCTTTTGAAAATTGCATCCTCTTAATTTTATTCACATATCAAATAAGTGGTGGTATATATTCCAAATAGTATTTCTAGATTCCCATGTCACATCATCAACCGTATGTTTTTTTCATAAACACTTAACCTAATAAATCAGCTTATTCTACAACACTTTCTCTTTGTGGCCCAGAATATGGGCTGGTTATTCCTCATAAGAAAGATTCACTTCAAACTAAACTAGTTTTGAAATAAAAACATGAGATGGATCTTAAAAAAACATTCTCAACATTTAATCAAGAATAACATTTTGTACCTAGGATAAATATGGAGGTAAAGCCACTCTATATTCAACTGATCCACCATTTTCATGGATTTCATTAGTTCCAATGAACCATAGACTAATGTTTCCCTTCTTACCAAAATGAATCGCACATTTAAATGTTGAATAATTGAGAAAGTATTGATCAACTGCATCAAAATAATGATCTTTCCATCGGTTATCTTCTTATTATTTCTACCTACTCTGATCTATCATCATATGTTTCTAAATAAATTAAATTGTTTCTACCATATCTTCTTCTAATTCTAGTCCCATCACTTCCTTTCACCTACTTCATCCCAAAATGATAGATTCTAACACCACTTTAATTAAAATTCCTCAAATGGTTCCATCTATATACTAGAATGAAAATGATTATTATAAGAAAATCCACCCAATGAGATATGTTGATACCAAGGTTCCCAGTAATCCATTAAACAAGCACCTATAATATCCTCCATGTTATAATTTTTTTGTTCTGACTGCCCTTCTGATTGAGGATGAAAAGCTGTTCAGAAATTTAATTTAGTTCAAAATGAATTCTTAATTCTTTTCCAAAAGTTATATGTGATCCTAGAATCATGGTCAGATACAATGCGAGGGGAACTCCATGTAACTTGAATATATATTTAATATACAACCAGGAAATTTGATCTTGGGAATGTGTATCTCGAATATGAATAAAATGAGATGATTTACTACATCTATGAACAATAACCTCAATCAAATTTTTACCACATGAAGCCTTTGGTATTCCCACAAAAAAATCTAGGGATATATTTTCCCATTTCCAGTCTCGTACTGGAAGAGGATGAAGCATCCCTTTTGTTAACAACCTTTGAGTTTTTACCTGTTCAAAAGTAAAAAACATCACAATAATGTTATTAATATCTATTTTCATTCCATCCCACCAGTAATTTTCTTGACGATCATTATACATCTTGGTAATACCTGGATAAACTAAAAAATGGAGAACTATGAGCTTCAAATAAAAACTCTTTCTTCATATGTGAATCACAAGGCACACATAATCTCTCCTCAAACCTGAAAACCCATCTTTATCAATGTTAAATTCAGGAAACAAACCATTTTGAAACAATTCTACCTTTTTTTCAATTCACTATCATCCTTCTGAGCATTCTTAATTATGTTTGATAGAAATTATTTCACTAAAATCGAAAACAAAAAATATGAATTTTCTTCACCAATAACATCCATTCCAAAGTTGACAAATAATTATTCAATGAGTCATGTTCCAAATATAACATGGTTAATGTAGCATTAGCTTTACAACATGAAGGATCAACAAAATTGTTTTCTTTTCCAGGATGGCAATCAATCATGAAATCAGAATCCTAGATTACTTCCAACCATATTATATGTCTCATATTCAATTCATTCTATGGGAATAAATACATAAAACTTTTCGTGTCAGTATATATTTTAAATTTTTGTCCAAACAGATAAGGCCTCCAGTTTTTTAAATCAAAAACAATGGTAGCTAATTTTGAATCATGTGTGGGATAATTTAACCCTTGAGTTTTCAATTAACGTGAAGAATAAAAAAATTACCCGATCATTCTTCATTGGGACACAACCATCTCCATTAAATAATGTATCATAATAGATAATAAGTTCTCCATTTCTAGAAGGTATTTCCAATACTTAAGCATTCACTATTCTTCACTAAAATTCCTAAAAATAATCATCACACTATTTTTTCCATATGAACATAACACTGTTTCAAGTTAACATAGTCTGTGGACAAGATAACAATGAAAACGTTTCAACAAACAACAGATAATAACCATCTAATCCATGAAAAATACAAATTTTAGTTATATTTATGGGTATTGGCCATTCTTCAACCACATTTATTATATCCAGATCAACCATTATACCATCATTATAAATAATGTTACCAAGGAATGAAATTTGTTGAAAACAAAAATCACATTTTAAAAATTTACCATACAATTTCTTTTAATTTAAGGGTACAAATAAAAACCTTAATTGACTTTAATGCTCAATATTACAATTAAAATATACTAAAATATTATCAATAAACACAAAAAAACTTATCCAACAAATCATCGAATATTCTATTAAAAATATTCTTTACAACCATAGGTTCATTAGTTAATCCAAATGGCATAACTAATAATTCATAATGGACGTGTCTTGTATGAAACACGTTCAACAGAATTTTTTCTTCCATTATAAACATCTGATGGTAGAACACCCTCAATTCAGCCTTTGAAAAATATTTTGCTTCGTATTGTTGATCGAAAAAATGGTCTATATGAGGAAAATGGCACTTTTTTTAAACAGTGATGTTATTAAATACTCTATATTCAATGAAAAATCTCATTAAACCAACATTCATTTTAATATTCAAGGCAATAGTACCCTATAATGATGTGATAGTTAGACTGTAACATTTATCTAATAACTTATACAATAGCTTATTTAACTCTAAGAGTTCCATATGAGACATTCGATATGGGGTTTTGAAATTGGATTGGGATTAAGAACGATGTCAATAGTAAATTTAACTTCTTCATTATATATAATTCTAGACAAATCATCTGGAAAAACATCAAGTCACTCATTTACCATGGGGATATCATTAATCTGAATAGTTCCTTTATTTCACAAATATGTCAAAGATAAATATCATTACCATATTTAAATAGTTTATTATCATCTTGGAATGTTATCAATGGTAAGGGTTCATTATTTTTCACACACCTAAAGTATTTATGAAAAGAAAAATCATTATATCTAGAACCAATCATATCATGGTAATAAAAAATCTAATCCATAAACAGAATAACATCAAACAATACTAGAGGTAAAACAATATATTTTGGTGGTATGTTATTTATACAGAAAAGCATATGATGATACTTATAATTTCTTTTTTCCTCAACATTTACCCCTTCTATTTTTACCATATTGTCATGATTTATTTCTTGATATAGAATTCGCAATTTACATGAATATTTCTCGGAAATTAATAAATGTGTAAACCCTAAATCAAACAACACATTGTCATAATCTGCCTCAACCAATAATGTTATTGATACCACATCATTAGATGTCCCAACATCTACTGATGTAGTCTCAAATGATTTCACCACACCCTTCTATGTATATTATGGCTACATCTATTCATTTGAGTTCTTTATCGGACACACATTTTTCATGTGACACATCTCCTAACACTTATAACATTTTTTTCACTATAAATATGATTATATCTTTCCAATATTATTATATATTTTAGTGAAATTACATGCCTTATGTCCCATATTACAACTTCAGAAGCACGTGAAAGAATTCAAAATGCATTCCCATAGTTCATTTTTCGGCTATTTTCACAAACTATAAACATAATTTTCTTAACATTATATTTTCTTGAATAATTATTCCTTTAACCTACCACCATGACCTCTTATTGTGATAATTTTCAATGAACACCAGATCATCAGAAAGATCCATTTCCACCTTCTCCACAAATCGAACATTTTTCATCAGAACATTAAATATCATGAGAACCCAATTACCTTTGATACATTAGATTTAATGATTTGTTAAAACAATTGATTTTACAATAAATATATTATTTGAAATTTATAGAATACCTTTCTAGAGGATCAAATTTCACTTTATATATATCCAATGAATCCTCATCATACCTTAATTAAATGAATTATTTTCCATCGTAAGTCATACCACCATAGGAAAATATTTTTATTGAAATATACCATTGAATTCATCCCAATCTTGAGCATCATGGTCTTCACTATCTCTAATATTCATAATCATTGACCACCACTAATCGACTTCACCATTAAAATATTCAACAGAAAGGCCAACATTTTGTTTTTCTAAACACCCCAAGACATCAAAAATCATTTCTTGATCATTAATACACCCTTCAACTAGCATGGGGTCAGATGATCCTCTGAATGATGGATGATGTTTCATCATGAAATTCTCCACTATTAAAATGTTTCTCTATTGTTGATCTAGAAGATCACATTCATTAATACCAACACCATTTATAGATGGCGTAAACTATGAATTCACTCTAACAAACTGTTTAGTTCTGATTCAGACGATATATGTTTGATGATTTGGTTGGTTGTTTTCCTCTGGATGCCATCCCAACATAGATTCCCTATTTCCTATGTGGAAAACTATTTTGAATATACATATCATAGACAATGAAATATCATAATCATCTAATGCTTTATTATTCGAATTTGAACCTAAAGTAAAAATAATTTATGGATATTCTATTAACAATATCATAACCTTTAATATTATCTAAAAATAACTCTAGTATTAACTATATGGACCCACCATTAAAAATTACAAAATTATTAGTTTATTCAACAATTCACATTGAAAATATTTTTTGGTTTTGATTTTTAGTGAATCAGGACATAGTTAATACATAATAATAGAAATTTATATAATGGGGAATCCACTACTATATTATCCAATTCTCCCACAACATAAAACTTTTAAAACTAACCATGATTTATTTTTGTTAATAAAAATATTCTTGACTTATTATTTTCTCATACACATCTTTATACCGTATGAAAAAAAATTAAACACTTGGGATGAGCACTAAAATCTCAGTGAGGTATTTAACATATGGAATAAAATGTTTTTTCCATGTGCATTTATAAGCCCAGGATATCCAATAAATCCTGAAAACCATAATATTAATCATAAATCATAAAATAAACTTATGGAATCCATATCATACTTACATTTTAGACTTCATATCTAAAAAGGGAGTAACAATCATGGATATTTTTGGAATACCCATCATAGTATATTTCCAAAATATCTTAAGAGAAACCTTATCATTGAACTCTGTCTCATTAACCAATGAATTTGAGAGCTATAATAGGGTAACATACATTTAGTTTATCATGGAACCACAAATATACATAAGATATTCCCAATAACAATAACATAATCATAACACATTTACCACGCATAAATGAAGAAATTACAATTTCACATTGAAATCAAAAGATATCATTTATAGATATTGATATAATCAATTCATTCACAAAACCATTTTCAATAAAATAAATACCTAAAATGGAATATGTTAATTATTTTTATTTACAAAACATTATATCTTGTAGATAAACCCAAATACAAAATAAAGGTCATAGCTGTTGAAAGGTCGTTGTTGCTGCACGCATTAAAAAAACTCCATTTTTATTTAGTAAAATGTTTCACATAAAAAAGATTCCTTTTTAAAACCATTGAATAAAATTAATTTTCAATGGAGTTGATTATAAACCATATAAAAGAAGGCGGTGTATATTATTGATATACAGCACAATGAATTGAAATTGAGGGGATGTTCCTTACTGTGAGTCTGATTCATCACGTCAATTCTTTATATTCTTAAATAATAAACTTTGGTTAATTTATATTTTATTGGGAACCTTTTTCACGTTTTTATTTAATGTATATCACTATTTTCCATGTTATATACATCACCTATTTATTTTACATCATATCAGATGTTTTGTCGATATTCAGTACATGAGTTAAAGATGAACATGGTATTGATGTCACTAGTCAATGTGGTCATAATTACATTATCATTATAATAATATTCATTAAATTATTATCATCTTTATATAAAATTTATACCTTTAAATCAAACCATGAATTTTGGTTATGAAAATTTAACAACATTATAACAATGCAGACGTTAAGCCATAGGTAAGCATGAGTAAAATTTTCCATTTTTCATTGATCATTGTGGAAAGAATTTAAGTATTATTTTGACATTAAAGAATGATAATAAAATCATTAATATAATATTAATAATTTAAATATACGTATATATATTTATATCATAAATTTGATATGATGAATAATAATGAGTCATGTCGCTTTGTGGAGGTGATGGTTTACACGTACACACGAACAACATTGTCATTTTTTTGAAAATGGAAATTAAGAATGTAATTCATATATAATTATCACATAATGACTAATTTGTCATGAATTTACAATATGAACATTAATTCTATTATTATTACATGTCTTGATAGACAGTTATAAAAAAAATAATGAGACCGGTTCGTGGAGGTGATACTTTAAACGTATACACGACTGATTAATTTCTGTCCCATTTCATCAACGTGGAGATGGATTAAGGTAATGATAAAAATATAATCACATATAAATATTTTTTGGATACATGATTTATTATATCATCAAGGATTGAGTATTATTTAAAGAAGTGGAAGAAGAAGTGAAATAGAAATACATAATGAAAGAAATACTTCTTAATTGGTTCATCACCCTTGAGGGACACCTTAACAACAAAATGAAGGATTTTCATCATAAAATAAGTCCTAAGTAACATGGATAGGGATTTTAGGAAGAGGTTTTGGAAGAGAATCTCTGAAACAAAAGGCGTTGAAAATTTGAGTATTAGAGAAGAGTGGGCACATTGTTATTAGAGAGGGAAGGGGAACCAAAGGAAACTCTTATACTATTAAATTAATATAAATTAATTTTTTAATCCAAATTATTAATAATTGAGATATTTCAAATAGAAGATGAGTATAGTTCAAAATTATCTTATCAAATAATTTTTAGACATGTATTTATTTTATTTTAAACCATATCATTGTATTTTACCCTTAATTAATCTCTATTAATTTTAATTATTTTCACAACATTTTAAATATTAAGATGGTATAAATTTTACTTATATAGGGCCAATTTTACATAATTGGACAGTAATTGAAATTTTTGACCTTTTTATAATCACAATGTTTTTTAAAATATTTTTTGGGACACTTAAATAATTTAATAAATAATTAATTTTATAAAATATCAATGATTTCACTTCTTACACTATTAATTTTCATAAATTTAAATAAAATAAAAAAATAGAGATAAATTTAAAAAATCATTTAATATTTTTCTAAAATTGCATTGTAACTTATGATATTTTTGTATGACATATATCAAATTAAATAATATTTATTTTAATATTTTTAATATTGTTAATCTGATTCTTTCATTAATATGGTAATCATTAAATCATCATTGTGTCATATTTGTAATTATTTAATGTATAAAAATTATTATTAATATACCATTCTGTAGATCATATTTTTATATTTCTAATTACTCTTGAAAGTAAATGATATCTCTTATATAACACCATATTACAATTGTTTTTGTAATAAGAGTCATGTTTATGATTAGTTTTTCACTTATTTTAAATTAAATGTTATAAATGTCATAATCAAACCCAAGAGGCTTCTACAGGAAAAAATTTTCCCGCAAGGGTTTTTTCGGTCCAAAACAGCTCATAAAATAATATTAGGACACTTTTTAGGTTTTTTTAATATTATAATATTATTTTTACCATTATTTACCTAACTTATACATTAAAAGTGGTAAATAAAATATAACAGTTACTATTCACCAAAATTATTTTCATCCCATTAAACCTCCATTTTCATACGGATTAAAATAATATATTTTTTTGTTAAATAATAAAATTCACATAAGTGGAAAGATTGAATTTAAAATTAATCCTCCTATCAGAATGAGAAAATGTTCTTTAAAAAAAGTATAAACCAGCAAAATATTGACATGTGTTTATGTCAGCTTTTGTGGTCAAATTACTTCCAATGAAAAAATTGGATTAAATGATAAAATAAAAAAAATTATTTTAAAACAAACTAAAATGATAATCTAACAACAAAATTAAATTAGATGAAAAGTTAGTTTTGAAATAAAATGCAGTATTTTTTAGAATTCATTAAAATAAGAATTTTATGAAAAGATACCAAAATTTTATCAGAGGTAAATTTTGATTTCTCACATAGAAATAGGATATTTATTTTGTCAAATAGAATATATAAAATTTTAAAAAAACTTTATTTTAAAAAGGCTCTCTATCAAAAGTCAGTAAATTATCTTTTCAAAAATATTAGATTATCTTATGATCAAATTTGGATTTATTCCCATTGTATGCCTCTAAATGTTATTAGAAGAATGTAAAAATAGTTAACTAACATGTTCAAACATAATATTTTCATTTCTGTTCCTTCCATCCAACATAATTCCTAGGCGATAACTTCCATTTTAAATATTAATATTAATAATTTATTATTTTACGATATATCTTAATATTGGTTGCAACATAAGATTTTAGGGAACCCATTTTTACATGATGGGTACACTATTGGACATATCATCTCAATTTAAGTAAATTTTGTATCTAATTAATGAATACTATTATATATAATAATATCTTATTCTATAATTTCCTTGGAGGTTACAATTACGCATGATCTGTGTCATGTAATTAAGACATGGTCATTAGAAGTTCATGTTGATATGTCACTCTTTCAATACTATTAATATACCCAAAGTAGATGATGTACCTCAAAATTTTCTATCTATTCTACATAAATATCATGACACATTTCCATGGATATATGTGGAGGAATACCATGACTCCAACCTTAGACTACATATCCTATTGATGATTTTATATAAATATCTTCTATCAAATTTGGGCTTCCATGATGTTTTGCTGAATTGGTATCACTATTTCTATGATTTAATCAACCATTTCAGTCCCGATGTCATATGTTCATAGAATTAATCACATCATATTAGTGTTTTTCATTTTTTTCCATAAAGGGAAACCCATGGTTTTTTTGGATTCTTTAGTCATAAATATTTTTGTAATTGAACTCGACCAGAAGTAGATATTGGTCTCATCCCCCATTTATATCCATAAAACATTCTCTCAACATTTTTTAGTGTTTTAATAGTATGATCAGATTGTTAATTATTTTGAGGATGATAATACATACTAATTCTTATCTCAGTGTTTAGTGGCTTTCAGAGGCTTTTCCATAAAAATAAGGTAAATCTACCAATCACGATCAATGAAAATTTATAATGGGACTAAATAACGCCTCAAATCTTTTCATATGTATATCATTTCATGTTGGTTGATAGAGAAGTCCTCTTGACTTAAAATAAATTCAGATGTATTTGTTACACAACGAAAATAACCAATAGAGAATTATTTCTCATAGAAATCTTCATAGGTCTGTTGACAAAGGAAATTTTTATTTTTCCCCATTTCCATGTTAGTATGGGTAATGGTTGAATCATCCGATTAGAATTTTTCCTTTTATTATTCACTTGATAAAAAACATGAAATTTGAGGTATATTTAGTGATTTCCTTCATCATATTGTCCCAAAATGAGTGGTCTTGATGATTATGATACATCTTTGTACTCCCTTAGTGAATATATATGGTTGATTAATGTTAATCATTTAGAAAATATTTAATTGTCTCTGGATTCAATGGTACATATAGTCACGATCCAAATCTTACTACTCCTTGCACATTAAATTCTAAATATGAAAATTTCCCCTTTATTAAATCTTCCATCATTTTTCTAAATTTCAACATCATTTCATTAAGAATAAATTATTTTATATATAATGGATATTTAAGTAATTTTTCAGAAAGGATTGATGATGTAATTTCCTTTATAATTCACATTTATATACACTAAATGTCCATGAATATTGGATCATGATCATGACAGATCCCAATGACACTTATGTGACGAGTCACCAAGCCCACCTCTAATAGGCATGGGGCTGGTAACTAACAGTGATTAGGCATTTCAAAAACATTGTAGGAATTTCCTTAGTACATGCGCACACACAAACACACCTCCAAGACAACAATGCTAAAATTTAAAATACACTGAGTAAAAATACATGCATACCACAATAACCAAAGAATCTTGTGATAGGAATGTAATTTATAATATTGTAAACCATTCTAGAATATAATTCTTACAAAAAAGTCTGTAAACATGTTCCTAAAACTCATCTAAAGAAAACCCAACCTGGAGGAAATGTGATGGGTCTACTATCTGAAGTCGTAGGAACAACAAATTCTGTCTAATCTGATAAGGCTCTGTCCATTCCCAATCTTCACTAGAATTTATTAAAATGTCGCTCATTTACACAAGACATGACTTGTGTGGGAAAATCCCATGCAAAGGTGAATATAAAAATACTCAGTAGGACACCTTGAAACAACAAAGTTGTGCAGAAAGGAATGATATAGTCATCTCTACACAAATATATGTCTACAACAAATAATTAGAATATTTAGATATACTCAAAGCATACCACACAACCTAGGTTATGTCTTTAACACAGCAATCCAACACTAGGGATTCCATCCAAATATTCCACTAAACTCACAATTGGGAGAACATAATCCTAAGTTCTTTTGTATTGATGACGTCCTTCTTGGAAGTAATGTTCTCCAGGAAACTATCATGAGAGAGATAGGCTGAATGATATGAAGAGAGATATGATACATCATATGATGATCACTGCTCGGGCCATGGAGTTATATAAAAAACTCAATATGGATTAACCTACTATGTATGGGATTTACATCAAGTGAAGTTGGTCACATCATCATTTAAGACTCTACATAGGGCATGAAGTGGGAATTTATGATCCGATCTGGGCCTTTCGTGGCATTCCAAGAACTTTATCAAGGAAGTCCTATTGAAGGGATCATACTCCATTGAGTAGGAAATGATACTGACAAACCATCAAGGAACAAGTAAATTAAGGGAACCCAAATGAATATCTACAATGATATAGTTGTTGAGGGAATCAATTCATGTACCAAAGAGAGGTGCATGTAGATAAGTTGTCACACACGCCGCACCGTTTGACCTAATGTTCTTCTATGGAAATGGGCCATGTCCCTAGAAACATGTTTGGAGCTAAGAACCAACTTTATCATAAGGGTCATCTCATCACAAGGGTCTCAATGCCACTGATAGATCGAAGGATGAATGCATTTTTTGATGTTTATGATTGTTTTAGCATAGTGATATGGCCTGGATCTGGTCTGGGTCCAACCCGACCCATTGGACATGGCTCGACCCGTTGGCGACATAACCTGGTTTGATCAAATGACCTGACCCAGTCTACAGGGCTGCCTAGATCGGCATGTTGGGCCTACAAGCATGTGGCCTACTTACCATGGTCTAGCATGTATGCACATGGTCCGGTTTAATCTGTTACACATTTTCTGCACCACCATGTTCCCTCCTGGTCCCGTGGTACCACACCACATACCACACAGTTGGACCACCATGTCCATGTGACACATGCACTCTACCTACCCATGTCCTAATTGCTACTACGGGATCCCATGTGGCCCACTTCTATACTGCTCTCCATCTTAGTTAGTTTTCCACCTCTTTGTCGACATAGACACATCCCCATTGACCTGCACAATGACTCACCTAGTCCAACTAGATCCACCACCCTAGACTCTATTGTGCACCATCGTGCACCACCATCCCATCCAAACTATACCATCCCTTCTCCATCACACCTATGATGTGTCATCATGGTTTTAGATCTTAGATTAAGGATCATAACACCATGAATTGAGGGCACAACGATAATTCATTCATAAACATGAAGAATGAAAAGAACATGGGGAACATCAGGGGAGATAATCAAAATGAACAACACAAGGAATGAACCTTGGATGTTTACATTCTGACCTCAATCCATTTCATATGAATGATCACAAAAACAAAATGAAATATCCATAAACAAAGGCTGATAACAAACCCATAATAAAATCCCATTCGGAAAGAGAGATTGAACAATGGGTGAAAGTATTCATAGGTTGATCTGCATTCACCATTTATTCTATGATAGGGGAAAGTGACAATAAAATATAACAATAACCTACCCTGATTTAGAAATATCATTGATGAAAAGAGAAGTTGTGTCGTCCTCATTCATCAATCATTGATCCACCGAATCTGCGGTTGTTAGTCCATCTTTGTTATCAAATTTTTTCCATAGAGGAACCTCTTTGTTTCTCAGAAAAATTCATAGGTTATGGTGACAACCAATAATTCTTAAAAAGGACTAATTTAATGAAACTACATTTTTATTATTAAAATTACTTTTACTAAAATATTTTTAATCCCTTTACGTTGAAAAATTAGTTTTCAAAGAAAAATCACACCGGTTGATATTTGGAATAAAATAGGGTAAACATAATACTCTAAATTAAAATTTTCACACATATATAAGATCTTGGAACCTGTTTAGTTGTTATTCAACATTTTTAGTAAAACTGAATGTGTGTTCTATTTATGATTAAATTTTTTCAAACTTCTAATCTAAGAACATTAGGCCTTATAATCACATGTCATCTCAACTCCTAGTCAAGAAATAATTCCATATAATATTTTAAATAATACATTAAAAAATTTGTGACATTATATTCTCCCTAGATTTGGGATTTACATCACCGAAAATCAAAAAACAAGGCCAATCAATATGCTGTAGGTACTGCACCCAAATTTTAGCATCCCTCTCCAACATGCATTCCTGATGGATATTGAACTTCCATTGGACAAAAACTTGGTTATTATCTATTCAATGAAGGATGACCTCATATCAATCCTCTATCTCCACAATGTACTCAGTATATGTTTCTTCATCCATGATGTCCAGCTCGCCCAAGACGATGAAATGTGATGGGTCATGAACATTACTCTTCAGCTGCGACATGTGGATAAAATCATATTTTTGGTTCAACTATGGGTGTATAACTCTGTGGTATTCCACCTATCCAACATCAAAATGTATCTAAAGAGTGATTATGAACTAAAAAGATAATGTACTACACATACCAAATCTCTGGAACAAATGATGAGGTGAGACCTAAATGAACCCATGGTCTCCCTCTTCGAAATCCAAAGGTCTTCATCTCCTGTCAGCATGAAACTTCTTCTGGCTATACGCAGTCTTCATCCCCTCCTGCATAATTTTCCCTTTCTCAATATTATATCACACCCACTTCAAGCCCATGATAGATGATTCTTTGTGGTTAGTTCAGAAATGTGGTGACCTGCATGGTTGCCCATACAAATCCTCGAATGGTGCCTTACAAATGGTGGAGTGGTAGATTTTTTTATATACAACCTCCACTAGTGGTAGTGGATCCACTCAACTATGAATGAAGTCAAAGATACAAGCCTACCACATGTCCTCTAGAAACTAAATGTTCCTATCTATCTAGCCATCCATCTAGGGATGAAATGCCGTGCTCAAGAGTAACATGGTCCCAATATCCTCCAATAATCCCCTCCACAACAAAGATGGGATATGAGAGTCATGATAAGATACACACATTGATGGAAACCTATGAATTAGAACTATCTCTGGCACATATAGGTATCCCAAGATATCCATTGAACACTGCTCCTGTACATGTAGGATGTGGGATAACATGGTGAGTCCGTCATTGATTATACCGATGGTGTTGTGTCCCACAGACATACGTCATAAACTCATCAAAAAGTCCAATGACATCCCATCCCACATCCACTCTGGTACAATAAGGGGTTAATCCGAACATAATGAAACCTAGTTCTCATACCTCACTTTCTTACCAGTGAGGCACCAGTAAATGAACTCTTCAGGTCCCATCATCATTCCTAAAAACCAAAACTCGCATCATATGTCTGGGTACATCTTCTTCACACCAAGATACACCGCTAAAGTGGATTTATGGAACTCCTAAAAAACTCCTACTAGATCACCACTTGTATAACATTGCTTCCTCTGAAGGGATCAATGTTCTCCGCACCATTCGAACATCCACATGATAAATCCATGTGGATAAATTATCAGGTAGATTATATCAGTTGTTATCCCCAAGCTGCACGTCCCAGAATCATTGTAAGAGTGTATACATATATTCATCGACTGTAGGTACACTCCCCAATATCTATCCATAAAGGATAACTGCATCGATGAGAAATTCATTCATTACTCATCTTGAAAATACTAACTCGGTCTCTAGATTAGAGAATTTGACACCATGTTCCCCATCATAAGAGAATAAATGATATCAAATTCATAATCGTAGAGTAACTATACCAAATGCCTTAGTCACCTATTCATATAATTCTAGGAGAATATATAATTGAGACTCTTCTAATAAAATTAGACGAAAATAGACTCACCCATCAAGTAGTGTTGCCACATCATTAATGGGAAGACTACTACTTCAAGATCAATATCATAGGTTGCATAGTTCTTCTCAGGTTTTCTCAGTTGGAGTGAAACATATAAAATCACCACATTCCACTAAATCTGGATACAACCTTGTCTGGTCCCTAATGCATCAAAGATCACTACAAACTGACACCCATCCATTGGAAATATCAAGATCTGCGTGCTCATCAAACTCTATATCAACTTGTGGAAAGACTACTTGCACGTATTTATCCACACAAAAGGCATTCCCTTTTGGGTCAAAGTTTTCACAGGTTATGATATCCTAGATTAATATGGTTTTAATCAATGGTAACATTCATCCATATCCAGGGATCACTACACCACTGTCATGATCCTACGTGGCTCCAATGCTAAAATTGCCTCGACCATGGCTAGGTCCACAACCACTCCATATATTGAGATAACATGTCCCAAAAAGTGGACCACCTCAATGTAGAACTGAAAAATAGTTTGTCTCCCATAATGTTAGTTCTATTGGAGTATGCCAAGAATAATCCTTATGTTTTTATGTGTTCCTACATAAACCCAGAGTGCACAAGGATATCATAGATGAAGACTACCATGAACTGGTCCATGTACGAATGGATGATCTAGTTCATTAGTCCTGTGAACACTGCTAGGGAATTATTCATTCCAAGGGGCATCACCAATTACATATGCTGACCATAGAGGCATCTAAAATCCATATTGCGTATATCCTCATTCCTTACTTGCAGTTCGTAATAGCTTGATTGATGGTCAATCTTTGAGAACCATCGTGGCTCTCTCAACTAGTCGAAGAGGTCATCCATCATCAATAGCGGATAATTGTTCGTCAAAGTACCTTGGTTCAAGTGATAGTATTCCATACACAACCTCAAGATCCCAGATTCCTTTTTGGAAACCAAATTTGGGGTCCCCTAGGGTGAAACACTGGGTCTCATGAAGCCCATCCTCACAAATCATCCAATTGTACATGTAACACCCCACGATTTTATGAGACTTATTCCTTTTAATTTCATTGATGTAATGTTTTTGTACGCTTCAACAAGATTAGCTTATGCTACATGAAACATGGTATTAACATGTAGTATACACTACACTATTGATGGCTTGTGATGTACACAATTTAAAGTTCTTTCGAATAACATTCATTTTACACTACACCAAGTATATATTTTGATCAATGTATAACTGAACTATATTTTGAATATTTTATACGCAACACGAAAGGACGTATTCCCTACACGTAACCCTGACTTGCCTTGAATTACATGCAATAGCGACCTTCCTCGATAGCTGGTGTTGTACGTCATATAGATTTTCACTAAACAACGATATGTTATTGAAATAATATATAAACTAGCCTTTATGAATAGTAATACACACTTTTTGAAATTTTATAAATTTTATCATTCAAAATGGACTTAATTTTTGGATTCGGAATATCGATGTTATATTAGGGTGAATTTTCGGTATTTTTCTGAGCACATTAAATTTTTGATGAAAAGTGAAAACACTGAGTTATTGGTTAAAACAAAACTTTTATTTAAATAATTATTTATTTCATTTAAATTTATTTTAGGTCAAAATAGACACATAATACCTATATAAATTCAATGTAATTCATTAGAGCCAATTTATAATAATTTTAGATATATAAAAATTTTATATAATTTTTCATAGTCTTTTCCCCACCTCCAAGGAGAACTTCTTAAATTCACATAAAACCTAATTTTACCGCTTTTATTTTTGAGTAAATAAGGTTTTCCTTATGAATTTTCCTTTCCTTCTTGTTTTGAATATCACAAACACCATATACTTAAGAAAATATAAATTTTACCTCCATAAAGAAAATTTACTTCTTTAAGGAAATTTACCCTAACCTTGATTTTATTATACATAGAAATAGTTTTTTCTTAACTAAAAAAACTGGATACATACCCAAAATCCCAAGAAGTCATATAATGTAAAGATTTGGAGCATTCTATTTTTAGGATCCGAATTATGGAAGTAAACTGTAATGAAGTTCCAATCTGAATTCTAGACTCTGAACTTTCATGAGATCAACTCCAAACTCTTATGAGGTTCGACTCCGAACTTTCATGAGTTCGACTCCAAACTCATATGATGTTCGACTAAAAACATTCATGAGTTCGACACCAAAATCTCATGAATTTTGGCCCCGAACGTTCATGATTTTGACTCCGAACTCTAATTAAATTTCGACTTCGAACATTCATGAGTCTGACTCCAAACTCATATGAAGTTCGACTTTGAACATTCATGATCTCGACTCTGAAATCTTATGAAGTTTGATTTCGAACATTCCTGAGTTTGAATCTGAACTCTTATGAAGTTCGACTCCGAAATTTTACTGGTTCGACTTCGAACTCTGCATGTTCAGATTCCGATATCTGGTGAAACCAGACTCCAAATTCCTATAAAACAGAATCCGAACATTTCTTAACATAGACTCCGAATTTCATTAAGGATAGACTCTGAATATTTAATTTACTTGCACTCCTAAATTTTATATCACTTTTACTTAGATATTATCTATTTCAAAACGATGTCGTGTATTCAGTTATACATGATTTATTATTAAACGATTTCGATCATTCTATTTCTAATTAACCGTTGGTTGAGTTACACATGTACAGGTCCCTCCGAATTTCATGAAAAATATGACTGTTGGAGGAGGGAGCTGACCGTTCGAAATTTTCTAATAAATAGAAGCTCATTTGAAAGAGCTCAACAACAAGTTGATCGATCTAGAGACCACATGCTGTTAAGGTGATTTCTAGAGAGAGAAGCTTTTCATGCCTTGTGCATACTGAACAGCTCGTTCGGATTTCATCGTGTGACTCCGAATGTTGGTGATTACATTCAAGGACTTTCGAGGCTAGGAAGAAAGAGGTTCCAACTACCTTCATGTTCTAGGGCTTCCTTGTTGTGGAAGATAGAGGTTCCAACTACCTTGAAGTTGAGGGCTTGCGGGGATAGCAAGATAGAGATTCTGATCTTAGTATCGAGGGCTTACCATGGTGTGGGTAAGATAGACTTTATTGAAAGTATAAATCATGGGACCTTTATCCATGGTTGTTGGATACCCTTATCTTTGGGTTAAAAGAATTATATATTGTCACTTGTAGTTTTACTACATGTTTTTTCCGATGCACTTTTGTATTATAAGTAAAGTATAATCATCTTATAATTTCTTACACTTGTACTCTGATTAATTTAGATTCTATACGCTTTAAGGTTGAATCTCATTTTGTAAACCATAGATCCAATTCTCCAATTTGTGTTAGAGGTTTTGTGAATCTACTTATTTTAACTTTGTTTTACTTAGATCTTTCCTTGTCTAAGGAGAACATTGTTATCTGTAACCAACTTTAAAGGTTCCAATGGAATTTTTAAAGTATACAATTCACCCCCCTCTTTTATATTGAGCATCTACATCATTATTTAGATCCTACATCTGTGAGTAAAATTTCAGAAAGCCGAGAGACACAGTTAATATCAAGGAGTAAAATGTGGTTCAATAAGATAAAAATAATATTTAGTGAGTAGTAACTTTTTACTTTTATTTACCACGGTTAAAATTAAATAGGATAATTAATGGTAAAATTTATATTATTACTACCCTAACACATGTCCTAATTATATTGGATAAATATTAATCGACCATATACAACCTTATGAATAAAATATGAACCTCTTTGGTCCACTTGGATTAGATTAGGACACTTATTATTATTTTATTTAAAGAAGAGTTAAAATAGTTAAAATCAATGTTTAAAAACTAAATTTTTTTAATATAGGGTAATACAATAGATAAATTCAACTATAAATATTCATCAAAATGCTAAAATAATTTCCTAAATAATGGTATTTTATTTTTATTTAATAGACATTAAATAATTAAATTAATTTATGACAAAATGATGATGCAGTAATTACCTTATTAACGAAATATTAACATAATTGATATTATAAATACCCAAATAAATTTAATATGAGACTTTTTATGAATTAAACTAATTTTATATGTCAATATAACATATTAGGGTTGGTTAGATAAATTTTTATTGAAATAATAATGTTGTAATGAATTTAGAAAAAACAAAATACCAAATAGTGTCCAAATTGACATGAAAGAGTTTTTAAAACAAATATTATATTATTAAACGATTTAATGGTCCTAAAAATATAATGATCGGACAAAAGACACATATAGTAATATTTATGACATTAATGACCCAACTACGGTTCTATTGATAGTTTATTGTAAAATTATTAACCATATAGTGTAAGAATATAAGAAGACAGGTAAAAGTTAAATTATTTGACATAGTGTTAAATCTAAATGATTAGGTTAAAATGGTAACCTCAACTTCTATAAAACCTATTGGTTAAGAGTATTTCGACCCCTCCCTACCCTAACCTTGAAATAAGTCACATTTTATCCATTATAAACCTATTATGAATTTATTATAAAATAATATTTTATGTTTTTTCTAAGGTGCCCCTCACCCCTCTTATAAAAGGGAACTCCACCTTCTCTGTAATTCACACATCCAAAGCAATTTGGCTCAACCAAAACCTACCCAAATACCCTCTAAAATGTCCTACCTTCATCCTAGAGGCCTTACTTTAGTCATAAATCCATCCTATAGATCCCGTTTTATCCAATCAAATGGAAGAACCCGAAGAAGAGGTAAATATCTCACCACCTATTTCAAGTTCTATTCTTCTTCCAATTACTCCTTCTTTGTTGTTTCCATTATAAAATAATAACACAGTATCTTCTATATATTTTTATATAATTATAAAATTTTTACAACCATATTAGTTATTTTATCCATCATATGAATGAAAAAGTCACCACACGTGCGTACGTACAGCTTACCGTCTCCACGACGTGTTGTAGTTTGTTATTCAAATATTTCATCATTTGGATTGGTATAATAATGAGTATAAATGATATAAATTGTAAATATAACATCATTAAGATGATTTATAGAGGATATACCATTCAATTATATACGATTTTAATATCAAAAGAATGATATTGTCGCTTGTGCATACGTATGGACTACCATCACCACAAACGCGATGGGATTCATTTTCCATGATTAACCATTCAAGTATGGTTATAAATTATATATAATAAATAATAATGAAATATATTACATAATAATGATACTGGATTTATGTATTTATATGTGTCATTTACATAATTCCATTCAATTCAATATGAAAACAAAAACAGTGTCCATGCGTACGAACGTCAAACCGTCTCCATGAACGGTGTATTTCATTCCATTTATTGATATATAATATATATTTATATGATGAATATAAATTATAAATAAATCAGTTTTTAAATTCTGTAATTAAGTAAATTAGTATATAAGTAATAATATTAAGAACAACAAGTCAAAACACATACGATAAATGAAACGATTTTACCCAAAATGCTGATTTAACATGTAATTGACAAATGAGTGTGTAATATAAAGGCTTAAGTGAATCATATATGATATCATAAGTATTATTATGGTTCTGTTACAAGTTATTAATATGTTTAAACCCACTATATAGTAGTCTCGGACACATAATGAAGAAAATGGACATATGGTATGGGGTAATTATGCAATATCATTTTTATCCGAGATTTCTTATACGTAAGTATTTACCGTAGTTATATTTTTCAACCATGTCCATAAAAATGTTTTTTATAAAGTGTATAATATTCTTCCATGTCTCTTTGAAGTCATGTTTACCCCTCTTTGACTTTTACTTTATGTTATATAATGAATCTTTCTTTTGTTTACCATATGTTGTACTTTTTGACATTTCTGTTAAAAGTACGAGGAGAATGTTTTTTTAACTTATACGGCATGAATGGATTTTTACGGTTCTATAATGACTTATTTTCATGAAGATTACTCTATAAGATTTCATAAAAATATTCAACAAAATCATTTTCTTTTAAAATTGCGTGGCATTTTTTGAAAAGAAAAAGATTTTGAAGAAGAAAGGATATTTTAATCTAGAATTCATTTCAATTGTTTTATCAGATCCATTTTCCATCTATGATGAAATTATTTCATATGTGTATGTTTCAAGTATAATGACTCTATAATTTACATGGTTTCACTTTTCTTATGATGAAATGATATCCATTTGTTTTATATGGATTATGTTATGATGGAATGATGTTTAGGAAACCCATTTTATTATTTGGGTTATGATGAATGATTTATGTTTATGTTGCGGCACACATAAGAATGATTTCATTATGAGATGTATGGGACCAAAATCTCCCTCCAATGCATTGTGTAAATATTTATATCTCATGAGATAGACATGGCTATAACGGAACATAAATCTAGTACAGTAGTACAGGGCTGGAATGGCATGTAAACCTGATTTAGTAATGGACTTTGTCCACTATGATGGAATGGTAGCAATGCCTTGGATTCGATGGAAATAATATCACGTGATTAATGCTTTTCCACAATTAGATGTTTTATTCCCTTTAAATTTCATCATTATAGTTTTTCCATTATGATTTATGCCTTATGTATTGCCAAGATTCATGTAATTGCTCACGATTTGGATTTTTATGTTCATGTTATTATGTTCAAATGTTTATGGATTATTTATATTCTCTCAATGTTTACGTTTACAGAGAATCTGAGCTCACAAATTTTATGTTTTTTTTCTCAAAAAATAACGAATGTTTTTAGGTAAGAAAAGAAAAGGGGAAGATATTTAAGGGAGATGTTGAAGATATTTCAACACGATTAGAATTTTATGATCAATGTTTCCAAAGACACTAAACTAATATGGTAATTGGTTGTCTATTTGTGTCATGTATTTTGTTTTCTACAAAAGAAATGTAATTTTCATGTACGTGAATTTGGGGTCTCTATAGTTGGTATCAGAGCGAATGTTTAGTTAACCTTTGAAAACTAGCATGTGAAAACATTAGTGAAATACCTAGGGATATTTCTAATGTATGCTTATGTATGTCTCTAAGGTTAAGTATAAGAATAGGTAATAGTCGTAGAATTATGGTAAAGATCTTAGAAATAAACCTATGATGTTATATATTGAAGGTACTCCCCCTTTATTATGATTTTTTCCTAGAATTATTTTTTCCTCATACACTATTCTTTTTGGGTTTGATAAAAACATCTAGAAACATAAGGATTCATGATAATGGATAATATAATGGATAGTGGAATGATATTCTTCGTGAGAAACCAAATGAAATTGGATCTGGAAGTCCATATATCGTTATTATGCCTAATCGACAATCTCATAAAATGATCAATAACCTCAACATTGGCATGTTTTCTGACTCGGCTATTACGAGAAAGATGGAGTGTCATGAAGATCATAGAGGAAATAAATCTCAAATTCTAGTCATGTAAATAATGTGTGTAGAGGCATCAAGGAGAATATTTCCCAGGAAGTGGAAGATGCTTTGGGTGTAGAAAAGAAGGACACAAAGCTAGTAATTGCAAAGGAAATGGTTCAGTTAACTCCTTGGACAAGGATAATGGTATTACTATGACATAAACAATGGTTAAATGTTTTAAATGTGGAATGTATGGGCATTATTCCAACCAATTACCTAATGGAAAGTCTCATGAAGAGAATCATCATGTTCGTATGGGTAGTATTTATGTTGATGATGATGAAGAGACTACATATGATATATGAGATGAATGAAATTTTTCTTCTCCGTTAATGGTTTATGAATGCAGTGGTATGATTCCGTTTTTATCAAGAAAAACGTATGGTAATAAGGAATAATGAAACATCTATGGATTATTACACTATATTTTTTGCAAAAATATCTGAAAGTATATGTTGAATGGTACCGGTAACCATGAAACGTTATTGAAATATTTTTGGAAAGCAGATGATATGTGAATAAGGAATGGATAAGGAGAAAATGATATTTTTTATTGTATTAATGAGCTCATGACTTATATAAGGGAAATGCTATATCATGGTTTGAGTATATAGAAATTTTGGGATTTTGGTATGTGGAAAGAGTTAACTTTTGATATCATGAATGTTTTCACTAATGTTTTGTGGGTATTAATTTATCAAGAGAATACATGATTAAAGTATTCACATATTTGGAATGTAACCAACAAGATATATCTTATGATATATGGGAGATAAATGATGGTATGAACATACTTGGTAGGTGACATTTCTAGTAATTTTTTTCTTCATACTATGAGCTTGGTCTGAAGTATTTTGGATAAGCCTAAATATTAGAATGAATTAAGTTAGACATAAGATAATATTGTTTAATTATATAATTTTTTCGATATTATTGCAGGAGTTTTATAGTAATATAGTTTTATAAAAATGGACAACCAGCAGGACGGGTCACAACCCGTCATGTCGGACAAGGAAGTGGGAATCGATCCCACAACCGAAGTGCGATAGGCCTTTATTTCCAACCACTATCCTACAGGAAGTCCCTGGTTAGTATAAACAAGTTTTATTTTATTAGCCATTATGATAGATGAAGTATAAGTCCATTTTTGGTATCATATACGATTAACCTCACCATAGATGGACTTATGTATATTTGATGACTTTTGCTAAAATTTTGTTTGAGACAGATGGAATGACCCATCATTCTGACACATGATCTTCAAACACTTCACAAAAGAAAAATTCAACTTCATTTCATTAATATATGAATTGAAAATTGTTCATGGAATGACCAATGATGAGATTGTACCAAATCACGTAAGTATTTCTTTTAATTCAAAATTTTCAACTTTAGGGAAATGATATTGAAAAAAAAATGTTTTCCAAGTGCCCTCATATCTAAGGAATCAGATGTTACCTTAGATCATCACAAATTTATAGCTTGGTGATTGTTGGCTTTTTCATAGCCACGTTCTCTACCACTCTCTATCAGAACTAGGTTGTTAGATTTCTCTTCCATATCCATATTTTCACCTATATTCTCCTACGTTGAAACCCAGTGATGAGTTACTTTGGGTATCCGTTATGTTTCTAACATTCCTATTTTGAATGATTTTTTAGTATTCCTTTTTATTATGTGGGTTTCTATGAAAGAATCTTTCAAGTAGAAAACCATTTATAACCCCGAAGAATTTTGAGGGAGAAATTCATTTTAAGGGGGGTAGAATGTAACACCCCGATATTTTATGAGAATTATTCTTTATAATTTCTTTGAGGTATTTAGTTGTATGCTTAACCAAGATTAGGTTGTGATACATGCAACACTTAATTACCTTGTATTATATTCTACACTATTCTTATATTGTGATGGACACAATTTCATGTTCTTTTGAATAACATTCATTTTACGCATCACCAAGTATAGATTTTGATCAATGTATAACAGAACTATATTTTGAGAATGTTATATGGAACACCATAGGATAATTTCCCAACAAGTTACCCTGACTTGCCTCGCATCCCTAATTTTCCTTGCATTACATGCAAGAGTGACCTTCCTCGATAGCTTTCTTTGTACGCAATACTGAGTTTCACTAATCAACGATATGTTATTGAAATATTATATAAACTAGCCATTATGAATAGTAATAACAACATTTTGAAATTTTATAAATTTTTTCGTTCAAAATGGACTTCATATTTGGATTCGGAATATCGAAATTAGCTTAGGCTATATTTTTGGTATTTTTCTGAAAACATTCAATTCTTTATGAATAGTGAAAACACTAAGTTATTGGTTAAAACAAATTTTTTTAATTAAATATTTATACCATTTAAATTTATTTTTGGTCAAAATAGACACATAATACCTATATATGTTCAATTTAATTCGTTGGAGTCAATTTATAAAAAATTTCGATATATAAAAATTTAATAGAACTTTTCACCGTCTTTTACCCACCTCCATGAAGAATTTGAAAATTCACATAAAACCTAATTTTACCCTTTCTGTGATTGGAATTTCAAATATCCAAGAGACACAGTTAATATCAAGGAGTAAAATATGGTTCAATACGTTAAAAATATTTTTTTGGTGAATAGAAACTTTTTACATTTATTTACCACGGTTAAAAGTAAATAGGGTAATTACAGGTAAAAATGATATTATTATTACCATATCACATGTCCTAATTTAATTGGATAAGAATAATTCTACCAGAAACAACCTTAGATGTAAAATATGAACCTCTTCAGTCCACTTGTATTAGATTAGGACAATTATTATTATTTTACTTAAAGAAGAGTTAAAATAGTTAAAATCAATGCTTAATAACGAAAACAATTTTAATATAGGGTTATAAATAAGTTAAATTAGACTATAAAAATTAATTAGAAATATAAAAACAGTTCCTACATAATTATTTTTTATTTATATTTTTTATGCATTAAATAATTTTATTTATTTATGACTCAATGATGATGTCGTAATTACCTTATTAACGAAATGTTAACATCATTGATATTATAAATACCCAAAGAAATTTCATTTGAGACTTCTTATGAATTAAACTAATTTTATATGTTAATATAACATATTAGGATTGGTTATAAAAAATGTGTTCGAAATAATAATGCTTTTCTGAATTTAGAAAAAAACAAAATACCAAATAGTGTCAAAATTGACATAAAAGAGTTCTTAAAACAAATATTATATTATTAATTTATATATTTGTAAAAAATCTCTAAGGTTATTCAAAAATACTTATATAATACTATTTATGAAATTAATGAACCAATTGTGGTTCTATTGATAGTTTATATAATGTTTAATAACCATATAGTGTATGATTACAAGAAGACATGGTAAAAGATAAATTATTTAACTTAGAGTTAAATCTAAAGGATATGGTTACAATTGTATCCCAAACTTTTCTAAAACCTATTGGTTGAGATTATTTCGGGCCATACCCACCCTAGACTCGAAATAAGTCACTTTGGATCCATTATAAACCCAATATGAATTTATTATAGAATAATATTATAAGTTTTTTCTAAGGTGCCCCACACACCTCTTATAAAAGGGCACTCCCCCTTCTCCTTAATTAACCCTTCCAAAGCCATTTGGAACGGCCAAACCCTTACCAAATACCCTATAAAATTTCCTCCCTTATTACTAGAGGTCGTACATTAGTCAGAAAGTCAACCTAATGATCTCTTTTGATCAAATCAAAAGGAAGAACCTGAAGAAGAGGTAAATATCTCACCACCTATTTCTAGTTACTTTCTTCTTCCACTTCCTCATTATTTGTTGTTTCCATTCTAAAATAATAACTCCAGTATCTTCTATATTCTGTGATGTTATTATAAAAATTTTACAACCATATTATTTATTTTATTCATCCTATTAATGAAAAATTCACCACATGTGAGTACGTACGGCTTACCGTCTCCACGTCATCTTGTAGTTTGTTATTCAAACATTTCATCATTTGGATGGGTTTAATAATGAGTTTAAATGATATTAATAATAAATATAACATTATTATGATTCTTTATATATGATATAACATCCCATTATATACTATTTTAATATCAATAGAATGTTATTGTCGCTCGTGCGTACGTACGGACTAATGTCTCCACGAACGTGATGAGATTCATTTTCTATGATTAACCAATAAAGTATTGTTATAAAGTATATATAATAAATAATAATGAAATATATTACATAATAATAATACTGTATTTATGTACATATATGTTTCATTTACTTCATTCCAATCAATTAAATAAGGAAACAAAAATAGCGTTCATGCGTAGGTACAACCTACCGTCTCCATGAATGGTGTTTTCCATTCCCTTTATAGATATATCATATAAATATATTTGAGGAATATATATTATATATAAATCATGTTTTACATTCTTTAATTAAGTAAATCAGGATATAATTAATAATATCAAGAACAACAAGTCGAAACATGTACGATAAATGAAATGATTTTACCCAAAACGCTGATTTAACATGGAATTGAAAAATGAATGGGTAATATAAAGTCATAAGTGAATAATATATGATATCATAAATATTATTATGGTTCTTTTAAAAATTAATAATTTGTTTAAACCCACTATAATAGAGTCTCAGACACCTATTAATGAAATTGGACATAAGGTAAGGGGTAGTTTTGCAATCTCATTTTTATTTGAGATTTCTTATACATAATTATTTACATGGGTTATATTTTTCATCCATTTACATAAAAATGATTTTTATAAAGTATCTAATTTTATTCCATGTATGTTTAAAGTCATGTTTACCACTATTTGACGTCTACTTTGTGTTTTGGATGTAATCATTCTTTTGTTTACCATATGTAGTACTTTTTGACTTTTCCGTTAAAAGTACGAGGAGAATGTCTTCTTAACTTATACGGCATGTACACCTTTTTACGGTTTCATAATGCCTTATTTTAATGAATCTTACTCTATAATATTTCATGACTATTTTCAAAAAAATCACTTTCTTTTAAAATTTCATGTCATTTTGTTGAAAGAAAATTATTTTGAAGAAGAAATGATATTTTCATCAAGAATTCATTTCAAGTGTTTTATCAAAACCATTTTCAATATAAGATGGAATTGTTTCATATGTTTATGTTTCATGTATAATGTCTCTATGATTTACATGGTTTCAATTTTATTATGATGAAATTATATCGATTTGTTTTATATGGATTATGATATAATGGAATAATGTTTACAAAACCCATTTTATTCTGTAGGTTATAATGAATGATTTATGTTAATGTTGTGACACAATTAAGAATGATTTCATTATGAGATGGGTGGGACCTATATCTCCCTCCAATGAATTGGTTGAAGATTTATATCTCATGAGATAGACGTGGCTGAAATGAATAGTAAATCAGGTACTGTAATACAGGGATAGAACGGCAGGTAAACCTGATCCAGTAATGGACCTTGTCCAATATGATGGTCTTGGCCGCAATGCTGTGACTACTATGGAAATCATATCATGTGCTTAATGGTTTTACACAATTACATGTTTTATTACCAGGCTATTTTATCATTATTTATTTTCCATTATTATCTATTCCTTATGTACTGCCAAAATTCATGTCATTGCGCAAGATTTCAATGTTTAAAGTTCATGTTTTTTACATTCAAATGTTTATGGATTGTTTATATGTTCTCAATGTTTACCCTTACAGAGCATTTGAAATCACCCATTTTATGTTTTCTTTTCCCCAGGATATAAATAAAGGTTTTATGTATGAAAACAAAATGGGAATATCATTATGGGAGATGTTGAAGATCATTCAACATGATTAGAAGTTTATGTTCCTTTTTTCCAAAGACACTATACTAATACGGTCATTGGGCATCTGTTTGTTTCAGGTATTATGTTTTCCGCAAAATTAATGTAATTTCTATGTACTTCAAGCTTTGGTCTCTATAGTACCCTTAGCTCATGATGTGTTGTGGTAGCCATCCGATATGCTGGTGAGGATATTAGTGTCGTCCTTGTGTGCAAGTCGATGCAGAAGTCGAACTCTTTGTGGGGTGGATATCCTGTAATATCATCTTGGAAGACATCCCCGCACCATGTTACTACTGTTTGGAACTAGAATTTCATGACATCTGCTGCCTTGAGGGTCAGGATTTCCATGAGATGAGTGATTGGATGAACCTTCTTATGAATAGGTCCATTATATTCTATCATGTTTTCATTTTCATCAACAATGAAAAAACTTCTTCCATCATTTCGGACACACAACACCCTTCACCAAAAATTTTCAATCTAGTCATGGAATTATTATAACCAATCCACATCCAAAATGAAATCGTACTTCCTCAATTCTTCCACCAAGAGGTTAAAATCGAAAATATCACCTCAAAGTGTATGGTCGCACAGTTTTCATATATGTGCGATCATTATGTGTAACAGCCCAAGATTTTATGAAAAATATTCATTTTAATTTCACTAATGTCTTGTGTTGTACGCAACACAAAAAGGAGCTTGCAAAACACACATCCTTGACTTGCCTTGCATTACACGCAATCACAACCTTCCTCGATAGCGTGTGTAGTACGTAATACTGAGTTTCACGAAACAACGATATGCTATTAAAATATTATTAAAACTAGCCGTTATGAATAGTAATAACCACTTTTTAAATTTTAGATATTTAGTTCTCAAAATGGACTTCATTTTCTGGATTTGGAGTATCGAATTTAGCCTAAGGTGAAATTTTGGTACTTTTCGGATAACTCTCATATTCTGATGAATAGGGAAAATTACTAAATTATAATTAAAAACAAATTTTTTAATCGAAATAATTAATAGTGATAAATCATTAATTTGAGTTGATTTAAAGTATATTTAGAATATATTTTTACAATTTAATACAATGTTGGTCATTGGATGTAATTTCACATTTAAACCAGACATAATCAAGTGTCAATCTTTTGATAGATATTGTTTCTTAAAAACACGCTATTTGTTTTAAAAGCGGGATTTAATTATAAAATTAATTAATAAAATTTCTATGTTTTGAATTTGGTAAAATAGACTTAATTTTTGAATTCGGAATATGAAATATAGCTTAGGATGAAATTTTGGCATTTTTCTGAAAACTTTCAATTTTTGATGAATAGTGAAACCACTAAGTGGTAGGCGAAAAACTGAATTTTGCATAAAACTTAATTTTACCGCTTCTGTGAATGGAATTTCGAAAATCCGACAGACACGGTTAATATCAAGGAATAAAATGTTGTTCAATGAGATGAAAATAATATTTGGTGAATAGTAACTTTTTACTTTTTTTTACCACGGTTAATAGTAAATAGGGTAACTAAGGGTAAATATGATATTACTATTACCCTAACACATGTCCTAATTCTATTGGATAAGTTTAATTTGACAAAAAACAACCTTATGAATATAATATGACCATTTAGGTCCACTTGGATTAGATTATGACATTTAATATTATTTTATTTAATGAATAGTTAAATAGTAAAAATCAAAGTTTAATAACTAAAACATTTTTAATATGGGGTTATACAAAAGATAAATTCGACTATAAATATTCATTAGAAAGATAAAAGGATTTCCTACATAATGATATTTTATTTATAATTTTTAGACTTTAGATAAATTAATTTATTTATGACACAACGATGATGCAGTAATTACCCTTTTAAGGAAATATTAACATAATTGATGTTGTAAATGCTCAAATGAATGTAATTTGAAACTTTTTATGAATTCCACTAATTTTCTAGGTTACTATGATATATTAGTGTTGATGTAATCAACTTTGTTCGAACATATAATTCTGTTATGACTTTCACAAAATTCATATATCAAATAGTGTCAAAATTGACACAAAATAGTTTTTAAATATAGTATAATATTATTAATTGTTATTTTATTCTTAAAAATATATGGTTCGGCCAAATGACTTAGATAAGGATATATATATTAATAATAAACAATTAGGGGTTAGTTTGGCATGTTATAGTAAGTTTATTAACCATATAGTGAAAGAAAACAAAAAGACACGGTAAAAGTTAAATTATTTAACATAGAGTTAAATCTAATTGATAAGGTTAAAATAATACCCTAAACTTGTCTAAATCCTATTGGATGATAGGATTTCGACCCATCCCCACTTTATCTTCGAAATTAGACCCTTTGGAACCATTATAAAATGATTTTGACTTTAATATAAAATAATATTTTGATACATTCCTAAGGTGCCCCTCTCCTCCCTTATAAAAGGACACCTCCTCCCCCTCCTCCTCACACCAATTTGAGCACTCAAGCTCGGCCAACCCCTACCAAAATCCCTTCTCCACTTCCCTAGTATCATCCTAGAGGTCCGGGTATTCTTCAAAGACCATCCTTAGTTCTTTAAGTGGAGGCTAAGAAAAGGCACGTCAAAAAGAGGAGGTTCGGACACTTACAAAGCAAGTCGGACCTAAGGTAAGGGAAAATATCACAATCTCATTTTTATCCGAGATTGTTTTTACTTAGGAATTTACTGTTGTGTATTTTTATCATCCAAATCCATGTTCCCTCAATATGTAATATTGTTTCCATCCACTTACAATAGTTTAAATCTAATTTTACCCTTTAGTGAGTTTTTAGTAAAGAATATGAAAGGAATCTTTTGTCTTTTTTCGTACGAGGTACTTTTTGACTTTTCCGAAAAAAGTACGAAGAATGTTTTTTTTAACTTGTACGGCATAAATGGATTTTTAAAACATTATTTCCAAGAAGCTTCCTTTAAAAGTTTTCAAGTTTATTTGTAATCAACTTCTTTTAGTTTATAATTGTATGACATGTTAAGAAAAGAAAAGTGTTTTTGAAGATGAAAGGATATTTTCCTCAAGAATGGAGTTCAAGTGTTTAATAAAAATTATTTTCCATCTACGATAATAAAGGGTTATGTTTTTATCCCTATTATTACATTGATTTGATTATGTTGTGAGGGAATTATTTTTATGAAGTCATTTACCTTATATGATTTGTTTTATGATGTCATGATGTTTCAAGAATCCCATTTTTGTTACATGTGTTATGCGATATTGTATGATTTATGATTATGTGGAACACATAAGAAAGGATTCATCATAAGATTGGTGGGACCTATATCTACCTCAAATGCATTGGGTAAATATTTTATATCTCATGAGATAGACATGGATGGAATGGTAGGTTATACCGGTTCAGTGAAACAGGACTGAAACGAGGGTTACTCGATTAAGAAAGGGACTTTGTCCACTAAGATAGTCTTGGCAATGAGTCTTGACTAACAAGAAATGATTCTCTATGATTATGTGTGAATTCCACAAAGTTTCATGTTTTATGTTATGATTATTGTGATTACATTTCACTTCCATGATTTATCCCATGTTATGAAATTATGCTCTCTTTTGCAGGTTAAGATTTCCAAAATGTTATGTTCTTATGAATATGATGTGATTGATTTTTCTTTTGTTTACCCTTACTGAGCATTTGAGCTCACCCTTTTATGTTTTCTTTTCCCCAGGATATAAAGAAAGGTTTTAGGTAAAAAAAAGGAAGATCATTATGGGAGATGTTGAAGATCATTCACCACGATTAGAAGATTTTATTCCGAGTTTCCAAAGACACTAAACTATTACGATCCTTGTGTGTGTGTTTTTGTTATGTACTAAGTATTCCGAAAATGTAATGTAATGTCAATGTACGTCATGTTTCGGGTCTCTACAGTTGGTATCAGAGGAAAGGTTTAGTCAACCTTTGGAAACTAGGATGAGAAAACGTTAGTGAGATCCCTAGAGATATTTATACGGTATGTCTAGGGATGTCCCTAAGGTTAAGTATACGTATAGGTTATAGTACTAGAACTATTCTAACGATCATAGAATTAAACCTAGGATGTTAGATATTGAAGGTACTTCCCCTTTATTATGGTGTTTTCCCTAGCATGATTTTTGCCTCTCACACTATTCTTTTTGGGTTTTAGACGATGGCTGGAACCCGAAGGAACCGTGTTGATCAATGCAATGGACAATGCGATGATTGTCCTCATGAACAAAAAAATGTTATGGGAGATGGAGTGCAAAATCTTATTACTATACTGACACAAGCTATGAATCATTCTAGACTTCCAAATGAGCAGAGAAGGGAACAATATTCTATTGAGTCCTTCATGAGGCAGCGTCCACCTTCTTTCAGTGGGTCTTCTGATCCACTTGTTGCTGAACAATGGTTCAGTACCACTGAAAAGATATTTTCAGTTCTTCAATGTTCTTAACATGATAAAGTCATCTTAGCAGTATATCGTTTGAAAGGTGAAGCTGATCAATGGTGGAATCTTATCAAGAATACAAGGCAAAGAGATGAAATTCAGTCCATGGAATGGGACGAGTTCAAGAACTTATTTTTCAATAAGTACTTCCCTCATATTCTTTGAACAAAGATGGAGAAGGAGTTTCTTGAACTAAAGAAAAAAAGATGATGAATCTGTTGGTATATACGAATCGAATTTTACAAGACTTGCAAGGTATGCATCTGGCATTATCATCCAACCTGAAAGTAAAGTTGATCGATTTTTCAGTGTCTTAAAACCAAGTCTTCGAAGGGCATTAGCTATAAGAGACTTCAGTAGCTATGAAGAAATTGTGCGTTGTGCTATCAAGGTAGAAATGGATGTTGGTGTTACATATCCATCTCATGGTTTTGACAAGAAACGAAAGATGGAGTTCAAGGAGAAATCTCAGAATAATGGTGAAAAGAAGATGAATGTTTCCTTATGCACAAAGTGTGGAAAGAAGCATGGTGGAGATTGTCTTAAATGGACTAGAAAATGTTTTAAGTGTGGAAAAGGAGGTCATCGATCAGCTGAGTGTCGAAGTAAAGGAAAAAGGGTTTCTAATGATGTGAATAAATCAAACACTACAGAGAACGCACCACCAACACTTCAATGCTTCAAGTGAAAGGAAATGGGGCATTATGCTAATAAATGCCCTAATCCAAGGGTTAGTGATGATCAACACGAGCAACCACTGAAGGAAAAGGACAAAGGGAAGTCACATGCAATCACTATTGGAAATGTTGAATATGACAACGATGTGGTGGAATGATTAAGTGTTTATGTAATTGGGATTCCAAAATAATGTTGTATCATTGAGTATTGCAATATTTATTGATGTGTTATTCAAAGTGATTGAGATATTTTTTTGGAAATAAGATGATATGCGCATAATGAAGGGAAAACGAGAAAATGAAATGTATAATAGTATTCATGAGCTCATGATTGATATAAGGACTAAGTGATATCATGGTTTGAGTATATAGAATTTTGAGGATTTTGGTATGTGGAAAGTGTTAACTTTAAACTGCATTCATGTTTTCACTATGGTATTCAAGAGAATACATGATTAAGGACTTTGAATGTTTAGAATGTGACCAACAAGACATATCTTATGGGGATCAACGATGGTATTAAATCTCTGGTAATTGTTTTCACTATATTATGAGAGTGGACTGCAGTATTATGGGTAAGCCTAAAGATTGGAATGGATTATGTTGGAATAAGTTAGTATTGTTTAAGGATAGAAGTTTTTTTCGATATTATTGATGGGATGTTATAGTAATATAGTTTTAGAAAAAGGACAACCTGCAAGATGGGCGATAGCCCATCGCGTCGGACAAGGCTGTGGGAATCGAACCCACAACCGAAGTGCGACTGGCCTTTATCGCCTACCACTGGCCTACAGGAAGTCCCTGTTTAGTAGAAACTAGTTTTATTATATTAAGCAGTATGATATATGAGGTATAAGTCCATTTTAGGAACCATATATGATTAATCTCACTATAGATCGACTTATGTATATAATTTTTGCTAACCTTTTGTTTGAGACAGATGGAATGACCCGTCATTCTATCACATGATCTGCTAACACTTCATGAATAACAAATTCAACTTCATTTATTTAAGAGATGAAGTGGAAATTGTTCAAGGCATGAACAACAGTGAGATTGTAACAAAATAAAGAAAGAATTTATTCTAATTCAAATTTTCAACTTTAGGGAAATGATCTTGAAAACAAAAAATGTTGTCCTAGTGATCTTATACCTAATAAATCAGATGGTACCTTAGATCGTCACAAATTTATGGATTTGTGATTTCTGGATTTTCCATTGCCATGTTCTCTACCACTCTCCATCAGAACATGATGGTTAGATTTTTCTTCCATATCCATATTTTCACCTATGTGGAATCCCAGTGATTAGTTTATTTGGGTAACCTTTAAGTTTCATACTTTTGTTTTAAAATATTGGTTTTGGTATTCCTTTTTACGATATGGGTTTCTATTAAAGAAACTTTCGAATAGTAAACCATTTATAACCCCGACGAATTTTGAGGGCGAAATTCACTTTAAGGGGGGTAGAATGTAACAGCCCAAGATTTTATGAAAAATATTCTTTTTAATTTCACTAATGTCTTGTGTTGTACGCAACACAAAAAAGAGCTTGCACAACACGCATCCTTGAATTGCCTTTCATTACATGCAATCACAACCTTCCTCGATAGCGTGTGTAGTACGTAATACTGAGTTTCACGAAACAACGATATGCTATTAAAATATTATTAAAAATAGCCGTTATGAATAGTAATAACCACTTTTTATATTTCAGAAATTTTAGCTCTCAAAATGGACTTCAATTTTTGGATTCGGAGTATCGAATTTAGCCTAAGGTGAAATTTTGGTACTTTTCGGATAACTTTCATATTCTGATGAATAGTGAAAATTACAAAATTTTAATTAAAAACAACTTTTTTAATCGAAATAATTAATAGTGATAAATCATTAATTTGAGTGGGTTTAAAGTATAATTAGAATATATTTTTACAATTTAATACAATGTTGGTCATTGGATGTAATTTCACATTTAAACCAGACATAATCAAGTGTCAATCTTTTGATAGATATTGTTTCTTAAAAACACGCTATTTGTTTTAACAGCGGGATTTAATTATAAAATTAATTAATGCAATTTCTATGTTATGAATTTGGTAAAATAGACTTCATTTTTGAATTCGGAATATGAAATATAGCTTAGGATGAAATTTTGGCATTTTTCTGAAAACTTTCATATTTTTATGAATAGTGAAACCACTAAGTGGTAGGTTAAAAACTGAATTTTGCATAAAACTTAATTTTACCGCTTCTGTGAATGGAATTTCGAAAATCCGACAGACACGGTTAATATCAAGGACTAAAATGTGGTTCAATGAGATGAAAATAATTTTTGGTGAATAGTAACTTTTTACTTTTTTTTACCACGGTTAATAGTAAATAGGGTAACTAAGGTTAAATATGATATTACTATTACCCTAACACTTGTCCTAATTCTATTGGATAAGTTTAATTAGACCAAAAACAACCTTATGAATATAATATGACCATTTAGGTCCACTTGGATTAGATTTTGACATTTAATATTATTTTATTTAATGAATAGTTAAATAGTTAAAATCAATGTTTAATAACTAAAACATTTTTAATATGGGGTTATACATAAGATAAATTCGACTATAAATATTCATTAGAAAGCTAAAACGATTTCATACATAATGATATTTTATTTATAATTTTTAGACATTAAATAAATTAATTTATTTATGACACAACTTTGATGCAGTAATTACCCTTTTAAGGAAATATTAACATAATTGATGTTATAAATGCTCAAATGAATGTAATTTGAGACTTTTTATGAATGCCACTAATTTTTTAGGTTACTATGATATATTAGTGTTGATTTAATCAACTTTGTTCGAACATATAATTCTGTTATGACTTTCACAAAAATCATATATCAAATAGTGTCAAAATTGACACAAAATAGTTTTTAAATATAATATTATATTATTAATTGTTATTTTATTCCTAAAAATCTATGTTTCGGCCAAATGACTTAGATAAGGATATATATATTAATAATAAACAATTTGGGGTTCTTTTGGCATGTTATAGTAAGTGTATGAACCATATAGTGAAAGAAAACAAAAAGACACGGTAAAAGTTAAATTATTTAACTTAGAGTTAAATCTAATTGATAAGGTTAAAATAATACCCTAAACTTGTCTAAATCCTATTGGATGATAGGATTTTGACCCATACCCACTTTAGCTTCGAAATAAGACCCTTTGGAACCATTATAAACCGATTTTGACTTTATTATAAAATAATATTTTGAGATATTCCTAAGGTGCCCCTCTCCTCCCTTATAAAAGGACACCTCCTCCCCCTCCTCCTCACACCAATTTGAGCACTCAAGCTCGGCCAACCCCTGCCTAAATCCCTTCTCCACTTCCCTAGTATCATCCTAGAGGTCCTGGTCTTCTTCAAAGACCATCCTTATTTCTTTAAGTGGAGGCTAAGAAAAGGAGCGTCAAAAAGAGGAGGTTCGGACACTTACAAAGCAAGTCGGACCTAAGGTAAGGGAAAATATCACAATCTCATTTTTATCCGAGATTGTTTTTACTTCGGCATTTACTGGGGTGTATTTTTATCATCCACATCCATGTTCCCTAAATATGTAATATTGGTTCCATCCACTTACAATAGTTTAAATCTAATTTTACCCTTTAGTGAGTTTTTAGTAAAGAATATGAAAGGAATCTTTTGTCGTTTTTCGTACGAGGTACTTTTTGACTTTTCCGAAAAAAGTACGAAGAATGTTTTTTTTAACTTGTACGGCATAAATGGATTTTTAAAACATTATTTCCAAGAAGCTTCCTTTACAGGTTTTCAAGTTTATTTTTAATCAACTTCTTTTAGTTTATAATTATATGACATGTTAAGAAAAGAAAAGTGTTTTTGAAGAAGAAAGGATATTTTCCTCAAGAATGGAGTTCAAGTGTTTTATCAAAATTATTTTTCATCTAAGATAATAAAGGGTTCTGTTTTTATCCCTATTATTACATTGATTTGATTATGTTGTGAGGGAATTATTTTTATGAAGTCATTTACCTTATATGATTTGTTTTATGATGTAATGATGTTTCAAGAATCCCATTTTTGTTACATGTGTTATGCGATATTGTATGATTTATGATTATGTGGCACACATACGAAGGGATTCATTATAAGATGGGTGGAACCTATATCTCCCTCCAATGCATTGGGTAACGATTTTATATCTAATGAGATCGAGATGGTTGGAATGGTAGGTTATACCGGTTCAGTGAAACAGGACTGAAACGAGGGTTACTCGATTCAGAAAAGGACTTTGTCCACTAAGATAGTCTTGGTAATGAGTCTTGACTAACAAGAAATGATTATCTATGATTATGTGTGAATGCCACAAAGTTTCATGTTTTAAGTTATGATTATTGTGATTACATTTCACTGCCATGATTTATCCCATGTTATGAAATTATGCTCTCTTTTGCAGGTTAAGATTTCCAAAATGTTATGTTCTTATGAATATGATGTGATTGATTTTTCTTTTGTTTACCCTTACTGAGCATTTGAGCTCACCCTTTTATGTTTTCATTTCCCCAGGATATAAAGAAAGGTTTTAGGTAAAAAAAAGAAGATCTTTATGGGAGATGTTGAAGATCTTTCACCACGATTATAAGATTTTATTCCGAGTTTCCAAAGACACTAAACTATTACGATCCTTGTGTGTGTGTTTTTGTTATGTACTATGTATTCCGCAAATGTAATGTAATGTCAATGTACGTCATGTTTCGGGTCTCTACATTATGTCTCATATTGTTGGTGTCTCCCAGTGTTGGGTTCATCTCAATGGTTCGACTAGAATCTCATGTTCTCAAAAAAGATTTGGAGAGGTAATAAAATGACTATCAGCTATGTCTATCAGTGCTATAGAAAAAGTAGAAAACACATGTATCATACTTCGAATCATCCCTAGATCCCATGGTTCATAAAACCGGACCACATGTAGATATCCCTTATTTCATCTATCTCACTGAGCCTGTCATGGACCCCCATGGGGTGGTGGTTATAGAAATTAAAAATTTTGACCACCTCCCACTTCTCTCCAAGCTCTCCTTTCATTATTGGCATCTAATTTTATTTGGGGCCATAAATGGACATATTTGAGTAAACCAATGGAATATTATGAGTAAGTGGATGATCTTGAGTATCATAAGGTGGTTACATGCAATATTTGACTATTTATTGAAATAATGAAATTAGTGGAAAAAGATTCTTGTGTTCCCAATGAGACATCAAATGGGGTTTTACATGCCAGGATCCAGAAAAATGGAAATTTTAGGCGCGATAAAGAAATTAGATCGGCGTGCAAGTAAATGGACTCACATACAATATTCTTGCACACCCAATGAAAAGTTAAATCCCATCATCCATGAAGAACTCCTTTCACACTTCCACTAAGGATTTTATTTATAAATAGAAGTGTACCCCCTTACATTGTGGAATAGTTTCTGATTTCAACCCATAACTCATGTTCTGGTAAGATGAACCCTTCCCTGACCTCACAAAGTAATTGATTAATCTCACTATAGCTTGAGAAATAGTTCCCCTATGGGTCCACATTACAGTGGTCCCACTAGGGCTTGATCCTCACCAATTTAATTTTAATCTAAGGTAGTTTCGAGAAAAATATCCTACTCGCATGAAAGATTTCCCTAATGATATGCCAATATTGAACTCAAGTTCCCATCATGTGCACAAGACATCAATCTTGTGAACACCCCTCTGTAGGTCCTCCATGTGTTTTCCCTACACTAGGGAACTATATATGACGTCATATTGCAGGAAACACCCCTATATTGCATTTCCACCCACATGCATCCTCTAGGCTTTCATGTAGTGATTTACTAGTGTATTGAGTAGTGTTTATGGTTGTGTTTCCATACCCAATGATTATTTACATAGTTACGCTAATAGATATCTCTTATTCACATATCTGTGGTAATGTGTACCCCTCTATCGACCAATCCTTCACCCTATTGACACATGGCATTACTAGTTACATCCCACCAATAAGGGATGATTGTTACCATTTATGTTATTCTAAAGGGTAGGGAGTGTGTCCTCATCATCTGATCTACATGATGTTAAACTACTAATCACCAACATCATCAACACAAAAAGATAAATTGCGACCCCCACATGAGTGCAGGCCTGAGAGGACCATGAAGGGGATGGTCATCGTCGCCTTCTCACTCCCCCTCTCCCTCTACTCATTCTCTTTATTCAAGCCTCTAATAGTCTTCATGTAATCAATGACCCAACATGAAGGGATTATACATATATTATGACCATATCCTCCTCATACACATGGAAATAAAACTTGGCCCTACCTCTAAGAGTATGTCCCAAACTCCATGTCCTTGGGCCACGATCCACGCATAATCCCCACTCCATCCCTCGTATCCGCCCCTTTTATGAAAAAATAATACAGTCTATTATTTCCTCAGGTTTCTCATACCAAGCATGACCCACTTTGTATATGTGTATGAAATGACCATAAATACTATTGAGGATGCCTTAGCGTGTATTCCCCATGACCCTATCATTGAACTATGTGGACTTTGATTCCCAACCAATGGGAATAATAGGAAGCCTCCCTGAGACTCAATCCCATAACCCATCTATCTCCACAATTTCTTGTTGGCTCATTGTTCATCTCGCATAAAGTTCAACTATATCTCTAAAACACAAGGTTTCTGATCCCTTTCATGTACGTAGGAAGCCTCCTTTATATTCAATCTAGATCAATGGTAAACTATGGTGATCCCATATAGGGATAAACTATATGGATGGGATATCTTCCCTTTTGGGGACACATCATCTGAATTCACCTCCTTGAGGTGTCTTGATCCCCTTAGGCAACTATACATGAATTATCCCCACACTCAATCCATACTCTTCCAACCAAGCAGGTCCCTCTTGTGATGGGGGTGATAACTAATCATATGACCCAACATGTCTTCAGGTCATTTTCATTTGTGGACACCCCAGTTCTATGACGCAATTCATGAACTATGTGGACATCGATTCAATACAACTGGGATACAAAGGATGCCTCCATGAGTTTGAATCACATCACTCATATACCATCCTAGTTTTTCCCTTAATCTCATGTGTGCAGATAAGATAATGCCGCAACCCAAGGACCCACTTCCTTCTAGTCACGTCCATTAATCCATTATCATGAGCCTCATCCTCTAGTGTCTCATCACCCCAATCCAAAACCATGTGGACATTAATTCCCTGCCACTGGGATATGTATAATATTCCCCGAGGGTCATTCCCTACATCATCATCTTAACATCAGTTCTATATCCATCTGAATTTTACCTACGCCGCCATATCCCAATGGAATCATGTCATACACTTAGGCTATCTGAGCATGTAAGGCCTCTTCATCTCATAGAAGCACCTTTCTGCAATGGGGTAGTCTCAGTGCGTAATCCCCAAACCATTTGTTTGAATTATGTGGGTTTTTATCCCTATATTATATTTCGGGTATGTAGGAAGCCTCCATGAGGTACAATCCCAATCAAGGGTAATCATTGGTGTCCCCATAATGTGGGACCACCATCTTTTGATCCACCCCATATAGTAGTCATATCAGCCTTCATGGTGAGAAATATCTTAGTTTTAGGGATTCACCATCCCGGGTACATCTTCCTTTGGCATTTTGATCCTTCCACATGGTAAAACTTTCATGTTCTCCCTCTAAGGGACATACCCATCTCGTCTATTCTTATCCATGTTCCAATTAGTTTGATCCATCTCCACTAGTCATTAAACTCTTTTCATACCCAATGCTAAACTTGGGAATCTAAGGAAACCCTCAGTGACATGCCTCCAGCATATGATTCCCCACAGTTGATGTGAGATTCCTTTAGTAGCCATGCCCTCGAGAAGCCCAATCAATGGAAAATATAGGTGTTCTAGTGTTTGTAAATCTATAAATACAAGTCATTCCCTATGTGACTACTCTCCTGACCAAATTTTTCTACTCTAAAATAATCCTTTGAAATGTATAGACAGAAGCAGTGTAATTAACCGATGTCCCTACTGATCTGACACTAGTAATAATTTCACAAACATTGTCTTAACATTTAAGGCAGACATACACTAAGAGATGAATTGCAAGGGGAAATCCATGGAAGAGGATACCGAAATACCATCATCCCATTTTGATGAAAGATAAATGTTCATCCAATAGGTGGGGGATTCTTCATACCTTTGGAATAATGGAATACATGATAGATAGATGTGCCTCCCCACATGCAGCGCACAACCCTGAAAAAAATGTCAAAAATAGAAACAGTGATCCCAATGTGAAATTATACTCATCAATATGATGATTAGTAGCATTAGATAAATCATCATATTATCTGGTACAAGATCCCGTTATCAGGCACTAGGTACTATAAAAAAATTGGGCGCCTTATATGAAACTCACCATGATTTGGGGCAGTTAGTCCTTGATAATCTTGGTCAAAAACATTGTCAGCGTGGATCTTTATATACATCCATGGAATATTGAATGTTGTAGGGACACTATGAATTTCTTTCTTAAAATTTGTAATGATGGTTTAATCTTAATTTTTTTCGGACCCAAGCTATAGCAGTAGAAAACTAATCACCTACCGCACATATATGTAGAGGCATGTAAAATGACAACGTGACAATCCAGTATAGCTCCACCTCTACCACGACATTTTTTTCTACCCCAACTATTGTGAGACCATGTTTCATATCACCATAAGAAATGGTTCCATGGAGGGTGATGGATATTCTTTTTTGATGATAAAAATAGGAGGGGGTCATCCCAACATGGGATGTGGCCCACCAAGATATGGTGGCATCTCTACCTTATCATCGCTACCACACAGAAGGTCCTACCAAGGAGCCGCTACTCCCCACTCTAATATTAATTCAATTTGGAAGCCTATCCTCCGAAGAATATTATGACTCACTCCCTTATGCTAACGAGGTAAGGAATGTCAGAGTCATTCCAGCTTTGATTTTATCCAGGGGGCCTCTAAAGAGGGATCCCACCGGGCCGCATTAATAATGCCAACCAGTATCATAGTATGAGGAGATGGTGGCCTCTACACCAACACATCCAACCCTTGTTCATCTAACCCAACAACAATGACCAATGAAAGCTCAAGAGTATGCCTGACATGGGAGATCATATTATATAGTTTCATTTGACCGAGCCACCACTAGTTCAATCCATCAGTTCCCTGTTACAACAAGGTTGATGAACATTCCTTTTATAGAGTAGAGACACATCCATAACTAGTTATCTATGAGGCCCCAACCACTCCATGAGAAGGATTAGATAACTAACCAACTTTCTGGTGTCAGTAGAATCCATTAAGGGTTGACCAATAATGATAATGTCCAGTTCAAATGTCCTCTCCATGCCACCATCAAACTGAGTGGAGGTCCTCGCTGATCACAAATCCTATTTGGAGGTCCTCCACATGTCACCATTATCAATCCACGTGGAGGTCCACCCTATCTTGTTGAAACCTATAATGAAGTTCCTTTTGATTCCTAGGATCCCATATTTGGAAATTTTCTCCACATACACTATTTTCAATGTGAGGGTCCTCCTTTCTATGTTACCCACTCGTATAGAGGTCTTCACAATGTTCGCACAAATCCCAGGGGAGGTCTACCCCACTCCATTGATGGTCGACACATATGTCTTCCTCATGTTCAGTATCATTAGTAAGATGGTCCACCTCATTAAATTTCAAGTAGGGACAATCAAAGTGAAGGTCAAGCCATTACTATGGATAACAACTTTGGATTTCCTCCCCTTGTGCATACAAGCTCCCATAGAGGTGATCCATGTTCC
Organism: Viscum album; assembly: GCA_963277665.1. Taxonomy (NCBI): domain Eukaryota; kingdom Viridiplantae; phylum Streptophyta; class Magnoliopsida; order Santalales; family Viscaceae; genus Viscum; species Viscum album. Next base: position 1,760,798,597 of record OY728120.1, on the reverse strand, counting down.
AACACTCTCAACCATCGAGGTCTTGCACATGTTCCGTTCAACAATTTTCCATGTTCTCCTTGGACCCCAAATCATCATAGGGGAGGTCTTCCCTTCACTAGTACCTATCCAAATAGAATTATATCCCATGTTGAAGATTTACCCCTAGTTAAAGAAACACCCCAACGTAGGAGGGATAATTGTCACCACTAAAAGAAGGATCTCAAAAAGAAACTGATCAATGTCAACCATATATTATTTTCAAACTATAGAGTGAAGTGCTACTAGATGATGGAAACCTCACCCTAATCCTCTATGTTAGGGTTAGGGGTAAGAACTCATCATATCTGCTTCATCATCCCTGAATGTGTGATATACCCGATCCATGATTACCTCCATAGATACATATTGGATGAGGATGATTTGGATCCTTTCTAGGGTCCTACTATGCCATTCAATCTATCATTACTAGGATATTTCCCTACCTCTAAAATCGATCCTGAAGCTTTGATATAGTAACCGATAGAAAATGAGAACTAGTTTGATCCAACACCAATGACCACCACCAATTCACAGAACGACATGGTCAGTAGCCTGTCCTATAGGGATGTGGTGATACAATTGGTATTGTCCCCAAGAGGCAACCCCATATGTTACGGTTTGTCTGATTGTGCACTGTACTATCCACCGACCAGTCCACTTTTAAAATGGTCTATGTCAGTGCCATTACTGGTCCCTCAACTACCACCAGTCGATGAATTGGGAGACCAAGCGATGGAACCTAAGTCTGAGTGGTGGAATTTGTGATACATTCTCATGGATGACTATATCCTTGAGATGTTATGGACAATTTCTACATCGTGACCCTGTATTAAGAAGTCCCTCACCCGATATGAGGTCATGTGATTCCATCAAAACATAGGTACAACACAATTCCATCCCTGTAATTGACTGTTGGATTAACGCAAAAGTTAGGAATAGATAGAAAACATCAGAGAGCAGTGCCTCTTGGTTCAGTTGGCCAAAATTCTTGTCAATCAGCACCCTAGATTACCCGGTTATCCTCGTACCATCCAACAATGATGTGTCTAGAGCTTCACTATTCTCCATAGAGTCATTGTGAATTCTTCCCCACATGTCATGATCATTGAAATAGACAATATACTACCCTTAATTTTGGTCATTTCCATCATCAACCAAAATTACCCGGTGATATCGAGGATAATCCTCTATGAATCATTACTGAAAACATGGTCATCAGTGATATGTACCTAGAAGGGGAAATCAAAAGAGGGTTTGGAGATGTCGACCCACCTATATGACCTAACAACACATGGAAGATCCTGCAATTATTCATACTCATAAGAAAAGGCAGACGCTTGGCCTAAGGGACCATTATGGGTCATTGTTAAATGGCCCAGACCTCTCTGGTACATTCCTTTGTGAAAATAATGTGCACGAGGTTATTCAGGAGGTCATGGTGGCTTATCCCCAACACTTTCCAATTTTTCAGTTCGGTGAACAGTTCCAACAGTAGACAGTTTTGAATAGTTAAACGGTAAACATCTATGAACAGTGTCATCGGTGACAGAGTCATCAATAAATTTCTATAAACTGTTCTATAGGTGATCAGTTCAATAGGTAACCTCTAATGATAACCTCTCTTTCCTTTTCCAAATTTTCTATTTAATGAACAGTTATATCGATGAACAGTTCTATCGGTAACCTTTAATGGTAACCTCTATTTCCTTTGCCAAATTTCCAATTCAATGAATAGTCCCATCAGTGAACAATTCTATCAATAACCTCTAACAGAAACCACTATTTCCCTTTCAAAGTTTCTAATTCAATGAACAATTCTATCGGTGAATAGTTCTATTGGTAACCTCTTTTTCCTTTTCCAAATTTCCAATTCAATGAACAGTTACATTAGTGAACAGTTCTATCGGTAACCTCTAATGGTATCCTCTATTTCCTTTTCTAGATTTCTAATTCTATGAATTGTTCCATCAGTCTATAGTTCTATCAGTATCCTCTAACAGTAACCTCATTTTCCTTTTCCAAATTATGAGTTCTATGAAAAGTGTCTCCAGAATGGTAGGTGTACAGTTTTTCTATAATGGTAGGTGTATAATGTTTCCAAAATAGTAGAATATAGTGTTCTATCGATGAGGTTTTAATGGTGAGGTTCATGAACAGTGTTCTATCGGTGAGGTTCATGAACAATGTTCTATCAGTGAAGTTCTAATGGTAAGGTACATGAACAATGTTCTATCGGTGAGTTCTGTGAATAGTGTTCTATCGGTGAAGTTCTAACTATGAGGATCATTAACAATGTTTTTCCTTTTGAAAATTTTGAGTTCGTGAATAGTGTTTCCAGCTTCCTACAGTTTCACCACTTTAGTGTTTTCCTTTGTCATAAAATGCATTTAAAGCCTCATTTTAAGGACTCTAAGGCTGATTCAATGAAAATAACTCCTATATTAATTATTCCAAAGGATCGGGATGTTTTTTACATGGTCAAACCATGATGTTTAATGCGATCCTCTTTTAATTGGAAATCAAGCATATCTTAAACTATCGCTCCATTAAAAATTTTAAAGGGACGATATATCTTCCTCCCTAATGCTTCATCTTTGTTCTTGGCTATGAGATGCTTGAACCTTTCTTTCTATTTTGTATATGTTACATAACCAAACTTACTCCTAGGATTAGTTCAGCTCTGTTTTTTATGAAACCATGAATTATCGATCAATCTTTGATATAAGGTATCTTTTATCGTCATTCTTTTGGGGTCCATCATCCCTTTTTCTACCTTCCATTTTATATAATGTAATCTTCATTCTTGTAATGGGGTTTTCTTGGGGTTCGGTTGGTGTGGTCATACATTGGCATCCTCAGGTGGATGCAGTTGTCGCGAGAGGAGGATTGTGACCCGTTGTGTGGATAAAGAACATCATGAACTGTTTGAGGTAGGGGATTCATTACATCTCTTAAAATTTATGTTAAACTATATAGTTTTCATGTTTTATCTCACTAGATCATAATGGAATTGAAATAATAAATATTTGAACCAGATAAATAAAATGATATCGGTCTTATGTTATTACCTCGTGTTTTTCTTGATTTTGTGATATTTATGCTTGGATTTTTTAGATGTTCATTATTGATGGAAATTCGTAATGAACGTAAATAGAAATTAATTGATAATTGTTTGGTTAGAAGATAAAGTGTCATGTAAATGAATCTGGTTATCCATGTTGTAATTTGATGTTAATCAAATTGGATTAGTAAGCCTGATTAATTATTTTTGATAGATTACTGATTTGGTTTCACGAATTTGGATCCTATGAATAATAAATCGGTTAATTCCAGATGGATTAAAGAACTGAATGTTTGATAATTCCATGAAGGGTTCTGAGTTAGCCTCTTGATTGTTAAAGGTCCAAAATCCCAATTGTTAAGATGTTTTTCATCATGTTTCTTATGTTGTGATGTGAGAATGGAGGGTTGTTGTGATATGTGGGGGCATGGAGACATTTGGTTGTGGCAGAAGATGATGCCTAGAGTGGCGAGATGCATCGTTTTATGCATGTGGGTGTCAGGGAGGACCAAAGGGATGATGGAATGGGATGGATGTGATTGTTGGATGCTTGTTAATTCTTATTGGTTGATTATCTACTTTAATTTTCCCCATAGCACATGGAAGCGGGTATTAATTACCATTGTTACAAAAGAGGAAATGATGCATGGGGTATGCCACGTGCTTTCAGTGTTTAGCTTCTCAAGGAAGGATGGGCTTATGCTCTTTCTATAAGCGGCAAAGACTCGATGGGTAGTACATCAACAAACCGTGTGGAGCCCCCTGGTGTTTAATAGCATAGATTGTTTTACTATAATTCTTGAGAATATTGTAATGTAATTATATAATGTATACATGAATAAATGATGATAACCCATGGGGTTAGAGTTTTCTGGAACACAATGATGAGGTTGTAATTTTAAAGGGATAGTGGACTTTGGGTGTGATGCGAATGCAATTTAATGTGGAATTGTTATTTGTTAATTAATGTTTTAAAATTAATTAATGTAAAGTGAAACTGATAAAAAGGGAATGAAATAATGTATTAAATCTCTTTAAATGGTTGTGTACTTATGGGATAACTATTCAAAGATGTAGTGGCCTGGAGTTCGAGAGACGTTAGCTACATTTGAGTATAAGACTAGGTTATTCCCATAGTGTTGTTGTGAGGTATAGTATATCATGTACATTTTTTGTTTCTATACGCTACTCCACCCTGTCAGTAAGGGCAACTGACACCCCAGGGATTCTGAGCCTTGGGGGTGTTTTCACAAACATTCTAGTGGGAGGATGAATGGATGAATACCCCATTGGCCCTGCTCTCTTCTCTTGGTAGTTACTTGTGTCGGTAGGCACAATGGTTAGTTTTACCCATATATATGTGTAGAGGGTTGTGATGTCTTGTCGTTATTCACACACATATCTTCTAGATATAGATTTCTATTTACTACTATACGTGTAACGTGTATAGGCTGTGATGGATTGAAGATCTTTACTCGGTGTATGGGCTGTAATGGGTTGAGGAATAATACCCGATGTATGATACACGTTATGAGAGATGTAGAGGCACCAATAAACTATCTGGTTACTTTACTTATGTGGACATGGTGGTTTTGTTACACGAGGAGCATATTGTGGTGCTTCTCCCAGGTGTCTACGGGCAACCCTTTCTGGAGAGAGATGCATCAGACGTGTGACATTGGGGAAAAGTGGAAAACTTTTGGGGAAGTAGTATTGGGGTACCCATGATATTATTTATTATATTATATAGTCTTTTATGTGTTACATGGTTATAGAAGCCTTGGTGAGTTTGGGAACATAGTATACCTGTTTAGGTGACGAGTTAGTTCGACTTGTTGTTCACTATGAATTAGAAAGCTTTCTTTACTTTTTCAAAAGAGTCATCGAGGAGGATCCTATTGAGTATATTTTTATACTCACCCTATGTTCATATAAAGTATATTTAGGTCACTTGGAGAAGGTTGGAGATCAAGCATGTTTTTACTAGCTTGGGATTGCATGAGCTGCTCGGGCTTGTGGTGGCTGTTGTTCTTACTTTCATTTGTATACATGCAGTTTTCCACTTCTAGTTGTAGTACCTTTTCATGAAATTACATATATTCACTTTGGTTTTATTTTATATTTCTATTTTGAGTTGGATTTGGTTGGTGTCTATCTTATCTTTCTCTTTCGAATGTGTTCTCTTAGAGGGTAATGCCTCCCAATTGTGTGTTTACTATACCCTTGGTTCAAGTCACCAACATGGGTCCTAATGAAGGTGGGACTATGGGGTCATTATCTCCCTTCTCACATTACCGGCCCATGAGGGTACAGTTTGTGGGGAGGGGGTCATGACAGAGTGGTATTAGAGGTCTATTTGAGGGATAGGATGAAGATTTGTGTTAGGAATAAGCAAGGTTTCATGGTGTTGGTAGGGAAATGGTGTCATTCATGTTTAGAAAGTGATGTAAACCCTAGAGACGAGATGAGACCTAGACATTTATGCCCCCTATGATCTGATGTAAAGAATTTTAAGTATACAATGGATATAAAACAAGGTGATACTAGTTTCATGGTAGAGTCCTAGGAAAGTATCAAGCATAAATCTTCATTGTGCCTGTGTTTGAATGGGTAGACCTTGGGATAGGTTAACAAAAAATTAATGAAAGAAAAAAATTAATTAATTGATGTTGATTCTTCCATATTCCAGTTTTTGGAGGTCTAACAGTTTGTTATTTTACAGGTATGGATCCAGGTCGACGTCCTCATCAGGTTTTCATAGAAGTTGACCAACATGATGTTCTAGAAAATTTTCGTAGTGTAGAGGTTGGCGATGATGACACTTTAAGGAAGAAACTTCGAGATTTTCAGCGTTAGAGTCTGAAGAAGTCAAAAGGATTCGTTTCAGATGCAGTCATAGAAGACTGGTTGGAGGAAGTCGAGATAGGCTACAGTTTGATCCATTCATAAAAACAGCACTGGGTTTCTTTGGGTGTGACGATGCTGTGTGGAGAAGCGAGGAAGTGGTGGTTCTTGTTCCTCTGGGATCATGAGGTGTCAGGGATATCATGGGAGGAGTTCAGAGACATGTTTAGAGTCAAGTTTCTTTCTTCGACCACGAAGGCATCTAATCACTAGGAGAATCTTACCCTCCGACAGGGGAGCTCTAGTGTGACAGAGTTTGGAATCCGTTTCATGAACCTTTTGTGATATGCGTCAGACCTATTTCCAGACGAGGAGGCCATGGAGAGGCATTTAGAGGAAGCTTTTCATCAAGAGATCCAGCGCCGGGTCACCCCATTTATGTTGAAATATGTATGTTGACGTACTGGAGAGGGAAGAGGTTGTCTAGGGGACTCTAGACCAATCTGAATCGTCACAAGAGGGGATTCATCGTTATCCCTCATAAAGCAGAGTTGTAGTCTGGGGTTTCCAGTTTTAATGGAAGAAATGTTTATGTTGAGTTGCGGTTAGGTCCCATTCCTTCACATCTCGTTTCTCTAGAGGCCGCAACTCTTAGGCCTATGCCAATGGGTCATGTGGTTTTTTTCTTTGGGTTGATGGGGACATCAACAGTGGTATTTCCCAACTATTCAGAGTAGTCATTGTTTCCCAATTGCTCTACTCCATGTTCCTCTATTGAGGCTGTTCCAGCTGAAGCAGCAGTAGCAGGTTGCACCGGCTTTAGATCAGCAGAGGGTAGACGGGGCTGGTAGAGGACAACCCTGTGATGCTCCCCATCCTTAGATAGAAGAGAGCAGCCAAGGTGGTGGTCTTCATTAGGCTTAGGGAGGCTGTTGAAGTGGTCGTGGTACCTTCATGATTCAGTGTTTCCAGCTCCAGCCGAGCCAGATGTCATTCAAGGTACTCATTTCTTGTTTTTAACCTTAGTGTAAGTGTTGTTTTATTCCGCAGTGACACACTCCATCTTATCAAAAACCCTTTCCCATGATTTGGGACTTGAGGTAGAGAGGCTTCCTGTGCACTTGGTGTTGACTATGCCAGTTGGAGGTCGAGCTGAATTATTTGAATTATGTAGAAACTGTGAGCTATTATTGGGGAAGCACTACCCTTGGGGAGATATCCTATGTTTACTAATACAACCATATGATGTGATCCTCAACATAGATTGGTTGTGTTCGGTGTAGGCTATCATTGATTGCTTCTGGAAGAAGACCATTTTCATTGGTGTGGATGGAGAGCCGATGGTGTTTGTTGGTGAGATAGATCCTCAGATGGGTTATATGCATGTTCTGTCCTAATCATCCATAATTTCTGAGATTATTTTGAGTTCCTCAGGGGTTCAAATGATTATGTTTCTTATGATCGTAGAAGAGTACCCTGATGTCTTTCCAGAAGAGGTTTTAGCACTACCCCCTCGACGAAAGATCGAGTTTGGGATCGAGCTACAACAAGGATCATCTCCTATATCTATGTCTCCATATAGGATGGACCCTTATGAGTTACGAGAGCTACGTATAGAGCTTGATTGTACGTCACATTGTGGTTTTGTTCAGCCAAGTCTGTCATCGTGGGGTGCACCATTTTTGCTTGTGAATAACACTGACGACTGTTTGAGGTTGTGTGTCGATTTTCATCACTTAAACAAAGTGACAATAGCGAATCGCTATCCACATTAGCAGTTTGATGATTTATTCGATCAAATTAAAGGTGAAACATGGTTCTCAAAGATCTACTTACGGTCAGGTTATCATCAGATGCGCGTAAAGGATGAGGATATCACAAAGACTACTTTCTGTTGACGTCAAGGGAATTATGATTTCATTATAATGTTGTTCGACGTGACGAATGCTCGAGATGGGTACATGGGATTTTTGAATTCTATGTTCCGTGATTTCCTGGACAAGATCTTGGTGGTTTTCATTGACCACATCCTTGTGTTCTCCACATCTGAGGAGGAGCTTGAAGTGCATCTACATTCTGTTTTGAGAGTTCTTGGTCGGCATCAACTATTTGGGAAGTTGTCGAAGTGTGTGTTTTGGGCTCGATAATTCCTTTTCTTGGGGAATGTTGTGTCCCAACAGGGTTTATCTATGGATCCATCGAGGATAGATGCAATGGTGTCATGAGCATCCACCAAGTCAGTGTCAGAGGTGTGAAGTTTCCTTTGTCTCGTAGGTTACTACAGGAGGTTCAATGCCGATTTCCGATGAGTTGGGACTCCCCTTAAAGATTTGACCAGGAATGAGCAGTCCTTCATATGGAAAGATCAGTGTCAGGAAGCATTCTAGTATCTAAAGGAGAAGTTAGTAAGTGCTCCAGTTATTTTTCTTCCTACAGAGGGAGTTCTGTTTGATGTTTTCTACGATGCTTTCCATCTGGGGTAAGGCTAGGTTCTGATGCATTAATGATTGGTTGTTTCTTATGGGTCTCGACAGTTTCATCCCCATGAGCATAAGTATGCCACCTGTGATCTTGAGTTGGCATTCGTATTGTTTTCACTAAATTTGTGGAGACATTACCCTATTGGAGAGTGCATTGTTGTTTTCACCGATCATAAGAGTTTGAAGAATGTTTTCTACAAGAATCACTTGAACATACTATTGCATCAGAGTATGGAGTTCGTACAGGTATATGACTTCGAGATATCATATACACCTGGGAAGGGGAATGTTTTCACTGATGCAATGAGTTGAAATTCACGTTGTGATGCTATGCCTGAATCCGTTGATTCTTAGAGAGTAATGGAAGAACTATCAGAATTATATCTTGATATGGGAGATACTGGGGGTAGATGATTTCTTTTTCTAATTACGGTATAGTCATCCCTGGTGCAGATGTTGGTAGAGTCCCAGTTGGGGGATCTAGAGTTGGAGGTCATGAGAGACTGAGTATTTTTATAGCGATGCCCCTAATGGGTGGTCTGAGGATGAGAAACACCATGTGTTGTATCACTGATAGATTTTTGTTCCTTTGAAAATGTGTGAGATGGTTCTCAGAGAGTTTCATAGTTCTCCATTAATAGTGCATCCTGACATGACAAAGATGTACCGAGCCTTGAGGAGCCAGTTTTGTTGGCATGGTATGAAACATTCAGTCGTGTAGTTTGTGTCTCGATGTTTGATCTACCCAAAGATGAATTCTGAACACTGTGTTCCTGGTGGTATTCTCCAACCATTAGAGATTCCCTAGTGGAAGTGGGAGGGCATCTCAATGGACTTTGTTACTAGTTTACCTCGATCCCCGAGAGTACGTTATTCTTTTTGGGTGGTAGTGAATCATTCAACAAAATCGGCCCACTTCATAGTGATTTTGGAGTCGAGATCAGTGGATGTTTTGTCGAGGCAGTATTTGGAGGAGGTTGTTAGACTTCCTGGAGTCCCAAGGAAGATCAATTCTGATCGAGAGACTCATTTTACCTCCATGGTCTGGAGAGGTCTCCAACATGCTTTTGGTTCTCAGTTATGCCTTACCACTTCATTCGATCCTCACAATGATGGTCAGATAGAGTGAACCATCCATACTCTTCAAGACATGTTATGCTCTTGTGTTCTTGATTTTGGAGGTTCATGGATGAGGCACATCCCCTTGGAGGAGTTCTCTTACAATAAATGTTTTCAGTCCACCATCGGTATGGTTCCATTTGAAGCCCTGTATAGTCGACCATTCCGTTCTCCCTTGTGCTGGACTAGGGTCGGAGAGTTAGAAATTATCTGACCAAAACTAGTGTAGAATAAAACAGAGATGGTTCAGGTGATTCATGAGAGGATGAAGACAGCAAAAGATCATCAGAAATCTTATGTTTATTAAATAAGGAGAACATTAGAGGTTAATGTTGGGGATCATGTGTTTTTGAAGGTGATTCCCCATCATAGACAGAGAAGGTTTGGTCGTATAAGTTTCATTTCTCCCTAGTTTTTTGGGATTTTTGAGGTGTTAGCTAATGTTGGAGATGTGGTGTATCGAGTAGTACATCCCCCACAGATGAGTCGGATACATGATGTTTTGCATGTATCACAACTCAATCATTATATTCCTGATGACTCTCACATAATCGATTGGGGAGATATCGATGTTGATGATGTTCCAAACTATGAGGTGCAACCTATGGAGATCCAAGACGGCAAGGAGAAGGTGTTGTGCATGCGTTCTATCCCACTGGATCATGTATTGTGGCGACATGGTGGAATGGAGGAGATTACCTGGGAACGTGAGTCACTGATACGTGCTTAGTACCCAGAGTTATTTGATGTTTAACTTTTTTTCATGTATCGATGTAGCCTTTTTGGTTATAAACCTTTTATGTTTAGGAGATGGTTTCATTTTGTTTCATTTGTGGATTTATCCCTTTTTAGAGGCATCTCGATGGGTGGTTGTTTTTACCCCGTTTCATTTTCACTTTAGGTAGGTTTTGAATTATCGAGGATGAGAATGTTTTGAGAGGTATCTTATTTTATGGCCCATACCTCTCCGGTCCATTCCTTTGAAAACATCAGGTGTATGAGTTGATTTCGGAGGTCAAGGTGACTTAACCCCAACACTTTCCAATTTTACAGTTCAGTGAATAGTTCTAATGGTAGAACATTGTGAATAGTACAATGATAACCATCTAAGAACAGTGTCATCAGTGACCCTTGGTGAACAGAGTCATCCGTAAATTTCTATGAACAGTTCTATCGATAATCTCTAATAGTAACCTCTATTTCCTTTTACAAATTTCCTATTCTATGAACAGTTCTATCGGTGAAAAGTTCTATCAGTAACCTGTAACTGTAACCACTATTTCCTTTTCAAAACATCCAATTCTATGAACAGTTCCATTAGTAAGTAGTTCTATTGGTAATTTTTAATGGTAACCTCTATTTACATTACCAAATTTAGAATTATATGAACCATTCTGTAGGTGAACAGTTCTATCATAAACCTCTATCGATAACCTCTATTTCCTATTCCAAATGTCCAATTCTATGAAGAGTTCCATCAATGAATAGTTTTATCAATAACCTCTAATGGTAACTATTATTTCCTTTCCCAAATTTCTAATTCTATGAACAGTTCCATCAGTGAATAGTTCTATTGGTAACCTCTAACTATAACCTCTTTTTCGTTTTCCAAATTTTCTGTTATGTGAACAGTGTTTCCAGAACGGTAGGTGTGCAGTGTTTCCATAATGGTAGGAGTAAAGTGTTTCTATAATGGTTAGTGTACAATGTTCTCTCAGTGAGGATCTAACAGTGATGTTCATGAACAATGTTCTATCGATGAGGTTCATGAACAGTGCTCTATCAGTGAGGTTCATGAACAATGTTCTATCGGTGAGGTTCTAACAGTGAGGTTCATGAACAATGTTTTTCCTTTTCCAAATTTGGTGTTTGTGAAATGTGTTTTCAGCTTCCTACTGTTTCGCCCCATTAGCATTTTCCTTTGACAAAAAATTCATTTAAATCATCATTTTAAGAACTCTAAGGCTTATTCGAAGGCCATAACTCTTATATTAATTATTCCTAAGGCTCGAGATTTTTTTACTTGGTCAAACTGCATGGTTTAATGCAATCTGCTTTTAATGGGAAATCAAACGTATGTTAAAATGCCACTCCGTTAAATCTTCTAAATGGACGAGATATCATCCTCCATAATTCTTCCTCTTTGGTCTCAGATATAAGAATCTAGAACATTTCATTATATTCCGTAGGAGTTGCATAACCAAACATACTTCTAGGATTAGTTCAGCTTTGTTTTTGATGCATCCAAGAAATATCGACCAATCTTCGATATATGGTATGTTTTATCATCATTATATTGGTGTTCATCTTCTCATGTTCGCCTTTCCATTTTATAGAATGTAATCTCCATGATTCAAATGGAGATTTCTACGGGTTCAGTTGGTGTAGTCGTGTTGTGGCATCCTTTGGTGGATGAAGTTGTCACGATAGGAGGATTGTGACCCATTGTGTGGATAAACAAAATCAAGAACTATTTGAGGTTGGGGATTCATTGTGTCTACTTAATTTTATGTGAAACTATATAGTTATCATGTTTTATCCCACTAGATAACAATGGAATTTACAAAATAAATATTTTAACCAGATATATAAATTGAAATCGATCGTATGTTATTGCCTCTTGTTTTGCTAAATAGTGTGATATCTATGCATTCTTTGTTTAACTGTGTGTTCTTGATGGAATTTGGTAATTAATGTATACAAAAATTAAATAATAATTGTTTGGTTTGAAGATAAAGAGGTATGTAAATGAATCTGGTTCTCCTTGTTGTAATTTGAGGTTAATCCAATTGGTGTAGTAAGCATGTTTAATTATTTTTGATAGCTTTCTGCTTAGGATTCTAAAATTTGGAACCTATGAATAATAAATCAGTTAATTCAAGATGGATTAAAGAACTAATTATTTGATAATTCCTTGATGGGTTCTGAGTTTCCATCTTGATTTTTAAACGGCCAAGTGACCAATTGTTAAGATGTCTGTTTTCATGATGCTTATGTTGTGATGTCAGCATGGAGGGTTGTTGTGATATGTGGGGGTATGGAGACCTTTGTTTTGGGCAGCAGATGATAGCTAGAGTGGTGAGATTCATCAGTTTATGCATGTGGGTATTTGGGAGGAAACCTGGGGTGATGGAATGGAATGGATGTGATTGTTGGATGCTTGATGATTCCTATTGGTTGATTATCTTCGTCACTTTTCCCCACTGCTCAAGGAAGCTGGTCTTAATTACCCTTGTTATTTAAGCGGCGAAGACGCGCGAGGTAATCCAAGTTATTTCCATGTTTAGCTTCTCAAGGGAGGATGGTTCTATGCTCTTTCTATAAGTAGTAAAGAATCCATGGGTAGTACATATACTCACCGTGCTGAGCCCCCTTGTGTTTAGTAGCATAGATTTTTTTTTCTATAAATCTTGGGAATATGGGAAAGTAATTCTATAATGTATAATTGATTAAATGATGTTAACCCATGGGGTTGGATTTTGTTGGAATATATTGATGAGGTTGTAATTTTAACGGGACAGTGGACTTTGGGTGTGATGCGAATGAAATTTAATGTGGAATTGTTATGGGTTAATTAATGTTTAAATTATTAATTAATGTAATTTGAAACTGATAAAAAGGGAACGAAATAATGTATTAAATCACTTTAAATGGATGTGGGCATATAGGATACCTAGTCTTAGAAGTAGCATCCCGGAGTTCGAGAGACGTTAGCTGTAGTTGATTCTAAGACTAGGATATTCTTGTAGTGTGTTTGTCAGTTATAGTATATATTGTAAATTTTTTGTTTCTATATGCTACTCCACCCTATCTGTAAGGGAAACTTATACCCAAGGGATTCTGATCTTTGGGGGAGTTTTCCCCAACATTCTGGTAGAAGGATGAATGGCTGACTACCCCTTGGGCCCTGTTCTCTTCTCTTGGTAGTTACTTGTGCTGGTAGGCACAGTGGTTAGTTTTCCCCATATATGTGTGTAGATGGTTGTGATGTCTTGTGGTTATTCAGACACATATATTCTACATATAGTTTTCTATGGACTACTATTGGTGTAACATGTATAGGCTGTGATGGCTTGAAGATACTTACATAATGTATGGGCGATAATGGGTGGAGGTATTTTACCCGATGTGTGATACACGTTATGCGAGCTGTGGTGGATCCAAAAAACAATATGGTTACTTTACTTATGTGGACATGGTGGTTTTTTTTCATGAGGTGCATGTTGTGGTGCATCTCCCATGTGTCTATGGGCAAGCATTTCTGGAAAGAGATGCATCAGATGTGCGACATTGGGGAAAAGATGCAAACCAGTGGGGAAGTAGTAGCGGGGTACCCTAGATATTCATAATTATATTATATAATATTGTATGTATTACTTTACGAGATTATCCATATAGAGGCTGGGAACATAGTATACCTGTCTAGGTGATGAGTTAGTTTAACTTGTTATTCACTATGCTTTAGCATGATTTCTTTACTTTTTCACGAGAGTCTTCAAGGAGGATCCTTCTTAGTATACGGTTCTACTCACCCTATGTTTATATAATCTATTTTAAGGTCAGTTGGAGCATGTTGGAGATCATTCTAGTTTCTATGAGCTTGGGGTTGGAGGAGTTGTTCGGGCTTGTGGTTGATGTTGTTTTTACAATCTTTTGTGTACTTGCAGTTTTCCCCTTCAAGCTGTAGTACTTTTTCCTGACATTACATATGTACACTTGGATATTACTTTATATTTTAGTTCTGATTTGGATTTGGTTGGGGTCTATCTTATCCCTATCATTTTCATGTGTCCTCTTAGATGGTAATACCTCCCATTTGTGTGTTTACTATACCCTCGGTGCTAGTCACCAACACGGGGCTTACTGGAGGCGGGACTCGGGGGGTCATTATCCCCCTTCACACATTGCTAGCCTAGGAGGTGTACACTTTGTGGGGATGGGGTCATGACACATTGCCTCTCGGTCGATAACCTAATGGGGGAAAATTACACATCAGAACTGTTATGCCCTCTGATACATCTGGTTCAATGTAAATGATAGAATAATTTCCCCAAATGGCCATGGAGCAACAAAATCTCACTGATTAGAAATGGAATGTTGATGACCTCTTGGATGAATGTGTTGTGGATCATTGACCAGAATATGGTAACCCAAACTAGGGAAACATGGGTAGGCATAACTCCCCCTATAGGAAGTTCCTTCCGGTGATTTCGATCACCCATACTATCTAGAATGAGTAGATCCTAGAGTTTATGGAAATCTAGAATGGTATATATCAAAAAATAAACTTTAAATGACTGATAATCCTACCTCGAAACATGTCTTAGGTTCCTCAAGCCACACCATAGGTCATTCCTCCAGCAACACCTCGGGTCATTCCACCAGTTGCTCCATGTGCTATTGATTTATCTTATGATGTTGACGAAACTGCCATTGAACTATTAGTCAATAAACCTCCCCATGATCGGAATCCTCATTAACATGATCTAGTGGATGCTCTCATCACCCACCTCGAGGCACTTGAAACTCGATAGGTGGTGGTCCCACCTGATGGAAATCCATATCTAGTGTGGGTTGATAATATGCCAGAAACCCTAGGCCATGGAAATACTACCTTCTTCTCTTTCAATGTTAAAGGTAACTCATTCCAGAATCTAGCCCAATTTATTTCATGGTGGGGAACCATGTGGGGGACTCCAGTTCTGTAGGAGGCCACTAAGCTCAGTTGCTTCATAAAGTCACATGAATGGCATGTGTTTGTCTGGTACAATTTGATACCAATCTGTTCCATAACTAACTAGGAAGATCATTGTAGATAGTTTCATTACTAGTTCTGTTGCACCACCCATAAAACTAGTATTGATGGCCTTTTCTTCTATAAGAAATTGTCAGATGAGTGAGACAAATAATATTTTTCCAGGTGTAAGGGCCTCACATATTCACTCTATATACCACTAATTCAAGATGAGCTAATGAAGATGTGTGTGGGGAATGTGAAGAATGAATTGGTCCCTTATCTTATCACTCTTAAATTCAGAGTTGAGTTCTGGGATTTCACAAACAAGGCTTAATGCCTAGAGGAAGCCTTGAGAAAATACAAATACTCTCACATGTTACCTCCAGTAGCTCACGCATGAAGAGATTCCAAGGGAGAGACTATTGTTGTTTCATAGGTTGAGGCCCCTAAACAGAAGGAATTGTTACCGGTAGGGAAACCTCTATAGCCCTGTTGAGGTCTGTAGCCTCAATCTTATCCATGGACCCAGAATATTCCACCATAGAATCGGAAATCACTACAGTATAACACACCACCACCTCCAAAATGAGAGAACTAGGATTTACCTCCCCACCAGGCTCTACCCCCTCATCATGGACAAGATCATAGAGATGCTTTCTTGGATTGTAGAAACTAAACAAACTCATTCAACAAATCTTAGGGTTTTTTCAATTTATAGTGTTCCCCTGACCAGGGAATCTTACAGTTTCCAATGTGTGGGAGGCCATAAGACGTGTAAATCAATGAATGCCCCAATTAGTTCCCATATCATTGATTATATAGACACACTCACATGTAGAGCTATTTTTTCATTGAATGGATCAAGGATTAGGATGATAAAAACATAGTGAGATTTGGTCTGGCCCCGACATAGGTGGCATGTGTGTTTTCATTATTTGACAGTGACAACGATGGTGAATGGAAGAATATCTCTGTCTATGGTGATCCTATGTATGATGATCGAATAGAACAAATGGTAGTTGGTCATTCCCAGAGTATTATCCATGCACGTTTGAATCTTCCTATGACTTTTGAGTTTGCATTGCTACCCCTAGCTACTACCTCTGCATCGACATCTCGACCTTCACCCTATTAGGATCATGGGTGCCAATAGCGCTAGGGGAAGAAAAATACTCCACTTGTACAAAATTCATCTCATAATCATGGTGATTTAATTCCCTCAGAGATTGGGATTTCCCACAGAATCATCCCAATAGTAGAAGATTTATCATGTGATGGTTAGGAGTAAGCCTTTGTGAACATTGTCAAGTTAGTAGACACATGCATGGTCCCCGAAAACAAGGAATTCTTGGAAGACCCTCTTAATGTCCCTAGATGATGAAAAAAAAGACGATACCATGGATATGTGAAACATTAATGTTAATCTCTCAACACTTATGACCATGACATGAATGAAAATGAGACAAACAATAGGGTCAATCCTGGGCTGAACATGCGTAGTCCTCTAACCATATTTCATTAGATCGACATTCACTATTTTTTTCTACTTGACCAGGTTGAGATATCATGACCGTGCTATGATCAAACACATATAACATATTCCATACCATAATATTATTAAAATTTTCAAATGGACTTCTTATGCGATTCAAAAAGTGAGTAGTGGGATACTCCCATCACCTGCCGAAACCTTCCAGATTGACCTGCAATGTCCTCCATACCATCTATAGAGATCAACATCCTTTCATCCAAAATGTGTGCATAAAATGGAAGAATAATGTGCTCTTGCATCATTCCATCATTAATACAATTCACTCAATCCTTGGGTCTCTCTTCATTTAAAATGTTATGTTTGAATCCCTAACATAAGCTTCTAAAAAACCCTCTAATTTTAAATATTTGTAGAATCTGTAAAGGGTTTCCCTACCGAGGAAACAAAAACTGAAGAATTTCATTCCCTCATATAATTCATTAGAGAATATTATGGTTATACTATTCAGGGGAGTGTCATCCCACTATAAATAAATGGTTAGTTCAATTTAGTGGAAGTCCATTGTTGTCTCAATGACACATGTTTTGGGATCAATATCATCCTGACCCAGATGCTCAATAAACTATGATTTTCTGAACTAGATATGAGCCCTTATGACATGAATATTATAGATTATAATAGAATAGAGAGACACTGCATGGAAATATCCACCTGAATAACTAATCAGGTGGCCTGAATTCTAGTGTAGAGTTCATGTTAGTCACACTAGACACCACCTCCAATGCATTGATAGGTTGACCCTGGATCCATATATATGTAATAGTCCCCTCCACAAATCACCAATGCCTCAAATACTCCCTTAATGGTCGTGTGGTGTTCTCCAAGGTGATGTGTCTCCCAATACCTCTTGTGAATCCCACTACCTAGATGCAAATTACGATAGGATAACGGAAAAGCAGGTTCAGGCCAATGATGTTAGAAAACTACTATTTTGGATGAAATGTGAAAAGAGTTCAATTATTCCTACATCCTCACAATTAAACATTTGGAGGCCACAAACCAATATATGGGAAACTACTTTGTTGTCTCTAGGAAAAGGGGAATTCATGTTTCTAGGTGCAAGGAATGAATGAAGGTCATATCATACTCCTCCATTAATTAGTATCAATAGGTCCTAGAACCCCTTAAACCTTCAAGGTATCAAGATACTATTACCATGGAAACCCCAATATGTCATTATTTCTTGTTTCGTCAAGCTGGGTTGAACCGAGTGAAGATGGAATGCCACTATTGCTTTAATATTATCAATGTGGATCATTGAGTTGATGGTATGATACAATCTGATCAGAAAAAATTATTAGACATGGTTTCAATAGTATAGGAGTCCCTGAATGAAGATTTCACTACCACTCAGGCTAGCACCAACATTCAATCAAAATAAGAAAACTCAGAGAAATTATCCTAGTCAATGATCCTCTCACAGTGAAAAGTGAAGTGGATTTGGGGGATACACCTCCTATGATTGAGGATGGTGTCTCCTCCACCATTGAAGATTTCATACCGGTCAACCTCATCACAGAGGAAAATATGAAATAAAAACTAGTCAATGCAACCATATATGTAGATGAAAAGTAATATTATGTGGATTTTTTGATGCTATATCTTTATTTATTCACTTGGAGCTACAACGAGGTGTCTAAACATGATCCCATGCCACCTTACACCGCCTTGGTCTCCTGATAAACCCTCTCGGGTTCAAAAAACCTCCCAGAATGATGCACATGTCTCACGATTCCATGGTCATGGTTGAGGATGATAAACACATCAAAGAAAACATTGTTAAGGAAATAGGTTACCCAAGATGGATTGAGAACATCATTTCTGTTAGAAATATGAAAAAAAATTAGTGTCTACATTGACATATGAGATCTCAACCTCCGCTGTTTGAAGGATGATTTTCTTCTTCCTGTGAAAAAGCATTTTATGGTCATTAAAGATTGTTATCAAGATCTCCCCTTCATGTATGGGTATTCTAGATGTAATAAATTCTGAATAGAACACGAGGATGAAGAGTTTATCCCGATCATATCACCACAAGGTACTCTCTATTACAATGAAATGCATTTTAATATGATGAATGTAGGTTCCACCTATTAGAATGTCATTCACCGCATATTCAAGCTGATCCTTGGGAAATTGGTGGAGTGCTATGTGGATGATTTGGTGGTCAAATCCTACTAGCATCAAGACCATCTCAAAGATCTTTATAAACTGTAAAACTTTATCTTCACCATCCATATGAAGATATACCCCTTGATGTGTTCCTTTAATGTTACCTTGGGAATGATCTGTGGAATCATACGTAGATATAGAGGATTCAAGATCGATCCAGAGAATATAGAGGCCATCTTTTGGATACCTCCTCTGAGAAACCTATGAGAGCTTCATGGTTTTAAAGGTCACTTAACCTTCACACACAGATTCATTTGGAATCTTCCCAGAAAGTGGTAGAAATTTTCCTGGCTCATGGGGAAAGGTAATGACTACTAGTGGGTTGAGGAGTGTCAGGCCGCCCTTGAGTAGATAATGTATTACCTTCCATAACCACTGGTTATAATGCCACACATCTCTGGAATGTCTCTAGTCCTTTATTTAACTTCTAATGAATAGTACCTCAGTACCATTCTCACCCATAAGAACAATGAGGTGATAGAGATTGTTTATACTATCTCAATCACAAGCTCATTGATATAGAGACCATATATTCCTGTATCGAGAAGAGTTTTCTTTGTCTGGTATTTGCAGACCAACAATTATGACATTACCTATAGAACTATGAGAAAATGTTGGTGTCTCATGTTGACTCAGTTATTTATATTCCGAACATACCCATGTTGAAAGGTTGTCTATCTCAGTGGTTAGTGATCCTTTAGCAGTTCGACATTAGTTTCATCTTACAAAAAGACGTCAAAGGGAAAGCACTAGTAGATATTCGCACCACACATTGATCCCCCATAATGATATCATTGGGCCTTTACTTCCCCAACAATTCTTTCCTCATAGGGGATCAAGATATTAGGTGTCAGAATTTTCATTTGTATTGTTCCTCATGGATCCCAACCAGTATGAGGCTTAATGATCCCAGACTGAACAGAGTAGGCCTATGTATCATCTTCATCATGAATTCACAAGTTGCCTTGCCTTATACATTCTTATTGTCATTAGGTTGTAGAAACAATGAGGAAGGGTATCAAGATATAATTATTGGTCTTGATCTAGCCTTTGAGATTGATTTTCCCAAACTGTATGTGAATGGGGACTCTGAGATGGTCAACAAACAGATCAATGGTGACTACATTGTTAGGAATCTAGAGCATGTACCCCTATTAGAGTGAAATCACCTTCTAATAAGTCAGTTCCCTTCCCTACCCCGAGGTCATTCATGGTCCATGATCATAGAATGGTTGTGAAAATTCCTTGTATGTGATTTCTCCATCACTTATCGAGCCTAACCCGGATGATTTGATCATCCAGGTCACACATAGAGGAGTCATAACTCCCTTCACTACAGATGATGATGATAGATAGAATTTAAAACATATTATCACCTATGCATCCACATCAAGACCTCCATGCCACCCAATGACATCCCTATAGAAGACCCCTAATTGGACAATTTTTTTAGGTAACTCCAACACAAAAATCCACTGAAATATTGAACTGAACGTGAGTGAACCCATCTTCTCACAGTATAGTTCACACCAGTAGGAGGTCCTAGAATTAGGAATATCCTCTATAGAAATGGGTTTGATGGAATTATCCTCTTTTTCAATCAAGGAGAAGAAGTTCATTAGGTTAGGTAAGAGGTCCATTCTGGTTCCTGTGGATCTCATTAGGCATGGTCAAGACACTCTCATCAGATCCAATGGTTGCATTACATTTGTCCTAACATGGTCCATGATTTTATTGTGTTCACCAAGAGAGGATATGTGTTCCATATAAATGATAATTTTTTAAATACGATTCCAGAGGCTCTCCATAATAACAAATAATCATAGCCCTTTTCTGTTTGGGGACTTGATTTCGTGGGACTATATCCACCAGCAACAGCTTGCCAGTTCTGGATTATCATGACCACCATTAAATTATCTCCCATGGTGGAAGAGGAAGTTATTCCCAACAATGTCAAGGCCTTTTCTATTGTTGATTATGTGAGATCTAACATCATCCATTAATTAAAAGTCCCTCACTCAATTCTCCCCAATAAAAAATCCAACATCCGAGTAGTTGAGCTGAAAAAATTGTGTCTCATGTATAGTATCTATTCTAACCATACATATCACTATCATGTGAAATGAAATTTGGAAGATCAATTCATTCAACAGGACCATATTTAACATTCTTTAAAATATGGTCATTCAGAAAAGTAATGATGGTCATATAAAATCCCCAATGCTCTCTAGGATTACCCGAAAACATTTCAAAATTCCACCCAGGTCACACCATATTCCATGGTGTAACAAATAGAGGCAGTCTTACCCATTGTGATTTAGTTACTGTCACTTTAGATAGTCATATATGATTAGTAGATGTCAGACAATGTAGATGATGTCTGTTTGGGAGAATTATAAGCTCTTTATGAGGGCATTATTTGTGCCATGCACATCATAGAGAGACACTAGAATATTATATCCATATCATCTGATAATAAAGTTATTCTATTCTCCTTCCTTCAAGGTGACATGGTGTTGGACCTGAGAACACCTATGATATCCAACAGGAAGCCAGCAATGTTATATCCAAAATGGGAGGGACCATATATCCTTCAATTAGATTACCCAAATGTTGAATACTCCATATTCACCTTCAATGATGAGTTTTTTAATCTACCTTCCAATTCCATATTCCTCATGTAGTACATCGCATGAGTGAGGCTTCATCCTGCATGATGGTAATCTACAAAAGGAAAACACACATTAAAGTCTGAGCTATATGACCCTAAACTATGATATCTATCAATACATACCACATTATATTAAACTAAATTGTTTTTTAGAACTATGTGTGTAATTATTCCAATCCTTCTTTGGTATATAGGATTGATCAGACATTTTTTCTTCGGGTTTTCCCCATGCTTCCCATTTTCAGTCTTATGAATTGATATTTATTTTAGTAGCATGTGGTCTGGTGTGGACTACATTGGTCACTATCCACAAAGGATATGAAAAAAAACACACCATGTTCCCCGCTTAGGAATACCTCCTTTCATCTACATCATTACCGTATGATGTTAAACATCGTGGCATTTCCAGAAATATGTATGGATTGGTTCCCATCCTTATGGTTTACAAAAGAAAAATCATGAAATTGTGTTTTTCTATCCATCCCAAAGCATCAAAAATAGTACCTTTCGTTCATCCCCTTGTCACATATTTATTTGGGATATTGTGATGTGGCATGAGGCCTCTTTGGTCTTCATTCATGATGGGCTTAAAATATCGAAACCATGTACCTCCATAATAGGGGTTTTCCCTTTCACCCTCATCTTTACTCCATGATGTTAAACAACATGAATCTCTGAAAATAATGTATCGATTGATTCCCATCCTAATGGGATATATAAGAGTTCCTGGACAGATTTTTCTTTCAGTCCAACCATAGGTTCCTCGAATGTCTTGGCCACTACAACCCAACACATATTCCAAGCTCTACAACCCTAAACTAAGATCTATCTAATACAACATTATGTGAATTAATTTTTTAATAACTTTAAGACATTAAAATATATGAGGTTTATGGTCCCTTTGCATGACCTTAAAAGTCCAGTGCCCCTCCACCCTATGTGGCATTAAAAAAACATGAAACTTTTCAGATTTCCCTCTCCTCTGACCTCATGGCCTGGTTCCCCTCATGGGAGTTCATAGCTTATTGTGGAATTTATTTTTCCTCAATCACATGGGTGTTTCACTACCACACTATTCACACCCCCTTTAGGACATTAGTCTTTTATCCCTTACAACATGACATTCAATTCCATTATATAACAAGAACTACGATTTTGATGATTCCTTCCATCATATGACTTATAAGAATACCTAGTCATTTGGCCCCTGGGTCTAACCCCATGTTCGTTTATTCCTTCTCCTAGCCCCTAGTCCTGGTTTCTCTCCATGGATCATGAATGGTGTGGTATGTGGACTTATTTTGTCCTAATTGACCTTGTGTTAAACTACCAATCCATATATGTTCCTCCCTTGAGAAACCTCTAACATTTCATCCTTACCGCATGATGTAAAATTTCATGATGTTATAGAACTATATATGTCCTGATTTCTATCCTTATTGGATACATAGGAACACTTTGTAATTTTGACTTCAGGTCCAACCCGAGTTTCATCAACCTATTTCTCACTTTTCCTCAACTCATATCCTTGATTCATTTACTCTTAACTGGATCACCCATGACCTCTGTTATGCCACACTAAAATTCCCATATTCACTGTAGTATCGGACTTAGAGTCTTGGATTCTAAATGTACATGATTTAGTCCAATATATATACTTCAAATGTCTCATTTAATGATATTCAATCATCTTTCACATATAAATGGAACCCTGAATGGTATATATCTCGACCTTATGGATAACCTACCATTTCAGGCCAATTTCTATGAGGATTTAGAATGGAATCTAGATACATGATCTGTGTATCCAATATAGTCAATGGGAAACCCTCAAGTGTTTGTTCCCACACCAGGTCAAATGATAAGTATGATGTACTTAGAATAAGGAAAATAGTTATCCCCTATCATTACACCAACCCCATTACACCCTATGTATTTCTCTCATTATTCACATCCATTTCCACTTCATCATGTTTATATTGTACTTCAACACCCTTGGTGTTACCCCTCTATGCACCTTTGCGCATTAGGATGATGAACCTGCATCAGGGGGTAACCCTTGACTCCGCACCACCATTCCCCTACCATGTGTTCCATGTGTTGTAATAATATTCTACTCCCATGTTTCCCACAATAATCATTTATCATGTGGGATTATTAATATGGGTATGGTTTGTGATCGAATGGAATATTCAGACTTCTCCTTGGTCTGAACACTATAATAATTAATCATGGAATCCAATTCCATACATCAAGACTTTATAATATATGTGTGAGTCCCCATGGGAATTTTTTAATCAACGAAGTACTCTTTGGTCATTATTCACGTAAGATTTATTTATTGACACCATGTTATATATTTTGACCTTGGATTTTTCATCTTTTGGCCTAATCTCTATGATAATAATTTAAAATCTCTTACGTAATTGTCATATGATTTTAAACTATGCCTCTAACATCTTGGATGTGAGAAGATCACTGACTATCCATATGATTTCTTCATTTCAGAAGATGTTTCCCATCAGGAATTGGCCCTCATCTATGCTATGTTCCATTACTACGTGTGGCTTGATTCTCATCCTCATGGGAAATGTAGTGATGCACTGGCACATTGGCTTTGGGTCTAGTCGTATAATTATGAACCTTTTCCACCCCTTTATATAACTGAGGTTTACTTCTTTAAAAGTTGCAATATGGTATGGACTTCGTTTTCGCTCACCAACATTGGGTCTACCTCAATGGCACTACACCACACCTCTCAACCCCTTATAGCTCAATATCTACATCCTTTTAACAATGATTTCTAGTACCCAAGTTCATAAAAAATAAACTACGTGACATATATGATTATTTTCACCTGAGAGGATATATTCCCATTCTTGTATTTTCTATATTCCATTACATCATCAAGAACTATGTGTGGCATGATTCCAATACTTATGGGATATGCAGCGACACCAAGATTTTCACTTGTAGTTCAGCCACAATCCCCTCTTCACCAATATAGCCTTCTAGCCTGGGATCTCCTAAGAGTGTGTATAATGATGTGGACTTCCTTTTTCCTCATTCATGACGAGTTTTGGGACAGCCTCAGCATTTACCTCCCATGAGAGTATCCCTTCTTACATTCATCTATCCTGAATGATGTTAAACCGTATGGGTAGGTCAATGCACCATGTATCCCATTATTTGGGGTTTCCATCACTTTTCACATATGAAGGGACCCTTCTAATGGTATGGATTCTTGGCCTTAAAAATCACTTACCATTTTGGGCCAATGTCTCGAAGAACCATGAAATACATTGAGATATAGGTCCTTCATTAAAAATATGGTCAGCAACCAACCATCATTTATTTGTTTTCATCCTATATCACATGATATAGATATTGTGTTTTGAATTTGGTCAGTATTTTTTCCCTATTACTATTCCACCTTCATTGTATCCCAAATATTGGACACTATGGTTCACATATTTATGTCCACCTTTTTCCTTGTAGATTATTGATACCCATGATGTTACTTTATGCATCCCTGCACAATGAGTATGAATGTTGGAATTGTTGAGATTTTCCCACCAGAAATTCCAATTTTCACTGTGGTATTATCTATTTTGATGTAAAAACCTAACCTCACTCTTTATTTCCAACACAGAGCATGGATCCTGTGGGATTAAGAGTCTTGGTATCGTGATAACCACATATAGTAATGTGTATCCTTATGGTCCAAGCACTACGACCTTAAAATATGATCTCTTTCATCCATGTGATATGACATTAAACCACATTTCATATCCCCCATGACATTAATCAATTGAATCCTTACCATATGATGTTAAAGTGCACAACCGGTCATGTCATATGACTTTAAACTATGACGCCATCATCATGGATGCACGATGTAAAATAACAAAACATATTGGTGTTCTCACATGAGAGAGCATCACTTTTGGTACTTCTTATCCATTTTTCCAAAAGTTAGGCCTACATATGGCCATATTCACACATTGGCCCCCAAACAGTCCATCCTAGGCTAGTTAAATGAAATAGAAGACTAAAAACAAGAAAAAAAAGATGCATCAAAGACTTCTTATCTTTATGCATGATTCAAACCTACACGGCAAAACCACTCCAGAACTATGCATGGATCGATTTCCATCCTAATGGGATATGTAGTGACACCTAGATCATTAATCCTAGGTCCATCCATAAAATTATTTACCCTTAATCATGTTGAATCAACTTCATCATGATCACATGATGTCTAACTACACAAAATTCAATGAATTATGCATGCCTTGATTCCCATCCTTATGGGATATATAGTGAGACCCGAGCATTTTTCCTTCAGGACAACCCCAGGTTCATTAACCCCTCAAGATCATTTCCCCTACTCATGGTCCAACTCAATGACCCTATTCTAGGAGTCCCCAATCCATGTGATATGACTTTAAACTATAATCCTTGATTTACGTGGTATAACCTTAAACTATGTGCAACATCCTAGTCATATGATCCTGAACTATTTAATGCATCGTCCTCACTATATGACACTAAACTATGTTATTATCATACACATTTTCATGATGTAAAACTATAAGACATTCTAGTCCCACACCAGAGATGTCCTATCTTTAATTTTTTTTACCTTTATAAAGATCAATACACAAATCCAATATGCTTTATTCATGGTGGAATAGTTTCTGGATTATTAGAAACCCTTAGAGTATCCAATCACTCCATCTCCAGGAATTTTTGTGCTCTTTATTTGGATCCTTATTCTCTTTCACATCTGAGGAATCCCCCTACCTATTTGGTGCAACTCAATTTTTTCTCACCTACCATCCTGGAAAAACATTTCCTAACACATTAGATGACATATCACGTTATGACCCATTATTTGGAATACGATCAGCAGTTGTCCATCAATTGTTTTTCCCCATTTTATGATAGTGATATATGTGATGCATATAAAATTCTGTTAGCAATTTTCTTATATTGGCTCTACGTAATTACTGTGTTCTGAATTCTGGGTATCGTGACTCACACATCCCATTTCCCTTTGTTTGGATGTATTTTAATGCCCTTAGCATGACCACGCTCATGCACTAGAGCACGTAGATAATTAAAATTTTGATACTCTTGGAACCTTACCCTTTATCTGAAACCTTTCTCCACCCAAATACTATAAGAAGATAGTTCACAATAGTAGACCCCAAGTATTTTATGTTTAGTTGGAACTCTTATAATCAATGTGGATGATTATGTAGTTTCCCTTGTTTCTCACATCAGGTATGACCCACATGATATTTGTGTATAGTCTCTAGTTACATCATTGTTTTTATCGGGATTCCCTAATTAAAACAAGAATGAAAATAGAATATCAATGCCCATTGTTTTTTGGATATTTAAACAAATAAATGAATATGTTTCAAATATTCATCCAATACAAGGATCCTTTCGATAATCCTCATTAATAGAATGTATCAGATCTACCAACTTCTGGCTTCTAGCCTCAAGAGTTTTTTTCCACTCCCTAAGATCTTTTTATTCATCTGCAGCCACAGAGTCAATCACATTAGCCCTGGTTTACATTCTTTACAAGTCATCTTGGAACTCATCCATTTGGTGGACCTACTAAATCTTATTCTCCTAGGCCTTCACCAGTTGGTCTTTCAATCGTTCAACAAGCTTGGATTGTCTAAGAATTAATGAAACTCTTCATTTTCCTCTTCTTCAAGGAATCAGATCTTCTTCTCAGCCTCACAACATTTTTGGATTATCTCATATTTCTTCCATCACGTGGAAACATTTGACCATTCACTGCACTCCCGCATCTTCTTAGAAAAATAATAATGGATCATCATATAAATATGGCATAAATCTACCCCTACAACATAGATAAAGAGAAACCACATGAAAAGTGACCCCATTCGACTCAACCATTCTACCTCTTATAGATTAAGAATGTGTTCGACACACTTCCATGCCATGCAACACGTCCTTCCACCTTTTTGGAAATGTCAGGGTTGGAATAATCTAGCTCCTATGGATTTTTAGGTTGTACTTAGGGAAAATAGAAAGGAGTTCAGTGACATCCTTCTCCTCTAGCATTCTTAAATTTTTAAAGAACCCACCTTCACCTACTTCAATGTCATCCCTAGAAGTGGAATCACATGTGAGAACAACTTCATTCACAATGGGTTCTAGGGTTGGACACGTATGAATGTCCAGTTACTCATAGACCAGATCAATTACCGTTGGATCAACTATAGATGTTCTGGAATCAACAATTTGTCGACCCTCTAATCATGCGATCAATACATAGAGATTCATAACCTTGACTGATTGAGTTCTCGTATAAAATATGTGGGTATATAAATTTTAATAATTATAATATCTACATGAGGGCTATGAAGTTACTGACTCAATGTCGGAGCTTCCACCATAGAAGATCCCTCACTGCATGTTAAATTGATGCTTTGAACCAACTCCTTTTGTACTGTGGGAACAACCTTAGATTATATGGTCATTGCCACGTGCTATTTATGAATGGTGGAAATATCCTTAAACACATTGAATTTTACATCATCCCCTACTATTGGCTCATCTTTTACCACGTCAGCGGTGGTTGTCCCTCTATTCGCTTCAGCCGTGGTCAGTCCTCCACCATTCCCAGGCATAGATGTAGGTCCTGGGATATTCCCTTCCAAATATATTGGTGCATTTTTACCCCAATACGAGGAACTTCCTAATGACCACTACCAATATGGTCCTAAATATTATAGGTTTGTTTTAGTGGATCAGAGTTATGAATCAATAAATGGATAGGAATTAAAAAAGTTGAAACTTATCTCGAGTTGTTCGGACAGTTCCGCATCAGTGCATGAGATTTCTCCGATCTAATGTGAGATCCTATGATGGTCCACTGTTCCCTAGGACCCATGCCTAAATATCTTCTTATCAATACTCCCCTTCATCATCATCTTCTTTTCCACTTCCTCATCATCTTCATATTATTCTTCATTGTCATCATCCCCAGACATAAGTTTTTTCAAATTTTGATCCAGTTTGAGCACCACATTCCCAAGGTGAATTGGATCTTCATACCACCATTATTGGTGCACATATAAATATTTGACCATCATATAGTAATATCACTAGTGAAAGTTCATTTTTTCAGTAACCCGGATGTGCACAATTTATGAAACCTGGGTCCCAACTTGAGTAAATTTTTTCCATAAGGCTTTGGGATATATTTACTGCCTTAGGGTGGTACAAGATGACTAGAGTGTAAGGAGAATTAATTCTATATTAGACTAGATAAGGTACCTTATATTGTTTCTATGGATTCCTCTAGTAGGTCTACATGGTCTACCATTATTCCACATATCTTCAAGGGGTAGAGGCGCAACCACAACTTGTTATTCTCCCGATGCTGAGGTTCTGGCTTGTATTTTATCAACTGCCTGGATTAATCCTGTAATTGATTCCCCAGAAGCACCCTACCTACACCCTTATCTCCATGAATCTACACATGATTACTATATATGTCTAATGATTTTCTGTATAATCTCCTCCAAATGCGTTTCCACCCAAGGGTGGGTATACTCCCTTGATAGGCCACCATCAACATCATTCGAAAGGAAATTAATTATTTCACCAAATCCTATAGTTGTAAACATGATCCCCAATTTGTGAAGGATGTAGGGATGCCCCTCCTCCTAGACCTCATTGTACACGTTATTTTCGAACTTCTACATGTACCCAAACTGTCTAGAAAACCATGACGGCACGTAGGATTCATATAAGATATTTCCGTCAATTTGGGCTACCAGCACACCACCCCTAATGATTTGTAGATATTAAATCTTCCCCAATGGGCCCCGATCATCATCCTCCAGCTGTAAAGTATGGTCAAAATGGGTGGAAGTTAAATTTTTCATGGTTTCAAATTTTTTGTTTTATCCCTTCCATATCTAGTGTAAATGGAAATGTTCCGTCAATATTCAATAGATATGGTCACAGGCCTTCGCCTGGAGGGATGATGGAATTTGGGAAGTCATATACAACGTAGTGGGGTACATATCAACCATGATGAAACTAAAATTGTCTTCATATTATCCTATATATACTCATTGTTGAGATGTTCCCCATAATATTTTACTTCCTAGACAACATAAGCACTCTGAAATTAACCATGTTCTTAGCTTATATAAGCCCATCCATCCCCAATGTCCTTGTGCGGAAACCCATTATTGAGTCCCTTACTTTCAATATCCACCCACTCAATAAAGTATCAGGGATCCCAGTATACCAAATGATTAGTTCGTGACCTATGTTTACAATAAATCCCCCAGATTGGTATTCACCTTCTTCCAGGACCATCTACTATGATCCTCTCTTACCCCTCTTAGAAGTGTCTAGGAACTGCTTCCCACATCATGAAATCTTCACTACCTTTTCCAGATATAGAAACAAGCTTAATCATCATGTATAGTATATATCATTTAGAATTTACTTGATTTTCCTCTTCTCCTACACAGCTCGAAAAGATGCCATGTCAGAATTACGGTGCAATTCTTATCTCCCAAAACGTTCTCAATTGGAAGGAAATCTTCATAATGATACCCTTCTATGGGAATTCACCTAATATAGTGGCTTTACAAATGGATTATATCAACCTACCCTTGGTGTAAATGGAATGAATTTGTGTCCAGGGACTTCCAGTGGAATAACTCATACACCATGCCTTGCTGATGATAGAAATAGAATTGAGATGTCCACACTACCTAGAAAACATAATATGTCGATGCTCCCCTAAAAAAATCATTCATGTCAAGTGTACCTAGTACACACATGATAATTAATTCATAATGTTCCCCCAGGAATAAAGTCCCATTCGTTCCATCACTTGGTCTCATCCGTGATACTACTCCTGAAAGAGCTCGAAAAGTGGGTGGGTAAGTAATCATCAACTAGTTCACCCATGTAACTATCATTGTTTTTGGATTCGAAAGAAAAACATTAGTGTCCCTAGAATCCTTGGTAAGGTGAAAATTTTCAATAATGTTGAGTTTTGGAAGCTGTCATCACATGTCACCCACAACTGTAGTGTATCGGTCTTGAAACCCACTATCAACACCTCTTATAGAAGGAAATTGTTCGATAACGAGAGTCTATCACTCAGAAAATAATATTCCTGATCCTGATTTAACATAAAAATGAAAATTTTATTATCAAATACTACCTCTCTCACTTAATGAATCTTATGTTTTGCGATCATCTCGACCCTCCAGGAAGTATGTGTGGCCTCCCTCACAACATCATTCAGTTCAACATCCATTTCTGTCATCCATAAAATTCAAAATGTGGACTATACAAAATAATTGTGTTTTGGAATGCAAGACAGTTTGTTACAGAAAATATAGATGACATGTGCACAATAAAACCGTCTAACTTGTGAGCAAGCATGATCTTGCAGTGGTGTGAAAGATCCGTCATCTAAGAATAAGATGTAGACTAATTTCAATATATTTCATGTAGAATAGAAAATATTTCATGCATGATAGAAAAATTTCCTAGGAAATGGTAAATTCAAGGTATAGAGAATGTTCCCCAACTTATTTATAGGTGTTGAAAATATTTTCTATATGTAAGGAAGAGTTTTATGCAATAGATCTCCC
The DNA here is from genome assembly GCA_963277665.1 of Viscum album. Taxonomy (NCBI): domain Eukaryota; kingdom Viridiplantae; phylum Streptophyta; class Magnoliopsida; order Santalales; family Viscaceae; genus Viscum; species Viscum album. The sequence continues at coordinate 1,760,767,257 of OY728120.1, read as the reverse complement.
TTTTTCACATGCCACTAGATACAACTGATTGTATTCAACGTTAACCTCACAAGCTAGACTTTTGTTTCCCTTTCAACAATCATTTCAAGGGGGGAGGGTATTTTTTGTCATAAAAATTCATTTGAAGCCATAGGTAGTCATATTTGATCTATCCAAAGGCATATTTTGAGTCAACATTTGATCCCGTGGAGAATAATGGAGTTGTGTTCTATATTTGAATGATGTCTTCAAGAATGGAATCCGCATGAAATATTCTTATGCACCCAATGGTAATTGAAATGGGTTCTTCCATGTTGTGATCCCAAAGAATAGAAATGTTTGGAGCACTAAAGAAATTAGGATGGCATGCATGTAAATCGACATGCACACAATATTCTTGCTAACCATATTTGACACAAAATCCCATATTCCACATAGACCTCAATGCACTATGATACCAAGGTCTTTTCTAGTAAATACACTCACACCCCCTTATAATGGAGTACCATTCTAGGAGTCAAACCATCACTCTCATGCGTGTATGATGAACCCTTATACAAACATGTTATAGAAATGGATTCAAGATATTAGATCTGTCATGATAGGTCCCCTATCGGTCCCCCTTAAGGTGGAACCACTAGGCCTTGACCCTTTCATATTTCATTTTACTCTATGGATTTTTCATAAAAAATATCTTTTTTATGCTCAACACAGACCTTGTGTTGTGCTAATTTTGCATGAAGGCTCCCATATTGCGTGAAATCATTCAGTCAAGCACGCACCCCTCTATATGGGCTCCATGTGTTGTCCCTACCATTTGTAACTATGTTTTACCTCCTCTTGAGTGAAACACCCCTAACTTGCATATACGTCATCCATGCGGCCCTCTAGGATTGTGCGTTGTGATTTCCTAGTTACATGAGTGGTGTTTCATGTTATGTTTCCCAACCTAATGTCTATTCACATAGGCATGCTAATAGCTATCAGTTATTCTCATAGCTATGCTAACATGGACCCCTTTATCGACCAATCATCAACCCAATTGACACCGAGAAATGCATATTCCATACCTTCACTAATTGTTAAAAGGTATGAGTTCTATATGTCCAAGGGGAAGAGAGTGATTCCTCAATGTCCTTGTTGTAGGATGTTAATATCACAAGCACCCACATCCTCAACACATGATTTTATACTGAAACCACTGCAAGAGTGACACACCTGAGTGGACCAAGAACGGGATTGGAACCTGCACCCCTCATTCCCCCTCCCATTATTCATTATCGTCATGTCCACCACAAGCAATCTCGACATAATCCACAACCCTACTTGATAGGGTAGTCCCTATACAATGGAAACATCATCGTTGTACATCTAGACATACCCCTTGGGATTGCCTCCTAGAGTGATTCCCAATATCGATATCCATGCACTGATAGCCATGTATAAGGCCCACACCATCCATTATGGACACACCTTTTGTTACATGATTTTCAGGTCTGTTACTGCTTCTTGTTTCTCACACTGATAATGATTCAAATGAAATTAGAGTAAGCAACAACCATGACACCCCCTTTGGTCCCCCATAGCATGTATTCCCATTGCGCACATCCTCAAACTATATTGACATTGATTCTCTACCATGGGGATATGAAGGAAGCCTCATTGAGGTTCAATCCCATCACCCATCTATCCCATCCATTTCACACAGGTTCATTATTTATCAGAAATGATGTTAAAATATATATCAGAACTAAATGGGAATTGACTCATTTTAGGTATGTTGGTAGCCTCTTTTATGTTAAATATAGATCAATAGAAAATTATGGTTTCCCCATATATAGATGTACCATCCTAGTAAGAAAAATTTACTTTTCGGGACACATATTATGGATCCACCTCCATGAGGTTATCTGATCTCCTCGAGTAGCTCTCCAATCATAAGTCCCTCACTCATTCGATTCCTCACAAACCAAGAGTGTCCCTCCTGCAATGTGCTACTGATCACATGTATTCCCGAACACATTTATATGTTGTTGCACACTATGAACACCTTTATTATATATCTCATTTCATGAACTACATAGAAGTTGATTCCCTACCACAAGGATACGTAAGAATACTTCATGCAGTTCAATCCCACCACTCATGTCCCATTATGATATATCCTTTGAGCCCATGTGTCTCTGGAAGATCACACCGCAACCTAAGGTCCCACTTCCTTTGGGTCGCATCCATGTGTCCATTCTCACAAGACACATCCCTAGGTGTCTCATCACCCCCTTCTAGAACCACTTGGTCATTGACTCCCTACCACTAGGATACATAGGGAACCTCTTTGAGATCCAAACCCAACATCATTATCACCCTGTCAATTCTATATAAATCATGATTTTACATATACTTCCACATTCTGCTGGAATCATGCCATCCACCTGGGTCATCTCAGCATGTATACACATTAATCCCATCACTGCTCCTTACAACATAAGAGTAGTCTTATCTCGTAATCACAAAACCACCATATGATATGGGTTTTGATCCCTATCATCTATTCGTAGAATGTTTGAATCCTCCATGGGGTTCAATCGAAATTAATGGTAAAAAATTGTGTCCCCCTAATTAGGGCCTATCATCCTTTGATACTCCCTTTGTGTTGTTCATATCATCCATCACTATGTCAAATTTCCAATTTTTAGTAACACACCATAAAATTTCTATCCTCATTGGGAGTTACGATACTTCAATATTGTAAGCATTCTTACTGGTCCCAATTAGGGGAACCCATTTGATCAACTCTTATCATTTTTCAGATCAGTTCGATCCTTCTCTGGTAGATGTTAAAATTTTGACATACCCCATGTTTAATAGGTGTACCCAAGGAAAATATCTAATCATGCCTCTGACATAAGATACAATGTTGTTGATGTGGGATACCCCAGGAATTTTCACCCACGTGAAGCCATGCCAAACAGAAATCCAGGTGTACCAGTGTATCAACATCCAAAAATGCCATAAATTCCCAATGTAACTACTCTTCTGACCAAAGGTCGCTAATCTATCTTGACCCTTTGGAGTGTCTTCATAGATGTAGTGTATTTAAATGGAATCCTCAATGTTATGAAACATAGAAGAGTTTCACGAACAATATCATAATCTTTAAGGGATACACAACCTATAAGATACATTACTAGGATAAATCCATAGAAGTGGAGGCCGAAATCCCATAATCATATTTCAATTAAGGAGAAAACTTCACCAAAAATGTGGTGAATGTCACCTTCCTTTGAAAAGATAGAATTCATGGCATACATATTCTCGTCGCCATAGATTTCTCAGAATCCTAACGAAAGCATCTAAATGTACCATGTCGACCGCATTGCAGATTTTTCCTGTCCAACCTCTAACTGTATCATGGTTTCACATCCAATCTCTCCCTATCAGTGGCACAACGGTTTGGAAAATCTTGAGTGATATGTCCCCTTCGGTCCCATGAAGAGAACTTCCTCTCTATAAACCCTAAATTGAAGATCCACTGTCATAGGACCTCCTACTAAAACACCTACAATGTTTGGATCTCTGAGGCTATCATTGGATCCCTACAGCCGATGTCTCTACACCTACCTATCCTCTGTTTACTTTCACCAACTTTATATGCTCAGCTAGAAATATCTCAACCACCAAAGCCACTCATGAATCTCAGCATAAGTTAGAATGATCATATGGATAATACTAGCGCTGATATTTCTACGTAGACCTCCCTTGATGGTCCGAAAATGAAATTAAGGATCACTGACAATATCCGTTGAGTACTTGGATTGGTTGGTGAGCCTCAATGAATAATAAACTACTCTTATACTACCCAATTAATGCTATAGAATCTATAGTATACACACAACTCTTAGCGTAACTGGTGATAACCCCCACTCTTATGCGGTGCTTTAACTCTATCCCAGAGAGGGTCACCACATCATGAGTCTAGCGATCCAAACTCCACCATCACCAAATTGAGCCCTGTAGAAAGCTCACTGCCATAACCACCATATGATCGACTAGTGTCCCGACTAGAAAGAATACTATGTTTACCAACATAAGACAATTGTTATCCCTCTGAGGGTCGGCCTCACCTCATAACCTTAGGGTTATTTGTCTCTAAAAGAATGAAGTTTTATCAACCCATGCATCTTATAATCTAGTTCTACAGTTACCACATGATGCTCTAAAGGTGAAAATATGGCTGGTTCACCACCTGGATGTATCATCTGGGGAATTTATCCCTATATTAATGCCTCATCATTAATGGGGACATCCCCAGGATCAGTTTGATGAATCCTATATTGTATGAGTCATGGATGCATCTTATAAGAAAACAAGATACACAACGATCAATGGGAAATACTGGATGTTGACTTAAGAAGGAAATGGAAACCACAACACATTTATATATGATGCATGTTCTATTATTTTTTCTACAACTAGTGTTCTCAAATATTAATTCAAAAACAAATTATCAGATTCCTTTTGTATAGATACGTAAGCTACCATACCAACATTGGAGTCCCTATCCTGAAATTCAAACACGAAACACTTATGAATAATTCCTTAATCCAATCACATTTTATCTCAGTCCTAAAATAGAACCGAATATCATTGATACCAATCAGCTAATACCTGTCCCATTGGGGCCCATGCAGCAATAGTCCAATCCCACCACCAATAAGCCGTGGTCTGGTGACTATCACCATGTAGGCTTATCACTTACTTGTGAGAAATTTATATAGTACATATACACATGCACACATGTCCAATACCGTAGTATTGAATATTAAAAACCACTAAGATGAAACGAATGCATACCACTATAACCCAAACAGAGTTCAATAGGAATTTAAATGACAGTAAGATAAAATAGGATAGAATTTTAGACCGCAAAAAGTCTGTAAAAATGTTCTTGAAACTTATCCAAAAAATTAACCTCCCATAAGGCCTGATACTAGGGCTAATGTCTGATGTTGTAGGAACACCGATGTCTATCTGATCTGACAAGGCTCTGTCTGGTCCTCATTTACCCAGTACTCTCTCAAATGGTTGTTCATCTCCACAGGACATGATACATGGGGGAAAATCCCACAAAGGGTTGAGTATAAAAATACCCATTAGGACTCCCTGAAACCAATAATAAATACTTAAAGAAAATATACAATCATATATAAAAAATTATAAGTCTACAACATATAACATGAATATCCAGATATATTCAAACCATACGACACATCCAAGGGTAACTCATAACAACTAAATACCAATACTAAGGATTCATTATGAGGATTCCACAAATCACACATCTTGTAGAACACACACTTGAGCCCAATAGCACTAATGAAGTTTGCCGGATAAATATTGTTTGTCCGTAAACTATCATGAGATACATAAGTTGAATGATCTAAAGAGATATATGACATATCATATTATCATCCCAGGTAGTTCCAGGGGGTGATACCAACAAATCAATTTGGAATAACCTACTATTTGGAGGATCAATGCCTTGGGAAGTTGGCCACATCAATACTGAAGACTCTATATAGGGTATGCAGACGGAATAAAGGATCCCCACTGGGCTACTCGTGGTAATCCAACAAATCAATTGTAGTTTTTCTACCGAAGGGATCACACTAATTTGAATAGGAAATGATTCTAACCAACAATTTGTGAAATGATAAAGGGAGTACACCATAACAAAATTCATCCATGATATGGTTGATGAGGGAATAAATTCTCATAGAAACGAGAGGGTTCATGATGAGTAGTAGTCACTGGAAATATTTCTGTGCAAAATCCCACTTTTGGTCTCATAAGGACCTAATCGTCACATGGGTCCAAACATCAGTGATAGCGCATCAGATATACATTATGTTTTAATGATATGAACATTTTAGTAAAATGATCTGATTGTGGTCCAATCATGGTCAGACCCACTGGCCGACCCGACCTCGTACAATCAACCGATCCCAACCTGATCTATAGGGCTGCCCAGTGTGGCATTGTTCCCCAAGTATAGACCACACACATCTGGGAAGGTTTAAACTACTTCATATGGTTCTCCTCGACCGTGTGACCTCTTAGCCTCTTGGTTCCACACCACATCCCACAACGTCAACTCTATGCATTTGTGCACCCAATGAGATTCGCCTCCCCGTGGCATCAACACCACCACATGATCCCACACAATCCCCCACCGTGTTGTGTTCATCCTCTACTAGATTCTCCACAATAATCTCTCTATCATCCTTGCCATTGACATGGATTTCCCTCTAGACCTACATTTCCATTTTCCTTGGATAACCAGAGCCACTTATCTAACTACCACTATGCGCCACCATGCATCACCGTCAGTGCCAAATAGTTCTGTGCTTCACTATTTCTCATCTTCTACAATTTCATGGGGTTGGATACTAGATGAGGGTTCTTTGCACTAAGAATCATGTGCATACACATCATTAGTTCATAAATAATGAAGAGTGGAAAGAACAAAAAGAACATCGAAGGGGAAAAGCACTATGAACAACCCCAGGAATGAACCTCTCTTGTTGTTAAATTCTTCCTCGGTCTATTCTATAATAATAATAATAATAAAAAATCAAATATCTATAAACAAACCCAAATAATAAACCCGTAATGAAAAACCAACCTGATTAGACGATCGAACAAATTTTCCACTTGTTCTTGGATTGATATGTGCTCATCATTTATTCCATGAATGGGGAAATAACGAGCTAATGATCACAACTCACTACCTCATGTTGGAACAATAATTGATGAAGAGCGAAGCTGTGTTGTCTCCATTTTTTGATACTTAATCCACAAAATATGAGGATTTTAATCCATCGTCATTCTCTAATGTTTTATCCTGAGGTCTTTCAAAATGTATTAGAGGAATTCCATGGTTATGGTAAAAACCCTTAATTTTTAAAAAGTCTATAATAATGGTATCATCGTTTTATTGAGTGAAAATATTTTTATTCTAGTTACATCCAAAAATCAGTTTTCACAACCAACCCACACCGACTGATGTTAGGCCTAGTCTAGGGTAACTCGCTACTCATAATGCAATGGCACCCTCAGATTTATGATACCAGAACCCATTAATATGTTATTCAACATTTCCAAGAAAAAAACTCACACATGATATTTAATATTTAATAATTTTCAAACATTTATTTCAGTCCCACTGGTGCTCTGATTTTATTCCATCTAAATACCTGGTCGTGGAATAATTTTTTATATAAGATTTAAAATAATACATGAAAAAATATGGGATATTACATTCTCCTTGAATTCATATATTTGAAAAAGTTACAGTATCCTTCCTACTTTGAGAATCAAACACATTATTTAATTTACCAAGATGTAAGTCGATTGAGAAGACGTAATCCATGATGAGATATATCCATATTATATAGAACAAATTAGGATCATTATGTGGGAATATATGTTTGTGGCTCTTGTGATCAGATTACATCTCACACTTCTCCCCATAGAGATAATGTTTCCATATATTCAATGTGATCATCATTATTTCCAAATACATATCTTTCATGGGATATTTTTTCTCATTAACATTCATCTTCAATGATGTGGAGGCTATTAAAATATCATTTTTATTAGTAAAAAACCTAATCCATTATTTTACGTGTCTCTAAATACTAGAAGAGATCCCCACTTGACCAACGTGTGAGTATTGGTGTTGTGATATGCCTCGTTTTAATCTCATTGAATGTGTATTCAAGATCATTGGTCCATACAAAATTACCCCCTTTTGAATCAGCTAGTTTAGGTGGTTTGAAAATTGGGAGATGTTATTCACAAATCATTTGCAATACCTAGCTATAACAAGGGAAATTAATTTGTATATTACAGACACTGCTTAGGGCCACTCAATAATTTCCTTTTTCTTAAAAGTGATTACATATGCTCTTTCTTGGTGATAACAGGAACCATGAATGACACTTCAACCATCCATACCACACATTTATTATACATTTCATTATGTTTCTCCATTCACAATGCCTTTATAATTGTATTAATGTTCTCCTCATATTCCACTAATCACATTTTGTCTATCAGAATATTATATCTAAATTATACCATGAATTTTTCATGTAATCACTAAAGAGAATATTTATTTTGTCAATGAATATTTCTATAGAATTAGTGAGTCTTGATGGAATTACAATGAATTCACAGTGTCTAGACCATGTTCAAAAGGAAATCTTGGGAAAAAATTGCTTGTTCATCTTGAATTGGGGATATCCCCACCGTAGTTCTACCATATAGAAATACAATGCCTAATTTAGAAGACTGAACAAGTCATGTATATGTAGAAGAGGATATATGTTCTTTATCATGATTTTGTGATGTCAAGATAATCAATGATGGAGAAAATGGATATATCCTTATCCTTGAATATATGGACTAGCGCAACCCATGGTGAAACACTCAGAAATTTGATACCCATATTTAGATTCTCTTTTAAATTCTTCATTATTTCTTCCTAATCAATGATTTCCATTATATAATGTGACTTGGATATAGGAAGATATCTTAGAATAAGATAAATTGGGAACTAAATCACTTATTTAAGAAGAAGTCTTGGAAATTCATTGGGGAACAAAAAAGATTAGTCCCTCACAATCAATATGTTTTTTGGAATGATCCTCATCCTTGTATCAATAATTTTAAAAATATATGTTTCATCTTAAGGTAGTAATATCCACAATTGAGATAATGATTCCCAAGGATACTCATTGTCATTATTACACTTGTACAGAATTGGTGGATGCATCTATATGTGATGAGTGATATCACATTCTTGAATGTTTATGTTGTATTTGTATAAATATATCAAATCCTTGTATAATAAAACCTCAAAATCTTCCAATGGAAGTAACACATTATCAGCTGGGAGGTACTATTCAGAAATAATGTTCTGGGAGGTGTAATATACTTTTGATCCAATTATTTACACATTTTTCTCTCATATAAAACTCGTCCTCTATACTTTGTGGTGGTGTTTGAAGAGTTTTACAAAAAATGAAATATAATAAATAATTTATTGGAAAATAACAAAATTTAAAATTCAATATTTTTGAATAAATAACCATTTTACCTATCACCACATAATTTTTGGGTTCCACCTTAGTAATAGGATTTGAATATTCCCTTATATTTTTCCATGGAGGTTTTAATTGTGTTTTTCCTCATTAGACCCATAGCATAGGGTACTGGCTCAGATAATTCTCATGTTCCTTACAGTTGATAGATATCTCATCATGTTGGGTGTTGACTGGATGCTTCCTTTCCCATTCCACATTTTGTAATTTTCTATCCCTTTGGAAAAAATTTAACTAGTTCCCCTCTATTATACATTTTAAGAAAATCATGGTTTGGTTAAGACATATCCTAGGTGGTTTCTTCATATACTTTTGACATGTGGGATATTGGGATTTTGTTACATCTTGAGATTTTTCTATTGATTGTCCCATATGAAATTCGACTTTTTTCTTTTTATCTATAAACCCAAAAGATCATTGAGAGTCTCTAATATCATTCTCAAAATTATGATACCATCATACTATATCTTCACAACTATCAATGACTCAGAACAATAATAATTTAGGAAGATAAATTATAATTCTGATAAAGATTAGATACAAATTTATTTCAGTGTTCATGAAAATTTTGAAGTCATATCATTCATGTCATTTGAATTTTTATTCATATTCCCAGTTGGAATCTTCTTCATTTTGCTTCTATCTAAAGAACTCCTTATCCATAATAAGATAAAGATTTTAAGGAAAATATTTATTGAAAAATAATTTCATTAATTTATCCCAATCAATGGAATCAATTTCCTATGTATAATTTCATTTTTTATCAAATTCCAACTATAATCAATTTCCCAATCAAAATGATAGATTTCTAGAACAACTGTCTATTTTTCTAAGTACTTGATGAAAAATAATATCTTCTCAATAGAGTTAATCCATTGCTCCGTGATAAGGGAATTAGAAGATACACTATTAATTGGAGACAATTTATATATAAGGTATTCATCTAAAAAATTATCTTTCTTTGTATAAGTAGGGAGTTCCAAATGATTAATGTTATTACTAATAAGTTAATAAGTTTTTGATATTGCTTTAATGAAGTTACTTTCTCCTATTCCCCTTGGATTATTCATTTCATTAGATATATCATCACACTTCCTTTCAAATTTACTATTTCTATGGGTTCTGCTACATCGATGAATTAACTAAGAAAAAGAATGAATAAATTAGTTTTTGTGAATTATTATCTAATAAGAATATTAAAAAGTAACAATTTAACATAAAAGGATAAAATAGAAAATATAAATTATATCATAACCTGTTATTCCCTATGATTCATTCTAGGTTACCTATGGTGATAGAATTATCTTTAGGGTTCATAGTAATTTACTTTTCCCTAATCTCAAAATATTACTAAATCATCTTTGGTAAAATCTATATTGATCAGAGACCTTTACACATTTCATTACATGATTTTATTAAAATTAACCACAAATTTAAACCTATAGATCATAATGTATATTATAATTAGAAGACGAGGTAAATGACTGATAACCTTGAAAAAAAATAATATTTCATTTAATAACCATAATGATATCCTAACTTCATTTTATCTCTTACATATGCATTGGATATCCTGAGGACTACATGAAAATGGGGATGAACTAAAAATCCCCAGAAGGGAATAAACTATAGAATAAAGAATATCACATGGGTTATAATTCATAACATGATGACATTAAAGGGAATGAAACACAAATAAAAATATCGAGGAATGTCACATAGAACAAGATATCATGTGATCATTATAACAGAGGAATGTGGAAGAATCTTACAACATGACATAAACAAGAACCAATTATTACTGCGAAATCAATAAAACATGGTTGAAAATGTCCCATTATGGATTAGGTTTAATCAATAATCTCACACATGATGCCCCATGAGAGTAGACATTACCCAATGCATTGGAGAACTATCTAGGTTCACACATCCTCACATGTTCATGAATATGTGTGTCATGTGAATAATAAAACAATAAGTGAAATCATAATGGATTCCTTTGGCACTAAATTGAAATTGTAATCATGTAATATCGAATAACCAATGGGTTTATTGAGATGGTATAAAAGAATGAGTGGATTTACCTCATAAATGGACATTAATAAGGTAAAATATGAAGATATCAGGATAAAATATGTCTGCCTAATGTAAAAACATGTAATGTAGTGATTAGGGATATTTGGAAATATTTCATTTTAATAATGTTTTTCAGGAAAAGAATAATGTATATTTAAAAAGGATATATGAATTTTTTCATCATAAAACCAGAAATGAGCTAAGATAATATTTCATGTTAAAAAAATATATTTTATAGAAATAATGGTTTATAAAAATAATAGTGGAGTGTATATGAAAATGGGTACGAAATTTGGAAGTTCCCCATATTTTGTTATTATTATTTAGAGATGTTTTGAAGAAAACTGTTTTAAAGAATATATTTACCTATAACAGAATGATTAATTTAACCAAATACATTTCATAGATCCTAAAAATAAAATGTATACACAAAACATAAGCATAATGAAAAAATACATTAGTGTAATGAATGATATAGTGTAACACATATGTAAATTGGAGGTCTACAAAGACCCCTTACGTTAAGTTTGAATTCTTTCTTCACATGAAAATAGTGTCTTGGATAATAAAATAAGATTTATTAATAATTTAATAAGGAAAGAATTAAAAATATATTCAAATTAATAAATTTTTTTTAAGTTAATATATGGCCAATTTTATGGGTGTTACTATTTAATTTTATTGCTCTGGGAGTAATTATTTTCAGGTTTCACGGAAGGTTCTCTTATGTATGATTATGGAAGTGCTTTTCAAATTGGAATAATTATCCAAAAGTGAAATTATATGGTATTTAATCACTTATAATAATTTAAATGGTCCCATATATCATTATATTTATTATATTAGGGGGATTAAGTTTATAAAAATTTACTAAAAAATATTTAGATTTTTTTGATTATTTTTTGATCCTTGCAAACTAGTTTTGTTATAAAATTTTATATTATGTGTATGTATCTGATAAAGAACATTAATAAAATTATAATATATATATATATATATTATAATATGATTTAACCATTACCATGGTTTTATGACTGTACAAGAAGGTGGTAATGAATAATGAATAGACATCATCCATTAAGGTGGTGAATCAACACGTCACAGATGATGTTATCATTTATAGAATAAAAAGTGTATGAGAAGAGATTGGATGATTGATATTCCATTAAAAAAATAAAATAAAAAAATATATATGATACTATAGTAATCATAATCTTTTAGATAGTGTATGTAAGAGTATGATAAGAATAAAATTAAATTGAAAGAGAAATTATGATTTAAACTATTGAATATCCTCTCATTGAGAACCTTTTTAAGGAAATGGAACTGTTCTTTAGGTGAGAATAGTGACTCTCAGAGGTGGATAAGAGTGTTTAGAGAGTAATTTGTATGAATATTAGAAATATATAAATCATAGATCATGTGAGGAGATGAAGTGGTGAGTAGTTGTATTTGTAAAGGGAGTATATTGGTGTTTTTGATTATTTTATTCATTAATTTAATATTTTTTCTAAATACTATAAATATTTTTGATTGACCCGACTAAATAAATTATATAGTGCATGTAATTTTTTACAGTTTCTTACATCATTCATGACACAAAAAACATGTATTTTTCTTCAAATATTTAATACTATAAATTAATATATTTAACTATTCAACAAAAGATCATGTATTGTATAAAAATCCACATTATTCACTATTGAAATTTTCAAACATTTTATCTTTCAAAAATGGTCCCCATTTTAAGAAAATTTGTTTCTAAATATGAGAAGTAAAATTTTTAATTGAAGGTAACGTTCTTTTAAAAAATATAGAATGAAATATTTTAAATGATTTAAAAATGATTTGAATAAATTAATTAATGTATCATAAAACTATCATGTTATTATAATAAAATAATATATTAAATTATAAATATAATTACTAAAAATAAATTTTCTTTTAAATAATTATATGAATCTTAAAATTGTAATAATTTTTTTTGTTTCATAAGAAATACCAACACATGATTGTTGACTTTTTAAAAATTTATTTACATATTCTTTGATATAAATATATCATATTATAATTTATAGGATCCCTAATTTAATTTTTATTTTCATTGGTGATGTTCCTATTCTAATGTATAAATTACTATTCCTAGTGGTGACATTTCAATTTCTACGATCATGTTTATATTCGAATGATCTTATTTCTAATTGTCTTAATGTTATAAAACACCTTGTAAATTTCTATTACCAATTCTGTTTTCAACCAAGTTTATATATAAATTCAACATTTAAATGAATAATATATTATTAAAATTATTTTTTATTTTTACATCATTGATCGTGAGTGCAGTCATTTTAGTGGATCAAGCATATAAAAATTTTCCTATTCAAATTATCTTATTTTCTATTTATTATCCAACTGTAATACATAGAATTGTTATTTTTCTCTAAAAAATATATAATCATTCATTTATAAAATTAATATTTTTATTGGGGTATATATTTATTTTTTTCAAATTCAGGACATATTAATAATAATAGAAGTTTTATCAATAAAATCACGGGTCGTTAAAATTATCTTCAATAATAATAGTTTGTGAAGTTCAGTGTGAATAATCCAATTGAATTAATCCTTTGAAATGTATCTAGGGGAGAATTAACAACTTAGATTTTTTAGAACCCCTTTGATTACATAGAACTCTAGTACCTCTCGATGTAATGCAATAAGGAGACCATATGCATTTTATAATGAATCAACTATAGGGCCATTTATTCCAAATCATTTTCTTTGAAATCAGAATATAGGACAGATATTTATCCTAAAACATCCTTCAATTTTCAAAAATGTTGAATAATATTGGTGTAATGAAATACATTCAAACACATGTTTACCTCTCAGTAATTTCATGAATTTATCTTATAAAAACATTTATGGGGTTTTCATAAACTTTTTATCATTTAAATTGAATTAATCCATGAATTATATATATGGAATAAAATAGTTATTAACCATGAATGTTTATTTTCAAAATTATTCCAAATCATGTCAATGTTCCATCGTGGAATCATTGTGACTCATCCAAGGTTAATTCATGTCCATCTTATGGATATCCTATGATTTACACATGATTTTTACAAACACATTAGACTCCCATATATTCTCATTTTAATTTCCTTTACATATTCTACAAATTCTACGTATCATGTGAGTTTTCAAGATAATTGTCAAAGAAAATTACTTTACCACCTGGTAATGCATTGGGTGACCAACAACAACCCTATGGTGATGCCTGAGCATTTCAAAGACTATTCTATATATTTTTAGTTTGGTAGGAAATGGTGGTGTGAGAGTTCTCCTAGACATACATGAAGATATTTGGGTAATGATGATGAAATGCATACAAGTAATTACAATATGATGTAGACATCTCGCTGGTGTATCGTGGTATCTTTAGGATTTCCAAGGTTATGTATTTTGACATTTTATGACTGTGAGATTCTCTCACCTCCTATTTTTTTATTTTATTTACTCATTTTCACAATTCTCATGGTCTCGTGAGTTTGTTTGAAAATTATCAAGGAACATTATTATCTATATCAGGGATGTATCATCTGGATATTTTGAAAAAAATCTGATCCCAAATTTTTTATAGTTTCTCATATTTTCAATTGAATTTTTGATGTGCTGTCATGTTATCACTGGTTGAAATTACACATGCCTTGGGGATACATTCCTAGAAGCCACTATGCGATCACTAATGGTCTAGAGGACCTTGGATAGAGGAAAAGGGCTTATAGAAATGGGTTTCATGGGATTTTCTATAGATTATGAACTACACATGGCTCCTTCGCATGCCCTTATGATGGTAATCAGATCATGTATCTCTTGGATGTTTACAAGACCCACAAGTCTCGACCACCACTTCATTCCATTTCATTCCATGGAAAATTATACCCATATTGTTGTATTTATTCATTTATAGATTTAAAAATGATCATTTAGATAGATCAAACTATATCAGACCAAATATGATTTTTTATCCCATTATTACTGGTTTATTAAAATTCATTTATTAAAGTCTTTTTTCTTGTTTAAAATATATTATTTTTTTTATATTTTGTTTTTGTTTTCTTAAAACATATAATTTTATCAAGGTTGCATCATGCATATAATATTTATGATGATATAAATATAATTTATATTTATTTCATGTATATTGAGTTAAAATTTAATAATATATATTGAATAATGAATTACACCATCTATGAAGATTATATGTCGTTCATACGCATGAACACCATTTTTGCTATTAGGAAGAAGGAATGAAAGAAAGGTAAACAAAAAAATTCACATTTTAGATAACATTATTACATCATACATATCATACATATATTTATACATAAATACATATAATTATTATTCCCATTCCATTTATAATAATGCGAAAATATAAATGAGAAACACATCACATTGCTTCGTGGAAGTTCTAGACAACACATATGCAAGAGATAAAATATATTGTATTGCAATATATTGAAAGGTAGTTAGGTATATATAATATTATAACACTAAAAGAATATTTATTTCATACATTTAACATATAATCATAAATCATATAACAATATCCTTCTACAATTGATCGTGGTGGATAATTAATTATAACGCTACCTAGATTCTATAAGATGTAAAAATTCACAAGTGAAACATTACATCCTATTGGATGTAATGAGGGTTAATAAATGTGGTTTAATAATAAAAAATACATATATTTAGGATACATAATTTATTATTTTATGAAGAATAAAACAAAAATTATTTTAGTTAACGAAACAAATAAGAAAATAGTTATCGGTTATTGTTTTTTATACATCTCTTCAAGAAATCTGTTCAATCACCTCTCATGGACCATAGGGTCAGGAATTTTTGAAGAAAATTTATATAATTTATAATATAACGTTTAGAAGGTATTTTGGCAGAGTATGGTATAGCTATAAATATAAAAAAATCAGATGATGTTAGGGAAGCAGTTTCTGTTTTATTATTAATGTGAAGGGAATATATAGAAGGTTCAAAAAGGATAACATATAACATATTAATAGTATATCCATATTACATCTAATATTCCATATGTTCAACTATAAGATGTTATTGTGGGTAAATGTCAACAAAAAGTGAAATTTATATAAGTTTTTAGGACATTTAATAGTTATATTTTGGTTTAACCCCTTACATAACCTAATTTATCATTAACCATGCTAGCAACTTTTTCATATTTAAGGGGATATAATTATAATTATAATTTATATATTGAATAATAAATTTAAAAAATATTAAACAATATAGTATATCATAATGTAATTATTATATATCATTATTTTATATTTTATAATTATTTTCATAAAATTTAATTATAATAAAATACTAGTAATTTTTTTCACTATTATTTTACATTGGCATAATATAAATAAATAAGAAGTAAGAATTAGAATATTGTACTTTAAGAGAACAGAAATATTTTTTCTTCATATATAATGTTCACATAAAAATATATCCCCAAAAAATTAATTATTAATAATATTTTAAAAATCATTTATTTTGTAATAGTTGAATATATATTTTGTTGTCATTTCATAGGAAATTATGAAAAAAATATAATTTCTATGAAAAAATAAGGTTCTGATAAAAATTTCTTTAATCTCAAAATATCATTATGATTCATTCATAATTAGTATTTTTTCCTGTGCTATCCCAAAAAAATTATTTAAAACTACGATAGTGGCATTTGGTAACATTCATAGAATTATATATTTAATTAATGATTTTAATGGGAAATTTTCCATAAGTAAAATCAATTTGGGGAAATTTTTTGTAAGGTCATATTTCTCGTAATCCATTAAGAATGAATATAAAAATTTATTTCTTTATCCCTTAGATTTGATGTAGATTGACTAGATTTACTATTTACAAAGGTGATAAATTTTACCATGATTACTATTTATATTGACCTAAAATAAAAATTTTATATTTAAATAATATGGGACTGATGATTCAAAATTTCAAAAATGTTTTTTATTATTCCTTTCCAAGAATTTTAAGTTAAAAATATAACAAAAAAATGAAAACCGTAAAGAAAGGCATTATTTCAGTAAAATTATATTCTAAGTATAAAAATGATTTTATATAAAAATCCTGTTTAAAATATTTCCAATAATTATAATTATATCATATATAATAAATGTTAAATAATTATATTTTTAAACTTACTCAATATATAATTTTACCTTATACATATTTTAATATAAAATAAATTATTCAATAAATTTAATATTTTTCACTTTTTATTGAGAAATCAATCATTTTTAGAAAAATATTTAACATTTCAATATATGAAAGTTTTTATATTTCTATTTAAAAAATCATATAATTTTTATCAAATAAAATTTATGTGAGTTCCATAATTTAATTATAATATTTTATGACATATGAAATAAAACACTTTTTTTAATAAAATATATTTCCCAAAAATAAAATGGCTATACTCAAATTTGATGGATTATTTACCAAAATATTTTCAATAAATTATTATTAATATGACATAAATATACCTCATAATTTCATTAATCATATTTATAGATTCCTATTTTACATCTTGTTAATAATGATTTTATTAGAATATTTTGATAATAAGTTAGGGTTTTCATAGAAACAATTTTTCATAATAGACATGCTATAAAAGAAAAAACATTATTTATGGAATGATATTTTATTAAATATAATATTTTTACATTATCCACATTATAAGAAATAGAATCCCCTCAATTTTATCTCTTTATCATTAATTAGAGGATGGATATTTAAATGTCATTAGTTGAAGACCCACATCGTATTGATGGTGAATAGAACTCTATAAAAAAGTGGCAAATAGAAATACACATTACATATGGATTGGAAAATGTCTAGTTTTATATATAGAGAAACATTTCCAATAAGTGAAAATATGGAGATGGATGATAAAATATTGTCGATATAATGATGGAGAGTGATAAATAATAACAATCCATTAAATTTTGAATATGAAGAGAAATTTATCATTAAGAAAACCATATAAAATGTGGTACCAAAATATCCATAAATTTATCAAAAGTGAATGTAAATTTATAAAATTTAATTTCAGAATTCAATTTCTAATTTTGAGGGACAATGATAGGGAAAATGATAAAATGTTATTACTTTTATTATTTCCACGCAATACAGATAATTTAATCATTAATTTTGATCTGATCAATTTCAAATTCATTTATTACTCTAATAAATGAACATTCAAAGATGAATATTTTCATACCGGAAGAAATAAAATTAAATATTAAAGTATAATAATATCCATATTAAAATGATAGGGAATTGCTTATATCTCTTTGTACACAAAATAAACATTATTTTTACTCGTTATCAAATATGATAAATTATACTTCAACTATAGTCAATTACACTGAAATATCAACATAATGAGATCCATAAATTGTAACCATCATAATCCTACATTTTTATTTTGAATAACATGGAAACCCAATTATGATTTGATCTCAAACCATTCCATGATAATCGTAACAATAATTTAATTCACTCGTAATTTATTATTAAAAATTTTATATACAAATCTCCTATAGTTTCTATTATATTCTAATAATTTAACAAAATAATATAAAAATTAATTCAGATATGCTTCTAATAATAATTCCCCCATTATTCATTATATAAGATATTATCTTATACAAATCTACTTCCTTTGGAGTTTTATAATCATCCCTATAATGATATGCGATCAATGGACTATTTTGAATATATTATTTTATTTTTTAATCTATAAAATTATAACGGATCAATATAGTGAGATATAATCAATTCATATAATCACATAAGATATCATTAATGGATAATATTTTCATAGGAAATATTCATAAAAAGAAATAATATAATCTTGTATTCTATATTGGAGGATAAGAGTTTCCTAAATATCATCATTCACTAAAAATATTTTGATTGCATAAGATATCCATTTTTATTTTCACTTCAAAGGTTGTTTAAGATTATTACCATCATTAGACCAAAGATCAGGTCTTTTATTCTCATATTTAAAATACTCTCTTCACCTATAGAAATTATGTGTGAGAGGATAATCCAACCCAGTTTCATCTCCATGTATCTCAATGGAATTACATAAACATTCATTTTCTTGAGAGAAATTCTTCTCACACTATAATCATTTTCTTGTTCATCTGTGCATTCTCTTGAGGGATCCTTCCCACATTTTTTGAAAAGTTGGACGATGAAACGTTTTCTTCCATCAAAGTGAAATATCATTGATGAATACCTGAAACAACATATTTATTTTTATATTACTAAATCCATTAGAGGTTTCAGCTATATATCTAAATTAAGTGCAATTGGAGTGGTTTCTTCAATGATTCTAAATCCTCTAAAAAATGAAAAAGTCATAATTTATAAACATAAAAGAATACATATTTCTAATTTCATGGATGGTTAGTAAACCAGAATTGTACAATTAAATTGTTAGAAAATTTTATTAATATGTACCATACAAATAATGACATATATTACTCATCTCAATGAATTCATTCCACATCTTTATATATAGAATACAATGGAATTATTATTTAAAACATATCCTATTAAAATAATCCCCTTACATGGAGTCAAATATATCATAGTATCCTATATTTTATATAATCTTCCACTATTTATCTACATCACTATAGATATAATATATAGAGAGTAAACTATTTTCATAGTCTGTGCATTATGGAATGAAAAATATTTTTTTTCATATTGATATAATAATCTAAAACTACTTGATCAAAAGACCCAAATAAAGTTGGTGGATATTTGAAAAAAATATTACTAGTTTTAGGTATTATTGAACACGTCTTATAATCATACATTTCTTGGGATTTTTTAGGTTTTTTCAGGTGAAAACATTTTAGTTTTTGAATTTTTCTGAGATGCACATGATTGGTGCATGGTTTTCCCAATTTGTACGCCCTTCTATAAAAAATAGTGAAAACCTATGTAATGAGATTTTTCATAATTAGAACACGATTTTAGAATCCAATCACCCATATTAGAGAATGTATGCAACGAATTAGAAGTTTCATACAACTAGGCACGGTTTTTGTCTAATATTTAGGCCCTTCCCATATAACCATGTATATGGGGTTTTTTAATCCAAAATTAAGTTTTAAATTCCATAAATCACTCTATTAGGATCCCAACAGAGTGGTAAAACCCCCATTTAGTTTCTACTTCCATAGAGACTCCAAATAGCAGTTTTTGTCCCCACTACACCCCTCTAGAAGAGTTTTGAAGTATGTTTAAGGGCATCTGATCTTCTCCCAGTATGATTCCACTTCCCATTCTCAACCTTGATCTTTATCCACTTTTTACTATTAGGTTTTATAGATCTCCATATTGGTTGGTGGATCTAACCCCCTCAATTTCAGATCTAGGATGTAGGTGCGATTATAGATTCCTGTTGTCATTATTCTTTACTAGATAATCCCAATCATTGTTTGGAGGATTTAGAACCCATATTTCCAATGCATGCAGATCCCTTTTCCATGG
Source organism: Viscum album (assembly GCA_963277665.1). Lineage (NCBI taxonomy): Eukaryota > Viridiplantae > Streptophyta > Magnoliopsida > Santalales > Viscaceae > Viscum > Viscum album. The sequence goes on along the minus strand of OY728120.1, from coordinate 1,760,746,402 downwards.
ACAATTTGATTATTCGTAATTTTTTAAATTTATTTTAAATATTTTTATTTTAATTAAAAAATGGGAAATTGATTCTAATTTTCTTATTAAACCTAAATTCCATTGATTTGGGGGATTTTGATTTGAAATTGGAGTTTGGTATGAAATTGAGAAAATGCACAAATCCCAATGAGTTGGGGCGCGTTTGTGAAATTGATTGATAATTGTGAAATTTTAATTTTTTAATATATGTTATGAAATTAATTTTATGTAATTGATTTTAAAATGGTATTTTTCTATAAAAAATAGTTGAATTGATTTTGATATAATCCCTTTTGTGTAATCTGGACAAAATTTATTTTTTTATAAAAGCCCATTTTTGGTTCTAAATAGAGAATGTGATGAATTATTTTATGCAATATTGAAATAAATTGGCCATCATTTTTGGTTATTCAAAGTCATTAAATACATAGTTACATAGTTATTTATTCAGAAAAGACTATATGATTTATAAAAATCCAAAACATATGTACAACACATCACATCCATGATAGGATGGTGATGGAGTCCTCCTAAACAACATCTAATGGATTTGTGTATACACATATTTTCTTGTCACCTTGAGAATGTGGAGTCCTATATCCTGATACAATCATACCTTCATTAATATGACCATGAATCTCTCTTGTTTGTATTTGAAATTAATATAATCTATTGTTGTAATCTTTATAGGATGACTTGTTATTTTTATAAACAATTTTATATAAAATATTTTTAAGCCATTAGTTTAACTTATTTCCATTATTTGAAATTAATTTCCTGATTTGTTTAATGTTTTTATTGAATTCCCAAATAATTTTATTTAAAGTAGAATTATTTTTTTGGTTAATTAAAATTTGGAATCTTATTTAGGAATCCTTGTTGAGTCCATAATAGTCTTCAAAATCACCCCATATTTTGGCCTTCATGTGATTTTAGATTAAATTCTTCATGGTTTTAGAAAGGGTAAATCTCCACTTATTGCTAGTAGTAGATGTTGTTCCGTTGTCTTTGATTGATGCATTTGTTGAGAAATTTAATTTTTTTCGTTTTTTCTCGTAAATATTTGTAGTATATTCAGCTGTTTATAAGTTTTTGAAATCAAGAACATCGTTACTAATATATTTTCTATTTTATGCACATTGCATTTTTTTCATCTACTGTGTTTGTAGAATATTCGTTTCCACTTTCATGTTTTATGATTCCGGATTTTGGTCAACAACTAATGGGGATGAAAAATGTCTAATAGGAAATGTAAGGACTGGATCTATTGTTGGGTTTTTAGGGTACCTGGTATGGTTGATATCAAAACGGTATCAAAGGAGTTGGTTTTTAATCATTCCTTGATGTTATTACACCATTAAGTAATATTATCAGGACATATAAGGTAGTTATGACTATGTTATTGGATATCTCACACTATAATGAAACTTAAGTCACGAGGGTTGCTTTGGGAATGTTTCTTTGAGGACTTTTTCTAGTATTTTCCCTATGTTTTTAATATATTAACATCTAAATATTTTATATATATCTATTGGGATTAACTTCCTTATTTCCTTGGTTGTGTATTGAATCTGATGTCTTCTTTGTTGTACTCTGATGATGTCTATCATCAAGACTTTGATAATACATGATAAAAAGATCCAAGAGGGAGCTTCTGATGAAGCCCAGCAAGAGAATCATATTGTGGACCAATTTCTGGTTGATGTAATTATGTGTACTTTCCATTCTCCTAGACATGCACCACCACCATTCCTCGCTTAGGCTCTAACTATGGAACCACAACGAGTTGATCTCTGGAGCCATTAAAAATAGTTCCATTAGAATAATTCAACAGTGTTTAAAGGATCCAATAATCCTCAATATTTTTATTTATAGTTGATAAGGATTGAGCATTTGTTTTCATTCATATAAATTCCTACCAAAATTAATCTAAATTGTGCAACCTTCACGCTGGAAATACCAAGTAGAAGATGGTGTGACACAATTATATAAATGATGAAACATGATGTCTTAGAGTAGGTAGATATCATGGGTTATTTAACCATATAGTTTAATCTAGATTCAATGGTTTTAAAAATGTATATTTTGTTTTTTAATCGTATGAAGGAAAATAAGACCGTGAAATAATATTAAAAAAAAATATGAGATAGTGCAGTTTTAACCAAAGACAGTATTGAATTAAAATAGGAAGGCTCGATGGTTTGAGTTGGGACCATTTTCTGATAATTTTTCTAAGGTTTTATAGTTGTTTATCCCTTTTCATGCTAATGAACTTGATAGAGCATTGATGGTAGAGATGGACTTGGTTAGAATGTCTGGGTATTTGGAATTTTCTCTTCTCTAGATGGTAGTGTGTTTTTTCCTAATGGAATGTGGTAGTGTGATGATTCTTGTGGTTCTTCTTGATATAATGGTTTCTCTAATACTATTCTAGTACATGGAAGAGTCCCTTTGATTATATACCATTGTGATGAGAAATGTCATTATAGAGTTCTCATAGAGTTACCCACGGTATGTTGATCCTATAGATGCTCAGGTAATTGATAGAATTTAGTCCTTGATTATTAGACTCCTCATAGTGGATCAAGATCATCAAATCATAATAAAAATTTGGTTTAATCATATGCATTAGGAGAAATGTTTTTCCATGAAAATTTATCTAGAACAGTGATTATTCCCACAGTTGAAGAGTCTCTAGTGGAATCAGATATGGGTCTAGTGACTATGAGAGGTACCACTATAATATATTCTTCATTTGTGAATGTTATATTTTATATTTTTATATATCATTCATTAACTTCAACCCATATTGTTAATCTACTATGTCATGTTATAGATATTTTGTCTTATGTGTGGGATATTACCACACCCCTTGGAACAAAGAGTGAGTAGGGTCTAGGTAGTCCTACTAGTGTTTTCTCAATTTATGATGTTCAGTTCGCTTATATTTTTCTTTTTCATGGCATGAAACCTCTTCAAGTAATATTTTAGATGGATTATATCATTGAGAATATATCTTAGGTTGACTACTATCTCAACTGGGTCACTTTTACTTCAACTGATTGTGTATGTAGTATATTTCAAAGATAATGGGACCAATGGATGAGAAGTGATGTACCATATTATCTATAGATGGGGAATGTTATATTTGTGTTTTCTTTTTATCAAGAGTGGGAATCATTGAGCAGTGAACACCCTCCAATTCTTGTTTAGTTCGCAAAAGTGTTTTGTTATGACTACTCAGGTCAGAAACCGAAAAGAGAGGATTAATTTTCCCTTGATTTGGAAACATATACCTAACCCTTGCCTATTTTTTTGTACCACATGGAACATGATGATATAATGGAGTTGAGGTCTCATATGGATGAAATTCTAGAGAAAGGATTTATACACCCAATTGAGTCATCTTGGGCAGTGCTGGTTCTCCTTAATAAGCATGCTGATGGTTCACCTTTCCATTTTGTGGATTATAGATAACTCAATTGTGTTACCGTAAATAAAAATTAAACATTAACTTAGATTAATTAGTTGTTTGGCCAGTTTATTTGGGTAAATTGGTTCTTTATGTTTGATCTTCGATTAGGATACAATCAATTGATGATAATAGAATCTATCATTCAAAAATCTATCTTTTGGATTATTAATGGCCATTATGAGTACATTTTCATTCTATTTAGTCTAATTATTTCTCCATTACTCTTTATGTATTTATTGAAAATTATTTTCCACATGTATCATGATACCATTATTTTTTGCTTTTTGGATGACAACCTCATGAACTCTATATTGGAGGATGATCATGTGCGTCATCTAATAACTATTCTAGGATTGTTGAGAAATCGCTGACTATATACAAGGCTATCAAAAATGGTTTTTTGGATTTGGGATGTGAATATATTGGGACACTTGGTTTGGGAACAAGGTATCTTTGTTGTTTTGGAAAAGGTGACGGTCATTATGACTTGAGAACAACCACATAATGTTTCCATGATTTGGAGCTTCTTTAGATTGACAGTGTATTATCTATGGTTCATAATGGACATATCAATGATGGATTCTCAGATAAATTCTCAAACTCTTAAGAGAGTTGTGTATTATTGTGATGATAAATTCATGAAATCTTTTTTTGAGTTCAAATTCATATTTACTACTTTACCGATGATGACTCATTAACGACTAGGAAGGGCTTTGTGGTTTTATGTGGTGCATCTGTTTATGGTTCTGGATAAATAATTATACAAGGTGATCATATCACTGATTATGGATCTTATTGGAATTTTCCACATGTAATGATTTAATTGACCCATTAACATGAACTTATAATTTTTATGCACACACTTTGATGTGGGATGCATTAACATTTTGGAAAATGGTTTAACTTGTTTTCAGACCAAAAGATATCGAGTTATATCATTTTAGAAAAAAAGAGTTTAAACTCCATAGGATGCATTAGGTGGAATACCATTATTATTTCAAAATTTAAATCACCTATACCCTGGAGAATGGGAATTTCATCGCAAATTCTTAAAACAAGAAAAATCTAACCATGGAAGTGAAGGAATCATCAAAAAGTGGATCTTGGTGGCCGTTTTTCAAAATTTTGGGAATCAAGGGTTGAGGTTTCATTTTCTTATGTTTAGTCGACATCCCATCTTCTAGGTATGATTCTTTAGGGTCATATTCATTATGTTGAGTTCTATAGCATTAGAGCCTCTCTTTACTGTGGGGAGAATATTGCTGAGGCGGTTTTTTCCAATGAGGAAATTGTATTCTATCAGAATGGGTTTTAGTTACGTTAGAGTTAAGGGAAGGTGTTATGGGGGACTTATATAATTTCTAATGGGAAGATCACCTAGGAGCCAAAAATATTTTCTATGAAACATGGTGGAAATTCTATTAACCAAGAATGAGATAGGGAATTGATGAATTTTTCTATGGCTATTATACATTCTGATGGGGAAGGAAGAATAACCTAAGAACTCTGAGATTTCTTCAGACACTTATATTTAAATATTTATAGTGTGATGAGATATTTATGGAATATTTGGTTGGGTTTTCCACAAACCTAGAAAAATAATAATTTGATATGGGTTGTGACCAACTTTCTAATAATGTCATCTCACTTTATACCAATCCATCGAAAAACCATAGTTGAGTAGTTAGGAAATATATATATGAACGCGATCATTCATTATAACAGTGTTTCATTTTCTATAATCTCTTATAGAGATCTTTATTAGAATTTTTGTTATTGTGGTGGCCTTCAAGAGGCACTGGGGTCTCATTTCTATTTTATTATGGTATATCATCCTATCTCAGGTGGCTGGAAAAAAAGATTTACAATTTCTTGAGTATATGCAATGGGTTATCATTCTTGACTTTGCTGGGGATTGTGAAAACATCCTAGTGACATTTGAGTTTTCTTATAAAAATAGATACCTATCAATGAACATAATGTCTAATTTTGAGGAAATTTTTTGTCTCCCTTGCAGACATCCATTGTGTTGGTATAACTGACTAAAAATTTCAGTTTCTTTATTTTTGAATAAATCACATTATTGTTGAGTAGTAAACTCAAAATAAAAGGATCCAACAAAACCACCATGTTCAAAATTCAAATATAAAGTGAAAAGAATGAAGGAATAAAATTTTCAATTCATCCAAACAACATGTTCTCACATCACCCCATCACCTAAGGAGTGGAATACTACCTCCACCATTATACCATCAAACAATTAAAAGAAAAATAGAAACACCGACACTAAAAACCAAAACCTCTCTGAAAAAGAAGGAACCCATCAAACCAATTCCAAAATGAACCAAATAAGATCAGATAAGGGAGTTTAAAATAGAACTGGAGCATCATAGATCCAATTGGAGGAGCTGAGAAGAATGGCTCAAAATAAATTTGTGAAGATCATATGTGCATCATTGAGGCAATGAGATCATCCAATATGTATGTCATAGAGGCAACTAGAAAAGCCAAGAATCCCATCATAGTGAAAACTGGATCATCCGATAGATGCATGGAAACAGAAACTGGAGAAGCCTGTTGGTGCATCACAGAAGATACTGGATCATGTAATAAGTGTATCGAAGATCCAAGAACCTCAACCAACACTATATCTATAACCCTTTCCAAATCAACCAACTTCTGATATGGATTAGATGACAACAGAGAATAGATAATTGTGACAGAATCTTGTAGTAGATAATTTCAATATCATTGATGATAATATATAAACCCACTCCACCGATGAATGAATATGAAGGCCATAGATATGAACCCTCATTGTTGTTGAATGAATTTGAAGGCCACTTATGACCTAGACTCTATTTCATGAAGAACCCTTTCCACCAGAAGTGGAATGCAATGCCACCCTAGCATAATGCAGCCATTCCACTGTAGGATCCAACACCACCACTACTAGTGAAGGGATATATGAAATAATCCACCACCATAATCCTTTCTTCAGAGACCCAAACCCTCTTTCCCTGCAATAACAGATCACATTGGATAAATCCCCAATCATCATTGTTGTGATGGTAGGAGATTGGTCAATGTTCTATAGTTTTACTGATCTTGGTTCAAGAGATGAAATAATAAATTTTCATGATTAATCAATTAATATTTATGGCATAAATCCTATATAATATTTATTTTGATTCTTATCATAGTCAATTCCCATTTTTAGTTGATGACTAGGTCTTTTATAATGTTTCACCACTGTTGGCTCATCGAAGATGTGGGATTTCTGGTAAAAATGATTTTAAAATTATGGGACATTTTAAGGATGTTGAGAAGGTTTTTAAATTTTCACATTTTTTATCACATACACTGTAGATTACTTTGATACAAAACATGTTCCTTGTTTCACATCTCTAAAAGTATCTTCTTATTTATTTTATGTTATGAGCTGGAGTGATCCTGAGGTTGAACATAATTTATCTATGACTAAGCGTCTAGTATAAGTAGTTGATTTGGAATCCAAGTTACCTTATTAGAGTAAAATACCTTTTGTTTTAGTTTAATGTAATTATGGTTACAGTATTCATGAGACTTTGGAGTGGGAGGAACTGACAAAAGAGCAGTTGCCTCATATTTTTGGCATATAAACTTATGAATAGGCTTTCTAAGGAGATAATGTTTCTATGATGGGGAATTTGTAACATATTATTACTATTAACAGGTTTTCCTAAACCTATTATTTTAAACATTAATTGTTTGGTTTTGGTTTTGGATCGTTTTAGATAAAAACATTGGAAATTTTGAACGTTTCTGGGATGTGCATGTTTGGCCAACCGTTTTCCCTAATTATGATTCCCGATAGAGAAAACTATGTTAAGCAAGGAAGTGACGTTTTTCATGGTTGGAATAATGTATGAAATGTCATGTTCCCACCTATTAGAAACTGTGAATCCAATTATAAGGGGTGCATGGCAAGGGCACATGGTTTGGTCTAACCGTTCTCCCCTTCCAAACTAACAATGAGTATGGGTTTTTTAATCTAAAAATAAATTAATTATCCTGAAACCCATATTTTAGGATCCCAACAAACCTATAGGAACCCCATTCAGTTTATTATATATTGGAGTCACCTTATATTAATTTTGGTCCCTATACCCCCCTCAAAAGTGAATCAAATCTTGTTGAATATTGATTAATCTTCTCCCTTTATCTTTCTTCTTCCTGATCCCTATCTCTCAATATCCCCTCTTCCAACAACTGTGGTTTATAGATATTAGTGATTTTTAGAGAATAAAATCCCATAAATTTTATATTTTGATTTAGGTGTAAATTCCATATCCAATATTCAGCATTCTTTATTGGAAAATCCCAATTTGGGTTTAGATTTTGAAGATCCCTTGCTTCCAGAGTAGGTGGGTTTGTTTTGTGGGTCTAATTTGATTAACCCTAAATTGATTAATTTAAATTTTATTGTTTGAAATTTCATTCAGTTATCTTATTAAAAATTAAATTTAATTAAATAGATGTATTTTGAAATAATGTTGGATTTTTGAAAGAAATTGGGAAACCCCCCTAATTCCATTAAATTGCTGAACGTTTTTGAAATTGATGAAAAATTGTGGAATTTATATTATGAAATGAATTTGATGGATTTGAATTAAAAATGTTACTTATGGAAATTTTAATGAAATTATTTTGACATGAAACCATTGGTTTTACTTTGGAAAAGAAATGATTGTATTAAAAACCCTTTTTGGATTTAATCAGAAATTTTGAATATTTAAAATGGAGAATGAGATGATTTTTATTTTAAAGAGTTTGAAAATAAATTTCACAAAATTTTTATTTATTAGATAACATGCATTCATTTGGTAGTTAGTGATTTATTTGTACACCATTATAGATTTTACAAATTTAACAAACATAAATTTCGCATGTCACATTTCCAATAAGAGAGTGATGGAGTCATCTGGAACATTGTTGATGGGCTGTGTGTATCCACATATTCCCGTGTTATTTTTATTATATGATGTACCATAGACTAAAACATTCATACCTTTAGGAATATGACCTTGTCCCCTGATTTTTTTATTTGAAATGAATATAATCTATTTTTTTAATCTATTTGGAATGCATTTTGATTAATATAAACTATTTTTTATGAAATTGTTTGTTACTATATATTTTTAATTTGTTTTCATTATTTCAAATGTAAATATTTATTTGTATAAATATTATTGTGTAATACCAAATCTATTTATATATGTAATGCCCCGACCATAGTTACCCATAGTCAGTTCATTATTACATAACATTGGCATGATCATAATGGATCATATACCCAATAACCAATCAGTTTACTAGCCTTGGAAGTACTACATACAAACATGATTTTTAAATTACATCATAAAATAAAAAACAACAACATTTTTTCCTCTTTGACACTCTTATAACACTTATCATATTCCAGCAGGTTAATCTTAATATACTTCTTCGAATTCTGGGAAAATTAAAACATAAGAAAGGGGTGAGATCCGATGCTCATTACGGATGACAATATAGAGGAAGCATTCATAAATAAGCATTAACATTTAATGAATTGTATTAGACTAAAACACAATCATTTTAAAAATAAACATCAGCATAATATGGAAAAGTGAAATAAAATAATGCCTTTAACATAATCACATGGATATTATACTAGTCTAATAATCACATGTACTATCAATATCCAATTTCATAATGATGGAATGCATAATGCTGGACATCATAACCACATAGTCATGGCCTCATTCCAAGACTACAAATACGATTTTGTCAAGGCCTTGTGATAAGGTAATAGTTTTTCTCGTGAGACCTACCGATGCATCGAGGGGCTATAACAGGCTCCACCTATCACTTACATAGTCGAATTCATTGCTCATTTCAAATGTGTGAAACATAATCTAAAAATTCATATTAAAACGATCATAAAAATGTCAAAACATTAACTACAATCCATGAATGTCATAAAAATAGCACATCCACAGTCCAACATAACGCATTAAATACAATATGGATGATTGCGTTATAATAAATCAACCTCAATCAAGAATAATGAAATATATGTACATAGAATTAAATAATTTTTAAAACAATTTGAGAGATATCTCACTATTTTCAAAAAAACAATAAACCGTCAACCAATTTATCAAATAAGTCGTTTAAAATAGATTGTTGAATAAAAGTGTCTCATACCAGTTTGATACTTTGAAAACAATTTTAATGATAAAAAATTCATGTCCATATAAATAAATTCTTAAAATCATTTTGAAAACATAGACTTCAATGAGAACAATTTAGAAGAATAAATCATTAGAACATTTAAAATGATATTTTAGTTAAAGATTTCCTAAGAAAATGGGAGACACTTGAATAAAAATAACTACAGAATTAAAATAATAAAAACATTATCATATAATGAGATTTATGGGATTCATGATATAGTATTTAAATGGATAGTATATACACCATATAAAAGTTTAATAGTGCATTACAACAAATAAGTCTCAATGGAATGTAAATTGAGATAAAATCCCTTATACAGAATGTATCCTTAGATGAAGGATGAATCAATGTCATAATTTGGTGTAAAAAATATAAATACACTAAATATTATTGGATATTCAAGGTAAATAAATAACAGCACATTCACACACATTCTTGTAAAGATAGAACCAATGACTTGGATGTTTAACTAAATGAATGGTAATTGAGTTAGGATTACCCTTATTATGTTCATATAATTGACTTGAGAATTTTTTAGTAGAGTGATTATGTGTATCAAAAGTATATACACAAAATGGGGAGTGGAAATTACTACAAAAAAATAGGGAATTCACACATAATCTTCGAGGAAAATAATCCATGATGTTTTCCTACAACCCAATGATTTTAAATTGAAATTATTTGTTCCATTACCGATTTGGTAACTTACAACGCTTAACCACCATGAAAGGAGGATCATAAAATTAATTTGAAATACCCATAATTTAATTTATATTACCAAAATAATTCAATCATGGGCAGTACATACCGCACACAAAAGGAAATAATGGAAAATATAGCATGAATCTCACAGGAATAAAAAGTGATATGAAAACCCCTTACCCTATACATTCCCTTAGAATAGGGTATGTTAACCTTATGTATAATGGTGAAATAATTTTTATTAAATTATAAAAAACCAAATTCATAAATTTTATATCATATATGATCTTCTAAAATTTCGTTGTTAATGATATTTCAGTAGTATCATTGTTTTGGGTCTTAACTGATTTGTATACCTATATTTTTTCGTTATGTAAGTCATGTTCTTTAGGGATTGTATGTATTTGATTCACATCTAGAATGACATTATGTTCTTAAACATTATTTTTAATCAGAAAATGAGAAATATTCTTGAAAGCTTATGATGAGGAATGAATCTCATTGCATTCGTAGAGACGTTATTATGTAGGTACGCACAAGCGACAATATCATTATATTGATGATGAAATTGTGTATAATTGGAAGGTTATATTATATATAAATAATCATTAATATGTTATATTTTTTATTTACTTAATTTATAATCATTGTTATACCCATCCATATAATGAAGTGTTTAATAACAAACTACACCATGACGTGGAGACGGTAATCCATATGTACGCACTTATGGGGACTTTATCATTCATAGGTTGGATAGAATAATGAATATGGTTGAAAAATATTTATAATAACATCACAGTATCTATATGGTGATGGAGTAATTATTTTTGTATGTAATCAATAAAGGAATAAGAAGTGGAAGAAGAAAAGAACATAGAAATAGGTGATGAAATTATTACTTCTTCTTTGGGTGCTTCTTTTTGATGGGATCAAAAGCTCTCCGTAGGATGGCTTTCTATTCAACGTAAGTCCCCTAGGATTATGTCAGGGTAGTTTGGAGGATATTTGATTAGGCTTTGGATGAGAAAAATGGCTTTGTATTTGTGATTTTGAAAGAAAGGGAAAAACCCTTTTATAAGAGAGGTGAGGGTCACTTTATGAAATGTTTGAAATATTAATTTATTATATAATCATATTCAGTCTATAAGGGCTCCAAATGGATTTATTTTAAGGATATCGTGGGGATGAGTTGAAAACCTCTCAACCAATAGGTATAAGATAGGTTTAGGTAAGCATATTAACCTTATCATTTAGATTTAATTCTAAATTAATTAAATTAACTTTTATCATATATTCTTATATTATTATACTAATTGGTTAATAAACATACTATAAAAACTAAATTGAATCCCATGTGGTTCAATAATGATATATCTATTATTATATGATTTATTTGTAAAAGTATTAGATTTTTAGGAACATTATATAATTTATTAATATTGTATTTGTTTTAAACACTCATTTAAGTCAATTATGAAACTATTTTTAATTTGATTTTTGTGAAAGTCTTAAAAACATGATTACTTCAACCCAGATAAATTAAATCAATACTAACATGACGTAGTAACCTTTAAAATTAGTGTAATTCATCAAAAGAATAATATTACATTTATTAGGATATTTTTATAATTAATTATTTTAATCCATCATTAATAAGGTAATTGTTGCATCATCATTGTGTCATAAATAAATATAATTATTCAATATAAAAATTGTAAATAAAATAAAATTATGTCGGAAATAATTTTATATTCATAATAAACATTTATAGTCAAATTTATCTTATGAATAATTCTATATTAAAATTTTTTAGTTATTAAACATTGAATTTGACACTTTTAAATCTTCTTTAAATAAAATAATAATAAATGTCCTAATCTAATCAATGTGGGACAAAGAGGACCATATTTATTCCTAAGTTTTATTTTAGTCAAAAAACACATATCCAATAGAATTAGGACAAGTTTTACGGTAATTATACTATCATTTTTAACTTTAATTACCCTCTTTACTTTGAACCATGGAAAATAAAATTCAAAGGTTACTATTCACCAAAATTTATTTTCATCCTATTGAAACACATTATATATGATGATGTCAATCGGATCTGTCGGATTTTTAAAATTCAATTCACAGAATTTGTAATATTACATTTTATAATAATATGAAAATTTTATTAGAAGGTGGTTAAAAGACATTAGGATGATCAATAAAATTTTATAAATCTAATTTTATTGTAAAATGACTACAATGAATTATATTGAACATATATACATATTAGGTATCTATTTTGACAAAAAATAAATATAAATAAAAAACAATTATTTAAATAAAATCTAGGTTTTAAACAACAACACCGGGTTTTTTACTATTCATAAAAAATTGAATGTTTTCAGAAAAATACCAAAAATTAACCCTAATATAATTATGATCTTCCAAATTAAAACATGACGTATTATTTACAAAATCCAAGACATTTAAAATTTATTAATTAATTTAAACTAATATTCCCATTTTTGAAACCCAAAAGTCAGTTTTTGATGAGTAAAAACTATCAAAATATTGATATGTGTTTATGTCCTATTTAAATGTAAAATTATTTCCAATGATCATGATTTAATTGAATGATAAAAATATAATATAATTGTAATTAAAAAAGATTCTAATGTATAATTTAACACTATAAATTAATTTTATTATAATATTTGTTTTGAATTTAAATTTAGTATTTTTCACTATTCATCAAAACATGAATGTTATGTAAAAAGCACTAAAAATTTATCCAAACTATATTTTAATGTCCTGATTCTAAAGATGATGTTTATTTTGTAAAATTGAATATATTAAAGTGTGAAATATTATATTAAAAAATGTTTTTCCATTAAAAGTCGGTAAAATTACATTTTTTGAAAAGTACTTCTTTTATCTGAAAATTTGAATTTTATTTTTATATTATGTCTATGAAGCACATTATATTGATGTTAAACTAATATGTAGTATATAAAATTCAAAATTCAGTTAATACTATTAATATCCTTTTTTTCAACGGCTAGTTTGTCAAGTCGTGGTGCGCTCGAACATGGTGTTGCTTATAGCGCTAGATATTGAATTACATTAAAGAAAATAACATACTATGAAATATTGGGGTGTTACATTCTTCTACAATTTTTGAAATTCCATCCTCTCTATTTTAAAATTGGGCTTGAAAACATTATTGAAAGTCCCACATCATAAAAAAGGTCATCAAAAATATCAATTTAAAAGAATGAAATAGAAGTACAAAGGTCACCTGAGAAAACCCATATTTGGATTCCATATAGGAAAATATATATATGGAAGATAAAATAAGTGTGATGTTCTAATGGAGAATGATAGAAAAATGATCCGGATAAATTTGAAAATAAGAAAACCACAATTTTATTATGGGTTAAACTGCCATTATTTTCCCAGTAGGAATTGTATACATGGATTTTTTTTGTTTTATGTTCCATTTCATTAATTTGTGGAATTTATTTATGAGATTGACTAAAAACATAAATATATATACTTATATTTTATGTATAGGTTCATCCATTAATAAATTTCTACAACTAACTCATCTTTTCTATAAATGATGAGTTATTAAGATGACTTGGTCACACCTGAAGTGCTAGAATTAGCATCTAGAGAATCAAAAAATCCAAAGAAGATAAAATATATATTTCCCGTGTCATTTGAGATCAACCAAAACCAAATTTTTAGTACCAGATCAGATGATCCCCAAAATGGAAAAATATTTATAGAAAGAAATATTAATCTCAATTTACAAAATTAATTACACAATACCCAAAGTTTAATAAAGACCACTCAATAAACCATTCTCATTAGAATATTTAAATATAATCCATACTAATATTGAAACCCAAAAATAAGCAGAATATAATCCCATAGCATTTCAAAGTAAATCTGTAACATCCCGAGATTTTATAAGATATATTCATTTTAATTTATTTCATATCTTCTGTTATACGCTACACCAAGATTATCTTGCACTATACGCAACACCGTATAAGCTTGCAGTATACGTAACACTAATCGTGGATCGTGTTACACCCAATTTCTTGTTTGTTTGATAGATGTTATGCTACGAAACATTGAGTATATATATATATATATATTCAATCTATTTTGTTATACGAAACAACAAAGGATTTTTTCACTACACACAACCGTGAAATGTCTTGCATTACACGCAATCGCAACCTTCCTCGATAGCGTGTGTTGTACGCAATACCGGGTTTTACTAAACAATGATATATTATTATTATATTATTATGAACTAGCCATTATGAATAATATAAACTAAATTTTAAATTTTATAACATTATTATTCATCTTACACATTTTCTAGAACATGGTATAAGAAAAAAATAATTTTTTCGAGTAAAATAATTATTTTTCAAAAAATGCAGTTTGCCGCCTTTTGATGGCGCACCCACATTAAATCTAATTTTTCACATGTTTAAAAGTTCAACTTTACAAAATAAAATTATTCTTTGGAATCAGGATATAAAATTTTACCTTGGATAAATTTTTCATATTATTCTGATAACTTTCTTATTTTAATGAATAGTAAAAACACGCTATATTTTAATTAAAAACAAATTTTTTCATCGTAATAATTTATGTGTTTAAATTATAATATTGAATGGTTTTAAAGTAAAAATATAATATGTTTTTACCATTTAATATAATGTATGTCATTAACATTGATTTTACATTGAATTCGTAGGTTAAATAAATTCAATCTTTTGTAATGTTTTAAACAAAAACCCGTTTTCTTTCGACAACGGGATTAATTTTAATTTAATTTCTGCAATTTCTGTGTATTGAATTTGGAAAAATTGATTCCCTATTTGGAATTAGTGGGTCTAAATTATATTAATAGATTACTTTTTATTTTTGGGCTTTATGAATAGTAACAACGGTAAATTTTATTTACCATAGTAAAAGGTAAAATGGGTAATTAAGGGTAAATATAATATTATAAAATTATCCTAATACTTTTATTAATAAAATTGGATTATTATATTTCATCCAAAGTCATATTTGGGTCTTAATGAAATCCATTAGAAACCACATAGAGGTGATTAAGACCTCCAGTTTATTTTATTTTAATGAAAGTGAAATATGTCTCACTCAACTTTAATAATTAACGTATTTTTAATATATGTTTATATAGAATATAAATTCAGTTATAAATAATCATTTTAAATATAAAATGTTTTTTTATCATGTTAAATTATTTGTAATTTTTAAGAGTTATTTTATTACCTTATTATCTTATACATTAATGATGCAGAAATTATTTTTTTAGTGAAAAATCAATAATATAGTTTTTATTGGAATAGTAATACATATCAAAAGGCCCAAAAATCTGAAAAAAATTATTAGTAGTTTATATATAAACCCTAATCATCCAATGGAAGAATTTGGACCATTTTGATCCTTATTAAGGAGATTAGGACACTTATAATATTTTATTTGAAATGATTCCAATGTTGTCACCTTAATAATTTAATAAAGATAATAATTTACATGACGTTATTTTAAAATGATAAATTCGAGTAAAATTATTATTATAAAATATTTGATATTTATCTTCATCAAAGGAGTTTTTTTTAATTTTTATGCAATATATATGTATATTAAATAATTATACAAAAATGTTGTACTAATTATTTTATTAAGAGATATACCAAATAAATGGTTTTAAAAATATTAAAATAAATATTATATGAACTATTTAATGTGCTCCACGAATTTTCTAGAAAACTTTCACATGTTAGGAATCTATTAAATATTTTATTTTGAATATATCCTCTGTGTAGATTTTATTTAAATTCAAATAAATGAATAGTGTCAAAATTGAAATTATTTTTATTTTATAAAAATAACATATTATTATATTTTTTAAAAGTCAAAAAATAATTAAAATTTATAAATTAAAATTTATATAATCTGAAATGTCATAATGTATACAATTATGGAAAATTAACAAAACAGAAGTGATTATTTATAACCATTTAAAATTTAGAATTTTATTACCACAAATAAACTTAAATAGATTAAATAAGGATAAATCAAAATGATAAGGTTTAAAATATGATAAAAACATGTATAAATATTATTGTTTGATGAGATTAAAACCCTATATCATCTAATATTCTAATTGAGTCATTTTTTGAGGTTTTTATGTGGGGTTTTAATTTATATTAAACTAATATTTTTTAGGATTCCAAAGGTGCCACTCTCCTCCTTTATAAAAGAGCACCTCCTCCCTCTCTTCCTCACACCATTTTGAGCCTTTAAGCTCTTCCAAAATCTATCCATTTCACTTCCCCACTTCCCTAGAAACCTTATAGAGTTACTGGATTCTCAAAAGTCCAACCCTAGTGCCCTAAGAAGAAGTTTAAAGGAGTTGCGTCAAAGAAGAGGTAATCTCTTCTGCCAATTCTTTCAAGCTTATTTCTTCTTCAACTTATTCTTCTTTAGTTTTTTCATTATAAATTAATAAAATCAGTATCACTAATATACTGATATGTTATTATAAATATGAAACAACCCCATTTCACCTTCTATCCATCCTATGGAAAATGAAATCACCGCGCATGCGTACGTACGGAATACCGTCTCCACGCCGTGGTGTAATCTGTTTTTCCAACACCAACTTACTTGGATGGGTATAATGGTGTATAGAAAAACTATACATAGTTATTATAACATCATAATTATTCTTATAGATTTTATCATCCACTCAAATTCAATTCAATAATTATGGGAACAATATCATCGCTCGTGCGTACGTACGGACTACCGTCTCCACGGCGCGACGAGATTCATTCTCAATGATTAAATATTCATGAATGATTATAAGGTATACATAATAAGTAATCATGAAATATATGAAATAATAATGATACTGGATTTATGTATATATATATGTATGTCATCCAATTAATTCAATTCAATTCAATGAGGAAACGAAAACAATGTTCATGCGTACGTACGACCTACCGTCTCCATGGACGGTGTATTTCATTCCATTTATAGGTCTATTATATATATGTATATTATGAATATATATTATATATAAATCATGTTTTATATTCTAGAATTAAGAAATCATGATCTAAGTAATCATATGAATAATTACAAGTCAAAACACGGACGATAAATGAAACAATTTTACCCAAAACACTCTTTATAATGGAATTTACACAAGAATGGGTAATATAAAGTCATAACTGAACCATATAAGATACCATAACAATGAATATGATTCTGTAATAAGTCAAAGAAATTATTTAAATCATTATACAGGTGGTTCGGATCCATATGAAGCATATCAGACCTAAGGTAAAGGATGACTATTCCAATCTCGTTCTTATCCGAGATTGTTTATTCGTAAGTATTTACTGGAGTTTTTGTTATCATCCAAGTCCGTGTTTTCTAAAAGTGTTTTTATGTATTTTTAATGTCCTTTTTACCCATTTTTTCTTTTACTACATGGTATGTAAGGAATATTTCTTTTGTTTATGTTACGAGGTACTTTTTGACTTTTCCTACAAAAGTATGAGGATAATGTTTTTTTAACTTATACAGAATGAAAGGATTTTTACGGTTTTATAAAGATTGATTTTCATCAAGCTTCCTCAAAAACATTTCATGACTATTTTCAACAAAATCCTTTTCTTTTAAAATTTCATGACATTTTTTGAAAAGAAAATGATTTTGAAGAAGAATATATTTTTCTCAAGAATTTATTTCAAGTGTTTTATCAAAACCATTTTCCATCTAAGATGACATTATTTCATATGTGTATGTTTCAAGTATAATGTCTCTATGATTTACGTGGTTTCACTTTTCTTATTATAAAATGATATCCATTTCATTTATATGGATTATGTGATGATGGGATTATGTTTATGAAACCCATTTTATTCATTGGGTTATTATGAATGATGTATGTTTATTTTGTTGCACAAGTAGGAATGATTTCATTATGAGATTGGTGGGACCTATATCTCCCTCCAATGCATTGGGTAAAGATTTATATCTCATGAGATAGACATGGATGGAATGGTATGTTTATCTGGTTCAGTGTAACAGGACTGAAACAAGGAGTGAACTCAATTCAGAAAGGGGCTTTGTCCACTAAGAAGGTCTTGGAAGCAATGCCTTGCCTACTATTGAAATTATAACATGTGCAGAATGGTTTCCACAATTACATGTTTTATTCCCATTATATTTTATCATGGTTGATGTTCCATTATGATATATGCCTTACGTACTTCCACAATTTATATATCTGCTCAATATTTTGATGTTTAAATTTCATGTTAAAGTTTTTGTTTTCAAATGTTTATGGATTGTTTTATGTTCTATTTGTTTTCCCTTACTGAGCATTTGAGAAAACCATTTTTATGTTTTATTTTCCCCAGCAAATAAAGAAAGTTTTTAGGTAAGGAAAAAAAGGGAATGATCATTATGGGTGTTGTTGAAGATCTTTCACCACGATTAGAAGATTACGTTCCGAGTTTCCAAAGACACTAAAATATTATGGTTCTTGTGTGTCAATTTTTGATATGTATTAAGTATTCTGAAAAAGTAATGTAATTTCCATTAACGTCAAGCTTCAAGTCTCTACAAAATCTTTTCATTTATCTCCAAATAAAATTAACTACTCTTAAAGTCTCATACCAATTTGTAATGAACCATATCACAAATTCTATATGATAGGTTAATCATTTCCATCAATAACTGAAATATCTAAAAAAAATATATTATATCAAAATAAAAATAATCTACCATTACTCCTCAAATTAAATCCTATAGTATTATATTTTTCATAGGCATAAAGTGTTCCGAATATAGAAAATTTCATCCAAAATAACATTAATAACATAATCACCAAATAATATTCCTATACCACGGATATTCATTTGATAAAACATAATATCCCAAATCATCTTATTATTGATCAATAAAATCATTTAACTAAAAAAATTATTCACACTAACTAGGGAGTTCACATAGTTCAGTGGTAGGCAACAAATCCCATCGCACATTGGTTGTGGGCCGATTCTCGAATATTTGTCCGATATAATAGGTTGTGACACAGTTTACATGTTTTCCATTTTCAAAACAATATTTTATAACATTCCCAAAATGAGATAAATTCCTACAAATTACCATAACATAATTTAACCAAAAAATTTATCTCATACCTCACATTTTCATCCCAAAAATTAATTACCTATAATTACCTCAATTCAAGGATTATATAAACCCAAATGGTTCATGGTAATTCTATACAAAAAATAAAATAAAAATATACCTCAAATAGCATTTTCACATAACGAACAGCATGGTTACGAATAAAATAAAAAGGTATTCCAATGTAATCACATAATGATATATAATTAATAATTTTAAATATTTTTCCATCCATTTATTTCCACGTTATTTCTTCCTTAACCTAGAGGTTATCCTATAGAATTAGGAATTTACTCAGGTAAATCCAAGGTCCCATAAATTTATAGAAAATGTATATAATTTAATTCTTAGGATCATTTTTATTTTCTTCCATCAAACTCTACATTTTTTCTTGGAAATTATTGACATTTTATCCTCCATTACCACACATAAAGCATTTCTTTGTTCCATTGAGATACTATCCTAGGTTTCCTCTTCCATATTTCCTTCCTGATCTAAATTGATCTTTATTTTCTCCATGGTGTCCACTGATTGACCTCTTATCATTTTTCTCATTTCTCTTCTTCGTTTATTTCAGGATTTGGTTATTGTATATGTTGTTGATAATATTTTGGGAAAACTGATTCCGCATGAAGATGATATCTTTTATGCCTATCAACATTCCATTAATTTCTTAATGTCTACCAAAATGACACTTACTATATCATGTTCAATGTTACAATGACTTCTTTCAAATCCATCCATTGTCTAAAACCAGAAAGCATAGCGTGAGTCATAAAATCATTTAGAGAAAATCATGACACCTTATTTTCAATGTAAAACACCTTAAAATTAACCAAGGTTATTTATTCACATCTTTAATTGAAATCATTAAAATTAGTTAGTAATGAAAATGCGAATTATTTTTAGTATATCCATTGGGAGTGTCATATCCGAGAGCGTAGAAAGGCCCGTGGTGGTGTACCAGGATACCCCGGGTCATGCCCAAAACTCCTTTTCTGAGTTTTCACTGCTAGGTACATCTGTGCTACAGTTACCTCTACCTGCTCATATGAAGACTAGGATGTATTTCTTAGAAATATCAAAAAATATATAGATTACCAAAATTCTAGTATGTTCTTTAATATTAATCCTCAAGTTCAATATTAGGGTATTTTTCTCTAATAATAGTTTTTATAAATCATGCTTCCAAGGATTGTACTAAACATCCTTTGATACCAACTGTAATGCCCCAAACATAGATACCTAGAGTCGGTGCATTACTACCTAACATTGGCATGATCATAAGGGACCATTACCAAAAGAACATCCTGTTTAGTAGCCTTTGATATACTAGATACATACATATGTATCACATTACAACCTGAAATAAAAAAATAACATTGTGTCCCCTTTGAACACTCTTATATCTCTTAGCCCATTCCTGCTAGTTAATCTTAAAATACTTCTTTTACTCTTGGGAAAAATAAAAAATAAGAAAGGAGAGAGAACAGATGCTCAAAATGGTATCAATATAGCGGAAACTTTCATAAATAAGCCTAAACATTTAAGGCAATATATAAGACTACAATATATGCCTTTTAAACATAAACTTCAGCATAATATGGAAAAGATAAATCCAATAATGTCTTTCACTTATTCACATTGATATCCTACTAGTAAAATAATCACATTTAATATTAAAATCCAATTTCATAATGATGAAATTTATAATGTGGGATATCATAACCACTAATTCAAGGCCTCGTTCCAAGACTACAAATAAGATTTTGTCAAGGCCTTGTGCTAAGACACTACTTCTTCTAATGATACATACCGATGAACTAAGGAGCTATATCGAGCACCAACTATCACTTACTATGTCCAATGCATTTTTCATATCAAATGGTTGAAGCATAATCAAATATTTTTTATTAAAACTATCATACGAAATGTCAACACTTCAACTACAATCCATGAATGGAATAAAAATAGCACATCCACAGTAAAACATAACACCTTCAATAAAATATATAAGATTGTATTATAATAATTAAACACCAATCAACAATAATGAATAATATTGATATAGATGAAAATAATTAGTAAATCTATTTGGGAGCAATATCCCATTTTTCTTGAAAACATTTAAAAGTTGCACTATTTATAAAAGAATTCTTTTAAATGAGATTTTTGAATAAAAGTGTCCCATATCACTTTGAAACATTGAATTGAATTTTAATGATAAAACTTTCAGGTCAATATAAATAAATCCTTAAAATCATTTTCAAAACATTGACATCAATGAGAACAATTTAGAAGAATAAATCATTAAAACATTTGAAATGATATTTTTGTTAAATAGTTCCTAACTAAATGAGAGACACTTGAATACAAATAATTGAGGAATAAAATTAATCAAAACTTTATAATATCATGTGAATAATTTGACTCTAGATATAATACTTCAGAGGATATTATGTACACCATATAAAAGTGAATTGGTGCATAACAACGAAGAAGTCTCAATAGAATGTCAATTGGGATGAAATCCATTATAAAGTCTGTATCCTTAGATTATGGATGAATCAATGACATAATTATGTGTGATAAATATAAATACACTAAATATGAATGGATATTCATTGTAAATAAATAAGGGTATATTCACACATATTCTTCTAATGAAAAAACCATTGACATGGATGTTAAACTCAATGAATAGAAATTGAGTTAAGATTACCCTTATCAAGACCATATCAATGACTTGAGAATTTATCAGTGGAGTGATTATGTGTATCAAATTTATATTCACACAATGGGTGTTGGCAATTACTACATAAATAAATAGTGATTTCACACATAATATTGGAGTAAAATAATCAATGAAGTGTCTGTATAACCCAATGAGTTGAAATTTAAATTAGAAGTTCCTTTACCGATTTGGTAACTTATGAAAAATACTTTTCATGAATGAACAATCATAAAATGAAAATTTATATACCCATAAATAAAATTATATTACACAATTAAGTCAATCGTGGGAAATGAATACACCACATAAAAAAATAGTGGCAAAGATAACATGAATCTCATGGGAATAAAAAGTGAGTTGAAAATCTCTTACCATGTACTTTTCATTAGTTTAGGGTACATTAACCTCCATTATAATGGTGAAATAATATTTAGAAAATTATAAAATAACCACATATATTAATATGATATTATATATGATCATCTAGTATTGCATTGTTAATGATATATCAGTAGTATTATTGTTTTGGGTGTTAATAGATTTGTTTCCTTTATTTGTTTTCTAATGTAGGTCATGTTTATTATGGATAGGATGTATTTGGATCACATACATAATGGTATTATGATCTTAGAAGTTATTTGTAATCAGAAAATGAAAATTTTTCTTCAATGGTTAAGATATGGTGTGAATCTCATCGTATTTGTGGAGATGGTAATCTGTACGTATGTACGAGCGACAATACCATTTTATTGATGGTGAAATACTATGTAATTGGATGGTTATATTTTTTATAAAAATCATTAACATGTTATATTTATTAATTACTTAATTTATACTCATTATTATACCCATCCAAATAATGAAGTGTTGAATAAATAACTACACCACAGTGTGGATATGGTAAGTCGTACATACACACGTATAGAGAGTTTGTCATTCATAGGAGGATAGATTATTGAATATGGTTGTACCATATTTATAATAAAATCACACTATCTAAAAGGTACTAAATTTATTAGTTGGTATGTAAACAACAAATAATGAGAATGTGGATGAAGAAAGGAACATTAAAAGAGGTTATGAAATTATTACCTCTTCTTCGGGTGCTTCCTTTTTATTTGATCAATGGGGCTCCATAGGATGGAATTATGATCAATGTAATGCCTCTAGGTTGATGTGAGGGTAGTTGGGAGGATATTTGAGTAGAGGATGGCCGAGTAAAATGGATTTGGAAGTTTGGTTTTGAGAGAAGGTGAAGTACACTTTTATAAGAGAGGTGAGGGTCACTTTCAGAAAATAATGAAATATTAATTTATTATATAATCATATTATGTTCATAGTTTCTTAAAAAGGATTTATTTTGAGGATAAGATGGGGATGAGTCGAAAAAATCGCAAACCAATTGGTTGTAGACATGTTTAGGTCACTATATTAAGCATATATTTTATATTTAACTCTTAGTTAAATAGTTTAACTTTTACAATGTATTCTTGTATTATTATACTATATTGTTAATAATCAAACTATGAAAAGCCATGAGTACCCCTAGTGGTTCATTAATGACACATATATCATTATATGAGTCCTTTTGAAGAAAAATATATTTTTAAGAACATTAAATAATTTAATAATATAATATTTGTTTTAAATACTCATTTATGTCAATTTTGACACTATTTATAATTTGGTTTTTCTGAAATTTATAAAAAATGGTTACTTATAAAAAAAATAAATTAAATCATTCCTAACATGTCATATTATCCAATAAATGTATTTTAAATCATAAAAAGTCTCAATTTACATTTATTTTTATATTTATAATATTACTTATTTTAATATTTCATTAATAATGTGATTACTACATCATCATTATGTCATAAATATATTTTATTATTTAATGTATAAAAATTATAAATAAAATACTATTATGTTGGAAATCTTTTAATATTTCTAATGAAAAATTATATTTGAATTTATCTTATGTATAACCCTATATTAAAAATGTCTTAGTTATTAAACGTTGAATTTATCACTTTTAACTCATCTTTAAATAAAATAATAATAAATGTCCTAATCTATTTCAAGTCGGTCAAAGAGGATTATTTTTTATTTCTAAGGATTATTTTTCTCGAAAAACAGTTATCCAATAGAATTAAAACATGTTTTAGATTTATTATAATATCATTTTTACCTTTAATTTCCCAATTTAGTTTTAACGATGGTAAATAAAATTCAAAGGTTACTATTCACCAAAAAAATTTCATCCTATTGAACTAAATTATAATTACTGATGTCAAACATATCTATATGATTTTTTAAATTCAACACATAGTTGAAGTAAAATTATGTTTTATACCAATTGAAAAATGTGCCTTGAAGGTTGGTAAAGTCGTTATAATGTGAAATAAAATTTTTCAAATCTAATTATAATATAAAATGACTCCAATGAATTAAATTGAACTTATATAAGTCTTATATATCTATTTTGAACTAAACTAAATTTTTATAAAATAAATAATAATTTAAATAAAAAGTAGGTTTTAAACAATAGAGTAGTGTTTTCACTATTCATCAAAAATTAAATGTTAAAAAAAACAAAAAATTCAATCTAGGTTAATTTTGATCATTAAAATTGAAAAATGATTCATATTTTATCAAATTCAAAACACATAAGTTGTGTATATTAATTTAAAAAAATATTCACGTTGTCGAACACAAAAAGCTGGTTTTTGAGGAGTAAAAACTATCAAAAGATTGATATGTGTTTATCTCCATTTAAATGTAAAATTACTTCCAATGGACAACATTGGATTAAATGATAAAAATAAAATATAATTATACTTAATAACAATTCAAATTTATAATTTAACACTCTTAATAAATTTTATGAAAATGTTGTTTTTAATTAAAATTTATTATTTTTCACTATTAATCAGAATATGAATGTTATCAGAAAAACTCCAAAAATTTATCCAAACTAAATTTTTATGTCCCGCTTCTAAACAAGTTGATTATTTTGTAAACTTTAATTTATAAAAGTGTCAAATATTTGATTTACAATGATATCTTCAAAAAAAGACGGTTTTTTTTAATACGTCTTTTATCAGAAAAATTAAATTTTGTTCTTATATTATGTATATGAAACAGATTATATGAATGTTAAAATTATATGGAGTATATAAAATTCAAAATTTAGTTAATACTATTAATAAATATTTTTTTAAGGCTTGTTTGGTATGTCAAGGTGCGCTCGAACTCGGTGTTACGTGTAGTGAAAGCTAGTGAATTACTATAAATAAAATAACATACTATGAAATATTGGTGTGTTACAATATAAAGATGAAATATTTATTTTTTTAAATAAATAATGGAATCTTATTATGGAATCATTGGTGAGACGCAAATGGTTTTTTAGCTAGCACCATAGTTTTTCCTTTGTGTGTTTATAGATTATCTTCATATTAGTTCAAGAAAGGGTATGGTTACACTTATAGGTGCTATTAGCTATTGATCCACAATCTTATAGATTTACACCCACTAGGACTTTGGATTTTTTCATGATTTCTGGTACAATACTGTAGGACATGTGGTTTTTTATATATGGTAGAGTTTTCCTAGTGGAGTTTATCATGTATTCATATAGAATTATAATATTTTATTCCATTGTGTTTGCTGAAAATTCATTCCCACATTCATATATTATGATTCCCGGTGCTAGTCATGAACTAGTGGGGATCAGAAATGTCCTTCGAGCGATGCCAAGAGAGGCTAGATTATGAGGTTCCTAGGGTACCCAAGATGGTTCGTGAAAACATTGGAGCATTAAATATTAAATAACAATTTACACTTTCCCTAGTGAATTATATTTTTCAATATGATACATATTACTTCTCATTCCATGATATATTTGAGTGAGTATAGTCCAAGGATATTGAAACCCAAATCATATTCTATCTATTTTCTCATAAGTATTTTTCATTACATAGGCCTACACTATAGTTGATCACTCAATTCCTATGGGATACAGATATTTAATAAACCCAAATATCATATTGGGAGAAATGATATATGTATAGTATATTCATAAAATTTTGGATAATAATTTATTTGATATCTATATAAAGGGGGGTTCTATACATTATATTGCACCATAGTTTTGTCATTAGTCATCCATGAACATTATTATTAAATAAGGATGTTATCCTATATACAGAACTATTTTTAGTGTCCTCAATTATTTTAGAACATATTTGTAAAAAATTAAAATGTTAACCTTAATATAACACAAAATAAAGTGAACCATACATTCCATACATATATATTTAATCTTTTTAGTTGAATATTAATTACATTTCATAATAATATATGATATAATTTTGTTGGCATAGAACCTTTCGATACATGGATAAAAATAAAACTGATTAATAATTGAACAATGCCATCTCCCACTAAGCCCTTCATATTAAAAACCCTTCTTAGAAATGACATACATAATATGACAAAAAATATTTTTATTCATAACCAATGAAAATGAATCATAAAAAATGGTGACATCATTTTAGTAGTAATGGTAAAAAATAAAGATATCAATGATCATATAAGCATAACACGAGTATATGAATATGATAATATGATATTTACATTTGAAAACTAAATGCTTTATATAAATGATCATTATCTTCTATCATAACATAAATCTTGGTAGATAATAAGTCATGAAAAATAAATGAATTGAAGAACATGAACCATATTAGTAGAAGTCATGGAATTGTGTAATACAAATAATTTTATAATATTGGGATCGTGTATAAATAGGAATCTTAGTACACATTATGTTAAAGAAATGAAATAAGTACCTCCAATAAACTAATTAATTTAAATCAAGTCCACACAGAACATTTTGGACATGAATTCAAAGACCACAGTTACGATTATATACCTGAAGTAATGGTCCCTAATTAACCATATGGACATGAATTTGAAATCAATGCATAATATTTTGTCCTGGAAAACCATGTCCTCACATAATATTATGGACATGAAATCCAGTTTTAAAATTAATATTATGTACATGAATAATAAATCCATGGTTATTATAATGCATATTAATGTATAATACATGCATTATCTTATGGGAATAAAAAACATATCCTTGAATAATCAAATGGAAATGAATACTATTACTATATATGAAATTGTGAACATGAAATGAAGTTCATTTATAAAATATTTACCTCATGACATATACATATTTTCCAAATAAATTAGAGGGATATATAATTGTCAGTCCACCCATATCATAATGGTAATTTCTCATATATCAGGACCAAGATCATAAATAATTATTCATATCAGAACCTATGAATATTAATGGGTTTCATAATCATTTAATAGTACAATAACAAATGTAAAAAAATTCGTTTTATAAATTCCAAAATATGGAGATTTAATAAAGATGTTATCATTAGATCATATACCCAGTAAAGAATTATAATTATAAAATGATTTTTTAATGTATGATAAATTTATTTAATAGTAAAAATGATAATTTCATATTGGAAATATACATATCACTATGAAATGTCATTTATATAAAATAATTTATATCAAAAAATTAAAGATAATTAATACATTAAAATAAATATTTAATCATGTAATGGTAGCCTCAAGCCATTTTCTGATCATGATAGTTGAAAATTTTGTTTATTCTATATAAGTAAAAATTATAAATCCCATTAATACTTTTGTAGAAAAGTTCCAAAGTACAAGATTTGGGAAAAAAAATAGAAGATTGCTTTAAAATGATTTTGTAACAATTAAGTCATCCTTAGAATTTTCATTAAATTAAATTAATTTATATTATTAAAAAATTATTTATAACTTATTTAGAATTCCTGGATAAGGAAAAAAATTAAATTTATATGAGATATAATGTTGATTTTCTAAAAAAATATTCATTCTATTTGTACCTTAGATGATGTAAATTAAATGGCCGAACAAAATATCAATAAAAAAATAATTAAAATAATTACTTTATTGAGAAATATATAAATAGAAATGATTTCAGAAACTTTTCCAAACACCATTATAAATAACATTGAGATTTTAATATAAAAAACATACTAGTTTGGTAAATATTGAATCATAAGCCACAAGAATGAATGAACATTAGATGGATATTTAAATAGGAATAAATTTTATATGTTGAATCATAAAATTAGTTCATTGGTAGTATATACATTAGAAAAAAGAAACATGTGTTGATAATTTCATGTTTCCGATAGAAATAAAAGAGTGATGAAAATCATAGACATCATTTTCAACACCAATAGTACATTTTTGAACCTCAAATATAATAAATATAGATTGAATATACATATATATTCAAGAAGATTAATCATACATATCACACAATACATTATTTATATACAACCTTTTGTCACCCATTTAGTAACAATTCATTATGAATGTCACTTTTTGGGGTGATAATAAATTCATTTTTCATGTATGTATTGGTTCAATGGTTCATGTTATTATACCATGATCATGGTTATGTCA
The DNA here is from genome assembly GCA_963277665.1 of Viscum album. NCBI lineage: Eukaryota > Viridiplantae > Streptophyta > Magnoliopsida > Santalales > Viscaceae > Viscum > Viscum album. The sequence goes on along the minus strand of OY728120.1, from coordinate 1,760,717,390 downwards.
TCTATAAAAGATATATAATGGTATAGATATCACTAATACTATATATAAATACATACATACATACATACATATATATATATATATAATGTTATGCATAAAATCTATATATATAAAAATAAATTATAATGTTCATGGAGATTGTAAGATGTTTGTGCCCATTAATGTTGTTTTGACATTTCAACGGGTGGAATGAATAAATGATACATAATAAATAACCTCAATAGAATAATTATTAAACCATATATATCATATAATTTATTTATAGCCGTCTTTATTTCCTTCCCTGTACAAATGAATCAGATTACTTTGTGGATGTGGTAGTCCACAAGTACGCATGAGAAATAATATATTTTTCAAATAGTATGGATGAAAAGAATATGTAAATAATAATATCACCCGATGGTCAAAATAATGTCAGGAAAATAATATATAAACTATAAAACCATTATAATATCAATCCATTAACAATGGAGATGGATAATAAATGTTTTCACTACATAGATATGGTAATTCGTGCGTATACACGAGCTCTATTTTTTACATTGCATTTAATGAAAAGATTGTGAATAATAGTGGTTTTAAAATAAAATTAACATATAATTATATTTTTAATAACTAATTAACCACTTTATGAAATATATAATATATATAGTGGAGGTAATATATGATTTATATTAATATTTATTGGTTATGGTGAATGAATCTTCTTTGAAACAATAACATTAGATCACATCTAAACAACAATAGGGATAGCGAATTGGGAAGTGAAATATCACTGTAATATGGATAAGAAAGTAAATAATTTATTTTTAAAGGATATTATTTAGTAAAAAGGACTAAAAGGTATGGATATGTGAGGGGAGAATGTGATATATTGTAAATGATGTGGGGTGAACTTTTGGAATATGATAAAGGATTCGTATATAATTAATTCATATTGTAGACCAATTTCATCCAAGATAAAATGAATTAAAATATATTATCACATGGTTATCAAATCCCATCATCTAATAAATTTTGGATAGAATTATGTGAATTTTGAAACCATATCTTTTAGTTTAAACCCTTCATCAAAAAGTTTTTATCATTAACAATTATAACAAATATTTTACTTTTAAAATAATATAATATTAATTATATAGTAATAGTTGATTCATAAATGGAAAAAGTAGGATATTTTATAAAATATATTTTCCTAATTTTATTCTATAATTTTTTTTTCATAATTCATAATGAATTAAATTATATATTATTTATAGAAAATATAAATGATGTAAACTTTGAAACAATTCCATAACATTAACTTAAATGAAAAAATCAAAAATTTTGAACTTGAATATAATATATTCTAATAACACTAATATGTTACATTATTTTGTGAAATTAATTTAATAAAATAAATCACTCTAAATAAATTATTATACTATTTTTGAAATCTTTAATTTTAGATAGATAAATAATTAAACAAGTATTTAATTGGCATAGAATATTATATAAGGTAATTATATTTTTTTATTAAATTAAAGAAAAATAACCATCATAAAAATAATATTACTAAAATTAGAATTATTATAAATATTTTTTTAAATCAAATTTATGTCCATATTGAGTACATATGATTAATCTAAAACTAAAAAGGGTGACATATCATAACATTCTTTTCATTCAATATTAAAAATTTTAATTTTTCTGAAAAAATTTATTTTTATCAAATAAATTTAATTAATGTACTATTAACGTTCAAATTAACATCATACAATATTAAGTATGATTAAATATTATTTCCCTACCAAATTTTTAATGTATAATAACATGATTTAAACTTTACTATGGTGATAAATTTTACGATGGGTACTATTAATTTGGAATATAATAAAAGGGGCCTATTTACCAAATTTAAGACACCTTCTTCGAAATATTGAATAAATATTTTCATAATAAATTTCTATAAGTGGGACAAATTAATTTATTTTAATAATTTAAAATTAAATGAAAAACAGTGCTTCAAAAAATTGTATTTTAAATATAAATATATTTTTATAAATAATTCATGTATAAAATTCATTGAAAATACAAAAATTATATTTTAATTAATTTAAATGAAGAAAAAATATTTTAAAACTAATAAAAAATATATATTGGAATTATGGATACTTTTTAACAAGATACAGTTTTCAAAAAAATATTGTATTTTAATTATTTATTAAAAAATTATATTTTTCATAAAAAATATAAATATTTATGTATAATTAGAACACTATATTATTTTTTGAAAAACTAATTTATTTTTTAATCTAAATTTACTGTGAGTTATAGGAATTAATTTTAATATTTAATTATAATCTAATAATCCCTAATTTTAATGAGATTATGTTTTTGAATTTTAAAAGGACTTCACCAAATTTTGGGTAGTTGTTTACGAAATATTTATGATTAAATTAATTTTCAATAGGATGTTTAGATATATATTTCCTAAATTATTTAATCTAATTCATACCCTCAAATTTAATAGCTACTTCATAATGGGTAATTAATAATATTTTAATAGTATTTCGTAGTTCTTTTAAACTCGTTGTTGTGTATAACATAATCAATTAAATAAATAAATTTATTTAATGAGAAATATTTTCTTAAATTATGTGATGTTACACATAGAGGCTTATTTTATAGTATTACTGGATTACTATATCATCGGTTTTTAAATCTGTGTACCATAATAAAGACTTGGTTTGATGGGTACCAATTGATGTTCCATATGAAAGCTAAATGTTGTGGTTAGGAACCTCATCGATATCTTTATATCATGTTTCAAATATGTATTTAAGAATTGGTTAGGTGTATCTGAAGAAAATGTAAATTTCATGTTTTGATCTTTTTTCGAGACTGTTCATGTACATTGGAACCCAAATTGGGGCTTTGGTATTGAATTTTAACTAATTTCTAAATATTCAACAGACGCGATTTATGTGATCAATTCTTGGAATATAGTTAGAATATCCAAATAATATTCCTTATATATATATTACCTTATGTATTTATTTTTATGATTAAGGATTAATGAGTTGAAGACACCAAAAATAGTCATGTTCTATGGATGCAATGATCATTGTTTAGATGTAAAATAAATTTGATCTGTTGATATAAATTATTGTGTTCATTTATAGATTCATGTTATTATTTGTTGAAGAGAATTAATGAATTAGTGATACTATATGTATATATTTTGGATTATAACATTATAAATTTAAGAACCAAATTTAGATAATGACTTATTTAATAATGGAGGTGTGATTCATATCTTTTCGGAACTTTATGAGGATATAAGTTTCTATGGTTGTATAAATATAATCTTCTTTATACTTATTAGATTTTAATTTAGGGTTGTCATTGAATTTTCAAAATAATGGATGTCTCATTACGAGATACATGTGTGGAACAAGATTCTACCCACATGAACAACATTAGGAGGTATTTATTGATTTTATATAAATGATAGTGAAAGAGTTAGAGACCATGTTTTCGATAGAGGAATCTAATGATTATCGTGGTTGTTGATAATGGTATAGGACAGTTGGGGCTATGAAATGTATCACTGTTATTTAACATGAATCACTGAATAGTGAGTGAGTCTATATTGGGGAGCGGGTGGCTCAATCGAGAGCCTATCAAACTTCCCCAACATGCCAATGGGGTTCTTGGTGAGTTATTTATTAAGGGATATTTGGAATGTTAACTCAAAAAATCTCCCTATGATTTAATCTCTCATTCATTATGTTTTGAGGCCCATTCATTCATAACCATATATAATTATCCCTTGACGTGTTTCCCTTCATCTACGGTTGATCATGATGAAAAATCTAATTCTATAATGATCCTATTTTTTCTTCAATACTGGATTCTTTCATCATTGTGAGGTAGTGGATATGATCCCCATTATTCGATAATGATTCCTCATGAAATTAATAAATAATTTAGATTCTATGATTGCAAAATTACCTATTAATTCTATATGTTATTATTTTTCTAGGTCAATAATTGTTCTTTTTATTTCTACAAATTAGAAAATCATATTCCAAATATAACTGATATTAGGGGAATTGTTTGAGATCGATGTGGATGTTGACGTATATAGATTGCGGATATACCATGTTGATGAACACATGTCATTGATGGGAGTTTAACTAATCAAATTTCACATGGTTTATCCTTCTTTGTTTTTGGCTAAATTGAGATAAATAATATATCATATCATATCATTGAATTTTACATTTTTCATATCCTAGTATCCGTACTGTATCAGAAGTTTCCAAAAATCTATTGGGAGTTGTTGCATAAATGTAGGATTCCTAATTGTTTTCTTTTAAAAGTAACATTTTTAAATACAATAATTTGGAATGTATTTTTTTTAAACATGGTATTCCATTTTAACAAAATAATATTAATATTATTTCATGTATCACTTTACGTGTTTAGTTGTATTTTTCAATGGCTGTGATAAATAGTTATTATGTTGGAACATATTACATACCCATTTTATTAATAGAAAAATTACAATTAATATATTAATTTTAATTTAATTATCATAAAATAATTTAGAATTATTTGGAATGAGTTAGTATCTCATTGTAAATGTCCGAGGATGAGGATACTTGGGATACTTGGAAAAGGATAAATCATAAAATGAATGGGTTTTGACACATTTTTATGGTTTTTAGTCATAGGTTATCTACCAAATGGTATTATTCAAGGAGTATTGTTATGTGAAATGTGGATATACACATTGGTTGGACATAAAAATCATTATTTTTTTATGAATTTCATGTAACATGGAAATAGTTTTGATATATAGGTTCTAAAAATTATTATAAACAAGCCTAATGTTGTAGAACAATGTTTTAGGGGTCATGAAAGAACATTTTTAAATTAATTAATGACATTCAATGATGGAAAATTCCTGATCACTACTATGATACCATGATACACATGTTTAATTTTTTTTCACATGTGTGTATGTGAGTAGTCCATGATACCTATGATTTATTTTTTATCACATGTTAGTGTGTAGAGAATGAGTCCCCTATTTGTTGTTCAACACATTTGATGTGTGTGTGTGTAACCATGTGAGGTATATTCCTAATTTTTTCTCTTATATTTATTTTTTATTGTTATTTATCATATATGGTATGATGGGTTATTGTCCAATCATAGTATATCTTTGTGTTTCATCGTAATTTATCTAATTGGTGAGCCACATGGACTACCACCCAGATAGGGATGTGTCATATTTTAGTTTTCTTGTGCATCAGTTATCCCATCTAGCGAGACGTGTCAAACATGTATTCTAGACAATACCATTGATTATGGATGTGTTAGATAAGGTTATTTGAAAATAATTCTTATTTTTAGCCAAATGAGGCACAAATATGGTTGTCAGACGATTAGAGAGTTCACAAATTATTGATATATGGTTAGTGTTTCTTACTTGTGTGTTGGTGATTATATGTTTTTCTTATGTAGTTAATATATTTAATGTTTATTATAAATTTATATTTTCATACACACAAATATATTGTCAAGGTTTAGGTACTTGAAGATATTATAGGTTCCCTAATAAGTTTCAATAATACATTTCACGGGTGGCCAAGTCACATAGATAATAATGAAGCCAAAACATATTAACAGAATGATTTACGATGATGGTCATGTTAGATAATTGAGAAGTGTAAATTAATATGGTTTTGGAAACCTTTTGGACAAGAGGTATGGAGTTGGGTTCAAATCCATTGTTTAATATTATTCTTTTATATCTAGTTTATGTGCTTAGTCTAGTGGGTGATAATTTTTTGTGTGTATCAGGATGGGTTTTTTTCAAAATTAATTTATTTTAAAAGTATTGTATATTAATGTTTTGGTAATATGGATGTTTATTTTTATCTATTTATGTATTTATTTGTTTTATTTCACTCATATTGACGTTTTAGAATATAAAAAATCCAAAAAAGACCCTCATTACTAGTTAACAACATTTTCTATATGGGATGGACATTTTGAGTACACATGGAACATTGGATTACACCTTATGATTGGGATCAGGGTTTTGAAAATAACATAGGAAAATAGGTAACAATCCTTGATGTATATTATTCCTCCAATTAGGTTTCTCAACAATTACATTTCCATCATTTCTCATTTTTTGACCACAGAACATTATTTTAATGTAGAATATGGGATATATTGTTTTCACATAGGCAGTCAACTGATTGCAGTTTCATTACAAGTGAAAATATATCTAGTTTTTCAAAGCATTCAGTCTAATTCACCACAAAATTATATGTTTATATAAACCTTCAATGTTTCATAACAACTTATATTTAATTAAATATTTTCCATTACATTTAAGTACTATATTATCCAACTATTGGGTTCCCAATGAACAGTCCCCAAAATGAGAATATACTAACATACCACTCCAACTACTCTATCAATATAGATTAGAGTGAAGATTATAGAATATACGAGACTTATTACCATTGTGTATTTTTTTCACTCTCAATGTGCCTCACATCATTCAAATTTTATATTTATTTTTTCATAAAATATATAATTTTACATAGAAGATGTGTTGAGGATAAATTAAAACCTCATATATAGAAACATTCAATAATCTTATTGATACATTCCATAATTTAATGAAATAAAAAATTCAATAATCTTATATTTCAAAATAATTATTATGAAAAATTATTTTCAATTAGGTGATTCGTTTCAATCAATCTATATAATTTTTTTTCAACCACTAAAATCATATAATTAATGAAACCACGTGATGAATAAAATCCACTTAATAAAATAAAATCGTTAATCCTTTATTATTATACATCTTTTGATATCAATAGTGAACTATGTTTATTATTTTGAAATCATTCTACTATATTAATGTGTCAAAATTCTAGTTCCGCAATATTGGAGTATATTTAAATCCATAGATATTATTATTTATCCTCCAGGTTAAGTACTGATCCAATTGAAAAAAGAAACTAAAATTATTCATCATATATAATTATTCTTCTAGAACTCAATCGTGGAAATAAATCTTTACTCACTTTTACATGGATTTAATCTTCTATAAGAGACCAAGTCGATAACAATTTGCGACACACTATGATATTAAAATCAGAACATTGTGTCTGATATTGTATGTGACATGGAATACCAGTCGTAGAAGAAAATATAACACCTCAAAACATTAATATATATTTATGTTTATATAATCTCAATTTAATCAACATATTTCAATAAAAGAAACACTGAGTTTATGTTGAATTGTATACACCACAAATTATATATTTTGTTACATGAAACAATGAGTTTTTCTTGCATTACATTCAATACAGATTTTAAACAAAACACACAATATTATAAAAATATTATTATCTAACATAGTAGTTATCACATAGATATTGTATTGGAGTGATTGAATAGTCATAAATAAATTATGGAAAACCAGTGTTTTTAAAAATTATCAATAAAATAAAAGTTATATAGAAGAAATTGAATTTTTTCCTGAAAAAACTACCTTTTTATAAAAATGTTTCAATTTTACTTTTCAAATATTAAATAAAATTAATATCAAAATTAGAATATTTACTTTAAATTATAATTTTTATAAATTTTAATACCAATTTTATATTATAATAAATATTCAGTATTTTTCAGAAATGTTTCATTTTTATATGAATAGTAAATAATAAGGAATGTTAATTGACAATTGTCTTTTAATTTAAATTATTTTTAAAGATAAATTATATATTAATTTTGTTTTATAGTAACGTTAGTTTAATTATATATGAGTGAATAAAATTTATTTCATTCTAATTGTTATCATATTGAATTTTTATATGAAAACAATCCAACCATTGGAAAACATTCTCTTTAAAAGACCGGTTTCTAGTTACATTAGTATGATTGATTTGGAAATCAAATATTCCACATATATGAATTGAATAAACAAACATTGATTACATATTTTAAATCCAAATAATTTATAATTAACAATATTTCCCAATAAATGTATTACAAAATTGGATAATACAATATTAAAAACTAATTCAAATGGCTTAGGTAAAAATGGATTAACATAGTGGTAAACTATGATGATATTGGTTAAAAATTACATAAATCATATAAAAAACAATAAAATGTCCATATTTTGATTTCTTATCATCTATTTTTAATAATGGAACATTTTTAATCATTTCCATAATAAAAATGTCAGAATTGTTGAATATTATTAAAACATTACAAGTGTTCCACTTACATCACTTATAAATAGTGACCCACTCTCAAATGTTCTTCACACCATCACACCTCTTTATAGTAGCCAATAACTGACCAAATAAATTCATAAAATACAAATTATATTTCTAGAAAACTTTTTTTTATAAATATATCATTAGAAGGAATTATTGAAAATTTAACATTGATTCCCAAATAAGTGTTAATGTTCTTCAATGAGAAAATTTATTTTATTTATTTATCCAAATCCATAAATTATAATTAACAAAAAAATAATATAATAACACAATCAAATTACATATAATATTATTCACTTTAATATGGGAATTACTTACAATCATCTCGACTTCAATCACATGGGTTACTTAATCATTGACTGTGTATACGAAGAACAACCACCTCATGAACCGATTTCATTATTTCTTCCATTAGAAACATTCAATGAGGGTTATGATGATTGATATAAAGTATATATATGATATTTATTAAATATTTATTCCAATTTTGTGATAATATGATATTAATAATTTACCTTATATTAAAGTGATGATAAGATAATTTTTCTCCTATATACCCCAGACTACTGCCTTGCAATGTGACATGATTCACCTTTCCTTGACCCTTGACATGGATGTCGATAAGGATAATGATAAGAATATATAAAAAGTTATTATTATTATTTTTGTTAAATATTTAAAAATTTAATATGATAACATACATCATTTATATCTTATCTTCTCTATCACTTAATGATTATAACATCATTCTTGTACTTGTGGTCTGTCGCCTTCAGGAATAGATGCAACTCTATTTTCATCACTAAATCAAATGGAAAACATATATAAGAAAATAATATTAAATATATGATATTATTATCATTATATAAATTTTATATATTACCTATATTCATTCATTAATTTTCATTAAAAATGGAAATATTATTCACTCGTAGACAGGACCTACCATCTCTATTATCATGTCGTACAAACTATTTCATGATTGTATTTCATGATTGGTTTCAAAGGTATATTTAATTACTAAATATGATAATTTGGTAATAATTATAATTACTATATACATAAATCTATAATATGAACAAGAAATAGATCATTCATGATGAAACATATATGAAAAATGAAATTAACATCCGAAATAAAGAGAATAATGAAATATTAGTAATGATCAGTTAATAAAAAGTTATAATAGGATCATGTATGAGATTATAAATATGAATATGGTTGTGGTATAAGTAAATAAAATATTTAATATCCTTATAAATGATGTTAAATAATGTTAAATCAAATGTAAGGTAAAGGTACATTATTTCATAAATCAATTTCCATTCATTAAGATAAACATCTACTTCATTGATTATGTGATTCTATGATTATGTATATAATTACTATTGATTAAATAATTTCTTATTTAAACTTGATTTATCCAAATATATATATATATATATAACACATAATCGATCTAATAATTAATTATCCCATCATTGATTGGATCATGGCTGGGGATTATTTTATAATATCATTTTAATCGAGATTATTTTGTCTTCAATTTAATTTGAAGGATTTTTCTTCCATTTAAGAAAAAAATGATTAAATTTTATCCTCATATTTTTTTCAATATATTTTCAAGAAATAGAAAATTTTTTACATTATTTGGAACATAAAGTGTTTTAGATTTTTTTAATAAAATCGGACATCATTTCCATCTTCAGTATGAAATATTTTTAATTCTGAAACCATGTTATCTATAAATATTTTAATTTTTTTTAATTTAAAAATTACTTATTAAATTTATTATTATCAATTTTTGGGTTTTGAAAAGTATTTTCAATGTATGATAAGGTTGTTTTCAAAGCAATTCATTTTTGGTAGTAAATATAAATGAAGAAGGAATATTTTTGTTTTTTACTGAGTAGGGAAATGTCTTAAAAATTTTATAGTGTAAAAGTAATTTTATTTTAACATTTATGTTATTAAAAGATGTACCCATCATAATGACCATCATATAATTGTGGAATCAATTGACATTTCAAAATAATAAATTCAAATAATTTTTTACCGAATTATTCTAGAAATTATTATTTTTTAAAAGTGATCTTCAGTGTAATGGAGCTTCAAAGTATTATATGGTTCAAAAAGTTATTATAAAAATTAATATTTTATTTTACAAAATAATTTTTTTTTAAATAACTATTTATGGAATTTTTATATATCGATGTAAACATCCATTTATTCTAACTCAATTGGGAATATGTTTTAATGACTCTAACATTATTATTTCAATGGATGGTATTGATCTTTATGAACAAGTAAAGTATTAAATTAACTTTATTAATTAATTTTTTATAATAACATTCTATTTAAATATTCACTATCCGGTAATCATTGTACATTAAATTTTTCCTAAAAATGATATTATTATTCATAGATAATTTAATTTCAGAAATTTTATATCATGTTTAAAAATGTAGTTCTATGTTCAATGATATTTTTATCTAATGAAATATTGATAAATATATATTCAAAAATCAATATATATATTTTATGATAAGGAATATTTTTCATGAATTTAATAGAATATTCTAAATATGGACCATTTCTTGTACCTATAGTGAACAGTGGTGATCAGTATAATATAGACCCTTGATGCCTTAGTTAGTGTCATGATAATAATATGTAATATAGGATTAAATGTTCTTTTATCCAAAGTTTTAATCCATCTTTTGGATGTTCATTACAGTAACTGTATCATGATGCATGATATGATCTTACACAATGATTAATAATTTCATTCATTAAAATTTATGTTTTTATTATCCATTATATTTTCAATATGATATTATCTCAGGACACATTTCATTTTTTGTTTATATATTTAATGGCATTTGATTTTAGTAATTTTACATTCCATAATGATTATACGCTAACATTATATTTTAATGGAATGTGTTCTAGTTTATTTTCCTTCCCATATAGAATATGAATGTCCTATAATTTGAGTGGAATGTTCTCTCTTTAATTTACCAGTCCATGTTGATAATACCTATTAAATCATGGAAGACTCTACTATACCAAGGCCTTAATGAGAATTTATTATCACCCTTTTTTCTATTCCGTGGTATTCCAAGAATTATATTATGATAAATGAGAATGTATAGGTTATAAGGATGATTTCTAATTATCGAAAACAATTATGTTGTAATTGGTATTTTAAAATGTATTATGATACTCATGTATTTATATTGATGAACAACACCACTAAACTTCCATGTACATAGGGATTTTATTCCTTATATATTATTTCAATTTATTAATGGAAACACCAGCTCCGAATGAATAGGGAAATGGACAATATCGTTGGAATTAAAGGATGTTTATTAGAATTCTTGCTAATTAGATTGAGGGAAAAATATTATACAACATAAAACTATGATAGAATTTTGGTTTAAGTACAAATTAACTTCTTCTTATTTTGGAAGGTTAGAGATTATGTGGTTTTCCAATAAATATATCCCTGTATGGATACTACTTGTGGATTTGATTTTGGGATAGAAATACCTAGGGTCAAATACCCCAAAAAGTGAACATTTGGAATAACCATATAATAAAATGGTGAATGATGATGAGCCTTATTGGCCAACTATTTTGATACTCTCGAGTGATATGGTTTTGATAATTTAACTTTTCATTAGTATTCATTTTTAAGGATTTCAATAGATTATGATAATGAATTACCTAGTATAAATCTAATGAGTATTTTATTTTAAAGAATGTGTCTCAATAGAATGGGACAAAAATTTAATTTATCGAAAGGAAAGGTATAATGTAATGAATTGTAGGGGAAAAAAGAATGTTATAATGGACGAGAATATAAAAAATCCATGGTATCTAATTTTATCATTGTATTAAATGGGCCGAAACAAAGAATTTTCCTCAACCATTACAACTTTTAATTGTTGAACCCTAGTCAATGATAGGAATTACGTTGAAATGAAATAGTTAACTTAATTTGGATTCAATAATAATATAATATATATATTTTTACAAAAGGTATTTTGGATATATGAATACTAAAACATTTATGGATTTTGTTAAATTTTAAAATTATATTTTCTCCATTGGCTTAAGAGTAATGGATATCATCAAGGGTTGATACATATAATATTGGTCAAAATTTCAAATTCATAATCAATATATTTTATCATTATTCAATGAGACTCCACCAAAATTTATAATATACTAAGAGAAACACTTGTCAATAAAAACAATGAGGTTAGTATATATTTTAGTGAAAACTTTATTTTATATATAATACTATGACATTATATAACCATAATTGTAAATGTACAAATAAAATTTTGGAATAATCTAACAATTAATGACATAGTAATAAAAGAAAAATACGAATATTATACACTGTGAATAATATTGTGGTATTGAAAACCATTGTCAAAAATGTTACTTAAGGATTATTTTTCCTTTAAGGATTTCAATAATAATTTTTATGTAATATTATATGGATTATATAAATATAGTTTATAAAATAGACAAAATGAATTTTGGGAGACAACACATCATTACCAGTAAGGCTATGAGTCAACAACCAAGGACTGAAGGATGATAAGGAGTTTTAACCAACAACTGGCATACAATATGATGTTATTAATATTTAATTACTATTAATTAAGTGAAATAAAAAGTACATATTAATTATAAACCATTTTTGTTACTTTATAAATTCATGTAACATATTGAATAACTTCTGATAAGAATATTAATTTTGGAAAATATTTAGACATTGATTGAATTTAATATCACTCTTCAAGTGATCAAGAAATCCTTTCAAATTCAATAATCGTGTATCTCGAAAAAAAATTCAATCTTTGATATTTATTTTTTTGAGTATGGGTTGAATCAGAAATTTTTTGAAGCACTACAAAATGATGGAATTATGCTTATGAAATTGAATTATAGAATGTATGTATATATCCATATATTCATAGAAAAAAAATATATCATAAACATTATAAAAATAACCTTGTAACAAAAAAATTGTATGATCTTTATAACCGAAGAATCCAATTGTCTTTTAAATCATAAAATTTTATTATTATATGAGCCTTATCTTTCAACTAATAATAAATTTTTGTTTGATCAATTACATCTATCATTATATATAATTATTTATTATTTTATTCTATGTTAATAAATTCACATTCCAATAAAGTTATCATATAAAAAAACATAGTTATATATTATTTTATAAGACCATTATACTCACTATAAAACACACTAAGATAATATTTTTTTATCCCTTTTATTGATGTTTGTTCATTACAATTTTGTTTACATATATGAGAACATTTATTTCCATGGTAAAATTTAAATTATATGTATGAATTTTTTTTAGACGAAGAGAATGTAAAACCCCAACATTATAAATTAAGAACATTGTATTTAATTGAATATGTAAAACACAACACAAATTCAAGAAGAAAATATTACTCTCTAAAACATTATTATATAATTATTTATTAAAAAATTCAATATCTATAATATATTTCATTAAACATATAACTGTGTTTTTCATTCATTACACTAACTAAAATGTTTAAAATGTTATAATTGTAACATTGAGGTTAGCTTATGCTACACATAACACCGTGATGAAATAAAATGTTAATTGTTAATATTTTTTTTTTCATATTGTAGGTATCACTAAGATGTTGAAATTGAGGGTTTTAATAGTAACAATTAATTTTAAAAATATTTTTATCTACGTATTAGTAATAAAATAAGAATAATTTTGATGGAAAAGAAATATTTTCCAAAAAATGCATTTCTTTCTAAAAGTTTAATTAGTCACACCATGTTTACCTAATTTAAAATTAATTATTAACACTTTAAGAAAAATTACATGAATAAATATGATTTATTTTTGAAATAGGAATAATAAAATTAGTTTCTGAGGAATTTTTGGGATTTTTCCAAAAAGATTCATTTTTAATGAATAGTGAAACATAAAAAATTTCAATAGAAAACAAAATTTTCATTTTAATTATTTATAAAAGGTAAATTGTATTTTTAATTAGTCATAATGAATAATTAGTTCATTTATATTTCAATTATACATATGAAGGTAATTCTAATTTTTTTATTATTGAATAATGATATAAAAAAATTGCAAGCTTTTGAATATTTTATCATTGAAAAATATGATTTCTCGTCACATCATTGAGATTAATTTTTAATTAAATTTTCCTACTTCATTGAACTGGTTTTGAAAAATTCGATTAACTATTGGTAATACGAATTATTTATAATTTATAATATGGGAATTGAGTTTTCTACCAAAATGAAGGCTGATAAAATGAAAAATGATTTACCACAGTTAATGTAAAAATATATTTACCAAGGGTAAAACTAAGGAGATAATGGTTCACGGTGACCTATGAACATATCCAAAACCCATTGTAAATCCATATTTCAACATTATATCAAATTTTAAACATAATAAACCATTTTGGATGCTTTTATTATGATAAATATTTGGGAATTATTTAATATTTTAGACAAATTACAAGTGTCCCCCTCGCATGATTTATAAATTATCACCGAAATCCTCTATTCTGATCAATATAAAATCTATTTTATTCATTCCTTACCTTTCCAAATCTCTTCAAAAAAATACATAATCTCATCCTCTCATCCTTATTCTGTATTTAATGTAAGTCTAGGAGGGAATTAGTTCAAACCTTATGAGGATACTCGAAGAAGAGGTAACGTAGTCAATAAGAATCATTATTTTATTTATTTCCCAAACAAAATATATTTTTATTGAACCATGATAAAAAAAATAAAAATATTATATTTTGTATAATATGATGTTTTTTATATATTGGGATGATATAAATCAATATCCACATCTAACAAATGTGGTATTAAATCATCATTTGCGTCTACGTCGGACTACTACCACGTGACCTGATGTCATTCATTCACCCATTACAAACTTTAGTTACTGGGTATAATGAATAATATAAAATAAATATATGATATGTATAACATATTTATCCCATTATATTTATTTTATCATATATATCTCTTTACCTTCCATCTCGTATAATATATTATAATGTTGCTCGAGTGTACAATTAACT
Source organism: Viscum album (assembly GCA_963277665.1). Lineage (NCBI taxonomy): Eukaryota > Viridiplantae > Streptophyta > Magnoliopsida > Santalales > Viscaceae > Viscum > Viscum album. Next base: position 1,760,701,921 of record OY728120.1, on the reverse strand, counting down.
ATCACCTCCCAAAGTGAAGTGATTCTTCTTTTACTAGTTGTTCAAATAGATTGTGATAAAGAATATTTTAAAGATTTTATGTGAAATAAATGACATTATTGTGAATCAATTAACTATTCTAAATTTTTATAAGATTATATATATCACTTTATTTCCCAATATTTAAATCACATAAATATGATAATATCATTCTTGTACGTGTTGACCACCACTGTCACGAAGAGGCATGGCTATATTTTCATCACCACAACAAAAGGATGATATATAAAGATAAGTTAATATTATGTTTTATATTATATTATTATCACTTTGAAAAAATATTACAAAATCAAAACCTTCTTTCCATAATGATTTTGAAAACGGGAAATGTTACTCATGCGTACAAACGACATACAATCCATATTATCGCAACATTCCTAAATTTTTCAGGACCACATTTCATGATTGGTTTTAAAATAGTGATTCATATATAAACATGATAGATATTTCTTGCTAGTTATTCTATACATATCAAAAATATGTTATATTACCATGAATCATATTTTTAATGATGAATCATGCATCAGAAAACACTGAAATTGACACCTGAATCACTAAAATAATGATTTTTTTACAAAAGAATTTGTTTAAAGATGTTATAAAACAAGAATAAATAAAATTTAAAATATTAATATAGTTACATTAAAATATAATATTAATTTTAAAACAACTATAAATGGGGATAAATAACATTAAATAAGAATGAAGAATGAGGTAATAGATATCATAACACGATTTCTATTCATTTGGTTAATCCTCTACATCATTTATTATGTTTTTCTATGATTATGTGTATAATGAATCTTTATTTCGATATGTTTTATATAAAAATGTGTTTTGTGTTTTTAAATATTATATACATAATCAATTCATATATTTATTATCACTTCAATGCCAGGATCATTACAAGGGTTTATTTTACAATCTCATTCTAATTGAGATTTTTATTCATGATTTTCAGTTGAATTAAATTATTTACCTGTATAAAATAAAACCATTCCATTTTTTTATCCTCTAGTTATTCTTGATATTATAAAATCAAATTACCATTTTCCTTCACTTTTTTGTAATTTTGATTAAAATGTTATTTATGAAAATTAGATTTCATTTCACTCTTCGATTGGTAATTAGATTATATACAAAACTATGTTTTCTAAAGATATTTTTTTTAAAAAAATATCCTTTACAAAATGAGTTATTATGGGATTTTTTTCCCATTTTTACAGAGTGTTTTCAAATGAAACATGTGACAACGTCAAAAAATTCTTATATGGATTTTACAGAAAATGCAAATGCACTATTCTTTTCGATTTTGGGAAAAGGAACCTCAATAACCTTTTATATATAAAATAAAATGTTATTTTATCTTTTACTACATTTAGATAATTACCCAACTCATGTCCATAATTTCATTGATTAATTAAAATTTTACTTAGATATTTTTGAATAATTTTTTTCATACTCTTCTAGAAGTTCATTGTTTTTAAATGATTATTAAATGAAAATGATTTTTTAAATGTTATTTTTTTCATACAATTAATTTATAAATGAAAATTTAATTTCCAAAATAATGATTTTAGAGAAATTATTATTTGATTTCTATTAATCAATGAGAACATACCTTAACTCTTTATGAATGAGTATATGTTGTAATAATACCATCCTTATTATTTGTTTGGATTGTCTATTATCATTTGACTATGAAAGGCATTTACATTAACATTGATGATTCTTTATTATAGTAATTAAATTTTCCTTGAATTGTTAACTTCTTAATGATAATTTTACATTAAATATTACATATATATATATATATTATTTTTCAGTTATAGTTTAATGTTTTAAAAAATATATTTTTTTACATACAATGTTCTACATTAATTGTTATTTTTTATCTGTAGAAAATTTTATTAGTATATTCCTTTGCCAATATAGATATTTGACGAAATTTAGAATTATTTATTTACTAATTCAATTATATGATATACGATTAATTCTTTAATTATGCAGATATGGGTGGGGTTCGGTATTATATTTCCCCTCAATACATCATTATCTCTCATAATAAAAATAAGTACATTAAAATTAGATGAGTTTTTTTCATATAGATAAAATAATCTTGTAAATGGTCCTGAGGGTAGATGTATCACAATGCATTATATCAAGGAATCCCATAATGAAGAATTTATTTTATTAAGAGTTCAATTATTATTATCCATGATATTTTCACTATTATTATTCCTCATAATGTAATTCTTTTTATGTTATTGATTAAATGCCATGTGTTTTCATCTATTTACCTTTCAATAATTATTGTTCCTTCTCATATTATTGAAATAAAATATGTGAATTGTTATTTACCATTTTATATTTATTATTATTAATAGATTTATTTAAATGGAAATTGTGCTTAGTTATTTTTATTTCCATGTTGATTGTGCTTATTTATTGATGATATCCTCCATTGTACACCACCCTTAATAAGCATTTGATCTAACCATATTTTTTTATTTTCCCAATGATTTCATGAAGTATAATCTGAATGATGTTGATGGATATTCTAGAGGGAATAATTTTTTTCTAAAAACATTATTAGTTACTTTTTTTAACTATAACATGGTATTCAAGTTTGTATCTAATTTACAGGACTACTAAAATATTTTTTCCATTCAAGATCTGATTCATTATATCGTATATTAATGTAATAAAGAAAATATTGGTTCAATGTTACTGTGTTCAGGGTCTATAAATAGATTGTACTGTAGTATAATTTTGTACGATATAAAATATCATCGAGTAGTTCATTACCACATTTAATTAAAAACACTTGATCACAAGCCGCTCCAAGACCATTATATATCCATAATTTCACATCTAAACTAGAAATTCCACTTTTTCATTGGTCTTATTATTGTTTAGTACTACCATATTATCATATATGTTGTTCAAAGACAGTAAATCTAACACATACTTCTTTTACAAACCCATATGTTGTAATAAATAAGGATAGAAACACTTTTTTGGATTTTTATTTCCACATCATCATTTATGTATAATTAGTTCATGATAACCATATATATCTTTATTTTTCATAATACCACCGGTGAACTACATAATTATACTAGTAGATCTAAAAACATTAGAACTAAATACCTTGAAATTTTATAATCCCATTATCTATACTATGAATTACCTATTAACTATTATATCATCCTCTTGATGACTTTTGGAACTCTTTTTTACATTCCCCAGAGAATTCCTCCAAAATTTAATGATTTAATTTGATTTAGATCCATCTGAATTATTTTTTATGAACAAAATTCGAATAAGATAAAATATAGTTAACTATATTAAAAATCCTTTTACACATATGTGAATATATATCACAAGTACTTCACTATTAAAGAGATTAGTATTACATATATTGAATTTTCTTTTATTGTCCTTTCAAATTCTAAATACTTTATTTTTTTCACTATAACCATAAAAAAATATTTTCAAAATTTCCTCAAGATAATATTTATCCTACTTATTAAATGAAAACATGATAATTTTATAATTTTATGAGGGTAATTATAATCTGTTGTTTTAATAGACCATAATTATACATTTTTCCATAATTCAATGGGTTCTAAAGTGACACTCTTGATGAAATTTTCAATTATCATCTAAAATTCCACAAAATATATTTATTTATTATAATGTGTAGAGAAAATATTTAATATTTATCCCAAAACATTTGTTTGATCCAACAAACTATATTATTTTTTCAGGTATATATATTATTGTAATTATTAATTCCCATATTCCTAATGAAATTTATATATATTTTTTAAAATGCACATTTTTTTTATAACCACAAACACATGAACATTCATACAGTTTCTATTTCTACCATTTATTTAAACTACATGAACACTATAAGGACAAATAAATTATTTTTAGGATGTACACATATACATTGTAAATTGATTTACAAATTTATTTCACATAAAAACATTATTCTCGATGATTTTTTTCAATAGAAAGTTCTAAACCATTTTTATATACAAGATAAAACTTCTATAATTATTAAATTAGTCTTTAAAATTTTAAATGTACATTCAATTTCCTACAAATCATGAAATTTTAATTTTTTAGGATGTTTTAAGGTTCTAACATACAAATGAATTTTTCAAATAAAAAATTCATTCTATCACCACTATGGATCCCTCGATAGAAGTTCCATAAATATGAATATAGTTGTGTAGACAGAATATTAAATGATTCCACTAATAACTATCTATTTTGATAATGTATGAATTTTTTAAAAAAATATGGTTATGTAGTGAGAAAAATGTATAATTTTAGAGAGTCATTTTCAAATGTTTCTTATATCCCCAATTCTATAAAACATTCCTACTACAATTGGATACTTATAAAGACTTGTAATATTTCAAACTCTTTTAAACTAAATGATAATTCTATTTATCAACATTTTTTTATCATTCTTATTCCACAAATTAAAATAGATTCAATATTATTGGTATTCACTATTCTAATGAATCCTTATATATAATATGATATGTATCGTATTCCAAAAATTTATTGGTATGATGGTCCAAAATCTATGATCCAAGATTCAATTGGTTTGAAAATAACTACAAGTTAGTTTGCAATAATCATAAATTCATATATAATGTAATTCAATCCTACGTAGTTTTTATTTTTTGGAATTTACATTACTCTAGTGACAATATTCGTAAGAAGGCCCTTATTTACATATCATGTACATGCTGGATCTGGTATGATAGATTTACATTTACTCTCCTCTTTTGATGTTTCATAATATTATCATTAAATTCTTAGTTGATATGAGTACCCTCTTCCATAAATATTTAATGAATTATTGAAATATTAATTTATCACTCCTATATAAGTATTTCTATTAAAAATCATATTCCAATAACCATTGAAAATCATGATGGTTTTCTATTGTAGAGGATATAAACTATCACCATTACATAATATAAATATATAATATAAGATAAAAAAGTACAAAACATTCTTCATCAAAGAATTTCACCTTAGATGACTTGTTCTAGATCATGTTCATGTTGAAATAATTCACATGTTATACTATTTACATTAACTATAATAAAATCATAATCAAATATCACATAAAGAACACATCATTAAGTCCACTAATATTATCATACATATATGATAATTGTTTTTGTTAAAATTGTTGTGGTCTTCCTCTCCTATATATTAATGGCCTCATTTGATACCAATTATATACCCACCAAATCAAAATCCATTCAATTAATCGATTCCAAATATCTATTATACACCGAATATTTCTAAATTTCTTTAAATAAATAATTAAAATCCTTTTCATGATCATGTCTTTTAACCATACCTACTACAAATCAAAATCTGTTCCACCAAATATTATTAACTAACATGTTTTCCTCCCATGGAATCTTTTATACAATCGTGACCCTCACATAATTTAAAATATAATGGAGAAAGTGGTAATATTATATTAGTTATTATAGGTAAAACTTTCAACCCTTTGAGATTCTCTAAGATCATATACATTCATATATATTATTAACAATCAAACCATCAAATCAAATTTTTTGGTTTATCACCATAATGGTTCTTGAAAAAAACCTAGTATATATATCTATAAACATCAATATATAAGAATCGGGAAAATTAAATCACTTAAATCACATCCCTAATCTAGACACAATCATCACATCTTACTCAAGACCCATACATGACCACCATATAATGAAATTAAATGATATTATATTATGGATAAATTGTTTTATACACAGATCATATATTATTTCTATGTCCATATAGAGAATCACCAAAAAAATTGAAAAATAAATAAAAAGCTATTATCACCATAAATTTATATCAATATAGACCCATAACTCCAGAATTCTATGGTCTGTCTCAATTTTTATAGGGGGTCATTATAGGTCAAAAAATTACATTGAAATACTTATTTTTATGAATCATACCGTTGACATCAATAGATGACTTCTGAATACCTATAACTACAACATTCTCTAATTTCCAAGAAATTGTTGATTATTAGTGTAACCATTTTTCATTATAATTCCATAAAACCATTTTAGGATTGATTGAATAAACCTACATATTTATCTTGTGAGGACCCTACAATTAATCATTACCAACATTGTGGTGAACTGACTCAACCGAAACATGTATAAATCCGTAACAAACTCACAAAAACTATCTATGACAATTATAGGTCCCCAAATCTTTCATACAATTCATTCAACTAAAAAAATTACCATCCTAGATTATCAAATATTATAAACTGAATCATCCACATATGGAGAATACACCAATCCCAACAAGCCATTGAATAAATATTTGATTTATTAGTATTTCTTATTCAATCTAGAACTATAAAATATAAATTTATAACGAATATAAAGTAGTTTAATACTATATATATATGTATATATATGGGTTTTGAGGTTTTTTTCTGACAAATCTCGACCTATGTATGTTTTATAACTAAATGATTAATTTCTTCATAAGAATGGGCTATATGTTCATGATGGTAAAATAATTTTTATAAGTAATTTTTTTTCTTGATGTATACATATTTAAATAGAATTACATATTTTTAAATTTAATATTAGCTTTATAATTTAGTTATATCGTTGATTAAGTTGGAAATTTTTTATTTTTTATATGGTATATATAAATAATTTGGCTATTTTTATATGAAATGAAATTTTCAATTTGTAAAAACTATAGAACCAACTTATTTTTAAGCAGATAAATATTTTAATTGTGGAATAGAGATTTTATAATGGTTATTTTATTATGAATATCATTTTGAATGATGTGAAAAAACTAATAACGTGTAGTTTTTTTAATTTATATATTTAATTTCCTAAATTGGAGGAAACTAAATTTAAATATTTAAAAATGATATATAATATTTATTTCAAATTTTTATTTTTTTGAAATTGTATGATATATATGGTATAGAGGGGATTAATACACAAATTCTAAGAATATTATTAACTATATCACATTTATAAACACAATTCAATTAGAAATAAAAATAAGAACAAAATAATTTTTATATTAATTTGGATCAATGTTATCTTATGAATATAATTTACAATAACAATTTGAGAGTGTAAAACAAATTATAATATGTCCCAACCTGTGAATTATATTCTATACATCTTAAAACATATTTATTTAACCAAAATATTTAGTAAAAATTAATCTTGAAATTTCAACAGTAGAGGATGAACCCAAATTTTATCATTTCACTACCTAGAATGACAAACCAATAAGAACAACCATTTTTAACTATAGGAAAAACCAGAAATTAAATTTAGAGTAATATTATAAATATTATATATTTTTAATGAAAAAATAATCCAACCCTAAAAAAATAAAATAATAAAATAACAAAAACCCACTAAACTATAAATTATATGGTTATGAAACTAAATTCTATACTAAATGGGATGATTCTATGAGAATTAGAGTTTGAAATGATGAAGATTAAAATGAAAATCATAGTAAATGGAAGTGAATATATTATACACTTTGAAATTAAGACAATTATTACTCCAATGATTTTAAAATTGCATTGTATAGATGTTCTGGAAATATTTTACTAGTTTGGTAAAACTATTTTATAGATTATCTATAATAAAAAAATTCATTAATAAATATAGTTAATTTTTAACACTCCGTAATTTAGTAATTTTTATTGTGAAATAATTGAACTACATTATTGTTTTTGTGAATATTTTCCAAAAAATGATACATGTGTTTTTTCAATATAATTTACATTAAAATCCCTATAAATCTCAACGTTAATTCATTCAAAATTACCGTAAAAAAATAAAATCATTAAAACATATAAATAATATATATTTTTAAATTTAAATAATGTAGTATAGGTAATGAAAAGAAAATAATATGAATAACTCATACTTCTTATTATTGACGTACTAGTGTTTAGTTTAACAGTCATATTAAACAAATTTATTGTTGGAATTTTGTCGAATGGGTTTATATCCCTGTATGATTCAATTAATTAGAGTTTTTAATCATTATAGCATAATTTATCAGTATAACATACTTTTTTATTGAATCTAATCCACATTATTAGATCATATCTATGAGTAAATCCATCATATAATAGAATAAATTGATAAAATTATTTCTCCATAGGGATTAACAAACATATTTTTGAGGATTATAGAGTTCAAATATTCATTAATAGAAACAAATATTAGATAAAAATCTCATTGATGGGAATAATAAGTATTTTAATGTATTTAAAAAAGGATTTATATAGTGTAAAAATAACCTGATTTTTTAATTTTTGTTTATACTGGATGATCTATACGATTTACTAAACATAATATAATTTTTGAAATATATATTGGAAAATTATCTGATTCAATAGAACATATAAACAATTATGATAATTTTATTGTACAAGTAGTGCATGAATAATACATTTTTACATAACAAATGATTGAGGGAATAAAATATGGATTTAAAATTATTTAAACCAAAAAAATATATTGTTAAATAGAAAATCCAAAATATCCCTTATTGAGAAATTAACAAATAAAATTTTATAATAATAAAAAATTTCACCACCAATATGTAATTGATCAAAATGTTTAAAAACTAATTTTTAGAAGAACCCCCATTAAATAATAATAACAAACATTTTAATTACCATAATTATTTATCATCAATGATGATTGTATATATATACTACTGAGTATAAATTTTCCCCCATTATTAGAATTGATTATATTATGCGAAGTTTGAAATATTTTAAAAATCCTTTATTGCATGCCATATGATAAATTGAAATAATTTTTAAACATCCCCAATCCTTAAATAGAATTATTTAATATTTATCCCCATAAATACAAGAATAATAATGGTATATAAAATATAAAATTAACATGATAGAAAATATCAATACTCCTCTTAATTTTTGTTCCATTCTCTTGAATAACATCAAACTAAAAATAGTTTTTTATTTTCAATATAAAATATGTTATTTTTGTTTTCCATTATATGCTTCAAGGAAATGAAAAATATTGATAAACTCAAGGAATCATATAATGATATTAAATGATCTATATAGTGACCAATAATAAATGGTTATTATAGAAAATGATATAATAAAACAGATTTGAAATGCACACTATAGAGTAAGTAAAATATTTCCACACTCATTTAACACATCCTTTTTAGATATCCAACATAATTTTTTTTCACAAATATATAATTCTAAAATTATAGTAAACATATAAAAAAATTATTTGTTTCTTTTATGTACTCTAAATAGGTTTCTCTATTTTAAATGTTATCTCTAACAAAAATATTCTTAACATTATAGTTATTAATTATATAATATAATAATGGATTCTTCAAAAATAAACAATCAGATAAATTATTATATGAAATTGAAATGTATCAAAACAAAGATCAAAACAAAATATTTTATTTTTAATTCATAATGACAATAAACAAGAAAATACATCAACTATATATATTACAATAACTATATAAAAAGATACATAAAGGTGTATCATAGAACTCAAATTCATTAAATTTTTTATAAAGTGATAGAGATTATACTCAATGTTTTCCATCAATTTTTGATACACGAAAATCTGAATCATAATTGGTTTTCATATCAAAACAATTTATTTTAGGGTAAAATATACATTGGACTAATGTACCTTTACCATATTCAAGGAGTGGTTTAATTCAGTTCTTGTGACTCTCACAAGGGTTTCATTTTATATATTTTATATAGAAAAACTAAACACAAAATATATTCTTGATGAATTTAAATACAACATACTACCAATCATTCCTCTAAAAATATTATTTTCCAATAATTTAAAAAATTCCCAAAATGTAGTTTTAGTGATGTATTTTTGGGGTTATTTGAACACTTACATCATTCATGATGAAAAAATTTAACTGACTCCACAGAATACCTATATTGAGTAAACAAATTTACGAAACCAAATTAAAACTATTTTATGAAAAAAGATGGATTAAAATTTCGAAATATGTTTTATATAAATTCAAAAGACATGAAAAATAAAAATTTAATAAAAAAAATCCCTTGATGATCCAAAATTAATATATCCAATATAAATTGGAATAATATAAATATCTTTAATAATTTTCACATTACATAAATTTTGATCATGTTATAATTTATCTAAATCATCAATTAAAGGTAATTGAGGAAATATTGAATACCATGGTGTTGGGTTTTTTTCAGTTGACATAGGGTTTTTGAATTTTATAAACCATGCTTCTTGTTTTTTATATAACAAGAAATTGGGGTGAAGCAACACCATTTTTTAATTTATGTTTTATTATATATTTTTTATTTGATAATGGATTCTTTTAGGTTTTTGGACATTTCCACATTTTTTTATGGAGACTTGTTTTTGAAATTTAGGTGTTGTATGGTTGCTACATCGTTAAAATAAACTGTGTTATTTGCACATGTTTTCCATGCTAGGTGAAATGTGGACCTAGGTGGAGATACATATTGGGGAATTGTTTGGGAAAATCTTATTGTAACTGGGTGGCCTAAATTTTATTATTAGTGATGCTTTGTATTGTTGGAACATGGAATTTGAACCTTTTTTCTTTGGTATTCATTCAGACACACTAAATTAATTGTTTCAAGAATATCAAAACATTATCCGAAAATAATGAGTGTCATTAACAGTGTTTTGAAATTATATATTAATTCTATTTCCACTAATATTGTTATTCATAATCCTATGGAAAGGGTTCTTGAACTAATGTATTCATATGCTCTATTTCTGTGATTGTAATCACATTGTAACATGATCTCATAGAATATTTTGTTGATGGACCAAGGAATAGATTTCAAAACCATTGTATTTCCTCCTCTATTTTATATATTTTTTTAATTTTCATGGAAGTTTATTCAAGGTATTCCATGATTATATCTAGAAGATAGAAATTGTTTTTTGGTTCTTGTAGTATCCCCATTATGAGGTATGTGGCATTTATTATGCATTCTTATGTGTTTAATGTTCATGCGATTAGTTGGGAAGAGGTTGGGGGAGTTTGGAATGGTTTTGAATGAGTGTGGAGGCTTTTCTTAGGGAGAACAGTTTGAGCACGGTTAGTTGAAACCATGCGGATTCCTCAGGAAACCGTGCAGGGGGAGACAGTAGGCTTCGCATGGCCTACCCACAATTTCCTAAACCATCCGAGGAAACTGTGCAGACCCTTTCTCTTGAGGCAGTAGTGTGCACACGGTTAGCGCACGGTTTTCCAAACTGTGTGGACTAACTATACGGCCACATAAAAATTGGGTTATAAGTTCTAGGCTCCCTCGGGCTTAACCTATCTCACTCCAAACATCCTCCCACTTGTGGCTCACTTGGGTTCTTTAGTTCTCATGGGGTATAGTATCTTTCCCACTCATTTTGGAATCATTTTTTAGAAGGTTCATAGTGTATTGAAGGTGGTTTCTTCTGGGTAAGTCTCTCCTCTTGGTTTCTTTGTTTTTTCCTCAAGATATGCTCTTCCCTCTTTCTTGCTTTTCTAGATCTACGGTTTTTGCGTTTAGATATAGGGTTGTGGTTTCCTTAGATGATGTTTTTAAGGCTTTTGAATGTTAGGGAATGGGATCTAGAGAGCTTTCAGTGGTGCATTCGCCAGATTTGAGGTGCGGTGTGTTGTGGGTCTATTTCTTAGGAACCCTAAAGGTAGGTGGCTTCTCCCTCGACCCCACATGGTTAGAACTAGTGGTTCTTTGTTTAAAATTAATTTGTTGTGATGAAAAATTAATTGTGATTTGTTGTGCGAAATTGGTTGAAAATACCTTTGGTAATGTTTTGGGGATTTTTGAAAAAAGGGCATTATGGTGAAATTATTTTATTGTGGATTTTAAAATCGAGATTTTAATGTGGGATTCTATTGTTGATTTGTGAACGTGATTGATGGAAATGGTTTACAATAAAGAGGTTGTTTTATTGAAATGTGGTTGGTCATGGAAAATTATTTTCAATAAAGTGGTGATTTATTGATGGGGATTGATATGCAATGGAATTGGTTGATTGATTGTTGTTGGGACCATGGTGGGTTATATGATTGGTTTGTCTTGATTGGAATGTTGTGTGGAAGTGGTGAGAAGTACCACTATAAAAAAGGGGATGGATAGTAGACTGAAGTGCCACCATCAAAGGATAAGTGGATGGGAAGTGCCACTATGTGTGAATGGATGAACGGGTTGGATGGAAGCTCCACTATTTGGTTGTTTTGGTTGTTTTTTGTGCATTTCCTTTCAAGTTGGAAATTTTGGTCCTACTGTGTGAATGATTAAATGACTTGTGGCATGTCTGGTTGGCTTTCCCTTGGTTTCTAGGTTTGGGTGTGATGGCTTGGTATGGACATGGTTGGATAATGGAAAATGGTTGTACTTTTGATTATTTTTTATAAACTGTTTTATATAAATGTGTTAATGCTTTTATCCTAGTGGCATGTGTAGAGAAGTCATTTGGGGAAATCCGAATGAGTTTTAGTACTTTCCCCCTGCATTGGCACATTGGTATCTTTGCAGATGTTGTGTAGTGTGACGTGGGAAAAGCTAAGGCATCTCCCTCCATTAGTGGTGCATTGTGATGTCTTGGTAGAGCATGGAGCGTTGAGCTTGATGTGGAGATTTGGGGGTGTCATGGCTCATAGATTTGGTTGTTGGTTTCTGCTTGTACACTGATGTGGTGTAGACATGTCTAGTTGTATTGTTTTCGACTTGTATTGCCGTACATCATGTTTCTCTTTTGGGAATGAATCCATGAATGTTTTATTGACAAACATTATATCGTGGTGGTTAATGGATGGTTTGGTTTTTTTTGTTTTAAGGGATAATCTTTCTATAGTTTGATCTTGAATCCCTATGAATTTATTTCCAGCCTTTGGTGTATTGGGAACGCCGCTTAAGGCCAAGTAGCCCTCACCTCCTCCTCAAGCCAATGAGGCAGGGGTGGGGTGTTACAAGTGGTATCAACATGTTTGGTTCTTTGGAGTGGATTCTCTGATTTTGTGTTGACATTCATTGTGGTATATTACATAATTGAGGATGGTAGGAAGGTGTAGGAATGTCAGAACATGGAATGTAAATCATAAAAGGACATTGCTAACCCTCTTATACTGAAATTCATGTTACCAGGGAGTTGGGTACATAAGTGTTTTAGAGACACTTATAGGCTTTAAAAATCTCATTGTCGTGGGTGTATCCAATGAGATTTGCATGGCATATAAGGTAGAAATGAATTCCCTCTAGGATGCATATTTCATTGGGGTATAATGATTTATGATGTGATATGAATGTGTGGATTTTGGAAAATCTGAATTGGGTTTCAAAATAGAAGTATTTAAAACAAGTAAATTAGTGGTATTTGGAAAATGGTTTGGTTTTCAAAAATGGTGAAACATGGTAAATGTGGAATGGTGGAAAGCCGTTTTGTCATAGTATTGTGTAATGTGATTGGAAATGGGATTTCATGAAGTCTTTGGAAGTGAGAATCATGGTTGTTTATTTTTTGTTATAGAAATGTTACCGTGTATGCGTCGTAGAGACCAACCAGAGGAGGCTAATGAGAATGTGGTAGCACCTTATCCTCAAGTTAACCAGTAGCTATTGAAAATCATAGTTCAAGATTTCAATGTTGTTGAAAGTGGATATAAAATGGAGGAACCAAGGAATGTGGATTATGTGGTTCAGTTTTAAAAGAAAAATCTAATGATCTACAGGGGTGATTCAGAGCCGGAGAGGGAAGAAGTATGGTTGAATAGAATAAACAAGATCATTAAGTTCTAGGGAACTCTAGTAGAGTTAAAAGTGAATTTGTTTATGTATATGTTGTAAGATCTTTCCATTCATTGGTGGGAGTTGGTAGTCCAAGCGGGGACAGACCAGGGTGTGACGTGGGTAGGCTTTCAGGAATTGTTTAATAAATAATTCTACCCACATACGTTCAGAATTCAGCATACGACCGATTTATTCACTTTGAAGCAAGAGCTTATGTCTGTGACAGAGTATGCAGCTAAGTTTATGAACTTAGTAAGGTTTCCACCCGAGGTGGTGGGTGGCACGTCATTGAAGGAAAGGATCTTTGAAGAGGGGTTAAGGCAAGAAATAAATTCCAAAATATTTGTGATATGTACAGATGATTACATAAAGATGGTGAATAGATCCTCTGTGGATGAGCAGAATTTGGTGGGCTCTCCAGGTGGGGGAAGCATGGTGGTACCCTTGGGGAATAGTGGGAACTTTAATGCTGGGTTCAAGTGAAGGAGGGACACTTATTCCTAGGGCAGGAATATTGTATATTATCTGACGGAAGGATCTGTAAATCTTCCTCATAAACCCCAGAGCAAGCTCGGATGTTTTTAGTGTGGTTCTATGAGCCACATCAAGCTGGATTGTATGGCACAACCTTGATAATGTCATAATTGTTAGATGTTGGGGCATCTGCAGTGTTATTGTTGGAATGCTCTAATGGAGGGTGTGTGTGACACTCCTCAGGGATCACATACATCGTATGCTTCAACGAGACAAGTACAACAACATACCACTCATCAGAAGAGTAAATTGGGTCATGGTGATTCTAGGAATACCACGATGCCTCATCAAAGAAATAAAGAGAATAGCGTGGCATGAAAACATGTGTTCGGAGATGAGATGGTTATGGTGGATGTTCAGTCGGGACCATCCACGGTGTGAGGTACTATTCTTTTAAATTCTACCTTTATGCATGTGTTATTTGATACGGGTGCTTCACACTCATTTATTGTTGCACGTAAAGTTGAGTTACTGGGTTGAAGGGTAGAAAATATGCCCTCAGTTTTAAAACATCAAACTCCATTGGGCCGAATAGAGTGTCGAGCCTTCATGTGTAGAGAACATGGAATTGTTGTGGGCGAGGTTGAGATAATCTGGAATTTCTCAGTGCATGAGTTGGATGGGTATGATGTAATCCTGGAAATAGATTGGAAGGTGGATTTTAAGGACCGAATCGATTTTAATGCACAGACTGTGGTTTTTACGGCACCCGATGGCATTAGACATATCTTTATAGGAGAGAAGCATGAAAAGCTTGGTGGAACCGGTTTGTTTTCACCAGCAGTGGGCACATTATCGTATCAGTTTGCAGTTTTGTCATTGGAATCGGTATACGGGGTTGAGAAAGGTCTTCTTCTAGTTGCAGGGGATCAGTTCATTGATGTTTTTCCTGAGGAATTCTCTTGGTTACCTCCCATTAGATAAGTAGAGTTTATGATTGATCTCCTTCTAGTGACCAGTCCTATATCACTTCTGTCTTACCGAATAACACCTACTGAATTGCGGGAATTGAATGTCCAGTTGGAAGACTTAGAAATCAATGGGTTTATCCGGCCTAACATGTCTCTGTGGGCAGCTCCGATGTTGTTTGTGATAAAGGAGAATGGAACATTGAGGCTCTGTGTGGATTATCGTATACTTAATGAAGTTACGATAAAGAACAGATATCCACTTCCACGAATTGATGATTTGTTCGACCAGTTGAGGAGAGCCCAGTGGTTCTCCATGATCGAGCTAAGGTTGGGATATCATCAATTGTGAGTTAGGAAGGACAATATTCCTAAAACAGTTTTTAGAAGTAGATACGGCCATTATGAATATGTGGTTATTCCCTTTGGTCTAACTAATTCCCCAGCGGTATTCATGGAATTTATGAATTGGATAATTCAGAGATATCGGAATTCCATTATTGGGGTGTTTGTAGATGATATTCTGTTGTATTCAATGATATGGGTGGGGCATGAGTAGCACTTGGCAATAGTTGTGGGGATCTTGAGGGATCAGGGGATGTGTGCCAAATTGTCAAAGTGTGACTTTTGGATACAGGAAGATCATTCTCATGGCTATGTGATGTATGATAGAGTTGTTTCAGTGGATCCAGAAAATATAGAGGCTGTTATATCATGGAAACCACCTAAGAATGTCTTTGAGATACATATTTTTCTTGGTCTAGCTGGGTATTATCGTTGTTTTGTTCAATATGTTTCATGTTTGGCTTTGCCGATGACAACTTTGACAATAAGGAATGTTCCATTCCAGTGGAATGAATAGTTACAGCAGTGTTTCAAAGACCTAATGGGTGACCTTACATCATCACCAATCATGGTTTTTCTAGAACCAGGAAAAGGGTACGTGGTGTATTGTGATGCATCTGGATTAGGGTTGGGGTGTTTTCTCATGCAAGTAAATCATGTGGTTGTGTATGGCTCACGACTGTTGAGGGTGTAGGGGAAGAACTACCCAAATCATGATTTGGAGTTGGTAGTAGTGGTCCATGCTTTGAAAGTGTGGCATCAATGTCTCTTCGATGTGAAATTGAAGGTATATACAGATAATAAGAGCTTGAAACATTTTTTTCACAAAGGTATTTGGACTTGAGGCAAAATAGATGGCTATAATATCTCCAGATGTTTGATTTTGACTTGATGTACACATCGTGTAAGGGAAATTCTGGGGAAGATGCATTAAGTAGAAAATCGTATGGTCAGGTGGTAATAGGGGCATCATACCAGTGGTAGTTGATGTCGGTTATTACTGACATGTGGTTGGAATATGAGGACTAGGGTGATAGAGTAGTATTCCTTTCGGTTTTGTTGATTCCATACATGGTTGGCTTGGTTAGAGAGGAATAGATATCTGATTCTCATTATGTGACCACGAGGTCGAGACTCAATGGTGGGGAGACCATTAAGGGTTGGAAATTGGAAAGAGATTCAGTTCTATGTTTTCAAAATCAGATGGTTGTACAAGTTGGTTGTCAGGAGGATCTTCTCGGGGTGTATCATCATTCCTAGTGGGATGTTCATCCTGAAATTCAGAAAATGTATAAATCATTGAAATCACAGTTCTAGTGGGCTGGCATGAAAATAAGTGTATATGAATTTTTTCATGATTCTTGACTTGTCAGCAGGTCAAGGCAAAGCATCAGAGGCCATCAGGATTGTTGTAGTCTATACCAAACCCTATTTGTAAGTGGGAGAAAATAGCGATGGATTTTGTCACAGGTCTCCCAAGAATAGTCAGAAAACACGATGCCATTTGGCTGATAGTGGATCGGCTAATGAAGTCGGCCCATTTCATTCCAATTCGTTAATCTCATATGGTGGAGGATCTATCCAAAATCTATATTCGCGAGGTGTTAAAGAGGCATGGTGTTCTAGTTTTGATCGTATCCGATAGAGATCTTGAGGATTACATCTCGTTTCTAGAAATCCATGCAGCAATCCCTAGGGACACAGTTGACTATGTGCAAGGTGTATCACCATTAGACGGATGGTCAATTCAACCGGACGATACAGACTCTGGAGAATATGGTGCGGGCTTGTGTCATGGATTTTGGTGGCTCGTGGGATGATAACTTGTCATTGGTCGAGTTTTCGTACAATAACAGTTATCAGGCATCCATACATATGGCTCCGTTTGAAGCGTTGTATCGAAAGACGTGTTGTTCTCTACTATGTTGGGTGGAAACGGGTGAGTCCTAGATGGTTTGACCGAGCCATATCCAGTAGACTATGAAGAAGATCAAGATGATCAGGAAGAGAATGGATATGGCTTGGATTCGTCAGAAATCGTATGCGAATCATCAACGATGGCCGTTGTCTTTCGAGGTGAGGGATCATGTTTTCTTGAGGATCTCTCCTAGGTTGGGACATCGTCAGTTTGAGAAGCAGGGAAATTTATCTATGAGGTATATTGGACCTTTTGAGATTCTTGAGCAGGTTGGTGAGGTGGCATATCTTTTGGCATTGCCACCTAGGTTCAGTCTGGTGAAAAATGTGTTTCATGTGTCGTTGTTGAAAAAGAATCACCAATATCATGACCATGTGCTTCGATTGGATCATGTTGAGCTTGAACCAGATTCTTCATTGGTGCATGTTCCAGTGTAGGTTATGGATAGGCAAGAGAAAGTCTTTCGTGGTAAAATCATCGGTTTAGTTCATGTTTGGTGGCAACATGTTCAAAATTAAGAGGATACATGGGAGAGGGAGAAAGTAATGGTCGAGTAATGGACCGATCTCTTTTGGCAAAGGATGGGTACACTACTTTCTGAGGATAGAATGTCCAATGGTGGGGAAAATTTAGTACCCCCTATTTGAGTTATATGGCCGTTGTATATGCATTTTATGAGTTTAAAGTGTATGGGATGAGTTGGGAAGTGTTTCAGAGAGTTTGGAATGGTTTGAATGAGTTTGGAGGCTTTTCTTAGGGAGCACAGTTTGAGAACGGTTAGTAGAAACGATGAGGATTCCCAAGGAAACCATGCAGGGGGAGAGAGTAGGATTTGCACGGCCTACGCATGGTCTTGAAAACTTTTCAAGGAACAAATGTGGACCCTTTCTCTCGAGGAAGTAGCGTGCACAAGGTTAGTGCACAGTTTTCCAAACAGTGCAGAATAACCATGCGACCACTTAAAAATAGGGTTATAAGTTTCATGTTCCCTTGAGCGTAACATATTTCACTCCTAACTTCTTCTCTATCTTGATTCACTCAGGTTATTCATTTCTCAGTGGGTGGAAGAGCTTTCCCACTCTTATTGGAAGCATTTTGAAGAGGGTTCTTGGTGTATTGAAGGTGGTTTCTCCCAAGTAAGTTTCTCTTATTAGTTTCATTGCATTTTCCTCTAGATGTTCTTTTCCCTCTTTCTTGGATTTCTAGATCAAAAATTTTTGTGTATAGATCTAGGGTTTTGGTTTCATTGGATGATGTTTTTAAGGATTGTGAATGTTAGGGAAAGGGATCTAGAGAGGTTCGGTGGTGTGTTCACTGGATTTGCGGTGTGGTTTCTTGTGGGTCTATTTCTCAGGAACCATAAAGGTAGGTGGATTCTCTCTCAACTCCGCTTGGTTAGAACGTTTGGTTTTTTGTTTACAAATAATTTTTTGTGATGTAAAATTAATTTTGATTTGTTCTGTAAAATTGGTTGAAAATCCCTTGGGTTATGTTTTGGGGATTTTTGGGAAAATGGGGTTTTATGGTGAAATGATTTTTTTGTAGATTTTAAAATGGAGTTTTTAAAATTGGATTCTATTGTTGATTTGTGAAAATGATTGATGGAAATGGTTTTAATTAAAGATGTTGTTTTATTCAAATGTGGTTTGGCATAGAAAATGATTCTCAATAAAGGGGTGATTTATTGATGTGGATTGATATGCAATGGAATTGGTTAATTGCTTGTTGTTGTGACTTTGGTGGGTTATATGCTTGGATTGGCTTGATTGGAATGTTGTGTGGAAGTGGAGATAAGTACCAATATAAAAAGCATATGAATAGTGGATGGAAGCACCACCATCAAAGGATAAGGGGATGAGAAGTTCCACTAGGTGTGAATGGATGAACGGGTTAGACATAAGCTTCACAATTTGGTTGTTTTGTTTGTTTTTATTGCATTAATTTTCACGTTTGATATTTTGGTCCTAGTCTGTGAATGATGAAATGGCTTTCGGAATGTTTGGTTGGCATTCCCTTGGTTTCTTGGTATGGCTGTGATGGCTTTGTAAGGACACAGTTGGCTTATGGAAAATGGTTATACTTGTGATTATTTTATATAAACTATTTTATATAAATGTGCTAATGGTTTTGTCCTAGTGGCATGTGTTTGGAAGTAATTTTGGGAAATCCTACTGAGTTTTAGTACTCACCCCCTGCTTTGCACATTGGTGTGTTTGCAGATGTTGTGTACTATGATGTGGGAAAAGGTAAAGCATCTCCCTCCTTTAGTGGTGCATTTATATGTCTTGGTGGAGCTTGGTACTTGGAGCTTGGTGTGGAGATGTGGGGGTGTCATGGCTCGTAGAGTTGGTTGTTGGTTTCTGCTTGCACTCTGATGTGGTGTTGACATGTCTGGTTGTATTGTTTTTGGGGTGTATTGTGGTACAACATGGTTATCTTTTGGGAATGTATGCTTGAATGTTTTATTGACAAACAATATATAGTGGTGGTTAATGGTTAGTTTGGTTGGTTTTTTCTTAAGGGAAAATTGTTCCCCAATTTTTTCTTGAAGCCCTCGGCATTTATTTATAGCCTTTGCTGTCTTAGGAACATCTCTTAAGGCCATGTATCCCTCACCGCCACTTCAAGCCAATGATGTTGGGGTGGGGTGTTACAGTTTCGTACTTTATCAATTGATATAAGAGGGTTTTAAGATGCTATATCTATGAGGCAAGATGCAGTTTGATATTTATATCTATGGTTTATGGTTGATAGAATATCACTAACTCATTTATGGAAAACATGATTTGTTTTGGTTTTTATAGAAAAAAATAATTATTTTATTTATGCTAAACACTTTGTAATAGTCATTGGTGAAACAGATTTTGAAATAAAAATTAATTTGAATAACTGTTGTGGGAAATAATCAAAAAATTGATGATTAATATGTTGCCTATTGAGTGGATTTAAAAAATCGAACAATATTTGAAAAGTATTTTGGGATTGATGTTTGTTAGTTGGTTTTCATTTTTACTTATATAAGAAATCTTATGAATATGGAATGGAATACTATGATGAATTGGAGGAACAATGGATTGTATAGGATTCAGTTGAATTATAGACATACATAGATGTGGACTTGTTCATTCAGACATTGGTACTTGTGTGGGATTTAGAATTATAGAGAAATATAAATATTATTAAATAACAATAATGGAATAAATAAGTTTATTTTGGTTGTCTTTAATTCATGATTAGGAATATAATGTTATTATTATTCCTCAATATTTCTTTATCTTGTGAAGATTTATTTTTATACTGATTCTAATATTATTTAATATTGATACATATTTAAAGATATAAATGGTGGTAAGGGTTATACAATTTTTTTATCCATAGAAAATTTTAAGCTAAATGAAATTATAAATATGGTAGTTTATTATTTTCATTATTTAATCCTAAATAATTATTACAAGAATTTTTTGCATATGATTATTAACCATGGAAGATAATTTCCTAATATATGGCAATAAATTAGGTTTACCATGAAGTTAAATTATTTTGGTCAGAAATAGTTTAACATAAATGTTTTTTTGACTTGTGGGGTAAATTTCATTTTTCTAATATTTTATTATGGTCTATTAGTTGGTTATAAATTCACGTATATTTCGATGTACTATAAATTATTGGATATGATTGACCAAGGGTTTATTGTTTGAAGTTGAATGATTTAATTTATAGTTACATTATGTTCTACTTTGGTTGTCTATGTTCCAATGACAATACTATTTTCTAATAATTCTATTGAATAATTCTATTTTTTAAATACGATTAATTATTTAATTTTTTTTTATAATAGGATTCTAAATCAACTTTTTAAAAGTTTGTTTTATTATGGGAATTGACAATAATATTGAAAAAATACTATAAATTCAATATGGGAGAAGTTTATTTATAAAAAAAATTATTTAATTATTTCTAAATCAATAATTTTACAATGTTTAACAAGAAGTGTATTGTAATTGTGAAATATGTGCATTATTGATTTTAATGAGATTTTTTAAAATAGGAATATGTTATTATTTTTAAAAGTGTAATTAATTTATAATTTTATTATTATATAAATTTTTACAAATAGAAATTTTTAATGGAAATTTTTCCAATATTTTTTGAACATAAATATTTTTCATGTGGGTTTTTGGATAGCTAAGAAATAGTTAATGAGTGAATGGTCACCATATGGTAACATGCAAGTAGTTCTCAAAAGGATGTATGTTCTTGTAAAATATTTTTTTGTATACTAATTTAGTGGATTATATTTCTTTGTATGTTTATTTTTATATCTAGGCTTGTTGTTTGTGTTTTACGGGTTGTGTTATACGTGATATCCTTATTTATCTTTATTGTGATTGCATTCCACTTAATCTTGTTGTGAGGGTCATGCTGGTTATTGTTGATAAATGACAAACATAATTATAAAAAACTAATGAGATCATATGTGAAATTTTTTCTCATGGGTTATGAATCTAGATATACAATTCTTAGTGGGATATGATGGGATATAAATTAGTCACCAAGATATATTATCATTTATAGGGCCTAAAATTGTTGGAAATAATTATCATAGATATTTCTTATTTGCAGTCATGGCAATGAAATGGTTCATATAATTCAATTTCATATTAATATGTTTGAGTGTTGTGGGATTATAAGACATTCTGAATTATGTTTTAATATTTTAAATTGTGTTGTCACATCACTCTAGAGGAGTAGATGAGACAACTAAAATCAAACTATTTACTATTGCTAGGTGAATGGTAGGAACATATAACCACTTTTGGGGAAATTAGATTAGAGGGTTCACAATTCTATATTAAATATATCATTAGTTGAATTTCATTGTTATGATTACGTCATTAAGAAGAGGATTAAACTTGTAATACAAGGACCCATCCTTAAACCTAACTTATTCAAGTTCCTTTTGAATGTATTTTTGTTATTAATTCCCAATGATATTTTAGGTCAAGAGTTTTAGAAAATTATAAAACTACATACCTAAACATTAAATAATTCAATGTACATAGGTCTAAATTCCATCAAATATTTTATTCAAGGAATATAAACTATTAAAATTAAACATGGTTTCTTTTCATGCAAAATCTTCAAAAACAATCATAATAGCATCACCTTTGTCCTTATGAATATTTTGAATTGTAAAAAACATTTATAAACATGGGATGTGAAAAAAAGTATCAGTGTGGGAAAATAAGGGGATATAGTTTACAAGTGATCTAGAGAGATATAAATAATAACATTAGGACATTCATAATGGCATGAGAAATAGTAATGTCAAAACAATAAGAATTTGGGGCATAACATGAAAATGTGGCTATAGAATTTAATTATGACAATTATAATCATTTCCCCATGATCCATCCCAAACATGTCATAAAAATTACCTAGGTTATTCAACAAGGAATCATAAAAATCTCCATGTTTATTCACCAAGACATTGTATAAATTACCTAAATTATTCAACAATATATCATAAAAAATTTCATCTCTATTGATTAATTTGATTACCCAATGTATTTGAGTGATATGAGTGTGAACCCTTAATATTTATTTATTTTCATGTGATACACATATATTATAATAAAAAATTTCCTAAAAAACTCAATGAGAATTAATTAAATGGGTTTCATATCAAAATGGTGAAATTTTAAAAAGTCCTTAAAACATGATCATTATGTCATTTATAACCCACGAAAATGGAATGATTATTTAAGTATGTAAATTAAAGAAAAAAATATATCATTTTAATGTCTTGATGAATTCCCATAGAAATGAAATATGGTTTGGTTTTGGAGGAAATTAAATAAAATAAGTTCTATAGAAAAAGGGAATGATTTTGAGATAAAAATTCTGCAGCATAATGGCTATACAACATTGTTTTAGAAAACATTAAAAAGAGAGAGTATAGGTGTCAAAAATTAAAAAAAGTATAATAAAATATTATATTGAAAGAATAAAATTGAAATTATAACATGGTATGGATATAATAAATACATAACACATAAAATATAGATTGACTGGAAAAGGGAATTGGAGAATTCCCATATGAAATTTTAGCATCCTAACAACGTAAGATAAAATTTTCAAAATGTGTTGAAGATTGAGAAAAAGAACCTATCTCATTTTGAAATAAAATTTAAAGAAATTAATATATAGATTAACATAATCCAAAATAAAAAATGGAAATTAATTGACATAATATGAAATAATTATTTGACAAATAGTGGGGGACGAATGCTTTCGCTCCCTTGAAGAACAACTACTAATAAACTTATATCGGGAGCTTGGGGGATTGAGAAAACATTAGGAGGACTCATTGGTAGGTATAAATAGAAAATATTTGTGTAGAAAGATTTTATAATGAAATAAAACAATGTAATGGGTGGGTATTTATATCACAATTAAGAAAATATTATATTAATTTCATGGAGACCTCATTAAAGGTATTTGCAAAACCATGTTCTTTCCTAGGGTATCTTCTCATGGTATTGGATACATGGTACACCTCATATTATATTTTAATCCATAAGATTTTTCCATCCTCTTATCTTACTCATTAAATCATTTTGACATAGTAATGATGTCATTAAACATACCAAAATCACAAAACATTATTTTTACTATTCACCAAAAATTTAATTATTTCAGAAAAATCCAAAATATCCACCCTAAAATTTTTTCAATGTATAGAATTCGGAATTTTACTCAATTTTATAAAAATGAATTTCATTTTAAAATAAATAAAATAAATAAAATAATACTACATAACCAATAATTTATAAACATTTATTTACTTATACTATAAAATTATTATATCGCATTACCTCTTAAGATGAATAAAACATATTTTTTCTTCTTTAAGATTGGTTACTATTTAATTGGTCAAATTAACATTTATAATGGTAAAATTAATATTCTAAAGGGTAAAGTTACAATTCACCTAACATTATTTTCATCTTATTGAGAAACATTTTTCACTCTAATTACAACAATGTATGCACAATTTTGGAAACCATTCAATAGAAAATTTTATTTAATAAAAATTTTTATTTAATACTATTCAACATAAGCACTATTCATTTAATAATATCTTTAATTAACACTATTTATCAAATACTATTCCTAATATATTAACAAAATTGAAACTACTTAGCAAATGTCTAAAATATTTACCTAGATTAATTGCAACACTAGTAATAACATGAATTTTTTTCAAAATATACTAGAAAATTCTATTCATCGAACCAAATACATTAAATCAAAACTAAAATGTCATAATAACCCAAAAATTTAATGGATAATATCAAAAAATTCATCTTATATTAATTTTAATATTTATATTATCATTTTTTGAATCATTCATTAAAAAGTTTATCACTCCATGATCAATGTTTCATAAATATATTTATTTATGTATTGTCAAAAATTATTAATAAAATTACATGATGTTAGAAATCTTTTTATCATTCCAATGATAATTTATAGTCAAATATATTAAATATAAAAAAACATATTAAAAAAATAAAATACCAATTTAAAATGAGTATGATAAGATTTAAACTAGATTCCTTGGGAAGTATTGACAATTTATTTAAAGGGGATTCCATGGGAACCATTAAAATGGCTTCCATGTGAAGCTTTTTATATTTAATTTAATAATCTTCTATGATGATCATTAAATAGGATTCCATGGTATGTTTTTTGACATTTAATTTAACAAAATTCTGTTAGAATATTTCAACTAGCTCATTCAAAAAAAGTAATATATGTGTTTGGGTAATTTTATAATTTTTTAAAATTTTAATTACCTTATTTAACCTTAACAAATGTATTTAAAAATAATTACTAAAACAACTATTCATACTATCCAAAAATAAACGAAATCTATTAAATATTTTTTTCCCTTATTATTCTAAATATGTAATCAATTTTTTCCAAATTCAAAACATACAACTTGGAGAAATTAATTTAAAATTACTTCTCGTTGTGAAAATAAGAAAACAATTTTTTATGAAATAAAAATTATCATGAGATTGACATGTTTTTGTCTCCAATTTAAATGAGAAATTAAGATAAATAACAAAATTGGATTAAATGGTAAAAAAATAATCTAATTCCAATTTAAATCCAATAAAAATATAATCTATATATATTAACAAATTTGATGAAAAGGTATTATTGACATAAAATGAAGTATTTTTCACAATTCATAACAAATGAATTTATCAAAAAATTTAAAAAAATTAACCAATATAATTTGGTATTTCCCTATTCTATATAAGATCATTATAATGTCGAATAAAACATATAGAAGTAACAAAAACTATATTTTAAAATGGTTCTCCATTAAAATGAAGTAAAATGACCTTTTAAAAATATTGGATAATTATATCCTTAAAATTGGATTCATTCTCATTTTAAACCTTTAAAACATATTGGATAAATGTAAAAAAATTAAATAGACATGTTTAATAATATTTTAGTAAGTTCGGTTCATTCCATCTAATAAAAACACTATTCTTTTACTACCATTTAATATAAAAATAATAATATCGTATTATTTTTCAGTATAACTCAATGTATTTTGAAATGTATGATTTCTAAAAAAACATGTTGTTTCAAGTCGAGTATGATTTCAAACAATGGATCCCCTTTAACACAAAATGACAATATTGTTCATAATTGTTAACAAATTTGAAAATGTATAATTCTATAAATACAAAGGATGTAACATTTTTTCTCCATTAGAAAATTGTGTCCTCAAAATTTTAAAATGGGGCTCGGTAAGTTTATTGAAAATCCATATCAGAATAACAGTAAAAAAACAAACACTTTAATAAAATTAAATAAAAATACAATGGTCACTCGAGATAACACAAAATAGGGTTTCATGTAGGAAAAAATAGATATCGAAGAGAAAACTAACCATCATATTCTGATGGAGGATGATATAAAACAATATCAGGAGAAAGATAAAAATTAGAAAACCACAAACATGTGATGGTTAAACATTCTATGATGTTTAAATAGGAAAAGTAAACGGAAATTATTTTGGTTTTTATGTCATTTTCATAATGTTAATTAAATTATTTTTTATCTGGAATAAGAACCTAAGGAATAATAAAAACTCTTTATATAGAGTTTCATCATTTAAAAAATGTTTATAAAAAAACATATTCTCTCTAAACAAAGAGTATTAAAGATGACATGGCTATACCTGAATCACTATAAACAACATATAGATAATCTCTCATACAAAAAATATATTAACTATCTATTCATCCAATCTTGAAATAGTAACCAAAACAAAAATAGTTATTAAAAGATATGATAATCCCTCAAAAAGAAAAATCATTTATAAGAAGAATGTCTACTTTTAATCTACAAAAATCTATAGTCATACCCAGGTTCTACATAGACCATTAAATAAAAAAATCCTTTAAAATGACTCCAAATAATAAAAACTAATATTTAAACCCAAACTTTCTATGGATTTGATCACGTAGTCTTTCAAGATAAATTTAATTTGTATCTCAAAATATCATTGAATACTCTTAATATCTCATACTGAAATGAAATTATCCGAATAAAATATTCTCAATGACGGGTTAATCATTTACAAAAATAACCCAAATTACCATATTTCCATTATAAAAACATACATTTTTCAAATTTAAAATTAAAACATTATTTTGTTAAAATGTCATAGTGTTCTATTTACATTAAACATATGACATTTCCAAAATTCTGAACATCTTCCAAAATAACATTTATCACTATATCACCAAATCATTTTCATATACTATGGATATCCATTTATGAAAACATAAATATACCAAATCAACATATTCATAATCCATAAGATCATTTAACTAAAGAGAAAATGTTTTACTAACAAGGGACATCACGTAGGCCAGGGGACGGTAATGCACACCTGTCTACCACTGGTTGTGGGTTTGACTCCCATGAACTTACCGGATGGGATGGGTTGTATCCCATCCTATTGGTATTCCTTTTTCAATAACTATATTACTCTTATATCATTATAAAAAATGAGATAAAATCCTAAAAAACTACCATAACATATTTTAACGTCAATATTTATCTTGTTCCTCACATTTTTCATCCCAAAAATCAATTACCCAAAATAACCCCAAAGGTGAATGTCTCTAAATACCATTGGTTAACATAATATTTCTGATACCAACTTTAAGTACCCGACCTTATACATAACTTATTCTAGTTAGTTTGGGGTATAATTTATTTTCATCCATTCCCAATGATATTTTAGGCCTAGAGTTTTAGAGAATTATAGAAAAATATTACATAAAATTTCAAAATTCCAAATTAGATAATTCTACACTACATCGATTCTATTTTTCACAAATCAAAATGTATTAAAACGAAACATGGTTTCTTTTCAAGAAAAATCTTTAAATACATTCATTGTAGCATCATCTTTGTCCTTAAAAATCATAATGCCTGTGAAGAACATTTAAAAAATTGAGATGATCACAAAAATCACTGTAAAGTAAAACAATTGAAAAATGATTACATGTGATATTGAGAGATATGAAAAAGAATATGAGGATTTTCATAAAGGCATGATAAAGTGGGATATAATAAAAATAAGAGAATGGATCCTATCCTAAAAATGTTGATATAAAAATTAATTTAGAAATTCAAAATCATATAACCAAGGTATATTCCCCACAGTTTCATATAACCAAGGTCCATACTCGTGGATTCATAAAAAGTACCTAGTATATTCACCGATATATTGAAAAAATTACCAATGTTATTCCCCAAAGTATCCAAAAAACTAGCAAGGTTATTCACCAAAGTATCATAAAACTTTATTTTGGTGGAGATTAATTTTTTACAGAATGCAATAGAGTGCTACCAGGGGGAACCCTTTATATGTATTTATTTTTATGAGGAAAAAATAGGTCATAATAAAAAATTTCCTATATAACCCATAGAGAATAAAATAAATGGTTTTCATATCAAAATCATCAAGCTTTACAAAGTAATTCAAAACATGATCATTATGTCATTTATAACCCACAGAATGAGAATTCTGGTTTTCTGTATGCCAATTCTAGAATGAAATATATCATTTTTTGGTCTTTATTATTACCACAAGAAATGATATACGTTTCATTGTTTACATAAATGAAATAAAATATATTTTTTAGAAAAAGAGAGATATTTTGAGACAAAAATTCTGTAGTATAACAGCTATGCTACCTGGTTATAGAAAACATTAAATAAAGAGGGGATATGGTTCAACCATTTATAAAAGGATAAGAATACAGTAGAGGGAAATATTAAATGGAAATTAGTACATTTTATGGAAACTTGAAATACGTATCACATAAAAGAAAACATGAAATGAAATGAGAAGTGGATAATTCCTTTTTGAAAATTAGACAAACAAATGATGTCACATAAAAATTTATCAAATGATTTGTTGAGATAATAATGGTCTCTAATCAATTACACATAAAAAGGAAATATATAAGAGTATATGATAACAAACACAAACATAAAACTTTAAATTAAAATACAAAACATAAAATATGTCTCTAACTAGATGAGGTGGGTGAAAGGATCTCTTACCCTGAAAAGTAACATCTAAAACTATTTGATCAGGACCTAAGGGGATTGAAGACACCTTGGGAGGACTCTTTGGTAGGTATAACATTAAAAACATAATGTATAATGATTTTGGAATGAAATGAAATGCAGTAATGGGTGGTAATTTTTACCAAAAGTGAGGGAATGTTTTATTAATTTCAAAGGACACCTCATTAATGGTATTTGAAAAACCATGGGCTTGACCGTGGTATTTTCCAATGGTTGTGAACTTTAGGGAAGATTAATCTCATATTTTAATCCATAAATGTTTAAAAATAACTTTTATTATTCATTAAATCATTATGACATAGTTATGATCTCATTACATATACTGAAAACGCAATACTGTAGTTTTAATATTCATCAAAAAATACAATTGTTTTAGAAAAATCACAAAAATTCACATTAACCATTTTCAATGTCTAGAATACAAAAGTGAAGTCCATTTTATAAAAAATAATATCCTTTTAAATTAAATTAATTAAATAAATTACTTATATTTAATTTAAAATTACACAAAAATTTATTTACTAATACTAAGATATAATTATATCACATTACAACATAAGATTACTAAAACATATATATACATCCTTAGATGAGGTTACTATTCCATTTATAAAATTATCATTCATAATGGTAAAAGCACTATTCCAAAGGGTAAATTCACTATTCACTAAAAAATTATTTTGATCTTCTTGAACTACATTTTCACCCTAATTACAACCATGTATGTTTGATTTTTGAAAATCATATCACAGAAAAATTTATTTAGTAATAATATATATGTATATATATATTACTATTCATAAGAACACAATTCATCCAATTCTATTCATAAAAAACTATTCATCAAAAAAAATTGAATCTTTTTATAAAACATCTAAAAAACCACCTAGATTAATTTTTATCATTACATATAACATGATATTTTATTCAAAATATCCTAACATCATTTCTTTAATAAAAACACAGGATCTCAAATATAACATCTCACAACCATCTAGAAAAATTGTTGGTAACATCAAAATATTCATATTATATTTATTTTAATATTTATAATATAATTTATTTGAATCTTCCGTTAATAAGGTAATCAATTCTTCAGAAATGTGTCATAAATATATTTACTTATTTAATGAAAAAAAATATAAATAAAATTCATTGATGTATGATTTTCTTAAGAATTCAAATGAGTTTTTATAGTTTAAGATATACCATATATAAAAAATCTTACAAAATTTAAAAATTATTAAAAACATTGGTGTGATATAATATTTAAACATTCTTCAATCGGAATATCGCTTCATTTAATTAAACATGTTTCCCTGGGAAGCATTAAAATGGCTTCCATTGGATGATTTGTATGTTAATTTAATTATTCTTCTTTGATAACATTTTAAATGGCTTCCATAAAAAGCCCCAATCTTTTAATTTTACCATTTTTTATGAGGATATATAAACTAGCTCATCTAAATAATTTTTACATGGGTTTGTGTAATTCTATAATATTATTTTTAGCTTTATTTTCCCGATTTGCCTTTTACTGCATTAATAAAAAATTATAACTGAAGATACTATTCATAATGTCAAAAAAAGACATATATTTTCACAATTTTGAACTTCTAATTCAAATTATGTTATCCATTTTTTCCAAATTCAAAACACAAAATTAGTTGACATTAATTTAACATTATTTCCAACTGTCAAATCGATAATGTGGGGTTTCAAGAAATAATAACTACCAAAATATTTACATGTTTTGATATCAAATATAAAATTGAAATCACATAAAAATATAAAAATTGGTTTAAATTATGAAAACATAATAGAAATACACATTAAAACCAATAAAATAAAATCTATTAACATAAATTAATTAAATGAAAATGTAGTTATGACTTAAAATGCAATACTTTTCAATATTCCTAAAAAATGAAGTTCTTTAAAAAATTACAAAAAAATTATCTAATGTAAAATTTGATGTCCCTATTCTATAGAAGAAAACTATTTTTTCAAATAGAACATATAAATGTGACTAAAACTAATTTAAAAAAAATTTTCCATCAAATAGCGGTAAAATGACATTTTATTAATATTAGAGCATTTTGTGATTAAAATTGAATTCATTATAATTTTAATACTAAACAATTTATAGAATAAATACAAAAACCTTAAAAAAACTATTTTAATCATGTTGTAGTTAGTTCTATTCATTCCAAATAATACAACTCCTTGGACTTAACTATAATTTAAAATAATAATAATAAGATTGTATTATTTGATAGTACAACTCAATGACATTGTAAATTTGCAATTTCAAAGAAAACAAGTGTTTTATGTCAAGTATCCTTTAGGAAAAAGAATCATATTTATTATAAAATGACTATCTGATTCAAAAATATTAATAGATATGAAAATTTAATATTCTATAAATAACCATGAAGTTATAGGTAACCTCCTTTATCATTTTCTTGGGTGTGGTTCAGTATATGGTCATGTCCCTGTATATAACAATAACTGACCTAAATTTTTGGATTCATTGAGTAATATTTCCCTCATGGAAAATTTGTTTAATTTTATTTCTTTTTCCATGACATCTTATATCACATATGACCAAATATAACTTTGACTATGTGTGAAAAATCATCTTGAATTTGGTAATGGATTCCTAATATGGAATGTCAATTGGTGACGGGATAGTGAAATATTGTATCATGGATGATTCTTGTGAAAAATATTGGCATGAATACAGTTCATATTGACCATATTTATTCAATTATTTATATTAGGTAGGTCTCATTTTTAAATTGGGTCACCAATCTATACAAATTTAAGTGTAATTATATTAAAAGTCTTACCATTATGTTAGACATTAATATTTTGGAGATATTGGGGGGAGTGGATGAAAATTGTATCCTCTGTTTTAGGATCTAATCATGGATTCTAAATTCATTGTAAAATTTCATGTGTATTTTCCCTTTAACAGTTAGTATGGATGAAATGTTAGTGAACATAGAATACTGATTTTTGGACATGTTGTAACTTTTACCTATAAGATTATTACAAATTGAGAGTTAGCCCTACAAGGAACTTTCACTAAATTTTTGAAAATTCCAATGAACATTGATTTCATTATGGTTTTACATGAATAACTCATTATGATTTTATCTTTCATTACAATTTGGGAAGGATGAATTATGATAATGATCTTCGTATATTTTTAATCATAAAATTATTATAAAGACATGGTGTATCCATTTTTTTATCGATAACAGAGACCATAGTTTTTAAATTTTGGATCGAGAAATGATTTATATTTTTTATATTGGATTATTTTATTCTCCTCAAATTTAAATTACAATTTTTTAGTGGATGCCCTCAAATTTAATTTCTTTGGAATGATTCCTATCATCCTAGATGAAAAGATACCGACTATACATAAAAATGATGATGATGGATTCAATATGGTGGTAATGTTATTTCTCTTATAAATAAATTCATTATTCAATGATATTAAAAAATTATTGATTATTATCAGTATATACCAATTCTATGGTGTTTCATCCTAGGTATGTGATGGTCGAGATCTCATAAGTGCATTGAGAAATTGGTGATTATTGACATTATCATCAAGGTCCTTTATTATGTAGTGTTAAATTTATGAATGAATAAAATAATAAGCTTAACAAATATCCTTATTGTTATGGTATGATTCAGATTCTATTTATGTAATTGAATGGGAAACATTTTATCTAAAACCCATTTTTTTAATAAGTTATCACTGTGTGTCATATCACATAATGAAAATAATAATTAAATTCTTGTTCAATGTGAACCTTTGGTTCATTTAATTTAATGGAGTTATTGGAATTTTTTGGAATTATTGGATAATACACCGTAAGATTAGATGTCCAAGAATTTTTATAGACACTAAAAAAACTATATTTCCATGGATATGAATTATAATGGTTTTTAGAAATTAACACACATTTTTTGTAGTATTATTCATTTTATATATTATTTTTCTATTATAAAAAAATATTTTTTCGTTTCTAAATGATTAATGAATATTTTTTGATGTTTTTTTGTATTAATAAGGGTTCATGGTATAAATAAATTTCATAGGTTCCCTTAAAAAAAATTTGATGTTTTAATGGGACATTGGGGGAGGTGAATGGTTTTAATATATCGAGGATATCAAATTGGTAGCACTAATAATTTTAAAAAAATTATATGTTTATTATTTGGATTATTGACAGATGGTTTTGTCATGACCCATCCTCAGGGCCTGTGCCGTGACTACCCCAAGATCGCCTTCCATAGGCCGGAGGCTGGCGACTAGCACCAAAGCCGTAAATCCCGATAAATAGAATTGAATTTCCTTTATAAAAGTAAAAAAAACACCACAGAGTATAAGTGGACGTAATACACTAAGTACAAAAGAAGTGATGAAAAGTAAATGGTCTAGAATACAAACCCAATCGAAAGTACAACTACAACTGAATGAAAGTACAACAGGAAATACAAGCAGCTGGAAGAAAAGAAGCAGCTCCTAGGTCATCCACCTCGGATCTACCTGAAGGGTAGGTATAAATAGAGCAGCTCCGAGATCATCCACCATGAATCCTACCAGAAGGGTAGGTACATATGGCCTCCACAATGCTCTCATCCATCAACATCCTCTGAGTATCATCTCATCGTGAAGTCCACCTCTGGATACTGAATCGTTGTGAGGTATACCTCTGGTTACCGTCCAGTCCTCGAACACTCGGCCTCTGTCAGCGCTGCTCATCTTCATCAACCAACACAACGAGGTGCGGGCATAGCCCGTGCAAGGGTGAGTATACAATAATCAGTAGGGACCCTGATACCCTCAAGGTCTCACTAATCCCAACAAGGATAACTACAAAGAAGGATCTCAACAGATAACCCTTACTTAGGTATAAGACCATACATATACCTAAGTTATCAAGTAACCCATCTCAATCAAGATGAAGAAAAAAGGCTATGAAATCAACGGATAAACACTACCTAAGTATATGACCATAAATATACCTGAGTTATCAAGTGACCCATTTTAATCATGAGGTAAAAACAAAGGTCATAGACTAAGCCCAAACCAGGATTTTCATTATCGAAACCGTAACTACTGAAGTGCTCCGTCTCTGACGAGTACAATGATATTGTCCCGACTCCGAGGTACTACTCACTAACATTAGACTGCTGAGGTACTCCTCTTGTCGAGTACCACGAGTCTACTACCAACTACCTGGCAGTCCGTCCACTGAGGTTCATCCACAAAATACTAGGAGCTCTCCCAAATAGCCTGTAGAGGTACTACTCCTGTAGAGTACCGTAGGTCTATGACCAACTACCGGGTGCTCCGTCCACCTTGGGTCTGTCGCCAAATATCAGGCGTTCTGGCCACTGGGTTAGTCCACTCACTCCAAGTCGATTAGGTCAAGTAGTCGTCAAGTCTCAGCTGGCTACACGGTCTCCGTAATCTGTACGCTCGTCTCTGGGAGGGTCTGCTCCACGTACTAGAGGTCGATACTCCAAGTATAACAAATTTACATGAAGAAATATCTCAATGGATCGCCTCTTCATATGGATCTCAATGCAATAGACGCAGCGTCAATCGGACGCCCGGTCTGTGAGTTATTAGCCTTTTCATCCCAGGGGCCCAGTTGGTTTCATCTGCGAACCAACCCGGCCGTATCTCAACAATACCCCAAACACTCT
Source organism: Viscum album (assembly GCA_963277665.1). NCBI lineage: Eukaryota > Viridiplantae > Streptophyta > Magnoliopsida > Santalales > Viscaceae > Viscum > Viscum album. Next base: position 1,760,666,823 of record OY728120.1, on the reverse strand, counting down.
TAGGGTATAGTCATAGGGACCGTTTCTCAATGTGATCACCAACGCGGTTGATGGTTCATCAAACGGACGTCCGGTCTCAATGTTATCAGCTTTTCCGTTCCAGGGGCCCGGTAGGATTTCGGGTTCAACACAACCCGTCCACTATCCAACTGTGTCCAAACCTCAGGTGAAGTTTTCCAAAAGTTACGTCTCATTAAGTGGAATCCAACAAGATCTAAGGCAGGTCAATCGGACGTCCGGAGCTTATGTTATAAGAGTTCCCACTTCGAGGGCCCGGTTGGTATTGGGTTCGAACCAACCCGGCTGTACCCAATGTTCGCCTAAACCTTGAGTGTAATATACCGAAATGACTGTCCCGGTCCAGAGATCGCATTGCATCTGACGGTGCGTCGATTGAATGTCTGTAGACCATGTTATGGGATTTTAAGCGAACCAGTCCAGTTTTTGGGGGTTTCGTGCCCGGACCGACTCGGCCCGAGACCCCATGGGTCGGCCCGAACCTGGGAGGCCTGACCCGGGTCCAGGTCCGGCCCACTAGGGCGCGGCCCGACCTGGCTGGCGCAGCCCGGCCCAACCGGCACGGCCCGGGCCGGTGCGGCCGGTATAGCCGGCGCGACCGGTCGAGGCCGGCACGGGCGCCGCGTGTGCCGCATGAGCACGGAAGGGGGGAACCGCCACCCCATTCGACGAAACGGTGGACCCGCGAGGGGATCGCCCAGCAGCGCTGACCGGGGGTTTGACCCTTGTTCTTTCTGGATCTGGCCGGCCGTTACGGCCGGCCAGTGCACTCCACGTGGGACCGGTTGGTCCCACCCTCCAAAACTGGCGGCTGGAAGCTTCGGCTGCCCTCCATAGCTCCGTCACGGCCTTGGTTCGTCCGGCAAGGTGCGACGGCATCGCTCCCCTCCGCCACGGCCCCGCTCCGGCCGCAACCTCCTTGTGGTTATTTGGCATGGCGAGACGAGGCCATGCCCCTACGCCGCGACCCGACTCCGGCCGCGGCTTCGTTCGGCCTCAACGGCGCGGTGTGACGGCGTCGCGCTTCTTCGCCTCATTTCTCCTATTTTCTGCGCGGTGCGACGGCACACCGTCGCTTCCATTTGAAGCCATGAAGATAACAATAAATATAAAAATAGGGGAGGAGGTTTGGCCATGTTTCTGCAGTCCGACCCCCTCTGTTATTTTGATAACAGGTGGCCGATATTATCGAAGAACGTCCAAATAAAATCCGAACGTACAGAAAAAACCCCTACCTGGATATTTGACGTCACACGTCGGGTGTTGTGGAGAACAGCATCTGGGGGATCAGATGTTGATTCTGTGGACGTCAGGGTGCGTCCAAGGAGGAAACGATGTCTCCTCACTTGTTGTGGTGATGAAGAAGGATGGTACGTTGTTGTTGGCGATGATCACCGCGGTCGGTGAATTCTCCCTTGTCGTGGAGGAAGAAGAAGATGGAATAATCTGGGTTTCCAATTCGTTCTAAGTTGAGGGTTCGATGTTCTTTGTCGGAGAAGAATCGTTCTTCACGGGGAAGATGATTTTCTTCCACCCAAGAGGAACTTCCTCCTTTTACACAAGAGATATTTCCCATTTCTCCCCACACAAAATGTGTCCATGTAAAATAATAGGTTCATGCTATTATTTTATTAATAGAAGTATTTTCTTTCAAAATTCAAAACACATAGTTAATTAATTGAATAGGTTCAATTAATTAATTAAGGTATGTGTTGGCTAGAGTTAAGGGAGACAGAGAGGAAATTGAAGGTTACTCAATTTAATATGATTTTCTAAATTAAAGTGGGGGGGTTTTAAGGAGTTTTGGGGAAATTGAAAAGGTGGGGGCTCGTGTGGGCCCCACCTCACATTTAATCCTATCATAGGTAGTTAGGGGCTTGTGGGTCCCACCCTATCTACCCCATGTTGGATATAACCACTATGATAAAGAATTAATAAAAAATTGTTCCACAAATTTTTAACAACTCCTCCTGGGAAAATGCCTCTTCGGTAATGGTCCTCTTAAGCAATTACCGGTGCTGGTGTTTCATCGGTGCCCTCAGATTTCTATTTCGAGCACCGGATTAAATGTTTTAAAAACCCCCTCATGCGTGCACTGAACGTACCCAAGATAAACATCGAAAATTGATTCTGGGCACATCAGGCCTCAGAATCACGCGCCGTCAGAAACTGTGTTCTTGTAAAATCTGAAAGAAAATAAGAAAAAAACTTCCATTAAATTTCTGGGTCTTTACATTACTCCCAACTCAGGGATTTACGCCCCCATAAATCTTTAACAGAAACTAGGGATACAAATGTGGTACAGAGCACACATATGAGACTTCTTCTCCCATGTTCTCTACTAGAGGTTCTCGTGATGCCAACGAAATCACACAAGAGGAATTGAACATCCTCATAGGATCCACTCCTATCGATCCTAAAACTCTAATGGAACCCCACAAAAGTAACACCATCGCCAAATTCCAGTTCCCCATGGTCAATGATATGGGAAGGGTCGTGCTCGTATCTCTTCAGCTGAGATACGTGAATGTCGGCGTGCACCTAGTGCAACTGAGGTGGATGGGTCAAACGGTAAGCCACCTAGCCTACCCAACTGAGGACATGAAAAGGTCCGCTGAACCTCAGAGATTACTTTCCGCCTCCGCCACATCTCCATAGACCTCATCGAGGTGAGACCCCATAAGAAAACGTGGTCTCCATCCTCAAATTCTAGTGGTCCTGTCTTCTATCAACATATGATTTCTGCCTGCTCTGTGCAGTCTTCATTTGCTCCTGGATGACTTGGACCTTCTCTGTCGTCGCCTGGACCATCTCTGGTCCCACAAGATCTTCTAATATTTCTTCTTTTTTGATAAGAGAAATCTGGTCACATCCCCTGGGTGAACCACGTTCTTTGCCTAATACAGTCAATACAGTCATGAATGATGCATTCATGCCCTGTACGACATCGTAAGGCCTCTAAGTTACTACCAAGAGATACAACTGTCACTCTCGCCTCTAAGGGTCGAGTCACACTATCGGCATTAGCATGGGTTCACTGGGTCTCTTCCAGTAGGAATCTCGAATGTGAGGGTCAAGTCAACTGTTTAAACTAGAACCTATTAGTACACAAAAAAAGAAGAAAGAAAATGTCACACTGAAATGTGACTTTTATTACTACAGATCGAAGTATAATGACACATAGAAATGACAACAAAGAAACTATAAGCACCAAGATCAAAGGTCCCATGCTTGTTACTAGTCCCCATCTTTTCCTCCAGCTTCCGGAGCTCTGTTGTCGTATAATTCTACTGCCCGAAGCTGAGCTCTCCCAAGTCCACTTGTTCCCTACGGTCGGGGTGGACTCCTGGTGGTGGTGGTGGTAACACCTCGAAGCGTCGTCCACCTCCAGCTGCACGACCAACTCCCCTGCCATTGTCGCGTTCTCCTTGCGGTCCACCCTGATCGAACCTCTACCTCTGTCTAAGGGGTTCTTCATCTATATACTATTCATCTGTATGGCGGGTCGGACAATCACGTTCCATGTGACCAAGCCCGCTGTAGGAGTAAAACTGCCCACTGTTGTAATGACTGGCTCTGACTCCACCCCGGTTTCCCTGCACAACTGAACCTGAGTTGTGCAGTCGGCCACCGGTAGGTCTGGTCCTCTTGGACCTCTCTGTCATCTGTCCACAGCCCTCTATAGAAGACTCTTCCACATGATGGCTAGTGGTGGGTCCTACTGCTGGATACTGCTCAGCAAAGAAACTCTCCACTAATAGGGATTTCTCCAACACCCATGTCTGCATCGGGATGCTATGAGAAACAACATAATCTCTAATCTCACACCTGAGCCCCTGCTCGAAGGTTCGGGCCCTGAAGAACAGGTCTCGTACGATATATATGGAGTAGCACGAGAGGTCTGTGAACCTCACTGAGTACTGCGCCACCGTCATGCTACCCTGGTGTAGATGCAGCAGCTCCTGTATACACATCACTCAAAGGGTGGATGGTACAGACTCTGTCCGGAATAGGCTCTCAAAGTCTGCCCACAGAAGTTTCGCCTCGTCATGCATCTAGAGCATCAGCCTCAATAATCTGCTTGCTGCTGCCTGAAGGAGGCTGGCAGCAAGGATCACCATGAAGTATGATGGCGTCCCTACTAGCCTGAAGACTCTCACCATAGCCTCCAAGAAATCCACAGCCACATGCGGGTCCGCCTCTCCCCTAAACCGGGGTGGCCTCTGGCGCAAGAACTTGTGGAGTGCACTCAAGCAACGTGAACTCTCTACTGCTAGTGCTGGTGGCATCGGTGGCCAAATGGGTGGTAGTACCGCTGGTGTATCCGTTGGTGCCTCAACTGGGATAGGGCCATATACTCAGGCCACGTCTCTCGGCGGGCTGTCAGTAAGTACTTATCTTGGGGCTCTAGCTGGTCGTCCGCCGGGAGGCATCTTGAAAGAAACAAACATGACACGGTCAAAAGATTTATAGCTGGTGAGCTGACCTGGTTTGAGCTGACTTTTAAAACATTTGGATACACACACGCAATCAGGTTTCTCATGCACAATGTCCGAAATCAGTTGTCAGGGTCCTCGTGTATGGATATGTCATCTTGCCAAACCAACACTAGACTCCATGAACTAAAGACCACACTCGGTACCCTTAACACTATTGCCTCACATAAAGAAAATATCAGAGTCCTAAGTTCTGTGGTAGAACTGACTCCTCTGATACCAATTTTTCACGACCTGTCCTCGGGGCCCGTGCCGTGACTACCCCAAGCCCACCTTCCATAGGCCATGGGCTAGAAACTAGTACCAAAGGCGTAAATCCTAATAGCTTGGAAGGGATTTCCTTTATAAAAGTAAACAAAACATCACAGAGTACAAGAGGAAATAATACACTAAGAACAAAAGAAGTGCGGAAAAGTAAATGGGCCAAAATACAAACCCAACTGAAATTACAGCTACATCTAAACGAAAGTACAACATGAAAGACAAGCAGCTGGAAGAAAAGAAGCAACTCCTAGGTCGTCCACCTCGGATCATACCTGAAGGGAAGGTACAAATTGCACAACTCCTGGATCATCCACCACAGATCCTACCTGATGGGTAGGTACTGGTAGACTCCAAAACACTCTCTCCCGTCAACCTCCTCTGAGTATCATCTCATCGTGAAGTGCACCTCTGGATATGGACTCGTTGTGAGGTCCACCTCCAGGTACCATCCAGTCCTCGAACACTCAGCCTCTGTTAGCGCTGCCCGACATCTGCAACCAACACAATGAGGTGCGGGCATAGCCCATGCAGGGGTGAGCATACGATACTCACTAGGGACCCCGAGACCCACAAGGTCTCACTAAACCAATCATGGATAACCACAATGAAGGATATCAATAGATAACCATTACATAGGTATAAACCCAAACTTATAATTAAGTTTTCAAGTAACCCGTCTCAATCAAGAGGAAGCACAAAGGTTATGAAATCAATGGATAACCACTACCTAAGTATATTCCCATACATATACATGAGTTATCAAGTGACCCATCTCAATCACGAGGTAAACACAAAGGTCATAGACTCAGCTCAAACCAGGATTTTCAATATCGACACCGTAACAGCTAAAGATCTCCGTCTCTGACGAGTACAATGATTCTGTGACGACTCTGAGGTACTACTCTCTAACCATAGACTGCTAAGGTACTCCTCTTGTCGAGTACCGCTGGTCTGCTGCCAACTACCTGGTGCTCCGTCTGGTGAGGGTCTACCGCCAAGTACCTGGCGCACTCCCTAATAGCCAATAGAGGTACTCCTCCTGTCGATTACCATGGGTATGTGGCCAAATACCAGATGCTCTGTCTGTCGTGGGTCTGTCGCCAAATACCAGGTGCTCCGTCCACTGGGCTAGTCGACTCACACCATGTCGTGTCGATGAAGTAGTCATCAAGTCTCAACTGGCTACACGGTCTGCATACTCCGTACACTCGTCTCCGAGAGGGTCTACTCCATGAGCTATAGGTCGATAATCCATGTTTCTCAAAGTTCCACGAAGAAGTATCTCAAAGGACCGCCTCATCATAGGGGTCTCAACGCAATAGATGGCGCATCAATCGGACGCCGAGTCTGTGAGTTATTAGCCTTTTCGTCCCAGGGGCCCGGTTACTTTCATGTGAGAACCAACCCGGCCATATCTCAACTGTAACCTGAACTCTCATAGGGTATACTCATAGGGACCGTTTCTCAACGTGATCACCAACGCCGCTGATGGTTCATCAAACAGACGTCCGGTCTGAAAGTTATCAGTTTTTCCGTTCCATGGGCTCGGTCAGATTTCAGGTTCAACCATTCCTGGACACTATCCAAATGCATCCAAAATTTAGGAAAAGTATTCCAAAAGTTCCTTCTCATTAAGAGGAATCCAAAAAGGTCGACGGCACGTCAATCAGACGTCCGGAGCTCAAGTTATAAGCGTTTCCGCTCTGAGGGCCCGATTGGTTTCAGGATCGAACCAACCCATCTCTACCCCAATTTCTCCGAAACCTTGAGTATAATATAAAAAAATGACCATCGTGATCCAAGGATCACATTGCAACTAACGGTGTGTTGATTGGAGGTCCGTAGCCCATGTTATGGGCTTTTAAGCGAACCAGTCCAGTTTTAGGCTGTTTCATGCCTGGACCGACCCGGCCCGAGACAACATGGGTCGGCCCGAACCGGGTCCGGGTCGACTCGAACCAGGTCTGGGTCTGGCCCACTAGGGCACGTCCTGGTCCGACGTGGGAGGCACGGCCGGTCTGGGCCAGCACGGGCGCCGCACGCACCGCGTGAGCATGGAATGCGGGGAACCTCCACCCCCTTCGACGAAACGGCGGACCCGCGGGGGGTCTGCCGAGCAGAACATACCAGGGGTTTGACCCCGGGTCTTTTCAGATCATTCCGGCCTTAACGGCTGGCCAGTGCACTCCTCGCGGGACCTGTTGGTCCCGCCCTCTAGAACCGGTGGCCGGCGGCTCCGGCTGCCCTTCCTAGCGTCACCGCGGACCAAGGTCGCGGCCTTGGTTCGTCCGACGGGGCGCACCGGCTCCGCGCCCCTCCACCGTGGCCCGAATCAGGCCGCAGCCTCCTCTTGGTACTTCGGTGCGGCGTGACGGTGCCGCTCCCATTCGTCGCGGCCCGACTCCAGCCGCGTCTTCATTCGGCCTCAACGGCGCGGCGCGACGGCGCTGCGCTTTTTCGCCGCATTTCACCTTGTTTCTGCGCGGTGCGACGACACCACGCTGCTTCCATTTGAAGCCATGAAGATAACCATAAAAATAAAAATAGGGGAGGAGGTTCGGCCATGTTTGTGCGGTATGACCCCCTCTATTATTTTGATAACAGGTGGCCGATATTATCGAAGAATGTCCAAATAAAATCCGGACGTAAAGACAAAACCCCTACCTGGATATTTGACGTCGTACATCGGGTGTCGCTAGGAACGGCGTCGCGGGGGTCAGACATAGATTCTGGGGACTTAGGGGTGTGTTCGAAGAGGAAATGACATCTCCTCACTTGTTGCGGTGATGAAGAAGGAAGGTACGTTATCGTTGGCAATGATCACTGTGGTCGGTGACTTTTCCCTTGTCATGGAGGAAGAAGAAGATGGAAGAATCTGTGTCACTGAGTCAATCTAAGTTGAGGGGTAGATGTTCTTCTTCGGAGACGAACCATTCTTCACGGAGAGGATGATGTTCTTCCACCCAAGAGGAACTTCTTCCTTCTTTTACATAAGAGCTTTTTCCCTTTTATCCCCACACAAAATGTGTCAAAGTAAAATAATAGGTTCATGCTATTATTTTATTAACACAAGTATTTTCATTCAAAATTAAAAACACTTATTTAATTAATTGAATAGGATCAATTAATTAATTAAGGTATGTTTTGGAGAGATTCAATGGAGAGAGAGAGGAAATGGAAGGCTACTCAATTTAAGATGAGTTAAAAAATTTAAGAGGGGGGTTTTAAAGAGTTTTGGGGAAAGTGAAAATATGGGGGCTCATGTGGACCCCATCTCACCTTTAATCCTCTCATGGGTAGTTAGGGGCTTGTGGGTCCCACTCTAACTACCCCACGTTGGATATAACCACCAGGATAAGGAATTAATAAAAAAATGTTCCAAAATTTTTTATCAACTCCTCCCGAGCAAACGCATCTTCGGTAATGGTCCTCTTAAGCAATTACTAGTGATGCGGTTTCATCAATGCCCTCAGATTTCTATTCCGAGCACCGTATTAAAAGTTAGAAAACCCCACTCATTTATTAACTAAACTTACTCGAAAAAAACTTCAAAAATTGATTCCGGGCACACCGGGCCTCAAAATTAGGTGTCTTCAGAAACCGTGTTCTTGTAAAATCCCAAATAAATTAAAAAACAATTCATTGAAATTTCAGGGGTTTTACAAGTTTTCCAAAACACATTTAAAATCACCATATATCTTTTAGTCATCATGAAATATGTAAAATTTGGTTCATGTGTGACTCATTTGTTGAAATATGTAATTTTATTTAAAAAAATCAATCCCCAAAATAATTTCAATCTTCCATCAATTTATAGGGATCATGAGCTAGAGGGTTATTTTAGGAAATTTTGGTGATACTCTTTGGTTTGGACATCTATATTATCATATCATGGTTCTTTAGAGAAAATAATTTAATTAATGACTTCAATTTCATCTCTTCTTTATTATGTTTATTTATTTCCTCTAGAGTGGAACCCAGTTTTAGAAATGTACCACTGAGACAAAGTGTTTAGTGTATGATTTGATGGATCTTTTATTATAGATCATAATAAAAGGGATAATATAACCTGTATATACGAGGGTGATAAATAATTTCATCATGGATAACATTTTTAGAGGTATGTGTATTCACTCATTATCAAAATATAGGAAATATTTAACGGATTGTGGTTTTTAATACAATAGTTCATTATTTGATTTGTGTTAATTTTTTTCTAATACACTATAAGGAATATTTTTTGATGAAAAAAAATCATAGAACAAGTGTTATTAGAACCCCCAACATGAACAATAATTTTTTTAATTATTTATATAGCTTCAAATAGTGGATTTTGATTCATAAAATGTTTTGGGAAATATGGTTTTTAATGTGAGTTAATAAATACAAATCAATGGGGATTTTAGTTGTGAACTATACTATTTTAATGAATCACATAGAAATTTTATTTCATTTATAAGGGTTTCATTCAATATATATATATATATATTCATATCTATTTTGGATAACACTTGGAGGATTGCGATGGATATAGTAGGTAATGTACTTTCTACAAAATTCTGAGTTTGTATAGAGGGAGAGGTTTCATGCCATGATTTTTCTAGTTCTATTCCCCAACATTGATTATAGATGAATTTTTAAGAGGAATTAATAGTGTTGGGTGTGTTCTTGAAATTACTGTGTTGTTTTTTTTGTTCGGATTACTTGAATAATAATTAAAAATGAAATAAAAATGAGGTATGGTGTGAGTTGTTCATATTGTTTCCTCTAACATTTTTATTTAATTTGTCATCTCTCATATATTATCTAAAATTCGATCTAAAATTTTCTAATTTACGTATCATTTATGTGATTTCTAGTTAATTTTAAACATTATTGTTCCCTAACCCATTCAAATTCATTTTTGTGAATATGAATAAATTGATCAATAAGATACAGGAAACATGGGCATGTCTTACCTTCCCCGTGGGGGTTTGGTAATTGTTGTCATTGTGACGGAGTTGAGGGTTTTTTGGTAGTTTTCATACAAATCTAGTGTTATTTCATTGTATAAGACCATTTTGATAATAATTTTTTTGTTCCTCATAGTCTTATTTTGTACTAGCTAATGTACTAGGATTATTCAAATTGGTTTTATATATTATAGTCTTGCTTTATATTTGTTAAAAATAATATATATATATATATATAATCATGGAGTTAATTTTTGTCGATTTATATATATATATATATAATTGTAATTAAAACCCCAATGATGTGAGATACCACATGAATTTTTTATGATCATTTGTATTTTGGGGAATCTAGAGTATGTTTAGTGGAATCATCGTCCTTACAAATCTCATTGTTTGTCATAGGTATGTTTCAAAGGGGATCCATTACATATTCATTATTATAAATTACAGCATGATAAAATTTCTATTATCCTATTTTGATGTTATTTATATACATGATTATCTAAATAAAAAAATAAAATTATTTTTCATCTAGTATTTAATTTTGTTAAAAATATCATCCAAATTTATAAATTATTCTTAATAATATAAATATAAAAAAATATGTAATTATTTCATATATTCTGACTAGATTTATCAAAATTATTTCTAAATATTCCTTTAGTATCATAAACAGGTCACGTTAAGGTTTGTTCAACAATAATGAAAACATTAGTACTAGTAATCTTTTTTTGATCATTCCCCATAGAATAAATCATGTTTGAATTAGAAAATGATTTCTAAATATCATTATGGATGAAATTTAATAATTATAAATATGATAAATAAATATCAAAATGAATTTATTATTTTATATTTAGAGATAATTTGTAAATCAATTCATCTAATAATATGATAATTTTTTTTGAGTTGTTTTTATAGGGTTATCAACATATTGAATAACTATGTTCTATTATAAAATTTTTTTAATCCAAATTTAAATTATCAAAAATATCATTCATTATATTATAAGGAATTATTTTTCACCAATATATTCTTATAAAAGTTATTTTAAATATACTCTAAATCATCTTGGAATCAATATGTAATGAATATACAGGCCTTACTAATATATTTATATCAATAAAATATTCCATCAACAAATTTTGAATCTAATTTTTCTAATGAATATAAATATCATGAAAAAAATTACAACTATAAATGAGAAAAAATTAAAATATAATTTTCCTTTCCATTTAATAATGGTAATGGCTTTTTATTCTTATTTGTTTTGAAAATTGTTTTATTTTAATCATATACATATGTTTTCCAAGATTCTACCAAAATGTATAGTGGTGTAATAATTTTATTTTACATGGTTTTACACATTTCATGTAATTTCATAATATCCCTTTTAGGTATATATTTTATTTGGATGTTCAAAATGGGGGAAATATATGAAAATAAAAATTATTTTAAACAATAACATAAAATTACATATATAAACATTCACCAGATCTAAAATATATAATAGATAATATTTAATATCCTTCCTCAATATTACCAATTTTTTAAAATAAATTAAAATATAAAAAGATTTAATTTTAGAGATGTAAATTAAATCCATGTTAATATTTTTAATTCATATGTAATAAAAAATTATAATTACAACCCACAGATAATCAACAAACCAATACTAAATATTCAAGAATAATAATTTATAAGGGTCATTCTATTTTTATTCCTTTAATAGTTATTGACGTTCATTTCAGAATTTAACATTAATTTCACAATAAAAAATTGTATTGTTGCCCAGATTTTTCATAGGGATATAAATACAAAACTAAAACTTTTATTGATTATAATTTTCCCAAAATTTAGATTCAATGAAAGAACTATTTTATAGAATATTTTTAAATATAAAACATCTTAAGACATAAATGTTTTCTCAATCATCGTCATCAACATCAAATTGTATATTTATTCAAAGGATATAATACTGGACACAAAAGAGAAATAGAAAAAAGTAGCACCGGGCTTAGGGGGGTCTAAAATAATGGAGGCCAAGGGTGTCCCCGCAAATTAAATTCACACCCTCAGGCTTCAAGGAGGTGGCATTGGGGAGGCAGGTGACATCGGAACCAAGAGCAACTCGGGAAACAAGAAAATACGCTACTTTATTCTCCTCTCTCATGGTGTGAGTTACCACAATGTTGCTACTCAGTAGCACTTTACATCTCTTGATTATATACACGACAGACCATGGGATGGAACCTCTACCCATCAAAGAGTCATGGATGATCCGAGAGTCCATTTATAATTGGGATATTCCTAATTTTTTTGGATACATACATTAAGGCCTGTGAGAACTTCCTTGGCCTCCTCCTTAAGATCATTTCCATTACCAAAATGAGCTATGAAGGCAAGGAGGACACTCTCTCATGAGATACGAACCAAGCCTCAACCTCGCATGATACCTGAGATACATGAGACATCTGTTTTAAGCTTTAAACATTCTGCTAGAGGATTCCACCTTATCCACTGCCACTGCATTCTGTCCAAGATAGAAGGATCTGGGATGTGGCACGCCTGGATCATGTGCAGTGAGGGAGAATCACGCTAGTTCTTAAGGAGGGTGACCATGTCAATGAGTAGGCACTTGGATCTCACAATGATGGATATATCTATTGAAACTATAACATCAAATCTAGCCTTGTTGTGGTCCTGCCAGAGACACCAGCATCCAGTACATAGGACCACAGACCGCCCCATCCTCTCCAGACCATTCTCTGGTGTTTCTCGATACCACTTCTTGAAGAAAGAATCCCAAAGTAGCACATTATAGGAGACCGCTGTGATGACTCCAAAGCACTTTCACATGGCCTGAGCCCATTCCCCTTCAATGAAAATAGGGTTCGAGCTCTCCTCACATTTATTGCTCCAGCATTGGAACCAGTAGGATAAACTAATTCCCATATTCTTGATGCTCTCATCAGATGGAATGATGATGTTCCTTATTTTACATAAGAGAAATTTTTCTTTAGATGGGATTTTATTACAATATGGTAAATAGTTCTAGGTATCCTTCTGTGCCTGAGGGTCAGAGATCCTATGGAAGTCCTTTGTGTTGAACTCCCTTAAGTGTGACGGGGAAAACACGCACTTGTCTGATTCTAAACTGATCAGGATAGAGTCAGATATTTATTTTTGATTATTGTCTAACACTGCCTTGATAAAACCCAGATATAGGCTTGCCTCCTTGAATGTAATCATAGTGCCCATACACCCCGATAATCCTAGCACAGAACCCACCCAGTTGTATTTATAAAAGAGGATGATGCCTTGTCCCACAATCCAGCGGGAGTGATGTTGAAGACTCGAAACCAAAGGATAAATCTGATGCCACAAAGGAAATCCCTAAACATTACAAGTATCAGGATTATTGGTGTAATTGTGGTACATGGTCCTCCCCCAGAGTGTCTACTTTTAAATGCTCTCCTAGGCTAGCTTGTCGTGCACACATTGCACAGTGGATACGATGCTCCTAACATTAATGTCCCCTTCTTTGATAGGTTAGGAATTCCTATCCCAAAAGACACATTGTCTTCTCCCCTCAGAATGTGCATTCCGAAGGAAAACAGCTAGTACCCTATCAATAGCTTTATAACCCCTTTTGTAACTGAAGTAGAAGCCATTACATGCACTCAGATGGATGTCAGAACACTATTGACCAGTGCAATACTCCGCCTGAAGGATAAAAGGTGGATTTTCCAGTTGATAACTCTTCCTATGATCATAATAACCACCTGATCAATGTCCCAAACACGTAGTCTTCCGGATGATAATGGATAACCCAGGTACTCCATTGGGAAGGAGCCCGGCTGCATGCCAATTCTACTATACAAGGCAGAGACCCACCTTACCACACATTTGCTGGAAATATACAGGTGGATTTTGGAATAGTTTATCATCTAACAATACTCCATCATGATCGTGTTGATATCCCTCACAGACCTCTTACCATTGAATATTACTATGTTCAGAAGCCTGGATAGATTTTCCTCCAAAAGAATGAATATGCTTGGGGAAATCAGATCACCTTTTCCTAAGAATCGGGTGGCCTTAATGAATCTGTTAATTTTCCCCATAAATGAGACCACCATCCACAAAGAAATAAAGCATCTAAAAAGGATGACCTAGGTATTAGGATATATCCCCATTCTAGCCAAGACCCTATTGATAAATCCCCATTCCAATCTATCATATGCCTTGTTCATGTCCAGCTTAATGACCATTTTGGAGCCGTGAGTCTTGAGATTCATGTCCCATACCATTTATTGTGCCCGAGCAATAGCCCCCTGAATTGACTTCCCCCTCCCAAAGCCATGATTCTCAATGGAGATCCACCTTGGAAGAAGCATGGCCAACCTAATGTGGATAATGCTTGAGAGGACCTTGTAGGTAATGTTACACAAGATCACGGGGCGATAATGGATAAGGGAGGAGGGATCCTTCACCTTCTATATAAGAACCATGGTCATGGTGCTAGAAACATGTTGGAGAGCTCCTCCTCGAATGAAGTCTTGAACTGCAGAGACCATGTCCTCATTAAGAACATCCCACAAGGCTTTATAAAATGACCCATGAAAACAATCAGGACCTTGTGCACTATCCGGATTGAGACTCATAATGGAAGCATAGATCTCATGCTCATCTGGAGTCCCTTCCATGTAGGCATTTTCCTCGGAAGAAAACATATTTGGGGATGCATCCCGCATATCAGCAACTTCGCTCGGATACCCGCTAGCCATTCTTAGGCCAACAAGGAGATCTTCAAAGTAGGAGAAAGCCATACCACCCACAAGGTCTCTATCATCTATGAAAGTGACATCACCCAGCATGATATTGGGTTTGATCAGCCGTCTTTTCTCTCTGATACATGCATGAAAAAAGATGTGTTCTTGTCTCCCTCATGCATCCACATAATCCTTGATTTCTCCCAGGCCATACTCTCCTTTCTGAGAAGCATCTCTTTCATAAAATTCTTCTTGGATGAAAATTTTTCAAATATCAAGTTATCCCAAGATTCATCCATGTCACCCTTCAGATGCTCAACATACTGTCTGAGGATGTCCATCTCTTGGTCAATAGAAGTGAGGTCCCATGCCCATGCCTAAAGCCTCTGTTTTAGGTGCTTGAGTTTTTTATGAATAGCCACCCAGTATTGGACTTGCACTGGATCCTCCCATGATGTCCAAACCAGATTATGAAACATTGGATTATGTGTCCAGTGATCATAAAACCTAAACAGATCCTGGTAATCCTTCCAAAGAACTAGAGACAACAGAAGTGGTGAATGGTCATATATCCCATGGATCAGGTTGTTTACCATGGAATTAAGAAATTTTGTGATCGCCTGATGGATAGAAATACATATGTCAAGTCGGATCTTGAAGTGTCTATTTACTCTTTGGTTATTACGCCACGTAAATTGATCCCCGGAGTACCCCAAGTCGGTAAGACCCTAATTGGCCATGAACTGGACAAAGTCTATGCTAGCATGGTGTGGGAACACCCCACGACCCTTCTTCTCAACTAGCTCTGTGATGATTATAATGTGGCCTCCTACAATCCAAGGATCCTCTTCGAGGTCAAAAGCATAGAGTTCTTGCCACATATTTACTCTTCTCGTGTTTTCACAACATCTATAAACAAAGGTTGCAAAGAATGTTTATTAATCCTTTTTCTCCCTCGTACTAATAAACTAATCCCCCTCCAGGGTCAGATCCCCCATAACCTCTATATTCCAAAAAATCCAAATGCACTGGTTGGTTGGAGCCACCTGCATGGACTACTGCATATTGATCCTGTATGTTGAATGTTTCATTTTACATGGGTTCTATTTATGTTCCAAAACAACATCAATGAATGCCTTGTGTTTCTTGATCTCAAAATCCATGAAATATGTTCTTATCCTCGCCCCGAGTCCTCGAGCATTCCATATAATGATTGGTATCATTAGTACAACTTCTACCCAGCTTTGGCCCCAAGAGACTTGGTCTCAAGCGAGGAGAATCTCTCCCGATAACGAGTCCTTTGTAACATTACATTCGATTGAGTTTGCACCCCCAAACTCTGGTCTGTGAAGACTGGGGGAGATGTGTACAAGTGAGGATGAAACTTTAGGTTCTTCACTCTCACCACACTTGGAGGAGACACAGACATTGGACATTTTCCCATATCCCACAGAGCCTGAATTACTATCTCCACTGGCCTAGAATAACCCTCCACATGCTTGGAAGAAACCACATTCCATAAGAGTAAGCGAACAGAGGACATACCTCCAACCTCAAGTCGTTGAACACCTTTGGGAGGCTCCAATGGAACAAGAAAGGACACCACCACGGGCTCCAACAGGCCATCGAGAGCCCGCAAAAATTATCCCAGAAGACCACTCAACGAAAGAAACTGGCGAGGACCAAATATCCATCCATCGAACATTGGAAACCACGTAGGGGGATCACTCTTATAATGGGAACTCATTGCCTCACTAGACAAGGCGACGCTAGCCAGATAGGAGGAGCAGGGGATGCACTCAGAAAAATCAGGATCTAGAGAAGACACCTCAACCTGAGGAACCGGCTAGATGCTGGAGGGCCCACCCATCCCACGAACCAGGACATCACGCCCCAGGTTGGGAAAAGCCTCTTGGGGGAAACCTCCTGGGCAACACCACTTACACGACTGCAAGGAGTGACCTCGGGGGAGACAGGATGCACATAACATGGGGAACACAGGGTACACTACGTCTTGAGACCACATAACTGAACCCTGATCTATCAGGGAAATCATCTTCGGAATTGGAAAGGACAGATCTAACTCCACACACATCGTAGAAACCGATAGTCCAAATTAAATTATAAAAATTAATGGAATTAAATCTATATATTTTTTATAATAGAAAAAAATAATATATTTAAACAACATATAAATCATTTTAAATTTGAAAATCATTCCATTTTTAAATAATAATGATAAAACTGATTTTCATTGGTTCCTCAAAAGTATTATAGATAAGAAAAAATAAACAGTTTTTAAATACTAACATCTCCAAATAATTTTATAATACCATTAGGCTCTCAAAAAATGAAAAAATAGTATCTATTACATTTTTTAATGAATTTTTTATGGATCTCCATCCATGTGTTATGGTTAGCTATACTAGAGGTTCTAAGACCGCATTTTAGACCACCTAGGCTTGCTTCTTATTAAAATAGATTTACAATTTTCCACCCCTGTTAATTAGGTAGAATCATTTTTTTGATCAGATTTATAGGTTCCAAAATATATTATAACCATGTGGTAATATGAAATATAAATTATAATGCCTTAGTTATAAATTATTATTCTTTTCCCCAACATAATTAAAATAAAAAAAATCTTTCACAAGAATACATTCATTTCATGATACATATAAAAAATGTAATATTTAATTCATTTCCAATATATATTTTATGAAATATAATATTATATACTTTTTGAAATTTATTATTGCCTCAAATTTCTATTTAATTAAAAGTTTTCCAATTAATCATTTTACAATATCTTTATAATCATTGAACATAAATGAAAAATTTTATAATTCAAACATACATTTTTTTATTTATATATATGAATTCCTTTTTTGATTGTAAGAGTAAAAACACAAGTCCTTGAACGTAATATCATTATATTTATTTTCTTTTTAAAAAATCATTATACTTTTATTTTAAATTTTAATATTCATTTCATATGATGAAAGATGCTTAATTTTAATATAATTCTTCCTATTTTTTTCAATTTTTTCTTTTATATGTCATAAAACATAACAATATAAATTTTGACACTTCATTCTCATTATATAATTCATAAATATTGGGATTTTTATAAACAAATTTATTGTAATCATTATCAGAATCACTAACATGATTTAATGAATCCATGATAAATAGTTTTTTCAATTCATTGTTTCTTTACAACACATAATAGTAATATAAATATTTTTGATAAATCATTTTTTTAAATTCACTATTTTAATTTCTATTTATCAATTTATTATTATATTTTAGATTCAGTCATCATTATTCAATAAATCCATTTATTATATTGTCATAGCATATTACTTCATCATGTTTTTTTGGTAAATATTAAAGTTTATGCATTTTTTGAGATCATATCCTTCGAAATCCCATAAATTTGATTTAGAATATTATTTAATTTCATTTCACACTCCAATATCTTCATGAAGGAAATCCTAAAATTATTTTATATATAATATATTAAATTATGTATTAGTAGAAAAATTATTATTTGAGAAAATTTGAATATATATTTGTTTGTTAGATTATTTCTTATCAATTTTTTTTTTCAATTCAATTCATATATCAATAATGACCCAATAATCTCATAATGATTATATTTTTTGAAATTTTACATTTCATAAATCTTAATATTTTTAGTATGCAAATTTTTAGTGAAAGATCTACAAATTATTTCAAAATGAAAATATTTTCCAAAAATACTACCAATGGAAAAATAAATTTAAATTTATATATAATATAAGTAACATATTCTTATATATTTCATTATCTCGAATGATTAAATCCCGATATTCCACAATTAATATTCAATATTTTGATCAGATTACCTTTTAAGATTGTTAATGACTAGTTTGAAAACATATACACATTTTTATAATAGTTTTAAATCTAATATAATTTCTATAAACATTTAATTTTATAGAATAAAATATTTAAATCATTATTTTATAGTTATTCATGTAAGTATTCTCAGTCACATGAGTACAAAAATTAGGAGATATTATATATCACCTTGATATTTTCAAATATATTACCCTTTAATAAATAAGTGATTTTTCTACATCCAGATACATGAAATAATGATCATATTTTAATATGTTTTAGAAATTAATTAATTTTGTATATTATATTGTATGTTAATCATAGAATATATTTTTTAATTATTTATGAATGTATTATTGATCCTATAGAACTATTTTTATGTTTATTGTTTATGAGTATTAATTTTTAATAAAGTATATATTTGAAAAATAATAAATAGAATAATAGAAAAGAGAATTTTTTATTTATATAAAAATAAAATAATTTCATAGGTTATTAATTTTTTATAATGGAAAATAAATATTTTTTAATGTAAAAATATATTGTTTTCTTAAACAACTTCTATTATGCACAAAATGTATTTTTATCATAATAAAATAAAATAATACATATGGATAAATTATTTTAATTAAATTTGAAGCTAATATATTCAAAAAAATATGATATCATTCAATTAACGGTTTTTATATAAATGCAATGAGAATAAATCATGTGTCAGACTTAACATTAATTTTTCTAAAATAGGTTTTCATTTCATTTTCCAACAACATAATATAAAAAATTTATAAAGTTATTATATAATAAATTGATATAATATATTGTTTTATTCATGGAATCATTTTGATATGTGATAAATTTTATTTTGGTCATAAATAATATAAAATATAATAAAAGCATATTTCCCTGGTTATAGATACAAATTGGCGACAGTGGACTAAAATATAGGATATAGTTTAAAATAACCCAAACATTTTAATAAATATCACTCGATGAATTGTTTCTAACTATAATTAATGTTATAATTGAACCATTTTCAACTTAGATCCACATTAAAATTATTATGAAATTATCATATATTTTCTTTAAATTTTAACATGTCTTCTTACGACGAAACTTATAAAAGGTAGTCCTAACCCCTTTAACATTTCACACCATTTGAGACATCTTGGCCATTAAATCCCAACCAAATAATATTTACTATCTTCTATATCGATGTCCTATTTCATATTTTCTTAGCATAAATACATTCCAATAATTCATAAAGTGAAAACCACTGCAATTTTCTCAGATAATAGTTAAATATCATTATCTATTGTATAAAATATTCAATATTACATAAATTATTTTCAATATTATATATCCATTATTACATGATCAATAATTATAATAACTATACTTATAAGAACATATTTTAATATTAATACATATTTTATCTAATTTTTGTCTTATAAGAAAGAATAATATCATTCATTCATATATGTGTACTAACAACCCCATAAAGTGAGGTGATTCATTTTTCATGTATTTAATATTGATATTATAATATGTATTTATTTAATGAATATATATTTGATATTTATTATATTATGATTAATATATAATGACTAATATATATTCTCTTTTATTAAATTCCAATCATTAGAAATTATAATAGTATAAGTGTGTATGTTTGCACTATCATATCCACTAAGAGATATTATTCTTTTTTTATAACCACCTTATATGAATATATATAAAATAAAATAAAATAAAATAAATATTATTATTGTATTATTTGGATTATTTAGATGGTTAAAAACATTACCAGAGTTCAATATGTAATAACACCCAAACTAGTTTCCCATAGCTTATGGTTACATTGTCAAATTGGAACTAAATTTATGCAATCACATCCTTTGGGATTGATTACTTATTTACTCATGGAAATCATTATATTTGATTGATTCTAATATTAAACTGAAAAAAATAAAATACTAAATAGTTTTTTATTTGATAGAAATATAATTCCCAATAGTATATCTTATTATATCAATCCAAGTACTCTTCCTAGAATCTTTTGGATATAAAACAAAATTAAAAGGTCCACACTGATTTCCTTCAAGGGAATTCACATATATAATGAAATCATAAAATAAATAAGGCATGGATAATATAAAAGAAATAAATGATGATCTAATAATTAAATATAAATACTCAACAGAGCTCGAAAAACATACATATATATTTTGAACATTAATATAATTGAATGGGAATAAAAAATAATTTCATCAATAATAAATTTATAATGTTAGACATTTTAGTTATACCATCATGGACGTTGAAAAATACAAAAACTCGTTTGTCTCATGTGACAAAAAATCATGGAGTTTCTATGTAAATTTATACCCCACACATCACTTAATAAGATTAATTAATTCACTATTTAAATAAAAAATTATACTTTATCAATAAGCCTTAATAATCAACAACTATCTTAATTAGAAGGAACAATATATTGAATCTGGATACATTCCCTAGACAAAATCATCATATTACAAACAAGGAAATATAAATGATGGTATAATTTAATTATAACAATAATAAATAAGAATATTCATTACATAACATTTACATAGATGAAAATACATTTAAAAATGATAGGAATAATTATTAAATAAAATTTTCAATTACCATCTGAAATAACATATCTAAATAATAAAAAAAATAAAAAATATTTTTTTAATGAACCATGGAATAATGTAACAGAATATTCAAGTAAAATAACAGTAATTTTACAAAAAAATGATCCATTCATTAGAGAAACATTAAAACAGATATTATGTTCAAATAATTCGTAAATAACACCATATTTAGAATATAAAATGTTTGATTTAAATAATAACTTTTTATTAAATTTAAATACAATTTAAAAATGAAATTAAAAAAACACTTAAGAGTTTTAAAAACATTATTAAAAATTTAATGAACATATTGACATTGGTAGAATAATATTTTACAGAAAATCATAAACAATGATTTCTTTCCTTAAAAACACTATTTGAGTCCCATGAGTTCTTTAAAAGAGAATATTGAAAGGAAAAAACATCTATTTTATAAAAATAATTCTTATAGAAGAATTTATAATAGGTTTAAAAAATAAATATTTTATAATTTCATCATTGTAATCTTGAACATAAATAATTCCGAATAAGGATGAGATTTTGAAACAAACCCTTACAATAAGTCTTACATTCATCTTATGTGAGAGTATCCTTATGTATAATAAATTAAATTTAATTATAAATGTAAAAATGAAATAAAAAATAAATATTATTTCATATATTATTTCATTACAACTTTTCAACAACAGTTTATAAAAATTCATTATTTGAATCCTCGTTTCCTAGTGTTAACTGTTTCATTCATCATGTAAATTTTACTTTCATTATTTTGGTACATGAATATTAATATATTGAAAAAAAAATAAAAAATATATAATCATGATATAAATATCATATATATAAATATATAATATTCATTATATAAATTTTTATATTCATCTATTAATGCATTATAATAAACATTAATCCCATCACAATGTCAAGGTGATGGTTTAGTCATACACATGAGAGATGACATAATATTTTAGCTTTTTTAACCGAAGGATGATAAATTACAAATCATTTTTGTTAAAAAATAATTATATTTTTAAATATAATATATGTTAATTAGTTCCATATTAATAACCATCCGTCTAAAATGGTTATGAAAATTTAATTACACCGCGACATGGATATGGTATGACATGTATATGCATAAGAGATGATTTTTTATTTATATAGGAGCGAAAATGAGAATAAAAAAATATTAATAAATTCATTATAACATTCTAGTATCTTCATGAAACTTGATTTATTATTTGATAATGTTTATAACATATATATAGAAATTATAAGAATAAAAAAATTTGATTGTGTCATTATAAACAATTATATCTTTTTTGATAGATCTCCTCAAGATCTCTATTTAAGGTCCCCTCAATGGACATTAGAGAAGGTAATACCAATATATAATTAATATTTTATTTTTTATATAATTTTTCTTGTACTATTTTAAAAGGAACCTCAAGGTGGTGTAATGAAGGGAGAGGACGTGTGTCTTTTTTACGTGGGGGAGTGATGCATTGTGAATTTTATGAAGGATTGAAATATTATCAGGACTCATTCATGGAACGAATCCCAATATAAACTATAAATTAGGTAATAAGGTAATAAGGTTATATAAACTATTAACCAATAATAATTATGATGAAATATTTTGTTGTTGTTATATAGTGTTAACCTTAAATTACAATTTTTTAGCATTTTATTGAGGTAGTAATATTTTTACCATAGTAATTATTCATAGTGAACAAAAATGAAATTTGCCTCATTAATTTTTTTAAATTATAAGACCTAATATGGAATAGATATATTAGGAATAAATTATATGTAATGATATAAATATATTTAATATAGAAAAAAATTACACATAAAATTGTTTTATAAAAATTAATCTTTGAGTCTAAATGTTTTTTATTCCATGGTAAAGTATAATATTATTCCATAAAGTATAAAACAAATGCTTTTTAATGACAAAAATATAATTTCAATCTAAATATAATATAAATCAATCATTGTATTTGAAAATACTAGAAATAAACCTCAATTTTCTTTAAAAATGGGCATTTAAATACTCATAAAAAATGAACATTTTTTAAAAATTTCCATAATTTCATTATAATAAAATTTTTATATCGTTATTTGAATCATTATATAATTTTATAAAACTAAATATATAATTTTTGTTTAAATTTAATAAAATATGAGTCTATATAATGTAATGAAACACTCATTGAGAAAACATGTTTTTAAATCATAAAATAATTTTCCTGAAAAAATATATACTTATTTAATTGACATTAATTAATATAATAGAATTAAATATTTATTTAATTTATATTTTTTTGATTTAGTTAATCCAAATCATATAATTTAATAAATCCCCTTTAAAAGAAATATCACATGAAAGAATAATATTTTAATAATTTATTCTTGATTATTTAAAATTCATGTTGTTTTATGGAAATATGTCAAAGAAATTTAACTTATTTAGTGGATAATATAAAATAAACTCTTGGTTTTTTACATTATAAAATAATTATAATAATATTAAAATGAAATTAAATCACTCTTATTAAAATTACAAACGATACCTCTTCTTCATCACATCCTCAAGTTCACAGGTAATGTCCTCAAATTTATGATTTCTACATAAGAAATTAAACATGTGAGTGGTCTTGTTTCCTAGAAAATTCTCTTTAGATGCTTGAATCTCCACTTTTTTTACCCACTAATGGATATATTTCTCAAATGTTTTGAACTATTAGTTGATTATGTGATAATGATAAGTTATTTACTTCCTCAGTTGAGATAAAAAGAACACATCACGAACTTGGGAGTTTGTCAATGGACGATCCAATTAATAAGCTATTGTACCTATAAAATCAATAAATTTATATGGGATTACATATATGTGGATAAACTATTAATTGATTAAAATTCATAAAACCTTATTCGAAGTATATATCCATATGAATATATTGTCACCTATATCAATACCAAGATCCTAGGGATGGTTCTTAGTATAAATTTTTTATAGAGTCTCAAAATTACTTATGTGATATTTTTTGGATCTATAGTTATTTTATCAATTAATTGGTTACATTGAGTATAAATAGTAATCATTATCCATCTTTATCATAAAATATTGGTTATATATAGTTCCAGACATTGAGGGATTCATAAGGATCCATCTAAATGTTTGAGTGAAATCTATTTTTGTATCAAAATTCTATACAACTAATTTTTTATACAAAGACCATTAAAATCCATATATAAACATCTATACATGTATTATAGAGTTTTAGTGGTCCAATTTGGATAACAATATGTTCGAGTCTGATAAGGAGTGCAACAAATCCACTATTTTCTAATATCCCACTAATGAAATCACTAATATTTCAAGGTAAAACAGATATCTTGATCAGATGATATAGAGAGTGGTAACCAAAGTAATCATACCACTTTTGTAAATTATAAATGAGGAATATCATAAGGACATAAGTATTATAATAGTGTAATAAAATTCTCTAATATCATATGGTAATTAAATAATACCCAAATAACATTATTCCCTTTACATTTGTATGGGGAGTCTGCTTAAGAAATATGTGGTAATGTTTTATCATTTCCAATTTTGTATTGGAACGGTTTTTAAAATATTCTTAGACTTATGTATCTAATTCTCTGGTTCCTTACATAACATGAATGATCATATATACACTATAAAATCCCTTTTTATGCTTACTGACTGAAAATACTATTCTAGATCTATATACATCTTCATACATCAATATGGAATAGTGAGATCAGATTAGAGATATTCATCTATAGATTTGTCATGTATGGTATTAATAGGAAACCTACGGAATATTAAACCTTAATATTCTATCATTAACATGGTTAAAATTAATAACTCTCTAATCGATATTTTTAAATTTCATATCATCCTGTTGTGCCATATTAATCCTATCCTATAGGGACGGTTGATAATTTATCTCAGAATGTAATGATCTATCACCATTCCTCAGTATTGCAAGATCCTACTTAATTAGTCAGATATATTTTAAATATATTTATATCCCCTTTATTGGAAGAGTATCGTTTCGATTTTTACTAGGATCATTATCCACCTTGTTCTCCTTCACAGGGTGGTAAATTATTGATCATTCATAATCAATGACAATTTCTAACCATATTTTATAGTGAATATTAAAATAAATTTGTGAAAATGTATACATTATCCAATTGTGAAAATTAATTATATAAAACCATTCACTATGTATAAAATTCTTCTATATCATCCATGAAATAATTACATCCTAAATATTTAAATTATAATTTTTGTAATTTTTTGTTGTAATTATAATTAAAGAGATTCACTGGATATCGCCATATAATTCTACATTTGGACACATCTATGTCCTTTTATTCATGGATCACTATTGATCAAAAACCATTCTCTACTGTATATTACTATGAGAATAGGTGACTTATCTAACCTTCAAATTATTTCCATGAAATTAAATGCACATAAATTTTTAAACAGCGACAATATCCCGTTACAAGTCAACATTTTTAGTAGATTATGGAATAATAAGAAATATCTCACTAAGAGTCACTTTTATCTATCGATAAAAATAAAATTAGGGAACTCATATATCATGGATGGTCCTACTGATATATCAAAAATAAATTTATTTGAATTATCCACTAATATACACTCCCATGATATTATTTTTCCAGTTAATTATTCTTTTGATGAAGAAATTCACACATGGTTAATATAGAATCTAACTAATTTCATTAGGATCATTAGAAAAATTTCTTAATATTAGTCAAGTAATTTTTTCCATACAGTATTATAAAATTATTATCTACAAAGACTACCAATATCATATTGTTGTAGTGGTTATGGACTGTGATACTTCAATCCATCAATATATGATAAGAATTGTCATTTCCCAATGTATTTACATTAAATTTATAATGACCATACCTCATATGAATGGTTTTTTTAGGTATATAATCCTTTTTTACCCATAAGTGATAATATATATATCTATGTTCTTTAATGGTAATATATTGGACTCCCTATAATTCACAAAATACTATATTGTCATGGGGTCAAGCATTCATATTCATAATAGTTATATTGTTCTATTCCTAATAATCCATTCAAACATTCATTAAACCATTTTTGTTCTAAAAAATAAAAGTCTCACTTTAAGGTGGTACACTGAGGTATACGAATCCATTTTTATTATGTAATTGAATATCTTCTTCAATTCATTTATCTAAATTAGTCTCATTCTATATGGGCACTTAATAATATATATATCACCAGGTATGAGTACTATTGAAATCTATAATTCTTTATTCAAATGCACAATATTGAAAAATTATTGAAATAAATCAAGAAAATTCGATAAAATAGTCATATCCTCAATATTGAGATTCTCCCATTCCATATGAGATAAATGTCACCCATTAATATGTATTAAAAATCATTAATTGGTGTAAATTCACTTGAGTTTCCATGTTAAACGTCAATATAATAGAAAATAATAGGTTCTATTGGAGTGTTGAATATAAATTTCATTCCTTAATGATTAATATTGGATATATACTAAGGGACCCAATCCAGGAATAAAATAGAAACAATTTCTATGTGTAGAAGATTTAAATTATTCTTATGAAACACATTAATAATAAAATATATCAAAAACGAGCTAAATAATTAAAATTCAATAATCATTTGATTAGTATTTTTAAATACCAACTAAATATCTATTCATTGATAAGGTGATGTGATGTCATTTGAAAAAAAAGTAGATATTAAATATTGGGTTTAACCAAAATGAAATTAAAAATTTGTAATCCATAAGAGCATGATAATTATACCTCCCTCCACATCCTTAGTAACATCTACATTAGATGTAGTAATTTCTATATATGGGCCTTACCCCATGAAAAAAATTATGTAATGTTTCTTGTATGTTTGGAGAATTGTTTTCAAATGTACTCTATGTCATTATGTTTAAACCATTGTACTTTGGTGGAATCTCACATAAACTGACCTTTATTAGTATGATGTCATTTCCCCCCAATGTAGAACAAAAATAAGGTTTTCATTATGCATGTATAGATTTGATTCATTCTATAAATATAAAATTTTCAAAATTCTACCAACACGTCATGTGGTTCTCAATTGTCATGTTATTCTCATAAATTACATTGAAGACATAAGACATGGTTAATTATATTGTTATATTCATATCACATTATAATATAACCTCATATGATTATAATGTTTTTGAGACTAGTTCAATTTGAAGGGTTAGCTTTACCAATAATTGAAATGTTTAGGCATACTCTTTAGATTATGTAGGTGGAAAAAATGCCTCATGATTTTTTTTTAAAAATGATTCATATATAGAAACAATTTCATCATCCATTTTTATTGGGTCATGAATTTCCTCACATATTTACTCATTTTTCATTAGAAAAAATTTTATAAAATAAAATTAATATAAAAAAACATCCACAATATTCATTTTATATAATTGATATCCTAATATTATAAAATCAATGGAAACCAATTATCTAAATCTCCAATGATATCATAAATTATAATGAAAACATTGACTATGTAATTACATCCCAATGTTAGAATTATCATTTCTAATGTAGTTATACATTTCTCATCAGCAAATTGATTTTTAATTCTAATGAATTATAAAGTAAGTGTTCACATGAAATGGTCTAAAATTACTACAACATGTTATGGTTCATTGGTCTCTTCTATATGGGAATTATTTTTGGTTATAAACTGAGACATATTTTTCGATATAGTTATAATTTATTTATCAATATCATCTATTTTAACTCATAATCTATCCTCATTGTTATTCCCAAGATATAAATCTGGACATTTATTAAGTGAATTGATAGTGTTTTTTTCCATAAAATAAGTTCAACTTCTAGAAAATGTCATATATTATATTAGATCAAAACATTATGAAACATTACATATAACATAGAAAATACTAAAATTATTAATATAAATTGAAAATTTGTGCATAGATAATATCATATCATAATATTGGTAACATGATTAATATTCCAAAATACAAATATTATAATTTTCAAATATCACATAAGGTTTTTTAATCAATATTTGAATTAACCGAATCATACACCCCTGGAGTGAAAAAACCTACTATGTAGTAAAATACAATTGACTATGAACCCAAATGATGGATTTCATAGATGTGACTCACTATTTTTGATTCCATACATCTATATGCATCATTTACAAAAATAAATCAACTTTTAGTGTCCCAAAAAAATTATTTCAAGGAAACCCAACAAATATCTACCACTCCAACAGAAATTAATCATATAATTAGACAAATCCTTATCGATGCTTAAGGGTTTATTTTCTAAAATGTATTTTTTTATAAATATTTTTCCTAGATTTATATTAATATTGTATAAATTACCAGGTATATCCACACCAACAATTATATCCCAATGATGGATGTTACATTATTACATTGTATACTAAGAAAAATTATCATATCTTGTGGGATATAATAGATTAGTAGTATTGTTAACCTAGATGATTTATTATTTAATTACATTGAGGAAAATAAAATATAACATAATAATTTATTTTCAAACATTATAATACTACATCGAATAGAATATAATATCAATCATATTATACATTAGGTAATCCTATGGGATGGAAACAAAATAAAAGGATGTACTGATATTCTTAGTAAGGGAATGCATATTGTAGAACCATTCATAATATGATTAATTCATAACTAATATGGAATGAATGAATGTTTAACAAATACTAAAATATTAATATTAGTAACATTTTGAAACATAACCATGGATATAATTTATATTCATATATTCTTATGTAAATGATTTAGTGATTTAATAATCATTGAATTCAAAATATAGTATATATTAATCGTGTTATCGCTGCTGCATAATAATACAAATTTAAAAAATGGAAAAGGGGATAGGAAATACCTAAAGAAGAATGCATCGTCATACATAAATATTCATCGGGTGTGTCTGTAATTACATGACCCAACAATCACATAACAAATCTAATGAATTCATTTTATACATAAATAATGAAACTAAATATGCATTCCTTGATAATAAATAATTGTCTATATTGGAAGAAAGAATATAAAATATATTAATAATTTCCCTATTCAAACTAATCATACGATATCCAAATAAATAATTTTTATATAATAATTAGAGTATAGACATACTAATACATTATATTAGTAAAATTATATTGACATCTAGGAAAATAGTTTTCAAAAATCGAAGGAAAATTTCTAGATCATAATTAACTTTTAATTTATATATCACCAACATAAAAAATAAAAATTTCTAAAATATTAGAGAAACCATGCTCATAGAAATGACCCATTGAATAAAATAAAATATTTTCCATGTAAATTAATTTTTTGGGTAGTTGAAAATATATTATTCATTTGGAAAATGATAAAATAAATATTATTTTCACATCTTTCGTAAAAATTACTTAATTAAGAACATGAATATATATTTCTTTTAAAACATTTATATATATTTTATCATGGGTAAAAATCATAATAATAAATCAAATGGAAAAAATAAAAAATATTCTTGAATGAAATTTATAGAAAATATAGTCATGGTTGAAAATGATTCACCAGTGAATAGAAAACTACTTCAGTTTTCCATAATTCATTCAGTTAATCCCTTTAGATCATAAAAAAGAAGATAATTATAGGATGAATTTATATTTATAAAGATGAAAATATTTTGACATATTATATGGGTTTTAGATACAAATATCATTTAATTCACTCGATAGAGACTTCATAACAAAAAATCTTTAATAAGGATGATATTGTGAAATACAGATATTCCCGAAGTCTTCCACACTATATTTGTTCTTATAAACTCAAAGACAATAAATTTAAATTTGATATAAATATATTGAAGAAGTATATACGTATTTATAATACCATTTATAATACACTTACAATATTTCAACAACATACTATTAATAATTCATCATTGTAATCCTCATTTACTAGGGATAACAGTTGGATTTTTCATGATAGTTTTGGTTTGGTAGAGCAGGTGCGTGAATAATTATAATATTCCTATAAAACAAAAATGTTAACAATGATATATAAATATCATATATATATATATTCATTTCCTTTTTACGGAATGTTTTTTCAACATTGATACTATTTGAAATATTTTAATGAATGTTTTTCAAGATATCTGTTGAGTCTTTATGAGATTCTAAGGCCCATTGAACCCCATCTTAAGATTATAAAAATATTAAATATATTAATTTCACATGACATTATTTTTCTTTAAATAGTGTAATAACTCACAAAAATTGTCTTTGATTGGAAATCTAATACCAATGTTTATTCTAGAATGTTGGTTTTACTATAGTAGGGAACTAATATTGTTCATCATCAGACATCTAGTCTATAGAATAATAGGTGATGAATATAAATTAAAATATTATTAAATTTATTCATATTATTTTATATTCACATGACCAAAATCCCTCTATAAATTCCGAATAATCTAAATTTTCTATAGTTATCCATATCACCATGGAACAGTTTTGAGGATCCTTAGAGGTTAATTGTTGATAGATTGACATCATATGGAAACTGATGTTCATAAATAAATGGATAATGTGTAATTGAATGAAACAAATCATCTTCACCACTGAAAAAACAAACTTATCTAATTATTGATCAAAAAACAAGGTCAAAAACATCCATTATAGTTCTTTCCTCTTTCTTTAAAATCATTATCATTAATTTTCATCTAATACTCCTAATTTTCAATATATTGATTTTACACATGATACCATTTATTATATTAGTTAACTATTTTAATTTAATATTTCATTTTTCTTTTAATATTAGACATGTATATCTGATTTATATTATCTTAGGCCATGAAATATTTTCAAATGAATGATTCTCCTTTTTTATGTTATGTCCTTCCCAATGTTCTTCATCTTATTCATCATTTTCCCATAGATTCATGGTTCAACATTTATGGGGACGGTTCAGGTACAATATAAGTCATAGATTCATGATGGCAGTGAAAGTGATATGTGTATGGGTTACTTTTGTGGGTATCCTGATTAATCCATGGATGAAGGTGATGGTGATATAGATCAGAGTCATGTTTTTCTCTTCATCCTTGGTACGTGCAATGTCTCATCATCGAATCATTAGATTACCAATTTTCAGTCTTTGAATGGTGAAAATTAAATCTAGAGATAAAACATAACAATTCCATGAGGTCAAATAGTTATATCTGCAAATTATAATTTATAATTGATATATATGTGGAGGAATAATGGATTTTGAGTAATTATCTATTACACACTGTATACCTCATATGAATTAATGTTGTTGTGTCGTATTCCCTATAGTGGAATGGGATTTCGGACGAGTTAAAGAGTACACATTGTTTCTCCATTCCCACTCACCATATTAACCTAATTAGAAGCCAAGATATGTACAAACTACACATGATCAGGACTATATATAATAACACAGACCATGTACTCTGTGATTACATGAGCATATCCAGGGACCCTTGTCCGACCATGTACACAACCAACTATATGGGCACTTCTCAATGTACACAATAATTTATAAGATAACATTGGTAGAACTTGGTCGTCCAATTCACAATGTTATTACATTACACACCTTGTACTACTATATTTCCAGCCTAAGTGTATATCGGTGAGTACATGGCCTGGAGGATTGGTTTTTTTTACAATTTATGTGACCACAGGTACCCTTGTATAATTTTCCTACGAGATTCTACTATGTTTATCTCTTTTTTATGACTCAAAAATTCCCCCAAGTAGAATATATTTATAATTTTCTATATATATTGTTATGGTATCCTTAATAGTTGATTTTAATATAATACAAGAGTTTTTGGTAGTGTGAAACATTTTTATGAGACCTTAGACTAGTTGGAATGATATGAAGGATCAACAGAGAGAGGTCTATGATTGAAAACCCCATATTTCACTAGGGTTATTATCACCCGAAATCCAAATAATTGTTGAATAGTACCCCCCCCCCCATGGCACTAGGGAACCAGTCATTTACATACCCTGAGGACCCCTATGAAGACCATGTTGTGGGTCCTATAACTATATTGTGGAAGTCCCTATTGTTTTATAGATAGAGTCCTCCATTCACTATGTAAACAACCCATGATAGTCCAGTGTGTGGGACATCTATATCTATATTTTCTAACTGGTATCCCCCAATCATGATAGAGTGTGGGTCATTCGATCACTAGGTTTTAAAACCTATTGCACTATGGGGTTGGTCCTCTATCTACTTATTGGAAACCACTTATCTTACTATGTAACAGGTCTTCTATTAGAGAGTGTTCACACTAAGGTAGTGGAGAAGAATTATGGTGTCATTCCTCAACATGGATTTCTCAAAAAGTCATGTCAGCTTCAAAGCATTGGAGATAGACCCTAGGAGTTATAGTGATAATGATCATCATTGTTCAGGATTTGAGGTGGAAATCCCCTTTCACTAATTTCTAGGTTTCTTTTTCAGAATATGTCTATGATGAGTTTTGTAACACTATTTTTATGAGTTGATTATACCCTTACTATATCTTTCTATTTAACGATTTTTATATTTTAGGAATCCTATTTGGTATGATTAAACTCACCTCTATATAGAGTTTTCCGACACATGTCTGGTATTATAAAAATGAAAAATACTACAATGTTGAATTCTATAGAGTGTATTAATACTCATGACATTACACCAAATCTGGTGGTCACGCTTGGATATCAGGATTAAACCTCTATCAATATTAATTACAATAGTTGTTGTCAGGATATGAAATTATTTATGGTATGGAATTTATTTTTCACATTTATATATTGGTTTAATTATTTTTTTCTTTAATGTATTCCCTAATGGTTATTACATGTATAGTTTACTCAAAATGTTAATATGTTTTAATATTCTACATCAATATTGCTGGGAGATGGTAATTTTCATGCAAATATAAAAATTACTCATATGCCTCACCTTTTCTATTATACCTTCTTAGAACATGTCGTGTAACAACCCATGAATTTATGGTATATAAATTTTAATTTGATATCATTGAGAGATATTATTTTACTCAACAACGAATTTGAAACCATGATATACATTAAATATTAACATAATCATTAGAATATTAATGTAATCATTAGTAATAGTAATGCGATTATTATAATAATAACCTAACTTATAAATTTATAAATAAAATTTTGGTATCTCATAAATGAAAATATGACATATTAATAACATAAAATATGTAAATAAATGTTTTCATATGAAAAAATAAATGTTTTAATTTTTTTGAAATGTTACTTATTATTTACAATATAATAATTAATATAATAATATTAAATAATATTTATTTGATAAAATATTAATAAATATATATTATTTCATAATAATAATAATAATATAATTTTATTATACCGTAATTAATTTTTTAATGAGCTATAATATCAGTTATAATATTAAAAGTTGCACATTTCAAATAAATGATGATTTTATTTAAAAATTAAAATATTAATATTTAAAAAGATATTCTCATAAAATATAACCAAATGAAATATGCATCCATTACAAATTATTCATGTTCATTGATGTTAAATAATTTCATTTTTATACATGTTATTCGTATATGAAAATAACCCCCCTAATAAATCTCAAGGGAGACAATCGTAAAATAATTAAACGAACGCTCCTGATATAATGAAACGGAATCATATAACTCCTCAAAAAGAAAATAAATGAACATATTAAAGATATAAAAATTCATATACATATATTAATGTTTATAAATTAATTAATTAATGGATATAATTTGATTATATGGGGTAATTAGTGCAAGTACATTACACTTTTTCACATAAGGAAAGGGATTCTCTAAGATCATTCATTTTTACTTCAGGTTATTGTTTCTCTATTTTTACCCAATTATAATTAAAAATTCATTTAATTATGTATTAATACATTATATGTGATTTTTTCTATAATATGTTCCTTGAAAATTTTCATCTATTGAATTAAAATGAAATTTTTTATAATGATCTCTTCATAATTTATACCGATAAGCATGCTTCTTTAAAGAATGCTTACAAATTTAATTAAAAACACTAAATAAACTACAAAAATTATTTTAATCTAAATTTTTTTATAAACTAAATATTTTTTCCTATGAAACAAACATTTTTTATTTCATGTTTTATCCAAATAATTAATGAATAATCTTCTTTAAAGACTCATAGGTTTTCCCTAAAACAAGAATAGAGTGGCTCATTTATAATGTATCTTAAAAACTAGTTTTACACGTATTAACTTAATTTTGACATCAATAATCAATTATATATTCCTATTTTCCAATATTAATTTTCATGTATCATTTAGATACATTTTTTCTTGTACACTATTATGTCACCACAATTTGTTATGCCTTATGACATGATTATAATACCCACTTCCATCTATGGGTAACCCTTATTTAAATTTGTTAAGATCAATAGAGTTTAATCCCTTATAATACCAGCTATCATTACGCATTTAATGGTTTATGGTAATTTCCAATGGTTCTATAATATCTTGATACCATTCACCATATTACTCATGATTGTTTATGATTATGTTTAAAGATTGGGTAAATAATTTACATTTCATATTCTATTAACAGTAAGAGTGTATATATTGATTATGTTACACCCGTTTAATATAAGGAATTCATTGAAATTTGTATGTTTTTTGTGGGGCCATCTATATCACCTCGATGCATCATCTGGTCTCATGAGACAATCTAGTTTGGTAATTAGATGATATCTTAATTGAATATGTATAATGTATTGGATGATTCCTTGATGGTATGCTTATGATGTCCCACATTTTGAATTACCTCATCAAGAAGAAGTTATAAATAATAAATTTTACTATTCATCTAATAGAATACCCATTGTTATGCTTCATTTTCATTTGTTTATATATATGTCAATATTTAATCCACTTTTATTCTGTCCTTATTATACTCCATATTATGTTTAGATGGAATGTATTATTATTTATTCACCATTACTTATTATTTATGAATTCATCCTTCTATTATTACCCTTACTAAGAATATGATATCACTCAT
The DNA here is from genome assembly GCA_963277665.1 of Viscum album. Classification (NCBI taxonomy): domain Eukaryota; kingdom Viridiplantae; phylum Streptophyta; class Magnoliopsida; order Santalales; family Viscaceae; genus Viscum; species Viscum album. The sequence continues at coordinate 1,760,631,502 of OY728120.1, read as the reverse complement.
TTTATATGTTTTACTTTCCCCCATGATTCCATGATAAATATCATGATTAACATGAAGTGATAATCGTGATGAATGGGGGTGTCTCCAATAGAGTTTCTATTTTTTTTTTATTTTAGGATGTAATGTACAAATTATTTTTATATGTTCTTTTCCAAATATATTAAACCATTCATTCTATTGTGATGTGATTTCACTATATATTACACCAATTTAATAATGTATCATGTCAACACTGGGCGACTAGAGTTTGGGTCATTATAGTTGGTGTTAGATAATTTTTAGTAAAAACATTGGAAATATGGTCTTCAAAAATAAATATTATGGAAATATAAAAATATAACAATGATTGATAATATTATCAAGGTATAAATTATTTTTATTTTAGGATTAGTTATATGTTAAGTGTTTTACTAGATTAAAATCATCATAATCTAATATATTGAATGCCATTTTTAAGAAGTAGAACCTAGTTGATGGAATAGAAACTATATTAACACAAGTATTCTGTATAGGGATTTCCATCCCATGAAAAATAATGATCTTGGATATGGAAATGCAACTGGAGCTAAACAACATATAAATATTCTGAGACAACAAACTCATTTTATGAGCCTTAATCATACTCACATGGACCGTATCGATCCGTTATGTCTTGTAACTATGTTATGTTGATTCATGCATAAACAAAATCTATCATTCAATGGGAAAAGAAAACCAATTGTATATGAGAATTGTATATATCCAATAGATAAGAAATTGTTTTTCCCTAGGAAGTAATTAAAGGGAGATGGTTATCAGGATTTCTTATAATATCTCAAGAGGTGCGAATCAATGTTGGTCATCAATTAAGGAAACCAAGGAGAAGGAAAAATTTGATAATATATTGTTGAAGGATTTTATGAAACATTTCATGGATATCAATTTTTTTATAGAACCACAAGTAGATACAGAGACACAATTCTTGTGTCTGAGATAGAAAGAAGATGAAAATGTTTCTCTGTATGAATCCAACATTATATAGTCAGCAAGTAATGTCATATAGTATGTATGTAATATAAGGATCAATATTAATGCTTTATTTTATGGTATCAAACCAATTTTATAAAGTGTTATATTTTCCAAAACATTCTCATCGTATAGGCATGTAATTTCATGTTCCATCCTATTTGGAAAATACTTTTCAAATCCATGTGACTTCAAAGGGAAGAATGATATGAAGTGGGATGTTGAATATTCTTTAAAATTAAATATGAAAAAATCGAAAAATGGAATAAAATAATTTCCAAAATGAAATAAATGTGGAAAAAGAATCATAAAACATTTATATTAGGAATTGGAGTATTTTCATGTGTGTAGAAAATGGCCACCCAACCCATTACTGCAAGGGAATGAAAGAGGTTGACAATGTGAAATTATTTAATTCTTAGGTGTCTGGAAACTATGAACATGAATTTCTTAGATATAAAGGGATCATTCCTTAGGTTATGATAAAACAATAAAGACATTCTTAAGGATTCCCAACAGCTAAGGATGATATTCCGAATCATGTGGTGGAATGTACATTAATTATAGCCTAAAAATATCTATAAATATATTTTATTGAAGAAAATATAAATATTTTTTATATTCATAGATTGATATAAGAATTATATATTTTCAATTAAACTTAAAAATGGTTTTTTCCAATCAATCCTTATTTTGGAAACCTTACTAAAAATTGATATGTTGTGTAGTTCTTATTTTGAAACATAAATGTTCTCTAACTACTGATTGTATTAATATAAAAGTTATTCATTTTGATATAATCTTTTGTATAGATTTAATTTCTAAGTATAATAGAATATTTTGTTACATATTAATGTAAATTTTGATTCATGATAAAATTATGGAATTTTTCATCTTTAGAGGGGAAAATTCATCATCCGAGTCGTAACTAGATCCTCCTCCACTAGCTCATCTAAATAAGATTCTAGGAGAATAATATCACATAAAACCTACTAATGAAAATGGTGATCAAATAATAATTTATGTAGTTATTGTAAAAAAATACATTAATGTGTTTATATAGGATTTTCATAGTCATCCTCTTATGTGGGATGTTGAATTTTCTATTGATTTAATCTTGGATGAAAGACCTATATCAAATAAACCCAATAAAATAGCCACATTGGGGTTAATTGAGTTGATTAAATAACTACAGGAATTGATTGATAATGTATTTATATTCCCTATTACTTCACCTTTGGGTGATCATTTGATTTTTGTAATGATAAAACATAGACCAATGACATGATTCATTGAATATTGGGAGATCAATGATATTACGATAATGTAGAAGTATCTGTTACACCACATTGATGAGTTATTTGACCAAATTCATGGATAGTAACATTTTTCAAAGACTTATAATCATTCTAGGAATCATAAATTTCATGTGGAGAATGGAAATATTCTAAAGACATCATTTTGAACTATTTTAGGATATTACAAGTTTACAACACTTCCATTTGGACACACTAATGTACCAACTATATTTGTAAATATAAAGAATAGAGTATTCCAAGAATATCTTGATAATTTATTATGGTATTTATTGATGATGTATTGGTTTAATATAAAATCTATTATGAAAATGAGAACCAAATGAGGATTTCCAAGAGGCACATAGGGTAAAAGAGTTATACTATTATTTAATCAAGTGTGAATTATGGCATCAAATAATTTCTTTTCTCAGTCATATTATCTCCATTGAAAGAATATAAGTTGATCATATAAAGGCAAAGGAATTCAAATATTTTCCTAAACCAATGAACACAATTGAGATACATAGTTTCATTAGTTTATCCATTTGTGATAGGCATGTTTTCATAATATTTCCACATTTTCCAACCCATTATCTAATATTACTCATAAATGGGTTATGTTTATTTGTAAAAAAATGTGAAGATTTATTTGCTGAATTGAAGAAGAGATTAGTGGATGAATCTATATGGAATATAATATCATGAAATGATTGATTTGTGATTTATATAGATTAATTAAAGTGAATTATTGGACTTATCCAAATAATGAAAGATACAATAATTTCTAACACATCATTGATGTTTAAAACCCAAAATAGGACAATAAAACTCTTGATCATTTGTTATTATCTATAAAATCATATCTAATAACATAATGACACTAACTCTATGGTTAAATATTTATTATATATACATATTACAGTAGTTTGAAATTTATATTTGCATAGAAGTATACATCATTGAGGAAAAAGCGAATGCTTGATCAACTCAAAGATTGTGAATGTTTAGTACACTATAACCAAGTGATAGAAAATAAGGTATCATATCCATTGAGAAGAAATAATAATTGAGTTATGAAAAAATATAAATTTATAAGGATATTATGTACATAAATCTAGTAAATATTTGTATGTAAATTTTTAATGAAGGTGAAACATCACAGCATTTTCAAAGGGCTTCCAAAACATCTTTAATGAAAGTGATAAAAATTTCACATTTTGATAAAGATAATTTTCAAAATAAAATCTAAGAGGAGAATGATGATAAATTTTAGGCCATTATAATTGAATGTGTTATAATGATTTTTTATGAAAATTTGTGTTCCCACTATACAAGAGATTATAATCAAAGTATTGGATGATTCTCATGGCTTGAATGTCTTTATACACTCTACTATCACTAGTATGTTTAGATATTTGAAGGAACGTTATATTTAGGAAAATATGAATCAATAAATTCATGATTATCTTTCAAAATGTTTATATTTCAAAATTTTATGGATGAAAGTCAACATCATAGAGTATTCATACAACTTCTAATGATTTCTACCAGGAAATTGGATGAAATTACTTATTAGTTTTTCACTACATTACCAGAGAATCTATGATTGAATTATAATGTATGAGTAATTTTTTTTAAAATACCACATTTTCCCACTTCCTATCTATGAGAGATTATTTTACATCACAATGAATTTTATGAATCTCTATTTATGTTGTATGAATACTTCATGGTTCACATATATCAATTGTGTCAAATCATGATCTTTATTTTACATCTAAATTCATTGAATGTATTTATATGGAACTTGATACCAATCATCATTGGAGAGGTTCTTATCTCCCTAAAACTAATGGCTATTAGAGTGGATGATCTAAACATTATTTGAAAATTTAATGTCCTACTCATATGTTGTTCAAGGTATGTGGGGTCATCATTTACATTTTATAGAAAATTCTAATAACAATAGATTTCATTAAAAAAATCAAATGGAATCTCTTGAATCATTATTTGATATGTAATTTCACACACAAAATTGTTAGGATGATGTCGGTTACATGAATATTTATTGTAAATAACATATTTATGAGACAATGATAAAGGTAAATACTATTCAGGCCTGTATATATATAGGTCAAAGTTGGAAAAGTAGTTAAGACAATAACCAGAGGAAAGAAATGATGTTTCCAATGGGAGATCATATCTTCACGAATGTATATCCAGAGAAGGGTGTTATATTATTTTTAATGAAATGGATACTTAATCACATGTACATTTTTATTTCCGAGATTATGGATACAATTGTGGTTGTAGATTAGCTATTTGATTTACCACTAAGTCTCTATAAATTCAATGATGTGTTTTACATCTCTTTGTTATGGAAGTACATTCTATACCCAATGCATGTTCTCACTTCTAATGAAATATAACTCTAACCTAACATTCCTTACTATCAAGTCCCTATCATGATTCTCAACACTGGAGAATATGTGTTTAGAAATTGTACTAATCAGGTAGTAATGGTACATTGGATAAATCATATATTTTTATACAGGATGTAAGAAACAGATGGAATTATGATAAAGAACAACCCAAATGTCTTTGTGAGGTCAGATTCTATAAATTTCATTGAAATATTCTTTTATAGAGTGTAAAATGTAATAAACCATGATTTTTATGTATGTTTATTTTAATTGAACGTCTTTGGTAGAATTTATTGCATTCAACCTTGAGAATAAATCCCTGACATACTATTAATATTAACATGATCATCAGAATATTAATATAATCATTAATATTATTAATGTGGAAATTAGAATAGTAACTTCACAATTAATATTAAAAGTAAAATGTATTTATCTCAAAAATGAAAATATGATATATTTATATCATATAATAAGTAAATAATTGTTTTAAAATAAAACATTAAATGTTGGGATTTTTGTTAAATGTGAAAGTTTATTTAAAATTTTTAATGAAATATAATAATTTAAAATAAATTTTATTATCATAATATACATTGATAAATTAATATTATGTTTCATTATAGTTATAATATAAATTTATGAAATAAATTTATATTTTTCCAGAGGGTTTTGAAATCGATTATGATATTAAATATGGTATTTTGAACATAAATGTTGATTTTAATTATAAATTTAAATTTTAAAATTTAGAAATCATGCTTCATAAAAATTGGTCCATTTTTAAAATATACATGTCCCAAAATGGTTACTGTGATTTATTCAAGGATTTTATATTTTTTAATTTTTGTTGAATAGTAAAATATATTAATTTATGTTATTTAATATATTAAGAAAATAAATGAATTAATAAGTCATGGATGATGTCTTTATGAGGAATGAAACCATTGGTTCGAAATGAAATTATCTAGTTACATTATTTTGTCACAATAATAAATAGTATTGACAGTCTTGATCACAAATAGTAAATACTATATAAAATAATTGAAATACACCCCTCTCCTCCACTATAAATACCACCCCTGACCACCCCTTCTACTACAACCTTATAAGAACTGTATATAGAATATATTCTTAAAAAATTTATCTCATAAACCCTTTATCTTCATTCTAGTATTTTGGAACACACCAAAATAATATTTCCATCTTACTTGAGGAGGCTCTCAAAGAGGTGACACTCAAGAGGTAATCCCTCCCACTTTCTATTTTAATTTTTCTTCTTTTCATATGCACCCATCACCCCTTGATATAAAGAGGAATGATAACTATAGTATCAAACATATAATTTAATTTTATTATGTTAATATAAAATCCAACATCAAGCCTCTTGTCATCTCATTCTATTATAACAAAGAAAACATCATTCATTTGGTATCGATTCACTGCCTTCACGGATGATGAATTTTCATTTTTTAATAAATTTTAAAATACTTTTTATAAAACCAATTTTTCGGATAAACAAGATTATAATACTTTTATTAAAATAAATTTAATGTTCTAGTACTAGAATAAAATCATATTATTATATAAAATTATAGAAGTTCATGGTGGTCATAAAAACATGAAAATTAAACTAATCCATTTTTGATTTAAATTTTATCCAATGAATTGTCCTTATAGCATATAAAAAATGATTTATGTCACCATTTATAATTATGTATTTTCAATAATGCTAAATAATTTCACTTCTATATAAGTTAATACATTTTTACAATTACTTCTGAATTGAAACTCAGGGGAACAAGTCATTAAATCATTAAATAAACTCTCACCAAACGATTAAATTGAATCTATAACTTATAAAAAAAGGAAAAATGAAATTAATAAAATTATAAAAAAAATTATACATGTATATGTGGTTATAAATTTTTTATTAATGTATCTAATTTAATTTTTCATGACATTAAGTGCAAGAGCACTACACTTCCAGATATAATTGAATGTTATTCTCTCCAGACCATCAATTTTCATTCCAATTACACTTTGTCACCCATTAAATCAATGTAAATTTTAATTATTCATATTAAATAATAATTAATTCCAAATTTATGTTCAATGAATATTTACCTAGTTTAATTTATAATTCTTTGATGGGTAATTGTTTTAAATGGTTACCTTCCTAATTTCCCCCGACATGTATGCTTTATGAGAGTGAACTTCCAAATTTCACTCCCATTTTCAGGTACAAAACATAATATGATTTAATCAGCCCATTTTTTTAATAAATATTTTTATCATGAAAAACTATATTATTTAATTTATGGTTTTGTGAAACTAGTTATTCATTTTTTTTATTTAAAGACACATTAATATTTTCCCATGAATAGCGCAGAAGAGGATCATTTCTAATGTTTCTTAAAGACTTTTTACATGTTTTCACGTAATATGGACATAAATTATCATGATATATGAATATTTTACCATATTAATTTTCAATTATGATAATATTCATTTTTTATGGACACCATTATGATACTCAGATTTTTTATTCCTTATGACATGATTTTGATGCAAATTTCATTCCATGTGAAACAATTATGATAATGTTTTATGGTTAACTGTGGTTGACCAATCATGATACCACCATCCATATTTAATTTATTGTTTTATGATAATTTTTCATGGGGAAGAGATATATTTATTTTCTATCCATATTACACTAGATAGTTTATGATAGTGTTTACTAGTTAGACAAATTATTTACATTTCATATAACATTTTTAATATGAGTACATACATTTATTATGTTTAACCACATTAATATAAGGAATTAATTGGACTTATTATGTGTCTAGTGAGGCCTGATATATCCCATCATATCATTAGTAGGTCCAATGTGACAAACTTGTCTGAGTATTGGCTAATTTCTTACCCGATTATGTATGGTGTCTTGGCCAAACTATTGATAGTGAGTTTATGATATCTTGTATTATGTATTCTGTCATTATGAAATTACTTATTCATAATGCATGTTATTAGTCGAATAGTAAAATATCCATCTTAGATTTGCATTCTCATTTGATTATTCATATAGAATTATTTATTCAACATGTATTCCATCCTAGTATTTCTCACGATTATGTCTTAATGTTTCATATTTTTAGTTTTTTACCCTACATTATTATTTATATTTTCTTACATTTTATAATTTCCCTAATTGATCGTCTATGATCAAACCATTATTAGGATTTACTTTTACCAGGATTCCAAGATTAATATTAGGACTAACATGTACGGATATTATTAGAGAATATGGGTTTCTTCAATATAGTTACTATTATATTTTTCATTTCATTTTTTAATGTAATAATTATTTTTGTAAAAAAATTTCCAATGATAATAAATAATTAAGTACCTAAATATTTTTTTATTTCTTTGTTATAACAATTTAATAATGTACATCACTTTATCTAGGAAATTGGTCTCAAGGTTATTAAATTTTTCAATCCAATATCTTCATGGAGACATGTTTAGGGTTATGGAATCTCAGATTAGTATTTCCAAGTGGCCATCAGTGGGTTAGGAAATAATCAAGATGTATTATTGTTGATAATTCTTTTGGTTAGTATAATTAATTTAATCTTCACTATTTTTTTCCAAGAAAGGGTAATTGTGTTATATTTTCATGAATGCATTCATTAAAAAAGGGATCCAAGTGGAGGTGATGTGACTGAAAAATCCATTCAATAAGTATATGACTAATTAAATGTAGACTCAACATATTGATAAATTTTTTGAATGGAATAACTGATATTTAAATTATATGGGGCTGTAACCATTGAAAATCTTTCATGAGAAATCATTCCATATGTATAATTTCATCTAACCATGTTATTTCATGATCCCTATCAAGAAAATTCCATTATGAATGAAATCATAGTTACCAAAATCGGATTATTATGATTATATTATGAGTGATGAGTCCTCATTTCATTGTCCATCTCAAAAGGTTCTTCCTTTAAATGGGTAGAATGCAATTCCACCACCAATTGAGTATCAAATAATTTCAGAAGTTTAGGTCGATGATTCCAGTAAGATTTTCAATCCCAAATGGGTCCATCATCATGCACACTAATGTCTGATGGTGAGTGATATTTATAGGTAGTGTAGGATGTGATTAAATTGGTAGTGAAATCTTTCAAGCTCTCGTGGCTGTCAATTTTTTATTTGGATTTCCTAAAACCTACTATCTTTTGTACTATATGATGGTGTTAGTGGAATCAATTCATAAAGACTCTTGATATAACAAACCAACCAAGGTCAACACTAAACTGCTCACCTGATATAGCCCACGATTAGGCTGAAAGGGCATTCCCGATCCCCCTGTTCTAGAAACTAGTTACATGCATCAAAGTAGAGCTGTTGTAAAAGTTTTGTCTTGTAAAAGAAAAATAAATAAATAATAATAACAAATATAATAAAAAAACTCCAATAGTGGAAATAGAATAAATAAGAATGTTTAAACATACCTATATAAGACCTTATGGGTCACCAAAAAACAAGGAACCACACTCGCTCCAAGAGAAATAAAAAATTGAGAGAACTTGACACTGAAAATATATAGTAGGTATGTGCACTGAGATGCTTAATAGGGATGAAAAAGATAAACCACACCCTAGGCATCACCATTTAATTGAAATCACTACTTTTGATTTTTAAAATAAGTTATATAAAAATAATTTTCCATTATTTTACCCAAATAGTCATATGTTCTAAAACCATGAATAGTCCCTTTCCATTTCCATTTTTTCAAAATAATTTCCATGGAAAATATGCCTTTCCCAAAAATTCCATTAATCTAATCCTTGTATTAAAAAAAGTTTTTTAAATATGAAAACATGTATACGTGTCCAGAAAAAAAATCAAATGCTACAGAAAAGAAATTTTTACACACTTGTCTGCAACCATGGGGATTTACTAAACATCACTAGAGTGAACCCTAGAGGTACTTGGTTTGGAACCACCTACCAGCATAGGGTGATAATTTTATGACTATAACCAACAGGCCACCCTTAATAGACCAATCAAGAGACTCTAATCACATGGCCTAATAGACAATCTAGGGGTTACGAACCCATATAATTGGGATTGATCAGAAATTTTCACTTGAATCTCTCAAAGACACCCATGAATCCCATGGTAATAATACACTGTGTATGTAGGAGGTCGTCCCACGCATGACTCGCCTTACCGTCCATCACAACACATTCCTACCCCAAACATAGACAACCCCTATATGATAAACCATGAATTGAAATCCATGATAAGTGTGCCCACTATATAAATATACATATTTCACATTAATTAGGGTGAAAATTATGTCATTACATTTGTTAAGCATTCAACACTTCCATAAAAAATGATGATTTCCAACCTGGTGTTCATACATTCAAAACAAAATTTTAGTTCCAAAATAATGCAAGCTTCCAACTGGGATTAGAATACCATCATTCCAATATAACATAAAAATATTCCAAACCATTTCTAAATAAATGAAAAAATCCACTTTCACTAACAGATTATCATACAATCCTTTACATTTCAAATCCAATTCCATTTTCAATATTTTTCTCAAAACCAAAAAAGAAATTTTTTTAACCAACCCATGATTTCAAATAGTCCCTCACGTTTTTTAGAAATCAACCATCATTTCTAATGTACAATATTGAATGAGTTTCAAGGAACAAACTTAGAACCATTTTCATGTACCCAACAAAACAACAATCCATTTAGAAGATAATGAACGATTATTTAAAAGATTAAACATCATTTTAAGGTTCAACATTCTATTCGCTTTGTGCACCCACAGATTCTCAATCGTCTAATGGAGAATTCAAAACATCTATTAGACACCTATAAGTCTTCAAGGTACAAAACATGCAAGAAATTTAAAAAATTCAAATTAAAAAAATATTTATGTTCCAAAACATTACACTTCACAGGGTATGAATCATTTAGTAAATTGTTTTAAATTATTTAGGAGTCATCATAATTAAAAGGATCTTGCAACTAGGATGAGACAACAAATAATCAAATGGGAAACTAAATCCAAGAGATCAATTAATTTTTCCAAATACATTTACATAACTATATATATAAATACCACATGAATTGGAAAACACAAGTTTAAAATTCTAAGCAATCATCGAATTGAAATTAAGGCATGGGCATAAGAAACCTATCTCCAAAACGAAGTGGGTCAAGGAGAATAATTTTTCCCTTACGAATTAGGTGGCAACCACTCTTAACCATCACACACTCTCAAGTACAGACGCACACACACACACAAATATATATATATATATATACATATATATGTATTTCCCTAATCAAATTAAATCATTCCCTATTCCAAGAGGGAATTCATACATGGAGTACATATTTATGTTATATATATACATACATAAATTATATGCAAGCACACCTTATGTAGTTGACCAAAACATAGAAGACGGATATCTATGAATCAATAAAACATATTTTCACGGTTCAACACACCTCGATTAAATTATCAAGGACTAAAAATATTGTTGTAAAATTATAAAGTGTGAGAAAAATCTTACTCTGAGTAGCATCGGTGAGCCAAGACGTTCCAATATATTTTCCCTTCGATGGTTGATGTCAGAAAAATCAAACAGAAAAATAGAGGATCCCATCACTTACCCTATAAATCAGAGGAGAGTTAAAATAACCAAAATATGAAACCATAGGAATTGGCCAAGACATACTGGGTGATGAAGAGAAGTAAAATTGGCCAAATTGAGGGACAAGGGTAGAGAAAAAAACGTACCTCGAGGAATGGGTTGAGATCCATGATGAAACCTAATGAAATCATCAAAGGATGAGAGGATAAAGGAGAGAGTGGTGTGTAGGAATGGGAGGGGAGGGAGCCACACCCTGCATGATGCACAAGTTGGATGGAATTAGGAGAAGTAAAGAAAAAAGGAAGAAAAAAATAATGAAAAAAATCAAAAACATACTTAATAATAATAATATTTTTATTATTATCAATAATAATAATAATAATGAAATTCATTATTATTATTATTATTATTAAAATTCTTTCTTAAATTTTATATTATTTCTGAACATTGGTATCCTGCATGGTTTACAAGAAGTCAAACACATGGTTGAGAAAAAGGCACTCCAACCTTTCCATATGATAGTAACCAATGGAATAACCTCATAAAATGTTGTCGCATGATAATTATTAGTCATGTGAGACCCATGCATATGACCCCTTTTTGATTTAATATTTTGAAATTTAACCCATACTGAAATGAAAGAAAATGTGATGATAAAAAAATTAAAAAAATTTAAGAAAATTATTTTTTCGGGGTGTGATAATTATCCCCACCTTAAAAATATTATTCCCCCAAAAATTCACTTAGAAAAGAGATACAAAAAACTCAATTTGGATCTCGTTCATAGCCAAGAGAATCCACGAACCTTGGGGTGACCTTTCAATCTACAAAACGCACCAAAGAAATAAAGAAGTAACCACAACACAAGAATGAGGGGAGAAAATTAGGGGTTCTCCCTACCACACGGACTCATATAGCATAGGATCGTTAAAAACTCAATCAACACCACCATGCTTGGAATCCCACAAGATGAGTCAACCCCAAATTATTCCATTTTAAACAAGAGGAACCCTCTCACCATGGATAGAGACTCAGGTACTCAAAATACATTCTAATAAAACTGCATTTACATGAGTGTTACAACACCACAACATACAATTATAATTCCCTATAATATTCAACGATCCCCACACATGGGGATAAATTCAGAAAAAAAATCTCAAACCAGTAAATATACTCGAATATAATCCATAGACATCAATTTCCACAAGCCCATACATAAAAAACGAACATGAGGTTATGAGAAGGTGATATTTCAAGGATTCTCACATAAATAAAATAAACTCACAATAATAATTAAATTACAACAAGATAATGGATCTATATCCACTCCAATATTGGATACCAAAAAATGGGACAAGGTTTCTCAAACCGAGATGATTTCCTAACTACGTGTGCACATCACTCTGAGGCCTCTAGCAGGAGTCTTAATGACTTAATCATCAACTGCCACACAACCAGGTGATAAAATCCTCCAAAAAATAATTTTTACTCTAAATAATTCTGCATAAAAAACATCACATAGTGACCCATAAGTAAATCATCAGTATTCATCAAAATGATTTATATAGGAAAACATTTGAATTCCAAAACTAGCCACACTAGAACCACAGAAGTGATTGACTGAGTGAATGAAAATTTGGGACCAACCAGTGAGACTTATTAGGGACAGTTTCCTATGATATATACCCTCCCCAATATGGGGAACCCTAACGGGAACCAAGAAAACTGAACATCCAACCACCAATCTTTCAGGAACCAACTCAGCCAAAAAACACCTCATCCACAAACATCCCAAATTGATCTTCTGACATTACTTCCGATGAAAATGAAATTAGCTCCTTAATCTTGTGAATATAAATCTTCAACATCCACTGACCTTTTTGAACACTCATGATCCCCACTACATCCCTCTCTATCACTTAGTCAGGAACAAATCACTACATGAAAGAGGTCTTAAACACTATCCATGACACCCATACTTGTTATGATACTAGGACAAGCAGCATCACCCAATTCAATGTCATAACTCCAAATAAACTCCAAATAGATCGAACCCAGACATATTCAGGAGTTTTTTTAATAAAATTTCAACATCCTCAAGACACTTCTTTACATCTAACAAACCTCGACCACTAAGGATAGTGGGAAATTATCAAAATGAACTTTATCCCACCACTCCACTAGGAGCCTGGGCAAGGCCAAAGACTGAATGAAACAAGAAACCTATGGGTCCTTTCTAGGTTGCACACTCTAAATAAAAAGTGTATACAAAACCGAATCATCAACCATCCAAATCTCAACTAAAAAGTTAACTTCCAATCTAACACAAAAAAAATTACTGAAACTTCACAAACCATGTCGGTGATGAATCAAATAAAAAAAATACAACCAGAACATCAGAAAACAAGACAAGAATCCTCTTTTCAAAATCACCCTTTTCCAAATTCACCAAAATTTTAATTTTAATACATTATTGAAATCAAAAATCATTTTCCATTTCTAAAATAATTCCATCATATTCATTTAAAAATTCATAACACCATTATTCAACTTTTATAAAAAACTAGTTTCCTTTTTAAAAACAAATTTGAAATTCTAGATCATTAATTTATTTTCAAATACTCACCCATGGTATCCTATGAACCATCACACATGTAATGTCCAACATTATCTTATATCATCCACACATACATTCCGAAAATCACATTCACAATACACAGTCACATATGTGAACATCCATAAGGAACTCCAAGGGTCACACATACCCTTTCACTTGCAAAACTACGAATTACCATCTTAATTTTCATTCAATATTTCATACAAATTTTAAAAATTTAAAACATTTTCCGTAATATTCTCAAAAAAATACAAGGTTTTCATTTCTGAAATCCAACCTTCACAAATCATGTTGAACATTGGAACTCAAGAAATCTCCCCAAAACATCTTAAATTCACACCACCCAAAACAAAAAAAACTTTATCACCAAGGCACCTAGATAGGGAACTAGTGGTCATTCCATTCCTAAGAAGACGGTTAAGAAGACCATTTTCTAAGCAATCAACAACAACTAGGAGTGTCTCAAACCATTCACTCGAGCTCCACATGGGCCTCTAATCAATGTTAGCCTATCATGAAGCACTGGATCAGTCTATCAGTCAACCCCAATCAAGAAAAAACTAAACCAAAGTTTCAAATATTCCACTACCCCTATAATATTTAGGATTATAAGGAGAGATTTTTTGTGCCACTCTTCTTGTACAACCCTCCCGAGTCATGACAATCCATGTCTCAAACTAACTAACACTTCAAATAACAAGGGTATCCTCTGATACATTTTTTTTTCAAAAACCATCATAGAAAAACCCAGAACTTGTCACCTGATTCAGCCAATGAGATGGACCGAATGGTGTTCCCCATCACCACAGGCTGGAAACTAGTCCTGGGCAACAAAATAGAGTTGTTGGAAATGATTTAGCCCATATAAGACAATTAAATAAACAAGAATAAATAGAACAATAAACATAAACTCTGTCAGTTGATGTCAATAGAGCTGAATAGAAAACATACCTATAGACAACCTCGTGGGTCACCACCTACTATAGAACCACACTTGCTCCTACAATGATCAAAAACCGGGAAAACCTAAAACTGAAAAGATAGATTAGGCCAGAGCACCAAGATGCCCAGTTGGAATTCCAATGATAAAACATGCCATATTCCTCAACTTCAATATGAAATCCATTATTACTAGTTTGAACATAGTTTATAAAAAAAATAAGTTTTTCACACTTTTACCAAACGAAGTCACACGATTCTAAAATAATTAAAAACCCCTTACCATTTCCATTTTTTCCCAAAATAATTTTCAAGGAAATAAGTAATTCTTATTAATTAATTTAAAAAAAACTATTACCGAAACATGGGTTTTAAATATGAAAACAATTAGAGGTGTCCTAAAATCAAACAACCAAAAGCGTCACAACTTAAACAACAACATACATGTATGAAACCATGGGAATTTCCTAAACATCCCTAGAGCAAGATATAGATATACTTGGTTCAGAAACACCCACTGATGTATGTTTAAACTCTTAGGTTGGTAACTAAATGGCCACCCTCAACTAACCAATCACTTGGCATAACCCTCCATGCATAACAGAAAATTTTGGGGTTACCAATCTATCAAATAGTGGTTGACTAGAAACTATAACGTGATCCCCTATAATACACCCAAGAAACCTATGGTAATATTATAATGTGTGATTAGGATGACTTTCCTTGAGTGACTCACCTTACCTTCTATCTCCTCACTTGCCTACCCCATAAACAAACAACCCATATGTGATAACCCAAAAAGGAAAATCATAGATAGAGGTTCCCAATATATACATATACATATTTCCCATAATTGAAGGTCCAATCAGTCTATTAAATCACTTAATAATTAATCACTTTATTTAAAAACAAGAACATTGCCAACAAATCATCCACAGATTCAAAAGCAAATTTTACTTCCCAAATGAAATAAGGCGCCAACGAGTATTTTAATACTATCATTCCAATATACCATAATAATATTCCAATCAATTTATAAAACAATTAGAAACAATGCTTTCAAAAATACAATTTCATACGACAAATTACATTTTCAAATCCAATTAAATTTTCAACATTATTCTCAAAACCAAAATTAAAAATTCACCAACCAACCAATGATGTCAAACTTGCTCTCACACCATTTATAAATCAAACATCCTTTATATTGTACCAAATGGGTTGAGTTTTAACGAATGTACTCAGATCCATTTTCTTGTTACCTATCATACCAACATAACATTTAATGAGCAAAGATCCATTATTTCAACATTACATCATCATTTGAAGTCTAACCCATGCATGAAATTTGTGCACCCATTGATGTGACATCATCTAATGGAACATTCAAAACATCCATGATACACCCAAAACTCTTAAA
Organism: Viscum album; assembly: GCA_963277665.1. Classification (NCBI taxonomy): domain Eukaryota; kingdom Viridiplantae; phylum Streptophyta; class Magnoliopsida; order Santalales; family Viscaceae; genus Viscum; species Viscum album. Next base: position 1,760,615,093 of record OY728120.1, on the reverse strand, counting down.
GGATAAAAAAAGTCAGTCACTACATAACACATTTAAATATAAATACTTTTGTTCGACATAATTACAAAATAAAATATATGAATTGTTAGGAATTTTATTCTTAAACATTTATGATACATAACAATTAAAAGTAACTAGCAACCATGAATATATGATATAAAATAAAAATGGTAAACCAAATCCAAGAGGTCAAATTAATAATACCAAACACAAACAAATTACTATATATATATATATATAAATACCACATGAGAATGAAGAAATATATTTTAAAATTCTATAAAATCCTTGAATTTAAATAAATGCTATGGTCATTGGAAACCTGCCTCCAAAAGGATGTTGGTCATGATGAAAACTTTGGAACTTTCTGAATTAGGCAGCGACCAGTCATAATCTTCCCACACTTTCAAACTCATATATATATATATATATATATATATATATCCAAAATCCATTGCATTTATTCCCTATTCCATGAGGGAATATATACCTTAATGAAGTATATATTTTATATACATACATACCTTACTTATATGCATTCAATCCCTCTATCATTGACCAAAACACAATACAATAAATCCTAGAATAAAAAAATAGTTTCACAGTTCGATGCACATCAAATAAATTTTTAGGGACTCAAAATAAAGGCGAAAATTAAAAAAATATATGAATAACCTTACCCTGAGTGTCACCGATGTGCCATGATGTTCTAATCTACTTCCCCTTCAGCAGCGGATGCTGTAACACACCAAATGATGACCTAAGGATCCCGAAGAATGTCATTGAAATAAAAGGAGCCTAAAAAGTCAACCCGAATGAAACCCTGCAGTTTGACCGAGACATACCGGGTGATGAGGCGATAGAAAATCGGGCAAATGAAATGAGATGTGTAGAGATAAAGTCTTACCTCGTGGAGCTGAATGAGATGTGTGATAAAACTGGATAAAATCATTGAAGGAAGAAAGGCTGAAAGAGGAGGAGATGTGTGACCATGGGAGGGGAGGGAGATATTCCCTACCCAACACATAGGGAGGAAGGAAAAAATGGAAAAGAAAAAAAAGAATAAAATAAATAATGAATTAATAAAACAATCAATCAATCAAATCCCAACATATTAATAAAAATAACATAAATAATAATAATACTATAAATATGAATAATAAAAAAATATCTATAATAATAATAATATTAATAAAATTCATTATAATTATTATTAAAACGCTTTATTAAATTTTATTTTATTTTTAAACATAGGTATCCCACACGATTTCCCAGTAGGTTGACACACAGTTGAGAATACTATGATTCAATAATTCCAAATGACATTGATCGACAACATAGCCTCACACAAAGTTGTCGCACAATTACTCTCAACTGTGTGAAACCCATGCGCATTGCTCCACTTCACATGAAAATATTAAAATTTATCCCATACAGGAATGAAATCAAAAGGGATGAAAAAATAATTAGATTTATTAAAATACAAAAAATGTGTTGTGGGTGACACATAATGATATTATTCACTCTCTATATATCATATAAAATACTTTTTATGAGCAATATGACCCATCCTTCTTTTGCTCTATTTGGATCAATGAGAATATTTAGATTTTATAGGATGGTATGATAATTGATGTGTGTTCCGTGTTCTTCATTGACTATATGTGACATTACCTTAACATGGTGAGATATGGTTACACATAGGTGTGCATATTTGATTAGCGTCTCTATATATATTCATCAAATTTTGGAACCATTGTTAATTAATATTTATGATAGAGTTAGATATAGTGCCCTAATAATGGAGGGATTCTTATTAGAAGGATTTATAGTTGATGGATATGGAAGTTGGTGTCATGTGGATGTGTTTTTATTAGTAGTTAGATGGAGAAATTCATTAGATTATCAACATAATACACCACCTAATAAAAAGAATCAATCAAATTGGACTAGGGTGTATAGTTTGTAGAGAGGTTCCATTCTGCACATAGAGGGGAGATTTAATGCCTACAAGAGGATATCAAACATGGATTATGATTTCTTGTCCTTTTGATCAATGAAGGTTTGGGAATTAGATGATGGAATTCCCTAATGTAGGTCTCTTTTTTACAATGGATCTCCTAGTCATGGGTAGTGATTCCCCTAGGGGGATCTTAGAGGGGTGAAAGTGTCACCTTAGATAGATGATATGATTGTGTGGGATGATATTACAAGAAACTCCACAAACCACCAATTGTTATATCAGTGATTTTCATGGGGACATGATGGTTAGGGTTGCATATTGTTGATGGATATAGATAGAATTTGCCATACTATACATGAGATGATAATTGGTGTGATATATATTTATTAAAGTACTTCTCTAGTATTGATAGACACCTGTGAGTGTATTTACATCATATCCTTATACCATGATTTAGAGAAGGTTCTTCTAGTTAATATCTTATAACAAGAGAATGTACTATAGGTTATTATAGGGAAATAATATTCTATATCCCTTATATACTAGTAGTGAAACTTGGTTCATGGAGGGGAGAGTTTTTCTTGGTACCACTTATTCATTATGATGAAAATACATGACATTAACATGGGTATAGATTTGTTTTCCAAAATTTGGAATCAAATTTATTTCATCGATAACGCCTTATATTCGTTTAAACATATGGGAGTATATGTTCATAATTGGATAAGTGAGATCTCATGGAAAAGTGTTTTAGAATTAAAAATATAAGGATGTAACTGATTGCAAGTCAAGAACCAAGCCATGTCATCATTCGAATCGACACCCGACTTGGTCCACAGTAAGGCCCGAAGGGATTTCCCAATCCCTACTGGCTGGCACGAGTGCTCGGGTATCAATATCAATTCTTGGGATTGGTTTCACACAAACATAAAGATGTCAAAAAAAACAATATAAAATAAACCAATTCTATAAAACAAAACCAAACAATCCTTTACAAGGTGTTAGACTTACGACTACAAGATCATCCAAGACCAAAAGGGAGATACTACAAAAAGGAAAACAAAAACCATCTCCAAGTACCATCACGAGACAATGGGATCATCTCTCTAAATCCATCACTGCATAACTACCCAAGAGGGTCACTAAAATCTCAAATGACCTTCACCAGACACATTACCTTTATTTATATCAAACATAACCATGTATACTTACACCAAAGGGTCTAAGATGATTGTGGGATATTTCCCAATAGAATGCCATTGTAAAGGATTCCATTCATTAAACATTGAAAGACAAATAAACTTGAATATTTAATAAATGAAAGGAAATTCTAGAAAAAATTAATGGAAAGTGGTTTTAATTTATAAACCATTAATCTAATAAAACTATAAGTGAAAAAACATTTACCCGTAAGTAACCCCAAATACCACACTGTTTCCCCATAGTGAGTGAAACATAATCAAAGAGAATAAAATATAAGAGAGGCCCCATGGGTAATACCTCATTATAGGAACCTATAACATCATGACTTGGTGATAATTGGTTTTGGAACCACACACATCTATTTTCCCATGCACGAGCCACTAGAGAGGAGAAACACCCAAAATTCTAGTGGTCTCCAATCACCATCAATTTTTTTTATTATTTCCATCGTCAATACCACTAAGTGAAACCAGGTCATGGACACTTCTATATTACCAGAATACTAGTCCAATTCATCCCTCCTAGATAATCGATATTCCCTTAGTGGTTGATAAGCATCCAATTTTACAAAAAATTTGATTTACATATTTCACAAGACAAACAAGAAACTACTAACACCAAAGTAATCATTTTCAAACTCAAAAAAAATATTAAAACCCAAACACATTAAAAAAATATATCAAATAAGATTCTAAAAAAACATAATGTAATAAATCATTTACTCAATTGATATAATATTTTGATGGAATAGCATAAGGGATCACCACAAGAATACACCATTTTGACATTTAAGGTCCATTTTAAAATGAATTACATATGTAGTCTCTCAAATAAATATTTTTAAACCACACTTATACCTCATAAAACCTACTAAAGAAGACAATAAATTATAATAAATTTACAAAAAAATGCTTAGACATGGAATCACCTACCTGTTGTGGAGAATGTATAAGAAATTGGTGAATAAATCCAACCGCACCTCAAACACACAACTACAATGAAAATTGAAACCTAATCCAAAATATTGATCCAAAAATATCAAAATAGAACACAAAATCAAAATCCTAGGTCTAGGGAAGTGGAATCCCCAAAAAGAAAATAGGGAACTGTATAATAGAGAGATATTTTGAGAAGAAAAATTCTTACAAGATTATTTCAGGAGAATCCGCCCAAATTTGACAAAAAGTCAATGATTCAAGGGACATTGAAGTGGGGATAGGCATGTCTAGGGTGGGGTATCTAAAATTTAGGGGAAATATGGTGGATTAAGTGCTAAAATTGAGAGGTGAGAGAAATTTTAATGACTTGGACACCGTGCATGGTTAGTTTTCATGGATTGGTAGTTCATGCATTAACTATATAGAGAATTCTATTTGAAGAAAGACCAGCACATGGTTACTTTGGACAAGGAACATGGACGTGTAGAGGCCATGTGGTATGTTCTATCTCACACAACATGGTTTCCTTGGTTGGGTGCATAGTTACTAATAATCGTGGGCCAATCATGCGTAGGATCCTATCCACCCAAAACCCTCCATTTTCTCACAATTTCAAATAAAATGCAATGAAAATATATAGACCAAATATAAAATAGAAAAACACATGAAAATAAGATCACATATGTGATAATTCCTTGACCCATAATGATATTTCACCCTCAAATTGTAATATTAAATCTTGATTGGAAAATTCAAATGGGTAGTCTTTCTCGATCAAAGACATCCACTCCCATGTCTCATGTGTATCATTCCCATTTTTCCAAAAGACAGGGACCAACAAAATGAAATTCTCATGAAGTAGCTTCTATTGGGAATCCAATATCCATAATGGTCATTCATCCTCTAAAAAATTGGGCTCCAACTCCATCTCTTCACAACTCAATAGATGATATTTGTGCGGATTATACTTCTTTAGTCGAGATACCTGAAACACATCATGAATTAACATAAAATGAGATGGAAAATACAACAGGTATTCCACCCTTACTGTTTACTAATTAATCTCAAATGGTCTGATATACCTCGTCATTAGCTTTCCGTTCTTCCCTACGTGATGATGACCCAAATGAGGGGCCACATTCTAGAATAGCTGATCACCCATAGAGAAATCAAGATCCTGACACCTCTAAATTGCATAAGGTTTATGGGGTCACGAAGCTATCAATAAACACTTCATAATCATCATGACTTTCTCAAAAATCTCTTCCATAATGCTCAGCCCCAAATGTGAGTTCTCACCTTTATCGTTCCATTATAACATATCCCAACAAGGCCGTTCATAGAGAACCACAATGGGGTCCACTGGAATAGATAATTGGTAACTGTTATTATAAGAAAATTCAACCAATCCCAAATGGATAACCCATGAACCTCTGAAATCTAATAAAAATTCAAAAAACATATCATCCATAATCAAATATTCCTATTCATTATGACCTTCTATGTGCGGGTGGTATGACATGATCATTTTGGTCTATGACCCCAATGCTTTTTAAAGGCCCTGCTAGAACTGAGAAGTAATGTTTGGGTCTCTAACATAGAAAATTTCATATAGACCACAATGAAGGTTAACCCCTTCATAATCATGCAACCGTCCAAGCTCATCCCCACCAAATGAATCATAGATATAAAATAAGTGGGATGATTTGGTAAAATGGTCAATCACTACCCAAATAGTTTTCCTTCTTCATGGTAAACTAATAAAACCAATGATTAAATCCATGGTGACCTCCTCCCACATTCAGATAAGAAAGTTTATTAGTTGGAGAGAACTAGAGGACCTTTGATGCTATGATTTCACATACTGAAAAGTATAGAATCTTGATCTGAAGTTATGTATGTCATGTCACATTCTTGGCCACCATACCTATCAACATACAACATAATACATCTTGGTAAAACCAGGATGAAGTACCCACTGATGCTGGTGGCTATCCTGCATCACCACCTTCTATGGAGACAATTTCCTTACTGAATTGACCATGAAGCCCAAGACCCCCTTGGGAGACGTAGACCAATCACGACATGTCTCCCCACCATGAAGGAACTACATATACTTCAGAAAAAGCTTATAATAATGATTCTCCCATTGAACCATCTCCAAAAGACACAAAGCTAAGTGCACTCTCTTTATGAATGAACCTACACTATGCTTATTGGTCTCTAAGTGAATCTAGAAAAATTACCATGCCAAAATCCACTCATCGCTGGACTTAATCAATGAATGGAATGAAACGTTCATACTCAAGGCATCATCCACCACATTAACATTTACCAAGGAAAAGATGATACCATTATTTAACCACTATAAATACTCGATCCAATGCAACTTCCTCATATGAAGATCCATATATGAGATCGTGTAGGCTATGATATTATAATCATAGCTGACCAATAATTTCTACCAAATATAGTAGTGACACCATGTGTTCAAGGAATGCATGTCCACTACTGACTCCATGTCATGTGTCGGGTAATTTTTCTCATTTGGTCAGAGTTGGCGAGAACCATAAGCAACTTCATGATTATCCGACATGAGAATATTGCTGAGGCCCTTACCTGAAGCATCAAAAAAATCATTATAGCCCTTCCCATGATTTAAGATGATTAATAAAGGGTTTTTAATCAACCACCAATTTATCTCCTCAGTGGTCATATGATATTCTATGCACCATTCAATCTTTACCTCTTTTCAAGTGATTTCGGTCATAGAACATAAAAATTGTGATAAATCCCTAATGATCTTCACATAATAACCAATCATAATAAGAAAACATCTAATATAAAAAACATTATTTGACTACATTAATAACTTTACAATTGTGATCTTATTAGCATCCACTAAAAACCCTTTCTCTGAGATTATGTGGCTAAAAAATCATATTCTTGATTCAGAATGATAAATTTTATAACATTTCATAAATATGATGATCTCGAAAGGTTCCAATCACAATCAAAAATGATTATCATTATATTCATCAGATCTAGAGTATAATATGATGTCATCCATGAATACCACAAAAAAGAGTCGAGATACTAGTGGAACACCATTTTCATGACTTCCATAAAAACCACTAGAGAATTTGGAAATGCGAAATGCATGACCAAATACTCGAAGTGGCCCTACAGGACATGAAATTTTGTTTTTGGGATATCTGCCTCATTCTCCCTTACTTAGTGGTAACCCAAATGCTAATCAATCATCAAGAACCACTTTTAACCATTTATCTGGTTGAACAAATCATTAATATCTGGAAATGTGTACTTATGTTTTAGGGTTACCTTATTAATATTCTTATAGTATATACATAGTCGGAGAGATCATTAGGCCTTATTTGTGAACCAAACAGAAGATTCCCAAGGATATACTCTCAGTAAAATGAAACCATTTGATTCCAAATCATCCATATTTATCTATAATTCCCTCAATTTGTTAGGGTCTATAAAATATGAGGTAATATATATTGGTTGTGTTTCTAGTACCAAATTGATTGAGAACTCCATGTCCCACTATAAGGGTATCCTTGAAAAATCATCTGGGAATACCACATGGAACTCGTCCAAAACATGTGGTAATACCCCGTTAGGCTAACCCTCCATTTTTCAGAAGTGCTAGTAATGATTATTGAATGACCATATTACGCATATCTAGGAATTGACATCTAGCATGACTTGATTAGTTATCCAATTTTCCAAGGGAAAAATGATCGCTTCAATCAGGATCCATAAAACTAAATCACTTCTGATAATAATCAACAAGGGATTGAAAATTCACCATCTAGTCCACGCTAATGATCACATCCATCATATCTATATCTAGGACCAAGAAATCACATTTCACCTTAACCCATGATAAAGAAAAAACATATGATGGGAATCTACGGCACTACTCCATTTTTTACCAAAGGAATCACAAACATATTTACAATAGATGAGGGCACAGTTGGAAAATTCAACAGGTTCACAAGGTGGGAATATATAGAAGAAACTAAAGAAATATTGGAATGACATCTATAAGAGATACAATCAAAATGGGTCCTAGAATAATTTACGTTCCTCTATCATGTCACACTGGTTCCTACTATATAGCATGTAGATGCATGGTCTCTTCTTGAATCTCAACATGACCATAGTCCTAGGGCACTACTCTAAGATGACTCAGTGTAGTGAAAGATCCTTTCCTTCCACCTCAACCACCAAGCTGAGATCCCACCATCCTTGATGGCCTGGACTGAGATGTCATTCCCCTAAAATCTACTAATCCTACATCTCCCAGATAAGAACATATAACTCTGAAATATCATTGAAGGTTCCACAACGGTGAAAATAGATGAAATATATAGAGAGGATGTGTATAAGATGGTCCAATGTTCCCCTCCTTTACACACTGGTGTCACACAATGAACCCTAAATCGAAAGATTCAAATGAATGATTCCAGGTAGGATGGCCTGAACTGTTACCTTCCTTCTTCCATTTCTCCTTATGCTTCATTTTATTCTCTAATGAATGGTCACTGCTAATCACTAAAATAGCCCTTGAAGAACCAGACCTACCCTTACAGTTAATCTCCAATATACATGCTCAGTAAAACACTTCAGCATTATTCTTTATATTTGAAAAAGTATAATAGAGAATATATTATCAGCTATAAAACTTTATCAATCATTTTAGCCTCCAACTTATCATTAGATACTACTTTAGGGGAATATCGAGCCGATTCAACAATTCTGCTTCCATTCTTCATCAACAAATGGTCCCCTAGGACATGATCCATGAACTAACATGATCGATCATATACCAAGAACTCAGGGAAATACTTTTCATTGAATAATTCCATGAATTACTTTAATTTGATATGTTTATTCTTTCAAGCATGAATCACTGAGTCCCACCAACATTGGCTGGGACCCTCCAGAAGAAATGAAGCACACCTCACCCAGGCCACATCAGAAGTTTCCATAAACCAAACATGTTCTAAACCATATCAATCCACTCCTCTTAATCATGAGGCTCCATGATACCTCATAAAAGGGTGTTTTTTCTTAATAAACTCATGGGATTTATCAATCTGATAGAAAGCCTCATATTCCCTCGCAAGAGTAGGAGCATTACCCACTACATATCCTAGAGCCTGAATAGCATAAACCAAAGTATATACCAAACTTTTTTCATGCGATGTGGGATAACTCTCTCCATATTCTTCCTAATGTTTTAGGGTAACTTTTCAGGATGCATGTTTCAACCAAAAGAAATAGTAACATGACAAAATAATTAAGACAATATATCTTAATACATTGAGTGAAAATAAAAAAATTAATAAACCAAACATGAAAAAGCAACATAATTACCAAAGAACATCACCCCATAGACAATGTCCATGTACTGTATGCAGCCTTCACATCCCACCTAGAGGATAAGCCTATCCCCCATCCCAATATCCCAGGGAAAATCAAGGTATATTGTGATGTGTGTTGGCCATGAATAGTACTCACAAATAGAACTATGTGCTCTGAAAGTCCTAACACTTGTCTATCCAAAATCATCCAAAATAACTTCACCCAAATATCTATATCTACATATGATTCAATTTTTCATGATCCAAGAAAGTTTTTCATCTAAAACGACACCCGACCAGGTTAACATCAAGCCCTCAGGGTGTTCATGATCCCTATGTACAAGTATATGTGCTCGAGTATCAATATCAATGTCGGGGAATGATTTTACCGAAACAAAAAAATATAAAAATTCAATAATTTAAAATAAACAAAAGATGGAAAACAAATCCAAACAATCTTTACAAGGTTTTGCAATTATGTCTACAATTTCATAGATGACAAAAAGTGAGCTACTACACAATGGGAACCAAAAACCATCTCCAAAGACAATTACAAGGAGATGGGGTCATCTCCTGTAAGCCATCACAGCAACACTTCCCATGAGGATCCCTACAATCATAAACCACCATCACTCAATGCTTTACCCTTACATAAATTTATCATAACTAATCCTAATTTCACTAACAGGTTTATGTAGGGTGTGGGCTGTTTCAAAGTAATATTCCACACAAATGAATTCCATGCTCTAAACGTTTAATGAAAAATAAACATTCAAGTTTAATAAATGAAATAAAATTCTAGAAAAATTTAAATTCAGATAAATTTAATGAACGCAACCTTTAAAGGATTTTAATTTTAAATGAAAACAAAATTACCTTGTATGTAACTCCCAATGCCAAAATGTATGCCAACAATTAGTGAAAAATAATCAATGAAGAAAAAATATGGGAGATTCCCTATGGTAACTATATAGTTATATTACCCTAGTACATTGTATATCAGTGAAAAGTGGTATAGGATCTAGAACCAAAATGTTCCCATAAAAGAGACACTAGAGAGAAGAACTATCCAAAATTCTAGTGGTCTCTAATCATTATCAATGTATAGTTAGTTTTTCTATTGTTAATCATGCTAACTAAAACTAGATTGTTAAAAATTCTGTATCACATGAACAATAATCATAGTCCTCCCTCATATCTACTCGGGATTTCCTTAGTGATCATCATGTTGCAAATTTAACACATAATATCACTTATACATTACATCAACCAAACAAGCCTCTGTACACAACAAATTTACCGTTTACGTACGGAAAATACTTTTTAAAACCCACACACACTTCAAATCTCATCCACCATTATTTTCTCCCCAATCCCAATTTAATAAATCATTGAATGAATTAATAATACATTTAAAAACAATACAAAATTGGTTTACATCACATATAAAGTCCATTTTAAAATCAATTACATATGAAATATATTTAAGAACTACAATCGTAGAACACTTATAAATAATAAAACATTTTAAAGAATACAAGGAAGACTAATAAATTCATCATGAAATGTTTAAGCATAGAATTACCAGTCTCACAAAGAGATTGTTCTGGAAATTGGTGCCAAACTCCAACTACCACTCAATCTCACCACAAGGGTGCCAAATTAAACCCTAATCCAAAATATTGGACGCAAAATATAAAAATAGAACCTCAAAATCAAAACCATTGGTCCATGGAAGAGGAAAACACAAAAATAATGGAAGGAATCCAAGAATAGAGAGATATTAGGAGAATAATGAAGGGTTACTTGAAGATTTGTGAAGAAAAAAACTCAAATCTGGAAAAAAATCAACGCTCCAATGAAAATAGATTGATTTAGTGGCATACCGATGGTGAAGAATCCTATGTGGTAATTAGTTGGGTTAGTGGTCAATATTTAGAGGATAGATAAATTTTAATGACCTGGATGTCGCACATGGTTAGTCTGCATGGATTGGTAAACTATGTGGAAACCATGTCGAGCGTTCTGTCTAAAGTAAGACCTAATCATGGTTACCTGCGATGAGGCAAATGGTCATGTAGAGGCTGTTCAGTATGTTATGTCTCCTACTACACTATTTCAAGGGTTGGGAGCACTGTTAATACTAACTGTGTTCCAATAGTATATAGGATCCTATGAACCAAAAACTCTCTATTTTCAATAAAATTCAAGGAAACCCCAATAGAATAAGATATAAAAAATATTAATAGAAAACAGCTAGAAAACATGACCATGGATGTGACATATCCCATAAATTGGTGAGTTTATCCAATGTTGATGTAGGCACATCAATAATCATGATTCCTCCACAATGGGAGGTCTTCATAGATTTCATACCTAAGGAAGTATCCAGACTACCATAATTAAACAATTTACTTATATATTGACTTCTACAATAGGACCACAAAGATAATTTATATGGTATATCGTATGGCCCATAATAAGAACTTGGGGATGTGTGTGTTGTTATAGGACCCTGTAGAGAAGGGTTTATTCAGACCCAATCTGTCCCCCTATGAATCCTTGGGTTTTTAGTGAAAATAGTAAATATCGTCGCAATTCATTGTGTTGATTTTCCTTACCTAGCCCAAGTAATGGTAAATAATATTATCTAATTTTTGTTGATTTATAATCTATTTGACCAGCTATGTGGTGTAGCTTTTTCCTCAAATATTGAACTCATGTTTGGAAATTACTATTTTTAATGTTCAGGATGCCAATATTATAAATATGGAATTGGTATTTTCCTACAGTCACTGTGATTTCCTGGTGTTTCCATTTAGTTTCACCAATACTCCAATAGTATTTTCCCAGATGAATTGGTCCATCCCACTATACGTAGAATAGTTTTTCATAATTTTCACTAATGATATAAATTTTTAATCTATGTTAGGGTATGTTCTTGCAATGAGACTAAGGATTTTATTTAACATACTCTAGGATTACCGAATTTATAAAATGATTTGGAATGTCTAGTTTCAATCCATGAGGATAACCATTAGGGAATGTAAATTTTTTTAATAGTTTGTATTTAGAACAGAAATGGATTGTTGATGTACTTTCATAGGATCGACCCAGGAGTATAACAATGCTACGCAACATTCATCATGTTTTAGGGTAATTCAAGAGGTTCATGCCTTTCTTTTCTATAGTAGAATCCCTTTTGATCACCATGAAATGAAAATTAAATATTTTTATTTTGATAATGTATTGTTAGAGAAGTTGATGTTGATGTCTATGATTGGTGTTATATTGAGACAACTGGTGTAGGGAATTTAGGGTGTATTGATTTTGGATGCATCTAGAGACTTCATTAGCTATGAGTTAATTAGGAGGCTATCACTGATCTCATATATGATGAGGTAGTTTAGAAACCTTGGGAAAACTATTATAATAATGACCTTGAGTTTGATGTGGTAGTCTATCTATGGAATATGTTGATGCAATAACTTTTGGGTTAGCATTTTTTTGTTTACTCAGACCTCTGTCATCTCAAGTATATCAATATCCATTGAGATATGAAACTTATATATATAAGTTTTTAGTAGTTCGTAACTTTAAATATATTTGTGATGGCCTATACCCATAAAACAGGTAGAATGGTAGCTGAGGCCCTAATGAAGAAGTAATATACACTCTCAGTGGTTGAGTCTTATGAGAATACAGATTCCTTAGATCCCACCATTACAGATGGGAGGAGTGAAAATTTTCTTTAGTTGATCATGGTCAATCCTGTAGTCCATAATTGTAATCAAGGGGATCAGATAGGAGACATTTAATGAGGGGGTTTATGTGATTGGATATCCTTTGTATATTCATAAGATATATTAGAGGATGTATAGTAGAACATTAATCTTTTTTGGGGATAAATAGTGGTCCTAATCATGGTATAAGAATAAGGGATGAGGGTGATTCAAACATAATTTTTATATGTATATATTTTCATATAAAAGATAAAAAATAACCATCCACAACAGTTTTGGTGGGATTGATTGATGTAGAGTATAACCATGTTTATCTATCGGTGTTCGACATGTTATCAGGTAAAGGATGATCACTGGTGTTCATTGGGATTCACATATCCTCATGAGATCTCAAATTATAAATGGGATGGCATATCTATGGATTTAATAATGGGTCCTCTATATATAATTAGAGACAATAATTCATTACAGGATGTAGTTGATTGAAATGCACTGTTGGTAAACATCCTTTCCATCATTGAGTAGAGTTTAGTGGATATTCTATCATTGTGGTACTTATGTGAGACCATTTGGATTCAAGTAGTAACATTGATGGTTATCTATGATCATCATCTATAGTTTACATAATGGCTATAGAGAGGCATGATAATGGTGTTTTGGGTCACGTTGAGTTTGAGTATAGTGATTCGACCATAGATAGATTGGTATACATGGTTGAATATTCATGATTTGAAATAAATACATATATCATGTATTTTAGATTTCAAATTGAGTTGGTAGGGTCACAGTCCATTCATATAGTTTTCTTATTAAAATATCAATTAATCTATAATCAAAATTTAACAAATTTTTTCCTTGAATAGGAGAACCAACAAGACACCCTCTTAATAGACTATTATTATAATCAAAACTCTTATTGGGAAAGAGATGGTGTAGCAAATGATGTAAAGGGATCAAGTGATCAATGCGTGTATTTGAACAACCCATTTCAAACAACAATAAATCACATATTTATTTTTAGGACAATTGAGTTTGATAAAGGATGATATATTTTCTTAATAGTCTATCAATGATGAGGATTTTGGTGTTTTTACTAGAGAGTTATTTTTTCTATTAGTCTCATCAAGGTATTAGAGTTATAGTAGTGGCTTATTGAGGATACTTACAACCTATACATTCCCTCATAGATAGATCGAGTTCTTTCTTTCTTCCAATTGTTTTAGTTGGGGTGCTATATTCATTTTAATATATGCATGGTTGAGTGGGGTTATCTAGACATCAATTATGGAGACAACATCTTATATTACCCAGTGATGATCATGGAACAACAAGAGAGGATCCTATACTGATAGACCAATCACTTGGTTTGTGTATTGTGGTAGCATGAGACCATGTAGGAGAAAATCAGCATCATTTTTATTTGCATGATATTTTAATCTATCAAATACTTGATGTTGGGAAAATTTTATTGACCCCATATTTCATTAGAATACATTACAATATATTAAGTCATATTTTTGGATCCATGAATATAGTCAACACATGATTCTTTGGTCTACTGATCCCGATATTGATCTAACAAAAATATTACATATATTAATATCACTAATGATTTTTTTTATCAAAATACATTAATAAATATAAAAAATATATCTCATATTGGGAATCTAATATCCTAGTTAATCCTTGAACATGGTGTTTACACCAGGCCGAACCTATCATTGGTTAGGGTAGGAAATCATGTCATGGAAGTACTAGATATGTATTTAATTAAAATAAATAATTTTATTTATTTATATTTCAATTCCTAAGAACTAAACTGAATCATAAATACCCAATTATATAAATTATCAGGCTTTAGCTATATAACACAATGACAATTGAAATAAGAGTCAGACATTCTTTGTATGCAAATCAAAATTAGGGGATGAACGATTATTAGATCAAGGAGAATTTAGAGAAAGTGAACATAGTGGATCATATTCATTAAGGAATAATGAAATTGTCTCTAATAATTAATCATAATCAATGTAAGACTCATCCCCTAAGGTTTCAAACCCTTTGATAAAAAATAATTTTCTTTGATTTTCATCTACTATACTGAATCTATTATTTATTTATTCTTTGTATGAGCCAAAAAATGTTATTGTTTTTTTTATTTTTATGAATATATGTATCCCTTTCTTATATCAATGGATATCTTATTTAGATGATCCCTATCCCAGAATTCATAAAAACATAATGATTCACCTTATTTTTATTCATTTCCCCCATTAATAATTTCATTAAATGTTGTTGGTTGAGGGGGTCAGGGTTCAATATTTTTTGGGGGTATTCAAGTGTAATAGAACTATCAAATTCATGGAGGTCAGGTGAATGATGTATGAGATGGTGATTAGGGGATGGACTAGGCTAGATTCAGGGTTTAAATTGATGGAAACACATATCACAGATGGGTTATTACTCTCCATACATATTAGGAATAACAATTCATCAAAAACCCATTGAATATATGATTTCATGAAACTATAGGATACGAGTAGATGACAGGATATGACCCACATTGATATATGGTGGTCAAAAGGTGATATTTTTGGTATAGATGAATGATATGTCATCCTCGTGGGGGAATTCAGTATTTTTATAAATTCACAACTAAAAGCCATGTTCCTCATAGGATCAAAGGATGTGTAGTCCGTGTCCTGATAGGGGATAGGGTATCCATAAAAGTTATGGATCACACAATGTGTTCCAATGATGGAATTCCATGTGACTTTACCTATGAGGTCAGACCTTGTTCCATTTTTACAAACCCTTCACCCAATGGGGGAATATAGTTCATCCACTCTAAGTGATTAAGGGAGAATTTTGGTATCCTTGAATAGATAGGTACATATCCATCTATATAGGAAGGAGTCTAAGCAAATAGTCATGTCAAGGATCACAAGAGTAGGATTCGAGTGTCAATGAAATTCTGGTTAGTACCATTTCACACTATATACACTTACATGTCTATAAAATCTCTCTAATCGATAGGAAACTACTAGGGGAGAAGGTGAGGCAACGCATCATTGTACCTTAGTTATACATTGTGTTCTTTTCTCAGTATTTTTCACCATGAATACGTCCTTCTCATGGAACTATATTTTAAACATTTAGTGGAATATCGTGAAATATTTTACACAAATAAAGAGATAATATCATTTATAGTGGAATTTTAGTTACCAAACGAGATGGGTGTATTATGACACTCCTTTTTGATTTTTTACACCAGTAAAAATGATCATAATAGATAACTATAGAAAGTATGAGGTTGGAAAACTACCTATCACACTAGGGTTAGGGTCCCCCATTCAACTTTTAATTTTTCTGTGGTATCTATGTTTTAATTATTGAGAATTTACTCTATTTATTCAGTAGAACCACCAGGTGGAAAATATTGTGTGACCTCTTTCATCCATGTGGTACCAAATATATTTCTCGGGAATAACTGATCCATTCACAAAGTGGCACCAAACTGTAGAAAATAAATAAAGATAAAAAATCTATTTATTTACTTATTCATACCATATATCAATATATGGTGTATATCCTCCATTAACATGTTGGAACCACTATAAAATGGGGGCATGTGTCTTCTATCTACTGATTGGAACCCCCATATCATATAATGGTGTGGTTAATCAATTAGAGATTGACCCCATTGGGATAGTGAGTAGTAACATGGTGTACTACATCTTAACAGTTTTCTCAAATGAATAAATGATATGATATGCTTCAGAGATGGACCTTTGGAGCTGTAGATAGACTTATCATCTTTGGATGAGTTGTGAGATGGAGATCCCATTTCTGTCTCATTTGAGTTTAATTTTTACAAAATATATATGATAGGTTTTGTTTCACTCTCTTTTATTTTTATTAGACCTTTACATTATCTTAAAACTTCACCTTTTTTGTTTTCAAGGAATAATTCTAGGTATGTTTATACTCACACATGAATGGGATTTTATAGTACAGGTAATGTCTTCTGGATAAGACAGATAGTTCATTTGTTACATTTCTGGAGCTTAGTGATACATAAGTGCTCAATCCGCATATAGTGGTTAGGGATGGTTTTTTAAATTGTGGCCCTCTCATATTTAGTTATTCTAGTTGTTTTCATCTTGGGACTTCATTTTGTGTATGGTTTGTATTTTTTTACTCTACAATTAGCCCCATTTTTTTAATTTGTTGTATTTCATATAGGATTTTAAATTAATTATTTTCACATTATGTAAATTTAATTTAGTATTAATTTTCAAAATTTAATGGTTATAGTTTGGTTCATTCATATAGGTACATTAGGATATGAACTCTCAATTTATATTATTCCTTTTTGGCACATGTCTCTAGCCCCTTTACTATTGGAGGTGAGTTTCACTTTTTGGTAGATCTTCATGTTTCTATACTGATAGGACATTGTTTTTCTATTATTTAGAATATATATAGTAAAAATTATACATGGAAGTAGGATATGACCAATGATTTCCATTGCTTCATGGTGGAGGAATTAATCATGTATATAAGAGCAATGTTATCATTTTATAACAAGTTAAATGGTAATATGTTAAATGATAAAATACATATTTAGATACTTAACTAATTAATAAATATAATTTATATTCATTCAATATATTATTATAATAATCAATTTAAAGATGCAACGAAAAAAATATTACACCACTACAAAGAGACAATAAAACGTATGTATATATGAGAAATTCTTGACATCCTATAGGATATAAAAGAAATGGAAATGGTAATTGAAAATCATAATGACATACCTAAACATTTATAATACTGGAATCATTAACTTAAGATGGTAAAAATGATTTAGTAGAAGTAGATGAATAAATAAATTTGATGAATTAAATTATGATGGTAACCACTTTGTCAGTTGATCTCCTTTAGAAATAAGAAAACGTACAATTAGAATAGCCTTTAAAAAGGAATACCCCATTAATTTTTTTGAATAGATTTTATGAAGAGAATTGGTTATCGTTGAGCTGAGCTTTTACTATAATTGTTTTGTTTAGATGAGAGAGGAGTGGTGTCTGTTAATATTTGTGGGGATGGATACCCCCAAGAATATTTATGTTATTAAAATATAACTTTGTATTATTCGTGGAATAGTGTCCCATTAACAATATAATTCAGATGTATAAGTGATTAATGTTGAAATACAAGAAAAAAATTATGTATTAAGATGAACAATTGTGTATTTATCATGTATTTTTGACATTAATTTTTTTGTTTTATGATTTTGAATAAGGTAATAAATCTTTTGGACAACAAGTACATATAAAAATTCTGCTAAATAAAATTACCCTCAATGGAAAAAAATTAACTTATAATTATATCTGTAGAATCTATATATTAGGATTCAATCAACAGAAATGGTTGGAATTATTTTAATATAAATACATAAAACTCAACCAAATATGGTATTCTAAAAATTCCTTATTCCATAGTATTTTTCATACCATGATCAATTATATTGTTGATACAAAATGGATAATTTTAATTTTTTATAATAAAAAAATTATATAAATTTTTAGAAAATACAAATAAATATTGGGACTTAGATTAAATGAAAATCAAATATTGTTTTCTTTAAAATGAAATATTATTACTACTCACATAATAACACCATTTTTGAAAATTACCAAAATTGTAACCAAATATTACATTGAAATGATTGTTTCAAAAATGATAAATTTATTTGAACATTATATTCTTATAATTTGATGAAATTAATTATAATATCTATAAACCAATTGAAATAAAATCATTTTAATAGAAATCAGAACATTTCATTAGATCAAACTATTATTTACATATTTAATAATTTTACTAACCATATTATTACCAACCCATCCTATTTATAAAAAATAAAAATTACATTAAATAATAATATTTTAATAGTATATCATAGTTCATTTAATCATGATTTTACATATAATGAAAAATACCAATGAAATTATATTTATTTAAAATAAAATATATCAAAAAAATATAGGGTTTTACATTTTTACTATAATAGTATGATGAAAATATTCTTGATAAATGTACCATTCCCCCATGAATAATAAATATCATCAATAATTGTTAATTAATAACCAATTAAAAATTATATAGGAATGTAGTATTGTTAGGAAAGATTGAATTTGTTTCTTAAATGTATTTAAATTATATTTATAACTATTATAGTGAATATTAATTGCCAGTAATATGAAAGATAATAAAAAAGGTAGGATTTTGTATTTCAATCTCATTTTTAATCACTGATGTTTATTATTAAATATGCATTTGTGTAATTATATTCACTTATCCACAAAAAACCCTTGTATTTATTTATCCTCATGTTCTTATGGTGTATTAATTTTTAACATTCAGTAATCATTCTTTTGTATTTTAGGCAAATGAAAAAACATTTTTATAAAATGTAGACCAAGCTACATATTTTTCTATTAAAAAATTTCAACCATGCCCATGAACATTAAAATTATTAGAGGAATTTTATATTATATAATAAATTGATTAATTAAATTAATATGCAACCACATATATCTTTCTTCTCAATATACTAAATATTATCTTCTTATCATAATCTAAATGAGGATATTTTTCCCTTTTTTTCAAAAAAGTGTAAAACATTTATTTATTTTATTGTTTTCCTTAAAAATAGATATTCACGGCATAATAACTATCATTTTCATTCAATCATACATTAAAATATCCTATGTTTATTTTCAATAAAATTACATTTCTCAATGTTCATTGAAATTTTATTTAATATCTAATTTGTGGGAAATAATATTCTATTATCTTTTAAAGAAATGGTTCCATTGATTTTTTGAAGATGCCTCTCATCAATGTAAACATAAATTTATGTTTCATTTTACATCCTATGGATATGACCTCGTGATAAAACACATGATATTTCAATTCATGGATTATTATAATGTGATAATTTTATGTTTATTAAAATATTTTCATTTAAAAATATCATCTTATGTTGATTTAATGAATGTATTTTTTCATAGAGAATTAATATGTGTGGTTTCATTATATTATAGGTGGGTCTGTTAAATCCATCTAATGAATTGAGAAATAATTAATATATCATGTTATAAGATTAAAAACACTGCGGATTGAACCCGATTCAATTTATTAATTTTTCCACTAATATCGTATTATGGGAGAACCATGATTAAGTAAATAAGAGAATGTAGATTGAACAGAAAACACTAAGAGATTCTATGCACTGTAATATTGTTCTGAAGAATACCATAGACAATAAAAATAATTTATATGATTATTATTGTTCTATATTTACAATTACATGTTCTCATGGTTGTGTTATACGATCATGGATCATGATTTATTAAAGATGATTCACCAATTTTATGACTCATTTCATTAGAAATGCTAATGAATTTTGGTAGGAATTAATATTTTACATCAATGATTGATTGGTTATAAACAATGTATCTTATGAACATGATCCCATACAATTATTCGAATATTATTCTTTTATATGATCATACATTAATATCCCCCATAATTACCATTACAAATCATATATGATAACTAATACTTATTTTACCATTTTCACTAGGTTATGTAGAAATGTGTTGTGTATTAGTTTTCTATGAAGTGTATTCTGATAGATGAACTATACAAATGATGTTAATTATATTCTGTTGCATAGTAATTAAAACTTATGAATAATTACTATATGTTATTCAATGGTTTTATACACTATTATTATACGATGGTTTATGTATTATTATATATTTTGTTATGAAAAATATTAAAATGGAATTTATGACAACTAAGGAGTTATTGATAAAGAAATTGGATGAACCTAAAAGTTTCATACGTAGATAATAAGATGTCATAATTTTGGATGTCTTAGGATTTATTTTAATTATTATATTATTTCCTAACTCTTAATATTATATCATAGTGCTTATTATCTGAATATTTTTTTAGTTAATGGATAAAACCACATGGTGTCATGTTAATAAAAAATCAGGTAGACAATGTACTTATTTTCGGAATAGAGAACCAAACATCAAAGTAGTTTGGGAGAATGATATTTTTCTAACTATCAACAAACTATACCAATACCTAAAATACTTTGAGAAAAAAATTATATATAGTGGGATCAATGATACATTGAGACAACAATTTTGAAATATACACATTCTTTTATTGAGTCATTTGATCATCTAGTGGATGTGAAATGAAAGAGTACCAATAATAATGTATTTTTCCTACTCTAATTATTAGAGAATGGAAAAAGTTATATTGGATTTATATTCATGGGAAGGCGATTTAGATTAATTGTTAGATATCATTAAGCATATTATGTCATAGGAATGAATTTACTTCCGGGATTTGTATGTGTATAAAATTCATTTCTCATTATTTAAATTCATAATACTCATTGAAAAAAATGAATAAGGAGTTGCGTGTGATTAATATTAATGATTAAATATTTATTTAATTATATGAGAAAAACATGAAAATACATTTTAGGTACATTTTGGGTATTATCATCAACCTTCAATTTGAAATTGATAAGTTTGTTAGTATTTTAAAACAAATTATATAAAAGGAATTATCCATGAGGGACTATACTAGATGTGATTAAATTGATTAATGTGATATTAATGTGTAAGTGGTGAAATCCTAATACCATTGTTCTCATGTTTTTAATAAATAGTGAATGATTAAATTTGTATATTATTATAATATTAAAACTTTTGGAGGAAATAAAACCAATCATCATTTATAATAGATGTTTGAATGAAGTATAAGGGAAATTATCTCAAAGGTAATGGTAAATTTTTCTTATCTGGAATGGTATTTCATTGAACATGGAAATACATAAGACATTTAAAAGGGAAACTAAATAAAATTAATGGGGTTAAATATTAGTTTAACATAAAACTGGAACCCAAATTCTAATCCTTATTGGATTATAGGAATTATTCCAATCTTTTAAAAAAATCCGCAGGTTAATAATAAAGACCATTGTCAATAACTATTATTCCAATAAACAACGGGAAATTAAATGTGAACAAATTTTTGAAAGAGGTAAAAGAGAATAATTTGCAGAAATTTAATGTTTTATCCACTATATACCTTAAGATGTATTATATTATTTTGGTTGAAAAATCTTATATATATTTGTATAATTTGTTATGGGTTTTACATGCCCACATTAAAGTTTAGATTTTGGATAATCAGGGAAAACTCTTAACAATATGATGGTATCATATCAAGTATATAGGTAATATCTAATACAATAATTTTTTATTTTGTTTTCTTGAAAATTATTGAATCTCCCTCCAGGATATTTGGATGTGATTTTCGGCATGCATTGGATATCTTGATATGAGGACCATATAAATTTCCATGGACCCGAAATCACGTCTCATGTACCAAAAAAATTGAGTGTATACTAGTACGATGATGAATATGAACATCCAATTGAATCAAAATAAATTTTATGGGTTGGATTACCAATAAAAGGGGGAAGAGTATCTGAAATGGTTTGGTAGATTGTCACATTTCAATATTTTTCTACCTATTTGGGAATATTTTCAAGAAATTCATCCAGAGACACTAATTCGTCCCCTGAATCATCATGTTGAGATATCAACAGAACTAATACCTTATGCAAAATTATTTTCAAATATTATATATATAATAAACCCAATTCAATTAATGTAATTAATGATTAAATTCTAGTATAATTTGGAAAATGGATTCATTCAAATAAGCCTATCACTATAGGCTTTAGTAGTTCTTGTTATGAGGATAAACGGTGGGTATTTTCACCTTATAATTGATTATCATGAAAATATAATTAATAATATTGTGAATAAGTATTATATAACCCATTCTAAGGATTTTTTTGTTCGTTTCCGAGGAGATAAATCCTTAACCAATTTGGAACTGTGATGTGGATATAATTAGTATATGATAAAATTGATGACATATCAAAGACAACCTTCCTATGACATATGAATATTATGAATTCATAAATATTATATATGAAAATAATAATTATCATACTATACTGATGGATATAATGAAGCAATTATTTTGATATTACAATGATTATATTCTTGTAGTATTTATAGACGAAATTGATATATAATACACAAAAATGGATGAGCATCAAGGTCATTAAATTATTTTATAAATTACATTAATAAATGGTAATATTTTTGTAAAATTTAGTGAATGTGAATTTTGGACATATAAAGTATCAATAATATGTATTTTAGTTAAAAGCATAGGTATATCAGTGGATTCTGAAAAGATGAATTTCATTAAAAATTGTCCCAAACCAACTATATGGACTAAAATATTTGTATTACTTGGTTTTATAAATACTATCAAAGAATTGTGATAAAGTTTACATGAATACAAAATAATATAACCAAATTTATATATAAGAGAGATATATTCAATTAGATAGATGAGTTGGAAGTGAATTTCAAGTAATTGATGCAATGGTTCTTCAGTGAACCTATTATAACCCCACCAAAATGATAAGAATGGTTTTTGATATATAGTGATTCCTCAATGATATGGATGTGATATTTTAAATTATAGAATGACATGGTATTTGATTTTCCCCAAATCTAACTGAATGTTCATGAGAAGAATTACCCAATATGTGATATAAAACTAGAATTGGTAAAAATTTATTTGATGATATTGAGTGATTGTCAGTATATTCGAAGGTCAGATATATTTATTCATATCATGAAGGATTGAAATATATACATACAGAAAATTAGTAGAATATGCACTAAAAGATTTTATTGGAATGGATTAACATTTTAACTAATACATTACCAAACTTGGAAGGAAAACAAGTTAGATAATGCTATCAGTCTTAAGGAACATGTTACTTTTTCCTTGATGAGGATTGAATGAGATATATTAATTTTTTTACTAATAGAGGATATATTTTTTAATCATATGTAAATGGGAAATATCACATCATTCAAAGATAAATGTTCAATGATATTTTCTTGTGTTGATAATAGGGGACTATAAATAACATGTGGAGATATAAATGATAGTGAGGAAAGATATTAAAATAACTAATGATTATGAATGAATAATATAGATATGTATTATATAATTCATCCCTCTAATATAAAAATGATCAATGAACTATTAGATGATGTTCATAGTTCATCATTCTCTATTGGCCATAGAATTATTCAGATGTATTGAGATCATTGAAATAATTATTGGTGTGTAAAAATAAATTTTAGATATTTTATGTTATATATTGTTATTATATTTATATCATCAAGTTAAGGATGATATATTTAACCCTTTGTTGTTGTTAGAGCCATTACAATATCTGAGTGGAAATGGGAAAACATTATTGTGGTTATCATCATTAAAATCTTCATGGCATCTATAGGGAACATCACTTTCTGTGTTGTATTAAATTTCTATAAAAATTCAAAAAATTAAATTTCTTTCTGATATGATTTAACATTAGATTATATATTCTTGTTATGTATTAATTATTTTGAAAGGATTCATGTATTGTTACTCTAAATAATATATGATTAGGATCAGTGGTTTCCCTTGATGTTCCAAAGTGGTATTTTGAATTTTATGCTTATATATTTCTTTTTTTACAATATATGTCATCCTAATATATGTGGTGGGTCATAATTAACAATTCAAAACATAGAGGATTTATTGTGAATTGGATATTTAGAATTAAATCAATTTTGGGATCCAAACCTTCTTCCATTCAAATATACATAAAAAAAATATTTCACATGATTATTCAGAGGTCTCCTAAAATGAACCATATGTAATGTTGTGTTTAACACAATCATATTTGGAGGAGTTGATGAAATACTACTATTGGGACCATATCATGGTTAAAAAATGTTGGGATGGTTAGATTCAATTGGAAACACATTCGGGAATCTTATAAATTGTAAAAAAACTATGACGAAAATTATTGTCAACATCTAATGTTCAATTGTGATGATAATGTATTACTATAAATATCTATATGGAAGAATGTAGTGATATATGAAATTTAAGAGGAGAAAATCCCAAGATATATCAGTCGATATTTTTTTTATCTCATCATAATTATAAAAAAAATAGAATGGTGCCACCTTTAATCCCCACAATTATATATAGTTATTCCATGAATCCAATTTTGGGATGTATATACAAGATCAATAACATGCACTAAACTAATAGTTTATGTAATTAGAGTGTGGTTTTTATATAATTAATAACTCAAAAATATCATAGATCATAATGTCATGTTTCTTTCCAATAATACAAATTACATAATTTAGTTTCTATAGTGTAGTAAATAATTCGAATAATCTATGTTGTAACATTAGGATGTGATGAGTAATATCTTAACTCATTTTTTAGTATCCTAGTGATAAAGTTTCAAGGATTAATTTCATAAAAGGGGGTATAATATTCCACCAATATACATTTGAATATACACCCCGTTAATAAATTAATTCAATTGATTAATTTGGAATATGGAAACAATGAAATTAATTGAATAATTATTATATTTTCTCAAAATAAATGACATTATATGGAATGTAATGAATGAAAATAATATCTAATTCATTTATGAATTATTATTGATCATAAAGAACTATTATAATGTATTATTTTATGAGAATAGTTTTTTTCCCTATGATTAATTAAAAGTAACATTATCAAAAAAAATAATTGAATATTTTTATATATGATTAAAATTAATTCATTTTTATCAATATTTAAAAATTGAAATTAAATGAATTTAGAGTTAAAAAGAGATCTTTTAATAAAACATACTTTGTTTTTGAAATGTGTTTTTAAATTCTTAAAATTAATTAATTAGTTTTAATTAATTAATTTAATTAAATTTTATGATAGTATCTTGAAATAGATAATATAACCAAAATTTATTGGTTTTAATAATGTAGTGAAGGATTAAAAATCTAATGTTACTGAGACCCTACTCTTGTATGGATTTGAAAAAATATGATTTTACGTTCCAAATATATTAAAAATGATTACTAGAATCATATCACTTGAGGGGAATAAAAATAAATCAATCACTATATTTAACTCAGCTAATTTAATTCTTTATGATAATATATTATTTAGGATAACTAGTGTTTACATTTTTTTAATCTGCAACTGAAATAATGAAATGAAGAATTGATATATAAATATAGTTTTTGAAATAATGATACTAGGGATAAAATTTCATGGCCCTAGAATTGGACACACATGTTTATTATCTATTTAATATTTCATTTAATATAATTTGAGAATTAGTTTTAAGAATTGTCATTAATGAACTGATTAACTTTTATTTAATATGTGTGTGTTTTTTGAATTTTTTTTGTGAACCAAACACCACTTCCTCCAATAGTCCAACAAGATAACACATTAACTAAAATATTGATTCTTAAGAGACCCAAATCCACTATATGTGTTTCCCATTAGGCCCACACAACTCCATAGTATTATGGGGTTTCCCATTACAAGGGATGAAAGAAATGAATCAAGGAAAAGTAATGGAATTTTAAATAATTTCGTAGAGGACAAAAGTTTCACCAAGGCAGTACTCTTCATCCACAACAAAAAGTATAATAACGTTTTGTATCAAAAGGAAATAATTAATACGGCCACAAATCCTCCCATAGGTATAGTCCTCAGTTTAGTTACATTCTATTTCAATGTGAAAAAAATATCATGACAAAATTGTGGACAAAAATGTGATTTAGAATAGGGTTGAAAGAGAATGAGGTATGGAAGATGGTGAAAGCACATTTATCAAAATATTATTGATTTGTTTAAAATATTATGAAAATGAAAAAAATAAAAAACAATTAAATCTTGCATTAGTAGTAACCCTACAATTAAACATAGTGGAAGATTCTTGGGGCTGGTAAAATTCACTTCTTTACTAGAATTGTAAATATAGTGATTCTAGAAACTCAATTTCCAATAATATTTACTAATAGGTCATAATGGGTTTCACAAGGAGTCAAAAAAATTCTTACTCCATTAATTCCCTTCAAAATTATGTTTCTATATCTTCATCAAGTTTTACAAATTGTGGAATTGTGTTACAAAATGTGTAAGGTTTGGGTCCATGAACCATTTATGGATTTCCCTGTGGATTGCATTCGGTCCAACAATTTTACCAAGTTACATAGTGTGTAAGTTACTAACAGGACTAGTAATATGGTTTTCAATCCAATTTAACTCTTAATCATCCAAATTCTTTATTTTTTAGTTTGTAATTCATTGTTCGCATTTCCATGATCTTAAAGAACTATATATTTATATCTTTTTGTTGATTTTTCATAAATCATTATATCCACACACATTACCATGTTTTAAAAATTCTATGGGAATTGGTTCACTAGTGGATACTCTTACACCTCTTATGGTTTCTCCAATAGTAATTTTTTGGAATGTTCTACATCCCCCAATATTCACATATTCCTACATCATGGGCCCCTCATTTGATCACTCTATTTCTTGTAGGCCCTATTTTAGGACATGGTGATCTATGAACCCCTGTCAGATTCCTCTTCTAGAACTCCTAATTAGACTGTTATGCTCCACCCCTCCCTCAATGATATTTTTTATCAGGGACCACCCTCACTAATACACCCCTATCCTCAGTTTCTGATAGTCCAGATAGAGGCCAGTTGGTTCGGGTAAAGGAGGGATCTACGAACTAGAATTATTCCACATAGACCTTTCAGGATGTGGTTTCCTTACATATTTGTACCTTTTGGGGGAGGATTGGTGTGGATAATCCAAATATTACATTCTTTTGGAACAATGCGCCCTCTTGGTGCTTTTAATCACTAGAGATGGTATTTGATATGAATTGGATTTCTATGTAAACCATTCTTTCATCATGGGATGAATTCATGAAATAATATTGTCATGGTTCCACATTGGTGGCGAGATGGAATTTTATCCTCTTTTGTTGGTTGATATAGGCACCTCAATAATTCAATTCCCCCAAATCTATAGTGTGGAAAAATATTCCTAGCATTCCTTTTCAATTTTAAGAATCCTAGTATCCATTATTTTTGATTCAATAAGGCTTTTCTTATGAATTTTACATTCCTTCATGTTTAGGGAGATTGTTGAGTAAATAATGTTTCTTTATGACTTTACCATTGCATCTTTTTTTGAAAATCACAATCACATTATCTTAATGAAAATTTAATTTTACCCTATGCATTACATTCATAAGGAAAATTTACTTCCCAAGGAAATTTATCCTTAACATGTTTTTCATTGTTCATTCTGTCTCTAAGTATAAAATTCGGTTTCATATCCAAAACATAGGAATCATATATATTCTTATATAAAAAGAATTATGTTTTCAAGATCCGAATTTAGGTTATGAAATCTTATGTGTTCTGACTCCGAGTTCTATGAATTCGGACTCTGATCTATTATAAGATCGGAATTTGAGTTCTTTTAATTCAGACGCCGAACACTTTTGAGTTTTGACTCTGAGTTTTCTGAATTCAGACCCCAAATTCTTATGAGTTCAGACTTCGAGTTTTCTTAATTGAGACTCCAAATTATAATGAGTTCTGACTCTGAATTCTCATGAACTCTTACTCTGAACATTGTAAGTCTAGGTCCTGAATTCTTGTGATTCATGATTCCAATTATCCTTGAAATTCAGGCTCTGAAATTCTATAAAGTTTAGGTTCTGAATTCCTTAGAAAACATAATCTGAATATTCTTGTATTATAGACACCGAATGTGTTTTTGGTTAGACTTAAAATTTTTGATAGCTTACATTCCGAATATTTGATTCTGGTTATGTAACCGTATTTTTGTTTACACTTGTTTTTCTTATAAAACGATTTAGTTCATTCATTTAATAACTAACCATTTTTTGAGTGACACGTATACAGGTCACTCCAAAATTCATGGAAAAATATGACCATTGGAGGAGGGAGATGACCGTTGGAGTTGTGCCTATAAATAGGAGCTCATTTGATTGAGCTCAAAACATTTGACGATTGTTCTAGGAATCTAGAGATTACATGTTGTTGAAGTGATTTCTAGAGAGAGACTCTCAAGCTTAGTTTGTACTGAACACCTTGTTCAGATTTTATACATGCGACTCTAAATGTTACTAAGTTCCTTAGAGGGAATCCAGGGATATGAAGATAGATGTGTTGACTACCGTGAAGTTGAGGGCTTCCTTGCTGAGGAAGACAGAGGTGCCGACTACCTTAATGTTGAGGGCTTTCAGGGATATCAAAACAGACCCTGATCATCATATCGAGGGATTACCCATGTGTGGGTACGATATAATTTCTTGAAATTATTAATCTAGGAAACTTTATCCAAGGTTTTTGGATTCCCTTCTCTTTGGGTTAAAATATTTATTACTTCTTACTTGGTTTGTTTCATGTTTTCCACAACATTTTGATTATTGAGGAACGTATAACATTCTTATACATGCACATACTTGAATACTCTGATTTAGTAAGATTCTATATGCTTTAAGGAAAAATATTTTTCTTTGTAAACTTTCATTATGTTCCATTTTTTTGGAACCATATTTTCTTGAATGAGTTTCTCGAAATCATACTTATGGAATCTAGATAGTGTGTAAAACTAGAGGTTTTGTGAATTACCTCATTTAACTTTGTTAAACATAATTACTATTAAATTTTATAAAGGATTTTTTTAAAAGTATACAATTCACCCCCCTCTTGTATTTATAGCATCATATGATACTAAAATTAGTATCTTCATTCATTATATCGATCCCACATTTGTAGCATTTGATCCTACCATTTTTTCTATGTGATTGTGATATAATATTTAGACACATGGATGCTTATATTTTATAGATCAATGTAGAAAAGGATCCTTATAATAAAATTTATTTTAGGATTCTACTTAGTCTAGGAAACTCCTTTAAATGGTTGAAGAAGATTTCAATTCATTTTACTAGTTTTATATATGTTAATTTTCATCATCATAGTCATTCTTCAATTGTTTTTCATAAGTTCTGAGGTGGTCCATTGCCTTGTTGGTCAACACATCTATATCATGAACTGTCTTCCATGTATGAACCAACAATCTACCTTCTTCTGATGGTTTCCATCTCAATAGGGCTTATCCCTACAGGAGTTAGCTCTTCCATTTTTAGTTCATACTCTCTTATTTAAGTATACCATCCGGATTTGGTAACAGATAATTCTAGTTTAGATTATATGTGGTTATAACTTTTTCTATCACAAATCCCATACCAATCTTGAATAGTTTCCTCCCCTATAGAGGGATTCTGAGAGGCCTTCCCTCGGAATCCTTCTTTATCCTCCCAGTCATGAAAAGATAAGGATCCCTTTCAGTTGCCTATATCAACCTTGTTACTCCACAACCGGTCAAACTCCATTATCTTTCCTCTAATTCATGATGGATGATCAATGGAATCAGAAGCATATGTACATCACCTGAGGTGATCTTGATACATTCATAGGAATAAAATACTATCAAGAATAATGTTTTTATTTATTATCTTTTTCAATTAAATACATCACACATGACGTATGCATTTATAGCACTATAAACCATATACCAAACCAAACCAAAAACAATGAAAAATAAAAGTATGTGGTGTAGGGGTTGTACATGTCTATAGATCCACAAACATCACGTTGCCCCCATTTTAAATTTTCTTGACTCCATTGAATCATTTATGTAGCCAAAATCTAAAGAAAACATGTTTTTCATCCAACACCCCCTTATACATTATTTCCTTGCATCTAATGATTTTCACTCATTTTTGGGTGGTTGACTAATAAGTGTAATCACTTCACCAATATCAGAACATGAATTTTTCTTATAGCCTTTGGTGGTGTTGATTTAATGAATTTCATAATCTATCACTTTCGTCAATATTTCATTAGTTTTAGAATTTTCAATGTTTACAGGATAGTAAATTTATGAGTTGGTTCTATTCACTCATATATATCAATAAGACTTCAAATTTTTTGAGGATACATATGAGTAATATGTCTTTTAATGTATTCAGATGTAAAAGTGTGTGGGTATAGTGTTGGTGGTTCATTAATTCTTCATTCCTTTTAATGCACATCTTCAACTATTTTATCATCTTCTAGAGTGAGTTGTGCCTATTTGGAATCATCATATTGATTCAACTTACATGTCACTTTTTTATCAAATATGTCATCTCTACTAATGATAATATTCCTCAGCTCAGTTGGTGAAGAATCCATAGGTGTATCCAGGAGACCAGGCATCAAATTTAGGTGGAGGCATATTTCTGGGGGACTGTAGCAGTATTGTAGTAGGCACTATAGAAGGTAATGTAGTAGGTACTAGAGAAGACAATGTAGTGATACTATAGCATGTACTGTTTGGCACTATAGCAGATGTGAATATTCCCTCGTTTGGTCCTTCGGGCCACTGATTTGGTCCCCGAGTGCATTAAGGCTTTCAGCCCACCTTTGCCTTTGGGTCAACAAGGCCTTCATGCCACCTCAAGGCCTTTTGTTTCCCTTATGTGTAGACACAAACCAGAAAACCTAGATGGAACAAAATATAGAAGGAGGATATTCAAGGGGCATTCACCATAGCAGAAGCAAAACATATTGCTAGAATGAGAGGGTATGGAACCTTTCATCAGGACATGCCTATTCATGCACGGGAAAGCCTATCCCAACAGCCATGTAAAGGTGGCGAGCGGATTTCACACTGATGATACTGGGGAGGAGAAGATCAAAATAGTTAGTTTGGTTTGTATCTAATGATTGAAGTCTGCAAGCAATGAATTACTCTAAGGCCTACTAGCAATGTAATACTTACACCTACGGGCCTTGTAAGGGTTCCTCCTCTCCCCTTGAAAGTTGGAATGTCAAAATCATTAAAAAAAGGCCTTAGGGCCATTGGACAACATCTATACTAAATATAATCTTCATAATGATGGTTTTATACAAACTATATCGCATTTATCAGTCTCTATATCTCATAAAAACACACATAACTCCTTTTTCATCAAGCATTGTTCATTTTCCCTATGGGATCCTGACAGAGTCCATGGAACCAAAAACTATAAAATGAATCACACTGGGATTTTGAGAACCCCATTCTTTATAAGAAATATTTTCTTGAAGTATTTTAGTTAGAAATATAATAAGTAGATACACCACACATAAGGCCACTTCAGCCCAGAAATCCATGGGCACTCCATTGTCTTTCAACATTCTTTGCTTCATGCTGAGAATGGTTTGATTCTTCCTTTTGGAAACTCCATTGAGTTGGGGTGTGAATGATATTTTCATCCGAGTATGAATTCCTTGATTCTCAATGTATTCATATAAAACATCATAGGTTTACTCCCCACCTCATTAATATTGTGATGTTTGTTTGCAATAATTGCAATGACTTACCACTAACACCTTGAATTATTTGATGATGATAAATTCTTATGGAATCATTTTGTGAAAATATATCCTTGTTTTATGGCTATAATCATTGATACATGTTAGAAAATACATCCTTTATCCCTTTAATTTTGGATTTAATGGGCCACACACATTGGTGTGAAAATGCTCCAATGTTGTTGCATCTTTCAAGATAGCCTTCATTACAAAGATATTTCTATGATGTTTGCTTAGAAAAAATCTTTAACATATTTGATCCTGGTTCCAAATTATTGGAATCACATTCATCATATTCATACATTATAATAATCTGTAAAATCAATTCATTAAATGACCAATCATATGATTTCATATTTAGTATTTATCATTACATGACATCGTTAAACACCAGGGTATGTAGGGTTGGATCAAAAGAATAAACATGAAATCTTCACCACCAGTACATTTGTGACCTGACTTCCTTTGTCATAAATATTCATTCTTTGTTTATTTTTAATCCTTACGTGAAACAATTTTTCCACCAATTTCCCAACACTCAAGACTTTGGTCTTCCAGTTGGGTATATTGTAGATGTCAGAGATGAAACCCTGATTTTATTCTTTTATCTTGATCAAAATGTGTCCTCTTCTATTGAAAAAAATGATTGGTAGATACCCTAATTAAATTTCCCCTCAAACATGCACATCCAATTTTGTAAACATGTGTTTATGCCTTGTCATTTTTTTCAAGATTCATAGTCAAAATTATATATAACTTGATTTTATATCTATGTTTGTTCCATCAACACATGGTAATCTCTAAAATGATATTCTTATTCATTATTATATACCTATATAGTGTCATTCCCCATGGGTTACTTATACTAACATTCATTCAAATAATGCACATATTTTTTAAAATTATAGCATTGAATTTCTATTTTGTCTCAATAAAATTTTTGCATCCACCCCTTCTTCCTCATCCATGTTCTTGTGGATAACTGGTTTGAAGTTCATGATCTCCTCAAGCTATGATTATTTCTCCATGTACACCTCATACTCCTCTTGTTTGATCAAATGGATTTCCATGTAATCCCCTACCTCTAGTTATTTGTGTTTTCCCCCTTTTATCCTTTTCATATTTTTCTAGATACATCGTTCATTATACGGAATTCTGCACTCCATTGGTATCACTCTAGTGGTTTACCTTAAATTCATGGTCTAGTAGAGATCTGACATGTAATTTGACAGAAATAATCTCCAACTCTCTTGTTTCTTCTTGGTAAACAACTATGTAATCAAATTTTCGATCAAGGGATCGAAATGCTTAATCGTATACCCACATGTTAGCTATATCATTTACATTTCTCCATTGTTGGTTTAGCACAACTATTACATGGGTATGAGAGTCAATAGTAGTTTTAGATGTATTCTTATATAGGTATTCGAACTCAACTTGCATATATTGAAGCCAAATCCACTTCACTTTGTTAGTAACTTTAAATTCTTTATAAAGAGTATCACAAAAATCCTTCAATGATTTTTGATAAGGTAATTATTTCTAATGTTGCTTCATCAAAGACTTGATAAATATAGGATTTCAATATGTAGTCCCTATTTTGTTCATCCAGAAGAGTTGTGTTTTGAACATCCTGTAGATAAGCCACCACTACATAGGATTTTGGTTTGGTGTATCCATCCTCCACAATTTCCATGATGTCATAGGTTCCAAGGGGCAGGCACATTTGGATGCACAAACTATCAAAATTGTGTATCGTCAATATTGGGATCACAGCTTGTGAAAATTCATTCATAATGGAGACAATATATTTTACTATAGAGGAAATATAGATGAATATATCTGGAGGGAAATAATTTTTTTGGAGTTTCATACTTTTATAAATGTTGTTTTCTAGGAGTCAAAATTTAATAAAAATACTAATTGCAAACACCAAATTTTTTATAACGTTGGAATTACAAAAAAGTTTTGATCAATCTAATATTTTTTTAGGAAGGTGAATTTTTTCCATTTTTGAGAATTTTATATGGTTGTGGAGGATAGCATAAATGGAGGCATTATTGGAGGTGTGGAGGACAAATATTTGGGTCGGAATATTAATGAGAGAAGGAAACACATCCCTTAAATTTTTGAAACATGGGGTGGGGGGATATAGAATCTCCTTTTTCAAAATTAAAAATTCCAATGCTAATTTACTTTTTCTAGAGAAAATACAATAAATTAATTTTGGATGAAAAAATATCATTAATTAGAATATTTTTTCACTATACATCATCTTCTATGAGATCATCCAGGCTGCTTCAATTGGAAGGATGTGGATCAAACCAATCCTTCCACACCTAAACTCACTGAAGGTGGTTTTCTGTAGTGGACGTGGAATCGAATCTCACAATCACTTCTTCAACCCTCCCCCTGATACCACTGATGGTGGATCAAGGGTAGGGAAATCATACACAAATCACTATAGGTGATCATGATAAATTCAAGGGAATAAAATAATAGCTAGTACACTGTTATTATTTATTCTCTCTTCTAATAAAATAAGACTCACAGAAAATAAATATTTATAGAACTATATACCACACACCAAACCAAATTAATAAAATATAAGATGATGTATGACATGTAGGTGCCGTCATTTCTTTAGATATTCAAACATCATGTTGCCTCCATTTCAACTTGTCCAACCTCAATTGTAATGGTGACGTAGGAACAGACCAAGAAAACATTTTTATTATCCAAGAAATCTCTCTAATATATAATTTTTATTATCATATGTATAAGATGGAACCAATATTCCTTTTTGACCCTCTCATTCTCAACTTAGTGGTGAATGAACTAGATCGGAATCCAACAATTCTATATTCAGCTCTTCATCACATGGAATGGTTTCATGGATGATTTGGGACAAATTCTTGAACCAAAATGGATAATGATTTCCCTCCAAATATTAAACACCCATGGGCATTGTGAATGGGAGAAAATGGATTTCATTGCAACAGATGTCTGAAAAAAAAATCACCCTTGGTGGAAGTAATTGAACCGAAACAATAAAAAATTAAATTATTGAGCTTTTAATGTTCAACATGTATAAGTCAATGTCTTCATATTGATCCAAAGAATCATCACATTTGGTTATTTTTTAATTTCTATATTTTTTTTGAAGTTATTGAAGGGCTAGGTTTGTTTATCAACACAAGGGTTAATGTAGGTTATATTTTCACCCTATTCACATTCATGTAAGTCAAATGTAAGGAAAATGTTTGAGAGGATTTATGGGATGATATTGAAAACTTTAACCATAGGGACATTCCATGGTTCATGAGAGGATATTTTATCATTACATAGGATCCTTAAGATAAGAAAGGATATGGAGCTATCACCCTGAATGATATTCGGGAAAGTGCCTCGTTTATTTCTCGCAATAGTCATATAGACCTATGAAACATCTGAGTCTATAATACCTGGTGTGTCAATCATCATTGAAGGAGAAGATATTAGAGTCAAACTGGCTGTGTCTTGTAGTGTATGATGAAATATTATCATTCCAAGATACATATATAAACTATCTCACTATGTCATTTTATGATCACTCTCAAATCCATTTTTTTCAAACTTCTAGGAAAATATTATGTGATCAGTTCTATTTTTATCCTCCTTGGATCTCCATTCTTTGGTACCATAAAACTGTGATGGAATATTGGGATAAGTCCTCGCATACAAGACTATGAATCAAAATTAATAAACTAGCTTAAAAATTTGAAATGGGATTGTCTAGCATGGATCAACATCCATCTTCTGTGCACATAGGATGTGAAAAATAATTTTTGTGAACATGAGAATATCCACCCATTACTCGAGAATGGTTGGGTTAAGGAATTGTTTAGGGAACATTCATAGAAGAATGAAAAAATGGAATACATGATCATTTGTCCCACAATGAGTCCCACATAAAATGAATTAATGATTGTGAGAGTAATATGACATACTTTCAACCATGTGCCAAAGAGATAGACCATATTATAAAACTAAATAACTTAATCAAGGATGTTTACTTTGTGAGAAAACATGAAGTGGTGGGAGTTTTGGATTAAAATCATTTTAAGTCACTTATTTAATTTCTAACCTAGGAATTCATGAATGCTACCCGATGGTCCAAGAAAATATTTTTGAATCCATTCATAATGTAGTATAAAGTTTGATAATGTGCGTATTATGTATGATCCTAATGCAAAGTAAATAATTGATTCTATCAAGGGGCTCAACTCAGAAATCACAAATAGTCTTGATAACATCCTGGGTGACATCTATGTTTATTCTGGGACATTGAATAGACTAACATGATGCTAATGATCCAAGACATCCTTCAGGGTGACAATCTCCCCTCGGTTGAAAAGAAACAACCACATTTCTAATTACTATGATCAAATATCTTTCAACATTGCATCATTACAATCCAATTATAATGTTAAAAATTACATTTAAGATTTTTGTGTGCATTATTAATTGACTTTTACTGTTACAACTACCCATTTTGATCCCTAAGGAGCATCATGTGTTTATGAAAGAGAGATCGATCCAAAGAGATAACGTCCTATACAACAAAACATACATCCACATAAAAAATTATTGGATCCAATATCTCCATTAAATTATATATGGATAAACTATATTGTTTAATTTTATTAATATTCATCACTAATGTTCTTAGCAACATGGGATTTTCCACTTGGCCTAATTAGTTTTTTTCTGGTACTTTAGTTGGGCTTGGCTGTCCATTTATTTTCTAGTAAAAAGATATGGATTTCTAAAAACAAATAGAGGCCTATGGAAATGATATCATTTCTCACCAATCATGTTTATAATTAACCATGATACTTTCATCTATCTAATCAACAATATAATCTAGCTATGAACTATCTATCATTATCGATGTAGATCAATATTATACAGTATCTCCTGGTTGATGTCTAAACAAACCACCTTTATTTTTTTTAATGAAAACAAGATATATCCAAGGGAAAATTATAGTTCATGATGACTAAAACAAATTTAGTAGTGAAATTGTGAATTATTAGAAGAGAATCATTTTTATTTACAATAACATTTCAAGAAGAGGTGTATTTTCATTGGAGAGTATCTTTGTTATGCATCGTAGAGAAAAAAAATTGGAGTGCCCAGGAGATATGATTTATTACCAAGGGTATCATATGAAACACTTTGAAAAAAATTCAATAAATTAACTAGGAATATCATGAACTAGATGAACCAATTATTATTCTTTATTGGTAGACATAATTTGATTAATTGTGTACTTTCCTTAATTCCCTTGCATGCTCCATCAGAACAGAATCTTAAAATGGTATTATTAAGTGTATTGAAAACATCTTCAATTACTTATTTTGGTATTCAAATTATGATGTAAAAATATATGAGGAGTCTCGGTACATATTGTAATGAATACTGAGGGAAGAAGGTATTAATGTTAAAAACGTTACTTGGGTTATGAGAAGAATACATGCAAGGTCCGCATTAAATGTGATTGGAGGGAAAATAATTTGGGGCTATTGGTCAAAAGGATATATGGGAATGTTAACTAGGTAATGAAAGGGAATTTATCATCTCTTTGGTGTGTAGATAACCCACACTTCTCAGTTATCCAATGTTGCACACAATGGATTATCATCCACGGTGATATTAGTATCTGGTTTCAGAATAGTATTGGTATTGTTATGGGATTGATGGGTTGTCCAAAGATTGATATGACATCTCGATAGGTGTATATGCCCGGACGTTTCATCCATTCAGTCCTTGATAATAACCATTGTGAGGTCATCAATCATATTACTCTGAATACTAAGATGGACAAGCATATTTTTACATTCTCATCATCTAGGAAATTCTCCACCAACGATTATGGAGGAATGTCAATAGAAATTTCCAATAACGATGTGTGGGGAGGGACGCTATAGTGAAAAGAGATACATATGAATCAAATATGTCTCCTATGGATGATTATGAATCATAGGTTACCACTTATGAAAAAGTTAAGGTCACATGCATCCATTATGTTTCCAAAAGTTCATGTTCCTAGAATCATCAAGAAGGACATCAAAGAACCATTTTTTCAATGGTGAAAGAGTGCACACAATTTGGAAATAATTTATAAGGATTACTAGAATTTTCATAGGGGACTCTATCAAAACATCAATTTTTTCCCTATGGATCATTTTAGTCAAGAACTATATTATTGAAAGGAATTCTAGAATTATCATTCCCCTGTCCAATTGACGGATTTAATAGAAAGTGAATGAGAATTTCAGAAATGACGTTAAAAAAATCCTCTAAATTTATTAACATCAACATGTCCAAAATCCGATTTGTGGACCAGATATTCTGGAGTAATAACTGGGAAGAAGCAACAACTCTTAAAAAACTTAATATTTCTATTGATCTTCAGTCCATAGATTGAATACGTGTCAGAGTCACTAAGTTTGTTGGCTCCCCCAGAGTGTTGGCCTTAATCTCACCTAGGATGGGTCCAATAATATGGGTGTTAAGTGGTTCAGCGTTCTTATTCATTTTTCTAAAGGATCATGCATCCACACATTAATTGATTCCTTAGAATTTGTAAACACCATGTCGATAGAATCCCATACAATGAATACCTGTTTGTGATTTGTAATGAGGGATGCATAGTGCCTTTGAAAATTAAAAGCGACTCCAATATGATCAATAATACACAAAATGGATATGAAACCACTCGTGGTTGATAATATAACTTATTGGTAGATGAAGTAAGTCCATTTCAAACCAAACAGATATCCTTCATATGTATGGAGAGAGGAATGAAGTTGCTAACTTCCTATCACTTGTTCCATCTAATACAACTCATTTTCGAGTAATTATTATTTCTATAATGGGGTTGTTTCCTCTAGAAGGAATAAATTTAGTTAGAGATGATTCCATTGAGCTACATCACATTAATCCCATTTAACTCCCTGTCCCATGGCTACCATTATTCACTTTTTGAGAACCCTCATTTTACTATATGAATAAAATATTTAAATATGATAGTGTTTTGAACTGATTTATTAATGATTATATTAAAATAAATTTATTACTATTTTATAAATTCAATTTGATAAAATGTTTCTCATATATGAAATATTTGTTTCATAATTTTTTAACGAGTCTACTAAAATATTTTATTATAATGAATAGGGACTTGGTAAATATTTTTCACCTAATTTAAGGTTTAAAATGGTTAATGAATGGGATGAACAAGAAGATATGGCTTAAAAAATCACATAGACAATATTAAGTAATATTTATTAAACATATTTAAGCCATAATATATATATTTTTGGGTATTCCACAAAATCCACTGCATTTTAATATGATTTTATTTTATATTAATGTTTTAATTATATAAATGTTTTCCAACCATCTCACATATAAATGAGGGTTGTTCCACACTCAAACCATAAATATTTTTGATCCATCTATATCATCCATTCCATGAAAAAAAATTGAATCCCAATCCTTCCTTTGTAACATTTAGTGTTCCCTTAAGACTAATCCATGAAGTCACACAGTCAAATCCAAAAGAGGTTTTTAAAAAATAGTTAATTATTGTTAATGATAATTAATGGATAATTTTGTCATTAAACTCATAAAATATAACATATAAATATTATCATGATTAATTAGTATCATTAAAACACTGAAATTTCATGTTGTTAGTGGTAAAATCATTTTTTCCCACACCTTCATATGTGAAATCACAATTTCATCCAAGCATACATGCGGACTACCACTACCACAAAGTGATTTGATTCACTTTTATTTTCCTCCATAAAATTATTTTCATGTGAATATTTATAATGAATATATCTGATATATCTGATATTACATTAAATATAAAATTCTATATTATTATTTACATTTATTTATTTCAATAAAATGTAAAATGAAAACATTACTCATGCATATGCATGGACTATAGTCTCTAAAAAGAGATATAATTCCTTTTAAAACCCAAATAATATAACTTATTATGAATATACATATATATATATATATATATAATGAATAAATATGATAAATAAAGAAATATTATGATTATGTAGATAAATAGTCCATGACTGTGGTACAATGACTATAATCATCAAAAAATATTATATAAAAACAAATAATTTATCATGAGAATACTAATTTTAATACTTGATATTTATGAAATATGTAACAAGGAATTTTAATTGAATGTTAATAAGATAGGAAATTGTAAATATATATCTTTTGTAGATATATAATGAATATAAATTTCATACACAATATCTAAAATATGTATACAATTCAATAATAGATATAAGGTTAGGTTTTATATTGAAATATCAATTTTAGTCTGGATTTTCCATGCTTGAATATACGTTGGTGGAACTATGTTATATTTAAAAATAAAAACCATCCATTTTATTAACATCTATTTTTTTTCTAGTTATTATCTTTTTTCATTTGATTCTTCTCTATTGTTTACAAATATATATATATATATATAGTACATTTTTGGAATAGATGACCATTTTCATAATTTATAGATAATATCATTCTTCTATGTCTATGATCATTAAAATGAATCAATAATATTAATTTAAATTATTGAAAGTCTATTTAAAATTAATTTATACAAAAATTTAATCATTTCCAATATTCAAAATAGTAATCCCTATATTTTATTCAATATAAGTAATTTTGATATACATAAAAAAATTGTGTATAGAATATTTGATTTGAAATATACTAAATATATAGATTTTCCAACTATGATAGCCATCATTGATTTTAGTTTTTTTATTTTAGAATCCATGTTTATTTATAATGAATATATTTACTTCCATATATTTTTAATTTTATTTAATGAATTTTCAAAATAAAGTGATATATTTATCATTATTTAAAATAATGGTTTTAATGGTATTTAAATTTCATTTATAATTTATTTAAAAATAAATTACTATTTATTATACATAAATTGTTATATGATCTAATTATACCAACCATGTATATTTATTAGATGTATTTTTTATATGAAGGTGAAATATATATGAATCCCATATATTTTATATGTTTTATGTTATTATGAATGGATGATTTTTTATTATCTTATTGAACACATAATGTTATTTTCATTGCGTGAAGGGTGGGTATATTAACTAAAGACAATTAATTTGGTAATGATTGATATATCATTACATAATACTGTATAGAATGGATAGTAAAATCATTCCCATAATAGGCTTTTTTAAACTATGATAGCCTTGGGTGGGGTCCTTGACTATAGTAATGACGGACTGGGTGTGATCCTAGTCTAGTATGGGACTATTTCCACCATGATATTATTGTATGTCAATTTATAAAAATGAAATAATGTTATATGGATTTTATTTTTCTTGATTTCCCATAATATTTTCTTATACTTTGGATATTATCTCATACATTATAATTTTTTAATGAAGATTCCTTACATTGATGAATCATTTTATTTTAAATGAAAAATTATTATGATATAAATCAATAAATGTGGTATAAGAATGATTGTGTATAAATATTTTATGTTTTTATCATGATTTCATGCCCATATGGTTAACAAATTCTTACATACGATCATCGATATTTATTTCTAATTTTTACATGTACTAAGAATCAATGACCAACTATTATTATGTTGCTATTCTCCATAGTATTTGAAGAATGGTATTATGTAATTAATGTATATGTTAGGTAAAATAAGAGAATAAATGTATTCTATATTTCTATGGTATTTTAGTAAATACATTGATTTATTATGTATTCTTCATAGTAAAAACATTTATGCTCCCCGATAATTCAATATTGTGAAATGTATATAATATTCATCAAAAATTATGAATTGTTTTTTAATTTATCACATAGGATTCCAAAAGACCCTAGATGTTTGTAGAGTTATATAATTGTAGTAATAATATAATATCATATATTTCTATTGTGTTCTTCATTATGATCTTTTAATATCTATTATCATATGCATTAAAACAATATGGGATTTGAGAAATCCATCATTCAATAGAACTTGTTCCCTCCATTTAAAATGATCATTTCATAAAGATGATTATTTCATTGTTAATATTGATAGTACATATA
The DNA here is from genome assembly GCA_963277665.1 of Viscum album. NCBI lineage: Eukaryota > Viridiplantae > Streptophyta > Magnoliopsida > Santalales > Viscaceae > Viscum > Viscum album. The sequence continues at coordinate 1,760,572,127 of OY728120.1, read as the reverse complement.
AATTTTTATAAATATTTGACTAAGAATAAAGTCATTTTCATGGTATGGATTTCAGAAAAAAAATTATTATAATTTTTATGATTGTTGAATTACGAAGAGCGATGATGAATTGAAAATTGAAAATTTTATAAATATTATATAATATATGGAATAAATAGGTATTATAAATTGAAATTAAAAAACAAACTGAAAATTTAAATTAATTTAGATTAATTGCATCAGGAATTTACTCTTCACACACTCAATGATATTTATGTAAAAAAATATAATGGAATCTAAATTGTTAAAGGATTTCACAACATCTTGTAAATGAAATTTTCAACCCATTATTAAAACCATCATTTCCTGACCCATTTCACTAATGATGAAATAACCAATGCTATTAAATTTCTTTCATGGAGGCATAACACGAGGCTTAAATATTAAAAGTATAATTATTAAATTAATAAAATGAAATGAACCTCAATAAAATATAATAATTAAAATAAACCACGCATCCTAATAATGATATTATATGGTTCATTATTAACTTTATAAGATTCATCTTCAATGAGAAAAACATCATCATATGGTTAAATTGTTACTCATGTTCAATTCTAAATATGGTTAATTTTTCGAATGGTACATCAAATATGATTGTCATATCTTTTAGGGTAATGTTATTCTAATGTTTTGTCATTGTATGGTACATCCTCCATATTGTATATTATTTTTAAAAAGGATATTTCTATTGTAAATACAATTGTGAGAAAAAATTATATATTCATAGTCTTAAAATAATTATTTGATATATTTTTATATGTTTTAGGTATAGTTCTTACGTAACAATACGTCATAAAAAACAAAATCATAGTTTATGTTATATGAATTTGAAGCTACAATACTAAGAATTCATAAGTATTTTTTTTAAATTATTACCTCATAGGGTTTTTAAATAGATCATAATAAAGTAATATATTTTAAATAATTTCATAAATAATTTTATGGAAAAAAGATTTTAAAATATAAAACAATTATCATTCATTTCATCTTCATCGAGGAAATGATTAAATCAGTAATTCTAAACTCTTTTAAGAAGAATTAAATGAAGTCCTTTCATGAAAAAATATAACAACTCCATATTTTTTCATTTAATTTTTTCCCTAATTATTTTAATACAATGAATTATTATCCATTAATTGATATTGGGAATAATGTTTCAGATTAAAATGGTCATCTATATTATGATATGTAGAACTTGAAATTTATTAGTCATATTTTATTAAATACCTATAGTTATTGATTCAGATATTTAATTTTTTTAACCATTTGATTCTTTAAGAACTATTCCACTAATATTTTCTAAATGTATATTAATTGTGAAATGATGATTTATAGTAATTTTACAAAAATTAGTTATTTATTTAGAGTACATTTCAATTTCTTGAATGGTTGAAATTTTTTTTCTATTGTATATTTTTTTTTCTAACTATATATTTTCATATTTGGAATATTTTATAACACAAAAAATTTATTAAATATAACTGATGTAAATATGGAATATATTCATATTTTTTATGATAGTTAATAATTTTAAGAAAGATGTTTGAATATGCATTTTTTATACTATTTCAAGGAGATTAATTATTTGAACCGCATAATCATTCTAATTTTCTAAAAGCATTAAAAATGATCTCTAGATATATTTATCTATTTTATGGAGAATGTTCATATATTTCCATTTATAGCTCCAGAATATTGAACACCCTTTCAGTTGACCCATGAAATCTAAATTTTTAGGAATAGATATACGAATACAATGAGTATTATAGAAATATATGTATTGGATTTTTCTCTTCTTAAACGATAAATTATAACATTAAAAAAATATTAATAAATTTCATATATATATATATAATGATGATTTTAAATAAAATATTTTATATATTCAGGGAACTCAAATCAGAATTATAATAGAACTATAGGGAATTAGGTTATGAAATATTTCACTATTTTTGTGCAGTTAAAGTAAAATCCATTAAATTGTGAATATATCACTATAATAAAGTTGTTATATGTTTTCATAGAGATAAAAAATTTTATAAGGGGGTTGAAATTAATGTATTAACATATAGAAAATCTACAGAAAATGAGAATCTAATGAATAAAATTATTAAAAATTAATTAGCAGTTGTATCTCTAAATAAATAAATAATGTGACACGTAAACCCTTGCTTATAAAGTTTTGTGTTTAATAACTGCATTTTGAGAAAATATGAATGGATAATGTGTAGATTTTTAGAATGATTTTAGAGTAATGGATAATCTATTATTTTATTATTCAGTCATAAATGGAAATTGAATCAGTTTGTGAATAATAATAGATGATGAACCAAAATTAGCGGGAAGAATAATATCACATTAATCTTAAATAAATCAATGTAATTTTTTCATCTATATTTATATATTATTCTATTATTTTTGAAAATTAAATAGTAAGGAATACTTTTCTCTCTCTCTTGAATGAAGATAAAAACAATGAATGAAAATGTCATATTTTTAAATATTTAGCAATCATAAAAATTATTTTTAGCTCCACCAATTGAAAATAATAATAAATTAATTCTGTAACTAGTTTCATAAAATGATAAATATATTAATTCAAGTTAAAATAAGTTTCTATTTCACTATTTTGAAAAAATCAATCATCATCAAAGTCAATTAAATCAAGAAACACATCTACAAAGAGAAACAGAATGAAATGTTTTTATTCAAATGATGTAATAAATGTATATAAGCATCTATTGTATAATTCTATGGATAATTATTATTCAATAAAGTTACAATATGTTTTTGAAATATAGTTTCATTATGGAAAAAAGCACATTGTAGTTGAATTTGAATAAGAAATAATGTAAGTATAATTATTTTATTAATATTATAAATATCCTTAGAGAATGGATGTAATATATTTTTGATTTGAAAAAAATGAATGATTATTTACTTTAATCATATAAAAATTCAATCGTAGAATAAAATAATAAATCTAGAAAGGATGGATTATTTTAATGGTTATTAATATCTACTTTTTAATATAATTTAAAATGGGTCTAATGATCTATCATAAAACAACCATCATTATCTTTTTGGAATTTTATATATTTTATTTGTGAATTTATTGTCCTATATTACCTTCAGAATAATTTTATTTGTCTAAAGGATGAAAATTGGTTTTGATCTTTTTATATTGAAAATTGTGATATAAAATCCATGGCCCAAGGAATTTTGAACGTGGGTGTCACCGAGGTGACATTATGTCCACAATAGAACAATTGGGACCACCATGGCCTGATAGAGGACATTGACATTCCCAAAACAACATTTAAATTATCACAATGGAATTTACTAGGAAATATTATAGTGTTTTAATTATTATAATGGATAAAAAACCCATTGATATTCTAAGAGATTTGCACCAGGCACGTGTCTTCTTAATGGATTCTTTTAGTGAGTTTGTTGACTTCCCTTTTTATTTTTTAATTCATCATCCTATATTTTTATAATCATATTTTATGTCTTGATATAGTTTTGGGAAGTATATCTACCATGTAGTGAGATCTTGTGCATTTGGATTGAATCTCACTTTTCATTTATAGGAGATCATGGAAGGGGATTTATAGTTTTATATCCCTTTATAACTATGTAGGAATCATTAAAGACCTCATATTTATAATTTTAGATTCCAATTTCTTGATGGTTGTGGTAATTAGTTTTATCTTTTGGTATTCTCCATCCTCGAACATGCCATTATTGACATTTATTATTAATTATTCATTTATAATTTCAATTTCTTATTCCTAAGACCCCCAAATTATATCGGATTATTATTTTCCTATGTTTGTGGTTATTCCATGTATTTAAAGGTATGTCATTTCATGATTCTGATTATTCTTATGAATCCTAATTTATTTCTCATCTCAATTCATTCAAAATTTATATTATGACCATGAAAATGGTTTCTATTGAATATATATTTTTCATATATTTTTTTAAAAAAAATATAAGTTTCCCTGGGGTTTTTTAATTTAATTTTTTTAAATCTTGAGTTGTTTTCATTTAAATATGAAATGACCATGAATGGTTTTTTGTAAAAAAAAGATCTATAATGACACCATGAGATATCCACAATGATAAATTCTATCCAACTAGATCTATTATTCTATGTTTATCTATAAATGGGTTATCCTAGGATGACCCAATGAGCTTCTCTCAAGAATATAATCACAACCCACAAAACAATTTTTATAGATAAATATCCGCCTTAGGTGGAAAAAATAAATATAATTTAACAAGTATCATTGATGAAATTATACAAATTATATGCATTATATTTTATTCTCTATTGGGTATCAAAATAATTCATTTTTTTTGTGAGTGAAATTATTTGAAAACCTATTTATTTAAATGTTTTTTTATATTTGTAAAATTGATGTTGTATGAATTCTATATAATAAATTTTATTATACTAATTAATTTATGTTTTATATGAATAATTAGTTTATTTTATAATGTCCTTTTATGAACCACAAGGTGGGATTATATAAGAATTATTTACCAAACCATGTATGTAACCTTATGTTTATATTGACCATATTATGTATAAAAAACGTATCCTAAATTTTCCACGGTGAGGAATCAAATTTTGATATTAGCTAGAAGTGAGAGTCTGGATGTTACATTACCCCAAATGATGTTTTCCTTTGTCGTTAATTAGTACATAGAATGATTTAATGTATGGGGACTAATTATTCCAAAATTAATGAAAATGTTATTTATTGTTTAATTTTTATCATAACGATATGTTTTATTTACTTTTCACATAATTTGATATAATTTGTTTATTGAAAAAAAATTATATTGTAGTTCATGATTAGTAGGGGAATTTCTCAAATCTCTGGGGATTGGGAAGGCTATTTTAGCTTTATTAGAGCCCATTTCTATTATATAGTATTAGGATAAATTAGGTGGGTTTAAAACAAATGTTATAAAATGGTGTTCTTTTGATTTATTCATTGGTATAAATCATTGGAATCTCTTAGTATATATGAGGAGGGAATGTTCGAACATAAAGGGTATTATTCATTTGATTACCTATCCAACCCTTATCATTGTGAGCTTTGAGTTACATCCATTTATTGATAATTGTTCCTTTTAAGACAGGGAGTGTTGTAATCACAATCAACAAGTTTATTATTCCCTAGTATTATCGGTTTTTATATATTATATTTTCGAATTAATTCTTGGATATTATGTTCTCAATCTTTTATGATCATGCATTTGTATATCCCAATCCCAATAATAAATCCTGAGATCCCTATAGAGGGATATATCAATGTACCATGATATGAAATTCCTCCATACAATTAGAATCTAGTTGAATTAGTGGTGAAAATAGTCTATGTTATATACCAGTGTGTGGAACCAACGCACATTCATTATAGATAGATAGTTCCATGAAGGGATGGGGATATGATTTCGGATCTGGAGTTTCTTCAAGAAAACCACCATTAATCCATGTGAATAATTATCCACAAGTAGAAGAGTATTTTTTAAAATATATTATATGCTCTTAGAATTCATTGGGAAACCTTACTTTGTAATAGTTAAATGTTCCTTTGTTGAAATGTAATTCTTGATTAGATGGGGGTGGGACATGATTATCTTATATAAACAGATTGTGTGGTTAATGATAAATAACTTATAGGCCATTTTAATTCAGTTTTTCTGCAAAAAATCAATTTCCATTGTGAAATCTATGAAGTATCACAAGAATAATCAATGATATATGTCTTTGACCAATTTTTTTAAACACTTCTATGAAATATTTGTATTCTTGTAGGGGTTTTATAATAAAATATTAATGATAAGAGTCATCACATGGCTATTTCACTTGATATTTTGTTAGATATTTAATTTTAATTATGAACACCTATACTAAAGTGGTGTACTCGTATCTAATGGTGGAGCATTACCCGGATAGTAAGAGTGTATTAAAAATGGTTTCTCTTCCCCTTGGTGGTTTATACAATGGTTAATAAAATGAGAATAGAAAAAAAAATATTTAATGATTGCATTTACATAGATGTGTCATTTTTCAAAAGCCTCTTAATGAACTATAATTAAAATTTTATAGCATGACATGTTAGCAGTGTGGAGTGAAGAGAAAAATGAAACTATTCTCCCTCATACCAAAAAAAAAATATTGAATCCATTATAGAATTTCTTCCCTTGTAGAATGTATGACCATATATATCTTATCATTTCTTAGTAAATCATCATTGGAAACTATAGGATCTACGATGTAGGCATATTCCTTATGGATTACTAAGGATGAGACAAATTTTTGTAGAATGATGTAGTTATAGGATTATTATTATTTTATTGTAAATTTTGATTATAGTCGTATGAGTATGATTGGTACTCTATTTATTACCTATACCGCAATGACTACTCTTCTAAACAGAGGTGCCTCTCACTCACTTTTATCAAATCTTATGGTTGATATTTTAAAATAACCCCTTAGCTATCACAAAATTAATTATTCAATTCGATACAACTATATAGTAGAAGAAGAATATGGGATTCAATTTTCCATCATGATCAATGATTATATAATACATAGAGATTGTATTATATTTCACATTTTCAATATTGGACATCATAAATGATACAAATTTGATATATTGTTTAAAAACTCAAAAGGATCAAATTCATATTTTCCATAAGTTGGTATTCTCCATTACTACCAATGGTACTTCTAATGTGTTTTAGAGATAATAGGATCAATAGTAATCTCATGTGGTGGAAAATAATATAGATCTTATTAAGTTGATGTTTTTTTTGCTTCCATGTCTTAATATGACTCTATCAATAGTAAACTTCCTCTAATAAATAATGTCTTTATATTCCTTTTCTAAATATTTATTTGTTTTTACCATGGAGTAGGTGGTGGAATTTTTAATTGAAATAGAATAAAAAATAAATAGATATATATGTTATCAGACGAAATGTATCATGAAGAGTTGATGGGGGTGAAAATATAATCATATTATTTTTGTGGAGAAGGATTTATATTCCCAAATGTGTCACATTATGAAGCCCCCATGAAATTTTCCATGATAGAATATGTAGAACATCACTTTTTTCCTTGATTATTCAAATCAAAATTTATTGAAATTTCATAAAAAAATTATTCATCTAGAATTTATTTTTTTTAATATTTTTGGGAGCCTAGTTGGATTCATAAAATTTATCTTATTCCTAGTTATAACCAACACATAATTGAAGAGTTATATATTACTATATTCTCCATAATGAGTTGTTATGACTATTTTAAGAATCCTGAAATTCATTTTATCTTGACAAGTTCCCTTTTTATAATTATGAAATTAAATAATTGAATCATCCATGAGTAGCATTAATAATATTTTATTGAACTAATGTAGGAAATAATGGGTTATTATTAATACATACTATATCATCTATTTCATCTGATCTATGTTTTTTGAATTATATGGGAGAATAGGATTTTGGATAAAATATCATATTTAAATGTATAGAGAAAAATCCATGTTCTTTAGAAATGTAATATCTGAATGTGTATTTTTCTAGTAATGGGTAATATTTTCACCTCCTTGTAGAAACCAAAATATAACTTCACAATACATAGTCTACAAGCCTTTGAAGGATTATAACAATGGTTAGTTATTGAAATATAAAATATTTCATCATCATTGATAGTTCTGAAAATTTAGAGGATGAAGTTATTATGGGATTTGAAGTGTCAGATTTAGTTTTTGGATTTGATGATTCATTTTTCTTCCAAACTTATTACTAGTTTTTCAAATGCAAGACAAAAATACCCGGTTTATTATGATTCATAATATTTAGTTTTGGGAAATGCATTTTTATTGGGGGATCCTATATTTTATTATAGATCACATAATATTTAAGGTCTTGATAGTAATTACCCCACTCATGATTCGGATTGGAAAATTGACGGGAATTATATCATATGATATTTTCACTCTATTATTTGAGAAATAATTATCATATACTCTAAACAAAATAAATTTGTTATATATTTTATCAAATATATATAAATCTCATGAAGATACATTGGTTTGAATACCTATAATAATTTGAATTAGACATTTCTTACACATTAGGAAAATTGAATTTAGTTGATTTCTCTCAATGTAAGTTATTACATTCTCATCATGTTGAGAAAGTGAAGGATAAAGTTAAATTGATAGAACATTTCCTCGGATTCATTTAGGAGTTAGGGAAGAGGTGTATGGTCTTGTTTAGAAAAGTATGCTTGTGAAATCATCTATTTTTTGATGATTCTTGAGGAGAAATTTAATGATCATTAATTCTATATGATTATGGATTCCTTATATTATAGAGAGACTATCAGTTTTTGGTCTCTCTCCAAAACAGTATCCTTTGGTTAAGGAGTTCATATATTGTTCATTATTCCCTATGAAATGTTGTTTTGGTGATATTAACAAAATGTGTTGTGGGATATCAACATTTAAACAAAAAATATTATTTATTAAATGAAACATATTTTTATTGTTCTTATATGAACTACTACATAGCTAACTTCATATCTCATTTTTATACATTCCAACATAGAAATGTTTGATCATAAAAATCCTTTATCTATTCTTCATCCCCTTTCCATGAATACATTATTATGATATGAAATTTCATTTTATATTATTATAATATATCCTATCCCTTAGGTATGAATTACAATTTGGTGGTGATCGCTCAGTAGATTAATCTACTCATTCCATACAGATCCCCAACACCACTAATGTAAAATAACATTGAATGTTGTACATGATTCATATTTCAAGGCTCAATGTCATTCCTATAGAAATTTTCATAGATCAAGAAACTTATTTTACATTATCATTTTATAATCTCTTGTAGGTGGTAATAGAAACTCATATAATTTGTTTCATAATATAACATCCTTTGAAAAATGGGAAGACCAGAAAGTCTAAATGATTTTTGATGATATGATTTGTGCTTATTCCTCTGCCAATGGAGGTTAATTAGGGTCAAGTGGGAATGGTTGAATTTTCTTATAAAAATGTTCCTTGTCTCACATATGAATGATACCCGTCAATTATTGGTATGGACATTCATATAGAGCTCACCATTCATGTTCATTGTGGGATAAGTATCCTTTGATAGACTATGTTACGTTGATGATAAAATTTTGATGATCTAGATAGAGAATCAAACATTAGTTTTCACTATGATCTATTAAAATCCAATTTGATATTGACTTCATTATCATTTTTGGTTTTCCATTTCTGATCAAGTGTTCTTGAATGTTACTCTTTGGTTTAGATACTAAGGGATCATATGTGAATGAAATATCACTCCCATGTTTGGGGGACTATATAAAATCATGAAATGGATTGTAAAGGTGGATTATTACTTGGATTTATCAAATCAGTTTTCTATGAACCATTATTATTTCCATGTTAATATAATAAACAATAATCAACAAGACTTCACTTTTTTATAAATGGTAATACATTGATGTATATCATGATTCATTCGGACCAACGAACCAAGTTGAATTTTTTATTATCATGTGAAGGTTCTATGTGATGTTTATATACAATTGGATTGGGTGTTGTGGATGCATGGTACAAAGTGTCATAGTAAATGGATTTTGGATTAATTGATAATGAAATTGTGGCCTTAACTGGTTAATGGATTCCTTTTAATAACCTAGTTTTATTGTGGAATAAACCATTATAGTGGGGATAATTATACATCCCAGACTTTTTATATTGAATTGATATTTTAATTTTGGTGATCCTTGAGTTTTTTGATATAATTTCAGAATCCTTTGAGGTGTCTGAAGTCTTAGATTTGTTTTGACCTTTCTACTGGAAAAAATAGTATAATGAACACCATATCCATGAAAGATTTCCCCTTAGGTTCACCTAGTTAAAATTTTATCCCCCGCTATTGTCAAGGTTTCACTAGGGTGTTTTGAAGGGCATAGATATTCTATAGTGGTTAGGGTTATATTAACAAGTTATTTCCTAATGAATTTTATGGGGTATTAATTTCTAAATCAAATAAATCGTCACTTAATATTTTTGTATTGTTAATCGAGCTGTGTTTATTTGTAGTTGTTGGTTTAAATAATCATATTCTTAGTTTTAACCTTATTTTAATGGTCATTGTTGATTTTTTCGATTGAATTTCATATTGAAATTTTTATTTTGCATGTTTTGGGAGTTTATGTTTTTGTATATGAAGATATAATTTCGTTAGCTCGATTTATGTTCTTACATTATAGGATATCAATGATGTGGAATTAACGGATAGTAAACCTTGATCAATATATTAGAATCTGGGTAGACCACATATTAATAATATTTTCTTCATCTATCTCACAAGTTCTCTTTTTCTATGAATCAGGATTTCATACACATTTAAAGATATATCAAACGGTGTTTAGTGAAATATAAAATATATTGATAAAATATAGTGCGATTAAATATGTTTTGAAAAATTGAATCTACACATCATGTTATTGATTTAAATGTTTTTAATGAATTATATTGTTTTTTAAATATAAACTTTACCTGAATTATATTGTTGTTATAAACCTAAATTTAATCAATAGTGAGGTAATGATCTATCCATTGGGATTAAATCATTCCATATAGACCAATTATTTGACGAAAATTTGTACAACATGATTCATATATCTTATCTATGATCTGTTCTTGGGTCTATTGTAATACCCCTAGACATATTCTATTAGGTTAATTTTCAAACCAGGTGGCCTATTGATCATTTTAATGCAAGGTGGTTTCTCATTGAACATATATTTTTTCTAAACATTGAATTATTCTCTAAAAGTTTATCAATGAAATGATTTATAAGTGTTTGAACTAAAATTATATGAAAACCAATATGATTAAAACTTTTTTTAAATTACAGAAGTGATGTTTTGTCCTCTATTTATATTAAATTATAAATAATTATTTATTATAAACTATTATATAATAATAGTAACATTTATAAATTATACATATTAAACTCAAGGTAGGATCTTACAAGGGTCTTTTTTCAATCCAAACATACACAATTAGGTGTATTTGGATTATATTTAATCAAAGAATGGTAAGGAAAAAAACTAATGTTAGGTGAGGGGGTTGTTCACTAAAAGCATGTGAGAGTCTATAGAAGTCTTCATTTCACATTCATTGTTTTATTTTTTAGAACTTTTGTTTTATTATGTGTTGATAATTATTTTCTTTATGATTGTGGCAATTTGTTGTTTTATATTTTTTTTAGAGAAACAATATTTTTTATTAAATGAAAACATTTTTCATGTTCATTGTGGAAAATATATTTCTCTATGGTAGTTAGTAATAAATAGGTTATTTTCTCTATCATTATGGGATAGTTAAATCCCTTCATCCCATGTCATGACCCATTCAGGTAATGGGTGGATTGGGTTTCCTTGGAAGGTTCCTGAAAAGTCCATCATAAAAAATCAAATTCCATACTATATTTTTTTGAATCATCATAGTGATTCTTTCAGTTATAATATTATATAATTGGATTATATACCAATAGGTTCTGATTAAGAATAACCCACTTATTTTTTTAGGATTAATTCCAAGAAAATCTCATAGACATTTTTGGAATGTAATGGGTTTATTTCGGATCATTATATTGAAATATAGAAAAAAATATGAGAGATAATATATTAATAAGGAATAAAATGATCTCAAAATGATTTTTGGGAAAATAAAATGAACAATCAAGGGGAGTGACTGAAAAAGTTTAAATATATTTTTAATATATATATAAATTCTACATTTCGTTATATCATTACATTTAATAAATTAAATGGATTATTTATAATATTTTAAATAAGTTATACTTAAATTATATGTATTCTTTTAATTATTAAATTGCTAATATTGAGAAATACTTAATGAAAAATATGTTTTACAATGGTGGAGACATGAATAATATTTTAATATTTAGTAATTTTAATCATTAGTGAGTTAGATTCTTTTTTTACATTAGATAAAAATATTATATTTATTTTTAATATGATTTCAATAAATTATGATATTATTAATTTATTTTCTTCAATTATTTATCCTAAATAACTTATTTTCATAATCTGAATAAAATCCAAATATAACCTAAGTTAATTTAATGTTTTCTAAAATTGTTGTGTTTTTTTTCTACATTTTTCATATTTTTTCCTCCAATGATTATGAAAAATCATCACTATTAACATCATGATTTCAGTCATATATTTTACAAAATTAATGCTCAGGTTAGTGCTTCAGGTCTATTGAATGTTATATTTGTTCCAAATTATATTAGAGTTTACTAATGAATGTGTATAATCGTAAAAAAACTATTAATTTTATATCAATGCATCTAGGAATATATTTTGTCTCATACAGATGTTTTTCTTCGTTGAGAGATAAACACAACCTCAATTATATGTATTATTTTTTTAGTTAGAGAATTTAGTTTGATTTTGGAGGTTATTTTAATGTGAGGAATCATTATAAATGTTCTATTTTTCATGTTGTGACTATTTAGCATTGACAATATTATTATAGAAAATATAAAATGATAGAAACATATGTTTCTGAAATACTACTAAATGATGTCATTGGGATCTTGTAATAGTTGATTCATATTTTAAAATTTAAGTGGATCTCATAGGTAATAGATATTTATAACCTCTTAGTGCTGTATAAATCAGTGAATATTATATGTTCATTTGGTCATTGAGTGAATATGTTTTGAAGAATTATAAAATATACCTATTTTACATATATTATAACCAACTTTCCCCTTTTGATTGAATGTTATTAATTTTATGTTATTGGATCTTAAATATTATTTATTTATACAATTGATGTCATTAAAATTATTAATGAGAAACACATTACATCAATATTTTCATTCTTTTTTTCTTCCAACATAGATCTATATTTCATTTTTTTATCTTCTAAATAATTAATTTTATAATTATTTATCAAATGTTGGTAGTTCAGAGTTATCATATAAGATGCTAAAATTACATATAGAATATAAAATTATTTACAAAAAACAAAATTCACACACTAATATTACTACTGTACTAGGAAAATATTATTGTGGGATATATTGAAATTGAGGTAAAATAAGATAAATATGGGTCTCATCAGTGGTAAGTTGATAAGTGTATCTACTGGTCCATAATACTGAGTTAGCTAAATTGGTACTGAGAAAAAATTATTTTTTCTGATATAAATTTAAAATATCTTTTATCTATATAGAAAGAGAAAATATGTGATATATATTTATCCAATAAAATATAGACCACTGATAGTTTCATTAATCATAGTACTTGAAAATTTTAACATTTTAGAAATAATATGATCTATAAATATGTACCAGTATAGAAATTCCTCCCCAAAGAAATATATTATATCATTTTATTTGATATCAGTGAGTTTTGAACGAATAGTAGATTATTAATAAAATAGATACTTAATATAATATAGTATAAGATTTTATAGTTTCTCTTCCATTTATTTCATCAACACTAATCGATTAGGCGAAACTTAATCAATAGACTAATATTAAATTACCATGATGATAGATAATTTTTTTGGTGTAAATAAAATTATTGTATACAATAAAAAGGATTACTGGTTTCATTATATAAAATAATTGGTTATGGTTAATTAATTTATGGGGGAGGATTTTATGAAAAAATATCATGCCTCTCAATAGGATGTTCACATAGGTTTTGAAATTTTATAAAATGATATCAAAAATTAATTTTATTTTGGAATGGTAGAATTCGGGTAATACATGATTTTTGGAAAATTTTTACACCTAGTAGAGGGTGAATTCAAGACAATAAAATAGTTAAAAATTATATGGTACCTTTACATTTCGTTCATATAAGCTTCATCAGGTGACCATTTTAATTACCTATAGACTTTATAGGTTTCTAGTAGGTCGAATTGCAGTATGGATAGTGGAAAAAAGTGGGAAAACATTAAATAAACATTTTACTATTTATATACCCTATATAGATAAAGTGTTATTGAAGATATATGTTTGGTATATCATGTTGTTGAAGGCAGTATTGAAATTTGGGGTGAATATTCATTAAATATTAGAACAATAAATGTTTGATGATAAGAAACAGTAAAACATAAAATTATAAAGGAAATATAAAATCATATAATGATAATGTAGTGGTAGTAATTTATATAGAATAATAATCTATAATTAAATTTTGATATGATATTAACGACCAATCATTTATAAATTAACATGTTTACTAAAGATAAATACGATCAAAATAAATGTTAAATTATTTTTAAAAATATAATATCAAAATAAACTAACATTGTATGGAAAAGTTATTTAGTGTGTGTTAAATTTTTTTAGTTATTAAAATCAATATAAAATTAATTATGAAATTTTATAACAAATATTGTGCATTAACATCGTTTTATAATTCATTCCAATTATATCTTAGTGTGAGATCGTATATCTTCCTTTATGATTGAGAGGACTAGATATTTCTCCCCTGATTTTAATAGTGGTTGAGAAACACATACTCCCATTACATTTCACACTTGTGAAAAGAAACCTAACTCCTTAAATTTAATGGTTTTGGGAACCCAAATTAACTTCAAAATTTGTTGAGATATATTTGCATAACTATTGTGGTGGTTAAGACTCATTCTAGAGGAGGTATTGAGGAAAAAAATTTCTTGTCAACAATCAATTAAAAACATCTCTCATATATCTAAAAAGGAAAGTAAAATATAAATGATATATTAATTGGTATGAAGATGATATAATTTTTATATTGAGAAATTAAATATGATAATTAGGAGGTAATTTCTATTGATGTATATTTGTCATCAACATAAATTTATACTGGATTATAGAATAAAAAAATTATGCCTTATAAGTCTTTTTTATTACCTCAAAATATTAATGCAATTTTCAAAAAAAAATTGAATGTAATTGAAGAAATATAATAAATAATTATTTAATTTTTACTATAATTAATAGACTCTTGTATTCACTATAGCTATGCCAATGTACACCCTGTAGTTTCCAATTGTTACTCTATTAACTACATTGAGATCCATCGAACTAGATAGAATCCACTAATCAGCCTATAATGGCATTCTCCTGGCTAGTGGCCTTCAGGAAAACCATTGTGGTTCCTTGATTTTCACTGAATATTCTATTCTACTCCACATGTTTTCTAGTACATATCCAATATATTTTCTCTGATGAAAATATTGTACCGGATATCTAGTATACTATAATTTCTAGCTATTGTAGCATATAGTTCATAAAACACAACTTTTTATCATAAGGCTCCCATACGATTCATCAATTTTTCCTCAAAAATGTTTTAATAATTTCATCACATTAATATATTATTACAAAAATGTCATGATAATTCATAAAATTCCATTTATTTTCATCACATAGACCCTTATAAACACTATGAGTGTAACACACTATGTTTTTATAGACCACATTTCTCTCAAATAAATTAAATTTTAGTTTATATCTTGTAATGAACTAATCCAAACAATCATTTCTAATAACTCTGAATTAGAGTACGTTACACAACACCAACATCATTTTATTTTAATAATTATTTAAATGAGATAATTATAAACTTTATGTTAATCATAGTTATATGAATAATAGTAACTAAGTTTCAAATATTTTTTATAATTTTTTTATATAAAAAAAACATAATGATAACAAAATATATAATATTTGGTTATTTCGTTATATGATTAAAAATTCAATTTTCTCAAATAACAACACTTCATGTCAAGTGAAAAGAATTAAATTCTTTTATACCCACTATGATATTTATAATGATAATTTTTTTTAATTTTTTAATTTATATATTGAAAATTATCTTAGGGTGAATTTATGGTACTTTCATAAGAAACATCTTTTTTTGGATTAATAGTGAATAATAATATATTTTAATTCAAAACATTTTCTTTGTATAATTTCTTGATGACATTAAATTAAAATATAATTTTATTTAATAGATTTATTAAATTTATAATTTTATCTATTAATAAAATTTTGGGAATTGGAAACAATTTTATATTGAAATTAGATATAAAAACATCACAAAACATTGATCAATTTTTAATTAAAAACCTGCATTGGCAACCCAACCGCGAGATTACTTTGAAATTAATTTATACCACTTCATTGATTAAAATTTGTAAAAATGGATTCTATATTTGGAATCATCATAAATTATATTGTATAATATATTAAACTTATTTTTTTTACCAAAAATATCAGTGAATGTAATCCGACTATGGAGGTTTGGGTAAGTTTCCCAGCTCTCCCACTCCCCTTCCAAAACCCATCAATTTTATGCCTTCTCAGGGAATATTGTTTGTCGATATTTGGGTTCTAATTTCAAAATTGAAGCATTCTTCCATCCTGTTTACCCCCGTATCTGTGTGGAAGTGGATGTATCCAAGCCACCGGGAGATTTGGTGTGGATTACCGATGGATAGGAATTTCGGTGGAGGCAGGTGGTTATGTTTGAATAGTGGACGGATTATTGTGCATCATGCAATCGACTTGGACATTTAGCCTCGATTTTCCATAGTGGGTCCCTGGATAGTAAGGTGACAGAGCTTCAGTATGATATATTGGTCCCTAGTGATGGTTCTGTTGTTGATCATATGAAGTCGCATGGGAAGGGCTCCCTTGAGGGACCAATGGAGAAGGATCAAGGAAGTATTCCTTGGTCCCGAACGGTGACTATCTTGAGTCATAGTGGCACTGATGAGGGATCTTGTCCTGTGAGTTTATGTGATGTTGGTATGTAGAAAAAGCCTTTGGGTTTACCTCATGAGCTGAAGGTCAGTGATGTTTTTGATAGGCTGAAGCGGGACCTAAGGGCTATCACTCCTCCTGGAGTGAGGTAGGGATTGAGGGGAGCTGATAATGGAACATACAATGGTTATGATGTTTCTCTTGAGGCTACAGGGGATGTTCATGATAATCCTCTCATGCTTGAGGGCACTCCTATTATAGCAGGCCCTAAAAAGGAGGATGAATATTGGGATGCACAGGTAGCTTCAGATGGACAGGTTGGGGAAGCATTTCTGGGAAAACAGGTCTTAGGTTCTGTTACTGTCACAGGTGTTCATGGGACCAATGATGTAGCCACTTAAGTTCTAGGCATAGTGGAAATGGTTGATATAGTGAACCAAGCAGTTGAATTTGCTGAGAACAATTATACAGTGAGGGACAACCCTATTATGGGTATTCAAGGAGGTAATTCACTAGATAAAAATGGTGGGTGGGTGAAGGTTTCAACTGCGTTGCAGACACTTATTGAGAAGTAAAAATATCGGATTGAACATGGGAACTATTTTGAGAGTCTCGTGAATGATGAAGTGGAACCAGTCCTAGATCAGGCTGTGTTGCTGACTTATCAAGCATCCTCATCCCCTATCTATGTGTCGATTGAAGCTACTGATGAACTGAATGACAATATGCTTCCGATTTTGGGAAAGAAGTGTCCTCAATTTGATAGTAGTAATGGCCAGTAGTAAGAGCAGGCTTCCAGAAACCATTTTCAGGAAATAAATCATGGAATGCACGGTGATAAAGAGCATATGGAGAATTCACATTGTTTAGTAATAGTTGATGCTAACAGTCACTCTGAGCAAGAACAGGGGTGGATGATGCTTACCCGGAGGTGCATATCCCTAGAAATTGGGCAGATATCTCTGATAGTGAAAAGGATAATGTTGGAGGTAGGGTGCAAACCTCATACAGTGACATTGTTCAGGGAGTAAAGAAGATTGTGTCAGGGAAGAAATAAGTTATGACTACTCCACCAAAAAGAAGGAAAAGGAAATACTATTCTAATATGCCGAAGTCGATGCCCACCAGGTCCTCTGTCAGCAAGGGTAATGGTGATCTACCCTCATAAGACTTTTGATATTTGGAAAAATTAATTCTTAGAAGGATGTATGTTAAGTTGTTGAAGCAGTTTGAGAGCTCAGAATGGGAGTCGGCCACTTCGGATGAAGAAAACAGTTATGGAGATGGTGACAGGTATGGATCTTATGATATGAAGTTGTTTTTTATGTTATATGTTTCTTGTTCATTGTACATTTCCTATATTTTAATAAATGACCAGAGGCTTTATCTCTGACTAAGATTTCTTGTTAAGCATATCTAATGAATAAACCTTAAATATAAGAACCAAACTGACTTAAAACTTGTCAAAATCCAATTATATATCAATTTTTCTTCTATTTAACTTATATTGATATGTTTTTTTATTTTTGTATGACTTGCCTTTGTAAAATCATGCGAACACAAAACTTTTATCCAAAAATACCAATTGAGTCCTTTCCCATCCCTATAGAAGTCCACAAGATCCCCCACTAATTCACACATCTCAAACAACTTAGATTAAAATATTATATTCATAATACACTTCCCAACAACCCTACCTTCCTCCTAAAGTCCTCCCATTTTACATAAATCTATCTAAGGAATCATTTTGGCACAAACCAAAAGTAGTTACCTGAATAAGAGGTTACGTCTTACCTCAAGCAACATTATTTATTTTCCTTCGCCACCCTATAATATATATTTATTAAATTACCGTGTAATAACAATAGAATCCTCAATATATATATCATGTTTTTTATACTAATGATTGAATGTACTCTTACACACATATTCATCTAATGGGAAACGAATATATTTTTTACATGTATGGTGAACTATCGCCTCCTGAAATGATTATTATTCTTTTTTCATCTACCAACTCTCAAGGTAAACATTATTATTGAAACCCTATTTATGTATTTCATATATTTCATATATTATGTATTTAGTTATATTTTTTCCTTTTACAAAACAAATCATTTGTAATATACATTTGTGGTAAATATGATAATTTCAGTTGAGCTTCTATAGAATATAGCCCGCCCAAAGTGATGTGATTTTTTCACAAACTACATGGAATATATTATAGACAGGGTTAGTGAATATATATGATAAATATAACACTATAAATATAATATAATGGAATATATACTTACATATATTTCATTTTAAACCTTTCATTCAATATGAAAATAAAAATGGGAACATTGTTCATGCGTATGTATGCCTTAACGTCTCCCTGAATGGTGAAATATATTTCATAATAAAATATTATACTGATTTTTATAATAATAATATATTTAATATACAGTATATTTATATTAGCTTTTACATTTAGTAATCTTATTATCAGTTGAAAGTCCAAAGATATGACAAATTTTGACAAATGAGAAGAATAAAAAGAATATTATCTGAGGTGAAACCTTAACATAAGATGTTCAACAAGTGAGTAATAAATATAGCGACCAAAGATTGATGTATGTAAAAATTATTTTAATGTTTCAGAATAATTAATATCACAAAAAAATAAACCAAAATACCATATTAGTTTTGTGTATTTGGAAACTAGAAACATGTTATTCTGACATGGTGAATGGTCTTAAAAAACTCCCATAAAGTTATTCTACATTATTTTACTTTTTTAAAACCATTATTTATATCATAGAAAAATTAAAACATATCAAAAGGATCAGATAAATTGATCATTACAGGAATGCTTGGAAAATATTGTACAATTAAAAATTATAAGATTCTATGAACATGAATATAACTTTTAAAAACCAAACCAAATTATATATTTATCAAAATCATGATTCTTGAAATCATCCTTTGTAGCTTATAATGAGTAAATAAAAATGGAATCATGAAAAATGAGTAAATAACAGTAGAATGAAGCATATAATGGTGGATAAAAATGTAATTATAGAAAACAAATTCCATATTATTCATGTCTCATTTCCAATACCATCATAGTAGATAATGTCTATTACCAAACCAATTTCACTCATCATTTCATCCTAGTATTACTAATCTTGATTTAATTTTTGTTCCAATCCTATATTACTAAACCAGAAATACATTCCATTCCACAAAATTCTCTATCAAGATATATAAATCATTACCAAATGAATTGGAAAAGGATATAGGTCCCACCCATCTCATAATGAAATCATTTTTATGTGTTCCATAATAACATACATCATTCATCAAAGCATTATATAAAGAACACAATGGATTTCTTTAACATCATTCCATCATAATCCTTAAAAATAAAATTTATTTCATAAATATAATTACATTATAAAAAAATCACACCATATTAATAATAGGTATAGAAACATAATCCTACCTAAATAATGTCATCTTAGGTGGAAAATAATTTTGAAAAAACACTTAAAATTAATTCATGACGAAAATATCCTTTCTTCAATGAAATTTTTTTATTTTTTCAAAATTCCACACAATTAAAAAAATTAAATCATTTATATGAAAATAAACATTATATATTTTAATGGAAGATTCATTGAAAATAGGTATTATTATTGTGTAAATATATTTTCACTCCATAAAAGTTAAAAGAATACATTCTTCTTGTACTTTTTTCATAAAGTGTAATAGTGCCTCATAACATAAGCGACAAATGATTCATTTGATACCATTTCATAAAATATAAAAATTGGGTAAAATTTCCTATAAACAATATTATAATGAAATTAATAATATTTTATAATAAATATCTATAAAACATATATATGGATGATAAATATACACTATTAAATACTTATATATAAACAATCTCAGATAAAAATGAGATTGTGAAATTATTCATTACCAATTTATAATTAGTCTTGTAATATGCCTTATAAAATAATGAAAATTATTTTCATATTATAACAGTCATAATAAGAATCTTAAAAGCATTCATGGGAGGCATACACACTACTCAATAAAAATAGGTGGTGTATATGGAATCAGTCCCATATAAGTGAAAGCGAAACCTGATAATAGCTTAACATAGGTAAGGTATCCTTTATATGTATCAAAAACTAAATAAAAATTATTTTAATAATATTTTTTTCTTATTAAGGAATCATTGTATTTTTTATGATATCATATACGATCATACTATCATCCTTTAGTTAATGTAATTTTATTATTACTCTATATCCAGCTATTAGATGTTTCAATTTCTTATTCATGTGTTGTCGAATAAGTTATAGTTTTCCTTATTAAGACATAATTATATAATTAAAAAAATTATATTAACATAATATATAACATATTTATTCATTATATACATTTATATAATCATGTTTTAATGGATATCATGTAGAATAAATTGCAGGGCATTGTGGAGATGGTAGGACATACGTACACACGAGTGATGAAATCACTCTCATAATTGTGAAATTGTATGAATGGTATATTTTTTTCAGAATAAAAATCATGTTATAATAATAACAATTATTTATTTTTTCCATCCTTATACCCATCCATGTAAGGTGGTTGTGAATAACATATTTCACCACAATGTAGAGCTGTTAAGTCGTATGTACGCATGTGTAGTGATTTCTTTTTTTATAGGATGGATAGAAGGAGTAATATGGTTGTTACATTACAATAATAAAATCTCAGAATGAAATTGGTACTAGATATATTACACTATAATAGAATAAACACATTAAGGGGATGTAGAAAAAGAAATAATTTGAACGAATCGGAAGAGAAGATTGCCTCTTCTTCGACATGCTCCCATTAAATAACCTCTTAATGGAAATTTAGTTGGTCTTTTGAGAATAACATAAACTCTAGAAAGTTCCAATGGATGTTTATATGTTAAATGGGTAGTGGATGGATGATAATAAAGGATAAAAGTGATATAAATATGTGATAGAGGATGTTATCTTTTATAATTGAGGCGAGAGACACTTTTGGAATCTCCAGATGTATTAATTTATAAAAAAATAAAACAACCTTCACAAACTACAAAAGATTAAAATTTTAAAATATGAGATGAGATCAAGTTGAAATATCATAATAAATTAAATTTTAGACAGTTTTTTATTCCCATGTAAACATTGTCATTTTAATTTGTCACTTAGTTATTCTATTTCAATTTAACTAGGGTAAAAAATATTCAAATATTAAACGATGAAATAATTACTTATTTCATGTCAATTATATAATAATTTTAATTTAGAACATTTTATACCATATAATATTTATATTATATTTTTTTAAAATGTTTTATGATTTTCAAATATTTCAATAAATCATTATTTTATCAAAACAACAATAGTGTCAATTTTCACAATATTTGATTCTTGTTTTTCTTAAAATATCAAGATAAGATGTTATCCAGGAACCAAAAATTATATTATATCCCTTTAGGGTCATTTAATATATAAAATCAATTAGATATATTGATTATACAAACTATATTTATTTTATTGTTGTTAATCACAAAATTTCAAAATTCAATAAATACAATAATGACTATATTTGTTTTCTGTAATCATTTAATATACTAATTTCCATTATAAAAATTAAAAATAAAATACTATGATGAAAAAAATATTCTATATTTCAGATTAATACTTTTAGTTAAATATATCTTCAATATAATCTTACATTAATGATGCTATATTCATTAAAACGTGAATGTGACAACATTTACACTACTTAAAATAAAATATTATAAGTGTCATAATCTATTACATATTGCTCCAAGTGGACAATAACATGACCCTCAAATGATTATGGTTTATATATACACTATAAATAATATCGTTTCCAATTTATTGGTCTTTTAATGGTTATTATCATTTTAATTACAATTATTTTATTTATTTTTTTAGAGTTAAATAATTTCTCCATCATCAATGTATAAATATTTAAAATATTTTTTTAATCTTTCAAAATTATCAATAAATTTCCCTGATGTATCTAATTTCATTAGTTTTCTAAAGACTATTTAGTAATAATTCTATCTCAAATTTACAAAAATATTAAAACTATTCTACTTGTACGAAATAAGAGGTTGGCAAGTTCTCACTTTTTTTTATTTAAATAATATATATAATTTTCAAGGACAAGAGTCCATTAAATGAGTCAATTTAGATATTTAAGAGTTAAGGGAAGTTTTATACTCATATAATTGGATTTTGGAATGTTTTTTGTTTAATTATGTTGTATTTATAATATTATTTGTTACCCTAATTTACACGATTTAACTTTAAATGTGGTAAATAAAAATTACTAAAGTTACTATTCATAAAATTTTAAAAAAACAAACTGATCCGATTAAATTTTTTTTACCCACTAATTCCAAATATGGAATCCATTTTTAGAATTCATTATTCAAATTTTGTAGTAATAAATTTAAAATTTATCCGGTTGTAAGAATGAAAACAGGGTTTTAAAGATAAAACATTATAGAAGATTAAAACGTATTTATATAAAAATTCAATGTAAAATTAATGATAAGTACAAGAATTATATTTAATTGTAATTTTTTTCTATTTATACATTAAAACAATTTAAGAACAAGATTTATCCAAATAATTTATTTTCACATGAAAATTTGTTTTCAATCCAAATTTTGTGTACTTTACTATTAATCAAATCATGAAATTTATCAGAAAAATATCAAAAATTAATCCAGTGTGATACATTATATACCTCATAAAAATTATGGGTTTATGTTGTTAAATATAATATATTAATGTTTCAAAGTTTTTATTTAAAATCTGACCACCATTAAAATGTTACAAAACTGCATTTTTTTAAAACCACTTCATTTATTTAAAAAAATTGAATTTATTGTTATATCAGGTATATAATACATATAAGATGAATTATAATTTTTTTATTTAATATATTAAAAATATATTAAATTAACAAAATCAATTAAAAGAAATTTTAATATTTTATAAACTCACTTATAATCTTTTAAATTGTTTTTTTCACAAAAAGTTAATATTATTCATACTAGCCATTATAATGACTAGGTTATTAGGTAACATAATAATATTTAGTTATTCATTGACAAAATATCTTGGGTAAAATTAATTAATTCAAAATAAATAAAAAAATGTGTACAAACATAGTGTTGCATTTACAACAACCGAATTCTGTAAAGACCCCTAAATTTCAAGGAAATTTTTTTCTTAATTTATTTGGGAATTTACGAGTATGCAGTTTGTGAAGACACCTGATTCTGAGACCCAGTGTGCCTGGAATCAATTTTTTTAGTTTAGCTCAGGTACGTTCAGTGAACGAACGAGCGAGTTTTTTCTAAATTTTTAATCGGTACTCAGAATCGAAATCTGAGGGCACCGTTTAAACCGCAGCGCCAGTAATTGCTTAAGAAGTCCTTTTCTGGAGTTGCGTTTTCTCATGAAGATTTGTTAAAGAATGTGGATTAAGAAATAAGTGAAACAAGTTGTGTTACAATTTTTCACTTATAAGAGGTTAAATCCCATGTGTGGGAGTAGGGGTGGGACCGACTAAAATCCAAACTCTTGGTAGGATATTAGTGAGGTGGGTCCCCCAGAAGACCCCACCATTTCGAATTATCTAACCCCCATAAACCTCATATGGATTAATTGTTGTGGCTACCCTTTTCCTCATTAATTCATGTCAACTAAACTCACCATAAATTTAGACATTTCAAGGCTAATTAATTAAGTGAGTTTAGGTTTTTGAAATTTAAATGGTTGGAAAAAGTAAGAAAATAAGGAAAAGACCTTTTTTTTTGGTTGCTTCGTTATGTTGAGAGAGGGAGAGTTCTATACTCTATAGAACATCATCTTCCTCGTTAAATAACGCTAAGAATGCCGGAGCGCCAAGGAGAGACACCGTGCCGATCTTTCCCTTCTCTGCAGCTAGTGTGAGACATCATCCTCTTCTTTGATGCTCGCCAACCCCGTCATCGAAACCACCCCGCATGACACTGTTTTCCCGAGAAGATCACCGTTCGACAACTTCTTCGAGGTAGGGGTTGTTTTTATGTTCGGAATTAATTGACGTACTCCGTTATTTCTTTGGCCACCTATTATCAAAATAAAGGAGGAGGTCGGACTACACGAACATGGCCGAACCTCCTCCCCTTTTGTTGTTGAATATTTTGTGGCTTGGAATAGATGTGGTGTGGTTAAATGGCACCGCGTGAGAATGAGGTATATCACGGTGTAGGTGTGTGGCGCCATCATGCTGCACCGGTGAAGCTGAAGGAAGTCGACACCAAGAACAGGTCGTGGCTGAGGGGCGCGACGCCATCGCGCTATGACAGAGAACCGTGGAGGGCCGCGGGTGGGGCAGGTCACGGAAGAGGGGTGTGGTGCTGTCACGCCACACCGGTTGGACATGGTCCATAGCCTAAGGCTGCGGTGGTGCAGAGAAGGGCGGTCAGACTTCAGGACGTCGGCGGTTCAGGGGGGCGGGACCAGCAGGTCCCGCAGCAGCAACCGGCAGGCCATTACGGCCGGCCGGATTCTGGAAGTCTGGGAGGTCATAACCCCTGGAATGTGGCATAGGTGGACCCCCCCCCCCAAGGGGACCGTTTTCTTCAAACAATGGGGGGAAATGCCCCCCCCCCCCCCTTCCAAGGCGCTCGGTCACTGACCGAGCGCCCGGCCAAGCCGGGCCGCTCGGGCTGGGACGGGCCGGCCTCTCAGGGCATGGCTACCCGCACTGGGTCGGGCCATGCCCGTGGGGCCGGGCCGATCCCAGGAGGCCCAGACCCGGACCCGGGTCTAGTTGACCTAGTTCGGGCCGACTTAGGGATCTTGGGCCAGGTCGGTCTGGGCCCAAAACCCCTAAAATTAGACATCTGCGTCAAAAGGCCCATAACATGGGCTACATACCTCTGATCGATGAAATATCATTTGCGATGCGATCCTTAGATCGAGATGGTAGTTTTGGTATATTAATATGATGGTATCTAATAACTATGTGTATGGCCGGGTTGGTTCGAACACGAAACCAACCTGGCCCTCGGAGCGGAAACACTTATAACTTCAGCTCCAGACGTCTGATTGACGTGTCGTTGACATTTTTGATTACTCTTAGTGAGACGTTTCTTTTGTATTAATACTCTAAATGTTCGGATGCAGTTGGAGTACGGTCGGGTTGGTTTGGACATAAAACCCAACCGGGCCCTTGGGACGAAAAATCCAACAACTCTCAGATCGGGCGTCTGATTGACGCGTCGTCTGTCACGTTGAGTTCCTTTTGACGAGACAGAAGTGTGGAATACATCACCTCTGGACTTCGTGTCAGTTGATGTATCGACCACCTTGGCTCGTGGAGCGTACCCTCTCAGAATCGAGCTATCTGTGTGCGGAAACCCGAGAGCTGGCTGCAACTGCGACGACGATGACGACTGTACTAGGATCCTCCGTGGGTCTGGCAGCGATGACGACCGTACTGAAATCTTCCGTGGGTTCGACGGCAAAGACTATTGTTCATGTATCCTTTGTGGGTCCAGTAGTACCTGACTACTATTCTTGTATCCTATGTGGGTCCAGCAGTATTTGACTCTATACTTGTATCCTATGTGGGTTCTACAGAGTAACTGGTCTTGTATCCTTTGTTGGTCCGATAGCTTAGCCGGTCTTGTATCCTACGAGGGTCCGATAGCTCAGATGAATTAGTGGCTACATCTGATCATCCCTATCATCTTACGAAGAAGTATACCAGTGTGAGATGACTATTGATTTTCAATCAATATCTTCGATATGAGTGACTTGATTTCCTTTTTGGATTGGGTTGTGCTTTCCGATGTGGATTGGTATGTACTATCCCATGAGGACTAGATCAAACTTGGGCTCAGATGTTGGTGCCAAACAAGAACTGATGACTTAGGTATATGTATGGGCATATACTTAAGTAGGTTTGGTTGTTTCATCGTGATTGCAACTTTCCTTTGTGGTTTATCCTTCATGGATTCTCGGAGACCTTCGGGGGTCTCCGGGTACCTACAGAGTAGCATATACTCACCCCTACACATGTTATGCCCACACTACGTTGTGGTGGATGCAGACGACAGAAAACACTGATCGAGGTAGGAGCTCGTGGAGATGAACGGTACTTGGAGGTGGATCACCGGACAGGACGTACACGGAGTGGACGGCTAGAGATGAGGAGCATAGGAGACTATCTGTACCCACCCTTCAGGTCGAAATTCCAGGGGCCGGCTTGGTGTTACTACTTTACATTTCTTCCATTGTACTCTCTTTTCAGTTGTACTTTACTTTCAGTTGGGTTTGTATTATGGCTCATTTACATTCCAGCACTTAACTTTGTACTAAGTTTACATAGTGTTTACTTCATCTTGTATACTCTGTGGTGTTGGCTTTCTTACATAACGGAAATGTCTTCCCTGATATCGGGATTTAAGCCTTTGGTGCTAGTCGTCAGCCCCTGGCCTATGGAAGGCGGGCATGGGGTTGTCACAGCATGGGTCCCGAGGATGGGTCGTGAAAAATTGGTATCAGAGGAGTTCTATTCTACCACAGAACTCCGAAATCTTATTTTCTTCTATGTGAAACAATAATGTTAAGGGTATTTAGTTTGGTTATCAGCCTTGGGAGTCTAGTGTTGGTGTGGCGGCCGACGTATTCATACACAAGGACCCTGACATTGGATTTCCGACTCAGTGCACGAAAACATTGATTGCGTGTGTGTTTCAATGTTTTCATAGTGAATACTTGTTTTAACTAATCAGGTATACTGTATTGACCTTGGCGCACCTGTCTATTTTCAGGATGGCCCCACGTTGGTAGCCAGCTAGGGTCCCGAGTTTTGTACAAGACGACAGCCTACTGAGTGACGAGGCCTCGGTGTAGTGTCCAATTATAGTGGAGGCACCGGCGATACCTCTACCTGTCGAGCCACTGATTCCACCAGCCCCAGCCGCTTAGAATGCACATCGCCTTAGTGCACTGCACGAGTTTCAGCATTAGAGACCGCCCAGGTTCCGCGGGGAGACGGACCCTCAGGCTGCCAATTATTGGCTGTAGGCTATGTTATGACTTTTCAAGTTAGTAGGGACAACAACTTACCACATGGTGATCCTTGTAGTGAGTCTCCTACACACGGCAGCATGCAGATGGTGGATCCTGATGCTCCAGGTGCACGAAGAGGCATCTCTCCGTTAGTCGTACATCGAGAGCCTCTTTCACTCAGATTCCGTCCTAGCCACCCTCCGTTCGATGTGAATTAAGGAGCTACTACTGCTGCGGAAGGGTAGCATGACAGTAGCCCAGTACTCGGTGAGATTTACAGATCTCTCGCTTTATTCCACAGACATGGTACGAGACCCATTCTTCCGAGCCCAGACCTTCGAGATGGGACTGAGGCATGGGATCAAGTATTCGATGATCTATCTCAGTATTCTGAAATAGGAAAGAGTATTGGAAAAATCACTTCTTGTAGAGAACTTTCTGGCTGAGCCTACACCAGCAGCGAGACCTACCGCAGGGCGGCACGTAGCAGAGTCTTCTGCACCTGGCAGTCGACGAATGTCATAGGGGTCCAAGCAGACTAGACCATTGGGCGGATGACCTCAGGACACTGTCTTAGAGGTGCGGGGACATGACACAGAGCCAGTCTTTCGAGGAACAGACAGTGCTATGCATGCAGCGGGAAAGTCCACATGGCTCGTCAATTCCCTCCCCGCCATGCAGAGGAGCAGCAGACGGTTGAGGGACCACCCAGGAGAGGCAGAGGTTCGACCGTGGCGGCCTGCAGGGAGCAGGCATATGAGTAAGAGGAGTTGGCCGAGAAGCCGGTGGTGGGAGACCCTTTGAGGCTCTACCACCACCACCACCACCAGGAGGTCCACTCCGACCACAGGGAGTTGGTGGACAGAGGCAGGCTCAGCTTCAAGCAGCGGAGGCCTATGACCACGGTGGACCAGAGATGATTCAAGGTACTATCTGTTTCTACTCCACCCTTGATACATTTATCATAGACACAGAAGTAAGTCATTCTTTAATTACTGATTCCCTTGTTCGGAGCTCGGAGATTCCGACAGAGCCGTTGGCTCGATTCTTACAGCTAGAGACTCCTACGGGAGAAGACTCGACGATTACGCACTTGTGCCGGCAGTGTGAGCTTACTTGAGGAGGAGAGATCTTTAGCTATAATCCTTTTATAATGGATTACGGATAATTGGCCGGGGAGGAAAGATATCTCAGTGCTATATAGGACCATTCCAGGTTCTCAGTAGGATAGGAGAGGTGGCTTATTGCCTGGCTCTACCACCTCAGTTGCACTGGATACACGACGTCTTCCACGTATCTCAGCTGAGGAGATATGTGCATGACCCGACACATATCATCGAACATGGGTAGCTGGACATTGATGACAGAGCGATTTTTGCGGAGGTCCCGATGGAGATCGAGGATCGACAGGAACGAGTCCTACATGGGCGGTCTATTACTCTAGTGCGCATCAGGTGGCAGCATGGGAACCTCCAGGAGAGCACTTGGGAGCGGGATGCTCAGATACATGCTCAGTACCCTCATTTTTCCCCTAGTTTGTGATGTATCTTTACAGGTATGAAAATCCCTGATGTGGGAGTAATGTAAAGACCAGTAAATTTCAGGGAAATTTTTTTTCATAATTTATTTGGGATTTTACGAGTATGTTATGTCTGACAGCACCATATTCCAAGGACCGGTGTGCCCAGAATAAATTTCTATAGTTTATCTCGGGTACGTTCAGTGAAATAACGAGCGGGTTTTTCTAACTCTTGAACCTGTACTCGGAATCCAAATCTGAGGGCACCGATGAAACCGCAGCGCTAGTAATTACTTAAGAAGACCTTTTCGGGAGTTGTGTTTTCTCATGAAGAGTTGTTAAAAAAATGTGGATTAAGAAATATGTGAAACATGTTGTGTTACAGTTTTCACTTATAAGAGGTTAAATACCATGTGTGGGAGTTGGGTTGGGACCACTAAAATCCTATCTGTTTTTAGGATATTAGTGTGGTGGGGCCCACATGATCCCCCACCTTTTCAAATTCTCTAACCCCCTTAAACCTCCCATTCATTAATTGTTGTGGCTACCCTTTTCCATATTAATTCATGTCAACTCAAATCACCAATAATTTTGACATTTCATGGCTACTTAATTAAGTGAGTTTAGGTTTTTGAATTTTATGTGGTTGGGAAAAGTATTATAATAAGGAAAAGCCCTTATTCTGTTTTGGTTGCTTCGTTGTGTTGAAAGAGGGAGAGTTATACACTCCGAAGAACATTATCTTCCTCGTTGAAGAACACGAAGAACACCAGAGCACCAAGGAGAGATGGTGTGTCGATCTTTCCCTTCTCTGCAGCCGGTGTGAGACGTCAACCTCTTCTTTGACACTCAACAACACCATCATTGAAACCACCCCCTGAGACTCCATTTTCCCATGATGATCTTCGTTCGACATCTTCTTTGAGGTAGGGGTTGTTTTTAGGTTCGGAATTAATTAACGTACTCCATTAATTCTTTGGCCGCCTATTATCAAAATAATGGAGGAGGTCGGACCGTACGAACCCGGGCAAACCTCCTTCCCTTTTTTTGTTGAATATTTTTTGGCTTGGAATGGAGGTCGCGCCATGCAATGGCACTATGCGGGAATGAGGTATATCGCGGTGTAGGTGTGTGGCGCCGTCATGCCACACCGGTGATGTTGAAAGAAGCCGAGGCAATGAACGGGCCGTGGCGGAGGGGCGCGGCCCCATCGCGCCGCGACAGAGAACCATGGAGGGCCACGGCCAGGGTGTGCTAGGGAAGAGGGGCGCGACACCATCGCGCCACGCCGGTCGGACAAGGGTAGTGGCCTAAGGCTGCGACGGTGTAGAGGAGAGCGGCTGGACCTCCGGCCGCCGGTGCTTCAGGGGGCGGGACCAGCAGGTCCCGCAGTAGCAACCGATCGACCATTACGACCGACCGAATTCCCGAAGTCCAGGGGGTCGTAACCCTAGGTAGGTGACATAGGAGGGGCCCCCCAAAGGGGGCCGTTTTCCTCAATCAACGGGGGAAGCGCCCCCCCCCCCCCCCCTCCGCGTTGCTCGGTCACGGACCGAGCGCCCTGCCGAGCCGGGCCGCTCACCCTGGGCTGGGCCAACCTTTCTGGGACGGGCCACTCGCACTAGGCAGGGTCACACATGCTGGGCCAGACCCAGGTCGGTTTGACCCGGTTCGGGCGACCCAGGGGGTCTTGGGCTGGGTCGCTCCTGGCCCAAAACCCCCTAAAATCGGACATCTATGTTCAAATGCCCATAACATGGGCAACAGACCTCTGATCGATGCACTGTCAATTATGATGAAATCCTTGGATCGAGGCGGTAATTTCATAATATTACACTCATGGTTTTTAAGAACTTTGGGTACATCTGGGTTGGTTCGAACATGAAAACAACATGGCCCTCGGAGTAGAAACGCTTATAACTTGAGCTCCGGACGTCCGATTGATGTGCCGTCAACTTTGTTGGATTCCTCTTAGTGAGATGGTTCATATTTCTTAATCCACTTGAGGTTTGGACGTAGTTGGAGTACGATCGGGATAATTTTTACCTGAAAACCAACCACTCCCCTGGGACGAAAAATAAAATAACTCTCAGACCGGGCATCCGATTGACGCGCCGTCTGTCACATTGATTTCCTTTTGACGAGACGGAACTTTTGGATACATCAACTCCAAAATTCGTGTCTGTTGATGTATCGAACCCCTTGGTTCGTGGATCATACCCTCCCAAAATCGAGCATGCTGTGCGCGGGAACCCTAGAGCTGGCTGCTACTGCGATGACGATGATGACTGTACTGGGATCCTCTGTGGGTCCGACAGTGATGATGACTGTACTGAAATCCTCCGTGGGTTCAATGGTGATGACTACTATTCATGTATCCTATATGGGTCTGGCAGTACCTAACTTCTGTTCTTGTATCCAATGTGGGTCTGGCAGTATTTTACTCTACACTTGTATCCAATGTGGGTCCGGCGGAGTAGCTGGTCTTGTATCGTTTGTGGTTCCGACAGCTTAGCTGGTCTTATATCCTATGTGGGTCTGATATCATAGATGAATCAGTGGCTACATCTGATCATCTCTATCATCTTACGAAGAAGTATATCTGTGTGAGATGAGTCTGGACTTTCAATCAATATCATCGATATGATTTACATGCTTTCCTATGTGGATTGGGTTGTTCTTTCCTGTGTGGATTGGATTGTACTATCCTGTGTGACCTAGATCAAACTTGGCCTCAGATGTTGGAGTCGAACTGGAATTGATGACTTAGGTATATGTGTGGACATATATCTAAGAAGGGTTTGTTGTTACTTCGTGATTGTTATTTTCCACTGTGGTTTAACCTTCGTGGATTCTGGGAGGCCTTGGGGGGTTTCGGGGTCCCTACTGAGTAGCGTATACTCACCCATGTACGAGTTATGCCCGCACTACGTTGTGTTGGATATAGACGATGAACAACGCTGATCGAGGTAGGAGCTCGTGGAGCTGGATGGTACCTGGAGGTGGATCACTATATGGGACGTACAAGGAGCAGACGACTGGAGCCGAGGAGTAGAGGAGACTATCGATACCCACCCATCAGGTGTGAATTCCATGGGATGGCTTGGTGTTGCTGCTTTACTTTTCTACCACTATACTCTCTTTTCCGTTGTACTTTACTATCAGTTGGGTTTGTTTTCTTGCCCATTTACTTTCCAACACTTCCCTTTGTACTCATTTTACATAGTGTTTACTTATTCATGCATACTCTATGGTGTTTATTTTCTTACTTAAAGGCAATACCTTCCCTGATATCAGGATTTACGCCTTTGGTTCTAGTCACCAGCCCCTGGCCTATGGAAGGCGGGCTTGGGGTAGTCACGACACGGGTCCCGAGGAAGGGTCTTGACAAATTCGGTGTTTCATATAGAGTACAACACAAGACATCAATGAAATAAAAAAAATATATCTCTCATAAAAATCATTGGGTGTTACATTATACCCCCTTAAAATTAATTTCTCCATCTAAATTAATATGAATCATAAAATTAGTTTTACTTAAATAATTTCTTTATAGAATCCCACATCAGAAAAATGAATACTATTTTTTAAAAAAAATGGAATGTGACAAAAATAAATGTTACCCAATTTCACTATTAACTTGTATTCACATAGGAGAATATCAGTGGAACGTGAAAACATGGTTACATAATAGAAATATAACCATCATGTTTTGATGTAGAGAGATATATAACAAGGTTGTGAGCATGATAAAAATCAGAAGGGTCTATTTTATTCATTGGAAATGAAGGTATTAGGGTAACAATTTTGGATTCATGATCCTTTCTCAAGAGTATAATATTTAGATGAAATACATAATTGATTACTTATAATCTCATCCTTTCTTTATTCCTTGATAAATTTACACTTCATCTCATATTCTAATAAATGATGTTTATATTGTCATTCCTGAAGCGTTAATAGATCATGATATCCATAAATTGAATGATATTTCCTTCCATATGAATTTATTACTATAATATGGTTATCACATGTTATCAAATATTCAAAAGTATAACTATAGTTACATTATTATTTAAGCTAACAAACGTTATCCAAGGATTAGGTTATACTTTCCATAAACGGATAGCCATATAATCATTCTGATATCAAATAATCCAAAACACAAAAAGAGGTGAACTAAATCAACTTGACATTTGTCTCCCCTATATCATAGTATATATATTGTTCATACCAATAGAAACATGTGAACATATTAATTTTTTATTCTTTAGATAATAACCTAAACTACCAAATATCCATATTGGAAACATTCATGTTTCCTTATTCATAATTCCAAAAAAAATTATGCTTCATCCCTGATACCATAAAACACTTTTTAGGAAATTCACAATCAGTTATATTTAAATCATCACCATACAATTTAATTATTCACAATCAATAAATCATTATATATTTATCATTATAATATTAATGGTTTTTCTTCCATTATTATGATCTTTTTAAACTTAATACCCCAATCAAATTTCATGGATACAAATACCATTCAACATATACATTCAAATAAAAAAGGAATATCATAGTGAAACAATCCTTAGAGATTTATAAATACCATAATACCATCAAATTACTTGTACATATTTATTCTTGATAATAATTAAATCATTTCACTATCATCTTAGACCATTTACCAAGCTTCATTTTTTAATTCCTTAACATTGTTTTCATCTCATATGTCATTTGCAATATCTTCCTATTCTGTAACATAAATAGTAACCTTATTAAAATTTAGATTCATTTCATGAGATTCTACCCTATGGGATTGATTTGAATAATCGCCATACATTCAAAATTTCAAACATTTAACCATTATTGAAGTATTAGAAATTCCATTATCATTTTCCTTTGTGTGAAGAGAACTTTTTTCTATTGCAATTACAGGATTTGTGCCCCTCTTTTCCACACCAAAAACAACTTCCAGTTTTGTAGAAAAATTTTCATTGGTGCCTCTTCCCACAATATTTACATGAAAAAAATTGAAATATCTTTCCTCTATGTCCACCATGAAACTCCATTTCTCTTTTATTAGGAGGGTTAGGAAACACCCAAATTCTGAGATTATTGATCATTTTTTGAGTGTGATGATTAGGAATAATAACAATTCTTTGACCACCAACTCCCATTTAATTTGTTTTCACATGATTAATACCATTCCATTGTCCATAATATTATCCCTTAACATGAATCCTCATGTTTCTAGCCATTAGTTGAAAATTGAAAAATAAAATTGAGGGTGACAATAATCATACTATAAAAACCACATAGTCAGAGGAATTAATGTTCAATCGAAAACATTCTAGGTTTATTCCTATGTTATCCATGATCATTACCAAATTATAGGACTATAACCTATAATTCGAAATATCATTAGATAATCCATAGAAATACCTTAGAACTATCTCAAAGGATCTTAGTAATGTTTTCTCATCTATATTTCCAAATTTTTACTAAAACATTTCTCTGAATCCATATATGACGACCCAATATTGACGTACAAAGACATTACACTATATTTGAAGAAATCATAACTCATTATAAAAATAATCCTAAAAAAACATTAGTTTTGTGTCATTAGAAACTAAGAACACATTCTGCTAACTTGGGGAAAAAATTTCAACATCTCCCGTAAAGATCTTCCAAATTATTTTTCATGCCTAAAACCATTGTTTATAAACTAGGGAAACAAAATCATATGAAAAGGGTGATAAAAAATTCTCAATAAGGGTAACCATGTAAAATAACATACATTACAAAAAAATTAAAATGTAAAAACATAAAATATAATTTTTTAAAACCATTCCATATTTAACAAATATCAAAATATTGATTCATGAAATAATTATTGTATTTTTATAATGCATAAATAAAAAAGTAAGCATGAACTATGATAAATTATAATTGGCCTAAGACATGGAATTGTGAAAAATCAAATGAATAGAAAATAATTTTTAATAGACATGGATAATTACCATGAACATAATGGAAGAAAAATTAAATTACTAAAATGATTTCACTACTCATTTCACCCCTATATTACTAAACCAGATTTACTTGTCCTTCCA
Organism: Viscum album; assembly: GCA_963277665.1. Lineage (NCBI taxonomy): Eukaryota > Viridiplantae > Streptophyta > Magnoliopsida > Santalales > Viscaceae > Viscum > Viscum album. The sequence goes on along the minus strand of OY728120.1, from coordinate 1,760,536,419 downwards.
ATCATGCATTACTGAACCAAATTTATATTCCATTACTATCATGTCTATCTAATTAGATGTAAATCCTTACCCAATGCATTATAGGGAGATATATTTCCTAAAAATATCATAATGAAATCATTGTTACAAGAAAATAATAACATAAATCATTTATCATTGCACAACTCAATGCATAAAATGAGTTCCATAAAAATAATTATATCATAATCTAAATAAAAAATGGCTTTTTAAATATAATTCCATCATAAAAACAATATATCAATAGTAATCATATGGAAATAAACATAACCCAACATAATTAATTTCAACTTATATGGAAAATAAATTTGATAAATCACATGAAATCTACTCTTGAATAAAATTTCTATCCTTCTTCAAAAATGTTTTCTTTTCCCAAAATTCTATGAAATTTTAAAATAAAATAGTTTTATAGAAATAAAATCTGAAATATTATAATGTATGATTAATGAAAGTAATGATTAATAAGTTATTAAAAAACATTCATTCCATATATGTTAAAAGAAATCATTTTTCACATTCATTTTCTAGAAAGTCAAATAGTGTCTCACACCGAAGGTGACAAAATGTTCCATTCATACATTTTCATTAAAATCAACCAATAGGTAATATTTAATATAATAAATAGTATAAGGTTATAAATAATATTTTATTATACATATTTATAAAACATGTAATGGATGATAATTATAACTTAGTAAATACTTACGTATAAATAATCTCGAACAAAAATGAGGTTGAAAAATTATCCCTTATCCATTTATAATCAGCAGAATACTATACGTCAAAACATAAATAAACTTATAAGAATATTATAACCTTAAAAATTAGAATAATAATAACATTAATGGGAAGTATTATCTCCAATGAAAATAAGTAGAGGGTGTATAAGATATTTTTCCATCAAAAATAAAAGTGAAATACAATAGTCCCATACCTTAGATCTGATATCCTTTTTATGTATCTAAAATTTCCTTATAATTATAAATATAATGTAATTTAACTATTTCAAAACCATAGTCAATTTTATGATATCATATATGATCATATTATCATCCAATTACAAATAAAATTTCATTATTACTTGTTATTTAGGTATTAACTATTTCTTTTTCTTATGTACATTTTGACGAATAAGCTCCAGTTCACATCTTAATTAAAAGTTATATAAATAAAAATTTATATTAACAAAAATATATTTCATATTTATTCATTCAATTCTTTTATATAATAATGTTTTAATTTATATCAAGTTGAATAAATCACATTGTATCATGGAAATGGTATTTCGTATGTATGCATGAGCGACAATATCATTCCCATAATTATCCAATGGTATGGAAGTGAATGACATATTTTTTTTCCATAATCACTATCATATTATACTTTTAAAATTATGTTATTATTTCAATCATTACACTCATCTACGTAAGGTGGATGGGGAAAATATATTACACCACAGTGTGGAGACTGTAAGTCGTACATATGCACATGTAATGTTTTCTTTTTTCATAGGAGGGATCGAATGTGAAATATAGTAATTAAATAAAAATAATAGCATCTCATAATAAAATTAAACTATATTTATATATTTTTAATATAAGAAACTAATGGAGATTAATTAGAATAATAAATACTTTGGATGAATCTGTAGAGTAGATCACCTCTTCTTTGACCTACTCCCTTTAAATCTCCACTTACAGGAACTAGATTTGTTCTTTTGAGAATAAAATAAACTATAGAATTTGACTAGGGAATTTAATATGTGAAATGGGTACGGTATGGATGATATTTAAGTGTCATTGTTTAGTTAATAGGTGAGGGAGGATGTTACCTATTATAATTGAGTTCAGAGGCACTTTTGGAATCTCTTAAAGAATTAATTTATAATAAAATAAATCCACATCCAAAAACCTCAAAACTTCCCAAATTTAGAATATGAAATGAGATAAGGATATAATATCAAAAACCTTTAACTTTTAGATGTGTTTTTATATCCATTTAAATCTTATCAACTTAATTTTTTACTCAGTTACTCTATTTCATTTTAAATAGGGTATCAAATATTTCAATTTTAAACTGGTGAAATATTTAATTTTTTGAAATCTAAAAAATTATAAATAAATAATTTAGAACAGTCTTCAATATAAAATATTTGATATATATTTTAAAAAAAAATTGGAAATTTTTAAATAATTATAGAAATAATTATTTTGACAAAACAACAATAGTGTCATTTTTTACAATAATCAAATCTAGGATATTTAAAAAATATAAAGATAAGATATTATTCTTGAACCAAAAAATATAATAGTATCTATAATGGTTCTGGGTAATCCATAAAATACATTGGACATATTAATTTTCTAATATTATATTTATAATAATACTGTAAATCACATTAATTTGAAATTTCATTTAACAAAATAATTACTACATTAGTTTTGTTTAATTATTTAATATAATTATTTTTTGAATAAAAATTATAAGAAAATATTTTTAATGAATATAAATATTATATAATTATTTTGAAGAAATATATGTTAATATATATTTGGTATAATCTTACATTAAAATTTTATATTTATTTAAACATGATTGTGACAAATTTAACATCGCTTTAAAGAAAATATTTTTATTATCATATTCTATTTCATATGAAAAAATGGACAATAACTTGAACCTTGGATGATTATGATATACATATACTCTAAAAAAATATATTTTCATGTTTTTTTGGTCATTTAATAGTTATTATAAATTTACTTAAAATTAGTTTTTCGATTTTTCAACAATTATATAATTTCCATGCCATCATTATATAATAATTTAAGGAAATTATTTAATATCGATAAAATTTTAAATAAATTACCTTGATGTATATAATTTCATTAGACTTTGGAATAATATTTAATGTTGAAGTTCTCTTATATTAATCAGTATATTATAATTAATCTACTTATTAGAAATAAGAGGATGACATGTTGTCACTTTTTTTTATTTTAACAAAATATATCATCTTTAGGTAAAAGAGTCATTTAAATGAGTCAATTTTGATAAATAGGTGTTAAGGGTCTCCATTAATTCATTCAATAGGAATTTGGATGCATTTAGTGTAATTTTATTGTCCTTATCATGTTATTTGTTACCCTCATTTACCTAATTTAACGTTAACTATGGTAAATAAAAATTACCAAAGATACTATTCCAAAAATACTAAAAAATAAATGAATACTATTTATATAATTTCGAACTATTAATTCCAAATATGGAGTCTATTTTTATAAATTAAAACCACATATGTTTGAGTTATAATTTTAAAATTAATCATGTTGTCGGAATGAAATACATGTTTTAAATGATAAAATATTTGAAAAGATTGAAATATTTTTAAAACCAAATTAGAGGTTAAACTAATTCCAAGTTCACAAATTATACTGAATGATAAAAATATATTATATTTATAATTTAAAACCACTAAATAATATAATTTAACTATATAAATTATTTTAGTGAAAAAAGATTTTTCAATTAAAATTTAGTCTATTTTAATTAATCAACGCAACAAAAAAGTTATCATTAAAAAAATCTACAATTAATATAATGTAATTGTTTTTATGTTAATTATAAATATAATGAATATTTAGAAAAATATATATATATTAATGTGTCCAAATAATACATTCAAAATGGATGCACCATAAAAAGTGACAAAAATAATTTTTAAAAAAATTCACCTATTTCCTGAAATTTGAATTTGTTCTTACATTATTTATAGAAAAAATATACAATTAATTTTAAACATTTTATTGAATATAATAAAACTATATTAAATTAATAAAATCCTTAAAAATTGATTTAATAATTTTATAAACTAACTTATTTACATTTAATTTATTTCTCAGAGTAATGTTAATAATTTTCATACCTACCATTATAATGACTAGAATATATAGTAACATTATAAAATTTAGTTGTTCACATAAACTATGACATGCATAAAATGAATTATATTGAAATAAATCAAAACTGTGATGAATATTATCCAAGCATAGTGATGCATATACCGTAAGCTATGTTGGTGTTGATTATAGAGAAATCTTACCATGGTTAAGATTACATGACAAGACAACAATCATATTATAAAAACCTATCTCAAAAACAATAATAGGTAGTTACGATATAAGGTAATGATCAAATCATATATCATATTAGATATGAGAATACAGTTTTGTAAAATATTTATAATAAATTTATATTTATTATACATGTGTTTTAAATTAGTATGAAGAGATTCAAGACACAATGTTAGGGAATTTCATCTAACTTTTTATTTTTGTGTGATTCATGCTATCCTAGTCACTCTTTCATTTTGTGTGGTGTACATACTAAAGAATAATTTATTCTCTGTATCTTGTAACTAATTTTATTTTTATTTAGATATCCATTTGTTTATCTTTATTTCTTGGGGATTACGCTTTAAAAATTAACAAATCGATAAAATTGTATTGTATAAATTTTACATCTTTGATAATCAGGATTTTTTATGATCCTATATTCATTATCGTGGTGTATATACTTACATATTATATGTTATATTGTTAATTTAATTCTTTTCATGAATTTTTTATCTTTATGTAATTTCATTTTTTTACATGGAAGCTATAATCTCATGTTACTAAGTTATAAGATTTTATTAAAAAAATCTCATCGATAATCAAGATTGGCTATGTTTAGGATTAAATTGATGAAATAATATGAATAATATCTCAATAACTATCATGAGTATCTTTCTCCTCTATTTATTCAGGATATATAGATGTATTTTTACCCTTTTACTCCCTTTATTATTTAAGAAAATATTTTTATGTAAAATATGATTGTCTCTCTCTACAATCGGATATTTATTGAATCCAAAAACCATGTTTTGAAAAATATTTAAATGGATATTTGGAAAAAAAATTCAATGAAAATGTATTTTAGAAACATTTTAGGGTTTTCAATACTCCCTTATGTGTTTTCAAATATATTTTCAATGAAAATGTTTTTCAAAAATGTTTTATGTTTAAAAAAAAAATTCAATGAAGAAATAATATTTTTATCAAGAAATGATTTTTAAAATTATTTAAAAATTATTTCCCTTCTATGATTACAATTATTGGTGTTACAAATACATTTATGGTGAAATTAATAAATGATTAAATTCATATTCCTTCACTGAATTGATTAAGTTTTTATGAAATGATGTTTTTGAAACCTATTTATCTTTCACTTGTTATATTAGTTTCAAACCCACATCTTTTCATAAGATATTTTTATGAAAAAATGATTCTAAAACTTATTTTTTTCTATAGGTTATGGTTTTATTACAAGTTTATAATTCCTATTTCATTTCAGGGGTTATTATATGATTATTTATAATCTTTTGTAACATGTATGCATGATTTCATTATGAGATGGTTTAGACCTATATCTCTCTCCAATGCATTGGTTAATGATTTATATCTCATTATATGAACTACAATGGTATTGGGAATCACCCTTGAATATTGATATGGCCATGGGAGTGAACCTTGACTACCAATATTGTATTAGGAGTGAACTTATGCTACATAGATGGTCATATGAGTGAACTATGACTACCATGGTGTTATAGGAAGTGAACTCATAAGACCAAGATGGTCCTGGTAGCAATGCATTGGATACTATGGAAATCATATTATATTCTTACGTGTCCTCCATTATTCTATCATTATTTCCAATTCTATTCATTCATGTATTATGTTCTTTATTTCCATATTATTCATATATTTTGATCCCCTAAGATTTAATCAATGATTAAAACGTTAGATCATTGATATGCATGATATTATCTTTTATTTTCATGATCATGTTCTCATACCCTTACTCTCATGATGAAGCATACATATTTCCCTTGTTTACCCATTATGATAATTTCATCTAACTCCTTTTACGTTTCCTTCCATAGGAAATAATGATATGTATTATATTGGATGTGTCAATGAAGGTTCGTAGTTGTGAACAACCTAGTGGGAGATAATGTTTCTCACTAATGTTTTTGTGTTTATGTTTCCATGATTCCAAAGGCACTAAAGTAGTTTGGTCATCGAGGGTCTATTTGTATAATTTTTTCAGTATTCGGCAAATGTTATGCAATGCTAATGTATAAAAATAGAGGGTCACAATAGACTGTATCAGAGAAAAGTTCTAGTTATCATTATGATGGTATGATGATAAAACCATAGTGGTAACCCTATGTACATGTCTATAGATAAGTATAAGGATATGTAAAATAATAGGAAACTATCTTATACTTTAGATAATGGATTGAGTGAGTGATTTTATAGAAATAAATTTCTACATTGATTCTACAAGTGGATGTGGATCAAGATTAGAATTACCTAGGGTCAATGACTCTGAAAAGACATTCCAAGCATGATTTTGATTAATCTGGTACAGGAAAATGGGCCTTTCTGTACACCAGTTTTGACACTCTTGAGGGATATGGTTTGAGAATTAATAAACACTTTATGAAGGATCATGATGAATTTTAATATATTTTCGATATGAATAACCTATTATAAACCTATTATGATAAAGATAAAGGAAGGTAAAAATATTTATAGATCATATAAGTAACTTTTCATGATTATATGGTTCCACATTAAGATTCTTTTTTCTTACTCTTTGATTTTTGGTTTTAAATAGTGGATGGAACCCAATGAATCCACAATAATGGTGATTGTGACAGAAAATGAAATAATGTTTCCCCTGGGAAACCATATTCTATAAGATCTATAATGAAAAAACTCATTTTTATTCTCCTAAATCTATTTTAAGCTATTAATAATGGTGGAATTCCAAAAGGGAAAATGTGGAAACAACATTCTGTTGAGTCTTTGAAGAGGCAATTTCCATCTTATTTTAGAGGTTATTATAATCCATTTTCATGTGAACAATAAATCAAGTCTATCGATAATATATTTTTCATTCTCCAATTTTTTCAGCATGAGAATTTTATTCTGATTATCAATTGGTTTTTAGGAAAATAGGACATGTGGTGGACTCTAATAAACAATACAAAATAGTAAGATGGGATTGAATCTAGGGATTGGAACAAGTTCGAGATATTATTTTTTTAATAAGTGAATTTCATGGATTCTTGGTACCATGATGGAGAAATAGTTCCATGAATTCATGAAAAATGATGATGACTATATTGGTACCTATAAGGCTAATTTCACAGGACTCGTGAGGTATTCTTCATAAATTAATATATAACCAAACGTATGTTTGATAGGTTATTCATTGGCATAAAGGAAAGATTCATAGGGGTGTTTTCCATAAGATACATTAATAGCTATGAAGAGATTGTTAATTGTGTAATAAAGTATAAAATGATGGTTGGAGTCATGTATTAATCTCATTATTTTGATAAAAGGAGGAATATAGAGTTTAAAGGAAATACTAAAACCCATGTTGAGATGAAGGTGATTGTTATGTTGTTCTGTGTGTGTGGGAAGTAGCATGGAGGAAATATCCATATGGGTTATAACAAATATTTTAACTATATAAGGGATGGCCATCAAGAATATGATTGTTAGAGTGATAGGTAGAAGTTAGATAATGTTGTGAATAGTGGATAACCTGCACAAAATGAACCTCCCATGATTCAGTGTTATACTGGTAAGGGATCATGCATTTTTCTAAGAAGATCCCAAACCCAAGGTCTTGTAATGATGATCAACATCAGAAACAACATATACCATGGGACAAGGGGAAGTCTCATGAAATCACTATCTCTAATTTAGGGTTAGATAATGACATGATGAATGGTACACATACCTTCATCTCTAAAACTACTAGTTTCATATTTGATTCATGATCCTCCCACACTTTTATATTTATATAATTTTCAAAGGGTGTTACATTCCAACCAAAAAAATTTGATGTAGAATTATCATTTTAAAACCCTAGTGGTAAGATTATTTCTTCTCAAGTATATTATTCCTCTCTTATTGATGTTTATTGGAATGTGCTTCGTAAAAGACTTTTCATTAATCCTTTGGATGAATTTAATGTTATTTTATTCATGGAATGGAATTTTCTTCGTAAATACAACATCAATTATCATATAAGGGAATTTATATTTTATATTTCAAACCTTCATATGATCATCCATCAATGTGATGGTAATAATTAACATCCTAGGAAAATACATCATGTGTAAGGTTCTTAATTCATATTCAAATGGTTTGTTTATCATAAATATTTTGGGTGAAAATTTACATTTATGACATGATTATTGTTCATGATTTTGTTGATGTCTTTCTAAAGAGTTGTGTTGTCTTCCAACAAAAAATGATGTTGATTTCTTAATATAACTTATACCACGTTCAACACAAATATCAAATCCTTCTTATGGGAGGGATATTATTGATTTGTAGGAATTGAAGAATAAACTCCATGAAAAACTTGATTAGCGACTCATTCTATCTAATGTGTCACTATTGGGTGCATTGGTTCATTATGTGAGCAATAAATATGGATCAATATTTCTTTGCATTAATTATCAAGAATTGAACAATATATCAATCAAGAGTAAGTGTCCTCTCCTCCCATATGGATGACTTATTTGATCATCTATCTAGAGCTCAATAATTTTCAAATATTGACCTTAATTTTGGATATCTTCAAATTAGGGTCGATATAAAGGATATACCAAAGATGACATTGGGTACAAGTCATAATCACTATGAATATATAGTGTTTCCTTCTGGTCTTAATAATTCCCATATGATCTTAATGTATTTAATTGTAATTTCCCATATTTAACTAAGTTATAGAACATTTAATTTTATAGTTTAATTCTTAAAAGTAGTATAGGGAACATGCCCAGGTCGTCTATGCCCAGGTCGTCTATTTTTTGTTCCAAGTACCAAATAATTTTTTTATACTTTCCCCTGATTATATAAAATAATCCCCCATGCTATGGAGAAATTTTTCGTTATAAAATTAATTACAATGATTAAAAGAAATTAATGAAATTAAAATAAATCATAAGAAATTAAAGAAGAATAAACATTTATAATAAAATTAAATTCATTTAGAAGAATATTGAATATTATAAAAAAGGGACTTAATCCATTATTATTATTATTATTTCTTTTCTCTTTCCCTTTTATTTAATTTTTAGTTTATTCATATTTTTCCTTATTTCATTATTTTCATTTTATTTTTTTCAATACAAAATTTATTTTCATTCATTCTTGTTTTTTAATCTTCCACCCTTCTCACAATCCTAAGTGTTCCCCCCTCAAGGTGGGGCACCACCACCATCTCTTCTTCAAAATCCTGTTGGAACTCCAATTCTTATATGACATCAATGGTGTTGAAAGTGAAGTTAATCTTTCTGTATAGATAATCATCTACATGAATTATTTTTGGGTTTTATCTTCCATTCATCATGAAATCTTCCAAGGAACTTGTTTACCCAAATTGGGGTTTTTTCTAAATCCTTTAATTTATTCTATTTTAGGTAAAACAAAATGTTGTAATTGTACATGGGGTATATTATGTATACAAGGTAGGGTCAACATTTAATTTCCCATCATTTTGTTGATTAAACCTATTTTCATCATTGTTCCTCTCGTCGGATCCTACCGACGAATCCCAAATAATGCATAACAATTTAATTAAATTATTTTAATCTGTCTGGACATTGTTTATGGGGAAAAATTTCCTAGGTTGCCTCCAAGCCATTTTAATGCTCTTTTGGTGTTCCAACATAATATCCCTAAATACCTTGGCTTTGAATCTTTAAATTTTCAATTACATGTTCTTGTGCGATAATTCGGTTTGATGTTTTAAATTAAATAAATTTTTTCGATGAATCATAAATCATAAATTTAGGATTACAATGTTTTTTCTAATTTTTTTTGTTACAAGTATTATCATGTAATGATATTATAAAATTTCATTGCCTCTCCTTGCACTGAAAAAGTTTCATTTTTTAATACATTTTTATTATCATTAGTAGTGAATGTCATTCTTGAATAATTAGTTAATTAGTGGCATTAAATTTGTAATTAAAGGTCATTAATCAGGAATTCGTATCAATATGATATATCTATGTACCTCTTATATTTTTAAATGAAATATTATTTGGGAGAGAACATGTGTTCTATATTATAAACCCAAACATGGACTCTTCGGGAATGATAAGTTACCACACAATGCATTGGGAAAGTGATGTTTTAGGATCTCTAAGAAAGGGATTTACCTTATCATTTTTACACTATTATTGGGTTATACTGGTTCCCTAAAGGGAAACTAAGTTTGGACCTATTGGAAACCTAGTTACACCAAGACTTGACTGATACTCGATCTGTTATGTGTGATAGCCGGGACTAACTCACAGTTACCAGAATATGAGCGATACGTGGACATTCGAAAGGAACACATAGGACATTCTCATGGAATTGGATATAATTTAATGTATTTACCATAGATACTCCTTAGTAATGGGCTCAGACTCTAACTTTCAAATTTAATATTTTAATATAAATTCTTATGTTTTTAGAATAAAACTACATAGAGTTTCATTATTCTTGTTATGCCTCTCGTGTTCCTTCAATGCACCTGTTTTTAACCGGCTGATTAAACCCCAAGCCAAAAAACAAGCTTCGGTGTATGCCATTTTCATTGTTTTTTAATGTTACCTTGTCCTTGCTATATATATATTGTTCTTTACCAGGTATCTCATATATAAATTTGGCTTAAGCTGAAGCAGGTGGTATATGATGGATGTCCTCATAGGAACTCAGACCAAGTTAAAAAAATTTATTTATTTAAATTACATGGATTTATTATATATGGAACTATATTATTTGTCTCTAGCACGAAATGGAATGATTTATTCATTATGGATCGTGGCCTACTAAGATTATATCGCACTCAATTCTTGGGCACTGTTTGTTACATGAGAATAATTCATGTTACCATGTATGGATAAATGGAAGCATGTGACTTTCGATACATGATTGCTTTACTATTTTGGATTGATCTTGGGGGTAGAGGACTGAGTCTATGCTTGAGATTCCATATCACATTTTTGATCTATTTAATAGTTATTTTTAGAATGTAGCATATTTTTGTACCCCATACCCCTAAATGTTTATTTATTTACATTTAGAATCATTCAATGACATAATCACAATATTTTTTATGACTATTCATATTCCATAGTTATAAATTATTGTGGTGGGTAGTTTATCTAATTTTGTTTCTGCCTATTTTTATCTATATTCAACTACTACTTGTTGAATATATTGTTTTCTGTTGTGTGACACCTTATACTATAAGGGAATAGTCTCCCCACATACTTACCCATGACCCTCGCTATTATTATGCTTCCTCTAGAATTTGTGGATATGCATTTGAGGTCTTTGTAGAGTCATGCCCCATGTTCCCCAAAGGATTAAAAGAAATTAAATAAATTTAAACAAATAAAATAAATTAAAAAGTAATTAAAATAAATAATAGAATAAGAATTGGATAAAAGAAAATTGAAGATGATTAAAAATGGGTATAACCCATTATTAATTTTATTTTTATTTATTTTTAGCCTATATTTTATTATATTATATTTTATTTTTATTTTTATTATTTCTTTATATTATATTTCTTTTTTTTCTATCCTCAATTTTTTTTCTTTCTATCATTTTCTTCCTCCTCTCTTCATCCCCGCCTATGGGTCCTACCCCATCTCCAGGTGGTGCCCCACCCACTTCTATACTTCTGAATGTTGATTCACATACGATTATTATCTAATTTAGACACAATAAAAAGATAATTTATTCTCTAGGCGAGGCTTATCATTCAAACCAATTAGTTTTTATTTTCATCCACCATTCTTCACACAATCTCCCATGGTATGTTAGAATATGGAATTCTGATTTTTTTTTCTCTTGATTTCTTCTATTTTAGGTAAAATCAAAGGTTGTCATTGGATGTGGGTTATAATATGACTATAAGGTGGGGGTGCCTATGTAATTTCCTTCCACTTCATTATTCATTCAGTTATCACCATTTTTTCACTCAGTAGTGGCTATAAATGAATAGGAAATAATTCATAATAATTTAATTAAATTTTTACCTTGATCTTTGTGACCTTTAATTATTGAAATGTCCATACTATGTTGATTCCATACCATTGGAAACCCTTTTAGTTTATTATAAATAATACACCTAACTATATCTAGCCTTTAATCATTTAGTTAACAATTACCTATTCATGTGTCATAATCTGTGTTGATGTTTTGAATTGAATAAATTCATTAGGATGAACCAAAAACCATGAATTTCATTTCCCATTTAATATTTTTTATAAATAATTATTCTTTTAGGTATTTTCATATCTTTCTATTAATAAATTATGTTTCCTATACTTATACAGATAACATTCTAGTATTGTTTCATATTTGGTTATTGTAATTATTTATGACTATTAGGCTTGAATAATTATTTAGTAAGAGGAAATAAATGGTTAATTAAATAGATGAAATCATCAATGCTTGAAATATGTTATATATATATGTCTCTCTTCATGTTATAAACGAAATCGGGATGGGGAGAAAACATTGTTCTTATATTAAAAACCCACATTTGGAATCTCATTGTAGGATTGGTTACCACAAAATGTGCTATGAAAACAATGTTTTAGGCCTCCTAGTAAATGTATTTTCCTAGGTTTTTTTACTATGTAATTTGGTGATACCAGTTCTATAAGGGACAACTAAGGGTGGACCCATTATTAATATGTATGTGCGAAGCCACAGATAATACTCAGTCCCTTAAGTGTGATACTCGGGACAAACTCATAGTTACCATACCATGTGTGATAGTTAGAATTTGGAAATAATCTCCTTGGATAGGAATGGAGAATTTAATATAAATGAATAGTTGTTCTGTAGAGATACCATAGAGATAGGCTCAGAATCCTCCTCTAAAATTATTTATTTTAATATAAATTCTTGTGATATTTTTATTGATACTACATAGTGTTTCCGTATTCATTGTGATAGCTCTATTATGCCTATATTGTGACTAGTGTTGATATATATATTTAACCTAATGAAGAATCATAAGCTTTGTGGTATTCCTTTTTCCTTGGTATGTCATGATATATAGGCCTTGCTATTTATATTCCTATTTACCAGGTATTTTATTCAGACTTATAATGCATGTTTAAGAATATTTAGTGGGACGATAGTCTTCTTTGAAACCTGAATCATTTTATAACAATTTTTATATATTTAAATATCATGCATTTATTATATGTGGGACATTTCTATTTTTATACAACACAAAATGGAATGGTTTAGACATTATTGGTATCGACCTACTAATATTCTATCTCACACCATAATCATGTGTCGTTTTGTACACATGTGGACATTATGTTCTTAGGTATTCATATAGGGAATCATTCCTCTTCTGATTCTTGATGTCAATGAATTTTTCGATGGTGCTTGGAGCTGTAGAGGTCCGAGACTATTCTAGATATTACGTGTTTCTTTTTTTCCTCGTTTTAGCAGTTACTGTTTGAATTCATCCTATTCTAATACCTCATACCCTGCACATAAATTTATTTACTTTTGACCTCATACTATTAATTCATTGTGGGGTTTTTATGACGATTCATCTTTTACAGTTTTTTTGGTCACTTCTCTTCTTTTGAAATTTCTTTTTCTATATATATGATTCCATTGCATGTTAACTATATTATTTAGTGTCGTGCAATACCTTATCCTATGACTTAACACCCTCCCTAACAAATTACCCATAGACCTCACTACTATTCGGTAGCCTCTAGTGTTTGGGGAGACGTGCTTGAGGTCTTCTATCCCATCTTCTCAGGGCCCAGTTTAGTGGAACTTGGGGCATGATGGTACAAAGTGGTATCAAAGGAGGTTTATTTTTTTACCTTTGGTATTATATTTTTTTCTATATAGGATACTATGAAATAGGAAGTTGGATCTTACCATGTTCATTGATGTAGCTAACCCATGTATTGTGGAAACCCATATTTCTGGGGTTGGGGATTTTTGTTATTGATTATACCATTTATTATTGTTATGACATATCCATTAAGTGATTTACATAGTTTATGTTTTTAATGGTATTGGTGTTATTGAGATGAATATTTTGACTATTACCTCAAAATTAAATGTTTTAATTTCATTTCATAAGCATCATATTGGGCACCATGGGGATTAAAATGACATGAATATTGTCATTACATATCTACCTTCATTGTTCATGGAAATGTTTTCATGTGATTTATGTTTAATTAATTGTAATAGATTACAGTTCTTATTTTTATTAATTATAAATTCTCTATGTTTCTAAGAGATCCATTCTGTGTCCTCTTATATTTCTATTAACTCCTGGGTCTTTAACTGAGATATTGGTTGTATAAAACTCTGAGGCAGGCTGTGTACCTACAATTTTTTTTCTTTCCTTACCTTCTATTCCATGTTAAGGAATGTATTTCACCTTTAATTTTATTTCTTATCCTTTACTTTTTACCTCATCATTTATAGAATCTTGTCTAAGTTAGGCATTTTTATATTTTAGAAAAATGTCGTCGCGATATCTTCATGGTGTATGCTAGAAGAGTGGCGATGATCATATTCCGGAGTTTGTGGGTCTGGAACCTCCAATAGTTCCACTTGTAGTGCCTCCTATGGTGCCTCTTATGGTACCCCTAACTACTCTTCCATTGGGAACTGATACCTAGTTCAGGTATAATCTTCTCAGGTTTATACAGTAAGTTCATAGTGTTCCTAGGTCTACACCAACGATGGAAGAGCTTACATGAGACTTTATGTGTTAGAAACCTCTAACTTTCTCAGGGGATGGTAGTCCTAATACTTTATAGTCATGGATATAAGATATGAAATCATTTTTAGTCCATATTGATATTATTAAATATAGTAGTGTAAAACATAATGTCTATATTTTTCTCGACTCCACCAGGAATTAGTGGGATGTCATTTCTCTAGAAGACCAACCCCGAGACATGGTTGGGTCAGATTTCTAGATAGATTTTTATGATCACATATTTCGTTAGAATATAAGAAAATATCATTCAAGATAGTTCTTACATCCTCATTAGGGATCTCTTATAGTGTTAGGATATTCTTTTTATTTCACTAAGCTCAATTGTTTTTCTCCATCACTAACCGATGGCACATAAATAATTGTGAGAAGCATTGAAAATGTACCTAGATATGATATCTACACATAAGTGAAAGTGTTTTATTTTTTGACCATTATCACTATTGTGAATCAGGCCTATATTATAGATCAAAATCTCATAGAAGTTTCTCCTATGTGCCAGGGTGGTTCAGTTCTGAATTTGGGATATGGTTCTTTAGGTAATAAGAATCAACATTTTGAGGGAGAAAATTCGGGAATTTCAATCAAAATTAAATTTATTGAAATCGCTATCATATATCATCAATGTGGTAAGTTCAACCTTAATACTCCCTAGTACATATGAAACCTGATAGAGTAGTGAGATTGCATCAATATGGGTCACATTCATCAATTATTATCTTATTTTCCATCAACATCTAGTGGTACTAGATCCATGTCAACGTCGACATAAGGTATGGGATCTATGTCTCCACATCAGGATGGTAGTTTATTTTTCACCTTCCAATCAGGTCAAGGCATCCATGTTCTAGAACACATGTGTCTGCAAAGTGGAACTACCCATGCTAGTGAGGCTGCATCTCAATTCCGAGGATTACACCATACGAATGTAGTGTATCCCACACTAGTGATGTATAATCTAGGGACCTATAAGGTATGTGGTACTATCCTTGTGTCTTATACATTCATTTCTTCCCTTTTTCATAAGGGTTCTTCACACATGCTCATATTTTTTTTGAATATTTTGAGTTTGGGTCATTCCATCGATTACATCTGTGGAGTTATGTCTCTCGGCACACCATTGGTGGTCAGAATAAATGGAATAATTTAGTTCCAGGAGTGTGAATTTGATATATGTGGGTACCATTTCTTTTGGAATTTCATAATCCTCAATATGACCAGATATGATTCTATTATTTGTATGCAATGGTTCATTATGTACCTAGATCAAGTGGATTTCAATCAAAATCTAGTGTCCTCCATAACAACTGAGGGTAGAACATATATACACAAGGGTGAATGGGATATCATGGAAGGTCGTGTTGGACCTAATCATTCTGGGATAGGCAGAGTGACAGATCACCTTAAAATTCACTTTATAAATAATCAGAGAACATATTTAGTGGATTTCCCTTCCTGTTGTGGTTTGTTTTAGAGATATATTCCCTAAATATTTCTCCAAGTTACTTATGGTGAGGGATGTTGAGTTCCCTATCATGCTATTTATAGGTGTGGAACTAGTGTCCATTCCACCTTATAGGATGGAACCTACAGAGCAATATGAACTCAAGAAGCAACTTGAAGATCATGAGACTAAGGTTTTTACCATACCTAGCACACTGTCATGGGGTTAACCAGTATTTTTCTAAATGAACACAGAAAATACCCTCAGATTGTGCATGGATTACCATCAAAACTACTAGAATACAATAATGAATCAATATCCATTACCTTGTATAGATGACCTCTCTGACCATCAATAAGGGGATACTATTTTCTCTAAGATCAATCTGATATCATTCTATCCTTAGGAGAATCTGGGAACATCAGATATAATACGTATAGCATTCCAGAGAAGGTAAAAATTTTATGAGTTTTTTCTTATGTCATTTGTTCTGATGAATGTCCCAGTAGTTTCCATGGCATTTATGAACGAAGTTTTCCACCCATACATAGATTCCTTTTTTGCAGTCTTCGTAGACAACATCTTAGATTACGTTTACTCCATACATGACCTGGTAACCCATCTAGATATCATGTTGAGTTTACTGAGAGAGCACCAAATATATGTGAAGCTTAGTAAATTACAATGTTGGATAATTAGTACTCCCTTCATAAGTCATATCACTTCTATGTTAGGCGTATCAGTTGTCTTAGAAAATGTGGGATCAATGGTTTCCTATAAACAACCAAAGAATGTGTTTGTGATATGTATTTTCTCGGGACCTACTGGTTATTATAAATGTTTCATCCATGATTCATCCCAAATAGTAGTTCCACTTAATGATTTGACTAAGAAAAGATTTCAATTTATATTATCATAATTTTGTTAGAATGATCTTCCTGAGATAAATAGAAGACTCATGTCATCTTAGATACTGATTCTTCCTAATCCATGAAGATGTTATATTATTTAATATGATGATTCAAGAGTCATATTGGGTTCATTTCTGATGTAGGGTTATCGAGTGGCGGTTTATGGATCCCACTAGATGGGGCCTCATGTGCAGAACTATCCTAAATATGACCGAATATTAGTAGATATATTACATGTTCCACATTTTTGTATATTCTACCTATTTGGGGAGATTTTTCTTGTTCAAAAGGTTTCCAAAAATATTGAAATATATCTCCATAGAATGTTACATAAATTTTAGGCAGTATAGGTGGGTCGAATACCTACAGTCATTCGTCAAGATCTTTCCCATATCCTTGTAAAGGTAAATTTAGTGGATGATGTTTGGAGCTAAAAAACGTAGACATAAACCTTCTAGGCACCCAATATTGAGTGGTAGATGATGGAAATATTTTCTGAGATGAATCTAGATTTTCAGATGGAGCAAAGACAGCCATATCTAATAGGTCTTGTAGTGACGTTGCCTCTTTTGGAGTGAGTCTATATGCAAAAGTTATCTGATCCAGAATGGATTGTTTTGAGGTGGAGTTTTGTAGGAGAGAAGCCGCCTCCAGGTTGGGTTATTTATTGTACAGAATCTCTACTCTACAATGGTCATGTAAGGGTGCCTTTTGATATTCTTGAAGAGCTGGGGATGCAATATCATGCCTCTATTTTGGATGTTCATATTGTGCAAACAAAGATGTATAGAGATATGTATCATTTGTTGTAGTGTGTTAGTTTACATAAACCAATATTTGGATTCATTACTCGGTGCTCCACCTATCAGCATGTACAGGCAGAGCACCAATGACCTATTGAACTCCTATTTCCTCTATCTATTCATGTGTTTAAATTGAATGATGTCATCGTATAGTAAATAATAATATTTTCGATAACTCCTTTATTGGAAAATGTAGTCTGGTTAATTTTTGATTGGTTGACCAATGGTGCACACTTCCTACCTATCATGGAGACCTTCTTGATTGATGTGTTAGGGAGGCCTTATATTCAGAATGTATTTTGCCTTTACGTCATTCCTTATTCTATCATGTTGAACAGAGATGATCATTTCACATCATGATTCTGGAATGGGATGTAGATGGACTTGGTTCACATGTGCCTTTGAGTACTATATACCATCCCTAGGCTGACGGCTAGTCCGAGAAGACCATTTTGTTGTTAGTTGATAAGTTGTGGGAATTTATCCTGGACTTTGGAGGTTCTTGGTAAAAAATAAGCCTTTGGATGAGTTTTACTATAATAAAAATTTATTGGAAACAATTAAAATGGATCCACAGGAGGCCCTCTATTGTAGAGCATGTCGTTAACCACTTTGTTGTCTTGATGTATGCAAGGAAGTTGTTCTGTGTCCTCATATCATTCCAAAGACAATCGAATATGTCCAGATGATGCAAAAGAAAATGTTTATATCTTCTTCCAAACAAAATTCTTATATTTATTGTCATCGTATACCCCTGGATTTTGAGGATGGACAGTATTAATTTTCGTGTGTTTCATCGAGGTTGGTTAAAGGCGAATTATTAGATAAGTGAAGTTATCAACAAGATATGTTGGGGATTATTTAAAATAATCCATTTTTCCCTGGCACAATATTTCATGATAAATTTAATTAAAATGATTAAAGGAAATATAGGAAATTTTGATAAATAATAATAAATGAACAATGAAAAAAAAAAAATATTATAATAAAATTTTTGTAAGCATAAAAGTAAAAATAATAAAAATCGGCTTAAAAAGTAATACTAATTATTTTTATTTCTCTTATCATTCCATTTTAATTTATATTATTTTTTCATATTTATTTGATTCCTTTCCCCCTCTATTTATTTTCATTAATTATTTATTTTTTTCTTCCTACTCCCTTCTCTCCCTCCTATGTGTCACACCCCCTCTCCAGGTGGTGCTCCACCCCTCTTTTCGACTTTGAAAGACTTCTTCTCCTATGATTCTTCACTAATTTAAATAAAATAAAAATCACAATGAAGCTCTTGGTAAGGCCAATTATATTAAAAAATTAGTTTTGTGTTTCATCAAATCTTTTTCGTGCAGTCTTCAAAAAATGGTTTTTAACTTAAATTGGGTATTTTGAGCAATCATATGATTTCATCTATTTTATCTTAAATTAACGGTTTACATTGTATGTAGTGTATTCTATGACTACAATGTAGGATTCTTTTGTCATTTCTCTTTATTTCATTTCATTGTTCAATTCACATCCTGGTTCCACTTGCTCGTGCCTATTGAAAAATTATAAATAATAAATAATAATTTTATCAAACTATATTTCCTTGAAATTTTTGTGGTTTTTTAAGGAGAAACCCTTTCAAGTTTTTTTCCATGCCATTGGAAACCCTTTTGGGTGTGATGAAATAATAGGACCAAATAACTTTTTCCTTGAATATTTAAATTCTCAATTACATGTTCATGTGTAATAATTTGGGTAAATGTTTAAATTTGAATAAATTGTTTATGATGAATCATAAAAAAAACTTGGGTTCTTTTTAATTTTTTACCAAAATAGTTGTTGTTATAAGTCATGATGTGTCTTGTTATTATTAAATTTTATTATCCCTACTATAATTACAATGTACATTATTTATTTAATGTTATGTTTCTGTTATTGTATATGACTAGTATGCTTCAAAAATTTGTATGAAAGTGGCATTAAATGGTTAATCAAATGGTTTTTATCTTAAATTATTTCTCTGTGACATATATATATATATATTTATATATATATATATGTCTCACTTGATGTGTTAAACAAAACTGGGTCGGGGACAAAACATGTGTCATGTATTAAGAACCCACATTTCGACACATTGTACATGATTGGTTACCACACAACTCAATGGGAATGAAATGTTTTAGGCTCTCCAGGTAATGACTTTACTAGGTATTTTTACTAGACTAGTGGGTGATATTGGTTCCCTAATGGTAAATCTATGAAGGACCCATTACCAACATGACTACACCAAGCCTCAGCTAAGACTTAGTTACTTATGTTCTACACCAGGGACAGATTAAATGTTACAATACAATGAATTATAATCAAACATTCAAAAGGAATTCCATGGAAGGGCTAATAGAATTGGAGATAGTTGAATATATGTACTGTAATGATAACATAGGGACATACTTGGACTCCACCTCTGAAAATTTCAATTTTAATATAAATTCACGGGATGTTTTTATTGATATTTCATAGAGTTTCTATATACTTTGTGATACCTGTCTTTTTCCTTTAGTGAACCTAGTGTTAACATATATATTAGACACCAAGAAAAAGCACATGATTGAGGGTATGGCTTTTTATATAGTATATCATTTTACTTAGGTCGCGTTTTATATATTTTTATGTTATAGGTATCCCATTCATTATTCTGACATATGATTAATTAGGTGGTGTGGGATGTGTCCCTCTTATGAACACAGACCATGGTAGAACTATTTTTATTTATTTAAACAACTTTCATTTTATCTATATAGAATACTACTATTTTTCTATAACACGAAATGGAAACATATAGACACTGTGGGAGCCAACCTACTAAGATTATATATCACACCCCCTCAGGCATCATTTGGTACCCATGTAGACTTATGTTTGAATGTATGTATATAGGTAAATGTTCTTCTTCCAATGTGTTATTGATTTTATGTTTGTTTAGAGACAGGGTCCGAGGTCAGAGACTATGCTCGAGATGTCATGTCACAATTTTCAGTATTTTTTGTATATTTTTATCATGAAGCCAATGCTTGTTCCATATACCATTTAATTTTTTTTATTTACTTTTATCAGCATTCAATGATAACAACATAATATTTTTTATGAATATTCACCTTCTAAAGTTATCATTTATTCTATTAGGTCAATTATATGCTGCTGTTACTGTTGGTTTTGTAATTATGAGTCCTCTAATTGTTGAATATATTATTTAGCAATGTTTAATACCTAATCTTGCGAGGTAATAGTCTCCCCATAGACTTACCCAAGGCCCTCATTGTTAACCTTCAACCTCATAAATTAGCGGAGAGGTGGTTGATGTATACTGTCCCAACGTCTCGGGGCCCAGTTCTGTGGCACTTAGGGAGGGATACGAAATTAATCAATATACTATTTAGATATTACCATGATCATTTTATCATAGTCTGTAAAGATTATATTCTTATATATTAAAATATCAAGGAGGTGAATGAAAATTAATTTTATACTCTATTAATGACCCTATAGAAGGAGAAGCTATATGGAAAATTTACAATGTGTGTTTTTGGTTACAAAATGTTTCATTTTTTGGTCACATTATCACAAGAGACGCTATAATTGTAGATCCAGGAAAAAATTTGGCTATTGAATAATGGACTAGAGAAACCATGGTGATTGATATTCGTAGATTTCTTGGATTCTCTGGATATTATAGATTGTTTGTGGTGAATTTCTCATGAATATCTAATCCTATGAACATGTTTACTCTGAAGGGTGTCATTTTCTTCTGGATTGATTTATGTGGGTATAGCATTTTGGAATTTGTGAGAAGGTTGGTCAGTACACCTACGTTTATTATACCCTATAGTGAATACATTTTTTTAATCTTTTATGATGCATCCCAGAAGGTTTGGGATGGGTTCTCATGCAGAATTACATTGTTATAGCATGTGCATTTGGAAAGTTGATGATTCATGTGAAAAATTACCCAACTCATGAATTGGAGTTAGAAATAGTAATTTTTTCATTAAATATATCAAGGAATTATTTTTGTAGAGAAATGTGTGATATATATACTAATCACAAATTTTTGAAATATATATTCACACATAAGGAGTTGATCATCCGCTAGAGAATATGGTTAGAGTAGATAAATGATTACGACTGGTCAATACATTACCACCTTGAGAAAGAGAACAAGGTGGTCGATGCTTCGAGTTAGAAAGATCGTGCTTGAATATCCATGGTTAGGATTAAAAAAGAACTAATATTTATTGATTTTCAAGGGATACATCTAGAAAACCCAATGGAATTAGAAAATATGATCCTTCTCACATAAATGTTCAACCCCCTATCTTATTGAAGATTATGGAGGAACGTATGGTTGGTGAAGAACTGAAAAATAATGTCAAAAATGTTCTAGAATTTATATTTGATCAGGATGGAATGATAAGGATTATGAACTGTGTATGTGTCGCTTCTATATGAGATTTTTTAGTAAGGAGATGTCAAAGGAAGCTCATAGTTCTTCATTCTCTATTCATCAGATAATTGTGAAGATGTACAGGGACCATAAAAAATACTTCTAGTTAGATAGAATAGAGATATATATTGATGAGTTTATATATCAATTAATTGTATGCGATCAAGTTAAGGCTAAATGAGAAAATTCTACATGGATTTTGCATCCATTACCTATAACATAATGGATGTGGGAAAATATCATGATGGATGTTTTCAATGGACTACCCCAAACCTCTAATGTGTTTATTTCTATAAGGGTTTTAGTTGATAACCTTAAAAAGTCATCACATTTCATCCCTATCTAGGAAGAAGAATCTCTAGATAATAATTATAGGATATACTTTATGAATGTGGTATGGTTTCCGGGAGTGCAACATTTTATTTGTATCATATCAGGTACCATGGTTTACCTCAATATTCTGTTCATGTATTCAATAAGAAAATGATACAAAATTGATTTCCAGTGCTTCATATCATCCTCAGAATGATTTTCAGTCAAAATGAAAAATTATTACCCAATATGATATGTTGAGGTCTTGATCTATAGATTTTAATGGTAGTTTGGATCAAAACCTTCATTTAGATGATTTTTCGAACAACATTAGGTTCCACTCAAAAATTATGATAGAACATTATGAAGTACACTATAGAATGTAATGTAGGCACCCAACATTCTAGGATTATGTTGGATAAAGAAAGCTAGTGGGACATTAAATCCAGATGAAATGGTTGAGAAGGTTTGAACCATTCCACCACATAACAATAAAGCTCAACATCAATCGAAATTTTATGCAAATAATCTCTTACATGAAAAAGAATTTGAAGTTTGTAACATGGCGTTTCAATGAATCTGACTCTTAATTAAGTAAATGAGATTCATGAATAAAGGGAAAATATTCATTCGGTATATTGGTCCCAATTATATTTTTGATCATATTCGAATGGTTTCCAATTGCCTGGTACTTCCTCCAATTCTCTATTAATTCGAAGATTTGTCCGAGGTATCTATATTGAGGAAGTAAATACCTAACCATTCAAAAGTAATAAACTCATAGGTTATACCACTAGATAAGGATATTTCTTATGCAGATAAACCTGTTTAAATTCTAGATTATATAGTGAATGTTCTCTAAAACTAGACCAGTCATCTGGTCAATGTTTTCAAGGAAATTTCTAGTTAAAAGAAGTTATGTTTGAATATCGAGATATGATGAAGCATAAGTATCATCATTTTTACCAAGTTATTAATTTCGAGGGAATAATTAATTTTATAGATGGTAGGATGTAACAACCTATGTTTTTATAGATGTTTTTTTCTCGAATAAAATAAATTTTCAATTATGTCATGCAATGAACTAATTAAAACATTCCATTATCCTAGAACTAAATTTGTGTACATCACATAGAACCAACTTAGTGTACATTACAATAAATACTAACTTGGATTCTTTTACGTACGACACCAACATGTCATACGTTAAAGGAAACACCCTTGTTTCTTTGAAAAATAATTTTATTATTATAATTATTTAAATTGTATAATTATAACCTACCAATTTAACATACTTTTGTAAATAATAATAACTAATTATTAATTAATATTTATATTTTTTTACAAATAAAACATATTGATAAATTACGATATAATTTTTGGAAAATTTCATATATATATATATATAATATTTTTTAAAATAAACATCATTTTATGTCCTTCAATGAAAAACAATAAAAATACTTTTAAACCCAATTAGAAATTGAATTTGATAAAATGAACATTTTTTAAATTTATAATTTACAAATTATCATAGTGAGAATTTATGGGAATTTTCTGATAAACATTATTATTTGATTAATAGTGAAAAAATACAATATTTTAATTCAAGTATTCTTTTTCATCTAATCTATTTATAAATATAAAATATATTTTAATTTGGGTAAAATTTTTAATTAAATTATATATTTAAAAATTAATTCAATTTAGGTAGTTGGAAAAAATTCCATAATTAAATTGTATATTAAATCTAATCAAACTTGTGATCACTTTTCACATTAAAACCCCATATTTTCGACATGACCACGTGATTAATTTTTAATTAATTTCTGCCACTTAGTTTATTGGAAATTGAAAAAATGATTTCTTCATTTAGAATCATAATAGTTTATAATTTCTAATAATGTCAAATTAGATTTCGACCAGAAATATTAGTGAATGTAATCTGTATTAATTATATTGATTAAGGTAAAATTATGCTTAATTATGGACAAAATCATAAATTTAAGACATAAAATGAGATATAAACATTAAAAACATATTTCTTTGAAGTTAATGGGAATTCAACCTTCCATTAATGAGTTTTTTTTGGTTATTTATATTTTTTTGAGTTAAAAACATTGTTACTGCTGACTTGTTTTCCAAAATATCAAGTGATTCATTTCCCTTCCCTATAAAAGGCCATCATGTATTTCAATTCTTCATAACTAAAAAACCACATAGGTTCGTCCAAGATATTCTGAATCCACTTTAAAAAAATCCCTAACCTCATCCAAGGATCCTCCCCTTGTGTACAAATCTATCCAAGGTAGCATTTGGGAACTATCCAAAATGGGTTACCAGAATAAGTGGTAATGTATTCTCTCTAGATAATTTCTATTATTTTCATTCTCCAACCCTCCACTATATATATTTCATTACTGTATGAAAAAATAGTATCATAAATATTCGATTATTTTATTATTATATTTTTTAATCCTACACTTATACACACCTTCATTCAAGGGTTAACAAGAAACATGTTTACATGTATGGTAAAATACCGCCTCACTAAATAATGATTGCTCATTATTCATTTACCACCCCTCATGGATGAAATTGTGATAGAAAATATATTAATGTATTTCATATATAATATTAATTAGGAATCTAAAATTATTTATTTGTTTAACAACAAATAACTTATTTACTCTCCATTGGGTGTAAATACGATATTTTCATTTGAGGATGTGTGGACTATCTCTCCCCCAATGTTATATGATTCATTCATACACTACATGGAATGTATTAAAGATGATTTTATTGAACATATATGATATATATAACATTATAATTATAGTTTGATGATATTATCTATATATATACATATTTTTCATTTTCTTCCATTCTTTTTATATGACAATAGAAATGGAAACAACGTTCATGCGTACATATGAAATACCATCTCCATGAATGGTGTATTCAATTTCATAATTGTATATTATATTAATGATTATTATTAAAATATATTTAATATAAATAAAAGTTACATAATTTTTTATATTTTGGAATCATAATATAATTATAAGGATCAATGATATGACCAATTAAGAAACATGTGAATAACAAAGTGAATATTAACTGAAGCGAGAACTTAACATAAGATGGTTAACAAGCGGGTAATATAAGTTCATTATAAAACAACATATGGTATATGATATAATAATATGGTTCTAATAAATATATATAATTAATTTATATTTATTATAATGGTGCTTTGATCTAGTAGGGAGAGATTCAAGACATAAGGTAAAGGGATATAATATCATTTTTTATTTTTGTGAGATACATGTTATGTTCCCCACTCTTTCATTTTATGTTTTGTATGAACGTCCCATGATATTATTATATGTATCATAAAATTAAATTTATTGGTTTCACATATCCATTTTATTATCATCATCTTAGGGGGTCAATGTTTCAAATGTTACCAAATCAGTGAAATAGTTTTGTCTGATTTTTCGTTCTTTGAGACTCATGATTTTTTATGCACCTAAATTATATTTTCAGTGTATATAATTCTATTATATATTTAATATAATGAATTTAATTATCTTATATATATTATAAGATTCATTTAATTTTATTTTATTACATGTAGAATATTTTACCATGATACCGAGTTATTATTTTAATTGAAAAAATCAGATTTCTTTTGAAGATATTTTTAGTGTATACTTATTTTGATGATATATTAGGATTAATAAATCAAAATAAATAATGATTTTTTATATCTGATATTTATTCAATATATTTCATCATATTAGTAACAATTTTCCACTCTTTGGTTCTTATGTTAATGTTTTTAATTAAAATAAGACCATCTATCTCTCCAATTAGAAATCAATTTAATCTAATAACATTTTTTCAAATATGTCTTCAAAAATATTTGTAGTTGTTCTTTGAAGCCTATTTTGAATGAAAATGAATTTTTAAAAACATTTTTTGGTTTCTATTTCATCATTTATATGTTTTCAATTATATTTTCAATAAAACTATTTTTCCAAAATGAATTATGTTTTTAAAATAATTTTCAATATAAAAGGATATTTTCATCTAGAAATGTTTTTAAAAGATCTTCATAAATTATTTCCCATCTATGATATAATATGTTGGTGTTACTGATGATTTATGGTGAAATTATTCAATGTTTTAATTCATATTCATTCTCAAAATGGATAAATTTTTGAGGGAATAATTATTATGTATCCCATTTCTCTTTCACATGTTATATTTTTTGAAACTCGTTTCTATTCATGGGTCATGTTTATAATGAAATGATTATGAATCCTATCATTTTTCATTGGTTATGGTATGATTAAATTTTTATAATCACTATTTCATTTCAGAGGTTGCGACATGATTAATTATGATTTTTTTGTATATTTATGTATGATTTCATTATGAGATGGGTGTGACATATATCACCCTCTAATAAATTGGGTAAATATTTATATGTCATGAGATATACTATGATGGTATTGGGAATAATACTAGACTTCATAGATGGCCATGAGAGTGAACCAAGACTACAAAGACAGTTTGAGGAGTGAACTCATGCTACCAAGATGGCCATGGGAGTGAACCAGGACTACCCAGATGGTATGGAGAGTGAAAACATAATATCATTATGGTATTGGTTGTGATTCCTTAGCTAATATGGATATAATATTATATTCTTATGTGTCGTTAAAAAATTCTATGGTTTATTACATTGTTACTATTTCAAGGATTATTTTCATTATTTCTATATGATTCATCCAATATTTATTCCCTGATTCATAATTATGATCATTGATATACATGGTAAGATATTTTATTTTAATGATCATTTTCTCATACCCTTATTATAATGAAATTTCTAACATATATCCATTATTTACAATTATTGAGAATTTTATCTCTCTGCATTTAATATTTCTATCAATAGGTTATGAAGATATTTATTATATTTGATGTGTCTAAGAAGTTTTCTAGTCATGAGGAACTCAGTGGTGGATAATATAGCTAACTTATGTATCACTGTTTATATTTCCTTATTCCCAAAGGCACTATATTATTATGGTATTTGGGCATCTATTTATATAATTTTTTAAGTATTCTATAAAATTATTGTAATTTTAATATATGAAATGTGATTTTTGCTATAAAGTGTTAGTAATTTATTCATAACTGTAATTTATATAAAGGAATTCATTACATAAAATGTTTGGAGTTTTAGATCTTGAGAATATTTTGAATGTCAAAGTGGTATTAAAATACCCATATTTTGGATTATAATATATAATAAATATAGAAATATATACCAAGAGTAAATCATGAGTGTATCCTTAAATTAATTTTATTATTTATATTATTATTCGATTAAATTCAAAAAATAAATTTTATATGATCAATAATTAAGATATTAATTTTCCTACATTGAATATATAAAACCTTTTCAATTTATTATTTTCAAATTTTTACCAGTGAAATAATATTATTTTTTATGACAAAATTTACTATACCTATACCCCTATTTGTTATAAATATGAAAAAACTATGTGGAAATGTGAAAATTAAATCATAATTAAAATAAAATTAAAAATTTCAATTATAAAACATAAAGATGAATTTCAAAATTAATAAAATCCAAAAAATATGATTTAAAAGAAACAAAAAAATATTTGGAAGAAAAATATATATTTTAAAAGGGTTCTCAATCAAAATTAAAAATAACATATCAAAATTTTAATGAAATAGAAATTTGGATGATAATTTCACGAATTTAAATAATTTAAAACTATAGATGAGAGATAGTAAGGGGAGATATCTTGAAATAAATTTCAAGTGGATGGATAGAAATTAATATAACTTTAATTAATTACATATATTGATCAATCCATAACATATTTGGTTTATAATAAGAAATTGTGAATTTGAAATCCGGGGTTATAATTTCACCATGAAGATCCATCAAAAATTCTTGGTACTTGGCTCTCCTAGAGTTGTTAAATTAATAAGGAAAGAAAAACATCCCCATAAGAGAGTGTGGAATTAATAATAATTTCAATTATTTCAAGGTAATATATATATATATATATTATCATTATATAAGAATAATAAATGTATCAGTTATTAATATTAAAAATTTTCCATTTATGAAAATAGCTAAAACATATAAAGGGGAATCATTTCAAATATGATGGATTGTCACATAAATTATTTCAAACAACATCAGTGATGTATTTTCCAATTGTATTTAGAATACATTAAATGTTATTTCAATTAGGTCTTGTAGCGTAGAACTACATGATATTAAATTTGAGTACTTTTGTTATCTAGACATTATGTTAGACAATATTAGCTACAATATATTTAGGTACTAATTGTTTCATAAATTATTTTTTGTTAGTGATGTTGGATGAAATATGAATATATTTAGGTTTTTAATTTGTTTAATTTTTTCAATCAAATATTATATTCGTGTCCCAATTTTTTGAACATTTTTTTTATTTTGTTCTTAAGAACCCTTCACAATTGTTGTTTCGTGAGAAATATTATTTTAATTTAAAAAATATAGAATTTCCATTGTTATAATGTTCAAAACAAAATATGAGAATGAAATTATTTCAAACATGGGAGAATTTAAAAGGAAAATTCTTATGATATTTTATTTGGGTTGTAAAATTATCAATGTTTCGTTGATATATTAAACCAATGATAAATTATTTATTTTCTTTTAAATCGTTATTCCTTCATATTAAGGAGTTTTTCAATTTCATTTATAGGAAGACTGAATTTATTTATATTTAAATTTTAAAAGAAAAATATTTTCCTTTAATATTATTCAATGTCATTTTTTTATACTAGTTATTTATAATATTGTTTAGAATTAGAATGCTAAATATGTATAATAAGATCATAGTTATTTGGATGATATAATAGAATTGCGAAAAATAAATTGATATTTTTCCTTGATATTTATCCTTTTCATTTAATAATTAAATTTAATGATGTTTCTCTATAGGTTTATTAAAACATATCAAACACTATAATGTGGTTATTTAAGGGATAAATTTCAATTTTATCTTCAAATTCATTTTCTATTTAAAAAAACAATTCATTATTGATGATATCATTTTTCTAGAATTAAAAACTTATAAATTCCTGCACATTAATTTTCTTATTTATTTTCTCAAAGTGAATTGACATATTATTTATCCTGTCATTATTCAATATTAATCTCATATTCTCAACTTATAACTCATTAATAATCGAGACATCAACATCAATGTATTTAAATAATGTTAATGTATTTGCTACATTATCTTCTATTGACACTTTAGCTTATTTTTCAGTTGTTTTATGATGGTAATTCCATTTATCATTTGGTAAAAAAAATATTTCCTCTAACAATATATTTTGTATATCATTTTCTTCTTGTATTACACTATCATTTG
Organism: Viscum album; assembly: GCA_963277665.1. Classification (NCBI taxonomy): domain Eukaryota; kingdom Viridiplantae; phylum Streptophyta; class Magnoliopsida; order Santalales; family Viscaceae; genus Viscum; species Viscum album. The sequence continues at coordinate 1,760,506,036 of OY728120.1, read as the reverse complement.
GTTCCTGTTAACATTGTCAAAAAATAATTTTCATTAATAATGGAAATCTAGAAATATAATCTCTAAGATGAATTAAACCTTTTATTATAATAGTAATTTTAAATAAATATACTCATTATCATGCATAATAATACATAAAATTTCATTTATATATTAATTATGATTAATATCAACGAATATTTTAATTCATTCTTGAGTAATTTAAAAATAATTTTAAATTTAATTTTTTTACATGTATATATTCTATTGAAATCAATTTCATCAAATCTTGAATGTAATGAGTTCATAGATTTTCCATTTAATTAAATATCAAATATATTCTAGTGAGTATATTTTTCCTATATTTCTTGTTTTGTTGGATAAAAAATCATACACATACATAATAGTATATTAAATGATTCTAAGAAAACTTTTCATTATGGTGTTCTAATATGGTTATTTTTTACTATCAAAGAATAAAGCATTAGAATAAGACTTATAATACAACCTATAATTATACTTCAAAGTATATTAATATTTTTAAAATTAATTTATTTTTGAGACATATTATTTTACTATAAGAGTAAAAAACATAATTGTTTGAAAATATATAAAATTTTCCCCATTGGTACAAAATGTTGGTCTTGGTTTAATGGAATGATGGGGTGGAGTAAATTTAATATAAAATTTTCAACCATAATATTGTTATAGGAAAAAAAATATAATATATAAAATCATAGAGGAAAAATAAAATAAAACAAGTATAAATAGATGACTATTTTTTATTGAAAAATAAAATCAATAATAAAATCAATATTTGAGACGAGTAAATCCCCTTTATTTTTTAATGAACTTATACATGATAAATATGATCACAAGAATTTCAATATGGTTTATTAAAGATTATATCATTGTTAATTAAGAAATTATGAATATATTATTGAAGGTGTATCTAAATTATATTATTATTTTAATTAATATAGAATGAATGATGCATTGAAAAAATTAAAATATGGAAACAACAATGATTTATAATGTATTACAATATTTGGTCAGCGCAAGCCCCTATTTCAAATCTCCTTAGGATGATATATTTTCATATTTGTCATATCATTTTATAAATGATAAAAAATATTTCACCCCCATAAATTTTCCTCTTTGTGACAAAACCTATATCCTTCATGTTTATGGCTATGATCTCCCAGACAAACATTCTCATTATACATAAAAACCATGAAAGCATTATTCACTTGTGTGTACCCATTGTAAATAGGTTGTGTAAAAATAATGATATTATTTTCATTTATATATTAATAAAACTCTCCCTATTATCTCTAGAAATATAATACAATTTATAGGGGAGAAAGTAAGGAAAGGAGATCCATGCCTATATTACTGGGAAATACAATTGGATCTTGTTGAGATCTTTGAAATTGATTGAGATTATATATTAGAAAAATTTGATGTGATTACAAATTTTTAATTTATCAATGACTCCATTTTCATTTATTTATAGCCAGAAAAAGTCTAATGAAATATTTGTAGAACATATAGTTCCATTGAATCCAAATAAGGTCTAATTATTGAATTTTTGACCATATTTTATACACTCATAGATTCCCACATATTGACACTTCTAGCCACCCAGTAAACAACATAAATATTTTTGTGTTATTATTGGAGCACACTACCACATGATAGCCTCCAACATTTTAATTATACTATCCAATGGTGGGATGGAGGCCCTCTGGAATAAAATGTCTATTCTTGAAATGTAACATTCTTATAGAATATCATATAAATACTAGTTATTTCACTTCTATAATATTTTATCTTCAGAATATATGGACCTATTTAAATGATACATTAAAACATATATCCTATAATTCCTACATTTCACTAAAAAATATATTGTCCCATGAATCTCTCTTATATGTTTTCAATTGATCCTCTAACATTATTATACAAATTTTGACAAATACATTATTAAATAAAATTATTCTTAAAACATAATCATTATTATTCCACTAAATAATTTTATTACACCAAATGGTCCCTTATAAAATTATTGGTATTCAATTTTGAAAACTAAGTATCACTTAAATGAAACAACTATATACCAAGATTTTTTCTTGTGATCATGAAAATATTTCATGAGGGGGATGTGTAAACAATAATTCATCTTCATTTGACACCCATGAATATTTTATGATATTGATATTTTAATTTTATAAATTGATTTACGTAGGTGTTGCATAAATACATTGAAGCATAGTTAATGGTGAGTAAAAATTATCACCCATATATAAATGAGAAAAACAAGATGATAACATATATAAATTATGGTATAATCAGGGAATTTGTGATGGATTTAACTGGATCATGGTATTACCAGATATATTTGTTATAGATTATGTACACTATCAATTTAGGGAATTACAAAAAAATGGACCACTATAAAGTATTTTACAGTCATATATGTTGCTCCTCCATGTGTGGATTATAGGAATTCATCTTTATTATTTTTTGGAGGATCGTACTATAGGATACCATAAATAATTAATTTTTTGGAATATTCTAGATAAGTGATATATTATGAAAATATTATATATTGAACAATTATGATGTTGTCTAGTATATGTAGCTAATACTAACATACTCACATTTTGTTCCTTCTCATTTTAGAACGTATGGGTTGCTCAAAATGTATTTCATCTGTATCGTTGATATTTCTGAATTGATTAGAATAAAAAATTAATAGATTTATTTTAAAATTATTATTCTATCCATTGAAATTCTATTACATCTGTTGTTTCTATAGAAGTTTGATTCTGACCAATAAAATGTAATATAAAGCTGGGATGTCAAACTGGAATGTGATGCACCATTAAATTAGTGAATCATGTGAATTACTTATAGTAGTTATATATTATTACAGGGGACACAATACCATTACTTCAAGTATTGTGTAATCATGATAATATCCCAGATGAGTCCTTGTTGTGGGATTCAGAAATATGATCCCAACAGTCTGAGTTATTCAGTGAGTATCTATGGAGTCCCTTCTCAAGGTTGTGAAGCACTAGGTTAGGATATTATAAAAACATTAATATATTAAGATACATTTCAGTCTCATTAATGGATTAATAATATTTTATTTCGGATGGATTATGAGGTGATAGAAAGGGGTTGTGGAATCATGAATGTTTATGGAGTATAAGGATGATCCTTATTGAGATTTATAGTAGTTGGTTCCACCATGTACATAGTACAAGGAACATGATTCCCAAAAAAATAAATCCCTTAAGACCAACTAACAAACTCATGGGGGTTTACTGAATGGGTTCCTAGAACCAATAATAGTTAGACTACATGGTTTAATATAATTATTATTTTAGATATTCTACATAACATTAAATTCAAACCCACATTTCACCCATCCCCCTTCCATCACCAATAATGAATTAAAAAAACATCACTTCTTGTCTCCCTACTTGGCATCAAAAGGGTCATATAAAATCAATTCCATTTTTTATCTATACCGATCTTTTGTGTTCTATCCCACAAGTATGACTAATCCCTTCCTTGGATCTATCATCATTTCCATTCATTAATAATGATTTCATCCAACCTGAGATTCATATGTAAGTAATCATATTACATGATATTCTATCACATATTATAATTAATCACACCGCATAACAATTTTGTTTACTGTTTTTTTAGATTATTCACATTATCATTATATTTTTTTATTTTGCCTGAATATTTTTTCCTTAAAATGAAAAAATATTCATATATTCCTATATTTTTTATGAATATCTTAATTAAATGTTTAAATTAAAAAAATTTATGTGGTCAAATCAGTTTCAAAAATTGGTATGAACATAGGAGATATCATTGATGATCATAATAGTGAATAAATTAAACATTTTTAAAGAGAAAATAATCTGTGTGAGGAAAAATTGTGACACCTAATATTTTATGAATTATTTTTTCTCAAATAAATTTAATTTCTTTGATAGATTTCATTTCACTCAACATCGATTTTATCTTGCGACATGCAGAACACCGAGTTTTAACAAACCATAGTGTATTTTTCATATTAATTTTTAAATGAGACCATCATATCCTATCATATATACATAGTTATATAAATAATAATAAAAACTTTTTAATTTTTAATTATACTGATTTTATATGATGAAAACATATTCATACAAAACTATATAAAATTTTAATAAGGTATTTTCCTATTTTAGAGATACTATTATTTGAAAAAATATTATAACATTTATTTATTAATAAAAAATAATTTTAAGAAAATATATGAAAGTTAAATTTATATATTAAAAAAATTTCTTAAATCATCATTTCAAAATTATATTATGGTGAATTGTTTTAAATTTTTTGGAAAATGGTAATTTTTTAGGTGAATAGTAAAAATACTTGTATTCATTGAAAACATACTTCTTGTTTAAAGAATTTATAAGTTTATATATTTAAGAAATGGGATTATATTTAAAATTAAATCAGTTATATACCAATTACTTCAATATATATCTTTTCGAATCATTTTCATAATGAATTTTATTATAATATCTTTTTAAACATTTTAACACTTTCACTTTTCAAAAGAAACATTCTCATCACATTTGTTTATTTAATTATAAATTAGACATTCCCATATATGAAATGAGTTGGGAAAAAATATATTCCATTATTGTACATATATTTTTTTTATTATATTATTTGGTCAATATAATTCTATGCAATAGTGTATTGTAAATATAGTAAAAATTATTTATCGTGGTTAATGTCATGACCCCCTCCCCACAAAGTGTACCCCTCTGGGGCCAGTAATGTGAGAAGGGAGATAATAACCCCTAAGTCATACCTATAATAGGCCCCAAGTTGGATACTGGAATCAAAAGTATAGTAAACACACAAATGGGTGGCAGTACCCTCTAATATAACACATGAAGAAGAGAGAGATTAGATAGAACTCAACCAACTCCAACTCAGACTAAAATATAAAAGAAATCCTAAGTACAAATATGTAATTTCATGAAAACTAATACAACTGAAAGTGTAAAAACTGCAAATACCCAGAGGAATGTAAAAAACAGTAGCAACCACAAACTCGAACAGATCCTGCAACCCCATGCTAGTAAAAACTAAATTGATCTCCAACCTGCTCCAAGTGACCTGAAAAATAATTTATATATACATAGGGTGAGTATAAAAATATACTGAGTAGATCGTCCCCGAATCCACTCATGAAAAATTAAAAAATTCATGTAAATCATGGTGAACAAAAAGTGAAACTAACTCGTCTGTAAAACTGGTATACCGTGTTCCCATATTCACCATTTTTGCTCTCACCAAGTAACTCATACATGAGTATATAATATAACAATGAATATCAAGGGTACCCTGCTACTACTTTCCCACTCATTTGACACTTTTCCCCAATGTCTCTCTTCATAAGAATCTCTATCCAAAAAGGCTTTCCCGCAGACACCTAGGGGAAGCACCACAACATTCACCTTGTGCAACAAAACCAACACGTCCACACAAGAATGTATCTAGTAAGTTTCTAGGAGCCACCACTGCTCACATAACGTGTATCATACGTCAGGCATTATTCCTCAATCCATTACAGCCCACACACCGAGTAAGAATCCTCAGGTCATCATAGCCTATAAATGTTACACCTATAGAAGTCCATAAGTCACTATATCTAGAATATATGTGTGTTAATAACCACAAGACATTAATGCTCTCTACACACATATATGTGGATAAATAACCATTGTTCCTTCCATAAAAAGTAACTATCAAGAGAAGAGAGTGGGGCCAGAGGGGGTAGTTATCCATCCATCATCCCACCGTAATGTTGGAGAAAACGTCCCCTAGGGCATAGAATCCATGATGTGTCAGTTGCCGGGAATGACAGGGTGGAGCAGCATATAGAAACCCAAAAAGTAAAGAGTATATTGTAGCTCACAAAAACACTATGGGAATAACCTAGTCTTAGACTCTACTACAGCTAACATCTCTTGGACTCCCGACTGTCACTTCTATGACTAGGTATCTCATAAGCACACAACCAATTTAAGAGCGTTAATACACTATTTCATTCCCTATTTATCAGTTGTACCTTATGATAATTAATTCCGCAAAAAATAATTAACCATTAAAAATTCCACATTATTTTTAATTAGAATCATAGCAAAAGTCCATTGTTCTCTCAAATTACATCCTCAGCATTGTGCCCAAGCAAGCTCCAACCCTATAGGTTAACAACATTTATTCAATAATTTATTTACAACATTACATTCCACTATTCCACGGCATTGTAGAAAAACATTATAATCTATTATGTAAAGACCTAGAATTTACATTTAATTTGTTTTTAATTATATGGAAATTTTAGGAGTCCATGAAAATTGATGGCACGTGATTCTACGGCCCTTAGTGCCCAGAATAACTTTCTGAACTTTTGTTCAGGTACGTTCAGTAAACGAATGATCGGGTGCTTCTAACATTTAAACAATTGCTCGAATTTGAAATCTGAGGGCACCATTGAACTCGCATCACTGGTATTCGCTTATAGAGGCATCACCTAGAAGGTATTTGGTCGAGGGTGGATGTTAGTTTTTCACATTTTCATGAGCGAATAAAATAAAATAAAATTGTGTAACATTTTATTTTTATTTTTATTTTATTTTGAAACTCATTGTGGATTTTGAGAGGTGGGTACCACCATAATTAAACCTCCCCTTGAGGTTATGGAGGTGGGGACCATAGAACCTAAAACCTCCCATGAGAGGATATAGAGGTGGGGACTACCTGAGATTAAACCCCATTGAGAATTCAACTTAAATGAGGGGAAGTCTCTTGAAATTACCCTTGATTAATTATGCCACCCCCTTCAATTAATACACCAACTCAAACAATTAATTATTCTAATTTGAAATTATCACAACATATTCTATAATATCAGCTAATTCATTTTTGGTGGAATTGGGGGAAACTATGGGAATAAGGGAGAAACATGGAGAATTTGGAGAAAGCTCTCCAACGAATAATGCCAATAAAGAACGCCGACTTCGACTTCAACTTAAAATTATTCCTTAGGAAAATCATTGATAAGGAATGTATTCAACATCAACGAACTGATAATCGAGGAAATGTTGATGTCACTGACGTCCGTCTATCCCCAACGACATTGTCTCCTTCATTGCAACCTCTGTCAACGAATCAAATGTAGTAGGGTGGGTGTTGGAATTATTTTCCTTTATCTATTCTTGATATTATTGTGATTCATTATTATATCATATTTCTACCACTCTAAGGTGGAGAGTGTGGGCCAAAAAAACATGGCTATTCCTCTCTTAATTTTTTAGGATAATTCATGTGTTCAACGCAATGGAGGAGGACGACTATCAACCACAATAAAGGCAATGATGCCACCCTGTGGCCACCACCGACCCGCGGCCAAGACACATCGTTCCCAGCCCCCTGAGCAACCCCGCGGCCACGTTCCGTCCACGGTTGATCCGTCCCGCGCCCTCGCAACACCCCCATGGTCGAGCCACCCTGTGGACTCATATTGTTCACAGCTGAGCTGCCCCGAGCCCTCACAGCACCCCCACGGTCGAGTCGCCATGTGCCCTCGCGACACCCCTTCAGCCTCACACCATCTACGGCTAAACCAACCCACTGCTTCATGACCCTCCTGGTAAAGTGCCACCCTCATGGCCCCACGGCCTCCGTGTTGCCGCTCTATGGGCCCTGCAGCCTTGCACCACCTTCGCGGCCCCAGCGGCCCTCCGTGGCCCTCCAAGGCACCACACAGCCCTCATGGCCTGCCAGACCACCCAGCGGGCCGTTTGAACATAGAAAGTCGGGTCGGACCTAGCAGGTCGGGCCAGGTCAAACCAAACAGGGTCGGCCCAGGCCGGGTTGGGCTGGGTCGGTCAGACCGGGTCGGACCGGACCCGGTCAAGCTATGAGCTTTAGGATCCTGTTCCCATAACATTGGCTTCGGTCGTCTGTTTGACAAATCATCAGTGGCACTGGAAATTGTGGAGAGAGATGGTTCTTTTGAGTATACCCCACTAGATATTTGAGTAATGTTGGAATATAGTTAGGTTGGATCGAGCAGAAATCCAACCGAGTCCTCAGGACAAAAAGGTTAATAACATTCAGATAGGGTGTCTGATTGACGCGCAGTCTATTGCATTGAGACTCCTATGTCGTGGATGTACTTTGGGATACATCTTTGTTGGACTTCGAGGAAGATGGAGTATCGACCAGTGGCATGTGGAGAAAACTATCTTGGAGACAAGAAAGTGTGGTGTGAGAACCGAGTAGCTAGTTGTGACGTGAAGTATGAAGAGCGATCCTGTCTGGGTCAGCAACAAGCGATACTCTATGGGTAAACTCCTAGCAATCCTATGTGGGTTAGCATCTAGCGATCCTTTTTGGTTCAGCACATAGCGATCCTCTATGGGTCATCACCGAGCGATCCTGGGTGGGTTAGCACCAGGCGATCATGTGTGGGTCAGCACCAACTAATCATGTGTGGGACTGCCTCTTAAAAGAGTAATATGATTCAGTGGTTACATATAATCATTTCTACTACTGTACTTTTGTTATAACTGGTGTGATCCGAGTTCGTATCAGTGCCTTACATTCATTTGTGGTAATACCTTGGTGGTATTCTTCTATGTGGAATACATGTGTGGAAATTTCCTTTGTTGTTTTCCTTCCTTTGTGGAAAAATTATGCTTTGGGATTTTGGGTTAGACCCTATTTTGCTTCATGATTGAGATGGGTATACTTGATAACTTAGGTATATGTACGGGCATATAGCTAAGTATGGTTGAATGTTGACTTCATTCTTTGAGGATTATCCTTTGTGGATTTTGTGAGACCATGGGTGTCTCAGGGTCCCTAGTGAGTATCATTATACTCACCCTTGCACGGGCTATGCCCACACCTTGTTGTGTTTGGTGCAGACGATGGGAAATGATGATCGAGACTAAGTGTACCTGGATAGGACGGTGCCCGGAGGAGGACCTTACATCGAGATGATACATGGAAGAGGTGGTCAGACATGTAGTATAGAGGAGGTGATATGTACCTGCCCTTTAGGAAGGAACCTCAGATGACGACCCGCCAACTGCCTTCCTTTAAGCTCCAGTTTACTTGTACTTTTAGTTTCTTATACTTTCTAGTTGGTCTTGTATTCTAGCCCTTTTTACTTAGGATACTCACTTTGTCTACTTTTCAGTTTAATTGAGTTTGTATTTTGTTGTGTGCTTGGTTGTTTGTGTTACTAGTTATTAAGGAAATGCCTTCCTGGTTTTAGGGAATACTCCTTCTATGCTAGTCGCCAGTGACTGGCCTATGGAAGGCGTGCATGGGGTAGTCATGGAACGGGCCCCGGGGGATGGGTCATGACATACTAAACAAAATTTGTCCATAGTGTGAGCAAATAAAATACATGTAGAGTCTTTTCCACCTATAACAAGAGCGTAAACCCATTCTCCATTGAAAATATAAACATGGAAAGCACATGGAATACCTCACCCATCTTCGCCCATTTCATAAGAAGGGTAAGAAAGACCAGCTTCCTTGATCATTGGGGAATCTAATGTAGATAAACAACCAATAAGAAATAGTAAGAATCCAAACATTCACATCCATCCCATTTCATCATCACGAGCTTCCTCCCCTACACCCACATGTATAACCCATTGCATCTCTCCACTCTATGCGTCACCTTCTGCCACTACCAGTAGGCCTCCATGCCCCTACATATCACAATATCCATCTAGGCTCACATCCCAACACAAGTAGTAGAAAAAAAAACATCATATTAATTGGGATGTTGGCCCTTAAAGAATCCAGAGGGTAACTTAGAACCATACAAGGAATTATCTTTTATCGAACAACCAGTTCTTTAATCCATCATTGATTCACCGATTTGTTATTCGTAGATTCCAAATTCAGAAAACCTAACCATTAAACTATCTCAAATAATTAAACTTTCTTACTCTACCAATTTAATTAACCTAAAATTTCAACAAGGTGAACCAGATTCATTTACATGCCTCTTTATCATTATCCAAACAATTATCAATTAATTTCATGATTATGTTCTTTACCAACTTAAATCATGAATGAATGCTAAACAAGAAAGCATAGATATCACACTATCTTGCAAAACAAGAGGCAATAACATACAATCGATATAAATTTATTTATCCAGTTAAAATATTTATTATGTCAATTCTATTGTTATACAGTGGGATAAAACATGATAACTATAAAATTTCACATAAAAGAAAACAATAGCAATGAATCCCCAACCACAAACGGTTCTTTTCATCCTTCATATGAGAACGATCCACCCGAAGGATCATAAAAGCCTTCTCCGGTGATAACTGTATCTACTCGAGGATGCAGAGACACCCCCACACACGTCAACACCGATGAAAATCCCATTAATAACCTAGAGATATAATTTCCTTAAAGGGAAAGGGGAAATAGAAGGATATTCATCCAAACGAACAATGATAAAAAATTCCTTTTATCGATGAAGGATTGACACTTGTTTCTGGCACCAAAATAGGGGGTGTGCATGCAGTAGTAAAAAACATCATGGTGAAATGATTGGAGGATTAAGGTTAGAAAACACCACCCCTTTAAGAATCAGGAATGTTTCAAGAATCTCACACCAGGGAACAAGAAGTCAGAACAACGAAGGAAGATATTTCATCCCTTAAGAAGATTTAACGGAGCAGTAGTTTATGATACACTGGATTTTCCATTAAAGGAGTGTCGCATTAAACCTCATGGATGGACCAAGTAAAGGAATCCCAGGTGTTAGGAGAATTAATATAGGAGTTATGAGATTTTATTCAGCCATAAGTCCCTAAAAACAAGGCCTTGAATGTGTTTTACATCATAGAAAATGTCAATGGGTTGAAACTGTAAGAAGCAGGAAGCACTATTCACGATCATAGAAACATTGTACACCTACTGATCCTAGAATCACAGCACAAGATTCTGGATACACTGTACACTCATCGATCCTTGACTAATTGATCGTGGACTCACCGATCCTGAAATCATTGTTAATGGAATGACTCATTAATCCTGGATGCACTGATCCTGGACTCACCGATCCTAGACCAACCGATCTAATCGTATAGTTCAGAGAACGACAGACCGATCTGATGGAACTATTCATAGATGTACAGACCGATCCGATAGTAATGTTCATATAATCACATACATATCATATGTTATTATTCATTGAACGACATGTTGTTCCAATGGTACTGTTCACAGAACGAAAAACCCATCAAATGGTAAAGTTCACATAACAACTCACTGATCTGATGGTACTATTCACATAACGATAGACCAATACAATGGTACAATTCAATGAATGACAGACAGATCTGATGGACACGTTCAAATAACGACTCATGGATCCGATAGTATTGTTCAAAGAATGAAAGACCGAAGTGATGGTACTGTTCATATAACGACAGACCGATCAGTTGGAATTTTTCATAGAATGAAAAACTGATCAGATGGTAATATTAACAAAATGACAGACCGATCTAATGGAACTGTGCACATCAGACTCACCGATGGAACAATTCACATCGGTCTCAATGATGGAACTATCCACATCGGTCTCACCGATTGAACTGTTCACATCAGTCTCACCAATCGAACACTTCACATCGGTCTCACCGATAGAATTGTTCACATTTGTCTCACAAATGGAACTGTTCACATCGGTCTCACCGATGAGAGTGTTCACATCAGTCTCCCTGATGGAACTTTTCACATCGATCACAACCATGGAATTGTAAACATCGGTGTCACCAAAGGAACTGTTCACATCGGTCTCACCGATGGAACTCTTCACATCAATCTCATGGAATGAACTATTCACTTCGGTCTCGCCGATGCGATTGTTCACATCGATCTCACTAATAGAACTATTCACATCGGTCTCACCGATGGAACTATTCACATTTGTCTCACCCATGGAAGTGTTCATATCAGTCTCACTGATGGACCTGTTCACATCAGTCTCTGTGATTAAACTCTTTACAGAATTGGAAAATACTGAATAATTCTTTGCGATAAGTCACCTTGACCACCTGGAACACCTCAGACAGCGGATTTTTTTAAAGGAATGGACCATAGAGGTTTGGGACATTACATCATATTCCTCTAAAAACATGCTCGTCCTTGATAATTCAAAACAAACCTAAAATGAAATAGAAAATAATTGTGAACAACCACCCATCATGATCACTAATCTCTGTTGTGACACAACATGCCCCAAGAAACAGACTTCTAGAGCCCAAAAATCACACTTCGAAAACATCCCAAATAGATGATGATGATTATGAACACCCAATATTTTGTGTAGATTCTCTGAATGCACCTCCTTAGACGTGGATTATAGAAGGCTTTCATCGATAAAAACCCCCACAAACTTTTTCAGGATCTCACGGAACACAACGTTCATCAATCCCATGAACACAGCTGGTGTATGGGTCATGCCGAATGGCATTACAACGAACACATAATTCCAATGACAACAATGGAAAGTAGTCTTCAGGATATCCTCATCTTTCACATGCATCTGATGATATCCTAACTGCAAATCGATCATTGAGAACCAAATTTCACACATTAGTTTCTCGAATAAATCACCAATACGTAGAAGAGGATATCGATTCTTAACTGTCACATTATTTAGGTGATGAAAATCTACACACAACCGCAAATTGTCGTCTGCCATCTTCACGAATGAAACCGGTGCACCCAACAGTGACACACCCAGCAAAACCAAACCACACATTAACAGTCCATCAAGATGTATGCATTGCTCTCATAACCCATAGGGGGTCATCTAATATGGATACATAGAGATATGATATGCTTCTGGTTGTAGATCGATCACATACTCAATCACTCGTCGAGGGGGTGATGCTACATCCTATTTGGGAAACACATCAGGGTACTCTTTTGCAACCCTAGGAAAATGCAACTATTGAACCTCTAAAGAACTCAGCATCAGCTCAGCCATTATGGATGTTAAGGAAGAAACACGTCTCTAACCCATATGAGGGTCTCGCTCACCAACGAACACCACTGGCTCTCCATCCGCATCGAAGAATAGAACAATACTCCTGAAGCAATCCACGATAGCCTATAATGAATACAACCAATCCATGCCATATATGACATCATATGGTTGTATTTTTAAACATAAGAAATTTCCCCAAGGGTGGTGCTACCCCTACACAAGCTCATAGTCTCTACATACATCAAACAAGATAGCTCTGCCTCCAACTAAAATAATTAACACGAAGGGTACTGGAAGCCTCTCTATCTCAATTCCCAATGCATGGGCATGGTTAGGTAATATGAAAGATTGTGTCACTCCTAAATCAAACAAGGCATACCCAAATGTAGAAAACAATAAATGGGTACCTCAAACGACATCTGGATTGCCTTGAGATGGCAACGCTAAAGCATGAATCTCTCCACGACAGCCTCTACAGCCTCTCTGGCCTTGAATATGACCACCACCACAGTTGCGCTCTGCTCTCTGAGGATGGAGGGAATCATGTGGTTGTCCTCGTCCAGCCCCATCTAACCTCTACGGATATAAAGCTGGTGAAACCTACTGCTGGTAACTCTATTAGAACTTCCTCAATGGAAGAACATAGAGCGGAACACCTGGTTCACGATGACTGCTCTGAATGGTCTATTACCCTCGCTACTAATGACCCTGACCACCAAAAGAAAAACAGTCACTTGATCCCTTGGCATGGGCTTGAGAGCCGCTACCACCAGAGAAATGAGATGTGGAGGTTTGCGACCTACTCCATACTTAACAGAAACACTTATACCCTAAAAACTAAGAACCCTGGACCAAAGCACTACTTCATGAGGAATCTTAACGACTCCCCTCTCATGATGATGACATTATGGAAAATTTCTTATCAACGACCACACCCCTCACTGGCACATCAAGATATTTCTTCAACATAAATGGGGTGACCTTGCGCTTTATCTGAGGATGCCAGGCCTCCTCAACATGCCACGCACTGGCCTCCTCATCTAGCAACAGGTCCGAAGCATATCGTTAATGGTTCCTAAAATGGATTCCAAACTCTCACACACTGGAGCTGCCCTGTAGAATGATAAGAAGCTCGTGGCGACATGACACCTTCGTAGTCAAAGAATGAAACTAAACTCTAAACTTTTCTCATGACTTCTCCAATGAGATCATTGACTCTAAACAATCCACGAGGAACAAGAACCTCCACTTCCTCTCTGCTCCATGTAGCATCATCACAACCAAGGACACCCATTCCTTCTTCTGATCATGGATCGAACTGAATCTTATCTCGTCCTCCTCCAACTGGTCTTCCAGGACTTCATATGAAATAGGGCCATCATTCTTCTATAGAATCTGGTATTGAAACTCTCATAGTGTCCTCCTCCTTGTGTCCTCATTTTCAACCTCTACCCGGAGGAGAACTTCTAGAACAACCAGTTGGATATGTTTTATGCGATCCTGATGAAGACGTCGACCTAGGGCCATACCTGTGAAATTTCAAATAGTTAGAGCTCCTAAAACTGGAATATGGAAGAATAAACATTAATTAATTAATTAATTGTTTTCTTTTATTCACTTTAGGTTAACCTATCCCAAGGTCTACCCATTCAAACATAGGCACAAAGAAGAATGATTCTTGAACTTTTCCTAGGGTTATACCCTACAACTAGTATCACCTTGTTTATTACCCATTGTAAACTTAAAGGTCTGTACATCAGATCATAAGGGGCCCTAATTCCAATGTCTCAACCGATCTTCAGTGTTTACATAACATGATAAACTAGAATAACATTTTTGACATACCAACCCATGCCACCTCACCTATTCCTAACTCCAAAATCCATCATATCCCTTAACCAGACCTCTCATACCACTCAGTCATGACCCCCTCCCCACATAGTGTACCCCTCCTGGGCCGGAAATTTGAGAAGGGAAATAATGAACCCCGAGTCCCACCCCCAGTAGGCCTCCAGTTGGAAACTAGCACCGATGGTATAGTAAACACACATGTTGGATGAATTACCCTCTATGATAAGAAATGCAGAAGAGAGAGATAAGATAGACACCAACCGACTGAAACTCAGACTGAAATATAAATTACATCCCAAGAACAAATATGTAATTCCATGCAATCTACTACAACTGAAAGGGGAAAAACTAAAAATACCCAAAATAAAGTAAAAAAGCAGCAACCACAAAACCAAACTACCTTAGAAACCCCATGCTAGTAGAAACCATCTTTATCTACAACATTATCTAAGTGACCTGAATAACAATTTATATATACACAGGGTGAGTATAACAGTATACAAAATAGGATCCTCCCTAAATTCTATCATGCAAAAGTAACGAAATCATGCTAAAGCACAGTGAACTACAAGTGAAACTAACTCATCACCACAATAGGTATACTATGTTCCCATCCTCACCTTGGATACTATCACCATGTAACACATACAAAAGTATATATTATAATAATGAATATCAAGGGTAACCCACTACTAATTCCCCACTAGTTTGACACTTTTCCCTAACATCGCATGCCCTATGCGTCTCTCTCCAAAAATTCTTGCCCGTAGACACATAGGTGAAGCACAACGACATTCACCTTGTGCAAAAAATCCCACAAGTCCAAACCAGAAAATAACCAGGTAGTTTCTGGGATCCACCCCTGCTCGCATAATGTGTATCATAAGTCAAGCATTATAATTCAAGCCATTACAACCCACACACCGAGTGAGAACCCTCAAGCTATCATAGCATATAAATGTTACACCTATATTAGTCCATATGATACTATATCCAGAATATGTGTTTGTGAATAACCACAAGCCATTACATCCCTCTATATACATATATATGGAAAACATACCATTGTTCCTTCCAGCACATGTAACTACCAAGAGATGAGAGTCGGCCCAAATGGGATATCTAGCAATCAATCTTCCCACCAAAATGTTGGGGAAAACACCCCTAGTGCTCAGAATCATCGAAGTGTCAGTTTCCCTAACTGACAGGTTGGAATGGAATATAGAAACACAAAAATTATAGAATATAATATATCTCACAACCACACTATGGGAATGACCTAGAATTAGACTCTACTACAGCTAACGCCTCTTAGACTCTTGGCTTCCACTTCTAAGAAAAGGTATCTTATAAGCACACAACCAATTTAATAGGGTTATTAACTTATTTCTTTCCCTTTTTATCAGTTGCACTTTACGTTAATTATTTCATTAAAAAATATTTAACCATTAAAAAGTCCACATTATATTTTATTAGCATCTTAACCAATGTCCACTATTCCTCCAAATTACAACCTCCGCATTACGCCCCAGCAAGCTCCAACCCCAGGGGTTAACACCATTTATTCTATTATATATTTACAGCATTACTTTCCCTTCTTCCCAGACATTCTAGAAAAATATCATAATCTACTAAACACATGGGGATCAACATGGTAGGTAGATGAACTACCCGCTGAGTTTTTCCCACCTATAGAAATAGCATAGACCCATCCTACCTTGTGAATCCAAACATGGAAAGCACGTGGTATCACCCATGCATCTTCACCCCTTTCATGAAGAAGGGTATGAAATACCAGCTGCCTTGAGAAGTGGGGAATGTAATGAAAATAAACAACCAATATGAAATATTAAGAATCCAAACATTCCCATCCAACCCATTTCATCATCCATGGTGTCCTCTATAACTCCCACATGCATAACCCGATCCATCTTGCCACTCTAGGGGTCTACTGCTACCACAACCATTAGGCCTCCATGCCCCCACACACCACAAAAGACATTATGGATCATAACACAACACAAGCTGTATAAAAACAAACATCATATCAATTGGGCTCTTTTCCCTTAAACAATCATGTGGGTAAATAATAACCCTATAAGGAATTATATTTTATCGAAAAACTAAAACATTAATCCATCTTGGAATAACCTATTTATTATTCGTAGGTTCAAAATTCATAAAACCTAAAAATTATGCTATCACAAATAATTAAACATGTGTACTGCACCAATTTGATTAACATAAAATTACAATAAGAATAACCAAATTAATTTAAATGCCTCTATATATATATCAAAACAATTATAAATTAATTCTGGCTTTATGTTCTTTACCAATTTCCTTCTTGAATGAATGAAAAACAAACCAGCATAGATATCAAACTCTCTTGAAAAACATGAGGTGGTAACTTATGATGAATATCAATTTTTTTATCTGGTTAAAATATTATTTATTTCATTTCCATTGTGATATACTTGGGTGAAACAGGCTAACTATATGGTTTCACATAAAAGAAAAGAGAAGCAACTAATTCCCTTCCTCAGACGGCTCTTTTCGTTCGTTATATGAGAATGATCCACACAAAGGATCATGATCCCCTTATCTCATTACAACTATATCTACCCAATGATGTAGAGGCACCACAACACTGGTCAACATCCAAGAAAATCCCATTATGAACATGGAGATACCATTCTGTAAAAGGGAAAGGAGAAATAGAAGGAGATGAACCTAAAAGAATGATGGAAAAAATCCTTATATCGATGAAGGATCAACAGTTACTAATGGAACCATAATAGGGGGTGTGCATGCTATAGTAATAAACTTCAAGGAGATAGGATATAAGGATTAAGGTTCGATCAAACCAATCATATGGAATGAAAGAAAGGATCGATTGTCTCGCACCAGGGAACAAAAGGTAGACCAGTGGAGGAAGAAATCACATCCCATTAGATGATTTAATGGGGAAACAATTTATGATACGCTGGATTTTTCAATAAAACCAAATCACATTAAACCACATGGTATGACCATGTAAAGGCATCCTGGGACTTAGGAAATTTAATATAGGAGTTACGAGATTTTATTTGGCCTTAAATCCCATAAAACAAGGCTTCTAATTAAATTTATATCAAAGAAAACGTCAAATGGGTGAAACGGTAGGTAGCTAGAAACACTTTTCACGATCCTGGATACACTGTACAGGATTCTAGAAACACTATACCCTCACTGATCCTGGACTCACTGCTCCTGGAAAAATTATTCACAAAATGACTCACCGATCTGGGACTCACCGATCTTGGACTCGTCGATCCTGGAAACATTGTTCATGGAATGACTAACCATTCCTGGACTCACTGATCCTGGACTCACTGTTCCTTGACTTAGAATTCATAGAAACACTATTCAAAAAATGACTCACCGATCCTAGACTCACTTATACTGGAAACACTGTTTTCAGAATGACTCACTGATCCTGGAAACACTATTAACATAATGAATCACCGATCATGGACTCACCAGTCATAGACTCCCCGATCTAATGGTGTTGTTCACAGAATGAAAGATCAATCTGATGGCACTATTCATAGAATGATTGACTGATCCTAAGGTATTGTTCACAGAATGATAGACCAATCTGATGGTATTATTAATAGAATGACAGAACGATCTGATTTTACTGTTCCCAGAATGATAGATCAATTTGATCGTGCTATACGCATAATGACTCTACCATATGATGGTATTTTTCATAGAATGACACACCGATCTGATGGTGCAGTTCACAGAAAGACAGATTGATCCAATGGGACTATTCACGTAATGAATCACTGATCTAATTGTACTTTCCATAGAACAACAGATGTATATGATAGAATTGTTCACGGAATGACAGACCATTCTCATGGAAGTGTTCACATAATGACAGATCGATTTGATGGTACTGTTCACAGAATGACAGACCGATCTGATGGAACTATTCACATCGGTCTCACTGATGGAACTGTTCCAATCGGTCTCACCCATGGAACTATTCGCGTCTGTCTCACCCATAGAAATTATCGTATGAGTCTCACCGATGGAAATCTTCCCATCGGTCTCACCGATTGAATTGTTCACATCGGTCTCCCCGATGGAATTGTTCACATCGGTCTTACCGATGGAACTGTTCACATCGGTCTCACCGATGGAAGTGTTCACATCAGTCTCACTGATAGAACTATTTTCAGAATTGGAAAATATTGAAATATTGTTGAGGATAAGTAACCATGACTTCCAGGAACACCTCAGACACTAGATTTTTGCAAAGGAATGGACCATAGAGTTCTGAGCCGTTACATTTTAGGTGAAAATTGTTTTACAAGTGCTTAAAATAAAAATATAATTATTAAAAATCTAAAAAAAATTCATCTAATAAGTTTAATTCATTTTATGACATTATATCTTAATGTCATGATAATTATCCATTTTTTCATTCCTAATGAATAATGATCAGTAATACTTTTTATTTTTAAAATTTAAATGCAAACCATGTATCTATCATATATAGGGAACCCCTTATCATACCCTATTCCGATATAGAAGACACTTTTTATTGGTTATTAAGTACCCAAAGAACATCGTTAATTCAATCCTAAATTCCTATAACCCTATTTTTTTTAATAAATCCAACTGAATTATCCATTTGATGCCAAATATAAGATGTTTTTCAAATAATAAGTAACACCCCTAAATGAGCATTTTGTTATTTAAATTCATCACCCACTTAAATAAATTCATGTTAAACCATTATTATATAATAAATTAATTATCCGAAATATAATTTTTTTATATTAATGGAATTACATTCAACCATATTTTCTTCTATCAAATGGGCTAAAAAATCATCCTTCGTATATACAGTGGTCTACTGTCTCACAACAAGATGTTATTCATTTTCTCTAACCACTGATCACATATGAATATAATGATTAAATAATTATTTATATAAGATATATATAATAAAATTATACTTTTTTAATTATAATTTCACATATACCATCTTAATTTCCATTCTATGGGAATATGATAAGATCAGTCATGTGTATTGAGGACTACCATCTCACGAAGAAATTTGATTCATTAAGACGTTACAAGGAATGTAATAATGATGATTTAAATGAAAATATGTTATGTATATGAAATAATTTTTTTTATTTAATCATAAAATCCCTATTTATATTTTTTATTCAATTTGTAGAGAATATAGAAATAGTGTTCATGTGTACGTATAATATACAGACTAAATGTCCTTTATATTTAATTTTGTATCATTAAATATTATGGATTAATATATAAAATATTTAATAAATATATGTTATATTTTTATCTTTTTTTATCATTATCGATACTTTGAATCCATGAAGAATGTAGGGGGACCAAAATAGATATATCAAAACATACTTGATAAAACAAAGCATATATTTTCTGAAACGTGACATCAAACTATAATTATTCATAAATGGGTAATGAAAATTAATATGAAAATAATATAGAGTTTGAAAATTTTAAACTGGGTTCTATAATTTAATCATAACTACCTTATATTTATTAAATATGAGGTTTGAACATTTAAAAAGGAAGTTGAGACTTTAGTTAAGGGATTTCCTTAACACATTTTTACTTTTTTAAGACACATTCCATATTCACCACATATCGCTTTTATGTTGTCTATATTATTCATATAATAATATACTATGATTCATGTATTGGGACTTAAATATCAATTTTAATATATCTCTTTGATTGGATTTACTGTTCAAACATTACAAAAGAGGTTACAAATTTTAGTCTCACTTTTTCTTCTGTGAGGTATTTGTTTTATTATTAACATATCTTAATTTATAAGGTGTATATGAATATCCTTTTAAATGAAATATCATGAATTTATTCATTATAATAATATTTCATTTTTTATTTAATATTATTACTTCATGAGGTATACAATTCAAAGTTAATAATGTGGTAATGATTTTATGCAACATTCTACTCGTTTATCAGGATTGTTTATGATTGCGTTTTTATAATAAAATAATATGATACATCTCTGAAGAAACATGTGAATTTTCTTCAGATCTATTTATTCAATGAGAATACATATTTTCCCTTCATTTTCCAATCTTTATGTACTCAACAGTTCAATATAATTTATTTGAATACCGAAATTATTTCTCTCGTTGATAAAAAACCTATTCTTCTTCCAAACCCATGATTCCTTAAATTGTTTTAAAAATACTTTTATTATTATCCATGTGATTTTTAATTATATTATTAATTTATTACTTCTATCATAAATTTTCTAAACAAATATTCATATTTTTTTTCAAATGATGCCTGATAGAAAATTATTAGAATTTGGAAATGAATCCTCCCATTAATGTGTAAATCAGGAAAGAAACAATCCACTATCATGACTAGTCATTTAATTCAACTTTAATTTAATATTATTAAATTTAATTTTAAATGTAATATTTTTTTAAAAAATATTTTTATGTTTATTTTTGTGTAGAAATGGTATTTCCATCAAATTTTTTTTAAAACGTCATTGAAAATTAGTTTCTATCATTGATGACTTGAATTAATGTTATCTATGAATTATAATGGAAATGGTCCTAGGATACCATTCATCTGTGTATCTTAATGGTTAATTTTTATTGTATATTTATTTAAATGAATCAAGTCTCTCTTCCATGGATTATACAATGATAAAATACGTATGAATCTCATAAATTTTCATGAGTTTCTGTGTGTTGAAATCATGAAATAATTATGAATCTTATAACAAACAGATATTTTTATGATATTTTTTAATGAAATAAAATTTCATTGATGTATTTCATTTCATGTTACACCATTTCATTCATTCGTTATATAAAACACCAATTTAATTTCCACAACACACAACATTAGAATATATTGGGTTATAGGTGACATTGAGTTTTAGAAAAATAATGATATTGAAATTTAAAAATGAACATTATAACCTAGAAATATAACATATTAATATAAATAGTAAAAAATGAAAACAAAAAAATATTTATATAATGATAACATATTTATAATTAAATACATAATTTCTAATAATGTTTTTATTATCTTTCAAAATACATATTTCTCACAAAGTAATATTAATGTCATTTTATGAACAATAATAAAATTTAGATTTTACACATTTGTAAAATAAATTTAATAAAATAGTTTTTAGGTTTTATTTTTAATTGTAAAATATTATTGGGGTTATTTTATTTATTATTTTGTGAAAATAATAATTTCATATTAATAGTTAAATATATTTAATTAAAATTGAAAATTTTATTTTCTGTTAATTTATTAATAAATTTAAATTATATTATGATTTTATTTAGAATTATATTTAGTTAATATATATAGATATATATTAATCCAATTTATTTCATTGGAAAAAATTTAATATAAAATCATCCTAACCATTTGTTCTTTTTTCATTTAAAAACTCGATTTCTAATTACATCCACATTGTGCAATTTCAATTAATTTTTGAAACTTATCTCAATTGAATTTAGAAAAATGGTTGGTATATTTTTAAAAATAATTATTTATAATATTTAATAAATGCAACATAAATTTTTACCATAGTTATTAATGAATGAAACAAAAAATTATCATTGTGATGAAGGTAAACATTATGTCATATGTGTTAAACATAGAATATAATGTGTTAAAATGATCCAAAAAATTCCAAAACCAATTAAATTCCCAAATATAGACCATATAATTTCATTTATCTTTTTTTATTTTATTTTAGGAAATTAATATAGAATCATTTTGGGTGTAATTTGTAACACCCCATGATTCCACGGTACGTTTCCCTTCGAATAATGCAATGGCGTGCATTGTACGCAACTTCGAGATTTTAACACACCACAACCAATCAAACTAGCCATTATTAATAGTAATACCTAATTTTTGAAATTTTATATATTTTATCTCTCAAAATGGACTTCATTTTGGGATTAGGAATATCTAAATTATCCTACAGTGAAATTTTGGTACTTTTCGGATAAATTTCATATTTTGATGAATAGTGAAAATTACTAAATTTTAATAAAAAAAACTTTTTTAATCAAAATAATTAATAGTGATAAATTTTGAATTTGAGTTGTTTTAAAGTATATTTATAATATATTTTATCCATTTAATACAATGTGGGACATTGAACATAATTTCACATTTAAACCAGACATAAACAAGTGCCAATCTTTTGATAGTTATTATCTCTTAAAAACACGCTTGTTATTTTAACAACGGGAATTAATTTTAAATTAATTTCATCCAATTCTGTGTTTTTAATTTTTAAAAATGGATTCCATATTTGGAATCAGCATGTTCAAATTGTGTAAATAGATAACTTTCATTTTTAGACATTTTTAATAATTACTGCGGTAAATATTTTATTTACCATGGTTAAGGGTAAATCCGGTAAATAAAGGTTAAAAAATAATATTATAATAATACTAAATTACACAAAAACGTGTCATAGACTTATTGGTTGATACATGTTCGACCGTAGGAATCTTTGGGTCGATTTGGGGACCCCATTGAGCTACTTGTAGGTGATAGGGACACTTTATTTTAATTAAGTGAAAATGAATAAAAAAATGACACAAACATATATCTTTTAGAAAAACAATTTTTACATAGGGTAATAAATTTTCTATTTTCTACTATAAATATTCATTAGATAGATAAAAATATATCCTACATAATGATATTTTATTTATAAATTTTAGAGATTACATAATTTAATTTATTTATGACACAATGATGATGCAGTAATTACCATAATAGTGAAAAATTAGAATAATTAATATTATAAATACCCAAATAAATATAATTTGAGAATTATATTGAATTAAACTAATTTTATAGGTTTATATGACAAATTCGTATTTATTTAATTAACTTTTTTCGAAGTGATAATTCTTTTACGTGTTTCACAAAAATAAACTATTGAATATTGTCAAAATTGACAAAAAAAGAGTCTTTATAACAAATATTATATTATTATTTGATATTAAATTCATAAAAATCTATGTTTCGGCCAAGAGACTTATATCATGATAGATTCATCATTAATGGACCACTTGGGGGTCTTTTTAATGTATATGGTAAGTTTATTAACAATATAATATAAAAATACAAAGAGACATTTTAAAAGTGAAACTAATTAACTTAGAGTTAATACTTA
Source organism: Viscum album (assembly GCA_963277665.1). Lineage (NCBI taxonomy): Eukaryota > Viridiplantae > Streptophyta > Magnoliopsida > Santalales > Viscaceae > Viscum > Viscum album. The sequence continues at coordinate 1,760,481,800 of OY728120.1, read as the reverse complement.
AAGATAAGGTTAATATAAGTACCCAAACCTGTCTAAATTCTATTGGTTGCATTTTTTGCGACACACCACCACCTTAAAATTTAAATAATCAACTTTGGAGCCATTATTAACCGAATAAGAATTTATTATAAATTAATATTTCTAGATTTTCCAAAGGTTCCCCTCACCCCTCTTATAAAAGGGCACTCCTCCTTCTCATTTCATCACACCTTTTAAGCCTTTTGGTTCGGCCAAACCCTGCCCAAATACTCTCAAAAATTTCCTCACTACAACCTATAGGCCTTAGTTTGATCATAAATCCATCTTAAGGAGCCCTTTTGATCAAATCAAATGGAAGAACCCAAAGAAGAGGTAATGTTTTCACCACCCTTTTCCAAGTTTCTTTCTTCTTCCACTTCTTCTTTCTTTGTTATTACCATTATAAAATAATAACTCCAGTATAATATATATTCTATTATGATATTATAATTATGGTACCACCATATTCAGTATTCTATCCACCCTTTGAATAACATGTCACCACACGTGCGTACGTACGGCTTACCGTCTCCACATCATGGTGTAATTGTTATTCAATATATTATTATTTGGATGGGTATAATAATGATGTGTAACTCATGTAAATAATAAATATAACATGATAATGATTCTTTATATAATATAACATCCAGTTATATATTTTTTGAATATCAAAATAATGATATTGTCGCTCGTGCGTACGTACGGACTACCGTCTCCACGAACGCGATGAGATTCAATCTCCATCATATCCATTCAAGTATAATTATAATTCGATGATTTAAAAATAGTATCTAAGGACTTGATATCATTCTGGATATGAATAATATACATCCCATTAATAACGAATATGGCTCACATAACAAAGAATATAAAGTAAAATGAACATGTTAACACCCAAAATGATGATAATTTTAAGATATTATTAACAAATCAATGTTAAAAGATCATATATGATATCATATTAATGTAAATGATTCTTGTATAATTCAATAACAATTATTTAAACATTATACAGGAGGTTAACCTACCGTCGACAAAGGAAAAAGTACAATGTAAGGGGTTTCTTATCTCACTCTTAATTTCGTGAGAATTCCATTGTTCACCACTTATTTATTGCATGTGGTCTATGTGTACATCCCATGATTTTATTCATTGTGTAATATACTATAATTTATGGGTATTTACATCATCATTGTATGATATTTCTTTCATGGGTGCATGTTTCATAAGTTACCAAATCGATAAGGGAATTTGATATTTCAATTTCAACTCATTCGGCTTTACGCATAATTCATTGAATATTTTACTCCAAGATTATGTGTGGAATTACTATTAATTTTCTTATGTCATATTTTCCACTCCCCTTTCTGTGGATATACATTTTATATGCATAATCACTCTATTTATCAATTTTCAAGTGATCGGTATGAACTTGATAAGTGTAACTTTAACTCAATCTCCATTTATTGAGTAAAATATCCAATTTATTGGTGTTGTTTTTACAAGAATATGTGTGAATGTCATCTGATTAATTTACACTAAATATCCAATAATATTGAGTGTATTTATATTTTTCACACATAATTATGTCATTGATTTATCCTTAACCTACAGATATGATCTTTATAATAGAATTCATCTCAATTTACATTCCATTGAGACTTCTTTGTTGTTATACACCAAATCACTTTTATATGGTGTATATATTTTACTTTGACATAGTATATCATGAATCCCTTTATTATCATGATATTACACAGTTTTTATTACATCAATTATTTGTATTCATGGGTCTCTCTTTTTCTTAGAATCTCTAACTAAAATACCATTTTTAAATGTTTTGAAGACTTATTCATATAAATCTTGCTCATTAATGTCCAGGTTTTAAAAATGGTTTTAAGGATTTATTTATATGGACATTAATGTTTTAAAATTACAAATCCATTTAAAAAGTTTCAAAGTGGTATGGGACACTTTGATTCAAAAATATATTTTTAAATGGATTCTTGACAAATAGTGTGACTTTTTAATGATTTCAAGAAAAGGGGGATATTTATCTCAAATAGTTTTGATGATTATTTTTATCTATGTCAACATATTTCATTATTCTTGATTGAGGTTAATGTGATACAATACAATATTCCATATTGTATCGAATGGGTTATGTTTGACTGTGGATGTGCTATTTTTATACCATTCATGATTTGTGGTTAAAGTATTGACATTTCATATACTAGTTTTAATACGAATGTTTATGTTATGTTTAAACCTGTTCATATGAGGAATGCATTAGACTTAATAAGTGACGAGTGTAGCCCGATATAGCTCCTCGATGCATCAGCAGGTCTCATGAGACAAACTAGTGTCTTGGCACAAGGCCTTGGAAAAATATTATTTGTAGTCTTGGCACGAGGCCTTGGCTATGTGGTTATGATAGTCTGGCATTTTGGATTCCATCCTTATGAAAGTGGTTATTGATATTGCATGTGATCATTCGAATAGTAGAATATCCATGTGAGTAAGTAAATGGAATTATTTCATTTTACCTTTTCCATTTTATGCTTATGTTCAAGTTCAATAGGCTTTTGTTTTAGTTATAAATTTCCTTAAGTGTTTATGCTTATCTATGAAAGTTTCTGCTATAATGTTATCCTTACTGAGCATCTGAGATCACCCCTTTCAATGTTTTATTGTCCCAGGATTATGAAGAAGTAATTTATGAATAACCTGCAGAGATAGTATGAGGGGATATGAAGACAAGATGTTTTTGTAGTTTTTTTACCTTATGATTTAATGTAAGACTTATGAATATATCTAGTGTTTTCAAGACTACTAAACTAATCGGTCTTTCGAGACTTGATCCTTTGTGATCATGCCAATGTTATGTAATAATGCACTGACTCTTGGTATTTAGGGTCGGGGCGTTACAGTTGGTATCATAGGAAGTTTCGTACAAACCTTGGAAGCTAGATTTAGATAAACTCTGATTAGATCACGTAGACTTAAGATTAACATTGAGGATTAGTATAGAAAAACTTCCTAGACGTTTGGTATTATAGAGATTTTTTGAGTTTTCCATGAAATACATCCCTTTCTGGATACGAGCAGGTAGAGGCGGCTCTAGAACAGATGTACCTTGGGGTAAAACCCGAAAACACCGCTTTGATCTAGACTCGAACGGGAACTGGTGCACGACAATGGGCCTTGCTTCACTCTTGGTTACGACAACCCCATGGGATATTCTTAGGATAATTTATAATTTCTTTACAAACTGATTTAATGTAATATATATATAAGATGAGAGTAAATGACATTGGCTAATCCTAATATGTTTCAAATTGAGAATATGGTGACATGTTAATCTCTAAATGATTTTATGACTACTATTACTCACACAAGGATTTCTCATTTTAGTGAATGGCTGGATTCCAAGGAAGTCATAGTGACTTAGATAATGATGTACAAGGTGGGAACGGTGGTGGAAATGAGAAAAAAAATGGAATGTTGATAGGTGTAAAAGATATAGTCTTTATGCCAAATCAGTTTTCCAAAAATATGATCAAAAACATATATATTAACCAACTCCCAAAATCAACAAGGAAGAGAAAGGTGATGAATTATAAGATCTCCAGCAATGGAGACCATGGAGAAAATAACCCTCAATTTTCATCATGCAGGAAATGTGGAAGGAGACACCCAGGAAAGTGTCTCAATGGGACAACAGAATGCTTTACGTGCGGGAAGGAAGGACATAAAGTGAAGAATTTCCGAAGAAAAATGAAGAGTACTATGGAAGAAGATAAAAATGGTCCCAAGAGTCCATTTACAGTCATTTACCATAAATGTAGGGGACCCAGCCATTACCCGAGTGAATTTCCTATTCTATAGGATATTTTCTTGGTCAAAGAAGAAGCTATGTGGAAAATAAATGGTTGGAGAAATGTTTAAAAAGTATTAGCGCTCCTTGTTGATGGGTTTACATTGGAATAATTTTATCTTGTATTTGTAACCCCACAGTTTTCCATGGAGAATGATATTTGAGGAAGAATTTTCTCTTCTCTTGTGGATATTGGTATAAATAACAATTTGGTTTTATATGATCATTGGGGTTTGAGAGAATTATAAGTTATTATAATTTGGGATGAAAATGAAAGGTATGATATAACATTTGTGGTTAAATTATGTTATTTTGAGTAATTTATCTCATTTTGGTAATATTATAAAATATAGTTTTTGAAGAAGGAAAACACGTAGACCGTGTGACAACCCATCGCGTCGGACAAAGCTGTGGGAATCGAACCCACAACCAAAGTGTGATTTGGATTTATCTCCTACCACTGGACTACGTGAAGTCCCTGGTTAGTGTGACTATTTTTTTTAGTTAAATGATTTTATTGATCAATAATATGTTGATTTGGGTTCTTATGTCTTATCAAATGAATACCCTTAGTATAGGAAAATGATTTGGTGATTAAGTGATAAATGTTATTTTGGAAGATGTTCACTTTGTTGGGAACCCTATATGTCCAAGGAAAATAGAATACTATGGGATGTCATTAGAGGAGTAATGGGGGATTTTTATCTATGTTTTTATTGTGGATCTATAGTGATTTGGGTTATTTATGGAAATGATTAACCTATAATAAAGAATATGTGATTAGGTTAATTACTTTTAAGTATGTTACTTTAAGAGTAAATGATTTCATTTGGAGATACAATTTAACGTGGAAGACTACATTCTTATATGTTTTGGGTTTCAATATTAGTTTGGATTATATTGAAGGATTTTAACGAAAATTTATTATTGAATGGTATTTATTTACCTTTGGGGTATTGTTGGTTTAATTTTAGAAATTAAGATTAGTATTTTTTTTCTTTTTCTCAAATGGAATATACATTTGGGGGATCATCAGATCGTATACTAACCATTTTGGTTTTGATTAATCTCTAAAGACAAGTTAAATATATAGTTTATCCTACATGGATCATGTATTTCTATAGAAGTCTATTCTATCTCTTTTATTGTGACAAAGTCTTCTTGAATACTCATTGTTCATAAAAAATAAGTTAGTGGTAAAAATTTATTAAATAATGAAACTCTACTTAAAAATTAAGTATATCCCTTTATGGTCTTAGTCAATATCATAAATGAATTCCTCTTCCTTATGTAATGTAACTTAAAACAAAAAAAAAATGTTGTCCATTTACTTTCCTACTAAGAGACTAATGGTCGTTTGTCCCAACAACAGTTTGTGGTTTTCATATTGTTAACTTTCTCCTGATCATTATTTCTATCTATCTCCATCAGAACGAGACACATGTTTTATCATCCATATCCATGTTTTCCTACATGGAATCCGAGTATGGGTTATCTTGGATGACCTTTATTCCTATCTTTCATTCTTTTAAAGTGATAGTTTTATTGAATCTTTTTCCGATGTGGGACTTTCCTTTATATTCCCAAGCACAATTTTAAAAATTGCGAGGACAAAATTTATTGAAGGAGGGGAGAATGTAACACCCCATGCTTCCACGGTACGTTTCCCTTCGAATAATGCAATGGCGTGCATTGTACGCAACTTCGAGATTTTAACACACCACAACCAATCAAACTAGCCATTATGAATAGTAATACATACTATTTGAAATTTTATAAATTCTATCTCTCAAAATGGACTTCATTTTTTTGATTCGGAATATCGAAATTATCCCAGGGTGGTATTTTGGTACTTTTCGGATAAATTTCATATTTTGATGAATAATGAAATTTGCTGAATTTTAATTTAAAACAACTTTTTTAATCAAAATAATTAATAGTGATAAATTATGAATTTTAGTTGTTTTAAAGTATATTTAGAATATATTTTTACCATGTAATACAATGTGGGTCATTGAAAATAATTTCACATTTAAACTAGACATAAACAAGTGCCAATCTTTTGATTGTTATTATCTCTTAAAAACACGAATTTTGTTTTAACAAAGGGAATTAATTTTAAATTAATTTATTCCACTTCTGTGTGGTGAATTTGGAAAAATGGATTCCATATTTGGAATCAGGATGTTCAAATTCTGTAAATAGGTAACTTTTATTTTTAGACATTTTGAATAATTACTATAGTAAATATTTTATTTACCATGGTTAAGGGTAAATCTGGTAACTAAAGGTTAAAAAAATAATATTATAATAATAATAAATTACCCTAAAACGTTTCCTAGCCTTATTGGTTGATAAAGTTTCGACCATAGTCATCTTTGGGTAGATTTGTGGACCCCATGGATCCACTGGTAGGTCATACAGACACTTTATTTTAATTAAGTGAAAATGAATACAAAAATGAAAAAAGCATATATCTTTTAGAGAAACAATTTTTAAATAGGGTCATATATGTTGGATGTTCGACTATAAATATTACATAGAAATATAATAAGATATACTACATAATTATATTTAATATATAATTTTTAGAGATTACATATTTTAATTTATTTATGACACAATGGTGATGTAGTAATTTCCATAATAGTGAAAAATTAGAATAATTGATATTATAAATACCCAAACAAATCTAATTTGAGACTTTTATTGAATTAAACTAATTTTATAGGTTAATATGACTTATTAGTATTGATTTAATTAACTTTTTTCTAAGTAATAATGTTTTATGTGTTTCAAAAAAATCAACTAGTGAATAGTGTCAAAATTGACATAAGAGAAGTTTTAAAACAAATATTATATTATTAATTGGTATTAAATTCCTAAAAATATAAGTATCAGCCAAGATACTTATATCATGATAGGTTAATCATTAATGGACCACTTGGGGGTCGCTTGGATTTATATGGTAAGTTTAGTAACCATATAATATAAAAATACAAAGAGACATTGTAAAAGTGAAACTAATTAACTTAGAGTTAATACTTAATGATATGGTTAATATAAGTACCCAAACCTGTATAAATTTTATTTGTTGAGTTTTTTTCGACCTATCCCCACCTTAAAATTTAAATAAACAACATTGTAGCCATTAGAAACCGAATATGAATTTATTATAAATTAATATTTCTAGATTTTCCAAAGGTGCCCCTCACCCCTCTTATAAAAGGGAACTACTACTTCCCATTTCATCAAACCATGAAAGCCTTTTGGTTCGGCCAACCACTACCTAAATACTCTCCCAAATTCCCTCACTACATCCTATAGGCCTTATCTTGATCATAAATCCATTATATGGAGCCCTTTTGATCAAATCAAAAGGAAGAACCCGAAGAAGAGGTAATGTTTTCACCACCCTTTTCCAAGTTCCTTTCTTCTTCCACTTCTTCTTTATTTGTTATTACCAATATTAAATAATAACTACAGTATCATATATATTCTGTTATGTTATTATAATTATGGTACCACCATATTCAGTATTCTATCCACCCTTTGAATAACATGTCTCCACACGTGCGTACGTACGGCTTGCCGTCTCCATCTCGTGGTGTAATTGTTATTCAATATATTATTATTTGGATGGGTATAATAATGATGTGTAAATCATGTAAATAATAAATATAACATGATAATGATTATTTATATAATATACCATCCAGTTATATATTATTTTAATATCAAAATAATGATATTGTCGCTCGTGCGTACGTACGGACTACTGTCTCCACGAACGCGATGAGATTCATTCTCCATCATATCCATTCATATATAATTATAATTTGATGATTTAAAAATAGTATCTAAGGACCTGATATTATTCTGGATATGAATAATATACATCCCATTAATAACAAATATGGCTCACATAACAAAGAATATAATGTAAAATGAACCCGTTAACACCCAAAATGATGATAATTCTATGATATTATTAACAAATCAATGTTAAAAGATCATATATGATATCATATTAATGTAAATGATTATTTTATAATTCAATAACAATTATTTAACCATTATACAGGAGGTTAACCTACCGTCGACCAAGGAAAAAGTACAAAGTAAGGGGTTTCTTATCTCACTCTTAATTTCGTGATAATAAAATTGTTCACCACTTAATTATTGCATGTAGTGTATGTGTACTGCGCATGATTGTATTCATTGTGTAATATACTTTAATTTATAGGTATTTACATCATCATTTTATGATCCTTCTTTCATGGGTGCATGTTTCATAAGTTACCAAATTGATAAAGAAATTTGATATTTCAATTTGCACTCATTTGGCTGTACGCATACTTCATTGATTATTTTACTCCATGATTATGTGTGGAATTACTATTCATTTTCTTATGTCATATTTTCCACTCCCCTTTTTCTGGATATTCTTTTTATACACATAATCACTCAATTGATCAATTCTCAAGTGATTGGTATGATCTTGATAAGTGTAATTTTAACTCAATCTCCATTTGTTGAGTTAAATATCCAATTCATTGGTGTTGTTTTTACAAGAATATATGTGAATATCATCTGATTGATTTACACTAAATATCCAATAATATTGAGTGTATTTATATTTTTCACACATAATTATGTCGTTGATTTATCCTTAACCTAAGGATATGGTCTTTAAAATAGAATTCATCTTAATTTACATTCCATAGAGACTTCTTTGTTGTTATACACCAAATCACTTTTATATGGTGTATATATTGTACTTTGACATAGTATATCATGAATCCCTTTATTCTCAAGATATTACAAAGTTTTTATTAACTCAATTATTTTTAGTCATGTGTCTCTCTTTTGGTTAGAATCACTAACTAAAATACCATTTTTAAATGTTTTAATGACTTATTCATATAAATCTTGCTCATTAATGTCCATGTTTTAAAAATGGTTTTAAGGATTTATTTATATGGAAATTAATTTTTTAAAATTAAAAATCCTTTTAAAAAGTTTCAAAGTGGTATGGGACACTTTGATTCAAAAACCTATTTTTTAATGGATTCTTGACAAATAGTGTTACTTTTTAATGATTTCAAGAAAAAGGGGGATATTTCTCTCAAATAGTTATGATGATTATTTTCATCTATGTCAAAATCCTTCATTATTCATGATTGAGGTTAATGTGATACAATAAAATCATCCATATTGTATCGAATGTGTTATGTTTGACTGTGGATGTGCGATTTTTAAACCTTTCATGGTTTGTGGTTAAAGTATTGACATTTCGTATGCTAGTTTTAATACGAATGTTTATGCTATGTTTAAACCTGTTCATATGAGGAATGAATTGGACTTAATAAGTGACGGGTGGAGCCTTCTATAGATTCTCAATGCATCGGTAGGTCTCATGAGATAAACTAGTGTCTTGGCACAAGGCCTTGGAAAAATATTATTTGTAGTCTTGGCACGAGGGCTTGGCTATGTGGTTATGATAGTCTGGCATTATGCATTCCATCATTATGAAAGTGGTTATTGATATTGCATGTGATCATTTGACTAGTATAATATCCATGTGAGTAAGTAAATGGAATTTTTTCATTTTACCTTTGCCATTTTATGCTGAAGTTCATGTTTAAAAGGCTTTTGTTTTAGTTATAAATTTCCTTAAGTGTTTATGCTTATCTATAAATGTTTTTGTTATAATGTTATCCTTACTAAGCATCTGAGATCACCCCTTTCAATGTTTTATTTTCCCAGGATTATGAAGAAGTAATCTATGAATGACCTGCAGGGATAGTATGAGGGGATATGAAGACAAGATGTTGTTGTATTTTTTTACCTTATGATGTAATGTAAGACTTATGAATATATCTAGTGTTTCCAAGAGTACTACACTAATCGGTATTTCGAGACTTGATCCATTTTGATCACGCCAATGATATGTAATAATGCACCGACTCTGGGTATTTAGGGTCGGGGCATTACATATTTAACATGTAAAAAATTTAAAAAATATCACATTCCTCTTTTATAAAAGAACACTACCTCTTCCCAATTTTTAAACTACATATTCCATTTTACACATAAAATTCTGGTCCAAATATTTTTTAAACAACCATACCATCAACCTCTATTCCATACATTGGGAATAAATCTATCCAAAATATTCTTTTGGGGATTACCAAAATGAGTTACCCAATGAAGAGGTAACGTTCATCAATGATCATTTTTTTTTCTTCTAAAACCCCATTAATATTTCTTATTTCAAGATTATATAGTAAAATAATTATCTTAAATAAATATATATATGTTTTTTTAATGGTTATAAAATAAAACCATAGAAAAAAACATCAATAAAATGGGTTTGTAAAACATCTGTTATCTGTACGACGAAATAAAATACTGTGAACTGATGTCATAGGTTTTTCCATCATCACCAATCATGGTTCTGAATAATGGTGTAAATAATATTTATATTTGATATTTATTATTTTTATAATGTTATAATATTTTTTTAAATATTTATATCTTAGATACCATTATGGTTTCCATTTTTGGGAATATGATAATGATGTTCCTGTGTATCGCGGTCTACTTCCATATAAGGAGATGTGATTCGTTCACACATTAATTAGAATGTATTAGGGGTGGTTTTATACTAAATATGGTATATATATATGAAATTATAATTCTAATTTAATGGAAATATTACCGTATATTCTACTTATTATTCATTAATTCTATACTAAATGAAATTTAATTAACTTTCATGTAATCCTACGACCCACTTTCCCCATGATTGATACATTTCATTTTCTATAATTATATTTTATAGATTATTAAAAATAAATAAAAACTGAATATATATGATATTTATATCATGTTTAAAATTATATATTTTATTGAATCATTATCTATGTTATACAACCATTAATAAAAAGAAAAAAATGTATTAGAAAGAAAGCTGTTATTACATAAACCATAACAATAACATGGAATTTTTAATTAACGATTGATATAATTACATTTGAATATTACATGTGCAATGTTATATATATGAAATTGGTTTTAGGATAGATTTATAATAAGCATAAGGTTATTATAATGGTTGTTGGAATGTGTTTAATGAAATCCAAAATTTAAGGTAACCGAATGTTCTCTCAATTATGTTTATTTGATTTACATGTTATTTTATTCACCAAAAACTAATTTATGAGGTGTATATAATTCCAAATTGGAATTTTATACAATGAAAATCCTTCATTTGAAGATATTTTATACTTCATGAAAAGTTATTTATTCTTGGGTATTTTGATTCAATGTGTCCAATGTGGAAATAGTTTATTTTTACAATCTCATCATTTATCGGGATTATTTAGGACTACGCTTCCATTAATGAAATAATTGGATCTATATATCAAAGATTACAAGGAATTTTATACAAAACATGTTTTCTAAAAAAATATTTTTTTAAATAATATTTTAAGAATATTTTCAACGAAAATGATTTTTAAAATTTTATACAATTTATGTGGTGTTTGAAATCATTTTCATATTTTTTATAATTGATAATGTTAAATTTTAATGAAAAACATTTTTAATAGGTTTTAATTTTTTTTAAATTAAAAAGGATATTTTACTCAAATGTGATTTATTGATTTTGAAGATTACTTTTACATTTTTTCATGTTTGTTTTTAAATAAAGCAATGTTCATAATGTTTATTTTTTAAAAAGTGATTTTTAATGAATGCTTAATTACTTAATAAATGATCCAAGTTGTTTTTCAAAATAATTCTCAATCAAAGATGAGATAAATAGATATAGTGTTTTCTTTATTTGAGATATGATCCATGTATGAAAATGTTGTTCTATTATTGAATGGTATATGTTTAAGATATTAAGTATTTTGTGAGACCTATTTCTCTTCAACGTGATATATCGTGAGAAACTTCTTATGAAACCCAATTCATTTCATGGGGGTTTAAATAATGAAGTGATTATGAAACCAATATATTTTCTGTAACTTATAATATGATAAAATATTTTTAATACCAATTTTTTGGTTATGATATGATGATTTTTATGATCATTTGTAAGACATAAATATGGGTTTTTATTATGTGACTGGTGGGACCTATATATCTCTACAATGTACATTGTAGTGATTTATATATCATGATATAGATAACTCTAAAATGGTGAGATAGCTAGGTTTAGTAATACACGGCTACAATGGGATGTGACCCCAATTCTGTAATATAATTCTGGAATGTAGTGTGAAATTGTTATTGTAAATGACTTTTTCTGCTATGATGGTCTCAAATTTCATCCTTGACGAATATGGAAATAATTTTTTAAACATACGTGTATACCATAATTTCCATTTATTATTTTTTTATGGATCATTTTATTTAATTCTATTTTAAATCATGCATTAGAATGTAAAATTCAATATTCCAGGACTCATGGTTATGATCATTAATATTCAGGGTATGGTATTCCAATGTTAGGATCATGTTTTCATACCCCCTATGTTTAGGTTATCATTTCGTATCTCACTTTTTTCACTTAATGATAATCTAAGCTCACCCTTTATTCTGATTCCATTCCCTAGATTATGCATATTTCTACATTGTATGATATTTCTATAAATGAATATTGTTATGTAGAAGATTGGGGTTAATGGTGTAGTTCACTTTTGATTATGTTTTTATGTCACTATGTTTCCAAAGGGACTAAACTAATACGGTATTTGCAAATTTCTCTTTATAATGTATTAAATATTCCACACAAATTTATGTATTCTCTATTTATGAAAATCTGTGGTCATTATTGTCTTTATTAGAGAAAAGTATTAGTTTTCCTTTAGAAACTAGGATGAGAATACATAATTGAGATCTCTATGGACTTGTATAAGGATAATTATATGGATGTATCAAAATATGGGAAACTATTAAAAAATATTGGTAAAATATAAGGATAGTGGTTTCAAATGATTAATTCCATGTTTTGATGCAACAATTGGATGTGTATCTTGCATATATTTACCTTGAAGAACCAACCCAAAAAACAATGTAGTGAGATCAACTCGATTTGGAAGTGGTGCCTGAAAAGTAGCCTTACTTCCGACATGGTTTACACTATAGAGGGATACACATTAGAAAATTAAAAATGCATTATGAACAATAATAAAGGATTTAAATAGAAGATGGATATGAATAACATATGAAAAACCTAAGATGAAATATATTGTTTAATTTTCAGTAATTTATAAATCATATATGTGATTTTCGATTTTATGTGGTTCCCAAACATGATTATTGTTTCTAACCAAATTATTTTATTTTAGTCAATGGATAGAACCCAAATTAATCATGTTAATGGTCAGTGCAATGAAAAATGAATTGATTTCTCCCCTAATAATATAAATTTTTGGGTACTAAAATTAAAATTGACATTAGTATGCTAATAAAAATCATGATATGAATCAGGATGAACATCAAAATGATAAATGGAGGGAAAAACATTCTCTTGATTCCTTCAAGAGAAAATTCCCATTTATTTTAGTTGTTCTTCTGATTCAATAATTTCTAAACAATGGTTCAACAGTAATAAAAATTTATTTTACGTTATTTATTTTATATAATTTGTAAAATCCATTTTGGTTGGATACTATTTAGAAGGTGAATCTATTAAAATATAAACGCTTACAAATAATATAAGGAAAAATGATAAAATTATCTCTATGGATTAGGATGATTTTATGAATTTTTTTCAATAAGTACCTACATAAAGTTATTGATATAAATATAAATATAGAGTTAATTGAGTTAATAAAAAATTATGGCTACTCTATTGGTACCTACAAAGCTAATTTTACATGACATTTGAGGTATGATTATGTTATTATCAACTGTCTTGAATAAATGGTTGATCTATTTTCAGTGGCTTAAAACCAAGTCAGCTAAGTGAGTAAACCAAAAGAAACTTTAGTATCATTGAATTGATATTTTTTTTCTGGGTTAAATAGATGTTGGAGTTATGTATCAATATCATCATTTTTATAATACCATGAAGGTAGAGTTCAGAGGAAAATAGAATATCAATGGAGAAAATAATTTCACATTTTTATTATGGTCTATGGGTAGGAATAAATATGGAGGAATTTTTTTGGGGGGACTAGTGAATGTTTTACATGTGTAAGGGACACTCATCTAGAAATTGATTACTATTGTGATGGGAAGAAGATAAATAATATTTCTAATTGAGGGAAAACTTTATATAATAATCATCCAAAACATAATTGCTTTATTTTTAAAGATAATGTGAATTATGTTAACCTATGAAAAAAATTATGGGTTAATGATGATGATCGACGTCATCAACCTCTTAATCCAATATAAAATGGTAAATCTCAGGATTAACTATTTTTTCTGAAAGGTCAGATGACCGCTTGGTGAATGGTAATCATACCCATTAGTCTAGAATGCTAATTTCTTGTTTGACTCTTAAACTACCCTTTTATTAATATCTAATGAATTGGATGATGGTTCCATGATGTCACAGGAAATTATTTGGCACATAATTGTTATTGAAAAACAAAAATTGTACTATTATCATATTTAAAGTCTATAATTCATCCCCAGGGGAAATTTTTTTATATGCATCCTAATAATATTTTCATTCTTTTTATGGTTAAATTTGATGTCATTTTGTAAAATTATATGATATCTTTTTATCAATCCCACGTCAATTTTCAAGGATGAAAAATAACATTAGAAATTCCAAATCAACTTATAATCATATATACATTTGGTGATATTTTTGAATATCCAATTGATATTAATCCTAGTTTATGGGTCTAAATTCACATTAAAAGTGGGTGTTTATCTCAAATTATTTTTGATAAAATCATGATATATGGAAATCCTATTATTATTGAACATGCTTATGTCTATCTGTATGAGTATCCTAGAATTAGAACAAATTTTTTTTGTTCTTTCACTATTACTAATATCTAGGGAAACACCAATTTAAAATAAACTCTATAGAATGACCCAAAACGACTGACATGAATTAAATAAGAAACATCATGAAAACATTGATAAGGGTTTCATTTGTCCATGTGTGTCACCTTATGGTGCACATTTTCTTTTCGGTTGAAAATAAATATTTCTCTATGTGAATTTTAATTTTATTATGTAGATTTATCCATGAACACAATTATGATCATATATCAACATCCAAGTATTGATGGCTTGTTTTATTAAATGAATGGAGCTCAATAATTATTCAATATTTGACATTCATTATTGGTATCATAAATAGCCTATAAAGAAATATGATATACCATAGATATAATTTCATATAATGTATGATCACTATGAATATATAGTGAGTCTTTATGAATTTCTTATTCCACTACTATCTTTATGGATTTAATTAATAGATTCTTTAGAGATTACCTTGATAGTTTGGGATAGACTACATAGATTATATTTTAATGTCTCCAAAAAATATGGAAGAGAATAAATATCACTTGATAATTTTACTAAAGATCCCATGAAAGGGGAATATATTTCCAAAATATATGTACTGTGAATTTTGGATTCAATAGAACTCATTTAAATGTCACATAATCTCAGTAGAATGTATATTAGTTTATCTACAAATATTGAGGCTATTGAATGTGGTACTAGAAAACCCATGAATACTAATATTTATTGTCTTCTTGGTTTAGTTGGATATTATCAATGGTTTATGTAGACTTTATCATAAATATGTAATCTTGTTACCTTGTTAACGTGGAAGGGATCCATGTTCCTCTAGGTAGATGGTTGTGAGGGAAATTTCCTATAACTGAATACAATATTATTCATCAAAACTATTCATACATTAAACTATAGTGGGGAAGTGTTTTTAATATTGATTGATGCATACAGAAATGAATTGGGATATGTTCTTATGAATAATTACATGGTTATAACTTATTCCTCACGAAAATTGATGATTCATGAGGAAAATTACTAATGTTAGGATTTAGAGTTAGTTGAGATATTGTTTACTTAAATTATATAGTGAAATTATATTTAAAAATAAATTTGTGATATATATATATATCAATTAAATAGGTTTAAATTAAATATTCATGCATAATTATTTAAATGTTTTCTAAATAATAAGTATAGAGATGGTAATGGATTATGACTACCAAATACATTACTTACCTATGAAAAAGAAAATATTGGTCGATGCTTGGAGTTAAAAAGACCATTCTAGCATATCCATGATGTGAATTAAAATGATACATTATTTATGGATTTTCAAAGGATAGATCTAGAAATCTTTATTGAAGGGGAAATCTCGTATATAAAAATATTTAATTTTCATCCATCTATTCATCTGAATATTAAAGAGAAACAAAAGAATGATATGGATCTGAAAAATATGGTTAGAAATATTTCTTTTTTTATCATTGATCATGAATGAATTTTAAGTTTTACGGACCTTGTATTCAGTCCATACAATCCATAAATGAAGAAGTTTTTTATAGGATTCTCATAGTTATTCGTTATTCATTCTTCTAAGAAGTATGAAAATGTAAAGTTATTTAAATAAATACAACTGGAGGAATGTAATGAAGAATGATGTCGAAGAGTTTTAATCTCGTTTCTTGGAATTCCAATATGTTAAGGATGAATAAAAAATATATATAGGGATTATGCATCCATTAACAATATGAAAATGTAAATAAGAGAATGTTAATATGTAATTTTTAGATGGACTCTCCAAAAAAACTAAACGGAATATTGTTATATTGGTTGTAGTCATTCACAATACTTTTTCCTAATACATCATATCTACCTAATATAATGAAGTGGTACCATTTCATGCACTAGAACATCCTATTGTATTGGATAATGATCTGATATTTTCCTCAATATTCTAGAAATTCCATCTGCACGATCTTGATACAAAATTTTGTAGTAGCATTGTTTATAATCCTCAAAAATATGGTCAGGATGACATAACACATCCAACCTTAGAGGATATTTTGAGATTTTGTTTGTTTTTAAAAATAATTTTGTGATCATATCCTCCCTCTAAATGTGTTTTATTATAATAATATCATTCACATAAGGATTAAGATGGATCTATATTAATCCATCAATGGAATATAATTTAGACCTCTAAAGTATTGGAATTGAGTAGGGGAAAGAATCATATTAGGACTTGAGACAATTGAGATAATAGAAGATATGGACAGATCCATTCCTAAAAAAATAAAGAATACCCAAATGAGGTATAAATATTTAGCTGATAATTGATTAAGTGATCTAAAAATTCAATTTGGTGAAAATTTATTTCTCTGAGTTACTCTATAGATAATGGTTATATGATTTAGGAAGAAAGGGAAACTAATCCCTATGTATATAATTCCTTTCACAATTATTAATCTTATAGTGAAAATATCTTATCACATGTCTCTTATATCAAATATCTCTCACGTACATGATTTGTTCCTTGTATCTCTATTGAGGATGTATATACTTGATCCTTTACCTGTAATAAAATGATGGTTTATACCACTAGAACTAGATCAATATTACGAGGAAAAAATGGAGGAGAATCTTGATCACATAAAAAATGTTTTATAAAATAATAACACTAATTTGGGAAAAGAATTGGGGTGAATCCACCAGTTAGAGAATCCAATTTTGGAAATTTAGGATGTTTTGAGGTAAGAGAATCCTTTTTTTGTATCGCTATGTCAAATTGTGAAAGGAAATTTGATTTTTAGAGGGGGAGTGTATCAACCTGAGTTTTTATGTAGCCTTTTTCTCAAATAAATTAAAATATTATTGATTTCTTTGTTTAAATTCTACATGAATTCATTCAATTATTATACGTTACACTAACATAAACCTGCACTACATGCAGCATTATCTTAGCTTGTGTGACACGTGACAACTGGTTTAAAAAAACAATGATATATTTTTTCTAAAATGACCTTTATAACCTAACTATTATGAAAAATATTGTGAATAGTAAAACCTAATTTTTAAATATCATTGTTTTATTCATGGAATATATATTTATAATAAAATACCTATTTTTTTTAATGTATTTATATTCATGGAAAATATTACTTTCTCAAAAAAATATCTTTTATTTATATAATGAATATGAATACTATTTTAAACATTTATAAAATGTATTTGATAAAATAAAAATCAATTACTAATAAAAAATTGGAATGTTATCTTAGAGTTAATTTTTTGGTTTTTTATGAAATGTTATATTTTCTTTATGAATAAAGAAAAATAAAAAATTTTAATTGAAAACAACAATTTTCCTTAATTTATTTTTATTGTTGAATTACATTATAATTTTTTATTATATATTTTAAGTAAAATTATGCATCAATTAATCCTCGTTTTTCATTGGGATTAATTTTATATTGAATTTGAATATAAAAATGATTTAAATATTAGATATTTTTTACTTAAAAAATAATCTTTCACAACTCGTGTATGGGATTAGTTTTAAATTAGTTGAATCTACTACATTAAATTGAATTTAAAAAATGGATTTCACATTTAGAATAATAAAAATTATTAGTTTCTAATAAGTACATCATATTTTTAATAGATGTTATTAGTGAATGAAATTAAAATAAATTATAGTGATTAATGTAAAAAAACTAGAATATTTAGTGGTTAAACACAGAACAAAAGGTGTATAAATGACCCAAAAAAATTTCCATAACCCATTGGATGTGAATATATAGATTGTATCCATTATATTTTAAATCACTTAAATTTTTAGGTGATACATTGAATTGAAAATTTTTTTGTGGAATTAACTCTTTCAAATCTAATACAAAGATCCACTAACCTCTATATAAAACAAGTTCTATATTCCGCTTTATTAACACATATAAATCCCATTGGACAAGTCAATACATATCCAAATAACATCTGAAATTACCCAAGATCATATTAGATGACTTAATTAGGGAAACAAAACCTCCCAAAGATTTCCTTTGGTGGAATTCAAAAAGAAGATAGATAATGAAAAGTTTACTTTAATCAAGGAATATTTTTTAATTTCATTCTCAAAACCATTTAATCAAAATTATATAATAATTATATAATTATAGAATTATAATAAATATAAACATATATTTGTAGAATAATGTTATGAACTAGAATCAGACAAACATATCCATTAAATGGGTTATGAAATCATCAATCGTATGTGTGAAGGTCTACCCCCTCACAAACTAATGCCTTTCATTTTTCCAATACCACTTATCATCATTGGGAATAATTATATAAATAGTATTTATATATTATATTTATTATTTAAATAATTTTATAATTATTATATAATTGTTTTATTATGCATTCCTTAATTCATTCGATTTTCATAGAATGGGATAACATCATTAATAGGTACAGGGCACTACCACCTTGAGAAGATATGTGATTCATTCATGTGTTACATTTAATTCATTAAGGATTTTTTAAATATATATATATATGTGAACTATATTAAATAAAAATTATAATTGAAGGATAATATATCCATAAATACTATTTATTGGTCTTTTATTCAAAATTATTTGACTTGTAAACAGTGTTCATGCATACGTACGACTGGTCATCTCCACGAATGGTTTATTTAATTTCAAATAAGTAAATATTATTGATTATTATAAATTAATATATAATAAATAGTTATTATGATTACCTAATTTTTACAATTTTTATGATGACGATATAATGGAATATGGAATAGGACCATGAATAAAAAGTCAAAACATGTATATGAAAAAAATTGGTTATTACATAAAATATAATATTAAAGTGGAATTATTAATACATGGGTAGTATAATGCCTTCGGAAAATCATATATGGTATGATATATATATATATATGAATTTTGTTCTATGGTAGATTTATAATAAACATATATTTATTGTAAATGGGGTTTGAATGAGTACGATGAAATACAATACTTAAGGTGGGTGAATTTTGTCTCAATTTTTCTTCCTTTATACTCTATTTATATTATGCACCTATACACTTTTAAGTGTTTTCCATACTACCGCTTTTACGTTTTCTATCATGAATCTCTATAATTTGATTGAATATGATATTCCACTTTATGTTATTCTTTAATGGGGCATATGATTCAATGTTATCAATGTGATAAGGTTTTATTTCTATAATCTAATATTTAACTGGATTGAATATGATTATACTTCCATTGATAAAATTTTATGTTCCATATAAAAAAACAATAATGAATTTTCTAATCCACTAGTCATTCATGATATATTTGTGTAATGTTATCATTTTCCTACTCATTAGTAATTTTTTAAATTATGAATATGTTTATAATAAAATCAAAATATATTTCTCTATTCGATTAGAAAATTTATTATAATTGAATATCATGTTTACTAAAAATGATTTAAAAAAAATTAAATTTTATTTGAAGGTCATTTTCAAGGAAAAGTATTTTAAGAAAGGTTTTTTTTTAAATAAATTTTTAAATAATTTTCAAATATTTTATTATATGTTGTCAAGGTTATTTTAAATGAAAAATGTTTTCGGAATGTTTTTGTATGAGTTATTCAAAGAGTAGTAGATATTATTCATATGAATTTATTTAATTATTTTAATTCATTTTTTATATTCCTTGAATCATATTTTTTAATGAAAATAATTTTTAAAATAATTTTTTAAGAAATGATTTTCGAATAAAGGATTATTTCCTTTAGAAATGTTCCTTCTGATAATTAAAAATTATTACATATATATGTTGATATTATGTATTATATTTTATGATTTACTAGGTATATGATTCTTGTAAACTATTTTTAATTCTTCTCATAAACGTTATTTTTTATGATGGCATGTTGTTTATGATACTTCTTTATCATATATGGGTTATGCCTTGAGAAAATGCTTATGAAACTCGCTTATTTTTATAGGTTATTTCATGATTATGTGATTGTGAAAAATTTATATTTTCAATATTTTATGGTATAATGAAATGTTTCTGTGGCCTATTTTATTTCATTGGTTGTGACACCAAGAATTTTTATTATATTTTTGAACACTGAAAAATGGTTTTTATTATGCGATGGGTGGGACTTTATCTCCCACAAATATAAATAGAAGTGATTTATATCCCATTAGATAGATATTATTATAACATGGAGGGATCTCAGTTTAGTAATACTGGTATAGAAAAGGAAGAAAACATGGTTCAATAATATAGGGCTCGAACGGGGAGTATACCAGGTTTAGTAAAGGACTTTTTCCACTATTATTGTCTTGGTTGGGATTCTTAATTAATATGTAAATAATTAAATAATCTTATATGTATGAGACAAAATCCATGTCTTATACTCTCATGAATTATATTCTTTCCTTCCCTTTTGGTTCATGTCTTACGAACTTCCAATATTTGTTCCATTACTCATGATTATGATATTTCATATTCATGGAATGTTTTAAAAATGTGATATTCATGTTCTCATACCATTATGATTGTGTTATAATAATATATCTCAATTTAATACCCTTAAAAAGAATCTTATATTACCTTTTTTATGTTTCCTTTCCATATGTTATTAAGATATGTATTTTCATAAAATTTCTCATAAGGGTTTTCATTAAGTAGAAAAAAGTGGGAGATAATGTATTTCACATATGGACTAGTTTTTTTGATTCCCTATTTCCAATGTCAATAATCTAATAGAGTATTGTGGTTTTTTAGTTTTTTAAAGTATTAAATATTCAGAAATATATATAAGGTCTGTCACGAACCAGCCTGGGTCGACCCTCAACCGGTCACCTGAGTCAGCCAGTGACATGGCCCGAGGGGCGTTCCTGATCCCCCCGGGCTGGAAAATAGTACCGGGCATCATGAAAAAACAAGAGGGAATGATTTTCCCTATAAAAATAAATAAAACAGCGGAAAAGTGGAAGAATGTAATGTAAAATAAATTACCACAAAAAGAAAGAACAACCAATGAGACACACTAACCCGGTCTCGACCAAAACTCCTCGTGACCTCGAGAGTCTCTCTCCACACCACAACCAAGTCTCACCCACGACGAACAAGCTCAAGTCAACCTGTAATAGAAACTAAAAATAGGAAAACACTAGAGGTGTGAGTTTTAATACTCAGTTGGTAGGACTGACTAATTCTATTCCCAAAGCACATACCATAAAATAAAGGATTTATCAATTACAGGTTTGAACTAAATTATGTAAAATATTATTTCCATACACACTTTCATTTCTAATGTAAATATCAGTACATTTCCCTTTTTAATTTAAAAATTATTTTAATGATTTAAGGGAATAAGTGTATTTCATTTTAAAACTGTTTTGCGAACAATTTATAAAAACAATTTTCAATTGTTAGTAAAAAGGGAAAACCACACAACACGCAACACACACTAAGGGCAATGGAATAAGTGTCACACAAGGGCTAGCTACCGAACTAAACATCACAATTGTCTTCCACATGCAAATAAACACTAAAGGAAACATGGATCGAACCTAGGAGATCGTGAACATTCTAGAACATACTATACATCTGGATCATCCTAAAGGCATGCGCTAACTTGATGATGTAATAACACCATAATTCTCGGCATAGACCAGCAAGGCCTAACCAAGGGGCCCAATACCCATAGCAGCAATAACCCAGTATTCCTCTGCTCTGGGGCCACTAGCCAGTGCGTACACTAAACTAGTGCAACAATCGTTCTAAGAAGATTCACTCACTATGCCAGGAACCCATGTCAACACATATAATAAAAGTGGGGTGACTATCGATGTCAATCAATCAGTCACGATGCACAATCATCACATACAGCTCACACAACCAAAGCACTCCAAAGATCACCCCTGAATGGGTTTTCCAAAATAATATACTTTATTGTTGTTCCAAACGGGCCTTCATCAATTTTAAAGCAATGCCTCATTTCTCGAGAAAACCAAAAACACTTGTTCAGAATAAATCATTTATCTTTAAAACTATAAGTACATTTGAAATTCCGTGGATTATGTTTAAAGTCCATACACACATTCATTCAATACTGGGTGTCTGCTCATCAAGTAAATGTTTCAAGTGTTCGATATAAAATAAACAGCTCCTTTACACCAAATTATCATATAAAAGTTAATTACATTATATTATTTCCAATTTATTAAAATTAATAAAACATCATGAAATTAATAAATTCTAAATCTAAAGTTATGTGAAGTGGGGGACCTACCTCGACTCGTCGCTCGATCGTGACGACTCGCTTCACAATTGAACTTAAGCATGCGCAACCTGATAACCGCAGTGTCACGGACTTCCACCGACGACAAGCTCCAACAACCGGATAACATTTAAAACAGGAAACCTATACCCAAATCAAACAATATAATTTTCTATCCCTAATAATTATTTAATAAAACCTTTTTAAAAAATTATAAATAAAATTTTAAAGGCCATTTCCACGGATAAACAAAACACTGGAAAAATTTATTAAAGAGTATTCAAAATATTTCGCATGACTTTAAATGTCAATAACATCACTCAAAAGAATATTTTAAAACCAAACTTACCTTGGCGCAAAAACAAACCACTAATTGAAAGTGACTCTCAATTTCATGAGGAGTTTTGGTCGAGACCAGGTTAGTGTGTCACATTTGTCGTTATTTCAGGGTCACTTATTTTACTTTGCATTCTTCCACTTTTCCGATGTTTTATTTATTTTTATTTGAAAAAATCATTCCCTCTTGTTTAGTCTTGATGCCTAGAACATGTTTCCAGCCCGTGGGGATCGATAACGCCCCTCGGGCCATGTTGTAGGCCGACTCGGGTGACCGGTTCAGGGTCGACCCGGGCTGGTTCGTGACAAAATGGTATTAGAGGAGGTTTTTTGTTCTAGTTATGTGGGGGTTTCAGGTTGATCGGAGATAGGACTATCGGTACTCGAGGGATATGTGCGAGAAGAGTTCTGCGAACTCTTATTCATTTCGATCCTTGAGTAACCAGGGGTAGTCCGAGTTTTATGCCTTTGGATTTGACCTTTTTGAATGGGGGATGGCAATTGGAGTAAACTAGTTCTGCGCGTTGTCTCACATTGACTAGCAACCAATGTGATGCCCGAGAGTACGGTTTGACAATCTTAGTGGTTGGCACTTGCCTAGGGCATGGTCTGCTAAACCTTGTAGTCGGGTTAGGCATGACCACTAATTCTCCATCCAAGGGCTTTAGGTGTTGCTTCTATCTTTTTTCACATGGTGTAAGTTTGACATAATTTTTTAGGGTGTGTTTTCCTTTAAACATATTTTTTTTGTGAATTGGTGTTTGATTTGTTGAAATCGGGTTTCTAAAAGAATGTTTTGGGTTGTTTGAAATTGAACTGAGCTATTTTGAAAATGTTTTGATTTGAAAAAGGAAGATCCTTGTTTTGTACAGTGGTATTCCTAGGGTGTTCGTGTGTGCATAATATTTTGATTAATGGATAGTTGGTGGATAGTGTGGATGGGTGTCTGGGTGGCACAAAAATGTAAATCTGCGAGGCATCCAGGAATATTAGTGGTGAGTGACTGATTTTAAATGCTGCATTTTGTTTCCTGAAAAGAGGGGTTTTCTCTCAAATGGGTTTTTGTGCTTAAATGGTTTTGGAATTGGAATGTGGTGTTGAATCCGGAGTGAATGTGATGAGATTAAAATAGTTATTGGGTTTTAATGTACTGCGCTTGGTTTTTTTCATGATAGTTTTTTCATAGAAAATGAATTGATGTTTTAAATTGGAATTATTGGATTGGTTTATGGAATGTGGATGTTTGTTTTGCGATGTGTTTGGATTTGTGGAAGGTTATTTTGTGTTTCTTATTTGGGATATTCCCCCTAGAAAGGTCTAATGGGTTTCCAGTAGGTCTTTCAATTCTTGGATCATCCTAGACTCCCAGTGTAGTGGTAGAGTTGGGTTCTGCTCAATTGTGTCAATTGGTCATAGACGTCGAGGTCAGTTGGATAACGTTAAATGATTTTGAAAAGTATTATGTGTCTCCAGTTTTTTTGGAACTCCAAAAGTTGTGTGGGTGCACGTTGTCTTGAGTATGTCTGGTGGAGCAAGACTACACTAGAAAACAGTGATCGTTCTCTTTTCGTAGTATGTGAGGAGGTCATGAGCGATCCTCAAGACTAGCCTCATCCCACGGTCGTACATAAGTAAGGTAAGGTGAGAGAATGTGGTGGATCTCGTAGGTGTCCAACTAGTGAACAAGAAGAGAAGGAGGTGTGTTTGACCATTCTGATGAGATGGTTTCATGTCCTACAGAGGTGGTGTGGAACAATTAGCTTAATGTTTGTAATAGTTGTCGGTCTCTTCCATATTGTGGTAAGTGCAGGTTCCTCATCCGATGAAGTCTGTGAGCCAAAGGGACTTTTTCTCATGGTGCCCATCTCATCAGTTTGCATCGCACATTTGACATACCTCTGAATATTATACCTCTAGTGTGGCCATTTAGACACCCTAATTTGTTCGCTGAAAATCCTAGTTGGTATTTTGACGGAGTGGCTGCTTGGGACATGATTAGAATTATGCATGTTTCTTTTCCAGTGGGGGATGTTCCAGTCAGAGTTGGTCAATTTATGACTACAAGGCGGTAGATGATTAAGATAGCAGGGCCCCAATGGTAGGTCTTAGGGTGAATCTTTCGTGTAATCAAAACTCGTCAGATGCGGGATGAGCTTGGTCTGACTTAAGGTTGTAGTAACGGATTTGGGACGACTTAAATTCCCTTACTGCAGTATCATCTCTGATGGTTTCATTTTTTTGTGAGGGGCATAAATGCCTCGTCTCCTTGTGGTCGTCTTTACTTATGGAAGTTCATCTTGTGCTTTATAGATGTTCGGAGAATCCCCCTTTCAACGAGTGCGCTCTATGGCCCTTATGGTGGTCGGCTGGGGATCAAAATTTTACTCGTTTTGGAGATGCTCATGTCTTGTGAAATTGGTGCGCATCTATCCAGTTCGCCTCTTGGTTAGAGGTTTCCACTGTCAAAACCCTCCAATGTGGTGGAGTATTGGTCAGTGTGGGAATCGTCTTTGTGGGTCAGCCCGTGTTGGTAGGTTCATGATGAAGAGTTCAGTCTGTAGAGCTCAAAGTAAATTGGGAATTCCCGCGCGGGTGTCGTGGTGTTAGGAAAATTCTAAAATGGTGGGGAGACCCACTGTGGGTCTCACCAGCATTTCCTCTTGTGTCGGCTTGGTTCAACATAGGGATCATAGAGGGTCAAGCCAGTGTTAGAGGTTTTTTCTAGGTTTGTGAGTTGCCTTGGATTTGAGAACAAATCTTTGACAAGGATCCAAATATGGTGGGGAGACCACCATAGGACGAACTTGTGGAAGACTTTGTTTTCAAAGTGAAGTTGGAGGAGCAACCCATTTCTTTTGTTCCACATGACCTCATCCAGGCAAATTGGTTAGCTCAGATAGTGGGTCGCCTGACGAGTGTTCTTGGAGATCTCAAGTGGCCCGGGTGATCCCTAAGTCAGGGGTCAGGGTGTTCCATGTTGTAGTTCTATTTCGAGTTGAATTCCTTGTTGTTGGTCATTTTTCATGGTGATTCCGGTTTTTAGATCTTTGATGTTTCAGGTCATTGGAAATTTAAATTATCGGTCTTCGAGTGATGAATGTTTTGTTTAAAATTCCTTTCAGTCTTCACAGTCTTTCTTGGATCCTTTGGTTAACCAAGCCTTCTTGGGACTTTATGGGGGTAGAAAGTGTCATGGTGGGGAGAATTGTCACACCCCGACTAACACTTCCTTTAATTTAATTATTTTAAGTCGTTCTTTTCAGTTTCAATTTGAACCAGTTCAATTTTTTTTAAAAAAAGAACTTCAGATCTTTTACGAGTGCTCGACAGTAATCACGACTAGGCACGTGAACAGGCCCGCACACGTGACCGTGCACGCGACCGTGTGTGGTTTCCGACATAAATTAATAATGATGTTATTATTTTTTCAGCTAATATTTTAACCTGAATGTTTCTATTATTTTGGTTTCTTTTGCGGGCATGCGACTTTGCGCATAATCGTGCACGCGACCCTGCATGTTACCCTACGCGCGACCATGCGAGGTGTCCATTCCAAAAAAACAAGGTTATTTTTGTGGTTGATTTTGTTATTTACATTATCTTATTAATATTAAATTTTTTAGAATTTATTAGTATATAAATTTATCCTTACTCTTTTTTTCCTTTTTCCCCCTCTTTTCAATTTTTCTTTCTTTTCCACTTTTATTATTTTCAATCTCCCATTCATTCTCTCCTCTCCCATCACGCAGGACACTCCTCCGCTCCATTCTGCATGGGCCTCTCCTCCCCAAACCCTAGCCGATGCACCTCACCAGACTTCCCTCCTCCTCCTCTCATTCTCCCGAACCGCCCTTGCCCTTCCCTTCTCCTCCCTCTCCGGTCGGCCACGCAGCCCGCTTTGCCTCGAGCTCGCACCCCCCCCCCCCCCCCCCCCCCGCGTTGGCCCTGCTGACTGGCACTGCCGGACCCACGCCGACCCTCCCTTTCAGCCAGTTTTATGACGAGACGCACCTCCGACCTCCCTTCCCCTTTCCTGGTTTTCCATCCGCACATTCTCTGCAGGTGCGGTTGCCCCTCATTTGTGGTTCTGTTGATTTGGGGTTTTTCGGGATAGTGTTTGGTGTTGTGTTTGATTTTTTTATGATGAAATTGATTTGATTCATTGAATATTGGGTTTAGATGTGTTATTTGAGGTTCCACTAATGTGAGGAAGGTGTCTTTCACAAATATTTTGTGGTCTTCCTACACCGAGGTTAGTGTTTTCGCATATAAATAATTTTTGATGGATTAATTTTCGCATTTAGTTAATCTATCTTGTTTATTAATTAGTTTGGTTACTGTGGAATTAGTTTCTATTTTTGTTTATTATGTGTTTAATTTTTTGAAAGTGGCATGTTCATGTGAATTGTAGTTCGTCTTGGATGAAAGTCATATTGAATTATTAGTTGGTGTTTTGTAAATTGTGCAACTAGTTTATTAAATATTACAGGGTTTGCAGATTCTATATTGATATGTTTTGGGGGTGTGTTTGATCATAAAGCAAGTTTTTGACTGAGTTGTTGTATATTGTGTTTTTTTTGGGTGTTGTTGTTGCGTTCTCTGTTCTGGTTGGGATTGTGTTTTGATTTGGTGTTGATGTGTGGTGTATTCTATTATGGTATTGTGTAATGTCTTGTGATACCTCTCATGTTTTTTATAAATTTTTTTTAAATGGTTTATTAAATTATATTAATTGTGCGAAACATGTCTATAAGGTTGTTTTGTGTTGCCCCATAGAGTGTTTGGATTTAAAAGGATGTTTTTAGTGAATTTATTGACATTTAAAGTCATGCAAAATATTTTGAAAACTCTTTAATAAATTTTTCTAGGGTTTTGTTTATCCGTGGAAATGGTCATTAAAATCTTATTTATAAATTTTTCAAATGTTTTTATTAAATAATTATTAAGGATATAAAATTATCTTGTTTGAGTTTGGTATAGGTTTTCAGTTTTAAATGTCCTGCGGTTGTTGCAGCGTGTCGTCAGCAGATGTCTGCGACACTATGTTTATCGGGTTGCGTGTGCTTATGCGCAAATGCGAAGCAAGTCGTGTCATCACAGTCGAGCAACGAGTTGAGGTAGGTCCCCCACAACACTTACCTTTAGATTTAGAATTTATTAATTGCTTGATGTTTTATTAATTTTAATAAATTGGAAATAATATAATGTAATTAATTTTTATATAATTATTCGGTGTAAAGGAGCCATTTATTTAATACCAAACGCTTGAAACAATTTATTGACGAGCAGACACCCAGTATTGAAAGAATTCCTGTATAGAATTTAAACATAATCCACAGAATTTAAAATGTACTTCTAGTTTTAAAGATAAATGATTTCTTCTGAACAATTATTTTGGGTTTTCTCGAGAAATGAGGCTTTGCATAAAAATTGGTGAAGGCCCGTTTGGCACTTTAATAAAGTAAATTATTTTGGAAAACCCATTAAAGGGTGATCTTTGGTGTGCGTTGATTGTGTGAGTTGTATGTGATGTTTGTGCATCATGACTAATTGATTGACATTGTTGACTCACCCCTCTTTTATTCTATGTGTTGACATGGGAACCTGGCATAGTGATTGAATCTTCTGAGAACGATTGTCGCACTAGTTTATACTACGCACTGACTAGTGGCCCCATAGCTGGGGAATATTGAGTTATTACTGCTAAGGGGTTGGGCCCCTCAGTTAGGAAATGTAGGACTATGCCGAGCATTGGGGAGTTATGACTTCATCGAGTTAGGGAATTCCTTCAAGATGAGTCAAGAAGTATAGTATATTCTGTATTGTTCACGATCTCCTAGGTTCGACCCATGTTTCCTTTACTGCTTATTTGCATGTGGCAGACGATTGAGAGGTTTAGATCAGTATCTCACCCTTGTGTGCCACTTTTTCCATTGCCCTTAGTGTTTGTTGCGTGTTGTGTGGTTATCCTTTTTTACTAACAACTAAAAATTGGATTTCTAAATTGTTCGCAAAAGCGTTTTAAAATGTAATGCACTTATTCCCTTCAATCATTAAACTCATTATTAAATTAAAAAGGGAAATGGAATGTTATTTACATTATAAATGAAAGTGTGTGTGGAAACAATATTTTACATAATTTAGTTCAAACATGGTATTGATAAATCCTTTATTTAATGGTATGTGCTTTGGGAATAAAATTAGTCGGGCCTACCTATTGAGTTTTAATACTCACTCCTATAGTGTTTTCCTATTTTTAGTTTCTATTGTAGGTTGACATGAGCTTGTTCGCTGTGGGGGAGACTCAGTTGTGGTGTGGAGAGTGACTCTCAAGGTCACGAGGAGTTTTGGTCGAGACTAGGTTAGTGTGCCTCGTTAGTCGTTCATTCTTTTCCGGGTTATTTATTTTGCTTTGCATTCTTCCACTTTTCCACTGTTTTATTTATTTTTATTTGGAAAAATCATTCCCTCTTGTTTAGACTTGATGCCTAGAACTAGTTTCGAGCCCATGGGGATCGGGAACGCCCCTTGGGCCATGTCGCGGGCCGACTTGGGTGAGCGGTTCAGGGTTGACCTGGGCTGGTTGGGGATAAGGTCAATATATGAAATAACTATATTTTTATAAAACTTTTCTCATTTTCATAGTTTCTGATTTGTTGAAAGGTTTCAGAAGCCCATTTCATTTCATGTGTTATGAAATGAATTTTTTTTGATATGGGTGTAGAAATACTTATGATTTCTAATTTTTGATTAGTGGGACAAATATTTCCCTCCATTTCATTGGGTAATGATTTAAATCTCATGAGATATATATGAATGTAATGTGGAGGGAATAAAATTTTCTATGGGAATTTATCCATTTTTGTAACACCCCAAGCTTCCTCGGTATGTTTCCTTTCGAATAATGCAATGACGTGCATTGTACGCAACTTCGAGATTTTAACACACCACAACCAATCAAACTAGCTGTTATGAATAGTAATACCTACTTTTTGAAATTATATATATTTTATATTTCAAAATGGACTTCATTTTTGGATTCGGAATATCGAATTTAGCCTAAGGTGAAATTTTGGTACTTTTCGGATAACTTTCATATTTTGATGAATAGTGAAAATTGCTAAATTTTAATTAAAAACAACTTTTTAATCAAAATAATTAATAGTGATAAATTGTGAATTTGAGTGGTTTTAAAGTATATTTAGAATATATTTTTACCATTTAATATAATGTTGGTCATTGGACATAATTTTACAATTAAACCGAACATAAACAAGTGTCAATCTTTTGATAGTTATTATCTCTTAAAAACACGCTTTTTGTTTTGACAGCGGGAATTAATTTTAAATTAATTTCTGCCACTTCTGTGTTTTGAATTTAGAAAAATGGATTCCATATTTGGAATCAGGATGTCCAAATTGTGTAAATAGGTAACTTTTATTTTTAGACATTTTGAATAATTACTGCGGTAAATATTTTATTTACCATGGTTAAGGGTAAATCCGGTAAATAAGGGTAAAAAAAATAATATTATAATAATACTAAATTACCCTAAAACGTGTCTTAACCCTATTGGTTGATACATGGTCGACCATGGGCATCTTTGGGTCTATTTTGGGACCCCATGGATCCACTTGTAAGTGATAATGACACTTTATATTAATTAAGTTAAAATGAATACAAAATGACACAAGCATATATCATTTAGAAAAACAATTGTTACATAGGGTTATATATGCTGGATTTTAGATTATAAATATTAATTAGAAATATAAAAAGATTTCCTACATAATTATATTTTATTTATAATTTTTTGACATTAAATAAGTTATTTTATTTATGACACAATGATGATGCAGTAATTACTAAAATAGTAAAAAATTAACATAATTGATATTATAAATACCCAAATAATTATAATATGAAACTTTTAATGAATTAAACAAATTTTCTAGGATAATATGATATATTAGGATTGATTTATTTGACTTTTTTCGAAGTAATCAATCTGTTTTGAGTTTCACAAAAATCAACTAGTGAATAGTGTCAAAATTGACATAAAAGAGTTCTTAAAACAAATATTATATTATTAATTGATATTAAATTCCTAAAAATCTAAGGATCGGCCAAGAGACTTATATTATGATAGGTTAATCATTAATGTACCACTTGGGGGTCTTTTGGATGTATATAGTAAGTTTATTAACCATATTATATAAAAATACAAAGAGACATTGTAAAAGTGAAACTAATTAACTTAGAGTTAATACTTAAAGATAAGGTTAATATAAGTACCCAAACCTGTCTAAATTCTATTGGATGAGTTGTTTTCGACCTATCCCCACCTAAACCTTTGAATAGTAAACTTTGGAGCCATTGGAAACCGAATATGAATTTATTAGAAATTAATATTTCTAGCTTTTCCAAAGGTGCCCCTCACCCCTCTTATAAAAGGGCACTCCTCCTTCTCATTTCCTCACACCTCTCAAGCCACTTGGCTCGTCCAAACTCTGCCCAACTAAGCTCCCCACATCCCTCTCCTCCTCCTTGAAGCTTCCCCTTAGGCAGAAAGCATTTCAACAAGTCCTTTGGTTCCAACCAAAGTGAGTTACCTAAATTAAAGGTAACGATTTCTCTTAAATTATTTTCATTTATTTTGCTTCTTAAACCCCCAAACTCTTTTTATTTCCCTTCTTTTGTAACAACACCAGTATCCTCAATATACTAGGATGTTGTTATAAGAAGTATTCAAACTACACATACACACAACTCCATCTAATGGATGATGAACATAATGTTTCTGTTGATGGAAAACTAACGCCTCACGAAACGATGATTGTTCAAAAACATCTTACCGCCTCTCATGGTGGCCATTATGATGGCACTGTAATTAAATATGATATTAATGATATATATTTTATATATAAGCTTCTGTAATTCCATTTTATTTCATACCATTATTCGTTTCATGTCGTATATACATATGATAATTTCATTTGAGGAAGTGCGGACTACCGCCCCCTTAAAATGATATGACTCGTTCATACCACACATGGAACGTATAAAGGATGGTGTTAATGAACATAAGTAACATATATAAAATATTATATTATACTGGAATAGTAATATACCTATGTATCATTTGGATTCGATTCTTTTAAAATTAAAAATTAAAAAATTAAATGGAAGTAGCGTTCGTGCGTACGTACGGACTACCGTCTCCACGAACGCGATGAGATTCATTCTCCATCGTATCCATTCAAGTATAATTATCATTTAATGATTTAAAAATGATGTTTAAGGACTTGATATCATTCTGGATATGAATAAGATACAACAAACATGACTTATGTAACAAAACATATAAAAGAAAATGAGTAAGTTAACACCCGAAACGGCGTTAATACTAAGATATTATTAACAAATCAATGTTAAAAGATCATATATGATATCATATTAAAGTAAATGATTCTTGTATTATTCAATAACAATTATTTCACCATTATACAGGAGGTAAACCTACCATCGACCAAGGAAAAAGTACAAAGTAAGGGATTCTCTTATCTCACTTTCAATTCCGTGAGATTTCCATTGATCACCACTTAATTATTGCATGTGGTGTATGTGTACTGCCCATGATTGTATTCATTGTGTAATATACTTTAATTTATGGGTATTTACATCATCATGGTATGATACTTATTTCATGGGTGTATGTTTTGTATGTTACCTAATCGATAAGGGAATTTGAGATTTCAATTCCCACTCATTTGGCTTTACGCATATTTCATTGATTATATTACTCCATGATTTTGTGTGGAATCACTATTCATTTGATTATGTCATAATTTCCACTCCCCTTCCTGTGGATATAAGTTTGATACACATAATCACTCATTGGTAATTCTCAAGTCATTGATATGAATTTGATAAGAGTAATTTTAACTCATTCACCATTTGTTGAGTTAAACATCCATTTCGTTGGTGTTGTTTTTACAAGAATATGTGTGAATATCCTTTGATTGTTTTACAGTGAGTATCCAATCATATTTAGTGTATTTATATTTGTCACACATAATTATGTCGTTGATTTATCCTTAACCTAAGGATATAGCCTTTATGAGAGATTTCATCTCAATTTACATTCCATTGAGACTTCTTTGTTGATATACACCAAATCATTTTTATGTGGTGTATATAATGTACTTTGAAGTAGTATATCATGAATCCCTTTATTCTCATGATATTACAAAGTTCTGATTACCTTAATTATTTGTATTCAATTGTCTCACTTTTGGTTAGAATCTCTAACTAAAATACCATTTTTAAAATGATTTAAAGACTTATTCATCTAAATCTTTCTCATTAATGTCCATGTTTTAAAAAATGGTTTTAAGGATTTATTTATATGGACATTAAAGTTTACAAATTAAAACTCCTTTTAAAAAGTTTCAAAGTGGTATGGGACACTTTGATTCAAAAATCTACTTTTAAATGGCTTCTTGACAAATAGTGTGACTTTTAAATGTTTTCAAGAAAAGGGGGATATTTCTCTCAAATAGTTTTGATGATTATTTTCATCTATGTCAACATCCTTCATTATTCATGATTGAGGATAATGTGATACAATACAATCTTCCATATTGTATCAAATGAGTTATATTTGACTGTGGATGTTCTATTTTTATACCATTCATGGTTTATGGTTAAAGTATTGACATTTCGTATGCTAGTTTTAATACGAATGTTTATTTTATGCTTAAACCTATTCATATGAGGAATGAATTGGACTTAATAAGTGACGGGTGGAGCCCGCTATAGCTCCTCGATGCATCGGTAGGTCTCATGAGACAAACTAGTGGCTTGGCACAAGGCCTTGGCAAAATCTTATTTGTAGTCTTGGCACGAGGCCTTGGCTATGTGGTTATGATAGTCTGGCATTATGCATTCCATCATTATGAAAGTGGTTATTGATATTTCATGTGATCATTCGACTAGTAGAATATCCATGTGAGTTTGTAAATGGCATTATTTCATTTTACCTTCGCCATTTTATGCTGAAGTTTAAATTTAAAAGGCTTTTGTTTTAGTTATAAATTGCCTTATGTGTTTATGCTTATTTATGAAAGCTTCTGCTATAATGTTATCCTTACTGAGCATCCGAGCTCACCCCTTTCAATGTTTTATTTTTCCCAGGATTATGAAGAAGTAATTTATGAATGACCTGAAGGGATAGTATGAGGGGATATGAAGACAAGATGTTTTTTTTATAATGTAATGTAAAAATTTATGGATGTATCTAGTTATTCCAAGGCTACTAAACTAATCGGTCTTTCAAGACTTGATCTTTCTCATGATCATGCCAATGTTATGTAATAATGCACCGACTCTAGGTAATTATGGTCGGGGCGTTACAGTTGGTATCAAAGGAAGTTTAGTACAAACCTTGGTAGCTAGATTTATATAAACTCTGATTAGAGCACGTAGACCTAAGATGAACTTTGAGGATTAGTATAAAAGAACTTCCTAGAATTTTGGTATTGTAGAGATTTTGTGAGTTTTCCGAGCAATACATCCCTGTCTGGATACGAGCAGGTAGAGGTGGCTCTGGCACAGATGTACCTAGGGGTAAAACCCGAAAACACCGATTTGAGCTAGACTCGAACGGGAACTGGTGCACGACAACGGGCCTTGCTGCACTCTTGGTTACGACACTCCTGGGGGATATGCTTAGGATAATTTACATTTTCTTTACAAACCAATTAAAGTAATATATATATATAAGATGAGAGTAAATGACCTTGGTTAATCCTAATATGTTCCAAATTGAGAATATGGTGACATTTTAATCTCTAAATGATTTTACGACTACTATTACTCACACAATGCTTTATGGTTTTAGTCAATGGCTGGATTCCAAGGAAGTCATAGTGACTTTGAGAATGATGTACAAGATGGGAACGGTGGTGGCAATGAGCAACAAAATGGAATGTTGATAGGCGTAAAAGATATCGTCTTTATGCCAAATCAGTTTTCCAAAAATATGATCAACAACATATATATTAACCAACTCCCAGACTCAACAAGGAAGAGAAAGGTGATAAATGATAAGAGCTCCAGCAATGGAGACCATGGAGAAAAGAACCCTCAATTTTCATCATGCAGGAAATGTGGAAAGAGACACCCAGGAAATGTGTCTCAATGGGACAACGAAATGTTTTACGTGCGGGAAAGAAGGACATAAAGTAATGAATTGCCGAAGAAAAATGAAGAGTACTATGGAAGAAGATAAAAATGGTCCCAAGAGTCCATTTACAGTCATTTTCCGTAAATTTAGGGGACCTGGCCATTACCCGAGTGAATGTCCTATTCTATAGGATATTTTCTTGGTCAAAGAAGAAGCTATGTGGGAATAAATGGTTGGAGAAATGTTTAAAAAGTATTATCACTCCTTGTTGATGGGTTTACTATGGAATAATTTTCTCATGTATTTGTAACCCCGCAGTTTTCCATGTGAGAATGATATTTGAGGAAGAATTGTCTCTTCTCTTGTGGATATAGGTATAAATAACCATTTGGATTTATATGATCATTGGGGTTTGAGAGAATTATAAGTTATTCTAATTTGGGATGAAGATTCAAGGTATGATATAACATTTGTGGTTAAATTTATGATATAGTATTTTGAAGAATTTATCTCATTTTGGCAATATTATAAAATATAGTTTTTGAAAAAGGACAACACGTAGACCGTGTGACAACCCGTCGCGTCGGACAAAGCTATGGGAATCGAACCCACAACCAAAGTGCGATTGGGATTTATCGCCTACCACTGGACTACGTGAAGTCCCTGGTCAGTATGACTTGTTTTTTTAGTTAAATGATTTTATTGATCAATAATAAGTTGATTTGGGTTCTTATTTCATATCAAAAGAATACCCTTGGTATAGGAAAATGATTTGGTGATTAAGGGATAAATGTTATTTTGGAAGATGTTCGCTTTGTTGGGAACACTATATGCCCAAGGAAAATAGAATACTATGGGGTTTCATTTGTGGAGTAATGATAGATTTTTATCTACATTTTTATTGTGGATTTATAGTGATTTGGGTTATTTATGGAAATGATTAACCTATAATAGAGAATATGTGATTAGGTTAATTACTTTTGAATATGTGACTTTAAGAGTATCTGATGTCATTTGGAGATACAATTTAACATGGGAGACTACATAATCAAATTCTTCTATGTTTTGGGTTTCAATATTAGTTTGGATTATATTAAAGGATTTTAAGGACAATTGGTTATTGAATGGTATCTATTTAACTTTGGGGTATTGTTGGTTTAATTTTAGAAATTAAGATTAGTGCATATTTATCTCAATGAATATTCTTTTGGGGAATCATTAGATCATTCACTGACAATTTTGGTTTTGATTAATCTTCAAAGACAATGTAAATATATGGTTTATCCTTCATGGATAATGTGATTCTATAGAAGTTTATTCTATCTCTTCCAGTGTGACCAAGTCTTCTTGAATACTCATCGTTTAAAAAAAATGAGTTAGTGGTGGAAATTTATTAAAGAATGAAAATCTACTTAAAATGTAAGTATATCTCATAATGTTCTTAGTCAATATCATAAATGAATTCCTCTTCCTTATGTAATGTAACTTAAAAAAAAATGTTGTCCGTTTACTTTCCTACTAGGAGACTAATGGTCGTTTGTCCCAACACAAGTTTGTGGCTTTCTCATTGTTAACTTTCTCCTGATCATGATTTATATCCCTCTCCATCAGAACTTGACACTTAGTTTATCATCCATATCCATGTTTTCTTACATGGAATCCTAGTATGGGTTATCTTGGATGACCCTTATACCTCACTTTCTTTCTTTTAAAGTGATAGTTTTATTGACTCTTTTTCCGATGTGGGACTTTCCATTATATTCCCAAGAAAAATTTTAAAAATTGCGAGGACGCAATTTATTTAAGGAGGGGAGAATGTAACACCCCAAGCTTCCTCGGTATGTTTCCTTTCGAATAATGCAATGACGTGCATTGTACGCAACTTCGAGATTTTAACACACCACAACCAATCAAACTAGCCGTTATGAATAGTAATACCTACTTTTTGAAATTATATATATTTTATATTTCAAAATGGACTTCATTTTTGGATTCGGAATATCGAATTTAGCCTAAGGTGAAATTTTGGTACTTTTCGGATAACTTTCATATTTTGATGAATAGTGAAAATTACTAAATTTTAATTAAAAACAACTTTTTAATCAAAATAATTAATAGTGATAAATTGTGAATTTGAGTGGTTTTAAAGTATATTTAGAATATATTTTTACCATTTAATATAATTTTGGTCATTGGACATAATTTTACAATTAAACCGAACATAAACAAGTGTCAATCTTTTGATAGTTATTATCTCTTAAAAACACGCTTTTTGTTTTGACAGCGGGAATTAATTTTAAATTAATTTCTGCCACTTCTGTGTTTTGAATTTAGAAAAATGGATTCCATATTTGGAATCAGGATGTCCAAATTGTGTAAATATGTAACTTTTATTTTTAGACATTTTGAATAATTACTGCGGTAAATATTTTATTTACCATGGTTAAGTGTAAATCCGGTAAATAAGGGTAAAAATAATAATATTATAATAATACTAAATTACCCTAAAACGTGTCTTAACCCTATTGGTTGATACATGGTCGACCATGGGCATCTTTGGGTCTATTTTGGGACCCCATGGATCCACTTGTAAGTGATAATGACACTTTATATTAATTAAGTTAAAATGAATACAAAATGACACAAGCATATATCGTTTAGAAAAACAATTGTTACATAGGGTTATATATGCTGGATTTTAGATTATAAATATTAATTAGAAAGCTAAAAAGATTTCCTACATAATTATATTTTATTTATAATTTTTTGACATTAAATAAGTTATTTTATTTATGACACAATGATGATGCAGTAATTACTAAAATAGTAAAAAATTAACATAATTGATATTATAAATACACAAATAATTATAATATGAAACTTTTAATGAATTAAACAAATTTTCTAGGATAATATGATATATTAGGATTGATTTATTTGACTTTTTTCGAAGTAATAAATCTGTTATGAGTTTCACAAAAATCAACTAGGGAATAGTGTCAAAATTGACATAAAAGAGTTCTTAAAACAAATATTATATTATTAATTGATATTAAATTCCTAAAAATCTAAGGTTAGGCCAAGAGACTTATATTATGATAGGTTAATCATTAATGTACCACTTGGGGGTCTTTTGGATGTATATAGTAAGTTTATTAACCATATTATATAAAAATACAAAGAGACATTGTAAAAGTGAAACTAATTAACTTAGAGTTAATACTTAAAGATAAGGTTAATATAAGTACCCAAACCTGTCTAAATTCTATTGGATGAGTTGTTTTCGACCTATCCCCACCTAAACCTTTGAATAGTCAACTTTGGAGCCATTGGAAACCGAATATGAATTTATTAGAAATTAATATTTCTAGCTTTTCCAAAGGTGCCCCTCACCCCTCTTATAAAAGGGCACTCCTCCTTCTCATTTCCTCACACCTCTCAAGCCACTTGGCTCGTCCAAACTCTGCCCAACTAAGCTCCCCACATCCCTCTCCTCCTCCTTGAAGCTTCCCCTTAGGCAGAAAGCATTTCAACAAGTCCTTTGGTTCCAACCAAAGTGAGTTACCTAAATTAAAGGTAACGATTTCTCTTAAATTATTTTCATTTATTTTGCTTCTTCAACCCCCAAACTCTTTTTATTTCCCTTCTTTTGTAACAACACCAGTATCCTCAATATACTAGGATGTTGTTATAAGAAGTATTCAAACTACACATACACACAACTCCATCTAATGGATGATGAACATAATGTTTCTGTGGATGGAAAACTAACGCCTCACGAAACGATGATTGTTCAAAAACATCTTACCGCCTCTCATGGTGGCCATTATGATGGCACTGTAATTAAATATGATATTAATGATATATATTTTATATATAAGATTCTGTAATTCCATTTTATTTCATACCATTATTCGTTTCATGTCGTATATATATACGATATTTCATTTGAGGAAGTGCGGACTACCGCCCCCTTAAAATGATATGACTCGTTCATACCACACATGGAACATATAAAGGATGGTGTTAATGAACTTAAGTAACATATATAAAATATTATATTATACTGGAATAGTAATATACCTATGTATCATTTGGATTCGATTCTTTTAAAATAAAAAATTAAAAAATTAAATGGAAGTAGCGTTCGTGCGTACGTACGGACTACCGTCTCCACGAACGCGATGAGATTCATTCTCCATCGTACCCATTCAACTATAATTATCATTTAATGATTTAAAAATGATGTTTAAGGACTTGATATCATTCTGGATATGAATAAGATACAACAAACATGACTTATGTAACAAAACATATAAAAGAAAATGAGTAAGTTAACACCCGAAACGGCGTTAATACTAAGATATTATTAACAAATCAATGTTAAAAGATCATATACGATATCATATTAAAGTAAATGATTCTTGTATTATTCAATAACAATTATTTCACCATTATACAGGAGGTAAACCTACCATCGACCAAGGAAAAAGTACAAAGTAAGGGATTCTCTTATCTCACTTTCAATTCCGTGAGATTTCCATTGATCACCACTTAATTATTGCATGTGGTGTATGTGTACTGCCCATGATTGTATTCATTGTGTAATATACTTTAATTTATGGGTATTTACATCATCATGGTATGATACTTCTTTCATGGGTGTATGTTTTGTATGTTACCTAATCGATAAGGGAATTTGAGATTTCAATTCCCACTCATTTGGCTTTACGCATATTTCATTGATTATATTACTCCATGATTTTGTGTGGAATCACTATTCATTTGATTATGTCATAATTTCCACTCCCCTTCCTGTGGATATAAGTTTGATACACATAATCACTCATTGGTAATTCTCAAGTCATTGATATGAATTTGATAAGAGTAATTTTAACTCATTCACCATTTGTTGAGTTAAACATCCATTTCGTTGGTGTTGTTTTTACAAGAATATGTGTGAATATCATTTGATTGTTTTACACTGAGTATCCAATCATATTTAGTGTATTTATATTTGTCACACATAATTATGTCGTTGATTTATCCTTAACCTAAGGATATAGCCTTTATGAGAGATTTCATCTCAATTTACATTCCATTGAGACTTCTTTGTTGATATACACCAAATCATTTTTATGTGGTGTATATAATGTAATTTGAAGTAGTATATCATGAATCCCTTTATTCTCATGATATTACAAAGTTCTGATTACCTTAATTATTTGTATTCAATTGTCTCTCTTTTGGTTAGAATCTCTAACTAAAATACCATTTTTAAAATGATTTAAAGACTTATTCATCTAAATCTTTCTCATTAATGTCCATGTTTTAAAAAATGGTTTTAAGGATTTATTTATATGGACATTAAAGTTTACAAATTAAAACTCCTTTTAAAAAGTTTCAAAGTGGTGTGGGACACTTTGATTCAAAAATCTACTTTTAAATGGCTTCTTGACAAATAGTGTGACTTTTAAATGTTTTCAAGAAAAGGGGGATATTTCTCTCAAATAGTTTTGATGATTATTTTCATCTATGTCAACATCCTTCATTATTCATGATTGAGGATAATGTGATACAATACAATCTTCCATATTGTATCAAATGAGTTATATTTGACTGTGGATGTTCTATTTTTATACCATTCATGGTTTATGGTTAAAGTATTGACATTTCGTATGCTATTTTTAATACGAATGTTTATTTTATGCTTAAACCTATTCATATGAGGAATGCATTGGACTTAATAAGTGACGGGTGGAGCCCGCTATAGCTCCTCGATGCATCGGTAGGTCTCATGAGACAAACTAGTGTCTTGGCACAAGGCCTTGGCAAAATCTTATTTGTAGTCTTGGCACGAGGCCTTGGCTATGTGGTTATGATAGTCTGGCATTATGCATTCCATCATTATGAAAGTGGTTATTGATATTTCATGTGATCATTCGACTAGTAGAATATCCATGTGAGTAAGTAAGTGGCATTATTTCATTTTACCTTCGCCATTTTATGCTGAAGTTTAAATTTAAAAGGCTTTTGTTTTAGTTATAAATTGCCTTAAATGTTTATGCTTATTTATGAAAGCTTCTGCTATAATGTTATCCTTACTGAGCATCCGAGCTCACCCCTTTAAATGTTTTATTTTTCCCAGGATTATGAAGAAGTAATTTATGAAAGACCTGCAGGGATAGTATGAGGGGATATGAAGACAAGATGTTTTTTTTATGATGTAATGTAAAAATTTATGGATGTATCTAGTTATTCCAAGGCTACTAAACTAATCGGTCTTTCGAGACTTGATCTTTCTCATGATCAGGCCAATGTTATGTAATAATGCACCGACTCTAGGTAATTATGGTCGGGGCGTTACAATTTTTATAATTTTGGGTGTGATCCTTCTAAACTATTATTTTTAGGGGAGTGAACCAATTCCTCTATTGTATAATTTTATTTGATCCATTAATTTAATGGAAATTATTTTCTGTTATTATTTATAATCCAAAATTCTTTGTGTTATTTAAATTTTATTCTCTCATTACTAATGGAAATTGAGTTCCATAGGATTCATGTCGTATAAACTGAAAATATTTATTCTTTGAATCATG
The DNA here is from genome assembly GCA_963277665.1 of Viscum album. NCBI lineage: Eukaryota > Viridiplantae > Streptophyta > Magnoliopsida > Santalales > Viscaceae > Viscum > Viscum album. The sequence goes on along the minus strand of OY728120.1, from coordinate 1,760,439,466 downwards.
GTTTGATCATGGATTAATGCGATGTTGTTTTAAAAATTTATTCTCATGTTCTCATACACTAATATACATGTTATCCTTCAATATCTCCCTTGTATAGCCTTATATATAATTTGTTCTCAACCGTTATTATATTCATTTTCCCCATGTTATCATGAAATTGTTTATGTATTATATGCCTATTAAGGGTACTTGTAATGAAGAACATAATGGTATTTGTTTTCATTCAAACATAAACCATGCATTTTTGTTTTAATTTTAACAATGGAAATATAAATATATGATCCTCATGTGTGATTTTGAGTAATGTAATTAATTTTAATAAAACATTATGCAAAATCAATGTATGAATATACTGGGACATAATAGATGATATCATTGGATATATGTAGTCAATATTTGGAAATTATAAAAGGAAAGAATTATTGATTCCTCTAAGGAAATGAATAAGGATAAGTCAAATGATGAGTAAAAGTATACTAATAATTCTTGGGATGTTACTAAAGGATGAAAAAGGGGTTTACAATATATTATTACCCAATTTTGATACTACATGTGAATGTGTATCTCAGATAGAGGTACCAAGGGGAAATTACGCTAAAAATAAAACATTCGTATAGACTCTATTTTCAACCGGTGTGGGACAATGGGCATTATTACATTAATCATTTGAAACTACATAGAGACATTCAGTAGAAAATCATATAATCATTATGACTAATTGTGGAGGGATTAAATATATTATAACTATTACTAACCTAGGATAATCATATACTATCATAGATAAAAAATATGTTTTCACTCTTTAGTCATCCGATAAGTTATTTTACATGATTATGTGGTTGTCCAAATGGTTATTTTATATTTCACTATGATTTTTTGTATTATTCCCTGGATTGAATACAATTGAATCATTCTAATGATATGTGAAATTTAAATCATAGTGATCTTTATCAATAGTAACAGAAGATTATTAGATCAGGATTGAAAAATACAATTACTATACTAACTCAACATTCATAAGATTTAAATGGTAACTGATTCCTACAATTACACTAGAGTGAAAAACATTTTTTTAGTCATTTATGAATGAACTCCTATCTTATTTCTAAAGGTATTATGATCTACTAGATAATGAGAAATATATTAGCACCACTAAAAATATATTATCTAATTTGAACTGTTCAAAACATGAATATTTCCTTTTTTTATACCATTTGGAAGGTGGAGTATTCCAATAGAAAAATATCATAAATAATACAAGTTTAAATGATTAATATTACTCAAAGAATGAGAATTATATTAACAATATATTTTTCAATAACTAACTTCCACTTATTCTTCATATAAAGATGTAGAATTAGTTCTATACGAAAAATATGAATGTCGATGAATCTGTTAGTACCTAAGAGATAAATTTTAAAAGACATTAATGGTATGATTTTTATATTATCATTAATCCTAAATTAAAGGTTGATTTATTCTTTAGTGGATTAAAACAAACTCCCAATAGGGAGTTATCAATAAGAGAAGTCTAAAGATATGAAGAGATTATTTGATGTGCTATAATGTAGGAAATTGAGTTTGGAGTAATGTGTCAATATCATGTTTTTTTATGAAAATAAAAATGGTCTTCAAAGAGAAATATAAAAACCCTGGATAAAAGAATATTATATTCACATTATTATCAACGATATGGATGAAATATAATGTAAATATTCTTAAGGGTACTAGTAAATGTTTAATGTGTGAAAGGAGAGGTCATTCATAAATTTTATGCCAATTTTATGGGAAGAAGATATCAAATGATGGAAATACCTAGAAAGTTCCACATAATTCCCCACATATAATCTATTATTTCAAAGGAAAGGGTGATGGTAGTAATTGTAACACATTCCCAAATGTGAAGGATAATGATGATTATCGATGTCACAAGCCTCTTAAGCATTGAGATAACAGAAAATATCATGTGATCACCATTTCTTTTGTGGGGTGTCATAAAGACATGCTGAAATATACACAAATGTTCATATAGGAACATATAATGTCTTCGTTGACTGTATATCTGAAAATTATTTCATCTGTGAATAATTTTTTCAGTATTTATGGATAGCACTGAAAAATTTAGTTTTATAATTATCCATAAAAACAACCAATGGTATGATGATCACATCACAAGTATATGATACCTACTCAGTTGATGTTTATGTTAATGTAAATCCTTCATATCATTTCATTCCTCCAATGGTTGAATTATATGTTATCGTATCCATATATTATCATTCACTATTGAAATCCCCAATTAATATTTTTATAAAAGATTTCTTATTTGAGATCCCATAACAAACTATGAGTATATATAATTGTGTTTATATGTATAAACATACAAGGTAGATCACATCTATTTTTGGGTCTCCATTCTGTGTAGTAAGGGTTGTTTATCTTAGATGGGTTGTGAGTGCCAAGAAATAAATGATATTATTAGTATGTCTGTTTTGAATGATGTCTTTATTAAAAATTTCATAGAACACAATCGAATCGTGATGTGGATATTTCAATTGAACTAAGACCTAGTTCCAAACATATTTCTAATACTCTGAATATATTATACTTATTATGTTTCTCGAATTGAAGAATCAACTGCCTAATAACCAGTTAAAGGGATACATTTTCATGTGTGTGACATTGAGGTGAACTTATTCATATTGATTAGAAGAATGACATATTTATATAACTCTATATTGATTATTAGGATCATAGTTGGATAAAAATAATGAAAAATTATCATATACCACCAATTGATGGCCTTCTTAATCAACTATATGAATCTTAATAAATTTAAAAAATTGAAATTCAATATAGATGTAATATGTTTTGTCTCCAGACGGAAATAACCAAAACAAAATTCCTTATTAGTAAATGAAATAATGAATATATAGTTACACAATCCAGACATACTAATTTCCATGTTATCTTCATGGATTTATTGAGTACAATCTTTAGACTTTAGCCTAATGATTTTGTGGTTGTAATTAAAGATAATATTCATACCTATTCAATGGGAAATAAAGAACATGCAAAAATAATAATAATTTTAATAAAGACCCAATATAAAGAGAAATAATATTGTAATTTAACAATGTGTGAGTTTGGGCTAGATGAAGTTAGATTTTTATGCCATTTAATCTTATGAGATAAAACATCAGTAGATCCATAAATGGTGTAGGCTATTATGGGTTGGCCCGGAATAACTAAGGTGACTGATATCCATAATTTATCTGGTTGTGTAGAAATTATATAACATTTTTAGAGAATTTTTTATGATAGTTTAATCCACATACCTAGTTAACATAGAAGAGATCTATGTTCTTAATGGTATATAAATGTGATAAAAATTATATGTTTCTAAAAAGAATAGTAGTTCGACAACCTATTCATTAATTACCATGTAGTCGAGACTTATTTTTAATTTATTGGGATGTATACAATAAGGTCTTAGGATGTGTTCATTTAAATAATGACATGATCATCTCCAATTCCTCATGAAAATTTATGGCTCGTGATAGAAATTAACCAAATCCGAATGAGTTGAATATGAACCAAACAAGATGGTTAAATCTGAAAAATGATTATTAATGCTGAATAAATTTCCACCTTGTGGAAGAGCATATGGTGGCTTATGATATAATTCAAATGGATTGTGCATGGTTATCCACTGTGAGGTTCCAAAAATATCTAATATTCATAGATTTTCAATGGATGGATCTAGAAATCCTGATAGTGTGTGTGAAATATTATATTTTTTAGTATAATCGTAAAAAATAACTCAATGAGATTTTTAATGAGGTCAACAAGAATGTTATAGAGTAGTAAAATAAGGATATAAGTAGACCTAATACTAATCTTGGACATTATGGAATGATAATGTTCATTAATTGTCTATGTGTTCCTTCCATAATTCATTTGAAGAAGGTTTTTAAAGAGGAGTGTCATTTTTATTCATTTTATATTATTCCAAAAATTATGTTGTTTTTTATTTTTTTGAAATAATATTTATGGAGTGTTAAAATTAAGATATAAATTATATTGTTTATATCGCAGTTCCTAATATGATACCATGATACAGATGAGATACAAATATATAAGGGGGTCTTAAATGCAACACCCACCGCAGAATGTAAATAAGAAAACATCACTATTAATTTTGTCATTGGAATCCCTAAAACAACTAAAAGGAAAAATGGTATATGAATTGTATTTTATTTCCATACTAATACATCACAATTCAACACATTAGTTGATGATTTATCTTTTTAATATAATTTTTAAATATGTATTAAATTATTGTTATGGTTTTATGGAGTACCATATTCCATTGTGGTTGATTGGGATATGATATTTACATCAATGTTCCAGAAACATATTCAATACACTCTTGATATGGAGTTATGATTCATCACTTCATATCATCCTCTGAAATATTATCTCCATGAGATAACAATCCAAACAATATAGGATATTTTCAAAACATGTTATTTGCATTTAAAAATTGATTGGGATCAACACCTTCCCCAAGTTTATTTTTCATACAATAATAAATTTCACTCAACCACTGAGATGGATACATATTAAGACCTATATGGAGATATGTTTAGATCAAAAATAGGATGATAGGAAGTTGGTGAAACAAAATCTATAATGAAGTGAGATAGCTGATGAAATGGAAGGGAATGTTATAATTATTAAGAAAAAAATCAATGAAGTGTAGAGTTGGGAATAAATAATGCTGAAAATCACTGAAATAGTCTATAATATTTTGGTGCTGATAATGTTTTTCAAAAAAATTCACCATGGAAAAATATTATGACATTCTAAAAATAATGGTAATCAAATAAATAGGTATATCCATCCCAAAGAAATTATTGAACCTATCTGTATTGTATCCTATTCGTTGGAAATTACACCAATCCCTTATCAAGGACATGATATGTTCAATGTATATCTCTTATGCTTATACATGAAATATACTCAACATCTACTGAACTCATAGGTTATATTGTTTATGCATGATTATTCTTATGAGGAATATCCAATATATTTTCTATGAAAAAATATCACTCACTTGGTCAATGTATTTGGATGGACCACAAATCTAGAGAATCATTAAGGCCACTTGATAATATTATGAGGATGAATTATATTCTTTTATTTTATTTTAGAGTGACAATATTCAAGGGATAAAATCATTTTATATGGTGTAGAATGTAATGAAAACATTTCCAATTAAATACTATTTTTTGAATAAATTAGATTTCATTGATATCATTTATAACACAAAACACATAATTTAACTTATGTCATATGAAATAATGAGATTTAACAAACCATGTTATATTATTAAAATTATTATTTAATCATGATTGATATAACATAGACATTAAAAAAAGTGCTAAGAATAGTAATTATTAATGTTTAAATATTTATTACGATTATATTATATAAAAATTTATATTGATAAATTTATTCATTTTTCTATAAAGTATTTATATATTTTGAAAATACCATTTTCTAAAAAATAAATTTTATTTATTTTTATGAAGAATAATATAATTAATTTTTACACTTTTAGAAAAATAATGTTATAAAAAACATTACATTTGAAATAATACTATCATTATTAGGTTATGGTGAATTTTTTAAATTAATTTTAAATGATTATTTTTTCAGTGAATTGTTAAAATATTGGGTTTTATTGAAAACATCATTTTCCTATTATAAATGTGTCACCCTAACCGAAGAAGTTCGGAGTTGGTGAATAATTTTATGACATTAGTATGATTACAGGGGACCAAATACAGAAATACCTATCATTTTAGATGTCTTGGAAATCCATATTACATACATGATACCCATAATACATTGATAAATAAAATTGAAAACATGATACATAATTATATGAAATACATTTCATCCTTGAAATTTTATTCAAAAATTTGGTCTTCATAACCTATGGAAATGAAACAAAATAAGGGTTATTAAAATTGATAATTAATGATATGTAAAGATGAATAATTAATTAATCAATGAGATTAAATTATCAAGGAAATGTAAATAATGGATAACACATGTCAGTACAACTAATAGATAAAGAAAAGTCAATATGGAAAAATAAGAAATTGAAACACATTTCTTTTAATCAATGAACAGAAAATTAAATGTATCCATAGATATTTTGATAAAAAATCTCATGGATGAATAATATCTGTAATTAAATGATGGAAATTATTTCTTAATGGATATTATTTCTGAGGCACATTAATACCTATATTATTGAGTCTTTTAATAAGATGTTTTAAAATAATGTATATAAACCCCTTTAATTTTCCCAAATATTTATCTCATGAGTACCTGTCGATAAGTCGAGGAGAAGTATTAAGTATGATCTCCACCAATCATTACTAGTAAAAATATATCCTTATATATAATAATCATAATAAATGGTTTTCCTTATCAAATATCTCTATTGAATAATGTTTATAGAGTGATCAATATTTCCCCAAATAAGAAAATAATTATCAATATAGGCACCATATATAAAATGATATACAATTTAGGCTGTAATTACATCCATTATTTGAGAATGTAGACATTTAAATTGAAATTATAATAAAAATTTATAAAAAAATGTTAATTTTTATGGTAATGTTAACAATCAAAAAAGGAAGTGAGATCGCAATGATAATAATGAAGAACACTATTTATGAGAATAATCATTAAATGTTCTAATGCATCCCATACCATATTGTAACATTTTGATGATAATATCTAGAAATGTATGAAATTAATAGGAATGTAGAATTACATGATAATAATAGATAGATGATATAACATTAAAAATTATGTATTTACACCATATAAAAGTTAATAGTTTCATAAAAACAATTAAGACTCAATAGAATGTAAATTGAGATAAAATATCATACTTTTCCCTTCCTTATTGTTGTGTGGTATTTAGCCTCCTATATAGTGGTATAAAATACTTTGTTGTAAATTAATTCATAACCATACCTATGTTTATAATATTATATATCATCTTATTATAATTTATTATTACCCTCTTATTAACAATCACTCCATATTTTCACCATTTGGGGTGTTAATTCCCCAGTATAATCATGTATGTTTTAAATTGTAATGGGATTATCCTATTACATAGATCATGATTTCATCATATAAAAATATAAAACATGAATTAATTTTCTAATATATTCAGTACATATGTATTTATATTATTCTATAATTTTTATAAATATGAAATGAAATGCACCGTTGATGGAGACCGTATGTCATATGTATGCATGAATGCTAAATTTATTTCCTTGTTGTATTGGTATAATTAAATTTAAATGATATTTGTGTATCATAATATATATTATAATATATATTTTATATATGATACATTGGTTTATTTAGGCCATACATTATAAATTTTGTGTATGGAATGAATTATTCACATCACTTTGAGGGGCTATAGTGCACACTTTATCAAACAAAATTATCATATGTACACAATATGAAAATTATAATGTCATGTCCAAAATAAAATTTTAATAATAATAAAGAAATTATAAATATCATAAATATCATATATAAATAGATTTCCCGTCATAATGTCCACCTAGAGATGTGGTAATTAAAAAATGAACAATCATCTTTTCGTAAGGCAGTAGTTCACCGTATATAGAAATAGTATGTTGGTTACCCATTAGATAGAGGTGTGTTTAAGAGAAAATAGAGATAATAACATCAAAACATACTATTATATTTATGAATTTATTTTTTTGTATGAATGTTATTAAAATAGTGTAGTGAGTGTATAAACAAGTGAATGAAACGAGACTATTGGAAAACGATACCTTAATATCGGTTAACGACTTCTATAATATAAAAAATGGATTCCTTGGAATGATTTATGCCCAATGAATGGATTTAAGGTAGTGGGGTGGGATATTGGGAAAATAGTTTTTCAGATCATGGTGGAACACAAATTGGTTTAGGGGTTTGATTAATGGGAAGAATTAGTGGCCTTTTATAGTGAATGGGGAATGACACTCTTGTAATATTTTGACAAAGGAATTATCCCCATATACATTATTTTTCAAGAGGATCTAATAATTGTCACAATTATTCCCACAAATCTATAGGGGATAAATATGGTGATAAAATAAATTTTTTACATGTGTATTGGTCAAAATTCTCTTTAAGTATAATCATTAGTCTATAATTATTATTATTTTTACTATAATCATTGTAGTTACTTTTTATCACATTCACTAATATTTTAATCTCGTATTCTAATCAAAATCACTAATATTTTAAAATAACCATTGAAATTATTTTAATTTATAATGTTTTATAATTATAAATTGGGATTAAAATTTTCCAAATTACAATCATAGAATTGAAAGAAATTAATTTACATTTAGACTAATAGAAGGGATGGTGATAGAGGTTTTAAGGTAAAAACATCCAAAAGATTTCTATGTTTTTATAGTCGTTTTCATTATTAAATTTATTCCAATGAGATAAATTGTATTCTTTTATAAAAATATGATCTAATTAAACTTTATAAGATATATAGAACATATTCTATCCATAGAAATATATCATATTAAAAAAAATATTTGAACTAAAATTCTGTATTTTTCACTATACATTAAAAAATAAAACGTCATGGAAGGGTACAAATATGTTTGATAACCTAATTTTTACATTTTTCATCCAATTATACAGTTTAGTTTTATATATTAAATTTAAAAAAGGGTAAAATTTTGATATAAATTTGGATTTCCACTAAAAGGTTAAAAAATACCATTGAAAAAGAAAATAATTTTATGCATAAATTGGGTTCGTTTTTATATTAAGATTATCAAATCGATTAGATGAATACCAAAAATATTTTATTGAATATAATATATATATAGAATATTAATATAACTCAATAATATAAACTAATTTAAATTATTAGGGTAAAACAACCTCTTTAGCATAATAACAATAATATTTTCTTTTATATTAAATCAGTTTTTATATTCATTTCTAATTAATTCATAAAAAAATTAATTTGTAATTTGTGTAAAAAATAAATTTTCTTTATTTATTTTACACTTTTTAATCATTTATAATTTTATTTCTTGGTTATAAAATATTTCAATGATATTATAACAATATATAATTATTCGGTGAAACATCGTCTTGCCTGTAACAGAAGTCACTAAAGAAACTAATTGTTTTGTGAAACATACTCTAACCAATCATTGTGTACATTAAAAGCTATAAAAATATTGAATTCTTAAGTTATATCCATTCCATGAGGTCTATTTTTTCATACACCCTTGTATTCGAGATCAAAACCCATCGTTGATCAACATCAGCATGAAGATAATAGACTAAAGTGTAACCATTTTATTTTATCTAATTACCAGGATTAAAATATCTTCTCTATATACATAATCCATTTCTCAAATAAACTTGGATTAGTCATCCCAATAAATTATGGGGGATTCTACAGCTGAAAGAGATCAAACATAGGATATTCTTTCCATGGAATAGGTCTCTTCATTATGGAAAGGTTATTTTTCATAACCTAACTATGCATCTCTAATAAATCCATAACATGCTCAGTTCCAATATTAGATATATTTATTTCCTTAGAAAGAAAATTTCTACATTTTCAATAATGAATTATATTGTTCTTCCATTTAGGTTCCATTTCTATACAATGGCATATATTGGATTATCACATAATGTTATGAACTTTTTTAACTCCAAATTTGGTATAGAGTATAACATAGACTTATGAATCATGAATAATAGAATCATAATCATTGGTTACTTTTGTGTAATCATTTTGTTTAAACTAATTTATAATTGTACGTTAATAGAATATGAATTATACTATTTGTATCCCTTAGGAGTTTCAAACCAGATGTGTTGTAAGGCCCATTGTATTTTACAAAGATACACAGAGTCAGGCCTAACACAACATTTCAGAGTTCTAACTCATAGGTATATCTAGTCCAAAACCACATCCACTTATAGTATCCAGACATGGATGTATTACTTAGAATACACCCCTAATATCTAATTAACCTAAATTCTAGGATATTATTCTATACTTGTACTCATATTATTTATTAGGGTTGTGATTCCCAATCTATTTTCTATAAATATAATTTCCAAGGTCGTAGCTAAACTTCCATTGATACTAACTATAACACCATAAACCCATAATCCTAGAGATGGTGCATTATATTATTACGTTGGCATGATTACAATGAATCAAATCATAATGGACCGATCAGTTTAATAGTTTTGGAAATCCAGATTACATACATGATACCCATAATACATAAAGAAATAGATATTATAAACATGATAAATTTTAAAATGAAATAAATTTATTCTTTTAAATCGTATTCAAATATTTTTTTCTTCATGACCCATGGAAATGAAATATAATATGTGTAAAATAATATGATCAGTAAGGGTATGTAAAGTGGAAGTAATAATGAGATGCTGAGAATTAATTAACATGAAATGTAAAATAACATATATCACAATCTATTCAAATAACTAGATAATGAAAAATTAATATGGAAAGATAAGAATATAAAACACATTCCATTTAATCAGTGAACTAAAAATGTAATGTATCCATAGATATTTCAACCCTAAATATCATGGATGAATATTAACTAAAACAAAATGAAGGAAATTCTCTCTTAATGGATGTCATGTTTGAGGAAAATGAAAACCTAAACCATGAATACAATTCAAAAGATACTTTAAAAGTATGGATACATATCTATTTAATTTAGACAACTAGTTTGTCTCAAGAAAACCTATTGATGTATAAATGTGACATAAAATTTTTGGGATCCCTGAATCATTAGAAGTCCCAAGAATTACTCACATAGAATCGTAAAAATAAATTATATGCTTTATCATATATTAATATTAAATAAGGATTACATTTTTATAAATATTTATCCAAATAACCAAATAACTATCAAAGAACATATTGAATGTAAAATGATATATAGTTTAATCAATACTAATATCCACTGGATGTGAATATAAATATTCTAGTAAACAACCAATTAAAAATGAATAAAATAAAATTATTTTTTAATATAATGTTAACAATCAAAAAAAGGAAGCGATATCACCATAATAATAATTAAGTACTTTCATTTAGATAATAATAATAAAACAATCCAAATAATCCCATTAAAACATAAAAAAATGAATCATAATATCAAGAATGTTATGATAATAGACTAAAAATATAATATAATGAAAATAATTGGATTAATAGTACCAAATGTGAATGGTAGTGTATACAACATATAAAATAAACTAGGTTCATGACAACCAAGAAGTCTCTATGGAATGTAAATTGACATAAAATCCCATGCCTTATCCTTCTTTTTCATAGTGTGGTATTTAGCCTCCTATATAGTGGATTAGAATATGTAAATAAAATATATAATATCCATACTCATTTTTATAATATTATATGTCATATCTTTATAGTGTCTTATTACATGTTTGTTAACCATCGTTCATTATTTTCATTGTTTTGGGGGTTAATTTCCTAGTTTTATAAAGTATAATTGACTTGTTATTTCCTTCACTAATTAGATATATAATTATTTCACCATCAACATAATGTAAAAATGACTAAATTATCTTATATATTTATTAAATATGTGTTTATAATAATCAATAATATTTTGCGATACGAAATGAATTGCACCATACATGGAGATGATTGGCCGTATATATGCATGATCACGACTATCATTTAATTATTCTATTAAAGAGATTAAAATTAAATGAAATATTTTTATTGTAATTAAAGTATCATATCATTGTTATATATGTTAAACAGTTAATTTAATAACAAATTTTATGAAATCCATGTATGTCATGAATGAGTCACATCACTTTGAAGGGGTGGTATTCCACACTTCCTCAAATGAAATAATCGTATCTAAAAAGTATGGAAATAATAAATATATATTCTAAATAAAAAATATATAATCATAAATACGTTATAAATATCATATATATCATATATAATTTTATTTCCATCGTAATGACAACCATGAGAGGTGTTAAAGGAAAATTTAAATAATTATCATTTTGTGATGTCGTAGTTCGATGTATATTGAAGTAGTACATTAGTTACCCATTATATGGAGGTGTGTGTAATTTTTGGTAGAAATAATAACATAAAAATTAGTAGTATTCTTAGGATACTGGTTTTTTCATGTAATCATGTAAAAATCAGAGTATTGGGAATAGAGAAGGTAATGAAAGAAAAGAGATCACTAGAAAAAATTACCTTAAAATTAGGTTACTTCTTTTGGTTTACACAAAAGGGATTCTTTCGACGGATTTATTCCATAAACATGGATTCATGTTCTATGGGAGAGATTTTCAGAACATAATTTGGTAGATAATGACATATCCTATGTGTTTTGAGGTGTGTGAAGAATGGGGAGAAGGGATGAACTTTTATAGTGAATGAGGATAGGCACTCTTGTAATATTTTGAAAAATGAATTATCTCCATGTTTTTCATATTGAAAGTGTATCCAATAATTTTCACAATTAGTTAATATAAATTATAAGGTATAAATATGGAAATCCATTAGCTTTTGTATAATTTTATTGGTCTTTTTGACCATTAAGGGTATGGTTTTGTCCCTTATTATTTTTAATTTAACCTTAATAATTGTATTTATTTTTTATCACTTTCACTAATGTTTTTGGACAAAAAAATAAAAATATTAGATATTATAAAAAAAATTATTCGCAAAATGGAAAAATTTTTGTAACATTCCTATCATAGTAGTCACTGATATTAATTTAAATTGAATATGGGAGACAGGATGACAATGTGGGGTTTTAAGGTAAAAAAATCAAAAAATTTCTATGTTTTCATAGTTAATTGAAATGTGAAAATTTATTAAAATTATATAAATTTGAATAATTGATAAATAAATTATATAATTAATCTTTAATACTAATGTAAACAAAAACTTATCCATAAAAATAAATCAGATGATAAAGCAGTTTTGAACTAAAATTCAGTATTTGTTACTATTCACTAAACCATGAAACGTCACAAAAGACACCAAAAATTTACAATAACCTAATTTTTATTATTCTCTAACAAATTTTAATTTTATTTGGAAAGATTAAATTTTTAGATGGTCAAAACGTGGATTTATAATGGCTATGAAAATAAAAGGAGGAAAAAACCTGAATAAAAATATAGTAATTTATACATAAATTTGCACATTTTTCTAACATAAGAATATAATTATATATTGGATGAATATAAAAAATATTTTAGTAAAGAATATATATATATATATATATATTTTTATTTATTTATGTATTTAATATCACCCATTAATTTAATGTAATTTTATTTATTTGGGTAAAATAGCTTTGTGAGAATAAAAATTTTAATGTTTTACATTATATTTAAAAAATTTCATATTCATTTCTTATTTATTCACTTAAAATGAATTAATTTTATAATATTTTAGACCATATATATTCATAATTTATTTAAAAAAATTCATAACTTTCAAATTTAATGTCATGGTTATATCTTTTTATAATAACGCACCATTGTTCGGAGAAACTGCATCTAGATTTCAATGAAAGACTTTAAAGAAAGTCAATTTTCTGTGTAACAAACACTAATTAATAGTTGTGTACATTAAAATATATAAAAAAAATTTATTCAAAATAATAAATATATTATAAATTATCTTTATATTTTATTCATTTTCGTGCTTGGTGTTGCGTGTTGTACACACTATCGAATAGAATATTTTTACCTTGATTTTTTCAGGTTTTATAAATTATTTATATTGTTAATTTTTATTTTAAATTATGATAAAAAGATAAATTAAGTTAATTATATATCAATTTATCCAATTTAGCAAATTTTATAAATTTTATTGTTGAATTTTGTTGTGAAATATTTTTAAACTATTAAAAATTTTCTCTTATCAAACAACCTTGTGGTCACATCTATGAGTTTTATTTTATATTGAAATTAACTTTTTAGGTCAATGTAATTTTTAAAAATGGATTTCATAATTTTAATAAGTATAATTTATATAATATAATAGTTGGAAATTTATTATTTTCTGTAATTAATGATAAATATTTAATAGATTATTTATCGAGAATAATGCTAGATTAGGATTACCAAGTGTTAAATAGAATAGGATAAGGGTTAAAAAGGAACATAAATGAGTCCAATATATTTTTCCAGGAAATATTTTATTCTTATATTTTTCATTAATTATAATTTTACATTTTGAATGTTTTTTCCTAATCAAAATGTGAGAACACATTTTTCATTCTTAATACTATCCCTTTACCACCTGTTATTAATTGATGAAATTTTTATGAAACCAATTTAATTTCATTGATTATTATATGATCAATTTTTTATGATCTTCTAGTACACATATATATGATTTAAATTTTGTAATGGGTGTGACCTATAATTACCTCCAATATCTTGGGTAATATATTAAATATCATGATATAGGAAATATTGGAATGGTTAGTAAACCTGTTATGGTAAGGGATATTGTCCGCTATAATGGAATTTGGGGTGAACTGTGACTATAATAATGGTTTAGGGAGTGATATCATTCCACTAATATATCTTATGTTTTGATCCTTGAGTTCAAGGGAAATTATTTTCTATTATTATGTGAATTCCATAATTCTAAGTCTCATTCCAATGAAATTATCTAATTGCTCTTGTTATTAATTTCTTTAGTATTCATGTCTTATGAATTTTCAATATTTATTCAATGAATGATGATTACGATAATTTTTATGAATGGTGTGGTTTTAAATGATTATTTTCATATTCTCATACCCTTATGTTCACGTTTCGAATATATCTCTTTCGTGTTTAATCTTAATGGGGATATGATCTCACACCTTTTTGACTCCTATCCCCATCTTATAATGAAATTTATTATGTTTTATTTTCTTAATAAAGGGTATATAAATGAAACAAATAGTGGGATATGATGTAGTTCACTTGGGAGCTATTTATTTATGTTTCCATGATTCAAAAGGAACTAAACAATAAGGATCCTCGTGCATTTTTTATGGAACGTAATAAATATGCATAAAAATGATGTAATTTATATATATGAAAATCATTTTTAACTGTCATTGAAATCTTATGATAGGTTTAGAAAACATTTTGAATCATGGATGTGAAGTCATTAGTCATATCCCTTATGACACGTCCATAAAAATTTCTATGGTTCAGTCAAGGTGTAGGAATATGACCTATATATTAGTAAATGATTGAGTGAGTGGTTTCCAGGAGATTACATCCCTATATAGATACTACAAGTGGATAAATATTTGTTATAGAATCACATAGTGGTAATAACTCTAAAAATTACTATTAAACTGGACATGATCATCAATTGATGTAGAATAATGATCCTTACTCCACATATGGGTTGACATACCTGGGGTTTATGATTTGGATATTCATAAACTATTACGAACCATAGTGAATGATTTAAATTGCTAATGACTATGAATGAAAATTGATAAACCAGTGGATTCGTAGATTAAAAATAATGATTCATTATTTAGATATCCTATAATTTATTTTTCAACGTTTTTTGTTCCAAAATATGTTTATTGATTATTACACTATATTTTAGGTTTTTAATAAATGATTAAAACATGATGGAGCCATGTTATTGAAGAGTTCCATAGACAATGTAATTTTTTTCCTCTTTAGGATTCAAATGTTATTAGAGATATAATGTAAAATATCATTTCTATTCTCAAACAAAATTTAAACTTTATGAAACATACAGGATACCCAAAACAACTAGGTTGGGACAAAATTATATTGGTTCCCTCATCTAGAAACTTCCACCTTCCTTCAGTGGGTCTTACGATCTTATAGTTGCAAAGAAAATAAACAACACCATTGAAAGTATATTTTCTATTCGTTAATTTTCTAAACATGGAAAGACCATTTATTATTTCTACAGGTAGTAATGTGAAGAAGATAAATGGTTGAATCTCACCAATATTACAAGGTAACAGGATTAAAATGTCTCCATAGATATGCATTTTTCTAAGAACTTATTATTCAATGAGTACTTTTTACATATTCTGTATATGATATTGGAGAAGTAATTCCTTTAGCTAAATATGATGGTTAATAAATATGTTTCTACCTTTGAGATAAATTGTATCAATCTTTTGTTGTACAATAATGGTATTATTATCCATCCTGAATGTATTATTTGTCGATTTATCAATTTCTAAAAACCAAGTCTTTAATGGTAGTTATCAAAAATATACATTAGTAGCTACGAAGTCATTGATCAACGTGAAATCATGGAGGAATGTATTTATGGAATTATGTATCAATGTCATGGTTTTTTTATGAAGAGATGAATTTATTTCAAATAAATATTTAAAATCCATGGTGAGATGAAGATGTTTATTCCATCATTATAAAAGCATGGGAAGAAACAATGTTTAAATTTCCATATTGGGACTTGTTAATGTTGTATATGTGGATATGAAGTTTATTAGGATATCGACTATTAATGTGACTGTAATAAGTTAGATAGTTATGAAAATAGAGAAAAATCTCCACAAAAAACTCCACTAACACACTTGTTATTCAAATGAAAGGACTACAGGAATTATGCTATACCATTCCCAAATAGGAAGGATAATTAAAATAATCAGTGATAGAATCTTTTTAATATATGATAGAATTGTAAATCATAGGTGATAAATATTTTGTATGTGTAAAGTTGAGGAATTTCAATGTAATTTTTTTAATTAAATAGGAATTTTACGAGTCCGCAAAAATTCATGGCGTGTGATTCCGAGGACCGGAGTGCCTAGAATGAATTTATGAAATTTTTTTTGGTTATGTTTAGTAAATGTGCGAGTGGGTTTTTCTAACATTTGAACTGGAGCTCAGAATTGAAATTTGAGGGCACCGTTGAACTCGCAGCACCATTATTCACATTAGGAGACTTTCACCTCGACGATATTTGATCGAGGGTGAGAGATATTTTTTGGGTTTTTTGTAGAGATAATAAAATAAAATAAATCACACATTTTATTTTATTTGTGGTAACCACTCCATGTGGAAGTTTGTAACGGGGACCACCAAACCTGAACCTCCCATGAGTGGTTATGGTGGTGTGGACCACCTGAGCCTATCCTCCCATGAAAGGTTATGGTGGTGGGGACCACCAAAGACCAAAACCTCAGGAACACCCCTATTAATGAGGGAGAAACTCCTCAACTACCTCATTAACATATAGGAGCCTCTTAAGCTTCCTCCACATTAAATTATGCCAGCGCACCACATTAAACTGTGCCATCTTAGTTAATTAATTTAGTAAATTTTAAATTTTGTCAACAATTAAAATTGGGGAAACAATTTTTATTATGGTGCATTTTTCATCTGAGAACATTCATTGGAAAAGAAAGGAGATCTCATGGTGGAAGGAATCTCTCCAACGAATAACACGTTGTTCCCTGAAGAACACTCTACCAACGAAGAATGCTCCGCCAACAAAAAATGCCAACCTTGACTTCAATCTTCATCCATGGGACTTCTTCATCTACGACAAATTGATGTCCATACTTCCTTCTTGCACCAAGATCAATGAACAACCCGAGGTAGGGGATTAATTTGTGTGTGATTATATAATGTTGTTCTTCCCTTTTTTAAACAAAGAATGAAGATGATTTCTTTTGTAGGTTGGAAGCAATCATTGCAGGAGGGTTCAACGTTCTACATTCTTGTTTATGTTGGGCTGTTTGCTACCACCCTAATGAGAAGGGTGCGGGATAAACAAACAAGACCCAACCCCTCCACAAATCATGTGATGAATTTAGGTGTTGAGAATGACATAGGCGACGGTGCAATGACACTACACCATAGTCCCATAGACACCTCACCCTGTGCCTCTGCCACCCGCGGCCCCGTTGCGCCGCCTACGGCTGCCGTTATCCGTCGAGCTGCCTCTGTCCACCGCGCCACTCCGGGCTGAACCACCCTCATCGTGCTGCCCCCGGCTACCGCTGTTATCCTTTCCTCCACCGTTCGCCGCGCTGCTCCGGGCCGAACCGCCCTTGCCGCAGTTCCCTCGGTTGTCATCGTTTGTCGAGTCATTGTAGTCCGTTGTGCCACTCCAGGCCGTACTACCCTTTCCACGCCACCCCTGGCCCCCACCATTCACTGAGTCACCACTGAATGTTGTAACGCTCTGGGAAGAAGCGCCTTCGCCGCGCTGCCCATGGCCACCATCGTTCACTGAGCCACCGTCGTCTACCGCGCCGCTCTTGGTCGAACATCCACCGTCCTTCAAGCTGCCACCCTCGTTCGCTGAGCTGCTGCCACCACTTCCGAACCACCATCCTGCGGCCAGAACAACGCCCGATGGCCGGTCCACCAACCCGCGGCTGGTCCACCGACCCATGGTAAGACCACCACCCTACGGCCGGTCGGTTGACCCACGACCGTACCTCAGTGTCGGGGCCGTACCGCCGCCCCGTGGTTGGTCCATCTCCCCACGATCAGACTGCCAACCCATGTCCGGACCACCTCCCTTTAGAAAGTCCGCGGACCCACAGTCGGTCCACCTACATGTGGCCAGACCGCCGACCCACGGTCGGTCCTCGCCCTCGCCACTGGTCCTCTGCCCTCGCCACCGGTTCACGACCATGCAGCTGGTCAGCACCCTCGCAGTACCCTCATCTTAGCCTCCATAGCAGCACACTCATGGCCCTCGTGGGATAGTCCATGTTGGTCCGACCGGATCATACCGGAAACAGGCCCACTATGACCCAGTTACTTTCATTTGGAAATAATATTGGAAGCGAACGTCTGTTTGACGAACCGTTAACGATGCTGGAAATCATGGAGTTATATGGTCCCTCTGAGTGATACCCCACTATGGTATGGTTTAAGATGGGGAACGGTCAGGTTGGATCATGAATGATTCCAACCAGGCCCCTGGGATTTCATGACTAATAACTCACAAATCAGGCATCTGATTTATGTGTCGTCTACCATGTTGCAAACCCTATTATGTGATAGACCATTGATATAATTATTCGTGGGAATTCGTGGCAGTTGGCATTTTGACCTGTGGCTAGGGAATCAGTTTCTCCATGCAAGATACGTAAGGAACCCTACGACTGGAAGAGACTTGATGACCGCAGGCCGTTTCGACTTGGAGTGACTCTACTGGCCCAGTGGGGAGCACCGTGGTGAGGCGGCAATCCCATGGTGGGGAACTCCTTGGTGATGCAACAGACCAACAATACTCGAAAAGAGAAGTTCTCCAGAAGGCTACGAGGGGGAGGGCCTCTGTGTGACGCGACCGACACATGATGGGGACCACCTCTGTGTGATGTGGAAGACCCATGGTACTTGAAAGGAGGAGTACCTCAGCAGTCCAAGGATAGTGGGAAGACCCTCTATGTGATGCGGCAAGCCCACTGTACTCGATATAGGAGGAGTACTACATCAGCCGAGGTGTTCGACGTTGTGATTGGGAATGATACATGATACTACCCCTAAAATATATCCTGGTGTGTTCTTAGTGTATAATTCTATGTTTTTTTCATAATTGAGATGGATTATTTGATAACATCGGTATATTTATGAGTATATAACTAAGTCGGGTTATCTGTAGATTTCATTCTTTGTGTTTTATCCTTCTTGTATTTTGTGAGACCTAGAGGGTCTCGGGGTCCCTAAAGAGTATCATTATACTCACCCATGTGTGGGATATTCCCACACCTTGATGTGTTGGATGCAGATGATGGACAATGCTGATTGAGTCTGAGAGTACCAGGACTGGACGGTACCTGGAGGTGGACCATACTGCGTGTCGGTATACAGAGGACATGGGTGGAAATGGGGTGCTGCGAAGGCGATCTGTACCTACCCTTTTGGAATGAACATCAGAGGACGATCTAGTAGCTGCCTTTTCTTTTTCTTCAGTTGTATTATATCATAGTTCTACTTGTACATTCTAGCTGGACTTGTATTCTGGACCCATTTACATTCATCACTCTTTTGTTATAGAGTTTACATGTTGTTTCGTATCTAGCTGTGTGATTTCTTGTGTCTGTGTATACAGGTTATAAAGGAAATTACTTCCCAGTTTTAGGATATTATGCCTTTAGTGATAGTCTCCAGCCCCTGGCATTAGGAAGGCAGGCTTGGGGTAGTCATGGTACGAGAACTGGAGGACGGGTCAGGAAAAATTTTCATCAAAGGAGTCGGTTCTACAATATAACTTAGGACTCTGATAATTATTTTCTATGAAGAAATACTGTTAAGGGTAATGAGTGCAGTTTTCAGTTCTGGAAGTCCAGTTTTGGTGCGGTGGCGGACGTATCCATACACCTGGACCCTGACTTCTGATTTCTGACTCAGTACATGAAAACACATATTCCATGTGTTTTTTAAAAAGATTTCGTTGTGATCTTTTGAGTCATCTCACCAGGTATAACTTTCATATCATCAGGTATAACTTTTTGACCGTGGTGCACCTAGTTATTTATAGGATGCCTCCACGCTAACTACAAGCTAGTGTTTCGAGAGTTGTATGTACTGATAGACCACCGAGTGATGAGGCCTTAGTGCAGTGCTCATTTCCAGTAGAGTCACCAGTGGAGGCTCCAGCGGAGGCACCAGCGATACAAATCCCTATTGGGCCACCGATGCCACCAGCCCCAGCAGCAGATGGTGTACGCCACTTGTGTATGTAGCACGAGTTCATGTTCCAGAGGCCACCCAGGTTCAGGGGAGAGACATACCCAAAGGTGGTTGAGGATTGGCTGGAGGCTATAGTGGGAGTCTTCCAATTCGTATGGACACCCACCGATATCATAGTGATCCTTGCCACCTTCCTTCTATAGGTAGAAGCAGGAAGATGCAAGAGCTTGATGCATTATGTTCATGACGAGGTGATGCTTCTCTAGGGCATAATTCAAGAGCTTGATTTGGGTAGAGTTCGTTCCAGCGACTCTTCATGCAGTGCGCATACAAGAGATTCTTCATCTACAGTTGGGTAGTATGACAGTGGATTAGTACACATCGAGGTTCAATAACCTCTCACACTACTCGATAGATATGGTACCAGCCCAATTCTTCAGGGACCAAACCATCGAGCAGGGACTCAGACAAGAGATCAGGTCTTTAGTGATCTCACTCAATAACCTGACATAGTCGGGGTTGTTAGAGAGATCTCTCTTGGTGGAGTGTTTACTTTATGAGCAGTCACCAGTGGAGATACCCACTACCATTCATCACGTAGTAGAGTATTCTACAGTTGGTAGCAGACATATATCACTGAGGTCCATGAGGACCAGACCTATAGGTGGATGACCACATGACTCAGGATCGGTTGTGTGGGGCACCTGAAGCAGAGCCACACATTCCTGGAGTGGGAAGTGTTATGCTTGTGGTGGGTAGGGTCACATCGCTCATGACTGTCTAACTCATCATTCGGATGATCAACATATGGTTGGAGGACTTCCCAGACAAAGATATATGTTCGACTGAGGAGTAATGTAGGGAGCATGAAGACATAGAAGAGGAGGTGGTCATGCAGCTGGTGGTGGACCACGATTGGAGAGGTTACCACCACCACCACCAGGAGGCCCACCCTGACCATATGGAGTAGGTGGATAGGGGAGAGCACCCCTCTTGGTAGTTGAGGCCTACAATCACGACGCTCTGGAGATGATATGAGGTATGATCTGTGTCTACTCCACCTTAACTATGGTACTTATAGACACAAGTTCTGGTTAGTCATTCATTGCCACTACCCACTATTGAAGCTCGGAGATTCTGATGGAGTCGTTGGCTCGATCCTTATTGCTAGAGAATCCTATGAAATCACATTCATTGATTACGCACTGGTGCCGGCTGTGTGAGAATACTCTAGGAGGAGAGATCATTGGGTGGGATCTCATAGTAGTAGCGGCGAGGCCTTACGATGTCATCTTGTATATGGATTGGTTATCTATAGTCCATGCTCAGATTAACTGTATTAGGAACAAGGTGTGGTGTGTCTGCACGGATGGGACCATTTTTACCTTCACCAGTGAGAAGGGAGCCTTTGTAGTGTAGTATGGACTTACCCGGAGGAGAGTGAAGCCGATCACTCATCTGTTGGCTAGCCTTACCCTCGGAGCTATTGATGTGCAGAGTCTGAGCTATCCTGTAGTGGTGGACCAGTATGTGGAGGTTTTCCATAATGATGTTTTGCGTCTGCCTCCTCATAGAGAGGTAGAATTTTACATTGACATGTACCCCGGGACAACACCGACATATACACCAATGAATTAGATGGCTCTCGTGCAGCTTTGTGAGCTACGGGTATAGCTAGAGGACTAGTAGGGGAAGGGATTCATTTGCCGATTTTTTCTCCATGGGAATCCCCAATTATGTTTTCCAAGAATGCGGATGGGATCTTGAGGCTTTGTGTTAACTATCGACGCCTGAACTAGGTGACTGAGAAGAACAAGTACCCACTGCCGAGGATTAACGACATTTTTGATCAGCTAAAAGGAGCATGGTGGTTCTCAAATATAGACTTCAGATCAGGCTATAACCATCTCAGAGTACGAGACATGGTTGTTCAGAAGATGGCCTTTAGGTGTCTCTACGACATTTACGAGTTCTTGGTTATGCCATTAGGCATGACTAATGCTCTAGAAGAGATCACGGGAGTCATTAAAAGAACAGAATATATTATAGCTCACAACCACACTATGGGAATAACATAGTCTTATAATCCACTGCAGGTAATACCTCTTGGACTCCCAGCTACCAGTTCAATGACTAGGTATCATATAAGCACACCATCATTTAAAGAGATTTATTACATTACTTCATTCCCTTTTTATCAGTTTCCCTTTATGTTAATTAATTATTTAAACAATAATTATCCATCAAGATTTCCACATTATATATCACTAGCATCACATCCAAAGATCATTGTTCCTTCAAATTACAACATCAGCATTGTGCCACAGTAAGTTCCAACCCCATGGGTTAACATCTTTTATTCAATTATTTATTTACAGAATTATATTCCAATATTCCCAAGAATTCTTGAAAAAGATTATATGTAAAAAATATACGGGGGCTCAACATGATGAGTAGATGAACTACCCATCGAGTCTTTTCTAGCTATAGCAAGAGCGTAGACCAATCCTCCCTTGAGGAGATAAACATGGAATGTGTGTGGCATACACCGCATGACTTCACACCGTTCGAAAGAAGGGTATGTAAGAACAACATCCTTGTGCAGTGGAGAAATTACAGCAGATAAACAACCAATTAGAATCAGCAAAAATCCAAACATTCGCCTCTAACCCATTTAATCATCCATAGTTTCCTCCCCGACACCCACATGTATAAAATGATGAATATCACTACTCTAGGCATCAAATTCTTCATCAAAAAGTAGGCCCCCTAACCCAACATATACAACTTCCATCCAAGCTCACAACAAAACACAAGAAGTAGGAAAAAAACATCATAATAATCAGGCTCTTGACCCATGAACAAGATAGAGGGTAACTTAGTACACTACAAGGAATTATCTTTTATAAAACAATGATTTCATAATTCCATCTTGGATTAAGGGATTTATATTTTTTAGGTTCCAATGTCAAGAAACCTAACCAGTAAACTATCACAAATAAATAAAAAAATTTAATAAAACATTTTGGTTAACAATAAATAACAATAAGAAGAACCAGATTCATTTACATGACTCTTTATCTTTAGCCAAAAAAATATCGATTAATTCCGACATTACATTCTTTACCAATTTCAATCAATGAATGAAAACCTAAACAAATAAACAATAGATATCACACTATCTAGAAAAACAAAAGGCAATAAAATAAGATCGATATCAATTTATTTATCCAGCTAAAATATTTATTATGTCAATTCCATTGTGTTCTAATGGGATAAAATATGCTAACTATACAGTTGCATGTAAAATTAAAGAGAATTAATGAATCCTCTACCTAAAATGGTTCTTGACGTTCTTTAGATGATAATGAACCACACAACGGGTTACGATATCCTCCCCCCATGACTACTATATCCATCAGAGGATACAGAGACACCACTACACCATTCAACACCCATGAAAATCCCATTAGGAACATAGAGATGTCATTCCATAAAAAGGTCAAGGGGAAACATAGGGAGATGAACATAAAAGAATTATGGTAGATCATACCATATATTGAAGATTGATTGATTCTTCTTTGTTGCATCAAAATAGAGTGGAACCAATCCAAGGAGGAAGGTTTCATTGAGGAACTCCTAAAGGATGGAATGGATGGTTTGAGAATCTCATAGCTATGAACAAGGAGGAAGAACTAGAGATGAAGATATAATATCCCGTTAGAAAATTTAAATGAGTAGTGCTTTTAGATACATTGGATTTTCCATTAAAAATGGATTTCATTGACATATGTGGATTGACCATGTAAAATCATCTCGAGCTTTGGGAAATTAATATAGGATTTATGACCTTTGAATCCACCATAGAGTCCATAAAAAGGCTTTAATTTCATTTTACATCAATGGAAACGTCAAAGGGGTGAAACTGTATGAAGTTGGAATCATTGTTCGTTGAAAAAAAATTGGCAAAGGAAAGAGGCCACTATTGGAACCTCACCGTTCATGGAACACAATTCATGAACTAAAAATTTGGAAAACAAAAGAGGTCATCGTTGGATCCTCACCATTCTGGAAACACTGTTCATGAACTCAAAATTTGTAAAAGAAATGAGGTCACTATTTGAACCTCACCATTATGGAAAAACTATTCATAAACTCAAAATTTGGAAAAGGAAAGAGTTCACCATTGTAACATCACCATTCTGGGAATACTGTTCATGATCTCAAATTTTAGAAATGGAAAGACGTCACTGTTAGAACCTCACCATTCACGAAACACTATTCATGAACTCAAAATTTGGCAAAATAATGAGGTCACCATTGGAACCTCAATGTTATGGAAGCGCTGTTCATAAACTCAAAATTTGGAAAAGTGTTGGGGATATCTCCCCTTAACCTCTTGAAACACCTCAGACACCAGATTTCATAAAAATAAATGACTATATTTTTCATGAACATTACATTATTATACTTTTGGATTTATTATAACTCATATAACTTCTTACATTCCATTTTGTGGGAATATGATATTGTCACTCATGTGCACAGTGGACCACCTTCTCCTGAAGCAATGTGATTCATTCATTGTATATATGTAAGGTAATAAGTATGGTATTAATGAAAAAATTGATATATGACATAAAAATTAAAATTTTATTATTGTTTATTATTTACCATTAATTCATTCTACCCACCATGAAAATGGAAATAACATCCACGTGTAAGTACGACTTACTGTTTTTCTGAACAGTGTATTTCATTATATATCTATAAATTATATGGATTACGATAAAAATATATAATCAATATATATTATATTTATATCATGGTTAAATTTATTCAGATGAAGCAACCATGATTAATGTATGTGGATTAAAAAACAAATCAAGACATACATGAAAAACAATATTGTTATTTACTAAAACATGACATTAACATTGAATTCATAGTAAACAAGAAATAAAACTCAAAATAATATAATATATTTTTATAATATATATATTTATGGTTATTTAATATTTTTTAATAAATATATATTCATTATATATGATTATTGAACTTGAATGATGTAAATTGATACATAAGGTAATGGATTTCTATCAATCTTTTTTTACTTCTATAAGACAAATAAAATATTCAAGACCTATTTCTTTTATGTAGTTCATATATTACCCATAAATTTAATTTATGATTCAAATCATGAAAATAAGTTTTTATTACATATCTCTTTTGAGGATCTCTTTTTTATATGGTCTATGGTTAAAAATATTCCAATGAAGTATGAAATGTTTTTCTCAATTTTCCTTCCATTAATAAAATGTTACATAATGCAGTAATATTAATTTATGAGGTCTGTATACATATTATTTAAAATTTAATGTCATGAAATAATTTATAATCAATATATTTTATGATTCATTTCAATTTATTCATTTATGGGGCTTAAAGTTCAATGTTACCAATGTGGGAATGATTTTAAACTACAATCTCTCAATTATTTGGAATATTTATGATTATGTTTTCAATGAAAATAATATTATAATACATCTATATGTAAACTCTTTATTTTCTTTACCCTCATGTTATTTCAATAGAATAAATATTTTCCCTTCATTTTCCTCTTGTTTTTACTCACGATTTAAATGTATGGTTTTTAAGGAAAGCAGACATTAATCCTATCCTCAGCTAAAAAATAGTTGTTCATACAAAACATTTTTTCTCTAAATATGATATTAAAAATACAATTTGAAATTATAAAATTCATTTATTAATGAAATTTTTACCAATGTATTACATTTAGTTTAAAAAATTTTAAGGAATCATCAGGTCATTTTCTAAACAACCCCTATTTAGATTTTACTAAAAATGGTAATGGAGTATTCATTTTATATTATATGAAAAGAATGGAAATCTCCACTATCATGAAAAATAATTTTGTCGAATGTTCCTTTTTAATATTCCATCTTAATGTCGAAAAAATAGTTTGAAGCTATTTTTTGCTTAAAAATTCTCCTTTTTATTGGAGGTGATATTTTTTTACAAAAATGTTTTGAATGATCATTCAAAAAAATTTAAATATAATATGTCATTCATTGATGTTATGTATGAATTGCAGAGGATATGATCCAAGTATACCATTGTTATTTTTTCTCATAATGGATTATAATTATTATAGAAAAATCTTTATGATTCCAATCTCTATTCCATGTGTTATACCATGGTAAAATTCATATGAAACCAATATCTTGTTGTAGGTTATTCTACGATGAAATGTTTAAATTTTTATAATACTTATATCCCTTTTATATTATATGATATGAAGAAATTTTTAGGCAACCCATTTTATTTCATAGGTTATGGTAAGATGAATGTTTGGTTATCTTTTGGAATAAATTTATATTATTTTAATTATGTGACTACTGTGACCTTAATATCTCTCTAATGAATTTGGAAATCATTGTTATCACATTAGTTAGATAGAAATGTAATGGGGATTGAAAAAATTTCATTAACAGAAATTGTTTACATCGATAGTATTCTGAGTGAACCATGATTATTGTGAATATTTAGGGAGTGATCTCTTTCTTTTAAAATAGCCTTTGAAGTGATCCTTGACTGTAATAGAAATTCCATTTTTGGAATATGTGTATGAAACAATTATTTTTATTATGCTAATGATAATATCTCATGGCTTTTCTTCAATGAATTAATTATTTTTTTTATTATTATTAAGTTCCAATATTTATTCTACGACCCATGATTATGGTATTTGATATGAAAGGAATATTTTTCATATGTAAATAACATGTTATCATACCCATATGTTCATGTTATTCTTACTTATCTCCCTTGTGTACACCTACGAAGAATTTGAGCTCAACTTTTCTTATGTATACTTTCTCCATGTTTTTAAGAAATGAATTACGTATGATATTTATATGATGGGTGATTGTTTTGAAAACAGGATTATATATTAATTTAGTTCCCTAATGGAACAGTTGTTTATGTTTCCTTCAATAAAAATACATTACAACTTTTTGATACTAATGTGTGTATATGTGTAATGAAATAAGAATATGTCAATAAATGAAGTAATATTTATGTATGAATTGACTGGTTCCCCAAAAAAATATCCGAATAGTATCATAAAAAATTATAAATTTATCATAAAACATGTTTCATGATTATGTTATTAAAACATAGTGAATGATTATTTTATAAAATTTAGATGTTTCATAATTTAATTATATAAATGTATTTCATATTACAAGGATCACTAAAAATACCATAATTATATCTTGTAAAATGATTCATAGTGAGTTTTGTTTACATTCCATCACCGAAAATTTCATCTCATTTGATATAAGGTATTACCCATTTCATTATATTACAATATAAATTTGGTTATACATATCACATAAAAAAGTGCATATTTTAATTCAATACAAATAGAGATGAAATATAATGATTCGTAGACTCTTACCTAATTCATTGGAGGGGGATAAATTTTTATCCCCCAATTCATGAAATAAAAACCCATATACATGTGTATTCCTCCCAAAAACATTCATAATTACATCATATATTAATTATACTATAAAAATAAAAATTATTAACAATAGATTATTTAAGAAACAATAATATATTATCGTATAAAAGATGGATGATTGTATTAGAAATGAATATCCCAAATGCATAACAAGGAAAATTAAATGATATTGTAATAAAAAATTATTAAAAATTATTTCAAAATTAAATTGAAAATTATGAAGAAATAAAAATATTTCTTTCACATTTAAAAATAATTTTAATTTTTAAATATTATCTTGGAGTATCAATGATAATTTTAATATAATGATCCTAGTAAGACCATCAATTTTTTAGTTAATTGTTTTATGAAAATGGATGAAATTATTAAGATAAATTTACCTTAAAAATTATTTTATAAAGTTATTAATTTCAATTTATTAATGAAAATATAATAAATAAGAAAATTATAAAAAAATTAAAATTATGTTTAATAATAAAAAATAAATCAAATTAACTTTATTTTAATTAGGGTGAAATATTCCAAAACATATAGATAAGATATGGTCAGATTCATAGAAATGAGTCATTTTAGATGCACTTTAAACAAAAGGGTTGTTGAATTATGAGGAGAAATATAAAATTAAAAAATAAATACATGGTATGAAATTTATTTTTATTTCTGGTATAAGTGACATAAAATATAAAATAATATAATTTCATTCAGACATAATTTTAATTTACAGTTTACAATGGATGAAAACTTCAACAACATTAGTATCATTCGAAGTAAAATTTAATGAAAGAGAAAGACTATAATAAAATATTAAATAACATATATTATATAGTAATTATGAGAAAATAAATTTATACAGTAGTATATAAACATATTAAAAATATAACCAAGTAATGATTATGAGTTTTTTCTGAATAATGAAAAATTGAGATTGAGAACCATTAAGGAAAATTCTAATTTGTTGGATGTACCCTAACACTCTATAATTAAAATTTAAATTTTTAATCATATTAATAATTAACATAGTAGTAATTATTATGGATAATACAATTCCTTTATTGCTTTTGACTACCTAGTCATTAATTTATTATCTTCAAATTAAACATTTGGTTTTAACATTTGGTTTTCGCAAAAAATTGATGGACTTAGATGTTCTATCATATTCTCAATGGTCATTTATTTATCACCTCCAAAATGGAAATGAACATGTAGTGCCTATTTTTTTTATAGTTCTGTTGTCACATGACCATTTCATAGAGGTCATGTGGATGGTTCTCATGAAATATTGAAAAAAATAGCCTTATATGAAATTATTTAACAGATCAAAGAAATGGATTTATTTGTGAATAAACATCAGTTATGAAATATTATATAATTACTACATATTTATAAATTAACCTATATAATTTCATAATAATAGTATTTATATTATATTTTTATTCATGATGTTAGTTTAATATCTTTATTCTGGTTGGTTGTAATTATGACTGAATTGAGATGCCTTTGAAAGGAAAAAAATGAGTAATGACATGTCACATTATATTACACATTTCCAAAAAGTATAGTGGTTTGATTTTTTTGATTATTGTGATACTTCATTTTAATTTAATATTATATAAAGTATAAAAAATAATTATTATTTATGAGATTCTAACACTTTATTGAATATAGGAATCATCACTTTGAGCACTTCTTGGAAAGAATAAAACTAATAATATTTATTTTTAATAATGATACCCATTTGTGGGAGAGTCTATATGTTATTAATATATGATCAAATATAGATATAAAATATTATGTAATTTTTTGATTGGGGATATTATTATATTTTCCATTTTATAGGTTTTCATGATTTTCTATTAAAAAAATTGAAATTCATTTGTTAATAAGTAGTGCCTTCTTCCTTGTAATATAGATCTTATATGGAAATATAATTGATTTATGACAAGGAAAAGTTGAAAAATATATCTTCTACTAAATTATTAAAAAATCATTATGTTACCAAATCTTATCAATAAATAGTTAAACCATTTTACCTCATTTTACCTCTTGTATGGTAACTACATATTTTTCTCAACAACTTAATGTTAGTCTGAAAAATATGAAATTTATAATATTATGTTATTACATTTCTAATATAGATAATTTATTTCATAATATATACTAATTATTTGTAAATAGAGTTTTATATTTTTATTCAGACATTATTGAAAATATAATGAATGAGGATTTTATTTATATAGTGGACGTCGCATAAGAGAATATATTTTAATGATTGTATTCGTTGATTGAAAAGGGATATGAAGATACAACACTTAAACATAGGAATTGATCTCTAATACTACATGGAATTGGTTTTTGAATATATTAAATACAACAACATTTAATTTTTTTTATTTTTGATTGGGTACTTATAAAATAATCATATCATTCAATGATAGAAGATGAATGTATAAACAATAACATCTTTTGATTGATGTAGGAGATACTAATCATAAGAAATATTTTGAAACCATGTTGATAAGGTAATATGAGAGGTCGAATCTGTTAATTAACTATTTATTTGATATCATATCATGGATAGTACTGTATCAGGTATATAAAATATTATTAGAGATTTTTTAGTGACTAGAATGATCAAGAGGTGAATATATGATATTATAAGAATATTTTAATAAATTAAAAATGTTCAATATATAAAAGTAATATTTAAAAAATTAAAACATATTCCTAATTATTAATAATTATGTTTAGATTTACATATTCAAACATCTTACAAGGAAATTTAATATTTTGTGGATGAATACATAAATTATTCATAGGAGTTCTATGTTGGTATTGGGATAATATATATTTCTAGTATATAATTATAGAATATATATAATTTTTTGATGAATCATAATTTTATTTGATTCCCGAATGACATAATTGATGATATATTTTTCATTTACATATATTTAGAAAAAAATTAACAATGGAATGATGTCATTTAATATTTTAAATATATTAAATATTCCAAAATTTATTTTTCTTATATGAAATGTAATGTACATAATAAAATTATCTTATATAAATTCATACATTGTTATTAGAGAATAAATACTATAATATTTCTCTAACCAGGATACATAATATTTTATGAATGATTAGTAATTTTTTTTAATTTTAAAAATGATAGATGGTTTTAAAATTCATAAATATATATCCATGAAAGAAACTAGATGATTTCTATGTTTTTCCTTATTAAATTAAACATCATAAAATTAATAATATATTTTTATTTAAACTAATATATTGATAAAAAATATTTACGAAATTTAATGTGTGAAACCATACTAAGACGAATACATAATAAGATGAACATTCAAAACATAGTCTCGAAGATGATATATAGTCACACTGGATGGAATAAATCATTTCACAGTATATTATTAATGAAAAATTGCAATTGGATCACAGTGATGAATCATATGACACTGTGAAATCAACATATTATACTCTCTGATTTCATTTGGGATTTATTATAATATTTATATACATATATTCAATTTATGTGATATCCATGATTATTTGTCTTATAAAATCAAATTCAAATTTACAGTCATCATAAGAAATTCAATATGATATGTTTAAATAATCCTGGAGAAAATAATAAAAGAATTTTGAAGTGAAATAATATAAACACAGTACTATAAATATTTTTTAATTGAAATAAATGTGAAATTCATTATTTTAATCAAATAAAATTTCTATATTTATTTTATTTTAGCATTTATAAAATTAAAATAGTATTTAATAATATATTCCTTACTAAAATCCTTGTATTTAAATTAAAAAAATTATAACACCATTTAGTGATAGAAAATTCTATATATTGTTGTAGTGGATGAATGATAATAAAGTGATTTATGTTTTATGATCTATAATATGGAAAACTTATATCATCAATGAGGAATAAGAATAAGTTGTTAATAAATAATATAAAATGATGAGACTAAAACTATTATTTTTGTTCTATATTTGGAAACATTTAAAAAAGAATATTTAATGAAGAATATTTATATTATAATGATAAATAATTGTATAAAAAATTATGATATTCAATGTTGATAATAGGAATGGCATCCATAGAGCACTATGGATTATATTGTGGAATTAACATTACTATATCATGAGAAATATGATCTTGAAATTTTGTTTCAATGATTTTTTGTCTTCATGAAAGGTAATTTTCAAGATATCATTGAGTTGGAAAATATATGATTTAAGGATATATATAAAATCCTTATCTTAAGATAGGATTAATCCACTATAAAATTACCAATTGAGTTTTGAAGAATAATTTCTATTAGGAGATATATTTTTACACTTGACTCAAGGATTTAAAATACCCTTCTCTATTAAAAAATTGTTTAATATGGGGTGTTGGATTTCTTAGATTCAAAGATTAACATCAATGAATTAATATTTTATTCAGAGTTATATTTTAGTGATAATATTATATATTGGAAATGTATCATTATTAGCAGTGATCTGTTATGCACAAGGGAAAATATTCTAATTTAAATTTTATGTTTTATTATGTTAGGTATATTTCATGAAGTACATGTATTGTTAGGTTTTATTAGTGTTAATATAGATTAATATATATTAACTAAGTAACAGGTTTAAATTAAGTAAATGTATTTTAAATATGTAAATAATTACATAAAATATTTCACTTGATTCAATCCCTCTCAAGTGACTACACGGCCCACTTAGACTCACATGTTTCATCCAATCTATTCCAAAATTCCTTATATTGGATCTAATATAATTATTAGTAATTTTTATATAATAAATATAAAATTCATATTTAAATGAAATAATAGTTTCTTGATGGGGATAATATAATTTCCATCTCTATCAACACACATAATATGTTCCTGGTGAACACGTTAATTAAAATGAATAAAATCGATGGAAAAAGTTGAAAATAATTAAATGAGAAATAATATTCATAACAATATAATCAAAATTAACATTGAGGGGGTCCTTATAAATATATTGTTAATGATCATCTATAATAATTTTGTTCTATATATGTTGTATATATTTATTTAATCATTTATTGACTAATATTCTATGGTATTAGGTAATATAAATAATATCCATGTTTCTAATTTCAAATACATATTTAGATTCACCAATAGTATATTTAGATAATAATTAGATAACTAATTAAATTATATAGTGAAATTATAGATTAAAAATATTGAAATATGATATTCACTCACACAACATGTAATTTCTATTATTAAACCAATATTATTTTTAATGTAATTTTTTTATTACCAAGGAAGCAATATAAATTAATTTTAGTGACAATGGATGAATGATGAATAATTATAATGATGAATTATATACATGGAAAAAATATATAGAATATTTATAAAATGACATAGAAAAAATGTTTAATGTCATATAAAAGAGAATAAATGTCACATGAGTCTCTATTTCAGATAATTATGTTACATGTTGATTAGATTTTAATACTAAATATTAAAATGAACGAAAAATCAATTTTTTTTACCTATTAGAAGAATAAATTCAATAAAAATTACATTTTCAGGATGAAACTGTAGAAAATATTTATTTTTTAATGATATGTGAATTTAGACATCTGAGGAAATATGTACTACCCTAGATGTTTCATATTAGTGTTTTGATTTAAAATAAACTCATTGTATTGAAAATTAGAGCTACAGAATGACAATGATTATTTCATCAAAATTGTTTTATTAAAAAAGTATCCATTTATATAGTAACATATATACATGATAATATAGTTTTTATGTTTGATGAAATTCTTATATCAAATCATTGGAATGTATTGGTGAAAAAAATAACAAGAAACAAACAATGCACTATTCAGTTGAATTAGATAGTTGCAATAAATCATTTTCCCAAAGATATGATTAATTTAAGTATAGGTTTTTAAAAAAACTACAATGTATACATATTCTCTATTCTAGTGGAAAATATAGTAGAATAATACATAATTACTTCTAATATTTATGTAAACCATTTTAACTGTACTATAATGAATTATAACAAAATCTAACAATCTCTTCATTTTTTACATTGAAAATTTTAATGAAGAGAATAGACGCAGACTAAATTAATCACTATATAAAGAAGTAATAAAGAAAATATGACTCTATTTTAAGTGGAATAGACACATTAAGGGTTAATTCAACATATCATTGACATTGATTAACAAAATTAGCTGTATGTATCATTTAGGATAATCAATAAATAAATAAATAATAGGATTTTGTTAGTGGACATCGTTAAAAATATGAATAAAAATTTCATGAGATTATAACATACACTGATTCTAGATGGATTATTGGTAGACTTTATTGAACATAGAAAAATCATGACAAACATAAATAAGATATATGAGTTTTAATATGATAACTAGAGTTAATAAAATTAAAAGGAAATAAACCATATGTCTCTTATGGAATATCCATAAAAAATATAAATTTATAATAGATTTAATGAATATTTTTTTACATTAATTGGATATAGAAATGAATTTGGTGTGGAAACAAGAAAGTTTTTATCATTTATTACGTAATGTGATCAATAATGTTACATATAAATTGAAATATTAAGGAAAAAATACAATGCATCACATTCAATTCCAAATCATAAAAATCATTATAGTGAAACTATGAAGATATTACCTGAAACTATAATGGATATTAAATGGATTTATGTGATTAGAGATTATTCAAACCCATATTTATGAAATTAATAAGATGATAATGAAGTAAATTAGTTCCTTGAAGGTTTTTTTTCTTAATTTTATATACAATTAGAGGTGGTATATAAAATATGACAAATGATAGAATTTTTTAATATATATTTAATATAATCTCATTGTTCATAGAAAATTTCATCTTCTATTTTGATTAATCATTTTATTACATTATATGATATCATTTTATTCAAAGTGGAAGTTTTGATGAACAATAAAAAATAATGATGTAGTATGGAGTGAATAAAATAGAGGGGGACATTGAAATTTATTAAATTTCAACATGATATTGTGTTATTTAAAAATGAATTGAAGAAATATTTTTGAAATATATTGTGGAAATATTATAATAAAATCTATAATTGTGTTAATGTAATCATAAAATTTTTGAAAAGGAATGGTGATGAACATGAAAATGTGATATATCTAGATTAAATTTAAATATATAGATTCAATTGAGTTTAGTTTAAATATAAAATTATAATCTATTGTAAACCCTATTAGATAGGTAAATTTATCATTGGTATCAAAATCTAACCAATTTATAGAGAGCATGTTATATATTATAATCAATATTGTATTCAAAATCAAAAGTTTCTCATATATAAAAATAGTGACTAATTGTTTCATAATATCATAGAGAAATGTTTTATAATACTTATCTCAAATCAATCATCCATATCATTCAATAACAGTGAACAAGAATGGGAATAAAATGTTACTTCCAAATTATGAAATAATAAAAATATGACTATGATTTTTAATATAGAATGAATCATTTAAAATGTTCGGTAGAAGGTAGATATGAGTATTTAATTTATAATATAAATTGTTAGAGGTGTAAGATTTGATAGGTGGGACAAATAATCTATATTTAATTATATTAATTTATCAAAAAAAACATTCAATTTATTATCAGTATGAAAAAATAGTTTTATTGTAAGTAAATATACATGAATTTGGTGATGGAAATGAACTTAAGGACTAAGTTTGTGATTTATAACATCGTCAAAAATATTGAAAAATGATTTTATGTGGTCATTCAATGATTATAGTGGAATATAATTTTACATTCCATGATAGTGGCCAATTGTTATTGTTACATCTCTAAATACATGCCTAAATATATTCAAGGGAGAATCATATAGAAATATTTATTTCTGATTGGGGTTATCATTTTACAGTTTAATGTGGTATTATAATATGATTTAATGGGATACTATATTATTAAATTGATTTCAGAGAAGATTCCCAATGAAATTTTTTAACAGTTTTGTTTTATTGATAATCAATATAGCTATGTGTATGGAGAATCCATTCCCAAGATGCAGAGCATAGAGTCTATTATAATAGGATTATTATTTCATTTGTATGATTTTTTGTTTTTAATATAAATTAAATTTTATTATTAGATGAAGTTATAAATATATTAGATTATAATAAAGAAAATATATATTTATATTGATTAATGAAAAAAATATAAAACCACATCATCATTTATAAATTATATACTACTGCATGTAAAAATTTAAATTGTAAATTATATTTTTTGGAAACACAGGATGTTGTTCAATCATATGAATCATATATATCAATGTAATACATGGATAATATCAAAATTCATAACTAAATTAATGAATTTTTCTATATTAAATATATATTTTACGTTTTGATTATTTATTGAAAAATATACATCAGTTTTTATACATAATATTTTTTTATATAGATACTAGAAAATAAGTGTAAGGAGAATCTTAAGAAACAATAAATATATTTAACACATTTCAAATATAATTTTATAATGGATGATAAAATGTGGAAATTTAAATTACATTATGTAATGAGGTAGTATTTTTTTGTAGAATATGTTAGTTAATTTTATAATACAGTTGTTCACAAATTTTTATCAATTTACATATATTTTTAAACATGATAAAATTTTATATTTATGCAGACATGGTGAAATTATAGAAATTATTTTAATTAATATTTCTAAGAAATGTTAGATAAATTATATAATTAATTATACATCATAATATTGAGATGAGATTTTAAATCAGACATATAGACATAGAAGATGATTGTTATGTAATGGATACAAGAACAATTCCATAAATCATTCTGATGATGAAGAAAAAGTTCAATATAGTTCATTAATAAGATATATATTTATATAGGGAGAATGAGATCGCAAAATATTGGTTTAATAATAGAGGGATATGATTAGGGAATTATGATACAATAGATGATATCAAAGCATTGATTGAAACCAATCCAATATTAAATGGCACATGGTTAATTTGATAGTATAGATTTTGGAGAGGTATATATGACTTGATAATTAAGGAAATCTTGATTCATTTAATAATTTATTTCTAGGAGATATTCGATATGATTGTTTAAAATCATAATATCAGACAAAATTTTAATAGAAAGGATTTGTGACAATATTCTCAGGGTTCCATTAAAATAAATACATAAAATTATATGGAAAAAATTTATATGACATTAATACTATTTTATATTGGTTATATTGTTATACACATTGATAAAATTTAGTCCTTCATAAACTATTCCAATAAAAATTCATCTCTGTCAATGATGAATATTCATAAATCATTTATATTTAATATTTTTTAATTGAGGTAGTGGAAGAAGAAGAATGAGTTTTTGGTTTGATTGTCTACCTCATGATATTTATATGTCATCAATGAGTAAGGGGAATTGAATATGAATTATTCATAATGGCTACAAATTATATTATAGTATTTGTTTTTTGTGTATAGTACCTTGAAAATAAAAATAAAAAAAATATATCACATTGTATATTGATTATAATATGGATTTATCACCCTAAGGGTTATTCATGAAAACAAGTCTTACATTCAGAAAAAACTCTTGGATATATTATTAATGTTCAATATGAATTACTAGTAGAATAAGATCATAATACATTGAATCATGTTAAATAAAAAATATAGAATAATAAATATTAAAATTTATTATAGGATGATTATTGAAGAACAAAGGTTACCAATATAGTGAAATCTTGAAATAAATAGTGTTTTAGCAAAATAATATGCTTATAGTTAGGATTACGGAGAGCTATTTGGAGAAAACTGATTCCATATTACATAGGGAATGGAAATTATATTATTATTCACTCATATATGTAATATGGGATATATATATATATATAGTTTTCTAAAAATATTAATACAAACTTCTTGATGTAATAACTATTAAATATTAGTGATAGTTATTTGTCTCAAATAAGACCAAAATACAGAAAGTATTAGGTAGCCACATTGATGAACAAACCCTATATATTTTTATTATTCGATTTTCACTCACATAATTCATATATTTCATGTGGTGGTGAAAATATAAATCACATAAAGTCATTTGTATTTATTAATTGAGATAGGGTTTTGAATATAATTATTGAATAGTTGAAAAATTAAACAATTTTGAAAAAAATGTTGTGACCAGATTCTCTTTCTCCTCTTTAGTCACATCGCGGTCCACAATGTCCTAAAAAATAAAATTGACCTCAATACCTAGTTATGAAATTATTATTGAAAATAATACATTCATATAATTGGATTCAACTTTATATGTCAATTATAAATTAATTTTAATATATGACAATATGATGTGATAAATTAAATTTATATATGAATATATTTGGAGAATAAAATTCAATTAATTCATATTTCATACAATGTGGTTATGATTAGATTAATGTTATCTTATTTGAATATATATATGATTAATTTATTTTATTTATATACCTCATTATTAATGATAATTTTAATTAAATAATATAATTTCATATAATATATAAAATAAAATAATTAAAAAATTATTCCTATTAACATCATATGTAATTAATAAAATATGATTAATTAATTATATTGAAACCACTAATATTTATCAAATAATTTATATAATAATAATTAAATTAATTTTATAAAACCCTAAATTTATTAAAAATATTATTCATAACAAGTAGTTTGAAAACAATTTTATAATAGTGAATTTTAGTTTTTAATATATTTTTGTTTCAATATATAAATGTGTATTTGGTGTGAATAAATTATTTTTAAATTAATAAAAATAATTTCATGACTTATATATCTTTTTAATATTGTAATATTCATTAATAATAAATCATAGAACCACTAACCAATTGTAATATGTTAAACATATGTATATATAAAGATCATATTATATTAAAACATATTTCTGTAGATATGTCTATAAAATCAATCATCATTTTAGTTTATTTCATTATCAATTTTATTATTGTATTTCTAATTTTTCCATTTCATCAATTATTTTGATCAAAGGAATAATGGTCAATGTGAACAATGATGATGCAGATTTGGGACCACAGGTTTTTATTTACTTTTTTTCATTATACTCTCTTATTGGTTATTCATTTTTCATTTTCATAATTCCTTAATATTTATAATTAATTATTGTATTTCTCTATATTTTTCCTCTTCATAGAGGTCATTTTCTAGTGTGACCAACTCTTTGTTGGGTGAATGTCTTTTACAGGGTATGTGGTTCCTTAAACAATATACACAGACAAATCATTCGATTGGGTGAGGTTCAGTGGATGATATAGATGGAAAACATCCATCCCGAAATGATTGATGATTTCTATGGGGAAAATAAATCTATCGTAGAATTTACCTTATTCCAAAATCACATATTACTCCTCCATGATGGTATTCGAGGGAATACATTATGTTTTATATCAATGTTAGGATTTTTATTGTGATTATCATCGTAAGTATTATCACAATATTGTGAGGATTAAATTACCCAATAAATGCAATAAATCATATTAGAAATAATATAAATATGATTTAGTCTGACAATCATACACTTTATAATACTACTTGAATCTATTATTGTTCTATTATTTATCTCATAATATTCGTAATATTGTTCCTTCATAATGGTTGAGCGGAAACTGATGTTTTTAGATAATATTATAACTGAATGGTGTTGATTACATCATCCTTTATAATCCATTTATAAATAAATCAACATATTATAATAATCTTTTCATCATTTATCATTCATTTGTGACTCTCTAGTCTATCCTATGAAAACCAATGACTATTAATATTTTTTAAATCCTCCTTCTGGAAAATTTCTTTAGATCATTATAAAGATTATGATTATCTTTTTTTCCTTCATAGGAGATAATATATTGACCAAACAATGGTCATTAATAATCTCCAAACATCAGATTTAATTTATTTTCAAGTTACCCATTGTGAATATATGCAATATGTTTTTTTGATCACTCTATATGTCCAAATTTTTACAATTAAGATATATTCATCATATTTTTTATTAAAAATTACTTATTATTTCTATATCAAATTAATTGTGTAATTTTTCAAATGAAATAGTAATTTACAAGAATAATAAGTTATAATTAATTCATTTTTGTCTTGACCACATCCAAATACTATGTATTATGAGTCACTATATATATAAATATATATTTAATCCTTCTATACAATAATGTTGTGTGAGTATAGTATATGTGGCCAATATTATCCTACCATCCTTGAACTTTTTATCATATTCAATAGACTATAGGAATATTGATCCATTATGTATTATATTTTAATGTTTATTTTAAAAAATTTAGATATTTCACATAATTAATTGATAGTACCCATCTAAAAAAATAGATATTCTATTTTAATTTTTTTATCCTAGCAATACATCAATTACAATTATTTTTCAAGGATCCAAAAATAATTATTTTTTAATGATCATATGACTCTTGAATGTTACATTTTTATCCAGAATATGAAAATACTAAATTATATTATAGTTCATCATTCATCATGATCTTCACTTAAATGCTAATATGATCTCTATGTGTTAAAATTTTTCATAATGTATTTTAGATTATCATCAATATGTAGATGAATAAATTTTCATGTGAAATATCTAAATACACCATTACTCAATTCTAGGAAGATAGACTATTAAATTTTATGTTTTAATGGTGCCATTTTGAATTGATATTGACCGTATCATGTATAAATGGTTGTCTTGGGTATATACCCTCTCTTAATGATTAATGATATATTCATTTATGATTAATTAGTTAATATTAACAATCCACTTATTATTGAATAAATGAGTCAACTATATACGGTAAAGGATACATGTTAATGATCAGGATATTTTTACATCAATGATAATAAATGTAAAGTATCATTGATCTACCCATCTTTATAACAGGGAAAAGTGCTTCATGATTTGGTGAAACAATAGAGAAGATAAAAGTCATATCCATTCTGTTATGGTTATGAAAAATAAATTTACAAATTTGATTGAGGGAACCTATATGTGGGGTCTTCAATATTTTCATTACACAAGGTGTGGAATTTATTGAAATTTATACCTAATTATCTCAAAGAACATTGAAAATAATTATTAATAACTTTATTGTATCATTTTAAAATAAATATATCCAAAATATTGAATATTTCACAATGAAATTAGAAAATATTCCACTCATAGGTTTATCTAATGGCCAATTATGCAAAAATATTTTTTATAGTGGATTAATTACATGCCTTGCATAGATATATGATCACATATTGATTTTAGTTAATTAATATGATTTACATATCTTGAAAATAAATATAAAAACTATATATGAAGAGATAATAAAAGGATTGCCTCACATAAAAGATGACTATTATAGTGATTAATGAAATTTACCAAAGGAACAATCAAAAAAACATAATACATATAAGTGTTATAGATATGGTATGAAATGTTTTTACCACTAAGAGTATTTATCAATAATTTAATATACAGTGCTTGAGTTGTCAATAAGATGATGTGAGAAAACTATCCTATTTTGAATAAATTTGTTGTAGTATAA
This sequence comes from Viscum album, assembly GCA_963277665.1. Lineage (NCBI taxonomy): Eukaryota > Viridiplantae > Streptophyta > Magnoliopsida > Santalales > Viscaceae > Viscum > Viscum album. The sequence goes on along the minus strand of OY728120.1, from coordinate 1,760,397,322 downwards.
TAAAATATTTCATTTTCAATTCATGAGGCACTTTTGCGTGTAACATTGACATTAACATTATCATGACACACATAAGTAGTTTTGATTATATATAAATTTAACCTATCTTTTGGTTTAAGAATTCATTGATAATGATTTTCATCATTAACTCATGTATTTCAACACTAATTAGGTTAATTTCTATAATAAATATAATTACAGAATTTGACTATAGATAATGCTTTGTAATTATCTTTAATTCAATCAATATAATTAGATAGGCTCCTAAAATTCCATCTGAATTCATGTGAGTGATGTAAATTATTTCCATAAATGAAAGAAGAAGCAATTTTTTTAGTACACTTCACAATGTTTCATTAAATATGACATGTATGTGTGAAAATGAATCTTCTTCCTTCATTGGGAGTTATCATTTGAGTTTCCATGTCACATTAAATTCATCATATTATTCGTACAACAATGACAAAAATATATCCTATAATTTCAATTTCCTTATTTATAATAAAAATCATAATTTCATGATTTCCAAAAATATGGTTATTATGTCACATCAAATTTAGTGTAACCACTTATAAATTTCAATGTGGTGTTTGTGATCATTTTATTCACATATTTATGGCATAGAGTGTCTATGTTATTAGATAAGGAAATGAGTAGAGTTTAAAAGTATGTTATCAAACAATGAATCTATAAAATCTCTACCAGTCTGCTAGCAGAGTTTTGATATCTATAGAATGACTACGTATCCCATCGTTCAGCTAGTGGGGATCCTTTGGCTTGCGGATTGGACTTCTTGATATAAATGGGGATTCCATGTGACCTCAAGCTAGATAGTGGGGGAAAATTCTATCAATTGAAAATCTTAAGATCTCATTAAATCAAACAAAAAAATATGGTTTTCTTTATAAAACATACCATTCACATATAATTCTCTAATTATCTCTTGAAATATCAAATTATAGCATCAATGATTCCCTCTATTGGTGATTTGGATTGGCTCTCCGCCCTTCCAACTCATTTTTTGATGCCCCAACTATATATTGATCCTATTTTCTTTATCTAGGGAGTTATTATTTACATTTTATAAATTAAATTATATCCTTTTTAATTAATATAGAGTACATATAGGATGTTTTAATATTGTATAAGGTATTTTATAATGCGTAATGAAGGGTTTGTTGATCATTAATAAATTTTTTATCAAGAATTAAAAAATTCACAATTGGACAGCATATGAGAAATATTGTTACCTGAAACTGATCATCAAATATACGGTTAGACATTACTAACCATAAGGTTTTTTCATCAAATATGTCATACTAATATACTATATCGATGTGATATGTTATGGGATTATGGATTATATGTTTCTTATGGACTCAAAAAGTGACCATATCTTCATATTTATATTTAACATAAAGATGGAAGAACATGACATTAGTGTATGTCTTGTATGGTTTCTTGGAATTTTTTTGGCGAACGTCTGTATCCCTCTATATATTATAATGATTTTTTATCACATTGTTATTGATATGTTCTTTTTATTATTTCATTTGTATTGTGTCGATTTAGATTTTTTCTCAATTTCCCATAATGTATCCTCATCCATTTGTATCTTGTATAGTTTGAATGTATTGTTCTACTATCTTACATGATTGATAATATAGGTGGATCCTAGTAGAATATATATCATGTGGGAAGTGTGAAATGAGCGGTAGACATGAATGGAAGTATACCATCCAAGTTATTATGTCAGAGGTGTTTTGGAAAATAATTTCAAGGGGGATTTATCGAGTTGGAATTTAGAAATCCATCCATTATAGTGATGAAGTAAGCAGATCTTGTCTCTAGAGAAACATCATATGTATATTTCTAGTGTAATATAATGTTTCTTTATATATATTTTGTTTACATAAATTTTATGCACCAATATTCCTTATGTACTCATGTTAAGGGTCATTGGATTTTTCATTGTATGTCATATTCCAACAACCTACATTGGCATTGCTATTCACATATATATTTCACGATTAAGGATTTGATGAAGGGAAAATAGCCTTTTTTGGATTGTTGAGTAGGTTCTGACATAGAATATAGATGTTATTATATTGATTTTAGGTTGGGTGTCTATTTATATTCTTATCATTATTATTTAGCTCATACAATGGACATGTTGAATCATTTTGGTATATATATCTTACATTCCATGTTGTTATGCAATTGATTGGTTTAATTTATATATGGTTCTACTGTAATGTTTATTGATTTATATATTTTCATTGGTAATTATCATAATTTTACATTTTCTACTCTAATTCTTATATGTTAATGAGGAAATATTATCCTAAGAATGTTTTATAGGCCCTTTCTGCTAGTCTACCACCACATGATTATGGGAGGGGGAAAATCATAAGATAATGTGTAATTCATAGCACGAAACTAGTTGTTTGGGTTGGGGTATTACCAAACTGTATAAGAGAACCAATATATCTATCATTTTATTCTCTTTTCCTATATTTGGTATATGGTAGATGGTGGTTAACATAGTTAGGTCTCATACATACATGATTTTCCAATTACCAACCATTATTATATAGTGGACCTTTGAGTTTACATAATATTAGAATTTTTGATCTTATTTGATTTGTTTAACATAAATTAAATTTACCATGGGTGATTCACATGATGATTTTATATTGATTTATGGGATTTTGTGTTCATTCATGAATCATATTTGGTATGTATGACCACATTTCATTTTTCTGTTATCTTGAGTTAGATAAGTCATAAATAAATAAATGTATGTTAATATTGTGATACGTAGATGGCATGCTATTTTTATAATTATTTTATATATCCATGTCACAGTTTATGATATAGTGTATATCATTGGATATGTCTATGATATTTGTTCTAGAGGCCTAAATTGGGTTAGTGGTGTCAATTGGGTGAAAATTCGACATTCTTTTGGGTAAAATATTCAGATGAACTATGTTTTGAACCCCTATTTGAACTATTTTTGGTTATGTTTCATTGTTATTATTGTTTTAATTATCATTGGATAGTTCTATTATTTCTAGAAAATCATCCACATCGATGCCTTGTAAATCATGTTCCACTTGATATCATATTAGGAGGATTCAAATAAGAATGATCCCCATGTTTCTATAACGGGTAAAATAATATTAATGTACAAGACATGACACATTTTAATTCAGATTTATCAGGGAAGTAGATCCCGCATTGGTTGTCTTATTAGGTTTGATTATATTTGAAACTTCTAACTCATTCATCTTCGATCCTTATAGTGAACTGGAGTCCCTTATAACGAAAAACACTTCATACAGGTCAATGATATTTTTTAGACGTATTAGATAACCCCCAGGATGATAAGGTCATGATTTTGGCCATTATGGTATAAGTTCATTGTGGAATGTGGTGTGATTTCATGTTGGAGTATGAATGACGGTAATGGATGACTTAAGAAACATTCAATGATCTCAAACTTAATATGTTTTTCATAGAATAATTAATGTTGGACGCTGATCAAATGTTTATTGAACACATTCATGGGATGATTTTAGATTCCACATTTTTATCATTCTACACATATCTTTTTCACTTTAATCCACTTGTAGTAGGGAATAAGGTGAAGAAGACTAGGATTTTTGACAATTTTATACAATAATATCTGAAATGATAATTTAGGAACATCAACCTGATGACCTTTTCTATAATTCATCACATGTTACTCCTAATTTGTAGGTTAATCAAGGATTATATATTTATTGGTTTCCTTTTTCCACTATTGGATAAATTAAATATATTTTCTATAGTAGACCTAATTTCCAAATATTAGATTAAGAGGTAATTTCTAGAGAATAAATTTCAGGTAAACAATATGTGTTCCAAGTACATAAGATGTTAGTTATTTCACACTATGGAAAATGACTATAAAATATTCTAGAAGTGTGGAAGGATGGGAACCCATTTCAAGGATAGTATCTTATCTCTCAATACATTTTAAATGCATGGACCTTTTTAGAATCAGAATTGGTTCTATAATAGTGATTCAGTGATTCACATAGCAGCTTTAGGCATAAGACCAAAGTAGTAGTTACAGACCCTCTAAAATGGTTGGTAAATATGGTGACTCATCACACTTTTTGGAATCATGTTGTGGTTTTAGAAGATATTATTTAGTTTTTTAGGATTTAATAGATTGTATAAATGGGCCTTCAACTGTACTAGTATCCATCATGATTTATTATAATTGATGTGATGATGTGTTTAACACCTGAGAATCCCATTAATTTATTTTGTCTCTTATAGTTTATTTGTTTAAATTACTCATATATGTATGTTCTAATCGTCTTTGCAATGATACGCAATTTGAAAATAAACTGTATCATTATAAAATCAATCCATCTTACCATATGGTGGTTTCTATCATTGATTAAATTTAGAGCTTCACTATTATGGATATTACTCATTTCTATGTAATCATTTCCATAAAATATTTGTATAATGAATCTATTTATTTTGTTTGTTATTTTTATATATTTCATGACATATTTTTGAATCCATTCACTAAGTTGACAAGATATTTTGAGGCCTATTAATCCTAGAAAAGTTATTTTAATGATAATAAATATGTTAATATCACATGCATGTAGTTTTCTAGGAAAAGTAAGATAACGTCAAAATGGAGTTTCATATCAAAAATCTATGCCCACAGTTGATATTAGAATATGGGTATAACATAGGCTTGACATAATCATTGTCAGCGTTGGAAATATAGTTAAATGTCTTAATGGGAAGAAATAAGGAAATAAATAAATAATTTAATTTATTTATCTCATCTATTGAAATGAAAAAAATTTACTCTATAAATAATATGTAATAAATAAGATGTAATAAAAAATTATTATGGTGATTCTTATTACCCTGTGAATTGAGAGGATAGAATTGAATAACATTGGTTGGAATCAGGATCATGGATCGTTGATTACAATACCAAAAGTAATGAGAATGAAAATAAAATGTTGTCGTAGATTTTTAATGATTTATCCATATCCACGTTTGATGTTTTTTATCGATTTATCTCATATTGATTTACATATTGTGAGTGTGAATTAATTTCATACAAAATTAATTCATTGATCAAATATTTAATTATAGTAATATATTTAATATCCAATGGTATAAGAATATATATTTTCTGGATTGTTTTTTTCTATTCGATCATTTCCATACAAAAATGAATTAAGTCCAACATTAATATTTTCCATGGTCTATTACTAATTTTGGTGATTTTTTCATTTTATCTCTCCTAATAATATGTTTATTAATAAATGAATTTATATTTTATCATATGATATAAGGAATTATTAGGGAATTATGAATTTATAATTGGTATTTCACACAAAGGATCAGTAATTTGGGTTCATGATGGTGAGTTGATAATACAATTTTAGTATAAAATAGAAACAATAGATTCATATATTGATATAATGTTTGTATAAGAGGTTTCATCATAGAGAGCCAATAAATTATGATGAAGGGTGTCTCAAAATAAGTGGATATGGTTATAATGTATACAATGAGGGTGAGAGGGTTTAGTAAACCCTTGGTATTTGATGTAAGGTGAAATTTATGGAGATATTTCTGGATATTGAAACTTATGATAAGGCCGATGAATAGTCTTGATGATCTATGAAATTATCAAAAAAACGACATATAGTCCTTTGAACATATTCTATAAAATCCAATTTAAGTGTTTCTAGTGTTTCCATGAAGTGATAAGTATCACATGCCATGTGACACTCAACACATGTTATGTAATCCATAGTTTGACATTTTTGAATATAAGGGGGTACATGCCCCGGAGGCCATATAGTGTTACATTCCGAGTGTTCCAAGACACACTAAATGTATCGTGTGGCAAGATAATTTATTTACATATTGTGAGAACACCATTGTAGAGATGTGGCACAACATTTAGTGTGAATGGGAATTAAATAGGTGTGCCAGAGCATACGACTAGAGTTGTGTAATTGGTCATGTCCAAGTACATGGGCACGTATCGGTGTACACCGACATGAGAGTAACGGATCTCCATGTTCTTGAGAGAGATATACACCCCCACATACACTTGGAAACACTGTGTATTTGGGAAAAAATAATTTTTTGGGAGTGTGAGTCATTGGTTATTCTAGGAATTGTGAAACATGTACAATAACTACATAGACATATTGTGTACCCCGTTGAGGATTAGATTGAGTCCACTTTATCCCGAGTTATGGTTTTTGTGAGCTTCTATTTACCATTATCCATTGAATATGATCTGTTGATCCATTCCTATGTGGACTAGTTACAAAAAAAAATTCATGTCAAATAAAATGGCCCCACAACCTTTTTATTTTTATCAGTGTAGTGTGGGATAATTCCCTTTTTATGGAGTGCGTTTTTAGGTTCCTCGTCGATGTAACCCCTATTTAACATGGATCATTTACCAATCTGATAGTGTTGGAGTGATCCTTATGTATTTAATTATATTTTTATGTTGTGTTTAAAGAATTTATTTCACCAATACTTACACGAGAATCAATTCCCAATCATAGTGGATAATTCCAATAGGGTATGGTGTCTGCCCCATCATCATTTGGCATTAACACCAAATATATGTATCAAGATCCTATTTTTCTGATGGGGTATTTTTCTTTTAGAGTGTTTAAATCTGATGAACCCTTAAATTTTCAATATGATTCTTCATTGATATAACTGATGAGAATGATATTTGGGATGAGTTTAATCAGTATCAGTATAGCTCAAGCTGTGGTTCCTCATGGATTTTCACTACATGGATACACTAAGAATATTGATATTTGGATGTGGTTTAGAAAATTTGTTGATTAGTGTATCTTATGAGTATATCTAGGATATCCATGTTTATCTCTATATCTCCAATCATCTTTTAAGTACCAATGATTTATGATATAACAACTCTTGATGAATTATTATTGGTTTTATTGGGTTTTCCATTATTGTATTTTTATACTCTCTCCCCATGAGATCATCCCCAACATTAAATTTCTTATATAGAAGAATGGAATTTCTAAGGATTCATTGGAGGACTCAAATTAGGTGGATCATATCATGTGGTAGATAGATCAAGGTGCATATAGGTGATTCATTAATAACAATCTCCACCTTATTAGAATGTTAGATATTATTTTCTAGTTTTGGGAGGTATTTTATTTTCTCTATTTTAAGCTTTAAAGTTCATTATGTCACACAACAATTGTGGGATTATAAATTTATACATTCATTTTATTTTATTTTTTACATTTCATTATTGTGTAGGATTATAGGAAACTATGTATGAACCAGTACATCGGGAAAATTCCTCCCATTTTAGATATTCCTTTAAAGAACTTTTTCCCAGCAAGAGACCAATGGAGATGGGCATGGGGTATTTTTGGATCGAACTTCCATATGCCAGGTGGGACCTAATAGGTTGGGTCATGATGGAGTGTCCACAGATATTGTTTCCTTGTTATGAATATAATTTAGATTTTTCTAGGTGTGATTATTATTTTTGGATTGAGGGAAACAATCGTAAATTATTTCAAGTATAAATTTTAGGCTAGAGACTCTACTGTTTGTGATATAACTGATGTATCTATTCACAAGGAATATTATATCCTTATTTTAGAATTTTTACTTGTAGGGAATAGTTATAGGGAAAAAATTGATACATGAATCATAAAGGAATGGGTTGTGGTTTTCACATACATCTTTAATTAGCTAACTTGATATACTCAATAACTATGGTACATCTTTCCACATATAGGATGTTTCCATGATGATAGATTGTGAGGTTTTCACAAAAGAGTATGGAGTATTGACTGATGAGTGAGATTGCCTCCCTGAAGGGTCTTAGTCACGGGGTAGTCTCTCTTTATGTTGATTAGTAAGGTAACTTTTCCTGTTGATCATTTAATAGACCTAACACTCATGGTTCAGCTAGAAGCATCATGAAATCCTAATTAATGAAAAGTTCATTTGGTGACTGATGATAATTAATTGGTTTTGAGTGAAAATATTATTCTTCTAAGGAAGGTATTTCTTATGATATAGGGTTAGTGGGACCCACTGATAGTAAGCATGTGACACATTTCACATCCCAAGATGCATATCATTCAGAGAGTCCTTAAGGAGATTTTATCCCACAAATGAATTACCATTACATTTCATGTAATGGGTATTGATGTCTCATGTGGGATTCTCGACCCATCATTATTTAGTTATATAGGCTAATGAAGAACCACCAAGGATGTGGTTGTCGATAGAGAAAGTCATTTGATGGGGTGGGAAATGTGGTGGATGTTCTATGGGAGATGTGGGAAGTGGATGTATCTTTGTTTTGACCCTACAACTAACACCCCCAGGTAGACTAATCTATGGCCTAGAAGCTTGTGGAATGAATATTGAAAGCCATAGGCACATAAGAATGTATACAAAAAGGATCCATGAGTGTTTTGAGGTATTATTTGTGTTCTTTTTAATTTTTTGTAGAATATTTTGAAACATTTATGAACCCGTTATTTTTAATACTTTTTGGATTCTTTTATGGAGAAACCTAAAATTAGTAGATAGCTATTATAGGGACTTTTTCCATGAATTTTTTCATGGATGACGGTGGGAAATATTCCACCATAGTGAAATGTTCTTGAGATGTGATTCAAAATCAATTTGGAGGAGTTAGTGTTGAAAAAAGATGGAAGTGTCATGGTGTGGTGGATGAGCTCCATTGAATTGTTTGTTTGGCATTTTTTAATATTCTATTGTTTATGAGTATGAATTGGTTGTTCTAGATAATTTGCAAGGGGAATGTATGTGTTATGAGAAGAAGGAACACTCATATTATTGAAGTTTTGTTAGAGGTCTGACATGTGTTTTAATTATCAATGTTTCATTATTCACCAACAGTCATGATACCATTTATAACTATGTATATCAATTATTCAATACCAACAGACACTAGTGTATACTTTTTTTCATTATACTTGTGTTTGGGGAACCTAAATAGAGGATAAATGATTACTTTCACTTAACAATAATGTTACATGACATTTTTAGAAGAGAGATATAGCCATAAATATAATTCGATCATAGTGGAAGTGAGAACGTATGTCGTTTTCGGCATTATAGAATGGTTTCCTACTATCCATGCATAGATTTTTTCCATCACAGATTTTGGGGTGGTTTTTTGTTTGATCGTATGGTTTTTCCCCAATTGAATGGATTGATCCCTAAAAAAGTAGGATAATCTCATGTGTAAGAGGTTTGGATAGTGATACCTTTGGGGTTGTGGATTCTATAAGATTTTTTTAAAATATAGTGGTTGATTAGAATGGGGATGTTGTTCACATAGAATTTCTAGGTTTATCAACCTCATGAAGATTAGTATTCTCTATAATATTACACCCGATATTCCCCAACCAAATTTTTTTCCATTGCATATCTGATGAAACACTATGATCATTTCTATTTTAATGTGTAGTGTAGATTTCATGTATAAATATGTTTTGTGAGAATAAATTTATTCAACTTGTATTCTTAGGGTTTTTTCCTAAACTTTGAATAAATTCTTATGGTTGGGTGTGAATTGGTGTCACTTGGAATATGTGATGCAAGGAAGATTATCCAATCCGATGTGTTTTTGAGATATTTCTCCAGTGGTTTGGGGAAAATTTGTTCTCAAAGATTGACCTAAATGTATGTTTCAGTAGATCTAGTTTTGGATAATGGTATACCATAAATGGAATTCCATAGGCACTATTGATGATTTGAGGTTGGGGTGATTCGATTTAAAAAGATTCATTCCACTGAATATTTGTAGGACCTGTTAACTAGACTATCAACCATTTATGATGAGTTCATGGAAGTATTATTTGATGGCATCCATGTTTACCTAGAATCTATGTTGGATCACATGACACACCTAATATTAGGGAGGCTTACGTATAGAAGATTATTATTACTACTTGGATTTTTCAGAGAGGTAGGGGTGTACAACTCAGGTATATCAATTTTGAGATGTTTCGTAACCAGATCTCCAATTTATATTTTCTTAGTGAATTTTCCAAATGTAGGAATATTTTCATCCTTATATGAGGATTGATCATGACACATGTTTCACACTAGATGAAGGTGAGAAGGATGTTTTTTCCATATAAGTATATCTCATGGAGGTATGGATGTACTGAGAACCCCTGGAATCCATTGGATAGCTAGAGGAGTAGTAGTATGCTTTCATGAAATTTTTTTTTGTCTCTCCTATATGAGGGTGGTGACCAATAGATAATTATGTTGATTTTTGGAAACTTTTTCATGAAATATGTCATCTAGTGTTATGGAATTCCCTTGAAAATCATTATAGACTATATTTTATACCACATTGCATGATTATGAAGAGGATGTGAGATTTATATGAGGATAATGTTTCAATTGAGAATGGGGTTTTCTCCCCATCCTAGAAAACGCTAAATTGAACCGTTTTGGTTCTGGTAAACAAGATTCAGGTTTTGATGTTTGTTTTATTTCATAGTTATGAGTATCATCTACCATTAGATGAGTATTTAGATCATAATGAGAACCACTCCACCACCACTATATCTCTATTGTGAGGATATGTATGAAAGAACATTAAATTCACTATTATAATGGCCAAGGGTAGTGGGTGATAGAAATTAGGTCCTAGGTTCATTAGTGATGATTTTTTCTGGAAAATTTCATCTAGGGATCTATATGGACTCTATATAAATGTTAAGAGTTCATTATATACCAATAAATAAGGTGTTTATAGTTTTAGTGTTACACTATTTTATCTAGGCTTGATGGATATCTTTGGCATACTTAGAAAATTCATTTTTCGTACCAATGTTTTGGGTTGGCAAGAAGTAGTACCTCTAAACCACATGACCACCGTAGTTTTTGATACACGGTGTTGTGAAAATGTTGTTGAAGAGGAGGTGTGTGAATGACTTGTTGCATGATATAAAACATGGTATCCTATGTCAGGATAGTTGTTTTCTCTTTTTCAATTATCTAACGACATTGACAACCAATTAGGGAAATAACTTTCATCGGAAATACCCTTCATGGGAAAGTCTTTTCCTTAGGCGTGTGTACGAAAACACACCTCATTATTACAAATTAATTCTTGATTTATTGATAAAAATCAAAAATTATACAACACGTGAGATTGTTATGTCTACTGTATATGGGAATTATGTACGTTAAATAAACACAAAAAATAGGTAATGAATCATCGTTATTGAATACATCTTTAACAATTTCATGTTATTTTGGCGTGAATAACACTTCTTGGGATAACCTGTGGACATATATAAGGGTTGATATAGTCATATTATTGAGGGACTATATGTAATATAAAAATAAATAATTCTCTCATGTTAGAAAATAGGAATATTAGTTAGATATAAAAGTGGTCAAAATTATAAAAACTAACAATGAGGAATGATATAAAATAAAAACATAAAAACAACTAGGGAAATGTTGGAACAACTTAAAATACTGTCTCATAAACATCATTCAGGGCTAATTTCTATGACATCATGATAGAAAGAGTAACATGTCATATTACTTACACTTTCTAATCCCTTGAATTTATTCTCATGAAACTAACAAATTACTCAGTGCATTTCAGAACAATATAATTTAGGGGGCACCTCCAACTTTAATTTCATTCTCATGCTTAATAGTGCCACATGGATAGTAAAACATGGATTCATTAATCCTAATAATTTAGTAAATGATAACGTATTGTAAAAAATATATATTTATATCCCCAATAATGATTTATATGTGAATAAAGGTGAAACCTATTGATAGGAAATGGGTGTGGATGTTTACAACCAAATTTTCTATCAATGAAAATCATGGTTAAATTTGGGTAGCATAACTGCGGTGTATAGATTTTCATGAAAGGGATTAATGATATTAGAATTGGTGAGTGCTAATTTTTGAATAATAGGATATGTAATGGTGATATATAAGAACATATATCAAAATTATAAGTTGGAGAAAATGGTATTAGATAATAAATATACTTTAAAAAATATGAGAATGAAAAAAACCCTTACCTTGAGAGTGTGATTCAAATTCCATTAGAGGAGTTTCCTAAGATCTTGAGGCACTTGGGAGGACTATTCAGAGGATTGGGAAGAATAAAAATGTTATAAAAGGATATTGAGTGAAGGGAAATGGTGTCTAGGGGTTTTTTATAAGAAATTTGTTGTTAATTCTTATCATTTTTCAAACATTGGTTTTTGATTCTATATAGTAATATATGCAAGACCGAAAACATTTGCATGGTTTTCCCCACTATTTCAAACAAAGAGGGTTTCGATTAATTATTTTATTAGGATATGGGACTATTTAATTAAAAAATTACCCTTGGTGATGTGTAGGTCAGTCATACTCATAAGGTAGAGATTTTAAAAACATGAAATATATTATAAAATTTGGAGGATTCGTAAAGGCATTATAAAATTTATAAAATAAACAGAAAATAAAATTAATTTAAAGGGAAACATATTTTTTGTAATGGATAAATTTTATAGTATTTATTACCTCATTTTGGGGTCATTATAATGTCATAATACACAAAGTATATTTATAAGGAATTTATTTTTAACCCAAAAATTCAAATGACTCATAAAATAATAAAAATCTCACAATTGGATAACTTAAATGTGATATACCCTAAAATAATATATATTTACTATAAATAATTTTCTATATACTCTATTTTTTTCAGTTAAGGTAAGAATGTAATTTTATTTTGAAATGAAAGAGTTTTAGAGAATCATAATTTTGGAACCCTTATAAAAATACATTTGATTTAATAAAAAATAAAAAAAAATTATATTTAATAAAAAATTAATTAAAATATATCAATTAAATATTACTTATTTAAATACTATAAAAAATTATTCAAAATATATTCCTTAACTGAATTTTAATATTAACCCAAAATATAATTTTTTTATGGTATCAAAATAAAAATAACATATAAATTTATGATAAGAAGTAAAAATAAGAATTATTATATAGTAAATAAAATATAAATAATCATATACTTTGGTTCTTCATACAGTCCCATTTAATATAACAACATGTTCCCAATGGTTAAGGTTCATGATGGTGATACATTCATGAAGTGGTTTGCGTAGATTATTAGTGTTTTGATATCAATGATCCTAAACACACCTTGTAAAAAGTTTATTACATGATTAACTTTTTTGATGACATTCTAGGATTAATCCTCTAAAATATTTAGTGATTCTATCTCCCACAGATCCTACAAAAAATTGCATTTATGGGGTAAGAGCCTTCTGGTTGAGGCCATTATATCCTTTTTTGTGTTAATTGGATTTCTCAAAATCATATATTTCTAATAATCATTATATCATTGTAATTTTTATATATTTTCAATATTAATTATACATAAAAGACATTTAAATCAAATTTAATATAATAGAACTAAATATGTGAATGTGTTTTCGACATCCTTAATTTATAATATTCAATTAAACAAAAGGGGGGTATTATTTATAAAATTTCAGGTGGATAAAAGATTCCCCTAAACATAAATTTTACCTTCTAAATTTTAATTTCCCAAACTGAAATAGATTTTGTTAATTCTATTTCATCACCTTTTCTTGATCTCATGTCACTTCTTCAAACATGTGGCTTTCCCACAACACCTTGATCAAGAGAATTGTATTATTTTTTTAAAACATTATATCTATGATATATGACATTAGTATGATTCTCCACATATGAGATATCATTATCGTGTGGTTTAACTTCCAGATTTATTACATTTGTGGGTTCTGGTATGTACTTCCTCAAGAGGAATACAAAGAATAAATCATGTACTTTATATAGTTTATGTGGGAGTTCCAGTCAATAGGCCACTACTCCAATCAAATCAAGGATATCATAGTTAATAATATATCTTGGACTAAACATTCCCTAATTAAAAAACATCATGGGTTTTTTTGATGGAGGTATGTGGAGGAATAACATGTTTCAGACATCAATCTATAGGTTTAATCAATAATTGTCAGCACAACTCTTCTTTCAACTTGGAGTAACATTAATGTGATTTTGCATGATATTATCCTTTTCCACCATTTCCATTAACAATGTAGGACCTAGTAGTTTTCATTCCACATAACCATTACATCATAGTGGTAATCTACACATCTTCCCACAATGGTGTATATAGTGATCCACTTGGACTCTTGAGTGGAAAAATCCATTTTATGAGAACTAAACCACGCTAAGATGTTGATACCGTCATTGTTTTAATACTATTAAGAATTATCTCAATATATGATCGAGTTTTTAGATAGTCCACTAATATTGGAAAATAGTTTAATAGTGATAATCCACAATGATGTTTAACTCATTATTCAAATATTGTTGATACTCTTCTAGAACACAATGGTAAATCTTATACATTGATCATATACAATAGATGGTGTTGTTCCCTACAACCTCACCTCTTCTATAATATATATCCTTACAATTTTATCATGTGATAAGTCCTCTAAAATTTCTATGAAGTATGTTTTGTTTGTAAGACAATTAACCCTAACCAATATATCATTTTCAAACTAATGTATTTGAAAGACCATTGATAAATACCATGGGGAAATTTTCACATTTCCATGTAGTAATAGGTAATGGTTGTATCGTTCCCCTGTATTTTTCTCATTTTCAATTTCACTTTATGACATATAAGTCTTCCTGATGTATATTCCAGAATCATTATCTTTATATTGTCCCAAAAATAGTCCTCTCGAAGAACTCGATATGTCTATGTTCTTCTTGGATTTATGGGGAAGGTCAAGCTATGTGCATAATACAACAACACAAACATTAACTATGTATTTACTTGTACACATAGTTTTGACAAACAACATACAACACCATATTCATTAACATAGAACTCTGATGATTTTCATTTTTTTATAGCTTCATGTTTCTTCTAAATTTCCACAACACTATTTGATCATACCTTATCTTATCCATTACATATAGTTGATAAATTGATTGTGAAAGGATTAATTATGTTACTTATACTATGGTTCCCATTTCTATAATTTTCAATTATATGTTGTTAGGATCCTTATAAATTCCCATCAATGACATAATTGAGGAATTATTTCTAAATAAAGCATCTTCAACATTATTCTCATTCCCAAGATGATAGTGGATTGAGTAGTCATAGTCCTCTGTCATCTCTAACCATATTTTTGGAACACAGTCATCACTTTTTTTAATTCATACATTATTATTTTCTAATCCATATGTATTTCTCAACTCTCACAAGGAGATAATGCCACCATGTTTTCAAAGAGAGCGTCACCATATCCAAATTCTAGATCATGAATTGCAGTGTTTTTTATTTAAATTTCAACTAACATGAATCATAAAAGATCATTTTTTACATTAACAGACAACAAACACCATTCTTCAAATCATAGAAAAATATGATGAAATGTTTTCCACTGATGATTATAAAAAGTACTAGTGTAGTTATAAGACTCTTCTTCAACTCAATGAAGATATCTTCAAATCTATAATTCCCTACAAACATTAACATTTGCAAGTTATCTTGGTTCGGTGATTTTACAATCTTGAAGCATTTATCAGTAATTGACATTAATGCCCAACTGACCTAATAAAACTATGGATTTCAATTACAGATATTTTCCTGGGACATCCCTCAAATGGATCTTTTTTTGAAGGGTCCATAGATATCCCATTTCTACTGATAATATAACCCATAAATGATACTCCTTTGAAAATATAATAACATTTTTTGTAAATTTAATACAAATTCTCCTTTCATAATATCATTAGAATAGTTCTCATATTTTCATCATGCAACTCCTTACATTTGGTGTGTATTAGATTATCATCTCAAAATACTACAAAAAAAAATTCATGGTCATCCATAAAGACACTTTTTATCATGTACATGATTATTTATATAAAATTTTTGGACTTTGAATGGAATATATTTAAACTCATAGTGCTTGTACCATGTATGAAAATAATTCATGTGGGTATCCTCCTTCACCATAACAAAAAAAATACACCAACCACATATCCACTGTAGATAATTATATTCTCCCCATATATTATCGAATAAGTCATCATTATTTTCAAAAGGTTAATTAGTATTCCTTATTATTTTTTGTGGTCATTATAATCCTTATAAAGTCACATTGACACATCATTATTCTTGATAAAGAGGGATGGTTCTCCCCATGGTGAAGCACTAGAGAGTATGAAACCTTAATCCGGATTATCTTATAGTTGTTTCTTAGGATCCTAATATTTTAGAAAAAAATCTATATAGAGTCATAGAAAATGGAAATTGCCTAGGCATAGTCTCAATTGAAAATTAAACCTCAACGCAGTGAGGAGACCTAGGGAATTCTTTATGAAACACATCTTTTTATTCCATCAAAAAATGAATTTCATTAAGGAAGATTCTTTCAATAGATTAAATAATTTGATCATGATATTTTTTCTTATAGGGAAATAATATTCAGAGTTGATATTTTTGTGCTAAATAATATACATCATTCTTCTTTAATTTGTACATAATCTAAAGAATATTCATGATACATAAATTAATTTCCATCTTGGGTAAATTTATTTTGGATCTATATTGAGAAATTTAATATATTATCGAAATGAAATAAAATTCATATAATGGGACTATCACAATGTTTGATGGGTAGTTTATACAATAAAATTACATTGGAGGAATTACATTCTTGTTATTCAACAATAAACTTTTTTTTTTCACGGACATATCTAATTCCATGATTTGTGCTGGTGTTGTAATATTAATACTAAAAATTATTGATCTGAGTTAATGTGAAGATCCAGAATCAATAGGAAGGATCACAATTCATGAATTAATAACTATATATATATCATCACATCATTGTTGGGAACCACCATAGTGGTTGTGATAAAAAAAAGCTCTCCCTTTATTCCAGGGGGTTATGTGTTGTCTTTAAGAACCCTTATAATAGTACATTGTTTTTCAATGTTCCCTAGTTCCTTGAAGTTTCTGAAATGAAAAATGGTCTAAGGGTTTGCCAGAATATTAATTTCCCTAATCACATTAGTGGTGTTATACCATCAGAAATATATTATTATGTGTCTTTACTACCTAAACCTAATTCTTTTCCTCGCCCTCATAGGAAATTTTTGGGGTTCTTCATTATATAATATTGACATGATTGATTCTGAAATTTCATCACTCCATTAGATTTATCCATCATTCAGGCATAATTAAACTCCACTTTCTTCTTTTTATCCCCATGACATCATTGAGATCAATCGATCTCAAACTCATTGTTAAGGTAACATATTATAATTTCCTCATGGATGTTAGAGTCTCCTATCACCATGGATTTTCATAGAATAGGTTTTATCCCACCAAAGAAGCAGTCAACCTTTCATTCTAGGGAAATGAAAAATATGGGGGCTTATCATGAATGTGTTGCGAAGTTTACCTCATATTCCATGACTCAAACTTCAAATTTTTTTCATGAGGGAAATTTAATACCATTTTATTTTAAGTTATATAGTGTGATTAAAATTTTTATTTAAAATAATTACTATATTTCTAATATCCAAGGATTTGTTCTCTTCCTCTGGATTCGTGTTATTGATCAATGTCCACCACTGACTAGTTTTACCCCCTATGATAATCTACCATTGGAACCCTCCCTTTATCAAAACATTGAAGTATTGAAAATATATTATTAATGGAGTTAAACCATTATTCCATGATTAAGGGATCAGATGATGCAATAAACTATGGATTTGTTAAGGGTATAATGATCTAAACATTAGCATGATATTTTATACGGGGATTTTGAAACATCCTTCTGATCAATGATTCTTTTTATATCATAAATCTTATAAGATAGTATATTCCTAAATTTTTCTAATCACACTCCAATTGGTAATGGAATCTCAATTTGGAATTCATCAAACATCCCCCAACATTGGTTGTTTTCCATATTCATCCTATTTTTGTTCTTTAGCTAGAATAAAGAAAAATTATAGGGATTAATATTTTTAAAATATTAAACATGAAAATGGGAATTTAATGACATTAAAGGGATACAATATTAATTAAATTTATTTACTAAATTAAAAATTTCATGAATTCAATCTATGTTATCCATAATTAAATTCATAACATAGACTCCCTTCAATATTTTTTTTATTAATAATGGTTTATAATGAGGTTTGATGTTACCATATAACGTACCCAAGGAGTTTCATTCTAGGTGAATAGCAAGGCCCATTTTTGTGCACTAGTTTCTGGTCGAGTCTAGCTCAACATATAGTTTTCAAATTTTACAAATATACATATCTATGCTAAAGCCAGATCTACATGTTGTATTTAGATGTGGATGTATCTCCATGATAAAACACATACTCAATACATATAGAAAATTATGTTTAATTTTTATATATTTTCTTACTCTTAAGGATTTCTCAAATTTTTATAATAATAATCACCAAAATGCTAATCTATTCCTTTGATACCAACTATTAAAACTGTTAACTTCATTACAAATAAATTCATGATTTATTATATAAAATTACACATAACACAATCTATAAGATCAATAAGTCTAGTGTATTATTAAATTATGTACATTAATTAACAACATAAAACTTGAACTACATCAACTTTATTGAAAAAATTATTTACATTATCGTATTATTCCTTGGTATATAATATTAAATTGGACACCCTAGGGACGTACATAAGAAATGGGTGAGCAATAAAGCCCAATAAGGGAATAAAAATGGAATATGATGATGAAATTCATAGGTGTTAGACAGTATACATATATATATTACATAAAGGGTTTGAGAATCATAAACATGAATAATGAGGCCTGATATATAATAATAACATAACATAAATGTGGGAAATGTTGTAAAAATATATAGCAAAACATCATAAAATTAGGTTGTGAATAAAGGACAATAACCCATGATGGAAAAAAATCACTTTATGGAATAAGTTCACTCATTAATTACATTCATGACTTATCATAAAACTAAAACATTACCCAAGGTAGTGGAGAATTTTATAATTCTGGGTTCACCTGTCACCTTCATATCATTATCATGCTCAAGTGTGCCACATATATCATAAAAAATGGATTCATTCATAGTCATATTTTCTTCCAAAATCATGGATGGTGTAATAAATAAGTGTATGAAGGTAAAAAAGAAATATTTTTTCATAAAAGTGAAAAAAAATTACAGGAAATTGGTACTGGTGTTCACTATACAATTGTTTGGCCTGAAAAATCACAGTAAAATTTCTGCATGATAACGAGTATATATAAATGTTCATTTGTGGGATTACTGGGAGTGGAGTGGATCTATAATATTTTATTAATAATTTGGGTACATATTTTTAAATGTATAAACATATACCAACATTATGAATTTTAGAAAATTGAATAATAAAATGAAGATACAAGTATAAATATGAGAAAGAAAAGAACCCTTACCTAGAGAGTGTGATTATAAATACAAGAGAGGATATTCTTGGGAGCATAGGATAACCTTTTTAGATCTCTAGAGAGGGTTGTTACAAGTAAGTATGTGATCAAACGATTCTTCATAATGATAAATTGGTTCTTTAGTGGTTAATATAAGAAAATAGTGAGAAATGTTTTTGTTAATACTCAAATATAGATTTTAGATTCTTTATAATAAAATTACTAAAACCACAAATAATAATGTGGTTTTTTCCACAGTTTCATCCAAATAGTGGTGGAATTGATTATTTTGTAATAAAAATGGTATAAATTGTTAAAATAACACAATTGGTTATGAGGATGTGAGTCATAGTCCAACTGAAATGACCTTAAAACCATAAAATATTTTATAAGTATTAGTGGATTCAAACATGCATTATAAAATTAATAAAATAATTATAAAGTAACATTTTTATGTGTGAAACATATATCCTATAGTGGATATACTTTATTGTATATATGAAATTATTTTTGGGTAATTATGATGTCAAGATTCCCACCGTATATATGTAGTATAATTAATTTGTACTCCAAAATTCGACATTCCATGAAAAATAGGAAAAATTCACCATTGGGTAATTTAATTTATATTTCTCCATAAAAATATTTATTTTATCTGAATAATTTTCAATGTATTTGAAATTTTACTTTGAAAATATCTATGTATATTTATCAAGAAATTATGGGTTTTTTTACAATAACAATTTCTAAACCCTTATAAAAATTATATTTTCCTTTATAAAAAATACATGATCATATATATATTTAATATACCTTATTTAATAATAACATTTCAATAAAATAGTTTTTATTTTATAAATACATTAATTCATCAAAATTATTCATAATTCTAAATGGAATATTTTTGGAATATATTTTTTTGTTGTATCAAAACAAAATTCAATTATAAAGTAGTAATTAAATTATATAAAACTATTATTATTTTTAAAATAAATTATTATAAATCATATTTTAGGTATTAATATATATAACATTAACACACTATAATATTTTATATGTGTAAGGTGTTTCGTGATAGGAATTTCATGAGGGGGTTCCACATACATGGTTTGGGTCAACGTCACAATGATATTTATCTTGTCCCATAAACTATTTCACTATTTAATTAGTTATTGGATTATAGATTACAATTGGTAAAGGGGAAAGAGTCGTGATGATATCTCATATAGAATCTCCAAAAACGCAACTTCATTTGCCATGATCCTATTGGTTGAGTCCATTACAACCTTTGTTTGTGTCAATAGGATTTACCAAACCTGTATATTTATACTAATCATAAGAACTGGGTTTAACAGCTATATTATCAGAGTTAATGTAATGTAATGGTCTTTCAAAACATATTGAATATAATAAATCCAATGAATTTCATGTCTTTATTTTATAAATAATATTTAATTTTAAGCTAAATCAAAAGGATAAATTTATTGATAAATGGGTTATTACATAATATTTTTTAGCAATATAGAAAACCATTGTGAGGGCTCAAGGGAGTGGGAAACCCAATTGAGAGCTCGGAATGCCAAAAAAAATTAGTTTTTACTTTCGATGGATTAAAATTATTTAATAGTGGAACAATAAAATGTATCTGTTCCCACAATTAAATAATATGGAATATTTTTAGGATTATTTCCAAGCCTACCACGAAGAGGAAATGAGATTCTAAGGAACATTGAGTTAGGAACTAATATTTTACTAATATTAAATATATTAATATAACATGTGTTATTTTCCTAATATTGTGGAATAACAAAACAAAATTACCAAATAAGAAATATGAAACTAATATTGAGTTTAGAATGAGTGGATAACCCTAGGTGTGGCCTAATATTTTCTAGTGTTGGTTGTTTGGTAAAAATTCAACACTATAGAAAATACTAAAATTAATGAATTAAAATATTTTATTTATAATGTTGGTGGAATGAACTAATTTTTCATCTATACCAATGATGTTATAAGAAAATCATTGGGTCAGCCTCGTAACTCTATGAATTGATAGGATTTCATGGAGGAACCTGGTTGGGAATCATAATGGTGGATCGAAAATCAATGTACCCTAAGGAACGACAATTATAACTCAACTTGTGAATCTCATAAATGAAAACAATTTGTTATCATTCTTCACCATCTATTGTTATAAATCCTGGAATGATGTTATTTTATATAAAGTTATCATGTGACGATGAAATATTGATAAAACTAAATGAATTACCTATCAATTTAATCCATGAATTATTTATTAATTTAGGTAATTTATTTATTTTTAAATGGTATAAAAAAATTTATTCTTTTGGTTCATTTATTCTTATTTTTTGTTTTCAAAACAAAAAAAATAATTCCAACACAATCATTGTATATTTTCAATTACTAATGTTTTTCTTTTGTAAATTTTTCTCTCTCACTCATTTTATATGTGATAATATTTTGCATTCTCTTTTGGCATAATTTCATATGAGAATTTGGGTAATTTTTTCTTATCATTCATTCATAGGATAAACATATTTTTACCCCAAGTTTGAGAAGGTGAATTGATATTATGGATCTAGTATATGATGATGGTAGTAGATTAATGGATGCATCCAGGTTATATGTTAAGCATGCCTCATTAATAAGGCATGATATTAGGTGTTTCCTAAGAAGAATATTTGGATGTAATCCTTATTAATATCAAAAGAGTGTTTCGTTGACCCATAATCCATAACATATAACATTATTTCGTAGAAAATTAGTCGATATAGAATTTTGGGTGATAAAAATGAATAATATGGAATGTTTATGAATATCATAACTACAATGTATATAGTCTAATAAACACATGCCTTTTATTACCCAATGTGCATCTTTGGGTATTTGATAAAGTGATATGCATCAAGAAACATGTCACGCATGTCCAATGTGATATAAACCTAGTCCAACTAGCTTGGCATGTATAGTGGTATTGTAAAACCATGATATTTTATGAGAAATATTCTTTTTAAGACTTATGTTATACACATCATCAAAGGAATCTTTCTCTACACGCAACACTAGCATGGCTTGCGTTATATGCAAGAGCAACCTTCCTCGATAGCGTGTGTAGTACCTAATATCGAGTTTCACTAAACAACGATATATTGTTATAATATTATTATGGACTAGCTGTTATGAATTGTATTAATAAAATTTTGAATTTTATAACATTATTATTCATCTTAAACATTTTCAAAAACATTTTATGTGATCAAAATAAATTTTTTGGGTAAAATAATTATTTTTCAAAAAATGCGGTTCTGCCGCCTTTTGATGGTGCACCAACTTTAAATCTTTTTTTGACATGTTTATAAGTTCAATTTGACAAAATAAAATTATTTTTTTGATTTAGGATATAAAAATTTACTTTGGATAAGTTTTTCATATTATTCTGATAACATTCATATTTTAATGAATCGTAAAAACAAGCTATATATTAATTAAAAGAAACTTTTTTCATCGCAATAATTTATGTGGTTAAATTATAATATTTAATGGGTTTAAAGTATAAATAGAATATATTTTTACTATTTAATATAATGTATGTCATTACCATTAATTTTACATTGAATTCATAGGTAAAAACATTTCAATCATTGGCAATGTTTTAACTTTTTAACCCTGTTTTCTTAAAAATGGGATTAATTTTAAATTAATTACTGAAACTTATATGTTTTTAGTTTTAAAAAATTTGTTCTATATTTGGATTTAGTGGTTCCAAATTATGTTAATAGGTTAGTTTTATTTTTTAGATATTATGAATATTAACTATCGTATATTTTATTTACTGTTGTTATAGGTAAATCGGGTAATTAAGGGTAAAAATAAGATTATAAAATTACCCTAACACCTGCAAAAATTTTGGGACCCCTTTTTGATTAAATATATACATATTTCTAACTGTAAACCAAATAAGAAATAATCTTTGTTGTAACTAGATATTATCCCAATTTAATGGATCAAATTGAACATGAAAAACAATATTGTAGGAGGGGTGAATTATTTTTTCCATTATTCATATTCTTGAATTCCCTTAAACAAATTACTAGGTTTGTCAAATCACAACCTAGTTTAAAAAATTAATAATTAAGAAACTAGTTTTCACAATTATTTCTACCATAAAATGTAGTAACATACCCAGTTTATAGATTTTTTATCCCACTAATTTTTTATTATTATATTATGATAATTACGAAAATATTGGTATGGTTTTTTTATTAAACCAATAATATGTTAAATCGACCTAAAAAATCATATTACAACAAGAATGCTGATTTAGAAATAGTATTAATCATTTCAACACTTATATTTAATGAACGTATAAGGAAACTACAGACATAGAACTTCAAAATATTATGTTAAATTATATATATGTTTTTACTATCAAATTTTGTTATTCTAAAATATATTCTACTCATAATGGAAGTATCCATCACCAAACCCCTATTCAATATCATTGTACCATCATATAATCATTACTAAATGTCAATAAAATTTCTATATTTACAATATTTTAATTACAAAAAAATATTCACTCAATTAATTATTTATCATTTTTTGAGTTTAATTTTGATAAATCACTTATAATATTGGATTTAAATTTCTACTAAACACTATTCCTTTTAATTTCCATTCATTAATAAAAATCCATGGCCATATGTCTAACAAAAAACTCCACAAATACTACATTCTCATATCAATTTTTCAACATAATGGAAATATGTAATGATCCTATCATGATTTTGGTTCCAAATTAGGTGAAACAAATATATACTATACTGATGACCACATTTATAACTATAGAATTTTAAAATTTATCATATAATGACTGCATCCAAAAAAATTTATGGAGAACAAAATATATTTTCTCATTGCACTAATTTATAGTGTATTATTAGACATTATGTTTTTCCACAATTTAATAGGTCCTAACATTTTCCATTTATTGGGAGGAATCATAACTATTGGTATAATTATGATTTTCATATCCTTTATGAATTGAATTTTTTTTTCCTGAATATGGAATATATAATAATGAATTATTTTATAATTTCTATAAAATATCTCAATGTTATGGAATCTTATTATGTAAGGATAATACTCTTACAATTATAAATTATGCTTTCAATGTCATTATAATAATCTTATGAATTTCCCAAATGTCACTTATGAGGTCGGATATTACTATGATTAAGTCTTCATGGATCCTTAAGAATTAATTTATGACCCTTAAGGAGTCCATATAACACTTACAATATCTCTAATAGGTCTACTAAACATCACGATTGACTCTTATACACTCAGATATGAACCATACATTTTCATGAAGAATTTTCAAAGTTGAAATAAAAATTTTAGAATTTATAGAGTCACTCATATAAATTCCATATTAGACAAAGAAAGTCCCAAAAATATTATACATTATTCGTAATTATTATTAAGAGTCTCAGAAAAAATATAACAATATTGTGAATATATTGATATATTTAATCTCTCAAACAAAATATTTTAACCCTTCATTAAATTAAATAAAATGTTAAATTAACTATAATAAATCATCAACCACATGGAATGTACAAATAAATATATCTGAACACTATAAAACATCAATCAAATCATCAAGAGGTATTGATTTCAGATAAATCCAAATCCTTATAGCGGTCTAAAAACATAACAATCTAATTCTACCTGTATCAAAATAGAATAATACGATAATTCAATGAAAATAAAAAATTATTTTTTTTAACTCTGATGTAATATTGATTGAATAATTATTAAATTAGTATTAAATGATATTAATTTAACATTATAATATAAAAATATATCATAACTACCTCACCAAATACATTTTTATAATGTTAACAAATTTAGTTATCTTAAATAAAATAAATAATTCTATGTTCATCCACATAAAATTTTAAATTTTAAATTTCCCCGAATTCAATTTGTATTTTACATATATATAATACATTCAATTTAAATATGTTGTGAGATAGACCTTAAATATATTTAATTAGTAATGGATGAATTGTATTTAAATATATTTTTGGTTATTTTTTATAAATTTAAATAATAAAAAGTAAAAAATTTCACAATTTAATAAAAAATGAAAAACTATTAGAAAATATTAATTTAATCAAACATTCATATAGACTATTATTTAAACATATATTTAGTTATTGGAAAATATTTCTCATAAAAAATATGATATTATCCACTTAGATGTAATATTTTCTAAAAAAATAATAGTTTTAAGATAGATAACCATTTATATGATAAATTAGTGACTAATATCATTATTGGGATATTTAATAAAAAAATTAATTGAAATTTTATATATGCAGATATATTTGTTCTGTAATATATTCTAAGAAGTTTTTTTATTCATTAATATATGACAATGTTTTGTTGTGAGATTATATAAATTCATATTTTTCCACAATACATGGATAAACAAAGTAATATTGGATTTAAAATGAATCTATATCAATATTTATACATATTATTTATTTCTGTCAAATCATGTTGAATTTTTATAAAAAAACTATATTTTTTTAATAATTATTCAAATAAATATTCCATTATCAAATAAGAGTTAATGAGGTAAAAAATACACTTATTTTGTAATATACAAATCCTTCAAACCAAATATAATCACATGAACTTTAGATCTCAACAGTGGATTAAAATTTCATTTTTATTTCATTGAAACTATAATCATTGTCAATATATTTCATAATTTAATAATTGTTTAAACTTGATACAGTTATGAATAATAAATTTTCTATTTTATAGCTTTCAAAACTAATGAATGGAAATATATCAAAATAGTATATGAAATTGACTCCCCATTATGTATCTTAAACCAAATTAGTTATTTTTATAAAAAAATTCCAATATTTACAATGTTTTTCAAATTTGAAGCATTATTAATCCTTCATTACTCCTCTATTAGGTTTTATAAACCTAAGCTAACTATTCAACAATACAACAATATAATCCACATTTAAATTGTGTATTATTTTTTACAAAAAAAACACAAATTCCAAGACCACCTATGTCTTAATTTTTTATAATTAATATATCGATTATATCTAGAGTAAATTTACCAAAATAATGCATTTTCATAATACCCATTCGAAAATGATTGCAAGTTGTCTGATAAAGATGTATCTAGAATTCATGGAAATCACAACCACTTCATATAATTGTTGTACCCTTTCATAATGGGAACCTGAGTGGAGAATAAAATTTATTTATTAATTATAGAACTATAAAATTATTTATAAACAATATAGATAATCTTTATTAAGAATCATATAAACATCTAAATTATTTTATTGAAATTTCCTTTAAGTCTACTCCATATAATGGGTGACTCCAATAAACTATATTTACATATTTAATAATAACTATAATTTTTGTGTAATTTATTTTAATATGTAACATCTATAAGAATCAATTATTTCAAAATTATAATTAGAGATGTTTTTAATTTATTTTAAAAAATAGTTTTTTTAAGATGAATGATTAATTTTGGAATCATTTTTTATAAACTATATAATAAATAATATCCTAATAAAATTATTACATATTTTGATACACATAATACACACAAAATTCAATGTACAATATATTAATAATGTGTATTCCAATAAATTCACAAAATAATTATATGATAGCTTCTACTGTAAAATTAATAAATTCATATCATATATGAATATTGGATAAATGAGTATATAATAACGTTCCAAAATATACTTTATAGATTATCCAAACTATATTATTCATGTGACATGACCATTTGTTTATGTTGTGTGTAACAAAATCCCATATTATTAATAAAAACCTTTCTATGAATTTCATCATAAATTTCATCAATTATCGATGATAGTTCAAGAAAATATGTATTGGGAGAACATACTGATATAGACAATAACATTCATAAAAAGTGATAACATTGGATATATTCAATATTTCATATTTCATTTGATTTTGACAAGTAACCAATCATACTTCATATAATTAATTTTTAAGAATTCAACTAATGAATTTATTTTTATTGATATAACATCAAATAAATTAATATTATTAAAAAAATAATATTTATAAGTTTGTTGAACTCATGGGTTTCAATGTGTTCCCAAGATAAATATATTTATATTTATAGAAATCAATATATTTATTAATATATATTAATATCTATCATGTAATGGTATTGTATACAAAAAATAATAATTCCACAATATCATATATCATTATATAGGTTACCAAACAACTCATCTGATGATAGATCATATTGGTAATGGAAAATGATATTTATAAAAAAATTAACTCAGTCTATAGATTTAAAAATTATAGAAATATCATTTACTATATAATATAATCACTTAAATTGGATGAATAATAATCAATCATAAATATAACTTTAAAATCCCTCAGAAAAATCATTATTGTAGAACATGACTAAAATATATGTCACATATGATATATAACTTATTATAGTAATGGTAGTTCATTTAAATGAATCATTATAATACATTAAATAAGAACCATAAATCTAGTTTTTATATAACCCACATATATTAATGAACAATAATGGTGGTAATAATATACATTAAAATTTTCAAAAAATAAATAAGGTAATAGGAAATTTATATTTCATTCACCAATTTAAAATATTATACATTTTTCAAATAAAAAATATTTATAGGAAGAGGACATTTCCAATTAACTATCTAGTTAGATAGTGAAGCCCTCAAGGGTGGAAAACGCCACACATACTAACTTCCTCAATCCATATTAAGTGTGGAGGGTTCTATAGGGTCTCCTTTAGATAAACATGAGTCTATCTCACTATATACTAATTGAAAACCCTTCTGGATATTCTATACATGTCTATTTTCATTAATGTCCCTTCATTTTCATCTAGGGTTTCAAAGCATCCCATATCTCTATTGCACTTAGTGGTTTCACTATGGCATTGGAATGTTTTTGAATTTATGTAGTAACCAATGATTGATGGGGATAGTCATCATTCTATGATTCGGATAAGATTGTCATGGTTATTTGGATTTTATGTAATGCTCAATTTTATAATTTTCGATCCTCATCACATTATTATACATTATTTTCGGGAAGTTTACCCAACCATATCATGGAAAAAATGGAATCATATTATTGATTAAATCAATTTTTTACTGCTCATATTGGTCTATAGATTCCACCTATATCATGATCCTTTGTTAAGGAGAATTTTTATCTCCTTTTATGGATTTCCCCTCACATTTCAAAAAATTAAATATTTTAATTTCTTAGTAATTTCATTGGTATATTTAAATAATTTGATGATAGATTAAGGTCTATATTTTATAATATTTATCAAAATATAGTCATGGATATTTATATACCTAAACACGGTGTAAAATATCTATCAAAATATAGTCATAGATTGCTTAATCATTACTATCACAGACCAATACGAAAATAATTTGGTCTATATTAATGTCACAATAAAAAACATTATATATCTATCAAAGGAATCACATTGGAATATGAATATTTAATAAAAAATTGAACCTAACAATAAATACGTACATATTTTTTAATATATTAAATCTCATTAAAACTACTAACTCAACATTTTGTGTAATTAGTTAAAATCATTTTCTGATTCCATGAATTTTATTTTATATTTAAAAACAATATGAAACCAAATATTCTTTCATTGGTATTAAATATAATGATCAATATATTATATAATATTAACTATACACTAATATATAAAATAACACAGTATAATGACATTAAATATGTAAGTGTTTACAATATGTTGAACCATGTTCTGGTTTTACATATAATCAGTGGTTTGGTTTTGATAAATTGTTTTATTAGGATCCTCACCAATTCAAATATTTTATTAGAAAATAACTGATCCTTATCTGTACCATGCACCATTTTACTTGTTATTGTAGAAAACATTCTATATTATTTCATTTTATAAATCCATTTTTTCATGTTTTCAATCACACTCATCATTTCATATAAACATGCTCATTCAATAACTAACAAGAATATTATTCAAAAAAAATAATTTCCTATAATAATTACCTAGAAACATATTTTCATAAATCAAAAAGAATTTATTATTTTCAGGTATAATTTTACGTAAAATACCCAATTCAAATACATTATTTGGTAATTTATATAATTTAATAAAAATCACAATTTTAAAAATTCCATTATTTTTCTCAAATATATTAAATATAATATTTTAATAAAATTCATGAAAATATGGAATTTTCAAACAAAATACAATATACAAACATGAAATATAATTTTTGAGTAACATTTTTGAGGTAGTAACCTATGATGAGGAATTCATAAAAATCAATGATATATCACATCCACGGTATGAGTTCCCAAATATATTAATCTAAACATAGAAAAAATATACTAAAAATGATTCATCAATTTATAATTTAGTTCCAAAATTTAAATCAGTTTAAATTTTTTTCCATAATATATTTATACGAATATATTTGGGAACCTATGAACTAATAATTACAATACCAATTACCATCGTTAAGGAATATATTATAATATTTTAAAAAATAATTGTGTATTTATATGGTGGACAACACTTAATGTTTCTTAAAAGAATATGGTGTGTAATCCAAGGTTATGTCATATAACTTATTTTAGATGAAAACTCTAATTGTGATTTTGACATTAAAAATATAGAACACTATACCATCTAGGTAGTGTGCCAGGAAGTCTGTGGGTTGGTTTCCCATCAGTTGAAATAACCTAGGAATAAATTAAAGAAGGATATATATGATCCATTATTTATAATGACAAAAAATAGTTATGGATACTAAATACCCCCAATATACAATACATGGTTAGGTATTATGTTTTCTTAGAAAAGATTCTAATTAACGATATGTTTTTTTGAAATCGATAATATATTCAACCCGAAAGAAATAAATACTAAAATTCAAAATACCCACATGGACCAGGGTTCCAAAATCCTCCCCATTATAGGTATTGTTTTTCAATGATGTCACAATGATATACACACCATGAATTTATAAAACCTTTCAAAATGTATATTGGCTTATATCATAAAACTGTCAACATAAATTATTTAATGCTATTATAAAACCTCAATGTGAACGACTTATTTATGAACTATAGATATTATTTTAAATTTAAATAACACTATCAATATATTTAGTAATTTTTACCTCAGATTTAAAATTACCCATTTCATACTGAGAAACATAATCAAATGAAAATTTTATATAATTGGATGTAAAACATGGATTGAATCATGAACTATAGTATAACATGGTGGAAATTAAAGTTTATATACTATTTTTTAAAAAGTCCTTAATCACAAATGGAACCACATATATGGGTTCCAATATTCACTTATTCAAAAGTAATCATCTTCCCATTAAAGGAAAAACATTAAAAAATCCTTGATCTCTAACCACACTCTCTAATTTTTTGTCATTAATATACTACATAAGTTTTATAATTAATCTAAATACCATGAATATTTTCCATATCATTTAAATTGGAATAGTTGTATTTTTTTGAATTTCAACTACATGATTCTGTATTTTCCAATATCTATATAAGAAAATAGTGACACTCTCTTCTATAAAATGTAATAAATTGATCCATATAAACTGATTTCATTTATAAATTAATTAAAATAATATCCACTATAAGAAATGACTATTACTCAATCTCTTATATACTAATAGAAAATCTCAATGAATTTCATATAATGTCTATATTGTATACTCTAATTTCACACTTTACAGTTCATAATATAAAAAATTCACTTTAAACTAATATCACAAAGCTTATAAATTCCTCTTTGAATTGAAATTTTACAAAATGATGTGTATTTATATGATATGTGTAACATACCATCCCTTGTAAAATAGAAAAGAAACTCCAAATTATCTTCTAAATGGTGGGATGTTGAAAAAAAAACCACGTGTCTCATGTATAACTAATGATTAATTAAAATAAAATGTGAAAGAAATCAATAAATACCAATGAGACATAAAATTATTGAAAATTAGACTAATAAAAAATGATAAATAATTGCAAACAAATTAAGTTCCAATGTGACCATCCAACACCACAAAAACATCCCACTATAAATGTGATGAAAAACAAGATTATCCCACATTCTACATTACTCACTTCACATTAAATGAGTCCTAAAAAACAAGGTCTATAACCAAATAAATAATAATGTTTGGGTTTATCTAGATCCCAGTAATATGACACCAATGTATCTATAAATGTTCAAATATAGTGAATTAAAATTTTCTAAATTTTAATCAAAATCCATATTATAATTCATTTTCATAAATTAAACTATTTTTAATCATTAATTAATTATACATAAATGCATAACCATATTCATCATATCTTATAACATGTATAATATAACATAAATATTTGTAATCATGGGTAAAACTGACCTTGGATACAGCATAATATGAATGTGGGAGAAATTTTTTAGGAAATAATCCATCATGTGATAAATAAGGTATAAATTTAAAATCACACCATTTGGAATCTAGCCTATTTGAATACATAAAAGACCTAAATGATTCCTAAACCATTAAATTATTGTTACTAACATATATCGATTCATGTTATTATCAGTCAATATCAAATACCCTATAGAGGAATTACTCACACTAAATTGACCTATACATTTCGAGACACACGAATGGGTCCAAATTTCCTATGTTTTTCAAAACCATTTCAAAATATATGTTCACATTTAGTAAAAAAATTCAATTTTTTTTAATGAAAACCCCTAATAAATTTGAATCCTTTCCAATATTACCATTAGAATTTTAAATAGTATATTTTCATTCTAGAAACCAAATTAATTGGAAAAACACATATATAAATAAATGAACTGGAACCACATGCATAAATAAAACAATGGAAATAATGTTGGAGACCTAGCTTCCATTGACAAAAATGATTTAAAACCAATAAAACATTCTTAAAAAGATAATTCATGAAAGAATAAAGAGATGAATTAATTCAATAAAATTAACAGATCATGATCATAATCACTAACAATGACAAAGCTTCTGTCATAACCAATGTAAATGATTAAGCATGAATAATTCTTAACAAGGTTGTGTAACACAACCAAAAATATAGTCAAATGTCCAACATAGTGATATGAAATAATAGAGAGAACCCAGTGCCACCCAAAATCTTACTAAAACATGAGTGTATGGTGTTCATATTATATAAAATAATGTTTATACATGATGCATGGATAAAACTGATTATTCTAAAGAATCCACATCATTAAACCATTTAAACTAAACAATTACATGAATTTAGAGTACATCTAAAAAACCCCCACCTTTGGTTAAACTAAATACTTGTCGACCAATTCACGATGTGTTGTTATATCAACTCTTGTAAATTTTCACTCTCAGAACAAGGCTCATGACTTATTACCTATAGTTTCTTCATGTTTTAGCCCATTCATGACAAGAATATGAATATAAGGTTGTACATCATATTTTTTCCTTTAAAAAATCCCCAAACTAATTCTTACGAGTCTTTGAACCCAAGGAACACCCTTTACATCCATTTACATATTTATACCTAGACTCCAATAATACATAAAAATTATACATCCTCATACATTTGGTCATTTTCCCTAAAAAAATGATCTCCATCTTCGGGAATCCTTCAATACACACAAAAGAGGTCCCAAAATAATGCTCAACGCATACCTGGAGGGATGTGATAGGTTGTTGAAAACTCAGAATTATGAATGATGTATGTCCCCAAAAAACCCCCATAATCCTAGAATCAACAAATGTGAAGGCCATTGTATCCTAATAAACAATTCCCACCCCCAAATATCATTCTCATCATGTAAACACTTTCATAGTACACAAAATTTGAATTGGATTACTATGAAACTACTGTTCTTAGGGATCCATAAATTGAACTAGATTCTCAACTATCGTGGTTTTGGGATCAATATCAACATCCCACCATTCAGTAATATTGGAAGGATCCATTTGTTAAATCCTCAACTGTGCAACATGAAACATTTCATGGGTGTAATTCATACAATATTGAAATTCTAACTGATGTGCAACCATTCCATGTAATCCAGTGACCTTGATGGGTCCCATAAACCTCAGTGTCGTCATTCATTAAATACCCAACCTGTGATGTCCCATGGGATTTGAAAATATCTGGAATACCATATCACTATCCTCAATCTCTATCAACTAAGGATTATGGTTCATATTTGATTTTTTTATTTCTATATTCCTTTTCAAACCACTTCTATATTAATTACACACTTTTTGTCACCTTATGAACATAAATCACCCAAACAAGGACCTCTCACCCAACTCGGCCTTAAAAAAGAAGATCAACATAGACTCACATACAAATAATTAGAGGGATAAATTTTTTTAGATACATTATAAATATTATAATAGGAAAATTCCACTATATAGAAATTATTTTTCCAACATCCAACAAAATCATGTTTGTAAGACATGATCATATCTTCAATAACTTGGATAACCTTATCTGTCTGCCCATAAGTCTCTAAAAAATTATGTTATCTAATTTAACTGAGAAACTATTAACTTATAAAAATGTTTCAGAATCATTTATTTGATCCTAGGGTCCCTATTATCATAATACATGGAGGAAACCCTAAAACATGACAAAATCTCTCTATTATTCAAGTTACAATGTTGTTGAAATTCGTATTCTCCTTGATTCAGTTGATACACACTAATTTCATGAGTCGATCAATGATTTCCAAAATTGAATAATTAACACTAATATATTTTAGTGAAAAAATAAGGGATTCCATGGAAACAAAATCCCATTTCCATACATAAATGGGTATTGCCTGAAACAATCCCATCATTCTTTAGTTTTACGACTTGTTATTATGAAAAGTTATACATCAAGATATAAAATCCACAATCGACCATCTCATTGGTAGCCACCAATAGCAACATCTAAAATAGTGATATATCATTAATGTAACTAGTTCTAAGAACTAATAAGACAATTTTCCACTATCCAGCAAATCATGTCTTAGAGTAAAAAACAACAAACAACAAATTTGAATAATATGTCATCCTATAATGAAACTGAGACCTCTCACCTATTGTCTCCCCACCATAAATTATTTAAAAAAATCTATAGAACCCGGGGTGAGATATATTCTTTTTCTAAACCCGAAAATCATAAAATGAGTAACCTAAAATAATTTATGAACATATGTACCCACCATATTCATCCATTGCTTTTCATATCTCAATGAAACAATGTTATCATAGACTACTATATTACTTATTCCTACACTACTCATGTCATTAATTTTCTACATTGAAAATTCATGACCACATTCACTTTCCCAAAAGTATATGAAATATCTACATAAAATTTTTGTATATACTCCACTGTGTGTCTCTATCGCATATACAGATCCATTTGAGTGAAAATATTCCTTAGTATATTTTAATCTGAATATATGTTAAACCTATCCACAAAGAGGTAGTGAAACCATATTTAGAGTTCATTAATAATTGCAAAAAACTAAATATATTGGGTTTGGTATTTACAATCATGGGGTGATAACTAGATAGTACTATAGTCAAGTACTTATCTCCCTTTCATCAACACACACTAACTTCCCATGCAAAAATCATTATAGAAATCATCCTAAAATGAATGCAGTTCTAAAAATATTAAAAATTGAGTTTTGTTCAATCTAACTTTCATCTCATCAAAATATATATAACATTTTTTGTT
This sequence comes from Viscum album, assembly GCA_963277665.1. Lineage (NCBI taxonomy): Eukaryota > Viridiplantae > Streptophyta > Magnoliopsida > Santalales > Viscaceae > Viscum > Viscum album. The sequence goes on along the minus strand of OY728120.1, from coordinate 1,760,361,719 downwards.
ATACAAAATCATTACACTCTAAGAGGTTAAATCAATACATAGAGATATTTTCTTAGAGGAGTCCCAATCAACCTAAATGTAATGACAATTTAACCCAAAAAATATTTTGATACAAAAAAAATTTATGTTTCAATCCCAGGACATAACTACTTAATCCACCCTATGATATACTATGATTCCTCTATATGATATAACACTCTCCAGAAAATCTATTTTTGGAATCAAATACATCCATTTAGAAATGATACCATACAATTTTTCTTCCAAAAATGGTCTATGAATAATATATTATGAAATCATCCATGAACAAAACAACCAAATATTTCTAAAATTGATAAAAAAAATTCATTCATAAATTTTTTAAACATCATTGTAAGTGGGATCCTAAAATTGGGATCTAAAAAATCTTGGAACAATTAAAAAAACCGACATTAGACCGTTTTAGTGTAATGAATGATCAACCCTACTCTCCCAAACATAGGATCAGTCTCACCCTTAAATATTTTAGGGATTTTTTCTAATGATAAAAACTATACTCAATACTTATAAAGATAAATCTAATCATTACACTTAATCATCACATCCATGGGAATAATGAGGTCATAGATATCAAGATCAAGAACTAAGAAGTCCCACACCACCTCAGGATTTCCCATTGTTACTCCACATGCTAGACACTTGAAACATTGTTTAGACCTAATTCATAAAGGAATCAAATTCTAGAAAAAATGGAACAATATTAGAACATAATCCCAATATATATACTAGAATTGATAATCTTAAATGTCGTTTAGATCCAGTATCAAACATTTTTAGCACAATTGAATATGAAATAAACATTATAACAATATTTGATGTTGTCCCTACTGAATATTTTATTGGGGTATACACCACTGCATAATTATAACCAGTATCATCTCATCCATGATCATTCATAGACACATGAATAACCATATAGAAAATGGATATGACCAAAAACACGTAGAATCAATACTAAAACCCAATCATGCCTTAGTGAGAGTTGATCTTACCTTTCTTACATGGGCCATAAATTCCAAAAAATCTACAGTTTGATAAATTTTCCAAAATTATATCATGTTTTGTGATGCTCTATACAAAAAGGATTGGTATGTCTCGAACTCCCTCTTTGATAGAAAAATTCTTCTATATTTCCAATAATTCAATCAAAACTGGTCCTAAAGAGAGTATACTACCATTTCGATTCAATTTCTAGCCCTAAGCTACACCATATATAATCATAGTAATAACTAAATATTCTACATAAACAATTCATCCAACTATGTTAGCACATTATAGAGATACCTTATAGATTACCTTCGTAATGGTTATAATGAACCTAACAATCAACAACAATTGAATATCACCCCGCATCCCCAAATCATACCTCTTAGTCTTAAATAATCATTGGTGTCTATCTCTAATTAAAAATACAATAATTGAATAAAATTGGAGGAATAGAATAGAAGGATAAACTCTGGATACTCTAGGGTAATAAATCCCATGTCATTTTCCCAAATAATGACTCTTGGTAAAATGTCATATAGAATAATTTCATTAACAATGCCTTTGTGATTTCCTAGTTCAACATATCTTTCATAATAGAGTCTCACCATCTCTTTCATAGTCTCCAATTCATATACATGGAAAAAAGGAACATAAACTCCATAGGATTCCTCATAAATTTGAATATATTTTAAAACTTTTCAAGTAATTATTTTGAATTATAGAGTCCCTTTAATCCATTAATGATATCATGATACATATTAGTAAGTTATGAGACATTATCTTTTACATTTAATAGGCTCATCACACCTTATTAACACTAATTCTATATAATGTGGATTATAGCTAATACCAAATAATGGTTCACATAATGCATTGACTACAGAACCGAAGTATTATCTTCCTTTCTATGATTTAGATGATATCTTCTTAGAGTCATTGTCTAAAAATCACAAGAAACCCACTATTCAATCACATAAATATTCTAAAATAATATCATCAATTTTGTGCATGCATAAAATTTCATTAAAAATGAATTTAACGCAATCCATAATTCTATCAAAATTTATAAACAATACAAAGTAATTGGTCCATTTAAATAAATCACATATCTATTTCATTTATGAAACATCATCAACCTTGTCTTGGGTTTTGAAAAAATTTATAAACACCGATTATATAATAGATTCTCTCACACGATTGATCTAGCTATGAACTTGTTAGACCCATACATTATGAATTATTATGGTACTAAATATTTTCTACCTAACCACCATACCAAAACAATAGTGTTTTGGAAAACACATTAGGGTGGGTATTACCTATAATACCCATTTTTAATAAACCAACCAAATCCAACTAGAATTTTGATCCTAAACTTCCTACAATTTGGTGAGATATAGAATTAAAGAAAAATTATCCAATATAACATAAGAATAAAAAATTACAATGTGAAATAATGGAATACAAATCAATAATACAAGGAAGATAAGATAAATATAAAAAATAATGAATGGTAAAATAGACTAGACTAAACAAGTATGCATATGACCATCCATAACCAACAAACCATCCCACTGTAATATAGAAAAATTACAAATGGAAAAATGATGATACATACTATCTTTCACTATAACTAAATCTAAGAATAAAAGGTTTGAATCTTCCCAAAGGAAAAAAAGAATGGATTGAGCATAGATCCTAATAGGCTTCCACTGAATAATAAATACATGTTATATTATCATTAATGAACATGTTCTGGATTTGAAAAAAAATAGTTTAAAAATATTTTTCACAATTGAATCCATTTTGTTAACATTGCTCCATTTTCATTAAATTGTTTATTATATTTCCAAAATGCATGAATATATAAAATATAATTGAATAAAAGGTATGAATATGAAAAACCAACCCATGAAAAATTATATGATTAACATCTTAGAAAATATCCATATAATGATCCATCATGAAATAATCCATAAATAAATGAAAAATGAAAACCATTATGACTATATCCTTTTAAAATATGTATTATCCATAAAAGAAAAATAAAATATTAATATATGGGTTATAACCAGTATATATTATAGCAATAGTTTTACATTATCAAAAAAATATCATGTAATTTTGTACACCAAAGTGACATGTCCATTTCATGATTCACCCACGGTTCCCAAAGTACATTGTTTTTCAAAACCATTTTAACATAAAAGCTCAAATTTAATAAAAAAAATTCATATTAGATAAAATAATTTTTTAAATCCAAACCCATTTAATAATATGAATCAATTAAAAAAATTCTTTAAAAGTTATAATAATTTATTTTTATTCCACAACTAATGTAATTTGTAAGAATATATAAAAAAATCTAGAAAAAGAAACACTTGTATAAATAAACATACAACAAGATTTATTGATTGTTTATCTCATTCAACAATTGAGATTGAATCCAACAGATCGACCATCTAGTGGAATGTTGTTAAAGATAAATTTAGTGGACCAATATAAAACAATAACCGAACATGATTTAATTAAAAAACATAGAAAATCTTGCTTCTGTGACAAATGAAAATGATGAACCACGATGATTGATTACCAAAGATAGGTGATGCAGCTATCATGGGAGTCAAACATAGATCAAACAAATCCTAATGTAAGGAGATCACCCTAAATCGTCCAAAATATCCCTAAAACAATATAGGTAGGTATGAACACCAAATAAGCAACATGTAATGAGTATTGGGTTTATTGAATGATTGAATTAGAATAGATCACATTATGTAACTGATTTATAATATGAATTCCATGTATTTCATGCGCATCAAATAAATAAATCCTCCTTGGATAAATAAAATCTTGATCGACCCATTCAATACATGTAATGGCTTCATGGCTGGTTATTTTTAATGCTTTAATCAAGACTCATGACATATTCCCTACAACAGGTTCATGTTGTGTGACCCATTCATGATGGTAATATGACTGGTAGTAAGTGTAAAGAATTGTTTCATGTACGAAAAAACTAATCCAATTATAAAGGATAAATGAACCCAATGATCCACATTCAAATCAATATAATCATTTTTCCTAGACTACATTAGTGGACAAACATATATCCTGATAAATTATGTAATTTTCAACGAGTAAAGCTTGTATATCCCCAGAAATATTGTAATGAATCTAGACTAAATAGGAAACCAAAACAACATTCAAATCATACCTTAAAAAGCGTATTTGGTTTTTCAACAAATAAACTCGATCAACTCAATAATATTAATATACATATTGATTTCAAATGTTGTGAATTATAAATATCTCATGAATTAGTAGAAAATAATATTATTTTGTGAAACGGATAAAATAACCTGGATAGTTCTATAGTTTATTAATGATTTATATAATCTATCCAAAAAACATATGATATCTAAAAAAATTATATATAATCTTTCAATGTTAAAAAACATATTTTCCAGTAATTGTTTCTCTACAAATATTTTAAAAATCATGTACCTAGGGGCATTACCAAATATTTATTTCATTATTCACCTTTTAAAAATATCATAATGTCATGATCCTTTTTATTTTCATCTCTATATGCAATGTAAGTTGATTTATGATATTCACATAAAAAATATTCATTCAGTCTTCGAGGTTCTAAAATATTATGTCTGAAAAAGAATATTATGTCCACGTTAATAGACCGCAAATAAATAGACTTACCATAATTTAATGTGTCTCTACATTTCATATTTTTGGAATCCTAATTTTATATATGCCATACATAATATAATAGGAAATTAGTGATTTAGGTCATATATTACACCATATTTTATACCACCTCATATCGATCCTGAATAAAATCATCCATTAGGATCACCATAATCCACTACAATTATTATTCATTAATAACTTATATCTTCTGGATCAATGAATTTGATACAAAATTTATATTTTATATAGTAAAATATAACTCAATGTAAATATTTTTAGATATATTTCACATAATCATTGCATCCAATTAATATAATACAGGGTTAAAATTTACATTGGAATCATATAGACTAAATAAAATAAGATTATCCTACCAAAAAAGTACGATTATTAATCATTCATGGAAGGAACAACTTCTTACTACTCTAAATTATGTATTGTATTATTCATTATATGTTATTATAAATGTATGGATCCATAAAAAATCAACTTATCGTTATTTTTGATAATTAATCATTATATTATTTTGAATCAAATAACATCATAAATATTAAGGAGTAAAAAGGACATAACAAAATTTAGGTGTATTAAAAAATGATGTTACAATGCATTTTTTATATCAAAATTTCTACAAAGAAACTGAAGGAATCCATGATATGAAAAAATCTACTCATATGAAATATTTTATCTATTTGAATAATTGAGGTAGCCATCATATTTGTTTATCTCCATATGTTTATGATGTAGTTATGTTACTCAACCATGATGATGAAAACATGAATCATCTAATGTATATATCAATGTGTATTTTATGTATCCCTTAAAATAACAATGATAATTGAATAATATATCTTGATAAAGAAAATTAGAATACTTCTCTGCTAACAAGATCATTTACCATCCCCTCAATTGTTGTGTCATAAAAAAAATTCTAATTATTATATTAATATATTATTATCATTTATAAATAATTGAACAACACCATAAGTTATTCTATAACAACCAATCTATGAATTTCCTACAAGAAATTGTGTCTTATGACAACATTAATTATTTTATTATATCTAAATTATAGAGTCACATATCTTTTTCAAATGGTAGAAATACAACTAATAGGAAGATAATAACATCACTAACATCATTAGAATAATTAAATATAAAAAATTTACACACCATGAGTTACATAATATTATAAATTCTATATTTATAATTTAAATCTATGCTAAATAAATAACATAACACTGATATAAAAAAATTTATAGATGATACTTTTTTATTCATATAATGGTCATTGATCACTCAAAAATATAATCATAAACTATAGTACAATAAAATTGAATAATAAAATAAAATGTCTTGGATATAATCCTCTGTATAAAATAATATCTTTTTACACTTCAATATTTTTATAATAAATGATACAACCATATATTTGGTCTATTTCCTAAACCTTCAATCTGATCATTGCTCTTAATATCAATCATGTTGGGCCTATAGGTTTTGAGAATAACCATCTATGTTCCAATTCCAATTATATCCCAATTTAAAATTAATATATATCTAAATGAATTTAATTAATCAAAATGAAACCATAAAAAAGACATACATTCACATTTTGCAACATTGGGATCTTAACTATCCACCATAATAGTCAAACCATACCTTCATCCATATGTGTCGGTATGGTATGATGTTTCCAAGGTATATCAATGTCTAGGGATTGAATGAGGTCCCACTCATTATAATAACCAAAAAAAGAATGAATAAGATTTTTCTATATAAAAAAATAATAGTGAATGATGTATATATTGGTGAATGAAACATTTTATTAATCATAATAATAATTTATAATAAACCACCAATTGAATAATATACGACAAAAATGACTACTTGGGGAAAATCTATAACAATAGGTGAATGATATGTCATAATAAACATATTATGTAGATATTTTCACCAATAGATAAAGGATGAAACCCCATAATACTAACATGTATGGTGAATTATATATGTCCATATAAATGGTGAATCATCATATATAGTATAAGGGGTTTTAATGGATATGTGAAAACATTAACACCCAACTTAATTTAGTGGTGAAATGATTATCACATATTTCATAATATATGAACATATTACTAACAACAGGAAATATGTTTCCATGGGTGAATAAGGTATCACCTTGCAACATAGGTAATAATATTTCATTACACATTATTCTAACACTATTAATATAAATATTTGAGGAAATGTAAAAAAATAAATGATACAAGATTGTTATAATTGATTCCTTAAACACTTCATGGAATTTCATTATATTATAGAAACCAATGATGATTCCAATTCTAGTCACACATTATCACATATCTATTGATATCATCTCTATAAAATATGAAAAAAAATATATAGTATAAATATTATAGAAAACCTACATCAATTTTAGTGTTATCGAATATTTGAAATGAGTCCCTCTTCAATTTAAACAAGATTCACTTTGTAATTGTTATAAAAAATCAAATTAAATGATCATAACTCAATCAATGTACCCATAATAAATCTTAAACCATGCATCCTAATTTTATGTAATAAATTTTTAAAATTTCATAAATGAATGTATATAGAAACATGCCTATGAGGACCTCTCTTGACAAAAAAAATCATGTAATATGGTGAAAATCATTACCAATTCTTATTAAAACCAGTTATATATAAAATCACCAAAATCCAAAATTTATGCAATTAGAAAAATCATCTCATATTTGGAAAAATATAATGAAATATTTCATTAAAAAATGATAAACATCCTTTTCTGACATATTCCCTTGATTTCTAGATACCCATACACATTAATTACCTATAAAAAAGATTTTATTCTATAACGATTTGGTTGAATTTGGAAAAAATTATGGAATTAAACTCACCTCAGTAAGAGGACATCGAAAAAATTAGATTTGAGTATAAAGAAATGATGACAACAAAGATCAATATGGCTAGAAAAAATATTAAAATTATTTCTAGATGAAACTGTATTAGGAATGAATAAAGATGGAGGAGTAATCATCTTACTATATATTTTACATTATGAAGGAAACAACCCACATCCCATTATTATAATTTGTTAATCCAAATGATCTATTTTATGCATATTAAAAATATTATTATGGGTGCAACAATGTAACTGATTCATCATCATCTGACACTATTTTTCCAAATTGAAGGGTCATCCTTGGGTGTATAATTTTTTGAAAATAAAATAATACCAGGTAACTGATGATTCACTAAACCCACCTATTGGATAATTTAATATATTATATAATGAGATTTTACTTGGTGTGTTTCAACAAAATCTTCTGATACATAAATTTATTTTAAAATATTTTATACATCCTTTTTCTCACTAGATATCAATTAAAAATATAAAATGAAAAAATATCTTTTTTTATATCTCCATTGGTGTATGAAAATTCCATAGACAACATAAAAACATTTTGATCTAGATCATTAAATAAACCACACCTTTATAATTCTCACCAATTAAAATTCACCAAGTGTGTATAACTTGATACACATTGGATACTAAATAAATTACTATAGAAAATTATAATCACCAACTACATAGGTATTTTCCAATAATGCACCCAAATGAGTGAAATAAATAAAGTATCAAATTCATCATGCTTTTGTATAAATCACTCAATACAAAATCAATCACAAATTTCACTAGATAGTTCCCAAATTCATTAAAATACTCTAAAAAGTCAATGTATTATACTCTACCATGATGACCAAATAAATAATTAAACTATTTTTCCCTAATCATGGTGACATTCATTAATTTATAATTCAATGATATCATATACAAACTATTAATGTAAATTTTTTATCTATGATTAATTTTTTACTGTCACAATAACTATGTTCCCCTACAAAATCCATACAAAAAAACAATATCTCACACTATATATATAATATTACAAAAAATAATCATATAATTATTCATGGCCACATGTATTCCCAAAATCCTAAACATTACATGTTAATAGTATCATGATATGAAAAATAAAAAATTTAACATAATTCTATTTGCAAGATTACATAGTTACCAATTCATCAAAATTTGATATCTCATTATAGAATTCCAGAATAGTCATTGATATCTATTTATCCCATCTAAAATGCATAATGATAAAAGTACACCCCCAAAAGATAGGGGTGATCAACCCAATCTCTATCAAATTTCATTAAATATATATATTAATAATAATAAAATCATAAAGTATATGATAAACAACACAAATGTCGTATAATTTTATATTATTCTAAAAATATATCTAGAATTTTATTCCACGTTATCCTACAAAAAAAATTTATAATATCTAAATATAAAACTTTTTGTTTCTGTTGGCCATTTTCCAATAACAAGACTTAGACCTTGAGTCCCTTTATTTATCACCAAAAAATGGTCATTCATTTATATTTTACACTCAAAATTATTACATATATCATCAATAACATGATATAAACATTATTTTCCAACCATTTTTCACATGAAGTAACTAGCAACTCTCCATCAAATTAGTGGCATACCATATCAAAAAATTGCCATAATTCAAGGGATCAATTTCAACATTTTTATCCACACAATTAAATAAATACATAAAACCATTATCAATCCAATTTATTATATTTAATAAAAATTAAACCCCTTAATTTTTTTTATTAAACATAATGTTCCTCATAAAATTTAAAAATAATAACAAAAACACCACACTGATATATTATAATGTTAATGGTATTGGAATTAGATGAACCCTCTCTAGGAATCCAAGGAATAGAAAATAGTCCAGAAAATAATAAAATATATGGTAAATGTGATTAGTCTATTATATATATGATTATAATGTGATTTAATATACATCCATATTAGTCTATAAAACCCATTTTTAAATTATTATTATGAAATAATCTTATATATTCCATCATCATCATTACAACATCAAAGGATTTACATAACTCTCAAACTAACCCACATTAACATAGTGTGTTTTAAAAAATATATCCACCAAATAATCCTAAATTTATTTCTATTTCAATTTTTCTAATCATTCACCAATGATAATATTCAAAAAGAAATTATTTTTTACACAATTTTGGTAAAAACCTTTTTGATTAATGAAAACAAAACTATTTTTCTCAATAAATAAATTTATCAAGAAAAAAATATCATAATGATATGAAATAAATATTATTCTGAATTAAATTATATTATGACTGTGGTTACAACCTATTCTACCCCACTGAAATAGACAACACACTTCATCATCAGGCGTATAAAAAATTCATAGTTATATCAAATTAATTAACTACATAGAATGCATCATCTTATTATCATTCAAATAATTCACCCAAAAAAAATATATGTGATTTAATTACCAATATATTACTCAAAATATAAAAGATCAATCCTCAAATTTATTTATCTAACAAATTGAGTCATATTACAATGAATCCAATCTAGAATGTGTATAAGGACATGACCTTAAAAATTACATTGTCTCGTAAATTACATTATAATTAACATCATTACATTCCCAAATATTTTTATGGTTTATAATTTCCTAAAACATGGAAATAATATATAAATATCAACCCACAAGCATAAAAATTGGGAAATTCTAAAATTGTACCAATATATTACATAATGAAAATATTTTTATTAAAAATAAGAAATGTGTTAATGAAATGTTTTCACAAAATTCATCTTTGAATATAATTTTTTCTTAACCACACATAAACCATATGAAAAAAGAATTTTGAGGAATTGGATGTGCCTAATAATTATAGTGATAGAAAAAAAATTATGTATAGAGAACAATAGTCCATGAATACTTATAATCTGTTGAACTAATTTTCACAAATAAATACTTCTCACCCAATAAGTATCATATAGTAACTTTTGGATAACATGAGATTCCCATAAAACATAGAAATCATAAATAAAAATATAAAGGTAACATGTTAGAATAATAAATTATTATTTTAACCCTCATGGATACCATATAACTTTTAACCCTCCCAAACACCTTATAATGTAACCCTCATAGCTACATTATGATTTAATCCTCATGGATAACTTATGTTGTAACCATCACAGTTAAACTCGGAGTAACTGTATGGTCGATCTACAACATAAACGTACCTAATTAATTGGAAGAATTCAGAGGAAACACCCTTCATCATAAAAAAACTCCAAATAACTAGAACATAATCATAAAAAAAAATACACACATAAAAATATTATCTTTGAATTTTATAAACCTAGAAAACTAAAAATAGGTTTTTAATGAAAAGTCACTTACCAAATTCATATAATTGTGTTATAATTAATTTAACCAATGAAATATTTTTATACAATATAAATAAACATAATACATCATAATGAAAACAAAATTAATTTCACAAATAATCGTTGTACCAGATAATCAATGAAGTGGAAACTTAACCAAAAGAAAGGAAATTAGGTTAAAAATTCCCGAACCTTGGGGTCATCTTACTCAAAACATGATAAGCCTCTTTTATATGGTTTAAAGAGTGTTATTAATATATTTTAGAACCAAATTAATTTTTATAATTACATAAATTATATTATTATTATAGCTTTCAACCCATTTATTGATAATATTTTATTATTTCCATTACTTCGAGTGAATTTTTTTTCATGATTTCCATGCATGGATCATTATGGATTTTCATGTAGAATGGGTGAAAATCACCCAAAGTTTAATTGAATGGTGATAATATGATTCCATATTTATAAATAATATCATATATAATTTTTATCTATTTTGAGGGTGAATCATTAGATAAAACATTAATGCCAATGATTTAATTTATATTGGCGATTTTTATGATCATCCTGAAAACATATCACTTTCTTCCATATCATGATTATATATTTATAACATCAAATTAAATAACATAATGTGTGTATAATAAAATATTATTTAACCATAATATTGTTTTTGACCAGAATTTAAGGTGCTAATGAAAAATGAAAGTGTATCGTCCAAGATAACTATAAATAAACACATCATAGACGATGTCCTAATTTTTAGAATAAAATGGGGAGGAGAATAATTTTTATATTTAAGTGATCCATATACATGATAAAATTATATTAAATATAAGATATGGTATTTTTCATGGAACTTGGATAAGGGGAAGAGATTATATTATTAGAAAAGAAAAATTATAAAAATGAAAATGAAATAGGATTTTACATATTGAATACACCTCCTTAAGAACCTCCTTAAGGGCCATGATTTTTGGATTCTGGTAAGAACAAAAGTCCATGGACATGGAGAATAGTCTAGGAAATGTAATTTGGCCTAAATTAAACAACCTAAAAGTATTTGAGTCGTGAGGATATTGGGTGGTCTTTATTGAATAGGAGGGGGGTGTTTTCTCATTAATATATCATTAGTTAACTATTTTTCTCAATACATTAATTAAAACAACAATTATAAATAAATATATTGAAATAATTAAGTAGAGTCAGATATTTTTTGTTTACATCATCCTTACATCACCTATGACCCAATAAATCATGTATTTATCTTATATTATAAATAATTGTATTTCACTATTTACAAAAAATCATGTATTCTAGAGAAATTGTAAAAATTACCACCAAACAATTTTTAACATTTAAAATTAAAAAATAAACTCCTTTGGAGGAAAATAATTTTATAATGTTTAAAATTTTATCATTATGTTAAAATAAAAATATATTCTAAAAACAATATTTTAAAAACTAAAATGGATATTATTACACACTGAAAAATTAATTAATGTCTCGTAAAATTATATTATAATCATAGGGAAACAAAATAATAAATTATGAACTATTTTGTGAAATTATATTATCATTGAAATGATTATATTAATTATCAAATTATAATAAATTATTTATGACTCATGACAAAATTAACACTTACATTAGAATTTTAAAAAATTATTTAATTATTTGGAGATATAAATATATCATATTTTTAGTTATAGAATGGATAAATATTATCTATATATTATTTGGATATGATACAATTTTTTCACCAAATTACTATTCCAAATGCTCAGGATACAATTCCTAAGGTCATGATACGATTACCTTGGTATTGTATACATAATTTCTATAAATAAAACATATTTCATTACACAATTATAATGAATTTGAGTTTTTAATTATAGAATGAAAAGAAATTATATTATAAGTACCTTGGATTGTACATTCTCTACATATTTGTGAAATTTCATCCTCACTATTTTTATTTACATATTAAACAAGTGAGGGTACCTTTCCCTCAAATCAATTTCGGATTCCCATGTTGCTTCCTCAACAATTTAGTTTTTTAACGAATCCTTAACCTAGTGATATACATTATTACACAAATTAATTTTCTCTATGATCAAAAATCTGAAAAAATTTCTCTTCATATGAAAGGTTCACTTCTAGCTGATCTAGTTTTGGACTCAAGATGTGATATAAATATAGAACATACATTCTCAACAATGAATCATAAAAAACATTTTGTACATAATATGAAATTAGAGGAAAAGATACATGGTGGGTGACTGGTCCAACTTTCTCCAATATTTCATAAGGTCTACTGAACTGTAGACTATAAATTCTATTCTTTCTAAAATGAATAAATATTTTCTATGGTGAGATTTTATGAAAAACATGATCTCCTACCTCAAATGAAATGTATGCCAAACTGTTATCTATAAATGATATCTTCCTTCTTTGAGATGTCCTCATGTTTTGTTGTATTGTCTTCACATTCTCAGCCACTTCCTATTCAAATTATTTTCCCATCAACATTATTTAACTAACATTAACCCCAAAATATTGAGCTTGATCGTGAATTCCATATAATCCCTCAAAAGTTTGTATCTTTATACTGGAATGAAATATGTTATTATAAGAAAACACAACAAAAGAATGATGATTTTACCCAATTCATTGGTAATCAATGAAACAAGATTAATGAATATCCTAAAATGTATAAATTGTTTCCTTGATCTGTCAATAAAATTAAGGATGAAAGGATGTGCTGAAATTTAATTCAGTTCCCAATGACTCAAAAACACCTTTCTCAAAGTTAGAATTGAACCTCAGATCATGGTCAAATACAATGGTAATAGGAACTCCATGTAACCTAATAATATCATTAACAAATAGTTGAGAGAGCTAATACAAATACATAGTATCATGAATAGGACTAAAATGTATATATTCAGTCATTTAGTCAACAATATCCCAAATCACATTATCACCATGATATGTCGTCGATAGTCCCACCATAAGGTCCATGGATATATTTTCCGATTTCAAATCTGGTAATGGTAATGTTTGAAGCATCCCCTCTGTTAATTTCTAATCTATTTTAACATATTGATAAGTAAGAAATATCATTGTAAAATCTGAAATATCTCTTTTCATTCCCTCCCACTAGTAATACTCCTATAGATCACTATATATCATTATGCTTCCATAATGAACTGAAAATGGTGAAATATGAGAATTTTATAACAATTATTTCTTCAAATGAGATTTACAAGGTACACTTAACATCCTACCAAATCAAAAGGAAAAATCATTATCAACCTCATATTTAGGTAATTTAAATTTCTGCACCAATTCTACCATTTTTTGTATATAATTGTCTTACTTCTATTCTTGCTTAATTTTTTCTAAGAGAGCCAATAGCATTAAAACCTATAACCAAATAGTTTTATTTCTTACACCCATAACATCCAATAAATAATTAATTAAATCATTAGTCAATGGGTATTTCTCTAAACCTAACATGTTTAATGATGCCTGATGTTTTTGAATCCAATAATCCTATATTATTTTGAATTTCTAGGATGTTAATTTATTATTCCATCATAATCTTTTATAATTTCGCGCCATATTCTATGTCTCATGATAAATTCCTTCCAAGTATATATTTACTTCAAACTATTTTGGTTAGTATATATTTGACGTTTAGCTTTGTATAAATTATTACACCAATATTTTAATGTGAAAATCAAATATTCTAATTCAAAAACATGTGTGGAAAAGTTTAATTCACAAAATGAAACTATATACATTAAATAAAGTTTCACTGTAGATAAAAAATAATGACTTATGGAAGGTAGGGGAAAAATAAGCGAATTAACCAATCTCTCCTTATATTCATAAAAACTAACAGAGTCTTTTATCTAGATAAATTTAACCCCTTTTGTATTAACATAGTTTTTGGGCTAGATAATGGTGCAATGGTTTTAACAAACCATCAGTAATAACATGATAATCCTAGAGAATTAAAAAAAATTGTAACATTTCTAGTTCTTTTCCATTCATCAAACACTTTTGTTTTTGCAGGATCAAATGTTATTCGATCCTTATTTACAATGTTCCCATGAAAAGTTATCTATTGAAAAAAAACATTGGCTAAATTTTCCTAAAACATCATTTCTTTTAGAGATTGCAATACAATCTATAAATGATTTTCTTCATCCTCATATGTTTTTGAAAAGTCCAATATATAATCAATAAAAATAACAACAGACATATCCAAATATTCTTAGACTATTCTATTCAATAGATCCATGAATATATTAGGGAAATTTGTCACTCCAAACGGCATAAAAAAATCATAAATCCCACATCTAGTATGAAAATATATTTTCGATATTGCATCCCCGTTTACCTTTAGATGATGGTATCCAAATCTCATGTTTGTCACAACCCGTCCCCCAGGGATCATGTCGTGACTAACCCCAAGCCTGCCTTCCATAGTCCAGGGGCTATCGACTAGCACTAAAGGCGTATTCCCTAAAATAGAGAAGGCATTTCATTTATAACCAGTAAGCACACCTTATATTGAACACAACATGATAGGAACATGAGTAAATTGAACTGTAAATAGAGTGAGTTCAATAAGTAAAAGGGGCCAGATTACAATCCCAACTGGAAAGTACAAGTACAACTGTAATATAACACAACTAAAGAAAAATAAGAGACAACTACTGGATCATCATCCGAGGTTCCTACCAGAAGGGTTGGTACAAATCGCCTCATCATTACTACACGTCCACCCATCTCCTCTACATACTGACACACCTTATGTTCCACCTCCAGGTACCTTCTTGTCCTAGTAATCTCAGCCTCAGTCAACACAGTTCATCTTCTGCATCCAACAAAACAAGGGGAGGGAATAGCCCATGCAATGGTGAGTATAACAATACTTAGTAGTGACCTTCAGACCCTTTAGGTCACAAAAAATCCAACAAGGACAAAACAAAAAGTATGAAATCAATAGATAAACTCACTTAGGTATCTTCCCAAACACATACCTAAGTTATCAAGTAATCCACCTCAATCAGGTGGAAGACACAGAGGTTCAGACTCATCTCACACTAGGATTTATTCTAGGGGTAGTGTTAAGTAACATTTCCTATCACAACGTCGACCACCACGGCAGCTGGAGAACTCTTCCTCTATCGAGTACAATGGGCCTCCGTGTCACACAGAGGTTCCTCCCAGTCACCTTGGAATGTTGAGATACTCCTCCTGTCGAGTACCATGGGTCTGCCACATCACACAGAGGAGTTCCCCACCATGGGTCTAATACCTCACACAGAGGTGCTCCCCCTCGTAGCCTACTGAGGTACTAATCATGTTGAGTACTGTGGTTCTTCCGTTTCACCAAGGTGTTCCCCATCGTGGGTCTACCGCGTCACCAAGGTGCTCCCCATTCGGCCAGTCAAGTCACTCTGAGTCGAAATAGTCAGCAGTCATCATGTCATATCCATTCGCAGGTTTCTTTACGTATCACGCATGGGTAAACCACTTCCCAAGCCACAGGTCAATACTCCAACTTCCAAAAAGTCCCACAAAAATTTATCTCAAAGGGCTATCATGTTATAGGGGCCTTAACGTAATAGATGGAGCATCAGTCGGATGCCCATTATGTGAGGAATTAGCCTTTTAGTCCCGGGGGCTTGGTTGGATTCTTACTCGATCCAACCTGACCGTTCCCCACCTCAAACCAATACTCAGTGGGGTATACTCAATGGGACCGTCTATTTCCATGATTTCCAGCGCCGGTGACGGTTCATCAAACGGACATCTAGTGCCAAAGTTATGGCCAAAAGAAAGTAAATGGGTAGTAGTGGGCCTGAGTCCGGTTCCACCCGGTTGGACCGACTCAACCCAACCCTGCCTAGGCCAACCCAGTTCGAGTTGACCTGGCCCCACTTGTTCGGGCAGGCCTAGCCCGTAGGGTCTAGCCCGGCAGGCTGCGAGAGTGTCACGAGGGTAGCTCGGTAGAGGGGTACCGTGAGGGCGTGGGGCGGCTCTGCTCGGCCCGGGGTGGCTCGGCCGAGGGCGGTGCAATACAGCGGGGCGGCTCGGCTGCAGAGTGGCGGTCTGGCCACGGCGCAACGGTCTAGATGCGGGGTGGTGATCCGGTCGTGGGGCGGTGGTCCGGCCACTTGGAGGCGGACCATCCATTGGGAGGTGGACCGTCTGTGGGTCGGTGGACCGGCCGTGGGGTGGCGGGTCTCGTGGATGGTAGTGGCGGCTTGGCGGACGACAGCAGCGGCTCGGCGGACGGTGGCGACGATGGCTTGGCGGATGGCAGCGGCGGCATGGTGGACGACAGCAGTGGCGAGGACGGACGACAAAGCCAGGTGGGGAAGAGCTGTGGGGCGCATAAGTCGTGAGGTGGTGGTGGCCACAGGGCGGTGTGGTTGCACCATCGCATGTGTCGCGTTCAACTCCACAAACTTATCACAAGATTTGCGGAGTGGTCGGGCCTTTTTTGTTTGGCCCATACCCCTCACCTTAGGGTGGTAGAAAATTTCTCAACATAAACAAGAATGAATAACATCACACCCTCCTGTAATGATGGTTCCTAACCCGCAAAAGAAAAACAACCACATTCTTTGTTTTTTAAAAATAAGAACATGGGAATATAATCACACACAAATAAAACCCATGCCTCGGGTTGTTCGTTGACGTTGGTGCGAGAAGGAAGTACGAATGTCGATTTGTTGTAGATGAAAATGTCCCATGTCGGATGAAGTCCCATGAAGGAAGGTCAAAGTCGAGGTTGGCGTTCTTCTTTGGTGGATCATTCTTCGTTGGGAGGTGATTTTCTTCATTGGAGAACCTTATTTCTCCCAAAGCTCTCTCATCTCCCAATTCCACCAAAATGAATAGGTAGCCCCCAAAACAATAGATTATGATATCTATTATTTAATTTGATGTCATATAATTCAAATTGACTAAAATAATGTGGTGCATTGGCATAATTAAGTGGGTAAGGGTTTGCACAATTAATTTGGAGGAAGCTCCCGAGGATCCGCCACATTAATGTTGGAGTTGATGAGGTTTAGGCCTCAGGCGTTTCCCACCACCATCACCTTTCATGGGAGGATATGCTCGGGTGGTCCCCCCCCACCCCCCACCATAACCATTCATGGGAGGTTAATGTCTGGTGGTCCCCAATTCACAACATCCACATTGGGGTTTTAACAAAATAAATAAAAATAAATTGATGTACAATTTTTTTATTCTATTCATTCATGAAAACCCCAATAACCAACATCCACCCTCGACCAACTGCTATCGAGGTGAAATTATCTTTAAATGAATATCAGCGCTGTGAGTTCAATGGTTTCCTCAGATTTCAATTCCGAGCACATGTTCAAAAGTTATAAAATTAGGTTCACATGTTTACTGAACGTACCCCAAAAAAAGTTCAAGAAATCATTCTGGCAACTTTGAGCCTCAGAATCACGTTCAGCCAATTTTCACGAACACGTAAAATTCCCATTTAATTAAAAACAAATATTCATGTAATTTCCGGGTCTTTACATTCTCCCCGCCTCAAGATTTACATCCCCATAAGCCACAACTCAAAACTAAGACAACAAGAGGGGGTATGGAGTACGCATATGAGCCTCTCACTCCTATGTTCCCTCCTTGAGGTTCTTGTGCTGCCAGCGAACATACACCAGAGGTATCAATAGTCCCGGATAGACCATCTCTTATCGATCCTCAATATCTACTAGAACCTCCATAAAAGTATCCCCATCGTCGATGACCAGCTTTCCATGGACGATGATGAGAGAATGGTTGTGCACATATCTCCTTAGCTGGGATACATGGAAGACGTCATGTACCCAGTGAAACTAAGGTGGAAGAGCTAAGCAGTAAGTTACCTCGCTAACTCTGCTGAGGACATGAAAAGGTCTAATGAACCTTATAGATTACATCCCGCCTCAGCCAAATCTTTGGAGACCTCGTCTGGGTGATACCTGTAGAAAGATGTGGTCGCCATCCTCAACCATCAGTGGTATCTTTATCTTGTCCGATTACGACTTCTGCCTACTCTGTACTGTCTTCATCCGCTCATGGATGATCTACACCTTCTTTATATTAGCCTATACCATCTCTGGTCCCACTAGTGATGACACCCCTAAGTCAGTCCAGCACAAAAGGTGGTCTTCAAGGTTTCCTGTATAACGCCTCAAAAGCTATCATCCCAATGGTGTAGTGAGATTTGTTGTTGTATTAAAACACCACCAATGGAATGTGATCCTCCCAACTGTGACCAAAGTTTAGGAAACATCCATGTAGGATGTCCTCAAGGGTCTGAATGGTCCACTCAGTCAGACCATCTGTATGAGGATGGAAGGTGGTGCCCAAATGATTCAGCATCTCGAAAGCCTCATGCAACCCCTTCCATAGTCATGAGGTAAAACATGCATCACAATTGAAAACAATCATCATGGTTACTCCATGTAACCGCACAATCCCTTTCACATAAAGGCATCTCAATCTCTCTACTGAACCCTACTCTCTGATTGGTAGGATGTGGGCTGACATGGTGAGTCGGTTGATGATCAACCAAATTAATTCAAGTCCCATAGATATAAATGAATGTCCTGTCACTAAGTCCATGGATTTCCCATCCCACATCCAATTTGGGACTACTAAAGGATGAACCATTCCAACGGGTACATGATGATCCACCTTGAGTTTCTGACATGTGAGGCACTGAGAGACAAGTTTTTTCTACTTCTTTCTTCATTCCTGACCACCAATGTTGTCTTCAGAGATCCTGGTACATCTTCTCTACTTCTAGAAGTACCACATCAGGGGATGTGTGGAACTCCCTCAACACTTAATCCTAATGTGACACAGGTACCATGGTATTTCTTCTGAAGAAGACGATGTGCTCCAAACCTTCAGGAAATCCATCAGGTGCTTGTCCTGTGGATATATGGGCATGTCATGCCATGAAGTCAGCATACCCATGTTGTGCCTCCCTGACTCACTGAAGAAGTGGGGGAGTGATTGTTAGAGACTGTAGAAAAGATGCTCCATCTCTATCCACAAATGATATCATCCAAGTGGTCATCAGCTTTGTTGCCTCGCCTAGAAGTTGTATACCAGACCTCCTGCTGAGTGCATCTACTACAACGTTCCCCGTCACAGGAGTACAGACTGTATAGAAGTTAGAGTCTAGGAGGAACTCAAGACAACGTCATTGCCTCATGTTTAGGTCCTTTTAAGAGAAGATACACCTGAGACTCTTGTGATCAGAGTACACTGTAAAGCGCTCACCCATCAGATAGTGTCACCACATCTTCAAGGACAAGATCACTGTTGCTAACTCCAGGTCATGGGTAGAGTAGTTCTACTCATGTTGTCCCAGCTGTCATGAACCTTATGTGATCACATATTGCTCCTACATCAGAACACATCTGAGTCTAGTCCTTCATGCATCGCAGTAGACTACGTACCCTATGTCCTCCTCTAGTAGCCTCAAGATGGGGTGACTAGTGATCCTCGACCTCAACTCCTTAAAACTCCACTGTCATTTTTCCAACCAAACGAAGGATTTCCCCTTCTTCGTCAAGGATGATAGTGGTACTACAATTCTGGACAAATCTGTCACAAACCTCTGATAGTATCTAGCCAATCCCAGGAAACTTCATACCTCCGTCACACTACTAGGTGGCACCCCAGCAAGTACCTCCTCAATCTTCTATTTATCTACTACAACTACAGCCTCAAATATGACATGTCCAAAAAAGTGAACCTCTCGGATCCGAAACTGGCACTTTGAGAGCATACCATAATGCTGGTTCTCTCGGAGTGTGTCAAGTACTACCTGTAAATTACAGGAATGCTCTTCCTCATTATCGGAGTAGATCAGAATGTTGTTGATGAAGACCACTATAATGTGATCATGGTGTGGATAAAATATCATGTTCATGAGTCCCCTGAACACTACTAAAGCATTGGTCATAAAGAATGGAATAACCATGAACTTGTAATGGTCGTACCGAAACCTAAAGTCCGTCTTCTCCCCATCATCATCTCATTCTATAAGCTGGTGATATCCTGATCTGAGGTCTATCTTCGAGAACCACCATGCTACCTTTATCTGAGCAAAGAGGTCGTCAAACCTCAGGAGTGGGTACTTGTTCTTAACGGTCACCTGGTTCAGTGACCAATAGTCGACACAAAGTCTCAAGCTCCCATCCACCTTCATGGTGAACAGAATCAAAGATACCCAAGGAGAAACACTGGGATAGATGAAGACCTTCCCCAGTAAGTCCCTTAATTTTACTCACATCTCATGAAGATCCGTGGGAGCCATGCGATATGCAGGTGTATATATCGGAGCTATCCCGAGGCACAAGTTAATGTAAAAGTCAACCTCTCTGTGAAGAGATAGACCCAAAACATCATATGGGAAAACATCCCCATATTGGTCCACCACAATAGGATAGCTCATACTCTCCATACCAACATCTTTGAGGGTAAGTCTAGAAACCTGATGAGTGATTGGAAGAACTCTCCTTCAGGTAAGTCTATCAAGTGCTGCAAAAAACTCCCTTCTCTCCAGTGAAGGTAAACCTGGTCTCATCCGTATGTACACACTTCACCTTCAGCCTAATACAGTCAATCTAAGCATGGTATATAAATAACCTATCCATACACAGGATGATTTTGAAAGGCCTTGACGCCGTAATTAAGTGATCCTAGCCAAAGCTCTCACCTCCTAGAGTAAGCTCGCACAGTTGGCACTAGTGTGTAATCGTCGAATCTTCCCCAGTAGGAGTCTCTAGACATAATGATCAAGCCCACTACTCTGTCGTAATCTCTGAGCTCCGAATGAGGGCAGTGGAAATAAAATAATGTCTGGCACTTTTGCTATTTTAATTTCAACTAAGGTGGAGTAGACAGAGATTGTACATCGTTTCATCTCCATAGTGTCATGATAGTAGGTCTGAGATACATGGAGCAGAGCTCTCCCATGTCCACCCGCTACCTATTGTCGGGGTGGACCTCCTGGTGGAGGTGGCAGTAACATCTCAAATCGTCATCCATCGCCAACTTCTCGACTAGCTCCTCTGCAACATCTTCCTGCTCCCTGCCTAACGCCTTAGTTGAATCTCTGTCTCTTCCTGGGTGGTCCTTAGACTATCTATTGATCATCCGTAAGATGGGTCAGACAGTCACGAGCCATGTGACATTGCCCTCCGCGTGAGTAATATGGCATGATCCTAGCATGACAGGCTCTATCTTGGGTGCCCCTCACAACTGACCCTTAGTCACACGGTCTTCCACCTATATGTCTGGCCCTCTTAGACCTCTGCGACATTTGTCTACTACCAGCAGCAGAAGACACTACTACATGATGACAAGTGGTGGATCTCACTGATAGAGAATTTTTAGCAAGGAAACTCTCCATTAAGAGGCTCTCTCTAACACACCCTCATGCATTGGGATGCTGAGTGAGATCATCGAAGCCCTGATCTCCTGCCTAAGTCCCAGATCGAAGGTCTGGGATTTGAAAAAAGGTTCCCACATCATATCTGTGGTGTAGCCTGAGAGGTCAGTGAACCTCACTGAGTACTGAGCCACAGTCATGCTACCCTGTTGTAGGTGAAGGAGCTCAAGTATGCGCCCTGTGTGAAGATTCTCTAGGAAAAACTCTACCCGAAATAGACTCTAGATGTCTACCAAGAGAAGCATCACCTCATCGTGGATATGGAGAATCAAGATCCACCATCTACACACTGCTGCCTGTAGATGGCAGGTGGCAAGGATCACCATGAAATTGACCGGTGTCCCTACCAGTCAGAGAACTCTCACCACAGCCTCTAGCCAATCCTCTTCCACCTGTGGGTCTATCTATCCCCTAAACTAGGGTGTCCTTTTCCACTGGAACTCATGATTCATGCTCAAGCTGCATGCACCATCTGCTGTTGGGGCTGGTGGCATCGGTGGCCCAAAGGGGAGAGGTACCACTGGTGCCTCCACTGGTGCCTCTACGGGAAAATGGACCTACACATAGGCCTCATCGCTCTGTGGGCTATTGGTGCGTACAATTCTCAGAAATCTAGCTGGCTATCTTCGTGGAGGAATCGTGGAAAAAAAGATAAGTGTTCCACTATCAAAAAGTTATACCTGGGGAGCTGAATGTTATACCTAGTGAGCTGATTGTTATACTTGGTGAGCGACTGAAAAGATCACAAAGAAAACATTTGAAAACACACACGCAATCAGTGTTTTCGTACACTGAGTTAAAAATCAGAAGGTAGGGTCATGGTGTATGGATATGTCAGCCACCGCACCAACACTGGACTCCCTGATGTGAAAACCACACTCATTATGCTTAACACTATTGCTTCATAGAAATGAAAGATCAGAGTCCTATGTTTTGATGTATAACAGACTCATCTGATAATAATTTGTCACGAACCGTCCCCAGGTCATGTTCCATGACTAACCCCAAGCCTGCATTCCATAGGCCAGAGGCTGGTGACTAGCACCAAAGGCATATTCCTTAAAACTGGGAAGGCATTGACTTTATAACTTATAAGCACATGTAACATAGCACACAACAATATAGAAAGCCACGTAAACTGAACTGTAAATAGAGTGACTTCAGTACATAAAAGAGTCTATAATACAAGCCCTACGAGAAATTTCATGTACAATTGTGATAAAATACAGCTGAAGAAAAAGAAGAGACATCTACTGGATTGTCCTCCAAGGATCCTACCTGATGGATTGGTACAGATCGCCTCCTCAGCACTCCACATAAACCTGTCTCCTCTACGTAAAAACATGCCATATGGTCCACCTCCAGGTACCATCCTGTCCTAGTACTCTCACCCTCAGTTAGTGATGTTCATCCTCTGTATCCAACACAACAAGGTTTGGGAATATCCCATGAAGGGGTGAGTATAATGATACTCAGTAGGGACCCCGAGACCCTCTAGGTCTTCTAAAATCCAAAAAGGATAAAGAAAAATATATGAAATCAGCAGATACCCTTACTTAGGTATATGCCCATACATATACCTATGTTATCAAGTAATCTATATCTATAATGAGGAAAACACATAGGTTCTGACTCATCTAACACCAAGATTTATTCTAGATGTAGTGTTAAGTATCATTCCCCATCACAACGGTGAACACCTTGGCTACTAGATAAATCCTCCTATATCGAGTATAGTGGGCATGTCGTGTCACACAGAGGCACATCCCACAAACCGTGGACTGCTGAGATACTCCTCCTATCGAGTACTATGGGTTAGTCATGTCACAAAGAGGTGCTCCACACCCTAGATCTGTTGCATCACACGGTGGTGATCCCCCTCTTATCCTACAGAGGTATTCCTCCTATCGAGTATTGTGGATCATCTGTGTCACTAAGGAACATCCCAAGGTAGGTATTCCATGTCACCAAGTCGCTCCACACTGGGCAAGTCGAGTCACTCCAGGTCGAAATGGACATCAGTCATTAAGTCTCAACCAGTGGAAGCGTTCCATACGTTTTGAGCTTGGGGAAACCACTTCCAAAGCTATAGTTCAACACTACAACTCTCAATAAGTACCAATAAGAAGTATCTCAAGGGTTTGTCATGTCATAGGGGTCACAACATAATAGACGGCACATTAATCGAACGCCCAGACTATGTGTTATTAGCTTTTTTGTCCAGGGGTGCCGGTTGGATTTGTGCTTGATTCATCCTAACTGTACCCATCTCAAACCAAAACTCATTGGGTTATACTGAAAGGGACTAAATCTTTCCATGATTTCTAGCATCACTGACAGTATATCAAACGGACATCTAGTGCCAAAGTTATGGCCAAAACAAAGTAAATGGGTCATAGTGGGCCCGAGTCCGGTCTGACCCGATTAGACCTACTCAGGCCGACCCAGCCGGTTGCAAGGGTAATGCAAAGGGGGAATGGACAAGGGGTACCGCAAGGACATGGGGCGGCTTGGCTAGGTCTGTGGAGGCGCGTCTAAGGGTAGCGCGAGACCACAGGGAGGCTCGGCCGTGGACTGGCAGTCCGGCTGCGGGGCGACGGTCCGGTCGATGGACGACGGTCTAGTCGTGGGAAGATGGACCGGCCACAAGGAGGCGAACGAGCCAAGGGGAGGCGTACTAGTCGTGGGTCGGTGGTCTAGCCGTGGGTCAGCAGACAGGCCACTGGGTGGCAGGTCTGGCCGCGAGATTGTGGTCCGGCGGCGGCTGCCCGGTGGATGGCGGTGGCGGCTTGGCAAACAGTAGTGTTGGCGCGGTGGACAATGACATCAGCTCAGAGGATGAAATTGGATGGTGGAGCCGCAAGTGGTGGAGCCGTGGGGCACAGAGGTTGCGAGCTGGTGGCAGCCGCGGGGCTGTATCGTTGTGTTGCCACCTACATCATGTTCAACTCCACAAATTATCACAAGATTTGCTGATGGGTTGGGCCATGTTTGTTGGCTCATACACTCTGTGTTAGGGTTGTAGAAAATGACTCAACAATAACACTAATGAATAACTTCAAACCCTCCTGCATTGATTATTCCCTACCTACAAAAGAAAAAACATCCATGTTCATTGTTTTAAAAAAAGAAGAACATTGGAATATAATCACACAAAAATAAAACCCCTACCTCGGGTTGTTTGTTAACATCGGTATGAGAAGGAAGTACGGATGTCGATTCATCATAGATGAAGACATACCATTTTGGAATAATTCCCATCAATGAAGGTCGAAGTCGAGGTCGGCATTCTTCATTGGTGGAGCGTTCTTCGTTGCGAGGTGAAGATACTCATTGGAAAACATTATTCCTCCCAAATCTCTCTCCTCTACCAATTCCCCCAAAATCAATAGGTAGCCCCCAAAATAATAGATTATGATATATATTATTTATTTTGTTGGAATAAAATTCAAATTGGATACATTAATGTGG
This sequence comes from Viscum album, assembly GCA_963277665.1. Classification (NCBI taxonomy): domain Eukaryota; kingdom Viridiplantae; phylum Streptophyta; class Magnoliopsida; order Santalales; family Viscaceae; genus Viscum; species Viscum album. The sequence goes on along the minus strand of OY728120.1, from coordinate 1,760,335,647 downwards.
TACGTTGGCATAATTATGTATGGAAGGGTTGGCACAATTAATGTGGAGGATGCTCAAGAGGATTATCCACATTAATGAGGGGGTTGAAGAGGTTTATGCCTTGGGTTGTCCCCACCGCCATAACCCCTCTTGGGAGGTTATGTTTGGGTGGTCCCCACCACAATAACCTCTCTTAGGATGTTAAGGATAGGCGGTCCCCATTTCCCAACTTCCATATGGAGGTTTTAACAAATAAAATTAAAATAAAATGTTGTACAATATTATTTTTATTATATTCATTCATGAAAACCCAAAAACTAACTCCCACGCTCGACCAAATACCATTGAGTTGAAAGTATCTTTAAGAGAATACTGGCACTGTGAGTTCAACGGTGTCCTTGGATTTCAATTTAGAGAAACAGTTCAAAAGTTAGGAAAATTCATTCACACGTTTACTGAACATACCCATAAAAAGTTCAGAAATTCATTTCGGGCACTCCTGGCCTTGGAATCAGAGGCCGTCAATTTTGGCAGACTCGTAAAATCACCATTTAACTTATAAAAATTATAGGGAGTTTCCAGGTCATTACTAGTTATTCATTGAAAAATACTGAGCTCCCTTGATCTAATAAAATAAGTAATCAATATTAGGAAAATGATAGTTATTCACAAATTTTTTTTTCCAAAGAATTGTAATTAATGAAAAGTATCATCGATCAATCGTTATATAACGAAAAAATAGGAGCAACCCCGAGTGTTGTTCTAGAATGAATGAATCAATTATCTAGAAAAACCTATAAATAATATTTCTACTATAAAAATTCCACAAGATATATTCGATAAGGGGATTTTGAAATTGCCTTAACATTTTGAACTATGTGAATATTAAATTATACTTTTCGATATTGGATAACACTTGAAAATTAATTAGGAATAACATACAGGTATTCATTTTCCACAAGAACATCATTAATATAAGTATTTCCCTTGTTTTATACTATATTGAAATAATTACTATAATTTGAAACCATTAATAATTTCTTAGCATCCTTATATGTTACCAATTTTATGGGTTCATTCTAGATTACATAATGAAATCCTTTTTAGAAAAAAATCATTATCTTTACAATCAATCTTGTCATGATAAAAAGAAATCAAATCCAAATCCAAAATAAAAAAAAACTATACTAATGGAAATACAACATGGTTTGATTTTAATTTCTTTGCATAGAAAAAAATATCAGGATTCTTATAATTTATTTTTACTGTAATATTTCCCCTATTGTGTTAACCATAATTTCTTATCTCATTTCTTATAGTAATTTTTTTAATTAAAATAAATATTTATTAGAAATAATTGAATGTGTAGACTCCATAACCAATAGTACATTATCAAAATCTAATTAAATAATGTACCTGATACCACATAATTGGATAGAACAAAATCTACTAACAAATTGGAAAATAATATCACTGCACTTTCCTACTTATTATATGATTGTTTCCTTCATTCATGTCTTCCTTTGGGTAGGTATTTTCATAATGAACCATGTCACCACATTTTGTACACATTATAGTTTTCTCATCACAATTAATCATAAGATCATTTTATGTTCAATCTCAGACAATATGTCCAAACATTCTTGATAAAAACACTTCTTAGTATAGTTATGGAATTACTGATGCTGATTTTTACCACAATTTTCAAATACCGGGAACATTAACTTCTTTCCTTAATAGTTATTTAATTGATTCTTACCCATTAATTACTATTTGGACCTATTTTTCTTTATATTTTTAATGTAAATCTGATAATCCAAGAACTCTATTTCTATCATCCCATCACATCAAAAAAATATTCTTTTAACTTTTAAATTCACATTACTCCTATGGAATTTTATATCTTGGATTCAATCCAACATAAAAAGGATTGATTTTTCATTAAAGATGACGAATAAAATTTGGAATATACCATACCAATTAGGAAATTTATTCTTCATATACGGCCACTGAAACATCAATTTTATAGTCAATTATTTTCATTTCCATCCTATGTTGAACCAAATAGGGGAAATATATTTCAAGGAAAATATTTTCACATTCAACCCATTATAAGGCATCATTCTCCTCACTATCTTGGATATTCTTGACCATTTCCCAGCACAAGACACCTTCACCTTTAAAACAATAAATGGAAAGGCAAAAAATTTTATTATCATAAAAAACAATAACATTGCATTTGTTTTCATGTGATTTAATCAATAATTTATCCACCGTTGTGTTAGAATATCCACCGAAAGTATGAGGGTTTTTTCTCATTAAATATTCTTTTATCATCACGTTACTTTTTGGTAGATATGATTGTTCCCTTTCAAATATTTTACCTCCATTTATATCCTATATCAAATGAACCATTACTCATTCAAACAGTTCATTTCCAATTCCTACCACTACTGGTTATGGATTGAAAAATATATCATCCTCTCCATTTCTCTTAACATCAGTTTCCATAGTTCATTTTTGGAAAACCATTATGAGAATACATATCATAGATGATGTAACATTTTAATTTTCAAAATCCATAACACTTCAGAATAATCATAAGTTCAAAATCATTTAGGATTTTCACAACCCGTCCTCGTGGCTCGTTTCTTGACTACCCCAAGCCCACCTTCCATAGGCCAGGTGATGGCGACTAGCAGCAAAGGCTAATCCCAATAAAAAGGGAAGGAATTTCCATTATAAAAGTAAACAAACACAATAGAGTACGCAACATAAGAAAGCACTATGAAAACTGTATACAAAAATATGTGCTGAAATGAAAGGGGTCGGAAATACAATCCCAACAGTAAGTACAGTACAACTGAAAAGGGAGTACAATTGCAATATAGTAAAACAGCAACCACCGAGTCGTTCTCTGGGAATCCCACCTGAATGGTGGGTACAAATGGTCTCCTCTGCAAATCGAGTCTATCCATCTGATCGTGTATGTCTCGTCAAGTGGTCCACCTCCTGGTACCATCTAGATCTATAAGTCTCTACCTCGATCAGTGTTGTCTGACGTCTGTATTCAATACAATGTAGTGTGGGAATAGCCTGTGTAGGGGTGAGTATAACGATACTCAGTAGGGACCATGAGTCACGCAAGGTCTCACAATATCAACTAAGGATAAACAAGAAGTAATAAAAAAACATGGTGCATCAACCAACCCTACTTAGGAATATGACCATACATATACCTAAGTCTTCAATCCAGTTCAGCTCCAACTCTCGAGCCCAAGCACAACCCAATCCACACATGGAATAAGTCAATCACATCAATGATAACGATTTAAAATCAAGACTCAGATCACATAGGTATACTTATTCGTAAAGCGATAAAGATGATCAGATGTAGTCACTGATTCATTTAAGCTATCGGACACATGTAGGATACTAGACCAGCTAAGCTATCGAACACACAAAGGATACTAGACCATCTACTCTGTCGGACCCACGTGGGATACTAGAACAGAAGTCAAATTGTTGGACCCACGTAGGATACAAGTACTGTAGTCATCGCTGTCGAACCCACAGAGGATTCCAGTACATTTTTCATCATTGACGATCCCACATAGGATTCCAGTACGGTAGTCATCGTCGTCGAACCAACAGAGGATTCCAGTACGGTAGTCATTGCAGTCACAGCCAGCTCTATGGTTCCCGCACACAACACGCTTGATTCTGGGATGTTCCAGTCCTCGAGCTAAGGGGAAATACATAAACTATCACGAATTCCATCGTTGATGTATCCCGAAGTTCTGTCTCTTAAAAAGAAACCCAATGTGGCAGACAACACGTCAATCAGATGCCTCGCCTGAGAGTTGTTAGCATTTTTCGTTCTAGGGGCACGGTTAGAAATACGCCCCTTCCAAACCTGGCCATTTTACAAAGTCATCCAAAACCACCTTAGAGTATCTCAAAAGGACCATCTTGTCACGATAATCCTAGTGTCGTAGACGGCGCGTCGATCGGACGCACGGTCTTAATGTTATTCACGTTTAAGTGAAACAGGCCCGGCCCATCAAGCCCAGTGGGATGACAGGTCGGCCCGACGTGGTTCGATGGGTCCAACCCGACAGGGGGGTCGGCCCGGCCTGAGGGGGAACAGCCCGGCCCGGCCGGCCGGGCGGCTCGACCTGGCGGGCCGGGCGCTGCGGGGGGGGGGGGGGGGGGTATCCCGAAACAACGTTGTCGCCCTCCTGTTCAGCCGGCTGAAGCCCGCCGGTCTTCCCGACATGAGCGGACCGCATGGGCGGGCTGTGGTCCTCCTGTGAGGCACCTGCGAGTGTCGCGGCCTTCATCAACCTTGTCAGTCGATGAGCCAGCCGGTTCACCCGTCGAAGCGGCCCGTGGAGCACAGGATGCGGTTGTCCGCAGCACAGCACCCCTTCTGGCACTGCAGTCTCCTCCAAACCGACCGGCTATGGCCGACTGGTTCTTCTTCGACCGAGCGGCCCACAGTTGTAGGCTGTGGTTCTTGGGCACTCGGCCGGAGCACGACCGTCGCCTTTGATCTCTGCCGACAATAATAAACAATCAAGCATCGTCGGAGGGTCGTCGGGCCGTGGTTGTTCGGCCCACACCCTCTGCGTTAGGCAATATCAATTGGCCCAAGACAAACCAGACATTCAAAGAAGAACGAGGAACAATTTTATTCATCTAAATATAATGCTAACCACCTAACATGATTCCAAAAGCGGATCACATCAATGAGTCATAGAAAACAAGCGTCGTGGAGGTCGGGTGTCATGGAATACGGACTTAGATTCCGTTGACGTCGGGGTGCGTCCAAGGGGAAGCGTCATTGGAAACAACCTTCGCATTCTTCTTCGGAGTTTTTCTTCATCGAGAGAAGAATGGTGTTATTCTATTTCTCTAGAGTTTTACCAAAGTTCTCCCAACACAATGAGTGCCAAATAAAATAACAACCTAATATATTATTTTATTCTCCCATGATTTTCATAATTCATATACTTTAATTAATAAATTGAGAAGTTCAATTCATTAATTAGAAGTGTTGGAAAAAATTAATAGGGAGAGAGGTAAGGTGAAGAGATCACATTAAATGGGGTGTTTTCAAATTAATTAATGGGGGTATTAATGGGGAGTTAAGGGGAGTTGAATGGTTAGGGGTTCATATGGGCCCCAGCTCACATTATCCTCTCATGGGAGGTTATGTGGCTGTGGGCCCCACCTATAACATCCCCTTGTAGGATATAACTACCAAATATAAATAACATTGTGTACAAAAATTTTATTTAATTTATTCTAAATCCCGAAAAATTAACTTTCGACCCGCATAAAACGCAATTGTGGTAAAGGTCCCCTTAAGCATATACCGGCACTGCGAGTTCATCGATGTCCACGTATTTCAATTCTGAGCACCTGTTCAAAAGATAAAAAAACTTGCACGTACGTTTATTAAATGTACCCGAACAAAACATCAGAAACAGATTCCTGGCACACCAGGCTTCAGAATCATGTGTCGTTAGAAACCGCAGACTCATCAAATTATAAAGTATTCAAGAAAAAAGTTTCCTTGAAATTGACGTGTCTTAAAATTACTCCCACATCATGTATTTATGTCCCGGTAAAGCTACAACACACACTAGGAAATCATATGGGGTACTGATCTCGCATCTGATCCTCCTGCTCCCAAGTGCTCTCCTGGAGGTTCCCGTGTTGCCAGTGAATGCGCACTAGATGAATTGACCGTCCACATAGGACCTGATCTTGTCGATCCTCGATCTCCACCAAGACCTCCATGAATGTCTCCCCGTCATCATATGTCTAGATACCTGTGGTATATGATATTGGACGGGTCGTGCATGTATATCCTCAGCTGAGATACATGGAAGACGTCATGCACCCGGTGCAACTGAGGTGGAAGTGACAGCTGGTAAGCCACCTCACCTACTCTGATGAGGACATAGAATGGTCCGATGAAGTGCAGAGATAACTTGACGCCCTGGATAAATCTCTGTAGACCTCGTTGAGATGAGACCCGAAGGAAAACATGGTCTCCATCCTCGAACTCCAGAGGTCTCTGTCTCCTATCAGCATAAGAATTCTATCTTCTCGGTGTAGTCTTCATCTGCTCCTCAATGATCTTCACATTCTCCATCATAGACTAAACTATCAATGGTCATACAAGTGATGACTCCCCTGGGTCAGTCCATCATAGAGGTGATCTGCAAGGTCTACCGTACAGTGCCTCGTAAGGGTCCATCCCGTTGGTGGATTGATAGTTGTTGTTGTACGCAAACTTTACCAAGGGTAAAATATCCTCCCAGCTACGACCAAAGTCAAGGACACATGCACGAAGCATTTCCTCGAGAGTCTGAATGGTCCTCTTAGTCTGACCGTCCATCTGAGGATGGAAGGCGTTGCTCAGACGTAGCTACATCCCAAAAGCCTCATTCAACCCCTTCCATTTCCAGGAAGTGAAATGACCATCTCGATCGGAGATGATAGTTAATGGCACACCATGAAGCTCTGTGATCTTCCGAATGTAGAGGCATCCTAAGTTATCTACTGAGCCCTACTCTATGATCGGTAGGAAGTGGGATGAATTGGTGAGTCAGTCTACAATCACCTAGATAGAGTCGTGTCCCTTGGATGTACGTGGAAGCCCCGTCACGAAATACATGTATATCCCATCCCACTTCCACTCCGGAACCTCTATGGGATCTACCAAGCTTGTTGGTACTTGGTTCTCTGCCTTCACTTGCTGACAAGTGAGACATTATGATAGAAACTCTACTATAGCCATCTTTATACCTGGTCACCAGTTCTATCGTCTGATGTCCTGATACATCTTCGCTACATCCGGATGTACCTCTAGAGGGGAAGTGTGGAACTCCCTCAACACCTCATCCTGTGGTGAAAACGGTACCATGGTATGGCCTCTGAAGAATATGTCGTGCTCCCCACCTTTAGAAAATCCATCAGGTGCCTACCCTGAGGATATCTGAGCACATCGCTTCTCATAGTCAATGTCCCCATGTTGTGCCTCTCGGTCTCGATGAAGGAGTAGAGGAGTGACTGTGAAAAACTGAACAATGTTTTCTCCATCTATATCCCCAAAGGATATCAACAACGCAGCTAACTACTCTGTCGCCTCTCCTAGCAATTGAATGCCTGATCTTATGCTGAGAGAATCAGCTACAACGTTCCCCTTCTAAGGAGTATAGACTATCTTAAAATAATATTCCTAGAGGAACTCGTGCCATCGCTACTATCTCAGGTTCACTGCCTTCTGTGAGAAGATATACCTGAGACTCTAGGGTCAGAGTAGACTGTAAACGTTTTCCCATCAGATAGTGATTCCACATCTTCAAGGCGAAGACCACTACTAAAAACTCTAGGTCATGTGTAGTGTAGTTCTAATCATGCTATCTCAACTGTCTTGAACCATATGCGATCACTGCTCGCTCCTGGATCAGTACACACCCATGTCTGGTCCCTGATGGGTCGTAGTAAACTACATACCCTACGCCCTCCTCTGGTAGTCTTAAGATGGGAGCACTGGTCAATCTTTTTCTCAGCTCTTGAAAGCTCTATTGGCATTTATCTGACCACATGAAGGGTTTCCCCTTCTTCTTCAAAGATGAAAGTAGTGCTGCAACTCTCAAGAAGTCTGGCACAAATCTACGATAGTACCCAGCCAGACCCAGGAAACTCCGCACCTCCATCACACTCTTAGATGGCTCCCAAGCATGTACTACCTCTATCTTCAATGGATCTACTACAACTCCAGCCTCCAAGATGACGTGTCCCCAGAAATGAACCTATAAAATCCAAAACTAAAACATCGAGATATTACCATACAACTGGTTCTCTCAGAGTGTATCTATTACAACCTGCAAGTGGTAGGCATGCTCCACCTCAGTGGTCGAGTAAATAAATATGTCGTCGATGAAAACTATGAAAAATCGATTGCGGTATGGATGGATGATTCTGTTCATGAGACTCATGAACACCGTTGAAGCATTGGTTACGATTAAGGGCTTAACAAAGAACTTGTAGTGGCCATACCAACACCTGAAGCCGTCTTCTATACATCCTCGTCTCGAACTCTGAGTTGGTGCTAGCCTGACCTGAGGTCTATCTTCGAGAACCAATGTTCTCCCTTGAGCTGATCAAAGTGGTTATCAATCCTCGAGAGTGGGTACTTGTTCTTCATGGTCACATGATATAGGAAACGGTAGTTGACACATAGTCTCAAGCTCCCATCCTCCTTCTTAGAGAACAAAATCTATGAAGCCCAGGGTGAAACACTGTGTCGAATGAATCCCTTACAGTGTAAGTCCTGCAGCTATGCCCGCAACTCATGAAGCTCAACAGGAGCCATTCAATATGATAGAGAAGATATCGGTGTTTTCCAGGGGTACAGTTCTATTTATATGTCTACCTCTCTGTGAGGAGGTAGTCTTAGAACATCGTCAGGAAAAATTTCTGCATACTGATCCACCACCACAGGAAAACTCGGACTCCGCACATTAACTGCTCCGATGATGAGACTAGCCAACTGATGTGTGATCGGCTGCCCACTACTCTATGTAAGTCCATCTTGCGCTACAAAGTCTCCCTTCTTGCTGGTGAAGGTGAACTTGGTTCCATCCGTTCGGACACACCGCACTTTACGCACAATGTTGTCAATTTGAGAATAGACTGTAGACAACCAATCCATACCAAAGATGACGTCGTAAGGCCACGACATCACTACAAGAAGATCCCAGCCGATGCCCTATCCTCCTAGAGTAAGATCACACTACCAGAACCAGTGCGTAATAATCGAATCTGCTCCGGTAGTAGCCTCTAGTAGTAAGGATCAAGCCAACGGCTCCGTCGGAATCTCCGAGCTCTGAACAAGGGCATCGTAAATAAAATAATGACTCGCACTTTTTTCCATAAATACAGAATCAAGGGTGGGGTAGACATAGATATTACCTCGAATCATCTCAGGTAAGCTGTGGTCATAGGCCTCGACATCCTGGAGTTGAGCCTGTCCCATTCTTCCAGCTCCCTGTGGATGGGGTGGTCCTCCTGGGGTTGGTGGCGGTAGAGCCCCAAAATGTCGTCATCCACCCACTACTCGGCCATCTCCTTTGCCTCGTCCGCCCGATCCTGGCAGACCACCACAATCGAACCTCTACCTCTACATGGGAGGTATCTCTAATTTCTTCTACTCGTCCGCATGGCGGGTCGGGTAGTCCTGATCCATGTGACCATGCCTGCCGCATGCATAGAACTTCTTGCTCCCAATAAAACTGGCTCGGTTTTGTGGGCCCCACACAACCGAACTAGTATCCTGAGGTCTCCCACCTGATGGCCTGGTCCGCTTGGACCTCTGTTACATCTCTCTACTACTGGATATAAATGACTCTGCTACGTGTCGTCCTGTGGTGGGTCTCGCTGCTAGTGTCAGCTCAACGAAAAATCTCTCCACAAGAAGGGATCGCGACAGCACTCTCACGTGTGTCAGAATTATGAGGGATATCATTGAAGCCCAAATCTCTTTTCTGAGTCCTAGAATAAAGGTCAGGGCCTTGATGAATGGGTCTCGTACAATATTTGTGGAGTAGCATGAGAGGTTAATGAACCTCGTTGAGTATTGAGCTACTGAGATGCTTCCATGGTGCAGATGTAGTAACTCCTCAATATGCACCGCACGAAGGGTGGCTGGAACAAATTCCAAGCGGAAGAGACCCTCTAAGTCCATCCAGAGTAAAGATGCCTTATCATGCAACTAGAGAATCAATCTCCACAATCTACCTGTTGTAGCATGCAGGAGACTCGCAGCAAGGATCACCATAAGGTCAGTTGGTGTCCTTATTAATATGAAAACTCTGGCAATAGCCTCCAACCAACCATCGGCTGCTTGAGGGTTTTTCTCTCCACGGAATCTGGGTGGCCTCTATCAATAGAACTCATGTAATGAGCTCAGACGGTGTGCACTCTCTGCTAGTGGGGCTGGTGGTATCGGGGGCCCAGAAGGTAGTTGTACCACTGGTGCATCCGTTGTGATGGGGCCCTTCACCGAGGCCTCATCGCTCGGTGGGCTACCATCCGGTATGTAACTCGGGACTAGCTGGATGCCTTCGTGGTGATATCCTGAAATGAAATAGGTGCGCCAAGGTTAAAATAGTATACCTGCTGAGCTGACACATAGTAATCACAAAGAAAACTTTTCAAAAGAAATACATATGCAATCAGTGTTTTCGTGCACTGAGTCAAAAATGAGAGGTCAGGGTCCTGGTGTATGGATACGTCGTCTACTGCACCAACACTGGTCTCCCTGGATTGAAAACCACACTCAATACTCTTAACAATATTGCTTCAAAGGAAAGAATAATCAGATTCTTGAGTTCTGTTGTAGAACTAAATCCTCTGATACCAAGTTGTTATAACATGTCCTCAGGTCCCGTGTCGTGACTGTGCCAAGCCCGCCTTCCATATGCCAGGGGAAGGCAACTTGCACCAAATGCGTAATCCTAATAAAAAGGGAAGGAATTTCCTTTATTAATGTAAACAAACACAATAGAGTAAACAACAGAAGAATACACTAATAAAACTGTATACAAATTTAAGTCCTGAAAAGAATGGGGATGGAAATACAAGCCCAACTGTATGTATAATTCAACTGAAAAGATAGTACAACTGCAGTAAAGTAAAACTGCAACCATCGAGTCATCCTCCTGGAATCCCACCTGAAGGGTGGGTGCAGATGGCCTCCTCTGCATCTCGGGTCCGTCCGACTAGTCGGTGTATGTCTTGTCATGTGGTTCACCTCCAGGTACCGTCGAGCTCTATAAGTCTCTACCTTGATCAGTTTTGTCCATCGTCTGCATCCAACACAAAGTAGTGTGGTCGTAGCCTGTGCATGGGTGAGTGTAATGATACTCAGTGGGGACCCCGAGACCCGCAAGGTCTCTAAATATCCACTAAGGATAAAAAATAAGTAAGATACAAAAAACGGTGCATCAACCAACACAACTTAGGTATATGAACATACATATACCTAGGTCTTCAATCTAGTTTGGCTCCAACTCTCGAGCCCAAGCACAACCCAGTCCACACAGGGAAGAAGTCAATCACATCGATGATAATGATTGAAAGTCAAGACTCAGCTCACATAGGTATACTTCTTTCGTAAAGCAATAAAAATGATCAAATGTAGTCACTAATTCATAAAAGTTGTCAGACCCACGTAAGATCCTAGACCAGCTAAGATGTCGAACCCATGTAGGATACTAGACCAACTACTCTGTCAGACCCACATAGGATACTAGAACCAATGTCAAACTGTCGGACCCATGTTGGATAAAAGTACAGTAGTCATCGCTGTCGAACCCACGGAGAACTCCAGTATTTTTTTCGTCGTCTTCGAACACACGGAGGATTCCAGTATGGTAGACATCATCGTCGAACCCACGGAGTATTCCAATATGGTAGTCATTCCAGTCGCAGCCTCCTCTAGAGTTCTCACACACATCACGCTTGATTCTGGGAGGATCCATTCCTCGAGCCAAGGGGGTGATACATCAACTATCACGAAGTCCAGATTTGATGTATCCTGATGTTCCGTCTTATCAAAAGAAACCCAACACAATACACGATGCATCAATTGGGCGCCCAGACTGAAAGTTATTAGCATTTTTGTTCTAGTGGGATGGTTGGAAATACGCTCATTCCAAACCCGACCCTTTTCCAAAGTCATCCAAAACTCACTTAGAGTTTTGCAAAAGGACAATCTCATCACGAGAATCCCAGTGCCATAGATGGCGCGTCTATCGGACGCGTGGTCTTAAAGTTATTCATGGTTATGTGAAACGGGCCCGGTCCGTCAATCCCAGTGGGCTGGCTAGTCTTCCCAACTTGGTTCGGCGGGTCCGACCTGACAGGGGGGGTCGGACCGACTTGGTAAAGTTCGCAGCCCGGCCCAATGAGTCGTAGTCTGGCCCGAGGGGTCGCGGCCCGGCCCGGCCCGGCCCGGCAGGGAGCGGCCCGGCGGGGCTGGCCGTGGCTCGACCCGGCTGGCCAAGCATTGCCGGGGTGCGAAACCCCCCGATCTCCTGAACCGGTGGCGCCAAGCGGCCAAGCCCTCCTGTCTGGCTATCTGAAGTCTTTCGTTCATCCCTGCGTGAGCGGCCCGTATGGGTGGGCCGCGGTCCACCTATGTGGAACCTTCCAGTGTTGTGGACTTCATCAACTCAGCCAGCCAATGAGACGGTCGGTTCGCCCGCCGAAGTGGTCCACGGGGCACGAGCTGCTGTTCTCCGCAGCACGACGCCCCTTGTGGCGCCGCAGTCTCCTCCAACCCAGCCGGCTACGGCCAGCCGGTTCTTCTTCACCCGAGTGGCCCATAGTTGCGGGCCATGGTCCTTTCGCACGCGGTTGGTGCAAGTCTGTAGCCTTCGATCGCCACCGAAAAAAATAAACAGTCAAGCATCATTGGAGGGTCGTCGATCGGTGTTCATTCAGCCCGTGACCTCTGTGTTAGGTGATATCAATTGGCCGAAGACAATCCCAAAGTTCAATGAAGAACAAGGAAAAATTTTATTAAATTAAAAGTGAATCAAACCCCCTACCGCGATTCCAAAAGCGGAGCACGTCAATGAGTCGTAGAAGACAGGCGTCGCGGAGGTCGGGCGTAGCGGAATACAGACATCCATTCCATTAACGTCAGGGTGCATCCTAAGGGAAGAGTCGTTGGAGAAGCCCCTCGCCTTCTTCATCGAAGTTGTTCTTCATCAAGAGAAGAACAGTGTTCTTCTATTTCTCCAGAGTTTTCCCAAGGTTCTCCCAACACAATGAGTTCCAAAAAAAATTATCCTAAGCTATTATTTTATTATCCCATGAATTTCAAAATTCAAATACATTAATTAATTAATTGAGGAGTTCAATTCAATAATTATAAGTGTTGGAAAAAATTAATAGGGAGAGAGGGAAGGTGAAGAGATCACATTAAAAGGGGACTTGTCAAATTAATTAAAGGGGGTGTTAATAGGGAGTTAAGTCGAGTTGAAATGTTAGGGGTTCGTGTGATCCCCACCACACATTATCCTCTCATGGGAGGTTATGTGGGTGTGGGCCCAACCTACAAATTCCCTTTATAGGATATAAATACAAAATATAAATAAAATTGTTTACAACAATTTAATTTAATTTAATCTTAATCACCAAAAATTAAATTTCAGCCCGCATAAAACGCAACTGCATTAAAGATCCCCTTAAGCGAATATCGGTGCTAAGACTTCATCGATGTCCTCAGATTTCAATTCCGAGCACTGGTTCAAAAGATAGAAAAATCTGCACGTATGATTACTGAACGTAACCGAACAAAACTTCAGAAATTGATTCTGGCAACACCAGGCCTCGGAATCAAGTGCCGTCAGAAACAGCAGACTCTTAAAATTATAAAGTATTTAAGAAAAAAATTTCTTTTAAATTTCTAGGTCTTTACAAGGATATTTTGTTAACATCAGTCTAACATCTAATGTTATTAAACCCATGCTATGATACCAAATAAAAGTAACGAGACAAAAACATTACACAATCATGTATGTTCCATTAAAATTTGCTTTTTTTACATTCCTAATGAAATTTTAAGTTTAGAGTTCACAATTTTAGGACATTATTTATTCACAACAATGAACAAGAATACAATATTAGGACTTCTAAAATATTATCTATTTCATCCATAATATTCAAATTTTTTAATTAAAATATGAAATGCTTTAATGAAAAGTCCTCACAACATTCATCTGGGAATCTCCTTTTATCATACGCATACATAAACACTATGAAAAAAAATTAATAATTTGTATGACCAAAAAATTATTAGTACAGGTCATAAATAGGTTAGAAACCTAAATTATATGAATTATTATTAAATTATGAAATCATTTTCACAATTTTATACTTCTCACAAAATATGTATCATATTGTTACTTTGTTAAAACATGAGAATTCCAAGAGATATAGAAAAAATAAATAACAACATAATGGTAACATGTAGAATTAAATACATAAGATTGTTACCCTCAAGGGAATTGTATTATTTCTAACACTCCAAGATTACTTAAAATGAATACCACGTGGCTACCTTATGACATAACCCTCACAATTAACCTATACTGTAACTATGGAAGCAACCATTTGAGTAACCATACGGTCGACCTCCAACATAAACATACCCAATGCACTAGAGGGAGATATCGATCCCACACTTAATCAAAATAAATTCTAATGAAATATAACATAATAACAACACAATAATAATTTGTTAAAAACATTCTTTATGAATTTAAAAAAAATAGAAATTTAAAAGTGTATTTTTATTGAAAGGCCCCATACAAATATCACATAATTCAAGTAGTAATTTATAATAAGGATAAAAAATGTGTATAAAATATATATCCACACAATAAAAGATAATATTACCAAAAAATATTCAAAAATAATCATAGTACTACATAATAAATGATGTATATGTTTGACCCAATGAATGAAAATTGGGAAAAACTTCCTTTACATCGGGTTCATCTTACTTAATACGTGTCCAAACCCCATGTATAATGGTTTGAAGAGTTTTCTTAATATATTAAAGAACTATATTACTATTTACAATTACATATATGATATTCTTATAACATATTTCTACCCATTTATTAATAATATTTTGTTATATCTAATTTTTAGGTGTATTTACGTCCTGATTTCCATTACCAGTTTATTATGAATTTTATTGATGAATGGAAGAAATGATCTCGAAGTGGAATGAAGTGGTGTTAATAAGTTTCCAAAAAAAATTATGGTATCATATATCATTTTTCTCTAATATGATGAGAATCATTAAAAATATATTAATGAGAATTATTTAATTGATTTTGGCGGTTATTATGATCACTATGGACATATACCATCTTATTCAATATCATGTTTATATATTAGGTTCATAACATTAAACAACTTATAATATGTATAATAATCTATTATTTAACCATAAAATTTGTTTTCTGACCAGACGTGAAGGCTCTAATGAAAAACTATAATGTATCATCCATGATGGCGGTAAATCGACACATCACGAATGGTGTTCTCATTTTAAAAATAAAAGGTGGAGGAGAAGAAGTGTGATGATGGATTTTTATATAAAAATGATAATATTATAGAATATATAAGATAATGGAGTTTTAGGCCACTTGAATAAGGGGAGGTCAAGTGAGTAGTGGAAAATAAAAAAAAATACATAAATAAAATTAAAGAAAAATAAATTGGATTTTACCTATTAAATAATCCTCCTTGAGAACCCCATTTAGCCCATTGGTGTTGAACGTTTAGTGATACCAGTAGGTCTTGGACATGGGAACGAGTCTTGGGAATGTAATTGGGAGTAAATTAATCCTGCTACAAGGCTTTTAGGTGTGAGGAGAAAAGGTAGTGAGGGGTGATATTTAATGTGGAAGAGAGGGATGTTTTCACATTATTATATTCATTAGTTTATTATATTAGATCAATTTGATGAATATTTAAAAAAATAATAACTAAATATATTAAAATAATCAAGTAGTTTTCAAGATTGTGGTCTTCCATCCTCTATACAACATCAATGACTTAATAAATCATGTATTTAGCTTATATTGAAAATTACTATATTTCCCTATTCTAAAAAATATCATGTATTTTAGAAAAAACATTCATCGAAACCATTTTTTGACCTATAGAAGTAGATAATAAACTCCATTTTATGATAATAATTTTCTTTATACGTAGAATGTAATTTTTACTTGAAAACATAATTTTTTGGTAAAAAACATGTTTTAAAACTATGAATTATTTTATAACATATTGAAAAATTAATTAAAGTCTCATAAAATTATCCTATAATAATATGAAAAAAAAAATTTCAATATATTTTATGAAATTTTATTCTTTTAATCATATTATTTATAAAATTTTAAATTAAATGATTATTACTCATAAAAAACTGACACTTAATTTAAGTTTTTCAAAAAACTATCTTACCTATTTTGTGATATAAATATATCATATTTTCACTAATAATATAGATAAATTTTATTTATATTTATGAGGTAATTTTCTATTCTATTCGCCAGATTCCTATTCTTAATGGTCAGGTACTATTCCGAAGGACTAATAACTATTCCACTAGTTTAAATATCATAATTTCTATAAATTCCAATTAATTAATTATATAATTATAATAAATTTCACTATTTCATTCCATAATGATTTTAAATTATTTTATAAGTACCTAGGTTGTTACAATTTGAACCATTTGCTAGGGATACAACCCTTTACTGAGCTAAAAATATATCAAAAACTATTTTGAGAAAATGTAGTTATAAAATCATATTATTTTACAACTAAACATGAAAAATTAATATCCTATGTACAAATATTCATATAAAACCTAATATAGGGTTTTAAGTGTAAACATAGCCCCATGTATTTCAATACAATGTATCATCACGTATCATGAAATTTATTACCCACAAGTTTTGTTTAAAAGGTTCACACACATATTATGTTTCATAAAAAATTAAATTATAAATTATTTTTGGGTTACTTAATTGAATATCATTTGTTAAATCAAAATAATTTATTGAAAACATCCCTTAATGTGTCCTCTCAGTATGGTTTTGGTGTGGTTGTGTATGTTGAAAAAGCCAGATTAACATGAATGAGTATGGTTGGTGTTTTCTGAAATCAGGTTTTGAAAGAGGATGGATTTATGGATAAGTAGTGAATGATTTGAAAAATGGTGAAGGAAATTATAAATATAAGGGAACCATGTATCATGGTACATGAACCAAATACCAGTTAAAGGGAATGGTTTGCAGAAAATGAATCCCATTTCATAGATTTCAAAGGAAGTACATGTAACGGTATGCATAAGGTGACGAGTTTGCATAAGAAGTTCATGGGATGGCATGTGCTTCAAGGAGGCGGAATGTGGTACATTAAAGTATTTTGGTATACAGGATGTATTATCATTTGCAGACAAGTGGCGACGATATAGGGATCTATTAAGGGCATCAATGGCGAAAATGCGATGGTGATTTGAGCTACCACAAAGGATGAATGACACCACACGGACCACATAGGGAGGAACGATTCATGGGTTAAACGATACATTGTGAAGGTGATAACACATTGATGGTTTCATAAATCCTATATTAACTAATTTTATGGAAATATTTTCCTATATAAGAATATATAATCCTATCATTAAGTAGAGCAATTTTCCTAAGAAAATAACTTTGATCTGGGAATTTAGTTATGTCTAAAGGTGGTTCATGAAGAAGGATTCTATGAAGAACGAATAAGTTCATGGAAACTATTCCATGAAAGGATTTTGTGGGGAACTAAATCCCACAAGGAACATGTGGTTATTCAAAGAAGGAACCCCACAAGTAGTACGTGGAACCATAGGCCGTACGCGGTAGCTTGGATAGTATGTGGAGGTAGTACATGGAAGAATTGGAGAAGTGGTCCACCAAAGAGGTCAGTTTGTGGAAGTGGAGCTAGTACGCAGTAGAGTAAATATTCATTTAATACCCGCTACTATGTACTTAGAGAAGAATGGTAGTGCGTAGATGAAGGTGGGTTGTTCCCGGAGGAAACAAGGAGGCTTTTGAATGCTCAAAATCAGTTCTCAAAATCAATTTCTGCTAACCTAACAGTACACCAAAAATGTGTATTTCATTTACTGGTGAAAAAAGATCATCAATAGAGAATCACCATATAGTTGAGGATTCATTCTATCATGATCATTAAGGGACCTAAATGTCAAAAATATATGAGTGCTTCCCTTCCAATTGCAGTGAGCTATAGAAGAAGAATATGGTGATCCTTTCCACCGGTAGTGATCCATAGGAAGAGAAATTGGGAGTTACCCTTGGAAATGCAGTGAGAAGACCATAATCATTATAAAGGTAGTGGCTCAGGTCATAGATGATATATCTCGAACCATTTAATTGGAAGGGATCATTATTTTACTTTTTACATCATCAATTCATTGTTGTATACTCCTTAAATGCAGGCCAATGAAGGTGAACCAAGTAAACTCGATGAATTCCTCACAGAATTTCATTTCAGTTCAAATATTCATATGGTAGAAATAGATAAGTTTGTTTTTTAACAATTAATCAATATCAATATGGGAAGGTGTATTAATATTTTATATCATGATTCACCCCTAGGGTATTTGATATAATGGAAAAAACAATAATTATTTAAAAATAAATAATAACTAGTCAAGAGATTTTTTTTTCAAAATAATTTCATGAACCAACATCATTTTAAACCCTGATCCACGAGAAAAAACATAAATAAATAACACAAAACATCCTCAATAGATAAATGTTGGGAAGAGATTATCCCTAATGGCTCTTAGTGTCTTGACTCAAACACTTCAATATGAACATATAATCAATTCTATGAATAAGAGGTGCAGTTTCTCTAAAAATTTATATATATTTCTTTCCCACATGGATCCATTCAACCTCTAATAGGATCAACCTTTCATAATAATGATGTGGCAACCACCCATAGAAAAGATGAATAACTGAGATCTTAATAGTTGAATGTTGAGTGACGTCCTTCTAAAACATTATCATATCTCATTTATATTAGCGTTGATTTTTTTATCTCACCAATTATCCATTATCTAATACATTAACTACATATATGATGGAAGCTAGTTAAATTTTTTGTCCTCGATGATCATGAATCACTACAAAAAATGGCTACATATATGAAAATAATCAATCCATGGGTGCATAATTTATTCCAATGGGGAAAACCGGTGATCTTTTTTTAATATCAAATCAAGTATCTCATAATTATGGGGTAATTCTGATTTGAAATTGAAATATATAGGATGGGTTGTCATCCATATTATTCTAAGAAGCAAGAAGGATTTGAATTTGGTAGTAAATTCTAGACAACTTAAATTTAATCCTATGGTTTTTCATGATCATAGAATGTGATTTTATTTTCAACCATTTCATTCAAATGGATTTTATAGAATAGTTATTTGAAAGGCTATGTGGCATGAATTTGGTATTCTGAAACACAAAAATAATTAATGATATTTCTTCTTATAGGGAAATTCCTATGAATATTGACTAGCATACAATAAATTAGAAGTTGAATCTCTATAAAATGATCTAGGTTGTTTCCAATTTAGAATCAAGGATCCCAGATGATATTACATTTTCAATTATAAAATATTTAAAAACACTGTATAATATGAATATTACAATATTTTTTTATGATTTTTGAATTACTAGACACTCAATTTCTAACTTCAGGGTAATTCAGAGCAGGTAATTCCACCAAAAGAGGTGAATTCTTCAAAATATGTATGTAGAGACAAAAATTTATATGATATTTTCTTATAAAGGGAGATCCATCAAGGAAAAACGATGTTTAAAAATGGTTGAAGAAAAAAATAGTATATCTACATTAAAATTTTATGCTATGAAATTCTAGGCTACCATTATGATTGAAGTTAATCAAGAGAATGAATAAGATAATATAGAGGTTGAAAATTCCAAGATCATTTTAATCATTATTAACTAGTCTAAAATTGAATATGACAGTGAAGGATCTATGTGAAACATTGAGATTATATCTTATAATTTTTAAAAATAGATAGATTTATTACCCCATGGAAGATAATGTGAGAACATATTCTAATCATCAAATTCATAAAAATGAGGCTATCTTTTATGATTTTACTATCAGTTACATGATTGATTATTGCTCTCATGTTTTCCAAAATTGTGGAATGAATTAGGTTTTTCATTCTAATGGTAGGTCATGGAACTCCACACCACATTCAAATTACAACTCTACCTCAGCTAGACACCCCTCCCAAAATCAGTAAGGGATATCGAAGTTAGACCGAAATCTAGAATGTTGATTTTGGAGGATAATTTTTGTACTAATTTTGATTAATTTTGAGATCCGCATACTTTGGATCTTATTGAATTTTTATAGTATTCACTTCCAGTATATATTTCCTTCTCTAATATGGATATTTCTTCAATTCTAAAAGAAGTTGTCCAGTGTTGTAGGGGTCCTCCATAAACATATTCTCAAATAGAATAAGTTATCAATCATGAGCATGAATCCATGAAAGATAAACTAACTAGAAAATCAACCAGAAAGACATTTAGAAAGCATTAAAAAATGGTGGTCCATCCCCAATTTTTTTTAAAAAAATCTCTTTTTTTGGAATTTTCTAGGAGTGGAAATAATTGATATTTTCATCTACCTACATTAATATATTTAGTTTCATAAAAAAATATTCATTGAATATCACAACCAAAAAATTGTCTTTATAGTACACGTTTTGGACTACAAAATAGAGGGAATATTTTTATCATTGGTAATAGTAGTTTTTCAAAGTGGTAACCCTATGAAATTTTCATTACATCTCTACTATTATTGTTTGTGCATATTTAATTGAAGAAAAAATGATTATTAATAAAGTTGAAATTTATAATTTACATAAGTTCATCTCATTAATTTATTCTAAAAATATATATCAAGATAGGAGAAGGGTTTGGTAATCTATGGCATTCATTAACTCAATATTCCATGATACATGGATTATCCTTTGGGATTTTAATGATATTATGGGCTATAGTGATGGAATGGTTGTTGTTGACTCTAATATTTCTTCAAGAGTATTTTAAACATTCCATGATGAAAAATGATGATTAAAATTATTATACTTATATCCAAATATTACTAGTATAAAGGGAATATAGAAGAACTATTGTTAGAAATATTAACTAAGGCTTCTAAAATGTATAGGCCATTGAAAAATGGGACACTACTTCAAGAGTCACACTAACAACGATTAACTCTAATAACCACAAAATTTTGGTCAACCTTATTTCTATAATTTTGAATACAATTCATCCTTTCATATTTAACTATTCATTTTATTCCAATGATAATGGTGGTAAAATTTTTATCAATTTTTGTAACTCATTTCATTATGATAGTGATGGTTTTCTAGTGTCCTGAAGAAGAATATTTTTAAATATTACCTCAATTTATTATTTAAGGACAACAACAAAAGGATGTACCATTAAATTATCTCTCATAAAACATGCCTTTATCAGATTCAGTGTGAATCCTGGAACTTCTATTTTTATGTATATATTAGATAGGATATTGACCTCACCTCTAAGATGGAATCCCGAAATTACATAAATTAAAAACATCTATAAATAATCTACATGGTAATGTGGATAAAGGATGTGGAGAGAAATGCTAAATATAGTAATTCAATTAAATGATCGATAAATGTTTGGAGACCCCTCACCATTTTGAAAGATGGTGAAACTATTTTTCAAAAGGAGGAACATATTTTAGATATTATTTTCTCATACATCACAAGTCTCTTTAACGGGGATGTATTCAACAAGGATATAGATGTTGATATAATTATTTCCACTCTTATTTGTGGGGATAACACCTGTATTACAAAAAATACCTACTTATTTTCAAATAAGATATTTTTTTTAGTATTTTATTGAATTTAATTTGGGACCTAATGGTTCTAATAACTACATCATACATAAATTTTGGGATACTATATACATGGATATTTTTATATTAGTTAAATCCTTTTTTATACAAAGTTTCCCTCCCATTTGTTATCAATTCGTAGTTTTCACCATAATTCCATGTGATGAAAATTCATCTAAAAAATAGCTCATAAGACCCATTTTCCTTATCAACATAGTATAAAATATATTTACCAAAATCATTTCCCAACAACATAGTCTAATTACTAATGAAATTTCCCCTTTGTACCAGTTTGGGTTTTTAAGGGAAAAGTATCAAATATTTCATTATCACGGCCTGTAAATGTGTAAATATCTTAATGAAATATAAAATATGTGGTAGAATAGTGTTTATGGTTGAAATAATGAATGAATTTGATAATATTTATTGGAACTTCATCTTCAAACTACTTCATATTTTCTGATTCAATGAATCTATTCTTCAATGGGTTAAGAATCTATTTGATTTTTCTCATGTATTAGATCTCATGAATGGTTCCCCCATGGGATATATGAATGGATTAAAGGGAGTTATAAAAGGATATCTTCAATATTTCATAATCTTCTATGTTTTTTTAAATAATTTAAGTAGTATTATCATCTCTAAGGTAAATAAAGTGATGCTAAATCCCATTCTTGCATTTGGAAATCCTGTGGTTCCCTCCCATATCACCTCTGATAATGACAAAATTATTTTTTTATAGGGGAAATATAAATATTCAAAAATCATGAGATGGTCCCATCACACTATTAATTTATTTCATGGTTGGATTAAAATTGGATAATGACATTCATTTATATTTGTAAGTGGATCCATTCAAATAGAATATCTCACACTATATTGGACATGGCCATTTATGATACCATATTCCTATTAATTTCATTGGTGTTCTTCTATTTGTGTGGATACCTAAGGGTATTAGTTTTAATGGTTTTTGATCAAATCAAAAATCATATTTCTTATTGTACGGGTATTCTTCATTAATGGTATTTATGTCTTTTCCTTGCCAAACATAACATAATTTTTAAACTATTTACCTCTATTATGATCTATATTTAGTTTATGGATATTCTTATGAATTATAATGGAATCATCATCAACCTTTATTGGAGTTTAAAAATTTTATGAATTGAATATTTTCACCATCCACAAGAATAAATGTTGTATTATACTTCAAAATGGTGGCTTTGGATTCAAAAACAACAAGTCGTTTAGTGATGCTCGACAACCCATATTCGCAAATAATTTTCCAAAAAGATACATAGTGTGCCTTAGTTATCTTTGAGCTAGATTTATTGAGCAAAATCAATAGTTGTTGAAAAAAATATTTATAATCAACTATTTTTTGAGACGTCATGTCTCTCATCATTTACATTAAGTCATATTATAGATGATCATTGATAGGGATTCATTTCTTAAAAAATTTCATGATATATTGAAGTGAATCCCACTTATCTCTATTTTAAACCCTTATATTTTTTATATTTATACTAATGTATTGATTTTTTATTATTAGGAATACCCTAAAATGGATTTTCATGAATATTTTGAATGAATAATCAATAATTGCGATTTCACACCTAGTGTTGACACCCATATTTGGGAACCAACATGGATGAAAATTATTTACTCCAAGATTTTTTATCCTGTTAATTTTTTTCACATTGATCATGATTTTTCTTAGGAGAAATATTTACTAAACCTTGTATCATTATTTCACACATGACCTTTTTTTATACACTTTCTCTAAATAAAATTCATACAGATAACTGGTTATTGTCTTTTTGTATCAACATTATTCTAGGTTTAATCATTTAGATAAGTATAGGGAGGATTTAAACCATATATTCCTATATTTTGAAACATCATTGGCTCTAGGGAATGTTTTATATGACCTATTTGAAGACACATTTGAAGAGGACTACTCTCTACCGTGTTAGTTGAATCTCTACACAACAATATAGACATATCCCCAACATTTCCCCTTTTTAGGGATTTTGTTTTTGAACTAATGCATTTAAGATTATATTACCATAACACCATATGGAATAATTTATCTAACATCTCTTTAATTACATCCCTGCTAAAAATTATCCCCATGATCAAGGGCCCAATTCTCTTCATCTAGGAAATCACTCAAATTCCTTATATGATTTCAAGCTTCTGTGGAAGATGGGAAATTTTATCAACTAAAATATAAGGTTGGTTTACTTTATGTGCTCAAGAGTTTAGATTTTTAGGATGGATTAAATATTATATTTATAACCCATAAAAATTTAATCTGGTATCGAAGGGATTTGATGCCCATTTTATAATTACAATGGAATGATTTCTGAATTTTTCATTTGTTATTGTGGAATATTATCATCTATAGAGTTGAAAATACACATTATTATTAATGATGTATAATTTCATGGAAAATGATGTGGTATCTTTTGGTTTCAATGATACTCTACTACTATTGTTCAGTCTGTCTGTATTATAAAGATGTATTTTTTATGGAAACTCACAACTGGGTAGATGGAATGTTTTCTATTCCTTTCTACCTTCAATCAAATCATCACACCTGTATTGAAATAATCTAACATGGTAGTGTATTGGATAGTGAAAAAATAATTTAATAGTGAATTCATTGGTTATATTAATAAATATACGATTTTATATTTTTTTTTGGGATATACTATAATGAAATCCAATCTTTTAGAATAATGTAACCATTAATTTAATCAATATATGATGATTATCCTCAATGGATAATACAAAACCATTCTACAAAATAAATAATAAAACAAAACTATAATTTTACTATGAAAATAATTTTATTAAATCACAAGTACTTATAAATATTGAATTTTGATAATGAAGATATTGGCCTGGTACAAGCATAATGTCCATCGATATTTTGGTGGATCATATTTCTTACTATTATTTATAAAAAAATATGAAATATAAATAAATTATACTTATAAAATATTTATACTCCAATAACCATCAGAACCTAATTGTATTCATTTTAGAGAGCCATGTGAACTTAAATTCTCCTTCCGTGAAGTATTAGGTTATTGACTAATAGTGATGGTAAACAAGAAAGTCAAAGTAACATGACACACATAGAATCATCATAAAAATAAAATTAAAACTAAAACATACATAAAGATACAAATATTATTGCATATTTGTTGTTTTTACAGTTATAGGGTCACAATATAAATAATATTATTTTGATATAATAAGATGTAAAAATACCTAGAAAACTAGACATATATAATGACATTCACTTCCAAATGACATGTAATAAATAGGTCCGAAATAAATCAGTGTATTACAAAAACTATACATGATGACATTCAAACCCATCACCTTTTATTTCTGTCAACATACCCAATAAAAATATACTTTTCTTCCTCATGTACTAAAGCACTTCAATGAACTATATTTGAAAAAATTGACTGCATATCTTTTGAGTTGATTGGGGAGGGCATTCGTAAAAAAACAATGGTCCATTTAAAATAATGAGACAAATAAAAAAAAGTATATATTTATATTAATATAAATAATTAAAACAAAATTATATACATCATTAACATACAGTTGTCAAATAACCAAGTACCTATGTTCTCATTTTGATGTCTAACCAATACTAACCACATCTTGTACCAAAATGGTATTATGTATGAATGGTTAATCAATATGAAGAGATATAATGAGTTCTCACTAGACAAGGTAATACTAAATATGATATGAACAAAATATATTTAAAACCTAAAAAGAAGAATTTTGAATGTATTGGGGTATAATAAATCACCGTGATCATTTTATACGAAAAGTTTAAATCTCAAGATAAACAAAATATCACCACAATAATTATGAGGGTGAATGACATATTTTCATGTAAATGATATATTACCATACTAATGAAATGGTTAATAACTATTTTTTATTTTAACAAGGTATCCAAAAAATAATATTAACAAAATAAAATGATAAATTTCAAGGATAATGATGTATAACTATACATACAACATTGGAAAACCATATATCATATATTGAAAGAGGAATAACCATACACAGAGTATGGTAGAATGATATAAAATATGAAAAATGATATATCACCAAACCCATGACATGGGAAATGAATTTTCATTGAGTGAATGAGGTATCACTATACTATTAAAATATTTTGTTAAAAATTCATCTTCAGTATACTAATATAATTTATGGTTCCCCACTCGCCTGGTGCCCGCATTCAGGCTACCGGCTTGTCCTATCCCTCTTAGGGATTCGTTCCCTCCCCGGTGATTCTCATCCTTTCTCCTCCTCTCTGGCTTCATCTCTCCAATCTCTCCCCCTCTGGTTCTTCCAAGGGTTTACTTTGATAACCCTTTACCTCTTGGTCGGTGGCTCATTTGAGTTCCAGGTTTCTTCTTGCGTACTCTAAGGCGATGGTGTTTTTGTTCCCTTCGTTTCGATGTCACCTTCTTTTAATATGGCTTCGGAGGCTCGACAAATGTTTTTTTTCTAGTGAACCTCTTGGACGCTCAATCTTCTCTGACATCAAGTTCATATAAGGTCCTTTTAGTCGGATCTGGCACAATGGTAACAACGATGTTTTGTGATCTGTGGTTCATTGGATGACGGACCTAATGGCACCTCCGAAGTTGGGTTGCTTTTTTTTGGCTTCTATTTCCCACTTCGTTGATGTTGTCTTCTTGTAGAGGCCCTGGATGACATATTCACTACTATAGATTCTTGTTCCACTATTCCTCTCCAAGGAATATCTAGGGAAGGGGTCACATTGATGTTTTGGGATGTCTGTTTTGGTGGTTGTTGTTTGATGAATAAGAACATCAACTTCGGTGACATTATGATTTGGCATCAGCAATGTTAATTGATGTTAATGATTCGTTGAACTTTGCTTCTTCTCCCATTTCCATCATTTAGGTTCTTTGGTTTCTTCTACATGTGTGTTTCCTGTTGTCTATAGATCACTGAGAGGTCATTTTTGTTTCTGCTTTGGGTGATGTCTGTCACGTACTTTGGTGGAGGCCATTGGAAATCTCGATGGGGACATACAGATGTTGGTGGTGTTTATCAGTTTGGATCATCGGTGATGGTTGTCTGGTTTTTAGGGTGTGATGTTGAATTCTGATCATTGACTGGATCCCACTCTCTATGATCTAGATATGATGTTGAGTTGATGATGTCCATATTTTGATAAGGATGGATCTTCTGGGATAGTTTTTGATAAAGTGGGTGAAGGTTTTTTGTTTAATGCTCTTTGAAGCTGCAGCAGTGACGGCAGATAGTTTATCATCGGCGATTACTGATGAAGGTGTTACTCATGAAAATCAGGAGCGGCCTGGTATATTTGGTTGCCCAAGACTGCATATGAATTTTTTCCCTAAAATGTATTAAGGTCTACAGTGAAATAGTGAAAACTCTTCCCTTTCATATGTATTTTTTTCCTTTTCTTACATGTTTCCCTAGCCCGAGGGCTCTTTGGAATTGCCCAACGGCCGGCCCTCATGACAATGAGGTGATTCGATGATGGGGGCACGACTCGAGGAGGATCATGGGTTTAGAATCCGTGTCCCTAGGCATCTCTGCTAGTGTGGATTTTGAATTTAGAATCATAGTGGTTTCTGTATATTATTTTTTTAGGTTATCATAATTTCATGTATGGCATGGTTCCCACTCAGCCTTGAAGTGGCTTTAGAAAATCAAATAAAAATAAAACTTTTATTCAGTTGACTAATATATCACTAATTATGAAATATATTGTGTGGGATAAAATTGAAAAACATATTCTATAAGTGGTAGGACATACCACCCACATTCTAATAATAAATAGTGACTGATATATTATAAAATAATATGAAAATGATATAATTATTTTCACATAAAAAATTAAATTAGGGATAATATATATCTTTAAATCATTATCAATATCACTATAGTCAAGGATTTATCCCATTATGAATTAG
The DNA here is from genome assembly GCA_963277665.1 of Viscum album. NCBI lineage: Eukaryota > Viridiplantae > Streptophyta > Magnoliopsida > Santalales > Viscaceae > Viscum > Viscum album. The sequence continues at coordinate 1,760,308,021 of OY728120.1, read as the reverse complement.
AATTAACAAACTCCAATATACTAATTAGGGTATACAAGTGAGTGATATTGTAAATCAGTGCAACATGTATCACCCCAAACATTCCTTGGTTTGGAATATGTTCCCATAAAATTACCAGCACCTAGTGTTTTCACAACAGTGGTCACTCATTATACCGAATTAACACCATAACGGCTATAAAACTACCTAGGTTAACATATTCTTGAGCCCCATTATGAAATATCACTCTATTATTATATATAATTCATTAGAATTTCATTATGTGATAATGAAACCCCAAACAAATATATTTCCCTAGTAATTAACAACATCTCAAAGAATATATGTACATTTATAGAAATTTGATAAAATAATATTGAGTGTTGGAACTATATCAAACTCGATTGTCTATTAAAATTTCTCAATATGTAATAAAATAATATTTGTTTTTGTCATGGATAATCATTACTATTCTTCCTATGACCACATATCATTTGGGTAATCTAAAGGAATTAGAAAGAGACATTCTTGTAAATCTCTCTAGTTGAGTGTCCTATATCAATAATAGACCTATCAGTGTTATTAGTTTCTTATATCAGTGGAAGGAACCCATCCTCGGTATTATTACCACTCAAACCAACACTTTAACGTAAGATACATAACCGCCCATTATAATGTCATTAATTGAAAATGTTAAGAAAAATATCTACAAGACTAACAATAATCCTTTACAGTGACACATATAATGGAATCCACACCTGTGGCCAATGTCTTTCAAACACCATGTCTACATATGAAAACTATCCAAAAAATATTTTCACAACTACATATAGGTTATATTAGGGACCACAAGACATAATTATTGAGTAATTCCACAATATAAATGTTCACTTCTTCAAATTATCAAGGATCAATCAAGTAATTATAGACATCATTGAGATCATGGAAATATAAATCATTAAAAAGAGTCTCTAATTTGTATTTTAAAATATATAATTCCTTTTAGATGTAAATTTATCATATTATATATATGAGAAAACATTTAAAACATCACATCATTACATATTCTTTTTAAATGATCATGTTTCGGGATGAATGTCACAACTAACATGAATCACATCCTATGATTAGTAAAAAATCTAAAATTTAACATCAAATAAATATATAATTATATTCATAATAGGGAATATATTTATATCATATTACTAAGTTACCACCAATAAGAAAACATAAATATATGTGTGATCATCCATTAGTAGAATTTTATTTCCTACTCAAAAAGAATTACATGTACTGATTACATGATTCCATCATGCTTAAGTGGAATCAGGGTGGAATTCAAAAATTTAATAAATTTAAATAAAATAAAGCAAGTATGGGGAATGTGAGAATAGAAAATGGTCGATACCTCTCCTCATGCACTATAAAGAACAATCCCATAAAATCACATATAAATTATAAAATTTGAGAGTATAGGAGAGGGATAGAGAATGTTGATCCAAATAAGCCCATCATTCTGATAAGGACAACCCTAATTGGTATAATTTTATTTGTAAACCAAGATAAATCATATGAAATTTCATTAAATATAATAGATCTTTGTGGTACTAAGGACTTTCTCCTCCTTGGTGGGCCACTAAATGGCTTATCAAGACCTTTCCTTATTTTATCAGTTCCATGTTACTTGTACCAACAAACTATGTTCAAAATTGGTCATCTATACATTTACAATCTTGGGGTTGATAAAAAATATCCCCATAGAAGAAGTATATTATCTACATCACCACCTAAATCTAAAAATGGTATTTAAGACACATTTAATATATCATTATATTTTTTATTGTCTCTAGAATAATATTTAATTATATTTTATAACCGTCCAATAATTATATGTATACAATAATATTATCCAGAACATTCCAGAATATTATTTTGATGAAATTATGTTGTATACAACTGATCTTTTGAATTAAATTAATAGATCCATAGTGACGCCAAATGATATTATCCAAAAAATACAATGATTATACATACTTAAAATGGTTATATTTCAAATTTCATCCTACATGAAAATAAAATAATTGTATCCAAGTCTCAAATAATTATTATAAATCTACTCATATCCATTAAAAATCATATTAATCATGTCTTTTGAAATATGTTATTTTCATTAAAATTCTCCAAGTTTAACATCCAATTAACGATACATAACTAAAAAGGATAATATTCATATCGATAAAAATAAACCAATACATCCTATAGAAATACACTAAATCAAATAATCCATATTCCCAATAAATTATCTAATAGTATTTTAATCTCTTATATCTCTATTGATTCCTTTTTGTATTAAGTAAATAGTATTAGAGGCAATATAAATTTTAACATATTATTAAATTCAACCAACCTTATTTCTATAAATATAGATAACTCTTTATAAATAACATATAAAATATAATTTACCCTATCATGATACAAAGTAGATATTATGATTATAATAATTCATTAAAAATTATAATAATTATCATCTTAAATCATTATGTTCTTCAACTGGTAGACCAAATCAACTTTCTTAGAGGTCCAAAGAATCATAAAATGTATAAAGACTAATATTTTTAAAATTTTGGATGATATGAGAATATCAAAATCATTATTTAATGATCAAAATAATACATATATTATTTCATGATCAATGATTTCAATTTTATTATGTAATACTGTTAAGACAATATAACATATAAATTGACCATGATAACGAAGATTAAGTTCCATTAGATATTAATATAAATTATTTTAATTGTATGTTTCTGATATCAATTACCTGATCCTATTCATATGGTTTAGAATATCCTAATGTTAATAATGTATAGAATAATGATAATAGATATTTTTTTATATAGTTATTGAAATATTTGACATTGTTAGACTCATTCCTTCTAATAACCATGATGGGGTCATCCCCCATTAACCAATATATATTTTGAAATATGTATATATTAATGAAAATATCCCAAATCAATATGATTTCACATTATGGATCGATCATTACTTTGGATATAGAATATTGTGGCTCATAGAGTAGAAGATTGTGATTGTTTTATAAGACTATCAAGGACACTGTGATCATTGGTGTTAGCTTCTAATGTTCTTACAATTCCATATTTGAGGAGAAAAAAAATAAAGTCAATGTAGATAATATGATCTATAAACATTTCCGTCAATTGAGATATTATTTTAATGTCCAATATTTTATATATAGTAAAAAAATTATAGTAACATTTATATATGACAACATTTAACAACATAAAAAATAAAATTAGGGTCCTAATTTTATCAACATTTAAAACATGATTTTTAAAAAATAATTATGAAAAATTCCAAAAATTAATGGGAAATAATATAATGGAATACCAATTTCATGATTGAGATCTCCAAGGAATTTGATACATTAGTCTTGATCTTTGTAATTTAATTCCTCATGAAATATAGACTCACAAAGGAAATTATCAAAATTTTCAACCCCAAGTCACCTTTGTATTGTTATCCATTATTATAAATGGGTCACTTAGGTGGTTATTCCAAATATTTATACTACTCAAACTAGGAGGTTCAATCATTTTTTTTATATTTCTGAAGTATACAATAGCTGATGCATCACTGTTATCTCACATATTTTCATTTACAATATACTCAAAGCATGTTTTGGTGATTTAACCGTATCATATATTTTAACACATATGAGATCCTCTACATTGTTTAGGCCTCAAAGGGAACTATCAATGTGATAAATGAAATTATTTATCATAATGTGGATTTTGAAAGACTACACATCAATTGGAACAAGTCCTTTATTATTTATATTGATTCAAAGACTACTGGGAAGATAAACAAGTTCACTATAAAGATTGGGGGGACAATGTGATCCCTTTTATTAAATTACATAAGTGTCAAATTTTGGGGCAAGGTGAAATGTCAATACAATGGGGACATTTTCTCTAGAATCATAAATTAAAATGATAGATGTATATGGAAATTACTATCTTAAGTGAGAGTGATGTGTCTTGTAAACTATGTTATAAAATATTGATTGGTTTACTAATTCGCACATAATATTTGGAAAACATGTCTTATCAATGAACATCAAAGAATGATTGGAAATTTTATTTGGACTGGATCATTCCCTGAGATGAATATAATAATTTCTTCATGGAAGGAATTATTCAAGATAATTGAAATAAGAGGCCATAAAATTAATGATATAAGGATTTTCAATGAAGGAATCATTGAGAAATTCACCTGAAACGTTTTAAAATATAATAATTATTTCTATGATTTATATTCAATAATTTTGAAAATAAATCATCTGGAAGGATACCAATTTCACCATACATCATTGTTTGGGATAATATTGAACACTCATTTTTTTTAAAAACACTAGGTTTTTTTAGAATGATATCTAATCATAACAAATAGAACACCCTATAGCTCAATAGCCTACTCCAAACTCTAGTATTGCTCAATTAAATTGTTCCCAGATATCCATTTCCATTTTTTTTATGTATTTGAAATTATTTTATGGTATTTTTCCTAATAAAAATCTATTTGATATTTAAAATTATACGTTCATGGATGTTGGAACCCTGATATGGAGACCAAAAAATGGTGGTAAAATCCATGTTATAGAGTAATATAAGATGTATTGTAAAGGATCTATTCTTCCATTAACGTGGTTGAAAAAAATATATCTCCATTTTATACAAAACATATTATTTTTTTACTCGATAGAGGATATTGGAAAAATAGGTATCCCATAGATGATTAGTTAGTGAGGGATGGAAAGTAACTTTTCTCATCATGTCACTTATTTATAAAATTTGATAAAAATCAAAAACATAAAAATGGATTGTCATAATTTACAAGACCTTTGGAGCTATGTTGTTCATGTTTTTATAATTTTTTAGGCAATGGTTTACAGTTGAAACACATAATTCTATGAATCTAGTCAACTAAGTAGAGTGTGTAGAAGTGAAATATTATAATGACATCTATTTTTGTCGTATATGAATATGCGTGTCTAGATTGGAATGGAAATAAATTTAATAATCATCCACCTTCAATGTACACAGCATGAATTTCTATTCACAGGGGTATTTATACATCATCAATGCTGTATAATATTGTGATAAATAAAAATATTGATGATCTAAATATTTTGAGATCACAATATCTTTTAGAGAGACCAAATAAGACACTTGTACACATGTATTTATGATGGATTACTCCTATAAATCCAGGTTTTAATGTCATTGTGGATGGTTTATCCTCGAGAATGACATGGAACTCTGGTCATGGATGTGTCCTATGTGCTAGTTGGGTCTTTTTAATGGTTATTTTCATCAATATTTTAGAATAATATATTCTTATTAATCTTAATTGCAGTTTATGATTCATGTTAATAACCATGTGTCCAAGAGAAAATGAATTCATTTTTGGATGAAATTTGATTCTGAAACAGCATTGAGGAATACAAAATAGAAAATCGAGGACGTTCATTTGAGTATATTACCTTTTAAATAGAGTTCATGAATGAGATCAAGAACAATACATCGATTATCTCACATTCCTATAGGGAAACCAATCAAGTGGTGGATTCCTTTCGAAAGAGATTGATCACGATAATGAGCATGATGTTTTTCATACCAAATATAAATTATTTTGAACCAAATGTGGATGTAGATATTCAAGGAGTAATTCACTATCACATTTGTAAAACCTTTTCTATATTTTTATCTCACATTAATTTTATTTTATAAATTTTGTGGGGCTAGATTTTCCAAGATCCTGGATATTATTGATTAATATAATTAGTATATTTTCCCTTTTAAAAATTTTCACCCAGTATGTCCATATATTTTTTACTCACGTTATTTTTTATCCTCATTAGATATGATTATAATATCCTAATGTAGATTCTATTCCCAAACATCATATTTATCTATTAGACCTTGACAATATATTTATTTTATTTTATATCATATAAGTTAACATATTATTAAAAGAAAAAAATATTCCAAAACAATCACTTCCAATAATTTACCATGAGAAAGTCATTTAATTTCTTTATATTTAATTCCATTGGTAGTATCAATGGTATATCTAATCATCCAATACAATCCTTATTAGATACACATATAGATTTACATATATTGTTTTTTATGGCATATTGGGGATGTGAATTCATGAATATATTTTTCATATTCCAATATTGACATCATATGAGTATGAGAAAACTTGATGATTCAATTGATTTTCCCATATAATCCTTAATATAAAATACTTTTATATAATATCTAAATACTGAATGATTCTAGAACTAGAGAAAGGGGAATAAATCTAACACACTGTATTTTTATTCATCAATACTCATTGAATTATTTTTTTAAATAATGAACCCAAGAGTTCTATTCCCCCCTCCCCAAACAATCTTAACAATATTTTTAAATTGAATATTCATAAATTGAGGAAATTCCATAAAAACTAAATAAAACATTAAATGACAATTTAAAATGTATTCAACATTTTTATGATCAAAATATTCATAAAAAACTAATAATTGGAATTATATATATACACAAGTGGATATATTATCCTTCTAAATATAATTTCCCTTGAAATAACATTAAATTTAATTTTCAAAAAATAAATCATAATAATTTTCCAGAACAAAACCATTTAAAAAATAGGAAATAAAATATTCAAGACCCATTACGAGGAACAATATAATTTTTAAATCCCTTTTCACATCTATTCCAGGTCTTCGTCCCAATAATTAAAAAGGAACACAATACTAATTTTATGAATAATTTAGAAAAGAAAAATTATTGGATAAACAAACTACCATGCTATAAGGGATCCTATAAAAAAATTCATACATTATATCAATGAAATATGATTGTTCACTATAAAATATTAGGTGATGTATTTTTAATGGCAACAAATATATTTCATTAATATGTTTCATACATACCTTGATTTAATAAATTTTGTTTCCTACATGTTTCATTGGAGGGGATTACTCATCTCAATAAACAATAAAATAATATAAAAAAGCTCATAAAATATAATTATGAACCTAATTACTCCACTCTATCTACGTAACTGTTAATTCAGTAAAATTACAATCTCAAATACAATTAAATACAATGATCATTTTATTTTTTTTAAAATATATAATATAAAATGAGCCTCATGATAAAAAATATTTCTATATTGAACTACATTCATGTAAAATATATGGACTATATATTATAGTAGAATAATTATATTTCATTATAATAAAAAAATAATTAGATTTTTGGTTGAATATATTATAACATGGATCACTCTTATAATTCATTTCCACTCAATAAAATTAAAAATTAATTTTGTTACATTGATTAATATATCATTTCACATATATAGAGTAATGATGATTAGATAATTAAAACCATGAGATAATTAATGGATGTCCTAGACATGAAAATAGATCTTAAAACAAATTAAAAAATTCAATGATTAACTTATTCAAATCATGCGAAAAATGTGTTTATGAAAAACACAATAATATAATTCCAAATTACCTTTTTTCTATTAAAATAGAAATTTGATTCTCTAAATGAACCCCCTATTGAGTTCTTTCAAAAATTGGAAAATAATACCCAAATAAAATTTCATACTACATACTATTGAAAAATCTATCCTCATAATAGAATATAAATATTTCTATGTGACCAAAATCTAATAATATATCATAATGTAGAGGTGGAAACATTGCATGAAAACTAGTTGAAGTCATAGATATTGTATTTAGCTAAAAATAATTTTATACATTTAATATTTTTAAGTGAATCAATACAAGATTTGAAATAATCATTCACTACATTAATTAAATCTTCTACAGTTGGTTTATTAATTAATAAATAATGTGTGACTAACCATTTTTACATTCTATAAGGAATAAAAAATTATATAATAATATCACATTAGAAATAATAGCTGCCAGATCCACCTCAGGGTCATATCTTCATGAATAATATAATTAATGGATTTTTATTTATTATCAATGATAAATATCTCCATATTAATAATAAAATCACAAATGTAATTCAATATTCATAGTTCAAAATAAATAATTTTAATTCAATAGACTTAAATCAGAATGAATTAGAAACCTACATACTTATTTCAATATATCATAGTGTGATTTAATAATTATTAGAAAGAAATTAAATTGATATGTTTAGGATTCATACACATGAATATATGTTTTTAATACATATTAATATACACACAAACAGACAAACCCATATATGTTAATATTGTTTTTTACTTATTGTCAATTTTAATTATATTTTTGTTATAGTTATTTCTCCAAAAAAAGAAAATTATATAGGAAAATTTATGATTTATAATTTCATTATTATTATTACTATTTATTATTGGATATGGAGTGACTAGTTAGTAGATTAACCAAGGAATAAATTTTTAACGATGATGATGATGGAAAATATTTTCTATGGAATTAAGATTTATTTTATAAGCATGACCAATTATTAAATATTACACCAAACATTATGGTTTGACTATATAGATTTTGGATGAATGGGTGAAGGAATATGGAGTTATTTTAAATAAATAAAAATTTACAACACACACACACACATATATATAATATTTATATATTGATGTATTTTATTGATTTATTTTGTATATATAAAATAAAATATAATTAAAAATATATATTCTAATAATAAAATTACTTTGATAACAATCACTAAAATGGGAATTTATTCTATGCATTGAGAAAATTAAATTCTATTTTTTCACAATGATAAATAATTATGAAAATATATTGTTATTATTAATCTATTCATAAATATTTTGGTTTTTCAGGAATATATTTTGATCATATTTATTAGGAGATGCTTCCATTATATCAATAGTATAGTTGAGATCAATTTATAGTCTTGTATTTTAAGAATTATGATACCATATTTAGGTTCCATAAAAATAAAAAAAAATTAATTTCTACACAATCCCATTATTTATGTAAATTAATATTACGTATATTAAGATGAATATAAAATACACAGAAATCTAATAAATGAATGAACCATAGTGGTTTTGATAACATTGGTGAAATGATATAAAATTTTCTTTATTTTATTAAATAATAATAACATCCTAAAAAACCATTACAATACCCTTCATTAGAATACCCTGCTGAAAAAATTCTTCACACCCATTGGAATTGAAGCGTACGAAATCATTCAGCACATGTGATCGATAAATGATAATAATATAGATATCAGTTGATGATCATATGAAATAATAAGATAAAAACAATGGTTTTAGATCATTTTCATAATATAAAATTTTCATACCCATTATTAAAAAGATCATAACATAGATATATGACAGAAAACATTATCATTTCAGAATGAATGAATGAAAAGAATAATAACACATAATGAATCGATCATGAACCAAATTTTCATATCTGAAATATGTGTGTGGAACCGTAATATATATATAAACCTCTTCATTTTAATGGTTTACTACTAAGATCATCTTATTCGGTGACAATGCAGTTTTCCCATTCTGTATCAATCACATCAACTTGTTTCCCATATGAGATCATGACCATATTCTAGTCCTTCATAATTGAACTAGAACATTGATAGGTTTCCCATTAATATACCCTGAGAAATAACATATTACCCAATTAATTTGAGGGATATATAGGTCCAACCCATCAAATAATGAAATCCGTACATAGTTTTTGTAAAAGATAAAAAAAAATATTTCAAATCAACATATCCTAAACCATTAATAGAAAACAAGTTACTAATTTATAAAATATTATTATAACATATGAAAATGGAATGAAGGTACCATTGGGTTACATATATAGTAAAACATAAACAACAACAATGGCTGTTTTCATTGATGAATATAAATACTATTAAAATACCATAGAAAAAATATTTCAGAGGGAAATACCATTATATTTTGATAATAACAATTATTAATCCATAAAATCTGAAAAAAATAAAAAATTCATTTGATATGAAAATTATCATTTAAAATTTTAGGGTATTAAAAAAATCATAGAGGCTTTATGATGTTTCTAAATTTTATTCAAGTCGTATAAGTTGAAAAATATTCCTTTAAAAAAGTTTAAAAAAATACCACATTCCAAAAAAACAGTAACATTCATTATAAAAACCTCTATAAGGAGTGAGAAAAGGGAAATATTTTATTTTAATAAAATATTTTATTCTTTAATACATTTTTTATATTATTTAATATAATTATTTACAACCAAAATGATTATAGACCAAAGATATATATAAAGACTATTTTTCCTTACAAACACTCATTTGATTTCATAAATAATTAAAATAAGTAAAATGATTGTAAAATATATAATATCAAAAAAATCTAGAAAATTAAAGATATTAAATAGATATGGATCACTTAATTTCATTAATATATATTCAGTTATAAATAATCACTATTTTAAATGGATTTAACCGTTCATTCAGAACCAAATGTTTTGTCTTTCCTGATTCACATTAAAACATACAATATAAATTTTATTTATGAATGTAAAATATATTACATAAATATATTGATATTCACAATCCAATTAATTAATTTTTTATTTCAAATTATCACTATTTTTTTAGAAATATGTTATTAAAGTCTCTATTCCGGGTGATAATTACTTCATTTTCGAAGCATGTTCTGGTTTGGCTACCCCAATGCTTTTACATTAACAATGGTTACATCATTTCCAAAATATCTGTCATGGTAAAAAAATTATATTAATTAAATACATATTTATTTCCTTTCAAAAATATTAGAGAGAGAAAAATGAATCACAACGTTTAAGTCTATGATAGGTAGTATGAATGCATGAACGATGCTTCCATTTTCAATAGATGGATTTAATAAAGTGAAATAAAAAAACCTATAAATAATTATTAATATATCATATATATCATATATATTCAATAGATAAATCCTTATTACCATCCATGAAATGTGTAAAAGTTAAAATGATTTCATTGGTTCAAGCAGTGGTAGTCCAATGTACACACAAAAGGTGGTTTCATTTACAATTGGATGGGAAATAGTTTGGGTAATTATAATTTTTTAATAATAATAAATATTTTGAATATTTAGGAAACTAAATTTATTTTTTATGATAAGTATCATTAATATGATGGAGGTAAATAATAAGTAAAATGAATATGATAGGTTAAGGTGATTACAACTTCATGGAATGAACTCCATTATATATACTCTTAATGATGATAGAGTTTTTTACTTTTGAGAAGATAAAAACAAATATAATAATTCAAGGGTATTTTAGAAGATATTTTTGTTCATTATGGTTGTACTATAAGGATCAATGTCATGGGATGTAGAGAAAGGATATATTCTCTTTTTTTAAGATAGGAGAGGGGAACTATTAGAATTTTTAAAATGATTAAAACATAATTAAGTCAATTTCAATCCCAATACTTCCAGAAGTACTATAAGAGGATAACATATAAAATTTTAGACCATATTTTATTCCATTTATCCTATTTTATTTATTTTATAATTTTTATTCTATTTAATAAAATAATATTCTCATAAGATATTATTAATATCATTTTTTGACTTTACTTATTTAATTTGATAAAAAATACATAAAAATATTTATTTCTATAATAAACTTATAAAAAATTAGTAACATGAAATATTAAAATATAAATTTCGTTAAAAATATTAAATATAGAAAATTTATATTTCATTTAAGAATTTTAAAATAATATGTTATATATTTTTATTAATTGTAAAAATATAACATCAGTGTTTCATAAGCATGTGTGGTCATTATATGATTGCTAAAAATTGTAAATAAATCAATATCCTAATAATAAAACAATATTAATATATATATGGACATTTTTATTCACTCATAAATTTTTTTAACTATGTGGACACATAAGATAATTTTAAAACAAAGAGTTTGATATTTTGTAACATTCAATAGTTTGAATATTATATAGATCATAACAATTGATAATTTTAAAATGAAAGTTTTTAATTTGATAGTATTGTGATAATGGATGATTAAAATTTATCCAATAATATTTAATATTAATATTAATGTCATTATAACAAAATTTAACCAAGATTGTCCCAAATTATATTTTATCAAGATTATAGAATTTTCAATGATTTATATTCATTTGAATAAAAAGTAAAAGGCAGTATTTTAAAAAAAATTAAAAAATTCTTAATATGGTATAAATTTTATTTAATTGAATTATTATAATCCATCGAAATTATATTTAATATAATAAGTCCAAGTGATACGAAAATCATTTTTTATAGGAAAAAAAATTAATTATTAAAATCGATTTTATTCAACACTCATGATCAGTAAAAAATAAATGAATGACATAAAATTTAAATGAATATAAATTTGATTTAAATAATTCAAAAAATCATATTTTCTTCAGTTATTATGATAAATTTTTCTTATGATCCTAAAAACCTTCTTTTCAAATAAACACCATTATTATTCTCAGAAAAAATTATTTTCAATTCTTATCATTTGATAACCAATGAATTATTCTTATAAAGGTGCATACAATATTTTATCATAGTTTTGTTATTAAAATTACTAACACCAAATCAAATGCTTAGGAAATATTTGAAACTTAATATTTTATTAACGATACATAGTTTGTCTAAAGTTGAGTATAATACAAGATATGGAACAAATAAAATTATTTAAATGGAAATATTTCGATTAAATATTGGGTTGTTATATTCTAACAAACATTAAATACGTTTATCTATTTAAATTGATCACCCTATTAAAAAATATTATGGTACTTATTCTTCATCATGTCCTTAGTTTCCCACATACCTTCCAATATTTGATAGTTTTTTAAAAAAACATTTTCCAGGTGATTGATATAATTTCATCCAAATTTTCTTCTATGATACCAAATAACTATTGATTATTATTCATAAGACTGATATGTATATGTTGGTATTACATATATTTTAAATACATGTGACATATTAGGTATATACATCTTCGTGAGAGATACTTGGAAAACGTTATGAACATGTGAAAATCTTGGTGGAAGCCCTAATCTATAAAATACCATTTATAATCGATAAAGAATATCAAAGGTGATAATATACCTTGGTATCACCTTCACTGTATTCCGAAATCTCATGAGCATCATCTAGTTGGATATTTATGGGAATTAATTTTCACCTTCTTTGGCTCATGATATTTCTAATGAATATCTAGAAAAACAATTTGTGTCCATGAACTTAACTTATATGTTGTTGAATTCCTCTAAGTTTTCCTTCCATTACCTCAATGAGATCAGGTCCTAATATAATTATTTCTCCAGATTTATCCCAATGTATTGGAGTTATAGAAATATTAACATATCATGATTCATAATGATCCATATGAAATCTAGATTGAAACATATTATTGTAATAAAATTCCACTAGATGAAGTTGTTGATCCAAATAACCATTGAAATCTATATAAAAATATCTGATAATATTCTATAGGTTTTGAATGGTTCACTCAGACGTACCATATATATGTGGATGATATGACTTACTAAAACTAAACTTACTATCCAATGCCTATTGAATACTTTTCCATAAATTTGAGGTAATCCTCATATCCCAATTGTATAGGATTGAATATGTTACGCCATGGAATATTAATAATTAATTAATACATATTTTTCTATATTGATAAATAGATAAATCTCTTCTAGTTGAAATTAATTTTTTCAAATTCATATGGAGATTGAATATAACTTGTATAACAATGTGGATTTTAGATAATTTGGCGTGACTCAAAACAAAATCAAAGGTGATATTTTTTAATTTCTATTCATGCATGGTTAATGGATATAACTTATTCTTAGAAATACATACCACATACATAAATTGATGACAATTCATGCACCACAATACATATTATTAAATATTTATTTTCATTTTTTCCCTAAAAATACACTTAAAGGTCATTATAAATCATTGTAATTCTATGATGAATAGTGAAATATGAACTATGTTCCTCATTAAATAACTCCAACATAAAATATAGTATAGGAAGGAAAAATAAATTATTTCTAAGCCTTATCATTCCATAAAAATACGTTTTTTACCCAAGAACATTTCTCACCATCTTTTACAGATCTACATCACTAATTTATGCCTCTATAATGCACACATAGATAGATTGTTGATCATTATTTTTAATAATATAATATTTATCCCATTCCATTGATATTTACATATCCATCTTTTTATAATCCATAAATATTGGATAATTGTTTTACATTATCATATATTGGATAACATTGTACTTTCGGCTCAAAGCATCTTACACCTTCTTCTCCTTTCTAGGTGGGTAATTTATAGAGTAGTTATAATCTTTAATCATCCCTAAACGGATTTTCTAGTGCATATTATGATGTAGTTAACCAAACCTCAATAGCCTGTAGGAGATTCCTACTACCATCACATTGTAATAAGATACATGTATTTTAATCATGAAGTATCTAATTGTTTAGTAGCATTGGTAAACCAAATACATATGTTATCCGTGAATTATAATTTAAAACACAAATTACAACATTATTTTTATCGATAATAGAATTAAAAACTCCTGTATATCCATGAATTTAAAACATATTATTCTACATGGAATCCAAGGGAAATGAAAAAATTAAGGGTGATAAGATAATGCTCAGGAATGGTTAATAATAGCAGAATAAAGAAAGAATCAATAAAACTAATCAATATATCAAGGTAAATAACTAAGAACCTATGAAATTTAAATAACTAGACAATGAATAATAAATATGTCAAGGAAAATAAGATAGAATCGATGCAATTTAAGTATACGAAAAGGAATAATCAATATGAAAAGTTAAAAATTGATCACACATGAAATTTTCATAACTCGATAATGAGTAATCAATATGGAAAGGTAAATAACCGATAAACCATTCATTTAATCAATAAACCATGAATTAATTGCATCCAAAGAAAAAACAATTATGAAATCCTCATAGATAAAAATAACTAAATTATGAATGGTGTAAATTATTAATTATAGGATGCATTGTCTATATCACATGACACCACTACTTTAAACTCCATTAACAAGATAGTTTAAACTACCTGTAAATGCTAATTTGTTGATAGCTTAATTTACTTTTCAAAGGAACCTACCTATGCATCGATGGGATATATATTTATAGTAACTACCTTCATTTTCAGTTTGAATCATTCCTCATATGTGGAATACTTTATTTAATTCACGAATAAATATTCCTTAACCTCAAATGTGTATATTGTGTAAAGGATATATATTTTTCAATATTACTCTACAAGAAATAACATTCAAATTAAAACACCATATTTATAAATTTGATATTTTTTATAAAATAAAAATATCCATGATAAATAATATGGATATTTTGGGTAAATTTAATATATAATCATCATAGGAAATTGAACATTTCAAGGTATAATTATTGACTAAAAAAGGAATCAAGGATATAAATTATGAATTTATTTCTTAGTCAAAATGATCATAGATCAACTAGAGGAAGAATTACGATGATATAAATATATATACACATTGGATTATGAATGATGTTATTTTTAATTTAATAATATAAATAACTAAAAAATATATTTATATACTTTCTTGAGGGAAATAACGTTGGCCTTTGGAAAAAATAGAAAATCATGTTATTTGAAAATCAAATTTAAAAACATTTTATATAAAAATACCCTCATATACATGTAATGGAAAAAAATAAAATGAAATTAATGAATGTTTAAAAAAAATACTTGTCATAAGAGAAATAAAACAGCTTTCAATTTCATTTTTGAATATTTAGGATATTGCATTTTTTAGATATCAAAAATAATTATCCCTTCAATTTTTTTGTAAATGGAAAATGGAAATTATTTTTAAATTAAATAATATTGTCTTAAAATAAATGATGAAATAGTAACTATGAGTGAAAATTAATTTTATAAATAAATTTAAAATGTTTACAAATATTTTTCTAAATAGTTTTGTAAAAAATAGGTTTAGAAGAAAATGGAATTCTGACCTAAGAATGAAATGAAAAAGGATTTTTTTTTAAACATTTCTCAATTATTTTAAGTATCGAAGAGTGTAAAATGGTTTTATTAACTGATAATATCATGAATAAATAAGGTAGTGGAAAATTTAATTCCTTATTATACAATGATTAAATAATTTTCTCTTATTGAAATTAATTAATAAACAATCATGATTAGAATGAGATAGATAAATAAACCCTTTTAATGATCATAATTTTTATGTAAGAATAATTCAAATAATCTATTAATTGTATCATCTATAAATCCATATTGATTTTTAAATAAAACATAATATAATAAAAATTCTTTATACGCATAATATTATAATATTGACGATCACAAAAAATTAATATAACCTAATGAAAAGAAAGTGGGTTATGCAATTCATTCCCAATTGTTTACATTTAAATAAATTTCTTTCAGATGAAATATTAATATTTGAATCATAAAATATCCTGAAATATTACTTTTTCATTACATTACAAGACAAATGTATAATATATACACCTTATAAAATAAATTATATTCATAACATTACAACATTCCTCAATTAAATCAAATAAAGATGAAATATATTTCTGTACAATTCATTTTGGAGGAAAACTTTTTTACCTAATTTATAATCATTAAAGCATGTTTATAATGTTGTATTGAGAAATATTAATATTAATAATATCATATATTATCCTTTTATGATAACTTACTACCCTTTTGTTCTCAATCATTCAATATTTTCATTGTTTTGAATATCAATAACCTTCTTTATCGAGTATGTTGTGACATATTAATTTTCCCAGTTACATATTTTGTGATTTGTTAATATAAAAAATATAAATAGTTATTTATATAACTTATATATTCAGTATCTATTTATTTATAGTAATCCTTATTATTTGGTTATAGTAAATGAAATTCACTGTTAATAGACAAAGTTATGTGTACGTACGCAGGAACAATGATTACATTTTCTTTTCATATTGATGTAACGAATAATAAATGATATATATATTTATATATATAATAATTCTTATATTAAATTTATTTAATATTTTTCATATATTTTTATTTACCCATCCTTATTATATTTTCTGTAATTTGGGAACAAACCATGCCGCTTCATGAGGTGGTTGTATTTCGTATACACAAGTGATGGTATCATAATTTCACAAAATGGAAATCATGATGTTATGTGTTATATCAAACTTTTATAAGAATAAAAATATCTTAAATATCATATATATTATATATAAACTATACATTCATTTTTATTTAAAATATTTAATGGTTTTAATATGAAAATGAACTACATCAGTTTTTGAGGTGGTAGTCCTATGTACAAACAAATGATGATTTTGTAACACATTTAATGCATGTGGTGTCACGACCCGTCCCCGAGGGCCCATGTTATTACTACCCCAAGACCACCTCCCAATGGCAAAGGACTGGAGAATAGCGTTGAAGGCATCACCTAAGAAGTGGGATGAATTATCCTAGATTCCTGTACGTACTAACACGCCCAAAAAATTCCCAACTCACAAAATGGAAACATCATACCACTGAATAAAATAAGTTCTAGTATAGTTGAAACAAAATGTGCTAGAATAAAAACCCATGAAAAAGTAATGACCAATCTAAAGTCTGAAAAGTGATCTAATGTCCATCTATAGTAAACCCCACGTGATCGTGAGAGTAGTGAGGATACTGGAAGCTGTAGTAGTATGTCATGTTTTCTTGGTCCAACTGAGCCCCGCCTGGTCGATGGCCCCTAATTCCACCTTCATAGCGTCTGTCTTTCCCGTCTCCCTGAACACCCATGTCAAAATGTCAGTCGTCTCCACCAGACACAACATATACGTGCGAAGCCCGTGCATGGGTGAGTAACACAATACTCAATAGGGACCCCCCGAAAAAAGAACTCAAGACAATTCCACAAATTAAATCATGAAACACAAGGCATCTCACACCAGGTGTATTCTGGTGTAGTATCAGTTGCATTGTTAGTCACTAGCGTTGAACTCCTCCGTTGTTGGAGAACTCTTTCTCTATCGAGTACATTGGGCTTACCGAGTAACATAGAGCTGCTTCCCACTAACCATGAACTACTTTGGTACTCATCTTGGATTATTACCTTGGGTATGCATGGTCACAGAGAGACGCTCCCCACTATGGGACTATTAGGTCAAACAGAGCCACATCCATCCATGTTCGAACTGAGATACTCCTCTTGTCTAGTACTGTGGGTCTGCCGGGTCACATAGAGCCACTCCCCACCTTGGGCCTACGGGGCCACACAGAGCCTCTTCCCACTTGGCCATCCTTGAGCAGTCTTCAGGTCTCATTTAACCATACGTTTCTATACATAGAGACAATGGGAGAACAATTTCTCAAGCCATTCTTTTCTTCTCGACATCCATGAAAGTCAACATAAATAATTATGAAAGATCCACCGTCCCGATAGGGTCCCAACGCCACAAAAAAACTGTAAATCAGATGTGTAGTTTTTAGGATACGGGGGTTCTAGTAACCAGGGGGTAGTTGCGATGGCACCCAATCTAACCCAGTCAAATCAACCCAACCAACCTGGCACGGTGGTTCCACATACCATAGTTAATTTTGATGGACCCGACCGGAACTGTTGTTTGTCGGGGTCGGTCTAGTTTGACCTAGATAGTGGTCCAAGCCCAATAGGTCTCACTGGACTCGACTAGGTTGTTCGATGGTCCATCCTATTGTGTTTCCCCGCATCCCGGCCTAGTCTGGCCCAATGAGGTTGTGGGTCAGGCCTACTAGGTGTGGGTCCACCCCGCTAGGTGTGGGTCGGTCCTGCTAGGTGCAGGTACAGCCCAACGACGTGGTCCATCCCTCATGGCTGGGGTCCAACACACCGGGTAGTGAGACCAGCCCACAGTGCGGGTCTGGCCCACTATGGCATAACACCCAGTCCGGTCTATAATAGGTGGGTCGGTCCACCTCGCTAGGGGCAACCATGATCTCTATCTATGCCCCTCCATCTCACCACGGGTCACCATAAGGTGCCTCCTCTACTGTGGTCAAGTGACTGCGACCCATCATGCATGACTTAGCTTAGTGCCGCATCCACTACCCTCTAACGTGGTCACGTGACCGCATCCACTGCATCTAGCTATTGGGATAGCTGGTGGCTTCCCCTGCTGTGTTATGACCATTCATCCAGTGCTTCATTATGGCATGCCACGTCCCACCCATGGTTACTGCCGTGGGCATCTCCTGTTAGTCTCTGGTGCCACCATCAGCACTGGCGCACTAGTTGATTTTTCTAAAGACAACCGGGACCACCCTAGTGGTCCATTCATCATTCCACTTGCACATGCATTTTCTATGAATCGACAGATCCCCCACGACGATCTCAAAACAATATTATCCTCAGTTTGAATGTTTATCCATAATGAACAACCACAGAGGCAGGGCTCAAGAATTATTTGTGTTGGCCTGGTCCACTGGCGTTATAAGTCTAAAAACAATGGAGGTTTGGGGAATTCAATTTGAACAAAAAAGCTAATTGAATCACATATAATTAAATCTCAAAGAAGTCACCCTCCCACAAGAAGTCATGATCGATGTATTAACCTGTTTATGGGTTAATCCGTGATCGTTTTTTAGAAATGGAAAGATAAGAACAACGAATCAGAAAACCATACCTCTTTGAAGTTTGTTTCCACATGTTTTCCCTCAAGGAGTTAAGACATTTATGTTTATTATCAGCTCTGATCATTGAAAGATATAATGATGAAGATGAATTTCTGATGGAGTTCTCCGTTATTTGTTGTGGTGGAAGTCCTTCATGGGTTCACCAGAGAATCCTCAAATTTTTTAATTCATATTTTCCTATCATGTCAAATTATATAGAAGAACACATCCTAGAATTCCAATTATAATGCGACATCATGTCGTTGCACTATTTTATTTAATAAACAACATTGTTGTTTTGCGTTATTAATGCGTTGTTAAGCTGTGAGTTTAATGAGGAATTATTGAGCCTTATTGATCTACATCATCATTTCCCATTCACTACCCCACAATTTTTCCATCTTCCACTCTAATGTGAGATTGAAAATAAAATAATTCATTTTAATTATTTTATTATTTTTCTGGAAAAGTTCAAAAATAACTCTTCTACTCAGCCCTTTCCAACCGATGTTATGTCATTTCTATGAGAATCATAGCTTTTTGAATTCAATGGTTCCCTAATATTTTTTATCTGAGTGAAATTTCAAATGATAGAAAATCCCACTCGGAAATTTATTGAACGTACCTTAAGAAAAATTTCAAAATCCCACTCTGGACACTCTAGTCCTCGGAATTACCTCTCGTCAAATTTCATGGTCACGAAATAATTCTATTTAAATAAAAAAATTACATCAAAATTCTGAGACATTATGTTGTCCCCACAATAGGGATTTACATCCGTAAAATCCAAAACAACAACTGAAAAGAAATATGATGGTACTAAGAATGAATCTGAGCATCCCACTCCCACATTATATCCTGGAGATTCCCGTGCTACCATCAGATGTGCACTAGAGAAATCGAAAATCTGCATAGGACCTACTTCATCCAGTCATCTATCTCCAATGGGAACTCTACAAATGCCGCCCCATCATCAATTTCTAGATCTCCCTAGTCAATTACATAAGAGGGATCATGCACTTACCTCCTCAGCAATGACACATGGAAAAAAACATTCACCTGGTGTATCTATGGTGGAAGAGCTAGAAGACTTTCCACATCATCTTCTCTGATCAGGATCTAAAAAGGACTGATGAACATTAGAGATAGCTTACCTCCACTACTAAATCTATGCAATCGTCATCAGGGTGACACCTGAAGGAACACATGATCTCCCTCCACTCACTCCAAGGGTGTCCGTCTCCTTCCGGCATAATAATTATCATTGCTCTGTGTAGTACTCATCTCTTCCTAGATGATATCCACATTCTCAGTGGTATCCCTTACAAACTCTGGGCCCCAGAGTGCCGACTCTAGTAGGTTTTTCTAACATATGGGTGATCTACATGGCTACCCATACAAGGACTCAAACGGTTCCATGCCAATGGTTTAGTGGTAGATATTGTTGTATGCAAACTCCCCTAGTGAAAGATGGTCCTCCAAAAAATGACCAATGTCAACAATACAAGTATGAATCATGTATTACATGGATTATATGGTCCTCCCCATATGACCATCTATTTAGGAATGAAAATTAGTTCTCAATTGTAGCTCTTCCCCAATGCCTCCTATAAAAACTTCCAAAACTGGAATGTAAAGTTGGTGTCGCGATATGAGACAATAGTCAAAGGTACTCGGTGAATCCAAACAATCTCTTGGACATAGAGGCATCCATATCCCTCTACCATACCCTGCTCTTGGATGGGTAGGAAGTGAGCCAACATGGTGAGTCAGTCAACGATCACCAAAACAGGGTCATTAACTCTATACGTACGTGGTATCCCCATCAAGAATTCAATTGAGATACAATCCCATTTCCACTCCAGTACCTAGAGTGGTTGAGTCAAGCCTACTGGACCTCGGTGCTCTTCCTTCACTTGTAGACAAGTGAGGCATCGTAAGTTGAATTTGACCATTTATTTCTTCATCTATAGCCACCAGTACTGACGTCGGAGGTCCTGGTACATCTTTTCCAGTCCAGGATATACCACTAGAGGGGAAGTATGGAACTCCATCAACTCCCCCACCCACAATGCCACTATTACTATAATGAGACCTCTAAAAAGGTTGATGTGCTCCCCAATTATCAAAATTCCATTAGTATCCCATCCAAATGATATTCGAGCATGTCAGGCCTCAGATTCATCATCCACCAGATATTCCACCCTAAATAATTATTCAAGTGGGGGTGTAAAAACCATCAAATGTTGGTAAACAGCTTCACCATAATCCACATGGGATAACTGTATCATGGCTAACTACTCTGTCACCTCACATAATAGCTGCAACCCAGTCCTCCTACTGAGTGTGTTTGCCACCATGTTCCCCTTTATAGGAGTATAGACTATCTAAGAATCATAGTCCTGGAGAAACTATATCCTTCGTCGTAGTATCATGTTTAGGTCCTTCAAGGAGAAGATATACATAAGTCTCTTGTAGATGGAGTAAACTGTAAACCTATCTCCCATCAAGTAGTTCCACACCATCTTCAATGCAAAGACCACTGCTGCCAACTGCAGGTCATGGGTCATGTAGTTCTATTTATGCTGCCTGAAGTATCATGAGTCGTAGGTGATCACCGCTTGCTCCGGAATTTGGACACAATCGAGCCAGTACCAAATTTGTTGCAATAAAATATATACCCAATTCCCTCCTATAGTAGTCTCAAGTTGGGGTCACTAGTTAGTCTCTACCACAAATCTTAGAAAATCTATTAGAATTTCTTCATCCACATGAATTGTTTTCCCTTCTGTGTCAATTCCGATAAGGTTGATGTTACCCTGGAAATTTTGGGAACGAACCTCCAATAGTAACCACCCATCCCCATGAATCTTTGAACCTCAGTCACTCTTTTGGGTGGCTCCAAAGGAATCACCACCATTTTGTTTTACAGATCTACTCAAATCTACCATTCGAGAAGACATTTCTTAGAATATTTACCTCCTGTATCTAGAACTGGAACATTGAGAGCTTACCGTAATGTCGGTTCCCTCAAAGTGTATCCAAGACTATCCATATGTGTGTAGTTTGATGCTCCTCAGACTCCAAATAAACCATTATATCATCAATGAATTTCATAATGAACCATTAGTGGTATGGATAGAATATCATGTCCATGAGACCCATGAACACTACTGGGGCGTTGGTCATGCCGAAAGGCATCATCAGGAACTCATATTTTCCAAATCTTCATCTTAAGGTTGTCGTCATTACAACCTGATCCCGTACATGAAGCTATTGATAGCCAGATCTATGGTAAATCTTTGAAAACCACTTATCTCCCTTCAAATTGTAATAGAGGTCTTCAATTCTTAACAGTGGGTAATTTTTCTTCACAATCTCATGGTTCTGGCACCATAAGTCCATGCACAACCTCAAACTCCCATATGCCTTCTTGGAAAAAATATTCAGGGATACCCATGGTGAATCTCTAAGCCTCACGAACCCCTTCTCCTACAGGTCCTCCTATTGTACACATAGCTCGAGAAGATTTTCGAGAGCCATTATATATGATAGTGTGGATATCGATGTCATCCCAAGGTACAAGTCGATACAGAAGTCTACCTCTCTATGAGGAGGTATCCCTAGAACCTCGTCAGAAAAAACACCTATGTACTCTTCCACCAATAAAGGTATTCTTTGACTCCTCTCCTCAACTACATCATGAGTGAGGGTAGACAACGGGTGAGTGATCATCTACACCCTCCTCCGAGAGAGTCTATCATGTGCTGCAAGGGTTTCCCTCATGATGGTGAAGTAAAACCTCGTCCTATATTGACAGAAACACTACATTGTATGGATAAAATAGTCAATCTGAACAAGGAATGTGGATAACTAGTCAATACCCAAGATGACATTGTAATGCCTCGACGCTGCTACTTGGAGATCCCAACCATAGATCTTACCTCCTTGGGTATGTTCACAATGCTGACACCAGTGTGCAATTATCGAATCGTCTCCCATAAGATACTCTAGACGTAAATAATGAGCCAACGAATCTATAAGAATTTTCATGCTCCTAATGAGAGTCATGGAAAGGAAGGATTGGATAGAAGTCATGTATATAAGTATTACAGGTATGGTGGAGAAGTCATAGATCAGAACTCATATCATCTCTGGAGCACCGTGGTAGTAATCCATTGGTGCCTAGAGCTGAGCTCTCCCTTATCTGGCTGCTTCCTGAGGATGGGATGAACCACCTGGGTGTGGTGGTGGTAACATCTCAAATAGTCACCCACTGCCTGCCACTTGGCATGCTTCCATTCCACATCTGGCACCCTATGGACCTCCTCGCTTGAACCGTTGCTGCTACCTCGGTGGACCCTAGACTATCTATAAGTCATTGGTATGGATGGTCATGGAGTCATGTGCCATGTGTCCTTTCCTGCTTCACCCGAAGCACTTCCTGACTCCCAACTGATTCCCTCCATACAAGGATACCTACACCACTGACCCTAAGTCCACTCAGTCTTCCTCTGAAATGCCTTGCCTACTTGGGAAACTGTGTATGTTCTATGATTCCTGCTGACGACTCCGCCGCCTGGGGTCTGCTGGTTTCTCTAGCTACAGACACCTACTCCTCCAAGAAACTCTCTATTAGAATAGCTCACTCCACCACCTCGGACTAGGAAGGGATGCTGAGAGACACCACCAAAGCCATGATCTCCCACCTGAGTCACTGCTCAAAAGCTAGTGCCACAAAGAAATGGTCTCACACCATATTTGGGGAGTAGAGGGAAATCTTCGTGAACCTCTTCGAGTACTTTTCAACCATAATGTTGTCTTACTGTAGGTGAAGCATCTCCTAGATGCATATAGAGTGCAAGGCCATGATGAAAAAGTCATCCCAGAAAAGCCTCTCGAAGTCAACCCTTGTGATGGACGCCTCATCGTGAGTCTAGATGTTCAAACTCCACCATCTCCCTGCCGAACCCAGCAGATGGATCACTGTGAGGATCAACATCTAGTTTGGAGGGGTTACTAAGTGTAAGGCCTACATCACAGTCACCAAGTAGTGCTCAACAACCTGAGGATCATTTTGTCCCCTAAACCTGGTAGGTCTCTATTTAATAAATTCATGTAGGTCACGGAGTCTACGAACTTCCTATTTTGGATATTCTAGTTGTAGATTATGACCATCAGGTGGTGGTAGCACTGGGGCACCACCTGGTTGGGCCATCTATAGAACTGGACCATTAACAGACTCCTTTTCGCTATGTACATTGTCCACACGACCTAAAATCGGGATCCTGGCTGGTCATTCCCATGGAGGCATGCTAAGATAGATCAAGATGTTCCATGATTAGAAGGTTATACCTGGTGAGCTAAATATTATTAGAAAATATGGAGAATATTATGCTACTAGTGTTTTCATATATTGAGATTAAAATAGAATTCAATGTCCTGGTGTATGGATACGTCAGCCACCGCCCCAACACTAGAGTCCCTGAATATGAAATCCGAAGGCGCAATGCAAATCATTGTTTCCAAAAAAACTTCAGACTCCCTCTCATTGTGGGGGAACTAAACACCCTTTGATACCACTTTTTTATGACCCATCCCCCAGGGCTCATTCTGTGACTAGCCCAAACCATCCTTCCAATAGAAGGGGCTGGTGACTTGCTCTAAATGTGTCAACCATCTTGTGGGAGGAATTATCCTTGATACCTATATGCACACACATGACCAACCATGTACCAACTCACAAAATACGAACAACATACATCTGAATAAATTGAGTGCAAGTTCAACTGAAAGAATGTGGCCCAGAATACAAATCCAAGAACAATTACTGAAAATTATATATTACAAAAAGTGCTCTAATGGCCATTTGCAGTAAAACCCACCTGATCATGAGAGTAATGATGGTACTGGAAGCCTATGTAGTACTTCATGTTGTCCCAGTCCTATTGGGCCTTGCTTGGTCTAGGCCACCATGTCCACCATCGTACTGTTCGTCTGTCCAGACTCCCTTAGAACCCTTGTCGAAATGTCAATTGTCTGCACCAGACATAACACATGTGGATGAATCCTATGCAGGGGTGAATAAAAGATAACTCATTAAGGACCCAAAAACAAAAAGAAAAAAAACACCGTAATTCCTCACATTAAAGTAGAAAACAAAAGATAGCTAACACCAGGTATATTCTAGGGTAGTAACTGTGAAATCTTTAGTCAAAAACGTCGAACTCCTTGGCCGCTAGAGAACTCATACTCTATCGAGTACAGTGGGTTTTTCGGGTCCCACATATCTACTTCCCACTAACCTTGTACTTATGTGGTACTCATCCTGGATGAGTACCATGGGCATGTTGGGTCACACAGATCTGCTCCCCATCGTGGGCATACATGGTGACACAGAGCTGCTTCCCACCTTGGCCAAACAGAGGTACTCCTCCTGTCATGTTCCATGGGCCTTATAGGTAACAGAGAGCCACTCCCCCTGGCCATGCTGGGTCACACCAAGCGGGTTCCCACTGGTCCATCCTCGAGCAGTCTTCAGGTGTCATCCTACAGCATGGTTATGTACATATTTTTCGTTGGAGAACCGCTCCTCAACACATTGTTCACTTATTGACATCCGTGAAAGTCACCACAAGTCATTCAGAAAGATTTGTCTTCTCGAGATCATCCAAATTCCGCAAATTTTAAATCAATCTGACGCGCAGTTTGCAAGATATGAGCTTTTTAGTAACCAGGGGTCCGGATGCAATGGGGACCCGTCTGACCCGGTCGGGCCGACACCACCAAACCTGCTCGGAGGTTCGACATACCCCGGTTCATTTTGACAGACTTGGCCTGACCTGGTGTAGGTTGGGTTCAGTCTGGTTTGACTAGGCTAGTGGGACAGGCAAAATATGCCTCGTTGGACCCTGTTCGATTGGTCGAGGTTCAACCCGTGCAGGTCGCACGGCAACCCGGCCTACTCCTACCCACTGAGCTCGAGTCCGGCATACTGGGTAGCAGGACTGGCCTATCCTAGTGAGCCGTTGGTCATTCCCGTTATGGGTTCGTTCCCCATCAGGTCCACAAGAGGCGCACCGGTCCACCACGCTGGAGGCGTCCAGGAGCTGCGTCTGTGCCCTGCCATCACCACACGGGTCTCCATGGGGAGCCTCCTCCACCACAGTCAAGATATCAAGGCCTATCGTGTAGGACTCAACATGGTGTCATGTTTTATGCCCTATGAGGCTGTCATGAGACTGCGTTCTCACAGCATCCAGCCACCGGCTCAGCCGGTGGCTTATCTTGCTGCGCCATAGACCGGTCCTGCCACGACCTTCCATCTAGTGCACTGTCGTGGTGCGCCGCCTCCCACACGCGGGAACCACCGCAGGCCACCACTGTTAGTCTTCGGTGTCACCTCCATTGCCAGTGTCACATTCGGTGCCGACGTGCCGAAATATTCTTCCTCGGACCACTGTTTCGGCACTAGTGGTCCGTTCTTTATGCCTCTTGTGCTTGTGTTTTTTGGGAAAAGTCCTCTCCACCATGACAGTCTCAAAACTGGCTTGTCATCAGTTCAAAAGTTTTTCCATGAAGAATACCCTTGGTGGAAGGGCTCGGTCATTGTTCTTGTCACCCTAGGCCCCCACGTTAGAAGTTTACCAAACAAGGGAGGTCTGTGGATTTTAATTTGAACAACAAAGATAATTAAATCCCCGATAAAGAAACCCCAAATAAGTCACCCTCCACCAATAACGCATGATCTGCATATTAACCCATTCATGGGATAATCTGTGATCGTTGTTTATAAATGGAAAAGGAAGAATAATGAATAAGAAACGCCTACCTCTTCTAAGATCATTATTGCACGTTCATCCACGAGGGTTTAACACTTAGACGTTGCATCTCAAATCTTATCATCTAAAGGTGTTACAAAGAAGATGATGTTCTGCCAGCGTTCTCCATTCTATGTTGGGGTGGAAGTGTGTCAGATGTTCCCCAGAGAATCCTCCAATTTTTTAATCCATATTTTCCCAGTGCTTTGAATTATAAATAAGATCACGTCGCAGCATTCCCATTATGATGTGACATTGAGTCGTTACACTATTTTATTTAAGAAACAACATCATTCTTTGGAGTTATTAAAGAATCATTACGCTACAAGTTTAAAGAGCCATTAATATGAATCAATCATGTGAATCATCGATTCCCTATCACTTCCATGCAATGTATCTATCTGTCACTCTAATATGATAATTAAAATACAATAATTAATTTCAATTATTTTATTATTTTTCTCAAAAAGTCAGAAATATAACTTTTCTGCTCAGCCCTTGCCGGCCGAAGTTAATTAATTTATTGGTGAATCTCAAGATTCTAAATTCAACGACACCCTCATATATTTTATCTGAGTGAATGTTCAAAAGATATAAAATGCCACTCACACTTTTACTGAATGTACCTTAAAATTTTAAAAATTTCATTATGGGATCTCTTATCCTCGGAATTATGTGTCATCGAATTTCGCAGCTCGAAAATAATTACATATAAAATAATTACACAGAAATTTGAATATAGAACATTTTGGTGAACTTTTAGGTCCAAATATTTATATGAAAACATTTTATTATATGGAATATACATAGGATATTATATAATAATTTAATAATAAGAATTACAGGAGGTGGATAAGGAAATAAAATTAAAACACTTTTCAAAGAACATTATCTATTCATCGGATAACATCAATACGTTTTCACTAAAATCATGATAGGATTGAATTATCTACAAAATATTTCATTTATTTTGATTGTAGTAATGTTTTGGGGTGACATTGGTTGTGATTAGATGATTAGAATTGGTTTTTTGTTGTGAAGAATGTGGTAGAGTGGGTGACCTTTTATAGTTGAGGAGAAGTTTCATTCTTGTACATATTCAAAAGTATTCGTTACTGGGATTCCTACCTTACCTCATGTGGATCCAAGATTGAAAATAAAACTATATGAGGGAAAATATGGTTGAAAAGATCTTCAAATATAGAATTTAATAAAAATTTTATACATTTTATTCCTTAACACCTACGTTTCTTTATTTTACCATTTTGGTCATTCATTATTTTAACTCGATTTCTAGCCTTATTAATTTATCGTTTATGACTGGAATGAAATGAAATTTTATAGAAAACATGTACAAGAATGATTCAAAAACTTATTTCATATTTATGAAATAATCATCATATCCATGTAGGAAAAAATTTAAATATAAGCGCAAGTAACTTATAAAAATAAAAATTTAAACATACCTATGCGAACTGAAGATTTGAATAGTTATCAGTAAATAAATAAAATGTTTTTGAAATAATAGTCCATGAATGGACCATATTTGATATTTATTATTATATTGAAATAAAATTATTGAATAGAGTTTTTTAATTTTTTAATAATTAATAAAATTTCATTTATTAAAAATAATTGTTAATGTAAATTTTCCCAACATTCATTAAACATGATAATAAAAATATCAAAAAATTAATGGATTTGAAATATTTTTTAAAATTATGTTTAAAATAAAATAATCATCTAAAACAGTGTTTGAAAAAATTAAATCATTAAATTTTCTTCACTTATAATATTTTAAAAATGATTTATTTCATTTTATTATTTACTAAATAATTACTGGTTTGATGTTTCATATGATTTTTAGGTAACTAAATTGATTATAAAAATTTAGGATAAATTACTATAATAAAAAAATCATCTTTCAAATTAATATTTTCAACCCAACAAATATGGTTTTTATCACTACGGAAAATCCTTATTGATATTAAATGCAAGTGCATATCCATTTTTGGTCTTTTTTCATTACATAACTGATTATTTAGGTAATATTTACGGAAAAGTGTCCTCGAAACTCAAAAAAGTAAATAAAATGGCTATAAGGGAAGATATATGTCCATAAAATGGGTGTTGAAATTGATTCTAGGACATCCCCCCCAATAAATATTTTTAATCCCTCATTAACTCATTTTTACCTTAATCACTCTAATAAAATGTAACTATTTTCATTAATTATTTTTGTTGAAAATTATGTTTTCAATATTATAGCTCATAAATAATTATTATTCCAAATATTTAATCATTTTTACAAAATTCAATTCACATAATTGTAAATTTTTAATTTAAATATAATCCACAAGACAAAATGATAAATAAGGTTTTCAAAGAGAAAAAATATAACATTTTTAATGACTTCATATCTAAACTAAATATGAAAACTTCTATAATTTACCAAATTAGATTAATACATATATAATTTAACTATTCTGACATAATAAAAATAACATTATAACTTAATATTATCAATTATTTATAAGTAAATTACGTTTTCAATTAAAATTTAGTATATTTCAATATTCATCAAAAATGAAACATTTATAAAATTCAAAAATATTGTCATTAATTTAAATTTGATATCCACATATAAAAATATATGTTTACTAATTAAAATTTTATAAATTTTTTCAATGTTATTTTAAATTTATGTGTGTCAAGAGGAACTAAACCACATTTTTGCGAAGATATAGATTTTCATAAATCATATCATTTTTAAATGATGATGATTATTATTTATTATCAATAGAAAACAAATAAATGAATGAAAACTATAAATTTTCATAATTTAGTTACTCATGTTCATGTCAACCATTCCAATAGCTAGGTGTAAATATCAAATTAAATAATAATATTAATAATATATTTTTGTTCTCTCAGATCACATCTTGGGTGTAATGTAAGATATTTAAGAAACTAATTGCTTGTAGTGATGCAAGCTAAATTGGTGTAGAGATAATTTAATTAAATAAAATATATTTAATTTATTGAAATTTAAAATATATAATAATGTATTGGAATAATATATTACTTTCTACTTTTTGTATGGACGGCCAAATATGTGATTGTATAAGATGTTATTCATTTGGAATTCTATGGTGTCAAATTTACCCCAACATAAATAAATCACTACACAATTTAAACATGATCTTGGAAATCCAGGGATTTAAATTTAGATATAACTTTTATTGAAAACACACATTATAAAATACCTACAAAATACCCATTTAATTAGAGAGAAATAGATGTACAATGGTCAAATGAATAACACATATCTAGGTTTATAAGTAGGAGAATATCGGTGATGAGTGAAGATACGAAGATGGATGAAAAGAGTAAATATTTATATATAGTGATTTCAGTCATTAACCACAATAATGTGAATGATCAATGAAAAAAATATGGCTCAAAGTGCTTATGCTATGATGCATTAGAAGACAGTCAGTTTAGCATAAATAATGATATTAAGAAAACATTTTTATTTGAATATCTTCTTAATAATGATGTTATGATCATTTTTAATAAAAGAATATAAGGAAATATATACACTTAATATTTTTTCTTTTCACAATTTCATTATTTTGATATGGTTTGATCAATTTACAGTTCATCCCATACATCATGATATTTTTTTTGATTTTTCCCGTTTCATATTCCAAAAAATTAATTACTTTTAATAGATCTTATTGTCCATAAAAAGTCTCTATATTTGTCGCTAACCAATTTAGAAAAAAATTATAGTTATCACAAGTTATACAATATAGTAAATTATTCTATAAACGTTAATTATAATAGTATAATTTCATCGTTAATATTTAATCTTTATGTTTTTTAAATAAAATTAATGACATATTAACTTGGAAATCACATTGGATAGTGGTATCTAAAAAACACTTATCATCATTTGATAATTGAATAATGTCCCACGACCTTTCCCGACAATATGAGTTTTCACCCAAAATAATTTTTTTTCATTTTTCTAAACTATATTAATAAAATTATAATATTCATTAATAAATAATTGAAATTCTTGAAATAAATATAATAATTAAATAACCATTTTATAATAGTTGTGAATAAAATGAATGTTTTTATAAATTATAAGAATCTTATTTTACCCCAATTCCAATGTTAGTAATAATAAAATTATCCCAAATACGTATGATTAACATTAATCTTATGCCTATAAATTTCAATGTTATTTTTTCTCTAACATAATTTCTATAAAAATATATGCTTCCCGTAATTGTTTCCAAAAATTTCATCAATCCAGGTAGACTCCAAACACATAAATCCAAAAATAATGTTTATGTAATAAAACTTATGATCAAACATAACCTCATAAACATAATAGTATATTCATAGATATTATTCTAATTAAGAAACGTGTGAAACTAAAATTTAACACAACCTATATATGTATCAATAAAATTATAACCAAAATACCAATTCTAAATGAACATCTACAATTTTATTATTGAATCCCAACACATAAATGAATCATTTTTTAAATTTATACATAGATACTTCAATTGTTTTTGGTTTAACATAGGTCATTCATCATCATATTCTATTTAAATCCATTATAATTGAATGTAAATAAAATTTGATTTACCCTAGGAATATCCACTAGGAGTGTAAAATAAGGTGTGTAGTAAGCCGTCTTGTCATGTAATGTGTTACATATGGGTCATTACAGATATAACATTTTCATAATTATTACCCAAGGAACATCTATGATAGAGTAATTTCCACCTATAATATATAGATAGGGATGCATTTAAATATAAAACAACATAATCTCTACCATACCAAAATATTATATATTATTATGTACTTATCCTCTTATTTTATAATATGGGTTTGTAAACAAATCTATTTTCCCCTAAATCTAGTTCTCATGGTATCTAGTAAAATTCATCTCATACTATTTTTAGTGACCCCAAACCTTGTTGATTTTAGTTGATTCCTACAACCATTACATTGGAATAAGAAACATGTAATTTCAACCCAATTGGTCAAATAATATAGTAGTCTTGGTAAACTAGAAACATATATGTTTTTTTGAGTTAAAATTGAATACCTTAATTAAATCATATATTTATCTATAATAACATTATTCCCTCTAGAATATCCCTTTATATCAAACATATTATTCATCATTGTATCATGGGGAAATGGAAAACTAATGGTGTGCTCAAATCTCATCATTTGACATGTATTGTGAGTGAAACCAAGAATCAATAGGAATAATAAATAAAAGGTGCACTAGTGCAGAAAACGTTATTTACGTCGGTTATTTATCATTTTTTATGTCGGTTTTTAGCCGACGTTAATACGGACGACGTTATAAATAACGTTTTTACGTCGGTTATTTAAAAACCGTTGTAAAAAACACAACATTGCAGTTTTTATCACGTTGATTAATTAATAACTGACGTCCAAATGCCAGGGGGTTTATAACGTCGGTTATTATATAACTGTCATGTTAAACCGGGGGTGTTTATCACGTCGGTTATTTAATAACCAACATTATACACACGTGCGGGGGAGTTTATCACAACGGTTATCAAATAACAGGTGCGATAAACCCCTGGGAAATGTTTTATCATGTCGGTTATATAATAACTGATGTTCTAAACTAGTCCGGGGGGGGGGGTTATCACATCGGTTATTAAATAACCAACGTGATAAACCTTTTCCCAAGACTTTTATCAATCGATTATTAAATAACAGATGTGATAAACCATGGCACAGGTGTTTATCACGTCAGTTATTAAAAAAACTGACGTGATAAACCCTTCCTGATTTCATTATCACGTCGGTTATAAAATAACCAACTTGGAAGAAAAACTTAAAAAAAAAACAAATGCAGTCCTCTGCTCTCCCCAAGAAACAACGAGAAACCAAATCAATAATTCTTACCACAAAAACAGAATGAGATAAAAACAAGAACTAAAACAAATTTAAGCATTTACATTGATAATATATAAAATATACCCCACTTGACAACCCCCATCACACCCCTGGACTGCACCCTGACCCCCTGGACAGCCCCAAACACCCCGGGACAACCCCAAACACCAAAGGGATCCCCCCCCCACACACACACTATGGAAAACCCTCCCCCACCCCAATGGATCCCCCACCACACTCCTGGATTGCCCCTGACCCCCTGGACATCCCCAAACGCCCTGGGAAACCCCCCCCCCCCCCACCCTCTTGAACAGCACCCACTCACCCCCTAACCCCACTTGACAGCCCCCACCACACCCCTGGATGGCCCCCCGACCCCCTGGACAGCCCCAAACACCCCGGGACACCCCCGACCCTCATGTATACCTCCCAACACCCTGGAACGCCCTCCCCAACCTCATTGGACCCCCAACTACACCCCCGGACTACACTCGACCCCCTAGACATCCGCAAACACCCCGGGACAACCCCCCACCCTCCTGAACAACACCCCCTCACCCCAACCCCACTTGATAGCCCCCACCACTCCTAAGGACTGTCCCCTGACCCCCTGAAAATCCCCAAACACCATGGGACAATCCCCACCCTCATGTATACCCCCCCCCCCCACACACACACCCTAGACAACCCTCCCCCACCCCATTGGATCCCCAACCACACCCCTAGACTGCCCCGACCCCTTGGATAGCCCCAAACACCCCTGGACAACCCCCACCCTCATGTATACCCCCCACCCCATGTCCAGCACTTCCACACCCCTAGACAGCCCTCCCACACCCCTGAAACAGACCAAAATGTTTCCAAAAACAAACCAGAACCCCCTCACCCCACTAGACTACCCCCACCACACCCCTGGGCTAAAAAAACAACTAAAATTCAACATTCACATATATAAGTAGACCAAAACAAGAAGTAGTGGAGAACAACAAGTAGATCAAAATTAAACATTCACATATATAACATTCAAAACATACACTGTCAACTTAAAAAAAACTAAATCCAACCTAAACAACTACCAAATACACAATTACAATGGAAATATTCAGAATTACATTTTTCATTACAAACAACAAAAATTCAATCAAACATGTAAAATAATTTGACCACTCCACTTGTAAGTGTTTGATGTCTTTAATAGTATAGGGTTGAGGGTCATCGAGAAGATACAAATGAAAAGGATATTAGTTAACATGTATAATGAATAAATCAAATTGAAATATTATGGCAATGTTTAAGAGGAAATCTTACCATTTCAAAATTCACAACTATCCCAATTGTTATTATTTCATACATAAATCTTAACATATAATATCCGCATTCGATGACGCCTTGTTGTTCATGAAAATTCTGTTTGAATAAGTGTAAATTCAATATAATATTTTTATGTAATAAATCAAAAGGTAAAAATTATAAATGTATATTTACCTTCGCATTTACATATTTAATCTTTGCACTCCGTTTCATTGTGTTTTTTCGAAAGTAGGCCCATGCCCTGTTAGAAAATAATACGAATGGGGTAAATTTAAAATTCATTATAATATATAAAACTATTGAGAAATTGGAAATTAATTTTCCAATATATTATTAAAACATTCATGCACATCATCATGGAAAGAGAATATCCAATAAAGTGCTTTCTCCCTTGGGAAAAAACCCCTAACATCCAATGATCACTGATAAAATGAAATTTAATGTTAGTGGTTTTTTATGATAAATGTTAATTAACTCTTTGAGAGGGATGTGTTTCATACCTCTCACAAAAAGGCATCATCCAACATTGTGTGACTATATTCTTTTCATAACTTTCAGCAATATAAAGAATTCTTTGTTCCTCATCCAATGCACATGATTCAGGGTAACTCAATTATGGGTCCATGAATCCATATACATCTGTCAGCTCATTCCTCTCACAAATTTTTTAAATATACCTAATACAAAATAGACATAAGTATACATTTTTAATAAATATAACGCAGGGAAAAGGTGTTAGTACTTACATGGAAAATATAAGCACCACGTTGATGCCCAACTTATCTCTAGTAACAAGCTCCATGATATCAGTTTTCATAATCCCCACACTTATTGCACGTCCACAAACTTGAGCTTCCATTGGAAACACATAATGACCCGCCAACAAATCTGAATATCGTGACAATCTGTCAAGACTACTAGAATCTGTATCTGATGTCATATCCATTTGTCTTTGTTGTTTTCTATATAATATTTCTTTACATTTGAAGTATTCTTGTAATAATAAATTGAAAAATATAATAGTTTTGAAATGATAAAACAAATTTAATGAAAAATAAAATAAAAGATATAACATTCATACCTCTATGGTAATGAGTCGAAGATGTATGGATGGACAAATTAAAAAATGGCCAATTCTCTGTCCAACTATTGTCCCCTCATCTGTAGGTAATGGTACTCGAGCTGATCAATCTATAATATCATGTACAGTGACCCCTTGATTCTCTACCTCTAATTGTTGATGATGAACTGTATCTCCTATACAACATACCAACCCATATACAGCTATATGATGTTGAGGATCATCAAAATACATCTTGTAATAAGTAGGAAGCTACTGTATAGGAGTAAGATAAAAATGGGGTCCATAGGCAGAGGTAGGGGAGTGGGAGCTACTGGCGGAGGTGGAGGATAAATAATGGGGTCTGTTGGGGGTGGTGGAGGAGTGGGAGCTGCAGTCTGAAATTGTCTTTGCATGTCTACAAACATAGACTGTACGGACGCTCTAATCTATTCCTCTGTCTTCACATTAATATTATGAACATCAGCCTCCAAGGATTCTATTTTTTTTATAAACCCCCTCAATTATAGAAGTTTAAGAACGTGGAAACACTTTTCGTACCGATACAC
Organism: Viscum album; assembly: GCA_963277665.1. Lineage (NCBI taxonomy): Eukaryota > Viridiplantae > Streptophyta > Magnoliopsida > Santalales > Viscaceae > Viscum > Viscum album. The sequence continues at coordinate 1,760,271,410 of OY728120.1, read as the reverse complement.
CTGCGGGATATCCTCTTACACAACCAGGATGTTCGGGCCTTCCCAATGCTACAGATAAAATATCATGCCTCCTAGTAGCTATAAATGTCCCTTGTGAACACTTCTCCTCAATAGAGTCTGGTACTAATTAATTGAATATTTTTGTAATGATTGAAATTATATGAAGAAAATAGTTAACATAAATAAATAAAATAGATATCATACAATCCTCTCAGTTATGATTCTCGATTCTTCTAAACGATATATCCCTTTTTTTCCCTTCTAATTTCGCTTCCATTTTTCATGTCTAGATGGAGGGGATAGAGGGGCCAGCTCTCTAGATCTTGATGACTCAGCTCTTAGTTGTTGAAATTTTTCCTCCATCATATGTTCTTCCAAAAATGAATAACCTCCCTGAGATAAACTATGTGGGTATACATTTTTAGATTGGATCTCCTGATGAGATTTCCTTGTTTTCTCGAAATTAAGAATAATAAATCATTAACAAAACTTTAAGAAGATCATTTATATATGAAATCTTATAAAAGTTTACATTGCCCTTACCAAAAATGAATCTTTTCTTCTACTTTCAAAAAATTGTCTCCATGTGTCTTCATATATAAAAGGATATATACGACATGTATTTTCATGACTCCTATGACAATAAATGAAATCAGATGAGGGGGTTGATTTGAAATCCCTCCATCTCCTGGTAGCCAATGATTAGCATTTCTTGCTAACTCCTCCAGTGTCAGGAATATCAAATTTCATCTGATAAAGAAGAGGTTAAACGTATTATATATACTAGAAACATTTAAAGAATATTCAAACAATAGCATGAGATCATACCAAAATTGTCTCCCATAACTGAGAGATTATCTCTTTATCCACACTTCTCCAGTCATCATACAAAATGCTTGCTTTTATCTTATCCTAAGTTTCTACAAAACTCTTAAAATCATTTTCATTTGGACCTCTAGGAATATCATCATCATCAAACTCAATGAGTATCCTCAGATCGTGCACACGGGAAAGTGCTAATTTTGGAAAATGTGTGCACCCATGTTTACCAACCATTGAACTCTTTGTCGTAATAGGCGCACATGAGGAAGATTGGGGAACATCAAGAGAAGCATGTGAATGTTCCTCCCTAGAGGTATGACCAATATGATCATCTGAAGAATAATGTGGTTGATCAACTGAATGGTCTACCATTATCCTTTAAATCAAAAAATCAAACATTAGTTCACAAATATAAAAATTCAAATATTTTAATACTGATGTAATCATAAAATAGAAAATTGTAATAACTTACATAATAGTAAATATTGGTAATATGGTAATCATGTTAAAAAATGGTAAAGATGGTAAAGATGGTCAAGATGGTAAACATGGTAAACTTGGTAAACATGGTAAAGTAATTTTCACTGAACAAAAATAATAGTTATAAAATTCATGTAATGGTAAACATGATAAAGTAAACTAAAAAACTTAAAACAAACAAAAACATATACTTATTTTGTTTTAATACATGTTTTAATAAATAAAAAATATACAATATCGAACATTTTATGAAAAAAATGAATTTAAACAAGAAATAATCATATGTTACCTTTAATTTTAGGAATGTACAAATGGATTGTTTTCCCAAATTCCTTCTTCGTGATCATTCCTTATGGCACAAACTATGCCTTCAACATGCTCATCATTATGTTCTGTTAATCTTTCCATGGAAGTAGGTATCTCAGATAAATCATAATCTTCATCAAGTTCATCCTCACCAACATATTGTTTTTTACAATTTTAAACAATTTACCATTGCATATCTAATTTATCTACTACATAGAAAATTTGTTTTGCATGTGTTTCCATTATAAAAGAATCAGTTATGTCTTCCAATCTATTCTGGTTAACAAGTGTCATTCCAAATTCATCATGTCTGACACTGTTGTTACCGATAAACCATTTACAGTTAAAAATTGGAACTTTAATTTTAAAGCAATCAACCTCCCATATTTCTTCAATCACTACATAATATGCACTTGATACAAAAATTGGGTTTTTGTCCATAGAACTCGAAAAATTCATTTCTTCTACAAACACCAATACACCACTATTCTGAACTGCACTTTTATTGTCCTGAGCTTTCGTATGAAATGTATAGCTATTAATGTCATAATCGGACCATGTTATCACTTTTAAACATGGACCACCCACTATCCACTTTAATGTCTCTGATATATCTGATCTACTAGGCATGGTCTTTTTAAACCATGACAAAAAAAATTTGTTGTGCTCAATAAAAATATACATTTCTTTCTTCTTTGGATGAAATTGTTTCAACATATTAATATGCAATGTGATAAACAGTTGATCTTCATATATGTTATTCAAGATGTAAGATTCTAACTTCTTCACCAGTTCAGCTGAAAATGATTTGAATTTCAAGCCACAAATCCCCTTTCCCTCAGTATTAAATCGTTCATGGTGAGATGGAGGCAAACCTATGTGTTGTGCCGCTTCCAAGTAGCTCGTACAAAACTCTGCTACCTTCTAAGAAATATAATTTTCAATAATGGAGGGATCAGGTCGATATGGATTATTGACATACCCCTTTAATATTTTCATATACCTTTCAAATGGATACATCCAATGAAGATATACAGGTCCACAAATCTTTATTTCTCGAACCATATAAATCATTAAATGCACCATTATATGAAAATAAGTTGGAGGAAAATACATTTCCAATTGATATATTAAAAAATTGCATCCTTTTCCAAAATTTCCAAAGTATTCACATCAATCGCCTTGTTTCAAATTGAATTGAAAAAATAACACAACTTCATTATAGTCTTTCTGACATGGATGGGTAATATTCCACGCAATGCACCTGGTAGAATATGTTGCATCATGACGTTACAATCATGTGATTTCATACCTATCAACTTCAAGTCCTTCAATGAGACAAATGATTTGATATTTGAAAAATAACCTTGAGGCACATTGATATCATGAAGATACTGACAAAATATAATTTTCTCCCTTTTCGATAATGTATGACAAGCCGAGGGAAGAAATATTCATCTTCTTTTAGGAGTGGGAGCTAACTCCAAACGCATTCCCATTGTAAGTAAGTCTAATCTAGCATTCACCCCATATTTTGTCTTTCCTTTAATTTCTAACAATGTTCTAATAAAACAATCACAGATACCATTATCCACATGCATGACATCAATATTATGATTAACATCATGATACCTCCAATATGGTAGCTCAAAAAATGTTGACCATTTTCTTCCAAATAGTTCTATCATTGCCAGATTTCTATGTCTTTCCCAATGTCACATCACGGTTTTTCACCCTCTCAAAATACAGATCAGGGGATAACGTTTTTGGAGCAGTATCAAATTATTGGGAGCCATTGAATGCCTTTTTTAGTCTTCTATAAGGGTGATCCATAAGCAAAAACATTCGATGACCCATGTACACTATTTTCCTCCCATGATGCAATTGAAAATATGACGTCTGTTGTTCACAAATTGAACATGCTTTATGCCCTTTAACATTTTATCTAGGCAAATTTCCATACAGTGGGAAGTCATTTATACTGAAAAGATGCACTGTATTCAGTTGAAAATATTCCATTTTATAAGAATCATACACTCTAATATCATCATCCCATAAAAATTTCCAATCATCAATCAACGGTGACAAGTAAACATCAATATCAATGTCGGGTTTCTTTGGACCAGAGATCATTACGCTCAACATGAAAAATTTTAACTTCATACAAACTTCAGTAGAGAGGTTATAAATTACCAATAAAACATGGAATGAACTATGTGTGCTACTGAGGGTTAGGTATGGATTCATTCCATCTGTGCACAACCCTAGTCTGAGATTTCAAATTTCATTTCTAAATGTAGAATACTGCGCATTAATTTTCTTCCATTATGGAAAATCACCTAGATGACATATTTTTACATCACATAACCACTCATCAGAATGACATATTATCCTTTTTTGCATCTTGTGAATTAGAAAATAAACGTTTGAAATGATGAATTATAAGAAGACACCAAAATACCTCTGAAGGGATCTTTGTAATCTCTACACCAGCCTATGATTTTTCTTTAACCTTATACCGTGATGTCCCAAATTTCGGAAACTCTGCTAGAAATTCATATTCCATACTATATATAATTCAGTCATTCGGGCAGGAATGTATTTTCTTGTATCCCAATCCCAGCGGGCATAAAATTTTCAAGGCCTTATAATGTGAATCTGGAAGTTCATCATCTTTTATATGATTGTATTTCATTAATTGTAGCAGCTCTATAATACTTCTATCACTCAATACATGTTTCGCATCAAGTTAATCAATCATAACTCTACCGAAAAAACAGTAAAATCTGTACAACTAGGATATAATTGTTTTTCAGCATCACCATATAGACACGCAATTGTCTGTTCTATCTCAATTTGTTATGCTACAGTATCTTGAATCATTTCTTCAATTCCATCGGAGTTACCATCTTGCGAATCATCATCATCAGTGAAATTCTGTCCAGTTTCACCATGCCAAATCCAAGGGTTGTAACTCAGATTAAAACCATGACAAATCAGATGATCTTTTGTCTCTATAATTTTCAACATCTTCATATCCAAACATTTCTGGGCTGGACAGATAAAAATGTCACTACTTGGAACCTTTTGTTTAGAAAATTCCAAAAAGGCATCAACACCTTCCCCATATTCATTTCTCATTCGATGTGCCATAAACCATCTTTGAATAATTATTACCTATAACAAATATCACAAATATATATTTTTCATATTAGAAAAATATATGTTTATATGAAGAAAATCATAATTTGAATGTAAAACAATTTTGAAATATAAAACAAATCTATGTGTATTTAAAAAAATATGCTAGAATATTATATTAAAAACATAATATAGTTAGATATAACATTTTTAAATTCAATTGAATCAAAGAAAACCGTGGGTCCTACAGTGGTTGATAGAAAATTGGTGAAAATGGAGTAAACCTGATAATCAAATCATAATTAAAATAAAAATTCAGATGGAAAAAATCACAATGTAAAGCCATTCATCACGGCACAATCATAATATCATAATCTCAGAATCCATGCTGAAGTAGTCAATCCCAACTGACACTTATCACCCAGCCCCTTGGACACCCCCTGGACACCACTACCCACTTGTACAGCCCCCACCCCCTTGACACCACCCCCACCCCCTTGGACACACAATGGACACCACAAAACCCTTGGAAATCCCCCAACCCCTCCTGGACACCCCCACCCCTGTACATCCCCCCACTCCTCTAGATAGAACCCTCACCCCTCTTGGACACCACCCCCACCCCCTACCGCCTTAGACACCCCCCTAGACAGCACCCCACCCCTCGAGACAGCACCCCCACCCCTCCTCGACACCACCCACACCCCTTACCCCCTTGGACACCCCCCCTGGACACCCCCCAACCCTATGGAAAGCCCCCCCACCCCCAAGACAGCCCCCACCCATCTTGACTGCACCCCCACCCCTCCTGGACACCACCCCCAACCCCTACCCCCTTGGACATCCCCATGGACACCCCCCAACCCTATGTACAGCCCCCACCACCTGGACAACCCCCAAAACCCTTTGGACTGGCCGCCCACCCCCTTGAACAGACCCCCACATGCACTCACCCCCTTGGACACCCCCTTGGACACCCCCAACCCTCCGGACAGCACCCCCCCTGGACAGCTCCCACCCCTCTAGACAGCACCCCACCCCTCCTGAACACCACCCCCACCCCCTACCCCCTTGGACAACCCCCCTGGACACACCTCGGACACCACCAACCCATTGGACATCCCCCACCCCTTGGACAGCCCCCCACCCCTCTAGACAGCACCCCCACCCCTCCTGGATACCACCCCACCCCCTACCCCCGTGAACACCCCCATGGACACCCCCAACCCTCTGAAAATCCCCCCACCTCCCGGACAACCCCACAAACCATTTGGACAGGCCCCCACCCCCTTGGACAACCCCCCACACCCACCCACCCCCTTGGACACCCCTGGACACCCCCAACCCCTGGACATCCCCCTACCCCCTGGACAACCCCCACCAATCTAGACAGCACCCCCACCCCTCATGAACACCACCCCCACCCCCTTGGGCACCCCCCTGGACACCCCCTAGACACCCCAGCCCTCTGGACAGCCCCCCACCCCCTGGACAGCCCCCACCCTTATAGACAGCACCCCCACCCCTCCTGGACACCACCCCCACCCCTACCCCCTTGGACTCCCCCTGGACTCCTAACCCTCTGGACATCCCCCCACCCCCCGGACAACCCCCCAAACCCTCTAGACATTCCCCCACCCACTTTGACACCCCCCCCCCCCACACAAACCCCTATACTACCCCCCCCCCCCCACCTCCATGGACACCTTGGAGATCCCCTAACCCCTAGGACAACCACCAAACCTCTTAACAGCCCCCCAAAACCATGGGATTTTAACCTCAAGATACAAGTTTTTTCATATCTAGAGATTTTAACCTCAATCTACTAGTTTTGGTATCATGCCATTTTTCAAAATAAGAACCATGAATTGTATCTCCTACTAGTCTAAAATTCTCTATTGTGCAATGAATTGGTTTTTAATAGCATACGAAGACTTATAATAGTCCACAAAAATAAGCGACATAAATAGATTATGGAACAACAAAAAGTTATACCCAAAATAGAAAAAAAATATGGATCCAAAACAAACATTCCACCATGAAAAACCATATATATACTTATAAAATAAATCACACTAGAATATTGAATGGGTGTATCACAATGGTTTACATATAAATTGTAGTAATATAGGTGAATGAGATCATTAGTTGTCAATGTCAACAAAAATAACCATCAATGTCCGTCATTTACGAAACAAAAACAAACTAAACAGAAATATGTGAGGCTTACGTTAATATTAAGAGTCGGTCTAATAGAATTGGGGATAATAAATATGATGATGATGGAAAAACGAGGTAAGAGGGTTCGAAATCAAAGAATATTACCTAGTTTAAAAAATATCGCAAAACGTAAATATAGACTATCCGGAAAAAAACGAATGAAATAAAGTTGTGGGAGGCTTACCTATGTTTTGCGAGTTGAGATGATAGATCTGAGGAGAATAAAGATGATAAAAGATGATGGTAGAACGAGTTTAACACAACGAGATCGATGAGTCGATTAGGGTTTACCGCGCGAGAAAGATGAGTCGCCGGACTGTTGATCGAAAAATCGTAAATGACAATCCACGGGGCTTGTTAATTTTTAAAATGTTTTCTATTGTCGTTTATTTAATAACTGACATTATAAACAATTTTTTTACATTTATAACCTCAGTTATTATAATAACCGATGTTATAAATGTATTAGATAAGGCTTTTTTACATCGGATATTTTATAACCGACAAATAAAAATCCACGTGATGGTTTTTTACATCGGTTATAGAATAACCGACGTAAAAAATAAATAAAAAATCACCGTTTTTTACGTTGGTTATTTTATAACCGACATAGAAAATTCTGAGGGATGTTTTGTTATGTCGGTTATCAAATAACCGACCTAAAAAGGCCTCAAAATCCTCTTTTCTTTACGTCGATTATTTTATAACCGATGTAAAATATTCATAGATAGATCATTTTTTACATCGGTTATCAAATAACCGACATAAAAAACACCACGCTTTGGATTTTTACATCGGTTAATTTATAACCGACGTAAAAAATGAACATGTGAAATTTGTAATGTCGGTTATTAAAATAACCAACGTTGAAAATATACTCACTGCATTTTTTATGTTGGTTATAAAATAACTGACGTAAAAAAAACATGTTTTACAGATTATCACGTCGGTTATATATAACCGACCTAAAAAATGGTGACATAAATAACATTTGCTGCACTAGTGGTAGTATGTAACCGATCCAATATACCATTTAAATTATTATATAAGAAAAAACCAATAGAAAGAGGTAAATAACTAAGGACACATTAATTTTTAACAATTGGTTAAGGAATAATCAATATGAGTTGGTAAATAACTAAGCATAAATTCCATTTAAGTGTCTAAATGAGGCACAATCAATATGGTAAGGTAAATAATTGAAAAAAAACATACATTTATTTAATAAACTGATAATAGAATGCATAGATGAATGATATAATACTTAAAACCTCATGGATAATAGTAACTAAATTTCAAAAAATGAAATTCTTAATTATTGGACATCCCGTATCAAGATCAGGATATATCTTCCACCATGACTATTCTGAATATTGTTTAAACTATATATAGAATCCCATTTAAGGATATAATAACATAATTTTCTCACTAGACCAATTTATTCATCGAGGGTATATATATTTTTAGGCACCCATCATCAATTCAGTTTGAAATCATTAATCATTTTTTGAATATCTGATTTAATTTAAAAATAAATAGACCTTATCATCAAATATTTGTGTTCATTAAAGGATATTGATTTTTCAATATTTCCCCAGTCATATAAACAACTTTGAATGTAAAAAAATGTATTTTCAAATGAGATAATATATAATAAATAATTATATACCTGATAAGTTATATGGATATTAAGGTGAAATATAATTTCTAATGATCATTGAAAACTAATCATTTCATAATAATAAAATTAACTATAAAAATGAATCTTGGAAGTGAATTATCAATACATTACATAGTTAAAATAATCATAAATCATATATTAGAAATTAAAGGATTTTATAAATAAATATATATATAACTCCATTAGTATAATAATAATGTAACTTTATCATGAATATATATATATATATAGAATAAAATTAATTCCAAAAAAAAATATTATTAAAAATTTACTTTTCATTTTGAAAAACATTTCAATAATCATTTTCATTAATAATCAGTTTAAAAAAATTTGATTAAAAATATACTCATAAAAATTATAGTTAATAATTAAATAAATTATGGTCATTATGGGGGGTTATTCAATAAATTCCATAAAATTAAAATAAGAACATTATTTTCACCGTGTAAATTGGTTATGAAAGTTTCTTATTCAAAAATCTACTAAAAAGCTTCTATTCACATTTAAAGTAAAAATAAAATGGGAATTAGTTTGAAAATGACATAATATTCCCTTGAAAACATTACTAAAAGGGAAAATAAATGAAAATGATATTTATCAATAATTTTGAAAACCCTCAAAATAGTTTTGAAAACATTTTTATAAAAAATGGGTTTGAAATAAAAAAGTTTTCTGAACGAAGAGAGTAACATAGGTGAATTTTCATAAAATCTACTTAAATGATATAATTAAAATTGAATCATTAATTAAATTTAATAATTATATATTCATGAAATTACATGTAAATTGAGTATTATATTGTAAATACCCTGGATTCCCATGTAATGTTTATTTAAATATATGGGAATTCTACGAGTCCACAAAAATTTACGGTGTGTGATTCTGAGGCCCAGGGTTCCCAAAATGAATTTCTGAACATTATTTCTAGTATATTCAGTAATCGTGCGAGTGGGTTTTTCTAACTTTTGAACCGGTGCTCAAAATTGAAATTTGAGGGCACTGTTAAACTCGCAGAGCCAATTTTCACTTAAAGATACTTTCACCTTGACGACAGATGGATGAGGGTGAATGTTAGTTTTTGGGTTTTTCTTAGAAATAATAAAATAAAATAAACATCATTTAATTTTATTTTGAGCTTCCATGTGGATATTTCAGGTGGGTCCATCAGAACTAAACCTCCATGTGGAAGTTGGAAGTGGGGACCACCAGACCTTAACCTCCCATGGGTGGTTAAGGTGGTGGGGACCACCCGAACCATAATCTCCCATGAGAGGTTTTAGTGGTGGGGGCCACACGGGATTAAACCCCCTTAAAAACACACATTATTTGAGAGAAACCCTCAACTCCCACAATTAATGAAGGATAGCCTCTTGACCTCCTCCACCTTAATTGTGCCAATGTACATACCATTAATATTGCCAACACACCACTTAATTGAGAAAATTTAATTTAATCATATATGAATTGTGCCTATGATTAAATTGGGGAAACACTTTTTATTATTTGATAACACTTTTATTTGTTGGAATTGGGGAGATGAGGAGCTCTTGGGAGAATGATTCTCCAATAAATAATGCTTCCTCCATGAAGGACATCGACGACTTCGACGTTCTTCCTCAGAACTTCATTTGGCATTGAACAAGTTCATCTATAAAGAATAGACATCTGCCTTCTCATACCAAGGACAACAGACATCAAACATGGTAGGGTTTTTAATTAAGAATGATTTTATTCCCTTGATTCTATCCTTTAAAAAATAAATAATTTGGATCAACTTATTTTCAAGTTGATCTGCGGATGTTTTACTTTCTAGTATGGAGTAAATTGTTGCGGGAATTTTTTGGGGTTTATTCATTATTTGATTAAAAATACCCATGTTCTCGCCTATTTTTCCTTTGGAGGGTTGGGGATAGAATTTATCGAGGGACTATGGGAATTGATGTTTTATAATATCTTCCATGCTCGCTCTTTGTTTATGTTATTGATGAACCACTAGCTACCACTCTAAACACAGATGGTGCGGGCCAAAAAAACATGGCCCAACCCCTTGTCGTTCTTCTTTGTGGTGTTCTTCAAAAAAAGGGAAGGCGACAATGATGTCTAAGGCGATGAAGGTAATGGTCGCGCCGCCCACAGCCTCCACTACCAGTGCCACCCCCGTGATGCTCCAGCACCCTGGCCAAACTAGCTCCACCACAGCGGGCTGAATCACGCCGCCCACTGGCTGCACCACCCACCAACTGCACCGCCTACCAACCGCACCTCCCTCCCTCTTGCACCACCCACCAGACTCCCAAGCCACCACGACAGCGCCAGCACTCCGGCCTTCCAAGTCGCCCCAACTGAACTGGCCCCTCACGACGCCCCGACCAAACCATCATTCACTCTCACGGCACCCCAGCCGAATCGGACCCATTCCTTGGGCCAAGCCATACATCGGGTCGAGCCACCCACGCGGCACCCATCAGGCCGAACCGCCCTCAGGCCGACCCGCGGCCGGTCCGCGCCCTCTAATCCCTCGCAGCTCCACGCGGCCTACTGGGTTGGGTCCAGCAGGCTGAGCTGAACCCAATGGGTCAAGCCTGGTTGACCCAAACTGATCCATCCAAGACTGGGTCGGGCTGGGTTGGTCAAACTGGTTCGGACGGACCCAGGACCACTATTAACCTTTACTTTCATTTGGCCATATCTTTGGCACCAGACCTCTGTTTGAAGAACCGTCAACGACACTGGTAATATTGTAGCTTGACGGTCCCTTTGAGTACACCCCACTGGATTTTGGGGTATAATTGAGATACATTTAGCTTGGATCATGCATGAATCCAACTGGGCCCCTAGGACTAAATGATTAATAACTCACAGACCATGCATTATATTGACACACAACCTATTGCGTTGAGACCCCTATGACGTTGCAGACCTTTGAAATACATCCTCGTGGGACTTCCTGAATGATGGAGTATCGACTAGTAGCTCATGCAGAAGATCCTCCTGGAGATGAGGAAGCATAGTGCAGAGACCTAATAGCTGGCTGACACCTGACGACTGCTAACCGTTTTACTCGGAGTGACTCTACTAGCCCTGTTGGGAGTGCCTTGGTGTCGCGACAGACCCACGATGGAGGAGCACACTTGGTGATGTGGCAGACTCACGATACTCAACCAGAGGAGTACCTCAGCAGGATACGAGGGGGATCACGCGTGGTTACACGGAAGACCCACAGTGGGGAGTGCCTCTATGTGACGCAGCAGACCCACATAAATTGATAGGAGGAGTACCAAATCAGTCTAAGGTTAGTGGGAAGTGTGCTTGGTGTTGTGGCAGACCCACTGTACTCGATTCAGCAGGAGTTCTCCAGCAGCTGAGGTTTCAGAAATGTGACTGGGTATGTTATATGATACTACCACTAAAATAAAATCATGGTTTAGCTGAGTCAGTACTTTTGTGTTTTTCTCATGATTGATATGGATTACATAATAACTTGCATATATGTATGGTCATATTACTAAGTAGGGTTATCTGTTGAATTCATAAATTTTTGTTTATCCTTGTTGAATTTTGTGAGACCTTGAGGGTCTCGGGATCCCTACTGAGTATCTTTATGCTCACCCCTTCACGGGCTATGCCTGCACCATGTTGTGTTGGATGCCGATGACAGATAGTGCTGACTAAGGCTAAGAGTACCAGCCCTGGATGATACCTAGAGGGGGACCATACGGCTTGTCGGTACATGGAGGAGACTGAAGGACATGGAGTGCTGAGGATATGATCTGTACCTACCCTTCAGGTAGGAACATCAGAGGATGATCTTGTATCTGACTTGTATTTTTGATTAGAGGTATTTCATTTCAGTTGTAGTTGTACTTTCCAATTGGGCATGTATTCTGGACACTTTTACTTTCACCACTCTTTTGTTTTACTATTTACATGGTGTTTAAACCTGCTGTGTGATTTCTTGTGTGTCTCTTCCAGGTTATAAATCCAATGCCTTCCCAATTTTAGAAAATTATGCCTTTGGTGCTAGTCTCCAGCCCTTGGCCTATTGAAGGCGGGCTTGGGGTAGTCAGGGCATGGGCCCCGAGGGACCAGTTGTGACAAATTCATTTCAGTGGGAGGTTCTACCGCATAACTTAGGACTCTTATCTTACTTTTATACAAAAAATTGTTGTTAAGGGTAGTGAGTGTGGTTTTCAGTTCAGGGAGTCCAGAGTAGGTGCGACGGCCGACGTATCCATACACCAGGACCTTGACTTCTTATTTCCGACTTAGTGCACGAAAACACTGAATGTGTTTGTGTTTTCAATAGTTTTTTTAATTCATCTCAACTAGGTCAGCTCACCAAGTATAACTTTCAACCGTAGCGGACCTATTTTTTTAGGATTCCTCCATGCAGACAGCCGGCTAGAGTTATGAGAGTTGTATGCCATGATAGGCTACCAAGCGATGGTGCCTCACTACAGGGCCCTTTTCTAGTGGAGGCACCCGTGTTACCACTCCCCGTTGGGCCACTGATTCCACTAGCCGCACCAGAAGATGGTGCACGCCACTTGAGTGCCTTTCACGAGTTCCAGCACTAGATGCCACCTAGGACCCGGGGAGAGACTGAACCATATGCGGCTAAGGATTGGTTGGAGGCTATGGTGAGAGTTTTCAGACTGGTAGAGACACTATCAGACCTCATTGTGATCCTTGCTGCCAGCCCACTATAGGCCGCAACAGACAAATGGTGGAGCTTGATGCACCAGGTTCATGACGAGGTCATGCTTCTCTTGGCAGACTTCGAGAGCCTGTTTTGGGAAGAGTTTGTTCAAGAAACTCATCTCACATTGCACATATAGGAGATACTTCCTCTGCAGTAGGGTATCATGACTCTTTCTCAGTACTCAGTGAGGTTCACACACCTCTCATGCTACTCCACCGATATGGTGCAAGACCAATTCGTCCATTCCCAGACCTTTAAGCAGGGGCTCAGATGGGATATTAGAGCTTCGATGGTCTCACTAAGCATTCCGATGCCGGTTGGGGTGTTAGAGAGATCCCTTTTGGTGGAGTGTTTCCTTGCTGAGAAGTCACAGGCTTCAAGACCCACTAACAGTCATCACGTAGCCGAGTCTTCTGCATGTGGCAGCAAACAAATGTCACAGAGGTCTAAGAGAACCAAACCTATAGGTGGATGACTGGATGAATCAGGATTGGTTGTTTGGGGCACCCAAAGCGGAAACAGACATTCCAAGAGCAAGTAGTGTTACTCATTGGGTGGGTAGGGTCACATGGCCCGTGACTGTCTGACATGCGATACGAATTATCAGCAGACGGTCAGAGGACCGCCCAGAAAAAGCTAGAGATTCGATCGAGGCGGTATGCAGGGTGCAGGTGGAAGTGGCAGAGTAGCTGGTCGAGCAGCTGGCGGTGGGAGATGTTTCGAGGTATTACTGCCACCACCATCAGGAGGTCTACCACAATAATAGAGAGTAGGTGTATAGGGTAGAGTTCAACTATAGGCAGCTGAGGTCTATGATCACGACGCTTCAGAGATGATACGAGGTATGATCTGTGCCTACTCCACCTTATCTGCAGTACTTATAGACACAAGTGCTAGTCAATATTTTATTTCCAACGCCCTCGATCAGAGCTCGAAGATTTTGAAGGAGCGTTTGGCTCAATCCTTATGGTAAGAGACTCCTATGAAAGAAGATTTGACGATTACACACTGGTGCCAGCAATGTGATCTTATCTAGGTGGTGAGAGCTACGGCCGGAATATCTTAGTAGCGGCGTCGAGCCTTAGGACATCAACTTGGGTATGGGAAGGTTATCTACAGTCCATGCTCAGATTGATTGTATTAGGCATAATGTGTGGTTTGTCTACATGGATGGGACTAGGTTTCCCTTCACTGGAAAGAAGGGATTCTTTTCAGCACTAGACGGACTGACCAAGAGGAGGGTGCAGCCGAACACTCATCAGTAGGCTAGCCTTACAATCGGAGCTATTGGTGTGGAGAATCCGAGCTATCCTATAGTTGTGGACTAGTTTGCAGATGTTTTCCTTGATGATGTCCCAGGTCAACCTCCTCGAAATGAGGGGGACTTTTACATTGACTCTTCCCTAGGACAACACCGATATCTACACCAGCATATAGGATGGCTCTCACGGAGCATCATGAGCTGCGTGTACAACTAGAGGACTTGTAGTGGAATGGATTCATCCAACCCAGTGATTCTCCATAGGCAGCCCCGATTCTATTTTCCAAGAATGCGGATGGGAGCTTGAGGGTTTTTTTGACTATCGACGCTAGAAACTGTTGACCTTGAAGAACAAGTACCCACTCCCGAGGATTGACAACCTCTTTGATCAAATGAAGGGAGTGCAATGGTTCTCAAAGATAGACCTCAGATCAGGCTATCACTAGCTCAGAGTATGAGATGAGGATGTTCCAAAGACATCCTTTAGGTGTCGGTATGGCAACTACGAGTTCTTCGTTATGCCATTTGGTGTATCCAATGCTCCATCAGTGTTAATGGGACTCATGAACATTATCTTTCATCCATACCTTAACCGCTTTGTCATAATCTTTATTGATGACATTCTGATATACTCAACTACTGAGGAGGTACATTCCTATCACTTGCGGGTAGTACTAGATACATGTCGAGAGAACCAAATTTATGGTAAGCTCTCGAAGTGCCAGTTTTGGATCGAAGAGGTTCACTTTCTGGGTCATGTCATCTCAAATGCTGGGGTTGTAGTAGATCTTGTGAATATTGAGGTGGTACTTCCCTGGAATCCACCCAGTTGTGTGACAGAGGCGTGAAGTTTCCTAGGTTTGGCTGGATACTACCAAAGATTTGTGCCAGACTTCTCGAGAGTTATAGCACCACAATTATCCTCGATGACGAATGGGAAACCCTTAATGTGGTCGGAGAGATTCCAACAGAGTTTTCAGGATCTAAGTCAAAAGGATGACTAGTGGCTCCATTTTGAGGCTTCCAGAGGAAGGTGTAGTGTATGTAGTCTAATGCGACGCATCAGTGACCAGACTCATATGGGCCTTGATACAAGAGCGAGTAGTGATCACTTATGGCTCTCTAAAGCTAAGACAACATGAGGAGAAATATGCTACACATGACCTAGAGTTAGTAGCAGTGGTCTTCACCTTGAATATGTGTGGACACTATCTGATGGGCGAGTGTTTTACTGTGTACTTTGATCACAAGAGTCTTAGGTATATATTCTCCCAGAAGGACCTAAACCTGAGACATCGACGTTGGTTTGAGTTTTCAAGGACAATGACTTCGAGATAGACTATTCTCCTTGGAAGGGGAACATTGTTTTAAATACACTCAGTAGGAGATCTGGTATACAGTTTCTAGGTGAGGTGACGAAGCAGCTGGCTGCTTTACAGATATCCTATTTGGATATAGATAGAGTAGTTTTTCTTTAGTCTCTTACATATACTATCCCAATTCTTCAACACGTCTAGGTGGCACATCATGGGGATGCTGACTGGGAGACACGACGTGCTCAGATATCCACATGTCAGGCACCTGATGGATTTTTTGAAAGTGTAGAGCATGTCATCCTCTTCAGAGGATGTACAATGGTTCCAGTATCACTTCAAAAGGAATTTTTGAGGGTGTTCCACAAATCCACTCTAGCGGTACATCCAGGAGTGGAGAAGATGAACCAGGACCTCCATCAACAGCCCTAGTGGCTGGAAATGAAGAAGGAAATAGTAGATTTTGTCTCTCGAAGCCTCACTTGTCAGCAAGTGAAGGTGGAGCATCTGGTACCATCAGGCTTGGTTCAGCTTTTAGAGGTTCCAGAGTGGAAGTGGGATGAGATATCCATGGACATTGTGACAAGACTTCCACATACATCCAGGGGACCTCACTCGATTTGGGTGATTGTCAACCGACTCACCATGTTGGCCCACTTCCTACTGATCAGATATCACATTATAGTAGAGAGCCTAGGACGCCACTATGTGCAGAAGATAAAGACCTCTAGAGTTTGAGGATGTCGACCACG
This sequence comes from Viscum album, assembly GCA_963277665.1. Taxonomy (NCBI): domain Eukaryota; kingdom Viridiplantae; phylum Streptophyta; class Magnoliopsida; order Santalales; family Viscaceae; genus Viscum; species Viscum album. Next base: position 1,760,254,732 of record OY728120.1, on the reverse strand, counting down.
TCTTTCTATGGGTCTCCCCTCGACAAGGTTTGCAGTTATATGGATGAGGTGAAAAGTTATCTATGTGGTTCATCAGACCCTTTTAGGTCCTCAGCAGAGTTGGCGTGGTGGCATACCACATAGACCTTCCACCACAGTTGCACTGGGTGCACGATGTGTTCCATGTATCCCAGCTGAGGAGATACGTGCCCGACCCTTATTACATCATCAACCATGGAAATCTGGATGTCGATGATGGGGAGACTTTTATCTAGGTTCCAGTAGAGATGGAGGATCGATAGGAGCGAGTCCTTGATAGATAGTCAATTCCTCTGGTGCATGGTCGCTGGAAGCACGAGAACCTTCAAGAGAGCACATGGGAGCGGGGGGTTCATATGCATGCCCAGTACCCCCACTTGATCCCTTAGTTTGAGTTATGTCTTATGGGGACGTAAATCCTGAGGAGTAGGGAATATAAAAATCTAGTATTTCCATGTAATTTGTTTTAAATATATGGGTATTTTATGAGTCTGTGAAAATTTACGGTGCGTGATTCCGAGGCCCAGTGTTCCCAGAATGAATTACTGAACATTATTTCAGGTACGTTTAGTAAACATCTATGTAGGTTTTTCTAAATTTTGAACCGGTGCTCAGAATTGAAATATGAGAGCACCGTTGAACTCACAGCGTCGATTTTTGCTTAAAGATACTTTCACCTTGATGACAGATGGATGAGGGAGAAAGTTAGTTTTTGTGTTTTTCGTGGAAATAATAAAATAAAATAAACATCATTTTTTTATTTTGATCATAGATGTGGATATTTAAAGAGGGTCCAATAGAACTAAACCTCCATGTGGAAGTTGGAAATGAGAACCACCAGACCTTAACCTCCCATGAGAGGATAAGGTGGTAGGGACAACCTGAACCATAACCTCCCATGAGAGGTTATGGTGGTGGGGACCACCCGGGATTAAACCCCCTTGAAACCTCCCCCCTTTAATTGGGAGAAACCCTTAACTCCCACAATTAATGAGGGAGAGCCTCTTGACATCCTCCACCTTAATTGTGCCAACACACATACCATTAATCTTTCCAATGCACCACTTAATTGAGCCAATTTATTTTAATCCAATGTGAATTGTGCCTATAATTAAATTTGGGAAACACTTTTTATTATTGGATATCTCATTTATTTGGTGGAATTAGGGAGATTAGGAGCTCGTGGGAGAAAGCTTATCTAATGAATAATTCTTCCTTCACAAAGAACATCAACGACTTCAACCTTCTTCCTCGAAACATCATTCGATGTAGGACTTATTCATCTACAACGAATCGACGTCCTACTTCTCGATCCAACGTCAATCAACATAGAACAAGTGAGGGTTTTTAATTACATATGATTTCATTCCCTTGATTCTTCGCTTCTAAAAACAAAGAACTTATATAAAATTATAATCTTGTTGATCCACGGATGTTTTTCTTTCTGGGTTGGGAAAACATTGTTGCGGGATGTTGTAGGGGTTTATTCATTATTTGATTAACACTACCCATGTTCTCCCCTCTTCTTCTATTGTGGCGTTGGGAATATAAATTATCAAGGTATTATGGGAATTGATGTTTGATAATATCTTCAATGCTTGTTCTTTGTTTATGTTCTTGATGAACTGCTTTCTACCACTCTAAACCCGGAGGGTGCGGGCCAAACAAACATGACCAGACCGCTCACCATTCTTCTTTATAGTGTTCTTAGAAATGGAGGAAGGTGACAATAGATTCTAAGGTGACGAATGAAATGGTCGTGCCCTCCACAGTCTCTGTGACCTGCGTCGCCCATGTGACACTCCAGCACCATGGCTGAACCGGCTCTGCCACCCTAGGCCAAACTGCGCTGCCCGCCGACTGCACCACCTGCCGACCACTTTGGTCACCTTCCGTGCCTCCCTCCATCTTGAGCCACCAGCAGAACTCCCAAGCTGACTCAACTACACTAGCCCACCAGCCTTCCAAGCCACCCCGTCCAGACCGGCCCCTCGCGACACCCCGACCGAACAGGCCTCACGCCACTTCTTGAGCCGCCCTCGTGGCAGCCTCCGGGCCGAGCCTCCCAGATGACACCATCCGGGAAGAACCGACATCATGCTGATCCGTGGATGGTATGTGACCTCTTGACCCTCTACTACCCCTCGCAGTCGTGTCATGCCCTCTCGGCCCTACACGGCCCTTCGCGGGCTACTGGGTTGGGCCTAGCGGGCCGGGCCACACCCAATGGGCTGGCCTGCCCAATGGGATGGGCCAGACCCAATGGGTTAGACCGGGTCAACCCGAACATGGTCTTCCATATCTGGGTCAGGTCGAGTCTGTCCGACTGGGTCATACCGGACCTGAGCCCACTACAACCCTTTACTTTCTTTTGGCCATATCTTTGGCACCGGACGTTCGTTTGACGAACTGTTAGCAGCGCTGGTAATCTTGGAGCATGATGTTCCCTTTGAGTATACCATACTGGAGTCTGGGATACATTTGAGATATGGTTAGTTTGGATCATGCACGAATCCAATCGGGCCCTTGGGACTAAAAGATTAATTACTCACAGACCACGCATCCGATTGACACATTGTCTATTGTGTTGAGACCCAAATGACATTGCAGTCCTTTGAGATACATTTTCATGGGACTTCGTGACAGATAGAGTATCTACCAGTACCTCGTGGAGAGGATCCTCTTGGAAATGAGTGTGCGTAGTACGGAGACCTAGCAGCTAGATGAGACCTGATGACTGCTGACAGTTTGAAACGAAGTGACACTAATAGCCCTATGGGGAGTACTAGGGTGTCGTGGAAGACCCAGGATGGAGGTGCGCATTTTGTGATGAGGAATACCCATGGTAATCGACAAGAGGAGTACCTCAGCGGGATATGATGTGGAGCGTGCTTGTTGACGCGGCTGGCCCACAGTGGGGAGTGCCTTTGTGTGACACGGTAGACCAACAGTACTTGACAGGAGAGGTACCTCAGCAGTCCAAGGTTAGTGAGAAGTGCGCTAGGTGTTGCGACAGGCCCACTGTACTCGATTGAGCATGAGTTCTCCAGCAGCCGAGGTTTCGATAATGTGACTGGGGATGTTACTAGAAACTACCCCTAAAATAAAATCCCGGTTGAGCTGAGTCTGTACTTTTGTGTTTTCCTCTTGATTAAGATGGATTACTTAATAACTTCGGTATATGTATGGGAATATACCTAAGTAGGGTTATCTGTTGATTTCATTCTTTGTGGTTTATCCTTGTTGGTTTTTTTTTGAGACCTTTTGGGACTCAGGGTCCCTACTATGTATCATTATACTCACTTTTTCACGGGCTATACCCGCACCTTGTTGTGCTGGATGATGAAGACAGACAACACTGACTAAGGATTAGAGTACCAGGACTGGACGATATCCAGAGGTGGACAATACGGCTTGTTGGTACATGGAGGAGATGGACAAACGTGGAGTTCTGAGGAGACGATCTGTACCTACCCTTTATGTATGAAAATCAGAGTATGATCTGGTAGTTGCCTTTTGTTTTTCATTAGATGTAATGCATTTCATTAGTAATTGTTCTTTCTAGTTGGGATTTTATTCTAGCCAATTTTACTTTCATCACCCTTTTGTTATAATGTTCACTTGGTGTTTTGTCCAGTTTTGTGCTTTCTTGTGTGTGTGTTAGAGGTTATAAAGGTAATGCCCTCCCAGTTAAGGAATTATCCCTTTGGTGCTAGTCTCTAACCCCTGGCCTATGGAAGGTGGGCTTGGGGTAGTCACGGCACAAGCCATGGGGGACGGGTCGTGACATATATATAACATAAAAATTAAATTATGTTCTTACTATTATAATATGCCTCAATGAAATGAAGTTGAGGTGAAATCCATTAACTTAAGATTCCTTTGGGTTGAATGATATTTTAACTCTTATAAAATATTTTTATGAAATTTATTACCTTATTAAAGAACCATATTAATATTTATAATATCATATATTATTCTTCATGGAAATCATATCACATGTTTGTTAATAATATTTCATTATTTTCACAATTTTCGGTGTTAACTGCCTTGTATTCTGTTTATGTTTCGACTTGTTATTTTTTAGTTCCACATTATTTGATATTGATTTAATCAAATGAAAAATTTAATCAGAAATTTAAATATAATTTATATTTATTTTTTTATTTATTTGGTAACCCATATAAATTTTGTATTGGAAATTAAATACATTGTTCACGGTGATGGAAGGATGCACATACGCATGAACAATGCTTCAAATTTCTTATTGTATTGAAATAATGAAAATAAAATGATATATATACATATATATATATATTATCATTAAATTATCATTTTTATTTCATATATATAACATTGGATTTCTAAACCCGTCTTTAATACATTCCATGTAATGTATATGTGAATCATATTGCTTCGTGAGGTCATATTCCTTCGTACACATGATCGATGATATCATATTCCAACAAAATTAAATGAATAAATGTATGTGGGATATAAAAAATACATAATCATAATAACATTATAAATATCATATAAATTTATGTTATATATAAAACAATATATCCATCATTATTCCCAAACATCAAAGGTGGTAATGGGAAAACTAATAACATCTATTCATGTGGTGGTTGTTCACCATACACACAACGAATGATTTAATAAAGCCTTTGATTGGTGTGTGAGAATATTGGGGTCACACATTCACATAAAAAATCTTAGTATATAGAATAAATTTATTTTATTTTGTAATAATTTTATAATATGAATTTATGGAGGTGGGTAAAGAAATAAAATGGTAACAATTTTAGAAGAACATTACTCATTCCTTAGGTATCATCCTTAGGTTAATAGTAAAATTTTGATTGGTTGGATTTATATCCAAAATGATGATTGTAGGATTCGTAGTTGGATTTTTGGGATATTTTTGGGTATATAATTGATTAAAACATATAGTTTTATAGTGTGAAAAATATGGGATAGTAAGTGGACTTTTAAAGTCGAGGAGTAGTTCAATTCTAGTAAATAATCAAATGTATTCAATTTTGGGAGGTCTACCTTACCTAATGTTGGGGAAATAATGATAATAAAAATTGAGGATTTCTGATATATTCTACCCACACTACAAACACATAATATATCATTTTTTTTATCATTTTTTTCATTACCTCATATGTTTTCTTATTTTATCATTTTCATTTTCCATTTTGGTAACTAGTTTTCAATCCTAGGTAATTTATCGTATATGAGTTGAATAAAATGATGGTTAATAGATAATTTATAATCCATGACTCTAATTAAGATATATAATATCTAAAAAATATGTTATATGTTTTTTTGAAATTAATTTTAACACATGTGCAAGTAACATGTAAAAATAAAGATTTAATTGTAACCAGGCTAATAGATTTTTTTACAATATAATGGTCAAAATATTCATTATAATTAAAAAAGCGGGAATAAATATAGTTTATTTTAAATTTTTTAATTTATAAAAATATAATGAAATAATATAGAATTTTTATTAATTTTTAATAAATTAATCAAATATCATTTATTTGAAAATAATATTAACGTTAATTTTCACATTATTAATTTCATTGAAATTTAAAATGGCAATACATATATGGAATTTGAATATTTTACGTTAATTGCTGTTTAAAAAGAAATTTTCATCTAAAAAATGTTGTTCAAGAATTATTCATTCATTTTTACTATCATTTAAAATTTTTAGCATCATTAATTTTATTTCATTTTTAATAAAATAATTATTGCATTCTTATTTATAATAATTTCTTGTAACTTTATCTTCTTTTAAAATTAAAGATAAATTTTCATGTTAATGAAAAATAATGTAAATTTCATATTAATTTATATAACTAAACCAATATTGTTTTTGACAAATTCCAAATATTTATAGATATTAAATTAAATAAATGTTCATTTTTTCATTATATAACTTATTAGAAATGTCACTCTTAAACAAATTATCTAAACAACTCATAAAATTAAATAAATTTTTAATGAGAGTAGAATATGTACATAAAATGTGTTTTGTACATGTTTCTAGTTCATTTTTATACCTAAGTTTAAATTTCAATTCCTTTGTAAACTCATTTCTAACATAACCACGACAATTAATTTTAACTATTTTAAATAAAAAGATTAGGAAAACATTAATTTTCCCTTGATATAAATTAATAATTACTCTAACTTGAAATATTGAATCCATTTTTCAAAATTAAATTCTCATAAATTGAAAATTTTAATTTTAAATTATTCCTGTAAACGTTTTGAGAAAGAGAGCTTTTAAAGTGACCATTTTCAAAATATTACATTTTTTATATATTTTAATTATTTTTAAATTTATAAAAATATTAAAAAATTTATTAATATTTGAATAATTTTACTCCTGTGATAGAAATAAAATTAAAAAAAATGACATTACAAATAATATAGAATAAAGGGAATTATTTTGTTAAAATATAGTATTTATCAATATTCATCAAAAAATGAAACTTCTCTATAAATAACCAAATTTTTTCCTAAAGATTGTTTTGTTATCTTGATTAAAAACTGAATTTTATTTTTTCATATAAATTTTGGATAATGTTAAATTTAATTTAAAATTATGTGTGAAAAGGGAAACTAAAACTAATTTTTGGAAAATACATTTTTTTCCAAAAATATTTCACATTCTTCTCAATGACTCATATTATTATGTATAATAAAAAGATAACTAATAATTTTTTTTAAACAATATGTTTTTCATAAGTTGGTTAATTTTATTCAAACATTCAATTCCAATGACATTATTATTACTATAATATTTATAATAATATTAATAATATATGTTTTTTAGGTGAAGCCGGGAATTGTGTGTATTAGAAGAAATCAAATAAACTCATTATTGCATGGAATGAATGATATCTCATCAGTTTGTCAATTTAATGATATATAATATCTTTAATTTAAGTAAAACCATAAATATATTTCATTGTTTCAAGATTCTATATTCCATTATATCCTCAGTCCTGTGTGTCATGTGAACAATTTAATAAGATGTTATTCATTTATAATTTTATGGTGTTATATAAAATCTATCTAAGGGAATATATAATAAAAAAATTATTGGTAGTGTATATATCACCATTGTCCAACGAGATAATCCTTCGTATTTTTTAATATAAAAATATAATCGCTACATTCATGTCATGGGTTTTGTAATTTTTCTAATGATCCATCAATTAGTGTGAGGAATAATTTATCACCATTTATTTTTCATGTGAACACATCTGAGGACATTTTTTTTAATCACTATACATTATTAACCATAATCTACTACAAGGTAGTGTGAGATTAGGTTCACTATAAAACCATATATTCATTTCCATTAAATTAATTTTAGTGTCCTCCATCCATATAAACTTCACTCATTTTCAAATCAATATGGTGAGTGGATTAGATAATATTGAGAAACTTCTCATGAAATGACAACAGTATCCATAAAACCTAAGAAAAGTATTCATTATAGTTATCTTTTTTAGAAAATTCAAATTCTAAAAAAATATATATTTGTATGATAAAGGAATATACCATCACTTGTTATTATATTTCCAATTAATAAATCATTCCTAATAAACCTTACCTAGTTATTAAATGTTTAAAAAAACAACTCACTCCACAGGATCTTCAACAAAATCCTAAAGTGATATTTATTCTCCTCATTTTTCTATGAATATAAATGAAAATAATCTATAACTGTTACCAAAAACTATTTATGGTAGCCTATAAATAATCTATTCATTAAATCCATTAGGATAGTACATCAAATACAATGACCAAAAGTCTATATCAAAAATTCATATTGTAAAAACATTGCACAAAATGCCATCTTCAGTATAAGCGATTTATTTAACCTCAATTGATGATATCCAAATTTAATTTAAATGATGGAAATGTAGTTATGCACTTTTATAGGATCAAGTAATTCATAAATATAAGGGATATGAAACATTTTCTTAATTTTTATCTTTTTATGATCCTCACAATCAAATCAAGGACGCATTAACCAATATATTTTATTAATTAATAAAATAGTTTCACCCATGGTGATTCACTAGGGTGTATGATTCCCATATCATGATCCACCTATATATTCTTCCCAATTACTATTACTCAAATTGGAATATCAAATTTGGAGTCATTGAAATATCCATATAAATAGTTTTATGTTCTATTGAAAACCCAACATCACGAAATTATTAATGATGTAGTAGTTCATATTGAGAGACATAAAAAAATCTCATCTAATAGGTGAATACTAAATGATAAACTTCTCCTGAACTATATTAGATATAAAACTTTTTTTATATAAATTAAGATCGAAAATATGGAATTTATTTAAATATCACGTTCATACTAATCCTCACATCAAGAAATGATAATAGGTTCATTGAGATTATTAATTTTAATTACAATCCTATGAAAGTGATATTAGATCCATATAGTGAAATAAAATCCATTCCAAGAGTCCCATAGAAATAAAAAAATTTGAGAATTGAAATATTTTGGGTAAAAAATTTCGCATATACATAAAAAATTGATGAACTACAGACATGATATGCTACCATTGTTACAAGATGAGTTTTCATAGCTAAATAAAGATCTTTATCCTTGATTTTGTATAGTGATACAAATAGAAAATGAAAGTGAAATAAATAAATTGGTTTTTTAGGAATCAAACAAGACATTTTCAATTCTATATTAGATGATAAGTGTACCATTCAACCCATTATTATCATAAACCACTTCAACTATTGTTTTTTCGTGAGATTTAAAATTGAATTTGGTATTAAGAGGTTGTAGATGATGATAATAAAAAATCTTCATATTCATCCAGTAGTTAGTACAATTCCCACACTCATTTAATTTGAATCATAGGTACGTGGTGGTGAAGTATTTAAAATTTTCTTTTGTAATTTCATTAACTATCCTATGAATCTTGTTTCAATAACAACAGGGTTTATGAACTTCAATTACTAATTTAAATCACCTCTATGTTCTAAAAAATTAATTCCCTTTATGATTCTTCTAATATTTTTTCCATGTATATGGATTTAATATCTTTCTAACTTGTGATTTATTTGAGTTTTCATGAGACTTGAATTTTTTATTATTATCATAACCTTGGGAATGGAATGAATCTCTAATATTTATTTCAATATTTAGGACACATAAAATAATTTCATCATTGATAAAAAATTCTCATATATAAAACTCAATTTGGAGACTCTATTTTAAGACACCAACAAGTCATGATATTTTAGATCTAGGGATATCAGTTAAAAATGATCATGCCTTGAAAGCCTTTTAATTTTTTTAACGACTAATGGGTTTTTAATCCTATTTATTCTGATCATTAAATTACATCTCAATATTTATATAAAAATAGGATGAATGTACTCACTGAATAATATTCCATTAAACTCATCCAAATCAATAGAATCATTTTCCTCCATCTATATCAAATTATTAGTAAGATTACACAATTTATCTTTTTTGAATAATATTATTCTCGTAGTTGGGGAAATATTTCTTGCCCAGACCATTGACGAGTGGAAAATATCTTCACATTAGTGATGATCGATTACTCAAAAACAAGTGGATTAGAAGATCCATTAAAATATAGTGGATTTTATCTCAAGAATTATTTGATTGTACATATTTCTCTCGAATGATTATTTTGAAACATGAAATATCACCTGTACATAGAATGTTTTTTGAGCACAATATCATGAAGAAACATCCTAGATCCTATAATATGAGGTTTATATTGTTGAAAATAATTTAATTTTCCTTCACATTCATTATTAAAAAGAATTTTCTTCCATGCATAGAGTAATACCGACATTTTGAGTGTTGTAAAAAAATTTTAATGTGTTATAATATGTAATTGTGAAAAATATTTTTTACAATGTCTAAATCAAGAAACCATATTCTATTAAACCATAGTATTATCAATTTTTATTTATGATCATTACCAAAACAATAGTATTTTTTTCGTATACATAGATATGTCCCCATGTATTTCATAAACACTGTAACCCCCTAAAATAAAATAATTGATTAAACCTTAATTATATTCCAATCACATCATCCCTAGATTTTAATATATAAATATTACATCAATTTTAAGGAATATTAGATATGTAAAAATATCATTCATGGAACAAGTGTTGTGATTGTATGTCATTATGGAATAGATATAAAAAATTATAATTTGATTAATTATCTTTATCGTCTAATATAAATAAATTTTTATATATTATTAATCATATGCATACCCTACACTAAATATTTATCATAACATGGGGAAAATACAATATAATAAAATATGGATCATTGAATCATAATAACAATCAACATGGTGGTTTTTAGTCAATTATTATATGTATGAAAAATATTGGAATAAGTGTATGATATTATAACTATGACATTCAATATTCGTACAAATTCAAAAAAATCATAAATTTGAATTTTGTCAAAATAAAATAAAATTTCATAAAGATTTAATCATAAGAATGAAAATACATCATAACATAATTGTGAAACGTAATTTCATTTCAAACATGTCTTTGTGTCACCATAATATGTATATAATCTATTTCATATGTCAAAGTTATCTATATAGTCCATTGTATCAATCAACAATACATGTTTCCAATAGTGAATCATGCTCATCATCTTTTTTCTCATACTAAATAAAGCACTTCATGTTTTTTCCATAAATGATTAAGAACAAAAACATGTTTAACATATCAATATGATGAGATATAATAATTTTCCGAATTCATTTGATGAAGATTGAAGTCTAACATGTGACATAATTAAAATTGTACATATGTATTCCAAAAGGTCATATAACCTTCATAACATCATCATATCATAACCCATGTAATGAAAACAAGTTACCCATTTCATAAAATTATAACATCACAAATGAAAATTTGTTTATTGAAAATATTATCAACATATATTTATAATATCTAGATAAATACAAAAAATTCTATAATTTTAATAAATCCCGTGTAAAATATTAAACCAAATAATGTTTTTATCATTGAGAAATGTTAATATAATTAAAAATAATTAAAATCATTCTTAATAAAAATACCCCTTTAATTTGAAAATTTTATTTGTAAATATAATAACTATGTAAATAATAATGAATATTTGTTTTGTAAAGAACTGTGTAAATTTTTAATGGATGGTTCAAATCAATGAGGCATCATTATAGTGACTAATTGGGTTCATTCCATATATAGTAAAAAATCAATATTTTTACATAAATTGAAAAAGAACCTCATTACGAAAACAAAATGTATATTCCATGTAATTGTTTTTATAGAAATTCATAAAAAGGTAAATATGACTTTAGAAAAAAATAGGAAATTATTATAATAATTATTGAAATCATATTTATTTAAAATATGTATTTGGATAGAAAAAACATTCAGTCCAATGAGAGAAATAAATTAGAATTTTCATTTTAAAAATAATTTTGATATACTAAATAACTAAAGTAACAATAATTAATTGAAAACATATAATATCAAAAAATAATAACGGATATTAATATGATGGGATTAATTAGATATGTAAATTACAATTTCCTCACACTGAAATTCAATCACAAATAATCCCGATTAAAATATGAGTTAAACATTAACCCCTTACACATGTTTTAACCATTCATCAATCACATTCAATGAAACTATATACTAAAAAAATTATAAATGTTTTTAGTAAACATAATCATGTGAATAAAAAAAATTTACTATTTATTAATAAAATCATATCCCTTATTTATTAATTAATTTTTATTAAAATTATTGTTCTCAATGATAACCGCTTGGTTTTCCTAGAATGATTCAATTTGGTAGTCTTTTTCCTTATAATTTAATGATGAGTAAATTATTTACAAAATTTAAATCATGTTATAAATATAATTTAGATGCATTATTATCATATTTGTAATCATTCATATAATGTAGGGATGGAAAATTTATATATAATTCTTAGAGAGGTGGTAGAAAATATGTACGCATGAATGATTATTATATTTTTACACTAAAGAAAGTAATTATCAAAAAGTAAAAAATCATGATTAAATAATAATTTTCATATCATATATATTTATTAAAAAATAATTATTATTATCCATGTAATGTGTAAATTAAGAATAAATTTACCCTGTTCGTGAGGCAGTTGTCCGTTATACACACGAATGATGGATTGATATCCTATTTCATTCGAATAAAGGATGATAACAATGAATTAATAATCACAATAAAAATCATTATTAATTATACTTAATTCATTATATATTTATAATTTCCATTATAATTTAAGAGGTTATGGAAAAATAAATAATGAAAGTTATTGGTTTAGGCGATTACCAGTTATTGGAAAATATTCTTAATATCTTTGTCAAGGACCCTAAAGATTTCATTTTAAGAAGAAAACCCCACAATAATTAGGATAAGGATTTTTATAAGATAATTTCTAATAGTATCTATGGGATATAAAATTGAATGTGATGTAATTATGTGAATGGATAATATACTTTTTATAATATGGGGGAGAGTAACTCGTTGAATTTCCGAAATTATTAAGATATAATTTAGTCAATCATAACACAAATGGTTCCAAAAACCTATAAATGGAAATGTTTTAACATTCTTTTTCCATATCTAGTCCCTTATTCGCTATTTTTATAATATTTAAATTTTTTATGTTCTTTAATAATATTTTCATATTAAAAAATATCATTATTTTTAATTTAAACACTATTCACATAAGTTCACCTAAATCCCATATGGAAATAATTTTAATTAATATATAATATTTCATAATAATAATAATTAGTTATATTCACAAATAAAATTCATGGAACACTTGTACTATCTCATCTAATATTTCTATTAAATTTTTAAAAATCATTTATTATATTGTTTTACTAATTGTAGAAACATTGTGTTGGTGTAACATATTAATTTAATGTCATTATATAATAAAAACCAGTATATTTTAATTTTTATCATAGAAATAATTTTAATTTGGTATAAATATACATATATATTCATTTATAACATGTTTTTGTCCCTAAGTGGGAACATAAGATATATTTTAAACTCTTATATTGAGATTTTGTCACATTATTTGATTTAAATTTGTTGCTTGTAATTTTCAGGGAATATTTGACATTAAAAAATAGGTCTTAAGGGGAAAAGTTTCAAATTAACATAATCTATTAGTAATCTTTGTCAATAATTAAATCCTTATAACATATTTTGTACCTAGATTCACCCAATTTAAATTTTACCGAGGTGATAAATTTTACAACAAATTTTATACTTTGTAATGTCGTGGATGTTCCATGTAAAATTTATGAAAATTTTATTTTTTTATTTTTAGACCAGAAACTGAGATGGAATGGTATTCCCATGGTTGGGGTGCCAAGAATATATGTTTGAACTATATTTACATTTATTAAAAATTTCACGTGTGCAGGTTTTTGGTAACTTTTAAACGAGTGCTCATATTTGAAATTAGAGCACACTGTTGTCTTTAGAGAATTGAGTGTTCCTTATGTATGGTCTAACTTCAAACTACACTGTTCAACTTCTGAAAATCATTTTTGGACATTTTCAATAAGAATAAAATTTAATATAAAATGTTTTTTTATTTTTCTTTTAATGTATCATGATATTTCAGCAATGTTGGAACCTAGTGACAAAGAATCTATTTCCATTTATAACTGATACAATATGGTGAATCTATTTAAAATAGAAACAATAACACTAATATACATATTTAATCAGGTGCACTGATCTATTATAAAATTCATAGTGGAGGATAATTTCTTTGAAACCCTGTTATGCTTTGTCACTGCTGACAAAGAACGCCAACGAACAACGAATCAAGGACCTTCATCGATAGATCACATTCAATAATTAATTACCAATTATGAACGACCATCATTCAACTTAAGGGGTTTATTTTGAATCATTATTTCTTTCCCTATTCATTTTTCAACTAAAGAATGCGGAACAACCGATGAATAAGTAGATCCGTAGTTCGATCTTTCTTGAGGAATGGTTTAAAATGTGTGATTAAAGGGGATGAATCTTAATAAATACTCTTTTATTCCTTTTTCATATTTTTTCCAACATTAATGGACCAAGAAATAAACCAAAAATTTTATGGTCCATTATCAGTTTGTAATTGTGATCTTTCTCTCACATGTTCTCGCATTCTTTGTTGTCAGCCCAATGTGTTCGCATCAGGCTGGTTCAGGAGGTTATGAATGTGACTAAAACACCAGAGCAACAAAAAACCAATTTTGAACCCATGGAGATGATTAATGCAACCCAAGGGAATAATAATGATTCCATTTAGAAAAAAAGGAGAATTAGAGTGTGACTGGAGTTCCATAAAAGGAGTGCACCAGCGGCAACGGTGGTGAGACACAGTGGCATCAAGCCACGACCGTGAGAAAAGGCAGTGGAAGGACGTGTCTCCCCGAACCATTTCAGTGGAGGACCCCACGACATAGTGGTTATGGGTGGCAGAAATGGTCACGAGATCTACGGATGGCAACGAGCATCGACTAATCATAGAAGGAGGTCGCATCATGCAGCGAAGGGTCGTGATCCATCGAGACTCTGGAAGGACCCCATGACAACCATCGTGGTGTGGATCATAAGGAAGACGAACAAATTGAACACAATGGGATATTGAATTTACAAGGTAGTGACGCAACAACTTTCATTTCCCTGGTGGATGAATTGGACCATGTCCAAGAGGGCCTGCCTAGAGCCAGAAAGCTAGGACCTGCTGGGGCGGGGCAGACCCAGTGGGCCGGGACGACCCAACGATTTGGTCTTTCCAGGTCGGTCTGTCCTGGCCAGACCCGATCCACATCCAACTGGCACCTTTTAACTTAAATTACCATATCCCTAAAATTGTGTTTCCATTTGATGAGATGTTTACAGCATTGGGACCCTTGTGACGATGTCGTCCTTTAGAGATACTCTAAGTGAGTTTCATTTGAAGTTGTCATATCAACTATTGGCTCGAGGAGGTGGTTCTCCTATAATGAGAATTAAATTGACTAAATCCTATGGCCAACTATGACATAGAAGTTATGTGATTACGTAGACTATATGTCTTACCATGAATGTGTTCCTTATCAAGACATTGTGTCTTAACAAGACTAATTTCGTACTCCCATATCCCACCGAGGTGAGGGTCTTATAGTCCATGATGACACTCTATTTGTTACCTATACTATATGTTTTACCAACACGCCTTATGTTGTCAACACTCCATTTGTTTCCTACACTCTTTGGGTTACTAAGACTCTATGTGATACCTAAACTCCTTTTGTTACCAAAGCTCATTGTGATACTTCCTGAGGGTATGGTAAATTCTTTCGAAAATCATGTTTACTCACCATAGACATATACTTAATGTGAAAGTATTATAGTTATAGAAACCCATGTATTTATTACACAATTAAACATGATTTATTAAATAATATTTCACTGAATACAACCCATAAAATTTAAAGGTATTGTGTCATTGGGGCTTAGGAAAATTTCATGACTACTTAAGACATAAAATACAATATCATAATTGGAAACTTCTTTTATAAGAGCAAAAATTTCAGTCATACTTAGCATTGCATGGGATAACATGAGGGAATAAATAATAAAATGGTGAGATATAAAACTATGTAAGGGAGTAAAAAGAAGAACAACATGAATATTTAAATACATATTAGGAAATATAAATATCAATGTATAAAAGAGAAACATGAAAATAAAGATATGATATTACATGATTATCATAACATAGAATTTGGGAAACAAATTTAAACACTACAACTTAAACATAATGAAATAATGTAACCCCATGTCCAATCAAGGTGGTCAAATGTACTAAACAGAATCCTGAATACCCTTGTCCAAACAGGATTTATCATGATACTAAAAATTACACAATTCATTGGAATGCTCTCAGGGAGCACCCTTCATGATCCTTTCAGTCTCATGCTGATGAGTTCCACATAGATCATATAACTTTTATTCATTCAACATCATCATTTATTCCATAATAAAGGAATGTGTAATACATATAAGAATGTATATAAGCAATAAGTATGTTTTCTTAAAGGTGAATACCCTTGGTAGATAAATGGGCATGATATTCACTACATGATGATTTTGGAATGAAAAATCACAGTGCAATTTTGGTAGGACAACAACGTCACCTGGGGATTCATAAAATTGGTTTATGAGAGAGAAAGTGGTCTTTGATTGTTTAGAAATTAATTTGGTATTAATAGGATCATTTGGTATAATATCCCTACAAATGAAATGAAATTTGAGATGAATGATATAAGAGAAATGATTTAATTGAAATGAGGATAGAGAAATCCATTACAAAATTTCAACATGGTAACAGGTGTACATGGGTGGGATTAATGATAGTGAAATGGGTATATCATCATTAATACATAATAAAGGTATTAGGGGGGAGTTTATAAAACGTACCTCGTCATTTTTAATTAAAAAATAAATTTGAATAAAAATATTAGATAACATGGAAGAAAATGAAAATGGATGGAAAGTGAGGATCCCTCACTGGGATATGTGATCCCAAAGGCTTGAGAGAGGAATACTTGGATCATTGGCCACCATATGAGGACTATAGATAGTGGAGAGTAGTGTTATGATGAGTATCAAGGAGTTTTAGTTAAGAGGAATGGGTTCTTTGGTGGTTTTGTATATGAATTGTGGGGGAATTGTTTATTATTTTGGTTTTGGACCCTACACACTAATATATTGAAAAGCTCAAACCATACCATATTTTTTTACCATTTATTCTATAAAATGGGAGTGGAATAAATTATTTTAAAAGGATAATGGCTGAAGATATTAAAATATTTCCCTTTCTCATGTGGAGGTGAGTCACACCCTCAAGGAAGTGAATTAAAAATCATAAAATATGTGATATAATTTGGAGGATTCACAATGGAATTATAAAACAAGTAAAAAAATATAAAATAAAATTATTTTAAAATTAGATAATATTTTTTTTCAAAAATAATTTTTATGGTATATATAATATCACTATTGGGTAATTATGATGTCGTAAAATAGACTATATATTTTTATAATATTAAATTTTTACCCACAAATTCGATTGTATCTGAAAAATATAAAAAAATCACTATTAGATAATTTCAACATCCTAATTCCAAAAAGAAAATATATTCATTTTATCTAAATAATTTTCTATGACTAATTATTAACTTTTAAAAAGAGAATAGGCATTTTTTGAAAATTTATGGGTTTTGAAAAAATTATTTTTTAAACATTAATAAAAATTTACACATGACTTATTAAAAATCATATACTCATTTATTATTAATAAATGTAAATTGATAAAAATATTTTATTAAAATATTAATTATTTCAAAAATTCATTATTTCCATAAAATAAATTCGTTAATTAAAAAAAGAGACTTTCTATTTTATTGTATAAAACTATTACCCTTGTCAAAGTGATTTCCTAATCATTTATAGATATGTAATTGAATAATAAACTTTTATATCAATTTTTTATATAATTATTAATAAATAAATAATATATTTATTTTTCAAAATTACCATTTTTACCTAAAAAATTAGTTTATCAAATTCGTAAATTTTTTAGGAAAGAATATTCTCATAATGGAATTGTTGGAATAATTATTTTATTTTTAAAAATTCATTACACAATAAGTAACTAATAACTTATCACATAACCCATTAAAACACCTTCATAATACCTATGGGTAAGGTATATGATGGTGAAACGCTCTTGGGGCAGATTGGCTAACAACATCTAGGTGATAATCTCAATTAACTTGAACTTCTCCTATATGCAATTCCATTCATGATTAATGTGTTGAAGCTTGGATTGGGATTTGTTAATAGATAATCCCATTGATTCTACCTCCATTCCAAGCTTTGAAAAATGAGCTTCGTACGATTTGAGTCTGTTGGATGAGGCTATCATCAATTGTTTTGGGTCGAAAGGATTTTTTGAAACCTTATATTTATATTAGTTTTGTTATCACTATTCAACTACTATATTATGAAAAATAATTATACTTAATGGTATTTTAAAACCAACAATAAAAAAATTGTACATGGGTTTTATATATGTATAAAATATTAAATGAAAGGAAATTTTATTCGTAAATGATAATGTCATTACAACCTTCCCCCTTTAGAAATTTAAACCTAAAAATTTCCTTTAACCACACTAAAACAAATGAGGGTAACTCTGCCTCATCACATCCTCTACTAACAATGTTTCTTTTTCAAACATATAGTTTCTCTATAACACATTTATGAGGGGAACTGTCTTATTTCATAGAACATTTTCCCTATGATCTAAGATCATCACCATATTTTATTCATAGTAGAGGTCATTCTATAACGGTACCCCCTATGGATTGCGTACATGTGATTGTTCAAGTTTTCACTTTCTTAAGAGTTATACATGGAATGCTTCAGGTACTGGAGACATGTTCCGTGGGAGTTCCTGTCAATGTGACATTCCTCTGATGCGATCAAGGATCTGAAAAGGGCCAATGTATCTTGGTATATTCATTCCATTCATCCAAAATCTCATAACTCTCTTCCATTGTGATATGTGGAGAAATACTATTTCTCTAACATTAAACTCTAAGTCTCGTCTACGATTGTTATCATAGCTCTTTTGACAACTCTAATCCAAATTAATGGGTTGTAGTATAGTATTAACATTCCCCACCATTTCTCAACCATTTCAAGACCTAGATTTTTTCACTCCCCAACTTCATCCCAAGATTCCAATGAACTACTCATTTTTCTATAATGTTCATTAAAAATATCCATTTGGATAGTTGAGTGGAAACATTTTTTGTACGAGAACTGAACTAGAGAAAGATTTTTATACCATTCTCATTTGAAGTCCATTGAGTATTCTATCGATATGACATCAAGTGTTTGGAATGTTTACAAAGATTGGCCATCAGTTTGAGTATGATAAATCATTCTGATGTTCATCTCAGTATTCTGATCATGTTAGAGACTATTTAGAAATATAGATATTAATCTTGAATATCTACATGATTCAATTAACAGTGGTACATCATGTACCCTTAACACTTATCTAATGTATATCTGTTTCAGTTGATCCAATGAGAAATATTCAAGAATTAAAATGAAATGTTCAGTCTTTGTATGACGATCCCCAACTTCCATGATAGAACAATTTCTTTTTCATGTCTTCGGAAGTCTTATTCCAATGTCCATAGTGATGTTATTCCATTTCTATAATTGCATTGATAATGGATTCATAATCCCATTTTACTTTTATCTCTATCCATTCACTTGCTAACATGCTAGGGACTTTGATGTATATTCAGTGATATCCTTATACATGTTATCTCTCAAATAATTCTCTTGGAGATACCAATACATATTTTTGTTTCATTGGTGAATGGAGATATAAAAACTTTGTACATCATCCAACTTTTTTTAACTGATGATTTGATGGAACACATATTCATGACCCTAATATCAAAAATCTATATTCAATAATATTAAACCATGAGGATTTCCCTTTTCATATATAGTTTCATCATTTTTCTAAATTCTCATATCATCTTTTTGAGCATCCATTAACCTTTTCAAAAAAGTAATTTGATCAATCATTAGTGAATGGATTGATGATGTTACCTTCTTTATATTTCCCATGTCCATATTAATAAAATCTAATAAGATTGGAGCATTTTGAATTCTCATCAATGATAGAATTATTAGTTCATTACTACATAGAGAATCTACCACATTATTTTCCTTCCCAGGGTTGTAAGGTATTGACCAGTAGTATTCCATGATGAGCTCTAACCGTCTTCATTGGTGCATGTTTAGCTCTTTCTGGGTCAATATATATTTGAGGGATTTTTTATTAGTATATTTTTCACACTTCCCCCAAAATATATAATGTCACTATATTATCAATGAAAATATCACATATTCTATGTCCAGATCATGCATGAGACAGTATTGTGCAAACAGTTTCAACTTCCTAGAGGCATATACAATGAATTGTTTATTCTTTATCAACACACAACCCATTCCCTTCTTTGAGGCATTTATAAAGGTTAAGAATAGATTCATACATGTGGGTAGTGTGAGAACAAGGGTTGTGATAATACTCTTCATCAACTCTATAAAGCTTTCTTCACATTCACCATTCCAAGAAAACACGATTTCCTTCAATGTTATCTTAGAAAAATGGTTTGAAAATCCTATGCAATTTCCCACAAATTATTGATAATATCCAGCTAACCCAAAGAATCTATGGATATCCATCATAAATGTCGGCATCAGACATCACTGAATTTCTTCTATTTTGGAAGGAACTACAGATACCACATTGATTGTGATGATATTCCCCAAGAATGAGACTTCCATCAACCAGAACTCACACATTTTGTGCTTTCCATAGATCTTATCCTTTCATAACTTCTCTAGTACAATGCATATATTCTCCTCATACTCCTCCTTGTTTTTGGAGTATATTATAATATCATATATAAAGACTAAAAAATATTTGTTGTGGTAATATCTAAAGACTATATTCATCATTTCTAGGAAGGATGTGGGAGAATTAGTGATTCTGAAAGGCATTAATATGAATTCATAGTTCCCATACATTGTATGAAAAGAAGTATTTGGAATATCCTCCCTTTTCACCCTTTATTGGTAATATCCCAACCGCAGATCTAACTTGGAGAAGTATTATGATCCATGTAGTGGTTCTAAGAAGTCATCAATTCATGGAAAGGATACAATTTCATTATTTTGATTTTTTTGAGCTCAAGATAATCAATGCAAGGGAACATTGGACTCTTCTTCTTCCTCACGATGAGGATTGGGGAATTGCATGATGAAGCACATAGCCATATAAACCCTTTATCTAGATTCTCTCATAGTTGTTTCTATAACTTATCATTATTCACAATAGCCATTCTATATGGTCTCATGGATATTGGAAGTACCCTAGGTATATGATCAATTGAGAATTTAACATCTCTTCTTTGAGGAAGACAAGAAAATTTCATAGGAAACACATTAGTGAATTCCCTTACAATAGGCATGTATTCGAGGATGGTTACTTCATTAGACTTAGTATTTGGAGAAATATATGTGTGCTAATAGGGAAGTAATATCAATACATTAGATGGTGGTTCTAAATAAGACTCATTATCCTTCTTACCCTTGAATATAAATGGGGGCAATTCACTATATGGAGAGTGATTTTCCTCTCGCGATAATTTGTGTTTTCTCTCTATAGGGAAATCTAATCCATTCCAAGAATTGTATGAAGATACCCCTAGGGATGTTTGATAAGGTTTTAAGAGATATTAAATC
This sequence comes from Viscum album, assembly GCA_963277665.1. NCBI lineage: Eukaryota > Viridiplantae > Streptophyta > Magnoliopsida > Santalales > Viscaceae > Viscum > Viscum album. Next base: position 1,760,233,169 of record OY728120.1, on the reverse strand, counting down.
CCGAAATTGGGATAAGGGATGTGTTATATTCATGGGATGCTATAATTTCACCATTTTTCATTGTCACTGATGTCACCACAACCATGATTTGTGGTGATGTTTGGATAGTTCTAATAATCGTTCGGGATATAAAAGAATGAGTATTACCATGGATGATAACCCAAACTTTAAATTTTTGATTCTTTTTCTACAATATATTATAAATACTTATGGATGAGTAATTTTAAACTATTAAACACAAGAAGGGGAATCCAATGAAAAAAATATAACATATAAATTAAATTTATCTCCTTAACTTAAGAATTTTTAGGCTACATTATATGTTATCCATGATCTATTTCCTAAACAATATTATTTTGTTATTTTTTTTCATACTCCATTAATAATGGTTCATAATATGATTATGAATTTAACAAATAATTCCCCCAAGGTGTGTCGATCCAAGAGTGTAGGAAAGTCCTTTTTCATACAGCAGTTCCCATTCAAGTCTATGTTAAAGTGGTGTTTTCATGTTTTAACCCTATGTACATATGTTCGAGAGTCACCACTATTTGTTCATATCCAGATAGGGATTCATTTTTTTTGTAAACCAAGTACTCTATAATCTCCAAAATTTAGGGATGTTTTTCATAAACACAGTCATATCCCTATGGATATCACTATCTCATTCTAATACTAATCCAAAAAATAATTATACTTATTCTATGATTCCAAAAATAATAAACCAGACCATTATTACAGGATTAAACATGATTAATTAAAAAAATTACACTTATTGTATCAAAGAAGATCAATATGACTAGTTTTTTTTGGGATTAGGAACATTACAATACAACATATGAAATAAAATACAACATCATTATTGAAAACATATTTTACATGACCACAAGATTCCATTGTACTTATCATTGTATGAGATAACCTGAGGACATATATAAGAAAAGTGTGAGATATAAATCCAATTAAAGGAGTAAATAGGTCGTATCATGAAGAATAACATAAATGATTGGGAATATAAATATAAATAGTTCATAAGAGAAACATGAACATAAAGGCATGATATAGCATGATTATCAAAACATAGAAATGTGGAAACAACTTAAAAAATTGTTTCTTAAACATAAAGTAATCAGTTAAACCCATGCCCCAACATGGCGGTAATATGACCTAAATGGAATAAAGTAAATCAATGTACCAACATTATTTATCATGATACTAATCAATACACAATTCAATGGAACGCTATCAGGGTGCACCCATCCTAAACATTTTTATCTCATGCTTTAGTGTTCCACATAGATCATATAATATAGATTAATTCAACATTATAATATATTAAATGATAATGGAATGTGAAGTAAATATATTAAATTATAAAATCAATCTGTATATGTTATAATTTTGAATACACTTGACAGATAAATTGTTATGGTATTCACTACACGATGATTTTTTCTTGGGAAATTGCAGTGCAATTTCGATTGCATAACGACATCACCTGGGGATTCAGAAAATTGGTTGATTAGAGAGAAATGAGTATCTCATAATTCAGTCAGGAGTTTTTCATTAAGGGTATCATGGAAAATAATATCAAAATATATTAAATAGAACTTTAGATGCATAATATAATATATATGCTTGAATGTAAATGAGGAGAGAGAAATCCCTAATGGAATTTCAGCATGGTAACCGGTGTACATGGGAGTGATTAATGTTATTGAAAGGGGTATATCATCATTAAAACATAATAAGGGAAGTATTGTGGAGGTGTTAAAACATACCCCATCATTTTTAATTTAAAAATAAATGAGTATAACAATATACAAAATCATGGACAAAAATATGAAATGATGGAAAGTGAGGACCCCTTAATTGGATGCATGATCCCCAAAGGAATGGGAGAGGCTTCGTGGGAGCATGGGGGAACCTTATGGGGGATATATTGTGTAGAGAGAATATTTAGGACAAGAATAAAAGAGTTTTGGTGAATTGGAATAGGTATTTGGGTTGGTTTATATTGGTAAGGTGGTGGATTAATTATTATATTTGTTTTTGGAACAACACACTAAAATATTCAAAACCACAAACCATCCCATGGTTTTTGTCCATGGTTTCTAGAAAAGGAAGAATTTTTATAAATTATATTAAAAGTAAAAGGGTATAATATATTAAAATATTTACCTTATATATGTGGAGGAGAGTCAAACCCTCAATGAAATGAATTTAAAATCATAAAATATAATATACATTTTTGAAGATTCACTAAGGAATTATAAAATAAGTAATATAAATCTAAAAACACATTATATTGAATTTATACCATTTATTTGGTCTATTTTTAATTTTATGGTATTTATTACATCACTATTGGGTCATTATAATTTCATAAAGCACACTATATATTTATATATTAGTTAATTTTTACCCAAAAAATTGACAGTCTCAGAAAATTATTAAAAATTTACAATTGGATAATTTTTATGTGCTTATTCCAAAAATAATATTCATTTTATCTAAATAATTTTATAGATATATTAATTTTTACTTTTAAAATTAGAATTGACATTTATGAAAAATTGACTTGTTTTGACAAATATAGTTTTTAAACATTAATAAAAACTAAAATTAACTTTATAAAATTATATAATCATTTTTTGTTAAAAATTAAATTTGACAGTAATATTTTATTAATATATTAATTATTTAAAAAATTAATTAATTCTGTAAAATAAATTCCTCAATTAATAAAATACATGGTATTTTAAGGTATAAAAATATAAATCTGATCAAACTGATTTCCTAATCATTTATAGATAATGATTTTATATAATAACCATTTAAACGAAATCTTTTTATAATATTAACAATACAAAATTAATGAATATATTTTTCAAAAGTACCATTTTTACCCAAAAAATCATTTTATCAAATACCTAATTTTTTGAGAAAGTCTATTATCATAAAGGAATTGGTAGAATAAGTGTTTTATTTATAAAAATGTATTAAAAAATAATTAACTAATAACTTTTCACATAACTCATTAAAACACTCAAGTATGACCTAAGAGTAATGTGTACTATGATTATAGACTCTTCGAGAAGCTCATATTACATCGCCCGACTAGTAATCTATATTAACGTGAACTTCTCCCATTGATGATTATGTTCAAGCTTAACGTGTTGAATATTTGTTTGGGCTTGTTCAATAGTGAATCTCTATCATGCTACCTCCATTCCTACCTCTGATAAATTAGATTTTTATGGCATATTTGTATTGTATGAGGCTATCATCTCCTTTTTCACAGTCAAAAAGATTTGTTAAAACCTCATATTTATATTATTTGTGTGATCACTATTCAACAAAAATATTATTAGATGTAATGATACTTAATGGTAATTTAAACACAATTATAATAATAAAAAGTGTTCAAGTGTTTTATATATCCATTATATATTAAATAAAAGGTAATTTTATTCGTTAAAGATCGGTTCATGACACTATCGACTCTCTTGAATGTTCTTCTTAGAGGCTACACTTCATGTTCTTATTCGGTAGTCTACCATGTGTATTTCATTCAAGTTTAACTTTTTGGTTTGGGTTACCAAATGATTACTATTCTACTAACCTCTACATTGACATTTAATGCACGTGTGGTGCCTTGTGAAGATGCTCAATAGCATTGACAGAGTCCTTGGTGGGCTAGAGTCAGGTGGTGCTTCTTTGTGAACCGACAGACCTGATACACTTTAGCGACATTTAGACATCTTTCTGTACCTATATATTAAATTGGTTTATCTACTTATGAGATCCATGAGCATGTATTTTTATATTTTAGTTGGGCTTGTATTCAGGACAATTTAGTTTTCAGTTTGAATGGTAACTCTCAGTGGTTTTCTTTGTGGGTTTTATATCTGTTTACATTGTGATTTTAGTTTAGTATTTTTTGGGGATGGGTGCGTGTGTGAAGGTTATTAGGAAAATGAATACACTTTGGTGGGAAACACCTACATAACACTAGTCACAACCACTTCCCTATGGGAGGCGGACATGGTGTAGTTACAGCATGAGCCCCGAGGGACATGTCGAGACATACATAATGACCAAAAATATAATGTTAATATTTAAAATATTTTACCTTAATGAGTATAAATATGGAATTCATTAGATAAAATTAAATTTCATAAATTATAAGTGATTGATTTTAATTTAAGCACCACAATAATGAAGAAAACATTTTTTTAGAAAAAGAATCATTTTTAATCACTAAATATGATTTTATTCTTTTTATGTGTATAAAAATGTATTTATGAATTCTAAAAAAATTTATATAATATACATTTCATTTGAATAATTAAATAATTGTTATTAACTTATGAAATTAATACAAAAGTATTTTTTTCACATAAAATATTTTTTTCCTAAAAACATTAACATTATTTTTAAATTATATTTATTTTCGATTCAAATCATTTTATTACTAAGGAATTACTTTTATAAATTTTAAGAAAATATATATTTCATAAATTAGTTTTTATGAATCAAACCAACCAATCTGGCATCTAGGTGTTGACATAGAGAAAATAGTTTACATAATCTGGTGTGGTACATTTAAACATGATGTTTCCTGTAATGAAAGCTATCGGAAAAATAAAATTATTTAAAATGTACATTTTAAAAAAAATCATGTGGTGTTATATTTTCACTTGGGCCCTTATAATATAAAATATTCATATTCATATTTTTAATTAGATTGGCTGGATTTAATTATTTTCCACATCATCAAAAAATTATATAGGATATTTTTTAGATAGTGTATATTAATGATTAATTATCGTTTAAAAATTTACTTTTAGAGGACTAACTATGCCTCTTTAAGAACTAGGAGTAATCATGTAACACTGTGAAAATATCCTAGACCATCCCACAAACATTTATAACATCAGTGTGTGGTATGAATGATTCTCTCTTAGTTTATTAAGGATAACATCAATATAGTGTACATTCTTATCACAAAACTAGTGCACCCTAAGAGAATCATAATGATTAATAGGAAGATCAGTTGAACCATTACGGGTAGACTTCATTTGAAAGATTCTCCACTTCACCTACAATATAATTTATTTAACCGATCAGAAGAATTTCCCATATGAGGAATCTAGTGATCATTTAAGCCTTAACATAGAAGTCCATTAATGACTAATAGTGTTCCCCAAGGGTTGTATAACAATCTAACAACATTAATGTCATGATTATGAGAAATCACTGACACATACACTAGAACCAAATCAAAGATCCCAACCATATGATTATCCTAGTCATCAAAATAATAGACAGAATAGTAGCTCAAAATCATGATAGATTAAATTAAATATAAACACACATGTGATACTCCTCTGAGTCATACTCGCAACATCCTGAAATTTGGAAAGAAAACCAAATCCAACCTTACTGGAATGTCAAAACACCCGATTCTCTTGAAAGACATCCTGATCATTATGAATATCTTGATTGCTTAAATGAACATGACACTTTACTATAGAGATGAACCATATATCTACTTAATATCTCATGGATCAATGATCTCACCAAACTTAACTGGTTCATTATCTCAAATAGAATCATGGTGGGTACTGTATGAATGAATCCACAGAACCCTGAGGTATTAGAAACAATATTTGCATCATTGATACTATCAATAGTTTTTCTACACTATGAGTCTATATATAAGGTAGTTATTATAAGATGTTTAACCCGGATTCGGATTTCCCATTAAAACATTAACCTAGATGTATACATACCAAGTCATTCATCACTACAAATAAGAAGAGGGTATCAAGACCTACTAAAGGGCTGACCACACCCAAGGAATGCCTATCCTATTGAAGCCATGACATTACCCGATGCTCAAGCATATAAAAAGGGTCGAGGATATTATTATCACCTATAAATATGAGTTTCATTAAAAAAAGTAAAGTAAAAATTTGGTAACTGATAGACGAATGACACAAAATTATTGAAACTCATAGAATTTGTCAGGGAACAAAATCTCTAGGGTGATACCTACCTTGGTTCAACCCCTTAATGACATAAAGAGTTTACCCATAGTGAGGTAATGCCTAATAAATTAACATGAATTTTGAAAATATCTATAAATTAAAAAAATGAAATGGAATACATAAAATTCTCACGTTTCCATTACATGGATACTCAAGGGAACTATTAATCTACCATTACATGATGTCAAAAACTAATTACACTACATCAAGTTAATTTTTTAAAATTAATTACATTGATTCCCCATTATTATTTAATCATTTTAGAGATTTTGGACCCAACATCAAGCACCATGATTATTAAAATAACTTGGTAACTGATTTAAATAACACATAATGGGAAAAAAATAACTAATAATACATATTTTTGAAAGAATTATACATTTATTTACATCCATTCATAATTATGGAATCAATCAAAATAAACTCCTTTCAAATTATTTTAGATAGTGTTACATAAGAGTTTCTCATTAAAACATCAGGGGTCCTGTAGAAATAACCCTATAGAAGTTGATTAATTTTTTTGGTTATAAACACCTATAACGAGTCATCTCAAAATAAACATCCCCAACTATTCTACCTAGTCCAATAGTTTATTTTTGAAGCCAATAATAGACGTCAGAAAACAAATCATATACTTTCACATCTCAAAATCATATGAGATTTCAAAAGCATCCTAATACTAGGTCAAATCACACATCCTGCTCTATATCCTAGATAATAAAATGAACAATCACCTAAATGCACTAGAGACACTTCCGTATGGCCACTCTATTGTCGGTTCAAGGTTAGGTCTTCATTTACATGTATACATTCTCATCTCAATTCATTTAATATTAGTCTCAAATTAATTTCCGTCTTTCATTTATTAAAATAATTCTATCAATTGTTCACCGTGTACTATAACATGATGGCCCATAATACCAATTCAGCAAATATTTTGTGACCATATTATCCATATCATATCTTGTTGAGATCAAATAATTTAATATAAATGTTCATCAATTTATAATACATAAGGTCTCATAATCATTATAAATTGAAATATAGAATCACATTCTCTATCCTCTAAACAAAATCTATCACAACACCTATCAAAACAATATTCAAATAAGTAACGCATCAGAAATGGCATGTCATAATGCAAGGTATGCAATTTCTGACAACATCTTATATAATGCATGATATTGAATACCCTCATCATATCTAGTTGAAATATAATATAACCCAAAACGATATCTAAAATAATATTTAAATTCATTTTCATCACCATGTTGTTGAATCAGATAACATCTAATAGTCTTACTCTAAAAAATAGAAATTTCTTTCAAGGCAATTTGAATTTTCCACATACAAGGGTTTGATAAACCAAATAATTACTCATTAAAAAACCCTATTTAATTCTTATTCTAGATTATTATCATCACCTAAAAATGAAAAATAAAACATTACACCATATATACCAATTTGTACCATACCAATCTTGGACGCCACTCAATAGTTCCCCGACCCTAGTAGGTCCCATGGCCTCAAGTGCATCTCCCAAAATGCTAGAGGCCTAAAAATAGAAGATATGTCCTAGGTCTGTATTTGGTAAGATTATTCCATCATTAATTGAGTTTAACATAGAATAATATTGATAACATACTTATAGTAGAATCAGATATAACCATCAGACAAAAGATGAATAACTATGTCACGAAAGCATAAAAAGCTATAAGTGTCTCATAAACAATGATGATGATAAATATCACTACAAATAATCCACAAAATATAGACAATGGTAGAGTACAATACATGTTTCAAATTACGAAAAAAACCAAAATGTGATATATTTGAATAGAACCTTGAGATTTACTTGATCCCATGCTCCCTTGATCCTATGAATGGAAAAAATAATCCATAAAACTATGGGAAATTTCCATTATCACTATATGAATCCAAGTAGACAGTTCGTGTACCCAATAGCATCTAATAAATGGTTTTAGATAAAATCCTAGTAGGTAACACCAAAACATCTGAATAAGTCTTTTTTTTGTGAAATATAACATGTTAAACAATTTGCAGGTTAATATGTAAATAGTAAATAAATGTACAGATACCCATTTCATGTAAACTACTAATCCAAAAATCTAAAAAGGCACTCAATGATCCAAAAAAGTAGGTTTCATTATCCTTACAAGGAAGATAATAGAAGAATAAAAAGTCCCAAGGACTAACTCATCATTCTTTCATACATATCAGGTCACCAGGGCCAAGCCATATATTCTGAAAATCCCGAATAACTAGAAATTCCAAAAAAACCATGAACGATCCATTCAACCATGTATATCACATATTCTATGGTCATACCATATAAAAAAAGTGTCAAATAAATAATGTGCCTGGACATATGTGAATAAGAATAAGGTATCCTCTATGAGTCACTGAACCATATCGATTGAAACTCTGTTAGGAACAAGTTCATGTCCTAGGATAATTTACTACTAAACATGTACTACATAAGTCCAAGCATGCTGGACCTAAGGATTTGTAAGGACCAAGGAATCCCACAGAATCAAGTCTCAAGGATCATACTCAAACCAAGGCATCCACTATTTCATTCCTGATCCATGGAGTAACATCCTATGAATCTAAATAGAATAATGACCCTTTATGTACCAACTAAGGCATCCTATTCCTTTTCAAACCATTAATAAATTCATAATATATGAATATTCCCTCTCAAAAATCCATTTAATTTCTATTTCATATCATGAGTATAACCAATAATATATTTAAATATGGATTCAAATGAAACCAATGTGTATACCCCCTCATTGTCCACAATTCACATTTAGACATATCACATGTGTTTTCCCACTAATTTATGCATTTAAATTTACAGGAAATCCAATAAGGACTATACCCACTCATTTACCAATTTAAATTTAAAGGATATAAAAAAATTGATTATAACCACTTAATTAATCAAAAATACATATACATTTGTTCAATTAAACAATTAAATAGTTTACTATCTCAATATCATGTTCAACATGGAATAGAGCCAAGACATATTCTAGGAAAGAAATCCAATTTCATATTGTGATAGTCATGTTTCCTTTAACTCAGATAGCTTGAATATACATCCCATGGATGGTTTAAAAAAGGAATCAATAAGAATAATTCATATGGAACACCCAATGTGAGGATATTGGTTGGGAATAAACAACAAATTCATATCAAATGATGATAAGGGAATACTTAAGTGGTTATATTCCATTTAATACAATTTAAAATTCTATTTTAGGGTCGTTCCGGAATTTTTTGTGGGTGGAATACTGACTGCTAGAACTATAAGGCACCATAACTCAAGGAAAACATGTTGAACACTTATTGTATCTTAGTAGTAGAGTGACAATATAGTCACATCTTCAAATACATCTTAGATATAGATAAAAATTATTAATGTTTTAAGAACCTAAACATAAGGAGAATTCTCTTGCACCTAAAAAATCACAAAAAGAACAAGAATGAATGAAGGATAAAAATGAATAAATAACTCACAAATGAATATCCAATGAGATTTTTCACACATAAATCAGAGATTTGATGGAATAACGGGATCAAAACTAAGATTATAGGCCTAGGCAGGGCTCTCAGACATGCATGATGTTATGTGGAAGTATAAAATCAAAACATAGGTTAAATTAGGTATTTATTAAATTTAAAATTATAAAATCATCAAAAATAAATAAGATACATGGTTTAGGTTAATGAATTTAAAAACCATGTTCCAATCATGGTTAGCTATAAGAGAAGGCAAAAAACACAGTTTCCTTGTATGGTTTGACTAACCATGAGGAAACTGTGCAAAAATACTCGGTCAAAAATTGAAGAGGTTTACGCATGGATGCAACACCCAAAGAACCTAGATTTTCTAAACTGTGAAGCATATATATATCCCATTATCAATCCTCACATTTTTGGACCTATCTACATGGTCTTCCATGTGAAAATTTAAAAAACTATGTTCTAGGACATTCTCACCCCAAACATGGGTTCCATCCCCCAAACAAGCCCAGCCACCCATGATACATCTATGACCTCAAAGTAATTAACACTAGGATATATTTAAACATTAAAACCAAAATATAAGGGATTAATACATCATATGAAAACTAAATTTCTTTCACCAGGTAGAAAAAATTTAGGCCAAAACATACATTATTCTTTTCTCCTAAATCGGGTCCCAGGTTACCTGGACCAAGTCCAGAGATTAATGATTTTAACAATTGAATACATTATAATATATTCCCAAAATAAATCAACTACAATGGTACTGAGATAAGTGTATTTGATTCAAATGAAAATAAGAAACCCCACACCCAACTCTATCATAACATTACCAATAATGAAGAGATAGTTGTATAAGGATATAAACAATGTAGCTTTCTCCCTTACTAAAGTCTATATATCCTCAATAACACTAGGTTTAGGGGATGAGTTAGACAAAAAACCTATTATGGATAAAGTTTTTTGGTAGGAAACTAATTTTTTAATTGTTAAAAAAAATAATTGAATAGGGATTTAATAAATGGGTTTTTGTTGAGTGAAAGTGGAGGCCTACTAACTGTTAATATGAATGGTTAGTAATTGAAAATTTATTATAATCCAAACCATTCAAATAAAGGGCATAAATATTAAATATTTCTAGTATCAACAATTAAATTCAATGGGTGAAGCACCTATCAAGAGTATAACCTTGAAATTTCCATTAAGAGGAAAATAATCTATATGATAAAATATAAATGTTTTTATAAAATAATGAATTGTGTCCTGAAAAAAATGATCTTAGAAAATCCCTAAAAAAGTATCCAACTCCTTAGAAAACACCATGAATAATAAAACCCAGTTTTCAGTCATCCTATGTAGAATCATTATAGATAATGAAACTTGTTGATTCCAAAAATAATGATTTTATCCTAATAACATGACCTCATTATCTATCCAAACAAAAATACCATGATTTGAAATGAACCCCTAAAACATCTGTAAAATTTATCATTAGAATAATTGTTGTTTCCCTCTATATGAAATGAAGTATTTTATATCCATTATATTATAATTTTATTACCCATTATATTGAATGAATTAATCATTAAAATAAAGGATAAATGATCATTTATCCTCTTTTATAGTTGAATAATCATTACATACTTCTAAACCTTGAGACCGGTTTTTATATGGATATATAAGAATTAAATTTTTTATAATTATTTACCATTTAATATCATTTTAAAACATAGGTATATGAATTATAGATTGGTGATCCAATACTACAATTATACCCCCTTTAATAATAACATCTAAATTTATGTCATTTAATTGTTATGGACTTTGGTTCAGGTAATAGTGGTACCTAAAATCTAGTGTCATAGATGTTCTATATTTCTTAAATCACATGTTAATCCCAAATGATATATTTTCATACCAAACCATATATCATAAATTGTTCCTAACTCAAAAATTCATACAGTGTTTCACCAAAAACCTCTGATACCACAATTTTATAAAAACCACTTTCCAAAGGTAACCCTCCTCAGATGATAGTAGTTGAAGAGATTTAATTTCTCTTCGTTGCCTCCACCACTTACAAATGGATTGTTAACTATCCCTGAGAGTATGTAATCCCACCCAAATTGGAGAAATTACCCATATAATTATTTCATTTGTAATAGATATGATGATAATAAACATAAAATAACCTCTTCTGATAATAAATATGTAATATTTTATTTTATAATAATATAATAAATTACAAATAAAACTAATAGAAATGACATAAAAAATACTCAACAATGATTATGGATGTTCATTATAAACTCTATGAAATTTTCAGGTCCTTATTTATCAGTAACTAGATCTGGATAACATGAAAGTCTATTTATATTTACATATAATGAGAAATATATCTACACTAAGTAGTATCCCCCCTAAAACCTATCATGAAAATTTTAAATTATCATACTAAATCCTTGTGAAAAGTCAAATGAAAATAAGTCATAACATAAAGATGTTTACTATTCTTTTCAAATAATAACCATGAATCACAAATCTTATAATATAAATGAGTATAACATCATTTTTTAGAATATATATATATATATATATGGTAACCCTAAAAATACATCCCCATATGGTTTCCACTCTCATGCCTCAATGTCTCAAGTAAATTTCTTCCATTACATTTATAAGGATCAATGAATCCCATCTTTGAGTCTTGCATATTCCCTAAATACCAGATTAACATTAATTGACCGTCATATTGTGTTTATATTAGGAAAAATATCGATACCTTCAACTTCACAAACTAATCAATAACCAACTGTTTTCATGGAAGCCACTAATGCATGTTTAAATTCATTATAACTCAAGAAATCAAAACCTATATAACACATGTATTAGAAATCAACCATGTGAATACAATCATATAATATTATTTCAAAAGATATAGTAGAGAACTGGGTATTTTCCACCATATTTATCCTTATAAATATGTATTTTCTAGAAATAATCCCTATAACCACTATTTGATGGATCCACCTATAATATGCTAGGGGATAATATAATAAAAAAATATTCAGATAATATATAGATGAAATACCCACTAAGGGAATATATCTAGTTTTAGACTCATTTACCATCATCATTACGCATAATACACACCATCCACTTCTATGTTCATCGTATTAAAAATAATACAATAATAAAGTTAAATATTAATTGATTTACCATCCATTAATTAATATTATTCCATTTCAATTTACAAGATCAGTATTTTAATTAATTATGCCAGTTTTTGTTAACACTACTAGATAATTTTCATGTTTATATAGTATGACATCATAACAATAAGAAATAATAAGAAGTGATATTCATTATTTAATTATTTTTCATTTCCTAAACATCATTGTATTATAGATCTCAACCAATATTACATATTTATTTATGTAATACTTGTGAATATTATCAATAAACACTATGTAGATGGAATTTTAATTGAATAATTACATCTGGGCATAAAAACAATATAAGAATAAGTCAATAAGTATTAATATTTAAGCATTCCTCACATTAAATTATTAATAAATTACATAGTTTCTCAAACCTGTTCTCATAAAATCACATCTGACATCTCTTTTTGATATCATCAATGTTATCGGTACTCCATTCCACCATCATACCCTTAAGAATCCCCAATGTCTACATATCAAATATTATCTCCCAAAAGTAAATCAAATCAAGGATCCAAATCAATATACCACAAAAACAGGAAAAATATATGATTAAGAACAATTTATTAAATAAATCTATGACCTTAATGATTAGTTGATTAAAAACATTTCACATAATTGGAAGATCAATTAATCATGGAAGAAACAATTTATCAAATAGTATAATTTCCTCTAGTGTCTCCAATATACTAAATAATAATTTTTAAATCGCATAAGATAATAATATACAAACATTTAAGAAAAAATATTATTTATTTGATACGGAATTCTATTTTAAGATCATTTTCCAAATAATAACAGTATCAATGATAATTATATAATCATTCCTCCTAATTTAAAATAAAATAAATACTATTTTTAACTTTTATTTCATTTCCATGCATATTAACCATGATTTAGAAATATAACATAAAATAAAACTCTATATGGTAAATATCAAGAGGCATCAGGAAACATACATGATCACAAATCCCCACCAATAATTTAACCTCCAATTTATGAAAAATTATATTTTTTAAAAACGAAATAATTACTATTTAAATGATCTAAAATAGATCAAGAATTATAAACCATAATCATTAAAAAGTACATGGTTTACACTACAACATGATATAATTTATATTTTAAATATAATAAATAAATAAGAAATTGATATTATATATTTCCAACTCCTATATAATATATATAAAAATAAATAAACTATATAATAAAAAACAATTCCTTAAAATATCTTTTAATAATATGATTAATTAACAAATACCATTATCTATTGCACGTGATAAATTTATGATGTTGCCTCATTCAATTGTTTCTTACAATATAAAATATATATTTATACCATCCAAATTTCTATTCATTCACAATCATAAATATCATAAACATTCGTAAATATTTCAAACTCAATTCTGTAAATGATAACTATTATAGGATTACTATATTCGATACCCAGTAAACACCTATTTAATATCTTCAAATTATGATAAAATAATAAAAATATTGATCTTCATTAAAATCTTAATTATTTAAGATAATAAATAAATTATATATGAAATTCCATAACACATCTCATTAAAGTTCCTATCCATGGAAATCATATTTCAACATGTGATAATTCATTCCCTTTATCAATTTAGTAATTATCACGATGAAATAATTTACATAACCAAGTAATTATCCAATATTTAATATCATCGTAAAACATTAAATTTCTAGTATTACTAGTTAAAATTCATATATTCAAAAAATTTAAAATGTATTTTAATCCTTGAAATAGTAATATAAGAGTTTCAACTGACCTTGTTCCCAATTATAGATTGTAAAATTCAATTTCTTCCTGTGATTATTTGTCATATTATTACCTGAATATTGTTAATCAGAGTATCTAAATAAATGTTTATATAACATATTAAAATAAAATTTTAAAACCATAAAATTTTTGTTTCTATATACTCTATATAGAAGTTGTTTTCTAATGTAAATAACTATACAAAAAATGTTATATGATATTGTAAATATATCTTTAATTTTCATTTCCTTGTAACATCATGGAATACTTAGATGAATAGGTGAAATCATTGTACAACTCAAGATAAGTATGTTTTAATTTATAGAAATATTAGATTCAATGAGAATCCAAAGGGTGGTTAAGGATTTTTTTAAATAAATTTGTAACATTTTATGAATTATTATTTTATCAACTGTTAGATAAATTTTTTCAAAAAAAAATCCCCAATTAATTCATTTATAACACATATGCCTATTATAATCCGATTAACACCCTTTAAAAATTTAGGAATATTCTTTAATGATCTAGTGGAATTTAATCCCTAATTCTTAGATATACAACAATTTAAAATCTTAAAAATGTGTTTTATGTAGAAAAATAAAATAAAAATTGGGTTTCTATAATTAAAATTCTACATCTATAAAGAAGAATTAACTTTATAAGGGTATCATCTTCTTAACCATGAAGAGATAATTTTCAGATTGACCCTAGTATAGTGACCAAATGAACCTTATACGACCAATAGAAATACAATCATACCCATACATCATTAAATGATTAGATATTTGATCATTTCATGATAAAAAACATACCATTATGTTACAATGGAAGATGTCAGATGAAACATATTGATGATTCATTTTAACATTATATAAAAAATGAAAAAACTGAGTTGACACTTTTGTGACACCACCAACATGTGATGTCTTATACAGTTATCTAATAAAATAGTCATTACCCTTACACCACTTAAAATATTTACTATTGTACCTATAGTTAATATTTATATATAACAAAGATTATTTATATTACCTTTATACAGAGTTTAGAATCTAGTCATTACAAATACACAACACTTAAAAAAAATTGAATTACCTATATGTAGTGGTATATAAATTCATTAGATTAAAAATAACATAAAATAATATTTCATTTCCACATATATACCATATAAATAAATAATAAAATACATTTTTATCGAAAAAACCCAAAAAAAATTCTAAATTATAAGAAACACTTCACACAACAACTTCATTAATTTTATACAATCATTTAAACATATAAATATTATTCATAATTATCAATCCCATATTATATCAACTATTAATTTTTTAATAAAATTTCTAAAATTTCAAAACCCCTATAATGAAAAATTATGGCTTAGGAATATTTAACCATTTTATAAACAAGTGCAATGCCTTATTCATTTCCTCATGAGTTACTTCTAAATGTGAAACCTCATAGAGTTCCACACCCAAAAAAAATTCATCACTATTTTACCAGATTAATGAACATGAATTCTATTAGTGTCACCACACTATAAAATTGGTTTTTTGGGTGCTTGTTTCCAAAATGAATGACCTATATGTCGAAACTTCCTCTAAATCACCCACATTATACATTTCACATTTTTAGTGAAATAATATAAACAAGAAAACATTACAAGGAATGTGCCTCAAAACAACAAATACAAAAATAGAAACACCACATTTACAAATCCACATGATCATAAAAAATATAGCACCACAACCCATACTCTTTCATAATGACCCTATAATTTTCAACAATCTATGAAAACACCATTAGAACCCAATGGAACATCATTTCAACACCATCATTACCACTGTAATCACAATGAAATGTGTAAAAAGAACTACGAAATAATAATTGTTTTTATCATCACTATTATATTGAATTTTAAAATATAATTTCATAATTTCAATGAGTAAATACCAATGACATGGATTAGATGAATATTAAAAAAATTCTCATGTTTAACAAATATTTAATTTAGAAATATTGAATTTCAATAAAAATATATAAACCACCTTTAAAAAATTATTTTCATTTGTAAAGTTATAGAATGAAAATGTTCATTATGAATGATACACTATGGGATTTTGAATGATATTATATTTTATATAGATTAATTTTTACATTAAGTGTATTCCTTGTAAAACATATCAGGTAAATACATCGTGGAAAAAAATTCATAATGTTCCAGTGTCTGAGTTATTTAGTATGTTATTGTGATATATATTTTTAAAACAATTTGTTTTATTTGTAAATTAACATTCCCAAATATCAGTTATTTAAATTTGAAAATATTTTCTATTAATTTTTTTATATAAAGACCTATTTATTTATAAACCTTATAGGTTCTACAATTTCAATTACAAAATTTATTATGGGATAATTAATAGACCCATATATCTCCACCCATTTCTTTTATTGGAATAAATAATAATTTTATTACACAAAAAATTGAACTTTTCTAATAGAACCAATAATATAATAGGATATCAAATGATAATAATGATTATTTTTCATGATTTCATATTTTAATTTGTTGTAGATTTTTGTTGAATTTATTCTTATAATTCAATGATGTTTTCTTCACAGCTTTTTTTTCATTATAGCTTTATATTTTTGAAATATTTTAATTTAATGTATTTAAGGTTAATAGGATATTTTATTATAAAAATAATATTTATGTAATCCATTTATGTTAAAAAAATAGGGACATGTTTTTCAAGGTTTTTGTTAATTTATATAATTATATATATCAAATATTATTTACTATTTTTTGTTATTTCATTTTAACAAAAAAATATTATTTTATATTCATGAAGATATGAAAATTTCATCAAACATTTTTTAGTTTAAATATATAATAATATAGGATATCATATAATTAAATTATTACGTAGTAATCATCTTATCCAATTAAAATTTACATATTAATTTTTTTAGACTATTTCAATCATTTCAAATGTATTAATGATATTATGGATGATGTTACCATTATTATTCAAGTGTCCTCTAGATTTGGCACTATGATTTTATAAATAAATATATCTAAAAAAATTCGTATCTGATTATACAAGAGTCTAAAAATGTTATGGGATCTATTATCCCTATTGAACAGTTCACAATCTGTTCATATCTTTCGCCTATATGATTATTTGATTCCCTTAACTATTTCATTTTATAATTAAATTTGATGAAATGATATCTATGGAAGTGACTCTTCATCAATGTGAAAAAATAAAACCTAAATATTAGAATACGTTGTTTAGTAGACTCAAATATAATAGTATAAACCAAAATATTTTCATTCCATTTATGGGATCAATATTTACATTCACTTATATCCATTATATTTGGTGAATACTTCCTCAAAGATTTAGTTTATTCATTGTTAAGTGTAACATATTATATATTGATAATTGTTTATTTTATTCTTAGTTATTGTTTAATCAATTTCATTTATGTAGTCTATACATCGAGATATCCAGGATGATTTTGATTTTTTTAGTCAATATAAATTAATTTTTTATAATGATAGTCAATATTTATGATAAAATATATTTTTTGATAATTTGTTAGTTTCTAGATGAAGTAGATTGATATTTAATTGATGTGTATTATAAATGATGAGATTTATCATGTGATATTTGTCTTGAATTTATATTTAATATAAATTAAAAAAAATTATTTTAATTTATAGATATCAACTTTATAGAATAATTATATTAAATAATTATTTCTCAATTTATGGATTATTATGAAATTAATTTTAAAAAATATAGATGATAAATTGGTGTGTTTATCATAATGGAATTTGAGAATTAAGATAAACCTCTTAAAAACATATTATCTTTAATGATTGGGCTTAATCATTAGATATGTATATAAATCTCATATGAAGATTTTAATCAGGTTTATTTTCGTTACAATAATATAATGTGGAAAAACCATTTCCCATTTGATTTCATTCAATGATGTTCTCATGATAGGATTTTTGAAATAGTATTGGGGAGGCCAGATACTATAAAGATGACTGTGGATATCATTGATAATGTTTTTTTGGGGTGAACCCAACCATATCTAAGACAACCTGATCAGAACACAAGTATGTATTCATTATTTAAATAATTTACATAATCACATATAAAATATAATCTAACAGTTAAAAAACTGAATCCATTAATGTCCTTGAAAATCATCTATATAAATATTATAATGCTCTTTATTGCATCAAAATTGCAAATAAAATTTTCCACAAATGACATGTATTGTAACATCATGAGTTTTTAAAAGAAACACTACATTTGATAGCATACATGATACGCCACATCGAGCATAAATGAACAACTAAATATTATTATTTTATGTTATAATTATAAAAACTACTTTAGAATAATGGGTATGAACATAATTAATTGAATTATGAAAATATGGTTTAAATATGTATATATAAATATTTATTTGGTGACAAATATGTTATTAATAAAAATCAAACCCTCTTTAAAAATTAATGGAAATACGTTTCTGCAAAACTATTTAAATGAGAACATGTTTGTTTTATAACAATAAAAAATAAAATCACACTTTTGGGATTAGACTAACGTAATAAATATAAGACATATTGAAGATAATGTTTAGTATTCATCCTATGTGTTATCTAAAAATTATAAAATTAAAAATCTAGTTTTAAACATTAAAAATATATTTTTCTAAAATAAATTTAAGTCTCTATTTGATGGGGAATTTTTTTTAAATTAAGTTTTATAAAATTTAATAATATTTACATTAAAATTTAAAATTTCTCTTTGAATAATTAATATCAAAATTTAATTTTGTTGAATTTCATGTATCATTGTGATAGCATTCATTTTTTATAAATATTGAAAAATACTGAATATTATTTTAAAACCACTCTATCATATAAAATGTATTGTATTAAATTAATTTTCTTATTTATATTAATTTTTAAATATAATAATTTATTATAATTTAATCAAATTAGAGAAGTTTGAATCTATTTCACATTATGTTTTCATAAAAAAATTTCAATCTTTTGAACGTTTTCACTTGAAAAACTATTTTCTCATCCCATCAACGAGATTGGTTTTGAATTAATTTTATCTATATTTGAGTTTTAAAATTTTAAAAATATTTTCAATGAACTAAATTATAATATAAAAAATTAATATATATAGGTCCATCTTATTTTTGGTGAAAATTAATAGTATCATGGGTAATTTTTATTACCATTTTTAATGGAATATTCAGTAATTAAGGGTAAAAATAATATTCTAAATATTTTAAAATGAACCTAACACATGCACAAATTTTATTAGATAACATATTTTTGAAAAAACTCATCAATTTTGAAAAACAAATATGACCACTTTGTGCAACATGTATGACATTAATCCCCTTACAGTTTTAATGAAGAATTAAAGTTGTCAAACTTATGTTTTAAAAAATAAAAAAGTTTAAATATAAGCTTATTTAGAAGATATATTTGACTATAAATATTCATTTCGAAGATAAAATATTTATCTATAAATTATTATTTTATTTATAATTTTAATTTTTTGAAATATTTATTTTAAATAATGACACATATGATGTTTCATTTGTATAATTTATAAATGTATTAATTAAAATATTTTAATAAAATTAAAATAAATATAATTTGAAATAAATAATTTCATAAAAGAATTTATTAGACTATTATGGCATGGAAGGGATTTTTATAAGATTTTTATGTAATTTTAATTGTTTTATGATATTATTAAAAATTGATGTAATTTATAGTGTCATAATTGACATTAATGTTATTTTTAAATAATGATTATTTTTTAAAATAATATAAATTTTCTAAAAATGTAAAACTAGTCCAAATTATTTGGATAAGGAGAAAATTTTCATTAATTATACAATTTGTTTTTAGATTATAGTAACTTCAATAACCTTAATTAGTAAAAATTCATGCTATCACCTTTAAAGTTAAAGGGGATAAAAATGGTTAATATGAAAACAAAAATATTAGAAAACAATTAAAACACATATAAATTTTATTGAAATAATTTAAATCTAACCTAAATCCTTCTACATTTGAATCACATTTGTTTTAATCCATTTTTGATAAATAATTAATTAGTATTAATTTAATATTTGGAATAATTCCAAAAGTTCCCCTCCCCTAAACTATAAAAGGGAACCTATTATTATTTGCTATTCACAATTAAAAAAATAATTTTTGAAGCCAATATATTCTTCAATACCATCCTAGAATACCTTCCCTCATTATAAATCACTTATTTTTTGTGATACACCATCCTTAGTTGTTTTATTGTGTTATGAAAAGGATATTGTCAGAAGAAATGTTATCATTTTTTCATTAAAAGTTTCTATTTTTATTATTCTTCCAGATATTTTTTGTTTTTTCAAACCATTATTTGTTAATAAATATAGTGTCTTAATCAATATTAGATGTTATTTTGTTTATATAATCACCGAAACAGATCTTAACTTCCATAAAATGGGATAGGAATTCATCTTACGTGTGTATAATGGACTGTTGCCTCAAAAAATGATGTAATTAATTTTCCATCACACAATATAAATACTAGTTATAGTGATTTAATTAATATTTTTATATGATATTAATGAAATTTATTTAATTATAATATGTTATAATATCAATTTATATCTTACCATTCCATGCACAGAATATTGATAATGTCGTTCAAGTGTACGTGTGAACTGTCACCTTCACATTGCGATGCGATTCATTTTTTATCCCCACATAACAAGAATAATACATATAAGATATAAATATGATATTAAATATATAATAATAATTAATTATATATAAAATTATACTTATATTCTTTCAATAATGGTCATTGAAAAATGAAAACATTACTCATGCTTACATAAGGCCCATTGTGTCCCTGATTATAACATAGTTCATTTTTAATAAACATTAATAATTGATTAATATAAAATTATAATTGATGCTCAAAAATGGTAATCGTGTTATTAATATTATTCTTGATATTATGGACTGATGAACACTTTAACTATTGACATCAAATCAAGTTCATTATGGATACAGGTACTGAATATCATCAAAACAAACGACATGAACATAAATAATTAAGTAGTTGTTATAACATGATAATAGGATCTATAAAATCAATAGTAATGTATATAAATAAACAATGTTTATTATCTTGGAAGACAAATATTATAGGTGACGATTTGAACTCAATTTAAGTGACTTTTTTTAATTCATCTTTTAATGTCACTGTTTCAACAATTTTTACTAAATCCCAATGGAATTTTTTCTTTACAAACATAGAATGAATAAAATTTTATTATTTAATTATTATTTATGGTTCTTATTTCCCCTTTACATTTTTAAAATATTATTTTCAAATAATTTTTTTTCAGTTATGACTATTTGTCTCTATTAAAATGAAATGTGATATCAATATATAAATTTCCTTTTCCCTATGAATGATTATTTTATTAAATATTTATGTGTCATTATTATGACATGGGTTTTGGGAATTTTTCATGAGTGTCGGTTGTTCTGGGATAAATAATGTATGGGTTATCCCATTACTTATGTCCAATTTTTGGCTATTGAGATAGAGTTAACTGTTAGGGTTTCGCATAAGATATTAAGGTAATATATCACAGTGGTTATTTCAATCATAAATATGATTGTTACCACCAATGATTTTAAGAGAGATAAAGTATATGTAATTAGGATAGGGAGATTGATGTCCTATGTTTCCTATATATATGTTATATACATTATTATGAGTTTTTTTAAAACCCCTTCATTTTCAAAAAGGTAAAATAAATATATATTAGAAAATATGATTAGATTTTTTTATGTAAAAAATATATGTTTTAATGAAAACGAGTTTATGATTTTTTAATAGAAAAAATCTTTATATTCATTTATGTCCATACCTGAAATTTTTTTCTCATCCCATGTAGTAATATGTTTTACATAGGATTAACATATTCTTAAAAAATACCCTAACCATGGAAGATATCTATACCATAATGTGATGCCAACAATAATGATCCAACCATAATCATTACATATTATAGGGTTTATGAACTAGAAATAAAAATAAATGGTATTTTTAGTTTATATTTATAGAAATTTATGGAAAAATCTTACAATGTAAACCCATTAATTTAAATTTGAAACTTATACTCAATATGAATTCTTTCAACAATGGAAACCCTAATAAAATAAAACATGGGTTCTCTTTTCGAAAAATCGTTATAATGATCCCCTTGTTCACATCCATGTCTCTATTACCCCTACATTCATATATAAACAAATGGTTAGCATAGTGGGGGGATTCATTATTATTTTATATAAATTAAATGATTTTCAGATAACATGAATGAGGATATCATAGTATTTTTCTCCCCATAAGATGGAATCTAATAATTTTTTATAATCTCATTCTATATTTTTTAGTTTTATTATATTTTTTTATTTAAATGGAACCAAAAAATGATTCATATGAAAGAAAATGTGGTGGCCGTCTAAATTAGGAAATGAATGAAACAGAAGATATAACGAGAACAATTTTGGTAAGTCTAAAACAACTATCAGGATTAATGAATTTCCACTTGAACCATGATTTTTATTTTAATGGATTATGTATGAGTTAAATGAATACATATGGAAGATCATGTACCAATGATCATAATTTTAAATATATTCAATGTAATATGGGTCATGTATGAGGCATGGAACACCTAAGATAATGTATTAATGGGTTGGGAAAATAGTTAAATGTAGTAATGGGGGTGATAAATAAAGAATCTAAAATGTAAAAGAGGGATAATTCCGTTAACTCCATGAGAGGGAATGATATTATTCCAATGATGTCAGTTGAATATTATAAATGTGGATATTATTTTCATTATGTGAATAAATGTTTTAAGAATAAGGCATTAATATTGTATAAACATTTCAATATCGATATATATTAAAAATACATAATTACATTAAAATTAATGATGATGAAACTGTAAATGACATATAAAATGTTTTTTCAATTTATAGGATCATATTTTGATATTATTGAATCATCGGAAATGATTCAGGTATTTTTCCTTAGGAATTAATTATTATGAAATAAGATTGAAAATCATGGTTAAGGGATTATAAAGATGTTGAAAAATTATGATGCCCATATATAAGGGATTCAAGGGTAATGGTAGATGTATGTATGATAAAATGTATTTATATATCAAAAATATTATTATAATTGGAGTATATGTGAAGAATTTTTTTAGTTTGAGTTATATTTAACCCATCACATTGTCATGTGATCATGTTATCTGAGGAAGATTTATATTTTCTTTTTGTGGACATAATTTAAAATGACTGGAATAAACATTGAGGTAAATTATTATTAAGGTTATTTTTAAGATATATCTAATTTATGAACATTTTATAAGGAATTTATTTATATACTATTCCAAAAAGATCATCCCATACTATGGATGATAACCCGTCACATCTGGAAAGACCACAAGACTTGAGCCCACAACCAAATGGTGAAACAGTTCATCGAAAACCACTATCCTACGAGATATACTAGTAAAAATAAAATTATTTTAGTTTAAATAACCCATCTAAATGAAAAAATGTTATGTTTATTCTGAGAATTTATGTTCAATAAATTAAGTAATCTTTGGATTGTAATATGATTTAGTGATTTATTGGTAAATTGTTTTTCAAAAGACATTCAGTATTTTGGGAACCCAATATGATCAAGGTAAATAAAATACTATGGGATTTTTTTTTCTGTAATAAATGATGTATTATATTTTGGATTAATATATTATTTTATTTTGGATTTATCGTAATTAAGGTTATTTATGGAAATTATTATCATATCATAAGGATTATGTTATATTGGAAAATACATTTTTTGGGTATGAGGTATTAAAATTGAATGGAATTATTTGGAGGTAAATGATTAAATTTATAATGTAAGACTATTTGAACAAATATATTCATATTTTGGGTTTCAATTAAACACTATAATATTTTTGAGGGATTTTAAGGATAGTTATTTTTTGAAATGTCTATGTTGAAATTTACTAATTACTAAAAAATATATAGGATTAATGTAGTTTATTATCATATAATGTATTATTATTTTGGAGGAAATTTCATATTTTTTCTTAACAATTTTTTTCGGTTATTGTCTAAAAAAATAGAAATAGATAGTTATTATTTTGTGTTATATGATTATAGTTTTAAGAAAAAAAAAGTCATCTTCAATACTCACCATTTAGAGAAAAAGATGATTTTGAGATCTAATTGGATTAAATTAAAAAATAATTCCGATAAAATCAATATGATTCTTTATATTCTTAGTATAAGTAATAAAATAATTCTTCACACTACTTAAAAAAATCATGGAACAAAAACATCATCCATTATCATTTCATAATGATAAATAAATGACCTTTTAACCCATCAATTTTTTATTGTTTTTTGATTGTTATAATTATGTTGAAAATATTCAGTATCACTATCCCATAGAACCTGATAGTTAGTTTTCTCTCCAATGTACATATAATTCCACATTTATCCCTATTATGAGTTATCAAAAGTAACCTTCATACTTCTCTTTCATTATTTAAATGTGAATGTTTTGTTAATCCTTTTCCAATAAGATGTTTCAATAATGGTACATTGAAAGGTCATACCCTAGAAATAAATTTGTGTTCATGTTTTGAGGATATAATTTATTAAATTTGTACGATTTTAACATCCTGTGGATTTAAAAAGAAAACACTATGTTGGATATTGTACATGATATTCCAAATCAATTTTTAATAAAAACTAAAAATTATTATTAAAATACTGCTATTATAACTAGATGTTAGAATGCCAGTTATGAATAATATTAAATTAATATGGAAAATATTGTTTATAAATGTATATGTAATGAATAATTTTGTTACCAATTAATTATCAATGAAAATAAAACACTACTTTAAAATAAAATTATATCTTTTTCAGAAAAATAGTTTAAATGAGCCGAAGTGTTTTATACTTATAAAAATAATCAAATCACAAAATTAGGTATATATAAATTAAATTTAAATATATATATTATAATTTTTATCATTCAACCTCTCTATTTTCTATAAATTATATAATAAAACCCTTTTTTATACTAACAGTATCATATTTTTCCAAAAAAGGAGTTTTTCGGCACTTTTTATAGACTAATTGTTTTAGTTATAGTTTTTTACACTTTTTAAAATTATTTTTTAAAGAAAATACTTATTATTAGGAATAATAATATAATAATATAGTTTGGTTGCATTTTTTATATTTTTTTTTCAAAGTTTCATGTTTTAATGAATAGTGAAATATTCTGAATTTTATTTAAAAACAAAATTTTGGTGTAAACAATATATTTTGGTAAATCAATTATTTATAGGTTTTTAATTATAATTATATAAATTTAACATCATTTAATCCTATTTATGTCATTTATATAAATTTCACAATGGGTTTCAATATAAAATATTACAATCTTTTGAATGTTTTCACATTCAAACCTCATTTTCTCTTTCTATCAACATGATTTATTTTATATTAATTTTATAATTTTTTTTAAATTTGGAAAATTTATTCTATATTTGAAATAATAATTTCAAATTTTAACAAATACGTCCCTTTTATTTTCATAATATATGAATAGTACCAATGGTAATTTTTATTACCATTGTTAAGGTTAAATCAGGTAATTATTTTTAAATATAGATTTATAAATATTATTATATTACCATAAAATTTGTCCAAATTTTATTTTAAGATATATATTTCAAAATAAATCATTATAAAGTTGAATTTATAACCTAATGGAGCCACCTGGATGAATTTAATCCCATTATAGTATTTTATATTAATGAAAAGTTAAAGATGTCATACTTATGTATAAATGATTAAATTAAAAATAAAATATATTTCTAATTCATGGTAATTTATTTAAATAATTTAATTTATACAATAATTACATTAAATTTTAACACATTAATTATGATATAATAGTTAAATTAATCAAAATATCAAATAAATGATATTAAATATATTAAAATAAATAATTCTTTTTAATTAATGTCATAAAATATTTTATTCAACTAATTTAAAATGTTATTGATGATTTATAATAATTGTTTTGAATTTATCTTTTTGTTATGATAGTTTTAAAGAGTCATGTAGTGAATAGTATCAAAACTGACATTAGTGATATTTTAAGATAAAATTATGTCATTAAATGATATAGATTTAATATAAATCTAAAATTTATACAACTGATTTTGATAAGGAATATAATTTTTTAAATTATTTATTTATGGTATTTATTTAATTTTATAGTAACAATACAAACCCTTAAAGTGTTCAATTCCATGTTCTCATGGTAATTGTTAAATGGGTTAAAAAGGGTTAAATCCATAATATATGGATTAAAAAATTATAAAAACATGTATAAATTTAATTTTATGAATATATTTTGACACTTAATAATCATATCTTCAAAATAAATTAGTTTTAAACCATATATTTTCAAAAATTAATTTATATAATTCTAAAATTTTTAATAATTCCAAGAGTGCACCTCTCACTTTTCTTAATAAGAAACAATTATTATTATTTTTTCACGCATAAAATCACATATTTTCATTCAATATATATAAAAATACCATCCTATAATATTTCCTCACATTATAGATATACTATTTTAGGAAGAACACCATCCTTAGTGGTATTAAGGTGTTCATAAAATGACATTGTCCAAAGAAAATTTATTGTTTTTAATTAAATGTTTCCATTTTATTTATTCTTCTAACTCCTTCAAATACTATTCCACTATGATGAAATAATAAATCCAATACCCTCAATATCCATAAATGTTATTGTGTTAATATTGTCACCTAAATTAGAATACAATCACATTAAATTGGAAAATAATTAATCATCTATGTGTATGGAGAAATACCGCCTTAAGAACCAATGAAATTAATTTTCCAACTCTATATATGTAACATCCCAGTTCCAAGAGCCGGCTAGAGATGCTTCGAACCTAGTTGGTCACATGAACTCAATCTAATTTTCCCAAATTCTAGAGGCTACTGACTAGTAGTGAGAGCCGTGACTGTGATAGTGGGGAATCTATGCCCTCATTGGAAGAGTAACACAATAGAAATAAAGAGATAGAAATAACCAAATAAGTAATAACATGTATTGGGTAAATGATGGAAGACTAGAAGAAATATGAAACACAAGAACATATATAAATGATTGATGGTACATATGTATAGGAAAACAACCAAACATGTCACAATTCTAGAATACAATACTAAACTAAAGTACAAAAGAAAAGCAAAAAAACAGCTCCATAGCATCGCAAGCCCCAACATGGTCCAATTATCTCTAGCTTTATAGCAGTCAAGTACCTGAAATAGAAGGGTTCTTCCCCTTATATAGACCTGCAAAAATATAATCAGTTTGGGCCCAAAAGTATGACCCAAATTGGGTTTGAGATGAATCCCAGTAGAAAACCTCCCAACGATCTGTGCCTAATAGTCAGTGAATATATATGGAAGGAAATAAGCTAAAAGATGTAGTAGACAAGTAATTACTCAAAAGTAACCAATACTAATTTTTAAAGGCATTCTTTCTCATATATCAAGTAAGAAACTAATAAAAACCATGTTACCCTTTGGGAAGTATTCACTGCCTATCTCATATTGTTAAACCATACAAACACAAAAAAACCTCTAGGAATTACTCACAGTCTAGTCCCTCTAGTTCAGCTTTAGAAAAGACTCTCTAAGGAAGCACTCACTGTCAATTCCCCATGAGGTATTTTATCGATAAACTATAAACACTCACGGGAAGCACTCAACGTCCAATTCCCCCTATGGACATGCAACAAAGAACTACAAACACTCTGAGGGAGAAATTACATCTATCCCCCCTATGGTATCACAATGTAAAGTAAACAGACACTCTGGAGAAGCCCTCAGCGTCCATTCTTCCAATGGTCTATTACACCAGGTTCCCACAACCCTATGTAATCAATCACATGATAAGAGTATACAGAAACAAAAGTAAAACCCATGAAATACATGTATAAATAGACTATATCATATCACAGAATTTAAAATTAAATCACACCATCCTGACAATACTTGGCATAAAAAACAAAACAACCTAACAGGAAATGGTAGACGAAAAGGTCTTACGTAAGAAATTATGGGAAAACAAATCCATATCATGGAAAGTAACCCTATTTATAATCATAAATCCTCGACTCAAGCACACAAGTCATAACAGAAAATAACACTACTAAAATCCATAAACACACAATACCCCGAACAAGGGTATTGGGAAATTTTGCACATATAACTCAAGGAATATCTATGGGAAGTCACAAACTGCCTACCTCAACATTGTATAATCTATATACATGATCCTCTGGACTTAAATCTCCCAAGAACACCATTGATCTAAAAAAACACTAAAAAAGTTCCAACGAAGATAACTCATAAAAGAAAAGGAATCAGTAAATGAGGATATAGAAGAAGGAACAGCATACTGTGGAAAATCCAACACAATTGAACATATTCGATTTGGAGAATAGATGGTGAATCAAGGGATCATAGAAGATTCGCAGGCCATAGATTCTCCGGGATGAGACAGACCTCGAAGAAGGGTGTTCTGTCTATTAGATGTGACCCCAATCCATTTAATGAAATAAAAAAAGTACACAGAATGTTCTTATATGGTATAAAGAGTGTACTTTCTTTAACTGACCTTTGCATTAGGCAGTCTCCATATCATCCCACACGGCCATGTGTTCGGCTATTAAATGGAAAACACTTGGCTACCCGCGACATCATAGTACACGGTGTGTACCTATAAGTACTTGGAGTGCACACCTAAATTTTCGTAACTCCTATTTTTTCTCATAAACACCAGAATAAAATATTCACACCTGAAAAAAAAGATACAGGTTCTTATAAACTTCCCCCTTAAAGATATTCCTCCCAAAATTTCCTAGCGATGCGACATAGAAGACGAATTATCGAACAGCTCCGGACATTATGATCGTACATCAGCCTCCCTCTCTAATGTCTCATCCTATACTATCATGTGTAGCCATAGAACTCATACCATAGGAACATACCGATGGCGGAGAACCTTTGAACAGTGATCAACAATCTGGATTGGATGCTCCACGGTCGATGTCTCAACCTCTAACTAAAACTCTTGGGGTTGAAAAAAAGGGGAAAGTTCTGAGAAGTAATGCGACAACTATGAAATGTGGAAAACGTCAGGCATAGCCTGGTACATCTGAGGTAACTGTATCCAACTCAAGATTTTGTGTCGGGTCACTCCTCTCATGTGACCTTAATTGGTGAGATCTGTATGAAATGACTCCTTCTCCATGAAAAAGCATAGATCCCATCCCGATAGCTGATTCGACATAGCACACAGTATAGCTCTTTCTCAGATCTAGAAATACTAATATCGGTGTTGAAGTCAACCTCATTTTTTTCTTGTGAAAGGTTGACTCTCAAGAATCTGACCTTATGTACTTCACAATCTTCTTAGTGGGGACTGTAAGTGGCACTACAAAGCATGAGAAGTCTTGTAATAAACATTTATAGTAACCATCCAACCCAAGAAATCTACATACCTCAATGATGTTCTTCAATTGTACCCAAGAAATGACTAATGTCACGTTATATGGGTCTAATAATACTATTATATATGATATAACATGACCCAATAAGTGAATCTTTCCCATCCAAAAGTGGAATTTTGAGAGCTTATCATATAACCGATGCTCTCTCTATGTACTCAAAACGATATCAAGTTGGGTGGCATGGTCGTGTCGAGTGTGAGAGATCACCAAGATATTGTCCACGAAGTCTACCATGAATGAATCCATGTATGGATAGAACACTTGGTTAATCAGATCCATGAAAACTGTAAGCATGTTCGTGAGACCGAACGGAATAACCACATACTCATATAGACCATACCTACTTCTAAAGGCTGTAAGAGGTATATCTTATTGTATAACATGCAAATGATGAAATCCCGATCTCAAATTAATCATTGAGAACACCTGATCTCCTCGAAGGTGATCAAAGAGATCATCAATCCTCGGTAAATGATATTGGTTCTTGAATGTCAACTAGTTCATCTTCCGATAATCCACACAATGTCTAAGGGTACCATCTGCCTTCTTTGCAAACTGGACCTACAAAACCCGAAGAAGAAGTTTATGGTTAGATGAAACCATTTTCTTGCAACTCCTCCAACTGCTTATTGAGCTCTTCTAACTCTGGTGTATCCATCCTATAAGGAGGAATGGACACTGGTGTTGCTCCTGACACATGCTCAATAGAAAAGTCCACCTCTAGCACTGGAGGAAAAGATGAAAATTATTCTGTAAAGTCATCTCTGAAATGATCCACCACTAGAGGAAAGTCCAACTGTGATGTCCCCAGATCATCTAGATATAGACTAGTAATATGGGATGTAACTCCTCTCAACACATGATTCTCATGTCCTACTATGCTCCTCTAGACATCCCATTCACCCAAATGGAGAAATGATCCACCCTCTAGTGATATGATACTCACCCAATGAAAATAAATGTGGACGACTTCCTGGAAGGAAACTAACTTGTCCATTCCAAGAATGACAGTATATCCCATCACATCAAAGACATTTAGGTACCATAAGAAGTCACATCTGTTGACCTCAAGAGGGAACTCATTTCAATGAAGTTCACTAGTCATTATTGTTTCCAACAAAGTGTCCAGTGTCAAGAAATTAGAAAAATTAAAGATTCAGAGCCCAAAGATCTCGAAAAAAGACACTGATATGAAACTAGGGGAAGCCCCGATATTAAAAAGTGCAAGAGCTAAAACTAAGGTACCTAGAATAGTTTCCTCGAACTATAGAGGGGATGTGATCCTTATCCTACTGAGTCTGCTCCACTGCAAAAGTATGGCTTGTACCATGGCCCTATGACCCTTCCTAACAACCTTGTTCTCATCCACCCTGTTGTCACTGAATGCATGCCAGTTGATTACCACAACTATGACCTCCACCTCAACCTTAACAGCCAGAAGAACTCCAGTTACCATACTGATAAGGAACAAATGACCTTTATCTTTAATGAGGAGTCATAGAATAACCTATTTTACCTTCTTCTAGTAAAAAGATCTGACAAAAACGCTAGAGATGGCCAGTCTGGCTGCAAGATCGGCACTCAACTTGGTATCTCTCGAAATGTGGCCTCGTATTACCACTCTTCCCGCACTAGTGGCACACCACCTAGCCACCACAATAAGTATCCTTATTCTTTTGACCCCCACGTGTAGTCTCCCTACAGTGATTCATTCTGTCAGAAAGAGGGGTACCAACTCTGGTGGCCATGCCACCCTGGCTCACCACTCCAGAATCCCTCAGATTGTTCTCTATTATTAGCGCCTGGTTGACTATAGATTTGATGGAATTCAACTAGAAGATATTCACCTGAGATTAGATGTTGTTCATGATACCATCCTTAAATATCCTTTCTAGAAATAAATCATCACCTCCTGGGAAGGGTGTGAAGCGTTTAAGATCTGTGAAACGAGAAGAGTACACCTTGACTGAGAGACTACCCTGCTCCAGACGCATGATCTCTCACGATTTATCGGCCACTAGAGTCTCCAAGAAGATGTAGTCATTGACGGCATGCTAGAACTCATCCAACACCATAATGTGTTGGCATCCTACCTTTGAGATCACATCCCACTATCTCTTTGTAGAGTCCCAATGCATATAATTAGAGAGCTTCACCCTCCTATTTGGAGGTGTCTATATATGATTGAAGATACAAATAATTGATTCTAGCCTTGACGTTCTAGACATAGATCCTCCTTCCCCTGTGAATGTTAGAGGACGCGATTGCTAGAAACCCCGCATCAATTCTACCATTAACGGGGTAAGATATAGTGCTCCCTGGAAGGTCTGCATGAACATCATAAATCCCTCTAAGAACTATGTCTCAACACTTGTGTCTAGAATGATGGATAGTGCCAATACTAGCTCTACAGGATGATCTGCTGGCAGTACCTGATCTGCCATGTTCGGTGTCTGATCACTACCTTGTAACTGGTGTACAAGTGGAGGATGTCTAAGTGTCTTGACTCTGAAATTTCAATTTCTCACATAGTTCAAGATTATCATAGACTGAAACCTTGAATTGAATTAAAGGAAAATGATAAATAAATCATTCATGGTTTCAAAAAGGTGGATACATAATGTGTATCACTCAAACACGATGTGTTCCTTCAAGCTTTCACATGGGAGTGTGCTCTTCTCAAACCTGGTCGTGTAACACCCCATACACACAACATGTTACTCCAGGACATGGTGTGTACTTGAATCATTTCCCCTGTCTGAGTTCTTCTACACAATTAACCCACACAGTTCTTCTTGAACAAGACTACACGACGTGTTTCTGCAAGACATGGATTGTACTAGAAGGTTGTTTTCCAAACCGTTTTTTTTTTCCACATTGTCGAACAGATGGTCTAAACACACAGTGTGTACATATGGTACATGGTGTGTACCTCCAAGATTTCCCAATCCCGTTTCTTTTCCCACACATCTTGTGACATGATTAGAGACTGCACGACGTGTATATATAGTACATGACATGTACAAAAGTAAAACATTTCCGTCCGGAACAGAAGAACACAGGGTGTGTATTCATCACTACATGCTATTAATCCTGGGTTTTTTTCGACATTAAGCCTCAGAAACTACTCTGAAACCCCATGGAAACATAGAAACAACATTAAAGTTCCATATTATGATCCATGAGGGCCCATACTCCCTACGAATCAAATCTTGGCATCATCTACATGTAAAATAAAAACATGAAAAAGCTAGGATACACAAAATTCTGGTCCATGTAGGACCATAAACCATAGGTTGAAGGATCGAAATCTACAATTGATACCACTTTTTAACATCCCAATTCTTAACGCTGCCTAGAGGTTCCTCGTACCTAGTTGGTCACGTGACCTCAAGCGCATTTACCCAAATGCTAGAGGCTCCGACTACCAGTGAGGGCCTTGAGTGTGATAGTGGAAAAACTATTCCATCATTGGTAGGGAAACATAGTGTAAATATACAGATATAAATAGTGGAAACATTAATAACATGCAATGGGTAAACACGAGAATACTGAAATAAATAATAAACTGGAAAACATATATAAATTATAGATGGTACATATGACTATGAAAAAATAAAAACAAGCCACAATGTTGTTATATAGTACAAAACCAAATTAAAAAAAAGAAAAAAAAAGTAAACAACTCAACATCATCCATGGATCAACCTAGTCCAATGCTCCCCAACTCCACAACAATCACGTACCTGATGTAGAAGGGCGCTTTCCATTATCAATACCTGCAACAATATAATCTGTTTTGGCCAAAAATCATGACCCAAACAGGTTGTGAGATGAATACTAGTATGAAACCAACCAAATATCTATGCCTAATAGTCTGAGAATATATATGGTAGGCAATAAGAAAAAATATGCAGTAGAAAAGGAAATTCTACAAAGTAACAAATACTAATGTTTAAATGAATTCCATTTCATATATCTAATAAGAAATTAATCTAAACCATGTAACCATATAGAAATTACTCAGATACTATCCTTTATGGTTCGTCCAAAGAGTCACAAGAAACCCTCTGGGATGTAATCACAATCTAGACCCTCTTGTTCATCTTTAGCAAGGACTCTCTGAGGAATCACTCACCGTCAATTCTCGTTGCAGCCTTTTATCAGTAAACTACATACACAATGGGAAAGCACTAAATGTACAGTTCCCCCTATTGGATTGCAACGAAGAACTACATACACTCTAAGGGAGAACTTACATTTATCCCCCCTATTGTCTCACAAAGTAATGTAGATAGACACTCTAGAGAAGTAATCAACGTCCATTATTCATATGGTCTACTACACCCGGTCCCCAAAGCCCTGTGTAAACAATCAGGAATAATCGGTATATGTTTTACAATGAAAACCTCAAGAATTACTTGGATAACCAGTCTACAAAATCTCACAGCATGTCAAAAAAAATCACTCCATCCTAACAATACTAAACATGGAAAAAAACAGCCAAATAGGTAAGGCTAGACCAAATGTTCAGAATCAAGAAAGCATGGGAAAACACATCCATATCATGAAAAATAATCTTATATATAATCATAAATCATCAACTCAGTAACACAAGGTATTGTAGTCATGTCAATAACCGTCCCCTTGGGCCTGTCTCGTGACTACCTGAAGCCCGCCTTCCTTAGGCCAGGGGCTGGCGACTTGGACTGAAAGGCGTATTCCCTAAAACTGGGAAGGCATTGCCTTTATAACATGTAAACACACTCAACCAAGCACACGACTTGATATGAACACAAGTGCACTGTATTGTAAAAGGAGTGTGTACAGAAAGGAAGATGGTCTAGAATACAAACCCAACTGTAAAGTACATGAGAACATAAATGTACAAGTAAAACATGGAGGTGAAGGTAAACTGAAAAACTCTGGTGAATTCTCACAAAGGATCCTACAAGAAGGGTAGGTACAGCTCTCAAACAATCATCTCTGTAGTATGACTCATCTATTTACACCACCGAGTAACCTTCAGTCCTGGTATTCTGATCCTCATTCAGTGTTTTCCTTTATCTCCACCAAACAAAAAAGGGTGCGAGCATAACCCGTGTCGGGGCGAGTATAACGATAATCAGTAGGGACCCTAAGACCCTCAGGGTCTCACAAAATCCATAAAAGATAAACTAAAAATCTAGAAGTCAGCTGATATACATACTTAGGTATATTCCCATACATATAACTAAGTTATCTAGTAAACCCATCTCAATCATGAGGAAACACAAGGCCCAACCCATTAGGCAAAAGTTCATCATTTCCACAATGGAAGGAATACCACGAAGGAAAGTACTCATCTCATACCATTTGTAACATAGGTACAGTAGTAGAGATGATTAGTTTTAACTACAAATTATTCTAACTCTCTTAAGAGGCAGACCCACGAAGTATCATAAATCGTCATCAGACCCATGTAGGATCGTAGTACATTGTCAGACCCACACAAGACCATAGTACCTCATCAGTATGTTGGCAGTACAACATCATACCCACACAGGATCCTAGTACATTGTCGGTACATTTTTGGAACCACACAAGATCCTAGTACATGCTCTGGTACGTCGTCAGACCCACACAGGATCCTAGTACATGCTATGGTACATTGTCAGACCTATACACGGTCCTAGTACATGTTCTAGTATGTCGTCAGACCCACACATAATCTTAGTACAAGCTCTGGTATATTGTCAAACCCACAAATGATCATAGTACATGCTCTGGTACATTGTCAGACCCACATAAGATTCTAGTACATCGTCAGTACATCGTCAGACCCACACATGATCTTAGTGCATGCTCGTGTACATCATCATACCCACACAAGATCCTAGTAGATTCTCTTGTACATCATCAGTGTAACACCCAAAGCTTCCATGGTACCCTTCTCTTTTAATAATATAGTAGCGTGTGTTGTACGCAACATTGAGTTCTAACACACCACAACCAATCAAACTAGCCGTTAGGAATAGTAATACCCACTTTTTTAAATTTAATAAATTTTATTTTTCAAAATGGACTACATTTTTGTATTTGGAATATCGAAATTATCTTATAGTGAATTTTTGGTATTTTTCTTAAAACATTCTATTTTAATGAATAGTGAAAAACACTAACTTATAGTTTAAAGTAGAAATTTTTATATAAATAATTATTTATTTTATTTAAATTTATTTTAGGTTAAAATAGATACATAATACCTGTATAATTTCATGGTAATAAATTAGAATTAGTTTATAATAATTTTAGTTATATAAAAATTTTATTGAACTTTTCACCGTCTTTTTACACACCTCATAGGATAATTTGAAAATTCACATAAAACATAATTTTACCTCTTATATGAGTGAAATTTAAAAAATCCAAGAGACACGGTTGATATATATATGAAAAATTTGGTTCAATATGATGAAAATAATTTTAGTTGAATAGAAACTTTATTACTTTTATTTACCACGGTTAAAAGTAAATCGGGTATTTAAGGGTAAAAATGATATTATTTAGACCCTAACACATGTCTTATTTCTATTGGATACGTATAGATCGACAAAAAAAACTTAGGAATAAAATATGAATTTCTTTGGTCGACTTGGATTATATTAGGACACATATTATTATTTTATTTAAAAAAGAGTTAAAAGAGTTAAAATCAAAATTTAATAACTCAAACATTTTTAATATAGGCTTATACAGAAGATAAATTTGAATATAAATATTAATTAGAAAGATAAAAATATTTCCTACATAATGGTATTTTATTTATATTTTTTAGACATTAAATAATTTAATTTATTTGTGACACAATGATGATACAGTAATTACCTAATTAATGAAATATTATAATAATTGATATTATAAATATCCAAATAAATGAAATTTGAGACTTTTTATGAATTAAACGAATTGTATAGGTTAATATTATATATTATGGGTGGTTATATGAATTTTCTTCTAAGTAATAATAATGTTATGAATTTATAAAAAACAAAATACCAAATAGTGTCACAATTGACATAAAAGAGTTTTTTAAACAAATATTATATTATTATTTTATATTCTATTCCTAAAAATATAAGGTTTGGCAAAAATACTTATATAATGATAGTTGTATCATTAATTAACCTCTTGGGGTTCTCTTGTAAGTATATAGTAAATTTATTAACTATATAATATAAAAATACAAAGAGACATGGTAAACGTCAAACTATTTAACTAAGAGTTAAATCTAAAAGATAATGTTAATATATTGAAACAAACCTATATAAAACCTACTGGTTTATTGTTTTGAGACCCAACCACACCTTATCATTTATGTAATCTATTTTTGGGACATTATAATCCGAAAATGAATTTATTATAAAATAATATTTCTAGCTTTTCTTAAGGTGCCCCTCACCCCTCTTATAAAAGGGCAATACCCCTTCTCTCTAATTAACATCTTCAAAGCCATTTTTCTCGGCCAAAACCTGCCCAAATACCATCTAAAATGTCCTCCCTTAATCCTAGATGCCTTCCTTTAGTCAGAAAGCCAACATAACGAGCCATTTTGATCAAATCCAAAGGAAGAAGCCAATGAAGAGGTACATATTTCATCTCATCATTCAAGTTCCTTTCTTCTTACAATTCTTTTTTCATTGTTGTATCAATTATAAAATAATAACTCAACTATATTCTATATAATGTGATGTTATTATAAATATGTTACAACCAAATTCATTATTCGATCCATCCTTTAAATGACATGTCACCATACGTACGTACGTA
This sequence comes from Viscum album, assembly GCA_963277665.1. Lineage (NCBI taxonomy): Eukaryota > Viridiplantae > Streptophyta > Magnoliopsida > Santalales > Viscaceae > Viscum > Viscum album. The sequence continues at coordinate 1,760,194,936 of OY728120.1, read as the reverse complement.
CGGCATACCGTCTCCACGTAGCGGTGTAATTGTTATTCAATACATTATTATTTGTATGGGTATCAAAATGATGTGTAATTGATGTAAATAATAAATATAACATGATAATGATTCTTTATATGTCATATACCATGCAATTATATATTATTTTAATATCAAAAGAATAATATTGTCACTCATGCGAACATACGGATTAACGTCTCCACGAACGTTATTACATTCACCTCTGATCGTATCAATTCAAGACTAATATTCATTAGATGATTAAAAATAATGTTTAAATACGTGATATCATTCTATATATGAATATGATAAATCCCATACATAACAAATATGACTCAAATAATAAATAATATAAAGGAAACTGAATCCATTAGCACCCGAGATGACGATAATACTATGATATTATTAACAAAGAAATGTTAAAATATCATATATGATATCATATTAATGTATATGATTCTTGTATAATTTAATAAAAATTATTTCACCATTATAAAGGAGGTTAACCTACCGTCGACCAAGAAAAATTATAATGTAATGGTTAATTCTACAATCTCTTCATTTTCTGAGGTTGTTTGTACGTAATTATCTACTGGGACCTCTTTATCATCCACAACCATGTTTCTTAAAAATGTATTTCATAACATTTTTACTATTTACTAGACTATTGGTTAAATTCATTTATACCTTTTTTTTGACTTTTATAAGATGTTTATAAAGGAATCCTTCCGTCATTTCTCTAAACACGGTCCTTTATAACCTTTTCGTCAAAATTAAGGTAAGAATGTCTTTTTTAACTTATACGGCAGGTGTGGATATTTTCCACCATTATAACATTGTAAAATATTACCCTACAAGATTATAAGAATATTTTCAAATATAAATATTTTCCTTTATACTTACGTGAATTTTAAATGAGTTCATAATAGAAAAGGATATTTCTTTAAATTTGTTTTCATTTTATCTCTGTTAACATCCTTTGAAAGATTTTATGTTTATTTGATGTTGATTTATTATGATACAAAACATCCATATTGTATTGAAGGTTTTGTGATATGTTTTACTGTGGATGTTTTATTTCATTACATTTATGGTTTATGGATAAAACATTGACATTTCATATTCCAGTTTTAATACGAATGTTTAGGTTATGTTTAAACCTTTTCATATGAGTAATGCATTGGACTAAGTAAGTGACGGGTGGAGCCTGCTATAGCTCATCGATTCATCAGTAGGTCTAATGACAAAAACTAGTGTCTTGGTACTAGGCCTTGACAAAATTTTATTTGTAGTCTTCGAACAAGGCCTGGACTATGTGGTTATGAATGTCTGGAATTATGTATTCCATCATTGTGAAAGTGGCTATTGATATTGCATGTGATTATTCGACTAGTAGAATATCCATGTGAGTTAGTAAATGGGATTATTTTGATTTTATCATTGCCATATTATGGTGATATTCAAGTTAAAAAATATTTTGTTTTAGTTTTATACATTTCCTTAAATGTTTACTCTTATTTATGAATGATTCTGCTATATTGTTATCCTTACTGAGCATCTGAACCTACCCATTTCTATGTTATATTTTTTCCAGGATGCGAATAAGTATATTATGACAGACCTGTAGGGATAGTCTGTGGGATCTCAGTGTTGTCTATGGAAACAATGTTTTTGTAGTTTTCCATTTTATAATGTAATGTAAACCTTATGAATGTATCTAGTACTTCCACGACTACTAAAAAAATGTTTCTTTCTAGACTTGATCTTTTATGATCATGCCAATGATACATAATAATGCACCGACTTTGGGTAACTGGGGTCGGGGTACTATAGTTGGTATCATAGGAAGTTTAGTACAAACCATGGAAACTAGATTTAGATAAACTCTGATTAGATCACATAGCCTTAAGATATAGATTGCAGATTAGTATAGAAGAACTTCCAAGAATGTTGGTATTGTGGAGATTTTGTGATTTTTACAAGAAATACATCCCTACCTAGATACGAGCAGGTAGAGTTGGCTCTGGCCCATATATACCTAGGGGTAAACCTCGAAAACACTACTTTGAGCGAGAATCGAACGGGAACTGGTGCATGACAATGGGCCTTGCTGCACTCTTAATAACGACACTCCTAGGGGATATGCTTAGGATAATTCTAATTTTATTTACAAACCATTATTAAGGGTTTATGAGTACATAATTCCTCTGAGAAAACATTTTTATGATTATGTATTATATCCATAAACTTTTCAATTTATGTTATGTGTTTTACAAGTTTATAATTATATATTTCTATTCATAAACTTATATATTTTATTCCATTGTTTATAAATGGCACCTAGTGGAATGAATGGAAACTATGTCAATTCACACACTCCATGTAGAGATTTCTCTCTAAATCAAGATAATTATAGTGGAGCTAGTGATGCAACCAATGCTGATTAGCTAATCTCCATACTGGGATAACTCACTCAGGCTATGAATAATAACCTTACCCATATGAAGCACCCTGATCCACAACATGGAAGATCAATGTTACATTGCTTCATGAGGGAACAACCTCAAACATTCAATTGGTTTACAAATCCATTAGTAGCTGAGAAATGTATAAAATCCTTATAGAAAATATTCCATGCCTTGGGGAGTAGTGAAAATGAAAAAGTTGTCATGGAAGTTTAACGCCTCACTGGAGATGCTGATCAATGGTGGTCATTGATTCAAATATAAAAATGAAGATGATGAATTATCAAATATGAAATAGAGGGAGTTTAACGAGATTTTCTTAAAAAAATACTTTCCTCGTGACCATCGAGCAGATATGGAAAGGTAATTTCTGAGTCTGAGGCAAAAGGAGTATATGAATGTCACGAAGTATGAAGCTAACTTTACAAGGTTATAATGACATGCTACCGATTATATACGTAACCCAAGAAGTAAGGTTGATCATTTAATTGATGGTTTAAAACCATTTCTCCATCAAGAATAAGTCACACAATCCTTCACATCATACGAAGATATTGTCTCATGTGCTATCAATATAGAAAATGAATTCTCTATGTCTTATGAATTTAAAGAAAACTATGAGAAGAAGAGATATTCTGAACACTATGGAAATGGAAATAACGGGAAGAAGGGAAAATTTTAATATCAATCCTATAGAAAATATGGGAAGAAACACACTGGTACTTGCCTGAAGGGAATGTGAGTCTGTTACAAGTGTGGGGAAAAAGGCCACCAAGCTCGTGATTGCAAAGGTAAGAAAGAGGATGTCGATGTTGAATGATAAAATTGTAGATAAAGGGGGCATTATTCGAATTAATTTCCTATGTTTTAGGGGAACATACCTCAGAAAAGGCCAAGGGATCGAGGCCATGATTATGCTATCACAACTACTGAGGTAGACGCTTAGAAAGAAGTGGTGGTAGGTAATTTAATAGTTTCCTCATGTTTAGAAAATGATTTATTTGATTTTGGATCATCTCAATGTTTCATATCTTCCTAGTTTGTTACGAAAATTAGATATTTCTAATTTTATTTAACAAGGGAGTTGTCAGTCGAAACTCCGAAGGGAAATATCATCGCAACAAACTTTTGTAAATTAGTTCCCATTAGGGAATATTAAGGCTCTTTATCTGTTGATCACATCATTATACCCATGATTGAATTTGATATAATCTTCTGTATGGATTGGCTTTCTGACCATGATGCAAAAATTTATTGTAAGATGAAGGGGGTTACAATTTATGATGATGATGATAAAGAACACCTTATCTTTAGAGAAAAATCATCACCACCTAATTCTTATCTAGATCCACCAAATGTAGCTCAACTAAATTCAATTATTGGGGACGAATAGAATGAAATAATTGTGGATTAGGAAAAGAATGGTCAAATAGATGATGTGCCTATTATGAAAGAATATGTTATTGTGTTTCCAGAAGATTTACCTGTAGATCCTCCAGAACAAGAAATTGAGTTTTCCATTGATTTAAATCGTGGATCATGGCCTATATCAAAGACCCCTTATAGAATGGAAACTGTGAAATTAGTGGAACTAAAGAAAAAAATAGAGGAATTGAGTAATAAGGGACTTATTCTCCCAAGTGTTTCTCCAAGGGGATCCCCTTTCCTTTTTGTTAGAAAGAGATATGGATCTATGGGGTTGTGCGATGACTACAGGTAGATCAATGCTATAATAATAAAGAAAAAGTATCACTTACCTTGCATTGATGATTTATTTGACCAACTTCATGGAGCTCAACACATTTCAAAGATTGACCGTCGATCTGGATACCATCACTTGTGTGTGAATAAGGAAAATATTCCGAAGACAACATTTGGAACTAGGTACAGGCATTATGAGTTTACAGTAATGCCTTTTGGATTGACTAATTCACCCTTTGTCTTCATGGATCTAATGAATAGGATTTTCAAGGAATATCTTGATGAATTTGTAGTAGTATTTATTGATGATATCTTGGTATACTCCAAAACCTACAAAGATCATGAAAATCAATTGCGCATTATCCTGAAGACTCTGAGAAAACATGAATTATATGGTAAGTTTAGCATGTGTGAATTATGGATTTAGGAGATTTCATATCTTGGACATATTTTCTCTAAGGATGGAATCTCCGTTGATCCTTCAAAGACCAAGGTAATCCACGAATGGCCAGCGCAATGAGAATAAATGAGGTATGGAATTTTGTTGGTATAGCAGGTTATTATCGATGTTTCATCCAGAATTTTTTCCGATTGGCTAACCCCTTAATAAATCTCACACTAAAAGGGGATAAATTTTTTTGGAAAAAAGATTTTGAAAAATGTTTTGAAGAATTGAATAGAATATTATTCAATTATATTATCTTCACTCTACCACTGGGGAATTATGGGTTAGTTATTTATAGTGATGCATCAACGAAAGGACTTGGTTGTGTTCATATTCAGAATGATAGAGTTATTTCCTATGCATCCTGACAGCTAAAAATTCATGAAAAAACTATCCTACTCCTAATCATGAGTTAGCAGCTGTAATAATTTCTTTGAAAATTTGGAGACACTATCTCTATGGTGAAAAATGTGAGATATATATTGATCCCATGAGTTTGAAGTATATATTCTTACAGAAAGAACTCAGCATGAGGAAAATGAGATGGCTTGAACTACTAATGGATTTTGATTTCACTATACACTACCACTTGGGGAAGGAAAATAAGGTGGCAGATGCTTTGATTAGAAATGATCATGGAGTTTTGAAGAAGATGAGAGTTGGAAAGTATCCTATATACATGGATCTAATAAAGATGGATATGGAAATCACCCTGGAAGGTGAATCATAAATAGTTTTTCGAATGGTGTCCTAACCATCTTTACAAGAAAGGATAAAGAGTTCTCGGACTGATGATGAAGAGTTTCAAAATAATATTATAGCTGTGAATAATGGGAGATTGAGTGACTTCATATATGAAGATGGAATTTTGAAATTTGGGAAGAGTCTTTGTGTTCCCAATATACCTGATCTATAATGGGAATTGTTGGAAGATGCTCATAGTTCCAAATTATCTATACACCCTGGTAGCACTATGATGTATAGAGTCATTAAGTTACATTTTTGGTGGGACAACATGAAGAGGGAGATTTCTGATTTTGTGTGAAGATGTATGGTTTGTCAACAAGTGAAAGCTTAAAAGCAATATCCGGGAGGATTCATGTAACCTCTTACCATACCTAATTGGAAGTGGGATAATATTACGATGGAATTTTTTATGGGACTACCAAAGACTCCTAGAAGGGATAATGCAATATGTGTCATTTTTTATCATCTTACCAAGTCAGCACATTTTCTTTCTATAAGAGAAGAATTAACACGATAATGTTTAACAAGATTATATATTAATGAAGTTGTAAGACTTCATGGAGTACCACTATCGATTTTTTCTGATCATGACCCACATTTTACATCATGATTTTGGAAAAGTATTCAGAAATCCCTGGATACTGAACTTTGTTTGACCGCTGCCTACCAACCCCAAACTGATGGACAATCAGAACGGACTATTCAAACCTTAGAATACATGTTGAGATCATGATTACTTGACATTCAAGTAATGTGGGATCAATATTTTCCTATTTTATAATTTTCCAATAATAATAGATTTCATTCAATTATTCAGATGGCACTATGTGAAGCATTATATGGAAATAGATGTCTCACACCAACCAGTTTGGATGATGTTGGTGATAGAAAACTCGTAGGCCCAAAACTGGTGGATGAAACGATGGAAAATGTTAAGGTAATCCAAAACCACATCAAATTAGCTCAAAGTAGGTAGAAGAGCTATGTCGATAACCGAAGGAATGATTTGGAATTTCAGGTATGAGATTATGTTTACTTGTAGGTATCTCCATGGAAGGGTGTTATACGTTTTGGTAAGAATGGAAAATTTAGTCCCAAGTGCATCAGGCCTTTTGGAATTCTAGAACATATGAGGGCTCTAGCTTTCCAGTTGGCAATTCCGCCAATTCACTCCAAAGTCCACTATGTGTTCCGCGTATCACTATTGAGAAAATACATTCCTGGCCCAATGCATGTACTCACATATGACGAATTAGAACTGTAAGTCGACCATTCTTATTGCAAAGAGCCTTCCATGATTCTTGATACAAGAGAACAAGTGCAGAGAAACCGGATGACTCGTCTGGTAAAAGTTCTATGGAGAAACCATAATATGGAAGTTGCAACGTGGGAACCCTAGGTACTTATGATGAAGAACCACCCGAGTCATTTTACACAGTAACACTCTATAAATTTAGAGGGTGAAATTATTTGAAGGAGGGGAGAATGCAACACCCAAATCATCCACAATACGCTTCTCTTTAAATAATATAGCTGCGTTTGTTGTACACAACTTCATGTTCTAACACACCACTACCAATCAAACTAGCTGTTATGAATAGTAATACCCAATTTTTTAAATTTTTAAAATTTTATTTTTCAAAATTGAATTTATTTTGGGATTTAGAATATCGAAATTAGCTTAGGGTTAATTTTTGGTATTTTTCTGAAAACATTGAATTTTTTATGAGTAGTGAAAAACACTAAGTTATAGTTTAAAAAAATTATTTAAATAATTATTCATTTTATGTAAATTTTTTTAGGTCAAAATAGATAAATAATACCTATATAAGTTCAATGTAATTAATTGGAGTTAGTTTATAATAATTTTAGATATATAAAAAATTTATTGAACTTTTCACCGTCTTTTACCGACCTCATAGGAGAATTTGAAAATTCACATGAAAATTAATTTTAATACTTCTATGAGTGGAATTTGAAAAAACCGAGAGGCATGGTTGATATCAGTATGAAATATTTGATTCAATAAGATGCAAATAATCTTAGGTTAATCGTAACTTTTTACTTTTATTTACCATGGTTAAAAGTAAATATGGTATTTATGGGTAAAAATGATATTATTATTACCTTAACACATGTCTTAATTCAATTGGATAAGTATAGTTAGACCAAAAAAAAACTTAGGAATAAAATATTAACCTCTTAGGTCCTATTGGATTAGATTAGGAATCTTATTATTATTTTATTTAAAGAAGAGTTAAAAGAGTTAAAATCAAAGATTAATAACTAAAACATTTTTAATAGAGGGTTATACATAAGATAGATTCAAATATAAATATTAATTAGAAATATAAAAATATTTCATACATAATGGTATGTTATTTATATTTTTTATGAATTAAATAATTTAATTTATTTATGACACAATGATGATGTAGTAATTACCTAATTAATGAAAAATTAAAATAATAGATATTAAAAATATCCGAATAAATGAAATTTGAGACTTTATATGAATTAAAGTAATTCTCTAGGTTAATATGACATATTAGGGTTGTTTAGATAATTTTCTTTCGATGTATTAATGATTTTATGAATTTTGAAAAAACAAAATACCAAATAGTGTGAAAATTGACATAAAAGAGTTTTTAAAACAAATATTATATTATTAATTGATATTATATTTCAAAAAATATATGGTTCAGCCAAAAGACTTATATAATGATAGGATTATTATTAATAGACCTCTTGGGGTTCTCTTGGAAGTATTTAGTATGTTTATTAACTATATAATATAATAATACAAAGAGACATGGTAAATGTCAAACTATTTAACTAAGAGTTAAATCTAAAATATAAAGTTAATATAGTGTTCCAAACCAGTCTGAAACATATTGTTTGAGCTTTTGTAGACCCATAACTACAATATAATTTAAATAATCCATTTTTGATCCATTATAATCCAAAAATTATTTTATTATAAAATAATATTTTTAGCTTTTCCCAAGGTGCCCCTCACCCCTCTTATAATAGGGCACTCCACCTGATCTCTAATTCACATCTTCAAAGCCATTTGGCTTGGCCAAAACCTACCCAAATACCCTCTAAACTATGATCCATTCATCCTAGAGGCCTTCTTTTAGTCATAAATACAACTTAAGAAGCCATTTTTATCAAATCAAAAGGAAGAACCCGAAGAAGAGGTAAATATTTCATCACCTCTTTGAAGTTCCATTCTTCTTCCACACCATTTTTCATTATTGTTTCAATTATAAAATAATAAATCCAGTTTATTTTATATAATGTGATGTTATGATAAATATCGGACCACCAAATTTATTATTTTATCCATCCTTTGAATGACAGGTCACCATACATGTGTACGTACGACTAACCGTCTCCACGTCGTGGTGTAATTGTTATTCAATAAATTATTATTTGTATGGGTATAATAATGATGTGTAATTGATGTAAATAATAAATATAACATGATACTAATTCTGTATATATGATATACCATTCAATTATATTTTATTTTAATAACAAAAGAATTATATTGTCTCTTGTGCGTACGTACAGATTACCGTCTCCACGAATGCGATGAGATTCATTACCCATCGTATCCATTCAAGACTAATTTTCATTATATGATTAAAAATAATGTCTAAATACTTGATATAATTATGTATATGAATAAGATAAATCCGATACATGACAAATATGACTCAAATAATAATGAATATAATGGAAAATGAATCCATTAACACCTGAAATGACGATAATACTAAGATATTATTAACAAAGCGTTGTTAAAAGGTCATATATGATATCTTATTAATGTATATGATTCTTTTATAATTTAATTATAATTATTTCACCATTATATAGGAGGTTAACCTACCCTCGACCAGGGAAAAGTACAAGGTAAGGGTTCATTCTACAATCTTTTCATTATTTGAGGTTATTTATATGTAATTATCTACTGAGACCTCTTTATCATCCACATACATGTTTATTAAAAATGTATTTGAAAAGATTCTTATTATTTACTAGACTATGGGTTAAAGTCATTTATACCCTTGTTTGACTTTTATAATACGTTTATAAAGGAATCTTTCCATCATTTTCCAAACATGGTCCTTTATAAACCTTTCGATAAAATTAAGGTACGAACGTCTTTTTTTGACATATACGGTGGGTGAAGCTTTTTCCACTGTTATAAAATTTTGGAATCTTCCCTTACAAACTTTTAAGAATATTTTCAAATATAAATGTTTTCCCTTATAATTACATGACTTTTAAATGATTTCAAAATCGAAAGAGATATTTTTCTAAAAAGGTTTGGATTTCATCTATGTCAACATCCTTTGATTGATTTTACATTTATTTAAAGTTGATTAATTATGATTCAAATATTAAATATTGTATTGAAGGTTTTGTGATATGTTTGACTATGAATGTGTTATTTCATAACATTCGTGGTTTATGGATAAATTATTGGCATTTCGTAAGCCAGTTTTAATACAAATATTTATGTAATTTTTAATCCTTTTCATATGAGGAATGCATTGGACATAGTATTTGACTGTTGGAGCCCGTTATAGCTCCTAAATGCATCGGTAGGTCTCATGAGACAAACTAGTGTCTTGCCACAAAGACTTTACAAAATCTTATTTTTCATCTTGGCACAAGGCCTTGACTATGTGGTTATGAAAGCCTGGAATTATGCATTACATCATTATGAAAGAGGCTATTAATATTGAATGTGATTATTCGACTAGTAGAATATCCATGGGAGTATGTAATTTGCATTATTCTGATTTTATCTTTTCCATATTATGTTGATGTTCATGTTTAAAAGGATTTTGTTTTAGTTTTATACATTGCCTTAAATGTTTATGCTTATTTATGAAAGCTTCCACTATTTTGTTATCCTTACTGAGCATCTGAGCTCACCACTTTCTATGTTTTATTTTCCCCAGGATGAGAAGCAATATATTATGACTGACCTGCTGGTATAGTCTATGGGATCTCAGTGTTTCCTATTGAAACAATGTTGAAGTAGTTTTCCATTTTATGATGTAATGTAAACCTCATGAATGTTACTAGTACTTCCAATTATACTGAACTAATTGGTCTATTGAGAGTTTATCTTTTGTGATCATGCCAATGATATGTAATAATGCACCGACTTTGGGCAACTGGGCTTGAGTCATTACAGTCAGACCCACAAAGGATCCTAGTAAATGATCTGGTACATCATCAAACCCACACATGATCCTAGTACATCATCAGTACATCATCAGACCCAAACATGATCCTAGTACATGCACTGGTACATCGTCAGACCCACACATGATCCTAGTATATGCTCTGGTATATCTTCAGACCCACATCGGATCCTAGTACATCATCAGTACTTTTAAAACCCACACATGATCCTAGTACATGCTCTAGTACATCCTCAGACACACACAAGATCCTAGTACATGCTCTGGTACATCATCAGACCCAGCTATAGAGTTCCCACTCTAAGATTGCTCGTCTCCAGGAAGGTCAGCTCCTCAAACCACTGGTCGATAATCCAACTCCCACGAATTATCATGATGAAGTATCCCAAAGTCTTCCATGTCAAAGGGTGTTTCAACACAATAGAGGGTGTGTCAATCAGACGCCCAGTTTTTATTTTATTATACTTTTTGTCTTTGGACCATGTTGGATTCGTTCTCGATCAAACCCGATCGTTCCCCAAAATTTTGAGGATGGAAAGTCCAATGGTGGGGAGAATGTTATACCACTAGTTTGAGGTATTTGACCCTTGTTTCAGTTCATTTGTGATTTTTAAGTGGTTGGTTGATGTTTGGAAAAATCTGGAAAAACTATTATTGTTTTGGAGGTTGTGCATGGGCGCATGGTTAGTGCATGGTCTGAAAAAACCATGCGGCCAGCCCAGGAAACCATGAACCCTTGAATGTGGGCTCCACATGGGTAGCACACAGTTTTTCAGACCATGCATGAAAGTTGAATGAAGTCCGTAGGTGAGATAGTGGAAACCACACGGTTGGTGCACAGTTTGAAAAACCGTGCGGGGTAACAATGTGACCACTTAATGTTGTGGTTTTTATGGTATTGGCAACTTGGGATTTCCCAATTTTCCATCATTGTTCCTCCCACTCATTGATCACGTGGGAGTTCCAGTTTTCAGAAGATGGGAGAGCTCCTTAGCTTATTTTGGAGGCAAATAAAAGGGGTGTCTTGGTGGATCGAAGGCGGCTCTCCTTGGGAATGTCCCACTTTTTTCATGAGGGTCGTGGTGCGGTGGGGTGCCGTTGCGGCTGGATGGATGTCCAGATGTCTTCTTCACATGGCCTGGTCGCATGCCACACCTTCCCCCCTGGTCGGCTCAGCTGTCTTTCCTCCATTAGTCGTTGTGGCATAGCCACTTCTCCTTGTTCGTTGAGCGGCGCTGATGCTCGCCGCCACCCTCGTCGTGCAGCCGGCCTCCAATTTATGCCTTCCTCCATCACAAAGATATCATAAAAAACACCATGTTTTTGTGGAGATGTCGGGCCATGCTTGTATGTCCTGAACCCTCCGTGTTAGAGTGGTAGCATGGTGTTCACAATTATTTCTTGAATCATGATGAATTTCCAAAAATGAGTAAGGGTAAATTAAAACAATACTCCCTACCTCAAAAGTTCATTGATGTTGGTGTGAGAAAGAATTTGAGGATGTAGACATTGGTCACGCCCACCACATGTCTCTGATCCTGGCTTGTGTGTTGTCCTCTTTCTTGGCTCCGAAAAATGCTATTTTATGAAGATGGAATTCTTCATTTGGAGGATATGTCCTTCATTGGAGAAGAAGGGTTTGTTCTTCATTGGGAGAGAATGATCTTCCAGAATCCTCCCTTTCCCCAATGATTTCACGCAACAAAAAATAAGTGAGGTTCCAACACCAATTTAATTAAATTTTTATATTATATTTTTGAACCATTTAATTGGCCTAATTAATTAAAGGGTGTGGCACAATTATTTTGGAAGAAGTTCCAGAGACTTCTCCACATTAAAGATGGAGCTTAAGGGTTTCTCCCATTATGAGGGTTTGGGTGGTCCCTACCTTTACGAATTTAAATTGGGGAGTTGTGGATCGGGTGGTCCCCCCCCCCAACATAACTAGTGATGAGGGGTTTTAGTTTAGGTGGTACCCCCCTTTAAAACATCCACATGGGAGGTTTCAACAAAATAAAAATAAAAATTTTAAATATTTTTTTTATTCTTTCATGAAAAACACATAAACAAAATTTGACCCTCGACAAAGTGCCATCGAGGTGAAATTATCCTTAAAATAATACCGACATTACGTGTTCAACGGTGTTGTCATATTTCAATTCCGAGCATCGGTTCAAAAGTTACAAGAACCCACTCGCATGTTTACTGAATGTACCTGAAAAAAAGTTTATAAATTCATACCAGGAACCCCGGGCCTCAGAATAATACGCCGTAAATTTTCACCGAGTCAAAAAATTACCGTATAAAAAAATTAAATGGAAATTCCGGGTCTTTACATTCTCCCCACCCCATAGTTATACGTCCCCGTAAGCCACAACTCAAACAAAAGAAAAAATGTGGGGGTACTGAGCATGAATTTGAGCCTATCGCTTCTATGTTCTCCCCTAGAGGTTCTCGTGCTGCCATTGAATGCGCCCTAGAGGTATCGACCGCCCATGAAAGACCCACTCCGGTCTATCCGCAATCTCCACTGGAAACTCCATTAATGTCTCCCCATCTTCGACATCCAACTCGACTTGGTTGATGATGTGATAAGGGTTGTTCACGTATCTCCTCATTTGTGAAACATGGAAGACATTGTGAACCAGGTGCAACTGAGGGGTATGTGCAAGGTGGTAAGCCACTTCAACAACTCTGTTGAGGACCTGAAATGGTCTGATGAACCTCATAGATAACTTGTCACCCTGGCCAAATCTCTGCAATCATCTTTGAGGTGAGACCCATAGAATGATGTGGTCACCATCCTCGAAATCCATATGTCTCTATCTCCTATCAGCATAATACATATACCTACTCTGTATAGTCTTCATCCGCTCCTGGATGATCTGCACATTCTCCATGGTAGCCCGTACCATCTCTGGTTCCATGAGTGCTGACTCCCCTAGGTCAGTCCAGCATAAAGGAAGTCTGCAAGGTCGCCCGTACAATGCCTCAAAAGGTTTCATCCCAATGGTGGAGTGATAGATGATGTGGTATGATAACTCCACCAAAGGAAAGTGGTCCTCCGAGCTATGAATGAAGTATAGGACGCAAGCATGTAGCAGGTCCTTGAGGGTCTAAATGGTCCTCTTAGTCAGACCTTCCGTTTAAGGATGGAAGGCAATTCTCAAACAAAGCTATGTCCCAAAAGCCTCCTACAACCCCTTCCATAGCCAGGAAGTGACACATGTATCACTATCAGAGACAATGGTCGACGGTACTCCATTTATCCGCAAAATATACTGCACATAGAGGTGTCCCAAGATATCTACTGAACCATACTCACTGATTGGTTGGAAGTGGGCTGAATTGGTGATTCGGTCAATGATCATCCAGATTTAATCATGAACTCTGGATGTATGTGGAAGTCCAATCACTAAGTCCATGGATATCCCATACCACATTCACTATAGGACCTCCAAAGGCTTAACCAAGCATACTAGTACCTGATGCCACACATCAGTTGACAGACAAGTTAGACACCAATAGTCAAACTCTAATACTGCTTTCTTCATTATCATCCACTCGTGCTATCGTCAGAGATCTGGGTACATCTTCGCCACTCCTGGATGTACCGCTAGAGGGGATGTGTGAAACCCCCTCAACACATCCTCCTAAATTAACACTATTACCATAGTACGTCCCATGATGAGGATGACGTGCTCCATACCTTTAGAAAATCCTTCAGGTGCATGTCCTTTGAATATGTGAGCATGTCGAGGATCATAGTCAATGTCCCCACACTGCGCCTCCCTGACTCGCTGAAAAGTGGGGGAGTGATTGTAAGAGACTGAAGGAAAGATGCTCCATCTCATTCCCCAATGGATATCTGCAAAGAGGAAATCTGCTCCATTGACCCACCTAAAAACTGTATACCAGATCTAATGATGAGTGAATCTGCTACAATGATCCCCTTCCTAGGTGTATAGAATATCTCGAAGTCATAGTCCTAGAAGAACTCAATCCAACATCACTATCACAGATTCAGGTCCTTCTGAGATAAGATATACCCGAGACTCTTGTGATTAGAGTACACCTTAAATCACTCACCCATCAAGTAATATAACCACATATTCAAGGAGAAGACCCATGTTACTAACTCCATGTCATGGGTAGCGTAGTTCTACTCATGTTGTCTCAGTTGTCGGGAACTTTAATCGATCACTTATCGATCCTACATCAGGACACATCCATGCTCGGACTCTAATGTATTGCAGTAGACAAAGTAACCTACACACTCCTCTGATAGCCTCAAGATGGGTGAACTATTAAGCTTCTGCCTCAGCTCATGAAAACTTTGATGGCATCACGTCAACCAAATGAAGAGTTTCCCATTATTTGTCAACACTGATAAAGGTTCTGAAACACTAGATAAATCTGGCACAAACCTTTGGTAGTATCTATCCAACCACAGGAAACTCCATACCTCCATCACACTCCTAGGTGTCTCCCAAGAATGTACCGCCTCAATATTCACCGGATCCACTACAACTTCATCCTATGATATGAAATGTCCCAGAAAGTGAACCTCTCGGATCCAGATCTATCACTTCGAGAGCTTACACTAAATCTTGTGCTCCCATAGTGTGTCCAGTACAACCTAAAAATGATAGGCGTGCTCCTCCTCGAAAGCTGAGTAGATCATAATTTCAACGATGAAGACTACTACAAAGCAGTCAGGGTATGGCAGAAAAATCATGTTCATGATTCCCATGAGCTCTCCTAGAGAGCTGGTTACCCCGAATGGCATAACCAAGAACTCGTATTGGCCATAACAACATCTGAAGGTTGTCTTCTGCACATCTTCATCTCGCACTCGGAGCGGGTGATAGCCTGACCTGAGGTCTATCTTAAAGAACCACTGTGATCCCTTCAACTGATCAAAGAGGACTTCAATCCTCGGAATGGGTACTTATTCTTCACATTCACCTAGTTGAGGTACTTATATTCAACACATATCCTCAATCTCCCATCCACCTTCTGGGTGAACAAAATCAGGGCATCCCAAGGAGAAACACTGGGCCAAATGGATCCCTTCCCTTGTAAGTCCTCCAGCTGTACCCACAGCTCGTGCAGCTCTGTGGGAGCCATCTGATATGCTGGGGTAGATATCAGTGATATCTCGGTGTACAATTCAAGGTAAAAGTCCACCTCTCTATGTGGAGGTAGACCCATAACATCATCCAGGAAAACATCAGCATACTGGTCAACTACTATAGGATAACTAAGACTCTCCACATCAACCGCTCCGACGGTAAGGCTATCCAATGGATGTGTGATCGGATACACCCTCCTTCGGGTAAGTCCTTCCTATGCTGAAAAGGCTCCCTTGTCATCAGTGAAGGTAAATCTGGTCCATTCCATGCAGACACACTGCACTTTGTGCCTAATACATTCAATCTAAGCATGGACTGTAGATAACCAGTCTACTCCCACGATGATGTCCTAAGGCCTCGACACCACTACTAGTAGATCCCAGTTGAAGCTCTCGCCTACTAGAGTAAGCTCTCACTACCGGAACCAGTATAGAATCATCGAATTCTCAATCTCAAAATACTCTAGCCATAAAGATCAAGCCAACATCTCCATTGGAATCCCCAAGCTCTGAACGAGGGAAGTGGAAATAAAAGAATGAGTGGAACCTATGTCTATAAGTATTGCATGTAAGGTGGAGTAGGCACATATCATAACTTCTATCATCCCCAGAGCACCGTGATTGTAAGCCTCAGCTGCCTGGAACTGAGCTCGCCCCTATCCTCCTACTCCCTGTGGTTAAGGTGGATCACCTGGTGGTGGTGGCAGTAACATCTCGAATCGTCACCCACCGCCAGCTGCACGACCAGCTCCTCTACCACATCCTCCTTCTCCCTGTGGACCTCCTTGGTCAAACCTCTATCTCTTCCTGGGCGGTCCTTCGATGGCATGGTGATCATCCGTACATCGAGTCTGATAGTAACGATCCATGTGACCCTAACCACCGCATGTGAAACACTTCATGCCACTTGCATGACTGGATCTGTCTCCGGTGCCCTGCACAACCGATCCTGAGTCATGCGGCCGTCCACCTATATGTCTGGTACTCTTGGACCTCTATGACATCGGTCTTCTACCAACTATATAAGACTCTTCTACATGATTCCCGGTTGTGTGTCCTGTTTCTGGTGACTTATCAGTAAGAAAACTCTCCAATAAAGGGCTCGCTCTAACACCCCCGCCTACATCGGGATGCTGAGTGAGATCCTCGAAGACCTGATCTCTTGCCATAGTCCCAACTCAAAGGTTCGGGCCCTGAAGAATGGGTATTTCACCATATCAGTGGAGTATTATGAGTGGTCGGTGAACCTTTCTGAGTACTGAGCCACAGTCATGTTTCCCTACTAAAGATGATGTAGACCATGTATGCGCACTGCACGAAGGTTTGCTGGGACAAACTTTTCCCCAAATAGGCTCTCAAAGTCTGCCCAAAAAAGCATCACCGCGTCCTAAACCATGAGCATCATGCTTCACCATCTACTTGTTGCTACCTATAGAAGACTGGTGACAGCGATCACCATGAGATCTGCTGGTCTCCCTACCAGTCGGAAGAATCTCACTATGGCATCCAACCAATCCTCAGCCGCCCATGGGTCCATCTCACCCCTGAACCTAGGTGGCCTCTGGCACTGGAACTCGTGTAATGCGCTCAAGCGGTATGCACTATCTGCTCATGGGGCTGGTGGCATCGGTGGCCCAATGGGTAATGGTAGTGCTGGTGCCTCTACTGGTGCCTCTACTGGAAAAGGGCCCTGCACCGAGGCCTTGTTGCCCGGTGGGATATCAGTGAGTACTACTCCTAGAACCCTATCTGGCTGTCTATGTAGAGTTATCATGAAAAGAAATAGGTGTTCCATGGTAAATAAGTTATACTTGGTGGGCTGACTCAAAGATATCACAAAGTAAACTCTTGACAACACACATGATATTAGTGTTTTCGTGCACTGAGTTAGAAATCAGAAGTCAGGGTCCTCGTGTACAGATACATCGGCCGCCACACCATCACTATGTTCCCTACACTGATAACCACACTCACTACACTTAAAACTATTTACATTAAAAGAAATATCAGAGTAATATGTTCTACTGTAGAACAGACTTCTCTGATACCAATTTGACATGACCCGTCCCCCGGGGACTGTGTCGTGACTTCCCCGAGCCCATCTTCCATAGGCCAGGGGCTAGCGACTAGCACCGAAAGGCCTATTCCCTAAAACCAGGAAGGAATTGCCTTTATAAACTGTATTCACACACAACCAAGAACACATTAAGATATGAACACAAGTCAACTATGTAGTAAAAGGAGTGTGTAGTGAAAGAAAAATGGGCTAGAATACAAGACCAATTGTAATGTACAAGTAAAGTGATAGGTTCAAGTAAATCTGGGAGGAACAAGTAAACTGAACAACTCCGATGAACTCCAAACAAGGATACTACCTGAAGGGTAGGTACAACTCTAGAACAATTATCTCTGCAGTACACCTCATCTCAGTCCTCCTCTAAGCAACCTCCAGTTCTGGTACTCTCATCCTTTGTCAGCATTGTCCGTCATCTGCACCAAACAATATAGGTTACAAGAATAACCCGTGTAGTGTTGAGTATAACGATTCTCTGTACGGACTCTAAGACCATCAACGTCTCACAAAATCCACAAAGGATAAACCACAAAGTATGAAATTTGACGATATCCCAACTTTGGAAATTCACATACATATACCAATGTCATTAAGGGAACCCAACTCAATCATGAGGAAACACAAGGCCATACTTATTATCCCAAAGCTCAAATTTTCCATAAATTAAGGAATACCACGGAGGTAAGTACTCAGCTCATACCAATTATAACTTAGGTACATTATTAGAGATGATTAGTTGTAACTACCAATTAATCTTACTCTGTTAAGAGGAAGAACCATAAAGGCTCACAAATAATCATCAGAACCACGTAGGATCATAGTACATCGACAGACCCACATAGGATCCTATTACATCGTCAGTACATTGTTAGTATGTACTCAGAACCACATAGGATCGTAGTACATCATCAGTACGTCTTCAGTACATCGTCAGATCCACACAGGATCGTAGTACATTGTTAGTACATCATCATACCCACAAGAGATCCTAGTACATGCTCTGAAACATTGTAAGACCCACAAAGGACACTAGTAGATGCTCTGGTACATCGTCAGACCCACACAAGATCCTAGTACATGCTCTGGTACTTCACCAGATACACACAGGATCCTAGTACATTGTCGGTACATTTTCAGACCCACACAAGATCCTAGTACACACTCTAGTACATCGTCAGACCCACACAGGATCCTAGTACATCGTCCGTACGTTGTTAGACCCACACGGGGTCCTAGTACATGCTCAAGTACATCATCAGACCACACAAGATCCTAGTACATGCTCTGGTAGATCATCAGACCCACACATGATCCATGTACATCGTCAGACCCACACAGGATCCTAGTACATACTCTGATGCATTGTCAGACCCACACAGGATCCTATTACATGCTCTTGTACATTGTCTGACCCATACAAGATCCTAGTACAGCGTCAGTACATCATCAGACCCAAACAGGATCCTAGTACAGTCTCCGGTAAATCGTTAGACCAACACAAGATCATAGTACATGCTATGGTACATCTTCATACCCAACTACAGGGTTCCCCCTCTAAGATTTATCATTTCCAAGAGGGTTTTCTTCTCAAGCCACTAGTTGACACTCCAACTACCCAGAAGTCCCACGAAGAAGTATCCCAATGGACTACAACTTCAAAGGGGTTCTCAATGCAACAGACAATGAGCCAATTAGACACACGATTGTTATGTAAATTAGACTTTTAGTATTATGTGCTCGGTGGGATTCATGCTCGATCCAACCTGGGCATTACCCAAAATTGTGAAGAAGGAAAGTCCAATGGTGGGGAGAATGTAGTACCACCGTTTTGAGTTATGTGACCCTTGTTTCAGTTTTTCTATGAATTTTGAAGTGGTTGGTTGATGTTAGGACTATTCTAGGAAAAATATTTTGATGTTGTGGAAGTTGTGTAGGGGCACACAGTTGGCGTATGGTCAGAACAAACCATGCGGCCCGCCCAGGAAACTGTGCACCAATGATAGTGGGCTCTTCATGGGCGGCGCACGGTTTTTCTAACCATGTATGAAAGCCATGTAATGTCCCTAGGTGAGACAGGGGTAATTTCATGGTTGGCATAGGGTTTTCCAAACTGTGCGGGGTAACCTTGAAGCCACTTAATGTTTCTATTTTTATATCCCGAGCCACTCAGGATTTCCCATTTCTCCTTCATTCTTCCTTCCACTCATGGCTCACATGGTAGTTACAGTTTTCAGAGGTTGGTGGAGCTCCTTAGATCGTTTTGATGGCAAATCGAAGGAGTTTCTTGGTGGATCAAAGGCCGTTCTCCTTGGGTTTGTCCCTTTGTTGGCGCGAGGGCCGCAGTGCGGTGGGGTGCCACCGCGGAATGCCGGATGGCCAGATGTCTACTCTGTGTGGTCTGGTTGCGTGCCTCGCCTTAATTGGTGGTAAGCTCGGTCAAACATCCTATATTCGTCACCATGGCACAAGCCGCAACTCTTTGATCGTCGAGTGTCGCAGACTCCTTCCTCTGACCTCATCTTGCGACCGACCTCCAGTTTCCATCTTCATCTGTCACAATGATTTCATAAAAAACACAAGGGTTTGTGGAGAGGTCGGGGCATGTTTGTTTGTCCTGTACCCTCCGCGTTAGAGCAGTAGCCAGCAGTTCACAATTTTCTCTTGAATCATGATGAATTTCCAAAAATGGGTAAGGGGGGAATTCAAACAACCATCACTACCTCGAAGGTTCATTGATGTTGGCATGAGAAAGAAGTTAAATATGTTGACGTTTGTCACATCCACCACATGCCTCCAATCCTGGATTGTGCGTCATCCACTTTTTTGGCTCTGAAGATTGTTATTTTATGAAGATGACATTTTTCGTTTGGAGGAGAAGTCCTTCGTTGGAGAAGAAGGGTGTGTTCTTCGTTGGAAGAGAATGATCCTCCAAAATCATCCCTTTTTCCAACTATTTCCCCCAACCAAAAACAATTGAGGAGCCAACCCCAATTAAATTTACTTTTCAAATTTAATTTTAGACACATTTAATTGGAATAATTAATTAAGGGGTGTGGCACAATTAATGTTGTGGATGTTCAAGAGACTTCTCCAAATTAAAGAGGGAGTTTAAGGGTTTCTCCCATAATGAGGGTTCGAGTGGTCCCCACCTTTTGGAATTCAAATTGGGGAGTTTTAGGCTTGGGTGGTCCCCACCACTATAACCCATGTTGAGAGGTTTTAGTTTAGGTGGTCCCCACCTTTAAAACAACCACATGGGAGTTTTCAACAAAAAAATAAAACTGTTAAACATTCTAATTTTATTTTATTCTTTCACGAAAAAAACAAAAACTAACTTTCACTCTCGACCAACAGCCATTGAGGTGAATGTCACCTAAAGTGAATATCAGCACTGCAAGTTCAATAGTTATAAATACCCACACAGATGTTTACTAAACGTACCCAATAAAACGTTCATAAATTCATTCCGAGCACACCGGACCTTGAAATCACGCATCATCAATTTTCGAGGACTTGTAAAATTACCATATATATAAAACATTACATGGAAATTGTGGTTCATTAAAAGGAAATAAAAGAGATAAAATCCATAAACACGCAATACCCCAAACAAGGGTATTTGGATCTTTTGCACATATAACTCAAGGACTAACTACAGAATGGCACAATACACCTAGCTTAGTGTTGTACGATCAATATAAATGAACCTCAGGCCTTGAATATCCCTATAATTTCATATTTCTATTGATATTATAAAATCATTCCAACTGATAAAAACTCATTAAAGAAGAGGAATTGAGAAATGGGGATCTTGAAGAATGAAGAGATTACCTTGGTGATTCCGAAGCAATCAATGACGGTCAATTCTGAGAACGGATGTTGAGTCAGGGGATCAGTGAAGAATCAACCAGAATAGATGCCCTTAGACGAGATAGACCTAGAAGAAGAGTATTCTATCAATTATACATGACCCCAGTCTATTTAATGAAATAAAAACAATGTACATTGCATGTTCTACTAGGGTACATGGTGTGTACTTTCTTTAATCAGCTTCTCTTTTAGGCAGTCTCATGGTCACCCCACACTACTATGTGTTTGGCCATTAAATTTCCAGCACACGACTACCCATGGAAACCAAGTACACTATGTGTACTTATAGGTACACGACCTATACTCATGAAATTTCCATGACTCATCTTTTTCTAAAAAAATCCAGAAAACATGGTTCGTAACATAAAAGATGATATGGGTTTTTAAAATATATCATGAATGATAATAATGATGGAATTAATATTTTAAAATTATATTTAGGAAATAATTATCATTATTAAATGTAAATATATCATTTTTTGATACCTTCCCATGCATACAAAATTGGTAATGTTTCTCGTGAAACCTGCGTAGTATCGTGTCCATGATGTTATGTGATTCATTTATCGTCACCAAATTACATGAAAGATATATATAGGTGATTAATAAGTTATTAATTATATTATTATGATTATGTAATTCTAATATGATATTTACCTTTTTTCTACTGTGATCATTGAAATATTAAAACATTACTCATGTGTACGTACCACTTGTTGTCTCCATGATTATGGCATAGTTAATTTTTCATAAAAACACATGGTTTGATTTAAAATTATAATTGATGTAATAAACGGTAATAATTACTTGAATATTATTCTGTATATGATGGATTAATTACCACATTGACTTTTGATAACATACAAAATTCATTTGGATCACAAGTACATAGTATCATTAAAACATCTAATAAGAACATAAATAATTTTGTAATTGTAATAAGATGATATTACGTAATGTAAAAGGACTAATGATCAATAAATATGATCTAATGAAAGTAAATAATTATCTTAATATTTTTATTCAAAATATAAACATTTAATGTGATTATACGAAGTCTAGGTTGGGAACGTTTTTAAACAATTTTTAATTTTCTTCTTTTAACTATTTTTAAAAACCCCAAATAGAATGTTTTTAGAATATACAGAATTAATGGTATTTCATATAATTTGACTCTTTAATGATTTTATTCTTAATTATATGGTTGAAATTTTATTTTCAAAAAAATTGTTTTCCTTAATGAGTACATGGCTCTATAAAACTGACAATTTATTTCAAAATGGAAGAGTTATTTTCCCCAAGAATGTTTCTTTTATACCAGATTGATATATTATTCTTATTTAACAGTTCATGGAAATTATTTTTGAGTATAGGTGGTTACCTAATATACATAGGCTGTGGGGGCCCATTATATCGCTCCAATTAATTTGGTAATGAGGTTGAATTAACCTATTGGGTTTCTCTTAAGTGATCAAGGGAATATATAATGGTGGTTATTCCAAATAGAACTATAATGGTTATCCATATTCAATAAAATAGAGAAATAGTATATGTCAGATTTAGATGAATATTTATCACCCAATTTACCTAATCAAATATTATATAAATTCTTATGTGTTTTATGAAAATCACAGAATTTTAAAAAGGAAATATAATGATCTTTTTGAAAACATTATTACTTTTTCAAGGGAAAACTGTATTTTTTTAGAAATAATTGTATTTTATTTAATAGACTAATATTCACCTTAAATTTAGGTACCTTACCAAGATTTTATGTTAAATTAATGTTTCAAAACGATTTCTATACAATTTATTTTGGAATAGAGACAAGGATGAGGTTATGGGGACAACTGTGAAGGTTTTTTCATAAAGAGAAACCATGTGTTATTTTAAAATGGTATATATTTGTGAAAAAATATGGATAATGTTTATTAATGTACACATGTAATGTATGGGTTTAAATCATAATGGTTTTTCGCAATTAACTGGAAATAAAAAAATAAAAAATATCCTCATATATGTATTCTTATTCAAAAACACTCGAATGTTTATTATTTAAGGTTGATTCCTTATATCTTCATACACATAGTTGATTATAAAAATCCCAAACTGGAATAGGAAACATAATAACAGGTGAGTTGAAATTATAAAAATTGGAAAATATGAAAAAGTTTCATAATGGTATAAAATATAATATTATGATAAAAAATTATCTCAGGTCAAATTTTTGTTTAAAAATAATATGGATCCATATAACATATTATTAAGTAATAATATAAGAAATATTACCCTTATATTATTAAATATATACATGAAATGTGAATACGAAACAAAAATTAAACAATCATTTTATATGGAACCAAAAAATATAGTTGATATAAAAAATTTATATGGAATAAACATTCATATAGGAAATAAGAAAAAAGTGTTTCATACAACAAAATCCTTTATCTCAAAACATTGTGTATTAGGAATCATAAAAATGCATCCAATATAATTGTATAAGAGGAATCATTATCTTGTGTCCCATAGAATACGGATTTTGGAATCCCTAACCAATATCCAAAAAAATAATTTACCTGTAATCATAATACATTACCACATAGTATAGTAGATAAGTTATAAAAATCATATTCCCATTATAAAATGTATCTAACATAATTATTTCTAAACCGATAATAAAGGGGACTAGTCCCCACATCATAAAACCAAAATTTGATCATGTATCATAAATTAGATACCACTATAATTTTATATCAGTGACAACTAAATTAGTGGTCATTATAAGAGAAATATCGTCACATATTGATAATGAATTTTAATTTACAAAATTAAAAGGATGAATATTATATCAAAATAAAAACCCTAAAATAAAAATGGGTTTCATAAAATTTTCAAATGATGTCAAATAAATTGAATTGAAGAGACTGGTCATTTTATTACTGAATTCAATAATAAATTTGATGTGTTTAATATACACACCACCTGGAATATCATGGAAATTAATATATAATATATATCAGTGATAGAGTAGAAAAATCATGAGTTGGTATAAAGGACATAAAAAACAATTTGAATCTTTTCTAAAACGGATAAGTTACATGTCACTCAAGAAAATAATTTTAATGATGGTCTAATTTATATTTAACCATTTTCAACTAGTGACCAAAAAGTATATTTGGAATCAAAATATGTTTTTAATATAATTAAGGACAAGTAGTTAAAATTCAAAAACTGGATAAAAATGACTTGTAATGATGTTGTAGGGTTCTAAATAATATACATTTTACTGAAAAGGTTCAAAAATAATTTCCTTTAATAAATGTATAAAGATATTTATTAAATTTATATAAGATAATATAAATTTTGATTTCAATATTACTAATGAAAATATTTCTTTTATTTCATTGTAATTTTAATATAATGAATCATTATAAGTGTTGATATTTATTTTTATCATCATTATATTTTTTTGAAAATAGAAATCCCAAAAGGAAATATATTATGATGTGATAAGTTATATCCTGTAGAAATTAAAATGGATCTTCACTAATGAAAAATAATTATTTCACATGAAACCAAAAATAGAATATATATATATTTTACTAAATGATATATATGTAACAAGGGAATTGAGTAGAGATAATAATTTTTCTTTCTTATTCAGTTTTTTAAAGATAAAAAAAATTCAAATAAATAATAATGAAAATGATATGAAAATATCCAGAATTAATCATGAATAGTTATAGGTTATATTTAATTGTACCTATATTGACTATAAAATGGAATATAGACTATGATATGAGTCTTGTATCAATGAATCTAAAATGATAAAAATATCCCTTACATACTTGAAAACGTTTTTGTATCATAGCATTTGAGGATAATAAATTAAATATAACAAAATATAACATGAATATAATATTAATAAAGATACACATAGACATTGATGAATTATATACACCATTAAAATGTATGTAGCTTTATTATATTAACTATAGATAATATATTTATAATTGAGATTAAAAATATTCCCTTGGATTTGGTATTGGATAGAAATTTTAGCGAACAGACTCCAAAATGCCCGAATATGGTGTCTAATACCATTACATTAGAATGATGACAAGGAATCAAATCCTTAAGGACCTACAAATATAGTATTATTTTTACACCAAAAACATACATTAGTCTTTTATTACAAATAAAAACACTAATTACAACATTATTTTTATATTGTGGACTACCACATATCATATCCATATATCGATTTCTTAGTACACTTCTTGGAATCCTGGGGAATGGAAATAAAAAAAGGGTTATCTATAATTGTCCGTATGGGTTCTAAATAGTGGGAGAAATAATTACACAATGAGAATAGCCAATATAAAAATGTAATAACTAAACACACGTTCTATATAATCAATAAAATGTATGGATTAACAAAAATTTAAGGTAATAAATGAAATTATATGACACATAAATTACCAAATAAGGAATAATCAGAATGGAAAATAAAATAACTAAAACACATACCATTTAATTAATGATCTACGAATGAAATTCACCCATAGATATGTCAATATAAAATATCATAGATAAATAATAACATAATCTAAACTAATGATATGTATAATTTTTGGATGAAATATTTTCTATATAGATTGTAATTTTACTAAAAATACATTTCAAAATATGGTTTATAACATACTATATGAAGAACCCTTTAACATAGTTTAGCCAACTGACTCATCCCTTGAGAATAGTGATTCATCGAGGGTATATCTATAACCAAGCCCCTCTTATTTCTTAAATATTAAAATAATTCACCTTATATAGATGAATTTATTTAAAAATGGTTCTTTTCAAATATCTATACAGAGTACAAGATACTAATTTTTTCATATTTCAATAGTATAGGTTATCTATAAATAAGGGTTGTTGATTTTGATGAATGGAGATAGCATTTAAATATAATTAAGATATTCTTGAGGAAAATAATTTGTAATCCTTCAAAAGAAAATCAAACAGCATTAAACCATTTGAATCATAATTCCACCATATATATATATATAACATTGAATGTAACGATAATAATTAGATTTAGGATAAAATATATAAAGGTATACACCATATGCTAAAATGATATACGATTTAGGTAATAAAAATATCAATGAAAAATGATTTGGGTAATAATGGGAAATTCAATGTAATATGATCAAATAAAATTTAATATTTCAATGGGTCAAATAGGAATAAAGGTAGTGAATTATAATAGTATCCATGAATAAATAAATCATAAATAATCAAGTGGAATAAAATTGATGGAATCAATTCAACATATCCCATGTTGTGTAAAAAATGCATTACTGTCACTGATGAAGTGAAATACTATAAAAATATCATTCTAAATTCATCATTGGGAACATATCCTTTTTATTTTGAAAATAATTTTCATAGAAAATACTGTATGATCAAATTTCCTTTAACTACTAATACTAAGTAAAATTTTTATTATAAAACACTTTTTTTGGAAAAAGTGAGAAACCAAAAAGTCAACATGCCATAAAGGGCTATAGATGTTAATAAATCTATTAAAGGTCAACTTGAACCAATTAGATGTGACTTCCCTAAATAATATCCAAGATATGTTGGTTAAATTTTTATCCATATCTTCATTGATAATCTTTTTAAATTGAGAATACATATTGTCCCATGTTTTCAAGAATTCCTCTTCTGCTATATTCAATTCATTGAAGCCTCTGTTCAAAATTATATATTGATTGTTGATCCAAGTACCATGCTCTTTTCTTGTTTCTACTTGAAATGCACTTCCATTTATCCTTTTCGCATCCTCATTTGAATATTGAATGACCAGGACCTCCTCCGGTATCTCTTCCATAGAATACATAAGATTATCCCATGGATTTTCCAACTGAACTTCATTTGCTAGTTCCTCCACCTACTATCAAATGTACTCCCTTCATATTTGATATATAGTCCAAAATTCCACACTCCTTCTCCTCATATACATGAGCAAGTGGATTTTCAACCTATGAAGTAGTATTTATGGATATCTTATCAGAAATAAATTCCACTTCATTGCATAAAGAAGATACCCCATGGTTAGCCTCTGTGTCATTACACCTTACCTTGCATGCTGATCTGGTTACTATTATATTTGGAGTAACTAAATAAACATTACAATGCCTAGGATTCCTCCACCCCTTGGGATCCGGAAGTCTACTAGTTCAGTGGTTTCCTTGAATCCCTTTCCTTGAACAACATCGAACCAAATCCTCCTGCTCATTGTCTGAACTTGTCTGTGGGACCCCATATTGGTAACTTGCCTCTTCATCATCTGAGTGTTTACAATCGACCATATTATGTATCCATATTTTAATAACGGTATGAGATATCTTTGGATCACCATTTTCTTTATCATCCTCTACCGACATTTATAATTGGTTATGCACTATAGTTGGATTTATATCCTTTCAAAGGTGGGGCACCTACTAGCTCAAGGACACTACCTCAGTAATATATTTAACCTATGTCTATATTAGCATAAGAATATTATCCGGAGAATTGGAACAAAATATTTTATATATTTGTTCAATCACATGCGCTTGAACACCCCTTCCAACCTTAACAACCTCATCAAAAGAGGTTGTAGACCCGGGACCTCCAACTATCTGAACTATGACCATGTTATCACACCCTTCACCTCTATCTGCCTCCTCAGTCCACACATCTTCCTTTTATTGAGAGAACATAGGACTTAAACCCCATCCAACCTTCATGTCACATTGTAGTCTTCAAAATACATCATCCACCATCATACTCAGATCCTTCACTGCACCTTTAGTCATCAATGGTTCATCTTAATCCTCTTGCAACCAACCTCCTTCAACCCCGCTCAATAATTACCTCTTCTGATTCACTCATTTTTATCCATAAGAGATTTCTTACCCCCTCACCTATATTCTATCAATGAATATCCCAACATCGTGCATAAATAACAAAAATTCTCCCATGATTGAAAGAGGAATGGTTTTTTGTACCAGAACTCCTGACCAACAACAATCTAAAAAAAATTAGGAGGATCTTTTGACCCATCCACATCAACATAGATACAAGGGGAGAATCAGTGAAATAATGAGAAGGATCTTATATCAGAGTATAAATACATAATAACAATATTTCCAATCATTGGGAAAATATATGGATTATGAAAAGGGAGCATAATTTCAAGAGACAGAAACGAAATGGATCTAGAAAAATAATCCCTCTTAATATTAAATTCATTGCTCTATCAGAATAAGAAGAATATACACCTGTCATCGATGCACCGAGCACTAGAACATGCGTAAATTAGATCCTCCTCTGAAGAAAATCTGGCTATAATATGTCGGATATAGAGAATCCCCACAATAGAGCATTCTTCAAAACCCAATGATCGGAAGAGACATCGATCGAATGTGTGCACCGATGGTTGGCGGTGTGTAAATCATTCAATGAACATCATGTTTCGAAAAGATGAAGCTTCGATGAACTATAATAACAAAATAAGAAGATGCAGAATACCATTAAAAAGTGAAAGAACTTTGGGGAAATGCGATATCTAAGGGAGATAATGGAGTATATCTGGTTTAGAGAATGTAAGGGAAGGATGAATACGAGCTTCCTTAGCGGGTGATGAGGGTTCCTCCCCCACTGATGGGGGTGAAACTTTCTTGGTGGTCGTCTCCATTAATGCAGGGGGGTCACATAATTTTTTTACACCACCTTATTTAAATATTATCCATTTGAATGTTAAATATATGATTCAAAGTAATTATAATGTTTAATGCATACATTCTGTATGATGAACAAAAAATTCAATTTTCAATGTAAAAGGTTAAAAAATGTCCTTTTTTGAGATGATAGAAGATAATTCAATTGAAAAAAATTTAAAAATAAAAATTTATAAAACATTATATAAAAAATAATTTAGGATTGTTTAAAAAAATGGAAAAACATTTTATAAAATTGGGTTTTTTAAGAAAAATACTTGTCCGATTAAATAGGTAAATATATTGAGGTTTTATTAAAACATTTTATATAATAATTTGAGCACCAATGAATGAAAAAATAATGATATTACTTAAAAAAGGGCTTCATTAACCAAAGGATAATATAATGAAATGGTTTATTATAAAATGATTAAATAATTCCCTCAAACTGAAATTCTACTATAAAAATCCTAGACAAAATGAGATTGTGATTTAAACCATTAACAAATACTAACACTGATCTAAGAATAAATTGATTAATATATTATTTTTATCAAATTTAAATCCAAATAAATAAATATTAAATATATTCATATATTGTACTAATTTATTACCCACTTAATCATAGAATATTAATGACGATGTGGAAGTAAAATATCCCAATGAAATGGATCTAGATAGGAAATTATTTCCATTTTGAGTGAACATCATTTGATATAATGTATAAGGGATTTAAAAATTTCACTTTAATATAAAATAACCATATAGATATTCATAATATCATATATTAACTTCTTATAATATCTTATCTACCATTTCATAAAATCATTATTTATTGTAACTATTTCTGGTGTTAATTTCATAGTTTGTCGAGTATGTTTTAACATGTTACTTGTTGCTTCTATTAATAAGATCCCAGTTTTATCATATCAGGATTGTAAAAAAATATTTAAATATAATATTTAATCAGAATATAATTATTTATAATAAATCATAAAATTTGGTTATAAGAAATGGAATGTGTCGTTCATCGAGGATGTATGTCGTACATACGCTAGAACACTACTTTCATTTAATTTCCTTAATAAAATAACGAAATTTAAATGATATATAGTTATATATATAAATATAGAATCACATTTATGTAATATATGATAAATATTATTATTAAAACCATCCTTTATACATTCAATGTATAGTTTGAACGTGTAACATCACTTTGAGGGGGTCGTAGTCCACACTTCCACAAATGATGTTATCATATTTACAGAAAGAAGAAATCATAAAGGTATGTGTTAAATAATAATTTAAGATAGATAATTAAATAAATAAATTTTTATTTATTTTATACCATATATACATAGATTTTAAATCACAATTCTCCATTATTAGAAGTGGTAAAAGAAAAATGAACAACATTGTTTTGTGAGGTGCATATTAATTCATACACATAAATTGTAAGTTTGTTACCAATTAGATGGAAGTCATTTTTAGTGAAGGTAGAAAAAATTGAATAAAAAATTAATTATATTTATTATAATTAATTTATTATTAATTTTTCCAATAATAATTGTTGAGGTGGAGGAGAATGAAAATAAAATAAAATAGCTTCAGGAAGGATATTACATCTTATTTGGGTAACTCCTTTTATTTTTCACCAAAGGGAATCCATGAATGTATTTATTCCAAATTTTAGGCTTATAGTTTGAGGTTAGAGGTTATTAAGTCTATTTTGTAATATATTTTTAAATTGAAAGTGTCTTTAGTGTTTTGTGGAAGTGATAGAGGTGAGTTTTTATTTATAAGTGGATGGAAAGGACAAAATTGGTATTTTTTGAAACAATTGTGTGTTACCCAAGTAATACATGATTCCAAGGTGTCAAAATGAACAAAAATTGATAATTATAGGTGGGTGGACAAAATATATATATGTAAAAGAGATTTTGAGAAGTTGATATGTCATTTTCCCCTTAATATTAGGGTTTACTCCCTTGTCAACTATAATTTTACCATAATCAATGGAATTAATTATAATTACATTAAATAATTGTTTAGTTAAAATAAAAATATGGAAATATTTTAAATTATAAATTATTATTATTCAATATATAAAACCTATTTTTCCAATTTATAATAATAGAGGTGTCAGAAATTAATTTAAATTTATTCCTATAGGGGGCGAAAATGCGGGTTTTTACATATAAACATACATATGTTTTAAATGTTTTTATATACAATTTCAAAGTCAAATTGATTCAAATTACTTAATTTTATTAAATAATAATAAATTAATCAAATTATACATAAAACCAATTTGAAAAATTAAGTTTATATTATAAAAAAATAAATGAAAAAATAGTTTTGACATAAAATTCAATATTTTCTAATATTTATTAAATAATGAATCTTCATGGAAAGTATTAAAAATATACATTAAGATAATTTTTATTTGTATATTTAAAATATAATGTTTATTTTAACATATATGATTTATAAAATTTACAAAAATTTTATTTAAAATATGTAATTCATAAAATGGAAGAAATATTCCCCTTAAAAATATTGATTTATACGCATAATATTATGTTTGTTCCTACCTTATGCATATATAATATATTCTATGAAATAATTTTTTTAATATTTAACATATATTTTAAATTAATTTCACTCAATATTTTATATTAATTTGGGTAAAATGATGTTATGTGCATAAAAATAGTATTTTATAAAAACATTCCCTTTAAAATAAATTGGTTCGTTTATTAATTTAAAATTAATTTATAACCAATAAATTGATTTTATATTTTTATGAACCATATATTTTCATAATTTAGGTTGTAGTATTCATAATTTATTATTTAATGTATTTGTTATATCTTCTTATATAAAACAAATAATATTTTAACAATATTTTATTGGGTAATACTCAGTCTTTTGTGTAATGCATTTTGTCGAAGAAAGTCATTTTTATATGTGACACATACTAATCTACATTTTGTTAATTTTAGAAAATATCGTATATTTATATTATTTAAAGTATATAATATATTATTA
Source organism: Viscum album (assembly GCA_963277665.1). Lineage (NCBI taxonomy): Eukaryota > Viridiplantae > Streptophyta > Magnoliopsida > Santalales > Viscaceae > Viscum > Viscum album. Next base: position 1,760,162,440 of record OY728120.1, on the reverse strand, counting down.
ATTCTCAGGATATTATATTCCCTTACACGGTTGGTATTGTGGGTCATGCATTCTATATATTACAACATTATTAATTTAGAATTTTGAGGTGTTACATTATCCATACATTAATTAAATAGTGTCCTCAAAATCTAAACTCAAAATTGGTAATAAGTTTTTTTGATAATTATTATCTTTAAATTCCATAACTCATATGGGTTTGTAAAACATCATCAAGAAAAAAGATAATAGTAATAACAATCGTCACATTGATGAACATGTAACTAGGTCTCTATGTAAGAGAAAATTAGTTGTAAGTGGAGATACATACATGGGAGACAAACATAAATATTTATTGGGAATTATTGAGGTCATAAATCAAAAACTAGTAAATTATTAATGAAATGTTGAGAGTCATAATTCCATAAATCTGTGATGATTTAAAATACAATAGGTTCAACAAAAATTAAGGTATTATGAAAAAAATTGTTTAAATAACCTTTTATTAATGTTTATTAATTATTTTGCTACCTATGAATGTATCAAAATATACTAAAATAAAATATTTCTCTGAACACACTTTTCATACTTTGTTGGTGCTTTGATTAATTTCAAATTAGAACATTACTTCATGAAATCGACATCTAAAAATTAAAATTCATTCCAGAATCACTAAAATAATGATTTAATCAATACAACATATAAGATGTTCAATAAATAATAATGTATCATTTCTTTTTAGGAATCAAAAATATGTAAACTAATCTTTTAAAAGATTATTATTGAAAATATTCATTCATTTTTTTGAAAAAAATTAAAAATCCTTTTTTTATAAATCCATTTTGAAAACATATTGTTTAGAATTTAAACATTTAAACATTCAATGGAAGCATCAAATAAATTATTACGGTAAATATTTTCATGTTGTACAAGGTAAAAAGTCCATTCCGTTGGTACTATATAAGGTTAGAAACGTTATTTTTTTAGGAATATATAAAAATATTTATTTGGTAAACTTTTTAAAAGACAAAAACGATATAAATAAATTTAATAAATAATTTTCTGAAATTTAAAATAAGTTATAACCATTTTATAAAATAATGTTTTTAAATAAAAAATTCTTCTCCGAATAGATGGTAATTAAGTTATATTTTATTGAAAAACAATTATAAAAAATTTTGTGAAAAAAAAGAATGGGAAAATGTAACTATAAATTTTTAAATTACATGAATAAAAAAATTAAAACAAATATTGTTATTATTATAATATCATCAAAATGTTATCTTAGGTGGAAATTTAAGTGTAAATAATACCCAAAAAATGAGATTGTGATTTAAACCAATTTAATGAACAAAAAATAGATATTATAATCAAATTATGAATAAATTATGTGTTTAAAATTTTAATATAAAGAAAAAATTGGAAAGAACGATATATTTTAAAAATTTATTACACCCAATATCATGTAACATTAACAACAACGAAAATGTAATATAACCAAATGAAAAGGAATAAGGTTATGAAATTATTTACTAATCATAAACATTTAATTATAATCAAATTAGATGAAATAATTCCCTTTAAAACCCAAAATAAAATAAATATAAACCAATTAATGATATAATATATCAAATTCTGAAGTAGGTACACCAAAAAGAACAATCAATAGGTGAATGCGACATCTATCTCACATATGTCATATGTGATTTTAAAATTCCTTAACTTGCATTTCATTTTGGTTTATCATTCCTAAAACACATATATAACAGTTTTAAAAAGGTTAATAAATTATAATATAATCTTAATAATATTTGTAATACCCCAAATTTAACATTTTATAATATCATATTACCCTATTTACAACAATATTTCATTATATTAAAAATTTATTGTGAAAATTCCATAGATTGTCGAGTATGATATAACTTGTTACCTATTATTCAAATAAATGAGATCAGTATTTCATTAAATACATAATTTAAAACATTAAATAAAAATAATATTTATTTATAATATTTTTATTTATAATTAATTATAACATTTTGATATAAGAAATGTAATGCATCGTTCATGGAGACGATTGGCCATATGTACAGAAGAACACTAATTTTATATAATTGTAATATAAAATTAATGAAAATAAAATAATATATATATATATATATAATTAAATTATCATATATATTTAATTTATATTACATAGGTCTTTTAAAACCAACCTTTTTATGTTCCATGTATAGTGTTAATGAGCCACATTGCATTTTGGGGTGGTAATCCACACTTTCACAAACAATATTTTCATATTTAAAAGAATTAAATATTAATGTAATGTGTTACATAATAATTAAGAAAAAATAATTACATTAAAAATATTATATATATCAGATATAAATTGACTATCCATCATAATTCCCAAACATGAGAGGTGGTAATGGAAAAATGAATGACGTTATTTTGTGAGGGGGTTGTTTTTCATACAAATAAAAGGTAAGTTTTTTCCCCATTATATGTAAGTGTGAGTTAGTGTAGGTTAAAAACATAGATTAATAAAATATAATTATATTAATTATACATATATTTTTATTTATGAATTGAATAATAAGAGATGGGGGTGGGGAATGAAAATAAAATGAAAGAGCTTGAGGAATGATTTGCTTTTTATTCAAGTAACTCTATCTAGTTCCACCAAAGGGCTTCCTTGAATGGATTTATGCCCAATGGGAGGCTTATAGGATGAGGGTAGTTATGTATTGGAGCTATTTGGGTTGATATATTTCAATCCAATGTGGGTTGAGTGTTTTGAGGACTTGGGAGAGGTGAGTACATTTTTATAGTGGAGGGAAAAGATACAATTTGTATTCTTGATAATAATTGTGTGTTACTCAAGAATTATAAGCTCTATAAGTATTAAAATTAACTATTCTAGGAGCTCTATAAGCTTTATTGTGTGTTAATTTTAATTACATTATGTAATATTTAAAAAAACTACATTAAAATTACTATACATAATAAATTATTCCAATTAAGAATATAATATCCATTTTTCAAATTCAAATCACCTATTTGGCACCCCTAGATGGGATACTAATATGGGGTTTTAATGTTAAAACATTCAATGGTTTTCTATGTTTTTATACACAATTTCATATTTAAATTGATTAAAAAACATAAATTGGATTAATTAAGTGAAAAATAATCTAATTACACTTTAAAAACAATTAATAATATAATTTATCCATTTAATTTAATGAGATTAAATAGTATTATTCAATTATAATTTTATACATTTCACTATTTATCAAATAAAGAAACGTTATGGAAAAATAAAAAAAATCACCCTAAGATAATTTTTATATTCATATCTCATAGATAATGATTAATTTCAAAAAAAATATTTTTCCTATTTCCTAAAATTGGATTTATTATGGGTTCTCAGTTAAAAGGTGACCAAAGTACCTTTATAAAAATATTGATTTTTATTCGTAATATTGGGTTTGTTATTTTCTTATGCCTATCCAATCTATTGGTTGAGTGAAAAAAATATTTGATTTAATATTTAATATATATATTACATTAATATCGCTCACTAATTTTTTTTTTAAATCATCTTTATGAACATAAAAATTATTTTTTAAAAAATCATTCCATTTATATTCAATTGGTTGCTATATTCATTTCTAATTAATTTATAACCTATAAATTAATATTATATTTTTTTAAACATATATTTTTATAACATATTTATTAATATTCTTATTCAAAAATATAATAGCAAGGTTATATTTCATTATACTAAATAATATTATTTTAACAATATATTTTTGTTTAGTAAAACATGGAAATTTATGTAATTAAAGCCACCAAAGAAACTAATTATTTACATTGACAAAAAATAACTTAGTATAAAATTCATTGAAAAATATATAAAATATTTATTTTATTTATAATGGAAAATATATTATAAAAACTAGGGATAAAATATTCCCTTATGGGAATGGTGTTGCATTTCATTCACGCTATCGAATAAAATGTTTTTATGTTTTAATTTCAAGGTGTGATAGATATTATCTTACCTAATGTATAATAATAATAATAGGATCCTTACCCTCAATATCAAAATATTAATTAAATTATATATAATTTTATATTAATATTTTATAATGATTTAATCTATATTATATAATAATTTATAGTTAATATTTGGAATTATATGTTAGCGAGTTTATATTTATTTTCCCTTTTATGTATAATAATTTTTTCTATGAATAAATAATCATGTTTTTGATAACTCTAAAATATTATAATTTCTATTGTAATTGAACAATCGGGAATTATGATGTTCTATATTCATGTCATATGTGTTTTAAATATTATTTTTAATGAACAAATAATAAACCTTGTTGTTTTTGATAGGTTGGAAGAACAATTTTTTAAAATATTAACATTGATTATAAATAAAAATATTATAAATATACAAATTATTTACATATTATAAACATATTTTTGAACTTTTATTTCATACATATTTACACATAAATTAAATTTATATCAATGTTCATATAAGAGGTAATACTAACCAAATCTATAGCATGCTATAATTTATTTGAGAGAATGATCATGAATTAATATTTATGAGTACTTACATTATAAAATAAGTATTACAATATTACTTGTTATTTTATAATGTGATTAATCAAACTTCATATGATGTGGATGATAAATATAATTAATAAATAAATTTAATTTTGATAATATTCATTTTTGAGTAAATGAATCTTCCCTTAGAGGCCCTGTTTGAAATTGTTGATTTTGGAAACAATATTTTTTAGAAATGAAAAAAATAAAAATGAAATTATTGGAGATTATTCTCGTAAAAATTATAGATATATTTCAAGGATAATATATGTTTTTATTTGGTGTAGTAGATCACCATTTGTAACTGAATATGTGGGAAATTAATTTTGAAATAGAAGTTAGGTGAGGTGTAAGTATACAATAACATGAGAGTTAGGTGACATAAGAAAAGAAATTTCATTGTGATAAATGGTATTTATACCGACACTAATAAAGAAAATCCAAATAGAATTTACATCATTTTTATATTGTTAATCATTTGGTGACATATCATAATTTTTTTAACATATTTAGTTATTTTATATGAATATTAAATTATTAATAATAATAATTATATGACCCGTCATGAAAAATAATTTCAAGAATATTAAAAACATTACACCTGGTAATATTTTTAAAATAAAATTTATTGGAAAATTTAATTTTAAATTAAAAATTTGTATATAAAAAAAGAACTATATTTTTCCTTTAAAATACATATTTTAGACATTATGTGTTCTTAATCATATTTCAAATCAATGAAAATTTAAAATAATGTTTTAATTATATATATTTATATATATATATATTTAAAATTAAAAGTAATTTCCTCATTTAATTTAGATAAAATTAATTTTTATAATAATAATTTAGATGTATAAAAGTAATTCATTAAAAATAACCCCATTTTATATTTTATATTTTAACTAAATATTATGTTAATAAATATTTTTTTTCTAAATATAAAATTTATCATATTACCTAACATGAGAATGTTCATTCAAAAACTGAGATACATTTTTTAGATTTAATCATTGAACTGAAAAAAATAGTATAAAAACACATAATAGATAGATATATTTTTATATATTAATTTAGGTAAGATTAAAAATTTATTTATCCATATTATATCCCATGTAAATATTAATTGATTAATATATTTTATATAATTTTAATAATAATATTATCAAAAAATTATTTTTTATTCATGTATACTCAAGTTTAATAATAATATTTTTTAATAATGTTTGATATCTAAATGTAAACCTAGAATTGAAATATATGTTACAATTATTTACAATAACATGATTATATCTATATAAATTATAATTTTATATCAATTAAGTAATTAGTATTTGAACTAATGGTATGATATAAAATTGTGGAAATAATAGGTGGTGATTAGGCTAGGATAGTTGTCATTATGATTTCAATGAAAATAAACTTCTACAATAGTTTTTGTAACACCCCGAGATATTATGAAAAATATTCTTTTAATTTCATTAAAGTCTTGTGTTGTATGCTACACCAAGATTACCTTGCGCTATACGCAACACCGTATTAGCTTGTAGTATACGCAACACTATTCTTGGATAGTGTTACACACAATTTTGATAATAGTTATTCTACGCGACATTGAGTATATATATAAATATATATATTCAAAGTATAACTGAAATATGGTTGGATTATGTTATACGAAACAATGAAGGATTCTTGCACAACACGCAACCCTGACTTGGATTGCATTACACACAATCGCAACCTTCCTCGATAGCGTGTGTTATACACAATACCGGGTTTTACTAAACAACGATATATTATTATAATATTATTATGAACTAGCCGTTATGAATAATATTAACTAAATTTTGAATCTTATAACATTATTATTCGTCTTGCACATTTTCTAAAACATGTTATCAGAACAAAATAATTTTTTTGGGTAAAATAAGTATTTTTAAACAAATGCAGTTTTGCCACCTTTTGATGGCGCACCCACATGAAATCTAGTTTTTGAAATTTTTATAAGTTAAATTTGACAGAATAAAATTATTCTTTGGAATCATTAAATAAAAATTTACTTTGTATAAATTTTCAAATCATTCTGGTAACTTTCATATTTTGATGAATAGTAAAAACACGATATATTTTAATTAAAATCAACTTTTTTCATCACAATAATTTCTATGGTTAAATTATAATATTGAATTGTTTTAAAGTATAAATAGAATATATTTTTACCATTTAATATAATATATGTCATTAGTATTGATTCTACCTTGAATTCGTAGTATAAATCAATTCAATCTTTTCCAGTGTTTTAAAGAAAAACACATTTTCTTTCGACAACAGGATTAATTTTAATTTAATTTCTTCAACATTTGTGTATTGAATATGGAAATATGGATTCCATATTTTCAATCAGTGGATCCAAATTATGTTAATAAAGCTACTTTTTATTTTTGGGAATTATGATTAGTAACTACGGTAAATTTTATTTACCATAGTTAAAGGTAAATCAGGTAATTAAGGGTGAATATAATATTATAAAATTACCCTATCACATTTCAAAATCATATTGGATGACTAAAAATATACCCATATCACCTAAGGGTCTGATAAGATTCATTTAATGGACTTTTTTCCATGAAAATAATTTAATTATTATTAAAACCAAAGAATGTGACAACATGTCACTTTCTTAAATATTATAAGTATAATAATTTTAATTTTGTGATAAACTTCATGAATCTTCTAAAATGAATAGTCTCCAAAAATCTAATACAATTATCTACATTATAGGAATTTATTTATAATTTTTATTGATTATATAATTATCATTTATTATGACACAAAGATGATGCAATAATTGTCTTATTAATGAAATATAGACATAATGATGTTATAAATACCCAAATAAATGTAATTTAAGACTTTTTATGAATTAAACTAATTTCATAGGTTAATATTACATGTTAGTATTTATTTAATTTACTTTTTTCGGACAAATAATTCTGTTATGATTTTCACAAAAATCAATTACTAAATAGTGTCAAAATTGACATAAAATAGTTTTCTTAAAAAATATTATATTATTAATTGATATTTTATTCCTAAAAATCTAAGGATCGGCAAAATGACTTAGATAAGGTTATATATATTAATTATAAACACCATGGGGTTCTTTTGGCTTCTTATAGTAAGTTTATTAACATTATAGTATAAGAACACTAGAAGACACGGTAAAAGTAAAATTATTTAACTTAATGTTAAATCTAAATGATAAGGTTAAAATACGAACATAAATTTGTCTAAATTCTATTGGATGAGAGTATTTCGATCCATACCCACCTTATCTTCTAAATAAATCAATTTGGAGCTATTTAAAACCGAATTTGACTTTATATTAAAATAATTGTTTTAGTTATTCCAAAGGTGCCCCTCTCCTCCCTTAAAAAAGGGAACCCCCTCCCTCTCTTTCTCACAACACTTTGACCCTTCAAGATCGGCCAAAATCTTCCAAATTCTCTTATCCACTTCCATAGAAATAGCCTAGAGGTTCTGGTCTTTCTCAAAGGCCAATTTTAGTTCCCTAAGAGGAGGTGTCAAATAAGCACATCAAAGAAGAGGTAATGTCTGTTACCGATTCTTTCATCTTTATTTTTTCTTCCACTTCTTCTTCTTTAGTTGTTTCATTATTAAGTAATAACATCGGTATAACTCATATAATGATATGTTATTATAAGTATGAAACAACCCTATTTCACCATCTATCCATCCTACGGAAAAAAGAAATCACCGCGTGTGCGTACGTACGGAATACCGTCTCCACGTCGTGGTTTAATCTATTTTCCACCACCACCTTACTTGGATGGGTATAATGGTGTAAATAATCACTATATATGACTATTATAAAGTTATATTTATTCTGAAATAGTATAAATACACTCCAATACAATTACACAATCATAGGAATGATATCATCACTCGTGCATACCTACGGAATACCGTCTCCACGATGTGATGCGACTCGTTCTACATGATCTTCATTGCATAATGATTATATAAATGAATAGAATGAATTAATATGATAAATATTACACTAATACCATTCTGTAAATGAGGTATCTATAACCTAAATAGAAGAATAAGAATTTATTCGACAAAACACGCATAAGAACAAAAAGTAATAAACACCCGAATAACAAGTAGTAATGAAAAATTACAAATAAGAAGCTAAGAATATGACCATATATGATATCATAACAATATGTATGGTTCTTGAATAAGTCAATAACATTATTTAAATCATTATACAGGAGGTTCAGACACATACGAAGCAAATCAGACCTAAGGTAAGGGAAATATCACAATCTCATTTTTATCCGAGATTGTTTATACTTTGAAATTTACTGGGGTGTATTTTATCATCCACATCCATGTTTCCTCAATATGTAATATTATTTATAACCACCTACAATTGTTTAAATACAATTTTACCCTTCGGTGAGTTTTAATTAAAATATATGAAAGGAATATCTTGTCGTTTTTTCGTATGAGGTACTTTTTGACTTTTTCGACAAAAGTACGAGAAGAATGTTTTTTTAACCTATACGGCATGAATGGATTTTTAAAACATTATTTCCAAGAAGCTTACTTTACAAGATTTCAAGTTTATTTTTAATGAACTTATTTTAGTTTAAAATTGTATGACATGTTAAGAAAGGAATTTTTTTTTGAAGTAGAAAGGATATTTTTCTCAAGAATGGAGTTCAATTGTTTTATCAAAATTATTTTCCATCTAAGATAATATAGGGTTCTGTTTTTTTCCCTATCATTAAATTTACTTGATTATGTTGTGATGGAAATATTTTTATGAATTCATTTATCTTATACGAATTGTTTTATGATGTAATTATGTTTAAGATTCCCATTTTTATTACATGGGTTATGCAATGATGTATGATTTATGATTTTTTGGCACACATAAGAATGGTTTCATTATAATATGGGTGGGACCTATATCCCTCTATAATGAATTGGGTAAATATTTTATATCTAATGAGATAGAAATGGTCCGAACAGTAGGTTATACCGGTTAAGTGAAACAGGAATGAAACGAGGAGTGAACTCGGTTCTGAAAGGGACTTTGTCCACTAAGATAGTCTTGGCAATGAGTCTTGACTAATAAGAAATGATTCTCTATGATTATGTGTGTATTCCACAAAGATTCTTGTTTTTAGTTATGATTATTGGGATTACATTTCACTACTATGATTTATCCCATGTTATGATATTATGATCTCTTTTGCATGTTAATATTTCCAAAATATATATTCTTATGAATATGACGTGATGGATATTTCTTTTGTTTACCCTTACTGGGAATTTGAGCTCAACCTTTTATGTTTTCTTTTCCCCAGGACATAAAGAAAGGATTTAGGTTAAAAAACAAAGATCATTATGTGAGATGTTGAAGATCTTTCACCATGATTAGATGATTATATTCCGAGTTTTCAAAGACACTAAACTATTACAGTCTGTGTGTGTGTGTTTTTTTTATGTACTAAGTATTCTGCAAAAGTAATGTAATGTCCATGTACGTCATGCTTTGGGTCTCTATAGATTTTTTCCTCAAGTTTTAAATTTCAAAATTCATCTTAGGCATAGTTTTGGAGAAACCATATCCACTCTACACACTGTAAATGTTTTAAAAAATAACCCTCCTATGATATAATCCAACTTCTTAATTCACACACTTATACTTATCTATATGGATTTTAAAATTATGTTATATATTTTCCATCTCATACAATATATATTCTATAAAAATAAAATATTTATTTATATCATTATATAATGTTTCGTTTTTTGTTATATATTTTAGAAAATTTTTGTCCAATATTGAATTTTGGGTGTATAATTTATTCGAAAAATAATATTGTGTTACATTCTATTGCATTAATGTAATTTATCAAATTATGTTTTACTACTCAAATGAGAAATAATGATGGTAATTTACTTCATTACAACATCAGATTCTTAAAAATCTTCTTAAAAATGATATTTAAAAAAGAACATTGACTTGGTTGGTGGTATTGTATTGTAAAACATTATATCATTAACCTAAAATCTCAACTTTTTTACTTTATATAAGTGATATTGTGATCCTACTGCACAAAACATGAGTTTTAAAAATTTGATAGGTGTGGTATATAGATCCCCAAAAATAAAACATGGAACAAAAATTCTATCTAAAAACTGATTTATAGGAGATAAGAACAATAATCTATTGCCAATTTATGATTGATAATCTCACTGGGATTATTGTATCTAAGGCTTATCATCCAATTCATCTTGAATATCATAACCCTAATTAGAGTTGATACGTAATCAAATATATTATCAATGACATCAAAATAAAGTTCTCATTGATATTTATCAGCCTGGAACTTTTATCAGCAGTGTTTTTCCTTGATAGGGTAATGAATAGTTAGAACCATTTTATTCATTTATTGGCCTTGATCTCATAACATTCATCATAAATATCATGTACTTTAATTTCATTCTCCTAAGTTAATTTTTCATGTTAAATAAAATGTAAAACATAACGGTTAGACATACCACATCCCAATTAATAGTCTCCAATAATATCTATAATCACCAAGAAAAATTACTATATTATCATGTATTGTAGAGAAATGTACCAAAATAACAAGAATCAAATATAGATACAATCCTAAAAGGTAATCCTTAATATGACCATAGATATCTGCTAAAATATTGCCTTATTAATGAATAAAATTCCAACCATTAAGGATTCCTATATCCCAACATCCCATAGAACATAAATAACATAACATGAGATCATTTACTAACCAGAAGGGTTATTTAATCATAAATATAGTATTCTTCATATACCCTGGTAATAATTTCAAATTACCTCAAAATCCAATCATATAAATCCTCCAAAGGGGTGTCATTTCCATTAAACATATTATCATATTTAAATACATGATAGAAACCATTACACTTATATTAAAATCAAATAAAAACATATATTTTTAAAAACATTTAAAAAATAATTATTCCTCAAACAATTTCCCAAACTATTGAATATATTTAATAAGTCCAAAAATAAAATAATAATAATCAAAGATGAACTGAATAATTTTTTCAATAACTAACATACTTTAAGGTCACCAATTCAATTCCATTAATTTAAATCATCTATTTATCCTAGCTAAAATTTATTACATTAAATTATTAGTGTGGCCATTGAAAAGTCATTTCATTTCATAATTTGAAAAAATCATTATATGATTCATGATCCTTATATCTAAAATATCATTAATATAAAACTTCTACAATATAATTCTCAGATCATAATATATAAAATCTTTATTCATTTTACATAATTCTATTTTCATAATATATTTCAATTATTTTTTTAAATGTTATCATTTAGAATAGTTTATTGACTAAGAGAAAATATATTTTCCCCATATTTTGGAAATTGAACTATAAATGGTGACTTAATATGAAAATCATATTACTACATCAAACTATTCATTTTCCCCAACACTTCATTAAATTATTCCCTTCATATAAAAATATAAAACATCAAATAGATCTTTTATATAATTAACCTTTTTGTATATTATCAAATTTATGAGATAATGAAAATTGTGCCCTTTTCCATCCATAGACTCCACCACCCAGGCTCTTTGTGAACAACATCATTCCCTTCTTTGGTGTGTACGAATGATTATTAATATATATGATGATAATATTATATCATGATAAATAAAATATTCTCATTTGAAATATCCTTCATTCCCATTATTGTTCCATACGGATTCTCATAAACACTATTTTTTCCATCACACATAGTATTAAAATAATTTCATATAATTCTATCCATTGTCAAGGATAAAAAATTATAGTGCGGAAAATAATAATCATAGTAGAAAATCACATAATCAAGGAAAGTAATTTATTGGATATCTAAATGATGACAACATATTTATAATATTTGAAACCATATGGTTTATGTAGTTCATTAATTATCAATACCAAATCATTAAGCTTTTAAACCATATATATAATTATCCTTGGGATTTTATTAATGGTGTCTAACCACTATCTATAAAATTTAACAAATAACTACTCTAATAGCAGCTATAAAGGAGAAAACATTTCATAAATAATTATAATTCAATTTCAAGAATAATATTCAATACATTGGATAAATATAAGCGCAATGACCACAATGGTTTATTGTAATTTGAGAATAGATTAAAAATATTCTTATTTTAGGAATGATACTAAACATCTTTTATAAAGATCTTCCCATTTAATACTCTTTATGTATGTACATTATAAGAAAATATTATTCATAACATAGGGAAATGAAACACAGGAAAGGCTATGATCAGATACATAGTATAGGTAAATGTGGGTGCTATCAGTTGATGTTCATATAAAATAATGAATTGTGATTAAGGTATGAGTTTGTTACCATAAATAAAATGTTTATACCCAATTTAATAAAGACCATAAACCACATTCATGGACTACAAAAATATAATTAATAAGTTCATGAATCATAAGATAGTAAAAACATTATAAATCAACCATCAAGCATATGTTCATGTTATTAATTTTTTTCACCATCATAGTTATAGAAAGAATTTTATATGTCATTAATAACAACAAAGACCATAAAATCAAAAAATATTAGGCTTCATCACTTAATTCTTTTTACTATCCAATAAAATTTATATTTCCTCTATATCTGATAAATTCAATCAAATTATTTCTTGTAATGTATTGAAATGTTTCCTTTAATTGATCTATCACATGAACATGTTTACCACATTGTATTAAACGCATCAACTTGTTTCTCATAATTATGTATTAAATATAAAAAATTACCAAATGAATTGTAGGTTTTTATAAATCTAAGACCACACCTCACAAAATATAACTTAGAATATTTTTGAAACATTATCATAAAACATTCACCATATCAACACATCCTAACCAATGAAATGAAAATATGTTTCATAAAAATTACATCAATTCAATATATCATAACCAATTAAAATAATTGTGTTCCATAAATATCTCATTATAATAATAATAATCCATCAATACAAAGAATAAGGATATAATATTTGGATCATATGTCTTATACATTATAATTAACATAAAATTATGTTATAAAAGATGATAATTCATTTCACAGATGATTGCAACATTTCATAAGGAAAATTAAATTTCCACAATGAATATAAATTGTATAAAATAAAAAATATTTAAAAATATTTTATATATTATTTTTTTAGTAAAAAATTTTGGAATCATTTTAATGATGCATAAATTTGTTCACTATTAATTATAAATAGTTATTATTTTCATTTTTTATAATTTTAGAAATATATTTTGTTTCATGGTTCTATGGAAAAAGTCAAATAGTACCATATTCAAAAAATTAAAAAATGTTATAGTTAAAACCCATTGAAAAGATTAATCATGGGTAAAAGTAGAATGTAAAAATAATTGGATAAATTTATACAAATTCTAGAGAATAATTTTATAAAACATATATATAGATGAAAAATTATTTTATACTGACAATATAATTAATGTTTGGTTTCCATAGAAAAACACATTTAATCTTTTGAATAATTATTGTCAGTCAAAATAATGGAAAAATTATATTCATTATAAATAATTAGAGGATAATAAAAATGATGGTATTTATTATATTAGCATCATAATATTTCCTTAACAAAAATTAAATCATATGCAATCCTAATTAAAATTAGACTACAACATAAATACCTTACATTAAATATTTCATTTTATCATTCACATTCTATCAAATAGTATAATAAATATAAATTTATATTAAATGAATTCAATAACCATACCCATATCTATTAACAACATATTTATTTCTTATGTCATCTTATCATCCATTTATTAACATTTTTTATTTCATTCATTATTCTAGGTGATAAATTATTTTTTCCGGACATGTTTTTGTTCAGTAATCTCTGTCAATTTTTTTGATCACGATCCCATAATTGAAAAAAAAAATAATCATGAAATAAATTTCATAAATTTTCAGATATATTTTGGTTGATCCATAAATTTTACACATATGAAAATTAATTTCACCGATCATGGAGATGGTAGGCCATATATATATGTGTGAACGATGCTTCCATTTTTCGATGGATGTAATGAAAGAAACATAATTACTAATTTAGGCATAGAAAATAAATATAATTTCAAATGAATCATATAAATTAATTAAATAAATCCTTATTTCAACCCTTCTAAATAAGAGATGAAAAACATAATCACATGACATTATTGAGATGGTAGTCCACATATATGGTCGAGTGATGTTATCATTTTCTAATGTAATGGATGGTAATAATTGAGATATGAAATTATAATAAATAATATTTATTATTTCATAAATATCATATATATAAATACACACACATTCAACCCATCAAATTAATTGTCTTTTACAGAAGGTGATGGAATATTAATTTTATTGATATTTTGAAACAATGATACATATATATGCACAAGTGATACATTTACATCCCAGTTGTTGAGTAGTTGGTGAATAAATTGGGTTTAATAACTATAATAATATATTACTTCAATTTTTATACCTAATATATTATTTTAAAAATATTAAAATATATTTTTGGTCAGAAAAAGCAAATTAAAATGTGTGTTATCTGTCAAGGAAAATACTTCTTCATTGAAAAAACTACATTAGTTTAAAGACTTGGAAATTTCAAGGTAATTTTTTTCTTAAATACTTTGGAATTTTATGAGTGTGCGGATTCTGACGGTACTTGATTTTGAGGCCTGGTGTGCCCAGAATCAATTTATGATGTTTTTTGGGGTACATTCAGTAAACGTACGTGTGGGTTTTTCTATATTTCTAACCAGTGCTCGAAATTAGAATCTGAGGACACCGATGAACATGCGGCGCCGGTATTCGCTTAAGGGGACCTTTACCGCTGTTGCATTTTATGTAGGATGAGAGTTAATATTTGGGGTTTTTGAATAAAATAAATAAAATTTTTAGAACACAATTTTATTTCTAGATGTTGGTTATTTCCTCCCATGGGGAGTTAGAGGTGGGACCCACATCTACATAACCTCCCATGAGAGGATATTTGTGAGGTGGGGCCCACACGAGCCCCAACTTATCACCTCCCCTCAACACCCTTGAAACCCCACTTTTAACTCCTCTTGAGTTTATTATGACAACTCTCCCTCGATAAATGTGACTCTTCACCTCACTCTATCTCTCCCAGAAACATTGCCAACATGTTTCATTTATTGATCAATTAATGAATTGACTTCTCAATTATTTTAAATCTTTTTGAATTACATGGAAAGTTTATAATTATGAGGAAATACTTATTTTAATATTGGCATAGAAAATATTATTGGTGGGGGAACCTCTGGGGATTTAGAAAATCTTTATTCTTCCATAATGAACATCTTCTCTCGGTGAAGAACACTCCACGTCTCCTCTTACCTTCTTCTTCCTCCGCAACAAAGAAGATGACACCGATCATGAGAAGCGTCGTCTACGATAAGGATTCTTCCTCCAACATTGACGGGACGACACCGATCTCCACGAATCCATCTAACACGACGCTTAACTTCCACGTATCCGTCGAAGAACAAACCTCAAATACGAGGTAGGGGTTTCGTATAATTTATAAGTGAATAAATTATCTCGATTGTTTTCTTTTATTTGGGATAATCTTGGCCATATGTTACCACCTAACAGAGAGGGCGCAGGCCAAACAAACACAGACCAACGACCCTCTGTTGTTCTTGATATTAAATTCGAAATGGGAATCTGTGACAATCAAAGGCGGCGGCCACACGCCTGCCCCATGCAGAAGAATCACGACCCACAACCGCGGGCCGCTCGGCCGAAGAAGAACCAGCAGACTAAAGCTAGCTAGGCTGAGGGAAGACCATGGCGCCATAAGGGGTTCCGCGCTACGGAGGACTACGGCCCGCGTTCCACGGGGTGCTTCGGCAGCGAATGGGCCGACTTGTTGGCCAGCTGGGTGAAGGATTCGTGACAACTAAAGGTGTCGTGCAGCAAGACCGCGGCCCACCCGAGCGGTCCGCTTGCACCGGGAAGGTCGGACGGCTTCAGCCGGCTAGTTGGGAGGGTGGCAACTCCGGTTCGGGAAAGCGGGTGCCCCACCCCCCCGGACCGCTCGGACCCTCCGAGCTGGGCCAGGCCGCGTGAATCCCTGGGCCGGTTCGACCCTCTACTGGGTTGGACCCGACAGAATCGGGCTGACCCGACCCGCCAGCACACTGGGCTTAACGGGCCAAACCCATTTTCACTTAAACGTGAATAACTTAAAGACTTCATGTCCGATCGATGTGTTATCTGCAGCACTGGGACCATCGCGATGAAGAGGTCCTTTTGTGGTTCTATGCTTGAGTTTTGGACGATTTTGGAAAAATTCCGGGTTTGGAATGAGTGTAATTCCAACAAGGCCCCTGGAACGAAAAATCCAATATCTATCAGACCAGATGTTTGATTGACGCGTCGTCTGTCGCATTGGGTCCTTTTGATGAGACGGAACTGGGGATACATAAAATCTATACTTCGTGATAGTTGATGTATCGAACCCTTGACTCGAGAAGTGGACCCTCCAAGAATCGAGCATGCTATGTGCGGAAACCCTAGAGTTGGGTGCGACTACGATGACTACCATACTGGGATCCTCTGTGGGTTAGACGACGATGACTACCGTACTGGGATCCACCGTGGGTTCAACGAAAATGACAACTGTTCTTCGATCATCCGTGGGTTCGGCATCGATGACTACTGTACTTGGAACCTCTGTGGGTTCAGAAGCGATGACTACTATATTTGGATCCTCTGTGGGTTCGGCAGTGAAGACTTCTGTGTTAGGATCCTACATGGGTTCAGCAGAGGAGATGATTCAGAGGCTACATCTTATCATCTCCAACCCTCTTCGTGATCTTTATACCTGTGTGATTGGAGTCTTGACTTTAAATAACTACCATTGGTGTGACTGACTTCTTTCTTGTGTAGAATTGTTGTTCTTGGGCTCGATATATGGAGAAGAACCAGAATTGATGACTTAGGTATATGTATGGGCATATACCTAAGTAGAGTTGGTTGATACATCGCGATTGTATCTTTCCTTTGAGGTTTATCCTTTTTGGATTCTGGGAGTCCTTCCGGGGTCTTGGCATCCCTACTAAGTATTGTTATACTCACCCCTACACAGGCTATGCATATACTACGTTGTGTTGGATATAGACAACGGGCATCACGGATCGTGGTAGAGACTTGTGGAGCTGGACGGTACCCGGAGGTGGGCCACTTGGCGGGAAGTACACGGAGCGGACGGATAGACCCGAGGTTCCGAGGAGATCATTTTTACCCACACATCAGGTGGGATTCCTAGAGAACTACTATGTGGTCGCCACTTTTCTTTACTATTGTTGTACTAGACTTTTAGTTGTATTGTACTTACTATTAGACTTCTATTTCCGACCCCTTTCTTTTTAGCACTTAAATTTGTATATAGGTATACTTTGTGTTTACTTCTATTGAGTTCTCTATTGTGTTTTTTTACTATATAATGGTAATTCCTTTCATTTTTTCATGATTTAGGCCTTTGGTTCTAGTCGCCAGCCCCTGGTCTATGGAAGATGGTCTTGGAGTAGTCACGACACGGGCCCCGAGGACGGGTCGTGACAAATTTGTATCAGAGGAGTCGGTTCTTCCATAGAACTCAGGACTCTGATTATTTACTCTCTATGAAGCAATAGTGTTAAGAGTATTGAGTGTTGTTATTAGTACATGGAGTCTAGTGTTGGTGCAGCGATCGACGTATCCATACACTTGGACCATGACCTCTGATTTCCAACTCAGTGCACGAAAAAACCGATTTCATGTGTGTTTTAAATGTTTTTTTTGTAATTACTTTGTGTCATCTCTCCAGGTATAATGTTTGACCATGGCACGCCTATTTCTTTTCAGGATGGCCCCACGAAGGCAGCCAGCTAGGGTTCCGAGTCAAATGCAAGATGGTAGCCCACCGAGCGACGAGGCCTCAGTGTAGGGCCCCATCATATGAGAGGAACCAGCGGTACCAGCACTCACTAAACCACCAATACTACCATCCCTAGAATCATAGAGTGCACTCCGCCGGAGTGCGTTGCACGAGTTTCAACGATAGAGGACGCCCAGGTTCGGTGGAGAGATGGACCCTCAGGTAGTCGAGGATAGGTTGGAGGCTATCGTGAGTGTCTTAAGATTTTTAGGGACACCAACCGACCTTATGGTGATCCATTCCACAAGTCTACTATACGCATCAACAAGTAGATGGTGGAGCCTGATGCTCCAGGAGCATGATGAGGCATCTCAACTTTGGACATACTTCGAGAGTCTCTTCTGCTCGGAGTTTGCTGCAGCCACCCTTCGTGCATTGCGGATTCAGTAGTTACTTAATCTTCAACAAGGTAGCATGAATGTAGCTCAGTATTCAGTGTGGTTTACCGACCTATCGCACTACTCCACAGTCATGGTAAGGGACCCATTCTTCTAGGCTCAGAACATTGAGCAGGGACTCAGACATGAGGTCAGGGCTTCGATGATCTCCCTCAGTATTCTGACACAGGTAGGAGAGCTGGAGAGAGCCCTACTTGTGGAGAGCTTTCTCGCAGAGCCAACACCAGCAGC
Source organism: Viscum album (assembly GCA_963277665.1). Taxonomy (NCBI): domain Eukaryota; kingdom Viridiplantae; phylum Streptophyta; class Magnoliopsida; order Santalales; family Viscaceae; genus Viscum; species Viscum album. Next base: position 1,760,143,044 of record OY728120.1, on the reverse strand, counting down.
AAGACCCACCGGAGGGTGACTCGTAGAATATTCTTCTGCAGAAGGCAGTAGAAAAATGTCGCAGAGGTCCAAGCAGACTAGGCCATCAGGTGGGAGACCTAAGGATACTGGTTCGGATGTGCGGGGCACAAGAAACTGAGCGAACCATAGGAGAGGCATGCAGTGCTATGCATGCAGCGGGCAGGGCCACATGGATTGTGACTGCTCGACCCGCTATGAAGACAAGTAGCAAATAGTAGAGGAACCTTTCAGGAAGAGGCAGGTGTTTGACCGTGGTGGTCTTCTGGGAGCAGGTGGACGAGGCAGAGCTGGCCGAGCAGTGGGTGGTGGATGATGTTTCGAGGCTCTACCACTACCAACACCACCAGGAGGTCCACCCCGACCATAGAGAGCTGGCAGAAAGAAACGGGCTCACCTCAAGGCAGTCGAGGCCTACGACTATGGCGCACCTGAGATGATTCGAGGTACTATCTGTTTCTACTCCACCCTTGCTTCTGTACTTATAGAAACATGAGTGAGTCAATCTTTTATTGTCGCTGCCCTTGTTTAGAACTCAGAGATTCTGATAGAGCCGTTGGCTCGACCCTTATGGTTAGAGACTCCTACGGTAGTAGAATCAACAATTACACACTGGTGCCGGTAGTGTGATCTTACTCTAGGTGGAGAGTGCTTCGACTGTGATATTCTTGTAGTGGCATCGAGGCCTTACGACGTCATCTTGGGTATGGATTGGTTGTTTACAGTCCATGCTTTGATCTATTACATTAGGCGCAAAGTGCGGTGTGTCAGCACAGATGGGAGTAGGTTCACCATCACCGGAGATAAGAGAGCCTTTTCAGTGCAGGATGGACTTACGTAGTGGAGAGGGCTGCCAATCACAAATCAGCTGGCTAGTATCATCCTCGGAGCGGTTGATGTGTGGAGTCTGAGTTTTCCTATTGTGATGGAACTGTATGGGGATGAATTTCCTGACGATGTCCCAGGACTACCTCCTCATAGAGAGGTAGAATTCAACATTGAACTATACCCAGGGATAGAATCTATATCTACTCCAGCATATCGGATGGCTCCCGCCGAGCTTTTTGAGCCTCGGGTACAGTTGGAGGACTTGGAGGGGAAGGGATTCATCAGACCCAGTGTTTCACCCAGGGCTTCTCCGTTTTTGTTGTCCAAGAAGGAGGATGGGAGTTTGCAACTGTGCGTAGATACCGTCACCTGAATATGGGGACCGCGAAGAACAAGTACCCACTTTTGAGGATTGATGACCTCTTTGATTAGTTAAAGGGAGCACGATGGATCTCAAAGATAGAACTCAGGTCAGGCTATCACAAGCTCAAAGTTCGAGACTAGGATGTGTAGAATACGACCTTCATGTGTCGGTATGGCCACTACATGTTCTTGGATATGCCCTTCAGCGTAACCAACACTCCAACAGTGTTCATGGGTCTCATGAACATGATCTTCCAGCCTTACCTCGATAAATTTGTCGTAGTTTTCATCGAAGACATACAGATATACTCGACTACTAAGAAGGAGCATGCCTACCACTTTCAGGTTGTATTGGATGCACTCTGAGAGTACCAAAGTTACGGTAAGCTCTTGAAGTTCCAATTTTGGATTTGAGAGGTTCACTTTTTGGGACACATCATCTCGGAGGTGGGAGTTGCAGTGGACCCAGCAAAGATCGAGGCAGTGCTTTCTTGGGAGACACCTAAGAGCGTGACAGAGGTAATGAGTTTCCTAGGTCTGGATGGTTAGTATCGGAGATTTGTCCCACACTTCTCCAGAGATTAAGCACTACTTTCAGCCTTGACGAAGAAGGGGAAACCATTTGTGTGGTCCGATAGATTTAAGCAGAGCTTTTAGGAGCTGAAGGAGAGATTGACCAGTGTGTCCATATTAAGGATACTGGAGGAGGGTGTTGGGTACGTAGTGTATGGAGACGCATCAGGGACTGGACTCACGAGTGTCCTGATGCCAGAGCGATCAATGATCGCTTATGGTTCTCTATAGTTAAGGAAGCACGAGTAGAACTACGCTACCAATGACCTGGAGTTAGCAGCAGTGTTCTTCATCTTGAAGATGTGATGGAAATATCTGATGGGCGAGAGCATTACAATCTATTCTAACCACCAATGTCTCAGGTATATCTTCTCCCAAATGGACCTGAACCTAAGACAGCGACGATGGCTCGATTTCCTCCAGGACTAAGACTTTGAGATAGTCTATACTCCTAGGAAGGGTAACGTTGTATCTGATGCTCTTAGAAGAAGATCGGGCAGTCAGTTACTAGGAGAGGTGACGAAGAAGCTAGCCTCGTTGTAGATATACTTTTTGGAAATTGATGGATCAACCTTTCTATAGTCTCTCATTGTCACTCCTCCACTTATTCATTTAGTTAGAGAGGCACAACGAGGGGACGCTGACTGCGAGTCATGACATGCTTAGATGTCCTCAGGGATGGCACCTGATGGATTTTCTGAAGGAGGGGATCATGTCGACCACTTCAGGGGATGTACTATGGTACTAGTTGCACTGCAGGAGGAATTATTGAGAGAGTTTCACACCTCCCCTCTAGCGGTACATCCAAGAGTGGCAAAGATGTACCAGGACCTTAGACAATAGCATTCGTGGATGGGAATGAAGAAATCTGTAGTAGAGTTCGTTTCACGATGCCTCACTTTTCAGAAAGTGAACGCTGAGCACCAGGTACAAGTAGGCTTGGTACAACCCCTAGAGGTCCCGGAGTGGAAGTGGTTCGAGATATCCATGGATTTCGTGATGGGGCTTCCACGTACATCCAGTGGACACGACTCTATATGGGTAATCATAGATTGACTCACCAAGTCGGCTCTATTCATACCGATCAGAAAGCAGGGCTCAGTAGAGGAAATGGGATGCCTCAAAATTCAGGAGATCGTACAGCTTCACGGTGTGCCATCAAATATCATTTCTGATCGTGATGCTCGATTCACTTCCCGACTTTGGAAGGGGTTACAGGAGGCGTTTGGGACACATTTACGTATGAGCACCGCCTTCCACCCTCAAAAGTATGGTCAGACTGAGAGGACAATTTAGACTCTCAAGGACATGCTCCATGCATGTGTCCTTGACTTTGGTCATAGCTGGTAGGATCACCTACCCTTGGTGGAGTTTACGTACAACATCAATTACCACTCCACCACCGGGATGGCTCCATACGAGGCATTGTACTGCCGACCTTGTAGGTCACCTCTGTGCTGGACAGACCCTAGGTAGTCACCACTTGAAGGACCAGAGATGGTTCGGGCTACGAAGGAGATGGTGCAGATCATCCAGGAGCAGATGAAGACTACACAGAATATATAGAAGTCGTATGCTGATAGGAGATAGAGACCACTAGAGTTTGAGGATGATGACCACGCCTTCCTATGGGTCTCATCTCGATGAGGTATATGGAGATTTGTCAAGGGTGGAATGTTATCTCTACGTTTCATTGGTCCTATTGAGGTCCTCAGCAGAGTAGGCGAGGTGGATTACCTCCGGGAGCATCTACGTCAGTTGTACCGGGTGCGTGACGTCTTCCACGTATCTCAGCTGAGGAGATACGTGCATGACCCGACCCACATAATTGATCATGGGGAGCTGGACATCAATGATGAGGCGACATTTAAAGAGGTCCCATTAGAGATCGAGGATCAACAGAAGAAGGTCCTATATGGAAGGTCGATTCTTCTGGCGCACCTTCACTGGAAGAATGAGAATCTATAGGAGAGAACATAGGTGTGGGAGGCTCAGATGCATGTACATTACCCCCATTTGTTTCCCTAGTGTGTGTTGTAGCTTTACGGGGACGTAAAACCCTGAGGTGGAAGTAATGTAAAGAAATGATAAATTTTCATGAATGTTTTTTAAAAAATACTTTGGAATTTTACGAGTCTGTGGTTTCTGAAAGCATTTGATTTCGAGGCACGATGTGCCCGGAATCAATTTCTGAAGTTTTTTTTGAGTACGTTTTGTAAACGTACGTGTGGGTTTTTCTATCATTTGAACCTCTGCTCGAAATTTAAATCTGATGACACTGATGAACTGGCATCACCGAAATTCTCTTAATGGGACCTTTACTGCAGTTGCGTTTTATGCGGGTTGAGAGTTAATATTTGTGGTTTTTGAATAAAATAAATAAAATTTGTAGAACAAAATTTTATTTATGGATATTTGTTATTTCCTCCCAAGGGTTGTTAGAGGTGGGGCCCACACCCACATAACCTCCGATGAGATGATATTAGTGACCTGGGGCCCACATGAGCTCTAAATTATCACCTCCCCTCAACACCCTTGAAACCCCACATTTATCTTCTATTGTGTTTATTATGAAAAATCTCCCTCCATAAATGTGACTCTTCACCTCTTTATCTCTCTCCCATAAACTTTTCAAACATGTTTCATTTATTGATCAATTAATGAATTGACTTCTCTAATTTTTCAATTTTTTTTAATTACATGGAATGTTTATAATTATGGGGTAAATCTTATTTTAATACTGGCATAGAAAATTTTTTTGGGGGGGGAACCACTGGAGATTTAGAAAAGCTTCATTCTTCAACGAAGAGCATCTTCTCTTGGCGAAGAACTCTCCTAGTATCCTCTTATCTTCTTCTTCCTCCTTGACAAGGAAGAAGACATCGCTCTCGAGATGCGTTGTCTACGTCAAGGATTCTTCCTCCAATGTTGATGGGATGACACCGTTCACCGCGACTCCATCTACCATGATGCTTGTCTTTGGCATCTCCACTGAAGAACGAACCTCAAATACGAGGCAGGGGTTTTGTATAATTTATAATTGAACAAATTATCCCGATTTTTTTGTTTTGTTTTGGATAATCATGGCCATATGTTACTGCCTAATGCGGAGGGAACGGGCTGAACAAACACGGTCCCACGACCCTCCGTTTTTCTTGATATTAAATTCGCAACGGGAAGCAGTGACAATTGAAGGCGTTGGCAGCATGCGGAAGAATCGTGGCCAGCAACAGCGGGCCGTTCGGCCAAAGAAGAACTGACCGGCTAAAGCCAGTAGGGCCGAAAGAAGATCTTTTCACCATAAGGGGTGTCGCATTGCAGAATACCATGGCCCGCGCTTCGCGGGCCGCTTCGGCAGTGAACCAGCAGGCTAGTCGGCCAGCCGGGTGAAGGATCTGCGGCACCCGAAGGTGCCGCACAGTAAGACCGCAGCCCGCCCGAGTGGGCCTCTTGCATCGGGAAGGCCGGCCAGTTTTGGCCTACCAATTGAGAGGGAGGCGCCGGTCGGGGCCACCGGTTCGGGAATGCGGGGGGTCACCCCCCCCCCCGGACCGCTCGGCCCCTCTGGGCCGAGCCTCTCTGGTAGCCGTCCGAGCCGCGACCATCCTGGCGGCACCCTTCCGGGATGGGTCGTGCTGAGCTGGGACACACTGCGCTGAGCTGGGCTAGGCCGCGGCCCACTTTGCAGGGCCGCGCCCCACTGGGTCGGGCCGCGCCTTCTCGGGCTAGGCCACGCCACCTCGGGCCGAGCCGCCCAAATCAACAGGCCAGTCCGACCCTATGTCAGGTCGGACCTTCTAAAACCTGGTTGACCCGACCCACTAGCCCGCTAGGCTTAATGGGCTGGGACCGTTTTCAAATAATAATGAATAACTTTAGGACCGCGCGGCTGATCGACACGACGTCTACAACACTAGGACCGTCAAGATGAAGCGGTCCTTTTGCAATACTCTAAGTGTTTTTTGGATGATTTAGGAAAACAACCGGGTTTGGAACGACCGTAATTCCAACCAGGCCCCTGGAACAAAAATGCCAATATCTCTCAGATCAGGAGTCTGATTGACATGCCATCTGTCACGTTGGGTATCTTCTCACGAGACAGAACTTAGGGATACATCAACTCTGGACTACGTGATATTTGATGTATCGACCCCTTGACTCGAGGAGCATACCCTCCCATAATGAAGCGTGTTGTGTGTGGAAACCCTAGAGCTGCCTGCGACTTTGATGACTACCGTACTAGGATCCTACGTTGGTTAGACTACAATGACTACCGTACTGGGATCCTATGTGGGTTAGACGAAGATGACTACTATACATGGATCCCATGTGGGTTCAGCAACAATGAATACTATACTTAGATCCTCTGTGGGTTTGGCAGCTTTGACTACTGTACTTGGATCCTCCGTGGGTTCGACAATCACGACTTCTGTACTTGGATCCTACGTGGGTTCGGTAGAGGAGATGATTCAGAGGATACATCTAATCATCTCCACCCCTCTTCATGAGTTGTATACTTGTGTGAGTGGAGTCTTGAAATTCAATCATTACCATCAGTGTGATTGACTTCTTTCCTGTGTGGACTGGTTGTTCTTGGGCTCAAGAGTTGGAGCTGAACTGGAATTGATGACTTAGGTATATGTATGGGCATATACCAAAGTAGAGCAGGTTGATACTTCGTGATTCTATCATTCCCTTCTGGCTTATCTTTCGTGGATTCTGGAGGACCTTCGTGGGTCTCGGGGACCCTAATGAGTATTGTTATACTCACCACTACACGGGCTATGCCCACACTACGTTGTGTTGGATGTAGATGACTGACTACACTAATCGTGGTAGAGACTTGTGGAGGTGGACGGTAACCAGAGGTGGACCACTTGGTGGGACATTTACAGAGTAGACGGAAGGACCCGAGGTGCCGAGGAGATCATCTGTAACCACCCATCAGGTGGGATTCCTAGGGGACTACTCAGTGGTTTCTCTTTACTTTAATGTTGTGGTACTTGAGATTCAGTTGTACTATACGTACTGTTGGGCTTGTATTTCCGGCCTCTTTCTTTTCAGCACATACTTTTGTATACAGTTTTACATTGTGTTTACTTCTGTATCATACTCTATTGTTTTTGTTTACTATATAAAGGCAATTCCTTCCCTTTTTATAGGGATTTACACCTTTGGTGCTGGTCGCCAGCCCCGGGCCTATGGAAGGCGGGCTTGGGGTAGTCACGGAACGGGCCCCGAGGACGGTTCATGACAATTAGACCGTATTTTAATGATATTTGATTTAGATTTTTTCTATTAAAATTAAATGTAAAATGTTTCTAGGGATGTTTATTATGAATTTATTTATTTCATGGTTGATTTATAAATTTTAATGTGCTCTGAAAAATACAAATGATGTGCACCCATTAAAAAATATGTGGAGGGTCACTCTTGGTAATTATTTATAATAAAATAAATATATAATAAATTGATTCTCTATAAAAATGTTTAAAAATGTAATTGGTGTAAAATATAAGGTTTTATGGTATTAAAATCCCATCAACTATAAACAACTGTCAGTTTTTTAGTCTTATGAAACATTATAATTTTAAATAAATGCTTGGTTAACAAATTTTAACTGTAACAATGGTGACATATTTTTTACACATAAAACATTATAATATTAAATATAATTATAAAATTAGTTAGTTAATTTCAATGTGTTAATAGTTTCAACCATATATTTTCCACCTTGTCTTCTATAATTTTTTTTAATGTTTTGTACATAATTTTATGAACTTTTCATTATAAAATAGTTTTTACTGTAAAATTTCAAAAATACTAATTTAATTTGATATAAAATGAATAATCAAAAGGTTAAAATTTAAATATATTCTATTTAAACATTATAAATATGTTATATTTTTCTATAACATCCATTGAACACCATTATTCATTTACATTATATTACATTTTATAGTTATAAAATTATTTATTTTATATCTATTGTATATGACTAAAAAAAAATTTTCATAGAAAAATTATTTTTTATAATTATATAATCACTAAAACTGTAAATAAAATAACGTCATTAATATAATTCAATTATTTTCAAAAAACACTTATAATATTTCATAACATTATTTTTTCACTATGTGATACATAATTGATATTTAAAACTACAAGGGTGGTATTTTTTTTCTTTTTCATAACATATTATCTGTGGAATTATTATGGACATGTTTCCATTATAATCCTAAATTCCAATAATAGGTTGGTAAGGTTCAAAATAACTATATCTAAAAATAATTAAAATGAAAAATATGTCCTTATAACATAGTTTTGACTTACTATAACTTTATTATACCTTTACCTCTTCGATAAATTTTACCATTGTGACTATTCATTGTAGAAAAACATAAAATGGAATTATTTACTCTTATTGAACCTTCATATTTAAAATAGAGAATCCATTTTTTTATATTCTAAATTGATCAGTGGAAGAACATAATTTTAAATTATGTTTACAAAATGAGATAATACCATTTTTTAAATATTTTTTTAACCCCAAAACAAGATTTATTATTATAAAATTCATAGTAAAAATATATGATTAATTTTTAAACCATTTGTATGTATAAGTAGTATATTATATTTCATTAATATCATTTACTAATTGTGAATAAATTATTTTATTTAGGAAATAACATTTCATGCATAAATATAAGTTTTTGAAAAATACTAATCTTTAACATTCATATGTTTTTTTACTTATAATTTATTGATATCCAATTAATTGATTTTATAAATAGTATACCATAACTAGTTTATTTTTTTTATTCCTATTCATACACAAAAATCCAATAGCAAGGTGATAACAATCAAATAATAATATATCAAAAGTATGTCACTTTTTTATTAAAATTGATATTACATGACATATATGCTATCAAACATAATGTACATATTTAAAATATTTATGTGTAAAAAATAACATTATTATAGTATAGTGAGATATTTGACTGGTTGTGGGTCATGTTTTCTGTTATTTTTCATAGCATGCATGTTCATAATTGTTATTTGTGATAGGATATAGATTTTAGTGTGGGTGATGGATCCATACTCTATTGCCAACTAATATTGACATATTGTTGGATGAAATAATAGGATTAACAAAGATTCTTTATTATGCTTGATGACTAGGATGACCTTGATAGAGACTTTGTTTCATGAAAACTCAGGCATCTCTTAGTGTGATATAGAATTTCTAGCCATACCATGAGTGAGATAGTATGAGTAAAAATACCCTAAGTGAGATGGTTTCCCATATTATAGTGTCATGTGACTAAATGAGGGGAAAGTTATTATTTATATGGTTAATGAGATGATATGGTTTTAGGGAATTAATGACAACATGGAAATGCATTAGATGCAGAATATAAGATATATAAGACAAGATGGATAGATCCACACATGATTAATGTAGGATAAGATTTGTGTTGGATATGATACTACATTTATTGGGATAATCACAATAGGGTTTATATTTGAGAACATACTCTAAGAAAGTAATCCTCAGGTGGTTGATGATTCTCCACCTTTAGTCCTCATGTAATATTTGGGTTACATAGAAAATTGTAAGATGCAGAGATAGGAATTTGAACATGTCACTGATGTTAGACTGATCATCTATCAATGTTTCCTTATTATCTATTGTTTACTACATGGGTAGGTAGTATTGGTGGATTACATTTCACATGAAATCCATTTAACAATTGTAAAATATTTATTTTCCTCATTCATACATGTGTATGATGTCATAAACTACAAAACAGTATTGGGAACATAAGAAGATTTATTTCTGACACATTTCAAGTGAACCCTATTGCATGTGTATACAATATAAATGAATTCCTATTGAACATAACATTAAAATTGGATAAGGATCGTTAAACTTATGATAATAATAATAAATGGATTTATTGGTGACTGTAAATTGTATTAGGGATAGTGTGTGTTTATTTTATTATTTCATATATCTATTGATGTGACTAAATACCATGGTTATTTATTAAGGCTTTTAATTTCCATGGATCTATAAAAAATAAATTTCATATAACATTATGTATTATTTTATACACAAAAATTGATTATATTTTTAGTGGGGTTTTTTCATTTTTTTCACTCTATACAGTTATTATTAATGGAAGTTATATCAATAATTTATTGATTATATACTTATATCCAATATATAGCCTCTGTAATTTGGGGTGGAATTTTTGAATACAAGTGGTAGACTAGAACTTATTTGCATTCGGGTCATGAACATTATTATGAAGTATCTATGGGTTTTGACATAAATTTGGTGGGAATGGTAGATATATGGACATGGAAGAATTAAAAAAATTTGTAGACCTGATACTACTTAGTCAAGAAAACAATTCCAATAATACATTAGGATTACTATGGGTATGGAATTGATGTTTTTAATTTACATTGTAATGTTTTATATGTTTATTTAATAAAAATTGTTAACAGAGGATGTTAATTATGATTCTAGTTGTTTAATTTTTACCAAGGGTCTCATGGGAATGATTCATATGAGGAAAATACCACACAAATGAAATTATCCTGGGTATTTGAATGAATTTTTTATGCAAATTGTGGTTTAGAAAGTGTTAGTAATAAACTATTTGGGTTTTTTCAATATACATTATTTGTGAAATCTAATTATAAAATCATGTTACATTTTAAGGTACTTTTGATGATTATAAGTATCTTTGTTTTGTTGTGGTGATGAATGGGAGAGTTGGGGGAACATTAAATGTTGTTTTGCAGAAAAAGAAAAGTCGCACGGGTGGTACACGGGTTGTCTAAAATGTGCGGCCAAACCGTGCGTAGTTGGTCTTGGAGTCAGCAGCTTCTGCACAGGTAGTGCACAGTTTCTCTAACTGTGTATCCAAACCTGGCGTGAAGGTTGGTCGAGGCAGTAGCTAACGCACGGCTAGCGCATGGTTTGTCGAACTGTGCGAACTGACCGTGCAAGCACTTAAATGAGATCCTTATATTTTGGATTTCAGTCATTTTTCATCTAAATGGCTCATTTTTTCTCATACGCGGCCCTAACTCGGTATTTTTCTTCTCCTATGGTCATATAAGGTTCTCCCATCGTTCTGGAAATGTTCCAAAGGCTCCTCTTGGTGAATCGAAGCTGGATTCTTTAGGTATGTGATCGTTCTTCATCGTTCATGATCAGTTACATAGATCCATTTAGATCTACTTCTCCTCTTCTCTTGGTTTCTTAGATATATGCTCGTTATGGGTAGATATAAGTGTGAAGAGCCCAAATATAATGATATTTGGTCTTGATTTTTCTAGGAGAAGAGATCAAAGGCAGGTTTTTGAAGAAGATACCTGGTTTTCTTGAGTGTTCTCGACCGTTGTGGTTTTTGTCAAAATCGTTGATGTAGGTTGTTCCGTCCCGACATACCAAGTTTATTATCATTTTATTTTCTTGATTTATTTCAATTGTTGATTTAAATTCAATTGATCAAATTTTCATTCAATTAAATTTATAAAAACTCTATTCCAGTGAATCGAGATATTTGAAATGGTTTTGCCATGGAAATTTTGAAAACCCCAGTTCTATTGGATTGGGTGTGTTTTTGGAAATTTGCTGATTTAAATTGTTTAATTTAAATTTTGGATTTGATGTAAATGATTTCAATTAAATTGTATAATTTAATTGTGGAAATAAATTGTCTTATGATGGAATTGGTTTTTAATGGATTTCAAAATGGTGAAAATGGCTTAAAATGATTTGATAGAAACCCAATCGCTTTATCTTGTGAAAAATGAATGTTTTGAATAAAAACTTTTTCGGTTTTAAATGTAATGAAATTTGAACTTTTGAAATGAAATAATGGGATTGATCATATTTTAATCATTCTTAAAATAGTTCTCCCATCATGTATGAGTGCATTCAAGCCTTAGGTAGTTAGTGAGTTATTTGGATACACTCTACGCTACGACAACATTCTAAAACATACTTGAGGCTGGTCACATCCCCGATGGGATGGTGAAGAGTCTTTTTTGGCCAGTGCAATCGGGACATGTGTATACACATTTTTCTGAGTTCATGTAGAGAGTGAGGAATCCTATAACCGGTTCATACTATTATACCTTTTGGTATATGACCATATTGATCGCTTGTTTATTTATATTTGAGATATAAATTTATTCCAATGCTTTGGAACTGAATTCACTTCCTACTAAATTAATATAAATTTTTTTTATATAAAAGTTTTACTTAACCATTGTTTTATAAATATTCCATCATTGTAAAGCCTTTTCTTAAAGTAATTTTTCCATCATTTAAAAATGAATAGCATGTTTTGTTAAAATATGCTTTTGAGTTTCCAAAACTATTTATTTGAAAATTGAATACTTTTATTTGGATAATATATATTTGGAATCTATTATGGGATATTTGGTGCTATCCTACTGAGCTTAGGCTCACACCCTACTTTTTCCTTCAGGTGTTTGTACACATTATTATTCCATGTTCGAACAAAGGGAAGGGACCACTTGGAAGTGGATCCAGCTGTTGAACTATGGTCTTGGTGAGTTGTGTCCTTAGGGACCTTAGGGATGTTTTCCAATTTTTTGTACTTCGGTTGTAATACTTTGGTATTTTTATGCCTCTTTGTTTTATGGTACATTACTCCTAGTGGAGTTTCTTTTTGTTATGTGTACTGTCTTGTTTCTTTTCTTATGCATTATTGGTGGAAAAATCATTCCCACTTGCATGTTATGTGATGCCAGGTGCTAGTCACCGACCAGTGGGGATTGGGAACGCCCTTCGGGCTATGTCAGGGCCGGCTTGGTTATCAGGTTACCAGGGTACCCGAGCTGGTTTGTGACAAAGTGGTATCAAAGGGAAGGTTAAGCATCATTATATGATGATAGTATGAATTTATGTATTATTGTCGGGACATAGGAGTTATTTGTGATTGTGTTCCTGGCCAGCTCTCACCGCAATGATCCTTAAGTCACCAGGGTTTGTTAGGGAAATATGACTTGTGGATTAGTTATAGTATTCTCCCTGTTTTGATTTGGATATAGTGGAATCCAAATCTGGTTATCCCTTATTTTAAGAATAGTATTCCTTGTTACTCGGTTTGAGTATTAATCTATGTCTTTTACTTCTGTGTATCATCATGTCTCTGAGAAGTCGTGGGAATCAAATCCAAAAAGAGGCTGCTACTAAATCTCAGCAAGCTAGTCCTATTGTGGATCCGATTCTGGTTGAGGTGATTGTTCGCACTATCCATGCTCTAGGAGAGGCACCACATCCAGTTCCTATTCAGACTCCAGCTATAAATCCTCATAGTGAGATTCTCTGATGTCTTTCTCAAGAGATACTACACCATAAGCCACCAATTTTCAAATGCTCCACTGACCCTGAACATGTTATGGAATGGTTGAGTAAGATTGAATGTCTGTTGGGGTTATTGGGGACACCATATGTTATCAAGGTAATGTGTGCCACCATAGTACTTGAGGGACCATGTAGGATATGGTGGGACACATTGGTGATGACTGGGAAACATGGGGGTTTAGAGTGGAAAGACTTTAGGGTTCGTTTCACAAACCAGTTATATCCAGAATCCATGGTGTTGGCCAAGGCTGTGGAGTTATTCAAGGTTGATCTGGATAACAAAACCCTAAACGAGTACACAAATAGATTTTCTGAGTTGCTAAAGTTTTCCCTAGAGATTGTATCTAATGAGAAGATGAAGGCTCAACGATTCGAGTTGGGACATCGATCAAATATCCATTAATAGGTTTTCTTAATGAAGCTACCCACTTATACTGATGTGCTGGATAGGTCCATAATGGTTGATATAGACCTGGCAGGAAAGATAGGGTTAAAAGAGGTTCTTTTCCCACATAGTGGCAGTGTTGGTTCCATTAACGGAAAATGGAAGCGTGACGTTTCTCATGGATGTTCTTGACAAGAGAGTCATTCTAGACCTCCGATTGCAATGGGAGGTGCTTCTTTGACTTTCTATTAGTGCAGAATGCCATGAAATTATAAGAGGGTTTTCACTGAGGCACCCATGAACTGTAGACCATGCGGACTTTTAGGGAACTTATAGATATTATTCCATCACTTATCTAATCCACGTAGTAGAATGGGACCATCATAACCTCTAGAAACTGTGGGGAAATAAAATGCTTCATGTACAAAAGTGTTCTAGCCACATGAATCTGGAATGAAGCATCTTCACATAGTGGAAGAGTCTCCAGTGGTAGCTGAAACAATTCCTACAATGGTGAGAGGTACCATTACTGTAGATTCATCTTTAGTGAAAGATCTTTTTGATACTGGTGCATCTCACTCTTTTATTTCAACCCATATATTTTATATGCTGAATCTACTTATGGACATTTTAACTTGTGTAATGGATATTACTAAACCCCATGGTACACTGAGAGAGAAGGGTCTTCGTAGTCCTGCTTGTGTCTTCTCTCTATCAGATGTTGATAATGCTTGGAGTTTTTTTGGTTGTCGACATGAAATATTTTGACGTTATATTTGGTATGGATTGGATCATTGCCAATAAAGCCCGGATCGATTGTTATCTTTGATGGGTATAACTTACTTCACCCAGTGGTGTGCCTCTTTTTTTTCAAGGAGATTGGGACCCATGGTCAATCAGAGCTAGACCCTGTTATCCAGAGTTGGGGAAAATTATATCGATGCTTTCATTCAATCTATAGGGAGATTCAATGTGTGTTGATCTTCCTCCAATCGTCGCAGATTTTCCCGACATGTTTCCTTCTGACTTCTCTGGTTTTCCACTAGTAAGGGAGATTTATTTTTCTATTTACTTAATGCGTGGTACTCAACCGGTTTCTATTCCCTCTTACTGAATGTCTCCAGCTGAACTAAAAGAACTGGAGTTTCTGTTTGATGATCTTCTTGAGAAAAATTTTATACGCCTGAGTGTTTCACCTTGGGCATCACTAGTTCTCTTCACCAAGAAGGCGGATGTTCGTCTTTGATTATGTGTTGATTATAGAAAGCTCCATCGAGTTACAATAAAGAACAAATATATGTTACCAAGAATTGATTATTTGTTGGATCAATTGAAAGGGGGGAAGTGGTTTTCATAAATTGATCATCGATTAACCTACCATCATTTGAGGATAACATAATCTGACATTCATAAGACCTCTTTTCGGAGTAGGTATTGTCATTTTGAGTACCTTGTTATGCCCTTCAGTCTAACAAATGCTCCTGATGTTTTCATATAATTGATGAACAAGGTTTTTCATGAGTATCTAGATACATTCATGGTAGTCTTTGTGGATGAAATTCTTGTCTACTCCAAGTCTGAGGAGGATCATGTGCATCATTTAAGAACAATTATGATTCTTCTAATGAATTACCTAATTAATGCCAAGATTTCAAAGTGGGATTTCTAGATTCGGGATGTGATATTCTTTTGACATGTCATGTCAGAACAAGGAATATCAGTTAATCTTGAGAAGGTGAAGGCTATTATGATTTGGGAACAACCACAAAATAGTTTTCAGATTTGGAGCTTCTTTGGATTAACATGATATTATTGCCAGTTTGTTAAATACATCTCAATGTTAGCTTCTCCAATGACTGCTCTGACTCGAAAGGGAGTGATGTTTTCCTGGAATTATAAATGTTAGACTTCTTTTGTTGAGATAAAGGGTATTTTGACAACTTCTCCAGTGTCAACTCTTCCTGAGGGAGGGATATGTTATGTGGTATTCTGTGATGCATCGAGTTCAAGTTTAGGATGTGTCCTAATACAAGGTAATCATGTTGTTGCCTTTGGATCTCGTCTGCTTAAGACTCATGAGAAGAACCATCCTACCAATGACCATGACCTTACAGCTATAATGCACGCACTTAAGTTTTGTAGACATTACCTTTATGGAGAATGGTTTACTGTGTATTTAGAGAACAAGATCTTGAGTTATATATTATATTAAAAAGATTTGAATCTTCGCCAAAGGCGTTGGGTGGAGTACCTTCCATATTTTGACATTTACATTTCCAATACCCTAGGGAAAGGGAATGTAGTCCCAAATGCGTTAAGCAGGAAAATTCCATCACAGGATGTGAATGAATCTTTAGAAGAGTGGAGTTTGATGGATCTTTTTTCTCATTTGAATATTGGAGGTTAGTGGAAAGGGAATGAAGTTTCTTTAGCCAATGTTCAGTTGACTTCTTCCCTCCTTGAGTAAATTATTCAGGAACACCAACAGGATGATGAATTCTATATCATTAGGTACTCTCTTTATGGTGGGGAGACCAACACCCAGTGGTCTTTATCCAATGAGGGTGTTTTGTGTTATCGAAACCATTACATTGTG
This sequence comes from Viscum album, assembly GCA_963277665.1. NCBI lineage: Eukaryota > Viridiplantae > Streptophyta > Magnoliopsida > Santalales > Viscaceae > Viscum > Viscum album. The sequence continues at coordinate 1,760,126,859 of OY728120.1, read as the reverse complement.
CCTTTATTGGAAAGGAAGGATGTGATGGGGGATTACTATAACTTTGAGTGGGCTGTGCACCCATGAACAATGAAAATTTTCTATGACATGCGGTGGCTGTTCTAGAGGCCAGGTATGAGACGAGACATTGCTGAGTTTGTATCTTGATGCTATACATTCTAGCAGGTGAAAGCCAAGCACCAGAAACCTTCGGGTTTTCATCAACATCTTCCAGTCCCTACATGGAAGTGGGATGAAATATCTATGGAATTTGTGGTTGGGTTACCTCAATCCTAGTGGAATAAGAACACGATATGGGTTTTTACAGACAGGCTGACCAAGTCAGCTCACTTTATACCTATTCCGGATACATCCTATGTTAAGGAATTGGGAAATATCTATGTGAATGAAATTGTTCGTCTGCACAGAGTACCATCTCCTATAGTCTCTGATTGGGATCCACAGTTCACTTCTTGATTTTGGAGAGGCCTTCAGGAGGCACTGGGATCTCAGGTCCGTTTAAGCACGACCTACAATCCACATTCAGATGGCCAGACAGAGAGAGGTATTCAGATCCTTGAGGATTTCCTCCACTCAGGTGTTATCTACATTGGTGGGTTTTGGGATGATCATATAGGGAAAGTTATGTTTTCTTATAACAACAGTTACCAGTACGAGATCAAAATGGATCCATTTGAGGCATTGTATGGTCATCCTTGTAAATATCGTTTATGTTGGTCGGAGATTGGTGAAAGTTCCTTTATAGGAATGAGTTTGATCCAAGAGACGACAGCTATGATTCAGTTGATTCGTCAGATAATGTTGACAGCACAGAGTCGGTACAAGTCATATACTGATCGTCGCCGTAAACCTTTAGAGTTCTCTGTTGGTGACCAGGTGTTCTTGAAATTTTCACCCCATTTAGGTCATCAATGGCTTGGGAGGCAAGGGATGATTTCTTCTCATTTTGTGGGACCTTTTGAGTTTGTTGGTCATGTATGGATAGTTTCTTACCGTCTAACTCTACCACCCCAGCTGACGTCGATACATAATGTGTTCCATGTATCGCAGCTACAAAAGTATATCTCTTATCCATCTCATGTTTGGAGATGGAATGATCTTGAGATTGAACGAGATTTATCTGTGACTGAATGACCAGTCAGGGTTGTTGATTCTAATACCAACGTACTTCGTGGGAAAGCGATACCTTTAGTCTGTGTAATATGAGAGCATGGTTTTGATTCACCCGAGATGTGGGAAAGGGAGGCACGAATGAGAGAGCAGTGGTCTTACCTTTTTTATGTGGAGGTTTATTCATAGGATTTCTGGGGACATAAAGATCTTATAGTGGGGAGGTTGTAACATCACGTTACATTTTCAGGTACATTGGATGTTTCTAAGTACCTCTTTTTTGGATTAGTGACGAATGGGAGAGTTGGGAGAACTTTAAATGTTGTTTAGTGGAAATAGGAATGTTTCATGGAAGGTGCATGGGTTGTCTAAACTATGCATCCAAACTGTGTGTAGTTGGTCTTGGAGGTAGCAGCTTCTGCATGGGTAGCACACAATTTCTCTAACTGTGCCTCCAAAACATGCGTGATGGGGGGCCAAGGAAGTATATAATGCAAGGAAAGGGAACGGTTTTTGAAACCGTGTGAACTAACTGTCCATGTAATTAAATGAGATCCTTAAATTTTAGATCTCAGGCATTTTGCCTATAATTGCCTCATTTTTCCGCTTAAGCGGCCCTAACTCGGGATTTTGATTCTCCTAAGGTCAGATAAGGTTCTTCTATCATTCCGGTGGGGATCCAAAGGTTCCTATTGGTGAATCGAAGACGGATTCTTGAGGTATGTGATCATTCTTCATCGTTCTTGATCAGTTTCTTAGATCTATTTAGACCTACTTCTCATCTTCTCTCGGTTTCTTAGATCTACACCTGTTATGGGTAGATCTAAGTGTGTGTAAGCCTAATATTATGAGATTTGGTCTTGATCTTGCTAGTAGAAGAGGTCTATGGCGGGTTCTTGAAGAAGCAACCTTGTTTTCTTGAGCGTTCTCGACCGTTGTGGTTTTCGTCAAAACCTTTGATGTAGGTTTTTCCGTCCAGACATTCCAAGTTGATTATCATTTTATTTGATTGATTATTTCAACTGTGGATTTAAATTCAATTGCTCAAATTTTCTTTCAATTAAATTGAAAAAAACTCGATTCCAGTGGATCGAGATATTTGAAATGGTTTTGGAATAGAAATTAGGAAAACCCCAATTCCAATGAATTAGGTGTGTTTATAGAAATTTGCTAATTAAAATTGTTTAATATAAATTGTGGAGTTGATGGAAATGATTTCAATTAAACTATTGAATTTAATTGTGGAAATAATTGTATGATGATGGAATTGGTTTTGAATGGATTTCAAACTGGTAAAAATTGCATAAAATGATTTGATAGAAACCCATTGGTTTTACCTAGTGAAAAATGCATGTTTTGAATAAAACTTTCTTTGGGTTTAAATGGAATGAAATTGGAACTTTTGAAATGGAAGAATGGTATTTATCATATTTTTAGCATTCTTAAAATTTTTTAACCATCATATTAGAGCGCATGCAAGCCTTAGGCTGTTAGTGAGTTATTTGGATACACTCTACGCTACGACAACATTCTAAAACATACTTACGATAGGTCACATCCCCGACAGGTTGGTGATGTGTCTCCTTTAGCTACTGTCATAGGGACGTGTGTATACACATTTTTCTGAGTTCACATAGAGAGTGTGGAATCCTATAACTGGTTAATACTATCATACCTTTTGGCAGATGACCATGTTGCTCGCTTGTTTATTTATATATGAGATATAAATGTATGCCAATTCTTTTGAATAGGTTTACATCCCTACTGAATTTATATAAACTATTTTATATGAATGGTTTACTTAAGCAATTTTTTTAGAAATATTCCATCATTGTAAAGCATTTTCTTAATGTAATTTTTCCATCATTTGAAAATGTATATCATGTTATGATAAAATATGATTTTGAGTTGCCAAACCTGTTTATTTGAAAATTGAAAGATTTTCTTTGGATAATCTATATTTTTCATCTGTTATGGAATCTTTGGTGGTATCTTACAGGGAATCGGCTCACACCCTACTATTTCTTTTGGGTGTTTGTAGACTTTCATCTTCCAGGTTCGAACAAAGGGAAGAGACTTCTTGGAGGTCGATCCATCTGTTGAACTTTGTTCTTGGTGAGTTGTGTCGCTAGGGACCTTTTAACTGTTTTCCCATTTTTAGTACTTGGGTTTTAGTACTTTTGGATTTTTCTGCCTTTTTGTTTTCTGTTACATTACTCCATTGGAGTTTCTTTTTGTTATTCATACTGTATTGTTTGTTTTCTTCCGTATTGTTGGTGGAAAAATCGTTCCCACTTTCATGTTATGTGATGCCAGGTTCTAGTCGTCGACACGTGGAGATCGAGAACGCCCTTCGGGCTATGTCATGGTTGTCTCGTCTATTGGGATACCAGGGTACCAAAGATGTTCTGTGACAGTACTCAACTGAACCATGACATTTACATTGATGGAGGATCAAAGGTGTCCCTATGAAGTAATTTTTATGATGGTGACTATAGCCCATGATTATGGTTTTTTTTACATTGATTGAATATCGTGAACCATGATGATTTTGTATTGAAATGTTTATAATTGGAAAACAATTTCAGTATGGGACACTTTGTGTGATTTTATATAGTTAGCATCCTTATGGGACACATTTATTATGTTTATGTATTGAAAAAATATATTGTTGGGAATAGTCAATGAGGTTGTGTGTTATCCTTTGTCTGATGTGATAAGAATCAAGGGATATTGAGTTAGACTGGTAGATCATTTGTTATTGAACCATCAAACTAAATGGATTTTTTATGAATGAGTATGATAATATTTCAAAATGTATTACTAGTTTCTCAGTGGATCCCTATTCTATCATTGGAGTAGAGTGAGCATTGAAGAGGCTTTCATAGAATATTAGTAGTGTTAGTGGGATTATGGGAACAAGTTATGTACTATTCCATGTTGTGTTATAAATCAATTAAGGATACATTAATGGGTTCATTTGGCATTGTTTAAGATGGGTATTAACCTTAATAATTATATGAAATTAGTGAAAATTTGATATGTGATAATGTGTAATGACTTGGGTTATTCTCTGTCAAATCGATGTCATCAATGGCATGTAATGGTATGAACCATTTGAATATGTTATTGTGAAGAGATATATGGTAATCTATATTTACTAGGGACACACAATTATATATTAGAATATTTTTTTGTAATATTGGGATGAAAACTATTTTTGTAGAAGAACCCTCATGTATGATTATTATATCCATATATAGATATTAAATTTGATAATTGAAAAGTCATGGGTAATGGACATTGGGGTTTTGGATCACTAGAGAGTAACTAATGAAAGGTATAATTCATTTTGGTCATGGGTGAATGAACCTTCTATTTGGTGTTCATATGTGTTGTGATATTGGTTTTTTGACTGTCTTGGTTACAATATGATATGGGTACATTAAATGATAAGATGTGATATTATTCCTATGTGAAACAATATTTAGGATCTAGAAAAATATTTGACTTGGTAAATAACAATAATGATTATAGATAATTTACTAAGATATGAGAGTTTATCAGATAATAAATTCATCAGTTCTTAGGTTAAGGGACTGATATATAGAGTAGGTGATTATGGAACAAACCATGTAATTACAATGGTGGTAATTTTCATACATCAGTGTAGAGAGTTTTATGATTATTCTATTCCATCTAGACGTATTATATTGTTTTCATGTGTTCAGATAAGTTGTCTATGAGTGGAAAATAATATTGTTTACCATATTCTTCCATTAGAGTTATTATTATTATTGTAGTGTTGAATTATTTTTAGTTATATTGGGGTCATATTAGGAAATTAATAGGGATGTGGTTGGTGTGGCCTAAAGAATAGTTATTTTTTGATGGTATATTGGTTTATGATGGCTTGGTATATGGAAAAACATTGAAAAAATGTCTTTTGATTTTATATATTGCACATGGATTTTTATCATTTAGTTTATAATCAAGGTATTTCTTAGTTAGGGTTTAAATACTACTATATACGTTTGAATGATGAGAATCATTATTGTAAGGATTCTATAATGAACCATTATGTTAAGGAATTTAAATTATTGAGGGAATAATAAATTTTCACGTGGTGAGTCATTCATTTTTAGAAATTTTTTTTGGATTAGGAATCATATTGTTGGAAAATATATAATAGTTGGTTAGGGATCTGGTTTGTATCTACTATAAATACTAGAGATCATAAGGGAGAAATTGAGTTGTTTTAGGAGGATGTGTTTCTAAATTTCTGTTCCATTGGTCCTTTCATTATGTGATGTAGTCATTCATACTGAGAATGATATTTAAGTTGGAAAAAGGGAATTTAATATTTTAAAAATATCATAAATGGTCCATATACATCATAAAAATAATCCTTTTTTATTGTACATTTATGTGGTCAAGTAATTCAATCGAGTGGGGTTCATCCCATGAAGCATGTGTCCTCGAGCATAGTACCACTTTCCTTTGGGGTTTTTTATGAATTAATCTTTGAGGTTATTATGAAAATTATATATTGTAATATTGTTCTAAAAAAATGGGTTATAAAAAGTTCTTACAGGGTCCCAATGCTAGTTTTTTGTGTACTATGATTTCATGGGTATGAAAATTCAGTGATCACCTACTCATACCATCCTCCATTAATATAGCTTTTTATGGGGATTTTCATTGTCATTTCTAGCTGTGGTTTGAGGAATGATCATAATTTCATTCCATCATTTTCTTCCATTTTAATTCTCACTGATTTAGTAAACTCAGTGGTTTTTTTTTCGAGTCAATTTCATTTAATAATGGTAGAATCCATATGAAAAAATTGGGATTTCATGTAAATATTCTAGATGTGGAATGAAAATTATGTATGAATGAAACTGATCTTGTGTTAAATAATGTCTTAACAACTTGTGATTTAATTTTCTGTCTTTTCACAATTTTTTAAAATTTGAACATAAATCTATTTCTTTTGATAGTTACATTTGTCGAGATGATATAAGTGACTGGATAAAGACTTTTTACAAGTGGTGAGTTCTTTTTTTGGTCTAATAATGTCACCAGGGGAGTTATCAATTTATTTTGAATAATTTTTATTTAAATAACTAATTATAATCTTTATAGCCATTTATTATTACATTATGATGTGGTAAGTGATCTCAGGTGTTGGTCTAATCATGTAATGGATATGTACGAAATTGACTGGGGTGATGTTGAACATGTACCAAGTTGTAACCTATGTAATTGTAGACAAATAGTTTTTTCCATGAACAAATATGAAATATTTCTATATTTTTTTCTAGAGAATGTAGTTACGAAAAACTGTGATTATGAGGCCTGGTATTCCATTAATTTTTTTAAAATAAAATTTAAAAATGTTTTATATTACACACATAACATCATAAAAAATGGGATAACTCTTGAATGGAAACTCAGAATAATAATTTGAGATCATAGATGACTCCAGAATATGTTTTTGACCAAGGTGCATCATTAAATTGTCTATAACTTGGTGTTTAGACTCCTCCCTCTTTGGATTTATATTAAATGGATTAATTAACTAATTTAATTAGACAATTAATTCATTAAACTTAAATGAAATGTTTTATAAGAACACTACCATGAGAAAATCTATTGGCTAAGTTACATAATCTATGGTAGAATTCTAGATCCCCTCATTCTTCCTGCTTTGGAGAACCACATTGAATATCAATGAAATGTCGGATCAGAGAATATAATGATGAAATGAAAACAATAAAGTCCTTAAAATCATTTTTTGACATGTCCATCAATGAATAATGATCCAATCTCTAGTCCAGATGCATAAATTAGTTTTTTGGACATTTTTGATTAAATAGATTTACTAGATCAATACCTTCTATTTATATGTGACAATTGTGGAAAACAATGTGCCAATGTACATGTTTATTTTTTTATTTGAATTTCATTCTACGAATGGTATAACCATATTTGAGTTTTTTCCAAAATATCATGTAAAATTATGGTTAATCCTTTTTTATGGTGACCTTTCCCCAAATAATATTTGAATTCATCTCTAGTAGGACCTTGTTGTCTAAATTTAACATTTTTGGGTTTTATAGAGGCCAACTGGACACTCGGTATCTTTACGGAATCTTGATCACGGATTGGATCAAGGAATCGAGAACAAATATGACATTTTTATGACATGAAGATGTTATTTTTAATTATTAGTGAAAAAATATTTTGTTCATGGAAGTAACTATTGTGTCATGTGCAAATGGGTTGAACAAAAATACCACCTAGGGCCACTCAAATCCATTTATTTGGTGTGTGGTGGCTACAGAATGATATATTCGGTCTAGATCCACTATTCTAAAGTTGATCCCTTGCCGAATTTGATGCAACTTAGCCTGAATCGTGGAGTTGAAGTAATAATTGATATTTATGGAACAATCCCGACTACATGCCGTGTATAATTATGGTCACATGTCATGTATCCTATTAATTATGGTGGAAATGGTTTTGGGAATTTTTAAGGATCGCACAATGTGTAGCCCTCCTACACACCATGTACCCCTTCCCCAAATGAGAAACACATATAGTAGATCACACTGGTGTAATCCTATAACACCCCGAGGTTTTATGATAAGTATTCTTTTTAATTTATTTGATGTCATGTGTTTTATGCTACACCAAGATTATCTTGCGCTATAAGCAACACCATATTAGCTTGCAGTATACGCAACACAATTCTTGGATCGTGTTATACACAACTTCAAGTTTGTTTGATAATAGTCATTCTACGCAACATTGAGTATATATATATATATTCAATGTATAAATGAAATATTGTTGGATTTTTTTATATGAAATAACAACGGAGTATTTCACTATACGCAACCCTGACGTGGCTTTCATTACACGCAATCGTGATCTTTCTCGATAGCGTTTGTTGTACGCAATACAGGGTTTCACTAAATGACGATATATTGTTATAATATTATGATGGAATAACCATTATGAATATTATTAACTACATTTTTAATTTTATAACATTATTATTCATCTTATAAAATTTATAAAACATTTTATGTGAACATAATAAAATTTTCAGGTAAAATAAGTAATTTTAAGAAAATGCAGTTTTGCGGCCTTTTGATGGAGCACCCACATTAAATCTAGTTTTTGACATGATTATATGTTAACTTTTACAAAATAAATTATTCTATGGAATCAGGATATAAAATTTTACCTTGGATAAATTTTTCATATTATTCTGATAACTTTCATATTTTAGTGAATAGTAAATACATGCTATATTTTAATTAAAAAAACTTTTTTCATCGTAATAAAATATGTGGTTAAATTATAATATTTAATGGTTTTAATGTATAAATAGAATATATTATAACCATTTAATATAATGTAAGGCATTAGCATTGATTTTATATTGAATTCGTAGGTTAAATAAATTCAATCTTTTGCAATGTTTTAAACCAAAAGCAGTTTTCTTTCGACAACAGGATTAATTTTAATTTAATTTCTACAAATTATGTGTGTTGAGTTTGGAACAATTGATTCCATATTTGGAATCACTGGGTCCAAATTATATTAATAGACTACTTTATATTTTTGGGCTTTATGAATAGTAACAACTGTAGATTTTATTTACCGTAGTAAAAGGTAAATTGGGTAATTAAGGGTAAATATAATGTTATAAAATTATCATAATACTTGTCATATTACAATTGGATGATTATAATTTGTCCTAAGTCATATTTGGGTCGAAATGGAATCCATTAGAAACCAATTGGAGGTGATTAAGACCTTTAGATAATTTTATTTAAAGGAAAGTGAAATATGTCTCAGTCAACTTTAATAATTAATGTATTTTTAATATAAGTTTATACAGAATATAAATTCCGTTATAAATACTCATTTGAAAGATAAAATATTTTTCTTTATCATGGTAATTTATTTGTAATTTTTAAGAGTTATTTAATTACCTTATTATCTTATATATTAATGATAGAGAAATTATTTATTTAGTGAAAAATAAATAAGATAGTTTTTAATGAAATAGTAATACATATCAAAAGGCACAAAAATAGGCAAAATACTTATTATTAGTGTTTATATATACCCTAATCATCCATTGGAAGAACGTTTGACAATGTTTATCCTTATTATGGCGATTATGACACTTATATTATTTTATTTTAAATGATGCCAAAGTTGTCACCTTCATAATTGAATAAATATAAAAATTTAAATATTGTGATTATAAGATGATAAATTCTATTAAAAGTATTATTGTAAAGGGTAATAGATTTATCTTCATCCTAGGATTTTATTTTTAATTTTTATGAAACAAATGTGTATATTAAATAATTATACAAAAATGTTGTAGTAATTATTTTATTAAGAGATAAACCAAATAAATGGATTTAAAAATAATAAAATAAAGATTATATGAACTATTTAATGTGATCAACTAATTTTTAAGATACATATGACCTTTTATGAATCTATTAAAACTTTTATTTCGAACATATCTTCTGTATATATTTTATTTAAATTCAAATAAATGAATAGTGTCGAAATTGACACTATTGTTATTTTATAAAAATAACATATTATAAAATTGTTTAAAAATAACAAAAAGTATTTACAAATTATAAATTTAAATTTATATTGTCTAAAATGTCATAATGTGTCAAATTATAGAAAATTCACAACACATAGGTAATTATTTATAATAATTTAAAATCTAGAATATTATTACCACAAATAAAACTAAATTGATAAATAAGGATAAATCAAGTTGATAATGTTTAAAATAGATCCCTAACATGTCTAAATTTTATTTTTTGGTGAATTTACAACCCTATATAATCTAATATTTTAATATGAGTCATTTCTGGAGGTTTTTATGTGGGGTTAGATTTATTATAAATTAATATTTTTAAGATTTCCAAAGGTGCCCCTCTCCTCCCTTATAAAAGGGAACCTCCTCCCTCTCTTCCTCACACCAATTTGAGCCTTCAAGCATGGCCAAACCCTGCCAAATTACCTTCTCAACTTCCTTAGAAACGTCTTAGAGGTCCTGGTATTCCTCAAAGACAATTTTAGAACCCTAAAAGGAGGTCTCAAAGAGGCTCTTCAAAGAAGAGGTAATGTTCGTTACTGATTCTTTCAACTTTATTTCTTCTTCCACATATTCATCTTTATTTTATTCATTATGAAGTACTAAAATAAGTATCATTCATATATTTATATGTTATTATAAGTATTAAAAAACCATATTTCACCATCTATTCATCCTACGGAAAACGAAATCACCGTGCGTGCGTACGTACGGAATACCTTCTCCACGCTGTGGTGTAATCTATTTTCCCACCACCACCTTACTTGGATGGGTATAATTGTGCAAATAAATAACTATATATGATTATTATAAAGTGGTATTGATTCTAAAATAGTATACATACACTCCAATACAATTACACGATCATGGAAACGATATCATCGCTCGTGCGTACGTACGGACTACCATCTCCACGACGCGATGAGATTCATTCTCCATGTTATCCATTTAAGAATGATTATAAAGTATATATAATAAATAATAATGAAATATATTACATTATAAAGATACTGGACTTATATATATATATATATATATGTCATCTACTTAATTCTATTCAACTCAATAAGGAAACGAAAACAGTGTTCATGCGTACGTACGACCTACCGTCTCCATGAACAGTGTATTTCATTCCATTTATCGATCTATTATATATATGTATATTATGAATATATATTATATATAAATCATGTTTTATATTCTGTAATTATGTAATCATTATCTAATTAATCATATGAATAATTACAAGTCAAAACACGGATGACAAATGAAACGATTTTACCCAAAACACTCTTTAACATGGAATTTACAAAAGAACGGGTAATATAAATTCATAAGTGAACCATATATGATATCAGAACAATGAATATGATTCTGTAATAAGTCAATGGCATTATTTAAATAATTATATAGGAGGTTCAGATACATACGAATCATATCAGACATAAGGTAAGGGATAATTATTCCAATATCTTTCTTATCTGAGATTGTTTACTCGTAAGTATTTACTTGGGGGTTATGTTTATTATCCATGTCCATATGCTCTCAAAATGTATTCATAAAATTTTTACATTACTTCCTTGTATGTTTAAGAAATTTTTTACGTTTTATTACTTTTACCACATCGTATGGAACGAATCTATATTTTGTTTACCATACGATGTACTTTTTGACTTTTCTGACAAAAGTACGAGGATATTGTTATTTTTAACTTATACAGTTTGAACGGATATTTATGGTTTTATAAAGCCTTATTTTCATGATTCTTACTCCAAAATATTTCATTACTATTTTCAACAAAATCCTCTTCTTTTAAAATTCCATTGCCTTTTGAGAAAATAAAATGATTTTGAAGAAAAAAGGATATTTTCCACAAGAATTCATTTGAAGTGTTTTATCAAAACCATTTTCCATCTAATATGACATTATTTCATATGTTTATGTTTCAAATATAATGTATATATGATTTACATGGTTTCACATTTTATATTATGAAATTATATCCATTAATTTTATATGGATTATGTTATGATGGGATGATGTTTATGAAGCCCATTTTATTCATTGGGTTATTTTGAATGATGTATGTTTATTTTGTGGCACAAGTAAGAATGATTTCATTATGAGATGGGTGGGACCTTTATCTCCCTCCAATTCATTGGGAAAATATTTATATCTCACGAGATAGACATGGCTGGAACGGTAAGTTAATCTGGTTCAATGTTACAGGACTGAAACGAGGAGTGAACTCGATTCAGAAAGGGACTTTGTCCACGAAGATGGTCTTGGAAGAAATGCCTTGGCTACTATGGAAATCATATCATGTGCATAATGTTTTTCCACAATTACAAGTTTTATTTACAATCTTTTTTATCATGATTGATGTTCTATTTTTATCTATGCCTTTCGTACTTCCATGTATTTTGTAATTGCTCAAGATTTTGATGTTTAGATTTTATGCTCATGTTATTTACATTCAAATGACTAAGGATTATTTTATGTTCTCTATGCTTACCCTTACTGATCATTTGAGCTCACCCATTATATTTTTTCTTTTCCACACGATTTAAATAAAGGTTTTAGGTAAGAAAACAAAAGGGGAAGATCATTAATTGAGATGTTGAAGATCTTTCACCATGATTAGAAGATTATATTTTGAGTTTCCAAAGACACTAAACTATTATGATCCTTGTGTGTCTGTTTTTGTTATGTATTAAGTATTCCAAAAAAGTAATGTAATGTCCATGTACGTCAAGATTTGGGTCTCTACAGTTGGTAACAGAGGAAAGGTTTAGTCAACCTTTGGAAACCAGGATGCGAAAACGTTAGTGAGATCCCTAAAGATATTTCTAATGTATATTTTGGGATGTCCCTATGGATAAGTATATGTATAGGATATAGTACTAGAACTATGGTAACAATATTATAATTTAACCTATGATGTTAGATATTGAGGTTACTCCCCATTCACTATGTTTTTTTCCCAAGCATGATTTTTGCCTCTCATAGAATTATTTTTGTCTTTTAGTCAATGGAGGGAACCAGAAGGAATTCAATTAACATTGAATCCAATTAACAAATTGGTGACTATGAGCAATAAAATTGCGTAATGCCTAGATAGAAAGATGTTATTCCAAATCATTCATCGCGATATATGATTAACAAGTTGAAATTTAGTGGTATGCCTAATTCATCAAATAAGAGGAAGATAGACTTTTATGCATGTTTGCATGTTGTGGAGCATAAAGAAAGGAAGATTGAGATTTCTAAAGAAGGGAAGAAGAACCTTTAGGAATACCTCAAATGGAGGGATAGATGTTATCTGTGTGGAAAAAAGGGTCATAGACTGACAGAATGTTATGGAGTTCAATGTCTAATTTGTGGAGAACATGGGCATTACCCAACTCAATGCCATGACCTAAGAAGTTACTTCTAAATCAATGAAGGACTTATTCCATGACAATAATTGAAGGGGATGGATTGATGTGTTTATGTATTGGTATTCAAGAATAATGTTGTTTAGGTACTTTTATGGAGTATTGGAATATTTCTGTATTAGTCTATTGTGGTTTTCAATAATTTTATGGTACCGGTAACCATGAAAAGTGATTCAAATATTTTAGAAAGCATATGATATGCACATAATTAAGGGATAAGGAGAAAATGAAATTTTTTCATAGTATTAATGAGCTCATGACTAATATAAGGACAAAGTGATATTGTTGTTTGATTATATAGATTTTTTGGGATTTGGGTATGTAGAAAAAGTTACCTTTTGACTGTATTCATGTTTTCACTTTGGTTCTATGGTAATTTATGTTTCAAGAGAATATATGACTAAGGTATTCAAGTTTTTGGAATACAACCAACAATATATATCTTATGATATATGTGGGATAAATGCTTGTATTCACATTCTTGGTAGAAAACCCTTCTAGTAATCATTTTCTTTATACTATGAGCTTGGACCGACGTATTTTAGATAAGCCTAAAGATTGGAATGGATTATGTTGGACATAAGTTAGTATTGTTTAAGGATATAATTGTTTTTAATATTATTGATGGAATGTCATAATGATGCAATTTTAGAAAAAGGACAACCTGCAGGATGGGCGACAGCCCATCGCGTCAGACAAGGCTGTGCGAATCAAACCCACAACTGAAGTACGACTCGCCTTTATCGCATACCAATGGCCTACAGGAAGACCCTGGTTAGTAGAAACTAGATTTATTTTATTAATCGGTATGATATATGAAGTATAAGTTCATTTTTGGAATCATATACGATTAACCTCACCATTGATGGACTTATGTATATTTGATAACTTTTTGTAACCTTTTGTTTGAAACAGATGGAATGACCCATCATTCTATCACATGATCTATTAGCACTTCACAAATAAAAAATTCAACTTTATATCTTTAGGAGATGAAGTGTAAATTGTTCAAAGCACGAACAACAACGAGATTGTACCAAAATCATGTAAGTATATATTCTAATTCAAAATTTTCAACTTTAGGGAAATGATATTTAAAACCAAATAAATGTTGTCCTAGTGCTCTTATATCTGATTAATCAGATAGTACCTTAGATCATCGCAAATCTATGACTTTGTGATTGTTGTCTATTTCATAGCCATGTTCTCTACCACTCTCCATTAGAACATAACGGTTAGATTTCTCTTCCATATCCATATTTTCACCTATGTTCTCCTATGGGGAATCCTAGTGTTTAGTTAATTTGGGTAACCGTTACATTTCATACTTTAGTTTTTAAAGATAAATTTTTGTATTCCTTTTTACGATGTGGGTTTCTATTAATGAAACTTTCGAATAATATACCGTGTATAACCCCGACGAATTTTTATGGAGAAATTCATTTTAAGGGGGGTAGAATGTAACACGCCAAGATTTTATGATAAGTATATTTTTAATTTAATTGATGTCATGTGTTTTATGTTACACCAAGAGTATCTTGTGCTATAAGAAACACCATATTAGCTTGCAGTATACGTAACACAATTCGTGGATCGCGTTCTACACAATTTCATGTTAGTTTGATAATACTCATTCTACGCAACATTGAGTGTGTATATATTTATTCAATGTATAATTGAAATATGGTTGGATTTTTTTATACACAAAAACAAAGGAGTCTTGCACTACATGCTACCCTGACTTGGCTTTCATTACACGCAATCACGACCTTCCTCGATAGTGTGTGTTGTACGCAATACAAGGTTTCCCTAAACGAAGATATATTGTTATAATATTATTATGGACTAACCATTATGAATATTATTAACTAAATATTGAATTCTATAACATTATTATTCATCTTATAAATTTTCTGAAACATTTTATGTGAACAAAACAATTTTTTCGGGTAAAATAATTAATTTTCAAAAAATGCAGTTTTGCTACCTTTTGATGGAACAGCCACATTAAATATAGTTTTTGAAATGCCTATAAGTTCAATTTTAAAAAATAAAATTATTCATTGGAATCAGGATATAAAATTTTACCTTGGATAAATTTTTCATATTATTCTGATAACTTTCATATTTTAGTGAATAGTAAAAACATGCAATAATTTAATTAAAAACAACTTTTTTCACCTTAATAACTTATGTGGTTAAATGATAATATTTAATGGTTTTAAAGTATAAATAGAATATATTTTTACCATTTAATATAATGTATGTCCTTAGCATTTATTTTACATTGAATTCGTAGGTTAAATAAATTCAATCTTTTGCAATGTTTTAAACAAAAACCCGTTTCCTTTCGACAACGAGATTAATTTTATTTTAATTTCTGAAACTTCAATGTATTGAATTTGGAAAAATGGATTCCATATTTCGAATCAGTGGGTCAAATTATATTAATAGACTTCTTTTTTTTTGGGCTTTATATATAGTAACAACGGTAAATTTTATTTACCATAGTAAAAGGTAAATTGGGTAATTAAGGGTAAATATAATATTATAAAATTATCATAATACTTTTCTTAATACAATTGGATGATTATAATTTGTCCTAAGTCATATTTGGATCGAAATTGAATCCATTAGAACCCACTTGGAGGTGATTAAGACCTTTAGTTTATTTTATTTAAAGGAAAGTGAAATATGTCTCACTCAACATTAATAATTATAGTATTTTTAATATAATTTTATACAGAATATAAATTCGGTTATAAATACACATTTGAAATATAATTTTTTTTTCTTTATCATGGTAATTTATTTGTAATTTTTATGAGTTATTTATTTACCTTATTATCTTATATATTAATGATGGAGAAATTATTTATTTAGTGAAAAATAAATAATATAGTTTTTATTGAAATATTAATACATACAAAAAACCATAAAAATCTTCAAAAAAAATTATTATTATTGTATATATATACCCTTATCATCCACTGGCCGAACGTTTTACAATTTGAATCCTTATTAAGGCGATTATGACACTTATATTATTTTATTTTAAATGATGTTGAAGTTGTCAACTTCATGATTGAATAAATATAGAAATTTAAATATTGTTCTTTTAAGATTCTAAAATCGAGTAAAATTATTATTGTGAAAGGGAATATATTTATCGTCATCATAGAATTTTATTTTTATTTTTTATGCAAAAAATAAGTATATTAAATTATTATACAAAATTGTTGTAGTAATTATTTTATTAAGAGATAAACCAAATAAATGGTTTTAAAAAAATATAATAAATATTATATTAACTATATAATGTTCTATAATAATTTTATAGATACATATGAATTTTTATGAATCTATTAAAGCTTTTATTTCGAACATACCTTCTGTATATATTTTATTTAAATTCAAATAAATAAATAGTGTCAAAATTGACACTATTGTTATTTTATAAAAATAACATATTATAAAATTGTTTAAAAATCACAAAAAAATTAAAAAGTTATAAATTTAAATTTATATGGTCTAAAATGTCATAAAGTGTCAAATTATGGAAAATTCACAACACATATGTAATTATTTATAATAATTAAAATCTAGAATATAATTACAACAAAAAAATTAAATTGATAAATAAGTATAAATCAAGTTGATAATGTTAAAAATAGATTCCTAACATGTCTAAATTTTATTTTTTGATGATATTACAACCGTATATAATCTAATATTCGAATATGAGTCGTTTTGGAGGTTTTTAAGTGTGGTTAGATTTATTATAAATTAATATTATTAAGATGTCCAAAGGTGCCCCTCTCCTCTCTTATAAAAGGGAACCTCCTCCCTCTCTCCCTCAAATCACATTGATCCTTAATGATTGGCCAAGCCCTACCAAATTCTCTTCTACACTTCCCTAGAAACATCCTAGTGGTCCTGGTATTCTTCAAAGACCGATTTTAGTACCCTAAAAGGATGTCTCAAAGAGGCGCTTCAAAGAAGAGGTAATGTCTGTTACCGATTCTTTCAACTTTATTTCTTCTTCCACTTCTTATTCATTAGTTTTTTTCATTATGAAGTAATAACATCAGTATAAATCATATATATATATATGTTATTATAAGTATGAAACAACTTTATTTCACCATCTATCCATCCTATGGAAAACGAAATCACTGTGTGTGCGTATGTACGGAATACCGTCTCCACGCCGTGGTGTAATCTATTTTCCCACCACCACCTTATGTGGATGGGTATAATGGTGCAAATAAATAACTATATATGATAATTGTAAAGTGTTATTGATTCTGAAATAGTATACATACACTCCAATACAATTCCACGATCTTGGAAATGATATCATCGCTCGTGCGTACGTACGGACTACCATCTCCACGACGCGATGATATTCATTCTCCATTCTAAACATTTAAGAATGATTATAAAGTATATATAATCAATAATAATGAAATATATGACATTATAAAGCTACTGTATTTATGTATATATATATTTATTTATGTCATCTACTTAATTCCATTCAACTCAATAAGGAAACGAAAATAGCGTTCATGCGTACGTACGGCCTATCGTCTCCATGAACAGTGTATTTCTTTCCATTTATTGATATATTATATATAAATCATGTTTTATATTCTGGTATTAATTAATCATGATCTAATTAATCATACGAATAATTAAAAGTCAAAACACGGACGACAAATGAATCGATTTTAACCAAAATTCTCTTTAACATTGAATTTACAAAAGAACGGGTAATATAAAGTCATAAGTGAACCATATATGATATCATAACAATGAATATGATTCTGTAATAAGTCAATGACATTATTTAAAAAATTATATAGGAGGTTTGGATACATACGAAGCATATCAGATATAAGGTATGGGATAATTATTCCAATCACATTCTTGTCCGAGATTATTTACTCGTAAGTATTTAATGGGGGTTATGTTTATTGTCACTGTCCATATTCTCTCAAGTTGTTTTCATAAAATGAATACTTTCCTTCCATGTATTTTTAAGTAATTTTTACCCTTTTCTTACTTTTACCGCATCGTATGGAAGAATTCATTCTTTTGTTTACCATATGATGTACTTTTTGACTTTTCCGACAAAAGTACGAGGAGATTGTTATTTTTAAGTTATACGATGTGAACGGATTTTTACGGTTTTATAAAGTGTTATTTTCATGAAACTTCCTCCAAAATATTTCATGACTATTTTCAACAAAATCCTCTTCTTTTAAAATTTCATGACATTTTGTGAAAAGAAAATGATTTTGAAGAAGAAAGGATATTTTCCTCAAAAATTCATTTCAAGTGTTTTATCAAAACCATTTTCCATCTAAGATGACCTTATTCCAAATGTGTATGTTTCACGTATAATTTCTCTATGATTTACATGGTTTCACTATTATTATTATGAAATTATATCCATTTATTTTATATAGATTATGCGATGATGGGATGATGTTTATGAAACCCATTTTATTCATTGGGTTATTATGAATGATGTATGTTTATTTTGTGGCACAAGTAAGAATGATTTAATTATTAGATGGGTGGGACTTATATATCCCTCTAATTCATTGGTTAATGATTTATATCTCATGAGATATACATGGCTGGAACGGTAAGTTAATCCGGTTCAGTGTTACAGGACTGGAACGAGGAGTGAACTCGATTCAGAAAGGGACATTTTCCACTAAGATGGTCTTGGCAGCAATGCCTTGGCTACTATGGAAATCATATCATGTGCTTAATGTTTTTCCACAATTATAATTTTTATTTATAAGCTATTTTATCATTAATGATGTTATATTTTGATCTATGCCTTATGTACTGCCATGTTTTATGTCATTGATCAAGATTTTGATGTTTAGATTTTATGCTCATGTTTTTTACATTCAAATGACTAAGGATTGTTTTATGTTCACCATGCTTACCCTTACAGATCATTTGAGCTCACCCTTTATATATTTTCCTTTCCACAAGATTTAAAAAAAGGTTTTATGTAAGAAAACAAAAGGGGAAGATCATTAATTGAGATGTTGAAGATCTTTCACCATGATTAGAAGATTATATTCCAAGTTTCCAAAGACACTAAACTATTATGATCCTTGTGTGTCTGTTTTTGTAATATATAAAGTATTCCGCAAGAGTAATGTAATGTCCATGTACGTCATGCTTCGGGTCTCTACAAATCCCTTGTGGAAGTGTGTGACCAGGTACATGTCCATTTAAATGAGTACCTAGATATGGCCATGTCACAAGGGTAACACCTTGTGTGAATCTTCATACTATGTACCAATGTACACAATTATTGGGGTAGAACACAGACACAGACAAGTGGAAATGACCTGATTGAGGTTTTCCTCAACACATAGTGTATTCCACCTATACAACATGTAATGTTACATGATTTCAGATCTATGTACCCTTAGGGAAACATCTAGGAGGTGGAGCGGGCCACACGTTGTGTGGGTCCCCTAAAATTTCAATTACCACATTATTCCCTTTTACTATACTACATGGTTCTGTATCATCTTTATTTAAACCTGGATTCTGGTCTTTGAGTAGCTTATTCAATGTTTTATTTCTATATTTACAAATATGTTTCCCTCAGTTGTGGTTTCAAGATATGATGCATAATTTAATAAGAAATACTCAAGGTTAGGTAATGTTTGATGGAGGTAGTAATCAAAAAGGATAACGAGAGGCCTACCATGATGTCCCTCTAGTAGATTTGCATAGTGGAGTCCAAAATGACTACCAATTTGACCCACTAGTTGATATAGGATGTGGAGTCCTCAATGACTACTTAGTTAACCATTATTTCGTGCTGGGATATGTAAACATCAATAAATACCATTTTGACAATATAGTAGAGCTAGGTAGTGGAGTCATCTAGGACTACCAATTTGACCTTCCAATAAATATGGGTAGAGTATTCCTCGATGAAAACCATGTTGACACTCTGGTATAGCTCAATAGTGGACTCCATAATGAAAACTGAGTGGTACCCTCTAGTAGAGATGTGTAGTGGATCCCTCATCATTGATTATAGTGGACCACCCAATCAGCATGGTTGTAGGTCCCCCAGAGATACTCACAAAGGGAAACCTTCCCCCACCAATACGAAATAAATCCTGGGTCCTCTAATTTTAGTTTGGGTCCCATCGACTGTGCCACATAGTGTCAATGTGAGTTTGGTCATGCACGATTACTTCTGGGAAGACGTGTGAGATCATGGGCATCCCTGAAGAAATTTCGGAACTATTATATAGTCTTCATTTTATCATAATATATAACATGGAGATCCATTTACTCTCTTGTTTTGGTTTATTTTACTGAGTACATATATATATATATTCTTCTATATCCCTTCCATTGGATTTTAGTACTCTCCTTCCATGAGAGGAGAGGATTCACGGGGTAAGACAGATGTTTTCCTTGTTTGGATTTTTGTGGTTGGATGAGTCTACTCTCAAATTATTTATGGAGATTATTTGAACGGTACTTTATATATTAATTGTGTCGATCTACTTTTATTTATAATATGTTACCATTATTCATGGTTAGGGTGGATCTATTCTCTATGATTGTATCTTGCATCTACTATATTACAATTCCTATTGTATCTCCTACAGCTCCACCTTCATAATTTTTGGCATCCCACTAGGTACGTATGTATCCACCCATACATGATTTTTTCATGCTCGTTTCATGTCTTATATGAATGGAAGACATGTTAGTAGTGACATTATATGATAATATGGATTCATTGTACATTGGAACATGTATGGTGGTTACGGATTGGAAGTCATGAGATAGGCTCTGGTAGAAGTTTATTTTTTTCCAATTTTGTTTGCATAGGGGATATTTCAAGTTGGGCATGTATTTTTACTATTTACTTTTTATTTTTCACATTCGTACTCTTGTACTACCTAAAAATTATGAATTCATGGTTTACATTATACATTTGTTTCATATTTTACTATCTCACCTGAACATCTGCATCAATTTGTTTTTTTTTGTGAGAATACTAATACGTAGGATAATGAGACGCAGTATTAGATAATACTTCGGTGTTGGTTGCCACCACCTTGGCATGTGTCGGTGGGTTGGTGGAATTTGTGTCTCTAGCCCCATCATGGTTCAGGTCATGAAATATTTATATCAAAGGATGTTCATTCTTTCAGATATTTTTCAAACAAGTCCCCTTACAATGATATTTTGGGTTTAGGGAAGGAGATTCAAAGTCTCTCAAGTGTGGATCTCAAGCCATGGAATCTAGTGATGGCATAAGAAACTGATATATCCATTCACCAAGAGCTTGACTACTTGATTTTAGACTTGAAATATCAAGACATTAGATACATGGGTCAATGGTAAATGCATCATATAAGATTGAGTCATTTATTTCCCTTATTAACTTTCCCATTATATATATTTATATTCTTATTCTTATTTGATCAGGGTAAATCATGACGATTCTGAGGATTCCTCCTCAAAGATATCTAACTTGGATACAATTTGTGGATTATGATGAAAATATAATGAGTGGTGACTCCTCATTTCATGTTCCATATGGTGGGATTATGCCTTTATGTGGGATGGTTACTACATATCCTCCTTTTTAGTATCATATCATCCCATCATTGTAGGTTGAGGATGTTCTTAGGATTAGAGAACCCTATTAGTTCTAGTGTTATAGGCCATTGAGGTACCATGATGATCCATATCATTGGGCTGTAAAGTATTGTCTAGAGTTAGTTTTCCATATCATCAATCTTATTCTGACCCCGATAGATCATATGGTTATACTAGAAGTTTCCTTTTTCATATAGATGTCAGGAACTATAGTAACCTTGTTATTTAGATGCATGAGGATTCAACAATCTTGTGGACTGACTTCAAGAAGTTTTTCCATGAGGATTACTACCCCTTCTACACATGCCCATTTCAAATTCAAGAACTACTAGAAATACATCAAAGATGGATTATGGTGGTTGTGTATGAAGTGATGTTCCCAGACCATACACATTACTCTATTTACTTTATCCACGATTGCTACTTTGGAATCTGGATATTTGAGAAGGGGATTCCTAGAGATACCTGTGAATTTATGGTTCACTTGTGCATCCCCACCTATATTGGGGTGATATATGTGGGGGTGGGAATCAAATAATCAGTTTCATCTATAGTAGATATTTGGCTCATGTCGGTGGGATCTCAGTTTGGGAACCTATTTCACAATCAAGTTCTGATGTGAGGTCATGCAGTGAAGTGACAACATAGAGAACCATGAAGGAGAAAGGAGAATTTATTTGATTGTTATGGCCATGGACACATATTTCTATATTACCCTATTAGACAAACCAATCATTACAGGAAGATAGATGATAGACCATAATGAAAATGGTAGTGTCGTGAGAAGAGATCTCTAATGTTAATAAATGGTGGTCCTTAGAGAGGAGGATATTATTGAGGAGTGTGAAGAGATATTGGTGGTGGAAGAATCTATGATATCCCTAAAACTCCACCCATGTGCATCCAATGATAGTCTTAGGGAGCTGGTGGTCTAGTCCATAGACATCTACTTGCTTTATAGAATTATGATCCCATAGTTAATGATATGATTAATGGTATGATCTATGTTTATTCAGCTATTTTCTTTGTATTAATAGACAATTGATTGATTCATTCCTTTTTCTCTATACTATTGGAGTGAGATATAGTGAACCTAGTTGAGTTTATATCCCAATAGCTTCATTTTGATGATCTTACATGAAATGCTTATCACGTACCTTTTATCTGATAGTAGTAAAATCTATTAGATGTCGGAGAGAGTTTCATGTGGGAAATGTTTTATCATGATATAACCCTTTAGAAGCATCATGGGAATGGATTGGTTTTCCATGGTTCTATCCCAGTTTCACTATCACTGAAGACATTTCATATTCCTAAGCACTTATGGGATGAGATTCTTTTTTTCATGTGTGATAGATTTCAGGGTATAGAAAGTTGGCTTTACGAGTTGGATTCTACATCACATCACCCATAAGTACGCAATTTTATTACTTGGTTTAGTATGATATTTAGGAATTTAGATTAATTTGGTCATAGAGGATTATATATATGTATTACCTGGGAATGTTTTGTGCATACATTCTTGGAGAGAGATTGATTTTTTCATCAACATTCATCCCAGGATAGCTCTAATATCTTATTAATTATATCATATGGACTCTACAGAGGAACAAATTCTACAATAGTAGTTATAGGACCTTCTAAATAACGTTTTAATCAATACCAGTCTTTCACCCATGGTATCTACATACTTCATCATGAAAAATATGGTTGGGAGATTCTAGCGTTTCATTGATTATCTTCACTTAAACCAAGCCACAACAATGAACAACTACACATTTCTGAGGATTGATGACATCATTAACAGTTTATGTGAGAAAAATAGATATTTAATATTAATATCAAGTCTAGCTACACCTAGTTGATGGTTTGTGAGATTTATATTCCATATACGGAAATCAAATTTCACTATATACACTATGATTTCCATGTGATTATCTATACTGTGATAAATGCTTCGGACGTGTTTGTGGCTATCATAAACCATGTCATCCATCAATATTGGAACCTATTTTTGGTTTTCTTCATCACTGAAATACCCATATACATAGTACCATTGGTGGAACAATCAATGAAATTTTGGACAGTTCATGATTTTCTCTGAGAACTCCAACATTGAGGAAAGATCCTGAAGTGCTAGTTCTTTATTCATGAAGTTCACATAGTAGGGATAATTATTTTTTAGAATGGAATGTTAGTTGACCTGTTGAATATCGATAAAGATATTTTTTTGGTTTCCCCTAATATCATGTCAAAGGGGTAAATATTTCATGGTTTTTCAAGGTACTGTAGGAGGGTCGGGGTAGAACTGTCCATAATTTTAGCCCCTTCGACCTCCAAAATGTCAAAATGGTAGCTGTTTACCTTGTCTAAGAAGTTCTATAGGACCTTTTAGTAGATGAGGTTGAGTATTTCAAATTAAATAGTGTTGAGAATACCAGAGGATTCCATGGAGTATGTAATGTATTGTGATTCTTTTAAAGCATGGATTGGCCTCATTTTGATACAACAGTAGGTAGTTATCACATACGGGTTGCGGATGTTGAGAACCTAAAATCAAAACTATAAAGCTCATGACATTGATATAGGAGTAGTAGTATAGTTCCTGAGAATGTGAAGACAATAACAACTGATAGAGAGTTTTTGGTTTACTCAAACCACCAGAGTCTCATGTATATCTTCACACTGAGAGAATAGATCCTAAGACAATGGCAGCTGTTGGTGTTCATGTGGGACTATAACATTTAGATAGTTTGTATTCTGGGGAAGGTAAAAGTAATGTCAAATTTCAGTAACAGTAATTCCCAGTCTCACATGGTGTATGGGGATTTAGATATTTCAGCCTCTGTATTGTTGAACCTGGTGAAGCAAGAGGGTAAAACTTTTCTTTAGTAAATGGTGTTCACCCATTTTCTTTTGAAGCCTTTAAATGAGTCCCTAGTAGGATACATTGACTGTATGTTCATTCTAGAAAAAATATCCATAGGTCACTCACCAGGTAGATATTATCAATAATGTAATTGCATCATCTTCTTCCACAGGAGGATACTGGTTCCTATTACGATACAGGGGGAGTTGATTTCATTATTCCACACTTCTCCCAAGATGTCACTATTGATGTTGGGATGATGTAATAATACCTTCAGCCTTAGTTTGGTGTTCTGGAAAGAGATGAAGCATTGCTAGGCTCACCTCTCGATGCCTCACCAATCCATAGGTGAAGTCTAAGATCCATGTTTTCGGAGGTTTGTTTCATCTCATTGAGATCCTAAAATGAAAATGGGATGGAATATATATGGAAATTGTTATAGGTTATCTAGGAAAATTGAAGACCCATGACACCATCTATGTTATATTATACTAACTCATGATATTTTCACACTTGACTACTCTTAGGGAGCAGAGATCATTTGAGATTTTAGAGGAATTTGTACATATGAGATAATGTTCAAATTCCTGGAATGCCCTCTAAAACTGTATCTAATCTGGACCTATGATTTAGGTCCCAATTGTGAAGAGTCATGAAGGAGGTATTTGGGAACCAAATGAGGATGAGTACAAACTTTCAAACCAGAATGACAGGATGACCAAGCACACTTTACATGTGTTAGACGATATGCTGAGGGCTTGCGTGTTAAAATTTGGCTTGATCTAAGAGTATCAATTTACCTTGGTATCGTTTTCTTACAAAAACAACCACTACTCAACATTCGACTAGTAACCTTTTGAGGCCCTATATGGGAGACCTAGTATGTCATTCAAATGAATTAAATAGATTGGTTAAACAAATCTTATGGGAACATAGATGGTGTGTGTGATGAAATTTTTTTTTAGGTATTCCACTAGTGGACGAGGACATCGAATAGAAGAACGAATTCATAAATAGGTTTTTGTCATATGACCTTATATTTTATAGGGGGGAGAAAATATTCTCGAGAGTCTCCCCAAGATGAGGATTTTAGAGTTTCGATAGTGGAGGCACGCTATCCCCGAAATTCATCATTCCATTCGATATCATGGATAAGGATTGTGAGGATACTTACTGCCTCACCATACCCCCATAGTTTTAGTGCATGCATGAAATCATCCACATGTCTTAGATTATTAGATACGATCCTAACCCAACACATGCTATCAAATAGTTAAAGCATGACACTAAGGATGGATCCACCATTGCAGGGCACCTAGTGGTGATCGAGGATGGATAAGAGAGTACCCAATGTGGACATACCAACCCCTTTTTGTTTGTGTTGTGATTTCATGGCAACATAATTGATTGTTTTTGGGAGTAGGAGATCCAAATGAAGGCTTAATTTTTGGTGTTGTTTGGATAATGTTTCTTTTTAGGGGTGAAAATATTGAGGGAGGTAATGATGTAGATAGAAATTATTTTTCATTTTATGACATTGAAATATTTTTAAATATATTTTGAAATATAGCCACTTATAAGTCAGGTCATTCTAAAGCCCGATGTGACCAAAATTAAATTTATAAAAATATAAAATATATTTTATATGTTTCACATATAGATTCATAATGAAAATATGATAACTCATAAATGAAATCTCATATATGAAATTAGAGACTATGGTTGATTATAGAACATTGTGTTTACCCTAAGAGAGACATAAATTGTTTCAGTGTGGTGTATTCTGACTCCCCACTCATTGGAAGTATGTTTTGGGAATTTTTTAATTGAATTAATGTATTAATTAACTAATTTTACCAAATAAATGTTATATAATATCATAACCATTAAAATTTCTCTAGTTTATTCATCCTAAACCCTTTTATAATTCTAGAGATTATCTTTCATCTTTCATTGGTAAATTACAATGAACGTTGACAAAACACTGAATTAATGTGGATCAAGTTAGAGAAAGCATAGAAAAATCCTTATAATAATTAATAGAAGTGTTATTTGATGATGTAAAATCCATCATCCTGGTATGAATATTAAATTTTTGGTTTACACCACTGAAAATAGTAAATTCCATGCAGGTGGAATACACATCATGTCCATGGAAACTAGGATTTGGTCTATGTCGTTCTATCAATGTCTATGTTCTGACCCCATGTCCATGTACATTAGTATAAGATGTGTTTCTTCACACGTGGTGCTTCCCTTGTGACCTTTCCAGGTCCTTGGACCTAGGTACAAGACCATTTACCTGGATGTGTACTTCAACATGATATTCTTTTAGTATAATCTACCATACAATTTTTCTGTCTTGGGAATGGGTACATGGCAGGTTAGAGGGGTACACACTTTTCCAACATTACAATTTTCCAAATCCATAGCCACCAAACATAACGGGATACCCACTAAATTACTATACTTGTAATAGGCATATAGTTGGTATTTTTCTTGAAATACATGTTTTGATTTATTCACATGGTTCAGGCCTCGAGCTTCGAATCCGTATTTGGTTTTGTAAAGTAATAGTGAATATTGTCTGGTTCTATCATTCACTACCCTCTAATCAGTGGAAAAATGGATTTTAGTTGCCATCAGTGGTTTTATTTTTCATCATGTATACACCACACTCCACTGTGACTTACTTCATTAATGATTTTATCATTATTCATTAAAACAACCATTCTAATCTCATAAAAATACCATATCTATTCTTCACCCATTGATCCACTCCACTCAAGCGGTTCGTTGGTGATATCGGGAGACCAATCGAGCTCAATACCACACAAAAATTTCAAACAGGGATATTGAGGCCCTTATAGTGATTAATGGGAACAAGCTTTTGGAGAAAGGAACCATAATAAATATTTTACTATAATTTTACAGGTTTTATCATACAAAAATCATGAACGGTGATACCGGTGTAAGTAAATATTCTTGTAACAAAAATAAATTGGTATCTTGGTGTATGAATAACCATAGTTGGTGATGATTGATAAAAATGATCAATCTACTCAGTGAATTTAATCACATGGTTTGTGATTTTTGTACCCCCATGGACATGGTTGTGTGGTGGAGTAGGATGACCCTTAGTGTGGTCCCCCTCACATATTGTGTACCCCATGTTCCATTTTCGGAAACATCATGATTTTGTATCTCCATTGTTTGAACTTTTATTTTGGCCCATGAGTATGCTATCATTAATTTCATTCACACAGAATGCTATGATCTCATATGTTGTGGATTATGATATATGATTTGTAATGTTGTATCAATTTTTATTGGTTATGAAAACCTTGATGATGGAAATGATAATACTAGATCACTAAAGGATGAATGAGATAACCCTCTTGTTTATTTGGGATGTTGTGCCTCAATAAATTTTATGTTATCTTTATAATATATATGGGAAGTGGATTCCTCAAGGAATATCTACTTCGCCATCTAGTATAGCATGACATTGGATTCCTCAAGGAACACTGATTTTACCCAACAATAGAGATGTGCAGTTTAGTCCTTAATGACTACTAAGTTGACACTCCAGTAGAGCTGGGAAATGTAGTCCTTAACCACATCTAATTTGAATCCATAGTAGAGTTTGGAAGTGGAGTCCTCAATGACTACCATGTTGTACGCTCTAGTATAGTTGGGATGTGAGTCCCTCAAGGACAGTTAGAGTGGAAACCCCAAAATCTTGGGTGCATGTCATGTACTGATAATTACATAGTGGAACCCACTTGATGAACTAGGGTGTGTGTCCTCTACTTTGAGTTTGTAGACCCTCAAATATGCTGCATAATGATGATGTGTGGTTTGACTTTCATGGTCACTTATGGGATCATGTGGGAGATTTTGGGCATCATTGATGGACGTTTGGAACTAATAGACACTCTTCTCCTTAAGATGATATGTGAGATGGAAATCCCCTTGATCCATCATTTGGACTTCTTCGACTGAGTATAAAGAGATTCTTTTATATCCATACCGTTTTATTGGGATACTCTCCTTCCATGAGAGGTGAAGACACATGAGATATGCCAAATGGGTCTTTATTCTCATGTTAGGATGACTCTACACTCTTGGTATAGGTGGGAAGTATTTTACATGTAATTCATCTGCTCAGTGTGTCAAGCCACTTTTTTGGAAGAGGTTACTTTTACTATTGATTTGGGTTGATTTATTATCTTTTATTTTATTTTCCTTCTACTATCATTATATTCCGATTTTATCTCTTACTTCTACCCACTCATATTTTGGGGTATCCTATAGGGTTTGTATATAATCAAATGAACTTGGGATTTTCCTACATGTGTCATGTATTATGTAGGCTAAAGATAGGTTGGCGGTGAATTTAGAAGAAATTACTGATATTAGGTAAATTAGACTAGAAATAGTGGTAGCATCTTGGGATTCAAGGGAATGGGTCCCTTAGTATTTTATGTTTCCATTTTTTAGTTTGGGGAATATTTATAATTAGGTTTATCTTTTTTCCTTTAAATTATCATTTTTATTTTTTTAATATTGTACATCGTAGAGTTTATGTGTGATTTATTTAATTTATAATTGGGTTTCATCTTTTAATCTTTCCATATGATCTTCTATATTGTGTTGGGTCTGTGTTTGAATACAGGGACTTAGAAAAAATCCTCGATGTGGTAGATATCTATTCGGAGGTAGTCTCCACTACCTGGCCAATGCAGTTGAGTTTAGAGTAGATGCAACTCGATCCCCAACTAGGGATGGATCATGAAATTAACATCCCAGATCTCGATACTACTAAAATGGTCCCCAAGATTAGTACATAATATTTCCTCAAGTGCATCTCCTCAAACACCAGAGGGATACAACTAGTGGTGAGGTTTTTGGGTGCATTTTTGGGGAAAAATATGACATCTTATTATAGTATAAAACAAAAATAATAGTCATACACACAAAATAATCGTTTTAAAACAATAATACTGTATCAAATTGTATTAATAGTTAAATAAATCTACTTGTTATCTCATTTATTGAGGATGATGATGATACATGCAATGTTTTTATAGAACATCTAAAATAGGTATAATTGGATGTTGTAAGAAACATGTTAAAAATTATGAAAAAGATAATAAATGTACCCTTCTAGATTGATGAGCCTCATCTCAGTCCATTTCTCTGATGATCATAAGAAACAATTAGAATCCTATAGTAGGTCACTTTCACTCATACATATGTGAAATCGAATAGTCTATTTTGTTTCCCATCAACATCCCAAATAAGGTCTGATATTCAATCCATGTATGTAACAAACCAATTATCTAATTCTATAAAAATAGATAATCTATAAAAAAATATTATTTATGATTTAATGTAATGTTCAAGGAATTAGTCAATGCAATAACCCTATAAATGTATGGGTTCCCATGGGAACTCGTCCGATGCTACTTTCTTCGGCCTTGACAGAATATATATGAATGAGTTGTTAGTACAATATCGTTTTTTAATCATGTTCATTTAATTAATAAACCTCATTTAATAAATATATCATGAGACGTAGAATGTATCCCATCATCCCCCCATAAAAATATATAGTCGTGGGTTTCTATCTTAGCCATCAATAAGTACCAACACACTAACTAGGTACAAGATTCTTCATTGCCTTGGTATACACGTCATAAAAAATCATCCCATTTTTTATTCAATTATTTAAATAATCCCATGCCTGGAATTCAAATTTTAGAATCCATGTATTACTCCATTTTTATCATGAACCAATAAATTTCAAGGCCATTCTAGGAATTACTCATGGGTGTTTTTCTATTTCTCTTTATGTGGTATAACATTATTTCTATCCATTTCTATCATTAGAAGTCCACTATGGATGACCATGTTTCACCCATGGTTTGTATAATCAACTACACCTTTTTAGTCCATCCTTGGTATTCTGTATAAGGATTCCAAGTATAACTCGGGGATATTTAGAATTATCCCACCGATTCAATCATTGGAAATCCACAAGGGATTCCATATATCACTTGGTCATCTGAAAGGTGGTACCAAATGACTTTTTTTATTTAATTCGTATATGAACCCATGTATCACCTAGGGGGTATAATCATTCTATCAATATCATGTAGTTAAATCAAAATACATTATCATGGTAAATTATTTTTAAACACTCCTCAAAAGGTGGATCAATGAATGGGATAATCTTATAAGGATTGTTATCTTATTTATCTCACAAGTGAATTTCATTACAATGGTATCTCTTTATTAATCATGTATTTTCATGGAATGTGTCAAGGTATATGGATTCCATTACCTTTTATTATCAATTAAATTACAATTATGAATTCATCTTTTAACATCCCAATGAAGGTGAAAATTCCCACCAAATGTAATCAAAATTCAATATGCATCCACGGTGGCCTAATTATCTAAACAAATACCCAAAGGTAATGTTCTAATTTAATTTTATTAATCTAAAATCATTAACCTATATATTCTTTTAATTATATAGGCCAAACTTATTAATTAGAATTAATTATTAACATCTATTTCAATGGTTTCCCTTTGATAATTGTGAACATAGAACAACAACATTTATATAAACTATATGAAAGTAATGTAAATTCATGAGACCTCCATCCATATGAACATAGTGGATTTCTCATCCAAAATTGTCTCCTGATTTGACTAAGATCGGGAAAAATCAATGAAAATTTGAGAACTCTAAAAAAGGGAATATTATCTTTCACCCATATAGAGCAGTTGATAAAAACAATAGTGATTAGTGGATCAAACTTAATGGATATCTAACCATTGTTGATCCAATGAGAAAAATGTTTCTTGATTCCAATGATTGAGAGTGTATATCTTCCACTTCATAGATTTGACATCAAAATAAGAACACATCTTACCATGACATTCCAATGTGAGAGGATGAGTAAATAGGGAATGATATATAAGAGTAATTAATCATGGTTATGTAAATTCTCCCAAAATATATCGTCACATAGTGTTACCACACATTTGGCCAAACAATGCACTAATCATCCAATTAATGTTGTATGAATGGGAATTTAACATGGTTTGGAGTCACAATTTGACTAAACATTCACAACCTGTTTATAAAACCACTACCAAAAACAAATAATAGTTCCACACAAGAATGTACTATAAATCACATGGTTTATCGAACTTTGTAGTCTTCCCTGAAGAGTATCTTCTAACCCTATTCAAGTAAAAAATCTCTACAGAATTTGAGTTCTTGGTTCAGAACCAGCCTTGGAATCCACTATTTAATCCACAAAATCAATAACCATTAACATTAGACCACAGAAATTTTTTTATTCCTTTAATTTATTCGAATAATTCGTTAATATACCAAATAAATTAATCGAGTTCTTACAAACATCTCCCCATTAAAAAAAATTCCTTGAATTTCCCTATTATGTTTGGTGAAGCATTATCAATGATCAAATCCAACAACTATTATCATACATCAGCCTCATACTCCTAGGTTTCTTCCATTACACTGTCGTTTTTCCATATAACCCCTACAAATGGACCCGAATAACCTTGTAGGACCTTCATTCATTGATCCACAATATGAATAGGATGATCCTGAAAGGCCAAATCCACCTTTAAATCAACCTCTTCAGGATTAAATGAATGAGATATGTCTAAATGATAGAATCATAGATGAGATATATGGAAGGAAATATGAATGACCTGATACCTATGAGGTAAAATCAATTGATATGATACCAATTCGATTCTTTCGAAAATCATGAACATCCTAACATATCATGGTCAATGCTTACCCTATCTCATGATCCGCATGCACCCTGAAGTCTATGAGATGCATAAAAAGAACCAATCCCTAACCTCAAACTCTAGAGTTAAACAATAATGATCGGCATATAAGATCATTTCTGAATACAAAATATCCATTCCCTTTTGAATCAACTGAACCAACTCAGTGGTCTATTGAAGATGATTAGGTAGAATTATAGCTTCCTCTCCTACCTCAAATCAACATAGTTGTGATAATCATGGAATACCATAAAAATTCTAATTAAAATCCTTAAAAATAGTATCCATAATGAAATTTTTGTTGAATAATTCTAGCATTGTTATGTGCCTCACCCATGGGACCCCATAATCTATAATAAATCCATGTAGCATCTCAAAAAGAACATGTATCAGGCACTCAAGTTTTCCATTTGTAAAAGTGTGGTATACAATGTTCATAAGAACCTATGTTCCGCACACACTCAATATCTATTTCAATATCCATGATTTAAATAGTTAATATTTATCTAAAATGGTAGTATAGGGGATCTAGTGAAGTCATACTATCTCACTGACATAGAACCTCCTAGTCGCATCTACTAATATGTTCTCCTTGAATGGTGGTAAATGAGAAACCTTTGGGGACATATCACAAATAAACCAAACTCAATAATTACCTAAATGCGACCATGGTAAACTTTTCTTGAAGTCCACCACAAAATCAATACCTTCCGACTTGATAATTGGTCGCTAATGAAAAATTCTGGCTAGTCGCTTGTGTTTCACCTTCACCAACTCACATGTGGGGCACCACTTGAAAAAACCAGCTACATCACTTTTCATACCCAGCCAAAAATATTAGAAATGTACATAGCAATAAAAATTCTTCTATCTATGAAGAACATTCCAAGATTAAAAATAAAATTATCACATTAGTACCTGTCTCATGTCTACTAGAGCACATACTAGCCCATTTACACATAGAATTTCATCATCTCTTATAGTCTAACTAAGAGGTGAATCCCAACCCACCACACTATCAAGTAGGTCTAGGCCCTCAGAATATGATAGATTCCTCATCCCCACATTATCTACTAGTCTATAGGGTAAAAATAGGATAATATAAAAGTCTAACTCTGAATTTCCTGCACCTCCAAGTTGATAATATAGAAGAAATCCATGAGCTTCCAATCACTTCTATTATGCTGAACTTCCTATATTTGAGTCCACTTGATTAGTGTATCAAACACTACATTAAATTTATTAGGTGTATAGGAAATATCAATGGCAAAACACTTTAGGTACTCCTCCCTCCTTTACTGACTTGAATTTAGATCATTCTATTTAAATATGTACTTGAGAATTTTTTAGTCGGTAAACACCACCAAAAGCACTCATAGTTATTATTTTCTCTAATAGTGCAGTTCAAAAACAAATGAATGTGATTGGAGTTCCTAACTATGATAATTACTATCATGTGGCCTTAAATACAAGGACATGTTTGATACATCTTTATGTCCCTACATAAGAACTGGTCCAAGCCTAATATAAGATGATTAACTATATACAATTTAATTCCATAAATGGTATAGAAAAAATGGAATTAGTGTTGATGTAATCCTCCCTTTTAGCTCTGAAAAGATTGAATTTCATGCATCTAACCATACAAACTTCACACCCTTTTTAGGAAATATTTGTAATAGGGCTTCAAGGAACGAGAAGTCCTATATGAAATATTGATAATATATGACTTCCCACAAGAAACACCACATCTCAATGTTGTTGTTGGGTTTATACTAGGAAACTACCATTCTCTCCTTATCTAGGTTAATTAATACTTTAATATTTGATATAATGTGACCTAGGATGTGAATCTAATCCATCTTGAAGTGGAACTTTGTGAGCTTAGAATATAACTAATTAACTCCCAATTTGTTCAATATGATCTCAAGAATATAGTAATGGTTGTGTCAATTTTAAGAATATAGCAAGATATCATATATGAAAAACACCACAAATGTATCTAGATAAGATTGTAAAACCCTGTTTATTATCCCTATTAATTTCATTGGCATGTTTGTGAGAGTGATCGACACAACCAAATACTCATATAGAACATACCTACCATGAAATTTTGTGCATATTATGTGTGATGGTGTAACAATCAGCTAATGATAACCCAATATCCAAATAATTTTGAGGAAAACCCAATATCCTCAGAGCTAATAAAAATAATTTTATATCTATTGTATATAGTACATGTTATTAACAATTATCTAGTTCCATTTTAGGCAATCAATATCTATCCTAAGGGTACAATCTACCTTTTTTCAAAAAATTATCAACTAACCCCATAGAGAATTATTGTGTTGGATAAACCCATTTTCTTCTAAATTTTCTAGATACCTATTGACATACTACTTCTCTGTAGTATCCATAATATACTAAAGGAAAGGATACTAGTGTAGCTTCTTACACGAGCTCAATGTTGAACTCGAACTCTCTTAATGCATGTAATTATGAAATGTTTTTGAGAAAACAACCCTAAAATGATCAACCACTAGAAGGAAATATCTTTGATATGTTCCCTAGTCATCCATATATGAACTCTCAGTTGTAGATATCAACTCACACATCCATGATGCTCAGGTTGATCAAATCTCTCAGGAATTTCTCATCCAACCATGTGAATAAACAATTCTCCATATAGTGATGTGATGGTCACCCTTCAATGATATAAATGAATATAATCGTTAAAGGGAACAAAGTAATCCATCAAGATAATTATTTAAAAACAACTCATCGTGAGTAAAATGTGGTACCATATGTATTAAAACCCACTGATCTCAAGGGGTCACTCCCTATACAAACATACATCCTCTATTCTAATCCTAAATGAATTATCAAGCATCATAATGCCATAAAAGCACTATGAATTGAGCCCAAGTCTCTCCAATATAAGAACAAATATTATTCTTGGACAATCCCCTGTATCAAAAATGGAACATTCTATTGTAAGAACTACTAGAATAATACTTATCATGGTAGATGGTTCGATATTATACACCTCAGGTGTCAGTTGCACTGCATATAACTTGATTGATTTGTGGCCCTATGATATATCATGTCCACACAAAGTAGATGTTCAATACTAGATTTGAAAATATGGGGTCTAACTACCATGTCCACAATCACCACCTCATTTAGATCAGTCAACTACACTCAAAATCCTTTCTAAATGTGTGGCAACGGACCCCGATCCTAATCAAGGAGTCTGTGTAGACCATATCTAAATAGAAGATGGATGGAAAGTTATTAAAAATATTTATAGATGGAACATATGGATATAATATCAGTACTCCACCAGGTCTCTTGTTGATTTTGGTCTCTTTTCTCCCAATCTACTACACTGGTGAACCTCACATGGCTAGCTGAGTATGTTCGCTAGTTGTTAATTTCATTATTGGGATGCTCTAGATGATGCATCCAACTACCGATCGATGCAGTACCAGATCTCATTGCCAAACCACCCAATATCACTCCCCCCATACTCTATCAATTTATTCTCTCTGATAACCTCATAATGGAGTATTGAAAAAATACAATTCAGCTGATAGACAATCACCTATGATTGAAAGTTGTACATGATAATGTCCTTGAATCCTATGGAATTAGATAACTCATCACCCATTAGAACAAGTGAGTGTAACTTCAACACTATTAAATGTGTTGAATTATCAATAATATAAATCATACCCTCCAACATGAGCATGAATTCAGGGGATCTATTATCCTTCAACATATCGAAATATATATAATCATATATGGCTATATAAAAATAAATTCTGAACATATCTTGATGACGATATATATATGTAGTAAAATCACATCATCCCTTGTTTTAATAACACAATATATAATTAATGAGTTTTACCCTTCTCTTTTGAGGCATATCAAGATTCTCACAGATAAATAGATTTGCCTCTATCCATGACTCTGAAGCCAATGGTCCAACAACACTTAAAAATTATGGAATACTTCACTGATGGAACTCACACATCAACTATTTCATAGTCAGGGCGGACCACAATGCCTCTTGAATAGTCTATATAAAATGCATAAATATATTAAGAAAATTATCCTCTCTATACATTTTTATTAAAACTAATGGTACCTTAGCTTGTATTAATGGAGGATCCACCAGTAGTCCATTCCTCACTACCTCCTAAGTTCATTCATAACCAC
Source organism: Viscum album (assembly GCA_963277665.1). Taxonomy (NCBI): domain Eukaryota; kingdom Viridiplantae; phylum Streptophyta; class Magnoliopsida; order Santalales; family Viscaceae; genus Viscum; species Viscum album. Next base: position 1,760,090,048 of record OY728120.1, on the reverse strand, counting down.
ACTCCTTACATATGATTGGAGGTCTTCATGGTGACATGCCACTTGAATTTCAAACACATTCCTTAGATAATAACTTTATCAACTTTCACAAATTAATGTTTACATACAGAAATAGGATATGTATAAGGCTTACAATATAAGAATCCCACTTTTATTAATTCTCTTGGATTAAATTCTTCTCATTGTACATTGTAATTAAATCAAGAGATACAACATATATCCCCATACTAAGGTTCGTGCAGGGTTACGACCTCTGATCTATTTTATTTTGGTTTCCATTTTATTCTAAAATTCAATTATATTATATTTCAGTTTAAATTGTTGAAAAAAATAGTTCACAAAATTAATATCTATAGGGGCCCATATTCATTATGATCCAAAATAGATCATCCCACTAATCCATAACAAAACATTTCTATTCCATGTTACTCGTGGTCCATGATTCAATGTGCCTCAATTGGCTTTTTAGGGTGACTTCTATTTCCTAATTAGGACAAAAATATTTTAGTTATAGAAATAAGGTTATGTTCCAACCATGTATTCATAATACCAAACAAAAAACTCCGTCACAATAGTATGTGTATTTATCAGAACACATGTGACTACATCATCAAAATAGGAAATTCTTCCTATATGGCATGACATAATGCTTGGAATGTTATTTCTAACAAGTTTCTAAAATGATCCATCATATGGAATACACTTATCTCATTGGTTTTCTAAAAAATAGACCATAAATTAATATCAATAATAATCTCACAATTCTTGTTTTTCACCCAATGATGGAATCAAAACAATTGGTATAAGGAAAATCCCAAAAACAATAATTTCTTTTAAGGGAATTTGGCATTTTCTTCTACATGGGTCATCTAATATCATGAAAAAACTCATTACCAAATTCATATTCCTTTATATCCCATTTAGTTATCTCTAAAAAATAAAGAAAAGAAGACTACTCTAATATGAAATAGTATTTTCCTGGACTAGGATTCAATTAAGAAGATCCATGAGCCTGTTAGGAGACATGACCTCAAGCGCATGTATTAAATGACCGGGGAATCTGAATACCACTGGGGGGCAAGAGTGTGTATTTTGGGAGAATATTCATAATTATTAGGGTATAACATAGTTTTAGTAATAATAAAAAATATCATATGAAGTAAATCAATTAGACAGTAAAAAAGGAAAGAAATAAAAAATAATTATAGAAGTAATCTCTTATACAATACATGCATATAAATACCAAAAATACCAAAAAAAATAACTATCTAAAATCATGCGCCTCATCTTGGCACTATACTCCCCAACTCCTAAGTACCAATATAATTCATGTAGTATCGTTTATTCCTTAGTCCACACATTCAATCATATATACTACTTGGGTACCAATGGGTGGCCCACAGGTAGTGAGATACAATCCATATAGGCAACCACCCAAATGTCTAATGCCTTCCAGTCAGTAAATATATAACAACATCAATGTTCATGCTACAATAGAATATATAGGATGAACATAATGTAAACAACATGTAAATGAATTGTTTCCGATGTATACCTGCCATCTACTACATATATCTGTATAGCCATAATTTCATGGAATGTATAGCCAGTCCTTTTTCATTTTATAATCAACATCATTTAATTAATCAATCTCATTTAATGAATAAACCTCAAGACCTAGAATGTATCCCAACTTCCCCAATAATGATATATAATCAAGGATTCCTATCCTAGAATATTTACATTGAAAGAAACTGACCAAATCCATGTGTGTGCTTTGGATTGGAAGAATCTAATTAAAAATAATTATATTTATTTTTCAATTAAGAACCTAATCACCCCTAAAGTTAAAAATATGGAATCTAGATTTTTCTCCAGCTGTATCATATCCTAACACCATTCAAGCCTATCATAGGCATTCTTCATGGGAGTCCCGGTATTTCTATGGATATGGTATAACATAATTTCCATTCAAAGACGTCCTTGTTGTTCCACTAAGGAAGGCCAAGTGTCACCCACGACTTATACAATCAATTACCCCTTTTTGAGTCCATCTATGGTAGACCACATAATGAGTCTAATTATAACATAGACATGTATATTGTCATCCGTTAGAGTCCATCCATGGAAATCCACATTCTAGTCCAAGTATCACTCATTTGTATGTATGGAGGCAGCTAAATTATTTTATTTGTGGTGTTTGTATATAAACACATGTGGAACCCAAGGAATATAGAAATTCAATTAAAATCATGAAATTAATGAAAAATACATTATCATGATCTATTCACTTAATACATGAAATAAAATTGGGATCAATTCATAAAATAAGAATATAAGGCTTAGCCTCTTATTTATATAAGTTGAATATTTAATTAAAATGGCATATCATTCTTTATCAATCATTTACATGGAAATATTCTAGGGACATTGCTTCAATTCCATTGTCAATGTTATTTAAAATTATATTTATCAATTAATCTTTTCACATCAAAATGAAATGCGAAAATGGAACACCCTATTAAAACTAAATTTAATATCCAAACACAGAGGTCCAATTATCTTAACAACACACCTATGGGGTGGTTCTATTCCATTATTTTTGAACACAAATCATTAATAAATAGGTTTTGTTAATTACATAGGCCATGCCTTTAATGAAATATGAGGACCAACTTTAATTTCAATGGTTTCTCTCTAATAATTGGGTGCACATCACAATAACATATATTTAAACACATTGATATTAAAGAATAATCATGAAACCTCCAACTATAGGTTCTTAATGGAGTGATCATCAAGTATCATCTTCATATTCAACTCAGATATAGAGAACATCAAAAAATGGACCACAATGCTAAAAATATGGAATATGAGATTTCAAAAAAAAAACATATACTAATAAGAAAGAGTAATGAAACAAAAGGAATTGATATTTTTCCATCATAAATCCAATGAGAGAAATAGCTATTGATTTCGAGATCTGGTGGTGGAGATATTCAATATCATAGATTTGGTAACAGTGGATGATATAATATGCCCACAATTTTCCAACATGGGAGAATAAGAAATAATGATTAAAATATAAGAGTAATTAAGGTTAGTTTCATAAATTCACTAATACATTAGGTTCCTATAGTTTGGCTGCAAGGTTGGACAAACCATGTGCCAACCATATGACTCCTAATGTTTGAAAAGGTCATATGTTTTCCATACAAAGTTTCACTAAAAGTCCCCAAACTATGTCTCATACAATTTTAAACAATAATATAGGGTGTTTCATGGGATTGTTCCTAAAATTGAATGGTTTATCAAATTGTGTGGCCTGTAGAATCTCATTATCCATCCTTTCATGAGTAGAATTATCCACACTTTTAGCCCTTCATGGTTTCTAAAAACAGTGTGGCTGGCCTCTTTCACCTCTAATGTTTAGTTTTTATCTCTAAACATTCCCCAGAAACCCTTTTTACCACCAAACACTCCTAGTTAATTCACATTAGTCCATAAATAATATTGTAAACAAATGATTTAAGGAAATAAGATTATTCCATACCTCATCAAATAAGTTATTTTTTATAACATAATTCGAATTTGGGTGTCCCTTTGATATGAATTTAAATGTATTTAACACATGATTTTTCATTCATACATTAATTTCAATGGATATAGTTGTTTTAATGGGACAATGAGGTCCCTTTACAAAATAGTTGGGATTGTTCTTTTTCTCCATTTAATAAGACAATATTTATTCTACACCATGATAATTTCATATCTTTTTATTACATTATCACCATGATTTAGGGATATTGGTTTAGATAATGTGATAAATCATTGATGTTCAAGGATATTAAATGATACTTGAGAAATATTATATGTTCTACCCAGTGTTACATATGATGGAATGAGATGATTGGGCCCATGAATGAAAAAACCCCATTGTATGTTTTGTGTGTGATGGTGAGTTCCCCACTATGCTTGGAGTCGCTCCTAAATGCTAACATTATTTGTTTTTTCCCTCTAGGGAAGGATGTAAATGATACAGAGTTGTTTCCTTGGGTTGATGGGTCGAGCAGTATTTCCACGGACACCTTAGAATAATATTGACTTGGTCAAAGGGTTATTCACATACATTTGTCTTGAAATTTCAAAAGTGTTACATATTACGTACCATGGGACAATATCCTATTTATTTTGATAGGTATGGTATATAACTATAGAGAATAATTTCACCACACCTCATAAAGATAGTTGCATTGATAGAATATGGGTTGGGGAGTAACAATTTACTAATAGAGATGAGATGGTGGAAATGATTCAAGACTATAATATGTTTTGAGAGCCCAAGAGAATTCCTGAATGGGTGGTATTATATTATCATTAGTGGGGGCTTGGTTTGGGAAATCATTTTCCCTGGTATTATATGGTGAGATATGCTATTGGATGAAGTCCTTGTTAGATAATTTTTCTTATTGAAGGAATTTGAATTACTATTTGATGATATTGGATTGAAATGCCAATCTGTGTGATGGATGAAAAGTTGTTGGACAAGTATGAATGAGATAGTGGTGTCAAGACTAACCTGATTTTAATGGATTACTCATACACATTATGTATATGAAAGGAATTATTGAGATAGTGTGAAATGAGACCTTGGGAATATTACTGAGTGATACAAGATGGATGATCCCAAACATGAGTGAGATGGTGGTGGTCGGACTTCCATTAGTGTGATTTCATCCAAGATTATAATGTGATTAGATTTTATAGTCATAATACCATGATTGAGTTGGTTTTTAATATGACATAGAATTTGAAACTAGATAATGTGAAAAAAATCATTCAGATAGGTTCCATATGTCATTCATGAACAAATGGATGGACAGTATCGTGTGGCACTCTTTAGTGTTCTAGTAGTAGACTAAACACCACATAAGGTGACAATATTAGTTTTGGTTTTTTATATGGGACTATTCACTAAGGTTGTATTTTTCATAATATAAATGAACATCTACTATGATCGATCATGTATGAACTTTTTTAAAAATATGATGGAATGAGGCGTTTGAAAAAATTCGACCATTTCACTAAAGTAGATATGATTAGGAGTCATGATGTTCTAGTAAGTATGTGGTGACATGACATGTATTGAGTTTTACTAGCCTAGTTATCACTAGATATCTTTTCCATTGTTTGATATATTTATTTTTCTCATGAATACATTTATATGGTGGTGTATACTAGTGGTACACGGTCATATCCTACTGATAATTATATCTCATACCCTATACAAGAACCCTATTGTGCGTGAAGACCATATATCCTCATTCAAGATCAGCAAAAGAAATACATTGGATTGAGCTAGAGCAACTTATGATTATTATGATACCAGGCTTTGTTGTACCTCATTGAAGGATATATGGATAATTTATTTTTATTTTAGCATTTAGTTTATTTTAATTTTGGAGTAACTTACTGGGTTATTAGTTTTATATTTTATATAACCAAGGGATTCTATGATAGAATTATATTTTATTTTTCACTATATCAAATTTCGATATGTATACTATGAGTGTATGATGTTGATAGTTTTTTTTTATTTTTCACTATTTATTTCTCACTATATCAAGCGTATAGTATCCCCATTGTATTTATTTATACCTTATTGATAGTGGGTAACCAATGGTGTATGTGGTGGCACACATAAGGTAACATCATACTCCTATTGGAATCAAACTTTTATGTGTGGGTATCATATAAACCTATATATTATTTGAACATTGTAGTATATGTCTAATTAGTATGCAATATTTGGTTGTTTATATATAGGTTCACCAACCAAGCTATTCATAATATCACTAAATCATTATTTATATTCATCAAATGGAAACCACATTTATATCTATATTATGGGTTTCATTGGACTTTTAAATGAGAAATTAATCACAAAACATCTATAATATGACCCCAATCCAGATTAGTTATCACCTCCAACAGAGTGGTACATCTGGGAAAGTAATATATCAACATATTATAAATAAATAAATAAATACACATCACTTTTGAATACATGAACTAAGAATAATTCTTTTGTATCCAAAATGAAAACATGTTACACATTGTATATAATTTTTAATTTTGTAAATAGTTTAGCACAATTAAAAAATTTCAACAATTTTTAAGATAAATTTTGATTATATACGGATCTTATAAATAAAAAATGTAATAATGTTTTTGATGCAATCTCTAGAGAGTCAATTCATCAGATGAAAAAATATTTTGGGGTAATTTTTTTGTATGAAATACATAATATGAGTTCTTAGTGTCTTTATCGTTAAAAAAACAGATATTTATTATTATCTATCTCTTTACAAAAAATTTATTTTATATAGATTGATTATTTTCAATCAATAAATATTTTTCCTCAATAAGTTAATAAAATAGAGTAATAATAGGTTTAATATGTTATTTTTCATTTTTTTGGATCATAAATGTCATTATATTGATTCACTAAAAGATCATTCCAATTAACTATGTTGAGTGGATAACACCTTGGTAGTGGATATGACCATATTAAATATCTTTCAAGATACTATTTTGTATTCATTTATTCATCTAATTAAAAATAATCTATCAAAAAATAATCATTCATATTAAAAAAATTGTTTTGTTCAATTGAAAACCTAAACACATATTATATGAGAAAAATATTCTGTTCATTAGAAAATATTTCAATTTACTCCAATATGGTTATAATGTTATCTTTTTTACCTTATCACATGCAAATGGGGAAAATTTATATCTTTATTAGATTTCATATGTAATTTCATAACCTGGGTGGTGACCCATGTTGATTTTCTATGATGATTCAATCACATCACAATGTATAATAGAGGATATTGACTTGAATTGAGGGTCTTGATGTGTTACAGAGGGGAGACACTACCAAATTCTTCAACAAAAATTAAATAATAATAAATTATAAAAATGTTACCATAGAAAAAAATTGAAAAAAATTAACAATAAATGAAATTATAATCATAAAAAATAATTAGCCCCATGGAAACTAGAAAACCATGCATGTAAATTTTATTGCATAAGGAAATGTAGATAATATATGGAATATAATATAGTGGGAAGACCCAGATAGATAATAATGAAATAATAAATAATAGACTCCAAGTCTGGAAGGCATCATGAGTACATTCTCAGACACTGATCTTGATATCCCATTTCATGTCCTTGTCGATAATGAAAACAACATTGAGAAATATCTAGAGACGTATCCCACGTTAATGAGGTATGATTAGGTATCCAATTGAAATGGAATTCTAAAAAGGGTATTAAATATACCCAGTTGGTCAACACTAACAATGTATAATAAAATCCTTAGATAAATATATAATAAAAAGTTTGAATTTATATCAATGTAAGTGGTGTAGTAAATGTAAATGAAACCCTATTGGTTCAGGTAACTCAATGAATCTCTATCGACCATACCTTCTTTTGGCTAAGTTGGATATTTCTCAAAACAAATCCCTTCATGTATATATATTGTTATACAAATATACTAATTTCCTAATCGATATACATGAAATTGAGGGGACCTATGGATTATAAAATTAGAGTAATAATAAAAACTATATAAGTAGATTCACTTGGTAATAAGGGAATTCCTGACCAAACATCTCAGATGAATGATAAGAGGGGATGCTGATCCAAATGATACTATCCCCTACAATCCAAATGTAAGGGAATCTATCCTAAGGGGAAAAATTCTTAGGTATAATAATATATGTGATTTCATTCCAAGGGATACCATTCCCTTGAAACATAATACAAGGATCTCATGCCTAGGGATTCCATGACCATGGATCACAATGGTCACCATTCTCAGGATGTATAATGGACACCATGCTCCAAAGTAATTTTCTTCTAGCCAAATTAAATATATTCATGTTTAATTTCAATGTGAACTTATGACATTTATTTTATGAAATTCATAAATTTCATCATATACAACCATTCCATAATATAATTCCCTTAATTAATCCACTCACATCAATAAGTAAAAGGTTATATGAATGTACACGACATTTTAAAATTTCGTATTACCCTATTATTCTTCCTCAAATAATCACTTTAATCCCAATTACAAAGGGTCCAAGTTTTTATATACATAAAAATTCTCATTTATCATGGTCATCCAGTGATTCTTTTGAAATAATTAAACGATGCCACATTAGAAGGGTGTTCTGTTACATAAGAAACTTGGTGATCATAAGAATTTGATAATGTGAGTCAAACATCATATTCCCTTCCCATATATTTCTACATAATATATCATAAATTAAAATATTCCAAGTATGTACATATTTCTAATATCAATTCAACCATTTCAACTTAACAACATTTGATGTTTATTATTTAATGGCCAAGAAAAATACCATTAGTGTATTTTTCTCCAATTACAAACATTCATCATCATGGTTGTGTGAATAATATAACCCTATGGTGTTCTGTATTTTGGACATAACATCAAATCATTTCAACATGACTCTTTAGGGATCCGTATTGCAGGATAGTTATTAATAATTATGGGTTATATGATTTTGTATTGATTCCAAAAGAAATACAACACATGATAAGACATCATTATTTTGAAAAACATTTAATCATTAAAGGAAAATTGTATATTACACCTACCTCATTAGTAAGAGTGTCTACTCATCCATCATTGAGTGTTGATATAATAAGAAATAATAAAAAATTTATAAATCATCATAAATCATGAAATTAGGAAAAAGGATCTCAAACATAAATAGAATTAGGGAAGGAATGAACATGGATAAAATAATTAATAGGTTTGTTAGACATACCAAGGGACATCCAATGCATATAACAGTAATGAAATTAGGCTAAGAAATATATTGATCCACCATGATAAGAGGGAGTAAATGAGAAGTTTCCATAGAGTTATTATATTTTAAATGTGAATAATATGTGGTAATACCTTTTTTAGGAAGTATGGGAACAAATTTAATTATCCATTTAATGAGTTTTATAGTTAAGATGCATTGTTATGGAATCTGTTAACCAATTGTGTATCTATATCCACCCAAGATCTATATCATTCATATTTGGGAAACATATTTTTCAGATGATCATGTTCTAACCATGGGGTTCTACTTTTTATGTGGCACTTATGTGTGGGTATTATTCAAGAAAACATCAATCATGAAATTTATCTACTTGAGAAATTTAATATATGAGTCACTGTATTATCTCTCGAGGAGGATTCAGTCTGAGTTACAAAACAATAAATATTTTTTTTATTTTTCATAAGAAGATAAATTTTTGGATTTTATAAAATTTTCGAATATATAACATAAATAAATAATAAGGTTCAAGAAATTTATATTGAATGTCAAAAATATTTGGTAGAAACAAAATGGGTTTCAAATCAGAAGAAAATCAGTAGTGGTGTACAAGCCTCAACATCACAGACACTTCCCTCTTCATTTATTAAAAATATTTCTCAATTTAATTCAAAATTTTCCCCCAAGGTCCCATAAAGCAACACTTCAATTTTTATAGATATCATTTCAATATATTAATATGATTGTTTTCACTTCTATAGAAGTGATTCAACTACTTCCAGACCTCCACACAATCAAATCTAATTGAAATCACTATGACAATCAGTAAGTCCTCCACAAAGAAATTTATATAGTAAAATAAATTAATTTAATTCATTGACTTAACAACAATCAAAATTTATTGGATGAAAATTTATTCATTAAGTAAACCAATAACATTCATTCAAAATTATATGTTCAAAAGAAATTCTAAAAGTAATTACATAATAAAAACGTAACACGGAAGAGTGTGTCTGTTAGTTTTAATCATCCAAAACCCCTTGGGGATTATCCTCGCATCACATCAAAAGCCTCCATTTTCTCTATTCTAGAATCAATGCAAGACATCCTCAAAAAGTTCTCAATCTCTGCCATTCACATGATCCCTCATGTAAAGCACTATACAACACCCCCCCCCCCCCACGAAGAAGAATTGTGGTTGTCTATTGGTGGGGCACTATTCCTCTGGTTCTAGACTCTCTCAAAGTAGAGGTCAAGGGGTGTATTTATGGTAAAATTTATCAAAACCTTGTTTGAATCACATTTTTCTTTCTCCATCGTTCCTTAGTAGCGATGTGTAAATGGGTTACACATTATGAAATCCTTTGATTTAATTGTTTCACGAATCTCATTGTAATATTCTCCAATAAAGTTATTTAAAAGTGTCATGTTGTGCATAGAAGCTTAATACCTTTTAATGATGTCTCAATGTGTGTAATTATTCCATGACTTGTCGTACAAATCTATTTCTTCTGATGAATTCAATATGTGTAACATTATTTCCTGGCATGTACTTGTGTCCCACCAGCTTTTCATCTATGATTATTTCTCCAAATTATGGTCTCGCACCACTTCACTTCACTCATGACACGAAGTGTCTTATAGCTGCACCCCCGAATATAGAAGCTATTGATAATAGTTAAAATTACATAATTGTTATTTTTCTTCTATTTCAACCTCAAGACATACCTAAATTCCCAAAATAATGGAATTTTACATAAATTGAAATATTTTTGGGGTTCAAATATTTATTATAGATATGAAGAATAGTTGAAATAATAACTTTATCCAACATGAACAATTCAGGTTTGGCACATAGTTATTAAAAGTGTGCACAACCAATCTGACCCACTATGGAACATGTTGAAAACATATTCCATGGCCATGTTCACCACTAATATCTTTATAATAACCATGATACCCCATTAAATAGTCTTAATTGTTTCTATAAGTGGGGTATATGATTTTATCCTGACACTCTCCTTTATCATTTTCAACTATAATTTGTGTTTTCAGATCCTGATGCTCTAGAAACACATCAAAACATTTCAGAAACATTTATAGACTCAAACACTATTCAAAATCAATCACTATGAAATGATACAACTAATTAAAATACAATAATTAGAACATATAAATATTATTCATGTCCACCAAATGAAAACAAAATTAAATTGAAAATTCAACACTACTGAAAACACTACTTCTTTCAATATCCCAACCTTCAAACTTCTCATCATTAAGAATCCATGGTGAAAAATGAGCTCATCACCTCACATACATGGGATGAGAAATTTCTAATAAAATGATAGTATTTCATTTCATACTCCCAATTAACCATCAATAGATATATTTAACATGGGGTTCATGAGAAAATAAAACTTGATCCAATGCTAGTAAATGCCTAAAAATTATTAAGACTATATTTACCTGAGCAAATATAATTGAATATGAGGAAACTTTTTCATCTTAATTCGTATACATCCCATGGAAATTCCCACTTTAATCTTAACTATTAATCTCCAATTACGATCCACATTGGCCCTACCATCATAATTGTCTATTCATGAATGTCCCATGAAACCTAACAAATCTCTATGCATGATTCAAAACTCATGAAATCTATTTGGAAAAGAGGAATCTAATCCTAGTACTCGAAATAATTGAAACGGATGAACTCCATTATAACAATATTTATTTGATCATTTCATCTATTACATGATATACCCTACTAACTCATACATTTCATTTTTCTCTTCAGATGAATTATTCAATACAGTTTCTCAAATTCCTTATCCAAAAAAATAGGTAACCCAACTCTAGATGACTATTCTTGAAAATAATAAACATTCACTACTGGTGCATTGAAAAACCTAATTTAAGGAACATTATTCAAAGGTCCTAAATGGTAATTATTGGAATTCTCTCTGACATATATAATAGAAATATGATGATTTCTCTTGGCCAAACATTTTTTTAAACTATCACCATGATATAACACTAGCACTACCACCTTATTGATCTAGTATCCACGGATAACCACAAGAAATGTTAGGCTTAATGACCAAATAAGTACTTAACAGAAAAGAATAATATAACATGTACATGTAATTTACTTCAGATTCCAACTATAACTTAAATTTTAAATTAAACTGTGTGAGGAAAAAAAAATTCCAATGACTATCCTCAAGATTATATAACCCATATCACATGGTGATCCATATATAAAAATATAATAACCTTAGATTTTATGTATTTAACTCATAATATAGCCTATGTGGTCTTTGAATCCTTGGGATGATATCCTGATATGGTCCACAATCATATATGTATCTTTAGTATTCCAATATTTCAGTAAGGATAACCATCTGTATGAATCAATAGATCAAACTAGACATGATACATAAATATAGGCACTATATCCATGAAAAAAATCCTTGAACCACATATCCCAAATATTTGTGTCCATGTATAACTATGGGTCCACCACCCTGAAAGCATTTGTCATTTCATCAAATCTTATACTGAGACACTCAAAACAATCTTATTTGATTTATGTCCAACAAAATATTATATTTTTTAATTACATAAACTTGAATGTGTATCCTTAAATAATAGTTCAACCATGATCGTTCAATATAACAAACTATGTATATTCCCGACTCTGTACATTCATTAATGGAATATTATAAAACCAACCACCTCATTAACACTGTACATTTCTAGCAAAGTCACAATGTTGAACCATCAAATAATATATTTATTATTCCCAATGATCATTTCTCTAGAATATATACATGGTTTAAACTCATAGATGAGTTTAAGAACTCATCATAATGTTTGATAAATGAATTATAAAAATTAAAATCTCATCAGCCTCTGGAATCCATTCATTCCATTTCCATCTAGTACCATGTGGTTGTTTTCCCTATAACTAGAATTATACTATTTAATAAATTGTTAGGGCTAATCCCAACCATATTTGAATTCTAGTTTACATTATAATGAAAAAATAATTGTGTACCATGAATCACACACCAACTACTAATGAACACAATGTATATATGATTCCCATGTTCTTATTCCAATCACTTAAATGAGTTGATATGAACCAACCACATATAATCATGCTAGAGTTATTTTCTCTTAGGATAGTATGGGATGTTAATCCCATGTCAAATTCATGAACATCATCATCTTATAGAATAAAATAAAAAAAACTGATCTTTTGGGATATTCCACCTTATATGTTTTACATAATCTCATCTTGAATTACTGGGGAAACATATCTTATGGTCATCAACATGGTTCTATAACACTCACAATGAGATATTGAAGCCCTGGTCACTCAACTTAAGATATTTTCTATAAAAGTATACTTCATGTACACATGAATATTTCCAAAAAATAATATAACCTCATTGTTCAAGGTATGACACAACCATATTACTCCAACTTCATATGGTTTAGTGCACCACTTGATGACTTGACAAGCACCATGTGTAACAATGAATGATAATCCAATATCTAAATAGTGTAATAATTTCTACACATTTTATGCATGAGATAACATATACATTTATGATCATAGATTCATATATTTGATATGATTAGTAAAATATTAATTTACCTCAATAATGAATCATTAGAAAATAATATCGTTCTAACAACCAATGAAATAGAAATGAACATCAATGGAATGTTAAGCCCACTGAATTGGAACATCACCATATGCTAATGATTCCAAGAAAGATCAAGTAGAGCATGGACACCAACCTTACTTGTGGATCATTATATAAATTATTATTCCATTAAAATTAAAATGGCAGTTATGATATGAAAAATCTTCAAAATCATCTATAAATTTCATTATTAGAAATGGCAGGTCTATCAGTTGGCCACATACCAATATATAAATAATCAAATTTTAAACTATATCCATCCTAATGTTGGACTCTAGGACCCAATACCCCTAAATTTGTTTCAACCTAACCTGGTAAGATGTCACCAAAGTAACCACCCAGACCCTAGTAACCAATTGTCAGTGGTTACTTTAATACAACTGAATATTTTACAAGGAACAACATATAAATGATTCAAATTGATTAGTATTCTTAGTAAAGTAGAATATTATGTGATTACAAAATGAAATTTGATGATAAAAATTTAATTTTCGTTTTAAAATATAATTATTTCATCTATCATATCCTTGAAAATCATTCATAATACACTTCTACGATTTCTGTGACTAGAAAAAATAAGGGTGAGAACTAATTTAGAGAAATTATTAGCTATAATAGAAAAAATAATGTTTCAATAATCATAATCAACATGAAATTTTAATTATATAAACACATATTCCATTCAAATAATTTTGATATCATTATTATATAAGGAAAAATTTATGTGGAATATAAAATAACTAAAATTAAAAGTAATTTAATTAATAAGAAATTAAATTTAGGGCATTCCAAGAAATTATCACTATGAATACAACATGAATAATAATCACAAAATATATGATGATCAAATTTCTTATTATTGGACATAATGATCTCAGGAATCATTATACAATAATATCATATCCTTATATTAGACAATATAAAATTGATGTATATGTATACACAAGAAATATATTTAACAAAGGCCATCACATTAATTATTATTAAGAGACACTTGATATGTTAAGGGGATATTTGGTATAGGGCCCCAAAAATATCTACATGTCCAATTAATTCCTCATATATAAAACAATTCAAATAAATAATTAATAAAATGAAATATCAATAACCATCCTTATAGAGTAACGATTAGGGACTAATACTAATTTCCCACGCATATGTTTTAAATTTCTATGTAAAATACTATTTGTAAAAAGTATTTAATCATTACTAATAGGTATATCCATGATAGATAATATGTATATTTAGGGGAAATTTAACTACTAATTATAACATGAAAGAGAATATTTTAATGTAATCTTAATTATTATAAAAAATAATCAAGAATTGGCTATCAATTACTTACCCAATCAAACTATGTGTAAACCATCAAGGTAAACAATAATGATTCTTCCAATATAATATATCTCTAGTGGATCAGATTTATAATAATTTTATGATTCCATTTGTTAATTGATGTTACATCCTTAAAACAATTAATGGAAGATAGAATTTTAAATTTAAAAATAATTTTTTTAATCTAAATTTTTTATAAATATTTTTAAAACAATATTATTTGAAAATATAAATTTAAAAATATAAAAGAATATTTAAAACATTTTTTTGGATAAGATATTTTTTCATTCCATACATTTGTTACTCAATAAATTAAATATTATTTTCACATGTTTTGTAAATGTAAAACAATCCTTCTACAGAAAACATAATGAAGATTCATTTCCAAAAAATTAATTAAAACTCAATCATGATACAAAATGACTTTAAGAAAAACATTTTTACATCATTAAACACATTTTTTAATTTTTTTTTGAAATCCTAAATTTGAATGATAATTAATTGTCGATCGAAGATTAATTAATTTCATATTTTATTTTAGAAAAAAACTTATTAATTGAAGTAAAAAGTGGAGGAATATGGTCCATTTTCAGGAAAACATCATATATAATAAGGGGTAAAAAATTAGATTCATTAATTATACAATGAGTAAACAATATACTTCAATAGAAATATATGTGTAAATAGCCTCGCTTAAATTGAGATTGTGAAATAATGTATTAAAAATATCATAAAATTGAGGAGAGAGTTAATAAATAAATAAATTAGGTGTATTAAATGTAAATGAACAAAGAAATAGAAATAAAAAAAATAACACATTCATAATCCTTTACACATATATTCTTGAAATTTAAAATACAATTAAGATGGAACATGACTTGATGAAATCAATGTGTGATCTTGAATTATTTAACAGTGTGTAGTTTTCATGTAAAATAATCATGGATGAAATTATTCAAATTAAAAAATAAAATAAAATTATTTATGATGCTTCCATGATATGACATGAGAAATTGGAATTTTATACAACATATAAATTTAATTCGGTATTGAAAATTTCAATAGTCATCAATGAATGGAAATTGAGACGAATTCCCTTACCTTAAAATTAATTTTCCGTGAATGTGCTTTAAAATAAATTATTATGGTTATAAAAATATTCTTAAATTATAAAAAATTATTATTCATATTTGTTATATCATATATTTTCCTTTAATTACCCATCAACAATCATTTGTGTGTAATTAGTCATTTTTTCTACTGTTTCGATATATAACTTCCTTATTTTCCCAACCATTTTTAATATTAATATTTTGGTTTTTGATAATATTATATGGTTACATAATCAACATAATTAAATTAATGTTGTTAATATAAATGATATGAAATATTTATAATTTTATAATCACTATTTTAATTTTAACATGGAGAATAGTTCAAATCTTTTTTTGGAGATGGTAGTCCTTATGTAAGCAGAGATGAAATTATCATTCCTTAATGGGTGAAAGTGTACATATATACGTCATATATTAATTTTATAAAATTAATATAATTTCATAGATATCACTTATTTTAATTCAATATATTTTTATTAATATCTATTTAATGAATATGTGAAAAATGAATCACAGTGCTTCATGAGGTGGTTGTCTACCATATACTTGAGTGAGGTTTTCATATTTTAAATAAAATAAAAATTAATAAAATATATGTCATATTTTGATTCCATAGGTATAATAATTTAAAAAATAATTTATATTTAAATTGAACACATGAATATATTTGACTATGATTTTTTTAAGGAATATGTGTTTAATCTATTTAGTTGGCATTAGTTTTTCATACACACAATCAACGATATTGATTCCCATTTATTGGAAGAGGATATGGATATAGTTTGTTACATTAACATAATAATATATAATTATATTTTTTATATTTTTTCAATGATACTATAATTATTTAACAATATTTTACAGATGGTGAAGGGAAATAAATTAATAGCGATCATTTTTGAACATTACCTTTTCTTGGGAAAACATATTTATGTTTTCACCAAAATAATTCCTATGATGGATTTATAATGACTAAATCCAATCGAGTATATTTTTAGAGTATTATTTAAGTTATTTATTCATTTAATTTATTACCCCAATGGATTTCGGAGTCTGAAGAGTGTATGATAGGGGTGGCCTTTAATCTGTTTGGGTTGGGAAATACATTGAATTATTGAAAATATTGAATCCAAAAAACATATTTATTAATAAAAAATCCTCAAAATGGGTCATTATTGGCCCATATAGGTGATAATTTCTAAACATGACCATAAAATGTTTATTTTACAAGTCTCGGGTCATTTGATCCTTATCATTTAATTTTAATTATCCAAATAATCAGTTTTCACCTTAACCAAGAGTAATATTTTCTACTAATTTAACTATTAATGTAGGTAAGATATTTTGGTAAAATTATTAGATAATATAA
Source organism: Viscum album (assembly GCA_963277665.1). NCBI lineage: Eukaryota > Viridiplantae > Streptophyta > Magnoliopsida > Santalales > Viscaceae > Viscum > Viscum album. The sequence continues at coordinate 1,760,072,632 of OY728120.1, read as the reverse complement.
AATACTCTTATCCCAAATATGTGACATATTTTTCTATATTGAATTCATATAAATGTCATATTTTTATTTAAAATTAAACCCACAATCATTTTGAAAATTGGATTTTCTAGAAAAATCATTCGAGAGATTAAACATTTGTTTAATGATAAGTCAATATGAAATAATTTTCAATCACTTAAATTTTTTAAATTTAAATCCAATTTAATTATTTATACTTTAATCCCAATTTAAAATTTAATTTACCCATATAAATTGTTTAATCAAAAAGGAATATTTCAATAAGTATCCTTAATTTTCCATAATCCAAAAAAATTAACTACTTTTAGAAATTTCTAAATAATTTCAACCTAATATAATTTTTATGTTATGTTATAAATATTTTTTCAATTTAAATTTTTATTATTTCACAAATTGGTAAAAACTAATGTCATCTTATGTGTGATTGAGCGACCAATCTGCCTTTTAGAAAAAAAAATCTTTTAAAAAATCCTTTATTTTTCTATAAAAAGTTTCATATTTTCCCTATAAAAATTAACTAACCAACGAATTTATTATTTCATGTGAAATCCATAATAATTTCATAAATTTTTTATTAAAATTTATACCCTCGATTTTAATTAATATGTTATTACATTATATAATAATATTATTTTTTAAATTAAGTGTGGGTGTTATGTATGATATCGAAGAGAAAATAATATTTAAAATAAAATATATCATGGATTATAGTGGTGTTAAATTCTCATATAATATAAGTGTTTCATTTCTTGTATTCTATTGAACCCAATTTTAATCATTTAAATATTAAGTTTTTACATTCTACCCATGTTAAATAAATTTCATCCTTGCGATTTAATCATGATCTCTGTAATCAATGGTTTGATATTTGAAATTAAATTTTATGTAAACAGAAATTATAAAAATGATTTATAAAATATATTTTTAATATGATTGTAATTTATTTATTATGGTTATTTAGAATAAAATATACTTGTATTCGAAACTAGAGAACATTGGTTCCATGAGATTATATGGACATTTATGAAAAGTGTAAATATTCTCATAGTTTTATTGAGATCATTAATCATGTGAAGGTGAATCGTCAATATATTTTAAAGGAACTAAAAAACCAAAATATATTACAATTGAAAATATTATAATATTAATGAGATACAAATGTAACATGAATTTTTTTCCAAACTATTTTTTAATATTGAATATTTCTTTTACAATAAAATAATATATGAAAAATTAATTTCCTTATATGTTTTAATTTACAGTGTATAATTTCATCCATTGGATTTTATTCAATCAATTTAAACATCTTAAATATCGAAAATCAATCATTATTCCATATGAACTAGTATTAACTTTTAAAGGATTGTCTGATAAATAAAAGAGATATTTGTCTTTCTACCTATTTAAAAATAGTATACAAAAAAATATAGTTATCACAACATATTCAATAAAATAAATCAATATCTAAACCTAAATTGTAACAACCATGTTTTATAAAAAATAATTAGTTTCCAAATAAGTATATATAATTACATATTAAACAAGACACAATATAGACTAATGGTTGACGATAAAACCATATCGCCCTTCAGTTTAGGGTAAAATCCCAGGGGCCTTTATAGAATGAAATAAGATGCCTTTTTTCTATTGAAACAATAAAAAATTTCCTCTTATGATCGAAAATTTTAATGACCCATAATAAAAAATATATCAAAGATAAGATAAACCTTGACTATTGTTTTTGAAATTAATTTTATGTCTAAATTAATTTAAAAGAATTCTTCTTAAAATAAATATTTTATATACTAAAATAATATGTTGTATTCCCATACATTTCATCTAAATATATCCTTCATCATGTGAAATAATGAAATCATAAATTTTCAAATGGGGTTCTTAAGACATTGAACTTATGATCAACAATATATTCAAAAACCTGTTATGTTATTCTTAACTCTTATGCTAATGAAGTGATTTATGCATACAAATTTAAACACAATACTTGGAAGATTCATTATTCTTATAACCATAATACCATAATATAAAATAATTCAACCATTTAATATTTGAATAATATTACATAAATACGTCTTCTTTAATATTTAATCATAGGTCCATCCATGTTCATTGAGATACCATTTATAAGAGGTTATTGACTCCAATAATTCTAAAGATCAAAAAATTTATGATAATTAGATATAATTAAACATGCATGATTGAATGTGTTTCCTTCAATCATACTCTTCATCTTTCCTTATCAATACATTTATTTATACCCTTATTTTCATTAAAAACAATTTTTCTCATTCCTTTATCACACCTTCATGGTTGTCACATTCCTCATTTCTATCATGATGGATATCATACATTCCTTAATCCATGATCTCCACCACATGAGATCATATCAAGAGCTATCTTTTTCTTCATTAGTGAGTTTGGGAGTTTGTTAATATATAGTTTGTTAATAATATTTTTGGATAATTGATTAGGCATAATAAAAATATATTTCAATCCTATCATCATCCCATTTGGTTTTTCATATTCACTAAATTTTCCATCATGTTCAATGTCTACATGATTCATCTGATTTCTATCCCATTAATACAACCCAAAAGCATAATGTGAGCAACAATTATCATAGTGGAAAAAATATATAATCCTTTATAAGTTTCCCAAATAATTCCACCTTATATTAAATAAAATGCATCTTTATTTTATCATATGTCATTTATTATCATTATCAATTGAAATACTTTAAAAAAATTAAAAATAAAATAAAAATATTAATCATATCAGTCATGACTATCTAGATAGCTACATAGTTAGTCACATTATCATGTATTAGGAAACAATCAATTCATGCCTGATGTTCCTTTTTGGACTAATTAGATCTGGGTACATCTTTTCCAAAAAAACATTAACTTTTTCTTTTGTAGAATGATATTTATTTCCCAAAAAAAAACATATAATTTCTACATTAAAAAATAATTATGATGTTTTCTATACTTATAATTAATGTGTATCAATGGTTTATGCTCCCTATGTAGTGCCCAATGGATTATGCTGGTATACAGAGAAGGGTAGGGTAGTCAGTGTATATATGTTGTCCAAAAAATATATTTCATATCTTTTACCCATTTTTAATTATAACTTGTGCACTTGTGGGAGTGAATAGATCTTCCCTACTTACAAACAAAATTATACAACATCCAATACATGATGTTAATGCAGCTCAACACATGGAATTTCTACAATATCCACCCTTGATGTGGGTGAATATGTTCTTACAATGTTGGAGATAATCTGAGACATATAATTTCCACTGCTAATAATCAATATGATTAAAAATATTGACAATCATTATAAATTCATGGAAAACAAATCAATTAATTTCTGATCACAACTGATTATAATGGTCTATCTCCTAATAGGATCTTTGGACTCGCATCCCACATATGTTCTTTATACTGACTCCCACCAGTGATGTTGTCTCCACAAAAGCTCATGTTATTTATACTACAATCTAGACAGTTCTTTAATATATACTTTTTGTGAATGGGCCTTCAACATCAGCTAACTTCTGATGTATTGATCTATTGTCCTTGTTCTGTTTCAAGTCCATATGGTATAATCTTCAGAATAAATATCAATCTTGCTCACATTAAAACTGATCACCTATAAATGGTCAGCTACATTAGTTCAATACTTCATGAGCTATTCCTTCTTTTACTGAATACCTGGCCTCACTCAAAAATGAAAACTCAGATAAAAAAAATATTCTATAACACCTAATGAATTTCGGCCCCGTTATCAATCTCAAATTACTACACACTATTTTTGAAACATATATTGCATGATCTCATCTTCAAACATCATCCCTGTATTTATAACATTTCATGGATTTATTTTTTATTTCTCATGTGTCTATGTGAATATGGTTTAATGCGTCTAATAGTTTTTATATGTGTTCTCAAACACTTATTTTTCATTATGCTCACTTAACAGTTCAAAAACACTATTGACTTTATTCCTCATATGCATATGAATATGAATGAGATCTCATGAGTTTATACTTTTCAGTTGTACACTTCACTTTGTTTGTATACTTCACCATCATGCAATAGGTATAGGCACATCTATACCATGATAGAAGTGTATCGACACAAGTATTATCCCATTATCCCTAGTATTCATAGAGTTTTTGTTTGAATCAATCAAACCTCTTCCACAATCACTCTATATCGAAGGTTTGTACATGGTTATATTATACATGTCTAGAAAATAAGGTATATTTTTTTTATAAAACCATTCTAACAATAGGGTCATATGTGATCTTCATGAAATAATTATGATACTTGAATTATCAGAGATCATCACACTATCCTAGAAGATCTCGTTAGAAGTCAATTTTAGAAGTTGATTTTCGGAAAAAATTTCCTCACAAATCTCTATGAGTGTGCTACGAATAAGATTAGTACTTGTGGTTTTCTTCACCTTCATATAAAATGTTATAGCATGGAATCTGTCATGAACATTATTTTCAAGGCACTCCATTTCTATCTCAAAAAATCTCTTCGATATGAGATAAATGTTTGTAGAAAAACTGGTTAGCTTCGATATTTATTCGAATTTATCATCAACGTAGAACCATCTAGAATCATGGATGGTCACATTCATTCACATTCAATAATGTTTGGATAAAAATTCCTTATATAATCAAGCTTTTGTAACTCACTATATTCTAAAAAATAGATCTTCTATTAATGATGGGAACGAAATTAAATAAAATTTTGACAATCAATGAATTTTTAGAACACTCAAACCAAGATCTAAAGTATAGAATCAATATTATATCGATATATCATGGATTTCGATATCAGTGGATAGATCTTCAATGTGAATGGATCTCACAATGACTTTCTGAAGAAGAAAATTAACCTTAAATGGGATCTATTAACACTGAGTTGATTATTGATAGATCGAACGACCAGAAACAATCATCCAAACAAATCACATTGTTAAACTCATAGAGAGATGATCATAAAACCATTATATTTCACTGATCATATCCAACAGCTAAAATAAATTCAATGAAAAAAATTGAATCTCCCATTAAAATTTCATTACTCAAAGAACATCTTTACAATAATCATCACAACATCCATTCACCAGAAATGTCATCCCCCTCCTTCAATACCACCCATACGGGTTTTTCGAGCATGCTCCTACACCCTTCTCCACCATCTTACATCCCCACATGGTGGAACATATACACATTTCCTCGAATATAAATACCCTTAAACTTCCACAACTACCATCTCATGCAATCCAGCTTAGGGTTGAGCTCAGCTTCCCTTGTTGTATTATTTCCCATAGTTGGATCTGTGGTGTCTATTTTTAATATACTACTAAATAAAACAATTTATCACATGATTGATTCAAGAATTTAAATTCTTATCATGCATTTATTGTTCTAAAAATATAAAATTCTTCAACATATCATTCATGAAAACATCTTAGTTGCTACCGCATTCACTGTCATAATAATTGTGTCAACTAAATAAATCAATGAAACAAGTTATCAAAACTATTAACCATCTTAAAAAGCTTCCCAATTTAACAAGTCATTGAATTTTCTTCTTCATTAGTAATTGATAAATTTTTCAACCTCAAAAAATCACTTGGTAATCCCAATACACCTCTTTGGATTTGTTGTGAATACTCATATCATCATAAAATTAAATTATATATTATAACCCTTATTGGTAATAATTCTAAATATAAAAGTATATGTACAAATTATCATTTACAAAATTGAAATTCTAACAATACCCTCACCCCATATAGAAATTTTTTTTTATTTCTAAAAAATATGGAATCACTACAATCTTAGAAAATAGATGAACTTAATCATCACTATGACTACGTGAGAAATTCTTAATGTTTAAAACAAGTGTGAACAAATTTAACATCAATTATTTCATTAATCTTACATCATGGGATAAAAATCCATAAAACCAATTATCAGGGGTTGTTCAATTGATTTACAACAAATCATCTTCGTACTTATGATTAAAATGATTAAAATAATTATAATTCAAGAAATTATTTCCCCTTTGAAATTATTTTTTCATTCATAATCATGTAATCAGTGTCTACCTTTCCTATGAATATATACGTTACCTTCAATTCCTTGTAGAAAAATCCCAAAATATATGGGAATATTGGTGATCTCTAATGATCCTAAAATAAGGAAATTGGGTAGGGAGTTTCTCTTAAAACAAGAAATATTCTTCAATAAAATAGGTGTCTTTACTCTTAAGAACAAGGAAATTTCATTCTTCTATTATTACTCCAACTTTTTATCCAATTCTAGCTTCTTTAGAAATATGATTAAAAAATATTTTGATACATTATATGACTTAGTCTTGTGTATTAACTCCTTTTTCATAGTAGTATTTTTTACATAAGAAGACATCAGTGTTTTATGTTTGTTATTTACTAGTCCTATTTGTCCAGGAAGCCATGTGTTTCATTTACCAGTAATATGGACATACATTTTTCACCATTCACAAAAATCACTAGAAATCATATGTTTACAAATTTTAGACAACCTCTCAAGAAGTTTGAGTTTTTCATGATGATTTTGTTGCAATAAATCAATCCTGACACTTGTTTCTGAGTTAAATTACCTTTTTTACATCGGCTTGCATCAACTATCACAGGTGTTTATGAACTATTTGAAAAAGTCAATGATATTACCTTCTCTTCCATATAAGAAGAATAGTTTAACTGGTATAATGTTTATGTCATCATTCATCTGGGAAGAAACATGATTCATAGTTTCCTTAACATTCTTACTCTAATAATATCCCAAGTGAAGTTTTCATGCGTTTGTTCATGGCCTCAGAATTTGATGTGGTATCTTCTATATATCAGCATATGCATAGAGAATTGTCGGTACATACCATCACTCATGAAAACTGGGACCACTTGTCAAGACCCGTCCTCGGGGCCCGTGCCGTGACGACCCCAAGCCCGCTTTCCATAGGCCAGGGGCTGGAGACTAGCACCAAGGCGTAAATCCCGATAAACAGGGATGGAATTGCCTTTGTAAAGTAAACAACCACCACAGAGTAAGCAACCAGAAAGAGTAAACACTAAGTAAAAACTGTAACAAGCTGTGCTGAAAGTAAAAGGGGTCGGAAATACAAGCCCAACTATAAAGTAAAACTGAAAGGGGAAAACAACAACTGAAAAGAAAAGCTGCAGTGTCGAGCCGTCCTCTAGAAGTCCCACCTGAAGGGTGAGCACAGATAGCCTCCACAGCTCCTCCGTCTAGTCGTTCACTCCGAGTACGTCCCGCCCAGTGGTCCACCTCCTGGTACCGTTCTGCTCCGCAAGCCTCCACCACGATCAGCGTTGTTCGTCGTCTGCAACCAACACAACGAAGTGCAGGCATAGAACGTGTAGGGGTGAGTATAAACTACTCAGTAGGGACCCCGAGACCCCCGAAGGTCTCCAGAAATCCACAAAGGAAAGATACAATCACGAAGTAACAACTGACACTACTTAGGTATATGCCCATACATATACCTAAGTCATCAATTCCTGTTCGGCTCCAACATCCGAGCCCAATCACAACCCAGTCCACACAGGAAAGAAAAACGTAAACCCATACAGGATAACACAACACAATCCATGAAGGAGAGTAAAAGTAAATCCACACAGGATAGCTCAACACAATCCACAAAGGAGAGTAAACAGTAAATCCACACAGGATAGCTCATCACAATCCACAAAAGAGAGTAAACAGGATTCATCTCACATAGGTACTTCTTCATATGACATTAGAGATAATCAGATGTATCCACTGATTCATCTAAGCTGTCGGACCCAAAAAGGATCTGTACGTACTAACCCTCGCAATGACCGACACATGATCGATCATTAAGTTGAACCCAAACCTATTGGGAAACTCCTTCTCCATTAAGTACAGTGGTTTTACCACTACAACCAAGCGCTTCCCCTCTTACCTTGGACAACTGTAGTTCTCCACCTATCGTGTACTGTGGGCCTGCTGCTACAACCAAGCGCTCCCCCATGCCGCTACAACCAAGCGCTCCTCCGTCTTGGGTCTGTCGCTACAACTAAGCTCTCCCCTGTGCCGCTACATCCAAGCGCACCTCTATCATGGGTCTGCCGCTACAACCAACCACTCCCCTATGCCGCTACAACCAAGCGCATCTCTGTTGTGGGTCTGCCGCTACAACCAAGCGCTCCCCTATGCCGCTACAACTAAGCGCACCTCTGTTGTGGGTCTGCCGCTACAACCAAGTGCTCTCTTGTGCCGCTACAACCAAGCGCACCTCTGTTGTGGGTCTGCCGCTACAACCAAGCACTCCTCCGCCGGGCTATCCGTAACACACTGAGTCGTTCGATCAGCAGTCGTCCCGTCTCAACCAGATCTAGGGTTTCCGCACACAGCATGCTCTTTCTGGGAGGGTCCACTCCACTAGCTAAGAGGTCGATGCATCAACTGACATGTAGTCCAAAGTTGATGTATCCCAAGATGTATCGTAGTGGTCACTGCCGAAACACAGAGGATTTCCATACTTATTTTCTTTATCGTCGCAGTCGACTCCACTAAGGATCCATGTACAGTCGTCGTCGTCATAGCAGCAATTACAGCCAGCTCTAGGGTTCCCGCACACAGCAAGCTCATTCGAGATGGTCCGCTCCACATGCCGAGAGGCTGATAAATCAACTGATACATAGTCCAGAGTTGATGTATCCTAAATTTCCGCATCGTCAATAGGAACTCAACGTCACAGACGGCGCGTCAATCGGAAGCCCGGTCTGAGAGTTATTGGCTTTTTCGTCCTAGGGACCCGGTTGTTTTTCAAGGCAAAACCAACCCGACCGTAGTACACCTACGTCCAAACCTCGGGCGGAGTAAGTCAAAAGATCCATCTCACTTAGAGGAACTCAACAAAGTCGACGACACATCGATCAGACGTCCGGAGCTCAAGATATGAGCGTTTCTGCTCCGAGAGCCCGGTTGGTTTCGTGGACGAACCAACCCAGCCGGACCCAAAGTATTTCGAAACCTTGAGTGCGATATACCGAAACGACCGTCTTGATCCAAGGATCACATTTATGCTGACGACGATTCTTTTGGAGGCCTGTAACTCATGTTACGGGCAAAAGACCGAAAGGGTCCGGAAACGGTGGGTCTGGGCCCGGACCAACACGGCGGGACCCGGTCCAGCCAGGCAAGGGCGCGGCCCGGCTCGGCCGGCTGGTCCAGCTCGGCTCGGCCGAGCGGCCGAGCAAAGAGGGGGGGACTCATGCCCCCGCGTGACAATGTCGCGGCCCCCGCGGGGGGGGGGGGGGGGGTGTCGCCCTGGATCACCCGGATGCGGCCGGGCCGCCGCGTCCCTGAACCGCGGTTCCACGCAGCCGCGCAACCACCACGCCGCAGCGGCTTCAGGTGTGGCGGGGTTTTCCCGGCGGCGTGATGGGATCTGCTGCCGCCTCCGGCCGCCGGCACCGCCGTGCCGGTGTGGCGCGCCGGCGGAAGCTTCCGCGGGCCACCGGAGTTTCTCCGGTAGTCCGATTTCCTTCCCATATGCGCCGCTGTTCCTCCCGGGTTACGTTCTTCATTGCGTGATCATTAAATCGCCTCTGCGGCACGTTTTGTCGTCGCCCGCCAAATCCGCATAACATGGAAGAACTACGGAGGGTTGTCGGGCCATGTTTGTTTGGCCCGCACCCTCCGCGTTAGATAATAACAGTCGGGAGAAATATTCAACACATGAATAAAAGCAAGGAACAATTTTAATTGAATTAAAATTGAACTTGATCTGGGTTCTTTGTTTAAAATGAAACAATCACGGGAATATAATGTTATTTCACAAACAAACCCCAACCTCGTCATGTCGTCGCACGCGCTTTCATCGTGGATTTGATCGTCGCGGAAGGAGGGGATCGTCGCGTCATCGCGGTATCTGGCGTTGCGTCGACGAACTCTGAGGACCACGAAACAACAGATTTAATTATAAATAATTAAATCCGTGTGTTGTTATAAACCATAAAGAAGCTTTAAATGAAACCCTAAATCTCTTACCTCATGCAGTTGGTGATCGGAGATCGGGGCGGGGAATAACGTCTCGAATAAAGCGTCGTCACTCTCCGTGGGTGACGGCGTTCTTCTTGTTCTTCGCGTTCTTCACGTTCTTTGTGTTCTTCGTGTTCTTCGCGTTCTTTGTGTTCTTCACGAAGGATGATGAAGGCACAAAACATGTCAAAACCTCTCAACGAGCATTTTTCCTGATGTCGTGCGTTGGTCTTATTTTATTATTATGCCAACAGATTTCAAACAGGTTATGAAATGAATAAATTAATTCATTTAATTAATTCAATAAAGAAAACTGCCCAATTAATTAGTGTGTTAAGATTTTATTAAAACGAGTCAGTTGACTTTCATAATGACGGGTTTTCGCGGGTGCGTTACTTAGCGGAAAAGAAACAGTGGGGCTCGTGCGGGCCCCAACTCACAAATATCCTACCAAGGGGGTAGGATATTTTTGGATAGCACCCTATCCGTATCAACTCGGCTTAAGCAGTTTTAAGTGGATTTCAAGTGGCTTTAAGTGAAATTAAAATAAATTTTGTCGTACAAATTATTATATTTCTTAACCTTAAGCCCAAAAATTAAAAACCACACCCGAGAAAACGCAACTCCGGAAGAGGCGTTTCTAAGCAAATATCGGTGCTGCCATTCCATCGGTGCCATCGGAATTAGATTCTGAGCACCGTTTCAAAAGTTAGAAAGCCCCGCTCGTTCGTTCACTGAACATACCCGAGCCAAACTTTGGAAAATGATTACGGGCACACTGGGCCTCGGAATCAAGTGCCGTCAGAAACTGTGTTCTTGTAAAATTCCAAAGAAAATTAAGAAAAAAATTACCTTGAAATTTATAGGTCTTTATATTGCTCCTACCACAGGGATTTACATCCCCGTAAAGCTTCACTACAAACATAGGGATACAAAGGCAGTACTGAGCACGCATCTGAGCCTCCCGCTCCCACGTGCTCTCTTGGAGGTTCCCGAGCTGCCATCTGAAGTGCACCAGAGGCATCGATCGTCCACATAGTACCCGCTGTTGTAGATCCTTGATCACCACTAGGACATCCGCCTCCTGTCAGTAAAAGACTTCTGTCAGCTCTGAGCTGTCCTCATCCGCTCCTGGATGACCTGGACCTTCTCTGTCGCAGCCTGGACCATCTCCGGTCCCACAAGAGCTGCTAAGATTTCTTCTTTTCCGATAAGAGAAATATGGTCGCATACCATGGATGAACCACTTTCTTTGCCTAATACAGCCAATCCCGACATGGATGATGCTAAGCTACACCAAGGATGACGTCGTAAGGCCTCGATGCTACTACGAAGAGATCCAACCATTACTCTCGCCTCCAAGGGTTAAGTCACACTGTCGACATCAGTGTGTGGTAACTGGGTCTCCTCCAGTAGGTATCTCTCAAGTGAGGCTCTAGTCAACAGTCTAAACCAGAACCTCTTAGTAACAACACAAGAGAGGACAAGAAAGTAGATGCCACAAGAAAAGGTGTCTTTTATTACTGCAGCTCAACTACAAAGACACAAAGCATCTACAAACTTACATCAACAAAACTAGAAGCATCAAGAACAAAAGTCTCCAGGTCTGGAGCTAGTCCCGCTCTTGTCCATCTGCTCCCGGAGCTCCATGATCGTAGGCCTCATCTTCCTGAAGCTGAGCTCTCCCATGTCCTCCTTTCCCATGCGGTCAGGGTAGACCTCCTAGTGGTGGTGGTGGCAACACCCCGAAGCATTGTCCACCTCTAGCTGCACGGCCAGCTTCCCTACCATGGCTGCCTGCTCCTTACGGCCTTGTGGTCGTGGTGGACCTCCTGGTGGTGGTGGTGGCAACACCCCGAACTGTCATCCACCTCCAGATGCACGGCAATCTCCCCTAATATGGCCGCCTGCTCCTTGCGGCCCGCCCTGATCGAACCTCTTCCACTTCCTGGGGGGTCCTTCATTCATCTGTTGTTCATCCGTATGGCGGGTCGGACAGTCACGAGCCATGTGACCAATCCCGCAAGAGGAGTAACACTGCCCTCTCATGGCAAGTCGTTGTCCACCCCGAGTGCCTCGCACAAACGATCCAGAGTCAATTATCGACCACATGTAGGTCTAGTCCTCTTGTACCCCTGCGTCATCTGTCTACTTCCCGCTGTAGAAGACTCTATCGCATGCCGGCTAGTGGTGGGTCCTGCTGCTGGAGACTGCTTAGCAAGGAAACTCTCCACCAAGAGGGCTTGCTCAAACACTCCTGTCTGAGTCGGAATACTGTGTGAAATAACTGAAGATCTGATCTCTCGCCTGAGCCCCTGCTCGAAAGTTCGGGCCCTGAAAAATGGGTCTCGTACCATGTCCGTGGAATAGCGAGAGAGATCGGTAAACCTCGCCGTGTACGGGGCTACTGTCATGCGGCCCTGCCGCAGCTATAGTATATCTTGAATGCGCACTGCACGGAGGGTGGCCAGGACAAACTCTGAGCGGAAGAGGCTCTTGAAGTCTATCCAGAGAAGAGATGCCTCGTCATTCACCTGGGGCATCAAGCTCCACCATCGGCCCGCTGCTGCGTGCAGGAGGCTCGATGAAAGGACCACCATAAGATCCGATGGTGTCCTCACTAAACGGACAACTCGTACAACTGCCTCCAGCCAGTCCTCAGTTTCCTGGGGGTCCGTCTCCCCGCGGAACCTGGGTGGTCGCTGGCGCTGGAACTCATGCAGTGCACTGAGGCGACGTGCATTGTCAGTGGCTGGGGCTGGAAGCATCAGTGGCTCGGCGGGTAGAGGTACCACCGGTGCCTCTGCGGTCAAAGGGCCATGTACCAAAGCCTCGTTGCTCGGCGGGCTGTCTCCACGCACAACGCTCAGAACCCTAGCTAGCTTCCATCGTGGGGCCATCCTGAAAAGAAACAGGTGTGCCACAGTCATAACAGTGTACATGGTGATCTGACACAGAAAACATGAAACACACATGCAATCAATGTTTTTGTGCATTATGTCAGAAATCAGAAGTCAGGGTCCTGGTGTATGGATACGTCGGCCGCCACACCAACATTGGACTCCCCGGACTAATAACCACACCCAATATGCTAAACACTATTGCTCCACATAGAAGAAAGATCAGAGTCAGTGGTAGAACTGACCACCTCTGATACCAATTTGTCACGACCCATCCTCGGGGCCCATGCCGTGACTACCACAAGCCCACCTTCCATAGGCCAGGGGCTGATGACTAGCACCAAGGCGTAAATCCCGATAAACAGGGAAGGCATTGCCTTTGTAAAGTAAACAACCACCACAGAGTAAGAAAGCAGAAAGACTAAACATTAAGTAGAAACTGTAACAAGCTGTGCTGAAAGAAAAAGGGGCCAGAAATACAATCCCAACTTTAAAGTACAACTGAAAGGGGAAAACAGCAACTGAAAAGAAAACCCACAACGTCGAGCCGTCCTCTGGAAGTCCCACCTGAAGGGTGAGCACAGATTGCCTCCACAGCTCCGCGGTCCAGCCGTCTGCTCTGACTAAGTCCCGCACAGTGGTCGACCTCCAGGTACCGTCCTGCTCCGCAAGCCTCCACCACGATCAGCGATGTTAGTCGTCTGCAACCAACACAACGAAGTGCGGGCATAGCCCGTGCAGGGGTGAGTATAAGCTACTCAGTAGGGACCCCGAGACCCCCGAAGGTCTCCCGAAATCCACAAAGGAAAGATACAATCACGAAGTAACAACCGAAACTACTTAGGTATATGCCCATAGATATACCTAAGTCATCAATTCCCGTTCAGCTCCAACATCCGAGCCCAAGCACAACCCAGTCCACACAGGAAAGCAAAACGTAAACCCACACAAGATAACACAACACAATCTATGAAGGAGAGTAAAAGTAAATCCAAACAGGATAGCTCAACACAATCCACAAAGGAGAGTAAACAGTAAATCCACAGAGGATAGCTAATCAAAATCAACAAAGGATAGTAAATAGGATTCAGCTCACACAGGTACATCTTCGTATGACGTTAGAGATAATCAGATGTAGCCACTGATTCATCTAAGCCGTCAGACCCACAAAGGATATGTAGGTACTAACCCTCGCAATGACCCACACAGGATCGATCATGAAGTTGAACCCAAACCTATTGGGAAACTCCTTCTCTATCAAGTACAGTGTTTTTGCCGCTAAAACCAAGCGCTTCCCCTCTTACCTTGGACAGTTGTAGTTCTCCACCTATCAGGTACTGTGGACCTGCTGCTAAAACCAAGCGCTCCCCCGTGCCGCTACAACCAAGCGATCCTCCGTCGTGGGTCTACCGCTACAGCCAAGCGCTCCCCTATACTGTTACAACCAAGCGCACCTCTGTCGTGGGTCTGCCCCTACAACAAAGCGCTCCCATGTGCCGCTACAACCAAGCGCAGCTCTGTTGTGGGTCTTCCGCTACAACCAAGTGCTCTCCTCTACCGCTACAACCAAGCGCACCTCTATTGTGGGTCTGCCGCTACAACCAAGCGCTCCCCTGTGCTGCTACAACCAAGCGCACCTCTGTTGTGGGTCTGCCACTACAACTAAGTGCTCCTCCGTCGGGCTATCTGTAACACACCGAGTCGTTCGATCAGCAGTCGTCAAGTCTCAACTGGCTCTAGGGTTTCCGCACACAAAATGCTCTTTCGGGGAGGGTCCACTCCTCGAGCTAAGAGGTCGATGCATCAACTGACATGTAGTATAGAGTTGATGTATCCCAATATGTAACATAGTGGTCACTGCCGAAACACGGGGGATTCCCGTACATGTTTTCATCATCGTCGCAGTCGAGTTCAATGAGGATCCCTATACAGTCGTTGTCGTCACAGCAATAGTTGCAGCCAGCTCTAGGGTTCCCGCACACAACAAGCTCATTTGGGAGGGTCTGCTCCACGAGCCGAGAGGCTGATACATCAACTGACGCATAGTCCCGACTTGATGTATCCAAAAGTTCCGTATCGCCAAAAGGAACTCAACGTCGCAGATGGCGCGTCAATCGGACGCCCGGTCTGAGAGTTATTGGCTTTTTCGTCCCAGGGACCCGGTTGGTTTTCAAGGAAAAACCAACCCGACTATACTCCACCTACGTCCAAACCATGGGAGGAGTAAGTCAAAAGATCAGTCTCCCTTAGAGGAACTCAAAAAAGTTGACGGAATGTCGATCAGATGCCCGTAGCTCAAGATATGAGCGTTTCCGCTCCGAGGGCCCGGTTGGTTTCGTGGAAGAACCAACCCGACCGAACCCAAAGTATTCCGAAACCTAGAGTGTGATATACCGAAACGACTGCCTCGATCCAAGGATCACATTTCCACTAACGGCGAGTCGTTTAGAGGCTCTTAGCTTACGTTACGGGCAAAAGACCAATAGGGTCCGGGAACGAGGGGTCTGTGCCCGGGCCGACCCGGCCCGACCCCCCCATGGGTCGGCCGAAACGGGTCGACCCGACCCGGTCAGACCCGGAGGGACACGGTCCGGCTCGGCCGGCCAGTCTGGCTTGGCTCAGCCGAGTGGCCGAGCAACGCGGGGGGTGCGCATGCCCCCACGTGACAATTCCGCGGCCCCCGCAGGTGGGGCTGGATCACCCAGATGCGGCCGGGACCCTGCGTCCCTGAACTGCAGTTCCGCACGGCCGCGGAACAGACTCGCCACCGCGGCTTTAGCCGCCGCGGGGTTTTCCCGGTGGTGCGCTGGGCGGCGCCGCCGCCCGGCGGTCAGGGGCTGCCGACCGCCAGTGGAAGCTTCCGCGGGCCACCAGAGTTGCTCCGGTGGTCCGATTTCCTTCCCGTCTGCGCCGCTGTTCCTCCCGGGTTCTATTCATCACTGCGGGATCATTAAATCGCCTCTGCGGCACGTTTTGTCATCGCCTTCCAAATCCACATAACAAGGAAGAAATGCGGAGGGTTGTCGGGCCATGTTTGTTTGGCCCACACCCTCCGCGTTAGATAATAACTGTCGGGAAAAATATTCAACACATAAATAAAATCAAGGAACAATTTTAATAGAATTAAAATTGAACTTGATTCGGGTTCTTTGTTTAAAAAGAAACAATCACGAGAATATAAAGTTATTTCCCAAACAAACACATACCTCGTCAAGTCGTCACACGCACGTTCTTCATGGATTTGATCGTCGCGGAAGGAGGGGATCGTCGCGTCGTCGCGGTATTCGGCGTTACGTCGACGAACTCCGAGGACCAAGAAACAACAGATTTAATTATAAATAATTAAATCTGGGTGTTGTTATAAACCACAAAGAATCTTTAAAAGAAACCCGAAATCTCTTACCTCAAGTAGTTGGTGATCGGAGATCGGGGCGGGGAAGAACGTCTCGGATGAAGCGTCGTTAATCTCTGAGGGTGACGGCGTTCTTCGCGTTCTTCGCATTCTTCACATTTTTCGCGTTCTTCACGTTCTTAGCGTTCTTCGCGAAGGAGGATGAAGGCACAAAACTTGTCAAAACCTCTCAACGAGCATTTTTTCAAATGACGTGCGTTGGCCTTATTTTATTATTATGCCAACAGATTTCAAACAGGTTAAGAAACGAATAAATTAAATCATTGAATTACTTCAACGAAGAAAACCGCCCAATTAATTAGTGCTTTAAGAATTTAAGAAAACGCGTCAGTTGACTTTCATAATGACGGGTTTTCGCAGGTGTGTTACTTAGCGGAAAACAAACAGTAGGGCTCGTGCGAGCCCCACCTCACAAATACCTTACCAAGGGGGTAGGATATTTTTGGATAGCATCCTATCCGTATCAACTCTGCTTAAGCAGCTTTAAGTGGCTTTCAAGTGGCTTTAAGTGAAATTAAAATAAATTTTGTCGTACAAATTATTTTATTTCCTAACCATAAGCCCAAAAATTAAAAACCACACCTGAGAAAACGCAACTCCGGAAGAGGCATTTCTAAGCAAATATCAGCACTACGATTCCATAGGTGCCCTCAGAATTCGATTTTGAGCACCAGTTCACAAGTTAGAAAGCCTCGCTCATTCGTTCACAGTACGTACCTGAGCCAAACTTTGGAAAATTATTCCGAGCACACCGGGCCTCAGAATTAGGTGCCGTTAGAAACTGCGTTCTTGTAAAATTCCAAAGAAATTTAAGAAAAAAATTTCCTTGAAATTTACGGGTCTTTACACCACGTTTATATTAATAATCATCAAAGTCTTCAAAACACCCTAGTATATAATTGATAGACAGATTCATCTTCAAATGTTAATTATGATTCAATTCTATAAGATTTTTATTAACATCTTATATGATCCCCCTAAATTCTAACCTCTTATAATTATCATGTATAGACATATTTTGTAAACATCAAATATCCCGATTCCCAAAATTCCTACTGCACAAACAGTAGAAAAAAATCTAGATTTTTTCTTTTTTTCTATAACTTGTCTAGTTTTGACATCCTATATATTTTGTATAATATGATAATTCATCTAATATATTTGTAGGGAAAACAATTTATACGTTTATTGGTTTAAAACTCTCATAAAATGGTGTATTTATCTTCTTTCTTCTTCACCCATGTTTTCCTAGAGTTTTTTTGGTCCTGTTCTTGTGAATGAAACAGTATTATCACAAACATAATATTTTGGATAAAGAGTTACCCGATTCAATGATATTTAAATTAATTTATAGTTATGTAATCTAAATCGCTTCTTGGCACTTCAATATTTCTTTTCATATGTAATATTTTTTTCATAATTACTCTTAGCATCACTTCTAATCTTATGATTTAGCGAACTTTCAACATGAATAATCTCATGATTTATGAACGTTACCTCCATCTCAAGATATTTGAGACATAGAGAATTCTTCTGGCCATCAAGTGATTTCACCATATCTTCACACACCTACTAGGAATTTAGTAATTATGATTACATTATATTTTTCAAATTAACTACCATTTCAAGACACTTCACGTTGAGTAATTGTTTCTCATCTCCAACATCTCTTAGTTTGACTTCCCATTAACTCTTAATTTTTTTTACAATTGAACAACATGAATTTGACTTACTTCTAGTAGATAATTATTCATCTCATTAATTCTATTTTTCTTGACCTCTAGCTACGATTATATAACATTCATTGAGGTTTTGTGTAGTTTCTCCAATCCACAAATTACTTTTGTATAAACTTTCCCAGTCTTAGCCTTCTCCCAAAAAGTCCTCTATAATTCATCTTCAATCAAAATTAATACTTTTTTTAATTCAATGTAGAATTCTATTATGGTTTTTTTTCATGATGAATGTCTCATCCTTTTCGTTGATTTACCATTTAGAACCCTTAATATTCATTACATTTTATGGAATTCTTCAACTGTATGAATAATCTCTATAATTACATTCTCAGTAACTTCTTTCTCACACACATTTCCTTATAATAGTTTTATAATATTGGAGAAATGATCAGTGTGAAGTGATATAGATTCTTCATTGGCATAAATAATTTTTTATATAATTTTAAATCATTGAATCTTTTTTCCAATTCTTAATCCAAATCTGAGCTTCCTTTTCATGTTATGAGTTATCAACATATAGTACTAGATAAAATAAAATAATTAGGTGAAAATATCAGAAGGAACATTGTCAATATAATTTTAGATTTTTGATTAAGAATCTCAGAGTGATTCAATAAAATAATCTTCATCACTGATTTAACCATAATCATCAAAAATATATTTATCCACTTATTTAACAAATATTATTGACAGAATACCATTATGAATACATCTTTTTTGTGACGTATCATACATATTTTTAAAATTCATTCTCATAATTATTGCCTCTTTATCTTATATATTCTTCATGTTTTTATCAATAACCTCTTTGTTGGTACTGACAGAGACATCAACTGATCATTATACATGATATACCTCTATTACATCATAAATTTCAAATTTTCACTTTATATAGTTCTGATACAAACTATTTGGACAATAAGATATTTCCAATTAGAGGTGTAACCTATTCTATGAAACCAATTGTAGTGCCTAGTGGATCATGCATGTTCACTGATATGTGGGAATCAATATGCATAGGTTTTACCCAATTTTTATTCTCTCTTACCCTTTTTTAATACAAATATATTCACTTGTTTGAGTGAATTGATATACAACGTTTCCAAAAAAAATTATACTGTATTCAAGATAAAAAGTAAATGAAGCTCAACAAACAATATTTTTACATGGTTCAACCCTGATGTGATTTTCTTTGTCCATGTTGTGTTAATGATAATTAGAGACACATAATTTTCACTAGAAATAAAAAATGTGATTAATAATAAAGAAAATCTCCCAAAATTCCAAGATGATGAACTCTTGTAATGTCTGATTACAACTAATTACTCGGGACTGTCTCACCACACGGTCATTAGACTAGAATCCCACTAGTGTCCTTTAGAATGACTCCCTTCAGTTGAGCTATCTCTCAACGATCTCATGTTATTTACATTGGCATCCCACCAGTTCTTCAATGAAAAAAATTTATGAACAATTATTATACTTCTACTGAATTCTAATGCAGTGATATATTGAACTTTCTCTATATCAATTCCACATAGTATAATATTTTGATTGACTCTCAGGTATTCTTACATTAAACCTGAACCCCCATAAATGGTCTGCTTCCATAGTTTAACATTTCAGGGTATATTCCTTCATCTGCTGAATACTCAACCACACTCAACACTGAAAAAAAGATACATAAATTTTAGGTTACATGCATAGAATTACTTACTTCGCTTTAGTATCAAATTACTTCACACTATTTATGAAACATATGTTTCATGTGAACTTATTCAAACATCATGTATGTATTTATATCATTGCATGGGCTTCTCCTTTTAATTTATCACAAATATATGTGAATATTATTTAATGGATTGAAGTATTTTTTATATGAGTTATCAAACACACATTTTCCATTATGCGAAATTCACAGTTCACACACACCATTTACTTCACTATTTGTACACAAATATATATGAAAGAGATCTCATGAGTGCATATTTTTAGTTATATGTCTAATTACATTTGTAGAATTCTCTTTCACATAATAGATATGCACACATCTGATGTATGATATCAGTCACTTTACATAACTAATGTCACACAGTCGCTTGTATTAATAGAGTCTTTCTTCGATTCAATCAAACCCCTTAATAAATCACAATATATGAAATGTCAGTACAAGGTCATCATAAATAAGTCTAGTAAATAAGGTATATATTTTTTGAAACCCTTCACATAATAGTGTGATACATGATCTTCATTCATGCAATAAGATTAATTAATTATAAAATATCATTGCACAAGCCTAGAAGATCTCATTAGAAATCTAGTCCACAAGTAGCTTTATAGAACGTTTTTTATCACAAAGTTCCTAGTATGTGCTATGTTTAGGTCAAGTACTCACGTGATTATACAATTTTACATAAATAGTAGTACATTGGTATCCTTTGTGAACAAAACATTCATAGAAGATTGTTTCTCAGACCAAAATAGCTCTCGAATGTGAGGTTTATGTTAGTAAAAAATAATCTCAGATTCGGTTTTTATAGGCATCAATCATCATCTTAGAACCTTCTAGAATCTTGAATGATCATGTTCATTCACTTTCAACCATCATAGTACAAAACTTTATTAGATAATCAATCCTCTACAACATAAAATTTTTGGACAAATAGATCTTCAATTATTGATGAAAATGATATTTCATTATAATTAGATAATCAATAAATTTTTAAAAAAATCAAATGAATTTCAAAAGGCTCGGATAAATATTTTTTCAATATTTCATGGTTCCTTGGTTGACATGGATGGAGATTAGAATGAACATGGACTCACAAAGTCTTTTGGAAGAAGACTACATAGCTTAAATGGGATCCAATTATGCTATGTTGATCATTGATAGAATGGACGTTGAGTGAAAATCATCCCAACACATCATATTGTTAAAATCATAGTGATATGATGATACAACAATGATATTTCACCAAATAGATCAAATGAATATTATGCATTCTATTCAAAACATTTGATCCCAATATTGAAATGGCTTCACTCTCATTTCTTCTTTATAATACTCAATGAAACATTAATTTAATAGAAATGTCCCATCCCCCCTCCAAAAACACCATATACTAGTTTTGTGGGTGTTTTTCTAAACCCATATTTTCCACCATGTCACCCCACATGGTGTTTCTCTGTTACTTCTACACCTGCAATTTGTACACCATTATACTTCCACAACTATAGACTAATGCTGGGTAGGATAGTGTTGAGCTCGGATGCCCTTGTAGTGGTTCTACCCTTAACAGAGTATGTGTTGGAAATTTTTTATTGCACAAAACATTAAATAAAATAACCACACACTTGATTAAATAATCTAAATTTCTATCATGCATGGATTGTTCTACAAATATCGAATCCTTATCTGTCTCATGCATGGCCTCTTCTTATTTTATAACTCTATTCATTATTACAAACATTGTTTCAACTCAAAGGATCAATGAAACAGGTCCTAAAAACTACTAACTAGCTCTAAAATCATTAAAATAAAATAACACATTAAAGTTTTATCAACTTAAGTAATTGAAAACAATTTCATCATCAAAAAAACAATTAATCTATTCACCCTATTGTTATTTTCCCTAAATCCAGTTGCCACGGTCTTTACTAAATATCCATTGATCCCAATTAAAATTGATATATCAATGGTATCACTATGTTTGTGGTTATTGTATTGCAATGCCATAATATACAAGGATTATCATCATAATGGATAGAATTGTTTAGTAGTTTTGGTAAACTGGATTTATAGATTATTATCATATTACAATTAATGAATGACTTTTTATCATTTTTTAACATCAATATCATTATTTCCTCTAGAATATACTTTTATAACACTCATAGTATATTTCATGGATTCCACATAAAGGAATTAAAATAAGGGTAACCTAAAATACTAAATTTAGGTTATATACAATAGAAGAAATCAATAATCAAAAATAATAATCAATATAATAGAGAAAATATTGAACATATATTATTTTTTATTAATATGACTATCATTATTAGATATGGTATAATAAATTTGGCTTGGTTTATAACTAAAAAAATAATTGAGAAACAAAACATGAGAAAAATGAATCTAGAGATAAAATTATTGTGAAAATATCATGCATAATATTAACTAAATTCTTGATGACGGAAAATATTAATTATTGGAAATCATGATCATATACATCATGATACCTCAACTGTAATGTCCATTTGTAAGATATTCTTAAACTCATGGGTTTGTATAAACAAGAATAACATTTAACTATAGCTAGACAACTAATTTGTCTTATGATATTATTGACCAATCGAGGGTATATCAATAGTAAGACCCCACCCAAATCTATATTTTTAAATAATTTCTCATATACTAAATAATAAAAATCATTCAAAGACAATATTCATTTTCAAAGAAAATCCTATCATGTATGTAAAATGAATTTTGAATAATTTCTCGACTTAATAATATAAAAGTCTCTATAAAACACCATATATTTAATTGAAATATAGATTATGTAATAAATAAATCCATGATATATACTATTGATATTTATCGAAAATTTAATTTATAATTATTATATGAAAGATAGTATTTCAAGGGAAAGGTATACTTTAAAATGATAATCAATAAACAATTTTCAATATATTACATTGAAGAATTGATCGTAAACCATAAAATAAAGTAATAGAAATATTATAAATACAAAATATACCTTGTAGATACTAATTATAAAAATGTGTTTATTTACATTACGAATAGAAATACCATAAAAATGTATGTCAAAAACATTACAGAGAATAACCATTTCACATTGAAAATATTTTTTATAATAAATGTTCACAAAATATTTTGAAAACACCTTTCCTTGTTAATAATTATTATATATTATAAACTAATTTTTAAAACCCAAACTATTTATGATGGATCTGAGTTCTACACATGTCATAAATATTAAAAAATGATTTATTCCCCATTTTTTTTGGTAAATTTTAAATGCACATTGTTTGGAAAATGACATCAAGATTCATTATAATGTTTTTGAAAAAGTCAATCATGGTTAAATATTTTTTTAATAAATCATTTTTATAATGTTAAAAAATTAATCATTTTCAAATCCCATGTTCTTGGAAAAAAAATTATTTTCGGCCGAAGAGATAAATTTTTTCATATTTGATGAAAGATATTGTTGAGTGAATAAGGTTTTTCTTATGACTTTTAACATTCCTTCTTGTTTTGAAAATCACAAACACCCTATACTTAAGAAAATCTATATTTTAACAATATAAGGAAAATTTCTTTCTCAAAATAATTTACCCCTACCATATTTTCATTGTTCATATAAATATTTTTCTTAAGTATTAAAATCAGATTCATCTCTAGAAAACATGGAATCATATAATGCTAAGGTATGAAAAATTCTGTTTAGGATCCGAATTCTGGATGTGGACTGTAATGATGTTCTACTCCAAATTCTGGAAACGAACTCTAATAAAGTTCCATTCCGAATTCTAGATATGAACTCTAATAAAGTTAAATTATGAATTATGGATACGATCTCTCATATAGATCAACTTCGAATTATGGACTCCAATGATTAATTATTTTGATTCTGAACTTTTATTAGATCAACTCCAAACTTTTATTAGTTCAACTTTGAACTTTTACTAAGCTCGACTCTGAACTTTTATTAGTACGAGTCCTAACATAAAATAGTTTGACTCTGAACTTCTACATGTTTGTCTCCGAACTCTATAAGTTTATATTATGAATTCTAGTGAAATCAGACTCCAAATTTCCTTAGAAATTCAGACTCCGGACTTCTACAGAATTCAGGTTCAGAATTCCTATAAAACAGAATCTGAATATCATTTTATTATAAAATATGAATTCTATTTTCGTTAGACTCTGAACTTTTAGTTTCATAAATTCAGAATTTTTATTTTTCTTATAATTACAATTGTTTTATTACAAAATGATGTCGTTCTTTTAGTTAAAAATGTTTTGTTATAAAATGATGTCGTCTATTCTATTTCTAACTAACTGTTGGTTTAGTGACACGTGTGCAGGTCCCTCCAAAATTTAAGGAAAATATGACCATTGGAGGAGGGATCCATCCGCGCCTATAAATATGAGCACATTTGAAAAGCTCCATACTGATCTTCGATAACTTGACAACTTTTGATTACATGCTGTTGAAGTGATTTCTAGAGAGAGAGGCTCTTATTAACTCTCAAGATTCATGCAAAATTTTTGAACTACTTGTTCAAACATTGCCTTGTGCAGATTTCTTTGTGTGATTTTGAATGTTGGTGATTTCATTCGAGGGATTTTTGGGATAGGAAGACAGAGGTATCGACTACATTGACGTTAGAGGGCTTCCGTGCTGAGGAAGAGAGAGGTTCCAACTACCTTGAAGTTAAGGACTTGCAGGGATAGCAAGACAGAGACTCTGATATTCGTATCGAGGGCTTACCATAGTGTGGGTAAGACAAACTTTCTTGAAAGTATAAATCAACGGTCCTTTATCCAAGGTTGTTAGATACCCTTCTCTTTTGGTTAAAAAACTTATATCTTGTTACTTGTAGTTTTACAACTTGTTTTCCCGCTGCATTTTGTTTTGTAAGGAAAGTATAACCTTATTTTATTTCCTTACACATGTACTCTGATTCATTTAGATTCTATATGCTTTAAGATAGAATCTCATATTGTAAACTTTGGTTAAGTTTCATTTTTCTGGATCCATATTTCTGTAACTTGTTTTTCGAAATCACTTTCCAGATATAAGCAAGTGTATGGATTCAATATTCCTAATAGAGAACCAATATGTAATGTTCAATAGAGATTTATGACTATAGTGAATAGACTTCAGTCTGTGGGAGAAAAAGGGTTAGATGATGAAGCCCTTGTTGACAAGATTATTGATATTATTCTTAATTAGTGGGAATCAAAGAGAACAACACTTGATAAAAACTGTAAGGTAACTCATATTTCCTTAGATGAGTTGTTTGTAACTCTTCTTCAGCGTGAAACAAGAATGAAGAGAGATGCTAACAACATCAAGAAGATGAATTAGAATGGTGGAGTTTCTTTTACTACAGCTATAAATCATATGAAAGCCAAGACTCCAGAAAGAGTTACGAGATTTATGTCTAAGAAAGCTGTTATCCATTCTGAATCTAGTGAGAGTGAAGTCTCAGAGAATGAGTTTGCAAATTTTACTCAAAGGATGAACACGATAACTGGTCAAAGAAATTTCTAATCCAAGTATAAGAAAAAATAAAGGATAGGAAAGATTTTTAAGTACATGCTATGAATGTAAGAGATTTGGACACATACAACATGATTTACCTTTTCTTAAGAAGAATGAAATAAAAGAAATGCATTCTGAAAAGAACAAGAAGAAGTTCTACAAAGCAAAAGCTAAGAAAAGTCTGAAAGATAATACTACTTGGAGTGCTAGCTATGGGGAAACTTCAGAAATTGAATCTTTAGAATATGATTCATCAGCTCAGAAGAATGTGGGATTCATTTCCAATACTTCTTTTCCACATACATGTTTTATGGACAAGGTATGCTCTGCTGAGGCTTTAACAAATTTATCTCTTGATAAGAATTACTATTCCAAAAATAGTACATCCAATGAAGATACTTCATCCTCAGAAAATGAAGAACCTTCATATGAATAAGTATCTAGATTTTCCGAGTTACATGAAGAAAAAAGTTGTAAAATTTCTAAGAAGTTAGACAAGGAAAATACTAGGGTGGAAATTATTACTAAAGAGATTTCAGATCTTTCTAAATATCTTAGGAATAAATAAGAGCTTTTAGATGTTCTAATGACCTTGAGAAAGAAAATTCTGATAAGGAAGAACATAATAATGATATTGAGAATGATATTTAAAAAATAATTTTTTTAGGAAAAACCTAACTCTAAGGAAATGATTCCAAAGGATAGGAATTTAGTCATTAGACTGAAATCCAAAAATTTTTCACTTAATAAGCTCCATGAATAAATTTACCTCTGGGAAGGAAATTTTTTACAAGATTTATTCTCGAATCAAACCTCAAGGAAACACTTCTGGAGTAGGTTATACTAACCAAAAAATAGTTTTCAAAAATAACTATTTTGTTCCTTATAAAGCCCATTTTTGCACTAAGTGTCAAAGTGGTGGGAATTTTAAGAAAAATTGTTCTTTGAATAGAGTTTAATATTTTGGGTTTCATAATTCTAATTTCTCTAAACAAATGTGGATAACAAAAATTTTGTTATCTAAAAATCTCGGTTCCAAACATGTTTGGATTCCGAATGTCTAATTATTTTCTTATTCTAAGGAAGATAGAGGTAGTACCAACAATAATACATGGTACATGGATAGTGGATGTTCCCGGCATATGATTGGTAAGAAAATCTATTTTGAAAAGATTATCAAGACGAGAGGAGGAAAAGTAACTTTTGGAGATAATTATTAGGGAGAAATTGTTGGTATAGGTAATATTGTTCTTCTTGGTAAAAATTTTATTTCAAATGTTTTGTTTGTTAAGGGTCTTAATAAAAAACTCATTAGCATAGGTCAATTATGTGATGAAGGACACCTTGCGAATTTTAGGAATGACAAATGCCTAGTACACAATTCCAGGGAAGAGTTTATTTTTTTCCAATAAGAAAGAGAATGTTTACACATTAAACTTATAAGACATTAGGTTCCATGAATTAACTTGCCTTAGTAAAATGGAAGATCATTCTAGGTTGTGGCATATAAGACAAGTTCACTGTAACCTTAGGAACATATAACAACTTTATAAGAATGTTTTATTTAAGGATCTACCGGAGCTTAAATTTGATTCTTCTAATGTTTTTGTTCCTTTTCAATATGGAATGAAACATAAAATTAGTTTTTAATCAATCGGTGAAGTCTCGAAAATGATACATTACAGTTGGTTCACATGGATCTTTTTTGTCCAACATAAACTGGAAGCATTGGGGGCAAGTAATATGTATTTTTTTTAGTTGATGATTACACTAGATTTACATGGTTCTATTTTCTAACAATGAAGTCTGACGGTTTTTCTTATTTCAAAAGTTTTAGAGCCCAATTTAAAAATGAGAAAAACCTTCCATTGAAAACTATTCATAGTGATCATGGAGGAGAATTTCAAAATTCTGATTTTGAAATTTTTTGGAGTAGAAAAGGTGTTACTCACAACTTTTCATCACCTAGAACTCATATAAAAATACGATGTAGTTGAAATAAGAAATAGAATTCTTCACGAGATAACTAGAACCATGTTGAGTGAATATTCTATAGCTAGACATTTTTTGTAGAAGCAGCATGTACTGCTTGTTATACTATAAATCATGTTTTGATTAGACATTTTCTTAATAAAACTCCTTATGAGTTATGGAATGGTAGAAAACCAAGACTTTCCTACTTCAAGGTTTTTGGATGCAAGGTATTCATTCTGAATACTAAATATAATTTACACATATTCACACCAAAATATAATGATGGAATTTTCATAGCCTACTCCACAACTTCTAACCCATATAGAGTTTTTAATAAAATCACTTGTACTGTTGAGGAAACTGTACATGTCAAATTTGTTGAAACTGATCCCTTTGATTTCAAAAAACTTCAACCAACATCTTCGGATGTGTTTTCAAAAACTGATTATCAACCTTTGATAGAACACTACTGGAAATTCGGGCTATAGCCATGGTTCTAAACCGTGGCTATAGGCCCTAAAACTGTGGCTATAGGTAATAGCCACGGTTCCTCAAACCGTGGCTAACTTTGGCATGGCTATAGGCCTAGAACTATAGCCACGGTTCCAAACCGTGGATTTAACACTATAGCCACGGTTGAAACTGTGGCTATACTAAAGGCCGGACAGACTTCATTGCCACGGTTTAAAACCGTGGCATTATGTCTATAGCCACGGTTAATAACTGTGGTAATAAACCAATAGCCACGGTTTAAACCGTGGCTATAGGGTGTCCAAATCCATAAAAAATACCTCCCGACCCCCCCCCCCCCCTCGACACCCCCTCGACATCCCCTGGACACCCCCCTGCCACCCCCCTGCCACCCCCCTGCCACCCCTGCCACTCCCTGCCAGTCCCCCCCTGCCACCCCCTGCCAGTCCTCCCTGCCACCCCATGCCAGTCCCCCCTGCACCCTGCCACCCCTGCTAGCCCCCCTGCCCCTGCTAGTCCCCCCTGCCCCCTTCTAGTCCCCCCCCTTGTATTTTGAGCATCTACATCATTATTTCGATCCTAAAGATATTTTCTCAATTATTTTATCTATGAAAGAGATGTATATGGAAGTGTTACATGAAGAAAAAATGAATAACCATATGAGACTAAAATGAAATAAGATTATTATATTTTAATAAAATAATTTCTTTAAATGGAAATTAATGGGTAACTAATCTTAATTAAAATTATTGTTAAATAAACCATTAAAATTATCATAATGTTGAAGTGGAAATTAATAAATTTATTGATTACATGTATTGAATTTATATCTTTATAAAACTAGTGTAAAATAAATAGATGGTAATAAAATTATATTATACGCACAATCTCAAAATGTAAAATACAATGATAAAGTAATATAACTAGTTGAAAATAAATAGAGTTATAAAATTATTATCCACTAGTTATTTTTCATATGAAATTCTCTTAGATGAAATAATTAAAATTAAAAAAAATACCCTATAGACTGAATGTTTCCTTACATTAAATGAAAATTATAAATATATACACCAAATTAAATAAATTCAATGTATAACATTAATACATACCTCAATAAAGGAAAATTGAGATGAATTCTGTTACCTCATGCATCCATTTAGATGAATGTTCATTAAAATCTTATATAATAATTTAAAATATGTTATTATATTATGCCAGAACCATATTAATATTTATAACATCATATATGGTCTTTAATAAGATATCATTATTACAATTGTTTCGATTGATAACAACCTTGTTCTTTGAATCATAATTTAACATGAATGTTCAAGTTTATGAGATTATTATAGAGTTATATTATATCTCTAATGATAATAATATTTTAATGATAACTATTTCTCATTAGATACATTTTTTTAATCACTATTGGAATTTGAACACTGATAATGGATCACATCCCAACATAGGGACCATATGTCGTACATACGCACATGCAATGTTATGATTTATTGAATGGGTGAAAGGTTAAAGATGTAGTTTTTATATTAACATTATATAATAAATATAAAGTCATATATATTGGTTATTTTGTTAAATTTTAATATTATGGACATTCTTGATATATGTATGTGAAAGACGAATCAAATCACATCGTGATGTGGTAGCCCGTAATATATATGACCGACATTGTCATAATTTTAACAGATTTGAAAGAAAGAAGGTCTATCTGATTTTAAAATTCTAGAAGTATAATATTATCATAAATAATATATATATATATATGTATTAAATCTCTCATTATATAGGACCGTGAAATGTGTGGTTGTAAAACATATTATATTGATATGTGAGGCGACAGTTCATCGTACACATGATCAATGATTTAATTTCAATTTTTATGGAAGAGGATAGAAATATAGGATATGAAATAAACATTATAACAACTTAATATATGTATGATAATTGTTTTATTATACTATCATCATTTTATATTATTTAAAGGAGATGAATGAAGAAATAATATAACAACTCTCATTTATGAACATCAACTCTTCTTCAACATCATTTTTTGATTCCACCAAAGATAAACTAGTATAGAATTATGATAAAAAAGTGGATCTTTGTTATTTGGATTGGATTAAATAAGTAATTTTTTTATTTCATAGATGACCTATGATTTTTTTTGTGTTATTAGAGGAGGATATATCGTGACCTTTTCTAAGAGGGGGAGAAGACATACACGAAATATTTGAAAACAATCAATTACAACAATATTTATATAGTAAATAGACTATAATACATATAATTATACAGCATTATAAGTGATAATGTAGAAATTATTCAAAAAACATATCTTTTCAAAAATTTAGTCAGTAATTTTATCTATTATTTTTTTAGTTTACCCACCGTTAAATTTGTTTTTACCATAATCATGGTAATTTATTTTTATTTCATTTAATATTAAAAATGGCCTATAGTTAATTTATTATTATTTGATAATATAAATTATAAAAATTCAAAATATTTACTTTGTTTTTAAAAATTCCAATCATATAGTTGGAAAATTATTAATTTAAAATTAAACTAATGAGAAAGTTGAAAAAATGTTTTTATAATAAAAATCATCCAAAACACTTTAATGTTTTTATATAAAAATTAAATGTTAAATTTTTTCGAATTACCTAAATTTATTAAATTTAAATATAATATAAATATTATTTCAGTAATACCAATTTAAATTATAGCTTAAAGTTTTAAATTATTAAAATTTAAATTTTGTTAATAATAAAAATCTATATTTTCACTATTCATTGAAAAAATATCGCTTTTTGAAAATTGAAAATTTTTAACCTTTTATAATTATGATAAAATGATTTGAATAGTAATTTTTATTTTATGAAATGAGTTTTTAGAAAATTGAAAATTTATTTCAAATTATTTTTTCAAACCATAAATAAACCCTTTTTTAAGAAAAAAACATTTTTTAAAAAAATGATTCTTTTTCATTCTAATGATTATTATTTTATATATAATAGATATACCAAAAAAATTAAATTTTTTTTTAAAAAAATAATTTTCATAGTTTAGTTAATACTATTCATACCCGTCAATTTAATTGCCAAGTTATGACAATATACTATATTATGTTTAATTTAGACAGAGGGTAGAGTGTTCCAAGCTAATTAAGAGATAAAATTTATTTAAAAAAATATCATAATGCCACATGGGGTTTAATTATCATATATTCCAATTGTTTCATTTCATATATTCTATTTAAATCAAATTTCATTTTTAATGCCTTTTGGTATTACAAAAGATGCCTATAGTAAACAATCGCATTCCCATTCTATGGAAGAACATAAGGGTCATTATATACTACCCTCACACAAGGGTCCAAAATAGGAACAAATCATTAATGATTCTTTTAAAATAATATACAAATTATTATATGATCTTATAATTTTTAAGGAATTAGTTTTACGAACATCGATAACCTATTATAAATCAATAGTTCCTGCTACATTTTTTAGTTACGTCATATATAAACTAGGAAAGTTTTATCAAACATCCATTTATGAATTATTTATTAAGCTATTATCCTATCCCTCTTTAGGATATTAATATTATGAATCCATTTTATCAATTTTATATATCCATAATGTTTTCAAAACTGGTCTTAGTTGAAGAAATGTTTCAATTTTCATCCTATATAGGAATAATCCCTTTAGGTTGTAACTGATATTTTAATTAACAAAAGCGTGATAATAATAATTATAAAATGAATATAAACTGTATTATATAATTTAATTGGGAATAGGTTTAGTAAAATTAAACAATAAATTTTTACACAACCCATATATGTTTTTTTATAAAATATAAATAACCAGCCACATATCATGAACATACCACTTTGGGTTTAAGTATCATGGTATATAAAGACAAAGTGTGAACTACTAGGATCCTAAATAATATAATATGTGTTTTTGATAATTAATACCCATAACAATTATTTGTTAAATTTTCAAATCAACCATAATTGTTTTATTTCATATACTATATTCCCCAACTCACATACTTGGGTTCAATTATGAACATAAGGATTTAGTCATGTGGGTCGTCATGTACAAGTAACATAGGTACTATCTTTTATATATATGAACATATTTTGTCTAAAATTTATTTTTATAATATATTTATATATATCATCATTTATTCATATGAGTTTATATTCCAATATTATAATGGTACATTAGATAATAATTTTCCGGTTTTCTTTTATATAACATCAACATAATTTTAAATTTGATTTTACAATATGACAGGACCATAGATATTTGTTCAATTATATGGGTCAGTATTCTCTAATTCATAATGTACTATTAACATTATGAAATGAAAAATCGAAATCCATTTAATTTCATCAAGTAATATTTCATCCCTTGTAGCCAATTATCCATGGACCAAACATACCACAGTTATTTAATTTAGGTGCCACTATAAACATATGGTGGATAAAAAATTTAGGTTTATGTAGACATTTTAATAACCACATACATATATATATACCATAATAATACCAAATTATAATATTACATATAAATAATATGCATCCAATCCTAAATGTTATCAGGGAATGCTACTACATAATAAATGAATCGTGTAAATCAAGCTTTATAATCACACAAGGTGGGAGAAAAACTAATCATTCTATATAAATAATCATGCTTCATGAATTATATAGAGAAATATTCATTGAATGGTATATTCAAGGAATATGAATCTCTACATGCCTATATGGATACAAATCAATATAAATACATTCCAAATCGGGTCAAAGATAAAATCCAAAAATCAATATCCCTCTTAAGTATAAGAATCACCAAATTTGAAATAATAATCTAATATAATATAAAATAATTTCCTTAGTCTATGAAAAGTGATCATTACATTATTCATGGGTTTTCTAGACCTAGAGGAAAGGAAACTTATCATGTGTTGACACATTTAATAGTCACATGTTTTCAATCCAAAAATAGTAAGACTAAATGAAAAACCATGTGATAGAACATTTCCACATCCCAACTTGGGAGCCACTGAAATGGTTCCCCATTCCTGTTCATTACATGTCCTTAAGTACACATATCCATTTCTTAGAGGTAGATGAGTAGTAGCTAGGGTCTTGGGGAGGTATAATTAGGATAATATACAAGTCATCTCAATAAATAATAATATTGACAAAATTTATATAGGAAATGGAAAACAATAATATATTAATATTAGTAATAAATGAATGTATAACTTTTAAAAATAATTATAACCACTCCAAATGTACAACCATTCATTTCCACTCTATCATATAAGTACAAGAAGATAATAAATGTTACATAAGAAAATTTATAGGTCAAGATTGTTAATAAAAAAGAAATAAATAAAATATCCTATATCTGAAAGGTTACACGGGTAAAGGGTTAGCCACAACTCTTGATATCCCCTCTCTTGTAATAGTCTATAATAAAAAATGTTATCAATAGAAGCATAAAAACCATATGTACAACCATGAGTTTTATTTGGGTACCCTATTGAAATGGTGCCCAGAACAGGGTCTGAGATATAATCAGTATGAAATAACTGAAGGTGTCTAATAAATTATTTTCCATTTATTTAGACTAAAATATTATGAAGGTATATCAAATTAAGAAGTGTAATAAATATAAAGGAAACTATTTCAACTATGGTTACTCAAGGAATCACGGTCTACCATACCTACTGTGACCTAAGGCTAATTTTTCTATAAAAAAGCTTCATTGTTTATATATATTATTATAAATAGAAAAATTAATCTAAAAATAGATATATTAAATTGGGAGGGTATATGGATTAAAAAAAGGAATATATATAATAATTATATAATAATTGTCACTTTTTAATAAGGTAAGTCATTCTAAAAAATCTTATATGAATAATCACAAGGGACTCCATTCCTAGTAATTCCATGCCCACGAATCATAATGTAAGGGATTCCATTTTGAGTTATTACAAGCATGAATATGGTAATGTATGGGAATCCATGATAGATAATCATAATATAATGGATTCAATGCTCATGGATGACATTCAGTAGAATCATTAGGGACACCATGCCCATGAGGAATAAAATGTGTCATGCCAAATAATCATGATGGTCTCCATGCCCAAGAAAAATATTCATTTCTAATTTTACTATGATATTAGACCATTTCTATTAGTAAATATAAAGAAGGATATTCGAAACAAAAAATCCCTAATATAATACACACAAATAATCTATTAATGTCCGGAAGTAAAAGGGAATATGAAATTAATTTCCATTAAATAATTTGTTATGAACCATTAACTATTCCTCTAATAATCACACTTATCCCAATTCATAGGGGGATATGTGTTTATAGTCTCAAAATTTACTCTTTTACAAGATCCTTTAGTCATTCATTCATCGTACTAAACTATTGAACCTTTTATGGGCATTTGGTTACACTAGAGAAATTTTCAAAAAAAGAATTTGATTATGTGTGTCTTATATATCATTACAACCCTTTTTGTTTTAGTGATATACATCATAATTTAATTAGGTTTTTATATTGATAAAAAACCTAGACCAATTCCACCAAAACATTTTATCATCATTAAATAGTTCTTATATAACGATCAAGAAAAACACACTTATTTGTGTTTTATATAATTACAAACATTATTCATCAAGATAATATGAATGATACTCCCATGGGGTAGCCCTAATTTTCTACAAAACCTCTAAAAATGTCAAAGTTCTAATACAAGATATTGTATTGTAGTATAGAAAATTTTATTCGTGGTTTTTGTTATTTATGAATGAAAATCCGGAAATCCATCATGGTACATAAAGAAAATATTTTAAAAACAATATATATTTTAAGGAATGTTATAAATACCACCTACCCCACACATTGGATAGTCCACTCATCGAATTTCAAGACATGAATTTATATAGAATGAGATAAATCATATGAATCATCAAATTCCCTAAAAATAGGTCAAATGAGATTGTGAAAAAATAAAATTAGATAAATCAAGGGGAATAGAGAAAATAAAGAATATGAGTGTTTGAATTTCCAATGGGGAACCAATGCATATGATAGAGAGTAAATCCAGCCAGAAATCGAGAACATCCACTTCGAGATGAGGGAAAAGGGATATATCAAGTGTTGATGACCACTATGAATAAATGGAGAATAAACTGCAGTAAACCCCTTTTAATGTTTGATGTGAGAACTCTAAATTTAGACCTTTTAATGGGGCCCATGGTTAGGCATAATTGTTTGGATAATCATTCGATTACCATTCAACAGTCACTACCCGAGAGGAACACCCTTCATGGATGGGATGCATTGTTAGAGATAACCATGCACCAAACATGTGATGTGACATGATACATGGCTTTAACCATGAAATATTCGGGCATCGTGTGGAAACCTATGTGTAATCCCATGATCCATCCTCTATAGCTTATTTTTTATGTATTTAATAGTAATTTTCCCAATATAGATTTCTTACTAAAATATGTGAAACCCATTACATGGATTTGTCACTTCTACTTTGGTCCACATGGCATAAACTAATAATCACCCCTATTAGTTTCTCATAGAAATATTGTTTTTAGAGCCAGATGATCTCAAAACACATCTTAATTTTGGGACAACTTTTGTTCTATAATATCATCCAAAAACCACAATCTTCAGTGATACAAGTCTATATGTTCCATTCTGAATCTCATTTTTAGATTCAACCTATTAAAATGGATATTCAAATTCATATGGAAATTTTACATAGTCCAAAACACCTGATCTGTCACGACCTGTCCCCTGGGGCCCGTCCCGTGACTACCCCAAGCCCACCTTCCACAGGCCAGGGGATGGGGACTTGCACCGAAAGTCATATTCCATAAAACTAGGAAGGAATTTACATTATTTCATGTAAACATAGACAACTAATCACACATCAAGATACAATAACAAGTAAATTTTATATCAAAAAGAGGGTGTACAGTAAGAAAAAGGGTCCAGAATACAAGCCCAACTAGAACGTACAAGAAAAATGGAATGTAGAAGTAAACTGAAATAGCTCCTTTGAGTAGCCGCCAAGAATCAAAGATGAAGGGCAGGTACTGCTCTCAAATATTCGCCTCAGTGGTACGCCTCTTCTAAGGTCCATCTCCAAGCTACCTCCAGTCTTGTTACTCTCATCCTCAGTAAGCGATGTCTGTCGTCTGCATCAAACACAACAAGGTGCGGGCGTAGCCCATGTAGGGGTGAGTCTAATGATACTCAGTAGTGACCCCAAGACCCTAAAAGGTCTCACAAAATCAACAAAGGATAATGAAAAATGAATAAAAACAACTGTCAACCCTACTTAGGTATATTCCCATACATATACCTAGGTTATCAAGTAAACCCATCTCATTCATGAGGAAACACAAGGCCCAAATCATTTACTCAATGATCAATTGTTGCACGAGGTAAATAATACCAAAATGGTATGTACCACAAAGGTAACACCACACAAAAGAATACCACAAAGGTATCACCACGAAGCAAAGTACCACCAGGGTTCGCCATACAGAAGAATACCACCAAGGTATCTCCTCGAATGAATGTATCTCACAGGTACATCCCACAGAAGAATACCACAAAGGTATCACCATTAAGGTATGTACCACACAGATATGTCACACAGAGGAATACCACCATGGTATCACCACAACGGAAAGTACCACATTGGTATGCCACACAGAAGAATATCACAAAGGTATCACCCCAAAGGTAATTTCCACACAAGTACACCACACAGAAGAACACCACAAAGGTTTGAACACGAAGGAATGTACCACACATGTATTCTACATAGATGAATACTGCAAAGGTATCACAAGGAAGGAAAGTACCACACATGTACACCACGCTGTATAATTCCACCAATATATCACCACGATGGTATGGACTCAACTCACACTGGGTATAACTTAGGTACGAAAGTAAAGATGATTAGATGTAACTACTGAGTTATCTTACTCTACAAAGAGGTAGACCCACATAGGATCCTAAATCCTCAGACCCACAGAGGATCCTAAGTCGTCAAACCCACATAGGATTCTAGTACATAATCAAACCCACATATGATCCTAGTAGTGCATCAGACCCACATAGGATCCTAGTACAAAAGACCCCCATTAAATCCTAGATTAGTCCAATGTAGATTCATATAGTGGATCCAAGTGAGACTCTTGAACACAGAACCACAATGGATCCCAAAGCAGAGACCCACATAGGATCCCTTTCTCTTGTTACAACCAGTTACATGGTTCCCGCAAAATGCTCTTTTGATTTTAGGGGGTTCTGCACCTCAAGCCATAGGTCGAATACACAAACTTCCACGAATTACCATGAATAAGTATCCCAACAGACTATCTGGTAAAATGGGTCTCTATGGAATAGATGGTGTACCAATCAGTCACCCATTTTGTATGTTATTATCCTTTTTGTCTCAAGGGCCCCATTGGATTCGTTTTTGATCCAACACGGCAGTGTGCTAACTCTATCCAAAACTGATGTTGGGGTATACCAAATCGACCATCTCAATCCAAGGTTTCTGATGTCATAGACGGTTCGTCAAATGGATGCTCATATCTCAATATATGTCCGAAAGAGTGGAAAGTGTGGATGTTGGTCCGGGTCCGGTCCGACCAGGACGGACTGACCTAGACCATCCCATGTATGGCCCTTGGTTGGACCCGGCCTAGCCTCTGGAGCGGCCCATACTAGGCATCCCGCGGTGCGGCAGCCCTTGGCAGTGCGGTGGCCGGCTGTGCGGTGGCCCACGGTGCGGCGACTCGCTGTGCAGCGTCCCAATGTGGTGCAGTGGCCCATGGTGCAGCGACCAGCCATGGCAGGCCAGACAGCCTGCCTTGGCCGACCGGACGGCTCTCCCCCTCCTCCACATGGCGTGTTCATGCACCTTGCCTTTGCTGATGGCCTACAGAGAGCTGACTACCCTCCTCTAACCACTGCGGCACAAGTCTGTGGCTCCTGCGATCCAGGCGGCGTGGATGCACGCCGCCTTCCCCTTCATGCGGCTGACCAGAGTGCCTGCCACCACCGTTGAACTGCCACGGCCGATGGGCTGCGGCTCTTCTCCGACAACATGGTTGAACCGTTTCCAAATTTGTAGTCGGCTGTGGGGTCGGACACTACTCTCAGGTCCCACCGATACCCATCGCAGGCACCGGTCTCCATCCTCCTCCACCGCGAAGAATGTGTCAAAGTCCAAAAAGGCTGTGGAAAGGTTGTTCCATGTTTGTTTGGCCCGTACCCTCCACGTTATGTCGGTATCAAGAGGCTCAATTATTAATGAATCATGAAGAACTTCAAGAATTGGTAAGGGGGTATTCGAAACCAAAAACCTTACCAGATACCCCACAACATCCTCCTGTAATGATGAAGGAATCACGAGTCAACCAGTTATTTGGATGACCACGTTCTTCGTATAAATGTAAGAATGGTG
Source organism: Viscum album (assembly GCA_963277665.1). Classification (NCBI taxonomy): domain Eukaryota; kingdom Viridiplantae; phylum Streptophyta; class Magnoliopsida; order Santalales; family Viscaceae; genus Viscum; species Viscum album. Next base: position 1,760,034,131 of record OY728120.1, on the reverse strand, counting down.
AAGGGGAAGTAAAAGATTCCAGAAAAATAATCCCCTACCTCATGTTAATTGGAGAGCATTCATGTTAGAGGATGTTTTCATGTTCGTCATCACCCAAAACTAGCCTCCAATGACGTCACTAATTCGTCGATCCGCCGTTTGGGGATTCAGTGTCACTCATCACCTCCTACTAGTACCAGACTTTCCGTGTAAGGGTTTGGCATCACTACACTTTGTTAGCACTTCGTTTTTTGGTGAAGTAGTTCTGACACCTCTCCCCAGGCTCCATATAAATAGGAGAGGGGAAGGGTGTACAACGTTCATGGGGTTAATGGAGGCCCATTATTTTGGAACCATCGTAATTCCAAAAATGGTGTTGTTACTTAGAATTTAAAGGTCATGCCATTTATTGGCTTGACATGTCGCCGGTCCCCCCATACCGATCATCCTTTGGAGGAATAAAATAAAAATAAAATAATAAAGTTATTTTATTTATTCTATTCAAAAGTAACAAAACTAACTTTTTTTCTGGACCTACTGTAATCGCAGTGAAGGTCTCATTAAGAAAAAATATTGGCGCTGTGAGTTCAACCGTGCCCTCAGATTTCAATTCTGATTGCTAGTTCAAAAGCTATATAACCCCGCTCGCACATTTACTTAACGTAAATGAAATAATGTTCAGAAAAAATTATTACAGCCACCCTTGACCCACACTGGTCGAGGTTAGGCTCTGCCTAAGTGATGCATGCCACGGCGAACAAAATAGTACTCCCAGATTTTCATTCTATGTTACCATCAAGATGTTATCAAATTTTACAACAAAATAATTGTCACATAGTTATTTTGTTTACGACCAAAAACATACTTTTACTTGGGGTCTTTTCTGACCAATATTAGTATCTGGCTAAAGAGATAATACACTCATGAGTTCAGCGGTGGTCTCAGATTTTCAATCTGCATTACTATTTTTGATTTATATGCATCTGAAAAATTAAATAATTTATTTAATTATTTTATTCACGATTATGACATTTTTAGGTTTCCTCACAGGAGGCCCACACCGACTAAACTTAAGTCGCGCCTAGGATAAACTCACCATCCTGAACGCAATGGTGCCCTCAAATTTCTAATCCGAGTTACCATTTAAATATAATTCTAATTTTGTAGGAAAACTACTTAAGCACGGTAATTAGAACTTAACCAAACATTAATGGAACATTCTGGGCACCCTAGGCATTGGAATCATGTGTTGTCAGATTTCATGGTCTCGAAATAAATCCATATAATAAAAATATTATACATAATTTTGGGACATTAAATTCTCCCCACATTAGGTATTTACATCCCCAAAAGACACAAAAAAGGTAGAACAACCAAAAGAGGGTACTGGGAACTAATATGAGCCTCCCACTCCCATGTTCTCCCCTGGTGGTTCCCGTGCTTCCAGTGTATGCACATAAAAGGTATCGACCGCCCATGAAGGACCCACTCCTGTCGATCCTCAATCTCCACTTGAACCTCCGAAAATGATGCCCCATTTTCTAAGTCCAGCACTACATGGTTGATTATGGGAGATGGGTCATGCACAAATCCCCTTAGCGGTGATACATACAAGACGTCGTGCACCCTCTCCAAATGCGGTGGAGGATCCACGCGGTATGCTACCTCACCTATACTACGAAGCATTAGAAAAAGGACTGATAAACCTCAGTGATAACTTTCCCCCTCATCAAAATCTCTATAGTCCTCGTCGAGGAGAGAGTCGCAAGAATATGTGGTCCACCTTCTAGAACTCCAAGGGTCTCTGTATCTAGTTAGTATAAGACTTGTTCCAACATTGTGTAGTCTTCACTTGCTGACAAGTGAGACATTGTGATACAAACTCCACCAATGATTTATTTATCTCTAGACACTAGTACTGACACCAGAGGTCTTTGTACATATTCACCACACTAGGATGTACAGCTAGAGGTGACGTATGGAACTCCCTCAACAACTCCTCCTGAAGCACCACTGGTACCATGACACATTATCTCAAAAGGATGACATGCTCCCCACCTTCCAAAAACCCATTAGGTGTCTGCCCTCTGGATATCTAAGAACATCGATCCTCATAGTCAATGCCCCCATGTTTCACCTCCCCAACTTGCTAATGGAGTTGGGGAGTGATAGTCATAGACATGAGGTAAGAATCTTCATCTCTACCAATTATGGATATCTGCAGTGCAACTAGTTACTCTGAAATCTCACTCAGTAGTTTTAGACCAGACCTCCTACTAATTTTCTCTCCATACACTTTCTCTTTTCTAGGTTTATAGACTATCTCAAAGTCATAGTCCTTAAGCAACTATAGACACTTCTATTGGGAACAAAAAACCCAAAACTTCTGCCACCCCAATGGTAAATCTTGCCGACTCAAGAGTGATCGGTTTCACCCTCCCATGTATGAGATATCCTATTCTGCCTGGGTTTCCTTTTTCACCAACTATGTAAAACCTGATACCAATTTTGTAGATAACACACAACCTTTTTTCCTAATACAGTCAATCTGATTATGACTTCTGGATGTCCAGTCATATTCAAACTAACATCATAAGGCCTTGATGCCGCCACCAAGAGGTTCCAACTGAAACTCTCACCTCAAGGGTGAGATCAAACTGTCTGTGTATGTGTGATTATCGGGTCTCCCCCCAAATGTATCTCCGAACGTGAGGGTCAAGTCAACGGTTTAACTGGAAACTCTAGGTCTTGGAAAACATTCTTGTAAGGAAGGAATGATTGATAGCTTTTTCTAATGACATGGTAGCTAGTAGTAGATATAAACTATACCTAGAATCGTTCCTAGAGCCCTTGGGTCACAATACTTAACTGCATGCAGCTACTCTCTTCCTTTGTCATCTAGATCCCAGAGCATGGAGGGAACCACAAAGTGGGTGGTTGTAACATGTCGAAATGTACACCTCCTCATGCTGCTCCCCTAGCTCTGCTACCACTTCTGCAGCCCTATGGATTCATCTATCCCTAACACATCTTCTTCCTGAAAAAATTTTACACTCCCAAGTCTCTGAGACTGGTGCTAGTTTCCATTTTTCCAACTACTAAAATTTACTGGTTGTATCCGCTCTGCCAAAGAACATTAAACCACAAGGGTACTCTCTATCACCCCAACATAAGTATGAATACATATATGAATAGTGATGGATCAGATGTCCCAAAAGACACCTTGCTCAAAGGTCCGAGCTCTGAAGAACGGTCCTTACTGTATTAATCAAGTACCTGGGATAGTCGGTACGCCACGATGAACACTCGGCTAGTGACATTTCATCCTGTCAAAGGAGTGGGACCTCTAAGGAACTCATAGCCACCTTCTCAATCTAGTCATTAGCCTCCTATGGGTCAGGATCTCCTCGGAACCTGAGGTGTGTCTGATGATGAAACAAGTGTAAGGCACTATGCCTATATGTGTCCTCTACTGGTACCTCTGGTTGTAACTGCTGACCAACAGGTAGTGATATATCTGACACACTACTTGAAGGTACTATCTCAGGTAATGGTCCATGTACCAAAGCCTTGTCACTATGCAGACCATCCTCATGGTCACTCACTGAAAAAGACTAGTAGCTAAGATCGCTATCTTCTCTAATAGTGTCTCAACTAGGAGGAAAACTTTAGCAATCACCTCCAGCCCACCCTTAACTATGTGGAAATCTGGCTGGCCACGAAACCTCGTATCCCTCTACTGCTAGAACACACGCAACTCGCTTAGTCGGTGTGCACCATTTGCTAGTACGGATAGTGGTAACTTCTTTTGAATGGGTGTTGGTGCTACTGGTACACCACCCGAAGGTCCCAAAATAGTAAGAGGGCCCTGCACCAGAGCCTCGTCGCTCGGTGGGCCATCATCGTGTACTCTATCAGGAATCTTAGCTCGCTGTCTACACAGCGGTATCCTAAAAAGGAATAGGTGCACCATGATCATTATGTTATACTTGGTGAGCTGACTCAATGAAAACACTGTAAAACTTTTCAAAACACACACACAATTAGTGTTTTCATCCACTGAGTCCGAAACTAAAATTCAGGGTCCTGGTGTATGGATACGTCGGTGCCGCACAAACACAAGAATCCTTAAACTGATAACCACACTCGCTACACTTAACATTATTATCGTTAAAAATATCAGAGTCCAATGTTTTATGGTATAACTGACTCCTTTGATACCAATCTTCCATGACCCATCCCGCTGGGCCCCTTCCGTGACTAACCCAAGACCACCTTCCATAGACTAGGGGCAAGTGACTAGCACCGAAAGGTATATTCCCTAAAACATGGAAGGAATTTCCGTTATATCCTATAAAGACAGAAAACTAGGCACACAACAAGATACGAACACATGTAAACTATATAGTAAAAACAGGGTGTACAGTTAGAAAAACGGGCCATAATAGAAGCCCAATAGGAAAGTACAAGAAAACTGAAAAGTACATGTAAACTGAAACAACTCATGTGAACTCCCGCCAAGGATCCTCCTTGAAGGGTAGGTAGAGCTCTCTAACGGTCATCTATGTTTTAAGACTTGTCTAAGGTCCACCTCCAAGCTTCATCTAGTCCTGGTAATCTCATCCTCAGTCAGCGTTGACCGTCATCTGCACCAAACACAACAAGATATGGGTGTAGCCCGTGTAGGGGTGAGTATAACGATACTTTGTAGGGACCCCTAGACCCTCAAATGTCTCACAAAATCCACAAAGGGTAAACCACAAAGCATTAAAACAACTATAAACACTACTTAGGTATATACCCATACATATACCTAGGTTATCAAGTAAACCCATCTCATTCATGAGGAAACACAAGGCCCAACTCCTTAGCTCAATGATCAATTGTTCCACAAAGGAAAGAATACCACAAAGGTAACACCAAAAAGATACGTACCAAAAAGGTAATCCCACACAGAAGAATACCACAAAGGTATCACCATAAAGAAAAGACCACACAGGTAATCCACACAGAAGAATACCACCATGGTATCACCACAAAGGAAATTACCACACATGTAATCCCCACAGAAGAATTCCAAAAAGGTATCAACACAAAGGAAAGTACCACCCAGATATTCCACACAGAAGAATACCACCATGGTATCACCACGAAGGAAAGTACCACACGGGTACACAACAGAGAAGAATACCACAAAGGTTTCATCATGAAGGTAAGTACCACAATCGTACGTCACACAGAAGAATACCACAAAGGTATCACCATGTCGGAAAGTACCACACATGAATGCCTCATTGAAGAATACCACAATGGTATCACCACGAAGGAAAGTACCACATAGGTACACCACACAGAAGAATACCACCAATGTATCCCCACGACAGTAAGGACTCTTCTCCCACCAAGTTTAAATTAGGTACAACATTTAAGATGATTAGATGTAACTACTGAATCAGCTTACTCTGATAAGAGGTAGACCCACGTAGGATCCTAAATCATTAGACCCACATATGATCCTAAATCATCAGACCCACATAGGATCCTAGTACATCATCAAACCCCCATAGGATATTAGTACAACATCAAACCCACATTGGTTCCTAGTATAGTAGTCCCACGTAGGATCCTAGAGTAGTCCCACATGGATTTCTAGAGTGGATCCATTTGAGACTCTCGAACATAAACCCACAAAGGATCCCAAATCATATAGCCACATAGGATCCCTTTCTCCTATTATAGACAGCTATAGGGTTCCTGCACTATTCTCGCTTGATTCCTGGAGGGTCTGCTCCTCAAGCCACAGGATGAATACTCCAACTGCCACGAAGTCCCATGAATAAGTATCCCAATGGACCTCCACGTAAAAGGGTTCTCAATGTAATAGAAGGTTTGTCAATAAGATTCTATGTCTGTATGTTATTAGCCTTTTAGTCATGAGGGCCCGATTGGATTCGTGTTCGATCCAACCCAGACATAGCCCAAACATATCAAAAAATCATGTGGGATATACCAAATTGACCATCTCGATCCAAGGTTTCTGATTCCATAGACTGTTCATCAAACGGATGCTCGTACCTCAAGATATGACCGAAAGATCGGAAAGGGTCGAAGTTGGTCCGGGTTTGGTCCGACTCGTCCTCGGCCAACCTGAACTGGTTCGGCTCGACCCATCCAAACCCGGGTCTGGACCAGGGTCGTACCTGGCCCGCGGGATCCGACCCAGCCCGGTGAGTCAGGCCCAGCCCACTGGGTCCAGGCCAGCCCGCGGTGTGGCTACCCATGGTGGTGCAGCGGCATGCCCCCTCCTCCGCATGGAATGATTACACGTTGTTCCTTTAGTGGCGGCCAGCAGTGAGCCGTCCGCCCTCCTCTCACCTCTACGGCACAAAGTTGTTGCTCCACCATGCCGGGCAACATAGACGTGTGTTGCCATCCCCTTTGTGCGGCAGACAGGAGTGCCGGCTGCTATCCATGCTCTTTAGTGGCCTATGGGACGCATCCCATCTTCGGCGACACGGTTGTGCCGCAGACGTCTTCGTATCTGACCGTGGTGTCGACCGCCACTCTCGAGTCCCACTGGTGCCAATTTCCATTACTGATATCCATCCTCCTCCACCACAAAGAAAGCGTCAAAAACCACAAAAGTGGTGGAGAGTTCAGGCCATGTTCTTTGGCCCACACCCTCTGCTTTAGGGCAGTAGCATGCAACTCAATAATTCTTGAACAATGAAGAACATCGAGAATGGGTAAGGGGTATTCAAATCAGCAAACCCTACATGATACCCTGCAACATCCTCTCACAAAGAAAAAGGAATCACGAGTCAACCCATTAGTCGGTTGACCGTGTTCTTTGTTTAAATTCTTGGATGGGGAAGAGGAAATAAAAAACGCACAAACAAAAATAATCCCCTACTTCAAATTCATTGGAGAGCGTCTGCATTTGAGGAAGTATCGGCGTTCTTAGTCACCCGCAACTAGCCTCCAATGACGTCACTCATTCGTCAATCTCCGGTTCAGGGTTTCAGTGTCACTCGTCAACTCCCACTAGTATCGGCTCCATCCCCCAAGGGTTTGGTGTCACTATATTTTGTCATTAATTCATTACTTGGTGAAGTAGTCCCAACACCTTTCCCCAAACTCCATATAAATAGGAGAGGGGAAGGGTGTTCAACATTCATGGGATTAATGGAGGACCATTAATTAAGAACCATCAAAATTCCCCAACGGGGAGGTTACGTAGAAATGAATGACCAAGACATTTATTTGCTGGACACATCACCAGTCCCACCATACTGATCGTCCATTGGAAGATCAAAATAAAAATAAAACAATAATGTTATATTATTTAATATATTAAAAAGTTACAAACCCTATAATTTTTTTCTCACCTACTATGTTCAATGTTAAGGTCTCATTATGAAAATATCAGTGTTGTGAGTTCAACAGTGCCCTCAGATTTCAATTCTGAGTACCGGTTGAAAAGCCATATAACACTGCTCGCGCGTTTACTGAACGTACCTGAAAAATTTTCAGAAAATTTATAACTGCCACCCTTGACCCACGCCGGTCGAGGTTAGGATCTACCTAAGTGAAACACACCCCAAAGAACCAAAAATTACTCTTATATTTTAAATCGAAGTTACTGTTTAGATATTATTAATTTTACATTAAAATATTTTTTACCTAATTATTTTATTTATGGCCAAAAACTAACATTTAATGGTGGAACGCACCGACCAATGTTAATATCTATATAAAAATAGAATACCCTCACACATTTAGCGGTGGTGTCAGATTCTCATTCTGAGTTACCATTTTTGAGTTATAAGCATTTGAAAAATATAATAATTTATTTAATTATTTTATTCACGATTATGCCATTTTTGGGTTTTCTGACTGGAGGCCCGCGTCGACTAATCATAAGTCGTGCCTAGGGTAAACCCACCATCCTGAACGCAATAGTGCCCTCAGATTTCTGATCTGAGTTACCATTTCGAATTTATTCCACTTTTTCCGGAAAACTACTTATGTGCACTAATTAAAACATAACCAGACATTGACAGATCATTCTGGGCACTCCATGTCTCAGAATCACACTCCATCAGATTTCGCGGTCTCGAAATAATTCCTTATAATTAAAAAAAATTATACAGAATTTCTGAGACATTACATGATCTAAAATAATCACCCATAAAAGTATTTTTTTCATGAAGCTATATTTTTCAAAAATTCATAAAGCGATAATTGATAAGAATATACTATTATATTTCAATAGAGATTTATTTATTATTATAATTTAATTTATACCTATATATGGCGATATTAACTCAAAACAATATCACATTACACTCCACCTTTAGATGAAGAAATTTATTTGAGGGAAAATATTTCCACATGCCATGATTTGAGAAGAGTTTTTTTTACCTTGGTTGAAATCCTGAAACATTATTTTATTTTCATTAATTTTTCAATATTTATCATTTGAATATATGATCTAATGACCATATTATTGTGAATAGTAAAATGGAATCCATATAACTAGAATATAAAAAAACATTTATACTAAAGACCGTACATACTACAACTAATATTTCATAAATCTATTTTTAATATTTTTAAAAAAAAATCTATGAATAATAAGTAAAATCCAATAAAACCATCTACATATCCATATAAAACCCTTATAAATAACAATATATTTCCATTATAAAAAATATAGTTTCATCAACCTCTTTTTATCCACACAACACAATGTTTTTACAAAACACGGTTTAGTCAAACATCACACTATTAATTTAAAATTTTGTTATAAATATATTTAAAAATATATTTAAAAAAATATAATGAATTTTTGAAGTAATAATTACAATGTTGTCTTATGGTGATATTTCTTGAATTTCTTGGATAAGTTTAATTTTATTTTGAAAAATAGTAAAAAATAATGAATTTTAATTTAAAACTACCTTTTAATTTTACAAATTCATAATGGTGATTTTTTAATTAGTTTATAAGTAACATTAGTTCAAATATATATATATATATATATATTAATTTAATTTCAGTAATTGTAATCATTTGCGTATATAATTTAGATATATAATATGTAACACCCCAAGCTTCCATGGTACGCTCCTCTTTGAATAATAGAGCAGAGTTTGTTGTACGCAACATCGAGTTCTAACACACCGCGATCAATAAAAGTAGCAGTTATGAATAGTAATAACCACTTTTTTAAATTATATAAATTTTATATTTCAAAATGGACTTTATTTTTGGATTTGGAATATCGAAATTATCCTATGTTGAATTTTTGGTATTTTTCTAAGAAATACCAATTTTTGATGAATAGTGAAAAATACATAAAAACAAATTTTTTAATCCAAATTTTTTATAGTGATAAATTATATAATTTAGTGATTTTAAAGTATAATTTGAATATAATTTTACCATTTTATCCAATTATGTTCATTAGAATTAACTTCACTTTGAAATTGGAAATAAACAATTGTCAATCATTTCATTGATATTGTTTCTTAAAAACACGCTATTTGTTTTGACAGCGGGAATTAATTATTTAATTATTTAATTCAACTTATATGTTTTTAATTTTGTAAAATAGACATCATTTTTTAATTAGGAATATCAAATATAGATTAGGGTTAATGTTTGGTGTTCTGAAAAACTTCGAATTTTGATGAATAGTGAAACCATTAAGTGGTAGTTAAAAAACTGATTTTTCATTTAAATGAAATTTTACCACCTCTGTGATTTGAATTACCAAAATCTAACATAAATAATTTTCATTAGGAAGTAAAATTTGGTTCAATGGGATTAAAATAACTTTTGGTGAATAGTAACTTTTAAGTTCTATTAATCGTGATTAAAGGAATTTAGTTAAATTTAAGGTAAAAATTATATTATAAAAATATGAAAATATCTTGACACTTGTCCTACACATATTTTATGAGTCATGGCCGACCAACACAATACATGGGTCAACATGGGGACCCCATGGAACCACTTGGGTAAGAAAATGACATTAATAACTTTTTATTTAAAGTAAAAATAAAATTGTCACAAACATGTGATGTTTTACTAAACCAATTATTACATGGGGTTATATAAGTTATATTTTCTACTATAAATATTAATTGAAAAGAGAAAAAGATTTCATAAATCATGATATTTTTTATATAATTTTTAGACATTATATAAATTAAAATTTTAATGACACCATGATGATGCAGCGATTATCTCATTAATTAAAGATTTCATTAAAATGAAAAGATAATGTAAAATCTAAGCCTTAAACTTGTCAAATCCCTATTTTATGGTTATATTTTGAACCCGTATCACCTTATCATTGAAATATTTAATTTTGGGACCTTTGAAATACTAAAAGCACTTCATAACAATGTAACATTTCATTACATTCCAAGAGTGCCCCTCATCTCCTCTTATAAAAGGCCCCCACCACTACCACCTTATTCACACCTTTAAAGCCATTTGGCTCTGCCAAACTCTTCCCAAATACTCTCTAAACTTCCCCCTCTTACTCCTAGAATCCTCTCTTTGGGCAGAAGTCTTCCCAAGGAAGCCTTTCGTTCAAATCAAAAAGAGTTACCCGATTTTAAGGTAATGTCTTCACATATGTTATTTTGTTTTATTTTGTTTCTCCAACCCCTTAAACTAATTTTATTCAATTATTTTGTAACAACAAAACTATCTTAAATATAATATTATTTTTTATGAGAATTTTTTGATTTACACTTACACACACCTTCATCTAATGGTTAAAGAACATACTGTTTCTGTGGTTGGCGAATTTCTGCCTCACGAGACGATGATTGTTCAATGTTTTTTTAACACCTCTCATGGTGTCCATTATGATGTCAATATATTTATATATGATATATATTATGTTTATGTTTTCCTTATTCTTCATTATTTATCATTTATGGAATTCCTTTATGATTTCCATTACGGGTAAACACGATAATTTAATTTTAGGAAGTGCGGACTACCGCCCCCTCAAAGTGATTTGAATCATTAATGCCATATGTGGGACATATAAAGGATGGATTAAATGATATTATATATTATATTATACTGTAATTATAATACATATTTATATAATTATTATTTCATTCCATTAAATATAAAATATAAATGAAAGTAGCGTTCATGCGTACGTACGGCTTACTGTGCCCATGAACGGTGCATTTCATTTATTACCTCTAAATGATACATAATATTATGAATGAATGTATATACTGGATATATATGATATATATGATATCTACAAAATGAATATAATTCTAGATATTATGGGTATTTTACCACATGAACAACTTGTAGTTATAAGAAGTCTATTTTTGACTCAAGTACCAAAGATCGAAAAAACGACCATTATTAACATAAATAATTACATAATGTTCATAACATGGTAATAAGTGATATAAAAGGAATAATAAACCTGAAAAAGGTTCTTAATAAATTATAAATTAACTCTAGTTTGTTATTCAGGCGGTTAAATAACGGTCGAGTCAAGTCGGACATGAGGTAAGGAAACTTTTAACCCAATTTCTATTCTTTGGGTTAATCTCCAACTTTCAAATTATGTCATGATATTATTATTTCCTATCTTGTATTTGTAATTTCATTATGTGTACATTTAGTTAAAACACATAATAGATATATTTTATTTAAAAATAATGATCTTTGTAAGGGACTTCGTCTCAATCTCATTTCATAGAGGCATATTTTGTTTTATACACTACTTTCTTTTATACGGTGTATAAACCCCTTTTACTTTTACATTTATTCAAAAGGAATCTTTTTTATACAACTATTTTTATTAAACGATAAAAGGGAATGTTTCTTTTGTCATATGTATACGGTGACAATGACTTTCCACCACCGTGACAATTATTTGAGTTTCAGCTTTCTCTACTAGCCATAACATTTTTTAAAATGAAAAATAAAAACCAAGATTTACTTTTCTTTTATATTGGTATTGAAAATAGTTTTGAATGTGTTTTTCTAATATCAATGTGTTTTATTGAAATCTTATGATTGAAATGTGGAAATTTTATTTTTCCTTTATGCATGTTTTATGTGATACGATTATGTTATGGTTTATTATATGTTTAAACCCATTCATATGTGGAATGCATTGGACTTAATAAGTGATGGGTGGAGCCCACTATAGCTCCTCGATGCATCGGTAGGTTTCATGAGACAAACTTGTGTCTTGGCACAAGGCCTTGTCAAAATCTTATTAGTAGTCTTGGCACAAGGCCTTGGATACATGGTTATAGTAGTCTGGCATTATGCATTCCATCATTATGAAAGTGGTTATTGATATTTCATGTGACTATTCGACTAGTAGAATATCCATGTGTGTAATTAAATTTCATTATCTCATTTTACTTTATCTATATTATGCTAATGTTAAAGTTTGAAAGGCTTTTTTTTAGTTATACTTTTCCTTAAATTTTTATGTTTATTTAGGAAAGCTTCCTCTATATAGTTATCCTTAATGAGCATCTAAGCTCACCCCTTTCAATATTTTAATTTTTCCAGGATGTGAAGAAGTATTTTATGAATGACCTGTAGGGATAGTCAGAAGGGGATATGAGTGTGGTATATGGAGACCATGTTATTGTAGTTTTTCAATTTATGATGTAATATAACTTTTATGAATGTATCTAGTCCTTCCAAGGCTACAAAAATAATCAGTCTTTCGAGACTTGATATTTTGTGATCATGCCAATGCTACGTAATAATGCACCCACTCTGGGTAACTGGGGTCGGGGCGTTACAGTTGGTATCAGAGGCAGTTTAGTACTAACTTTGGAAGCTATATTTAGATAAACTCTGATTAGGGAACATAGACCTAAGATAGACTTTGAGGATTAGTATAGAAGAACTTTCTCGAATTTTGGTATTATAATGATTTTGTGAGTTTTACGAGAAATACAACCCTGTCTCGATATGAGCTGGTAGAGGAAGATTTGCCACAGATGTACCTAGGGGTAAAACCAGAAAACACCGCTTTGATCTAGAATCGAACGGGAACTGGTGCACAAAAACGGTTCTTGCTGCACTCTTGGTTACGACACTCCGGGGGGATATGCTTAGGATAATTCTCATTTTCTTTACAAACCATTATGAAGGGTTTATGAGTATATAATTCCTCAAAGAAAACATTTTTATGATTATAGTTCAATTTATGTTAAGTGTTTTACAAGTATGAAATTATGTATTTTGATTCATAATCTAATCTAGTTTATGCCATTGTTTAAAATGGCTCCTAGTGGGAGGAATGGAAACAATATCAATGCACGCACTCCGTGTAGGGATTTCCCTCCTACTCAAGATAATTATTGTGGATTTGGAGAAACAATTGGTGCTGATCAAATTATCACCATATTGGGACAATTCACTCAAGTTATGAATAGTAACCGTACTCGTATGGAGCACCCTGATCCGCAACGTGGAGGACAAATATTAGTTCACTTCATGAGGCAAAAACTGCCAATATTTAATTGGGGTACAAATCCATTAGTAGGTGAGCAATGGATAAACTGCTTAGGGAAAATATTCCATGCCTTGGGGAGTAGCAAAAGGGAGAAGGTTTTCATGGAATTTTACCACCTCACTGGTGATGTCGATCAATGGTGGTCACTGATTAAAAACACAAAGGAAGATGAAGAAGTATTAAGTATGGAATGGAGGGACTTTAAGGAAATTTTCTTAGAAAAATACTATCCACATGACCATCGAGCAGATATGGAAAAGAAATTTCTAAGTCTGAGGCAGAAGGAGGATGCGAATGTCACAAAGTATGAGGCCAAATTTACAAGGATAACAAGACATGCTGCAGATTATATACATAACCCAAGAAGTAATATTGATTGTTTCATTTATGGGTTAAAACCATTTCTTCCTCGATCTTTAGTATCTCAATCTTTCTCAACATATGCAGGTATAGACTCATGTGATATTAGGACAGAAAAGGAATTTTCTAAGTCTTATGACAACAAAGTAAAGCAAGAGAATAAGGGAACGGTGGAACAAGAGATAGATAAAGGGAAAGGGGGAATGAAGGATTTTCCATTATGCGACAATTGTGGGAATAATCACCCTGGTACTTGCCAAAAATGAATTGGACTTTGTTATAAATGTGGAAAAAAGGTCATCAGGCTCGTGATTGCAATGGAAAGAAAGAGTCTATCAATGTTGAATGCTACAATTGTAGGGAAATGTGGCATTATGCAAATGAATTTCCTAATCGTCAGGGAAAATTATCTCAGAAAAGGCCAAGGGGTCAAGGATAATCTTATGATGTTACTACATTTGAAGTCGAATAATTAATTTATTAGTGCTATTGGACTCAATGATTATATTCTGGTTATAACAATAATGCGATATATATAAGGATTGTACTACAGTACTTGTTGTTTTCATTAAGGTTTTAATATGATGAAGGTAATCATATTTTTAAATTTGACAATAAGAGATGCTTTACTTTTTTTGAGGAATTTTGATGATACAATTGATTTTGGAGTTTAGAGACCTTTTAGAGAATGTCTGGATTGAGGTATTTTGGATAACTCTAAAGGTTGTAATGGATTAAGTTGAAATTTGGATATTATTGTTTAAGGTTGAAACATTTATGAAGATTATTTTTGAAATATTATAATAGTATATTTTAGGAAAAGGACAACCTACAGGTTGGGGGATAACCTGTCGCGTCGGACAAAGCTGTAGGAATCGAACCCACAACCATAGTGCGACAGGCCTTTATTACCTACCACTATCCTACATGATGTCCCATGTAATTTAAATAAAGTTTTCTTAATCTAAAGGGTATGTGTTAATATTTGGAACCCTATCCCATTATGATAAATAGAATATTTTTGAGTTCTATTACCTTTTAGAGTGAAAGATGGGTTTGTGGTAAAAAATTATTAAAGAATGAAAGTTTGCATTACATGTAAGTATATTTCCTTATGTTCTTAGTAAATCTCATAAATAAATTCCCCAACTTTATGAAAGGTAAATTAAAACAAAAATTCCTTTGGTTAACTTTTCCAATTGGGGAATCGATGACTGCTTAACCAATCACATGTTTGTGGTTTTCTTGTAGTTAACTTTCTCTAAATCCTATTTTATACAACTATCCATCATACCTTGATGGTTTTTTTCCTATATATCCAAATTTTCATAGAATCCTAGTATGGGCTATCTCGGGTGACCTTTGTACTTATCTTTCTTTCTTTTAAAGTTAAATTTTTATTAACCCTATTTTCGATGTGGGTTTTCCAAGAAGGTATTTTCTATTTTAAACCTTTTATTTTCAAAGAAAAATTTTAAATTGTGAGGACGCAATTTATATAATGAGGGGAGAATGTAACACCCCAAGCTTCCTTGGTACGATCCTCTTTGAATAATATAGCAGCGTGTGTTGTATCCAACCTCGAGTTCTAACACACCACGACCAATAAATGTAGCAGTTATGAATAGTAATACCCACTTTTTGAAATTATATAAATTTTATATTTTAAATTGGAATTCATTTTAGGATTCGGAATATCTAAATTAGCATATGTTGAATTTTTTGTATTTTTCTGAAAAATTCCAATTTTTGATGAATAGTGAAAAATACTTAAAAACAACTTTTTTAATCAAAATAATTTATAGTGATAAATTATAAAATTTAGTGGTTTGAAATTATAATTAGAATATAATTTTACCATTTTATCCAGTGGTGGTCATTAGAATTAACTTCACTTTGAAATTGGACATAAATAATTGTCAATCTTTTGAATGATATTGTTTCTTAAAAATACGCTATTTGTTTTGACAGTGAGAATTAATTATTAAATTATTTAATTCAACTTATATGTTTTGAAATTTTTAAAATATACATCAATTTTGATTTAGGAATATCAAAAATATCATAGGGTTAATTTTGGGTGTTGTTCTGAAAAACTTCGATTTTTGATGAATAGTGAAACCACTAAGTTGTAGTTAAAAAACTGATTTTTCGTTTACAACATATTTTAGCACCTCTGTGATTTGAATTTCCAAAATATGACATACATAATTGTCATTAGGAGGAACAATTTGGTTCAATGGAATTAAAATAATTTTTTTGGAGAATAGTAACTTTTATGTTCTATTATACGGGATAAAAGTTAATTAGTGAAATTTAAGGTATAATTGATTATTAAAAATATGAAAATATCTTTACACATGTTTTACACTTATTGTATGTGTCATGGAAGACCAATACAATCCATGGGTCTTCTTGGGGACCCCTTGGAGCCACTTGGGTATGAAAATGACATTAATAACTTTTTAATTAAAGTAAAAATAAAATTGTCACAAACATGTGTTGTTTTACTGAAAAAATAATTACATGGGGTTATATAAGCCAAAATTTCGACTATAAATATTAATTGGAAAGATAAAGAGATTTACTACATCATTATACTTTTTATATAATTTTTAGACATTAAAAAAATTAAAAAAATTATGACACCATGATGATGCAGCGATTACCTCATTAATTAAGGATTTAAATAAAATGAAAAGATAATGTGAAATGTAGAACATAAACTTGTCAAAAACCATTTATATGGGAATATTTATAAACCTTATCACCTTATCCTAGAAATATATATTTTTGGGACCTTTGAAATCCGAAATTTACATCATAATAATGTAACATTTCATTGCTTTCCAAGAGTTCCCCTCTTCTCCTCTTATAAAAGGCCCCTTCTACTACCACCTTATTCACACCTTCAAAGCCATTTGGCTCGGCCAACCGCTGACCAAAAAATCTAAAAACATTCCTCTAATACTCCTACAAGCCTCAATTTGATCATAATTCTTCCCAAGGAAGCCTTTGGCTCAAATCAAAAAGAGTTACCCGATTTTAAGGTAATGTCTTCTCTTATGTTATTTTGTTTTATTTTTCTTCTCCAGCCTCTTAAACTCTTTTTATTCCATTATATTGTAACAAAACCAGTATATTAAATACTTTAGGATGTTTTTATGAGAATTATTTGACTTACACTTATAGACACCTTCATCTACTGGTTAAGGAACATACTGTTTCTGTGGTTGGCGAATTTCTGCCTCACGAAACGATGATTGTTCAATCTTCTTTTAACACCTCTCATGGTGGCCATTAAGATGTCATTGTATTTATATATGATATATATTATGTTTATGTTTTACTTATTTTTCTTTATTTCTCATTTATGTCATACCTTTATGATTTCCATTATGGGTAAACGCAATAATTTCATTTTAGGAAGTGCGGACTACCGCCCCCTCAAAGAGATTTGAATCGTTAATGCCATATGTTGGACGTATAAAGGATGGAGTAAATTATATAATATATGATATTATACTGTAATTATAATACAACTTTATATAACTATGATTTCATTACATTAAATAAGAAATAGAAATGAAAGTAGAGTTCATGCGTACGTACTGCTTACCGTCTCCATTAATGGTGCCTTTCATTTCTTACCTATAAATGTTGCGTAATATTATGAATGAATGTATATACTGGATATATATGATATATATGAAATCTACATAATCAATAAAATTATGTATTTAATGGGTATTTTTCCACATGAACAACTTGTAATTATAAGAATTTTATTTTGACTCAAGTACCAAAGATCGACAAAACGTCCGTTATTAACATAAATAATTACATAATGATCATAAAATGGTAATAAGTGATATTAAAGGAATAATAAACGTGAAAAGGTTCTTTAGAAATTATAAATTAACTCTAGATTATTATTCAGGAGGATAATGAACGTTCAAGTCAAGTCGGACAAGAGGTAAGAAAACTTCTTAACCCAATTTTTGTTCTTTGGGTTAATCTCCTACTTTTAAATTTTTCCATGATAATTACTCCTATCTTGTATATGTAATTTCATTACGTCTACTTATAGTTGATACACATAATAGATCTATTTTATTTAAAAATAATGATCTTTTTAAGGGACTTCATCTCAATCTCCTTTCATTGAGGCATATTTTGATTTATACACAACTTTCTTTTATACGGTGTATAAACCTCTTTGACTTTAACGTTTATTCAAACAGAATCTTTTTTATATGAAGAGTTTTACAAAACGACAAAAGGGAATGTTTTTTTGTCATACGTATGCGGTGACAATGACTTCTCCACCGCCGTTACCATTATTTGAGTTTCGGCTTTCTCTACAAGCCATAACTTTTTTTTAAATGACAAATAAATACCAAGTTTTACTTTTCTTTTATTTTGGTATTGAAAATGGTTTTGCAAGTGTTTTTATTATATCAATGTGTTGTATTGATATCATGTGATTGAAATGTAGAAATGTTATGTTTCCTTTATTCATGTTTTATGTGATACGATTATGTTATGGTTTATGATAAGTTTAACCCTGTTCATATGAGTAATGCATTGGACTTAATTAGAGACAGGTGGAGCCCGCTATATCTCCTCGATACATAGGTAGGTATCATGAGAAAAACTAGTGACTTGGCACGAGGCCTTGAGAAAATCTTATTTGTAGTCTTGGCACGAGGCCTAGGGTACGTGGTTATGATAGTCTGGAATTATACATTCCATCATTATGAAAGTGGTTATTGATTTTTCATGTGATTATTCGACAAGTAGAATATCCATGTGTGTAAGTAATTGGAATTGTCTTATTTTATTTTTCCATATTATTAAAAAATTCAAGTTTGAAAGGGTTTCGTTTTAGTTATACATTGCCTTAAATGTTTATGTTTATTTATGAACGATTCCACTATATTGTTATCCTTACTACGCATCTGAGCTCACCCCTTTCAATGTTTTAATTTTTCCAGGATGTGAAGAAGAATTTTATGAATGACCATCAGGGATAGACAGAAGGGGATATGACTTTGGTCTATAGAGACCATGTTATTATAGTTTTCACTTTATGATGTAATGTAACTTTTATGAATGTATCTAGTGTTTTCCAAGGCTACTAAACTAATCGTTCTTTCAAGACTTGATCTTTTGTGATCATGCCAATGCTACGTAATAAAGCACTGACTCTGGGTAACTGGGGTCGGGGCGTTAAATAATATTTTTTAACTTTTGAATAATCTTATTTGAAAACAACCTCCCTCATCACGTCTGTAGGATTAATATTAAAATATTTTTTAATTTATATTGATTAAATTTAGAAAAATCGCTTCCATATTAAAATAAATCATAATTTATATTTTATAATAAATCGATATTAAATTTTTACCCAAATTATTAGTGATAAAATCTAAAAGACATTATAATTTTCAAGCTTAAATGAGTTAATATAGTTGTTAAATAAAGAATATAAGGTGTAATAATGACACAAATCTTGTCAAAAATGAGTTGGATGACCATAGTTATACTCTTATTACTATTGGATAAATTTTTAGATTTCTAGATATACAATTAATTAAAAGTGGGTAATGAGAACAATTAAGATATGAAAAAGTCAAAAAAGGAATCGTTATTTATTTTAATATCTCGAAAGATTTGGTATAGGTATAAATTCCACAATAGTTCAGTTAAATATATTTTTTTGAAATAATTTTTTATTGTAATTATAATTTTTATTTATTTTTTAGAGATGAATATATTTCATAAAATTATTATTAAATTACAAATAATAAATTATATTGTTAAAAATAAAATAAATTAAATGATACCAAAAAGAATATATGAAAATTAAATTAAATGAATTATTGATTTCCATTTTTTAAATGAATAACTCATTTTATAGGGACGTGAAATTAAAATATTCAAATTTCATTATTTTTAGGATATTTATAAATACAAATTAAATGAATAATTTTAAAATTGACATTAACAATATTTCATAATAATTTATTTT
Source organism: Viscum album (assembly GCA_963277665.1). Taxonomy (NCBI): domain Eukaryota; kingdom Viridiplantae; phylum Streptophyta; class Magnoliopsida; order Santalales; family Viscaceae; genus Viscum; species Viscum album. The sequence goes on along the minus strand of OY728120.1, from coordinate 1,760,014,215 downwards.
TTATTAAATGATTTAATTTTAATAAAAATACTATCTTATAACAATTGATTTTGATATTTAAAAAACAATCAAACTTGGTCCACTCATGGAATAATTGTTCAATTATAATGACTATATTGACTGTTAAATTGTAAAAAACATTGTTACCATGGTTACAGTTGAGGCAATATTTTTACAAATTATTTGTGCTTTTGATGAAAGTAATTTCCATAAAAAAAGAGTTTATATTTTTAAAATTATATATAATACATAGAATTATTTTTTATAAATTATCTTGTATGGATAGTTTTTTATAGTCATTAAGGACAATTTACATGGGTCAGAAAATTATTTATCGTATTGGAAAACCAAAATGGTAAAATATGGATAATTATTATTTAAGGAACAATATGTTGAAACCATATGTTATATTGTGTGGTTGAGGTTTCTCACAAACATTAAATCCCACCATCCCTTAATTATCAATACGTGATCCATGTTAAGTATGATTTAATTCCCAATAATGAACACATTTTAGTATTTACAAGAATGCCACTCCTCCTAGCCTATAAAAGCAAACTCACTCTCCTCAATGGTTCACAACAATCATTCCATTTAGATAATACAAACCCTTACCAAATAACATTCCAAAATCAATCCCATCATATTGGAATCCATTATTAAAAATATTAATCCTTTTTTGGTTTTAGTTCAAACCTATAGAGGATACCGGACAAAGAGGTGATGTCCTTATAAAATCATTTTTGTTTTATTTCCATATCAACCTCGTTCATTTAATATTAATCCATTATTATATAATAACATTATTATAAAACATTATTTGAGAAATTATAATGTTATGTTTATGAATTAGGACCTCACATACATCCATCAAAGGTTTTATCAAAACATTGTCTGTGTGTACGACAGACTACTGTCACACGAACGTATGTCATTTTTTCCATGACCAACTCTCAAGGTTGGAAATTTTGAAGTTTTAATGTATATTAATGATATTAATGATGTTATTATGATTATATAATTATTAGATACCTCATACCTCCATTATTTTAATTTTTTGGGAATATGATAACAACGCTCATGTCTGTAGCGGACAATAACCTCGCAAAGGAATGTGATCCATTCCAAATTTAAATGGAATGTATTAATCAAGGGTTTAATAAAAATATGTGATATATATTACATAAAATTTATTCATTAATGATAATATATATTTATATATAAAAAAATATACTTATTTTTCTTTCAATATGATCAGAAAATCGAAACGACATTAGTTCATATGTACAACATATCATCTGCATATTCATTGGATTTCATTTTCGATAAATAAATATTTTAGATTACTTAAAATATTTATATATTTAATATATATTAAATTAAAATCCTTATGATTATTATGTTGTTGATTGAAAGAAATAATATACGCAATAATTGTAACATTCATGATAATTAAATATTAATAAAACATTGAAATTAACTCATAAAATACTTAAAATAAGGAAATATTTTTAATGAACGGGTGAGAAGATATCATAAGAAAATAAAATATGATACCATAAATATGAATTTTGTTTTTTTATATGTTAATAACTTGTTAAAAACCGTTATACATGATTTTAAATCATGTTATACTAATTTATCAATATGTTATGTGAATTAATCTCAATTTTCATTACAATGAGACTTATTTGTTGTTATCCACCAATTCTAATTTATAAATTGTATATAATCACCATTTTATATGTAGTATAATTATTATATAATACTTCACGGTATTTTATGTATCTATTATAATTATTTCTTGAAATCATATTTGACTTGAAAATTACCAAGTGGTAGAATTTATTGAACAATCTAACATTCTTTTTAAATTATTAAAATTATATTGAAATAATCACTTCCATGGGATCATTTTTAAGTTAAAATATCATTATTATTAAATATCCTTATTCTATCATCAGGTTTATTATTATTACCTAAATTAAATTCCTATTTTTATATATCATATTTACGTTTTATGTTATTTGGTTAACTTGGAAATTAAATTTGAATCTTCTAATCAATATAGATATTTATTGATATAGAAAATATATTAATATATTAAAATTATTATTTCATATATGAGGAAAGATTTGGAACTACATTTATACACAGGGATGGGTATAATATAGAAATTATATGCCATAGTTTCTATTATTATACAAATTATGTTGCAAAAATTAAATAGGTCTCTACCTGTAGTATATTAACTGTCATCAGAATGGTCTTGATAGTAGAGGTACCATGTTTTCTGATATCGTGGAATAAAATAATTTATAATTTCATTAATTTGGATCTTAGTTATTTTTATCCATAATATTTTACCTATTAAATTATCTATTGATGATTTTCATTATCTTTATATTTATTAAATGGAACAACTATTCATTTATTTCCCTTTCCATATTGGTTATGAATTTTATATCCACGCAGTTCTGTAATTTAAAAAGCATGTGTGCTTGGTAATTTAACATTCATTACTATTTATTCTTTATTAATTCATGATAGATTCCTATTTATATAATCCCAACTAATTATATGGGATTATCCTTATCTTGTTTCTTTTCCCCATGATATTATTAATATATTTTTGTATTTGATTTCAAAGATACAATTTCTTATTTTCGACTATTATTTTTGTATTTAATTTCCAATTCCCAATGTAAAATTGGTATTATATATGTATCTAGTTTTCCAACATTACAAAACTGGTTGGTCAATCAAGGTTTTGTTCTCTATAATAATTCCAATGTTATTAATAATGGACTAGAACTAGGATACCTAGGTTAGTTTCTTTATAATTAGCAATTATTAATTTTTAGTATAATCATTAGAAACTATATTTTGGAAAATATTGATTATTGAATGAAAACCAATTATATACATTGAGGATATGTATAAAATAAAATCTTACAATATTTTTATGTTATCTATTATGTGGTTATTAATCTCGATACACCCATATCTAGATTCTACATGCTGACATGGTCCTAGCACAAATCTACCAGGGTGTTATAACTCTAAAAAGAGAAATCCTGGTTAGGAGTTTGCATAAACTAGTTCCTGAAAATGGTCCATATCATGCACCTAGTTTTACATTAACAAGTTATTTACATGGATAATTCACAATTTATTTTCAAACCATAATGGGAGATCTAAAAGTAAGGACGTCCTCAAGGAAACCAAATTTTATAATTCATATATGAATATTAGATATATATTAATTTATGATAAGTGTTACAACATATTTGTAATTAAACAAGAGGAATTAAAATTCCCAATCATATGGGGTAAACTAGTATTTGTAATTCATTGAAAATGGAATGTGGAAGAAATACGAGATTTATTACTGATCGAAAATATTGATACTTACCTATTGAGGATAAAAATATTTATGGTTTTGGACCTGATAATGTTATGGATGTTTTAGGAAAACATAATTAGCTTATTTAAAATAACCATTACAGGATGCATCAATACATTCCATGATGATATTATTTTATGTTGAACCAATTTATATGAAAGAGGCCCTTGTTTTTTAATAGGACCAATGATCAAATGAAATCTATGTATTCGATTAATTCTCAATAAAATATATTTATTGTGTTTGGATGAGGTGAAAATGAAAAGGTCATAAATGTTGTGTTTTATCTCCAAGTATATACAGATCAACGGTGTTTACTGATCTATAATACTAAGTAAAATGTTTAAATTGAACTTGGGGAATTAAAATATTTTAATGATACCTTCATTGAAAAAATATTCCCATGAAATACTTATGGATAGGAAGAGAGAGTTTTTTATCATCCCAAAAAATGACGAAAAATGTGTTTCAATATATGAATATACAGAAAAATGATAATTTGGAATGAAACAAATTGCATATGAAACATATATCACCAGATTAACGTATTTATTGAAGGTCATAATCCAAATATAAAAATTTTAATAGTGTTAGAAAATTTTTATTCATAATATGAAATAGATTTATGTTCCAACAAGTTAGAGAAATAATTCACCTTGTATTATGGCTTCAAAGGAGAGAAATTGAAGATGATTTTGGAATAGAAAAGCATGCATAATATTAAAAAGTGAAAGAAGGGTTTTCTAACATGGGATAATTTTTTAAATAATTTCCCGGGGTTATTATTTAAAGGATTGGTATTTTGTTAAAAGTGTTGAGAAATGGGACATCAAACATGTGATTTAAATATGTTGAAATATATTTTTGGTTGATCAATGTTTCAAAATCATGGATATGAGGACCCACTCAAATAAATGTATCTAAAATCAAGGATATATACCTCAGATGAAGCTAATAGATCAAAGGAAGTTTTATGTAATTAATTTAATAAAATTGGAAAATTAATATTATAACGTATTTGGATCCTTGAAATATGTTGTAATATTATTTTATTGATGAAATTCTCATAATTATAGTCTCGAAATATATAAGGAATGTATTTTCATACATTTTATTTAGGATTTGAGAGTATATGTTTAATGGTACCAATAATAGTAATTTACAAAAAAGTTTACCATTTTCAAAAAACATGGTGTAAGGAAAGATAACCCTTAATATTTCCCTGATATTGATATAATGATGTTTGATTAAAAATATGGCTGGGATAATGTAAATTGGATATGAATATTTACATAGAAATAGTTTAATAATAACTTAATTAGGAAATTAATTGAAATTATTTATATTATTTTGTATCATAATATATTTTGAGGGTTTTAAATTAAAACATTTATGAAATGGATTATATTGAACATTTTGTAAGGATTAATGTATTATTGTATTACTTAGTGATATGATGATTTATGCATATTGGATAACTTGTGTTATGAAATGGAATGAAATAAATTATATATTCTCATAGATATTCGTCAAATTTTTTAGTATAATCATGGAAAAAAATTATCCCATTGATATAATTTCTGATGACATCAATGACCATGTTTATACATTCATGGTATATGGTTATGTGCCCATTAACCTTATCTTTATCTCCCAATTTCATATGATCAAATAACTATATAACTATCCATTAATCATTGAGAGTTAGTATTTCCTTCCATATCTATGTTTTAACATCTCACATATGTTATCAAATATAGAAACTTGTTTATTTGATTATTCAAGATAACATTCACACTTCCACTTCTCACTTATTAAGGTGACCTTTTATTAACTCTTTTACGATGTGGGTTTTTCATCTAAGGAATTTATAAATATGATACCAATGATTACTGATATCATCAATAAAATGATAGGAAAAACTTTATATATAGTGGGGATAATGTAACACTCTAATACATTAAAATAAATTTCTTTTAGAAGAAATCTAATTTCCTCGATATCTTATGATGCATGAAAATACTGTTTTAATCAAAACATGGATTGATCACTCCTTTCAAAAATAATATAAAATGATATTTAAATAATTTTTGACAACTTATATTGAAAAATAAAATACATTTTTTAAATAAAAATAGTAAAATTATCTTATGTTGAATTTTTTGTATTTTTAAGAGAATTTTAATTTTATTGAAAAATGGTGATTATACTTAATTCTAATTGTGAACTACAATTTTTATAAAATAATTTCTACCGATAAATTATATTTTTAATATTTCTCATTTTTAATTAGATATATTATACATCTATAAATCAAATTTAGTTCACTAGAATCATTTTCGTATTGAATTTAGACATAAAACTATATAAAATTTTGAAAAATTTCACTTAAATATCCATGCCTCTCATCAAAACTACAAGATTAAATTTCAATTATTTTTTTCCACATATTTTGATTTAATTTTGAAAAATATATTTTATATTTGGAATAAAAAAATTTATAATGTATAAAAATTTAAAAATAATTTTTTACCATACTGATTTGTGAAAAAATTGAAATTAATTACACTGATTAAAGTAAAAATGAGTTTGTATTGTGTTTAAACAGAGAATATAAGGTCTATGAATGAAAACAAATTGTCCAAACCACATTTTCTAGAAATAATTAAAATTTTATGACTTTTTTGTGATATTTATGAGTTTTATGTACACTTTACCCTAAATAATACTTATTGAATATGATATGTAAAAATAATACAGAAAAAGAACCTTCCTTGATCTTCATATCTATAAAGCATTGGTATAGAGAAAGAAAACACATTTTTTTATTTTATATATTCTATTGAATGATATATTGGTTTTTTTTCCAAATAATGTATCTTTAATTTTTTATATATGGATTAGTTGCATAAAATTATTCAGAAATACCAAGGTAGAAAAAAAAATTATTTATTAAATATAATAAATTATACTAAAAAAGTTAATGTGAACAGAATTAAATAAAATATTTTTTTGTATTATTTTTTAGATTAATATGTGAATATACAATTCTTTTATCTTAAATTATTTGAATTCTATTATTTTCATGATATTTTAAAATCATAATAAATGAAAAATGTTAAATTTTATACGAATGTTATTTTATAAAAATGATACTTTATTAATTGATTTAAAATTTCTAAAAATACTTATTTATATCAATTACTTTGTAAATATTAATAAATATCAAATATGGTTAATTAATAATTCAATTTTTATTGTTTTATGACTATATTGACCATTGAATTGTAAGAAACTCATTTAGGGATGTTAGAGCTAATGTAATATATTTATATGTTACTTGAACTTGTTTTTCTATTAATTTCCAAAATAAATTTGATTTAAATCATAATTATTATTAATCTTATATAGGAATATTGGGTAAACATTATCTAGTAAGGATACTTTAATTTTTCTATTATCAATGATAATACATAGTTTAGAAAACTTGTTACCATAATTAAAAAATATTAAAATAAGGAAACACTGGAGAAAATGATTAAAATATTCTGAACATGTGTTCTGTTGGGTGGATAAAGTGTATATCCACCATTACATCTATCCAAAAAATTAATTACAAATATTTTTGCTAGATTAGTTATTGTTGACCTCCTAATAGTCAATACATTTGACTATTTCGAAAAATTTCATGCCTCCTCTACTTTAAAAGGAATTTCACTCCCGTCACTACTACACACCTCTAAATCCCTTTGGGTCATACAAAACCTACCTCTCTAACATCAAATCATCACTCCAAAAATCATAGATTCCTTATTTTGTTCATAAAGAAAAACTTCTAAGGTTTTAGTGAAAACCAAAGGAGGATACCTGAAGAGGAGGTAATGTTCTTCTAAAAGAATTTTTTTTTTCCTTCACCACCTCCTTTATTTGATATTTTAAATTTATTATACAATCAAATAAATATATTATATATACTGTTATTTTTTTATGTAAATGGTAAAATATAAAACCACACACTATTCTATTAAATGGGTTTAAAAATCATCTTATATGTTTACGATGGGAAAATGCCTCACGAATCGATGTCATTCAATTTTCAATTACCTCATCTAAAAGATTGTAATAATTATGGATCTATAGTATACAAATTAAATTGATTAAATTGATTATTTTATTATGATTCTAAAATTAATATATAACACTTACCACGATGCTTTCCATTTTTTGTCAATACAATAATGTCGCTCATGTGTACGATGTAACGTCCCGGTTCCGGGTGCCTCCCATAGGTGCTGTAAAGACACAAAATTTTCATGTATTATATTTAATTATATGGGAATTTTACGAGTCTGCAAAAATTTGTTGTGTGTGATTCTGAGGATTAGAGGTCCCAGAATGAATTTATGATATTTTTTTGAGTATGTTTAGTAAACCTGCGAGTGGGTTTTTATAAAATTGTTACCAGTGCTTAGAATTGAAATATGAGGACACTGTTGAACATGCAACACCAATATTCACTTAAGGATACTTTCACCTCGACGGTATTTGTTCGAGGGAGAGTGTTAGTTTTTGTGTTTTTCATGTATGAATAAAATAAAATAAAAATGTTAATATTTTTTTGTTGATACCTCCCACTTGTGTGTTATGGGGGTGGGGACCACTGAGCCTAAAACCCCCATTTTGAATTCCTAAAGGTGGGGGCCATCTGAACCATCTTATTGGGAGAAACCCCTTGTACTCCCCAATTAATTGTTTGAGCCAACCAAAAAATTATTAAAATGTGTCAACATTTAATTATTCCAACTATTTTTTTTCCCAAAGTAATTTAATTTGATAAACATAAATTAATAAGTTGCCTATTTCACATTTTGGGGGAATTGAGGGGAATGGGTTGGAAATAACATAGCTTTTGGTGGATTATTCTCTCCCACGAAGGTCACCTCCCAACGAAGATCTTCTTCGACGAAGAACACACAATATTCTCCAACGAAGAACGTGCCACCTCCAACATGGGACGTTTTCACCAACAACTAACAAACATCTGTCCTTCCTTCCTATCCGAAGTCAAAAATCTTTCGAAGTAGGGTGGTTGTTGGAATTTTTCTCACTTACCCATTCTTGAAGGATCTTCGTAATTCAAGAAGGAATCATAGACACTTTCTACCCCTCAAACACAGAGAGTGCGGGCCAAACGAACATGGCCCGACCTCTCCACAATTCATGAGATTATTTTCTGTATTCTTCACGACGAAGGCGATGGCACGACCATTCTTCCAGATGGAAGTGAACTGAGGCTTGTGCCAAAGCGGTGAAAGAATGGAGGCCAGCCGAACAGGCCATCGGCGAAGGCACAACGCATGACTGTGCCACGTGGAGAGGAATTCTGGCCATCCAGCCAGCCGCGGCGGACCGCCGCACCAAGCTCGCCTCACCGCACCGTGACCCCCATGCCACACCGCGGCCCCTGCGCCGTCCTGCAGAACCCACACAGCAGTTTGGCCACCCTGTCACCAGGCCGGGCAGCTAGGCAGGGCCGCCCAGCCTGCAATGGGTCGGACCGAACCCAGACCAACTTCGACCCATTTTCCGCTCTTTTAGACATAACTTTGGCACTGAGTGTCCATTTGATGAACCATCTAAAGAGATGGAAAACATTTATCACGAAGGCCCCTTGGGTATACCCCTATTGATATTTGGATAAATTTGGGGAACGGTCTGGTTAAATCGAGCACAAGTCCGACCGGGCCCTCAGGACTAAAAGGAAAATTACTTACAGACTGAGAGTCAATTTGACGCACCGTCTATTGCGTTGAGACCCCTATGATGTGGAAGACCTTTGGGATACATTTTAGTGGGACATAATGGTAGTTAGAGTATCAACCAGTGGCTTGAGAAGCGGACCCTCCCGGAGACGAGAAAACTTAGTGCAGGAACCCTGTATCTATTTTTGATTATGTACAAGGATCCTATGTGGATCTAATTACGTAATAACGATGTACTAGGATTCTATGTGGGTCTGATGATGTTATGATTATATACTAGGATCTTGTGGGGTCTGATGATGTACTAATGAGGTACTATGATCCTGCCTGGGTATAACGACGTGCTGAAGATGTACTAGGATCTTATGTGGGTATGACGACGTATTGACGATGTACTAGGATCCTGTGTGGGTCTGACAACATAGCGAAGATGTACTAGGACCATGTGTGGGTCTAAAGACATACTGACAATGTACTAGGATCCTGTGTGGGTCTAACAATACACTGAAGATGTACTAGGATCATGTGTGGGTCTGGCGATGTACTCACGATGTACTAGGATCTTGTGTGGGTCTGACAATGTACATGGATCATGTGTGGGTCTGATGAGGAAATAGGAAACTGTGTGGGTCTGACGATGTAATACGATCATCTGTGGGTCTGATGGGGATTTATGATCCTTCATGGGTCTACCTCTTAAGAGTGAAAGATGATTCAGTAGTTACATCTAATCATCTTTACTACTATACCTAAGATACACCATGTGTGAGCTGAGTCCATACCAGTTTGGTACTTTTCTCTTTGGTAATACCTTCGTGGCATTCTTCTGTGTGGCGTACCTATGTGTTACATAGCTTCATGGTACTCCTTCCTTTGTGGAACATTTGAGCTTGGGGTATTGAGTTGTACATTGTGTTTCCTCATGAATGAGATGGGAATATTTTATTACTTTGGTATATGTATGGGAATATACCTAAGTAGGTTTGTCGGTTGATTTCATGATTTTTGGATTATCCTTTATGGATTTTGTGAGACCTTGAGGGTCTCAAAGTCGCCATTTAGTATCGTTATAATCACACATGCACAGGCTACACCCGCATCTTGTTGAGTTTGATGCAGACAACAGACAACGTTGATTGAGGACGAGGGTGGCAGGACTGGACAGTGCCTGGAGGTGGACAATACGGAGTGTCCATACGCAGAGGAGACGGGTTGATGTGGAGTTTTGAGGAGGCTATCTTTTCCTATGCTTCAGGTAGGAACCTCACAGGATGACCCAGTATATGTCCTTCTATTTCTTCTTTTGTATTGTATTACAGATGTACTTGTACATTTACTGTTGGGCTTGTATTCCGGCCCCTCTTACATTCAACACTCTTTTTTCTCTATAGTTTACTTGTGTTCATATCTTGTTGCGTGATTGGTTGAGTGTGTATTTGGTTATAAAGGAATTTCCTTCCCAGTTTTTGGGAATATGCCTTTCTGTGCTAGTCGTTGGCCTATGGCCGACAGAAGGTGGGATTGGGGTAGTCATTTCCCAGGCCCTAGGGGACGAGACATGAAAAATTGGTATCAGAGGAGTCGGTTCTACCATAGAACATTTTACTTTGATATTTTTAATAGAAATAGTGTTAATTGTATTGAGTGTGGTTTTCAATTTAGGGAATCCATTATTGGTGCGGCGGTTGACGTATACATACACCAGGACCCTGACTTTGGATTTTTGACTCAGGGCACAAAAACACTGATTGCATGTATGTTTTCAAGAGTCTTATTTTCGAAATCATTGAGTAATCTCACTATGTATAAGTTATTGATTGTGGAACACAAGTTTCTTTTCAGGATGCCACTACAGAGATAGATAGATATGGTTCCAGATATAGAATGCACAGATAGACCACCAAGCGGTGACGCCTCGTTGCAGGGCCCTCTTTCAGCAGAGGAACTAGCAGAGGCACCACCGGTACTATTACCCATTGGGCCACCAATGCCACGAACCCCCACAGCAGGGGGTGCACACCGCTTCAGTGCGTTTCATGAGTTCTATCACTAGAGGCCTCCCAGGTTCAAGTGAGAGATAGACCCACAGGTGGCTATGGATTTTTTGGAGGTTTTGGTGACAGTTGTCAGACTGGTAGGGACACCACCTGATATCATGGTGATCCTTCCCACCAGTCTTCTACAGACTGCAGTAGGGAGATGGTGGATGTTGATGCTCAAAGTTCATGATGAGGTGAAGCTTCTATAAGCAGACTTCGAGAGCCGGTTTCATGCAGAGTCTTTCCCATCAACTCTTAGTGCAGTGCGCATATAGGATCCTCTTCATATGCAGTAGGGAAGAATGAGTGTGGCTTGGTACTTAGTGGGGTTCACTGACCTCTCACGCTACTCCACTGATATAGTGTGAGAACCATTCTTCAGGGCTCAGACTTTTGATCAGGGAATCAGGTTGGAGATCATGGCTTTGAGGATTTCTCTTAGCATCCCGATGCATGTAGGGATGTTAGACCGAGCCCTCTTAGTGGAGATTTTCCTTGCAGAGCAGTTACCAGTAGTGAGACCCACCACCAGTAATCACGTAGCGGATTCTTCTATAGCTGGCAGCAGATAGATGTCACAGAGGTCCAAAAGGACCAGACCTACAGGTGGATGACCACATGACTCAGGATCGGTTCTGCGGGGTACCGGAGATAGAGCCAGTCATGCAAGGAACAAACAGTGTTTCACATGTAGCATGTAGGGTCACATGGCTCGTGATTCCCCAACCTACTATATGGATGATCAGAAGACGATCGAGGGATCGTCCAATCAGAGATAGAGGTTCAATCTAGGAGGTCTGTATGGAGTAGAAAGATGTGGAAGAGGAGTTGGTCATGCATCTAGCGGAGGGTGAAGATTCGAGATGTTACTGCCACCACCACCAGGTGGTCCACCCCCGACCATAGGGAGCATGATTATAGGGCCAAGCTCAGCTCCAGGAAGATGAGTCTTATGGTCATGGTGGTCCGGAGATGATATGAGTTTGGATCTGTGTCTACTCCACCTTAGCTGTAGTACTTATAAACAGAGGTGTCAGTCATTATTTTATTTCCACTTCCCCCATTCGGAGTTTGGAGATTCCAATGGATCTGTTGGCTCGACCCTTATTGCTAGAGACTCCTACTATAGAGTATTTGATGATTATACATCTGTGCTAGGAGTATGAGCTAACGCTAGGAGGTGAGAGATTTGGCTAGGATCTCCTAGTAGCAGCGTCGAGGCCTTACAATGTCATTTGGTGTGTGGGTAGATTATCTACATTCTATGATCAGATTGACTGTATTAGGGGATAATTTCAGTGTGTCCACATGGATAGGACCAGGTTTACCTTCACTGGTGAGGAGGGTGCATTTGCAGCACATGATGTACATACTCGGAGGAGAGTGCGGCCGATCACTCATCGGTTAGCTAGTCCTACCCTTGGAGCAGTTTATGTGGAGAGTCTGAGCTATTCTGTAGTGGTGGACTAGTAAACTGATGTTTTCACTGATAATGTTTTGGGTCAACCTCCTCAAATATAGGTGGAATTTTACATTGACTTATAACCTGGGATGGCACTGATATCTACACCAGCGTATCGAACGGCTCCCGCGGAGCATCGCGAGCTACGGGTACAGTTGGAGGACTTACAGGGGAATGGATTCATTCAGCCCAGTGTTTCTATTTGGGAAGCCCTGATTTTTTTTCATCAAGAAGTCTAATGGGAGCATGAGACATTGAGTCAAACATCAGCGCCTGAACCAGGTGACCTTGAAGAATAAGTACCCACCCCCGAGGATTAATGACCAATTTGATCAATTGATGGGAGAACAATGGTTCTTGAAGATAGACCTCAGATTAAGCTATCACTAGCTCAGAGTGTGAGATGGGGATGTGTTTAGGATGTATTTTATATGTCGGTACAACCATTAAGAGTTCTTGGTTATTCCATTTTGTGTAGCCAATGCTCTAGTAGTGTTCATGGTACTCATGAACATGATCTTTCAGCCATACCTTGATCACTTTTTATTGGACTTCATTAATTACATTATGATATACTCATCTACTAAGGAGGGTCATGCCTATCATTTACAAATAGTTATGGAGACACTCTAAGGGCACCAGCATTATGGTAAGCTCTTGAAGTGCATGTTCAGTATCTGATTGGTTCACTTTCAGGGACATGTCATCTCGGAGGATGGATTTGTGATGGATCCAGTGATGATTGAGGTGGTACTTGATTGGGAACCACCGAGGAGTGTGATGGAGGTATGGAGTTTCCTAGGTTTGGCCGGATACTAACATTGATTTTTTCCAGATTTATACAGAGTTGCATTACCTTTATCGGTTGTGAAGGATATGAGGAAACCATATATTTTGTCAAAGATATGCTAGTAGAGTTTTAAGGAGCTGAGGTACAGTCTGACTAGTTCCCCCATGTTGATGCTACTAGAGGAGGGAATAGGGTACATAGTCTATTGCAAAGCTTCAAGGACCAGTCTCGGATGTGTACAGATGTAGGAGTGAGCATTGATCACATATGGTTCTCAACAGCTGAGACAACATGAACAGAACTACGCTACCCATGACATGATGTTAGTTGTAGTAGTCTTCACCTTGATGATGTGGTGACATTACTTGATGTTTGAGCATTTTACAGTCTACTCTGATCACAAGAGTCACAATTATATCTTCTCATATAAGGACATGAACCTGAGACATTGATGTTGGCTTGAGTTCCTCCAAGACTATGAATTCGAGATAGTCTATACTCTCGGGAAGGAGAATGTTTTAGCATATGCAATCAACAGGAGATCTAGTATACATCTTCTAGGTGTGGTGACAGATCAGCTGACTGCTTTGAAGATATTCTTTGTGGATCTAGATGGAGAAATTTTTCTTCAGTCTCTTACAGTCACTCCCCCCACTTCTTCAGCGAGTTCGGGAGGTGCAGTGTGGTGACACTGGCTGCAAGGCTCGATGTGATCAGATAACCATAGGATAAGTACATGATGTATTTTCTGAAGGTGGGGAGCAAGTCATCCTCTTCAGACGATGTACCAAGGTACCATTGTCACTTTAGAAGGAAGTGTTGAGGGAGATCCACAGATCCCCACTAGCGGTACATCCTAGAGTGGCGAATATGTACTAGGATCTCTGATCACAACACTAGTGACCGGGAATGAAGAAATTCATAGTAGAGTTTGTCTCTCGGTGCCTCACTTGTCAGCAAGTGAAGGCAATCATCTGGTACCAGCATGCTTTGTTTGGCCTTTAGAGGTCCCTGAGTGGAAGTGGTATGGTATATACATGGACTTCATTACAGGACTTCCACATACATCCAGGGGTCATGATTCTATCTGGGTGAACGTTGACCAACTCACCATGTCGGCCCACATCCTAACGATCATAGTGCAGGCATTAGTAGAGAGCATGAGAAGCCTCTATGTGCAGAAGATTGGGTGGCTACTTTGACTTACCTCGATGATTGTCTCTGATCATGAGGCACATTTTACATCTTGTCTATGGAAGGGGTTGTTGGAGGATTTTGAGATGCATCTTCATTTAAGCACTGCCTCCCATCCTTAGAAGGATGGCCAGAATGAGTGAACCATTCAGACCCTCGAGGACATGTTGCATGCTTGCGTCCTCGACTTCGGTCATAGTTGGGAGGATCACTTTCCCTTAGGGGAGTTTTCGTAAAAAAAAGATATCAATCCACCATTGGGATGGCACCTTTTGAGGCATTGAATGGACGACCTTGAAGATCAACTTTGTGCTAGACTGACCTAGGGGAGTTTGCACCCGTGGGACCATAGAAGGTACGAGCTACCATAGAGAAACTGAAGAACATCCAAGAGAAGATGAAGACAGAACAGAGTAGGCAGAATTATTATGTCGATCGGAGACGGAGACCTCTGGAGTTCTAGGATGGCGACCACATATTTTTATAGGTCTCACCCCAATGAGGTTTAAGGATATTTGGCTGAAGAGACAAGTTATCTACGATGTTCATTAGACCCTTCCAGGTCCTCAGTAGAGTTGGTGAGGTGGCTAACAACTTAGTACATCCCCTTCAGTTGCATCGGGTGCACGACTTCTTCTATTTATCCCAGATGAGGAGATACATTCACAACCCTTATCATATCATCGACCACAATGAGCTGGACGTTGACGATGGGGTGCCTTTTACAGCGGTTCTATTAGAGATTGAGGATCAACATGAGTCAGTCCTTTGTGGATGGTTGATACCTCTTGTGTAGGTTCTCTGGTAGTACATGAACCTCCAATAGAGCACATGGGATCAGGAGGCTCGGATTTGTGCTCAATATCCCCGCTTGTTTTCCTAGTTTTGTGATGCGGCTTTCAGGGATGCAAAGCCCTGAGTTGGGGAGAATGTAACGACACAGAATTTTCTTGTAATTTGTCTAATTATATGAGAATTTTACGAGTCCACAAAAATTTACGGTGAGTGATTCCGAGGCTCGGACGGCCCAGAATAAATTTATGAACTTTTTTCAGGTACATTTAGTAAATGTGTGAGCGGGTTTTTGTAACATTGGAACCAGTTCTCATAATTGAAATCTGAGGACATCATCGAACTCGTAGCTCCAATATTCTCATAAGGAGACTTTATCCTCGATGGCAGTTGGTCAAGGGAAAAAGTTAGTATTAGTATTTTTCATGTAAGAATAAAATAAAATAAAAATGTTTAGTATTTTTATTTTTGAAACCTCCCACATGTTTGTTATAGAGGTGGGGACCACCGAGCCTAATACCCCCATTTTGAATTCCTAATGGTGGGGACCACCCGAACTCTCTTAATGTGAGAAACCCATTGAACTCCCCAATTAATTATTTGAGTCAGCTAAGAAATTAATTAAATGTGTCAACATTTAATTATGTCAACTTTCTTTTTTTTTCAAAGTAATTTAATTTTATAAACATAAATTAATAAGTAGGATATTTCACATTTTGGTGGAATTGAGGGGAAAGGGTTAGAAAGAGGATAGATTTTGGAGGATTATTCTCTCTAATTAAGAACACCTCCCAATAAAGATATTATTCGACATATAATAAACCATATTCTCAAATTAAGAACTCACCACCTCCAAAACTGGACGTTTACACAAACGACCAACCAACACTCGTCCTTCCTTTCTCTCTAATGTCAACAATCCTTTGAGGTAGGATGGTTGTTTTATTTTCCCCCCTTACCTGTTCCTAACGACTCATCATAATTAAAGAAGGAATCATAGCCACTTTCTACCACTCTAATGTAGAGAGTGCGGGCCAAACAAACATGGCTTGACCTCTTTTCAATTCTTGTGATTATTTGTTGTGTTCTTCACGATGAAGGCGACGATGCGACCGCTCTGTTCGACGAAAGAGACGAGCTAATATTTCCGCAGTAGTGATGGAAGGAAGGCTGGTTGAAGCAGCCCCCGGTGAAGTTGCGACACATGACCACTCCACGCGGAGAGAAGGATTGTCCTTCTAGCAAGCCATGGCGGACCGTCGCACCATGACCGAACCACGACCCCCTCGTAGACCCACAGCCCTCGCACCACCCTATGGACCCTGAGGGCCCCGCGCCACCCCGTGGCCCCCGTGACGCACTGCTGCCCGGCCTAGCTGCCCAACACCGGCCGGGCCACCCAGTGCGGGCCGGGCTGGACCCAGCAAGCCGGGTTGGTCTGACCCGGTCGGACCGTACCTGGACCATCTTCGACACATTTCCCGCTCTGTTGGACATAACTTTGCCACTAAGTGTCTGTTTGACGAACTTTATATAGCACTAGAATCCTTGGAGTGAGAAGGTACCTTTGGTAAACCCCACTGTATATTTGGATAAAGTTGGAGAACTATCGAGTTTGATTGAGCACAAATCCAACTGGGTCCCTGTTACTAAAAGGCTAGTAACTTACAGACCGGACGTCTTTTTGTTGCACCGTCTATTGTGTTGATACCCCAATGACTTGGAGGTCCTTTGGAATACTTCTTCGTGGGACTTCATGTCAGTTTGAGTATCGACCAATGGCTTGAGGAGAGGACCCTCCCAATGATGAGAAAGCTCAATGCAAGAATCTTGTAGTAGGTTCAGAAGATGTACTAGGATCCTATCAGGTTCTGATGACGTACCAATGTTGTACTAGGATCTTGTGTGGATCTGGCGTCACACTATCGATGTACTAGGATGCTGTGGGGGCCTGACGAAGTACCGATAATGTACTAGTATCTTGTGCGGCCTGGAGATGCACTGACGATGTACTAGGATCTTGTGTGGTTCTGACATCATACTGATGATGTTCTAGGATCATGTGTGTGTATGACGACGTACTGATGATGTACTATGATCAGGTGTGGGTCTGACAACTTTCGGACGATGTACTAGTATCCTGTGTGGGTCTTACGAGGGGCTAGGATCCTGTGTGGGTCTGATGATGTAATACGATTCTCTGTGGGTATGATGATGATTTAGGATCTTTTGTGGGACTGCCTCTTAATAGAGTAAGATGATTCAGTAGTTACATCAAATCATCTTTACTACAGTACCTATGATATACCTCGTGTGAGGTGAGTCTTTACATGTGTGGTACATTCCTTTGTAGTAATACATTGGTGGTATTCTTCTATGGGGCGTACCTGAATGGGACTTACCTTCATGGTAATCCTTCATTTTTGGAACATTTATTCTTGGGATGTTGATATGGACTCTGTGTTTCCTCAGGATTTAGATGGGCATACCTGATAACTTAGGTATATGTATGTGAATATATCTAAGTAGGGTTTTGAGTTGATTTCATGCTTTGTGGTTTATCCTTTCTGTATTTTGTGAGAATTGGAGGGTATCAGGGTCCATACTGAGTATTGTTATACTCACCCTTACATGGGATAATCCCACACCATGTTGTGTTTGGAGAAGACGACGGATAGCGCTGACCGAGGACGAGGGTACGAGGACTGGACGGTGCCCGGAGGTGGACCATATAGTGTGTTAGTACGCAGAGGAGATGGGTGAACGTGGAGTGCTGAGGAGGTGATCTTTACCTACCCTTTAGGTAGTAACCTCGTAGATGACCCAGTTGTTGTCTTTCTCTTTCTCCAGTTGCATTGTATTTCATATGTACTTGTACCTTTACTGTTGGGTTTATATTCCACCACCTCTTACTTTCAGCACACTTTATTTCTATACAATTTACTTAAATTCATATCTTGTTGTCTTCTTTGTTGAGTGTTTTTAATGGTTATAATGTCAATGCCTTCCTAGTTTTAGGGAATACGCCTTTCGATGCTAGTCACCAGCCCCTAGGCTACGAAAGGCTTGATTGGGGTAGTCATAGAACGGGCCCCGAGGGACGGGTCGTGACAGGTGCCCCGGACCCGATAGGTCACATGAATTCAAATTCATTTCACCAAATTCTTTAGGATACCCTCTAGAAGTGAGGGAAAATGTCTGATAGTTGGAAAACTATTCCATCATTGTCATAGTGTACAAAACCAAAGAATAATAATAATAAATATTGGAAGCGGTAATACCATTCAAAAAAGTAAACAACAGAAGGTTGATAGTATTAACAAATGCAGCATATATATATATATATAAGTGATGATGCATGCCACAATTATCAAGGAAATCACCCAAACAAGTAACAATGCTAAATATACAATACCTAAACCGATGTACAAAAAACATTAAGCTCTGACAGCATCAAAAGCCTCAGCTTGGTCCCATGCTCTCTAGCTCCAACATCACTCAAGCCCCTGATGAAGAAGGGTATTTCTGGTTATATATACTTGAAACCATATAATCTGTTTTGGTTGAAAAGCATGACCAAAATCAGGTGTGAGATGAATCCTAGTCGGCAACCACCAAATGATCTATGCCAAACAATCAGTGAATATATATAGCAGGAAATAGGCACAAATGAATTAATAAACTAGGATTAATAAAAGGTAAAAGAACCTACAGTTTTCAATGACATTAATTTTTCATTTATAAATTATTCAAACCATTGAATAATGTATCATTGGGATCTTTCCTGATTTCATTATCCCTAATATAAAAGTAACAACAGACGTCTCAGAAAACCATCTAAACAACAATGTAAGTCTGAGGCAAATCTGGTGCATTGTCTTGTCAGACTCATCACAGTCATATAATTATTCAAAAGAAACCCTCTAGGAAATTTCTCACATTATAACCCTCCAGGTTTAACATATCAGTAATTCAATAAATAACAATGACCTTCTGGGAAATCTCTAACAGTCTAACTCCTTTGGTCCAACATAGTACTAATTAAATACAAACTACCACATGGGTATTTCTCACGGTCAATACCCTTTGATCTTCATTGAAAAAATATATTATAACCCCATGTATGCTCCACATTAAATTCCCTATGGTCAAATATTCATTTAATAATGACCCTTAAGGTAGCTCTCATGATCTATCCCCTCTGGTACATGAAAACCCAACAACCCTAATTTATAATAGCTATGGGTCAACATAACAACAATTATACCTAAAATACCCTCTCTTAGGAAGCTCTCATAGTCCATTCCCCTTTTTCAGACATTTACAATGCAAGACACATGTAACTCATATATTTAGCAACTTCATCTTAACAACACGATGCATGGAGAAGAATCAAGCCTAATATGATTCCAAGTCCCAATGGCCATAATAAATCTAAACTAGAAAACACATTCATAATCATTTTATAAAACCTTATGTATATCCAAATAACCCTTTATCAATCTAGAACACCATAACAGGTCATAAATAAGGCGATATTCAAAAACACAGAGTACCATAAACAAGGGTATTCATCACTTAAGCATTTATAATGAAAAGAGAATCAAATATAGGAACAAAACACCTACATTGATGATGTACAATGAACACTCGTGATGTTCAGCCCTTGAATCATCCTTAAATGACGTAGATATATGAAATGGGTAAAAAAATCAAACCTCGATAACTCAAGAGAGATGAGAAATAATGAAGAGTGGATCTAGGGGAAGCGATGACTCACTAGTGTGAATCCAACTCACATAGAAGCATATCAAATGGAGCATGTATGGAGGAACAAGAGGATTTGAATATCATCTATTATATGTCGCTCCACTTTTTGAGACACAAGAAGAAGAAGAACCTTTTGGAGATGAGATGCGACCCAACTCCGATTAATAAAATAAAAATAAAACTACACAACATGTTCATTTAATGTACAGGTCATGTATTAACATCAAAAAGATCCCACTCTAGGTGGTCTTCCATGTCACCCCAAAGACCATGTACTTGGAAATTACATGACCAGTACACAACTACATACAAATAAATGTGTACAAGACAAGTACTTATAAATTTTTGAATTACATCCTTTTTCCAGAAAAACAACCCAAAATAGGGATTCATACTTGAAATGGAGATATGGATGCTTAATAACATCCACTAAAAAAGAAGTTTTCCCCCATATTTCCCTTACAATAGTGGTTAAGATGAAACATCAAATAACTCTAGCCATTGGGATTGTTCATCGACCTCCCACTCCAAAGTCTTGTCCTGTAATAGCCCATACTGCCATAGAACCCATATCAGAGGAACAGATCGGCCATGGTAACCTGCGTACTCTGATCCAAAATCCAAATAAGTTTCTCCTCAAAGAATTAATCCACCTCCAACTCAACCTCCTAGGGTTGAAAAACACGAGACGAGTCTGAATATTACCACTGTAATTGAGAATCATGAAAGACGTCATGCATATCATGATACCTCTGAGCAAACTACATCTGATAGGAAACCATCCTGAATCTCTCATAAACCTAAAACAATCTATTGTTCCTTGGTGAAAGCTTCCCATGTCTCCTAATCCTCCTGTGTCGCAACCTCAGTGTAATATGTAATAAAATCAGATCACTTACCTCGATCTCCCGAGTTCTTCCCCGTCGATCAGCTAAATATTTATAGAGAGATTGTGTAGTATCCATACTCTTCTAAATCAACTCCACATGATAAGTGGTATCCTAGACCAGAAGAGGTCCTAGTGTAGCTACCCCTCCTTCCTCCAACCAACATAGGGGTGATCGGAAAGGCCTACTATACAAAGTCTCATATGGTGCCGTCTAAATTGTCTCCAAAAAACTGTTATTATAGGAAAACTCCATTAGGAGTATATGTACCACCCAAGTGCCCCATGAAATCCAAGATTCTTTCTCATAGAATGTCCTCTAAAACAATAATCGTGTGCTCAGACTGACCATTTTTTGGGGATGGTAAGCTGTACTCAAAAGTACATGTGTACCCAAAGCTCTCGGTAGTCCCTACCAGACACAAGAAGTAAAATGGGAATCTATTTATAAAATGACAGAGTGTGGAACCCTATGAAAGTATAAAATACCTCAAATGTAAAAAATTCCAATCTCATCTACAATGAAGGTTTCCTTTATTAGCATGAAATGTAAAACCATTGGGAGTTTGTCAACAACAAACCAAACTGCATCATTCCATTGAGGAGACCTCAAAAACCCATCAAACAATCCATTGCGACATCATTCCACTTTCACTTAAGAATGGGTAACCACTATAAATGCACTATTGGTCACAAATGCTCCACCTTCACCTATTGACAGGTGGAACACCTCATAACCTATCCATATATAACCTTCTTCACACATGGAAAACAGTACTAATGATGTAGATCTCGATACATATTTGTGACACTAGGATGAACAACCTATGATGAGGCAAGATAATCTCATAAAAAATCCTCACATATGTCTATTTACACCCACACGTTCACATGAAAATGAAAGACCACATGCTCTCCTATGGTCCACTGAGGAGTAGGGTCCAATCCTATCACATTCTTCTATAGGAATAGGCCTTTAGAATATGATAACTACCTCATTCGCACTTGTTCCTGTAGAGTAGAGGTAATAGCTATATAAGAAAGAAATTAATTCCCATGTCTATCATAAACCTCTAAATACATATCAAATAATAGATCCATAATCTTCCACTCACTGTTGGACTCAAGAACTGCTTTTATCTAAGTCCTCTAGAAAAATGTATCAGCCACATCATTGACTTTCCTAGAAATTTAGGGAAGCTCAATTTCATAATAGTAAAGGTACTGAACCCAAATTTGTTGTGTTAAATTCAGATCACGCTGTGTAAAGTTATACTTGATACTTTTGTGTTAATTGTCTTCTCTAAAATCCTCTTGAAAAATATAATATCTAAAACATTGTAATGCATGCACAACAATAGATAACTCGATATTGTGCATTAGGTAATTCCTCTCATGTGTCCTCAACTGCCTAGACCTGTTCAGAATGACTCCCTCCCATACATAAGCACTTCTACTATAATGATATCTAACACATCACGGTAAATTGTGAACCTCATTCCCAGCTCCCAAAAGTCTAATATCGTTGATGAATTAAATATTTATTTCATCTCTTGAAGGGATGAATTAAAAGAATCTATCTATAGGTACCATACACCCTTCATATCCAGGCCTGTCAATCGAACTACTAAGAATGAAAAGTCGAGTATAATGCTAATGTAGTAACCATTAATCCCCATAAAACTTTTTACCTCAAATACGATCATCAACAGCTCCCAAGAAACTACTACTCTCACTTTCTTGGGGTGTACTGGCACTCCTATCTTTGAGATAACATGACCCAAGATGTGAATCTTGTCCTTTCAAAAGGGGCAATTAGATATATTTCCATATAACTAATACTCTCTTAGTGTTCTCAAAACTATTTCAAGATGGGAGGTACGGTCATGTCGAGTATGAGAGTACACCAAGATATCGTCCACAATGAATACCACAAAAGAATCTACATAAGGATAGAACACTCAGTTTGTCAGTCCCATGAAAACTATCAGTGCATTAGTTAGACCGAACGACTTAACCAATTACTCATATAGACCAGAACTATTCCTAAAGGCTATAAGTAGTATATATGATTGTCTAGCCTGCAACTGATCATAATTGGATCTCAAGTCAATCTTTGAGAACACCTAGTCTCCTTTATTTTGAATAAATAAATCATCAATCCTCGACAAGGGAAATATGTTCATGACCGTAAACTGTTTGGTCTTTTGATATTACACACAATGTATGTGGATACCATCTGACTTTTTCGCAAAAAGGACATGTGAACCCCAAGGAGAAGAATTTGTTCAGATGAAACCATTTTCCTTTTACTCCTTTAACTACTTCTTGATCTCCTATAAATCTGTGTAGCCATCTTATAAGAAAGAATAGACATCAGTGCCACTCCTAGAACATCATTAATAGATAAATAAACCTCTCTATCCTGTGGTAAACCTAAAAGGTCATCATGGAAGACATCTATGAAATGATCCACAACAGTAGGAATGTCAATATGTGAAGTCCTCTAGTCATACTGATATAAACTAGAAATTTGGGTTGAAATTCTTCCTATCCCATGATTCTTGGTTGCAGCTCTAATTGTTTGGATATCCCATTCACCCTTATGTTGAAAAGGAATACCCTATTTTGATGTGAAACTCACCCAAAAACAATATCATTCAACAATGGCCTAGATAGAGACTGACTAGTCCATTCCATGAATAAAATCGTATCATGTCATCTATAAGACATAGAGGTACCATGTGTATTGATACCCAAGAACATTCAGAGGGAACTCCATGAACTGACGTACACTAGACGTCCTAATCCCCAACAGAGTGTCTAGGATCATAACATCCACATAAATAATGATACAAAGGTTTAGTCTCTCCATAACAAAAATATATATATAACTATGTGAATCTCATATATCAAAAATACCATATGATAAAACCGATACAACTACAATTGCACCACTAACAGTTTGGTGTCTGGAATACTACTCCTACAAGGTCCACTCCACTATAAATATCTGGCCTGTATCATGGCCATGATACCCTGCTAGACTACCCTAAGCAGATCCACACTGCTGTCACTGAGAATGTGTATTCTACCTACCATGACCACGTCCACCTCCTCACCTTGAATGGCCTGAAAAAAAAAATCTATTATCTAATTGACGATGCACTGGTGGTCCTACTCATGATTGTAGAGTCATAAAAGAACCTATATCACATTCTATTGGAGATAACACCCAAAATAATCAATGAAGATGGCCCATATTTTTGTAAGATCGATACTCAACTGGGTCTCCTGTGCCTTAAGGACTCGTATTCCCACTCACCCCGCACTAGTAGCAAACCATCTAGCTACATGAAGAAATATCTTGTAAAAGATACTTACAACGCGTCCTGCTATCTATCGAATGAGTTCCATCCTTGATTATAAACTTCCATATATCTCAACTCCCAACTCCCTCATAATGAAAATGGTAATAAGCTCCTGGTCAACATATTCATTCTGGAAGTCAGACTGAACACATTCACATACGATCTGATGTCATAATTGATACCATCCTCAAATCGTGAAGCCAAATAAAACCCATCACCTCCCCCTATAGGTGTGAAGAACTAAAACTCTGTGAAACCAGAAGATTAAACCATCACTAAAAGAGAGCCATACTCTAAAAGCATGAACAACCAGGCTTGATCGACCCTCAATATCTTGTTATAGAAGTAATCATATAAGGTCCTCTGGAACTCTTATCAAGACATATCCTGATGATGTCCTACCTTAGAGATTACATCCCACCATATTTTGGATGAATCACGTCGCATTTATGTCAGGAGCTTCACCCTCCTATCCAAAGTCATATCCAGATTCTCAAAGATTGAAAGCATGGCCTCTAACCATGAATCAATAGCTAGTGGTCCTCCTTCCCTTGCCAAAGTGGGAGGATGATGCTACTGGAACACCTACGTAAGCCCTAACATAGATGGGGTAGGATGCGGTACCCCATGAAAAGTCTATAACATCCCCAAGAAGCCTTCAAGAAACTATGCATCATCAACTGCGTCTGGTATAATTGTTGGTTCCAAAATCAGCATGAAAGGATGATCTGTTGGAAGTCCTTGATCTACCATTTCCATTGTCTGATCGTTGGCCTATATTTGGCATAAAACTAGAGGACGTCTGGGTGGCATTACTCAGCAAGGTCAAATACACACCTCAGTTCAATATTATCAAGGATAACAACATAGAAGTGAAAGAACATAATATGAGAACCAATAATTCAGGTTTAACAAAGTAGGGCTACACATCATGTATAGCCCTTACACGGTGTGTTCCCCTTTGTTATTATCATGGAGTGTACCTTTTCTAAATCATTTAATGTAACATCCTTACACATGTTGTGTTCCTCACGTGACATGGCATGTACTTGAATTTTCCCTCCTGCCCAGGTTCCTCTACTCGGCTAAAACTACACAGTTCTCTCATGGGAAACACTACATGGCGTGTTCACCCTAAACATGGTGTGTACTAGTAATGTTATAACCATTCAAATCATTAGTCACCTGGTTAGTCACATGGTCAACTCCATATAGGTTGTATGAACGAGATACGCCCTGTACAAACTATGTTCCATCCACCTATTTCATTTTTCACATAGCCGGATACATGGGTTCATTACAACATAAAGTGTATGTCCAATACACTGCATGTTCCACCAATGTTTTCCCAACCTCAATTATCTTATCACATAGTTAGTCACATTTTAATTTACTACATTATGTGTAATTCCAGTACACAACGTGTAATTAAGAAAATTTGTTTCTTCTTGAATAGAAGAACACGTGACATTTGTTCATTACATCACATGCCGTGTTTTCTTGGTTTCTGGTCAGTAAGTCTTTGAAAATTCAATAGAACCGCTAAAAACATAATTTCTATTCCAAATAAATTCAAATTCGAACACAAGAGATCCCACACATCCATGGATCAAATATTGGCATCATTATTCCTACGATAACTGGACAAAATTCAATTAAATTTCAAACATGATCCAACATTTTTTGATCCAAGAGGTCCCATTACTCATTAAGGAACAATGTTTGGAGTCAATTCCAATTAAACATTACACATCAGAAA
Source organism: Viscum album (assembly GCA_963277665.1). Taxonomy (NCBI): domain Eukaryota; kingdom Viridiplantae; phylum Streptophyta; class Magnoliopsida; order Santalales; family Viscaceae; genus Viscum; species Viscum album. Next base: position 1,759,987,984 of record OY728120.1, on the reverse strand, counting down.
TACCATATCACATATAATTTATTATACCCTGAAATCTATAACAATAGAATGCATATCTATCATAACATCTATCACAATAGCATGCAATCAGTAATGTACCCTGAATGGCATGAAAAGAATGCATGACATGTAATCTATATCAAGTTTCTATATGATGCAAGATATGAAATACCGTCATCTCATTAGGTTGAAATTGAAATTTAACCACAATGATGTCAAAAATTACAACATAAAACAAGTGCATCACCCAATGGTGAAATAAAATCTTCTTTAAAAATTGAAAAACCAAAATAATTTCAATGTTCGAGTAAAATTGGATTTTTCATGTACACAGTTTAGAAAATACCTGGCACATATTATTAAAAATTACCTATTCCATACAATCCTTTCCTATCAGATCCAAATAGTATGATGAAGAAAAATATAATCCCTTCAGATGCCACATGGAAACATCCCGGTTCTGAGTGCCCCCCATAGTGCCCCAGACCTGGTTGGTCATATTTCCTTGACTACATTTCCCCAAATACCAGAGACTGATGAATAGCAGCGAGGTCCAATATCATATTGAGGGGAAACTATGCCCTCATTCGCAGAGTATAAACAGATGAATAACAATAATAAACAACAACAGATGCAGTATTACCATACAACAAAGTAAATAGCATAAGGCTGATAGTATTAACAACTGCATCATATATATATATATATAAATGTGTGTGTTTGTTTTTGTGTGTGTGTGTGACGATTCATGTCACAATTATCTTGGAAAGCATCCAAAAAAGTCACAATACTAGAAATACAATACTTAATCCAATGTAAAGAATATTTAAGATCCAATAACATTGCAAGCCTTATCTCGGTCTAATTCTCTCTTGCTCAAACAACAGTCAAGTACCTGATAATGAAGAAAACATTCCTTTATCTATACATGCAACCATATAATTTTTTTTTGGTTCAAAAATCATGACCCAAATAGGGTGTGAGATGAATTTATGTAGGCAATCACCAAAACATCGTTTCCTAACTATCAGTGAATATATATTGCATGAAATATACAGAAATGAAGTAATAAACTAGGAAGTATTAAAAAGTACACAAACATAAAATATTGCATAACTTTAATTTTAATTTATAAATTATTCAAACCATTGAATAATGGATCCTCAAGATTTATCTTATTCTCTTTATCCCCCTAAATAAAATTAACCACTGTTATTTCAGAATACCATCATCATTAAATTTATTCCGAGTATCAAGTACAAAGAGAAAAAGAGAAAAGGTGGGGGGGGGTGGGGGGTGGGGAGGAGGCGAAACCCCCTCCCTAAGGGGGCCTAAAATAATGAAGGCCTAGAGCACCACCACGTATCAAATTGATGCCTTCCGGATTGAGGGCACTACTATTAGGGAGACATCTGATGCTGGATCCATGATCTTCCATCGAAGCCAAGTAGTCCGCGACCATGTTACCCTCCAACCAAGTATGTGACACCCGGATGTTATGGTTGAGAAAAACTTTGCATCTTCTCACGGTGTACTCAATCGACCAGGGGGTGGGTTGTGTGCCAATCAGGGAGTCATGAAGAGCCTTTGAGTATATTTCTACTTGCGTGAGAACCAGGTCTCTCTGTTTGAAAAGGGTTAGGCCGGTGAAGAGTCTGTTCGCCTCTGCCTGTAAAGGAGTGCCTCTACCAAAAAACACAGTGAAGGCTAGGAAGACACTGCCCCTGGCGTCCCGAAGTAGGCCTCCTCCTCACGTGTCACGCAAGATGCAGGACCCATCCGAGTTCAACTTGAGACCAACAGCGGGGGGATGCCAAAAAATCCATCTACCCTGACCAAGCAATTCCACATCAGCTGAATGAAGAAACCTCATGGGTGGGGCTTCCCGCCAGTTCTTTAAGAACGTAGCCAAGTCCACCAGTAGCCTCTTCGTCCGCATGACGATGGCCCTGTTAGTGAGGGAGATACCCTCGTACCTTGCCTGGTTCCTATCCTGCCATAAGCACCAGCATCCCACGTTGAGGATCACCACCCGAGCCGACTGCTCCAGTCCCGGGGTCATCACCCCCTGAAACCAATTATCCAGGAAGGAACCAGAACTCGTGCCCGCAACAGAAATATCCGTAAGGGATCCAAAGTGGTTCCACACGCTCTGCACCCAATCCCCTTCAAAAAAAAGTGTTATGTGCTCTCTTCATGAGGCCTCTTACAGAAATGGCACCGAGGGGAAATTCTGATACCCACATTCTTGATATTATCGTTAGTAGGGAGAGCTCTGTTCCGTAGCTGCCAGCTGAGGAAACCGTACTTCCCAAAAACCCCATTGACCCAAGTTATCGCATTTTATATGACATTGGGCTCCGGACTGGAGGAGTGCTTTCAAAAGTCTTTCAGCGTGATGTTCCCTGAACTTGACGGGGTGAACACACATCTGTCGGGCTCTTTAATGGGGGTGATCTTCTCAAAGAAATCAAGTTTCTCCTTGTCCAGCACAGCCTTAACAAAAGGTTGATGCAATCTCGCCTCTCGAAAGGAAATAAGGGGGGCTGGACACCCCGGATATCCGAGCCTCGAGCCAGCCCGGTTATGGGACCAAAACAAGATTTTACCCTCCCACACTATCCACCGTGCATGACCATGCATCAACTGGACGAGATGGGAAATTCTAGCCCAAAAGTGAGAGCTCCAGGAGGCAGTACCGTCCCTATGTCCACTGAAGATGCGAGCCATAATACTCCCCCATAAGGTATGTTCCTCAATAACTTCCCATGCAAGATTCACGTTCATGCAGGTGACCATGCCACTCATGCTCTGCACACCGATCCCTCCATCACAGAGCGGGCAGGCCATCCTCTCCCAAGAGACCCAATGCCTCCTACTTACCGACTTGGCATCCCATAGGATGCCAGCCAGCACCTTTTCAATAGATCTGATCACTCCCTTCGGCACGGGGGTGGTAGCCAGGGTGTGCACCGGGACCGCCGATAGGATGTTGTTCACCAAGGCGATGCTCCCTCCAAAAGACAAGAGATGATTCTTCCAGTTGAGGACTCGACCAGTAACCTTACTCACCACAAAGTCGAAGTCCCGTATACGCAGACACCCCGAAGAAATGGGGGTGCCTAGGTAAACTAGGGGAATGGTACCTTGTTTCATATTCATTCTGTTGCAAAATTGGATGGCCCGGCCAGAACCACACTTGATGGATAAGTAAATATTACTCTTGGAGTTTTTGATACACTACCCACTCCAGAAACAGTACTCCTCCAGGATCTTCATGATCACACGCAATGTCCTTTTGCACGCATTGGAGAAGATGATAGTATCGTCCACAGACATCAGGTGGGATATAACCTGCATACCCTGACTCCTCCTATACAGCATGATCCTTCCACTCGAGATCCCTCTGTTAAGAATCCGCCTTAAGGTATCTTGCATGATGATGAAGAGACTCGGCGAGATCGGGTCTCCCTACCATAGGACCCGAACCGCCTTAAAAAACCCGTGAGACTGACCCAAGAAGGAGACATTCATTCATGAATAGCTAAAACACCTAAACAGGATGTCCACAACCCTCGTAGACATACCCATGCCTGCCAAAACCCTGTTAATGAAACCCCATTAGACCCTGTCATACGCCTTGCTCATGTAAAGCTTCAACACCATGTTTGAACCGTGGGTTTTGTAGTTGAGATCCTTCAGCATTACCAGAGAAAGCGCCATCGCACCATGAATTTACCGTCCCCTCACAAACCCATGTTGTTCAATGAAAAACCACTTTTCCAGCCTCACCGCCACCCTCGCATTGATGGTGCCTGCCAGTATCTTGTAGGGAAAATTGCACATGCTAACCGTCCTATACTGAGATAATGACGAGGGATTATTAACCTTTGGAATGAGCACTAGGGTTGTGGAACTCGCCACCCTTGTCATGTATCCCCCGCGGAAGAAGTCTTGAATGGCAGCTACTATATCATCTTTTATCATCCCCCACGCCCCTCTGTAGAAAGATCCTGGGAAACAGTCTGGACCAGTGTTGCTATCAACATTTAATCTAAGCATAGAAGCGTGGATTTCAACCTCATCAGGAATCATCTCCAACGCCCCATTATCCTCCCGAGATACATAAGAGGGGATCAACTCCCATAACTCTGCATTACCACTGGGGTACCCCGCATTCGTCCTCCCATTCGATCCTACGAGTATGTCTTTGAAGAATGATAGGGCCATACCCCACCCCACCTCCTCCCTGTCATCCGTGTAGGATCCATCCTCGCGCATGAAGTCAGGAACAACCGAGCGTCTCTTCTCCTTGATGCAAGCATGAAAATACACCATGTTCCTATCCCCCTCCTTCAACCATCTGATCCTTGCACCCTCCCGAGCTCTACGTTCTTGTCCCAGAATCAGCTCCGCTAGCCTGCTCTTTTTATCTGCAAGATCAGTGAACACCGTCTCTTCCCACAGGTCCTCCAGATTACCATCCATGGTGTCAATGTCCTCCTTGAGCTCGTCAAGATCCTGATCAACCGGGGGGAGAGAGCCTGCCCATGTGTAGATTTTACTATTTAGCCTTCTGATCTTATTATGGACCACCACCCACGGGTGCCCTTCCGCCGGTTCCATCCAGGATGAGTGTATCAGGTTGGGAATGTCCGGGTTGTCATACCAAAGGCCACGGAACTTGAACCTTTCATGCGTCCACTGCCCGGACGCCAGTTGCACCAATAGTGGGGAGTGATCAGAAATGCCTCTCACCAGGTGTTTAACCTGTGCAGCGGGAAACGAGGAGGTAGCGTTATGGTTTTCCAAGCATCGATCGAGAAGACTCCAGCATCTTTGATCCCCTTTCTGATTATTACACCAAGTGAAATGGTCCCCCATGTACGCCAAATCCATCAGGACATTTCTAGCCATGAACTAGGATAAATCCATGCTGTCTCTACGAGGGAAGGAACCTCTTCCTTTTTTCTCTTCCGGATCCATCATAATTTTAAAGTCCCCACCAATAATCTAGGGCTCCTCCCTCGGATCGAACCCACTTAGATCCTACCACAAAGATTCCCTCTTATGGCTATCACAGTCAAACCCTTATAGTTTAACATATAACCAATAAAATAAATAACAATTACCCTCAAGGAAATCTCACACAGTCTAACCCATATAGTCCTACATACCACTAATCAATTACAAATGAAAACATGGGTGGAACTCATGGTCAATTCCCCTTGGACTACGTAGCAAAAAAACATAATGACCTCTTGGAATCTATCATATTCAACGACCAATGGTCAAACATTAATTTAATAACGACCATCTGGGTAGCTCTCATGGTCTATCCCATCAATTATATCACCACCCAATTGCTCTCACAATCAATACCTCTGGGTCAACATAACAACAATTATACATACAAGAACCTATCTCAGGAATCTCTCATAGTCAATTCCCTTTGGTCAAACATTCACCGTGTGAAAAACATGAATCTCATATTATTCGGAAGTCCTTCATAAAAAAAAGAGGAATGGAAAACAAGAAATCCTACCATGTTTCCTATACCCAAGGTCCATAATCAATCAAACATGGAAAACACATCCATAATCATGGTATAAAACCTTATATATAATCAAGTAAAAAATTCTCAACCAAACACACCAAAACAAGGATAAATTCTAAAACAAAAAATCCCCTAAACATGGTTATTAAGAACATAACCATATATATTCCTAAGGAAATCAATGATAGTCACAAACCACCAACCATAATGTTGTACTATGAACACTCTTGAATGATGTCCTTTAAATCGGCCGAGAACGATGTAGATATATGAAAAGGGTAAAAAGATAAAACCTATATAACTAATGTGAGAGTGGAAATAAGTAACAGATTCTCTAAGGGATGATTGAACATACCATTGGGGATCAAACACACCCAGTGGCGTCTAAAATGAAGCTTCGGCGGAGGAACCAGAGGAGATCAAAGATCTTAGGCCACACGTTGATCCCTTGAACGAGACATGGGAAGAAGAATAACATTTGGTAAATGAGATGATACCCCACTCTAATTAAAAAAATAAAAATATAATTACATGTAAGGTTAATTTAATGTACTCATAATGTACTAGCCTCAATTGGATCCCACTTTAGACGGTCTTCCAGGTCACCATCATGGCCCTGTACTAGGTCATTACACGACCTGAACATGGCTACATGCGAATAACGTGTACACAACGTGTACTCAAATGTTCATGGCGTGTACTTATAAAATTCATAATTTCTTAATTTTTCATAAAAAACAACCGTAAATAATGATACAAACGTACAATAGAGATCTGGGTTCTTACATATGATAGACTACCACTTTGCGATGTGATATGATTAATTCAAGCATTAAACAATATGAATTGAGGAAAAATTTAAAAAAATGTGATATAGATGTATGAAAAAATAATAATACAATAATTATAATATATATTGACATATATATATATATCATTTACTTTTCATTCATTCGATACGATAAGAAAATGGGAATGGGTTTCTAGAGTATGTACGACCTACCATCTCGATGTACATTGTATGTCATTTCCTATCACTAAATATTGTTAATTAATAAAAATACAGATATAATAAATATATATGATAATTTTAAAACATTATAAATATATAACATACATATAAAAATAATATTCTTGGATGTTGAAACATTCATTGCAAGGAATGAATGTGAAAATAAGGTAATTAACACCAGATCCATTGAAAATAAGGAATGATTATCAATGATTTCATGATATGGTAACATTATAGGAATATATATGATATTATAAATATTAATATGGTAATTTTTCATGTTAGTAACATTTTTAATACCATTATAAAAGTTTTTATATTATTTTATACTGATGGAAAATTAAGGTAATATATTTCATCCCAATTTATATTCTATTGAGACTTAAAGGTCATTATACACATATTCACTTTTCATTTTTGTATATACATCCCTCTTGACAAGAAATATCCTGATTCATTAATTAAAAATTGTATTTAATGTCTTAATTTGAATTATTTTATCCAATGGGATGTGACTTGAAAATGAACTAGTGGTTGAAGTTACTAAACAATCACACTTTATTTTCGGAATGTTTACTCTCTCTTAATTAAATCACATTTAGTGATCATTTTTCATTAGAAATTTAATTTATTTGAAATAATCATAATATTTTATCAAGGGTATTATTATTTCCAAAAATGTATACCAATTTTTAGGTACAGTTTTTACATTGAGTTTTATTTGATTAATTAGGGAAATATTGATAAATCAGTATCATTTACTGAATACAAATATTTCATGATAAAGAATATTGATTCAAAAATCAAATAAATTATTTGATATTTGAGGAATTGTTTGTAATTTAATTGATATGTGGGTCCCATTATTTTATATCACCTGAATGCTTCAGTATGTATCATCAGACAATCTAGGTTGGCCAGTGTATTCATGTTTTAATATATTTTATTTAAACTATGTTGTGAAATTTTATGGCAGTAGAGTTTTCATGATTCCTAAGAACATGGTGTCCAATAATTAATAACTTCCTTTATTTTTGGATTTCTTTATTTTTATCCATGATATTTTAGATATGATATTATATATGTTTGTGATTCATTCTCAGTTTATTAATTAAATGGAATGAGTTTTATGTTATTTTATTTTCCATACTGATTATTCCTTATTGTGTATAAAAACAAGTAATGTATATAGAATGTGTTCTTAGTTATTTACCATTCCATACTAATTAGTAATTATTTTTTCAAAATAGCTTCAACAAAACATAACCAAAACGAATCAATCGAGCTAACCCTTATTTTTTTTATTTTTCAAAGGAGATAACGAAGATATCATTAATTGAGTTTTCCAGGATATTGTTTGTTAAAATTTGTTATGTGTTATGTTTTATATTCCTAATGTAATATGGTTATATTTTATTCATCTATTTTCTGAAAAATACTAAACTACTTGGTCCTTTGGGAATTAACTCCATGTAATCTTTAAAATTTAATATAGCGATGTACCAGCGCTGGGATACTTGGATTCAACACATTACAATCACCATTAGTAAAGTTATATTAATAATTTATTAATCTTGGAAACCGTTATTTTATCATGTGATATATTTAGATCATCATAAATTTCATTATGACGGTCTGTATACTTAGTTTTAGACCTAATCCTAAAAATTATTTAAACCTCATATTGATACCAACTATGAAATCCACCACACAACATACACCCAGTTTTATTTATATCTATTTTTTAAAAATAGTTTACCTTAAAAAAATTATCAAAATCCAAGAATGCAATGGTTTAGTGTCTTTTTATATCTTCTACAGAAATATCATATTACATATTATTTATTCAGTATCTCCAATAAAAATACTCTACAAATGATTTCTATATAACCATAATTATATATATAATTACATAAGTTATTGAGAAAATTAATAATATTATAGAACAATTACATGATAAGGGGAAATAAAACAACCAAATTGAAAGTGATAAAACATAACAGTATGTAAAAATCATAATGGGATAAATATATCACCTAAAGGATTACTAAACCATGTGAGTATATTATATATTATATATAATGATATATTTTCTCTAAATATCACATATATTTCGTTGTATAAGAATACTGAAGTAGAGTAAAATAATTATGATCGATGAAACATAAAATTTAAAAATCTATAACATATATATTTGGAATTTTATTGAGAAATAGAAAATAATTTGAAAAACTAATCAAAACTATATATACCAAAGAAAATTATCTGGTATCCCAATATTGCATCCCATCCTATAGTGGATATTTAAACATAATACTATATCTCATGAAATAGTGTACTAGAAATCAAAATATGATACCCATGACAGAGTGGATCATGAATTATATTCAATAATTACCTAAAATAGAGGAATAAGAATCATAAAAAAGACTCAATAACATATAGGATCTAAAATTATAATATTACAGACCAAATCAAAATTTATCATGAATCAAAACCATCGCATCATAATAAAATTTATATATAAAGTCACCTCCCATAGGTATCTCATGAGATATATATCATCCTAAAATACATTGGATGGCCATATAAAACTCCACTGGTGATATAAGATTAAATATTACTCAGGTTCCATGTGAGACTAATTAAAAAATATTTCATGTAAAAAATATTGAATTAAAATGGTTTTCAAATCATTTTGAAATTCTATTATGTATAATAACATTATGTTCTTGATCGATTAGTTACAAAATTAAAAATTAAATTATAATTGAATCATAAATGATATTATTGGATAATTATTTAAAAAATGATAAAAGATGTATTATAAGGATATAGAGTTGTAATGTGAGGGTATTTAAGAAAATAATTTGTCTCTGTTGTTTTGTTTACATAAAATATTAATATAAAAGTAACATTAGAAAATAATTTTTGGTAAAGGAGTATTTTAAAAAATAAAAAAAGATAATATCCAAAATAAAACATTGAGAAGAAATACTTTTTATGTATATAAATATACGGTGGAAGATAAAATCAATAATTGTAAGATGAGATGTCTACTTAAACCTTTAGGTAGTTCTAATGAAAGCCCACATTGGTGAAATATTTTAAGATTATCTATTTTATAAAGAGATAAATAGTGACAATTATATAATATAAGATATTATAAAACGGTATATAAATATAAATATATAAGATTCATGTTCTGTATATTTTGGATATAAAAAAAATATCATTTGGATTGGGTGTTATTTATTTTTAAAAAATATCAATTGATTTTTTAGAAAATAATATTCAAAGGAAAATAAATTATTAGACAATATAAAGTCACTAAAGAATATAAGAAAATGAACGGTAAAAAGTAATTATTGTTGATTAAAAAATATATCAAAATGGGTTCCATGAATTATGATTATAATAAAATAAGTTCTTTTGAGTTCCCAAAAACACATACATCTTTTATATATAAATAAATTAGAATGGTATAAAGGTTGGTTCATGGAAAAATAAATGTAAATTTCATTCTGAAAATTTTATATATAGGAGTATATCTAATTTGTATAGTATGATCACAATATAAAATAAAACATGGTTCATAGTATGAATCTAGTCTCATTGAAGAAAATCGTAAACAAAACTCCCTTATGGATTTGGAAACATCTGAATAAAAAAATTAATAGATATAACTTAATATAGAACATTGAATATAATAATAACAAATGGATTGATAATAAAATATTTCACGGTGGTATTATATACACTATTTAAATGAAAAGTGGTGTATATTAGAAAATATATATCATTGAAGGAAAATGGAGATGAAACCCCTTTTATTGGATTCCTTCTTGGTTAAATACTATAATAAAAATATAATCATTATTAATAATTTTATAAAAAATAATCATATTTATTACTATTTATAAAAATAATTTATATGCATTTATAACACGATTATTATTTATTTTTAATTAGTATTTATCAATTGTTTTTATGGACTTTAACTAGTTATTTCTATTTTTATTATATCATTTTGTGTTATCATTTTATGTTCACGAGAATGCCTTCTTGTAAATAGTCATTGTATAAAATATAAAATTCATCATGATTTATGATCTTTAACATTCATTTCATTTTAGTTGTACATGTAATTTATAATGAACATTTTTTTATAAAATCTTTATGAAAATAGGTGATATATTATTAATGACATTATATATTTTTATTACCAATAAATAAAAAATTCATTATCAAAATTTTATTATAATAGTTCTTTATTAATTATTACTATATAATAAAAAGTGAATAAAATTTAATTTATTTTTTATGTAGGTGTTTAAACTTACTCAAATAAGTCATTTCCATAAATTATACAAAAACATTATGAAAGAGAATGAATTATTATAATATCATTATAAAATAAATATAATATAACACCCTAATATTTTAAAAAAGTAAATTTGTTTTGATTTCTTATATGGAATCGTAAAAAAATATTTTATGATAATATAACACCATAAAATATTAGGATTTATCTCTTTGTTAATTAAATCAATATCATCAATATATTTTGATTTATTCAACATGATGTTGAAATGAAAAGCAACACACTACTAAAGTAATATTATTTATATTGTGACCATTATTGCCTTGATTTTAAGTTGGTGGGTATGGATAGGGATGAATAATTTATGGAAATATACAGTTTACACATATTCATATTATATATATTTGTAATGAATATAAATAAAAAACCATTGAATAGAAAAGAAAATATTTCTAAAAAACTATTCTTCTTTCTATAAGGTGGTTTTGTTGTGCTTTGGACACATAATTTAAGATGATTATATTAAAAAATTAATATTTATTTTAAAATTTAAACATTATATTTTGAATAATAATGTAAAAATATATCCAAGGTGAATTTTTTTAATTTTTCAGAACAATTTCATCTTTAAATGATTATTGGTGAATACATATTACTGTTAAAGACTACCTTTTGTTTAATTTATTTAAAATTATATTTTTGTATAATATATAATTAAAAATGAGTAAAATAATATTATAATTAATCTAATTAATTTCATTTGAATTATTTTCATATTGAAATAAGTTATAAAAACTTTTAAAACTTATATGAAATGAAAAATACTTATTATTTTTACAAACATTCTTTTTTCATAATGAATTTTCAACTACCATTTTGTATAAATAGGGTTATATAAAAAATCAAAGATCAATTATATAATGTTTAATATAATTTACCTAATTTAATCAATTTAATATTGAATAATAATATACAATCATTTTAATCTATTCAATTTTTTTCATTGGACAAAACCACTTTTCGACGTGTCTATGGGTTTAATAAAAAAATTTAATCTTCCAATTCATTGAATTGTCTTTGGAAAATTGAATGAATTATTTTTTATAATCATAATTCACAATATATAATAAGTAAAAATTAATTTTTAACAAAAATAATGAGTTAGGGATATAAAATTTATTTATCATTATTAAGCTGAAAATGTGTTTAATAGTGGTTAAACATGGTAGGTAAGTGTTAAAAATGACCTAAATAATTTTCAAAACCCATTTAATTCTAATATATGGTACATATAAACTATTAATGTGGAAATAAATGGTACAGTTTATTGATTCCAAGAATTCCATGTTTGTTCTCTACTACACTTATAAATGTCCACTACCTCCATTTACTTATCTGGACCCCTCTTTCCATTTTTCATTACCAAAACCTACAACAAATATCTCCCCAAAGTCAATATATCCAATATTTGCAATTTTTTATTCTGAAAATTGATTCCAAATGGTCATTAATAGGATATTTAATTGTTCTTTCTCTATGATATAGTGATTATCTTAACAAATCTATTATATTTTCATTATTCATTTTGCAGGATCAACTATTTATTATCAATTATAATCTAATTAAACCGGTATTTACCATAAAAAAATATGTTATTATATTTTTAGAATAGTATTTATCCATATAATCCTCCATTTGATGAAAAAAATCATTGATCTTTTTTACATAAGACTACCTCGTAAACTGATGTAAGTCATTTTCATTCAAAAAATCACACGATTGAATATAATAATATATTTAATGTATATATTTAATATTAATGATATTTTTATCATTATTGGAAATATAATATCATATATGACTTCTTACATTCAATTTCCTTTTAAAATATTATAATGTTGCTCGTGTGTATGGCAGACTACCACCACATGAAGCGATGTGACCCGTTTTTCAAGTATGTGTTACATAGAATGTAATAAGGATTAATTTAATGAATATATGTTTTATATATGAAAAGATATTTATTTATTAAAATTACCAGACAATTAACTATTCTACCCATTAAATCATTATAATAATGATATCATCCTTCATGCGTTCGAATGACCTACCATCTTCAAGAAGTGATGCAATTCTTTTTCCATATTAAGCCTTCAAGAATTATTCTAAAAATTTATATAATTTGTAATTATTGAATTAATATAATTAATATAATTATTTATATGATGTATCTAATTTTATTTTCATTATAAATATAATACTAATGAATTAAACACATGATGAAACAAGGAAATTATCCCACTAAAGAAATGAATATAATGAAATAATTTTTTAAAAAAAATGTAAAATGTTATTATATGATAATATATTATATTATAAAATTTAATTTGTATATGTTCTAAATTTATAACATTATTCAAACCATTATACATATTTTTAAATCATTTTCAACAAAAAGGAAGTTTGAGGTATGGGGATTAAACTCAATTTTCAAAAATTGAGTCATATTGTAAAGTTTTGCACCTTATTTATTTCATATGATGTATATATTTCCCCTATGACATGTAATATCATGAAAAATTAATAAATCATTGAATATTAAATTCCAAAATCAATAATATAAGGGTATTAGAAATAAAATATAGAGTGGGGAAAATACTTTTATAACTAAAATAATTTTCATATGGTTATATTACATCGATATTGTAAGGTCCACTATGCAAGATACCCTAAGAGGGGATGAATCATGGTAGGACATATTAAAACAACAACCTTTGTTTGAATTTTTTTTAACCAAAACACTATTATCTCTCATTATTAATATAGGTTATGGACAAATCATAAATCAATTATAGGACACACAAATTTTACATGGTTCACCCTCACTAGGATACATTAATGGACCAGACACCGATGTTGTGATGATGTACCAAATCAAATATAAGTGTAGTAATATTTAAAAATTTGAAATCAGGATCATTGTCCATCCAGGTTTAAAACAAATAACATTATGAATGTTCAATTCTATCTCAACTAAAGTGTTCTCAATGCTCCTTCGGATGATTCACTCACAGTTTAAATACTTGTATTTCCTTCCATTATCATTAATTCATGCTTCATCCACTGTATATAGATTCTCCATTGATGTACCACTTTCATCCACTGACGAATAAAACTTTACCACAAACACAGGGTAATCACTTTTAAACAACTTTTGTAAAGAACACTGTGTTCATGAAGATCTTCATTTTGTGAAGCTAAAACTACCCTTTTCGAAGCTCTTTCCTTTTCACAAAGCTCTCTTATTTTGCAAATCTCAACTAGCCTTCGTGAAGAACCTAAATTCGCAAAGCTCAATCTAGCCTTTGATAATATACTACCATCCTCAATGATCCCAAATTATAGTTGTATTTTTATATCCTTCATGAATTCCAACAATTTCATAATGCTTAGCACATTTAGTTGGTTATAATAGCCTTTGTGATATTTTTTCACCGAAATTGCATTCGCGAACCACATTCAAAAAAACCATCATGATTTGAGAGCCATTAGATCATTAATAATTCATTCTACATTTTTGAATGGAGAATAGGCTTATTTATATGTGTAACACTAATTATAGATCCTTTTGGGCCACATCAGCACCATTTCATGGAGCTCCCATTTTTGTTGCAATGATTCATTTTTTGCGATGTTCCACAAACATTTCTTGTTCTCAATAATATCTATAATAAATAAGCATTCTTTCAAAAACCTTTGTAGCATTTCGATGCTCCACTCGCAATACTCCACTCTTTTTCCATTGGGGATTCTCGTCTTAATTGCACATCTCAACATTAGAATCCTTTAATCCTTCACGAAATACCCTTTATGAATCCCATATTTTTTAAACTCATCCCTTTTCCATATTTTTTAGAGATATTCACGGAGATTTATATTTCCCAATGATATTAAAACCCAAAATTTTGGACCCCAAAAATTATGGAAACACTGGAAAACTATGACACCATAGAAACAGGCTTCAGAAACCACCAACCATCCTTTTTAACATTCATCTATCATTGTCAACAAACACAATCACACCCAAAAACATCAAAATAATGGCTTGAGTGATTTTTTAATAACCCATATTTTCTTTTACATTAAAATATTTTTTGTGAATAAAATTTTTCTATATTTTTTTCTATATCCACCAATTATTTTGGGATTTAATATTTCGAAAAATAATCAATTCATTTTTTTTAATTATCAGTTATATGTTATGATATTTGTAATGGTTTAATTCAGAATATTATTTCAATCCAGAATTTTTATTCTTGAATTAGTATTAAATATTTTTATTTTATAATTGGATAATAATACATTTTGTATGTCAGAAACTCATGGTTCCCAAATAATATAATACAAGGTGACTGACACCTATAATGATAAGTTATTATATCATTTCATGCCTTCACACTAATTTTACCATTAATGTTTCTATTTTTATTGGTGATTATGGGGGTTGATATGTGGTTTCCCAACCATTTCCTCTCAATTTACAACTTCCATATATCATAAATTTCCAATGGATCTCACATTGATAACATGGTAAATAACAAAATTCTAATGTAAAGTTGTCATTTTGGGTTCTAAACATATTGGGACATAGAAAAATCACATTGTTTGAGAATATTATAGGTTAGGATCATCACACCCATATGGGGGGAATTGTTTCCAATTATGGGACACTCTTATAGATTTAAAATATATTCAATAAATTCATCATAATCTTGAAATGTGGATGATAACCATAATGATATGATCATTTTTCATATCCCTATATATTTAATGGGGGTTATATTAATTAGACCAACTATGTGTATTCGCGGTTCTATATTTTCATTCCATTATTTCATTGAAATGAGAATATTCATATATTTTGAATCCATATAACTAGGTATCCTGGAGTTTACTACGATTTATGGATTAAAATTAATTTTTTGATGATTGGATTAAACAATAAATATGTGTCCTATTTGCACTATTTATTAAAACAATCCAAACACTTGTAGTTCATTTTAACCATGAAATTTAATGTCATTCCCAAAACAAATGTATGTACAATCTTAGGAACCAGGTACATATATTTTGACATAGTGAGGTGTCGTATGTGTCTTATTTATAAAAGTAATAAGAGATATCATAGTTCAATATGTATCTAACCTGCTAATGGGAGATGATAGATCGTTAACACATATGAGGGTTATTTCCTCAGTATTTACGAATGTGGGAATTTCTTCATGACATACAGTAAGGATGATTCCCCCATATGTGGGAAATTATATCTTGTCAATGAGTGGGGATTACACACCAAGGTTGAACTAGATGAGGAAAATTTAAGATGTCAGTTATATGATCATCATAATTCCACATGCCAATATGGTCTAGGATCAGTGTGATAAATAGGGGACTACAGGCAATCAGACTGAATACATTTGGGTAAATATCTTCTATTTTGGGGTATCCCTTATATAGTGTTTGATATTGATTGTGGGATATAAGATGGCTTTAAATGTATCCTATTTAAATTATAAAACAATTCCCTTATATTTATTCATTTTCTCAATCTTCTAATTAATAAGGAATAAATATAAACTCATGGGGGGTGTTTGGGTCCCATGGGTTAATGTTTTTGAAGCATAAAGGGACATACACTAATGTGGATACACATAAGATCGTGGATACTATTATTTAATCATATATATCATGTTTATATATGAATCAATGTTTTCAAAGTTTAGTTTAGGTTTTTTTCTGAATAAGTATACTAGATAATGTTATCATATCTCGGGGTGTCTTCTTCAGACGCCCTCAATGTCTACCTAACATTTCCTCAGTATCTTTCTGGAAAGGATGGAATGTATCTAGGTGTTTGTAATGATAGAACAAAACATGATTTTGGTCTATCGTATTACCTAGGTGGAATATTTGTAGGGTTGCTTCATTACTTTTTTGACATGTCCAAGGGACTTTACATGGTGAACACTAGCATTTATAGGTGTATCATGTGATCAAGGATGACTGGTTGGAAGGTTATCAAGTGAAATGGATGACATGTATGGAGGACTTCACATGACTTGATTTCCATGTTTGATGTACTTTATGTGACCAACATAGACATGTACAGTGGTGTCACATGATCAATTATGACACGTTGGGAGGTCATCCCATGACTTGGCTGCATGACTAGGGGACATCACAACACCTAGCCGATATTTACGGTGGACTATGGAAGACTTGGGTCACATGTCAATAGGAATTAAAAAGACTTCAGTGAAATGTCTGGGGGACATCAAAAGACTTGGCTGACAAATCCAGATGACTTCTCATGAATAAATTGACATATATAGATCACTTCTTATAACATAGTGGATGTATTCTATAGACTTTACAAGACATGGGTGGAATTATTTGATTAATTATACATATATAGGGACATGTTTAGAGGACTTTACAGGACTTGGTTGACATGTCCTGAGGAATTCACAATACTTTGTTGACATTTATTTTCCTTTTCATTGGAACTATTTTGGTCATTTGAAGAACCTATTTTTTCTCATTAATGTTAGTGAATTATTTTTAATATATTCTTTCCATTTTGATTCCTTATTTCATATTTTTTATGGGTTTTTAAGAATTATGGTTTTTAGGTTTTTGGGGAGAAAATTGATATGTGAATACTCTATCACATAATCAGACTAGACCCCTATAATTCAATTGTATGACCTATAGGGAGATCATGATATGCACATATTCAATATGTGTTATCCCTTAGATATTTCCCTAGACTTTTACTAAGTGGAAGACCCCAAAATAGGGGATGCTTTCCGCTCTAAAATGTATTCTCTTCGACGCTCCCATGGGTATGCCACACGTATCATTTCAATTGTTTATGACGAGGGAGAAGAATTTATAGGCCTCACTACATTGGTTATAAGTCTCCCCGCATGGTCTATATATCATAGATATAATATGGGTTCTGTGGAGGGAGTATCACATCATGCACTTCACATGGTCATCCGACAAGTTGTCCAATGCATCAAACGATAAATAGAGAACATGATAAAACTCCTTCATATCCATATTTATTAGTCCCCATCTCATTAATGGTATTTTTTTATCCCACTGATATGTAAAATGACTTTTGATACCTCTTGAAAAATATTCGATAGTCATTGTAGAAACCGCACACCTCCAAAAATTCATTAGTGTGATTGAAGATGTCTTTTCTAGGGTTCTTTGTCAGATTAAGATGGGTTGTTGGAGGCTCTTCATGAGATATAGAATTCATGTTAGGGGAATATCATGAGATCATAAAATTTTTTCAAGGGGGACAACATGTGATCATGCTAACCAATCATATGGGGCCTCTATGAAATCATTATAAAATGTTAATGGGTCTTCACAGGATCAAAGGTAACCACTCGAGGCGTATGACTCCTTTATACTAAAACACAACATCTTTTAAATACAATGGTTATTTTTCCATTTCCAATTTTTATTTAATATATTATATGTATTTTATTATTTTCCAATTAGACTTCCATCTGAATGTCATAAGATCAATAAGGGACCTCACGATAGCTTCTAAGAATTGGCATGCATAGTCACTTTTCTGGACTAGGATGCATTTCATGGTCAAATTAAAATGATAATGTGAATTGGAATGACCATTTTGACATATCTCATAGTCTTCATAAGACCATGTCTACTATAGTGGAGGATTTCTCGTTATCAAGGATACTTTTCTGGGACCCTTCTGGAGATAAATATCTCTTTTCATATATAATTCACACGATCTAGGTGACATGCCAATGTATAACCATAGGATTAATGGTGATAAGATAAGTATCATAAACCCTTCACATGATTATTAACATAACCATGTCTACAAAAATACTTTTCATTTTTAGTCTTATTTTAGGATGGGAATTCTCTGACTGTCTGGAATCTTGTATCTAGCTTGACATAATATCAAATGATTTAGTTAGGAATCCTACTCATGATTATCAAGGCTTTTCTAGAAACCTATTTATAAGTAGGATGTATTAAATGATATTATTTATATTATCAAACATACATTCCAAATGGGATTCACAATATCATCCATAGATAATGTGAATCCCATGATTCACATATGTGTTATTCTTTGGTTCGTGGTATCTTGTGTCATTACAATTAAACGATACATATGATCCAACCAGATGATCTTCATATTTTTGGGATTCTCCAACCCTTTTATTTAATTGGAAACAATACCCATTCAATGTTAATTTCTTCAATTATATAAATTTGGATTCTCATTTATTGGGAGTCAAAAAATAACCCCAAACATAAAATGAGGTCTATAGGGAAAAGGACTCAATTATGAGGAGAGTAAATGGCCACCTGAGACCTTTAGGCTTTGATTGAAGGGTGTCTTAGTAAGAGTATTATCTACCACTGGACATTTGGTATTATGTGTGATGTTCTATTAAAAGGGTGGAGGTATGGATCATTCCACCCCTGACATTAACTCGCATATATTTTTTGATTTATCATGTCATGTTCCAATATCCAAAGACCTCACTACAAAATTCATATCACAAGACCTCTTCTCAAGAACTAATCCCATGAATGTATTGAGATAAATCCTTCTGATTAACGCTTAACATTAATTGATCTCATTAACTCTCTATGTTACTTCCCCAACTAAATTACATTTTGTAAGAATATTCAAATAAACTAACAATTATTTTCATATAATTGAAAAAATTTCGTAGATGAATAGTTATCCATTGGATTTTCCTGTTCTACAGGATTATTCACATGATCACATGATCATTATGTAGTTCAAATAACCATATCAAGGTCACACAATCAAAAATAAAATTATAGATTATGTTGTCTTAACATTCTCTATATGTAATGAGATTCATGAGACCCATTTCACACAATCTGATTATGAATCCCTTTGTACTTCTTGGATTCACATGAGGATATTTGAGTCATGCACCTCATTAGAATGGTTTAATAACTCATATGAAGTCAGATTATTATATTTTCATATGGATTCTAGTTCTCATAAGTCTTTATATAATGATATAATAATAACAATGGATTGTCGATTTTCTATTCTCGCCTGTGTGGGTGTTAGTTGTCATGTTGTCGTCGAGTCATCATAGACAAACTTGATAGACCCGATTTGGATAATTATAATATAATATCATATCTCAAAAATCTCACCCCTTTATGGGGTGGTAATTAAAATTATATGCATATCCTTGCACTATATTAATGGATTATTCCATGTTCTTGGATCCTAATGACCCATAATACATTCAAGGAAAATATCTCCAATACATGACTTTTCATCATAGAGGGTAAACAATCATATGGGAATGTGCTTAAATTTATTCCAAATAAAATTATATATATTCATCATAAATCTAACTTGGACAAACACATGCACAACTTGAAAATGAAAAAAATGTCCACAAACCATAGCATCAAATGGTAGACTAACTGGGGCCTTTGATTAATTTAAGATATAGAATAGATTAGGGGTGGACATTCTTGGTTTATTATATTTCTTCATAATATTCCATGAACCTGAAATAGATCAGTATATATGAAGACATATGGATCAATTAAACCATCACCTACTATAATAAGGTTTAAATAGATATATTATTCATTTAGTGGAATCTTGATTCAAATACATTTTGATGTACACATGGAGATCTGTGAATTAGTCTTTTGGAAATCAAGATGATTTACATGACACCATGTTTAGGTGATACATGTGAGGTGTTCTTCCCCCATTATCCATAATATATTATGTGTTCATGACCCCTCCAATTAAGAATGATTTTGTCAAGATTGGATAATTGTCCCTTGAGAAGGCCTCTCTCCCTTATGTACATATAATAATATAGAAATGGATGTGATTTTTAATGAATAAATTTAATTTTAATCCCTGATCAACAAGCCCAAAGTCATTCACCAAAAAACTCTATTTTAATACTGAGGATCCTTATTATTCAATAGTTGATGCGGGTTAATTTACAAAATGGGGTGGGTGGTTCTTCTTAATAATGACCAGACCATTTAGCTGGCCAATATTTTTTCCAAGTTCCTAAGGGGGTAGATTAACTAAACAATGGATATTGCTGGAGGTAGAATATCCACCTCTATTATAGTGGCCTCTAGTTAATTATGGAGGCTCATTGGGTTATTCATTCTTGTGTTGGAAAAACTACATCACAAGTTGAACAAATTTTATAGTATAAGATCACTCATATAATTTGATTCCCCTTTCATATATGAAGTGGTTGGATGGGGGGTTTCATAGATTTACATGAATACCTTATCATCCCTAAAATCCCTGACATTAATTTAAACCATTTTTATTGAATTGGTTCTTTGAGTCCCATCACATTAATGGATATAGAAATCAATTCTGTCAAGGGCCATCAAAACCACATCACATTAAAACCCTATGAAATGATACCAACATGATGTATTGTATAAAATTTTTGGTTATTCATTGATGCTTGAGTCTATGATATAAATTAATGAGGGAGTCCTTATACAAAAAATTGATAGGATAATTCCTTATTAATATTATTCACATTTTCATTTCAATCGAATGTTTCGATGTATTAATTATATATGACCTTACCCCCTTTACATTAGATATGAGAATCACCCAATGGGGTATTTCTAGATCATGTTTATTATCAATATATAACAATATCAATTCTAAATAGACTCCCCTTCAACCGATTTTAAGATCAGTTTGTCCAAAAAAACACTAAAATTTGTTTCTTCTCAAATCCAAATGGAAAATTATCCACAAATGTATAAGAGGTTTTAAATATTCCCCTGATTGTTGAAGAATATCCAATTGTTTGAAATCATCTCTATTTGAGTATATAGACCACCCAATAAATTCCTCAAAATGTAGTGAAATTGTTACCATTATACAAATTGATGGGAGATGTGATAACTATCATGAATGCGGGGATAGCTGTTCATGGTAGTGAAGCCATTCCTACTATGTTATTTCAAGATATATTTTATAGATGTATAATTAGGTGGGTATAAAACATAGATTTAGATCTATGTGTGATATTTCAGAAAGAGGAGATATATTTAAAAGAAATTACTATTGTTACTTCTCTTTATAATCTCATATTCAAAAACCATCCAAATATATTCATAGATTTTTTAGAACTCAATTTTATTATTATTGTTAGGAAGGGTTGTATCCAATTAATGACTTTGGTCAAGTAAATGGTGGTTATGGGAATTTTGGTGGATGTAGTGATTGGAATGTTCTATCCCACCACTAAGGAAATGGTAATATTGTTAATTCATCTATATTTAAAAGTCCAAAATGTTGATGAAACCACACTGATTTATTTAGTATTTTGGTTTATTTAGTATGATGAAACATGATATTGGTCACTGCCTTCATCCTCAATATTTTCTCCTAGGGGTACCACTGCTATAACTAACATTATTGGTGACAACATGACTAATAATGAGGGTTATTTAGGACAAATAGGCTTGATAAGGGATGTGATTACCATCTGTGATGAATCAGAAACTACACTTCCATCAATTCCAATATCAACACCATCACCTTTGGTGCCATCCGAGGGCCCTCACTAACATATGAAAGTGAAAAGGACTACAAAATGTCAGATCCCTCTGAGCTAGAATCATCATTTATGTGATTTAATTTAATAATTCACTATTTTGGTTCATTCCAATAACTCAATCATTTCTATCTATATTGCATATTTCATTACCGAGTCTACCTGGATGATCATATGTCTTTTCCTAAAGAAATGGGTGAGAATTATTTTTCTCTAGTAGAGATTTGACTACTAGGCCTCATATAATAAGAAGCATTGTTTGATGATGTTTGCAATAGTTAATATTGATGCATTCTACTAACATATCGGTGGTTGTTCCATTCGACTAGGCATGGTTAAATGATCTTATGGGGGAATATGATGCTGGTAACAACTTCACTAACAACTTAGCTTCAATGGAGGTATGTTTCATAGATGGTGAGAACTTCATAAAAATATCAACACATTGTTCAATTTTTGAATGTTTTCTAAAATTTATTTTTCTCTTACAAACCTTAATATTGGCATGAAAAGTATGATGTCGGAGAAAAATAGAAGTGGTTAAAAAATACCATTTATCATAACATATTATATCCTCTTCACTTAAATATAGGGCCAGGGAAACCAACATTGTGAGTTATGAAACCACGATGGGTATGATTCCAATATCGATCCCTTAAGATTGTTAGTTTATGGAATCATACCTTATAGATAGATACTAACAATCATTTATTCTTTTTTTTAGTAGTACCTTCACCCTGTATATTGAATGTTATAGTCCCTCCATCCTCTATAATTTCATGAACTGTGTAATCCAATGTAGTGGGAGATATCACACCCACATCACTAAAGATAGTTACCACATTTCCTTAACTTAGTGACATAGTCCTTGAATATATCAGTATTCCCATTATCAGCTCAAGTAAATGCATACAGTTCGCATCACATGATCATCTGATGCAGTGAAATGTTTGTATTGAGAATTGGACACTAATTTTAATGTTCCCATTGGAATAGATGAATGACTGACAGGGTAATCTTAGTTATATGTTTTCCAAACCTCTTTAATAGGATTTTGAATATACGACCATACATTCTTGGTTTTTGGTTGTGATATCTCTCTAAGGGAGATAAGGAAGGCCCTTTAATTAAGGTTAGTAGTGTCATAGGAATTATATTTAGTAATATGATTACAAGATGAGGCCTTGAACAAAGCTTCCTAATGTGTAGTGGAGTAAAAATATCACTAAGACATGGTCTTCACTAAGAGGGTTGAATTTGGATGACTATATTTGTAAATCAACAATTTCCTATAGGAGACTCTCAATTGCATCCTGAAATGGAAATAAAAAAGAAAATTGATTTGGAGAAACATGGGACCCTCTACCTACCAATTAATGCTAATATGGATGATGTTGTTAGGGCGGAGGAATTTTAGAGGAAAAACATAAATATTTTCATCACATTCACCAATCAATTTCCACGATGGTGGAAATAAATATTGATATCAAGTAATCCTTAGAACACATAATGTGATGGGATTTAATTTTTCTGACTCTACCTCTATTTCTATGTTAATGGGAGAGTCTGTAGTATGTGTTTGTCCCAGATTATTCATCATCATCAATAAAACCTTTATTCATCATATAATGGTACAAGAAAGAGGGGCCAAAAGAGAACCCTACGAAGAAAGAGTTATGGGGGTATAAAGTAATGAAGACCTAGAGCATCCCATCTGATTAGGTTCCTCCATTCAAGAGGAAAATACAACACCTCCGTAGGAGAAAAAACCCTGAGACCGTGTGCCACCATCAAGGCAAGATAATCTGCAACTCTATTCCCCTCCCTCCATTTGTGCAAAAAGACACTTTCACTACTGATTATGTTCCTGCATCTCCTCAGAATACATCTAACCAACCATGGTGTGATACGCTTATTGGGCATGGAGTCATGGAGGATGAGAGTATCAGTCTCTATTGCTCCTAGTGTGATCCCTCGTTTCCTGCAGAGCTGAAGACCAGTGAGCATGGACATGGCCTCATCCAGGAGAGAATGATCCCTGCCAAAATGGGTAGAAAATGTGAGGATTACAGGTCCTCTAGGGTCTCATACCACACCACCAACCTTCATGACATCTGAGGAGCAAGAGCCATCGAAGTTTAGCTTCAGTCTGGACAGATGGGGACACCATCTAACCCAATGGCTGACCATTGGAGGGCTCCCCTGTGACAGGTCATCATGAATACAATAGAGAGATGGGGCCCCATGCCATTTGTTGTTAGAAAAAATGAGATCGAGAAGGATAAAAATAGTCCTGGCCACCAGAGTCCTGTCGAAGTAGGGGATCCCCGCAAACCTAGCTTGTTTCAGAGCCTACCAAATGCACCAGCAGCACGAGATGAGAATAAAGGTGCATGAATTCTTCCCCAATCCACATCCCCCAACACCATGAAACCACCAGTCCAGAAAGGGGAGGTCCTGTATCCCCGCTATAGAAAAGCTTGTGAAGTCACCAAATGCCTACCACACCTGACAGGCCCATTCACTGCAAAAGAAGAGTTGGGAAGAGATTTCCTACCTTGGATTCGTGCGGCACAGGAAACAGGAGGCCAATCTGATGCCTGATCACGTCACATTTTCGTCTATAGACAAAGCCCTGTTCCTAATATGTCAGAAGAGAAAGTTTCATTTCCCAGGGACGACTTTAACCCAGACAATCAGACCCCATGAGTCGACCTAGTTCGCACTGGTGAGCACCCACCTGTAATCCTTAGTAGAGGACATACCCGAGGATGATGCAGTGAAAACACAATGGTCTGGGGCATTTGAGGGGTCGATCATATCGAACACCTAGCGTTGCGTACTGTGAAGCACTGCACTGGTGAACTCTGGATAGCTTCTTGCCTCCTTGAACATGAGTTGGGTGCCAGGGCATCCTGGAAATCCATGAACAGACCCAACCCAATTGTGGTTCTAGAAAGAGATGTTCCACATGCCCACAATCCATCAAGAAAAGGGTAGCAGGGCCTGAATGTTGGAGAGAACAACCATATAGAGCAGCGACTAGTAGGCATTCCCTCCTCCGCTGAGCCGGGAAGCCTTGTACATACCCCAGAGTGTGCACCCCTCAATAACCTCCCACGCCAGCTTTTCCCGCATGCCATGCAGTGAATACGAGATTCTCTTGACACCAATTCCCCCATCCTACACTAGCTTGGCAAGTCTGTCCCAGGATGCCTAGTGTTTCCTCCCCTCCCCGTGCGCATCCCAAATAAATGAAGAGATGATAAAATCAACCTTTGTGAGAACACCCTTAAGAACCTTGGAGGCCACAAGTGCATGGAAAGGTATAGAGGATAAGATGTTGTTTGGTAAGGTGATATTGCCTCCAAAAGACAATAATCTGTTCTTCCAGTTGAGAATCATGCTGGTCATTTTCCTAAAAATTTTATCAAAATGGAGGATACACATCCTGCCATGAGAGACCGGGACTCCATGGTACTCTATGGGAATGGAGACCCACCGCATGTTGAGTCGCGTGCTCAGGGAGGCCACCCTACTATCCAATCATCTCTTCAGGACATAGAATGTGCTCTTGGAATGACTGACAACCTGCCCACTGAATCGAAAATAGTCTTCAAGGATCTTGGTAAACCTCTGAACAAACCGCATACCTGCATTCATAAAGATAATGGAATCGTCTGCAAACCTTATATGAGAGAGATTTATTGTACTGGGGATGCACCGGTAGGGCCTAATGGTTCCCTATGAGATATCCATGTTGATAAGATGACTGAGGATGTCCTGGGATAGGACGTAGATGGTCTGCAAGAGAGGATCCCCCTGCATCAAACCGCAAACAGCCTTGAATAACCCATAATTACGAACCATGAAGCGTACGACCATCCAAGAAGAGCTAAATCATTGGAAAAGCAGGTCCACAACACACCCAGAGATACGCATTCCTAACAATTCCTTGATGATGAACGCCCACTCCACTCTGTCGTAGGCCTTATCCATGTCCAACTTGACCCCCATGTTAGCTCCATGAACCTTCCAATTGAAGTCATTGAGGATCCCTTGAGAAAATGCAATTTCCTCTTGAATGGAACTCGGTTTAACAAAGCCATGCTTCTCGATGGAGTCCCATTGATGAAGGTAGGGGATAAGTCTGTTGTTCAAAATCGTGGAGAGGATCTTCTATGAAAAATTTCACATGCTCACGGGGCAATAATGGTGGAGCAGTGAGGGATATTTGACCTTAAGAATAAGAACCAAGGTGTTGGCACTAGCTGCTCTAGGAAGAGAACCTCCTTGGAAGAATTCTTGAATGGAGAGAACAACATCCTCCTTGATCACACTCTAGGAGGCACAGTAGAAGGAGCCCGGGAACCCGTCTGGCCTTGGAGCGCTGTCTGGGTTAAGGTTCATTGCATCCCGATGGATCTCCTCCTCCTGTGGTAAGGACTCGAGCAGTGTGTTGTCATGATCAGATATCACCATTGGATCATGTTTGTGATGGATTCGTGGACCTGCGGGTACCCCTCGGGCATCCTAGGATTACCTACAGCCTACAAACTACTGATGAAAGCCTCCACCAAACCACCCACAGTGTCTTGGTCGTCAGTATACGAACCATCCTCAAACCATAGATTGGGTATCTCATGTCTTCGTCTTTCCTTGATTCATGCATGAAAAAAATCGATGTTGTGGTCCCCCTATTGAAGCCATATCACCCTTGATTCATCGCGGGCCACACGCTCTTATCTGAGGATTATTTCCACCATAGCATCTTTTTTATCTCCCAACTCTCCGAACAACTCCTCATCCCATGCCTCTACTATATTAGACTCCAGTCAATCAATCTCCGACACAATCCCCTCCAAATCACACATCAGTGGAGGTTGTCCATGGACCCACACCCGTAGATCCTCACGAAGGTGTCTTAACTTGTTCTGCAGCTTTTCCCATGGATTCCCATTAAAGAACCTATTCCATGAGGAATCGATAATTCCCAGAATGTTCGGGTAGTTGGCCTAGATGGAATATAATTCCATGGTAGAGCTCCAATCCCGGCCGGGCAGGACGTCAACTAGAAGAGGTGAGTGGTCCGATAGGCTACTGACCATGTGAGAAGCCTTAGAATTCAGAAAGGTGGATACAACATGGAAATTGGCCAGGGAACGGTCTTGCCTACTCCAGGTGCGATGAGGACCTCACTGGTTGTTGCACCAAGTGAATCGTCTCCCTAAATACCCCATATCCATTAACCTTTTGTGAGACATGAATTGGTTGAACTCATGACTGGCGCGATGGGGGAACAGACCCTAGCCATTATCCTCAATGGGATCAGCCACAACATTGAAATCCCACCCCCCCCCCCCATAAACTAGGGTGGTTCCCTAGGTCAAAGGCCTCCAGATCGCACCCTATATGCACTCGAGCGTGGATGTCACAACAACCATGCAAAAATGTAATGAAGAATGTTTGAACACTATCCCTGATCTCCGCACTGATACATTGATCTGATAAATGAACATCTATCACACTGATGGATGTATTCAAGAAAATCCATATGGAGGGACCAAAATCTCTAGCATGCAGGAAACCAATCATTTTTATCCTACGTGTGAACTCACCAAGCTTGCTGCTATCTTGTTTAGGCTCCAGCACCGCAACCAATGACATCATTTTGGAACAGACTTCACTAACGATGAAATCTGATTTAACCCGGGCTCCCATGCCACGAGCATTCCAGATAAGGAAGGATGAAATTAAAACAATGAATAAATATTTTTATCAGCACATGTTATTATCCATCATTATTCCATTCATGATGTTCATTAAATTTATTTTATTATAAATCATATGAATCATAAATGGGACCTATAATTTTTATAATTCCATGTAAACCCATATGTAAGGGTTGAATTTTAAAATTATAATATATTTATCATGATAACTTATCTTGTATTCCCACTGATATTAAAGTCCTTATTGATTTACCTTCTACAGCTTCCCTAAAATCCCCATAAATAAAAAAGGATAATTTTTTATGATATATGTGTCATAGGGAAAATGATTTAATCTTTTCTAAAGTCGATGTACTTTTTGAGAACAACATGGTTTTA
The DNA here is from genome assembly GCA_963277665.1 of Viscum album. NCBI lineage: Eukaryota > Viridiplantae > Streptophyta > Magnoliopsida > Santalales > Viscaceae > Viscum > Viscum album. The sequence continues at coordinate 1,759,959,294 of OY728120.1, read as the reverse complement.
TCTATGGATTTATAATGACCCCTACATGATTTGTATTTGTTTTTAATTTGATATTTCCCTGTCATTTTGATATTTTTTAGATGGGGAATCCTTACGGGGATTGAAATTTAATTTTTCTCATTCATTACACATATGGGGTTTCAACCTAATTGTTTTTGTACCTTATCCATTAAATAAATGATCCACATTTCAAGGATTACACAAAAGTCTTGTGCATAAAGAAGAGACACGACTTTTGTACACAGTTCCCTTTTGGGTGGTGAACCGAAAATGAATTGTGTATCATTTATTAGTATCTTATTACAATGAGAATGGGACCACATTGATGTTATAGTTTAGGGTCTTCCATCTTGGACTATCTTCTAATGTAGTTTGAATTCATATCAATCAAACCTTATTTCATTGTAGTTTATTGTTTTCTAGCTCAACCCATCTGCTAATTTATATTAGGGACTTATTTCTTATTCCATATATCAATATAGTTTAGGATCTTCTAGATTGGAACATGAAATGATGTTTAGTGTAAATTATTATTTCAAGGACAATATAGATGAATATATAATGGGGAAGACATGATTGGAATTATTGATATCACCCTAACATGGTGAGTTCATCCTTGATGTTTCAAGGGATCCTAAGTATTGAAGATCCATTCATTCAATTATGATATAACTCTAGTTGGTAGTTAATTTTCCCTTATGTATAGAATAATTAAGATTATTTTAATATTTAGGTACATGTGATCCCCTCCCCCTTCCAAGGACATTGAGTGATATTCGATGTACAATATTAGAATTTGGTAAAATATTATGGATGTAGAGTCCATGAAGATAGTTAAAATATGGGTTTTTTAATTCACATGACATGGAGATCAAGTTAATTAATATGAAATGGGGCTGACATATCATGTATATCCCAAAACACCCAAAGCTACTGAGTTCCACAATGATGTTACCATGGATAACGTGGATTATAGTTCCTTTCCAGTATAGAAAAAATTCATCTAGTTTTTTCTCAGTTTCCCTTATATATGGGCCAATGGATAATACAAGAATCGTAAAATAGAGTTGTCTCTACACTTTTCCATGGTCCATGGATTATTTGTATGATTAAAAAATCTATACTATGAAGTGGGTAGTATTGAAAAGAACTATCCAATAAGGGTTCTAGAACCCTAGGGTAGTTTAACATTGGTAGGGGAGGCTTAATACCTATAAAATATTGTTTCTAGTATTGTGTTGTGGGACATAAAAACGTTATTTAATGGTGTGTCACATTATTTCATTCAAAAGGGGTCTATCATACACTAGATTAATAATGAGGATATCCAATCAACATGAATATTCACATTATGTGGATTATAATGTGTTTTATTGGAATATATTATTTAATTGGAGGTTTAAACTAGTGGGTACATGTAAATCATTGAAAAGTGAGGAAGCATATCATATTTCATGTGATTTGGAAAATAAATCATGGATTAATATGAGGAATTTATGGGACAAAAATATCTATTCGTATAACCTACTCCATGTTACTTGTTTTATATAAAGATGAACCAGTGGAATTGGATCCCAAGGTACATGGGGTTCCAAGAGAAGGATATCATCTTTTTTATCTGGTTAGATTACTGTAGAATTAATATATGTTATGGTGGTTTATGGAGAATGTAATATTCAATAATGGACCATGAACCTCAATTATTTTCACTCCTCATAGTGAACACATTATCATAGTAGAGAGATTTAAAAAAGAATTTATCTATTATTTTCATCGAAAATAAGTTCCATGGATAATAAATCAAATTTTACTAGTTAAAAAAATTGGGCCTATGAGATTTATTCATTATTATTTATTCTCTAACTTTTTCTTAAACAATAGAGATTAAGGGTTTAGTGATCAAAAAAAAGTATTTTTCTCATTCCTTTCTTCATGGGTTTTCAGTAGGACAAGTTTTATGTATCATTTACTTGAAATTTTTTGGTCATGGAATTTTTATAATTAAAGGAAAATTCTTATGGTTGTACTCATTTGAATAATTTTTCATGATTTTTATGGTTTTGATACAGATTCACCTCGTATGATGATCATGATACACAATATCCTTATTAGGATACCCATGTTCAAGAGTACTCAAACATCATTTTGTGAAGGATATTAAAATTTTGTAAATCATGGATTAATGATATAGTTTAATGAGAAATGGTTTTGGTAAATAATGTTTCTGATGAGCCAAATAACTCTATATTACTTTGTTCTATCGAAGTTATATGAGGTATCACACAGATTAGAAAGTCTTTTGTAAAGTTAATGATACACTTGGTTAATAGATAAGGGATTAAATAGAGGAATGAGGGGAAACATACCTAATTAAGAAATGCACCTTGTATGCAATTGTACTTTTATATGGGATTTTGATAGATGGAGGAAACATGAGGTTATCTATAGGTGATTCTTGAATTATGGGTTTAGTTACATTAAATACTATAGGTGCACCATGTACACCGGTTGAATGGGTTTGAGCTATTGTGGACCTTTTATATGGAATGATGATGGCTGATGGTCAGTACACATTAACAACATGTAGTAGGATAATATATTCCATATAGTTTCATGTCATTTGAGATGGATATTTTACTTCAGTTTAAGATCATTTCATGATGACGTTTTCCTTGCAGTTTAAAATCATATGGTAAGGACATTTTTCTTGTAGTTTAACATCATATCGTAAGGATGTGGAAAAAAACATTCAATTGTTCATGATATCCTTGAGGACAATTTACACTGATTGTGTGAATTTAGATGTTGGGGAAAAATTAGTCTATACAGAATCAAGTTGATGGTTAGCAAGATGTTGGATCCCTTATTGCATAGAGTTATCATGTGTGTATGCAATACATTTTTATATCTAAGTCATGAGTATGTTGGTATAATTTTAATGAATCAGAACACTTTAAATAATGATATATTTAATTTGTATTCTTAAACTTATATTAATTTATATTGTAATAGAAGTATTCATGTTGTAATCAGATCCATTAAGAGGAACCATCTTTGTTGTTTTGACTTGCATGAAGTGGAGATTATTATTTGGGATATCAACCCTTTTCGGATCCCATCATGGTTGATCTAGGTTATAATATGTATCTTGTTATGGTATGAATAAATATATAGGTACTTCTATTATTTATCATCATATAGGTTTGACCCATATGTGGGAGGGGTGATATTTTTATTGTTGATATTGTCACTAAACAGTAGATTGGAGATCCTAGTATCACTATTTATCCTTTGATTGTAGGAATGAACCCGTGTATAATTAATTAATGGGAAACTCTCCATTCAGGTCTAACCCATTTGAAGAGGAGACAATTTTTTTAGATGATTATTATAGATTTAACAAGTTTAGAGATGTGTGAATCACAATATATCATATGATGTCAATAATTGAGCCACATGTAGATTTGGAATGGGAACCTCTCTATGATGGTCTATCCCATTCATTGATGGTCGAATTATTCCCATTTATTTTTTCCACTAATCCCTAGATTGGATATCTGGACCAAAAAATATATCTTGTGATGACTTTAATCATGAAACACAATGTTTTTAATGGGAAAATCTCTAGTAATTTATTTCACAAATATATAGGATGATTTTTGTTGTTGATTATTATGGTTGGACTGAGGTTTTCAGATATGGGAATCAATTTATATTCTATGATTGTATCATGACACATGTAGTTCTCGAAATGGAAACTCTCCACACAGTGTTAACCCATATATAGAGGGGCGAGCTGTTCAGTTTTTTGGTTGCATATAAACCTAAAACTAGAGATTTGGGTAGCACTATGTATCCAAATATGATATAAAAAAGGGACACATTTTCCTTTAACAAGAATCACTCCATGAAATTATGACCCTTACACAGAGGGTGTATTTTTCTTGTTTATTAGTATGGCAGGACCCAAAACTAGAGATCCAAAAATCACTACAGATCCAATAGTGAAATGAATCCATCCATTCATTGTTCTTGAATAGTAAAATCTCCAGGAAGGTATGATTCATTCAATGAGAGTAAATTAATCCCATTTATTATTGTGGATTTACCCTTGTATGGAGATATGGTCAATTCTATTTTTTCATTGACGATTGGAATCAAGAAAGAAATTGTTATAGAATGGTGGGGTGGTAGGAGACCAATACCAACGATATTGGTCCTATTGGGTGTGGACCATGTAAATTCACGTTTCAATGTAATGTAAGAGATATCAACCATGCATTTTAATGTCATGTGGTTAGGACTTAGGATGTCCCATTTAAGGTCTTACAATCTAAACCATGATAACCATGGAAAAAACCAATATATCATGATCATGAGTGGAATCCAATATCGAAAATAATAAGACATTTTGATATGAGATAATTGGTGGAATGTATTAATAAAAATGTTAATTTAAAAACAAATAATCTATTAATATAATGGATAGGGACATTCTTTATCATTTGTTGGTTATTCCATGTCTTATGATGGAGGAATCACTATGTATATCATTTGATTGAGAATCAAGATGTATATACATATGGAACAGTATAACATCAAATGAGTGGGATGTCAAAAATATAGTTTAACATCATGTTGAAAGGATGAGTGGTGTCTATATATGGCGGTTGGTCCCATGATTTCGAATATGGGAGTCACTATATATCTACTGATCGAATGAATCAATCCATGAATAGTTCATGAATTGGGATACTCCTTCAATGGATAAAAATCACACAAATGTATTGGGGAACATCATTTTAATTTGGAATAGACCGATCTCTCATGAAAAAATCATCCAAGAAATGAAATTATTATTGATGTTTAACATCATGTGGTAAGGGCATAACATGTTTCGTATTTTACTGTCTTACCTATAAGAGTTTAGATAAAATGCATTTTAATGTATTTTGGTATTTACTACTTGTATGATGTTAAAAATAATGTGGAAAATATGTATCCAACATGCATTTTAACATCTAGTAACATTGAAATTTTTCTTCTAGATTATCATCATCAGATGAGAATGCTTTCATTTCTGTTTTATTTCATGTACCATGGGTGTAGAATTCTTAATGGAAGCTATGAAATATTTTTCATGTGATTCATTGAATTAATGGGGGGTGATTCATTCCCCCTCTACTATGGCCAATTAGTACTCTATATTATAATAAAACAAATTTATAATGTATGGTAATTCACATTTTGGTTCCGAATTTAGAGGTTTCATACCTTGTATCAATATGGTTCTCAGAGCCAATACTGGTTCCTATTGAAGGAATTAGTGGAGTAGAACTATTATTGAAGGCTCATGTTATTCAACTATGATGGACATTGAGTTTCAATAGTTGGATTAACAATCTTGAATGATCATTTTCTTCTAGGAATTCATTTCATTTTCTACAATATTATAAAGTATATTAGACATATAGATATTAATGGACTCTATCTGTCCATTTTTCATTGCATGATAGATGGATGAATGGTTGGCCTCGATGTTGTACTTTTCTTACAATTTCATCAATTCTGTAGAGTAGATGTTGGTGTCGTGGTCTATTAGTATCATGTGAGGGACTCTGAATCTAGTGAAGATATTTAAAATTTTGAAGATAATGATATTCATTATCACGAATTCCTTGTGGGGTATATCCTAATACCATTTGAAAAATAAGTTATTTACAATAAGGATGTACTTAAACTACATAACTGTGGCTGGGGGTTATGTCCCCACAACATCGATTCCACCAAAGACAAATAAATTGAAATATTTAGATGTATAAATTTTTTTAAGGATTTATGGATAATTTTTTCTGGAATTTGGAATGCATTACATTCCATGATGAATTCCACAGATTCTTATATCATGGTTTTATAATAGTAAGAAATCCTAATATTATAGTGGGAGAGTCTAGTCCCAAACTGATGAGCACCAGAGGATCGTACATTTAATTATTCCCTTATGGCGAGAACCACTCTTTATATTTTTGAAATTGATGATTATTCCATTTAACCCTCATTTATAGAAGGGTTTTTTCATTTATCCATTCCTAAAGGTCAATGTTTTTCGCTCAGTGTTGAGTCATTTTCATTTGGTCATAGTCCTATCACATTGTTCCATTTTAAAGATAATGGAATATTAGATCCTTCCCTCTAGGGGTGGATATCAATTAATTATGCTATATGGAAGTTTTAACATGATTGGATTACCCAATATCATATTTTATTATTGATGTTACCATCCATCAATTTTTTATATAGAAAATCAGTTCATCATGATCATGGTCATCCAGGATGGTGAATTTATTTTCTAGTGTGTCGGCACAATCATTTTGTGATGAGGGGAAATGATGAAATGTGTGTTCAAAAGGAAACTCTTCCAATGTTTGGTTAACATAACTGATTATAGGGGAAGATTATTTCATATTGACATTATTCACACAATTTATCTTTATAATCACTATATCATATTCTTATTTAATGTTCTGGTAGATATTTTGTAGCTATTGGGCTAGTTCCAAGCTAGTTATGGGGGCTTGATATCCATTGTCATTAATAGTGTAACCTTTATTAAAAGATTAATAGTGTGGAAGACAATATTTTTTGGAGAAATATATTTATTCAAATTTTTTCTCCTTAATTTTCCATTCATATGTTTTTGGAAAGGAAAAACAATTTCATAAAAAATGATTACTAAATTTATATGAATCAATAATGTATGAATGTTTTCTGTAAAAACAATTCATTAAATATACAGATAATATGTTTTAATGTGTTAAGAATATAAAAATTACATTCTATATTATGATCATCTGATTAGGAATGCGTCTGATTAATCAGACACACCTTTTATTAGACCACAAGTGATAATTTTTTATTATCTTTTGTAGAAAAACATTCTCGTCCATTGGACTAATTCTAGTACCAATACATTGGAATTATTCTCATAAGAATTATTATGTATGAAATATATAAGGAATTCAATTATACTAAAATATATATAAATTGGAATAAATATAAGTGTTTCTATCATAAGGAATACCTTTAATACTCGAATGGTGTTAAACAAAAATGTCATCAAACATTCAGTAACAAATGAGTTTTCAAGTGACAACAGTCTGAGGCTATTACAACAAACATAAAAATATGGCTATTAGCGCTTTTCCTTTATATAGTATGTCATTTCATGTTTATAGAGATGATTTCTTTCACTACTCAAGTATTATAATTATTTCAGATAATAAACCACTACATCGTAGTCCTCGTAAATATTTAAAGAGTTGATAGTTCTATGGAATCCTTGTCAAGGTTTTTTCCATATCATCATTTTATTTTAAAATTACATTTGATCATTGTTATGATCAAGATATTATATTTATAAGAAGGTGGTGAATCAGATCCATCATATCAGGGTCTTTTAGGGATAAAAAGATAGAGTCTATATTTTGTTATTCCAATAATCTAAATGAGTAATTTCATTGTTTCCAAATTCATAATTTATAGTAAGTATAAAATATTTGATTCCATTAGTTATGGTTATTCAATAAATTACTCTTATTGTTAAATATTTACATATTATTAATATATATTTGAAGTAATTATTACTTCTTTTAGTGAATGTTTTTCTTTTAATGATGAGTATCATTTCAAATGTGAATATAATGGAAAATTAGTCATCATAATCATCTTTCTATTATTTTTTAGTGAATGTTTTTCTTTTAGTCAGTTTCCTCAATCATCAACTACACATATACAATGTATATTTTTTATGGTAATATCATTGATTCCGTGAAAACAAAATGAATAGTCTTTCAGAAATTAATCCTTCTTTGGTATGATATTCTTAGGAAACAAACATTTACGTGACAAAATTTATCCGATTTAATTTGGGAAAAAATAATTTATGAAGATAAATAGTCCTTAAAAAACTTGATATTTTTTAATATTTTTGGAATATCATTCATTTAATTTCCCCCACTCGTTTAATTAGTGATAAAATGTAAATGTTTATGAATAAAATAACTATTACTAAAAATGGTATTTTGTTGGTAAATCTCATTTTGAATATATTATTGTATGGTTTAATTTGGTTATACACTCATTCATGTTCTCCATTATGGTGATAAAAGTGGACATGAGTTTCTTCGAACTAGAACTTTTATAATTTAGTTTTAGATATTTATTTTCATCCTCACATTTATAAATTTTATAACAATGTTTTGTTTATATATTTTTTTTTCCTAAAATCAAATTTCTTAAAAAAACATTGGAATAGATTAATTGTTAGATATATTTTTATAATTTTATTTATAAATATTTTATATGAATTTTTTTTTGAAATGTTTTATAATTGAATCAGAGTTAATTAGATTATATTTATCCTTATCATGTTTTTTTTAATATTACAATTTTTATTCCCTATATTATTTCAATTTAGGAAAACTCATCCTAATTCGGTAAGAAATAAACATCTGTTAAAGAATATTTATAATCAGTAGATTTTGAACTTTTTTTAATCATAATAATTATAATATAAGGACAACATTTTAATGGACTCATATATATATATAACTTATCTTTGAGTCAAGTATTAATAGTAGGAATATTTTAGAAACTTCATATGTTCCTTTGTCCATAACTTTCATTATCATATCAACTTTCAGAAGAATACCCAATTAAAGAAATCCATGTGTTGAATGCATTCAAAAAATTCATTCAATTTTAATTTTAATACGTTTGGGTATTTCTTTTTCATGTTTTTCTATCATTCCATTTCATCTTTGGACAATCAGATCATATATGTATTTTTTATTCATATCATATGACATCAAAATAATTCTTGTTACATTCATATATAAGAGTAATTTTATATCAGTATTGAAAATAATTCATTCCAAAATTCATATTAATATTTATAACTATACTATCTAACCCTTTATTGTATTGTTTTTATGTACCTGAATAATACTAAAAACCAATTTTCTAATTCCTCGAATATTTAAAAACATTCTCAGGTAATTGAACATTTGAATGTAAGGATGATGTTCTAGAAAAATAAACTCCACAATTTTATTTTTTCACATTAACATCATCTCATTTATTTCTACCCTTATATTTCTTATAGTCTAAAAATATCAAAAATATTATATAATTTCAATGATGGGAATCGAATTGTTTTGAAAAACTTTATAATGATTTCAATATTTATTATCTAAAGGTAGTTCATGAGTTTTATGAATCCAATTAGTTTGTTATGTAAGATATTAAATAAAATAATTCTTTACTAATTTATTTGAAAATTTATATGTTGTGATATAAGAAACATTATTACCTAGTTTTTTTTTTCCATTGGAAGGAGAAGAATATTTTCCTTCTTAAATGAAACCTAATAATCATTAAACTTTTAACAAGACCAAAGATGATTATTTGTTGTTTTAAAAATATGAAATGGTTGGTAAAGTGTCCCACTTGACTTTGGATAATAGAGTTGTCTCCTTCTGGATGAATGGATATTTTACTACTAGAATGGGTGACCAAGATACATCGAATACATCAAATGTTTTTGTTTATGTTTTTTATTAATATGAGGGTTATATGTTTTTTAAAATTCATCATTATCATAGTAGATGTGTTGTATCATAGGAATAACCATCATAGAAATATGAGGAGGATGAACAGAAAAAGAAAATAACGTCATAGAACACTCCCTACAAAATAAAAACAAGTAAATGAAGATTCATTATGATGATTTGAATACAAGAAAAAATATAAGGCTATGAAAAATCTATGAGAACTAGACATCAAAATCGAACACATAGAAGCTAATTCATTAAAAATTCATTCTGCTAAATAGAAATAAAATTAATAAAATATAAATAAACAAAATAAGAAATTACCATAATATAGGATTTGTCAAAACATTTTAAAATTAGTTCAATGATCCTTTGATAATGCTTTCCCTACCAATTTCTACGTCGACCAAGATATACCTAATGGTAGTTTAGTTTTTTAATAAACAGTTGTAGTTCTAACCAATATTATTTCTATTGATGATAAAGGAAAATAATAAATTTTCATAGAGGAATTTGCCCCAAACCTCTCTGATAAATAATTGGCTCGAGATCTAGTCAGAAATGGTACTTTGATAATAAAAATTCAACATGAGAATGACATTAATAAGTAAGTTAATGAATAAGTTGATGGAAAAGAAAAATATTGAGAATAATATGGTAACGAAAAAGATTATGAAGAAATATAATGAATAATTTTATATTGAAGTTGATGAATAAGTGTATGAGTATAAATATAATGAAGAATATGATGATGAATAAACTCACTTTAAAATCGATTAATTGGATTCTTCCTCACCAAAATTAGGTTTACCCTTTGTGGCAGATAAGGTAGAATAATATGGATGTTTTGAAGAGGATGAATCAACATCAGAAATGGAACTTCAATCATCATCAATGAAATAAGAAGATGGACAACATGAAAAACTAAATCTGATGATAAAACCCAATCATATAAGGATATTTAAATTGTGGAACTCTTAGTTGAAGGTAAATTTTCTAAGGAATAAGATAATTAAGTTTCCTATATTGTTATAAATAATTTCAAAGAAGTGAAATTTAGACCCTATTGAACTAAACAACTATAACAAGAGTCCTATAAATCGTTCTCTTTATGAACAATAGCTCAAAAAGGTTTTGATTAAATTTTCTAAGTATTTGAGAGATTAAAAGGAACTATTTCATATTATACGATTATTAAACAAGGTTCCAAATCATTCATAATAGTATTAGTGAGGCATAAAAGTATATAAAAATTTTAAGATAATTAGTAATTCAGATTGATGCTGAATAGAAAACATTTCAAGAAAATTCTCCGACTCGAAAATTGTCATGTAATCCTATTGTATTGTGGTCCAACCAGATCACTTTTAATATTCATAGGAAATTTAAATATTTTAATGAGGTAAATAAACATTTGATAGAATTAGAATAATATTTTAATATAATTTAATCCAAAATGGAAGATAGATTAAATCATTTTGAAGTGATTACAAATTCTACTGATGAAAGGACAAAGGATATTGATGACTTGAAATTTAACATATGAGATATTGATTTAGAGATGAGAATGATCCCATATTTTAAAGGTGAGGTTATCTTATTGAGTAAAAATAAAAAACAACTCATATAGGAGTTCAAAAGGATAAATACTCAATACCAAACTATATATGAAAACATTGTAAAGCATGTGAAAAATCAGCACAAGATCAAAAAGTAAAGGGATTTGTAAAAACATCATTACAGAAAGAATACTTTTTTTCATTGAAATAAGTAATGTATTTTTTCAAATAAATTCTGAATATTGGATTATTAATGAATTAATTTTTTATAAAAATCATATTTTCTTGAATTATTAGCAATTCTGATTGTTACATATTTACTTATTTTATTTATGGACGATTTGATAGTTCAAATATTGGTGTCATATATTATTTTACTAACATTTCTAGAAACATAAAATGATTTCCATTCCATTTTGAAAATCACAATGGGGACCAATATTTTACAAAAGGGATATTGTTTATGGGATAAGGATATATTAAGGGGTAGTATATGTTTTTTTGGTTAAAATGTTTTAATTAATAAAAGGATATACAATCCTAAGGGTAGGTATGTTCCATAAAAGAGGATAAGTTTTTCATTATGAATGAAATATTATAATACTCTATATTGTATTTAACATCATATTTCAAAGAGTTAAAAACATTGGTGTTGTGTTTCAATAAATTTATCTAAATATAATGTTTTTAAAGAAAAATGAACGTATGTTTACCAGGAAGTTTTACCATTTTTTTGGTTTCAAAATTCCAAAATGGTGAAGATTATTGTCAAAGCTGTATTCCTGTGTAATTTTAAATTCCTTAAATTCTGGAAATAACAACCACTTTCATAAAATGTGTTTACTATCATTTTATGCCCCCTGTATTTTAGTTTTTTTATAAAACATCATCTTTTAGCATAAAAAGAATAATTTTTAATGAGTCACAAATATAAATATTATTTTATTCATTTTTTTCATTGTATTATGAATGTGTGTGACTTATAATACACTTCATCAATCAGTCCATGGATTAGATATTTTCCTTGTCATTAATACTAAAAAAATCATGACTATTGCACTTATTCTTACACCAATACATAAAATTGATCTTAATAAGGATTATTGTGTTCATAATAGATAAATACGTCCATAAAATTACCATATGTTTATAATAAAAATAAATAGAATTGTCTTTATTATAAGGAATACCTTTAATATTATAATGGTGTTAAATGAAAATGATGTCATACTATCAGTTTCAAATTATCTTCCAACTAAATTTATTTGTTTGTATATTCCCGATCATGAAATACTTGTTCTTAGTCATTCTAAATATTTAGAGATCTGGTAATTCCATATAATCCTTGTTAGGGTTGTTTCCTTACTAACATTTTATTTTATAATCATTTTTTTCATTGTTATGTTCCAAGACTTCTAGCGATAAGAAGGTGGTGAAACATATTTATCAAACTGAGGGAGTCTAGGGATTGGAAGAGAGCTCCAATCATCATATCAAGATATTCTAGTTATATGAAGATACATCTATTTTTATAATTGTATTGATGTCTTTTCAGTTGTAGAAATAAAGACTTTGCTGTAAGTATTAAATAGTTGGATATATTTACATAAGGTTATTAACTACCTTACTCTCATGGATAATAGAGTTACATCATTTTAATATAGCTTGAAAATCATTCTAACTAATTTTGGATGATTTTTTTATTTTTTTTACAATTTTCATTACTATTTTTCATATAATATAATTACATTCCTCAAAATCATCTTTATATTCTCATTCTTATATGTTTATCTCGGATTACAGTAATCATATATTGATATAAATCAGATCCATTGAGACTCTGAACATGAATCAGTTAATCGTACTGATTATAATTATGATAAATTCACTTCATGATAATTGTGTTTTTTTAGATTAAGTAATTTAAACTATGGTTTAAAACTACATTTTTTGGATTGAATATTTTGTTTTAACAAATCATCATGTTATGTGTTTCTATGACTCCTAATAATAATGATTTTATTATAAAAATATTATTCTAAAGTATTTCATATTAAAATTATATTATTCTATGAATATAACTATTTAATTTATGATATGTGAGAATTTTACCTTATTATAATTGAATAATATATTCCCTTTCTATGAATTATAAAGTGCCATCTAAGACTATATGTTATGAAGTTCAACTAAGATTCTAAAGAGAGATACATTAGTAATAATGTGATATTAAAATGACTTAATCATTGAAAAATAATATTCATATCTAGAAGAAATTGAAAAATCTTAATGTTACATCACAATAAAAGTTTATATTTTATAAAGGATAATTTTCATATGATGCATTGAATTCAGTTTATATTATAAGAAATATTTGCTTTATCTTACAAAAGTTATTAATGGTTAATGGTGCTTTCATTTTGTATAAAATGAAAATTTAATATTACATAACATGATGATTACATTTCAAATATCTCAATAAGTCACATTATGACATTATCTAACATGAAAAAGAGATTATCCATTTAAGGAAATATAATTCTTCAAAAAAAATTCAAGAAAAGGATTATCCAATGAACAAGAATATCTCATACATAATGACTATGAAATAAATTCTTATATATGGAATTCTTGAATAAATATCTTAAATAGAACGTCTCATCAAGATTGTTGTATATGCCTCACTCGACTATTAGAGTTATCTAGCACTCAAATTTTAAAAAGATATAAAAATATTAGTTATCCACAATTACAAGAATAGTACAAAGGATAATTGAAACCTTTTTAACACCATAAAATAAAAATTATAGATACCTGTACCTAGATAAGAAAAAAATCATTCCTCTTTTGAACATTTGATCAATCAGTTTCACTGAAGATTACCCCAAGCTACATTGAGTTCCATAATTTAATCGAGATTAATCTTCATATACTGGAAGTTTCTACATTTAATTGTGTCCTGGAAATATCCCAATCAATAACTATATTAATTTTATCATATGTTCACCCAGTATATGGGTGTTCATAAGACCATAGATATATATTATAAAGGGATTTCCTGGATAAAATATCTTTGACTGTTGTACTAAATGAAATCAATTTTTACTCATCTAACGGCCCCATGTAAAAGTTTTGTTTTTCATAAAATCACCAAACATGTAGAGAAGAGTGATGGTGAAGTGTACTAAGCGATTTCAATTCCCACAACCACTACTAGTATCTGTGATAGATTTCCATTCAACATTTTATCATATTTCCGCTACATATATTCATTAGGATATAATTGAATATATATACTTTGAATAGAGTGGTATAATATTAAATATATTTTTATGAACTCAATTTACTCCCCCCATGAGCTATAAAACTGTCCAAAATTAGAGGCCATAATTGGATTCATAGACCATTAATCTTGATTTTACAACTATTAATGGATGATGTCCAAAGATCCATTTTCAAATGGCCTAAATATAAAATAATTGAGATTTTATGTCCATGGCTTGAGATCCATGTTTAAATTGTGATAGCTATGGTTTCTAGAAATAAAATATGATTGTTTATAGAAAAATGCATGATATGGAAGTTTTTCTTAAAGCTGTTAATCCCTATAAAATTCATATGTAAGAAACTAAATTTTGGGATGTTTTAGCTGAAGCAGATTATAACATGAACTCTAATGATATTAATTCTATCTTCAGTGGGTTATGACTTAATGAGATTAATATATTCCCTCAATGTAAAATAGATCATGAAATGTGTACCACTATAGCAGTTTCATATGAATGCATTGATACTATGAATGTTCTTAGTTATGATACATCAATGATTTTATTTGTTAAATTCACAGTGTCTTAATAGTAGAGTATTACTCAAGTAAATAAAATACTCAATATGATTTTAAACAAAATTAATGCTCAGGTAATTCCTATCACTGATCCAGCATAAGAATTGAATGTTCCCATAGTATTACCACCTATATGGAGTGTAGTATGTGCTGGTATCATAAAATAGATAGAAGTAAAAAAAATTATTACAAAATATCTCATCTCAACACTCACGATGATTGAATCTGAAATAGAAACTATAATTTAAAAGAATAAGTTTGTCATGTAGAAAAATTCTTCATTGAAGTTTTCTACAAATAAATAAAATTGAAATAGAAATAACATACAAATCTCTGAAGCATATTAAGAATAAAATGTCTCAAGAATATCTAAATAAATTATGAGGTTACTCAATTTTAGTGAAAATATAAAACATTCTATAAAATTAGGAGAGGTATTTTAAGATCATTTAGTGGGAGCAAAAAAACATGCTAACAACTATAAAGAGTTATGATTCTATGAGTTCAAAAAGATGGAACAGATTAAGCGTACTTTTATGTATATTAAAAATCATAAAATGATAGAAAATAAATACTTCACGAAGAATAGATTTAATAAATAAATGAAATTTATGAAGGCCACCAGGAGTGATTTTGGTGGTTCAATATAATTCATGTCATTAGAATAAGAATCTTAATTTAATAATTATATTTCCAAGATATGTTTTATGGAAATATTTAATGAGGTACATTCATATTACTCTTTCAATCATGATCATGAATCATTAAATGAAAATTTATCATACAAAGAATTAAATGATTTCTCCACCATGCTATAAATTTTGTAAGAATGTCTAAATAACCAAAATAAATCCCATTTAAATTATTACAAAAAATTTAAAGGAATATGAAAATCCAAAAAATCATATTTTACACTAAAAATGTCATTTGGGACATTCACCTACCTCAAACATAGAACATGTAAAAATAATTCAAATCTAATAAAAGTTGGTTCACAATTTCAAAGATGTTTCAATTGAATTTTTGAAAGGGTAAATTATTTTATAAAAAAATTGTTTCCATATCAACTATAAAATGAAAATTTTTGAATTGAAATCCAAGATAAAAATAAATAACATTATAGAAAACCTTTTGTTCAGTACTCGAAAATAAACACCATTTCAAATTTACTTATTTTCATTTTGGTCAAATTAGATATTTTACCAATATTTGTGGTTTAAAAAATCCTGAATTATACAAAATCAAAAATAAATTCTTAAAATGATTTCTAAAAACAAAGTCATTTTTTTAGAAAACATAAGAAGGTACGGGTGCCTAGATATATTATATCTAACATTTCCAGACACAGAATAATTTGGTTACCAAATAATTTTGTTTCTTGATTTAGCATTGTTAGAATATTTTAATATGAAAAAATAATAAATGGTTTATAAATAGTGTATCTTAAATGGATATGAGTATATATTACTATAGATATTATTATCTATCCAACATATATGGAGGATATTCTGGGTTTGGTAATAATAAAAATGGAACTAATGTTGGTATATGATCAATTGTAAATCCTCAGTCTGTTCACATTATCAAAGTAATTTATATTGATGGCTTGAAGAACAACCTGATATGTAATTCTTACCATTATGATGTTTTCTATTCTAATGACTTTTCAAAAAATTCCATCACTTTTTTAATGATAGAGGACTCGTGTTAAAAGAAACCAGAATATATAGAGTTTACGCACTAGATCATTCATTGTTTGGTATACAGAATGAAACCTATTTAAATACTAAATTTGATGAATCATGGATTGAGTACAAAAGGTATGAACATTACAATGTTAATTCACTGATAAATGTGTATAAATGTCATTTGATTTTTGACTTTCTCACTATCATGTTGGAAAAAAACATAATTCTGATTAATGCTCAATGGTTACAAAACTCAAGCTATCATTTAATCCAATTAAAGAGGTTTCTACTTCCAGAACTCTTGATGAAATCCATTTGGCTCTATTTAAACCTTCTAGAACTGAGTTAGTTTCTAGAAAGTAATTTTATTATGTGATTATTGATAAATTTTTATGAATTAAATATGATTACATATTATGGATCAAAAGTAAATCATTCTTTTTTTACTAGTTTCATTAAACTTATTCAGATTGAAAATGATATTGAAATTTTGTCTCTAAAAAGAGTTCATTAGGGTGTTTTTTAGAATGATGAATATAAATGTTAATTCTCAATTAAAGGATTTAATCGTACATTCTCAACAGCCTAGAAACCTCTGAATTTTTTTTTTTCAAAATGAGGAATACGTCATTTCAGGAACTTTCTAGTAATATATTATCTAGATAAAACACGCCCACTCATTTCTAGGCTATGGAAATTAACATAATGTGGTATACCATTTATAGTGTAATTATAATGCTTTCCTAAATGAAAACACCCTATGATCGGTGGAATAATAGAAAATCCAAGGTATTATACTTCAATGTATTAGGATGCAAGGTTTTCATCTTGAAAACCAGGGATAATCATGGAAAGGTAGATCTAAAGGATGATGAAGCAATCATCCTAAGTTATTATACTAATTCAAAATCTTATAGATTTTTCAATAAAATTTTATGGATTCTTGAATAATTATTATATGTGATGTTTTATTAATTTTATCCTTTTTTCTCACAAAATGATTTTAATTAATGTGGAAAATTCTTTAGTAAAATTATGAGACATGAACCTTTCTTTAATGAAAAAAATGATGATGATTTAGAACATGAATACTTAATAAAATTATAATAAGGCTACACAATAGTGAACTAGATATTGTGTTTCATGGAATACATAAAAATACCAAAGATCGACATTCATATATAGCTACAAGTAATTGGGATAAGGGAGTAAGAAACTGATGAAAATTTAGAAATTTTGTATATTTCTATCCATTTCTATCCCAATGAAACCATAAATCTATAGAATAAGTTTTATCTGATGTGAGTTGTTTCATATCAATTCGTTAAGAGCTAATTCAATTCAAATGAACTATGTTGTGGGAACTAGTTGAAATTCCCTAAAACAATTGATTAATTATATGAAAAGGGGTTTTTGGAAACAAATAAGGTAATTAGATTGTAATAACTCAAAATAAAGCAAGATTAGATTCCAAAGAAGATAATAAATAATCGAGAATATATTACGATGAAACCTTATATCCCATATCTATATTATAATATATTAATGCCCCTATAGAATATGAATCTTATATTAAATGAAAGTTATAAAAGATGAATGATAAATTTTTCTTTTAAATGGTTTTCAATAGAGTAAGTTTACATCGAACAAATTATTAGTTTCTAATATCCTCCTTTTAAAAACTCTATAATTAATCATATAGAAGCACTCTATGGATATAAACAGGCTCCAATGAATGGTATGAAATATTATATTCTTCTATTGTATCAATTTTTTTTATAGTAGGAATAGTATATCCTACATTATTTAAGGGAACTTATTTGACTGATATTTTTTAGTACGCTTTTTTAGATGATGTAATTTTCTGATCAACAAACCAAAATTGAATCAATTAATTTTTAAAACACATACAATAAGAATTAGAAATGAGTATGCAAGTTAAACAAAACTATTTTCCCAGATTTCAATTTTATTAAAATTATTTTAGAATCATTTCTGATGAAATAGAATATATAATTGATTTACTTTATAATTTTAGACTTCAAAACAATATGGAATTCCAACTCATATGTGTTCTAATATAAATCAAGAATTCAATAAACTAGAAAACCAGATGGAAAATAGATTTATAGAAGGAACATTCTATGTTTTTATCTTATTTCAATTAGACATAACAATATTTTTTTATAATTAATCTGTTATGGATTTTAAACTAATCCAAAAGAACTGCATTTAAATGATGATAAAATAATTTTATTGAATATAAAATTGATTGTATCTATTTATCTTATTTTTTTTATAATCTTATGATTTTAATCTAATTCCATTATCAGATACAACTTTTTTGATGTATATTATATAAAAAATAAGATCCAGAACTTTTCATTTTCATGGTAAAATAATACTTTCTTGGTGATGTTTGAAGAAAAAAAAAATTACACTATCAACAACAGATGTAGAATATATTGTGGTAGGAAATTACTTTTCACTAGTGTTTTGGATGAATCATGCCTTAATTGATATTTTATTTTATTTTAGTTGGGTTCTAATCACATTTGATGACATTTGTGATATAAAAAAAATCAATGAATCCAATTAAAATACAAGAATAAAGAAAATTTATTTCTAACATTATTTCATGAGAGATTATAAAAATAAATATGATATGTCTTTAAATTCATTTTCATATAAAATCAACTAGCATAAATTTTTATCAAACCTTTTCATGCAAACATAAACAATTTCATTAAATCATAACTAGCATTGTTAAATTTTACATATTAATATTTTATAAAAAAATAGTCGTTTTTATAGTAAATACCCTATTTACATTACTTAAATTTATTTTTGTGCCACATTTTTTGATTACCAGTCAAATGTAGAACTCCATTTAACCTAAACTTATTAATAATTACCCATCCCATTACTATGTTACCAATAAATTACAATTAATAAAAAATATTTCCCATCAAATCTAAATGAGAAACAACTTTCAAACAATTTAACCCTTATTCTATGTTCTCTAAACATTATTTTCCTAACATTTTATCCAACTACAGCATTAAAACCTCTTCAAATGTAAAAAAACTAAAAAAACTGATAGTACCTCATCTAGAAGGATTAAATGAAAAAAAATCTTCAGAATTGTGATATGTGGAGGTTAATGAGATTTTCAATGGTTATAAAAGTCATATATGATATTTATGAATGTAAAAAATCATATTGGTTGTGAATACATTTTCTATGATTCCCAATCCTTGTTTTTATTCATGAATAATGTTTTTTAGTATTTCAAATCGGAATTCATTCATTTCAACGATAATAAAGATATGGTTACTACAAATTTTAACTAAAATAATATGTATATAACCTTAGGAAAATTAGAAAAAGTACAGATAATTCCCATTGAATGGTATCATTTCATTAGAACCTCATTAACTACCACGTATGAAGTCACCCCTCCTGAAATCCTGAAGTCACTGTTCGGAATCAATATCACTATGAAGAATCAAGTAATGAATTTGGATAAAAAAATGTGTTGAACAATTTCATCTAGTAATGAACTACACAAAAAAACATAGTGTATAAAAAGATTAATTTCCAATATATCATATTTATTTGTTTGTTTATGTTAGAAAAACATGTTAATATGTAAAATTATATTTTATTTTAAATTTTTCATGTTCAAAAAAATCAATGAATTTATATATTTTTGGATGTGTCTTACCTATTTTTTTATAATACTGAAGTTCTCATAGATGATATTAATTAAAATAATAGTTGTGGATTGAATAATTTAAGTTAAATTGTTCAAAGTACTAGTGGTTTGTTTTAGGAAATTTCATTAAGAAAATTTTTACCCTATTCCTAGATCTTTGGAGCATACCATGCATCAAATCAAGCAGAGTAGTCTCATTTACATGAGATTCTAGTGATGGTAGTAGAATTGTCTCATAACATGAAAACTAGATAAAATCAATATGAATAAGAAAATCTTGATTTATATAAGAATTACCATTAAGAAAAGAAATCTAACTCCTTTTTAGGATTGAACCCATGTTTCCCCTTGTTAGTACCAATCCATGTTTATAAATAAAGGTTAGCCTCCACTATCAGTTGTATATTTTTAGTTGGTCATGAAACACATTTTCATATATTTTAGAATGATTCCTCTCAGTATTGAATCAAATTCTTAAGAGTTTTAAAGGATGGATGAAAGAATAATTGGTAGAGAAAAATAAAGTGAAAACATCATGTGTATGATGTAACTGATGTTTTTGAAAAATAATAAATAGGAGTAGAAATAATTGATGTTCTATGGGAAAAAATTTCCACAATTCATTAGGAAGCTATAAATTATGTTTTGTTTGAAATAAATAAAATTATCTTTCAATGTTCTCAAAAAAGCTACAGAATGTTATTTTCCGAATTTGAATATCTAAAATCCCATGTTGATGAATCTGATCAAGGAGTGAATGTTCTTTATAATCATATGGAAAGAAAATATGATATTTGTGAAGGGAATTAGTTGGTTCATTATGTGATACAAAAACGTTTAGAACAACCCTCTATATGAAATTCACATGGTTATGATTTTAATTTTATCATAAATGAATTATACAAAGCATTTGATATAGTGACTGGTGTTTTTGGGACACTACAATGTGAACTCGTATCAAAGGAAATGGTTCAAGATCTTCATAAAAATTTTGTCAATGAAGTTAGAAGGATAACATTTCCTCTATATAATACTATTGAAGTAGTTGATAAATAGTAAAATGATATTATTTTTATATTTAAACAGATGATTCCATAAGAGTAAGAATACTTTTTTAACGTGAATAAGGGTGTATGTTTTATCATTTGAGGACCAAAATTGATGACTGAATTGTTATCAAAAAACACTGAAGTTATAGAATAAAAATTGTATAAGTGGCATCAAGTAGTTTTTAAATTTATCAATCCATACTTCTCAAACTATGATTAGGTAGAGGATGACACCTTTATAATATCTTTATACAGGAAAGTTCCTTGAAATGAAAATGAGTCTGCTTCTATCATTAGAATTACTGTTAACGGGTTCACTGTGTTGTGAAATTTTTTATCAAAATTTTCAATAAATGGATACTTACAGAATATTTTTTGGAATTTATCTCAACATGAGTGGAACAATAAATCAATTATTATATATTATTTGAAAATAGAAATTGCGAAAAAAAAATTGACAATTGTGTTGATTCACTTTTTTGAATTCAATAAAGACGACTACTTGTATCACAAATTTCTGATAGTCACCTTTACACCTCTCAATACCTAATAGAAATATTTGATCTATATCAAGTGAATCAAAGGGAATATATATGGTTTTCTATAGTAGTGCCTTTATCCTCACTAGATCCTTACACTAAATTAAACATTACCACTGAAGGTAAAATTTATTTGGTGAGGAGAAAGAAAGAAACTATCAATATCATATCCACACTAGTTCATTTTTCTCATGGAGACTGAGCTAGTGTGTGAGAATACCTACTGATGTTGGGTGATGTTATTGGCTTATGAGTAGATTTTTATCTTTTGTTATCTACATTTCCTCTTGAAAAAATTATTATCCAATAGGAAGCCGCCGTAAAAAATAGGCATTTTCATACAAAAAGTTTAGAAACTCTCATTTAGTAAATGTAATGGTTTCCCATTGGACAGAGACTCTAAAAAATTAATTTATGATAATTTTTATCCTTTAAAACATTTTAATATGTTTAATTTAACATCTCAATTGAATTATTTTAATTATTTAAAATTTATAAGTTATTTTTTTTAATAAACCCATATCTTTTGGATGCTTGTAATGATTTACCTTTTCTAAAGTAAGTATTTTTTTATATTCCTTTATATAATGGATGATCATAATGCATTACCTTATAATATTTACTATAATTTATATTATATAAATTTCTCTATCAATACTTTATTATATATTATTTTAATGTTTCATTTTTAATTTTATTTAATGATCACTACTATTCATCATGAATATCATTGACTAATTAATTCCTTGTCTATTCAATATGAACTCTAATATTTATTATTATTATTATTATTGATATCAAAAAAAGGTTAGAAGGAATTTAAAATACATAATTTCAAGTTCACTAATATATCAAAAAATGGGATAAGGAAGGGAAAATATTGAATATAGGGAAAGGAAAAGAGGGAAGGATAATATGAAACATCCTTACATCTGAATATTTATAGTGTATGGAATGTAATTTTTGTTTTTCTAGTTCAAGGTTTTTGTAATCATCATGAAGGCAGACATTGTTGGATGGAATATGTGTTTCCCTC
This sequence comes from Viscum album, assembly GCA_963277665.1. Lineage (NCBI taxonomy): Eukaryota > Viridiplantae > Streptophyta > Magnoliopsida > Santalales > Viscaceae > Viscum > Viscum album. Next base: position 1,759,936,250 of record OY728120.1, on the reverse strand, counting down.
CTAGCTTCATGATATGTGATTTAATGACACAAAATATACCAAATTTTATTATGACAAGTTCATCCAACTGTGATTAAGATTAAGACCATCATATGTTGTGTGTCTAACTATTTATTTAATGATATAAAACAATTATATCTTATCAAAATTGATTAATATCATCCATTTATTAGTATAATAATGTTCCACATAAGACTTTATCTTATGGTTTTACACTATTAATGTCAAGATAGATTCTCTATTGGGAATGTGATTATAAGAGGACATTATCCTCTAGAAATAATATTCATAGATAGAATAAATTTAAAAATATTAATGTTACATCATTGTATCAATTTATATTTTATGCTGGAGAATTATTGTATGATACATTGATTAGAATTTAACTTATGAGGATTATTTTAATTATCTTGTTAATGGTATCTTACCATGAGAAGTTATCTCTATTGATATCCTATAAAGAAATATTATTATAGAACATCATGATTAATTTTCTAATCTATTGATAAGTAAATTCATACATTTAGATCACATCAAAATGAGGTTATCTATTTATATAAGGATTTTTCATCATAAGAATTGCTTGAATAGGATGATATATAGAAATAGAGGATCATGGACATCACTACATAAAATTTAAATCATGTACCTATAATGTTTGGCTTAAAATCCTTAATCACATATATCATTAGGATCATTGTATAATCTTTTCAAGACCACTATATTTTTCTAGGGCTCAATTTTAATCATCATATAAAAATACTTGATTGACAATACAATAATAAGGTGAAGACCAATAACTGATCTCGTTTTGAACTTATTTAATGAAATACATTGAACATGGGCACATAGTTAAGATAAAAAAAATTCATTTTTCTATTATCAATTCTATCAGTTTCATTGATTTTAAAACCAAGATACATTGAATTTTATCATTAACCTAGGATTAATCTTTGTCTATTATCAATTTTTTCTTGTAACAGGGTGCTTTAAATTTTAATAAAAAGGTTTCTATTTATATTATCATTATCTAACATAGTTCAAGGGTGTTATTAAAAAAAATATATGTTTTATAAAGGTATTCACTATTTAAGAACTCTTGGACCATTTTATTAAGTAAAATATTCTTTTACTCAACTGGGAGCCCTCTGATAAATTTTTTGTTTTAATGATAATCCCCAAACTCATGGAGAAACATTTTAGTGGATTAGACTTGGGGAACTCTATTCCAAAACCACTGTAAATATTTGTGATCAAATTCAGTTCAGTATGTTTTCAAATTAGCACTAAATATATTGTTGAGGAAATAATTCAACGTACATACATAGATGTGGGTGGTCTAATGTTTAATATATATCTCAGAACTCAATTCACCCCACTAAAGTGTTTTAAAGATAGGGAAATGTTTATAATCACAATTCACCCTATCTTGTATGTATATCCATCATAACTGATTATTACAATCATAAAAATTCTATATAATCCTTAAACTAGCCTAATTGATCATTTTATTTTCAATTCTATTACTTATATGACATCAGGTGGAACCATCAAAATCTATCTACCATTTTCTTGGAGTGCCATGCGTTATGAAAAAATATTATACTATATGTTTTATGTCCAATAATTTTTTTATGGGGATGGATGTGTCACATAGATAAAAACAATGGCCTCCCATTTCACTACATTCTTTGAAATGAAATGATTTTCATAGTGATGGAGAATTACTTCCCATAGAGAGAAATGATCAGTCATCCTCTAAGTATACATTAGAAATATGAGAGAGGTGTATCCTCTTAGATACATGATTGAAACACGAATGTTCATCGAGTAAGACGAGGAAATAGAAATACACATTTGGGTTCGTCCTAGGCATTTCCAAATAATCCCCTGAGAATCACATTGATCAATATTTATAAATAAAATATATGTCTCCTTATCCTAGAGAGTAATGGAAGTCATAATCAATTTGGGCCATCATTATTCCTCTGTTTTCATATTTAACTTCTTGAGGTCATCAATGGAGGTGGAGACACCTTCAACAAATGCAGGACGATATTTCCTAAGGTCATCCTATGATTCCTCTGGTATCAAATCTCATGATAAAAAATAATACATGGGGGGTCGTATTGGGGAATCTATGTTACTGTCGATTTTTGTATTACCATGTGAAGTGACATTATTTCCCTGAACTACCAGTGTCAATATAAATTTATTTTTGAGTATATTTTTCTCTTGTATGATGTCACTGGGGAATGAAGGATCTTAGACATCTAGGATTTCTTATACTACCTTATTAAATTTTATGGGTATCAAATTTTTTCCATTGAATGAACTCATGGGATCAATAGTTTCAATCTTCAATCCATTTGGGGTTGAAACCTACATACTATCATCCACCATTAATTGTTAGAACTCACTTTTTTAGAATCCTTCCACATCATATACATCTTCATATAAATCTATCGGAGATCCTTAAATATATAGTGTTCAAAACATTCCATCAATTGGGTATTTAATTCGTAGATGAAATATTTAAGGGCTATCTATGTGGCTATAGATCCAATGTATTTTTAGTAAAATATAATACCCACATTCTTAATTGATAACCCTGAAATCAGCATTACGTGGGACATCCAAAAACCGAACATTGATCAGGATAATCCAAATAGGTATTTTCTATCTCATATCATACCCAATAATGGTTTTTTTTTGATATAAATCCTCTTCAATATATCAGAAATAGTGAAAGATCATAATTTATATAAGGTTGATCCCGAAACCATTTTCAATCATATCCCATTATATGTTGAAAATGTTTAGTTTTCAATAAATAATTAGGGGTCTGATATGTCACTAGATGATTTCATCCAACTCAAATTATATGAATGATATGGTGACATAGAATTCATATGGCATAGTTTCCACATTATAATTCTTAGTTTTGGATACTTTTGTCTTGAACACCCATGATATTTTGAGGTATTCGATTAGTTCCTCACATAGTTCTTTTAAAGAATGGAGTGAATCAATGGTTGATTGTTTGGATGGGGGAATTGCCAACTATTTTAGATTTCTTTAATTTTTGTGAATGATCTAGTCTTCCAAAGGTGTTGATTCACCCAATTATGTTTCCAATGTGTTGTGGTATTCATTTTGGATAGTCTTGGTGCATAGGGAAGAGGTTAATGAAAAATCTATTTCAAGTGGTACATGTCACACATGAAATATCCTTGCTTTTGGAGGATTATACAATTTTTCCCATCAAGTATTCAGGTAACATAAATGTGCTTGGATGATTGTTAGACTGCATTGTGAAACCTCCATGATTCTTTTGAGATTTATATAGAGCTTATCATACACATATATATTCTATTTGTGGATAATACCAGAATTTTGGGTTCTACCATCCCGTGATTTACCATGTATCCTAGACTCATTTTCCTTTGGCCTCTAACTCCTCAGTATGGTATGGAGATCTAATATTTAGAAGCGAATTTATCATCAGATAATGTAACTATTGTGATATATTTGTTATCATAATAATAAAAGATATCTTAATCTAATGATTATTCTATTTGGTGGTTTGGATTAAATTCTATGGATATTAAAGGAATGAAATATGAAAAGGTAAAAACAAACCCATTATATTAATATATTACTACCTATTGTATCATTTTCTATGTCTGATTATTGACTCCACCTATGGGATGTTTTTTATGTCACCTCAAATGGTGACGAGAACATTATAGTTTTTGAATCTATTATCTTAAGGTGGAATGACCCGGGACAACTATCTTTTGAGTCATATAGTTATCAGTCCATTGTAACACCTGTATAGAGCCTCCTTCGAGTCTCCCAATTCTTCTAATTGGGTGAATGTTACTCATGTAATATGTACAGGGGGATTATAAAGAATCACATATATATAATCAACCAATATATTTAGAATTTTTTTGATGAGAAATCATTCCTAGATGGTGTGACCCGATATCCTAAGGAAAGGGAAGAGTAAGAATGAACAGTTAGGTTGACCTTGTTGGGTTTCATTGGTTTTGGTATGTTGATTTGGTTATTTTATATGGGTATATGGTAATGACTACATAACTTCCCATTTTTAAGGTGTACACTTTATTCATCTATTCCCTAAATCATGGCCAACCTTAAACTCATTGTTTGTATTGTTTAGGGTGACATAGTTGATCCTTCAACTAAATAGGAGGCTTTAGATGGTTTAGGGCCTACCATAGTGTTTTAATGGGTACCACTACTAGTTTTAGAGTAATTGTAGTAGACATTTCATAAAAAAACTTACCTCTATTCCATGGGGAATGATGTGACTTACCTCGGGTCCACTGAAAGGAATATTACAAAAAAAACAATTTTTAAAATCATAGGGACTCTGTATGGACAATTTATTGCAATTAGTGGAATATATAGGCATTCATGAGTGAACACTACACATTTAGGTTAAATGTTTCTTCCACCCTTTTAGGATATGACGTATTATTGGGAACCACAGGTACACACCACTCAACCATGGATTCTAATCTAGAATCCATGGATTCAATATCATTGAGTAGTTCTTAAGTCATCACATTCCTGGTCACCTCTAATCTACAGGGAGAGTTCTATTCCTAATGAGGTGTCTCTATTTTCCAATCCAAATGATTCTCAATATGTGATAGGACTGAATGATCACCCTGATGTGGGATATACTAATATAATTACATAATAAATTCCCAAAAATCTTCAACATCCTCATTTTAATAGACCACCTTCCTCGATCTGGACTAGCATGGTGCTCAAATTCCGCATTTGTAAGTGTATCGTCTCTTTTATGATGTGTGGGAGGAGGGATATCAATTTATGTATAAAGGTAATACCTAGTGGGTATGTTTACCATTATTAGCTTCTCATTTATTTTTCTGATATTTTTTATCTCATTATAATATTTTTTCATCCATTCCTATATAGACTGAATTTTTTCCCATTTATATGGTGATTGGAATGTAACTATTATTTTCCCTTAATTATTTTTAATGTTCCAGTATAGTGGGTGAAATTCATTGTTTGGTGTTTCCAAGTTATTTCTCCGCCATTGCTTCTCTATAAGTGAATCCTCAATTGGTGCACCAAGGTCACCCTCCTATTGATTAATGGTTTTTGCATTTCATCCCACAAAATTTACGTCCTGGTCCAAATTATATATTGTGTTTATTATGACAACATCCACTAAGGTGTATGATTAAATTTTAGTTATCCCATTACTCTTAACATAATAGGTTGATTATATAGAGATTAATACTCCTTCCGGGGTTGAATTTGGTTCATTTCTACCATCCTTGGGCATATTGGTAATTTTTTCTTATGAATGTTTTGGTTTTTTGTTTCCCCATACATACGTTCCTCCCTCCTCAGTATATGAATAGTACCCTCAAGGGAGATACTAATGGTGTTTGAAAAAAGATCCTAAAATAAAATTGGATTCCATTATATTGGAAGGATGGATGGGATGTTGATCATCGACATTTACCTCCCAATTAATAGAAGAATAATTCCTTATGAGATGATGTAAAAGATAAAAATTAACCTAGACCTATAATATGAGGAATATTAGTGGCCCATATTAGAACTTTTTGATCCTATTATTATGGATTTTTTGAATATAGACAAGTATTGTATGACTCCATGGTGGGATATTGAGATATAAATTCTCCATTCTTAGTAATATAGGGTTGATTTGGAACTAGAGATTATTATTTTCTAGAACCCTATTAGGGATTGATTCACCATCTGATTGAAATATACTTAAAAATTACCCCATAAAATTGGGAGAGGGTTGATTGGAAGTTGTTGTTGATAATTCCTATATATTCTTATGGATCGATAACTCAAATAGTGGATTGAATGGTAAATATTCTCCAATGCATATTGGTTGGGTTCTCTCCTAAATGGCTACTATGGTAGCTAGTGTTTTGACCCCTTCGATTAATAAATTTTTTCCCGTGTATGAGTGGTGTGTAGTGCCAAATCATGATGAGAGTCATTTTCTATGGTATGTAATTGGGTTTTATACAAAATTAACATAATTTTTTTAAATTATTTTTCATTATTTCTTGTGGATGATATTAAATGTATTTATGAATCCATATCCCTTTATTTTTTATGTCTCTGCATCTATAAAGAGGCTGTATTCCATCATATTGACTAACTAGAATATGAATTACATTGTAGCCTAATTTCACATTAGGTTATGATATTAAATAATTTTGTATCCTCCAGATTTCATGTTCTAGGGACACTATGATGTGTTATTCTTTAGCTTTTACCCTTCCTCTAATACCTATGTATGATTGGGCAATCTAAATGTGTTAATGAAATTTTTTCAGGATAAATAGTGAAATATTAAGTTAGTGTTTGTCATTTTCTTCCATTCCATGGATCCATGATATATAGAATGTTGTCATATCCAATTAATAATATAGTGTATTTAGGGAATGAAGGTTAATCTCATATCCTAAATAGGGGAGGTTTCTTGACATCAATGTATTATTAATTGAAGAAAATTCGCAGTGGTAATACAAGAACCACTTCTTTATTCCATATGAGATTGTAGACACCGATAAAAAGTCTGTAAATCCTAGAGGAAGTTTTTAAATGGAAAAGAGAAGTCATATTCGAAATCAGAGGCCCGGTCCGAAGGCCCCGGATGTGATGCGTGAAAAATTGGGTGAAGTGCGCAGAAAAAATGTCCCGCGCAAAAGACAACACTGGATTCGCGCAATGTCCCGACGCCGACATGAAATAATTTCGCGCCCGCACGGTTGATATTTTGCACCGCGGCTTCTGTCGCGCAATTATTTCACACAAACCTATATTCCGCGCCCCAGGATGCCTATAAATAGAAGGTTACCCCAAACGGTTTGGGGTTGCGGAATTCATAACGGCTCTAGTGCGCACAATTCGACTCCCCCGCGTGCAATATGACTTCTAGGTAATTCCTCTTTTCACACAACCTTGCCCCAGAGTTCGCCTTTGCGTGCAATTCCACTGGCTTAAGTGAATTTTCCCACTCCCCCGGGTTCTTCCCTTGTGCGCAATTGTTTCCTCGTGCACGCAATACCCTTTTTTGCGTGAAATACCCTGCGTGCAATCACCTATCTGTGAAATCCTCCGGACCTATTGCGCGCCATCCCGGTGTTTTGAGCGCAAACCATCTCTTTGCACGCAACACCTCGGCCCCTTTACCTTGACGCCCCTTGGATACCTCTCTGCGCTGACACCTGATTCCTTCCCTGCTAGGCATGTGTGCCATGCATTTTTTTCCCGTACGGTCTTCTAGGCTCGTACGAAGTAACCTCAAGGTTCCTTGCGCGGGGTTTCCCGTTGCGTTTCTTTGCCTTATGCTTCTCCTCATAGTCACGATAACGACTATTTCTTCATCGAATATCCACGCTAACGTGGACCCCTCAATGGTTCTCCCTACATCCCCCCTTCATTACGGCCTTTCCGATGCCTTCCCTCCCACAAGGGGTAGAGGTCATTGGGCATGTAAGCCCTAGGGGTCTGGAGTTAACCCACCTTTTCCAAGCTACAGGACGTTAAACTGGGGTCCGACCCTGTGCTTCGCACGCAGGGTCCCCCAGTCTCGGGCATTCTTTACGCGCACTCGTCTCCACAGGAATGGACACTTACTCGCATGGAATGAGATCCTCCTTGTCAGAGTGGAATTTGCCCACGGGGGAAGGGCTGCCTCAGAGCATAATCCGCTAGCCTCTCTTACGGAAGGTTGCACATGTGCATCTCCGTACCTCCCCCTGCCAAGGCCATTGGAGTCCCTTTCCCACTGCGCTTTGTCGCACCACGGGCCTCCATCCTGGAGTAAGCCTCGAAACCAAGGGCTGCTAACCACGCGTAATCCCCTGTTTCCTCTTTGGGCTGCTCAATGGGTAAGCCCCTTTCCACTTCTCATGGATGCACCCTTTGCGACGTGATAGTCTGGTCCATGCTACCCCTTGTTTCTCACACCGAGCATGACTCACATGGGATTAGAGTGAGCATCGCCCATGACATCCTCTTTTGGGATGCCCCATAGTGTATTCCCCATACCATTGAACTACGTTCACTTTGATCCGTGCTAACGCATGGTACGTAGGAAGCCTCCGCTAGGTTCAATCCCACCACCTGGTCGTTCCGACCTCTCCACGTCGGTTCCCCGACCACCATGGGCTGCCTCAGATTGTAAGCCCCATATCCACCATGGTCCTCCTCAGAGCGTAAGCCCCATATCCACCATGGGCCGCCTCAGAGCGTAAGCCCCATATCCACCGTGGGTCTCCTTAGAGCGTAATCCCCATACCCACTCTGGGCCTCCTCAGAGCGTAAGCCCCATATTCCTTGGGCCGCATGACGTTTAACAGTATTCCCTCGTCCTGCATGACGTTAAACTGTATCTCGTCCCGCATGGCGTTAAACTGTATTCCCCCTCTTGGGCCACCTCAGAGCGTAAGACCCATGCCTCAAACCCACGTCCCATCCTGACTTCGCCCTTGAGCCCACGTTCCTTGGGTAGATCATGCCCTATCCCGAAGGTCTTACTTTCTCCAGGATCCAATCCATGCGTTCATTCTCACAGGTCGCCTCTTCATGCGTCCCACTGCATCACTGAACTACGCAGACATTGATTCCATGCCATGGGGATACGTAGGAAGCCTCCATGAGGTTCAAGCCTGTCACTCCATCACCCATCCTGATCTTTACCTGGGACACCACATTCCAGTGAGATCATGCCACCCCATCCCACTCCATGGTATCATGGAAGCCGCCAACATTCTGGCCCCAAGATTGGTGTTCCTCCTAGGGGGTCATTCAATCTGATCCACTCTCAGTGTTTCGATCAGTCCGATCCATCTCTGCAAGATATTAAACTCGCGGCATACCCTGTGTTAAACATGGGAATCTAAGGAAAATCTCAGATGATAAAAAATCCCCGCGATCTATATGGGATGACTCAGGCTTCCACGACCACGAGAAGCCCTGTGATAAGGGACAAGAGATAGACATTTCTATCCCCAGCATCAAGACATGCCAACGACACCCCAAAATGACCATTCTCCTCACTGATGGTTGATGCACCGACAATCCCCCTTGGAGTATCTCGATGGAAGTAGCGTAATTAACTGGAATCCATGTAGATATGGTGCCACGAACGAGCTTCACGAACCCGTCTTAATTCTATGAGGGAGACCCGGACTAGGTGACGAGATCCGAGGAGGAATCCACGGAAGGAAGAACCGACATCCCATAATCCCGTTTTCGATCAAGGAGTAGTCCTCCCTGAAGAAGGAATAGATTTCGCCCGCCTTTGGAAAGCGGGAATGTGGGGAAACAAGCTGCGCGTCCTCCCAAGCGTGACGGACGCACGCGCATGCCCCGATGTAAAAGCATTGGAAACAGAAAATGGTGAACCTGACGTAAATCTCTTCTCCTAAATACAGAGACTGGTAGTGTTTGGGGTGTCAGAAGATTAGAATGTCACCAGTTCCAGGTACCTTTCACCGGGACACGAAACCCACCAGGGGTTGAGGCATTCCGGACGTTGATCACTCCGTTCTGCGACGTCGTAAGCATGGATCCCTCTCGACGACCGCGGATGACGGAATGACGCTGGGCTATTGGTTGTCGATTTATTTTCCTGTTAGTACTAATGGGTTCATCTCCCTTCTTCTAGGAATCAGATCGCTACATCCAGAGCTCGATCACCACCTGCCCGCCGGCATAGGGGCAGGGGCAGTACCGATGCGGCTACCCCGCGCGGTCTCGCCTTTTCTACGGTCACTCTGGCTCCGATTTCCAGGACTATTGGGCGCTCTCACCCCCTCTCCCCATAAGAAATCATCGAGTGAAGGGTGATCAATGAAATGGTTCATAGGTAGGATGAGGAAGGGATCATCCCCACCAGGGGCGTGGCCCATTTGGATCTAGAGGCGGCTGCGACTCACTATCGTCGCTGCCCCCGAGGGCCGCGCAGGGAGCCGCCGCTCCCCACTCTGACGTTCAACCGCTTCGGGAGCCTATCCCCAGAGTGCCATGACACATCTATCACCAACGCCAATGAGGTGGGGGATGTCTGGGTCCACCCGATCGGAGACCTATCCCAGAGGTTAACGACAAGAACCCCCGCCAGGCTGCGTCGATGTCACCGCCCGACTCCCCAGGCTGAGGACCAGGGGATCTTTGTGCCCGCACCACCGGCTCCAACCCAGATGACCCGACTCCAGCGTCAGGCACGAGTAGAAGAGAATTATCATCATAGGGCACCAAAGATAGCAACCAATGTGGCCCGAGCCACTACAGACTCCTGCTACCAGACCCCCGCACACGTTGAGCAGGGTCAGTCACATGCTCGACTGGAATCAAAGCCCCGACCGCCCTATAGGCAGGTTGGGTTGACCCTCCCGGTCGCGGGCACAGGCAATGGCCACTGAGGACCAATCCGAAGTAGTGCCACCTGCCATGAAGGCTCATTCTGTACCACTAATCTAGAAATCCAAAGGCTTCTTCACGACAGCTACTCTCCAGGTATGACTCTTTCCAGCACCCACGACACTGGGTATGAGGTCACTCACCCTACCGCTAGTCACGAGTATGGAGACGTTGTGTATCTTGTCGCTCACTCACATGGAGGTCCTCCCCATGTCCCTTTCGACATCTGTCCCGGTGCTTCTCACACCCCAGCCTTTAGTACCCTCTGCCCCAGTGCAATTGTGGCTGGGGGACTCCTTGAAGGAGATCATCCTTACCCTGAGGAGCCACCCAGGGGAAGGAAGGCATGGCGTCATCACCGTAAGAGGAATGTCAGGGGAGTCTGAACAGAAATTAGACCAGTCAGTTTCTCGGACTCTAAGGTGGAGTACGACTCGACGATGGAACCTTCCCACCAACCCTTTGAGTCGAGGGCAGGGATGGGGACACGGCGTGTCAGTATCGTACTCCCTGAATACGAGATATGTATGATTCCATCCTCCTTCCGATGGTATATCTAGGAGGATGAGTACATGTCTTACCCTCAGGGGTTAGACCCGCAGTTACCACTAGCCTCCCCGGAAGCAAATTCCACCTCAGTAAGGGAGGTTGGGGAACTTTTTTGGCGACTGACGGAAGAGTCACAACGTGACACACCCTCGGAAAGCACCGACGCAGTGACAAGAGGCCCATTCTCCAGACCATCCTATCGTGATGTGGCAGCCAGGGTACTGGAACCCTTGGAGGACAACACAGTGGTAGGTGGCCAATCCGCCTGTTGGCCATATTCCCCGCCGGCCAGCCCAGCGGCCCAGCGGCCTGCCTCGGCGCCGTTGCCAGTTCCCCAACCATTCTCAGTTGATGAGTAGGGGAAGCAAGTACTGGACCCCGAACCAGAGTCATGGAGCTTATGGACCGTCCTCGCAGCGGGCCACTTCCCCGACAAGTTTTGGCCGGTCACTGGATCAGATTTTTATATGCCAGAGTCACTCACCCCAGGGGAGATTGAATGTTTCCATCAGACTTTTCGGGTGAATCACTACCATCTTATCCATCAGCTAGCGCCTTATCCCAGGAGTCAAGCACATCTCGAAAATATCGGTGAGTAGTGTCGTCGGGTCGACCAAGCAGCGCTCCCTACGGTTCGGCACCCCGAGTCACTTGGCCACCACAGGGCCCTCCAGCAACAATGCGTCCAGATTTTTCAAGTAATACTCAATGTTATTGAGGAAGCCACCCCCCACGCGCACGTCCGTGGATGGGGGCAGTATGATGCCCTTCTTTTTTGTGCGATCCGCCGAAAGCCCGATTCACTGGGCGGCCCTGAGGGAACGTCGTCAGTGGTAGTGGAAGTCAACATGGCTAACCATTCAGATGCGGGAAACGGTGTGTAGCTCCTCAATGGGGACTCACCCCCTGAGGAAAAGCCACTACTGGACCCATATGGGAGGATTACTCTCCAACAATGTATCCTCCTAGGTTTCCCACACCCACCGAGCCACTAACACTGAGCCGCAACATCAGCAAGGGTAAAGAGCATGTCGGGTCTGTTAAGCTTAACGACCCATCTACCTCGGTGCAGAAGGCAGAGGAAGACTCCAAGAAGGCCATGCTACGCCAACAGCTTTCTGATCAAAAGAGTATGGTTGATGAGCTCCTATCCAAATGCATTGCAAAGTGACAGCCTGACTACGGTAACCATAGACGTGGACAACAGGGCAGGAGCATCCACTACTTGCTGAGATTCCCCCAGGCAACCGCGACCATTTTGCATTTGCCGACCGGGGAGAGGCCGAGTCCCATGGCAAGAGGGCATGATATGTCTCGTCGAGCCCTCCCGAGCAGCGGGATCCCCTGGGGGACCCTTCTCGGTTTCCTCCCGCTGCCCTGAGAGTCACTCCGCCAGTCGCCCCACGAGCTGCTGAGCTTGACTACTGGATTGAAGAGCCCAATAATGTGCTTGTGGTTAGAGATACCTGTCAGGATATGAATCTACGTCCGGTGATCTAATGGAAGTACTCAACGTCTGCCTAGAGGCCCTAGAAACTCGGCATGTGGCAATCCCATCGGATGGCAAGCCATACCCAGCATGGGTGGATGATATGTCGGCCCCGCCAGGATTTGGGAACCCCACTTTCACCCCCTTTAATTGGACCGGAGACCAGCCACAACACCTGGCCCACTTCAAATTGAGGTGAGGGCCTCTGTTAGGGACTTCGACGTAGCAGTAGGCTGCCAAGCTCCGTTGCTTCATTCAAACACTAGAAGGACCAGCATTCTCCTAGTACAGCCAGCTCCCTGTTGGATCTATGACTCGCTAGGAGGACCTTCGCATGAAATTCCTCTACCAGTTCAGTTCCACAACCCAGAAGACGATCATTTCATACCTCTTCAGGTGCAGACAAAGGCCCGATGAGCGGGTCGCAGACTTCATCGCCCGGTGGAAGAGGCTCACGTACTCTCTTGACATGCCACTAACTCAGGATAAATTACTAACAATGTGTGTAGGGAACGTCAAGGCAGAGCTAGATCCTTCTATGATCACTCAAAATTTCTGTGGAGGGTTCCGGGACTTCTCATACAAGGCTCAGTGCCTCGCAGTAGCCCTGCAACAGGCCAGTCAGGCACGCCCTCTGCCTCCTGTAATCCCAGCAAGGAGAGCCTCCAGAGCCGATCTCACTATTGTAGCCTAGATAGAGGCCCCCATACAGCTAGAGTTGCTACCAGTAAGGCCAGATCAGCATCCCCATATGGGTCCTCCCCCACAGGCACAACCTCCGGACCAGTAGCAAGCGCCTCAAAATTGGTAGGCGCCTCCGCGTAACACACTGCCACCACCCTGACGAGATAATCAGGCTCCGCCTCCTCAGCAAGCTCCTTTAGCCCCTGGTCATGGTCAGCCACTAAGAGACCCCTTTGTAGAAAGAAGGAATTTGACATACTCATTTAACAAGGCCTAGGTCCATGGTTATTTCTGTAGCCCCTTAGAGCAGATGATCATGCGGCTGTCTGAGTGACGGAAGCCAGAAGAGGCGCGTCTCACTGATCACCCTTACTACTGCCCTTATCACCGGACCATAGGGAACCCCATCCAGTGATGCTATGTGTTCAAGGACTGGCTCCATGACCAGATTGACCACAATATAGTCAGGTTGGGCCCAGCCCCAGTGCAAGTGGCAGGTGTCTTCGTGAGATCATATGGAAGCAGTGGCAACGAGGATGAGTGGGAACAGGTTTCCGACCGGGGGTCCCAGAAGTATAACGACTGGATGGCCCGCAGGACGGTCTCCCATTCCCATGGCATCATCCATGCCCGCATGAGTCAGCCAGAGCCCTCAAAATCCGCAAACTCCACATCGGCATCATCGTCCCAGCCTACCTCTTCCCAGAAGAGCAAGCGAAGACACAAGAAGAAAGAACGCACCTTGCCAGTGCCATTGTCTTCTTGCATGCTTGGCGATTTTATGCCCCCAGATATGGGGATCCCTCCGAGGCTCTGTCCGGTAATGGATGACTCCTCAAGTGAATGCTTTGGGTACGCTTCGGTTAACACCGTAGAGTTGGTAAATCCCTGTTTGACTCCCGATGATTAGGAACGCCAGGTGGACCTCCCCAAAGTCCCTAGTCGTCGCCAACGTCAGCGGAGCCGTGGCTATGTGAATCCCCGGGGCACGGCAGTCATCACCACCAGTCAGGTCGTGCATGCTACTGAGACCAGGAAGCATGCCCGATACAGAGATCAGCACGTGTATCCCCCTCTCCTGGTGTTGACAGGTTTTCCTCTACCACCGTTTGTGTTGGTGGATCAGGCGGGACCACTGCGTCCGTGCCGCAACCTGCCCTGCCCTGCCACCGGCCGACTATAGAATTCCAATCCTAATACGGAAGCCACCTTCTAGGCTTCGACTAGTGAACAACAGGACGCGCCTAGTACTAGTCAGTCTCTGGTCCTGCCGGTAGGGCCCGTCATGGACCCATTCATAGAGCGGCCTCCTGTAAGCAGAAGCTCACATTTGGCTCGAAAGTATGATGTTCTGAAGCATGTGGTTGGCATTCCGACAAGGCTTTCTATCCTTGAGGCCCTTCGCCTCTCGTTTCAAATGCGTGAGGCGCTCGCCGAGGCTCTATGGAGCCCCCTCATGTTTGAAATGGAGGTAGCGGTCGCATAAGCCTTCCACACCGAGGTTATTGAGGAATCCGAATGTCAGGAGTTTATCTCGTTTTCTGGTGAATATGATGACCTTCCCATATAGGGGAAAATCCGCCCACTGTACATCACCGTCCAGTTCAATGGCGTTGATGTCTGCCACTATCTTGTTGACACGGGTTCAAAGATTAACCTAATCCCAACTCGGACACTGTGGAAACTGGGGTTGTCTGAGGATGATATAGCTCCCTCCGACCTCAAGATCCAGGGTTATGACAGGAGCGAGCAAATCCCACTCGGTATGACTCGCCTGAAGACCTAGTTCGGCGGCCTAATTGCTAATACCGAATAATGGTTGTCTCCCAGGACACCGCCTAAAATGAATTGATTGGCAGGCCGTGGCTCCACCTTCACGCAGCGGTCCCCACATCGTATCATCAGTGCCTCAAATACTCCCTGAAGGGTCGAGTGGGCGTGATCCATGGAGATGTGTCTCCTTTTTCCTCTTGTGAAGCCCGTTATCTGGACACTGACTATTAAAAGAGCAAGGAAAAGCAGATCCTGGAAGGTGAGGTCGAGCCCGCCACTATCATAAGTGATCTCTGGGTAGGTTTGGACGAAGAGTATGTCTTCCCAATCCATCGGTTGGAGGCCATGACCCCTGGCATGGGGCAGTGCTTTGTTGTTTCAGGTACCGGGGGAAGGCTTATTTTCGGGACCAAGTGATGGTGGAAAATCTCCTCGTACTCTTACACCAACCAGGCTCAGGTGATCCCCGAGCCTCTTACCCCTGTACGATATCGGGAAGTTGGGCTCATGGCAACGGAAGTGCATCATGCATGTCTATTTCATAGGTCTGGAATCGACCGGCTCAATCCAATGCACCACTACTGCTTTGATATCATAAAGTATGGCCCCTTGGGCCGAGGTCCAGATGGGATTGGATCAACCGCCTTTGTCACCATGGTCTCCGCAGTGCACGATTCTCCTGATGTGACGACCTATATCACCCAAGCCGGCACCAGCTTCCCATCAGGGTCTGGAAGCCCCGAAGCGGCTCCCCCCATGGATGATCCCTCCATGAGTATAGAAGAGTACAAGCAAGATTCCCTTCCTGCCTTTGAGGAGGGAGTCTCCACCACGGTCGACGAGTTAGTGCATTTGAACCTCGGTAGCATGGCGGACCCGAGACACACATTTCTCAGCACCGCTATTCCCCCCGAGGAATGGCAACGGTACGCAGACTTCCTCAGACAGCACCGTGATGTGTTCTACTGCAGTTATGATGAGATGCCAGGACTAGATCCCCTGGTAGTCATCCACCACCTTGGCCTTCCAACAAACCATCGTGGGTTCAAGTGGCCTCCCAGAAATATGCACCCCTCTCACAGTTCCATGGTTGAGGCCGAAGCTGATAAGCTCATCAAAGCCAACTTCATCAAGGAAGTCCAGTACCCCAGGTGGCTAGCCAACATTGTGCCAGTCAGGAAGAAGAATGGGCCGATTAGGGTCTGTATCGACTTCCACAATCTCAATCACCACTGTTCGAAGGATGATTTTCCCCTTCCCGTGACAGAGTTGTTGATGGATCCCACGACCGGGTTCCAAGCCCTCTCCTTCATGGATGGGTACTCCGGGTACAACCAGATCAGGATTTCCCCCATGGATGAAGAGTTCACTACCATCAGGGCCCCCAGGGTACTTTCTACTACCAGGTTATTCCCTTCTTCCTGAAGAAAGTGGGTGCCACCTATCAACGAGAAATGCACCGCATATTCAAGATGATTCTAGGGTTGATGGTGGAGTGTTAAGTGGATGATGTGGAGGTTAAATCTCTTCAGTGCCAGGACCATCTCAAAGACCATGAGAAAGTGTTCGGCTCACTCTGTTCTCGCCACTTGAATATTAACCCGTTGAAGTGTGCCTTCGGGGTGACCTCCAGAATGTTTCTTGGCATCATTGTTAGGTATTGAGGAATCAAGATCGAACTAGAGAAGATCAAGGACATCAGTCAGATGCCTCCCCTAAATAATATTCGCGAGCTTCGAGGCTTCCAAGGCCACTTAACCTATATACGCCGATTCATTGTGAATCGGGCCAGAATGATGAAGCCCTTTTCTCGGCTCATGAAGAAAGGTGTCGTCTATGAATGGGATGAAGAGTGTTAGATTGCTTTTGAGGAAATCAAGCAGTATCTACTTCAACCTATGGTCTTGATGCCTCCCATTTCTGGAAATCCACTGGTCCTTTACGTGACTTCCCAAGAGCAATACCACAGTGCACTTCTCACCCCGAAGAACAACGAGGGAACAGATAATAGCCTCTACTACCTCAGCTGCATGCTCCTCGACCCGGAAATTAGATATTCTCCCATCGAGAAGAGCTACCTGGCGCTCGTATTTTCTGTGCAGAAATTGCAGCACTACTTGCAGCACCATGAGGTACAGTTGGTCTCTCGGGTAGACCCGTTGAAATACATCTTGAACCGACCTATGTTGACCGGCCGATTGGCACACTGGGCAGTGATCCTCCAGCAGTTCGACATCAGGTTCGTACCTCCGAAGGCCTTCAAAGGACATGCATTGGCATACTTCTTAGCTTCCCACCCAACCTCTGTGGACGAGCCACTAGATCTAGGCTTTCCTAATGAGGCAATCCTCTCAGTCGATCACGCCATCCCATATTGGCAGATGCACTTTGACGGTGCCTCCCGGAGCCCCAATGGTAGAAGGCTCAATAATCCGAGGCTCAATAGACTGGGCCTAGGTATCATCTTCGTCAACACAGAGCAAGACGTTCTACCGTATTCATTTCTGTTGTTAGAAGGTTGCACCAACAATGTGGCAGAATATCATGCCCTCATCACTGGCCTCGAGTTGGCTATCGAGATTGACGTACCCCATCTGTATGTAAAAGGGGACTCCGAGCTAGTCGTCAAGCAGTTCAATGGTGATTATGCTATCAGAAAGCTAGAACTCATGCCATTGCTGGAGTGCACCCTCCATCTAATGGCTAAGTTCCCCTCCCGGCCAGAGGTCATTCAAATTCCCCGGTCGTAGAACAGCCGAGCAGATGCTTTGTCCAGCCTTGCCGCATCACTTGCGGAGCCCAAATAGGATGACCTAATCATCCATGTGTCACACGATAGATTCATTTCCTCTATTATTCCGGAGGGTGATTGTGGCCCGCGAGTGAACTATCTCACCGCTGGTGCCCCTACGTCAGGATCCTCGTGGGCTTCAAGTGTGGTAATCCAGACAGTGCCTAATTGGAGGACGCCCTTGGTTGAATACCTCCATCATGGCAATCTTCCTTCAGACCGAGCTGAGCGAGATAGAATCTGACGCTGCATGTCGCAGTTCACCCTTCAAAGCGGTCCCAGCCTTGAGAAGCTCTTTTACAGGAGCGGATTTGATGGTGTTCTCCTCCGTTTCCTTCAAGGAGTCGAGATCCCACATGTCATGAAACTAGTGAACTCTAGTTCCTATGGTGCCCACCAGGCCGAATTGAAGTTGTCCCACCAGATTCGGAGGCTGGGATACTTCTGGCCCTCCATGATCTACGACTGCATCGAGTATGCCAAGAGGTCTCATGCGTGCCATGTTCAGGAAAACATTGTACATCGAACACCAGATCCTCTCCATAGTACCATGTATTCCTGGCCCTTTGCAGTCTGGGGGTTGGATGTCATAGGGATTTACCCACTAGTGACAGCCCGCCAGTGCTGGTTCATCTTAACAACTACGGACTTCATCTCAAAGTGGGCAGAGGCAATCCCTCTCAAGGAAGTCAAGTCATTTTCTATTGCTGACTTCGTGAGCTCCAATATCATCTATCTGTTTGGAGTACCTCACGATATCCTCAAGGATAACAGAACCAACTTTCTAGTAGCCGAGCTGATGAAATTTTACACCAAGTACAACATTCTCTCTAACCACACCTCCCGCTATCATGCACAGGTGAATGGACAGATCGAGGTGTTTAATAAAACCCTATCTAACATTCTGAAAAAGATTTTTTGTCAGAACAAGAAAAGTTGGTTGGACATTCTCCACAAGTCCCTCTGGGATTATTGGATAACGACTCGTAACTCCACCCAGGTGACTTTGTATTCCCTAGTATACGGAGCTGAGGTCGTCCTGCCCATCGAGATCCAGTTTCCCTCATTGGTCATGGCGGTCTAAGACTAGCAAGCACCAGATAGAGTTGCTGAAATCCTTCTAGCCGAATTCAAAGCGTTGGATGAAAGTAGGCTTCACAATTTACATAACATGGAAAGGCATCAGAGCAGGATGTCTCGAGCATTCAATAAGAAGGTTCGCCTCCCCTCCTTCCTGCAGGGTGACATGGTGCTAGCTCTCAGAGCACCAATGATTCCCGACATGAAACCACCCATGTTGGAGCCCAAATGGGAGGTTCATTTTTTCCATAAGGTCTATCCCAATGGCACGTATTTCCTGGTGGCTATGGATGGTGAGCGTGTAACTCCTCCCACCAACTCAAGGTTCCTCATGCAATACTTTGCCTAAGCCTCACCTGGTCTTGCATGACCTTAAACTGTACGGTCCCACAAGACCATAAAACTGCACAAGGTTCCGAGTTCTAAGACCTAAAACTAAGATCCTCCTTGGTCACGCGTGACCTTAAACTACACCTGGTCCCGCATGACCTTAAATTGCACCCGTTCCAACATGACCATAAACTACATTCTGCCCTACGTCTGGGATCTTTGGTCCAAGTTCTAGGACCTAAAACTAAGATCTGTATTTTGTCCTACATGACGTTAAACTATACTTCAAGAACTATATCTGGCTTGATTCCCATCTTAATGGGATACGTAGGAATGCCCAGACCTCTCATCCTTGGGTCCATCTTGAGGTCCGCTAATGCATCGTGTTTGTCTCTCCTTTGGGACCATGAGCAAAGTATCGCGTGTCGTGGTATGAGATTATGTACTCATTCACATCGGGTTTGCAATAGCTACACCACGCACAACCTGTTCTCAAGATTAGCCCTCCTATGTCATGTTCCCCATGACATTAAAAGGCTCCGTCTA
The DNA here is from genome assembly GCA_963277665.1 of Viscum album. Lineage (NCBI taxonomy): Eukaryota > Viridiplantae > Streptophyta > Magnoliopsida > Santalales > Viscaceae > Viscum > Viscum album. The sequence goes on along the minus strand of OY728120.1, from coordinate 1,759,916,520 downwards.
GAACTACGTGTGTCTTGATTCCCATCTTTATGGGATATGTAGGACTTCCTGAACACTTAGATTTCAGGTCTAGCCCCGTCTCTTAGGAGATACCACGATCTCACGGTTGCCTCGGCCTCTTGGCATGTCCCTCCCCATGTATGGGATATATAGGTGTGGTACAGGGTTTTTTGGCATTACGCCACCCTTATCCCGGGGATCCGCCATCATTAGGCTGCTCTCAGACTGATCCCTTTGACCCTCTCCAGTGGTCTGCTAATGTATTCAGAGTTCTATGGTCTAGGACCTGGAGATTCAGATTCGACTTAGAGAAGTTTTCATCCGCTTGTCAAGCTTCATGTTCCCCTTAATTCAGGACCCACCATCCATCACACCCAGAGGGACCCCCAAGAACTTCATGGATACAATGCCTAAGGGATCTCCTACCATCACGGGCCAATGCCCCCAAGGGTTTTAGGAAACAAATTGATATTAATCTCATGTCGCGAATGTGGTCAGTGATTGATGCTCATTTGTTTTCCCCCACTTCTAGGCTAACACGATAGGATGTTGTGTTGCGAACATGGTCAGCAGTAATGCTCAGTCATCGCACCAGCTTCCTCGGGACCTGAATATTGGTTGCATGATTCACATTATGTTCTACCCCACCATGTTAAGGAGGAATCTTGAAACTCCGTGTACTAACCCTCAGTACACCCCCGCACGTCAGACAGACCAAGTTGTGTAACGATGTCTCTCGGGGCTCCAGCGATCTGAGTGCTAGAGTATGTTCTTGGGTTTCTTCTTTACAGGTTTCGTGTAGCTTGACCCTCATCCCCATGCGGAATGAGGAGTCTCCCATACATTGCGTTTTGGGCCCAGCATTGCTGGGAGCTATCATCCCATGTCCCCCCTGATTGTTGAACCCTCGTAGGCCCCTTCGCCCGAGGTTTCTCTCTCGGGATCGCGCGCAGTGATGGTATGGGATTACGCCATCACCCGAATCACGTATACTTTATCACATTGTGAGTGTCTCCATAGGTTCGGAGCTATACGACCTTAAACTGTGCTGCCAGGTCGAAAGTCGTATGACCTTAAACTGTGCTGCCAGGTCCAAATCCATACAACCTTAAACTGTGTTGCCAGGTCCAATGCCATACGACCTTAAACTGTGCTGCCAGGTCCCATGCCATACGACCTTAAACTGTGCTACAAGGTCCAAAGCCATACGACCTTAAACTGTTCTTCCAGGTCCAAATCCATATGACCTTAAACTGTGCTTCCATGTCCAAAGCCATACGACCTTAAACTGGGATGCCAGGTCCAAAGCCATACGACCTTAAACTATGCTGCTAGGTCCAAAGCCATACGACATTAAATTGTGCTGCCAGGTCCAAAGCCATATGACCGTAAACTATGCTGCCAGGTCTAAATCAATATGACCTTAAACTGTGATGCCAGGTCCAATGCCATACGAACTTAAACTGTGTTGTTATCGTCCTGGCCGCATGACGAAAAATGGCACTACATTGTGATGACCTCCCCATGGGGGACATCATTCCAGGTATTGGTCGATTACCATGACGCTTTTCAACACCTATTATGGCTTGATTATTGTGGAAACTCTAGGAATTTAAACCCTAGGACGGTCGCCCCACATAAGAAAAACCATTTACCTTCATGAACAAACAAGACATATCAAATGTCGCTGCTTTGGGTGTGAGGGCTAGACCCGCTCGACTCCTTCGTCCTTTGCGCAGGCACCATATCGTGTCATGCTGCACTTCAGGAACTCTGTATGGCTTGATTATCATCCTTATGAGATACTTAGGAGCACCTGGGAACTTCCCCACAGTCTCGGCCTATCTTTTCGCGTTTGGTCTCTCGACCTAAACGCGTTCCTGGGAACACATAGTTAGACAGGCTTTGCCCCATTCACTTTGGGTTTTGCAACAGCTTTACCATGTTTCTCCCGTTCCCCTTATCCTTTTGTCTGAATTCTATAGACCTAAAACTAAGATACTTTCTTTGTCTTTCAACGAATCGATCTCTTTTGTGGGATTGTACGATGTGATGCGGGGTTATGTCCTCATTCACGTCAGGTTACTCGCCGTGTCATTCCTATCCCCAGATGATATGTGTCCCCCGTCCCACTCGACGTTAAACTGTATTTTTTCCTACATGATGTTAAACTGTACTTATAGAACTACGTGTGGCATGATTCTCATCCTAATGCGATACGTAGGAACTCCCAGACATTTCCTCTTGGGTCCATCCCCAGATATTACAAAACCACATCCCTCCTTATTGTCGGCCCCTCTGCCTGACTTATGGGTAAGTGGTGTAATCGTGACATCTACACAGAATAAGTTCGGGATGCCCAATAGTAACAATGGGAAGTTGTAGATCACTCAACAAAGAGTTACTTCCTGAAAATTGGGAAGACCTGTGATCAGGTTGGTATGTCTGCTTAATGCGCCTCTTCCACGGTGGTGCAATCTCGGGAGTGTTGGACTCTGTCCGAACAAACCACCACTCCACCTTCCATGCTTTGTGTGCCCCTTTATTTGGATCTTCATTCTCATTCATGTTAAATGGGACCCCCTAATAGTACATATGATAAACCTATGTTCCGCCTACTGTCCTTGGCCAACGTTCCGGAGGACTGGTCATGTTCGATGGGAACCCCTAACAGTACGGATGATAGACCTATGGTCCACCTACTGTCCTGGGCCAACGTTCCGGAGGACTGGTCATGTTTGACGGGACCCTCTAACAGTATGGATGATAGAATATGGTCCGCCAACTTCCACAATATGGATGATAGACCTTTGGTCCGCCTATTGTAGCAATATGGATGATAGACCTCTGGTCCTCCTGCTGTCCTAGGCCAACGTTCTGGAAAACTGACTGAAAATATTTGAGTTAGGCCTTGTGTTGCGAACATGGTCAGCAGTCATCCCTCATTTATAGTCCCCATTCTAGGCCAACACGATATGGATGTTGTGTTTCTGCCACGTTTAACAGTTATCCTCCATCGTCGCACCCCATAGTGTTCCGAATTCGGGTAGCGTGATTCACCTTTCCTTTCCATCACCCTATGATCGGATGGATTTCAATGCCCCGAGAATTGCCATGCTCGTGTGTCAAAGAACATTGAAAATGTGATATATCAATCGGTCTCAGGACTTCTCCTCAGAAATACAGGCCAAATTTCAGATTCTTGAAGCTTGGTTAATGCCCCATAGTTGGACGAAATGATAGCACGAGTATCCTTTGATTCTCGCGTTGGGTGTGACCCACAAAAGCTAAGGGGTCATTTGTTATTCATTTAGGAATTATGGTTGGGCATATTAAATCAAGGGTACAAATAAATGGATTTGGCCATGTATTGGATTGAGATGATGAGTAGTACAAGAAAAAGGTTCATGAGATGGCCAAAACAAAGCCCTTAAAGATTGGCGTGCTGAATCGATATTTCTAGCGCTGCTACCCTTTGGCTGGTAGCCTCCAGGACCGCTTCTCGCTCCTTGAAGACACTCTCCTCATCAGCCGCTGCAGAGCGTAGCTCGCCAATCCTAGCTTGTTCCTGCACCCGCTTGGTTTGAAGTATGGTCATCTGGTGACTCGCCTCCATCAATTGTTCCCGCACGTCAGCCAGCTGGACCATCAGTTTCTCCACAATCTCAGAGCATGTTGCAATGAAGGCCTCATTTTCTACTGCCTTCCCTTTGAGGTGTCGGACCTCCCGATCCACCCTTAGCAACACTCGGGCACTCGCCGATCTTTCCCGAAACTGGGCAACGTCAGTGCGCTAACTGCTCTCATGTATCTTCCCGACCATTTAATCATGGACCATCAGATGAAGGCGTTGAACGTGAGCCCCTCTGCCACACAGGAAATGCATCCAGGTCTGGAGTGATCCCATCAAACTCAGCGGATCTGACTGGGGATGTCTGAGAAAGCACTGGATACACTTCAACCCTTTGCACCGTGTCATCAGGATCTCCTCGGCTGCCTCTGTGCCCGAGTCATCTATCTCCTCTGGGTCAGCAGTTCAGTACATAGGGAAGGCAGCCAGAAGATTTGCAGCAGGATCTGCCTTAGGGATTTCTTCATGAGGAATAGGATCCTCGATGTCCGGGCGACCTTACTCTCCCACCCTAGTAGCGACCGTCCCCCTTCAGCTTTTGTCCTCACCTCAAGAACAGTGTCGCTGACGTCCGTTATCCCCTTCTCACCAATTGCTGTGGTCGACTCAGTGTAGGGAGCATGTTCTGAATGAGGTGTTATGTCCTCCACTGGTCCACTCACGGACGTCCCAGGCTCCGCAGCCTGACAATCCTTTAATGTTGAGATCACTGCGCAAGCCGTATGCTGATTAGTTGAGATCTTTTGATACGAGGCTCCAGTAGTGAAGTGTGAGACTTATAGGAATCCAGAGCATCGGTCTCCAGTGTTCTGGCCGCTGTGGGAGCCACCATAATTGGAGACCCCTCTATGCTTGTTATTTCAATAATTGGTGTCGGATCCCCACCCTGTCCCACCGGTTCCTCTCCTCCCTCCTCTAGTGGGGACGCCCGTCCAACACTCAGACACTCCTGAGCGAGGTATAGATATGGTTGGGAAATTGAAAAGGATAATGGATGAAGAAGTAAAATAAATGAAGACAGAGACAGAACTCGAGTATCTCGGTTATGTCGAGATCAGAGTCGACAATCTCCCCGCGCTCTCGGAGACTCCCTTGGTAGGTCTCCCTCTACGACCCCTCACCGTTGTGTTCTCCTTATTCTTCATCTTCTCCTTCACCTTCGTCTTCTCCGATCTCCTACTCCACCTATGACTCCTCGTCAGTGTTGCCTTCTCCTAGCGACATCACTTCCGGATCATGCTCCTAGCCGAGCATCACATTCACTAGGAATGGTGGCTCCGTACGCTGACCCCTTTGCCATGCGTATGTGTCCATGGTCGTCAGATAAGCATGCCGCCGATAGAAATTTACCAAGTCGGTAACACGAATGAGCCCGACCTCCGGCAAGTGGATTCCGTTTTGCATTATCTTTTGCCAAATGGCTTCAAGGCTCAGTGATTGCGGCAGGGTCATCCAGGCTGGCCATAGTGCCGAGAGGATTGCATCTTTGGAATGTTCGAGCGGGTATCTTATCTGCTTCCCGGGAAGCTTCATGGCCGCCTCATGTGACCCACCTACGGGCAACGAGGTCGCGGAGGCGTTATGTGATGTTCCCTCTACGGAAGTCCCAGCCTGCGCAGGCCTTGCTGCCTGACGCACCCCTGGTTCCCCCTTCCAGCAGCACCGTGCCTTATCCCCCGTCGCCTGGTTTCCGCGCATGTAACCTCTAGTTTCCAGACTCATTTTCGTAAAAGTCCCCCAGGTTACGTGATGGTCGAGTGTTTGGAATACTCGGTTCCTAGGCCAGTGTCAACCCCGGTGGGAGGAAGAGTAATGACATCACCAGAGCCGAAAGTGGTAAAATTCAACCACATCTCACACAGAAAGCAGGGATTCATCTCCTGGCAGATAGCCGTGAATACCTTGTTTGGCATTCGTTGGAGGCACTTGAATTGCCTGGCTAATCATGATTGCACGTAAGGCTCACAGATCACCTTCTCGTCGATCCGAGCCACAAGCACCCCACCCCTAATGCTCTGGAAATACTCATGTTGTTCCAAGGAGCCTTGCCCATTGTCCACCATCTGGCTGACCGGGGTGGGGAATGGGCTGAAGTGGAAGTTTTTGGGGATACCAATGTGGATTCTCACGCCCTCCTCATTGAGCGTCATCGGCGCCCCCCCCCCCCCCCCCCCGGCGATGTTCAGCTGGGATGGTCGCTGGCCATTGCCTGGAGGAAGGATGGCGTTTGGGAAAGTGTACCCGTTGAGATGAGAATCCACCTAGCCATGAAAGATCTTTAAGGGACCACATACTCTCTATGGAGACCCCCATCATGAGATGCATCGCAGGATGGTGTAAAACTAGGCCAGAACGGGGACCCCCAAGTTGAACCGTTTGTTGGCGGCCATGGTGCCCGCCATCACCAGTGTTGCTGGACGGATGCCCATCCTCACATCCTGCACTGGCAGGATCCACCCACTCAGGAAGGCAGCAAGGAACACGTTGTATTTGAAGTTCGGGTACTAGGTATCAAGGATGCGGTATCCCCATAATTGGTATTGCCCCGCCTCCAGGGTCCTCCAGTATGACCCATCCCTGCTCCTCTGAGCCGTGGATGGGCACTGTTTACCCCATACCAGCATCATGACGGCCGGATATTTCTCAAGGAACTGACTGAACCAGCCCTTGTAAGAAATGTACTTCAGGAAGTCCTTGACCCCCGGCCTCTCTTTGGCTAGCTCTAATAGGTGCCACGTCCGCATAGGAGTCCGTGACCTGTCTTCCCTTGTGGCCTTTGGAGGAACGAACTCGTCGTATTGGTAGCCCTCCAGCGGGATACCTCCGATGCAGTGAACATCCCAGAGACTGATTCCAACTTCCCCATGATGAAGGTAGAATGAGTTGGTATCAGGAGACCACCTGGTGAAAAGCTCTGGCCCAAGCTCAAGTTGATGGTGGAAGTGGAACTGCGACGTCCATACCGCCTTGAACAGGCCAATATGTCATAGTTCATCCCCAAACTGGTTTCTAGTATGGCGAACCCAGAACGCCCAGGCCCACTCACTGGTGAAGTTTCCCCCAGACCGCAGGTCCCAATCCTTCAGCCAACCCTTCGTTTCATCCGTGACGCTCTGATGGAATGTGCTTGTGTAGAGGGCTGGAGAATTTCCGCGACAGGCCCATCCCCAGTAATGGTCATGTTCCTCGGGTTCAAGACATATACATCCATATGTCTGGTTTCCCTGGAAGGACGTCCATTGATGGTGATGTTGTAGCGAGGAATCTCGTCCTCCTGGGTCACCCATGACCGTGATGTGTCCACTTCAACGCTCGGCAGGGGAACCTCCTCCAGGATGCCAAAATTCCCAAGCGGGAGGTTGTCAGACAGGGGATACGTCTTCTAGGCTAGATTTAGCAAATTGAACATGGTCAGGTTGTTGGAGACGATCACCTTGGCACCATAAACCTCCATGTTCACCACCATTTTGGTCCTACGAGCGGCGGCTTCCCCCTCATCAACTCAGTTTTCAACCATCTCGAATATCTCGGGAGTTACACGAAACAAGGATGTTGTGTGCGTAATCAAAGTGTGATGCGTGAAATCTGAAGTGGAGGCGCGAAATCCAAGAGATGGGCATGCAATCGGCACGCTAAGCGAAGAATATCCCGAATAGGCACGCAATGACGGCCAAAATTCGGATGGAATTCCGCGCTCCCAGAGCATTTTTACGTGCAGCCGCGGGAGGAATTTCACACACAAGAGCAATAACTCTATCACGTGGAAAAGATGAAGTACAGATTTGGGATGCAATGCCCCTTTTTATAGGGGAGGCCACAGTTCTGCATCGCACAGAAAGAAAATTCCACGCCAATCCGTCATTTTACGTGCCGCATGGGTTGTTTGCACGGTAAGCGCCCAGGAGTGGCCCTTCTTCGGAGTCTCGGTATTTCCCTTGGAATCCGATTGTTGAGACCTCTCACCGATCCAATGTCGAGGGGGGTCATTTGTAGACGCCGAAAAAAATTCCTTAACTCCTTGAGGAATTTTTGAAATGGAAAAGAGAAGTCATATTCGGAATCAGAGGCCCGGTCCGGAGGCCACAGAAGTGGTGCGCGAAAAATTGGGTGAAGTGTGCGGAAAAATGTGACGTGCAGAAGGCAACCCGGGATTCGAGCAAAGTCCAGGCGCCGATATGAAATAATTTCACACCTGTAGCCCGCGCCTTTGATATTTTTCACCGCTTCTTCCACCGTACAATTATTTCGGGTAGACCTGTATTTCGCGCCCTGGTATGCCTATAAATAAAAGGCGACCCCAAACGGTTTGGGGTTGCAGAATTCGGAAGGGCTCCCTTAAGTGCAATTTGACTCCCCTGCGCGCAATATGACTTCCAGGTAATTCCTCTTTTCATGCAACCGTGCCATGGGGATTGCCTTTGCGTGCAACTCCACTGGCTTATGTGAATTTTCCCACTCCCCCGGGTTATTCCCTTGTGCGCAATCGTTTTCCCGTGCACGCAATCCCCTTTCTTTCGTGCAATACCCTGCGCGCAATCACCTATCCACGCAATCCTCCAGCCCTATTGCACGCCATCCTGGTGTTTTGCGTGCAATCCTTCTCTTTGCACGAAACACCCTAACCCCTTTTCCTTGACGCCCCTTGGCTGCCTCTCCACGCCGGCACCTGATTTCTTCCCTTCCAGGCATGCACTCCATGCATTGTTTTCCCGTACGTCCTTCCAGGCTCATACGATGTAACCTCAAGGTTCTTTTGGAGGTGTTTCCCATTGCATTTCTTTGCCTTATGCTTCTACGCATAGGCACGCTAATGGCTATTTCTTCTTCGCATTGCCACGCTAATGTGGACCCTTCAATGGTTCACCCTGCATCCCCCCTTCACTACACCCTTGCTGATGCCTTCCATCCCATAAGGGGTAGAGAGCTTTGGGTATGTAATCCCTACGGGTGTGGAGGGAACCCACCTCGTCCAGGCTGCATGATGTTAAACTTCTAAGCACCTCGTCCTTAACAAATGACGTTAAAATGTGTTTCGACCCCGTGCTTCACACGCAGGGTCCCCCCGTCTCGGGCATTCTTTATGCCCACTCGTCTCTACAGGAATAGACTCTTCCTCGCATGGAATGATATCCTCCTTGTCGAAGTGGCATTTTACCATGGGGGAAGGGCTTCCTCAGAGCGTAATCCCCTAGCCTCTCTTGCGGAATGTTGTACCCGTGCATCTCCGTACTTCCCCCTGCCAAGGCCAGTGGAGTCCCTTTCCCACTGTGTTTTGTCACACCACGACCTCCATATTGAAGTAAGCTCTGGCACCAAGGGCCGCTAACCATGCATAATCCCTTGTTTCATCTTTGGGCCGCTCAACGCGTAATCCCCTTTCCGCTTCTCACGGATGCACCCTTAGCGACGTGATCGTCTAGTCCCTGATGCCTCTTGTTTCTCACACCAAGCAAGACTCACGCGGGCTTAGAGCACGCATAGACCATGACATCCTCTTATGGGATTCCCCAGAGTGTAAGCCCCATCCCAGCGAACTACGTGGACTTTGATCTGTGCTAACACATGTTACGTAGGAAGCATCCACGAGGTCCTAGCCCACTACCCCGTCATTCCAACATCTCCACATCTGTTCGCCGGCCACCATGGGCCGCCTCATAGCGTAATCCCCATATCCACCATGGGCCGCCTCAGAGCGTAAGCCCCATATCTGTCCTGGGTCGCCTCAGAGCGTAATCCCCATACCCACTCTGGGCCGCCGTAGAGCGTAAGCCCCAAATTCCTCGTCCCACATGACGTTAAACTGTATGCCCTTGTCCCGCATGAAGTTAAACTGTATCTCATCCCATGTGATGTTAAACTGTATTCCCCCTCTTGGGCCACCTTATAGCGTAAGCCCCATCTCTCATACCCACGTCTCATCCTGACTACCCCCTCGAGGCCACATGCCTTGGGAAGATCATGCCCTAGCCCAGAGATCTTACTTCCTTCGGGCTCCAATCGATGCGTTCATTCTCACGGTTTGCCTCTTCAAGTGTCCCACCGTATCACCGAACTATGAGGGCTTTGATTCCTAGCCATGGGAATACGTAGGATGCCTCCATGAGTTTCAATCCAGTCACTCCATCACTCATCCTGATCTTTACCCATGCCGCCACATCTCGGTGAGATCAAGACACCCTATCCCACTCCATGGTATCTGGGAAGCCGCCCATGTGCTGGCCCAAACATCGGTGTTCCGCCTAGGGGGTCCTTCAATCTGATCCACTCATAGTTTTTCGATCAGTCTGATGCATCTCTGCAAGACGTTAAACTCGTGGCAGACCCCGTGTTAAACAAGGGAAGGTGAGGAAAACCTCAAATGATACATAGTCCCCGTGTTCAATGTGGGATGCCTCAGGCTTCCGCACCCTCGAGAAGCCCTTTGGTAAGGGAAAGGAAACAGACATGCCGATCCCCATTGTCAAGACATGCCAACGACACCCCAACATTACCATTATCCTCACCGATGGTTGCTGCCCCGAGAAGACCCTTTAGAGCATCTCGGCATAAGCAGCATAATTAACTGGCATCCATGCAGATATGGTGCCGAGAACGAGCTTCAAGAACCCGTCTTAAATCTATGAGGGAGACCCAGAATAGGTGATGAGCTCCAAGGAGGAATCCATGAAAGAAAGAACCGACATCACATCATCCCGGTTTCGATCAAGGAGCAGACGTCCCTGAACAAGGAACAGATGCCGCCCGCCTTTGGAAAGCAGGAATGCAGGGCAACAATCCACGCGTCCTCCCATGCGTGACGGACGTACGTGCGTGCCCCGACGTAAAAGCGTCGGAAACAGAGATCTTATTGTCAAAATTGTAAATGGTGAGAACATTATAAAGAGGTGTTTTCCAACTAATTCTCTCTGTATATCTATGTTTTACACCTCATCATTATAATTACATAACATGAAAATGTTGGACTAAAAGGTTTTCTTCTCTAGGTCACTTTCTATCCATTTTGAAGTTATGTTGGTAGATAATTGGAATGTTTATATGGTAAAACCTAGTATTTGAAGAATCTCTCTATATGATGGTGTCTGAGTTTGTAACACCTTTATATAAGTACTTGTTTCCAAAATGGTAGGATTTACTTTTTTAAAAGAGATGTCACTATGGGGGGTTGACCATGGTAGACATCATGAGTAGAGTCCCTATGATCCATATTTCCATTTTTATGAGGAGGACTATTGAGGTAATGATCCACTTATAATTTGGTAAAGGATTCAATAGACCATGGAGGTGTTGTGGATATGTTTTAAAGATCACCAAGGACACTTGCAATGAAAATATTAGGAATATGATCCATATTGAAGGTCCTGGTGGGGATTTGTTGACATAAAATTTTGATTTGATAAAGGATATGAAAGTAATCAAGGCTTGAAAAAATATGACGTTTGTAACCATTCAGTTCTGTGATAATATGATCTTTTTTCTAATAAGCAACTAAAATATACTACTAAGCCTCAATATTATGGGCATGAATATAAGCCTTCATGTGGGCGGTTGCTTGAATTTTCTCATCTACCCTGGATGAAGAAGGGATATTATCCTAGATCAAATTTTTATTCAACAAAAGAATTTGTAGATAGAAATTCAGAATGGTAAATGGGATATGAACCTACATTTATATATTCTCTGATTTATGTTTTTGAAATAATTCATCAATATAAGTAGGTATATGATCAAGGCATTTTTCAACAGCTTAAATATATTGAGTGGCTTCATTGTCAGAGATATGAACATGATATGAGGTGATTTAAATATTTTTTTGGACAACCATGGTTGAAACATGGATATTAGTGCAATCATATTCCATAGGAATATGTCCCTATACATTCTCAATAGGAAAACGAGTCTTTCCTGGGAACTGTTTCACTCTCACTTAGTGAGCGCCATTTGTAATGGGGATATGACCATGAACTTATACCATTGGAGTATTTCATAAATAATTTTTGATAGGAAGGTGAGACTTTCCTTTTCCATGTCACTCTCTCTCATAGTTATCCTTGATTAGAATGAGAATATGAAATCATTTCTATGTGTTTTCCTTTTGTGGAATATAATGAAAATTCTTTTTGACATGAGAACGAATATAAAAATTCAATCAAGTATCCACCTATTTATACTGATCATGGTGAGGTTTTTCTAATTTAGTTGGGATATGAATATGTGATATTCAATGTATTTTTACTATAATTGGAATATGCTGGAAGAGTTCTTCATTTAATTATAGAATGTTGTAGTTCTTTTAAATGTTTTGTGAATGAATATTGGCATGCATATTTTTAGTCATCAAAATATATTGAATTATATCTTCGATTGAAGTAGAAATATAATCCCAATCTTATGATCCATATTCATTCAAATTATATCAATAGTATTCATTCATGGGGGTAGTTATATGTTCCTCCCCCATTATTTTAGTAGTAATACAAGAAAATACATTATCTAAGTGGGAATGGATATGAGTGTACCCATTGGATACCAATATAAAATGAAGATAGAATTAAATTACAAAAGGATATGATCCCACACTAGTTTTTTCACATATTTCCATGCATGATGAGACTTCCTTGGTACCCATGAATGAGTGTATTAGGCTCAAAATGTGTAAAGAGATTCCCTCTATAGATGACTGAGGTGCACCGGTGAGATGAAATATGGGACAACAGTTATTAAAAGATATCGGCAGTGGATCCTAAACTAAAATGTATTTATAGTTGGGTCCTTCATCCAAAATCCAATGGAAAACAATGTTTGATTTCCACACTCTAGGGATATTCTTTTGAAAAGATTGATAGTTGAAATGAGACCACTAGTTTCACTACCCATTCCACTTAACATGGAATAATTATCTGCTTTAGCGTTTTAAGAATCATGCTAGCATCTTATAGGGTTTGTATCATACCATGTCAATGGTATTCTAAATATTTTTTTATCCTCCCAATGCAGAAGGTGTCTTATGGGTGAGGTTGTTATATGACCTATAGGGGTTTCAAAGTACCTGATGTTCTAGAACAGTTTCATGACGAACAAATGGTCATGGCTCATGGTATTAATTGTGGTATAATTATTATAAGATACAAAGAAAACTAGGATCTAGGTCACCTGTCTTTTTATCTTCATAAGTGAGAAATTGTGTCAATCATATATTCATGGGGAACATAATTTTCCATTCTTATGTTTAGTTTATCCATTTTACACACATAGATTATTCACGGTGAGTATGGCCTACTTAATGGGGACCCAAATTACATATGATATTAGGTTTTTTGTAACATTAATGTATTCATGAGATGCAGAAAACAGTATGATTATATTCCTGATCCAACAAACATTTTCACCATTTTATATATTATCACTGGTTTCATTATTTCTCTTTTTTTTCTCAAAAATGTGTGGTTCATGTGTTTTAGGAGGTATGGTGTCTGATGAAAATAGATATTCCATTATTCTATTATTATATTCATTAACACATGGTTTGTCAATTTTATTACATTTTGGGTGTTTATTTTGGGGTTCTTGTAAGGTTTCACAATCATTTGCAACTAGTTTTCCACATTCATCTCTTTGAGACTACAAATCAATCCCACATCCATAACAAGCAACAAACCTTATTTTGAGAATATCTTCTTAATCCTGATATGAGAAAGTTTATCCTGATGATATGATCATATTTTAAATACTTATACATGGAACAAGGTTTTATATGAATGATGAAATCTTTATGCATATAGGGTTATGAATCCATTTCACATTTTTTTCTTAAAAATGGGTAGCTAGTTATATTTTCTATAAATATAACAAGGTACTTGGGAGTTTACTGTTATCCAAGGAGGTGACTAGTTTTTCAAGGAGTAGATTGGTCCTTCATGATGTTTCCAATGTATAATGTTTATCATTGGAATAAATAACAATATATTCCATTTAAAACTTGATGTTTAATGTCATTTGAAAATGACATGTATGATGGGAAATAACCACTAGGTATGCTGCATGATACTTGTGGGGTATCTTTTGTATAATGTTTATAAAAATAATTAGTTTCATGGTAGTTCAATATATAATTAACCCATAGAAGATATATAACTGATCATTAATGTCCATGATGGTTTTTTCCCATGATTTTACCAATATGGGAAATCCTTCAAGACTTATAACTAGGTGGATGAAATAGTATTCTTGAAATCATATCATGTAAATTATAGGGGATTACACATTGTGGTTTCCCTATATAGGGAATAATTTTTATGTGTGTGATATGACCACTTAAAAACCCTAATGATACATGTGAAATGTTTGGTGTGGGAATCATGTGATAGAATGTGATCATAATCATTGCATATTGGTGTGAGAATTATGTATGGGGAAATCATTATTGATTATTTGATATAAATCATGGACCATAGGAAGGAATCCCACATATCGTACTTATATTAGGAATCATATTTCACATAATTTAGCTCATTTCTCAATCCTATAATGGATGAGGAATAATGATGAACCCGTTGGAGTCTTTGAGTCCCACATATTAGTGTGATTGGTCCATATAGGGAACTAAAATGAGGTAGATTCCCATTGGAGCTCGGGCCCTAGGAAATCATCCTATGTATCCTTTTTAGATATGAATCACAGTTCTCATACATCAGTTTTTGGTATTTTAGAAGATGTCTTATGGAATAGGTTATGATATAATGGGGTGTTTTCCTAACGTGTCATGAGTGTATTCCTAATATCTCCCGAGTTTCTATCTAACAAGGATGAAATGTCACATGGTGCATCACATCATTGAAGTATACATGTGGGAGGACTATCTCATTACCTGGATGGAATGTCCAGGGGAATTTAAATTGGCTTAGTTGAAACATCTGAGGGACTATGTGTGATCAACGGAGTCATATCCAAGGGTGTCACCTGATCAAGGATGAAAAGTAGGAAGGATATCGTGTGACATGGATATCATGTATGGAGGGCTTCATAAGATTTGTTGACACATCTGAGGGTCTTCATGTGATCAATGAAAACACATTCAAGGATTTCACATGATCATGGTTAACATCATGAGATGATGTCTCCGGACATGGTTGACATGTTTAGAGGACTTAAAATTACATGGAAGACATGTCATGTGCACATCAAAATACCTTTGGAACATGTCTAGAGGACTTCACAAGCCATTGTAAACATGTACGAGGGACTTCTCTTGACATGGTTAGCATGTCCCAATGACATGAAATGAATAGGATGACAAGTAAAAAGTAAATTTTAAGACTTATGGGACATGTCAGACATAATTATGGTGTCTTGAGTGGAATTCACAATGGTTTTCACTAGAGTTTGGAGATATTTCCAAAGGATGTCACAAGACATGGATGACTTGTATGGAGGGCATCACAAGAATTGGAGGACATGTCCTAGAAAAATTTCCGGACATAGAAGATTCCTTTAAATCACTTGATTCCTTCAAATGAAATTTAATGTATATATCTATATATATGAATTCAATTTTATAGTCTTTATTTAATATGTACCTCATTGTTCATCACGAGTTATCTAGTTTATGGTTTTGTTAATCAAATCAACACGTAGAAACACCTTCACATAATTTTAATGGCCTTCTATAATACATTTTCATGATCTATATGTAGATCACATGAAGAAAATATTCATTGTGTGTGATCACTTTACTCATTCCCTGAGTGTTTACCAATTGAAAGACACTTGTGATAGCGGGGAATTCCATTCGGATGTGTACACTCTTTTGTGTGCCCATGGGTATGCCTCGCATCTTGTGTCTTATTTTTTATGATTATGGGGAGGAATTTATAGTCATAACCACATCAGTTATATGAAACATCTCAGGGACCATATATCACAACTATGATCACGTGTCGGTGGAGGGAGTATCACAACACATGCATCACATTATCCTATTTCCGGTTATCCATGGTGTCTTATAATAAATAGGAACCATGAGAGAACACCATCATAGACATAATTATTAGACACTAGATCCTGGATGGGATTTCAAATAATAATGTTGACATGTAAAATGTAATTTTTACCATTCTATTCACATGTCTAATTATCTTCTTGAAAATGAAAAACGTTCATAATTGCTTTCATGTGATCGAAGAAGATATAATTAGGGTACTTTTTGATATTAAGATGGATTGTAAGAGGCATGTCGAAAGGTCGAGTTGAATTTCATGGGAAAGATAATGAGATTAATAAGTCTTTTCAAGGGGATCTTTTCCAGACCATACTGACATCTCGAAGTGGCCTCCACATGATCAAGATGACATGTGAAAGGGTCATTTATTGATCAAGGATGATCACTCAAGGAATATGACCCCTTTTCCATAAAAAACATTATATCGTTCATTTGTGAGAGGCTTCAGAGTTTCATTTTTTTATTTATTATATTTCAGGGCACATGACCATTACCCATTAGGTTTCTATATTGGAATCAAATGATAAATTTAGGATATCAAGATGGTGTATGGCAATTGACATTAAATTTATGATTATTTCTCGATGACGCACCACATGATAAAATTACATGTTTAAGGGATTTTTTAAGACATGTCTCACGTGTTTGTGAGTAATAATGTGAAATGTTCACATATCAAGGAGTTTTTTTCAAGATCAAGGAGAATTTTTGGGTGGGGGAATCACGTGATCATGTTTGATGGTAGGAGAGCATTTGTGATATCATGGATGCACTAAAACATTCTTAAGTGTTATCTATTGTGATCACTATAGTTAGATAATGCATTTGGAGAAATAATACTGTAACATTGAAAACATTAAAACTCTACCATTTTTAGTATTATTTTATTAGGGGTATGAGAGATTGTCTAGAATTTATCTCCAATCGTGTCCCCTGATTGGAGGATCACATCAGGAATCATTCTCATTATCAGAAGTTCATTTACAAACACCATAACAGGGATAGAGAGGACAGACTGATGGGATTTTTATTATCACAGAGACATCACAAAGTGGCATTGCATTATCATTCAAAGGTGATGAGAAGTTCATGATTAATGTATATGTGGATCCCATGATCAGGTGATTGTGTTTCCTCTGGGGGATGATATGATTCATGTGAAATGTCCTCATGATCATCTTTTATAAATTATACACCTTTAATTCTCTTGATGTGAAAATGATAACCATGATTTTAGTAGTTCTAAAATTATAGAATTACATATTCTCATTTTTTTGGAATCAAAAAAACAATTTAATTTTATTGTCCTCCAGTTATTTATGATGTTTCTATGTAACTGTATAATTTTAATACTAATTGGAAATTAAAATTATTGGAAAAATGTTTTAAATATAACCTAACATTATTTTGATATTTTGTTTATTTTTTTTCATCCAATACAGCTTTTTTTTTAAAAAAAAATTCATAAATGTTTTTATCACTTTTATATGATTTTTAAAACAACATTTTTCTTTTTTTTGAATTAAAAATGTTTTTAACGGAATTTTAATAACATTTTCCAAAAAAGTACCATTTTACATTTATCAAAAATTTGAAATTTCTTTTATCATTTATAGGATGGATATAATATCCCCCTATCATGACCACACAATTTTTTTATCTAAAATTTTATTTTTTTATGGTTATTTTCCAAGGTAGTTACTATCAATTTTTCTAATATTTAGTTTCAAAAAGATTATCAATGTAAATGAATATACATTCCATAAGAATTATTTTAATGGAATTTTTATTGTAATTATATTATTCAAATACAAAAAAACTATATTTTACTTATACTTCATTGGGGATATGTTTTATTGTTACCAAAGTTATTATTACTATGTGTAGAAATGGATCATTTTGACCATGGAATGTATTAAAATTCACATTCATGAATCGTTTTTGTTGTTATCAAATTTTTATTGGAATATTCACATTATTTGATAATTGGACATTAAATTTCTATATATATCGACACTATTTATCATGGAAATATTTATTTCTTAGAAATTTTATGATTTCTACAAACTGTGTTCTATATTGAATTTTATTTTATTAAATATGGAATTATTTAAAAAAAATCGTTCTGTACTCAACACTAATATTTGATCAAAAGGAACATTATTCATGAATTTAATCAATTATTAAATATTTTATTAATTAATTTTATGTGATACGTTGGTGGTCTATGTTTATAGATGTCTCAAAAATGCATTGGTGTTATAATCAAATGAATAAATTTGATAGACGCAGTTAAATGGGTGTATGGTTTGTAAGATCACTGTTTTTTGATATGTATGTTTTCGTTATGTTTTGTTTAAATCCCTTATTTCGGGCTTCATGGGATGTCATTTGAATGTATGAGAGTCCTTGGGGGTGTCATGGGGGCTAGGGGAACGAAAGAAAGGAAATCTGGGAAAGGCAAGGCTTGCCACACAGCTTGCGCACGGCCTAGGTAAACCGTGCAACCTACCCAGGAAAACTGTGCGACCCCTCCCCCACCGGATAGTAGCATGCACATAGTTTGCACACGGCTTGCTAAACCGTGTTCCCAAATGATGCGGCCTCTTATTGTTTTAAAAATTAAAAAAACTTGCCACTCCGGGATTTCAGGAACCCACTCAATTTTTTCTCTCATTTCCTCCATCTTAATAGTAGTCACGAACAAAATCTCCCAAGAGCTCCAAGAGGTCAATCTCCCTCGTATCTAAGGTGTTTTTGGTGCCGTTGTTTGCAGATCAAAGCTTTGGGTAAGGATAGTCCCATCATTTCTTATGTTTTGGGTTTAGGGTTTGTATCTTATCTCCCTATTGTTTAGAAGATCTAAAACTGTATCCTTTGGATGAGTTTTAGGATGAAGCACGAATGGTTGGTCAGATTGAGGACTAAGGACTCGATTAAGAGTGCGTTCAACTGTGCTTTCGATGTATGTGTTCTAAAAATGATATCCCATGGTTATTTGGGTATCTGTTCATGTTTTATTGTGTTCTTATTTCCACTTGGTTATGTTTTGAATAACCTTGGAATTTTGGTAATATTGGTGTTTAAAATGGAAAATGGGAACCCTCACGATTCCTGTGGGATGTGTTGGGATTGACTTGACCTAATTTAGGGCCACCCACTGGGTGTGCCAGCTTTCCGAGACTTAGGTATTGATATTAAACAAGTGACATTGTTGTAATAAATGGAAGATCCCTTGATGAATATATTGGAATGATTGGTTAAACATGGAATAGAAGTTAGGTGATGCACCTAGACTTGAAAATAACCTAAAGGTTATTTGGAATGGGTTGAATGGTTGATTCATGGGAATGATGAACGGGTTAAAAGAGGTAATGTGTAAACTGATTAAATACCATAATGGAATAGCCTGTGGGTTTAGTGTTGAATGCTTAATGAGATTGGCATAACAGATGGGAATTTGGTGAATGATTAAATGATGTGAAATGGTAATGTGTTAATGGGTTAAGGCATAATGTGAATTCCTCTATGGTTTATTGTGAATGGTGTTTGCCAAAATGAAATGGTATGATGGGTTGATGTTTACATATATATATAAGCATGTTAAAATGGTGTGGTATTGTGGGGTATGACTTGAGGTTCTACGCCCACGAGTCGAGTGAAGACTGATGCTCTGAACTCCATAAATGCACAGGTTAGGAATGAGGACTGATGCTCTATTCTCCTAACAGTTGCATCCACTCGGACTGAGGCTTCAAGGTGAGGATATGGTTGCTTTGTGGAGGTTATTCCTAGTGAGATAGGATAACGTGGTGTTTACCCTCTTACATGGGATTGTTGGCCTTAGACCCATTTAACATAATGTATGTGATTAACCCATGTAAATGTGTTGAAAAGGTAAATGATGATGATTGGTGTGAAATGAATTGTAATGGAAGTGGCAATGGCTTTGGATCTGAACTGGATAAAGGCACCTTGAATAATTACTTGGGAATTATCATTCATATTCATTTTGCATGCACTACCTCTTCATAATGGATATTTTGTAGATAGCGTTGGTGGAGGCCTACTGAGTTTTACTCACATCCTGCCCGGGCCACCATTGGGTACCCGAACAGACTTCATATTTGCAGGTCTAGAGAAGGGCAATGGTCCTTTCAATATAATTAAGTGGACATGGGTAGCACATGTTGGAGGACACAGACATGGATTCGGGACTATTTTGGGGATTTGGTCATTGTCTTTATTTTGTGACTTTTGTTCACTTTTTCACTTGTAGTTTAACAAGGAATATTTATTCATGAAATTGGTTATACATGTTCCTTGTTTATTGGTTATTGTTTCCACTATTTGATTTATTTTTGTTGTGGATTACTCTGATATAAAGGGAGTATAGTCTCCCCACTTGACTCCTTAGACCCCCGCTACTAGTCGCCAGCCTTTGGCGTACGAGGAGGCACACTTAATGTCATTTTACCACCCGGCTCGGAGCACCAGTTTAGTGGCATCTAGGTCGAGGATGATATAAAGAGGTATCATAGGAGGTCTTTCTTCTCCATTTATGAGGTCTTGTTATTTGGGATTGGTAGCCAAGGGTTAAGACGTTTCCGGCCTTTGTAACGAGCGTGTGATTGGTAGTAGCTAACCCATGTACGAGGGAACACCCAAGTCACCTTGGGTGGGAAATGTTGTTATTGGATGCGCGATGTTACAATTGATGATATTTTACCATTGGGTGATGCACATGTGGTTTGATGTGACTGTTTTATGATATTTGTCTCATGGCCTTAACGTCACAAGGATTTTCATTCATGAAACATTTTAGGCACCAAGGGTGATAGGTGACATGCATTGTGTTATGCACAAGCACAGGGTGGGTGTGTGAGGCAGGAATGTAGGGTGCATCATGCATTTCATGAAACCAATAAATAATGAGAAGAATTAAATAAAATAAGTGGGTAAATGATGTTTAACGAAATATAAGGGGTTGAAATGAAGTGGAAAATGTTTTTATAAAATGTTGTGTGAGTTTAGGTGTAGTGCATGGTTGTTTACCCCACGTGGACCATGGCCCGCGATAGGGATGGTCAGGGAGGTTAATTTGAGGTGATAATTTTGTGGAATTAGTATATGAAAATGGGTTGTTGTAGCTATTAAAGAGTTTTTGATAAAGTCGTAAAAGTTATGTGGTATGTTTGGTAAATCTCGTTCTTGGAAATGTAGAGAGATGCCACCACGACGTCAGTTACCAGTTTTGAAACCGTAGGGTGTTGTTGAGAACACTCCTCCGATAGAAGAGCCCCAAAATGTGGTGATCAATAGAGGTAGAGAAGACCAATTCATGGAGAACATGGCTCGCCTTATGCAGCTGATGGATCTGGACCTAGGGTAGGTTGCACCAAGTACGTTTGAGCTAACCAGGGAGTTCCAGATCCAGCACCCTCCGACCATCACCGGAGAGGGTGTTCTATAGGTAGTAGTGTTCTGCTTAGAGTCTGTTGAGACGATTCTGGATCATCTGGAGACCCCTGTTGAAAAGTGATTAAATTTGGCCGTTTATATGTTTTGGGGCTAGGAATGGCATTGGTGGCACATTAAGGCTCAAATCGAGCAGGGTGAGGAATTGTTATGGAAGGTTTTTCAAGAAATGTTTCTCGAGAATTTCTACCTAGAGACATTGAGGAAGGAGTGGGCTCCATAACTTATGATCTTGACTTAGGGATCACTATCGATGATGGACTATTCTAGTCGCATCACTGATTTGTGATGCTTTTTCCAAGTGTTATAAGGGGATGAGGCAGTGGTGTCAAGGTGTTTCCAGGATGGGCCTGAGACATGAGATCAGGTCTCAAGTAAATATCTTATGTTTGAAGAAGTTTGTAGAGTTGATGGATTAGGAACTCATCTGTGAAGGGAACATGATGGGATCTTTAGATGGTTGGCTTTTCGTGCTAGGTGGGCGGACATGTGGAGCATCTTTCTAAGGTCAAAAGTGTCATTTGGAAAGTTTCCAGCAAGGTGGCCAGAAGGGAGGGTAAGCCTCTCATTGTGGGAACCCGGTATTCTGTTATCAGTGCGATAAGCTGGGGAATATGCATGGTCAATTTACTTGACCTCCAGTTGAGTGTCATTCATGTTGTAGGATGGGACATGTGCAGAGGTTCTTTAGGAAGACATGGTAGGTGGGAGAGTATGATGGTGAAAAGCTGGTGCCTGGAATGGGAAGGGGATCGGTTTTTCCATATCAGGCGGGCAGTTGGAGCTCCACAGGCCATACTGGCATGTGTTGTAGATGTGAAACTCCAGGTAAAGATCGCTTATGCCAGTAGGTTAGTGTAGCTCAGAGTACTCAGGCATGAGACTAGGGTAGAGGGGATGGTCAGATTCAGGTAGTTCAGTTTGCGCCAAGTGATGGTGAGGTTGGACCGTCGACTATTCAAGGTACGATCCTTGTAGCTTCTACTTTTTCTAGTGCGTTGTTTGACACAGGTTCCACACACTCTTTTATCTCTGCTCAACTTGTGGTAGCACTGGCTTTACTTATTGATAGGGTGTGTGGAGTTATGTCCATTGTCACTCTATTGGGGGTGCGGGTTGAGCATATCAATTAGTGCAAGGGATGTGCCTTGGATGTTGGTGGGTATCATTTTCCATGGAATTTGTTCATTATCGAGATGTCAGGGTTTGACCTAATCTTGGGAATGGATTGGTTGGTGTTTATCTGGCACACATAGACTATTATTGTAACAGAGTATCGTTCAGGTGGCTTGAGGGTGACGTTTATGTCCATTGTGGCGAATGGTATATTCGAGCAGGTCATGCAGGACCGTTTGGTTAGCGGTTGAGCGGACTCCCGGCTTGAGTGGAATGTCTCCTGCTTGATGATAATGAAATAGGAGAACAGTCTGCTTCCCCTACTGTGGTGGATCAGTTTCAGGACATGTTTCCTGAGAATTTCCTAGGGTTACCACCCGATAGTGATGTTGAGTTTGCAATCGAGTTGCTGCCGGGAATGGAGCCAGTTTCTATCCCGCCATACCGAATGGCATTGACAGAACACCAGTAACTGAAGGTTCATCTTGAGGAATTGGGGAGTAAGGGTTTTATCCATCCCAATACGTCTCCTTGGGGATCTCCCATTCTTTTTGAAAATAAGGCCAATGGGTTGTTAAGGCTATGTGTTGACTATCGAAAGTTGAATCAAATAACAGTGAAAAATCAGTACCCTCTTCCTTTAATTGATGACATGTTTGATTAGATTAGGGGTGCAACGGTGTTTTCTAAGATTTGTCTGTGGTCGGGTTATCACCAGTTGAGGTTGAGTTCTTCTGACATGCCATGGATAGCATTCCTGAGTCGATATGGGGTTATTGAGTTCATGGTAATGTATTTTGTCTTGACCAATGCAACAAAGGTTTTTATGGCTTTGATGAACCAAATATTTCATCCCTATCTATATCCGTTTGTGGTTTTCTTTGTTGACGATATCGTACTGTACTCGAAACCTCATGACGATCATGCCCAACATCTTCAAATCATATTGTGTACACTAAGAGAGAATTGGCTATACACCAAGCTATCAAAGTGCCGATTATGGATGGGTGAGATGCATTTTCTAGGTCACATAATCTCGGAGGTAGGTGTGTCAGTGGATTTAGAGAAAGTGCAGGCAGTTGTATCTTGAGAGCATATGATAATCCGAGTTTTCTGGGTTTGGCCGGGAATTACCGAAGGATCATTCAGGATTTATCTTTCTTGGAAACACCACTCTCGATATTCACCAAGAAAGGAACCAGGTTAGAGTAGTCATATGATTTTGATAACACCTTGCAAGAGTTGAAGAAGCGGTTGACGACTGCACTTATCTTGATCTTACCAGAGCCGGGTAAGAAGTACATCATGTTTTGTGAAGCGTCCGGAGACTGACTTGTGGTTGTGTTGATGCAGGATGAGCAGGTTGTGGATTATGGGTCGAGGTAGTTGAGAACCCATGAGCAGAACTATCCCACTCAGGACCTTGAGTTGGCTGTAGTGGTGTACGCCTTGATGTGCTAAAGGCACTATCTGTTGGGAGAATGGTTTACTATGTTTCCCGACCATAACAGTTTGAATTACATCTTCTCACAACATGATATGAATCTTCAGTAGCAAAGATGGGTTGAATATCCCCATTCTATTGAATTTGAGTTGGTGTACATGCCATGAAAGGGAAACAGTGTTGCTGATTCTCTGAGCAGGAAGATTCTGAATCAGGTGGTTCTGGAATCCAGCACCAAGTGGAAGGTGATGGCCTTGTATGAATAGATGCACCTGGAGGTGCAGGGGGAGAGTGGTCATGTCACTCTTTCTTCCTTAATGATAGAGTCGACGCTTTTTGAGTCTAGTTATGGAAGGTCAACCTGACGATCCTGAGTGTTTGATCATGAAAGAATATCTTAAAGGTGTGGATCTACCTTCATGTTGGACCATTGGCGTGGATGGTTTGGTTCGTGTTTGTGACCATGTGGTTGTGCCAAAGTGTATGTTGGAAGAGTTGATGCGTGAGTTCCATGCATCGAAGTGGGAAGTGAATATTGGTTTGACCAAGATTTACCGTGATCTCCGAAGGAAGTTTTGGTGGCCTAGAATGAAGAAGGAAGTTGCGGGCTTTGCGGCGCGATGCCTTACCTGGCAGCAGATGAAGGCTGAGCATCAACATCCAGGTGGTTTATTGCATCCATTTCCCATTCCGGAATAGATATTGGATGATTTAATAATGGATTTTGTCATGGTTTTTCCGAGGACGTCGGAGAAGAATGATGCAATCTAGTTGGTTGTGGATCGGTTAATGAATGTGTCTAATTTATTACTGATTCAGGAGACTTATACAGTCGACCAGTTGTGTGAGCTGTATGATCAGGGAATAGTGAGGTTTCATGGTGTGCCACGAACCATAGTTCCGGATGGATACTTGCATTTCACATCGCATTTCTGGCAAGGGTTCCAGAAGGCGCTTAGTACACCGATGTTTTTTAATACAGCTATCCACCCACAGATGGACGCGTAGTCAGAGCGTACGATCCAAGTGTTGGAAGACATGATGAGAGCTAGTGTCTTGGACATTGGTGGATCTTGGGATATGGTCCTATCATTAGTTTATTTTTCCTACAACAACAATTTTCTGTCTATGATTCACATGGCACTATTTGAGGCAATTTATGGTAGGCCATGTCGATCTCCGTTGGGTTGGTTAGAGGCCAGAGAATCTAAGTTGTTGGGGCCAAGTCTCATGCCATATACTTCAGAGAAAGTTACGTTGACCAGGAAGCATATGGCTATGGCTCAGAGTAGGAAGAAGTCATATACAGATTGGAGGCGTAGACCCCTTTAGTTTTCAATGGGTGATAAAGTTTTCCTTCGAGTGTTTCCAAGGTTGGGTCACCATCGGATTCGGAGGCAGGGCATGTTGGCGCCCAGGAATGTGGGACCTTTTGGGATTGTGTAGAGGATTAGACCAGTGGATTATTGATTTTCTCATCCACAGCGGTATGGTGGGATGCACGATGTGTTTCATGGTTCTCTAATTCAACGGTATCACCCTGACCCATCTCACATGGTTGACATGGTGAATGTGGAGCTTGAGGCTGATGAGTCCTCAGAGGAGCATCTGGTTCTTGTGGTGGATCGTAGTGAAATGGTCCTGCGAGGCAAGGTTGTGCCATTAGTGCGAGTATTATGGCAGCATGGGAAGGCCCATGAAGAAATCTGGGAAAGACAAGGTTGGTCGTATTGACTAGGTAAACCATGTGGCATGCCTAGGAAAAACATACGACCCCTCCCCCTCTAGACTATAGTATGCACACGGTTTGTGCACGGTTTTCCAAACCGTGTGGCCAAAACATGTGGCCTCTTAAAGATATAAAAATTTACAAAATTACCACTCTGGGATTTGAAGAACCCACTCAAGTATTCCTCTCATTTCCTTTCGTTTTACCCTAGGGATGAAACAAATCGCCCAAGAACTCCAAGAGGTCGATCTCCCTCGTTTCTATGGCGTTTTTTGTGCCGTTGGTTGCCGATCGAAGCTCCGGGTAAGGCTAATCTCATACTTGCTTCTCTTTTTGGTTTAGGGTGTCTATCTTCCCTCCCTCTTGTTCTAAAGATCTAAAACCCTATCTTTTGGGTGAGTTTTAGGTTGATGCTCCAATGGTTGGTCAAGTCGAGGTCTAATGACTCTATTGAAGTGAGTTCAACCACGGTTTGGAGTTAGGTGGTCTATAAAGTATATCCCATGGTTATTTGGGTAATTGTTCATTTTTAGTTGTGTTATTATTTCCACTAAGTTATGTTTTGAATAACCTTCACATGTTTAGTAATAATGGTGTTTCAAATGGAAAACATGAACCCTCACTATTCCCGTGGGATGTGTTGGGATTGACTTGACCTAATTTAGGGACACCCACAAGGTGTGTTGGCTTTCCCGGACTTAGGGATTGATATTTAACAAGAGACCTTGTTGTAATAAACGGTAGATCCCTTGATGAATATGTGGTCCTGATTGGTTGATCTTGGAATAGAAGTTTGGTGATGCACCTAGACATGGAAATAACCTAATGGTTATTTGTAATGGGTTGAATGATTGATTCATGGAAATGATGAACGGGTTAAATGATTTGATTTTTAAACTGATTAAAGACCATAATGGAATAGGTTATGGGTCTAGCATTGAATGCTTACTGAGATAGGCATAACACAGTGGAATTGGGTGAATGGTTAAATAATGTGGAAAGGTAATGTGATAATGGGTTAAGGAATAATGTGAATTCTCATGTGGTTTATTGTGAATGGTGTTTTCCAAAGGGTAATGGTATGATGGGTTGATGGTTAATTATATATATAAGCATGTTCCCACGGCTTGGTAGTGTGGGGTATGACTTGGGGATCTACGTCCAGGGGTCGAGTGAAGACTGATGCTATGAACTCCACCCTAAATGCACGGGTTAGGAATGAGGATATATGCTCTATTCTCCTAACGCTTGCATCCACCAGGATTGATGCTTTGAGGGGAGGTTATGGTTGCATTGTGGAGGTTAATCCTAGTGAGATAGGATAACGGGGTGTTTACCCTCTTACATTTGATTGTTGGCCTAATACCCATGTGACATAATGTATGTGATTAACACATGGAAATGTGTTGAAATGGTAAATGATGATAATGGGTGTGAAATGAATACTAATGAATGTGGAAATGGCTTTGGCTCAAAACTGGATACTGGCACCTTGAAACATTACTTGGAAATTATAATTCATATTCATTTTGCATGCAGTACCTGTTCATAATGGATTTTTTTTAGACACCGTTGGTGGTGGCATACTGATTTGTACTCACACCCTGCTCGGGCCACCATTGGGTACCCGAGAAGACTTCATCTTTGTTGGTCAGGAGAAGGGAAAGGGTCCATACTAGATAATTGAGTGGACATGGGTAGCACTTGGTGGAGGATTCAGACTTGGAGTCAGAACCATTTTGGGGATTTTGGCCGTTGTGTTTATTTTGGGACTTTAGTTCACTTCTGCACTTGTAGTATGACATGGAATATTTATTGTTGGAATTGGATATAAATTTTCATTGTTTATTTGTTATTGTTTCCGCTATTTGGTTTATTTCTGTTGTGTCATACTCAAATAAAAAGGGGGAATAGTATCCCTAAATGAATCCACAGACTCCCGCTACTAGTCGACAACATTTGGCGTACGGGGAGGCGTGCTTAAGGTCATGTAACCACTTGGCTCGGAGCACCGGTTTAGTGGCATCAGTGTCAGGGACGTTACATGGTTCTTACCTACCAATCATCCTTAAACAATATTTTTGAAGTTGTTGATAGTTGATGTCTCATGATTCCCTAGATCCTAACATCTAATAAATAATAAATTCAATAATTAATAATTTTTTTGTTATTATCATTAATATTTTCACATTTATATTATCTATGGTTTCATTTCAAACTCACTTAATTGAATAAATTTCATGTGTATTAAATTATTCACCTTTATGTATTTATTAGGACTTATCTAATCACTATAGTCAAGTTATCGATTAAATTTAATGTATGTTTAGATATTTAAATTTTCATATTAATTATTCCAAATATTTTCAGGATTTTTAAATTTTTTAAATGGAACGTGGATTCAGTTATTTACCTTTTCATATAGATTATTATTATTGATTCACGATAGCTACCACTTTATGTAACTTTTACTAAGCATATGAGATGACCCATAAAATTTTCCAATTCCCATGAATCTCATAACTATATAAGGAATGATCTATAATGACAAGCTGGGTGGAAAAATTATATTCCCAAAAGAAAGGTAATGATTTTTTTATCAAATATTATACAAGTCTCAACTATGTATCTACTTTAAAAAAGAATACTAAACAACATAGTTATTTAGGATGTGATAACTTATATCTTATGGTGATGAAGTAATTTGACTATTAGATCTGGGATAATATTGTCGGGGTATTTAAATATATTAATTTTATTTAAAATGTATTAATATGATGTATATTACTTGATAAGTGATTGATGGGAATGATAATGGTGAATTTTTTTGGTAGTTTATAATAATCTATTAGATAAATTGAATCTTCTATTGGAGGGGATCATGAAAATATATAATGGGTGTTGACATATTGTCGCATGTGGGTGAAAAATATATAATTAAATGAGATTATAAATAATATTATTATATATTCATGTTTTATTTAAATGAGAATACTGATTTTTAGTCGGTGGAGTAGATCTCCATTTATAGGTGGAAATTAGGTTTAATTCATTGGAATCATATGTTAGGGTAATGGTGAAGATTAATTAACATGAGAAATATGTTATTTGGTTAATGAGTTTTTTTAAGCATGTGGAATTGAATAAAAAATTTCAAATACTTCTTTTATACTGTATTTATATCATTTTCAATATCCCTAATAATTAGTACATTATATTACCATATGTAAGCATTTTTTTACACTTTTTTAAATAATTATTTCATTAACATTAAAATTTTATCCCATTTGTATAATTTTGAAATGATGAATTAATATTTAAAATCTATTAAAATTTTTTGATATTTTTTGGAATATTAAATTAACATTATATTTATATCATCAGATATATAAAAAAATGTATAAAACTATCCTATTAAATATTATGTAATACACTTATTAATACATATCAACTTTTTATTTAATATATATTTAATCATTATGTTTATATATATGCATATAAATCTAATAACAATAATCCATTAATATGGAGAAATAAATTTATTCAGAAAAGAATAAATGGTATATATTCATACAATTCTTCTAAATTAACCAATATTAGATTTACTATAGTAATAAACTTTACCAGTATAAACATGTTTTAAAAAAAATATAAATATTAGATAATATGTACATTATGATTCCAAATAAAGAATTTTTTATATTATATTAAGTAATTCAATATGATCTAATTTAATATGAAAATAAAAAATGAATACAACAAAAAAACAATAAATAGGAATAAAATTAAGAACAATGTATCATAATTATTCTGACATAAAAATTCATATATAAATTTATATTTACATTATCATTTAATTTTTATAAAAATTCATTCTTAAAACTAAAATTATAAAAATATTTATAATGTATATAAATTCAAACAATAATTAAAATTTATATATCATATTATAATAAATATTTGTTTTTATTATTGTAGATTCTATTTAAAAGAAACACATTAATTCATATTCTTAACTAATTAGAGTATAATTTTAAGTTGATGAATTGATGGATGGTGATTCAAATAAAATTTATCTAATTTTATTTTTAATGAAAACTAACCTCTACAACCTATGATTTTCACTCTCCATAATTATTATTGTTCTTCTTGGTCTTGGTTTTAGGAAAAGCCTATAGATGATACATTGAAACAAAGAATTGAAACAAAAGCTAGATAATAAAAGAATCAATAATTTTATACAACTGAATTCTATTTTATACAATGATATCCCAAATAATTTAATTATATCTGTAATCTAAAATATAATGGATTTGTTATATCATTCGTATATTAAATAATCTTATTATATAATGATCACATTTCATTAGATCCTATGCATGTAACATGAAATTAAATAAAAAATTATTTAATTTAAAATTAAATTATAAAATATTGGGGTGTGAAATTAACTATATTAATGGAAATATATAATATATCAAAAAAGTACAAAAAACAAAATATAATTGTTAAATTTTGAATCAATCATTTGAATCATTTTGATCTCTTAATTATTTTAAAAATCATTGAGTTTTACAAAACTATACTTGATTTAAATCTGTAGTAATATATCATTTATCATAAACATATCCATATAACTTTAATTCTTCCATGAATGGGAAATATATGTTATTTTTTATTAGAATTTTTAGTTTATCTATAACTGGTGGACTAAGTACATCAATGTTGACGAGCCCATTTGTGTGTACTACTATGTGTGTGACAATCAGGATAACCACTACCCACCTATGACCTATTGATATTAAAGGGGATAAGTGTTTATATTTTCCACCTCCAATATGATGATGTGATGAAATTGAATGTTATTAATACTATGGTATCTTGGAAGTGATTTTAAATTGATCATCCATCTCCTTTAACAAAATGAATTCCAAACTTACAAGAATTTAAAAAAATACATCATATTATTTTCATAATCAATTTGATTGTTTTATTAATGTAAAAATGAATTTAATTATATGATTATTTTTATAATTTATAAACAATCATTCAAACAGGTTTAAGGGGGGTGTTAAAAGTCACTTAGTGGATTCATATCTCACACATACTTGGAGAAGTAATGCTTGTATTATCCTTATTTAAAGTCAATGTACGCTCCAAGGGAACATTATTATGGGTTTGGAAGCTAGATATCCAATCATTCTAATTATTTAGGTATATATTATTATCATTAATGAAATAATTGAATATATGATTACATACTACTTATTTTCTATAACTATGATATATTAATTGATATTTTCCACCATAATCCAAACAACCTACATAAAAATTATTTTCATAAACCATCATAAGAAATTATAATCACTTTATAAGGTACATAATAATATAGAACCCTAAAAAATTACCTAAATCTTCATCTGTATAATTTTATCTATATATCTCAACATTAGTTTTATTGATACCTATCCTAAGGACCCACTGGATGAAATGGATAATGTATTTAATTAAATATCCTTTAATTCCACAATAAAAACATGTGAGGAGCTCTAGAATCATCAATAAACAATATGTATGATGATTAAATCCAAATAATTAATTTTAGGTAATGTTTTTAAATGAAAAAGATATATGAAATTTTTTAAATATTATTTATAATCCTCTATGTTGACGGATTCAGTGGCCATATAATCCCCAACCCCTCTCTCTAGTGATGTTATTCATAGTATGTAATTACATGGCGAATGAATCCCTAACAAAAGGGGAATTATTTTTCTTTTGAAATCCACTGTTTTGAGATCCCTTTAATTGATATTTTATATCATAAATAATTTTAAGAAGATATATATGAATTATATATAAATCTGTTCATCGATAAACTCATATTGGAAGGACAAAATGGATCCATCGGATGGAAGAAATATATTTTTTCAAATTATTCCATGAATATAACCAAAAAAAGATACTCTTTAAAATAAATAGATTCATTTTAAATTGTCTAATATATCATTCTCTTAATAGTTATTTAACTCATGTTTCATAATCATTGAATTAAAATTTTATGAAAAAAAATAATTACCAGTATAGAAATATATATCCAGAAATAATATTGGTGATAAATGATATAATGAATGACAATATATAATTATTAATGAATAGATGAAACAATAATGGTAACAATATATGAGTGGATTTCTAATTTTTATCATTCACTCTCAAATTAAGGTAATAAGAACAAGCAGAATTACAAATTTTATAGATATTATAAAGGTTAATTTAGAATAATTTATCATGATGTAGATAATGATGGTTTATGAGAATGATGGAATATTGGTAGAGATAAAATGGAAATGTGACCATTAGTATATGAATGAAATATATGAATTTGAGTGTGGCCATAATCAGACATAATGAATAGTAATTTTATGTATTCTAATTGTAATCCACAAGATTAAAATTAAATAAAAATTAGTTTTAAATAAAATTTATATATAAATATATACTCTTTAATAACCGATGTGTATGATATTTTTCAATTTACAAATATATAATATAAATAGATACTACTATTACCATAAAAATAGTATTTTATAGTAAAATGTATTTTTTTATTTGTATATATAATTTATCATACATTGAAAATTATTTACATAATTTTTTTTTAAATTAAAATTTTAAAATTAATTTATCAAGAATTATTTATTTTTAAAATTTATTAGACATAATTCAAGAGTGGAGATTTTTTTAACCAAAATATTTTTAAAAACTCTATTATTGGATCATGCATTTGAACACATTTTATTTTTTGAAAATTACATTTACCAAGAAAAATGTGTCATATAGAAATGATATTTATTTATCAGGCCATAATATATAAAAATACCTCCATATGCTTCATAAAACATCAGCCAAACCTAGGGTGGGCTATAAAATATATATTTTCCATGAATCTGAATTATTATGTTTATGTTTAAAACATAATAAAATATTCCCCTCATTTTTCTATCAATTTCAACATATCCACCACATTTTATTCAATTCAATTCTCATTAGTTTATCCCTCCTCCTATTATTCTCTTATTATGAAATTTGGTGATGATTTTAATCCTCAAAGGAATAAATCCCCAACGTTCAATCAATTTTATTGAATGTAGGGTTTTTTAGTTATGTTTTTGTGTGTTCTTTATATTTTATAAGAATTTTGAATTTCATTTGATTATATACATGTGTTTTAATAATCAATAGTTTAATATAAAAGAGTTTCAATCTTTGGGGGAGATTCACCTACACTCTTGGTGCTCCCATTCCACTAACAATTAAGACACTGATAATTCTACTGAAATAATTCATTGATTTTCCATTCCATAATTTTATATCAGGAATACACAACCGTACACTAATTATTGGGAATTCATATTAATGTTAATATAATTAATTGATTGTGGAAATCCATGTATTAAACTCAAATTTTGTACACAAGTGTTATATTGAAGATAAAAATTATTATTATATATGATCTATATAGAACCCATGAATTAATTTATATGAATGGAATGCTCTATAGAAATATGATGAAGTGGGTAATGCATTAATATCTATATATGATGTATTATAGATACCATTTAATGTTGAAATATAATATAATTCATGATACTATGAAGATGAACCATTGAACTATGTTTTAAAATTGCTATTCCATATTTAATGGTTATATTATGCACATGAGCCATAACCCGATTGGTGAGGACTCGATAGTTGCTTCAAAGAGACCCGAGATAAAATCCGGGTGGAGGAATATTTTTGGGGGTTCTGTAGCAGTATTGTAGAAGGTATTGGTCAATACTATATTAGTTGGAACTATTCATCCATTTGGGCCTTTGGGCCTCAGGTCCAGCAAGGCTTTCGGTCCACCAAAGGCCTTCGGGCCAGTCGATTCTCAAGGCCTTCATGCCAATTTAAGGCCTTAAGGACACCCAATGGCCTTCGGGCCAGTTGAATTCAGATGTACCAATTTGACAACAAGGAACAAGGCTTCAGATGTGGATTTAGGGCATGCACATTTACTAGAGCAGAGCTAACTGTATTTGGAAGAATGAGAGGTTTTTGCTTTGGCATAGGTACCAGGCATGTGCAGACTTGAATAGGAAAACATCCAACCAGCCCTGCGAAGGTGGAGTGCTGATATAATGACATATGCTGGGGAGGAGCAGTTCCAAGTTGGCTTGTCTGGGTGATTCCATCTAAGACCATTGGGTCATGTAATTGTCTCTGAGCCTTCAAGCCTCCTAAGGGTTCCACCTAAACCCTTAGAAGGTGGATTATCAAAAATAATTAGTAATGAATGCCTTCTTCCAATTCTGACCGGTTATATTATATTTATTGTATAATATTTATGTTGTATCCAAATTTCCATGTTATGAACCGTGTACATATTATCATAATCTTATATAATCCATCACGTATTTATGTTCTATTTATTTGGTTATGCCTCATGTTTTATCTATGATGATCATTCATATTCAATTTCATTTGTTTATCCCTTGCCTAGAATTTTTTTCACCTATTTTATATTGGAGTATGTCCACAAGAAATGACATGAAGTATGATGAAATATGACATAATAATAAAAAATTCCATCATATGTAATATACATTTATTATGAATATGTTTTTATTATGAAGATAATTCGTTTTGAGGAAATAACATATCAAAACAACCGAGGAAGTATTTATGTAATATATTGTTAATCAATTATAATAAAAAATAATTCTAAACAATTATATTTCAATACATTTGAAATTAATGAATTTTTTAAGTCACTTGGAAAAGAAATCACTATTATTTGTTATTTGGTAACCAATATAGATGGAATTAATTTGGTTCTATGTCATTGGAAATACAATAGACCAATAAACTATGTCAGGTTCATCAACATATCCTTATACATGTAAATCCCATACTCTTGAAAAATACCATACCCAATACAATATAACACACACTCTAGTCAAAAACCTACATAGAAACATTTTTAAAAAGAGATGTGGGTTTATCAATTCTATCTTTCTTCATGATTAAACTAATATAATTATTTTGGTACACCAGTGACATTCAACATAACAACTCACATTCAGAGATTACTATCGACCGTGTCATGCACAAGTGAGACCAAACATGTGAAAACCCATCACCACTAAGCTGGTCATCCCATAATCACCACTAATGAAATTATGAAAACCCCACCAGCCATCCAATAATCCTTATGATGATTCCATATGTGTTTTATTAGATACCAAATAGATAACAGATTCTAGTGACTGGACCAAAAATAAATTCAAATTTATCCAAAAACCAGGAAGATAAAAAACCCAAAGAAATCATCATGAAGACTAAAATAGTATCCTAAAGTAGTAAAAAAGCATCAGTATTCTCATTATGTTCCTAAAAAATTAATTATAACCTCATTATATAATATTGACACACAATATAAGTTTTAAGGTAGGTTGGAAAAATATGATCAAATATCCTTAACCACTAAGGTAATGATATAAGATATCCCCACCAAATGCTCTACCAGAAAACACGATCATAGGAGAATTTCCATATAGAAAATGAGTCTGAAAATTAAGATAATTAAATACACCACAATATTATCGAAAAAAACATTGACTTATTTTTAGGTTATAATTTAAGTATCTAATCAAAATACATGATAATAAATAATTAAACAATTACACCCCACATAAATAACCCATTGATGCAAAATATACACCTTATATGGTAATTTCGGGGTTGTATTGGTATAAATACATTTATAGGGATGTTTAGATGCTTGGTAAGGCATAAAATTATCTCCATCCATTTTAGATATCATATTTTTTAAACCATAATAGATAAGATATATGACGAAACCAATATTTAAAGGAAACTTATTTTTGTTTCCAATGTATATAGAAAATTTCACCTCACTAAAATAGTGCCTCCTTGGTATGAACATTAATTGTCTAATCTTGGAAGTCACTAGATATTAAATAAATGTCCCTATTAGCCCATCAATAATGTTTGTGATAATGATTAATACACAAAATTTCATGATAGGCTATACATGATTTCAAAATAACTGTAAAAAATATTTTTATTGGTGAAATCAGATTATATGGTGATCATTTCACCTAGTATAATAATAATCAATGTACAAGGATGTTACAAAGTAAATTAGAAAGTTTCTATCTAACCTTTACTTGATATACCTTTCACTACTCACATTGATCCCCATTATAGCTCAAAAGAGTTCTTATTACTCTTCATTATAGATAAGAATACAAGAAACTAATCCTTATATCTCAAGAACCCATTTCACGATGACCATGCTATAGGATAATGAATAATTTTTAGTCATATAAAACAATTATTGTACACCCATGAAGTGGAATCCATATTAATTAATAATGAAAAGGATTAAATTCATCAAATACTATATTCTTGTTTGAGTGAAATAGAATCTAAATAATTATATTATAACATTGAAAATATGAATATAGACTATAGTGACCAATAACAGGTTTCACGAAAGATAATTTTATGAATATGAAAATTCCATAATTTCAATGAAAAAACACATATAATATTTTGTCCATATGAAAGAGTTACTGACTCAATATAGATTAGTAAAATTTTATGTAATTGATGTGTAAAAAGATATAGCATGACTAACCATGGATCATCAATGATAATTTTAACTATATTTTCTTCACTTAGTCCTAGTTTTAAATGATATATATTTCTTTTATATATATACATATCAATGTTCATAACAAAATTCTATTTTGAAAATTGGTTGATTTTAAAAATTCATTTGGATTTTATATCACATAATACATTGTGATCATTTAAAAAAATATATATATATAAATCCGATTGTGTACTATTTAATGTGTTGTGATTTTCAGATTTTTAGGAATTTATGTTCTAATTTCATCAACCATGTATCTCATAACATTACCCATGTAACACCATGAAACTTCTCATGTGATTGAGAAGGTAGAGTAACATTATATTTCCTTAAAAAATATCCCAAGACTCCAGGGGTAGTAAATAAATGCCAAGGGATTCATTTACATTTGGGGAATGATTTTCCATTTCAAAATAACACAATCACTGAACAATAACAAAATAATAAACTACATGATGCATAATAAAAATGAATAACAAATCAAGAATTTTTTTATATCAAAACCAACCAAGGAGTACCACAATGGAAGAAAAAATAACATCAATGTATACAGTAGGAAAAAATAATCATGACACAAAGAAAACTAAGTGACTCTTAAGCTCTACATGCTCCAATATGAAACTCCACCAAACAACCCAAGTACCAGGAAATTGTTCTAATGATATGTGATACTTTACCTTTGAGTGTATCTTGATAGAAGATATCAAAAAAATCACAAATGTTACAAATCAGGGGTATGTACTAAAACATGGCAGGATTCCTTAATGACTTCCCACCTCACTCCACAAGGACTGAACATGTCAGAAAATTATATAAAAAAATTATATAAAATATATTTAAAAACGTTTGATATTTTACAAAAAATCAATGTTGTTAACATAAAAATTGTTCTCCAAGAAAATCACATAGACACTCCTTTAAATCATTTAAATTTCTATTTTGGTGTAACCCATTCATTTCCACACCACCATATATCCAACCATGTATGAAACCCATGTAATTCCATCTAATTCTGAGTGGTGAGGTATCCTTAAAATACAAAATCACATAGAAGACCACTTTGACTAGGGTACCTTACACCCATATATGTCCCAAATATTTGATGGGGGTACTTCGCACCCTTATCCATACCAATGAATGTAAACACACACTACAAAAACATGAAATACCCTTGTAAAATCATTGTCTGTTCACACAATTTCAATAAAAAAATATACTTTTTTTCTTCAAACCAATTTTCTTCCCTATAGAAAAACCAACAATTATTTAGAAATATTCATTTTAAAATAATGTTATCAAAACACTGTCAATTAACACCCCAAATATCAAAATTTACACAAATCATCACTCAAAAGAGTTTCAAAAATTATTACACAGTGAATAAAAAATCAATTACAATCAATGAAATCAATTTGAAACAAAACCATAGAGTTCTAAAATAGAGGAGTAGAGATTGAATCAAATACCTCGTGTTTTATGGAGAAAACATAAGATGTTCATGAAACTAGGTTTCATACCCAAAAACCCTCCTTATATCTCTTACCCTATCAAAAAAAGAACAAATCTAATGATATTTTTCATCCACAGCCATAGATCTACCCATAAAAGGCTTATATCTATGTAACAGGGAGAGAGGGTGATGTAGTTCCAGGAAAACATAAATAACGACCAACAACGATCCCTTGCCATGAGAAATAAGCATCCATTCACCATGGGAATCCTCTAGATTTCTTTTGGACTAATATTATAATCATTCATTCCATTTTAGATAGGAAAATCATGACTTATTCCTACATAAGATGAAAAATGAGTGAGTTAGAGGGGAAACAAGTGAGATCCACTTTTTAATGAGGTAGTTTCTTATCATGCATGGTTTACCTGTACAGTTAGCCAAACATTGAACTAATCATGCTCTACGCACTGCCTCAAGGATTATCCTCTTACAATCATCTCACACAGTCTCAAAACTATACAAGAACCATGTCGAATCCACTGCCTCAAAATGTCCAAATCCATTTTTCAAAATTCATGGTCTATCCTTCATGGATGCACAATATGGAAAAACTATGTGCCACCAATGTGCCTTCACGTTTCCCATTATTTTGTTGTACAAAATTTCTTGTAGGTGTTGCATGGTTCCCTAAAACCATGAACCAACCTTGGACATAATGAAAAACCTAAAACAAACACAAAATTTTCTCCAAAATCTATCCATCATCACCTATATATTTTTTATATTCAAAATAATAATGAAAGGGTTGCTTACTAGAAAATAAGGTTGCTAAATTCCCCCCAAAATGGGTCTTTCTATCCCTTGAATGTAGAAAATCACTACTTCCCTATAAGAGTCCAAAAATTTTCTCTTTTATTTCCTTATCACATTCACATGTCTCCTATTGACTTTGACCATGTATGAAAAAAACCCCACTAGATTGATGCCTTTTCCACACAAGACATTATATGGCTTATCCATAATCTGCACTAGTATATATACTAATGAAGCATCTGATTCTTGGTTAACATGATCCTATCTGATCACATGGTCATGTTTAGGCTGATACATTTTCATCTATGATTCATGGAACACATTATGCACCTCACTAAACCAAATTGTTAATTCCAATAGATAATCCACCTATGAAAACAATTATAGTATTTCATAAGGGCCAATTAATCGAGGATAAAAATTTCCTTAAACCCTAAAATGTTGATTTACAAAATTTTGAGAGATTCCCATGAACACAGTATCACTATCTTTGAATGATAATGGTCATCGACGATGATCCACATATGATTTCTGATGACTCGGAGTCATCTCTAATAGTGTTCTAATCAACTGAATCTTCACAATTTTTTCATGGACATGGATCGAACCAACTAGTAATGCCTCACCTATTTACACCCAACAAAGTGGATAATAACAAGGAGACCCATACAATGCTTTAGAAGTTGGTGTATGTGTCCTGGAATGACACTTTTTGTTATATGATAACACTACAATGGGAATGTGCTCTTCCCATGAGCCACCAAGAACCATTACATGAGACCCCATAATGTCTTACAACATTTATATCATCTAGTTGGATTGGTCACCCATCTGAGTATGATACACCATACTCATAGTCAATTATGTCCCAAGGGACTGTTCCAAGGATCTCCTGAAATGTGATGTGAAATTCTATTAAATATTTGATACTATCAGAACCATTATAAAAGGCCTCTTTACCATATCCCCGATATTGATTTTGGATAGATCCTCCACCATATGTGTTTCACAATTATTAATGAAATTGGCTGACATACTGTGGTGATCCCCAATAACCCATATGGTATCATTTTTCTGAAAAATTCTTGAGAGACTTGTTAAAAATCCATAGTTATCAAATTCCTTTTCAAAATAAAGATAGGTAAATACTATAACATACTGTCTTGTTGTAGATTATATTCCTTTATGTGATGAAAAGTTATGAATCTTGAATAAAACTCAACCACATTTAATTTCATTCCGACCCACCAAAAAAGAGTTTTCAATGCCTTATAGATATTTTTTATTACTAGATGAACATCCCATATAGAAGGGTTGTAAGCATGAAGACCTTGTTCTTGAAAATACATAAATAAAATCAACTAATTTCTAAACCACAACCTTAAACTCTCATCCAGCTTCTATCAAAATATGGTCTCCATGCCATTTAGTTTTGAAAACATTAGAAAACATTTGGAATGATACATTTGTGCATCTTAAACCATCTTCAACAGATCAATAATCATAGAAATAGGTATGAAAATTTCAAAATCCCGTCATTCTTTACATTCCAAACCCTTGTAGGTTAGTGCTAATATCAACTTCCACTCATCTGAGGACTCTTTTTCCAACCGATTATATGAAAACCATATTAATGCATCTGTTTCCACATTTCCTTTCCTCAGTGTATACATCATGGAAAAGTAAAACATTTTGAGATACTCTATAAATTTTCATTGTCTTAGATTCAAATCGATTAGAAAGAAAATAATTTTCAATATCATTTTATGTGTGAACACTATATATTTCCAAAAAAATAGATAATGACACAAATTATTCTAGGAAAGGTCAACTGTGATAACTCAAAATTATTTTTTGGGTAGTTCTGCTCATGCACTCTTAATTAACATGGTCCCTAAGTAACAACATGGTCTCTATTCTTGAGAACACACCGTAACTGAGTTCCTAAAGTAGCACAATACACCACATATTCTTATTCTTATTCCAAAAAAAAACCAATATAAGTGCATAATTTTTGATGGACATTAAACTCTTGAAATGACTTCAAAAATTCCTCATACCATCGGAATGTGATATTCTTTTTTTATAAAATATATCATAGATAATAGATATATCTTCTATGGATCCACTGAAACACATCTTTCAGAAATTATATATCTAATAAATAAAACCTCATGTATCAAAAAAATATCACCTTGATAATTTGACATTAAAATGATGATCTCCCAAGAATCCCAACACAATCTCCAAGTGGGGTTCATGCTAAGCTCGAGTACATAAATACACTAATATATCGTCGATAAATACCATAATAAAGGATTCCAGATAACACTGAATTATCTGATTCATTAATTCCATAAAGAGTACTAGTAAATTCATAAGACCATTAGTCATTACCACATATTCATTATGGAAATATCTTCTTTTTAAATAATTTATTGGAATGCACTCCTTTCTAACACACAATTGGGAATCACATAATGGCAAGTCAATCTTATAAAACCACTAATCACCACTCAATTGATCAAAAATATAACCAATGCATGAAAGTGGATACCAATTGTTTATCATAACTTGATTAAGATTACGATAATTTACAAAAATTCATAAAGTTACATCTTCTTCTTGATGAACATGCCCAGTGCTTCCAATGGAGGCGGGCTTGGCTAAATGATCCCCTAGATTTCCAGCTCTTCCAAATTCACTTTCAACTCCCTCAAATTATTCAATGTAATCCTATAATATAGAAGATAAATTGTATTAGTACATAGAATAAGATCAATCATAAAATTTATTTCCCTTAGAGATGGTAACCACATATGTTTTCACGAAAAACATAATAAAATTGAGCCATGACTATTGTAAAGTTTCTACTATCAATCTCTTACATCTATACCAAGGTCTAAACCACCAACTATAAAGATATTTTTCCCACTATGGGTTCCAATTATCTTGTTTCACCTGTCTTCAAATTATTTCCTCCTCTAAAGAGATGCTCAATGCCATCACATGTCACAAAAAGAAATTTTCTTCAATAACGGTCAATGTGAGCCTTGAATATTTTCTTCTTGTATATATCCAAGATTATGACATATAAATACATCTCCAACATAGATAAATCCCATTTTTTCTCAACTCTATCAACAGTTATAGAATATGATCTATTGATAAATTTTATATATTTTTTTCCCAAGAGGAGTTTGAAGTTTTATCAATGGGGCATCGTCTCATGTTTTAAACATAGAAAATAAATAGCATGAGTTGAAATAATGGAATGTGATGCTCTAGTATCAGACAAAACTTACATAAGGGTATCGTTTAAAATAATCAAACATCTCAATGTACTTGGTCTAGATTGATTATCCAAATCACCTACATAGCACCATATAATTAATTAGTCACTGAATTTAGATCCTTATCACCCTACTCAGATTGACTTTCCTGAGGTGTCATAGTATTCCTAGAATCACCATTGCTATATATATTCTACTGATGGTATTGATTCTACTACCCTCACCTTAGGTATTCAAAGTAATCATGTGACACCTGAGAAGTGTTATAAGCACATTTCCATAGAAAAATGAGATGATAGAATGATGATTCCCCATCCGGTTGTAGTCCTTGAATTGTTTAGGTTTTTTCATAGACTCTCTATTAATGTGGTCAAGTGAACCACATTAGAAATATCATAATTTTCTCTTAGGCCATAGAGGCAGGTTCACTGATGTAGCCATCTGAATTTTATTCATGATCCCGCCATGGAAATAGGTTTCTATCTTATTATTTATCCCAACATTAGAGAATACGCCATTTTTCATTCCATCAAGGATGCATTAAATGCAATATAAAGGGAAAATAACACTACATTCAGTAATTTATCCACATACTCGTTGATAAATAGATTTTCCATCTTTATGATAAAGAAATATATCTTTATTTGGATCTCGAAAATGTGAGGGTGGAATTTTTTGTTGATAAATTCATCAAAATCCCTCCAAATAAGGCCATGACCCACCTTAGTCGGTACAGTTTGGTACCACCAATGATATGTAAGATCCTATAGAATATACATTGCTATATTGACTTTCATCCCCACCAATGTTCTAATGAAATCAATGATATGATTCATATTATCTAGCTACACCTCTACATTTCTGGTTTTGAATCACCCCGAAAGGTTGGTGGATTCTACATTGGGAACTGGATTGAGTGATCTACTTGCCTTAGATCATCCTACTGCTACCATCTATCCACATCCAAAAACACTTGGATGACACGCTGAAGTAGTTGTGTTTTCACTTTTGGATTAGGTGAAACCACATTTCCCCTAGCATCTTCTGGTTGATTTCTATGATGCCTAGAAAGTTCTATTTTTATAAATAAAACAAACGCCATAATTCAAATTCTCTATTCCCTAAATCCTTAATAATTTCTAATTCTCTCTCAATGTAGTCGAAATCATTACATTTCAAAATAATCCTTTACCATGTTCATCCTTTTTTAAAATCATTCATCACTATTCTGTAAATCATTTCATTTTAAAAAATCCATATTTGATACCTTATTCAGAATCACACCACTGAAAACACATTAACGATTTTCAAAAATCAATGCTTTTTGTAGAATAAATAAATCGTTACTCAAAATCATTTATCCACTCCTAGTGGGAAGTTATTACTAAAATTCATGTCATTATCATATCATTGGATAAATCCATGACATTGAGATTATGAATCCTATAATTTTCTGGAAAACATCTTTGTACCCAACACCCTAGTAACTTGATGTTCAACATAAAGAGTTTAGCAGTGTCTTTTTATGCTCTTCATTTCATGTCCTGATTGTCCTACTCTTTTTTATAATACCAACACATGGAATAAGAAGAATGAAATTCACATCCAATACATACATAAATGATGACTACTTTTTACAAAAGGAGAGGACCAAGCTGATACCACTTGTCTCAAACATAATTTTTTACCAAATTAAACTAATACAATTTGAAACATCATGCCCATTCTCATTGGATATAGAAGATGGAGGATCATTAAATTACCTTAAGTGACATCACAAAGAATCCAAAGGATAGAAATAGATTCCAAGGGATTTATTTTCATTTGGGGTAAGATTTTCACTTTGAAAATGAACCATCCAATAACCCATAACTAAATAAATCACAACATGATTCATGATAAAAATGAAATACAACTCCATATTTTCATTTATATTAATACCAACCAAGGAGTACCACATAGAAAGACAAACTAAATCAAAGTAAACAGTGTGATACAAAACTATCAAAATGCATTTACAACTAGGGGAATCTAAAGCTCTACATGATCCAATATATAACTCCACCAAACAACCCATGTATCATTATGTTGTGTGAAGTATGTGTGATACATTACCTTTTCCAGTATATCAATGGAATATTTTGTTGAAGAACATAAGTGATAAAGCATGGGTGAGTACAAAAACACATTATGTTTCCCCAGTGGATTCCCAACTCATGACACTTGGATTGTACATGTTATCACATTATATATAAAAAATTATTTAAAAATTATTTATAATAGTTTCAGAGTTTATACAATAGAAAATTAGTTCACATCTAAATAGTTCTATAAGAGATAAATAAACAATCATTTTTATTATTTAACATTCACTTTTGACATAACCCATTCCATTCCACACCACCATTCATACATACATGTAAACCATCTATCTCCCTATACTCAAGAGTGGTAAGTTATCCTTACACTAATTCATCACTTCGTGGACCACTTTGATGGGGGTACGTTACAATTATATCCTTCCCAACCATTTTATTTTGGCACTTCACACCGTTATCAATCCCAATACATATGAAAATGTGCCAAGAACGCATGAGAACCCCTGAAAACCCCAATTTTTTTCAAAATATTTAAATAAAAATGTAGTATTTTTATTGAAACCCATTATTATCCATGAAATAAAACCAAGAATCATTTTAAAACCATTAATTTAAAAACATGTTCTCAAAAAACATTCTAATAACACAAAAAATTTCCCAATTTCAAAAAATCATCATTCAAGAGGGTTTCAATAATTATTCCACAATGAATAAAACATCCATTTTAATCAAAGAAACCCATTTGAATATAATCCTTCGTTTTCTAAAAAAGAGGAGTCGTGATTGAATCCCCTTATACTGAGTTTTATGGTGAAAATGAAGAATGATCATTAAATTGAGTTAAATCTACAAAAATCCACCATACAC
Organism: Viscum album; assembly: GCA_963277665.1. Taxonomy (NCBI): domain Eukaryota; kingdom Viridiplantae; phylum Streptophyta; class Magnoliopsida; order Santalales; family Viscaceae; genus Viscum; species Viscum album. Next base: position 1,759,871,873 of record OY728120.1, on the reverse strand, counting down.
TTCTTCCTATATCAATAACAAAACAAAATCTAAATATATTGAGTATTTAAAACAATAGATCTACACATAGTGGGCTTAGATCAACTAATCAGAGAGAGAGGGTGAAGCATATCTAAGAAGACATCCGGAACGACCAAGAATAATCCCTTACCATGAGATATTGACTTCTAATCACCAATGGAAGCCTTATGATTTCTTCTAGATTGATGAAAGAACCTTCCTTGACCATTGAGAGTGTAAAATTCCAATGTAAGGCCAGATAGAAGGGAAACGAGTCAATTAGAGGGGGAAACAAGTGTGATTAACTTTTTAAGGAAATGGTTTCTTATTTCCACGGTTTAGCTGCATGGTTAGGAAAATAGTGCACTAAAAATGTGTTAACCACAACCTCAAGGATGAGCCTCGCACAATCGTCTCACACAGCATCCAAACCATGCTCCAAGCATGCTGAAGCCACTATATCAAAATAACTAAATCCATTTCCCAAAATGAACAATTTATCCATAGTGGATGCACAATTTGGGAAATATATGTGCCACCCATGCGACTTCCATTTTTCCAATTTATCACAATATACTATTTCTTATAGGTTTTTGAATAGTTTTCCCAAATTGTGAACCGACCGTTCATAAGAATAAATACCCCAAAAAACACACAAAAACTTCTCCAAACTCTCTCTGATAACCCAGATTTTGTTTATGTATCAAAAATAAATAAATAAAAGGCCAAATACAAAAAATAGGATGTGATACAACACATTTATGGTAAATATTTACAATCCTTATATCTATACACTTCATTTCATGTTTTGTAATATTATTTTTATAGAGTAGGGGATTCATAAAAAGATTCAACAGGATTATATTTATTATTATTCATCATGTAATCTATATAATATTTCAATAAGATTATATTTCATAAAAAATAATTTTACCAATATTAAGAATAAAATCAACACATTGAGAATTGACAATGGGTTGATTATTCTCTCCTTTATTGTTAATAACATCAATAAATGGGTCTAATGACTCTTTCAATTGAATCATGGAGTTAATATATTTTTTTATGAAATTAACAACATCCTTACAATTAAATTTTTTAATAAGATATATTAAATTAAGAAACTTATGGAAACTATTCAAATAAATAATTCATTAATTTTATTAATAAAAATAACGAATCCATGAAAATTAGTTTTACGGTTGAATTTTTTTTATCTGAGATATTTAATAAAAATAAATTTATGTGGGTCCCATTAATGTCATAATAAGCTTATATGTACCCTATCATTAATTGTATAGCCAATATAAAATAATTAGATAATGATATGGTAGTTATGGAATAAGAGTGTAGTAATCATTAAAGTCACCTCTCAAGAATGAATATAAAAGATAATTTTTTTGATATGAACTAATTTTACCTTGGGGCAAGATGGGTTTGTTATTTTTTTATTATGGTATCCAAGGATGTTTTTTGGACCATTTAACATTGGAGGTGTTATAAATATTTCATGGAACCATTCCCATTTGCATCTTATTAATTCCCCATCATTTAAATTATTCATTATATGGTGATTTCTTATAATGGTATTTTTTTCTTCATATTTTCTATTAAAATCTGTAATATTTTTTCATTTTACTCTCTTATCTTCTCATATTAGTAAAACTATACCTATTATTACTATAAAGGAATAAATTGTTTTTTTAATATTTTTAATATTTCTAATAGAATAAAATTGGATCATAAGTTATAGAGATTTTTTTCCTGAATTTAATTTATCTGTAAATACTTTATAACAAATAACTAGAAATAGTATTTGGATTAGTTATCAATGAATATTCTAGACAATGTTCCCAATGATATTAAATATTCTTATAAATATATTATTATTATTATGAGTATTGCTATGATAGCTTGGTATTTAGGGATAATCAATGGGGAGCTATATTGTTACTTCTAAAGGAGGAAATAGTTTGGAAATTTATGTCCACAATCTTACATTAACTATATCATATTCATTTTGTAAGATTCAAAATTACATGAACATGATACATTTAGTTAGGATTATATATTCCACCATAAATTTCATATAAATTTAATAAACCATGGTTTTTTAATGACAGGTTTTCCTTTCTACAGATGAATCGCTGTGTGAAAATATTTTTGTAGAACATTGAATGATTATATTTATGCCTATAAAAAATATGTCAATATATTTTAATATTATATTCCATAAGTTTATATTCCTTCAAATTAAGGATGAACATTTAAAATAAGAATAACATAGAGAATGGTTGTCCTCATGTAATGTATTGGGGTGTTCAATAGGAAATTATGAGTTTATATCTCGTGTATAAATCACCATTATAAGAAAATATACAGTCCTAATTTTCATATTATTATTACAGTATTTTGATAAATTCAAAATTATTTTTATTTTTTAATTTTGTGATGATATCCTTGTTCTTATACAAGGTCAATATCGTCAATCTTCTTAAAACAATTCATAATTTAAATTATTCCATTTTAGGAGAATTATTTATTATGGGAATTGAAATTAATTGAGGAATTTATATATTAGAAAATGATGAAACCTTACTCTAAATATAAATGGTTTAGTAATTAATTGTTCTTTAAGAAATAATATTATGATTATAATTAAAAACTTTTTAATTTCTGTATCATTGATGGAATCAAATTCATATTTTTTCACTATTTTTATATTCAGTATTATTATTCTTATACTATCTAATCAATCGTAATATCACACACATAAAATAATTCATGTATTACCTATTAAAACAAGTGTAAATTAAGTGTTTGATTGATCTAGATGGATGGAATGGAATCTATGAGAGTGTTAAAGGCAATATTAGATAATATAAAAAATGATATTAGTGTTGAATGAGAATGGTAAAAGGGGTGATGAAACAATGTAGAATGATGTAATATTTGGAACCATAAAATAGAGGTAGAAAAACTAATACATTTCAAGATATTATAATTTTCAAAAATATAATTGATATTATATATGATAATATCAAGGGATTTGATTCAATGGATTATTTTTTCACCTAATTCATGAATTGATATAAATATACTAGAATTTAATTTATTTTTAAATTAAACTACCTTGAAATATATAACCTATGAGTGAATGAATGAATCATTTTTTCATCTATGGTTCTCAGTCATTCATAAATATATTGAAATTGGTATTCAAATATTCCAAATTTTTATTTGAATTTAGTATTTTAATCTCGACGAGAAGATCCCATTTTCTAATGAGTCTAAAATGATTTGAAAAAAATTGAAATAAATAATACTGATATCTATTTCCACGAATTATTAATACATTAGAAATTTAAACCTACTATGTAATGATGAGGAGAGAAAAATATAGAAAAAATCACAAAATGAATTAGTTGAGTACACAGGGAACCTAATTCCCTTAAAATAGTTTATCCAGTGAACATGTATTATATAAGAAAATTAATTAAATTTAATTCAAATATGAATAGAAATAAGAAAAAATAATAGCTATCATATATATTTAGGATATCCACTTCCAATTTAATCCAATATACCTGGGTTATTATCATCTAGGTTCCAATTAGTCAATTTTTATACTCATAATTTGGTTTAATTTCACTTATTATAATGCGTGTGTCTGCTCCCCTTTTTTATATCACCACATTCACCCCTGAATATCATATTTTTCTCCAACTCTCCTTCTCAAGATCATTTATTGTATTCTAAAACTAACCATATGTATTGTCCATATGGTGAAATTTTTATCTTCAATTATTGTTCGTATATGACATGAACAATGTTTTACCCTAGATTGCTGATTCCCATGTTCATCTATTAAAAATTAATATATGCATTGATTTCTCACTAGTTAATTAATCATGAATTTATAGAAATATCTATAATTTTATAAGGTATATTTATTATAATTTCTGTTAAGATACTCGATTTTATAATTAAATATTGATCTGATCTGATTTTACTCATTGAAGTATTGGTATCTTGAAATTGAAATATGATGGTTTTAAGTAGCCTTATACAGTTTTGTTGAGTTGTGCTACACAATTTGTAACAGTTTGAATGATAATGAGACCACATAGTATAAGTATTGTTGAATGGGGTACCATTATAAGATTTCAATCTGACATGATATTTCCTTCATCTATGATTAACTAACATTACATGGGAATTAAATCATTTTGGTCTACTTTTATAGATTAAACCCATCATATACACCCTTCTATAGGTCATCTAAATTTGGGAAAACCCTTCAAAAATATATGAACCGCATGTATTATTCGTCAATATCATTTATTCACCCTTTCTATATAGTGTATTACATTTCATTACCATCATATCAATTAATAATACATTTATTTTATTAGTGAAATTTTAATTCTCCCCTTTTTTATTCTCATAGGTGCTAATTTGATTAGAATAGCTTCACCAGTATTGGTTTGTAAAATATATTATCTACTCCATATTCAATTTACAGAAGCATGATGTGGTTAAATCCACATGAAAAATATATCTAAAGACCCACATGACTGTTGGAAGTACATAGAAATAAAATAGTGTGACATGATAAGGGATCACATCATCATTATTTTATTGAACACCTTTTGGGCACACAAATTGATACAAAAAGTCAAAATAATGTGTAATTTCAAGGCCCCATTCTATTTAATTGAACAACTATAGAATTATTTTTTTGAATAATTGATGGGAACATTTATCAGAACTTAAAAGGAAATATATTGGGGAACATGAAGGGCCCTGCTTCTACAATTGAACTCCAAAAAATTAAAATTTGGACTAGTGGTTGAAAATCAGTAGTATGAAGTGATATAACTCACATTAAATCATTAATACATAATTTTATAGTTATTAAATTTAATTCAAATCATATCTGTTAGTTTTATTTATGTATATTTATTTTTTAACTTGGGATGTTGAGCTTAGTATTGGTGGGTAGTCTATCATGATTTCTTAAAAATATTAATGTGGTTTCATTACTGGGTGTTCCTCAATCTCATTTACCTAAAACATCTATATCTCATCTATAATAGGAATGGACATAAAAAACAATACTTTTCCTAGAATACAACACACTCAAAAAAATATTTAATGACCGTAAAATATAATTATTTGAATTTAACTCTTACTTAGTTGTAATTGAATTAGAGGATATTAATACCTTAAATATTATCATCAAATATATATATATAATGGTATTAAAAATTTAAAATTAATTAATTAAGTCATACTAAATTATAACTCAATCCCTATTAATGTCTTTCGACACATCAATATTTTTTTTCTTAAAAAATGGTCCTTAATTTTTTGATAGAATATTAAAATTTCAATATAAAAATTTACTAAATATTATTTGATAATTTTTTTAAAATTTTAAATAATCATAATAACTTATATTCTAGTGTAATTTTGTTATTTTTGGGATAATATTAATTTCTCCCTGAATAATTTAAAATATAAATTTTATATAAAAATTACATTATTTTCATTTATATAAAAAAATTTATTTTTATATATTAATTTTAAAATATCATGAGTAATTTTTATTTAAAAAATATCCATTTAATTTCATTCTGAATTTATATTGTGGTTAATTATTTTAAAAAAAATTTATAATAATGGGTTTTTCTAGAAACCATTTCTATTTCATATAAAATGATTTTTTTAAAAATAATTTATACGAGATATTTTTAATGAAATAGAAAAATTAGTATCAATAAATTGTATCTTAATGAAAATATTTTAATAATAATTGACCATTATTATTTTTTATTATGTTTAGTAACTATGGTAAATTTTAGTCACATCGGTAAGTGGGATCAGATAAATAAGGTTAAAAAATGTGACAAGGCTTCTAAAAATATTGTGAATCTTATTGGAAATAAAATTTATGTGTTTAGTTTAACCATACTCATCCAATAATATTTTTTATGGAAACATGGTGTAATATTTTTATGGTAATGAAATCAGAATTATTTTGATTAAATAATAAATCCAAAATGACAATCCCTTAATTTTAATTACAATATTTTTTTCATTTCTGTAATACGAGGTTCTGTTCCATAATAACTCTTTGTTTGAAATAGTTAAAAATATCTTGTCATTGTAATTTATTAATAATTTTTATTTATATAATAGTCACCTTATATAATTACACAATACTGTCAATGTGCTTCTTCAAGTATTTGAAAATAATGTAAATGTTTTTTAAAATATAAAAAGTAATATTTTTAGTGATTTATTTGGATATATGAATTTTTTTAAATGTAATTTATTATTAATGTTTGAATATTTTATTTTAAAAATAATGTACTATATTGATATCTTTTCAATATTTTTTATTTTTATTTCCTTGAAAATGATATAAATTGAATATTATTTCAAATAACATTTTATGTAGTGATTTAAAATTCCTAAAAATGATATACCTGCTCATGAGAATATGATGAGGTCGATCACGTGAACCCATTACATATATGGATCACTTTTCCTTCTATTTTGGTAATTTTGACCTCTAAATATTTAGAAATGATATTTAATTAAATTTTTTATATGGGTTAATGGGTGGTTAAAACTATTAGCTAAGTGTTATATAATTATTCAATAATATATACTTTTTTATTTTTTGAGGTTATTTTTACAAATATTAATGTTATATTTTAAATATACTAGTTTGGAGCCACATTGTAATGAAAACTATTTTTTGAATTTTTAATAATTTTTTAATATTGAATAGTGGCCCTCTATTTTTTATATATGGAAACAATATATCCTCTATTTCTCACACTTATTTAGCAACATAACATTAAAAAACATTAATAAATCCCCTAATAGACTTCATTACATAAATTCTAGATGAACGGGTCATCATAAATGACTAACCATAGGTTTTTAATGTAGAGATCCAAAATAGGTTCTGGAAAGAGGAGTTAATCATCTTGAGAGGACATTTTATCATTAAGTGTCCATCAAAAAAAATCCGATTATATGTAAACAATTTTTATATAATTACAAATGTAACTCAAAAATATCAATATATTTTCATTTTAATATAATAACATTATTCCTATCATTTAACAATCAAATTGAGAGGAAAATAATTATTCATGCATATATACAGATTACCACCCATATGAAACCACGTATTTTGTTTTACAACACCAAATTACATATATTTTTATAATAATGTATTTAATTATACATATAAATATATATATTTTGTGAAATCATTATTATTTTGGAATGATATTATATCATCTATTTTATTACCCTTCTTAATTTTGGGTATGATAATGTCTTTCATGCGTACATTTAGATTAACATTTTTGTAAAGTTAAGTAATTTTTTAATGTGTTCAATTAATTTATGGATATAAAATTCTATTTGGTGTAAAAAAATTATATATATTTCTTGATAATTATTCTATAATGTTGGTATAATTACAACTTTTAATCCTGAATAGACTACCAATGTAATTTTAATATTATGAACTGAACATTAACAAAACATAAATCATGAACATTTCTGATTAAGTAATTAAATTTATAATTGAAGTAAATTAACTATATAACATAATGATGAATTAATAAAATTTTAATAATTTATAATAAAACTAAATATTTAATATAATCTTACAATTCCAGAGTAAACAGATATACATATAATGTTTGGACTATAGGTAAGATATTTCACAACTAAATTCCCATTTATTATGTTATAAGTATACTTAATTGATAGTGTTATTGCAATATTATTTTTAAATTTCATCTAATTTTATTATATTTTATTTACACATTAATTTTCGGTTTTATAATTTTTATATATAATTACATAAAAGATTACTTTTATCTTCAATGATACAATCATTGAATGCATTATTTATCACAATAGTATTTTAGTGAGTCATTTATTGTAATATAAACCTATGTTTTTCTGTAATGTTTATATTTTTGTAAAATGAGATATTATATCATGAATAATTATTTGATCACTAATATCAAGGATCCTTTTATGTTATTAGTTTCTGGTGGTATTCATTCAAATGTTATAAAAGGTGAATGGTTTTTCAGAGTCATAATTTAAATTATTCAAGATATAATTCATGTTTTTCATTATGATTTATTCATTATTTTGTAAATATATTCCCATGAAATTTATTACATATTTTTATTTGGAATTTTTTTTACAGAATCATTATATGTTCCTTCATTCAATGGAATTGGGATTTTTTTATTACAAAAGATATACCTGTTTCTCTTAAAAAACTTCATTATTTTAAGAATGATATATATTGAACCATTTTAGTAATTGTGGAACTTTTTATGTGAAATTTTTTGTTTATTATTTTGGTTACTATCAGACCCCAAACTATCAATTTTACTTTTTTTTAATATATATAGATTAACATTTTATCATTGATTATATCTGATGATAGATTAAATTTTGGTTCATTTGAAATATTAAAAATTCATCTTGGAAGTTCATAATTTGGTCTAAAAATGGGATAAATGGCAAAAATAATTTAAACTCACAAGAAATGGATGAAATTACTTTTATTAATTTATAGATATTAATATATTTATACATCCTTGAGATATTTTTTATAGTGATGAAATTGCACAATTATAGGAAAAGGGTATTGAAATAAAAAATTTATCCCATAACATTCTTTTCGGATGAATATATGCTATTATTAATTCTTAATTTTTTGTTTTTATTTTTCTAAAAATTTTGTTGATCATTATCTTTCAATTAATCAATGGTATTTATCACTCTTTATGATTATTTAGTAATTAGTTTTTCCCCTTGTTTCTCTATTTTCTCTTCCTATAATATTACACATTATATAAGAACTAAATATTTTGTTATTTCATGTACCATTTATGTTCCCAACATCCCCTTTTAGAAGTATGTTTCATTAAACTATATTTATTTATTTTTAAAAAAGTTGTATATTTAAAAACGAAACCTTTAAATTTGTTAATGAATAAAATATTATGATAATTAAATTTATTAAAGTGGGGGATAATACCTTACCTTGTGATTATAAAATTACAATATGATTGATAGTGTAGAAGACATCTAACCCCAAGATTCAGCAATTATGAAATATTATTATTGAATTATGGCCATCATAACCTATCAATTGAATTGGTGATTATAAATAAAATAAAAATAAATTTGATATATATATATATAAACATCAAATTTAAAATGAACAAATAAATTCTTAATAACTTAGAATTCATTTTTTCTAAATTAAATATTTGCATCAAAATAAATTAACATCAAAAAATGTTTGTTTTTTTTTTGTGAGAGAATAATATAATTAATTTTTTATAATTATATAAATTCAATTTGATACAATGGTATAATTTTTTGAATCATCAAAATAATTAGATTAAGGTGTATTTTTTTAAATTTCTGAATGTATAAATTTGTATTGACAGTTGAATAATATTAAATTTATATAAACAATGATTTTCCATTCAAGTATATAAAATGTATAATATTGTTTTAAATTTTTTTTAAAGTTTATTAATCACTTTTTGATTAATAACAATCCAATCTATATCATTAGAATAAAAATTATGCTGAATTATGAGACAAAAACTAATTTTTATTTTGTAATGACTTCTTATACAAATTTGTTTTCATTTCATTTTACTCGCCTAATTTAGAATTAATTTATGACACATATAGTGATATAATGTTATTTAATCTATTATTTATTTTTATCTATAATTTCCTAATCTAGTATCAATTTCATTTTTTTGGTTCTCATGATTTTTAACAGTGATAAATATTTTCCACATCGGTTAGGTTGAATTGGGTAATTAATGATAAGTATAATGATATAAGTTTTTAAAAACTATAAAAACACTATATTATTTCAATATAATGACATTATTTCGATAAACTATATCAAATTTTAAATGATATATAAACATGGTTCAATATTTCATTCATCATGTCCAAAATATTTTTTTAATTAGTAAATAAATCCGGAATGTAACTATATTCATTTTAAAAAATCTATTATAGATTAATAGAGGTAAAAATTTAATATTTTCAGTTATAAATTGTTATATTAACTTTAAATAATATTTAATCCAATTTGATTTCAATTTTAATATTTATTGATTAAATTATCATTATAAATGATTAGTCACTCCCATCACAATGTTTGTCCATGCATTAAAAACAAAATGTAAATGATTTTTAAAATAGAGAATATAAATATTTTATTTATGTTATGAAAAGAATATAGGTGATAAATTTAAAATACATTTCATTTTTGAAAATTACATATAATATTGAAATTATTTTCTACCAATTTTTTTATTATCTAAATAACATCAAAAACTACTTTAATTGCATCATTGTTTGAATTATTTTAAAATAATAGAAGAATTAATTTTACAATAAAATGATATAATGTTGATCATATAAATAATTTTCTATTTTTGGTCAAAATTTCCTTTTATTTTAACATTCATGATCCCTAAATAGAAATAAATCATTGTTATTAATGTAATCGGTAAAAGTGCTAAGGGAAGGTTAAAAAAATAGATATGGGTAAAGAATCATCCCAAATTTGTAAATAATTTCTCTGCTCAGAATATTTTGACTTATAAACATCCTAGATTGAAAATATCCCATTTTTTATCTAGAAGATCATAATTTATAATTTAAATTATTTTTAAATTTTATGTTATTCCAATAGTGCCCCTCTCATCTCTAATAAAAGGTAAACACATATCTTATCTTCCTCACACTTCTTAAGAAACATAGGTCCACAAAATCCTTCTATATAAACATTTAACTTCTTTATATAAATTCCACTATTTTTTTAAAATTTCATACCTATGATCCTTAAGTAAAGATCCAAAGGATGATATTCAATGATGATAAAATCAATTTAACCGAATATTTTTATTTTTTATCTCCTTATACCTCCTATAATTATACATTAATATGTTAAAATTTGTTTCAATGGTATATCACAATTTTTAAGATATTAATATGATACTCTAATATCATTATTAATCTCATTTTCAATTATATGGGTAATAAAAAAATCATTAATGCGTACATGTGGATTACCACCTCTATGATGCAATTTCTATAATTTCCCATCATTGCATCTCCTGTATTTTTCTACTAATGTATTAATAACTTATAATTGATATTCATGATATATTTATCATTTTTTTAGGATAGTGAATCTAATATTTTCATACACTTCTATCCATTGGAATATGATATAGTCATTTAAGTATACATGTCGATTATCTCTTCCTGGAAGTGATGTGATTCTTTTTCCTTGTACAACATTCATGGATAGTGTTAAATTTGTTTTACATGTTATAAAATTTAATAACTTCAAATTAAAATTATCAACAAGATGGAATAATCACCACTTTAATAATGATTAACATACAAAATTCATGATTCATTTTTGAATTGAATGTCATCAAAACACTAGATGTGAGCGTAATAGGTAATGTAATTAAATCATTCATTGAAAAAAATGAAATTATTTGATTAGATATATTTTATGTAACCAATAAATGTTTATGAAATAATTAAATACTCAATATAATTTTATTATAAATGAGTTAAACTACTTATATAACATTTCCAAACTATTGGAAAGGGGTTCCTCAGCTAATTTCCCACCATTGGGTTATACATCGAGTTCTCATACTATGTTTTGAAATGATTATTTGTGACATTACCTAAAATTCAATTGTTTCTATATCCATATATTATATTTTTTACACTTGTTAAATATAACCAAAAAGAGATTAATTTTTACATAAAAGATACAATATTTCTAGGGATTATTACTTTCAATATTATTTATTTTATTCATTTCTTGTAATACAAACCTACAACAATTAACAAGGATTGTATGATTAATACAAATATATTTTATGATGAATAAGATGCCCCTAATAATTTTTTTTCTTTTTGGTCTCACTATCTTGAGATACTACTTGAATGATTTAAAATATTGAAAGGGTTTTCATGGACACAATTTCAATTCACTGAAACATTATTCATGTCTTGGACCATGATTTATTTTATATGGTATACATTCAAGACCATTACTGTGTTTTAGAATTTTTTATCATGAAAATTATTATTTTTATAAAATATCTTTCTTTTTCTTTTTTCATTAGCTTTTGTATACATTTGTTTTATTTTATCAATTGTTTCTGAACTCAAACCTCTTTCTTTGTGACATATTTTTATTGAATCATATACATTAGTTTACAATGTGAATATAGAATCTATTTATATATAATATCATAACTATTTTTATATTAATTTTATTCTATGTTATTTCTTATGTTATGTCTCTAAAATGGGTTTGTTTTTTAAAAACCCACATATGGTTTATTTTTTTAAAAATGTCGTATTAATTTTTTTTTGAAAAATTTAAACAATGTAATACTAAATCAACACTAAAATATTTAAATAATTATATTTATTAAAAATTAATTATTACATAATGTTATATTACATTATATATGAAAAATTATTAATATTTTTAAAAGGAATTTTCTTATCACTTTATATCCATGACACTTTTCACTAAATTTACATTTAAATGATATGAATTTATATTTTTAATGTTTACGACATGAAAATTTTTTCCACAAACCATGATCAATCATTTATTGGATACTTCTTCTATTAGATTCCATTTTTATTTTAAAAGAAATTTTTTCGCAATAATCTCATCATTTATATGATTAATTATCTGACGAAATGAATATTTTCCCCTATTATTAGTGAAAATTTTGAAATGATTGATTTTAGGCGTTTTCATGTTTTTGAGAATCATTTATGGATTACTAAACTTGAATGGAAATAAAAACTTATGATACCTTTCATCTACTACTTATTTATATATTTTGATACATTTTTTTTAAATTTTATTATCATGAATCACTTTTATTTTCTAGGGGTTAATCATGATATAAAGTAAAATATGTTGTTATTAAGATATTAATGATTAAAATAAAATATTACATGTTTTATATTTTTTAATGGTAAATTTAAAACATTGATTATGATGTCTGTCATTGATACATCTCATAATAATGGTTAGGACTAATATAGTTTATATGATGGTTGATATCAATATATCTCTCCAATGCAGAGTCTAATGTCCAATATATTTATATGATAATTGGTGGGGGTTGATGGGGTAGTTTATCCACTAAATTTAACTAGGAATTAGTTAATTTGGGATGATTAGACAGTATTAATTAAGATAATGTATCAATATGACAACATGTTTTCCCAATTCTTTCAATGAGTTCATAATGGTTCCCTTGATCAAAATATAAATCACGTCTATCATGATTATGGATTCTTATGAAAATATAATTTGGTTATGGATTTATTCCATGTTATAGGTTTTAGAATCCTTGTTTTTATGGGTCTGAATTATTTTATGTAATTATGAAGAACATTGAATGTCTTTTCATAACATTATCGTCATATTATTCCCATTATAGATATTAAAATGTTAATTTATATGCATACCCTTACTAGGAATATTATCTCACACTTCTTATATTACTTTTAAATATTACGTAAAGAAATATGTAATGTAATATATGACTAGAACGGTTTCATGTGGGTTATAATGATGATTAAATGATAAATTAGCATATATTTGTTTAAGTGAAGAAATTGTCTTATAAAAACATTGTTATTATAAATTAACAATTTTTTAATTTATTATAAAATAGTCAACCTAAATGGTAAATAAGTATGTTGGTTAAAATATGTCCATGTGATATATTATATTTTGTATTGATAAAATAGGGTAACATTTATTGATTTAAAATATAGATATGTAATTATTATGATATTACCATTGTATATGAGTGTTTGGGTATCAAACAATTTTATCATTAGTTTTTTTTAAAGAAAGGATGAACTATTTTATGAACAAAAAATTTATCATTTTACATAGGTAATTATTGATTAATTCCACATTTAGTCTCAACGTCATGCCTCCTTGGTATGATGATCTAATATTTGGTTCATGGATATAGAAAATTTTCATATTGTCAATTTTCCATGGTTATTTACCTGACCACACCATTATTCAAGGTATGTTTCCTTTTATCATTCTACAAACCTTACTTATGGGATGGAAATTATTTACCAATCATTACCTTTTGAATATAACATTACATAGTCTGTCGAATAGAATTACAATGGAAAAATAATAAAAAATTATAATTAATGATAACAATATCAATCCAAAATGAAAAAATTCAATATATAATTAAGATATTAAACAATTAAATAATATTAAAAAATTAATTACCTATATGATGTTAATAGTAACAATACTTAATTATGATATAATTAATTATTTAATTAAAAAATTATCAAAATTTATTTTTCAGATTTTATACTCGATATAACACAATTAAAAGTTTTCTAAATATAATTTTTAAAAATTTTACATCTGGTTTGGATTATTTATATAGAAAAACACTCGTTTTAGACAATTAATTCAATGAATAATAGTTTTACCCCAATATAAACAACTACATAATCATTTCTCATTTAATACATCATTTTATAATTATATACTTAATAAAAACATAGAGATTTTTGGGATTATGTCTTAGAAATTGGACATAACAAACTCATCCACACATAGAAAATTTCATGGCCTTAATAACAATATTTTTCATGAAAATGGGATGAAAAATGATCTAGTGACATGGATAATAATATTCCAAAAATAATTTGTTTTAAAATTATTTTACAACATGGACATTCATACATTGGTATTATAATATCAGTATAAATTTAAAATTGTTTTATCACTCTATTCCTTTCATAATTTAAAAAAAATAACATTAATAATTAAATTGAAATTAATTTAACATGCATTTATTTTTATTTAACTAGATCATAAAAACTTATCTTTAACCCATGTTGAATAAAAATAAATATTTTTAAAATAATAAAAAGGAAAAATAAATGTTTAGGGGGGGTTGAATAATCTAAAACACTTTACAATTATCTCATAAAATAGAATAAAAAAAATGTTGTTTTCAACATTGATAATGGTTTTTAATTTGAATATTAGTTTTATGTATGTCTAATGAATTTAATAATTTTTTTTATTGCAATGAAAATTTTAATAAATAATGAAACAAATTTATCATAGGTGGTTAATTTACCATGTGGTTAATAAATGGATATTCCTAATAATATACATAGGGTAAAGAAGTTATCCTACTCGATGTGGAAATAATGTTCTTCAAATTTCATAAATACTTTCACCCACCAAAACTCGTGATATTATTAATAAAAATATAAAATTATAAAACAAATCATATTTTTAAGCATAAAACATGGTAGTAATGATATACACAATGAATGATCCCTCGCCCACACAAAAATCCAATAATTCTTCCAAATTTTTAATCTAAAGGTGGTGGAATATTTAATAGTGATGGTTTTAATATAAATATAAATTTAAAAGATCCAAAAATTTTAGTAAAGGTCAAAATAATGTTAATAATATAACATTTTCCACATTTAATATGTAAAGTAAAATAAATTTGTTAAAATATTCTTATTTTTATTTCTAAATAGAGTAAAAACATTCAAATTTTTTTCTCAATTGAGAATAATGTTTAAAAATGATTTACTAAATAGAATAATATTTTTGAATAAAAAATAAAATTTATTTATTCTAGTACAGTTTCAAAATTAAAATAAATTTACTGTTCAAAGCCATGATATCATCATTATAGACACAATAAAAATATTTTTATATTAATCAATTGTAATCCAAATGATTAAATAACATCACCTAGCAAACATAATTTATAGTATCAAGAGGTAACTAATTAATAGGGTAAAATTAAAACAATGAATTACTCTCCTAATGATAAATAATATTTTGATCATATTTATTCAAAATTAGAAACTTATATCCTTTGATCTTGTAAATTCACCCATAATTTAATATTATTGGATCTGTTTATCCATATTATCATTAATATATTATGATTTATATAGATTCACATGCCTCTATGTTACTGTGGAAAGCATTGATGGACTATAAGTTGAAAATATATAAACCATTAGTTAAGAAGTGACAGAGCACCAAACCACCCATTCCATTTATACAAGATACACAACAATACCATGTAAATTCCAGGAAATAACAGGAGGAAAAATAGAGAAAATATTGGAATAAAACTGATATTAAACTCAATTAAAATAAAAAAGTGTTTGATTGAAACATTTAACGCAAGATAATGTAAAAGAAAAAGAGTTGTCACAACAGGGTAATAAAGGTTGATCACACATGAGTTATGAAAATTAAAACTATTCATGGAATCCATTAAACTCAAGAGGTAAAATATGTGAATGTAATGAGGTGATTTATTTAAAAAATAAAATTTTAAAATATGTTGATTTATTATATTTTCACACCCATGAATTATTGAGTTTTACATTCTTAGTTAGACTCAATAGATGGTTGATTCTCAATTATGGGTATATTATTAATGTTGTCTGGATACCCCTTACTATAATTTCTAACCCAAGGAAGATAACCCCGAATTGTATATTATACTCCACACCTATATTATGTATCTCTCTGAAAATATTTATGGGATGATAAGATATGGTCTTATGTTTAAATAAAAGTTTTATTATGAAAAAATTTCAATAATAATATAATTTAAAAGGTATTTAGTTACCTATTTTGAATTATAGATTCAAAAAAAACAATAGTTGTATTATTATGATTATATTTTCCCCATAAGACACTCTATTAATCAATTTTAGCTTCCTAATTTCTAATATCCTTATTAAATGCAAATTTTCATAATGAAAATTATCGGAAATCATAACCAAAATTTACATGTTATCCAACTAAATAATAAAATGGATTTTTTCCTAATGAATTTTATATATTTTTATTTCTCTTTTGTGTTATTATATGTTAATTTTTGAGACCATAATTCCTTATCCGTCTTAATTTTTTCCTATTTTAATGATTTATAATGTTTTTCTCCAAAAATTGCAATTTAATTTAAATATGTGTATATCATGAAGACTATGACCGAAAGGAAAATCTTTTATATGATAAAAATAATACAATTTCATTAATTAGTTGATTTAAAAAAATTATATGTATTCTAGTATCATTGAATAATTTATTTTTCACCCAAATTATATAAAATATAAAATGTATGTTTTTAATTTTAAAAAATTATTTCATAATATGACCAGATTAACCAGAACCACAATTTTCATAGATAGAAAATATACATCCCTAATAATAGACTCATTTATATAAAATATATCGAAATTGACCTTTTTTATGTTTTTTACAAACCTAACAAATATATACCTATTCTTTTTATTCAATCATCTTTCATACTCATCTTCCCTAGTCTCTAACCCTTCTCAAATCAACTACTAGACACCATGAATTCAAGATTATGGATGAATAATAAAAATATTTATTTAGGGTCTTCTTCATTGTAACACCCCGATATTTTATTAAAAATATTTTTTTAATTTCATTGATATCTTGTGTTGTACTCTACACCAAAATTAGCTTGTGCTATTACCAACACCGTGTTAGCTTGTAGTATACGCAAAATTGAGTGTATATATATATATATTCAATGTATAAATGAAAAATGGTAGGATTATATTATACAAAACAACAATGGAGTCTTGAACTACATGCAACCCTGACTTGGCTTGCATTACACGCAATCACGACCTTCCTCGATAGCGTGTGTTGTACGCATTAACGGGTTTCACTAAACAATGATATATGGTAATAATATAATCACTAACAAGCCGTTATGGATATTATTAACTAAATTTTTAATTTTATAACATTATTATTCAACTTAATAATTTTCTAGAACATGGAATGAGAATAAAATAAATTTTTCGGGTAAAATAGGTATTTATCAAAAAAATCAGTTTTGCCGCCTTTTGATGGCACACCAATTTTATATCTAATTTTTGACATGTTTATAAGTTCAATTTTAAAAAATAAAACTTCTTTTTTGAATCAGGATATAAATATTTACTTTGGATAAATGTTTCATATTATTTTGATAAATTTCATATTTTAATGAATAGTAAAAACTCGATATATTTTAATTAAAAACAACTTTTTTCATCGTAATAATTTATATGGTTAAATTATAATATTTATTGGTTTTAAATTATAAATAGAATATATTTTTACCATTTAATTTAATTTATGTCATTAGAACTGATTTTACATTGAATACGTAGGTTAAATCAATTCTATCTTTTGCAATGTTTTAAACCAAAACACCTTTTCTTTCGACAATGAGATTAATTTCAATTTAATTTCCGTAGAATCTGTGTATTGAATGTAAAAAAATGGATTCCATATTTGGAATTAGTGGGTAAAAATTATGTTAATAGTTTACATTTTATTTTTGTGAATTATGAATAGTTACTACGGTAAATGTTATTTACCATAGTTAAAGGTAAATCGGGTAATTAAGGGTAAATATAAGATTATAAAATTACCCTAACCCCGGAGAAAACTCTATTAGATAAATAAAACTCGACACATATCACCTAAGGGTCTGAATTGATTAATTTCATGGACTTTTACCATGAAAAATACATAATTATTAATAAAACCAAAGAAAGTGACAATATGTCACTCTCTTAAATCTTATAAGTATAATAATTTTAATATAGTGATAAAATTCATGAAATTTCGAACATGAATAGTCCTAATAAATATAATAAAATTATCTACATCATGTGAATTTATTTAGAAATTTTAGGGATTAAATATTTATCATTAAAGGTGACACAATAGTGATGTTGAAATATATTTATTGATTGAAATATCAAATAAATGATTTTGAAAATATTAAAATAAATACTATATGAAATATTTAATGTTCTCCACGAATTTTATAGACAAATATGACATGTTATGAAGCTATTATATATTTTAGTTTCAACATATCTTCTGTGTGGATTTTATTTAAAATCAAGTAAATGTACAGTGTAAAAATTGACACAATTTTTATTTTATAAAAATAACATATTATAAAATTGTTTAAAAATCACAAAAAAATTAAAATTTTAAATTAATATTTATATGGTCTAAAATGTCATTAATTATCCATATATGAACTATTCACAACACATAAGTAATTATTTATACCAATTTAAAATTTAAAATCTTATGAAGACAAATAAAGTTAAATAGATTAAATAAGGATAAATCAAGTTGATAATGTTTAAAATAAATTCTCAACATGTCTAAATTTTATTTTTTAAAGAGATTAAAACCCTATCTCATCAAATATTCGAATATGAGTCATTATTGAAGGTTTTTATGTGGGGTTTCAATTTATTATAAATTAATATTTCTTATGTTTCCAAAGGTGCCCCTCTCCTCCCTTATAAAAAGGGTACCCCTTCCTGTTATTTTAACACCCCTTTGATCCTGGAAGATTGGACAAAACCTTCCCATTTCTCTTCTCCACTTTCTTATCAAAATTATTGAGGTTCTGGTGTTCTCAAAAGACCATATCTAGTCCCTTAAGAGGAGGTTAATAAGAGGCAAGTCAATGAAGAGGTAATATACATTACCGATTCATTCAAATTTATTTCTTCTTCTACTTCTTCTTCATTACGTGTTAGATAATAAATTAATAAAATTAGTATCAATCATATACTGATATGTTATTATAAATAATAATCAACCATATTTTACCTTCTATCCATCCTATGGAAAATGAAATAACCGCTCGTGCGTACGTACAGAATACCATCTCCATGCCATGGTGTAATCTATTTTCCCCCAACACCGTGATTGGATGGGTATAATTGTGTAGAGAATAACTATATATTATTATTATAAATTGATATTAATTCTGAAAAACTATATCATCCACTCAAATTCAATTCAATAATTATGGGAACGATTTCATCGCTTGTGTATACATAAAACTACTGTCTCCACGACGCGATGAGATTCATTCTCCATGTTAACCATTCAAGAATTATTATAAAGTATATATTATGAATAATAATGAAATATATGACATTATTAAGATACTGGATTTATGTATATATGTGTCATCTACTTACTTCCATTCAAGTCAATAAGGAAATGAAAACAGCGTTCATGCGTACGTACGGCCTACCGTCTCCCTGAATGGTGTGTTTCATTTCTTTTATCTATCTATTATATATATATATATACTAAATCTATATGATATATAAATCATATTTTAAATTCTGTAAGTATGTAAATAATGATATAAGTAATAATAATATCAAGAACAACAGGTCGAAACACGTACGATAAATTAAATGATTTTACCCAAAACGCTAGCTTCACATGGAATTGACTAATGAACGGGTAATATAAATACCTAAGTGAGACATATATTATATAATAACAATTAATATGACTCTATAGTAAATCAATGACATTATTTAAATAATTATACAGGTGGTTAGGATACATACAAATCATATTGGACATAAGTTAAGGGATAACTCTTCCAATATCGTTTTTATCCGAGATTGTTTATTCATATGTATTTACTAGGGTATATCTATCATCCATGTCCCTGTTTTCTAAAAATGTTTTCCTGTATGTTTAAAGTCTTTTTTACCAATTTTTGACTTTTACTACATGGTATGTAAGGAATCTTTCTTTTACAAGATTCTTTTTGACTTTTCCTGCAAAAGTACGAGAAGAATGTTTTTTTAACACATACGACATGAATTAATTTTTATGGTTTCATAACACTTTTTCTAAATTATGCTCACTATACCAGATTTCATGAATATTTTCAAAAAATCATTTTCTTTTAAAATTTAATGGCTTTTTGTGAAAAGAAAATTATTTTGAAGAAGAAAGGATATTTTCCTCAAGATTTCATTTCAAGTGTTTTATCAAAACCATTTTCCATATAAGATGGAATTATTTAATATGTTTATGATTCATGTATAATGTCTCTATGATTTATATGGATTCACTATTCATATAATGAAATGATATCCATTTTTTTATATAGATTATGTTATGATTGGATGACGTTTATGAAACCCATTTTATTCTTTGGGTAATTATGAATGATTTATATTAATGTTGTGGAACACGTAAGAATGATTTCATTATGAGATTGGTGGGACCTATATATCCCTCCAATGCATTGGGTAGAGATTTATATCTCATGAGATAGACATGGCTTGAATGGTAAGTTAATCTGGTTCAGTGTTATAGGGGTGGAACGAGGTGTGAACTGGATTCAGAATGGGACTTTGTCCATTAAGATTGTCTTGAAAGAAATGCCTTGGATACCACGTAAATCATTACATGTGCTTAATGGATGCCACAATTTCATGTTTTATTACCATTCTAGTTTGTCATGATTAATTTTTCTTTATGTTATATGCCTTATGTACTTCCAAGAATTATGTCTTTGCTCATGATTTTGGATGTATAGATTTTATGTTCAAGTTTTTTCTATTCAAATGTAAATGGATTGTTTTTTGTTCTCTATGTTTACTCTTATTGAGAATTTGAGCTCACCCTTTATATGTTTTATTTTCCCCAGTATATAAAGAATGGTTTTAGATATGAAAACAAAAGGGGGAGATATTTATGGGAGATGTTGAAGATCTTTCACTAGGACTAGATGATTATTATTCCGAGTTCCCGAAGACACTAAACTATTACGGTCCTTGTGTGTTTGTTTTTGTTATGTATTAAGTATTATGTAGAAGAAATGTAATGTCCATGTACGTCAAGATTTGGGTCTCTACTGTTGGTATTAGAGGAAAGGTTTAGTTAACCTTTTGAAACTAGGATGTGAAAACATTAGTGCTATCCCTAGAGATATTTCTAAGGTATGTCTAGGGATGTCCCTAAGGATAAGTAAAATTATAGGTTATAGTCTTAGAATTACGATAACAATCTCATAATTAAACCTAAGATGTTTGATATTGACGTTATTAACCCTATATTATGTTGTTTTCCTAGAATGATTTTTGCTTCTCACACTATTCTTTTTGGGTTTTATAAAATGGCAGGAAACATGAAGATTCATGATAATGGAGGATATGATGGACAATGTAATGATATTCTTCATTAGACACCAAATTAAATTGGATCTGGAGGTCCACATATTATTATTATTCCTAATCAGAACTCTCATAATATAATCAATGATATCAACTTTGGTATGTTTCTCGACTCAACTAATAAGAGAAATATGGAGTTTCATGATGATCATTGAGGAAAGAAAGATCAATTTCCCTCATGTAAATCATGTGGGAAGAGGCATCATGGAGAATGTTTTAATGCAACTGGAAGAAGCTCTGGGTGTGGAAAAGAAGGACACAAATCTAGTAATTTCAAAGGAAAAGATTCAGTTAACTTCATGGACAAGGATAATGGTATTGATAAGACATAAACAATGGTTAAGTGTTTTAAATGTGTAATGTACGGGCATTATGCAAACCAATTCTCTAAGAGAAAATTTCATGAAGAGAATAATCATGGTCGTATGGGTAGTATTTACATTTATGATGATGAACAGACTACAAATGATTTGTGAGGTGAAATAATTGTTCAAGTTCAGTCAAAGGTTTAAGAAGGTTGTGGAATGATTTATGTTTGCGAACAGCTATGTTGTATAGGTAATGGTACTATGGAATAAAGACACATCTAAGGATTGTTACACTATTGTTTTTCCTAAAGTATTTGAAAGTATATGTTGAATGGTACCGGTAACAATGAAATGTTGTTCAAATATTTTTGGAAAGAGGATGATATGCGCATAATGAAAGGATAAAGAGAAAATGAAATTTTTTATATTATTAATGAAGGATAAAGTGATATCATGGTTTTATTATATAGAATTTTTTGGAATTTTAGTATGTGGAAAGAGTTAATTTTTTACAGCATTCATGTTTTCACTATGGTTCTAGGGTAATTCATGTTTTAAGGGAATACATGATTAAGGTATTCAAATGTCTGGAATGTGACAATCCAAAACAACCTTGTGAGATATGGGATACAAATGTTAGGTGGATTTAGTTCACCTATTTTGAAATTTTTATTTTTGGAAGGATTTTAATGTTATCAATTTATGGATAGTTCAAGTTATTTTCTGTTTTAAGACTAATTTATTATCACACTATAGGTGGACTTATACTAACATGTTCTAACCTTTTTGTTGAGAACCGATGGAATGACCTATCATTCTGTCACATGATCTGCTCACACTACACGAATGAAAAATTCAACTTCATTTATTTAAGAGGTGAAGTGGAAAATGTACAATGAATGACCAATAGTGAGATTGTACCGAAATAAAGTAAGTATTTCTTCTAATTAAAATTCTTCAACTTTAGGGGAATGATCTTCAAAACCAAAAATGTTTTCCTAGTGTCCTTATATCCGATGATTCAGATGATACCTTAGATCATCACAAATTTATGGCTTTGTAATTGTTAGATTTTTCATAGCCATGTTCTCTACCACTATCCATCAAGACTTGAAGGTTAGATTTCTCTTCCATATCCATATTTTCACATATGTTCTTCTAAGAGGAAACCCAGTGATGAGTTAATTTGGGTAACAGTTATGTTTCATACTTTATTTTTTAAGATTAAGTTTTGGTATTCCTTTTTACGATGTGGGTTTCTATAAAAGAAACATTTAAGTAGTAAACCATTTATAACCCTTAATAATATAAAAGTAGAAATTAATTTTAAGGGGGGTATAATTTAACACCCTGAGATTTTATGAAAAATATTATTTTAATATAATTGATGTCTTCTGTTATAAGCTACACCAAAATTAGCTTGTGTTATACGCAACACCATGTTAGCTTGCAGTATACACAAAATTGAGTGTATATATATATATTCAATTTATAAACGAAATATGGTTTGTTTCTATTATAAGAAACAACAAAGGAGTCTTTCACTACAAGCAACCCTGACTTGGCTTGCATTACACTCAATCTCAACCTTCCTCGATAGCATCTGTTGTACACAATACCGGGTTTCATTAAACAATGATATATGGTTATAATATTATAACAAACTAGTCGTAATTAATAGTATTTACTACATTTTTAATTTTGTAACATTATTATTCATCTTACTCATTTTATAGAACATGGTATGAGAATAAAATAAAATTTTCAGGTAAAATAAATATTTTTCAAAAAATGCAGTTTTGTCGCCTTTTTAATGGTTCATCCATTTTAAATATACATTTGACATGTTTATATGTTCAATTTGACAAAATAAAACTCATTTTTGGAATCAGGATATAAAAATTTACTTTGGATAAAATTTTCATATTATTCTGATAACTTTCATATTTTAATGAATAGAAAAACACACTATATTTTAATTAAAAACAACTTCTTTCATCATAATAATTTATATGGTTAAATTATAATATTGATTATTTCTAAAGTATAAATAGAATATATTTTTACCATTTAATATAATTTATGTCATTATAATTGATTTTACATTTAATTTGGAGGTTAAATCAATTCAATCTTTTGCAATGTTTTAAACCAAAACCTGTTTTCTTTCGACAACGGGATTAATTTTAATTTAATTTTTGCAACTTCTGGGTATTTAATTTAAAAAAATAGATTCCATATTTGGAATCATTTGGTCAAAATTATGTTAATAGGATACTTTTTTGGGGAATTATGAATAGTAACTATAGTAAATTTTATTTACAATAGTTAAAGGTAAATCGGGTAATTAAGGGTAAATTTAATATTATAAAATTACACTAACACCTAAGAAAAATCTATTGGATGAATAAAAGTCAACCCATATCACCCAAGGGTCGGAATGGATAAATTTCATGGACTTTTGACCATGAAAATGATATAATTATTAATAAAACCAAAGAAGGTGACAATATATCACTCTCTTAAATCTTATAAGTATAATAATTTTAATATAGTGATAAACTTCATGAAATTTTTAACATGAATTGTCTCTAGAACTATAATAAAATTATCTACATCATGTTAATTTATTTATAATTTTTAGGGATTAAAACATTATGATTAAAGGTGACATAATAGTGATGTTGAAATTATTTTATTAGTTGAAATATCAAATAAATGGTTTTAAAAATATTAAAATAAGTATTATATGAAATATTTAATGTTCTCCACGAATTTTCTAGATACATATGACACATTATAAAGCTATTAAATATTTTATTTCTAACATATCTTCTGTGGGGATGTTACTTATATTACTGTAAATGAATAGTGTCTAAATTGATATAATTGTTATTTTATAAAAATAACAAAATAACAAAATGTTTAAAAATCACAAATATATTTAAAAAAATTTAATAAAAATATATATGGTCAAAAATGTCATAAATTATCCATGTATGAACAATTCACAACATATAAGTAATTATTTATAACTATTTAAAATTTAGAATCTTATTACCACAAATAAAGATAAATAGATTAAATAAGGATAAATCAAGTTGATAATGTTTAAAATAAATTATCAACATGTCTAAACTTTATTTTATGATTACAATACAACCCAATATCATCTAATATTCGAATATGAGTCATTTTTGGAGGTTTTTATGTGGGTATTCAATTTATTATAAATTTATATATTTTATGTTTCCAAAGGTGCCCCTCTCCTACCTTATAAAAAGGGTGCCCCTTCCCTCTTCTCTTAACACCATTTTGAGCCTTGAATCTCGGACAACCCCTACCCATTTCACTTCTCCACTTTCCTATTAACATTCTTGATGTTATGGTCTTCTCAAATGACCAACTCTAGTCCCTTAAGAGGAGGTTAAGAAGAGGCGCGTCAAAGATGAGGTAATATACTTTACTGATTCTTTCCAATTTATTTATTATTATACTTATTCTCTATTTGTTTCAACATAAATTAATAAAATCAATATCAATAATATACTGATATATTATCATAAATATGAAACAACCATATTTTACCATTTATTCATCCTACGGAAAATGACATTACCGCGCATGCGTACGTACGGAATACCGTCTCCACGCTGTGGGGTAATCTATTTTCCACCACCACCATGATTGGATGGTTATAATGATGTAAATAATAACTATATATGATTATTATAACATGATACTGATACTGAAATACTATATCATCCACTCCAATTCAATTCAATAATTATGGGAATGATATAATCGCTTGTGCGTACGTACGGACTACCGTGTCCAGGACGCGATGAGATTCATTCTCCATGTTAACCATTCAAGAATGATTATAAAGTATATATAATGAATAAAAATTAAATATATGACATTATAAATCTACTGTATTTATGTATATATATGTCATATACTTACATCAATTCAAGTCAACAAGGAAAGGAAAACAACATTCAAGCGTACGTACGACCTACTGTTTTCATGAACGGTGTGTTTAATTTAATTTATCTATCTATTATATATATATATACTGAGTATATATGATATATAAATCAGTTTTTAAATTTTGGAAGTAATTAATTCATGATATAAGTAATAATAATATCAGAAACAACAAGTCCAAACATGTACGACAAATGAAACAATTTTACCTAAAACGCTACCTTAACATGGAATTGATAAATGAACGGGTAATATAAATATCTAAGTGAACCATATATTATATATATTAAAATTAATATGATTCTATAATAAGTCAATTACATTATTTAAATCATTATATATGAGGTTCAAATACATAAGAAGCATATCAGATTCAAGGTAAGTGATAACTTTTCCAATCCCGTTTTTATACGAGATTGTTTATTCATAAGTATTTACTGGGGTTATATCTATCATCCAGGTCCCTATTTTAAAACAATGGTTGCATGTATGTTTAATATCTCTTTTACCCATTTCTGACTTTTACTACATGGTATGTAAGGAACATTTCTTTTACGAGGCACTTTTTGAATTTTTGGGCAAAAGTTCGAGAAAAATGTTTTTTTAACTTATAGGGCATGAATGAATTTTTACAGTTTCATAACAATTTTTCTTCATTAAGATCACTATACAATATTTCATGATTATTTTCAACAAAATACCTTTCTTTTAAAATTTAATGTCATTTTGAGAAAATAAAATGATTTTGAAGAAAAAAGGATATTTTCCACAAGATTTCATTTCAGCTGTTTTATCAAAACCATTTTCCATATAAGATGGCATTATTTCATATGTGTATGTTTCAAGTATAATGTCTCTATAATTTATATGGTTTCACATTACGTATGAAGAAATGATATCCGTTTTTTTTATATGGATTATGTTATGAGGGGATGTTGTTTTTGAAACCCATTTTATTCTTTGGGTAATGATGAATGATTTATATTCCTGTTGTGGAACACGTAAGAATGATTTAATTATGAGATGTGTGGGACCTATATCTCCCTCCAATGCATTGGGTAATGCTTTATATCTCATGAGATAGACCTGGCGAGAGCAGTATGTTAATCCAGTTCAGTGTTACAGGACTGGAACATGGAGTGAACTCGATTCAGAATGGGACATTATCCACTAAGATGGTCTTGGCAGCAATGCCTTGGCTACTATAGAAATCATAACATGTGTTTAATGGATTTCACAATTACATGTTTCATTCCCATTCTATTTTATCATGATTAATTTTTCTTTATGATCTATTCCTTATGTACTTCAATGAATTATGTCTTTGTTCATGATTTTGGATGTTTAAATTTTTTGATCAATTTTTTTTCATTCAAATGATTATGGATTGTTTATGTTCTCTATTTTTACCCTAACTAAGCATTTCATCTCACCCTTTATATGTTTTACTTTCCCCACGATATAAAGAAAGGTTTATGTAGGAAAAAAAGGGGATGATCTTTATTGTAGATGTTGAAGATCTTTCACTAGGATTAGAATATTATTACTCTGAGTTTCCAAAGACACTGAACTATTATGGTCCTTATGTGTCTGTTTTTGTTATGTAATAAGTATTCCACAGAAGAAATTTAATGTCCATGTATGTCAAGCTTTGGGACTCTACATGCATAGTCTTATCACCTATATAATTAAATATTTTTGGGAGTAGTGAAAACTCTAATGAATGGGATACATATCATCCCCAATCGCACATATCCTAAGGATTCTATAAAAAATATTATAAAAATAAAGTGTTCATTAGATAAATAGTAATAAAATTAAAAAAATAACATTTATTTTCAATATTTTGAATGGTCAATGGGAATTACCCATATAACTAGAAATTGTAAAATTCTAAAAAGCAAGCCGACTACTTTAACAAGGTGAAATATATTTTCTCATTTGAGAGAGGGGAATTTATCTCTCATGGACCAATAACATGATTGATGTGAATCATATAATTGTTTTAATAACCAAACTTTTAGAACTGTTCTTATTCTATAAATCAATATCTATCATTTTTAAAAGATTAATCCACCTCACAATTCATATAATTTATTATTTATTGTCAAAAAGATACGTGTGATAAGAATAGTCAGTGAAAATTATAACATTTGAAACTATAATATATTATGATTATTTTAAAACAATTAACCTAACATAATATATTTAAATTTATAGAGTTGTTTATTCAATTTTACCATGATCTAAAATCAAACTTGAATACTGTATAATAAGAAACATTTTCTCAATCATTTTCCCTAATATATCCCCCACTACTACATAACTATATTTACACATAAAAAAAAATTGTAATTTTAAATATGTAAAAGTAATAGTGTATGAATATTTATGATATTCCACAAGAAGGTTGAATGGTTCAATAGACCATAAAAGAAAAAAAAATTATGTTTCCTTGACCATAAATGTTAATTTAGACCTAGTGATTTTTAAAATTTCATTAAAAATCCTATAATATAAAACAATATTCCATAAAAATATTCTAAATTTATTTATAAAATTGGATTTAAAACTTTCTAGATCTCATTTATTATTTATTTCATTACCATTATCTCCCAAATAGTTACCCTTCATCCTATAAAATTCCCCCCAAATTCTATAAACAACATAATTTCTTAGTATAAACATGGTTCTCATCATGATAACAATAAAAAGAAACATTTGTAATATAATTATTGTTATCAAAATAATATCCCATATTTGTTATATAATCTACAATATCATAAAATATATTTTTACTTATAACAATAAAAATTTGAATAATACCCATACGAAAGATTATTGATAACCACCATAAAAAATGGATTCAACCTCTAAGAAAATTAACATAATAGAAATGTTATGATTTTATTTTCCTGGTATTCATGTGTTGTGTGAATAATATTGTATCCAAAATAGACATCATGATAATAGAAATATTCATTTATGGTTATGATTTAAAACATCTGAATACAAAATATCATTAGAAAAAAATCTTTATTATTATAATGTTTTTATATATCACATATTGAAACTCCACATATACCATTTATTGGTTTGAATTTTATCATTCGTTTCATTTGTTATAAAATTCAATCCACTATTTTGTGGGATCATTTTTATTATACGAAACTAAGGGATTACTGAAATGGTAGATTTTATTCTCGTATCCTAGTTATCTATCAGATTCTCCCAAACTATCTATCCTTATTAGTGTTTATTTTTACATTCCTCTAAATTCCAATCCTACAATTATGTTATATATGTATTTTATTAATATATTATTAATGAATTATTCCCATAATATCTGACATGGTCCATCCAATAATATAATTCAACATCCCTAGAACATATAGAAAAACTATATTTGGCTCCCATCAATATTGGATGAAATGATGATTTGTAGTGAAGAGTACACATCAAGAAAATATTATTAATGATAATATGGATGATTATTGAGCTCTATTATGGATATTTATTAATATATTAAAGACCCATAATCCTTGGAAGTCTTAGTTAATCGTGATACCTCATAATGAGTGAATTTTAGAAATATTATTCTTCGTCATTAATCTATATAAAAATAGTTCAGAAAATTCATTGACAGATTCATTATTCAGATTGATTTCTAAAAAAATATCTAGAATCTCTATGAATTATCACTTATAATAAAATAATGGATATTAATATTTGATGGATTATATTCCCATTAATGTATCTATGGGGATTGTATGCCAATAAATTATATATATAAATATATAAAATTACTCATCCTCCTCAATAGTATGTCCTAATAATTTTGGAGGCTCATTTCACATTTCATTTTGATGTTGTGTTTATGAATTACTCCTTTTTAAAATAAATTATCTATATATTTACATTTCAATATTTAAATTAATATACCCTTATAAGTATCTATAACCACTTTGTCTATGAAAAGGACTAAAGGGATTACATGAACATGCTTATAACTATATATATATTGTTTTAAAAAATATGTTATATAAAAATGCTACCCTACGATATCAAGAATGTAATTTTTATTCCCAATGGAATAAAATATTGTGTGGAATGCTAATTTTAATTCAATATTAATGGGATGTGGAACTCCTTACTTTAATTTTTGAAATGATGGAAAAATAATTATGTAATTACTAACAAGAAAGTCACATAAATAGTTTAAAATTTCACTATATATAAATGTATAGGGGATAAAAAATATTCAATGATTTGGAATTATATGAGGTATTATATTATCATGGAAATCAAAATACTCAATTTGGATATTTTAAAATTCATATTCAACCTTTGTTACCTTTATTTAAATAATTTTATTGAAAGGTAAAAAATTATAGTGTTTAATATAATCCTTCCATGATAAGAAAAGTTATTTTATGATCCCTGAATTGATCCTATAAATAATGAAATTCAATTTCTAGATTCATGTTATCTATTTGTTTATATAAGGATATGATTAGGCTGAAAATATTTTGAAATATAGGAATCCATTAATTCATATCACATATATTTTTATTTCCATTATTTTCCTTGGCTCCAAATTAATTTCACTTTTATTTTCTTATAGTACTATTTATTTTTGTGATTTCCAATTGAATATAGAAATTCCAAAATTTCATTGATTCCAAATTTTAATTCTCATCCTCATTCATATCTCCACTTTTATAAGGTGTATGATTTTTTTAAAATCCAATTGAGTTTATGGACAATCCATTATCTCAATGACTTATTATTGTATCCTAGATTTAAATTAATACTCTATTGTATTATTCCCTTATCCCATACCCTAAAATATATATCCATTTAAATGATTTGATTTTTTAAATTTTTCAGTTCATTTCAAAAATAGTGTATTTGTGAATCATAATAGGTGGTATTTTTTTCATGGGAGACCATTTTATTTAGAATTTGATTTATCAGTCCCGCTAAATTCCTTTTCTAATTAGAAAATTAATCCCATTTTAGTGGTTAAACATTTTTATATGCTAGTTTTACAATTTAGGGGAGATAATGTCTAAGAACAACATGGTTTTTAAATGAAAATGTTACATAGTTTCTATATATCTTCATTAGGTATAAGATAAATGATTATCCAGTTTCCATATCCAATTTTAATACAATGTAATTGTATCATTTTTAAGTGATTTGTAATGAAATTAAATGTCTGGGATATATGATATTGAAGGCCCCAATATACAATAATTATAAAATTTCCACATAAGATTGTTTTGATAAATGTTATTATAAAAACAATAATATAAAACCACATATTTTTTATGAGAAATAAATTTATATATAATTATGAGTCTTATTCATAAAAATAGTGTGATTTTTGTGATAGATTGATGAAATTTTGTTTCTAACTCTTAAATAGGTTCATATAAAAATTCTCAATAGACATATGTATCATCTATTGTCTAATGGTATGGGGAGATAATATTATGGAATGAT
Organism: Viscum album; assembly: GCA_963277665.1. Taxonomy (NCBI): domain Eukaryota; kingdom Viridiplantae; phylum Streptophyta; class Magnoliopsida; order Santalales; family Viscaceae; genus Viscum; species Viscum album. Next base: position 1,759,839,810 of record OY728120.1, on the reverse strand, counting down.
TTTATAAGGATCTATATACTATATTTGTTATTTAGACACTACCTAGGTAATATATAAAATCCTATCCATGTTACATGTATAAACTCACAATCAATTTAAATAAACTTGGTGATTTTATATGTAATTTTATAATGAATTATTCTTGTAGAAAATTTCCATAAATATAAATTCAGGACCTAATGTAATGAATAATTTGTCTCTTCATCTAATGGTTTTATCAATATTCTAGAATTTCACCTAAGGAAAATTTTTAAAAACAATTAATTATGGATGAAATTTATTTATACCTCGAAGTGGTTTTGGCTTCACCAAATATATTAATCCATAATGAAGGAAACATATTCACTATTATATAAACCATTATATGATAAAATCATATACAGTTTGGACATTTTCATTAAATATACATATGAACGTGGAGTTTGATTAATACATGAGTTATATGGTGATATAATAGGCACATGAAACTCATTATTCTTTAAACCTTTTATTATAATTCATATCATCTTTATATATATATATATATTTTCTTTTTTAGAGTGGTAAACTTATTATTTATCTCAGTTATATGGGGCTCTAAATTATCAATTATAGAGAAATTATATATATAATAAAATATTAGTATATTTTTGACGTGAATAATACAAAATATATTATATTCAATATTTTTAGAAGAATTTTTTTATATTTTAGTAGAAATATTTTAATATATATAATGGCCAACCATGAATACTATAAAAACCCCAAAACATGGTCGAACCTATAAATATTATAAATAATTAATATTATTAAGTGATGATGGTGTGAATGAAGTCTAATAACTATAATATCCTCTTCATTTCCTTTCTCCAATAACATTATTAATTCATTCTAGTTCCAATAATTTTATGTCAAAATTTATGGTCATTTATAATGTATCCCTTATAAAATCGACAATTGACCCTTATTTTTATCATTTCTAGTTTCCCTGTTTTAAATAATATAAAAAAACTACACATATAGATATATATGAAATAAACCATAGATATTCAACTAATATTATCCATGTAGATATCCTATCACATTTTATTACCATCAAAATTTGTCTCAAGAAATGATCCTTTAAATAATTCAAGAACCACACATTCCTCTGTTTTAGAGGAATATGAAAATTGATCCCTATTTTTATTATTTTTCATTAATTTCATATAATCACCATATTATTTATATGCTCATTTCTTCAAAATTTTCTATTAATACCCAATTATCTCATTGCATTTCGAATTTACTTTATGTTACACATAGTAGTTTTGGGCTCAAATTTTAAAATGTGAATTTCCTGATGTACCTTTACATATATCATTTGTGGTTTCCAGAACATTACATCACTATTGGAATTATTATGTGACCTTGAGATTGATCTATTGATAAAGAAATTAGATTTATGTAGAATCAATCGACCTTAAAGATTCCATAAACATCAGTACACAACCAAAATTGTTTCATGGAATCCTTTTGGAAAATTTTAATATACTTTACTCAATGGATGTATTTATTTTATAGATCATATGAACTAGACATGACCATTCTATACACATTTATCCCTACAACAGACCCTTTCATTGATTTCATACCACCTATCTATATGTTGTAATACATTTAAACATATATTACGTTCTCAATTATAGAAATACACGGTTTTATAAATGTGAAATCAACCCTTAAATATCTCTATATTGACTTATAAACTGCAATGGATCAACATATTTTATTCCCCGATCTCAAGATCCTGAACAATTTCAATGTGCAGAAGAAAGTAATGGTTAAATCTAGATAAATATTATAACACCCCATGATTTTATGGTTTCTAATTTCATAAATAATTTGGAATATTTCGATAGATCATTATGCATGAAACAATGATTCTATGTTAAACAAAAAATTGTTATTGAAGATTTTTATAACCTTGCTGTTAAACATAATTTTTCCATTTCATTGATTTTAATTTCAAAAAGTATATATACAAAGTTGTGTATTGTGAAATATTTCGAGCCCTATAAGATCAATATAATTTTCAGTGAATAGTGACTTACCATTATGAATAGTAATGTACCCTTATGAATTATAATATTACCCTTATTAATAGTTACCTAAACCCTGAAAGACTAAATAAAATATAGGACCTTATATATGAATGTAAATATTTTAATTAATAATAATTTAGTGTTTTGATTTTTGTGATTTAAAAATATTTTATTACAATTTTATAAATAATAAATTAATTTAAACATTAATAAATTTTCCATAAAAGAATTCCATAATTAATATTATTATGTCCTGTGATTTTAGGATAACTTAATGAGCCCTTAGATAATTTTAAAGGGTATTATAAAATCAGTTATAATTTTAAATACTAATTTTTTGAGAAAATTAATATTTTAATTAAAAATAAAATTTCTCTTATCTATATAATTATGTTCAAAAATTTGGAGTTCATTTTTGGATTTAAAAATCAAAAAATGGGTAGGTTTTATTTTTTGGATTCTTCTAAAATAAATGAATTTTTGATTAAAAGTGAAATATGGAAATTTGTGAAATATAGTAAATAAATGAATTTATGCTTCATGAATGAGTTATGGATGATGTAAATTGGCACTATTTAGAACTCACATGAAAATGATACTATTTTTCTAAAATAATATATATTGTTTCTTATCATGAGAAAAATAAAAAAAATGTATAAAATATATTGAAATCAGATCTCTCCACCACTATAAAAACCAACATCAATTCCTCTTCTAATCACTCTTATAAGCCTTTATGAATATCAATGTTCTTCCCAAATACTCTTCCATAGTCCCTAACCATATATTGGAGCCCTCGGTCCTTCCAAAATTCCAAAACACTTTCTGATAAGTAGGTTTTCAAGGAGGTTATTTGAAGTGGTAAATCATCTTCCTTTTTCATTTCAATTTACCTACTTTTCTTATTATATCATAAAATGTACTATCCTATTGATATATACTATAAAAATAACATTTCAATGAAATAAACATTCTAATCTCTTACCCTCCCACTTTTATTTAATAAATTGAATCATCATACACGAGGTGCCAATTTACAACCTTCGTGGGCGATAAAGTTTCATTTTCCATTTTCCTAATCAAAGCGATTCATGAAACCATAGTAATGGTTTAGATTGATTTTCAAATTTATATTATAAAACTATTTATGTCCTTGTTTTCACATTTTAACATAATATTAAAGGATAATACAAAATAAATTCGTTACGATCAATAACCGCTATAATAATCTAAATGATTATCACTATATGATTTATTTAATGAATCATCCTTATAAAATATTAACAAATGATATAACTAACCATTTAAACTTATATTGTTTCGATAATAATATATAAATTAAATTCATGAGAATTACATCCACCACACATTAACTTCTATACTTATAGACAAATATGTTGAGTGTGAAAACCATGGAAATAAACGCTCTTGAGTGAAACATATGTATCTTATAACTCATCGAAAAGTGCATAAATGAACATAATAAAATAATAATAAATCATATAAAGGAATATTTTTTAATTAATTAATTAATTAATTAATGTATTTAATATGATTATTCAGTACATTAAGGTCATGTGAAGAACACATTCGGGCATTATGTAAGGGGTTTGTCATCTCACATATATTTCCATGATACTTCCATTAATCACCACTTATTTTAGGAATGTGGTTTCTGTATAATTTAATTTGATAAATAATTTCATGAATCAATTTATTCTCATTTTATATAGTGATTCATTTTATATTTATTAATTATTATCCATACTCTTAGATTGATTACAATGTGGTAAGGGTTTTCTCATCTCACATTGATTTTTGTGAGATATTCCTTATTCCCCACTTTTTTTGTTTGTATGGTGTATTTATACTTCAAATTCATATATATTAACATGAATATATTTATTTTTATGGTATTAAATATATCATTTTATTATTATTAGTATTTGGGAGTATGATTCGATTGATTACAAACTAGTAATGGATTCTACCCGAACCCCTGTTTTTTTTCGAGATACTATTTATATACACTTAATCAAATGTAATTATTCATTATTTTTTGTATAATCCTTCTAAATTATATTTATATTTTTTAAATACTTCTATCCATATCATATCATTTTTCTTCATTAGTGATATACATATTTTAAAATGGTTCCCTTCCCAATTCTTCCTAATAAAAAATCCTAAATCAACGGAACTTCCTGAGTTCCTACCAATTTTCAAGTTCCCTGTATAATTTGTTTTAAGAAATCATAAATTTTTTAAAATGACATATTTTATCATGAAAAAAATATCTTGGTTCATTTTTGTTTTTATGAATCAAAACATGTATCTTTTCATTAAAATCTCTTTAATATTTTCCTAAAACCGCTCTTAAAGGTTTTATTTCTATAGTTTCATAATAACAATTTTTAAAAGAATTAGCTTCAGTGGGACATAATTTATTCCTGAAAAATAATTTCAATGTCCTCACCTTTTCTTTTATGGGATTTATGTGTTTTCAATCTGATTTTAGGACAAACATAAATTATTTTCCAAAAGAACACTTCTTTCCAATGTAAAATGGATTTTTCTAATCTTATTTTAAAATGGATTTTAACTCTTATTTACAATGTAGTGTATGTAATACAAATTGATATATCATATCATTTATCTCCTTATTCTCATTATTATCTAAGATATTTTTATATGAATGTTTCAAGTGGTGTGAGACACTATGGAGTGTTTAAATAATATTTCCTCATGAACTTTCTAATTGTCTTGTTTAATAGTATCCTCTTCTGTGTAAAAATATATTATTTAATCTTTTAAATCACTAAGGTACATCTCTAATGATATCATCTACCATATATTGTTGAAGGTTTTATGATCAGTTTGACTGTGTGTGTGCTAATTTGATAAAATTCATGGTTTATAGTTAAAGTATTCACATTTAGTATGCATGTTTTTTCATATAAATATTTATATTTTTTATGTCTAAACTTTTACATATGAGGAATGTATTGGACTGAGTAAGTGATGGGTGGGTCGCACTAAATCCCCTCTATGAATTAAAAGTTCTCAATTGTCAAAATAGTTATTGGAATACCCTTCATTCTTTTTTCCAAAAACATAATCAGACTAGTTTTTACTCTTAGACGTAACTGTATAGATGGTATAATGGTTCATGTTCTAAATAAATGACATCCAAATAGTAATAATTCTCATTATTTAGATTTCAATTATTACATTTCATGAGTTTTTCACTTTTTCAAAATCAATGGATTCATTTTAATTCTCAGTTAATTGATGGCATGTGTTTTTTAAATATTCACCATTCCATATTGATTATATCTAAATGATTATGGTTTAATTAGTTTTTATTTCAGGATTCCCCTATTTGTAACCCTTAATGTACATTTGATATCACATCATAAATTCATTTTCCTTTCATGGATTATATAGAATAGATCTTTTGTTTGGGTTTCAAGGATTCATTTTTTTAGCTGTGGTTATGTATTATATGTTTTTTTCTTCTCCCAATGTAAAATGGGTTATATGTAGGTATATAGATTCTTCAAGACTACTAAAAATACCAATCCATTAAAATTTGATTCATTGTAATCATTCCAATGTAAATGTATTTTTCACAGACTCCTGGTTTTTTGGGTGGTGGTGTTATAGTTGGTATCAAAGGATGTTAAATATAAACCTTCAGAATTTCATTTAGGAAACATAGATTATGAAGCACCACCCTAAGATGTGCATTTATTATAAATATAGAAGAAAAACCTAGAATTTTATTAAGGAAGCTATTTTGTGGTTATTCCTTGGAATACATCCCTGTCAAGATACTACAAGTGGGTGTGGTTCTGGAATAGATGTACCTGGGAGTAATAACTCCGAAAAGGTGTTTCAGGCTTTTCTCAAGGTAACCTAGTACATGACAACATGCTTGGTTACACACCTAGTTTAAGACTCTCAGTGGATATTCTTTGGATAATTCTCATTTTCATTAAAACCCATTATTATGGATTTAATGGTAAATAGAAATTAGGGTTATGATTCAGAAATTAGCTATGTATAAATATTCATATTATGTTAACTATTTTTCTAGTTCAAATTTTTTCATTATGATTTATATCCTAATTTAGTGTATGTTATTTTTTAGTTATGGAGCTAAATAGAATAAAATTAATAAATACCTAATGAAAATCTAGGGAGTTCCCCCCTGTGAAAGTCCACATAGTTAGTGATGGAGATGAGCATATCATGACCATATTAGGAAAACATAGTCATACTGTGATGAATAACCATGATATTACTATGTTAGATCATTTCATTTGACAAAATACCCAGTATTTTAGTGGGACTAGTAATCCATTGGTAGCTGATCAGTGGATCAAGTCCCTTGAGATGATATTTATAGAGTTAAGATGTAATTAAAATTAAATGGTATACTTGTAGTATATTATCTCTTGGGTGATATTGATCAATGTTGGACTATAATCCAGAATACCATAGAGGAAGATGAAATAGAATATATTTAATAGAGATCATTTGGGGAATTATTAATTGAAAAATATTTTCCATATTAGAAATTGACTGAAATGGATAGGAATTTATTTAGCATAATGAAAATTGAATAAGAGAGTGTTGTTGAGTATGACGCTACCTTCAAAATACTAGCCAGGTATGCCATAGATTTATGTGCATGACTCATAAAACAAGATTGATCATTTCATTAAAGGTCTTAATCCAATTCATCAAATGGAACCTTCTTCTAAAACATTTTCATTTTTGACTAAATAGTATTATGTTTCTTCAAAATGGAGAAAAAAAATTTTAGATCAAATATGTTCAAGGGAAATATGGAGAAGACAAGGTCATCTGATAATCTTTTTAAAGGTGAATCTCCAATGAAGAGGAAGGGAATGTAGCAATTCTCATTTTTTGATAACCATAGAAAGAACCATATAATAAAATTCATGAAAGGCATGTGAGTTTTTTATAAGTGTGGAGATAAGGGTCAAATATCCAATGAGTTAAAGTAGAAGATACAAATCAATGATGTTCAATTCTATAATTGAAGGAATATGGTACACTTTGAAAATGATCTTCTTAAATGTCAAGGAAAATTTCCTCAGAAAAGGCCATGAGTGAAAGGGAAGTATTATGAAATCACAATTGAGGAGGTTGAAGTTCCTAATGATGTGGTTGTTGGTACATTAATCATTTCCTTGAATTTATCCATTGGTGAATTTGATTCTGGAACAATTCCTAATTTTATATCTTCTCAGTTTCCCATGAAAATTATACATTTCCAATTTGATATAATAAAGTAGTTGTCAATAAATACTCCCAAGGGAATTTTTTTTGCAAAAAATATGTGTTATTCATTCCCCTTTGTGACACATAAATGTGCATTAGTTGCTAACCATATCATGGTACCTATGATTAACGTTGACATAAATCTCAGTATAGATTGGTTTTTAAATTATGATGCAAAAATATATTATAATAGGAATGAAGTTACAATTTTTTAGAATGATATAGAATCCATTATCTTTAGAGAAGAAAAATAATCATCTAGATCTTATCCAGTTTCACCTTTAATAGATATTTTAAATGTGATTTTAGGGGTAGAAGAGAAAACATCATCTACAGATATTCAAATTGAAGATGTACCAATTTTTCAAGAATACATTGATTTATTTCCAAAAGATTTACTTAGAAATTCTCTAGAGAAGGAAGTGGAGTTCTCTATTGATTTAATTCCTAGTGAATTACTTATATCCAAGACTCCCTATAGAAAGGACATTATGGAATTAATAGATCTAAAGAAACCACTAAAGAAATTGAGTGATAAGGAATTTATTCTCCCAACTGTTAATCCATAGGGAGAACCTTTTAACATTGTCAAGAAAAAATGGATCCATGAGGATTTGGATTAATTATAGGGAAACCAATGCTATTAAAACAAAAAACAGGTATACACGGCCTTGCTTTGATGAACATCATAGAGCTCAATACTTTTGGACTTTTGAACAATAGTCTGGATATAATCAATTACCTGTGATAAAGGAAGATATTCTGATGACATCATTTTGAACTAGGTATGGGCATTATGAGTTTATTGTAATGCCATTTGAACTAACTAATGCACCATATGTTTTTAGGAATATAATGTATAGGTATTTTAAGGAATATCGTGATATTTTTTGTTATATTTATTACTAAAATCATGATATATTCTAAAAGTTATGAGGACTATATGAACCACTTATGGGTTGTTCTAGAGACTTATAAAAGAAATTAATTTTTTTGAAAATTTCATAAATGTCAATTTTGGCTCCAAGAAGTCTCTTTTCATGGCCATATTGTCTATAAGGATGTAATCTTGGTTGACCCTATGAAGACAAAGTCAATCCAAGAATGTCCTACCCCAATGAACATAAACTGGGTACATAGTTTTGTTGGATTAGTTTGATAATATCAATGTTTCGTACATAATGTTGTCTCATTGGCTAACCCACAGACCAAGATCATGAAAAAATGGGTTATGTTAATAGTTATAAAAGAATATACTAAATGCTTTCATGAATTGAAAAGATGATTTCCCAATGCTCAAATTTTGACCATTCCATCACGAAATGATTAGTTTTTTATATATATTGTTACATAAAATAAAGGGCTGGGTTATTTCCTTATGCAATAAGCTAATGTTATTTCTTATTCATCAAGCATGTTTAAGACTCACGAACAAAATTATCCAACTCAAGATCTTCAGTTAGCAACTGTAATATTTTCTCTAAAAATATGGATACCCTATAACTATTGTTGAATATTTGAGATATATACAGATCGGAAGAGTTTGAAATATATTTCTATATATTAATAACTCAACATGAGGTAAAGGAGATGGCTCAACTTACACAATAATTATGATTGTTCAATACACAATGACCCATGAAATGAAAATATGGTTTTAGATTCATTATGAGGGAAAAATCAATCTTCTGAACCAAACAAGAAATGAGAAAGATCATATTTTCATGGATCTAGTAAAGATGTATATGAGAATTGATAATGAAGGGGAAACGTCTTTCCTTTTTCAAATGATTTCTAAACCATATTTAAGGGGGAAAATAAAAATTCGTCAATATAATGATGAGAGCCTTCAAAAGAAAATTAATACCATTATGAATGGTTTATTTGTAGATTTTTTAAATACCCAGAAATTCTTTATAAGTTTTTTATTGAATTATTTTGGGACTGTGAAAATTTACAGTACGTGATTCTAAGGGAAATAGTGCACATAATGATCTATTGAAAATATTTATTATTTAAATAGAACGTGCGATAAATTTTGGTGAAAAATTGGAATAACTTTTAAACGGGTGACTATGTCAAAATTCATAGGGCACCGTTGTATTAAAGAGGATTGGTTTACCCAGGTGAATCTTAAGTTTAGTTGGAGTTGTCCGGTAGTGAGAAAACCGGAAAATGGAATAACCATAAATAAAGTAATTAAATAAAATTATTTTACTTTTCAAATTCTTATAACTCAGTAATGGTGGCTCCAATTAAAAATCATAGACCACTGAAAAACTTTTGAGGGTATGCTATCATTAGTAAGATCTTAACATTGGCTGATACGGGCCAATTGTGGAATTTATTTTTTTCCCATAACTGAAATAATTAAGAATACATTATTTTATTTTCAAATCAATATAACTATTTAATGGTAATACAGATTGAAAATATGAGGGTACCTTTGAGCTCCAAAGGGCGTGTTTCCATTATGGTGTGCCTAACCTCAACCGGCACGGGTCGAGGGTAACAATTAATAATTTTTTGACAATTTCATAAGTTACATTCACCAAAACTGAGAGTGTAATTTTCTATGTTTTTAATTCCTCCTTGAATTAAAAATGTGAGGGCACTGTTGAATTCACAGCCCTGGGATTCGCATGGGCAATGTTTAACTTTGAACCACAAGGGTCGAACGAAAATGATAATTTTTGGACATTATAAAAAAATAACTACAAATTTGTTTTCTTCTATCCTTGTAATTGTTAAGATATGGTGGAGGGAGCATGGTGTAATGTCATGTCAAAATTGACGTCATTTAAGGACATGACCCTTAGGTGGTGTAACCACGAAGTTCCAAGAATTTATAGAACATTTGTTGTGGCTCATTAATGAACTATATTAATGAAATGCAGCATGGGTGGTTCCCTATATTCTAATTAAAAAATTATTCAGAATGGGTTTATTTCACTCTTGATAGGAATGTGTAACAAAGTTTTGAATAAATATTCCACCAATGTATATATATGCTTAAACGACTATTGGGGGATTTGAACCAGATAATGACTGGTGATGACGAACACCTTTGAATGGATGTTAATCTCCCTAATCCATAGCGTATTCCAACAAGTTTGGGGTAGGGGTTTTTTATGAGTTTATATAAACATCCAATATTGTAGATGTTGAACCCTTACCATGTTATAAAGATTATGTAGATGGTACAGGTCGAACCTAACAAGGCTCGGATCCTCCCCTAATCACGGTTTGATGCATTCTTTGTGGGAAACCATTAAATATAGCTGCAAGGAGAAAATGTGGGTTTCGAAATATAAAAGGCATCCTGGGAGGCCCGTAGGTGAAGACAGGAAGAAAATAAGACCATCGTAACTTCAATAGTGGCTCGTAGAATCTCTACGGGTGCGGCAGCACCTAATGGTGTCGCAGCGAATATGGGTGGTCAGCCAACACCGACCACATTGATTTCAGGCGGCACGCCATGGTGGAATCGGTGACAACCATGGGGCTTCCATGAATATAGTGTTGCGGCCCCAAGCCATGGGGGAGGAAAAATGGTGTACCCACATCAGCAGGCCCACATCGTTGGGTCCCACCATTGATCAATCCATGCAGACCAGTTAGGTGGAGCGACACATTGCTGGTGTCGCTGATTGGAAATTAGAATGGACTAAGGTCTATTTAAGAGGGGAAATACGGGCCACACACCCATGGAAGGCTGTTCTTAGCCTTGTGGGATGGTCCAAGCCCAGCCATTGCGGTCCTGGCACAATGAATTGGGTCGGGTAGGTCTTACTGAGTCGATGCGGTCTGACCGGATCAGACTGGGCTGAGACCCTTTTTGTCCCAGTTACGCTTAAATAGGATTATCTCTAAATCCGGATGTTCATTTGAATAACAGTGTTTGACACCAGCACCCTTCTGATGAAGAGGAAATTTTGGGATATTCCACATGGGTATTGGAGATTTTTTGAGTATGCTCAGGTTTCATCAGACCCAAATCCAACTAGGACCCCGACCCTAAAATGCATATAACTTACCGACCGATCTTCTGATTAAGGTGCCATCTTTACATCGGAAACCTTATAGAAAAGCAGATCTTTGGGTAACATCTTCATGGGACTTCATGTGGGTTGAAATGTGGCTGATGGCGGGTTGAGCGGAACCTCCTGAAATCAATCGTTCTTAGTGCCATATCCAAGTGGCTAGATGTCAAGCACCAGAACGACCTAGTGAGGATTAGCAGTAGTGGAACCCAACGTGGATCATCCTTAGAGTTTCCCGTAATGTATTAGCAACTTATGACCCTATGCGGATCAGTGACATATGACCATGTGTGGAATGATGACTTAAGACCCTGTTTGGATCAAAGACATATGACCCTGTGTGGATCTGTGAGTAACAACCCTCTCTAGATCTACGACATACAAACCTGTGTGGATCAGCACTATCTTGACCAGACAAGTACTATCCCAAGAGTATCCCTTCAAGGATCAACGACTTACGACCTTGTGTGGATTAGAAACTTACGACCATGTGTGGATCAGTGACTTATAACCTTGTGTGGATGGGTGACAAAGCGACTTCTTCATGGTTCAGCAGGGGAATATCCCAAGTGAATAAGATGAATTATCTTTACAACTAATCATTATTATTCATCATCATTAAATTGTGTAAAAAGTTTGATATGAGTCTTTACATGTTCCTTATGATTGGGATCTTGCATTGTGGTTTATCCATTGTGGAATTCTATGAGACCTCCGGGAGTATCGGGGTCCCTATTGGGTATTTTTATACTCACCCTAGCACGGGCTTCACCCACACCTTGTTGTGTCTTGTGTAGATGATGGACATATTTGAAAGAGATTAAGGAGTTAGGACCATACGGTGAATGGAGGTGACCAGTTGATGTTGAGAGAAATAATGATGAGTTTTACCTACCCTTCTGGTAGGATCTTTGGCAGACGACCTCCAGAGAAATTTTTCCTTTTTTATATCTCTTATATTTGGGCTTGTATTTTGGCACCATTAATTTTAGTATATAATTTTACACTTAGTGGTGGTTTTTTGTTGTGGTTGAACTATTATTCTTCTGTAGTGTTTAACTTGTGTGCAGTGGTCCCTGTCTGTGTGTGTACATGTTTTGAGGCAATGCCATCCCTTTTTAGGGATATGCCTATCTGGTGAAAGTTGCTAACCCCATGCCTATGGAAGGAATACAGGGGATAGTCCCAGCGAAAACCATGGGAAACAGGTCATGACAAAGTTGAATTAGAGGGTTTTCAGTTCTACTAAAAGATAAAAGAGTCTATATATTTAGTGGGAGAAATAGTTTTAAGTGTCTCGAGTTCAGATTTCAGACTAGGGAGTCTAGTGTTGGTGTGGAGGCAGAAGTATCCATACACCAGTACACTGAATTCTATTTTCCACCTCAGCACTCGAAAAGACTATTTTCATGCATTTTGAAATATTTTTTATCTTGATCTCTCTTGAGTCATCTCACTTGGTATAACATATTGACCAAGGTACATCTTGATTCACTTTCAAGAGGACTCCACACAAATAGCGATCCATGATTCCAAGGATTGACCATGATGATGGTCCACAGAGTGATGAGGCTTCATTACAAGGACGGTTTCCCAAGATGGTACCTCCGGGAAGTGTCCCAGCGATTCCACTACTCATTGGTCAACAGCTAATACCAAAGCTAGTAGTAGTGGACACATATGAGATCAATTCCTTAAACATTTTTCCGTGATAGATACCCCATAGGGTACGAGGAAATATTGAATCACATGTGGATAAGTGTTGTATTGATGTGGTGAATGAGTTTCCATCTATCCATGGAATCATTAGATTAGATGGAGTTCCTAGCTGTGAGCCTTTTATATGGCCCAACAGGGCAATCACATGGGTTTAGATGACCCATATATTACATTGAGGGGACTTTTCCATGGATAGGGCTTGAGGAACATACATAGATAAGGGGGTCCCTTTCCATAAAAAAATAATGGGTGTCCCTTCCCAAGAGCGTCTAGAGTTTTGGTAGGAAGACATGTCGGTATATGACTATTCATAAAGGCTTACCAACCATTCCAAGGTACTCGATGAATACCATAAAACCAGTGCATTGGGGGTCAGACCTCTAAGTGAAATGTTTTAGGGACATCTGAGATATGACTATTCTTATGTGCATTCCTACTTATGTTAGGGTGATAGAGAGAACCTTTGTGGTTTAAAATTATTTTGTTGAGTAGATATAGCTAGTGATTGTCAATAGTGGGAAAGTTGGAAACCAACATTAGTTTTACAGATTTTGAGATGTAAAATGCTTCGAGTAGAGGAAGTGATAGGGAAAGATGAATCTGTAGAGAAGTTAGAGGTGGAATACATTTTGACATGTATCTACCACCACCCCAATGTGGTCCTCACCAGGCCGATGGTTCTGGAGTATAGGGGAAGAGAGTATCTCCAAGCGGTCAAGATGTATGACCAAACGGATCTTGGAATGATTTTAGTTACGTTTTGTGTCAACAACTAACTTTCGTATTAACAGACACGGTTTCTTATCATTCCTTGTAAAAAAAATTTTCAAGGCATAGTGTTTATGGTTAAACTGTAGAAATGACCCTTATGTCTGGAGATATCTATGGGATGAGACATGATAATCACACATATGAAGACAGTGTGATCGAACCCTTACGGTGAGTGTTTTGGTGGGATCCTATTGGTGGCAGACTAGAGGCCTTACGACATTAGTTTGGGCATGGACTGGTCATCTGCAAATCATCCTCAGATTGTCTGTTATAGGAAAAAATGATGTTTTATATCTTTTTCATTGGAATGGGGTTTTTTGTGGTTTGTGAAAAAGGAAACCCTGGAAGCATGGGTTATAAACCAGCATATGAGGGTGAAGTCGATCACTCCAGATTCATCTAGCCTTACAATCATGGTAGCATGTCATTTGCATTTTCAATTGCCAATAGTAGTGGAAGAGTGCAGGAATATCCTTTCAAAAGTTTATTCCTAGAATACATCAATGTATTATGAGGTTAATCTGCAATGTATTATTCCCAGAGAAGACACAAATATCTACAAATTCATAATTTATGGATCCAACGGAGCACTGGGAGCTGAAATTATAGTTGGGGACTTGTAGAGGAAATGCTTAGTATGACCCAGTGTTTGAGGTTATGTTTGGATTATTGGAACTTTAATGATGTGGCCATTGTGAACGAGTACCCACTAACAAAGGGTTGATGGGAACATCAGTATATGAAAAGGGGTATCATTTCACGTGGATGGAAAGCTTCATGCAGGCCTTATAGTAGTTGAGACAGTGTTGATCGTAGGTGTTCCTCTAGGACTATGACCATGAGATGGTAAATACTCCTTGGAAGGGGCCAGTGGGGGCAGACAAGATCAGCAGCAGGTATTGTTTATAATTGCTAAGTGAGGCGATAGAGCGGCTAGGCACATTGAAGTTATCCTTCATGCATAGTGAATGAGCAACATACCTCTAGTCCATGACTTTCACTCCCCCAATCAATCAACGGGTACATGAGTCATAGCTTTGGGACATTGACTACGAGGCCCAATGTTCTCAGATATCCTCTAGATGGGCTCCTGAAAAATTTTATGAAGATGGGGAGAACGCCATCCCTTTTAGAGGATGCACCATGGAACAAGTGATTCTACAAGAGTATTGTTGATGGAGTTCCAAACAGCCCCTTTGGCGGTAAATCTTGGTGTGGAAAAGATGTGACAAGACCATTTACTTCAATAAAGGTTGCAAGGATGTAGAAAGAAATAGTGGATTTAATTTCACAAAGCCTCATTTGTCAGCAAGTGAAGGCCAAGCATCACATTCTAGAAGGCTTAGTGCAGTCAATAGAGGTACCAGAATGGATGTGGGATGGTATCTCCATGGATTTCATAATAGTTCTACCACAAAATTCCAGGGGTCACGATTCCATCTAGGTGATCATTGACCGACTCACTATTTTAGCCAACATCCTACCCATCCCAGACCATGAATCAGTGGGGGGTTTGGGATTATAGTACGTATAGGATATTGTACGACTTCATGGGGTACCATCGACGATTGTTTCAGATTATGATAGTCATTTTACATCTCGGTTGTGAAAGGGATTATAAGAGTCATTTGAAACTCCAATATGCTTGATCCCCGCCTTTCATCCTCAGACTGATTGTTAGATAAAGCGGACTCTAAAGAGGCTTTAGGACATGCTTTGTGCTTCCGTCCTTCATTTTGTCCACAGTTTAGAGGATGAACTTCCCCTAGTGGATTTCAGATACAACAATAGTTATCACTCCACAACCGGCATGGTGACATTTGAGGACTTGTATGGCTACTATAAAGATGAATTATATTCTAGGAAGACCCCGGGGAGTCAGCAATTATGTGCCCAAAGATGGTATGCGCTATCATTGAGAAGATGCAGACCATCCTGGAGTAAATGAGATGTAACACCCTTACCCTAGTTACCCAGAGTCGGTGCATTATTACATAACATTGGCATTATCACAAGGAAATCATGTCTCAAAAGACCGACCAATTTAGTATTATTGGAAACAAGGTTCATACATAAGATCAACATTACAAACTGAAAAGAAATACAACATGAATTTATTCAATTTGAAAAATCCAAGCCTCCTAGAAAATTCCTGCAATCCACTCATAACTAACTTCTACATATCTTGGGAAAATGAAACATACGAAAGGGGTTAGCTCAAAAGCTCACTAAGGTTAAGAAATACCATGGAAGATAACATAAATATTAAGCAAGGAGAATAATTTAAAACACATTCCTTTACCAGTAATAAACATGAACACTTTTATAGAAGGAATATGATCTTAGTATATAATTCCATAATAAAACATATTCATTTTTATCCTACTAGTCGAATGACAAAATGAAAAATCCATATAATTCTCATAATAAAGGAATGAAAAATTCTAGACATTTTGAAACATTTTGTCCATGCCTTAGCCAAGATGTCTAAAAATGATTAAGGCCTCGTCCAAAACCATTGATAAAATTGGGAAAGGCCTCAGCCAATTCCACGTCTAGTTGCCTCTTGAGACCTACCAATGCATCTAAGAGCTATAGTGGGCTCCACCCGTCACTTACTAAGTCCAACACATTCCTCATGTGAAAAGGGTGAAATATAACATAAAAATTTGTATTAAAAGTGGTATACAAAATGTCAATACTTTAACCATAAACCATGAATGGTATAAAAATAGCATATCCACAATCAAACATATCACAAAACCTTTAATTTTATATGGATATTTTGTATCATAATAAATCAAATTCAAATAATCTTAAAATCCATCAAAAGATGTTGACATAGATGAAATCAAAATCTTTTTTAGGGAAATATCTCTTTATATTTTGAAATCAATTAATAAAACGTAATTGTAAAAGAAGAAATTTATATTTGAAAATATTCTTATAAGCATGTAAGGTAAGAGTTAATGATGTTATAACATCAGAAAATAGCTGCACTCACCATATATGTTAAAAAAACATTCTTACCTTAATTTTGTCGAAAAGGTTATAAAGGACCCTGTTTGGAAAATGACAGAAAGATTCCTTTATAAAAATCTTATAAAAATAAAAAAAGTTATAATTGACTTTAAACCATACTATATAAAATAGTAAGAATGTTTTGATATATTTTTGTAAGAATCATGGATGTGGATGATAATGATGTCCTAGTAGATAATTACGTATAAAAAACCTTGGATAATGAAGAGATTGTAAAATTAACCATTACCATGTACTTTTCCTTAGTCAAGGGTAGGTTAACCACTTTAATAATGGTGAAATAATTTTTATTAAATTATAAAATAATCATATACATTAATATCATATCATATATTATCTTTTAACATTTGTTTGTTTATAATATATTAGTATTATCGTCGTTTCGAGTGTTAACTTTCTCATTTTCTTTTATGTGTTCTGTTAAATAACACGTGTTTGTTATGGGTAGGTTGTATATTATTATTATCCAAAATGATATCAAGTCCATAAACATTTTTTTAATCATAAAATTAAAATTAGTCGTGAATGGATACGATGGGGAATGAATCTCATTGTGTTAATGGACATGATAGTCCGTACGTACGCACGAGTGACAATATCATTCTTTTGATATTAAATTCTTATATAATAGATTGATATATCATATATATAGAATCATTATAATGTTATATTTGTTATTTACATCATTTATACACATTATTGTACCCATCCAAATTATAAAATGTTTGAATTACAAACTACACCACGACGTGGAGACGGTTAGCCACACGTACGCATGTGTGGTGAATTTTTCATTCATAGAATGTATAAACAACTAATATGGTTGTACCATATTTATAATAACATAGCAGTATATAGATGATACTGGAGTTATTATTTTATAATGGAAACAACAAAGAAATAAGAAGAGGAAGAAGAAATTAACATGAAAGAGGGTGGTGAAATTATTACCTCTTCTTCGGGTGCTTCCTTTTCATTTGATCAAAAGGGATTATTAGGATGGATTTGTGACTAAATGAAGGACTCTATATTTAAGTGAGGGACTTTGAGAGTACATTTGGTTAGGTGTTGTCCATGAAAAATCGATTTGTAGGTGTGAATTTGAGAGAAGGAAAGTTCCCTTTTATAAGAGGGGTGAGGGGCACCTTAGAAAAAATATAAATTATTATTTTATAATAAATTCATATTCGTTTTATAATGGTTCCATACTGACTTATTTTGTGGATAAGGTGGGTATGGGTATAATTACACTCAACCAATATGTTTTAGACAGGTTTGGGTCACTATATTTACCTTACCCTTTAGATTTAACTCTTAGATAATTAGTTTGACATTTACCATGTGTCTATGTATTTTTATAATATATGGTTAATAAACATAGTATAAACTCCCAAGATAACCCCAAGTGGTTCATAAATGATATACCTATATTTATATAAGTCCTTTGGCAAAATCGTTGATTTTTATGAATATTACATCAATTCATAATATAATATTTGTTTTATATATAATGTTATGTCAATTTCGACACTATTTAATAATTGATTTTTTTAAAGTCATAACCACATTATTAAATGGAAATAAATTCATTTAATGCATCACAACATCTCATAGTAACATATAAAATTCTTGTATGGCATCAAATCGTCAAATTTTATTTATTTTAACATTTATAATTCCATTTATTTGATTCTTTCATTAATAAGGAAAATACAACATCGTCGTTGTGTCATACATAAATTTAATTATTCCAGGTATAAAAATTATAAATAAAATACCATTATTTGTTAAATATTTTTATCTTTATAATGTATATTTATAGTCGACTTTATCTTAGGATTATCCCTATGTAAAAATTCTTTATCTAAAAGATATATGATTAGGTCATTTTTGTATTTACATTAACTTAATTAATATAAAGTGTCATTGTCACTTACAAGTGGCTCCATGGGGTCCCAAAATGGACCCAAAGATACCCATGGTCGGAAATGTATCATCCAATAGAGTTATGACGCATGTTAGGGTAATTTAATATGATTATAATATATTTTTTGTACCCTTATTTATCAGATTTACCCTTTAACCATGGAAAATAAAATATTTATCGAAGTAATTATTCAAAATGTCTAAAAATAAAAGAAACCTATTTAAAAAATTTAGACCTCATGATTCTAAATATAGAATCCATTTTTCTAAATTCAAAACACAGAATTGGCAGAAATTAATTTAAAATTAATTTCCTTTTTCAAAACAAAAAAGCATGTTTTTTAAGAAATAATAACTATCAAAAGATTGACATTTGTTTATATTCAGTTTAGATGTAAAATTACATCTATTGACCAACATTGGATTAAATGTTAAAAATATAATCTAATTATAATTTTAAACCACTAAATAGTATAAATTTTCCTTATAAATTATTTTGAAAAAAATGTTGTTTTTAATTAAAGTATATTGTTTTTTACTATTCATCAAAAATTGAATGTTTTCAAAAAAAATACCAAAAATTCACCCCTAATCTAATTTAAATATTACAAATCCAAAAATGAAGTCCATTTTGAACGATAAAATTTATAAAATTTCAAAAATTTGGTATTACTACTCATAACAGCTAGTTTTATTGGATGTGGTGTGTTAGAACTCGAAATTGCATACAACACACACAATTGTGTTATTCAAAGAGAAGCTTTCCATGGAAGCTTGCAGTGTAACATTCTCCCTTACATCAAATAATTCCTTTCTCAAAATTTCTAGAATATTACTGCATAAAAAGACTCGAGTGGGTCTTTATCATAAGTTCCTCAGGTTCCCACATTGCCTCTTCCTTCTTATGGTTTCTCCATAGAACTTTTACCAGAGAAGTCGTCCGGTTTCTCAGAACTTATTCTCTAGTGACAAGAATACTACCGGATCTTTGCAATAAGAAATATTGGGTTCCAATTCTAATTCCCTGTAGGTGAGTACATGCATTGGGCCAGGCATGTATTTTCTCAATAGTGATATGTAGAACACATCGTGAACTTGGAAGAGACTTGGAGGCATTTCCAAACAGTATGTTACAACCTCAATTCATTCTAGATTTTTGAATGTTCCAATGTAACTGGGACTCAATTTACCCTTCTTACCAAAATGTATAACTCCTTTCCATGGAGATAACTTTATGAAAACATGATCTCCTACTTGAAATTCCAAATCCTTCTTTCTGTTATCGGCATAGCTCTCCGGCCTACTTCGAGCTGCTTTGATGTGGTTTTGGATTACCTTCGCATTTTCCATCATTTCCTCCATATGTTATGTTCCTACGAGTTTTCTTTCACCAACATCATCCCAACAGGTTGGTGTGTGACATCTCTTTTGTTATAACTCTTGATATGGTACCATCTGAATACTCGAATGGAAGCTATTGTTATTAAAAAATTCACCCAGAGGTAAATATTGATCACTCATACCTTAAAAGTCAAGTGAGCAAGATCTCCACATGCCTTATAAGGTTTGAATAGTCTGTTCTGATTGTCCATTAGTTTGAGGGTGGTAGGTAGTCTTCAAATGAATTTCAGTATCCAGGGATTTCTGAAGACTTTTCCAAAATCTTGATGAAAATGGGGATCATGATCAGAAACAATTGATAGGGGTACTCCATGAAGTCTCACAACTTCATTAAAATATATTCTTGTTAGACGTTCAAGTTGTAAATATTATCTTTTAGAAAGAAAATGTTCTGACCTGGAAATATGATCAACTATGACCCATATTTAATCGTTCCTTCTAGGAGTCTTTGATAGTCCCATGACAATGTCTGTCGTAATATTATCCCATTTCAACTCAGGTATGGGAAGTGGTTGCATGACTCCTCCAGGTTGTTGCCTTCCAACTTTCACTTATTGACAAACCATACATCTTGACACAAAATCAGCAATCACCCTCTTCATGTTGTCCCACCAAAAATGTTTCTTCAAATCCCTATACATCTTTGTGATACCAGGGTGTATAGAGAAATTGGAACTATGAACATCATCCAAAAATTCCCTTTTTAGATTAGGTATATCGGGAACACAAAGTCTCTTCCCAAATTTCAAAATTCCATCTTCATACACAAATTCACTCAGTCCCCAATCATTCAAAAATTGAATCCTTTTTTGAAACTCGTCATCATCAACGTGAGAAATTTTTATCCTTTCTAGTAAAGATGGTGTGGAAACCATTTGACAAAACCATTGATGTTTCACCTTCCATGGTTATTCCCATATCCATCTTTACTAGAACCATGAATATATGATCCATTTCAACTCTCATCTTGTTCAAAACTCCATGATATTTTCTGGTCAATGCATCTTCCACATTATTTTCCTTCCCCGTGTGGTAGTATATCGTGCAATCATAATACTTGAGTAGTTCAATCCGTCGTATTTGTATCATGTTGAGTTCTTTCAGTGAAAAAATATACTTCAAGCTCTTATGATCAATATATATCTAAAATTTTTCACCATAGAGATAATATATTCGTATCTTCCAATCCAATATTACAGCTACTAACTCAAGATCATGAGTAGGATTATTTTTTTCATGAATTTTTAGGTATCGTGATGCCTAGGAAATAACCCTATCATTCAACATATGGACACAACCAAGTCATTTCTTTGATGCGTCACTATAAATAACAAACTCATCATTCCCTAATGGTGGAGTCGATTTAGGATAATTGACTAATCTTCTCTTCAGTTATTCAATACATTCTTCACACTCATTTGTGTAATAAAATTTAACCACTATATGTGTGATCTTGGTTAATGGGTTAGACAATTGGGTAAAATTCTGGACGAAACACAGATAATGACCTGCTAAACCAATAAAACTGCATACCTTAGTTATACTCTTCGGTGCTGGTCATTATTGGATTGCTCTTGTCTTAGAAGGATCAACGGAGATTCCATCCTTAGAGGCAATATGGCCAAGAAAAGAAATCTCTTGAATCCAGAATTCACACTTTCTAAACTTCCCATATAATTCGTGTCTTTTAAGAGTCTTTAGAATAATGTAGAAGTTATTTTCATGATATTTGTAGCATTTGGAGTATACCAAGATATCATCAATAAATACCTCTAAAAAGTCATCACGATATTCCTTGAAAACTGTATTCATTAGATCCATGAAGAGACAGGGTGCATAAGTCAATCCAAAATGCATTACAGTAAACTCGTAATGCCAATTTCTGGTTCGAAATGCTTTTTTCAGATTGTATTCCTTCTTCACACACAACTGATGATATCCAGATCAAAGGTAAATCATTGAAAAGTATTGAGATCCTTGAATTTGGTTGAATAAATCATCAATGTGAGGTAGGGGATACTTGTTCTTTATTATTATAACATTAATCTCTCTATAGACAATGCACAACCTCATAGATCGATCTTTCTTTTTTACATAAAGAATAGGGGATCCCCATAGAGAAAAACTAGGGTGAGTAAATAACATATTACTAAATTCCTCTAGTTATTTCCTTAGTTCCTCTAATTCAATAGCGACCATTCTATAAGGGGTCTTCGATATGGGCCTTGATACAGGAATTAAATCAATGGAAAACTCAATTTCTCATTATGGAGGATGTCCAGTTAAATCCTCTGAAAATACATCAACATACTCCTGCACAATAGGTACATCCTCTATTTGAACATTCTTTTCCTCAAAAAAGTTATTTAATTCGCTTCCTCCACAATAATTGAATTTAGTTGAGCTACTGGGTGTGGATCTAGATAAGAATTAGGCGGTGACGATTCTGCTCTAATGATAAGGTGTTCCTTATCATCATCAACAAAAATAGTAACCTCCTTTTTATTACAATATATTTTTGCATCATGGTACGAAATCCAATCCCTACCGAGGATTATATCAAATTAAATCATGGGTATAACGAAGATATTAGCTGATAAAGAACATTTATATGCCCAATTGGGAACTGATTCACAGAACATCGTAGCAATGATACTTTCCTTTGGGGTTTTGACTAATAACTCAGTTGTTAAATCAAATTGGAAATATCTAATTTTGATAGAAAACTGGGAAGATATGAAACTATGCGATGATCCAGAATCAAATAAAGCATTGGCTAAATGTGAGGAAACCATTAAATTTCATGCCACCACATCTTTCGGGGCATCAACCCTAGTAGTAGTGATTTCATAAGATTTTCCATGATACCTTAGCCTTTTTGAGGTATGTTTCCCTAATGCTTAGGACATTCATTTGCATAATGTATCATTTTCCTACAATTATAGCATTGAACATTGGTAGTGTCTTTTTTTCCCTTACAATCACCACCAAGATGGCCTTTCTGTCCACATTTGTAGAATACTCATTTTCTTTTTAGACAGGCACTAAGGTGCTTCCTTCCACAATTCTCATAGGGTGGAAATTCAATTCTTCCATTCATCCCTATATCCTTATTTACTTTCCTAGAGTTTCCAGTAGATTTCTTATTCTCTTGCTTTGCTTTAAAGTCATAAGACTTACAGAATTCATTTTCTGTCTTGATAGCACATGGGACAATATCTTCGTATGATCAGATGGATTATGATAATAATGCTCGATGAAGAAATTGTTTTAACCCATAAATTAAATGGTAAATCCAACTTCTTGGGTTAGGTATATAATCATAATCATGCATCGCTAACCTTGTAAAGTAAGCTTCATACTTTTCATCATTTCCAACCTCCTTTTTCCTCAGACTGAGAAATTGTCTTTCCATATCTGGTCAATGGTCGTGAGGAATGTATTTTTCTAATAAAATCTCTTTAAACTCTTTCCATTCCATACATGATTCCTTTTCATCCTCCTTTGTTTTTTTATTCAATGACCACCATTGATCATCATCTCTAGTGAGGCGATAAACTTCCATGAAAGCTTTTTCCCTTTCACTACTCACCAATGCCTGAAATATATTCTATAGGGAATTTATACATTGATCAAATATGAATGAATTTGTACTCCCATTGAATTTTGGTGATTGTTTCCTCATGAAGAAATCTAACATTGATCTTCCACGATATGGATCAGGTTGCTCCATACGGGTAAGGTTATTATTCATAACTTGAGTGAGTTGTCTCATTAATGTGATAAGTTGATCAGCACTAGTTGTATCATTAGCTCCACAATAATTATCTTGAGAAGGAGGGAAATCCTTACATGGATTTCATGCATTGATACGGTTTCCATTCCTTCCACTAGGTGCCATTTCTAAACAGTGGCTTACATTAGATTAGATTATGAATTTCAATACATAAATCCAAACTTGTAAAATAGTTAACATAAATTGAACAGTTTATGTATATAATCCAGAATCATAAAAATGTTATCATTGATGATGTATATACTTATGAACCCTTCAGAATGGTTTGTAAATAAAATGATAATTATCCTAATCATATCCCCCTGGAGTGTCGTAACCAAGAGTGATGCAAGGCCCGTTGTCGTGCAACAGTTCCCATTTGATTCTAGGTCAAAGTAGTGTTTTCAAGTTTTACCCCTTGGTACATCTATGCTAGAGCCGCCTCTACCTGCTCGTATCCAGACAGGGATATATTGTTTGGAAAACTCTAAAAATATATACAATACCAAAATTCTAGGATGTTCTTATATACTAATATTCAATGTATATCTTTGGAAAATGTTCTCTAATCAGAGTTTACCTAAATCTAGTTTCCAAGGTTTGTACTAAACTTCCTCTGATACCAACTCTAACACCCTGACCCTAGTTACCCAAAGTCGGTGCATTATTACATAACATTGGCATGATCACAAGGAAATCATGTCTCGAAAGATAGATATGTTTAATATTATTGGAAACAATATTCATATATAAGTTCCATATTACAACTTGAAAAGAAATACAACCCAAATTTATTCCATTGGAAATATCAAATACTCCTAGAAAATTTCTACAAGTCACTCATAACTAACTTATTCATATCCTGGGAAAACGAAACATACGAAAGGGGTGAGCTCAAATGCTCAGTAAGGGTATGCAATACGGTGGAAGATAACATAAATATTAATCTTGGTGAATTATTGAAAAAACATTCCTTTACCAATAATAAAAATGAACACTTTATGGCGGGAATAAGACCATAGTAAATAATTATATAATAAAACATAATCATTGGTATTATAATAGTCGAATGACCACATGAACAATGAATATTATTTTCATAATGAGAGAATGCATAATGCCAGACATTCTAAAACATTTTTTCATAGCCTCGGCCAATTCCATGTCTAGTTGTCTCATGAGACCCACCAATGCATCGAGGAGCTATAGCGGGCTCCACCCATTACTTACTATGTTAAATACATTCCTCATATGAAAAGGGTGAAATATAACATAAGAATTCGTATTAAAACTAGAATAATAAATGTCAGTACGTTAACAATAAACCATGAATGGTATAAAAATAGGACATCCACAGTCATACATATCACAAAAACATCAATACAATATGGAAGATTTGTATCATAATAAATCAACTTCAAATAAGATTAAAATCCATCAAAGGATGTTGATATAGATGAAATCAAAACCTTTTTAGAGAAATATCTCTTTCAATTTTGAAATCATATAAAAGTAACGTATTTATAAAAGATACATTTATATTTGAAAATATTCTTATAATCATGTAATGGAAGCTTCAATGATGTTTTAACAGTGGAAGATAGCCACACCCATCATATAAGTTAAAAAAACATTCTTACCTAAATTTTTTCCAAATGGTTATAAAGGACCTTGTTTGGAAAACGAAGGAAAGATTCCTTTATAAACATATTATAAAAGTAAAATAAGGTTATAAATGAATTTAACCAATAGTATATAAAATACTAAGAATGTTTTGAAGTACATTTATAAGAAACATGGATGTGTATGATAAAGACGTCCCAGTAGATAATTACGTATAAACAACCTCAGATAATGAAGAGATAGTGAAATTAACCCTTACCACGCACTTTTCCTTGGTCGAGGGTATGTTAACCACCTGTATAATGGTGAAACAATTGTTATTAAATTATTCAATAATAATATAAATTAATATGATCTCATATATGATCTTTTAATATTTTATTGTCAACAATATTTTAGTATTATCATCATTACGGGTGTTAACTTACTCATTTTATTTTATGTGTTTTATTACATAAGACGTGTTTATTATGGTTAGTTTTTATATTATTAAAATCCAAAATTATATCATGTCCTTAAAAATTATTTTTAATCTTCAAAATAAAATTATTCTTGAATGGATACGATTGGGAATGAATCTCATCGTGTTCATGGAGACGGTAATCCGTACGTACGCATGGGAAACAATATCATTCTTTGGATATTAAAATCATATATAATAGAATGATATATCATATATATCACAACATTATAATTTTATATTTGTTATTTACATCATTTATACTCATTATTGTACCCGTCCAAATGATGTAATGTTTGAATAACAAACTACACCATGACGTGGAGACGGTAAGCTATACGTACGAACGTGTAGTGACTTATTCCTTCATAGGATGAATAAAAAAATAATATGTTTGTACCATATTTCTAATCACATAACATTATATATAAGATACTGGAGTTATTATTTTATATTGGAAAAAACAAGGAATGTAGAAGTTGAAGAAGAAAAGAACATGAAAGAGGGTGGTGAAATTATTACCTCTTCTTCGGGTTCTTCCTTTTTATTTGATCAAAAGGTCTCCATAGGATGGCTTTATGACTAAAGTAATGCCTTTAGGACGAAGTGAGGGAAATTGGGAGGCTATTGGGGCCTTGATTGGCCATGCCAAATGGATTTGGAGGTGTGGATTTGAGAGAAGGGGAAGTTCCCTATTATATGAGGGATGAGGGGCACCTTAGGAAAAACATTAAAGATTATTTTATTATAAATTCATATTCGGTTTATAATGGATCAAAAATTATTTATTGCTAGGATATGGTATGGAGGGGTCTAAATACACTCAACCAATACATTTTAAATATGTATGGGTCACTATAGTAACCTTATCTTTTAGATTTAACTCTTAGTTAATTATTTTGAAATTTTCCATGTCTCCTTTTATTTTTATATTATATGGTTAATAAAAATTCTATAAACTACCAAGAGAACCCCATGTGGTTCACCAATTATATACCTATCGTTATATAAGTCATTTGGGCGAATCATAGATATTTAAGAATATTATATCAATTAATAATATAATATTTGTTTTAAAAATTATTTTATGTTAATTTTGACACTATTTAATGATTTATTTTTTTCAAGTTATAAAAACATTATTAATTATAAATAAATTCAATTAATGAATCATAACATGTCCTATTAACCTAAAAAATTTAGGTATGGCATCAAAACATTCAAATAATTTTTATTTTAACATTTATAATGCCATTTATTTGATTCTTTCATTAATAAAGAAAATACAGCATAAACATTGTGTCATAAATATATTTAATTATTCGATGTATACAAATTATAAATAAAATACCATTATATTTTAAATATTTTTATCTGTCAAATGAATATTTATAGTGGAATTTATCTTATGTGTAACCCTATGTAAATGTTTTTTACTAAAAGATATATGCTTATGTCATTTATGTACTACTTTAACTTAGTTAATATAAAGTGTCATTATCCCTTATATGTCACTCCATGGGGTCCCAAAATCCACTAAAAGATTCCCATGGTTGTACATTTATCATCCAATATGTTTAGGACATGGGTTAGGCTAATTTTATATTATTATAATATTATTTTTTATCCTTATTTACCGGATTTACTCTTTAACCATGATAAATAAAATATTTACCGAAGTAATTATTCAAAATGACAAAAATAAAAGTTACCTATTTACACAATTTGGACCTCCTGATTCTAAATATGGAATCCATTTTTCTAAATTCAATACACAGAAATATAAGAAATTAATTTTAAATTCATTTCCACTGTCAAAACAAAAAGCGTGTTTTTTAAGAAATAATAACTATCAAAAGATTGACATCTGTTTATGTTCATTTTAAATGTAAAATTATGACCAATGGCCAATTATGGATTAAATGGTAAAAATATAATCCAATTATACTTTAAAACCACTCAATTTTATAATTTATCATTAAAAAATATTTTGAAATAAATTGTTTTTAATTAAAGTTTATTATTTTTTATTATTCATCAAAAATTGAAATTTTTCAAAAAAAATACCAAAAAATCACATTACGCTAATTTTGATATTCTGAATCCGAAAATGATGTTCATTTTTAATGATAAAATTTATAAAATTTTAAAAAGTTGGTATTACAGTTAAGAACAGCTAGTTTGATTGGTTATTGTGTGTTAGAACCTGAATTTGCATACAACACAAGCTATTATATTATTAAAAGATAAGTGTACCAAGGAAGCTTGGGGTGTTACATGAAAACTACACAGAGACAAATTAATTCTTATGCCGACAGGAGACGGAGGACTTGGAGTTTGAGTAGGGAGACCGTGTCTTCCTATGGGCCTCAACTGATGAGGATTACATAGATTTAGCTTGGGTAGCAAGCTATCTCTAAGGTTCATTGGACATATCCTGATATTCATAAGAGTAGGAAAGGAGGAAAACCACACAGATCTTCCCCCAAATATGCACTAGGCTCATAATATTTTTGACGTGTCATTGTTGAGGAGATACGTGAAGGACCTATCTAACGTCACCTACTGGGGTGAGTTGGACATTGAAGATGGGGAAATGTTTTCATAGTTCCTAGTAGAGATTGGGGATTGACAGGAGTGGGCCTTCTATGGAGGGTTGATTCCTCTAGGGCGAGTTCAGTGTTAGAATGGGAACCTCCAAGAGAGCGCATGAGAGTGGGAGTCTCAGATTCTTTCTTAGTACCCCACTGTTTTATTTTTCATTGTTTTTGAATTCATGGGCATAAATCCCAATGGTGTGGAAAATTTAATTTCCCAAAAATTCTGTAAAACATTTTTTAAATTTGGAATTATTACGTGACAAAAAAAATGGATGACCTCATATTCTGAGTCCTGGAGTGCTCGGAATGATCCATTGAAAAATGTTAAGCTTTAACTAGTGTGTGTGAGCCGTTTTCCTGAAAAAAGGTTTAATAACTCTTAAACGGGTGGTCAGATCGGAAATATGAGGTCACCATTGTGTTCAGGCTGGCGGGTTTACCATCGGTACAACTTAAGTTTAGTTGGTGCATGCATCCATTGAGAAAACCTGAAAATGTCATAATCATAAATAAAATTATTAAATAAAATTATTTTATTTTCAAAATTCTTATAACTCATGAACGGTGACACGAATTAAAAATACAAGACCACCACTGAACTTGTGAGGGTATGATTTCATTTGGTAGATCCAAACATTGGCCAGCGTGGGTCAATAAGGAAAGTTATTTTTTTGGCCATAAATAAAATAATTAAGTAAAAAATATTTATTCTCAAATTTTTTTAACTCCTAAACGGTAACATGGATTGGAAATCTGAGAGTACTGTTGAGCTCGTAAGGGTGTGTTTCCCTTAGGCAGATCCTTACCATGACCGGCACTAGTTGAGGGTGAATGTAAGTAAATTTTCACCTTTTTTAAAGGTACGTTCAATAAGCATGTGGGTAGAGTTTTCTATCATTTAAATCGGTGCTTGGATTAAAAATCTAATAGCACCATTAAATTCTCAATGCTGAGATTTTCATAGGCGAATCATTACTTATACCATATAGGGTTAGAAAAAAAAGTTATTTTTTATACTTTACAAAAAATATTTAACTCCAAAATTATTTTATTCATTCCCTGTAACCCTTGAGTAATGGTTGCTGGATTGCAGTGTAGTGTCTTGTTTGAATGGAAGTCATTTAATGACATGAAATTTGGATTTTGTAACCACGACATTCATTGATTTAATGGAACATTCATTATGGGTTATTAATGAACCACATTTATGAAATGCAATGTGGGTGGTTCCATCTCATCAATTTAAAAAAAGCATGGGAATGGGTTTTGGTTACTCATGGGAGGAACCTCTAACAAAGTTCCAAATAATCCTTCCACCAACATAGAATGGAGATTTGATGATCGTTAGAGGATTCAAACCTGAAAATGATGGGTGACAACAAGAACCTTCAAACGCGGGTTCATCTCCATTATCTGCAGCTTCTTCAAACAAGTTCAAGGTAGAGGTTCTAATTAAGAGTTTTTAGAATCATCTACTCTTGTTGATGTAGAACGCTTCACATCATATAATGATAATGGGGAGGGTGAGGGCCGAACCTAACAATGTTGAGACCCTCTTCCAATCTCATTTTGATGAATTCTTTGTAAGTGACTGATAAATACGATTGCAAGGTGAAAACGAGGTCCTTGCAGTGTAGGTTGCGTCCCAGGAGGATTTGAGGCAATGATGAGAAGAAAATAAGATAACCTAAAGATCACTGGTGGTCTATGTAAGCCTTGCTGGTGATGCGGTGCCAGCGATCAAAGGAGGCGGCGGTTGGATTCCACCGGTCATGTGGTGGGGGCGGCTCCCAAAGGTGCCTCTATGGACATGGGAGACGGACCAACACAAGCAACATTGACTCTGGGCAGCCTACTATAGCGGCGCTGTCACGACCTGACCCTACCCGGGCTAGAAACATAACTACCCCAAGACCGCCTCCATATGACAGGGGCTGGAGACCAGCACCGAAGGCACAATAACTCGGGGCGGCCTTTGCCTAAGTACATGTACACACGCATGCAGAACACTCAATGTAAAATATCAGAGTAAAAGTGAAAAGACATGTAAAGAAAAGGGTAACTACTATATATAAACCACCAAGTTCATCGACATCAAACATTAGAAATCAGGTTGAACGTAAACTGAAATGAAAAGGGGAAAAACACGCGCCCAACCAAAAATTTCCACAACCCAGCCATAGGTAAAAAAGGAAAACAGCTGGAAGGGTCCCCCACCTGGAACCCAACTTCGACCATCGCACGCGGTCCACGCTCCAGAACTCCTAAGCTTCACTGAAGTCACGACCAACCTGTCCATCGTCTACAAGGGAACACCATCTACTGGCAGAGCCCAAGAAGGGGTGAGTATAAAAATGCTTAATAGGATACCCTGAAGGCTCAAGGGAGAAACAAAAGATGTACCGAAGGGTGACCGTTTGATCGAACAGGGGAAATTAAATGAGTATAACCGAAAGTGCAGTAAAGAGTACTGTAAAGAGTCCATCTCAAACCAACAAGAGGAATGAAGGTGGACTCGTCCAGACACAAGGATCTAGAAACAGTGAGAAGATTAACTTCTCGTCGAGTCTTTTCTACCTATAGCAGGAGAGTAGACTCGTCCAACCATGAGAATCTAGACACGGAAATCACAGGGCATACCCCACGCGTCTTCGCCTATCCTGGATGGAGAGTAACCAAATCCATGATATGGGTACTAGAAAAAGGTATATAAAAGTCCATATGCTCAATCAAGAAGCCCAAACAAGATAGTAAGGGAATCTCCATCCCATTGCTCATCCCAAGAAAAGTGTAGCCAATAGTCCCTGAAGTAAACACCATCGATGCCCAGCATCCCGCACATCAACCCCAAACTGAAATTAAAGGGTGTCAAACCATCGTACCTTGACACTATCCGCTTTGGGAGGCACTGAATTGCCCGCAAGGTTTTAGGTCGTGTCACAAGGACTCATATCGGTGGGGGAAAGCACCGCTCGTACTTGAGAGTTCTGGGGGAACGTAAAACCACACCATGTCACTGCCCCGCAGTGGGGAGGTCTGCTCAAAGTCGGCAGGCGACCCCCTACCCAGCCCCACTGAAGGGTCCCTGGAAGTCAATGGGATCCCACTACAGGGAGACCTGGAATGAGTCGATGGGTGCCACACTGCCCAGCCCTGTAACATGGTAATTCACTGGAGGGCGACCCAGCTAATGTCGGTGATAGGACCACTGCCCAGCCCAACTAGAGGTAACCTGACATCAGGGACCACTACCCAACCCTTCTGAAGGAATGACGGACATTGGGGACCACTGCCTAGCCCCGATGGAGGTAAGCCCAGCATCGGGGACCACTGCCCTGCCCCGCTATATGTATGCCCGACATCGGGGACCACTGCCCAGCCCCGCTGGAGGTAAGCCCGGCACTGCACTAGCCATCCCTACTGGATGGTACTGATCGGTGAATACCACAGTACTGGACATCCTTTCTAGATGGTAAACCACTGGCGAGCCCTGCTCGATACAACGTCATCCCTGCTGGAAACAACCTCAGCCCTTCAGGAAACAACCTCAGCACTGTTGGTAACAACCTCAGCCCTACTGGAAAAAACCTCATCCCTGTTGGAAACAACCTCATCTCAGCTGGTAACAACCTCAGCCCTACTGGTAACAACCTCATCCCTGCTAGAAACAACCACATCTCTGCTGGTAAAAACCTCATGGGTAGAATATCGGTGCCCGCATAGAGTGTTGGTCACATCGAATCAACAAGAATTCTACCAGGGATCATAGAGTTATGGGAGAATCTCCACAGGACTCACAAGGCGATCCCACTCCAAGCCGTTGAGTCACCGTCGAAGCGGACCAAGTCAACTCATCCCAGTAAGGAGGGGGGGAACACCTACACTATACGAACACCCGTAGATGCAAACGATGTCGCTGTCCGGTGAAAGGGCACGGTACTGAAACCCCTCACACCTAAAGAAAAGAGGGACAAAGCATCGAGAACAAAACCAGGGGAGACCACTCAACCCTGTTGGTCAAAACCATCGTGAAGTGGACCAGGGTAAAACTCAACCCTGCTGGTCAAACAAACGAGCACCGCTCCAGGGGAAGACTCAACCCTGTTGGTCAAAAGTCGAGAACCGAGGAACCCTCTAAGTCGCGAGCGGTCAAAAGTACGTAAAGCTGAACACAACACGCACATGGGACCACACGACGTGTGGCCCCAAGTCAACCCCAACCAATCGAACAAGCATTCTCAGGTACCAACAACCACATTTACCTACAAGCATTCCCGTATACTCCCCGAGTGTACCACGTTCCAACTCAACGGCTATCGTTCACACGACACCCAATGTCAACGCGAAGGCATGAACATAACAAATCCACCTCAAAGGCCCAGGCATGGCCAACCACATCTCTTCAAGCACTAAAATCACTCAGATGGGAGTGGATGCGATCACACGACAAGGTTCTACTACAAACACGGTAGAATAACCACCACTGGGGCACCCTTCATATTTCCACATTTAATAATTTCGCGTATGAGGCTCCGATCGCCTGAACAGATTACACCGGTGTAATGTTCTCAGAAAAAGATGTGAGATAGACTACTTACTCACCTCAAACAGATATTCGGAGAAAAAGATGCATTCGAGCGCACCGCACATGAGCGACGCTTCATGGGACCCGCTACCCAGTCTTGAAACACTACGAACGGATCGCACCGTTGTGATCCTCTTGAAAAAGTACACGTGATGGACTATTCAATTGTCCAAAACGGTTTCCCGGTGATAGAGATGGAAAATCATAGTCAACGCCCAAACTGCCCTAATGGGGCCCACACCATCATGTGGAATTAGGGCGGGCATATGACACCATTGAAATCCCCTCAGAAAAACATCCAGAATCAACTCCTCGCACGCCCCGAATGGATTCCCAATGAGAAAGTCGCTAAACGCTGCTCGCAGCTCAAAAGATGGGCCGTGAGGCCCATGCCTCAACTTCGGCCTCAATGCCTGAAACAACCCTGGTAAGATCCACCTCGGTGCCAGGGTCCCAGTGCCACTTACGAAGCTTAAAACGGACTTTGGACGCATCCGCGCCGTCCAAAACGAGAATTCCTAGGAAGCCCGCTTAGCTGCTTTACGCACGTGTCATGCCCCCAACCCCTTGTCTCGAAAGATAAAACTCCTGGAACCACATCAAAGAGTCTGCCTCGACGTCAGGTCCACGCCACCGTAGAAGTCACACAAAACGGACGCCCATAGAAAATGTTACGGGTGTCCAAATTTTTCTAAGGGAGTCTACCCCTGGGCCGGATCGGGGCGGTCCGGCCGGACCACCCCGCTCGGGCCGCCGCACAGTGGCCTGCCACCTCCAGTGAGGCCCCCATGCCCACGTGCCCCGCGTGCGACTCCTCCACCGACTGGCCGACACGGCCATTCACCTTTCCACGCGGAGACCCGCATCACGCGGGTCCCAGTCTCCCCGTGGGGGTTGCGCGCCTACGACGCCGATCGCCCCCCCGCCGGCGCACTCGGCCGGTCCACCTATGCCGCCCCGCACGAGCGAGGTGCCGCCCAGATGGACGGATGACCAGCCGCCCTTCTGCTACGCCCGCTGCAGCGCCGTCGTGCCGGAACGCCGCGCCGCAGTCCCGGAACCGTCGTCCGCCGCCTAGAACCGCCGGAAAACCAGGAATTCGCCCGGTACTTCCCGGGGCTGCCCCGTGCACCCCGGGACTCGGATTTTCGATCCGAGAAAAGAGTCAAAAACCTTAGAACATATACTACACATCCGTGGGCTTCGATCTATGATCGGACAGAAATTATATTGTATAAATTGGGATCAAAGACTGTGGTAAATTGAAAATGAAAACGATAAACCCCTACCTCGAAAGGGCATAGCCCGACGCTTCATGTGCGGACGGTCAGAACCGCTGCGCCTCACCAGAGTTGATTCACTAGAGCTAGAGGAGAGGGGAGGGTTTGTGGAAGAAGAAGAAGAAGAAGAAGAAGAAGTGGTGGGGGTGTTTTAGTACAAATCACTTAAACGCCCTCCCGAAAGCCCCGAACCCAAAATTACGGCAAGGTCGGGGTTAAACCTCCCATAGGATAAAAACCAGGTTCCAAGCACAACGGTGGTCTCAGAATTGTAATCTAAAGCCCCGTTCAATACTTATTAAACTGAACGCCCAAATCCACCAAATTATGAAAACACCCTTGGGGCCATTTTTCACAGAAGACCCGCGCCCGTGAAACTTACACCCCTTCTAGGGTAAAAGGCACGCTCTGAACTCAACAGTGCCCTCGGTTCTCTAATCTGATCCATCTTTCAAGAGATACTCGAGTTTAACCATTAAACGAATTAATTAATTAATTTAATTATCCATCTAACGTTCCCAAAGCGGTTGAGGGGTCCAAACGTCCTGCGCCAACAAGTTTTTTGTTGTTCCTAGGGTAAAAACCCCATTCCAGACCCATCCGTACACTAAAATCTCTGATCTAGACCACAGTTTAGGAGTTACCCCATTTATTTGGCATTTCTAGTGTGAACGCACTTAAAATTTTATTCCGTCCACACCAGGGCTCGGAATCGCACGCCGTCGGAAGGATATGCTCTAGAATAATATCAAGATTGTTCCACAATATTTTTCTACAAAAACTGGGTTCTTACTTCATCCCCTCCTCCATGCTTTTCTTCCCTGAAAAGAAAAACCAGGGAGAAACCCAGCATGCTAAGCCCGCACCGAGCTCTCTTGTACCTAGAAGAACTCATGCAAAGCTCTGCGCCACAACACACAGACCAAATGACTGGTCCGTTCACACGCGGTCTACCCTTTCTGATGACATGCAGAGGATCACACACACTTCTTCTCGGGTAAGCCACGCGGAAGACGTCATGCACCCACTCTAGCCTCTGGGGTTAGGGTAAGGCGGTAGGGAACCTCACCACCCTTTTCCCAATATCAAACGACCCAAAGGCTCTCAGGGGTAGCTCACCTCCCCGACCGAACCCTTACGTCACACGCTGCGACTAGAACCACCGCCCACACCTGGAACAATTCCCGGTGATTCCCTCCATCAGAATATCCATATGGTGGAACACCTAAGGATATCTGGTCGGGAAAGGATTCCCAGTCGATGTCCCACAACCAAGGATCTCTTACACGCTTGAATGGTGAAGGAATAGACACCATCGACTAAAGAAAAAGGTGTCATGCCTTTTTACCATACCAACATAGGGTTACCCCGATGCCTCACGTCACCATGGTAACACCTCATGCAAGGTGCGGGGAGAAAAGCATTTCACACACAGAGTCTAACAATTCTATAGCAGGAAGTAGAAGAGCTATAGAGAGTACCTCTTATCACCTCATGCTATGCAGGATCGTAGACATCCAAAGCTCGCGGCTATCCGCGGTCCCAACTGTCAGCTCCCGGAGCCTATCATGGACCGCATAGTGGTAATGAGAAGACCTCGTAAAGTCGTCCCCTACTACCAGATCGTCCCTCTCCTCTGCTAGCACCACCTATCTAGGTACTACTCTGATTACGGTCCTGCCTCCATCATGGTGGTGCACCTACTACCTTCCTGAAGCTCTCTACATGACTGGTCAGGTAGTCTTGTTCCAGGTGACCTCGTCTATCGCAAGCATAGCACCGACTCTCTATGGGCTGCACTGGTGCCCTCTAGTGCCACTGTGGTGTACGAACATGCTCGTGAGTCCAGTTATCGGAAATCCACCTACGTCGAGGTTCTGCTTCCCGATGCCCACTAGCTACGACAGACGTCTCAGCTCCAACGTGGCTGCTGCCACCACCAACTCTAGAATGCGACAGGATGGTCTCTGTCACCTGTGCCTGCTCTAGCACCCCGACATATGTGAAAATTCCAAGGGTACTATGACAACATGAATCTCTCGGTGGATACCCTTCTCAAACCTCTACGCTCAGATGTTATCGTCATGGACCAAGTCCGGGTAAAAGCATGCATGGTCTACGA
This sequence comes from Viscum album, assembly GCA_963277665.1. Lineage (NCBI taxonomy): Eukaryota > Viridiplantae > Streptophyta > Magnoliopsida > Santalales > Viscaceae > Viscum > Viscum album. Next base: position 1,759,803,087 of record OY728120.1, on the reverse strand, counting down.
AAATAGCCGCGTACTCGGCCACCGTCATCCCTCCCTGCTAAAACTGCAGGAGCTATTTAATCCTAATAGAGCACAAGAATGAGGGGAAAAACTCCTCACGGAACAACAACTGAAAGTTTCCCCATGAAAGAAACGACTCGTCAAGAAACTGAGTCACCAGACTCCACCAACGCCATGCTACTCCAAGGAAAAGGGTGGCTTCCAATGCCAATCTCTGATCTCTTGGTGTCTGCAGAAGCCTAAAAAGGTGAACCACTATCCCAAGTAAAACCTCTACTGCCTGAGGGTCTGTATCACCACTGAACCTCAGCGTTCTCTACCGCTGGAACTCACGGAGCGCACTCAACCTGTGCTCAGGCCCCGTCTTCTCTGCTGAAGCTGTCTGCTGCTCAACAGGTGGGGGTGCTGCTACCGTCCCACCCTGAGAAAGGGGCTCACATGATGGGTCCTGGACTGTGGCATCGTAGCTCACAGGTCATAGTCACAAACCAGAGATGGTATCCTGTCTGGCTGTCTTCGCGGATACATCCTGAAAATTATCAAGGAGTGTCATGGTCAGATGATCATGTGGATATATACAAATAACTACAATGATGGGGAGCTGACTGAAGAAGGACAAACAAAGACTCAATCCTATGTGATGCACAAACCAATTTTCCCTACAAAAAGTGTCTCAGCATTCCGAGTTGACAAACAGGTTATCAAGGTCTTGGTGAATGGATACGTCGGCCATCGCACCATCACTGGACTCCGTGTCCTGAGAGCCGCTCTTGAGACTCATAAACATTGTTTCCCTAAATCCCAACCAATTTCTCTTTTAGGGACGTCCACACAACATCCCATGGAACGAACCACATCTGATGCCACTTTGTCACGACCCGACCCTACCCAGGATCGAGACATAACGACCCCATGCCCGCCTCCATAGGCCAGAGGCTGGCGACCAGTGCTGAAGGCACAATTACTCGGGGCGGCCTTTGCCTAAGTACCCGTACACATGCACACATCACACTCAAGGAAAAAGTGCAGAGTAAAAGCGAAAAGAAAAGTAAAGAAAGGGAAACTGATATATATAAACCACAAAGTTCATCGACCTCTAACAGTACAAATCAAGCAGAAGGTAAAATGAAAATAAAAGAAGAAAAAACTGCGCCAAACCAAAAAGTGCCACAACCCGTCAATAGGTAAAACAAAAAGGAAAACATCTGGAAGGGTCCCCCACCTGGAACCAGACTCTGACCACCGCCCACAATCCATTATCTTGAACACCTAAGATCCACTGAATTCACGACTAACATGTCTGTCGTCTACAAGGGCACACCAAGTGCGATAAAATCCCAAGTGGTGGTGAGTATAAAAATACTCAGTAGGATACCCCAAAGGCTCGAGGGAGCAACAAAAGATGTACCGAAAGGTGAGAGGTAGATCGAACATGGGAAAGTAAAGTAGTACAACTGAAAGGGCAGTAAAGAGTACATTAAGGAGTCCAGCTCAACCCAGCAAGAGGAAAAAAGGTAGACTCGTCCATAAACAAGGAGTTGGAAATGGTGAGAAGATAAACTTCTCGTCGAGTCTTCACTACCTATAGCTGGAGAGTAGACTTGTCCAACCACGAAAAGCTAGACATAGAAATCACATGGCATACCCTTCGTGTCTTCGCCTCTCCTAGAAGGAGACTAACAAAAGCCAAGAAGTGGTTACTAGAACAAGGTATATACCTGTCCATATGCTCAATCAAGAAGCCTAAAAAAGATCATAAAGGGATGTCCATCTCATAGCTCAGTCCAAGAAAAGAGTTTCCAACAGTCCTAGAAGTAAACACCATCGATGCCCAGCATCCTGCACGTCTGCCCCAAACTGCAAGTCAAGGGGATCAAACTACCGCACCTCGACACTATCTGGTTTGGGAGGCACTGACTCGCCCGCATAACTTTAGGTCGTGTCACAAGTATGCGTCACAGTTGGGGAAATCTCCCCTCTTACTTGAGAGTTCTGGTTGAATGTCAAACCACACCATGTCACAGCCCCGCAGTCGAGAGGTCTTCTCAAAGTCGACAGGCGTCCCCCTTCCCAGCCCCGCTGGAGGGTCCCTAGAAGTCGGCGGGTTCCCACTACAGGGAGACCCGACAAGAGTCGATGGGTTCCACACTGCCCAGTCCCGTAATAGGATAATACACTGGAGGGTGACCTAGCTAAAGTCGACGATGGGACCACTGCCCAGCCCAACTGAAGGTAACCCGGCATCGTGGACCACTTCCCAGCCCGTCTGGAGGTAAGCCCGGCATCGGGGACCACTTCCCAGCCTCGCTGGAGGTAAGCCCAACATCGGGGACCACTTCCCAGCCCCACTGGAGGTATGACCGGCATTGGGTACCACTGCCCAGCCCCGCTGAAGGTATGCCCTGCATCGGGGACCACTACCCAACCCCACTGGAGGTAAGCCCGTCACTGCTTTGGCCATCCCTGCTAGATGGCACTGCTCGGTGAACACCGTTGTATTAGCCATCCCTGTAGGATGGTAACCCACTGGCGAGCCCTGCTCGATACAACCTCAGCCCTGCTGCAAACAACCTCAGCCCTGCTGGAAACAACCTCAGTGCTGCTGGTAACAACCACATCCCTGCTAATAACAACCTCAACACTTCTAGAAACAACCTCAGCTCTGTTGGTAACAACCTCAGCCCTACTGGAAACAACCTCAGACCTGCTGGAAACAACCCTAGCTCTACTGGTAACAACCTCTTGGGTAGAAGATTAGTGGCCGCATAAACTATTGGTCACACTGAATCCACAAGAACTCTACAAGGGAACACAGAGTGATGGGAGAATCTCCCCAGGCCTCACAAGTCGATCCTTCTATAATCCACTAAGTCACAATCGAAGAGGACCGAGTCAACTCATCCCAATAAAGGGGGAACACCCACACTATACGAACACTCGTAGTTGCAAACGGTGTCACAGTCCGGTGAAAGGGCACGTTACAGAAACCTCTCACAGCTAAAGAAACAGAGGAACAAACCATCGAGAATGAAACCATGGGATGACCACTCAACCCTGCTGGTCAAAACCATCAAGAAGAGGACCAGGGGAAAACTCAACCCTGCTAGTCAAACAATCGAGCACAGATCCAGGGGAAGACTCAACCATTCTGGTCAAAAGTCGAGAACCAAGGAACCCTCTATGTCGTGAGAGGTCAAAAGTACGTAAAGAAGAACACGGCACACACATGGGCCCACATGACGTGTGGCCCCAATTCAACTTCAACCAAGCTCAAAAACATTCTCAGGTACCAACAAACACATGTAACTCCAGGAATTCCCGTATACTCGCTGATTATACCAAGTTCTAGCCCAAAGTCTATCGTGCACACGACACCCAATATCAATGCGAAGGCATGAACGTAACAACTCCACCTCAAAGGACCAGGCATGGCCATCCACACCCCTTCAAGCACATATATCATTCACACGGGAGGGCACGCGATCACACGCCTAGTGTCTGCTACAAACACGGTAGAAGAACCACAAATGGGGCACCCTTCATATTTCCACATTTAATAAGATCTCTTATGAGGATCCGCATGCCTGAACATATTACACCGTTGTAATCCTCATGGAAACACATGCGAGATAGAATACTTACTCGCCTCAAATGGATATCCGGAGAAAAAGATGAACTCGAGCACACCGCACATGAGTGGCACTTCGTGGGACCCTCAACCCAGTCCCGAAACACAATGAATGGATCACACAGTTGTGATCCTCTAGAAAAAGTACACTAGATGGTCTATTCACTTGTCCAAAATGGTTTCCCGGTGATAGAGATGGAAAATCACCATCAACGCCCAAAAATACCTCATGGCTCCCACATCATCGTGCGGAATTAGGGCGGGAAAATTGAACCATTGTAATCCCCTCAGAAAATCATCCACAATCGATTGCTCGCATGCCGCGAACGGATGCCCAATGAGAAAGTCGCTAAAAGCTACTCACAGCTAAAAAGACGGGTCGTGGGGCCCGCACCTGTACTTCTACCTCAACGCCTGAAAAAATCCCGGTATGATACGGCTCTTTTCCAGGGTCACAATGCCACTGACGTCTCTTAAAACGAATGTCGGACGCGTCCGAGCCTTCCAAAACAAGAATTCCTGGGAAGCCCGCTTAGCTGCTTTACGCACGTGTCATGCCCCCGAGCCCCTCGTCTCAGAAGTTAAAACTCCCAGAACTACCTCAAATAGTCTTCCTCGACGTCAGGTCTAGGCTGCCGTAGACTGTAACACCCCAAGATTTCATAGTGTGTTATTTCTTCAAAATAATTCAATAACTTGCACTACACGCAACACCGAGTTCAATCACACCATGACTTACAAAAAAAAAGCCATTCAAAAGAGGTTATGAATAGTATTATCTAAATTTTAAACTTTATATAATCCTTATATTTTTAGAATCCATATTATGAGTTTCTTAGATATAATGCAAGAACAAATTCATTTTCAGTATTGCACTTTTATCAACTTTTAATAGTGAACCCTTTTTAAATACAATATTTTAAACTTTTTGACTAAATGGGGACATCAAAAATTTAAAATGAAACATCCCAAGCTTCCACGGTACGCTTTCTTTGAATAATACAGTAGCGTGTGTTGTACGCAACCTTGAGTTTTAACACACACCACAACCAATCAAACTAGCCGTTATGAATAGTAATACCTACTTTTCGAAATTATATATATTTTATATTTTAAAATGGACTTCATTTCTGGATTCAGAATATCGAATTTAGCCTAAGGTGAAATTTTGGTACTTTTCGGATAACTTTCATATTTTGATGAATAGTGAAAATTACTAAATTTTAATTAAAAACAACTTTTTTAATCAAAATAATTAATACTGATAAATTATGAATTTTAGTAGTTTTAAAGTATATTTAGAATATATTTTTACCATTTAATATAATGTTGGTCATTGGACATAATTTTACAATTAAACCGAACATAAACAAGTGTCAATCTTTTGATAGTTATTATCTCTTAAAAACACGCTTTTTGTTTTGACAGCGGGAATTATTTTTAAATTAATTTCTGCCACTTATGTGTTTTGAATTTAGGAAAATGGATTCCATATTTGGAATCAGGATGTTCAAATTGTGTAAATAGGTAACTTTTATTTTTATACATTTTGAATAATTACTGCGGTAAATATTTTATTTACCATGGTTAAGGGTAAATCCGGTAAATAAGGGTTAAAAAATAATATTATAATAATACTAAATTACCCTAAAATGTGTCTTAACCCTATTGGTTGATACATGGTCGACCATGGGCATCTTTGGGTCCATTTCGGGACCCCATTGATCCACTTGTAAGGGATAATGACACTTTATTTTAATTAAGTTAAAATGAATACAAAAATGACACAAGCATATATCTTTTAGAAAGACAATTGTTACATAGGGTTATATATGTTGGATTTTAGATTATAAATATTCATTAGAAAGATAAAAAGATTTCCTACATAATGATAGTTTATTTATAATTTTTAGACATTAAATAATTTATTTTATTTATGACACAATGATGATGCAGTAATTACTATAATAGTGAAAACTTAAAATAATTGATATTATAAATACCCAAATAAATATAATATGAAACTTTTAATGAATTAAACTAATTTTCAAGGATAATATGATATATTATTATTGATTTAATTGGATTTTTTCGAAGTAATCAATCTGTTATGAGTTTCACAAAAATCAACTATTGAATAGTGTCAAAATTGACATAAAAGAGTTCTTAAAACAAATATTATATTACTAATTGATATTAAATTCCTAAAAATCTAAGGATCGGCAAAGAGACTTATATCATGATAGGTTCATCATTAATGGACCACTTGGGGGTCTCTTGGATGTATATAGTAAGTTTATTAACCATATTATATAAAAATACAAAGAGACATTGTAAAAGTGAAACTAATTAACTTAGAGTTAATACTTAAAGATAAAGTTAATACAAGTACCCAAACCTATCTAAATTATATTGGTTGAGTGTTTTTCGACCTATCCCCACCTTAACCTTTGAATAATCAACTTTGGAGCCATTAGAAACCGAATATGAATTTATTATAAATTAATATTTCTAGCTTTTCCAAAGGTTCCCCTCACCCCTCTTATAAATGGTCACTCCTCCTTCCCATTTCTTCACACCTTAAAAGCCTTTTGGTTCGGCCAACCTCTGCCCAAATACTCTCCCAACATCCCTCACTACAACCTAGAGGCCTTAGTTTGATCAGAAAGCCAACCTATGGAGCCCTTTTGATCAAATCAAAAGGAAGAACCCGAAGAAGAGGTAAGGATTTCACCACCCTTTTTAAGTTCCTTTCTTCTTCCATTTCCTCTTTATTTGTTCTTACCATTATAAAATAATAACTCCAGTATCTTACATATACTGTGATGTTATTATAAATATGGTACAACCATATTCAGTATTCTATCCACCCTTTGAATAACATGTCACCATACGTGCGTACGTACGGCTTACCGTCTCCACGTCGTGGTGTAATTGTTATTCAATATAATATTATTTTGATAGGTATAATAATGATGTGTAACTCATGTAAATAATAAATATAACATTTTAATGATTCTGTATATATGATATACCATCCATTTATATATTATTTTAATATCAAAAGAATGATATTGTCGCTCGTGCGTACGTACGGACTACCGTCTCCACGAATGCGATGAGATTCATTCTCCATCGTATCCATTCAAGTATAATTATCATTTGATGATTTAAAAATGATGTTTAAAGAATTGATATCATTCTGGATATGAATAATATACAACCTATCCTTTATAAACATGTCTTACATAACAAAACATATAAAAGAAAACAAGTAAGTTAACACCCGAAACAACGATAATACTAAGATATTATTATCAAATCAATATTAAAAGATCATATATGATATCATAATAATGTATATGATTCTTGTATAATTTAATAACAATTATTTCACCATTATACAGGAGGTTAACCTACCCCAACCAAGGAAAAGTACAAGGTAAGGGTTATTTCACAATCTCTTCATTATCCGAGGTTGTTTATACGTAATAATCTACTGGGATTTTTTATCATCCACATCCATGTTTCTTCGAAATGTATTTCAAAACATATTTATTATTTACAAGAATATGGGATTTATACCCTTGTTTGACTTTTATAAGCGGTTTATAAAGGAATCTTTCCATCGTTTTCAAAACAAGGCCCTTTTTAACCTTTTCGACAGAATTAAGGTAAGAATGTTTTTTTTAACTTATACGGCGGGTGCGGCTATTTTCCGCCGTTATAAAATCTTCAAAGCTTCCCTTACAAGCTTATAAGAATATTTTCAAAGAAAATGTTTTATTTTAAATGGATCTTAAATGATTTCAAAATAAAAGGAGATATTTCTTTAAAAAGAATTTTGATTTCATCTATGTCAACATCTTTTGATGGATTTTAAGATTATTTGAAGTTGATTTATTATGATACAAAACTTCTATATTGTATTGAAGGTTTTGTGATATGTTTGACTGTGGATGTGCTATTTTTATACCATTCATAGTTTATGGTGAAAGTATTGACATTTCGTATGCTAGTTTTAATACGAATGTTTATGTTATGTTTAAACCCTTTCATATGGGAATGCATTGGACTTAATATGTGACGGGTGGAGCCCGCTATAGCTCCTCGATGCATCGGTAGGTCTCATGAGACAAACTAGTGTCTTGGCACAAGGCCTTGGAAAAATCTTATTTGTAGTCTTTGCACGAGGCCTTGGCTATGTGGTTATGATAGTCTGGCATTATGCATTCCAACATTATGAAAGTGGTTTTTTGATTTTTGCATGTGACTATTCGATTAGTAGAATATCCATGTGAATAAGTAAATGGCATTATTTCATTTTATTTATGTCGTACCATGTTGAGAGTTCATGTTTGAAAGGCTTTTGTTTTAGTTATACATTGCCTTAAATGTTTATTCTTATTTCTGAAATTTTCCGCTATATTGTTATCCTTACTGTGCATTTGAGCTCACCCCTTTTCTATGTTTTATTTTTCCCAGGAAGTGAAGAAGTAAGTTATGAATGACCTGAAGGGATATTATGTGGGGATATGAGTGTGGATTATGGAGACAATATGTTGTTGTAGTAGTTTTTCGTTTAATGATGTAATGTAATACTTATGAATATATCTAGTGTTTCCAAGGCTACTAAACCAATCGGTCTTTCGAGATTTGATCTTTCTTATGATCATGCCAATGTTATGTAATAATGCACCGACTCTGGGTAACTGGGGTCGGGGCGTTACAGTTGGTATCATAGGAAGTTTAGTACAAACCTTGGAAACTAGATTTAGATAAACTCTGATTAGAGCACGTAGACCTAAGATGAACTTTGAGGATTAGTGTAGAAGAACTTCCTAGAATTTTGGTATTGTAGAGATTTTGTGAGTTTTCCGAGCAATACATCCCTGTCTGGATACGAGCAGGTAGAGGCGGCTCTGCCACCGAAGTACCTAGGGGTAAAACCCGAAAACACCGCTTTGAGCTAGACTCGAACGGGATCTGGTGCACGACAACGGGCCATGCTGCACTCTTGGTTACGACACTCCTGGGGGATATGCTTAGGATAATTCTCATTTTCTTTACAAACCATTATGAAGGGTTTATGAGTATATACATCCTCAAAGGAGAAATTTTTATGATTATGGATTATATCCATAAATAGTTCAATTTATGTTAAGTGTTTTATAAGTATGGGATTATGTATTTTTATTCATAAACTGATCTAGTATATGCCATTGTTTAGAAATGGCGCCCAGTAGAAGGAATGAGAACTCTAGAAATGCACATGATCCAAAGAGAATGATGGATCATATCTTTCATGGTATTAAGCTAGAATTTATAAGAGAAATAGTCTCCCATGTATTATCATCATATGAAGAAATAATATCATGTGTTGATAAGATTAGTAAAGAGTTTACTGAGTCCTATGGATTTGAAGGGAAGCAAGAGAAGAAATGGATGGAAGAGAGAAAGATGGATAAAGGGAAGAGGGAAAAGAAGAATTTTCCCATATGTGGTAACTGTGGAAAGAAACACCCTGGAACTTTCCTGAAAGGAATGGGAGTTTGTTATAAGTGTGGAGGAAAAGGGCACAAAGTACGTGACTGTAAGGGTAAGAAAATGGTTTCAAATGTACAATACTTCATTTGCAAGGAGTTTGGACACTACGCGAACCTATGTCCCAGTCATCAGACTATGCCGCAAATGATGCTATTGGATAATAATCAAGTTATGATACTACCACAGATGAAGAGGAATGATTAGAGTTCTTATGTTGATTATGTCAATTGAGTGTTGTATCAACAATGTACTTGTTATAATAATTATGGAGTATATAAGGATTGTACTGCAGTACTATTTCATTAAGGACTTGTGATTGTGTGGAACAAAGAAAAGTGACTCAATAGAAGGATAAATTTTTGGAAAATATATGGTTGAGAGAATGATAAACCATAATATAGTTCTGATACCGATGTAGTGATTTTCGAATAATACATGATTATTTTGAAAAAATTATATTTGATATTCTTGACTACCTGGGAACTGATTAATGATTTGTATATTCCATCATTGTTGGGGTTTAAGACATTTTTGGATTGATGATGTATATCCAGCATTCTATATAGAATAAGGGAGAATGGATGTAATCAATAAGGAATATGGTAATTCAGGATGTTTCAGTGTATCAAAAGAATACATGATGAAGGTATTCATATGCTATTATGGGGTAAAAAGGATCTAAATTATGTTTACCTTCCTTATAAATGTTGGACTGTGAGTTTGGACATAAGTATTTTGGATAGTTCTAGTTTGGATTATTTTGGATTGCCATAAAAGGACAACCCGGAGGTCGGGCGGCAACCCGTCACGTCCGGCAAGGCTGCGAGACTTGAACCCGCAACCGAAGGGAGACAAGGGTGTATCACCTACCACTGGCACACGAGATGTCCTGGATTAAATAATGTAGTTTTTTTAAAAGATCTTGTAGATGAATTATTAATTCGTTTATTTTGGAACCCTATACGAATAGTGTAAATAGAATTTTTTGACATTCTATTATCTTTTAGAATGAAAGATGAGTTTGTGTTAGAAATTTATTAATGGATAAAACTCTATTTATAAAGTAAGTATATCTCCTTATGATCTTAGCCAATCTCATAAATAAATTCCTCAATATTTAGAAAAGCAACTTAGAACAAAAATGTTTTCCTAGATGGTACCTTAAATCATCACTAATTTATGGCTTTGGGATTGTTGGCCTTTTCATAGCCATGTTCTCTACCACTCTCCATCAGATAATTGATGGTTATATTTTTCTTCCATATCCATATTTTCCTACATGGAACCCTAGTATGTGTTATTTTCTGTAATATTCATACTTTCCACTCATTATTTTAAATAGAGGCCTCATTAATTCATTTTTCAATGTGGGATTTCAACTAAGATATTTTGAAACGTCAAAAATGTGTTATCCTAATACCCTATGTTTTGTTGAACCGATGGTATTTCAAATCATCATAGATTGATGAATTTAAGGAACTCAATTTTATACTTGTTTGTGATTGATGACCTCAATCACTACCTATAAATATTTACGTTTTTCCTCAAATTATATGTCTCTAATTGCCTCCAATGTTCTCCTAATAGAGATCATAATTTGGCGGTGACCCTTTCATTTCTCTTTTCCTCATATTAAGACTAAATTTTAGTAACCCAATTTCCGATGTGGGTTTTCCCACAAATATATTTTCTATTTTCAACCTTTTATTTTTGAATAACAATTTCAAATTGCGAGGACGCAATTTATTGAAGGATGGGAGAATGTAACACCCCAAGATTTCATAGTGTGTTATTTCTTCAAAATAATTCAATAACTTGCACTACATGCAACACCGAGTTCAATCACACCATGACTTACAAAAAAAAGCCATTCAAAAGAGGTTATGAATAGTATTATCTAAATTTTAAACTTTATATAATCCTTATAATTTTAGAATCCATATTATGAGTTTCTTAGATATAATGCAAGAACAAATTCATTTTCAGTATTGCACTTTTATCAACTTTTAATAGTGAACCCTTTTTAAATAAAATATTTTAAACTTTTTGACTAAATGGGGACATCAAAAATTTAAAATGAAACATCCCATGCTTCCACGGTACGCTTTCTTTGAATAATACAGTAGCGTGTGTTGTACGCAACCTTGAGTTTTAACACACACCACAACCAATCAAACTAGCCGTTATGAATAGTAATACATACTTTTCGAAATTATATATATTTTATATTTTAAAATGGACTTCATTTCTGGATTCATAATATCGAATTTAGCCTAAGGTGAAATTTTGGTACTTTTCGGATAACTTTCTTATTTTGATGAATAGTGAAAATTACTAAATTTTAATTAAAAACAACTTTTTTAATCAAAATAATTAATAGTGATAAATTATGAATTTTAGTAGTTTTAAAGTATATTTAGAATATAGTTTTACCATTTAATATAATTTTGGTCATTGGACATAATTTTACAATTAAACCGAACATAAACAACTGTCAATCTTTTGACAGTTATTATCTCTTAAAAACACGCTTTTTGTTTTAACAGCGGGAATTATTTTTAAATTAATTTCTGACACTTCTGTGTTTTGAATTTAGGAAAATGGATTCCATATTTGGAATCAGGATGTTCAAATTGTGTAAATAGGTAACTTTTATTTTTAGACATTTTGAATAATTACTGCGGTAAATATTTTATTTACCATGGTTAAGGGTAAATCCGGTAAATAAGGGTTAAAAAATAATATTATAATAATAATAAATTACCCTAAAATGTGTCTTAACCCTATTGGTTGATACATGGTCGACCATGGGAATCTTTGGGTCCATTTCGGGACCCCATTGATCCACTTGTAAGTGATAATGACACTTTATTTTAATTAAGTTAAAATGAATACAAAAATGACACAAGCATATATCGTTTAGAAAGACAATTGTTACATAGGGTTATATATGTTGGATTTTAGATTATAAATATTCATTAGAAAGATAAAAAGATTTCCTACATAATGATATTTTATTTATAATTTTTAGACATTAAATAAGTTATTTTATTTATGACACAATGATGATGCAGTAATTACTATAATAGTGAAAAATTAAAATAATTGATATTATAAATACCCAAATAAATATAATATGAAACTTTTAATGAATTAAACTAATTTTATAGGATAATATGATATATTATTATTGATTTAATTGGCTTTTTTAGAAGTAATCAATCTGGTATGAGTTTCACAAAAATCAACTATTGAATAGTGTCAAAATTGACAGAAAAGAGTTCTTAAAACAAATATTATATTACTAATTGATATTAAATTTCTAAAAATCTAAGGTTCGGCCAAGAGACTTATATCATGATAGGTTCATCATTAATGGACCACTTGGGGGTCTCTTGGATGTATATAGTATGTTTATTAACCATATTATATAAAAATACAAAGAGACATTGTAAAAGTGAAACTAATTAACTTAGAGTTAATACTTAAAGATAAGGTTAATATAAGTAACCAAACCTGTCTAAATTATATTGGTTGAGTGGTTTTCGACCTATACCCACCTTAACCTTTGAATAATCAACTTTGGATCCATTAGAAACCGAATATGAATTTATTAGAAATTAATATTTCTAGCTTTTCCAAAGGTGCCCCTCACCCCTCTTATAAAAGGTCACTCCTCCTTCCCATTTCTTCACACCTTCAAAGCCTTTTGGTTCGGCCAAACTCTGACCAAATACTCTCCCAACATCCATCAATACAACCTAGAGGCATTAGTTTGATCAGAAAGCCAACCTAAGGAGCCCTTTTGATCAAATCAAAAGTAAGAACCCGAAGAAGAGGTAAGGATTTCACCACCCTTTTTAAGTTCATTTCTTCTTCCACTTCCTCTTTCTTTGTTCTTACCATTCTAAAATAATAACTCCAGTATCTTACATATACTGTGATGTTATTATAAATATGGTACAACCATATTCAGTATTCTATCCACCCTTTGAATAACATGTCACCATACGTGCGTACGTACGGCTTACCGTCTCCACGTCGTGGTGTAATTGTTATTCAATATAATATTATTTCGATGGGTATAATAATGATGTGTAACTCATGTAAATAATAAATATAACATGTTAATGATTCTGTATATATGATATACCATCTATTTATATATTATTTTAATATCAAAAGAATGATATTGTCGCTCGTGCGTACGTACGGACTACCGTCTCCACGAATGCGATGAGATTCATTCTCCATCGTATCCATTCAAGTATAATTATCATTTGATGAATTAAAAATGATGTTTAAAGAATTGATATCATTCTGGATATGAATAATATACAACCTATCCTTTATAAACATGTCTTACATAACAAAACATATAAAAGAAAACAAGTAAGTTAACACCCGAAACAATGATAATACTAAGATATTATTATCAAATCAATATTAAAAGATCATATATGATATCATAATAATGTATATGATTCTTGTATAATTTAATAACAATTATTTCACCATTATACAGGAGGTTAACCTACCCAAACCAAGGAAAAGTACAAGGTAAGGGTTATTTCACAATATCTTCATTATCCGAGGTAGTTTATACGTAATAATCTACTGGGATTTCTTTATCATCCACATCCATGTTTCTTCGAAATGTATTTCAAAACATATTTATTATTTACAAGAATATGGGATTTATACCCTTGTTTGACTTTTATAAGCGGTTTATAAAGGAATCTTTCCGTCGTTTTCAAAACAAGGTCCTTTTTATCCTTTTCGACAGAATTAAGGTAAGAATGTTTTTTTAACTTATACGGCGGGTGCGGCTATTTTCCGCCGTTATAAAATCTTCAAAGCTTCCCTTAAAAGATTATAAGAATATTTTCAAAGAAAATGTTTTATTTTATATGTATCTTAAATGATTTCAAAATAAAAGGAGATATTTCTTTAAAAAGAATTTTGATTTCATCTATGTCAACATCTTTTGATGGATTTTAAGATTATTTGAAGTAGATTTAATATGATACAAAACTTCTATATTGTATTGAAGGTTTTGTGATATGTTTGACTGTGGATGTGCTATTTTTATACCATTCATAGTTTATGGTGAAAGTATTGACATTTCGTATGCTAGTTTTAATACGAATGTTTATGTTATGTTTAAACCCTTTCATATGGGAATGCATTGGACTTAATATGTGACGGGTGGAGCCCGCTATAGCTCCTCGATGCATCGGTAGGTCTCATGAGACAAACTAGTGTCTTGGCACAAGGCCTTGGCAAAATCTTATTTGTAGTCTTGGCACGAGGCCTTGGCTATGTGGTTATGATAGTCTGGCATTATGCATTCCAACATTATGAAAGTGGTTTGTTGATTTTTGCATGTGACTATTTGATTAGTAGAATATCCATGTGAATAAGTAAATGGCATTATTTCATTTTATTTATGTCGTACCATGTTTACAGTTCATGTTTGAAAGTCTTTTGTTTTAGTAAAACATTGCCTTAAATGTTTATTCTTATTTATGAAAGTTTCCGCTATATTGTTATCCTTACTGGGCATTTGAGCTCACCCCTTTTCTATGTTTTATTTTTCCCAGGAAGTGATGAAGTAAGTTATGAATGATATGCAGGGATATTATGTGGGGATATGAGTGTGGATTATGGAGACAATATGTTGTTGTAGTAGTTTTTAGTTTAATGATGTAATGTAAAACTTATGAATATATCTAGTGTTTCCAAGGCTACTAAACCAATCGGTCTTTCGAGATTTGATCTTTCTTGTGATCATGCCAATGTTATGTAATAATGCACCGACTATGGGTAACGGGGGTCGGGGCGTTACATAGACGGCGTGCATAATGGACGCCCGTAGCAAAATTTACGGGCGTCCATATTTTCTAAGGGGGTTTACCCCCGGGACGGACCGGGTCGGTCCAGTCAGCCCGCTGCGCCGCGGCCCAGACGCTGGGCCTGGCCCGGCCGAACCCGCGGGCTGCCGTACCACGGCCCACCACCTCCCGCAAGGCACCCTCAACCACGCACCATGTGGGCACCTCCTCCACTGACCGGCCAACACGGCCGGTCTCCTTTCCACGCGGAGACTCGCGTCCCGCGGGTCACTGTCTCCCCGCGGGGGTCGCGCGCCTGCGACCCCGATCACCCCCTCGCCGGCTATCTCGGTCGGTCCGCCTGCACCGCCCCGCACTGGCAAGGTGCCGCTCGGCTGACTGGATGGCCATGCGCCCTTCCTCCGTGCCCACTGTCATGGTGTCGTGCCATAACGCCGCGCCGCCGTCCCAGAACCGCCGTCCGCCGCCTGGAACCGCCGGAAAACCAGGAATTCGGCTGGAACATCTTGAGGCTGCCCTGGGCACCCCAGGACTCGGATTTTCTATCCGAGATGAGCGTCGGAAACCTTATAACATATAATACACATTTTTGGTCTTTGATCGATGACCAGACTGCATTTCGATAGTATAAATTGGGCTCAAAGATAGAGGGAAATTGAAAAGGAAAATGATAAATCCCTACCTCGAAGGGAGTATCCCGACGCTTCATGTGCGGACCGTCGAAACCGCTGTTCCTTGCCGGAGATCGCCTCGCCGGAGCTTCTTCACCGGAGCTGGAGGAGAGGGGAGGGTTTGAGGAAGAAGAAGAAGATGAAGAAGGGGTGGGGGTGTTTATGTACAAATGACTTAAACGCCCGCCCGACAGCCCCGAACCCAAAATTTTGGAAAGGTCGGTTTTAATCCTCCCCTAGGCTTAAAACCATGCTCCACGTGCATTGTAGGTCTTGTAATTTTAATCTGAGTCCCCATTCAAAAGTTATAAAACTGAACGCCCAATGTTGCCAAATTACGAAAATTCCCCTTGGGCCATTTTTCACAGAAGACCCGCGCCCGTGAAACATACACCCCTCCTAGGGTAAAAGGCAAGCTCCAAACTCAACGTTTCCATCAGTTTTCCGATCCGAGCCACTGTTTAAGAGATACTCGAGTTTAACCATTAGACGAATTAATTAATTAATTTAATTATCTGTCTAAGGTTCCGAAAGCGGGCAAGGGGGCCAAACATCCTGCGCCGACAAGTTTTATGTCATTCCTAGGGTAAAAACCCCATTCTGGACGCATCCATACACTTGGATCATTGATATGGACCACTTTTTAGGAGTTATTCCATTTATTTGGTGTTTCCAGTGTGAACGCACTGAAAATTTAATTCCGGCCACACCAGGGCTCAGAATCGCATGTCGTCTGAAGGCGCTTCTCTGGAATAATATAAAGATTATTCCAAAGACTTTTACAGAAAAAAATGGGTTTATATAGGTGCGCCATTGAAACACATGGCCGATTGTCGCCTGTCGACCAGTCAAATTTCCGGTGCTCTGCTAATGTGTATAGCAGCACTTGGGTCGAATCCTCGGTGATGATACTTTGTAATAGTCGTTGGTTTTTAGTTGATTGTATTTTGATTAGGGGGGTTTGTTGCAGAGCTTAATTGAAATGATTGATTGAGTATAATTGATTTATAAAATTGATAAATATTGGGGTGAGTTCATTATCAGGGAGATAAGCTTGTGATATCCTTGAGCTTTGCTTTATATTTCATTTAAATTAACACCCACTTCACAAGTTGACGTCGATTATAATTCCTAAGTGTTAAAGCATTAATCCAAGCCTTAACTTAAATAGGATTCTAAAATCAATCAGTACTTGTTTATGGTAGTGTATTTATGGTTCCAATAATCCATGGAATCCACATGCTAAAAAAATTATGTCATTAATCCATGACATATTAAGTCCAACATACACAATGATAAATTAACGAATACTCATCGAGAAAATACTCTCAATCACTTAATATCCCTAAATTTCGACTCACCCCGATGAGATATTTACTCAGAAATTTGGGTGTTTAATATTCTGGTTATAATACTTATGATGATAAATTAAGAATAGAAGAAAAATAAAGGGATTAGAAAAGAGTGGTACGTTGAACACACACACACGAACAATGATGATAATTAAAAAATAGATTTTCGATTGAACGAGGAAGCAAAAGAAGGGAAGTGGATTAAACTGAATTTAAACTATTTTAATAAAATTAATATTTAAATACAGAAGGTGGATGATAATAAGAGATATTGAAGAAGAAACTTGCATTAAAATAGAATTACAAAGAAAGAGAATTACAAGATTACAAAAACAAAGAACACAAAAGTAAGTGAAAACAAAGAGAGGAGGAAAGGTCTCTCTAGTGAAAACTTGAGTATGGAAGATCCTCCCAAGCTTTTGGAAAGGCCTTGATCATTCCAATATGATCTTCTCTCTTCTGAAATTCCAACCCCTCTCAAGGAGAGAAGGGGAGAGTATTTATTGCCAAAGGAGTGGACTGTTTTCATTCCCAATCTGTCCCTCCACTTAAATCGCTAATTTGGCTATACAGAAATCCAAATCTTCAAATATCTCCTTCTTAAAAGTTGTATAAAATAATGTTGTCCGACTACTCGAAATATTTGGAGTCATTTGGACTTAAGGATCAAAAGTTATGGCCGGTTGATTAAACCAAGTTAAACTGTCCATTTCAATCCAGTATTTTTGATTTCCATAATGTGAAAGGGTTTTTGAATATGAATTTGCCTTCATTTCCGAATGGTTTATTCAACAATGTCGCCCGACTATATCTCCTCTTTCACACTGCAAAATATCAGCTCGATTTTATGCTTACATCATGAGATATGTCATGAATACTATACTGATTGTAATTCTCGTCCAGAATGGTGGGCTGGAATTCAAAGCTTTTTTTTGGGCCCCTAATACTTGGATTTGGGCCTTGAAATTTTTAAACAAGATGACATAGAGTGTCCCCTGATTTATGGTGGAGATTTAATGTTTTTGGACTTTTTTATTGATCCCAGTAAATCAATCTTCAATGCTGGTCCAGTTTTCTCACAGATTCTTTGGTCTTGTTTGGGAGGACCATATGACCCTTCAAATGGCAGAATTGGCTCATGGTACCTTCTAATGAAATGTTGTATAGTGAAAGGAGAATTCTAAAAACCAAGAACCACACAATTTGGATCAGTATAGTGACATTTATTATTAAAACATTAAACTGACTCAATTGGACTACTTCTAAAAATGCTCAAAAATTATACTTAATATTAAAACATTAGTATTTCACACAAATTATGCACATTTCATATAAAATAAGTAAAGAGAGTATATAATATGTCATGTAAATATTAATAACATTAACTACCCCACACTTATTTTTCTGCATGTCCTCACGTGCAAAAAATATAAAAACATGACAAAATCATTTTAACTCACCAACAGATATAAAAATTTTGTTTTCTCCAATCAGGGGAGGTTTAGACTATTTCACTCATCAATTTTGAAATCCACCACAAGTTGTTACAGAAACAATGTTCCAAAACTAATTCATTTTTCCATGCTCAAATTTAGAAATGGAGAATGTGGACACTCAAAACTCGCACCTCTCAAGATGATAAAATTTATTTTTGGAGGTTCACTCTTTCACCAACCAAAAGTGAAAATATTAGAGTTTGAAAAGAGATCTCAGCTTCCAATCCCTATCCAAAGTGATCAAGAATCAAGAGGTCTTTTAATGGGGTTTTTCTATGGCTATGGGACGGTAGGAATATAATGTCCAAGATAGAGAATAAGAGGGTTAAAATACCAACATAGAAAAAAATGCACATTTTTTGAAATAAAACATGGAAGGAAATGAAAACACATATTTACAAGGGAATGATTGTGTGAATAAAGAAACAATAGAGGATGAAAATATGAAGGGGATGAGAAGATGAAATATTTACACACCACCAAACTTCTCTCAATGATATAAGAATATAATGCAAGTGTTCTTTTTTTTCCTTTTATTCTTTGTTTTATCGAAATATGACCTGGAAACAGATCTCACACTCATATCCCATCCCATGTTTGATCTCCTCACAACACTAATTGTAATAGTCATAACAAGATCAAAGGTTGAGGAAGAGTAATTTTTGACCAACCCAAGACACAACCCATTTGTTTCTTTTTTTTTTGATTGTTTTTGAATTTTTTTGGAAAACTTTTCAATATCATTTGTACAATACATTCACTGAATGAAAACCTCCCCCCACACTAAAACGGATGCTTCCCCTCAAGCATATGATAACACACCAGAAAGTAAGGAAATGATACCCAAAAATGAAATCCATCCCCCCCCCCCACACTTAAATTTCAAAAACTTATGAAATGAAAATCCATGTTGATATTGGGTGGGATAAGGTATTGGGCTTGTAATGTGGCTATCAAAGAAAATTTTTTCATATGCTCAAAGGGGATTTCAAAAGGAGGATTAATTTAAAGGAAATGGGAGTCTATTTGGCTATTGTGATTCTCATGTGGTTCAGAAAATTCCTCTATCATATTAATGCACACTAAGGCTGGTAATTCAACTAGAAGGTCAACAAACTCAAGAGTCACAAATGGTGTTGGAAAACAAAAATTTTGAATATATGGCCATAGGTGGCCTTGGAATGAAAGCAAATGTTTGTTCTCACGGTTTGGGAAAAGCATTTTACAAATCCAAATATCGAGCATTCAATTTTTTTTTGGTTTTGACACAAGGAACTTTCTCCAATTTTATGGTGAAAATATAAAATTTTTTAGATGAAAACATGTCTATTAACTCCCCAAAATGGTTGGACAATATTTCAAAACTCGATGGTGAGTAAGCATGACTCTTTATTTTTTTGTATTTATTTTAAGTGATTGTTTTCTTGGTTTTCTTTAGTTTTTTAGGTTTTTTTTAAAATACACACCCTCACAAGAAAGAGAAAAAAGGGTTTGAAGAAAAAAAAGTGGTAAAAAAATGAAGGAGAGAAGAAGAAGAAGAAAGAGGTAGAGAGATGAAGAGATAGAGAGAGAGAGTTAATGGTAAAGAGGTGCCCCCTGGTTTGGATTTGGTGGGTTGCCATCTCCATTTAGTGGTCGGTCGGCTAGAGAATTTGGGGATTCGGTGGAAATCGAGGTGGTTCCAGGATAGTGGGAAGTTACCTGAAAAAGAAAATTCATTATTCATCTTATGAAAAACTAAAAAGTTATTGAAATTTCATAAAAGTAAAAGAAAACATGGGTTGCCTCCCAAGAAGCGCTGCATTTATTTGTTTATAGCTGGATAGTTGCAGTGGACTACCCATAGTCTGACGGTGGCCATCATATTTTCTCAACACCAGTGTGCTTCCAGAAAAACTTTTTCTTTGGATGGCCAGATGATTCATTGGATAATTTCTTTCCATCCTTGTTGGTGTGCTTGAAATTCAATGGGGTTGGAAAGAGAATATTTCTATCCTCACTTTGGTCATCAACCTGAGGAATGATTTTATCCACAAAGTTATGGTTTTCTATTCTTGTAAATTCAAGAAGATGGATCAATTCAGACGGTTCATTTATGTAAGGATCAGATAACACAAAAGCAGAGTATGAGATCCCAATTGTTTGTGACTCATTTATTTCATCACTTATCGATGTAGAGTAATGAGGATCAGTGGAGTCATAAGACTGAATAGAATTTTCAATATCTTTTATTTCAATGTTGTCTGCCAAAGAATGGTCAATTTCAACCTCACCAGCGATCAATTTATTAATTAGGGTAAAAATATCACAAACATCACTACCATTAGGATAATATACACACATTGGTTCAAGGTTCACTTCACATATAATAGAACTTTTAGAATCATGGATAGGAAAGGATGAATGTGGGATAAACTGATCTAAATCAAAAAATTATCATTCTAGTTCATTTTCCTAATTACCTCCATGTTGGAGAATTGGAGGTCAGAGGTGAGATGAGATTCCAAAGAGTTTTCAAGATCCTTTAGATCAATGGAGTTTGCATTTGTAATGTCAACATCAATTTCACCATTAATCACTTGGTTAATGAGGATGCAATATTCACAAACTCCGTTGTCATTAGAACATGGATAACATGGTGGATTGGGGCTCAATTGAATCATAGAAGTGTCCTCAGAAGCATGGATTGAGAATGCGGAGTGATCCTCAGATGGGTATTTCATGGCTTGGAAAATGCTGAACTTGACCAGTTGGGCACCGAATTCCATGGATAAGATGCCTGAATGGACATCAATCTTGGTTCTCGCAGTCATGAGGAATGGTCATTCTAGAATTAGGGGAGATCGAGAAGAGTTCGTCTCACCTTCCATGTCAAGGACATAGAAATCAGTAGGGAAGATAAGATCATTGACTCGGACAAGTACATCCTCAATTATTCCCTCAGGACTGGTTGTGCTTGGATTGGCTAACTGAATGACAACACCTGTTGGGTGCAAGGGACCTAGACCAAGGTTGGAGAATATGGATTTGGGCATGACATTAATTGAGGATCCTAGGTCTATGAGTGCATCATCAAAGTTGGAACTTCCAATTTGGCATGGAACAGTAAAGGTCCCTGGATCTTTGCACTTTATGGGAATAGACTGCTGGATGGAAACATTTTCGAAGGTCCTAAGTTTCCTCTTATGGGTACACAACTCCTTGAGAATCATGGCATACTTAGGAATTTGTTTTATGGCATCTAAGAGGGGAATGTTGACTTCAACACATCTAAACATATAGAGCATTTCAGGATCAGGTTCAAAGGACTTCCTTGGTTAAGAAATGGCTTGAGGAAAAGGAATTGGATTACTAAGTGGAATGGAAGGAGGTGATGGAATGGATTCAGATTCCTTTTAAATTTTATTTTTCTTTTCATTTTCTAGGTCAACATTCAAAGGAGGGTTTGAGGATTTATCATGATGCATAGCATGTTTCTTTCCATATCTAAGTGCAATTGCACTTACATTACCCTTGGGGTTGAGTAATGGTTGAGCAGGGAGTTGGGAAGAATTTGATTGTCGTTGCTGGCTCAGGTGGGATGCAAGTTGACCTATTTGAGTTTCAATGTTTTTAAGGCTAGAATGGTTGAAGGTGGCAAGATCCTTCACTGCACATTCCCATGGTTTCTTGGAAGACGAGGCTTGTCCCATATTGGGATTACCTTGATTTTTGTTCATGGGAAAGTGATTGTATTGAGTTGGGAATTGGGAAGGCTCATTAGGATCGTGGAATCCAGGAAGAGGATTGTTCCTTTGAGGTTGAGGAGAAAAAGGATAAGGTTGATGGAAGTTACGACCACCTTGACCATATTGGAACTGGTTTGGGTTTTGAGGATGGAATTAAGGGGGGTGAGATGTGGGATTACCATACCTAAGGCCTTGGTTATAGGAAGAAGAGAAGGGCTCAGAGTGAGGTTGGTTAATGTTTCTAACAAACCGACCTAATAGTTGAGGATTGGTGTTCTGCTGAGCATATGCTGCATTGAGCTCCACTGGTCCGGATGAATCAGGTTGATCCTCCTGAAGTTGTGGACATGTGTCAGTTGGATGAGATAGAGAGTTGCATATTCTACAGTTTTTGATAGGTCCGGGAAACATTGATGGTAGAGAAGATGAGGTTGGGGATTTGGTGGCCATAGCTAGTTGTCGCACAAGACCTGTAAGTTCACTCA
Source organism: Viscum album (assembly GCA_963277665.1). Taxonomy (NCBI): domain Eukaryota; kingdom Viridiplantae; phylum Streptophyta; class Magnoliopsida; order Santalales; family Viscaceae; genus Viscum; species Viscum album. The sequence continues at coordinate 1,759,780,325 of OY728120.1, read as the reverse complement.
TCCACTCGGTCATCTTGTTCAGATATATGGATTGATTATCTTGGGAATGTTTGACTTGATCATGTGCTCGAGTATGGAATTGTTGTGTGTTTGCAGCCATGATACTTATAAGATCTCTTGCTGCTGCAGGAGTTTTATCAACAAGAGCACCGCCACTTGCGGCATCAATAAGAGTTCTCTCCAGATCCAATAACCCCTCATAAAAGTATTGGATCAAGAGTTGGTCAGTGATTTGATGGTGTGGGCAGGTTTCCACAAGATTTTTTAACCTCTCCCAGAACTCATGGAGTGATTCACTTGGGAATTGACGTATACCACTTATTTCCTTTCAGATGGAAGCGGTACGAGAAGCAGGAAATAATTTTTCTAGAAAGAGACGCTTCATGTCATTCCATGTAGTTATGGAACCGGGAAGGAGGTAGTAGATCCATGACTTGGCAGAGTCATCTAGGGAGAAAGGGAATGCTCGGAGTTTGATTTGTTTTTCAGAAACCCCTTGAGGCTTCATGGTAGAGCACACCACCTGGAACTCTTTAAGGTGAAGATGTGGATCCTCATAGGCTAGACTGTGAAAATGAGGGAGAAGATGAATCAAACCCAATTTGAGTTCGAAGTCAGCTTCTATGTTTGGATATTGAATACCAAGAGGTTGGTAATTCAAATCAGGGGCAGCGAGTTCTTTCAGTGTTTGTTCCCTAGGATTGGCCATATCGAATTCAATTGGTAGGGCAATGATTGGTTCTTGGGTGATTTGGTTATCCCTAATGGTCCTCCTAAGTCGACGAAGAGTTCTATCAATTTCAGGGTCAATCAAATTTGAGGGATTGTTTGGGAGGCTGCAAGGCATTCAAAGAGATTTATAAATGATGAGTAAGGCGAGTTTTTCTTTGTATTTTTTCAGTTTATGATTTTTAAGAGAAGATGGGTTTTTCTTTGTGTTTTTTTTTAAAATTTTGTTTTTTTTTGGTTTTTTTAGAATAACCAGAAACTAATGACTACTTAAAGAACCATCCCTTGCAACGGTGCCATTTGAAACGCACGGCCGATTGTCGCCTATCGACCGGTCAAAGTTCCGATGCTCTGCTAATGTGTATAGCAACACTCGGGTCGAATCCTGGGCGATGATACTTTGTAGTAGTCGTTTGTTTTTAGTTGATTGTATTTTGATTAAGGGGGTTTGTTGAAGATCTTAATTGAAATGTTTGATTGACTATAATTTATTTAACAAATTGATAAATATTGGGGTGAGTTCAATATTAGGGAGTTAAGCTTGTGATATCCTTGAGCTTTGCTTTATATTGCATTTCAATAAATACCCATATCACAAGTTGACGTCGATTAGAATTCCTAATTGTTAAAGCTTTAATCCAAGCCTTAACTTAACTAGGATTCTAAAATCAATCATTACTTGTTTATGGTAGTGTATTTATGGTTCCAATAATCCATGGAAACCACAAGCTAAAAAAATATGTCATTATTCAATGACATATTAAGTCCAACATACACAATGTTATATTATTGAATACTCATCGAGCCAATACTCTCAATCACTTAACATCCCTAAATTTTGACTCACCCCAATGAGATATTTACTCAGACATTTTGGTGTTTAATATTCTTGTTATAATACTTATGATGATAAATTAAGAATAGAAGAAAAAGAAAGGGATTAGAAAAGAGTGGTACGTTGAACACACACACATGAACAATGATGATAATTAAAAACAGATTTTCGATTGAATGAGGAAGCAAAAGAAGGGAAGGGGATTCAACTGAATTTAAACTATTTTTTTAACATTAATATTAAAATATAGAAGGTGGAGGATAATAAGAGATATTGAAGAAGAAACTTGCATTAAAACAGAATTACAAAGAAAGAGATTTACAAGATTACAAAAACGAAGAACACGAAAGTAAGTGAAAACAAACAGAGGAGGAAAGGTCTATCAAGTGAAAACATGAGTATGGAAGATCCTCTCAATCCTTTGGAAAGGCCTTGGTCATGCCAATATGATCTCCTCTATTCTGAAATGCCAACCCCTCTCCAGGAGAAAAGGGGAGAGTATTTATAGCCCAAGGAGTGGACGGTTTGCATTCCCAATCTTTCCTTCCAATTACATCGACACTTTGGCTATTCAGAAAGCCTAATCTTCAAATATCTCCTTCTTCAAAGTTTTATACAATAATGTTGGCCGACAACTCTCAAAATTTGGAGGTATTTGGACTTACGAATCAAAGGTTATGGCCAGCTTATTAAACAAAGTTAAACTGTCCATTTCAATCCAGTCGTTTTGATGTCCATCATTTGAAAGGGTTTTTGAATATGAAGATGCCTTCAAATCCGAATTGTTTCTTCAACAAAGTCGGCCACCTATATCTCCTATTTCACATTGAAAAATCTCAGCTCTATTTTATGCTTACATAATGAGATATGTCATGTATACTATACTGCTTTTAATTCTCGGCCAGATTGGTGGGCTGGATTTCAAAGCTTTATTTCGGCCCATTGTACTTGGATTTGGGCATTGAAATTTTTACCCAAGATGAAATTTAGTTTCCCCGAATTATGGTGGAGATTTAATGTTTTTGGACTTCTGTATTGATCCCAGTAAATCAATCTTCATGGCTGGTCCTGTTTGTTCACAGATTCATTGGTCTTGTTTGTGAGGACCATATGGCCCTTCAAATGGAATAATTGGCTCATGGTACCTTCAAATTAAATGTTTTATATTGAAAGGATAATCCTAAAAAACAAGAACCACACAATTTGGATCAGTATAGTGACAGTTATTCTTAAAACATTAAACTGAATCAATTAGACTCTTTCTAAAAATGATCAAAAATTATACTTAATATTAAAACATTAATATTTCACACAAATTATGCACATTTCATATAAAATCAGTAAAGAGAGTATATAATAAGTCATGAAAATATTAATAACATCATCCATGGTGGAATCAGCGGTAGCCAACAAGCAGATGCGAAGGAAGTGTCGTAGCCATGATCCAAGGTGGTGGGAGAAGGGAGAACCCACACCCATGGATCCTATCACAGACCTGTCCATGCCGACTGGTAAGCTGGAACAACAACTTGATGGTACCACTAGTTGGAAAGCTGAACAGACTATGGTCCATTCGGGAGGGAAATGAGGGCTACACCCCACCATGTGGGCTGAGTTGAGCCTGTGGCCCAACAGGCTGGACCGGGCCGAGCCCATCTAGTTCAGGTCCAGGCTTACAGACCGGGTCAGGTTGGTCCGATAGGGACGGACTGAACCCAGATCCTTTTTTTCCCTGTTATGCTTAAAAGAGATTTTCTCATAAACCAATCGTCTTTTTGAAGATCCATATACAGATCCAGTACCAATAAGATGACGATTTCCTTTTGAGATACACCACATGGGTTTTGGATAATGTTGGAACATGGTCTGCTTAGATCAGACTCTAATCCAATTGGGCCCCCGATAATAAAATGCCTATATCTTACAGACCAAGAGTCTGATTGATGCATCATCTGTTGTGTTGGAACACTTATGAAATAGAGGATATTTGATTTACTTCTTAATGAGACTTAGTTGAGGTTGAAATATGGTCGATTACGTGTGGATCAGATCCTCTAGAAATCAATGTTTCTAAGTATAGGAATTCCGTCGCTAGATGTCTGGCATCAGAACAACCCTATGTAGACAAGAAGTATCATGAAATGACATGAACCAGCCATAGAGTGTCCCGTCATGGATCAACGACTTATCTCCCTATGTGGATATAAGACTTATTACCTTTTGTGGATCATCGACTTATGACCCGGTGTAGATCAATGACTTATGACACAGTGTGATTGACAACTTACAACCCTGTGAGGATCGACGACTTACGACCCGGTGTGAATCAGTAGTAGAGAGACCTCACAAGGACCATCCATAAGAAAATCCATCATGGAACAATTACTTAATACGCAGTGTGGATCGATTACTTGTGACCATATGTATATCAGTGACTTACAAGCATGTGTGGATCAGTGGCTAAGCAACCTCTTTAGGGATCAGTAGTGGAACTTTTCAATGGAATAAGATGAATTAAATTTACAACTAATCATCATTATTCCTATTCATTATGTTGTATACCTGGTTTGAGTTGAGTCCTTACTTGTGCTTTGTGATTGGGACCAGGCTTTGTGTTTTTTCCTTTGTGGAATTAAGGGAGACCTTCAGGGGTCTCGGTGCCCCTAATGGGTATTGTTATTCTGAACCCTAAAAGGGACTCACCCGTACCTTGCTATGTCTTGTGTAGATAACTGACAGCTTTGCCAGAGGTTAGGGAGTCAGGACCAGACATTGAATGGAGGTGACTGGTTGACGTGGAGAGCCTAAGTGATGAGTTTTACCTAACCTTCAGGTAGGATCCTAGGCAGACAATATGAGGAGTTTATTTTTTTCAATCTCTTATAGTTGTTCTTGAATTGTGGACCCTTTACCTCAAGTACATACTTTTACACTTTTTTTTATTTGGGGTTATACCTTTATTCTTTTGTATTTCTTTAATTTTGAATAGTGTTCCATGTCTCTGTGTGTACAAGTTTTGAGGCAATTCCTTCTCTTTTTAGGGATTTTCCTTTCTAGTGCCAGTCACCAACACCTGGCCTATGGAAGGTGGGATTGGCTCAGTCACAATAAGAGTCTTGGAATATAGGTCGTGACAATGTGGAATCAGAGGGTTGTCAGTTGTACTAGAAGAACTAAGTGTAAGTATTTTTAATGGGGAAATATTGTTATGTGTCTCGAGTTCAGATTTTAGCTCTCAGAGTCTAGCATGGGTGTAGCGGCCGACGTATCCATACAATATGACCATGAATTCTATTTTCCGACTCAATACATGAAAAAAAAGTTGCATGTGTTTGGAAATTTTTTTTCTTTTGATCTCTTTTGATTCATCTCCCCATGTATTACTTATCTACCATGGTTTATCTTGATTCTATTTCAAGATGCCACCAAAAGTACCACTACCCAAGAATCTAATTCATGGCCAAGAGGATGGTTGACAGAGTGATAAGGCTTCATACTAGGATTGTTTCCCGAGATGGTACCTTCAGGAGGTGTCCCAGCAATACCATTGCGCACTGGTCCACAATTACTATCAGTGCTACCAGTAGAGGTCACATTTGGGATCAGTGCCATACATGAGTATCATTGAAAAATACCCCTCGGGTTCTTAGGCGAGCCCAACTCACATGCATCTAAATACTTTCCTAATGTGGTGGCTAAGTTTCTATTTAGTTAGGGAACCATTAGATTAGATGGAGGTCCTAGCAGTGAGCATTCTACGTGGCTCAGTCGAGTGAAAAAATGGTTTAGATTACCACTCTCATACGATTAGGTGACTTATCTAGGGATATATCTTGATAACCTTACTCAAAAAATAGGGTCTTATGCCATAAAATGAAAAAGAGTTTGTGTTCCCAAGAGCTTATACTGTTTCGACAGGATGACATGTTGGTAACTAAGTATTCGTCGAGGTGTATCGACCATGCCAGGTAATCAATAAATATGATACAACAAGTGCTTTAGGGTTCAGAACTCCGAGTGTGATGAGTTTAGGGAAATTGGAGCAATACAAATTCCTCTACGCATTATTACTTTTGTTAGGGTGCTAGAGGGAACCTTTGTGGTTGAAAATTCATTGGCAGAGTTGATACAGTCGGTGAATGTTAGTAGTGGGAAAGTAGGAAACTGACGTCTGTTTCAGAGACTTGGATGTGTAGAATGTTTCCAGAAGAGGAAGTGATAGGGACTGGTAAATATAAAGAGCAGCATGATGTGGTAAACATTTCAACATGTTAAAACCCCCACCCCAATGTGTTCCCCACCATTCTCATGGAGCAATATGATATGGGTAGGGAATAGCTCCATGTAGTCAAGGAGTTTGACCAAAGGGCTCCAGGAGTGATTCGATGTTTGAAATGTGTCTACTACTAGCTTCCATATTAATAGAAATAGGTGATGATCTTTCTTCGTCAATAATCCTCTTGTAGACGTAGACTTTTTTATGAAACTGTTGACATGAACCTTACGTCTAGAGATATCTATGGGAGGAAACTCGATAATCACACTTTTGCCGATGGTGTGATCTGACCCATGAGGTTAGAGTTTAGGTTAGAACTTCATGATGGATGCGTCGAATACTTACAATGTTATTTTGGGTACGGACTAGTCATCCACAGATCATCCTCAGACTGACAATTTTAGTAAAAAAGGACGTGGTATATTCGGAGCTTTGGAATGGGGTTTTTTTGTGGTCAAGAAAAAAAGGAAACCTAGGAAGCATGGGATGAAAGAAAGAATTTGAGGGTGTAGCCGATCAATGTTGAGTTGAACAACATTACCCTCATAGCAACAAGAATTTTGAGTTTTTAGATCCCAATAGAAGTTACAGTGTGTGGGAACATCCTTTCAAAAGATGTTTCCTAGATTACAACCCCATAAGAAGAGAGACATCTGTATTGGCTTATACCCGAGGGAAAAACCAATATATACCTCTGCATATCGTATGTCTCACATAAAGCTCCTAGTGATGAGAGTATAGTTGGGGGGGCATACAGATGAATGGATTTTTAAGACCCAGTGTTTGAGGTTAATTGTGGATTACCGACAGTTTAACCAAGTGGACGTGGAAAATGAGTACCCACTACAAAATTGTCGATGGGAACATAAATTTGTTTAAAGGGGTATCCTTTCATGTGTATGGAAAGGTTCATATAGGCCTTATAGCAATTGAGACAATGGTGACGGTCGGAGTTCCTCTAGGACTATGTCTATTAGATGGTATATACTTCTGGGAAGGGGGATGTGGTGGCAGATGCGCTCATCAGGAGGTCTAGTGTATAGTTGCTGAGTGAGGTGACAGAGTGGCTAGCTGCGATGCCGTTATCCTTCATGGATATTGATGGAGCATTATACCTCCATTCTATGACTATCACTCCCCCAATCCATTAGAATGTATGAGAGGCACAACTTGGGGACATTGACTGTGAAGCTAAATGTGCTTAGGTTTCCTCATGATGGGCTCCTAAATGATTTTATTAAGGTGGGGAGTATGTCATCCTTTTCAAAGGGCACACCATGGTACAAGGGATGCTACGATAGTAGGTGTTGAGGGAGTTTTACACATACCCTTTGGTGGTACATCCTAGTGCGGAAAAGATGTACTAGGAGGTTCGGTGTCAGTACTTGTGGCGTGGGATGATGAAAGCAGTGTGGGAGTTCATTTCATGATGCCTCACTTGTCAGTAAGTGATGGATGCGCATCAGGTTCCAGAAAGCCTAGAACAGCTTCTAGAGTAACCATAATGTAAGTGGGATGGTATCTTCATGGATTTTGTAATAAAACTACCACATATATCAAGGTTCCATGATTAAATCTAGTTGATCATTCCCTAACTCACCATATCGGTCTACTTCCTACCCATCCAAGAGGTGGTATCGGTAGAGGGATTGGGATGCCTCAATGTACAGAAGTTTATATGGCTTCATGGGTTTCCATCGATGATCATTTCATATCATGACACTTGTTTTACATCTTAGTTGGGGAAGGGATTATAAGAGGCATTCATGACTCAACTACGCACCAACATATCCTTTCAACCTCAAATTTGTGGTCGGATGGAGTGGACCATACAAACGCTTGAGGAAATTATTTATTCTTTCATCGTTAATTTTTACCGTAGTTGAGAGGACCACCTTCCCCTGATAGAGTTAACATACAACAATATATATCACTCCACTTTCTTCATGGAACCATTTGAGGACTTGTACTAGCGACCATACAAATGACCTATATGCTAGACTTACATAGGAGAGTCCGCACTTATCGGCCCAGAGTTGGTATAGGCTACCACTAAGAAGGTGTATATCATCTAGGAGTGGATGAAAAAAACACTAAGCTGGCTGAAGTCTTATTCCAACAGGAGACGGAGGCCCTTGGAGTTTTAGGAGGGAGACCATGTCTTCCTCTAGGACTCACCCTGATGGGGATTGTAGGGACTTGGCCCGGGAATGAAACTATCATCGAGGTTCATTAGACCTTTCTGGAGCCTCTATATATTATGCGACATGGAATACCACCTATATCATCCCCCCAGAGATGCACCAGGTGCAAAATGTTTTCCACGTGTCCCTGTTCAGGAGATATGTTCAAGACCTATTGTAACACCCTGGCCCCTCTAGGCTGGATCCTGTGCATTACTTGTGATATTGGCATGGTTAGGAGGAATGAAAATAACTATGGAACAATCAGTTTAATATTCATTATGAAACTATATACATAGATGTAACTCAAATTACATTGGAAAATGGTTACAAAATACAATACATAACAAAAAACTAAAAACTGTATCCACAGGAACTCAAAAGAAGACCTTCTCTTCCTCACTTGTCGATGGTAGAAAAGGAAAGGGGTGATCTCAAACACATAGTAAGGGTTAAAAATAGCAGATGCATGAGTACAATAGTAAGTGAATCACAAATAATCTAACATAATCAAAATGTCATAGTGAATAAATGAATAACAAATTCCATTAATAACTCAAAATGAATCCACATCCCTAGATTTTGTCATAGTGAAAATCTCATGGATAATAATAATAACTGATAATGAATAATGAGAATTCTTATTAATTGGATGTCATATATCTAGAACATGAGACCATAATACCATTAAAACTGTTTAGTTCTGTGGGTAGAAACCTATCTGTTTTTTGGAAGCAAAGTCGAAGGGTTTGTCGCCAAATGGGTTTGTCTCCTGAGACCTACCGATGCATCGAGGGGATATAGAGGGGCCCACCCTACACTGAATTTCCAAATCATTCATTATATATTTATTCTATACAAGTGAAATATTCCTCTTTTATATCCATATAGAATAGAGTAAACAGATTCATCAATACTTCCATAATGAAAATAACATTCCAAATAAACATGGTATGTAAGATGGTATAAGCTTTAGAAAAAATACATATCCATGAAATGAGATTATTTAAATTTAATATAAATATAATTTAAAATGAAATATGATCTCAAATGGGATGTAGGTACCCCACATAAGGATTATTAGGTGCACAATACAAAGTTAGTCACAACGAAAAGGTAGTTGAGACCAAGTTCCTTACAACAATGTGATCGGTCATATCATATGACCATAACATAATAAATATCAATTGAATCATTCAATAAAATGAATATAAAGAGAATAATGCTATTATATATCAAATGGAAGTACACATATACCACATACAATTAATAAGTGGCGAATAATGAAAATATCACAAAATGAATGTGAGATGAGAAACCCTTACCTTAACTCCAGATGTGTTCCACTCTTGTACTTAAGCTCCTAGAATAAGAAATTATACTTCTTAATAAATTATTTCATAACCTATTAGACACATATTTAGTTTAAAATAATTATGGTTAGTTCATTTATGTATTTATAAATAAGTTATTGTATTGAATTTCGTCATTCTGGAGTGTTCGTTTCCTTTATTTTCGTATTCAATTGACTTGTTTTTAAGTAATGATGTTTTTGTGGAATGGTTAAAAATCTATAGGATTGAAATTATATATTATTAATAAACATAGAGATTTTATAATGGTGTTTTATATCATTTGGTTACATGGAATGAGGATGAATCATTACATGACCACCACTTCGATTATTTGGCGGTATTTGGAATATTATGAACTAGTTTTGTCATATAACATAATTATATGTACATATTCTGGATACATAATATTAATTAGGTTATATCACATATATTGTATTCTGGTTCAACCATGGATATGGTTTCATGACTAGTAATTAAGAAGAAATTTAAGAACATAACTTCGTCGTCCACGAAGGTTATAAATCAGAATATCATGGACGTCGATTTCATTTATAAAATAAAAGGGAGGGAGTAAGAATATTTATGGTGGTTCTTCCATTAACATAATATAAATCTAGTATTTATATGTTACTAGAGTTATCATCATCATTTGGATAGAGGAGGTTAGGATAGGATAGAAGAAGAATATAAATTGAAATGAAACCAAATGAAAAAGAAGGGTCCTTTACCTCTTGAAATAACCTCCTTGAGAAACTCCTTAAGGGCAGTGGTTTTGGTCTTTTGGGAAGATCAGAAGCTTCATGGACGTGGATAGAGACTAGGTAAGTGTAATTGGGAAGATCTTTGAGGTGATTGAAGGCTTAGAAGAGTGAAGAGAACAGGTAGTGGTGGGCGGTTTTTATAGTGGAGGAGGGGGTAATTTTTGAATATTTAATTCCTTATTTTATTATTTCCCTCAAGACAACCAATAGTATTGTTTCATGTGACCCATAATAGTAATAATGGAATGTGAGTTCAATACATGTGGGATTAAATCATCCTTGAATCACCTATGATGTTATAAATCAAGTATTTAACATTTATCGTATTTTATCGTATTTTTCAATTCCTCAAATATTCTGGAATTTCAGAAAAATCCCAAAAATTCACCCCTGCCATTTTTTGACATGTATAATTCAAAAGTGAAATCCATTTTTCAAAAATAATTTTCTAATTATTATTAATTTAATTTTTAAATAAGGACATAGTTAATTCAAGAAATAACAATCTTGAAGTGAAATTAGTTTTATGTGTCATTGAAAAATTAATTAAGATCCCATTATCATATTGCCTTTAGAAAATAAAATAAAAATATTTTTTACTATTCATGGGGCTTATTACTATTTATATTACTATTAATATGGGTATGTTACTATTTACCAAAAATCAAGTTTGTTTAATCAGAATCCAAATGTCATACCGAACCCAACTCTAGATGACCATTTTTAGAAATTCAAAAGATAGTAGAGGCAATGTTTTGTTTATAAAATTTCATTCTCTATTTCTTTTCAAAACCGTGTGGTGTTACATTCTCCCCTCCTTAATAATATTTCATCCTCGAAATTCACAAAATATTACCTGAAAAGATAATGTTATTTCTTTAAAATAAACTCCTCAGGCTCCCATGTTGCTTCCTACATCTTATGGTTCCTCCATAGAACCTTTACCAGAAGAGTCGTCCAATTTCTCAATACTTGTTCTTTAGTATCAAGAATCTTGATAGGATCTTCACAGTAAGATAGATTGGTATCAAGTTCCACTTCTTCATAAGTGAGTACATGTGTTTGGTCTGGCATGTAATTTCTTAACATTGACCCGTGGAACATAGTGTGAACCTTGGAGATACTTGGCGGCACTGCCAAACAGTAAGCTACGGCTCTAATTCGGTCCAGAAATTCAAAAGGTCTAATGTACCTGGGACATAACATTCCATTCTTACCAAATCGTATAATACCCTTCCATGGAGATACCTTTAAGAAAACGTGATCTCCTCCTTGAAACTAAAAATCCTTCCTTTAGTTATCTGCATAGCTCTTTTCCCTACTTTGAGATATTTTGATATTGTTATGGATAATCTTCACCTTTTCTATTTTTTCTTCAACAAGTTCTGGTACCACAAGTTTTCTTTCACAAACATCATCCCAACAAGTTGTTTTACGAAATCGCCACCAATATAATTCTTCATAGGTTTCCATCTGTATACTTGAATGGAAGATATTGTTGTAGGAAAATTCTACTAGAGGTATATACTGATCCCACATGCCTTGAAATCAAGTGAACAAGACCTCAACATGTCTTCCAACGTTTGAATTGTTCATTCCAATTGTCCAATAGTTTGTGGGTGGTAGGCAGTGCTCAAATGATGATCAGTATCTATGGCCTTCTGAAGATTTTTTCAGAATCTTGATGTAAAATGTGGGTCACAATCAGAAAAAAAATGATAGGGGTACTCCATGAAGTCTAACAACTTCATTAATATATAGTCATGCTAGACATTCTAGTGGTAGATCTTCTCTTATAGCAAGAAAATGTGCTGACATGGTAAGACGATCAATAATGACCCATATTTCATCGTTCCTTCTAGGAGTCTTTGGTAGTCCCATGACAAAGTCCATCATGATATTATCCCATTTCCACTCAGGTATGAGAATCGGTTGCAATACTCCTCCAGGTTGTTGCCTTCCAACACTAACTTGTTGACAAACCATATATCTTGACAGAAAATCAGCAATATCCCTCTACATGTTGTCCCACCAAAAATGTTCCATCAAATATCTATACATCATAGTGATACCAGGGTGTATAGAGAAATTGGAACTATGAGAAAAATCCAACAATTCCCTTTTTAGATCAGGTATATTGGGAACAAAAAGTCTCTTCTCAAATATCATAATTCCATCTTACTATATGAAGTCAATCAATCTCCCATCATTCACAGCTTTAATCTTCTTTTGAAACACCTCATCATCAGCTTGAGAAATTTTTATCCTTTCTAGTAATGTTGGTTTGGAATCAATTTGAAAAATCATTGATGTTTCACCTTCCATGGTTATTCCCATATCCATATTTACTATATCAATGAATATAGGATCTCTTTCAACTCTCATCTTGTTCAAAACTCAATGATACTTTCTGCTCAAAGCATCTACCACCTTATTCGCCTTCCCCAGGAGGTAGTTAATCGTGCAATCATAATCCTTGAGTAGTTCAATCCATCTACATTTCCTCATGTTGAGTTCTTCCTGTGAGAAAATATACTTTAAACTCTTGTGATCAGTATAAATCTCTCATTTTTCACTATAGAGATAATGTCTCCATATCGTCAAATCAAAGATTACAATAGCTAACTCAAGTTCATTAGTAGGATAGATTTGGTCATGAACATTTAGTTGTCGTGATGCATAAGCAATAACCCAATCATTTTGCATAAGGACACAACCAAGTCCTTTATTTGAAGCATCACTATAAATAAAAAACCCATCAATCCTCAATGGTAGAGTAAAGATAGGTGCATTAACTAATATTCTCTTCATTTCTTTGAAACATTCTTCACAATATTTTGTCTAAAAAAATTTAACCCCATTACGTGTAAGCTTCTTTAGTGGGTTAGCCAGTTGGGAAAAATTCTGCACAAAACACCGATAAGCACCTATTGAGACAATAAAACTGCATACCTCAGTTATGTTTGTTGGTGTGGGTCATTCTTAGATTTCCTTTGTCTTTGAAGGATAAACTAGGATTCCATCCTAAGAGACAATATGGCCTAGGAATGAAAATGAATGAATCCAGAATTTTCACTTACAAAACTTCCAAAATAATTGATTTCCTCTAATATTTTTCAGAATAGTTCGCAATTGATCCTCATGGTCTTCATAGATTTTTGAGTATACCAGGATATCATCGACGAATACCACAACAATGTTATCAAGATATTCCTTGAAAAATCTATTAATTAAATCCATGAAAACATAGGGTGGATTTATCAGTCCAAAAGGCATCACTGTAAACTCATAATTCCCATACCTGGTTCGAAAAGTTGTCATCGGAATATCTTCCTTCCTCACACGCAGTTTATGAAATCTGGATTGAAGGTGAATATTTGAAATGTATTGATCTCCATAATTTTGGTCAAATAAATCATTAATCTAAGGTAGAGTATACTTATTCTTTATAGTAATAGCATTGATTTCCCTGTAATCAATGTAAAGCCTCATGGTTCCATCATTCTTATTGACAATGATAATAGGGGCTCCACATGGAGGAACACTAGGTTGAATAAATCCTTTTCAATCAAATCCTCTAGTAGTTTCTTTAGAACTACTAATTCCACAGTTTCCATTCTATAGGGAGTCTTTGATATAAGTCTTGCATCAGGAAATAATCAAAAGAGAACTCAACTTCCTGCTCTAGAGGATGTCCAGGTCAATCTGGTGGAAATACATCACTGTACTCTTTCACTATTTGAACATCTTCAATTTGAAGATTTATTTCCTCTCCCATATATATTGTTCTATCTTACTCTCTATGTATTGAATTCAATAGAGCTACTGGGGTTGGTTCTAGATAAGAATCAGGTGGTGAAGTTTCTTCCCTAAAGACAAGGGATTCTACACCATTTTCGAAAAATTTAACTTCCTTTTTCTTGAAATAAATCCTCACATCATAATTTGATAGCCAATCCATATAGAGAATTATATCTAATTCAGTCATGGGTATGATGATAAGGATAGAAACTAATGCACTTTTTGGTGTTTGGAGGGGGACTATTCGACATGCCATTTTTTAATGATACACCCCATGGGTGTTTTGACTGAAAATTCCTTTCTTAAATCAAATTGGACATATCTAATTTTCTAGGAAAACCGAGAGGATATAAATGAATGCGATGATCCAGAATCAAATAATGTGTTGGATACGATTGAGGAAACAACTAAAGTACCTGCCACCACGTCACTAGGAATATCAACCTCCACGGTTGTAATCGCATAGGGTCTCCCTTTATATCATGGATTTTTCTGAGGCATGTTTCCTAGGAACATAGGAAACTCATTTTTATAGTGTCCCATATCTATAAAATTGTAGTATTGAACATCATTGAATTTTTTATTCTCCTAGCATTCATCAGATCGATGACCCTTTACTCTGTAGTTATAGAAAACTCCCTTGCCTTTCTAGCATTTCCCGAGATGATTCTTTCTTCAGTTCTCGCATAATGCGAAACTATTCAGTCCTTTTCTCTTCTTTGGTGCTTCTCCTTTTCCTTTGTTATTAGAATTCCACTTCTTATCTTGGTTTTCTTTCATAAAATTTGATCTAGCAAATTCCTTCTTGTTTTTATGGAACTTGATACAATTTCATCATATGATGAAAATGATTGCGAAGCCAGTGACCTTTGAAGACTTGGCTTAAGCCCTTCAATGAAATGATCAATATTTTCCACTGAGCCATGAAGGTAATCCAAGGCATACCAGGATGGCCTTGTGAAGGTAGCCTCATACTCTGCAACATTTTCTTCTTCCCTTTGTTTCAAGCCAAGGAATTTACTCCTCATTTCAGTTCATTGCTCATAAGGGAAATATTTTTTGAAGAATATTTCCTTAAAATTCCTCCATTACATATCCTTATCTATTCTTCCTCCATGGTATTTTTTGAATTAAGGACAACCATTGATCATCTTCTCCATTGAGACAATATACTGCCAGTACTACCATTTCATTTTCAATACAACTTAACACTATGAATATCTTTTCAAGGGACATGATCCATTGCTCAGAAACCACTGGATTAGTACTCCCACTGAAATATGGGGGCTTCTGCCGCATGAAATGATCCAACATAGGTGTTGAATGGTTATTTGTTACAACTTCAGTAAGTTGTCCAAATATGGTCATGATCTGATCTGCTCCAATGTTGACTGTGTTGACTTGCTCAGTAGGTAGATCCCTACATTTCCCATGTGTATTGATTCCCCTTATTCCATAAGATTCCATCTCTAAATAATGGGATACACTAGATTAGATTATGAATCTCAAATTGAAAAGCACTCAACATAGATTGAAATTCTATGCATAGCTAATCTTATAAACATGGTTCCCATAAGGAAAAATTTACATTAACACCTTCATAATGGCTTGTAATGAAAATATGAATTATCCTAAGCATATCTCCCAGGAGTGTTGTAACCAAGAGTTCAGCAAGGCTCGTTGTCATGCACCAGTTCTCGTTCGAGTCTAGCTCAAAGCGGTGTTTTCGGGTTTTACACCTAGATAGATCTGTTCCAGAGCCGCCTCTACCTGCTCTTATCTAGATAGGGACATATTTCATAAAACATCCACATAATCTATTACTTTCCAAAATACCAGGACGGTCTTGTATGTTAATCCTTAGAAACTACCTTTTGGATTTGTTCCCTATAACACATTTCCTACTCTAGTTTTGATGTTTTCTACTAAACTTCCTCTCATCCAAACTGTAACACCCCGACCTCTCTAGGATGGAGCCAGTGCATTACTTGTGATATTGGCATGGTTTTAAGGAATAAAAATCCTGAAGGAACAATCAGTTTAGTATTCTTGAAGAAACTAGATACATAGATAATACTCAAATTACATTGGAAAATGGTAACAAAATACAATACATAACAAAAAACTAAAAACTGCATCCACAAGAACTCAAAATAAGACCTTATCTTTATCACCTGTCGAAGGTAGAAAATAAAAGGGGTGAGCTCAAATGCACAGTATGGGTTAAAAATATCAGAAGTGTGAGTACTATAATATGTGAGTCACAAATAATCTAAAATAATCAAAATGGCATAGTGAATTAATGAATAACTAATTCCATTAATAACTAAAAATGAAACTGCATCCAATGATTTTGTCATAGTGAAAATATCATGGATAATAATAATAACTGATAATGAATGAAGATAATAATTATTAATTGGACATCATATATCTAGCAGATGAAACCATAATACTATTAAAACGGTTTAGTTCTGTGGGTAGAAACCCGTCTGATTTTTGGAATCAAACTCGAAGGGATTGTCGCCAAACTGTTTTGTCTCATGAGCCCTACCGATGCATAAAGGGGATATAGTGGGCCCAACCTACCACTATATGTCCAATTAATTATTTATAAATTGATTCAATATAAGAGAAATATGACTCTTCAATATCCATACAGAATAGAGTATACAGATTCATCAATATTTCCATAATTAAAATTACTTTCCAAATAAACACTGTATGTAAGAGAGTATACAATTTAGAAAAAATACACATCCACGACATGAGATTATGGATATTTAAAATAAATAAAATTTAAAATGAAAAATGACCTCAAATTGGAAGTAGGTACACCACATAAAGATTATAAGGTGCACAATACAAAGTTAGTCACAATGAAAAGGTAGTTGAGACAAAGTTCCTTACAACAATGTGATCGACCGTATCATATTTCCAAAACATAATAAATACCAAGTTAATCATTGAATAAAATGAATATGAAGAGAATGAAGTTATTATATATCAAATTTGAGTACACATATTCCACATAAATCTAATAAGTGGTGAACAATGAAAATCTCACAGAAATGAAAGTGAGAGTGAGAAACCCCATACCTTAACTCTGAAGGTGTTCCACTCTTGTACTTAAGATCCTGGAATATGAAATTATACTTCATAATAAATTATTTCTGAACCTATAAGAAATTTATTTAGTTTATGATAATTATGGTTAGGTCATTTATGTATTTATTGATAAGTTATTGTATTTAATTTCATCGTTCTAGAGTGTTCATTTACTTTATTTTCATATTCGATTCACTTGTTTTTAAGTAATGATGTTTATGTGGAATGGTTATAAATCTCCAAGATAGGAATTATATATTATTAATGAAGATAGAGAATTGATAATGCTCATTTATATCATTTTGTTACATTGAATTAGGATGAATCATTTGGTGACCACCACTTCGATTATTTGGTGGTATTTGGAATATTATGAACTAGTTTTGTAATATAACTTAATTATATGTACAAATTCTGGTTAATGAATATTAATTAGGTTATAAAACATATATTGTAGTCTTCTTAAACCAGGAATATGGTTTCATGACCAGTAATTAAGAATAAATTGAAGAACGAATCTTCGTCGTCCATGAAGGTTACAAATCAGAATCTCATGGACGTCGATTTTGTTTATAAAATAAACGGGAGGGAGTAAGAATATTTATGGTGGTTCATCCATTCACATGATATAAGTCATGTATATATATGTTACTAGAGTTTTCATGATCATTTGGAAAGAGTATGTGAGGAGAGGATAAAAAAAGAATATAAATTGAAAAGAAACCAAATGAAAAAGAAGTGTGCTTTACCTCTTGAAATAACCTCCTTGAGAAACTATTTAAGGGAAGTGGTTTTTCTCTTTTGAGAAGACCAGAAGCTTCTTGGACGTGGGGGAGACTAGGGAAGTGTAATTGGTAAGATCTTTGACTAGCCTCAAGTCTTTGATGAGTGATGAGAAGAGGGAGTGGTGGGGGGTTTTTATAGTGGAGGAGGGGGTAATATTTGAATATTTAATTCATTATTTTATTATTTACATCATGACAACAAATACTATTGTGTCATGTGACCCCTAATTGTAATAATGGATTTTGAGTTCGAACCAAGTGGTCTTACATCATCCTTTCATCACCTATGATGCAGTAAATCAAGTATTTAGAATTTATTGTATTTTATCGTATTTTACTATTTATAAAAAATTCTTGAATTTTAGAAAAATCCCAAAAATTCAACCCTACCATTTTTTGACGTGTAGAATTCAAAAGTAAAATCCATTTTCCAAAAATAATTTTCTAAATTTTTTTAATTTCTCTATTAAATAAGGTCATAGTCAATTCGTAAATTAACAATCTTGAATTGCAATTAGTTTTATCTGTCATTGAAAAATTAATTAAAATCGCATTATCATATTGCCTTAAGAAAATAAAATATTATTATTATTTACTAATCTGGGGGAATATTACTATTCATACTACTATTCATATTACTATTCATATGGGTATGTTACTATTCACCAAAAATTAAGTTTGTTCTATTAGACTCAAAATGACTTACTGAACACAACTCCAGATGACCATTTTTAGAAATTCAAAACATAGAAGAGGAAAAGTTGTGTTTATATAATTTCATTCTATATTTAGTTTCAAATCCTTGGGGTTTTACATTATCCACTCCTTACAAAAATTTCTTCCTCGAAATTCAAAAAATATTACCTAAAAGGATGTGGTTATGTCTCTAACATAAGCTCCTCATGCTCCCACGTTGCTTCATCCATCTTATTGTTCCTCCATAGAACCTTTACCAGATGAGTCGTCCGATTTCTCAACACCTTTTCTCTAGTATCAAGAATCTTGATAGGATCTTCACAGTAAGATAGATCGGGCTCAAGTTCCACTTCTTCATAAGTGAGTACGTGTGTGGGGTCTGGCATGTACTTTCTTAACATTGACACGTGGAACACATTGTGAACCTTGGAGATACTTGGCAGCATTGCCAAACGGTATGCTACGGCTCCAATTCGGTCCAGAATATCAAAAGGTCCAATGTACCTGGGACATAACTTTCCCTTATTACCAAATCATATAATACCCTTCCATGAAATACTTTTAAGAAAACGTGATCACCTTCTTGAAACTCCAAATCCTTATTTCAGTTATCTTCATAGCTCTTTTGTCTACTTTGTGCTTTTTTGATATGGTTATGGATAATCTTCACAATTTCCATTATTTCTTCATCCAGTTCTGGGCCCACGAGCATTATTTCACCAACATCATCCCAGCAAGTTGGTGTACGACATCGCCTCCCATATAATGCTTCATAGGGTTCCAACTGTATACTTGAATGGAATATATTGTTGTAGGAAAATTCAATGAGAGGTAAATACTGATCCCACATGCCTTGAAAATCAGGGGAACAAGACCTCAACATTTCATCCAATGATTGAATTGTCCGTTCCGATTGTCCATCAGTTTGTTGGTGGTAAGCAGTGCTCAATCAAAGATCAGTATCTAGGCCCTTCTGATGAATTTTCCAGAATCACGAAGTAAAACATGGATCACAATCAGAATCAATCAATAGGGGTACTCCATGAAGTCTCAAAACTCCATTAATATATAGTCTTTCTAGACGTTCATGTTGTAGATCTTCTCTTATAGCATGAAAATGTGCTGACTTGGTAAGACGGTCAACAATGACCCATATTGTTTCGTTCCTTCTAGGAGTATTTGGTAGTCCCATGACAATGTCCATCAAGATATTATCCCATTTCCACTCAGGTATGAGAAGAGGTTGCAATACTCCTCCAGGTTGTTTCCTTCCATCATTCACTTGTTGAAAAACCATACATCTTGACACAAAATCAGCAATCTCCCTCTTCATGTTTTCCCACCAAAAATGTTCTTTCAAATATTTATACATCTCAGTGAGACCATGGTTTATAGAGAAATTGGAACTATGAGAATCATCCAAAAATTCCCTTTTTGGATTAGGTATATTGGGAACACAAAGTCTTTTCCCAAATTTCAAAATACCATCATCATATATGAAGTCACTCAATCTCCCATCATTCACATCTTTAATCTTCTTTTGAAGCTCCTCATCATCAGCATGAGAACATATTATCCTTTCTATTAATGATGGTTTGGATACCATTTGAAAAAGCATGGATGATTCACCTTCCATGGTTATTCCCATATACGTATTTACTATATACATGAAAATAGGACCCCTTTCAACTCTCATCTTTTTCAAAACTCCATGATCCTTTCTTCCCAAATCATATGCAACCTTATTTTCCTTCCCCTGATGGTAGTGTATCATGCAATCATAATCCTGAAGTAGTTCAATCCATCTCATATGCCTCATGTTGAGTTCTTTCTTTGAGAAAATATACTTCAAACTCTTGTGATCAGTATAAATCTCAGATTTTTCACCACAGAGATAATGTCTCCATATCATCAAAGAAAATATTATAGTATATAACTCAAGATCCTGAGTAGGATAGTTTTGATCATGAAATTTTAGTTGTCATGATTCATATGCAATAACCCTATCATTTTTCATAAGGACACAACCAGGTCCTTTATTTAACACATCACTATAAATAACAAACTTGTCATTCCCCGATGGTAAAGTCAATATAGTGTCATTGACTAATCTTCTCTTCAGTTCTACAAATCATTCCTCGCAATATTTTGTCCAAAACAATTTATTTCCTTTACGTGTGATCTTTGTTAGCGGGTTAGCTAGTCGGGCAAAATGCTGCACGAAACGCCGATAATAACCTGCTAAGCTAAGAAAACTGCATACCTCAGTTATGTTTGTCGGCATGGGCGATTCTTGGAATGCCTTTTTCTTTGAAGGATCAACTAGGATTCCATCCTTAGGGACAATATGGCCTAGAAAAGGAACTTAATGAATCCAGAATTTGTACTTGCTAAACATCCCATGTAATTGATTTCTTCTTAGAGTTTTTAGAACAGTTCCCAAATGAACCTCATGGTTTTCATAGATTTTTTAGAATACTAGGATATCATCGATGAACACCACAAAATATTTGTCAATATATTCCTTGAAAACTCTATTCATTAAATCCATGAAAATAGAGGGTGCATTTGTTAGTCCAAAGGAATCACTGTAAACTCATAATTCCCATACCTGGTTCGGAATGCTATCTTCAGAATATCTACTTTCCTCCCACGCAGTTGATGATATCCAGTTTGATGTTCAATATTTGAATAGTATTGTGCTCCATATATTTGGTCTAATAAATCATCAGTCTGGGGTAGAGGATACTTATTCTTTATTGTAGTAACATTGATTTCCCTGTAATCAATGCAAAGCCTCATCGATCCATCTTTATTCTTGACTAAGAGAACCAGGGATCCCCATTGAGAAACACTAGATTGAATAAATACCATTTCAATCAAATCATCTAGTTGTTTATTTAGCTCTACTAATTCCACAGTTTCCATTCTATAGGGAGTCTTTGATATAGGACTTGCATCAGGAATTAAATCCTTAGAGAACTCAACATCTCGCTCAGGAGGATTTCGAAGTAAATCCTCTAGAAATACATCAATTTACTCTTTCACTATGTGAACATATTCAATTTTCATATTTCTTTCCTCTCCCATATATATTGGTTTATCTTCCTCTCCATGTAGTGCATTAAATAGAGATACTGGGGGTGGTTCTAGATAAGAATGAGGTGGCGATGCTTCTTCCCTAACAAAAAGGGATTCTACACCATTTTAAAAAATTATAACATCCTTTCTATTGCAATAAATACTCACATCGTAATTTGATATCCAATCCATACCAAGAATTATATCAAATTCAGTCATGGGTATGATGATAAGGATAGCAAAAAAAGCACTGTTTAGTGTTTGGAGGGGGACTAGTTGACATGCCTTTGTTGTAATGATACATCCCATGGGAGTTTTAACTGACAACACCTTTCTTAAATCAGATTGCACATATCTAATTTTCATGGAAAATTGAGAGGATATAAATGAATGCGATGATCCAAAATCAAATAAATTTTTCGCTATGTTTGAGGAAACAATTAAACTACCTACCACCATGTCACTAGGAACATCAACCTCTGCGGTTGTAATCGCATAGGCTCTCCCTTGATCTCTTGGCTTTTTTTGAGGCATGTTTCCTTGGATATTAGGAGACTCATTTGCATAGTGTCCCATCTCTCTACAATTGTAGCATTGAAAATCATTGAATTTATTCTTCCCTATGCATTCATCGGATAGATGACTCTTTTCTCTGCTTTTATATAAGACTCTCGTGCCTTTCAAGCATATCCGGGATGATTCATTCCAGAGTTCTAGAATAATGGGAAACAATTCATTACCTTGCTCTTCATTGTTGCTTCTATTTTTCCTTTGTTATCAAAATTCCACTTCATATATTAGTTTCCTTTGAAAAAATTTGATCTAAAAAATTCCTTCTCTGTTTTGATGGAACTTGATACAATTTCATCATATGATGGAAATGATTTAGAAGAAACTTTCCTTCGATGACTTGGAATAATACCTAAAAATAAATGACCAATCTTGTCTAATTATTCATGAATGCAATCCACGACATACCTGGCTAGCCTTGTGAAGGTAGCCTTATACGCTACAAAACTATCTTCTTCCCTTTGTTTTAAGCCAAGGAATTTCCTCTTCATTTTAGTTCGTTTCTCATGAGGGATATATTTTTCGAAGAATATTTCCTTAAAATTCCTCCATTCAATATTCTCCATATTTTCATCCTCCATGGTATTTTGAATCAAGGACCACCATTAATCATCATCTCCCTTGAGACAATATACTACCAGTACTACATTTTCATTTTCCTTGCCTCTTAACGCCATGAATATATTTTCAAGGGACTTGATCCATTACACAATAACCACTGGATTAGTAGTGCCACTGAAAGATGGGGGATTTTGCTGAATGAAACAGTCCAACACAGGTATTGAATGGTTATTCCTTACAACTTGAGTAAGTTGTCCCAATATGGTCATGATCTGATCTTCTCCAACGTTGACTGTGTTGACTTTCTCAATAGGGTGACCCCTACCTTGCCCATGAGTATTGATTCCCCTTCTTCAATTAGATGCCATTTATAAATAATGGGATACACTATATTAGTTTATTAATCTCAAATAGAAAAGCACTCAAAATAGATTGAAATTCTATGCATAGCTAATCTTATAAACATGGTTCCTCTATGGAAAAATTTACATTAACTCCTTCATTTGGGCTTGTAATTAAAAAAAGAATTATCCAAAAATATCCCCCAAGATTGTCATAACCAAGAGTGATGCAAGGCCCGTTGTCGTGCACGAGTTCCCGTTCGAGTCTATATCAAAGAGGTGTTTTCAGGTTTTACCCCTAGATACATCTGTGATAAAGCCACCTCTACCTACTCGTATCTAAACAGGGATGTGTTGCTTAAAATATCCAAAAAATCTGTTCCTTACCAAAATACCTGGACTTTCTTGTATGTTAATCCTCCTATACTATTGTTGGTCTTTGTTCCCCAATATACATTTCCAACTCTAGTTTACATGTTTTCTACTAAACATCCTCTCATTACAACTGTAACACCCCGACCCCTCTAGGATAGAGTTGGTGTATTACTTGTGATATTGGCATGGTTAGAAGGAATGAAAACCTCGAAGGAACAATCAGACTAGTAGTCTTGATGAAACTAGATACATATATGTAACTCAAATTACATTGTAAAATGGTTAAAAAATACAATACATAATAAAAAACTAAAAACTGCATCTACATGAACTCAAAAGAAGACCTTCTCTTCATCACACATCGAAGGTAGAAAATGAAAGGGGTGAGCTCAAACACTCAGTTAGGGTTAAAAATAGCGGAAGCATGAGTAAACTAATAAGTTAATCACAAATAATATAACATAATCAAAATGTCCTAGTGAACAAATGAATAACTAATTCCATTAATAACTCCAAATGAAACTACATCCATATATTTTGTCATAGTGAAAATCTCATGGATAATAATAATAAGTGATAATGAATAAAGAGAATTATTATTAATTGGACATCATGTTTCAGAAAATGAAACCATAATACCGTTAAAACGGTTTAGTTCTGTGGGTAGAAACCTGTCTTCTTTTTGGAAACAAACTCGAAGGGTTTGTCGCAAAACTGTTTTGTCACATTAGAACTACCGATGAATCGAGAGGCTATAGTAGTCCCCACAAGCCAATTCATGTCCAAATAATTCTTTATACATAGATTAAATACAAGAGAAATATGTGTCTTCAATATCCGTATAGAACAGAGTATACATATTCATCAATATTTCCATAATTAAAATTACTTTCTCAAAAAACACCGTATGTATGATTTACACGATTTAGACAGAAAACCTATCCACGACCTGAGATTATGGATTTTTTATATAAATAATATTTCAAATGAAACATTTTCTATAATGGGAAGTAGGTACACCTCATATGGATTATTAGGTGTACAATACAAAGTTAGTCACAACGAAAAGGTAGTTGAGACAATGTTCCTTACATCAATTTGATCAGTCATATCATATGACCAGAGAATAATAAATATCAAGTGAGTCATTTAATAAAACAAATATAAAGAAAATCATGTTATTATATATAAAATGGCAGTACACATATTCCACATAAAAGTAATAAGTGGAGAACAATGAAAATCTCACAGAAATGAAAGTGAGATAAGAAACCCCTTACCATAACTCCCAATGTGTTCCACTCTAGTACTTAAGCTCCTAGAATATGAAATATACTTGTTAATAAATTATTTCAGAACCTATTATACATGTATTTATTTTACCATAATTCTTGTTAGTTCATTTATCTCTTTATTGATTTGATATCGTATTGAATTTTTTCGTTCTGGAGTGTTCGTTTCCATTATTTTCATATTCGGTTCACTTGTTTTTATGTAATGTAGTTTATGTGGAATGGTTATAAATATCCAGTATTGGAATTATATATTAGTAATGAATATAGATAATTGATATTGGACATT
This sequence comes from Viscum album, assembly GCA_963277665.1. Taxonomy (NCBI): domain Eukaryota; kingdom Viridiplantae; phylum Streptophyta; class Magnoliopsida; order Santalales; family Viscaceae; genus Viscum; species Viscum album. The sequence goes on along the minus strand of OY728120.1, from coordinate 1,759,755,287 downwards.
AATATCATTTGGTTACATGGAATGAGGATGATTCATTAGATGACCACCGCTTCGATTATTTGGCGGTATTTGGAATATTATGAACTAGTTTTTTCATATAACTTAATTATATGTACATATTCTTGTTCCTGAATATTAATTAGGATATAACACATATATTGTAGTCTGTTTTTACCTTGAATATGGTTTCATGACCAGTAATTAAGAATAAATTGATTAATGAAACTTTGTCGTCAATGATGGTTATAAATCAGAATCTCATGGACGTCGATTTCGTTTATAAAATAAAAGGGAAGGTGTAAGAATATTTATTGTGGTTCTTCCATTAAACTTATATAAATCCCGTATATAGATATTACTAGAGTTATCATGATCCTTTGGGTAGATAATGTGAGGAGAGGATAGCAAAAGAAGATAAATTGAAATGAAACCAAATGAAAAAGAAGGGTGCTTTACATCTTGAAATAACCTCCTTGAGAAACTCCATAAAGGAAGTGGTTTTGGTATTTTGGGAAGACCAGAAGCTTCTTGGACATGGGGGGAGTCTCGGGAAGTGTAATTGGGATGAGATTTGAAGAGCTTCAAGGCTTATAATAGTGAAGGGAAGAGGTAGTGGTGGGGGGTAATTTTTGAATATTTAATTCATTATTTTATTATTTCCCTCAAGACAACCAATGGGTTTGATTCATGTGACCCCTAACAGTAATAATGGAATGTGAGTTCGAACAATTCGGTATTACATCATCCTTGCATCACCTATGATATAGTAAATCCAGTATTTAGCATTTATCTTATTTTATCATATTTCACTATTCATCAAATTTTTTTGAATTCAGAAAAATACCAAAAAATCACCCAACCATTTTTTGACGTGTAGAATTCAAAAGTGAAATCAATTTTTTGAAAAAAAATTCTAAATATTATTAATTTAATTTTGAAATAAGTTCATAGTTAATTCGAAAAATAACAACCTGGAAGTGCAATTTTTTAATCTGTCATTGAAAAATTATTTAAGATCCCATTATCATATTTTCGTAAGAAAATAAAATAATAATATTATTTACTATTCATGGTGCATATTACTATTCATATAGGTATGTTACTATTCACCAAAAATCATGTTTGTTCTATCAGACTCCAAATGACTTACCGAACCCAACTCTAGATGACCATTTTTAGAAATTCAAATCATAGAAGAGGGAAACTTGTGTTTATAAAATTCCATTCAATATTTATTTTCAAAACCATGGGGTGTTACACCTATCCCCTGTCATCGACTAGGGCATGCAAGAAATTGATGATGGGGAAACTTTTGTGGAGTTCCCAGTTGTGATTGAGTATTGATAGGAGCGGGTACTCTGTGGATGGTCAAATCCTCTAGTACGAGATTAGTGGCAACATGAAAACCTCCAAGTGGGCACATGGGAGTGGCCGGCTCAGATTCATGATCAGTACCCCACATGATTGATCTGTCTTTGTTTTGGAATTTGGTGACGTAAATCCCAAAGGTGGGGAGAATGTAAAGACACATAAATTCAATATAAGATTTTTTATGGAATTGTTATGGGACTGTGAAAATTGACCGCATGTGACTCAGAGGCCCAGAGTGCCCATAACGATATGTCCACAATTTCTAATCTTAAAGTAGAGTGCGTGAGCAGTTTTCTTGAAAAAAGTAGAAAACTATTCAATGGGTTCCTGAATTAGAAATCTGAGGGCACCATTGTGTTCAATATGGTTGGTTTACCATAGGAATGGCTTATGTTTAGTCGGCGCATGCCTCCAGTAAAAAACCTGAAAATGGAATAACTGTAAATAAAATAATTAAATAAATTGTTTTAATTTTTCAAATTATTATATCTCATGAATGATGAATCAAATTTAAAAAAATATTCCACTGCTGATCATGCAAGGGTATTCTTTCCTTAGACATATCCTAAAATTGGCAAACACGGGCCACGAGTTGAAGTTGTTTTTTAGCCGTAAATAAAATAATTTAGTAAAAAGTGTTTTATTGTTAAATCCTAAGGCCTCTTAAATGGTAACTCATATTGGTAATTGGAGAGTATCGTTGATCTCATAAGGAAGTTAATCCCTTAGGCAGAGCCTAAACTAGACCGGAAATGGTCAATGCTGACTATTAATAATTTTTTAACACTGTTTACTGTATGTTCAGTAAACCTGCAAGAGTTTTTTTCTATCTTTTGAACCAGTGTGCAGATTAAAAATCTAAGGGAACTGTTGAATTCACAGAACTGATATTTTCTTATGTGAAGCTTAAATTTGACCAGAAAGGGTTGAACGAAAAAGTTATTTTTTTGGACTTTACAAAAAAAATATCATAACTCCAATGTTATTTTTTACCATCCTTGTAACCATTGAGAGATGGTGGCAAGATCACAGTTTAACATCACGTTTGAATGAAATTCATTTAATGACATGAACCTTGGGTTCTGTAACCTAAAATTTCATTGAATTAATTGAACATTAATTGTTGTTCATTAATGAACCAAATTAATGAAAAGAAATTTGGGTGGTTCTCTCTCTTTTATTTAAATAACGATTGGGAATGGGTTTTGTTTACCCATGAGAGGAACCTCTGAAAAGGTGCCAATGATGTATTCCACGAACATAAAATGGATCTTCAACAACCACTGGAGGATTTGAACCATATAACAATGGGAAAAGATGAACACCTTTGAATGAGGGTTCATCTCCCTCATCCGCAATGTCTTCCAATGATTTTGATGTATGGGTACTCTGTAAGATTTTTGGAAATAAACAAATCATGTTTATGTTGAACCCTTCCCATGTTATAGTGCTAATGTAGAGGTCGCAGGATGATCCTAACAAGGCATGGACCCACCTTCGATCTCCGTTTGCTGAATTCTTTGTAGGTGATTGAGAAATACGACGACATAGTGAAACCGAGGTCCACAAGGTGTAGGTTGCATCTCGGGAGGACCGTAGGCCCCTTAGGGAAGAAAATATGATCGCCACAACATCACTGGTTGCATGTGGATGCTCTTCTAGTGTGGCGGTGTTAGGGAAAAGAGGAAGCGGCAGCCGACTTCCTCTTGCCATGAGATGGTGGCGACAGCTGAATGTTTCGCAGAATGCAGGGGCGATCGACCAACATGGACCACGTTGAAGGTTGGCGGTGCACGGTGGTGGAAGTGGCGAGGGCCAAGGGGCTGTCTCGAAGGAATTGTCAAGAAAATGATCAGTAGTGGATTGTGAAGGGAAAACCCACACCCAGGAGTTCCATCTGTGATCGGTCCACATGGACCGGTCAGATGGACGGGTGCCATGTTGGCGCTGCTAGTTGGAATGAGGAATGGACTACAATATGTTCAGGGGGGGGGGGCGTCGGCCATGTCATGCCTAGTGGGTCGGGCGGAGCCCACGGCCCAGCATGCTGGACCAGTCCAAGCCCAACCAGTTCGGACTGGGCCCAGTTGACGAGGTCGGGTCGGCCCGACTAGGGCGGGCCAAACCTGGACCCTTGTTATCCCAATTACCCTTAAAAGAGATTATCTCATAATCCAGATGAACCTTTGATGAATCTTCTATAGTTCCAGAACTTTTAGGATGACGAAGTCCTTTTGAGATACTGCACTTGGGTTTTGGAGAACGTTGGTGTATGGACGTGATGGATCAGACTCGAATCCAACCGGGCCCCCGACACTATAATGCCTATAACATACATATTGGGCGTCTGATTAACACATCGTCTATTGCATTTGAACCCTTATGACATAGAATATCTTCAGGTTACTTCTTCGTGGGACATTGTGGTGGTTAAAATATGTCTAATTCCTTCTAGAAAGGATCCTCTCAAAATCAAGAATGCATAGTACGGGAATCTTGTGGCTGACTGTTAGGCATCCGAACGACCCTGTGTGGACCAAAAGTAGTGCCACATGATGTTGACCAGTGTTAGATCATCATGTTATAGATCAGAGACATACGAAACTATTTGGATCAGTGACTTACAACCCTATGTGGATCAACGAATTAAGACCCTATTTGGATCGATGACTTATGAAACTGTGTGGATCAATGACTTACGACCCCATGTGGATCACACAACTTATGACCCTGTGTGGATTTGTGACTTACTACCCTATATGGATTGATGAATTACAACCATTTGTGGATTAGTGACTTAATACACTATGTGGATCGAGGACATATGACCATGTGTGGATCAGAAGTTGGCAAACCAGATGAGGACCAGCCTTAGAGAGGCCCATCATGGATCAACAACTTAAGAACCTATGTGGTTGGATGACTTACGACACTGTGTGGATTAGTGACTACAAACCAGTGTGAATCAATGAAAGAGAGACTTTTTCATGGTTCATCAGTGTATATTCTCAATGGAATAAGATGAATTATCTTTACGACTAGTCATCATTATTCCCGTTCATTTATTTTTATAACCTGGTTTGAGCTGAGTCTTAATTTTTGTTTTGTGATTGGGATCAGGATTAGTGGTTTTTTACTTGAGGAACTTTGGGAGACCATCGGGGGTCTCGGGGTCCTGACTAGGTATTGTTATACTCTCCCATTAAAGGTCCTTGTCCACACCTTGTTGTGTCTTGTATAGGAAACAGGCAGGTTTGACTGAGGTTAGGGAGTTAGGACCACATGGTGCACAAATGTGACTGGTTGACGTAGGGAGCCGCAATGACATGTTGTACAATCCATTCTGGTAGGATCCATGGAAAATGACCTGAGGAGTTTTTTTTTTATTTTTTGATTTATCTTATACAATTTGTCTTTTATTTTAGACCCTTTAATTTTAGTACTTATGTTTATACACAGTGGTGGTATTTACTTGTGTTGGTAATTTTCATTTCTGTTATTCATTACTTGTGCACAGTGTTCCCTGTCTATGTGTGTATAGGTTTTGAAGCAATTACTTCTCTATTAGGGATATGCCTTTCTGGTGCTATTCACCAACCCCTAGCCTATGGATGGTGGGCTTGGGGTAGTCGTGGTACATGCCTTGAGGGACAGGTCATGAAAAAATTCATGTGTGAGGATGGAGTTCTGAAATTCATAAATAAGTTATGTGTTCCATTAGTACTTGGGATAAGAATGGAATAATTATAGGCTTTGGAAATCTAAAATTCTCTATACACCCTAGTAGCACCAACATGTATAGAGATCTTTAAGAACATTTTTTGTGGGATAACATGACGTGATAAATTTCTGACTATTTTTCCAGGTGTTTAGTTTTTCAACAGGTTAGGTGTCACACACAGGTTTTCAAGATTGACTTATTTCCATTTTGGGTCGGTTTCTTGGTCGTTTTCTCCAGAGCTGATTGTGAAAGGTTTAAATTTTTTGGGTATTATTCCTCTCTTATTCATGGAATATCTTTCCCCCTTGGTTACCTTTAAGTCCCACTAGATTTTTAGAGAAAATGGACATGTTTTTTGTGGATATAATAGAACACATGGTTTGGCTACACGGTTTACTAAACCCTGCTGACAAACCGTGAACATGTTTCTATGTCATAAATTTTTTTCAAGTTCTTCATTCCAGGCATAAGCCGAGTTCTCCCATTTCTTCCCCCATTAGTTCTTTATATCCATGTAAGGATCTTAATCTCCTTTAAACGTCCTTGGAACCCAATTTAGAAATGTTTTTTGGTGCTAGAACTTCCAAATTCTATATGTATGTGACTCCTCCTTTTTCATCATTTTCTTTAGTGTTTCGTCCAAATTTATTTATATTCTGAATTTCCATAAGCTATTATTTCATAAATGGTGTTTTATTTTGGGTTTTATGGTCCAATATAATTTATTTAGGTTCTTTCTCACTCCCTTGTGGTTCGGAGGTGGTGCGGTTGAATTTTCACAAAATGATTTTGGGATTTCGATGTATAAGGCAAGTGATTCCATGTTTAAACATTCTTAGATGAATTTATCTTTCTTTTTTAACCATTTTAACATATTTTCAATCATTATTTGTGGTGTGAAGGTTATTTTTGGTAGCATTGATTGGGTTTTTAATATTTTGTTTCATTTTGCCATGAAAGTTGTTCTTTTTCATGTTTTTTCTTTGTTATATCATTTGGGGTTGATTTATGATTCATAAAAAGGTTTAATTAAATACGGTTTGGGCTGCTAAATCTAGTTTTGTAGGGTATTGATGTGCAGTTTTCTTTGAAAGAGGGTATATAAATGGATTTGGTGTGTCAAACCATGCTTTACTATTTGAATTTGTATTACAAAATTTTTGAATTGTTTATTGACTTACACAATGGGTGAAAAAGAATGTTGGGTACTGTTTTGTGTTTTCATGTTATAGAAATGGTGTTTTTATGTGTAAATGGTATTCTTTAACATGTGGAACTTATTTGAGCACAAAAAGGGAAACTCTTGTATCTTGGTGGGCAGACTAGGATTAGTATGCTAGTGATCTAGAGTGGTATCATCCCTTTTTCACATAAACAGTTTGACGATGACAACACTAACTAAACATTGTTGAAATTGGGGACCACTGGGCCATTGGTTTCCCCCCCTAGTGGCTCAATCATGATAAGGATATTGATTATGGTTGCTTTTATACGGAGATATGTTGTACCTAGGGCCCACAACTGCCTATTGCCAAGGGTGCTCCAAAGATTAGTTCTTGTTGAAAAATTTATTTGTCTTAAATTTTTTAAAAAAATAATCTTTTTTGGAGGAATCTTATTGGGAATAGGATTACACCCTATATTCACCTTTTGTTGTAAGTAAACTTAGTTATGTTTGCCCTGGGTAAGGGCATAGTCCATGGAGACAATGGTTCAGGTTGTTAGTTTCTATCCTTTATGCGGTGTTGTGGAGAAGGTCTGGGGATGTCAGAATCTTGCCACGTGGTTGTTATAGAGTTTTAGTTCCAGCTAATGTTGAGTTGTGGACCTTTTTGTATATTTCATAATCAATGTATTTTAGTTTTAAATTTTATTACAGACTTGTTTGGATTTGGTTTATTTAATTATATTGGTTGTTTAATTCTACTAAACTTGGGTAAATAATTCTCAAACCATTTTTTATCATACTAAGGCACTTTTCCCAGACTAGGGATATAAGGATCTCCCTTAGAGTCTTTCCAGGTGCCTATTTGGGTGCTGGTTTTGATGGTGACCAGATCCGGTTCATGGAAAATTTGTATCAGTGTATGCTTGCTCTTTTGGTTCTTGTTCTTTTGGGAAAAATTCTAGGTTGAAAGGAGCTACGATTATCGGGAATTGACATTCTGATTAAATGTAGTGTTCCTGGCCAGTGCACATTGTCATGGGATTCAAGTCACAAGGGGATATTGGGTTTTATCTGAGCGTTTTTGTTTTTAGGGTTCGTCGATGATTTGTGAAATAATATTGGAGTTGGGTCAATAGTCCTAGTGATCTATCTGGGTCTATAAAGCCATGTGGAGATGGGGGCATAGTCCCAAGTAACTCCTCCAGATGATGATGTTATTGAAATATGGCCACCAACCATATTTCCAAGTCACCCATCAACATTAGTTTCCCATTATGTTTTGTTGAGTCATCCTTGATTGTAAATTTTTTTTTGAAAAATATTTTTTTTTCAATTATGAAAATCATAGTATTAAATGGTTAAGACTTTATTTGGATGAGGAATTTTATATTCAAAACATACTTTAAAATATGATTATAAAAGTGGGTTTTTGTAAAATGTCTTTTGGTATGAAATGAAAATGGATTAACGTGATTGGATTTATATAAGCTAAATATGGAGTTTATTGAAATAGTTTGATTATAAAAATTGAAATTTTCATTTAAAAAAGTTATTAAATTCATTCGACACAAGAAAAAATGATTTTTTAGTCAAATTATTTTTGACAAAATGAGGATTATGGACTTAGTGGAAATATTTTGAGTAAGATATATTGGTTTTATGGTGATTCATTCTTTTATTCTTCATTTTTGTTTTTTGTTTTTGTGGGATTGAGATTTAAATATTGAGTTTTTGGGTGTTCTCCCTCTGTGCATGGTCAACACATGGTTAGGGAAAACTGTGCAGTTGTTCCATGTAACCATGAATGTAGTGGATTGATTTTGGTTGAGGGTGGATAGCCTACACATGGTCATTAAAACCAGCTTTAAATCATGAATTATTCCACATCCTTAGGAAATAACCATATTTCATGGTTGGGGAACATACTTCTAAAATATGCGGCCAAAACATATAGGAGTATAGGTTTTCTAGTAATAGATTAACGGTAGGAAGATGATTTGGTAAATTATGTAGATTAATCATACAAAGTTACTATATATTGTAAAAATGTGTAAACCTAGGGTTTATAGAAAAGTTTTGTTTGGAAGTGGTTGTTTGTTTTGGAATTTGTTTCAAATAAAAATAATTGATATTTCATGAAATTAATTTTACAAAAAATTTAATTTTTTGGAAACTGTTGTTTGCACCTTGTTTTTTATGCACATTTGGGATTGTTTTTATGGGTTGTTTTTATGTTCGAGAACCCCTATTAAGTGAATGATGTTTTTGATTTGTGTTTCTACAATGAGTGAGTTTACAGTGATGGTTGGTGGTATTTTATGAGAAAAGTTATTGGATGACTTCTTGATGGTTCCCTTCATGTGTTGGATTCTAGTTTTTTGAATGTTTTGACTAAATGACCAACTTGATTGGGTCCTTGGATGTTCTTGTTTTCTAGGGTATTCACCCATAACGAGATAATTCGTGATTGGAGTGCGTGCTAATATGATTCTCCTATGGCAGATCATGCACATGATCATCAAAATGACTTCCTTCTTGAGTTTTATAGATTTTGTCTACCCATCTTGGTTTTTAGCTATGTGGATTCTCTTATAGTAGTACATTGGATGTGGATGGTTGAAATAGACCAGAGTATCTTAATATACCAAAGTCAAAAAAGGTGTTGTTCCACATTTTTGTGTCTTTAGGTTCTATATGGGAGTGGTGAAAGGGAATTCTATTGAGTAATGGTAAATAAATCTAGAGTTTATTGTCTTGGCCATAGTCTTTATGGGACTTTGGGTTTTTGGTTGGTTTCTGATATGAAAAGTGTTCATGTTAGGTCACTAGTGAGGAAATAAAATATGTTCATTAGAGGCTGTTATGGATAGTTACAGGAGTCATGTACTTTTTGGGACTTGGTTTAAGGTTCCACTCCTTGTAATGATTCTATTAGTCGTGATGGTCATTATTTGGTGATGCTTTCTGGAGTCATGTTCTCATTTGAATGCGATGGTGGATGTTGTGTGACCATTAGAAAACATTTATTTTAGTATAAACATGTTTTCTTCTAAGAATTAAATACATTCTCTTTGCTGAATGACGGGGTCTCCATTGTGTATTTGAATTCATTGTTTCATGTTTGGGGTGAAAGGGGTTATTCAAGTGCATCTTCTAGGCCCCAATTCTATTGAATGTTCAAAGAAAAGGTAATAATTTTCCTGATGTGTTGCTTTCTTTTTATGATGTTGGATCATGGTGTAGTCGCTTGTGGCATTCGAGGATAGAGTTCTATTAGGGGTTGTGTCACCTAACATCATAGAAGTAGATGATTCAATCATATAATATCCATCTATAGGTCTTGGATTGATGCTGGCGTGTATTCATGAAACCCCTAGGGTTACGGGATCCTAGTTTATCTTCGGTCTCCTTTGTTGTAGGTGGATAGAGTTTCAGGTTTCGATGTGGTGGCTTCATTTCAAGTGGTCATGTATGGGGGAAATGGACATGGGGATCATATCCCTTAGGATTGCGATATGTGTTGGTAGAAAATTCCATCCTTGATTATATTGAAGTGGGGTGGATTTGTTTTCTCAAACCACAGTACTTGATCGCATGTGGGTGAATCTCTCAATTTGGTTTCTCATTTATGAATAACCATGTCATCTATTTTGGATATCAGTCTTGGTTCGGCTCTGTAGAGGATGGTAATTCTTGTGAAAGTGGTGAAATACATAGTTTTCCTTCTGGTTTGGAGTTTTATAGATCGGGACTCATTAGGTGGGAGAATTAGTTGTGTTGGGAGCACCCAAGTTACCACATGCTAGGTTTCTTTTTTGGACCATGTTAGTGGTTTAAAATGGTTGGTTCCATTGGTGGGAGACCCACCATGGGTCTTATGTATGTTATTTTGAAATAATTCTTATGTTATTCTATCCCTTATGGTGGGGATACTGTTCGGGCCTCCCCTTGTTTGTGTTTGAGTTCAGTCTTGGCTGTTAGATTATTTCCTTGCTGGGGAGTCCACTCAGGTGTCCCCATATTAGTAACTCAGTATTTTCCATGGTATTCTCTTGGTGATAGGGAGTGAAATTTGGAGTTAGTTAACCAAAAAATCATCATTGGTTAAATGTTTGGATAGGATAATTCCCAACTATTTCTTATAAGTAAGGTTGTGTGAACCTCATTTGAATTTGTTGTTCATTTCTGGTAAATATCTTGAGCTTCACGGAGTAGTGGTTAAGGTGTTTTGTCTTGGAATTTTGTTTGATTATGTTTTCTAGTTTCAAGGAATTGGTGTATATTTCAGATAGTGAGATTATTTCTTTTTTTTATCATCAGGGGGATTTTTGGCTTTTCTGGGTGTGTGACCCTTAGCGGGGGAGTCCATCATGGTCTCTCGAGTTAGCCCATATCACATTTTCTCTATCAGTTGTTTCCTTGTTAAACATTTGTATATTGTTCATTAGGACCCGCTGAATATGGAAATGGTTTCAGGATTGGTTTTTTATCTGGAATTTTTGTTCCTTTTGGGAGGTGGAAATTGTTACATTTAGGAGAATTGTCGCACCTGGTTTTTTATGTTTTACATTGTTCCGGTTCGTGTCAGGTTCTTGGTCATTTTCTCAAGAGTTGGGTGTTATAGATTTTCCATTCTAGAGAATTTATCCACTTTTATTCTAGGTATTTCACTCCTCAATAGGTTCCCTCTATGTCACCCTTTAATTTTGGAGAAAATGGGAAATTTTTCGACTGAAAAATAGGGCACACGTGTTGGCCAAATTGATTACTAAACCATGCATCCAAACTGTTCACAGGTGTCCAGGTCATAAAAAAATTATTTTTCAATGTTTTCCTTTCTGATATTAAACCTAGTGAACACATTTTTCCACCCATTCACAACTTATAGCGATTTAAGTCCACCAATCCCCACAATCCCCCTTGAAAACCAATTTTGAATGGGGTTTTGGTGGTAGAACATCATGATTCTTCGGGTAATTGATTTCTACTTTGTCTTTTGTCCTTTTACTTAGGGTTTCTTCCACATTTCATGGAGTTCAAAATTTATAAAAGCCACGGATTTGTACATAGGGTTTTATTTTGGGTTTCTTAATCTAATATTATATATTTTGTTTTAATTTTCACTCCATTTTGGTGTGATAGTGGTGCGGTTGATGTATCGCACGAGGACTTTTGGTTTTTGACATATATTGTTGGTGATTTCATGTGTAAACATTCATGGATGAATTTATTTATTTTTAAATATGTTTATCATGTTTTATATCCATTTTTTTCGGTTCTAATGTTATTTTTGGTATCCTTGGATGTACTTTTAATTTTGAAGTTTCATTTTTTTCATGATATTGTTGGTTTTTATCAGTTCTCTCTGGTGTGGCCTTTTAGGATGTATTATGATTCATTAAATGGTTATATTAAATATTAACAGAGCTACCAAATACTATTTGGTATGGTATTCATGTTCATTTATCCTTTAAATAAGGTTTTTAAATGGTTTTGGTGTACAAAACCATGTTTCACTATTTGAAGTTGTTTTATGAAAATTTTGATTAGTTTATTAAGTTGCACGAAGGGTGAAAATTAAAATTGGACACTATTTGGTTTGTCTATGTCACATTAATGGAGTTTTAATGTTAAAATGGTATTCTTTAACATGTTTAACTTGTTTGATAACTAATGGAAAAATTTGGGTATCTAGGTGGGTGGAATAAGACTAGTATGCTAGTGATCCGGAGTGGAATCCCCCTATTTCACATATCATGTCTGATGATGACAACACTAACTAAAAATTGATGATGTTGGGGACCACTGATACATTGGGTTTCCCCCTCCTAGTGGCTCATTCATGATAAGGATATTGATTATGGTTCTATTTACACCAAGATATGATGTACCTACGGCCCGCAGCTAGCTAGTGCCAAGGGGTGTTACCATGATTAATTCTCATCAGATATATTATACTTACCATAGGTATATAGTGTGGATGGATGAAAAATTTATTATTACTTGTATTTTCTGTAAACATGTTCAATTTTTACAATTTATTCCTTAAAAACTATTTATATTTGATGTTTCATCATTTCAAAATTATTTCAAGAATATCTTAGTTATATGCCATGGTAGCTTTATACGTCTTAAAATTTTTATTACATGGAATATTTTTGGGTTGAATCATATTGGACTTATCCTCGCACCGTCTTTAGACATTTGGGTGTGTGTAGACTTGGTTATGTTTGATATCATTTTGGTAAAAGTCCTTAGTGATGGTAGTTTGGGTTGTTAGCTTCCATTCTTGATGAAGTGTTATGGAGAAGGCTTGGGGGTGATGTCCCCTTCACGTGGGCTAGTTCTAGTGTTGTAGTTTCTAATAATTTTTAATTGTTTCACTCTTGGGATTTGTCTAAAACCTTGTATTTTAGTTTGGAATTTTCTTACATGCTTTTTTGGAATAAATTTTTAGATTTGGTTTATTTATTATTTTAGGTCGTTTAATGATTCTAACCTCGTGTAAATCCTTACCAACCCATTATTTTTCATAAGCGAGCACTTGTTCCATCCTCTGGGGATAGGTAATGAAATATAGGTCTGGCCATAGATGGGTTTGGGTGCCGGTTTTTATGGTTTTCGAATATGGTTCATGACAAGATGGCCGAGAGACAACATCCAAGATGAGTCATGCAACCTCTACCTATTCCTATGTGGATGTGGGATGATGTTATGATAGAATTTGTGAGAGGACATCTGAGGACACCTGGAAGGAATGATTCAGTATGAGTAAATGTAGATCATCTTACAAAATTCGCACATTTCCTTTCTATAAGAGAATATTTACCACTTGAGCACCAATAAAGTCTCTATATTATATAATTTGAAAGACCTCATGGTGAACCTCTAAAGATTGTGTCCGATCGAGATCCCCTATTTACATCATCATTCAAGAAAATTATTTAGGTGCATTTGGATACTAATCTCAATATGAATACTGCCTATCATCCAGAAACCGAATGACTGTTTGAAAGGACTAATCAAACACTTGAAGACATGTTGAAATCATGACCACTAGACTTTCAAGGAATGTGGGATCAGTACTTAACTTTGGTGGACTTTTCCTACAATAATAGTTTACATTATAGAATCCAGATGGATCCATATTAAGTATTTTATTCCAAGATATATGTCACTAAAACTTGTTGGGATGAAGATGGTGAGAGTAATTTTATTGGTCCATATTATATTTAAGAGACAACAACAAATGTAAAGACTATTCAGTCCCATATTAAGGTTTCCCAAAGTAGAAAAAAAATTTATGCTAACAACTATATAATGGATTTGAAATTTTATATTGGTGATCATGTATTTCTAAAATTACTTTAAGGGAAGGCTGTGACAATGTTCAGTACTAAAGGGAAACTGATCCCATTGTACATTGGAACATTTGTAATTATATAATGAATTGAAGTTGTATCTTACAGTTAGTGATGCCCAGAGGAAAATCCAATGTTCATGATGTGTTCTGCATGTCATTATAGGGCAATATATTGGAAAAATTTGGAGAACGAAATTTCTTAATGTTGGATGAATATAACACCCAAATATTTTATGTTATGATTCTTATTAAAAGTTTTCAAATCATTAGATTGATTATTATGCATGCAACATTGAGTCTCTAAGAAACAAAAGGTTGTTATTTGAGACAGTTATAACCTAGTTTTTAAACATAATTTTCCACTTTTTTATTTTATTTTCTAAAAACAAACATTCACAGTTGTGTTTAGTTAGATATTTAGAGTCTAATATGTTGAAGAATTTTTTTTTGAATAGTAACATACCCTTACGAATATTAATATAGCCTTACGAATAGAAATTTTACCCTTTTGAGTAGTAACATAACCCAATAAATTATAAATAAAAATTAGCATGTTATAAATGAAACTGAATAATTTAAAAATTAATAATCAAGTGTTTTTACTTTTGTGAGAAATAGATATTACATTACAATTTTATAATTAATAAATTAATTTCAAATATAATTCATTTTTCCAGCAAATGGTAAATTTAATTTAAAAAATAAATTTCTCATAAATTGAAAATTATTTTCATAAAATGGAGTTAATTTTTAGATTCTAAACATAAAAAATGGATATGGTGAATTTTTTGAATTTTTCTAAAATACATGAAATTTTGGTGAATTGTTAAATAAGATAATTTCCAAAATACGCTAAATAAATGAATTTTTGCATCATGCATGGGACAAGGATGACTTATATTGACATTTGTTCAAACTCACATGAACATATTACAATTAATTTTCACTATAATCTACACTATTTCTTGTCTTCAGAAAAATAATAAAATAATGTATAAAATATTGATAAATCACTCCTCTCCTCCACTATAAAAACCACTCCTCACCCCCTCTTCCATTCACTCTTATAAGACATTAACCTTCTCAATATTCTTCCAAACTAATCTTACTGAGTCCCTTAAACCTTATAGGAGACCTTGGTATTTCCAAAATACCCAAACCCTTTACCCCAAGGAGGTTCTCAGGGAGGTTATTTCAAGAGGTAAATCCTCTTTCATTTCCATTTAATTTCATTTCAATTTATCTTCTTTTCTCATTCCCTAGTAACCAACTCATTCTAATTGATCATGATAAATCTAGTATCCTATATATACCGAAATTATATCTTGTTAATGTAATAACCACTATCAATCTCCTTAGTCTTCTTCTCTAATTTTATAAATGAAATCATAATCCGGGAGGTGCCAATTTACAACCATCCAGGACAACAAAGGTTCATTATTAAACTTTTTCCTCAAAGATATTAATGAAAAAAATTTAATGGTTGATACATATTTCAAATTATATAATACATTCGTTTTTTTCTCTTTGTAACATATGTATGTAAGAAGAAATAATAAAAAATGATTTTGTAATGATCAATTACTACTATAATAATTTAAATTGTTATCACTAAATGACTTATCTAATGATTCATAATCATACCATGTATCAAAATGATATAAGTTACCATATAAATTAATTTATATTCATTAATAATATATCTATTTGATACTGGATAATTATATCCATTCCACATGAAGTTATATACTCATACGCAATTTTGTCAATTGTGAAAACCATGGAAACAAATAATCTAGAGTGATAAATTTGTATCTTACAACACATCTGAAACTCCATAAAGGATCTTAATAAAATTATAATAAATAAAGTACACATATATAAGGTTATTAAATGAAAGGTTATTTTATTTAATCTTGTCATTCTGGTCATTAATGTAATGTGAAAACACATTCAGGTATAAGGTAAAGGGTTTTTCATCTCACTTTTATTTCCGTGACACTTCCATTATTAAATATTCATTTCTAGTATGTGGTTTATGTATACTAATATTTGATATATAATTTTATATATCTATTTATCCTCATGGTATTTATCGATTCATTTGATAATTATTAATTTCGGTTCAAACACATCAATTGATTACAAAGTTGTATGGGTTTTGTCAACTCACATCCATTTTATTGAGATATCCTTTATTCACCACTATATCTTGTGTATTTTATATATATAATTCCATTTTATATATAATATCATGAATATATTTATTTTAATGGTATTTAATGTAACATTTTATGGTTATTAAATTTGGGGATAAGATTTGACTGATTACATACTGGTAAAGGATTCTACCCAAACCCTCTTTTTTCCTTCGAGTTACTCTTTATCTACCTTTAATTAAATGTAATGCTTCTTTATTTTTTTATAATAATCATATATTCTGATTATATATTCAAAAATCATATATCAATATCATATAATAATAATTTAATGGGAAAATATATGTTTTAAATTGGTTCCCTTCCCAAATCATCTTTATAAAAAACCCTAATTAAAGGCAACATCACAAATTTTTACCCATTTTAATGTGCACTAAATTATATGTTTTAAACCACAATTATTATTATAAAATCACATATTTTTTCATGATAAATCTATCTTGGCTAGTTTTTTTTATTAAAATAGAAATTCCTTTTTTCTATGAGATTTATTTAATATTTTCCTTATACTATACTAAAATGTTTTATTTCTAAAGATTCTTAAAAACCATTTTTTCATTAATTCACTTTATTGGAACATAATTTAGGCCTAAAAATAATTGCAATGTCCTCCCCTTTTTTAAGTATATAAAATTTTAAAATAATTTTTATGAAAACTACAAATGACGTTCCAAACGAACACTTATTTCCAAAGTAAAAAAGGATTGTCCTCGACTAACATTAACTATTATGAGATATATCACTTATTCTAAACATATTCATTCAGTGCGGGGTATGTAATACACATTTATATATCATATCAATATTCTTATTATTATCATTATGTTTTTATGGATTATAATATGAATGTTTCATGTGGTATGGGTCACTGGGGAATGTTTAATGCATATTTCCTCATGTACTTTTAAATAATCTCATTTAAAAGTATCATCATCATTGTTAACAGCCCTTGTTTAATATTATACATCATTTAAGTATTTATATTATTATAATATACACCATATTTATTGTAGGATTTATTGTAAGTTTGACTATGGATGTGCAAATTTGATACAAGTCAGGGGTATGTACTACACATTGATATAACATATCAGATGGGTTTCTACCAATAGAATTAAATCATCACGAAGGTGTGATGGTTCTTGTTCTAGATACATGTAGACAATATAATAACCATTTTATTTATTCATAATTCAATTATTAATTTCCATGAGGATTTCATAGAGAAAAAATTCTAAGGATTCATTTTCATTATCATTTTATTGATGGTGTGGGTTTTTCAATTATTAACCATGCCATATTGATTATGTATTATTTATTATGATTCAAATATTGTTGATTCATGCTTCCACATTATGTAACCCTTAATAATAATTTGATCTCTCCCCATTTTTTTTATTTTCCTATGTTATGATGAGGAGTTCATTTGTTGTGTTTTCGAGGATGCAGTTTATTAGCATTTGTTTTCTATATATGTTGCTCTCTTCTCCCATTGTAAAATCGGTTCTATGTATATGTATGTTTTCATCACAAATTCTAAACTTATCGGTCCTTCGAGATTCGATTCCTTGTAATCATTATAATGTAATAAAATAATTCATCAGCTCTGGGTTTCTGGGGTGAGAGTTTTACAAAAATGGTAGGTTGGGACTCCATATAGAAAGAGAAAATAATCAAATAAAAAATCATGTCAATAGAGCTATCTCCATATAATAATTTAATTTTTCACATACTATGAACTAACTTAAGAAACTTTTTGTTGTGATAAAATTGAAATTGAATTCACCTTTCACTTCATTTGAAATCCATAAAATAGAAATGAGTACCAGAAATTGATAGAACCGAGTCTATATTTATCAATACCTCACAGGAATTCAGTTACAATTATATAATAAGTTATATTATTTAATTATCTCATACCATTAGGGATTCAATGAACCTCATTTTGTATTAATCTAATGATATTAGGCTCAATATTGGTGGTTCATTGATCTTGTATCTGTTACATTATTCTATCACGATCATTCAATTGGTTCACCATTGCCTCACATGTCAAAAAATAATATAACTCATTGTGATTATCCATTTTTTAAGGTGTGAACTTGTTCTATAAGTGACCCATTTTTGGATTTTGATGAAATGATTGATTAAATACATTTTTTCTCTCCATGGTAGACCTCTATGATCATCCTGTTACATAGATAATAGCTAAATAATTTTTATTTTCCATGGTGTTTTAGCGATAATAATTATCCTTCCATTAGTATACTTTAATTTCATTTTTTAGACATCATTATGTATACCCTAACCAATAGAATGTTAAACATTATACAATATTTTTTTATTAATTTTTATTTACTTAGCGTATGAACTACCCATAAAAAGTTCAAAAACATGAAACATAATTGTCAACAACAAAAATATTTTCAATCCAATATAAAAATAAAAATATTCGAACATAGATTTGATCCATTTAATCTAAATTAGTGAATTGTAAAAAATTCACAAAAATAGGTTAAAAATAAAAATTATGTAATTTTGTGATAATTAATTATTGAAATATAAAATGAAAATAAATACTAAGAAAATATTTTTAATGAAAAATATCTATAATATTTTTTATAATATTTTTTGTAATTTATGATTTAAAACAATTGAAAATTTATATTAGAAAAAACTCTTTTTCAATAATAAGTTACGTGAAAAAATTTTACACCCCATATCAAAGTCAATTAAATCATTCATCATTTAATCCATAGTTTCAGCCGTATGTATATAATAAAACAATAGAAAATATATAAAAAATTAATCAATATTGGTTGCATCAAAAAAATATAGAAGATTCATTATATATGGTGTTTATGTGGTTATTAATAATGATAAACATATTATTGAATTGGTTTGATATCATTAATTATTCTAAAAAGTAGACAAAATATTGTGAAAATTTTACAAAGACATTTACATTGGAAAATGTTTTATCTCTATATATAATTCATAAAATAAAATTTAAATTTATTTCCTAAGTTACATTTATTACAACATGGATTGTTTTATCAATTTGGATTCAAGATTATAATTAGTTGTATACCATTTTCTATTATCGTATTTTATATTCATTTATTCAACTATGTTACTTTTTTTAATATGTTATATGAAAACATATCTCATTTGTTTCATGAATTTTATTAATCATCCCTAGTGGTTTATAGAATAAATATTATATTACTAGTATTTTTGTTTCTAATAGATAATTTTTTTTAATTGGTTTTACTGTACGAAAATTTATATCATTATCTCTATTTCATTTATTATAAAGAGGAATTATCAATATAGATTCATTACATATATTGATCACCAGGATGAATATTATGTAATCTATGAATGGCCCATATGAGCTCAATATATTAAATCATGATCTTCAATTCATTATTAAAATTACACTAGCAATGTTTCCTATGATGATGGGTTCTCATTATAATTGAATGTAGTCAATAAAATGTAAATTCTAAAAAAATATATTTTAAAGATAATTTAAATATGTTATTATGTTAGATATTTTTTTGGTTTTTATTTTATATCATGTTATCGATTTTATATGGGTACTGATTAGTTTATCATATGTGGAACATGTAATCTTTTCTTCTGATTTATATTCATTCATATTTTATTTTCAACATTATTAGTATACATTGAGAATGTGTACCTGAAACACCCCAAGGTTTTCTAAAAATAAATTAAAATGCCTGAAACATTGTTTTATGCAGATATTTATAACGTAGCATTAAACGTAAATTTTTCCCTTCTAGGTTATGAATTTTGAAAAGCAGTCATCAATAATAGTATTCAATAAGTAATTTAGAGTCTGGTGGAACCAACAAGATTTATTGGTGAATAGTATCTTTCCCTTATGAATATTATTGTGAATAGTAATATAAACCAAATGGATATTATATTGTATTATAATTTTATTCACCTAAGGATTTAAGATAATGTCATCTTAGTTAATTTTTCAATGTTATATACAAGGAGTTATAGAATTAATATTAATAAATTTTAATAAATTTTTATTGTTAAAAAAATAATATTAATAATATTTAAAAAATTGTTTAAAAAATGGAGCTCATTTTTGAATTCTACGCATCGAGAAATGCATAGGGTTAATTTTTTCGATGTTTCAAATATTCTTGATTTTTTTATGAATAGTAAAATACGATAAATGAAAAATACTTTATTTACCGCATCATAGGTGGTTAAAGGATTACATATGACCATTTGGTTATAAATAAAATTCCATTATTACTATTAGGGGTCACATGACTTAAGAATATTCATAGTCTTGAGCCAAAATATTATAATAATGATTAAAATAATGTAAAATACCTCCTGTCCTCAACTAGAAATTCCACCCTCATTCCCATTTTCCTCCCACGCCTCTCAAGCCTTGATACTTACCTATGTTCTTCCCAATAATCCTCCCAAGACTTATCCACACGTCCTAGAGTTTCTGGTATGACCAAAAGGTGAAAACCAAAGGCCTTAAGAATGATCTCAAGAGGAAGATATCAAGAGGTAAACATCCTCTTTTGTTGTCTTCCTTTTATTTCATTTTAATTTATTATTTTTATTTTTAATTTTCTTTTGTTTGGATATGCCGTTCCATATCCCCATTACTGCCCATATAATTTATGAATGATTATATAACCCATTTATCTCATAAAACTATTTTATGAAATTTTAAGCTATGTCGTAAGGATGCCAAATTTTCGTATGGGTTTTCTCAACTTTTCTTTTATTTCGAGATTCCATTAAATTGTTATTCATTACTCACATACCATTATATAATTATAATTTAAGATCCAATATCTTTAATATTATATATTTCATCTTTTTTATGGAATAATCAAACAAAAATTTCTTCTCCTCTCCCACTTATTCATGAAATTAAAACATTGTCCATGATGTGTCAAATTACAGACATTGTGGACATTGTGATTTCAATTTATTTTACATGAATCAATATTGGTCATGAAACCATTTTTATGGATGAACCATATCATAATTTATGTATTATATCGTATATATGGTTCTGGAATAATTTTATACACATGTCATTGATTTAAAAAACAAAGGAGTTCCTTAAGATCAAAGAATCGCCAAATTGTCCTAAACAAATATAAAAAATGACTTAACTTAAGAATCAAATTCATGTCAGAATAAAAAATGATAAATAAAAAAATTTATGTCTCTAACAATATATAAATACAACTGCATTCCAATTATAGTGTTTCACATCCAATTTACAAGAATATTTAACATGAACCTATCATGGAAAACAAGCAACGAACGCACCCAAAAAAGTGGAAGGAACCAAATACTAATAATTAAAGGGTGAAATGAGGTTAGTAAAGTATCATATATGTTGTTTTAAACATGAATATATTTATTTAAGATATTAATAACACTCTTTTAAAAAATTATACATGATTTCTAACAGAGTTTGAATTAAGACACACCCAAGGTAAGGGAATTCATTACCTGATTTCTATTCGTTGCGTTAACCTTATAATTCATTTTTCAGATGGTATTAAAATGGATTGTGTGATTAATTTTTTTAATATTATTATGATTTATATTTATTTATATTGTATATACATATTCCATCCACTTTTTAAAGTATCTCTTCAATTATATAATATTTGTAATGGGATTTTCATTTAAAATCTTCATTAAAATTCTTTTCTACAAATTCCCAAAATAATAATTTTATGAAATATTTCATCTTGTATGGTTATGTTTCGGTTCATAGGAATTGTTTATGATTAATTTTGGTACATATACCTCCGTCCAATTAATTGCGTATGTGTAATTTGGAGGTCCTCTATATGTTACTCCAAGTATAACTACGATGGTTGCACGAATTGTAATGTAGTCGTGAGGGTTTCAAATTATATGGTAGTTGATAGGGTTACAAAATTATTTATGTAATTTCCCTGGATACCATTATGGTTCTATTTATGTTATTATGTTTTTTCGGGATCTTGTGTGAATCTCTTGTTTCACAATGTAAGTATATATGTGTGATAATAATGTCTTTTGAAAATGTTTCCATACGTTACAAGTATTCATGGAATAATGTGCTCTTTCCTTATTTTTTATATCCCTTAATGAGATTTTTATGATCATAACATGTTTTTAAATGATTTTCCCAAGTTATAAAGATGTGTAATAAAATAATGGAATCCAAGTCAATTGTTTGAAAAAATTTCAATGAGGCCATGTTTTATTTGAAATGTTTTTATATTTTGGAAAGAATTAGTACCGTTTTTATGGTATCCACTCTATATTAATGTGGAATGTCATGAATGAATTGTGTCCCTTTTCTATAAACTTCTATAAATTTAAATATCCTCAATGTGAAATGTAGGGATTTATTGACTAAATAAATTATTATGTAATTTAATATGGCAGGGTCCTTATAGTTTGTATCAAAGGAAGGTTTAGATAAATTTAGGTGTTTGGATGATGTTAATAACATAACAAAAATGTTTTTTACTCTATGTTAAATTTGAAATGTTATTGAAATTAATAATTAAAATGTTTCTTTGATTAATATATGTCTGTTCAGAATGGTTTTCCATAGAGGAAAGAGTGAAGCGGTAGAGGAATGGCACTGACAGAATGATATACTTCTGAATGTATAGCTCCGAATTGTAGGGATTGAAACCAATAAGTTTGTGATAGTAATGGCTCGGAATAAGTAGTGAAAAAACAGTGGTGGAATGAATCCAAGAGAACAACTAGAGGTACCACAATGAATCATGACAAAGTGGACTATTTTATGAGCCATCACCCTCTAACATTCAATGGATCTTCCGACCAAGTAGTGGGTGATGGATGGATTAAATCCCCTAAAAATAAATTTTATTTAATTGGTTGTTTAGATAATAAAATTTTATGTCATTATCTTTATCATTTTTACGGTGAAGCTGATCAGGGGTGGTAAATTTTATTGATTTTTGGGATAGAGAGGATATAAATTCCTTAGAGTGGGATGAATTTAAAAGTCTTTTCCAAGAAAATTATTTATCTATGGTGGTGAGACTTAGGATGGAGAAAAAATTCATTGAATAGAAGTAATAGGGGAAAGATTCAGTGATTTTGTATGAAGCGAACTTCACCAGAATTGTGAGGTATTCTCCAAACATTATTTTGGTTCTTGATATCAAAATAAAATTCTTTTACTCAAAATAGAATCCAATGTATCAAATGGTGTTGGCCTCCTGTGAATACAAAACCCATGTGAAACTTTTTTGATGTGTAGAGAGGGTTGAGAGGGAGTTTTTTATGATAATGTTCATTTTGGAAATATGGATAAGAAGAGGTCTATATGGAATGAAATGGGTAAGAATCAATTATTGATATATGATGGTATGAAAATCCAGTTTCTAGTCTGTGAAAAGTGTGGAAAGAATCACCCAAGGGAATGACTTACATAAAATGGGAAGTGTTTCTGATGTAGTAAGATTGGACATACGACCCAATATTGTAATGTAAATGATCATAAGACTAATCCTAATAAGAAAACAATTACATGTTTTAAATTTGGTGAGATGGTTAATTATGAAAATACCTACCCAAAGAGAGATCCAAATGATGCAAAGAAGACAGAATATAAACATAAAGGTGTAGTGAAATCTTTTGTGACTACATCAGCAGATGTTGAGCCAACCAATGAAGTTGTATCAAGAACATTGTTTGTTTACTCAAATTTTTATAATATTTTTTATATAGGGTATACATATTCCTTAATTAATATGAAATTTTCTGGTAAATATTAAATATCACCTCAACAAATGAGACTGGAACTTATTGCTAAAACACAAGAGGAAAATATTTGAGGAAATATGAACTATAAGAAAATTTCTGTAGTTGTATCTGGAAAGACATTACCTACAAACCCTGTTGTTTTTTCCTAGTCCAGTTTGATGTTATTCTAGGAATAGATTAGAATTCAATTTATCTTGCTACGATTGATTGTAGAGCTAAAGAATCCGTTTTTCAAGAAGAGTTTTAGTTTGTATATAAGAATGAACCAATACAATTGAAAACACATCAAGAAGCTGAGAAACTATTGAAATATGGAAAAGAATGTTATCATTCTCATATGGTAGAAAACTAGGGGCTATTCTGATTAATGATGTTATAGTGGTAAATTAATACCTTAATGTTTTTCCTAAGGAGTTACCCTATGTCATACCAGATCAGGAAGTCAAATTCAAAATTGACATGTTAATGATGATAATCAAATTTCAAAACCACCATATCGTATGGCTTAAATATAAAATCATGAAATGAAAAATCAATTTCAGGATTATCCCGATAAAAGATTCATTCATCCTAGAAAATCACCATGGGGTTCTCCTATTTTGTTTGAAAAAAGAAAGACAGTTCCATGAGACATTGTGTTGATTATAATTATTTGAATAAAATCACTATTAAAAAATATATATCCTTTTCGCCATATCAATGAGATTTTTGACCAGTTCCTGGGAGCTCAGTACTTTTCCATGACTGACATGAGATACAGATACCGTCATCTGAAGGACAAGGAGGATGACATCACAAAAATATATTTTTGAACTATATATGTGAATTAGGATTTTTTTGTAGTTTGGATTAACTAAGGAACCTATTGTATTATTTAATCTCATTAAGGGAATATTTCATGAGTTATTGGAAACGTTTTTGGTTTTTTTATTGAGGATATTATGGTATTTTCTAAAAATAAAGAGGAGAATGAAAAACATCTAAGGGTTTTTAAAAAACATAATGGAAAACCAACAGTATGGAATATTCAAAATGTGTGATTTTTGTTTTATTAGATTTATTTGGTTATGAAATTTGTTAATAAGGGTGGAATAATAGATTATCCTACCTAAACAAAAGTTGTTGATGAATGTCAAAAACCTAAAAATGCTACAGATATTCGTAGTTTTCTTCTATTAGTAGGTTAATACCGATGGTTTGTTAAAAAAATTTCATGGTTATCTAGACCGACAAATAAATTAACACGAAAGGGGTTAAATTTATGTTGATAAAAGAATGTGTTTTTTTGTGGAATTGAAGAAGTGATTGGTTAATACTCTTGTTTTTTCCTTGCCTTACCAAAATGGTGAGTTTTTCATCAACATTTATGCTTCTTTGAAGGGACTTGGTTGTGTTATAAAATAGAATGATCAGGTAATTTCTTATTCTTGATGACAAATAAAACCTCATTAGTTAAAATATCTCACACATGACTTGTAATAAGAAATTTTGGTTTTTTGGCTTTGATATTTTCATGGAATCATTTATACGGATCTAAATGTCAAATATATACTGACCATAAAAGTCTGAAATATATATTCCCACATAAGCAATTAAAAATGAGGCATAACAGATAGCTTGAACTCAGAACGGATTTTGATTTCATAGTAAATTATCATCTAGGAAAAAAACAAAGTGGTATATTCCTTGAATATAAAAAATCATGCCACATTAAACATGTTATGTTTGGAACATGATACCATGATTATTGATTTGATGAATTTTGGCATAAAAGTTGTTGGTGCCAGAAAAGCCCTATTTTGTTTTAGGTTTCAGTGCAGTCATCATTTTCAGCCAGAATTAAGAAAGCAGAGGAAGAAGGCCATGAGATACAAAAAAGTATAATTGGTTAAATGAGACATTTTCTAGAATTTTCCTTGATAAATATTTCATGCGAAGATTTGGAAAAATGTTTTATGTGCCTTATGATTTGTAGTTGATGAAATATTTTGGGTGAAGATCATAGTTCTCCATTTTTATTTCATCCTAGTACTAGTAAGATGTAAAGTGTCCATTATGAGAATTATTTATGGGATGAAATGAAAAGATATATTGATGATTTTACCATGAAATGTTTGAAATGTCAACAGGTTAATTTAGAACAGCAGTTACCAAATAGGATTCTTTAGCCATTTCCTGTGCCATTGTGGAAATGGGAGAACATATCTGTGGAATTTGTGGTGGGATTACCTAAGTATTCTCAAGGAAACAATGAAATTAGGGTTATTGGTGATATTCTGAAATAATCTTCACATTTAATTTCTATTTTACATACAATGTCTTTGGATCAGCATTCTCAATTAAACCTCAAAGATATTATCAGGTAACAAATATTTATTCATTAAATTTTTTCTCATAAAGATCTCAGGTTCATGTTTAACCTTTTGAATGGGATTCAGTAGTCTTTGGGAACATATTTAAATTTCAGTATAGCATTTCATCCTTAATCAGATGGGTAGTCGGAATGAATAATTCAGACTTTGGAAGATATGCTTCGAGTTTCTTCAACAGACTACTATGAAATTTCGTATCAATATATTTCTTTAGTTGAGTTTTATTATAATAACAATTTTCATTATATTATATAGATGGAATATTTTTAGTCATTGTATGGGAAGTGGTGTTAGACCCCTAGGTTGTGGGATGAATTTGGTGAACGAATGCCGATGGGGCCAGAATTAGTAGAGGAAGTGGCTGAGAAAGTGAAGATGATTGTAGAGACCCGAAGCCTGACGTACATAGACTTTACATTAATTTTTCGGAATACTTAGTACATAACAAAAACACACACACACAAGGATCATAATAGTTTAGTGTCTTTGGAAACTCGGAACGTAATCTTCTAATCGTGGTGAAAGATCTTAAATATCTCCCATAAAGATCTTCCCTTTTTTTACCTAAAACCATTCTTTATATCCTGGGGAAAAGAAAACATAAAAGTGTGAGCTCAAATGCTCAGTAAGGGTATACAAAAGAAAAATCAATCACATCATATTCATAAGAACATAACTTTTGGAAATCTTAACCTGCAAAAGAGAGCATTATTTCATAACATGGGATAAATCATAATAGTGAAATGAAATCCCAATAATCATAACTTAAAACATGAAACTTTGTGGCGTACACACATAATAATAGAGAATCATTTCTTGTTAGTCAAGACTCATTTCCAAGACTATCTTAGTGGACAAAGTCCCTTTCTGAATCGAGTAACCCTCGTTTTAGGCCTGTTTCACTGAACCGGTATAACCTACCATTTCAGCCATGTCTATCTCATGAGATATAAAATCATTACCCAATGCATTGGTGGGAGATATAGGTCCCACCCATCTTATAATGATACCATTCTTATGTGTGCCACAAAATCATAAATCATACATCATTGCATGACCCAAGTAATACAAATGAGAATCTTAAACATCCTGCCATCATAAAACAATTCATATAAGATAAAGGGATTCATAAAAATATTTCAATCACAACATAATCAAATCCATGTAATAATAGGGATAGAAACAGAACCCAATATTAGCTTAGATGGAAAATAATTTTGATAAAACACTTGAACTCCATTCTTGAGGAAAATATCCTTTCTTCTTCAAAAACATTTTTCCTTTCATAACATGTCATACGACTTTAAAACAAAAGAAGATGATTAAAAATAAACTTGAAAACTTGTAAAGGAAGATTCTTGGAAATAATGTTTTAAAAATCCTTTCATGCCGTATAATTTAAAAAAACATTCTTCGTACTTTTGTCGGAAAAGTCAAAAAGTACCTCGTACGAAAAACGACAAAAGATTCCTTTCATACATATTACTAAAGACTCACCGAAGGGTAAAAATGGATTTAAACAATTGTAGGTGGATGGAAATAATTTTACATATTGATGAAACATGTATGTGGATGATAAAATACACCCCAGTAAATACTTACGAATAAGCAAACTCGGATAAAAATGAGATTGTGTTATTTCCCTTGCCTTAGGTCCGATTTGCTTCGTATGTGTCTGAACCTCCTCTTCTTTGAAGCCCCTCTTTGAGACCTCCTCTTATGGCACTAAAATTGGTCTTTGTGGAAGACCAGAACCTCTAGGATGTTTCTAGGGAAGTGGAGAAGAGATTTTGGCAGGGGTTGGCCGAGCTTTAGTGCTCAAACTGGTGTGAGGAGGAGGGGGAGGAGGTGTCCTTTTATAAGGGAGGAGAGGGGCACCTTAGGAATATCTCAAAATATTATTTTATATTAAAGTCAAAATCGTTTTATAATGGTTCCAAAGAGTCTTATTTCGAAGCTAAAGTGGGGATGGGTCGAAATCCTATCATCCAATAGGATTTAGACAAGTTTAGGGTATTATTTTAACCTTATCAATTAGATTTAACTCTAAGTTAAATAATTTAACTTTTACCGTGTCTTTTTGTTTTCTTTCACTATATGGTTAATACACTTACAATAACATGCCAAACGAACCCCAAATTGTTTATTATTAATATATATATCCTTATCTAAGTCATTTGGCCGAACCTTAGATTTTTAGGAATAAAATAACAATTAATAATATAATATTTGATTTAAAAACTATTTTGTGTCAATTTTGACACTATTTGATATATGATTTTTGTGAAAGTCATAACAGAATTATATGTTCGAACCAAGTTGATTAAATCAACACTAATATATCATAGTAACCTAGAAAATTAGTGGAATTCATAAAAAAACTCAAATTACATTCATTTTAGATTTTACAACATCAATTATGTTAATATTTCCTTAAAAGGGTAATTACTGCATCATCGTTGTGTCATAAATAAATTAATTTATTTAAAGTCTAAAAATTATAAATAAAATATCATTATGTAGGAAATATTTTTATCTTTCTAATTAATATTTACAATCGAATGTATCTTATGTAAAACCCTATATTAAAAATGTTTTAGTAAATATACTTTGATTTTAACTCTTTTAACTCTTCTTTGAATTAAATAATAATAAATGTCCTAATCTAATCCAAGTGGGCGAAAATGATAATATTTTAAACTTAAGGTTGTTTTTGGTCGTGATACACTTGTCCAATAGAATTAGGACATGTTTTAGGGTAATATTAATGTCATATTTACCCTTAGTTACCCTATTTACTATTAACCGTGGTAAAAAAAGTAAAAAGTTACTATTCACCAAAAATTATTTTCATCCCATTGAACCACATTTTAGTCCTTGATATTAACCGTGTCTGTCGGATTTTTGAAATTCCATTCACAGAAGCGGTAAAATTAAGTTTTATGCAAAATTCAGTTTTTAACCTACCACTTAGTGGTTTCACTATTCATCAAAAAATTGAAAGTTTTCAGAAAAATACCAAAATTTCATCCTAAGCTATATTTCATATTCCGAATTCAAAAATGAAGTCTATTTTACCAAATTCATAACATAGAAGTTTCATTAATTAATTTTATAATTAAATCCCGCTGTTAAAACAAATAGCGTGTTTTTAAGAAACAATATCTACCAAAAGATTGACACTTGATTATGTCTGCTTTAAATGTGAAATTACATCCAATGACCAACATCGTATTAAATTGTAAAAATATTTTCTAAATATACTTTAAAACCACTCAATTAAATGATTTATCACTATTAATTATTTCGATTAAAAAAGTTGTTTTTAATTATAATCTAGTAATTTTCACTATTCATCAGCATATGAAAGTTATCCGAAAAGTACCAAAATTTCACCTTAGGCTAAATTCGATACTCCGAATATAAAAATGAATTCCATTTTGAAAAATAAAAATTACAAAATTTCAAAAAGTGGTTATTACTATTCATAACGGCTAGTTTTAATAATATTTTAATAGCATATCGTTGTTTCGTGAAACTCAGTATTGCATACTACACACGCTATCGAGGAAGGTTGCGATTGCGTGTAATGCAAGGAAAGTCAAGGATGCGTGTTGTGAAAGCTCCTTTTAGTGTCGCGTACAACTCAAGACATTAGTGAAATTAAAAAGAATATTTTTCATAAAATCTCGGGGTGTTACATTCTACCCCACTTAAAATGAATTTCGCCCCCGAAATTCGTTGGGGTTATAAATGGTTTACTATTAGAAAGTTTATTTAATAGAAAACCACATCGTAAAAAGAATACCAAAACCAATCTTTAAAAACAAAAGTATGAAACGTAATGGTTACCCAAATAAACTAATCACTGGGTTTCCATATAGGTGAAAATATGGATATGGAAGAAAAATCTAACCATCATGTTCTGATGGAGAGTGGTAGAGAACATGGCTATGGAAAAGACAACAATCACAAATCCATAAATTTGGGACGATCTAAGGTACCATCTGATTAATCAGATATAAGAGCACTAGGACAACATTTTTGGTTTTCAAGATCATTTCCCTAATGTTGAAGAATTTGAATTAGAATAAATACTTACTTTATTTTGATACAATCTCACTGTTGTTCGTGCCTTGAGCAATTTCCACTTCATCTCTTAAATAAATAAAGTTGAATTTGTTATTCGTGAAGTGTTAGCAGATCATGTGACAGAATGATGGGTCATTCCATCAAAAGGTTAGCAAAAGTTATTAATCATATATGGTAGCTAAAATGGACTTATACTTCATATATCATACTGCTTAATATAATAAAACTAGTTTCTACTAAATAGGGACTTCCTGTAGGGTAGTGTTTGGCGATAAAGGCCAGTCGCACTTCGGTTGTGGGTTCGATTTCCACAGCCTTGTCCGACGCGATGGGCTGTCGCCCGTCCTGCAGGTTGTCCTTTTTCTATTACTATAACATCACATAAAATAGTTCTATCCTTAAACAATACTAACTTATGTCCAACATAATCCATTCCAACCATTAGGCTTATCCATAATACTACAGTCCACTCTCATAACATAGTGAAAATGATTACCAGAGATTTAACACCATCGTCGATCCCCATATATCATAAGGTATGTTTTTTTGGTCACATTCCAAACATTCAAAGTCCTTAATCGTGTATTCTCTTGAATACCATAGTGAAAACATGAATGCAGTTAAAATTTAACACTTTCCACATACCAAAATCCTCAAAATTCTATATACTCAAACCATGATATCACTTAGTCCTTATATCAATCATGAGCTCATGAATACTGTCAAGCATTTCATTTCCTCTTTATCACTTCATTATGCGCATATCATCCACTTTCCAAAAAATATCTGAATAACCTTTCATTGTTACTCATACCATTCATCATAAACTTTCAAAACTTAAGGAAAGACAACAGTGTAACAATCCATAGATGTCTTTTTATTCTATAGTACAACATTACAGTTGATAAACATGTAATCATTCCACTACATTCTTAAACCATTGACCGAGCTTCAACAATTCTTTCATCTCACATATCATTTATAGTCTCTTCATCATCATCCACATAAATACTTCCCATACGACCATACTTATTATCTTCATGAGACTTTCCCATAGGGCATTGGTTTGCATAATGCCCGTACATTCCACATTTAAAACATTTAACCATTGTTGATGTCGTAGCAATACCATTATCCTCATCCATGTTGTTAACTGAACCTTTTCCTTTGCATTTACTTACTTTGTGTCTTTCTTTTTCACACCCAAAGCATCTTCCAGTTCCTTTGAAACATTCTCCTTGATGCCTCTTCCCACATGATTTACATAGGGGAAATTGAACTTTCTTTCCTCTATGATCATCAATAAACTCCATCTTTCTCTTATTAGCCGAGTCAGGAAACATACCAAATTTTACTTTATTGATCATATTATGAGATTGCTGATTCGGCATAATAATGATGTTTGGACTTCCAAATCCCATTTCATTATGAAGAATATCATTCCATTGTCCATCATATCCTCCATTATCGTGAATAATCTTGTTTCCAGCCATTTTCTAAAACCCAAAAAAAATAGTGTGAGAGGAAAAAATCATGCTAGGGAAAACAACATAATAAAGGGGGAGTACCTTCAATATCTAACATCATAGGTTTAATTCTATGATTGTTAGCGTAGTTCTAGTACTATAACTTATACGTATACTTAACCTTAGGGACATCCCTAGACATACCGTAGAAATATCTCTAGGGATCTCACTAACGTTTTCGCATCCTAGTTTCCAAAGGTAGACTAAACATCCCTCTGATACCAACTGTAGAGACCCGATGCCTGACGTACATAGACTTTACATTACTTTTGCGGAATACTTAGTACATAACAAAAACACACACACAGAAGGATCATAATAGTTTAGTGTCTTTGAAAACTCGGAATGTAATCTTCTAATCATGGTGAAGGATCTTCAATATCTCCCATAAAGATCTTCCCTTTTTTTTACCTAAAACCTTTCTTTATATCATGGGAAAAAGAAAACATAAAAGGGTGAGCTCAAATTCTCAGTAAGGGTATACAAAAGAAAAATCAATCACATCATATTCATAAGAAAATAACTTTTGGAAATCTTAACCTGCAAAAGAGAGCATTATTTCATAACATGGGATAAATCATAGTAGTGAAATGAAATCCCAATAATCATAACTTAAAACATGAAACTTTGTGGCATACACACATAATCATAGAGAATAATTTCTTGTTAGTCAAGACTGATTGCCAAGACTATCTTAGTGGACAAAGTCCCTTTCTGAATCGAGTAACCCTCGTTTCGGTCCTGTTTCACTGAACCGGTATAACCTACCATTTCAGCCATGTCTATCTCATGAGATATAAAATCTTTACCCAATGCATTGGAGGGAGATATAGGTCCCACCCATCTTATAATGATACCATTCTTGTGTGTGCCACACAATCATAAATCATACATCATTGCATGACCCATGTAATACAAATGGGAGTCTTAAACATCATGACAGCATAAAACAATTCATATAAGATAAAGGGATTCATAAAAATATTTCAATCACAACATAATCAAGTCCATGTAATAATAGGGATAGAAACAGAACCCAATATTATCTTAGATGGAAAATAATTTTGATAAAACACTTGAACTCCATTCTTGAGGAAAATATCCTTTCTTCTTCAAAAACATTTTTCCTTTCATAACATGTCATACGACTTTAAAACAAAAGAAGATGATTAAAAATAAACTTGAAAACTTGTAAAGGAAGCTTCTTGGAAATAATGTTTTAAAAATCCATTCATGCCATATAAGTTAAAAAAAACATTCATCGTACTTTTGTCGGAAAAGTCAAAAAGTACCTCGTACGAAAAATGACAAAATATTCCTTTCATACATATTACTAAAAACTCACCGAAGGGTAAAAATGGATTTAAACAATTGTAGGTGGATGGAAATAGTATTAAATATTGATGAAACATGGATGTGGATGCTAAAATACACCCCAGTAAATACTTACAAATAAACAATCTCGGATAAAAATGAGATTGTGATATTTCCCTTACCTTAGGTCTGATTTGCTTCGTATGTGTCCGAACCTCCTCTTCTTTGAAGCGCCACTTTGAGACCTCCTCTTAGGGCACTAAAATTGGTCTTTGAGGAAGACCAAAACCTCTAAGATGTTTCTAGGGAAGTGGAGAAGAGATTTTGGCAGGGTTTGGCCGAGCTTGAGTGCTCAAATTGGTGTGAGGAGGAGGGGGAGGAGGTGTCCTTTTATAATGGAGGAGAGTGGCACCTTAGGAATATCTCAAAATATTATTTTATATTAAAGTCAAAATCGGTTTATAATGGTTACAAAGGGTCTTATTTCGAAGCTAAAGTGGGTATGGGTCGAAATCCTATCATCCAATAGGATTTACACAAGTTTAGTGTATTATTTTAACCTTATCAATTAGATTTAACTCTAAGTTAAATAATTTAACTTTTACCGCGTCTTTTTGTTTTCTTTCACTATATGGTTAATACACTTACTATAAAATGCCAAAAGAACCCCAAATTGTTTATTATTAATATATATATCCTTATCTAAGTCATTTGGCCGATCCTTAGATTTTTAGGAATAAAATAACAATTAATAATATAATATTTGATTTAAAAACTATTTTGTGTCAATTTTGACACTATTTGATATATGATTTTTGTGAAAGTCATAATAGAATTATATGTTCGAACCAAGTTGATTAAATCAACACTAATATATCATAGTAACCTAGAAAATTAGTGGAATTCATAAAAAGTCTCAAATTAAATTCATTTTAGATTTTATAACATCAATTATGTTAATATTTCCTTAAAAGGGTAATTACTGCATCATCGTTGTGTCATATATAAATTAATTTATTTAAAGTCTAAAAATTATAAATAAAATATAATTATGTAGGAAATCGTTTTATCTTTATAATGAATATTTACAATCGAATATATCTTATGTACAACCCTATATTAAAAATGTTTTAGTAAATATACTTTGATTTTAACTCTTTTAACTCTTCTTTGAATTAAATAATAATAAATGTCCTAATCTAATCCAAGTGGTCCTAAATGATAATATTTTACACTTAAGGTTGTTTTTTGTCTATATACACTTGTCTAATAGAATTAGGACATGTGTTAGGGTAATATTAATGTCATATTTACCCTTAGTTACCCTATTTACTATTAACCGTGGTAAAAAAAAGTAAAAAGTTACTATTCACCCAAAATTATTTTCATCTCATTGAACCACATTTTAGTCCTTGATATTAACCGTTTCTGTCGGATTTTCGAAATTCCATTCACAGAAGCGGTAAAATTATGTTTTATGCAAAATTCAGTTTTTAACCTACCACTTAGTGGTTTCACTATTCATCAAAAAATTGAAAGTTTTCAGAAAAATACCAAAATTTCATCCTAAGCTATATTTTAATATTCCGAATTCAAAAATGAAGTCTATTTTACCAAATTCATAACATAGAAGTTGCATTAATTAATTTTATAATTAAATCCCGCTGTTAAAACAAATAGCGTGTTTTTAAGAAACAATATCTACCAAAAGATTGACACTTGATTATGTCTGGTTTAAATGTGAAATTACATCCAATGACCAACATCGTATTAAATTGTAAAAATATATTATAAATATACTTTAAAACCACTCAATTTAATGATTTATCACTATTAATTATTTCGATTAAAAAAGTTGTTTTTAATTATAATCTAGTAATTTTCACTATTAATCAGAATATGAAAGTTATCCGAAAAGTACCAAAATTTCACCTTAGGCTAAATTCGATACTCCGAATCTAAAAATGAATTGCATTTTGAAAAATAAAAATTACAAAATTTCAAAAAGTGGTTATTACTATTCATAATGGCTAGTTTTAATAATATTTTAATAGCATATCGTTGTTTCGTGAAACTCAGTATTGCATACTACACACGCTATCGAGGAAGGTTGTGATTGCGTGTAATGCAAGGTAAGTCAAGGATGCGTGTTGTGAAAGCTCCTTTTGGTGTAGCGTTCAACACAAGACATTAGTGAAATTAAAAATAATATTTTTCATAAAATCTCGGGGTGTTACAATGATCCAGTAGCACACGAGGACAGATCAGAGCAGGCATAATAGTTATGAAGATAATAGAAGGAATGACTTCTCTTTTCTGGTAGGGGATCATGTTTTCCCTAAAACAGCTCCTAGAAAAACTGTTATGTATTTTAGTAAGAAATGAATGCTAAGTCCACAGTTCATTGGTCCTTCTGAAATCCTAGAGAATGTTGGACCAGTTGCATATAGAGTAACATTGCCTCTATTTTTCTCTCAGGTACAATATGATTTTCATGTTTCAATTTTGAGAAAGTATGATCCACATTCAAATCATTTGTTTATCCTTGAAGAAGTTAAGCTGGAAGAGATCCTTTGTAATGAAGATAAACTGGTATAGATTCTTAGTTGAAGAGAAAAAGTATTGAGGAATAAGTTAATGTACCATGTAAAGGTTTCGTGGAGAAACCACTTGGTTAAAGAAGCAACATGGGAGTCTGAAAATAGTATGATGGAAAGGTACCCTCACTTTTTTAATAAGTAAATAAAATTTTGAGGATGCAATTTCCAGAAGGGGGGGGGGGGTGGGGGGATAATGTAACACCCAATGGTTTTCTAAAAATAAATTGAAATTCATGAAAATTTGTTTTATGTAGATATTTAAAATATTATTTTAATCATAATTTTGAAACTTCAATATTTTGAATTTGGAAAAATGGTTTTCTACAATTTTCTTCAGTATGTTATTTGGAGTCTCATGGAACCAACATGATTTTTTAGTGAATAGTAACATACCCTTATGAATAGTAATATGAATAGTAATATGACCCTATTGACTAGAAAATATTATTATTATTTTATTTTCTTCGGGAATTAAGATAATCACTTCTTGGTTAATTTTTCAATGTTATATAAAAGCAGTCATAGAATTAAAATTGTTTATTTTTAAATTAGTTATGATTTTATTTAAAAATTAAATTAATAATAGTTAGAAAATTATTTTCGAAAAATGGAGTTCATTTTTGAATTCTTCATATCAGTAAATTGCTAGGGTGAATTTTTGGTAATTTTCTGAAAATATAGAATTTCTATGAATAATAAAATATGATCAAATACGATAAATGCTTAATACATGATTTACTACATCATAGGTGATGCCAAGATGATGTAAGACCACTTGGTTCTAACATACAGTCCATTATTACTATTTTGAGTAACATTAATTAATACTATTCATATTCTTGATAAGAATATTATAATAATGATTAAAATAATGTAAAATACCTCCTCTCCTCAACTATAAATATCACCCTCATTACCCTCTTCCTCCTGCACCTCTCAAGACTCGAGTCGTACCTATGTTATGTCCAACACTCCTCTTCGGACACTTAGCCATGTCCTAGAGCTACTGGTCTCACCAAATTCTGTAACAAATGTACTTAAGAAGGATCTCAAGTAGAAGAGATCAAGAGGTAAACAACTTATTTTGTTTTCATTCTTTTCTTTAATTTTATGTAATTCATTTTTATTTCCATTATCTTATATTGGGATATCAAATACCATATCCCCCTTACTGACCATATTATGTAATAATAAAGTGAGATATCTTTTTTTCATAAAAATAGTTTCTAAAATTTTAAACGACATTGTTATGCTGCCAAATTTTTGTAAGGGACTTCTCAACAATTCTTTAATTTCAAGATTCCTTTATTTTATTTTTATTTCCTTGCCTCCCCATATCTAGGAGGCATGAATGATCCAGTATCATTAATAAGATGTATTTGATCATGTTTATGGAATACTCACCATTACATATCTTCTCCTCTCCCACTTATTCAATAAATTAAAACACTTTATGCGATGTGTCGAATTACTGACATTGTGGACGATGTGATTTCAATATCATTTACTTCCTCCATGATTGGTCACAAAAAATATTTATGGTCGAACTAGATTATAATTTATTTACTATATATTATGTAAGGTTCTAGAATCATTTTATATTTATGTTATTAATTTATAAAACAAATGAGTTCATTACAATCGAAGAATCTCCAAAATAACCTAACCAAATATCCATAATGTTTTAACATATGAATCATCCTCATTTGAGAATTCGGAATGATAAATAGTATAATTTATTTTTATGTTAATAGTTATATACCACTCCATTACAATTTTGGTGTTTCACTTCCAATCTAAAAGAATATCTATCATGAACTGATCATGGAAAACATGTAATGAACGTACCCAAAACAATTGAATGAAAAAATAATAATAATTAAAGTGTAAAGTGGAGTTATGAAATGATCATATAATGTGTTATAAACATTAATATTGTCTTTTAAGATATTAATAACAAACTTTGAATCATTATACAGGTGTTTTAAATTAGTTTGAATTAAGACAAACCTGAGGTAAGGGAATTTTTTAACCAATTTCCATTCCTTGGGTTAACCTTCTTCTTTATTTGTTCACATGGTATTAAAATTTTCAGGGTGATGAAATTTGTTTATATTATGATGAATAATGTTTATTTATAGTGTATATACATATTAAATCCACTCTTTTAAGTTAAACTTCAATTATATAATATTTGTAATGGGATTTTCTTTTAAAATCCAATTTTAAAATTTTGTTTTTCAAAATCCCAAAGTAATGCTTTTATGCAATTTTTAATGTTTTATGATTATGTTATAGTTCATGTGAATTGTTAATGGTAAAGGGTATGAACTATATCTCCCCCAATTTATTGGTTATTAGTGTTTTGGAGGTTGGTCGTATGGTTACTCTAGGTGTAACTGTGATGGTAAAACAAATTTTAAGGCAGTCGTAAGGGTTAAAAATTATAAGGTAGCAAAGAGGGTTACAAAATTATATAATTATGAACCTAAGATACCTTTATGGTTCTATTTATTTTCCTATGTTTTTTCATGATCCTTTGGAAATATCATGTTTCAAAAAGTATGTATATATGGGTGAAAATTATGTCTTTTGATAGTGTTTTTATAAGTTACAAGTATTCATAGAATAATGTGTTCTTTCCTTCTTTTTATATCCCTTACTATGCTTTTTGTGATAATCACAATTTTTTAAATTATTTTCAATGGTTATAAGTATGTGTAAAACAATGAAGGATTCCAAGTTAAATTTTTGATGAATTTTCAATGAAAACATGTTTTATTTGAAATGTTTTTATATTTTGGAAGGAATGAGTACCATTTTTATAGTATCCACTTTGTATTAATGTGAAATTTCGTGAATGTGTTATTTCAATTTTCTCTAATGATCTAAACATAAAAAGAACCTCAATGTGAATGCTAGATAATTGATGGATAAATTCAAGATTATGTAATTTAATAAGGTCTGGTTCTTATAGTATCATATTATTGGAAAAAATTTGGGTGTTCTTGTAAGCATTCGTTAGGGGTAATGGATAGTGTCAAATTGTTATATTATTTTGAATAGTTATAATAATTTTTGGGATCACCCTCTAGTCCACTTTAATATAGGTCTTGGAAGGAACTATGTTTAATTTCATGTGATTAGACTTGATGATTTCATGGTTTATTTTGAAACAACCTTAAACATACTCACAAATATTATAAGATTGACTGAATGTGTTCAAATTGATGTGGGATCATTCATTTTGTAACAAAAATATTTTTTGGATGGCTTCCATAATCTTGAATATATATTATATTAATTAATGGATACCCATTGGTAATGGTTTAAATTGTTCTTCATGAAATTTTTGTTCTATCATATTGAGTTTATTTAATTTTCATTAACTATCATTTAGTCATAGTTCATATTATCCGGAATTATTTAATATTATTTTTCATGGGTTATTGTATATATATATGGGTTAATAAAAAAATTAAAATTATTCTAAAACAAATTTCTTATATTCATGTTGGTATCTGGGATATAATTTTTTTAAAATATTAACATATATTTCAATAACATTGAATATTTAATTTGACATCATACGACCTCATGCATTCCAAAAATTTTATACTCTTTTATCAAAACATAAAATTGTGGAATTAGGTATATATATACGTTCATTGTAGGATGGATGATAATTTAGATATATTCCCAAGATTATTTATGATATTTTAAATATTATGATAGATGTTTTCCTCAACAAGGATAAGATCATTGATGTGAGTAAATGATTTAATTTTTTACATTCTCTCTATATAGATGGTATCAAGGGGTCCTTCGATGTTTCTCTGTTTGATATGGTGAAAAGGATGTCACATAAGATATTTATTTTTATTTAATAGGTGGTTTATCATCATAAGACAGATTCATGGTATAACTCATTCACATCCCCAAAGTGAAACAAGGCAAATCCACTCTTAAAAAGCACAATCCAAACATGTGTAATGCTAAATACAAAAATTAATAGTTTGATATTAAATGAAAAAATCAATCATCATTTGCAATATTTTGTTTCATATGGTTTATATGTTATTTATAAATGTGATAAATATCAATGGATAAATTATGTTTGACCTACATATAAATGGATACATATATAGGTAACTTATTATAGTTAATTTTATTCTAACGGAGGACATTGATCTTATAGAAACCCCAGTTTATAGAAAGTAAAATTTTATTTATGATTTTATGTTTATAAAGTGTGTGGGTGAATTTTTAAAGAGTTTAGTGAAATATAAATGTTTTTTAGGGTAAAAAATAAGATGAATGGGTTAGGCACAGTTTGTTGAAACCTTGCTACAACCTAGGAGAAGCCGTAATATATGAAAATGACTTGGGTCATTTGAGGCAGTCGATTCGGCACCATTGGTGCACGTTTATGGATACCATTTGAGTAGACCATTTTAAGGTTCATCCCTAAGGTAGTGTATAACACATGGTTAGTGCATGATTTTTACAACCATGCGAATAAACTATACAAATGGCCAAAGTTAGAACCTAAATTTTTTTATCTAATAACTGTTTAACATTAATTGTCTTGCTTCACCCTTATGAGTCCCTTAATAGGGATTTTAATTCCACAAAGGTATTGGATGTTTCTCCCATAGACACATAGGAGATTTGAAGGCTTCAATTTGTGATTTGGAGCTGATTTTATATGGAATTGCTTCGGTGTTCATCATTATTATTGTGTTTCTTAGGTATACTACTCCTCTACTCTCAGTTTCATAGATCTATGTCTGATATGGGTAGTTATAAGGTTATGAATTCC
Source organism: Viscum album (assembly GCA_963277665.1). Taxonomy (NCBI): domain Eukaryota; kingdom Viridiplantae; phylum Streptophyta; class Magnoliopsida; order Santalales; family Viscaceae; genus Viscum; species Viscum album. The sequence continues at coordinate 1,759,714,889 of OY728120.1, read as the reverse complement.
ATATATGTTTATATTTTGGGTTTTTATAATATTAGAAGAGATCTTAGGTGGTTTTGTAGAGAAATAATCCCGTTTCATTGGTATTCTTTTCCATTAATTATTTTCACCAAAACTGACAAGGTAGGTGGCATCAATATTTACTCATATTTCTATAATTGATTTTATTAGTTTTAAATTGGTCTATTTGATATCAATTAATTTTTAAATTTTGGTGTAAGAATGTTATAAATCTTATTTAGTGATGATATATGGTTTTCAATGAAATTGTTGAATTATGGTGATTTATTGTGCAATGTGATTTCATGATTTTAAAATACACGATTTAAAATATGGATTTTCTAGATTTTTTAAATGGCTTATTGGAAAAAGGTTTTTCAATATTAATGGTGTTTTATAGAATTTTTTTTGGCATGATGTTATTGACATGGTTTTGGGCATACAGTGTGGGTGTGTTCATATTGAATTTATGAAGCTTGGTTGAAATATCACCCTAGGCTCGGTGCCAATTTTTAATGGCACATGTGAAATAATTTCTATGTGATGACATGTGTAAGATCAATGAGAGACCACTCATGAGTATGGAACTATCATAATGAAGCACACATTGATGGTATTGTGGTTATGTGAAATTGTTTATTCAAAATAGGAATGGTTAAATAGATTTTAAGGAATTGTTTTGTTTTTTTCTTGTAAATAACTCTTGTGGGAAATTTTTTAGATATAATAGTTTTTTATATTTTGTTATGAATTGTTTTAGATGTTTTTTATATTTGGTTATAAAATATTTTAGAAATCATTTTATATAAATTATTTTATATAAATTTTGTTTTCTCTTCTATCAAAGTGGCGTGAGTATGGATTCATTTGTGAAAACGTACTACGTTTTAGTACTCACCCATACATTGGAACAATAGTGATTTTGTAGATGTCATCTTCCAAGACATGGGAAAAGGGAAATTATCACATTTCATTGGAACTACTTCGAGATACTTGGGTAGTTTGGTGATGTTGGAGCAAAGATTCTTGTGGTTGTCTTGGAGTTTTATTATTCATATTCCACTATTTAGTTTAATATTCATTTGGATTATGTGGTATTACTTTTTACTGGGATTGGATACAATAGAAATAGTTATCTTGTCATTATTTTTATCATGCATCCTATTGTGGTTTTTTTTGGATTGGTTTTATTTTATTAGTTGTTTTATTCATACATGGTAAATCTTCCCCCACATTTTTTAAAATACTTTGGCATTTATATCTAGCCTTTGGAATCGTGGATATTTCTCATAAGGAAAAGCATCATCCTTAAAACATCCCAATCCAATGAGAGGAAATGGGGATGTTAGAGATATGTTTTATGATTCTATGAAATTGAAATACATTGTTATTATTTGTTATGTATAGTATTTTTTACAAATTTATTTCTAATATGTTTTTATATTATACTAGTTTCATGTTAAAAATAGAATGTTGATGATATGAAATTAATTTTAATAAAACCAAATTTTGGATTGGATCAATGGAATCCATTTTAATATTGTATTTTTATAATTTAATTGGATATTATTTTCAAGAACAATAACAATGTGATCATCCCATTGGAGAGGTAATCCATTAAAAAATTAATAGGGGATTAGGTATTTTCTATTTATATTATATGTATGAATTCAAATCCATTTATAATTGTTAAAAATGGAATATAAAATTATAAATGAGATTCCTCGTAACACAATGATCATTTCCAAAAAGTGATCCCCCTAAAAATTAGTGTTATAATTTCTCCTCACATGTTAAAATTTTTTTTCAAATTTACTGATAGAAAAATAATTATAATGGGGAATTTACATAGAGAATATTTTGATATATCACATTTTACTAGTCGATTATATATCCCCTTCATTAATGATATTATCATCATGAGTCAAAGGCATATCATAAAATTTAGAAATTGTCTTATTTATTTTGAAGGTGGAATCAATCTCGTCCACAATTTCGATTCCAAAATTAAAATACACATACATTGGATTATAAATATTCCAAAATAAACAATTATTTTGAAAGATAATATCATTTACTTATTCCATTGGAATATATATTTAGATGGTTAGAGAAATTGGAATTTATTTAAATGAATTCTGAATCTAATTTAAGAATACAGAATTAATATTAAAACCATCGATGAAGTCATGGATTCTATATTAGTTTCACTATACAATGTTTCTATACCTAGTTAGCCATATGGATTTATTTTAGATATATTAATTTATTTTATTACTATTTATGTATTTAATAAAATTTCTTATTTCACGCCATGCCACTAATATTATGGCATTCGACATTTTTATTTCCAAACTTTTCATTACATTTTACAAATAGAGGATCCTTAAAGTCTAGTGTCATGGAAATCAGGAACGTAATACAAGGAAACAACATAAAAAATATTTATAATCCACATGTAAGGCATAAAAATTGGTTAATAGTATGTACAATTACTACATCTCATAACCTAGAGACATAAATCAAAGGAAAGGGTGAGCTGAGGGCCCAGTAAGGGTAAACTGGGAAATCAGTTTACTTGTGATATTAATAAGAACATTATGAAGAACATAAAGACATGATAAATGGAAGAAGAGGTATATAAAAATAAAAATAACATTAATAAAAACATGAATATGTGGATAAAACATTTAATTTATACATTCATGAACATATCACCATGGTTCATCCCCAAAGTGTCATAAATATTTCAAGGTTATTCACCAAGGTATCATGAAACTTGTCATCTCTAGAGATTAAATTCGTTACCAAATGCATTAGGGTGATATCAAGGAACACCCTTAATATGTCTTTATTTTCATATTATCCAAATATATAAAAATATTATATTTCATAAATAACCCTAAGAGAGTAAATGAGATGTGTTTCATTTCAAAACCACGACGTTTTAAAAGTGCTTAAAAATAAGATCATTATGTCATTTATAACCCATGGATAGGAAGGGAAGGTTATGTGTATGTAAATTCCAGAATCAAATATATAAATTTTATGTCTTGACAAATACCACTAGAAATGAAAATATATTTGAGTATTCACAAAAATAAAACTAGATAATTTCTTGAGAAAAAGTGAGATTTGGAGATGAAAATTTAGCAATATAACAGCTACATAACATGTTTTAAGAAAACATTTAAAAGAGAGGGGACAAGGGTCACCCATTCATAAATTAATTATAACATTGAATGGGTATATAATAAAGAAGTAATAATATCATAGTATGGATATTTGAATGACAGACCACATGAAAATGATACATGAAAGAAAAAAATACAATTTCTTTTACAATAAGTCAGCTTTCTAATGGCGTCACATAAAAATTCAGAAAATCAATTGATGAGGTTGAAAATGGTATCTCATAAATTAGACATGAAATGGATTGTAATAATGATATATAAGAAAATACCCCAAAATAATAACATATAAACTAGAAGACATAACTTAAAGGAATTCATGACATAAAAAGGAGGGTGAAAGGTTCCCTTACATTAAAGAGTGACATTGAAAGATCCAAGGATTGGACCTTCAGGGCCCTAGAGATCATTGGGAGGACTCGTTGGGAGGTAAAAAGACCATACCTTCATTGAGGAGGATTTAGGAATGAATGGAACGATGGAATGGCTTGGTATTTATAGCGAAAGTGAAGAAATACTTTAATAATTTCCAAGGGACACCACATTGGCGGTATTTGCAAAACCATGGGCTTGCCTATGGTATTTTCACAAGGTATTGGCCACATGGGACTTCTCATACTATACACACGTCGACCATTATTATTACATCATGATTACATCATTAATTATTTCATTAAACACACCGAAACTCAAAACTGTATTTTCACAATTCATTGTAAAACATGAAATTTTATAAAAATCTCATAAATTAACCCTAACAAAAAATCTATGCTCTGAATTAAAAAATGAAATCCATTTTATGAAATTAATTTTCTATATATATTTAATCTATGTTTTAAATAAAATCATTTTTATTCAAAAAAAAACAATTCTAAAACTATAACTTGTTTTCTAACAACATGACAAATTCATCACGACCCTATAAAATTATTGTATAACCATAATACAACATATTAATAAATTATGATGACATTTTATGAAAATAAATTTAAATGTAAAATTATTAAATTAATTATTAATATCTAAATAAAATATTTATGACATTCAAAATTACCAAAACATATATTATGATCATTTTTTCACTTTTAAGATGTCTAAAATTTATGTATAAATTCATGGGTGAGGCTTCTATTTTTTTTGGCTAATTTACTATTGATTAATATTTATTACTATTTATAAGGGTGTTTTAATATTCACCAAAAATTTATTTTGATCTTAATTACCACATTTTTCACCCTGATAACAACGATGTATGATCGATTTTTGAAAATAATTTCCCAAAAATGTTATTTAATAATAAAAAATTTTATACTATTCATCAAAACACACTACTCATTAAATACAATTCATCAAAAAATATTCATAAAGAAATGCCATTTGTAAAATACTATTCATAAAATTGAAACTTATTAGCAAATTTCTAAAAAATTATCCTAGGTTAATTTTGACATTTGAAATTCCAAATTGATGTTTATTTTACCATAATAATTCTCTATGTATAAGAAATATTTTGAATGTAAAATTTTTTCTTCTAAAATAATTTTGTAAAATTTATCTTAATTAAACATGTACTCTATTATGAAAATCTATTCCAAAAACTAGAATGATGAAATAATAATTTTATTTATACCAAGGGATTACATAACGTATCAAAGGTATCATCACATATCCCCTTACAAAACCTATATAGTAACTAAGTGTAAGATGTGATGTGGTGATAGAATCTTGTGGTGGCTCAAACAACATTTCTGGAGTGGTGATTTCTATCAGCTTGATCTTCTCCATTAGTTGATTTCATTAAAGCATCAAATGTTGAAGATCATCTTGGGAATGGTCTAGAGTAAATATTAGTGATGAAATTCCTTCCCAAGCTGTGACATATGGGCTTTGTATGGCCCAAGTCAAATGGATGAAGCAATCAAATCTTCTTTCTGTTTTAATTTTCTAATGTCACGTGTATTTATAAATAATAATCAAAACGTTAAGAGTTTATTTTCTAACAATCATATTGAAAAACGGTTATATAATAGTCAAAACCCTATGGTATCATTTAAATTATAATCACTTCATTTATTAGAGTAAATATTTTTGTTGAGTATAAAATAAAATAACACCTAAATTTTGTAAACAAATATTATTCAAAATTTTGGGTCATTACATTCATTCCCCTTAAAAAATTTCATCCTAAAAAAATGAACACATAGCCTCCTAATAGAAAATGTGTGGGTACTTCTACCTCATTGACTCCTCTGGTTCCCATGTGGCTTCATCAAATTTTTTGTTTCTCCATAAAACCATAACTAGGTGGGTAGTTTTGTTGTGTGAAACCTTTTATCTATAATCTATGATCACCATTGGATGGTCCTCATAAGAGAGTTCATGTTCCAGTTGTTCATCCCATGGATTTAGTACATGTGAAGGGTCGAGTATGCACTTCTTATAGAGGGATAAATGGAGACATCATGAACGTGGGCAAGATTTGGAGGATGTGCAAGCAGATATGCCACTACTCCTATGCGATCAAGGATTTCATAGGGCCAATGTACCTGGGGATGATCTTCCCTTTCATCCCAAACCCCATGAATCTCTTACAAGGTGTTGTTCGAAGAACAACATTATCTCCAACATCAAACTCCATGATCCTTCGATGGTTGCCAACATAGCTCTTTTGCCGACTCTGAGGAGCCTTAATGTGTTGCTGGATGGAAGGAACTTTTTCTGTCATCTTATGCACAAGATCAAGCCCAATAATATTGTTCTCACTATCTTCATCTCAACAAGTAGGAGTTCTACATTTCTTCCCATATAGAGCTTTATATGGTTCCAATTGACTGCTCGAGTTGAAGTTGTTGTTGTTGGATAACTCAACTAAATAGAGATGTTGATCCCATCCACCTTCAAATTCCATTGATCATGTTCTCAACACATCCATACGTGTTTTAATAGTCATTTCATATTGGACATCATTTTGGGGGTGATAGGTCATACTGAAATTAAATTTGGTGCTCTGAGAATGTCTAAGATTTCACCAGAATATATATGTGATCCATAGAACATGATCAGATACGATGGAAAGTGAAACTCAATGTTTCCTTACTACTTCCATTACGTAAATATTGGAATGTTGATCTAGAGTGAAATAATCTCAAATAAAGATAAAATGGGTATTCTTGGTGAGAAGTTCCACAATAACCCATATCACATTGATTCCTTTGGATGTTATGGGGAGAATAGTAAAAAAATTCATTGTGACATTATCCCACTTCTAGGATGGTATGGTTAGTTGTTGTTACAACCCTTTTGAAATTTGTCTCTCTGCCTTCACTTGATGACATACCAAGCACCATTTAGTATATTAAACAATCTCCCTTTTCATGTTATCCCACCAACAATGATCATGAATGTCTCTATACATTTTTATACTCCCATGATTTATAGAGAACATAGAGCTATGAGCTTCATCCGTCAGCTCCTTTATTTCTAGAATAGATGGAACACATATCCTTCGATGAAATTTCATTACCCCTTCATCATCAATATTAAACTCAATAAACTTCCCATCCTTCATAGCCTCAATCTTCTTCAGTAATAAACTATCTTCTTTCCTGAGCTTTGTTGATCTTCTCTAGTAATGACGCTTGAGAAATTGTTTTGGTTAGGGTTGATGATGTCCCTTCACTTATAATTCCCATGTCAACCTTTAATAGGTCATTTATCAAATGATCTCTTTGTATCCTCATCATGGAAAGAAGAACTTGTTCTTTCCATCATAGTACATCAGTGAATTTGTTTTCTCTTCCAGGATGATAATGAATTGAACAATCATAGTCATTGGGAAGTTCCTACCATCTCCTTGGTCACATGTTAAATTACTATTATGTGAAAATATACTTCAACATTTTATGGTCTGTGTATATTTCACATTTCTACCAATAATTATAGTTCCTCCATATCTTCAGAGTAAAAACAACCACATCCCACTTCAAATCACGCATAGGATACTCATGATTCTTCAACTGTCGTTATGTAAAAGAAATGGCTTTCTAATTTTTCATGGGAATGCACCCAATCCCATTCAGATATTCATCACTAAAAATAATGAATCCCTCTCCAATTGAGGGTAGACTTTGCATGGGTACGGTAACCAATATCATCATTAGCTATTGGAAATATTCTTCACCCTCATTTATCCAGATGAACTTAACCCCTTTTCGAGTTAACTATGTTAATTGATTAGAAAGTCATGAAATGTTTTTTCACAGACCTCCTATAATATCCCGCTAATCCGAGAATACTAAGAATCTCATTTATTATTGTAGGATGAGGACACTACCCTATAACTTTTGTCTTTGAAGGGTCAACTGTGATTCCTTCATTGGTAACAATGTTCCCCTTGAAAGAAACATGTTTTATAGAGAAATAACATTTTATGAACATTCCAAAACACCTCTCCATCCATAGTGTTTGAAAAATGTCCCTTAGATGATCCTAATTTTCCTCATGACTATTGGAATATATCAAAATATAATCTATAAAAACTACCAAAAAGTTATCAAGGTTTTCCTTAAAGACTCTATTCATTAATCTATAAAAATAGTAGGTGCATTAGTCAGTCCGAAGGGTATAACAACAAAATCATAATGCCCATATCTTGATCTAAGGGCAGTATTGGGAATGTATTCATTTTTCACTCTCAATTTCTGAAAACCAAAATGGTGATCAATATTAGAGAAGAATTGATCCCCATGATGTTGGTCAAATAAGTAATCAATTCATGGGAGAGGATATTTGTTCTTTATTGTGATCCTTTTCAGTTCTCTATAATCAATGCATATCCACATTGATGCATCCTTCTCCATCATAAAGAGAACATGTGCTCCCCAAGGAGACACATGTGGATGGATAAACCCCGTCTCCAAATGATCTTGGATTTTCTTCTTTATTTCCTCCATATAAACATTTTCTATCCTATATGGGGTCTTTGATATCGTATGAGATCTAGGTATGATTTCAATAGATAAATTGGCCTCTATTTTTGGGGGATATTCGGGTAATTCATCAAAAAATAAATCAATGAATTCTTGGATGATGGGGACATTTTATATCCTTATACCCTCATTTACTTCATCTCCTGCACTGATCAACCCATAAGGATGCATATAAGTGGCTTTTGTAGACAAAGATCTGGTTAAAATATCTCTCCTCTGAAGATAATTGTAGGATTTCCATTCAAGACTACTGATATTTACTTTCTAGGGAATTTGACCTTAGCATTATACGTTGAGATCCATTCCATCCATATTATAACGTCGAATTCCATCATGGGAATGACTACTAAACTTTTGATAATATTGTACTCAGTAATTTAAATACTATAGTTTCTAAACATAGAAGATGCATGGCAAATCCCACCCAGAGTCTTGACGGATAACTCCACTTTGATCAATTTAGGGGTTTATTCTAAATTCATTACAAACTAGGAGGAAATAATGGAATCCACAGAACCAAAATCAAACAATGTACTTGCTAGCATTGAGTGAAAAACAATAGTACCTAGCTCCACGTCATTTGGCACATCGAATTCAGCCTTAGTTATTGCAAAAGTAAAACCTTGTTCCCTTGGATGATGCTGAGGATGATGGTGATTCCCCTCCACTGCCCTCAGATTTGGACAGTGATTGGAAAAGTTCCCATGTTCTCCACACTTATAACATTGGACATCAGGCAGGGCCTGCACCATCTTCCATTTTTTGTTACTGTTGGGAGTTGAGGCTTTACCTCATTATGACAGTTATGTGTGATATGACCATCTTTTCCACACTTGTATCACTTCCTGCTCCTGATAAGGTAGTTCCTCGAATTCTTGTTCCCACATTTATTACACATTGGACATTTCATTTGATTTATTCATCTTCCTTTATCAAAATTCCACCATAATGTTGTCTTCATCGAACTTTTCTTGTCACTTAATTTATGAGACCATTTAATCTCAACAAACACAAGTTCAATATTCATCACACTATGAATGATCTCCCCATAGCTATCATAGTCATAACTGGCTATATTCCTCCATAGTTGAGGTCTCAGTACAACTAAAAATTGATCAACCTTACCATTTGGATCCATGACAATGCTAGAGGTGTAACATGAAAGCCTTTCGAAGTTCATCTCATAGCTTCCCACAGATTTGTTCTCCTTCTACTTGAGATTGAGAAACACATTCCGCATTCTTGTTCTAATGGAATAAAGGAAATAATTACAGAATAAGATCTCTCTAAAGTCTCCCACTCCATAGCTTCATCCTATAACCTTGTCCTCGTGTTTTTAATTAGTTCCCATCACTGATAAACTTACCCCTCTAATCAGCAAACAACCAGTGATTCGTTCTCTTTCTCTAAATAGTGGAGCACATAAAATATGTTCACTAGAAAGCTGATTAAATTTTTAGTCATAAATGGGTATGTAGATCCACTTAATGTTTGTGGTCGTTAACGAATAATGGACTGAACATAATTTTTTTCCATTTGGGGTGATATCAGTCTCTCATATTGGTTCAAGTAATTTCCCATAACTTGAGTTAGTTGGTTCGTCATTCTCATGAAAGTTTCTATTCCGTCATCCATCAGGGGGGAGTCAGTGCATGGTCCATTGCAGTCACCATTTATACGGTTCGTCATATTGCCAATGATTTTATTAAAGACTAAAAACCTTTTGTTAGAAGATTTTCCTTATACGATTCTGTTAACTATAAAGGATTTATGTCTTAAAACATCACGCTTAAACTATTACAATTCTCTATAAATCCTTAATAATGATTCATAAAAAGATTGTGACGGACCAAAAATATGCCCCATGAGTTTCAAACCATTAGTGCAACAAGGCCTGTTGTCGTGTATCCGAATACCGCAGGTCAAGCCTAAAACTACTTTTTGGAGTTTTCCCTACTGGGTATATCTGTGCTGGAGCCACATCCACTTGTTAATATCCAGATAAAGATTTTATTGTTCGGAAATCACTTACATAATATTTCACCCGAATATCAGGAATGTGTCCTATATTTAAACTTTTCAATAGTCTTTTTAATACAGTTTTCATAAGATTTCATAGCCTAATTTCAATAAATAACTAAACTATTCTTTGATACCAACTGTGGCATCCTGCATTTTTATTACAAAAATTTTCATTAAATTTTAGAATCATAGGATCTTTAAAGTCTAGTTTCTTGGAAATTAGGAACATAATACATGAAAACAACCTGAAACAATCTAATAATACAGTTATAAGTATTCATCATATTTTCATCCTATGTACAATTACTTCATCTCATATCCCAGAGACATTCATCAAAGGAAAGGGTGAGCAGAAGGCCTAGTAAGGGAAAACAAGGGAATCCGTTTACTTGTGATATCATTACTAAATTGATGAAGAACATAATGAAAAGGGCAATTGAAGAAGTGGAATATCAAAATAAAAATAACATAAATCATAACAGGAATATGTGGCTACAAAATTTAAGTTATACATTCATGAACATATTACAATGGTTCATCCCCAATGTGTCATAAAAATTACCAATGTTATTCACCAAGGTATCGTGAAACATGTCATCTATAGAGATTAGATTCTTTATCCAATGCATTGGTGTGGTGTTAGGGAACACTGTTAATATGTCTTTATTTTTATGTGAGCCAGATAGATTATAATCATACATTTCATAAACAACCCAAATAGACTAAATGAAATGGGGTTTATTTGAAAATCGTGACATTTTAAAAGTTCTTAAAAAGAACATCATTCTATCATTTATAACCCATGGAAAGGGAGTGAGGGATATATTAATGTCTATTCTAGAATCAAAAAGATCAATTTTATTTTTTAATGAATACCCATGAAAATAAAAATATATTTCCATATTCACATAAATATAATAACAGAATTTCCTGGAAAAACGATATATTTTTTGATGAAAATTATGCAGCATAACAGCTACATAACATGTTTTTAGAAAATATTAAAAATGGAGTGGAAAAGGGTGAAACGCAACTAAATAAATCATGACCTCGTATGGGTACATAATAAAATAGAAATAAGATCATATTATGGATATTTGAATGACATACTAGATGAAAATAAAACAAGAAAGAAAAAAGAAAATGGGATTTCTTTTTTGAAAATTTGACATCCTAACGACATCACATAAAAATTCAAAAAATAAATTGATGAGGGAGAAAAGGGTCTCTCCTAAATTGGACATGAAATTAATAGTAATAAGGATATATAATAACCTAACCCAACATAAAAAGATTGAAACTATAAGTCATAACATAAAGGATGTCACGATTTAAAAGAGGAGGGTGATAGGTTCCCTTACCTAAAACAGTAACTTTGAAATATCGATGGTTGGGACCTTGGTGGGATTGAGGGAACATTGGGATGACTAATTGGGTGGTAAAAAGAACATATCTTATTTGAGGAGGTTTTTTGAAATAATGGAATGAGTAAATGTCATGGTATTTATAGAAAAAGTGATGGAATATTTTATTAATTTCCAAGGGACACCTTATCAATGGTATTTGCAAAACCATGGGCTTTTCCATGGTATTTTACCATGGTATTGGCCACTTGGGGAATCTCATTATATATATTACTATTAAAAAGTCGATCAGAATTATTAAATCAGGATTACATCATTAATGGAGTCTTTAAACACACTGAATCTAAAAATTGAATTTTCACTATTCACCAAAAAAAGAAAATATTTATAAAAATCTCATAAATTCACCCTAACATAATATCAATACTCGGAATTAAAAACTAAAATCCATTTTATGATAATAATTTTCTAAATATTTTTAATTTAATTTTTAAATAAATTCATTATTTATTCAAAAAAACAACTCTAAAACAATAACTTGTTTTTTAACACCATGACAAAGTAATCAAGGTCCCATAAAATTATCATATATCAATAAGATAATATAGTAACAATTTATGATTACATTTTATTAAAATAAATTTCCATTTTAAATTATAAAATTAATTATAATGTTTTATATAAAATATTTATGGCATTAAAAAATACAAAAATTTATACAATGGTCATTTATTTTTCACTTTTAAGATGTCTTCATTGTATTTAAACATTCGTGGGTGATGTTTTTATTTTTTTAGTCTGATTTACTATTCATGACTATTCATTACTATTCATTAGGGTATGTTACTATTCACCAAAAATTGTTTTGATCTAGTTTAACCACATTTTTCACCCTGAGTACAAACATGAGTGACATATTTTTTAAAATAATTTCACAAAAAAGCTATTTAATAATAAAATATTTTGTTACTATTCATAAAAAAACAATTCATAAAAAAACAATATATATAAAACACTATTCATAAAATTGAAACATCATAGAAAATGATTAAATATTCAGCCTAGGTTAATTTTGACATTTTAAATTCAAAAATGATATTTATTTTACAACAATTATTCGTAATGTATCAGAAATATTTGAAAAGTAAAATTATTTACTTCTAAAATAAATTTATCAAATTTATCTTAATTAAACATATACAATATTTAAAAATGTTTTTCCAAAAACAAGAATGATGACCTAAGAATTTTATTTATACGAAGGTATTATAAAAATTATATACGGTCTTGTTACGTAGCCCATTATAACACCTGCATAGGACCTAAGTTTAAGATGTGATATGGTTATAGAATCTTGAGGCGACTCGAAAAACATTTCCTGAGTGGTGATTTCTATCAGCTTGAACTTCTCGCTTCTGCGATTCCATTCAAGCTTCACATGTTGAAGCTCAGCTTGGGCTTGATCCAGAATAAATCCATGTGATTTAACCTCCTTCCCAAGCTCTGACGGAAGTTCTTTGTATGGAATGGGTCTACTGGATGTGGCCATGAAATATTCTTTCTATATTAATTAAATAACATCACTTGTATTTATAAACAATAATCATAACGTTAAGAGTTTAGTTTCCAATGGTCATGTTAACCAATAGTCATATTACAGTCGAAACCCAATAGTAAAATTTTAATTATAATCACTTTATTTTTTAATGGACATGGTTTTGTTGAGTATAAAATAAAATAACACACCAATTTTGGAAACAAATATTAGTCAAATGTTTTTTTCCTTACAAATATAGCTTATATAGTTCCCTTTTATACTATATTATCAATCTGTGTACATCATTGGTTGAGTAGATATTGATTTTTTAGAGAAAATATTATAGGGAGTTTTCTGTACTTTTAATTTTTCTGAAGAACTATCGTAACATCTTGGATGGAAAAATATGAACCATGTTTCAACATCACTATCCAATATTATGAGAAAAATAGAATGTTTAACCATATACACCTTCTTGTGAATAATTACCTTTTTGTATTTACAATGAAATAGACCTATACGTTCAGTATACAATTGTTTCATAAAATTTGTTTTATACATCACGGATATCGTACCATAGAAAATGAACAATTGGTTAGATTTTTCCATCATATAATTAGATTACAATTCCTCTGCACCCACTATTTAATTACTTATTGGTTTCTCATGAATATTACATGCTCATTATATAGTAGAAGATCCTATATAATTCTTGATCAATCATAACTAAATAAGCATATAATCATTTAACATATTATAAACAAATTTATCACATGTTAATCATGATATATGTCAACATTTTTTAATGGTTTATATCACTACGAAATATATAAATAACTCAATCCTTTTTATATATTTCACAAATAACAAGATTCCTCATATGCAAGTAGAAGATCCACAAATCTAAAAAGGTGTGGTAGAATCTTCTGTTTGAACAGAAAAAATAGTAATATAGAATATAGATTTGATATGGACCCAATGAATAAATCCACATAAAATTAGATCATCTTATCCTTTATATAGACTCCATTATATGATGGAAATAAGGATCAAATACCAATTAAATATTTTCACATTACATTACTAAAATATAATACCATATTTTTATTATGATAAATAAATACTACAGTTATCATAACGTGTTTTTTATGACACAAATTTATAATATCAATTACTTATATTAGAAGGAAAACTATTAAGAATATGTGATATTATTTAGGATTGTAATATTATATATATTATATAGTATCTTATATTATACAATATGTCACGTATTACAATGAACATAATGAAATTGATATATTTTTTCTTATGATTATATTAAATCAAATTTCATTTTGTTATGGATGAATCAGAAAATATGATTCATCTACTTTTTTTATATATCCATTAATTTCTATGATGCCTTAAAATAATATAAAGGAATTATTAAAAAACTATCCAACACCTTATAAATGCATCCAGTATCATTTGAATATATTTTAGAAATACTTATTCATTCTTGATAAAATATTTCTCCTCAAATTCATTCAAGATCACATAACCAATATATATAACCCTATGAGATTTTATATTTATGATAATAAATAAGAATTCCTGAATTATGATTTATATGTCTGTAGGGAAATATAGAAAAAACTCATTGACACTTATGATTATAATAGTTTATAACAATCTTGAAAAAAATAGAATCACTCTATATGATCATTTAATCTATAAGATGTATATATATAATAGATATACATGTATAATACACTTTTCCCATAGATTAATTGACTATTAGACATAAAATATGTCAATTTAGTAAAGGAAAACACATACATTTTATTATTATTATGGCATTGTGATTATAACTAATTTTTATATTTTAATTCAAAGATTCATGTAGTTTCTAACATCTAATATCATTTATATATGGAAGGAAATGAATTTAATCAACCACAAAATTGAATCCTCATTTTTTCTTATCAACTATATGGATAAATCCTTTTGTGGTTGGACTCAATTGATGACATGATCAACTAAATACCCAACCAGCTCCTTATAAATTTAGCCTCAAGGAAAAATTAAAATGGTGTGTGTATTTGGTTATTTTTATGATATATATCTTTATATCATCATGTATTGTTAATTATTATTAAAAATAAACCACCAAATATATTAGTTATTGTATAAAATATATGTTTATATATATATATATATTGGTTCAGTCTAGATAATAAGATATAAATTTTTATCCAACACATCAATTTTCTATATAATGTGCTATTATTTGAATAATGTACATGAATTAACTTTTGAAAATAAAAAAAGATTAACAAACACAACATTATTATATCATATTTAATTATTATAGAATTATCAAATTATAAAATTATATGGATATTATAATATAAATATTAATGGAATATACATATACAACCTGAATAAAAGATAAAGATAAATTTACATTATTATAATTAATGATACATTGTTCAACCAATAAGACCAATATCTCATGTATCTAATATAATGAGATATAACATGAAAAATCGAAATTTGGTGATGTCATTTATTTTTTCATATGAATTTAAATATTTTTTGTTATGAGAACTCAATTGTTCATTATATCACCAATCTCAATGATCTATTCATTTACATATAATTTTTTAATGGAAAAGTTTGGTCAATTGTTAATATAAGTGTTCTTGTCTAGAGAAATTGGTCCATTTAATCCATGTATTATTATTAAATTTACATGATGTTGTTAAGTATGGTACCCCATATGTTTGAGTCAATAATGGTGTCTTATTTTAATCTTATTTAACAAATAGATCCACTATAAGAATGATATAATACCAAGGAAGAATACTATATAATTTTTTCTTTTGGAATCATTACAAATCGCTTACCCTAAATATAATATAATTATCTCCACTAAAGACCATGGGAATACCCTTTCTTCTTCTAAGATAGATAAGCATATTATAAATAGTAATAAAGTGATATTAAATATGAATGAACTGGTAAAAAATTATTTTTTCTCATTATGGATTTTGTTCACATTCACAAAAGGGAATTTCTGATAGATCTTATAGTGGGGGAATGATGATTAATCTATATAAATTATACAAAATTTAAAGGATATGGAATATTATTATTAACTATTCTACGGCCCCATGGTAAACACCCATTCTTGGATTTTTACAAGCTAAACTACTTGACCACAATATCAAAAATTATAATTTTATTTATTTTATAAATCCACATTGATGGAACTCTAATAATTTTGAAACCAAAATTTTATTAATCTTCACCAAGGTATTATATTGTTAAAAATACATTCGAAAAAAATTCTATAATATAATATTATAGTATGAACTGGTATATGTATTATGTAATTGAAAAATAATATATGAAATACAAAAACACACACAGAAAAACATTTTAATAGCCATGTTAATTATGATTCTCAATGAAACCAAAATAATTGATAATATTATAAAAGTATATATTCACACTCTTGGATGTCTTATTTATTTAATATGTTTACCTTTATTACATGTAAAACAATACATATTAATTTAAAATGTCTTCATATTATAATTTTTTTATATACACATTTTTGCATAAATTCATTTTTAGTATTTTTTTAATATCCATTTAATTAACCGGAAATTCATAATGACATCATTTTTCTAGAAATTATCAAATTACATTATTATCATAGTCATTAAAATGAATATTTATATTCAATTCCATGATTTTATTACTCACTATTTTCAAAAAAAAACAATATATGTATTCAATCTACAAGTTATGTTACTATCAATATAGAAACTTTTCTTACACCAAATAGGTCTCTACCACAACTTCCATCCACACAATTCCAAATAAAGCTATAATTATATAAGTTACACTGTTGAAAGATAATATAATTTATAAATTTCTTAGAACCGTAATGATAAATTTTTTCTCTTTTTGAAGTATGTAAATTATCATTGGAATGTACAACATCATATTTATTGATAATAAAAAAATATCTATCAACCTCTATATGTTACATGACTACAGAATTAAAAAAATATATTTTTCATATATACCATTTTATAAACACTACCACATAAAAATAAGTGAAATATCCATGAAACCAGAGGATAAGTGTCTTAGATGATTAAATTAATAAATGTCTTATTTCAATTTATTTCCTTATATTTTTCATAAATTTCTATCAAAATAACCTATTTATAAAAAACTCCAAAATCTTACTCACTATGGTAATGATAAAAATAAAGGATTAAAATAAATTATCAGAAAGGGAAAACGTACCAATGTTTGTTAAGAGGACAAATCAGATGAATGAGTGAAAAATTAATCATGGAAGAAAAAATTAAGTCCTACGCTTGGTAAAAAATTGGTGATATAGTGACATATAATCTCAAATTGGAATCATGAATGAATAACATTTAATGTGGCCTTGGAAAGTGAAAAAATTAAACAATCATTACCCATAGGAATAAAATATATTACAAGAATGGCCAATAAAATTTCACATGCATAAGAATTTGAAATCATTTCATTATAGAAAAGTCTAGCATCAATAACATTGAAGCATATTTTGTGAGAAATGATAACAATAATCTTATTTATGTTTAATGTTATGTATTATGAAAACAATAATCCTTACCATGTATAACATTTTGAAAATGGATTACTACATTCATTTTCATTAAAAATTATAATACACTAGAAGATATAAGAAATTATCCATTGCATTGAATATGTATATTATACCCACTTATCACATAATGATCAATTATTCACACGTGTATCACATGAAATTAATTAAAACTATCATTTCGAATATCCATTAAATGAATTTGAGTTACAAAAAATTTTGAAATGGTACATAATTAAATATCATCAATATTTAAATCCAATCATTTAAATAATATAATCACTAAAAATGTATATCATATAATAATTTAGAGGGTGATTAGGAAAATTATATCATAGGAGATAGAATCTTGGTATAAATATTATAAACTCGATGTAAAATAATAAAAATTGTCTTTATATAAAATATTATTATTATATTCATAATAAGTTAATGGTATAAGTCACAATAAAAACATCTTTTTCCAATGGTGACTTGAAGAATTATTGAAATCATTAATTCAGTAGAGTTAAAAATAATAAAACATTGAAATCAAATAATGGTTATGAAATAAATTTTGTATTAGAATATAAAAAATATAATAATGTTCCATAATAAATTATTTAATGCATTTTAGATGATTTATAGAACTCCCAAATCAAAAAACGAGTTATGATATTTATTTTTTAATGAAATAAGGAGAAATTTTAGGATTAATTAATGTAATCAAAAAAATTGTAATTTAATATATTGATTTAAAATGTCTTTAGTATTAATTAAGTTATATTTAGTGGAGAGAGACAATAAAAATGAAGTGAGTAATTAAATTTAATAATTTCATATTTTTATAAATAATGAAAAATATCATAGTAGAATATTTTTACATGAATATTAAATTTCAATAAGTTAAATTGAATGTAAAATATAATGTATAATGTGTTAAGAATATGAAAAACTAATAATAACATTTATATGGAAGTACTATTACGAGCCAATGAAGTTGATATTCAGTCGACCAAACAATTAATAAGATTTCCCACATGGTTGTAAATGATTTGACCATTTGTTAAATAAAAATATAATTATTATTATTATGTAAAAACATGTCCATATATAGTTATATTTAAATTGATATCATTCATTCAAACATTAATATTACACAATTAATAATATGATTTTGCAAAAATTAATATTTTTGTATTAATTATATAAATTTTTTATAGTGGATATGCTTGGATGGATTTTGTTCAAAAAATAATGTGAATTTATCTATCTCATAATTGTCTGGGTGGACACAATTGTTTGTTTGATATAGTTTTGTGGTTTAATGGTCCATTTTCTATAGTTATGATCATTTTTCATTAGGATAATTTATAATGCCCTTTATGAAATATTAATTAAAAAAAATAAATTTTTATATTTAAATATAAATATGTATATAAAAATATATTATAACATTATTAAATAGTTTTGAATTTATAATTAATGAATACTTTAGTCATTATTTTTTTTAAATAATACATTATTATAACATTAAAGAACTATTATTGTAGGTTGTACAACCATCCCAAATAATATTTATAATAACTAATATATTAAATAAAATATAGATTAATATTATTAGGAAATAAATATTAAAAAATAATAATTTTACCAGTAGTACATCCTTTTTGAGATGAATATTTTTTAATAATAGTTCATATGAGAATATAAATGAAATTATTATTTAATTCATTATATATATGATATAACCCCCCCCCCCCTCTCGCAACATATTCATTTGGAATGAAGAACATATACCACCTTATTGCAAGGAAAGAATTTATAACCAACTAAAATTTAATTAGGAGATGAAATATAGTCCATGATTGTATATTGAATTACTTGACATGAATATATTGGAATTGGAGGTCAATTTCTTTATTTTTATATGAAAATAAGAGATATTTCTTTAAAAAATTATATTTTTTGAAGGAAGATGATCGAAGAACATTGATGTTACTGGAGTAATGAATTGAAATTTTTATGAGAAATTTATATATAACAATAATAATAAAAAAATTATTTTTGAATAATTGTACTTTATAATTTTCATAAATATATGATCAATGTCATTTTGAGTATTTTTTCCTCTTTTTCTTGTAATTAATTATTTATTGTCATTATTTTTTTTATAAATGTACTCGATTACCCCTAGAATTTAATTTAGTTGAGATGATTCAAAATTTGGTATATATTTTATTGAAATTAATTTCATATTGTTATAATAATTAATTAAAAAAAAGAATTCATAAAGAAAATTTTTTATAAATAATATATTTTAAGCTTTAAATGATATTTTATTATTCTATGTATAATAAAACATGTTATATGATTATTAATATACACAATATTTTATAATAATAAAAATATAAATTAAAATATTTTTGTTTTTTTATTAATATAATATTGTAACATTTAAAAAACACACAAAAAAATCACTCAAAAATGTCTCTTAAATTAAATTATTTATTTAGTTCAGGAAAATTTCTTATGTATTTAACAATAAATAAAAAATAGCACTAAATTCTAAACTGCTTATGAATTAATATTTCATTAAATTCATTATTTAAATAGTCATTTTAAAAAATTCCAGATATATAAAATTTTATATAACATTATATATATGTAAATATATAAATTAAATAATAATTAAATGTTTATATCAACAAAACATCAACCTAAAGTCCCACTCATGACCTCTACATAAGAACTATCATTGAGATATGATATTTTGGATGTCATTGATGGTTTTTTATATTATTTGAACCTCAAATAGATTTAATTGATCTTGAACATCACCCTTATATTATTTTCAGTCTATACGTAAATTATGAAGTTCATTTTTGAACTATTCTAGGAAAAGACCAACGAATTATACCTCCATTGTCAGTATAAGAAAATTAATTTCAAAATTATTAATTATATGTGTTGTTGAAATTACATACCCTTTTTAAATTGTTATTATAATAGTTTCATTTATTTTAAAAATCTAATTTTATTTTCATAAACACCAACATCAATGTTGATAATGATGTTACATTTTGTGAATTATAGGACAATAATCATTGGAATAATTTTTTTATTTGGGTTTTTTTCTCAGTCCTTGATCCTTTGGAATGTTATCTGATTTCTCAATGTATATGAATTTTAGACATGTTTATAAGATGTCTGGAAAGAATGTTTATACCATTTTTTGTGTGGAGAAAATATGGTCTGAGTAACCTACATTTGCAATGAAAATATGGATCACAAACCATACTTTTAGAAGAATCAAAAAATTTGAAGAAAAAATTTATGGTTAATCACAAATAATTTTGTAATCAATCATATGTTTTCAAAAATAATTTTTAAGTTAATCGTAATGCTGATAAACCATATGTTTGATTTGTTTATTTATAGAGTTTTGAATTATAGAATATTTCTGTGTTTAATGAAATTGTTATGCTATACTTAAATATATCATTATTATTTTTTAATTATTTATTCAAAGTATCTTCTTAAAATAATTAAATAGTTCATATTTATAAGGTAGATTGTATTTTTCCATGAAATTATTAAATTTAAATACTCATGATTTATCATGTGATTTTTATGAAGATATTTGATCTGAAAAAATTCGACCATAATAATAAATGATGAAATTTTATTTTTCTAATGATAATGATGTGAATTTTAAAATAATAGATTTTTATCTTCTCTTGAGATATAAATTGGATGCATAAGTGTTTTGATTCTTTTATTTTTGATCAAACTATTGATTTTTGTATTCCTTTTTAAATCATTAAGAGTAGTTTGATTAAGAACCTATCAGAGCTACACATTTTTTGAATTCATGATTGATCAAATTTATTTTCATTATCTAAAAATTTTAAATACATAAAGATTTATGTTGAAGAATATTTTGTTTTTGATCTTTTTTAACGATTATTTACATCTGTTATTTCCTACTACATCTTTGAGTTGACCCAGTGTTCAAATTGTTCATCTTAATATATTTATTGTTGGTGTTTTAACCACTCAATCCCATTTTTGGTTGAGTTTCATCTTATTATACTAATTTGTGGACGTTTTGGTTCCCTAAAAAATAAATTGAAGGAAATTTAAAATCTATATTTTAAAGGATTCAACTTCACCCACTCATTATAAAGGATTCTAGATAAGTGGATCTTCTAGTGAAAATCACCATGCTTGCGAAGAGTATGTTGCTAGAGTGGACAAGGGTATTACTATGCCCCAAACCACTATACATAAATTAATTATTTTGATTGTTTATTTTCTGCTGAAAACTCATATTAAAAAGACACATATGGAATTACTATAATTTCAAAATGCATTTATTGATTCTATTAGGTATTTTAAAAGAACACAATTGACCTTATTCTCATGTCCTTTTCTTTTCCATTCTAACCTAAAATTTGTTATTAGATGAATGGGTCTATTACTATATTTATATTTATTAAAATTTATTCTGTTTATTCCTAATAATAATAATTAGCATTATAGGAATGGATCAATCATATTTTTTTTGGAAATCATTTATCATTATAGCGTTTTTATTGGAATCCAACTATTAGTTTCAGAATTTGTACTCAATTTTTTGTATTTATGTTGAATCTAAAATGTGGGAGAGAATAATATTGTTGAAGAGAAATATTTATAGATTATAGTAGATTCCAGGACCCCCATAGGCCATAGATGTGGCTTACATTATTATATTGGCATAAGATCTAAGGAATGTCATCTCTAGTGACTGAATTGTTTTATAGTATTAGTAAAATACAAATATACATGATTCTAATATTTCATTTGGAATCAAAACTGCATCAAAATCTTTTTCATTATTAACATTAATGCCTAATGTATACCATTGAATATTAATCATATCACGCTTCATGGATTCCTCAAAAAGGAAAAAATATATTTTAGCTCAATTTATTAGTAACAGTTAAGAATATTAGAAGCTATCATGAGTCATTTACCAAAGTCAATATGGAAAGGTTTATAGATATACACACATTCTAGTAAAACGACATGACTATCATTATACGATAATTCAAAATCAATATGGAATTTTAAAAAACTAAAAACACATTCAATTTAATCAATAAACCAAGAATGAAATTTATCCATTGATATTATTATTTTTAAAATATATTGGAAAATAAGTTAATCCATAATTGGTACGGTAAGGTAAATCACTAAAAATTAAAAAAAAATTAATCAGTAAAATTACTTTCATAATTGGAAAAGGCGTAATTAATATAGGATGGTAAATATCCAAAAATAAATTTCATTTAATCAATAAAATGAGAATGAAAATAATCTGGAGATAATATTCATGAGAAAATCTCATATATAATGACAAATAAATTAAAAATGAATGGGTTTAATTTTTATTAGACTTCATGATGTCAAGATTCATGATATATCTTTCATCATAATCATTCCTCAAATTTATTTAAAACTGATGGGTAGGTATTCACCAAAAACCAATTTAACAAAGGCTATCCAATTGACTCATTTCAATATAATAATGATTCAGAGAGGGGGAGGCTATAATTGGTCCTCCCCTAGTAATACATCTCCAAATAATTCCTTATATATTTAATAATCGTTTTATTTCATGAATAATGTACCATATCATTAAATACCCATATTGTTAAAATTAAACATATTTATCACTATTTCCCTAATTAAAAAAATAACATTCAATATAGAAAATCATCTTTATAATTGATATATGATTTCAGAAATAAACAAATAAATGATAAATTATATGGATATTTATAGGAAATTTAATATCTAAGGATCTCATAAAATGAATATTTTATTGGAATGTCAATGAATTATAAAGTGAATCAAGAAATTGAGTGTCAACAATTTCGTTGGATGAAATGATCATAAATCTACGTTATGTTATTAATGATAATATTAATCAAACATATACCCATTTGAGAATAAATAAATGTAATTTTTATCTAAATAATATAAATCACATAAAAATATTTTTAAAACATTCATGAGGAAATAATCCCTTTAATTTTGAAAATACATTTTAAAATGAATATTTTAGAAATTAAAATAATGTTTTTTTGAAAATTTTTAAGGATTTTATAAAACCTTTAGTGTTCATTAAGGATAGAATTTTTTAACATTTAGATTATGTAAAAAAATTATTTACTTCACATTTTGAGTAAAATCCAAATAAAAATCCTTGTTTAAATAATAACATTAAGATTACCATTGAAAATTTTAATATGTAATATTGTGTAAAAATAAAACTAAATAAATCATTCTGAAAATTGTAAAAACATTTTTGATAAATTCTTATAAAAAATTGTCTTGGTGGTAAATTGAAATTCGGCCGAAGATTTAAATGATGCAGAGTTTTATTGTAAGGATTTTCCAGAAAAATTTTAGTACCAATGAGGGAAAATGATGTTTCATATACATTAAAGTACACTGAATATATAGAAGATAATAAAATTGGTTGAAATAGAAGAGTGAAATAAATTACACTAACTAAAATTCAAGAGTAAACAATTTCTGCTTAGAATGAGATTTTGAAATAAACACATTCAACAACCATAACATTGAGGTGAGAATTATTTAATGAATAAAATCTATGTACCAACTATAAATCCACATGAAATAATTTCAACTAGAATATATTAAAAAATAATTTATCTAACACATAATCTAAAAATATATTTGAATACGATGAAAAGATATATCCCAATTGAATGAAAGTGAGTTTTGAATTTACATACCATGGGGAAACTCTTAATTTAAGTCCCCATGAATAAAATAATTCTAAATAAAACATCAAATACCATTGATTATAAGTGAATCATTGCATTACATGTCAATGGATAATTATATACAACATATAAAATAAATTAGGTTTATAACTTTATCATTTTCCTCTATGAAGGGAAATTGAGATGAAGTCCCTTACCTCACCCGTCTTTTTTTGTTGAAAGTGATTTAACATTAAGTATTGTTTTTTCAAAAAATGTTATTATGTTATAATGGAATAATAATTTTAATTATAATATTATATATTGTTCTTTTATAACATCTTATCATCCATTCAATAATAATCATTCACTGTTTTCATTATTTGTAGTGTTAATTTTCGTGTTTTATCATGCATTTTTTTGTAATGAATGATCTAGTTCTTTTAGTAGAATTTAAAACTATGATCCAGTAAGAGGTTCTCCAATATTGTTGTCCACCTGACCTCAATCATTCCTCCCTATACGCTAGATATTTTTTGCTAGTATCGAGGGTTAGGGTGTTCCCATGCCGGTATTGTCCCTCATGATCATATTGTAGAACAAAAGTAAATAAAATTGATAGGTAGTGGGATAATAAATAATAAACCATATTCGATACTAAAAACATTTAAATAAAATGGAGAAAGATAATCAAATATCATTTACAATGTAATGATCATATCATGATACTATGGAAAAGTAGAATTATAGGGGATACAAGATTACAAGGATATAAAACATGCTATATAAATGAAAATAAAGAACAAAAGTAACATACACTAGAATCATGATAATAGTATAAGTCCTCTTATGGAATAATCCATCCTAGTAATGAAAAAAATAAAAAAACAGAAGCTAGGAACTTAACATTGTATTCACCTTTATTCCGGAACATTGCTCATGTACCATAGATATCCTGAGTAGGGTTCAAGATATACTTAGTAGTCCACCCGAAATTGTGTCTAGAAATATCATTTAAGTGAATATAAAATGATATTTCTCCCAATTATAATATATTTATGATAGAAATAAATAAATAAATAACATCAATTCAATTTCATTACGGGAGCCCCAATCAAATCTACCTATATTGGACAATGTTGAATGATTCTAAACCATTTGTAATTGGTATTGAAATGATATGGATCTACAAATGGGTTGTCAGATATCATGTATCGTGAATAGAAAAATACACTGAATGTTATATGTCTTATATGATGAATACATAGGTTAATTTTTTTCATTTTTTTATATTAATGAAATCAAAATATTTTAATACATGTGATATTAAACCCATCCAATATTGTCATTAAAAATGACTTCAAGTGTTACTTCGGGATAAATATAAATAAAAATCATCATATGAATCCATCTAAGGTGATCCATAATCAGAATCTATAGTATCACTCCCAACATGGTGTGAAGCCACACTCTCTGTTCCCGTACTAGGTAAACCACATAGGGAACCATGTGTCTCTCATGGTATAGTATAACTATATTTCCCACTATTAACATTAATTAAAACATCCATTGGGAACTATTATCACTTATGTATAGGAGATTCATCCACACAGTGATCCCATCTTAGGTTGTAATGTCCCCGATCCGGGTGCCACGCAATGGGTGCCCCGAACCCAGTTGGTCACATGACCTCAATCAATTTTCCCTAAATGCCAGACGTTTTAGACTAGCAGTGAGGGCCTAGGTTTGAATGTGGGGAAACTATGCCCTCATTTTTCAAAGTTTAGCACAATAAAAAAATATAAACAAACTCATAAGAGGAAGTAGTAAACAATTCAAAGATGAATGGGCAACGTTACTGAATAACAACATTACCAGCAGTCATATATATATATATAAATATATATATATTATGATGCAATATGTCCTATTCTAAGAAATAAGTCAAAACAGGATTCACTAAAATCAAATACAATATAGTTCAAGGTACTAGGTACAACAAAGAAAACTAAAACAGTGCAACATGAACTCAGCAGCATCTCAAACATAAGCTCGGTCCCATGCTCTCCTGCTCTTCTGCAACAATCATCTACATGTATGCAGACCCTTTCCCTTTTCGACACCTGGATCAATATTTTTTTTTGGCCCGAGACATGACCCAAATATGATGTGAGAAATAAATCCCTATAGGCAACCACCAAATGCCAGTGGCCAACTGACAGTGAAAATTTGCAATAGTAGTGTACAATAAAGAAAATGCAATAAGCTAAGAAGTACTCAAAAAAGCAACTCCTACTATTTCATTTACCATTTAATTATTATTTAACAATTATATGTAATTGAATTATAAGTTTTTGAGACCTGGAATCGATCGACAATCTCCTATACAGTGCCATAGTAAAACTACCACAGGATGCCAAACAAATAGAAGGTAATAATAATACCAAGCCTGTGATTTATCTTGGAAGGTATAACACAAGAAAACACCCTAGTGAAAATTAAAGTGGTCATTTCCCTTAGGCTAAACAGTACCTTGCCCTCAGGCTAATCAGAACCCTGCCCCCAGGTGTACTAGATATTTCCATCAGGAACAGAAGCTATTGCCCTCAGGCATAAGAATCATTTCCCTCAGGTGAATCAATACCTTTCCCTCAGGTGAATCAGTACCTTCCCCTCAGGTGAAACAATACCTTGCCCTCAGGTGAATCAGAACCTTTCCCTCAGGAAAAAAAATACCTTTACCTTAGGCAAATCAGTACCTTGCCCTTAGGCAGAACAAAGCACTACCCTCAAGCGAAACAAAATACTGCTCTCATGCTATGAAAGTAACTGGGTCGAGCCCAATTCATAAGCATCTAAAAAATATGTTTCATATCAAGAAAACTCAAAACATTCTATCATTATTGAATACCCACAGGTATCCTATCCAAAAGGCGAAACAAGGGGAAGACACACTCGGGATGGCCCTGGATAAAGGCAACGATCCCAAACATCATTTCATACATGGTCATTATATTATCTATGAAATTCTAGATATCATAACAACTAAGGCCTCAGCCATACGACACCCCAAACATGGGTGCATAACACAACAATACAAAAATTCAACTCAACCGATAGAAATAAACACTGGAACACCTACCACGATCTCCTCTGATCGATATACGTGAACGACACCTCCCGAATCAAAAGAGAATGACATAAATCTGGGATAAATGTTTAGCCATTCAAACTGAAATAACATTCCTTAGGGAAATAATTTGAAGTATATGTTCAATAAGAGAGAAGAACTCACCCGCATTGTCCTTACAGGATCGTCGACGAATGAATCAAAGTATCGGTGTGTGGTCGGGAGCTCTTCCAAGATCCAACAATCTCTCTTGCAGCTCCCAGGCGTTCTAAGCTTCTTCTCTTGAAAGGGGAGGCTACTTCCTATCAAAAGAGAAAAAACATAGCTACACGGTGTGTACTCTCAAGTACACATCTTGTACATTGATTTAACTGTTCACTGGTGGAAAATCTCCACCACCTTAGTGTTCACCTGCCGACTGATTACAAGGTGTGAAATACTAAGTACACGGCGTGTAATATCCATTTTACAGTTCATCTAGTGGCTACTCCCCACTACCATACTGTTCACATGCCGATAGATTACAGGGCGTGTATTTCTAATTACACGCTTTGTAGATAGTTTTTTCACCCTGAATCGCTGACAAGACTACACGCACTGTATACTCATCCCACACGACCAAAGTACATGGTGTGTGGAAAAATACATGGTGCGTACCCACAAATTTTGGGATTTTTCCCCGTTTTCCTTATATTCTCAAAAACACTTAAGGAAAAAAGGAAAAGAAGAAACCCCTACCTAACGAATAATAATCGGGTTCTTACAAACTCCCTCCCTTAATGAAATTCTTCCTTGAATTTCCCTTCCAAGTGTGGTAAAGATAATTCCTAGAAAAAATCTGGAAACTGAGCACGTATGTCAGTATCCCGCTCCCAGGTTTCGTCCTACACTTGGCCATGATGCCATAACACTCGTATGAGAATAACTAACCGACCCTAGAGAAGCTTCATGATTCTATCAAAAATATTAATCGGATGCTCCTGAAAGGATGCATCGACCTAAAGATCAACCTCCTGAGGCTAAAAAACATGAGATGAGTATGAGTGAAAACAACCCAACTGAGATACATGAAAGAAGTCATGCATGGCCCGATACCTCTGTGGTAACTACAACCAATAGGAAACTGGCCTGACCTTCTCCAAAATCTAAAATGACCCCACGTACCTTGGTGAAAGTTTACCATGTCTCCTGATCCGCCTCTGTCCCAACCATGGTGAAACAGGCAAGAAAACCTGATCCCCAAACATCAACTCCAAGGGTCATCTAGAGCAATCAGTGTAATATTTCTAACGAGACTATGTAGAATCCATCCACTTATGAATCAACTGAACCTACTCTAAAGTCTCCTGCACGAGACGTTGTCCCAGGAATGCTTCCTCACCTACCTCAATCCAGCACAAGGGTGATCAGCATGGCCTTCCATATAAATCCTCATAAAGTGACATATCAATAGTTTCCGGAAAACTGTTATTGTAGGCAATCTTGACTAGGGGTATGTGATTCTCCCAAGATCCCCCAAAGTCTAGAAGGCAAGCACGCTGCATTCCCTCTAGCACCTGTATCATAATCTATGAGTGGCCATCGGTCTGAGGGTGGTAATCTATTCTCAGAATCTCTAGTGTATCCAGTTCCCTCTGAAAACTCTTCCAAAAATGAGATGTAAAACATGTGTCCCTATCTGAAATGATAGAACGAGGGACCCCATGAAGACATACTACCTCTCGGATATAAAACATGTCAAGATCGTCAACACCGAAGGTCTCCTTGATCGGAAAAAAGTGATATACCTTCGTATGTCTGTCTTTAAGAACCCTCACGGAATCACTGCCTCGAGGTGACCTCGCCAACCGTATCACGAATTCTATCATGAAATCATCCCATTTCCACTCCAGAATTGTTATCTGCTGTAACAGTCCAACTAGCCTCTCAAGCCCCACCTTCACCTACTCACAGGTGGAACATCTTGTAACAAAACCAACAACCTCTCATTTCATACCCGACAACCAATAATGATGTGTCAAGTCATGGTACATTTTGGGAACTCCAGGATTCACTGCCAAGCTAAAACATGAAACTCCTATATCAACTCCTCACGTATATCCCAATGAACCCACACTCATCAATAGATACGCAGTACCTCGTCATTACCTATCATCCAACTAGGATGAGGGTCCTCACTTTCCACCGACTCCCGTTGAACAAGGCCTTCTAAATCTAAATGTTTTCTCATCTACACTCTATCCAAGAGGGTAGAAGTAACAACTAAGGATGAAAGATAGGCTCGCCCCTGAATATCGTGCACCTCTAAATTCATCTCATATAACAATTCCATATGTTGACACTCACCACTGGCCTCATGTACTACCTGTATATGAGTTCTCCTACTCAGTGCATCAACTACTGCATTACCCTTACCAGGTGTATAGGCAAGCTCCAAGTTAGTGGATTGAAGATATTCAACACACCTTAACTATATCAACTTCAAGTCACGTGGGGTAAAGATGTATCTTAGTCTTTTGTGGTTCGTAAACACCAAAAAATGTTCTCCCAAGAGATAATGTCTCCAACAGTGTTACACATGAACAACTACAGCCAACTCGAGATCATGTGTCGGGTAATTTCTCTCATGTGGCCTCAACTATAGAGACCCATACGCAACCAATCGATCACCCTACATAAACAATTCTCCCAGCCCAATACCTGAGACATCACAGAAAACTGTATAGCTATTCCCTTAATCTGGATGTATCAGGACTGGTGCTGAGGTCAACCTTCCCTTCAGCTACCAAAATGCTATCTCACAAGCTTCCGATCAAACCTAATTCATACCCTTCTAAGTCAAACCTATCAACGACGTTTCTAAGTTGGAGAAGTCATGTATAAATCAACAATAGTAACCATCCAGGCCCATAAAACTCCATATTTTAAACACGTTCCTAGGAAACTAATGCTGTCACTTTCATTGGGTCTACTGCAACTGCTACCTCTAAGATAATATGACATATGAAGTGAATCTAGTCAATCCAAATGTGGCACTTTGAGATCTTAGAATATAACTGATTATCTCTCAGTGTACTGAGTACTTTCTCAAGATGATTAGCATGGTCGTGTCGAGTGTGATAGTGCACCTAGATATCATCCACGATGACTACCACAAAAGAAACTAGATATGGGTGGAACACATGATTCATCAGATCCATGAACACTGATGGCACATTCGTGAGTCCGAACTGCATGACCAAGTACTTTTATAGACCATATATGCTCTGAAAGGCTGTAAGCATAATGTCTGATGGTCTAATGTGAAAATGATGATATCCAGATGTCAAGTCAATCGTGGAGAACACTCATGCTCCTCTATGTTGATTAAAAAGATCATCAATCCTTGGCAAGGGATATCTGTTCTTCACTATAAACTAGTTCAGTTTCTGATAATCCACATAGAGTCTAAGGGTACCGTCCACGTTCTTCGCAAATAGGACATGAGAACCCCAAGGATTAGTATTGGGTCGGGTAAAACCCTTTTCCTGTAACTCCTCTAACTACCTCTTGAGCTCCTGCAATTTTGTCATAGCCATCCTATAAGGAGGAATGGACACTGGTGCTGCTCGTGGTAGAAGCTCAATAGAGAAATACACCTCTCACTCTGGAGGTATACATGAAATGTTTTCCCTGAATACATCCCGGAAATGATCAAGCATTGGGAGGAAATCCTTCTGAAAAGTTCCCCGATCATCCAGAAATAAACTCACAATCTGGGATGCCACTCCACCTCACCCATGATTCTCGGGTCTAGCTTAGCTTTCCTAGACATACCATTCGCCCTTATATAGAAACATTCTTCCATATGATGATGTAAAACTAACCCTGTGAAGATAGAAATCCACAAATACTCGAATGGGAACCAACCAGTCCATCCCATGAATGACATCATAACTCTTCATCTTTAATACATATAGGTCCTAAAGAAAGTGGAACCCAAAAACCTCTAGGTGGTACTCCTTGAACTGACACACATCTGTCATTCTAATTCCCAACGGAGTGTCTAGCATCATGATATCAGACGAAGAAGAAACACAGATCACAAGGCTCTCCATAACAGGGACATATATTAAGTTATGTGTATAACCAGTATTGAAAATTACAGAAGACAAAATAGAAGCAACTAGAATGGTAACATTGATAGTGGAAGGTCCAGGATCCTGCTCCTATTGGGTCTGTTGCACTGCATATGCCTGCCTAGTGCTGCAGCCCTGGGACATTGCCTGGTTACCTTGAGTTGACTCAACCTGCTATCTCTGAGATCCTGGTGTAGGGATACCACGAACATGACCACCACCTCAGCCTGAGTGTCCTAACTTATTACAATTTATTGACTGGTAAGAAGCTGAAGGCCCTACTCCTGCATGCAGAGTCTCCACAGAAACCATCTCACTAGTCACTGGTGGAAACGCCCTGCAAAAACACTGGAGATGGCCCACCATTCTGGAAGATCTTCACTATACTAGGTAACGTGGACCCTGAGGTATTTTTCCCCTTATTTACCACACTGGTAGCACACTACCGGGACACTTGAATAATTCTTCTATCTAGTATTACCACTGTGAGAGAAATCCATATGCATCTTCCTCTTACCGATAGAAGTTGTACCAGATCTTGGTGCTGAGCTGCCTAGGCCTGCACCACTATCTTCCCACACATTCTGCTCATAAATATGTGATTGGTTCAAAATATCATGCACTTTAGGAAACCTCAAAACATTCAATAGTGCTCGGATGTCATATAGAAGTCCATCTTCAAACCGTCTAGCCCTCAAAGTCTCATCACCAACTAGAATAGGTGAAAAACGTTGTAGCACGGTGAAGCAGGAAGAATAATCCATCACAAACATGGTGCCATACTTTAGATTCATGAACTCTCGAGTTCGATCTACCCAAAGCATCTGAAGAAAGAAAAATTCATAGAAGACTGACTACAAATATTCCCACAACATGTCTTGGTGATGCTCGTTCTGGGTGGTAACATGCCACCATCTCTTGGTGGAATCACACAAAATATAAGTAGCGAGCTTGACCCTCCTCCCAATAGGCGTCTCCAGATGCTTGAAAATCGTCTTCATAGAATCCAACCATGATTCTGCATCCTGTGGTATGTCATCCCTTGAAAATGTAGGTGGATGCTGCTACTGGAATATATGTCTCAGCTCTGCCATAGATGTGGAAACTGGAGGTGCTCCTTGGATGGTCTACATGAACCACATGAAACTTCACGGAACAGTGCATCCATGCCCGCGTCCGGTATAACAGATGGCACCCCATATGGCTCTACAAGAGGATCCTTTGGTAGCCCATAGACTACCATCTCTGTATTATAATAATTATCGCTGTCTTGGAGAACAACTCATGACCATCTCGGTGGAAGGACTCTACATGGTCAAAATCACACCTCAGAATATGATCATAAAGGACTAAGAACTAATGGTGTAAGAAGGGAACATGAGAAAGAAAGAATTCAGGTTTTAAAAAAAAGACTACATGTCGTGTATAATATCTACACGACATGTTCCCTTAATTATTTTACATGGGCATGTACTCTTCCAGCACTGGTCGTGTAACACCCCAAACACACTGTGTGTTTCCCATTCACACGGTGTGTAATTGAATGTTCTGCCCCTACCCAAGTCCATCTACATGGCTAAGGCAAATGGATCTCCTTAGAAAGAGACTACACGACGTTCATAAATCCTACATGGCGTGTAAAAGACGAGCTTCATTGGGCCATGTAGTTCGTGACACGACCGGCTCCTCGGCTGACACGACATGACATGATACACTCGCACACGGCGTGTACACCACCCTATTTCCCCACCCACACAGCCAAGTCCACTTGGTCCCTCACCAGTCCAGACTACACAGAATATCCCATAGGTACACATAGTGAACTAGAAAGGATAAAACCGACCCATTTTGTTAGTTACACGGCCGGATTCCCATATTAAACTACACGGCATGTTGAAGAGAAGATTTCACCATCCGTATATTAAGTCACACAGGCGGTCACAGGGTCAACACGACACAACATGTACAACTGGTACATGGCATGTTCCCGCTAGAGTTTTCCCCTCCCATTTTTCTTCCTACAAAACCTAGGACATAGTTAGAAACTACACAGAGTGTACATAGGGTTCACGGCGTGTAATTAAAATTTTTTCATTTCATCCTGTACAAGAAGTGTATAAGGCATGTGTTCATAGAACCACATGCCGTGTTGTCTGGGTTTCTTGGAAGTAGACCATAGAAACTAATCTGGAGCCCCCCTTTTCATTAATTCCAAGATAAAGTGTGCAATATTCCGATACGTGTGGGCCCATACTCCGTAGAATCAATGTTTAACGCCTGACCATTCACTTTATAGTACAAAATAGAACAAAAGGCTGGATCATGATTGGCTGAATTCTGGTCTAAGAGATCCCATACTTCTTAGGATACAATTTTTATCATCTATAAAACCATCCGTGACATGTACCAATACCCAATCAATAGTAGGCATATCTAACAATGTACCTATCATAACAACATGAATTTTCAAGCACATCATATATCACAACAACATGTAATTTCTAATAC
Source organism: Viscum album (assembly GCA_963277665.1). Taxonomy (NCBI): domain Eukaryota; kingdom Viridiplantae; phylum Streptophyta; class Magnoliopsida; order Santalales; family Viscaceae; genus Viscum; species Viscum album. The sequence goes on along the minus strand of OY728120.1, from coordinate 1,759,680,616 downwards.
ACCTACATGGCATGGAAACTATGCATTGAATGTGATTCTAACATGTTCCTAAATGATGTAGGAGATGGAATACCCTCTTCTAATAGAATTGCAACTAAATAAAACCCAGTATACAAAGATAAAGAGCACATCAAAAGTGCGTCACCCAATGGTGAAATAAAATCAACTATAAAATTGATAAATTTGATAAATCACAATTAAACATGGAAGATTGGATTTTCCCTGTACATGGGTCAGCTACTCCTAGGAAAAAATTATTACCAAATAACAATTCTTTCATATCCCTAACTATAGGCTCCAAAAAGTAAGTAAAAGAAAAGAAATTTTTTTGATACCACTTTGTATCGTCCCGAATCCGGGTGGCACAAAACAGGTGCCCTGAACCTGGTTGGTCACATGCCCGCAAGAACATTTCCCCAAATGGCAGAGGTCATCGACAAGTAGAGAGGGACTAGGATTGATAGTGGGGAAAATATGACCTCATTTATTAATGTGTATTGAAGTAGAAATATATAAACATAAACAAAATAGGATTTAGTAAACAATAAAAAGCTGAATGGACAACGATACTGATGAAAAAAAAAACCAACTATCATATATATATATATATATATGATGCAATATGTCCTATTTCTAAAAAAATAGTAAAAATAGGATACACTGCAATCAAATACAATATTTTACATGGTACTAATTACAAAAAAGAAAACTAAAACTATTCAACAGGAACTTAGCAGCATCGCAATCCTATGCTCGGTCTGATTCTCTCCTGCTCCTCTTCCACAATCATGTACATGTATGGGGAAACGTTCCCATATCGACACATGTAGAATTATAATCTGTTTGGGACCAAGACATGACCCAAATAGGGTGTGAGAAATAAATATCTGTAGGCTACCACCAAATGCCCATGCCCAACTGACAGTGAAAATGTTCAACAACAGTGTAAAATAAAAAAATGCATTAAGCTAGGAAGTACTCAAAAGAAGCTACTCTGACCAGTTCCATTACCATTTAATTACTATTTAACAATTCAATATAATTTAATTATATGTTCCGAAGACCTGGAATTGGCCTAAAATCTTTTATACAGTGCCACAACAAAACTAGAAAAGGCCATATAACCAATAAATGGTAATAACAATACCAAGCTTGTGCTTTATCTTGGCAGGTATAACACAAGAAAACACCACAGTGAATATTCAAGTGATCATTTCCCTTAGGATAAATAGTACATTTCCCTTAGGCTAATCAGAACGTTGCCCTCAGGAATACCAGATATTTCCCATAGGCACAAAACCTCTGCCCCCAGGCATAAGAAATGTTTCCCTCTGGAGAATCAATACCTTTCCCTCAGGAGAATCAGTACCTTTCCCCCTAGGCGAAACAATACCTAGCCCTCTTGCGAATCATTACTTTTCCCTCTGGTGAAACAATACCTTGCCCTCAGGTGAATCATTACCTTGCCCTCAGTCAAAACAAAACACTGTCCTCAGGCTAAAAAAAACTGCCCTTAGGCTATGAAAGTAACCGGGCCAAGCCCAACACATAAGCATGAAACAAATAGGTTACCTATCAAGAAAACTCAAAACATGCTATCACTACGGCTTACCCATGGGTATCCTGGAAAAACACCTAATTAAGTATAAAGCACCCTCGGGGTGGCCTTGGATCAAGGAAACGATCCAAAACATCATTTTATACATGTTAATTAGATTATCTATTCAATTATAGATATCTTAACTACTAAGGGATCAACCATAAGACACCCCAAACATGGGTTTGTAGCACAACAATACACAAAATAAACTCAAGAGTTGGAAATAAACACCAGACAACCTATCTCGATATATGTGAACGACACCTGCCGAATCAACTGAGAACGACATAGATCTTGGATAAACCGTCACCCATTAAAACTCAAATATTATTCCTTAGGGAAATAATTTGATGGAGATGTTCAATAATAGATATGAACTCACCCGTGCGGTTCAAACGAGATCATCGATGAAGGAATCAGAGTTGCTATGTGCGGCCAGGAGCTCCTCCAAGATCGAGCCTTCTCTATCATAGCTCTCGGGCATTATAAGCTTCCTCTATAGAAAGGGGAGGCTACTGGCAATTTTAAGAGAAAAAAAATAAATACTTGATCTGTAATATATTTTTAATAGTTCACTGGTGGAAACTCTCCACCGCTTTATTGTTCATCTGTCGACTGATTACACAGTGTGTAATACTAAGTACACGGCGTGTACTATCCGTTTTACTGTTCATATGGTGGGTACTCACCATCTCCTTATTGTTAACTTGCAGACTCGTTACACGATGTGTATTAATAAGTACAAGGCATGTAGTTGGTCTTTACTCCCTGAATCGCCGACAAGACTACGAGCCATGTATACTCATCCCACATGGCCAAAGTACACGACATGTGGGAAAGTACAAGGCGTGTACCCAAAAATTTTGTGATTTTCCCCATTTTTCTTATTTTCTCGAAAACACATATGGAAAAAGGAAAAAAACATGTACCTCAAGAATAAGAACTGAGTTCTTATAGAGGGAATCCGTTAAGGGAAAACAAATATTTCTCCCAATATAATGAAATTAATTTCTCACATTCCAAATATAGGTCATGAAAAGATAGTCTGAGGTGTCCTTTAGCCAGGACCATTTTATCAACCATAGAATAATGTTAGAGGTTGTCATTTAGATGATATATACCAAATACAATTAATTAAAAAAAAATTATTACAATGGAAAAAGAAAAATTAAAATGTGTTTTAAAAAATTTATTGGCTTTAGGAACTTATTTATTAATGTAAGGCCCAAAAATATAGGATGTTCACATATATGTGGTTAACCTCTTACATTTATCACATGTCATATGGAGTACACTAATCTCGTTATATCCATTAAGTTAATTAATTATTTTTGTAGGTGGCCTGACCAAAGATTTTTCGTTCATGGAAAAAAATGCACCTAATAACAAATCAAAAATTTTGGAAAATTTATTAGAAAATTTTGAAATTGATGGAAAAAAACATTTATCCATTTTTATCCAATTATTCAAGCTTAAACAAGGGAAATTTTCGATATAGAAAAATACCTTGAATAAAAACACAATATAATACCACACCAAAATATAACTGATGATGGTGAAATAAATCATGGAATGAAGGGAGCCAACCATATATCAAACTATGAAAAATCCATTTAGATGAGCTGTAGATTAATATAACTTTAGATGAAGAAGATCCTTCAAATATTAGGTTATCCATAATAGAGAGATCAGATGGTGGAGGTATGATATCAAATATATGAGAATTTAAAAGAGGGATGAGTTATAAAGGATAAATGGAAATATTTATTTCTCTAAAAATATAAACAGTTACATGTTTTAGACACATGGTTGGAAAAATCATGCACCAACATGGAAAACCCCAATATCTGGGGGACAATCCCCCATGGCTTATAGTACACAGTTAGTCAAATATTATGTAGCAAGTGTGAACCCTATGCATCACCACAACATTACTGAAGCCTCCCATGAATAGTTAAAAAACCATATAGGACCCTTACAGGGTTACATGATTTTTGGTGAAATTTTATCTCTAAACATGTTCTAACAATGCACCTTATTTACTCTTCCCAAAAACCAGTGTTCCAGGCTCCAAACAATCCTAAAATATCCTCTAATCCCCTGTGACCTTTTCATAAAAGCGAATTATGATATATGTGTGGAATTAAACTAATAAAATAATGTATTCTTACCTCAAATAAAATATGGGATTTTATAAACACCCCATCATAAAACAAAACTACCTTGAGTATCCCTTCGGATAATAGTAATGAATCATCTGAGAAAAGTTCCAACCACTGAGCATATAAATCAGCCTATTTCTCACAAGTCTCTTTTAACATATACCCATTCAAACATTTAAATCATACAAATGGACTAAACTACACATTGACACTTTGTGTTATGATCAAAAATACATATCAAATTCTTGTAAATGAATACATTAACCCCCTGCTCAATATCCATATGATCAGATGAATGAGATAAGTCATGATGGTAACAGAGAAACTATTGTAATTGGAAGACATTGTTCATGGACTTGTACCTATGAGGTTAAACCAACATATAGGATATTGATCCAAATCTATCCCAAATTTAAATTTCCTAACATAATGATGTGATAACATTCCCCATATCTGAATCATCTATTCAAAAATCGTTGAGAAAGTCACCAAAACATTTAACGTCTGACCTCAAACTCTAGTGGTCAATGATTTTGAATTATATAGGACATATTACTAGACTATGTTATATAAATATGTTTCCTAATAAAATTCACCATTTCTAAATTCTCCTAAACAAGACAGGTCACCATAGTGTGGCCTCACATTCATATAACTATAATAGGGGTTAATAGTAAGACCTGATGTAAAGGGCCTAATCGGGATCCATCCGAAAATTTTCCGACAAAATTTTATTTTTTGAAAACATGACATGATTTATAAATTTTTTCCATCAACCATTGAAATTAATGATGAATTCCTATATCATTTTATTTAAAATACATATTTTATAGTTGGAATGACCAATAATATGAGAATGATATTTTTCACTCAGTAGAACATGTGAACCCAGTTCTTTCTGTATGAATTACCAAAACCACATTGTAAACTTATTTTCATGATATGATATCATTGAATTAGGAACACATTGAAGGTCAAAAATCACTCAAATACAAAGACTTAAATGTTTATCAAATGATAAATACTCTTTTAAAAATATTATTTTGGTGAATTTTGTCAATCTATTGATGATCACCCTTTCTACATCACTACCATTATGGGATATCAAAAAAAATCATAATTTCTATAGGGATTCCTCCCAATTTTCACTTAAAAATGGAATGAGGATATATATGTCTCATAATCCATAAGTGCTCAAAATTCACCCACAGATAGGTCAAATACCATTTGATATAACTTGTAATCTATCTCCTCATACCCAACCAACAATATTGACGACATATGTCTTGTTAAATCATTGTAATACCAGGGTTATTTAGTCAATGAAAAGAATGTGATTCCCACATCAAGTCTAATAGTATTTCCGTAGGGTCCTATACCCATATTTGAAAGTTTAGAGGCTTACCCTCATCGATAACCCAAACAAGATACGGGTCATCAACTAAAAAAATATAACCCATAGGAATAATCCCTCATGGTCTGAAAGTTTTCAAATTCATAGCCATTCCTGAAGGGAGTATTTCACTTCCAAAGATACTTATATATGATTTTAATGATATTCCTAAACCATAGGTGAATCTCCAGAAATAGATACATTGAATAGAACTAATAAATGGCCTCCTAGAAGACTTGTGTTGGAGTAATTCTACTAAGGGTTTTAGCTACTTCATTTCCTTATCCTAGTGTATAATCATTTTCAATGTTAAATAAATAAATATACTCTAATCACGTATGCTACATGAGATTCACATCATACAGTGTGGATAAATATTTCATTAATTGTGTTCTATTTAAATGAATAAATTATTCTCCAGTAAATAGTGTTTCTAAAAGTTCATGTCAGGAAACACATTATGAGATTGAGGTTGTGTTTAATTTGATTCTTTATATGTGGTATCAGCTGGTGGAACCCATAGGGTACAACATGATCTCCTTAAATCATAGTTTCTCCAAGCCCAATTACTAGTGAATCTAAATAAACAATATAGATTCTTCTAAAATCTGTATGAATCAAGATCATCATTAAATTCAGTCTTCAATTCAAAACATGAAATGATTTTCCTTGGTTTTAGACTATAATAACCTCTCAACCTTCTTATTAATTACTATAAGAGGTCTGTATTGGCCTGATAAGTCCTCAATTAAATTGATATAATTACCATCCATCCCCATATAACTATATATGTCAAATAAATTCTTTTGATACTCTATGGAAACTATGGTACTCACCTTCACTGGATCAAAACATACCCATTATTTTTATATTATATGATCCAATAAGTGAACTGTAAGATCCAAAAGTGGCATTTGGTGAGTTCGACATATATTTAATTCTATATCTATCTATTCATCATGACATATAGATGGTTGGAATGATCATTTAGAGTGAAAGAATACACCATGATATAAGCATCGATGACCACTGGAATTTAATACAGAAAAACCGAATAACCAAATTCATTAGAGATATACAAACTCATGGCATGTTTGTATGTTTGAAAAAAATAACATGTTACTCATATAATACTTATCTGATTCACAAAGCCATACATGGTAATCTTTATGCTGTCATAGTAAATTGATGTTAGCCCAACCTCAAATAAATCCTAATGCATACCATTTCCCATAAAATATGTTCAATGATGGTGTTTATACAAAAAAATAACAAAAAAAAATAATTTGTGCGAAAAAATAATGAATTTGTGTGCAAAAGAATAAACAAAAAAATAGTGTGTGCGAAAAATGGGAAAAAGTGTTATAGACTAAAAAACAGATGACTGAGAATATAAATTATTATAGACAAGGTACTATTAGATGTGGATTAGATCATCCCATCCAATTAAGGTAATTTTAGTCCAAGGAGAATTAATTGATCTCTTGAGAGATCATCTTGGTGATGAAATAGATTGTCGTAGGATGTTGTAGATTTTTTATGAGGTTCAAAGTTCACATCACTTTCTCTCTAAAAAAACAGAGTATCAAAAATGTTAACATGTGTCTTGCAATCTTTATCTATCTATTGTATTAATATTTTTTACCTTCAAGAAATAATGATATATATATAGATAATAAATATTCATCAGTTATAGTAGATCCACTTCCTTTGGAAATTCAAAAGAAATAGTGTGAAGAGAATTCATAAATATCTCCTCGAAAAATTCCACATCGTTCCTTCTATATTCATTGTGGATTGAACATTAAAGTAGGGTATGAACCATGATTTTCACTATTCATGAATAGTACTATACTGTATGGAATATGAACAATAACATAGGGTTTATGAACTATACTTTCCAATATTCATGAAGTGTAATATAGCCTATATATGATGAACAATAACATATGGTTGATAAACCATAATTTCCACTATTCAACAATAGTAACGTAGTGTATGGATGATAAACAATAATATAGGGTTGATGAACCAAAAATTCTACTATTGAAAATGTAGGGTTTTTTGTACTTTGATAAAAACTCGACAACATACATTTACAAGAATCAACGAATTAATAATGATATTTAAATAGCCAATTCTGACATCGGTCAAAAAAACATATTTGTAGAAAAATATATTTTATTTATATATAATCAAGAGTAAAAAAACATACATATATTGTTACAAATATTAGCGAAAAATAGAACCAACTACATTCAAGAAAATAGAAGTTCTGAAAAAATCAAAGAATAAATTCACACAATTTAAACACCGTCCAAATGACCTTTTTAGACTTTGATGTAATCTATTGAAATCAAGATAAACATGTTTTATTTCTATGAAATCATAGTTTTTGAAGATCTGACATCCATATAACTTTCAGTAAAACCATTTCATAATTTTTTTAAAATTTAGAACTATGTATTTTCTAAAACTTGAGTAGAAAACAATTTGAATTTTGGGTGTAATAAAAAAGCATTTTCAGACAACTTAATAAACTAATCAAATTTATATAAATCTATTATCTAAAAAAACGTATAATTTCTCATAAAATTGAGCAATATTTTTCCATATCATCAAAAAGTGATGGTTTTTAAAAAATTCGCATATAGTTAAACAACAGAAAATCCGCAAATAGAAAAACAATCTCCCCAATTAATCAAACATTTAATCAAACAAAATATAATTCACATTCACAAAAAAATATTCCCATTTTTTTATGAAAAAACCAACACTTTTTAACAATTAAAACAAATTTTAGAAACATTTAAAACCAATTTATTTCTCTTCATTTAGTAGTCCCCATTTTTTCACAAAATATCTCAGAAAAATCATAGTTTTAAGTCAATTAAATCCAAGTTATTTCTCCCCATTTATGTAAATAAAAAAATTGAAAAAAAACTCCTACTAAATAAATGTTGTAATAATAAAAAATATATTCAAACATAACACCATCAAATTTAAATTTTTTCAAACTGAGCAGAGTTTAAAGGAATTGCACAAATATCTGTTAGCTACTTTTAATTAGTCATAAATTCTAAAACAATATCACCCTTGTTCATATGATCTCTAAAAATGAAATATAATATCAATATTACTTGTTCTATAATTCCATAATCGGTTTTTAGAAATATAAATAATAGATATATTATCCCAAAAAATATGAAATTTATCAAGATAAACACCAAAATCACATAATTATTTCTAAATCAATAAAAATTGAGCACAAATATTAGTTTAGGATATATACTTATCTTTTTCAGTTGATAAATCTTCTAATATTTGTTTCTTAGATGACTTGGAAATCAAAAAAATTCTCATAAAATAATACATATCTGATGCACTTTTAAGTAAATTCATCAACCACCAAAATCAGAATCAGAATAAGATGTTAAATCTAAATTGTTTTATTTTGGATAAAATAAATTAGAATCAATAGTTCATTTAACATATCTACTCATTATTTTAACAACATTAATATGAAATTCTTTATGATCTTCATAAAATCTAGAAAATAAAAATAATACTAAAAGTGAATTAAATTCTAGATAAAATTAAATAAATACACCTATCATGCCTCAAAAAATTATAAAATCATGAAATTTACTTGATGCATCAAAATCTAATTTACAATTAGAACCCATACAATTTTTTAAAGAATTGGTAGAATCGATACCAAATATTTTAACTAACTCATTATAATACATTGATTAATTAATGAACATACCATATTTTCTTTGAAATATTTAATGTCCAATAATGAATTTAAATTCTCCCACTAAAGACCTGAAAATTCAGAAGACACCAAAGAAGATAATACATGACATAGTATTTCACTAGATGATCCAAAAACACAATCATCAACACAAATTCGAACAACTAAAATATCATCATATGTTCTTTTAATAAAAAGAGTTTGATCAATATTCATTTCCTAAAATAGTTATTTAACAAAATTAAATAAATCCATTCATACCAAGAATGCGGTTTTTGTTTGAGGCCATACAAAGAATTAGATAATTTAAATACATTGTTTGGAAATTATTCACTTTCATGACATGGGTTTTGAGAAACACTAACTTCTTCGGTTATAAAACCATTTAACAAGAACATTTTAAATCTATTTGATATAATTTAAACTCATGAAAACAAGTAAAGGGCAATAAAATTTAAATTTCATCTAATCTAGATACAAGTGAAAAATATTTTTCAATGTAAATACCTTATTCTTGAGAGTGTCATTGTATAAAAATACCAATTTATTTTGATAATCTATCTACATTCATCTAGCTTGTTTGTAAATATCCACTTACATTCAGATAGATTTTTATCCTTAAGGAATTATACTAAAATCTAAACAATAGTTATAACAAATTAATTTAATTTATTTTGTAATGAAATAACCAACTATTCATATTTTTAATCACCTTTAATATTAAGAAGAAAAAAATTGAAAAAAAAGAAGAATCAGCATAAATATTTAAAATTCTATATCTAGTTTTAACACTAAAAACAACAGAGAAAATTATATTTTTAACAAGATGATATTTCTTATTTTTCAAGGATTTTGGATCTTATTGATAAGGATTATGCTCCCCCTCAATTGATTCACTCATCTCTTGGTGAATTTCATCACCAAAATTAAAATATCTAAACAATTCATATATAAAATTAGAAATAGAATTTTATTTAACATTATCTTCACCAAACATAACATGAACATATTCATCAATATTCATGTTTCTTTTATTATAAACACTATATTTTTTACTATTGTTATAATAACAACGAAAATTACCTTTTACACTCTTAGAATAAAAGTTATCTAACTTATCCCTTGAATTAAAAATAAAAACATTACTACCAAAAACTCTACTGTAACCAAATTTAAGATATTTATTTTTGAATATTTCATAAGGAATTTTATTTAACAATACGCTGATAACAAATTTATTTGAAATATATCATGGAGAAAAAATTGCCACATCCATTAAATATCTAGGATAATTATATTCACTTAACATAGTAAGAACTATTTCAATAGGAGTATTATTTTTTTATTCTACAACAACATTTTCTTATAGTTTTCTAGGTGCAGAAAAAATAATAAAGTAACAATTATTTTCTCAAAGATTTTTGAAATATAAAATATGAAATTCACCTCCTTTTTCACTAGAATAGAAATAATCATACAAAAATTTTAATTCTTAAAAAGTATACAAAAAAATAGTCAATATATAAGACATTTCATTTTTAAGAGCAAGAATATATACCAATGTAAATATAATATAATCATCAACATTAACTAATGTATATTTCATTCCACCATGGTTGAAAATTTTGGTGGGGCCAAATAAATCAAGTTGTACTAACTGTAAAGGACTATTAGTACTTATCTGAATGATGGGTATATAATTAATTTTTTGTTTCTAACCTTTCATGAAATAATCAGAAACATAATGTTGTTCATTATTCAAGGATGAATGTTATAACATATTCATATGTTTAGCGTGTTTATGTAACATTCATAAATTTACATGACCTAAAGGTAAAATCCAAAAGTTGTTTTTATTCTATACAGCATTCAAACACTTTACAAGTTGAATTGTTAGTTTTGAAAAATCCATAATATAAATATTATCTTTTCTATTATCATAAATTAATTAAGAAGCATCTTTAAAAACTGAACATTTTTCATTTAGAAATTTGACTTCCATTCCATCATCTCATAACTGTGATATAATTATTGAATTATGTTTTAAACCATAAACATATAAAACTCTTGAAATAAAATTATAATTTGATATATTAACATTAAAAAAACATTTTACATTTCCTTTGGAATTGTCTCCAAAAGTTACAGTGCCTCCATCACATGTGTTGTTGGTGGTAAACAATTTTGTGTCTCAAGTCATATGACTAGAGCATCCACTTTCCATGTACCATATTTCATTCTTAAGATATCCAATGCATTTTTTTTCTACAAAAACAATTACTTTAATTTTTTTAACCAAGTTACTTTGAGACTAATGGGATTAGTTATAAAATTTTTAAGTACACATATTTAATATTAACAAGTATTGTATGGTAATATAGATATTAAGGATTTAGAAATACTATTTTTTGAAAATAAAAAGGATTTATTTAAACTAATATAATAATCATTTTCATAGTGACCATTCATGCCACATTTAAAGCATGTAAATGTAGAAGTACAACCATTTTATCTCAAAGCATGATTTTTATACATTTGAGGTAATTATTTATAATAACATAACACAATATTATTTATATTAGTTTCTATCAAAGACATTATCACGTGATATTTTTCATGACCTTGAATAAAATCAAATAAACATTTCTTAATACTTTCAACTTCCTTTTTCAAAATTTCATTCAAATATTGAGCATATTTCAAATATTCGTAAACTTTTTAATGGAAATAATAAGTAATGTTACAATGTTTTTCATTATACAGCAATATTTTTTTTTCAGAGAAATGTTTCTCAATGTTCTCTTTAAGCCTATTATATATATCTTCATCTTTGAAAATATATTTTCAAAATATTTCAATTTATTAATTTTATAAAAAAACATTGGGGTTTTCATAATAACATTTAGAAACTGAATATTCCAAATATAAAGAATAATTTCTAACATTGTGCAGTGAATCCATAAAGAACAAGTTATCATATTCTTTTTCATTTCCAGATTGTTCACTAGAATCATATTCTTTTGTATAACTTTGACTACTATTCAATTACTCTTTGTCCATCTTTATATATATATATATATTCATTAGTTTATGACAATTAGGATTTATATTCCATTTCGTCCTGTATTCATAATATGTTAAATCTAAAGAATTATAATTCATATCTCCTATCTTATCTCCCTTTTAATATTAATTTTGAGGGTTTCTTTTAAACTAATTATTTAATCCTTTCTTCTTCAATCTATTGTAAACACCAGTCGAAATATAAGACATATCTTCTTTTTCACAATCCTAATGATTAGATTAAGAAGAGTCTGTAGAAACAATAGTCACATATTTCAAAGTTACACCTTTTATTTTTATGGTGTCCTCAACAGCTATGTAATTCATTTTAAGTTCATACTGGAGTAGTGGTCCAATAAATTCATCTAGGGTGCTTTATTTAAAATTATTTCATTCATCAATTGAAACCTTCATGGAATTCAATTTCTTTGGTAATTCTCTTAGGACTCTTTCTTCAAATAATAGGTTCTCTAAAGCTTCTCTAAGTGAATTCATTCTTTTCGTAATGCTTGTGATTCTTTGGAACATTTGGTTTACAAATTCATCGCCACCCATATTGATGTCTTGGTTCTCATCATTATGCATTTCATGTTTGGTAGGAATTATTTGTTTGAGCCATGGTGAGTAAGTTATAGAATATTCCATATTTACTGAGTTTTCTTACAATAAGAAACAAGACCAAAAACACTTTTGATAATAGAAAAATATAAAATGTTAATAAAATTGTAATTTAAATCATATAGAGTAGCATGGATTCCAGTAATAGTATCTGGGTTAGCTTTAGGTAGTGATTAAAGTTTTGACATGATAGAACAATCTTCAATGCCTAGATATTTGAGGTAAGCCTCCATTATGGATCTCCATTAACCATAATCATTACCATCAAATTGGGGTAAATTTTGAGTAACCCAAGCATCATTTTGGATCAATCCGATCATCTTATATGATATTTTCCTCAGATTGTGAGGTCTATTTATATGTTAGAAAAAATTAAATCAAAGAAGACTCTATAGAGGTATTTGATAATTCCAAAAGGAATAATCTTTTGATACAAATTGGAAACTATCAAATAGATAATAACAGATATAATCATTTATACAATGGATTTCACTCTAATACCAATTGTTACGTATCAAAAAGGGATAATGATAGTGATATAATATTCTTATGATGGTCATCCATTGATATTAATTGTTAGTTCAGAATTGGTAATGAAATATGGTCAAGAGGGGGTGAATAGACCAGATGAAAAATCATAATCAGATACGTTGATTAATAAAATTTATTATCAATGTTAATTAGCAACAAAAAAGTAAATAAAACAAGGCTGTTTTTTGTAGTAGTTCTTTCCAAATTGAGCGTAATTCTACTCATATACAACACTACACAGAGAGAGATACATATGCACAAAAAATGATTTTTATGGGGGAATCATAACCTAATTATAAATTCATTTTCTAGTGCAGGGATAACCACGACAATGAATTTTGTATGGGGAATCACAACCCTTAATACCTTACTTTAGACACTACTAGTCACAACCCAAATAGTCCTGAATTTAGATACAAGGATTCAAAACCCTTATATGTTGACATTATAATCTAGGAGTCATGACCTGAGAAAAATAATAACAAATAATTCTTTTCTGTGAAAAAGAATAAAAAGAAAAATATAGTGCATGTGAGAAATTGGAAAAAGTGTTACAGACTCAGAACCAGATGAATGAGATGATAGAATATTAAAGCCAATTTACTAGTTGTTGAGTATTATATAATCTTATATCATCAATGAAATTATAGTCGAAGCCAAATTAATTCAGCACTAGAGAGGTCAAATAGATGATGAAACAATGTTTTGTAGACTGTTGTATATTTCACAGTAGGTTCAAATTTCACAGTAGTTACTCTTTGAAAAAATATAGCCTAAAAAATGTTAATGTGGGTCCTCTAATTTGTACCATGCTATCATATTAATATTTTTAACCTGTAAGATATAATGATATATATAGAGAGAGAGAGAATAAATATTCACCAATTGTAGTAGCTCTGCTTCCTTTGGAAATTCAAAATAAATTTAGTCAAGAGCATTTATAAATATATGCATGAAAAATGTATCATCGTTGCCTCTTTATTCGTTGCAGAATAAATATTAACATATGGTATGAACCATAATTTCCACTATTAGTTAATAGTAATGTAGAGTATGGATAATGAACACTAACATAGGGTTGATAGGTCATAAATTCCACTTTTCATTAACAATAACATAGTGTATGAATGGAGAACAGTAATGTAGAAATGCTGAACCATACATTCCACAATTTGGGAACAGTAATGTAGCATATGGATGATGAACAATAATATAGGTTTGATGAACCATAATTTCCACTATTAATGAACAAAAACGTAACATATGGATGATAAACATTAATGTCGAGATGATGAGCCATACATTCCACTATTCATGAAAAGCTACAAAGTGTATTAAGGACAAATAATAACATAGGGTAGGTGAACTATACATTCCATTATTTCTAGAGTAGGAAAACCCATACTTTGTGAAAAATAGGATAATTTTTTTAAAGGTTGTGGATGAAGAATCAATTTATTATTAAAGGAAAGACCTCTTAGAGGGTAGAAGGAGACCCAATACATAGCCCGAAGGCCCAAGGCAATGTGGCCTGAATACGAGGCTTGAAAGCCCATTTTTGGCCCAAAGGACCCTCTTTGAATAGTACTGTTACAGTACATGTGCAGCAACAATACCGTCACTGCTATAGTATCCTACAATAGTTCCTCCACCGCTACAGTTCTACCACCACTATAGTTCCACCGCTACTACAGTGCCCTGCTACAATGCCCTGCTACAGGGCCCTGCTACAATACCCTGCTACAGTACCCCCGGAAATTCATCCCTGCCCGGATTTGAACCCGGGTCTTTTGGATGCCAAGCAGGATCCTGTACCACATGGGTACATGCTCGTTGTCAATGAAAAATAGGATAATATACTTTAACAAACATTAAAGAATTTTTAAGGGATCTAAACAACATATTAAGACTTCTTTCAAAAAATATGTATTTGTAGAACACCTTATTAGATTTCCAATTAATTAAGAATAAAAAAACGACATCCATTATTCCATATATTATAATAAAATAGAACCAACTACATTCTGTAAAATTGATGTTCTAAAAAATAAATGTAGAACTTCCAAACATATCCATATCACCTAAAAACCATTTTAGACTTTTATGTTAACTAATTTAATCATTATAATAATTTTTAATTTCTATAAAATAATGATTCATGAAAATATTATATTTATTGAAGTTTCAGTAAAATAAAGAAATAGTTTTTTCAAAACTGAGAACTATAGAGTTTCTAAAAAAGCAAGAGAAAATTAATTGAATTTTTAGAGTAATAAAAAATTCATTTTCATGATTTCTCATAAAATAGTAAAATTTATATAAATATCTTATCTATCCAATGGTATAAGGTTCACACAAAATTTAGAACTTTGATTTATGATATAATCAAAATACAAAAATGTTTTTAAACGAAAAAACACATGTAATCAAACCAAAGAAAGCATGTACATGGAAAAAAATCTCCCGAATTAATAAAAAAAGTTATCAATCAAAAGAGAATGCACATGCACAAACACTACCTTGATGGTGAAATACACCATCCAAAATGAGGTAATATAGAGAATTAATCAGGGAAGAAATCCATTAAATGATCCACCACAATATGGAATTACAAATACTAAATTATTATATAGATCATAATGAAACAATAAATCTGGGCTATCACTCCACCTATCCCATGATGCCTGGGTCCATCTCAACTATCCTTAAAATATAATTCTCACTTATTAATATACATAATTCCAAAAAATTATGTAAAATACACCCTTCTATGACAAAAATAAATAATGCTGAATGTAACACCCCTAGAATCCATGATACGTTTCCCTTTGAATAATGCAATAGTTTTCACTGTACGCAACATCGAGATTCAAACACACCGCGACCAATAAAAATAGATTTTAGGAATATTAATACCCACTATTTGAAAATTTATAAATTTTATCTTTCAAAATGGATTTCATTTTTGGATTAGGAATATCAGAATTAGACTAGGGTTAATTTTTGGTATTTTTATGAAAACATTCAATTTATGATGTATAGTGAAAAAACATGGCGTTGTTAGTTATAAAAAACTTTTTATTTAAACAGTTAGTTGCTTTAATTTAATTTAATTTACGTCAAAATTGATACATAATACATATATATTTTCAACATAATTCATTGGATTCATTTTATAATAACTTTAGATATATAAAATTCTGTCGAACTATTTACCGTCTTTTACATAGCTCCTAGGAGCATTTGAAAATTTGTATAAAATGTAATTTAACCGCTTCTGTGAGTTCAAATTAAAAAATCCAAGAGACATAGTTAATATCAGTTTGTAAAATTTGGTTCAATAAGATGAAAATAATTTTGGTGCAATTGTAACTTTTTTACTTTTATTTACAATGGTAAAAAGGTAATAGGTTAATAAAGGTTAAACATGATTTTATAATTACCCTAAAACATTAACTAATTATATTGTATAAGTTTAATTATACCATAAAAAACCTTACGAATAAAATATGATCGGTTTTGGTCCACTTAGATTAGATTATGACATTTATTATTATTTTATTTAAAGAGGAGTTAAAAGAGTTAAAAACAAAGTTTAATAACTAAACTACTTTTAATATAGGGTTACACATAAGATAAATTTGACTATAAATATTCATTAGAAATATAAATATATTTCCTACATAATAGTATTTTATTTAAAAAATTTATACATTAAATATTTAAATTTATTTATGACGCAATGATGATGCAGTAGTTACCTTATTAATGAATGATTAAAATAATTGATATTATAAATATCCAAATAAATCTAATATGACACTTTTAATGAATTCCATTAATTTTAGTGGTTAATATGAAATTTAAGGGTGGATTAAATGATTTTTTTTCAACGTAATAATGTTATTATGAATTAAAAAAACAAAATATCAAATAGTGTGAAAATTGACATGAAATAGTTTTTAAAACAAATATTATATTATTAATTGTAACTCTATTCCTAAAAAATCTAAGGATTGGAAAAAGGGCATAAATAATATTATATATTTCATTAATGAACCACTTTAGGTTCTCTTGGATGTTTATAGTATGTTTATTAACCATATAATATAAAAATATAAAGAGACATGGTTAATTTAAATCTATTTAACTATGAGTTAAATAGAAAATATAAGGTTAATATGTTGACCTCAAACTATCTAAAACCTTTTGGTTCAGAGGTTTTAGACCCATACATACCATAACCTTTAAATAATTCATTTTTTATCCATTAGAAACCGAAAATAATTTTATTAAAAAATAATATTTCAAGATTTTTCTAAAGTGACCATCACCTCTCTTATAAAATGGAAACTCTGCTTCTCTCAAATTCACACCTTCAAATCCAATTGGCTCGTCCAAACGCTGCCCAAATATCCTATCAACAATTCTCCATTCATCCTATTGGCCTTCCATTAGTCAAAAAGCCAGCTTAAGGATCCGTTTTGATCAAATCACAAGGGAGAACCCGAAGAAGAGGTAAACATTTCATTACCACTTTCAAGTTATTTTCTTCCTCCACTTCCTCTTTAACTGATGTTTACATTCCAAAATAGTAAATACATTATCTTGTATATTCTGTATTGTTATTATAAAAATGTTACAACCATATTCATTGTTTTATCTATCGTATAAATGACAAATTCATCATACATGCGTACGTACAGATTACCTTCTCCACGTCATGGTATTGTTTGTTATTTAAATACATCGTCATTTGGATGGGAATAATAATGAGTATAAATGATGTAAATAATAAATATAACATGTAAATTATTATGTATATATGATATATAATCCCATTATATATTATTATAATATCAAAATAATAATATTGTCGCTCGTGCGAATGTCTGGATTACCGTCTCCACGATCACGATGAGATTCAGTCCCCGTCGTAATCATTCAGGAATAATTTTCATTTAATGATTAAAAATAATGTTTAGGAACATAATATCATTCTGTATATGAATCATATACATCCTATCCATAACAAACATGACTTACTGAAAAGTAAATTTTTATTCCAATGTACTTTTGAGGAAAAAGTGGGATACAAGAAAGACATCAAAGACTTAAATCACAACCATGCCTCCAAGGGCCAAGATCATCAAGACTAAAGAAAATCCAAGTCATGATTAAGGAAAACATCCTCCCTAGAAATAAAAAAAATATGATTATCATCCCCCTTCCCATCGCTGCTCACCTAATAGTCTTGTACATTGATGCACGAGCACGGTACCAATTACAAACATCATGCCCTCTCAAAACATCTAATTCTGGGTAGTGGTGATAAAGAGAACGCCTCCTGCTCTGAACATCTTCTGAAGCAATCCCAACAAGTAAACTGGAAGCAGTGACTCATGGACCAAGGCTGCAGATCCATAAGCAAACACACAAAATTCAAACCAGCAGAGACCAAACCATCCTTCCCCATATCATTAGAAATCCATGTTGTATCCTCCGAAGGAGGTATAGAAACTTCAATAGAACCATACCACAATGAAATTCAATCCACCACTGGAACCAAAGGCACCACCAGTTCCTCCACAAAACCACACATCAGACAGAAACACATTAACATTCAAATCATGCCGACATGAAACCCTCACCATTGCGACTTCAAATTCTCATTCACCAAGATTCACCAATGCCATGAAGAATTCCTGAAGTAAATCGCCCACAATACCGCTACAACACTGACGATGCCACTGGAACAATACTAGAAGAACCATTGCAACCCACCAAAAGCCTCTGAATAAAACAAATCAAGTAAAACTCACATCCAAACCCTGAAATCCAACATGAATAGAAAAACCAGAACAAAAAAAGAAGAATCCAGAAGATAGTTGTAAGACCTTAATGGAAACAAGAACAAGATCTCATCGATGCCTTCACCTTTTTACATGGAGACCACATCGATCCACAATGCACACATCCAGTTGACAAAGAACCGTGCTCTGGCCCATTGCAAGGAGAAGTTAAAACAACAACCGTCAGATTCACTGCACCACTAGATGAGACCCTTCTCAGTGAAGACAGGGTAGAGTGGTAAAAGGCTGAAAAATGGTGAGAAGTTTCACGTCAGTTGCATCCTCGATGAAAAATCTGCCTTTGGGTTCGCTAACACAAGAACACCGAAAAGGAGCAACAACGAGGTGATTCAAAGCCGTTAACACCCGAAAGGATGATAATACTCTAATATCATTAACAAAGAAATATTAGAATATCATATATGATATAATATTAATGTATATTGTTTTATATTAATTTAATAAAAATTATTTCACCATTATACATGAGTTTAAACTACCCTAAACCAAGGAAAAGTACAAGGTAATGGTTAATTTCCCAATCTCATTATTATCCGATGTTGTTTTTACGTAAGTATCTACTTGGAACTCTTTATCATCCACAACCATGTTTCTAAAAAATGTATTCCACATCATTTTTACAATTTACTATACTATGGTTTAAATTAATTTATACCCTTGTTTGACTTTTTATAAAATGGTTTGAGAGAAATCATTCCATGATTTTACAAATAAGGTACCTTATAAAATTTTCGACAAAATTATCGTAAGAATGTTTCATTAACTTATATGGTGGGTGAAGCTATTTTCTTCCATTATAACATTCTCGATGATTCCCTAACAGTCTTATAAGAAAATTTTTAAAACAAATGTTTTCTTTTATAATTAAATGACATTTAACTGATTTCAAAATTGAAAGAGATATTTCTTTAAAAAATGTATTGATTTCATCTATGTCAACATATTTTGATGGATTGTGAGTTTATATGAATTTGATTTATTATGATACAAAACATACATATTATATTGAAGGTTTTGTGATATGTTTGACTGTGCAAGTGTTATTTTTATAATGTTCATGGTTTATGGATAATGTATTGATATTTCATATGCTAGTTTTAATAATAATGTTTCAGTTATGTTTAAACCTTTTCATATGAGGAATGTATTGTTCTTAGTATGAGATGGGTGGATCCTGGTATAGCTCCCCGATTAATTAGTAGGTCTCATGAGACAAAATAGTGTCTTGGAATAAGACCTTGATAAAATCTTATTTTAGTCATGGTACGAGGCCTTGACAGTGAGGTTTCGGTGTCCGGTATTATTAATTTCATCATTAAGAAATTAGCTATTGATATTACATGTGATTATTAGAATAGTAGAATAACCATTTAAATAAATTAATGGAATTATTTTATTTTAATTTTTTCCATATTATGTTGATGTTAATGTTTAAAGGGAATTTTTTAGTCTTCCATTGGCTTGAATGTTCATTCATATTTATGAACGTTTCTACTATGTTGTTATCCTTACTGAGCATCTGAGCTCACCCCATTATATGTTTTATTTTTTCAAGGATATGAAAAACTATATTATGACTGACCTGTAGGGATAGTATAAAGGATATCAGTGTGGCCTCAGGAGACTTTGTTGTTGTAGTTTTTTATTTTATAATGTAATGTAAAACTTATGAATGTATCTAGTATTTTCATGGCTACTAAACTAATCGGTCTTTCGAGACTTGAAATTTTGTGATCATGCCAATGTTATGTAATAATGCACTGGCTCTGGGTATCTAGGGTTGGGGTGTTACAGTTTGTATCAGGGAAAGTATAGTACAATCCATGGAATCTTGATTTAGAAAAACTCTTATAAGAGAACATTACCCTAAGATAGACATTGAGGACTAGTATAGAAAAAATTCTTAGAATTTTGGTACTATAGAGATTTTGGGAGTCTTACAAGCAATACATACATATCTAGATATGATGAGGTAGAGGCCACTCTGGCACTGATGTACCTAGGGGTAAAACCAGAAAACGGTGCTTTGATCTGGACTCGAACGGGAACTGGTGAATTACAACGGGACTTGTGGCACTCTTGGTTACGACACTCCCAGGGGATATGCTTCAGATAATTATAATTTTCATTTCAAACCATTATGATGGGTTTATAAGTATATACTTACAAAAAGAAAACATTTTTTTGATTAAGGATTATATCTATAAACTGTTCGATCTATGTTAGGTGTTTTAAAAGTTTGGAGTTTTGTATTCTGATTCATAAACTAATGTAGGGTATGACATTTTTTAGAAATGGTGGCTAGTGGAAGGAATAGAAACCTTATCAATGCACGTAATCCATTTAGGGATTTACCTTTTACTCAAGATAATTACAGTTGAGCTAGTGAAGCAACTGGTGCTGATCAGCTTATCACCATACTAGGACAACTCACTCAGGTTATGAAAAATAACCTTACCTGTATGGAGCACCCAGATCCACAACGCGGAAGATCAATATTAGACCTCTTCATGAGGAAAAACCCACAAACATCCAATGGGAGTATGAATCAATTAGTAGTGGAGTAATAGATAAATTCCGTAGAGAAAATGTTTCATGCTTTGTGGAGTAGTGAAAGGGAAAAAGTTGTCGTGGTAGTTTATCGCCTCACGGGAGATACAAATCAATGGTGGTCATTGATTCAAAACAAAAAGGATGATGATGAAGTATCAAATTTGGAATAGAGGGAGTTTAAATATCTTTTCTTAGAAAAATACTTTCCGCGTGACCATCGAGAAGATATATAATGACAATTTCTGAGTCTGAGGCAAAAAGTGGATGATAATGTCACAAAATATGAGGCTAACATTACAAGGTTATCCAGGCATGTAGCAGATTGTATACGTAACCCAAAGAGTATGATTGATCAATTATTTGATGGGTTAAAACCATTTCTCCATTTAGCATTAGCCTCACAATCCTTCTCATCATATGAAGTTATTGTATCATGTGCTATCAAGACAGAAAAATCATTCTCTAAGTATTGTGACTTAAAAAAAAGAAGGGGAAGAAGAGATATTCTAAACACTCTAGAAATGGAAATAAGGGGAATAATGGAAAAGTTGAATATCCATCCTGAAGTAAATGTGGGAATAAACACCCTGGTACTTGCCTGAAATAAATGTGAGTCTGTTACAAGTGTGCTAAAAAAGGCCACCAGGCTCGTTATTTCAAGGTGAATAAAGTGGCGGTTAATGTTGAATGCTAAAATTGTAGGGAAAAGGGGCATTATGAAAATAAATGTCCAAAACTCTAAGGGAAGTTACCTCAGAAAAGGCCAAGGGAGCAAGGATAATCATTTGTGATTACTACTGTGGAGGTTAAAGCTCCTAAAGACATGGTGGTGGGTAATTTAATGGTTTCTTCAAGTTTAGCCAATGATTTATTTGATTCAGGATCATCACATTGTTTCATATCATCTCAGTTTTTTATGAAAATTATATCTTTTCAATTTGACATAACAAGGGAGTTGCCAGTCAAAACACCTAAGGGATGTATCATCGCAACAACATTTTGTGAATTAGTTACCATTAGGGAATATAGATGTTCTTTATCTACTGATCTCATCATCAAACCCATGATTGAATTTGAAATAATCCTTCTTATTGATTGGATTTCTGACCATGATGTGAAAATTTATTGTATGTAGAATGAGGTTACAATTTTTGATGATGATAAGGAGCACCTTATCTTTAGAGCAGAAATGTCACCACCTGATTCATATCTAGATCCACCCCCAAAAGCTCTAAAAAATTCAATTATTGGGGAGGATGAGAATGAAATAATTATGGGAGAGGAAAAGAATGTTTGAATAGAGGAAATACCTATTGTGCAAGAATATCCAGATGTGTTTCTAGAGGATTTACCTGGACATCCTCCAAAACAAGAAATTGAGTTTTTCATTGATTTAATTCCTGGTTCAAGGCCCATATCAAAGACCCCTTATAGAATGGCCACTGTGGAATTAGTGGAACTATAGAAACAACCAGAGTAATTGAGTAATAAATTATATATTCGCCCTTGTGTTTCTCCATGGGGAGCCCCTATCCTTTTTTGTTAAGAAGAAAGACGGATCTATGAGGTTGTGCATTCGCTATAGGAAGATCAATGCTATAAAAATAAAGAACATGTATCCCCTAACTCACTTTAATGATATATTTGACCAACTTCATGGAGATCAATATTTTTCAATGATTGACCTTTGATCAGGATATCATCCGTTGTGTGGGAAGAAGGAAGACATTCTGAAAATAGCATTTTGAATCAGGCACATGCATTATGAGTTTACAGTAATGCCTTTTGATCTGACTAATGCACCCTATGTTTTCTTGGATCTAATGAAAAAAGTTTTCATGGAATATCTGGATGACGTTTTAGGGGTATTTATTTATTATATCCTGGTATACTCTAAAAGATATGAAGATCATGAAAATCACTTGTGCATCATTATGAAAACCCTTTGATGAGATGAATTAGACGGGAAGTTTAGTAAGTCTAAATTCTGTCTTCAAGAGATTTTTTTCTCGGCCATATTGTCTTTAAGGACAGAATATCTAATGATCATTCAAAGACCCAGGCACGCCATGAATGGCCAGCACTGATGGGTATAATTGAGGTACACAGTTATATTGGTTTACCAGGTTATTATCAGCATTTTGTCCAGAATTGTTCATGATTGGATAACCCATTAAACAAGCCCAGGCGTAAAGGGGATAAATTTGTTAGGACAAAAGAGTTTGAAGATTTTTTTGAACAATTGAAGAGAATATTATTCAATGCTCTTATCTTGACTCTACCATTAGGGAATTATGGGTTTGTTATTTATAGTGATTCTTAAATGAATGGACTTGGTTATGTCCTTATTAAGAATGATAGAGTTATTTCCTATGAATCATGAAAGCTAATAATTCATGATTAAAACTATCCAACCCACGATGTTCAGTCAGCAGCTGTAATCTTTGCTCTAAAAATATGGAGACACTATCTCTATGGTGAAAAATGTGAGATTTATAATGAAAGAGTTTGATGTATATTTTCTCAAAAAAATAACTCAACATGAGGCAAATGAAATGTCTTAAACTACTCAAGGATTATGATTTCACAATACACTATGACCCGGGGAAGGAAAGTAAGGTGGAAGATGCATTGTGCAGAAAGGATCATGGAGTTTTGAACAATACGAGATTTAAAAGGGATCCAATTTTCATGGATCTAGTGATAATTGTAATGGAAATAATCATGGAAGGAGAAACATGAATACCATTTCAAATAGTTGCCAGACCATATTTACTAGAAGGGTAAAATTTTCTCTGGCTGATGTTGAGTAGATTCAAAAGAAGATTAAAGCTATGAATGATGGGAGATTGAGTGACTTAATATATGAAGACACGATTTTGAAAGTTGGGAAGAGACCTTCTGTTCCCAATATACTAGATCTAAAAAGGGAATTGTTCAACAATTCTCATAGATCCAATTTCATTATACACCCTGGTAGCACAAATATGTATAGTGATTTGAAGGAACATTTTTCAAGGACAACTTGCAGAGGGAGATTGCTGATTTTGTGTTAAGATGTAATGTTTGTAAACAAGTGAAATATGGAAGGCAACAGCCTAGAGGAGTCATGCAACCTCTTTCATACTTGAGTAGAAATTGTATAATATTATGATGGACTTTTCGATGGGGCTACCAATGACTGCTAGATACAATGGTGAAATATGGATCATTGTTGATCATCTTACCTAGTCAGTACATTTTCTATAAATAAGAGAATATTTACCACTTAAAGTCTATCAAGACTATATATTAATGATGTTGTAAGAATTCATGGAGTACACTTATCAATTTTTCCTGATCATGATCCCCATTTTAAATCAATATTATGGAAAATCCTTTATAAATCATTGGATACTGAACTTTGTTTGAGCACTACCTACCACCCTCAAACTGATGGACAATTAGAACGGACTATTAAAACCTTAGAAGACATGTTGTGATCTTTCTCAATTGAGTTTCAAGGTTTGTGGGATCAATATTTACCTCTGGTTGAATTTTCATATAACAATAAATTCCATTCAAGTATTCAGATGGAACCATATGAAGTGTTATATGGAAAGAGATTTCGCACACCAACTTGTTTGAATGATGTTGGTGAAAGAAAACTTGTAGTTCGATAACATGTAGAGGAAACAATGGAAATGATGAAGGTTATCCCAACCCACATCATAGCATCCCAAATTAGGGAAAATTCCTATGATGATAACCGAAGGATGTATTTGGAATATCATGTTGGAGAATATGTTTTCTTGAAGGTATCTCCATATAAGGGTGTTATACGTTTTAGTAAGAAGGGTTAATTGTGTCCTAGGTACATTGGACCTTTTGAAATCCTAGAACAAATTAGAGTTGTAGCTTATCATTTGACAATGCCTCCATGTACCTCCAAAGTTCATGATGTGTTCCAAATATCTCTATTGAGAAAATACATCCCTGTCCCAATGCATGTACTAACCTATAAGGAAATTGAACTAGAACATGATCTTTCTTATTGTGAAGATCATGTCAAAATTCCTGATTCAAGAGAACAAGTGACGAGAAACAAGATGGCTCATATTGTAAAAGTTCTCTAGAGAAACCATAAGATGGAAGAGGCAATGTGGGAACCATAGGAACTTATGATGAAGAACCAACAAATCTTTTTGTGTGGAAGTATTATGGAAATTTTGATGATTAAATTATTTTAAGTAGTGAAGAATGTAACAACCCAAGCTTCCACAGTACCTTTCCCTTTAAATAATTCAATAGTTTTCACTATATTCCAAGCTTCCATGGTAAGTATCATATTAGGTTCTATGAAAATATAAATTCATAGATAACTATATAGATGTCCACCCATATTATACCATGATGATGACCATCATGATAGATGATTTTCCATCAATTATTTGTGGTGTAATAGTGAATATAGGTAGAGTCATCGAAAAATGAAAAATTTCAATATCAAATAACCAAATCACCCAAAATTATTCTGATATAATGATTTCAAAAATGAAGTTAATTTTATTGAGTATATTAATTTTTATGAGAAATAATCATTGGGTTGTTTAGGCTCATTTTTGTGTGTCCCATACTCCATATAAAACAATATACAAATTCATTAATTTAACATTATTATGTTATCCATACCTTATATAAATTTTTTCCACTAAATTTAAAGTTGATCATATTAATAAAGGGATTGGAATCATCAAATAAACATACTAAAAACCCAATATCATTAAAGTGTTAATAAAATTTACAATTAATACAAGAGAAAGGGAATTATAATATTTATATGGAAAAACACATAGAATTCTATATAGTATAAAATTAGTGTAAGGTGATAATATGTGCATGAAAGTAAAGATTATATAATTTTATAGAGTTATATAGGTCATTTATCAAAATAAACTGAATGATCAATATAATTTTAACGCCATAAAAATTATAAATCTATAATGATTTAAATGACCATATAATTCATCAGATATGAAGGTAATAAATAGTGTTTTTTATGATCCTATTCATAATTTCTTTGAATTATTTTAATATATAAGTGCATTAAGAAATATATTTATGTGATACATTATATTTCATAAAAAATATTCATCCTTTTATTGTTGTATGATCAACATAAAATACAATATTTTCACAATGAAATGGATATCCCAAAATGAATTTTTTATTCCAAAATTAATGAAATTCACTTTTAATGGATCATAATACCCTTAAAAGAATTATTTCATTCCAAAATTCTCAAATTATTTTAAAAAATAAATATGGGTTTCCATAGATATCAAAAATAATAAATTAATCTATATAAATAAAGAGTAACACCACACATTCATCATTAATATTAATTCCTAAAATAATTTAAATATAAAAAATTACATATTAACAGGAATATCACACCATGTAGTGGTATGAGTAAAAAACATATCATTCTTAGGTAGTTTTCTCAAGCCCTACATCCTAGATGTATGTGATATGTTTTCAACTAGAATGCAAGCTTTTCTTTTTCAATAATCAGATATACAAAATTCTAATAAAGATCAAAAACATATTTCCCATAATTACTAAAAAAATATTTATGGTAAACCATCAGGGTTAAAAATACATTTTATTGTATGACAAAAAATTAGAGGCTTACTTCCTCAAATAACAATTTAGAATATTAAACCAACGGTTTTAATTCAAATAATGTTTTTCCAAAAATAACCATAATTAGGTAATATTAATACCACAATACCTTACAAAAGGGGTGTTTATGAATAAGAACATATGATCAACATTAAATTCATAGACCCTTGATGGTATCACTACCTCTTAATATAATGAATACATATATGATTCTCAAATTTAATAAAATCCATCAATTTTTTAGAATTATTATACAAAAATAACATTTTTAATATAATTCAATATTTTAATTATGGAATATAGATAAATACTCCAGAACTATCCCTTCAATATCTGTCCTTCCATGATCTATGAGTTAACCATTAAATGGGGTAATTGACTCAGATAGTTCCCAAGTTCCCCACATTTATATCCAAAAACTATAGATTGATACGTAGGATGAGAAAAATTTCCATCTTTTATACTCTTCATTTATCCTTTACATTTATGTTCATCATGACCTTCCCTCTCACACCCAAATAATTTTCCCATTCCATTGAGACAGATTCCTTTATTTATAAATCAATATTTAAAAAATGACTTTTATCGACCACTATTTACTCTTTGTTTTTCATCAGTCATCCTATTTGGGGACTCCATAATTCTCTAATTTGATAAGTTTGGGATTTGGTAATGGTATATGTAGTTAGTCATATTTTTGGAAAAATGATTTTCCATAATCATAATTTATTTCACTCTATATATCATCTTATTTTGTTACACATAGTCACTAACATTTCATTCATATTTCTGGTTGACATGGTTATTTTGGGTTCTATCCACTGAATAAAACAAATAAAAATAATGTGAGAATCAATAATTGAAGTAGGATAAACATAAGAACATTTAAATGTTGTTTATACAAGGATGCATTATTTTCAACATAATACATCATTGGATTAGAATAGGTTATTAATTTTAATTATCTATTCAAATCATTTATAGTGTTTCAAAATGAAAATATTAGTTATCCTATTAATATCCCTAGGGAGTGTAAAACTAGGGGCAGAATAAGGCCTATTATAATTTACAAGGTGATTATCAGGTCAATCACAATTCATCTGTTTCATTCATATTACCCCTAGGTACATAAATTGTAAAACCATGTCACTTATAGTGTCTAAATAGTGGTCTACTACCATGAACATCCATATATTATCTACCTTAACAAAATATTAGTATGTTAATATATTATTATCCTAAATTCATATTATAGGGTTATGTTCCCTAATATAAATCTAGTTATCATGGTATCTACAAAGCTTACTTTTATAAGAACTATAAAAACCCCAACCCCAGTTTCCCAGATCTGGTGGCTTCATTATAACATTAGAATATGGTATAAGAATATCATATTATAGGAATTAATTTTTTAACAGTCATGATAAACTAGAAATATACATGATTCCCATAATACATTTGACAATGGAAATTACATTATAATTTTCAAATGAATTAAACTATTCAGTCAATAATATACTTGAATATCAATCATATTATAGTCCATATATTTATATGAGGGGGAAAAAATAAGGTTGGGCCGAAATTCTCAATAAGGGTTATTTATAGAGGAAGTTATAATGATTCAAAAAGCATAATAATATGGTAAGTTAAATAAATAAACATAATTTCCCTTTCAATAAAAGGAATATCACTATAAGATAAAGAATAAACACTATGGTAAGATAAATAACTGAATATTGGTTTTATTTAATGAATATAATGAGATTGAAATGCATCCTTAGATAATATCAATATGAAAATATTATAGATTATAAGATGATTCATAGTCAATATGTAAAATTTAACATATTGATAATATATTTCATTTAATCAATGACATGTGTATCATAACCGGAGAAAGAATTTTTAATATATCTTCATAAATAACTTAAATTACATTCCATTTAATCAGTAAATTGTGAATGAAATTCACAAAAATATAATATCCTATTAAAAATTTCGTCAATATTAATAACTGAATTATAAAAGAAGGAAATTCATAATTGGTGTAAATAATAAAATCAGGCATTATGATACCTATACCATAAAAAACAGTTCCTCTAGTTATTTTACCACTGATGGATAGGTATACACTAGAGAACCATTTAACTAAGGCTATCCAAATAATTCATTTAATGTTAAACATGAAAAATCAAGGGGATATATATAACAAATCCCCACCCATTTCTTTATTTCCAAATAATTCAATATATATTGTATAATTAATTTAATTCATGAACAATGTGTGTTTTCATCAAATACCCGTACTGAGTAAACAATAAAAAGTTGTAAATGTTTCCCCAGATAAACAAATTACATTAAATTTATAACATAGTATTATTAAGTGATATACAGTTCAAAAAATAAACATAACCATAATACATTATATAGATATTTATTTTAAATTTAATTTCCAACGATCACATGTAATTTAGTATTTCAATGTAATGTTAGTGACTACAATAATGAATCAATAAATTGACTATCTTAATTTTCCAAAATTAAAATGACCAAAAATGTTTCATGAAATATTTAGGATAGTGTCAATACAATATATAACAGTTTGAGTAAAAATAATGTTTTTTTCATAAATGAATTAAAATTCCATAAAAATATCAATAGAACTTTCTTGAGGAAAATATCCAATTTAATTTAAAAATTCACATTTTAAAACTAATAATACTCAAAAAATGGAAAGATTTTTTCATTGAATATAATATTCAAAAATACTAAATGAATCTATGAAAAATTGACTAATCATAAAGGTAGGAAATTATGTACATGATGAGTACGTTAAAATTAGTTTTCCTTTCACATTTATGATAATATATAATCAATTCCTTTTTGTAAAAAACTTATTATTAATAATATCTTTTTTTATAAAAAGTAATAATTTAAAAAAAATTAATAAATAATTTTTAAATTTATACAAATATTTTTTAAGAACATTTTTATTAATCACGGTTGTGGTGGAAATTTATTTTCAACTGCTCATAGAAATAAATTTCGGTTTTATTAATAACTATTTCATGAAAATATTATGTCCCATAGAGTGGAAAATATTGTAACGTTACTTGAAAATATCATGAATAACTAGAGAAAATGAAAAATAATTTTTTTTATTAAAAAATGGTCAAATAATTTCCTTCACCTAAAATTCAAGAAAAAAAAACATGATTAGAATTAGATTGTGAAATAAAACCTTACAATTACCATAACGTTGAATTGAGAATTAAAAAATGAATATTTTTAATGTATAATGTGTAGATTCAAATAAAAAATTCTAGATAAAATATAATATAAGAATAAGATAATTCATAAAAAATCAAATAATATCATAAAAAATGTAGAAGTAATACAATCCAATGATATAAAATTGAGTTATAAAAAGCACGTCCTTTTGGTGATTCATAATACTGATATCATTGGATGGAATAAATGAAAATGAAACAAAAAAATCCTTGATTTATTAATGAGTCATAAAATTAAATTTGAAATGAAAATTATACACCATATAAAATAAATTTGGTTTATAACATTACAGTATTGCTAAATGATGTTATATTGAGATGAAGTCCCTTACCTCACACATCATTTATACTGAAGGTTATTTAAACTCTTATCTCATGAATTTAAAAATATTATCAAAATTTAATATAATAATATTATAATCAATTGTACCATATATTATCCTTTTATAACATCATATTACCCATTTGTTAATAATATTTATTTATTTCATTATTTTGGCTGTGAATTTCTTTTTGTTCTCCTTCAATTTTTTTCATGAAAGATCTAGATATTTTGAATATTATAATGTTCTGTAATCTATATAATAATAATAATAAAATAATAATAACTTTTATAAATATATTATACTTTTAATATAGATCATAATATAAGGTTTTTATAAAATAAGTACCTTATGATTATAGAGACAGTATGTAGTAGGTATGAATGGGAAACATTCCCATTTTTTGAATGATCATTATGTAATTGTTGAATACAATATTTAAAAAAAATAATAAAATATTATTAATTTAATAATTTTTTTAAAATATACAAATTTATGACATCCATTTGGTATGGTGATGAAAATACAGTCGCATCACATTGTGAAGGCTGTAGTCCACCTATACACGAACGATGATAACATCAATTAGTGAATTAAATGGTAAGATATAAAATTTCATATTATTATTTAGTGATGATAAATAATTCATTTATATAATAATAATTTAATTTATATCACATATATTCCTTACCATTATACTCATTACCTTCCATGAAAAGTGCTGGTGAAAAAATAGATCACATCACTTTGTGAAGCGGTAGTCTATCGAACATACGAGTGGTGTTATCTATAATCAATGGAATAGAATATAAAAAAATAAATATTTTATAATTTATATTGAGGTAAAATTATGAAATAAATATCATATATATATATAAATAAACATTATATCCATCATCATAGCCAACTGTGATAGGCGATAATAGAAAAATAAATGTCATTGCTTCATGGGAACGTTGTTCACTGTGCACACATATGATGATATCATAACCCATTTAATGCAATGGGGATTGTTTTTTTGGTAATACCCTAAAAACAATTATTATATTTAATTTATTTTATGTTATTATATAAAAAAATATTAATATTTATGGGTGGTAGAGGAATAAATAAATTAAAATTTTTCATTGAAGAGTGATACCTTGTTTTTGAAAAACTTCATTAGGTTTGCACCAAAAGCCTTCTTATGTTGAATTTCTATTAATATTATAGATTATAGGATGAATTTATGGATGTTGGGATTTTATTTAGGTAGGTATTAGAATACAAATATGTTTTATGAAGTGAGGTAGAGAGATGAGGTTGTGGTCTTCAATATATGTGGTGACTCGTATATAAGTAGTTTTGGAAAGAAGAATACGTACCCATGAATTTCAAATGAAAAAGGGTAAAAATCAATTATTATCAACCATAAGACATTATATGTTCAACAATTTTCTATAAAATATATTTTGGAAAACAATTTATTTCATTAGAACCATTGAATTATTAGATTAAGCACTATATAAACACCTTATTATCGTAAAAATTGTTCATATTTTATAATATTTTTATCCATAATTATGGATAAAATAAGTTTTACATAATTAAAAAATATTAATTAAATATATAAGAATTATCTAATCCAAATTTTGAAATTCAATTTAAAAATTTGTAGAAAATAAATTTTAATTTAATCCTGTAGACGGGATGAGAAAGCGGGTTTTCGAAGTGAAAAACTTCAATAATTTACCAAGATTTAATTTAAAAAATAAATATGACTGTTATTAAAGATAAATAAATTAGATTAATATAAATGTAATTGAAATATTTCTACTTTTTAACTGACTAAATATATATTTTAACATTATAAATAATTTATATAAAATGTAGTTATCACTTAAAATATAGTATTATTCATTATTGATAAAAAATGAATTATTTTAGAAAATTACCAAAAAAACCACTATAAAATAGTTCATATAAAATTATCTAAAAAATTAATTTCATGATATGGAAAAATTTCTCAATTTTTTAAATTTAAATTTTGAAATAGGTTCTCTGAGTGTGATTAAAAATCCATCTAAAAAATATAGTTTTTTTATATGATAATTATTTTCCAATTAAATGATTCATATTTAATTTCTAATAAATATATAAACATAAAAATAATTATTTAGTTATTACTATTAATTTTTACCAATTTTATGTTATGTTAATAACAATATTCAATGTTATACATCATTTTGACTTGGGGTTCTATGTTCTACAAGATATCAATGAAATTAAATTTAATGAAATATATTCCATGGGTTTTTTTATTAATGGGGTTCTATGTCACAAAAATAATTAAAAATGTTCATAATTTAAAATAATTTTGTTTTAGAATGATCTTAGAGATGGTATGCCGATGATCCCTATGAAATATTTTAATAGTGATAATTATGGATGTTGGAAAGAAGACATGATTATTTATATAAATATTATTGAAATAATTGTTTATTTAATAGTATCAATGTACTAAAAATTAACTATGTAATATTTGAAATAAATTGAATGATGATCTAGAGAAACAATATGATCTTAATTCATTATCATTGACTATTATTTTAGATGGATTAGAAACAAATTAATTTAATTGAATCTCTATGTCTGCTACCACATTTGACACACATAATACCATTTTTGATGCCTATGAATGAATTGATAATGTTAGAAAATTAAGGTACACTTGTACAATATTGTAATTTAATACATTTAGGATACATGAATATTAAATCACCACATAGATGAATGGAAGAATGATGTATGTTTTCAATGATATTACTCTTTTGGGATATCCAATTAAAAAACTAGATCACGATTTAAAGGTAATAAGTGTTTTAATGACCTAGTGTAATGAAATTTATTCTTATATTAATTGTTAGAATCTAGTTGACATCTTTAAATTTAATTAACTAATTGGAATATTGATGATGTATGATTGTTACATGCATTATGAATTTTAAAATAACATCTCTATAAAAAAGGATGTTTCATTAATTAAAACTATTAAGGATTAGATATCTGATTCATGTTATTAAGATTTAGGTAAAAAAAATTGATCCTACTAAAAAATGTGGAAAAATTTACAAAAATATAATTAATATGAATAATGTATAAACATTCATTGAATACAATGATATGGGTCACACATTGTATAATTATCTTATTATTAATTCTTCAAGGAAATGTATTTATTAAGAAACAGTATGAAAGTAATGAAGTATACCAAGAGTAATACTTTTGAATCACGAGATTGGTCTAATATATATCTAATGATGGGAAGGAAAACCTAAAGGTATATCTTTCTTTTATGACTCATGCAGATGGGGTACACTATTCAAAATCTAAAAAATATATACAAAATGTTATTATTATGATGAATTACGTAAATATTGTTTTTTATTCATAATAAATCTGAATCATTACTAAAAGTTGATAGAAAACAAATAAAATATTATTATTATATTTTTAATGATAAATAATTTTTATCAAAACAGAATACATATATAGTGTTTAATTATTCAAATTGTTCATGAAAATTGCTTGAAAATAATATTATTGAACTATAGGATGATGTTAATAATTTAATATAAGTATCAATAATTCATATTAATGGATAAATATATTTGAAACAAATTCATGGTAAGAATAATTCTACTAATAAAGGTAAACATGACATTTTTAGTAATATAGAAAAACCAAAATTACATAGGAAATAATTTTTTTTAATTCCAAGAAAGAAATAGACGATCTAATGTAAAAAATTTTCAATGTAGAATAAAGAGGAATTATTCAGGTGAATTAAATATTATATTACTCAAATTTTTTCTTCTTGTGTATGTATATTTTTTAATATAATTTCATTTCATTAATTAAGATGTACTTTCTCAATTAAAAAGATTGGTTATAGATGCATTTATTCTTTAACACAACCAAAACCAAAATAATAATAGTTTTAAAATGAAATTTTATTTTATATTGTGAGGATATATTCCAATAGGAATCAATTTATATAATTAATTGCATTTAGGAAAATTATATAATTTTAATA
Source organism: Viscum album (assembly GCA_963277665.1). Lineage (NCBI taxonomy): Eukaryota > Viridiplantae > Streptophyta > Magnoliopsida > Santalales > Viscaceae > Viscum > Viscum album. Next base: position 1,759,645,711 of record OY728120.1, on the reverse strand, counting down.
TAAATATATAAACCCTATTAATTTAAATGTATGGCTTATTAGAGCTAAAACTATAAATAAAGGATGTACATCACATCTATTTTAATATTATATTTAATTTAAAAAAACAATTTATATATATGGAGAATAAGTTTTAAATATTTTTCATTTTTCCCTCTATATCTAATTATCCGAATATTTAAACTGTTAAATCTCATCACACATAATTATTTTATTCGATGAAATAGTCTGGCTGGCCCTTTTAACATCAAAATCAATACTCCTTAATGATTATTCTATACATAATCATTCTTGTTATTTTTTAAATCAATCATATGTTCTATAACATCCTAAAAATAGAAAAGTAATGGAAGAAACAATGTTTTGAATCTCATAATTAAAAAATCATTGGGACATTGTGTTATGATGTTTGGGAGACCATGGGAATCTATGGTGACAAGATTCCCCACCTCACCAGGAAATGATCCAAGCCCTAACAAATATGAAATATTCCCAAAATGTTTTACGTTATATTTTAGAAAAAAATCAATGATATTCCCTTTAAACCATATATAGTGAACCTCCATGTGGTTGTGCATAAGAATCTTAAGCTTCCAAATAGTTTATACAATTGATGAGGTTTCTAGACCAAGACCAATCATGGAATTATAAATCACAAGTGATTCATTTTCCACTACCCTAGGTTTAATGTTTCTATGCCTTCATTGAATGATTCAAGTGAGCATCGCATGATCCATCATTTAAATGTATTCACTATTTCCAAATTTTACTGAGAAGGACAAAACCAAAAATCCCCAAATATTATAAATAACACCCAAAATATTTATGTAACTCATACTACAATAGCCATCAGGGTTAATATTTAAACTAGTTTGATGAAGGAACTAATGATTTCATCAACCCTAATTTTCACAATCAGAACTATTTCATTATGGGATGAAATCATGAAGTGATCGCCAAGAGAGATAATTAGTAATGCTATTAAAAATACGAACCTGGTCTAACAATTGGATCCTAGATTAAAAAAATATACATGTTCTATTGATAGTCGGTATCTTGTGAAGGGATTCATTCCGCAATTTTCAAAGACACCAACAAACCTCCAAAATTATAAGGGTCCTTCCATTATTCTTAAGAATAGTCTATGCCCACTAGAACCACAAATTCCGAAATTGTACTTTTTTAGATATAGGATATAACTTTACATTGAACTCACTGAATGACCAATATGCCATGGTTTCACAATAACATTCATATAATAGGTGATCAGAGGGTTTTTATTGTGACTTCTTACAATCGTGTCACCTAGTATCCATGATGAACCCCAATCTTTTAATGTTGTCTTTGGTTGGATGTTCTATGTTCCTAACCCTTCACAATAGGAAAAAGAACATGGTTGGGATCTCCATGCTCTACAATGCTTCAACCTAGACATAATATTTATTTGATATCATCTATATAATTTGATAATAATTAATATAGAAGCCACATGATGATAATCTTGTGAAGAAAAAATGGCCAGCCACTGAGTTCAACTCAATGTTTTCAAATATATCCTACTAGAACTCAATCAAAATATCATGAATTATTCATGGATGATCGTAGACTTTCCTAAATGAAATAACGAGTGTAGGAATTCTATTAAAATTGAGGGTTGTTCTCATGTAGTTGTGCCACCATAAATAGATATCTCCTTCCCATAATATTACAAGAGTAATGATTCATGTTATAATGGTTGTATTGGATCATGAGATAAATATTAGAACCTCTACACTTATTCATGCTGGTGTCAGCCTCATTCTTATCCAAAATATCCCTTCCCTAAATTGACCAACCCTCAATCACTTCCCATTCAACATTATCATGAATTCCTTGAATAGGTCCAGAAATACTCATTTGGTTGACACCCCCTTGGACAAAGGTCTATCCTTCAAAGAACTAGACATCTAGTGAAGCATGCCCTCACATTGTAGATCCCAAAAAAATTAATATATAATGATCTATATCTGATAGATAACTCTATTTGGAACATTAACGTTAGAAAAGACAAATATCATGGTGGAGGAGGGAACAATTTCTTAGAAAAGTAATTCCTACTCCAACATATTATTACATATGTTTTAAATTCACGATTCAACCCAAAATTCAATTACAAAGATTATAAATATTCTAAATGAGATACTTCATCAAGTATATTTTGGAACATATTTACTCTATATGAAAAGCCCATATTTTCATTTCATGTATACTTTCCAATGCCCATACATTCTTAAATGTAAATTTATTTGATGTATAGAAAATGTTATTATCATGGTTCATGAATTTCCAAGCCCATTTGTACTATTCTTCCAAAAACTCCATGTAACATATTTGATTTTCCAAGTATTATTTTTTCATATTATATGGATTTATATTTAGACTAAGATATGAGAAAATGAGTAATTCTGAGGCCTGATGTGGCAGAAATAAATGTTTGAAATAAATAAAAATATTTATTACCACATGCACACAGTTTTCATAAAAAAGTAGGATAACTATTAAAAGGGCACCCATATCAAAAAATTTAGGGAAATATTGACATCAAAATAGTTTCTTCACCCTAGGAATGACCTCATAGTAGTCATTGTGGGGAATTTGTGAAAACGTTTTCATGGGACATAAAAGGAATAAAAAAATTTAATAAAAATTATTTTTGACACAGTGAATTGACCAACATAAACATTTCCTTATGCCGAAATCCCTAGGTTATCCACATAACCCTGACGATGATGTAGTATCTCTATAGAGGAATTTAGATAATCCTCTTGAAAAAAATGATAGTTAATGGAGTGACAATCAATGTACAAAGGATTTGACAGATCTCACCAGGAAATGACACCCAACGATCATTCAACATCTATGATCAAAAGGAATTGTTGTATAATGGTTGATTATTTGGTTTAATTCCCTATTATTGATTCGTGGGCAAAAAAATAACTAATCCTTGAATACAATATCCCACAGATCGATCATATTTATGGGACTGGATGGTTTTTCAAGTTTATCAAGATTGATTTAATCTATTCTCGAACCGAAATTCCCTAATATGATCATTAGCCAAGAACTCTAGTCCAATGATGATTGAACCTTCATTTAATTTGTTTACACCTTCTGTTCGTCATGTTCTTTTCCATTGAAACCCTATTTTTCTAGGATCGACATTATAATGTGGTTTCAAACTCGATCGGACCCCTAAATTCATTTTGAATCAATAATTGATGTCTTATTAGTGTAGATCGGTATCAAAGGAGCTCATATATGCTACCATTTAATTTTTTGGGAATCAACTAAGGCATGGTGGTAGACATAATTGACCACCATAATGGAACCAGTGAGTAGCATAGGCAACATTGCAAGGTAGAAGTGCAGCTGCGTGCAGAAGATGAGGCGTTGGTGGCAAACATGGAGTGGTAGCAGCAGATACGAAGTGGGCTGGTCAAGAGGGACAGTTTGGGTCAGCGGTCTGGGTCAGGTCGATGTTTTGGGTTTGTTCAGTGGGCCGAGTAAGACTTAGAGAAACCGATGTGGAGCCTGGTTGTGGTTGACTAAAAAGATCATCCATGATGATCGACAGTGCACTGTGGTTGACCATGTGGGTGTGACCAACTTCATGGTGGAACAAAAGGTAATTTAACAGTGATGGCCATTCCATGGGTGGTCGGTCCACATGGTAGGGGGACGGACCACGACAGTCGACCGGGGAGGTCGACTACAAAGGTTGGTCTGTGGGGACAAGCAGGTATGCGGGCTATTTCATTCAAAAAATAATACTCTGAAACTGAGTGTTTAATCGATGAGACATCTACAGTTTTGAGACCCTAACTTTGATATAGTTACTTTGAGGAAAATTGTTGGTTTTTACTTTGGACTATTATGGGTATAGATAGTTACCTTGGCACTTTCCTCGAGTGTTCAGTATGACATTACATTCACATCACTAGATTATAACCCCCTATAGAAGCCAAGTCTCATATAGAGTATGTTATCACTCCCTGAGATTGGTGTGGGATTTTCTATCAACCCTAGTGGCGTTTTTGAATTAGTGTCACTTTCAAGTGTAGGGTGTCAGTCCCCAATCTAGTGGGCTACATCAGTAGGGTATGTGTTTTCCCCTATTGTTTTTGGACATGATCCCCTGTAAAGTGGTCTGATTTAGATTGGTTCAATGGTATCCCCTAGTATCTTTGGGCATGATCCCCTCTCTGTGTATCATTGTATTTCGTGACCAATGTGATCAGTTTTGTCAGGGCCCAAACAAGCTAGACCTCATCTTCGAGTGTCTATGATGATATTATGGCTTGATGACTGTGTTCTCCCAGAACAAGTTTTCTTCGAGCATGATCATGTTGCTGGAGAGTTGATTATAACCACCTGATGGGATAGTGTCTCACTTGAGTAAATATCAATGTTCTCATTATGTGTGTTATATACATACACCTTTTCAGAGATAACTGTACTTTCCTTTTTGTGTATTTCTTTATTTGTTCAGGGTATCCTACTATGTATTGTTATACTCACCCTTCCAATGGATTTTTACACACATTTCTTGTCTTATGGCGACAATTGATATTTTGACAGAGTCCTAGGGGCACCAGGACCATATAGTGCATAGTTAGACCAGACAGACAGAGGTTTGTTCTAGAATCTTCATACAATATTCCAAGTACATTTTTTCATAGAGGTTGAACTTGTGCACAAATTATTTATTGTGTTGGTCTAGTGATTGGATCTGTTTACAACACATTTCATCCTTTCATACACTACTTGTAGGATATAGTGGATTTCTTGTTATTTTTTACATATTTTTTTTACATTTCAGTACTTGTGGATTGGATATATGTGAATGCGTACAAGTACATTAGGCTAATTCCTCCCATTTTTTGGATATGCCAACTCCGTGCTAGTCACTAGCCTCTTTCCTATTTGAGGCAGGCCTGGGTTGATAATGGCATGGGGCCCTTTATAAGGGTCATTAAAAAGTGTTATTAGAGGAAGGTTTGTTTCTACATTATGATCGGGAGTGTGTGATGATGGTTTTAAGAATGAGTTTTATGTGTTTGAAGATCATCATTTAAGATAGTGAATCTAGTGTAATAGTGGAGGTCGATGTATCCATACACTAGGACTCATATTAACTTCTCTTTGACTCAGTAAATGAAAAAAATATTGTTACTGATGAAAAGGTGCATGCATCAAATAGAAATGGTTGTGTCTTCCATGTCCTTCTTGTGCCAGCTCCCTCGAAATAAACTATTCATCATTATAAAACTTTTTAAATTTCAGGATTCCTCTACGTAGATAGCTAGACCAGATTCCACAACATGGTCATGGGGATAATTCTCCTAGTGACGAGGGATCGGTATAGGGTAATGTACAATAGATTGAACCTCTGGGTGTTTTACTAGATATACCACCACTCGTCGAGTAGTAGCTACTACCAACACTACTATCTATGGATGCATGTAGCCTTAGTGCATTTCACAAGTTTCTGAGGTGGAAAACTCCTAGGTATCAGGGCAAGAAAGACCCCCAGTTGGATAAGGATTAGATAGATTCAGTCACCCATTTTTTCTGCCTTTTTAAGACACCCTTTGATCAGATGATAGTCCTTTCCATGAGACTTTTTAGGGATCTAAATGGTAATGGTGGAGATTGGTGATCAGTCAAACAATGAGAAAACTCTCTCTAAGGCAGACTTTGAGGTTGTATTAAGAGATGAGTTCTATTGGGTCACATTGAAATCAATATGCATATAAGAAATCATGTATTTGTAAAAGGTTATTAATATTGTGGAGGACTATTCATAAAAGTTTATTGATTTTTTGTGATACTCCATAGAAATAGTGGAGACCTGTTATTCATGTCTTAGACTATATAGTAGGGATTACACCGATACATAAGGGAATCAGTGGTCTCCCTTTGCATTCCAACCTATAATAGAGTACATGAGGGATCCCTACTAGTGGAGTGTTTCCTGGATGAGAGGACAACATTATTGGGAGCTAGCCGTGGGCGCTGTGAAGTCGATGCCTCGAAAGTAAGTATCTTAGGGTTTTCATTGGTATCTGGGTGGATCTGATGCTGTAGGGGTGATCCCAATTCATAGGGATAGTTTTGAAGTGCTCTCAGGGACGCCCTAATCATCTACGGGATAGGTGATGTTACTCACGCCTCAGTTGGGGACAACAAGAAAACAATTCCCAGACCCATCATATAGTTGATCGGGATATGGTCAATGGATTTTCGAGGTAGAGAAAGAGATAGGATTAGCATGGTTTTTAGGGTGGAAAAGGTGTGAGAAGGTCATGTAGGGTAGTAGAAGGTGTTTGGATGTTTTATTTATTACTGCCACAACCCCCATGTGGTCCACGCTAGGCTCAAATGGGTGGTGGATAGGGATGACGCTATCCATAGGTAATGGAGTCGTATGGCCCTGACTATCCTGAGATGATACGGGGTATCATTAGTTTATTTTCCACCGTAGTTATAGATTTTATGGATGTGGGTTCATTCCATTATTTTTATTCCACAAATCTTTTTCACGACTCAGATTTTCCGGTTAAACTGTTGATTCATCCCTTACGCATGGAGACTCACACCAGAGGATTCTAGATAATCACACACTAGTTCCAACAGTGTGACCAGACTATTAGAGGATAGATTTTTGCTAAGGATATCTTAGTAGTTACATCAATACCTTATGATTTCATTATTTCAATGGACTATTTATCCACAATTCATGCTTAGATTGACCATTTTAGGTGATGATTTTGGTGTACCCATAGTGATGGAACTAGGATTTCCATTATTGTTTAAATGGAATCATAGGTGGTGTGGGATGGACTCACACATAATAGGGTGAAGACTATTACTTATATTTTGGCTAACCTCACCCTTAGGGTAGTGGATTACCTGAGTTCTTAGTTTCCTTCAGTGGTGGCAGAGTATGAGGGTGTCTTTCCTAAAGATCTTCCTGGTTCACCTCCCCAAAGAGAGATAGAAATTTTTATTTATCTATACCCTGAGGTAGAACCCATATCTACACCTTCATATTAGATGTATCCCATTAAGAATATTGAGTAGTGGATAAAGTTAGAGGACTTATAGAAGAAGGTATTTATGAGACCCATTATTTCAACCACGCATTCCAAGTTTTGTTTTCTATGAAGGAATATGGGAGTTCAATGTTATTTGTGGATTATTCATGATTAAACCACATGATAATGAATAAAAAGTATCCAATATTGAGGATCAAAAAAATCTTTACTCAGTTTAAAGGATCATAATAGTTACTAAACATAGACTTCAGATCAGTATATCACCAGTTGTGAGTACGCGGTGAGGATATATTGAAGACGGACTCCAGATGATATTATAGTCACTATGAGTTCTTGGTGATGTCATTTAGAATGATGATCACCCCAAAATTGTTCATGGGACACTTGAACCTGATCACAAATCAATGACCATCTTGGGGGGGTCGTCGATGACATACAATTCTATTTGGCATCCTAGGAGGAGCACATGAGATAGATGAGGATGGACCTCGACCCACTTGGAGAGAATAAAAAATTACTGGATTCTCTCAAAGATTTAGTTTTGGATTAAAATGTTCCATTTTCAGTGAAATGTCAACTCAGAGGATAGAGTTTCAGTGGATCCATTAAAGGTTGAGGGAGTTCTTTCTTGGTATCCACCCAATAGAATTACTGAGTTACAAGGTTTCCTTGGATGTGCCGGGTAATATTAGAGGTTGGTACCTATCTTCTCTTGAGTGGCAGAACCGTTGACAAATTTGACTTGAAATAGTAATCCTTTCATGTGGACAGAAAATATCCAGTAGTGATTTCAGGGGATAAGGTATAAGGTGATGAGAACTCCCATCCCAAAGCTACCAGAGGAAGGCATCAAGTACAAGTTGTTTTACGATGAATCAAGGAACGTGATTGGTTGTGTTTTGAGGCTTATGAAAGTGGTTATTACCTATGGTTCATGTCGTTTGAGACCACATGAGAGGAAATAAATGACCCATGATCTTGATTTCGAAGTTTTAGTATTTGCATTGATGATTTAGTGAAAAAACCTGATAGGTGAGAGGTTTATCATCTAATCTAATCTCAAGAGTCTCATGTGTATCTTCTATCAGAAGGATCTAAATATGAGACAGATTTTCTGGAAATTGTTTTCATATGACAATGTCTTTTATATTTTCTATACTCCTAGGAAGGGAAATTATTAAGAAGATTCACTCAGTCGGAGATCCAGTTCACGGTTTCTGAACGTGGCATCAGAGAAGTTGGCCCCACGATAGATATCCTTTATCGATAGTGATGGATCAGCCTACCTCCTTTCGATGGTTGTCACCCATCCACTCTTATAGTGTGTTGGTGAGGAATGTCCTAGGTATATCAACTGTGAGACCCTGCATGATAAAATATCTACTGTGCATGGTCCTATTGGATACCCAAATGGTGGGGAGTGGATCATTCTTCACTGAGGATATACAGTTCTACAAATTAAATTGCAGGAGGATGTTATGAATGAGTTTCATATATCCCCTATGGTGGTACGTCAAGGTGTGGAAGATAGGTACCAGGTCTTTCAATGTTAGTTTTAGTGTCTAGGGATAATAATAGGATTTCCAAATATTGTTTCTCAATGGCTTACTTTTTAGAAAGTTAATTCTTGGCGCTAGGTTACCGAAGGTTTAACCAATCTCCTTGAGGTGCCATTATGGAAGTGGGATGAGATATCTATGGACTTCTTTATAGGGTTACTACAAAATTCCAGGTGACATGATTCCATCTAGGTGATCATTGAAGGACTCACCATGTCAGCCCACATCCATGATATTTGATAACAGAGTTCTATAGTGACATTGGGATGCGTCTACATATTGGAGATTGTTAGACTATATGGAGTTCCATCTAGAAGATGGTTTCTAATGAAGATTCTAATTATAGATTCCAGTTTATTAATGGATTATAGGAGGCATTTTGGATCATGTTATGCTTTATCACAATGTGTCACCCCCAGAAAAACGTCCAAATGTAGTGGAATATTCAAGTTCTAGAGAAAATGTATTGGAATTTCATGTCAATATTTCATCTTAGTTGGGGGGGTCAGATAAAACATGAGGAGTTAACATAAAAAAATAGTTACCACTCAACCATTGGTATGGAATCCTTCAAGGATTTGTACGAGAAACCAATTAAGTCACAAAATTAATTGGAAGACCTCAGAGTGTCAGCACTCATGGCTCTAAAGCTAGTGCCAGCTACTATAGAGAAGGTTCATACCATCCAATAGAATATAAATACTACGTAGATCAATCAGAAGAAATATGCATATAGTCATCGAAGGCCATTTTAGTTTGAGGAACGAGGCTATATATTCCTTTAGGTTTCACCTCGATGGGGAATATAGATATTTGGAGGGGTAAAAAAGCTATCGTAGAGGTTCATCATACCCTTCGGGGTACTATGTTGAGTTGGTGAGGTGGGATACCAGATGGATCAACCACTACAGTTAGATCAGGTACACAATGTCTTCAACATGTTGTAGCTGAGAAGGAAGGGGCCTAACCCATCACACATCATCGACTAGGATGAGATAGACACTGAGTATGGAGTGATGTTTTCTGAGTACCCAGTGGAGATCAATGATTTCCATGATAATATTCTTCATGGTCGATTCATTCTTTTGGTTTGCTTCTGGTGGTTGTACAAAAATTTCTAGGAGATCACATGGAAGAGGGAGGCTCAGACTCATTCTCAAATCCCTCATCTGTTTGAGTACTGCTATTTTGGATTTTCGGTGACTTAAATCCCCATGGTGGAGTGAATTTAAAATCTCATATTTTTCATGTATTGTTTTTGGATATTATATGTATTGATTTCAAGGCCAGGAAATAATACGACATGCGATTATGAGGCCCAATGTTCCTGGAATTTTTTTTTGAAAAAAATTAAATTATTTAATAGCGCACATTAGTGGGGTTCCTTAAAAAATTGGATAACTCTTAAATGGTTTCCTAGATCTGAAACATGATAGAATCATTGAGTTCAGAATAATGTCCTTACCCGAGGCATAACCTAAATGTTTTTAGTGTAGGTCTTTCGTAAAAAAGTTGTTGCAGGATTTAAAGGGAATAAAAATTATTTTTGATATAGTTAATAGAAAAAAAATCATCCTTATGAAGAAATACTAGGATTTTCTTCATAACATTGTAGATGTCAAAGGAATTCTAGAGATAGCTTTCCAAAATCCTCTTAGGAGAATGATGATAGATCACAGATCAATGTTAAACATACATCAGATTTGTGGGATCTCACCAACAAATGCGACGAAATTAACATTCATCCATCATCAATCAAACCTAATTGATGTAGGATGTTTGAATATATGTTTTAATTCCCCATTCCTGAATCTTATGATGAATATAGACTAATGCACAAACATATTAGCCCATAGATTGGCTATATTTGTGGGATTCGATTATTTTTCATATTAATATGGATTGATCTAATATGTTCTCTAAACCAAATAAACTGATCTAGAACATTATCTAATAATTCTTGGTCGATGATTATTAAACCGTTGTTTTTATGCATTCCTCTAAATGTTATTCATGTTCTTCACTATTGTTACCCTGTGGTTCCAGGCTATATGTTTTCAAGTGGTTTTCAACTTGATCATACCCATATATTCGAGCAGAATTGATAACCGATTCTATATCTATATAGACCAGGACCCTTGGAGCTCGAATATATGACTACTTAGTATTTCATGAATCACATGAGGCGCAGTGGTGCATGTTGTTGTTGGAAGACGAGCTGTGTATAGAGAACATGACCATGACAAGATGCAGCAGTGGTGGCATGACACAACGACAGTGGTGGGGCACAGAGGTGGCCTACATAGAGTGACACCGGTGGACATTGTAGTGAAAAACAAAGTGGAGGTGGTAGATGTAGAATGATGAGGGAGGATGCATAGTGGAAACGATAGATGAAGAGCTGTCCTAACCAGCATGCTGGGTTGGATCAATAGTCTAGGTCAGGTTGGTGGGTTGGGTCAGGTCGGCAGGATGGATCTGGTTAGTGGGCCAATCCAAACCCAAGTCAAATATGGGGCATCCATGGGGAATTCCAGTTGAGATCGACCGCAATGGTCAAACGTTGTGGTCGACCATGCAGTGAGGTTGAATGTGAGGGGAAACAAAACACAGGGCATAGAGGCTGGTGGACTGACCACAACAGTCGGTCAATAAGAAGCCAATCCATGTAGTAAGTGGACCAACTGCTATCGTCGATTGTGAAGGTAGGTCTGCTGTCCCAAGAAGGCATGTGGGAATTTTCATTCAAATGATCATAACTCTAAAATAGAGAATCCAATCCATGAGATATCTATGGAATTCAGACCCTAACTTTGAGGTTGTCAATTTCCTAAAAATTGTGTGTTTTTAATTAGGAATAGTATTGGATTATATCATTACCACGGTCCATTTACTGAGGGTTCCATATGACATTATATCAACATCATTATATAGTAATCCCCTTTAAAGGGTGAGTATCGTATAGAGTGTGGTATCCCTCCTCGAGACTATGGTTAGGTCCTCTATCAACCCTAGTGGTGTTCTGTAATTGGAGTAACCTTTAAGAGCACAGTGTTGTTCCTCTACCTAGAAAGCCGCATCGGTAGAGTCTGCAGTTTCCCTCATCGGTTTTGGGTGTGATCCATTATGTAGAGGGTTGATCCAGATTGGGGCCATGGTATCTCCCAATGGTTCTAGGATTGATCCCCTCTTTCTGTATCATTTTTTTCATTGAAAAAATAATTCTCTCTGGGTGGAGCCTAAATGAAATAGACATCTTCATTGAGTGTCCTTGACGATATCCTGGTTCAAGTAGTAATTCAATGAATGAGGGTACATTGAGAAGAATCCTATGGCTAGGAAGTTGGTTATGACTACCTAATGGTGTGGTTTCTCACTTGAGTATATCTAGATTTTCTTGTTATACATGCTATAGACATTAACCTATGTAGAGATAATTGCACATTGAATTGTTGTATTTCGTTGGGGTTTCGGGGTGTCATACTTAGGATTTTTATACTCAAACATGAAAATTATTTTCCCACATGTGTCATGTCTTATGAATATGATCGACCTTTTGATAGAATCCTAGGGTGACCAAGACCAGAAGGTGCATAGTAAGACTGAACAAACTAAGGCATGTTCCAGTGACTTCAGATAGCAGTCTCAGAACCTTTTTCTTACATAATGGACATGTGTATAGACTCTTCATAGTGGTCTTGTGTTTGGAACTATTTACTCTAATTTTCTTCCTATTGTATTCTGGTTGAAGAATTTAGTATTTTTCATGCTTATTTACTAAGTGTTTTTACATTTTATAATTTGTGGCTTGGTGATGTGTGTGTGTATATAAATACGTTAGGCTAATGCCTCCATTTTTTGGGGTATTTCTACTCAATACTAGTCACCATCCCCTAGCCTGATGGAAATGGGTGTCACCTAGTCAGGGCATGGTCTTCTATAGGATGGGTTCTAACACATCTTGTTTCCTCGGATAGATATATTTCTTCCATTCATAAAAATATATTTTCATCAACAATCATGATATTCAAAATGGTACTATAGTAGTACCAAGCTTGGTAATAATGTTTTATACAATACCTAATGCATTTTAAAATTTAGTGACTTATATAATACATTGTAAGAATAAAGAGAGTGGGAGAAAGTGGGTCTCGTTTCCTTAAACCCCAGACTTCCCTGAAAAAACTATAATCATTACCCAAAAAGGAAGTGTAAGTCCATGAAAAGATAAATCACTTGATGAAGAGATCAACCATAAACATAGAGAATCTCATCTGGGTTAGGACCTTCAGAATGATGTTATATTCAAGACTGTCATATAATTTATTCGATATCCAACATTATTGAAGAATTTGAACTGATGGTCTTCGGATTCATATCCCCAATAGCCTCTTGATCAAGATCAATGTCCCTCTATATTGTCCCCCTTAATGAATCCATGTTTTTTTCAGTAATGCAACAGGTAATATGAACTAGAATCCTTTTTCAATGATGATTGCTAACACCATGTATGAAAATGTTTACACCAAATCATAATGTATTGATGTAAGGATTGTCAATACATAAATTCTGGAAGAATCAAAAATACTGAGAAACACAAGGAAGGATACCACCGTTGAAGAAATACTGAACTTCCTATACCAAATGACCATAAACTATATCCCATAAATCCATGTAAAAATAAACTGAGAACCCTTCAGGAATATACACACCTTTAAGAATGAGTTAAAAAAAAACATCACAGATCACCCTTTCATTTATAATATCCTCCAAATACTTGTTATTTGAGGAAAACCCAGAAATAAAACTGTATCACAGAGATCGGCGTTTCCCTTAAGGTTATTGCTTTGCATTTCGATATTGGGACCATCCAAAAGATATCTAAAATGTGCATCTTCCATACCCCCACCTCCCACAACATCCAGATCATCTGTTTCACTGACATCATCCATAAGATTATTTTTTTGATGATATTCTATTTATCCTTAAAAATAATGGATGTAATATTTTTTCTGATCACCTTCACTGATCCATTTAGTAATTGATTTTTCATGTTCCAATCATTCTTATTTCAGTATCATATCTACCAGGATATTCTTTCTACTAGCGAGTTCACTAAAAAAAATATCATTCCACTCACCCTCTTGGGCTGATTCAAGGCATTCACTTTCCAATTACATCACAAACATGTCAATGAATCAATGGGGACAGTTCCTTTTCCATGCCTGAAGTTATCCCCTACGATGTCTCATTTGAATTTGGAGAGCTATCCACGATTTTCAATGCATTGGCTAAATCCAAAACTCATTCACTATTTTAAAATATCCTAGGTCATCCATCCATAAGTGGGAGAAGACAAAGTAAGTACCAATCATTTTCATGGGTGACAATGAAATAAAAAGGGGGGATTGATCAGATAATCCCATAATCAGATGAGAAAGATTTATTTATGGATAGGAAAAAATCCAATGAGTATTCACAAGACATCATTCAATGTGATAACATGCACAATTGTCTCCCAATTGATAATTTCACCACATGAACTGATTTCGCATATATAAAATGTTCATTAAAAGACTACTGATCCTGAAGAAAAAGTAATTGATATTATTTTGAGGAATGGAACGAAATCCTTTCTTAATTTTCATATCAACCACAACATTGATATTTTTTCCCAATATCGAAGGATTATCCCTATGTGAAACGAGAAAATATCCTCCAATAAGGATTGTCTTACATAATCCTCATATTTATCCTAAATAAATTACAAGATAAATAATCCAATTACCCATGTAATTTTAGGTTTTATAAATGAATATGAAGTATCATGTTGCTCTATTAAAATAGTGCGCTTCCAAAATAACAAAATATGGAGGTTATGAGGAATGGAATTCATGTAGTTTCACACCCAAATTCTGTGAGCACAGTCCATGATCTTAAGTGAATTTTATTTTGTCTTCATTATTTCATTCATGGAGACCAAATTGTTGTGAAATTCATTATAAATGAGGAATGACTTATCTCAAGAACCCAGGCCATGAGAATTCTAGGAGAGGAATGAAATCATGAAAGAGATACTCATCTGGTCTTGGCCTAGAAAAATGGCCACACACAACATGGAATGACTTGAGACAGCCATTGAGTTTAGATAGAGGTCTCCTATATACCCCAAACAGAAGATGTGGCTAGTGTATTCTGGAAACTACCATAGACCAAGACAATCCTATTCTATTGAAAATATAGTAAGAATGAGTAAGGGGAAGCTAAACGTGATAAATGGATATGAATGATTACACCCAAATCATTCTTTAGATGATAAAAAGAAAACTCTATAGGGATACAAGATCCTAGTTCATCCAAAATCACTTCTTATGATTAAACAATGAGTCAGTAATGACTGAGCCTGTAATAAAACATTGTTACCATGTGAGGTGGGTGACTAAAACGACCCTATTGGACCCAATATGTGGAAGAAATGTGGGATTAGAGAAGATTTATAATAGGGTACAATGACTCGGAACAGAGTACCCACTACATTTGGAATATTATTATTCAAAAATAATGTGATATCCTGGTTCTGTGGAGGATATTTGATCACCTCTATCCCCTATGATTTTCCATCTTCATTTGATCTAACTATTAAGTTCTTGTCAGAATCCGTATGCTTAGACACCTCATAATGATTATGGGATCCCCCCATATATTCGGAAGAGTGGTACTAATGTACCTTTTGATAGATAATAAATGATTTCCCTTTGTTATTACATGTTTAACCATAACCATGCTATGAGAGGAAAACAAGATGTTATAAAAATCTTCAATTCCTCCACCCAGAGAGGTATTGTCACTAAAATTTATTGAGCTAGGTCTACTTCGATAAAGACCATGGACACTAATGCTTCCATGAGACATATAGAATATTCATATGTGCAAATAAACATTCCCAAAGAGTCTCTGTAGGGTTCCAATATTGACATACATGGACATTACATTAATTTTTCAGATACATAATACATTTCAAAAAAGGTACCCAAAAACCATTTTAGTTTAATGTCTTTGGAAACTGGGAACACATTCTACTAAATTTTTGAATAATCCTCAACATCTCCCATAAATATATTCTCATTTATTTTTTCTACCTAAAACATTTATTTAAATCCTCGGGAAAAGAAAACATTTGAAAACTATGATCTCAAATGCTATGTAAAGGAAATTATGGAAAATGTCATACAAAACTCAAACATATGAATTTAAAAATAGCAACATAACATTTGAAAACCATACCACGTTTAACATATATCAAAATATTTATTCATTATATAAAACGTGGATGTTCATAAGTTATAAATCTGAATGCAATCATGAACCATGAGGAAATAAAATTGCATAAAACATGGAATTGTGGAAAGCACATAAGAATTGATAATAATTTCTTTATTATCCAAGGCTCATTGACAAGACCATCATAGTGGACACAGTCCATTACTAAAATGAGATCACTCCATGTTTCTTCCTGTATTACTGAACCAGATTTACATGACATTCAAGTCCCATATTAATGACCGTGATTTAAATGTCATTCTAGTCCAGACTATCTCAGGAGATAAAAATATTTACCCAATGAATTGGAGGGAGATATAGGTCACACCCATATCTTATTGAATTATTCTTACATTTTCTCCAATAACAAAAATTATTCATTATAGAATAACCCAAATAATTAAATGGGTTTCTTAAACATCATTCCATCATTATTCATATTAACCAAATAGATTTCATAAATAGCATTCCATTATAAAAAATATAAAACCATAGTAATAATAGGATAGAAAAATAACCATACTTAAATAATTTCGTTTTAGATGGAAAATAATTTTAATAAAACACTTGAAATTAATTCTTGAGGAAAATATCCTTTATTCTTCCAAAACATTTTTTTTTCTAAAAATGCCACACAATTTTAAAAGAATATAATTTCCCAAAAAATACTATATAAATATTTTAACATAATCTTCCAATAAATAATTAATTATGAAAGTGTAAAAATTATTGCATGTTGTATAAGTTACAAAACATATTCTTCACCTCCTATTATCAGAAAGTAAAAATGTACTCATAACGAAAGAGAAAAAATATTCCATTTATACCATTTCATAAAAATTCACTAATGGGTATAATTTATGATACAAATAGTAGAAGGATATGGTGAATATTTTATAATACCAATTTATAAAATAGGGACATTGATGATAACTACAATCCTTTAAATATTTACATATAAACAATCTCAGATAAAATTGAGATTTCTGAAATATTGGTTAAAATTTTATAATCATATTAAATTTATGCCAAATAAAATAAAATAATATTCATATTATAAAAACAATAATTAAAATAATAAAAACATTCCTGGGTTCCATAAACACCACAAAAAAAGTTGGAGGTGTATAATGCATATACCCCATAGAAATATAAGTGAAACACAATAATCCCTTCCATTAGTTGTGATATCCTTCGTATGTATATGAACCTCATATATAATGATTTAAAAAATGTCATTGAATTATTCCAGAATTGTATTCATTTTAATGATATCACATATGATCATATTATCATCAGTTTGTTATTAACATTTAATTATTAATAGTAAAGGCACTAGATATGGTCATTTGAGAATAACATGACCTATAGAATATAACATGGAATGTTTATAAGGGATATGGGTAGGGGAAGGATGATATTTAAGTATAAAATTTAGGTGAATAGGTGAGGGTGGATGTTCCCTTTTATAATTGTGGTGAGGGGACTTTTAGAATCTCTAAACGTATTAATTTATTATAAAATAAAAACACATCCAAAAACATTAAAAAAATTTCTAATTTAGAATATAAGATGATATAAGTTTTTAATTACATCAATAAATAAATTTTATTAATGTTTTTATGTCCATTTAAATCTTATAATTTTAATTTATCACATTATTATTCTATTTCATTTTAACTAGGGTAAAAAATATTTCAATATTATAAGGTTTAAATGTTCACCTATTTGATGTGAATTGATTTATAAATAAATAATTATAGAGATTATAGAAGATATCATAATTATTATATATTATTAATATTTTTTTAAAATTTTTAAATAATTTAATAAAACATTATATTATAAAAATAACTATATTTTCAATTTTAAAAATATTTCATTCTCGAATTTTTACAAAAACCAAGATAAGATTTTATCATAGAGAAAAATATTTTATTATAATTCTACGGTTTCAAGGTCATATCTAAAAAATATTTAATATATCAGTAGTCCAATATTATATTTATTTCTAAAAATTTTAATATCATTACTTTGAAAATTCTAATAATAAAATAATTTCAAGTTCAGTTTTGTGTAATTATTTAATAATAATATATTATGAATAAAAATTAAAAATAATATATTGTGATCTAGATAAATAATATATAGATTAGTGTAATACTTATACTATAATATAAATTCTATATAATTCAACATTACAAATGTTATATTTAGTAAAACATGAATGTTACATCTTTAACATAACATTATATAAAATATTATAAGTGTCAATCATGTCCATATGGTTCTAAATGGTTAATAACATAACACATGGATGATTATGGACGATATATACTCTACAAATTATATTTGGTAACATGTTTCGTTATTTTAATGCTTATTATCATTTTATTTAGCATTATTTTATTGATTTTTCAATAATTAAATAATTTCAGCATCATCATTTTATCATAATTTAACGTTAATATTTAATATCATAAAACTATAAATAAATTATTGTGATATAGATAATTTCATTATATATCATTAGAATATTTATTTTCAAAGTTATATCTTATTTATCACTATATTAAAACTATTATACTTATAAGAAATAAGAGGGTGACTTGTTGTCCCATTATTTTATTTTAATAATAGATATCATTTTAAGGAAAATAATCCATTAAATGATTAAATTTTCAACATTAGGTATTAAGGGTATAATTTTGTTCATCCAATTTTATTTTTTAGTTTTTCAGGATAATTTTATTGTTCTTATCTTATTATTTGTTACCCTAATTTACTCAATGTATCTTTAACCATCGTAATTAATAATTACCAAAGTTATTATTCATAAAATCCAAAAACATTAGCCAATTTACATAATTTGGACCTAATGATTAAAATATTGAATATATTTTTAATAATTTATAACAATTATGTTTCAGTATTTAATTTTAAATTAACCATGTTGTCGAAATGTAAAACATGTTTTAAATGTTAAAACATCACTAAAGATTGAAATGTTTCAACATCAAAATTCAACACAAAATTAATACCAATTACATAAATTATATTTATTTATAAAAATATATTCTATTTATATTTTAAAACTATCAAATAATATAATTTATCCATATAAATTATTTCGATGAAAAAGTGGTTTTCATTTTTAAATTTTTTTATTTTTATTATTTTTCAAATCATGAAAGTTATAAGAAAATATAAATAATTCTGATAAATTAAATTTTTATATAATTTATGTAAGTAAAATATTTATATTATTAAATATAATATTTAAATGTCTCAAAAACTATTTTTAAATGGGTGCCGCATCAAAAGGACACAAAATGGTATTTTTTGAAAAATACATTTTTATCCAAAAATTTGAATTTTTACTTATATCATGTACATAAAACATATGAAATGAATTTTAGAGAATTTAATGAATACATTAAAAATATATTACATTAATAAAATCAATAAAAGTGGTTTAATTATTTTACAAACTTAGTTATATTCATTTAAATAGTTTTTCAGATGAAATTTAATACTGTTTATACCCACCAATATAATTACTAGGTTATATGGTCACATAATAATATTTAGTTTTTAACAGAAACATGGTCTTGTGTGAAATTAATTATATAAAAATAGCATGAAATTGTGCATAACACAAGCCAAGAATATTATTGCATGCACTACATGCTATGTTGGTGTGGGGTATAGAACATGCTTACCTTGGTGTACCATATGACCCTGGACATCAAAAAAAATTAACAAAAAAATTATCTCATACAAATCTCATCTTGTTACATTCTACCCCCCCCCCCCCCAAATGATTTTCTTTGTGAAAATTCATCTGGTTTATAAATTTATTTATATAATAAAAGATATTTTATTAAAAACCTCATTAGAAATATGCATACTACAACTTCTATTTAAAAAGGAATGTGACAAAATTAATGGTTACCCAATGTCACTCATAACTAGTTTTCCACATAGTTAAATAGAGGTGGAAATTGAATACATGGATATATGAGAAATATATCCAACATTTTTCGATGGAGAGTGATAGAGAACAAGGATATGAAAAGAAAACAATTATAAATCCAATCATCTATAATAATTTATTGGACATTTGATTCATAAAAATGAAGGTACTAGGGTAACATTTTTTTAGAATTCTTTCCCTAGAGTGGAATAATAAGAATACATACTTATTTGTTTATGTATATTTTCATCCTTTCCTTATTCCTTAATCAATTTCCTCTTCATCTCTCATTCCAATATATAATGTTGAATTTTTCATTCCTAAAGTGTTAGTAGATCATGATATCCATAAATAGAATGATACTTCACTACATTTGTCATTATCACAATAAAACAATTATAAGATGTTATAAAATACTCTTCATCCAACCTATAGATAATACATTATTATAACAAAATTTATTTTATTTTTAACTTATTATTTCAATAAATGGATAACCTTAAAATCCTTCTAAAAGCTAAAAATCCAAAACTCTAGAAACGGGTGAACTAAATCTATTAAAATTTACCTCCCCATATATCATAAGGTATCTCTATTTGGTCACATTCCAAAAATGTGTAAAACATCATCATTTAGTCTCTTGATGATAAACTAAATAACCATATATCCATATTGAAAACATGCATGTTTCATTATTCTTAATTCCAAAAACAGTATACTTTATTCTTTATAGAATAACCTATTATTCAACAAATCCTTAATCCGTTATAAGGAAATCATTACCATCCAATTTACTTATTCACAACTAACACATCATTATCTCATCATCTTGCTCATATAATGTGTTATCCTTCCCTTAATCATTTCCTTTTCATCTTATTACCCCAATCACAATTCTTTCATTACCAATACTATTCAGAATATAAATTCAAATACCTAATGAAAAAATAGTGTAACAGTTCTTATAAGTTCTTTTTTAAGATAATACCATACAATTACTTATAAAAAAATATACATGATAAAAATTCAATCCGTCCACTTTTTTATTTAACCACTGACCAAGATTCATTATTTTAATCCTAACTCATCTATAAACTAATATGTCATTCATCATCTCTTCATCATCTCAAGCATAAATACTACCCACATGACAATGTTGATTCTATTTATGATTTCCCCCTAGGGGATAAATTTTCGAAATTCCCATTAATTACACATTTAAAGCATTTTATAATAATTTCTTCCTTAGAAATATCGTTATCCTTTTAATTTATGTCAACTAAACCATTTCTATTTATATTAGTAGTTTTGTGTCCTTATTTTCCTCATCCAAAAAATATTCAGGTTCCTTTGAAACAATCTCCTTGATTCCTCTTCTCACATGTTTTACATGAGAAAAATTGAACTTATTTCTTCTCTAATCAACATGAAACTCAATCTTTCTCTTATTATGTGGGTCATGAAACTCACCAAAATTGAGATTATATATCATATTATGAAATTGCTAATTAGGCTTAAAAATGATGTCTCACCTTCCAACTCCCATTTTATTTGGTTTCTCATGAGGAACATCATTCTAGTGTCCATAATTTTTTATATTAACCTAAATCCTATTATTTACATCCATTTTCAAAAACCTAAAAAATAAATTTTACAGTGACAATATTAATACATGAAAGACCACATAATCAATGGAATGCACTTTAAATATATAACATCTTATGTTTAATACTATATTATCAATGATCATTACCAAAATTCTAGGACTGTAAACTATAATTATAATTTTCTTGAGTAAATCAGTAGAAATATATTAGAACTAACTCTAGGGTTCTCACTAAATATTTCTCATCCATGTTTCTAAAGGATAACTAAACATTTACTCTTATACCAACAATAGAGACCCAATATTTAAGTACATGAAAATTACATTAATTTTGTGGAATACATAATAAATTATAAAAACATGCCTGATGGCCATATTACTTTTGTGACTTTGGTAACTAGGAACACATTCTGCTAACTTGGTGAAAGATCTTCATCTTCTCCAATAAAAATATTCTTCTTTATTTTTCCTTCCACAATCCTTTCTATATATCCTCAGTAAATGAAAACATCTAAAAAGGGGGAGCTCAAATGATTATTATGGGTAACCATGAAAAATATCTTACAAAATATAAACATAATAATGTAAAAACATGAACATACTTTTTGATAACCATAACACATTTAACAAAAATCAAAATCTTTATTCATGAAATAATTTTTTGTTTTTCATCAGGAATATGGCATAAAGTTATTATAAACCATTAGGAATTAACATTGGAATAAAACATGGAATTATGGAAAACAAATAAGAATATAAAATCATTGTCATATTATCCAAGATTAATTTCCAACACAATAATTTATGTAAAATTATATTATAGAACTGTGTTCTCTCCTCGTTTCATCCAAATATTATGGAACCAAATTTATATTCTGTTCCAGTCCTGTATTGCAAAACTAGATTTACCAACCATTCCAGTCTTATCTATAATATGAGATATAAGTATTTACCCAATGAATTAGATGGATATATATCTCCCAACTATATCATAATGAAATTATTCTTATATGTTATAGAACAATATAAATCATTCATCATAACATAATACAATGATTCCAATTTGTTTCTTAATCATCATTACATCATAATCTATATAAAACAAATGGATTTCTTAAATATAATTCCATAATAAATGATATCAAACCATAATACCAATAGGTATATAAACATAACCATACTTAAATAATTTAATCTTATATGGAAAATAATTTTGATAAAATAGTTGAAATTAATTCTGGAGGAAAATATCATTTTTTATTCAAAAACATTTTGTTTTCTCAAAATGAAACACAATTTTAAAAGAAAGTAATTTCATTTAAAATGAACATGAAATATTTTAAAGTAATAATAATGTAAAAAATTTGTTATTAAAGCATAAAAAGTTTCTTATTATGTATAAGTTTTATGAAAACATTCTTCTCGTACTTTTGTTTGATAGTCAAAACTTACCTTATAACAAATGAAGAAAAAGATTCACTTAAAACCATTTTATGAAAATTCAATATTGGATAAAATTGTATATAAATAATATGATAATTCTAGTAAGTATATTTTATAATACATATGTATAAAACATAGACTTGGATGATAAATATACACCAAAACATACCTACATATAAATAGTATCTAATAAAATTGAAATTGTGAAATTATCCCTTAACAATTTATAAACATATGAGTCATATGAATCAGAAAATAAAGAAAAATATATGAATATTATAACCATAATCATACAAATCATAAAATCATTCATGGGAAACATAAACACCACACAGAAGAAATTAGTGGTGTATAAGGCATACGTCACATAAAAATAAAATTGAAACACAATAATCCCTTACATAAGGTATAATATTCATTGTATGTATCCAAACCACAAGTATATTGATTTAAATAATGTCATTCAATTATTATAGAATCATATTATTTTTTATTATTTCATGAATGATTATATTATCATCTATTTGTTAAAAACATTTCATTATTACTTGTTATTCGAGTATTAACAACTTCATTTTCTTATGCATGTTCGGTAGATTAAGTGTTGGTTCTTCTTATTATATCATAGTTATATCATCAAAAAATAATATTAAAATAATATATATATTATTTATTCGTTAGACACATTTATATAATCATTTTTTAATGTAGATCATTTATAATTAATTATATTTCATCGTGGAGACGGTAGGTTATAAGTATGCATGGTCGATGATATCATTCCCATAATTATGAAATGGTATGGAAGTGTATGGTATATAAATTTTTTTAAAGATTCCATATCTTGTTATAGAAAAAACATTTAGTTATTATTTCCATAATTATACCCATCCATGTAATGTGGTGATGAAAAATATATTACACCATGACATGGAGACAGTAAGGCATATGAACGCACAAGTGGAGATTTAATTTTTCATAGAATAGATAGAAGGTGGAATTTGTTTGTTACATATACATAATAACATCTCTTAATATAAGTGATATAGAATTTATTATTTTATATTAAAAAAAACATGATGAGGAAGTATAAGAAGAAATAATTTGAAATAATTTTTAAAGGAGATTACCTCTTCTTCAATGTGTTCCATTTAAATATACACTTAAATGAACTAGAGATGGTATTTTTAGAATCACCTAACATCAATAATGTAACTATGAATGTTTATCATGTAAATGGGTTGGGTATGGATGATATTGACTGCTAAATGTGAAGTAAATTTGTGAGGGAGTGGGTACCCTTTTTAAATTTATGTGAGGGACACTTTTTAAATCTCCAAAAGTTTTAATTTATAATAAAATAAAACCTCATTAAAAAACCTCCTAAATGTCCTAATTTTGAATATGTTATGATATATGTTTGTAATATCATCAAATAATAAATTTTATACAACTTTTTTAATCCATTTAAAACTTATCATTTTTATATATCACCTTGTTATTATTTTTCATTTTAACTAAGGTAACTAATATTTCAATATTAAAAGGGCTAAATATTTACGTATATATTGTGAATGAATTTTTAAATACATTTTTTATAACATTTTAGAACATATAATATTTATTATTTATTTTTAAAAACATTTTATGACCTTCAAATAATTATATAATTTTTTCTAAAAAAATAGTATCTATTTTGCCAATATTTAGTTCTCCGATTATTTAAAATATCAATATAAGGTGTTATTCTCAAACCAAATATTTTATTCTATCCATAAAGGGTGAAGGTAATGAATAAAACTAATTTTATATAATAATTATACAAAATTATAATAATTTTTATATTGATAATCACTTCAATTTGTAATTTCCATTGGTAAATTAATCAATACATATGTTTTGTGTAATTATTTTATATAGTATTTGTAACCATGACGAAGAAAAATATTCTATATTTCAGTGTAAAATTTATAGTAGAATATATCTTCTTCAAAATCACACAATGAAAATGTTATATTTATGAAATCATGAATATGTAATCTTTAACATCACATTAAATAAAATATTACAAGCGCCATAATATTTTCCATATGGATCAATATGGCCAAAAAATTGACCCATGGATGATTATGGTTGAGATATACTATAAAAATAATATTTGGGAATGATTTTTAGTCTTTTAATTGTTATTAACATTATATTTCTAATTATATTATGAATTTTTGAACAATTAAATAGTTTTGACATCAACATAGTATAAGAATTTTTGGAAATTTTTTAATCATTAAAAATAATAAATAAATTATCCAAATAAAGATAATTCCATTAGATTTTGTGAGATTATTAGTTATCTATGTTATGTCATATTTATAACTATATTAAAATTATTCTATTTATAATAAATAAGAAGGTGACATGTTGTCAAATTTTTTAATTTAATATTATATATAATTTTTACGTAAAATATTCCATTAAATGAGTCAATTTAGATCCTCGTTTGTTGAGGGTAGACTTTTCTTCATACAATTTTATTTTTTAATGATTTTGGGTAATTTTATAGTCCATAGAATATTATTTACTACCCTAATTTAGAAAAATTAACTTTAACTGGGATAATTATAAATTACCAAAGTTACTATTCATATAATCCAAAAAAATAAAAGTAAACTATTTAAATAATATGGACCTAAAAAATCCTAATATGGAATCACATTTTTAAAATTCAAAACACATAAGTTGTATTAATTAGTTTAAAATTAATCTCATTGTCCATATGAAAAATGGGGTTTAAATGTTAAAACATTGCAAAAGATTGCAATTTTTTTACATAAAAATTACAAGTAAAATTAATTACATGTATATAGATTTTATTGAACTATAAAAATATATTCTATATATACTTTAAAAAAATTAAATAATATATCTTAACCAAAGAAATTATTTTAATGAAAATAGGTGTTTTCAATTAAAATATTGTATATCATTAATATTCTGAAAACATGAATGTTATCAAAAAATTAAAAAACAAGTCGTCCAATGTAATTTTTTATATCCCAATTATGATGAAACATGTTTATGTTTTTATCTAGAATATATATAATTTTCGCAAATCAATATTTAAAAAGGGTGAGCCATCAAAAGTCGGAAAAAGTGTATTTTTTAAAAGATACATCTTTTTTCAAAAAAAAATTGTCTTGTTCTTATATCATTTATAGAAAACATATAATTTAAATTTTAAACATTATATTAAATATATTAACAATATATATTTGTAATAAATATAATAAAAAGTGATTTTATCTTTTTATAAACTCATTTATTTTGATTTAATTTTTTTTTCATGACGACTCTTAATACTCCTCATACCTACCATTATAATGACTAGGTTATAAGGTAAGGTAATAATATTTAATTACCCACTTAAACTCATTCTTTTATGAAATGAATAATTTCTAAATTACTTGATTTGTTTTGCTACAAAACCAATCATAATGTTGCGTATACCACAAGCTAAGTTGGTGTTGCGTATATCGCTAGCTTACCATGGTGTATTATTCAACACAAGACATCCATGAAATTAATATATATATATATATATATTTCTCATAAAATTATCAGGGTGTTACAGTATCTAATCCAATGAATGAACGATTTATTCTAGAATGGTAAAGGAAACCTTGGACAAGATACACAAAACACCGCACTGGAGGGATCTCATCCCGAATGGATCACCAAAATTCATTGTTACAGGTAAAACATCCATACTCATATTGATCTAGGAAAATTGCTACATGACATCACAAATCCAATCCAAAAGCCATCACTATAGAGAATTATTTCTGGTTCTTCCACAAATCCATGACCGGAGACTTGGGATTCCTTGAATTAACAAAATTGAGAAATATGGAAACTAGGGGACTTTCAAAACCAAATCATGCTTCAAAATTCCACTACAGGTGTTCTAACACCTCCACAATGGAATAATCTAGGACTTATATCCCTTTACATCTCATATCCAATAAAGAAACTAGTTCAATTGGAATAACAGGAAACGAAGAAATCCCCCAAACATTATTTTCTCATCTGTAATGACACAAAATTTTTCAGTGATAATTGTTCTCGGAAAATGCATGTAATATTAGATTATATATACCCAAAAAATATCACCCCAATAATTATGTGACTGTATTTTGAATTGTCCCCAACATGATTCGGTCATTCTATGATTGTTGGTAAGTTATGATTATTGGTTAATATTAATGTTGGAAACTATACTCAAAATAAAAAATTTAACATTATGACTATTATTTATTAGTGGAAATAACAATATGAATTTAATATAGAAAGAAAAGCAGATGGACTCATCTAATAGAGTCATTATGTATGAAACCATTTATTAGAACATGGGTGGGAGGCGGTGTCACTAGGAACCACTCTTGACCAATCCCAATATGAGCTTCAACATGTCAGGATTTGACATAATATTCTTTAAGAGAGTTTCTTGTTAGTGGAAATTACGACTTAGATGATGCTTGTTGAGCCTCCCCATGAATTTATCACCATCGCACACCTTACCCTTAGGTCATATTTAGGTGTTGTAAGGGGCTATGTGTCAATCCCTTCGTTACACAATTCATAATACCTTTTTATCAATAAAATTGTTTTCCACCATTTTGGTTTTAAGTTTATTTTTTATAAATAGAATGATGAATTTGATTTATTGATTTTTTAGAGAAAAATTTTACTTTTAAAAAATTATATAATTATTATAATAAAATACGATATTATTAATAATTTTTATTTTTATTATATATTATGATTAAAACATTCTTATTTAAATTTAATTGAAAAAATTATTTTAATTTTAAGTGTTATAAATGTTACTATGCATTTTTCTATGCACTTCCTATCTGCTATTATTTTTAATAAATAAGGATTTTTTTGCATAAAAGTTATATTTAATATATATAGAGATTTATTATGATAAAATAAAAAACTATTTATTAATAAACACATTGAAATTAGGATAGGGTGAATTTATGATAATTTACTACTATATATTGTTTTTATGTGAATAGTAAAATTTCTGTTTTGAATATTTACTGTGTTTAATGAAATGATGATGATATATTATGTAATATTATATTATTTTCAACTATTTTTTATGACAATAAAATAATATGTCTTCCATTCGTACAATAACATTGAAAAACATCATGGGTAGACCCACGGTTTTGAATTTACCACTATCTAGGTGTTTGAGGAAATTAATAAACATATCATCCACATTCACTAATAATACACACGCATTTCTCCCATATAATTCATTCCCAATTACTCTTAAACACACATAAAATATATTTATCATCTAAACTCTTCCTACTAAGGTGTCATCAAGCCCCTAATGTCCCAATATTTTACTTTCAGGTGTTACACTTCATGGTAGGGAAATCTCAAGTTCTCTTTTCCTAATAAGTTCCCTTTTTTATATGGTATGTCTTTCCAATTTCCATAATATATTCTTATGATCACATAATTATATCCCTTTATATTTTGAATATTCATTTATGAATATGATTCCCATATTCCCTAATTTTTTAATTTTTTCTAAAAACATTTTTCACACCTGTTATACTACCATATTTTTTCGCAAAATATATATCATTTTCTCAATATATTATTTATTTTATTTTTTAAATACCCAAAACTCTTTCATTTATAATGGTATTTACCTTGATGAAATAATTATATATTTTATTCTTTGAATAACATATATGATACCCTCTTTCCAAATTTGTGGGACTAAAAATACATAATGAAATTTTCTTTAAGAACTTCATAAAAACATCATCATTTTGATATGAATCGGGATTAATTTATTTTACTTTAGTTATTTGGGAAATGTTTTATTATGATATATGTTTATCTCACTAATTGAGACACCCTATGGGTCCAACTTGATATTTCTCAACTACATTTTCTAGAAAATTTAATATCTAGAGATGACATGTTTTATGATACCTTGGTGAATAACCTTGATTATTCTTATGACACCTTGGTGATAAATAATAGTTATAAGTTTATTAATGTCTCAGTTAAATGTAGTAGAAACATTTTCAATTTATTATTAATGTTCTTATTATTATAATATGCCTCTTGGACATTCCTTTATGAAATTCATCATGATCATATTGATATTCATCAATATTATAAGTACATTGTTTCCCTTGTTTTTCTTGTTGGGCATTTTGCTCACCCTTTAAATTGATGCATTTCCCTAGGTTATGAGATGTAGTAGATGTATTTTATAATAATAAATGAATAATATTTTAATATTTTTTAAAATATTTTTTTAATTTTTTAGGTATCATGTACCTTAGTTCCACCAAACTATCCTTTGAAAGATCCTCTATTTTGAACAATGTAATGAAAATTATATGTCTTAAAAGGTATGATGAAATTGATGGTATCAATTTTTTTTAGTTATGTTTGTAAATTAAGATTTTATAACTTCCGGAATAACATTATGTCAAGTAAAAATATATAAAAAATCTTGGTATTTTGATGAAATATTAATTAAGTGGTTTCCAAGAAATGAATATTATGTCTAGATATGAAAAAGTAGATGTAGTCCAAGCACAAATGTACAGAAGGGTAACAACACTGAAAAGATGTTTCATTCATGACTCCAAATAACCTGGTACATGACAATAAGACTTACTGTACACCAGTTTTGACACTCCCAGGGGATATTTTTCGTTAATCACATGATTTTTATTAACCACAGTGAAGGATATATAAAAAACGTTACTATTGTTAATGAATGACATAATTATGTTTTGGGGGATGATATTACATTAGATTTATTAGATTATTAAATAAAAAATATTTCTTAAAGGTTTTCTTCTTTTAAAAAATGTCTGTAAATAGGAGAAACCAAATGAATGGTGAGTGAAATGGACCAAGAACTGATGGACTTGTGATAGAATTTGTAATTGAAAAATTCATGAGAATTATGAGTCAAATGACTCATGTTATGAAAAATAACTTGATTCTAGATGAGAAACCATATTCACCATGAAGGGAACAACATTATATTGAGTCATATATGTGCCAACAACAATCATATTTTAGTGGATCTACAGACGCATTTATTTTGGAATAGTGGAAAATCTCTATAGAAGTGATATTTTTTGTACTCCATTTTTTGAAATAATAGAATGTTACTCTGGATATGTACCTCTTAAAGAAAAAATATGATCTTTGTTGGACACTAGTTAAAAAAATTCCAAAAATAGAGATTCATTCTTTTGAGTGGGAAGAGTCCAAGGGAATTTTTTTTTCAAAAATTATTTCCCCCATTCGATGGGAACGAAATTGGAGAAGTAATTTCTATAGTTAAAGTAGAAGGAAAATGAATCTTTGGGAATATATGGGATTAACATCACAAGGATTTCTATTTACACCTCTAGCATTTTCATGGATCATAATAGTAAGGTTGATAGATTCTTTAGTGGAATAAGACCCCATCTATAATAGAATCATTCAAATCAATACTATGACTCTATGAAGAGATTGTGGGAAGTGCTATTAAGGTTGAACTAGTGTATGGAGAATCAAAGTAGTCCCATATATAAAATTAAATGAATAGATAAATGGATAAATTCATAGAGTGTAAAATTTATCATGGAAGAGGAGTAAAGCATATTGAACATTCTATATGAAATAAATGTGGGAATAAGAATTTGGGTAACTAATTTCTATAGAGTTTGTAATGTAATAAGTGTTGAAGATATGACCATATTCCCAAGAACTATTGTAGTTATTTGTTTCCTAAACTTATAAAATCTAACAATAATGGGATGGTGATGCAGGCCCATCCTTTTTTCAAATTCTTCAAGTTTGGAAAACATGGGAACATTTCTAATCACATTCCAAATAATAAGATATTAGAGGGGAATCACCATCATCCTCAACATGTGATCGGAGAGAAAGGCCAATATTTTTATATCATTATAGATAATGTAGATGATCCAAATGATGTGGTGGTAGTTAATGTCATTGTTGTCTCAGAACTTGAAAGTACATTTTCTAATTCTGGTTGTACACATTCCTTTATTTCCTCCGAGTATGAAAATAATATAGAATCAATCCACAAATATATATAAGTAGAAGTATTGGTCAATACTCTTGGAGGTATCATCCAAGATTCTATATTGTATAGAAACAACAGTATTTACTTTGGTGATCATAGTCTCATGAAAAATCTAGTAGTCATTCCCTTGCTAGAATTCAACATTATATTATGGATAGACTAGAAGTAAATTTATAATACTATGATCAACTATATAAGAAGTTAAATACTAGTATTATTGAATGTAAATACAATATTTTTCTTTTAAATAAGATATATCTCCTCTAGAGATTTATCTTTAAGAACATCCCACAGACTTCTTTATGGAAATGATCAGGGAAGATACTGAATGAAATGAATTTATACGATAGAAAAAGTCCCCAACATTTAATAATACATAGACATATTTATTGCATAGTTACTTGGACCTCTATAAAAAAGAGTGGTATAGTTCTCCTTTGAACTCATGCGTGGATACAAGATGATATCAATGACTCGATATAGAATGGAAAATGTGGTGCTGTAGGAATAAAAGAAGAACATAATGAGATCATAGTGATGAATAATTACCCTCTTGTAGAATTTATGATTTATTTGATGAGGTTCATGGGGCCAAATTATTCTCCAAGATTGATCTTCGATCTAGTTATCATTAATTGAGTGTCAAGAAGTAATATATTCCAATAACTACCTTCCATTCAAGATTTGGGAATTATGATTTTGTTGTTATTCTATTTGAATTGGATAATTAATTTTCTATATTTATGGATTTTATGAATAATGTATTAAGGACTACCTAGAAAAAAATTTGTAATTTAAATTGATGATATTATGATATATTCTGAATTTTGTGAGGAGTATGAGGATCATCTAAGGGTTATATTTCAAACTCTGAGGAAGGAGAGGCTATTTGGATGGTTAAATAAATGTGAATTTTGGTTATAAAAAGGTTCTTTCTTGGGGAACATGGTAATAAAAAAAGGAATCTAAGTTGTCCCTAAAAAAGGTTCTGGAATAGTGGTCGCATCCTAACACAATAACTGATATTCATTGTTACCTTGGATTAGAAGGATATTATATGATATTTGGGAAAAACTTTTCATGAATTTTTAATCCACTACCCAATTTAACATGAAAAGGGTATAAATTCATCTCAATAATGGAGTGTGAATAATTAGTCCAAGAGAAAAAGAAGGGATTGGTTACATTACCTATATTAACTCCACCCTTTATCTAATAAGGTTGTTTTATATTTTGAATTGCATATTTAAACGTGTTGGGTGTATCCTCATGGAAAATGAAAAGGTTATTTATTATTCATCATGAATGTTAAAGCCTAATGTGAAAAACTATCCTATGATTGACCTGGAGCTGGTTGTTGTTGTTTTTTATCTGAAGATATGGAGGCACTATCTTTATGGGGAGAAATGTGATATGTACACAGACCATTATAGTTTGAAGTATATTTTCAAAAAAAAAGGAATTGAACAATGGATAGAGGAGGTGGTTGGGACTTCTAAATGTATATTACTGTTCATTTCATTATCATCCCAAAATAGAAAACAATGATTCTGATACGAAGGACCCTATTGTGGTTTAAATAATGAGGATTCTAGGACATCTATTCATCAAAGACATAGTAAAAATGGATATAGGAATTGTAAGGTAGATAAAATCATCAACCATATTTCGAATGATTTCTCTACCATAATTATAACAGAATATCATTAAATATCAAATAGATGATCATTTATTATAGAAAAATATTGAGGATTTAAAGAATGGGATGTTTCCCGAGTTCAGTATCCATCAAGAAGGTATAAAAAAATTTAGTACAAGGCTATATGTTTAATATATTCCTGAACAAAATAATTAGATGATGGATGAAGCTCATAACTCTACATTATCATTATATACTGTAAAAACTAAAATGTATAAGGACCTGCATAATATTAATGGTTCGGATAACATGAATTGAGAGACTACCAACTACACTACAAGGTGCTTGGTGTGTCACAAAGTGAATGAAGGGTGAAATGTTTCTAAAGGGGGCTTATAATCACTACCCATATCCACATGGAAGTGGGAAAATATCACTATAGACAATGTCACTGGTCTCCTAAAAACATCCAAATGAAATAATATGATTTTTGTAGTGTACTGTCATAGTAATGCTACTCGTTTTATATATATTTGATAAAATTTATCTTTTGGCCAAAACACCAAGATATATATATATATAAAAAGTGGTAAGGCTATGTGGAGTCCCAATTTCGTTCTTTTTTATCATCATCATCCATGTTTCACATAAAATTAAACAGAAGTCTTCCACATGATATGAATATTGAATTAAATTTTATTACAGTCTATCACCCTCAAATTGATGGTCAATATGAATGTACTATTCATACAATCAATTTAATTCTTTGAACATTCCCATTCAAATTTAATGTTTGATGGGATCAAAATATCCCATTAGATAAGTTTTCATACCACAATAGTTTACAATAGAGTATTCTAATGTAAACCTATGAATATCAATATGAAATGTGATGTAGAACTCCTACATTTTGGGATGAAACTAGTTAGAAAAAGCCTCTTATGCCTAGCCTTGTGCAAAAGATAATAAAAAAAGTTTCATTTTATCCAGAAACACATAAAGGCTAATCAGAGTCAACAGAAGATCTATTACGTCAAACATTGAATGGACTTGGATTTTGGTGTTGGATATAATGTCTTCCTTCGAATTTTACCTTGTAAGAAAGACATGTGGTTTGGAAAAAATGGTATGTGCATCCCCAAGTACATTGGCCCCTTTGAAATCCTTGAGCTTATTAGAGTACTGTCCTATCAGGTTGAACTACCTCCAAATATTTCTTATTTTAATGATGCTTTCTATGTATGTCTATTGAGGATGTACATACTTGACCCTTCACATGTACTGAATCCTTAGGTGGTATAGCTGGAATATGAAATCTTTTATGATGAGTAGCTAGTGGATATCTAAGAAGCTGGATGTAAGGTTCAATTAAATAATACGACACCTCATTAAATTTTTGTTGAGGAACCACAATTATTAAGAAGACACATGGGAACCAAAAGATATAATGAGGTAGAGATACCATCACTATTTCTCAATCGAGGGAAATGAGATTCAATTTTATGGATTATATTTTTTATGGGGGGGAAACCTTATGACCTAAACATTTTGAATTCTAATTCTTCTATTAAATTTTTTATTATATAATATTATACATACCAAAAATATATCACTATAATATTAACGTCATTATATTTTGAAATGTGACCATCATGTTTTGACTATTATATGATGGTTGGTCAATTATAACCACTGGTCAATATGAACATTGGAAACTAGACTCTTAATAATAATTATTAAATTATAAATTTTTATTTATAAGTAGAAATTAAATAAGAAATTTAATGCAAAAAGGTGGGTTGATGGCCTCATCTAGTAGAGTAATGTCATATGAACCCCATTTATTAAAACATGTGAGGGAGTTAGTGTCATTGGGATTCACTTTTGAACATGAACAAGCCTATATTAAACAAGAGATGATTGAACTGAATCTCATTCAAGATATGTTCACGTTAGTGGAAATTACCACTCTGATGATGTTAGTCGAGCCACCCCTGAATCTATCTCCATCACACACCTAACCCTTACATCCAATATAGGAGTTATACAGGTTTATGATTTATGGAATTTGTTACTTAATGTATAATCCAATTTTAGATGTAAAATTCATGTTCCATCAATCATTTACTATGCATTTTCCTATGCATCTTCAATCAACTATTATTTTTAATAAATAAGAATTTTTATATTTAAAAGATAAATTTAGCATATATAAAAATTATTATGATAAAATAAAAATAATTTTTTAAATACTCACATCAAAATTATCTGATGGTAATTTTATTGTAATTTTCTAAAATATTTTTTTGGTGAGTAGTAAAAATATTGTTTCTAGTTTTCAGTTTGTTTAATGAAATAATAATGAAGAATTATTTAATAAAAAATACTGGTAGACTATTTTGTGTTATTATAACAAAATATTTTTCCAAGTGGCCCATACCATGGGAAATTCTATTATCTTGAATTTACAACAACCTTGGTCTCCATGGAAATTAATAAACAAATCCACCCCTTTTGGATAAATACTTAACAATTTATCCTTTAGTTTTTATTACCAATTCATACTTCAATAAACTAGGATATTTTTACCTCCCAATTTATACTCCCAAAGTGTCCTCAATCCCAAACTATCCAAATCATTGATTTTAGTATTTAAACTAAAAGATAAGGGAAATATCAACTTCTCTTTTCCATTCAAATTCCTTTTTTATGTGGCATGTTTTTCCAATTTCATTACTATGTTCTTAATTCCATTTTATTATATCCCTTTACTATATTATGAGTCTTCTAAAAATGTAATACCCATGTCCCCTCTATTTTTAATGTTTTATAAAACCATGTTCCATAACTTTTATGTTGCAGGAAGTTCTTCTCAAAATATATCTCATTTTCTCATGATATTATGTTATATTATTGTTCTAATAACCAACACTCTTTCTCTTCTACGAGTATTCACCATGATGTAAAAATGATATATTTTATTCCAGGATTTACATATATGATACCCACCTTCCTTGTCCGTCTATTTACAAAGACCTAATGAACATTCCATTAAGAACTTCGTAAAAACGTCATGATTTTGATATGAAACCTATTTATTAACTTCTACACGTGTTATTTATGAAATGTATTATAATGATCTATGTGGATCATATTCATTAATAAATATTAATGGTTCACCCTTATAGAACTCCAATTCATTGGGTAATGAATTTAATATCTAGATATGACATGTTTTATAATACCTTTGAGAAATACCTTGGGAATTTTTATGACATCTCAGTCATAAACAATGGTGATATGCTTATTATTGGATCAATTAAATGTTGTAGCCACATTTCCATGTTATTATTCATGTTATTATTATTATTATATTCCTCTTCTTTAGGGATTTATGTAGTTTATCATGTTTATGATTATATTTTTCAAGATCACAAGTATATTATTTCTTGTGTATTCCCTTACTGGTCCTTATCCTCACCCTTTCCTTTGATTTACATCCCGAGTTTATGAGATGTAGCAAATGTACTTATGATTAACCAATGAAGAGTCCTTTCAACTAGTTTAGAAAAAAAATTATGTTTTCATGTATTATGTACCATATTTCCAACAAAATATACTTCAAAATATCCTCTATTTTAAAAAATGTTCTGAAAATTTTCATTGTTAAAAAGATGGGGGTCATAACATCACCCAAAAGAGAACCTTTATAAATGAATTTGATGGAACTGAGGAAAACAAAAATATTTGATGACCACACTAGTAGCCTTATTTGTTTCAGATTGTGGCTGAGGTGAGAATAAACTCGACCCTAGAGGATCTAGCTACACTATATAAGAGGTATCAGAACATGCCAAATGAACAATTTATGAAATTTGAAAAATGGGGGGGATGTAGTTTATTGTTCATTACAGCAGTTTCCCCCCTTGAATGTTTTTACTAAAACATTTATTTGTTGTATAAATATATGAAACAAAATTTATAAAGTATTATAATATTTCTAAACTATATTTTTTTATATTTATATTCATTGGATTATATATACTTTTAAAACTACTATTCTGGGATAATTTATAATATAGGTTTACCATGTAGTTCATTATATTATTAATCTATGTCACATGATGAAAGATATGTTTTTGAAATTAATCAATTGTGTTCAACGATTATATTTTGTTTGAAATCTTATTTTTAATATTTATTTATCTCTAAAATTTGGGCAATTCTGTAAATTCAGTATTGTGATTTTTTATCAAATTTAGAACATTATTTCCGACTAAACAACATAACATTATTACACTGTATTTTTTCTTGAGAATCTAAAATTAGTCAAAAAAAAATTGACAATGAAAACATTTTTGTTCTTATTCTTCTTCTTAGACCATATCAATACTTATTCCTTAATTCTTTAAAATAGTTTACTGGAAGACCAATAAAAAATCATATTTATGTTACCTAAAGAAACCTATGACTTGAATATTATTGAAATGTAATTTTCAAAATATATTCATTCAATTTTTGGATTCTGTGATTTAGTTTACAAAAATTTACTTAAAATTGTTCTGTAAGAAAGGTAATTGTTTTCCTAATGATATGAATGATCTGTTTAGATAATCATTACATTATTTTTTATTAATTCCAAAAAAAATTCAAAGTAAAAGGCATAAAAATAATTAGTATTGATGAACCACAACATTAATCATTTAAAATAGGTAATGATGGAATTATCTCTGTGGAGTTAGTTTCAATGTTTAATCTTCTGAATGAATAATTAGTCATGTCAAATTTTGATCTAAAAATATCTAGAACATATTATGTAGATATGGAAAAATATTTTGTTTTGAAATATATTTTGTTTTATCTTCAATTTTATGCATTAATGTTTTCAAGAAATCCAAATCTATAAATATGAAATTTATGTATTTAAAGTGAAGATAACATGTCAAATTGATACAATAATATGTCAATATGTTACTAATTAAACTCTTATCGGTATAAATTTGTATTTTTTTAACAATTCACTTATTCTTTGCTGGATTAAAGTTCTGCACATGTTCAAATTAGAATAGAACTATTCTATATTCTTCCAATTCATGTGAGGAAAAGAGTGCACTATTTTGATGCTAAATATGAATAACATATAAATTCCAAATTTTATGAATATTTTATTGAAACATATCCATTAAAAAATAAAATCCAAATTATTTTTATAAAATATTTTTTTAATATTTTGTATAATTTATTACAACTTTTATCAATGTAATTATCGATTTTATTTTTTATTCCCTAAATTAAATCGTTATTAATCTGTTTATTAATTTAATTTTTATATCACAATAAAAGGTGATATTTATGGTATAAATATATGGGTGGGATAGAATATCGGGAAATTTTGTGCAATAAATACTAGAAATAAATGGTATTGTATCACTTGAACAATATAAAAAATAAATGTGAAATTTTTTTCTAAAAATAATTTTCATTACGGGGGATAAATTTAATTGAAATTTATTTATTCATATATTTAAAATTTCCCTTATTTTTTGTGTGTATGTTAGTGATGGTTTTCTGGGTTTTTTGATCGTAAAATATAGGTATATTGAGTGGACTATGTTGATCCAATAATTTCATTATTTTTTTTTCTTTTGATGCTCACAAACATCCAAAACAATGTTTCTAATATTGTTATTTTTTTTTGAATTTTAGGATAATAATCACTGAAATTTGTATTTTATTTCAACATAATTGACTAATTATTTATACTATGAGATGGTTATTTGATTTCTCAAACTATAAGTATTATGGAAATTAATATAAGAATTTTTAATACATTGTTTGTAAAAAAAATATTAAGAAAAAAATGTGGTTTGTGTACCATATATTTGGAGTCAATGTTTAGATCATGAACCATGCATATGGAGGAAACGATACCTTTATGGAAAAAATGGATGGTTAATCATCATAATTTTTTAAATAATTGTTCATTCTTAACTATACATTAGATGCTTATATTAATATTGATAACCACTAGATTGGATTAGTCAACTATGAAGTGTTTAAATATATATTCCTTATGAATTATTTGCAACTGTCTGGCCAAAATGAAATATATTATTAAATATTATTAAAGACCAATTCAAAATATCTTATTAAAATGATTAAATCATTGATATACCTATGTAATTTTGTGAAATTCTGTTAAATTCTTATATTCAAATACTCCCAATTTATCATGTGATATTTCTGAATATGTATGACTAGAGTAATTTGATTATCATGAAAAATTCATAGTGATTAATTTTATAAAGAGATATATATGACATAAAAATGATTATATTTCGTCACCAATAGAGCATAACGTTGAATTAAAACATTTTTTTCATCTAATTATTTTGATGGAATCAACTATTGATGCTACTGTATTTCATTGTTAATCATTTTCCATAGTTCAACAAATCATTTATCTGAGATACCGTTTGGAGAAAACATATTTAATCATTTTCCTAGAGTTTTCTCCCTATAGTTTAATGAAATCATGAATTACATTTGAGAATATTTTTATATTGTGATTTATTAAAAAAAAAGTCTACCAGTTACCACTAAAATATTGATATGATCCAATACTCAGCCTCTACATCTTAATATTTTTCCTGGTGATTTGTCGACTTCTTATACTCAGCCTTGATGGAGATTTAGGTTCACATATTGAGTTGTGGATATTTTAGTTATCAAAAGAAGAAATAAAAGAACATGTGAAATCCTTTTTATAAATGTTTCAATTGCCTATAATAAGTTGTATAGGTCTCAAGATAAGAGTACCTTCTAGTAAAAATATTGAAGCACTTGTAGTGAGAGCTGGTGGATTACACTAGTGGATTCATCGACACTAAAAGACTATACATAAATTTAGTCATTTTATTATTTATTTTCCTCTTCTCAATAAGATTTTAAGGAGAGGTAAATAATAAAATTAACCTCAAAATGGAAATATTGTTTCATTCATTATTTTAAGGGAACATTATTCCTCACCAAACTTGTGTCTTTTACTTTTCAATTTTAATCCAAAAAAATTATCTGTAAATATTTTTGTTTTTAATTAAGAAATGATATATTATTTTAATATAATTTGATATAGTTTAAAACATAATGAGAACCATTATGAGTAATATTTTCATCATAATTTTATATTAACTAATGGTATTTTTTTATTTTCATTTTCTGAACTATGGATAATTTATCCACCGGGTAATATTTTTAATTTTTCACATTAATTTAATAAATTAGTGAAATAAATCAATAAATATATTAGTTTCATATTTTCTGTATAATATTCAATAAAACAAATATAATTTCTCCTTATATTTTTGTGTGTTATATAAATCCCCAATTAATTGAATTCTTACTAGAAATTTCCAACATAAAATAAAATCTATTATGGTCAATATTTTTATAGCATCATCAGGGTCCAACATAACATCCTTAATAAAATGATTTCCCCTCATACATTGAAAAGGGTTTCATTTCTTATTTTTTTGAAATTAATTTTATGATCAAACATATCCATCCATTATTCTTAATAAGATAGATCATGTTCTAATTAAAAAATTTCCATTTTTTATATATAATGTATATAAAATATATATCAACTAAATTGATATGTGGAGCACATAAATAACTAATTATAGACATGGAGTGATTTTTATTTCATATGATGCGGTCCCTATACAATCTATAGTATCAATAGGGTTGTGATATTTAGGGATTAACACTCCATTATTCTAAAATCACATAGCCATACCTAATAAGAAACTCAAAAAAATAAATTTTCACCAACATCAATCATTATATATCATTGATGATTATCAGTAAGGTTTTTCAATCTAATTTTCCTTACTTTAATACTTTTCAGAATGATTTGACCTTTTATACCATTTCCTTAACTACTCATTCCATAATAACATACACAACAAATTTTAAGAAAACATGTTACTGTTTTTTATAAAATTCAGAATAGAAATTCATATTGAGGAATTTAAATGGTAGAGTGGAAATTGTTATTATATGAGAATTCAAGTAGTTGTAGATGATGATAGAAACATTCCATGAAATCTATGTAGAATTATTTGAGAATCCCATCACCAATATTATTGGTCCTTTTAGTTTTATACACTAATTATGGATAATATGATATGATAAAGACACTATCCATGTTGAATTCTCATTTAATTATTCAATATAATGTATATATAAAACATTATTCTCAAATATATATAATTGAATGTGGTAAACCATTCTTCCATAAATTATTTTGTATGTAAAAATTACAATTTTACAATGTGGTAATTCCTTTTCAATTCCCTTGATGTGTTCCTTATATATATTTCAATCAACCATTACACATATTTAATTATTTCAATTAGAATTATTATAATGGTAAATGATGAAATATTTTGTATTGTTCACCGATATACATTACGGTATAGTAAATCGATTCATCATCCATAATGATATGACATATTTACTCATTTTCATTTAGGATTACATTAATTAAGGTATATAATCCAGAATTTCCCATTTCTGGTTATCCAACCATATGATGTACAGATATCAATATGCATATTTTTCTTCCAATGTGAATAAAAAAAATAACAGCTATGTGGATTATACATAATCTTCATCTTTAATTTTTATAATGATGAGACACATATTTTTGTTCCAAATAATATTAGGTTATGTTATTAAAAAATGATATTTGGAATAATTTTTACTGTCATATATCATCTTATATCATCTTTAATGGACTCCTTGGTTGTCAAATAAATGGATGGTAACAAATCATTTGGAAATCGTTGTATATCATCATTTTAATTATTGTTTTCATAAAAATTCATTACATATCAATAAATATCATTCCCCATTTAATAGCCATCATAGATAAAAGAGCATGATCCATTTAACATAATATACTAGAGATAATGTTTTATTTCCAGGGATTTTAATGTAGTGTAAAATCAATTTATTTGATGTAATGTAATCGTCTACTATGAAAAATGTTTAAATCATTCTATGTTAATATATAAAATATACTACTAAAATAAATAAATATATATATATATTACTTTTCACATTATGGCTACTTAATTCAAATCATTAATATAATAAATACCTTTTCTTTCTCCTGATCAATATTCTAATAATTTTTCACAATATTTTTCTATTTACATGTTGCATAATCTATATTCTATTCATTTTGGAATTTCATACATCCCAAACCATTTATTGATGAATCAAAATACATCAAAAATCATTATACATTGTATGGTTATCTAGGTTAATTTATAATTAAAATTATTTTCACATGATCCTTCAATTTGCCTTTTCACTATTCTCTCTGATGTAACATCACTACCTTTTAGGATAATTTTTATAGTGTATTATATAATCATGATAACTTTATCCCAATATATAAGTATTATATAGCTAATATAAGAAAACTACTAATATATGTCATATTATAAGCTGTAGTACATTCCTTAAACATTTTTATATGAATGACGCGCTAACATACCCCCATTGATAATTACCATATCTATGAAGGATAAATTTGTGTCAAATATTCACACATGGTAATTTTTTCAATTAATATTTAACAATTTATTTATCCTAATAATGAAATTATTTTCTTATTTTTTCATTCTCATAGAATATATGATAATATTAACAATATAGAGTATATTATTTTTTTAATGGGATTACTTGAATAGTATAATCAATAAAATTAACAATGTTGTAATTCCATTTTAATGATTAAATTATATCATTAAATATTTCTTACGATTAAATATTTTGAGGATGTATATCATTAGAATATTTTCTAAAATTAACCCTAATTTTGGTAATTATATAAATATCCACCTTTTATAATATTTTAGTGTCACTATATTGACCATATAAGTCAAAAATATGAGGTAAATTACACTTTTTTTGATCATTATATTATAATTTTAATTAATATTAATGAAAAAAATATGAAACTATAAAATATTGTGAAAAAGAGGGATGATGTTCCACATTTTGAATCTCAATGGAATTTAAAATGATTTTATATATTATTTTAGTGTTTCATATTCAATTATTATAAATCAA
This sequence comes from Viscum album, assembly GCA_963277665.1. NCBI lineage: Eukaryota > Viridiplantae > Streptophyta > Magnoliopsida > Santalales > Viscaceae > Viscum > Viscum album. The sequence continues at coordinate 1,759,602,770 of OY728120.1, read as the reverse complement.
GGGGTTGCGTTCGATAAGGATACATTGATATTTCCATAGATTTATGTATAAGTTTCAGAAAAATATTATCCTCAATTTCATGGGTAAAATCTGTTAAATAATTGAGAAATATATCCATATATAACCAAAACTCTGAAAACATTATTATTTACTTACACCTATGTAATTTTAGAAAACAGTCAATTATTATTGTATGTTAATACCCATATTCATGTATTTTTTCCAAAGGGTGTTCATCATTATTCATTGATCAATCATTAATCATGGGTTGATTATGTATATCAAATGATATTTTCATCCCACATTACTTGATGAAACTTTAATTATATATAGTCTAACCATTCCTAGTATAACATCATATTCTACTAACAAATGATGAAATATAATTAGAGGACGTATCTTCTAGAAAACTAGTATTGGGAAGTGTTATATTACATGAATTATATCATTACAACAAAATGTTATTTAGTAATAATTTAATATCCTTTGTATGATGATATGAATCAATATATATAGATAATATATAATAAAATAAAAAATTCATTTTTTCTTAATAATTATTTTTCATTAATAAGAATGCATTTAATGACCTCAATAAAATGATTTCATTTAAATTCTTGTAAGAAAAATAAAAATTTTATAATGAATGATTAGAATAATAAATTTTGAATATGAAACATTATAATAATATGAATATCAAAAATACCCCATGAGGTGTATTAGAATATGAATAATTTATTATATCATATGATTCATTTGATTAACTCAAGATATCATTTAGTTGGATTATATTATAATGCTTATGATAATCGAAAAAAAATTCCCCTTTCTATTAATAACTAAGATAAACCAATCATATAATACATAAATTTCACATATATTACTTAATTTTATCAATTTATCCAACTATTAAATGAACAATCATAGAACCCAATTATTTACCTTCATAATATATTTTTCTCACAAAAAATCATTATTGAATATTATTTCATCAAAATCATCCATAAAAGTCTATAAAAAGAAATTATAAGAATAATATTCTTGTAATTACTCAGGTGAATAATAAGCATAAGGGGTTAGGTGAAACAAATATATATGGAAAGTATTTCAAAGTGTTATAAATGGTTACGCCATAACTATGAGAGAAAACATAAACATTGGATAATTAACTGATTAATAAGAACACGGAAGCATGTGATTTTTATTTAAAAAACAATACAATGATTCATGTTAGAATAATAATCACCTAGGAATAATTAATAAGAAACATGGGATAATTATCACGACTTATGGTAATTACATGGGAATGAAATAAAATAATGAAATATTGAATAAAACTAAAGACATATAACTATATCATTATGATTACACATTACTGTGGTAATTTTTACCCCAAATATTATGTAAAATGTTAAAGGAAACCATGAACATTAATAATGTTTTTATAAAAGATAACTGAAATATTTCTCACATGTATGGTTGTGAAAATGATAACTTCATTCATGTCTATATATCCCATTAACATTTAAATAGATAAAAATTATTACCCAATGATTTAGAGTTCTATATTAAAACAACCAATTTAATAATTATTATTCATACTTATAAATAATTTCATAAATCAAAACTAAATCTTGTTATAAAAATATAATGAAAGGAAGAATATTTAAAAAATAATTTTTAAAAGATATCTCACAAATTGACGCCATGAAATATATAGGTCGATAAATAAAATTGCTCTAAAAAATGAACAATACAAGAGGATCATATAAAGACTGATCATTATAATTTCTCCATATGAGAAAAAAAATCTTATTGTGATGAAATTTTATTTGTAACAATAACAAAAAATAATTTCCCTAAAACAATTATTACATCATCCTAAGTTAACAATTATATTTTTATAGCCAAAAAAATCATATTAGTGATGGTGAAATGAATAAATTTTGAAGGAATTGTTATTAAAAATTCATCAATAATGGATCCTTGAAAAGGAATATGTCTTATATAAAAAAAATTATGTATGTTATAATTTAAAACATAGTCAAATGAAATTTATTTTTAATCATTTTAGGTATATTTAGTGAATTAATAGTTTAATTTAACTGATATATAATTTCATTTGTAATATTGATATAGTATAATTTGATATGTAAATTTTAAAATATATATTATTTATTAAAAATAGTTAAAAAACACTTCAGAAATGAAAAAAAATATAGATATTAAGGAGATGAAAAAATTATTCATGATGATATTTGATCATAACAATGTCCTTTTTCATTAAGAACGAAATGAATCAATGTTTACTATTTTTATATGAAACTTTACTTACCCTATATTAAATTTAATGTAATATATGAAATATTGGAATAGAAGAACACAATATTCCTATAAGAACATATCCATAAATGAAATATTTTGACCCAAATAATTAGATTGTGTCTACGAAACCAATAAATCATATTTCGACTTGGTCATACGAATGGTATCATCAACTATATTAAACATGGTATTATTATTAATATATTTTTATATATATTTGTTAATATACAAAATAAAATTCATTCATAATTTATTATTAAAAATTAATTATTATTTTTTAGAATTAATATGTTGTTCTTAATTATCAAGCATGTTCTATTCATGCCTCCATATGGTAGTTATGGTACACGATACTATATTTTGTTTTCATAACATCAAGAAGGGTAATTGATGGAAAATTAATATAATTTATATAGTTAGGAACTGTAGTGGTATTTTTCTGATTTTTTCAAAAAATATAGATAAATAGAAGGAAAAATCTAATTTTTGTAATTTTTTATTAAAAAAATATTTCATTTACTATTGGATTAAAATATTATGTCTCCCATTCTATTAAAATAGTATATTCTTTACACAATGTTTTTAATGAATAATTGAATTTTTTTTTTGAATAAACAGACAAAATACATTGTGATATATTATTTTTAAATTGGTTTTTAAGGGCCCACCATTAAAAACTCATAATTAGATTTTAATGAAGATGATTAAAATTAAATATGTGAATTTCTGTTCCTATCAGCAATGAAATAAATTCAAGTATAAATGTATGAATTAAAAACTGTCTAGGGTAAATTTTAAAACGTATTAATGATAATAATGAACTAGAAATGAGATAACATGATTTAAGAATGATATTATATGAGGTGTAGAATATGATTGTTACTGTAATAATTATAGAAATAAAATTATTATATATTGTATATGAGTTTAGTTATACATACATTCCATTTTATATTTTGTGAATCATATATGGATTTTTAGATTAAGAGTAATTTCAAAAAATAAATTATAATACTATGGTTTCACATAATATAATTCATTTACATTGACAAATTTAACGAGAATTTATCTATACAATGAAATTTTTCGAAATGGAAAATTAATTTCATCTATGGAGGAGCCACAAATTTGTTGTTATAATATATAGAATAATTGTTTTACATAGAAGATATATTAGTTAAGGAATTATATTATTAATAATAGGGCCATTCTATATGAAAATATAATTTGTTATAAATATTTTTATAGGGTAAAATATAATTGTGATGATCTCATAATTTTTAAGATCATATATGGATTCAAACATAGATATGCATGGGGATATTTTAAAGTAAAATTTTAATATTTAAAGGTATTATCTATATTATATGATCAATGTAATGCTACTCTAGAGGAATTTGAGGGTAAAAACCACAAAATTAAAGGATTCTAAATGTTATATTGAGCTTTAAGGAAGCATTTTTTATGATTTTTTTAAATAAAATGATATTTATTACATGTTCTTCATGGATTAAAACACCGTGTTCATTTTATTTGATAATGAATTGAGATTTGACTTATGTAAGTATTCTAATGGGGGGTTTTGGTAACCAAACATGAGTTCAATATGACAAAAGTAGGTACAAATTCATATTTTCATATACATAGTGAATTCAATAGAATAATATATTTTATATTATTTTTATATTTAAATGAGTTTTAAATTGATGAAAGTAATTTATATCTCAAGGATACGTGATATGGTATTTTTATTGATAATATTTTAATCATTTATATGTATATTTCGAATGATGTAAGTTAATTTAGGTAGTGACCATTCATCAAATTGAAGACATTTGGGATTCTACTATAAATATAAATATCTTCATAATCCTGCAAAATTCACATGATATTTTATAGAGTTACTATAAATTGATTTTTTAATAATCATATTCAAATGATTTTATGTTAATATAGATTATATAAATGATAATATAAAATGGATTGTTAGTATTTCTACTATAATTATAACGTATGAATATATAAATGTAAGAAGAAGGAGTCATAATTTGGCGGTTCACAAAAGAATGTGGCATGGTGACATGAGAATTGAAGAAGGTTTAGGAAGAACTAACTGACAATAAATCTAGAGTTAGGGTGAAGACATAAAGACTTGATCAATAATCTATAAATTCATGTAAATAATATACATATGTATAAAAAATAATTTTGGTTTTTAGAGTACGATAATGCCATGGTTAAATAGGAGAAACCTAGTGAATGGGAGATCACCCTTTTGATATTTGTGTTCTAAGACCAAATATTTGTACATTTATTACAAGTATTATCAATGTATTGAATAATAATAAAACTAAAAATGGAACATTGTTTTACATGAATCTAATTTAATAATGTCATAGAGTTTAAATAGCATTGATATGGTCATAGAAGTTCCCCTCTATGATTAGATCCATGATGCATTGAGATGATATACTCTTATAATATTATATGGTATGATAACTTACTATGATGGGAAACATTGTACATAGACTATTATGTATGAGTAATCATAAGTAGATGTGGATTATTCGCATAAATTTTACACATAATAGTCTCCAAGATGGGATATTATGAGAACAAACCCTCCAGTACTATTTTTTCATGTAATGGTGCAATCAGATATTCTTCTCTATGAGCCCATGTGAAGGCCCTCTGAATATAAAATGATTATTAAATCATGTTACAACTCACATACAATGATTTATTTTGTAAACCATGATGATAATAGTTCATGGGGAAGTTGTATACATTAGGTGTTCCATGAGGGTCATGTCATTAATGAATATGTTGAGGAAGGATTTTTTCCCTTCATCTTTATGGAAGTTTATTTCTTACCCATTTGATTTCAATAAAAACATCACATAAAATAAAAGGAAAATGTTGTTACGATGAGTTTATTGCAGATTGTCAATGAAAAAAATATCATTCATAATTGTCGGTGATATTGATGTTAAACCTGATTGATTAGATATTAGGGAAAATGGATTATATGACATAAAGAGAATTCGAATATAGTTTTGGATGTTCCAAAATTATGTTATTTTTCCCAGGTGGCTTTACCCTTTTTTAGAAATAAATCTTGGACTTTAGGCATGTCCACCTAATAGCAATGTGAAAGAGTCCTAGAGGGTTACATAGTAAAGGTTTCCATTGATTTAAATTATGTTCAATTTGAGTTTAATAAATTGAAAAAAATTATACATTTTAATGAATAAATTTATTCATATTATATTTTTGTTATCAATTATATAAATATTTATCCATCGGATTCTGAATATGATATTTAGTTTATTTATATAATATTTTAATAAATATTCCTTCAATTTTTTTAAATAAAATATTTATTTATGAATAAAATATTTACTCAGGTTTTCAATAATTTATAGTTGATTTTGAATGGACCATGACCATTATTGGTGACAAATATTAATTAACAGTCCCATTATATAATATATTTTACTGTGCAAGTTGATGCATACTAAAGAATAATAATTATATATATTTTTTACAATGTGATTTATTAAATGTAATAAATGTTATTTAGTTTCCATTATACAATTGAATAATATTTTAACTTACATCCAAAAACTATAAATAGGTTATTATATCTATTCAGTAGAGAATCCAAAATTGAGAAAAAGGATTTTTTATGCATAATGAATTCTATCTCAACTCCTCCTTCCCTATAAATCCCAAAAATTTTATGTGAAAGAGATTTATTCAAGACTATAGAATAAGCGATCAAGAATGAACAACAAAATACATTCAAATCATTACGAAAGCACATGGAGATTTAGTGGTGTTCTTTAGAGATAATAGGATCTGGTGTGGATCCTGGATAGCGTGATTCTATCCATGGATCCTCATAGCATAGTTAAATTTATCTCAAACGGTCTCTTTTGATGATCAAAATTAATAAAAAAATTCTTAATCCCATATATTTATTTTTTAATTTATTAAATAAATTATTTATTAATTTTACATTCAAGATCCTTTCTCATAATATTAGGAAACTATTGTTAAAAAAATTAAATATATCACCCAACTCTGATTCCTTCCTCTATGTCTGGAACCCATAAGATGTATCATACTCGTAACATTTAAATTTATAATTTTTTTAATTGTGATCTCTATGAAATTGTGGTTATATTTTCATTTTATGTTATTTATTATGTAATCCTATTTGAATTAAGATTTTATCAAAATATTAGTCATCATAATTCAAGGAGTCCTTTTCTTAGTGGTTTACGAATAAATGGTGAACTAATATAGATGCTTTAATGAACATCGAAATAATTTTTTGGTAAATCTAGTTTACATGGGAATAAACCGGTGCACACACCATATACCCTTGTTCACGTTATCATGATATGTCAAGAAATTTACTACCCGTCATTGTCTTCTTCCACACTATGTGTTGATTAGGAAAAACTGGCACATGGAAAGAAGATACCAGGTGTGTTTTTTGAATTTATAGACTATGTTGTCTATCCTAGATAACATTCGAAATCCCAAGCCATTTAACATGGATATATGGAAACTAAGTTATATGGTGTGTAGCTGCATGTACATGTCATGGTCCTATTAATGAAACAAATTAAAAATACATTAAATTTGAAAACTAAATCATTGAAACATTATTTTATTGATTATAACAATGTTTTGCGTCTGATAATTTAATACTTATTTTAAATAATTGGAAATTATCAGTTAACATATTATAATTAATATGTCATTATTGTTCCAACCATTTATTTTCCATTAATTCAATTAGTGATGAGTATCTCCAAATAAAAATGTATTATCATTAATGATGAAAGGGAAATAATTATTTTATTGATTAATTGAATAATTATATATAATTATCTTATATAATAAAAGAATAAATAAATAAATAAATTATCGCCATTTACATTTGCTAATTTTTTGTAAGTGTGACTATTCATTAGCTTGGCCAAGACTTGTGTTTGTGTTGGAATTTTAAATTGATTTCATTTCATGAATTTGAAATAGATTATTATTTAATTAAATGTTATCATGTGTTTCATTCCTCCCTCAATTATTTTTTTGGATCTCTATGTCCAAAGATATTTATGTAATCCCCTTTAAGCAATCCTTTTTGTTCCCATTAAATCATAGTGATTAAAAAATATTTTTAAATTAATGGAATATCTCAATTCACATGGAGTCATTTCAAGATTATAACATAATGATTCCAACCTAAGAGATAAAAATTAAGAAAACTAGAATGTCATAACTCATTCCAAGACCTGTATTAAGATTTATTTACCTTAGGACAAATGTTGATTTAATTTCTGCTAATTAAATCGTCTATTAAATAAATCTCATGAGCAGTTTATTTGGTAATTATTTATTTATATATATGAAATTTTTTATTTTAGGGATAAAAATCCCTCTTTACAAAATATATACGAACTAATGTGAAAATATGAAAATAAAATAAATTTATTATGTGTAAATTTTTTATCCAATAAAGAAATTTTTTTATGTAATATCAACTAAATATTAAAAGATGTGTAAAAGAGAAAACAAGATAAAATTTATGCATAATAAATTAAAATCACTCAATTAAATATTAAGTCAGACTAATCCTTCTATTACATGACTTTGAATGAAACCATAGGAATAATTGTTGTATATGGTCAAAGCCTTGATAATTTATTTTATTTGTGTGTTCTCATGAGATTTTTGGGTTCGAATAACTGAAATTTTAATTTTTTAATTGACAATGTTTTTTGGATTAAAATTTGGAGGAAAGGGTTTAGGAAATCTAGTTTAGGATTTCCAAATAGGGTAATCAACTCAACAGGTCAAGATGTTTTAAGTCTTTAGTTGCAATTACTACCTACCTAATTAATTTTTTATGGTTTTCATGTCCAAGGTCTGGATTATGAAGAAATCGTTTTGGGATACTTGTGACTTTAATGTTAAAGCAACATAAAATTCCATGTTCAATGGGGAGGGATATTGAGAAATGAGTAGTGGGAGACAAAATAAAAAATCATTAACCAAATTAATTTATTGTATATCACTTATTTTGTAATCAATAAAATTACTTATAATTTTATATTTTTAATTATAGAATAAAATGACAAGTCAACAATCCACACTGTTCTAATGATAAATATTCGAGAATGATAACATTTTAATATGCAGTAACTTATATGATTGGTATACACACCTCTGATTTGTGCATGATAGAATCCCAAATTCTTGACCCTCCTACTAAATAGCTATGTGATGAAGAGTTCTATTTCTGTGAAAAATAATTGTGTGATTTTTTCACTATTTAATGTTTTATTCATTCATCAATATCAAATTAAATAACGATGTCCCACAAGAACATAGACTTGTATAGTATTCATGGTCACTTAAGTGGACTTTATCAGGAGAGATATAGAAATGAATGTTTTGATATTTCAATGGTTTATTTCAGACAAATCATTGAGAGGGTATTATATCTAGGACTCACATGTTCAATGTTATTGGATACATTGAGCACTTAGAGGATATAGGTTTTAAACTCTCTAAAGAACTATGCACTGAACATTTTGGAATAAATCCCTTGGAGATTATTTGGATTTGTTGAGAATTTTAATAAAACATCATTGAGAAGTCTCTTCCAGATCTTTTGCCAATTCTTTTCCAAGTAGATAAGTTTACAAAGAAAAAAAAATATTTCGCCCTTATGGTGAAAAATGGATAGGGAAATTAAATAGAATTAATCCCAATGATTCTTAAAACCATATCTATAAGAGGAAGATCAAGGAAAAAGCAAGGAAACATGATTCTATATGTTTTTTATTTATAAATTAGTTCCATTGGAAGAAAAACTGCACATATCCAAAGAATCATTGGATGTTTCAGGTTCATTTTTTATCATGTAAAATTTATTAGTTTATACACATTGGGTATTAGAACTAGCTTGTGGTTATCACATATGTATTCAATTATAGGAACCATATAAATTCAGAAATACTGACCAAGGAGAGGTAGATCATCAAGCTTCTAATAGAGTTAAACTTTATTCTATAACTATGGTGGCCTGCAACCTTGCATTGTAGACTAGAAGGTTTTTTTTAAATGGTAGTTATATTGTTCATTGAGTTACTAGAAACATTATTTTTTTATCTAATCATGATATAGATTGTTTTAATTTCAAATTTGGGAATAACAATTTCTTCTTCTATAATTATTGTTTTTTAGGATACGGAGAATTTAATTAATGGAGTTTCATTTTTTTATTTCATGAACCACAAAATTGAAATTGACAAAAAATCTACTTTACATGAATTACACCACACCAAAAATTAGCATCACCAGCTAGGTGATATTAATGAAAATAACTTGAATAAATTACATTATGAATGATATTTATATTATTTTTAACTAAAACCACTTGGTGTATTCCATGCATGTTTATAAGTATTGTCCTATCAAGTTCAACTTGACCCCAAAAATGGAAATAATTAAGAAAACTAGAGACACGACCTGAATAAATAGAACATTCTGATAAAGAAAAAGGATCCACACACAAGATTCAAAAGTGTTGAACAAGATAGAAATTTGTACGCAATAGCCATATGTTCCTATTGTGACATCAAAAGGACTTGTTTTTTCCCAACCAACCAAAAAAAAGATAACGGAGATGCATGATAGTGGAGAGGTCGACACATAAAAGACTATCCCACACATAAGTTTCATCCACACCAAATGTGACATCAAATTTCCACTCTCGCACTACAATTCTTATGTTCCACTGATGAGTATTTTCCCAAAATATAGAATGGATACCCACTTTGGGGGGTAACAATCCAAATGTTGAACAATTTATACCACAGGTGCATGACCACCTCTTCCATGATAGTGTACATGGCATGGATCACTCAAGGTAAATGATCTTGCATAACATGTCCCATTGGGTCCCTATTCTTGTGGTACCACAAGGGATTGACCCTATCCAATTTCATTGTAGCCTAAGGAATGTAAATAGAAAAGTCCCATCTTGTGTACAAAACATGCCCTTGCTCATCACCTCTTCCACTCATCCACCTTTCCTTTATGTTAAATCCTACAATATGTCATGCACCCATTACCTTATGCTCTATTGATTAAAAATAGACAAATGTACCATGTTTGATCCTTTTTGCATGCACCCTACATATCTTTCACCAACCTCCACTGTGCGCTCCTCCAGGTTTTCATGTATGGATTTTTTTGTACCTCATGTAGTGCCCCATGTTGTGTTACCCAACTTAATTATTCTTCTCATAGTTACACTAATTACTATTTATTTTTCATTTATCTACACTAACATGGAACCCTATATTGACTAATCATCAACCCCACTCTCGTTTTGAATTTCTGTTTCCTTCCCATCCCTAAGTGTGGGTGGGTATCAATTAAATAATTCAATGGCATGAGGAGGGAGCCCTCCATGATGGTATTGTAGGAATTAAAATTGAGAAGTGACATCATCCTCAACACATGATGTTAAATTGTATCCTCACCCCGATGAAATAAACAAGGGGTTCCCTACCTTTGAATTTTCCATGCCCACTCATATTCATTAGAGTGAGATATTCCCCACATGTAATTAGATCCTTTTCACATGGGATAACATCCACCCCGTGGTGAAGGAAATCCCTCTGGGAGTAATCCCCTAGCCTTTCTTTTGGGAGGAATCACTCATTATCCTATTTTCCTCCTCCATACACAATGATTATTGAGTGGATACACATCAAGGAATCTCAACACCCCATACCTCTCCGTTTGGGATTTTTCACCACAGGAATCTTCTACACATGAGCCCCACACCATCATTCACTGACATATATTTGGCGATGTGAGTACATAGTCTATTGCATCTTCCTATTTCTCACACCATGAATGAATCACCAACGCTATGAAGTTATTATTGGCTATGGCACCCTCATCCCTCCATTCATATGACCTTATGTACACCCCACACCATACCCTTCCAAACAATATGGGAATGATAACATTAAACTATATATGGTACATATTATTCCCAATAGAGTTTTAATATTGACCAATGGAAATCAATGGTGTCCCCTCTTTTCGGTCCACCCTCTATTATCTACCACATGTGGTGTCCAGATTAACCTTCACGGTGTTGAATCTTCCCATTATGGGACACAACATCCATGGTATACTTTCACAAAAGTTCTAACCCATCCATCTGGTAAACCTTAAAAATATTTATTCATAGGGATATATCTCCTTCGTATACCTTCATGAGGCGTTCTTATTATTTCTACTCTATCTCTTCAAGTCTTTGAACTCACAGAATACCTTGTGTAATACATGGGATGCCTGAGGAAAACCATGGAATACATGCTTTCGGAATAAGATACCACATGATCTCCATGGGATGCCTCAGATTCTGTGACCTTGAGAAACCCTCCTATGTTGAATAATATTAGTGACTAATGATTTAGCATTCAGACATTCCTATGATTCCCAACGTGACAACTTCCATGACCAATGGTTTCTACCCTTGAAATCACCCATTGAATTTCTAGATAGAACCACTTTACAAAACTGGTGTCCCCAAAGAGATGTCATCTGGAATGAGATTCAGGAACTTGTCTTAATCTATAAGTGAGACATATAATTGGTGAGGAATTTAGAGGAGGAATCCATAGAAGGATGGGATGACATACCATCATCCCATTTAGATAAAGGATCAGACAATAACCTGTAAAGTAATTGGTTCATCCCACCTCTAAAAGAAGGTAATGCGTGGAAAAAAATTTGATAATAACATGGAAGCAATATATGAGGCGGATGCGCCCTGGTGAAATCGTAGAAATAGAAATTTTGAACCTAATGTGAATTCCTTTTAACATGAGTGTTAGTATCATTCAATACAATAATGAATAATCATGTTACCAGATCTATATATCTAGAGACAGGTCCACCTTATCAAATAGTGTGTCTGGCATGAAACTCACTAGAATATGGGGCAGTTAATTGTTGGTAATTTTAGTCTATAACATTGTAAACACAAATCTATATCTCCATCCATGTAATAATGGATATTTTTTGGTCATTTGGAATTGCTTTCCATATATCCATAATTACAAATGAATCTTCTTAGTTTATAGGACCTAATCTATAGGAAACCAATCAACCCCACCCATAAATAACTATAAAAGTTATGTAAGAATGGAGAAACCATGAAAAACTTCTCTATTGTCATGATTTTATCTTATACCATGGAAAAAAGGTGCCCATGGCCCATATCACCCTTTGAAATCATCTAGTGGAGGGTGATGGACACCCTTATACATTGGATCAAGCAGGATGGGGTCATTCCTATGAGGTTCATCTCCCACTAGGCCATGTATACATCAATGCCTCACTAACACAAACTCCCCCAATGATCTTTCATTGATCAAATTCTCCCAATATCAACATCCAACCACTTCGGGAGCCTCTCTAAAGAGTGTTCCTATGACTCTATCCTTTACCCCGTGGTGGTAGGGGATGCTCAGGTCACCCCAGCTATGACTACCTTCTAGATCCAACCAATGAGGGATCACAGTTGGTCACTTCAATAACAATAATGACTGGTCCCCCAGGATGAAGTGCAGGTTGACTACTCCACCACTATATTGTCCTTAGTCCTGATAACCAAACACATGTGTTGGGCCCAAGCTCAAATGGATTTATTCCATGTAGCAAAATCTTCCCTAGATCTAATGGACCAGACCACAACAAGAACATTCCTTTAGATCTCTACCATTTCAATGTATGGACCCATTATTTCCCGATCGAAATTGAGACCATAGCCTCCTCATAGGCAGTCCAGGTTGGATATTTCGAAGGATGGCACCATCGACAGCCATCGAAGGAAGACCTGGGATAATGAGTTCCAGTACGGAGGCCCTCTTTATACCATCTCCCGATAGAGTGCAGTTTCTCTCCATGTTCACCGCATTGACCAAATAGGAGGTCATCATCACCTTGTCGACATACATCAGATAGGTACTCCCTATGTCTATGGTTCCCGATGTGGAGGTCCTCCCCATGTTAGGGACCTTCAACCTAGAGGTCCTGCTCACATAATTCTTAGACCATGTGGAGGTCCTCTTCACCGAATAACTGACCCAATGGAATACCTTCCTCGCTTTGTCACCAACCAGTATATAGGTCTTACCCAAGATTTAGTCCACCAGTGTGGAGGTCCTCCTCACTCCCTTAACCATCAATGTGGTGGTGCAACCCATGTTTCCATCATCACAAAAAGAGTTCATTTTCTCTATAGCACTCATTACAGCAGAGGTCCTCCCCTATTTTCCAGAAAACATAATGGAGGTCCTCCCCACATCCCATTTTATATATGTTTCGGTGTTCTGTTCACCTCTACTCAACCATGAAATGTTCATCCCACTCAACCAAAAATTAACATATTATCCCTTGCCTTGTTCCAAATCTATAAATCATTAGTAGACAATTGTAGGTACCTCCCAAATCTCACACAAGTATGAGAGGAGTCCCTCTTCACTTTGGTAGCAATAAATAAAGAGGTACTCCCCATATAATAGCATGCTCAAGTGGAGGTCCTCTCCACTCCATCACAAACCATCACCAAGGTCCTCTACATGCCAAGAAACATCCTTTCCCTATAGATACCTCACAGGGATGATGCGTGAATATTATCCAATAAAGTAACATATACAAGAAGTTAAAATTTTCATTTAGTAATGTTTACTAATCAGATTCCATTATTAAATGTGATTTATTGATGGAACCTTCACCAAAGTCATCTATATTAGAGGCAGGGGAAATCATTATGTTTTAGTTTCATTATACTAGAAGGCTAGATGCAAAAAATCCTTAAATCCATTTGTAGGTAAATGAAGGTGAAGGATGAATTGGTTCACATCCAAGGTCTCATAGTGTAGTATTCTGTGTGATCTCCAGCTTAATTTTCTTCCACTACAAGATATCCAAAAGTGTGTTTCTAGGATATGATAGTCTAAAATCACACAATAAAACTACAAATGACATCCTCTACCCACACATAAGAGGTATTGGTAAATACCCCATCATATAGGGATGTGATAATGCAGTCATCACTATCTCTGAGAGACAATCCCTTGAAAAGTTATTAGATAGTACATGCAGAAGTCTCTCATTCAGCTAGTCCACTGTCACACATGCCACTTTTATTCTATTGTCAGTTTCTCAGCTAGTGTCGATTTGAGAATGGTTAAGCCAAGAATCAAACCACACTTCTTAGAATAGAATCTTGTGTGACACTCTACACACATATTAGTTGTCTATGATGTTCTGGATGATTACAGTTCCCAAACTCAACATTTTGAAGTCCCTAACCAAAGTGGAGGTTACATTATTTAACTGAACCATAGGGGTGATACATTTATACCTTTGTTACCATCAAGTTGTCTTCCCAAGGATCCAGATTCATTTCAATGATAATGAAAATTAGTTCCCAATTGTTTATTTTTCATTTCTTTAGTGGCATAGAACCCTACATCACTCGAATACCATTGGACTCTTCAGCAACGATTTATTCATATCTTCACCGGGTGCCACAAAATTGTTTCAGTGGTTTACCATTATCTGACGATTCAGTGCAAGGGAATGTGTGATAATATTCATTTCATTCCCATCCTATGAAATCTAGACCTAACTAGTGATATTGAGTATTTTCCATTGGGCATCATCAATGTAAACTTGGTTTTCCACAAGATACAGCCAGAAGGAGGATTCAGTTTAGGGTATGAGGAATAGGACCTTCACCCTAGGGAAAATAAACCTCAGGTGGATCCCTCAGGTGTTCACGCAAGTTAGTAAAGGCAGTTACTCGACCTTGGGGACCCCTCGTTATTATTCCCCATCATTTGGAACACCAAAATGGGTAACTGTCAGATAGGGACATCCAAGCCATCAGATCCATCTGATTTCATGTAGAAGGAAGAGGTCTATCTTGATACAAACACCTTTCTCCAATAACATTCATATAAATTTTTGTTAATTTATAATATCCTTATTGAGTGTCATTTAGAATGGTATCTAGAAAACGGTGATCCTCTATACATTCATGTCCCTCCACCAGAGCAATGGGGGGAAGTTTTAGGTTCACCACAGTTAGTTTCCTCCTATTGATTTTGCAAAAAGTATGCACCCCAATAGAATAAAAGGTATATTCCATAGAAAATGAAAAAAAAGTGTGAATTAGTAAATCTTCCTAAGTTACATGATAACCCAACTCAGGACCAGGATTAGGATACTAATCAGGTTGTTCTTGAATTTTCTCCATCAGCTTCTCTGTAAGTCGCCAATCACTCATATCAATTTGATGCTGCTTTAAATGCACAGGTTGTCAGGAATCCTCATCATGAAATTATCCCCTTCCGGAAAAACCTAATATCATCTCTCACTACTCACCTATATGATTTACTAACACGAAAGGTGGAAATCCCCCATGATGGATGGCCATATTCGGCATGGTTGGATAATACAAAATACCCCCTAGTTTGGGGAATCCTACCTTAATCTCCGCAAATGGGATATGCAACCCACATCAACATCTATCCCACATCATATCAAGATGAGAACCCATGTTGGAATCTCCAAAACAATAAGAGGACACCATGCTATGATGTATTGTGTAGACATTGGATCGACTAACTTTTGTTTGTTATAGCCAGTTAACCATTGGGCCATTGCTAGCTGGGAAGACCTTCACAGACAGTTTCTCTATCAGTTCAGTTCCACCACCTAAATGAAGAGTATTTTAAACATCTTTAGGTGCATGAAATGACCATATGAGTGAATCTCAGTATTTATTTTTAGATGGAAGGGCCTCACATATTTGATCTATATCCCGTAAACCCAAGAGTGGTTATTGTTGATGTGTGTAGGAAATTTCAATACTAAATTGTTCTCTTCCCACATCACTCAGAACATCCCATGTGGAATCTAGGATTTCTCTAACAAGGATAGATTCCTATAATATTCTTTGTAGCATGCTATGTAGAAGAATCTATTTCTTATTTTGAATCTTATGATATTACATCATGCCTTATTATTATATAAATTTTCATTACATTGTACGAACATGTGATCAGTTAAAGTATCATTGCCGGGAAAAAAGATATATAATATATGAAAACATAAACAATTCTCCCCTTCCACCAATAATAATCATGAAGGTCCATATACATTTTAATGCTTTCATACACTGTAGAGTATTTATAGTTATGACCTTCAACCATAAACTCCATTATTTTTAAAATAGATGTAACACATAGCCATGTACAAAATTTCAATACTCCTTCCTGATAAAAATTGTACTATTGAATCTTTCCATTATTTACGGTATCTGTGTTACAATTTAACAAATTATCATATATTTTAGATTTCTTCATCTTATCTAGTAGTGATGGTAGAGAAATACATTGGGATAGTTCTGATGATGTACCTTCCCTTTCGATTCCCATTTCAATTTTTAATAGTTCCCTCTTCAAGGGATCTCATTGAATCCTCATCAATGCCAACACAATAGGGTCTTTCATACTTATTGCAACCACAAAATTGTTCTCTCTTCAGAAATGATAATGAAATGAATAATCATAGTATTTAAGAAGGTCCAATCATCTCCCCTGTATCATGTTAAATTATATATGTTGGAAAATAAGCTCAAATATTGGTGGTCTCTTTATATTTCACATTTCTATCCATAAATATAGGGCCTAAATATCTTTAGAGAAATAACTATCTCTATCTCTAGGTCATGTATATGATATTTATTCTCATGAGGATTCAACTATCGAGGTTTATAAGCAATAATCATTCCATTTTACATGAAGACTCACCAAATTCTATTCATATATGCATTGCTACAAATATGGAATCCTTATCCAATAGATGGTTTACTTAACATGGGGGAAGTAAAAAATATCTTCGTATTCTCTTGCAAACATTCTTCATACTCATTTTTCTATAATAACATGAAACTTTTTCGATTTAAATTGTTAATTGGATTACAAATTCATTAAATGTGTTTCACAAACCTTCTATTAAATCATGAAAATCCAAGGATTCTACGAATCTCACTTACTATAGTACGATGAGGACAATCAACCATAAACATTGTCTTTACGTGGTCAACTAAAATTCCTTCATTGTTGACAATATTCCCCACAAAATAATCTCATTGATACCAAAATTAACATTTGATAAACTTTTCAAATATCCTCCCCTTCTTTGTAGTTTTCATATATAACACTTACAAGATCATCATGTTCCTCATGAATTTTGGAATATGTAATAATTTATTTTATAAAAATTACCACAAAGTTATATATTTATTCGTTAAGTTAAATATTCATAAAATACCTAAAAGTAGGAGGATAATTAGTCAAGTTGAAGGACATAAAAACAAAATTGTTCTACCAATATGTTGATAATAAAGCATTATTTTAAATATATTCCTTCATCGCCCTAAAATGATGATAACCATATCAAAGACCAATTTATAAGAATAATTGATCACAACGTATCTAGTAAAATAAATATTAAATTCAAGGAATAGGGGTTTTTTCCTTCACTATGATCCCACTATGTTTACTATAATCAATGAATAGTCATATTGATTCATCCTTCATCATCACAAAGAGAAAAGGTTCTTCATAAAAATACACACTTGGATAGACAAAACCCATTTCCAAATGATGTTTGAGTTGTTGCTTTAATTCCTCTAGATCCTCAATTTTCATTCTATGTGGGGTCTTTGAATTCATCTTGGAACAAAACATGATCTCAATGGAGAACACTACCAATCTTTCTACAAGAGGTCTAGGTAAGAACTCATGAAATACATCAATGTATTCCAAAATGATGAGGAAATTATCTATTTGTATACATTCATTTCCTTCTTCATTTTCACTGATCATCTCTATAAAAAAGGCTATGGGAGATTCTTCAAGAAAATGATTAGGTAGACATATATATCCTTTAAAAACAATTATAGGATGTCCATTCAGGACCACTCATATTTTCTTGATTATATAGTTGATCCAAGCATTATACTTTGAGATCCATTCTATCCCTATTATAATGTTTAATTCTAACATAATAATGACTACTAGAATAGTGAAGATATTATACTCAAGAATGTAAATACTAGTTTTTTATACACTATTGATTATTTATAATCCCTCTTGGTGTCCTGACTGATAACTCTACTTATAGATGTTCATGGATTAATTAAATATTATTTTAAATCATGGGGGGAAATAATGGAATATATATAACTAGAATCAAACGAAGTACATTATAGATTTGAGAGAATAATGAGAGTACCTACCACCACATTATTTTTTGATTTAAATTCATCTTTTGTGATAGAAAATGCATGAACATTCTCTATTGACCTATGATGATGTTGATTGTGGTTCCCCACTCATAACTGTTGATTTAGACAGTGAATGGAGAAGTGGAAATGATGTCCAAACAAGAAGCATTGGACATTGGGTATGTCCTGAACTGTCATCACCTTTTTGTTTGTATTAAGAAGTTATGAATTTACCTCACTATAATAGTTCCGAGTAATATGGCCAACTATTACACACTTGTAAAATTTAATAATCCCATGAAATTAGTTCCCTATATGATAATTCCAAAAAATTTACCATAGGGAATTTTTCAGTCACCTTCATCGCCTTTTCTTACTAATTTTACTCCCTATGATTTTCTCCATTGATCTCTTCTTTTAATTTGATATGTAGTATTATTTCATCTCATTGAACTCTAATCCAACATTCATTGAACATCACATTATCTCTTCAAAATTTTCATAGCCTTTATTGGATATATTCTTCATTATTTGGGGCCTTATTCCAATGAAAAATATATCAAACATTCCATTAGGGTCCATGAAAAAGATATAGGTGTATTGATAAAGCCTTATAAAGTTCATCTCATAGCTTTAGACATATTTATTTTTCCTTCTACTTCTACTGAAGGTATTCATATACTATTTTTATCTCCTTGAATAAGTGAAATATTTTCTGATAAAGGTTCCCCTTAAATCTTCCCACTCCATTGCATCAATATCCTCTCTTGGGGTTATGTTTTTTACCATTTTCCACCACTGATAAGCTTCTCCCTCTGAGAGCTACATATCTTGGGGGAATATATTTTTTTGAATAAAAGAGTACATAAAAATAATATCTAACGATATTATCCACTCTTCAGAAATAAATGGGTCTATATATCCACTTAAAGTAGGTGGTTGTTGACATATAAAAGAATCAATGTAAATTTCATCCCTTGGTGGTGAATCCTATCTATCATCATGATACATGTTATTTCTCATAACTTGAATCTGTTGATTCATCATTCCCTTGAAGTTTTCTATTCAGAATTTCATCAGAAGTTCGTCATTACCTGTTCTGTTATGCTCACCATTTACGTTGTTTCCCCTTTATTCTCCATTTTTGAAAATAAGATGACCTTAGTGAGAAATCCGTTTCATTTAATAATATTATTATTCTAATGTAATTTCATGTCTTAAAACATTATGCTTAAATATGTTATTCATTATCAATAATTACATTTTCAATAAATCCTTCATATTCATTCCATAAAATCTTGTTATTAACCAAAAATATCCACTATGAGCTTCAAAACATGTGATTAGTAAGGCTCGTTTTCATGTACCAGGTTTCTTTAAGTCAAGCCTGATGCAACTTTTCATTTTTGATACTTCTAAGTAAATCTATGTCAAAACCACATACACCTATTCATATTTAGACATGGATTTATTTTCATGGAAATAACATATATAATACTTCTCCGAAATACCAGGGCTTTTTAATTTATTTAAACATTTATATAAGGTTATTCTTAATTTTTACTAATACTAACTTCCACAAATAACTAAACGTACCTATGATATCAACTATGGAATCCCACATTTTTAATACATAAATATTTAATTACATTGTACATAATAGCTGAACTTTTACAGATTGGTTTCATGTAAAAAAGTACATAATACATGAAAATATACAAAATTTGTGTATTCCACTTGAAAGGATTCATCATAGGTTCATCCTAATTAAAATTAAATCATTTAATAACTTCGGGGCATACATCAAAAGAAATGGTGAGCATAAGGCCGAGCAAGGGAAAACAAGAGAAACAGTTTACATGTGATCTTGAGGAAGAATCAATAAGAACATGTGGAATATCATTACGGAAAGAAAAGGAGAACATGAGAATATCAAAAATAAAATAACATGAATAATAACTTATAAATGTGGATACAACACTTCATTGAGTCATAAATAATCATTTCACCACGGTTTACCACCGAGGTTTCATAAACATTTCCAAGATTATTCATCAAGGTATTATAAAACATGTCATCTATAGGGATTAAATCATTACCCAATACATTGGAGAGATTATAGGGAACTCCCTTATTATTTCATAATTAATATTAGAATCAAATATCCTCTTAAAAAATTTAATAAATACCCCATTTAGAATAAAACAAAAGGATTTTATATCAAACTATGGACATTTTAAAAAAAGTTCTTAAAGATAACATCTTTATGTCATTATTCTCCAAAAAAAAAGAAATGTTTAATGTATGACAATACATAAATAAAATTTATCATTTTCACATATAGTTTAATATCCCAATAAGATAAATAGTTTTGTGAATTTAGCAATGAAAATAAGAGCATTTCTTGAAAAAAGAGAGAAATTTTAAGAAGAAAATTTGGCGGGATAACGTATAAGAAATATAGTTTTAGAAAACATTAAAAAGAGGGGTAACATGGGTATACCATTAATGAAATAATATTAATACCTTAAATATATATAATAAAATAGAAATAAGAACATATTATGAAAATTTTAAATACATACCACATAAAAAAGGGAACATGAAAAAAAGAGAAGTTGATATTTCCCTTACCATGAAGAGTAAATCCTAAAACTCATATATTTGTACCATGGGGGCTTGATAAAAACTTATGATGTCTACTTGTGAGGTAAGTATATCATATATTTTTTATGGATAAATTTTATGTGAATGTAAATAGATAAATAGATGGGTATTTATAGTAAAAGAGGAGTATTTTTTATTAATCATCCTAGACACCTATGTGGTGGTAAATTCAAAATCATGAACTTTCCCACGATATTTTCAAATGGAATTGGTCACATGGGACAGATATTATGTTATAATAATAAAATTTGGTCTACCATAATTCTATAATACTTACTACATCATTATCATTTCATTAAACATACTATGAAACTCAAAATGAATTTTTACTATTCATAAATAATTTATTTCTGAAAGTTCTCATAAATTCAAACTACGATAATTTTGACATGATGATTTCATAAATGATGTAAATTTAATCATAAAAATTCTATATATATAAGAAATTTAACTTTTAAATTTAAAAATCCTCAGTTATTAAAAACAATAGTTGATAGAAAATGCATAGTATAATTGCATAGTGACATTTTTAACACTTTGAATAATAATATTATTTTTTCTTTTCTATTTAGATATGTGGGTTTCAATCATACTTTTTAATTAAAATAAAAAAAATTTCTATTACATAAGTCAATTATAATAATTATATAATTTATAAAATGTTCAATTTTTGTCAAAAATATCTATTTATCAAATTCCATATCAATTTTATTAAAGAAACGATACTAAAATTGAACTTGAGGGAACATTAATTTTATTTGATAAATGAATCTTCAATATAATTAACTAAGGGCATGAAAAATAACCCCATATAACACCCTCATATGACCTAATAGTATGGGTTGTGATGGTGATCGATTCTTGGGGTGCTTAGATTATATCATTGTGTGTAACACCCCAATATTTCATAGTGTGTTATTTCTTCAAAATAATTCAATAACTTGAACTACACGCAACACCGAGTTCAATCACACCATGAATTAAATAAAATCCATTAAAAAGAGGTAATGAATAGTATTAAAAAAATTTTAAACTTTATATAATCCTTATAATTTTAGAATCCATATTATGAGTTTCATAGACATAATGCAAGAACAAATTCATTTTCAGTATTGCACTTTTATCAACTTTTAATAGTGAACCCTTTTTAAATACAATATTTTAAACTTTTTGACTAAATGGGGACATCAAAAATTTAAAATGAAACATCACAAGCTTCCACGGTACGCTTTCCTTTGAATAAAACAGTAGTGTGTGTTGTACGCAACTTCGAGTTCTAACACACACCACAACCAATCAAACTAGCCGTTATGAATAGTAGTACCTAATTTTTGAAATTATATATATTTTATATTTCAAAATGGACTTCATTTTTGGATTCGGAATATCTAATTTAGACTAAGTTGAAATTTTGGTACTTTTTGAATAACTTTCATATTTTGATGAATAGTGAAAATTACTAAATTTTAATTAAAAACAACTTTTTTAATCAAAATAATTAATAGTGATAAATTATGAATTTGAGTGGTTTTAAATTATATTTAGAATATATTTTTACACTTTAATATAATTTTGGTCATTGGACATAATTTTACAATTAAACCGAACATAAACAAGTGTCAATCTTTTGATAGTTATTATCTCTTAAAAACACGCTTTTTGTTTTGACAGCGGGAATTAATTTTAAATTAATTTCTGCCACTTATGTGTTTTGAATTTAGAAAAATGGATTCCATATTTGGAATCATGATGTCCAAATTGTGTAAATAGGTAACTTTTATTTTTAGACATTTTGAATAATTATTGTGGTAAATATTCTATTTACCATGGTTAAGGGTAAATCTGGAAAATAAGGGTTAAAAAATAATATTATAATAATACTAAATTACCCTAAAACGTGTCCTAGCCTTATTGGGTGATACATGTTCTACCATAGTCATCTTTGGGTCGATTTGGGGACCCCATGGTGCCACTTGTAGGTGATAGGGACACTTTATTTTAATTAAGTTAAAATGAATACAAAAATGACACAACCATATAGCTTTTAGAAAAACAATTATTACATAGGGTTATATATCTTGGATTTTAGATTATAAATATTCATTAGAAATATAAAAAGATTTCCTACATAATGATATTTTATTTATAATTTTTAGACATTAAATAATTTATTTTATTTATGACACAATGGTGATGCAGAAATTACTAAAATAGTGAAAAATTAAATTAATTGATATTATAAATACCCAAATAAATATAATATGTAACTTTTAATGAATTAAACTAATTTTATAGGATAATATGATATATTAGGAGTTATTTAATTTACCTTTTTCGAAGTAATCAATCTGTTATGAGTTTCAAAAAAATCAACTATTGAATAGTGTCAAAATTGACATAAAAGAGTTCTTAAAACAAATATTATATTATTAATTGATATTAAATTCCTAAATATCTAAGGTTCGGCCAAGAGACTTATATCATGATAGTTTCATCATAAATGGACCACTTTGGAGTCGATTGGATGTATATAGTAAGTTTATTAACCATATTATATAAAAATACAAAGAGACATTGTAAAAGTGAAACTAATTAACATAGAGTTAATACTTAAAGATAAGGTTAATATATGTACCCAAACCTGTCTAAATTCTATTGGTTGAGTTTTTTTTGACCTATCCTAACCTTAACATTTAAATAATAAACTTTGGAGCCATTAGAAACCGGTTATGAATTTATTATAAACTAATATCTCTAGCTTTTCCAAAGGTGCCCCTCACCCCTCTAATAAAAGGGAACTCCTCCTTCTCATTTATTCACACCTTCCAAGCCTTTTGGTTCGGCCAAACTCAGCCCAAATACTCTCCAAACTTCCCTCACTACAACCTAGAGGCCTTAGTTTGATCATAAAGCCAACCTAAGGAGCCCTTTTGATCAAATCAAAAGGAAGAACCTCGAAGAAGAGGTAATGATTTCACCACCCTTTTCCATGTTCATTTCTCCTTCCACTTCTTCTTCCTTTGTTGTTACCATTCTAAAATAAAAACTCCAGTATCATATATATATTGTGATGTTATTATAAATATGGTACAACCATATTCAGTATTCTATCCACCCTTTGATTAACATGTCACCATACGTGCGTACGTACGGCTTACCGTCTCCACGTCGTGGTGTAATTGTTATTCAATATAATATTATTTGGATGGGTATAATAATGATGTGTAACTCATTTAAATAATTAATATAACATGTTAATTATTATGTATATATTATATAACATCCATTTATATATTATTTTAATATCAAAATAATGATATTGTCGCTCGTGCGTACGTACGGACTACCATCTCCACGAACGCGATGAGATTCATTCTCCATCGTATCCATTAAAGTATAATTATCATATGATGATTTAAAAAAGAAGTTTAAAGACTTGATATCATTCTGGATATGAATAAGATACAACCTATCGATAACAAACACGGCTTATGTAACAAAACATATAAAAGAAAATGAGTAAGTTAACACCCGAAACGAAGATAATTAAAAGATATTATTAACAAATCAATATTAAAAGATCATATATGATATCATATTAATGTATATGATTATTGAATAATTTAATATCAATTATTTCACCATTATACAGGAGGTTAACCTACCCCAACCAGGGAAAAGTACAAGTTAAGGGATTTTCTTATCCCACATTCAATTCCGTGAGATTTCCATTATTCGCCACTAAATTATTGAAAGTGGTGTATTTTGTACTGGCATTTGATATATATATTAGTATGATTATCTTTATATTCATGTTATTCTATAAATAATTTGGTGGTTATTAACTTTTGGCCATATGACTCAGTTGATTAACGTGGTAAGGGGTTTTCATCACACTCCTTATTCCCGTGAGATTCATGTCATATTGCCACCATCACCTTTTGTGTGGTGTATGTACTGCCCATAATTATATTTGTTGTGTAATACACCCTAATTTATGTGTATTTACATATTCATTGTATGATAACTCTTTCATGGGTTGTATGTTTCATAAGTTACAAAATTGGTAAGGGTTATTTCACAATCTCTTCATTATATGAGGTTGTTTATATGTAATAATCTACTGGGATCTCTTTATCATCCACATCCATGTTTTCTTAAAAATGTATTTCAAAACATTTTTATTATTTACAATAATATGGGTTATAGTCATTTACACCCTTGATTGACTTTTTATAAGAGGAATATTTCCGTCATTTTCAAAACAAGGCCCTTTTTAACCTTTTCGACAGAATTAAGGTAAGAATGTTTTTTAACTTATACAACGGGTGCGGCTATTTACCGCCGTTATAAAATCGTCAAAGCTTCCCTTACAAGCTTATAAGAATATTTTCAAATTGAATGTATTATTTTATAATTATGTTACTTTTAAATTGATTTCAAAAAAAGAGATATTTCTCTAAAATAGTCTTTATTTCATCTATGTCAACATCCTTTGATGGATTTTAAGCTTATTTGAAGTTGATTTATTATGATACAAAACATCCATATTTTATTTAAGGTTTTGTGATATTTTTGACTGTGGATAAGTTATTCTTATGTCACTCATGGTTTTTGTTTAGAGTATTGACATTTCATAAGTTATTTGTAATCTGAGTGTTTATGTTATATTTCAACCTTTCATTCAGATGAATGTGTTAGACAAGTATGTTCCGGGTTGGGGACCGGTAAAAGTAAGCCCTCCGGTTTGGTCTCCGTTTATTAGAGGAACTCCGGGTTGGTGTCCGGTTATTAGAGGCACTCCGGGTTGGTGTCCGGTTATTAAAGGCACTCTGGGTTGGTGTCCTGTTATTAGAGGCACTCCGGGTTGGGTTCCGGTTACAGTTAGCCCCAAGGTCTTGGGACGAGGCCTTGACAAAGAAATTAAAGTTCAGCATTATGCATTCCAACATTATGAAAGTGGTTAGTGATTTTTCATGTGATTATTCGATTAGTAGAATATCCATGAGAATGAGTAAATGGAATTATTTCATTTTATTTATGCCATACAATGTTGAAAGTTCATGTTTGAAAGGCTGTTGTTTTAGTTATACATTGCCTTAAATGTTTATTCTCATTTATGAAAGTTTCCGCTATATTGTTATCCTTACTGGGCATTTGGGCTCACCCCTTTTCTATGTTTTATTTTTCCCAGGAAGTGAATAAGTAAATTATGAATGACCTGCAGGGATATTATGTGGGGATATGAGTGTGGATTATGGAGACATTATGTTGTTGTAGTAGTTTTTCATTTTATGATGTAATGTAAAACTTATGAATATATCTAGTGTTTCCAAGGCTACTAAACCAATCGGCCTTTCGAGATTTGATCTTTCTTGTGATCATGCGAATGTTATGTAATAATGAACTGAATCTGGGTAACTAGGGTCAGGGTGTTACAGTTGGTATCAAAGGAAGTTTGGTAGAAACCTTGGAAGCTAGATTTAGATAAACTCTGATTAGAGCACGTAGACCTAAGATGAACTTTGAGGATTAGTATAGAAGAACTTCCTAGAATTTTGGTATTGTAGGGATTTTGTGAGTTTTCTGAGTAATACATCCCTGTCAGGATACGAGCAGGTAGAGGTGGCTCTGGCATAGATGTACCTATGGGTAAAACCCGAAAACACCGCTTTGAGCTAGACTCGAACGGGAACTGGTGCACGACAACAGGCCTTGATGCACTCTTGGTTACGACACTCCCGGGGGATATGCTTAGGATAACTCTCATTTTCTTTACAAATCATTATGAAGGGTTTATGAGTATATAATTCTTCAAAGAAAACATTTTTATGATTATGGATTATATCCATAAATAGTTCAGTTTATGTTATGTGTTTTACAAGTTTGGGATTAGGTATTGTCATTCATAAACTAATCTAATGTATGCCATTGTTTAGAAATGGCGCCCAGTAGAAGGAATGAGAACTCTAGCAATGCATATGATAAAAAGAGAAAGAAGGATCTTATATTTTATGGTCTTAAGCCAGAATTTACAAGAGAAATAGTCTTGCATGTATTATCATCATATGAAGAAATAATATCATGTGTTGATAAGATAAGTAAAGAGTTTACTGAGTCCTATGGCTTTGAAGGGAAGCAAGAGAAGAAAAGGATGGAAGAGAGAAAGATGGATAAAGGGAAGAAGGAAAATAAGAATTTTCCCATATGTGGTAATTGTGGAAAGAAACACCCTGGAACTTGCCTGAAAGGAATGGGAGTTTGTTATAAGTGTGGAGGAAAAGGGCACAAAGTACGTGACTGCAAGGGTAAGAAAATGGTTTCAAATGTACAATGCTTCATTTGCAAGGAGTTTGGACACTACGAAAACCTATGTCCCAGTCATCAGACTATGCCGCAAATGATGTTATTGGATAATAATCAAGTTATGATACTACCACAGATGAAGAGGAATGATTAGAGTTCTTATGTTGATTATATCAATTGAGTGTTGTATCAACAATGTACTTGTTATAATAACTATGGAGTATATAAGTATTGTACTGCAGTACTATTTCATTAAGGACTTGAGATTGTGTGGAACAAAGAAAAGTGACTCAATAGCAGGATAAATTTTTGGAAAATATATGGTTGAGAGAATGATAAATCATAATATAGTTCTGATACTGAGGTAGTGATTTTGGAATAATATGTGATTGTTTTGGATAAATTATATTGGATATTCTTGACTACCTTGGAACTGATTAATGATTTGTATATTCCATCATTGTTGGGGTTTAAAACATTTTTGGATTGATGATGTATATCCAGCATTCTATATAATGGAGAATGAATGTAATCAATAAGGAATATGGTAATTCAGGATGTTTCAGTGTATTAAAATAGTACATGATGAAGGTATTCATATGCTATTACGGGGTAAAAAGGATCTATATTATGTGTACCTTCCTTATAAATGTTGGACTATGAGTTTGGACAGATTTATTTTGGATAGTTCTAGTTTGGATTATTTTGGATTTCCATAAAAGGACAACCCGGAGGTCGGGCGACAACCTGTCGCGTCCGGCAAGGCTGCGAGACTTGAACCCACAACCGAAGGGCGACAAGGGTGTATCTCCTACCACTGGACCACGAGATGTCCTAGATTAATTAATGTAGTTTTTATTAAAATATCTTGTAGATGAATTGTAAATTCGTTTATTTTGGAACCCTATACGAATAGTGTTAATAGAATTTTTTACATTCTATTATCTTTTAGAGTGAAAGATGAGTTTGTTGTAGAAGTTTATTAATGGATAAAACTCTAATTATAAAGTAAGTGTATCTCCTTATGATCTTAGCCAATCTCATAAATAAATTCCTCAACATTATGAAAAGAAACATAGAACAAAAATGTTTTCCTAGATGGTACCTTAAATCATCACTAATTTATGGCTTTGGGATTGTTGACCTTTTCATAGCCATGTTCTCTACCACTCTCCATCAGATAATTGATGGTTATATTTTTCTTCCATATCCATATTTTCCTACACGGAACCCTAGTATGTGTTATTTTCGGTAATCTTCATACTTTCGACTCTTTATTTTAAATAGATGCCTCATTAATTCATTTTTCGATGTGGGATTTCAACTAAGATATTTTGAAACGTCAAAAATGTGTTATCCTAATACCCTATGTTTTGTTGAACCGATGGTATTTCAAATCATCATAGATTGATGAATTTAAGGACCTCAATTTTACACTTGTTTGTGATTGATGACCTCAATCACTACCTATAAATATTTACATTTTTCCTCCAATTATATGTCTCTAATTTCCACCAATGTTCTCCTAATCGAGATCATAATTTGGTGGTGACCCTTTCATTTCTCTTTTCCTCATATTAAGACTAAATTTTAGTAACCCAATTTCCGATGTGGGTTTTCCCACAAATATATATTCTATTTTCAACATTTTATTTTCGAAGAACAATTTAAAATTGCGAGGACGCAATTTATTGAAGGAGGGGAGAATGTAACACCCCAAGATTTCATAGTGTGTTATTTCTTCAAAATAATTCAATAACATGCACTACACACAACACCGAGTTCAATCACACCATGAATTAAAAAAAAAAGCCATTAAAAAGAGGTTATGAATTGTATTAACTAAATTTTAAACTTTATATAATCGTTATAATTTTAGAATCCATATTATGAGTTTCTTAGACGTAATGCAAGAACAAATTCATTTTCAGTATTGCACTTTTATCAACTTTTAATAGTGAACCCTTTTTAAATAAAATATTTTAAATTTTTTTACTAAATGGGGACATCAAAAATTTAAAATGAAACATCACAAGCTTCCACGGTACGCTTTCCTTTGAATAAAACAGTAGTGTGTGTTGTACGCAACTTCGAGTTCTAACACACACCATAACCAATCAAACTAGACGTTATGAATAGTAGTAACTAATTTTTGAAATTATATATATTTTATATTTCAAAATGGACTTCATTTTAGGATTCGGAATATCTAATTTAGCCTAAGGTGAAATTTTGGTACTTTTCGAATAACTTTCATATTTTGATGAATAGTGAAAATTACTAAATTTTAATTAAAAACAACTTTTTTAATAAAAATAATTAATATTGATAAATTATGAATTTTAGTGGTTTTAAAGTATATTTAGAATATATTTTTACACTTTTATATAATTTTGGTCATTGGACATAATTTTACAATTAAACCGAACATAAACAAGTGTCAATCTTTTGATAGTTATTATCTCTTAAAAACACGCTTTTTGTTTTGACAGCGGGAATTAATTTTAAATTAATTTCTGCCACTTCTATGTTTTGAATTTAGAAAGATGGATTCCATATTTGGAATCAGGATGTACAAATTGTGTAAATAGTTTACTTTTATTTTTAGACATTTTGAATAATTACTGTGGTAAATATTCTATTTACCATGGTTAAGGGTAAATCTGGTAAATAAGGGTTAAAACATAATATTATAATAATACTAAATTACCCTAAAACGTGTCCTAGCCTTATTAGTTGATACATGTTCGACCATAGGCATCTTTGGGTCGATTTGGGGACCCCATGGTGCCACTTGTAGGTGACAGGGACACTTTATTTTAATTAAGTTAAAATGAATACAAAAATGACAGAACCATATATCTTTAGAAAAACAATTATTACATAGGGTTATATATGTTGGATTTTAGATTATAAATATTAATTGGAAAGATAAAAATATTTCCTACATAATGATAATTTATTTATAATTTTTAGACCTTAAATAATTTATTTTATTTATGACACAATGATGATGCAGTAATTACTAAAATAGTGAAAAATTTAATTAAATGATATTATAAATACACAAATAAATATAATATGAAACTTTTAATGAATTAAACTAATTTTATAGGATAATATGATATATTAGGAGTTATTTAATTTACTTTGTTCGAAGTAATCAATCTGTTATGAGTTTCAAAAAAATAAACTATTGAATAGTGTCAAAATTGACATAAAAGAGTTCTTAAAACAAATATTATATTATTAATTAATATTAAATTCCTAAATATCTAAGGATCGGCCAAGAGATTTATATCATGATAGGTTCATCATTAATGGACCACTTGGGAGTAGATTGGATGTATATAGTAAGTTTATTAACCATATTATATAAAAATACAAAGAGACATTGTAAAAGTGAAACTAATTAACTTAGAGTTAATACTTAAAGATAAGGTTAATATAAGTACCCAAACCTGTCTAAATTCTATTGGTTGAGTTGTTTTCGAGCTATCCCCACCTTAACATTTAAATAATCAACTTTTGAGCCATTAGAAACCGATTATGAATTTATTATAAACTAATATCTCTAGCTTTTCCAAAGGTGCCCATCACCCCTCTTATAAAAGGGCACTCCTCCTTCTCATTTCTTCACACCTTCCAAGACTTTTGGTTCGGCCAAACTCTGCCCAAATACTCTCCCAACTTCCATCACTACAACCTAGAGGCCTTAGTTTTATCAGAAAGCCAACCTAAGTAGCCCTTTTGATCAAATCAAAAGGAAGAACCCGAAGAAGAGGTAATGATTTCACCACCCTTTTCCAAGTTCATTTCTTCTTCCACTTCTTCTTCCTTTGTTGTTACCATTCTAAAATAAAAACTCCAGTATCATATATATACTGTGATGTTATTATAAATATGGTACAACCATATTCAGTATTCTATCCACCTTTTGAATAACATGTCACCATACGTGCGTACGTATGGCTTACCATCTCCACGTCGTGGTGTAATTGTTATTCAATATAATATTATTTGGATGGGTATAATAATGATGTGTAACTCATTTAAATAATTAATATAACATGTTAATTATTATGTATATATTATATAACATCCATTTATATATTATTTTAATATCAAAAGAATGATATTGTCGCTCGTGCGTACGTACGGACTACCATCTCCACGAACGCGATGAGATTCATTCTCCATCGTATCAATTAAATTATAATTATCATATGATGATTTAAAAATGATGTTTAAAGACTTGATATCATTCTGGATATGAATAATATACAACCTATCGATAAAAACACGGCTTATGTAACAAAACATATAAAAGAAAATGAGTAAGTTAACACCCGAAACGACGATAATTAAAAGATATTATTAACAAATCAATATTAAAAGATCATATATGATATCATATTAATGTATATGATTATTTAATAATTTAATAACAATTATTTCACCATTATACAGGAGGTTAACCTACCCCAACCAGGGAAAAGTACAAGGTAAGGGATTTTCTTATCTCACATTCAATTCCGTGAGATTTCCATTATTCGCCACTAAATTATTGAAAGTGGTGTATTGTGTACTGGAATTTGATATATATATTATCATGATTATCTTTATATTCATGTTATTCTGTAAATAATTTGGTGGTTATTAACTTTTTTCCATACGACTCAGTTGATTAACGTGGTAAGGGGTTTTCATCTCACTCCTTATTCCCGTGGGATTCATGTCATATTGCCACCATCACCTTTTGTGTGGTGTATATACTGCCCATAATTATATTTGTTGTCTAATACACCCTAATTTATGTGTATTTACATATTCATTGTATGATACCTCTTTCATTGGTTGTATGTTTCATAAGTTACAAAAGTGGTAAGGGTTATTTCACAATCTCTTCATTATCCGAGGTTGTTTATATGTAATAATATACTGGGATCTCTTTATCATCCACATCCATGTTTTCTTAAAAATGTATTTCAAAACATTTTTATTATTTACAAGAATATGGGTTAAAGTCATTTATACCCTTGTTTGACTTTTTATAAGAGGAATATTTCCGTCATTTTCAAAACAAGGTCCTTTTTAACCTTTTCGACAGAATTAAGGTAAGAATGTTTTTTTAACTTATACAGCGGGTGCGGCTATTTACCGCCGTTATAAAATCGTCAAAGCGTCCCTTACAAGCTTATAAGAATATTTTCAAATTGAATGTATTATTTTATAATTATGTTACTTTTAAAATGATTTAAAAAAAGAGATATTTCCCTAAAATAGTCTTTATTTCATCTATGTCAACATCATTTGATGGATTTTAAGCTTATTTGAAGTTGATTTATTATGATACAAAACATCCATATTTTATTGAAGGTTTTGTGATATTTTTGACTGTGGATAAGTTATTCTTATGTCACTCATGGTTTTTGTTTAGAGTATTGACATTTCATAAGTTATTTGTAATCGGAATGTTTATGTTATATTTCAACCTTTCATTCAGATGAATGTGTTAGACAAGTATGTTCTGGGTTGGGGACCGGTAAAAGTAAGCCCTTCGGTTTGGTCTCCAGTTATTATAGGAACTCCGGGTTGGTGTCCGGTTATTATAGGCACTCCGGGTTGGTGTCCGGTTATTAGAGGCACTCCGGGTTGGTGTCCGGTTATTAGAGGCACTCCGGGTTGGGTTCCGGTTACAGTTACCCCAAGGTCTTGGGACGAGGCCTTGACAAAGATATTAAAGTTCAGCATTATGCATTCCAACATTATGAAAGTGGTTAGTGATTTTGCATGTGATTATTCGATTAGTAGAATATCCATGTGAATGAGTAAATGGCATTATTTAATTTTATTTATGCCATACAATGTTGAAAGTTCGTGTTTGAAAGGCTGTTGTTTTAGTTATACATTGCCTTAAATGTTTATTCTCATTTATGAAAGTTTCCACTATATTGTTATCCTTACTGGGCATTTGAGCTCAGCCCTTTTCTATGTTTTATTTTTCCCAGGAAGTGAATAAGTAAATTATGAATGACCTGCAGGGATATTATGTGGGGATATGAGTGTGGATTGTGGAGACATTATGTTGTTGTAGTAGTTTTTCATTTTATGATGTAATGTAAAACTTATGAATATATCTAGTGTTTCCAAGGCTACTAAACCAATCGGTCTTTCGAGATTTGATCTTTCTTGTGATCATGCCAATGTTATGTAATAATGCACTGACTCTGGGTAACTAGGGTCGGGGCGTTACATTGTGTGGTAATTTCTACTAACATGATCTTCTCATGTAAGATATTTTGTTCAAGCCTCACTAGTCAAATCTCGGCTTGGGCAAGGTCAAGAGTTAATCCCATAGATTATAACACCCTCCCATGTTCTGAAAAATGATCTTCGTATGGTAGGAATCTATGAGATAAGTTCACTGAATCGTTTTTTCTGCATTAATTTTCCATTGTCATTTCTTCTTATAAATTATAACATTAACATTATTATTAATAGTATAGTTTCCAATGGTTATATAAATCAACATTCATAATTGACCAATGGTCAAATAATGTTCGATACCTGATGGTCATGTTTCATAATATACTAACTTCATTATTAGAGAGATATAGACTTTTTATTTACTTGTAAATATAACGCACATTATTAGGAAATAATTATCATTCCAAAAGTTCAGATTGTTACCTACTAGATGTGTCGCCAAGGAATAGACTGCTACTATCACACAGATAGAGGAACCTAGGGAATTAAATTTTTTACATTTTGGGCCCCATCTGTAACCTCATTGAGGGAAATATATTAAGGCTCATCCTTAGGTACAATAATTCCAAACACGTAATCTGCATGCACTATCCTGCAATGCACAACCATCACCTATGAGAGAGAATCAAGATCTTCCCCCTAGTTAGGATCCATCCCCTCATTTGGGTCGGGATACATGATCTCCCTTATAGTAAATGAAAAACTAGACCTACTCATTAATTGAGTCGTAGGTTTCAATTAATTTCTGATGCACCTTAGAGCAAGAAATTTTGAATCCACTAGAATGCAGGAAAACCGAGGTGTCCAATTTCACTAATCGCCCAGACAACTTTCCTAATGAAAAGATCATTGGAAATTCCATCAAAAAGTGCTCTGTGTTATAGTATTTTCCCCATGTCTAGGTAGATAATAATGAGGTCTGATTGGTTCCTACTCTGGTACACCGGACATGAATCTTTTTAATGCCTGACATTGATATCGATGGTGAATGGAAAGTGGTCTCTAGCTACAAAACTCAGAAATAGAAATAATTGTTGGATCTCTGAGGAGTCTCTCAAACCCATGGTTCCATCCATTCAAATATGAATCATCAATATCTTTCTTAATCCATGAGACCTCCTATAGTTAAAACCTCAGTATTAGTGGCTTCCTTGTTGCAATCTTCCACCTCTTAAAAGGGTGGGCAGTAATAGAGAAAGGGAAAAAAGAATCCTCCATCGGGGCCAATGTCATCCCACAATCTCAGAGATTTCATGTCTACAAATATGGGGGTTTCCCCTAGAATTTACTAGGTAATTGAATATTCCTATAACGAACATTGAAAGTATGCCATTTTGAATACCATCCAGTAAGTGGATCTTTCTTTAGTTCCAATTGATGAAGAGGACCATGAATGATCTTTGAAATCCCATGAATTATGCCACTATAAAATGAAATGGGGATATGGGAATAATTTCGATAACCATTATAGTGATTCTTGGAAATCCATTGATTCTCTCAAGTCTAACAAGTAGGTTTAGCATAGATCATAGTAGACAATGTCCTCTCAGCCCATCCAGTCATATTTTCTAAAAGAACTGATCGTGTTACTCGACTAGGATGAATAGCTATGATTACATCATGACATATGTAATCAAGTTATTTATATGCCTCATCCATCCAATAGTCCAACATTAGTTACCTTAAATGGTTCAATTAATGAGAATCGTGTTATTCACAGCACTAGTCATAATCCACTGGTTCAAAAATTTGTTCTTTTCATGCCTCCTTAGAAAGAGAAACCTCTTGTTAGTATAAATGTGTGCCTACCACAGAAGTATGATGTGCTTATCCTCCACATTAGCATTCCAAAAATAAATATCTTGAACCTCTATACCAACTGTCTATATGAAAAAATGCAAGAATCCATCATAGAAGACATAAAGACCCCCCTCCAGTTTCATAATGAGTTAGAATCCAAAAAATAATTTCATATCAGGGAAATTGAGAGAGTAGAATTTCAAGCCCTCATAAAATTCTTAGGTGAAGATGAAGTCACCCCCGTACAGGTACATATCTGACCATTCTATATCATTGGCCAGTCCAACGGTGTCATGGACTTCCATTTTCTAGTTGACTTAGGTTTTTGGAAGAAACATATCCAAACCTGAAAGCTTCACAATCTAAGATAGGCTAAAGTAGATCTGAGTCCCTCTGAACTAAAAATATATGTTTATGATAGGAACAATTAGAGTCTATGTGTAAAAAATCATTTTAAATACCCGTTTTTGTGGCGTTATTCTAAGAATTGTGTTCATGGTTGTCTTGAAGGATATACCCTATAATGTCCTTATGGGTAAACCTTTTCTACATCTACATGTAGTGATTCCATCCTCATATCACAAATACCTCAAATACACTCTCAATGGTCAAGTGGGCGTGCTCCATGAAGTTGTTTCTCCCATTTCTTATTACGATTCCAAATATCTGGATTCCAAATAATGATATGGAATGAAAAAATAGGTTTATAACAATATTTTTGAGCACACTTACATAATGTTTGATCCATGGACGGACTTGAATGACACTTTCATCCCCCTAATTCATCGACTGGAGGCCTCTAAACCATACATGGGACACTACTTCATCATTTTCTAGAAGATGTGAAAAAAAGTTCCTTGGTACAACGAACATTAGTGGATCATATCATACACTTATATAAGACATGAGGGTGATACCTGAACCCATTACCTTTAGGAGGTATCAGGAAGTTCTCCCTATGGTTATAATTGTAAACCCTACATGTCTATTATGCCAATATATTTTTTTCTCCCACAGACCAACCCATCACCATTTCATAGACATCAATGTTGGAACCCTCAATCTAAATCTTTATGTAATCAAGTCTACATCTATTATCATTATGGTTAGAAAAATTAGGAATTCCCCAGTGGGGGTTCTGTATCATTCCACGTAGGAACTGGTGTTTCTCTAGAATCCAGTGACATGGATGGACCATCTCCTCCCACTGATCATTGCACCTTAGACGATGAATATGATTTTCAACCCCCTCCCCCTTCATTTGAAGACGGTTTCTCAACCACAATTGATGAGATAGTTCTAGTTAATCATGGAACTGAGGTAAATAAAAGGTTTATGTTGATCAGTGCTTCTATGCCTTTAGAGAGAAAAGATATATGTGGAATTTCTAAAGAATCACCGTGATGGTTTTTCTTGGAGTTATGATGAGATGCCAGGACATGACCCTTAGGTCATCATCCACCATCTTGATCATTCAATGTGTCATCAAAGGGTCAGGAATCCTTACATAATGATTCACCACATTCATGGTGTCATGGCCGAGGACGAATATAATAATCTCATCCATGATTTCTTAATAATAGAGGTTCAGGACATCATGTTGTTGGAAATATTCGTTCTCTTCCAGAAGAAGAACATACAAATCCAAGTTTGCTTCAACATTCAGGATCTAAACTGCCATTGTATAATGTATGATTTTCCACTTCTGGTAATATAGGCTATCAATGATTCCACCACCGGGTTCTAGGATCTATCATTCCTGAATGGGTATTCTAGATACAATAAGATAAAAATTCCCTCTGATGATGAAGAGTAAAACACCTTCAGGGAACCAGAAGACTCTTATACTATTAGGTAATTCCATTCAGTTTGAAGGAAACATGAGACATATATTATCATGTGATTCACCACATATTCAAACCTATCATCAATACATTAGTGGAATTCCATGTGGATGATCCGGTGATCAAATCCCACCAACATCAAGACCATCATAGAGACCTTGATAAAGTGATTGGATTCCTCTACTCTTTCCATCAAAATATGATCCCCTTGAAATGTTCCATCAGGGTTACCTCTCAGTAGTTTCTCATCTTTATATTTAGATATAGAGGCATCATGATTTCCCCAAAGGAGATCAAAGATATCAATCAGATTCCTCCTCCATTAAACCTCTAATATCTTCAATGTCTTCGTGGACACAAATCCTATATATGTTGTTTCATCATTAACCTATCATGAATGTGTAATATCTTTTTAGAATCACGAGGAAAGGTTTTATCTACCAGTGGGATGAAGAGTGATAGAAAATGTTTGATGAGATCAAGAATTATCTTCTACAACCTCTTATTATGATGCAACCCAACTCAGGAAAGCTATTGAGACTTTATGTGTCCACCCTAGAGTGATCCATGAGCACCATTATCACATAGAAGAACAATTTATGGACCTAGACTAGTTTATACAACATTAGAACCATGCTCATTAACATGAGGTCTAAATACACTCCTATAGATAATAACTACCTCCCGCTAGTTTCGGAAATTCTGAATTTGTGGCGCTACATGTCGCACCATAGTACATAGTCTGTATGCCACATGTATCCTCTAAAGTATATCACGATCCTTCAGATTTTGTCGTGTTATCTAGCTTGGATTGTATTGATCCTTCATTAATATGACATCAAATTTATTCCATAGAAGGCCATAAAGTGTTAATAATTTGTATACTTTTGGGATTCACATCTAGCACCCATAAACTAGTCCCACAATATTGACTTCCCACATGAGACAATCCTCTCAATGCATCATTTTACGCCGTTTGGCAAGAGGCATTTCAGGTGTGCCTCTCAGATCTAAACCGGTAGAAGGACCAATAATCACTGACTTAATAGAGTAGTCATGGGGATTTCCTTCATCACCATGCCACTAGAGATTCAATCATATTCATTCCTACAATAAGAAGGTTGAACCAAAAATGAGGAAGAGTATCTAGACCTCATTACAATTCTTGATCTGGCCATCAAGATTGATGTTTCCCACCTACATGTAAAAGGGTATTCTGAGGTAGTCATCAAGAAGATTAGAGGTTACTACGTCATTAGGAATCCAAAAATCATGCCCATGTAGGAGCAGACATTCTAGTTTATGGCCTAGTTCCATTAACATTTAAAGGTGACCAATGATCCTCGATTGTAGAATGGTCGAGCTGATGCCTTGTCCTGCTTAGCTTCATATCTCACAGAGCATATCCAGGACGAGATGTTAATCCATGTGGTGTGAAAAGAAGAGTCATATCCCCCATCACATATGACGATGATGAAATATAATAGGTAATCCTCCTTATAGGTATTTTCTTAAAATTGAGACAAAAATATCCACCTATGTTTGATGAAATCCACAATTGGACAACTCCCTTCATCGAGTATCACTAGTATGGCGCTCTCCCACCACTAAA
This sequence comes from Viscum album, assembly GCA_963277665.1. Classification (NCBI taxonomy): domain Eukaryota; kingdom Viridiplantae; phylum Streptophyta; class Magnoliopsida; order Santalales; family Viscaceae; genus Viscum; species Viscum album. Next base: position 1,759,563,532 of record OY728120.1, on the reverse strand, counting down.
ACCAGAACGTGAGTTAATACATAGGCATGTGGAATATTTCACCCTCCAATGAGGTCCCAACCTTGAGAAGACTCTCTAAAAAAATTTTGGGATGGAATTATCAATAGTTAGGGTTGAAACTGTCCCATCAAATTCAAAGTCTATGATACATTTTTCCAATATGGTCCATGACTATATTGAGTTCAAAAATAGGTAATAAATGTTTTAGATACATGAATGATTTTTTTAATCAAATTTCAGATCCCATCAATTCCACCATGTACACTTAGACCTTTGTAGTATGGGGACTTAATTTCGTATGACCATATCCACCAGTGATAGCTCACCTATGTAGGTTTATTATAACTATGAAGTATTACTTTTATATGTAGGAATAAATAATACATATCAAGGATTTCAAGGCCCAATCTATTATTTAGGTCACGGTATCCCACATCATTTACCAATTAAGAGTCCCTCACATCATTGTCATTGACAATGACACCATCTTATAGATAGATGATCAAAAGAAGTTATACACCAAGTACAACATCTTATCTATCCTCACATCTCAATACCAAACATGGATTAGTGGATAAATTCAGGTGTTCAACAATCCCCATCCATATTTCCAATCTACCCAACACCCTTTGGGAATGATAACAAACACCGTCTGGTCTTATTGAATGAAAACATTGAATTCCACCTACGAGACTCCATATTCCATGGTATATGATGTAGGGGTAGTTATGTCCATAGAGAACCATTTTCTATCACTTTGAATAGATTTCCATGATATGTCGTCATTAGAGAGAGTACCCGAGGTCTATTTAGCTGAACTGGAAGATTATGAGGAGAACTAACTCTAGGCCTTGCATGATCTTGAGAGACCCCAGAACAAGATAGCCTGATATTTAAACTAGAATGTTTATATTTGGTGCTCTAAAGTGATACACTACTTGATATAATGGTTATAATGATACCTAATAGGAAACCACCAATTTTGGAAGCCATGTGGGAAGGATAGTACATCATTCATAGGGTCTATCCCAATGGAGCATATTCTATGGTTCACATAGATAAAGAGTGTGTTACTCCTCCCATCAATTCCATGTTCCTTAAATATTTATTTTCATGAATGAGGTTCTAGTGAACATCTTGCTACATGTTAAACTGGAAATCACCACCAGTTTCCTCAATGAACGATGATTTACTACATGAACACATCTGGTCACATGACCTTAAACTTTGGAACTATCATCCTAGCTACAAAAAGATAAATGACACACCCCAATGGTGTTCTCTCCAGGTAGTACTTCTCCTTTAGATCGGGTCCTAATTATATGACATTAAATTACATGAAATTCATCTTCTCCACCGTATGACATTAAACTATAAGTAAAAAAAAATTCTTCATTATGTTTAACAACATGAGAATGTCCTAGGAAAATGAATTTAAATTGGGTTCCAATTGCCCAAAAACTATAACCATAAATTTAGAGCCTTATTCCAAGAAATATCACCTCAAAATAAGAGAAATATTACGGTCTTTTACCCCATGTTCATCTGTTTCCTCCCATTAACATGCACTAATGTACCACAACCTGATACCTAGAGTTTTGGAGTCCCCATGGACATTCCCTCAACCCATCACGATGCATCATCTCTCTCTTAATTTGGAACATTGTTAGTTCTTATATGTTGAATACACCAAGAGGGGGGTTAATCAAGCTGCGGTAGATTAAAAATTTCCCCCTTTTAGATCTTGTTTCGTTGCTATACAAAACTAAATTATCCCTTCCTCCCATAGAAATATATATATTGGTATTAAATCATGCACATGACACAATGATTTTTATTTGGTTTGTAATGACCAAGTGTTTTTAATAATATTTATTTCCTAAATTTTTGTGTTATTTTATACTCAACATTATTATATCCATTAATTAATGAAGTGAGTATACTATAATGAGAATGTTGGGTTTCGACAGTTAAATAGTTGTGGGTTGATATGACCGTTTAAAGTCGAACTCTTAAAGTTAAAATTATAGTTTATAAATACATGTGATCGTGGTTAATTAATACATAAAGAGGAGTGTATGGCATCATCCTATAGATTTGGGCCATATGAATCCCATCTATCGGAGCTTGGAAATGAGGTTTCATCATTGGGCATTTCTCCGGACCAAGCCCATGTTGAACTCTAACATGTGAAGCTTGAACAAAATCACATAAGGGAGAAGGTCAAGCTGATATAAATCACCACTCGGTGACAATGTTGTCTGAGCATCCCCAAGATTCTATCACCATAGCACACATTACACTTAGATCCTATACAGGTGTTATAAATGGCTATCTAACAAGACCATAGTTATGTTGTGTAATCTTTTTGTATAAATAAAATTTTTATTTCATATTATGATAAATATTTGAATTTCAAATGTCCATATAAATTTAGGATGAAGTTATATATTATTGTTGAATTTTTCAAAAAGGGGTAATATAGATATTTTTTTATACATTAAATAATTAATAATATGAAATGATTTTTAAAAAATGGTCTTCTACAGTTGTGATAAGTAATAATTTTAGAGTCTAATAAGATCAAATTTTTTTTACTGAATAGTGATGTTTTAATAGTATCATACCTTTATGAATAGTATTGAATAGTAAATAGGCCAAAAAATAGGAACTTCACCCATGAATGTATAAATACAAATTAGACATCTTAAAAGTGAAAAAATGGCCATATTATAATTTTTGATATTTTTTTATGTCATAAATATATTATTTACAATTTTATAATTAAGTTAATAATTTAAAATAAATATGTAATCATAAGCTGTTTCTTTATTGTCTTATGGTTATACAATAATTTTATTGGACCTTTATTTCTTTTTCAAGGTGTTACAAAACAATTTATAGTTTTAGGGGTTTTTTGTTGAATAAATACTGATTTTATTTAAAAATTAAATTAAAAATATTTAAAAAATTATTTTCATAAAATGGAGTTCATTTTTGAAATCAGAGAATCGATATAAGGTTAGGGTGAATATTTGGAATTTTTCTGAATCAGTTTAATTTTTTTGTGAATAGTAAAAATACAGTTTTGAGTTTTGGGTGTTTAATGACATCATTAATGATGTAATCAAGACGTAATAAATCTGGTCTACTTGTGAATGGTAAAATATTTTTTAGGTGTCCTAAGTGGCCAATACCATGGGAAAATACCTTGGGAATTCACTTGGTTTTGCAAATACCACCGATGAGGTATCCCGTGGAAATTAATTAAATATTTCCTAACTTTTGCTATAAATACCTAGCCATTACATCATTCCATTCAATCCAAAATCCACCTAAACGATGTTATAATCTATTTACCTCCCAATGTTTCATCCCAAGGTTCCATCAAGCCCTCCATGGCCCCCACCTTTGAGCTTTCGAAGTCACACTTCAAGGTAGGGGAACCTTCCAACCTCATCTTTTTGTCTAGATTTCCTTTATGTTCTCTCTTCTAGTTTCCATCATCTTATGTGGGGGTATGTTATTATATATTCTTATTATTGTGAATTGTATGTCCAAATGATTATATACCCATTCTTCTCTCATCATATAATTTTCTGAATGTTTATGCGACGCCGTTAGGCTGAAAAAAATTTCATAAAAGAAATAACATCTTCTCTTTTCATTAACATTTCCATTGCATGTGGTATGCCATTAAAATATCCATACTATGTTCTTATTTCTTTTTATTATGTACTCATTCTGCATTATGTGATATTTATGAGTGGGTTACTCTTGTCCCCTCTCTTTTCAATGTTTTCTAAAACCATGTTATATAGTCGTTTTGCTGCTGAATTTTCATCTCAAAATCTCTCTCTTTTTCTCAAGAAATTCTCTTGTATTATTTATGAGAATAACCAAATATATTTTTATTTCTAGGTGTATTAATAAATACATAAAATTGATATATTATATTTGTTAATTGACATATATATAAACATCAATATCTTTCCATGGGTTATAAATGACATAACGATCATGTTTTTAAGCACTTCTAAAACGTCCTGATTTTGAATGAAATACAATTATTTTTTTATTTTTGGTTGTTTATGAAATTTTTTTAGGATATATGTGGATCAAATGAAAAGAAATACATATTATGGGTGTTACCTAATAGTGATATAATGTGTTGGGTAGAATATTAATCTCTACAGAAGACAAGTTTCACGATACCTTGGTGAATGACCTTGGTAATTTTTTATGACACCTTGGGGATGTATCTTAGGGATACGATCATGAATGTATAAATTAAATGTTGTAGCCACATATTAATGTTATTATTAATGTTATTTTAATTATTATATGACTTTTTTTTCCTTTTCTCTAGTCTTCTAGTTTTCATTAAGTTCTTATTGATATCACGATTAAACTAATTCCCTTGCTTTCCTTACTGGGCCTTCAGCTCACCCATTCCTTTGATGTATATCTCCATGTTATGAGATGAATTAATTTTACATAAGATGAACTTTTAAGGAATATTTTCAAGAGTATTGACAAGATTGTTTTGTGTTTTCATGTTTCATTGCTCCTAATTTCCAAGACAGTAGACTTTAAAGATCCTCAGTTTGTAAAATGTAATGATATGTTATGGAATAAAAAAGGCAGGATGTCATAGTTGGTATCAAAAGATAGTATAGTTTTTTATGGAAATTAGGATATGAAATAATTAGGAAGAACCTTATATAAAAGTTTAAATATAAGAAAACTTATTATTTTTTTGGTGGGTATTGAATAAGTTGTTTATCAAGAAAATACAGCCCTGTCTGGATACGAGCAGGTATAGGCGACTCTAGCATAGATATTCCTAGGTTTGAAAACTCTAACAAGGAGTTTCAGGCTTGACCTAGGGTATCTTGGTACATTATTGTGGGCCTTGTTTCACTCATGGTTATGACATTCCAGGGGGATATTTTTGGTTAATCAAAAGCTATTTATGAATTGTTATTAAGGATTTATAGGGAAATATAATTGTTTAAAGCATGAAGCTTTAATAGTTAAAATAAATTATAGTTAAAAGATTAATTAATCAAATAAGTTTCTCACTAAGGTTTTAATCTATCATAAAATGTATTCCAATAGGAGGAACCGTGCAAAAGGATGCCGCAATGATCCATTCCCTGAAGACCCTCCGATGGAAGCCGGAATGAAAACATTCATGTGAATGAAAAACCAAATAACTCAAGTTATGGGAAATAACATGAATCATGTTGAGAGACTTATATCACTACAATGGGAACAAAATTTTTTTGAGTCCTTTATGTTTTAATGACCACCAACCTTCAGCAGATCAACTGACCCATTGATAGATGAACAGTGGATCAACTCTATAGAAATATATTTTCTGTGCTCCATTGTTCAGAGCAAGAGAAGGTCACCCTGGCTATCTATCGCTTAGTGGGAGAAGCTGTTCAGTGGTGAGAACTGATTGAAAACATGATTCCTAGAGTGGAGGATGAAGCTTTGTAGTGGGAAGAGTTTAGAGGAATCTTCTTCAGTAAGTATTTTCCTCAATCCCTGAGAACAGGAATGGAGAAAGTGTTTCTCAAGAAGAAGTAGAAGGAAGATGAATCTATGGGAAGCTATGATATGAACAAAAAAAAATATTCCAGATATAACTCTAGATTTTCCATGGATCCAAATGGTAAGTTTCATAGATTCTTTGATAGACTGAGACCTCACCTGTGGAAGAATCCAGCCAACCGAGACTATGATAGCTATGAGGAGATTGTGTGGAGAGTGAGGAAAGTTGAACTAGAGTTTTGTGAGACGCAGCGGTCTCATAAATACAATGACTAGAAGAGAAATATGGAGCCAATATTTGGGAGGAGCTTAGATAAATGAAGAGAAGGCAAGCAAGTGAAATATCCCATGTGTAATAAATGAGGGATGCAGCACTTGGGGAACTTCTTGCTCGAGAGAGACAAGTGCTACAAGTGTGGAAGAGATAGCCATTTCTCATGGAATTGTCATAGTGAGGTGAAGCCTCAACATCCCCACACTAATTACAAGGGGAAGATGGTACAATCCAAACCTTATGTACAATGTTATAAGTTTGGACAACTTGGTCACTTTTCCAATCACTATCCAAATCTGAGGGTAGTGGAGTGGAATCACCATCAGCCACAGAAAAGGTCAAGGGAGTAAGCTCGTGATTTTTCTATCACTACTGTTGAAGTTGATGTGCCAAATAATGTGGTGGAGGGTACACTTGGTGTTCTCCCAAATCTAGAAAGTACTTTGTTTGATTCTGGTTCTACACATTCCGTTATTTCCTCTATGTATGGAAATAGTTTAGAATCAACCCACGATTTTCTAAAAGTAGAGTTATCAAGCAACACTACTGGTGGGATTATCCTAGCATCATATGTGTTTAGAAACTCTATTATTAAAATTAGTGAGCACAATCTTATCACAAATCTATAAGTGATTCTCATGATGAAATTTTACATTATAATAGGGATATGCTGGCCCTCAAAGTATAATGTTAATATCAAATGCAGAAGCAAAGAAATCTCAGTAGTCTTAAATTGGAAACCTATAGTCATCTTCTAAGGAGAGACATATCAACTGGATCATTGTATAGAAGAACCACTTATATCCTTCTTTAAGGAGTTGATCAGTGATGAAGAAGAAGGAAAAGAGTGTTTAAGAATAGAAAATGTCTGCATAATCCAAGAATACATTGACCTTTTTCCTAAGGAGTTACCCAGACCTCCCCTAGAAAGAGACGTAGATTTCTCTATTGGACATGTACCTGGATCTGAACCAATTTCAAAGAACCCTCATAGGATGGAAAATGTAGAGTTCGACGAATTAAAGAAACAACTACAATATCTTTTTTAAAAGGGGTTTATTCGATTAAGTGTGTCTCTTGGGGAGCGCCAGTTTTCATTGTGAAGAAAAAGGATGGATCCAAATGGATATGCATTGATTATAGGGAACTAAACGGGATCACAGTGATGAAAAAATACCCTCTTCCCTGAATTGATGATTTATTTGACCAACATCATTGGGGTCAATTCTTCCCTAAGATTGATCTTCGATATGGTTATCATTAATTGAGAGTGAAGAATAAAGATATTCCAAAAACATCCTTCCGATCAAGATATGGGCATTATGAGTTTGTTGTTATACCCTTCGGATTGACTAATGCAACTTCTATTTTTATGGATTTGATTAATAGTGTCTTTAAGAAGTACCTTGATAACTTTGGGGTACTTTTTATTGATGATATTCAGATATATTCCAAAATTTGTGAGGAGAATGAAGATCGTCTAAGGGTTATTTTTCAAAATCTACAGAAGGAGGGGCTTTTTGTGAAGTTTAGAAAATGGGAATTCTGGTTAAAAAAATTTCCTTTCTTGGGGTACATTGTAACCAATTAAGGAATCACAGTTTACCTTGCAAAGGAAGGCGTTTTAGAGGAGTGGCCTCATCCTACAAAAATGAATAAGATTCATTGTTTCCTAGAATTAGTGGAATATTATAGGAGCTTTTCGAAAAAAATAACAACATTCTAATCAATTAACCACGTTAACTCAAAATTTCGTCCATTTTATAGGGGAAAGGAGTGTGAAGAATGTTTCCAAGAGCTGAAGAAAAGATCGGTTACTGCACCCGAGTTAATGCTGCCCTCAAGTGGAGAAGGATTTATTATTTTGAGCAATGTCTCTCTAAAAGGGCTAGGGTGTTTCCTCGTGAAAAAGAGCATGGTCATTTCTTATGTAACTTGACAGTTAAAGACTCCTGAGAAAAACTATCCTACACATGATCTAGAGATGGCTGAGATCATTTTTTCTCTGAAGATATGGAGGCACTATCATTATGGGGAGATATGTGATATATAAACAGACCATCAATGTTTGAAGTATATTTACACACAAAAGGAATTGAACATGAGGGAGATGAGATTGTTAGAGCATCTCAAATACTATAATTGTTCAATTCATTATCATCCCAAATGTGAAACCAATGTTGCTGATGCATTAAACAGGCAAGACACAATTGTTCATTCCAGGATAAGGAGTCAAAGATATCCTTTTATCAATTAACTAGTAAATATTGACAAGGGAATTATAATGGAAGGGACATTATCGACCCTAACTCAAATTATTTCCCAACCCTCATTACTAGAGAAGTCCAAGAAATCATAGAAAGAAGATATGTTGTTACAGAAGAAGTTTGAGGCTGTGAAGGATGGGATCTTTCCTGAAACCAATATTAATTAAGAAGGTATACTAAACTTTTGTACATGACTATGTGTTCCATCTATTCCAGAAATAAACAAGGAGATGATGGATGAATCTCATAGCTCTACATTATCTACACATTCGGGAAGCATGAAAATGTATAGAGACCTTCATGATCATTATTGATATGATAATATGAAAAGGGAGATTACTGACTACACTTAAAGGTGCATGGTTTTTTAGCATGTGAAGGTATAGAGAAAACTTCCTAAAGGGGTATTATAACCACAACCCATACCACCATTGATGTGGGAAATAATCACTATGGAATTTTTCACTGGTCTCATAATAAGTTCCAATGAAAACAATGTGAAATGAGTAATTGTGGACCATATCCACAAGACTACCCATTTTATCTCTATTCAGGAACATTTTTCTCTTGATCAAAGATCCATGATTAATGTTAAGGAAGTGGTAAGGATGCATGATGTTCCACATTTTATTGCATCTTATCATGATACAAGGTTCACAACAAAATTCTAATGAAGTATTCAACATGCTCTGAGCACTAAATTGAATTTCAGTATGTCCTATCACCCCCAAACTGATGTTCAATAGAAAAGGACTTTTCAGACACTCAAGGAAGTGCTGAGAAAAAGCTCAATTTAATTTAATGGTGTATGAGATCCACATCTCCCTTTACTTGAGTTCTCGTACAATAATAGTTTCCACTCGAGCACTCAAATGGCACCCTATGAAACTATATATGGGGAGCGATGTAGAACTCCTACATGCTTGAATAAAGATGGTGAGAGACTGCTTCGTGGGCTTGATATTTTGCAAGAGATGATATAAAATGTCCATTCTATCCAACAACACATTAAGGCTACTAAAATTCGGTAAATGAGTTATGCCTACAACCATCGAAGGTACTTGGAGTTTGATGTGGGTGATAAAGTATTTCTTTGGATTTCACCTCAGAAGAGAGTCATGTGCTTTGGGAAAAAAAGGAAGCTCAACCATACATACAATGGCCCCAATGAAATCATTGATCGCATGGGAGAAGTGTCCTAATATATTTCTATTCCTCGAAATGTACCGCACGCTCATGATGTCTTCAATGTATCACTATTGAATAATTACATATTTATCCATTCATATGCACTAAATCTAGATTTGGTGCAACTGGAACATGACCTCTCTAATGAAGAGTAGCTGGTGGAGATCTTGGATCGTAGAGACACGGTTTTATACAACAAGATGACCCACCATGTTAAGGTGTTGTGGAGGATCCAAAAATTTGTATAATCCACAAGGGAACAAGATGAATATATGAGATAGAAGTAGCCACACATTTTCTCTTTTTAGTGTATGTGTTAAAATTTAAGGGATGAAATTTATTATTTGTGGAAGAATGTAATGACCCAAACTTTTTAATAATATTTATTTACTAAATTTTTGTGTTATTATATACTCGACATTAATATATCCTTTAATTAATGAAGTGATTATAATTTAATGATATTGTTGGGTTTCGACTGTTATATGACCGTTGGAAGAAAAACAGTTAATTTTACAATTATTGATTATAAATACAAGTGATCATGGTTAATTAATACAGGAAGAGGAGTCAACGTCCTGAACCAGTAGACTTGGTCCATATGAAGTCCATCTTCTAGAGCTTGGAAATCAGGTTGTATTACAGGGCTTTGCACTGGACCAAGCCCAAGACAGACTCCAACATCTGAAGCTTGAAAGTAATAACCTACGGGAGAAGTTCATACTGATAGAAATCAACACTCATGCAATGTTTTCTGAGCCACCCCAAGATTCTTTCATCATAGCACGCCTTACACTATGGTCCTATGCAAGTGTTATAAGGGGCTATGTAAGGAGACCATAGTTACGTTATGTAATCCTTTTGTATAAATAAAAGTGTTATTTCTTATTATGTTAAATTTGTGAATTTCAAATGTCCGGAGAAATGTAATATGAAGATCCATATTATTGAAGAATTTTGAAAAAAAGGTTAATTTAAAATATTTTTATGTACTTTAAAATATTAATAATGGGAAATGATTTTTAAAAAATGGTCTTTTATAGTAGTGATCTATAATAAATTTAAGGTCTAATAAGACCAAAATGATTTTTAGTGAATAGTAATTCCTGAATGGTAACATACCCTTATGAATAGTAATAAATAGTAAATGATCAAAAAAAATAGAAACAACACCCACGAATGTATAAATATAATTTTGACATCATAAAAGTGAAAATCGATCATAGTATAACTTTTGATATTTTTGTATGTGATAAATATTATATTTATAATTTTATAGTTAATTTAATAATTTAAAACGAAAATATATTTTCATAAAATGTAATCATGAATTTTTTATTATTGTCTTATGGTTACACAATAATTTTATGGGACCATGATTACCTTTTCAAGGTGTTACAAAACAAGTAATAGTTTTAGGGTTTTTTTCATGAATAAATTATGATTTTATTTAAAAATAAAACTGAAATTATTTAAAAAATTCTTTTCATAAAATGGATTTCATTATTGAATTCAGAGAATTGACATTAGTTTTGGGTAAATTTTTCTATTTTTCATAAATCGTTTAATTTTTAGAGAATAGTAAAAATACAATTTTGAGTTACGAGTATTTAATGACAACATCAATGATGTATTAATGATGTAATTAATCTTGTTGACTTGATAATAGTAAAATATGTTATGAGGTGTCCCATGTGGCCAATACCAAGGGCCAATACCAAGGTCCAATACCATGGGCAAGCCCATGGTTTTCCAAATACCACTGATGAGGTGTCCCTAGGAAGTTAATTAAATATTCCCTCACTTTTTCTATAAATTCCAAGACATTCCCTCATTCCATTCATTTATAAATACTCCTAAATAATGTTATAGTCTTTTTACCTCCCAAAGTGTCCTCCCAAGGTTCCATCATTTCCCCCAAAGTCCCAAAATTTGAGCTTTCGAATTCACTCTTCGTGGCAGGGTAACCTTCCACCATAATCTTTTAGTCATGATTTCCTTTATGTTTTGTCTTCTATTTCCCATCTTCTTATGTGGGGGTTTGTTCTTATATATTATTATTTCTATCCATTTCATGTAAAAATGATGATAGACCCTTTCCTATCCCATAAATTTATTTATTTAATTTTTATGTGACATCGTTAGGCTGTCTAATATTTCCTAAAAGAAATCACTTCTTCTCATTTCATCCAAGTATCCATTGCTTGTGGTATGTCATTAAAATATCCATACCATGTCCTAATTTTTTTATTCTGTATACATATGGTATTATTAAATATTTATTAGTGGGTGCTCGTTTTCTCCACACTTTACAATGTTTTCTAAAACTATATTTTATATCCATTATGAGGAAGAATTTTCGTCTCAAAATATCTCTCATTTTCTCAAGAAATTATCATGTATTATTTATGAGAATACTAAAATCTACTTTCATTTCTAGGGGTATTAATAAATACATAAAATTGATCTATGTTATTCTTAAATTGACATATATAAAACCCCCAATCTCTTTCCCAAGGATATAAATGACATAACAAACATGTTTTTAAGCACTTTTAAAATGTCCGGATTTTTAAGCAATGAAACCCCCCGACCCCAGTTTCCCAGAGTCAGTGCATTATTACATAACATTGGCATGATCACAAGAAATATCATTTGTCTAAAGACCGATTAGTTTAGTAGCCTTGGAAACACTAGATATATTCATAAATTTTATATTACATCATAAAAATGAAAACTACAACAACATAGTCTCCATATTCCACACTCTAATCCCCTAATACTATCCATGCAGGTCATTCATAATTTACATCATCACATCTTGGGAAAAATAAATCATTGAAAAGGGGTGAGATAAAATGCCTAGTAAGGATAACAATATAGCGGAAACTTTCATAAATATGAATAATCATTTAAGGTAATGTATAACAAAAAAAAGCCTTTTAAACATGAACTTCAACATATTATGGAAAAAAATTGAAATAATGACATTTACTTATTCAAATTAATATTCTACTAATCAAATAATCTCATGAAATATCAATAACCACATTCATAATGATGGAATGCATAATGACAGACTATCATAACCACATAGCCAAGGCCTCGTGCCAAGAATACAAATAAGATTTTCTCAAGGACTTGTTCCAAGACACTAGTTTTTCTTATGAGACCTACCGATGCATCGAGGAGCTATAGCAGGCTCCACCCGTCACATATTAACTTCAATGCATTCCCATATGAAAAGGTATAAACATGACATAAACATTCATATTAAAACTATCTTAGAAATGTTAATACTTTCACCATAAACCATTAAGGGTATAAAAATAACATATCCATAGTCAAACATATCAGAAAACCTTCAATACAATACTGATGTTTTGTTTCATAATAAATAATCTTCAAATAAGCTTAAAATGCATCAAAGGATGTTGACATAGATGAAATCAAAACTCTTTTTAGAGACATATCTCTTTTTATTTTGAATTAATTTAAGAGTCATATAAAATAAAACATTTTATTTTAAATTATTCTTATAAGCCTATAAGGGAAGCTTCAATGAATTTATAATGGCAGAAAATAGCCGCACCCACCGTATAAGTTAAAAAAAACATTCTTACCTTAATTATGTAGAAAAGGTTAAAAAGAACCTTGTTTGGAAAATGATGGAAAAATTCATTTATAAACCTCTTATAAAAAGTCAAACAAGGGTATAAATGACTATATCCCATATTCTAGTAAAGTGTAAATTTTTTTGAAAAACATTTTTAAGAAACATGGATGTGGATGATAAGGAAGTCCGAGTAGATAATTACATATAAACAACCTCGAATGATGAGGAGATTGTGAAATAACCATTACCTTGTACTTTTCCTTGGTTGGGGTAGGTTAAACTCCTGTATAATGGTGAAATAATTGTTATAAAATTATACAAAAATCATATACATTAATATGATATCATATATGATCATTTAACATTGATTTGTTAATAATATATTAGTATTATCGTTGTTTCGAGTGTTAACTTATTCATTTTATTTTATATGTTTTGTTATGTAAGACATGTTTTTCATGGATAGGTTGTATCATATTCATATACAGAATGATATAAAGTCCTTTAAAATTATTTTTAAAACATCAAATGATAATTATACTTGCATGGATACGATGGAGAATGAATATCATCACAATCGTGGAGACGGTGGTCCGTACGTACGCACGAGCGACAATATCATTCTTTTGATATTAAAATAATATATAATTGGATGGTATATAATATATAAAGAATCATTATCATGTTATATTTATTATTTACATGAATTACACATCATTATCATACCCATCCAAATAATAATTTATTGAATGACAGTTACACCACGATGTGGAGACAGTAAGTTGTACGTACACACGTATGGTGACATGCCATTCAAAGAATGGATAGAATACTGAATATGGTTGTACCATATTTATAAAAACTTCACAGTGTATAGAATATACTGGTGTTATAATTTTAGAATAGAAATAACAATGAAATAAGATGTTGAAGAAGAAATGAATTTGAAAAAGGGTGGTGAAAACATTACCTCTTCTTCGAGTTCTTCATTTTGATTTGATCAAAAGGGCTTTGTAGGTTGGACTTGTGATCAATATATGGAATCTAGGTTGTATTTATGGAAGTTGAGAGACTATTTGGGCAGGTTTTGGCCGAACCAAAAGGCTTTTAATGTGTGAATTAGTGGGAAGGGGTAGTGCCCTTTTATAAGAGGGGTGAAGGGCACCTTTGGAAAAGCTAAGAATATTATTTTATAATAAATTCATATTCTGTTTCTAAGGGATCAAAAGTTGATTATTTAATGGTTAAGGTGGGTTCAGGTTGAAAACCACTCAACCAAAATAATTTAGACAGGTTTTTGTCATTTTATTAACCTTATATTTTAGTTTAAACACTTAGTTAATTAGTTTCACTTTTACAATGTCTCTTTGTATTTTTATATTATATGGTTAATAAAAATTATATATATCTCCAAGAGACCCCCAAGTGGTCCATTAATGATACACCTACCATGATATAAGTCTCTAGGCCGAACATTAGATTTTTAGGAATTTAATATCAATTATTAATATAATATTTGATTTAAAAACTCTTTTATGTTAATTTTGACACTATTCAATAATTGATTTTTGTGAAAATCATAACAGAATTATTACTTCAAAAAAAGAAAATTAAGTCAATCCTAACATGTCATATTAACCTATAAAATTAGTGTAACTCATAAAAAGGCTCAAAATATATTTATTTGGGTATTTATAATATCAATTATTTTAATTTTTCACTATTATGGTAATTATTTCATCATCATTGTGTCATAAATTAATTAAATTATATAATATCTAAAAATTAAAAATAAAATATCATTATGTAGTAAATATTTTTTTCCTTATAATGAATATTTAAAATCGATTTTATCTTATCTATAATCCTATATTAAAAATGTTTTAGTAAATAAAAATTGATTTTAACTCTTTCAACTCTTCTTTGAAATAAATAATAATAAATGTCCTAATCTAATCCAAGTGGACCAAAATTATAATATTTTATTCCTAAGGTTGTTTATACACTTGTCCAATAGAATTAGAACATGTGTTACGGAATATTAATATTGTTTTTACCCTTAATTACCCTATTTACATTTAACCGTGGAAAATAAAAGTAAAAAGTTACTATTCGCCAAAAATTATTTTCATTTCACTGAACCACATTTTACTTCTCGTTATTAACTGTGTCTCTCGGATATTCAAAATTCCACTCACATAAGCGGTAAAATTATGTTTTATGAAAAATTCAGTTTTTTTAACTACCACTTAGTGGTTTCACTATTCATAAAAAATGATGTTTTTCAGAAAAATACCAAATATCCACCCTAGGCTAATTTCGTTATTCTGAATCCAAAAATGAAGTCCATTTTGAAAAATAAAAATCATAAAATTTCAAAAAGTAGGTATTACAATTGATAATGGCTAGTTTGATTGGTTGTGGTGTGTTAGAACTCGATGTTGCGTACAACACACTCTATTGCAATATTCAAAGAGAAGCATACCGTAGAAGCTTGGGGTGTTACATTCTCCCCTCCTTCAAATAATTTCATCCTCAAAATTTATAGAATACAACCGCATGAAAAAGCTCGGGTGGTTCTTCATCATAAGTTCCTCGGGTTCCCACGTTGCCTCTTCCATCTTATGGTTTCTCCATAAGACATTTACCAGACGAGTCGTCAGGTTTCTCAGTACATGTTCTCTCGTATCAAGAATATTGACGGGCTCTTCGTAATAAGACTGATCGGGTTCCAGTTCTAATTCCTCATAGGTGAGTACATGCGTTGGGTCAGGCATGCATTTCCTCAACAGAGATACGTGGAGCACATCGTGAACTTTGGAGAGACTTGGCGGCAATGCCAATCGGTAAGCTACAACCCCAATTCGTTCTAGAATTTTGAAAGTTCCGATGTACCTGGGACTCAAATTACCTTTCTTACCAAAACATATGTCTCTCTTCCATGGATATATCTTCAGGAAAACATGATCACCGACTTGAAATTCATAATCCTTCCTTCGATTATCAGCATAGCACTTCTGCCTACTTTGAGCTGCTTTGATGTGATTTTGGATTACCTTCACCTTTTCCATCATTTCCTCCACCAGTTCTTGACCTACAAGTTTTCTTTCACCAACGTCATCCCAACATGTTAGTGTGCGACATCTCTTTCCATATAACGCTTTATATGGTGCCATCTGAATACTTGAATGGGAGCTATTGTTATAGGAAAATTCTACCAGAGGTAAATATTGATCCCACATATCCTGAAATTCAAGTGAGCAGGATCTCATCATGTCTTCTAAGGATTGAATAGTTCGTTCTGATTGTCCATCTGTTTGGTAGGCAGTGCTCAAATAAAGTTCATTATCCAAGGGTTTCTGAAGACTTTTCTAGAATCATGAAGTAAAACGGGGATCTCGATCAGAAACAATCGATAGGGGTACTCGATGAAGTATCACAAATTCATTAATATATAGTCTCGCTAGACGTTCTAGTGGTAGATCATCTCATATAGGAAGAAAATTTGCTAACTTGGTAAGACGATCAAAAATAACCCATATTTCATTGTTCCTTCTAGGAATCTTTGGTAGTCCCATGACAATGTCCATCGTGGTATTATCCCATTTCTACACAATTATGAGAAGAGGTTACAAGACTCCTCCAAGTTGTTGCCTTCTAGATTTCACTTGTTGACAAACCATACATCTTGACACAAAATCAGCAATCTCCCTCTTCATGTTTTCCCACCAAAAATTTTCCTTCAAATCTCTATACATTTTGGTGCTCCCAGGGTGTATAGAGAAATTGGAACTATGAGCATCATCCAGAAATTCCCTTTTTAGAACAGGTAAATCGGGAACAGAAAGTCTCTTCCCAAATTTCAAAATTCCATCTTCATACACAAAGTCTTTCAATATCCCCTCATTCACAGCTTTAATAATCTTATGAAATTCTTCATCATCAGTCTGAGAACACTTAATCCTTTTTAGTAATGATGGTTTGGAAATCATTTGAAAAAGAATTGATGTTTCACCATCCATGGTTATTCCCATTTCCATCTTCACTAGATCCATAAAAATTGGATCCCTTTCAATTATCAAATTTTTCAAAACTCCATGATCTTTTCTGCTCAAAGCATCTGCCTCCTTGTTTTCTTTACCCAGGTGGTAGTGTATCGTACAATCATAATCCATGAGTAATTCAAGGCATCTCCTTTGCCTCATGTTGAGTTCTTTTTGTGATAAAATATACTCCAAACTCTTCTGATCAGTATAAATCTCACGTTTTTCACCATAGAGGTAGTTCCTCCATATCTTCAAAGCAAAGATCACAGCTGCTAACTCGAGATAATTAGTAGGGTAGTTTTGTTCATGAATTTTCAACTGTCGTGATGCATAGGCAATATACCTATAATTCTGCATAAGGACACAACCAAGTCCTTTCGTCGATGCTTCACTATAAATAACGTACCCATCATTCCTCAATGGTAGATTCAATATAGGAGAATTGAATTATCTTATCATCAGTTCTTCGAAACATTATTCACACTCTTTTGCCCAAACAAATTTAACCCCTTTACGTGTGAGCTTCGTTAATGGGTTAGCCAATCAGGCAAAATTCTGGACAAAACGTCGATAATAACCAGCTAAACCAATAAAACTATGTACCTCAGTTATACTCGTAGGAGCTGGCCATTCTTGGATTTCCTTGGTCTTAGAAGGATCAACGGAGATTCCATTTTAGAGATAATATGGTGAAGAAAGGAAATCTCCTGAAGCCAGAATTCACACTTGCTAATCATCCCGTATAATTCATGTCTTCTTAGAGTCTTCAGGATAATGCGCAAGTGATTTTCATGATCTTCATAGATTTTTAAGTATAGCACAATATCATCAATAAATACCACCACAAATTCATCGAGATATTCCTTGAAAACTCTATTAATCAAATCCATGAATACAGAGGGTGCATTAGTCAATCCAAAAGGAATTACTGTAAACTCGTAATGCTCGTACCTAGTTCGAAATGCTGTCTTCAGAATGTATTCCTTCTTTACACACAAATGATGGTATCCAGATCGAAGGTAAATCTTTGAAAAGTATTTAGCTCCATGCAGTTGGTCAAATAAATCATCAATGAGAGGTAGGGGATACTTGTTCTTTATAGTTATATCATTGATCTCCCTATAGTCGATACATAACCTCATTGATCAATCATTCTTTTTAGAAAAAAGAACAGGGGCTCCCCATGGAGAATCACTAGGGATAATAAATCCCTTATTACTCAATTCCTCTAGTTGTTTATTTAGTTAGACTAATTCCACAGTGGCCATTCTAAAAGGGGTCTTCGATATAGGCCTTGATCCAGGAATTAAATCAATGGAAAACTCAACTTCTCATTCTGGAGGATGTCCAGGTAAATCTTATGGAAACACATCTACATATACATTCACAACAGGTACATCCTCTATTTGAACACTCCTTTCCTCACCCACTGTAATTTCATCCTCTTCCTCCCCAATAATTGAATTTAGTTGAGCTACTGGGGGTGGATCTAGATAAGAATTAGGTGGTGATGATTCTGCTCTAATGATAAGGTGTTCCTTATCATCATCATCAAAAATCGTAACCTACTTATTCTTACAACAAATCTTCACATTACGGTTAGAAAGCCAATCCATACCAAGGATTATATCAAACTCAATCATAGGTATGATGATGAGATCAGCAGATAATGAACAGTTATATGCTTTAATGGGGACTGATTCAAAAACAATTGTTGCAATGATACATTCCATAGGAGTTTTAACTGACAACTCCCTTGTTAAATCAAATTGGAAATATCTAATTTTCTTAGAAAACTGGGAAAATATGAAACAATTTGATCATACAGAATAAAATAATGCATTTGCTAATCTTGACGAAACCATTAAATTACATGCTACCATGTCTTTTAGAGGTTCTACCTCAGTAGTAGTGATAGAAAAAGGTTGTCCTTGATCCCTTGGCCTTTTCTGAGGTAAGTTCCCATGAAACATAGGACATTCATTTCCATAATGTCCCATCTCCATAAAATTTTATCACTGAACATTGGTAGCTTCCTTCTTCCCTTTGCAATCACGAGATTTGTGGCCTTTTTCACCACACTTGTAACAGACACCCATTCCCTTCAAGCAAGTACTGGGGTGTTTCTTCCCACATTTACCACTGGATGGATATTCAACCTTTCCCTTCTTCTCCTTATTTCCATTCCCAGATTGATCAGCAGATCTCTTCTTCTCTTTCTTTACTTTAAAGTCATAAGACTTATAGAATTCTTTTTTGCCTTGATAGCACATGAGACAATGTCTTCGTATGATAAGAAGGATCGAGAAACTAATTCTCGATGGAGAAATGTTTTTAACCCATCAAAGAAAAGATCAATCTTATTTCTTGGGTTACGTATATAATCTCCAGCATACCTTGCTAACCTTGTAAATTTAGCCTCATACTTAGCGACATTCTCATCCTCCTTTTGTCTCAGACTCAGAAATTGTCATTCCATATCTGCTCGATGGTCACGAGGAAAATATTTTTCTAAAAAAAGATCTTTAAACTCCCTCTATTCCATATTTTATTCGACATCATCTTCCTTCATGTATTGAATCAATGGCCACCATTGATCAACATCTCTAGTGAGGCGGTAAACTGCCATGATAACTTTTTCCCTTTCACTACTCCCCAAAGCCTAAAATATTTTCTCTAGGGAATTAATCCATTACCCATCTACTAAGGGATTTGAAATCCCATTGAACGTTGGTGGTTGTTTCCTCATGAATCGATAAAACATTGATCCACCACGCTGCGGATCAGGGTGCTTTATACGGGTAAGGTTATTATACATAACCTGAGTGAGTTGTCCCAGTACGGTGACTAGGTGATCGGCACCAATTGCATCACCAGCTCCACTATAATTATCTTGATCAGGAGGGAAATCCCTGCATGGAGTGTGTGCATTGATAGGGTTTCCATTTCTTCCACTAGGATCCATTTCTAAACAATGGAATAAACTTGATCAGTTTATGAATCAAAATACATAATTCCATACATATAAAACAATTAACATAAATTGAACTATTTATGGATATAATCCATAATCATAAAAATGTTTTCTTTGAGGTTGTATATACTCATAAACCCTTCATAATGAATTGGAACGAAATTGAGAGTTATCCTAAGCATATCCCCCGGGAGTGTCGTAACCAAGAGTGCACAAGGCCCATTGTTGTGCACCAGTTCCCGTTCGAGTCAAGCTCAAAGTGGTGTTTTTGGGTTTTACCCCTAGGTAGATCTGTGCCAGAGCAGCTTCTACCTGCTCATATCCAGACAAGGATGTATTGCTCAGTAAAATCACAAAATCTCTACAATACCAAAATTCTTGGAAGTTCATCTATACTAATCCTCAAAGTCCATATTAAATTATTGTGCTCTAATCAGAGTTTATCTAAATCTAGCTTCTAAGGTTTGTACTAAATTTCCTCTGATACCAACTATAACTCCCAGAGCCCAGTTACCCAGATTCAGTGCATTATTACATAACATTGACATGATTACAAGAAAGATCAAGTCACGAAAGACCGATTAGTTTAGTAGCCTTGGAAACACTAGATATATTCATAAAGTTTTACATTACATCATAAAAATGAAAACAACAACAACATGGTCTCCATATTCCACACTCTTATCCCCTCATACTATCCCTGCAGGTCATTCATAATTTACTTCTTCACATCTTGGGAGAAATAAAAAATAGAAATGTGGTGAGCTCAAATGCCCAGTAAGGATAACAATATAACAGGATATTTCATAAATAAGAATGAACATTTCAGGCAATGTATAACTAAAACAAAAGCCTTTTAAACTTGAACATCAACATATTATGGAAAAAAAATAAAATTGAATAATTCCATTTACATATTCACATGGATATTCTACTAATCGAATAATCACATGGAATATCAATAAATACTTTCATAATGATGGAATTCATAATTCCATACCATCATAACCACATAGTCAAGGCCTCATGCCCAGACCACAAATAATATTTTGTCAAGGCCTTGTTCCAAGACACTAGTATGTCTCATGAGACCTGCCGATGCATCGATGAGCTATAACGGGCTCCACCCATCACATATTAAGTCCAATGCATTCCCATATGAAAAGGTTTAAACATGACATAAACATTCGTATTAAAACTAGTATAAGAAATGTTAATACTTTCACAATAAACCATGAAGGGTATAAAAATAACATATCCATAGTCAAACATATCATAAAACCTTCAATACAATATGGAAGTTTTGTTTCATAATAAATCAGCTTCAAATAAGCTTAAAATCCATCAAAATATGTTGACATTGATGAAATCAATACCCTTTTTAGAGAAATATATCTTTTTATTTAGAAATAATTTAAGAGTCATATCAAATAAAACATTTTCTTTGAAAATATTCTTATAAGCTTGTAAGGGAAGCTTCGACGATTTTATAATGGCAGAAAATAGCTGCACTAGTCGTATAAGTTAAAAAAAACATTCTTACCTTAATTTTGTCGAAAATTTTAAAAAGCACCTTGTTTGGAAAACGACAGGAAAATAAATTTATAAACCTCTTATAAAAATTCAAACAAGTGTATAAATTACTATAACCCATATTCTAGTAAATAGTAAAAATGTTTTGAAATACATTTTTAAGAAACATGGTTGTGGATGATAAAGAAGTCCCTGTAGATAATTATGTATAAACATCCTCGGAAAATGAAGAGATTGTGAAATAACCCTTACCTTTTACTTTTACATGGTTTGGGTAGGTTAACCTCTTGTATAATGGTGAAATAATTCATATTAAATTATAAAAAAATCATATACATTAATATGATATCATATATGATCTTTTAACATTTATTTGTTAATAATATCTTAGTATTATCGTTGTTTCTGGTGTTAACTTACTCGTTTTATTTTATATGATTTGTTACGTATCCCATGTTAGTCTTGGATAGGATGTATCTTATTCATATACAGAATTATATCAAGTCCTTAGACATTATTTTTAAATCAATATATGATAATTATACTTGAATGGATACGATGGAGAATGAATCTCATCGCGTTCGTGGAGATGGTAGTCCGTACGTACGCACAAGCGACAATATCGTTATTTTGATATTAAAATAACATATAATTGGATGGTATATCATATATACAGAATAATTATCATGTTATATTTATTATTTACATGAATTACACATCATTATCATACCCATCCAAATTATAATTTATTGAATGACAATTACACCACGATGTGGAGATGGTAAGCCATACGTACGCACATATGGTGACATGTCATTCAAAATATGGATAGAATACTGAATATGGTTGTACCATATTAATATTATCATCATAGTATATAGAATATACTGGATTTATTATTTTATAATAGAAATAACAAAGAAAGATGAAGTTGAAGAAGAAATGAATTTGAAAATGGGTGGTGAAAACATTACCTCTTCTTCGAGTTCATCCTTTTGATTTGATCAAACTGTCTCCTTAGGTTGGCTTTCTGATCAGACTAAGGACTCTTGATTGTATTGAGGGATGTTGAGAGAGTATTTTTCCAGGGTTTGGCCGAACCAAAATGCTTTTAATGTGTGAATTAGTGATAAGAGGAACTGCACTTTTATAAGAGGGGTGAGGGGCACATTTGGAAAAGCTAGAAATATTATTTTATAATAAATTCATATTCTATTTTAAATGGCTCAAAAGTGGATTATTTAAAGGTTAAGGTGGGTATGGGTAAAAATACACTCAACCAATAGAATTAAGACAGGTTTGGGTCATTATATTAACCTTATATTTTAGTTTAAACACTTAGTTAATTACTTTCACTTTTACAATGTCTCTTTGTATTTTTATATCATATGGTTACTAAACATACTATATACCTCCAAGAAACCCCAAGTGGTCCATTAATGATACACCTATCATTATATAAGTCTCATGGAAGAACCATAGATATTTAAGAATTTAATATCAATTAATAATATAATATTTGTTTTAAAAACTCTTTTATGTCAATTTTGACATTATTCAATAATTGATTTATGTGAAAATCATAACACAATGATTACTTCTAAAAAAGTTAATTATGTCAATACTAAATTGTCATATTAACTTATAAAATTAGTGTAATTCATAAAAAGCCTCAAATTATATTTATTTGTGATTTTATAATATCAATTATTTTAATTTTTCATTATTATGGTAATTACTGCATCATCATTGTGTCATATATAAATTAACTTTTTTAATGTCTAAAAATAATAAATATAATATAATTATGTATGAAATATTTTTATATTTCTAATGAATATTTTCAATCGAATTTATCTTATGTATAACCCTATATTAAAAATGTTTTAGTAAATAAACATTGATTTTAACTCTTTTAACTCTTCTTTGAATTAAATAATAATAAATGTCCTAATCTAATCCAAGTGGACCTAGATGATAATATATTATTCATAAGGTTGTTTTTGGTCTAGATACACTTGTCTAATAGAATTTGGACATGTGTTTGTGTAATATTAATATCATTTTTCCCCTTAATTACCCTATTTACTTTTAATCATGGTAAATAAAAGTAAAAAGTTACTATACACAAAAAATTATTTGTATCTCATTGTACCACATTTTACTCCTTGATATTAACCATGCCTCTAGAATTTTAGAAATTCCACTCACAGATGTGGTAAAATTATGTTTTATGAAAAACTCGGTTTTTTTAACTACCACTTAGTGGTTTCACTATTCATCAAAAAATGAAGTTTTTCTGGAAAATACCAAAAATTCACCCTAGACTAATTTCGATATTCTGAATCCAAAAATGAATTCCATTTTGAAAAATAAAATTTATACAATTTCAAAAAGTAGGTATTACTATTCATAATGAAAAGTTTGATTGGTTGTGGTGTGTTAGATCTCGATGTTGCATACAACACACACTATTGCATTATTCCAAGAGAAGTGTACTGTAGAAGCTTGGGGTGTTACAAGAAAACCCAATTCATATATTATTTTGGGGTTATTTATGAATTTTTTGACTATGATCGTGGTGGATAACATTAAAATAAAGACATATTAAGGGTACATCATGATAGTCCTCCAATACATTGGGTAATAAAGTAATCTCTAGAGTTTACCTATTTCACGATACCTTGGTGAATAACCATGGTAACTTTTTTACGACACTTTTGGGATGAAACATGGTGATATGTTCATGAATGAATAAATGTAATTATGTATCCACATATATAAGTTATGATTCATTATCTTTTTATTATGATATTACTCTTTTCCATTGCTCATGACTTTTGGTTTTCATCATGTTCTTATTGATATCACTAGTAAACTAATTTCATTTATTTCCTTACTGGGCCTTCATCTCAACAATTCATTTGATGTATATATCCAGATTATGAGATGTAGTAACTGTACATAGAATGAACTTTTCAAGAAGCTTTTCAAGGGGATTTGGATGAGTTTTTTAATTTTTCGTGTTTTATTTATCCTGATTTCCATGACACTAGACATTAATGATCTTATGTTTGTAAAATGTAAAGAAAAGTTATGTAATAAATAAGACGGGATGGCATATGGTTCACCATCGCTGGGCTACATCCAAGGATCCTACAACGACAATGTTTCGATGTACCAAATTCACCAATTCTCATGTCCAATAATGAGTACCTCATTTGGGCTAAATATTCTATGCCCAGGCTCACTTCCTTTACAGGATTTATGGTCTGCTTACTGCAATCCCAATTGTCCCTCCCTATTCCTCTTTATCTAGCACATTACTAGTGGAATGGGTCATCGTCTTCCTCTTCATTCGCTCAATTCTCTTTGAAAGGATTCCAGACATATTTTATAGACTTCTAGGTCAAACACCATTTAGGGACATTTATGTCCCTTCATTTAACTGAATTCCTACATCACAAATTATAGGTAGATTCTATATTAAAGTTCCTTTTTTCACACGAGGATGAATTTCACCTTCCTGAGTACTATTTGGTTTCATAAAATACATTCTCAATCTAAATTTATTCTTTCTCATGTTTCCTTGTGAATAAGAGAACCACCTACCTCTCTCGGGTACTGAGTACTAGGTTTGGTATATAGATAATATCCTCTTCATAGTAATTCCACTTCTAGGAACCATTATAACCTCTCTGTACCACTGCCTTTGCTCCACTTCAACAAACCAACCTATGACTACAAACTGTTCTCTATTAATGAACTGTTTCACTCCTACATACTTCTTGCAGAAATCTCCCTCTCACATAATGGAGATTCCTCCACCACACACTGAGTCAACTACTTCTATGTACCATACTTCTTCATCCACGCACTAGACTTATTTTTCATTTTAATAATCCCCACACACAACTTCAACAAAATTACTCTTACACGAACCACCAGATCCATCACGAGCCACCCTTCGCAAACTTCTTTCAGACATCTCCGAATTCCCAGAGAAATTTTTTTCTTTAATGATACTCAGTCTACATAGTAAATTGTGGG
This sequence comes from Viscum album, assembly GCA_963277665.1. NCBI lineage: Eukaryota > Viridiplantae > Streptophyta > Magnoliopsida > Santalales > Viscaceae > Viscum > Viscum album. The sequence goes on along the minus strand of OY728120.1, from coordinate 1,759,538,022 downwards.
ATTATCTATTCTTATATAGGCAATGATACCCACAAAAACCACTAATCCTTGATTTATCAAATCTTAGATTCATCCTCCACTGCTTACTGGTCCTTCTACTACTACGAACCACAAGCCTCCCGCAAACTATTTTTCCACGCCATTTGTGTACTTAATTTTCTCTTACATGGTCAATTCCCTCAGCCACCATCAAGCCATCTGCGTACAGCATTGTCTCTTAGTCCGGAACCATTTTTGGTTTCGCAAACCACATCTGTGTACCGTTACTGCTCCTCTGCATACCATTCCTATAACATGGTACGCGGCCCATGAATTATGGTATGCGGTTCTCACCATTTACCAATTTTTTCATTTTTATTCATACATTTCACTCCTATGAAGAAATGATTTCTTTTATTACATCTAACTCAATATTTCAAGGCCCAAAATTTTGGAAAACACTAGGAAAATGTGCCCCCATAAAAACTTGTTTATGGAAAACACAAATGATACCCATTTACGGTCATCTGGATTTGTCAACAAACCAAATAACACCTAAAAAAATTCGAGAGGAAACCTTGAGGGATTGTTTTACCAAAAATTACCCTCTTTCGGTTTTTTGACTATTCATCTCAAAACAATTATTTTAATTTTGATATCTTGGTAGTCTTCCGTCCATCATCAACCATCACCCACATCATGAGATTATGATAGTGATCAAGTATATACATAACACATACTCTAAGATCACATGATCCATACTCACCATGAGATACAAGGCTATAATGAAAATTTTATCAATGAATCACTTCATTTCTAATCGCAAAGTGGTGATACCATACTAATACCAATAAACTTCTTTCATCAAGAACTTCAGTCATCATGATATCTAATAATTGATAGATCACTTCTAGTATTGTAAAATTTAATGCTCCCCCTATGATACAACTCTTCCAATAGCTACAGTTCAACATTAACTCCCCCTATCACGTGGTTCCACTTAACTACTTCTCCACATGTCTTTTCTCCCCCAAAATAGTCACAGTTTATCCCACATTGTCAATAAACCTTAAGGGTACATCATGGTTGACTACAACTGGGTAAAGAACACATATCAACATATTAGAGTAAGGCACACCATTCCTTTGGGAGAGGTGGACACACATCCACACTTTTTTAAGTGCGGGAAGTCAACTGGACTCTCAGATCCAGTTGGTGCCTTTAAAATCCTTCTTTTGGTAAGTCCTTCATCAGATTGTCTGCGATGTGTTGTTCAGTATGAAAAAACTTCCACATCAAAAGACCTTTCCCCACCTTCTCCTTGATAAAATTATATTTGATTACAATGTGATTTTTCCTTGAGGGATGTACTGGATTTTTTCTAATACATATAACACATAAATTATCCCAATGAATTCTGATTGGAGATTACACTTCAATTCCCATATTTTTATGTTGTTGTTTTATCCATAATAGTTTTGTGCAATCTTGATTAGATGTGATGTATTTATCTTCTGTACTACTTCATGAAATGTATTATTTCTCTTGAATAACTAAGAAATACACAACTTTCCAAGATAAAAGTCTCTTCCTGATGGTTATTACCTATCATCTACTGAACCAGTCCAGTTTTCATCTGTATATCCCAATAACTCTTGCTGGGATTTTTCATTATACATTAAGACAAAAACCACTATTCCCTTGATATAATGAAGTATTATTTTTACTACAATATTTTTTCACTCTTTGGGATTACTTTTATACCTCACTAGTTTTCATATGTAAAATAAAATATCAGGACTTTTCACTATCAAGAACAATATATATCCAATGATATGCCTATATTATTTAATATTAACTGGCTTGTGTTCATCATCTCATGAAAAATTCAACTGGGGAGCAACCAAAGCCTTCATCGTTTTGGAATTATCCATTTCCAATGTTCCCAAAACCTCATTTTCATATTCAGATTGGAAAATGAATGTTTCATTCCTTCCTTGTGTGACATATAATCCATGAAAAAATGTAACCTCTCCAATCATCGACATTTCAAACTCACTTTTCATTAATTTAGGAAATTTTCTACATTGTGCTTCATCTGATCCACCATAGATTATTTCATCGACTTAAACTAGAACCATCATATATTGTCTCTTGACATTATTTTAGTACAAATTGTAATCAACTCTACCACACTGAAAACCAAGAATCTTTAGAAACTGATAAAGCCTTGAATATTGTTCTCTTTGTGTTTTCTTCAAACCATATAATGTCGTTTTCAGACGACAAATTCTTTTCTCACCATTGTGAATGTGAAAACAATTTGGTTCTCAATATAGACTTATTCTTCTCTAAATCCATTTAGAAATGATGACTTGACATCCATCTGGAAAACATTAAACTTTTTTTCAAATCTATGGACAAAAATAATATAATTATCTCTAGCCTTACAACAAGTGAGAATGTTTCATCAACATATATACCCTCTATCATGGAGTACCATTATCACACAAGTCGTGCTTTGTTTTGAATCACAACATTTTATTCATTCATTTTGTTGCAAAAGACCAATTTTTTCTCTAGGATGTTATTCTCTTCTAGTATCAACAGAATTTCCAACATTTGATTATTCTAAATTTGGTCATGCTCTTCATTCATTTCCTAAAAAAAATTATCATCTCCTACTGCTTCATCAAATCATTTATGCTCCACTTGTGATAAGTATGATGATTGCTAGAGAGAATAAATTCTTCTAGACTATACTAGTGCTATTTGATGACCATTTTTTTGCCTATCAATTTCATCTCTTCCTACTGGTCTCTAGGAAGACACTGATTAATTCTCATCATCTGAGCCTACTTCTGAATCATTCTCTAGAGCCAGAGATTCTCCTGATTTACTCATCTCATCATTTTTATCCTCCGGAGTCTGATAATGTATTTTCTGAAGATTATGATCATTTTATACAATAGTCACATAATGACTTTCCACTATCTTTCCAAACCATTTATTGGGGAAGGTATACGCTTTTCATTTAATTGAGTGGCAATGAAATATCCCTTCATCCCCATGGGATTTAAACATTCTATGTTTCTCCTTATTGAGAATGAAACATTTACATCATAATATTCCAAAGTACATTAATTAAGGCTTCCTTCCATACCATAACTCATATGGAGTCTTCTCGTAATTTGGAAAAATTAAATCTCAATTTGAAGTGTATACTATTGTCATCAATGCTTCTTTCCAAAAAAAATTATAGATCATCTTTCACAATGGGCATTTTTCTGTCCATGTTTTGGAAAATCTGGTTTCTTCTCAAAACTACTTCATTATGATGTGGGGTTCTCACTGCTGAAACTTGATGCCTTATCCCATGTTTTTTTATATAATCGTCTACTTGGCTAATTTTGACCTATATTCTACTATCTGTTCGAATCCTTCACATTTTTTGACCAATCATATTTTCACATTCTTGTCAATACCATGTCATGCAACTGAACACATTAGATTTGTGGGTGATTCTTGAAACCCATATCATTATTCTATAGTCATCAATTAATAGAACATAACATATCATATAATCAACAACCCTTGGGAAAATTGGCACATACACATCAATATGCACCAGCTAAAGAAATTGTGTTAATCGTTCATCCTTTTGCATATATGTATTTCAAATGATCTTCCCCTATTGGTAGGAATCACACATATGAGTACGATAATGTTATAATCTAGGGAGATTTCAAGATGAATAAAATTTTACAAAATATTCCATGGAACCTTGGTTAATGTTCCCAAGACACTTATTCCATAACTTGTTTTCTTCATCCTTAGATATAAAGAACATATCATTCTCTACACTTACGAGGTAGATATTCCCTTTTGTACACTTTACATGAAACACAACAGCACAATACTTTCCCATGATGATATATAATTTTTTGGGAAAACATATGGCATGTTATGAGACACACAATTGACTAACACAACGGAATTTGTGGAAAAGCCCCTCAATAACCAAGACATCTGCTTCTCTCATGTCTTTTCCCCCAAACATGGCTTTTTTCTGAACAGATAATTTTCAACTTCTCATCATTACCAAATCTAGCAATACATTCTTTATCATACATGATTCTGGTTACTAGATTATTATTTCCCATAAAATGGGAAGTGCATCCACTTTCAATTATTTGTACCCCTGTGTGATCTGATGCCCTGAACAAAATTTCTGCAACCACAGCCTGCTCGTCCATTTTCATTTTGACAAAATCCAATGAATTATTAATAGACATGGAATGATAATATTGATATTCCACAGTATATGATGGTTTAGCTTCATCCTATAGATCTTCAAATCAATTTTGAATTTTCATCTCACCTGAAGAGACTTTTGGCTGCTTCATAGAAAAATTTTTCTTTCCTCAGCACATTCCTCTGCATTGTTTACGATCAATATCATTCCATATGTCTGAGACCTTTACAACAGAAACAATGACCATAAAATGATGACCTATAATTTTGAGTGTTGTACGACCACCTCTATTGTTCTTGTTCCCTTTGTAACCTCTTTGCTACGAGACATACATTGTTTGAGTGTCCCATCTTACCAAAACAATAAAATCTAATATAAGGTACATTCATGTGGGGAAATAATGCACCAAAAGTTATGTCTTTGGTTCTTTGAATATTTTGATTATTCATTGTATGAAAATTAGTCTTCAATCTTCGAGTGGGTTCTTGTTGTCTGACTTGATCCATAATTGCTTCCTATTTTAGATCAATCCCCTTTTGTTCTAACGTACCATTCCACTCAAGTATCATCTTATCGGTTTCCTGTATGATCTTATTTCCTGATGTCTAACCGAGAGTTAACAGTTTCTCCTGATCATCAATTATTCATCGCATATTGATAAACTCTTCTTCTAGATGCTCGATATGTTTTATATAATCTTTTACATTTTTTTTCAAAAATTCAATTTTTATTTTTTGTTCTTCAATTTTCATTTTGTACTCAATAACCTTTATTTATATTTCTTGGATTGAAGACCTCATCTTTTCAATTTCTACATTCAGATCATAATTCTCTTCTTTCTACTACTACATAAAGAGTTTGGCATCACGAACAAATTTGATAGCTTTCTTTGTTTTGTCTCACAAAATATATACCTCTTCAAGGGTAGCATCTAGTTCAGCATGAAGATCAACTCTTCCTTCTTCATTGTTACTTTCCTCAACTGTTAATGAATTTCTAGCCACTGCATCCAAGGCATATATTTTATGATCCTTACAGTCCTCCAACTCTCATGCCTCAGATTCCTTTATACATTCATCCTCTTGTGTAAGAATATACTTCTATTTGAAGAACATTCTCCTAATACTTCTCATCCCATTCTCAAATGACGAATACTTCTTCTAGGTAATTTCATCATTTTATAAATTTTCATCAACAATCTTTTTAGGACACTTGGATGCAAAATGCCCAAAATTTCTGCATCAAAATAATGCATATGGATGTTTATCTTTGATCATTCCTTTTCCTCTTTGCAGATTAGAGGATGTAAATGACCTGACATCATCCACATATTCTTACTCTGGACTATCATCAATGGATATATTCTTCATGGCCTTGAACACCACTTCCTTTGTCATCTCATTTTTCATTACATAGTTTTCATCCTTTCTCATTTAATATACTATAAGGGTACTATGCAGGTTATCTAGTGTCATCTCTTTCGGGTCATTGTCTTCCAACACTAAAACATTCGGATTGAATCACGGAGGAAGTTTCCATAGTATACAATTCACAGTATTTATATCTTAAATTACTTCTCTCATAATCCACATTTCTACTACAATAATATTTATAAAATAAAATAATGTATCAATAGTCTCATTGGGATTCTTTCTTAGATCCTCATACTTGTTCTAATGATTTTTTAGATTTTCATCTTGAACTTTTGTGTCTCACTCATAAATTTTCAGAAAATTTCCCACATTGCATTCGATGTTTTATATGACATCACCTTTTTATAGACTTGATTCGATAGGGCTACCCCTAAAGCATTTATCCCATTAACATCAGCATCCAATTCTCTTATTTCAGCTTCTAATAAAGCTCCACTTTTAATGTCAGCAGATATTTCATGCATAGATACTGTAAAGACATCCATCCCAACTGATCAGAAGTAGTGATGCATTCGATTCTTCAATAGTTGAAAATTATTTCCATTGAAAATCAGAATTATTTTATAATGGAACAGCTCCATTCATTATTATGAGAGAGAAACACTGACATTCAACCTTTCCCTAGGATACCAATTTTTTGGCCCACTAGATCAAATTCCCTGAGTGGGGGGTGAATCAGGATATGGTAGATTAAATCATTCTCCATTTTGGATATTGTTTCATTGTTAGACAAAACTCAATTCTCTCTTCCTTTTATAGCTATATAAATATAGCTATAAAATCATGCATAAGAAACATCGATTTTTTTACTAGAATCACCCTCACTAGGATACGTCCTTGTAGCATACAATAGAAATATATCGATTTACAAAATTCACTAAGGCTCATAGCCAATCATGATTACAATGTCCGGGCTATATCTTATATGCCCAGGATCACTGCATTTACAAGGATTAGGGTCTACTCACTGCATTACTAAGGGTCACTCCCTATGCCTCTTTCTCTGGCTCACTACCGGTGGAAGGGGTCATTGTCTTCATCTTCCATTACTCACTGTTCTTGGAATGGAATCCACTCACATTTTATATACTTGAATGTCAAATAATGTTGATGGATATATAAGTCCTTATATTTTCATGAATTCTGGAATCCTCAACTATAGGTAGATTCTACTTTGATGTTCCTTTTTCTCCAGAAGATGAATGCCACCTTCCTGAGTACTGTTATGTATCTGAAAATACTTTCAAAAACTGAATAGAAGCTTTCACAAGCTTCCTTGTGAAAATCATAAACCATCTCCCTCTTCTGCATACTATGTACCGAGTTTTCTATGTGGATTACCTCCTTTGTGTACTGATTCTGCATCAACGAACCGCTATCTCCTTTGTGTATAATTTCCTTCACTCTACCTTTGTGAACCAGCATATCTCCATGAACTCTTCTCTATTCACATATTCTCTTCACTTTCGAGTACTACATCCGGAAATCTCCCACTCATGTACTAGAGATTCCTCCTCTATGTACCTAGTCAACTATATCTGTGTACCTTACTACATCCTCCATGTACCATACTTCCTTTGTAGTTTAAGAATCCCTGCAAACACCTTTGGTAGAAATACACCTATGTGTACCGCCTATGCCTTCGTGAACCACCCTTTGCGATCATCCTTTCGACATCGATGAAATCCAAGAGACAAATCGTGTTCTCTAATGATACTCAATATCTGTAGTAAATGGTGGGATTATCGATTCTTATAAAGGGAATGATATCTGCAAAAACTGTTAATCGAATATTTATCAAATCGTCAATTCAGCCTCCCCCACATACTAGTCCTTCTACTGCCGTGAGCTGCAAGCCTCCCATGAACCATTTTTTCACACCATTTGCGTACTAACTTTGCACTTATGCGGTCAATTCCCTCTGCCGACATTAAGAAATCCATGTACTGCACTGCCTCTTAGTTGGGAACCATTTTTGGTTTCTCAAAATGCATCAGCATACCATTACTGCTGCTCCCCATACCGTTCCGGGAACATAGTACATGACACCTGAATTATGGTACACAGATCTCACCCTTTTCTGATTTTCTTCAACCTTCTTCACATAGTACACTCCAATTAATAAATCCTTTATTTTCTAACATCAATATCTTGAATTTGAGGCCTAAAAATTTGGAAAATTGTGGGAAACTACTTCACCTTAAAAACATGTCTTTGGAAAACTCCAATGATACTCATTTGCGGTCATCAGTCTTTGTCAACGAATACAAGCTCACCCAAAAAAATCAAGAGAACACCATGAGGGAATTGTTCCCATAAAACATCACTGTATTCCATGTCTAAAGGAACCCCCTAACAACATGGATCCTAGGAACAATGGATCACCTATAGTCCTTGTCCGACACCCCTGAAGACATTGTATGACATTTTGAGATAGTTCCCATGTTCCAAACATGTTCAGGGTTCGACCCACATTTTCATGTCTTCATTCTAGGTAACATGGTATTGTTGTTGTGATTCATACATGGTCATTTTTTATCCCACGTCATCACACAATCTTATTGTGATATTGATATTGGGCATTGCGATACACATTTTTTCACTTCCCTATCTTCTAGTGGAACTCTAGCACCCCAGTGATTCCCTATTGTGCATCTGTAAACATTAAGTAGGAAGTAATATATCATTGTGACATTCTCAAATGGTATTTGTTTACCCTTTATGTAAAATTTTATATGATGAGAAAGGCCTGACACCACTCCTTGTTTCCAATTTCAAGCTTGATTCACACATGCTTTGGAGTTTTTTTAGGGTTTGTACCCATGTATAGGAGTTACTCAACTTCACCAGTCCAAATATGATGACCTAAACTACGAACTATACATTACATGATATAATAAATAAAACAATACAACAATACCATGATTTTATCATCTAAGATGACATCACATCCAACACTGGTCTCATACCATTCCAGGATAAAGAACGATGAGTGGATCGATTCCCATCTTTATGAGACACATAGGAAGGCTTAGGAATTTCTTCTTTTGTCCTATTCATAACATCAATATTTCTTCATCTTGACCCATATCTCTCTCTAGAGTGTGTGGTTTGGTGGTGGCCTCTGAGTTTTGCATTCATGTCAGGTTACAATTTTTTCACCATACACTCCCCTTTAGGAACACTCCTCTCCCCACCATCAAGTTAGTACAATGTTAAAATATGTATAATTTCCCTTCCCCAACACATGATGTTAAAATAGGTGGATAATTCCAAGAATTGTGACATTAAATTATATGTAGGGTTATATTTAGATTATGTTTAGCAGTGTTTTGGCCTCTCAGGTTTTCATTAACTTTGGGTTTCATACCACTACACTACATATATGTTATTTAAACTATTTTTCCTATGGGAAAAACTCTATGACCATAAAATAAAATCCTATGATATAAGAAACATTAACATAAAATATGTTTCTCAGGTTTAATTATTATGAATTTAAACTATTTATGGCCCCTCTAATCCATGAAGTATGATTTTAATATGTATGCAGGTTCCCTCAAGAGTGATTTTTCTAACATTGGGCCTTTATAGTCCTCATTAAAATCGAGTTTTTTCACCCCTCCATGCTACACATGCCCATCAGATATTCCCTCCCCATATAGTCTGAATTCTCTTACCATAAACTATGAACTCAATAGTCTGAGCTATAATGACTTTAAACTCCATCATGCCATTGTGGTATTCTCGCCCGAGAGGACATCACTTCTAGCATCGTTCATCTACCACGCCATGTTTTAGAGCTACATGTGGGTTGATTTTTTTCCCATATAAAATACGTAGGTACTTCCAAATATTAAACCATTGGTCCCATCAAGAATTTCAATCTCTAGGCCGCTTGGATGAAATTTTCCCTTAGGAGTGGGTGATGTGGTGCAGACCTCTGTGGTCCATATTCACATCATGTTATTTTTTCACACTATACAAATCCCCTCTTTAGTATCTCTACCACTAGTTTCCTTTTTTCATAATGATAAAATTCATAAAAACAATAATCTTATCCATGTGATAAAAATTTGTGCGAACCGGTCCTTCAATACAACCTTAAAGTACAACACCATCGCCATGGATGCATGATAAAAAATAGCACAACAAGGTGGATTTCTAACCAGAGAGTAAATTGCATTTGGACTTTTTCATCCACCATTCCATATATCAAGAACTATTTATAACTTGATTCTTATATATGCATGATACTTAGGATTTATCGGGTTCCCCATCCTGGTCCAGCCACTAAAAAATGATTAAAATATAAAAAAAATCATCTCTATCTATGTGAAGACCATACCCATATAGGTCAATCCTCTTTCTAAGAACTATATTTATTTTTATTCAAATTCGTATGGGAAATTTAGTGATTCCCAAACATTTAGTCTTTAGGATTTGCTACAAATTTACTTCTCCATCATTCCTTCACTCTTATGACCCACCTATGGAACATGAACATGCTTGGACAACTCACATTAGATGTGCCTTCCAACCTTAACATACTAATTTCATTATGGATAATTTCAAATATATCCTTAGGAAAATGTAGGGCAGTGAAGAGCCTCTTTGGCATCATTGTTGTCATATTGGTTTGACACCACGCTACACATTCCCATTTGAGACCCCATAGCCCATGATATTATCTCTATGACCATAAAGTAAGAGGAAACCTCCAAAATGCATGAATGTAAACTAAAATTGTTTTATGTATTGAATAAATATATGAAGATTGATTTCATTATTTATGCGATGCATATAAATGTGCATACACGTCATCTTGGGGACCGATCCCCAAACTCCTTCAAACCATTTTCCCATTGGCATTGATAATTGTCTATGATCCATGACCCGAAACATTATGCAGTTCATATTATGGTATCCATGTGATATAATGTCTCTTTATCCTCATTCATGATTCATTTTATCTCTTTTATTTCATGTGTGTACCATTGGAATGAATACTCCTCTTTAGCCACTCTAGCCTTAGCATAGTCCAAGAAACCTGAATTTGAAAGGTATGAAAGCTTCCTTATGAAATCATATGTTGTTTGTGGGGTTATCCATTGTTTGTATTCAAGTTAGTTTTGTTATGCAACCACATTATGAATATTTATCTATGAGTTCATCTTCCCTGGTCCAAAATCAATGACCTTAAATTCAGATTTAACATCCCCAATGGGAAAAATTAAATAGTTACCCTACCCGGAAAATGTTTAGGATGCCCCATGATAATTATGTTATGTCTCGGCTTCTACTCTAGGGAGGATTTTCTTGACCAGTGTTGGAATTCTACAAATATTGTGTTTCATGTACTATATTCTGCTTGATTCCCATCGTCATGGGATACATAGTGACACCCATACATTTTCTTCTCTGGTCCATCCACAGGTTCATTAATATTTTCACAATCCAAACATTATTACATCAAATTGTATATAGTTCATCTTAAAGAATCCATGTGATTTGTGGGAACTTTTTCCTCATAAATGTTAGGTTTTATCTCGTATGTGTCACTTGTTTAATCATGGAATGAACGCTCATATTTTTACCCTCCTGCCATAGCATATTAAAAGCAATATGAAATTAAACTATATGTAGGATTCATCAGAAAAGCACATGTGGAGGTTGTGGTCTTCCTTGGTTATCATTCATGGTAGTTCTATTATTCCATTATAGTATGAATATTCCTCTTGGATTGTCTTTTATTTTGTCCAAACATTTTTACATTAAACTCAACATTAACATTCTCAACGCATGACATTAAACTGCAACCATACCCTAAAAAAGTTAAAGATTCCACATGATATTTATGGGACACCTTAACTTCCTCTCTAGAGAGGATTTCCCTTAACAGTGTTGGTCACCTATAACATAGTGTTCTAGGATATATGTGTTTCTTTATTCCCATCGATATGAGATACATAGTGATGATTGTACATTATGTTAATGGATCCATCCATAGTTTCATAAACTTTTTCTTTTCATCATTGCATGATAATAAACATCATGGACTGGTCCTATCACATGACTTTACACTACAACATCATCTTCCTAACCACATAATGAAAAATGGAGTAGTAGGGTGGTGTTCTTGCAATATAGGACATCGCCTTTGTCCCTCGTCATTACTATATTACATCAACCAGCATGGAACCTATCATAATAATCATATGATGTTAAACTATGTGTTTAACATACATACAATATGTTTTTAAACAACCATGGTATGTCCTAGGTAAGCAATGTTAAAATGGGAACCCAAGGACCAAAATCTCTTACCATAAACTAAGATCCATTAGTCTAAACTCTATGACCTTACACTTTTATCCCCCTATGTAATTTGTGGTGTGTAGGGTGTTCCACTCTTTTACACCATAGGTACCCACAATTGGGGAGCCTTCTTCCCATAGTTTTTTCTTATTTGGGTGGCATGAAAGCCCCATTTGTCTTATTCATGTTAGTTTTCTTCCCTCTATACCACATAAATACTTTTAAAAAATTAATATTCAATGTAACATGAATTTAAACTATTGGATGGGGTCCATGAATTGTGACCGTAAACATTGTGAAACAACATAATAACATGATATTAAATAGCAGTGCATCCCGATCACAAGACGTTAAACTATGCGAGGAATCATTTTCATTGTACGAAGTTAAAATTATCATGCACCATCCTCACATGTATAATGCAAAACAGTAATGAATCCATGTCCCACACATGAGAGTTCCTCTCCCAAAATGTTGATCATATATTTCGTTGTTCGCATCTTCTAATAGCACTCGACATCTACGATGATTCTCCCATAGAATATTGGTTTGATCTTTTTTTATGCTTGTATTCTAAACCCAATCTCTTTTAAGACATGGTTTAATAAATCTATGAGTGTTGGAATCTAATTGAATATTCCATCACTCGACCCCAAGATTTTATTCCCCCTTAGTCATATCTTCACCCTCATTAATTTTAATGGGACCCCTCTAATGCCCTGGTCCCATGCGTCTTTGACTCACCAACTATCTTAGGCCAATTAACCAAAATGATTTTGATGAAAATTCGAGACATATACCATGTTTGGAACATGATTTGTGGTTGACTCTAATTTATTATCCCCTGCTTCAGTATAATCAAGATGAATACTATGTATCAAACATGGTCAACAGTTTTCCATTATTATGATACCACTCTCATTGTGTTCTGAATTTTGTGTAATTGTGACTCACACTTTTCTCATTACCCTTGGTTCGTATAGATTCAAAATCCCATGAAATTATCCTTTTCAGGGAATAGAGAACATTGTGAAAGGGAAATTGGCTACTACAAGAACCCTATTCTCTAGATACAGCCTCATTCAGCCCAAACAGTATAGGTGGTTAGTCAACAATATCATACCCTGAGTATTCAATGATTATCTGAAAATATCCAAAAATATATGTTTGAGATGTGGTAAAATATGAATGTAAGAATGCTTCCATGGATGAAGTTCAAATAAAGCAAGAAAGTAAGTTTCATAAGTTTAGAAAAACTCTAACCTTATGGATTAGCCCCTTTGATGGAATTATTCAACATCACTACCTATAGATGTGTGGCCTATAAATTTTTATGATGTCACCAGAGATCACTCTCTTCATCAATGACTGTAGTACATGGCTCATCATCCCTAATCTATGCCCTATCCAGTTCATCCCGAACATCATCCACTTGAAGTGATCAATGTCTCAGCAACTCTTGGGCCTCCCCCAACAAGGTCCTCAGTCATATGATGAGTTCTGATTAATAAATTAAAATTGATGAATTCTTGTTTTTCTGTTCTTATTGGAACTAGATCTCTTTTTCAGCTTCCAAAATCATATAAATCATATCAAGTTTCTATCACCACTAGTAAGAATCTTGTTGTTGACATCATTCATACATATTCTCATCAAGATAATCACAAATTATTACATGAATATTGTGATATTCCACCCCTCTAGTAGATATATAGTGCATCTATGTGTGGAGTGACCCCATTTTGATCAGCCATTGTGCCTCCATGACATTAAGGAAATGCTTGATGCACTTCCAGACCCTATGTTAAGTCATGCGTCTTTCCTCAACTTCTTGAGTATTGGAAACATCCAGTTATTTAGGATCCCTGGGGTTCATTCTCATGGAAAACAAGTAAGTGTCCCAGTACAAGATCGTCCTCTATTGTCCTCTCCGACATGCTAGGATATATTGCATGGAGATGACCATCTTCAATTCATTCCTCCTCATAAACCTCACCTCCTATAGCTTAAATCCTAGACCTAAAATAAAATCATATATAGTTATAACTTCCCATTCATTAATTGGAAAGGATGGAACATTACGAAAAATAGAATCCTCTTGGATGAGTAGATTCATCGGAAGAGATATCGCCGACTCCCCATCCTTGTTGGGATCTCGGGCTTATAATCTTACAATGACTACAAGGAATAAAATCCTTAGCCAAAATAATCCTCAGATGATATTTAAGTGTGTATGAAGGTAGAGACTTATGAGAGAAAAGAGCATATTGATCTAGTTGTCGTGTCACCTCATGAACATCCACTATTGGAGACACCATAGTGATTATTACATTGATTATTGGCACATGATCCTTTTTGGGACTTGATATAGCCTGAAATTACAATTTTTTCTTGTACCCCCTCATCTTTCACAGCATTAGAAGCCTCATCCATGATCATCTCCTTTCCTAGCTCATCTCTAGATATGGGTGTAGGGGTATGTTTCCCCACATATATTAGTATGTTCTCACATTCTACAATAGTATCTCTTTGATAAACATTGATGTGCTCTTATTTTGGAAAATCCCACATTAGTGCATCAAAGTTTAAAAAAAATAAGGTAACATGGGATATGTTTTTTAAAACATACATCAAGATGTTCAGGGAGCCCCTTGTTAGAGTGTGCACTCTTTCCACTCTCTCAGGGACTCTCTTGATGAAGAATTGTCCCCTGAGCTTCCCCTGGACCAAGTCCTTCATCATCATCCTCTTCGTCTTCATATTTATATTCCTAATCAACCTATAATTATTTTCCTTATGATTATTATTCATCTTTTTTATCGTCATTTTCATCCACAGGTGGCGTCCTTTCTGGATTATGCTCTTGACCAAGCATCACATTCTCTAAGAGATGCGGTTCTTCATATCAACCATGTTGGCTTGAAAAGACATATATGGAAATTATGTATGAATGTCATCAATTAATGTTTACCATTTCCACCACATGAGTGTTCCCAACCACTAGAGATTCAGGTCTAGTTCACTTTAGTCTTCGCTACAAGTAGTCAGTTGATAGTGATTATCACAACGTCCCCCAAGGAGACCATAGGGTCATGAAAATAACATCGATATTTGGATACATGAGATGACTTATTATATAAATAGTGGATTATTATGATGTCCCCAAGACATCCATTAGAACCAAAACTCCTTATAAGGCGGAGGTGCAGCCACAACCTATGACGTCCCTGCTACAGAAGTTCCAGCCCGTGCCACCCATGTTTCTTAGATTGCCTCTTGTTTTTCCTCCTAGCCGATAAACCGTATGCCTCCTAGCTGCTCTGACCCTACACTTATTATCTTGATCTTCCAAATACATATTTCCGAGATTGACTATGGTCATGCATCCACCTTGTTTTTACTATATTATATTGATAGTCTGGCATCGACACTTGTAGGGTGATGAATAATTGTCTCACCAAAGGCATCATTTGTAATCATGAACCATAGTTGTTGGAGGATGTAGGTGTGATTCTCTTTACAACCCTCTATATAAATATTCTTCGATATTTGATGATGTCATCCAAAATATATAGTGAAGTGGGATCGAATGTATAGTTCGAAAATCATCTTTCCATTGATCCAGGCTTATAGCACACCTCCCATGATGATCGAAAAATATTCTCTCTACTCTAGTGGACCTCACTGGTCATCCACCATCTAGATGACAAGAGAATGAAAGGTAATGAATTTTAAATTTACATGATTTCGAATCTAAATATCTACCCCTTTATCATTGACTTTCAATGGCAGTACCCCACCAATGTTTATAATGGATGTTTGTAGACTATTTTCTGGAGAACAGATGGTGTTGGGAAGTCATATCCACCAAATGGGATGCCATAAATCCATGCATGATCTGGAATATTGCATATATTTTCTTGGAAATTCCTCCCCTAGAGATACTTCCTAGAATACTATAAATCATCTCCAATACCGGAACTCTGAAGTTATCCTTCTTGGGGGATACCACGAACCCTTCCATTACTATGTTCCCCGGGAAGACCCTTATTCTTGTATCCCTCACCTACAGAATCCCCCTCGCAGAGAAAGACAACAATTAAAGTGGATTATCATACATGTGTATCCTTGAACTCATACATGATATACCCCAATGTTTGATATTGTCCCACCTACAGGATCACCAAATATGATCGTTCCATGCCCATCTATGTTGCATTCTAGAACCTCTTCCCTCAGCATGGCATCCTCACCTTCTTATCCTTCACAATGAATAGGTTGAACCATGTCAAGAATGTTATGTATTTATGGATGTAATTGATCATCACCTTCTCAGTTGTTTCAGCAAGAATATTCCATTTGACAATGGGGATTCATGCTATATCCATCCAGATGCTCTCCATTAGAAAGAAGTCACCACCCTAAATTGCCTCCAAAGGAATGTACTCGATGCAAAAAAAAATGTCTCAGACACTAATAAAGACCTCACCATGGTGGAGGTGGAACATATATTTTTAGGAGAACATAATCTGAATAACTTTGGCGCCATCTCCTGCTGATGGTAGAAGTGAACTTTTGAGGTCCACACTGGCTCGTACAGTTAGATATGGTGTAATTCCTATCCAAACTCCTTGAATTGTTTGGGTACTGAGTATGACCATGTCCATTCACTATTAAGGATTATCCTGGACATCAGGTCTTTTCCATATACCAGCCCACACTTTCATCAATTTTATTCATCAAAATGTTCTTTCACATTGGGAAGGGGTTGACTCATGCACTAGTTTGTCTCCCATGATTGTTCAGGTCTTTGTATTCAGAACATAGACAACAATGTATCGATTCTCCATAGAAGGATGGCCATGAGCAGTTTTTTTGGTACCACATGAGGATATATTCAGGTGTGAACAATGACTACAATGATTAATTCTCTTAGAAAGGAATGGATACCTAATCTATAATCTTGAATTTCCACTGTGGGAGACTATCACTTAGTAGATAATACTTTTGCTGCTACATGAGCCTATATAAGATCATTTTTTATACAACAAGACCCGCCTCATATGGAGTATTAGAGGGTTCCTTATTATCGCTTTCCTCTACACATACAGGGAAGCTTCCCCTCATTAGTAGTTTTGGGCCAGTTATATCGATTCAGTTTTGAAAGGAGTAAGGGAATGAGAATGAACAATTGAGAGTTTTCATGAAAATGAATTTCATAAATGTAATATTGGATGGTAGTCCTGAAAATTTTCATCTAAGTAATAAGATAAAAATAATTTATTAGTTTCATCGAAGGCACCAACCAAATTTTTGTTTTTCATAGATGATTCAGAAACATACGTGTTTGAGGGAAAAAATTCTTGTTATATATAATTTAAATGTACAATTCATGCCCTCCCACACATTTTTATAGGAATGTACCCTAGCTTCATCATGCATATAGGGTGCATTATTTTCCGATTTCTAGATTTTAAGTTCACCTCATAGAATGTGATTTTCCTTTTGGCGTTTCCCTTAGAACATGGCCTTCTGGTCCCGTTTCATCTCAGAATGGGATGAGGTAATTTTCCAGTTCCAAATTCTATTTGAGGTCACAAGTGGGAACCCATAAGTAAACTAGCGACACACTTTGACAAAATATAACATTTCGATAAGGCCAACAGAGTTATACGACAGATTCAAAGGTTTCACGTAAGATCTAAATTTGTTATAAAGAGCCTTATGTGCCCAATGCGGTGTCAAAGTGCCATGTTTTTTCTAAAACACCTAAAAATAGCCAGGTTAGATGCATGAAAGTGGATAGTGAGGCATGTAAAAGTGTGTCCCCTGCATAAATTTCTTACATTCCCATAGTGACATAACATTTCCACATTCATTCCAAAACTATTATTCACATCTAATGAGGATTTTTCTTATATATAGAATGGAACCCCCTTTCTTTCGCGTAATGATACAGATGTCGAACTGTTTCTCCCATTAATGAAGTACATCATCTTCCATGAAAATTCATAATCCACGGATTACTCAAGGTATAAGATCTTATTTGATAGGTACCATACGGTTCCCCTTTAATGATGGACCATAAGGGCTTTACCCTTTCCCATTTCCTTCCCTCCTGAGGAAATTGCATGAAAAAGATCCATATTTTTCATAAAACATGCCCGTTCTCCTCTCCTTTTCCACTTATCCCCATTCCTTTTGCATGTAAACCTCCAATCATGTTCTCACCCCTTCCCATAAGCTATTTGGATTTTCTTTTAATCTAATGTACCATATCTTAGACACTTTTGTGTTGACCTTTCACATATTTCATGAAAATCCTTTTTATGTCCCACCGGGTTTGCATGTAGCGACATACTAGTGCCTCATGTGGCATCCCTTGTTGTGTTACCCTACATGTTGAGTTTTTTCATAGGTTTTCTAATGTCAATTATGTTTTCATATATATACACTGACATGGAACCCACTATCGACCACTCCCCCACCCAACTCCCATCAGGCATTACTGATGTATTTCCTTCCTGAATTATGGGTGGATATTAGTTATTTATGTCTAATGGGTGAGGTGAGAGCCCTTCATGTTCGTGCTATACGATGTAAAACACTCAAGAAACATATTCATTTTAGAATGATGTTAATCTCTAGCCTCACCTCGTTCAATGGACATGGGGTTCCCCACATCAAGCATTTTCCATACCCACTCATCTCTATTGGAGTTATATCTTCATCACATGTAATGAGATTCTCTTTACATGGGATGAAAGATGCCCTGTGGGAAAGGGCATCCATATTTGGTTTAGCCCCTAGTATTTCATGTGTAAGTCGTCACTCTTGCTCCTCATTTACTCTTCTAAACACAAATAATAGAGAGGGTATGGTAATCAGGGACCCTAAACCTCAATCCCTATCCATATCATATTTTTCAACCTGGGAGCTTCTACACGTAATCCCCACACCATCTCTCAATGATGCATGTTTCACAATGCGAGCATCGGGTCTATTACTTCTCCTTGTTTCTCATGTCGAGCATGACTTATGTAGGCATAGGGGTTAGTAGTCGCCATGACACCCTCCATCCTCTAGGAAGCTAACCTTGTGTAATCCCTACATCATACCCTGATGAAATATGTGGGTTTTTATCCCTATATTCTATATAGGGTACATGGGAATCCACTCTGAGTTTTAATCATGACCAGTGGAAAACGTCGGTGTCATGTCATTGGGGTGAACCCTCTCTGATCCAACCACAGTAGTTTTTAAATTATCCTTCATTGTGTGACATCCTTTCTTTATGGGACACACCATCCAGGGTCAACCTTCATAGATATTCTAAACCATAGATCTATTAAACCTTATAAGTATTTCCTCCTAGGGATTTAACTCCTCATGTCCACCGTCACGAGGAGTTGTTATTAATTCCCCTCTATTATTGAAATATGATTAACTCATATCCTATACTGTGATAAACATGGTATTCATGAGGAAAACCTCAAAAGATATGCCTCTTTAATAAGATACCACGTGATCGCCATGGTATTCCTAAAGATCCATTCCATTTATAATCCCTCCATTGAGGAAGAATATAGGTGACCAATGATCCATGTACATACATTCCATTGATACCCAACCAGACTACTTCCCTGATTAAAGGTTGAGGCCATGTCAAAACACCTTTGAAATTCCCGATGGAAGCAACTTAATTAACCAGTGACCCTAAGGAGACTTCACATGGAATGAGTTTCAGGAAAACTTCTTAATTCATAATGGATACATAGACTAGGAGGTGAATTTTGGGGAGGATCCTTGGAAGGGGGGACCAAAAACCCATAATCTTGTTTACATCAAGGAGTAGAAATCTCTGATAATGTGATGGATGCCACCCAACATTGGAATGTGGTAATGAATGGGGGAATTGGGATTCCAATGTGGTAGTTACACACATGGTGGAAATGACCATGTAAAAGCATCGAAAAAAAATGACAAAATCCAAATTTAGTGGGATGAGTTAAAGTTCTACAGAGTTTCCTGAATTAATTCAGACTTATGTGTGAAAACTATTTCATGTTGAAGTAATGGGTGTTTACTCACTCTTCCAAACATTTAAATATTGTTTAATTAGATATGGTTATGTATACATAATCAGTTATAAATAAATATATTTTAATAAATTTATGGTATATGTGAATGATGTTGAGGTAAATCTTGGAAAAAGATTAATAAAAATCACTCATACCACGATAGAGAATATCTTAATATATATATATTTGATTATTTATGGGTTTCTGGTATTTTTTCACAACTCATCGATCCTTATACTCCTAAATGGAAAGATGTAAGAGAATAGAGGAACTGAATTTTGTAGGGAATGGTGAGATCAAGAATGATTCCTGAGACTCTTCTATTTTAATTTGTTGGATATACATTACAAATAACAAAATATATATTAAACTGAGTTTCAAATAATGTAATGTATAGTATAACATAAAAATTATGTTATGAAAAGAAACTTGTGTTGTATTACATACATTTTTGGGGTTGAAATTCATTTTTAATAACTCATCAGGTAGAAAAATTGCACCATGAGGAAAAAAGTGTATCATTATAGGATATCCTAAAGAAACAAAGGAATACAACCTATAATATTGTTCTGTAAAAACAAATTGGTTGAAAAAATCCCCAAATTTCATGACAATTATTTTTTCTATAAAAGATATATTAGGAGTGGGATATAATTCGATGAAGTCTATGATAAAGATATGTAAGAGGTGGCACAAGAACAGATACTTCAATGCACTCTGGAACAATAAATTGACCTAGAGACATAATTTCTATGTAGGAGTACTAGAGAGGTCAGATAACTAGAAATGTACAGTTTTGTAGTCATCATGGATGGGGACTCATTATTAGTTTATAATAATGATCCTCTAACATAAAATAAAATAGTATGTGTAACAGATTTTTCTATGTGGAAATATTACCGGAATTTGGAAATATAATCCATATTCCAAAACAAAATTTGGATTTTAGTAAACCCTCCAATAGATTTAAATCCAATTGGATGGAAAAATGAATTCACAATGAAATTGTACATGGAAGCCCAAGTCTGTAGCCATATAGAATGACTAGTTACAAAAGGGATTAATAAAAAACAAGGTATTGACTATGAAGAATCCTTTTCACAAGATTAAATGATGAAATCAATCCAAATTCTACTTTTCATTTTGATTTTCCATGATTTTGGGATATATAAAAGGGATGTGAAAAGAACATTCCTTTGCAGGAAACATCAAGAATATGACTATATGACACAGACCAATGGGTTTGTGACTCTAAAGGATATCAATAGATGTTTTAGGTTATAATGATCCATTTATGTATTAGCGTAAGAATAAAGGTCATGGAATATTCATTTTGATGAATCCATAATGGAATTTGGTTTCATAACAAATGACTGTCATACATGTGTCTATAAATTGTTTAGTGGGAGTGTGGTCATATTATTTATAATATATATTCAATAAATATTACTAATTGGAAATGAAATTATAGTATTATAGTATGTAACAGCATGGTTGAATAAATGATTCTCTATGAGGGACTTGTGTGTGGCAGTATATAATTTTGCGATCAATATCTGTCGTGATAGATCCCAGATGTTTCTCGGCCTTAGTCAGAGTGAATACAATGACAAGATACTAATGTTATTCAGGATGGAACAATATATGATGGTATTTTTTCCAATGTCATTGAGAATTCAACATTCTAAGAAAATATTTCTTTAGGTACATGAGGAAGGAAACAGAATTCCTTGGATTCAATACCCAAAAGTGATTGGGTTAGTTATGTATGTTATTCTATGTACATGGGTAGTTGTATCCTACACGTAATGTGCAGTGTGAAGATATCATTCTTATCTAGGTGACCACTAGTAGATAGAAGACTACCCATACATATTTGAGGAATTTCATAGATATATACATGGTTTATATAAGAGATAAGGAACTAGTCATCATATGACATGCATATGATACTTTACAAACTAATCCAGTTGACATGAAGTCATAATATGGATAAACATTAACTTTTAATGGAGGTAATGTGAGATAGAAGAGTTCAAAGTTGGATGTGGTTGTAGATTCTACATCAGAGTATGATTATATTGTGTATTATGATGTAGCTAAAGAGGTAGTATGGGGAAAAACATCATTGAAGAGAATGTTGAGATATCTAACATTAAATATTCTATCACACTATATTGTGATAATAATGCATTGTTGTCTCTTTTAAAAAATAAATGGTCCCATCCATAGATAAATCACACACATCAGTATCATCATCTCATGATGGATTGTTCATAGAGAGGAGAAGATTGAAGGAGAAGTACTTCCATTGGAGACAGTGTGTAAACCCCAAAACTATTTCCTCAACTTAGCAGATACATTGCTATCATGTGAGGTCTAGGGGACTGAAGGTTGTAGATAGTTTGAACTAGTCCAGGTGGGAGTTTGGTGGATTTGGTGTCTTGTGGCCAAATTTTTTTACTTTTATTTCAATTATATTTGATGTATTGACTATTAATATAAATTATTATTAATTTTTTCTGCCTCACTCTTACGTAATAATTTCCTAGAGTATACACTACCTTGATAATGTTAAAGAAGTTCCCCATTACGATTTGAACATTGATGTGATATGATGATATTCTCAAGTAATTTTATTCAGTTATAGAACATACTATGATGGGATACGTAGTACATAGACTATGAGGTATGAAGATGAAGCTTATTATCATGATGTTCTAACTAGGTATTCTCAAAGATGTGATATTATAAGAATAGAATCAATAGTAGGAATTCAATAAGATTTGGTGTTATAAGATATTCCTATATATGAGAATGTGTGATGGTCCTCAAAAATTAATATTTTTATTAACAAATGATAAAACTCATTTAACAAGATGTATTTCATAAACCATGATGATTAAAGTTCATGGAAATGTTAGATATATAGTTTGAATAATGAGTGACATGTCATTAATGAATAAGTTGATAAGTGATTTTTCCCTTCCATCTTTAGTATTGATGATATCTCAGAACCTTTTTTTGGAATAGAACCATCAAATTAAACTCCATTTATATGGTGTAATAATGTGTTTATCTCATATAGTCAAGTAAATACATATTGATAATATATTTTCGTGAAAAATAAGTTCCACATATATAATGAGATATTATGAAAAATGGATTAAATTTAACAGTGATAATTCGAATGTGGTTTTTTTTCACTAGAAAAAACTCTTCCAAATGATGATCTATATTCTTTAAAACTCAATCTAAGAGAATATTCTATTTTATAGGCTTCATTTTTACATCTCATGGAGCTTAAATGAAGATACATAACATAAGTTATGGCCATTTGATGTTAGGCTTCCAGAGAAGGCTCGCAAAGCCGATTCGGAAAGCCATTTCATGGAGGTACGATTATCGGGTCCCATTTTGTAGACACATGAAGTGATAATGGTTTTCTCCATTAGTATAATGGCCCTATATGAATGTTTGATGTATTTATGGTGTGTTTCATGAGTCAAAAATAGTTATTCTTATTCGTGATGCCTACATCTCCATCACATAACTCATCCAATCATTGTGATTCCCTTTTTTATAAAAACCTCCCCTATGACTTCATTAAGGGGAAGAGACGCCACTAGTTTGTAGCCTCATGCTATCAATTTTTTAAAGCTCATGTTCTTCCAGATAACATCTTCTATGAATCCATTAGGCATCATGAAACCTCCTATCTAGAATCATTGAGAGACTTCACCTAATACGGTGATTCCATACCCGAATTTCTACTCCCTTTTCGAAGGAAGAAGGCCCGATGAGGCAGTTGAGGCTTCATGAATTATTAATCATTCATGACGAAATACACCTTGGAATTAGTATATCCTTCACAAGACCTCGATCTCTATAAAGCCGTGTCCTACAAGATAACCATAGCACCAGGAAGTCCCATCACAAAACCCCTTCATTAAGCTCTAATATATACTCTCCCAATCGGGATTAGTGTCGAGTTGTTGTCTCGGGAATCTATCCTTTCCCTTTCAATAATTTCATTGACCCCCATGAAAAATGGAGTCACACTGTGAAAATTTTAGGTTGTGGTGATGAAATTTCTTCTTGTTCCCTTATGTGGACCCAACATCAACTCCTGAAACACTATGCTTTGAAATACTCCTCTAAACCCCTAGAAATAACATTAGTCAACCTACTCGTCATAGTACCTTACCCATGTCACAAGTTTAGGTTCTCTCCCATGGTTCTCCAAGAACCATTCGTTGAACTATTACTCATGCAACTCCTTAAAACCCTATCACATGATTCCTTTTCTAGGATCAACTACAAATGTAAACCCTTGCATAAGTCCCACACCATCCATTGATAGGTGTCATACACCAAGTAGTCCTCAATACATGAAATAAAATGGTATCATACCATGTCACTCGTGAATAGGATTCCTTATTCATAAATAATAAGATGTATCACTCTAGGATCAAGAGAAGACATTTTTTAGTCCCCACTATATGACTATAAACTCTAGTATACCCAATAATTAGAGTGTAGTATGACTCTTGTGACAGGAATGAGATGCATTATGTGTAAATATTAAGTTCACTAATATAATAATGTTAAGATGACCTTAAAATGATAACCACATTTTTCCTCATCAGGTGTAATCCCCAATATATACCTTGACCTAGCAGCATGTCATGATTCCCTCATGGCCAGACTTGAGGAAGACATAATGTGCATCTCAATGCATATGACTCCTACACATCTTCCTCCCACAATACATTAAACTGTGATCTTACCACATGAAATTAAAATCGGATTCTCTCATAGATTAACATGATAAGGAAAGGATGGGAATCTCTGATGCAAAATCCCCATCCAAACAATTATATATCTAAAGTGGTACCTAGGTTGCTTCCATATGTAAGCCCCATACACACTATAGTTAATCCTTACCATCACCCGAGTATCTTCCATGTGAATCCCCATGCTCACCATTTCCACTACATAGCATAACCAGTACAATTTCCATGTTTATGACCCATTCACTGCATTTTCACTCCATCGTGGCACCCGAGAAGCTTCAATGCCTAAACCTCATTAACAAAATTGCCACTCTATAACGACACACGAGATGCTCCAACACGTAATCCCAACCCAGATACACTCTACTCATAGTGTCCCATGGGCCATAACCTATATGTAATATCCATCCATGTTCACTTAATTGGAGGATTCCATTACAATGACAGCACCATCTATATTGGCACACCGTTAGCCACACGAGTGTCAGTTCTGTTGCTTCCTATTTATTCTCACAATGATAAGGAATCATGTGGGATTAAAGGTTACTAGAGACCATTACGTTGGACCTCAACCCACATGGTAATTCCTCAAGTATTAATCCCTAGTCTCCACCTTCTAAAGGGCCACTTCAATGTGTAAGCCCCGACCAAACATTCTCCATGTGCCACTCCGACATGTAATCCCCAACTCGTCTCATCCAGAAGACCTCTTATTTATGTATAATCCCAAATAATACTCATGTTCCTTGGGAATATTCCTTTGTTTTACGCTCCAACTAAATCATTCCCCCTTAGGGAATCATCTAGGAATAATCACTGAATATTTTTTCACTTCCATGGGCCTCCTCCTTAGGCGTAAGCCCCAATTCAACATCTAGAAATATGTGGAATTTAATTCCTAACCAAATGGGGTATATAATTATAATTTTGGAAGTTCATTACCATCACCCATAATATAAACTAACTCTACTCTGGCTACCACATCCATGTTGTACCATGCCACCCATCTGGACTGCTCTAATGTTTAAGCCCCATCCAATTCATCGTTGATCCTTGAATTATTGAAGCCACTCCCATGAGTAGTTCCCATGAAATACATCCCAGAGTAATACTATATTAATGGGAAACATATATAATTTTGACACAAAATATTCCAAGAACTATGTGGGTTCTGATCCATGTCCTCTTAAGAGGTTATGTAGGATGCGTCTCTGAAGTTTAATCCTGAACAACTGTAAACCATGGTGCCCCCTATAGGGTAAACCACCCATATCCACCACTAGTAGTGTTAAGATAAACATTAATGGTGTGATATATTATATTTATGGTAAATAGCTCCATGGTCCACATCTATAGTGAATTCTAATCTGACCAATGTTAATCCTTGGTTCCCCCTCATAGGGGTGTACATCCCCAATACACCTCCATCAGTGTCCAGATCAATCCTCATGGTTTTACCTATTCCATTTATGAGACACACCTCTAGGATTTTCACCCATATAGAGTTATCATCCATCCAATGGTAAATTTAGGTTCCCCCTTCGGGGGATGAACCTCCGTGATCTACCTGTATGGGGAGTCTTGATCACTCATCCCTATAAAATGATAAACACCATATCTACATCAAAGGGGAGTTCAGGACCATCTATCCCAAACTCTAGAGTTCCCTCCTAGGGAAACACCTCCATGAACTGAATCAAATGTATTAATTGATCAATAAATTCTTTCTCAATAAGACCAAAATAACATTCCATAATCTGTCTCTATAGGATGTTCTAATCCATCTCTGTAATATGTTAAACCGGTGACAGTTAATACATACCTCATGCTAAATATTGTATTCATGGGGTCGAAGCCTAGGAAGATATTTTCCCACAGAGTTAGCTATGTTCTAATCAAAACATGACTCCATGGGTGTGTCCGTAAGATGCCTCCATGATATTCTATCTTAAGAAGAAGGATATAGGTGTCCAAAAAACCTAGCATCCATAGATCCCCAATCAATATTGACATAACTATCTACTCCGATGAACGTTTATTTCCCTGTATATATTGAGTAAGAAAAATTAATAGGTATCCAAAATGATATACAACAATAATGAGTTTCAAGAACATGTATTAATATATGATGGATACCCAGAGTCAGAGAATAATTCTAAAAAAGAAGCCATGGAAGGAGTAATGGACATCCCATCATCCTGTTTTGAGAAATGAGTAGGAATTTCTAAATAAAGTGATGAATGTCACTGGACTTTCTAAAGTAGTAATAAATTGTAACAATATAATCTAGCACAAAACACCTTATGAACATTTGATGATGTGCCCTGGAAACTCATTAGATACATAGTTTTCAACTTTGCATCATTAATTTATTTATCTTGGGTTGCTTACCCCATTATTATATAGTAATATTGGATTTTAGAGATCCTTTTTAATGCCAAATTGGATGAATCCTAGGCGTTAGTCACTAAGGGTTTGTGTAAATCTAAATTAAATTTTATTTGATATTATTTAATGGAATATTTATTATTATCATGTATAATTAATAATTTTATTCAGGTTATATTGATTTTATAAATCAAATAAATATATATTCTTCAGTTTGTGAATAAAATATTTATTTATTTATTTAATACATTAATAATCATGTAATCATAGGATTGTGAATAAATAACTATTTATGAATAAATTGTTTATTTGATTCTTCAATAAATGATTACAGGGTTAAAAAAGGCCAAGAATGAGTCTGTTAAAAACATTAACTAACAAGATCATTATATAATATTTATTATTTCCTAAGTTGACACACTTCTCCAAATTAAACTATATAATTATTATAAAAATTTAGTTTTATTAAAGGTAATAAATGTTTTTTATTGTCATAATGAAATTAAATATTATTTTAGCTTAAATACCAACTCTATAAATATGTAGATATGTCTATTGGGTAAAGCATCTAAATTTGAGAATAGAGAATTGTTTTCCACAAAAAATTATCTCTCAAAACATCCTTCTCTAACCCTCTCATGAATGAGAAGTGAAATAGATATTTATTCAATACCAAATTAATGATCAATTAATAAAAAATAACCTACAAACATTCGACATGTGGTGCTAGCACCCAGAGATTGAGTTGTGTTACTTTAAGATCTTTGGAGAAAGTGTGGATAACTGCTAGATGGATTTTATCCTCATATCATCATATAATGATCATGGTAATCTGAAAGGGACATGTAGGATGGTCAAAATTCAACAATGAAGAAATTTCCTAATCCCACGTGTTTGTTTATTTAAATATTAAAAAAATTAATTATAATTTTATGTGATAGATACTCTTTATTGGTTTTGGGAAATTATTATTATAATAAATTTTAAATTATCTCCCACCACCTTAAACATCCTCTACATCTACAACCATCAAATTCTATCAGCAGATAAAAACAGAGTCCTCTTATAGATGGTGTGTCTAACAAGTAACTAATATATCTTTTTCTTGGGGTGCATAAAAAATAAATATGTAGAATTTATGATACATGGTTCTATAGATAGTTGATTGTTATTTTTTGGATATATAACTAACTTATGTTTTAATCAATTTTTTCTATATGGATTAATCCTTATTTTGGAATATAACCTAACCGATAATTATTTTCTCAATATGAAAAAACATGAAAATTATTCTATTACTTTTTTAATCATATATCTCCATGCATTAAATTATGGATAATATAACAATTGTACATTGTGTAAGGAATAAGGAAAGTCCTAATGGTTTTTTAGAAAGGTAATAACCTAAATGATAAGTTATAGTTGATTTATGCCTCCCCGTAATAGTAAAAAAACACATTAGGGAAATATAATTTTTATTTACTTGTTTTCAACACAGTGTTCCACATAGTATTTGAGAATTGGTAATATTTAAACATTTAATAAAAGGGTTGTTCAAACATTCTATGGTTATAAAAAACATTGATATGGAAAAAGTATGTTATCTAACATCTTATCGCGTACCCTAGAAGTTCAATTCACTACCAAAATGAAATTTCCACTAATTAATAAGGAAGAATCTATGAAAATTAAATAAATGAGAAACATATAGACCCTTTTTAAGGATAAAAATAAAAAATTCATGTATCATTAATAAATGGTTTAAAAAATTGTATACATCACGAAACAACCATAAAATTATAGTACATGATAAGTATAATATATGAATTAAATGTTAAATATATATAACTAATTATTCATTTTTATAGACTATGATTGATTATATCAAAATTATAGATAAATATAATATTTATCGATATATTATATGAGTTGTTGAGATAGTTTTCAATATTTAAAGTATTAGTGAGATGTTTAATAATTTTACACATACTAAAATTCTAATAGAATCAAAATTCAATTCTATTTGGTCAAATACATTAATCATTATGTTATAGAGATAATTTTAATGATAATTAGCTTTATAATATTCTAATTTAATATGAAATGTGAATGTAAATATCTTTTAAAATAATAAAAATGATGTTGTGGATTTTATGACCATGATAAAACGAAATTACATAAATGAAGGTGTTATATAATGAATAAATTATGTTGATGAGGAGGAGAGCTATGACTTCAAAAATATTTACCCTCCAATTTTATTGATATCTAAAAATTTCATGTTGAGAGGAAAAAAAATAGATCATAAACAATTAGATTTGTGATGGAACTAGGCACATTTCTTAGGAAATTCTAATGAATTATGTAGGTGATAGTTTGAAAGATAAGGAAAAAATCTGGGATGAAAAATATAATATTTAAAATAATATGATGTTGTGTTTTTCAATATAAAAAATAGATTTGTTTGGTATGTTGTGATGATGAAAAAACATCATCACGTTTCTCCAAAAAAAGTTAATGTAAATTTAATTTCCCATGTTTAAAAGGGGTTACTAAATTAAAAAAAAATTGATTATTGGGAAGAAAAAAATTGTTGGAATGGATAAAAAATGTGAATTTTGTAGAAAATATTAATAAATATTCCAAACTCAAGAATGAAAAGAGAATACTAGTGAATGTAAATAAATTAGTAGCTCTTAAATAACTGTGTTGTGATATAATGCAAATTTATTTTATTTTTTATTGAAATTTATTAATTGAATGTGTTTGTGTTAGAGAATATTGTTTGCGATCATGAGGATAATGTGTATGGGAAGGAGAAAAAACAATGTAAGACATAATAAGCATTCCTTTTAGTTTAATTTTATTGAACTATGTTTGAAACATATTTAAAAAATAATTTTATGTGAAAGGTTAATCATCCCATGTGATGGTACACATGGGTTCTAAAATTACTGTGAAATAATTTCCTAAATTATTTGAAATTAAATATATAATTCCTGATATTGAAATTAATTTAAACTTGTGCAGAAAATGAAATCCAAGAAAAATATATCTAAATCAAATGAAAGGAAGTATATATTTTAGATATCACTACTTCTTTAGAAAAATTAGTCTCAAAATAGAAGAAGATCACTCTAATAAATTTCAATAAATATTCACTCTTAATAATCAAAATATCATTTTAGATTTTATTAGAGTTCTTATGGTTGGTAGGGATAATAATCCTACACAATTTTAATGAAAATCCAAATACTATAATGAATAATTAACAAAGGTTGTTACACTATTAAAATTACTATAATATAACAATTAATTTACTAATGTAGCCAATATTATATCAACTATATCCATTATATGTAAATTTAAATAGTTAGGGTAAGCATGGGGGAATACGGATAAAGAATTTATAAGGCTTCGATATGTGTGATAAATATGATAAGAGAAGATCACTATAATGATAGTGGGAATGATGATCCAAAGAAAATAGTTGAAAGATATATTCTGTTAATAATCATTATATTTATTTTTATAAACGTAAGAAATTTAATTCTGTCAAAAAAGAATGCGTGTTCTTTTTTATTCACCATTTTTCATTTACCATGAAAATACAGGAATCTGACAAATGATGAATTAATAAAAGAATGTAGCTTAGGCCACCTGTATTATATTAACATAATTATATATCATTTACATGAATTGATATTTGGTTTCAACTAATTTTTTGTGAATGGTGTAATATTATTTGCAATACCATTAAGAACATTGTTACTATGCTTAATACCCAAGAATATTTGAGGAAAAAATAATTTATTGCATATAACAATGAATTTTCATTGGAATATTATAATAACCCTAAATCCAATTGTATGGAGATGATAAATACATTCTTAAATTGTCATAGATATAAGAGGAAAAAAATACTAAAGAACTATACAATTTATATGTTTTGGGGAACCATATACATATATGATACCCATTATACCTTGGGAATAAAAAATAAAACACAATATAAATTGAAATAAAATGATCTGAATCCTTGAAAACCCATTCATTTATTTCTTCTTCTTATCTTATAGAAGGGAAAATATATTTTTTATCCCAAATTCAAATTATATTTTATGTATAATGGAATCAATATTAATAACTATATAGTGGTAAATAACTAAACTGACCATCCAATCGGTCTATAACATGTAAATCATGATTGGATAAGGAATAATCAAACTGGAAATGTAAAAAAAGCAACAAAAATTTAATTCAATCAATAAATTTACTATAATTATTTTAGGATTAAAAATCTAAATAAATAGGTAAATAAATATCTACACATTACATTTAACAAAAAACTATGTATTAAATGTATCTAGATATTATATCAGTGTGAAAATCTCATATATAATGTCCATGAATGAATTATCATTGATTTAAATGTTTACTTATTTAGTGTCTTGATAGTATTAATAATGACACCACTAATATCCTAACACATAAAAAATTATTTAAAACTACATGTAGAATCCCATTTATGGTTTCCTACTAATTTGTCTCATGTGAACATTCGATGAATTTAAGGGCTATATAATTTTATGCCCCTCCCATCCCTACCTTTACAAAAAAAATAATTGTATGAAAAATAATAAATTTCATACATTAATAATATTAATTATCAAAATAAAAATTGTGAAATAAACATATATTTATCAACATCTTCTCTATTAATCAAAAAACATTCAAAGCAAACACCGTACGTAGGAATGGTATATAATTTTGGAAGTAATCATTTCTATGATACAAATAATATAGTTTAACAATAATTTAAACACCTTCCATCATGAATAAATAGTTTTTAGTCTTAAATGTATCCATGGGGTATTATATAAAAACTATAAATGTGAATAGCTTCATATAACCTAATATGTCTCAATTAAAAGGAAATTGATATGAAATTCCATACAATGATAAAAAAATTGAAGTGATAACAAATAGATTAATCATCTATGATTATTAAACGCAAACAAACCTAATAAAAGTTGGAATAAAATATAAGATAATTCATTACCCATTTAATATTATAATTTCAATGATAATGAAGAGTTAATATATCCCAATGAAAATAAATTGAATTATAGAAATAATTAGCACTTGTAAAATATCAAGTCAAATAAATTTGGGTAATAAAATTAAAATTGATACATCAAATACAATACAACATGATGTATTCTGGATATTTATTTTAAAATGATCAGTATATTCACCATTAAAAGGAATTTTGGATTATAAAAATAAAATATTCCTTAATGAAGGGAATTGAGATGCAGTGACTTATATCAAGGATTTCTTAGTTTAAAATTCATTAAAATATTGTATAACTACATTAATAATTTTCTTAATTTATACCAGAAACATATACATACTTAAAATGTAAAATATTATCCACTTATTATATTTTTTTTCTTACATTTGTAATTAATATTTCATTATTTTCTTTATGATGGGTGTTAATTCACTTATATTTTACTGCACGCTTTATCATGAAAGTTATTATTGTTTTCCATATGAAATATACACATAGTATTTGTAATTATATTATGGTTTTAAAATTTATATTAACTTGTTAAAAAACAAGATCCATTTATCAATTATGTACATAGAAATTGAATCATGTCACTTCATGGCGAATGGATGTCGTACGTGCCCATGAGTGACAATATCAATCCATTATCGAGTTAATGGGTAATGAATTGGGTGAAATATTAATTTTCAAGAATCATTATAATGTAAAATATATCACTTATATAAATTAATTTTAAATTTATTTCCTTCCATGAAAATAATATGTGAAAAATGAATCATATCGCTTCATGAAGTGGTGGTCATATGTACACACGAGCGATGTTGTCATATTTTATATTTCATGTAATACATGAATATATATGTGATTTTATAAATTTATAAGTATAATAATAATAAAAATTTCATATATATATATATATATATTTAATATGAAATAATATTTCATGGTTAGAGGTGATTATGGACAATGAATTACAGTGGTTCACAAGGTAGTAGTCCACTGTACACATGATTGATGGTTTCATCTCCCGTTTCATGGAATATGAGATTGACATAGGTTATTTTATTAAAAACATTATATGTGATATACTGTTTTTATCAAATCTTATTTATTTGTTATTATTTTGTGGATTTTTTAACAGAAATAAAATGAAAACACTTGTATACGAAAATTACATCTTATTTGGATGACCGCTTTATTCTTACTATAAAATCCATCCCATCTTGGATTTATGATCAAAAATGTATTATAGGATTGTTTAATTATTTGGGGATGGTCAAAACAATCCATTTGTGTAGGTTTTTCAAAAAAAATATTTTTGAAATGTGTAGAAGAGAGGATAGGTGGTGGACTTTATTATGTGGGGGAGAGGGAATACTTGGTTTTTTTAAAAGAATAAAGTGTACCAACTTTTTTCAAATTCCAGAAGGCTAAAAAATTGTTAATTTTAGAACATAATAGTTGATAAGTTTAAAATAATTACATTTAGTGGATGTTTTACATGTTGTTTGGTGATTCCAACCCTTATACATTTTTTTAAACCATGGTAAACCTATTTTAACTTTAAGAATGGTAATGTCTTTTACTATTTTCACTATTCATTATAGTAAAACATTATGTCTACCATATTTTGTAATATTTATTTATATTATTAAAAATATATAATGCTTTTTTCCCAAATTATACTCATAGTAATGGTAGAATAAAATTTAAAATTAAACCATCAAATCTGATAAATTATCAACTCTCAAAAGGAAAAATATTAAAAATATTAAATGGTTTTTATATGAATATTCATTATGAAATTTAATCCGATGAAAATATTTGGGTTAGAAAACATTGAATTGAACTATTTATGAAATTAAAAAATCTATTAATATAAAAATGGGTCGTTGAATTCTTTTTAAGAAAATTTAGTTCTTAATTAAAATAGGGTATTTAATATTCATAAAAAACGATTATGAAAAATCCAAAAAATAATCCTTATGATAATTTTGAATTTTTAATATAAAATATAATTTTTTTAAAATAATTGTAATAATAATTGTAAAATTTTGTTTTAAAATAATTTATAAAACATGACGTGGTGGGTTTTTACAGAAATGATGTTTTTGAGACAATAATTATTTTCCATCCAAATATATTTTATTTTAATTTATAATTAATTAATAAAAAATGAATTTATTTATAAATTTATAAAATAGTTGGGTTTCCTAATTTATTTATTCCATCTCATAGAATCTAATTTAATAGCTTGTTTATGAGGGTTACGTTTAAATAATAATATTTAAATAGAGTAGTGTGTTTCTTTTAATCACGATGTTTCATGAATCACGTGATAATAGATATATTAAATTTATTTAAAATGTAAATATATCATAATGTGTCAATATATTACACACTTACCTCTTTAAAAAACTTCTTCCTTGGAATTTACTATATATTATCTTATAAATAGATCTAGGTTGTTTTTTTCATAACATCCATTAGTTCTCATTTGGTATTCTCAATTTTTTTATGTGTCCAAATTACTCTTACCAACCTAGTTTTCTGATTCTCCAATATATTATCTTTAATACCAATAATATGGATAGGCTCTATATAGTAAGATATATTAGGTTCCAATTATATTTCTTCATAGATAAACACATGCTCTTTTTTCCATCATGTACTTAGACAATGATATATGGAACACCACATGTACATTAGAGTGTCTTGATGGATTTGGAAAATGACAGTAAATAGCATAAATTACATCAATAATATTAAAGTGTCTAATGAACCTAGTTATCACATTTTGATTATTATTGGAAATTATGACCCTATTACCTAGAGAAACCTTTAAGAAACTATGTCCTCCAATAAAAAATTCCAAATCATTCTGCCAATTTTAACAATAAATATTTTTTATACATGAGTATCATTAATATGTGTTTTCATAGCAATTAACCTTATTGTTTTATCTTCCAAAAAAATTATCTCTATATTTTTCCTTTCACTAACATCATCATAATATGTTTGAGTTTGAAATCTCTGGACATATATTTCATTGTATGGCTCAATTTGAATACTTTAATGGGCACTGTTATTAAAATGAAATTTATCCACAGTTAAATAATGAACTTAAATAACATGAAATTTATTTTAACATGGAAGAATTAGGTAAATAATTGGTTTAATAATCCATTAATACATTACATAAATTTAAATAAGGTCAACATATCTCAAATAAAGATCAATATCATAATCCTTTGTAACACTCTTCCATACATTCGATGTAAAATGGGGATCATGATCAAAAAACATTGAATGAGGTGTGAGATGAAGTAATAAAACATATTAAATATAGGGTATTTTGAAGAATTGTATACGTAAATATTCCATTACTGTGGTTAAATGTGGAGATTTGTTTAAATAATCAAGAGAAACCCATGTTGTATCATTTGTTCGAGGTGTATTTGGTAGTCCTATAACAATGTCTAAAGTATTTTCATCATATTTACAAACATTTATTGGTATTGGTTTTATAACTTCTCTTGGATTATGTTTTTTATCCTACAATTTTTTAAAAATCAATCCTCTAGATAAAATTTTATGTAAGTTCATGGTATGAGGCAGTGGTGTTGTATGAAATTAGAAATTTGGAGCCTCTATATTGTATGAGGTGCATTGATGTGGGTGGGTTATTATGGGATATTTTGAAAAAAAATTTGGATGTTCCCTATACGGTTCCCACTTTTCCATAAATTGGATTATTAATTAAACAAAAAAATGAATTGAGAATAAGAATTATCCATAATTTATATTTTATTATTAGAGATATGTGTAACTCAACATCCTTTTAATATTTTAGGACTCCATCACCATAAAATAATTATACCAACATCCTATCATTCACACCAAAATGTTTCTTCTAAAAAATCTCATCATTAGATTGAGAACATTTTAAAATTTCAAATAAAGATGGTCTTGTAATAATGTGAAGTATAAGTGATGTAACACCTTCCTAAATAGTTCCAATATTTATATATACTATATCTATGAACATATGATCCCTTTAAATTCTCATTTGGGTCATAACTCATTGTTTTTTTTTTCACCCAATGCATATGATACCTTATATACTCTCTCACAGTAGTTGGGTATTTTGAAATCATAATCCCTAAGTAGGTCAAGACATCGACATTACCTCATGTTGATGTCATCCTTTGGAAATAAGTAAGTTATATATTTATTGTCACTATATATCCCACAACATTCCAAATATATATAATTTCTTCATATTATGAAAATAAATATTACTGTTATCATGTTAAGATCCTGTGTAAGATAGTTATGTTTGTGGGTCATTAACATCCTTGATTCACATGTAATTATATTATCATTTTACATAATCACACAAAATATTAATTTATTATATAAATCAATATATAAAAAACCCTATCATTTCCTGATGGTAATATAAAAATAAATCATTAACCAATCATAAAACACCCAATGATTTTGGGAATATTTTTTTTTGAATTAATTTATTTATTTTGATACTTAGCATTTCACGCAACAGGGAAAAACATTTATTGTTAATTCAATAATATTTTAATTCATTATACACAACACCAAGTTAGTCACAGAATACATGAAACATAATTTTAATCATTCACAACAAAAAAACATTGACTTCTCTTGCATTATAAGAAACACTAAATTTCTATGATTTTTTTATTATTATTATAATTATTAAATTTGGATACATATAACCTAGAACATAAATATATTATTATTATTAGTAATAAAAATATAGTATTTATTATAGTTTTATATTGATAGATCACATTTATAATAAGACGAACAAGATTTAATAAATTGTTTATATTGTTTGAAAATATCATCCTCTTAGAAAAACCGATTTTTATGCACTTCTGTAAACATTAATAAAATTATTATAAAACAATTTTAGAAATCAAATTTGATAAATTATAGTTAATTTTTTATTTAATAATTTATAAATTATCTTGGGGATAATCTTTGGTATTTTTCAACAAAGCGTCTTTTTTAGATGAATATTGAAAAATACAAAATTATATTTCAAAACTGATTTTTCACATTATTTATTTATATTGTTGAATTTTATTAAATGTTTTTTTAGTAAAATTATATCAATTATTCATTTATTAATAAAATTTATCTCTTTGGAATAAATTTTTCATATAGAATTAAATATGAAATATTAATCAACATGTTAACATTATTAATAAAAAAACCCACTTTCCCACCATGTCTTTGAGATTACCACTAAACAAAATTTTTCTACATCTATAAATTGAATTAAAACAAATTTAAATATATGGATGTAATAAATATATTATTTATAGTCTAATAATAACATCTTAATTTTTTTCAAAAAATATTCGTGAAAGATAATAAAATTAATTATAGTGTTTAAGGTAAAATAATGATATCCAAGGGACAAAACCTCAAACATAAGGTCCCAAATTATCTTATCACTTCTAG
Source organism: Viscum album (assembly GCA_963277665.1). NCBI lineage: Eukaryota > Viridiplantae > Streptophyta > Magnoliopsida > Santalales > Viscaceae > Viscum > Viscum album. The sequence goes on along the minus strand of OY728120.1, from coordinate 1,759,500,184 downwards.
TAAACAAATTTTATAGAAATATATCTACCATGAACAATCAATGTTTTATCTTAGACTTTTTTTATGATATTAGTTGTGGGAAAAAGTGGATACACCTAAATTGTTTTCAAACATTCCATGTGTGTCCCCTCCCTCCCTTATAAAAGGCAACCACATCGCCCACTTCATAACACCCTTCAACACACATATGTTTGGAAATGATCTTTAAAATACAATTCAAAAATTCCCTACCTTAATCCTTTAATTCATCCTTTTGGAATAAATATGACCATGGAAGCCCTTTGGTTTAAACCATAATGTGATACCCCAAAAAGACGTAACACACTTCCTGAAAATCTGTTCCATTATTTTCATTCTCCAAAAAGTAATTTTTTATTACTAAATGAATAAAAAATAGACATATTATCATAAATATACTGATATTTGTTTTTTTATGGGTCCAAAATAAACATACACACACTTCTATCTAATGGGTAACGAACTTACCATTCTTGTGTACGATGAACTATCACCTCACGGAATGATGTTTTTGTTTTTAATTTACCAAATTTCATGGTCAGAAATTATGCTATAAACAATATTTTAATATGATATATATGATATATATTATATATTTATTCTATTTTAGTTATTATAAAACACATAACTTCATTGTTTATATTTTTTTCAATATGAAAATTTTCATTGGGGAAGTGTGGACTATCACCACCTAAAAAAGAAGTGATTCATTCCCATAATACATGGAATCTATTAAAAATGGTTCTAGTGAACATATATGATAAATATAAAATATTAATTCTACTATAATGAGACTATATATACATATATACATATATACATATATACATATATATTTCATTTATTTTTTTTCCTTCAATATTTCAAATAAAAATGGAAACAGTGATCATGCGTTCATATGGCCCACCGTCTCTCTGAATAGTGAATACCATTTCATTTTTATATATTTTAAATATTGTAATATATATATACTTAATATAAAATATATTTATATCATGTTTTACATTTTTTAAATCATTATAAAAGTATGATGAAAAAAATATAACAAATAGAGATTGAAGAGAAATAAAGTGGTATTACTCGTATCAATAACTTATCATGGAATTATTAATATCCGGTCATATATAGTCATTATAAAAACATATACGGTATTATATATAATAGTATTATTATTAAAATATTTTATAATAAACATATATTTATTATATTGAAGGTTTGTATGAGTTTAAAGACAGTCCAGACATAAGGTAGGGGAATTTCATCTCACATTTTATTTCAGTGAGATACATTTATTATTCACCACTCATTTATATTGTGTGGTGTTTATAATTCCATTGGATTTACCATATTATTATTACACTTAAATTTATGTGTATTTAATTATCCATTTTATGATATTCCACTCATGGTGTTTATGTTTCATAAGTTACCAAATCTGATACGTAATTTTGTCTCAATTTTTCTACTTTGAGACACATGACATGTAATGCAACTATATTTTTCCCTGAAGTGTATATAAAGACATTGATTTTTTAATGAATATAATTCTATTCAGGACATTTTATGATTCATTAAATTTTATTCTTTTAGTTTTTATGATAAAACATTACAAAATTTGTAATGGATTATAGCTATAATCTCACCATTTATCGAGATTATTTAAGATTACACTATCATTGATTAAATCGTATAATCCCACCCAAAATAACAATAATTTTATTTATTACCATGTATTTATTCATATAATATCCTTTTAATGGTAAAATTTTTTCCCACATTTAAAAATAATGTAATAAATAAATAATTTTTAATAAAGTCATACATTGCCAATCTCTTCAATAAAAAATTTGTGCTCCATCAGAGCCATTTTTTCTAAATGGATTCAAAAGATATTAAACTATTATATTTTAAATGAAATTTACCCATGTTTTCCTTTTTAATAAATTGTTAAAAAAATAATCTTCTACTCATATTATAGTCAAGGCCCAGTTTAATCTTTTTACTATACATAAGGAATGTTTGACAGGTACAGATTTACCCACCATCATGATGGATATTACCTTGAGGATTATTTTTCATGATTTCAGTGTTTTTTAAATAAAAAATGAATAAAAATATTTTAAAATTAATTTTTTAAGCTTGTCTTAAATCATAATTTTTTTCATAAAAATTTTTATGTTTGTAAAGTGTTTAAATTATTAAAAAAACTTTTATATGATTTCAAAAATTTTGTTTTAAATGAGAAGGAATTAAATGATCTCAAATATTCCATTATACATTATCATTTAATTTTCAAGTAAAAAATTTATCATAATTATTTCAATATTATTTTACATGTTTTCAAGGTAATCTATTTAAAATTGTATTAATTTTTCTTTACGTTTTTATGTGCAATGGTGTTCATATATTTTCATTATTATTTTATAATATTCCAATTTATTTTGTTAAAAAATAGATTTAAAAATGATTTATGTTATAAGAAAAAATTCAAATAATAAAGGTTATTTTCCATAGGAATATTTTTAAAATATCTCTAAATAATTTTCCATATAAAACAACATTCATTGATGTTACACATGACTTTTTGGGAAATTATCCAAAGGTTACAATCAAATATTTTCTTAAAGGGTTTATGTATTGAAGGATTGTTGCCTACGAAACCTATTTCTTTTTAATGGTTATTTTTTATAAAATAATTTTAAGACCTATTACTTTTCTTTAGGTATTGATATAAGAAAAATATAGAATTCCCATTTCATTTACTAGGTTAATATATGATATTGTATATAATATTACATCACATATATTATGTGATGGTTTTGACCTATATATCACTATATTGAATTGGGTTACAATCGATGAGTCATGATTGTAAATGCTATGCATGAATGCTATAACACGTTCACAATGTTATTCGTGGTCCTAGTGGCATGTCTGTATGATTTTTTAGATACCTAATTATATGTTCACAATGTTATGAGGGAACTATATTATGTTTTCATAATATTACTCTTGACCCTTATCACATTTTGACAATGTTATTCATGTACCTACTTTTAGCTCCATAATTTTATGTGTAAACCTGCTTTCATGTTTGCAATGGTATGATTGAACCTTATTAGGTATTCATAATGTTATGAGTGAACCAGAATAAAACATCAAAAAATTATGCATTTTACTTTATAAATGTTCATAAGTATAATTGATGGCCTCATTTCATGTCCTTAACATAACGAGTGATCCCAATTCGATGTCCTATTCATATGTTATGATTTCATGGCTTATCGCCTAATTTATGTAATGATTCCTTTCAAATGAATCGATAATATTTGTAATAGTATTCAGTTTTATGATCTTTGACATGTAGGGAATGATATTTTAATGATACGATCAAGTTATTTTACCCATATTTCATTTTATTCTTAAATATTTCCTTTATTTACCCTTACTTATTATTTGAGCTCACCCTGTTCTTTTGTTTCATTTCCCGAGGTTATGAAGAACTGTTTTAAGTACTATTACTAATGTGGGAGATCATTAAATAAAATTTTGAAGATATTTTTCCATACTAGAATAATGTGTTCCATGATTCCAACGAAACAAACTATTAAGGCCTACCTGAATGTATTTTTGTAATGTACTAAATATTTATCTAAAATGATGTAATATCCATGCATATTAAGAATACATCACTATAATTGTTATCAAATAAAATGTTTATTCACCCTTTGTAAACTACGATGAGAAAAGTGTAGTGAGATGCCATGGAATATTTCTAATGATATTCCAAGGTATGTATCTAAGAATAAGTATATTACAGAGTTAATGTTAAGAAAAATGTAATTGAATTTTGGTAAAGTATTGAGTGAGTTGTTTCCTAGTAATACAAATCTCTCTAGATTATTTAAGTGTACATGGTTATATAATAGATGTACCTAAGGGTAACAAATCTAAAAATGTGTGTTGAGCCCAACTTGAGAATAACCTAGTACATGAAAACATTCCTTACTTCGCACATGGTTTAACACTCTAAAGGGATATGATTTGGTAATTCAAAAACTCTTCACAAACCATCAGAAATGGTTTAAATATAAGTTCTCTCCGAATAACCTAGGATAAACCGAAAGCATCATATATTGAATAAGGTTTCCTGATTTAAACATAATATAAGTGATTTTTTATTTATTATGTGGTTTTCCATTATGATAAATGTTTCTTACACTATGATTTCATGTTTTATTCAATGGATGGAAATAGATAGAACTTGGTTAATGTAAAATGTTTAAGATTTGGAATGTATAGGCATTATAAAAATTAGATTTCTATGTGTAAATATCATAAATGGAATTAGGAAGGTGTTATGAGTATTTTTTATAGTTTTAAGATAAAGATACCTCAAACTATATGTTAGTGTTATGGTATGTTCTTACATTATTTTTTACATTAAATATTATAATCATTATTTAATTGAGGTCAAGGAACATTTTGATAGGATTCATATATCATATTCAATAAATGGGGTATTAAGGTATAATTGGATAAAGCTTGAGTTATGGTTGAATAATATAGTTAGATAATTGAAGTGTATAAGTTTTGGAATTAAATGAATATGTTATATGAATCATGAAATATATATTTGTTTTAGTATTACTTTTTTCTTTAAGAACAAAAAAGGATACGTCTAATAGTTATGAAGACATAGAAAACTGATTTAATAGAATGGTGATAATTGGGATTTGGGGAAGGTAACATTAAATTTTTCCCACATGTTTAGAATATTTTGTTTATCTTGGAGAAAGAGGTGATTGATTTGGATAATTTAAATTTAATGGTATCAATGACATTAAAACTAATTTGGTAATTTTTGAAGAGGTGTTTTGTGTAATAATGAATGAAGATTACAACTTATTATGTCTAATGATTATATCGATTATTCTTTGGAATAAGGATGCATGCATATTTTTTGAAAGGATTTATAATTTAGTTTATTACCATGTTTCAAGAGAATATATTATCTGGTTTTTCACAAGATTGGAATTTGGAAAAAAAATATATACATTATGATATATGGAGGGTTAATGTTATGTTAATTTTGTGACAATATAATGTATTATATTTTCATATTATTGAAAAGTTAATTTTTTTACTATTTATGCATTTGTATAAGATAAGGTTCAGATGATGTTTGTGATATTAATGTATTATCTCACCACATGAGGATATAAGATTATTGGATATAATTTGATAACATTTTGATGAGATAATCATAGATGTTTTTACCTATCATTATATTTATAGATATCATGATCTGTTAGTTATTTAGGAAAAAATATTCACCTACATTCAATGAAGTGAGAGATGAAGTATGAATTGAACCTAGAACATGACAGGGTGAGGCTTTCCTAAAATCATGAATGTATACATTTTCATGAAAATACATCAACATAAAGAAAAATATATAGAATGGAAATGTTTTCCTAATATATTATTTTTTGTTGAGGTGATAGTTTTTAAAATCATCATTGATTTATGAATTTGAGGACCTAAACATTCCAATGATCATTTAATTGTATTTTATTGATTGTATCAACCAATTCCTAAAAATAATTATGCTTTTCCTCTGTGTCCCATCGTCTCACCAAAACAATGTTATCCTATGTTGAAACCTAGTTATGAGTTACTTTGGCTAACCATTACTTATAAAGACCCAAAAATTCCATGAAATTTTTTGTAAATAATTTGGGATTATTATGAGTCTGTGAAAATTTATGTCATTTGATTCTTGAGGGCTAGTGTGGCTAGAAAGAATTTGTGAACATTTTTTAGGTTTGTTCGGTAAACGCACAGGTGGCATTTTCTATCTTTTTAACCAATGCTTAGATTAAAAAATATGAGGGCACCATTAAATCTATAGTTCTGAGATTTTCTTAAGGAAAGATTCAATTCCACTGTAGTATGTCAGGAAAAATGATAAATTTTGGACTTTTTAACAAAGAGTTAAATAACATGTAATTGTTATTTTTTTATTAAAACCTGTTGAGCGGTTGTGGAAGAGACCTTGAAGGTGGTTAGACCTTTAATTATGGGGTACTATTTTCATGGTTACACTTGGGTTGCATGACCACCCCTAATTTAATTATTGTGGCGCATTGATTACATTATTTAATGATCCACTTTAATTATGTCAATTAATGAGGCATAATAATATTGTCAATTAATGAACCTCATTAATTCCTTAAGGTGTTTCTCACCTTTCCCCCTCCTATTTCAATTGATCTCAGGGTGGGGTTTTGGAAAAAATTATTCAAACAAGGAAACTTTGTTGATGTTTTATGGAAACATCCACCAATGGAGGATAGAATCATGGGATGTAATTATCCGGGATCGGCGAATGTCGATGACACCATCCAACGTGGATGCTCCTCCAGCCACAATTGTGACACCTCTAATGGATCTTGAGGTAGAGTTTGTTTATTTATTTTTGAAATTCCCTCAATTCCATTCCATGTTCAGTAATTTTCATGAGGTTGTTGTGGGGAATTTAAATGGTATTGATTTTATTAACGATTAATTGAATAATCTCTCGCTCTTTATAATGATAACTCAGAGGGCGTGGGCCAAAAGAACTAGTCTTGGACCCTCTATCACTTCGTTCGTGTTGCATTATTTGGGAAAAAATTCATCAACTCATCATAATTCAGAATCCGAGAGGTGCGAAATGATGGTGACATCCTGAGAGGATAGTAGGCACATCCAGAAGAATGAACGAACCATCAAAACTCACCCGGGGGACCGTGGAGGAAGCGTCGACATGGAACCAGCACGAAGGTTCCAGAAAATGATGCTGGTGGATGAGAGTCATGGCTTCTAACCTCCAGCCATGGTGGAAGATCAGTGCCTCTCAGTACCGCGCTGTTTGGATGGGCGGCCGACATCGACCGGTATCATAGGTGGGAATGGCGCGCTGTCACGCGCCACTTTGAAGGAGGTCATGTCTCGAAGTCACAGTCAGCTGCAAAGGGACCATCCTCTTGCTTGACCTGCTACTGACAAGGTTGAATCACCTATTGATGCCCAAATTATAGCTGATGTTCTCCTTTGAGTCATTTGGGAGCAGTGGACCACACAACCCTGGTGGGTCTCGCCAGGTGGCAGGCGAAACCACCGCAGCCCAGCTAAACTGTGCCAGCCAAGACGGGTTCATGCTGGGTCAGGTCTATCTTGGGCTTGGTCAGGTTGGCCCAAACCAGGTTGGGTCGCCTCTAACTGGGTCCGATTAGGCCGAATTGGGTCGGGTCAGCCCGGGGTGGGTCTGACGTCACCCAAACCCCTCCTGAGCCCCAAAACACATAAGCGACTGTATCTTGTGAACATGATGTATGTTTGATGAATCGTTTGTGGAAATGGAATCCTTGGAGCAAGACAGTCCATTTGAGATACTCAATGATAGTTTTTGGGAATGATGGAGTACGACCTGGTTGGATCAACTTTGAATCCAACTGAGCCCTCGACACTAAAATGCCAATAACATATAGACCGGTTGTTCCATTGACGCAACTTCTTTTACATTGGAACCCTTATGATGTGACAGAAAATCAGGTTACTTATTCATGGAACCTCATTCTAGTTGACATACAACTGATGTCCGGAGGATCGGTTCTCCCAGAGTCAAATGTACTATGAGTGGGAATCCAGTGGTTGGCAGTGAGGTGGAGGTTGGAGACAGATCATATGGAGGTTAGTATAGATTTATCCTATGTGAATTAACACTGATCCGATGTTGTTTAGATCTATTGTGGGTTAGTTCTCAGCGATATTTTGTGGTTCATTGCATATCGATCAAGTGTGGGTCAGATCATGTGTGGGTTAGCGCTTAGCAATCCTGTGTGGGTCAGTTAATACCGATCATGTGTGGGTCTTGCGAGGTTTATTCCTTATCGACTCTAGGTGGGTCAGATACTATATAGATCTTCCAGGGGGTTAGTACCTATTGATACAGTGTGATTTAGACTCTGTATGGTCATCTTTAGTGCCTCTTGACAGAATAAGATAATCGATCTTCTCGACTAATCATCTGTACTTCTGTGCTTTACTTATACCTGGTTTGAGATGGGACTTTTTTTTGTGATTTGTGATTGAGATCATTCTTTGTGGTTTTATTTTTTGATATTATGAGAGACATTCATGGGTCTCAAGGTCCCTACTTGGTACTGTTATACTCACCCATACATCGGCTTCCCCCGCACCTTGTCGTGTCTTGTGCAGACGACGAGGAGCTTGGCTGAGACTTGAGGGAGCTAGGTCCAGTCAGTACATGGAAGAGATTGGATGATGTGGATAACCATGGAGATGATTTGTACCTACCCTTTAGGTAGTATCCTTGGTGGAAGATTCTTGGATCTATTTTCTATTTTTCAATTGTTGTTGCACCTTTCAATTGGGCTTTTATTCCCGTCAATTTGCTTTAAATACTTATCCTAACACTCAGTTTTGGTTTTTAGTGTGGTTTCATCTTACTCTTCCATTATGTTTCACTTGCATGTGTGTTTATGTGTATAGGGTTTGAGTCAATGCCTTCCCATTTTCATTAAATTCCTTTCTGGTTCTAGTCGCCAACCCCTGGACTTTGGATGACATGCCTGGTGTAGTCACGACATGGGCCCTGGGAGATGGGCCATGAAAAGGTGGTATCAGAGGCAATTGGTTTTACAGAAAACTAAGACTCTGATCATTATAATTGAGAAATAGTGTTAATTATATTGATTATGGTTTTCAATTTCAGGAGTCTAGTTTTGGTGTGGTGGCCGACGTATCCACACACCAGGACCTTGAATTCATATTTCTGACTCGGTTTATGAAAACATTGATGGCGTGTGTTTTCAAATTTTTTTACTTGATCTATTTTGATTCAGCTCACCAGGTATAAATTTTTGATTGTGGTGCACCTGTTTCTTTTCAGGATGTTTCCATGTAGACAACCAGCTAGGATTCCTGAGAGAGTATACAACGATGGTACACCGAGCGACGAGGCTTCGGTGCAGGTCTCTCTTATTGTGGTCGCACCTTTGGGAGGTGCATCAGAATTAGCACCACCCATTGGGTAGCAGATGACACCAACCACACTACCAGACTGTGCATGATGACGGAGTGTTGTTCACGAGTTTTAGAGATAGAGGCCTTGGAGGTTTCAAGGCAAGACAGATCCCCATGCAGGTGAGGAATGGATGTTGGGTGTGGCTATAGTTTTTGGCATAGTTGAGACACCAGTAGTGGAGATAGTTATCCTAGATTATAGCCTTTTCTAGGGCATAGTGGGGAGATGGTAGATCCTGACGCTCCTGACACATGATGTGGTGACCCTCACCTGGACGAACTTTGAGAGCCTCTTCAGGGCAGAGTTTTTTCCAGAAACTCTATGCTTTGTGCATATCCAGGAGTTGATGCTCTTACAACAGGGCACCTTATCAGCGACCCAGTACTCTGTGAGATTCAATGACCTCTAGTGATACACCATCGACATGGTATGGGACCCGTATTTCTAGACCTGTAAAATTGATTAGGGTTTCCATTGAGAGATCAAAGCATAAATGATATCACATAATATGCTGGAATAGGTTGGAGTGCTCAAGCAAGCATTATAGGTGGAGAGCTTTATAAATGATCAGACACTAACAGTTAGTGCCACCAAGAGATGACAAGTAGCTGATTCATCTACAGGACGCAGTATGCAAATGACGTATAGGTCCAAGTAGTCCAGACCTATTTTTTGACAACCCTGAGATGCAGGTTCATATATTTCAATCTCGCGAGGGAGAGAAGGTCAGCTGGGAGGAAGACTATGCTTCACATGTAGTGGGAAGGGCCACATGTCTCACGACTACCCAACCCGCCGTACTGATGATCGGTGGAAAGTCGAGGGACTGCCTAGGTAGCGACTGAGGATCAAGCGAGGAGGCTTGTAGGGCGGCAGACGAGGTAGAGTTTTAGGTTATGCTGCAGGTAGTGGGAAAATATTTGAGGTTCCACGGCACCACCACCAGGAGGTCCACCCCAAGCCCAGGGAGCAGGTGGACAGTAGTGAGCACAGCTACAAGCAGTAGAGGCCTATGACCACAGTGCTCTAGAGATGATTAGAGGTACAATATGTATCTATTCCACTATAGCTATAGTACTTATAGGCATAGGTTCCAGAAACTCTTTCATTTCGTCGGCACTCGTTCGGAGCTTGGAGATTCCGATGGAGTCATTTGATTGATCATTGTTATTAGGGACTCCTATAGGATAACTTTTTATGATTAAACAATGGTGTAGGCAGTGTGATCACACTATAGGAGGCGAGTGATTCGGTTGGGATCTCTTAATAGCAACATCGAGTCCTTACGACGTCATCTTGGGTATAGACTGGAGAACCATAATCCTTGCTCAGATCAAATATTTTAAGTGAAAATTTTAGTGTGACGTTGAGGATAGGATCAGGTTTACTTCACTAATGAGAAACGAACCTTTGCAGCATTGAATGGACTTACTCGGAGGAGGGTGCAGCCAATCGCTCATCAGTTGGCTAGCATCACCTTTGGAGCAGTTAATGTGAGAAGTCTGAGTTATCTGGTAGAGGTGGACCGGTATGTTGATATCTTTATTGATGATGTTCTAGGACTAACTCCATGTAGAGAGGAAGAAATTCACATCAACATTTACCTCATGATAACACTTATATCAAAATATGCATATTGGATGGCTCCCATGGAGCATTGGGAGATGCAGGTACAACTGGAGGACTTGCAAGGAAAGGGGTTCATGAAGCCTAGTGTTTCTCCATGAGCATCCCTGATCTTGTTCACCAAGAAGGCAGATGGGAGCTTGATGCATTGTCTAGGCTATCTTTACCTAAACCAGGTGACAATGAAGTACAAGTATTCAATCCTGAGGATCGATGGTCTCTTTGACCAGTTGAAGGGAGATCCTTGGTTTTCAAATATATACCTCAGATCTGGCTATCATCAGTTAAGATTACATGATGAGGACGTAACAAAGATAGCCTTTAGATGTCTGCATGGCCATTACAAGTTCTTGGTGATGCCTTTCAGTGTGACCAATGCTCCAACAGTGTTCATGGTGATCATAAACAGGTTCTTTCAGCCATACCTCAATCACGTTGTGGTGGTCTTCATTAATGGCATCTTGATATACTCGGTGTCAGAGGAGGAGTACGCCACAAACCAATAGATAGTTCTGGATACAAACTGAGAGAACCAGCTTTATGGAAAGCTCTCAAAGTTCAATTTTTTATACGAGATAACCACTTCTTGGGGGACGTTTTCCCAGACTCTGGAGTCAATGTGGATCGAGCAATGATAGTGGAAGTGCTTTCTTGGGAGCCACCCATGAGTGTCATCGAGATGTAGAGTTTTCTAGGATTTTTTGGGTACTACCTGATATTTTTACTTGACTTCTATAGAGTATAGAAACCATCGTCAGCCTTGAAAAGGAAGGGGAATCCTTTATTGTGGATATATAAGTGCCAGAAGAGTTTCCAGGAGCTAAGGTAGAGGCAGACGAGTGCCCCCATTTTGAGGCTACTAGAAGTGGGCGTTGGGTATGTAGTCTACTGTGATGCATCATAGACCATAATGGGTTGTGTCATGATGTAGGAGAGATCAGTTATCACCTACTTCTCACAGTAGTTGAGAAAACATGAGCAAAACAATTCTACCCAAGACCGGGAGTTAGCAGCAGTGTTCTTGGCACTAAAGATGTGGAAGCAGTACTTGATGGGTGAATAGTTTACTGTTCACTCTGATCACAAGAGTCTTAGGTATAAATTCACACAGAAGGACCTGAACCTGAGACATTGGTGATGGATGGTGTTCCTCAAGGACTATGACTTTGAGATAGTCTATACTCTTGGGAAGGGGAACGTAGTAGCAGTTACACACAGCCGGAGGTCTAGTATATAGTTACTGAGCTTGGAAACACATCATCTAGTCGTGTTACAAATATAATTCATGGATAGAAATAGATAATCTTACCTTCATTTTATGACAGCTACTCCCCCACTACTTTAGCGAGTTCAAGAGGAACAGCTTGGCGACGTAGACTACAAGGCCTGAATCAATCAGATATCATCAGGACAAGATCCGAATGGATTTTATGAAGGTGGGGAGAACATATTTCTCATCAAAGGATGCACCATGTTACGAGTAACACTAATGGAGGAGGTGTTGAAGGAGTTTGACACATCCACATTAGTAGTACATTCTGGAGTGGTGAAGATATACCAGGATTATTGGCATTAGTACTGGTGGCTAGAGATGAATAAAGGAGTGGTAGAGTTTGTATCCCAATTCCTCACATGTCATCATGTGAAAGTGGAGCATTAGGTACCAGTGGTCTTAGCATAGACATTAGAGGTTCCCGAGTAGAAGTTGGATAGTATCCCCATGGACAACATGAAAGGAATACCACGTACGTCCAGGGTCCACAATTCTATCTGGGTGATCGTTGACCGACTCACCATGTCGACCCACTTACTACCCATATGAGATCAGGGATCTGTAGAGATCTTGGGACCTCTCTACATACGACTGATTGAACGACTTCATGGGGTTCCATCAACTACCATCTCAAATCACGACCCTCGTTTTACATTCCATTCCTATAAGGGATTACATGAGGTGTTTTGGACTCAACTACGCTTGAGCACCACCTTCCATACTTAGACAGATGGTCAGACAGAGTGGACAATACAGACACTCAAAGACATGTTTCGTACTTCTATACTCAATTTTGTTCATAGTTGGGAGGACCACCAACACCTATTAGATTTTCCATAAAAAATAGTAATCAATCCACCAATGGCATGGAACCATTTGAGGCCTTGTATGGGTGACTATGAAGATCACCACTTTGCTGGAAAGACCAAGTGGATTTAGCACTTATGGGTCCAGATTTGGTACAAACTACCACAAAGAAGGTGCAGGTCATCCATGAGCAGATGAAGACTACATAGAGCCAGCATAAGTTATATTCTGACATGAGATGGATAACATTGGTGTTTGATGAGGGAGACCATTTCTTACTATCGGTCTCACCCTGACAAGGATTACGAAGGTTTGGCCGGCACAGAATGTTGTCTCCCAGGTTCATCGGACCCTTCTAGATCCTCAACAGAGTAATCGAGGTGGTGTACCGTCTAGCTCTACCCCCATAGATGCCCCAGGTGCATAATATATTCCATGTGATGTAGCTAAAGAGATATTGCAAGATCAATCGCACATTATCAACTGGGGAGAGCTGAACATTGATGATCGGGTGACATTTGCGGTGTTCCCGATGGAGATAAATGATTGACAAGAGTGGGTCCTTTGTGGGTGTTGATTCCTCTGGTGCGAGTTCATTGGCATCCTAGGAACTTCCAGGAGAGCACATGGGAGTGGGAGGCTAAGATGCATGCTCACTACCCCCATTTTCTCCCCATGTTTTGTTGTAGCTTTTGGGAATTAAAATCTCTAAGGTGGGAAGAATGTAATGACCTGAAAATTCCATATAATTTTTTAAATTATTTGGGATTACTACGAGTCTTTTAAAATTTATGCTGCGTGATTATGGGTCATGGTGTTCCTAGATTGAATTACTAAACTTTTTTTATGGTACGTTCAGTAAATTTGAGGGTGTCGTTTTCTAAATTTCCAACTAGTGCATGGATTCAAAAATTTGAGGGCGCCTTTGAATCTGTAGTGCCGAGATTCACATAAGGGATGATTCACCTAAACCATTGTAGGTCAAGAGAAAAAGTTAAATTTTGGAATTTTTAAAGAAAATAAATATAACATGTATTGTTATATTATTTTTTTTTCCCTACTACATGTTGAGCGGTGGTTTTGGGGACCATGGAGGTGGTCAGACCTTTAATAATGGGGTGTTATTTATATGGTTACACTTTTGTTGCGTATCCACCCTCGCATAATTAATGTGGTACATTAATTATATTAATTAATGAGGAAATTTAATTACATCAATTAATGATCCATATTAATTAGGTCAATTAAGGAACCTGATTAATTCCTCAAGGCATTCTCACCTTCCCCCTCATATTTAAATGGAGCTCAAGGTGCTATTTTTATACAACTTCTTCAAGCTAGGAAACTATTGTGAAGTGATGACGCAATATCCACCGACAGAGGATGTAAGAATGGGTGGCAACGATCAAGGATCAACAACGGATGATGACTCCATCCTACGTGGAAAATCCTACTGCCACAATCACGATACCTCCAATGTATCTTGAGGTAGGGGTTGTTTATTTATTTAAGAAATCCCTCTGATTCCATTCCTTGTTCTTGAATTTTTGAGAGGTTGTTTCCGGAAATTTGAATGCAATTTATTATATTAAAGATGATTTGAATAATCTTATGATTGTTAAATGATAACACGGAGGTCACGGGCCAAACGAACAAGTCCCAGACACTCCACTGCTTAATTTTTATGGCGTTCTTCTAGGGAAAATTTACCAACTCATCAGAATCAGAAATCTAAGAGTCACGTAACAACAACGACATAATGAGAAGACAATATGAACATATGAAGGGAAGAAAAGACCCCAGAACTCACCCAATAGCCCACAGAGGACGGGTCAGTGTGGAACAAACACAGCAAGAATGGAATATCAGAGCGGTAGCCGGTAACCACTAGACACAGTGGAAGAGTGGCGCTGATCAGTACCATGGTGGTCATATGGACGGCTACCTGTAGAGGGGGTGGGGCATCGTGCCATCGTGCTCCGTGTTGTGGGAGACCAAAACTCAATTTCATAGAGAGATAGAAAGGGACCCACCTTCTACGTGTCCCATGGGTGACAAGACAGAACCACCTGGAGGAGCCCTTAATGGAGCCAAATAGATCCTTTGTGTTGTTCGAGAGAAGTTGACCGCGTAGCCTCTGCTGGTTGCGCTAGCCAGCTAGACGAACTACCGTGTCCCAACCAAAACAGGCTATCCAAGGTAGGTTCATGTTGGGATGTGTTAGACCTATACTGGGTTGGGTCAGGCTGGGCCTGGTCGGCGAGGACCCGGGCCTCTCAATGGCCTAGAAACGCATAAGTGACGGTATCATGAAAACCAAATGTCCAATTGACGAATCGTCTACGGCGCTAGGATGAATCTATAGAGAAGGTACTTATGAGATAATCCAAGAGAGTTTTTAGAAATCTTGGAGTACTGACAGGTTTAATCGACTCTGAATCCAATAGGTCCATCGACACTAAAATTCCAATAACATACAGACCAGGCATTCGATTGAAACGATGTCTATTACATTGGGACCCTTATGGAATGATATAACATCAGGTTACTTCATCATGAGAATTAGTGCCAGTTGAAATATGAACAATGGATTAAGGAGAGATTCTCCCATAATCAAGCATACAATGAGTAGGAATCCAGTGGTTGGCAGTGAGGTGGATGTTGGATACAGATCATACAAAGGTTAGTACCGAGTGATCATGTGTGGATCAGCACTAATCCTCTCTAGGTCAGATCCTGTATGGGTCAGCGCTTTGCGATCTTATGTGGGGTAGTTCATATTGATCTTTTGTGGGTCAGTGTTTAGTGATCCTCTATGGGTTAGAGCTTTCCGATCTTGTGTGGGTCATATCGTATGTAGGTCTTGCGGGGGTTAATGCCTATCGACTCTGGGTAGTTTAGGTCCTATGTTGATCTTAATTGGGTTCCTACATATAGATCCTCTATGGTTCAGACTCCATATGGTCAGTAGTAGTGCCTCTCTATGGAATAAGATGATCTAGATTACCGACTAATCGTATGTACTATTGTTCATTACTTATACCAGGTTTGAGCTGAGACTTTTTCTTTTTTGCTTTTTGATTGAGATCATGATTTTTTGTTTTTCCTCTATGGAATTATGAGATACCTTCAGGGGTCTCGGGGTCCCTACTGGGTATCTTTATACTCACCCCTGTATGGGATTCACCTGCACCTTGTTGTGTCTTATGCAGATGACGAGCATCTTGGTTGAGACATGAAGGATCCAGGTCCAGGCGTACACAAAGGAAATTTGCTGATGTATAGGCAAGTGGAGATGAGATGTACCTACCCTTCAGGTAGGATCCTTGGTGGATGATTCCAGGAGCTATTTTCTGTTTTTCAGTTGTAGTTTTACCTTTTAGTTGGGATTGTATTCCGGCCCCTACACATTAAGTACTTATCCTTTCAATCAGTCGTAGTTTATAGTGTTGTTTCACCTTACTCTTCTGTTGTGTTTTACTTTCACGTGGGTGTGATTATAGGTTTTGATGCAATGCCTACCCATTTTTAGGAAATTCCTTTCTGGTTGTAGTCACCAACCTTTGGCATTTGGAAGGCAGGCCTGGGGTAGTAATGTCACGGGCCCTAGGGGAAGGGTCGTGACATTACTAGTCCAACATTCTCTTTTCAAAAGAAGTTCTAGTATTCATTTTTTTAATTTTGGTTTCTATTAAATGAAATTTTA
Organism: Viscum album; assembly: GCA_963277665.1. Lineage (NCBI taxonomy): Eukaryota > Viridiplantae > Streptophyta > Magnoliopsida > Santalales > Viscaceae > Viscum > Viscum album. The sequence continues at coordinate 1,759,483,660 of OY728120.1, read as the reverse complement.
TTTATTAAATCATTAGAAATTGAAACTAATTTTGAGTTATAAATTCATTTTTAGGGGGATAGAATGTAACACCTAGAATTTTTTGAATTATTTAATTCCTTTTCATATTAATAATTTCACAAAACAATAAAATAGGGTTTTTATTAGTGAAATTAGTTTTTCTTGGATTATATGGAACATCACGATTATCATGTACTACACCCAACATAATGATATGCCTCCATTATATGTAACACCGACTTTACTTGCATTACACAAAACACTAACTTTCTACGAAACTACATTTATTATTAAAATTATTTAAATGGGGTAGTTATAAAATATCCATTAAACTGATTAATATTAATATTAATAACAAATTATTAAATTTTATGTATGATTGTTTTATATAGACATGTCATATTAATAATAAGATGTATTTTAATAGTAAATTCCATATATGATTGAAAATATTATTTCCATAACAGAACAGATTTTTATGTCCTTATGTGAACATTAATAAAATAAATTTTACACAATTTTGGAAATTTTATTTAATAAAATAAAATCCATTTTTGAATAAAAAATTTCAAAACTAGCTAAGGGGGTTTTGGGTTTTTTCCCAGAAACATGATTTTTGGATGAATTGAAAAAAATACTAAATTTATATTTAAAAATACTTTTCACCTAATTAATTTTTATAGTTAAATGATAATTTATGTTTTTTTAATTCATAATAGATCAATTATAAATTTAATTATTCAATTTATTTCATTGGATTCATTTTTTATATTGAATTTAGTTATAAAAACATAATTAACAATGAACATCATCACCTTAAAACTATCTTTCTTGCCACATATGTGAGATTGTAATTAATCATTATTTTTCATATTATATGAATTTAATTTAACAAAATGTTTTTAATTGGTAAAATATTTTTATTATAATAATATCAACCTAATTTTGACCAAAATTATTAGTGAAACTGATTAAAATTAATTGCAACGATCTAGGTAATTTGAAGCTTAACAAAGAAATAAACCTCAATCTTAAGGGCCTAAGTGCCCTTTCAACTTTTCGAAATCTGTTTTATGGAAATATTTCATCATTAAAAATACATTATTTAGTTTTTTTATGACTTATTTTAGGGAAAACCAAGGGTACACCATACTAGTTTTCAGAAATTCCAAGTGTATCCCCTCCCTCCCTAATAAAGGGACACCAACTCCCCCACTTATTCACACATCTCAAAAAACATAATTTCTTACATTAACTTCCAAATTAACATCCCAAGATACCTAAATTATTAATTGAATCCTCCCTTTGGGCATAATTATAATCAATGAATCCCTTTGGTCAATGCTAATGGGACATACCCAAAGAAGATGTAACATCCTTTCTAAATCTCATTTCTTTTATTTTCTTTCGAAACTACCTAAATTATTATCATTCCATAATAAATAATATCCTCATCATAATAAATACACTAATATTTTGTTATTACATGGGTTCTCCCTATACTTATATACAATTTCATCTAATGGGTAACAAATATACACTTATTGTGTATTGTGTACTACCGCCTCATTAAATGACGTTGTTTGTTTTTCATTTACCACCTCTCATGGTTTTTAAGTTTGATGAAAAAAATATTTTTATATGATATATATGATATATGTTATGTATTTATCTTTTTATAATTACTATATAACACATACAATCATGATTTCCATTTTGTGAAAATATGATAATTTTGTTGGGGATGTGCGGACTACCACCTCCTCAATGCGATGTGATTCATTCACAGACTAAATAGAATGTAATAAGGATGTGTTTAGTGAAATTATATGATATTTTTTACATTTAAATTATAATATAATGATATTATATAAATATACACACACATATTTCATATACTTACTTTCTGTCAATAATACAACGAAAAACAGAAACAATGGTCATGTGTACGTACAATCTACCATCTCCATGAACAGTTTAACCCACTTCACATTTTTGTATTATATAATTTTTTAAAATATAAATATAATGACTATAAAATATATTAATATCATGGTTTAAATTATTTAAATCATTATATATGTTTTAGGAAAGGAAATAGAAAAATTAATACCCATGAGAAAAACAAAGTGGATATTACTGAAAACAATACCTTAATTTTGAATTGTTAACAAGTAGATAAAATAACGTAACATTAAAACCATATATTTGATTAGATATAAGAATATTTTTCTTTAAAATATGTATAATAAACATATATTTATTATACATGATGTTTTTCTGGGTACGATGAGATTCATGACATAAGGTAAGGGAATTTCGTCTCACTTTTTTATTTATGTGAGATACAGTCTTATTCACCCCTCATTTAGTTTGTGTGGTGAGTAAAATAACCCTAGATGTAATATATTATTATTATAATTAGATTTATTGGAATTTAAGAATCCATTTTATTATATTTGTTTCTTGGGTTTTATGTTTCAAAAGTTACAAAATTGGTAGAGTAATTTTAACTCAATCTTCCATCTTTGAGACATAGGACATGTTACGCACCTATATTTTTCCATGAGATGTATATACTATCATTAAAATTATGTAACCATAATATCCTTATTTTATTGATATGAAAAACCTAAATTAATATTATTATATTAAATTTATTATGATTAAATGTTACCAAATTGGTGATGGTTTATAGTGAAAATCTCACCATTTATCAAGATTATTTATCATTATGATCACATTGATGAAATATTATGATATATATCCAATGATGTTTGGGGATATTTACTACAAAATATTCATTCCATTTATATATATGTAATGTTTCTAATTTTATACTCTTGCCATATAATATGATCAAGATTGATTTTTTATAAATTCTGACATTACCTCTCCATTGAGAAATAAATTTATTATCCATTATAACCACGTTTTCTAAAATGATCCAAAAATATTTTAGAATGATATTTAAGAGACATTTTCACCTATCTTTTACCTTTTAAACTAATGCTTTTTTAAAATGAATGTTCTTTTCATTTTCGATTCGAGGCCCTTTTTAATCTTTTTATGGGGAAAAGGAATGTTCGATAGGTACAGATATACATGTCATTATGGATAACATTTTATAGATGATAATTTTATATGATTAAAATGTTTTTTTCAATAAATAAATCGTTCAAATAATCTGTAATTTCATTATTTTAATGATACTTTCAATGGAAAAGTTTTCTAAAAATAATAGATTATTAAAATGTGTTTTAAATGATTTTTAAATCATCATTTATATATTTTAAAAATGGTTGTTTTAAAAGAAAAAGTGATTCAATGATATAAAAACATAATTTTTATGTTTTAACATAATTTCCAATGATTGTTTTTCAAAACTCTTTCAATCTTCTTTTATAAGATTTCAATGAAAAATAAATTCAATTTTTTTATTCCTGTTTTATATTTTTTCAAGGAAAATAGTTTTCAAAATAATTTCAATATTAATTTTTATGTTTTCAATGTTTATTCAAATAATATTATTTCAAATAGGTTTTATGTATTCAGAATGAATTTTCAAATAATAAAAGATATTTTCCTCAGGAAATTTATATAAAAGATATCTAAAAATAATTTTCCATCTAAGACAACGTACATTGATGATACTCATTCATTTTTTGGAAATTATCCCAATTTTATATTCATATTTATCTTTTATTGTATATTTTTTGATGGAATTATTCTCATAACATTGTTTTCTATTCATGGGTTATGCATTTATAGAATGATTATGAGACCTATCACTTTTACAAAGGTACCGATATGACGAAATGTTTATTATAACCATTTCATTTTATGGTTTACGATATGATGATTGTTTATAGTCTTTTAGATCCCTTATTATGTTAAATGTGGGAAATTTATTTACAAAAATGAATTTGTTTATAATGTATGACTCATGAGTATAAATTTTATACTTGAACCTAATTACAGTTTATAATGTGATGCATCAACCTTGTTTCATGACCATATGTTTATCCATAACCTGGTTACATGTTAACAATTTTAGGAGATAAATTTATTATATGTACATTATTTTATGTGTAAACCTAGTTACATGTTCACAATGTTATTAATGGACCTAATTTTATGACCATTAGATTATACATGAACCTGATTAAATGTTCACAATATTATGAGTGAACCTTATTATGTGTTCATAATATTATGAATGAACCTAAATACTTGTTCAAAAATTTATTCATGTACCTATTTTAATTTCCATAAGTCTATGTGAGGGAATTATATCATTTCGTTAACTTAATGAGTTATCCAATTTCTATATATACATGATCATATTGTTATATGTTTATGTGTATCCCACAATTACATATATTATTCATATGTTTTCCTTTCATGTATTATCATCCCAATTATATTTTGATTCATGTCTTATAAACTACTATTATTTGTTCCATGATTCAGGTTTACTATATTTGAAATGCAAGGTATTATCTTCTAGTGATATGATCATGTTCTTGTGCCCTTATTTTCATGTTATTATTGTATATTTCCTTTATTCACCCTTATTGAGCATTCAATCTCACCCATTTCATTTGTTTTCTATCCCTAGGTTATGATGAAAGTTTTTATGTCGGATTACTAAAGGGAATTTTCTCTAAATAATATGTTGAAGATATTTTACCATACTAAAAAAATGCATTCTGTGTTTCCAAACACACTAAACTATTATGGTCCTCATAAATGTATTTATGTAATGTGATGAATATTCAACTAAAATGATGTAATTTCAATTTATATTAAACCTATAATTATATAAATCTTCTCATAAATTATATATAACAATACTTATATTATGTGGTCCATAAGAACCACAACCATTTATGTTTGATCTGGGTTAACAATATATCTATTCAATAAAAATTATGATTGAATCACTAATAGTATCCATCGAGAATATTGAATGTACACACCTCAGTTGTTTTTATTGGTGTATGAAATTCTATGTCTTCTAATTTCATTAGAGTATGAACTGATAATCTAACTATAAAGAAAATATTTCCCAAAAAATAATCATCTTGAAACCAGAAATCACAATTAATAAATTTCCCATGAAAAATTTTTCATCTAAGAGTCTTAATATTTACCCTCCAGATATTCTCATAGTCCCCATAGATTTTATATCACACTATGATATCATTAATGATTACACCCAGAAAAATCATTACGAGAGCCCTTAAATACAATAATGATTATATCTATAAAAAAGGGTCAATTAGTTATTCCCAATGGAATTAATCTAAACTCATAATGTCCATACCTCATTTGGAAGTCTACATTGAAAATTTATTCTTTCGTTAAATGTAATTTATGATACACCAATAAAATATCTATATTTAAAAAAATATATAGCACCTTTAATATGATTGAATAATTCACCAATGTGATGCATAATGTAGATTTTCATTATCACAATGGTATTTATTTAACAATAATCAATGAAATAACTGATGGATCTATATTTATTCTTAATGAAGTGAACATGATCTCCCCAAGATGAAACAAAATGGAATAGATCACTTATCACAAAAATTCCCTAGTTTTTTCATAAAGTCTATTAACTCAACAGAGTCCCTTATATAGAGGATTATTCATATTGGTCCTACATGAAGGACTAAATTGATGGTAGAACCAAATTCAATCTCTTGTGGATGTTCAAGTAATTTCATAGGAAATACATCGATGTATTATATTAAAATATGTAAATCCTAAATTTTAGGATTTCCTTCTCTATCTATAGATTATGCTTTATAATATTCCAAAAGAATATTGTTCAAAAGATATTTGGGGGTGGATCTGGACATGACATAGAAATTTTTTTCATTGAACTAATGATATTAAATTCCATATATTCTTAATGAATTGTAATTACAATTTCATTGAAATAAATTTCTATATCATATTTTGAAACCCAACCCATACCTTGTATTATATCAATGCCAACCATTGTTATAACAATAATTTATACAAATAGAGAATTATTTTTCATCATAATGTGCATTTATTGATACATCCTTATTGTAATGAGAGATCCACTAGGGATGTTGGCTACAAACACACTTCTTAAGGTAAAATGATAATTTATAATTTTATTAGAAAAAATGGTTGATATAAAACAGTTTGATGATATAAAATCAAATAATTAATTACCTAAATATTAAAATATAACTAATTTATCTTTGAACACATCATTAATTAATTATTCATAATCTACAGGGATTACGTAATATTGGTATTCTCTATATCGAATCATCTATGATAGATTCCCTTGAGGATTCAGATGTTGGTCTAAATAATGACCAAATTAATTACAAATGATGAACTTGATACCATATATTTTATTCTTCCCATTTCACTCATGATTCTTATAACCCTTATATCTACACCTATAGTAAAATCACAGGCCCTTCAAGTATTTACGAAGATGATTCATTCCACTGTTTATATACTGTTGAGATTTCTTTTTTATCCTTTACTTCTTTTAAGCATTAATTTTTTGAAGGTGTTATGATGCTATCTTCTCCTCATGATTTCTCATTAATATTTAAGATAAATATAATTAATTTTATTTTTCTATATAAAAATAAATTATTTAATCATAATATTTTTTTTAAACATGTTCCCTTCCGAGAAATGGCTTTATACATTTCAAAAAAGGTTTATCTTGTATTCTGAATTACACATATAATCTATAAAATATTTAAAAATCCTTATAATTTTTTCATATACTATGTAACAATTTATTCATCCATTTCATTAATTTAAGGAACATTATCATTATTTTATTTCATTTATCAGGATTGAAATATTTGTTTCATAATTTCTTCATAAATGTTTCCAATTCCAAGAGTATTATTTCACCTCCCTCCATTGTATTGTAGATCAATAATAACCATTGATTATAATTACACTTGATATAGCACACTACAAGTGAAAAACGTACCTTTTCATCCCATACCATGTTCTAAAATATATTTTCTAGGAACATAAACTATTAATTAACTAACACTAGATTACTTGTACTACAAAATGGTGGTGGATTTGGTCCCATGAAGTAATCTATCCTAGGAGAATCATGATTTATTACAATAGGTTTCTCAATTCATGAAAGTTTATTTATCAAAAACTAATTGTGACACCATAATATATCCATGATATACTAATTTCCAATACCATCATTATTGTATTTCTTATTGTTGAAATCTTTTCATAGAACATGATTGTAGATACCCTTTTTGTTTAATGTGGCTTTCCCAAAAAAATCTAATATAAAAAATTAGTTCATAACATTGAGAACATTTGATTATATTATATTAATATAATTATATGTATAAAACATAAAATAATTTGATTATTATTACATAATTAATCAAGGATTATTAAACATGGATTCCTTAAGAATATCTTATAATCATAAAAAATTATTAAATACATAATGACGATTAGTAAAGGGAATATAAAATATCATGATTATATCTCTCTAGAGTTTCAAATAAGTGGTCAATTATTGATAGTTTTCATGTATTAGGTAATAGTAAAATCATGTAGTAAATTACCTTTTTAAATTTATTACCCCATGACGCATCTATTACAGAACCATGTCCATTAGTAGTATCAAAATTAGGATGTTTTTTATTGAAAAATTAAAAAAATCTATAACATAATATAACATTATGATTTTATTACATATTTATTCAAAATTGACTTTCAAAGGATTATGTTCCCTAATAGATGTATTCCTTAATCTATTTCCCTTGGTTTCCACTAATCTTCCTTTGATACCATCCATAACGAAACCAAATCTAGTGGCCCAAATCCATCCCCTACGTTATCACACTACTATAGATACAAGGGGTTCAAATCCCAACAAAAATATTAGTATATTAGTTTCTGAGAACTAGATACATACACGATAATAATTATATATTCGGAATAGAAAATAAAACATGGATCATAATAGATGTAAATTATTTTCATCCTTGAAAACTGCTTAAAATTTTCTTCTTCAAATCACAAGGAAATAAACAAAATATGGGTGATATCAAATGCTTATTATGGTTTATTTATAAGGGAAGATATTATAGTGGATATTAAAATATAAATAATAGAATACACATTAAATTTAATAAATTATAATTTTTCATGAGTGAATAAGTCTAAATCAATATAGAATGTTAAATAATTGGAAAGAATTCCAATAAATCCAAAAACTGAGAATTAAATACATAAAGATATAAAATCATTGAAAAAATAAAATAGATAATAAAAATAATTTTATTATCATTTAAATAAATTCATAATTATTAGAATTTATAATATCATGTCTCATAATAACTCTATCATTAAGACCATTCAAAGTAAGGTTTAATACAACATGTATCAATTTTTTTAATTTGACCAACAAATTTGTCCATAGAGACCTGTCAATGTATCCAGGAGATATAAAATTATAGGTCCCACCTATCACTGCATGTTTAAATAATTCCTTATATATCGAATAATAATTTTAAATCCGGAATTATATTTATTATCATGAAACATTGTAATTTATTAAAGAACATGAATTTATCAATATTTACCAAGTTAATAAAATAACATTCAAATAAAATGACATATGATCAAATGGTAAAGTGTATCAGAAATATTCCTATTCATCATAGAAATGATATGGATAAACATTAATTAAAACATTAATAATAATGCATTAAAATGTATTGATGTTAAATATATCATTTGGATGTGTATATAGCACATAAAAGTGAATAGGTTAGTATTAACAAATTTGTCTCAATGTAAAAGAAATTGAGAGGAAATTCAATTCAATTATCAAAATATTAAATTGAGAATTAATTAATGAATCAACTGTATGTATGTAATATAAATCCATATAAGAAAAGTGGAAGTAAAAAATTAAGATAGAGAAATTTCATTACACACATTAACATAGAATATTAATGTTAATGAATAGGTAATATAAACTAATAAAAAGAAATTTATTTATGAAATTCATTACCTGTGCATTACATAATTCAAAGTCTAATATAAAATACTATGATGTATAATGAAATCATGGTACTACATAATGTATAAATGAATCATGATATTACATGTAAAAGTTGTAGTGTATATATATTTTCCCACATAATCATATATAAAAATAAAATCATTTTTGGAATATTTATTACATTACAAAATAACACACCTATGAACTGTATTAGTTTATTTCCTATGGAAACCAGGAAACAGATACACCAGTCCATAATTGAACTACATTATCTCTCAATATGTTCTTTATATCTATCACCCTTTATAGAGAAAATATAAAAAATAAAAATTTTACTAACATGGGAAAATGAATCATAAAAATGGGCAAGCTCAGATGATTAGTAACTATAATCAAGATAGATAAGTATGTATAACATGTAAATAAGGTTATGAGAAATGAGAATAATATTTGGAAACCATAACCTTCTTATCAATGATTATAATCACAAGTAATGGAATAAATATTGGATGTTAATAAGACATTATTATAATGGGAATCAATCAACATGGTCCATTAGATCATAAGATATGGATTTTCTGGTATACACTTAAGAATATAAAATCACTTACGTATTCATCAAGGCCCACATACAAGACCATCATAGGAGAGAAAGTCCAATAAAAAAAATTACTCTATATTGTCTCCCTGTATTACTGAATTGGGTTCATATCCCATTCATTCCTTATATTACTAAACCATGCTCACTCCCTTTTCCAGTCAATTCTGTCTCATGATATATTAATTGTTATGCAATGCAATAGAGGATTAAATTAGTTCCACCCACTCCAGCAATCCTTTAACTTTGTATTCTTTGTCCTGTTTCATAGATCACCATTTCATCATAACCAAAATGAAAAAATGAAATAAATATAATTCATATTTATTATATATGTAATTATAATAATCTATAAAATTTTGTGATTGTAAATGAAATTCACTATTCCAGGAGATGGTAGGGAATATGAATGCTGGAATATTGTTTATATTTCAGAAAGTTGAAAGAATAAACTATAAATGGTATATATAAATATATTATCATTATAGTAGTATTTTTATGTCATATATATCACATTTGTATTTTATTCCCATACTTAATACATTCCATGTAATGCATGAAAGAATCACAGTGCTTCGTGAGGTAGTATCCCACCATTCACACAAATGACATTATCGTATTCTGACCAAATGGAAAGCATTATGTTATTTCATTTTTGATAATTAATTAATTATAAATACTAAATAAATATAATATATATCATATATAAACAATATTTAAATCATTATTCAAAACATTGAACTGTTTTATTGATAAATGATCGACATCGGTTCACGATTTGGTAGTCCACTATACACATGAACATTGATTTCATAACCCAACTGAAGGAAGTGTGTATGGATATATGTCGTACCCTTAAGGTAACAAAATATAATTTTATTGAATTTACTAAGGATATTATAAATAATTATAAAATAATAAATATATGATTTTTATAATGAAATAAATCAAAAATATTCATTGTTGGATGATACCTCCTCTTCAGGTATCTCATTTTGGTTTGAAACAATGGAATTATTATTTATATTTCTACGCAAACTAAGAATTAATGATGAGGGGTGGTACTTTAGTATGATATTTTAATAGGTATTTTCTGATCCAAATTTCTTGATAGATTTAATGAGAGGAGCATAGGGGTATGCCTTTTTATATGGTAGGTGAGTGGCACTATTGTAATTTTTTGAAAGATTGAACTCCACCACTATTTTTTCAAAGTAAAGTGGATATAATTATTGAAAAATATATATCATATAATTGATAAGTTTCAATTATATCTTTAAAATGGTTTTTGGACAACTGATTAATAAATTACAACCATATATTCAATGATTAACCACCATGTAGTCTTGTTCTTACCTTAATCATTGTAATTATTTTTAGTTTATTTCACTAATCACTATGGTAAAAAATTATGGTGTAATTAATAGAAATTATAATTTATTATGATTCAAAAAATGTAATACAATTTTCCAAATTCAATTTATAGAAGTGGTTTCAATTAATTTAAAATTACCCCCACAGACGTATCGAGAAATCGAGATTTTAATGAGAAAAAGATAACAAGTTTAAAAAAAATTCTCGAAAATTTCAAAATGAATATGATTATAATGAAATAAATTGGATTAATAGATTAACAATTAAAATAAATAAAAAATAAAACAGTATTAAAATATTATTTAACTATATAAATAAATTAATAAAAAACTATTTTCAATTAAAATTATGTATTTTTTATTATTCATCAAAAAATAAAACATTGTTGAAAAATCATGAAAAATTATTTTTAAGTAATTTTTACATAATGAGTTAAAAAATTTATATCATTATATTAATTTTATAATAGCATCAAATTTTAATTTTATTAGTGTTCACAAAAAACATAAAAAGTTGTTTTGGGAAAATAATATGTTCAATGCATATATAGGCATTACAAAAAATGATTTATTTCATTATTAGTATTAATTATTTATAGAAAACCATTATTTTTAAAAAGTGGTTATTATAATTAGTACAATGATGTTTAACATATATGTTACATTATAGGATCAAATAATTATATTGATAATACTAATTGTTTTTTGTTAATTTATTGTCACACATAACACAAGATAATCCAATGTTTTGTGTAGTGGAAATGTAAAAAGGTGTTCTGTTTAACACATTTTTCACTCTAATTAGTATTAAATTTAATACATCTATTTATTTTTAACTTATTTAAAAAATAGATTCATTAAAACTCAAGTTTTTACATTCACCCCCCTAATGAATTAGGAACATGAAATTTATCACATTTATACAAACAAATTAAAATAATTATTTTTCAACATATACTCATGTTTCCACATACATACCTCTAAATATTGTTTCCTCCAAAAAAATTACTATTTTGGTGGTATAGTGTCGTATAACATTCTATATATTTCCTTGAATGTGAAACAATTATTCCTTATATGAAATATATTACTCTAGTGATAAGGACACTAGGTTTAGTAAATGTGAAGTTTCAATAATTTAAAACCTTAGTAGACATATATTTTTAACATCATATTGTTGATAGAGGTTTTGTGGAGTCTCCAAGAAATAAGATATCCTCTGGATATGATTAAGAATTTCAAAGGGAGTGTATTAGTTTCCATTTTTTCTAGAATCTCATAAACTACTTCCATGGAGATATATATAGAAATACATAAACACCAACAAGTAATTACTAATCATGTCAATGATTATCAATATATCGTTTCTTCCATCATTGATCTACCTTTATATTTTACTGAATTGATATTATATTATAATCCATTTCCACAAATTTCATCGAGACCAATAGGTTTATTTCCCCAAATTCATTCCATCATGTTGGAAATATACATTTATTTCCATATATGGATTCATAAGGAACCTGAAAATTTGTTGATTTAAGGATATAGTTGTTATAACACTCAACTAGAGGATTTTGTTCATCCTAACTTCCTTTGAAATGGAAAAAACATCTCAACATATCCATTATGGATTGAACTATTATTTCTGATGGACCACCTATTTTAGGATAATACATAGTGATGAAACTAAATTATGAATCAAGATCATGCTAAAAACTATTATATAACATTTAAGTCAACCACATATCCCAGTAAGATACAATGGAATGTGGTACTTCATGAAACATTACCAAATCATTATTTTATCTCTTGTAAAACTAATCTATAGAGAAGTGTTATCTATTACTTATAATGTGTAATGATTTAGAAAAGTGTTTTATAACCAACTATATATAATTATTCTATTTATCCATTTTTGGGAGTCCAATGAAATAATAAAATGAGATTTCCACCAACTTCCTTTGTTTTATGGGTAACTAACACAACATCCACTTTAAATTGGTCCTTCAACCATAAAATGTATAAATTTCATGCATTGATACACCAACTCTTTGATATCTCTATTCATTAAATCACACCAAAAGTGTTATTTCAAATAAATAAATATATATATCATCATGCTTATATTATTAATATAGAATGACTATCTCTAATCTTTCTCTAACAATTCTTTATTCATGATTGGTATGAAAGTAAAACATATAGTGTTCCCCAACCATATCCTTCCATCGTGATCAAGGATAAACTAAAGAACATTTATAAATTTCTTTTGAAGATCTATATCGTATTTTTATTCATATGTAATCATCACATGAATTGATTATTGAACATTCATTTGAAAAAAATAATATTTCCCCTATATCATGATTTTTAGATCTATCCTTTAAAAATACAAGATTATTGGATCTATTTTTATCCTCTTCATGGATAATAATGCGTGATCCGTTTGACTCAAATCATCATCCACCATGTTATGTTTCCTATGGTGGAAATATATTGAATTTTCATAATTAGTTATCAGCTATAACCATATTATTTGTCATATGTTTAACTCCTTTTGTTGGGATATATTCTTAAAAAATTTAGTATATGTATATATATCATAATTTCTCAATTAATATAATCCCTCTATATCTTTAATGAAGATTTAGCTTAGGTAACTTCAAATCATGATTTGGGTAATTTTTCCCATTATTCTTTTCCTTTCATGAGAGATAGGTTATGTCCACTATAACATGTATAAGAAGAAATCTTATACTCCTGTTGGATGCATCACAATAAATTAATAATCATCTACTATTATAGTATAACGTATGAACAGGTGAACAACCTAACCTTATATTTAGTTCCATGAAATATTCATCACATTCCTATATCTAGAAGAACTTGGATCATTTCCATGTTAACATGGTCAATGGATTAAATAGTCATGTTAAATTCTTCTCAAAACATCTATAATATCTAGGTAAACTAGGAAAACCACATATATTAATCATTGTGGCTGGTTTAGGCTATCATTCAATCACCTCCAACTTTCAGGGATCTACTAATATAAATTTTATTAAGAATAAGTGAAAGAAAAATGAATCCTTTAGAAAAAAAATTTAACACTTTTAAAATATTGAAAATATGTTATCCTTACCTATGCTATTTTGGGCAATTCCCATGTGGTTTTCATGTTTTTTCTTCCATGTTGAATAGATTAAAATATAATCGATAAATACCACCTCAAACAGATTATGGTACTCTCTAAAGAATATATTCATTAAATCCATGAAGATAACAAGTAAATTATTAATAATTAATTGAATTCTATATATTCATAATGTCCATACATTATATGGAATGTAAACATGGGTATATCCAGCATCATGACCATCAATATATGATATCAAAAAAATAGTTCAATCTTGGGAAAAGTATTTATCTCCACACCTTTGATCAAAAAAATCATTGATATGGGGGATAAGAAATTTTCTATTAATTTTGATATTATTCATCTCCTAATATTCAATACAAAGTCACAAGGATCCATATTTATATTTCACAAAAACAAAATGGGAACCCATAGGTGACACACTTGGCCAAATGAATCTCTTATCAATGTTTTATTGGACTTTATTCTTTAATTCATACTAAATAATATGGTCTATTCAATACATAGTCATTGAAATTAGTGTCGCACAAGGTAAATGTTCTATTTATAACTCATATTCACATTTTGGTGGAAGGATAGGAAAATATTCTATAAAGAACACACACAAGAAATTAAATAAATATAAATATTATCAATTTCTTGTTTCTCCCCAGCCATTTGAGATAAAAACCACTTTTCAATGGGAATCAAGACCCTTACACTGGATGTAAGCTCCATTTGAAGTTCATACATATCATAACATTAATATACAATAGTAGGTTTTTTCTGAATATAAAAATTAAACTACCTTACGTGATAATTTTTTTGGGATCTATGAAGATAAATATAATGTACGATAAGTATGGAATCAAAATCAACCATAAGAAGAATGAAATTTTTTCCTAAAGAACATTCCTAATAACATCAAATATAGAGGAATCATAGACTTGATATGTGATCATCATACCATTAGTGTTATTAAATCCTAATTTAACATCTAATCATTTCAGTGAAAACATGATACCATTATAATATTATTTAAATTGGAATGAACGGGTAGAAATAGAGTCAAAATATCATTTTCATTTCTAGATTTGATAGTATGTGTACCTTACACCACATCATTATCACATCCCTCTCTAAAAATACCGATCACCTGAGATTTTGACTTATCCTAAGTATTTAGTGGTTACTAATGTCGATAATCATCATTAATCCTTTTTCAAGGAATTATAGAGCATAATACCTATTCTACTAAAAATTGAAATATTGATGTTTGGGATGTGTATTATGTACTACTTTATCTCTATTTTCATTGTTAGTTATGTTATTTTAATCACACGAACAATCAATTTCCCGATGAACATTCCATTAAAACCTAAAACATTTATTAGTGCCACAAACTAAATTTCCACCATGTTTCTATCCACACCAATATTATAAGGGAATGATCATCTTCTTATCTTTATGTATCTTAGATTTTCAATTTAACTATTTATTACTTTTCTTGTTTAATTCATAATATTGATATGTATCTATATCCTCTATTTCCACCTTGATAGCACGATACACAATATATTCATAGGTTTTGAAGTCTATTAAAAAACCCCATATAGCTCTTGGTCTTAAGACACTAATGAATCCACTAACCATACTTTCAGGTCAGATTATAATACTACAAACATACCTTTGATGTATTTTAAAATTATTTCATAGGTTCCAAAAGAATCATCATCCATTTTCAATAGCTAAAAAACTATTTATCAATCACCATAAGAATAATAAAACTAAATTACATATTGAAAAATACGTTCTTGAACTCATCTAAATCTATGGTGTTAGTTTCTTCATGTTTTCTAATATTTTTTATTAGAGTCCCCCACTAATATGTTTCATCTTCCGAACAGAAAATAGCTAAAATGTATTTTTCATGATTTGAAAACAAATATACGGAATTTAAAATTTAATTTTTACGGGTCCATTGTTTGATAAATAGTTGAATAGAAGACCCACTAAAAGAAGGAGGACGTTACTTCATAATGGAATCAATAGAATGTTGTTCCCTCCATAGTTTATTTAGAAGTCCAATAGGATTCAGAGCTTGGAGAAATTGTGTGATCATAGAAAAAATATTTTTCATTCTATCTCACATAACATTTGGATTATCATGAGTAAAATAATTTAATTTTCTATCTCACTCATAATTAATGTTGTTACTTTGGGTTCCATCCAATAAATAAAAACAAATATCTATTTGTAAGAAACAATAATAACAGTGGGGAACCACATAATCGTGAAAATCACTTATAGGATGTATAAATTATGAAACCTTCTTTAATCTATGAAACTTTATATTTATCAAGGGTTAATCATAAAAATAATTTATTTAAATCCTTTATGATGTTTCTAGTGGGATTTTGAATTTAAAAATCATATATCCTGCGAGGGTCAATATAGTTGGGCAGTCAGGACCATTTCTATACAACAGTCCCCGATAGAGTTTATCTAAATGTAGTATTTTGGGGTGGTTTCCCTTACATGAATCTATTTCATAACCACAAACACTTATAGAAACCATAAATTGATGATTTTCTAGGAAACCACTAACAATATATTTTACCAACATTCTAGGAAATTTCTCTATATTACAACTAAACCTTATACTAATCCATATACATATCATGATGAATCTCACTAATGTTCTAATCCTAGATTCCAAAGGATAAGTAATCCTTTCCTCTAATACCATCTATAAAACAAATTATTTTCATGTGTAGAAGTTAAATCATTTTTAGGAATATTTATTATCTGTTAAAAGCTTGAACATGAAAACATTTTTAATTTTTTATCATTGGAAATGTAGAAATGTAAACACTAGTCCATAATTGAAATACATCATCTACCACTATATTATTTATAAAAATAACCCTTATTAGACACTTCATACATAATACATATCATCATAACCCAAGTAAAGGTAACATAATAAAGTGGGAGATCAGATGCATAGTAAGTCTAATTAAGGGAGATATATAAGAATAAAATTTACATATATATATGGGAACATAAACATAACATTTCAAAACCATACCCTTTATTTCAAAGATCATCATCAAGATTCATGGATTAAATATTGAAATTTCATAAGACATGTGTAAAATTTAATCAATGACCATGAGTCATGAGATCATACGTCATGGAGGATTGGTCATGCACGTAAAAATAGAAAATCATTTCCATATTATTGAAATATCACTTCAAATACCATCATAGCAACAAATACACTTACTGAACTGGGTTCACTCCTAGTTACATCCTTGAACATATAAATCATGATCACTTCTTATTCTTGCCAAAAATTACAAAACATAGTTCACTCCATATTATATTCATGTCTATATCATAATATATAAATCCTTAACCAATTTGTTGGATGGAGATATAGGTCCCAAAAATAACCAAATGAAACCACAATATGTTTTTCACAATATTATAGACATGAATCTTATCATAATCCATAAAATAAATTGGTTATCATAAATTTTTCATCATATCATCGACAATGAAATTAAAGGGGTATCATAAACTATTATTCCTATCAAAACAAGTTCAAAATACACGTGTTCTATAATAATTTCATGATATTATATTTTGTGAAATTAAGTGGGATTCATAAGCATTTTATGATGGTATAACACATGGAAGGTAAATGGATTTATTAAAAAAAATGTCATCTTAAAAATAAACCCTTAAAATAAAAAATAATAATTTGGTACAAGGATAATAACCCTATTAAATAATAAACTATATCCAAGGATGTTATCTTATATAGACAAAGATTTTAAAAGACCACTTTGACAGTTTCTTAAAGAATATATCATTTCATTGAAAAAAACGGTTGAACATATATACATTTTAGTATCCATTTCATTCAAAACAAAATTATATTATAAAATATTATTTAAAAAAATTAAGAATTTCTTGAAAAAATAGAAATTTGTCCGGTAAAAACACTTCAAAAAAATAATTTGTAAAGCCTATTTATTTGAAAATAACAATGAAAACATATAAAGGAATATTTGAAAATCATTTAAATAAATTTTTAAACATAATTTTTTTAACAACATTTTTTTTAATATGATGTTAAAATATTTTTTATAAAATATTTTTATTTCTTTAAAAACCATTGTATTGGAAGAAAAATTATTTCCAACCAGAGAGAGAAAACAAGTTTGATATTCATGAATATATTTTCTTAATTATCTTATATAATAAATGATTTCATAAATGGAGAAACTAAATTAATATATAATTAATTATCATAGTATATGAAATATAATAATAATTATAGAGAATTTCATAACAATATTTCATCAAAAGAATCATAATAATAAAAAATCCTGATAAACAATGAGATTATAGAGATTCACTCTTACCACTATGGTAATATTGAATCATATTCCCCCGGAATGAATAAAATTACATAAAGCATAAAATATCATTAAAGTAAATATATTAATGAAATAATAATTATAATGGGGAATTATATATACTTTGTAAAAGATAATTGGTTCATAATATAAAATATCTCTCAAAGAATGAAAATTGAGACAAATTTCTTTTACCTTAATTATTAACATTCATTGTACTCAATAAAAACACATGTATAAAAACATGTGTATAATAAATATATGTTAAATATACATCTATAATATAACCATATTCATATATTTATATTTATATTTAATACCATATGTGGTTTTATCATGGAATTATGTTGCACATTTATTAACAATTTAATGTTAATATTATGCATTGAGAAATAATAACTATGTCTCTCATATTGGTATTGACTTATTGTTATTGGTTATCTTATATATAACATGATTTCATCATATACATAATGATGACCATGATATTAATATCAAATAGCTTTATTATATTTTTATTTTCAACAATCCATAAAATTTTGTGATACGAAATGAAATACATCGTTCAGCGAGACGGTAGACCATATGTATGATTGAACATTGTTTCCATTTATTGTAATATTAAAAAATAAAAACATAAATAGTATATAAAAATATTTTCAATATATTTGATATTTTTCAGTTTTATAACATATTTTTATTAAACCCATATTTAATACATTAAATGTAATTTTTGAATGAATTACATCACTTTGTGGGGCTGTAGTCCATTGTACACCAGAATGACATTACTGTATTCCCAAAAATTGGAAACAATGATTTTTTTGGTGTATAATAATTAATAAAAATTTAATAAATAATAAATTTCATTTATATGTTATATAAACATTATGTTCATAATTATGACTATCCGTGAAAGGTTGTAATGGAAAAAAAACAACATCAATTTGTGCAGCGATAGTTCTTCATACAAACAAAAAATGATTTTCTTACCCATTTAATAAAATTATTTGTGTTTTTAGGTCCTAAAATCAGCAAAAAAAAACATCAATATATTTAATATAAATCATATTTTATATAATGCTAATATATTAAGAATGAATGGGTTTTTTGAATCAAATAAAAAGATATACATTGTTGATTGTTACCTTTTATTATAGTGTCTATTTTTGAATTAAAAAATGGTATTCCTTTATTGTAAGTATTCGTAATTTAATTATTATAGTGTTAGTGGGAATTTGGTACCATATTTCTATAGATATTTTATGAGAAAAAGGACTTCATAGTTTTGAAGATAGGAGAAGAGGGGGGGCCTATTATAAGGGAGATGAGTTGTGCTTTTGTAAAAAAATTTATATAGTGAATTACACCAAAACTATTTCTAGGTAGAATGTTTCCAGTAATGTACTAAAATGTATGATATATGTTATATGATCTAATGTGTTAAATCCAATGGGTTTGGTAAATATTTTCGGAGATTTTTAAACAATATATTCAATTTTAAACCACATAATAAATTCCTCTTAAACGCAATCAATGAAGTTAATTTTAATACCATTCACTTATCACATTTATAAAAATTATGTTGTCATTATTATAAAATATATTTTATTATTACTCAGAAAAATTAATCCATTTTTCCACAATCAAATCACAAAATTGTGATAAATAAATTTAAAATTGATAACATATATATGTTAGGAAAGTAGGTTTTGAAATAATTAATAATAAAATGTTTATAATTTTTTTATATAAAATTTAAACATGAAATCTATTAAATTGGATAAAATTTGATAACAAGATTTTTTATTTAACTAAATATAATTTAAACCAAAATTATAATTCTTTTTATTTATTTAAATAAATTGTAAAAAATGGAGTTTTCCATTTAAATTCAATTTTTTCACTATTGACAAAAAAAGAATTCTTCTAGAAAAAATACATAAAATTAAATTTAATATTATTTTTACATAATGAATTAAAAATTGAAATTTATTTTATCTTTTCTATTTTATAAATCATTCCAAAATTTATTTTATTGTTGTTCACAAAAAGACATAAAAAGAAGTTTTCAAGAAAGTCTTATAATCAAAGAATATAAATACTTTATGAAAAAATATTAATTTCACTATCAATAGGTTTTATTTATATAAATCCACTATGTTTAAAAAAAATTATTTCTATTTATATTACTATGATTATAATCATGTTTATAATGATTGGATTTAAATATCTATATTAATAATATATCATTATTTATTTAAAACTCAATGATGTGTGTAATGAAAAATAATATTGTGTTTCATGAAGAAAATACATAAGTAGGAGTTTTTATTAAAAAAATATTTACTTAGGGTATAATATAACTCAATCCATAGAATATATTTTAACTTATTCAAAAAAATGTTTATAAAAAATTATGGTGTTACAATATACACCCTGTAATAGAATTTTAGAGCATAACATTAAAATGTACCAATATAAAATGAAACGAGATGAATCTTATAGAGGACAAACCTTCAAATACATGGATATTATGCCATTTTATATAAATATTCCGTACATTACAAAATTACGTCCCCATGGGCCATAATAGTTTAGTGTCTTTAGGAACTTTGACCAAAATCTCATAACTTAGTGGAAGATATTCTATGTTTCCCAAAAATATCATTTCATTTAGTTATTCAATGTAAATCCATTATCCATAACCTAGGAAAATTCATCATAATGAACAAGTGATATCGGATTCATAGTAAGGGTTACGAGGGAGATATGTAATAATAACATGAACATTAGGGTATTAGAATTTTATCTTAACCTTAGGAGATCATACCCTACCTAAAAGATCATAATCATGAGACATGGGAAAATTATTTGAAGGTTAAATGATATAAATAACAATATAAAAAAACATGAACCATGTGATTATATTTAATTCAAAAAAAAAATTGTGGAAGAGACATAAAAATGTAACATCATTCCCCGTAATTCAACGATCATTGAAAAAAACTTATCAATGTGTGTCATGTAGACTACACCAACTAGGACAGACGCAACACCATCCATAATTGTAGTATTTTCCTTTTAAGGGACCAGGTTTCTCAATATTCTCATAGTGTATTGGGTTTCTCTATCCTTCCATAGTGTATCGGGTTTCCCCGTCTTCTTATAGTGTATCCAAACTCACATGTCTCCCATTTTGGATCAAGAGACATTTGTTTCTCATTTTGGGTCATCCTCGTTGACTTTTATCCCATTATAACTTTATTAGATATTAATATTTACCCAATTAATTGGAGAGACATATATGTACCAACCATAACATAATTAAATAATGCATACATGTTCCACAATATCATAACGAAAAATCCTAACACATGGAATGAAATGGTTGTAATAAAAACATAACCATGCCTTAGCCTACAGAAAAAGATATGTTTCATGATCATTTCATCAGATCATAAACACTAAAATGTAATTTGATTCATATGTATAAACCCCATTGATATAAAAGATGGTTTCAAAAAAATTATTTCATCAAAACATAAACAATTCATAAGAAGAATTTGAATGTAACCATTGGATTTTTTCCCCAAAAAGGAATCATTAACACAAACATATTTCATCTTAGATATTAAAAAAAAATTATATATATTTATAATCATTCATGAGGAAAATATCATTTCATATTTAAAAAAATATTTATAAAACAAAAAAACTTTTTAAAAGCATTTTAATTGAAAATAAACATGATTACTTATAAAGGAAGATAGAAAACCATTTTCCTTCAAAAAATGTAAAATAAACAAGAAAACATTTTGATAACATTTTTCCTTGAAAACATAATCGTGATTTTTTTTTAATAATATACATAAAATGGAATCCTGAAAACGTTTTGAAATAAATTATTTGAATATAATTTGAAGACATATAAATAGAGCATTGAAATCATTTAAATCACATTCACTGAGAACAATAATTTCAAAACATATAAGGGAGTATTGAAAATCAATTAAATTACATTCCAAACATAAAATCATTTTTATGTAAAAAACTATATTTAAAAAGACCTTTAAAAAAATTAATGCCCATAATAGAAAGAAAATACCTTTTCTTAAAATGAAAAACCTTCTTAACATTCCATGCAAGATTTAATAAAATGATGGTCATGATGGCGGGAAAGTCCATAAATATAGAACATTCATTTTTCACATTAAATGTTTAGAAAAGTTCCATGATATAAAAATGAAAAAATATTAATTTTTAAAAAATTTAAAAAAGTTAAAATGGGTAAATTTTTAATTCAAACATCATCTGATAAGAGTAAAAAAATAAAAAAATTTATTAGAAAACATTGTTTTCGAAGAACACATATATCTGACTAAAAAGGAAAAATAATGTTAGATTTCGATAAAAATGTTTTCTTCTTTATCTTAATTACAAAAAAGTAGAAAATAGAACTATTATATAATGATATCATATATTAGCTGTGTAGAATAAATTTCATGATTATTCATCATATATTTATAATAACATTTCATTAATGGAAGAATAATCACAAAAATTTCTGATAAACAATGAGATTGTAGTAATAAATAGTTACAACTTTTGTTACATTGAATCAAAATCCATATGAAAGAATATAATAAAATGAAGATTAAAATATCATGAAAATAAGTATATTCATGATAAAAAATTTTGATGGTCTTTATATACACCACATAGAAATATATAGTTTCATAATATGGCATGTAACTCAAAAAAGGAAAATTGGGAAAAAATATTTTACTGATTTATAAACTTCTGAGTTATAAACATAATTAAAGAAGTATTAGAAAATAGATAAGTACCCATAAAATTAAATATATATATATATATACTATAATAAACTCATGGTAATTATGAAAACCACATATAATAAATATGAGGTGAACACGGCTTTTCTCTCAAGGAAAATTAATGATAGGTGAGAAACCCCCTACCACAATTCTTTACTTTCGTCATACATGTTAAACTATCCTATATAATAAATATAATTTTTTTATAAATCTAAAACATAAACATATTCTTATATCTAATACCATAAAATATTTTCTTATTAATTTATGTTACCTTTTTATTAACAATTTCATGTTAACAATACATTTTGGGTAATATCTGCATTTTTCATATATTTCTGGAATTATTATTCATTATCCTCTAACATAGAACATGACATAATTTTTTACATATTTTAAAACATGAATTATATATCATTAAAATTTTGTATTTAAATATTTATAAAAAACTAAAAACGATAGACATATGATATACAATACACAGTTTATGGGTACAGTAGGTCGTACATATACAATGACATTGTCTCTGTTTTCAAATCTTATTTAATGAATGAAATTAATTGACATTATGTATATATATAATAAGTAAATTCTAATTATTATTTCATATATATCATATATTTTCATAAACCAATATTTAATACATTCCTTGTAATGTGTTAATGAATCACATCTCTTTGAGGAGGCGGTAGTCCATACATCCACAAATGAAGATATCGTATTTACACAAATTGAAAATATTGTAAAAGTGTTTTATATAGTAATTAAATAATAATAAAGACAACTGAAATATCATATATATAATATAAAAATATTCTTTCCATCATAATTTCTAACAATGATAGATGGTAATGTAAAAATTATCCACGTTGTTATGTGAGGTGGTAGTTTGACGTATAGAAGAGTGGTTTGTTCATTAACTATTTTATGTATTTTTTTGTATGTGTATGTAAAAAAATTGAATAAAAATTATAATTATATGGGTTATACTTATTTTTTTATAAAATATATGGATAATAAGATTTAGGGTGTTAATAATGATTATAAAACAATGGATCTTGAAGAATGATGTTACCTCTTCCTTGGGTAACTCTTCCTGGTATCAACCAATGGGATTCATTGGTAGTATTTATTACCCAAGTGAGCCTTCAAGGATTAATGGAGGGATTTTTTTATATTATTATAAATGAGTTCAGGTTATCTAAAGGGCCTTATATTTGTAAAAATATGGGATGGTTTAGTGACTTTTTATAGTGTAGGAGGAGTGGTATTGTTGTAAATATTTTAAAAGAAAATACCAAATACATTTTTCCAATGATTAGTTTCTCCATTAAAAGACCAAAACCTTAAAAATGAAGTATTGTGTCTATATATGAACATTAAATTTCTTTTTAATGGGTTTTTATGTAATTTTGAGCCTTATTTTTATTGTTTAGTCCTTTGTTAGCAAAATATTTCTCTTACTCATTGTAATTAATTTTAAGCACATTCACTAATCATTTCAATAAAAAACTAATTTGACCATATTATAAATTATATATTATGATGTTTCCAAATATTTAATCCATTTTTCGATTTCTAATCACATAATTGGAATATGTTAACATAAATTTATCATATTGATGGGAGGACAAAGCAGGGTTTAAAAGAAAAAACATTCTAAACATTCTAAATGTTTTTATATCCAAGTTCAATGTGAAATTAATTTAAATACCCCTAATTGGATTAATTGATTTAAAATTTATTTATTTATACCTTAAATAAATATATATATAATTTACTATATTAAAAAATTAAAAGAAAATTAATTTTTAATTAAAATTTAATGTTTTCAATATCCATCCAAAATTAAACTTCTTAAAAAAATTATAAAAATTCACCCAATGTAAATATTGATATTATTATAAAAAATTAATGATTATTTTATCTATTAATAATTATTAAAATTTCAAAAACCATATATATAAATGGTTCTCCATTAAGTGTTTGCAAAATTACATTATATAAAAATACAACTTTTTATTCAAAAAAAATAGGATTTATTTTATCATATTCATATAAAATCTATTTGATGAGTATCAAAAATACTTATTTAATATATCATATAAAATTTTTATTTAAATAATTAATAATTTTTTTAATTTATTGAGATAAAATTTTGTTTGTACATATAAAAATAGTATTCCTAAAAATTAAATTATTTATTTTTCAAATAATTTATAAATTCACTTCTAAAAATTCATAACCGAAGTGTTCATTTTATATAAAAGTGTAAATCTTATTTTCAAAATTTAGTAAATATTATTATTAACATATATTCCAATGGCTAGGAGGTAGTTGAAATAATATTAATAGTATCTGTTAAATTTGTAAAACTCAACCTTATGACCTACATAAGTTATCAAAGGGACTTGGGTTTTTGTGTAATACAAGACAATAATCATGTTGTGTGTACTAAAAGTTGATCTAGGTGTTGTGTGTTGAGAAATAATGATTTGTTACTTTGTAAAACAGAACCCAAAATTATTTATTTTTTATAAATGATTCCTTAATCTGTGTTTCCTGAAATGTAAAATATAAAAATATTGAATTAATTCAGAAATAAATAATTCAATAAATCTCAAGATGTAACAGTATACCGCCTTAAAGTGAATTTCACCCGTGAATGTTATATGGTTTATAAATATTCTAAAACAAAAAGTTCCTTTCTTAGAAACCATAATCATAAAAATGTATACTAAATCTTCCTTCAAAAAGGGAAAGTTTGAAACATAATTATTTCCCAAAGTATTAAATAACAAGGATTATACATTGTAGAACATTAGTGGGAAATGGCATTTGAGGATAAACCTCAGGAATTTCAAGGACTAGTTCAGGAATGTAATGGATGAATGAATTTGGTGGGTCTATAATAGCTATTATAGTTTTGACTTCTATGGTTTGTGTCCCTGTTTCATTTTTGTAACACCAATATCTCAACAAGATGTTTCTATAATTGTTGTTATCAATACTAAAAAAAGATCTCTGTGTGGGTGGTGTTTATAGACCCAGATTCTAACTTTGGTTGTTTGAAATATCTCTTTTTTTGTAAACTCTAACACACATAAAATATATATGTATTATATAATTATTGTATTCAATTGAGTGAAAATATTGATATATGGTAACTGTGAAATTACATTATCTCTCCTCTCCCATATTTTTCTCCCTAAATATTTTCAATTAATGTATTGGATGGGGGTATTAATTATTTTCATTGGGAAATTCGTTCATGATCTAATTATAATGGTTAAGATCATAGTATTGAGTTTTGATTCAATTTTTTCACTATATATTTACATAACATCCCAATGTTTTGGAATTTTTCATCCCTCTAATTAGAAAGTAAAAAATTCTGAAATCACCATTAATGTTAAACATATCAGTTAAGATAGATATATATTGTATAATGATCTATATTATTAATATTAATTTAAAATTTATGTCATGTCTATATTATAGTGTGAATGAAAATGAATATAGAAGATTGAATGTTTTACCCCATGTGTCCACAAAATTACAATTAAATTAATAATTTCTAAGAGGATCAATGATGTCTCTACATAAAGATAAGGTTTATTTTTAATTAAATGTGGATAATGTTTCATTAGGATCATTCTAAGAATTATAATAAATTAGTTTAGAAATTATAATTTAAGGACTCAAATAAATATTATTTAAGAAAAAAAATTATAAAAAATAATGTATTTCATATAAGGATAGAATGAAGTTAATTTCACATGAAAATGATATATCAAAATTTATATATAATTTTTTTTGTGAGATATATTTGGAATCAGTATTTGGGACATTTATAATTTTATAAATAAATTAATATAATATTTTTGGGATATATTGTGCATTATAGAGTAATCAAAATCATTTTTTATTTTCAACATGTATAATTATGAAATAAAGGTCATATGATTATTTAATTACAAAATGTGTTTTATAATAGTTATAGTTGATTAATATTTTTATTATTCATGGTAGAGTTGATAATTCTATGTGATAGATAGTTTTTATTATTTATCATAATTAATATAAAAACTATTAATTGAATAATTTGATACATGATATCAATGTAAAAGATATTGTTGAATTTCATAGGACTAATAAATCTAAAAAAATTGAAACGCAAAGAATTAAGGAATACTATATCAAGGTTACATAATGTAATAATCCCTTGAAATGTTTTACAGAGTGACTTTGAGATCGATGGAACCACACAACCCCTGAGGTACTTACTTGTTATCTAGAGATAGATAAATTATGGAATGAAACTATTGGTGATTTTGGGGAGGCAAAAACATGAAATATATTAATTCACAATGATATTAAAATATATATCAAAGAATTTTTATAAAAATTTAACATCATTAGTACATTTTATGACATATACTTTCATACAAAAATTATGAATCTGAAATCAAACAAAATTGAAAAAAAATTAATAAACATGGGATTATAATATATTAACATTACTAATAATTGTACTATTATGTGGTATTAACCCAAAATATACAGAATATTATTATATCAATCCGAATGATATAAGAAAACTCAACATCCATCCTATACATCCTCTATATTATTTTCAAATTAGAAGTCATCCTAGATCCATATCCCTTACCTTATTCATAATTCAAGGAGTGTTCTATCTCACCATGGATCCTACATTCTGTTTGTAATGTATCAGATTTTCCATGTTTTATTTTTAAATATTATTTGGAATTAACTCAAGATCAGTCTTTGTTTCGGCGTGCGATTTTGAGGCATGGGGTGTCCGGAATAAATTTTTGAAATAAATTAATCGTTTAAATATCATGATTGAGTGGTTTCACTAAAAAAGTGGAATAACATTGAAACTGGTTCTTATAATAGAAATATAAGGGAACCATTTTGCTCATATTAGTGACTTTAACTTAGGTGAGGCCTAATATCAAATGGAATAGGTCATCTAACAATGAAAAAGTTGATGTTTTAAAGAAAATAAAATAAAATAAATATTTTATTTTATTTTTACATTTCTATGAAGCAGTTTTGTGTTCTGTGGTTTTAAATAACCAAGAGCCTATGGTTAGGGTCATAACCCTATAAAACATTTCTTTGACACTCTCTAGTTTTGAATGGGATCCATCTTTGGATGAATCTCGATGAACAATGATCAGTTACAACATGTGGAATCATTACATACCGAGATCAAATCCCAAATAATGATCGCTCCCCCTCTTCATCGACAATATAGGAAGGGGTTGTTATTTTGATTTCATTTTTACCCATTCATTGATTAAATGAAAAACATGGATCAACCCAGGAACATGTTGACTAGTGGAACGTTTGTTCTTGTCGGATGGTCTTTTATCGTGTTTATTTTTGGAAATTGGTCTATGTTTGATTTGATTCATATTTTGATATGATCTATTTGATACTTATAATAGGAGCATATCATTTTAGTGATGAAATATAGTGTATGTTTGTTCCTTGATTCACTATTGGGACTTCTTCTCCCCTTCGGCACGCACATTCATTATGTTCTTCATGGAGTTATTAACAACATATCATTGCATGTATGTTTCTCAATACAATGATCCCAAATTAATGATAATACATTCAAACAACCTAGTGGAGGTTTGATAACGATTGAGGTGGAATAATTAACTCGGTTTGAGAGAAAATGTTCTTCAATGGTTCTTCATTCAGGTGGATCAAAACATGTTTTGAGAGCCGATCTGAGGCCCAAATCCATCAGAATTGGCATTCTGGTGATAAATTAACCTAAGATCATTGGTTTGGAGGAAAAATAAGTTTTTTATTGTGAATCAGAGGATAAGTCAATGCATCAGGTGAAGAACCTGTGATATTGGAAAATCACAATGAACATGGTGTGTTCTCCAAACACATAGTATGTGGGGATTCCCCTGCTGTGGATAGGGTTTTGTGAGGTAGGAAGTGATTACATGGTGTGTGAAAACTACCCCATGTAATATGGGACCTTATATGGGACTTGCCGTGTTTCTCAAATGATACATGGACACGGGGTGGAGTATTCACGATAAACTCCACCACACGTCCAAACCAGGCCGGTTACATGGGTTACCCAATTCACCAATACACGGATTGGCATAAACTGGTATAATCCCGGAAAGAGCACACGACTAGCATACATAGAGAGTACCCCAGGTAATGATACATAGTGTGTGACTATCCCTATACATTTTTATGCAATTTTTACATGACATGTGTCCTAACTCAGGAAATTTCACACAAGCAGTGCCTCAAGTCAAGGGAAACTACATGGGACAATCCTACACACCATGTACATTATACTACATGGATTGATCTCCTTGTCCATCATACCTAGGTTACGTATTGTTGGGTTTAGTGCCCCCTTTTATAGATCCCATTAAGGTAAGGTGTCATTCCCATCCCTCGGAGTAAGATCCCTTCAGCAGGATATTCTGGATGGAGTCATAATCCCATTGAGAGGCCCTCCTCAACCCATTCATGGCCCTAGTTATTGTAAGGTATCGACATGACCAATCCTGAAAAATGTTGATCCTCAACATAGAAGGTGAATCCAGATGATTATTGGAATACTCCAGGGATCTGGTAGTGATCCACATCCATGTATCATGATCATTCCCCGCTCAGGAGTACGTTCTCCCAGAATGAGTGAATGTGTTCTCTCTTTAGATCTATCAGTGTGTCTATCTCTCTCATGAAACCTCCTAATGAAATTACTTCTTGGATGGAATTCATAATAGCTAGAAGAATCATGGATTATGTTCTCCTATAGGAGTTTTTTTTAATGTTTCAATTGAATCACTAGAACATGTATGTGGTCATTGTGACTTACCTCTAGACAACATTTATGTGTTTCGGGTATATCTAGAAATTATTATCTTCATATATTTTCTGTATAAATATACTACGTATATCTTACTATACATTTACGTTTTTGTATTGGTTTATGGTTTTTGGGGTCCTTTACTGAGTATTATTAAACTCACCCATGTACGAGATTTTCATACACGTGTCTTTTCTTGTGCAGATGAGTGGTCCTTTGACGGAGTCTAGGGTGTACCAGGATAGGACAATGCTTTGTGAGCTTCCTTGCAAGTATTGGCTTTCATAAGGCTATGAGCAGCAATACTAGTACTTATTTCTTTCTTACAAGTTTGAATTTTTTGTTTTTAAAATGTTTATTTTGGTGGGCTTGAATTTGGGGTCTTTTGACATTCCACACATTACTTTCCATTATACTCTATTAGTGGGGATTAGTTGTATGTGTGCATTTTTTTCCTGCGTGTTTTTACGATTCATCATTTTTGGGCTTGGAGATATTCTTGTGTGTGTGTGTACATGTACATAGGAAATACCTCCCATGTGAGTGATATTCCCACTCGGTGAAAGTCAATAGCCCCTGGCCTATTAGAGGTGGGATTGGGGAGTCATCACATAGGTCTCACTGGTACTGGTCATAAAAGATTGGTATTAGAGATGGTTTGGCTACCATTGGACCAGGAGTCTATAAGATTTGTTTGGGGAAATAGTGTTAAGTGTTTCGAGCTCGGCTTTCAGGCTAGGGACTCTAGTGTTGGGACTAGCATCCAACGTAACCATACACCAGGACTCTGACAATCTGTTTTTCAACATGGTACATGAGAACACTAGTTGGAAGGAAAAAATGGAACATGAAACATATATGAATGGGTTGGGTTTTCCATGTCCTTTATTGTCAGCTACCCAGATGTACTCTTTGACCGTGGTACATCTTTTTTCCTTACAGGATACCTTTGCGACACATACCAACTAAGAGTCAGCATCTCGGTCACAAGGATAACCCCCTTGGTGAAGAGGATTCAATTCAAGAACCACTTCCCTAAGAATTACCTCCAGGTGGTTCACCTACTATACCAAAACCAAAGAGGTAGCACATAGTACCTAGAGTTATAGTAGAGGAGGGGTATAGGATAAGTGCGCTCCATGAGTTTCTAAGACGGAGACCCCTCAGGTTCTAAGGAAATCTAGACCCTCATGAAATTAATGACTGGAATGAGGCAGTGACTAGATTTTTCCCTCTACTAAAGAAACCAGTATAACATATATTATTCCAAGGAGCAACCCTTCATTAGGG
The DNA here is from genome assembly GCA_963277665.1 of Viscum album. NCBI lineage: Eukaryota > Viridiplantae > Streptophyta > Magnoliopsida > Santalales > Viscaceae > Viscum > Viscum album. The sequence goes on along the minus strand of OY728120.1, from coordinate 1,759,452,030 downwards.
TCCAGTGAGATGATGGTGGATTTTCACCATTTAGACTCATGATAAAGAGATTCATCCATCAACAGAGTTCGGGTGACTCTTTAGAAATGAGTGTTCTATGGTTACGCTAAGAGAAGTGTGTATCCAAGAGAATATTCATTCTTAGTAGGTTATTTTAATGGTGGGGGAATATTCATTGAGGATCACCAACCTTTCCAAGTACATGAAGGATATGGTCATTGAACAGTACTTCAATTCATTGACCTTTGACCGACATCTACTATGGAACATCTGAGGTAGTGTTGTCCCTCTGTGAATTTTTACTTATGCAGGATTCCTTAAGAGAGCATTATATTTTGATTACATCTTGGATGAGAAAATATTGCCAGTGGAAGTTAGTATCAGGCAGATAGGTGTAGGGACCTTGGTATCTAGGATATGACATTAGACATAGCGATTAGGATGTGAGAAACATCACAAGAGGACCCAAGAGAGAGGATATATAGTCTAGGGTTCTCAAGATGGATCCATTTAGCCTAGGGAGAGGTTATGATACTCGTGTGATAGAAAGGGAAATCTCACTTGAGATTCCCTAACCCATCGAACTACTGATAGCATGGTGGTGGATAGACCACCCAGGAAGTGGTAGATAGTGGAGTAGGAAGACCCGCCAAGTAGCAGATGTGGCATAGGAGTAGGGAGATCCATAGGAGCTGTCAAGGTGTACCACCCAGGGACTCTAGGGATGATCCAAGGTACAATCTGTGTCTTTTATACCTTACCGTCCATACATATAGATGGAGGTTCCAAATTTTTTTCCCTCGCCACATTTCTAGTGTGAAACCTTTAGATTCTAGTGGAGATTTTGACTCGACCCTTACTCTTGGAGGAACCTATGGGAGGGGACTCGATGGTCACACATATTTGTCGATAGTGTGATCTTTACCATTGAGGTGCGATTTTCTTTTAGAACCTCTTGATGGCAGTGTTAAGGCCTTATGATTTCATTCTCTATATGGATTTGTTATCTTTGTTCCATCCCAAATTGACTGCTTTAGGAAAATCGAGTGGTGTGTCCGCAGTGATGCAACATGTTTTTCCTTTGTTGGTGAAAAGGAAAATCAGTATGTATAAAATGGTATCAAGCTTACTAGGTTGCATCCAACCACTCATTAGTTTTCTAGCCTTACCCTCAAAGCAGTAGATGTTGTGTGTTTTCAGTTCCCAGTAGTAGTGGTAGAGCATGATGACGTATTTACAAAAGATGTTCATGGACAACCTCCATTCCAGGAGATTGACTTTTTCACCGACATACACATTAGGATAACACCTATATCCTCATCAGCGTATCATATGCCTCCCGTAGAGCTTTTCAAGACGAGGTTACAACATGAGGATTTGGAGAGGAAGGGTATTTTAAGACACGTTGTTTCACCCTAGGCAGCCCCAATTTTTTTTCCAAGAAATAAGATGGATTTTTTTGGTTGTGTGTAGATTACCAACAGTTGAATTATGTAAAAGTAAAGAATAAGTATCCACTGTCAGGGATTGACTACATATTTCATCAGCTAAGAGGGGAATAGTGGTTCTAAAAGGTTTCCCTTCAATCGGGATTCCATCAGTTACGAGTACGAGACTTGGATATAATGAATAAAGATATTAGAAACTACTACGGTCACTATGATTACATGGTGACTCCTTTGGGAAAGACGAGTGACCTTATAGTGTTCGTGGGACTTTTGAATCTGATATTCCAACCACAATTATAACATTACATAGTGTTATTCATTGATGACATCCTTGTGTACTCAGCATCATAGGAGAAAGTGAGACACCTACATATGGTTCTAGATGTACTCCAAGAGCACTAGCTTGATGGGAAGATCTTTATGTTCCAGTTTTTGATACATGAGGTCCTCTTTATGAGACATGTTATCTCAGTAGATAGAGTAGAAGTGGACCAAAACAAGGTTAAGGCAGTGTTATCATGTGAACCACCATGGATTGTGATAGATGTTTGGAGCATCCTTGGGTTGGCAGGATACTACCGAAGATTTATCCCTAATCTCACCCAAATATCAGAACTGTTGATGGCTATGACCCAAAAGGTGATGACTTTAGTATAGATAGAGAAGTTCCATTAGGATTTCTAGAATTTGCGGAATATTTTGACAAGAACATTCATCATTATATTATTTATAAGGTGGTGTCATGTACTTAGTTTTTTACAACACATCAAGGACTGGGCATGGCTATGTCCCGATGTAGAGATAGATGGTGATTTCTTATGGTTCACACCAACTATGGACCCATGAGAAGAACTACATGACCCATGATCTTGAGTTTGAAGTGGTGTTATTCATGTTGAAGATGTGGAAACACTACCTAATTGGGGAATAGTTTATCATTTACTCTGACCATAAGGGCCTCAAGTACATCTTCTTGCCAAAGGATCTGAATATGATTTTCAGCCAATCGATGGATTTTCTCCAGGATTATGAATTTCATATCATCTATAATCCTAGTAAGGGGAATATAGTTGTTGATTCTCTAAGTCAAACAACAAGTTCAAAGTTGCACAGAGAAGTAGCAGAGTCGTTGGCATCGCTACAATTATCATTCTTAGTAAGGGGGATGAATCTTATCTCTTATCGATGGTTGTTACCAATTAACTCTTTCAGTGAGTTAGGGAGGCACAAATCGAGTATATCGACTCTAAGAATTTACATGCTGAGTTATCCATAGGAAAATATCTTGATGGATATTCATATAGTGGGGAGCACATCATAATTTTTAGAGGATGCACAGTTTTTCCAAACGCATTATGGGAGGATGTTTTGAGGGAGTTTCACACATCCCCCATAGTGATACATCATTGAATGATAAAATGAAACTAGACCTCCAATGGGATTCCTAGTGGATATTTATGAAGAATTAAGTATCATGGTTCATTTTTTATTCCATAAATTCTTGCAGGTGAAGGTGGAGCACCGGGTTATAGCAGGGTTAGCTCACCCCTGGAAGTGGAAAATTGGAAGTGGGATGGAATATAGATGGAATTCAAGGTGGGGTTACCATGAACTTCCATGTGAAATGATTCCATTTTGGTGATCATTAATGGACTCCCCTTGTCAGCCCACATCCCAACTATTAGGGAGTAGAGTTCTGTAGAGAGCTTGGGATGCCTCTACTTATAAGAGGTAGTTCGGATTCATGGAATCCCTTCAATGATGGTCGCAGATCATGATGCTCATTTCACATCCCAGTTGTGGATGTGATTGAAGGAGGAATTTGTGAATCAACTACATTTTAGAACAATATTCCTTCCCCAGAAAAATCGCCAGATAGAGAGAACAATTCATGATCTATAGGATATATTTTTCGGGAATTTCTCATGGATTTTAGTCATAGTTGGAGGGACCACTGACCACTGGTGGAGTTTACGAACAATAATATACACAACTCCACCAATGGTATGGCACCGTTGGAGGATTTATATGGGCAAGCCTAGTAGTCACTGGTTTTCTAGACTGTCCCTGGAGATTCAGCACTCATGGGTCCAGAGTTGATTAGAGCTACCACTAAGAAGGTTCAGATCATCTAGCAGAAGATGAAGACTGCGTAGAGCTGGTAGAAGTCTTATGTTGATAGATGTCTAAGACCTATGGAGTTCAAAGAGGGAGACCATTTCTTCTTTAATATGTCACCTTGATGAGTGTTACAGTTTTTTGGATGGGGTGGAATGTTGTCTCTGAGGTTCATAAATCCATTTTGAGATCCTATGAAGAGTTAGAAAGGTGGTGTACCACCTAGATCTACCACCATAGTTGAACCAGGTACATGATGTCTACTACATTTCATAGCTGAGGTGGTACACGCATAACCAATCCCACATAATTGACTAGGAAGAGTTATACATCAAGGATGGATAAACCTTCATAGACTCCCCAGTGGAGATCGAGGATCGACAGGATAGGATCATTCATGGTCAAGTGACTCACTTGATGAATGTTTGGTGGTAGAACGGTGTAACGTCCAGGTTCCCGAATCCACCTAGAGGCTCCCCGTACCTGGTTGGTCACGTGGCCTCAAGCCCATTTCCTCAAATGCCAGAGGCTGCCGACTCACAGCGAGGGCCTTGGGTGTGTTAGTGGGGAAACAATGACATCATTGGTTGAGTAACATAGTGGATGTAAAACAAATAGCAATAGCAGAAGGAGGAATAATCCAAACAATAGTAAACAGTAGAAGACTAGAAAAAATAAACTAGAGCACACATATATATATGATTGATGCATGACACATATGTGTAGAAAAGCATCCAGACAAATCACAATGCTATAATACAATAGTACTAAACCAAAGTATAAATGAAATCAAGTAAACAAATACACATCATCACAATCCATAGTTTGGTCCCATGCTATCCAGCTCCATAACAAATCATGTACCTGAAGTAGAAGGGCACTTTCCATTATCTATAGCTGCAATAATATAATTGGTTTGGGAATAAATGCATGGCCCAAATAAGGTGTGAGACTAAATCCATGTAGGGAACCACCACAAGATCTATGCCCAAGATTCATTGAATATATATAAGGTAAAGTATAGAAAGCAGTAAATAAGTACTCATCACTAACAAACCAGAGATTCAAATATCAATCAACAACTAATCAAAGTAGTTAATCACAAAAGGTAACCCTCTGGGAAGTACCCACAACATATCCCCTCTGGACCTACCTAACAACATAAGAAAACATATTACACGATAGGCAACCCTTTGGGAATTACTCATAGCATATCCCCTATGGTCCGACCTAAAACATACAAACAACCCTTTGGGCAGTACACTTAGTCTAATCCCTTTGGTTAATCATTAACATAGACTCTCTGAAGAAGAACTTTCCATCAATTCCTCATATAGTATCGTATAGGTAAATAAAGGCGCTCTAAGGAAGCACTTACATGAAATTCCATCTGTGGCCCACGTCGAGGAACTACATACACACTAAGGATGCACTTATATCAATTCCCCCCTATGGTCTCGCATTATAAGAAAAAGTAGACACTATAGATAATCCCTTACATCAATTATCCCTATGGTCTACTACAACAGTTTCTCATGTCCCTATGTAAGTCAAGTAGGTATAACAACACATATTGGACACTGTAACCATCAAGAAATACATGACTAGAAGTCTATAAGATATCATCATATCAACAGAGTCACATTGTCCCACAACTTGGCATGGGAATGTAAACAACACCCGAACATGAAAACTAGCCCCAACTGTCAAAACACGCAATCATGCATGGGTAAAAACATCCAAAGAATATTAATTTACCCTATTCACATTCAATTAACCTCAACTCAAGAATACAAGAAAATCAGGCAAACAATAGGCCTATAACGGTAAACACACAATACCCTATTCATGGGTATTGGGAATCATTTGCACATATAGCTCAAATATTTTCATCAAAAAGGCACAAACCAACTAACTTGGCACTGGAAGATCAATATAATTGAGTCACAAGTCTTGAATCACCATATAACTACGATGATCTACAAAAACATCTAAAATGTTCAATAGAGAATAACTTGAGAAAGAAGGGGAATCATGAAATGAATCACAAGTAGAAGGAATATCATATTGAGGTGATCCCAACACATTCAATAGTGGTTGAATTGGACATTGTATTCTCTATCAGGGGCATGAAGGAAGATCATGGCCATACGGGAGATCTCGACCAAACCAAACCTAGAAGAAGGTTTTTCTAGCGATTAGATGCAACCCCGGTACATTTAATGAAAAAAAAACATGGCGTGCACTTGTTGTTTCCATTCTATTCTTTAGGCGGCCTCTAGGGATCCCCCACATGGCCATGTGAATGGACACTACAGGGTGTGTACATAGAAAGTACACTGCGTGTACTTTTCAAAATTTCCAAAAATTCCATTTTTATTCAAAAATGGATATAAAAGGAAAACATACTTGAAAAAAAGATCTGGGTTCTTACAAACATCCCCCCTTAAAGAAATTTGTCCCCATATTTCCCTAGCAAGGCTGCATTGAAGAAGAAACCCTGAATTTCTCCTACCACAATAATCATACATCAGCCTCCCTCTCCCCAGTCTCTTCCTATACATGCCTATGCTTCTAAAGCACCCATAGGAGAGGAACATACTGGACATGGAGAAATTTCATTCTTCGATCAAAAATCCGGACAGGATTCTTCTAAAACGATGCTTCCACTTCTAACTCAACCTCCTTAGGTAGGAAAACATGAGACGAGTCTGAGAATTAATGTTGAAGCTGGGAAACATGGATAACGTCATGCATATCCCGGTACCTCTGAGGTAACTGCATCTGAAAGGAAACCGGCCCAAATCACTCCAAAACATCAAACAGCCCGATGTACCTTGGTGAATGGTTACCCTATATCCAAAAACTCTTGTGTCCCAACCTCGGGGTGACACATAGAAAAACGGGATCCTTGACCTCAAACTCTAGAGGTCTTCTCCGTTGATCAGTATAAGACTTATATCGAGACTGTGTAGTATCCATCCTCTTCTGAAACAACTCTATCTACTATATGGTCTCCAAAACTAGATGATGTCTCAAAAAATCTTCCTCTCCTGCCTCCAGCCAACATAAGGGTGATCAACATGGCCTACCTTATAAGTCATCATAAGGTGCCATATGAATAGTTGTTTGAAAAATATTATTGTAGGAAAACTCCACAAAAGGTATGTGGTTCTCCCAAGAACCATCAAAATCCAGGATACAAGATCAAATCATGTCCTCAAGCACCTGAATCATACGCTCAGACTGGCCACTTGTCTGGGGATTGTAAGATAAACTCAAAGCACATGTATACCCAAAGCCTTCAGAAGCCCCTGTGTGACTCAAGAAGTAAAATGTGCATCTCTTTCTGATACAATGTAGTGTGGAACTCCATGTAAGCGCACAATGTCACGGATGTACTACCATCCCAACTCATCGACACTGAAGGTCTCCTTGATCAGCAAGAAGTGATCAACCTTTGTGAGTCTGTTAATGACGACCCATACTGCATCATTCCCTTGAGGCGACCTCAATAAAACTGTCACGAAATACATCACGACATCATTCCATTTTCACTAGGGAATGGGTAACTATTGTAAAAGCCATGATGGCCGCTGATGCTCCGCCTTCACCTGCTGACAAGTGAAAAACCTCATCACAAAACCAGCAAAATCTATGTTCATGCCTCACCACCAATACTGACGGTGTAGATCACGATACATCTTGGTGACACCAAGATGAACTCCCGAAACTAAGGAGTGAAGTATTGTATCAGCTCCTTGCGTATGTCTACTGTCACCCATACGCTCCCCAGGAAATCCAAGAACTCATCCTCGTATATGGTCCATCACAGAATAGGGTCCTCTCCTGACATGCTCTCCCTTAGGACTAGGGCTTCTGAATCTGATAGCTGCCTCATTCGCACTCAATCAAGAAGAGTAGAGGTAACAGCTACATAAGAAAGAAATGTCTACCTCTATCTGTCGTGCATCGCCAAATGAATCATAGAGAATAGTTCCATAATCTTCCACTCATTGTTGGCCTCCTGAACTGCCTATATTTGAGTCCTCCTAATCAATGCATCAGCCACATTGTTGCCTCTCCCAGGCGTATATCCATGCTCATTTTCAAAAGACTGAAGGTAATCAACACAACTTCACTATCTCAAATTTAGATCATGCTAAGTGAAGATGTACTTGAGACTATTTTGGTTGGTAAAAAGCACAAAATGATATACCATAAGATAATATTTCTCACAGCGTAAGGCATGAACAACAACAACAGCTAACATGAGATCATGCATCAGGTAATTCTTCTCATGTGGCCGCAACCGCTGAGACCCATATGCAATGACTCCTTCTCCCTGAATAAGCATAGCGCCCAACCCGTTACCTAAAGCATCATAGTACACAGTATAGATCTTTCCCAGCTCTTGAAACTGTAGTATTGGAGTGGAAGTATACCTCCCATTAAGCTCCAGAAAGGCTGACCCACAAGAATCTGACAACATGAACATTACACCCTTATTAGTCAGACTCTTCAGTGGTGCTGCTAAGCATGAAAAGTCTTGAATGAAGCCTCTGTAGTATACATCCAACCCTAGAAAACTCCATACATCAAAGTCTTCTTCAGATAGTCCCCGGAAACTACTGATATCACTTTTTCCGTGTCTATTGGAACTCCTATCTCGGATATAACATGCCCAAGAAGTGAATTTGACTCATCCAAAAGTGGTATTTTGATAGCATATCATATAAATAATTATCTCTCATTGTACTCAAACATATCTCAGGATGTCTGGCATGGTTGTGTCGAGTGTGAGAGAACACCAAGATATCATCCACAAAAACTAACATGAAGGAATCCAAGTATAGATGGAACACTTGATTCATCAGTTCCATGAAAACTGCAGGTGCGTTAATGAGACTGAAGGACATAACCATATACTTGTATAGACCATACCGGCTCCGAAAGGATGTAAGATGTACATTTTATTGTCTAACTCACAATTGATGGTTACCGACCCTTAAGTCAATCTTCATGAACACCCAGGCTCCTCGAAACAGATCAATGAGATCTTCAATCCTTTGTTATGGATATTAGTAATTTACCATCAACTGGTTCAACATCCAAAAATCCACACAAAGTCGAAGGGTAATGTCTGCCTTCTTCGCAAAAAGGATAGGAAAACCCCAAGGAGATGTACTGGGTCAGATGAAACCCTTTTCCTGTAACACCTTCAACTTCTTATTGAGATCCTACAAATATGGTTTAGCCATCCAATAAGGAGGAATTGAAACAGGTGCCTCTCCTAGCATAAGATCTATAGAAAAGTACACCCCTCACTCTAGAGGCAAACATGAAAAGTCCTTAGGAAAGACATCACTGAAACGATCCACCACTAGAGGGAAGTCAATCTGTGAAATCCCCTAATCATCCAGATATAGACTCGAAATATGGATTGTAACTCCTCCTAACCCATGATTCTCAAGTCCCTCTCTACTCGCCTGGACATCCCATTCGCCCTTATAAAGAAACAATCTTCCCTTTGTGGATGTGAAACTCACCCTACGACGATAACAGTCAACGACTACATGGAAGGGTAGTAACCAGTCCATTCTGAGAATGATGTTAAAGCCTATCATCTCTATGACATAGAGATCCCATAATAATTGACACACACCAACCTCAAGAGGGAACTCCTTGAATTGAAGTAAACTATCCATTCTAGTCTCTAATGGATTGTCTAGAATCAACATATCAGTAGATGAAATGATATAGAGCCCAAGGCTCTCCACAATTGAAATAGATATAAAGCTATGGGAAGCCCCTTTATCAGAAAGAGCAGAAGCTAAAACCGAGGTTACTAAGACCGTACCTCGAACTATAGAGTGTTCGGGATCCTGCACCTGTTGGGTCTTCTCCACTGTAAAATTTTGACCTTCCACGCAGCCCTATTACCCTGTCTTGTCACGACCCGTCCTCGAGGCCTGTTCCATGACTATCCTATGCCCAACATCCATAGGACAGGGGTTGGGGACTAGCACCAAATGTGAATCTCTGATAAAAAGGGAAGGCATTGCATTTTAACCTATAACACACACACAGATTCTGAACACAAGAAGTAAAGGCAACAAGTACTAAAATAGAAAAGTTGGGTGTCCTGAAAGTAAATGGGCCAGTATACAAACACAACTGAACAACACATACAAGTACATGTAAAAATGGTAAACAACTCCTGGATCATCCATCCAGGATTACTACCTGAAGGGTAGGTGTAGAACTCGAACAACTCATCCCTGAGATACGTCATTTGTAGTCCAGCTCTGAGAAGCCTTCGTCCAACACCCTCAGCCTCAATCACTATTGTCCATCGTCTTCACAGAACACAACAAGTTGCGGGAGAAACCTAGGCATGGGTGAGTATAACAATACTCAGTATGTGACCCCGAGACCCCCTAAGGTCTCCCAGAATCCACAAAGGATAAACCACAGTAGGAAGATACAATCACAAAGTATCAATCATACTTACGTAGGTATATTCCCATACATATACCTATGTTACCAGTGGTAGTCCGGCTCAAACTCACGAGCCCAAGCACAACCCAGTCCACACAGGAGGTAAAGTCAATCACATTTATGATAATGATTAAAAGACAAGACTTATCTCACAAAGGTATACAAATTTCATAGAGTGATAGAGATGATAAGATGTAATCGCTGATTCATCTAAGCTATCAGATGCACACAGGATATGAGACCAACTACGTTATCGAACCCACACAAGATACAGGACTAGCTACTCTATCAGACCCACACAGGATACAAGAAAAGTAGTCAAAACTGTCGGACCCACGGAGAATCCCGGTAGAATAATCATCATTGTCGAACCCAAGTATGATTTTGTTATAATATTCATCACTGTCAAACCCACTTAGGATTCTGGTACAGTAGTCATCGCAGCCAGCTCTAGGGTTCCCGCACACAACATGCTTGATTCAGGGAGGGTCCGCTCCTCGAGCCAAGGGAGGATACATAAACAATAACAATGTCTATATATGATGTATATCATAGTTCTGTCTCATCAAAAGGAACCAAATGCAATAGAAATTGCGTCAATCAGATGCACAGTCTAAGAGTTATTGGCATTTCTGTTCTAGGGACCCGATTGGATTTACGTTAGATCTAAACCTGGCCATTTTCCAATGTTGTCTAAAAAAAATTAGAATATCGTAAAAGGACCGCCTCGTCGCAAGGGTCCCCGTGCCACAGACGGTGCATTGATAGGACATGGGGTCAAAGAGATATCTGAATTTAAGCATTCTTGGGCCCGGCTCGTCAAGGCTAGTGGGCTGGCGGGTCAGCCCCACCCAGATCGACGAGTCCGACCTGGCTGGGAGGTCGTCCCGGCCCAGTTTGAAGGTTCTGACCTAGATGGGGGGTTGACCAAGCCCGATGGGGTGTGGCCCACATGCGGACCCAGCATGCGGAGCGGGCCGGTCCGGTTCGCTCGACGACGCCAAGCAGCGTCGCCACTCTCCTGCCCGGTCGGTTCTGCCCGACGCAAACAGCCTGAACAGCGGGCCACTGTTCATCCCATGTGGCGCCAGCGTTCGTCATGGTCTTCCAGCCTGGCCGGCTGGTTCTCCTAGCAACGTGGCCTGCGGTTGCGGGCTGCGGTCCACTTCTACGCAGTGCCATTGGGCGCCACAATTCTTCAGCCCGACCAGAAAGAGGACGAATGGTTCGGTTTGGTCGAGCGGCCTATGGATGCAGGTCACGTCCTCCACCTCCACATGGCTGGCGCGATGGTGCCAGTCCTCCATCTCCGTGGCCCAGCCTGGCTATAACCTTCGTTCCCACAGCGCGGCGTGATGACGTCGCGCCTCCTCATCCACCACGGCCCTCCCGGCCACAGTTCCACTTTTGTCTGCCGCGGTCTGCATGGCCACCGATATTCTTTGGCCTGGTGCGACGGCACCATGCCCCTTTTTGGCTTTGGCATTGACTACATCAAATGGAAACAACTAAGAGGAGGGGCGGGTCGTTTTCGTGTGGCCCGAACCCTCTTCATCATATGATATCAATATTCACATCATTCCACCAACTTAATGATGTTGAATGGAGGGTAGAATAAAATATTAAAGTAACCCCAACCTCGTATTTTGACGTTGTTCATTGACGAGTCGCAGAAGATTGAAGTCATGGAAGAAGGACAACATTCAGTCTACGTCAGAAGGAGTAGAGCCCGATGTAGTCAAGTCGAGTCGACACCGCCCATGTACTTCATGGGCGGTGGTGCTTTCCTTCCATGCTCTAGTTGATGAAGGTAGAAGGTGTTGCTTCATGTTCTTTGAGACATGGAATATTCTTCGTTGGGGAATATTATTTCTTCAATAGTTCCTCCCAATTATTCTCAATTTTGCACCCCAAAACTAAAATAATAGGCTCTCCTTTTATTTAATTGTTGTCAAGATTTTCAAAAGATTTCAAAATCTAGAATTAATTAAATTGAATAAGTTTAATTCATTAATTAGATGGTTGGAACACTTAATGAGAGGAGGAAGGTGGAGAGTTCACCCAAATTAAATAATGGTTGGTGGCATTAATAAATTCATGGGGAGTTAATGGGGTTCAAGGGGAGTTGAGGGGTTAGGTGATCGTGTGGGCCCTGAAACAAAATATCCTCCCATGGGAGGTTATGTGGGGGTGGGCCCCACCTCTAAATTCCCTTTGGAGAAATTAACCACCACCTAAATAAAAAATTATTTCACACATTTTTTTATTTAATTTAATGAGAATCCCTAAAATTTAACTTCCACTATCGATAAAATGCAATTGCGGTAAAGGCCTCCTTAAGGGAATATTGGCACTGCGAGTTCATTAGTGTCCTAAGATTTCAATTTCGAGCACTAGTTCAAAAGATATAAAATTATGCACATATGTTTACTAAACGTACCCGAACAAAACTTCATAAATTGATTATGGGCACACCAGGCCTCAGAATCAAGCACTGTCAGAAACCGCGGGCTCATAAAATTCCCATATATTTAAGAAAAAAAGTTACACGGACTTTTCGAGTCTTTACATTCTCCCCACCTTAGGGATTTATGTTCCCATAAGCTACAACACACACTAAGGGAACAAATGGGGGAACTGAGCACACATTTGAGCCTCCCACTCCCATGTTCTCTCCTAGTGGTTCCCATGCTTCCAGCGAACACGCACCAATGGAATCGACCATCCATGCCAGACCAACTACATTCGATCTTAAATCTCCCCTAGAACCTCTGTGAAAGTTTCCCCGTCATCTATGTCTAGCTCCCCATGGTCGATGATTTGGGACGGGTCGTGCACATATCTCATCAGCTGAGATACATGGAAGATGACGTGCTCCCGATGCAACTGAGATGGAAGGGACAAGATGTAAGACACCTGTCCTATCATGATGAGGACCTGGAATGGTCCAATGAATCACGGAGATTACTTGCTGCCTCGCCCAAATCTTCGTAGACCTCGTCGAGTAGAGACCCGTAGGGAGTCATGGTCTCCATCCTCGAACTCCAGTGGTCTCCGTATCTTATCAGCATAGGACTTATATCTACTCAATGTAGTCGTCATCCACTCTTAGATGATCTGCACCTTCCCCATCGTAGCATGTACCATCTATGGTCCTACTAGTGCAGACTCCCCTGGGTCAGTCCAACACAGTGGTGATCTGCAAGGTCAATCGTAGAGTGCCTCGTAAGGTGCCATCCCGATGGTGGAGTGGTAGCTATTCTTTTATGCATACTCCACCAGGGGTAAGTGATCCTCTCAGTTGTGACCAAAGTAGAGGACGCATGCACAGAGCATGTCCATGGGAGTTTAAATGGTCCTCTCAGTCTGGCCCTCCGTCTGAGGATGGAAGGTGGTGCTCAAGCGATGCTGCATCCCAAAAGCTTCATGCAATCTCGTCCAAAGATAGGAAGTGAAACGAGCTTCCCAATCAAGGAAAATCATTGATGGAACACCATGAATCCGTACAATCGCTTTTACATACAGGCGTCCCAAGCTCTCTACTAAGCCCTGCTCTTTGATCAGTAGGAAGTGGGACGACTTGGGGAGTCGGTCGAAAATCACCCAGATTGAGTCGTGTCCTCTGAATATACGTGGATGTCCCATCACGAAATCCATGGATAACACATCCCACTTCCACTCTGGGACCTCTAAGGGATGAACCAAGCCTGCTGTAACCTGGTGCTCCACCATCACTTACTGAAAAGTGAGGCATCACGAGACAAACTCTACTTCTGCCTTCTTCACACCCAGCCACCAATGCTGTCGTCTGAGGTCCTGATACATCTTCACCAATCTGGGATGTACCGCTATAGAGGATATGTGGAACACCCTCAAAACCTCTTCCTGTAGTGCAACTGGTACCATGGTACGTCCCCTGAAGAAGATGACATGATCCCCACCTTCATAAAACCCATCAGGTGTATGCCCGTAGGATATCTGAGCACATCGCATCTCATAGTCAACGTCCCTACGTTGTGCCTCTCTGACTCGCTAAAAAAGTGGAGGAGTGACTATGAGAGACTGCAGAAAGGTTTCTCCATCTCTATCCACAAAGGATATCTGCAATGCGGTCAGCTGCTCTATCACCTCTCCTAGCAGGTGAATGCCTGTTCTCATGCTTAGAGAATCTACAACAACATTCCCCTTCCCAGGAGTATATAATATCTCGAAGTCATAGTTTTGGAGGAACTCAAGCCATCATCACTATATCAGGTTCAAGACCTTCTACGCAAAGATGTACTTAAGACTCTGGTGTTCGGAGTAGACTATTAAATTCTTGCCCATCAGATAGTGCCGCCACATCTTCAAGGTGAAGACCACTACTGCTAAATCCAGGTCATGGGTAGCATAGTTCTTCTCATGTTGTCTCAATTGTCGCGATCCATACGTGATCACTTCTCACTCCTACATTAGGAAACCCGAGTCTGGTCCCTGATGGGTCGTAGTAAACTACGTACCCTACCCCCTCCTTTGGTTTCCTCAATATGGGTGCACAGGTCAACCTTTTCCTCATCTCCTATAAGCTCTACTGGAATCTCTCTGACCACACGAAGGGGTTCCCATTATTTGTAAAAGATGAAAGTGGTTCTTCAACTGTTTGAGCCCAAATTTACCCTACTGGTAAAAGCGGTCGATGTATTACATGTAGGGGTCGAATCCATAGGGACCGAAGAAGTAACCTTGAGACGCTATGATTTGGTGAAGGATGGGATTTGAAGTAGCAAACTTTGGGATTGATTTTGGTTGGTTTAATGAAATCAAACAAACCTAAGTGAATTCAATTAAAAGAACATGGGTTGATCTTTGAATTATTCTCGGGGTGGATTGAATGAATTTTACTTCTTTGGACAATTTTGGTTTTATTAATTCTTGAGGAATCCATTCTTCAAAAATAACACTACCTTCATCAATTTTTGGTTTGGTGCTTATTAAACACAGTTACTAATCCCCTATACACATAGAAAACCAAATTCATGATCTCTTTGAGTTATATGGTCATGTAGTAATTGAACTTAGTTTTCTCAAACACAGTAAAGATGAAGAGTATAAATTACTGAAGAATGGATCTCTTAAATTAATTATCCAATTAACAACAATTCGTTCATAAAATAACATTAAATCCAGCCTTTTCATCCTCCTAAGATCAACCCATTAAAAGGTTATCCCTCCATTGATGGTATACTCTCAATGTTGGGCGGAAGATGACTAATAAGAATAGGATTGAATAAATTAAAACCGCAGAAATAATGAGCACTCCTCTGTGTGTGTGAATGAAATTCACACCTATGTGTGAACTAATTCACAACAACACACAGATATCACTATGCTTTGTAATAATAATGTTTTAATAAATGAAATTGAAAATATATAAGGGAAATAATTTGATTAAGTACTTAAATATACAAAAAACAAACATTGAAATGGAAAACATTACAATGGAAATTTGGAACCATAACCTTACAATGAAACAAGCAACAAAAGATCATAATAAAAATATCCCCCCCCCCTATTTGGTTCACCACTAGATTCTTATATAGGCTTATTAAGAGCCTTATATCCACCCCCACAATAAATTCATCCCCCAATAATAAATAGAGTCAAAAGGAGGGTGAATAATCAAAAGGAAATTGATGTTTGGAAGTTGACCCGGAAAACTGTCCAGATTCGTCCTGCATATTGACATGTAAATTTGTAATTGAAGAAAGCCGAATACACAGGGGTTGTAGGAGAAAAATATCTTCGTCTATCTGTCCCCTATGATCTGTAAAAATATCTGGAACTTTGGCTCATCCGTTTGGATGTTATGGTCGACATGGTGGGATGGATATCTGTGCATTAATGTCTGGTCCACCATTTAAATCTCAACTTCAGATCCCTAAATCATCATGAACAAAATTAAAATTAGCTCTGGCCACAGTTGAATAAAATGATCCACATACTTTTATGTTAATACTTTATAAATTTGAGCTTTATTGGGCTTTGTTTGTGGGCCCCACATTTGTTTGATGGGCCTTAGGCCCATCATGCTTTTTCCAGCAAGTTTCTGCATTCAGGCACAAAATGCTCCATCTTCCTTTGGGATTCATCCATCGGACCTAAAAGATAAAATGTTCCAAACAAAGTGATCAATCATATCCCAAAATTTTAAATTCATAAAATGAATATAATTTTTTCCACAAAAAAATGAAAGATTGGGCCGAAATTTTATTTTAAACATGAATTGCATTTTAGATGAGAAATGAAGTTATATTTATGTAATGAATTAAAAAAATTATTATAGACTTTGTAAAAATTAATATAAATATTTTAGTAGTTAATATTAGCCACTTTCAGTTACTAATCACACCCCCCCAACTTGAGTTTTCCTAGTCCAGAGCCAAATAAATTACAAATATAAAATTCAAATCCCCTTTCCCAAAAACATTTTGATACACATTTCTCACCCAAATATCTAATACCAAAAAAATTATGAAAAACCATTAAAATAATTTAAAAAATAGCTTGGTCCATAAGCATATCCCAATCCCAAGCCCATTCCTTTGTTCAAATTTATAGCCACATTTTATCCAATTCCAATTAAGCATGATAAAGTGTTGTCCATCATAAATGATATGGGGACCATTTTATTGTTCCGGGGGAAAAATGGAAGCGCTAGGTGGGAATCACATTAATCCTTAAGATGAGTATCCATTTTTTTATTTTTTTTATTTTATTTTTTAAACACAATAGATATTAAAAGACTAACTCTGGGAAAGACAACTATGGAGTCACGATCCCCAAGTGTCGGACGCCACACATATTTTCAATTTCATGCTCTACAATAGATATATAACGACAAACTCTGGGCAAGAAAACTATGGAGTCGCGATCCCCAAGTGTCAGATGCCACACATTTGGACAAAAAATTTCTCTATGTGGTCATTATTTTTTCAATTTTTTTTGTTTTTTGTTTTTTGTTATGTTTTTTGGATACTCAAATTAAACTAAAAGTGACACAGAACCCTATTCTATAATGAAAGGGACCCGAGAACTGAAATTTACACCAAAAATCCAGTAGATGTGCATTGTGTCATTTTTATTAAAAGGATGAAAATGTAATCTTTGAAAAATCACATTAGATAACCTCACTTTCCAAAAACTGTTCTCATGAACTTAAACATGCATTAAAATCAGATTCAAGGAATACAAAATTATTTGATATCCAATTTTAGAGTTTGCAATGTGTGTTATCATGTTCAAGGTTAATGGAATTTTTCTTTTCAAGCATGTTCTTATTCAAAAAAAAATCATTTTTAAATTCATCTCTCCCAACATAGAATAACACCATCACCAGTGTTTAAATAAAACATAGAAGGGGGTATGGGGGGGTTGTTCAAAGAGGAAATTTAAAATGATAATCAGGGAATGAAGCCACCTCTGGTTGATGATGATAGCGCATGCCACAATATCCCTACAATCCTGTATTTGAGTCTCAGTGTCTTGGATGGTGGTGATTGGATTTTCCTTATGACTTACGACATGTCCTTTTATTTTTTTTATCCTATAAAATAGAAAAATAAACTAAACAAAATAAACTGATGATACATTGTCTTCTTTTTAGATTTTTGGGTAAGGTATTACTCAGAGATCACGCCACGTGACACGGTTGAATATGGAGTTCTCCTTTCATACCCATCCTTACTCATAAAAGAAGAATAGTTCAATAGTATATGGTAATTTCTTATATGAAAAAAAATGATTCAAAATAATTCGAAAACATGAAAACCATGGGTTGCCTCCCATGCAGTGCTTTTGTTTAATGTCATTAGCTCGACTTGAACACCCGAACTTATCCAATTCCAACATTCAAAATTTTAATTAAACCATCTTTCTATACTTCAACAAGATTTAGATTGATTGTTTTTTAGAAATTTATTTCGTATGAAATCCTATTTTCTACAATGATTAGTAAAATCCAAAGAATATCTAAAATGGTTGATCGTGTTTTATCTGGAGTATTTCCTAAGATTTCAAGGTTCATTCCTACTTTGTGAGATTCTTGATGAAAATTGATGATAATTTAATGGTATTGGTTATCATAAATAGAGGGATTATTGAGTAGTGAAGGATGTATTAAAACATCAAGTTCAGTTTGATTGAATTTTCCTAATGAATAATGATAATTTGAATCAAAAATTGTGTCTTCTATAATTTTTTTTGAAAGAATTGGTTCCTCTTGAAAAGATGATTCATCCCCAAAATATTCCATTTGAATTTAATGAGTGGGTATAGACACAATATTTGTTATATCTCCCAATGGTTCAATGATCAGTGATTCTAAAAAATTGTTATTGGAGAAATATTCCGAACACTCAATCCATGAAGACAAATTTTCCCCTTGTGAATCAAAAAAATTAATTTCATCCTGATTTAAAAAGCCTTCAACATTTCCTTGATATTTATTAGTTATCCCATATCCAAAGGTTAGTTCTTTTTTCAATTCATGGGAGGTTTTTGGGATAAATGATTCATCTATCAATGATGAGGAAAGAATATCTTGAGTGGGAACGGGTTCCTCAAAAGTCTTAAAGCTTTGTAATTCTAATCTGAAAAATGAAACTTATGAATTCATTTTATCCATTTGTTCACACAATTGTTCAATAATATTTTCATTATTAGGGTTGATATATGTTTTTACATCATGGAATTCCTCATTATTTATCTTTTCAATCATTCTTGATCCGTATGGAAATTGGTCTTGTAAACATTCAACATCCCATTAATTGTACATCTCATCTGGTGTGGTGTATTAAATTAAGGATTGGTCAATGAAATTCCCTATGTGAGGTGTTTCCCAATATTTATTTCTTACTTGATTACAACATTGATTTATGAAGGGGTATTTTGGAGGGTAATCCATTGGAATTGATTGAAAATTTGTTTTTTTTTGGACCCACAGAAATAGAAAGGGGAAAAGAGAAGAGAAATTAGGGTGAGAATAAAGAATTTTGGGTGATAAAATAAGATGTGGGTCTAAGGTACATACTTGGGTCCCTGGAAACGGCGCAAAAATTTGATTGCGTCCAAATTTACCCTACATGTAAAAGCGGTCGATGTAGTACAAGTAGGGGTCGAATCCACAGGGACCAAAGAAGTAACCTTGGACGCTATGATTTGGTGAAGGATGAGCTTTGAAGTAGCCAACATTGGGTTTGATTTTGGATGGTTTAAAGAACACTAAGAAACCTAATTGAATTCTATTAAATGAAAATGGGTTGATTTTAGTATTAATCTCATGGTGATTGAATGAATTTTACTTCATTAGACTATTTTGGTTTTATTAATTCGTGATGAATCCATTCTTCAAAAATACCACCACCTTCAACATTTTCTAGTTTGGTGCTTACTAAACACAATTAATAATCTTTTATACACATAGAGAACCAAATTCATGATCTCTCCGAGGTATATGGTCATTTATTAATTGAATTTAGTTTCTCAAACACAGTAAAGATTAAGAGTATAAATTACTGAAGAATGGATGTCTTACATTAATTATCCAATTAACAAAAATTCGTTGATAAAATAACATTCGATCCATCCTTCGAATCCTCCAAACATCAACCCATTAAAGGGTTAGCCCTCCATTGATGGTATACTCCCAATGGTGGGTGGAATATGACTAACAAGACTTGGATTGAAGAAATTAAAACCACGTAAATAATGAGCACTCCTCCGTGTGTGTGAATGAAATTCACACCTACGTGTAACTAATTCACAACAACACAGAGATATCACTATTCTTTTTGATAATAATGATTTAATAAATGAATTGGAAAATATATAAGAGAAAGAAGTTGATTAAGAACTTAATGATACAAAAAATAATCTTACATGGAAATGGATAACATTACAAAGGAAATTTGGAAGCATAACCTTACAATGAAACAAGCAACAAAAGATGATAATAACAATATCCCACCCTCCCATATTCCCTTCACCACTAGCTCCTTATATAGGCATATAAAGAGCCTTAGATCCACCCCCACAATCAATTCACCCCCAATAATTAATAGAGTCAAAAGGAGGGTGAATAATCAAAAGGAAATTGATGTTTCAATGTTGACCCGGAAAACTATCCAGATTCATCCACCATATTGACATGTAAATTTGTAATTGAAGAAGCCCAAATACGGAGGGGTTGTAGTATAACAATATCTTCGCCCATCTGTCCTATAGTATCTATAGAAATTTCAGGAAATTTGTCTCAGCCGTTTGGATGTTATGGTCAAAATGGTGGGACTGATTTCTGTGCATTAATGTCGACTCCACCATTTAAATCTCAAATTCAAATCCCTTTATCATCATTAAAACATTAGAATTAGCTCCAGCCACAGTTGAATAAAATGATATCATATTTTTATCTTTCAATTGTATAATGTTGATCTTCATAGGGCTTGGTTTGTGGGCCCGACATTTGTTTTATGGGCCTTAGCCCCATCATGCTTTTTCCAGCAAGTTTCTGCTTTCAGGCGCAAAATTATCCATCTTCCTTTGGGATTTATCCATCAGACCTAAAAGATAAAATGTTCCAAACAAAGTGATCAATTATATCCCAAAATTTCCAATTCATAAAATAAATAAAATGTTGTCCACAGACAAATGAATGATTGGGCCCAAATTTTCATTTTTAACATGAATTGCATTTTAGATGAGAAATGAAGTTCTATTTATGTAATGCACTAAAAACAATGTTTATGGACATTGGAACAATGAATATAATGATATTTACAATTAATATTAGCCACTTTCAGTGACTAATCAACAACTCTAGAGAAGTCTGGAACAAATCTCCGTTAGTACCCAGCCAGTCCCAGGAAACTCCGAACCTCCATCACATTCCGGAGTGGCTCCCAAGAAAGTACTACCATTATAATTGCTAGATTCACTTCAACTCCAGCCTCTGAGATTACTTTTCCTAAGAAGTGAACCTCTCGAATCCAGAACTAGCACATCGAGAGTTTACCATATAGCTGGTTCTCTCAGAGTGTATCATGTACTACCCCCAAATGGTAAGCATGGTCCTCCTCAGCAGTCGCATAAATCTGTATGTCGTCGATGAAGACTATGACAAATTGATCGAGGTAAGTCTAGAAGATCCTTTTAATGAGACTCATGAACACTACTGGAGAATTGGATATGCCTAAGGTCATAACCATGAACCCGTAATGGCCATACCGACACTTAATGGTCGTCTTTTACACATCCTCATCTCGAACTTTGTGCTAGTGATAGAGGCCGTCAATCCTCGGGAGTGGGTAATTGTTTCTCACGGTCACCTGATTCTTGCAATGGTAGTAGACACACAGTCGCATGTTCCCATACACCTTCTTGGTGAACAAAATGAGAGATGCCCAGGGTGAAACACTTGGTTGGATAAATCCTTTCCCCTCCATGTCCTCCAGCTATACCCGCAGCTCACGAAGCTTGGCAGGAGCTATACGATATGTTGGAGTATATATCAGTGTTGTCCCGAGGTATAGGTCAATGTAGAAGTCTACTTCTCAGCGAGGAGGTAGTCCTGGAATGTCTTCAGGGAAAACATCCACGTAATGATCCACTAAATCAAGTAAACTTAGACTACACACATCAACCGCTCTAAGGACGAGACTAGCCAACTGATTTGTGATCGGCTGCGCCCTCCTCTGTGTAAGTCCATCATGTGTGGAAAAGGCTTCCTTCTCACCGGTGAAGGTGAAACTGGTCCCATCTGTGTGGATACACTATACTTTGTGCCTAATACAGTCAATATGATCACGAACTATGGATAACGATCCCATACCAATGATGGTGTCGTAAGGTCTCGACGCTGCTATAAGAAGATCGTAGTCGAAGCTATCACCTCCAAGAGTAAACTCACACTACTGGCACTAGTGTGTAATCATCGAGCCTGCTCCTATAGGAGTCTCCAGCCGTAAGTATAGAGCCAACAGCTCCGTTGGATTCTCCGAGCTCTGAACAGGGGCAGCGGTAATAAAATAATGACTCACACTAGTGTCTATGAGCACTACAACAAGGGTGGAGTAGACACAGATAGTAACTAAAATCATCTCAGGTGAGCCATGGTCATAGGCCTCAACTGCCTGGAGTTGATCCCACCGCTGTCTTCCAGCTCCCTATGGTCGGGGTGGACCTCTTGGTGGTGGTGGTGGTAGAGCCTCGAAACGCCATCCACCACTTGTTGCTCGGCCAGCTCCTCTGCTACGTCTCCCTTCTCTCTGAGGACCCCCATGGTCGAACCTCTGCATCTTCCTGGGAGGTACCACTACTGTCTGATGCTCATCTTCATTGTGGGTGGTGTAGTCATGAGCCATGTGGATCTGTCTGCCACATGCATAACACTATCTGCTCCTCATCTAGCTGGCTCTGTCTCGTGTGCCCCGCACAACCAAACATAAATCCTGGGGTCGCCAACCTGATGGCATCGTCCGCTTAGACCTCTGCGTCATCAGTATATTGCCAGCTATAGAAGACTCCAGTATGTGTCTCCCTGTGGTGGGTCTTTCCACTGGTGACTACTCAGTGAGAAAACTCTCCACAACAAGGGCTTGATCCAGTAACCCCGCCTGCGTTGGGATGCTGAGGTGAATCATCGAAGCCCTGATCTAATGCCTGAGTCCCTGCTCGACGGTCCAATCATGAAGAACGGGTCCCGTACCATATCAGTGGAGTAGCGTGAGAGTTCGGTGAACCTCACTGAGTATGGATATACTTTCATACAACCCTGCTACATATGAATTAACTCCTTAATCTACACCGCACGATGGGTGGCTGGAAAAAAATCTGAGTGAAAGAGTCTCTCAAAGTGCATCCAGAGTAATGATGCCTTGTCATGCACCTAAAGCATCAGTCTCCACCATCTGCCTGTTGCAGCACATATAAGACTCACGACATGGATCGCCAAGAGGTCGGCTGGTGTCCCTACCAATCAGAAAAATCTCATGATAGCCTCCAGCAAATCCTCATATGCCTGTGGGTCCCTCTCTCCATGGAACCTAAGAGATCATTGGCACTGGAACTCGTGAAATGCACTCAGGTGGTGTGCACTCTCTGCTGTTAGAGCTGGTGGTATCGGTGGCCCAACGGGAAGTGGAACCGTTGGTACCTATGCTGTGATGGGTCCCTACACCGAGGCCTCATCGTTCGGCGGGATACCATCTTGTATGAACCTCTGAACCCTAGTTTTCGGCCTTCGTTGGGACATCCTGAAAGGAAACAGGTGCGCCATGTTTAAAACAGTACACCTGTTGAGCTGACACAATGTAATCACTAAGAAAACATTTTCAAGGAACACACACGCAATCAGTGTTTTCGTGCACTGAGTCGGAGATCAGAAGTCTGAGTCCTAGTGTGTGGATACGTCAGCCATCACACCAACACCAGTTTCCCTAAACTGATAACCACACCCAAAAACCATAACACAATTGCCATTAAAATAATAAGATTCCATGTTCTGTGGTAGTCCCGACTCCTCTGATACCAATTTGTCACGACACATCCTCGGGGCCCATGTCGTGACTACCCCAAGGCCACCTTCTATAGGTCAGGGGCTGGTGACTAGCACCAAAGGTGAATCCCTGATAAAAAGGGAAGGCATTCCCTTTTAACCTGTAAGACACAGACATAGTCTGAACACAAGCAGTAGAGGCAACAAGTACTAAAATATAAAAGTATGGTTTGCTAAAAGTATATGGGCCAGTATACAAACCCAAATGAAAAACATGTACAAGTTCAAGTAAAAAGGGAAAACATCTTGTGGATCATCCACCAGGGGTTACTTCTTGAAGGGTAGGTATAGAACTCGAACAACTCGTCCCTACGGTATGTCCTATCTAGTCTAGCTCTCACCAGCCTCCGTCCGACACCCTCAGCCTCGATCACTGTTGTTTGTCTTCTGCACAGAACACAACACGGTGCGGGTGAAACCCGTGAAGGGGTGAGTAAAACAATACTCAGTATGGGACCCCGAGACCCTCGAAGGTCTCCCAGAATTCAAAAAGGATAAAAAATAGTAGAAAGATACAATCACAATGTATCAACAAACCCAACATAGGTATATTACCATACATATAACTATGTTACCAGTCACATTCCCACTGCAACTCACGAGCCCAAGCACAACCCAGTCCACACAGGAAGTAAAGTCAATCACATCAATGATAATGATTGAAATAAAGGACTCAACTCACACAGGTATACATATTTCATAGAGTGATAGAGATGATCAGATGTAGTCACTAATTCATCTATGTTTTTGGACCCACACAGGATACAGGACCAGCTAAGCTGTCAGACCCACACAGGATACAGGACCAGCTACACATTCGGACCCACACAGGATACAAGAACATATGTTGGAACTTCCAGACCCATAGAGGATCCCAGTAAAATAGTCATCATTGTGGAACCCACGTAGGATTGCGGAATAATAGTCATCGCTGTCGAATCCATGTAAGATTCTGGTACAGTAGTCGTCACAGCTAGCTCTAGGGTTCCCGCACACAGCATGCTCGATTACGGGAGGGTCCTCTCCTCGAGCCAAGTGACGATACATCAACTATCACTAAGTCATGAGTTTATGTATCTCATAGTTCCGTCTCATCAAAAGGAACCCAACACAACTGATGGAGCGTCAATCGGATGTCGGCTCTGAGAGTTATTGGCATTTCTGTTCCAGGTGCCCGGTTGGATTTACGCTCGATCCAAACCTGGCCATTTTACAAAGTTGACCAAAACTCTCTAAGTGTATTTCAAAAAGGTCCTCCTCGTCACGAGGGTCCTAGTACCATAGACGGTGTGTTGATCGGATGCACGTTCTAGGAGATATTTGAATTTAAGAGGAGTCGGGCCCGACCCGTCAAGCCTAGTGGGCTGGCGGGTCAGCCCGACCCGGCTCGACGGGTCTGACCTCGCCTGGGGGTCGGCCTAACCCGGTTTAATAGATCTGACCTGGTTGGGTGTCGGCCCATTCCGGTGGGGCGTGGCCCACTTGCGGACCCGAACCTCAGAGCGTTCTAGTCCGGTTCGGCCGACAGCGCCATGCGACACCGCCACTCCCCTGCTCGGCCGGCCGTAGCCGGCCAGTTCTGCCCGGCGCACATGGCCCGCACAGTGGGAATATTTTCATCCCAAGCAGTGCCAATGGGCACCGCGGTCTTCGAGTCCGGCCGACAGGTGGTCGGCCGGTTCTTCCAGCAATGCGTCCCGCGGTTGCGGGTCGTGGTCCTCCTCCACGCAGCGCCTTCTAGTGGGGTGTGATGGCACCACACCCCCTTTTGGCTCTGCCTCTGACAACATCAAATGGAAACAACAAAGGGAAGGGTTGGGACATGTTCTTACATCCTGAACCCTCCTTGTCATATGATATCAATCAACACATCCTTCCACCAACATAACTATACTGAACGGAGGGTAGAATCAAGCATTAAAGTAACCCCTGCCTCTTATTTTGACATTGAATGTTGACGAGTCATGGAAGACGGACGTTGCGGAAGACGGTCATCGTTCTGTGAAAGTCAGAAGTAGTAGATCCTGGTGTAGTCGAGTCGAGTCGACATAGTCGGTGTACTTCGTGGGTGGCGGTGCTTCCCTTCCATGCTCAGGTTAAAGAAGGTAGAAGGTGTTGCTTCACATTCTTCGAGACGTGGAGCATTCGCCGTTGGAGAATATTATTTCTCCAGCAGTTCCTACCAATTCTTCTCAAAGATCGACCCCCTAACTAAATTAATAGGCTCTCCTATTTTTTTTATTGATAATATTTTCAAAATATTTCAAAATATAGAATTAATTAAATTAAATAAGTTCAATTCATTAATTAGATGGATGGAACACTTAATGAGAGGAGGAAGATGGAGAGTTCACCCAAATTAAATGAAGCTTTGTGGCTTTAATAAACTCAAAGGGAGTTAAAAGGGTTCAAGGGGAGTTGAGGGGTTAGGTGCTCGTGTGGGCCCCGCCACATAATACCCACCCATGGGTGGTTATGTGGTGGTGGGACCCACCTGCAACATCCCTTTAGAAAAATTATCCACCACATAATTAAAAAATTAGGTCACACATAATTTTTTTATTTAATTTAATGAGAATCCCCAAAATTTAACATCCACTTATGATAAAAAGAAACTGTTGTAAAGGCCTCCTTAGGTGAATATCGGCGATGTGAGTCCATCAGTGTCCTCGAATTTCAATTCTGAGAACTGGTTCAAAAGATATAAAATCCTGCACATATGTTTACTGAATGTACATGAAAAAAAACATCAGAAATTGATTATGGACACACCGGTCCTTGGAATCAAGCGCTGTCAGAAACCACGAAATCGTAAAATTCCCATGTATATATAAAAACAATTTCCATTGAATTTCCAGGTCATTACATGTCTGGACACCCTAAGCTGATCCACCATGTTGTCGACGAAAACTGAGCGACTGGATACCATGACCACGACCTCCACCTCGTCCAGAATGGTCGGAAGAACTCCAGTTTCTAGACTGGTGAGACACAAGTGGTTCTTCTCCTAAACAAGGAGTCCTAGAAGAACCCCTATCACCAGCTGCTGGGGAGAAGATCTGAAACAAGCGCCGAAGATGACCCATCTTGCCACAATATTGGAACTCCACCGGGTCCCTCAGGAAGTGTGTCCTCGTATGACCACTCATCCCGCACTAGTGGCACACCACATGACTACCAGAGAAGTATCTAGCCTCTTCAGATTTCTGCGCGTAGACTCCCTATGGTGCTTCATGCTGTCAATATGAGGGATACTAACTCTAGATGTCAAGCTGCCCTGGCTCACAACTCTAGAATCTCTTAGATTGTGCTCCGTAATCAGCACATGGTTGATGATAGATGTGATAGAATTGAACATAAAGATTTTCACCTTCGATCGGATGTCTTGCCTTAGACTATCCTCGAACTTTCATGCCTGGAATAACAAATTTTCTCCTGGAATATGTGTAAATCACTACAGCTCGATAAATCTGGAGGAATACTCCATAACAAAATGAGTACCCTTCTCCAGACTCATGAACTCTTAGGATCGTCGGCCCTCAAAGTCTCTGTGTAAATGTTATCATAGAAGATACGCTGGAACTCCTCCTATGTCATAACCTGCTCATGTACCACCCATGATATCACATCCCACCTTCTCTTGGAGGAATCCCAAAGCATATACACATATAGCTTCACCCTTATCTCTTGATGTATCTCGATATTCTTGAAGATCGTCAACATGGATTCCATCCATGACTCTGAAGCCTAGGGTCCTCCATCCCCTACGAAAGTGGGGGATGTAGCTGCTAAAAGAACAATGTCAATTCTTCCATCGACAGGGCAGTAGGTGGTTCCCCCTAAAAGGTTTTCATCATCCTCATAAATCCCTCCTTGAACTGTGCATCGACACTAATGTCAGGTATAACAGATGGTTCCAAGACTGAAACAATGGGAGGATCTATAGGTACTCCCTGATTAGCCATATCTGGTGTCTGATCACTACCCTACAACTGGCATACCACCGGAGGACGTCTCAGCGGCATGACTCTGCATGGTCAAATGCACACCATAAATCAAGATTACCAAGGACTAAAAATAGAAATCATAAGAAGGGAACATGAGAAGGAAAGAATTCATGTTATTCCAAAACATGACTACATGACGTGTATTAACCTTACACAACATGTTCCATTCAACCATTCACATGGATGTGTACTCCTACTGGGACTGGTCGTGTAACACCCCATACACATGACATGTTCACCAAACACACAACATGTAGATGAATCCTCATCCCATACCTGAGTCCTTCTACACAGCTAAGCTGCATTGTTCTCCTTAGAATGAGACTACACGGCATGTTAGTTCCATACACAGAGTGTACTAGATGAACCTCATCGAACCGTGTTGTTAGATACACGGCCGGTTACATGGCTCAAACTACACAGTATGTCCCAGGTAGACATGGTGTGTACTAAGAAGATTTTTCCGAGCTGTGTTGTTTGTGACACGGCCGGTTACATGGTTCTACGACACTGCATGTACATCCTCCACATGACATGTCTTACCAAACATTCCAAACCCTGTGTCCCCATCCACAAATTCAGAGACATAGTTAGAGACTACATGGAGTGTACATATTGTAAACAGTGTGTACTTAAGAAAAAATGTTTCTTCACAAACAGAAGAACACATGGTGTTTAGTCTAACTACACAGCGTGTATTCTTGGGTTTTTCGGACATTAAGCCTCAAAAACATCTCTGGAGTCCATAAGAAAACTGAAATGAACATTAAAGTGTCAAATTATGATATGTGAGGTCCCATACTCCCTGTGAATCAGTTCTTTTCATCATACACATGTTATAAACAGGGTAAAAAGGTCAATGATCCACCAAATTTCGCTCAATGAGGGCCCATAACATATCAAGAACGAATGTTTGGCGTTCATTCAAACAAAACCTTACACAAACAATACCCTATCAAATAGCATGTATTTTATCAAGGAAACTATCAAAACTACATGTATCTCTAGAACAACATCTATCACAACAACAAGAAATCACTAATGCACCTAATATGTCTGGGAAAGAATTCATGACATGTGATTTCTAGCTAGTTCCTAAATGATGCATGAGATTTCATACCCTCATCACATCGGGTTTCAATTGAAATTGAACCTCAGTAACATCAACACAAATAGCACAATACATGTGAGTCACCAAACGGTGAAAATCAGATCAACTTTAAACTTGAAAAACCATAAACATAGAAATAAACAAGGTAGATTGGTTTTTCCCTATACACAGGTCAGATACTCCTAGGGATAGCATATTACCATGTATCTATTCCATCCTATCCCTGACAATAGTCTCCAAACAGTTAGTCAAGAAGAAAAATAAAATCCTCCTATACCACTTTGTAACGTCCTGGTTCTGGAAGCCACCCAGAGGTTCCCCGTACCCAGTTGGTCACATGTCCTCAAGCACATTTCCTCGAATGCCAGAGGCTACCGACTGGAAACGAGGTACTTGGGTGTGATAGTGGAGAAACTATGCCCTCCTTGGAAGAGTAACATAGTGGAAGTAAAAAAATAGTAGTATAAAAAGAAGGAATAATCCATACAAAAGTAAACCGTGGAGGGTGTGAAATAATAAACTGAAGCACATAAATATATATGAATGATTAATGGCATTTATGTCTTGGAAATCAGCCAAAAAAATCACAATGCTGGACTACAACAGTACTAATCCAAAATATAGAATAAAGGAAGTAAACCACTCATCAGCATCACAAGCCATAGCATGGTCCCATGCTCTCTAACTCTACAACAAATCATATACCTGAAGTTGAAGGGTGCTTCCCCATATCTATACCTACAACAATATAATCTGTTTTCACCCAAAGTAATGGCCCAAATAGGGTGTGAGACTAAATCATAGTAGGCAACCACCACAAGATATGTGCCTAATAGTTAGTGAATATATGGCAGGTATAGTACATAAATTAATAAATAAGGAAGTACTCTGCATTAATAATCCACAGTTTCAAATATCAAGGAACAACTAATCAAAGCAGATATTCACAAAAGGAAACCCTCTAGGATGTACCCACTGCCTATCACCTATGGTCCTACATAGAAACATAATAAAATAGATAACACAATATGAAAACTTCTGGGAAGTACTCACAGCCTATCCCCTCCGGTACTACCTAAAAAGTACAAGAAACCCTCTAGGTAGTACACTTAGTCTAACCCCTCCAGTTTAGCTTATGAATAGACTCTATTAAGAATCACTCACCATCAATTCCTCTTATAGACTCGTATCAATAACAAAAGGAACTCTAGAGAAGCACTTATGTCACATTCCCTCTATGGCCTGTGTCGAGGAATACAGACACTCTGAGAAATCACTTATGCCAATTTCTGCAATGGTCTCACATCATAAGCAAAAACAAACACTCTGGAGAAGCCCTTACGACCATTCTCAGTATGGTCTACTAAAATAGGTTCTCATAGCCATGTGTAAGTCACGTAGGTATAGTAACACTTATCAGCCAAAGTAACCCTCAAGAACTTCATGGCTAATAGTCTATATAATATTAGAATATCAGAACAATCACACCATCCTACAACTAGGCGTGGGAAAGTAAACTCCATCCTAATAGAAAAACAAGATCCAACGATCAAAATAGAAAATCATTCATGGGAAAAAACATCCAAATCATAGCAGTTAACCCTATTCACATTCAATTAACCTCTACTCAAGCATACAAGCATAGCAGGAAAACAATTGGGATAAAACAGTAAACACACAATACCCCATTCATGGGTATTGGGAATCATTTCCTCATATAACTGAAAGACTTTCAACATAAAGGAACAAACCACCTACCTTGGCATTGGGAGATCAATATACCTGAGTCTAAGGGAGTGAATCGCCTTAAAATTCCTATGATCCATAAAAATGTAAAAAATGTTCCATATAGGTTAACATTAGAATGGATAGGAATCATTAAACGAAGCTCAAGAAGAAGGAAAAGATTACTAAGGAGATCCGAATGCAATCGATGGTGGTCGAATCAGAGATCGGACGCTCAATCAGGGGTTCAGAGGAGGATCACAGCCGTACAAGAGCTCTTGGCCGATCCAAACCTAGAAGATGGTGTTTCTGGCAATTAGATGTGACCCCGGTACATTTAATGAAAAATAAAATACATAGTGCATACATTGGAAGTACACGGTGTGTACTTGAAATTTCCGTACTCCACTTTAGGTGTCCTCCAGGTCACCCCCACCTGGCTGTGTGCATCGCCACTACACAACCAATACACGGCTACCAATGGTAACCGTGTAAATGGTGTGTACCTCGATTTTTTTAAAATTCATCTTTTTCTCAAATATGACCAAAAAAGGAAGACATACCTGAAAAGAAGATTTTGGTTCTTAAAAACGGTAACATTCAAGAGAGAATATGGGAGCGGGTGGCTCAGATTTGTGCATAGTACCCACATCTATTTTAGTAGCCTTTTATTTTGGATTTTTTAGGATTTAAAAGCCCTGTGGTGGGGAGAATGTATTGTCTCAAATTTGGAATGTTTTATTTGAATATATAAAATTGAATTATATAGTGACCAGAATTTTTGACGGTGTGTGATTCGGATTTGAAATAAATTAAAAATTTAAATACCGCGTGTGAGCAGTTTTCCTAAAAAAATAGAATCCTTTTCAATGGGTACTCGGATCTAAAATCCAAGGGATATGCTATGTTATGAGTATCGACTTTACCTTAGGTGGGGTATAACATTAAATATTGTGGGTCATCTGAAAAATTTAATTTTAGTTTGGATGTTTTAATGAAAATTAAATAAAGTTAATTATTTATTTTATTTTTACAGTTCTAAGACACAGCGATGTGTGTTATGGATTAAAATAACCAAGAGCCTGGGGTTAGGCTCATAACCCTGGGAAAACATTCTTCGATGATATCGAGTTTGAAATTGGGAAATCCTTTTAAGAATCTTGATGAATGACAATGAGCGATGACAGATGGAATCATTTCATTATAAGATCGAATCATGACTAACGAATACTCTCCCTCATCATCGACGATTAAGTTAGAGAATTGTTTTTGATTTCATTTTGCCTCATTCTTGGATTAAATGATAAATGCAAATCAACCGCCGAACAGGTTGACCCGTAGATCATTTATTCTTGTGGGAGGGTCTTTTATCACTTTTATTTTGGGAAATTATTCCATTTTTTATTTGATTCATATTTTTATTTTCTCTGTTTGATCCTTATATAGGGAGCGGTTCAATATCATGATGAATGATGGCAGAGGTTCATTCCTTCGTTCAGTATTTGGACTTATTCTCCCCTTCAAGCCATACATTCTTCGCATTCTTCATGGGATTATGAACAATAGATATATGTGCTTAGGATTCATAGTGAAACAATCCCAAATTAGAGATAGCACCTCATGACGACCCAAAATAGGTGCGACAACAATATTGGCAGACCAATTAACTCAATTCAAGGTAAATTGTTCTTCAAACGTTCTTTATGAGGGTTGATTGAAACATGTTTTCAGGGACGATCAGAGGCCTAAAACCAACAAAAATTGACATTTCAATGATGAAATGAACCTAGATCTTCATTTATGAGGAAAAACAGTTGTGTTGAGAATTGATGGATCATTCAATGCACTGGATGAAGAACCTATGATTCTGGAAAATCACATAGAAAACGGTGTGTTCTCCAAAGAACACATCATGTGCGGGCGACCCTATGGAAAATAGGGTTTCACGATGCAATAAGTGATGACATGGTGTGTGAAAACTGTCCAATAGCATGTGGGTCCTTATGTTTTACTCAGTATGTATCTCGAACAGTACACATACATGGGGTGGAGTACACGCCATGTAATCTCCCACATTGTTAGACTATGGTAGTTATAGGGTTTACCCCATGTACCATTACACGGGTTGGCATACATGGGTCTAAGCCATGTACCGACACGTGACTAGAATACATAGAGTGGACCCTGGATAATCAGACATAGTGTTTGACTATCACTATACTCCGTTTATGCAGTTTTTACATGGCATGTCTCCTGACATAGGTTGTTACACATGAGAAGTTACCAAAGTCAAGGGACAACATGTGACCTTCCTACATTCCTTGTACTTTCTTCTACATGTATTGATCTCCTTGTCCACCATATAATAATAGTGTTTCATTGGGGTTGGTTCCCCATTTTATTGTTCCCCTGACGGTCTGGTATCATTTCTATCCGTTGGAGTATGATCCCATTAGTACTACTTTCTAGATAGAGTCAAAATTCATACGAGAGCCTTGATGAGAGATCCCCTACCCATTCTTGTCCACATGTATATTTAGGTATCGACATGACCAATCATTTAGTATTTTTTCCTCTACATATTAGGTGAATCTGAATGAGTCATGGTATATGACAAGGCCCTAGCAGTGATCCTCATTCGTGTATTGTGATCTTTCCCTACTCGAGAGTATGTTCTCCTAGAATAAGTGCATAGGTTCTCTCTTCAGATTTATCATTGCTTCTATCTCTCTAGTGACACTTCCTGATTAACTTACTTCTTAGATAGACATCACCAGTGGTAGATGAATTGTCAAGTAATTTATCTATGACAAGGGCTTCATGGAATCTCGGTACTGAATCTCTATCATGGGTATACGGTCATTATAACTTATCTCTAGACTATGGGTCTCTTTTTTGAGTATATCTGGTTATGTTTCTCTTTTTAAATGTTATATAGAATTTTAATGTATAGATATGATTGTAAATTTTCCTTTTGTATTGATTTGAGGTTTTTGAGGACATATACTGAGTATTGTTATACTGACCCCTACACAAGATTTTCCCACACGTGTCTTATCTTGTGTAGATGAGCGGCCTTTTGAAGGAGTCTAGGGAAAACCAGAACTGGACCAAGAATTATGAGCTTCCTTATATGTCTTTGGGTTCCTACAGCTATGAGGAGAAGTACCAGTACCTATTTTCATCTTACAGGTTAGAATATATTGTTTTCAAACTCTTTCATTTTTGGGGGTTGTATTCTTGCTCATATTAATTTATTCTCTTTACATTCCATTATACTCTGTTAGTAGGGTTTAGTTTCATGCAAGTATTTTGTTCAATAGTGGGTTTTACACTTTATAATTTTTTGTCTTGGAGATTTGTGTGTGTGTGTGTGTGTGTATAGGTACATAGGCAGTTCTCCCCAGGTTAGTGATATGCTTACCTCCTTTCCTATTGGAGGCGAGATTGTGGAGTCACAGCTTGGGCCCCTATAGGAAGGGTCATGAAACTATCTAAGTAGAAACTATGTATTTTACCTATAATTTTATATAGATAAAATAAACATGATATATGGTTTCATGTAATTTGACTCATATAGAAAAAATAGAACAGATAAAAATGTCCCCTCACTTTTCATTACAAGCAATATATGGATGAAATGCTCACTATATCTAGTGAAAGAATGTGATTACATGCTAATTGTTAGAAAACATCACAAAGGAAAATAATACACCCCCATCAATCGTAACCATGAAATTTTATACTCTCATTATCTATAACTCATATGGGAATGATGGGCAATAACAAATTGTGTAAGTGAATTATACATCTCCATCCAATTTGGGGATCAAAAAAGTAAAATTAAACAATGGGAATTTTTCCCTTCAATAACGATCACAATCACTATGGAAAATAGCATTTTCAAATTCTATAGTATATATATTTATTGATATTATGTTCTATATCATCATTATATATTGAAATATCCATAGATGATCCTCTAATAAATCTAGTAAAAGTATACCCTTTAAGTGGACATGAACCCATGAACTAAAATCTAATGATTTATGGAATCCTGAATATCTTGAACTAAGATTACGACAAAACCTATATTTAATAATCTTAATATAAGGATATATCACCATAACATCATATATATGATTTATATCTCTCTCTATGTACTTACTTCATAAAAAATATAAGCTACTACCTGAATGGGTGTTTAAAAAACTATATGGTCAATCGACATGCCTCAAAATAATTGGCTCCATCATGACATAACTCAAAAACAATCATTCTTATACCAAATAAAACTATGAGACCAAAACCTATAAAAAATTCCATCATCAATAGAGACATCAACCATTGTAGATCACATTATATTAAAAATAAATTTCACTATGTATAAATCATAATTCGAATTAAATTATACAAAAACTTCATGAATATGGATACATCATACATAGAATATGTAAAATTCATATTAAAAATATTATTGGTTAATTACATTATATTTGGGTGATAGACGAAAGTCTTTAGAAAACTCATGGAATTAATGATTAATTCCATAAAAAGATGAAATAGTTGATCAAATAATGATTAGATGTGAGATAATTATTAGTACTAACTATAATAATCCTCTAGGATAAAAAACCACATAATAAATACATTAATGATTGAGAAATTAAGAATATGGAATAATAGAATGGGATAGATTGGTGAAAACGATTGTAATTTCATATTAGATTACAGAATAATTCCATCATTGACCAAACATTTATAAAATGATGATTTAATTTGATATAAATTTTAAAAATTCAACTCAGATATCTGTATGTTACAAAGAAACATCATGTTAGAAACCTGATTCTCATCCAAGTACACAAACTAAGGTCACCAACCATCATGTGGCCTATAGGGGTTATTCTGTTTTCATTATATCCATTCTAATCCTCTTCGATTATTAGCATGTAACATGGGGATTTTGAATTCATTGAAAATTTACCAACATAGGGCCCTTCTTCAAAAAATCTCACTTAGGCCTCCACAATGAAATAAGTAAAAAATATATTTTTTATCATGTTTTTTAATCCAAAATAAATCACTTAATAATTTAAGACGTGTTTTCACATCACGAGAATGGTTACATATTTATTTAATTATTTTATTATTTTTAAATAGTTTGACATTTTATTTTTTGAAAATATATAGGTTGGGACATATAAGATTGTTATTATTATATTGTTTCACTAAATTTATAAACTATTTATATATCAAAAAAAATATTTTGTGGTTTAGTGAGTGAGTATGTTAGACAAAATTTCATTAGGTTCTGATATCAATTCTTTTTAAAATATAAATTTGATTTGAGGATGATTTATATTATATACCAAAGAAATGTAACTTATTTTAGTATTTTAGAAAGATAATTAATGATAATTTAAATTAATATTTGATTACTCATTAGTATGGGTATCATATTAATGAATTATTTACATAAAATAGTTATTTACAAATGCAATGTTACAGTTCAAGTGATTTTTAGTAAGGTTGAGTGATGTACTAGTGTCATTGGGAATATTATTCCCTTTCTTATTGATCTTTTTCAGTAAATTTTTATTCATCTAATACTACGAGATAATGATATTGGATAAAATTATTTATTAGGTAAAAGGGCCCCCATGAAAATCCTTTTTTCTATAGGGAAAATTTGTGTTCTGTTATAACTCCAATGAATATGTTAAGGGGGAGTTATGAAACATTATGACAGATTATTTTTTGGAATGTATATTCCAAAAATGTTTCGAAATGTAATATTATTTTCCAATGGTTTTTGCTATTATATCACATCACCCATAACTAAATTAAATGTAGGTTATTTTTAAATATGAATTTTTAATTAGTGGGATGGAAATAAAAGTATGGAGATAATTATATTGTTCTGTATGCATGAGGTGACATGAAGGATAGTGGTATGTAAGGTTTATTCAATGTGGCATGAAGGCTTCTGATCTAACAAGTTGTAATGTATATTGGAAGTATTTATAGTAATCATGGCCTGAAATATCTAGAGTTAATCAACATAATATATTTATATTAATATATGAGGAACTATGTTTAATATTCTTATATAAAATTTTTGATGTCATATTATTGAATGTATGTTGGTGTTTAAGTGATTGGTAAAATTCTATAGGTCTACTAGAATTGTAAAATATCAACACATTTCTCTAGTTTTACATATGTTAAGATACGACAGCCCTGTCAAGTATATCCATGGAAATTGATTTATTGATAGATCTATGAGTAACAATATAATTTTTTATTATTTCTAAAAAAAATTGATATATTTAATTATGTTGCTATTAAATTTTTTCAGAATGTGTTCTTATCGAATTTAGTCACTCTCTATGATCAAATCCCAATTTATTGACAAAATATATTTTTATTTCATATTAGTGATAAATACCATGTAATTATTCTCACACACTACAGTTTCACTCAAAACAAATGTAAATGTTCATACTATATCTAAATTATCAATTTCATATTAAATAATTATTATATATATGCATTGATAGTTTTTTTGGCCTGAATATTTTAAATATTATATTATTTTCAATTTTTAATAAGTGTCACTAAATACTTTTGTTTCTTTTTATTTCTATTTACCAAACAAGTCAAAAGACTACTAATGTTGGTGGGTGAATTAATGTATTAAATTTATATTATTTATACCAATTTGACATTGTTCCCATTTAGGAAATTTGTTATTGAACCTATTAAACTAAATTAAATATTTTATTGGAATAAATATGAAAAAAAGATTTAATGGAAATATATTTTTAATTAATTCACCACAAAAGGATACATTAATAGGGAATATATAACATAATGTGTGAGTGTAATAAAAACCACTTTGAATTATAAGTAATTAGAAATATATAATAATGAATTAATGATCTACTCCAAAAACCACTGGACAGTTAACCTAAGATGGGGAACCGTGTAACATCAGGAACCCCTCCCCACATGGATGTTGTTGCTAACATGTAGTGACGTTATAAGGGATGTATATATTTGACAACATACCCTCAATATTAGAGTAAAAAAAAGTCGAAAAGAATTAATATGATCCTGATTTTATAAAAATATTTCCAAAAGAAACATGTTGTAATAAAAAATAAGAACCAATATCTACATCTTATATTAAAATTCTGTAAACATATCATTCTAACCAATAAAAAAATATAAGTGTCTCTCATATGATAGAAATGTGCAAGGAAACTAAATAAAAAAATAAAATAAAACTGGACACATTCTCAAACTTTTCCCAAGGATGACTCGGTCTCATCATCCATACACCATCCTAACAAGAGAAGAAAAACCAAACCTAAAATAGGACTAGTCCCTTAAATCCTACATGATAAATATGGTATTAGAATCTACTTTCTTAACAATGTGGCATGTGGATAGAGAAGGTGTTTGTAAATTTTATAATTCAACCACAAACAGAGTCTAAAATAAGAATACATCTTAGATAAATTGATTACTAAAACTTGTGAATCAAAATTAAAAAGCTGATAAAGAAAAAAAAATAAATACTAATATTGGTTTTCATGATGATACAAATATTTGTTTCCCTGATAATGGGTTAAATGAATAAATGATATGACACAAGTCAACAAGGAGAACTTTCCTTTTCAGGATTTTACCTGATTAGAACTCCACAGTTGATCATGCTTGGCCAGGAGTAGTGATTTAGAAAGGTGACCATCTGGGATGTTTCACATGGTGTGTGTGAGAGATGAAAAAGCACACCGGAATGGACTTGTGTTATCCTATGGGGACAGACATTATCCAGATGACACATTTGGGAATGTGGGTGGGACTTAGTATGGGGACCATGTGTCTGTGGGGAAACTGGTTGTACCATGTGGGATATGACATGACAACCGTGTTAAGGTGAGGTGTATGTGCTGTCAGTCGGCCCAATTGTCACATTTGGTATTAGAGGAGGAACCGAGCCTTATGTGTGGTGCATTTATTAGGATGAGATGTAGGGACCCCAATTATGAAATATTGCTCTAAAGGGGGGTGGGGGTAAATATAAAACTCTAGAATGATAAAGGGTTAATTGACTAAATGATATGACTCATGTCAACAATGTGCACCCT
This sequence comes from Viscum album, assembly GCA_963277665.1. NCBI lineage: Eukaryota > Viridiplantae > Streptophyta > Magnoliopsida > Santalales > Viscaceae > Viscum > Viscum album. Next base: position 1,759,413,373 of record OY728120.1, on the reverse strand, counting down.
CCTTTTCAAGAGTCTACCTTATTAAAACTCCACAATGAGTCGTTCTTGTCCTGGAATAGTGATTAGAGTGGGTAACCTTCTTGGATGTTTCTCAGGGTGTGTGTGATTGAGGACAAAGAACACTTGAAAGGACATGCATTGGCCTATCGGGACTGTCATTGGTGAGATGACCTCTTCGGGCATGTGGGTGGTCCCCAGGGTGGGGACCACATGTCTGTAGGGAAACTAGTGGTACCTGGAGGGCCAGGACCTGACGGTCATGTTAAGGAGGGGTGTTTGTAATTTCATTGGGGCCTAGTTGTCGAAATAGGTGAGGCAACCAGTTCTATATATCTCAGATCAGGGTGACGTGTAACACCCCAGGTAAATAATGAATAGAAATTTTCATATTTATCCATATTTGTGAATAAAATATTAATATGACTTTAAAGGGGACGCTATGCTCAATGACGTACCCAACACGCAACAACGAGTTTCTTGGGAATCTTACGTTGCACTCTAATAATAAAATAATATTATTTTAAATGGTAGTTAACATGTAGCCGTTGTATTGGCGGGAATGGATAGAAATAACTAAAATATGATTATATATGCACTTAAATATTTTTACATTTATACAACAAAAGATAAAGGCTTAAAATACGGAAAGAATTCAATTTTTGGCGTATATGCCCTAGTTTTCACTAAAGGTTCACTTATCACCTTTTAATGGTGATCCGTCATTAAATATAGTTTTGTTCACTCTTAAACATTCTTTTGGACCAAATAAAACTCTTATTAAGAATCGGGACATCAAAATTTACTTTGTGTAAATTTTTGGTATCTTTCTGATAAAGTTCATTTTTTTTAATGAATAGTGTAGAATGTTGTGTTTTAATTCAAAACCTCTTTTTAATCTAATTTATTTATATGATTAGATAATATTTTGAATTGGTTTTAAAGTTAAATTAGAAAATATTTTTACCATTTTATCCAATGGTGGTCATAGGAATCAATTTCACTTTGAAATTAGACTTAAACTGGTGTCAATCTTGTGATACTTATTGTTTTGTAAAAACACGCTATTTGCTCTGGCAGCGGGAATTAATTATTAAATTAATTAATGTGACTTATATGATATGAATTTTGTAAAAAAGACTTCATTTTTGAATTCGGAGTATCAAATATAGCTTAGGGTGAATTTTTGGTAATTTTCTGAAAAACTTCAATTTTTGATGAATAGTGAAACCACTAAGTGATAATCAAGCAAACTGATTTTTCAGTTAAATGAATGTTTACCACTAATGTGTATTGAATTTTGAAAATCCGACATACATGGTTGTCATTAAGAAGTAAAATGTGGTTCAATGAGATTATAATAATTTTTTGGTGAATAGTAACTTATTAAGTTTTTAATCGCGATTAGTGGTAATTAGTGTAGTTTAAGGTATAAATAATGCTTTAATAAAATGAAATGACCTAGACACATGTCCCAACCTTATTGGTTGTGTCATGTCCGACCAAGAAAAGCCATGGGTCAACTTGGGGACCCCATGGATCCACTTTAGTTGGAAAATGACAATAATATATATTTATTTAATGTTAAAGTGAAAATGACACAAACATAATATGTTTTACGAAAACAATTTTTAAGTGCGGTTATACAAGTCCAAATTTTGATTATAAATAGTCATTGGAAATCTAAAAATATTTCCTATATCATAGTTTTTTTTTATAATTTTTAGACATTAAAGAAATTAAATTATTTATGACATAATAATGATGCAGCGATGACATCATTATTTGACGATTTAATTAAAATGGAAAGATAATGAAACATCTACAAACTAAGCATGGGAAAAACCAATTGGATGAGTGGATTTCGAAGCCTTATCACCTTATCCACGAATTCAATCAATGTGGGACCTTTTAAAACCGAAACACATTTTCAAATAAAGTAATATTTCTTACTTTCCAAAAGTACCCCTCCTCTCCTCTTATAAAAGGCCCCCACCTCTACCTCATTTCACACACTTCTCAAGCCTTTGGCTCGGCCAAACCCTGACCATATGCTCTCTCCACATCCCTCTCCTCATCCTAGAGGACTCCCTTTGGGCAGAATCCTTTCAAAGTAAGCCTTTAGGCTTAAATCAAAAGGAGTTACACTTTTAAAGGTAATTCATTCTCTCATGTTCATTTGTTATATTTTGCTTCTCCAACCCCCTAAACTCTTTTTATTTACTTCTTTTGTAACAAAACCAGTATCTTAAATATACTAGGATGTTGTTATAAGATTTATTCATGCTACACTATCACACAACTACATCAAATGGTTACAGAACATACGGTTTCCGTGGATGGTGAAATTCTGCCTCCCGAAACGATGATTGTTCAATACTCATTTAACACCTTCAAAGGTGGCCATTATGATGTCACTATTTTTATATATGATATATAATATATTTATGTTTTATTTATGCTTCTGTATTTTTCATTTTTGTCTTACCTTTGTGGATTCCATTATGGGTATACGCGATATCTTCATTTAAGGAAGTGCGGACTACCGCCCCCTCAAAGTGATTTAATTCGTTAAATACCATATGTGGGATGTATAAAGGATGGAAATATGATATTATATATGATATTATACTTGAATTATAATATACCTTTATATCATTATTATTCCATTCTATAAAATATGAAATAGAAATGAAAGTAGCGTTCATGCGTACGTACGGCTTACCGTCTCCATGAACGGTGCATTTCATTTCTTACCTCTAAATGATTATGTAATGTTATAAATGCATGCATGTACTGGATATATATGACATATATGATATCTACATAATGAATACAATTCAGGATATAATAAACATTTGGCCACATGAACAACATGTAATTGAAAGAAGACCACTTTCGACTTAAGAACCAAATATCGGCAAAACAAATATTATTATCTTAAATGATTACATAATGTTTGTGACATGGTAATAAGTGGTATAAAAGTAATAATGAACTTGAAAAAGGGTTCTTAAGGAATTAGAAATTAACTCAAGTTTATTATTCAGGAGATTAAGGAACGATCGAGTCAAGTCGGACCCGAGGTAAGGAATCCTACAACTCTCTTTCTTTTTAAGTACACTCTTTTATGTCATTTCTTTTAATCTCATCTTTCTAATTATTGGGATGTTCTTTTATATTACTCATACTGTAATTTTTATGTTCATGTGATGAGAGACCCTATTCTCTCTCATCAATCCATTTTGGAAGTTTTGAGTGGCGCCGTTATGCTGCTGAATTTTCGTAAGGGATTTTTCATCTCACTTTTATTCTCGTGAGATTTATGCTACATTTGCCACAAATTCCATTGAGTGGTGTATGTACTGCCCATTATTCTACTCTTTGTGTAATATACTTTCGTTTATGAGTATTTACATCAATGACCTATTGTCTTTCTTTCATGGGGTGTATGTTTTGAAAGATACCCAAGTCGGTAAGGGAACCTTTCACCCTCCTCTTTTTTAGAAAGACTTCTTTTGTTGGGTATTTTAATTTACATATTGTTATGTTGGTATATGTTCTCATATATCCTTATTGATGTAAATTTTATGTCCAAGTGATGAGATACTCTTTTTATCTCTCATCAACTCTTTTTGATGTGATGTCGTTAGGCTGTCAAGGGAACTTTTTAACCCAATTTCGATTTCTTTGGGTTCAACATGTAGTCATTGAATATGTCATCCATTGAATATGTGTGAATGACCTTTTATTGTTTTACACTTAATATCCACTTATATTGGGTGTATTTATATTTTTCACACATATTTTTGAGATTGATTTGTCCTTAATTTAAGGATACCTTCTTTATAAGGGATTTCATCACATTTGACATTTCTATTGAGGGTTCATTGTTGTTATGCACCAATTCACTCTTATATGGTGTATATACTGTACATTGGAGTATTATATCATGAATCCTTTTATTCTCATGATATTATAATGTTCTGACTAAATGTTATTCCTCGATTATTGTATTCAAGTGTCTCTAATTTTGGTAAAACCCCTTTAACCAAAATATCGTTTTAAATGTTTTAATTATTTGTTCTTATTAATATCCATGTTTTCAAAATGGTTTTAAGGATTTATTTATATGGATATTAATGGTTTAAAATGTTAAAAGCTTCAAGGTGGTATGGGACACTTTGATTCAAAAATATCTTTATTAAATGTTTTAAATGGTTTTGGAAATGGTTTCTTTTTGAATGGATTCATTATTTAAATATCCTAAAATGTTATATTGTGATTGAAATGTGGAAATGTTATGTTTCCTTTATTCATGTTTATGTGATACGATTATGTTATGGTTCTTGGGAATTTTTATGAAGAACGGGTGGTTCTGTGATAAACTAAGGGCGGGTGAGCCCGATATAGCTCTCCAATGCATTGGATAACGCGAAGGAGTGAAACGTTAAGGTTTCTCCGAAGAGATTTTTAGGGAATATACTGTGATGGATATTCCAAACGTAACCAAGAGGGTTACTCCCTACGTAAGAATGTTATGAATGCCTCAAGTTACCTTTATGTCATATGATTACTATGATTTATTCATGATTTGATGAGGTAGGTTAAAGTGCCTATGTTTTATGGGTAAATTATGATTTCATTCTTGTGTGTATATGAACTCATGTTTCCTTTCCATATTTTTATATCCCTTACTGAGCTTTTTATTCTCATCCCAAGTTTTCGAAATGCTTTTTTCAGGTCAAGGGAAAGGTACATGATAAGACGATAGAGTCAAGGATGTGTTAAGAAAGATTCCATGTTTTATTTTCAATATGTTTCTGTTGATGGGAAGAATGGATACTATCTTTTATGTAACCACTTTGTTTAAATGTGGAATGTAATGCAAGTTTCATGATCTAATTCTCTAAAACTCTAAACCTGAAAAGATCCTCAATGTGTAATCTTGTAATAACTCAAGATTAAGTAAGTTTTAAGGCTGGGGCCTTATAGTTGGTATCAAAGGTCGGTTTAGATAACTTTAGAGGTTAGGGTATTCTTTAAGCATAAGTGACATTACCATAATGGTTAGAATTTCAGAAAGAGTCCTAATTTTAGATAAAGTGAATGAGTAATTATATCTTAGAGTCTACCTTCCTCATTAGTACATGATGTTTTTGTTGATATACTCACACTGACATTTATGTTTTTAGTGAATGGATGGATCTAGCAGGCACCAAAGTGACAATGGGTTTGAAGGAAACTGTGGTGGTTCTCTGATTATGATACTAGATGAGATGGGGGATTCAATGTGGAATATCATAGTTTTTCTAAACCAACTATCAAGGATCCATGATCAATCACTTCAACCTTCGTGAGTTCTCTAATGCATCATTTACGAGATGGCCAACTCGATGTGGAAATTCAGGTAATAATTATTAAGGTAACCATTAGGGTTTATATGATCCTTACTTTTTAGGTAATTATGGGTTACTCTATGATATGATGGAAAAGGAAAGGAATGAGATAAACTTGAGGTTAAAATATGTTATGAATATTTTTGAAGATTTTATCTCGTTTTGGGGAATGTTTTGAGAATTATATAGTTTTGGAAAAAGGACAACACGCAGACCGTGTGACAACCCGTCGCGTCGGACAAAGCTGCAGGAATCGAACCCACAACCAAAGTGCAACTGGTATTTATCGCCTACCACTGGACTACGTGAATTCCCTGGTTATTTTGACTGATTCTTTTTGGTTATATGATTTTATGAATTAAGAGTAAGATGATTTTGGGTTATTTATGAAAATGACTAACCTATCATGGAGGATATGTGATTAGGATAATTACTTTTCAATACGAGACTTTAGGAGCAACTGATGTTGTTTGGAGATAAATGTTATGATTTAACTTGGAAGACTATGTGACTAAATCCTTCAAATATTTGGGTTTCAATATTATATTGGTTTACTTTGAAGAATTTTATGGGTAAATTGTTTATCGGATGGTCCTCGTTGAACTTTGGGTTTTGTTGGACAAATTTTGGAGATTAAGCATAGATTTTCTTTTAATGGGTTATCCTTTTCTGGATTATCTGACCTTGTACTAACCTTTTTGGTTTTCGTTTTGGTTAAAGTCTAAATACATGGGAGGTATATAGTTCTAGTTTGTGGATTAGGTGATTTTCTAAAAGTTTATTATAGTACTCTTAATGTGAACAAGTCTTCCTAAATACTCGCCTTCAGGAGAAAATATGAGTTTGTGTAAGGAATCTAATAAAAGTTGATAGTCAATATGATAAGTGATTATGTTTCCTTATGAATAAATTCTTCAATAAAAAGTAACTTAAAACAAAAATGTTGTCTATTAACTTTTCCTACTGGGGAATCGAATACCGTTTAACCTATCACAAGTTTGTGATTTTCTCTTGGTTAACTTTCTCCTAAACATGTTTTCTGTCACTCTCCATCAGAACATGACCCTATGTTTTCTCCTTCATGTCCATATTTTCATACTTGGAATCCTAGTATGGGTTAACTCGGGTGACTATGTGCTTATCTTTCTTTATTTTAAAGTGATTGTTTTACCGACTCTTGTTCCGATGTGGGACGTTCAAGGATATTCCCAAGCGCAATTTTAAAATTGCGAGGATGCAATTCCCAAAAGGGGGGAAGGATGTAACACCCCAGGTAAATAAAGAATAGAAATTTTCATATTTATCCATATTTGTGAATAAAATATTAATATGACTTTAAAGGGGACGCTATGCTCAATGGCGTACCCAACACGCTACAACGAGTTTCTTGGGAATCTTACGTTGCACTCTAATAATAAAATAATATTAATTTAAATGGTAGTTAACATGTAGCCGTTGTATTGGCGGGAATGGATAGAAATAACTAAAATATGATTATATATGTACTTAAATATTTTTACATTTATACAACAAAAGATAAAGTCTTAAAATACGGAAAGAATTCAATTTTTGGCGTATATGCCCTAGTTTTCACTAAAGGTTCACTTATCACCTTTTAATGGAGATCCGTCATTAAATATAGTTTTGTTCACTCTTAAAAATTCTTTTCGACCAAATAAAACTCTTATTAAGAATCGGGACATCAAAATTTACTTTGTGTAATTTTTTGGTATCTTTCTGATAAAGTTCATTTTTTTTAATGAATAGTGTAGAATGTTGTGTTTTAATTCAAAACCTCTTTTTAATCTAATTTATTTATATGATTAGATAATATTTTGAATTGGTTTTAAAGATAAATTCGAAAATATTTTTACCATTTTATCCAATGGTGGTCATTGGAATCAATTTCACTTTGAAATTAGACTTAAAGTGGTGTCAATCTTTTGATACTTATTGTTTTGTAAAAACACGCTATTTGCTCTGGCAGCGGGAATTAATTATTAAATTAATTAATGTGACTTATATGATTTGAATTTTGTAAAAAAGACTTCATTTTTTAATTCGGAGTATCAAATATAGCTTAGGGTGAATTTTTGGTAATTTTCAGAAAAACTTCAATTTTTGATGAATAGTGAAACCACTAAGTGATAATCAAGCAAACTGATTTTTCAGTTAAATGAAAGTTTACCACTAATGTGTATTGAATTTTGAAAATCCGACATACATGGTTGTCATTAAGAAGTAAAATGTGGTTCAATGAGATTATAATAATTTTTTGGTGAATAGTAACTTATTAAGTTTTTAATCGCGATTAGTGGTAATTAGTGTAGTTTAAGGTATAAATAATGCTTTAATAAAATGAAATGACCTAGACACATGTCCCAACCTTATTGGTTGTGTCATGGCCGACCAAGAAAAGCCATGGGTCAACTTGGGGACCCCATGGATCCACTTTAGTTGGAAAATGACAATAATATATTTTTATTTAATGTTAAAGTGAAAATTACACAAACATAATATGTTTTACGAAAACAATTTTTAAGTGGGGTTATACAAGTCCAAATTTTGATTATAAATAGTCATTGGAAAGATAAAAAGATTTCCTATATCATAGTATTTTTTTTATAATTTTTAAACATTATAGAAATTAAATTATTTATGACATAATAATGATGCAGCGATGACATCATTATTTGAGGATTTAATTAAAATGGAAAGATAATGAAACATATACAAACTACGCATGGGAAAAACCAATTGGATGAGTGGATTTCGAAGCCTTATCACATTATCCAAGAATTCAATCAATGTGGGACCTTTTAAAACCGAAACACATTTTCAAATAAAGTAATATTTCTTACTTTCCAAAAGTACCCCTCCTCTCCTCTTATAAAAGGCCCCCACCTCTACCTCATTTCACACACTTATCAAGCCTTTGGCTCGGCCAACCCCAGCCCATTTGCTCTCTCCACATCCCTCTCCTCATCCTAGAGGACTCCCTTTGGGCATAATCCTTTCAAAGTGAGCTTTTAGGCTTAAATCAAAAGGAGTTACACTTTTAAAGGTAATTCATTCTCTCATGTTCATTTGTTTTATTTTGCTTCTCCAACCCCCTAAACTCTTTTTATTTACTTCTTTTGTAACATAACCAGTATCTTCAATATACTAGGATGTTTTTATAAGATTTATTCATGCTACACTATCACACAACTACATCAAATGGTTAAAGAACATACGGTTTCCGTGGATGGTGAAATTCTGCCTCCCGAAACGATGATTGTTCAATACTCATTTAACACCTTCAAAGGTGGCCATTATGATGTCACTATTTTTATATATGATATATAATATGTTTATGTTTTATTTATGCTACTGTATTTTTCATTTTTGTCTTACCTTTGTGGCTTCCATTATGGGTATACGCGATATCTTCATTTAAGGAAGTGCGGACTACCGCCCCCTCAAAGTGATTTGATTCGTTAAATACCATATGTGGGATGTATAAAGGATGGAAATATGATATTATATATGATATTATACTGGAATTATAATATACCTTTATATCATTATTATTCCATTCTATAAAATACGAAATAGAAATGAAAGTAGCGTTCATGCGTACGTACGGCTTACCGTCTCCATGAACGGTGCATTTCATTTCTTACCTCTAAATGATTATGTAATGTTATAAATGCATGCATGTACTGGATATATATGACATATATGATATCTACATAATGAATACAATTCAGGATATAATAAACATTTGGCCACATGAACAACATGTAATTGAAAGAAGACCACTTTCGACTTAAGAACCAAATATCGGCAAAACAAATATTATTAACTTAAATGATTACATAATGTTTGTGACATGGTAATAAGTGGTATAAAAGTAATAATGAACTTGAAAAAGGGTTCTTAAGGAATTAGAAATTAACTCAAGTTTATTATTCAGGAGATTAAGGAACAATCGAGTCAAGTCGGACCCGAGGTAAGGAATCCTACAACTCTCTTTCTTTTTAAGTACACTCTTTTATGTCATTTCTTTTAAGCTCATCTTTCTTATGATTGGGATGTTCTTTTATATTACTCCTACTGTAATTTTTATGTTCATGTGATGAGAGACCCTATTCTCTCTCATCAATCCATTTTGGATGTTTTGAGTGGCGCCGTTAGGCTGCCGAATTTTCGTAAGGGATTTTTCATCTCACTTTTATTCTCGTGAGATTTATGCTACATTTGCCACAAATTCCATTGAGTGGTGTATGTACTGCCCATTATTCTACTCTTTGTGTAATATAATTTCATTTATGAGTATTTACATCAATGACCTATTGTGTTTCTTTCATGGGGTGTATGTTTTGAAAGATACCCAAGTCGGTAAGGGAACCTTTCACCCTCCTCTTTTTTAAAAAGACTTCTTTTGTTGGGTATTTTATTTTACATATTGTTATGTTGGTATATGTTCTCATATATCCTTATTGATGTAAATTTTATGTCCAAGTGATGAGATACTCTTTTTATCTCTCATCAACTCTTTTTGATGTGATGTCGTTAGGCTGTCAAGGGAACTTTTTAACCCAATTTCGATTTCTTTGGGTTCAACATGTAGTCATTGAATATGTCATCCATTGAATATGTGTGAATGACCTTTTATTGTTTTACACTTAATATCCACTTATATTGGGTGTATTTATATTTTTCACACATATTTTTGAGATTGATTTGTCCTTAATTTAAGGATTCCTTCTTTATAAGGGATTTCATCACATTTGACATTTCTATTGAGGGTTCATTGTTGTTATGCAACAATTCACTCTTATATGGTGTATATACTGTCCTTTGGAGTATTATATCATGAATCCTTTTATTCTCATGATATTATAAAGTTCTGACTAAATTTTATTCCTCGATTATTGTATTCAAGTGTCTCTAATTTTGGTAAAACCCCTTTAACCAAAATATCGTTTTAAATGTTTTAATTATTTGTTCTTATTAATATCCATGTTTTCAAAATGGTTTTAAGGATTTATTTATATGGATATTAATGGTTTAAAATGTTAAAAGCATCAAGGTGGTATGGGACACTTTGATTTGAAAATCTCTTTATTAAATGTTTTAAATGGTTTTGGAAATGGTTTCTTTTTGAATGGATTCATTATTTCAATATCCTAAAATGTTATATTGTGATTGAAATGTGGAAATCTTATGTTTTCTTTTATTCATGTTTATGTGATACGATTATGTTATGGTTCTTGGGCATTGTTATGAAGAACGGGTGGTATCGTGATAAACTAAGGGCGGGTGAGCCCGATATAGCTCTCCAATGCATTGGGTAACGCGAAGGAGTGAAACGTTAAGGTTTCTCCGAAGAGATTTTTAGGGAATATACTTTGATGGGTATTCCAAACGTAACCAAGAGGGTTACTCCCTACGTAAGAATGTTATGAATGCCTCAAGTTACCTTTATGTCATATGATTACTATGATTTATTCATGATTTGATGAGGGAGGTTAAAGTGCCTATGTTTTATGGGTAAATTATGATTTCATTCTTGTGTGTATATGAACTCATCTTTCCTTTCCATATTTTTATATCCCTTACTGAGCTTTTTATGCTCATCCCAAGTTTTTGAAATGTTTTTTTCAGGTCAAGGGAAAGGTACATGATAAGACGATAGAGTCAAGGATGTGTTAAGAAATATTCCATGTTTTATTTTCAATATGTTTCCGTTGATGGGAAGAATGGATACTATCTTTTATGTAACCACTTTGTTTAAATGTGGAATGTAATGCAAGTTTCATGATCTAATTCTCTAAAACTCTAAACCTGAAAAGATCCTCAATGTGTAATCTTGTAATAACTCAAGATTAAGTAAGTTTTAAGGCTGGGGCCTTATATGACGTATATCATAACATATATAGGTTCAAGGGTTTATAACCAAGGAAACCACAACCATGAAAAAATATGGGAATCCAGAGAGGATCCACCATGAAATATCCTATAGTCATATCATAGGGAATTCATGGAATGCATCCAGGGAATTTCCCACTATATAAAAAAATAAAATCCAAGGAATAAAAACATTTAAATAACAAAACAAATAATAAGGAAAAAATATTATAATGAATTAAGAGTAATTGGATTTTACAAGAATTCTGGCCCAGGACCAAATCATTAAAACTTGAGAAATCTAGATAAATATAAGATGATCATCATATAAAATTCCAAAATTTACTTCATGGGAATATAAAACATTCATCTTTTCCATTCAATATTTGAATCGTAACTAAAATCCATGGAGGACCTGCTCTATATAATTAAAATTGTTCAGTTAGTGAGGGATCCAATGTAAATAATAGAATTCCATAGAACTAGAAATTCATGAATATAATGGTTCCCCATCCTATTGAATTCAATAAATTATTATAATGTAATATGTTATTAATCAAGGAGTTCCACACATTTTATACACATTACTGAATACAAGGGTAGACACACAACAAATTCAACCCATTTTATATCCATAATTGAATCCATGATACAACAATAGAGGAAATTATTACCTTAATAAATAATTAATTATTTAAATAAACTCATTAATTTCAAGGATGTTAATACAATTAATCGATATAAATATATTTCTCTTAACACATTCTTTAAGCATTCACTTGAAATTCAGTATTCCTGGGACTAAATTGTTTTCATTTTCCACCCCATCTCATACAAAGTCCAACATGATTATTCAGGGATTCTATATTTTCGTCCTCTAAATTTCCAAACAAGCTATATAATGTATTTTCTGAGAAAACCAAATAATAGATTTAACATTCTCCATATTAAAGGAAAAATCAACTCATTAGATCATTAGTCCAAAAAATATTTTATTCAATTTTCCCTATTTTATTATAAATATCAGCCCTCAATGAACATCATATGCCACCCCAAATCACTATAGTTTTATTAAAAACCCATGAAACCCCTTAGGTATTCTATATTATCATTAAAAAAATATACCTATAATCGTGTACTCAGAGTGTCTCATTACCCATGCATTATGGCCAACCAAATTAGTTTTCAACACTCACATAATGTTTCGAGAGTCATGGAAGATCCCAAAATCCCAACTAATTCCATAACATACTATACTAATCCCAGAACCCATTTGGTTGTGACAGAAATGACAATTAATTTCTCAAGGGATGAAACATATTTTGCAGTGTCTAAGTTCATGGTAAAAAAATTTGTGTAATCCTCAGATATGATACATGGGTCTAACTATTTAACTAAGTCCTCACCGAAAATAAAATAATATATTTTAAATTCAAGAAAAATCAACACATCACGTATAACACATACATTATAAAACTATAAATATTTTTTGGAAAAAATAGTAGATATAATACATAAAATATTATTATTTCCATTTTATTTCAAAATAAATTTAGCTTTAAATTATAACCTCCAAGCTCGACCTTGCCTGCGAATTTCAATTACAATCCTTAATTAGTACTCGATCCACTAGATATTTTCAAATAATTTAAAATATCAATTAAAAAAGAAAAAAATGGTCAATCTTGTTTATCGTATAACTTTTAAAATTCATCTAAATCAACAGAACACAATGCACAATAGATCCCCAAGAAACCACCTTCAAGAGATCCATATGGGAAACCATATTCCATTCTTGGTAATATCCCTTATACGAAGTGTCAATTATGAAATTAATTACATTCCAATTTAATGAAAATCACATTTAAAATAACTTTGAAGCTACACAACTTTAAAACTCTAGTCTACTATTAGAAGATAGTAAAACGGGGTGTCTATTATCTAGTATTAATATAAGTTATAACATAATGGGGTGATTCCACCAAGATCTGGTGTAATTTAAAATGAAGTCTTAATACGTTGTTTTGAAATTAAAAAATTAAAAAATTATATGTCAATGGATGGTGAAAGATGATGTAATTAATCTATTTTTTCGAAGACTATGAAAAAAACCTGGGCATAAGGTGTCTTGAAGAGGGAAGGATAGATGATATTTCATATTTTGTACAAGTAACAAAGAATAGAAAACAATAATTATCCCCTATAAAAACCAGAGGATGAAAAGCTGTATCATTTCCCGATAAAAATACCAACGGATCCCCAGTTTCTAAAAGTAGTGGATAATATAAAAACTAAATCTACCATCCATCCCAAGGTTCCAACCAAACCAAACATTCCATCCCCAATTCTCTCTGAAACACCTAAGTTACAATTAGGGAACCATTAATCATAAAAAACCCTATTTTGGGTTCTCTAACTCACATAATTTCATTCCAATGTCTTATTATCAAAATGATTCATACACTGTAGTATAAACTATAAATTACAATTTAATTTCAAAATCCCATAAGGATGCAGTGTATTAAAATCATCCACTTATAACACATATCTCCCTCATGAAGACCCATTGGAACTCTAATTATCTATATTATTCAATAGGGGTATTCAATTCCATAATAACCAAATATGTCAAATCCCAAATCACAAATCACACATCCGTAAGCACCATTTATGTTTTGGAATCCAAGTAGTGAAACTCTAATTTATTACCCTCTCATTGGACAAATACATCTAAGAACATCATTAATATAATTTAAAAGTATATTGGGAGGGGTTATTCCTCAGAATGGAAATGATCATACCCTCCCATGAACAAATATAAAGTTGAGCAGCATCCCCAAGTTCTTCTCCCCATTAAATCCCAAGGTGTCAATTACACTAGAAATACATAAACAGTTTAACCCTGAGTATAATGTTCTAATAAAAAATGAATTCACACATTGCTCATATATCTATCATAATAAACATAATATGTCAACCCTCGTCATGGGAAAACCTCAATGGAACTATGACTAAATCACTATGCACTACAAAAAATACTAAATTTCCACCTTGTATCCAACATTTTCCTCAAATTAATATAAATATAAAGAAACTCATATATAAACACAATTCCAAGACTCAATACCACCCAATATCTTAGGATCTAACACATATCATGGGCATTAGTATGCACATGGTGGGGAACCATGTTGCAACCCTTCCATCTACTCAGGAACACTGTGTCTGACATGATACCTAAAACCATGTCCAACCCATCAAGAATCACAACCTCAATAAATAATGTGAGGCTATCATCATATCTTAATAATTAAAAATATGAAAATCATCCCACTCTGCTACCATATAAACACTTAAGTGTCTCATAATGAGACACTATTCCAATACCTTCTCAAAGACATGGTAAAGAAAATCATATCCTAGGGTTAACATTTTAATATTTAAACACCTATAAGGTTCATTTTAATTATATCAAATTTACCAATAGTTAACTTTTTTTCATTAACTAAAGAACCCATTTTTTGTTAAATAGTGTCTAATTCATACACTTTGAGGGAAGAACATACATGTTTCTTACATAATTATGATTTTATAGATTCAATTAGATAAATAAATTAATCATGAGAGGTATATAATTTATTCACTAAATGAAAATATCCACCGTCTAAGGGTCTTCTTAATGAAATGGGTTCCCAAAATTTCGACCTAGAAAGGCCCACTACAGCTCATGTTCTTTAATGAACATTAATATAGTCATATAAGATAATCAAACCATATAATCACATAACCTATTATTAGAATGTGATTATATATCATAATATCCACAAATAATTCCATCATGATTATATATAGTTAAACTCTTAATGAGGTCTGATTTACGCAATACAAGTGGAACTCATTTCAATAATATCAACCAAACAAGATGGAAAATATCATTTGAATCTTGTATTAGAATTATAATATATGAAACCACACATGTACTCTTTATATATTAGTCCAATAGTTTAAAATCCATACTTCAAAACCTTGAACATCCTAAAAATTTTCTAGTGTGTCATCTATGGAAAAATAAAATCAATTGTTTCAAGTTAATCCCATATCAATGTGTCCCTCCACTATGATAAATTAAATTCATCAATACATTGGATACCTACTCTACGTCAAGTAATTATTACAAAGTAGTGAAAGTATCATCTTTAACCATATATTAAAATATTTTGTAAACAAAAATAATAAAGGGATATGATTCAATATTTTAATGAACCACCCTTGATGGTAATGAAATGGTTCATTGGGATGGTGAAACATATTAACTAATGCACTCCTCCATCTAAGATAGAGGTTCCCTACAAGTATGAACAGTCTATGGATGGTATAGTGGGAATATTATACCCTTAGTATTAGAGTAAAACATAATAAAATAACATCAATCGATACAATATATCAGATAAAAATCAAAATATAATAAAAAATATATAATAATCAATATCCACATACTATATCAAAATAATGAAAACTATTATTTTGAAACAATAATATAATATACGTGTTTCTCATGGGTTATCCTCATTTAATGAAACCAAAGATTAAAATAAAATTATATTGAGAACATTCTCAAGAATATCCCAACGCAAACAAAGTCCAATAATCCATACACCATCCCAGTTAGCCATGCCAAACTAAACATGAAACATTCCCAATACCTCATTTTTTACCTGCGAGAGATAGTAACAATATCTTCTCTAGAACTCATGTTCCATGGAGTACAAATTAGGTAAGAGTTAGAAAACGTTCACAAAAATATACTATATACAATAATTTAATATATAAGAAATTTAGTTTTTATAATAGGTTCAATAAATTTATGTAGGTAATATAAATAAATAGGTAACAAAAAATACCAATTTTAAGTTATATAATATTAGGTATCTCAGACATATCACCTCTACTCATTCTAGATATTTCAAATTAAGGTGATGGATCTCAAAACTCAGGAAAATTCTAGGGGATATCTAAGGTGACAAAAACCAAAAAAACCTGGGAATCCATGAGGGGTCAACTGGGTATTGACATATATTAATTTATTTTAACAATTCCATATCATTATTCTATTAGAGTCTTCATTATATAAATGAAATGAATATAAGGAACAAAACCATTTAATTCTCTAAAAAATATCCTAGGAATTGTGTGTCTGTAAAATATATAGTAACATGATTGAATAGAATCCAGGACCACAACCTAGGCATTTCATCTCGTGTAATAAATTCAAATATTGGGAGGTCATCATAAATAATTAAAAAGACTACCCTAATGGAATCCACAATATTCATCCAATAAAATGAATATCTAAAACATCACCTAAATCCAAGGTGGATACTATCCATGACATTAATAGTGATTAATCAGTGAGGAATCCCAAAAATATCCTAGAATTATTTTACACTAGAAATCATTTAATCCAATGAGAATCATACAGTGAAATTAATTCATGTCCACCTATGCAATCCACATATAATCATGTAATTGCACCAATTATATAGCAATAATGAAATTTGATTTTTGGAACCCTACTTAATTTCACCATTTACATATACATAACATAATCAAAGTGATGAAAATGAAATCATTCCATACAATAACAACACAATAATTATTTCAATAAATTTAATCCATTCGTGGATTATCGTATAATTCAAGGATCGATATATTATTATTTTAACACAATATTCATAGTTTTAGAATAAATTCAAAATTACAAAATCTTAGTGTATTTCATCGAAACTCTAGTATCATTCATGGTTCTAAATAACACTCTATTTCAGCCCTTGGTTTATCCCATAAATTTACTAACTCATTCGAAAATAAGTTGTCAATGATGCTATTATAATGGTCTACACAAGTTCCATATTCAATGATGGATAATCTCATGAGTACATATCATAATTGATACTTACATTCAAGGTTTATATATACATCTATATTAACATGAAAAATATTCTATTGACATTTTGTTTCTTTGAGGTCTCACCACCCATGACATATATCTAACCATACTTGTTATCATAACTGGATAAATTTTTTGGGTAACAGTTTATGTACTAAAACTTCTTCCATTTCCATAACTTTCAATTTCAAACCATCATACCAATTGAGCTACCAATTGAAAACTAATAAATTTTTCAAGGGATGGAAAACCTTAAATGGGGGTCAAGTTCATACTCAATCACATCCATTGTGTAACACCTCATGAAATTTTAGGAAATATTTATCTTCAAAAAATTTGAGAACATAAAATAAAATATATTATATTATACTCTTGGAGTAAAATTAAATTCAAATCACAAACACATTGGAAACAAATAGTACTTGGACGTAGGTCATAGCACCCAACCCCAATTGGATAACCCACCAAAAAACCAATTTTGTTACATTATATATTTTTTGGCCTGAAGGACCAATCGGAATGGGGCCCAGTACATAGACTATAGGCCCACCATTTGATGTAACAAAGGCCCATAACATATAATTCATGCATCACCTCCTCCATTTCCTGCATGTGTCGCTTCCCCTTTAATATTAGTGAGTTTAATTGAAACTTGTTATACTACTAAAATATTTTAATTCAAATTTAATGTTATATATATGTTGTTGTATTGAAGGGTATGAATGAGATTTAATAATTTATTATAATTTTTTAATTTATAAGGATAATTTTTTTTAAACAAATTATTTTAAATTAAAGTAGAAATCATTCGAGAGAAAAAGAAATATTTTTTTTGAAAAAATAATTCTTATGGAATGAATGTATCTTGATATTAATAAAATAAATTATTCCATAAAGGTGAATTATTTTAATGAAATTTAAGCATAATTAAATTGATCAAATAATTTATATATGAATTTTTCTATAATAATAAGAAGATGATAAATCCTATTTTACACAAAAAAATGAATTATTTTATAAAGGGAATTTTTTGCATTTTCGGAACTTAGGATAATATTAGTTTCTAAAAATATATTTACTGAATCTGAAAGGATTAATTACCTTGTTCTAGTTAGTATGTTAAAATTTGGAAAATACGATGATTTAATTTTTTTTCAATATAAATATTATCTTTGGTAAAATATATCACCTCAAAATGGGTAAGTTATGATAATTTATTTCAAAGAAAATTGATAAGGATATAATTTTATTTAATAATATTTATTATATCATGTTTAAAAAAATTTGTCACTTATTTCTACAAATTCATTTTTTTAATTAACACATGTCCTTGACAATAGATTTTATAGTATTTAAATCAATTGAAGTTACAAACCGTCACTCTCTCTCTTTTAATATCTCTTATATGTCCACATAGGGACAAATGAAGGTTATAAAAAAAAATTAATGTATATATAGTTATAAAAAAGTCATTTTACTTATATATATATTTATTTATAATTTTTTTTGAAATTATAGAATTACATTAAATGCTTTTGTAATTTTAATAAAAAATATCCCTAGTTATTAGAAAAAGATAAATTAATTTAAAATTATTAAAAATGATTTTATTATATTACATTGATCTGCAAATTTTCAAGGATTATATGATATATTAGTTTGGTTTAATAATATTATATTCAAATTCCCTCTTTTCGTTTATGTGTTTCAATTCAAATTAAATAAATAATATCAAAATGGACTATAATTATATTTTATAAAAAAATTATATTTTTAAATTAGTCAAAAATAATAAAAAATACTGACACAAGAGAATTTTGATATTATTCGTTTGAAAAAATCATAACATTTTAGTTTATATCCCAATTTAAAACTTATATATAAAAATTGAAACTCATTAATTTTGAAAACATATTTACGATATTGATAATAAATATTGGTTTACTAAGTGTAAATCCAAATGATAAGGTTTAAAATGACACAAGAAATTGTATATACTCTATTTTATTATGATATTAAAACCCTATCCTTCATTATATACTATTTTATATATATTTGGTGTCATTTGGTTTGAGAGTTAATTTATTAAATTCAATCTTTTGGGAAATTCCAAAAGTGCCCCACACATAATTTATTAAAGAGATCATCCTCCATGAATACAATTAAAATACTATATATTATATATATTATGTTCTTGTGGGTAAAATTACATCTTACACACAAACACCACACACACTTTGGAAGAATTGATCTAATGGAGATCTAAAAGAGTATCTACAATGAAGACGTAATTCCCTGACCCGATAACATTTATTTCTACACTTGTTTTCCCCCAATAAATATTTGGTATTTCAGATAAGTTAATAACATATTTATAAAATTTATTCATATATTGTGTTAAGATTATGAAAATAAACTTTTACACCCTCTTTCCAAATAAAAAATATGTGAATGTATTACTTGTGTGTACGTACAGATTCCCTTATCCACATAACGACAAAATTCATTTTTCATCACCAAATATTATATATGAATATTATTATGGGAATAATATTAAAATATTATATATATGAAATTATATTATTTATTAAATTATAGTATCAAATATACCTACCAACAATATATTTCTTTTTGATATGATAATGTCGTTCATGCGTAAGTGAGGACTAGAACCACGATGTAGTGATGTGATTTTTATTTGATTTATATTTCACATGGATGTCAATTAGGATTAATTTTATGAATATATATATATATATTAAATAATTATGATCCTAATTTTTTTTATTAATATTTATCTTTATTTTTTCCATCCCATGAATAATGGATACATCGTTCATGTGTACGTATAGTCTAAATTTTCTATGAATGGTATAATTCATTTTTATGTAACAAAAATTTATGGATGTGTATCAATATGTATATAATGCATATATATTATATTTATATCCAGATTAATATTTTTTATACGATGTAACCATGGTAAATATAAATGGACTAGAACCATTAAGTTTGAATAATGGTGATCAATGAAACGATTAACATGCATAAATGATTATTTTAATAAACAATTAATAATAATTGGGTGTGTTAAAATGTTATAAATTATTCCTATATGATATTATAAGTATGTAAATGATATTTTTTATATTTAAGATAAAATAAAATTTATTAAACATGAGTTTATTGTGATTTTAATCCAGGAGAACTCGTGATAAGGGGTCTAATATTATAATCTCATCAATTTTAGGATTTTTTTTATTATGTTATAATGATAAAATATTATGAACCACCTATAAATATAGACAAAAATATTAATATTTCACGGTATTTTCTTGTAAATAAATTTTTTATAATCATTTTACCCACTAATGTACTTAGAAGACCAAGAATATGTTTTTAAAGAAAATCGATATCATTTCTCTCTTCAATTGTCGATCTATTATCTACCATAACCATTTTTCCTAAAAAAATCCAAATATGTTTCTATATTTTTCTATTATATTTAGGTAATTATTACAAATGATTTACTTTTAATTTTTTTATGGAATATTATTTTTCAAATAAGGTAGTTTTTGAAATTGTTGACAAAAGTGTTGAAGGAATGTTTATTAATTTATAAAACATGAATGCAATTTTTTACACCATCTTGTTTAATATATTCATGGAATATAACATTATATTTTTTAAAGGTTTTTATCATAGAAAATGTTTTCCCTTATAATTTTTCTGTTTTTTAAATAATACATTTCAAAAATGGGATTGATATTTCCCTCAAGAGTGGTTTGGTTTTATTTTAATGGTGTTTTAATTCCTGAAATAAAAAAAACCTTATATCAATTATTATTTTTAGGGGATGTGATCTTGGAAACCATACTTATTCATTTAATGGATGGTTTATTTTTTTATGAAAACATGTAAATGAAGCATTTTTCATTCAAATGGGTTATTCTTTGATGAAAATATATAGTAACCACATATATTTTCATGTCCTATGATATGATGAATTATTTATGATCTTTGGAAATAAAAACATATTATTTTCATTATGTGATGCATTTGACCAGCATCAAACTCTAATGAATTAGGTAAATATTTATAGATTATTAGAGAAATAAGAACTTAATGTGGAAATAACCCACTTAAGTAAATGATATTTTCATTTATGATAGACTTGAGAGTAGACCATGAATTCTATAATTGTTTGTGAGCTCAACCCATTCAACTATTATTGTCTTATAAAATATCATTTAAGACTAAGTGAATTAATTTTTACTATAATATTAATTCATTCATTCCATATCTTCTTCCAAATGAATTATCTCATTGATCATTTTCATTAATTAAATTATAATTCTTCTCTTATGAATATACATACATTATTATTTGAATCTATATTATGATATATGATATTTAGGATATAATTTTAATGTATTAATATCGTTTTTTATTACCATTCATTTCATGTTGTGATTATATGAATATTTATATATCTCTTTTATACTCTTACTAATCATCATTAATTATATATTCTTTTCATTCTATCCTATGTTTATAAATATAAGGATTTTTCTATGATATATTTAAGTGTGGTGATAGATATAATGATCTAACTTAGAGATGTTTTGGAACTATTATCGACCGTTTTTTAATGTTTCCATGTTTCCAATGATACATGAAATATTCAACTCAATCATTAGTCAAAATTTTATTTAATGAATAATAATCTATTAAGATGTAATATATATGTCTAAGAAGTATGAGTCGGTATTTTTGGAATCATGTAAATTAATATTTTACCATTGGAAACTAGTATGAGAGAATGTTACTAACAACCCAATTGATATATTTATGTATAAGATAAAGTCATATTGTTTTGGAAATGATGAGGTATGAACTAGATTAATACTAAGGTTCCAAAGAAATGTTTTGAGGATTTAGGAACCTTATAAATTATTTTTAATGATTATGTTTTTCTCACTATGAATATGTTTTCTCACAGTATAATTATTTGTTTCATTCGATGGATTGAAACAAAATGAATAATGTTAATATTAAACGAAATGGGAAATGAAATGATTTTCTTATAAGGAAAATTCATTTTAAGGGAGATATAGTGATAAATATTATTAAAATGATAAAATAAAATTCTCAATATATAAATCACACTAATAATTATAATGAGAAAAGAAAGGAAAATGTTTTGTTGAGTCCTTCACGAGGCAATGCCCAAATTCATTTAGTGGGTCTACTAATCCAGTAGTCATTGAGAAATTTATAAATTCCATTTAAAATATATTTTTTCTCACTACATTGTTTGTATCACGAGAAATATATTATGTCTATTTATCATTTACATGGAGAAGAAGATTAGTGGTGGACTCTTATAAATAGCTTGAGTTAACAATAAGAAATTTAATCTACTGAGTAAGATGAAATTAATTAATGGTTTTACATCATGTACTTTCCTCCTATTATACATAACAAAATTTAAAAAGATATCATTAAGATAATGAATATGTACGTGGAATATATTTGTACTTATAATAAAAACATCACAAGACATGTGATTTATGATTTTTTTTATTATTTTATAACTTTATTTTAAGGCATAATGATTCTTAAATGGATTGAAACCATGACTTGGAAGGTAATTAGAAATAATGGAATTTAGTTTCATTGAATAATTAATTTGATGTGTTGTAAAGGTGCATATGGAAATTCGAGTTACCAGTCAATCTCATGGTTTTTATAAGAAAAAAAAATGGAATTCAAAAGAATTATAATAAACATATATATAAGAAGATGATAATTTATTTTTGGAACAATTTTTAGAAGAAATCACGGGGGAAATTCAAATTAGAGAATTTGTAGATGGTTTCTGTGGGGAAATAAAGGTCATCGGATAGTCAAATACCAAAATGATAAAAATAATCCACCTAATTATGTGAATATATAAAAATCTACCCAAAATGTACCACCCACACACAAGTGACTTCTAGGAATATAATTTTGGAATTATTATAACTAGTTCCAAAATATGAATGTTAATTATAATGATTAATCTCAACAATCACTTACTCAAATGGATGATGTGAAATCTCATGTGATGACTGATTATGATGAGGGGTACGATGACCACAATTTGAATGTTACTATTAGCATCTTATATAGAAAATAAAATTTATTATTTGATTATGTATCAACACACTATATTATATAAAAATACATTCATATGGTTATCATCATACCACCTCAAAAATATGATGTTGAGTTAGTAGTTAAAACCCCTAACAGTGTTATTTCTATATCACAAGTCTATTATTCACATCTAGTTGTAGTTAATGGTAATTTGCCTCATATAAATCATTTAAATCTTCGTCTTGTCAAACTTGATGTTATTTTTGGTGTATATTGGATTTAATTATATAATTCCCACATTAATTGAGAAGGATGAAATTGTATATTTGATATTACAATAAAACATTTGGTCACTTATCAGTGTGATGAAAAAATGAATATATAATGGATATTTCATCCATACAATGGTTCATTATTCATATTAAATAATGTTTATTATCATAAATAGTTAGGTAGAAACTCAATATAAATTATATACCTATTGTGAAGGATTTTTTATGTCTTTTGGGAATATTTTCCCAGTCTCCCACATTATATTAATGTTAACCCACATTATTTCTCATACCTGGGGCTATAGAAATTTCCAAGGATCTAAATAAAGAATCCGTAATTGAGGATTAATTATTGAAGAAGAAAATATAGTATAATCATGAAATGTGATTAAATTAGCTATTTTTATAACCCTGTGGTTCTCTTGTTTTCCTATTAAAAATAATGATAGATCAATATGTATCTGCATTGATTATTGAGAACATAATTAATCACTATTATGAAAAAGTATCCTCTCATCTATATTGATGAACTTTTTTATCAAATATATGGATATCAATACATTCCCTAGATTAAACCTCATTCATGATTTCATCAATTGAGGGTTAAGAAGGATGATATCCCCATGCCAACATTATTTAATATGCATGCACACTCTAGATTTGTAATGATTGTATTTGTTCTTACTAATACTCGTGATATCTTCATGAATTTACAAAATGAATCATTTATAGGTTACTTTGATTATTCTGTGTTATTTTTTATTGATGGTGAACTTTTTTATTCAATTTCAATTGAAGAGAATGGAGATATTATAGAATCATATATATGAACATATTGAAGAAGAATCATTATGAAAAATTTATCAAGTGTCAATTTTTTCATTAAATTTTTATCCATGGGTTAATCAATATCATTTGAGGGCATATCAGTATACTTTTCAAAGAAAAATATATTCATCATCGGATTAGACCAACCACTATGACTGAGATCCATAGATTTAATGTATTTTCAAGAGATTATCACTACATTGTGGAGAATGTTTTATAGAAATCAAATCCATTAACCATGTTATCTCAAAAGGGATCCAAGTTCCTTTGGATAGATGAATGTGATCAATTTATCATAGATATGAAAAGAATGATAGTCAGCACACATGTGAAAACACTACCATGTAGTGGAGAAGGTATTTTAATATATTGATATGGATCAAAATTTTGAATGGGATTCATCCACATGAAGAATAATATTTTCAAAGCTTATGACTCATTAAAATTCATGTTTAATGATAAATCTTACCGAACTTCTGTTTTGGAGTTAGCTATGGAAATTTCTTTATTAAACATTGATAGGAATTATCTCTATGGAGAAAGGTGTGACATATGTACTGATCATAATTGTTTAATATAAATTTTCACTCAAAAATAGATGATCAATAAAAAAATAAGATGGTGGTAGTTGATGATATATTGTGATTACTTAATAAATTAACACTCTAATAATGTTTACAACATGTTAGATGATCTGAGTCGAAAGGATCATGAAAACATTTAAATCATGGGGATCCTAAAAGATCCAATTTTTTAAGTCTTCAAAATTATGGATCTTGAAACACTAAAGAATGGGAGAAGTATTAAATTTATTAAAAGAGTATAAAAACCCTATTCATGAATCGACTAAAGGGAAAAATAAAGAATATGTAGATCTAAAAATGAAGGTGTGAAATGTCCTGGAATTCAACCATGATTGTGCAAGAATAAAAATGATCTAAAACCCTTTATGTGCCCTTGTGGTACTAGATTGGAAATAGGATTTGATGGATAATGAAACTATTTCTTCATTAATTATTTATCTCGGATATATAAATATTTATATAGATTTTAAAAATTATATATGGTGGGATTATATAAATAGAGATACACTATATTATGATTCTCGATGATTGGCATGTCATTAAGTTTATGAAGTGAAATAAAAGTCTAAGGGGATGTTAAAACCGTAACCCATAGAAGAATAAAAAAGGGAAATCATCACAATGGAATTTTTTATTATACTCCCCAATGATATCTAAAGGGAATAATTCATGTTGGCTTTTAATTTTTCCCTATATAATGTCATCAAACTTCATTTCTATTAGAGATGATTTATCCCTTTATCATGATAATCTATTATAAAATAAGTGGTAAGATAGCATGGTGTACCAATTTCCATTATATCTGATGGTGCACCCTGGTTCACCATGATGTTTCAAAGTAGTATTAAATGTGATGCATTTGAATAGTATAGTTTCATCAGTTCTAATCATCCTCAGATAAATGTTCTATCTAAGAGGATCATTCAAACTCTGTAAGGGTAAATACCTTAACCATATTTTCCCATTGTAGTGGTTAAATTGTTAAAATGGAATAATATGAAATTAACCACATCATAATGGACAAAATATTATAGTAGTCTTGGTAATATATATACATACATGATTCTCTAGTTACATTTAAGGAAAAAAATTGAAACACATTTTTTAAAGAATATGATTATTACCACATTAATAGTCTATAACATCGTGTTAATATTATTATATATTATTATACCCCTATATTAATCATGTTTTGGATTTGTCTTATTTAGGGAAGTTTTTGGGTGAAAATTTGAAAAAATTTGGATGTTCTGGGGTTATTAATGGATAACACATAGTTTTCCCAAACCATGCTCCACTATAAGGTAAACCATAAAAAACAAAATAGTTGGCATTTTTACAGCATGCACATGTTCTGAAAGAAACTATACTCTCACCGTGTACAAACTTTGAACATATCCAAATTATGGTGCACAGTTTGGACCCATGGTTTTTCTAACCATGCATCCCTACCTAGAAAACTTTGCATGCATGTTTTTTTAATCTGAAAATGTTTTTTTAAATTCCTAAACCCTCTTTTTATGTTCATGAAAGGCCAGTGTGTCCCAATTCAATTGTTTTCCCATTAAGGCTCACAAGAGGTCATTTTGACCCCAAAGAAAACCCTCTAATTTGGAATCCAGGCTAAGAAAATGACATTTAATCTATTCCCTCAATGAATCATCTACCCATTCTCTTTCTCCCACATTTCCTTATCACCTCCCTAGAGTTTACTAGAACACCATTTTATTATAGAATGTAATATCTATTGTTTTATAACATGGATCTATGGATGATTCTATGATTTTATTTTCTAGATTATTTTGTTGGATTTTCCTGATCAGGGATATGTATTTTGATATCCCGTGATCTGAAGTCTGGTTGTTCCATCTTTGTCATCTCAATTGATTAAACCCTAAATTTATTGATTTGGATACAATTTTTTGATTTAAATTCATTTTTTTGATATATTTATTAAAATTTATTTATTAAAAATCCAATTCCATTTAATTGGGGTATTTGTATTTGATTTGGCATGAAATTGGGAAAACCCCCAATTCAATTGAATTTTTGCGGTTTTGTGAAATTGATTGAAAACTGTGGAGTTTAAATTTTTAAATTAAAATTGTGAAATTAATTTTATGATATTAATTTCAAATAGGTAATTCGGAAAAATAATTTTAAATGAATTTGACAGAAACCAGTTGGTCTTATCTCGTAAAATGAATGATTTGATTTAAAATGGTTTTCATTTTTAAATGAAAAATTCAAAAAATTCAAAAGGGAGAATGGGATGAATTTTATTCTAAATTTATTGAAATAAAATTACAATAAAATGAATTTTATTAGAGTCTATGAGATCCTAGATAGTTAGATATTAATTTATAAAAACACTATATTATTTAAAACAATAATAATACAAATGAATTAGGTTACATCCCTGATGAGATGGTGATTATTCCTATATTACTAGTGCCAAAGGGACATGTGTACAGATATTTCCATTACTACTATTTGTATATGAGGGCGTCCCATAGCCTAACAATTTCATGCCTTTAAGAAAATTACTATTTTGATGATGTGTATAAATTTAAAATGTTTATTCTGATGTTTTTAAAGTGTTTACCATGCCATTTAAATTTATATAAACTATTTTATATGAAATTTTTCTCAAGCCATTTGTTAATAGTATTACCATAATTTAAAATTTAGAGAGTGATTTTTTAATATGCCTTCAAAATTTTATACCTATTTTTGTAAAATTGAAATATTTATTTGGTTAATTATTCTTCCAACCTTCTTATGGAATCTCTAGTGAGACCATATTCAGATATTATATCACCCCAAACATGTTCCTTTAAGTGTTTGTAGACTATATTATTCTAGGTAAAATCATTTTTAAACATCCTCTGGGAGGTGGTTCTAGTTATCGATCCTTGGTCGTGGAGGGTTTCTTCTGCTGGGACATGGGTTGTTCTTTTAGTCTTCTAGTATGTTTTTTTATTAATTTCAACTACTTATACATGATTGAATTATGGTAATGTTATCCCATTAAATTTTTTCTTGTATTCATTCTAACATGTATCTCCTTCTTACACATTCATTGTGGAAAATTTTTTTACACATTTATTTTTCCTGATTCAAGGTTCTTGTTTCCAACTCACGTGGATAATAAATTCCCTTTAGTCTATGTAAAGAGAATATATGTTATTGGGTTACTAGGATAGTTCAAGACAAAATTTTATCAGTGATATATTTTGAGATTAATTCTCTGAGTTTAGTTTGAATTAGAGTAATCTTGTCAGGACTTAGGATGTATTTTTTATTGAGTGTCTGTCTAGATGTCAGAGTAATAAACATTAAATCAGCATGGGTGGTTTTGTAATAATGTATTGAGTCATTTTCTATTCTTTTTCAGACATTTTATTTGGATTGATTGAAGTCAAAATCTGACTATTCAATGTATTCTATTGATTTTTTGTAGCATGTTGACTATGAAAAGATGTGTGAATCAGATTCAGGGGAATCTAATGATGATCCCCAATGAGGGAATCCTCTCATAGACCTTAGACTTTTTGGGGTGATCGTGAATATTATACAAGAATTGGTACATGGACCACCATCAGTTCTTGTACAGACTCCAGGTGTAGAACCACATAGGAATGTTTTTAGGAATCCTACATAGGCTTACCATTCCCTAGACGAAACAAGTGTTCAAAGACTCTAGTCATCATCAATAGGATAATGAATGGTTGAGAAGGATTGAGTGTATTTTTTAGTTCTAAGAGAAATCTGAGGAAATTGATTTTATGTAGTGGGACATGATTGATACAATGAAGAATCAAGAGGGATTAGAGTGGAAAGAGTTCAAATACCTTTTTACTGACAAGTTTTACCTAGTGGTGATTGTTTTATAAAATTCTTTTTAGTTCTTAAAACTCAAGCATGCTGACAAGACCATCACTGAAAATGCAAACTGTTTTGTTGATCTTGTCTAGGTTTTACCTGAGATGGAATCAAATGAGATGCTAAAGACTCAACTGTTAGAGTTTGGACTTTGAGATAATATTCATTCTCAGTTTTCCATAATAAATTTTATTTCATATAATGATGATCTGGATAGATTTCTAATGGTCCAAAGTGACCTGGATGGTAAGTCAGGGTTAATGGGAGTCCCTTTTTCTCCAAGTGGCAGTGTGAATTACTCTATGAGAAAGAGGAAGTGTGGTGGTTATCATGTTGTTTCTCGACATCATGTTTTTTATATTTCTTCTAAAGTTCCTTGATGAATCCATATTACTTTATAAAACTATGTAGATCCAAGGAATTCTATTCAAGGATTCATGGAGGCACCCATGATATGTGCCCTCTACAGATCCTTAGGACACATTAAGAAGTTATGTCATGTAATTCCTATAACAAATATAGTAAAATAATATGCTTTAGTAATAAAGGGTTCAATCCACTATAATTTAGTATAAATCTTCTTCACATGGTGAAAGAGTCTTCATAGAATGCATATACGGTTCCAGAGACTCAGAGAGGTAACATCTCTATAAGTTCATCCTTAGTTATGTAATTATTTGATATTGGTGCATCTAATTCATTTATATGAACCTTTATTGTTAATCTAGAATTTATTCCTATGGATATGTATTATCATCTAATGGAAATTATTAAACCTCTTTGGACAAAGAGACAGCAGGGTAAATGTACACTTTGTGGTTTCTCTTTATCAGATGTTGAGATTGATTGTGATTTTATTATTATAAATAATAAACCTATATGAATCATATTTGGGTTGTATTTAATCATTTCCTATATTTACATGATTTAATTTTATCTTCAATGGGTCTCCATTATCACACTCGAATGTATTTGATGTACCTTTCAATGAGAATTGGACCTGAGGTCGAGTAAACCCACAACCTCTAACACAGAGTTAGGGAAAATGGTATTTTAGTTGGATTTTTATCTAGAATAAGAATATTTGAGAGCTGATATCCCCCAAATCTCATTAAGGTTCATAACATTTCCCCTTTTGACTTATTTTGGTATCAACTGTTGAGGATGTAGAATTCATTGTCGAATTAGTGTTGGGTACCCAGACAATTACAATTCCTTCTTAGCAAATGGAAACAAATGAAATGAAAGAGCTGAAGGATGAGTTAAATGATCTTATAGATAATGTATTTATACACCTGAGTGGGTCACCTTGGGCTTCTACAGTTATATTTACTCGGAAGGGTGATGGTTTAATTTTCCTCTATGCCGATTATCAGAATATCGGTAGAGTTTTGTTTAGGAAATGGTATCTACTTCCATGGATTGATTATCAGTTTTACTATTTTAAAGAGTAAAATTTGTTCTCTAATGATAACCTTAAATATAGTTAAGATATTTTAAGAATAAATGAATTCGATAATCATTAAACGACTATTCAGATCAGGTATAACAAGTATAAGTAACATTTCATGACTTTTAGTTTATCTAATTCTCTTATAGTCATTGTGGATTTAATTAAAAGTATTTTACAAGAGTGTCTTGATAATGTTTTTTAGTCCTTATAGATGAAATAATTAATTAGTATTTATATTAGGAGGATCATGAGCGTCATGATTTATATTTAGAATTATTCAAAAATCACCAACATTATTCCAATATTTAGAAATGTGATTTTTTTAATTCAGAAGTGATGTTTATGGGAAACGTGGTTTCTGAACATAGTTTGTAAGTGAATCCTTAAAAGGTTAACATTGTATTGACATGGGAATAACCATTTAATTTTTTTATATTTAGATCTTCTTGGGTTTAGCTGGGTTTTATCGTTACTTCATTAACGACTCCTCAATGTTGGTTTCATCGATGATTAGTCTAACTCGGTTGGGAGTAATGTTTTGTTGGTATAAGAAATGTTATAATTTTTATTTTTATGTAAATTTTTTTTTTCTGCTACTCCAGTGTGGACTATCCATGTGGTTGGGAAGGGCTATGTGGTAATATATGATGAATAGGGTTCAAGTATGGGTTGTATTATTATACAAGGTGATCAAGTCATTTCTTATGGATCTTTTTAGCTTAGGACACATGAAAAAAACTATCCCACCCATGACATTGAACAGTAAAATTTAATGAATTCACTTAATATTTGGTTTTAAATAGATTTTAAAAGAATGGTTTTCCCAATTTTATAACCAGAAAATCTTGAGTTATAACTTTTCTAAAAAAGATTTCAATCTCCATTAGAGGCATTGGGTGGAATACCTATGATATTTCAAAATTGTCATCACCTTTACCCCATGGAATTATAATGTCATGTCAAATGATTTGAGAAAGAATCTTATTAACTAGCCTAAGAATGAATCAACATAAGAGTGTAACATGATGCATCTATTTGCATAGTTCTATATTGGAGTCTTGAAATTTGGGGATGAGGTTTCCTTGGAGGATTCTTATTTGACCTCCATTTTTTTGAGATGATTCTTCTGTAACAACATCTGGAAGATGAGTTATATAGAATAATATACCACCATTATAGTGTTGATATTGTTTTTGATAGGTCATTCTCTTTGGAATTAGGTGTTACTATAATCGTTTTGTTGCACCATTATCGGTAAGGAATGTTTTTTTGGGGAATTTTCATAATTCCATGTGGGATGTGAACCCTTCATCCATGATTATGTTCTATGATATGCAGAAAGATTATAATGTCCATGTATGGGATGGGGAATTTATAAATTTATCCTTAATTGTTATACATTCCAACATGTCAATCACGAGACATAGAAACCATCGGGACTGAATCATGCACTTCTTGTTTCTATTTGGATGTGGGATAAGATCTAAATAGACTTTTTGGTTGGTCTTATACATACCCAAAGAATGAATAATGATATATGGGTTGTGATCGATCAAATTTCAAAATTAGTTCACTTTATTCATAATTATTATACATCCAAGTTTTAGGAGTTTGGAAATCTTTTTGTGAAGGATATTTGTAATTTTTATGGATTTTCATCTGTTATAGTATCTGATATAGATCCTTGTTTTACATCTAACTTTTATAGTGGTATTTAGAAGGCACTAGGATCTCACGTTTGTTTGTGTATGTCATACCATTTGTAGTCTAAAATATTTAGGCATATTATTGAGGATATTATTTTCTCTTGTGTTCCTAAATTTTTTGGGGATTGGGATAACCATATTGGGCTAGAAAATTTTTCTTATAACAATAGTTAATTTTTTGTGATATGAATGTATTATTTTGAGGCCTTGTTTAGTCGGACATGCATATATCTGTTGGGTTGGATACAGATTAGTGAATTTTCCTTTGTTGGGACGAGTTTGTTATGAAAGATGACATAAATGATTTTGTACATTGTTCTGATAATGATGATGGAACATAGCTGTAATAATTCTTATGTTGATCTTTGTTGGAGAACATTGGAGTATTTAGTTGGTGACAAGGTATTATATAATGTTTCACCCTTTTATTTTCAGTGATGGAATGAGAGGAATGATAAAATTGTTCCTCATTTTGTGGTACATTTTTAGGATTTTGAAAATGTGGGAAAATTTGATTATCATTTATCAATTTCACCATAGATAACATTGAAATATAACTTGTTCAATGTATCTTAGTGAAAAATGTATCAGTATGATTCATTCATGTTCTGTGTACGTGTATAGACACCCAACTTTTTCTTACATTATTATTACATCATTTTAATGATAATAAAAATAAACCAATACACGACTAGGATCAAAAGGTTCATTTCTTTGGGAAAACAAAGACCATACATAACTATTATAAAATAAAACGTAACCATTTATTTAATTCCTTCTTCTCTAGCTTCTTATTAGCCCTTGAATTCTCCTTAGTATAAGTAGTCACTAGAGGATATACATAAAATATGTGTGAGATAAAAGCCTAATAAAAGGATAAATAATAAAATGAAACAATATAACATGGCGTGAGAATAATCATTATCATCATAACATTGAAATAGGATCATAATCATGATATTCAGCATCAGGATAAGACTTTGAATGTGGCAATGCATAAAAATAAAACACCATGTCTTAGTGGCCAATTATCACACATATTTATGAAAAAATATATTGTAGTGTTCATGCGTATTCCAAATTACTCATGATAATCCTCAGATTACCCAATGCATTGGATCACTATATAATTCTGGGCACAACCATCACATCTTCACATTTAAATTGAGATATATAATTCTGGATTCACCAGTCACATCATAAAATTTACATTATCATGCATTCCACATATAAAATAAATAAATCATGAACATAGATAACCTAGGGAAATTTATGGGTTTTATATCATAATCATACATTCATAAACATTGGGTTCTCAAATAAAAGGGGGAATGAAATACTTGATATAAGAATCATTAACCTTGAGTTTGAGGTAAAAGGTGTGTTTTGAAAGAATAATTCTTTTAGAAAACATTGAGTATTTCAATAAATTTCGTAAAAAACATGTATATCCTAGACAATATAATATAATGATGAATAAATTATTTTTATTGAATAACCACACTGAAAATGGGGGGAAAGAGGGAAAACCTAAATAAAAAAAGTCGGGTTTGATAAATCTCATTACATGTTTTCTACAAGTTTCCTTCATGTTAATATACTATATAATAAAATTATTTTTATTAATTAACAATCCAAGAAACCTTTGTATAATAATATGATTATTTAGGGGTTTATTTTGTTCTATTATAGGCCTTTTAATGAGTTATAGTGTTTAATTTTATTTTTCGAGAGATTTCATTTTCGTATTTTTCATGATTGGTTCATTTTTATACATGATTGAATGTTTGATTATGATCTGGATAAACATCCAGAATTGTTTTTATATTTCTATTAAAATAATATTCAAGATGTTTAAATTATTTTATTAAGGATTGTTTTATATACCATGAAGAATATTCATTAGATAAAAGTAAATGAATATCATTTTAGGTTATTTTTTGCTGCTTTTTATCACAACGAATTTGTTTTGTTTTATCATTTATTATTATGTATATATGTTTGTTATAGGACAAAAAAGTGGTTAAAAAATATAATATAATATATTATTTCAACAATTTAATGTATTATTTACATCTCTTAAGTCATTTAAGGAAAAAGAAAGTTCATTGCCCATGATGTCAGTAAATTGACATTTAATGAGTGATTATTTCATTTTTAAGATAAAAGAGAGAGAGACAAGAAACATTAATGGTGGATATTACATTAACATGATATAATTCCAATATATTTAAGGAACAGTATTTATCATTCCATTTGGATTAAGGAAGATGAGTATAAAACAAGAAAATAAAATTGAGCAGAAATGAAATTAAAATAAATTAGAGAGGATTTACTTCTTGACTTCTCCTTTTGAGATCCTCCTCAAGGCACATAGGCTTTGTTTTCTGATGAGATAAAGAGGTGACAGACATGAATGAGGGACTAGGGAACATTATTTGAAAAAATATAGGCAATTTTCAATGCTTTAGAGGAGTGAGGACAAGATGGTGTGAGGGAAGGTATTTATATTTAGGATATGGGTGTTTTCTTATTATTTTAATCATTAGATTATTATTTCGTTCAAGAAAATATATAGTGGGGATTATTGTGATGAAATACAAAAATTAGTGACTGGGATTACAAACCAATAGTCACGTATATCATCCATGAATCATGCATAACTCAAAAATTCTGGTTTTTTACATTTATCATAATGTATCATATTTACTATTCACAAAAAATCTAGTATTTTAGAAAAATCCCAACAATTTACCATAACCATTTTTAAATTTTAAGGATTCAAAAATTACCTCTATTTTATGAAAATAATCTTCTAAATATCAGTAATTCAATTTTTAAATAAAATCATCATTTACTTGGAAAATAAAAATTTTAAAACTATAACTAATTTTATAACACATTGAAAAAATAATTAAGGTCTCATAAAATTATCCTAAAATCATAAGACATAAAAATATAATTAATTAATACATTTTTTAAAAATAAATTTTATTTCAGATATATCATAAAATATTTACGACTTATAAAAATACTCAACACTTAATTAATAGTTTTTAAAATATATATTTACATATAAAATGATATAATTATATCATATTGTAACTTATAAGACAGATAAATTTAATTTATTCTATCATTAATACTATTAATATTCACTTGGCCAATTTTTTATACATAAGATTCATATTACTATTCATAAGGTTAACATTACTATTCATAAGGGTATGTTACTATTCACAAAAAATTATGTTTTTCCTATCAGACTCTGAATATATTAATGATCACAACCATGAATGTCATATTTTGAAAATTCAAAACACATAAGTTGAAACATTATGTTTAATGACTATTCTATAAAGGTCACATAGTGTGTATTAGTTCATTTATGAATGTTGTGGCATTGTTTTTCCCAATTTTATTTTATGTGACATAATTATAAGAAGGGAATTTCGATAGATAAAACTTTATATCATTAAATTGTTATCCCTTTTTTAATATCACCACAAAATTTTGTTTTACCAATATAATTGATTTTACATCTCCTTCATCTCCCCCTCTGGCTCCCAAGTTTCTTCTTCATACATATGGTTCCTCCACAACATTTTATTAAGGTGTATTGTCATTTTGTGTAATGCCTTATCTCTCCCATACAAAATCATTACTGGATACTCCTCATATGATTGATTGTCTTATATATTTACCCCATCTGAGTTTAGTACATGTGAGGGGTCAAGAATGTACTTCCTCAGGAGTGATTAATGGAGAAAATCATGAACTTGGGCCATATTTGGTGCAAGTGAAAGCTGATTGGCCATGACTCCTACACAATCGAGGATATCAAATGGGGAATGTACCTTGGGCATAGCTTCCCATTTGTTCCTAATAGTAGGACTCTCTTCCATGGTGATATTCGATAGATTAATTTACCTACAATGTCGAACTCCAAGTCCCATCGATTTTTTTTTGTATATATATTTTTTCAAATCTTAGTATCATTGATATGTTGTTTGTTGGAACCATGGCTATTCTATGCATAAATTAGAGTATGGTTCGTGTTTGTTGTCAATCCTCAGTGGATGTTCAGAATGTGTGCAAGTAATGTGATCATACAGTTCAAACAGACAACATTATTAAAGGTAGAGCCATTTTCTAGTGTTTTCCATATTTTTGGGTCTCAAAATCAGAAAATGAAGACATGGATTGTTGGTAATAGTATGTGTGTGAAAAGAGGAATTGGTGCATGAAAAAGGAGTTTTTTGTGCGAAATATTTGATTTGGGCGCAAAAAACAGCATGGTGCGTGAAATAGTGGATCGAGGTTTTTCATGGAAATAGTGTTTCGGAATCAGAACATTGAAAAATGGAATAGGAAGGGGCTGCACGAAAAATATGGAGATGTGTGTGAAAAGCGGTACCTTTGTGACATGTTACACACCAAAATGCGAGATTTTTTGCACCACATGGGGTTTTGCACATGGGGGTCTGAGATGCCTATAAATAAGAGGTGACCCCCATCATTCTGTATGGTTGAAGACTTAGAGAAGATCCATGGTCTGATGAACATAAAAGGTTCGCATAAAGCGGTTTGCGTGAAAAATTACAAAATGCGTGAAAAATTCCGGGTGGTGCAAAAAATTTCCTGCTGCGCGAAATATCCCGGTTTGCACAAAAATTCCGAGTTCCGTGAAAAATTACGTGTTGTGTGAAAAAGGAAGAGTTGCACGTAAAAATTGAGGTGGCACGTAAAAGATTCAGTTGCGTGAAAAAGGGAGTTGTTGTGTGAAATATTTTTTGGCATGGAATAGTAAGGTCTTTTTTGAAAAGGGTCGGTGTTGCGCTCAATTGTCAGTGAAACTTGTTTGCACGTTATGGTTATTCGGTTCAGTGGTTCAGTGCATACAAGAGCATCATTTCCGGACTTCGATGCAAGTAGAGTATCGTGCTAAGTAGAGGCAAAGACTTCAATGTGAATCTATTGAAGATACCTTCTTGTTTATTAACAAATTGTGATTTCACCGAAGGCATTGAGCAAGGGGGAGTCAACAGAAGTGACCTGAGGGATGCAATGGGCTATCCTTGTACAATTATAATGTTAGTATGTCTGGGACAGAGTGACTATTCCTGAACATTTGTAATCCACAACTATTAATGAATAGTGGATCTTCTTACGACTGACAACTAGTCTATGTATGCAATTTTGACGTAGCCCTGAGTGGTGAAACAAGTAAAAATTTTTGTTTTTTCACTTTGAATGTGAATGTTTGATTTCATCTCATATCCATCATACAGGTTAAACTAGATACTACCAACGTGGGAACAAGATCCATTATTTTAAAAGAAACAATTTGACACTCTGATTCACCCCTCTTTTCTCAGGGTGTCCTGAGGTCCTATAAGTGGTATCAGAGGCATGTTATTGCTGTTTGAACTACAATTTGTCGTCATGGATAATTTTGTCAATGCTAGGGGAATCCCTATCTTCGATGGAAATAATTTTCAGATTTTGATGAACAGAATGAGATCTCATTTATTATCTTTAGGACTAGAAGTCCCCTTTTATATTGTGCAAGGAATACATGTTACTAATACAACAAATCTTGATATAACTGATACTAACAGGAATGTTCTTGATACAAATGCTAAAGCTCAGAATTCTATCATTGTGGCTCTTTCTGATCAGATCAATCTAAAGATGGTGATTTTCAATTCAAAAAAATCTATGTGGGATAATTTTGAAAATATCTATGAAGGAGGAAAAAAAGTTAAGGAGGTAAAACATCAATCCTGCACAACATGTTTGATGATTTAAAGATGCATCTTGATGACAATTTAGATTCATTCTTCAATGTAATCAATGAAGTAGTGGGAAAAATTCATGGTCTTGGAGAGGAAATCAAAGATATTGACATCATAAAGAAAATATTGTGAAGACTTCAATCAATGTACAATGAAAAGGTGTTAACCCTTGAATAAAGAGATCTATCTAAACTATCACTGGATGATCTGCTAAGTAGTCTAGTGGCATATGAGATGAGAGTCAAACCCAAAGAAGCTACGACTCATGTTAGCAAGTAAATGGCATTCAAAGCCATGGAAAAACTGAAAATACCAGAAGATAGTGGTGGTGAAGATGATGAGGAAAAAACTTATTTCTCTCAATTCCAATAAGATGAAGAATTGAAAAGGTAAATATAAATGTAAGTTACCTCTGGCATGCTTTCATTCTGGAAGAGTTGGGAACATTTCCTCTTAATGCCAATGAATGTTTGATGATGAATAAAGTAAAGGAGAAGACATTGAGAAGCCTCGAAAAAGGTTTTTGAAAAAGGGAGGCAAAAAATCTGGAAAGAAGGTATAAAAGAAGAGTTTTGTCTTTGAAGAGGAAAGGGATGATATTTAATCATATGAAGAAGAATAACCTAAATTTAAAACTGGAAACCATGCTTCCATGATGGCTACCATAGAAAATTTAGTACCCTCGATCCATAAAGACGGAGACAATCATATGTCTCCTAATGGTGATCCCATGTTGAAATTGAAGGTTTCCTTTTCAAATATTGAAGACAAATGAAAGAGATGTAGTATATGGAAAGAAATGGTGAAAGAATAATCAGAAAATGTTGATGATCATGAAGCTGAGATTGAATGAATAGTAGAACTAGTGAGAGATCAATCTTATATCCTTGAAAGCACAAATGATATTGTGGAATTGAAGCATAGAATTGAAGAACAGTAAAAGGTCATAAATTACCTTACATCCAGACTGGTAGAGAAGACCAAGACTTTTGAGGGTCTTGAGGTAGAATTTCTTACTCTTAAAATTAAACTTGACTGTCGATCAAACACAAATAAGGGTAAGAAAGAAAGTTCATTTTGGAAGATTCTCAGATGTAGAATTACTGGAAAGAGACAAATGTGGTTCATATGGGCTTGGAAAAATCATGATTGATCAAAGACCCACTGGCATGGGAAAGAGTGGAATTGGCTGTGAAGCTGGGCCATCAACTGCTGGAAGTGAAGAGAGTCAAAAGAAAGACAAGATGAAAGTTGGACATGTTGAAACGTTGCCTGAAGTGCTGAAAAACAAAACCTCAATCCAAACTAAAAAAATAACTGATGATTATCCTCAAAAATTCAGAAGTGATAGGCAGTCCAACCATTATCCCAAGGAATAATTCATGAGGAGAAATTTAAGTGAGAAGACATTTCCCCTCATTAAGTGTCGGTTCTGTGGCTATTTGGGTCGTACCATGTCATATTGCGAAGAGGGAAGGAGATACTAGAATGGGGAAGATCTAGGAATTCAACAAAGGAGACCAATTTCATATCCTCCATATTATCAAAGAAATAGATTCTATGGTTACTGTTTTCATTATTCCAACATTGTCCATAATTCTATGTATTGCAGGTAGAGTTGTGACAGAATAAATTCATACAACTCTTCGAGACGGGTCAGTTTTCACACACCTGATGGTGTTGTTCTCAAAAATAGTTTTTTTCTTTGGAAGAAGGTTATGGGTATGAAGAATCTTATTATATGGAAGAAAGTATTATAAGTCCATCAATATCCTATAATCAATCCAATATCTCATGGAAGGAAAAGATAAAGATCGGGAAATCTAATCTTGTTGAAGTAGCCCTCAAAGCTACAATGAGCAGCAGCACCTGGATTCTTGATAGTGGATACTCTTCCCATATGATAGGAAATTCTAACCGTTTGAAGAACTTTAAAAAGAAGGTTTTATGGAACAATGAGTTTTGGTAATGATGGTTCTTTAATGATTTAAGGGAGTGGGAATACGGCTTTCGCCAATGGAGATCAAAAGAAAACTGAAGTTCTTTATGTGGACGGTCTACCTCACAATCTCCTCAGTGTGAGTCACTCTGTGAATCATGGCTCATAGTAACATTCAATAAAAAATGATTTACTATAAATGGGAAAATAGGGAATTATCTTATGAATGGATGTAGAATAGAAAGAATCTTTTATCAGGTTGACAGTAAAGTGAACTCCTGCTATTTGTCTGTTGATGAAGAAAACAATTTGTGGCATCAAAGGCTGGGACACATTAACCAACAAGACATGGAAAAGATATCTAAGATGAACATAGTCATGGATATCCCAATTCTGAAATGGGAACAAGAAAAGTCTTGTGTTTCTTGCATTCGTGAGAAGCTGGTCTGCATTTCATATCAGCCAAAGAAGAAAAGGGCATCGCATCTTCTTGATCTCATTCATACAAACGTATGTGGCCCAATAAATGTTACTGGAACTCATCGAGATAGTTACATTGTCCTTTTCATATATTATTACATTATAATGTCGTGTGTAACAGTAATACATAGGAAATGACAAGTGCTTTACTACGTGGAAATGTATCGTCGAATCATCGAGAATGATTCTGGATGAACAATCAAAGTGTTGCGATCATACAATGGAATGGAATACACATCCATTGAATTTGAAAAAAACCTTGAGAAGCATGGGATGCAACATGAGGTAGATCTTGTGATAACTCCACAGAAAAATGGAGTTGTTGAGCGTAAAAATAGGCAGGTGAACAATATGGAAAGAACAATGCTGATTGAGAGTCATATTCCACGGCATTACCGGAAATAGGTTGTTCAAGCTACAGTGTATATTCAAAATCAAACAAGAATTTATATTGGTGAAATGAAGACAACTTCTGAATTGTGCCATAGAAGGAATCCCTCTTTGAAATACTTTCGTGTTTTTGGAAGTATGTTCTTCAATAGGAATAAATAATGAAATCAAGGTATGTATGGTGACAATGCAGATGAAGGAATTTTCTTGGGATACTCAATGAACTGCAAAACCTACAAGTGTTTCAACATGCAATTAGGAAGGATTGTGGAATGCAGTGATGTCAATATCATTGAAGAGAAAACCGCAAATGCTTCAAGGATTACAAATGCTGATGTGATATAAAGCGAGGAAGATAATGAACATGGAGAAAATACAAATATAGAAATAGAGGAATGTGTACAAAACACTCAGACATCACATCATGATGTTGAATCAGAAGTGGAATCTGAAGAGGAATCCTTTGCTGGAGAGAATGCAATTGAACCTCACATGAGAAATAGAAGAGGTGAGATTGATCCATTTAACATAATGGGGGGAAGTAATGAAACCACACAAAAAACTAGGATGAGTAACAACACACAATCTTCATTTCTGTCAGTTGTGGAGCCATACTCATTTGAAGAATCAGCAATGGATGAATCTTGGTTGAATGCCGTGAATGAAGAGTTAGATCAGATTGAGAATAATCAGACATGGGATCTTGTCCAGAGACTTGAAGGTCACAATGTGATCGGTACAAAATGGATCTTCAAGAACATGTTTGATGAGAATGTAAGAGTTATTAGAAACAAGGCACGACTTTTAAGTAAAGGACAGTCCCATATTGAAGGTGCTGATGTTAAAGAAACCTTTTCTCCTGTGTCTAGACTAGAGTCAATCAGGCTTTTTCATTCATTGTAAATCTAAAGAGGATATAAAGTATATCAAATGGACGTCAAGACAACATTCTTGAATTGATTAATCGAAGAAGAATTCGACATTGAATAGCCACTGGGTTTTCTTCTTGGTACTGATGAATCAACAGTTTGTAAACTAAAGAAGTATCTATATGGATTGAAGCAGGCTCCATTAGCATGGTATTCCCGGCTAGACTCTTATCTCAAGAAGATGGAATTCCAAAGAGGTGGAGTATATCACAATCTATATGTGAAGAATTATCCAAAAGATTAGTTCATGGTTCTAGTATGTTTTGATGACATTATATTTAGTGGAAGCAGGCAGAAATAAGATGACGAATTTCCCAATCAGAGGAAATATGATTTTGAAATGTCTATTATTGGGGAGCTAACATATTTCTTGGGGTTGCAGGTGACTCAAAAGAAAAATTTCACATTCATTTCTCAAGAAAAGTATGCAACAGAGTTGCGGAAGAAATTTAATATGAATGACTCCAGACCAATGTCAACTCAGATTTCAGTAGGAACCAAACATGGAAATCATGAGGATGGGACCTCTATAGATCCCACCATGTACAAGGGTATCATTTAAGGCCTACTGTACTTGACATCGACATGACCAAGTATTTTCATTACAACATGTCTAATAGCCCACATTCAGAGTAATCCAAAGGAGAAACATATTGCAGTAGTAAAAACACTCATGAGGTACATTCAAGGTACTCATAACTTTGGGTTATGCTTTTCTGCCGTCAGGGACACTGAATTATCAGAATTTTCTAATACTCACTGGGCTGGAGATGTAGTTGACAGAAAGTCCACCAGTGGTGGAGCATTCTATATTGGGAATAAATGTGTTTTTTTGTTGAGAAAGAAACAAGAATGTACTTCTCTTAGTACTACTGATGTTTAGTATATATACGCTAAAAAGGCATGTACACAACTCCTATGGATGAGGAAACAATTAACAAATATTGGTAATGAGGTTAAGCAACCAATAGTAATTTACTGTGATAACAAGAGAGAAATTGATCTTACAAACAATCCTGTTCAGCATTCTCATACAAATAATATTGAAATCAGGCATCACTTTATCAAAGAAAATGTTTAGCAAGGTGTGACTAGAATGTATCATGTGGGAACTGATGAGCAAGTGGATGATCTCCTGACCAAGCCATTGTCAGCGGCTATGTTTGAGAAGCATCGGTTGAACCTCGGTGTTCATCCACCTACCAATGCATAAGGATGTTACACAATACCCCTCTCCCCAGTTGTGTTAACTGCTTTTAATCTATTTGTGGATGTCCTGTAGGTTTTGGGGGAGACACTCTCTAAGGGGGTGTGTTTTGAGCTGAACAGTGAAAAATTACCAGTCTTTGGGATTATTGTCAATGGGGGAGAAATGAATAAATTCAAGAATTAATTCAGGCTTGTCATGGACATGTAATGCTTCTGTGACACTGTATGAGATTTACTTGGACGTCATTGAGAATTACAAAACATGGGAACCCAATTTAAGCTTCCTCTCTTGTTTTATACACCGAGCATTGCTCATGTAGACATAGTGTGTTGGCTGAGTTGATTCTTGCATTATGGGTTTGCATGTGGATAGTGATGTATTGAATTTATTTAGTGATTTCCAACAAACCTAAAGGGGGGTATTGTTAGAACCATGGCTATTCAATACATGAATTAGATTATGATTTTTGTTTGTTGTCAATCCTCAGTGGAAGTTCAAAATGTTTGCTGGTAAAGTGATCATACAGTTCAAGCAGACAACATTATTGAAGGGGGCACAGTTTCCCAATGTTTACAAAATTTTTGGGCCTCAAAATCAAAAAATAAATACATGGATTGTTGGTATAAGGAGGTGCGTGTAAAGAGGAAGTGGTGTGGGAAAAAGGAGGGTTGTGCGCGAAATATTTGAGTTGGGAGGGAAAAAAAGCACGGTGCTCGAAATAGTGGATCAAGGTTTTTCACGCAAATAGTGTTTCAGAATCAGAACATTGAAAAATGGAAAAGGCATGGGCTGTGTGAAAAATTTAGAGATCTGCATTAAAATGGTACCTACGCAATATATTTCACACCAAAATGATAGGTTTTTCACACCATAGGGGTTTTTTTTCTGTGGTGGTCTGAGACACCAATAAATAAGAGGTGACCCCCTCATTCCATATGGTTTAAGACTAAGAGAATATCTGATTTCTGATGCATGTAAAAGGATCACATAAAGGGGTTTGCGTGAAAAATTCAGAGCTATGTGAAAAATTCCGGGTTGGGTGAAAAATTCAGAACTACGCAAAATATCCCAGTTTGCACAAAAAATTGGAGATGCACGAAGAATTCTGGGCTGCGCGAAAAAGGAAGAGTTTCCCGTAAAAATAGAGGCAGTGCCTAAAAGCTTCAGTTCTATGAAAAAGGGTGTTGTTTCCCGAAATATTTTTCCGTGTGAAAAATAAATATTGCACGGAATAGTAAGGTATAGTGCACAAAGGGTTGGTGTTGCGCGTAATTGTTAGTAAAACATGTTTTCACATTCTGGTTATCTAGTTCAGTGGTTCAGTGTGTACATGTGCATCATTTCCAATCTTTTATGCAAGCAGATTATCATGCTAATTACAGGGAACGACTTAAATGTGAATCTATTAATGATACATTCACATCTATAAACATATTTTTACATCGCCAAAGGAAGTGAGCTA
Organism: Viscum album; assembly: GCA_963277665.1. NCBI lineage: Eukaryota > Viridiplantae > Streptophyta > Magnoliopsida > Santalales > Viscaceae > Viscum > Viscum album. The sequence continues at coordinate 1,759,369,058 of OY728120.1, read as the reverse complement.
GGGGGAGTCAACATGATTGACCAAGGGACGTAGTGGGATATCCCTGAATAGTTGTAAATGTAGTGAGCCTGGGATAGAGTGACTGTTCCCAATCCATTGTAATCCACAACTAGTAAAGAATAGTGGATTTTGGTATGACTTACAAACTGTTGGCATATGCTCCATTGGACGTTTCCCATAATGGTGAACCAAGTAAAAAGTTATGTGTCTTCTCTCTGCATGTGAATGTTTGATTGCTTCCCATATCCATCATACAGGGTACACTAGTTCCTACAAACATGGGAACATGATCCATTAGTTTAAAAGAAAAATTTGACTCCCTGATTCACCCCTCCCCTCTCAGGGGGTCCCAGGGTCCTACATTGTTGGGTATCTTAAACATTTTCTATCATATCATGTACTAGATTAGGTCCATGTATCTTTATTTCTTAAACTTCATCCCAATTGGTTGGAGTTCTACATCACTTTCCACACAAAGCTTCAAATGTAGCCATCTGAATACTCGAGTGGAAGATATTTTTTATGATAACCTAACCAATGGGAGATGTTGATCCTGTCCATCTTTCAATTCTAATGAGCATTATATTAGCATATCATTGAGTCACTGATTATTCCTTTCACATTTTCCATCAGTTTGGGGGTAATAGGCCATACAAAAATTCAATTTAGTTCTCTAGGAATGTTGAAGACTCCTCTTGAATTTAGATGTGATCATGTGATCATGATCATAGACAGTCGAGAGTGGAACCCCATGTAGTCTCAACACTTCACTTATATCTTAACAAGAAGTTCAAATGAGAGATCTTCTTGAATAGTGATTAAGTGATCAGTCTTGATGAGATGGTCCATAACAACCGATAACATATTATTTCCATTGGATGTCTTCAGGATAATTCTGACAATGTCCATTGTGACATTTTCCCATTTCCATATTGGTATAGGCAATGGATGCATCATCCCTATGTAATATTTCTCTCTTCTTTAAATTTCTCACATATTAAGAACATTGAGATATATTCCACAATCTCTTTCTTCATGTTATTCCCCCAGAAGTGTTCTCAGAGATCACAGTACTTCATGGTGCAACCATGATGGATAGGGATATTTGAGCTATGTGCATTGTCCAACATCTCTTTCTTTCTCCCAATAGATGAAGGAACACAAATCCTTCTTCCAAAACAAATTACATAATCATCATTGACATGGAACCCTTGTCACTTCCCTACCTTTACTACATTCCCCTTATTTTTCAACTCTGTATCATCCCATTGTGCCTCCTTAATCTTCTCTTGGATTGCTGGTTGGGAAATCATTTGGTAAAGTTAGGATTTACTCAATGCCATTCTGATTTACAAATCTATCCTTTTCATATCCATGAAGATTGATTCCTTATCAATCAGAAACATGGATAGAGTACTATGTTATTTTCTTCTTAGAGCATCAGCTACCATGTTCTCCTTGTTGGGATCATTATGAATAGAGAAATAATAGACATCTATTATCTCTAACCATGTTATTTGAAACATGTTTATATCCTTTTATGTGGATATATAATTTAGGCTATTTTGATCGGTATACATGTCACACTTCTCACCATAGAGGTAATACTAATAGATTTTAAAAGATATAAAAAAACTACTAGCTCTAGATCATGTGTAGGGTTGTTCTACTCATGAATCTTCAACTATTGTGAGGTGTTGTCTATCACATTATCATTTTTTCTTGAGTACACTACCCAAAACATCCTTGTAAGCATCACTATATATAAAAATCAATTCCACTTTTTGGTAATTGGGGTTCAGGTGAAATGATCAACATTCTTTTTAGCTCTACGAAACATTCCTCACATTCTTCTGTCCAAACATACATTACCCCTTTTCTTATTAAAAATGTTAGTGGGCTTGACAATTGTTAAAAACATCTCAAAAAATGTTGATATTACCCCACCAATATAATAATTCTATGGATTTCTATGACACTGGAGGGTTTGGGTAATTACTTAATTACCTTTATTTTTGAAGGGTCCACAAAAATTACAACACATATGATCACATGTCTGAATAATATGACTTGGTACATCAAAAAGGAATACTTCCTTAACATTTCATTCAATTTCTCTTTCCTCAACGTCTCCGACACAAGCCCTATATGTTATTCATGTTCCTCCTTTCTATTCGAGTAGATGAGAATGTCATCAATAAATATTACAAAACAATTGTTGAGGTAATGTCTAAAGACACTATTCATAATATCCATGAAGATTGTAGGTAATTTGTAAGTTTGAAGGTCATCACCAAAAAATCAAAGTTCTCATACCTTGTATGGAAGGCAGTTTTTGGAATATCTTTCGTCTTCACCTTTAGAAGATGATATCTAGAATGGAGATCCACCTTTGAGATATACTGAGCTCCTCCCAACTGATCAAACAAGTAATCAATACATAGAATAGGATACTTGTTATTTATTTTGATCTTGTTTAGTTCCTGATAATCAATATAAAGTCGTATTGATCTATCCTTACTCTTGACAGAGAGCACTGGTGCACCCTTAGTGATGCACTAGGGTATTTGAACCCTTTTTCCAAATGCTCTAGAAGATGCTTCTTTAACACCTCTTGTTTTATATTATCCATCCAAAAGGTACACCTTGATATAAGAGTAGCTCTGGGTATGAGTTAAATTGAAAATTCTACCTCACAATCCGGGGATAGTTTGGGTAAATCGTTCAGAAATACATCATTGTATTCTTTAAATATGGCAATTTCCCCTAGGTGGATATCTTCCTTTCACTAAACAACTTGATAAAGGTATGATTCTTCATAGGGAATCAACACCCACACCGTTGGAGTATTTTCCATAGGAGATTAATGATCTTCCTTGAATTTTTAAAGGAGATACTAACAGTTTATATGTTCTCTATATAAAGGGATCCAATCCATCCCCAGTATAGCACTAAATTACACCAAGGGATTTATTAAGAGATTTTCTAGAATAATCATCCAACATATTCAAATAGGTGAAGAGTCCAACAATTGGGTTTCCATTATTTCACCACTAGGGGTATTTACATATATTTCTACTTCATGGTTTTGGGGGTTTGATTCAATGTTATAACAAACTTGTGAGATATAAAGGTATGTGTAGAACCATAATCAAATAAGACTTTTTCCATAATTTAGTGAATAGGAAGTGTACCTTAGATTAATTCATTTACTTACTCCACTTCTGTTGTAGTGTTGGAATTACATTCCCTTGCTCCTTTGTCTTTTGTGGCTAATTACGCAGATTACTCTTGAGAACTTGTGGTTTAGTGCACAGTTTTTCAATGTGTCATTTCTCCCTACAGTTGTAGCATTGTACCATGGGTGTTGATCTCCTTTCCTCCACCTTATTGTGTGACCCTTTCATGTATTTTCGACATTCATTTGGTTTTTGGCCTTATCTCCCACATTTGATGCATTTCCCTATCCCTTTGAGGCAGTTTCCATGATTCTTATTCCCAAATTTTTGACATGTGGGTGGTTGAGTTTTCTTTCCACCTTTTTCATTAGATCCTCCAGCTTGAAACTTCATCATTAATTTATTATCACCATAGCCATGGAACCTTTCTTCTAACTCCATCACCACTTTGAGATCGCATCTAACAAATTCTTCTTAGCACCCAAAGTCTAAAATTTCATGATCCTTTCAAAGGTTTGGTTTTAAACCACTGACGAATATATCAATATTTCTATCATTGTTGGTTACAAAACTCAAAGCATACCTTCCAAGCCTTGTGAAGTTTTTTCATTTTATGTGACAGATTCTACTTCATTTTTCTTCACCTCAATTAATTCTATCTCCATATTAGTTTGAATATTTTTAGGTAAATACATATTAAGATAAATTATCATAATGTATTCCTAGTCCAACTCTTCAATTTCATCCCTCAAAATGGTGTTCTTATTCAAATACCACCATTTATTATCCTCTCCATTTGGATTATAAAAACATATATTCACCTTCACCATAGTAGATTAGGGATGCACAAAAATATCTTCTCTATCTAGTTGAACAATTGTTCCATAGAATTGTGTTGGAAGATAAACTAAATGATGGTGGTCATTGCCGCATAAAACACTCAATATCCAGTTGATCCCCCTTAGTGATGGATGATGTTCCCCATTATTTAGGTTATTGTTCATACCTCTAGACATATGCGTATGCATCACCATGATGTTTTCAACCCCAAATCACAACTAATTGGTGAGGTCATTTGACGAATCAGTACATTATCCTTCTCACAGGTTGTTGTCTTAGTTTCTCCGGGTTCCCACCATTTTTTGAAATAGGAATGGTTAGAAAAAAAATATAAGTCAACCAGTCATGAATATATTATTTATTACCTTTTGAAATTAAGTCTCTAGGAATCTATTATGGGATCCCAATGTTTATAAATTCTTCTTGGGTGATTACTTATACTTGTTCTCATACTAAACGTTTTTACTCAGGTTCTCTAATCATATTTCCCAAATTAATTAAATCGTCCCCTAATACCAACAACAGCGATGCTTCTTTTCTTAAATTAATATTACATCATTTTAATAATAAATAAGATAAAACAAATTACACAATTATGATCCAATATTTTAGTGTCTTTGTAAAACTAGTACCATGCATTAATTTTACAAAATAAAACAAAAAAGATTGATTAATTCCTTCTTCTTTAGCTTCTTATTGGACCTTGAATTATCCTTATTACAATTAGTCACCAGAGGATATACTTAAAAATGGTTTGAGCTAAAATTTGTGTAATAGGATAGTTAATAACATAAAAAAATATAAAATGGGTTGACCATAATCATTATTATCATAAAATATTAATAGGATCATAATCATGGTAGGAATTATTAAGTGGATACTTAGAATGAGTTAATGCGTAAAAATGAAACATTATGTCTTAGTGGTAAACTACCACCCATAGTTGTGAACAAATCTTGAATAATGTTCACAAGTATTTAACTTTAATTGTGAAGTTATTCTCATTTCCCTATAAATTGGATAACTATACAATTTCAAGAGTACCTGTGACATCATCACATTTACATTGTGTTGTATAATTCTGGGTGCACCTATCAAATTGTACCTTTTACATTTCCACACCAACAAAATAGAAAATAAATAAATCATTTACATAAATAACCCATTTAAAGGAATGGTTTTTATCCCATAATAATATATTTATAAACATTGGGTTGAAAAATGAAAGGGGTAATAATGTATTTTATATAAGAATCATCAACCATGAGTAAGAAGTAAAAGGTGTGTTTTGAACGAAGAGTTCTTTTTGGAAAATATTGTGTTTTTCAGAAAATCTATTTTAATAAAATTACTTCCCAGAAAAGATAATATAATGATTAAGAAATCATTTTTTAGGAATAAACCTAGTGAAAATGTGGTGAAATAGTGAAACCCCAAAGAAATATAGTTGGCTTCGAGAAATACCCTTAACTTCTGTCTGAAAGATTAGTTCTCGTTAATAAAATATATAATAAAATTAGATTACATAATTTACCATTAAACAACCTTTAATATATGATAATTATTCATTATGGGTTTATTATTTTCCTTTATAGGCCTTTTTATGAGTTATAGAGTTTAAATTCATTGTTCGGAAGTGTTTGTTTTCTTAGTTTTCGTGATCAGTTCACTTGTATTCATGAATGGAAGTTCATGTAAGATGTGGATAAACGTCCATAATTGTTATTATATGTTTTTAATGATATTACAGAAGATAAAATTATCTTAATATGGATTTTATTATATACCATGATGATGATTCATAGGATAAAAGTTAATGACGATCGTTTAGGTTAATTTTGGCAGTTTTTTATCACAGCAAACTTTTTTTTGTTTTATCATTTAGTATTATGTGTATAAGTTATTTCTAGAACATAAATGTGGTTACGAAATAAAATATAAAACCTTTTTTAACCATTTAATTTTTTATTAACATCCTCGAAGGAATTTATGGAAAATGAAAGTTCATCGCCCATGATGTTGTGAAATTGACACTTCATGTGCGACGATTTTATTTTTATAATAAAAGAGAGGGAGGGAGGATTTTTTGTTGAATCATCCATTAAAAAGATAATATTTTATAATATGTAAGATATTATAGTTATCATTCCATTTGGATGAAGGTAGGTGATGGGATAATTATAAAATAAATTGAAATAGAAAGGAAATTAAATGAAAAGAGAGAGGGTTTACCTCTTGGTTTCTCCTCTTGGGATCCTCATCAAGGAACCTATGATTGGTATTTTTATGAGACAAATAGATCCTGGTTGTGATGAAGGTACTAGGGAAGATTATTAGAGAGAATATAGGCATGTCTCAATGCTTTATAGGTGTGAGGAGTAGTGGGTGTGAGGGGTGGAATTTATAATGGAGGAGAAGGGTGTTTTCTTATTATTATAATATTTAGTTTATTATTTTTCTCAAGAAAAGAAATAGTGAGGATTATTGTTACTAAATAAAGTAATTATTGAATGTGATATTGGAACAATGGTCACTTAAAACATCCATTACTCAATAATTTCTAAAAAAAATTGTGTTTTTAGAATTTATGGTAAATAATCATATTTTAATATTAAAAAAAAATTCAAGTATTTTAGAAAAATCCCCAATATTCCCCTTTAAAAAAATTCAATGTGTAGAATTAAAATATTAGATCCATTTTAAGAAAATAATATTCTTAATATGAGTAATGTTTTTATTTAAAAACATCTATTAATAGGAAAATTCAAATTTTAAAATTTTAACAGATTTTATAACACATAGAACAATTTCTTAAGGTCTCATAAAATTATCTTAAAATCACAAGACATCAAAATATTAATTAATGAATAAGTTTTTTGAAAATTTATTTTCTTCTAAATTAATCAAAAAAGGTTTATTACTTATAAAAACACCATAACATAATTAATAATTTTTAAAATATTTATTAAATTATACTATTTTATAATTATATAATACTATCAATTATAAGATGAATAAATTTTTTTTATACAATCATTGGTACAATTACTATTCACATGGATAATTTACTATTCATAATGGACATATTATTATTCATAAGGGTAACCTTACTATTCATAAGGGTATGTTACTATTGAGAGAAAATTATATTAGTCCTATCAGACACCAAATATCTTATTAATTATAACTGTATATGTCAAATATTTAAAATTAAAAACATAGAACTGGAAAAATTATTTTTAGTGGGAAGGCTATAATGTTCACATAGTATTTAGTAGCTCATTTATGAATTATGTGTCATTTTGTTTCCTAATGTGATTTTATGTGACATAATTATAAGAAGCGAATTTCGATTGATAAAACATTGGGTCATTACAATGAGTGATCTTGAGGTTCATCCTAATTTAACTATGATTGAATGTAAATTAAATATAGTTGATATTATATCCACGGAACATCATTGGGGGAAGATACATTTGGTTCGAGTTCTATGGATGTAGGGCTCTGATTATCATGATCCATGGGGGAGGAAGGTGCTGATGAGAGATAAATGGCCTGATCGTTTTGAGATGGATGCTTCTTAGTAGAATTTTGGTTGATAGAATGTTTCTATGGTGTGGAGGTGGTAACACACATTTATAGTTTCTTAGTGATTCCTAAACCAACATATCAATCTCTCATTGTTTGGGTTTTGGTCAGGGATGTTTCATGTGAAAATTTGGAATCTTTTGGAGGTTTTGGGCCTACGAACGGATAGTGAATGGTTTTCCCAAGCCATGCACCCTCTTAGTGGAAATAGTTCAAACCCCTATTGTAAGTGATTTAATGGATAGTTCATTGTCTAAAAAACAATGCGTCCACCTATTTGATATCATGGTCCATTAAAAAATGGGTTTCATGGTTAGTGCGTATGATTTATCTAACAGTGTGTCCCTTCCCAAGAAACCATGTTTTCGAGTTTTTTTAATCCATAAATTATTTTATAAAATCTTCGTCCCTCTTTTTTGGTTTCTAATGGAATATTATGACCCCATTGAATTTTTATCTTCATTAGATGATTTAATAAGTGATTTTGGCCTCTCTACATTTCTCTAAAAGTGGATTGAATCTAGGTTAACATAATTCTATCTCTTCCTATTTACATACTCATGAATTGAAATATTATTTAGTTATTCCATAATCATTAACTCTATAGATGGATTTTTATTATTTCAAAGGGGTTTTATGGATATATTTTCTATTCTATTGGCTAATCATAAGTCAATTTTACTATTATGGAACACATTTCTTTTCCATAGGTTAATGATGTTTCAAATATATTGTTATGAAACCCATTTCATTTCTAAAATTTAATCATTTTTTAAATATAATCTTATAGAACCCATTTATTCTCTTTGGGCTAATCATGTTATAAAAAGAATGAAGGTTGTTTAAATAATTTTATGATGAAAAGAATCAAATTTGTAATTCATTAAAGATTTGGATTATGTAAATTGTTTATAATTATGGGTAGTTAAATAATAAACAATTTACTGGTGGTTCATTTTTAAAACAAGGATGGGTGGTTAAGGGATAATCAAATAATAGGTCAACCAGTTGTAGCCCTCTATTACATTGAGTACATAGAAGATGTATGTTAACCATATTGGTTTATCCATTAGAAAGAGGTGATATGGTTATAATGATCCATAATAAAAATAAATTTTATACATGCTTCCTATGGGCTTATAATTTTTTTAAGTAATAGATTGATTCCATATAGATCATGATTATTGATTCAAATGTATCATACATTGGTTAAATCCTTATTCCATGTACTAATGTTTTATGATCCTGGTATTAATGGGTATTCATATTCTTATTTTATATTAATTATCTTTTACAGTGTAATAATACCCATATTGTCTTGTTATGATCCCTCATGATAGTAAATTGTTAATTCTTACATATACACTTGTTGATAATTAGAGTTCACCCATATTATTTTACATTTTCTCTATGTTAAAAATATTTTTTTTGAAAGAATTATGTATATAAGGGTTTCATATATATGATTATGATTACTTAATGTCACACCCTGATATTTGATACCACGCTTTATTTCAAATACACTATTTGTTCATAGCTTTCACTTGTTTTCCATGTGTTCGGGGTTTAAAATATTGATGCCTATTTTTTATTGATTAATAAAATAATTCATGGGGTCTTGGATGGTAATTTTACTCTTCTTTTTTCAAGGGGATTGTGTTAGGTTGTGGTGTTTTGGAGTTGTAATAGTGACACTCCTAGTGGCACCACTTGTGGGGTAAGTGGTTGAGGTGGTTTGTACCCATGAGTTGGATGAATTTTGGGTTGAAAATAGTGCTTTGTTTTGGGAATTTTTCTCCCATATACTTGGCTGATCCTTCCTCCATATTTTCCCCCTTGGACCCTTATGATATTGGAGTAGAATGGAAGGTTTTTGGGTGCCCAGAATAGGCCTCAAAGTTTGGCCACATGGTTTACTAAACCATACATCCAAACCATGAAAGGTTTCCTGGTCATTAAAAATATTTTTGAAATTCAAAATTTTCATTCCCATAAATAAATTTAATCCCTCCATTCTTCCCACATTCAACCCTATCATCCATTGGAGGCCTTCACGATCCCTCACACTACCTTGGAACCCATCTTTAATGGGGGGGTTTTGTGGGGAAACATCATGATTTCCTCAAGTAATTTTTCTCGACTCATTTCCTTCCTTCTCCAAAAGATTTTATCCCTATTTTATGACATTATATTATTTCAAGAAGTTAGTTTTCATTACTAGGGTTTCATTTGGTGTCTTTTTTGTCAAATATTGTTGTCTAGGAGTGGATTTATCTTTCTTGTGGTGCAAAAGTGGAGTGGTTGAAGTTTCGCACCAATATTTGGGTGTTTTGACTGAAAACGTAGGTGATTCTATGTGTAAGAAATTATGGATGAGTTAGATTTATTGTTTTATTAATTTATCATTTTCTTAATCTATTGTGTGTGGTGAAAAATCCATTTGTGGTATCATTGGTAAATCATTTAGTATCAATGTTACATTTTTGTTTGATGTGGTTTTTTTATAGTAACTAATGTGATATCTTCTGTGGTAGTTTTATAAAATATGAAAGAGATTTATTAGATATTGAAAGGGGATTAAAATTCGAATTTGGTAATTCTTTTCTATAATGTGAACTTCCAAATGGGGTTTTTTAATGGGTTTTATGTGTAAACCCATGTAATAATTCTTAAAAGTTTTTTTTGGAAATGTGTTCTTTTCATGTTCATATTTTGTGAAATTTTTTGAGGTAATTTTATAACACTTAGAAGTGGTTGAATAAATTATTATACAGCTGAAAATTCTATTTTGAATTGATTTTGGTTTTATTTTGACCTTGAATGAGGGTTTTGAAATGGGTTTTGTGTGATAAAACATGGTTATCTATCTTGGGATTGTTTTATGAAAATTGAAAATGATTTAGTGAGTTAAAAAATGTTAGAAAATGATTTACATATAATTTTTTTTCGATTTTATTCACTTTAGATGGGTTTTTTGATAGGTAAATATGTGGTTTGAGTAGTCAAACATTTTTATAATGTTTTATAAATTACTGAATTGTTTTATAAAATTGTGTCGTGGGTGAAAAAAAATTTTATGTGCAGTTTCATGTGAGTTTGATGGTAAAATAATTTTGAAGGTAATAAGGGTGTTATGTTTCATGTGTGTGTTGACTATAATGTGATGCGAATCATTTTGGAAATTTTTTATAAGTATTTTTAAATGATTTTATGAAATGCTGAAATGATGTGAAAAGTGTTGTGGGATAATTGTGTGTGAGTCTGATTTCAAATTCAATTTGAATAAAAATTGTGATTATGTGACTTGTGTGATATATATGTGGGCTGTTTGTTGAATGTGTCATGTGGAAGTAGTGTTCTCATTTGAAAATTATATTTCATGGAATCTTGAACCTGTTTGAGCACAAGAGGGAATCCCAGGTATCTAGTTGGGTGGACGTGTACTAGTATGCTAGGTATCCCGTGGGGTTTGGCCTCAGTTTCTCGTAGCAAGATTGATGATTAAAACACTAACTAATATTTGATGATGATGATGATGATGATGTGGGACTACTAGGTTATGGGTATGTTCCCAACTAGTGGCACATGTGCATGAGAACAGATATTTTTATGGTTACTCTCGCCGATATATGAGGTACTTGGTACCCAATGTGAGCTAGTGCCTAGGGGTTATTTCTCATTGCTTGTGCTCATTAGATACTTCTTGCATACCGCCCACATACAATATGATTGGATTGGAAATTAAGAACCATATGGAGTTTTTATAAAATTGTTTATTCATTAAGGTTTCCCACCTGAAAATTGTTTTTATATAATGTTTCATTTTGTAGAAATTGTAACTTGCATTTCATATTTATAAAACATACAATATTTTCATCTTTTAATGTTTATCACATGGAATCTCTAAGTGGTGGTATTTTAATTGGTTTTGGCTTAGACTGTACTTACAAATTTGGGTGTATGTAGACCTGGTTATTTTTTTCATATGTTTGGGTACAATTTCTGTGCCAATGGTTCATGTTTTTAACAGTCCATCATGATGTGGTGTTGTGGATATGGCTTGAGGGTAGTGCCTCTTTCTATGTGGAGGTTCTTGGGCTGTTTGTTTTTGGTTATTTACCTTTTTAATGGCCTTTATAAATTTTTTTAAACTGTTTAATTCATTTTTCAATTTTATTAGAAGATGTCTTTGTTTAAAAAATACAGATTTGGATTCATGGTTTTGTTTGTTGTTATATATATATATATAAATTTGGGTAAATCATTCCAAAATTTCATTTTAAGATGCATGGGTGATAGTTCCATCCCATGGGGATTGGTAATGCCCTTCAAGAATTACCACAGTATGGTTCGGATTACAGTTTTGATGGAGACCCGATTTGGTTCATGAAAAAATCTTATCAGTGGAGGTTCAGGTTCACTCATTGGGTAGTGATAATTGGGGAAGTGTTGGGATAGTATGGTGCTATGATATTCAGGACATGAAATTTTGGTTATGGGTAGTGTGTCTGGCCATCACACCTCATGAAGGGATTCGGGTTTCCTGGGGATGTTGGGATTTTTCTGAGTCCTTTGGTTTTCTTGGTTTGGTGGCGATTAGGGGAGATGAAAAGAGAGTTGGGTTAATGATCTCAATGAGCTTGTTTGTCCTGGAAATCCATGTGGATCTATAGATATTTCCCTGTAACACTCTATGTGAAGGTGAAGTGATAGGAATATGGATGCCAACCATGTGTCTAAGTCACCCACTAAAACTAGTCTCATCTAATATTGTCTTGTATCCTTTAGTTTTGAAATCATGGATGTTCGGTTTTAAATAAAAATATTATGGTTTTAATAAGCATAATGTTTTTGTGAAATGATTTTCTAATAATGAGTGAATGGATTGATTTGTGATAAGGTGTAACTGAGTTTTCATAATTATTTTGAATTGGAAAATAGTGTGTATTAAGTTCTTTTGAATGTTTTGATGTTATGGGATGTTTAGAGTCCAAGAACCCCTCTTGTTTGAAAAATGTTTTGGGTCTGTGTTCAGTCGGTAAGCTAGATTGAAGGGTTGGTTAGTGGTATCATTATGATAAATGTTTCAGGATTCCTTTACAGTGGTTCCCTTCATGTGTTTGGATCTATGTTTTGTAATATTTTGGCCAATGGACCCCCTTGTTTGGGTCCTTGTGTTCTTTCATAGGATAATGTATACCCTCATTAAGGGTTAGTGAACAACTGGAGTGTAACCCAATTTGTTTCACTATTGGAAGACCCTCGGGTATATCAATATAAGGAATAATTTTCTTTGGAATTAGAAATTGACTTTACTCCATTTACTTTCTTTGTTTTGTAGAACACCTAGTAGTAGAAGACTTCTCGTTGAAGGTTGAAAGAGACCTTAGTTTCTTATGTTACATGATTCATAGAAGGTGGAAGTGGTTTGGGGTTGTTAATGTGGATGAGTATCCAAATGGGGTCTAATAGGGCATATGGGCCCTTTGTAGTCCCTTTGAAGAAGGAGTTCACACTAAACCACCAGTGTGGGAAATCTAGTCATGATAGGCTGTTATGTCCACTTTCTGGAATTATGAGATGTTTGGGGACATTGTATAATGTCCCCATCCATGTATTGTTTCTTTGAGTTTCATTGTTCAAGTATAGTGAAATGTTGTGATGTCGCATTTTCTATTGGTATTAAAGGTGATGTTGTACAATCTTCTATGAGTCATTGTTTCATCATAAGTGTGTATCATTTTGGTAGATCTCGACATACTTTGTTTAGTGGAAGGTGTTTCTATATATTATTTCCTCTTTCCATTTCTCATCCAAAGATACAAGGGGTGATGTGTGTTTTTATTATAAGAAATTGTTTTAGTGAAATGTTGTTTTTTGGTAAAGTGAGTTTTGGAATGTGTTATTTCTTGGTGACCCTATCTAGGATTGCAGTGTAGTTGTTGGTAGTCCCAGACGAATAATTTTCATTCAAGCATTTCTAAAGCCTAACTGTGGGACCGATGATAATTCAATAATTTGATCTCCAGCCATAGGTCCCGGAGAGATGTTGGCACGTAGTCAGGGGAAATACCACGGTCATTTAACCCCTTGTATAATGTTATATCCTCAGTATGAAAAATGGAAGAGTTAAACCCACTGGTTTTTTCATATTTATTTTTTTGTTCACATTTGGGGGAAAGAGGTGGAGGGCCATGTGCCAATGTTAACGCCCAATGTCCTTCTTTTTCACATGGGTTTCCATTGTGTTTTTGGAGAATGGTTGGAAATTTGGCTAGAATGGTTGAGCACATTATTTGTACACGATTATTAGTGATTGTGTTCCTGGAATCCATATGAAAATAATGATCCCCACAGTACGTTCATGGTTTTCCAAACTTTGTGGACTACCCGTGTGGCCATCCCAACTCTTAAAATTTTGGGGTATCCCTATTCCAGCCCATGATGGTCGGTTATGAGTGTTGGTTCTTATGGTGGGGATAACCACTATGAGTATTATGTAAGTTCACTTGGAATGGTCTAATGGAATTCTACACCTTATATCGGGGAGTCCGTTCAGGCCACCCCCTCTTAGTTTCTTGATTCAGTCTTAGAAAAATTTAAGTTGTTTCTTATAGTGGGTTACCCATTTATGTCTCCTAGTATCAGCAACTCATCTTTTTTACTTTATCTTTCCTTGGATGTAGGTAGTCACTTTTAGAGTTATCTAACTACCAACATCATCCTTGGGTAAACATTGGTATTGGAGAGCAAACAATGGTTTAGTTAAATCAAGGTATGTGTAACCTTGTTCATGGTTGTTTTTCATTGGGGTAAATTTCATGATTCTTTTTTTTATGAGTTTGAGGAGTTTTCTTTTGGGGATAATGTCTTAATGTGATTAATCGTTTTAGGAAGGTGGTGTATGTTTTGGTTTGTGGGGGTATCCCTTCCTTAATTGATCATTGTATGTGTTTTATCCTTTCCGGGGTAGACCGTATAAGGAAATGGTGTAAATCTTGGTTTATTAGTTGGGTTTTGGTTTTATCTTTTGGACTATTTGTGGATTTCCATGGGTGATAAAATTTATGGTGGGAAGAATTTTCAAAACCATATATTTTATGCCATTATTTATTTCAAATCCACTCTTGGTTCTTAGCTTCCTCCTTGTTTCTGAGTGTTCATGTTTAAAATTTTGATGCCTCATCTGTTATTTACCAATGACCACAGTATTGGGGGTCCTGGATGGGATTTTTAATCTTCTTTTTTCATGGTGATGGTATGATGTTTTGTTTTTTTTTTGAATTTGATTAATGACACTCCTAGTAGAACCACTTGTGCAGTTAGTTGTTGAGGTGGTTTGTACCCAATAGTTGGATGAGTTTTGGGTTGAAAATATTACTTTTCGTAGAAGTTTTCTCCCATATCCTTGTCTTATATTTACACCTTGGGGTCCCTCTTATACCCACATGAAATTAGAGGATAATAGAAGGTTTTTGGATTCCCATAATAGGCCGCACGGTTTGGCCGCATGGTTTACTAAACCATGTAGCCAAACCGAGCAAGGTGTCCAAGTCATTAAAAATGTTTTTGGAAATCTAATTTCTACCTCCCATAAATAAATCAAATCCACTCCATTCGACCCTAGTAGCCATACGAGACCTCCATGCTCCCTCAATCCTTCTTGGAACCCATCTTTGTTGGGGTTTTTGGTTGTTAAACATCAAGATTACCTAATGTCAGGGTTTCTCTCTTCATTTTTTTCCTTCTCCATAGGGTTTCCTCCCTCTCATATGATGTTATACAATGTAAAGTAGTAAGGGCTCAGACCTAGGGTTTGATTCGGTGTTTTTTTTCAAATCTATTGGTCGAGTGATGGGTTTATCTTCCTTGGGGTGTGGCGTTGGTATGGTTTAAGTTTCACACCATGAGTTGGGGCTTTTGACTCAAAAGGTATGTGAATACATGTGTAATAAATTATCGATGAGTTATCTATTTTGGTTTATTAATTTATCATTTTCCTAATCTATTGTGTGTTGTGCTAAAACTATTTTTTTAGCATTAGAAAATTAGTTAGTATAAAAGATACATTTTTCTTTGAAGGTGTGTGTTTTTCAAATTTGAATCATGTGATGTCTTTTTTGGTAGTTTTATAAAAGATGAAAGTGATGTATTAATTGTTGAAAGGGTATGAAAATTATGGTTTGGTAATGCTTTAGTGTCATGTGGGCCTCGAAATGGGGTTTTTGAATGGGTTTAAGTGTAAAACCTAGTTATACATCTTGAAAGGGTTTTATGCAAATGTGTTCCTTTCATGTCTATCTTTTGTGGTATTAGTTGAGGTAATTTTATAAAACATGGGATTTGTTTATAAATGTTTCTAGGACTTCCAATTTTGTTTTGGATTAATATTTGTATGATTTTGGCCATGAATGACGGTTTTGAAATGGGTTTTGTGTGAAAAACTTGGTTAGATATCTTAGATTTGTTTTATGAAAATTGAAAATGATTTAGTGAGTTAAACAAAGTGGGAAAATTATGTACATGTACTGTTTTGGTGATTTTATTCACATAATATGGGGTTTTGTAAGGTAAAGAGGTGATTTGAGAAGTCAAACATTTTTAGAGTTTTTTATAAATTGCTAAAATGTTTTGTTAAATTGTGATGTGGGTGAGAAAGATGTGTGTGGGCTGTTTTGTGTGACTTTTATGGTAAAAAGATTTTGAAGGTTAAAAGGGTATTATTTTTCATTTCTGTGAGGGCTGTTATGTGATGTGTATAATTTTTAAATGTTTTAGAAAAAAATATAAAATTATTTGTTGAACTTTTAAAGAGATGTGAAAAGTGTTGTGATCTATTTTGGTGAGTGTGATTTCAAAATCAATTTGTAGGAAACATGGTATTTTGTGACTTGTGTGATATAAATGTGGTATATTTGTTGAATGTGTGATGTGGAAGTGGTGTTTTCGTGTGAATATTATATTTCATGGCATCTTGAACTTGATTGAGAAGATGAGGGAAACCTAGGTATCTAGGTGGGTGATGTTTATTATTATGCTAGTGATCATGTGGGGTTTGGCCTCACTATCACATAGCAAGATTGGTGATGAAAACACTAACTAAAATATTATGATGACGATTTTGGGGGACCACTAAGTTATGGTTATGATCCCTACTAGTGTCTCATGTGCACATTAATGGATATTGTGATGGTAACTCTCACCAAGATATGAGGTAATTGTGACCCACATCGACCTAGTCCCAAGGGGTTATTTTCTAGTGTCTTTTGTTTGTTCGATACGTTTTACCTACCATTGGAAAATGGTATGGTTGGCTGTAAAAATCAGTAGTTTTGAAATTATTTTTAAAAGAGTTGATTCTTCAAAATATCCCACTTGAAAACTCTTTTTATGTAAAGTGTCATTTTTTTATATATAGTTACTACTATTTATTGTTTATAAAATTATAATTCATTTCATCTTTGAATGTTTATCACATGAAATATCATAGTGGTTTTATCCTACTACGCTTTAGATCACAACCTACTTACAACTTTTAGTGTAAGTTGACATGGTTATTTTGGCCACAGGTTTTGATACAACTTTTATACAAATGGTTCGGGTTTTTAGTGGTCCATCATGATGCAGTGTTTTGGATATGGCTTGAGGGCGGAGCCTCTTGCAATGTGAAGGTTCTTGGTATGTCTATTTCTGGTTTAGTACATATTTATTGTTATTTGAACATTGTTTTAAATTTTTTATTTCAGTTCTGAATTTTAGTTAATGTTGTTTTGGTCTGAAAAAATCTAGATTTGGTATCTTGGTTTCTTTTGTTATTTTTTGTATATAAATTCGTTTAAATCATTCGAAAATTTATTTTTAAGATACCTATGCACTTTTTCCTACCCATGGATTTTGGGAATGCCCTTCGGGACTTTCCACAAGCCATGTTGGGTGCCAGTTTTGATGGTGAACAGATTCGGTTCGTGACACCTACTGAGTAATATTAAATGTTGGGTGTCGTGGGAGATGATGTTCTCCTTTAAGAACACATTTTTATGAATACAATATATCAAGAGTTCTTATTAATCCTATAAAATTATAATCCTAAAAATTCATTGATAGTTTATGTGATCTAATATTTTCCATTTTATTTGTTATGTTTTTTATAGTAAAAGAAATTTCACCTTCATTGGTATCTAAGATGGGAATTTAATGATTATATTCACAACTTCGGATCTAGGAGTGTATGTCCAATACTGTTATAGTTGTTATAAAATAATTGTTTTATATGAAATTGGATACTAGGAATTTTTCATGTGATGTGGTTATTAGAGTTATGGATACTATCCTGAGTAAATAAAATGATTGATGATTATATGTTCAATGTCTTGGACACCACTTTTTGTTTTTAAGAAATGATATATATTACTGATTAATGACATTTTACGATCCATTTCATTATGTTGAAGTATATTTAATGAACATGCATTATGAATTTACATTTTTCATAAATATGTTTTTAAGTATTCATAACCATTAGTATTTATATGATCTTGCATATTGAGGTAATTAAGGGAACATAGTTTTCCTCGAATAGATAACCATGATATTGAATAGTTATTTATTGAAAAAGTGATTAATGTTATATTAGAATGAGATCTCCATATTATTTATCATTTTTGATAACTGTATGAGATAAAATTTGATGTGAAAACAATCATTATTGACGTTGTTATTTAGATTATTCATGATATAAGCGTATTTCTTATTGGAATTGTTTAGTTTTAACACTGTGTATTACTGTTTAACATTGTAGATTAATGTATTAATCCATCATATGTAGGGTTATTCATTCTAAGAATTATCTTACCATGTTATAAAATTTTTTGTTTCAGTTAATTTCTAATTAAATGTGGAATATCTTAATTACTCATTTTATGGTTATGTTTCACATAAATGTCGATTTTATATGTTCAGGCATGAACAATTCATCTTGAATAAAAAAAATTTCCTAAATATTAGGATTTTATGGAAAATTGATAAATAATAAAATTAAAATTTTCATGTATGTATATCTCACTATGTTTTTAGTTTAGTTGGTGAATTATTTCTTCAACTCCGGGAAAGGGATCATGAAAAAAATATCCTTATATATTTATTTCTGATGAACCAATGATCATTTAACTCTTTATAGATTTATTTTTTCATACCCAATATAAATTTATTTATATTTTTAAAAAATAAAAAATCCATTTTGAAATGGTAATTTTATACTTTAAAAACATGTTTTCTTCGAAAATGATGTTTCTTGATTTTCATGAAAATTTATTATAATCAATTTAGGAAAATTTTATAAAATTAATATTATAAAATTAACTTTTCATTTGTAATTTTTATATAAAAATTCATATTTGGGGAATTTGTTGTATATTTGTAAAAATATCGATTTTTAGTGAATATTGAAAAATATTGATTATTGGAAAAATGTTTTTTATTCTCAACAAATTATTAAATTGTTAAGTCAAATTTTTTATTTAATTTAATTTCAGGTATCATAATTATTATTTAGTTATATTATTTTTACTTAATTAATTTTTAATCAACTTTATATTGAATTTTATTATATGTTTTTCTTTAGTTAAAAAAACATTAGTTTCAAAACTATTTTAATGGGCATAATGAATCTCATCTATAACTAATATAAGCAACCCCTATATAAGAATTTTTTATGAAATTAATTTATTATATATAAATAATAATTATTTTATATTCACAAAAATATTATTGTTAGTCATATAGTTAATATAACATTATATTTCTACAAAAATACACTTCTTGAAAACCCCTCTTTGTCATCGTGCTTATGGGTATAATTTTAAATTAAATTTCTTCACATATGTGAATTGAATTTCATAAAATTAATTAAATATTTGTAATTAGAATACTATATATATTATATAAGAACAAATTACTTTTTTACCATAATTAATAATAAAAACAAAAAAAATTTATAGCAGTTAAGGTGAAAACAGGTTTACCGTGGTTTGAAATAAAATGATAAGGGTATAAATTACCTACACACAAATAAAAAAACTATTTTATGGAAATGTATATTTTCAATCATGTATAATTATTTATAATTCTCAATTTATGGTCCTTTTAGAATGTTAAAACATGGGAACACCCTTTTATTTTCAAAAATAACTTGTGTTCCACTCACATGACTTATAAAAGACAAATGTCTCTCCTCCCATCTTTTCACCTAAAAACCCTTTTAGTTTAGTCATGATCTGACCAAATAAATTCATAAAATCATTCACCCCATCATATATTAATATAATTTTTCATAAATCCATGTCAATAATAGATTATATATGATCATAAAGAGGTGATCCAAGAAGAGATAAATTCATAACTATTCATTTTTTATTTCTTCTTATATATCCCTAAATTCTATATAAAATATGACAATATGATAAACCATATATATAATATGTAAATAAATGTTATTATATTAATATAATAATTTAAATCCATCTCCTCTTACATCAAATGGGATACAAATTCATTATTCGTGTGTATGACAGACTACCACCATGTGAATCTATGTCATTATTTTTCCATCATAGCCTATCACTTATAGTTTGAATGAGGTATTTAAAATATAAGTATGATATATATATATCATATTTATTCTTATATATTTATTGTATTAAATATAACATATTTTCCATTTTTTAGGGGATATGTTAATGTTTCTTGCAAGTACGGTGGATTATTACCTCACAATGTAATGTGAATTTATTTTCACAAAAATGTTGCATGGATGTTATAATGGGTAATTTTAATCAATATATGTTATATAAATGAAATAAAAATTATATTTGTGTCATATTTATCATTCTTAAATGAAAATATAGAATTTTATTTCGTACACTAAAAAATGATAATGTAGTTCATGTACCTGTGAAGTACCTCATCCATGAAGCGATGTGATTTTGTTTTCATCACCACATCACTATAATGATATATATAAAATTATTTAACTATATTAAATTATCATCATAATATTTTTATATTTAAGTAATTTTAAAATAGTATATACCTTCTTTTCAAATTCATCATTGAAAATTTGAAATATTACTAAATCTTATGTATGACCTATCATCTCCGCGATCATAACATGTTTCTCATTTCATAGTAATTTTTTATTTTAGGTTATGAAATAATAAGTTATTAATAAATATTATAATTATTACATTATTATTATTCATGGTTATATGATACTAAGAGCTATTTGACAATAGCCAATATATTGAATGTTTTTTGAAACAACGAATCATGCATCCTCAACACACCATACATAGACATAACTAATTAAATATTGAAATATGTCAATAAAAAAGAAATAAAATAAATTATGTAATTTTAACTTATTAAAAAATAAAAAAATTTAATTAAAAAATAAAATGTTTATACTTATTATTCATCAGTTAAAGGGCATACATGGATAGTCAAGACTTGAGATAAGGTTTTTGTCTTATAGAATTCACATCAGTGAGACATGTGCCTTATTCCCGACTTGATTTTATTATGTGGGTTATATAATTCACTTTTTCCATGTAGCATAATTATTTTTTCATACAAAATTATATTTTATGCTTCAATTTTAATTTTTTTTGAGGGGATTGAATAGAATTTTTCCAAGTGGTAAACCATTTCTTATATAATTTTCCTTATATTTGGTTATATGAATTATTCATTAACTCTTTAATGATATGATTATGTATAAAATTTTCTCTATATATTTTAATATATATTTACAATTTTTAGTTTTTATTTACATTTTTTACACATAATATCTACATTTATTAACACACAATTCGGTGATATAGTATTTGTAATTGGTAATCAAAACAAATTCCTTTAATTGTGACATATTCTTATGATATGAAATAATATTCATCATTCGGTTTATATACATATATTTTATTATGTTATATCATGTGTCTCCTTATGGGAATTATATTTAATGTCCCATTAGGACATATTATGTTACGGGTCTTATAATTAACATCTTACAAAAGTAGAAAAATCATTTTGTTACAATCTCATTTCTTTCGTGATTATTCATGATAATGTTTCTTTTGGAGGAAATAATATAGAGATATTGTTTTGAAACACCAATCACTTATAATCCTCTAGATATGAATTTGGTTAACATGTTTGATTTTAATTTCATCAATTATTGTTTTATGATGAATCAATAAAGTATATTAAAATGGATTGAGGTATGATATTTTCTTTTAAGATTAGTATTATTTTCTTTAGTGTTCATGTTTTTTAAAATGATTTAAAAAATGTTTTTTCTGAAAATATATATTTTTATAAATCTATTTTACATAATCCTGGACTTTATTTTTAATGATTTTAAATATAAATATAAAATTTCTTATAAATGAGATAACTTTTTACTCCCTTTAATGATTTTTTTTGAAAATAATGATTATTATTAGCCATGAAAACGTAAATATATTTTCAAACAAACAAATAAAATAATTTCCTCGATCATTCCTTGATATGGTTCAATGAATTTTTTATAAATAATTTATATTCAAAATATTTTTTGATTTTTTATTTTAAAAGAATTATTTACAAAATGATCATGATTATTTCTTAAAAAATGATTTTGATGCTTTTATAAGAGTATTTCAATTCATCATCATCCAGAACCATTTTTGTTACTTATGATAAAATAAATTTATATTGTAATTAAACCATCATAATTCTATCTCTATACGGGTTATGATTTTTTAAAATATAATGTTATAAATCCCTTCTTTTTTATGGCGTTAATCTTGTTTCATAGAGATTATTATAGAACATGTTTCTTTTACGTGGGTTAATCATGTTTCAAAAATATTTTTAGGGAACTCATTTTTTTTTCATGGTTTAACAAATTTTCCAAAATATTTTTATGAAACCCATTAAATTTCCATTTGTTCATACTGTTCTAAAATGATTAATTTTTATTTCAATTTATTTTCCATTAAATAAATTCTTTATATACATTATCCATGATATATCTCTTGGAAATTGTCTTAAATGAGGTTCGGTTCCATTATAATCCAAGGATCTGTGGTTTTATTATAATCACATGAAAGGTGGTTATGTTATTAACTTAAGATAGGTGGTTCTATGATCAACCAAGGATGGGTTGGCCGATTGTAGTACTCCAATTTATTTAGTACTATGTACATGTAATTCAACCATATTATATAATCAATTTGTAATAATAGATATGAAGATAATTTTTTAAGGTACCAATATGTTTCATCATTGATTTATATATATTTATAATTTTTCTTTTAATCAACATTGATATCATGTGACTCTTGATTATTTATTTTTATGACACTTGCATTTTTAATGCCTTATTCCATGTTCTCATGTTTGATGATATAAGTAATTATTGGAATAAATATTCTTTTTTTATAGACATGAAATTTGATTATTTCATCATAACCATATGTTAATATTATTCTCTATGATGACATTCATTTTGTAATTATTTTGTTTAACCATATATAGAATTAGATATCAACCTTCTCATGTTTTATTTTCCCTATGTTATAAATATTTTGGTTCAATGAATTATTTCTATAAGGTTTTCAATTTGATTATGATGACTAAATAATGTTGATTATGAAATGATAGGTATAATGGGAGAAGATTCTCATCATTATGAACTAGTTATTTATTAATCCATGATTCTATGAGTTTTTCTTAATTCCCTAAAACTCTAAAACTAAAAGTGACCTGAGAATGTAAGGGATCCAAAAATTTATTTTTTGTGTTGTATGTTTTTTATATTTAAAATTGGGTGACCTTTATTGGTATGAAATCGATAACAGTAATTTTTATGTTTTAAAAAAGAAATTTTGGGTGTGTGGGTTTGAGGATATTATATTATACCTTTTATTTATGTCGTAATTCATTCCTTATATTCATTTATCAAATGCCTTCATTATAAAAATTTCATTTTGTAGGATATAAAGAAATATTTTGAAACTCAATTTATTTATATGGGTAATTATTAAGTTATACCATATGATTTATTTATTTCTATAGAACACATAGATTATGAACATATTATGACACCTTTACCCAAATATCACTCCAATGCAATAGTTAATGGTATAGTGTCTTGACAAAAAAATATGAGGGGTTAGGTAGTAAACTTAATCCTTTAAGGGACTCTGTTCACCGTGCGATATTATATGGTAGAATCCTTAACTCATATTTATGTCAATTTTAATTATTTTTTATAAATTTCCTATGATTCAATGATATTATGATACCATATTACTTAGGTTATAGTTGATTTTTAATACTCTTTATCTTTCTATTATATTATATAATGTCACTCCTATGACTCAAATATTTTGTTTACATATCATGTTTCTTACCTAGATTATAATTTTAGACCACCCCTTTCATTATGTATTATTTATGAAATCAAATTTACATGTATGATCTCAAATATATTTTAAGAGATCCATATTT
This sequence comes from Viscum album, assembly GCA_963277665.1. Lineage (NCBI taxonomy): Eukaryota > Viridiplantae > Streptophyta > Magnoliopsida > Santalales > Viscaceae > Viscum > Viscum album. Next base: position 1,759,344,903 of record OY728120.1, on the reverse strand, counting down.
AAAACAATAAGGATGGCATGTTTTTTTTCCTAACATATATTATAAGCAAAGTCATCCAAATATAGAAGGTTGAAAAGATTATTCTATTGTATTAATGGCTATTTATTTTATTAAATCATGTAATAATATGTGTAAAAGGATTGGGTCATCATTTTTTGTATCATAAAAATGGATAGTTAACCCTTTAAACAATATAAGAATACATTTTATAGAACCCTTGGGATAATTCTGAAGACATTACTAAGAATAGATAAAGTTCTTAAAAATTGGTGTAACAACCATAAATAACGAAACTAGGTCTTCAATCTATTGGTACCAAATAAATAAAAATGATCCTAACTAAAAACATTTCTTTAAAATTAGTAGAGGATATTTTTTGAAAATTCAAAAACACATTACAACCCATTATTAAGGACTTGAATCTATTATTTGGGTTGAAAACATTTTTTGTAAAATAATATGGATAACTTAGTTTTAAATCCTGAGGCTCTGAAGTTAGGATGTAATTTTATTTTATTAGTTATTACTCCAATGATTATTTGTTTTCCTTATGTAAATTTTTTAGTTAATTCATTTTCATTTTATATTCCTGTAAATGATGAAAAAAATGACAAATTTTACAAAAAAACATCATGATAGACAATATGTTAATGAGAAACCAAATGGGATAATGGATAGAAAGAAGGATTTTATGATTATTAATAATAATTTACCAAAATATAAGATTTACAACTAGAACCTTGACTAAATATCAGACTTAAAAAAGATGATAAGGATAGAGTTTAGTGAGAATTTGAGTGGAGGTGGCCATGGATGACATAAGATTCATTATCCTATATGCCGAGAATGTGGGAAGAAGCACTTTAGGGAATAAATCAATGGAATGAGATGATGATTTATCTGTGGAGAAAAAGGGATCAAAGTAAATAATTCCAAAGGAAAAAATGCAAATTTTAGTTAATTTAATGGATAAGAATAATGGTTTACATAAGTAATAATCAATGGTTTCTCATCTTAAAAGTGTAAATAATAGGCAGTATGAAAATTGATGTCTAAGGTGGAATATGGAAAATATAATGAACAATAAAGTGAATGTAATTTTTTTTTATGATAAAGAGACTATAAATTAAATTGGAAAATAATAATGTATTATGGAATAATATTTTGAATCCTAGTAAATAGTTTAAGAATTAAGTGGGAGGATTTAAATGTTTATGTAATGGAGTTCAACAATTATGTTAATCATTAAATATATTTATATATATGATGATATTTTAATAGGAGTTCTATTTTATGGATTCTTAGGAATATGTTGATAGTTATTAATGACCACAAATAGTGTTTTAATGGAAAAGTGATACTTTATATGAAAACACATGATTAATGAAAAGATTATCATGAATATGTGATTGATGTTGATGTAGTTAGTTGGTTTTATGGAAATTAATTAGAAGTATAGAAAACAATAGATGTTAATAAATGTGATTTAATGACAATTATTATTTTATATATATTCATTAAATTTCTTATAACATTATTGGACTATAGATAATTATGAATATTATCTTCCATTATGTTTTTCCATAGTTTTATAAAATGGAAAATAAACAAGTTGAGTAAAAATCTGCCACATCTAGAAATACCATGGGGCTTGGACCCTTAACTGAAGGGAAATAAGGTTGCATCATATACCACATTCAAATTAGATATACTTGTTTTTATAAAATATTTAAATATATGGTTTGATGGTTAATTATTATGTTCATTTTTATAAACATGTTATGGGATCAGGTCATTTGATTCTGTGATGACTAATTATATTTTGGGACATGTTTTATTAAGTATAAGTATATAAAAACATTTATTTTAAGGTAAATTATTATTTTTTATGAATTATAATATAATTTAGAGATTTAATTTGATATTTTCATCATATAAAATTATACATTAAATTATTTTTTCATGTTTATAAGTTAATGTATTTATGGAATGATCTATATTAAAACCTTGGATTCTTTTTTGAATACTGAATATTAATATATTAAAAATTATTTTGTATTTTATATTAATTTTTATAAACATTTTGGTTTTAATAATCATATGTTGAATTTCTTGTAACTCTTTTATGGGTCTTACAATCTGTTAAAAGATAATATTAGTGTTTCATGTATAAAAATCATTTTATGGATATTAATTTCTTGGATTAAGTGATAAAGTGGATATTTATAAACAAACAATCAAAGGAATAAATTGTTATTATGAAAGAGAAATATATCATGTTTGTATATTACCTTATAATATTGAGTAGTAAAATAACTCATCAAATTTTATAAAAGAATCTTGAAAAAATGTTACCATATTACCTTCATTTATGATGATTGAAATTGTTATTTAAATGGTCTTTATCACACTCAATAATTATTTTTGATTTTGAATTACGTATATATTTTCAGTTTTAATCAATGTTATACAACTTGGGAACCTATATTATGTGATGAATTTTATATTTCCATTTTTAAGGGAATGTTTTATTAACCCCTTTTACTATGGGTTTTTTTCACAACAAAATTTTAAAACACTTTGTTTCCAGGATGAAGAATAAATTATGAGGATAAATTATTTTTATGTTGGTTAGAATGTGACACCATAATAATTTAAAATATGAACATTTTTTTATAAAATATAATTCTGGAAACATGATGAATATAATATAATGTAACACCTAAAATGTTATAATATATTTATTTTAAAAAATCAATCTCTTCGATATCTTGTAGAACACACAACAGTGAATCTAAATGAACCATAATAAACAAGAAACTAAATTGGAGGTAATAACTTACACTATATTATTGATGAAAATTTTATTTTTCAAAATTTATAAAATAATTTCAATGACAATATTTTTATATGATATAGAATTAAAATCATTTATGAATAAATGAAATTATTTTTGAGAAAGAGATTTTTTTATAAGGTATTTTAGTCACGCTTTGTAAACATAATGTCAAATTAATTTAAACTAATTTTAATAAAATTATATTAATGTTTTTTAATTTTTCTAATATTCCTATCAAATATATAGTAGGGGAAATATTTTTTTGAATACATTCATTTCGTCATTAAAATTGAAAAAAAACCAATTCTTATCAAAAACGTCTTTTTTTAATAAATTTATATGTCACATTTTATTTTATTGTTTTTTTAAAATCAAAATTAGTTAATTAATATACACTTTAATAAAAATTATTTCATTTTATTCTTTTTTATAATGATATCTAATAAAAAAACATTTTCAACTTCTGAATGTTTTCCCTTTTGAATAATTGTAAATTCAACACATCTTTGAGATTAATTTAAAATTTAATTACAGCATATCAATTAGTTGAATTTGAAAAAATTTCCATTATATTTTTATTAAGAATAATATATACTATATAATAATTTCAAAAAAATTGTTTATATTAAATAGCAATCAAAATAGTAAAAATTATATACAACTGTTAAGAGAAAAACTAGTTTTCCAGGGGTTAAACAAAAAAGATAAGGATTAAAAATCAACCAAAAGAAGACTAATTAAAATTTTATTGTCATATTTTTACCTTATATATTATATGATTATATAATATTTACATTTATGATCTTTTTTTATGAAAAATAGAGGTATAATTATATCATTTCAAAAAAACAAAGTTTGTCCTCTCCCTCACTTATAAAAGGATACACACTACCCTTTCATTTACACACATCCATACACAATTTTGTCATCCACAAAATTAATAAATAACATCCCTAATTTCCTACCCAAATCATATAAGCCTTTTTTGGTGAAGAATACATCCTATTATGGCGTTTTTGAAAACCAAAATACATAGTCTGAAGATAAAGTAACATTATAGAATGAGGGTTTTATTTTATGTCATCCAATGCCTCATAAAAATATATTTAGAATATTATATATAATATCATAATTAAATTATTTATACTGAATTTTTTATATGACATTTTCATGATCTAAAACAATCTCCTCTACAAATGAGAAATGAAGTCATTGATCGTGTGTGTGGTGGAATACCACCTCACGAACCGGCATAAATTTTATTTCATCATCAATTATCATGTATTGAAATAATGGTGTATTTAATTTTTATATATGATAAGTTTTATAATCTTATACCTCACAAATTATAATATCACATATTCCTTCTCAATTTTCATTCGGTTGAGATTATGATAAAATCATTCATGTGTATGATGGAATACCTCCTCAAGAAGAGATGTGATTTGTTTATCACTTACCATTTACATAGATATTAAAAATAAGAGTAAATGTAATTAATATGTGTTATATAAAAGAAATGATATTTTTTTCATGAAATGTAATACAGAGTACACTTATTTACCCATTCACCTGTTATGTAAATAATAATGTTACCTGTGCATTTATATAATCTTCCATCTCCATGGAGTGATGTGTTTCATTCTACTTATTCAAAATTTAATATTGATTATAAATATGTATTTAATAAAAAAATTATTTATAGTATTTCTATAATTCTTGAGATGATTGAACTATAAAAAAAATCCAAAATCAGGAATTTTCATGATGAAGTGTGGAGGAGAACACAAGGTGATTGATAACCAAAATAATAGTGCGAATAAAACATTATAAATGAATGGGAAATAATATTTCATAGAAGGTTTTTATATGATATTAGAAATAAAAGTTTTATTTTTTTATAAATTAATAACATTTTTTAAACCACTATATAGGAGGATAAAAAGCTATCAACTAAAAGGAATGGTGATTTAATTGTTTTTTTAACTCAATTTCCATTCATTTGGATATAAAACTATGTAATTTTCTATATTACGATATAATTGTATGTGAACTTAATTTTTCTTTCATTAATTTTTATTTAAACATATTTTTTTGGATCGAATAATTATGTATATATTTGTGACCTTGATTAACTCTCACTATAATGAAAAAAACATTTTATGTGTTTCATCTCATACTTCCTCCATCAAGACATATGTTCTTATATCAAACTAAATTATTATAAATAGTTTATATACATACCATTTAAATACTATATCATTAATCATAACACATTCATGATATCATGTGTTACGATTCTTCTAACTCATTCATTAGATGTTTTTATTCAAAGGTTACTAATTTCGTAAGTGTTTACGTTACAATATCATTAGTAATCAGTACTATTTATACTTCAATTTATATTAAATGAAATTATTAGATCATTTTCTAATAAACCATTTTCATTTTATTCTCTAAGGTTAATTAATTAATTTTTCAATTATTAGTATTGTTTTCATCTCTTTAGTATATAAATTATTTCAAAATGGGATTTCAGTAAAATTTAACCTCATTTTTCCCATTAGTGTAAAATAATGTTTTTCTATATATATGTTTTCTAAATAAAATTTCAAAAAAAATTACCTTGATTATTTAATGTTATTTTTACCCTTAACTGGTTTTATAACAAAAAAATAAAATGAATCTTCCTATCAATTTTTAAGAAGGTATATTTTTTATTTTCCTTTAAAAATGTCAATGGAATATTTTTATTTTTAACATGTTCAAATGAATATATCTCTTCCACTATCAAGGCCACTAATTTTTTTTAATGATTTCTTTTTATGTTTTAATTTTTATTTTCAAAAAATTCTTTCCTTATGGTTTTTGAAAGAATATGATAGTAAATATGTGTTTTTAATATTGAAATTTTATTTTGATCAATAAATGTACATTGTGATATTTCAAAATCATTTTCCATATAATATAGTATCGTTTGGTGTTACTAAAAGTTTAAATTTCATTCTCCTCATTAATATTTATAATATTATCTTCATCAATGACTATAAGAATTTATGTTATTTATTTATTCTAAATTATTTAAAAATGTCTCTCAATTGTATAAATATCTTATTCTCTAATCCATTGATGGGGTAATACGTGATGTATGATCATATCTCAAATTACAACCTTTTGAAATTTACTTTTTTAATGATTTGAAAAAAAAAAATGAAATAGAATTTATTTCAATGGATAAATATTATGATATTACATATGGTTCATTCCCTTATGTAACACACATAGATCAAGAAACATTTTAGGATTATTGTACCTAGATATCACTCCAATGCATTTGGAAATGTTATAGTCTCATGAGACATTATGTATATGATTTTTAAGTTAACCAAATCTATAATGGGAATTTTTAAACTAGGTTACATTTTCTAGGATGAAATCCATAACAAGTATTTATATCATTTAATTGTGTTTGTTCCACATTTATTATGATTACATGATCATATGATAACATTTTCATAACATTAGGTTTCTATATAATTAATCATTTTCCTTCTCTTTTATGATATCATATTATACCATTAACTCACATGTTATGTATCCTTATCTTGTTTGTTACCTTACTATGATTTGTATATCGCTACTTTTTTATGTATTTCTAAGTATATCCCAAGTAAATTTATTGGTTAAAATGTAGTTCAATAACTCACTATGGAAAATAAAATAATTGGGACATGATTTAGTTTCCTTTTATATATTACGACACTAGCCTTCAAAATACACAAGGACATTATGATCATAGTATTGTATGAATGGATATTTAGATTTATATTTCATTTAGTAATATTTACAAAATTATTGTGTCACCATATCGAATATAAAAAGTCCCTACCAATGATGTAATCATATAGATTATTCATATCCATGATAATGGTTCAAACCAATTTTCCTTTGGTTGGACAAATTCTGCACTAATGAAAGGTGTGGTTGAGAGGATTATCATCTCAAGAAATAATATCATGATGATGTGGTAGGTCTTGGATATCCACTAGTATTCCTTACTCTCTTAGATTTATTACATATAAAGAAATTAAATAATTACACTACTATGGATATGTGTGATTGACTGGGTAATAAAAAAATATATCATAACTAAATCAATTTCTATCCACAACTATTTATAACTGTATGTTTATTTCATTTGTTTATGACCTGGATCATTAGTATATCATTCCGATAATGGACCACCAAGAGGTTTTTGGGGAAGAATATAATTAAATCCTTATCTACCTTCAACTCCTCCTATTGATTCATAAACACATCTAAAATAACAACAACATAAAGGGACAAAAATTCTATCAAGGGGATTCCCTTAATCCCAAAACTCTGACTACTAGGGAGTTCATTCTAAAGTTTTATTCTAGTGTTATTAATCTATTTTATTTATATAAAATCCAGATTTATATGACCTTCCCACTTTGAGTGTAGATAATTCAACCTCACTTTGGCTGAAATCGTATATGTGTTACATTTTCCATCGATCTCATATATCAGGAACATATGTGTAGTTTTCATTGATGATGTGATATCAATGACTATCATCAGGTCACTACTATTTATGTCCCTACTCTATATAAACCTAGACATGATCAATTCTAATATTGTGCCTTTTTTGGATTTACTTAAATCATTAATTCTCTCTCAATGACATTGGACAATGTAATGGTAAATATTTTTATGATCATATATCCAATATCTCATTGATGTTTATGACGGAATCTCTAAAATTGAAATTAAAAATGATGATTTGTTTATGGGACGACCTCATGATATCTATGAAACTTTATGCATACTCAGTCATTATTATGCTACACTATAAATGGATCACTAGTTCCAAATGCATATTATCCCCCAAAAACATTGGATAGATCTTTTCTATGAAAAGGTGGTCATACTCATACAATTAGAAGGTATAATTATTTAATTACTATGTAAATAATTCACAGTAATGTCTCAATACCTCATGTAGATGACTTTATTGATAAATCTGTATATATTTAGATGGTCTCTAAAACAAATAAAATATGCGAGTCACTAACTCAATTCAATACATTATTAACTGATGATTATGGATTCCTCAAAATATTGGAGTCATATTTAAATAGTATCACACATAATATTCAAACAACATTCAATATCTTATTTCATTGTAAACTATCATCTACCCACTAGATGGAAGGTCTTATCTCTTTCAAATAATTGAAGGGTACTCCCTCATCACATTTATTATAGATACCTCTAGATCAATCCCCTTAATAGAAGATTTATTTCATGATTGATTGGGGTCATGTGGATTTTACACATGAATAGGATCGTCATGGACCTACCAAATAATCTCAATTGACAATATATTAGGTAGAACCCTATGGACAATAAGATGAATACATGGCCCATTAAAACATATCTTGTGGTGTTTAATCTAGTAGGACATGGATAAAAATAAAAACAGACAATTCAATTGATGTATATAACATATAATTGCACACTAAATTTTTTGGAATAAAGATAAATATTTATTAAGATATTATCATATTCAAATTCAATGAATACATCAAATTCCCTATTTATAGTTGGTTCCTTTGTTTAAGAACTGACCATAAACCCATTGACATGTTTTCCCTAATGTTCCTAAATCAGACATGACATTATTCATTACTCCAATCATAATCCCTATGACACACTCACTCTAATAAAATTAAAATGTGGTATAAACTATTATGTCCCAATATAATCTAATAATTAAACTGATAGTTACACCTTCATTCCATATCAAATAGGCCATCGGTTGGTGACTATAACTAAGAACTAGTAACACACATATGGGATGCCATATCCTAATGAATACCTACAACAGACAACATATCCATAATGAAATGTTGAATAAATATCAATAAAATATATAATAAATAACTAAAATATAGATAAATATTCACTCATGAGACACAAACTACCAATAAAAATACCGAATAATTGACACCATATAATAAAAACAAATATATGGTATTAATGTCTCAATGTATGACTGACGTATGTCAAGTGAAAAAAATTTCTTATTTGAAAAACATATGGGAGGAACTGTAATAGAAACTTCCACCATTAACTGTATTGGGAAAAAATCTAAATTATTTCCACTATCACCACATCATCCAACATAATATATATTCATTTTATCATCAGTGGCCCAAAATAGTAGTTTAGGGGTTAGCATTAAATTACCCAGTATAATTCCCCCCCCCAATGTGGATAGAAAAAACAAGTCTTCTGGAGTCCTAAGAGTATTTGAGGAAGCAACAAATTAAAAAACATATATATAATTTAATGGTATATTTCATGATCTCCTCACTCAAAATATACCCTTCCTGAGCTAGAAATGAAGAAAGGGAGATAATGACCCCTGATTCCCACCTCTAGTAGGTTGTGGGGAGGTGAACAACATGAACGGTATAAAAGTGTCACAAAATGGGAGGCATTACCCCTTTTTATAGGAAACAAGATCGAGAGACAAGATGTACCAACATCCAAAAAACTCCATCACATATATAAGAGAGATCCAAAACAATACCACATGAATTTTTAAAATAAAAAGGTTAAAAATATTATATATCTACTAAATAAAGAAATGTAGTGACAGAGAAATGAGCCCGTAAGGGGAGCTCCCTCCTTAGGGTTCCTTCCCATCGCCACCACCCTCATCCCTAGGTTGGCTCGACTCATCCTCCTCTTGCTCGTGAGTTCGTTGTGGTGGTTCCCCTATTGTGGTGGTGTCAGGTGACTTCATGGGCTCGATTGTCTCGGAGTTTGACATCATTATTGACTTGTCTCTCGCTCAACACATGTATGCTGGATAGGGCTCCTTGGTGGCATGGTGTTGGTCCAGCGGCCAAGTTCCCACCCTTTGTGGTTTGTGGTATTTCTATCCATCCTCTAATATGTGTGTGGGTGGTTAATCATGTCTCCTCGAGAGATTGGGTTGGCGGTGATGGGTTTTTGGTTCTGGTTTTCGTGCGGCTGGTGTTTGGGTGGCCGGATTTATCTCCGGTTTCATTGTTTTCAGGTTGATGGAAAAGATGACTGGTTTTGATATTGTAGATCCTAGATCTTTAAGGGTTATGACGGCTGGTTGTAGGTCTGGAGATGTGTTTTGTGATTCTGTAGTTTGATTTTGACTGCAAGGTGTTACGTGGATGGAATACATGGATCCAAGGATTCAGATGGAATCTTCATTTGATTTTTACATGTTGATTTCACTATTTTTGGTTTTGATTATGCTCCTTTTGATTGTGTTGGGGAGTTTATTTCCTTTCTTGGCCTCTTTGGTCTGGGATAATGGCGACCTGGTTTTTGGTTCTTGGCATAAGTGTTAATGAGGGTTTCTTACACAATGACGGTGACAACGGACCTCAGTGAATCTTTCCGGCGACTTAGTTGTTGCAGAATCATAGCCGTCTCAGGTGTGTTTTGAGGATGGTCATGGTTCGAGGTGTTGTAGGGTTCGAGGGATCCTATGATTCGAGGCCGACGCATGGGTTCGTGTCCCAAGGAGTGGGGTATGGTTTTTTGAAATTTTTAATTCACCTGTTGTGGTGATTTGTATTCTAGTTTGTGGTTTGTCTGTTAGATTACAAGTTTCCTATAAACCGTATTTTTAGAAAATGAAAAAAATAGATTACAGGAATAACCTTTGTAGTGACATGAAAACTACCCCAAAGTCTGAGCTAGTACGATCCATCATGGTCTACATAATCTTCCTGAAATCATGAAAGCAGTTTTATATACATAGAGTGAGCATAATGGTATACTCATTAGGATAAACATAGCCTCTTGTGAACAAGGGAGAGAAGATTACAAATTCCCCTATGAGAATAAAGCAAAACCATACAGCACATAATAAGGTATACTAGCCATATAATCCTCACCAAAGCACCCTCACTAAGAAACAAATGTCATGTAACAAAGTATGTGCATGAATTATTTTGGTTCCCTACACCACTTCCCACTAGTTTAGCACCTCGTGCCTAATGGAAAACTTCCTCGCTCCCCCACCTCTTCTGAAAGTTCCACGTCACATCCTTCCCGCACACACCTGGGACTCACAGCCAGTCATGTGTCCTGGTAAAATGATGCACATCACAACCTACCTACTCTTACCTGGTCTGCATAGCTAGTCCCATCACCTAGGAAAAATAATCACATCACATCCTTCCCACAAACACATGGGCCTCAATAACACATCTCACCCACAGACATATAGGACACAAACCATGTCACATCCCAAAAAAACATATAAAGAACAACACATATCAATCCAAAGACACCTGAGAAAATGCAACTCATATCTTCTCAAAGACACATGGTAAATCTCAACTCATCTCATCCAAAAAACACCCTGGAAAGCACAACTTGCCCGCACATGCCCGGGCCTCACAAACCGCATCCTTCTCAAATATTCTTGTTCTATCTATATATAAAAGAGGGATTAGGGGATAGTAGGTGGAAATCTATCCATCCTCTCATTGGGATGTTTGGCAAATACACCCTCCCTCATAATGATTGGGGTGTTCAAAAAATAGTTCTCAACTAGGGTGGGGTACATGTATAAATCACAAAGAAAATAAAAGCATATACATATATTATAAAAAATACTCATGCCCATATTTTGGTCTCTCAAACAAAAAACATGCTCTCAACACCGCCTACCTTACAGCTACCTCTAAATGTGCAACACCATACAACAAGACACAAACCCAATCCATATTCTAAACTAATTCATTTAAATGAATCCACTCATTATTTATCAATTAATTTTATTTTTTTGTTAACCATATCATCCCAAGATAACTCCAAACCTTATTAATCAATATTTTATTCATTTATTCCATTATTATCCGGGTAGATACAAATCATAGCACATGAAAAACAACAATGAAAAAGATACCCATGGAGAAACACTTGGTGAATTACCCATACCAACCAAAACAAGTCACCAACTCTCGACCAGATCCAGCAACACATCATATCCCAACACGATTGCATCCCTACTACACAACACTAATCATCCATTACAAAAATAAGAAATTTATGAGCCAAATATTCCATTATTTATCCATGTTGATGTATCTTGTACAAGGTCTTCCATCACCCCTCCCAAACCAACCCATATCAATTACTCATTCTTCAAAACTAGACCATATAAAAAACCAGGGAAAAACCACACATCACAACATATCCACTTCACATCACATCATTCTTACACACACAACATCGGCTATAACACGCAATACATTTCCCCCCACACTAAATCAAAACAAAATTACGGATTTACCAAGGAATTATTTATTTAATTTTTCCTGTAAATTCATGGGTTATCAAAAAAATTGGTAAATATGGGGGAATCCAATTTTTATCCAAGAGTACACTATTAAACCATTTTCAATATATATGTGTTCAGCACAAACCATTAAACACACAATCTATTTAGAGCACAAACAAAGCCACCAATAGCCACCATCTTCAGCAGGGTGTTCAGCTTGTATAGTCACAAAATTAGAATCAATATCAAGGATATGAAAAGTATACAAACGAAACCCATTTACACTTTCTATTAAATTATCCAATTCATTATATTTGATTAAGTTGATGCAACTATAATCCTAGGGTGACAAAAGGAAAACCTATCTTGAAAGTTTCACAATAGATAGAAATAAGGGAAATACTACATCAAAGGTGTGTCAATGTTATTCACACAAGAATAGATCATGTAAAGGTCCTCTAGTTACCTATCATGTAAGATCTTCATCCGTAGAAGGATGTTTCGGCACCACAACACTAACAAAAACTGAGAGATATTTCTGATATAATCTGAATTCTGAAAACTTGAGTAGTTGAAATTTTTTAATACATTATAGCGTTAGGGTGTTACGTGACGTGTAATCCAATTTAACATAGTTTAATACCTCAATGTCCCCTTTTTATGAAAAATTCATCCCATCCTGATTTTAATTTTATTTTTCAGACATCTAATTATTTCCTTCCGTGAATCCCTCTTTCATGCTATGTAAAATTTTTCACATCGTGAATCTTTCCAGGAAAAGCCATGAAACCAAGATTCACATTGTGAAATAATATTACATAATGTGTAATCTAATTGCATATATTTTTTATCTGCTGAACTTCTCTAGATTCCCTATGAACTTCCTCTAGGTGCTTCCAATTACCAAAATCGCAATGTAACTGACCATGGAGGCATGGACCATGACTTTAGATCCATCTCAATTGATTATCATACCCGATAATCCTAAAAAAAGAGAAGAAGAAAGACGGGTCCATACCACCACCCTATTAGACACCTCTCGAGGATCTATCTACAGTAGAAACATCACTAGAAACCAAAAACATTAACATTCAATGATAAACAACCATTTATTGTTCTAAAGATGGGGTGGAAACCTCCATTTCTAGAACACCTCCTCCAACATCTAGTTACCCAAATGACCCTGAAACACACCACACGAGCACAATGACCATAGCATCTCAAATAGATGAATCAGATAATCTTTCCCTCTATATAAAGATACTATTTTCTTTGTGTGTCACGAACTCACCCACATGGGTTTAATCACATCGTAGTTAATGCCTCTCAATTAGGAATGTGGTGTTCCCCTTTTTAGAAGGTCAAGACTTTATCACACATTAAAACCCACACATCTCAACGTATATAGAACCATATCCTTCCCAAGCCATGGGAAACCATATAATGAAATCCATTGATATGTAATCCCACTCCCACTCATGGATGTATAAGGCATGCAACAAACAACTATGAACATAGTGCTAAGCCTTCACCTACTGTCACACTAAGTACTTTTCAAACAAACTCTACCACTACCTATTTCAACAGAGGAAACCAAACCTATATCCTCAAGGCATGGTACATCTTTGATTCTCCTATTTATACCACTAACGGTGAGCAGTGAAACTCACAGTGTACTCACTCACACATTTCCATTAGAAAAAACAACTTCCCCTAAAAAAAGGCTAGTTCGGACCATCCTCTATCCATCCCTCTAGAGCATCACCTTGGTCAACACAATTTGGAATCACACCTTATTTTTAGTATTCCCACTAAGAATCCTCCACTCGTAGCATCATCGAAGACTATATCATCATCTAGAAAAAAACATCCTTTATCACCATCCATTCCTGAATCTAAGTGCAAGGATAATGACTCCTCCATCACTTTCCAAGCATCTGTAGATTAATAAATAACTTCCATCTTTTAAATTATGCTCAAGTCATCGACCACAACATTCCCCTTTCCTAAGGTGTAGATGATCTCAAAATCATAGTCCTGAAGAAACTTCATCCACTTATATTTCCTCTAGTTTAGATATAATTGGGAAAATATATACCTCAAAATCTTGTGATCATGGAAGACCACAAAGGGCTCCCCCATTAGTTAATGTTGCCACAACTTCAGTGACAACGTGACCTATACAATCTCTACATCATGGTTTGAATAGTTACATTCATGGGGATGTTACTTCCTAGACCTAGAAGATATAATTTCCCATTTCTTTATCACGATTCATCCCTAGCCCATATGGGAAGCATCAAAAAACACCTTGAACATCAACCATTACAATGGAAACCAGACCACTAGATCACTGACCAATATCTACTATAGATAGATGAATGCTACCCGGAACAACTCTCTCTATAAAAAGTCATGTTCCTTTCTGTTCATATCTATCAATGGAGCAGTAACTCTGGAGAAATCGGGTACAAACTTCTTGTAGTATCCTATAAGAATAAGAAAACTATGAACCTATACCACACGTTTTAGACTTCCCAAGAAAGAAAGACTTTGATCTTCTATGGGTCTATGGACACTCCAAATTGAGTCATAACATGCCCAAGGAAATGTACATCATGTGTCTAAAACATGGACTACGAAAACTTTTTAGAGGGTGGATGGCATCGAAAAACATGTAAGATGGTCCTTATATTCTCGACATGATCCTCCACTAAGCCTGAGTAGACTAGGATGTCATCGACAAACACAGTGATGAACTGGTCCAAGAACTCATGGAACAAGCAATGCATAACTCTGGGGAACACAAATAGTGTGTTCATAATGCCAAAGGTCATGACCACAAACTCAAAGTTTCCTATCAACATCTGAAAGAAGTATTCAGGATATCACACTTCTTAAACCTCAATTTTTGATATCTAGATCATAGATCGATCATATAAAACCAACATTCTATGTAACCGCCCAATCTTCCATAATACGTTTCCCTTTGAATAATGCAATAGCTTGCATTATATGCAACTTCGAGATTCTAACACATCATGACCGATCAAACTAGCTGTTACGAATAGTAATATCCACTTTTTGAAATATTATCAATTTTATCATCCAAAATGGACTTCAGAATTGGGTTCGGAATATCAAAATTAGCTTAGTGTGAATTTTTTGTATTTTTTAAAAACATTCAGTTTTTTATTACTAGTGAAAAATACAAAATTTTAATTAAAAACAACTTTTTTAATCAAAATAATTTATTGTGATAAATTATACTATTGAGTGGTTTTTAATTATAATCAGATTATATTTTTACCATTTAATCCAATGTTGTTCATTGGACGTAATTTCACATTTAAACTTGAAATAAGCAACTGTCAATCATTTGATAGTTATTATTTCTTAAACACACGCTTTTTGTTTTGACAACGGTAATAAATTTTAAATTAATTTCAGTCACTGTAGTGTTTTGAATTAAAAAAATGAACTACATATTTAGAATAATGAGGTCTAAATTTTTAAATAGGCAACTTTTATTTGTATACATTTGGTATAATTACATCAGTGAATATTTTATTTACCATGATTAAAGGGAAAATCTGGTAAATAAGCGATAAAAACAATATTATAATAATATTAAATTACCCTAACACAATTTATAACCCAATTTGAAGATACATGTCCGACCATGGTCATCCTTGGGTCGATTTGGGGACTCCATGGAGCCACTTGTAAGTGATAATGACACTTTATATTAAATATGTTAAATAAATACAAAAATTACATAAGCATGTATCTTTTAGTAAAATAATTTTTACATTGAGTTATATATGTTATCTCATCGACTATAAATATTAATTAGAAATCTAAAAATATTCCCGACATAATGGTAATTTATTTATAATTTTTAGACATTGAATAATTAAATTTATTTATAACATAATGATGATGCAGTATTTTCATAATTAATGTAAGAATCAAATAAATGGTATTATAGATGATAAAATAAATATAATTTGAATGTTTTGATACAATCCGAAAATTTTCTAGGTTAATGTGACATGTTAGGATTTCTTAAAATAATTTATTTCTATGTAATAATGTTTTTAGGAATTCAACAAAAAAATAGAAAATAGTGTCAAAATTGACCTAAAAGAGTTTTTTAAAAAAATATTATATTATTAATTGATATTATATTCCTAAATATCTAAGGATCGACCAAAGATCATAAATAATATTATATATTTCATTAGTGAACCACTTTAGGTTCTTTTGGGTGTTTATAGGATGTTTAGTAAGCATATAACAAAAAAATACAATGAGACATGGTAAATGTCAAACTAATTATCTAAGAGTTATATCTAAACATTAAGGTTATTATATTGACCCAAACCTATCTAAAACCTATTTTTTAGTAGTTTTAGACCCAAACCAACATTATCCTAGAAATAAATCATTTTTTATCCATTATAAACAGAAAATTATTTTATTATAAAATAATATTTCAATCTTTTCCTAAGGTTCCCCTCACCCCTATTATAATAGGGCACTTCCCCTTCTCTCAAATTCACGCCATAAAATCCATTTTTCTTTGACAACCCCTGAAAAAATATCCTCTAAACTATCATAATTTAATACTATAGGCCTTACATTTTTTAAAATTCCATCTTATGGAGCCCTTTTGATCAAATCCAAAGGAAGAACCCAACGAAGAGGTAAATATTGCATTACCTCTTTCAATTTCATTTCTTCTTCCTCTTCTTATTTATTTGTTTTCTACAATATAAAATAATAAATCCAGTATATTCTATATATTATGATGTAATTATAAAAATTTTACAACCATATTCAATATTTTATCCATCTTATAAATGACATGTCACCATATGTGCGTACGTACAGCATACCGTCTCCGCGTCGTGGTGTAGTTGTTATTCGATACGTTATTATTTGGATGGGTATAATAATGATGTACAATTGATTTAAATAAAAAATATAACATGATAATTATTCTTTATATATGATATATTGTACAATTATATATTATTTTAATATCAAAATAATGATATTGTCACTTGTGCGTGTGTACGGATTACTATCTCCCCGAACACGATGAGATTAATTCCCCATTGTATTGTTTCAATACTAATTTTCATTTGATGATTAAAAATAATGTTTAATGACTTATTATAATTATTAATATGAATAAGATACATTATATCCAAAGAAAACATTACATAGATAATAAATCATCTAAAGGAAAATGAATCAGTTAACACCTGAAACGATGATACTACTGAAATATCATTAACAAAGCAATATTAAAAGATCGTATATGATATCATATTAATGTATATGGTTCTTTTATAATTTAATAAAAATTATTTCACCATTATACAAGAGGTTAACCTACCCTCGACCAATGAAAATAACAAGGTAAGGGTTAATTTCACAATCTCTTCATTATATGAGGTTGTCTATATGTAATTATCTATTGGGACCTCTTTATCATCTACATCCATGATTCTTAAAAATGTACTTCCAAACTTTTTTAATATTTACTAGACAATGTGTTGAGGTCATTTATACCCTTATTTTACCTTATAGGTTCTGATAAGAATCTTTTCGTTGTTTTCCAAAACAATGTACTTCATAACCTTTTCGAAAAAATTAACGTAAGAATGTTTTTTTAACTTATACGGTCGGTGCGACTATTTTACGCCGTTATAACATCATCAAATCTTCCATAATAATATTATAAGAATACTTCCGAAATAAATTTTTTATTTTATAATTATATGTATTTTAAATGATTTCAAAATAGAAAGAGACATTTCTCGGAAATAGGTTATGATTTCTTCTAGGTCAACATCCTTTGATGGATTTTAATCTTATTTGAAGTTGATTTATTATGATACCAAACTTCTATAATTTATTGAAGGTTTTTTGATATGTTTCATAGTGGATGTGTTATTTTTACACCATTCATGGTATACTGATAACGTATTTACATTTTTATGCTAGTTTTAATATAAATGATTATGTTATGTTTATACCTTTTCATATGAAGAATGCACTGGACTTAGTAGGTGATGGGTGGAGCCCGCTATAGCTCATCGATGCATCGGTATGTCTCATGAGAAGAACTAGAGTCTTGTCACAAGGCCTTGAAAAAATAATATTTGTAGTCTTGGCACAAGGCCTTGACTATGTGGTTATGAAGTCTTGAATTATGCATTCTATCATTAGAAAAGTGGTTATTGATATTGCATGTGATTATTCGACTAGTAGAATATCCATGTGAATAAGTAAATGAAATTATTCAGATTTATCATTTCTATATTATAGTGATGTTAAAGTTTAACAGGATTTTGATTTAGTCTTATACATGTCATTAAATGTTTATACATATTTATGAAATTTTATGCTATATTGTCATTCTTACTAAGTATTTGAGCTCACCCCATTCTATGTTTTTTTCCAGGATGTGAAGAAGTATTTTATGACTAACCTATAGGGATAGTCTGAGGGGGTATGAGTGTGGTCTATGAAAATAATGTTGTTGTTGTTTTTAATTTTATAATGTAATGTAAAACTTATATATGTGTCTAGTATTTCCATGGCTACAAAACTAATATGTCTTTAGGGACTTGATTTCCTTATATCATACAAATTTTTTGTAATAATGCACTGACTCTGGGTAACTGGGGTCGGGGCATTATAGTTGGTATCAGAGGAAGATTCATACAATCCTTGAAATCTAGATTTAGATAAACTCTGATTAGGGCACATAAACCTAAGATATACTTTGAGGATTATTATATATGAACTTCCTAAAATTTTGGTATTGTAGAGATTTTTTGTGAGTTTTCTATGAAATACATCCTTATCTGGATACGAGTAGGTAGAGGTGGATCTGGTACAGATTTACCTAGGTGTAAAACCCAAAAACACTGATATGAGCTAGACTTGATCGGGAACTGGCGCACGACAATGATTCTTGTGGCACTCTTTCGTACGACACTCCTGGTGGATATGATTAGGAAAATTCCCATTTTCATTACAGATCATTATTACGGGTTTATGAGTATATACTTACATAAAGATAACATGTTTATGAGTATGGATTATATCCATAAACTGTTCAGTTAATGTTAAGTGTTTTACAAGTTTGGAATTATGTATTTCGATTCATAAATTAATCTAGTTTATGCCATTGTTTAGAAATGGCGCCTAGTGAATGGAATGGAAACCATATCAACGCACATAATCCATGTAGGGATTTCCCTAATACTCAAGATAATTATAGTGGAGCTGGTGAAGAAACCGGTACTGATCAACTTATCACTATACTGGGACAAATCACTCAGGTTATGAATAATAACCATACCAGAATGGATCACCCTAATGCTCAGCGTAGAGGATCAATGTTAGATCTCTTCATGATGAAACAAACACAAACATTCAGTGGGAGTAAAAATCCATTAGTAGATGACCAATGGATAAATTCTTTAGAGAAAATATTCCACTATTGGAAATGCTGTCTTTCCCAACGGTTCTGAACCATTAGGAAAGGCTGCAGAACCATTGGAATTATATATACCAACGGTTCTACAAACCATAGAGAAGTAATCAGTTGGTAATGATTTTCCCAACGGTTTACACTGAACCATTGTGATAGGTTAAAATAATGAACCTATCCCAACAGTTGTGCCAAACCGTAGGGATTGTTTTTTCCAACGGTTTGGCCCGTTGGGAAAACCAAGCAGCCGATTGCTTTCCCAACAGTTTCTAGACCATTGGGAAAGGATTTTTACCAAAGGTTCTATGAACCATTTGAAAAAAAATCTCAGAATTCTGTGCCAATGGTTGAAAACCGTTGGCATAGCCATTGTAGTGCAAATTGCACAGCAGCCTGCAACTTGCACAGCAGCTAGTCCATTCCCTCAATTTGCACACTAGGCAGTCCATTCCCTCTCATTTTCAATCTTTTCCTATTATTTTACCTACAATAAACTAACCCATACATATAAAATTATTGTACCTGCAATAACCAACTAACACATGCATTTATTGATCAAATTCATACACATTTATCATATAATCCTTCCTAAAACTATACACATCAAGAATTAAATCAGAATTCATAACGTAATTATAAACATACATAATTAATTTAGAATTCAATTTAAAATTTAGATGATCATTTTTTGTGAAATGTGGAATTCAATTCATAATTTGATCGGTTTTTCATATACCATACGTTTTTACTAGAAATGATGTCCATTTTGAATAAAATACAAATACCATGAGTGATACCGACCACAATATACCTCGGATTGAGGCGATGTTAACTCTTACACGTCACAAATGACCCATGGATCATTGTCCTAAAGTATCAACAGATTCCAGAAGTGTTTGATTGGTTTTCCATATGTCATTTGTTGTTTTCACTTAAAATAAAGTGCTTTTTAAATAAAAGAGAGACACTTTGAGTGGTGTCGGCCATACCATATCTCGGATTAAGGTGGGTTTGACTCGTACAAGTCACAAGTGATCCATGGATTGTTGTGCTAAAATATCAACACAATCAGAATCTGTTTGGTCGGTTTTCTGTATGTACATAAAATGTTGTCCATTTTAAACATAAGAGAGACACATTGGGTGGTTCCGACCACACCGAAACTTGTATTGAGGTGCAGATGACTCGTACATGGAACATCTGACCCATGGATTATTTTTCTAAAGTTTCAATAGATTCCGAATTCGTTTGGTCAGTTTTTCGTATGGCAGTTGTTCTTTTGACTTATAATCCTATCCATTTTAAACAAAAGAGACACGGTTAGAATGGTACCTCCCACACAACATCTTGGATTTAGACAAAGTTTACTCGTAGACATCTCAAATGACCCATGGATCATTTTCCTAAAGGATCAACACTATCTGAATGTGTTTGGTCAGTTTTATGTATGTTAGTTGATGTTTTCACTTAAAATGATGTCCTTTTGAAACAAAAGAGAGACACATTGGGTGGTGTTGGCCACACCGCGCCTCAGATTAAGGTGGGCTTAATTCGTACATGTCACATATGACCCATGGATCATTGTGATAAAGTATCGACACAATAAAAATCTGTTTGATTATTTTTCCGTATGTACATAAAATGTTGTCCATTTTAAACAAAAGGGATACAAATAGAGTGATCACGGCCACACCATGCCTCAGATTGAGGTGGGGTTGACTCGTACACGTCACATATGACCCATGGATTGTTTTCCTAAAGAATCAACACATTTAAATGCATTTATTCAGATTTTCATATGTCAGTTGTTGTATTCACTTAAAATGATGTCCATTTTAAAAAAAAGAGAGCCACTATGAATGGTGTCGGCCACACCGCACTTCGGATTGACGCGGGGTTGACTCATACACGTCACATATGACCCATGGATCGTTTTTCTAATGTATCAACACAATCATAATCTGTTTGGTCAGTTTTACATATGCTAGTTGTAGTTTTCACTTAAAATGATGTCAATTTTAAACAAAAGAAATATACTTTGAGTGGTTTAGGCCACACCGTGCCTCAGATTGAGGCAAGGTTGACTCGTACACGTCACATATGACCCATGGATCTTTCTCTTAAAATTACAACAGAAACCGAATGTGTTTGGTCAGTTTTACGTATGTACATAAAAAATTTTCCATTTTAAGCAATAGAGAGACACAGAGTGACCTTAGCCTCACCGCGCCTCAGATTGAGGAGGGGTTGATTTTTACATGTCACATATGACCCCTGGATCATTGTGATAATGTATCAATAGAATCCGAATGTGATTGGTTGTTTTTTTGTATGTCAGTTGTTCTTTTCACTTATAATCCTATCCATTTTAAACAAAAGAGACACAGTTAGAGTGGTACCGGCCACACCGCGCCTCATATTTAGACTAGGTTGGATCGTACACAACACATATGACCCATGGATCATTGTGATAAATTATCAATAAAATCCAAATGAGTTTGGTCAGTTTAACGTATGGTAGTTGATGTTTTCACTTAAGATGATGTCCTTTTGAAACAAAAGATAGACACTTTGAGTGGTGGCGGCCACACCGCACCTTAGATTGAGGTGGGTTTGATTCTTACACGTCACATATGACGCATGGATCGTTCTAATAAATTATCCACACAATCAGAATCCGTTTGGTCAGTTTTCTATATGTACTCAAATTTTTTTCCATTTTAAGCAAAAGAGATGTAGTTATTGTGATCCCAGCCACATCATGCCTTATATTGAGGTGGGGTTGACTCGTACACATCACATATGACCCATGGATCGTTGTCCTAAAGCATCAACACATATTGAATGTCTTTGGTCAGTTTTTTGTATGTCTATTGTTGTTTTCACTTAAAATGATGTCCATTTTAAACAAAAGAGAGACACTATGAATGATGTCGGCCACACCATGACTTGGATTGAGGTGGGGTTGACTCGTACACATCACATCTGACCCATGGATCATTGTGTTAAAGTATCAACACAATCAGAATCTGTTTGGTTGGTTTTCTGTATGCTAGTTGTTGTTTTCACTTAAAATGAAGTCCATTTTAAATAAAAGAGAGACACTTTGAGTGGTGTCGGCCACACCACACCCCTGATTGAGGCGACGTTGACTCGTACTCGTCTCATATGACCCATGGATATTTCTCCTAATGATTCAATGGAAACCGAATGCGTTTGGTTGGTTTTATATATGTACATAAAATTTTGTCCATTTTAAACAAAAGAGAGACACTTATAGTGATACCGGCTACACCACACCTCAGATTGAGCCAAGGTTGGCTCATACACACCAAATATGACCCATGGATCATTGTGATAAATTATCAACAGAATCCGAATGCGTTTGGTCAGTCTTCCATATGCCAGTTGTTCTTTTCACTAATAATCCTGTCTATTTTAAACAAAAGATACACAGTTAGAGTGGTACCAGCCACACCGTGCCTCGTATTTATATGGTGTTGACTCATACAAGTCTTACATGAACCATGGATCATTTTCCTAAAGTATCAACACAATCCGAATGCGTTTGGTCTATTTTTTGTATGTCAGTTGATGTTTCCACTTAAAATGATGACCTTTTGAAACAAAAGAGAGGAACTTTGAGTGGTGTCAGCCACACCGCGCCTCATATTGAGGTGGGGTTGATTCGTAAATGTCACATATGACCCATGGATCATTTTTCTAATGTATCAACACAATCAAAATTCGTTTGGTCAGTTTTCCATATGTACTTATAATGTTGTCCATTTTAAACAAAATATAAACACTTAGATTGATACCGTCCACACCGTGCCTCGGATTGATGCAGTGTTGAATCATACACGTCTCCTATGACCCATGGATCGTTTTTCTAAAGCATCAACACATTTCGAATGTGTTTGGTCAATTTTTCAGGTGGCAGTAGTTGTTTTCACATAAAATGATGTCCATTTAAAAAAAAGAGAGACAATATGAATTGTGAAGGCCACACCGCACCTCGGACTGAGGAGGTGTTGACTCGTACATGTTTCAGGTGACCCATGGATTACTTTTCTAAAGTATCAACACAATCAGAATCCATTTGGTCGGTTTTTCGTATGCTAATAGTTGTTTTCCCTTAAAATGAAGTCCATTTGAAACAAAAGAGTGATATTTTGAGTGGTGTCAGCCACACCACTTCGCGGATTGAGGTGAGGATGACTCATACATGTCACATATGACCCGTGGATCGTTCTATCAATGTTTCAATGGAAACTGAATTCGTTTGGTCAGTTTTTCCATATGTACTTAAAATGTTGTCCATTTTAAACAAAAGAGAGACACTTAGAGTGATCTAGGCCACACCGTGACTCGGATTGAGCCCGGGTTGTCTCTTACACATCACATATGACCCATGGATCATTGTGATAAATTATCAACAGAATCCGAATCTGTTTGGTCAGATTTCTGTATGCCAGTTGTTCTATTCACTAATAGTTCTGTCCATTTAAAACAAAAGAGACACAGTTAGAGTGGTACCAGCCACACCGCGCCTTAGATTTAGACAGGGATGGATCGTACACGTCACATATGACCCATGGATCATTTTGATAAATTGTCAACAGAATCGGAATGTGTTCGGTCAGTTTTCCGTATGCCAGTTGTTATTTTCACTTAAAATGATTTCCTTTTGAAACAAAAGAGAGACACTTTGAGTGGTTCCGGCCACACTGCACCTCAGATTGAGGCGTGGTTGATTCATACATGTCACATATGACCCATGGATCATTGAGCTAAATTATCAATAGAATCCGAATGTGTTTGGTCGGTTTTCCGTATGTCAGTTGTTTTCTTCACTTAAAATGATGTCCTTTTGAAACAAAAGAGAGACACTTTGAGTGGTACCGGCGACACCGCACCTCAGATTGAGGGAGGGTTGATTCGTACAAATCACATATCACCCATGGATCATTGTGCTAAAGTATCAACGCAATCAATATCTGTTTGGCCAGTTTTCCATATGTACATAAAATGTTGTCTATTTTAAACAAAAGAGAGACACATAGAGTGATCTTGACCACATCGTGCCTCAGATTGAGGTAGGGTTGACTCGTACCGGTCACATATTACCCATAGATCGTTTTCCTAAAGAATCGACACATTTCGAATGTGTTTGGCCAGTTTTGCGTATGTCAGTTGTTGTTTTCACTTAAAATGATGTCTGTTTTAAACAAAAGTGCGACACTATGAATGGATTCGGCCACAATTCGCCTCAGATTGATGTGTGGTTGACTCGTACATATCACATATGACCCGTGGATCATTTTTCTAATGTATCAACACAATAAGAATTCGTTTGGTTGGTTTTCTGTATTCTAGTTGTTGTTTTCACTTAAAATGAAGTCCATTTTAAACAAAGTAGAGACACAATGAGGGGTGTCGTCTACACTTCCCCTAGGATTTAGGTGAGGTTGACTCGTAAATGTCAAATATGACCCATGGATCGGTCTCCTATTGTTTCAATGTAAACTGAATTCTTCTGGTCGGTTTTCCGTATGTACTAAAAATGTGGTCCATTTTAATCAAATGAGGACACTTAGAGTGATCCCAGCCACACAGCGACTCGGAGTGAGCCCAGGTTGGCTCGTACACATCACATATAACCAATGGATCGTTGTGATAAATTATCAAGAGAATCCAAATGCACTTGGTCGGTTTTATGTATGTCAGTTGTTCTTTTCACTTATAATCATGTCCATTTTAAACAAAAGAGACACTGTTAGAGTGGTACCGGCCACACCGCTCCTCAGATTTAGATGGGGTTGGCTCTTACATGTCACATATGACCAATTGATCATTGTGATAAATTATCAACAGAATCCTAATGCTTTAGGTCAGTTTTTCACATGTCAGTTTATGTTTTCACTTAAAATGATATCCTTTTGAAACAAAAGAGATACACTTTGAGTAGTGACAGACACATCACGCCTCAGATTGAGGCGGGGTTGATTCATACACATCACATATGCCCCATGGATCATTGTTCTAAAGTATCAACAGAATCCGAATGCATTTGGTCGGTTTTGCATATGTCATTTGTTCTTTTCACTTATAATCATGTCCATTTTAAACAAAAGATATACAATTAGAGTGGTACCGGCCACACCGCGCCTCATATTTAGACGGGGTCGGCTCGTACACTTCTCATATGACCCATGGATCATTGTGAAAAATTATCAATAGAATCCGAATACATTTGGTCAGTTTCCCATATGTCAGTTGTTGTTTTCCCTAAGCATGATGAGTCCGTCCATGAGTCATTAACGTGTAACACATGTCTTATCCTAAGAATTGACAAGTAAACCAAATCAAACAAGGCATAATTCACATAACATGGATAATGTACAACAATAACTTGTATATAAATTAAAGTATATCATCACATGAATTTGATGAGAATGAGCTAATAATATTACCAAGACTTTCATATAATTCCAGACATACAAAAATCGAATAATCCAAAATAACATTTAATGATCGGAGAAATACAAAAGCATGTAAAATCAAAGAGGGTGGGGGGGTGTCTGGGGCTCTAGGGAGGAGGGTGGGGGGGCTGTCCGGGGGGGGGGGTTGTCCATTGTCTAGAGAGGAGGGTGGGGGGGTCTATCCGGGGGGTGTCTGGGGGGTTGTCTGGGAACCAAGGAGGAGGGTGGGGGGATGTGTGGGGGGCTGTCTGGGGGGTGTTCGGGGGGGTTTTCCGGGGACTAAGGAGGAGGGTGTGGGGATGTCTGGGGGGTTGTCTGGGTGGCTGTCCGGGGGGCTGTTTGGGGGGCTGTCCGTGGTCCAAGGAGGATGGTGGGGAGGTTGTTCAGGGTCTAGGAAGGAGGGTGGGGGGTTGTTTGGGGGGCTATCTGGGGGCTATCTGGGGGGCTGTCCGGGGTCCAAGGAGGATGGTGGGGAGGTTTTCCAGGGTCCAGGAAGGAGGGTGGGGGGTTGTGCGGGGGGCTGTTTGGGGGGTGTTCAGGGGGATGTCCGGGGTCCAAGGAGGAGGGTGGGGGGCTGTCCAGTGGGCTTTCAGGGGTGGTGTTCGGGGTCCAAGGAGGATGGTGGGGGGGGGGGGGTTGTCCAGGGTCTAGGAAGGAGGGGGGCTATCCTGGGAGTTCCCAAACACAAAAAACTCAATAATGATGCTCAAGATACACCAAAACCACTAAAAGGCAACAAAATCCATGAAAACATACAATATATAGAAAGAACTCAACTCCAATACTATACTACGGGACTAGATAAAACCAAAAACTAGAATAGATTACCCATCAAATATCAGTAATATTAGTCAAAAATGTAATGGATCAATTTGTCCCACATCATCATCACCATCATCATCACCCTCGACCTCATCCCCATCATCATACTCACCCACCTCAGTGACCTCCTCCTCGCCCTCGCCCTCCTCCTATCCCTCGCCATCCGCCTCACCCTCCTCCTCTCCCTCCTCTTCCACATTAGACTCCTCGCCATCATCATCATTAGGCTTGACATCGTCTTGTCCACCACTAGAACTGAAATCAGGTGCACCATATATAGAACGTATTGATGACATATATTCATCAAAAGATGGGCTGGCCTCTAGTGGAAGTGTTGGACGTAGAACTTCAATAAATTTCATAAATGAACTGTTTTCCATAGCAGATTGTTCTTCCATCTCCGTGGCCCTTTTCTCATTCTGTTCTGCTTGTGCCGTAACTTGTTGCATCTCGGTGGAACTACAACTCATACCTGAGGAGGTCCAGTACTTCTTCAGGGCTATCTGATGCATTGGCATAACAATGTGTTATTACAGTAACCAAAAGACCATCATATTGTGTTTTTATGTTCTTTTCTCGTTCAGTGACAATAATTTTGTACCCATTGATAACAATTGATTTAGAGTCACGAACCATGTTATTATAATGAAAAGTCGAATCTCTTATTTCCTCATAGACAGAGTCAGCAGACAAACTCAATTCCTTCAATATAAATAACTAATAAATTTTATTAAATATTTATACAATTATTTTGAACAGTAATATTTTTACCTTCAATTTTAACCAAAAACAAAACTCTTTGCTATGAAAAGTCTCTCTACTTATCAAAGGTAAAGTATGCTGCTTCCTATTTATCATTGTTTTATGTTTCCTATAGATAAAAAATATGAATATTTTAATAGATATATATGTAAGATATACATATTCAATTTAGTTACCTGATATATTCATCGAACAAATAATAGTTGAACAAAACTGTGTGATGGGCCATCTCCTTCTCTTCATGGATTATTGTATTCAATGTTTATGATCCAGGAATTCCTCCGGTTTGAGGAAGTGATAGAAAACTGGGTTCAATTTTCTAATACTATGCTTCTTCATTTCTCATTGCTCTGTTCATTCTTGTAGTAAGATTAGAAAAATACATTGAGTATAAATCCAGACATTCTTCATCCAAGTAACCATTCATGATGGATCCATCAGGAAGATTCCTGTTTCAGACATAATACATTAATGTGTACATATTTATTTTAGTTGGATACATCCAGCGAAAAGAAACAGGTCCTCCGAGAAGTATTTCAGTGGGAATATGGACATTCAGATGCATCATTCACGTGAAAAATGATGGAGGAAATATTTTCTCCAACACAAACAAAATTAATGGGGAATCTATCAACATTGTTTGCAAGTAAGAATTGGACAATATCATTGCACAATGATTAATAATCAAATGGAACACCCGAATAACACTAAACATTAAATTATTGGACAAAATATGACAAACTTCTATTTGAAGCAACTCATGCAGTAGAACGTGATAATCATGATCCTTCAAAGATTTTAACTTCAAATATCTTCTATTGACCCATTAAGATTTGTTTCTTGAATAACCATCAGGAACTCTAATAGTCTCTAATACATCCAGAATTTTTTTCGTAGGTGTAATAACATAAGAAGAACATGGAAGTTTAAATTTATTTTAACTCATACCCACATTATAAAATTCTGGTCTGATGCCCCGATCCACCAAGTCATTCCGAGATTGTAAATCGTGTTTTTTCTTTCCATTTACATTTATACAAACCGAAAGCAACATTTAGCATATATTCTTTTCAATATGAATTACGTCTAAGCAATGACGTAACAAATTAGTTGACCAATAAGGAAAATCAAAATAGATACTCCTCTTCCTTCAATTGTAACAGGTATTAGTGGAATCATTCTTTCACTATCCAGATTTCATTTGACCCTTCCGGAATTAAAAACTGAAATCATTCAATTCATTAAGAACAACAGTTCTAGATATACACTGAGGTGGATCAGCGGTCTCTATGGTATTATCAAATCTTTGATGATTCATTCTATATAGATGATCATTTGTCAAGAATTGTCGATGTCCCATAAAACTAAAACTACAATGATGTTTCAGTCTTCTAGATCATGTATTCTTCATAAAAACTGGGCATGAAAGTTGTTTACCTCGCCTATTTTGATAATCCCAATTATTCTTTAATATGTTTCGATAATCTCAAATAATATCTATTCTTCTATTAATTATAAACTCATAATGATATTGAGTTAATAGGAATATCAAAATAATCATTGGAATATGTTTTTCCAATGATCATCTGTGTTTATAATTGTTCTAACTTAATCTGGAAATATCTTGTATAGAACAGAAAAATGTTAAGTGATTAGGTCACTAATAGACCAGGTCATATGGTCTACCGTTACAAAGCTCACCGATATGCATAGGTTACCGGTATAGATAACTATCGATAGACAAGTGATATGGTTAGAGTAAGTGTTCTGTGACACAAGGTCACCAGTACAGATCTACTAATATACTAGGTCTACCGATACTTACTCAGTCTGCTTTTTATAAGAAGAGCTACCAGTACAAGAAAGTTACTGATACAGATAGAGCTACTGACAAACAGCTACTATTACAACCCTACTGATACAAACAGACTGAGTCACCGATATAAAATAGCTACCGGTACATTCCAGTTACCAATGGACAATGATACTGATACATCTTAGCTACCAATTCAGGGAATCTGCTAATTCAAGGAAGCTACTAATACAAGGAAGCAACCACAGAAACTTCTACTGATACACACGGACTACTGCTACACAGAGTGATAGCTACCAATGCAATAAGAGACCTACATACACAAGTCCACTGTGGCAGGCACACTGATACAATGATCTATTGATGAATAACAGTCACCATTTCTTTAACTCTACTTATCTAATATTTTTTATCTAACAACAGTCATATTTATGATTTTAATTAATCTTCTATTAATTAAATGATGTCTAATAAATTTCAGAGAATCGTACCTCATACTAAGAGAGGAAATCATCCTCTCTGTCGGACCACATGTGTTATAAGAAGAATGAAAAAGGGATCGAGTGTGAGTGGAAAAAAGGTGGAGACACAGTGGTGAAAGGTTGATACACAAAGATACGCCCGAGCCAAAAAGAACGGAAATTTCTCTTTATGCCGAGGCAGAGTGTTGAGATGCATATTCTACTGCAACCTCGAGAAAAACTCTATCATGAAGGAGTCTAGAAGAGAAACCACGACACTCTGTTTTCTCAATAAATCCCAGAATGACTCAAAAAACTAATCTTCTCAAACCATAAGGAGTCCAGAGGTTCATTACTATCACACAGAGCATTCTAAAATCTTCTAAAACATTATTCACTCTATTGTGATTCAATTACATACATTTTGAGTACTATGTGTGTGTCTATATTTCTCTGAAACACACATAGTCTCCTGAGCATAACTAAATTTTTTCTAAATCCTCACTCAAACTTTATAAACTCTTTCATAACCCAACTGTGAATTGTGGTAGAGGTCGAGTGTGACCTGGATAGCCTGCGTGCTATTGTTTTTCCCACAAAGAACTGTGGTAGAGGTCTTAGGACCTGGACAGTCTGTGTACTGGTGTTTACCCCCAATCTAAGGTGTGGATAAAAAGTTTATATAAACTATTTGAGAGGACTAAGTCTCACCTAGATACTGAACCTCTAGGTTAACCCTGATGTGTTATTTCACACTCAATCTTAAATTCTGCTGCTAAGTACTTTAAATTCACATCTATTTTAAAGTAACTCTGATAGTTAAATTAGAATGTCTTTGTTATTGTTGTAAGCTAGTAAGTTAGTTTCAAAAGTTAGATTAATCTTCAGAATAAATTTACTGAGAACTAATCAATCTTTGAGAAGCTAATTGTAAATTCAGAACCTTAACAAATTCACTTCTGTTTAACATATATGTAATTTTGGGGATTTTAATCCTAAGGTTTTTAAAAGAAATTTTTAATTGGAACTGAATTCACCCCCCACTTTAGTAACCACTTCGACCATTATTTGGTATCAGATGTTTATTTTTATTTATAAAATTTTTTCAAACCCTCTGTTTTTCAAACTATGATTTTAGTTTTATCTTAAAGATCTTAAATTTATCATAGTTATAAATATTATCTCTTTAATATATTTTTTAAATATAGTTATGGACAATAAAATTGAAGGTTCTGGTACTAATAGTACACCCTTCATTAATGGTGTGAATTATTCTCAATGGAAAATTAAATTGAAAATTCATTTGGAAAGTATTGGTTTTGATATTTGGTATGCTATAGAATCAGAATATGAGATCTCAAAAACTGGTAGATCTACCTGGGGTGATGCTATAAAGTCTGACTATAACAATAACTATAAATATATGAATTCCATTTACAACTATTTAGGATATGAGGAATTTAACCGAATTTTTGCATGTAAAACAGCTCATGAAATCTGGGACAACATAGTTGTTTCTTATGAAGGAACATCCAATGTGAAGGAAAGGAGATTAAATAATTATACTATTAAATATGATAATTTTAAGATGAGACCTGATGAACCCATTTCTGACATGTACCTATGGTTTAATGAGATTGTCAACACCATGAGCTAACTGGGAAAAGCTTTTCCAGAGAAGGAGCAGATCATGAGAATATTGAGATGTTTTCCTGACAGATGGAGAGGCACTTCTGTGTCTATCCGAGAGTCATGTTAAATCATCAGGATACATGTTAAGGAGTTGATTGGTAAATTAATGATGTATGAAGATGAACTCAAGGTGAACAACAAAGAATATGATGAACCAAATAGAAAATCCATGGCATTCATATCTACTTATTCAAAGAGAAAAGTCAAGGAGAAAATACATGTACCTACTGAATGATCAACCAGTGAAGATTCGTATTCAAATAGTGATGAAGAAATGGCTCAAATAGCCAGGAGATTTATGAAGTTCTATAGGAAGAAGAATTTTTTCAGAAAACCAAACTACAAGGGTAAGTATGATCAACAAGGTAAGTGGAAGAAGGATTGGATGAAATCTGATAAAGAATATGATATAGTCTGCTATGAATTAAAGGGGAAAGGACACATCAAGGATGACTCTCCAAAGTTAAAATTCAAAATGAAATATGATTATAATGACAGGAAGTACAATAAATCCAGAAAATAATCCTGGAGTTCTTTAGAAGACAATACAAGTGATTCAGAGGCTAATGATTCTGAAAATAATCATGCCAACATGTTCTTTATGACTAACATATCTGAGGTACCTATTTCCCCTATTCTAAATGATTATTATTCTGTAAATAACCGTGATTCAGATAATGATGAAAGTATTTCTAAGGCTGAACTGTTTGAATATTGAAATATGATATTAAATACCTGCAATGAACTAAAAGATAAATATAAATCTTTGAAGAAACAACATGCCTTGACTAGTACTGTTAAAACAGATCTAAGTGTAGAAAAAGAAAAGAATGCTAAACTGTTGAAAGAGAACACTCAACTCAATCTATCAAATGAGAAACATAAAAAGTAATTAGAGAAATTAACAATTGGAAAGAACTTATTAACTCAAATTCATGGAAAACAAATGGAACCAAGGTATACTACTGGTATAGGTTATCAACCTAGACATAGACAACATTCTAAAAATAGATTTATTCCAAAGTCTGACCAGTATGCTGCCAGTTCTAGTTCTAGAAATTCTATTGCCTCATTTGGATTTTCATATTCTGCTAGACCAAACAGAATACATTATGCAAACTCTTTGCAACCTAATAATTATGGAAAACATATTAGACAAATATGGATGCCTAATGTTTTTCTAGCTAACCTGTCTGGACCCAAGAAGATCTGGGTAACAAAATCATTTTCTATCTAAATCTGTTTTGTAGGAAACTTGCTTGAAGAGTTCTCACAAGATGATATGGTACTTGGACAGTGTATTTTCAAGGAATATGAGTGGATATTACTCATGATTCAAAAGATTAATCAAGGTTGATGGAGGACATGTCACCTTTGTTGATAACTCAAAAGGAAAAATCATCGGCCTAGTCCAGATTGGTAACACTGATTCAATTATAATTTCAAAAGTATTATTTGTTCATGGGTTAAAATATAATCTGTTAATCATTTCTCAGTTATGTAATGATGGCTTTATTGTTAAATTTGAAAATTATTCTTGTAATGTATTTAATTCTAGAAATGCTTTAGTATTTACTACTTTAAGATATGAAAATGTATATGTTGTAGATTTGAACTCTTTAGCCGAAAAAAATGTTACTCGATTAAATGCTTTTCACAAAGAGTCTTGGCTATGGCATAGAAGATTAAGACAATGTGATGTTCATTCTCTTAAGAAATTTACTAAGAAGAATTTAGTTAGAGACTTACATGAACTAAAATTCCCTACAGACAAAGTTTATACTCCCTGTCAAAAGGGAAAGCAACATAAAGTTTCATTCAAATTAAAGAAAGAAGTTTCAAATTCTCAACCTCTAGAGTTGGTTAACATGAATTTGTTTAGACCATATAGGATTTATAGTTTGAATGGGATGCACTATGTTTATGTCTTGGTAGATGAAATTTCTAGATATACTTGGGTATAATTTCATTATCAAAAAAGTGAAGCTTTTTCTTACTTTATTAAAAACTCCAAGTCTATAGAGAATATCAATGGACTTAAGATTAAGACCCTGAGAAGTGATCATGGTCTTGAGTTTGAGAATCAAGATTTTGAATCCTATTTCTCACATAATGTAAAAAATCATAACTTTTCTGCCCCTAGGACACCTCAACATAATGGTGTTGTTGAAAGGAGGAATAAAACCCTTTAATAAATTGCTTGAACTATGCTAAATGAGTATGACCTACCTGTTTATTTCTAGGTAGAAGCTGTAAATATAGCTTGTTATATTATTAATAGATTCTTAATTAGACATATTCTTAAAAATACCCCTTATGAGTTATGGAATAATAGGAAACCTAAAGTTAGTTACTTCAGAGTTTTTTGTTGCAATGTTTTTATTCATAATAAAAAGGATAATCTGGATATATTTTCTTCTAAAAGTGACGAGAGAATATTTCTAGGTTATTCCATATCCAGAAAATCTTATAGAGTCTTTAATAAAAGGACCAAATGAGTGGAAGAATTAGTGCATGTCACGTTTGATGAGACTAATCCACTTGAACCTAAAACCTCTCTTGAAAATCATGAAGAAGAACTGTCTGTTTTGGACCTTAATGACAAAAACAGTGGACCTGCTGTGAAACCAAGCAATTCTGGACAAATTTTTGAACTTGATTTTATTGTAACAAAACCCAGATAAGAACCTGAGTTTTCTAGTCATACCTTGACCAGAACAGCTAATATTCTAAATAACAATCCTTTGGAAGCTGTTGTAAGAGATTTAGGTAGAGGAAACCAAACTAGAGCTTCTCTAAGGAATCAGGATGAACATCATGCTTTTCTTTCACAGCATGAACCTAAAAATATCAATGATTCAATCAATGATGAATTCTGGGTAATGTCAATGCAAAGAGAATTTAATAAATTTGATAGAAACAAAGTCTGGGAATTAGTTGACAGACCTAAGGACACTTTAAGCATAGGCACTAAATGGGATTTTAGAAACAAAGTTGTTGAATCAGGAAACAACATTAGAAACAAAGCTAGGATAGCTGCACAAGGATATAGTAAAGAGGAAGGAATAGATTAGGAGGAAATCTTTTCACTTGTATGTAAAATAAAAGCTATTAGGATTCTACTTGCCTATGAACCTCATCTAGATTTCAAGTTATATCAAATGGATGTTAAAAGTGCATTTCTAAATGGGTTTATAGTTGAATATGTTCTTGTTGAACAACTACCTAGATTTACAAATACTCATTTACCAAATAGAGTTTTTAAACATTCTAATGATTTGTATGGTTTAAAACAATCTCCACGAGCTTGGTATGATAGATTTAGTAGTTTCCTAATTTCAAAAGGTTTTAAAAAAGGAATTGTTGACCCAATATTATTTATCCAAATAATATCAAACGATGTTTTGATATTACAAATCAATGTAGTTGATATTATTTTTGGATCTTCTAAAAATACCTTATGTATTGATTTTTTAAAAAGTATGAAGAACGAATTTGAAATGAGTTTAATGGGAGAACATAAATACTTTCTTCAATTTCAGGTTTTTCAAAAGGAAAATGGTATTTTCTTAAATCAAAGAACGTATACAAAGGATATTTTAAAATGTTTTGGTCTAGATAGAAGTAAGGGTAATGACACACCCATGAGTACACCATGTAAATTGGATGCTGATGAAACTGGGAAACCAGTAGATCAAACTAATTACAGAGGTATGATAAGGAGTCTTCTCTATCTTACTAATATTCGAACAGACTTTATGTTTATTGTATGCAAGTATTCTAGATTTTAAGCTAATCCAACAATGTCACACTTTCTTGTTGTTAAAATAATTTTTATGTATCTTAAAAATACTATGAATTTGGAATAATTTTATCCAAAAGGTCAATCATTTGAATTAATACGTTATTCAGATACTGACTTTGCTGGATGAAAGTTAGAGAGAGAGAGAGAACTTCTGGAACATGTCACATTCTTGGTAAGTCCCTAGTATCATAGTGTAGTAAAAAGCGGAACTTTGTTGCATTATCTACTGCTAAAGCAGAATACATTTAT
The DNA here is from genome assembly GCA_963277665.1 of Viscum album. Lineage (NCBI taxonomy): Eukaryota > Viridiplantae > Streptophyta > Magnoliopsida > Santalales > Viscaceae > Viscum > Viscum album. The sequence continues at coordinate 1,759,309,092 of OY728120.1, read as the reverse complement.
GCTGGTAGTTGTTGTGCACATATTCTGTGGATGAAAAACACATTACTGGACAATGGTTATCAATTTAAACATGTATCTATCAACTGTGACAACACTAGTGAGATTAATATCTCTAAGAACTCTATATCTCACTTTAGGACCAAACACATTGATGTCAGGCACCACTTTTTAAGAGATCATTACCAAAAAGGTGATATGACTCTTGATTTTATAGGCACGGAACTTCAGTTGGATGATATTTTCACCAAAACCTTGAGTTCAGAAAGGATAATATTCATTAGGCGTAAACATGGAGTGATTAACTGTGAATAAGGAAAACCTCACTGTTAGCCGAACTCACTTTTAGAAATCCTCACAGTTAGCTGACCTCGCCGTTAACTAGATCCAACTGTTAGAGAGACCTCACTGTTAGCTTTTCACACTGTTAGGTACACATCAATGATAGAGAAATTGTACCATAAGAAATCCTCCCTGTTTGAATTCCCCAATGATAGTAAAATCCTCTCTGTTAGGAATCCTCACCTGTAGAGTAACCTTAACGGTAGATAGACCTCGCTGATAGGTAGACCTCACCGATAGAATGATCACCATTATGAATTTACGTTGTCTAAATTTTTGACTACCTAAGATGAAAATCTTATTATTATAAACATATTTTTTTTGTTGATTTTCAATTCCTAAATGACAAAAACAAGATTTAAGTCATCTCTCAATCCACCGATCCCTTTACACCTCTTCCTCTCTCAAACCTGACTCCTCGAATCCTCATGTGAAAACCCTAAACCCTTCCATCCTAAAATGGTAAAAACCAAGCATCCTAATGTCAGAGATACCAGTGATGAGTGAAGGATAAAAAGTAGAATACCACCACTGAAGCCGCCATCAGTGGAGTTAGAAAAAGAGCCGTGAAGGACACAGTGAACCCGCATCTATTACCTAGATAAATAATCATCGAAAGAGAGCTATGTGCATAGTGGATGATGACCAGTAAGTTTCTAGTTCTAAAGGTACTGGAGGATTATGGATGGTCATATTGTTTTTCGAACAATAATGAGTACTACCCAAATTTAGTGAAGGATTTTTATGCCAGTGTTCGTTATGAAAGAACTGATGAGGTGAACCTGATGATATCCTTAGTGAATGGCAAGTATATATCCTTTTCTTCGGCTCAGTGGGACGAGAGCTTAGAAATCACCAATGAGGGAAATTATTGTTATTCATCCCAAACCATTCCTCCTTCCTGTGATGTTTTTTTCTATGATGTTTTTTTGGAAGAGCAGACTGGTAGTGGAAAGAAAAGGAAGGTGGTAGCTGGTGAAATGAATGGAGAGAGCATGCTATTATTCAAATTTCTTCAACATGTTGTAAGTCCATGAAGGGGAGATTTTTCAAACCTAAGGTATCAATACATTTACCAATTACATCTGCTGAGGCATGGGGTAAAGGTCAACTTGTGTAGGCAGATTATGATCCAAATGGAAGATATGACCATGGTAAAATCAATGAAAATGAACTATTCTATGCTAAGTTGATTTCAGTCATGATCAAAGGAAAGGATATAGCTAAGTCTCAAGATGAGACTGAAGTGTTTAAGGGAAAATTTTTCATTACTATCATCACTTGCAAGTAAATGAAGATAAGATGGAACCCATGGAGAATGCAGTGGGTGTCAGATGATGGAAGATTCTATGATAAATTCAATCCAGTGGATCACCCAAGTAGGCCAAGGGATAAGAGAGATCTAGGCCTAGGATCTCATGAGGAAGAGACAGAGTATAGTGATGAGTCTGATTACTCAGATGAGGAGGATGGATCTGCAGGAGATGGAGGAGATCCGAACATGCCTCCCTGTCCTAAGGTTGTAACATTTTCTCAAGCAAAGACTGCAGGTGATGAGGAAGACCATCTCAATTTGAACGCTAAAGAGACTTCTCAAGGTAGTGAATCAGAAAAGGATTAAAAAAGTAGAGGATCAGTATTTGAAAGTCATAAAAAAATTCATCAAGACTTAGTACCATGATAGGGAATACTGTTATGCCAGTAGAGGAGAACCCAAAAAAAAGACAGGAATGATGAAAAGGATGAGGCAGATAGGCTTGTAGAAATTATTGATCCAGTCAAACCAGAATAAGTGGTTGACAAAGACAAACCAGTTGTTAGTTCTCAAATATACCCAAATAGTTCCAACTGATATGGAAGAAGTTGGTGATGAGTCACTAGAAGATGAAGTGACTTAAGTGGAAGCTGTTGATGAGAAATAGGCATTGGATATAGTATCAGTTGATGTTGCGGAAGAAAATATGGCTGAAGATCAAGATGGATTAGAAGAAGATCAAGATGAGGGGGATAAACCTACTTCCCTTGGTTTAGTTTCTGTGCTTCATGACATAGAGGATTGGTCATCAGATCCAGTGTACATGGTACTTGGACTCAATTATAGAGATTCTGATGAGGAAGACCAGCCTAATAGGGATTCAGGTATCCTACCTGATATAATTCTAATAGTTGAGGCTAACAATTTGGAAACCAAGGAGGACATTGAGTCCTTAATGTTTGAAATGAAAGAGGCCTTGAGAGAATAAGTGGCAGATTTGAAGAATAGCCTTGTTGAATATCTGAGGAGTGTAGATCAATCCATGGAGCTATCTCTTGGATGTGTTGTGTCTAGTCCATTGAAAGAAATGCTGAAAGAGACTACAGTGTTCTATACTAAAATTAAAAGCTGGACATGAGTTGTAGTTGTCCTAAGGCAATAGGTTACTTCATTGAATGCCATGAGCAATTCTCAAAACCATGTGAATGCTGATATTAGATACATCAAAGAGGCATTCAAGCAGTTTTTGGAAGTTTTTGAGGATTTTAAGACATCAGTCAAAGAACATATGAGTAGTTAGGATGAACTTTTTCAGAAGGTGTTTGGTAATTTGACTCAATCTTTAAAAGAGACAGTAGTTTTCTCGGTCAAACCCCTTCCATCATCTAGAACCTCTATGACCATTGAATAAATCAGAAATGTGATCCAGGAAGAGCTTACTAAGGCGAGTACCAGTGGCACCTCTGATTCTCAGGTAATTGCTACCACCAGGGAAGTCAATGTTTATGTTCGTGAACACTTGAGACCAGCTACTGCTACTCAAGAATCCATTAAGAATAAGGTGGATTCTTAATTTTAGATGATCTATACCAATTAACAAATGACCAACCACATCATGATTTTTATAAAGAATATAACGCTGCCTCTAGTGACTCTGGCATTTTGGGAGCATGTCAGCAAACTGAGAGAATTGACCCATTTTGGTTAAATTTTTTGAGAATAAAGATGATTTTATATCTGCTATGGAGAGGGGAGGTGGAATCATTATGGAATTCAGGAATTTGCTGCTACCTTTCTTGAATATGGATAGTGCACCTGTCATAGTTCATGTTGCTTTACCAGCTTCAGCTCAATCTACTTCAGTTCCTCAGATGACTCCAGTCCAATCTATTCAAAGGATTTCACCTATAATCCCTCAAAAACCTATTGATTACTGTCCATGCACAATTTTAGTAGCTCAGGAACCTGTAGTTATCATTGGAGTCCCTAAGCCTTCTCCTGCCTCTACAGAACCTGAACCTTCTGATCCTAAAGGAAAATCCCAAGCAACCAATGAGGATGTGGATTGATTGTGGCTTAGATTTTTTATAGGGATCCTTTTGTAACTTTTAGTGTATTTCTATTATAACTTCTTGACTCAAGTAATACACACCCTTTTCTACCTCTGATCACATTATGTTTTCCATTTATCTCTGATAAATTGTTTATCTTTTTTTGATAATCACATAGGGGGATAATAATAATGTTCATCATGATATTCTTTATGATATGGATACAAAGGGGGAGAAACCTATGATATGTAGTCTACATCTTTTCTTCTCGGATACATTTGACTCTCTCATTATTCATACTGAGAACCTATTCTATTTTATATCTGATCATCAATGCTTTGATATATCACTAATTATTCTGATTTTCCTCTGATAACTTAATAATTATTTTGGATCACCTTTGATACTTTGCGGATTGTTTTGGATTATAATATCATAACTTGTGATTATCAAAAAGGGGGAGATTGTTGACCTCACCTATTTTGATAATCCCAATTATGCTTTAATATGTTTCGATAATCTCCAATAATATCTATTATTCTATTAATTATAATCACATAATGATATTGAGTTAAAAAGAATATCAAAATAATCATCGGAATATGTTTTTAATAGGTTCATATATTTTTATAATTTTTCTAACTTAATATGGAAATATCTTGCATAGAACAGACAAATGAAAAGTGATTAGGTCACATATAGACCAAGTCTTCAGGTCTACTGTTACAAAGCTCTCTAATATGCAATGGTTACCAGTATAGATAACTACCAATAGACAAAGGTTATCGTTAGAGTAAGTGTTCTATGACACAAGCTCACCAGTACAGAGCTACCGATACACTAAGTCTACCGATAAAGACTTAGTCTGCTTTTTATAACAAGGACTACCAGTACAAGCAAGTTACTGATACCGACAGAGCTACTGAAAGACAGCTATTGTTACAAGCCTACTGATTCAAACAGGCCGAGTCACCGATATAAACCAGCTACTGGTACAATCGAGTTACCAATGGACAGTGCTAATGACACATCCTAGATACTGATTAAAAGAATCTACTGATACAAGGATGCTACCAAAACAACTTCTACTGATACATAGAGACTACTGCTACACAGATTGACAACTACCGAAGCAACAACAGACCTACAGACACAAGTCCATTGTTGTAAGCACACTGATACAATGATCTATTGATAAATAATAGTCGCTGTTTATTTAACTCTACTTATCTTATCTTTGTTTTACCTAACAATGGTCATATGTATGATTTTAATGAATCTTCTATTAATTAAATGTTTTCTGCTAAATGTCAGGGAACCATACCTCATAACTACAGAGGAAATCATCTTCTTTGTCAAGCCACAATTTCTATAAGAAGGAATGCAATGGGAGTCAGTGTGAGTGGAAAAAAGATGGAGACATAGTGGTGAAAGGCTGATACACAAAGGTACGCCCGATCCAAAAAAAAGATCTTTTTCTGGAAGCCGAGGTAGAGTGATGAGCTGCATATTCTACTACAACCTTGAGCAACCCTCTTTCATGATGGAGTCTGTAAGAGAAACCACAACACTATATTTTCTTAACAAATCCCAGAAGGACTCAAAAACCTCATCTGATCAAACCAGAAGGAGTCCAATGCTGCATTACTATCACACAGAGCATTCTATACTCATCTCAAATATTATTCACTCTATTTTGATTAATTTAATTTCATTTTGAGTACTGTGTGTGTGTCTATCTGTTTCACTGAAACACACATAGTCTCCTGAGTTTAACTGAAGGATTTCTAAATACTCACTCAAACTTTCTAAACTCTTTCATACCCACACTGTGAATTATGGTATAGGTCGAATATGACCTGGATAGCCTACGTGCTATTTTTTCCTACGAAGAACTGTGGTAGAGGTCTTAGCACCTGGATAGTCTGTGTACTGGTGTTTACCCATGATCCAGGGTGTGGATCAAAAGTTTATATAAACTATTTTAGAGTACTAAGTCTCATCTGGAGACAGAACCTCTTGGTTAATTCTGTTGTGTTATTTCAAACTATATTTTATATTCTTCTACTAAGTACTTTAAATTCACATCTGTTTTAAAGTAACTCTAATAGTAAAATTAGAATGTGTTTGTAATTGTTGTAAGCCAGTAAGTTAGTTTCAAAATTTAGTTTAATCTTCAAGAGGGTAAGAATGTAATAGATTGTTTATTAGAAATCCCATACATAGTTTTCCCAGGAAATAATCGGATTAAAGATTCCAGCCTTTTCATTTTATCGCATTGTCGATATACTGGAGTCGTGGAAGTATCATTCTATTTTTTCACCCTATCAATATCATCACTTTCACTAGATGGATCATCTATCCTCATATCGAAGTCTTCTTGAGTCGAAATACTTTCTTTTTCATGATGACAAATAGACTGAAACTGATCATCTTTCAAATTCTCCATTCCATTCCTTTCATTTCAATCATCACCAATTTGAGGTTTCATTTTCTCCCCATTGTGATATCACACAAATTAGTTTGCTTGAAAATCATTTTTCGTTATGTGGTAGCTGAGTTCTTTACGGCTCAACCACGGTCTACCAACACAATTTGAACATGGGTAGTGTATGCGACCACTATTTGAAGCATTGTGAAATGAGAAATCTATAATGCTCTCTAAATTGTTTTGAAAATCGCTTGAGATCCGATCTGTTTCATACATCCATCTTTTTTACATTCTGTAAAAGAATTTATATAAGTCATTTTTTCATAAACAATTCAATAGGATTTAACATTAATAAAAAATACATTTAATTAAATGATAATGTAATAGGTTTCTATTCGATTTAGTGAACTATTAAAATAATTTAAAGAACAAGTACTCATTAATTAAATTAAAAGATATTTACATTCATTTTCATTGGGTCTATAAGAGGCACATGCATCAGGTCCCATTATGTGTTATAGGCATCCAAAATCATTCACTCATGTTCAATAACTCATTATTGGCACCACTATGTCCATACCATTCATTACCTAATTACTTCCCCAAGTCAAGCGCACCCCATGGGTGAATAAATTTTAGGCTTCTACACTAATAGGTTGTTCATGGCTTGTAAAAAGATTTAATTTCATTAAGTATAGAAAAAAATAGTTATTTTTAAATTTGAGATTAATAATAACGTATGTCACTGATAACAACATTACTAAATTAAAATTGTGACTTGTCTAAAATTTTTATGGATGTCTACACAAGCCATCATGGCTAGTGAAAAGCACCCCTCCCTCATAAAAGTGGGTATTGGCCAAGAAGGACACATAATATACAACATACAATGAGAACCATATTTAATTGTCCCAAAAGTTATATTAGTACAGTCATCTTGGGGGAAATAGAATATATGATCCTGGTTAACTGGTGAATTCAAAATCTCATATTCCATATGTTGGACACTATCTAATGTACTAAATCATGTAAGGATGGGTTTGCATCATTCAATTTCTTATATGCTAGTGAGAATGAAGGATTTAATTAATGACTTGATTTAACTGATTAAATGAGGGTAGAGGTTGCATAGGCTGTGTAACCAGAATGATTAAATAATGGTAGAGGTTTCATACACTGGGCATGGTGGGGGAGTCTTATCCTATTTAGAAAAACTAAAATAAATTCCCATCATATGTATCAATAAGAAACATCAGAATCAAAAGAAACACCAAATAAAAATAGACTAAAAACATCAATCACTTTTTATGTTATCCGACCAAAAACTGATCACAAATGTCCCTATACGTTTTCATATTTCTAGTATTTATAGAGCGTTTATAGTTATGAGCTTCATCCATCTGCACACCCTCCCCACCCCACATGGACAACCCTACCCCCACCCCACTTGGACATCCTAGACCCCCCCACTAGGACAGCCCTACCCCCACCCCACATGGAAAACCCAGCCCCCCCCCCACCCCACCTGGACACCCCTACCCCGCAAACCCCACTTGGAAAACCTAGCCCCCACCCCACCAGGACTGCCCTACTGTCACCCCACTTAGACACCATGTCAACCATTATACATACCATATGAACCGTTATACACACCATGTGAACCCTTATACCATATCGTCAATATTACAACCATTAATAACAACTTATTAAACAACATCACTTGTCAAAGATAATAAAATTGAACATAGATAAAAAATAATATAGGATATATCAAGTAAAATGAAGTCATACTATCTTATATACTAAATGAACACCCACAACCATGATTAATGACCAAAAATCCCCCCTATCGGCCAAATAAAAACTGAAAAAAAAACACATTGTTGCCCAAAACAAATTCATTTTTGTGATGAGTAATATTCCCATGGTCCTCATGATATTTGAACCACACAGTCATGATTTTCGTGATGAACTTGTATCCATGAAACCATATGAGAAACATAATTCAATACTGGTGTTTTTCTGATTTTCCCATGCCTTTTGAGGAACCCCAAATTAGTGAAAATGGTAATTGTGTTTTAAAAAGGTGATAAAATAACTCATTTATGATGTTGAAGGCAGAATGGTTAATGGATATATTAGAAAAACTAATATTCACTAATATTGAGAATTTTACATTCTGTGAATTACTTTCTTGAAGAATGAAGAAGTACTTATTAGGGACCACATACTATTTTGCAAAGTTCAAGAAGATACTGCATATGTTCTATTGTGCAAAGGATAAGTGAAAAATGTGTCATTTTATATATATATATTTTTTTGATAGAATCATGATACAAAAATGTTATGTAATACACATAGTGTATGGAAATTAATATGAACAAGATCTTCATGTTTTACATGATCTTAATGAAAGGAGTGATTTTCATGAAATACTATAAATAAATATTACAAACAATTTCTTATGAGTTCATATACATGAAGTTATAATATTTGAAGTATTGAGATTAAAAAAACTATGAATCTTTAAAATTAGAACACAATGAGGAGACACCATTCCCTTATAAATGTATATGTTTAATGAAAACATTAATTGAACAATGTGTACACTGATGTAGTGATTTGAGTAAAAAATTCATGGAGTAGTGAATCATAAAATTTTCCAAAAACCCTAAAAATTGGGAATAATGATATCATTGAGAATAAAAGGATATCCTTGAGAAGAGGTGGAGGGATATCCTTGAAAAAATGTGGAAGGAGGCTAACCTGGTTGCTGATTCGATGGAAGAGGTGCACCTATGCTGGGGGTTCTCAAGGGGTTCTGCGAGTCGGAATCACTTCTGGGAGAGCCGGATAATGCTTCTGGAATCGTGGGGAGGGGGATACCTTCATTATGAAAATTTGGGGAATCATTTTCCCAACGATTATTAAAAACTGTGGGGGGAAACTCCATCTTTTTCAATGGTTTCCTTAAACCATTGGGAAAAATCATTTTCCCCCATCTTTCCCAACAGTTTCATCAAACCGTTGGGAAAATTAATTTTTTACCCATCTTTCCCAACGGTTTCATCAAACTGTTGGGGAAACACAATTTTTATAGATCTTTACCAACGGTTTTCATAAACAGTTGGTATACAAGCATTGGGAAAAGCATGATTTCCAGTAGTGTTCCATGCTTTGGGGAGTAGTGAAAGGGAAAAAGTTGTCATGGCAGTTTACCGCCTCACTAGAAATGCTGACCAATGGTGGTCATTAATTCAAAACACAAAGGAAGTTGTTGAAGTATCAAATATGGAATGGAGGGAGTTTAAATAGATTTTATTAGAAAAATAATTTCCTCATGACCATCAAGCGGATGTGGAAAGGCAATTTCTGTGTCTAAGGAAAAAAGGAGGACGACAATGTCGCAAAGTATGAAGATATCATTATAAGGTTTGCGAAGAATGTTGCAGATTATATACGTAACCCAAGAAGTAAGATTGATCATTTCTTTGATGGGTTAAAACAATTTCTACATCAAGTATTAGTCTCAAAATCCTTCTCATTGTATGAATATATTGTCTCATGTGCTATCAAGACAGAAAAGAAATTCTCTAAGTCTTACGACTTTTAATCAAAGAAATAGAAGAGGATATCTTCTAAACACTTTCAAAATGGAAATAAGGGGAGGGATCGATAAGTTTAATATACATTCTATAGTAAATGTGGGGAGAAACACCCTAGTAATTTCCATAAGGTAGTGGGAGTATGTTACAAGTGTGGTGAAAAAGGCCACCAAGCTCATGATTTCATGGGAAAGAATGAGTTTGTCAATGTTGAAAGCTAAAATTGTAGATAAATGGGAGTTATGCAAATGAATTTCCTAAGTTTCAAGGATAATTACCTCAGATAAGGCCAAGGGATCAAGTCCAAACTTATGTTGTCACTACTGCTGAGGTTGAAGCTCCCAAAGACGTGGTGGTAGGTAATTTAATGGCTTCCTCATGTTTAGAAAATGCTTTATTTGATTATGGATCTTCACATTGTTTCATATCATCCCAGTTTTCTATGAAAATTAGATATTTACAATTTGATTGGAAAAGGGAGTTTTCAGTAAATACTCCTAAGGGATGTATCATTGCAATAATGTTTTGTGAATCAGTCCCCATTAGGGCATATAAATGTTCTTTATCTGCAGATCTCATCGTCATACCCATGATTAAATTTGATATAATCCTCTATATATATTGGATTTCGGAACATGATGCAAAAATTTATTATAAGAACAAGGAGGTTAATAATATTGATGATGATGATAAAAAACACCTTCTATTTAGAGCAGAATCGTCACCACCTGATTTATATCTAGATACACCCCCAGTCGCACAACTAAATTCAATTATTAGGGAGGAAGAGAATGAAATAACTGTGGGTGAGGAAAATAATGTTCAAATAGAAGTTGTACCTATTTTTCTAGAATAAGTTGAAGTGTTTCCAGAAGATTTACCTGGACATCCTTCAGAATGAGAAATGGAGTTTTTCATTGATTTAATTCCAGGTTCAAAGCCCATAATCAAGACCCCTTATAGAATGGACACTATGTAATTAGTGGATCTAAAGAAACAACTAGAGGAATTGAGTAACATGGGATTTATTCACCTTATTGTTTCTCCATGGGGTGCCCCTATCCTTTTTTAACGATGAAAGATGTATCTATGAGGTTGTGCATTAACTACAGGGAGATCAATGCTATAACAATAAAGAACAAGTATCTCTTACCTCACATTGATGATTTATTTGACCAACTTCAGGGAGCTCAATTTTTTTTCAATGATTAACCATTGATCATGATACCATCAGTTGTGCGTGAAGAAGGAAGACATTCTAAAAACAGTATTTCGGACCAGGTACGAGCATTACGAGTTTATATTAATGCCTTTTGGATTGACTAATTCACCCTCTCCCTACATGGATATAATGAATAGGGTTTTCGAGGAATATCTTGATGACTATGTAGTGGTATTTATTAATGATATCTTGCTATACTTTATAATCTAGGAAGATCATGAAAATCACTTGTGAATTATCCTAAAGTCTCTTAGAAGAAATGAATTATATGGGAATTTTAGAAAGTGTGAATTATAGATTCAAGATATTTCTTTTCTTGGACATATTATCTCTAAGGATGGAATATCTCTTTATCATTCAAAGACCAAGGAAATCCAAGAATGGCCAGCAACAATGAGTATAACTGAGGTATGCGGTTTTATTGGTTTACCAGATTATTATCAGTGTTTCGTTTAGAATTTTTCCCGATTAGCTAACCCATTAACCAAGCTCGCACGTAATGGGTTAAATTTTTTTTGTACATAGGAGTTTGAAGAATGTTTTGAAGAACTAACGATAAGATTATTCAATAATCCTATATTGACTATACAATCGGGGAATGATGGGTTAATTATTTATAGTGATGCTTCAATGAAAGGAGTTGGTTGTGTTCTTATGCAGAATGATAGGTTTATTGCCTATACATCATGAAAGCTAAAAGTTCATGAGAAAAACTATCCTACTCATGATCTTGAGTTTGCATCGGTAATATTTTCTTTGAAGATATGGAGACATTATCTCTATGGTGAAAATGTGAGATTTATACTAATCACATGAGTTTGAAGTATATTTTCTCACAAAAATAACTCAACATTAGGCAAAGGAGATTTCTTGTACTACTCATGAATTATGATTGCACAACACAATACCACCCAGGAAAGGAAAATAAGGAGGAAAATTCTTTGAGTAGAAAGGATCATGGATTTTCGAACAAGATGAGAGGTTAAAAGGATCATATATACATGGATCTAGTAAAGATGGATATGGGAATAACCAGGGAAGCTGAAACATCAATGATTTTTCTAATGGTTCCCAAACAATATTTACTAGAATGGATAGAATGTTCTCAGGCTGATGATGATGAGTTTTTTAAGAAGACTAATTCTTTGAATGATGGGAGATTGAGTTACATCGTATATGAAGATGGGAATTTAAAATTTGGGAAGAGAATTTGTGTTCCCAATATACCTAATCTCAAAAGAGAATTGTTGGATAATTCTCATAGCTCCAATTTATCTATACACCAGGGGAGAACCAAGATGTATTGGGATTTGAAGGAACATTTTTCGTGGGACAACATAAAGAGGTAGATTGCTAATTTTGTTTCAAGATGTATGGTTTTGCAACAAGTAAAAGCTAGAAGGCAACAACCTGGCGGAGTCATGCAAACAATTCTCATACCTGAACGGAAATGGGATAATATTACAATGGACTTTTTCATTGGGATACCAAGGAATACTAGAAGTAATGATGTAATATGGGTCATTGTTGACTGTCTTACCATATCAGCACATTTTCTTTCCATAAGAGAAGATTTACCACTTGAACATTTAGCAAGAATATATATTAATGATGTTGTAATAATTCATGGATTACCCCTACCCATTGTTTTTTATTGTGATCCACATTTTACATTTGGATTCTATAAAAGTCATAAGAAAGCCCAGGATATTGACCTTTGGTTGAGAACTACCTACCACCCATAAACTGATGGACAATCAGAACTGAATATTCAAACCTTATAAGACCTGTTGACAACTTTCTCACTTGACTTTCAAGGTATGTGGGACTAATATTTAGCTATGGTAGAATTTTCCTATAACAATAGGTTCAATTCAAGTATTTAGATGGAACTATATGAAGTGTTATTTAGAACGAGATGTCTCACACCAACCTGTTTGGATGATGTTAGGGAAAGAAAACACATAGGCCCAGAACTTGTTGTGGAAATGAAGGAAAATCTAAAGGTAATCCAAACCCACATCACGGTAGCTCAATGTAGGCAGAAGAGCTATGCTGATAATTGAATGAAGGATTTGGAATTTCAGGTAGTAGATCATGTTTTCATGAAGGTATCTCCATGTAAGGGTGTTATACATTTCAGTAAGAAGGTTAAATTAAGTCCCAGGTACATTGGAACTTTTGAAATTCTAGAACGAATTGGGGTTGTAGCTTAAGGTTTGGTAATGCCACCAAGTCTCTCAAAAGTTCATGATTTTTTCCACGTATCACTGTTGAGAAAATACATGCATGACCCAACTCATTACTTACCTATGAGGAATTAGAACTGGAAAATGATATTCCTTATTGTGGAGATCCTTTCGCGGTTCTTAATACAAGATAACATTGGTTGAGAAACCGGATGACTTGTCTGGAAAAAGTTCTATGGAGAAACCATAAGATGGAAGAGGCAACGTGGGGACCTGAGGAACTTATGATAAAGAACCACCTTAATCTATTTATGCGGTAATATTCTAGAAATTTTGAGGATGAAATTATTTGAAAGAGGGTAGATTGTAACACCGCAAACTTCCATGGTATGTTTCCCATTAAATAATGCAATAGCTTGCGTTGTACGCAACATCGAGATTCTAACACATCACGACCAATCCAACTAGTTGTTATGAATAGTAATACCCACTTTTTGAAATTTTATCAATTTTAGCTTTCAAAATGGACATCATTTTTGGGTTCGGAATATCGAGATTATCCTAGGATGAATTTTGAGTATTTTCTAAAAACATTTAGTTTTGATGAATAGTGAAAAATACTAAATTTTAATTAAAAACAACTTTATTAATCAGAATAATTTATAGTGATAAATTATAATATTGAGTGGTTTTAAAGTATAATTAGATTATATTTTTAACATTTAATCCAATGTTGGTCATTGGATGTAATTTCACATTTCAACAGGACATTAGAAAGTGTCGATCTTTTGATAGTTACTATTTCATAAAAACACGCTTTTTGTTTTGACAACGGAAATTAATTTTAAATTATTTTTTTCCAATTATATGTGTTGAATTTAGAAAAAATTATTTCATAATTAGAATCATGAGGTCCAAATCTTGTAAATAGGTAACTTTTATTTTTATACATTTTGAATAATTACTTCGGTAAATATTTCATTTACCATGGTAAAAGGGTAAATCTGGTAAATAAGGGATACAAATAATATTATAATAATATTAAATTACCCTAACATGTGCTATAGCCATATTTTATGATACATGTCCGACCATGGGCAACATTGGGTAGATTTTGGGACCCCATGGAGCCACTTGTAAGTGATAATGACTCATTATATTAATTAAGTTAAAGTTAATACAAAAATGACATAATCATATATCTTTTAGTAAAACAATTTTTACATTGGGTTATGTATGTTATCTCTTCGACTATAAATATTCATTAGAAATCTAAAACGATTACCTATATAATGGTATTTTATTTATAATTTTTAGTCATTTAATAATTATAATTATTTATGACACAATGATGACATAGTATTTTCCTTGTTAATGAAAGAATCAAAAAAAATAGTATTATAGATGTTAAAATAAAACTAATTTGAATGTTTTTATTCCATAAAAAAAATTCTAGGTTAATGTGACATGTTAAGATTCATTAAATGAATTTTTTTCTAAGTAATAATGCTGTTAGGAATTTAACAAAAACAAAATATCAAATTGTTACAAAATTGACATAAAACAATTTTTAAAACAAATATTACATTATTAATTGATATTATATTCCTAAAAATATATGGTTTGGGAAAAGGTCTTAAATAATATTACATATTTCATTAATGAACCAATTGAGGTTCTCTTGGAAGTTTATAGTGTGTTTATTAACCATATAATATAAAAATACAAAGAGACATGGTAAATGTCAAACTAATTAACTAAGAGTTAAATCTAAAAGATAAGATTAATATAGTGACCCAAACCTGTCTAAAAGCTATTTGTTGATATTTTTTCGACACATCCCCATCTTATCCTCTAAATGAATCTGTTTTGATCCACTAGTAACCGAAAATAGTTTTATTATAAAATAATATTTCATGATTTTCCTAAGGTGCCTCTCACCCCTCTTATAAAAGAGCACTTCTAGTTCTCTCAAATTAACCCCTTCAAAGCCATCTAGATAGCCCAAACCGTACCCAAATACCCTCCCAACAATCCTACCTTTATCATAGAGGCAATAATTTAGTCATAAATTAAACCTAATGATCAATTTGGATCAAATGAAAAGGAAAAACATGAAGAAGAGGTAAATATTTCATCACCGCTTTCAAGTTCTTTTCATCTTCCACATCCTATTTCTTTGTTGTTTCCTTTATAAAATAATAACTATAGTATCTATTATATACTGTGATGTTATTATAAAAATGGTACAACAATATTAATTATTTTTTCTATCCTATTTATGACATGTCACCATATGTGCGTATGTACGACTTACCATCTCCATGTCGTGGTGTAGTTGTTATTAAATACATTATTATTTTGATAGGTATAATAATGATATATAATTGATTTAAATAATAAATATTACATGATAATGATTCTGTATATATTATATAACCTCCAATTATATATTATTTTAATGTAAAATGAATGATATTGTCACTTGTGCGTACGTATGGATTATTGTCTCCACGAACGCGATGAGATTCATTCCCCATCATATCCATTCAAGACTAATTTTCATTTGATGATTAAAAATAATGTATAAAGACATAATATAATTATGAATATGAATAATATACATCATATCCAAAACAAACATTTCTTACATAACAAAGCATATAAAGGAAAACAAATCAGCTAACACCCAAAACGATGATACTACGGAAATATCATTAACAATGAAATATAAGAAGATCATGTATGATATCATATTAATGTATATGGTTATTTTATAATTTAATAAAAATGATTTAACCATTATACATGAGGTTAACATACCATCGACCAAGGAGAATAACAAGATAAGGGTTAATTTTACAATCTCTCCATTATCCGAGGTTGTTTATACCTAATTATCTATCGGGACCACATTATCATCCACATCCATGCTTCTTAAAAATGTATTTAAAAAAATCACTATTTAATAGACAATGGGTTAAAGTAATTTATACAATTATTTTAACTTATATGTTCTGAAAGGAATCTTTTCATCATTTTCCAAACAAGGTACTTTATGACCTTTTTTACAAAATTAAGGTAATAATGTTTTTTAACTTATACAGCGGGTGTGGCAATTTTCCACCAATATAATAACTTCAAAGATTCTATTACATGATTATAAGAATATTTCCAAAATAATTTGTTTCTTTTATAATTATATGAATTTTAAATGATTTCAAAATAGAAAGAGATATTTATCTAAAAATGTTTTTATTTCATCTATGTCTACATCTTTTGATGGATTTTAATCTTATTTGAATTTTATTTCATATAATAAAAAACTTCCATAATGTATTGAAGGTTTTGTGATATGTTTAACTATGGATGTGTTATTTTTACAACATTCATGGTTTATGGATAATGTTTTGACATTTCATTGGCCAGTTTTAATACGAATGTTTATGTTATGTTTACACCGTTTCATATGAATAATGCATTGGACTATGTATGTGACGGGTGGAGCCCGCTATAGCTCCTCGATGTATCGGTAGGTCTCATGAGACATAATACTATCTTGGAACCAGGATTTGACAATGTATTATTTTTAATCTTGGAAATAGGACTTGATTATGTGGTTATGAAGACCGGCATTATGCATTCTATCACTGTGAAAGTGGCTATGGATATTGCATGTAATTATTCGACTCGTATTATATCCATGTGAATAATTAAATGGATTTATTTGATTTTATCATTTATATATTATGATGAAGTTCATGTTTAAAAGGATTTTGTTTTAGTCTTATGGATTTCATTAAATTTTTCTGTTTATTTATGAATGTTTCCGCTATATTGTTATCATTACTGAGCATCTGAGCTCACCCATTTTCTATGTTTTATTTTTCCTAGGATGTGAAGAAGTATATTATAACTAACCTAAAGGGATAGCTTTAGGGGATATGAGTGTGGTCTATGGAAATGATGTTGTGATATTTTTTCCATTTTATAATGTAATGTAAAACTTATAAATGTATCTAGTATTTCTAAGGCTACTATACTGATCTATCTTTTGGGACATGATTTCTTTGTATCATGCCAATGTTAAATAATAATTCACTGACTCTAGGTAACTGGGGTCGGGGTGTTACATTCCCCTCTTAGCTGGTTGAAAAGATCATCTATCCTTTGTAGAGGGTAATATTTCATGACTGTTGCCTGATTCATCCTCTTGTAGTCTGTGTACAAATACCACCATCCTCCTTCATAAACAATATTAGATCACCCCACAGTGACACAGAGGTCTAGATAAAACCCTTCTACATCATATCATCCACATAGATCCATAAGTCCCACATCTCATAAGGTTTCATCTAATAAGAAACCATCAAAATCAAGGAAGCATCAGGCTATAGGTCTATCCCAAACTCAATGTCATGTTGAGGAGTTATAGTTAAAAAATCCTCAAGAAAAATATCCATGAACTCCCCAAAAACAGTGGGAAACTCTTCTTTCCCAACATCTGCTAATTCTACTCACAATTAGCCAGTAATGAAAGAAGAGGATTTGTATGTCGACTGAGAATCTAATAGCTCCAATCACTAAAAAAACACATGTCATCCATCCGCATCTAATAAAAAATCTCTTCTCCATAAGAAGTCAATAACATCATGCACAGAATAAAACTAGTTGATTTCCAGAATGACATCATATAGATACATATGTAGCATTAAATTTTTCCCATAGGACTAATGTGGTCCCATCATCATTCTGCATCCCTAGAACACATCGAACAAGTTGGTATGGCCTCTGACTAGCATACTCAATACCGGGGGTAGGGAAATCCTCTCTATATCTTTTCTAGGGCATGGGACAGAGTGGGGTAACAAATGAGGGTGAATATCCCATATAAAAGAAATCCCATGAAATGTTACTAAACAAACTTATCGTGCCTCTAACGATCTCTGGAAATATTGGAACTGCTACCTTAATTGCATACAACATACCATGCCAAGATCATCTACCCCACTGTTGATGACCACCCCTACGATGATGCCCAGGTCGAGGTCCATGTGGAACATCCTGAGGTCGGCCTCTACCTACTCTATCTCCCAATGGTGTAGCCTAAACATGTTGTCCTAACTATAGAAATAGCATAGATGGAAACTACTGTGGTGGATAGCGCATAACCTGTCCATCTCTGTCATACTGGGCTCGAATGGCCCCTGAGAATTAGGTTGGAAGATGGTCTTGGACTCCACATATGAATCACCTTGGTCCCAAGTTCATGGGAAGGCATGAGGACTAGAAGGTCGAAATGAAAACAGGTGAGGACGAATCCTCGATGGTCGAAACCTCGAACGACCCGACACCTAAAACCTACTACTTGTAACCCTACCTCTCGAATAACCTTTATAGATCCCCTCTTGTAGTAGATATCCAAAAATTTCTTCCACTCAACCACTTACGCCTTCTTTGAAATTTCCAAGATATTCGGTAATGAAAATGTAGTAACCAGATATTGAATAGAAGGATGAAGTGTCTCCTTTAGTTGTCGCACATGAGACTCCTCATATGGAAAGAGATCTAGGGTAGTGCGAAGAAGATCCTTGAACATAATCCATAGCACTCATATCGATATACTCCAATTCTAGAGGGAGATTAACTCATAACTTTTCTCAGCCTTCATGGTCGATGAAAGGAATTTTTCATAGAAGTACATCATGAAATAAACCCCCAAAATGACATCCACTTTCATCTCCCCCATGTATAGAATCAACCTCTGACACATAGCCCACTGCATCTGACTCACTGCCAAAGAAACCCAATACTTCGTCAGAGCTTAGATCAAACTGAAGGAACTTTGATCTATCTCTCCATCTCTATGTTTGAAACACTACCCTCATACTTCCCTAAGCCATGTCGTTCTAAATTACATAATGTTCTCTACCACTAGTCATTCTCCTCCACTGGATCAAACCTCAGTCGATCAACATGATTGGCCCACTAATCCTCAATTACCCCATCAACACACTGATGATGATCAGGATCCATAAATGAAAGGTAAAAAATGAATTCCAAATCCTGAATAGTATGGTTTTTTCATTAAATAAGTTTTAACTCATTTAACTCATTATTCATTTTAACGTTCCCAAATTCCAATTCAAACAAAAATACAAGTCATTATGATATTTTTACCATTCCCATGGTCTCTACCCTGTAAACTATGTATCCTCACATGGTTATTAGGTAGGCATATAGTCTTTTCATTGGATCATGGGTGCCCCTAAAATCCCATGCCCTTACTGGTCTCTCGTTTCCTATGTCACACACTAAGATCTCCTGACATTTTTTCCCTACCAACCCATGCAATCCTCATTGTGCCTAACTCCAAACTCCATCCAATCTCTTATCCATCACCTCTAATACCATTATTTCAGGACCTCTCCCTCTAATGATATCCCTCCCTGGCTTAAAATGATGAAAGGGAGATAATGACCCTCGACTCCTGCCTCCAGTAGGCCTCGGGGAGGCAACCAGTACCAAGGGTATACAAATCTCAAAAAATTGGAGAAATTACCCATTTTATAGGAAAAAAGATTGGTAGATTAAACGGATCAATCTAAAAACAACTCCAAGATATTTATAAATGAATGCTAAAATCCATCCCACATGCCTCTTTAAATTAATACATTAAAAAATGAGATTAATATCCAAAATAATTCCAAGTAGAGACATGGAAACTATACCAAAGTCCGAGTTAGTAAGGTCCAACACGGTCCTGGTAAACCTCCAAGAAACCTGAAATCAATTTTATATATGTAGGGTGATAATAGAAGTATACTCAGTAGGAAGTCCAAAGAATATAAAGAAAAAGTGAGAGAAAGTCACTAATTCCCCTATGAGAAAAAAGCAGAACCAAACATCACCTAACATTGTATACTAGCCATCCCATCCTCACCAAGCCACACTCACCAAATAATACATGTACATTAAAGAAACATAGTAAGAACATATATGATTTGGGTACCATGCACCACTTCCTGCTGGTTTATCCACTCTTTCCTAACATAAATCATCCTCATGATCCCACCTGTTCCAAAAGTACCACATCATATCCCTTCCACAAACACCAGATCCTTTTAGCTAGTCCCTTCACCTGGGAATATGATGAACATCACATACCTCCCCTACAAACCTGGGCATCACATCTACTCTTATCATCTGGGAAAATGAAACACATGACATCCATCACATACACACTGAGGCCTCACAACCACATCCCACCCACAAACACTTAGGCCACATTCCATGTCACCACCTAAAAACACCTACGAAATAACAACACAACTCATCCCAAAGACACCAATGAAAATAGAACTCATATCATCAAAAAGACACCAGGAAAATCACAACTCATTTTATCCTAAAAAACCTTGGAAATAACAACTTTCCAACACACACATGGGCCTCACAAACCACAACCTTCCCGATGAAAATTGGGTTGTCTCCACCTAGAAGAGGGTGGAGGGAAGAGAAAGTTTACATCCATTAATCCCCCACCTGGATGTTTGGGAAAGACACCTTCTCCCATTATTATGACGGTCTTTAGCACATAACACTCAAATATTGTGGAGTGTATATATAAATAATAAGGAAAATTCAAGTATATACATATATGATGCCAAAAAATCATTCCCATCCTATGAGTTCTAAACCGAGAAACAGTCTCTCAACACATCCAACCACAGTGATACCTCTAATGTGATTCACCACACAACAAGATACAAACCCAATCCATATTCCCAAACAATTCAATAAACTGAGTCCAAATTTCATTTGACAATTCATTTTGTTTTTTTATTAACCACACTAACCCAATACAATCCCAAACCTTATTACTCATTCATTTATTCCTTTACTATCTAGGAAACTACCAGTAACAACATAAAACAAACATGATAGAAAAAGTCACACATGGAGAAACTCTAGACAAATTACCCATACCAACAAAAACAAATCCCCAACTCTCAACAACATCTATTAATACAAAATATCACTACCAAATCACATCCCCACTGCACAACACTACTCATCAATTACACAAAAAACAAATCTCTCACCATGAGATTCTATTATACAGTCAGGTTGATGTATCATCTTCAAGTTCATCCACAACCCTACCAAAACCAACCCATAACATGTACTCATTATTCACAACTATAACACAACACAAATAGGGGAAAACCCACATGTCACAACATAGTAACTTTACCTCCCTTTGGTACCACATACACAACTGTAGCTATCCCACATAAAAAATTTCCCCACACGCCAAATCATAACACAATTCTGAATTTACCATGGAATCCAATATTTAATTTCACTTGTTATTTTAGGGGTAATCATAAAAACTGGGTAATCCAAGGGAATCCATTTATTTTCTATGTGTATGTGATTAACTATTTTCCATATATATGTTTTCAACATAATCCAAAAAACATTCAATCCATTTGTTGCACAAAAAAAGCATACAATAGCCAAAATTTTCAGTGGGGAGATCAGACCATATATTCACAACATTATAATAAATAGAAAGGATATAAAAGAAAAAATAGATGGAGGAACTAGAGAGGAGACTCCAATCACCGTTCGATTTCTATCTTTCCCTAAACCCACAAACCCTAATTCTACACTCCTTTACTACACATCAACATGTATTTTAGCCGGCTCTAACCACAATGATGCGGACATAAGGTGATATTGAAGAACCTAGGAAGTTCCATAGATTCTCATAAAGCAGTTTTGTCCCGCTAGCGAACTGCTCCCTCACTCGAATCATCCAAAAAGGGTCTACATCCCACATATCAGCTTCAAAAGATGAGATTTTATCTCATATAGAACTCTTCAAGAATTATTTTATAGCCCAGATTTCACTTTTGAATGGTATGAATCCCTGGAAACTATAAGATCTTGTTTCACATTTAGCTTCGATTTTGGTTATTACCAACTTCAAATGCATATCCATTGGTCGGGGTAATTTCCACATAATTTTTCCCTCTACGGATCTCAAAGGATGTTCATGGAGAATAGGTTATTTTAATATCATACTTAGAACTTTTCGGATTCAAGATTGGAAATTGATATTTCCCTTGAATGACATCAAAGATACCTTTGCCCAGGTATGGGTTAAAATCCAAGGTTTGAACAGTGTATTATGGAATCCTGAGATCATGTTTGATATTTATTCTGCGATTGGCATCCATATTAGAATGGATTATGCAACTCAAAAGGCTATTTATGGTCATTATGCATGTGTATTGGTGGAAATTATTCTAATTGTAACTTTGATTAATAGAGTCATTTTTTCTACATCGAATAATGAAATTTTCTTTAGGATTGAATATAAGAGAATTCCATGTTGAGTCAATATGTTTTCCTTATGAATTTTCCATTTCAACATGTTTTGAAAATAACAATAACTCTATCTTAAGGAAAAAAAACTTCATAAGTTTTATCGTGATAACAATAAATTATTCCCCAAGGAAATTTAACCTTACTATGTTTTTCATTGTTCATATTTTTAGTCTCTCTAAATATAACCCTTTTTATTCCTAAGTAAAAAATTAGGTTTCACATCTAAAACATTGGAATTATATAAATACATAGATATAGTGTATTCTATTTTCAGGATCTCAATTCAGATTCTGAATTTTCTAAAATTCAGACTCTGAATTATCTGAAAATCAGACTCCGAATTCTCTAAAATTCAGACTCCATAATCTCTGAAATTCAGACTCGGAATTCTTTGAAATTCAGAATCCAAATTCTCAGAAATTCAGGTTCCAAATTCCATTGAATTTGGATTACAAATTAATTACAATTCAAGCTCCTAATTCCTTATAATTCATGTTCGGAATTCCATATAATTCAGACTCCGAATTCTATAGAATTCTGGTTCCGAATTCCTTATAATTAAAACTCTAAATTCCTCATAATTCAAACTCTGAATTCCTCAAAATGCACACATTGAATTCCATAGAAGTAAGATTCGAAATTCCATAGAATTAAGACTCTGAAGTCTATATAATTCTGATTCTGAATTCCTTGAAAAATAGAATCTGAATATCCGTGTAATATAGAATCATATGGTTCACTTGCTTAGACTCAGAATTCTGTTTTCCCTTAGACTAAAAAAACGAATTTGGTTGAGCAGCCATATTTTACAAACTCTTTTTTTAGTTATAAAATGATTTCATACATTTTGTTACTAACTATCCTTTGTTTGAGTGACAAGTGTATAGGTACCTCTGAAATTCAAGGAAAAATATGATTGTTGAAGGAGGGAGAAAACCGTTGAAGATGTGCCTATAAATAGAAGCTCGTTTCAATGAGCTCAACAACTGTTCTACAACTCTAGAGATTACATGCTGAAGTGATTTATAGAGAGTGACTCTCATTCTTTGTGCATACTAAAAATCTTGTTCAGATTGCTTTGTGAGACTCTGAATGTCGATGAGTACATTTGAGGGCTTTTGGGGATAAGATGACAGAGGTGCCGACTACATTTAAGTTTGAGGGCTTGAGGGTATAGAAATACATACTCCAATATCTGTATCAAGGGCTTACCCTGGTGTGGGTATGATAAACTTTCTTGAAAGAATAAATCAAGGGACCTTTATCCAAGGTTATTGTATACCCTACTCTATGGGTTAAAAGATTTGCAACTTGTTACATATATTATTTCAAGTTTTTTTCCACTGCATATTGATTAACAAGGAAAGTATAACTATATTATACATTCTTATACTTGTATACTCGGATTAGTGAGTTTCTATACGCTTTTAGGTAGAATCTTTGTTCTGGAAAACATTTCTTTAGTGTCATTTCTGGAACCATATTTCTGGAATCAAGCAACTTTCTAGAACTACGAAATCTTGTGAATTCACCTTGTTTAACTTGGATAAACATTACCATCTTTAGAACATCCAAAGGAATTTTTTATTAAAATATAAAATTCACCCCCCCTCTTGTATATTAAGCATCTACATCATTATTTCAATCTTACAATTGGTATCATAGGCAGTTTTAGAAAATACTTATATTCACATATTAGTTTTCTTTGGATCAAGTGTTTCCTTGTTCTCTATTTTCCTAGATTTGGATATTTTTATTATTATTTAAAAAAATTTATTACTAAAAAATTTGGGAGAAAATATTTTTTCCATTGAAGATGAAAGGAATGAATATTGGTTCGATTAAAAATATTAATCCTACTTGACCACCTATATTTGATGGGAGTGACAATAAATGTTGGAGAGATCGTATGAATAAATTTCTTATTAAAAATGTAGTTGACAATTTTGTTATGCTTATTGGAGATTACAAGTTTCCTGATAAGGAAGTGAGAAAATTTACTAATCATGAAATGTCAGAATATCAACATAACAAAAAGGGAAAACAATACTTTGTTGTGTTCCATGACCAAGAATATATATAGCTAGATTTCTTCTTCTGTAGCTGCAAATTGTATTTGGAAGAATCATGAAGTTACTCATTTTGGTACATCCAAAGTTATTGAAACCAGAAGAGCTATGCTTAAAGCTGAGTATCATTGTTTTTATAATCCTTATAGAGAACCTATATATATGGTACAATAGAAATTAATGACTAATTTAAATATCTTACATCTATGGGTGAAAAAGGTTTAGATGATGAAGTACTTGTGGACAAGATGATAAACTTCATGCCTAATGAGTGGGAATCATATAGAACAATTATTTTTGAGAATAGGAAATGGTAACCGATTACTCTTGATGAGCTTTTTGGAAATCTTCTCCAACATGACACTAGAATGAAAAGAGATGCTAACAATGTTTAGAAGAATAATGGGAATGGAAATTTTTCTTTTACAACTACATATAATCATATGAAATCCAAGACTCTTTGGAGAGTTAGAAGATTTAAATCAAATTAGGACTCTATTTTATCTGAATCAAGTGAAAGTGAACATTCTAGGAATGAACTAGATAATGCTTCTCAAAGGATGAACAAGATTGTTGGGAAGAAAAACATTCAGTATAGATATAAGAATTAATAAAGGGTAAGAAAATCTCTCAAGTCACTTGTTATAAAGGAAAATGAGTATGGAATATAAGGCTATATTGTCTTATGCTTATGAGAAAATATAGAAAGTAAAATAATTCTAAGAGGAATAGAAAGAAATATTGCAAGGATAAAGCTAAGAATGTTTTGAAATCCAATTACACCTGGAGTGCCAGTGGTGGTGACTCTTCTGATGAATCCTCATATTATGAATCTTTTGGACAGAAGAATCTTGGTTTACTTGCCAAGATACCTAACAGCCAAGGTACACAATGCTGAATCCATAACCAACGTATCCTTGAATTATAATTATAGTGATAGTAAATATTACGAATATTCATATAAAGAATCTTTTTCTGATGAAGATCAAACTTTACCTACTTATGAAGAAGTGTTTAGGATTTCTAAGATCCTTGAGAATGAATATAATAAAGTCAAGAAAAATCTTGGTAAGGAAATTTCTAGGATTTCTATTCTTACTAAGGAAATATCAGATCTTTTTAAATATCTTGATAAAAAATTTATTATTTTGAAAGTATTTCAAAAAACTCTTTAGGAGGTTAATTATATGAAGGATAAATTTTCTAAGGATCTAGAAAAAGTAATTTCTATGAAAAATGTTTTAGAGGCAAACTCTAGAGCTAAAACTAATGTTTTTAATGATAAAAACATAGTTATTCGACTGAAGTTAGAAATATTTTTCTTGAAGAAGTGTTTTTGAAACATTGCCTTAGGTAAGGAAAATTTTGATAAGATGTATTCTGAAATTTGACCTATAAGGAATAATTCTGGATTTGGTTATACTAGTTCAAAACCGATTTCCAATAACATATATTTTGTTCTTCAAAGTGCTCCATTATGCACTAAGTGTCAGTGTGGTGGGAATTGGTAAATAAATTGATCCTTAAACCAAACTCGGTCATTAGTTTTTCATAAATCTTATTCTTCAAAGAAGAGGTGGATTCCTAAAATTTTTCTTTCCGATGTTTCTAGATCCAAAAATGTTTGGGTTCTGAAAATATAACACTCATATTTTCAAAAAAATTAAAGAGAGTAACAATAGAAGTACATGGTACATGGATAGTTGATGTTCCCGACACATGACTGGAAACAAAAACTACATTGAAAATATTATCATGATGAAAAGAAGGAAAAGTAACTTTTGGAGATAATTCTAAGGGAGAAATTAATTGTATAGGTAACGTTGTTCTTCTTGGAAAAACATTGATTTCAAATGTTTTATTCATTAAGGGTCTTAATAACAACCTCATATAGAATAAGTCAATTATTTGATTAAGGTTACCTTGTGAATTTTAGGAATTAAAAGTGATTAGTACACAATTCCAAGGAAGAGTTTATTCTTTCTGCCAATTGGAAAGAGAATGTATACACACTAAACATTGAACAACTTAGGATCTGAGACCTACCTTGCCTTACTGTAATGGAATATCATTCTTGGTTATGGCATAGAACTTTAGGACATTGAAACCTTGGGAACCTACGAAAACTCTCTATGAAAAGACTATTTAATGATCTACCGGAGCTTAGATTTGATTCTTCAAAAGTTCGTGATCCTTTTTAATATGTAAGGAAAAATTAATCAAGTTATAAATCAATTGGTGAAGTCTCAACCACTGATTCATTATTTTTGGTGCGTATGAATCTTTTTGTTCCAACACAAAATGGAAGCATTGGATGCAAGAATTATATATTTTTCTTAGTTGATGATTACACTAGATTTACATGGGTCTATTTTCTAGCATAGAAATATGATGATTTTTCTTATTTCAGAAGTTTTAGAGCCCAAGATAAAAATGAGAAAAACCTTCCTTTGATAACTATCCATATTGGTCATAGAGGAGAATTTAATATTTCGGATTTTTAAACCTTTTTTAGTATAAATGGTATTACTCATAACTTGTCATCACCCAGAACACGTCAGCCAAATGGTGTTTTGAAATAAGAAATAGAATTTTTCAGGAGATAACAAGAACCATGTTGAGTGAATATTCGGAAGCAAAACATATTTGGTTTGAAGCTTTAAGTAGTGTTTTCATACAATAAATTGTGTTTTGATTGGACCTTTTCTTAATAATACTCCTTACAAGTAATAGAATGGTATAAATCCTAGAACTTTCTACTTCTAGGATTTTGGTTGTAGGGTATTTATTCTGAATATTAAAGATAATCTACACAAATTTGCACCAAAATCTGTTGAAGAAATTTTCATGTGCTACTCCACAAATTATAAGGATTATAGAGTTTTCAATATAAAATATTGTTCTTTTAAAGAAACAGTACATGCAAAATTTGATGAAACTGATCCTTTTGTTTTCAAAAATCCTCAACCTACATCCTTGGATGTGTTTTCAAAAATTGATTATCAATCCTTGATAGAATATACTTCTGATAAGGTATATGTTCAAGAAAATGTTTCTGATGAATTTAACCCAGAAGACTTCCTACCCTATATTGATGAACAGGTTATACAAAACCCAAATCCGTTGTTTCTAAATAATCATCCCAGTGATAGTATCATTGGTGATGTAAATCATCCTATAAGGACTAGAAGTTCCTCATGAAATGAAGTAGAACATCTAGCATTCCTTTCCCAATTAGAACCAAAAAGCACTAATGAAGCTTTAGGTGATGATGATTGGATAAAATCTATGCAAGATGAGCTAAATGAATTCAAAAGGAATAAAGTATGGACCATCGTTGAAAGACCAAAGGCAACTTCTGTTATTGGAGTAAAATGGGTCATCAGAAATAAATGCGATGAAAATTGAATCATTGTATGAAATAAAGCTAGATTGGATGGATACGCCCATAAGGGGCTCCGTGATAGGGTTCTCCCCCCCACCGCCGCCTTCTTCCATCTGTGGTTCAGCTCTCCACTCCTCGTCACATCAGCCGGAGAGTTCATGGAGTGTGGTCTTCCTCTAGAGGTGTCATCGACTCTGTGGTATCTATCTTCTCAGTGCTCAATTGGAGGTTTCATTAGGGTCCTTCCTCGAGTTTTTGGCTGCGGCGGTGAGGGTTTCATCATGTTCCTGCATCCTCTGTGGGTGCGTGTGGTGGATCTGTTCGCTATGTGAGGGACTGATGGTGGCAGTGAACTTGCGGTTCAGGTGATCTTTCTTTTCGTCGGGCCGTTTTTGGGTGTGTGACTTGGTTTTTTTCTCTTGCATGGTTGTTCAGCATCGTCGTCAGGTTGCGGCGATGGCTTGGATTAGGCTACAGGATCTCCCCCTCATTATTCTCTGGTGATTTTTGTGTGCCTTCATGTTTTCTGGTGATATTTACAGATTTGGGTGTTCAAAGGGATCTGCTCTGGATGGAAATGACGATATTCCGATGGCGTGTCCTACGAACGCGTAGGTAAATATGAAATCCGGTTTGGTAGCTGGAAGGTAGATGTTCAATGTTGGGGTTTTGTGGTTTTGAATGCTTGCTGTTGTGTTTGGCGATGTTGTATTTGTAATCGATGTCTTGTTTTGATGTCTTCGATGATGTTTCTATCCTTGGATAATGATGATCGGTGGCGGATGGTTGTCGCCAGCATTGTTTGATGCTGAGGTGATGAGGTTGCTCCGATGACGATGATCTGATGGTCTCGCCGGTGACCTGGAATTATAGTGACACGTGATGATGGGCTCATGGCTTGAGGTGTGGTGTGTGGCAAATGGTGGGCCGTGGTTTGGATTTTAATTTTGAATTTTTAAATTTGGATGATTCCTGTTTGAATATTGGGTAATGGTATGTACGGTTACCGGTAACCCTTAAACCGGTTTGGGTACTGGGAACCCAGAAACTGGCTTTTGAAAATGAAAAAATTGATTTTAAAGAGAAAAGCTAGATTAGTTGCTAAAGGTTATAATCAACAAGAAGGAATATACTATGAATAACCCTATACTATGATATCTTGACTTGAATCTATTCATATTCTACTTGGATTTACAATATTATTAAATTTCAAACATTTTAAAATGGATGTTATGTATGTTTTCCTTAATGGTTATGTTCCAAAGGATGTTTTTGTTGAAGAACCTCCTGGTTTAGATAATAAAAAACATCCTAAAATTGTTTTCAAACTTACCAAAGATTAATATGGACTCAAGTAAGCCCCTAGAGCCTAGTTTGATAGACTGACTTGGTTTTTGCTACAAAAAAAATATGTTAAGGGAAATTATGTTCCAACCCTTTTTATAATGATAGATAAGAAAATTGTTTTTATTGTTCAAATTTATGTTGATGAAATAATAATTGGATCAACTTCGCAATCTTTAACTAATTTCATTATTGATCTAATGAAATCTGAGATTGAAATGAGTATGATGGGTTAGTTAACATTTTTCCTTGGTTTTCAAATTTTTCAAAAACCATAAGGAATATATATATCCCAACATAATTATATTATATATCTTCATAAAAAGTATGGATATGACAACACTATGATTATAAGTACTCACATTTGTACCTCAAATTCACTTGATCATGATGCTGCTGGGAAACTAGTAGATCAAACATCTTCTAGAGGTCTGATAGGAAGTCTACAATACTTGACAGCTAGTCGTGAAGACTTAATGTTTTCAGTATGCTCATGTGCAAGATATCCATCCAATCCTAAGGAATCACATTTTAAGGTAGTGAATATAATTTTTCAGTACTTTAATGGAACCATGGATCTATGACTCTTTTATATCATTGGAATTGTTTTAAAAAAAACATTTTGAATGCTGGGTTCAGTGGATGTAGAATGGATAGGAAATGTACATCCGGAACATGTCATTTCATAGAAGATTCACTAGTTTCTAGTTCATGCAAAAAAGTAACACTTAGTACCACTTTCCACTACTAAAGCTAAATATGTAGTAGTTGGAAGTTGTTGTGCTCAATTGTTGTGGATTCAACACACCCTCACAAACTATGGTATGAATTTTACCTAAACACAAATATTGTGTTATAATACTAGTGACATTGTATTAAGTAAAAACCATTCACATCACACTTGTGCAAAACACATAGATATTCGGCATCACTTTCTTAGGGATCATACACAAAAAGGAGATATCTTTCTTCAATTTATTGAAATGCAAGATCAACATGCTGATATTTTCACATAATATTTACCATCTAATAAATTTGAATACATTGAACGGAAGATATGAATGATAAAAATAATGTAATCTTCCATATTAACTTCTTGTTGAAACCTATCTCCTTACAGTAATAAAGTCATCTTCATAGGGGGGGGGGGTACATATACTTGTTAGTTATAATGAGAATTTTTCGTAATGACTATTTTTCTCAATGAATTTTTTTAATATAAACTTTACTTAATGAAAATTTTTTGTTATAGAAATCTTTCATAGTAGTATATTTTCATATTTAAAATTTTCAAAATCAATATTTTCATAGTAAAAATTTTCTTAGTCAAATTTCTCGTAATTAAGATTTTCGTAGTCAAAATTTTCATAGTTAATTTTTTTTAGTCAGACATTTTCGTACTAGAAAACTTTGTTGTTTAAAATTTTTATATCTAAATAGTCTTCAAGAATAATTTTCCTTGTTACGAATAATTTACCTAAGAAATTTAAAATGTATGATTTTTCCCCTAAGTTTTTATAATCAACCTTTTTATTGGAAGGTATTTTATTCTATTTTATGAAAAAAATTCACATTAATTTTAATTTTTCTTAAATCTGATTGTTTTTTTTTTCTAAATACCTCAAAAGATTTTATTGGACGACATTTCCTTTTGTGGCTATCTTCTCAACCATCATATCACAAACGAAAGTGTTCAACTATTGGCTCAATCAAGGAAGTTGAGGTATCATATCAATGCCTATATAAAGGACACCATATATCTTTTCCTACATAGAACTCAAGCCTTCGTGTGCTGAAGCTCTACCCTTCTTACTTAAGGTTATTCCAGATCATCAAGGTTTCCTCAGTTCCCAATATCATCTGAAGCGTCATCATAGAAAGAAATGTCGTCTGTAAAGGAAATCTCTGAATTGAAGATTTACAGAAAAAGGTTGGTTCATCAGAATTTCTTTTCTAAGTATGATTCCATTATATTTAAGAATATCAAGCAGAATGGGTGAGAGAGTGTTTTCATATCGAAACTTAGAGAACCAGATCGGGTGTAACTGCAGTTTCTGATGGAATTCTACGAGACGGTAAGATTTTTAAAAGAAGGAGGAAGTGATAAAATTTCGTTCAATAGTTGTGGGATGACATATTCTCTTTATTATAGCAAGGAAAATAGTTTTATTGGTATTCATTGCAAAGGGGAAGCTGAGTTCTGTACTCCCAAACTACCCAATGTATCTGGTTCCGTTGATAAGGAAAAATCTCTATCTTTCCTTGGTCATTTAGAGGTGAAGACTCTGAAGATGTTCATCTATCTACAATCATTCAGATTCTTGAATTATGGGTTCAAGGGTTTGTCCTTCCGAGAAAAGGAGATAAGTATACTCTAAAGAAGAGTGATATTTATATATTGAATTTCATGGTGAACCTTCGAAATTTTAACCTAGTCAAGTATATCTTGTTTACAGTTGAAAATATCCATAATAGGAATTTGAAGTCTTAGATTATCATGTATTCCGGCAATTCATTCAAATATCATTGTTCTTTTTCTTCATTCCTTCATGATTACTTGCAGTTCCAAGCCTCGGAACTCCAAGGTAATGTTGATAAGTTTTGATACTCTTAGGAGGATGGATATTGGCTTTAATAGTCAGTATGGATAATTTTAGGATCAATCAAAAAAAGAAGTTGAAGCCTTATCAAAGAAACAGCAAACAGCTGAGACATCTAAGAAGGGTGGAAGGAAGAGAAAAACCAAGTAGCTAGGGGAGAAATCAAAAACCCCAGTGGCCAGGTAATGTCAGTCAGCACCACCAATGACTATGATGAAAAAGACGTATACTGATGAAGTGGCTGCAAAGTGGACAGAAGATAAGATGAACAAGAAAGAAGGGGAGCCTAGTTTTTTCTTGGATTCTACTGAGGAAAAGGCTTTGAAATAAATGGTTTTTGATGATATTAAGAAGAAATAGAAAGAAAAGAATCTGTTGAAGTATATGTCAGAAGATGAGATAGTCCAATCCCTTCCCATGGAAACTGAGAAAGATTATGGACTAGTTCAGGTACCAGATTCATTTCTTCAATAATCACTTCCTGAGACTGTGGGAAAGATGATGGTAATTCCAGAAAAAAATCAATAAGAAGTAACTGAATAAGAAGTAGTAGAAGAATAAGTAAAATAAGAAGAAGAAGTATGCAGTGCTGACACAGAAGATGTGTTAAAGCAGGTAGAGGAGTATCCTTAGAGGGAAATCCCATCTGAGAAATTATCATTCTGAACCTCTCAAGTCGAATGGTCAAAGCTTGCTACTCCTAGGAAGGATGTAGAGAAGTGTGAAGATGAAGTAAATAAACTATCTGGGAAGAAAGCATCAATAATGATTTCATTCACCCATAGGATGTTGAGCTAGGATCTGGGAAGGAATAATTTGAAGAAGATAAAATTGTTCAACTGTCAGATTTTGAATATGAATCTCCTGATCAAGAAGAAGTCATTCTTAAGGATGATAAGGGAAAATAGGGGTTTGTGGATACACCTAGAAAATATCTGATAAATAAGAAAGAAGTTGGTGGTTCATCAAAGAGGAAGGCCATTGAATTAGAAAAGGAATCCTCAACAACCAAAGTCTTGGATTCAAAATCATCCTCTTTTGGACATGACTTTGTAGTTCAGTCTTTGAAAATGCTTGTTGGGAATATTCCAATATTTCCCAGTATATACTCGAGATTCCAGATGATTCAACATTCATTAAACCATAAAATATTATTCAATATCCATGGTGATGTATAGGTGTGTTAAACTTGAGGCAAACTTCAAGACTTTTCACATTAGCTATGAGGCTCATAAAAGATCATGAAAAAAAGATGACAAGATGGTCAAGGAAGATAATAGAAGAGATCAGAATATTTGATGAATTTTAAGATAGTGTCAATGATGCTTTTGACATAAAATATGTGAAGATCAAGGATCTCACAAATTGTTTTGAGGAAACGCTAACTCTTGAACAGAATTCTCAGAAGCAATAAGTGAATGATTTGAATGCAAAATTGAATTTAGTTGCTCAATGTTTGAAGAGAGAAAGGGATCTCAAAATTGAGATAGAAGTGAATCTTGTTAAGCAGGAAGAAGTCTTGAAGGCTCAGGTTGAATCTCTTAAGGCTCAGGAATAGAAAATTAACACCTTAGAGAAGTAAACATAAGATCAGGATCAGTTGCTCAAATGCACAGAAGAGGATCACAAGGAGCTCAAGAAGATAAAAACAACAGTGAAGAAGATGATTCTGAAGATAAAGAAGGATAATATTTTCCAAATCCAATAATTTGTTGTATATTCCTGTTGAACAAATTCATTCAATCCTAATGAAATTATTGTTTCTCTTCTTTATTTTTGGTTGTTTAATACTAATATTTCAAGTACTACATTTCATTTCCATTCCATGTATTTCTTTTTAAAAAACACAAAGGGGGAGAACGGAATGCCAAAAGAGAATACATAGTAAAAAATAAAGTTCTCTATGTATGGAGGAGATCATATAAGGGGGTGTTTTCATCATAAATATTTTTATATGCAAGAAAATGGAAAATCTTATTCAGGAAATTCAGATTATGATCCTTAGTGTTTCAAATGCCTAAGGGGGAGTCATTCGTATTCACATTGATCCATAATTAAAGAGAGCCTAGTTTTTATTTAAACGCCCATAAAAACTTCTACGTCCTTATATTATTTTTTGTATGGATGTTTGTGCTTTCCAAAAAGCGGGAGATTGGTGAGTCAATAAGGTTTCCTTATGAATTTTACATTTCTTCATGTTTTGAAAGTCACAAACACCACATCTTAAGGAAATTTTCTTTTTCCATATGTTTTATCTTGATAAGGAATATTTTCCTTCCCCAAGGAAATTTATCCTTACCATGTTTTTCATTGTTCTTATTTTTTGTCTCTCTAAATCTAACTCTTTTTATTCCTAACTGAATATTTAGGTTTTACATCTAAAAATTCCGAATTATATAAATACATAGATATAGAGTATTCTATTTTCCAGATTCGAATTCAGATTATGAATTCTCAAATGTTTAGACTCTGAATTCTCTGAAATTCGGACTCTGAATTCTCTGAAATTCTGACACTGAATTCTATGAAATTCAGACTCCGGACTCTCGGAAATTCAGAATCAAAATTCTCTAAAGTTCCAGTTATGAATTACATTGAATTCAGATTCTGAATTCCATAGATTTCTAACTCCATATTCTTTAGAATCCAGGTTCTGAATTCCTTACAATTCAGTCTCCAAATTCCATAGAATTCAGGTTCTGAATCACTTAGAATTCCACTCCAAATTCATTCGAATTCAGTATCTGAATTCTTTATAATCCAGACTTTCAATTCCACATAATTTTGACTCTGAATTCCTCATAATTCATACACCATAGTCTATATAATTCTGATTCTAAATTCCTTGAAAAATAGAATCTGAATATCATTGTAATATAGACTCTGAAGGATAACTTTCTTAGACTCCAAATACTATTTTTCCTTAGACTCCAAAATTGAATTTTGTTGAGGAACCATATTTTACTTACTCTGGTTTGTGTTATAAATTGATGTCGTGCATTCCATTACTAAATAACCATTGTTTGAGTGACACATGTACAAGTCCCTTAGAAAATTCAATGAAAAACATGATCATCGGAGGAGGGATCCGACTGTTAAATATGTGCTAATAAATAGGAGCTCATTTTAACAGGCTCAACAACTGTTCTACAACTCTAGAGATGACATGCAGAAGTGATTTCTATAGAGATACCCTCATGCTTTTTGTGTACTAAACATCTTGTTCAGATTGCATTGTGTGACTCCGAATATTGCTAAATACATTTGAGGGCTTCTGGGGAAAGAAAGACAGGGGAGTCGACTACCTTGAAGTTCAAGGTCATGCAGGGATAGCAAGATAGACTCCGGTATTCGTATTGACGGCTCTACCTGGTGTGGGTAAGACAGAAATTCTTGAATGTATAAATCAAGGGATAGTTATCCGAGGTTGTTATATATCCTACTCTTTGGGTTAAATGATTAACTACTTGTTACTTGTATTGTTTCAGTTTTTTTCTGCTACATTTTGACTAACAAGGAAATTATAACTATCTTATACTTTCTTGTACTTGTTTACTCTGATTAGTGAGATTCTATACGCTTTGAGGTATAATCATTGTTCCTTTAAACTTTTCATAAGTTTCATTTCGGGAACCATATTTATGGAATCAAGCATGTTTGTATAACTAAGAGGACTTGTGAATTTACCTTAATTAACTTTTTTAAACATTACCATCTTTAAAAGATCCCATGGATTTTTTTATTAAAGTATACAATCCCCCCCCCTTGTATATTGGTCATCTACATCATTATTTTGATCCTACATGACATCATTCTGTAAATCTTATTAAATTATTAGACACCCATTTTCGCAATTTAGAAGAGATGTGCTATGTTCTAACATCCAAAAAAATGGACTGATGTGGTGCACTGTCGAATGAAGAAAAAGCATGATTCTATTCAGAAGGCTATTGATGAGCCTTTGGTGATCAATTGTCATACTAGATAGATGAATGTTGTTGAACCTATTGACACAGACTGAAGGATTGATTTTGAAGATCATTTACCCATGGATGGATCCACTCCAAAAGTTAATGGAATAAGAAAGGTCAGCAGGGCTGATATTGCTGATGGAAATAAACAAAATGAAGGAGGTATCACTTTTAAGGATGCGCTGGTCAGAGGAATGGATGGTGAAAGAATTGAATCTGACTCAGAAGATATTCAAGCAGAAATGGAATGCTCAGCAAAATTAGCTATGGACGATGGGGCAAGGCATTATATGCATGCTCTAAAATTGCGGAAATGTATGTTTTTGATAGTTGTTGAGACTTCAGAGAATTGTAAGAGAAAAGTTCAAGCTACAAATTGTGATAATAATAGATTGAAAGGAAATAATGTGGCGGATTTTTAACCCTCTCAACTTTAGGTTTAGGGTGTGCACACTGATGGTCTGGCAAAAGTATCACTAGATACCAGTAGAAAATAAGAGGGTGGAACTGAAAACAACTTGTAGAAGGATGTAATGAAACCGACATAGGAAATCAAAGCTACTATTGAGAAGGTAATAAGTAATGTCAACATTTTAAACTAATTTGAGTTGATTTCAGTCAATATTAGGGATGCTGAGTCACCCCCATTTGCGACTACTTTTATGGAAGCACATTCGATTGATGAAGTCGGGGAATGGATGCATGAAATGTTTGGAAGGAGATACCGACACTATCCATGGAAAAGGTGGGATCCTCCATTACCACATCATTACTACACGCTCTAGAACATGTTAATATTTCCATGTAGTGTTTCCTATTATTTTCTTTGTTGCTTTGTTCCTCCTCTAGATTTTATTTTTTCATTTCAATGAAGAAGCCACTGCACCTCAATTTTCCAAAAAAAATCAAGGCTATAAAAAGAATGCAAAAAAAATCAATTTCCCCTTTCAACTCAATTATCCAGTTCATAATATTTGATTATGTAAATGGAACTATAATCCAAGGGTGACAAATGAAAAACCCCTCCTTCATGTTTCACAGTAAACAGAAACAAGGGAAGTCCTTCCTAAAAGGGTTTTCAATGTTCTTCTTATGTGAAAAGATCACATAACAGTCCTCTAATTGCCAATCCCACAAGATCTACATCCATCTGAGGATGTCCCAGCACCAGAGTACCAACAACAACCGAGATAGGTTTTTGTAGTCATCTGGTTTATCAAACCTGAGTAGCTAGACTTTTTTTAAAAGATTACTGCATTGGGGTATTACATGATATGTAATACCTTTTCACCTCATGTATTACCTCAAGGTTCTCTTCCATTAAAAAACTCATCACCTCTCAATTTTAATTTTATTTTTCAGAACCCACAGTATTTCACACTGTGAATCCCTCTTTCATGTCATGTGAAATTCTATATTTCCTGAATCATTATAGGAAAAGATACAAAACCATGATTCATTCCATGAAATCAAGTTACATGATGTGTAGCCTCCCTGGATCCCATTTTTAGAAAATGAGCTTCTTTAAACTCTCTCTGAGCCTCCTCCAAGCACTTCTATTGACCAAACGTGCAATATAACAGACCAGGAAGGAATGGACTATTGTAGTTGATAAAATGGGGTTGTAATAATTTTTTGTAATCACATAAAATTCCTCAAATATCATATCGTAAATAAAACATGGTAAACTGTTTAATTTTTAGGATTTTTAATAGCTCCAGAAACATGCCTCGATGAGTTAAAAATGTCCATCGATGTTGTGCTACCATCTATGAAGGACCTTCAACTCATTAAGGGATGAAATATTTATTGATAGAGTATAAAATCCAATAGATTTATTGCACATAACATATCTTAGAGAATATTATAATATATTATAGATATTATACATGTAAGCCAATTCATGGGAGAGTACCAACAAATTCTATAATTTGATAGAACTATTATTTGTTTGTATTAAGAAATTACAAACCCATAGCTCAAAACCCTGAAACTAGAGGGCCCTCTCCAAGGTCTAACATGGGCATTCCAACAACAAAAATAATTTTGGCTCTTTTTTAAAACCACCATATTGTGTCAATGATAGTACCAACCATATTCTTATAATGAACAACTCACTCAAATATTTTTGTCGAATCAATGTGGATAAGGAACCCAAACTTCTCAGATTACTTCATATAAGTCCTATATGGGATAATAGAGTTATCCCAACCCATTATGTATATAATGATTCATAGAATTGAATTTTTTCATGCCCCATTATTTTACAAGATAATGAATTTGAAAAATCAACTAGGGGAAGATATATAAACAATATGTTATTATAATAGTACCATGAGTTCAAATGTGATACACACTCGGTGTCATTATTATTTCCCCTAATGCTCAAAATTTATCCTCTAATTATCCACAATAACAATGTCATAATGACTACTTGATACTACAACCTATAATTATAATTTCAGGTTCAAAAACTCAAATATATTCATTATGTATAACACATAAACCAAAGGAAAAATGAAGAAGTAAATAATATGCATTCCCCCATGAAATATTTGGAATGAAATACAATATAATGTATTACAACAAGGGAGAATTATGAAATTCCTTTTTTTACTAACATCTCAAATACTTCCAATTCTATAAATTTGAACATCCATTTATATTATATAAACATCCACATGTAAATTAATATCCATTCCCCCACCATCCAATATTGATTACTATAGTAAATATCACATGTATTTAAATTAACCATGTTATATATTATTACTAAACATTATAATGTTCGTCAAAATAAAATTTCAATCATTAATAGTATATTTATTAGGTTTTTAAAAATTACTTTTTTGAATTTAGAATGTTTAATTGATCAAATATCACATAATCATCAATTTTTTTACTAATAAATATCACAATCATAAAGAATACAGTGATTAAATAAATGATGAGTCAAAAATCACTATTAAAGAATAAAATAATATATCCAGGGTTATCAACTATGAAAAAAAGTATATAAACAAAAAATTTATAAATATTGAATCAATAGTCTTTATTTCACCAACTAATTTTTTACAGCTTCCAAATACATGAATTTTTAATAATTTGATCATCAAAATATTTTTTCTTCTCTAATATAAATCTATATTAATATTATATTTATTTTTTTAACCCAAAATTATAAGAGAAACTAACCCCATAGAAAATACAATGAGGAATAGAAAGTATAGTGTTCTACCTCGATTCCATGATGAACATTATACTTTTTTTCTTTTAATAATCACCAATAACCACTTTATTTAACCATTATAATAATAATCTCACACATAAATCATCTATGAAACCTATTATTAATAGATTCCATTCATACTAGGTTGAAGAGAATATATGAAATTTTGATAATTAATAAAATAATGGAGTATTCTCTCTATGGCGAAATAATTCCACTTAGAACCATATTATCTAAAATTATATAAACATTCCATTACAAAATTTATTTAATTTCCAATAAATCCAAATTTAAGTATTTCTCTCTTACTCCCTTCTCCATTATTAAATCTCCATAAAAATCCAACATTGATACCCCAATTAGAACCGCTCAATAATTTCATCTTACATTCCTATAACATGATATTAAAACCTCATTAAAAAACAATTTGAAAACAACCTCCAATATATCGTCTTCATGTCCATAAAAATACCTCAATGACATAAATGTTATATAAATAAAATATTCATTTAAAATGTAATATAAAATTATATAATTTACAATATTACACTAACAACTCACATCTTTTAGAAGATAAACCATCTCAAAAATGTTCTTGATTACCACACATGCAAAATCATATAATAATAAATGTAATTAAAGATTCAAAAATAAAATCTATAAAACAAAAAAAAAATGTTATTCTTATCATATTACTAGGAAACTGCACTTAATGAAAACAATAAATTTTGAAAAATAATGAAATTTTGGGTCTCTATATATTTCCCACTAACATTGATTTATTTCATAAAATAATAAATTACATAATTTTGTTTTGGTAATTGCACTCCATGTAATTCATATATTCCCAAAATATGACTCCAATATTACAACTCTTTTATAGAATTCAAAGCAATGGTATCCACCCAAAGGTTCTCCCCATGCCATCCTCAATGGTCATTAGATGTTTTTTAATGGTTGTTTCATAATTAGTGTCTTGCTCTTCATATTCGATTATGTTTGATAGATTAATAACATTCCCACTCTACTATTAAATGTGTAAGTCATTTTATACTATGTCCAACTATGGATCTCATTACAAGAAATAATAATCCCTTATTACTATTCATTGGATCCGAAATGGTTTGATGATTATTGGGA
Organism: Viscum album; assembly: GCA_963277665.1. NCBI lineage: Eukaryota > Viridiplantae > Streptophyta > Magnoliopsida > Santalales > Viscaceae > Viscum > Viscum album. The sequence continues at coordinate 1,759,268,863 of OY728120.1, read as the reverse complement.
ATGTCTTAAAGACACTAAAAAATTCCCATATACTAATGAATACCTAAAATTTTTATACTCTTATAAAATGGAAAATCAAAACAAAAAATCAATAACTCATAGATGTATATTAATCTATTCCATCATTGATCATGTAAGATCCTAACATATTAGTATAAAAAAATAGTCTTCTTTGTTGGGTGGTTTGAAAGAGTTCAGGACAACATACTAAATAATAACAGGGTTCTAAAGTACACATGAAAAAAATATCTACAATTAGGATCTTAGTTGAGTATCTAAATACAAGTTTATTTCTGAGGGAACTAGATGGAATGAAATAATCACAAATTGGTATAGACATCACATTTTCTCCAATGAAATCTACTCTAGAATTGGAAGGAAATGTTTTAACATTGTAAATTTTCCAATGATCACCAATATAATTCCATGAACCATCACTACATGTTTAACAACATTCATGAATTATATTGATATAGAATCCCATTTCTACAAATAATCACTAATAGGCTAAATTAAACTTGTTGGAACCTAGTGTTCAACCTTCACTTCATGGATATTAAATGACTACATCTTAAAATTAAAATTATTATATTTACTCCTAAAACCATTACTAACAAATTTATTACTAGTAAATATTACGACTACCTTAATGTATTTCAAATGCGGAAGATCAGAAACACCCTCATTACACTCTCATGTAACTCATTAAGGACAACCACCTAAACACAGAAGTGTATAACACACTACCTACCTTTAGGTAATTTCATCATTAACATCTCTATATGATTTTTTAACTTGAAAAAGGTCGCAATAAATATATCAAAGTGGATCCCCCATTAATCGATGGAGAATTTCTGTAGACAATTAAATAGATGTTGGAATTAATCATCTTCATAATCCACAGTGACTAAATGAATCGATTAAAATTTATTCATATATTTATCCACCTATTCCTTCATTATATTTCATTTTAGGGATTACTAAAACTGCACCATTGTATATAAAATTTCCCATTAATGATAATCAATGAATATTTAATAATAATATTGGTATTTTACCATAAATATGGTTATCTAGAAGATATACTACGCCAATATAAAATACATAGTATGTCCACCCTCTTTCTATATGGATAAGGGGTTTCACTAATGAAAAAAACTATGAAAGTTTTTATAACATTCTATAATATTATGATCATGAGCCACATGAACTTATCATGTAAATTCTCAAAACAAAATGATATAGATAGAAACTAAAATTGTCCATAAAGTCATGTTAATGCAATAATAATTATTTCATCCTCGTGAACCTAAAGTAAAATCTATCTACAAATTAGGGTTAATATTTTAAAATCACCTTTCTCAAATTAACAAAGGGACACATTACCTATCTAGATCATGTAGAATCAATCCCATTCCTAAAACAACTAAATTAGAGGACATAAATCTTGTATCTTTTGTGGATTACTAACACCTCAAATAACGAAGAGGTTCATCCCCCTATCATTAGAATGTATCCATGGAACTAACTTTCACATGCCTTCTTTTAAGTCCTTTATCAAACTTCGTTATCAATAATATAAATATATGATTAAAAAACAACCCAAATCATCACATTGATTTCCCCTAATGGTGAAAAAAATCACATCATAATTTTCAAAATGAAAAAACATCGTGAGTTTGACCTTTTCTTGTCTTCATTGGGTACTCAGCAAGAAGATGTGAAATAACATTGATGAAAAAAAATTATAATATCTTTAATTCATCTAGAACAAAGATTTTGATAGGGACTCACATCACATGCCATCACTACTTCATCAGCCACTCAAAATTCATCCTCCAAGAATATATAGTGACCATTCCTTCTCAGTTACTCCTAACCGCAGACTATCATCATAAACATATGTGAACATCATATATGCCATAAAATAAGAGTAACTAATAATATAAAAGACAAATTTGGAAATAAAAATGGATATTTATCCCCCTATATTATTTTTGATGACCCTCATACTATTATATCATAGTCTTAGATAATTCTATACCACCCCGTGTAACTCATTTTAAATTGTATTCAATTAAAAAAATGTTACACGGATTTATGAATATATGGAATGAAAATATGTAACTTAATTAACCTTATAACCAACCCTCCATAACTCTTATACCAAATTTCCCATATAATGGAATGGAAATCATGCCAATATGGCACAACTAAGTTTATTGTTCAAAAAATAACCTTTATCAACATCAAGGTAATTTAAACTTGTTATCACAAATATGAGTTCTAAATTTAAATTGGGGACTTCAAAAAATATAAAAAATTCATATAAATTATTAATAAAAATAGAATCCAAAAAAAGAAATGTATTAATGGAATAATATATAACTCATAAATCATTATTATGGAATGAATTGAAATATTTATGGTTTTGAAATGTTTCAATGATTCTATAACCAATGAATTTATCAATATTTAATTGAGAGCTTGTAATCCTCATCATTAAATAATATATTATATAAAAATTTATTTTTTAATAAATTTCTTATTTAAACCTTTTTTACTTCATAATTATAATTACTTCTGAAAATTATTTTTATTCCATTAACCTTAATTTACATGTCATATATATCCACAATAATGTTTCAAGGAAGTAATGAAAATATTGATTCCATACTCTAATAAATGATTATAATTTTTTTTATAATCATACTACTATATCCACCAAACACTTAATCTATTCATTTTCCTTATTCCCCTAGGACTAATCGTCTGTGACACTACTCTTAGTGATTTTAATTTCTTAAGAGGATTAAAAAAAGATAATTGAGAGAATTGAGATGTAGATGGAGAATGATTTCAATGGAAATTTTATTACACAGTGAATTCAATTATCAACCATTATTTCAATATTCTATTCAATAAAAATATTTAATTTTCTATGAATCCACTAAAATTGCTTTCTTCTTCCTATATTCTACTTCATTCAATTTCTATATAAAATCCCATATTAATTCAAGAGGAACTTATTCTTCTTGTAATTATTTGAACAAATTATACTTAAAGTAAATGGATATAAATGAATATTAACATTTATTTCATTATTAATATAAAATGTGAGAGATTATAAATAATGAATTAAGATAAATTTATATGTGGGTTTTTAATTATCTTTTTCAATTAATAAATTATGTTGAATTATTATTATTTTTAAATAACATTTAAGTAAAATAATAGATACTTCCCCAAATAAACGTCCATTATAGGATCTATAACACACATAGACATCCATTAATGGACAACTTTCCCAAAACCACAAATAGAGAGCCCACCTGGGTAGTGGAGGAGAGATGAACCAATCGGGAGGAGCCCATGTAGCTTGTGGACCATGTCCTACATAGTCCTATTCATGTATGTTGGAGCCCATATATATGTGTGCATTGGTTTGACAGAATCCCATCCCTATTGTAGGATTATAAGACTCTAAATATATAGGATTCATTATACTAATATGTGTAGATTGGTATTAAGGTTGATGTGGGAAGACCATGAGGTAGTGACCCTTTATCATAAACCAAATGAAATCACATCATACCACATCCACATGACCCCTACTTGGAAATTTCCCAAGGTGGTCTCTTCCACTTCTCCATTTGTCGACATCACTAACCACTACTAAAACACATGGCAACATACATTTAGTCTTCCATTAGACCTTGTTCATGATAAAAACACCACCTCCAATGCCCTAGATCACCATTGATGACCTCAACGACATCGAGAAACCACCATTAACTACTACACATATTTTATGCAATTTGAGAGAACCATCTAGCCATCGTGAAGGATGAATGAATCAATTCTATATAATATCACCACTTCCACACCCTCCAATGATATGGTGCTACACCATTGCATGAAAATATGTCCCTAAATTTATTTATTCCATGAAATAATTTTGGATATGATATAAAAATATGGAAGTCACAATATTTATCAATGATTTTAGAAAAATATTATTTTTCAAATGGAGGATATAAATTTTAAGGAACAATATGGAAAACAACACAACATATAAAATATTGAGTATTTTATCCAATTTTGAATTGGGATGTTACCCATCTATAAATACAAGGGTTCTCTTGAAAACTATGTGGAGATCAGGTGTTGAGAGATTAGAGAGGAGAATTTTGTCCATTCATTCAATCCTTTTTGTATATTTTTAGTCATTTTTTCATTTCATTTAATGGTTTTACAAAATTCATTTTTTTACAAGTGTTTTCACCAGAATGTCATCCACTTTTTTGGGTTATCCTTATTTTCTTTTTATTTCTTTTCACCCTAATGAAATTATATCTCATTGTTATTTTTATTATATTATTTTTCTACTATTCTCATATTCTATCAACTCTGACCGCTTACGCAAAATATTTAGTGGATAACTCGAGGCTTGACATGGGGGAGGTATGTAGTGTTTTCTAAATTTATTGTTTAAATTCCATATTTTCTCTATTTTCTTATACAAAATGAGTATGACATGCACGCATGTCATGATACTATACCCCAAAATAAAACACTTTTTTTCTTAGATTATTTAATTCAAAACATCTCCATCACTTATATTGAACAAAATGATCTTTATATGACATAGTTGTTTTGGTTAATGGATAAAATTACATATGAAGGGTTAGGTCCTAAAATATTCCAAAAATTCTATAGATATTTCTCATCATCCATTATTAAATATGTAAGATGTATTCTGTTTTCCAAATATATCTCAATGGCATGATATTATTCAACAAAAATATATAAAATAATTCAAATTAAAGTGTGAGATTTCATAAATTAATTTTTAAGAATAAATTTAAATAAATGATTAAGAATAAGTATAGAACCGATAATCAAAAAATTAAAAACATGTTCATTCATTATATAATTAATTATTAATGAATAACCATGTTATTATATTTTAAATTATCATCCCATTCAACTTTAAAAAATCGTAAATATATCGTTTTATTAAGAAAATAATAAAAGATACAACAAAAGTTATTCTAAGGGAGCTAGGAAAATGTAATTGAATAATCTATGAAGCTTTTAAAGTGAGAAAACCCTATTCATCTACTATATTTCACTAATAAAGAAATATGAATTTATTTTTTCCATACCACATGATATGTATGCATCCAAAGTGGCATTATTTATTGGGTTCTAATCAGTTTTTCACTATGTTTTTCACATTATATACTATTTTTAATTTCTATTAGAAACCATAAAAAAATTTAATGATTTTTTCATGATGTTACCATATGATTAATAAATTAATTCATAGGAAAACTAACCAAAGGATAAATAAAAAATTATTGAATCTGCCTTTTCAATGAATTACAGTGTTTCTATTTTTATAAGGTAGATGATTTAATTCTAGTAACCAAACAGTGGGTGACAATCATTTAATGAATTTTTATATTGTTTAAGGTAATATATAAAAAAGTACTAATTTCTGAATGCAACAAAAAATGATCTAAATGTGTTCCCATATTAAATTCAAGAATATCATCATGTACTCAAGGTATATGAATAGTTCCCCATTTTATTTCCCTACTTTATTAAATAAATTCAAATTATTGAGGCTATGTTTGGGGAGTATCGAGAACAAAACCATTTAAAGACATGAATATTACATTACTAAGATGAGAGAGTGTGGATCTAGGATGAGTTGGAATTTCATGATGAGCTATGTACTGGTGATCCAAAAGATCAAGAAAACTTCATTAAAAAGTATGAGTAACAATGTGATCTCCACATTTATTAAGAAGAATAAGATACATCATCACCATACTTGTCTCTATCCTTGAAGGAGTATGATTCCATCCCTATGGAAACAAAGATAATGGACACCTATATTTAAAGAGATAATTATGTTTTTAAAACCATAATAATTTATAACATAATTTCCTACTATAAATAAACTTTATATTCATTTAAATATTAAATTATAAAGACCACTTCATTTCATGTCATTTTTATGATACAATTTAGAGAAAATATATCCTCTAAATACTTATAGATAAAGATTAGGTTCTCCTGATATGAGCATAAAACTACAAGAACTTTTATTGTGAGTGATGAGGGGAAAATACAAATAGAGATAAATATCATGACTTCTCATGTTAATAAAAATTAATTAATAATATTTAATGAATTAAAGGATAAGAAGTAAAAGATAAAAATGAGTGAAATTAAAATGTTTGTATTGATTATTTATATGTCAAAATGGGAAATTAAATTGATATTTTATGTGGAACATGAAATTTTTAAATAACATTGAAATTTTTATTTTAATTACATTATGATTTTGAATAATGTTAACAATAGTATCCTTTTTAGTTTTATTATTAGATTTTAGGATTGTGGAATGTTATACATTATGTTTGGGGGTATTTGATGCTCTTTTATTTTCATTCAATTAAGTAATAAAATTCTAATGACTATCAATGGATTTAAATAATTATTCCATTGTTTTTTGATCAATATTTAAAATGTTTAAATTTGAAACTAATGAAGTAAAATGAATATTTATTATTATTTTTAATGATTTATTTAAATTAATTTTTTTTATAAATCATACATTGTTTAAAATGATTTTTAGGCAAAAAATATATGATATCCTAGTAATCCCTCAATGAGAGGAGATCAAAGACCAATAACCATCCCAAAATGGTCATCCAGATAAAGAAAATGGAATATGGCCACATGTGTTGGAGGCTTTGTTGTGTGTGGGAAATGTCCGACACATTCCCATGCATGTCAGACTAGGCCCACATTTGTGTGCCAAGAGTAGTGATGTGAAAAAATTCTTGTGGTAGACTTATAAACATCCAAAGTTGTGGATGTCATTATAAATAAGCTTGAAGACTATTCGTAGTTCCTATGTGGTATGTCCTAAATGTGGTTTTTTTCACCTTAATGAAAACAACCCTTATTAATTCAATATCCACACAACCCCTTCTCAAATATTTCCCTATATGATATTTGATTCTAGTCTATAACTCGATATTATAGGATAATAATACAATAAATGGGAACCACCATTGAAGCCACCAAGGGAGAATGATCTTGAGCCAATAACCCCTCCCAACACCTATGATCATAATCGATATCTTTTGAGACATTAGGTTACCAACATGAACTCATTCACAAATGTAATCCATTTTGAGAGAGAGATTCAGCTACTATGAAGGTATGATAACGCTGACAACGATATCTTCTCCACCTCCACACCTTTCAAAAATATAGTGTTGCACTAAAGAATGATAATTTATCCTTGAATTCATTCATTCCATGCACAATGTTATTATATGCTAAAAATTATGAAAATAAGGATAACTCCTAGAAAATTTTGATAAAAACAATGTTCAAATATAGAATTTGAATTTGATGGAATAATAAGGAATCCTTGACTGCATTAAAAATAATCATCATTAAATCAAATAAATAAATAATATGAAACTATATGTAAATATGATGTTTCGATTAACATTGGGGGGGAATTCAGAGTAGAGATATTGTCAAGTTGAGCTAATACTATTATTTTTTTCATTTTTTTGATGTATATTTTGTTTATTAATTTCCAATCATTCATTTTTAATAAGTTAATTCTAGGGAATTTAACCCACTTTATATTTATTCTTCTAATTTTCTACTACATTATATTACAATATATCTCATTCTCTCTCATTTATATTTTCATTTTATTCAGCTTCTATTATGATCATATTATATCCATTGTGGCCTCTAACACTTTATAATGAGCGGATGACTAGAAGACTGGCTCGAGGGGAGGTATGTGTTGTTTCCTAAATTCTATAACTAAATTATATACATTTTATATCAGTTTGGCGTGAATAAGGAATACGTGAAATAGTGAGGAAATTTTCCCCCATGATTTGAAAATCATTTTCTCTTCATTTATTTAATTGAAATATTTTCACTCCATTACATTTAACTACAATCTCTTTATACAATGGATTTTAGATGTTCAATGGGTGAAATGATATACAATGGATCCTGATCTAAGAGTATTCCACACTCTTGACTGAGGTATACAATCAAACCTGTTTATAGAATAAATTTAAATTTATCATAACAATGAGATCTCATATGTATGCTAGAAGTCACAAAAAATAATATAAAATCATACATGGATTTCATAAAGGAATTAAAAAACAAAATTTTGACAAATAATAAAGAATAATAATAAAATACATATACCAAACTTTATGGACATTTTATTTATTTCCTACACGAATCATTTTTTCATCTATATGATAAGATAGTTTAATTTTTTTTATTGTACTACTTTATGAAAAACAAAAAATAAATATTTTTTATTTTTATAAAAATAAAAAAAACATTAGTACTTCTAGGTGAATATGGAAAAATTATGTGAACAATAATTCAAAATTTTTAAGTGAGAAGACCATGGTCACCCATTGTGATTCAATATGAAACAAATAGAAATTTTATTTTTTCCATCCCCGTGATATGATTTAAACAATAACCTAATTTAAATACCCCATTAATTCCACATTTAATTATACTAAAATTCCATGATAACCACATTCAAAAGAACTTTATCTATAAAGCCTCTAATATATCATCATTATCACCACTAAGATATCATAATGTTGAACTATTTATTTTATGAAATTAATTCATTTAATATGAAATAAAATTTAAATAAATAATAATATTCTACAAACTCCTAATATCATTGGGAAAACCCATCACCTCATAAAATTAACATATTTCCACAAATAGGTAAACAATATATCCTGAATATAATACAATCTTAAAAAATTACATTGTACGAAATTTAAAATTACCTTATATCCCTTATATTTTGATCACATATATCACATTAATGAAAATATTTATCACAATATATTAATGAACATGATAAAAATGTGTTCTATAGGATCCCATTTATTCTTGGGAATTTTTATATAATAATTATTACTATGTATCAACATAGATTATTCCTTTTAGTGCAATATATGGATTTCATGTCCATTAAATCTCTATTGGATTGAGGTAGGATAGAATACCATATTGGGACTGATTTTTTAGGATCACATAATGGATCATACTCATCTAATACGAAATTTATTGATAAAAACAAAGATATTGTTAAAGATATGCATTTAATGTCGATAAAAATTGTTAGTAATTTTCATGAGTGATAAGGTCTTTTTATGATTTTACCATGGTTGGGAACTAATTAATCTGAATGATTGGAAGTTTAGAACATCAGTATGTGGGAATATAAGTCATTATTAAATAAATTATGGATGTGGAATATTTGATAGAGTTTCTATTTATGTATAATGTGGTGTATATTGTAACTCTATTTTGATGGTTGAGGATGTATTTATAAGACTCACATCATGTTATTCAAGGATAATTTATAGATTTTTGATATGATATAAAATTTAATAAAAACCCAAAACAATTATGTATAGAAAAAAATGTTTTTAGGGGGATATTATTTAATTTTATTCAATAATTGTGGAATCGTAATAATTTTCAAGGGGAACCATGGTATAAAATATCTAAAAAGTGATATTAAATAATGTTCCATTTTTTTTGAAAGATATCATGATGAAATTTTTAGAAAAAAGTGACTTATAGTGGGAATAATATTAAAATTCACTATTTTTACATATTATTTAATGGAAATTGATATATTTTAGAGTTTTATTATTGATATTGTTTCTATAGGAAAATGGAATTTACCTATAAAATTGTTAGAATTATTAATGGATTAATATTTAATGAAATGTGATTAAAAGAGAATTATTTAAATAGATATATTAGTGGAATTTTATTGATGGAAGAAAATTCACATTATTCATGTGTCATGGAGAATTCTTAGGATGTTATTATTTTATATATAATTATAATGTACAATTGGTGGCCTAATTAGAGGATCATGAATGAGTTTATAGAATAAAAAATAAATATCGGAACCGTTTTCAAGAAATTAATGTGAAATTTTTGTATTTTATAAATATTATTGATTAATTTATAAAATAAAATATTATTGGGGTAATAGATAATTTACAGGACTTGTTATAATTTAATCCATTGTATTAATTTTGGATAATGATAATAAAAGAGAAACCGTGAATTGTGAAATTGAACGGATTTGAATCTAATTTTGAATGAGGTTAAATATGATGAATTTAATTAATATTCATAAAGAATAAATAAATATAGGTGTCTCATCATTTCATTTTATTTTATTTCACATTACGTTTCCTTTAGTTATTGTGGAAACAAATAATGAGGTGATTTACAGTGGGTAGGATTGAAAGATTATGAATGGAGTGTCAAGGAATACTTTTAAATTATTTCATATTATTGCGAACATAGTGAAGCTCATTGATAATACATACATATTATATAATACCCTCATCATCAAAATATTTCTATTAGAAATGTTTTTATGGGTGATTTATGAAATTTGACAAGGTAAGATTTCATAATGAATGGGGAAAGTTCCACTATAAAGATACTATTCTCAATATATTCTTTTTCTATAGATTAAAGGAAGTTACCTTAGTCAGTTCATCTAAAATTACCTATAGGTTATGAAAATCATTAGAAACTGTATACTCCAAACTCATGAGATATAAAGGGATCAATCTAATACAACATAAGGATTTACCAAAGGTAAAATTGTTGTGTCAATCGCTCTTAAATTATAAATTTAGTTCATTATGTTTTCAAAATATGGATTAATTAAATTTAGATGATAAAAATTAGATGTTTCCCTTATTATGTTTCCAAAATCAGAGTTTTGTGAATAATTGAATAGAAATCATATAAGGTTGGTGGATCTTATTGCATCTCTAATTGACCATGAATCTATTTCTTATGATTTATGTACTATTCATAATGTGGATTTATAGAGAACTTTATGAAAAAAACCTTTTGTGAAATTGACAACAAAAATAGATGGTGTATGTAAATTCATGATATATTTAAAATAGATTTTTTAATGACTATAATAAACAATTATTTACCAATAAATATATACAAAATTTAATTCATAGAAATTTATTCTATACCAGTCCCTCAAAATACACTTCTCATTCTCAAGATCATTTTTATCATAATATTAATTTTTGGATGAATTATTATCTTTTTAGCATGACTTCTATATTATTAATGTTTATTTAGATATACGTGCTAAGATATTTTTACAATATATACATATTTTTCCTGTTTTTAATTATATATTACTATGTGTGTGTGTGTTATTTAGCTAAGCATTTCTTTATTTTTTCAATGAATCATAGGTGTTGGAAATAAATTTATTTTGTTACTATAATTTGATTTTATTTTCATTCTCCACACTGATAAAGTAAATTTTCCTAGAATTAAATCCATGAATAAATAAAAATAAGATTATTTATTAATCATATAATTTGTTTCCAAGTTTTCCTCCTTTAGCTGGTTATTCCTCTGAAAAACCATCTGAAGTCGAGTAAATTGATTTTAGAAAAACTTCAATCTCATATCACAAATTTGAACTAGATAATCAAAATATGAAAATTCAGGATCTAACATTACTTGATAAATATAAAGATAATAGGAATGTTTTATAATAATAATCCTTAAATGTGACATATTAAAAATATCATGTGCATGATATTGGGTGGGTGGAATTTCTAAATGACAATCTAAGTCTTATATACACTAAAATAATTCAATATTTCTAATGTAATGTTGACTTATAATCTCATCCCTTTATAATATAATAATCCCTTTCTAGGTTGAAGTCTTAATGAGTGCATAGTCCATCATATTGAATCAATAAGCATTACTCAAATTGTAATTGTAGGTTTTTTATATACTCATTTCAACAATAATATTCATCTGGATTGCTTATAAATTCTCTAATATAACTTTTTTACTATCTATACCGAATATCTTCATGTCACTAAAAATATCCTAATATGTCAGCGTATAGTGTCTTAACCGATATGAGGAATCAAAGGGTCTCTTTTTCATGTATTAGTTGTAATTAATCTTGTATAAAAACTATTTTAAAAGAAAATATTAGTTCCAATATCCTTATAAGAAAATAAAGAATGAATTTTTATATAAACGATTTTTTAGTAAATCTGTTCATTTTGAACCTCTTTTAGAGTATATTAGGCTTTACTAATATTTAGAATTGTTTTAAAATCACTTTGAATAATTCTCTACAATCTTTACATGAAATTTAGAACATGATAAGATATAGTTATTATCTTTTTCCCAGGAAGTCTGTCAACTTCATTTGTATACAACATATGAAGTATATTATGAGATAAATCTTCTTTAATTATGAGGGAATAATAATAATTTTTTGATGATCATTAATTAACAATATTCACTTCGTCTATTTTGGTATATTTTATAACCCAATGATTAATTCCTTATGTATATTAACAAACATACACTCTAATGATGAAATTTTTATACAAAAAATATTAGTATTTTATAATCTTCTTTATCTTTTTTTATTTACAAGAAACATTCAGTTTAGGAAAATGCCAATATTTTAATATTTTCCAACTGTAAAATATCTTTTTATCTCGAAACTTATTACTGTTACAAAGATGTACATAAAAATTTAAAAAATGACATTCCTATAATATATCCTTTTTTTTCTTTTTAATTTAATATAATATATAAACAAGAACCAAAACATAATGCAGCATATTCTAACGTATTAATATTTTTTCTTACTTCTTATGATAGTCTCTATATTTTTTATAATGTCTTTGCATCCCAATATTCCTTGGAAATATTCTATATTAATGGATTTTGGGTAAATAAATGGAATAATAAATAATTCTCTCCTTATACCATATTACACTAGACTATTATTACTAAATATATATGAATTGGATAATTCAATACCGTAATTATTGAAAATGAAGAATCTTGTTTTCAAGTCAATTTATTTTTTTAAACTTGGTTCAATTATGAGTGTCAAAATGTATATTTGAATTATAATACTTGAGTAGTAAAAGAAATCACTTATTTACCATTTTATGTAATTTCTATGTAAATATATAATTTAGGATTTAGTGGTAAGTTTATATATAACATTTCTATCAATAGAGATAATTTCAATACATCACTAGATCAATGATCACCACATCTAACTATAATTAATAATTTATTTTACATATATCTTGGATTTCAGAATAAATGAGATACATACACACAAAAATCTATCATTTTGGATTATAAATAATCCATTCCCTATGAATTATTCAATATAATAAATAATAAAAACTTATTTTCGGGATGATATTGCCAAAACACGGTGATTTACTAAGGACAAATACCTTATGAAGAGAATATACACATTTAATTTATTTATAAAATATATGATTTATCTAAAGTATCATAAATTTTTTTTATAAATAAGTTTAATTCACATAGTAAATCTTATATAATAAAATAATTTCATTGATAAATATCAAAAAAAATTATGAAAATAATCCATGAAAACTCTATTTATCAAATCCATAAGAATTGAGGGTGAATTTGATAACAAAAAATGAATTACTATGAAATCATAACTCCCATAGATTATATTAAAATATAAATTTTGATATATTATTTTTATAAAAATGAACTATGTATTTCCATAAAAATATAAACATTTTTTATGTATTGAGCCTCTTTTTATTAATCATAAATCTTCTTAATATGAATAAATTGAAACATTTTAGTTTTATAAATTTTATTTATTTCCCTATAGAGAGTACATAATCCACATTAAACATACATTAGTCTTGTAAAGAAACATATAATTTCACTTATGATACTAGGATAAATGAATCCCTTATTATATAAATATATTATTTTCATCCTTAAATAAAAAATGTCTATTATTTCAATCTATAAAGTTCCTAATAGATAAATTTTTGTTTTATAGATGACTCCATAATAGAAATTTACATCTTAATCAGGGAGAAATATTAGAAATTCATTAGGAAATAAATAATAATATTCTTGTATAATGTGTATAACATCCATTATTATATCCACCTTCCCCGTAGTCATTTTAATTAGTGAATTACAATGGTCAACATCTCCCCATAAGTGAAATAAAAAAATATTATTTTAATTCTACATATATCCTGATTCCATAAATATCTTATTTCTATTCTTGATTCAAACCTCTTACACCAATAGATTTTTTATCTAATTAAACTATTAAACAGTTTTCCTCAAAAAGTAGTTTAAATTAGTCAATAATTATTAAGGGGAAAAGGTTTCTCTATATAGGTAGTGTTATTTTTTATGATGGTAACACCTAAATGAATCATTAATTATATCGGTGGTATATAAATTTTAAATTGTAATGTGAATGAATCGAATATAAACAAATATACAATTATATAGTGTATGGTATTTAGTTTTTTAGGTCAATCCAATTAAGGCATGTTTGAAAATTAAAATTAATTTAATAATCGAGTCATAAAATATAAATCATTAAAGAAAAATAAATATTAACAAATGAGAATGAGTATTTTTTAGGGAGTGGATGCATAAAATAAGAAAAATGTGTAGTATAATTATAAATCCAAGTTCATGAATTATAAAATATAAAATAAATTATATAGGGATTAAAAACTATTAAATTTGAATATCTTGGTATTGTTATACAATCACAATCTCAAGACACTCGTTTTCCACTGGTCAGGTACTTTGAATAATTAAATTATAGGTAACTCATACCCATTTTTAATAAATAAATATAATTATACCTATAATCATCATAGAAATGAAACCAAATATAATAAAATGAAAATAACTACCTCACTAAAAGATAATAAAATTTCCATGAATTAAATAATGATAAATGAAAATATTTGAGAACATATATGAATAAAAAACAACAAAATAAATTATTTTCTAAAAATAAAACATAATTCTCATCAATTTCCATTCTTTGAAATTTCTATTGTAAAATAAAATCATCCCCTCAATCCTTTCATGTAATAGAGATAAAATAAATATTATAATTATTGATAGAAGTTTCTGAGTAAGCATAGTGAAGGGCTCTAAAATACAATACCATTACCTAAAGCTTTGTTCTCAAATTCATGTGAATCTCTATACTGACCGTATATATAATTGTTAAAAGAAACATTCACGAAAAATTAATTCCACAAAATCATTCAACTAATTATTATATGTCATCACTGGGGTAACAAGGCAATTTCATGTGGTCCTCGGTCAATTATTAGAAAAAATGGAATTTTTTGACTACTTTCATTGGGTTTAATTAAGTGGCATATGTCGTCACACTATGAAATATTTTGTTTTATCCTCTTCGTTTATATTCAATATTGTATTTCATGTTTTGTTTTTAGGAATTATTTCATGTATTTCCATGTTATAGAAATAAACATCATTCTGTGTATCATGATTCATAGCTTGGTTTCATGCACTTTTTCCTTAGTTTCCCTCTTAATTTTTGAATTTTTTCCACAAACTATTTACAATGTGAATTTTTTCATGATGTGAAACATGGTCATCTAATCTCATTAAAATATGTATTAAATAATCCATTATCTGAGTACAGAAGATAAATAAAGAAATTAACATCTAAGAAATATTAATAAATTTAATTATAAAATAATGGGTTTTTAATATAAATATATATGCATGGAATATAACTATAAAATCCCACAAAAATAAAGTCATGATTTTTCTCAAAAATAAAATTTCACAAAATAATAAATGATTCTCTATCAAAAAAAATTAACATATAAATTTCAAAATAAATAAAAGTGATCAAATGTAGAATTTAAAATTGGTTTATAATATGAAATCAATTCATTAACCCCTCAATAATTAACGAGACAATATAGCAATGTATTTTAATTTATCTAATTGAATATGACCATGGTTTCATTTCATCCAATTATATTTATCAATTCATTTTAAATATTCATGAATCACTCTATTTCCAATAATTTAATTTTTTTCACTCACTAATCAATTTAGAAATGTATATGGATTTTTTCTCATTCCAAAAATTCGGAACATTAAAATAAGCTTGTATTTATTATAAATTCATCACCCTATAAAAAATATTAACAATTAATTATGAGTAATTCATCATTGTATGAAAATTATTTGTGGATTTTTGGTATGTAGAAAAATTATGTAAGATAATTATTCCCAAAATGAAGTTATTACCTAATGTGTACTTCATGAAATTCATTAGAATCTTAGTAAACAATTCTCTCTTAAATTGGTTTCTCCACTTTCTACAAAACTCAAAATAGTTTCAAGAATCAATGATGTATGGTAAATGATCAATACATGTGATTTTTATAAAATGAAAAAAATATTTATTTTGAAAACAATTATATCTTTCATGAAAATCCAAATGAAAAAAATAATTGGTCAACTGACAAGTAATTATTGACCCTAAAATATGTATACAATTTTATAATATATTTCATTATAAACTTCTTTTTAATAAGTTAGGAAATAAAGTAAAATGAATAAATAATAGTGAAACATTCCAATATCCCAGAAAAAAATCCCAGCACTTATCTATTTCATACCTTCCTCCATGTTCCACCTCCCAAATATTCATATTTTTTATAATAATGAAATAAACATAGAGTATGAAGGGAAATTATAAAATTGTATGGTAATACAATACTTAGAATAAAGGTTTATTCATTTGTTTTATAGGATTTAGAATTATTGAATATAATGTTTCTATTAATATAAATGTCTAATAAATATAATCATCAACCATATGAAAAGTGAATTTTTATAGTAGTATCATTGAAAAAAAATCAAATAATGAATTAAAAGAAAAAATTCCTATAAATACCATAAGAAATAATCCCATAAAATTAAAATAAAATTTTTTCATATAAATTACATGGGAATGATAAAATGTAATAGGGGAAAAAATTAATTGAAACGTACACATAAAAATCAATCAATCCATTAAAATTTAATATTTTCAAAACATAGGAAATCATGGAAGATTTTCATTTAAAAAATTAACAGATTCCCTATAACCATGATTCATCTAATTAGAATAATTTGTTAATATCTAATTATTATACCATTGTTTTTTACATTTATATTTATAGAAACAAAATTATAAGATGGAATTACTGTAATAAAATGTGGATTTTTTCTCTTTGACCGGAAAAAATGAAAACAAACAATGTTTGCTTCATGAATTTTCAATTAAATTCCACTAAAAGAAATATTAGACGGTATCATAAAATTTCTAAAATTAGAAAACTTAATATCCTATTAAATGGTCTGATTCTGCTTCTAAAAAATTATTTTTCTTCCTACAAGTTCCACAATTATCAATAAATAATATTAAATAACTCATCAATGTTTATGGTATATTAATTAAAGATAAAAATTAATTGGAATAGAAAAAAATATAACATTAAATTAAATCCTAGTAAATATATATATATATATATATTCATATAAAGCTATAAAAAACTCACATAGCCTCTGGGAAGAAACCCATTTTTATAAAAGTCATTTAATGTGATGATACTAATCTTATTTAAAGGGTGTATGATACAATGTTAAAATTAATGGTTTAACCTAAATTTTACTTTGAAAAAACATCCATCTCAACACTTTTTCTCATTATTTAAATCATGATGATATTATAGATAGTGACCAAAATATTTTGAGTTTAATGGTTTTCAAGAAGAATTTGGAATCTATCTATATTTTTAGAAAATTATTCCATTTGAATTGATGTTATCATTTTTTTAGTTCTTTAATCATATAATTGAGTTCCTAAACCACATACTCTTATTTATCATCTATTAATGCTTCTTCTTATTAATCATTTTCATAGTTAACATATATTAAATAAAGTCTTGATTCTTCTTTTTAAACTTAATGATCTAAAATAACATTAAGAAATGTTATTATAAATGAATTAAAAGAATTATATTCTTATTGATTATCAATATATCCTTCTTCTTATTATAGGTTTTAAATATTTAGGGCATCACTTATAGGAAAACACTCATCTTTCGAGTGTAATTTTTATACATTAACCATTATTTCTATCTCTTGAAATTTCACAATAAAATCTAATTTTAGACATTGGAGTGTCACCTCTTCTTTACCAAGATTGTAACATCTTATCTTGTGTACCACAAAATTATACACTGAACTGAACAATCACATAACCCCAATATTCCCTACCCATATGCTAGAGTATGTCCACTAGAATCAAGGCTTTGGTAAGACATTCAGGGGGATTCTATACCCTCTTTTTTATCTTTTATCAGATTAATACATTAGCAGAAATAAATAAACAATTTCAGAAAAATATAATAATAAACAATACCAATATCTCATGATTAAAAAAGCAAGATTTACAATGTCTAAACTAAAAAATAAATTTTTCATGCTAATCTACGTGTCATGTGTTAATATGAAACTCAAAAGTAAAGACACTGAAAATGCCCAAGAAGGTTGCGAACCACCATTATTTCCCTAAAATATACTCCACACCAACTCAACCATTTATCACAGGGACTTTTCCCTTAGAGTGTCCTATAATAATAAAGTATATTAATGTATCGATCAGGAATAACAAGTAGGGAGTGATTACAACTCCATAGGCCACCTCCAACAATGTATAAAAAACCAAATCAACGACAATGTAATCAATTGTATATAGAAATATGTATAATTAATAAATAAATAGTTTACCACATTATTAAATATTCTTTATCTAACCACATAATCCTTCGGGTTCCTGAGGATACTCAAACCTCTATACATACTTCGGCCCATGACAGAGTCTTATCTATCCTTAAGAAATATCACATTTTAATGTCCTTGTTTCTATTCTTAATACATAGATGAATTTCCATGTTACCATTCATTGTTTCCTATAATATAACTAAATGATCTTGTTTCCCTTCATAATACTTGGTAGAGTGTTCTTGTTACCATTTACTATTTAAAAATACATAATTTAATGAGTATGTTACCATTCAATAATTCAAACATTAAAATGACCATGTTCCAATTCCTTATTTGTCAACTTTATTACCATGTTACCATTAATAAAAACATAGTTAATTCAATAATTAATTATCCACACTAATTGAATTACTACTTCAACAATTTTTTAAACACATCAATTCCGTCATTTAACATAACAATTAACTAATAACAATAATAACATTAATTAATTCTATAATTAATTACTGACATCAATTTCTCTAGTTAATTTAATAATCAACTAATCACATCTATTACTCTAGTTAATTCAATAATTATATAATCACATAAATTACTCTAGCTAATTCCTCAAAAAACTAATCACATCAATTAGTATAGTTAATTCATCAATTAAATAATCACATAAACAACTCTAGTTAACTTAACAATTGACCAATCTCATCCATAATATTAATTAATTGAAAATTAATTAATAACTTCAAATACATTAATTAAGTCAAAAATTATTTATTCAATTAAATCCTATTAGTAAATTCATCAATTAAGTAATAAAAAAAATAAATAGTTAATTAAAAAATTAACTAATATCATAAATTAATCTAGTTAATTCTACAATTAAATAACAACAATCAATATCTCTAGTTAAGTCAACAATTACATAACCACATCAATCACTCTAGTTAATTCAACAGTTATCAAATTGCATAAATAATATTCATTAATTAGATAACTAATCAATCACATAATATAAATTAATTAATTCTAAAATTATTTCATCACATAAAAACCATCAATTAATTCACCCATTAAATGTTTCTGCCAATCCCATTAATTAATTCTATAATTAAATAACTAGTCCCCGAAATACCATTATTTGATTCAACTATTAAATAATAACATTACTTCCTTTAATTAATTTATCAATTAATTAATTTCATCAATACAATTATTTAATTAAACAATTAAATAAATATAACAATTCGATTAATTAATTCATATATTAATTAAACCCATGAATCTCGTTAAATAATTATACAGTTAGTTAATAATATCAATGTTGTTACTAATTCAGAAATTTGTTTGTTACATAATTACCTATAATGAATTCCCTGATTAATCAAGCATGTCAATTCTATAAATTAATTCATCATTTAATTTTTCAATTTCCAAAACACATTATCCAAAACTTTATTCAATAATTAATTATTCAAATCAAGAATCTAAATATATTATAAGTAATTCAACAATTAATTATATTAATACATATATCTCAATATCTCATAATTAATTCTATAATTAATTATCTCAAATCATATATTTTTTATATCTCATAATTAATTTTACAATTAATTATCTTAAAACAATTATCTCAATATCTCATAATTAATCCCCGATTAATTATCTGAATTTCATATCACTAAATCAAATGACAAATAATCCAATTAATTCTCAAAATGATAATCCCCCAAACCTCTTAATTAATCCTCCAATTAACTATCTAAATGGGCTTCCCCTTAGTCTCGTAATCAACTCCCAATTATTCATTCATTCCAAAATTTTATCCAATAAATCGATTATCCATTATCTTAACAAAAAGTCCATAAATATTATATTTTATTCATCAATTATTTATATAATTGGATATTAACATAAATACATGAATAACACACCTATTAATCATCAAAATAGACACCCCTTTATCCCATGATTAACTCCAAAATTAATCATTAATTTATACTACAAAACAATTAATCAATTAGCCACATTAAATATCCAAATTTAATAATTAGAATAGTAAAAGAATTTTAGAAATTATAAAACATGCATAAAAATATAAATCTCATGACAATTTTAATTGAATTCTAGACCACCTACAATTTTTTTTCAAGAATAACTACCCAATAGAAATCCATAAAAATTGAGCAGCACAAAAATATAGATCTGGATCTGAATCTCAAAACCCTAAATCAAGATTCAAGAAAATAAAAAACTATAAAAAATAGATCAAGATATAGAATCATAGATTTAGATATCACCAAATATATATAAATCTATGAAATATAGAGAATAACATCACTAATAAGAAGTGAAATGAAATGGGGGAGAATGTGGGATGAATGACAGAAGAATCCACTTACTATGAGGGAAGCGTCCATCGATCCAGGCTTCAATTCATTTTGAACACATGTCAAGAGGGGATATATTTCATCTAGAGATCTCCCAAAAAAATTATTTAGGGTGTAGAGACTAATGGAGGTGGATATGAGGTTAATTGGGGT
Organism: Viscum album; assembly: GCA_963277665.1. Classification (NCBI taxonomy): domain Eukaryota; kingdom Viridiplantae; phylum Streptophyta; class Magnoliopsida; order Santalales; family Viscaceae; genus Viscum; species Viscum album. Next base: position 1,759,247,510 of record OY728120.1, on the reverse strand, counting down.
TTTCATAAAATTTTAGAATTTATTTTCAGGGTTATTTATATCCCAATCACAGTTTCCCACATAGGGGCACATGGTTTTCCCTAACATTATACCAACCATGTGCCTATTATTTTAGGGTTTAATGGTTATTAATAAGAGGGATCACTACTAGAAAAAACATTACCCAAATGTGAAACTCCACACTATCCTATATTACATGGTTTTTGGGGTGGATTTCACAGTTTTCCCTAACTATATGCCCATAGTTCACAACCCGTTTTTCTTTCACTATTCTCAAAATTTCACCCAAACAGTCCCCAAAAAAACCCAATTGAAAATAACTTAACCAAAGGAAAAAATAGATACCTTTAATCAAACCCAAGTCTTTTATAGAAAAGGTAGGGATCTTATAATCTCCCACCATTATAATATATTGTCCTCAGGCTACACTCTCAAGATTCCCTCTGATTCTGATTTAAAAAGACCAGGCCACTCTACCCTCACATACATTTCTATATCCCATGATTTTTACAAAATATTCCAATGCTTCCACGATAAATAGACTAATTGAACAATATTTCCTTAGAACACCTTCTCACCATTATCAAACACATGTACTTGATGCTCCTTAAAAGACGCATCAGTATCAAGATCAGCTTCCATAATAAACCTTACATGTTTACCAAATCACTATTCCCCAAAAACCTAAAGAAACCATCCAATTTTATAAATCATTCATTCCATAAAAAACCTCTAGGACATGAATTACTCCAATCACCTCCAAATTCCCACCCATTTTTTCTCAGAGGAATTCAAGCATGCACCTTATAGGTTCCTCATTGGAATTATAATACCACCATTTCTAACCCATGGTATTTCTCCACACACCTACTATAGATACATATTTCCCTATAATTTGATCTTTGTAAACATTTCTTTTTTAGGAACCTCATCCACCACAGTGTTCATCGACCTGTGGTCCATTTTAAGACCCTCATCCACAAACTATTAATGGTGTGGATTCCACCATCCAACTCAACATTTTCCACTTCATAAGAGAAACCTCCATGAGACCCCATATCAAACCAAAACTCATATATGTATATTGCTGTAATGCCAAATATTTCTCAGTGTTCCTAGGATTATGTTATGGTATGGTACATTATTTTAACTAATTAAATGTACGATAAGATGTCGTCGTTGAATACCACCACAATTCCACAATTTCAAATGTTACATAAAACTATGAAAACAAAATAACCTATCAAAAGTTTTGAGCTTACCTACCCGCCAACATCTCACCACACCACTATAAAATAATATGGTTCCATTTATAACTCACAACCATGTTCTATAACTAATGAATTAGTAATACCCAAACTACCAACACCAAGGGCCAAATAAAAAAAATAAGGGATTCTTAATTCACAACATTAACAGAGATAAAAATAGGTATTTACACAAAATATTATGAATTCTTTCCCCCATTTTCTCCCACACATTCAAAACTAAGTCATTATCATTAACCTTAAACATATTACATCTTGGTCATGGTTTAAAAAGGGTAAACTCATTCTCATTATTCATGTTTCTCATTAGACATGCATTTATTCTCATATTGAATTATTTTATAGTGTTTCTCACATTCATGTTCGGATCCATCATCATTTCAATTTCACATCAAAGAAAAAAATTATGTTCAACAACAAACCCAGAACTCATTTTCTTGTGTGTGCCTAAAATGATGCATATCACAATAACATTGAATGCCTAGAATGATGCATGAAAAGATAAAATTCGTCACATAATTGGCCACAAGTCAAATCTCAGAAATTTTCAACATCTATAATCACAACACACAACAAGTGTGTCACCCAAGGTGAAATAATATTTAATTTTAATAGAAAATACCACTAAAAATAATCCCACCCTCGGTACTTGGTTTCTCCCCCGTACAAGGGGTATCTACTCCCATGAATGAGCTCTTAACCAATCCCTGACTCTGCGTAATCTCATTTCTACCATTCCTAAATAGTAATATAAAATTAGATGAAAATAAAACATCCTCCAATACCACTTTCTAATGTCCCTGCTTAGGTGTCACACATCGGTTCCCTAAATCAGTCACTCACATGGCCTCAACCATGACTCCCTGTATGCTAGAGGATACCGACTACCATCGACGGTCTAGTAATTCATTCATGTGGATATTATAACCTCTTTTTTCTTTTATCAAATTAATACACTAGTGGAAACAAAAAAACAGTATCAGAAATATATAATCGTAGACAATACCAATAACGAAGTCATGAAGTATAGTGTCTAAACTGAAAAATAAAATTTTCATACTAATTTATGTGAAAAGTTTCAATATGCAACTCCAAATTAAAGAAATCATTGACACCCAGAGGGTATCTAACCACATCTTATTCCCTCATACATGATCCACCCCATCTCATTCGTCTAACATAAGGATGTTTCCCATAACCAATCCTATAATAATAAAGTCTATTCAGGTACCGATCCGGAAACCCAAGTAGTGTGTGAGTATAACTTAGTAGGCCTCCACCAACGATGTCTACAAGAAATTCATTTAATGATAGTGTATGAAATTGTATAAATAAATAAGTTAAATGTATAAATAAATATTTTATCTCATTATTAAATAATTTATTTTTGACCTTATAAAACCCCAGGTTCTCAAGGACCCTCGAACCTGAATACCTTCTTCTTCCCATATCATATTCTGATCTACCTACAAAGAATATCACAATTTAATGTATATATTACCATTCCTAATATGTATCCATATATCCATGTTACCATTCATCATTTCATATCGCATAATTTAATGAGCATATTACCATTCCTAATACTTGGCATAATGACCATGTTACTAATCACAATATTACAATACATTATTTAATGGGAATATTACCATTCATAACATAACACGTTAAAATGACCATGTTACAATTCATTATATCTCAACCAAATGATCAAGTTTCCATTCATAAAAAAATAATTATTTAAATAATTAATTATCCAAACTAATTCTATTACTAATTCAATAATTATTTAAACACGTCAATTCAACTAGTTAACTCAACAATTAACTAATCACATTAATTACATAAATTTATTCATTAATTAATTATTAAAATAAATTTATCTACATTATTAAATAATAATATAATCCATCAATTACTATAATTATTTCAACATTTAACAAATCAGACAAATTACTCTAGTTAATTCATCAAACAACTAACCACATAAATTACACTAGTTAATTATTCAATTAACTAATCACATCAATAAACCTAGAAAATTCAGAAATTAACTAATGTCATAAGTAAAATTAATTAATATGATAATTGACTAGTCACATAAAATACAATAATCAATTAAAAAATTAATTAATCACTTCAATAATTTTATTTATTTCATCAACTAACTATGAATAAAAATTACTCTAGTTAAATAAACAGTTAATTAATCACATCAATTACTCTAGTTAATTTAATAATTAACTAATCACATCAATAAATCTAGTTACTTCATAAGTTAACTAATCACATCAATAACTATATTTAATTTAAAAATTACATAATCACATCAATTACTCAAGTTAATTCATTTATTAACTAATCACGCGAATAACTCTAGTTATTTCAACAATTAACATATCTCATCAATAAAATCAATTAATTAAAAAATTAATTAATCACCAAAAATACATTAATTAGTTCAATAATTAAATAATCACATCAATCATATTAGTCATTTCATCTATTAACATAACATAACAATTACTCTAGTTAATTAAATATTTCACTAATCACGTCAATTACTCTACTTAATTAAATAATTAACTAATCACATCACTAAATCTAGTTAATTTAGCTATTAACTAATAACATCAATAAATATAGATAATTAAATAATTAATTTATCACATCAATACTAGTAATTAAATTTACAACTAATTAACAACAACAAATACATTAATTAATTCAACAATTAATTAATCACGTCAGTACATTAAATTAATTAAATAATTAATTGTTTACATTGATCCCATTATATAATTTTACAATTAATTAATAACTTCTCTCAATCCCATTATTTAATTTCACCATTAAATAATTACCTTAAATCACATAATTAATTCATCAATTAATTAATATCATCATAACTATTATTTATGTAAATAATTAAATATTCACATTACTTATGTTAATTAATTCATCAATTAATTAATCCTTGGATTCTCATTAAATAATTCTATAATTAATTAATCATATAAATCTCATTACTAATTAAACAATTAGTTTATCATATAATTACCCTTAATTAATTCCATGAATAATTAGGAATATAAACTCCATAAATTAATTCACTAATTAATTTTCCAATGTCTATAACTCATTATCCCATAATTAATTTGATATTTAATTATTCAAATCAACAATATAAATATATTATAATTAATTATACAATTAATTATCTCTATCCATATATCTCAATATATCATAACTAATTCTACAATTAATTATCTCAATTAATATATCCGGATATCTCAAAATTATTTTTTACAATAAATTATCTTAAAAAAATTATCTCAATATCTCATAATTAATCCCCTGATTAATTATCATCTATATCATGTCCATAAATATCATAATTAATCCCTTAATTAATTATATAAATGTGGAAAACATGATCCTCATAATTAATTCCCCAATTAACTATATAAATGGGCATCCCCTTAGTCTCATAATCAACTCTCAATTAGGCATGTATTTTGAAAACTTATCCAATATATAAATTTTCCATTATATAAATCACATATCCATAAATAGGATAATTATTTCATCCAATAATTATCTAATTATTAAGTACCTTAAACCAATGATTAACTCATCAATTAATCATTAATTTCAACTGTAATCCAATTAATCACTCAACCACATAAAGTAACATGATTTAATAATTTGAATTGCTAAAGAGCGATTGAAATTATAAAGAATGAATAAATGTAAAGATCGTGACTATGGGAATTAAATATTAGACAACCATCCTCAATTTTATTAATAATAATAACCCAACTTAAATTACTAAAAAATGAGAAGCACAATAACATGGATCTAGATCCGAATCTCGAAACATTAAATCATGATTCAAGAAAATTAAGATATTTAAAATCTATAAATAGATCTAGAATCATAGATCTAAATAAAACAAAATATATATTTATATATATATATACTATTGGATTACACCACTGTAATAAATTTTAAATAAAGGATGATGTATTAAAGAAGAACTAGAGAATAATCCACTTTCCGGGAGAGAAGTGTCCTTCATAATGGGCTTCGATTCACGACGAACAGAGGTGGTAGGGGATTAAATTTATTCATAGAGATCCAAAAACGTTAAAGAGGACATAGGGGTGAATGGGGATATATTTGGAATTAATTATTGGTCATTGATAATTTTTAAAATTAATTTTCAATCTTAATTAATTCCTTTGTATGGTTTTCCCAGATTATTAACCAAACAAGCAAGTCCCCAATATCCAAGGTTAAAACGGGTTTCTAGGATGGGGAATATAGTTTTCCCTCACCATGTTCCAACCATACAAACCCCATTTTTATTTCATTTTTCCCATTATTTAACACAAACACTCCCCAAAATAAAACCAAATGAGAATGTACTTAATACAAGGGAAAAATGAATACATATAATAAATCTAATGTCATCTTTAGAAATGGTCGGATTCTTACATAGGTATGGTTTCATATACTATTTTGATTCACTATTAATCTTAATAATATCATCAACTTGGTTTGAATGATCCCTAATAAGGATGGAATATTTTTATTTCATATTCAATATTTAATTTAATCCATTACTCAAACCAAAAATAACCAAGTCAAATGAAAGTAAAAAAATGATTATATATAATACAAAACTAAATTCGCTAAAATTAAATATTTAATAATAGTATTTGAAGAAATATTAAACTAAAGTTATTCTCTCTACCTATACCTATAAATGGTGTGAAAACATTTGTACTACAAGTTAGAATTTTTTATTCCATCATGAATACAATATTTAGATATTTATAATGTGAAAAAATGTCGTATAGGATATAAAATGAATGAGGTCATTACCATAAGGATTTTTTGGATAATTAAATTAAATATCATAATAAAGACATAATATATTAAATTATTGTTCTAAAATTAATTTAACCTATTAAGCATAAGGATTTGGGAGAGGCTGGAAGTAAAAAATATATATAATGTGTCATATAATTAAAAATATTGGTCTGTGAATAATAAAATATAATATAATGAATAAAAAATTATATGGTTGTTATAATCCATTATAAGTGAATATTGTGGTGTAGTTAGACACTATCCATCCCAAGAATCTCCTTTTCCTATGAATCGATACATTGAATAATAAAAACATTTGAAAATCAAAAACATTTATAAACATGGAATATAATTATCCCCATGGTAAAGGTAGAATTTAAACTCTATTAAATTCACTAAAAAACTCACTAATAAATTGATAATACAATTTTCATTTGATAAGGAGTGAAATATGAACATATATGAGGAATATATAATGTAAAAAAATAAAAATAAAAGATTCATTCAGAATTATATATTTATTAAATTAATTAAGATTCATTTAAAATACCATGACATAATGAAATCACCCCAACATACTATCAAAGATATGGTGAGAAAATAATGAAAGTAAAATACAAAGAGAGTTTGAGGGGTAGGCCCAAGGATGGACTTTGTATCAGATCACCATTCCCAAGGGCTCTAATCACAAATGTCTCTCCATCACTAATGTGACCCGATATTTATAATTGAAAAGTCGCACTTGGGATTACTAAAATCTATTAAACCATTAAATTAATTATTCCAATTCAACCCCGAGGGTTTTTTGGCCATTATATAAGAGACTTGGAAAAATATGGAAAAATAAGAATTTATCCTTTTTAAATAATGATTCATGGAGTTACATATATTTTTATGTCATGAAAAATTGTTCTTCATCCTATTAGGTTATTTTTATGATAATAATTCCGAATGATATTCAAGGAATGATTTCCTTGATTTTTACAATGTGGATATAAGGGTTTCCTTGTGAACTATGCTACCCTACCCTATTTCACTCATTTTTTCCTATATCAACATATTATAGATCTGAATTAATGTCAAAAAATTTGACAACATGAATTTTGATATCCAAATATCAATCATGGTTCTATCATCTACAAATATCTTGAATTCAATGTTACATTTTATCCTTCCATATGATAAATAAAAAATAAATACTCCGGAAAATTTTATCAATTTTATTACAAAACTGATTACTATAATATTTAAGTATATATGCATGAAATGAATCTATTACATAACATTTTATAATTTCTATAGAATAAAATATATTTTCAAATGAAAAATATTAGATATATTATATTTTTATTCAATTAATTCTATTTTTGGCCTATTTTGTTTCCATAGATTCCATTCACTCCAAAAGACTACTTTATATAAAAAAGTGTATCATTAATTTAGTAATACTATACATATAATATTTTTAAAATATGATTGGTTAATTTTTTATTATTTATATAATAAAACATATATTAAATATTGGATAATTATTAGACACAACAAATAATTTTTTATAAAATTTCTTATGTATGTTGTTACTTATTATCCTATGATCTTCATAATACTATTCCCAAATATTAAATTAAACTAGAAATTCATAACATTGATAATCATAGACCTATAGTAATTTATTACATTGTAATTAGATTAAATTATATCACAAACTCATAATCTAATTTATAGTATAAATTTAGAATCTAAATATACACATAAACAATACATTACAATGTGAACATAGAGTATAGGTCACATAATACATCATTACACAATATTTTTTTATCCATCGCATATCCTGAAAAATATTAGTATTCATTACATATGGAAATAGTATAAAATTATAAATAGTTTCAAATAGATTCCATGCAAGGGATGACATATCAAATGAAATCCATAATTATTTTACACATAATATGGTTGGAATAAATACAAATTATTAAGTCATATAAAATAATAAATAATCATATCGTAATGAAGTTTTCATCTATGTAAAAAATGTGTAAATATTAAAGAGGAATGGAAACTGGATTCCACCTATAAAAAAATTGTAAGAAGAATCCCATAAACTATTTAAATGGAACAGGGATATGCTTTATATATGTAAAATAGTTGATTCTGTCTAATAAATTCCAATGAGAGTTAAGGAAACAAAATAATGTGATGGAAATAAAGATGGTTTATTTAAACATTCATGATATGTTATAGTTTTTCAAATGAAAAGAACATGATAATTATAGAAACTAATTCCTTGTGCTAGGGTTTTTTAGAATCAATAACAACAACCTTTAAGGCCAAGAGAGAAAGAAAAGGAAAATATTATCACTGTTGTGGAGGTGGATTATAATAAGGATGTGTTAACTGGTATGCTCATATTCATTCAATAATAGTGATCATGCTATTTGATTTAAGTTGTATGTATTTATTAATATCATTATTGTTTAGAATAACTATTCAAATCCAACCTCAAAACATTGGGGTTGAATGATCTATCTAAAAACAAAATATTAAAAAATCATATTTGGTATATCACCACACTATGATCAATGTTTATAGACCAAACCTACCATAAAATATTCTCCTATATCCTTTAGTTTATTTTTATTCAATGTTGGGAATTGAATTTTTGTCCTTATTTAAAGAGAAAATTAATTTTCAAGATAGAGATATCACTTTTTAAATCCCATTTCATCCTCTAATTTTGTTAAAGTGTAAGGAGGTGGTTTAATCTCATTTATAATATTCATCCCAATTGTGGATATTATTTTAAAATTGGAAATAACATCTATATCAATTGTTATGGAAAATGGGGGAATCATGCATTATCACATTCCAATTGTGAGGGATAACATTGATGTATTCCCAAATGATTTTTTGAGACATCCTACTAACAAAAATATTGAGATATCAATTAAACTTATATCTTGATCTTTACTAATATCAAAGAATACCTATATAATGGACCCCATTTTTTGGAAGAACATAAGAATAATATATAAAAGAATCTGGAAATGGGTTTTGAAAACTCGATTGATTCTTGTGGGTTGTGCCAGTCCACATCATGAAGATGGAGTATGGTTAAATGGGCCACTATATTTGTTATCATGAACTCAACAAAATCAGGATAAGGAAAGAGTATCCAGTTCAATAGATATAATTGTTTTAAAATCTATTATGTGGGTTAAAGTATTACATTATTATGTACCTTCAGTTATGATGTTAGCAAATAAAAGTGGAGAAGGAATATATTTCCAAGACTTCTATTCAGATAAGGTATAGACGTTGTGAGATAAAAAGGATTCCCTTCAGACACACTATTGCTTCAGTGTTATTTATGGACATAATGAATAATATCGTTATATATTTCATTAAATAATTTATGTTTTTCCATATATATGATATTTTTGTGTACTCTAAAATCTAGGAGGATGATTGTATGAATTTGAATTAAATTTTAACGTCTTTATGAAAGGGGAATTTATATGAAAAGTTTAATAATTTTGTGTTCTAAATGGTGAAAGCATCATTTTAAGGGCATGATTTCACTAGTAATGAGATGTATGTGGACCCATCAATGAAAAATGAAATTGTTTAGTGTCATAGAACAATATATATAATAGATAGTCATAGTTCCCTAATACTTTCTTGGTATTATAGATGATTTTTAAGAAACTTCTCATGACAAAAATACCATATATTAAAGCTAGATTTGAAGGTAGTATAGTCTTTCAGAACTAGTGAATGAGAAGAAATCATTAAAGAATAAAAAATTTGTCTTATTACATCAATATTTCACATTCATCCCTCATCTGGGGAACACTAACACCCCATAAATTAATAATACTAGGCTTGATCACATTCATAACATTCAACACTGAGCATTAAGCAAACCATGACATACAATTAAAATATTATTATATAAATAGGTAAATAGGTCCTCTAATTTTTTTCATTATAAATAGTAACCTTATTTAAATTTATCACCACTATAAAGGATAAATCATATTTTTAAGGTTAATAATATTGTGATAATGAATTAAAAATATATCCAAAACCTGAATTTATTTCATTTTATTTATCTATTTCATTAATAATCATACCAAATTATAAAATTTATCATTTTTCTATTTTTCTTTGATTTCTAACTTTATAATATTTATATAAAAGATATCTCAAAAATGTAATTTCATTGCATTTAATTAATATACTCTTATTTTATAGTGACAATAACAACTTATGCTCATTAATAAAATTTTATTTGAAATATTAGTTATTATTCATTATCATGGTATTTTATTGCAGTGATTAAATAATTACCTTAAATTCTTATGCATTACTGACATAGTGTTTTTGCACGTTGTGGAAAAAATTGGTATGTGTGTTTAAAAACTATAAAATTATTAGTTTTTGATTTATTAATATTTTCTTGTAAATTTTTTATAGAAATATAATTTTTTTTTGAAACATTTATATTTGAATTCCTTGGTTTTCACGTTTTTTTGATAGAAAAATTAAATGAATATTTCATAAATTGACATTATTGATATTTTATAAAAAATTAATTTTTGTAAAATGATTTAAAATTAAAAAAAAATACTATTTTCATCCATGTTAATGGTATATGGTCTAAACTATCATCCATTTTCAATTTAAGGGTCTCTTTTCCTTTTTTGTTCACATTTTGGAAGCTTAATTTGTATTTAACATTCATATTTGGGTAATTGTCAAAAGGTTTAATTGGGGGATAAAACTAAACCATAATTTTGAAAATATAACCAAAACATATCATAATTTTAGTTTATGATAATATGTTTACTAATAAACTAATTATAATAAAATTATATAATCTTTTAATCTATTTTGTCATGAAATTTTTTTATATTGATTTTATAAAATATGAAATTCTATGCATTCCCCTCCTTTAACTTATAAAAGGATAAACATTTTATATTTTTTGTAAACAATATTTAGAAATTTATCATGAATAAATGATAAAAATATATAAATAAATTAAATATAAATTTTTTGGAGGTTCTAGTATTCCCAGAATTCCATCCCTTGGTGCCATAAGAGGAAATTTAATGTAAGTGTACTAAAGGAGTTGTAATCATATTTTTTACTTTTTTATTATTTTTAAAAAAGGAGATGATACATTTCCCAGAAAAAAGGCCCCTTTATTAAAATAAAAAATCCAACTTACATGACCCTAAAAAAGGAGATCTATCGATATCCCGTTTTAAAAGGGGAAAAACATCAGGGAGATTATCATACCTGATGTAGTCAACACCGTTAATTCCATTGTTTTAAAAACCATCTACAATAGAATTATTTTCTCAGTAGACATGAGTAATAATGTAATTCATAGATTGAAGGGAGTCCAAGAAGTTCACCCAATGATTATAAACATTCCATGATAGATGACATGATCCTTCTCTAATGGAAGAGACAATAACAGTCGAGTGACTTTCCAACGAAAGATTATTTCATCCATGATGTTTGGCCTTCTCTACCGCATCAATAATTCCCAGCATCTTCGCTTTAATTGAAGAAGAAATACCACAGGACCCATGGAAACAACCAATCACCTAACTATGATGATCACTAGAAATGGATCCAAGCCGAGAAGGTCCCAGATTTTCCATCAAGGAACCATTGGAATTATGTTTCATCCGACCAAAAAGTGGTTCTTCCATAAAACATCAAATGTACCATATGGAGGTCTAAAATTTCTGATGATTCCAATTTGGGAAAGAACAGAAAAATCAGGAATTGTTGGCACAAAAATGTTTCTTTGGTAAGCTTACCATGTGCATCACAGCAAGGATGTTTGAGAAAGCGGTAGTTACCAAGAAAGACTGATTCCCATGAAGAAAATTGTTCCTAGAAGACTATATATAATACAGAAACAAAAAATCAGCAACTTCAAAGGAGTCCAACAACTATGAAGAAAGAGAAAGAGACTTACATCTCTAAATAAACATTGTAATGGATGTCATCATAGCAATTGAGACTTCCAAGATGTCTGCTAGAGCCTTCCACATTCAGGCAGCAGTAACACAACAAAGAAACAAATGATCAGCATCCTCTCTGTGATGATGACAAAGAAAACAAGAGGAACATAAAGAGATACCACAATGCTGAAGATAACAATCTGTTGGTATCTTTCGGTGAGCACTTCTTGAGACCAAATTGGAGCGAGATGGTCTGATGATGTTTTTATGAAAATTACCCATCCAATTTGTTTCCAAGCAACAATTAAAAGAGAACTCATAATAAATCTTTGAAGAGGGAATACCCTTAATTGTAGGCTCCCATGACCAAAAATAATTCCTATTAGAGAAAAGTGATTATTAAAAATGTTGACAATGTGGAGTGGAATAACCTCCAAGTTATCAAGTTAATCACTGATAGTAATGTCCAAATATATGTTGTTTTCATCCATCACAAGGTCTACCAAGATATTCTCCATCCATTTGATTTTCCCAAAATTAACAGAAGCTTTTTTCGAAACTAACCATCTGGAATGAGAATCAATTGGAGAGAAGAAGTACTTTAAAGTTGTCCAAGCATAGGATTACTGATGATTAAAAGAAAAAATCATTAACCTATTTAATAATTTTCCATGAAAAAAGTTTAAGGCTTTAGAATTTCTATTAAAAAGTATCCAAATGAATGAATCTTGCAAAGAGTCATTAAATAGAACATGATGTTTAATAACCAATCCCTCAGAATCATATGGTTTGTAGTATTCAGAGCAAGGAACAGTAGCCATATTTCTTTTGAATATGTTTCCACTCCAAATAGAATTCCTAAGAGAGGCATTGGTACTTCATATGAGAGAAATAAGCCATTTATAAATAAAAAAATAGTACAAAAATTTGGATACAATAACATTTTTATCAAAACAAACCAAACAATCCATAGAGAGAGATTTTCCTTTCAAAGAAGAGAGATTTCATCCGACTTTTCTAATAATCTATGTGAAGTATCTAGCTTTCTAATTTCCTCAAAACAAGGGAACCCCCAAATTATTAAAGTTTAGTACCCCCTATTTAATTTTTTTCTCATTAACAATGTAATTTTTCCTCTTTTCACTGATGTTTTAAACAAAATAGACAAGGATTTCCCCTAGATAATATCTTAACCCGAGAAAAAATCATAATGGAAATGTGCTTTTTTAATGTTATTATTATTTCTCTTATCCCCAAAAGTGAAAATAATAATGTCGTCTATATACAAAAGGTGAGTGGGGGAAATAATACCTCTACCAGTATTAATAGGTTTCATCCTCACCTTTCCAGCCATGATAGAGAAGGGCCTACTCAAATAATCTTCTGCAATAGAGAAAATAATCGCAAAAACCACGAGGGGATCCATTTATAAGAATAGAGCTATGAGCCAATCATAAAATGTTCATGATCTAAGTAATAAAAGTACCATCAAACCCACACATAATAGTAACTTTGAAAATGAAACCCCAATTTATAGTATCAAAAACCATTCTGAAATCAAGCTTAAGAGCAATATTTCCACCTCTAGTGGATTTCTTGAGAAAATAACACATTTAGAGGAAGTGATGAGGAAATCTTAAATAGAACTTCCTTTGATAAAACCAAACTGATTAGGGGAGACAATCTTACTGGTAATTTTCGTGAGCCTCATGGCCTAGATTTTTGCAAATAATTTTTCAAATGGTGTTGACTAAGGCAACAGATCTGAACAAATGAAGTTCATTAGCATTACCCACCTTTGGGATAAGAGCATGAAACTGAGAATTGATGTCATAAAGAAGATTACCACACTTAAAGAAATGAATAACAAGTTTAAAAATATCATTTTGGATAATGTCCCAATAATTTTGGAAGAAGAAATTTACAAAACCATCCGGACCTGGGGAGCATTCAAATTTGAGGCTAAAAATAGAATCTTTTATTTCAATACTCAATTGAAAAGAGGTGAGATTGAAATTGTCCTGATGGTTGACCAATTTTGGAATGATTCCCTCCACATGATCATTATGTAAAGGAGGAACATTGAAGACATCTTTAAAATAATATATGAAATGTTCTGAGAGATCCCTATCATTTTCAATTATCTGATCACTATTCTTAATCATGGAAAAAGGTTTAGAGACCATCCTGGTTATTTGTAAAGAATTTAATAATTTGGTGTTCATGTCCCCATCTATTTTCCATTTGAACTTAAACATATCACTCTATAAAGCATCTTTCAGGTACAAGAGACCATTGAGCTTTGAAACAATCTCTAAATCCTCCTTAAGTCCATTGGAAAAATTATTCATTGTATTATGCACCTGCAAATACTAAAGAGAATCTTCAAGGGATAAAATATCTTGATCAATAGAGCTAAACTTCTCTTTTCTCCATAATCTCAAAGATATTTTAAGAATTTTGAGTTTTGTTATACAATCAAAAACATCATGACATGAACTGACAGAATTCCAGGAATTTTCAACAATAGAAGAACAATCAGGATGGTTGATCCAAGCCTTATTGAAATGAAAGCGAAAAGGAGGTTTGGATTCTTTACCATTATGATTCACCAGAATTGGATGATGATCAAAATTAATTCTAGGAAGCGTTATGCAGGAAATGGAGTCCCAATGATCAAGGGAAGATTCATTAATAAATGATCTATCAATCCTACAAGCAACAAAATTATTTAAAAATCTCCTTTACCATGTCAATTTAGCCCTACCAGATTAATATCATGCAAATAATTTGAATCAATACATGATTTGAACTCCCTAGAAGAGATATCATTAAACATGGTGCTTATCTTCTAATCCGGATGAATAATGGAATTAAAGTCCCGAAGAATATTCCAAGGATCATTGATTAAAGTGTTAAGAACATCAATATCCATCCATAATCTCCTTTGATACTGATAACTATTATTATCATAAGAAAAGGAGCAATAATGTTGAAGATCAAAAATCTTGAAGGATCAAGTTACATGTTTTCCACTATTATCAACAAAAGAAATATCAGTTAAGGTTGAATAGTCCAGAAACCAGTTATTTTTAACTTCAGAGAAGTAGATATTATAATCAATAATATAGAATCCTAGAAATTCCAAATTATAAATTTTGGGAGAAAATATCTTTTGGGTTCAGAGATGACAATAATGAGAGGTCTGTGATACAAAATATAGGATTTGAGGGATCTCTTGATATTCTGATTGGCCAATCCCTAACAATTCCAATAAAAGATCTTCATTTCAACTTATTTACAGGGTTAGAACCCCCCCTTTTTTGCAGTATCATAGATTTTTCTATCCTTAGGGGGTCTCCCTACTTTAATTTTAGTTATTTTGGATCTTTTAAAACCATTAAGGAGAACATAATTGTTCGAGACATTGAGTTTTTCTTTTTCTTGAGTGTCAGGGAACACACTGTCATTAGAAATTCTATCCTTCTCATTAGTAATGTGATATTGTTCTTCACAGGGTGAAACTATTTTGGAAGAGGAATAATTTTTGTCACCAGAATTAGGCACAGAGATTGAACAAGAGGTGATCCATGATGTAGATGATAAAGAACTAGGTACAACCAAAGCATCCACTTCTTTATGAGAAGTAAGGTGTCAGAAGAGATTAAACTACTACGAACAGTGTTGAAAGTATCAAATATTTTAAGATAGATGCCTCTAATATGACAAGATTACTTTGAGTAGATTTGATTGGAAGAATAGAAGATGGATCCAAGCTGCATTCAGGTGTACTGGAAACAATCAATGTGTCCTGATTTCTGTGAACAGTAGAAGAAATACATATAGGAATTGAAACATTACTTTTGGAAACATAATCATATGAATCTGTTTTACTAGAACTTGATGTAATCAGAGTGTTCTGAATGTCTTGATCATCAGGAAAAATGCTGGAACTGACCCTTGGAATAGGATCAGAAATGTTGTAAATTCCTTTCTATCCATATTTGAAAGCAGCAGGAAGATCAGGTATAGAGACATTTTCATTTTTAGAATTTTCAAGATTAAAACCCGCTACTTTAGAAGATAAATAATTTAGGAAAGTATTATATAAAAAAGAAGCCTCCTAATCATCCTGTAAGGATACCACAACATCAAGGATATCATTGTCAAAATCCAGAAATAACTGATTCTCCTCATCTTCATTCTGTGAGACTGTAACCAGATTACAAACAACATTATAAATTTCAGTGAATAATTCATAATCCTCCTTGAAAATCCATTCAGAAACTGGGTTACCATATTGGATAACCTTGAGTGTTGGTTCCATATTATGCTCTTCCTCCTCTGCTATATCATTCCATGAAAAATTTAGAGATGAGGAAGGACCAAAGTGATTGGATGTGGGAGCTTTTGTAGTAGAAGGAGCTCTTTGGGATTGGACTGGGGGACCATGGAGTTTTTCATAATTCCTTTTTTTCTTAATAAAGAAAGCTTTTTTCTTTTTGTTCCGATTAACTTTTGTCCATTCTGATGCTCTAGGTAGAGCTTTATCATTTCTTTGAATCATCCTACAGTTAAAAATAATATTCCCCACAATTGTGTTACTCTTTTATTATTATTTATTATTACAAAACCTATAAATATATTATACCAATCATAAAATAAATAATATATTATCATAAATATATTTATATTTTCCTATTATTATTTGATACCCATATTCTATAACTTTTACATCCTATTAAAAATGAAAACATTTCCTATTTTAATATATGGCTTACCACCTCTACATAATGGTAAAAAAATAACATAAACACATAATATATATATATATATAAACCATGATTATATATTATATTTATGAAAATTTTTTCTTATGAAATAATAATATCATATTTTCCATTTTACCTTCCAATCTAATGGAAAACAATAACATCGCTTGTGGGTAACTATGGACTACCACCTCAACAAAGTGAAGCACACTATTTTTCATTTATATAATACCTGGATGCTGATAAATATTTATTTAATTAATATATATGATAAATGTAAAATAAAAATTGTTCAATAAATTTTAATTATCAATTACCTTTCTTATTTTCCTTCCATAAAAAAATTAAAAGTGTTGATGCATACGTACGAGATGCCATCTCCATGAAAGGTGTAATTCATTTTTCTATATCTATATTTTATAAATTAACCTAAATATAGACTTATATAGATTTAAATATTTAATATATATGATATTTATATAATTAGATACATATTGTAGATTATGGAAACTTGATCAATACATAAGTATTGAGACTACTGAATCAAAAAAATCTAGAAAAATGAAGTTGAAAAGAGATACGATAAAAAATTAAATATCATAACCAAACTAGTGATAAAATATTATAAATTTGTCATATATGATCTTATATTTATTTATATAGTTACATTATTTATTTATAATAAATATAATTTTGTTATATATGAGGCTAAAACAACTTACATGGAAATTCAAACATGAGGAATGGGGACTCTAAACACAATTTTAATTCATTTTGATGTACTTCTAATTCATTAACTATGTTATGAATATATTTTTTGTGAAAATAACATTGATCATATTATTTTTTACGTCAATTTTTTTTATTTTTTTACTCATGGTCAGATCATTGGATAATTATAAATCCAATGATATCATCCCTTTAAGGAATTCGTCATAGTTTCTGCTCTATTGAGAAATATTTGGTATTATAAACCAATATAAATTAATGGTTGGTATATATTAACCCTATGATGTATTCGGAATTAATAACTATTTATTCAAGATAAGTAATTTTTTAATTCATATATACTCATTCAAATGTTTTCAATTAAAATTTTTATAATGAGATAAGAATTTAATTTACAATCTCATTTATATTAAAATTTCTCTTATTTTCATTTAAGGAATCATATAATCTATACTTTTCATGCTCCATATATAATAGTATATAGTTGATATTATTGAGGTTCTATTTCTTCTTCCTCTTATTCTTACATATAGAACATGAATCATATAAGGTAATATTTAAAATAAAATCTTATCATATTTCACTTTTTTAGTCAAATATGTTTTTCTATCATATTTGTATTTTTTGAAATTTTTTTACAAAAGACTATTTTATGTTTCACATATGATTTATTAAGGATATTATACATTAACATTTACTTTTAAAATGTTTTAAAGAAATAATTATATTGTTTTTGAAATTGGTTATTTTCCAATTTCTTTTCAAAATTCATAAGGAATGATTCTTTTTAAGATATATGACTTTAATATATGTTCATTACAACATAAATTTTAATATAATTTATCTTATTATATGAATTTTGAATGGATTCAAAAATAAAACTATTTAATTAATACTTTATTAAATATTTCACTTAAATTATTGTTCAGTTTCTAAAAGATATTATTTTACTTCAATTCCTTTATTTTTGATGAATTGAAATTCATTATTAAGAAATATTTTCATCATAAAAATTTTCATGAATCATTCACTTTCTTGTGATCACTATACATAATTTCTCTAAAATATATATATTTTTTAAATTTTTGATATAATTTTTTCTTAAATGTTATACCATTTTTACATATAGTGTTTTAATTTCAATGTTATCTGATTGACTTGGGAAATATTAACATTACATGTTCTCTAATCAACACATTTAGTTTTTATAAGGAAAATTATTTATGAATTCAATTTATCATATAATATATGGGAAATATATTAGACATGCATTAAATAGAGATGCAGATAATTATATTTCACCTTGGTGCATCAATATTCATCATGACATAACCCATTTTGTTATCCTAATTAAATTTGTCGTCAGTATATACCTATAAATCAATTAAAATGTATTCATACTAGGTATTGATGTTAAAGATATCATGATTTATATGATCATGAATTATAAAATTTAGTGTTTATATAATTTATTCATTAAATAATATTTTCAATAATATTACTACATTAATAATATCTATAGATTCATTTTTTTAATTATTGATTTAATTTTATGTGTTTTTAGTTATTTACCATTCTATATTGATTTGGACATATTTATTCATTATAGTTTTTTGTACATAATCCTTACCGAGAGTTTGGGAGCACCATTGATTTTCATTATTTTCTCAATGATATGAATTAGTATATTATAAACCATATCCAAGATGCAATATTGCCTCTTAATCTATGTATTTTATATAGATGTTATAATAAGGATAGCATATATATTTATGGTACTTTGAGGCTACTAATATACTCTATCCATCATGATAATAAATACTTTTATCATATACCTATTAAATATAATATACATTCAATCTAGGTTATTAGTGATGGGGATTCTAAATTTGTTATTAGATGATTCTTATTAGAATCCTTCGGAAATATATTTAGGAAAAATAGATTAGGTAATATAACATAATGAATGAATTTTTGGATATTTATAATTGTAGGATAATATTATAAATTTTTTTATATAAATATTATGTGGTTAAAATTTAAATACATACATTTCTAGATACTACAAGCTGCTGTGGTTTTAGACCATTTACATCTTGGTGTAGTAAAACAAAGAGTGTTGTATCAGCATATCTCAACCAAAATTTTGGTTCATAGTAAATGTGACATTTCTATAAACATAGTCTAAAACACCTGGAGGAAACATGTGGGTTAACACATATTTTATTTATGATTCATTATGAATGATATGAATTGTTTTAGACCATGAATTCCCTAGGTTAAACCTAAGGTGTATTATATTGAATAGAATGTGTCATGACATAGAAATCCCAAAAAGGATTTTAATGATTATTTGGATTCTCAATATGATTATTGTTTCTCATTAAATGATTTTTTTTAATATAATTGTTGTAAAAAAGAATAATTCATGTTTATATTGAATGTGATGGGAAATGTAGTGATTTTGAGAAGTCAAATTGGATGATGACATGAGTAAAATATATTGTGATTATGCCTAATCATTTATCATGATATATGACTAACAAAATTAATCATAATTGACCCTCAGAATAATTAAATAATAGAAGTATATAGTTCATTAAGAGATAAGGTGGTGGATACCATGGCATTAAATGATTCAGTTTTGTAAATTTCATGTATATGGGCAGAATCACCAAGGAAAATTTCTTGGAGGAGTAATGATATGATATATATGTTGAAAATGGTCATAGATAATGTAATTGATGTTTAATAAAGAATATTTTAATAGATTTACATGAATTGTTCCATATGTTACCACTTATATTTCAATGTATTATGTGTGGAGAACATGGAAATGGTCCCTAATGCATGTGTTAACATAATGATCAAGAAATAACCTATGTTATGGCTATTATTAAATTATAATGAATGAACTTATTGTGTATTTTCACTACAAAAATGTCTCTTATACCAACATTAAATTAGGGACAGATAATATATATGTTGGTATAAATCAGCAATTCCAACAGATATTAAGTTTTATTGGTATTAAATTAAATTATCGACAATTAATTTTAGCAACATATACATCTGTCGTTATTAGTTATTTAATACCAACATATAGTTTACTAAAAATTAAAGCTGTTGTTTTATTATATTAACACCGAAAGTTTGATTTACAAAAAATACATCTGTTGTTATTAATTATTATTACCAATATTTTTTTTCAACATATAAATCGATTGCTAGTATTTATTCACTACAAATCAATCATTTAATAATATTTTTATTATTATTATCAATTATTAGTTTACTAAAAAAATCATGTTTATATTAATAAAAAAAGGCTATATACTTGGAATATATTTAAAAAATCATACAAGATATAATTTTTTTAGAAAAAAATCAAAATTATATTTTAATTATATTTTATTCAAGAAGAAATATTATATCCAAGAGGGATTTTGAAAAATATTCATTTAACGGTTGAAAAACATAAAATAAACCTATTCATTTAGATTAAATAAATCGTCATTAAAAAAATAAAAATTAAACATTAAAAAATAAAAAATAAGAAAAATATAATCCCTCCCCTAAACTCATTGTCTCCTACATCTTCCATATTCCCTGATCGCCTCGTGATATTCTTCGTTCGCCTTCAACGGTGTTGTGATATCTAACTGTTCTGGTACAGCTGGATCTTCGATGTCGACCGCACCCACATCCACACCCACACCCACACCCACACCCACACCCACACCCACACCCACACCCACACCCACACCATCTATTATATACCATTTCCCACAACTTGTTTGATTAATTTTTTTACTCGTCGAGGTGTAGGGAAAGGCATAGACATAAAACAATTTCTCATTTAATCAGCCAAAGTTTGGTCCTCCAATCTGTTATGTACTTTTTTCTTGAAGTTTTAAGCACCTAAAATCAGGTGTATCAAGTGTTTGAATTGAATTTCAGTTATGGTTTTTAGTGAAATTGAGATGAAATGAGATTTCATAATCTTTTTAAGGGCAGGGGGGACTATTATTTTTCCTGATTATCTAGGAACTGAAATTAATCCGGACAATGATAAGGTGTACCATATTTTCAGTGATGATGATATACCTCAAACTCTTAAAGAAGTAAAGGTATGCCTTTTGGTAATTTTTTGGATTGTGCGCTCAATTGAGTTTTTTTGGTTAGATTAGAAAATTATCCCTGAAATCTTATGTATCCTGTTGTTTTTTATGGCCTAATTTTTTTATTGAAAGTATTAAAATTAATTAATTTTTCACTGGTATTTTATACCATATTATTCGGGTAAATCCTTTATTCCCATCCCCTATTATATTATATGTTAACTAATATTTTGGTTCACATGTTTTGATGAATGTTTCTACTCATCTTACCATTTTTAGCACCTATCATCATTGAGGATATGTATTTTTTTCCTTTCCATTTTAATTTTTAATGGGTTTCAAATACATCAATAATAGAGTTTTTATTTTTTATTCTATTTTTGATTTTTGTGTAGTTGAAGACTATTATAATGTTACAGTTACAAAGCATCTATTCCAAAAATGTTGGACCACATGATCATAGCATGGAAATATTAGTGCAACCTTATTCCTGGCCATTTAAATTCTAGTTTCTTGTAACATTTGGATTATTAACTACATGTTGGAGTTCATGTTGTTAGCACTATGGGGCTTATTCACTATGGGTTCGAATTGTACTTTTTTGATGGTTTTGAAGGAGAGACAAGGCTTGGTTGGTTAGTATAGTTGGGTCTACTATTTATGATTGCATGTAGTTTCAATATGAGATGGTGTTTGTAGTCTCTCATCATTATTAATTCAAATGAGACGAAACTGAACCAGGATGGACATTAAGAGGTGAACTGTAGATTGGTATGTGGAGTTGAGTGTGGTTATTGAGGAATTAAATTGAAAACTAAACCTAGACCAACAAGGGGTCCGGATTGGACCCACATATAGATAGTTGGAGTTAGGTGAGCTCAACTAGTGTCATTGAAGATTGATATGGTTATAGAAGAAATTCAACCAAGCATGTGACATGTGGACCCATGCAGTGAATGAAGGTAATTTTTCATTTTTTTTTAAATAGTACTCTGACATTCATAGAATATTTTTTACTTTGGTACTACTATCTGAGGATTAGTTTAGTAACTATTCTCTCTCTTTATTCTTCGTGTACACTTTACTAACTTCATTATATTCTTATAGAATGTACTATGAATTATTGTTATCATATCCATATATGTATTTTTATTTAAATATATTTTTTGGAGTTAATTTACATTTTTATTTTTCTAAATAGAACCATAAATACTTTGGCCCAAATGAAAGATTGATGAAAAAGCCTTCCAATGCTTATCATATTCATTCTTTTATCCTATGTTTCTATTATTATATCAACAAATAACCTTTTTATTGACATTTTCCTTATCCTTTTTTTAATAATTCATTGTTAATAATTATGTGTTAAATGTCTTTAACACTTCCTTGTCTAAAACCATATACAATTTTACTTATTATGAACTATAAATTCTGGATTGTTTTTCACTCCTAAATGTAGTCACAGTTGTATGTATGTATTTACACATTTTTACATCAAGTGGTGTTCATATGCATCAATCATAAAAAATCAAATTTAAATGTTTGAAATACAATATCATTGGTTTATTTTTATGTGTCTCATTATTATTATACAAAAGATAACATATTAGTATTGAAAAAATGGTGGATGAGTGGTCATGAAAAGCTTTTATGATTCAAAAGTTTGAGATGTGAAGGCATTAACTGATTTTTTCATTTGGACATGTTGTGACATTTGAAGCTGTGATACCGACTTCTCTATCTATGAGTTAAGGGGATCACATTTTTTATATAAAACTATTTTATGAGTGTTAGTCTCTTTTATCACATGGTTTTGGACACCAAAGAACATATTATAAAATTTGATGCAGTACAGTCTAGGACATGTATAATTTCATGATAATGATGTCGATAGGCATTTATAATATGTTCACACAGATCACATATAATATAAATTGATCATGGGATGTTTTATAATAAATAATCTAGAATCTATTTTTTATAATCTATTATCTATTTTAAAATCTATAACCAATAATATATTTTTTACAGATTACATAATCTATAATCAGGAATCTAGGTTTTATAATCTTTAATGTACAATCGTAGTAATTATGGCATTCCAAAGTCAATCTTTTAAGGGTAAAAAACATTTCGGCCAAGTATTTGACAAAAATATTTCAGGGAATCCAAATTAGTGTTAAATATATTAATATACAATTCATTGAGTTTCATTTACCTTTTCTGACACTGTTGGTGAATGGCCCATTCAATCTAACCCGGGTAGCCTCATTTGAACCTTCAACGGAGGCCGACCTTGGAAAAAGCCCATAAACTTGAAGTGCAGGTTCTTTTCAGGCTTTCTCTGATCCCACTTATGGGAGGACTCAGAAACCAGTGATTCCTTAGTAAAAATTCTGCCATTCTTTCTTCCCCATCAACCCCATCATCAGACATGGATGTGAGTCTTGAATGTTTCCTTGCATATTCACCTGAAGGGACCAATCCATGGATGCCTTGTTTATGGGTTTCCTTTATAATATGTATTTGTGCATCCCTGTCCTTGATCCTGCTATCCATATCCACACACATTCCCCTTAAACCCTCCACTTTAGTGTTGGGGGAAACCAATGATTCCTTCACCGCTATTATTTCATTTTCCACTACTAATGAATTTGAGGAAACAATGATGTGCAGTCTCTAGAATTCATCTTCAATATTTGAGGTTTTATTTAGATTATCCAAATTCTATTTTCTCTCAGTTTCCTTTTTTCTCATATTCATTTCATGAGAGACCATGCCCAGCTTATGCCTCATAGAGCTTAAATCATTTTCATATTCACTGATGATTTCCTTTAGAAGATTTACATCCACCTCTACTTGTGATTTTTCTTCATTGATATTCAATAGCAAGTTAGAATGCTTTTTTAGTTATCATGAGAGGAAAAAATTTTCATTAGCTGAATTGATGAGTGTTTGATCCAGTTCTGTGATTTTATCTTCTAGACCATACATCATCTTGTAAATTTCTTTTAGTTTTGTATTTTCTTTTTTTTCTTACCTTTCTCATGTTCTCATTAAGACGGCCATCCAGATGAGAGGATTTGTGTTCAGCAGGGAGTTGGGTGATCGATTCAAGTCAGTGATTTAAGGAATGGTTCTGGTCTTCTGCTTTTTCCCAGCCAAAAAGGGCTTCTTCAGCAACTTCAGCATGCTTTTGAATCAAACTATCCTTTTCTATCATCTTTGAACGAGCTTCAGATAGATCTTCATTAAAATCCTTCACTTGGATGTCCAAAATTTTATATTTTCTAAATAGTGTTTTGACTTTCTTTTTCAACCCAGTAAAATGTGTAAATCCATCTGTTGATAATTGCACTTATGCTTTTTTTTGCTTTCCTCATCTTTCAGCACTGCTATGAAGCCAAGTGAACACTGAACTGACTTGAACTATCCACCAGATTCTGGATTATTATCCCGTGAGAATACTTTTTCCTCCAGAGCCATCCATAGAGGTCCATTTCAACTCATACAGTCTTAAAAAATAAGTGCTCATTGGATCATCAAATACTAAGAGTCTTGATTTTTACAGAAAACTTGGGAGATAAAAAAATAGATAAACTTTATATTTTTTTATTATAATTTGGCCAGTGAGAGTTTTGAATTTTGATTGTAGCATGTTTATCCTGCTAGTATTTTTTACATTCAAATTATTTTTATATCAATTAATTCCATTAAATTATATTGGACTAATCATCATTTTTGTTGAGAGTTGAAGAACGTTATAGTAAACAATTGCATGATTCAACCTTGACAAGACTTAGTGATCCATAACCATGCTGAAATTTTTATATTTAATCTTTTGAAATAAATTCAAGTATGACTACTTGAAAATTTAATTTTTTTTGTAGTCGGACAGAAGAGATTATTTGGTATAATAAATTGATAAGTGAAACATTATTGGAAATGACCCTTTTCATTTGAAGCATGTAAAATAATGACTATTTGGTATGTTAGAAGTTTTATGAAATATGTAAAAAAATAAGTTTCTATATCTTATTTTAGTCGAATATTCAATTTACTAATATGATGTGATATTTTATACTATGCCACAGTTTTTTACTTTATAAATATCTTCTTTCATGTGTGATATTCCTGAATAACTACATACATTCACAAGTTCAATAAATGGGACCTTATTACATGAATGGGGATGATAAAATTCGTTCAGCCACCACCTGTATTCTAAAGTAGGGATGAACTACTTTATGCTCCCAATGCGATCCGATTTTAGGTAAGGTAAATTAAATGTGTGGATTGTGTCGTTAGTGTAAACCATTACAATGACAAATGATGTCTGGTATCAGGAGTTTCATGTCACCATTATTGTTCATCGATGCTTTATTCACTGATCATGTTTTTTGTTTGGGGCTTGTTGTTTGTTTTAAGGATTTTTCATGTTGGTATGTATCACTTCAATCAAGAAGAAAGACATTGTGATTTCTTGTTGTTAGAATATGTTTGAATAACGAATACAAAGTCCTTTTTGGAGTTTTCAATGGTTGGTTGCAGGCTGTTTCTTTTTCCCATGAAACATTATGGGTTCCCAAAAGTTCGATGAAATGTTCAAAAGAGGTTCCAAGATAATGGAAGCCTTGGAAAAATAAAAAGTCAAGTCCAATAATCATTCCAAGCCCATACACATCAAAATTAAAGCCTATAATAAAGGAGAAAAATCATGAGGCTACTACGTGGAGTAAGGCATCCAAAAATTCCTCAATAGTCTCTCTATAAATTATTCACTATAATGACCATAAAACCATTCCCATATTGAGGGATTGTTTGTGGTTGCTACATTTTTTTATGTTTATCCTCTTATATTAACTTCATTACGGTGTAATTCTTGGAGCTAGAGGATATGGTCTATCATTTACTTGAGGTTCCTCACTAATGGTAGAGATGGCTCGATAGTCCAGGTCATGGATGGGTCGCTGGTGCTGGTTCGCCGAAGGCTACAATATAAATAGAGATGGATCATTGGTTCTAGTGCATGGATGGGTCATCAGTGGTGGAGTTGGCTCGCTGGTACTAGGGCATGGATGGGTCGTGGTTACTTTGGGGTGGGGTGATGGATCCTGTGTTTTTTTATTTCATCTTGTATTAAATTACATTATTAATATATATAAAAAAATGTCTAAGATTGAAAATTTATTTAAATTGTATTCGATATAATAATTAAAATAGGTGAATTAAATATTAAAAATTAATAAAAATATTATGAAATTTTACAAGTAATAAAAATTTATAATTTTTGTTCAAATTTATTTTATAAATAGATATTATATGTTAGTAATATTATTACCAACAGAAAAATTTGTCATAAAAATATTTTGTAGAACACTTTAACCAACATATATATTATCTATTGGTATTATTATAATTGTAACAGAACTATTTTATCTTTCGTACAAAAAATTAGTGACAGTGTTTTTACCAATAGTTTACTGATAGGGACATATGTGTTGGTAAAATGTTTTACTGATAGAAGATGTACTTTTACGAACAGATATCTCCCTGTTGGAAAAAGATAAATATTTTGTAGTGTTTGATTTTAGAATTATATTATAGATGATTTATATCAATGATACAATATTTTATGAATGTTAAAACATCTAACACTTATTTGAAACAATTTATTCTTTAATTATTTGAATGAATGTGTTGAATGGTACTTATAACAAAGAAATTTTATTTAAGTGTGAGGTGAAATTTCATTGAAAATTTAATTGAGGAAAATATAATCCATAATATAATCCTAATGTTTAAATAATTATTTTTTTGAGATAAATATATTCTTGATATTAATAATGTAAAGGTGATGGTATTTGTTCCCTTGGAATTAATATGTGATTTGGTAAAAAATCATTACTTTTCTTTTTAATTGAATTCAGTTTATTTTTGGATTTATGGAATATATTTAATAATCTATTAAAACAAAAAATGTATAATCAGTGTGATGATATTTTGGAAGAATATATGTTTTCATTGATATTTTATGGTGATTTTGGTTATTATAATGTTTTAGGAAAATATATGATCATGTTATTAAATTATTTAGTTTATAATATTAATGGATATATAATATTATATGGTGAAAAAATTTTAATTTGGATTTGAAAATTTTTGTGACCTATTTTATATATTTTATGATTTTAAATTTAGTAAGACATATTTTGGAGGATTCTTAAGGTTAAAAGTTTAATAAATAGATTATGTTAAACATTAGGAGTAATTTCAGGGATTTTATAGATTAATTTATTATATTTATCATTATTCAGTAACATGAGATAAAAATTTAGTTTTTATTAAATATTTATTGAAATAAGGAATTAATTTTGATTCTTTTATGTTTCTTATGATCTTTTAAAAGTCAAATGTCATTATGTAGGCATTAAATATTCAATTCAAATATTTATTTCAAGAAATAAGAGGGAATGTTTAAGTTCATTGAATCGTAACAAAATAATGAAATTATTCATATAAAATGGATGTAAATAATGTATGTATATATTCACATGTATTGTATCATGAAAATAAATGAATATTACAAATTAAAATAATTATCTTGAGATAAAAAAATTTATCTTGTACCATCATTTTTGATTAATTGATTATACTTTTATGCATAATAGATTTATCAATCTGTAGTGAACAACATCCTCATAACCATTTTTTGTTTCCCTATATATTAGCATATAGATGAGATATTTCTATTTCATCTATATATTATTGCTTTCCAATATTTTTAATTATATATGGGCACCTGAGTATGTTTTATTTGAATTAAACCTTATGGTTCCCACATTCCCTTTTCAAAAGAGGTTTAATTATCAACTTGTATAACATGGGCTTGAAAAATTGGAATTATTAAATACTGATCCTTTGATGAATGAGATAAAATTTCAAGGAAATATTTTATTTATGGGGGTCTAATGTATCATCTTGGAAATATAGAATGTGGGGATTGATAACTTTCATAACATGCAGCATCGAGAATTAAGAAACAAGTGACCTACTACTAAAATTTATAATATTATATAATACTTATCTCTAAGTCATATAGTTAAAAGGAATTATTATGGTATATTATATTATGAATAATATTTATAAGTGTTTTATAGAATGTATTTATAATAAATATATACTCAATATTCATTAATATTTTTTTATACTACAATAATATAATTTCATTAAAAAGGTTTTTTATAAATTTTATTTTTGGAAATTATAATTAATTACTCTCATATTTATAAATTTTAACATATAAATGAAGACTAATTTTTTAAATAACTGCATCAATATTGTGTGAGGGTGATATTTTGTGATTTTTCTTAGATGATTGATTTTTTCAATGAATAGTATAAAATAACCAAAATTTGTAAAACACTCTCATTTATTATAAATAAATAAAGTAATTTAAGAGAACCACTCTGCTTTGGATTTAGTATTAAAGTGAAAAATGATCCATTTTATTTATAATAATCTACTTTATTCTATTTCAATTATCAATTTTCATTATTTTGATAAAATTTAATTATTATGATTAATACACATTTTTTAAAATAATATTCCACTATGTTTTACGCATTTATTTTAATAAAGATTATGAATTTTAAAAAAATTGAATCATTCATAATAGATATCATATTCGAAATCCTAATGTTAAAATTTGGTAAATATGAAGTTTATAATATTTTAATAATTAATTGTAACTATAGTAAAATTTGACGCCTCAAAACATTGTAAATCAGTTAATTAAGTAAAAAAAATATAGTGATAAGAATTAAAAATATTTCCAACACCAGTCTTTTTATAATTGGATGATTCAGTTTCATTATTAGTCAACCACATAATAAAAATATAACTGTTTGTCAATTTATCTTCGATTTGGATCTTTATAATATTTATGTAATGTATAATTGTAAAAATTTCCCTCTCTTGTTGTTAATATTTTTAATATTAGTCACATATTTAATAACAAAGTATTTTTTATAATAACGTTTTACATCAAATATAAGTTATTTTTTATTTTTTTAATTTATCTTTAATTTTTAGTTATTAAATCATTACAATAAATGTGTACACGATGCTGACATAGTTCTTATTCCATCATTAGGAAGGTGAAATAAAATATTTTTAAAAAAATTAAATTAATACATTTTTATTTATTTATAGTGTTTGAAGAATTTATATGTACATATAACATAATAAGGAAGTATAACAATTTTATATTCAAGTTACATGGTCTTAATGTTGGTTTCAATGTCAAATTAAATAAACAGTTCTAAAAATGACACTATTGATAATTTATAACAAACCATAATTTATTAAATGACTCAAAATTCATAAAAATGTTATATTAAGAAAAAATGAGTGGGATATAGATCAAAATAAAAAAAAATATCAATTTATAGGTCCTTTTTCCTTTTATGTTTAATTAATAAACCTTAAATTGTAGAAAACATTTATATTACATGAATTATCAAAAATGTATAGATAAGGTTTAAAACAAAATTATAATGGTTAAAAAATATACAAATATGTAAAAAAATTATTTTTTGAAATTATTACAACTCATACTCATATTATCTTCATATTAATTCTATTTTAAACCATGAGGAAATGAAAAATAATTTATAGTAAATTAATACTTTATGAAATTAAAAAATCCCCTCCCCTAACTTATAAAAATACACCCAATATATATTTTTTTACAAAACAATGATTAATATATGTCAATCAACTGATGAAAAATTCTATTGTATACATCCTAATCTTCATTCTGGAGGTTTTGGTATTCCCAAATGAAAACCATATATCCCTTAAGAGGATATATTATGAATGAATACTAAATAATCTATAATAATATTTAATTATTTTTAAGTTTATCTATTCTTATAATTGCAATAAATATATTCTACCCATACTAAAATAATAAATCCAATTTCATCATTATAATTATATGTTATTATGATTAGTTTGGATCCATATTTTATATATTTTTCATCCAATTATTATTGAAATCATTGCTCACGTGTATGTACGACAAAGCATACACATGTTGTGGTGTAATATTTTTCATCACCACATGAAATAGATGGTTTAAAAATAGAAATAATGGATATATATTATATTTTTGAATTAATTGATATTATAATGTTAAAATGTCAAATATATCTTATTAATTTAAAATTCCTTGGAAAATGATAATGAATTTAGTTAATACGTAAATACTACTATCTTAATGAAGTAATGAGATCCGTTTTTTTGGGTTGGATACATTTTTATTCCCAATCCATATTTATTAATATGGATTTTATGAACTCATTTTTTCCTTAAGAAAATTATTTATGATATATTTTTTATGTTTCTTTTGAATTTTAAAATGTTTAAAAAGAATCAATATAATATTTTTTAAATGTGTTATGTTTTATGTTTTTATAAAATCTAAATGGATGTTTATTATTTATATATATAGTGTTAATGAATTTTCATAACATAATAATTTTATATGAAATTTATCTTCT
Source organism: Viscum album (assembly GCA_963277665.1). Lineage (NCBI taxonomy): Eukaryota > Viridiplantae > Streptophyta > Magnoliopsida > Santalales > Viscaceae > Viscum > Viscum album. Next base: position 1,759,216,189 of record OY728120.1, on the reverse strand, counting down.
TTTACATGTATTTAAAGGATGAAAAAACTATTTAATGAAGTGTTTTTCTAATATTTCAGTTCAATTTTAATTTTTTATAATAAATTATTTTATTACAAAACATATATTTCAATAGAATTGAATTTTACCAATAATTATGTTTGTGTTAATTAACATTCTATTCAATCATTAACATTGATTTTAACATTGGACATTAAATTTTTATTAAATATGTATATTATTTGTGTCATGGATATGATTTTTTTCAAAAAAAAATATAAACTTTCATCATATGGTGTTTTAATTTGAAATTTAATCAGTTTAAAAGGGAAATATTTCAATTATATATTCTTTAATCTATGATAATATTTATAGTTATAGAATATTGTTTAAGAATTAAATTGATCATTCAATATATGAGGAATGCATTTTTCATGCAGTGATGGGTGGAGCCCAAAATAATATATCCACTCAATGCATCGACATGTATCATATGTCAAACTATTTTTCTGTCCATTTTAAATTGGTTTGTGGTATATACTTACAGGTTGATTAAAGTGTCATATGTAAATGGAATAAAAGGAATTATATACTAATTCTTCAGATCATGGTGTCCAATAATAATCATTTCATTCATTGAGACTTTTGTAATTATTATCATTGAGAGTACCGCATTAATTTTACATACATATATATTTTGTGATCTCATTATATATTAAATTTCTTATGTTATCATATATTTACCATACCATATGTATTATGAATTATTAATTCATGTTGGATTCCATTTTACCTAACCCTTTATGAGCACAACGAAAACCCTTTGTGTGATTTACTTTTCCCAGGATATGAAGAAGGATATTATAAATAACATCAACAATGTGAGAATTTTTACTACGATATGTAATTTATATTTACAGTTTAATAAGGTAGTATTGTCTGTATATGTTTTGTTAGGATTACAAAACTGATTTTTCCTTCTTGAGGAGTTACCATGTATCTTATTCCAAAGTAATAATGTGCACACCGGATTTGGGACGTATGATTTGGGAATTCTACATGATCATTTTTTTGGTAAATAGAATTTCTTCCAAGAAGGTATCAATCTGTATACTAATGAACAATGATAAACTAATAACTTACACCTCAAGGTAGTTAAAATTTCCTGAGCATAATTATATAATGAATGATTTATTGTTTGTTGTAGTAATCTTTATGTTCAAAATATAGTATTGTTGTCTATATGTGTATAAGTTTGAAATATTTACATATAATAAGATCCTAAAATATATATTAACATAAATTGATCTTAATATGAACTAGTGGATATTGTTATATATGGTCGAGGAATGAGAATTGTAATCATGTGAATGAATATAATGTCAGATTTTATCTATATAGAAAGGATCTGGTAACCATATCAATTATTATTATTGTTATCGATCCAATCTTCAAGACATACAATGGATGGACTTGGGGATCATAAAGGAAGTAAAATCATCACTCCAATATCATAATATTTCTCAATTATACCTTCTAGACAATATAAAGGGTGAATAAAATTGGTGATGAAGGTATAATATTAGGGTCACAACTATGTGTACTATTGATTCCTAAGATAAAGGATCTTCTAAATGATAAACACAACACAACCTTCTCAATCCACCTTGTAATCATGAAGATATGTGGAGATATTCATGATCACTATTCGTGGGACCATATAATGAATGAGATTATATAATATAAATTAAAATTACTATTTTTTACAAGTTAATGTTTCTAGGAAAAAATCTAAATGGATGATGTAACCAATATCCATACCAACATGGAATTTTCAAAACATCACCATATATTCTTTCACTAGAAATCTAAAGAGATAAAGAGGAAATAATTCTATATGGGTTATGGTGTTCAATCTTAAAAAGTTTTCATATTACAAAACTATTTTAGATGACTTCTCATTCGATCAATATGTAGAGATATACATTAGAGAAGTTGTGAGGCTGTTTAGATCACCATTATTGATTATATCCTTTGGGGATAAAATTCTTAACCCAAAACTTTAGAAGAGACTCTAACATTATATAAGAAATATATTGAAATTAATTATTGATTTTCGCCTGAAAATTATGGTAAATCTATATAAACTATCTATAATCTTAAGAACATTTTGAGATCCTAATTTGTATACTTCAATAGAGGATGGGATCAACATCTTCCTCTAGTCAAATTCTTATAAAAAGTAATTTTTTATAAAGTGTCCATTTAGATCCATTCTAATCACATCATGATATGTTATTTATAACACCTATGTTTTGGGATGATATTGGAAAAACAATCAAAGGACCTAAAATGGTCAATAAAATGGTTGAAAATGTAAATACCATTCAGTAACAGATAAGTGAAGCTCATTTTTTACAGATGGGGTATGTTGAAAAATTATTGATGGGACACTTATTTTGGAGTTGGAGATAATATTTTCATATACACATCTTCAGGGTATAGATTCATTAGATTTGGTAATAAGGTAATTTTATATCCTTAGTACAGTAGACCCTTTCAGATTATTGATTGTATAGGAGTGGTGACATATCAACTATGACATCATCCAAACTTGTCTCTAGTACATGAATTGTTCAACATATCCCGAATAAGAAAGTACATACTAGATCCCATATATGTACTAAATTCATTTTTTAGAGACAATAATCATCTCTTTTATGAGGAGTATAAAATGTTGATCTTGGAAAATATAGATAAATTTATCAATAAGACAACACAACTAGTAAAATTACAAGGGAGAAACTACATGTCTGAGGTGTCCACATAGAAACCTAAGGATGCCATATAGTATAAGAATTATCACATGTTTTCACCATAGTTTGTAAAATTCTATTTTTAGGGCAAATTTTATTTAGGGGGAGGTATGAAATGAAAAATAATTAAATAATTTAATTTTCGTTATGAAAACATAATTGTGTCATATATATTAATATAATATTATTTAATCTTCCCACACAATAATATATAAGAAACTACATTAAGTTAAATTTATTTGAATAGTAAATCAAGAGAAACAATTTGGAGATAATAATTTAAATTATTACAATGGGCGGATATAATGAAAATAAGATAACAATTGTAGGAATATTTGGATATGCTACATCCCCCATACTAATCACACTTACATAAAATACTATTGAAATCAATAATTATATTGGTAATTTCAATATGAATTTTGAATATAAAAATATATAAACTTGATTTAATTATAATTAAATAAATAATTAACAAAATATGATGTATTTGTTGGAATTATGTTACTCATATGACCATAACAAATATGACCATTGGATTATTAATCTGTGAATTGGAATAGTGACATGATAATTGGAATAGTAAGCTAAATATTAATAATTTTATACGTATTATTAGAATTTTATTATTACATTTAAAGGTTTATAATATTATTTAGGTATACTATAAAATAAAAATTCGATATATTTGTAATTTGGTATAAGTAAATATATGTTTTATATATGATAAATTACATGTTTGTATTCTTGTAAAACGTGAATGTTTTAATTATATTTTTATAATAAATTTATTTATTTAAAAGATAATTTTCAAGAAATGGATTTATAAATTAATATAATTTTTTATTATATTTGAATGTTAATTTTATGATACCTTAAATAAATTTACAAAGGATCGACAAATTGGTTATAAAATTATAATTAGTGTGTTTCAAATAAATATTGATTTTCTAGAAAAATTGAATTTCGAATATATAAAAAATTATTTTCAGAAAATGAATTTTAGTTTTTCAATATACTAACAATGAATGGTTCATGGTAATTTTTTATATTTTTCTAAAATATATGATCTTTTATTAATTAATTAATTATTGGAAAATATAGTATTCAACTTTATAAGATTAATCTATGATATTTATAGTCATGGGTGAAAAAATTATCCAATATTTCATCCCCACATAAACCATTTAGTATATATAGTAATAATAATTCATTCTATTGGTATTCTTGAGAAGAAAAAATAAACCAACGAATATAATAATTAAAAACACTCATATCCTCCACTTATAAAAACCACCTCTCACCATCCCTTCGCCAGACAACTTATAATCCCCATTTAATTCAATATTTATTGTCAATAATATTCCCCATACTATAACCCATTTCATATTTCTTCCCTTCTCATTGAAATATAATTTCAATTATCCTTAAGGGTGGTCTAACTAAATTTGATCAAATAAATATGTAAAATACTTGGCTAACATATTTCAATTTTATTCCTCTTATTCCTTACCACTATATATTCCGTACAAAATTATATACAACAATAAGTATCATAACAACAATGAAATATTGTTATAATTTTTTTATACATCTTTTACCCTTCGTTCTTTATATTTTAGAAAATTTTTTTACAATCTGGTTGGTGAACCACTTAAATGAACAATACACTTCATTTTTTACACCACCATTAAGGATGATCATTAAAATTTTATGACGATAAAAATTTATTATAATATATATATATATTATAACATGATGTATTTTTTTAATTTACTAATAATACTTTATTTAAATATTTTGAATCTAGACTGTGAAGGTCTGTTAGACGACCTAAACAAACTAATCACATAACCTAGAAATTTTATCATAGTGAATCCTTAATATTTCAAAATACATATGGGTATATGAGGACATTGAAATTTCTATAATTTCATGAATAAAAATTAATTTCACTTATAGAGTTCTGTTAACATTTTGAAAAAATTTATTATTATCTTTGATACATCCAAGCATGTAGTCGTGAATCAAATGACCTCATAAAAATGAAATTGAACATTATATATCATTGCAATTATTATAAATTTACATAATATAAGTACATTAAATAAAATATAAAACTAAATGTTAATTAATTAATTAATTAATATAATTTTATTTTCTATGATGTTATTTTCAAGTGATGGATGAGTTTAGAATATAAAGGAAGGGACCTCTCCAAACAAACCTTTTTCATTATGTTCTTTCCTTTCTATATCTTATTAACTCTGCCTCACTCTTTGATGTTATATAATGAATAAAATTTATATATATTTCAATTAAATTTATACCTATCTTATTCTCCATTTCATGTATGTCCTAGTACATGCCTTAAATTCATTGTTCAAATGCCTACTTTAAAATCAATCACAATTTAGTGAATATTTTCTATCTCTTAATACATTTATGAAATTCTCGTTTAATTTTATTATTATCATATAGGATTTCATTAAATAGTGGAATATTTTATGTATAACCATTATATTTTTCCTTTTTTCAATCAAAATTACATACTAATTCAATATGAAAAATGATAAAACTAATTCTTGAAAATACTATTTTGAATGTTCTTCTCTATACCTAATTAATAATCCTTTTATCAGGATGTTTTTGTTATTTAAAACCATATTTTGAAAACCTACTCTTATATAACCATTTATTAACATTTAAAAAATTTGATTCCTTATTCTCTTTGGAATTTTTATAGAATATCCTATGATTAGAATATAAGGAATGATGATGAAACCAATTTAATTCCATGGGTAATTCTTATGTTTATTCCTTATGATTGGATTCATTTTTCCTAAAAATAATCAAATACATTTTTGGATGGGTGAAATAATATATCTCAACAATACACTGGGAAATGAATTTTCTAATGAGATGATATGAATGGGATTTGGGAGTGAACCTAATTCGTGATGGAACTATGACCACCATGTGATGTTTTCTCTATAAATACCCATCACCTATATTTATATCAAATTTTATATTCCTTATACATTACTATGATATAATTATCATATCATTCCATGTTCATTATATTATAGTCTCATATGATTAATATAAATCTTTTCATCTTTATGTTATCTTGTTATGATTTTTGATTTATATGATATGATTCTCTATCATTTTTATTCTCTATCAAGGCTTCGTAGCTCATCCATTTATTATTAATTATCTATGTTATACTATGAATTTTTCTTAGAAAAAAAGGATTTAGGATCTCATAATGGAGATTGAAATAATTAATTATTAGTTTAGTTTCATTTTGATGTTTTATGTACCTTGTATTTTAAGATACTATGTCTATCGATCCACTAGCAGTGTTTATTTGATATCTTTGTTTAATGTTCATGTAGTAATATATATAAAAATATGGGCTCCCTATAATGAGGTTATATTTCTTGTGTGTATCACATACGACCCCAAAGTAATGATTCATTTTGAATCATAGACCACCCTAACGTGTGTTTCCTTAAGAGTATCATAGACAATCACTAATGGGTGTTTTAATTATTTAGTATCCTCATTGCATCAATTGGAATTACCATATCATGATTCAAACAAATCATTTAACTTTTATAAAAAATAATTCATTTACAATCCAATGTATCAAGAATTTATATTTCATCAAATAAGTTTTGAAATAAACATTCAATTAAAATCATCATTTACCACATTCATCCATTATCATTTATTTAATAATTTATATATATTTTTAATTCCTCGATTTATCAAATAATATCAAATTTCAATTATCACCATATACATTCAGCATTCCAATTAAAAAATATAAAGTTTTAATTCTATCTAGGACCTCCACTTTACATCACAACGCACATTGGTCTATAACACATTTAATTGACGATCTTTATCAAGGTGATCTCAAAGTTAAGTCAATTATCAATTTCATAGTCAAAATAATCTATGGAATTTTTTTTAGATTACCATCCATGTTTGTTATTATATGATTATGAAAAAGGAATAAATCATGTAAATTAAATATTTAAAGAACTCAATATGATCCTGGGTTGATGCATGGTAGATCAGTGTGACCTCACTTATCAAACCCTAAAAAACAACAGTAAACTGTTAAAATATTTTCGGGACTAACTACCCCAAATTTATTCAATCACATTTCTTTCAAAAAACTCACGTCATCTAACATAACTATCCATGTTCCTAAAACAAAAATATATTATAGAAACCTTATCATGAAGAAACTAATACAAAATAATGCTAAAAGAGTCCTAACAACCCCTCTCACTACATGATCCTAGTACAAGGATTAAATTATTGAGAACCACCGTGTAATAATTTAATTTAATTTATACCAAATAAACACAATAAAACCAATGTGTTTGTTGTTCTAGGATCACTAGTTAATCAGTAGCCCAGAGAATGGATATTTCTTTCATGCACTGAGTTCTATCAGGAATACAAATACATCCCCTCTTTGGTTCATTCCCAGGAACCTAGGCTAACTCCAAAAAATAAACTCATGCCTAAAACCATCATTACATGTTGTTCAAACTCCATGAATTTTTAATTGATGTTAAATTATTGAGAAGACACTTTCTAATAAAGTTATTTTAAATAAAATCCTAAACCATTTGCAATCTAAAACCTTATCATTCACATTACTAAAACAAATCATATCCCTAAAACATATTCTAAAATTAATTTCTACTTTAAAGAACAAATTGAATTGCAATTTAAAAATTCAAACTATTCCCAAAATCATCATCCATATTATCCATCTCAATTAAAGCCTCATTCAAAAATCACTTGCATACTCCTTGTGCCACTATATGACTTTTATTTTTTGAAAATGTGGTTTCTTATAAATAAACTATTTAGAAATTAACTAGCATATGGTGGTCAATCAACACATCACATGTAATCAATAAAATAATTGATAAAAATCCTGATATATCCACTAGTAATATAATTTACTCTAATAATATATACAATAATTAACTGTTAATATTTTTATTTTCACCAATTAATAGTGGATATCAATAAGACCTTTTCCAAATCCAAACTAATTTCATTAATATGTCGAAATAACACCCTATGTTCACTTTTAATTTTCATTTTAACAAAATTAAAACCATGAAAAATAGTGTCAAAATAGAAAAATAAAGAAAATTATGTGGGATCATTCCTTAAATTGTCGCATAGTGATATTCCATGTGCCAATAATGAATTAGTTCGTAATAAGGATCCATAATAATGGTATTTATTATTATCATTTATCTTCCCATTCAGTCCAACCTCACATACTTGACTTCATCACCACATCAATTTAAAACCTTTTAACTAACCTAAATCTAACCCATCATGCCAATAAGTACAAAATAAGATCACAATAAATCAAATATCAATCACTAAAAATTACCAACACCACTCAATTTTATGGAAAAATATATTAGAATCTTGTTTGGATGGTATCCTGGGTTAAGTCATTACTAATTGTATCAAAGCTAAGTTTTGATAATTTAACATGTGGCCTTATAACCCATATGTATCATGCTAAAAACATAGTAAAAATACCATTTTTAACAACCCATCATAGACTTCCATATAAACCCTCACCTGAACCAGATTGCCAATTAATTAAGGTTTATTCAAAATACTCAAATTTTGGTGGCATTCTAATGAGATTTAGGAATATATATAATGGTAATTATTTCTACCTTAAATTGTTGTTAAGAAACCACCAAATTAAGCTGAAAATAAAACATGACCCATTCATAGTTCAAAAAAAAATTGTATAAATAAATAATAAATATATAAATAGTACAAAAGTAACGTTACAAATAGATATAAAATAATAAATTGGTTCTCCCTCCAATCTATATCACCTAGATGTCATACAATATATCACCCCCATTATCCCTCAACATGTTTCATCTATAGATTCACAACATCTTCATATAAATCCTGAAAACAACTAATAACAAAATTGGAAAGAAATATAGTCTCATTAAAAGGGCCACGTAATGGAAATTATATGAAAAATAAAGGATTACCTCAAATATCACATAAAATGGACACAAGGAAAATTTCATTAAAATAAATTTTAACAACTAAAATCAAAATAACAGATCAATAAAAACTCCACAAGTATTTATAATTTATTGATAAACATACAATAGGTATATCATATAGGTTCGGACACATAACCACCCATTATGCCACTACTTACCATACCACTAAACCATCCTTTAATTTATAACTATTTCCATATAGTTTTAATATATTTTTTAAAAGTATGGTCTCCCTAACGTCCATTATATTATGGAAACATACAAAAAAATAGATTTTTGTAAAATCTCATTTATTTTTATTTAATAAATAAAATATTATTTTTAAATCACATATAAATGACTTTTCCATCTTCATAAAAACACCCATTAATGTGTATCATATAAAATCATTTAAAATTCCCATTTTAGAACACTTTAAAAAAATAAAATCCAAAAGTGAAAATACTTAAATTCATATTATTTACTTCAAATAAATTTTAAAACCATTTAGATATGGATAGCCCAAAAAATTAGGTTAGTAAACAAATATTTTGTAACCCCTCATCACGTAATGTAGTTAATATAGTAAAATATGGTGTCATAGTATTCATAATAATATTGGAATGATCAAAAAAAATTGAAAAACTCATATTTTAAACACAAATAAAATAAAGTGAGTTATTTGATACTTCTGGAACATTTGTACATTAACATTAAAATGTGTCAACATTTATATATAGGATCTAGATAACCATTCAGCGTATCAATAGTCCTACAAGACTATCTATGCACATAATTATTCTCTTATATCATTATGTTCAATCAGAACAATACATTATATAAAACACTATCCATTATAACTCATGAACATTCATACCTGGTAATGTGATTTCCCATGAACAAAGAATTTGATTTTGAGATAAAAATAAAATACACATACAATAATAAATAAAAAACATAATCTTACACTCAAACTCTAACTCCCTTTCCCAAAACATTATAATATACATGGTCACATTATATATAACATAAGACATTCCCTATAAGAAATATTCAATACCGATCAACAAAAATCCCCCATGGGATAAAATATATCTAATTTATCAATATGGTCTCACAGACACTATTCTATTCAAAATACAATTTAAATTTAAAAATGGACCTTCAAAAAATCCATTAGGGATACTAAGACACTTTATAAGAATTCATATTACATACAATGAAACTCATAAAATTTTTCATTTGAGGTTACCCAGGAAACCATTTTATAAAAAAACCTCATATTTATACATTGTTCACTTTTGTTCAATCCACCCCCTTAATTGTGCAACTAAATCTATATACTATATATTTTTTATAAAACAAAACATTAAATAATTTATCAATACTATTAATTTCATGGTTAAAGTTAAATTCTAATTAATACTCTTAGAAACTCATTTTAACCCCCCCAATAATAAATATAAAAAAATATTTTAAAGATAATTTGAATAACATAAATAACAATAGTGATATATGTTTTGGTTATATTGTTTCTATCATGTTACAAAATTAATTATATCCTCTTCACTAAGTTTAATAACATGTAAATATTGGTTTTAAATTTAATTAACATTTAATAATATTTAATTTTTATCATAATAAAATTAAACCCTAAATTCAACACCCAAACATTCAATTATTATAGATGAAAAATAAAACATAAGGGGAATTAATACTTATAATTTATGGTAATAAATTTATAATGATTTAACATAAATTTTGAACACACCAATAAGTAGGAAATGATGTACACATGCCTAATAATCGACAATGAAATCCAATATTATACTAAAAACTTATCTATAATTAAAATGATTTATATTCCACAAAAGGGGGTATCAAATTATGAAGAAATAGGAAGGAAATGGGAATTAATTTCATTCCATAGATGATCTAACTAATAATTTGAAGTTACTATTAGAGTGAAGGATTGTTAATGGGGGGCATTTCAATTTTGGTGCATGCTAAGGGAGATCACTAGGGGGATTCACCCATTTTCTCTACCATTTTTTAATTAATATTATTAATAAAAATTTATTATTATTATTTCTTTTATTATCGTAATTTACTACCATTATTATAATATTTTTTTATTCCTTATCATCAATTATTAATTTCTATTATTGATCTAAATTTATTAAATTATTATTATTATACTAGAATATAATATTAACTAAATAAATGTAATGAATGTATGGAATATGGGGTATTATATGTATTTCATTAGTGAGAACCTTCATCAAATATAAAGGAAGAGTGTTGTGATATATGAATGGTAATTTCATTACATCAATGGTGATGAAATATACCAATTTTCCCACAAATCCCCGTGAATATTTTCCATTATGAAGTTTGATGATTATCTTTGTTTTTTAGAAATGGTATCTCAAGTATTTTAGGGGCACTGCCATGGGTTTAGGTATCTCCCATATCAATCACATATAAGTTTATAGGGAATATTAGATTCTTCACTCAAACTATATGATTCCCTATAACAATGGTTTGGTATGTAATTCTTAGATTTACATATTTCCTTGGAGTTATTAATGGTTGAAGTTATCCAACATCGAAAGAAGTATAAACAGAGTTATACATAAGATTATTGAAAGAATGAAATTAGTAATTTCATCATAAATAATTTCTCCCTTAAATTTGAATATATAATAAAAGGGTTTGCATCATTAATTTGGTTGGAATAAATGGTTTCATAAATGCTGACAAATTCGACCAAAAGATAACAATCTCATCCATCTTTAGTAGACTCCTATGGGTAAAAATATTTATATGAAATTTTTTGGGCTATGTGATTTGATTAATTTCATCCAAGATAATAATATTGACATGAGTGATTTTAAATTTATCCATTTTCTCAATAATAATTTCATATCCATATGTTTTATTTTAATGAGAGTGTATTTAGAGAAAGGGAAGAAGAATTGTAATATTAGGGATATTCTAACAATAACATTGTTACTTTTTCTATTTTATTAATTCAGCATGTAACATTTTGTGATTGAGAAGTTGATTTCCACAAAGAGGACCTACCTATCAGTTGAATCATTCGAATGAAAAAATTATTTTATAATACAAAGTGTAAAGTCAAATACATTAGATTTTTCAAGAGGATATAAAATTATATGGAATGGTAGTTTTATAGAATCAGGGATCTATATCTCATTTATGGTTTTTTAATTACTTAACTTGATTTTTCATGTCCAGGGTTTTATATTGAGTAGTTTTTTTGACATTGAGGATAAAGAATTAAATATTATTGACCATTACCTCAAGTATTGGTTTATCTATATTATATTAATGCTAGTATCTTTGAGAAGAATAAGGATAATATGGATTTATACCATGTCATTGTTAGAACATGTTCTATTTAGGAGAGTTTGATTTTCTTCCTTAATGGTACCATGGTTGTTCTTTCCACTATAGATTAGTTTTCTAACTGAAGGATTCATGCAAGAAGTGTAACAACTGATCATTGTTGATAGCGGAGACAACCTATCATAATATGGAAATCAGGTCTTATCCCACCAGGTACCACCAGTTACCCAGTAGACACATAGTCCCTACCCTAGGGCCCATACATATGCCTGAACGGGTCATCTAACTAATTAATATCCCCATATACTAGCACTAGTTTTTTTAGTGTGTTTTGTAATCACTCGCATTCATTTTGGGAAATTTTTCAGAAGGTCACCCATCCTTCTCACTACTCTATTCCAAGCATGCTTAACTAGGGAGTTATAATTATGTCATCTCTCAAAAAGAAAGGAGAAGCTAGTTTACATGAGTCATATCATTTAGTTATTTAACCCTATATAATTCTGTAGTGTAATATTCTCCTCCACCACCTTTAGAGAACAATGTCCTCAATATGGACCATATATCTCAACCAAGGTAGTACACAACACTTAACGATGAGTTCCTCCTCTGATAAAAATGTCACAACAATGCCCCCACTAACAATAAATACACTGCACCTTAAAATGGTTTTTAGTTACCAGCCATCCAGGTACCAGTAGTTTCTCTGCATACATGTGGTACCCACCCTAGGGCCCACCCACATGACTGAATAGGTCATCTAACTAATGACTTCCCCCATAATCCACCACTTGTTCTTTCTAGTGTTCTTTATCCTCACTCGCACATATCCTTGGAAACATCCTTGAAGGTCACCAAACGATATCACTACTCTAGCCCAGGTAAACATAACTATGGAGGTAAAACCATGAAGTCTCTTTAAAAGAAAGGTCCACCTTGTTGACATGAGTCGTATCATTTATTCATCAATAATTTTCATTCTAGGGATTTATAGGAAGTATGGTTCATACTAAAATAAATTGCTAGTAAATATTTATCCATAATACTCATATGAATCATTATGTATGGGGAAATGATCAGAGATATGGGTGTTATCAAAAAAAAACATAATAAAATAATAGAATAGTTGGAGAGTTTGAATTTTTTGAGAATAATATAGTTATATTAATGGAGTACAAATTTAAATAATCTTATTATCAACATTTTTTATAAGGAATAATCAGTTACCTCATGAACTCTATAAGTTAGTGTTATTACACATGTACGAAAGTATTATGTATTTTTAGAAATAATGGACATTAATTCTTAAGTGGTAGAAGAATATTTATCCACTAGAAACCCACTAGATATAAAATCTATCATTCCATGAACCATGGGAGAAATTACCTCATGTATTTATTTAATTATCCATTGGTTGTAAGTTTTATTGTGGGGAAAATAGAGAGTATAATTTTAATCTCCCTTAATATTCATCAAGGGTTACTTCTTGTGCTTTCTTAATTTCAAAAAAAAATTAAATTTATGTAGTTCATAAACAAGGTTATAATCTCCCTATAAATAATTTTTTATGTTCATTCCATCAAATAATTTTTTTAGATCGTAAAACCAAAATTTCGATACACTATCATATGTGAAAGGGAAATATCTTAATATTATAAAGTATTTGGAAACAAAATTAGGTTACATAGTGGATCCTACTATGTGGAACTCCTTAATATGTTTATGTGGGTCGTCACTAGGAATGACATAAATGTTAGTTAGATAGTGGATGAGTCTTGACCATAGCTCAATGTTGGATATTTCTTTATCATATTGGATATATTAAGATTATTAATCCATAATAGCTAAGGTTAGATCATTTAATTTCTAATTATATATAGCCATGTTTGCTTGTTTTATTTTTATCAATATTACCATCATATGACACCTCTTACAGTTCTATATTGGGATACTCTGTGTTAATTCATTAACAAAATCTAGATTATCTAATTTATGTGTGAATTATTTTTTCAAACACCCTAATGATTTAAAGTATTATTTCATTTCATGATATTTCAATGAAAAAATCGATATGAAGTTGTTTTATTTTACATTTTTTAGTAATTCAAAAATTTGTAATTGGAATGAATTGAAGAAAAACATTAAATGAAAACATTATAAATAAGGGAGAATATTGAAAATGAAGTAATGGAATGAATTTGAAAATACTAAAAATAATTAAAAATGATATGTGAGAAAGGATAATTTAATAAAAACTAATGAGATGGTAATGAATAAAATAGGGGAAATAAAATAAAAAATTTGATTTTGTATCCCTAAAAATGATGCGAAATTTTTATCCTGTTGTCAAATGTTTTAAATTAATTTGTTTCTATAATTTATAATTTTTAGTATAAAATATGTTTCATCTATTAATGGATACATAGTAAATTAATAATAAATAAATGTTTGATTATATAAATATAGAGTGTGTTTAAATTAAGTTGTGTTAAGAGATAAATTGGACATTACTCGTCAAAGAATACTTCTAAAATTAAAGAGAATGATTTTATTTTACTTACGAGAATTATATCACCCAAGTTAATTCATTTAATGATCATATATAATTACCTCAAGGAAATGGTATTGATATGTTTTTATATTATTTTAAAAAATTGAAACCGAATAGTTATGAAAGTTCGACTATAATACCTTCTAGTGTTTGGTTACAAACTCAAAGTGTTTCAGAGTCCACTATTGTTGATCGACTGATTTGTTCCCAATATTATAACTTGAAACCCTTATGGAAATAAAAAATAAACTCAATGTGTTTTCCATAACATTATATTATATTTATTAGAATTCCAAAAAATAATATTTTATATTTTATTGGTTTATTATTTTAAAATTGATCAACCGATATTATCCTAACATATATCACACTTTAAAAATTAATTTAGAAAATATTACATGAATTGTGTTAACCTAATATAGTTTGTTAAATGAGTGTGTAATATACATGTACACAACATAGATACAAGGGATGAAAAGATGAATAAAAAATATATTTGAACATTTAATTTATAATATCCCTCAATGATGTTCTACTGATGCTTATTATTTAAATTATATTAATCCATGTGTGAGAATACATTTTTTTGAACTCCATAGAATGGTACATATCCATATTTGTTCTTAAGGCATGACCCAAGAACTCATATCCAACCATTGTGTCAAAATAATTTGAAAATGAGATGTATGATTTTTTCTATTAACATTTTACAAAAGAAAATGACAAAATAATTCAAGGATCTAATTGGTATAGGTGACCTATACATTCATAAATTTTACAACATCATTGTAAGTATGGTTGACTATATTATACATTGAGTAATGTCACAAAATTCAGATATAATTTTTTTATTTTAATAGTTTTCATAACTGAGGTATACTCATCCAATTCTAATGCTTGATTTTAATAATTTAGCATGAATATTTTTTCCTGTTCAAATCTACCATTCTTGTATTTTCTTTTCACTAGCATCCCCCTTTAGGGATCATTTAAATGGATCCAACACAAAGTCATGTTGATGAAATTGTATCCGAAAGTATTATAATTACTAAAATATGAATTTATAGATTATAATTGATTTGGATGAAATTATATGGTAAATCATTCTCTAGTCAATATTTTTAGTGTAAATATCATGGACGATTTAGGAAAGGAAATATGTATGTTTTAGAGTTTCAAATTCTAAGAAGAGCACACATTGTTCTAGGTACCGTTAATTTGTAATTTTAATTTAAATATCATTTTACTCCTTTGGTAGATTTGAATAACTAAATTATATATTCCAAGATCAATAATTTAGGTCTCGATATGGGGATAATTTTAGTGACATCATGATGAATATGCATGTTTAATATTATTCTATGTTATATGAAGTGTGTTGCGACTGTAAGATGAAAATTGGGAATCATTAGATTATTAAAGAGTTTTTGTTATCAAGTATACAACTATATGATTATATGTATTCATTGAAGTTTGTAATTGATTAATTTAAGAGTACATCTACATTTTTCGATATATATGGTGATTTTGGGATGTCCATTTGTGAGAAGAATCGTCAGATGGATCATAAGTGTTTAGAGCCACATTCTAATTTTCTAGAAGTGGTTGTGTTGGGTTTAAAAAAGATTTTTATGGAATTAATTTCAATATTTATTGATATTTTTCCTTAATATTCCATCAATATGTTTTAGTTATACCCCATCGAAATAAAATCATGATTTACAGAAATTTATATCCCTATATCGGGTTATATTTTAGGTATCCTTTTTAGATGTCACCGTATAAATTATGCGAAATTTGGATTCAAAAAAATTATTGATGAAACAAAGGTTTTATCAATACCATTGTATCACATATGAGTTATTATACGTTATTAACAAACATGGTTGATGGTAGTTTGTGTATGTGAAGAAACTATCATCGGATGAATCAAGTGATGGTGACATACCATTATACTCTATAAGGAATTAATGATTTAGTGATCTTGATTTGGGAGATAAGATTTTTTAAGGATTTTGTTCATGTTTTTATATCAATATATGGACCTAAATAAGTAATATATCTCATATAAAACTTTAAATTTTAAATAGACTCATTTTGTATATAATTATTCACTTTTTTCTAATGAATTATTAAGATACATTCATTAGACAAGGGTACATGGTGTTTTTTTAGATCATAGATCTGTTTTTAGAAGTATTCATCATTGATATAGTCATGTATTCGATGTTATAGAGAAATAAAACTATTAATTTAATGATAATAATAAAATTACTTCTATGGAATATTCACTATGGGAAGTTATCCACGTGAATATTCATGAAACATGAGGTGTATTTCCTTATGTATGTTAGTCTCAAGAAAGGAGTGATAATCAATCATTCAATGATTGACAATTATATATTTTTTGGAATATCCTAATATAATCGTATTGGTTCAAATATGTTTTGGTATTTTATGGTATTATTAAATATTACAATATAAATTCTCATTAATTATAGTCCCTTTTATGGTTTTGATCAGGGTGGATATAGTATTCATGTGGATAAATTAGTGTCACACTATAATTTAATACCAAAAGGAGAATAAAAACATTACATATCTTAGTTAGTTCCCAAATTAGGGAGATATATTTATGTTATATTTTATTCTTCATGAATTTTTATTTTTATTTTAATAATATAGAGATAGTTAGTTATCTCCAATAGATTAGAATTGGTGAATCACCGTGAGAATAAATATAACTCATCTGAACTTGATCAAGTATAATTATTGTCTTCCATGATGTGTTTGTGTAATAATATCATCAATGATATCTTTATTGAAAAAACATATCATGAAATTCTAATGTATATCATATTTTGGTGATAAATGAATTTGTATCATTTATGGTTGATGGAGTTTTTATCAGACTATGAATTAAATATATCATATATTCACTATAATGTGAATGGGGCATCTGATTCATCATGTATAATTTTACTGGGGTTATATATCAAGATCATAATTATACATAGATTATTATATAAGATCTTGTAGCCTACATCATAACATGGAGACTTTAAGAAATGTCATTTTTCTATACTGTATGACATTCAATTCATTATTATTGAAATAGGTAGAGGTGTCTCTATTTAGAGACCTTATAGTGGTAGTTTGGTGATATATATTAGTCTATAAGTATTCTCCATATGGATGGTAGGAAAATGATCACCATTAGAAACTGTTAAAAGGTAATCTCATTATTCTAGTGGAAATAAATGAGGTTGTTCTTCATGAGTACTATTGGTTACCTTTTGACAAGTATTATAGTATATTTATGATGTATCATTCTTTGAGGATTCAGTTTTTGTGGTTAGGGGTGATGTAGTCAGTAGTGAAATTCCATTATCGTTATCTAGTGTTCCTACAGGTTAAGGTCAAGGTTTATGTTCATGTCAGTTTTTTATAATCATTTAATTTTCCATGGTGGATATGGGTGAGAATATAAAAAAATTATTATTGTTTTACCATTATTGTTGGGTTGATGTAATTTCATCTAGGATATATAGGATTTTTTTGATTTAAGATCATTTCCGAAAAATGGGAGTGTGTAATAGTGGATCCTTTAGATATATTAAATTATGATATGGTTTTTTCTGGATTTATAGGGTTTTAAGGGCTTGTATATCTTATAATTATAAATATTTCACCACATTAGTGAGTAAAAAATATTAGTATATTTTTGGAACATAGTTATGTTGTAACATTAAATTTATTCCTTTTATATATTTTCATATAAAGTAGATAATCATAAAATTATGGGACATTTTGTGAATATGTGGTTTTAATTTTTGAATCTTTTGGGTGATGTATATTCCTTTATTTGAGGTTTCAAATAATAAAAACAATTCAACAACCATTTGAATGTTTTTTTTCAACACATTGTATGAATTTCCTTAAATATCACCATTATATTGGGAAAATGTGTGAGATTTGGAATTTTTTAACAAGATTTAGTGTAAAGAATAACAATGAATGGGTATGTGCTCTATTAATGGGTAAAATATTCCATGGATAATTAATTTATTTTTTATAATTGAATGATGAGACCTATAGTTGAGAAATTAAAGATCATATGTTTCTAGTGGTTTATCTTCATTATGAGTCATTGATATTTGGCTCAATTTCATTGGATTTTCATGGGTTTAAGAGAGATTTTGGGTTATTAGACCATGTCTGATGGGCGACATATTAGTCTTTTATTCATCAAAATATAGATTCAATACAAGATATTTTCCACATATAATAACATTAACGATATAAAAATAGTGACTAATATACCATTGATTTTTTTCTATTGAAGAGGATATGGAATCTATGGATATTCCTAAATAGATTCTAGATTATTAAGTGATGGTTTTTATGGATTTTTCAATCCATTTATTCTTTTCATATGGATTTATAGTGGATTAGAGTCATGTTTATAGGATTGTAAGCCACAAATGCATTCTCAATATTCTAAAATATTTTAAAACATGATTATTTGTTATATTGAGGATTCAATACAAGTAATATGATTATATTTTTACATTAAATTTATTTATTGAGATATTAAATTTTATTTTTATGGAATTTTTCTTATTTCATAGGTGTCTCATGGGGTGTTTATCTGTAATATTATCATTATTTCCATGTATTAATTTTGTACTAGGGTATGGTAATCACATTAGAGGTTTTCAATATTGAGGAAAAAATTATTCTTTTTCCGATAAATTATGCTCTTGGAGTGTTTGAATTTTAAGTGGATGTGTTTGGATGTGATGAAATAAAATAATTAAGGTTCTCTCTAAAATTTCATCCAGATGAACAAATCACATCAAGACTAAGGGTGTTTCACATTGATTTTTTTAGGATATTATGTGGTTATATTTTTTTTGTTTCACTATTATTCATTATATTGTAGTGTGGAGTTTTTTATTACACTATAAATACTAAACCGTTATAATTTAGGGTTCCTCTATTTATTTTTGTATGGTTAGTTGCATCATGGTCTGATATATTTTTACATAGCTTCTATGGTTTATCATGGAATTTTTTAATATGTTTTTCCATTACTAGTGTTATTTATTATGCTTACATCATTATTACATTCATTTATTCATGTTATTGGTTTGGGGAATTAGTATTGAGTTAGGGGAATATGGTTTACACCATGATTTATTGGTCATCAAAATATACATGGATGTGGTACCTGTTGGACTCAGCTGTTTTGATAATCCCAAATCATGTTTTATTTAGGTGATAATCATGTTTCTACTAAATAATAATCATGTTTCAATAATATTTAGAGTCTATATCTAGTTATACGTATGTATCATTAATCTCACTTTTCTATTGTTTAAGATTATATTGAAAAATTCATCTATGTAAAGGTGACCGATGAAAGGTCACCGATGAAGGTCACCGATCAAGGTCACCGATGAAGGTCACCGATGAAGGTCACCGATGAAAGGTCACCAATGAAGGGTAACCGATGAAGGTCACTGATGAACGGTCACCAATCAAGGACACCGATGATGGTTACCGCTGATGGTTATCGTTGAGAAAGTCTCCGCTGACGGTTACCAATGAAAATATACCATTGAGATGGTTATCGATGCAAGGTTACTAATTATAAGGTTACCGATGAAGGTTACCGATTCACACCTACTTTTAAAGCCTATCGTTGTGAAGGCTACCTTTACCAGTCTACTAATGATTACACTTCCATACTTTTTCAAATTCTTATGATTATTCTAATTTTCATATTTGGTCAATTTAATACTTCTGACATTAATTAATACTGGATGTAGACATATCAAGAGACCATATTTGGGGATAGTATGAGGTACGAGGAGGACCACATATTGTATACATATTTCAATTGTAGAATCTCAAATATAAAAGAGAAGACTAAGGACGAAACCAAGAACAATAGAAGAGGCATGAAACAACAGGGGAATGCTTGAGAAAGAACTTACTCACTAGATCAAAGAGAATAAGGAAGAATCATTCATGAAATTACACTGTGAACCCAAGAGTATCAATAAGATCATTTTGGGAGAACAAATTCAGGGCTTCATTCGGTGCTTCATCATCTCTTGATCAACACAAGAAGCAGAACACTCTAGTCCTAAAAACTAGAACCTGGAATTGTGATACTCTATTTTGAGGAAAAATTTTAGGGAAAGACTCTAACAGTAAATTCTTTACACCAAGGAGTCAGGAGTTAAACTGCAAACACAGAGAGATTTATAAACACAATAATTTAATCTTATCACTACTATGTTCTTTTATTTTAAACTTCTGAGAAGTATGTGGGTATGTCTGTTACACACAATGTCTTATATGATTGAACTAAAGGATACCGAAAATCCTCACATCAAACTTTACTTACACTTTGTTTCCCACATAAAAATATCGAATAGACCGTGTGTTGTCTATTTGGTTTTTTTCACAAAGTACTGTGTTATAGGGTTTGAACCCTGGACAATTTTATGAAACTATTGTAAAGCCCGATACAGGATTTGTATCATGTTTATCATATTTATAAACTACTTGGTGGTAGGTTATCACTAAGAGGAGAGGATTAAGTATCTGCTTAAGGTTGATCCTCTTGTTTAACTCCACTATGTTCTTTATTTTTTAATATTATATTTTTTTTATTTTCCAATGATTATAATTTCTATAAAATAAAATTGTTTTTTATTGACTTTGATAGTTAGTTCTAGTTAGTGTGTGTATGTGTTTAATTCAGTAAACTTGTTTCAAAAGTTGAAGGAGTGTTTTATACTGATTCAAATAAGGACTAATCCCCCTTTGAGAAAAATGTTGACCAACTAATCATTTATTTCCCTACTGCCTTAATTGACTAGGATGTTTCAAATTGGGGGTTTTAAAGAATATTGTTTTTAAGACAAATATTAAGTAGGAACTCAATTCACCCCTCCCCCCCTCTTGAGATTCCAACCAGACCAACATTTGGTATCAGAAGATATTTTTTTGCTACTATCTGAACTGTTGTGCAAGTTTTCAAATTCATTACAAATGTGATTTTAGTTGTATCTTTGTGATATTCAAATTTCTATCATATCAAAAAAAATTGTTCTTTAAAATTCTAATTAATAATTGATAACAGAGATGACGGTGTTTCTACTAGTAGGCCACCTTTATTTAATGGTAATAACTATGCTCTGTGGAAATTATAAATGATAGTATCTAGAAATCATGGGTCCCGAAATTTGGGACACAATTGAAGAACAACATGTTTTTCCTCTTAATACAATGGACACATGGTCTCAGTTGAATAGAGGTACATATAACAATAACTATAAAGAAATTAATGCATTGTATTGTTCCCTAGGTGATGACGAATTTAATAGAATATCTGCCTGTAAAAATGCATATGAAATTTGGGATACTTTGGCTGTTTCTCATGATGAAACAACCAATGTTGAATAAATAATATTAAATACATATACTATAAAATATGATAATTTTAAAATGAAACCTGATGAACATATGTCTGAAATTTATCTTAGATTCAATGAAATTATAAACACCTTGAGTCTGCATGGGAAACTAGTAGACACCAAGGATCATGTTATGCGGTTGGTTCGATGCCTACCTGACAGATGGAGAGGATCTTCCGTTTCTATCCGAGAATCCTATGACATATGAAAATCTATTAGTGATGGAAATAATTGGAAACCTTATGATGTACAAATAAGATATTAAGGTAAGTCAAGAATCTGATAATGAACCAAAAAAAATTGTAGCATTCAAGACTGCTACCTCAAAGATCAAAGATAAATAAAAAGTTCAAGCTTCTATAGACACTTCCACTAGTGAAGACTCAGACTCTGACAGTGATAATGTGATGTCTCATCTTGCTAATAGATTCCATAAGTTCTACCATAATAATATGTTCTTTATAAAATCAAATTATAAAATAAGGTATGACAGTAAAGGATAGTGGAAAAAGGACAGAAAATGGAATGACAACACAAATGAAATAGTCTGCTATGAGTGAAAATGAAAAGGCTATGTGAAGGATGATTTCTCCAAGATGAGGTTTGAAAATAAATATGAATACTAGGGGAAAAGATATAAAAAGGCTATGAAATCTCCTTAGAGTGCACTAGAATATAGCTCCAATGGATCTAACTCTTCTGATATTGATAAGAACAAACATGCAAACCTGTGTTTCATGACAGAAATGTCTGAGGTGACACCTAATTCTCCTATTCAAATTGCTTATTATTCTAGGAATGAAATCAATATGAACTATTTGAATATTATGGAATTATGGAGGACACATATAATGAACTCAAGGATAAATATAAAGTATTAAAATGGAAACATGATTTAAATGGTAATTATAAGTCTGATCTAGATATTGAGGAAGAATAATGTTATCAGATAGTAGAAGAAAATACTGAACTTATAATATACAATGAGCAATTAAAAATGGATCTTGAGAAGATTATTGCACATAGAGATACCTTAACTTAGTTTTTAGAGAAACAAATTGCTCCATAATATACAACTGGTCTTGGATATCAACATGGTAAGAGAAGGATTATTACAAATAAATTTGCTCCAAAATCCAGATAGTTCACTACTAGTTCAAGTTCTTGACCATCTTTTGAAAAAAAATCTAAAGGACCTAAAAAAGTTTTCATGTCTCAAAACATATAGGTTGATTATAGGAAACATGTGATACAAGTATGGGTTCCCAATGTTTTGCTTGCTAACCTCTCTAGATCCAAGAAAATCTGGGTACCAAAGTTACCATACACTTAATCTATTTTTCTGGAAACTTGTCTGAAGAGCTCCTATAAAACTATATAGTACTTGGATAGTGGATGTTCAAGACATATGACATGATTCTATTAATTCTTCATGATCATAATTAAAGTGGATGGTGGACATGTCACATTCGGTAATAATTCTAAAGGGAAGATCAGAGGCTTAGGACAAATTGGTAACCCTAATTCTATATTAATTTGAAAAGTACCTTTTATTAATGGGTTTAAATACAATCTACTTAGTATCTATCAATTTTTTGATGATGGTTTCAATGTTAAGTTTGAAAATGAATCCTGAAATGTTTTTCATTCTAAAAATGATTTAATATTCACTGCTCCTAGAAATGAAAATTTTTATGTTGTTGATTTAAATTCATTAGATAAGCAAAATTTTTCTTGTATAAATTAATTTTATATGTAATCCTGGTTATGGAACATAATATTAATAAACTTTAATGTGCACTCACTTAGGAAACTAACTAGGAAAGGCATGGTCGGAGACTTGCCAAAATTATAATTCCCACATGACAATGTTTGTAATACTTTTCAAAAAGGAAAACAACACAATGTTTCATTCAAACCAATGAAAGAAGTTTCTACTTCTCAAACACTTGAGTTGGTTCACATGGATTTTGTTGGACCATTGAGAGGTTCATGTTTAAATAGGAAGCACTAGGTTTATGTTCTTATATATTATATTTCTAGATATATGTGGGTATACATAATAGCCCACAAAAGGGATGCATGTTCTTACATCATTAAATACTCCATGTTTATAGAAAATCATAGTGGAATTAGAATTAGGACCATGAGAAGTGATCATGGCCATGAGTTTAAAAATCAGGAATTTGAATCCTTTTTCTATCTAAATAGCTATAATCACATTTTTTTTCTCCATGAACACTTGAAAAAATGGAGTTATAGAAATAAACCCAGACTATGCTCAAGGAGTATAAACTACCTATCTATTTTTGGGATGAAGATGTTAATACATATTGTTAGATTGTAAATAGAGTCATAATTCAGATTATTCTTAAGAAACCCCCTTATGAGCTCTTGAATAATATGAATCCAAAGGATAATTACTTTAGAGTTTTTGTTTGCAAAGTCTTTATCCTTAACACTAAGGATTATTTTGACATGTTTTCTTCAATGAGTGATGAAGGAATTTTCCAAGGTTATTCAATCTCTAGTGAAGATTATAGAGTATTCAATAAGAGAACCAAATGTGTAGAAGATTTAGTTCATGTAAAATTTGATGAAACTGATCCACCTGAACCAGAAACTCCATTGAACATCTTGATGATGATATGTCAATTTGGGACCTTCATGATAAAGACAGTGAACCCTCAGTAAAAACAACTAGTTCTGAAAATTTTCAAGAATCTGTGCTTGGTGAATATGAAACTATAGAAAACCATCAGGAGTCTAGTTCAACTCTTCATAGAGGTATTAGAACTCTCAAGAATCATGCTTTAGACATTGTTGTAGGTGATCTAAATTGAGGAACACAAAATAGAGATTCTCTAAGAAACCAGGTTGAACATCAAGCCTTTATTTCATAGCATGAACATAAAAATATCAATGATGCAATAAATGAGGAATTTTGGGTGATATCTATGCATGTAGAATTAAATCAGTTTGAAAGAAACAAGTATGTGAATTAGTAGAAAGGCCTCAAGACACATTGGTCGTAGGCACTAAATGGATGTTTATAAATAAGGTTGAATAATCTGGAAACATAGTTAGAAACAAGGCTATAATTTTTGCCCAAGTTCGTAGTCAAGAAGAAGGAATATACTATGAGGAAAACCTCACACCTATAGCTACACTAGAATCCATTAGGATACTAATTGCTTATGCAGTTCATCTAAATTTAAAACTTTATCATATGAATGTCCAAAGTGCATTTCTAAATGGATATATAGTTAAGGATGTATTGTTTGAGCAACCCCCTAGTTTTACAAATCCCCATTTTTTAAATCATGTCCTTAAACGTGCAAAATCCCTATATGGTCTAAAACAAGCTCCCAGAGCATGGTATGATAGACGTAGTTATTTTCATTTTTCAAAAGTTTTTACTAAAAGAGTAGAAGATCCTACTCTTTTTATTAAAAGGATTTAAAAAGTTGTTTTAATATTATAGATTTATGTAGATGACATTATTTTGGGATCCTCTAAAAATTCATTATGTACTAATTTCTCAAAAATGATGCAAGATGAATTTGAAATGAGTTTAATGGGGGAACTTAAATTTTTTCATGGATTTCAAAATTTTCAAAATAAAAATGTTATTATTTTAAATCAGAGTAAATATACTAAGGATATTTTGAAACTTTTTGGATTTGATGGAAATAAAGGTAGTGATGCAGCTATGAGTACCACATGTATGTTGGATGCTGGTGAAACTGGGAAACCAGTGGATCAAACCAATTACAGAGGAATTATTTAGAGTCTAATCTCTCTTAATACTAGATGACTTGATATTATGTTTAGTGTATTCATGTGTTCTCGCTTTCAATCCATTCCCAAAGCGTAAAATTTAATTGAATTTAAAAGAATTTTTAAATATCTCAAGTATACTAAAAACTTAGGATGATTTTTTCCAGGAGGAAAATCATTTGTTTTAACAAGTTATTCGGATGCTGACATTATTGGTTTCAAGATTGATAGAAAGAGCACCATTATAACACGTCACATTTGGGGAAATTCACTTGTATCATGGTGTATTATGAAAGAGAATTTTGTTGCATTATCTACTGCTAGAGCTTAATATATAGCTGCTAGAAGTTGTTATAGAAAAAATTTTGTGATTGAAACACACATTACTAGACAATGGATTTCAATTCAAACATGTCTCTATAAACTGTGACAATACAAGTGCTATTAACATCTCTAAAAATCAAATATCTCATGCTAGGACAAAGCAGATTGATGTGAGACATCACTTTGTGAGAGATCATTATCCAAGAGGTGATATCACTCTGGAATTCATTGTCACTGAACATCAATTGGTTGATATATTCACAAAGCCCTTGAATTCGGAGAGGTTAAAATACTTCAAACATGAGTTAGGTATGATAAATTATTAAGTTAGGAACCTCATCGTTGGACCTCACTATAAGGAACCTCACTATTGGACCTTGCCATTAGGAACCTAAATGTTGGACCTCACCATTGGACCCCACCATTAAGAACCTCACTGTTGGACCTCACCGTTAGGAACCTCACTTTTGGACATCACAATTAGGAACCTCACCACTAGACCTCACCATTAGGAACTGGACATTTAGACCTCAATGTTAGGAACCTCACTATTGGACATCACCGATAGGAACCTCACCGTTAGACCTCACCATTAAGAACCTCACCGTTGGACCTTTCTGTTAGGAAACTCACCATTAAGAACCTCACCGTTGGACCTCACCATTAGTTACCTCACCATTAGACCTCAATATTAGGAACCTAAGTGTTGGACCTCATTGTTAGGAACCTCATCACTGTCACCTTACTGATTGTCGACTTTTCCAAGACTTTGAGTTTTTCTATCGAAATATGAAATCTTTTTAGTGTTAATTATTTCATTAACTTTAATAGTTTTTTGATCCCTAAATGATAAAATTAAATTACAAACCACATTTTGACCCACTTCTACTCTCTCCCAAACCTCTCTCTCTCTAACCTTAGTACCTCATCTTCTAATAAATCCCTCAAACCACTCCATATTGTAATATCAAAATTGAAGAGAAAGTTGGTCAGTGATGAAGGAGAAGCGCTAAATCCTAAGAGACCTCGAACTAGGTCTAGTAGTGGAATCCGGATAGTGGAAAATTTAATCAATCCACATTTTTGAAAGAGGCAAATTGTGGTTAATAGGTAACTAATCATAGAATGGATGATGTCGACCAGGTTATTGGGGTTAAAGGCACATAAAGATCAGCACTGGGTCGAATGCATTACTAATAATAGTGGACCTTATTACCCAAATCCAGTGAAGGAGTTCTATGAGTCTCTAATATTTTAGCAGTATGAGGATGAGAATAGAATTTCTTTAATGGTAAATGGGGTAAGTGTGAGATTTTTCCACTATTAAATGGGATGACTGTTAAAGAGTGCCACGTGAATGGATTTTTTATTACTACTAAGGAGTGGTACCTCCCACTAGTGATTTCTTCTATCATGAAGATGCTTTGGATGAACTGATAGGGACTGGGTTCCCTAGGAAAGTGATTTATACTGAAATAGTAGGAGAAAACAGGTTTTTTTTTATGTTTTTTCAGCATGTTTTGAGTCCTAGGAGAGGGAACTTTTATACCTTGAAATATCAAGATCTATTTCTTTTGTATTTGTTGAAGCATGGATATAAGAAAAATTTGTGTATATTGTTGACGATTCAATTAGAGGATATGACAAAGCCCAGATCAAATTATAATTATTTGTTTCATGCAAGATTGATATCCTTAATGTTAAAAGTGAAATGAGTTGCTGGGAATAAAGAGGAAATAGTTTTTTAATGGACAATTTTTGCATCACCAAGATAATTTGCAAGTTTATGAATATAAGCTAGAACCCTGGGCATGGAATATGTGTAAATGATGAGTCTATGATATATAAGTAATTCAACCCAGTAACTCATCCTACTAGGAATAAGGAGAAGAGAGACCCTGGTCTGAATCCTAAAGATGTAGAGCCTACATACTCAGATGAAAAAGAAGAGGCTGCTATTATGCAAGTCAGAGAGGATTCTCCTATAGATGACAGGACTGATCTAGGCCTTCCTCATGCAAATATTTTAGCTTTTAGTGAGCCTAGCCAACCAAAAAGACTACCAAAAAGAGAGATTTTCCTAAGGGACTATGATGATGAGGAACCCAGTGAAGAATAAGGAGATCAAAATGTCTTAAGAGACATTAAAGAGACCTTAGATGAAGAAGATGACACGGAATCTAGTCACGATGTCTTTGAGATAGCTGCTGGTGAAAGTGAAGAAGAATGTCTAGGTCTCAGTCCACTAAAAGGAAATAAAAAATGTTATATAGTGTTTTTTAAGAGGTTACTGATTTGGTTGAAGTTGTAATTGCATTTGAAATAGTTGATGATTTTGTAGAGGTAGTGCAAGTGGACACTCATGTTGATGCAGTTGATCTAAGAGGTATGGTAGAGATGAATGTGGTTGATCAAGAGAATTCTCCAACTAAGGGGGACGAACCTGTTGCTATAGTTTTTTTTGTTGCTCATGGGATATAAGATTGGTTAAAAGAACCTGGATTTGTGGTATTGATCTTAGATTATGGAGACTCTGTTGATGACTATCCTATTAGAAGTCTTCCAATTCCTTCAGTTGCAGAGACGACTATTGTGCAGCCGGAAGTGATTTTTCCTCGAGACTATGTGAAGAAGGATGACTTAGAATCTTTGAAGTCATACTTGAAGAGGATTTTTGATGAGAAATATACTGATATAAAGAGAATAGTGGCCCTAAATCAAGAAGTTGTATCATTTCCCTTAGAGAGAGTTTTTTCCACCTCTCCCTCAAATATTTTACATGAAGTGAAGGATTGTCAGAATCAGATCATGACCTTAGAATATTCTATGGAATCTATAAAGAATTAAATTTCCATATTATACCCTTATATGGATTCAAGGGTGGAAGTGGAAAAAAATAATAGATATGTTAAAACTGTGGTTCGGCTTATGGTCATTGTGTTTGAAGACTTTAAGATGTCTATGGAGACACATGTGAGTGTCCAGGATGATGATGTGAAGAGGCTAATCAGTGGGACGAACAAATATTTTAAGGATATCGTGGATTTTACAATGGATCCTATATGTGCATCTTCTACCTCTTCAGCTACTCTCCCTTTTGATCTAGAAGATTTCAAATCACTTGTTAGGGAAGAAGTGGAAAAATTATCTTGTGCTATTACCTGAGACCCTCAGTCTATGACTCAGGATATTCCCACTACTAGGGAAAATCACAAAATTTTAGGACATTATCTAAGGGAAACTTCTCAAGAACAGAAGTCCATCAAAGTGAAAGTTGATTTATACTAAAAAGGGTGTACACTGAGCATCAGATGGATGGTCACATTAAGATTTGGTTGGAGAACATGAGGATCCCACCTATCACTCCGGCATTTAAGGATAAAGTTAACAGACTCAGAGAGTTAACTCTTGCCTTAGAGAAATTTATGGATAATAAGGATGATTTTATATAAACTATGGAATGAGGTAGAATCATTATTATGGATTTCAGAAATATTCTTTTATCCTTCCTCCATGTGGATTTCACTCTCATCATTGTTCCTCCAGCCTTGCCTTCTTCCTCAGCTACATCAGGATCGACCAGTACTGCACCAATGATGACTCCTAAAAAGATCATCAGATGATAGATCCCTATGATTCCTCATAGATCTACTCACTATAGGACTGCTGAAGCTTATGTAGTAGCTTCTACTACACTTCTCACTTCTATCGCTAGACCCATTCCTCCATCTTTTGGACCTTACTCCTCATATTCCAAAGACAAAGCTCTCTTGTACATTTCTAATGTCGATTGAATGTGGGATGTCTTAGTTTATAGGGATAATTATACAATTTTTTGTATCATGAATTCATTATTAATTAATAATAAAATCATCTTTTGTCACTTTTTTTCTTCCTGTCATTTTGTTAATCACAAGAGGGATATGTTTTAAGTTTTAATTTTATGTTTCCAAAAGGTGGGAGAAGTATTTAAGTTAACTAGAATGTGTGCATATATATACTATCTACAATAAAAATTGTTAAATTATACTTATAAACACCTCTTATGATGTTAGAAAATGTGAATAACCCTAATTCAAAAAATACTGATAGAATTTGTTATTATCAAAAATTGGAAGATTGTTGGACTCACCAGTTTTGACAATCCCAAATCATGTTTCATTTATGTGATAATCATGTTTCTACTATAGAATAATCACGATGCATTAATATTTATAGTCTCTATCAAGTGATACCTATGTATCATTAATATAACTATTCTATTGTTAAATCATATAGTGAAAAATTCAACTATGTAAAGGTCACTAATAGAAAGTTCATCGATGAAAGGTCACCGATGAAGGTCACTGATGGGAAGTCGCCAATGAAAGGTCACCGATGAAGCTCACCGATGAAAGGTCAGTAATGAAGGTCACTGATGAAGGTTACCATTGAATTTTACTGTTGATAAGGTTACCGTTGAAGGCTACTACTGAAGGTCACTAATGAAAGGTTACCATTGAGAAGGTTATCGATGAAAATTTACCGATGAGAAGGTTACAGAGGAAGGTTTCTGATTCACAACTACTATTGAAGCCTATAATTGTGAAGGATACCATTACCAGTCTACTAATGCTTACCCTTTCATACATTGTAAAATTCCTAATATTATTCTAATGGTCATATTTGGTAAATTTAATGCTTCTGACATTAATTAATTCTTATTATAGACATATCAAGAGACCATATCCGGGGATAGTATGAGTTATGAAGAGGACCACCCGTGGTTTAATTATTCCTATTATAGAATATCAAATATAAATGGGAAGACCGAGGATGAATCCAAGAACAAAAGAAGAAGAAATAAATAACATAGAAATTCATGAGAAAGAACTTACTCTCTAGATAAAAGAGAACAAGGTAGAATCATTCGAGAACTTACACTGTAAACCTCAAAGTCTTAAGAATACCATTTGGGAGAACAAATTCAAGGCTGACTTATGTGCTTCATCAACTCTTGATAAATACAAGAAACAGAACACTCAGTTCCTAAAAGCTAGAACCTGGTGTTTCGACAATCTAATTTGAGAACAACTTTCTTGAGAAAGACTCTAACTGTGAATTCTTCACACCAAGGAGTCAGGAGATGAACTGAAAACACATTGAGATTTTTAAACATGATCTTTAATATTATCTATAATGTGTTCTTTTATTTTACATTTCTGAGATGTGTGTGGGTCTGTCTATTATATTCACTTTCTTCTATAAATAAACTAGTGGATATTGTAAATCCTCACATCAAACATCACTTACACATTCTTCACACTTACAGTTGTGGAAGAGACCGTGTGTGGTCTGTATTGTTTTTTTTCCATGAAGAATTGTGGTAGAGGGTGTGAAACCAAGACAATTTGTGAAAATTATTGTAAAGCCTGATACAGGATGCATGTCAAGTTTATCATTTATATAAATAGCTAGGGGGCAGGTGATCACCAACTGGAGAGGATTAAGTCTCGGCATGAGACAGAACCTCTTGTTTATCTCCAATGTGTACTATATTTTGTAATAGTTTGTTTTCTCTATTATCTATTACTTATAATTTCTAAAATAGAGTACTATTTTGCATTGACATTGATAGTTAGTTCTGGTTAGTGTGTGTGTGTTTTTAATACTATAAACATGTTCTAAAGTTGAAGAAGTGTTGTGTACTGATTCAACTAAGCAGTAATCATCCTTTTAGAAACATGTTGGCCAACGAATCATTTATATCTCTACTGCCTTCATTAACTATGCCATTTCAAATTGGGGGTTTGTAAGCATAATTTTTTTAACAGAAATTTTATGTAGGAACTCAATTCATCCCCCCCCCCTCTTGATATTTGACTCTAACCAATAGTACCCATTACACTATAATATTCCACAATTAAATGGAATAGAAATTTTTGATAAGCTAGATATTTTTAGGGATAATACCATAATTATTTGTGTCAACCACCATTCATGAAGACACATTTCATCACACTAGTATTTATCCAATATTGTAATCATATGTAAAACTGTATTATTGAATTAACTTCAATACCCTCATCTCCCTTCAATACCTAGGTGTGTCTACCCATCTCGAGATCCATGTAGTGGTTCCCCAATCATGTTAATTACATGACTTTAGGAGTGCCTCTCCATATTCAATAGGATTTCATCTACTAGTGGTGATATAATATGTCATGTGGGGAGACTATACCCTCTATATCATATTCTATATATAGTTGTAATTGTTATTAAAAAATGTTCAATATGAGACAATAAATAGTAACAAATATAAAAAAACATCACATGGTGAATCTCAAAATAATAGAAATGACCAATAATCAAAGAATTAGATATTTTATTTCATATAACTGTTTAGAGTAAAATAATAACTCATAATAAAGACACTCTAACCACTCCTAGGAGGTTCTCATTGTCATTTTCAATTCCCATATCCATACTTCATTCCAAATCCCAACTCATCTATCTAACATAAGACAATTTTCCCTTATCATGACCTGAAAACATGAATCTTATTTGGGTACCTAATGATGGCCCATATAGGGTGGGGTTACAACATATTAGGCCACCAAAAACTATATCTAAAGTAATATCTACTATATAATAGTTTGTATTTTCATATAAAGATTAAATTGAAAATGAGGAAACTAAAAAAGATTCATATTTAGTCTACATTTATTAACCTCATTGGCCTTGGGTTCATGGTGACACCTAGGAAAATCATACCTACTTCATCTAATGATGGACTTCGAAGAATACACCATAGTGATATTACAATTTAACCATTCATGGGATTTCATTATTCGTATTAACCATTATCATTTCTTTAACTAGGAGAATCCTTTTAGGTACCATAATCATGGATACATGGAGAATCATTCCAACAACATCAACAAGGGTACATGGTGTGTTTTTCTTGCACTATTATCTCATGTACATAGAGCGACATTATATCCCCAAAATCTCAAGTACATAGAGCATAATTCTAGCACCAATTCATAAGAAGGCATCAGGGGCCTAGAGTATTCGTCTAGCACCCAGTGGGTGGTTAGATAATCAGCATATCACCTAAAAATCAGTGTTCACATTTTCATATGAATATCTATTTAGGTTCATCATTAGTAACCTTATTATTAATCATTCATAATATGGTTGGTGATTTCATTTTTCAATCACAATCATTTTTTACTAATTTTAACTCAAGGAAAATAATTAGTAATTACCCCATGAATCCATTGTTCATGGATTATTACACAACTCATTAACTCAACAGGGTTAAGCCAATAACCCCTTTAAATCACATTACCAAACAACACAATATGGATTTTAGATTAGTTCTATCATCTCGCTATTTCCATTTTTACAATCCATAATTTATAATTTCAAGGATATTAGAAAATGCCATGGGATTCCCTCAAGCCCTATCATGAAATCCCTAATGGTTAAAAAAGGATCCATGATGGTTCTTTCAATTTCATGGGTTTGGGAAATAATTTTTATAATTTAAAATAAATTTCCAAATATGGCAACAAAAATATAAATCTTCCACAAAATTTAAATAGCACAAATTTGAGATTTAGATTATACACTACTTACCATATGATTATTTATGAACACTCACCCATAGTTATCCCTTAATTTGATGTATAACAACCAGATTCATTGTGGTGATGATTATATATTATCAAATACTTGGATCAAGTTCCAATGAACTAGATCTACTAAAACATAGATCTAAACCGTCAAAAAATGAATAATTAATCGCACTTTAAGTGGTATGGAATAGATGAGGGAGGGAAAACTAGAAATGATGTTTTGACATATTGAAGAGGGGCCAATTCCTCTACCAGATCTCCATGGCCCAAAGGAGGAGGTTTGAGGAGATGAGGAATCCTCTCTTGAGTTATAAAGATAAGGGAAAACTATATTTGGTTGATTGGGGTAATTAAGTATACAAACTATGTGGTTTGGTATTTTGTTTTATTTCTAGGGTTTTAAATGTCTGCATGCATGGATTCCTAGAATATCCTCACTATCAGACAAATATTTCACCCCTACTATTTAGGGGGACATGGTTTCTATTTAAGGTGCATGGTTTTTTAAAACATGCATCCCCCACTATACTAATGGTTCATGGTTTGGGGGTGTCCACATAGTTTGTTCAATCCATGTTCCCCCTTCGAGTGGATCATAATGGGGCACACAGTATAATGGGAAAATTTCATGGATTTCTCAAACCAATATCCAACTGTTCATAGTGTAATGCGATACCAAAATTATAAAAATTCACTGACATTGATGCTAAAACAAGAACCAAACATGTTTATTATAAAATAAAGTGTAAAATAATTCATTGAAATTATTATGATATTTCTTCTGAATGGTTGGGATATTATAATCTCTCCACCTAATTATAATCTTCATCAAGATTCATTCTAAGCAACACTATGCATCTATTGTGAAATGGTTTGGACACTGGTCCCACATATGTAATTCCCTGTCACCTGATTCCAACATAAAACAGACATTCTTCCACATCACTCAGACTAATGGTATGAAATTTCCCTACAACACACTATCACTATGATCAGCAACAAAAATCAGATTCTCCACAAAGGATGAATCAGCCACAAGATGGACATCATCAACATTTATCACATTGGAAGGGTATGGGTGATACTATTAAAGAAATGACACATTAAAAAAACTTGCATAGAAATATTCCTCTATGGAAGATCCGATCAATATTTCCTTGTTCCAATCTCCTCTGAAATCTCTAATGGACTAAAAAAACCTATGAACCAATATGATTTGCCTCTAAACTCGATGGTGACCCAATATCGGTTACACCAAATAGAATATATGATCACCTATAGTGAACTCAATAGGTCATTACATTCTATCAGCATAATAATTTTTTATACCCTCATCCATATTAGTATTATTCTAAATCAATAGAACATTCTTTTAATTCTGTATCATTATACTTAGTCCAAACAACTTTGATTCCCCCACCACCATCCAATATAAATGTGATCTACACAGCCTGCCATAAAGTGCCTTGTATGGTGAACTCAAAAATAGTCTTTTTAAAACTATTTTTTTAGTGAATTAAACGAAACCTAAGTGATTCTACTATGATACCATAGTGTCTAGGATTTATGCTCAAACAATTTCCTCTAGAAACATAATGGTATTATTCAATTACTAATATATCTAATGGTGAAAGGATTTACTCAAAGAACCTGAGTTCCTAGTGCCTTTTACAAGACTTTCTAGGAATGTGATGTAAATAGTGGATCATGATCTAAAAATATACATTCCTACACTCTATGAAAATATAATTTATCCTAAACATACTTATCACCCACTAATCAACTATGGAAATCAGTAGAATTGTTAAGAAATGGGACACATTTGTCGACCTGACCATGATCGTCCATATCATTTCATTCATCATAGGAGTCCTCAAAATACTTAATAAAAATAACATGGTGAGATTATCCCACTGCTATTATGTAATGGAAAAATTATATAGAAAATCACTAGGTCACTAATTTCCGACCTTCACTTGATGACAGAAGTAAAATCTTGTCATGAAACTTACAACCCCTTTCTTCTTTCCCATTCACCAGTATTTTCTATAAAGACCATGGTACATTTTGGCCAAACTATGGATCACGTCCCACATTGACTAATAAAACTCATGCATAATCCCCTCTTACATAATATTAGGAATAACAACATGGTTCTATCCATAGATGATATCATTAAAATTTATAGTAAAATTGGAAGGAGACAACCCACCTGCATGGATTTCCCTCAGGTCTAAATACCTCATATCCTCATAATGCCTCTCCTTGTCCCAACTAAAAATTGTGGACTGAACTAATATGTACATGAAGGAAATAATATCTTAGCCTTGATAAGTCTCTATATACATCTCATTATGTATGTTCATCTTCTTTTACACAATTTTATCACCTATAAAATCTATGTTTGTGTATTCTGGATCAAAGTGGTAGCAACACTATTTCTCTACTCATGTGTATAGGATATCTCAATGTTAAATGTGTGAATATAATAAACCATATCCACTACTGTAGATTTAATTATCACTAAAAATATGTACATTATGACTTGGTGGTTGATAAAGACAATAAAATTTTCTCTCAACTGATAATGCCTCTAACACATCAATGAATAACGCACCAAGACCAACTCGATATCATGCCATGAATAAATCTCTCCATGTGTCCACAAATATTGTAGACCATAGTCTTTGATATGATCTCCCTTCATCATCACTACTCCATGATTGATTCTGGATGCATCACAAAACATGGTATATTCCTCACCCAACTCAGGTAAGATCAAAATTGGTGTAGTGTTCAAATGATTCTTTGAATCCTGGATTGAATTATCAAATTCTTCGAACAATTCAATTATGATGCCCATATTGGCCAAGCCTAAATGAGACAATACCATGTGAGAAATATCTAGGATGAAAACCAAATAATATCCCCCTATGCCCAAGAATTCATGGATATAAAAAACATTCTGGGGATTCTACAAACAAAAAACTCCCTTAATATTCTCATGGTCTAGTGGGAAACCTTCCTCAAAGATAATGTGGCACATTAAATGTACCTTTATGATCCATAACATACACATATATTTCATGGGGTATAACTAATGCTCCCTAAATGTACAAAAGATGATGTCAAGATGTTTGGGATTATCATCATAAATTTGGGATTACACAATGATTTCATTGATAGAAACTACCAAATATTGGTCCAAAAAATTAGTGAATGACTCAGTTCTGTAATCCCATAAACATATTTAGAGAATTCATCATTAAAAACAATAATTCAATGAAATCATAAAAGACATACTTGTTCCTAGAAGTTTTCTATGGTATATCAAAAGGTCAAACTCTAAACTGATGATTCTATTACCTCAAATAGATCTTGGAGAACACATAAGAGACCCATAGTTGGACAAATAGAATGTTAACATGTGGAGGAGAGTACCAGTTTTTAGTTTTCATCTAGCTCAACTTCTTATAATTGAACATAAATTCATTATCAGGTCATCCTTATTAAGAATAAAAACTAATGAATACCAAAGATAAATAATTGAATGTATAAATCCTAAATCCATCAATACATATAGTTGAGTCTTAATCAATTTATTCATTGAAAGTGAAATTAGGTAAAATGTTATGGAAACTCTTTCATCGATATACATTATTTCCTTATTAAACTCAATGTCACTCTCAGGTGGTATCTGGAAGAGGTCTTTAAAAAACATGTCATTAAATTGAGCAACTATTTGTGGAAGAAAATAATGATTTAAAACATCATCATCCAAAAAAACATGCTACATAAGTGGTGTTCTAACCTAATTTCTAATGAATCAGTCCTAAATAACGCCATTGGATATCCCCTTCTACATTATGAAAGTATTTGTCACCCACAAGAGATGTCAAAGTTACTCTCCAATGGAAAAAAATTGATGTGGTCTTAGTAATGTATCAGCTAGTCCACATCTGAAATCAAGTAAAAACCCAACATCACAAGTACGTACATATACAAATGAGAACTACACTCACCAACCTCAAGGAAACACACCATGCATTAAAAAATTGATTTGACTGTACACACAATGTTATGTCGATCATTATAGCCCCACTCATAATCTCTATAATCATACTCAACCCATTCAAAAAAATTTCAGATATTATAGAATGTGAGTCTAATATATAAAATAATGAACCAGTAAGAATATAAGATACAAGAATAGTATCTCTAAATTTTGATGACCTAGCCTCGCTATTGATAATTGTAGGATGAAATTCCTATAGTTTAATTATACATAATCCATGGGATCTTCTCTGAGTTTCTTGTAATCCACTACTCTATAATTATGGGAACTCGTTCCTTGACATACCAAATCTTCAACTAATAATTTCATGGATATTATATCTTCATCTTTATGAATGCTACAAGAAAACATTCATTTGATACCCACTCTATAATGTCCCAAATTAGGTCCCACATACTGGTGACCCTAGATAGTCTGTAACCTGGCCTTAGGAATTCCACCCCATTCACCATAGGTTGTAGAATATGAGTGAGGGTATAATATGTCACATGGGTAGAATATTACCTATTTTTAAAATGGGTTTCCATATTATTAAACAATACAAAAAACAAAGATAAAACAATTAACAATAACCAATATAAACCAATAATCACATGATGAATCCCAAAATAGTAAAAATGTCCAATAACTAATGTCGTAGATGTTTATGCCAAATAAGTGTCAAGAGTGAAATTAGAACCCAAAATAAAGTCAATATGACCACTCAATATTAGTTCCGGACATCATGTATGGTTTTACCATGAATGATCCATCTTGAATCTCTACTCATCCATCTAACAGAGGTCTCTTAACCTTATCCTAACCTATAATCATGAAGTCTATCATGGTAACAAAT
Organism: Viscum album; assembly: GCA_963277665.1. Lineage (NCBI taxonomy): Eukaryota > Viridiplantae > Streptophyta > Magnoliopsida > Santalales > Viscaceae > Viscum > Viscum album. The sequence goes on along the minus strand of OY728120.1, from coordinate 1,759,177,268 downwards.
AGTGGCCTTAATATGGTATCAATAAAACTCAATAGGGCACCAAAAATGGATTCTAAAGTAATATTCATTCTATAACAGTTAATTTAGTTTTATAAATAATAAAATAAAAATGATGAAAGTAAACATGTTTCAAATTTATTATTCTTTAATTAACCATATTTTCATCAACTTCACAGTGAAAAAAAATTCAATCATACCTACTTTCACTCATTCTAGATTCTGAACCATACACCATAGGGGTTTTAAAATTTAATCTTTCAAGGAATTTTGTTAATAATATTTGTCAATATTGATTTTATTACAATGGAATGTCAGTCTGGGTTCCATTTTAAGAATACATAGAGAGTGATTTTAGCATCATTATCTTAACTACATGGTGAATCAATCTATAAATAATATGGTATGTACTTAGAGAGTCAGTCTAATAGTAAAATCATGTGTACATTGAGCATCATCCCAAAAACAATACACATGCATTCATTTGGAGCCCAGAGCACAAGTCTAGAACCAAATGGATATATGTTGCATCATTTCCTCTCCCACAACTCATTATTCACATTTTGATATGAATATATTTCATGGTTCATTATTAGGGACCTTTTTATCAATCATTAAAAACACAGTGCTCCATTTCGAGTTATCAAAAAGAACCATTGTTCTTTAAAATTATCATAAGGTACAACATGATAATTTATCCATTAATATATTTATCATTAAGTACTACACAACCCATAAACCCTTTATAGTCAATCCAATCAACACTTTAAATCCCTTTATCAATTTATGCAACATGTATTTTAGTTCAATTATAAAATACACAATTTCCCTTTCTTCCTTCCATAAGTCATAATTTCAAGGATATGGGTTCATCCCGTGAGATTTAATCAGGCCTATTCTCATAATATCTAATTGGTACAATGTTATCCATAAAGGGTCATAAAATTTCATTTAGATTCAATATATTTTTTTAATTTAAAATAAATTTCCCAAAAAATAAATAGAACTATACAACATAAAACATAAGACAAATATCAAGACTATGATATTGATGATATAAACAACCTAACATAGTATTGATAATGATGTTTATTCCAACCGTGGCCATTATTATATGGTATAATGGATAGATTTATATTGATGAATAAGATTAATGATTAAAACCTAGGATCAATATCTAATGACTCAATATCCATCAAAACCTATATATACTCCATAAGAAATAGAATATAATATCCCTATTCAATGGGGAATAAATATGACAGAGATATGGAGCCAATCAAGGAAGATACCCCATGTTATAGTATTATCAATTCTTTCACAAGACCATCGATTCACAATGTAAAAGGTTCAAGGAGTCTAAGAATCCCCATAGGAGGCCCCAATAGTAAGGAAACCCGTACAAGGCTGATTTGTGTGACAATATAAATTTACTAGGAGGGTTATGGGTTTTGTAATTTAATTTTTTATCATTTAAATGTCCATGGATATGGTTTATTACAAGCGATGTGTGGTTAGAGAAATTTTGATTCCAAGCTATAAAACCCTACAATCGATGGGTGCATAGTTTCACATTAATGTGTATGGCATGTTAAAATGTGTATAAACTATGAAAACACCACATTAGTAGGGGTGAAGGGATTGGGGGGTTTCCATATATTCTGGTCAAACTGTGTACCCATATCCAGTGGCTCAAAATGGCGTGCATGGTTTTTTGGAAATAATAGTATGGTTTTCTCTAACCACATTCAAAACATGCATAGCCCCATGGACTTCCATAATTTATCTAATTCACTAGAAATAACCCCTAACAATGACCCAACCATTGTACGATCAATAAAAGGTTAATATAATACCTAATAATGAGTGTGACACTTCTAATGAATATTCAAGATCATTCAATAAGAATGTTTTTTTCATCTTTGGTTCCCTATATTATTCTTATTATATATAATGGTATATTTAATTATACAATTATTCTATTTAGGAATAATGGGTTTTACCATTCTCTACCACCATTATTAAATGTTTTTTCTATTCACATACATTATATTAGATGTTCTAGTATAATTTTGATGATTTATTTCCATGGAGTTGATGGAGTATTATTTGCAATAAGTTTTTTGGGGAGTTCATGCATGTTCTAAGTGTTTGATTATATTATCCTTCCCAATTCATGTATTTTTATTATTGAATATTCTTTAAAGGTATGTGATTAAAACATTCTCCATTTTATTATTTTTATGTAGAATTTTCATCGTTTTATTAATTGTATAATGATTATGAATAGAGAAAAATAGGATAACTAATACTTCCTTCAATAAACTATTGTTAATATTTATTGAGTTTGTTTTACAAGATTAACTTATTAATGATTACATAGTGTTTAATTTTTCTTTTGAATTTAATTTTTTGATTAATTTTAATTTGGAAATGTTTAATTATGTTTAATGATTGATGAACATTTTGAATTTGGAAGAAAAAAAGTAAATGAAATTTAGAAATTATTTTTCTTGAATTTTATATTCTTATGGTGGTAATTAGTACATGGAAATAGAGACTGTTGTTTTGGAGATTTGTTTTAGGTTATAAGAATTTTTTTTATAGATTTGTGGTATTATAATTTGTGTAGTTTAGGTAATTTTGATGGTTTTTTTATGAATTGATAGTTTCCTTTTGATATTAATGATACAATAATAAAATAAATTAGTTAATTTATATTATATAGTAATGGGTTGACAAGTAAAAACAGATTTTGAAGTTAATAAAATAATTTTGTAAATTTATATTATATGGTAATTATAATAACCTACAAATATATGTTATATGGATATAAAATATTATTTATTAATACTTATGTTGTATAAGTGTAAGTAGAAAGTATATAAAAAATATTGGTTTTCAAAATATCACAATTTGATGTTGAATAAGGTGAAATTGGGATGAAATATTTACTGCGAAGTTGTGTAGCTATTGTATTTCTATTTGTAGAATGTTTTTTTTCTTGGTGTTTTTTTATGTGTTTTGATTAGATGTGTTTTCTAATTATTATTAATGGGGATAGTGTATCTACTATTGGTTTTAGTGATTTTTTTCTCGGTAGTTGACCCTTGGGATAGGCTTGCCTATTTTTCTTGGTTCTCTATATTATTTTTTATTTCTTACACAGCAACTCCTTAATTGGAAAACATTACTAATTCCTTCATGATTTATTCAATTAATGGTGTAGCCCAAACATCCACGGTGGAGGTGAAATGTATTTGGGAAAACTACACATTACCAATTATCTCTTATAAATATAGTATAAGTTATGATGTCTTCTATTTATGGTAAGTGGTGATATGGTGGTGATGTGAGGATGTGGTTGTGAGGTGTTTAACCAATAGATATTTCCAGGGGATAGAGATAATGGTATTAATGTGTTTTCTTATACTTCTTGGTTGAAATTTGACGTGGAGATATAGTTATATTGTATATCTTCGGTTTCCTGCTTTGTGATTATGGTAGCTGGAATGTATAAGGATGCAACCTTAAAACATTACGTAATCATGAGTTTTAAATCATGAATTACTTTTATTCATTATCTAGGACATTTTTTGGATTACATTTTTAGAATGTTTTTTAATAACACTTACATAATTAACTCATACATTAAAATGTGTACATATATACTCAGTATCCATGTTTTATATGATATTGTACTTTTTAAATGTAACGTTTTTTCTTTTAATGAAAATATTCACATTTTTCAAACTTCATATCATTATTTTTCTACTAAGCCTTAAAACACTTTGAAAAACATTTGAAATTGTGTAATGGGAATAAATTTCTTAGTACGGGATACTAAAAATATGAAATAAAACTCGTTGGTCTATTTCAAAACCATGATATCATATAAGAGATTTTTCATTCAATATAAAAACAAAGAGATAAAATAATAATTTATTTAAACATTAAATTTTCATTATATCTCATGTTTAATAATAAATCCATTTATATGAAAAAATAATGGAAAATAATAATCATTAGGGTTTCTTAGAAAACATGAGAAACCATGAAAAAATAATCACAAATAACATGCATTTCTAATATTAAAGAGAAAAAATACACTAAACAAAATACCATATTCTTAATTTAAAAAATTAAAATATTTCCCATAAAACTCAATGGAAAGTATAAAAATTTTGTTCCAATGCCTTGGGACATGATCTTCAATGAATCCTGATAATAACTATTACTTGAACCCTTACTAGTGGAATAACCTACTCTATTAGTTCCAATATAATTCAACACAATAGATTATCATGTCCCAATTCGTTGGAAATCTATATTAGATAATAATAATAATAATTTAAAGGCCATAATAAATATAAAACATATAAAATATTTCATATCCTTCATCAAAATTATAAAAATATACTTTTGAACACACACACACAAATATATATATATATATATATATTTCTTGTATATTAATATATCTCATTCTTTTAAAGCCCACTTTTCACAACTAAAATATCAATAAAAATGTAAAGAAGGGTTTTTTCATTGAAAAAAACATAGAATATTATAAATGGATCAAAATAATAAAATGGTTGTGAATTTGGGAAAACTCATTAAATCTATATACGTTAAAAAAAATCCTTTTATACTTTATAAATAAATTCATTGATTTTGATTCAAATAAACTAAAACATTATTTCAATGACCTTTATAAGAAAGTATATAGAGGGATAAAATGATATTTTTACTTTATTTTCTTAAAAATTTTCATATTTATCAAAAAATGTACTTTGAATATATAAAATTGACATAAATCATTAAAACATTATAAAATTATTTCATAAGATATAATAATCCTAATGATAATAAAACTCATAAACCAGAAAAAATTATTCATATAAAATTGAAAATATTTTTAAATACTTTTATTTTCCTAGAATAAATGGTAAATAAATCCATAATTTAGTTAATTCAAGAAAAAAAAAGAATACATGTGGTGAAAATATCTTTAGTCTTAATAAAAGGTAATTAACACAACAAATTCCTTACCTCATGTCTGAATTGTCACATATATTATTAGTAATTATAAATAATAAATGTATGTTAATTATTCAGTTTCATATTTTCCATTTTCATGTTTAATATTCCTCATATTTAACTTATATCAATGTAATTTTTAATTTATTGAATGATTATGTTCATATCAGATGTTTTTGAGAACACTAAAATTATATGTTAGATAGAGATTTGAAAGGATGAGTATAGTCAAAAGTATTTTGATTATTTCATTTACAAAATCTTAATAATAATATAACAATAATGTTTATACATTATTTATTCATTTATCACTATCCATATATAGTGTTTTGGAAAAACTAATTAATTTATAATCATAAATATGGTAGTACATACATATGAATGTGTAATGATTCCATTTTTCATAGATAATAGGGTAAAGAAGGTAAAATTTATTTTTAATTTTTAGAATGATATTTATGTCATTAGTGTAATATTATTTATTTAAATCCATATATATCTTCCTTATATGTGAGGTTATAATGAAAAATAATATACATTGGTCTGTGAGGTGGAAGTTTGCTGATACACAAGTGGTGTTTTTATTTTTCATCGAATTTTAAATAAATGATTACAATATTCATATAAGATTAGAGAATTAAATTTTTAAAATATATGTTATACTATTTAATTTGGATCTATAATAATTACTAAAAATGATAGTCATTGATGAACAATTAAATACATTATCTCTCAAGGTGCTAGTCTCCACGTACAGACGAGCGACGCTTATATTTTCCATTATATGATTAAGAAAATGAAAATTGGTTATACCATAAAAATAATAATATACTAGTATATTGGAGATATATTTATTGTTATATGGACATTTTTAAGGGTTTTTTGGATGTAAAATTAAAAATTAAAAATTAAAAACACCATTAAAAACAATACCTCTTCTTCAGAAAACCTCTTTATGGTAATTCCTAAAGCCTTCCTTGGTCAATATTATAACAAAAAATCTTTAAGAAGTTATGATAGATGATAGAAATGGATTTTGGTAGGTAATTGTTATAATAATTGTCTATTTATGTGTATAGAGGACAGGAGTGGGTGTATCATTTTATAAGTGAGTGGGATGACACACTTGGAATCTATTAATTGATTAAATTATATTATTATATTACATATGAAATATGGATATAAAATTGACCATTTTCAAATGATATAAAATATATGGATGCAATATAACAATACAAAACTATTTGTTCATGTTTTTATGTTATTTTCCCTTTATAATTTCAGTTTTAACCCTTTTAACATATTTTAACTCTTACTATATATAATATATTTTTTTAACCAAGGATACTATTAGTAATGAAATAAAATGGAAGTTTTATCATTACAAAACATTAAAATTATCATTCTAAATATGCATTCCATTTTATCCGGTTTAATTTCTATAATTGGAATAAATTAAATTTAAAAAAACTCACACAATTCAATGAAATATGATTATGTAGAAAATTGTTATATGTGTATAAATTTATTTTTATTCAAATATAAATTATAATTTGTATCTAAGTGAAATTTATTGTATTATTTTTAATGATAAGTTAAAAATTAAATTTTAACACCAATAAAAAATAGAAAATTACATTTAAATAAATTAAAATAAATTTATTTTTATTAAAATTAATTATTTTATACTAATCATCCATAAATAAATTTCCTTATAAAATTATATAGAAAATCACATTAAGATAAATTTTTTTTTCTGTTTTTAGAAAATAATTTGATTTTATCATAATAATGTTCTATAATTTTTAAATTATTATTTAAATAAAAAAAACATGTAAATGAATTTAGTATGAATAATATATTTATTTCTTTTAATAGAAATATACATAATATAATTATATTTAATTTAATTCTATAAAATATAATTCATAAATAAAAATAGGGAATTATATACAAAAAATATCATCATTACGTAGGTTGCGAACTTTTTTCCCAAATTTCGAAATTTTATCATAACATGTTTGTTGATAAATTGAATAAGTGGGTTAGTTTTTTATTTTATAACATTTCATTGTTCTCATTTTTTTCTTCAGTCAATTGGGTTTTCCTGATAACTATATCCTAGTGAATCTAAATATTTAATAACACCTACTATGTATATTAAAAAATCTCAATATCCATTTACTTATATGAAATATTCTATAATAAATGAAATTATTCGACCTCAATACATGATATTCATTTGGTAAATATTTTCCAAATAGTGATTCATGAAACACATCATGTTCCTAAAACAAAGTGCCCATGAAAATTTGTAAGAAACTAATAAAACATTCTCCATGATTTTATATATTCTAATAAACCATGAATAAATCATTAGCAATTTACCAAAACACATAAAACTGTTCCATAAATATACCTTAAAAAATATCTCCAACCTTGAATAAATGATCATTACTCTAGTTATCTAAATTACTTTTATTCTTGATCTCAATCATCACCCTATGATTCCGAATCGTATTATTCTTCATGAAAATTTATTCTAATAATTATAGACCCTAAGACTTTATTTCCAAAACTTCATCCCTATTATAAGGATTTTGAAACCAGTTTTCCTATAATGTCTCATATGGCTCCATCTATATACTGTAATAAAATATATTATTGTAAGAAAAAATAAATCAATGATAGATGTTGATCCCATTAACACTATTGATCCATAGAACATGATCAACCCATTCACTAAAATATCTAAATCAATATCTATAACTATTTTTTATATTGAGGGTGAAATTTTTTAATGAATTTTAATTTAGTTCCAAAAAACATATGATTAATTTTCTAAAAATTATTATTTAATCAAGGATCCTAATTAAATAAAATAAAAATAGGTACCCCATGCAAAATGATTATATCATTAACATAAATTCTAAAATTATTATCCAAAGATATATTATGTCAAATTTAATGAAAATAATCATATTTATAAAGTTGATCAACAATTACCCTAATTTCATTATTACCTTGAGATTTGTTTGGTAATCCCACCACAAAATCCATGGATGTATTTTCCAATTTCTATTATTGTACTGGAAAATACTAAAGATTACATGTAGGTATTTTTTATTCCAAATTAACAACATGAAAGGAAAAAAATATCACCGTAATATGATCAATATATCTTTTCATTACATAATAAAAAATGATCTTCGAGGTATCTATAAATATTAGTGTTGAAATTATAAACCAAAATCTGAGAAATATGAGCATCACAGAACAACTCTTTCTTTAACTAGGAATCAAAATGTGAACCTAATATTTTTTTAAATATCAAAACACCTTCTATTTCAATTTTAATTTTAGGTAACTTACATTTAATTCCTAATTATAACTTCTCAAAAAAAATACGAACGACCTTCTAATATTTCTTAATTATGTCAAAAAAACCCAACTTCTCTAAATCATGAAAATAAATAGATGATATTCCAATATGAACAATTTCCAATAAAATATTCATTAAATAATTTACCAAAGTACTATCATCAATGTGAGAATAAATAATGATGCTTTTTATTTTTTACTTAATGAATGTACTAAACTATTTTGTTTTCTGGAATCATAATGAGTCATGATGTCATAATCTGAAATCAGTTCCAACCATATTCTCTGCCTAATGTTCCAATATTTCTTAATTGATATGTACTTTAAAATAATATGGTTAGTATATATTTTTTAATTTCCACTTTATAAATTATATGACTATATTCTGAAGGAAGCCCCAAAATAGATAGTTCTAGATTAGGAGTCAGATACTTATATCATGAGTATTCCATTGAAGTTAATCGTAAACAATTAACTAATCATTTTTCGTCCAAAAAACATCCAATATTCACTAAATAAGAATATATATATATATATAGGAAACTCAAAATTTCATCATTGTAGTGAAAAAATTGAATCATTAACTAGTATTTCTTTCAACTCATGGAAACATTCATCACATTTTTTTTGCCTATGTGAATATAACACCTTTTCAAGTTAACATATTTTTTATGCTAGATAAATTTAAAGTGTTTTAAAAAACCATTTTTATTTAATGTCAAATATAAGAATACTATGAATCTAAATTACATTTATTGGTCGTAGTCTCTCTTTAATTACTTTATTATTGTTTGGATTAATATATATTACAAATTTCATGAATATATATCCAAGTAAAGAAATTAGATACAACCAAAATATACATTTAAAAAAATTTAGATATAATTTATTTTGATTCGTGATCTATATAAAAATTCTCAGGTTTTTCTCATTATCACCATAATAATTCATGTGTACTAATTTAATCAATGATGGAAACAAAAAAATTTACCATAATTTCATGGAAACATCTATTCATATTTTCCATAAAAACAACTCTAGCATTTTTAACCCAATTATTTTAACCCTAAACTCATAACACTAATGCATTGAATAAAACATCATCTAAAAAATCATCCTCCTTTACCGTCAGGTAATGATACCTATACCAAAGATCAAATTACAAAAATTATTGAGCTCTTTATAGCTAATCGAGTAATTCATATGAGAAAATGAATATTTATTCTTTAAAGTGATTTTACTAAATTTTCTATAATTAATGAAAAATCTCATGGAACCATCCTTCATTATAAGAAACAAAAAAAGCCCCCAAAAGTGATGTTTTAGGATGAATAATACCTATAAAAAAAATTCACTTATAACTACTATGTAAATTCCAAATGATCTACGTAGTACACTCCATAAGGTAGTTTTGAAATTGTCTTAACATAAATATCAAAGTAATTAGTGAATTCAATCTCAAGATGAATTATAATACTAGTAAATTCATTAAGAAACACTTATTTATATTCATTTATAATAGTAATATCACCAATTTTATCTTTTCATGTAGTCTCAAAAATATGTTATGAAAAACATTTAATTCAATGTTTAATCAATTTCTAATATTCTTGATATGTTTCAAAAATGTAAAAATTAATTATTTTATACAGACATAAACTCAATTTTAATAAAATTCATTATTTGTAGAAATTATATTAGAGTGATAAATTGAAATCCACTTTATACCCAAAATAACATCTAATTCTACATGGGTAATGAAAATGGTGTTTGTAGCAAATTAATTTCCATATAAAATTATTTGAATATTCTTATAGTTTTTTTATTCCTTAATAATACACTATGGTTATTTTACCAAATTTTTTTCTTTTTTTAGGTAAAATTTCTAATTTATCAACTAATTTATTGGAAATGAAAAAAAAATTGCAGACTCAAAATGAAACTAGAAAATATAACAATATAAATATCCATGTAATTTACCTAATTCCACCTTGTTGGATGGTCTAATTTCTTCTAATGTAGTCATCAAGGATTTATCCAGAAATTTATTCTTTTGATCTTGAAGACATCCATCCATTGATCGAATATTTTGACATGTACTCACATAATGTCCCAACTGCATACTACTTATGAATCAATCATGTGGGTTTTCATTATTTGGATGCCCATTAGTGTAATAATTTTCATTCCAATCATGTTCCTCAAGTCTAAATTTCAATTACAAATACACTTCACTAAATTTAAAATATATTCCTCATAACTTTTTTACTAAACTTATCAATAAAGGGGATATTAATTTTCATACATTCAAATTTCGTTAATGAATAAATCCAAATTAACTACCATATGTACCACTTTTTATAGTTAATATCATAGAATAAATTATTATTATTATAAGAAAACTACATATCTATCTTCTCATCACATAAATTAGGTATCTAATTACTTTTTTATTCATGAGTAGTCAATACAATTTTATATATGTGCTTTAATGCCGATTAAAAGACGTAATTTTATAATGATATTCATGAAAAAATTGTGTACCCAGCCAATCAGGTGAATTATGTTTTATACATGGCTACTAAATCATCCTCCTTATTTGTTTATAAATTTTTTTTGAATTATATGTATAAAATATTTTGAAAATACTTCTCATAGAGAAATTTTTTCAATTCATCCAATTCCAACGCATTCATATCTTCTCATTTTCTGATATTAATAACTATTGACGAATTTTGATCAGCTTAACTATAAAATCAGTACACAGTAAGAGTTTCCATTGTATTTTTCCAACATCACGTGGATTTTAATATCTTAACTAAGTATTTAATATATCATTATGTTATCATTTTGTTTTTTGTTCTATTTAATATTGGAGTGTATTATTTCATTAATTGTAATACAATATACTTGTTCCCCTATAGTGAACATGGTTGATCTTTACCATGGATAGAACTATAGTATATAGCATACTTCAACTGATCCACCACATCAATAAACATCACTATTCCAACTCCAATAGTTATGTTTTTATAATTTGGAATGATGTTTTCCTCATGGATCCTTCTATTATTATATTCCCTATTTCCTAAATGGATAACCATTCTGAATAAATATATACTAGATGATGAAATGGTGTAATCATAAATTTTCTATCGATTGAATGTAAGAATAAATTAGGACCTCTCATGGGTATTTTATTAACATATCTAAACCTATAATGTTTGATAATCCTTTTTCTTAATTCACATTTTATGACTTGTCTATAACATATTTCAAAATCATGAATTTTAAATCTGGATTAAATTTTCATTCATTCCCAACTTCCTTTTTATGTTTAAAGCATTATTAAATTATTTAATATTTATTAAATGATAAACTCAAACATTTTAAAGTGGATACTTCAACATAGTATCCATTTTTCAACCATACCGAACAATTAAAATATTATTTGATTTATGTTCATGAAAAATATTCATGATTTTCTTCTTAACATCATAATTGTTCCTACTCATCCTTAAAAAACAATAATTTTTTAAAAAATATGGTATGGAAACATAAAAATTAGTAAGGGAAATAAAAAATAATGAAAATAAATATGTTAGACTTTTTTAATTCAATTATATCATATATGAGAGTTTCCCTTTAACATAATACTCATTGAGTTCAAATAATCATTTACATACACATAATATCAGCATTAATTCCAAATGTTTTTCATGAAAAACTCTATAATGAAACATTCAGACAAATTCACGATCATGAGGGGTTCTTAGAAAAAATATTCCCCTATGAAAAACATTTCCCAAAAATTATACCTACTTACTCATAAATGTTAAAATAATTATATTAAAAAAATATAATTATACTAAAATATGAAAACAAAAAAATTTAAAAGAATTATCTATTTCAATACTATAATGATCATGTTGGTTCCTTAGAAAATCAGCTTCTTATAAACCTAACAAGAAAAAGAATAAGAACCCTTACATGTGGAATAATCTAATCGATTAATTATAACATTCTTATATGTGTACAATAATACATATCAAATAAATTAGAGAGCTATATCATGCTCACCCATAATCATATATAATTTCCATGTATAGTAACATATATTAAAAACATAAAATCTTTCGTTGCCATCATCAATATCTAAAAATATTCATTTTAACCCATAAGTATTTCATTTTAGAATATATTAATATACTTTTTATTTAAAGAACCATTTCATAAAATAAAATTCCAATAACCAGGTGAATAAAGTATTTTCATTAAAAAAACATGGAAATATATAAAATAATAAAAATATAAAATAATGTTTATCATTTAATAAAAATTAATAATGTTACAATCATGGAGTTAGTAGTCTATACATATGCATGAGTAAAATTTACATTCTTTAGTAGACATTAGGGAGTTAAGGTAAGTATTTTTTATTTATTTGATTTTACTTATATCATACATAAAATATTATTTCATAAAATATACTCATATATACTAACCATGTGATGCAGTGAGGAAAAATAAAATACATCAACCCGTGAGGTGCTAGTCCCCACAGACACATGATTGATATTTTTTTTTTAATTGAAAATAAATAATTAAATTATTTATTTATCATTAAATAGTAAAATTTATAACATATATATAATATTATTTCATTTGGATCGGTCATTATTTCCAACTATAAGTATTAGTTATGTGAAATGAAATGCATCATCTCTTGAGGTAGTGATCTATATGTACACAAGAGATAGGGTTTTAATTTCCATTATATGGATTAGTAGACGAAAAAGGCTAATAACATTGAAATTATAAAAAAAAAATTATATGAAAACTATAGAAGTTATTATATTACAAATTTCAATACAGATTTTTTAGTGTTAAAAAAATGAATTCACCTAGATAAGAACTATATATCTTCTTCAAATAACCACTATAGTTTCACACGAAATTCCTTCATAGGATTGTAAATTGATCAATCAAGGACTTATTTATTTTTTGGAAGTATTTTATGAAATTAGTTTGGAATTTAATTTCTATACAATGGTATTTTGAGGTGTGGATAATAGAGGATAGGGATTGTATTTTAATTAGAGAGTGATATGATGGAGTTGGAATTTTTTGAAAGATTAAAATCTATTATTATATTACTCAACTGCAATGGATCCAAAATGGATCATTACAAAAAAAATACAAAATATATAGTTGATATATTAATATATTAATACTTTTTGACATGTTTTTACATATTATTTACCCATATCATATTAGTTATAACCCTTTTAAATATTTTTAACTCTTACTATAGTAAATGTTTTTTTTCCAAAAGTCAATATTCAAATTGAAAATATATTACAGTGGAATCCTTAAAGAATTTATATATTATTTTTATAAATACTGATTATATTAAGTCAATTTGAATTTCATTTTGTTTTATAAAAATAATTTAAAAACAAACATGTAAAACACAATGAAACACGATTTTCTAAAAAAAATATTTTTATGTATATAAGTGTATTTCTACAAAAATCCAGATTAATGTTAATAAATGTGATTTTTATTGGCATTATTTTAATCTAAATCGAGTAATTTAAATTTGAAGATAATAAAAACTTCAATTTCAACTTTAAATATTTGAAATTATAATGAATGTTTCTTTAAAATTGTAATTTTTATTATTCCTCCAAAAATCAAAATTATAATAAAATTCCATAAACTTTTCATTATGATAATTTTGGATTATTGATTTGTGAAATAATTTTAATTTTAAAAATTAAATTTCTAAAATTAATGCATTAACCTTTATAATAAAAACAAATAATTCAATTAATTAATTATTTATGAATAACAGTACTTCCTTTTTAATGCTAAATAACTTATTATTTATATAGTTAATAAAACTAAATAAAATATAATTCATGAAAATTAAGAAGGAATGATATTTATCTATTTTAAAATTTACTAGGGTTGTTACTATAAGTGGTTTTGATATGTTGATTATTATTGTGATGTGTTAATGTGATATAAGGTGATGCGGTTTTGTATACAATGGTAGTGTATGGAAATTTGTCATTGTGCTTTGAGGTTGACTTATTATGTGGGAAAATGTATACTTTTTATAGATAAATATATATTTTTGATTTTTTTATTTTTATAATACTACACGTTCATTTGGTGAGCGATTCCAAGTGATGATGATATGGTAGTGGACCTAGTTTAGGTAATCAGTCAATCATACTATTTAATCACTAATTTTTAATATAATTCCTCAAAATGTTAGTGAGTGGGAAACTATTGAGTACACAATTATGATAAAACTAATATATATATATATATATATATATATAATAATAATATTGGGTGAAAGGTAGACATTACTAGATCATATTGTAGTGTTACTTACATAGGGAGTTCTTGTGTGTGGTTTTCTTGACATTCTCATTATTTAATATATTTTAATCATAGTTATTTAGATTATCATATAATATTTATATTTTATATCCTTTTATCGTTTCATTAATTTTTATATTCCTTGAGTAAAATTGGTTGTCAAATCTCAATAGAAAAGCATGTTTGTCCACACTGAAGGTAAATTTGATCTATTTCATGTGTTATAAAAGTGTCTATGTGTCATTTAAAAAATTTTGAATGATCATGGTTGTATAAGATATGAGAACTAGAACAAGTCATTCTTTATGGGTTAATTGTGTGTTTTCTTAGGTTGGTCTAGGTTTAGATCATCTGGTTATATGATGGGTTATGTCAATAGATGGTTGTGTTGTGGATGTAGAAAAATTATTTCAATGAAAATTCTCTTTTTGGGGACTTGGAATGATTTCTTAATATTATGAGTAACTTTGAGGATTGTTTCTCTTAGATACATATATTATATATTATTAGCGATCTTGATACATTTTATGAAATTCTTTCATGGGAATGTGAAGGATTTTGATCATGTGGAAATAGAGAGATATTAACTAATAGATATTAAATGGGAGATGATGACCACTTTTTTGGGTGGGTGAGGAATGTTGACAAGATTTATTGTGGTTTTAGTTTTATGGATATTATTTCTCACCATGGGGATGAGTTAATTTGGATCATTTGTACTTACGGAAGGGCCCATGATGTGGTTTGGACCGCTGATTGTATGGGGGATTCTCTATGGACAATGTGTATTATGGGTGGTGGGGTTCACTATTGTTTTAGATTATAGAAACATGGTATGTGGACACATGTTCTTTAGACTGATTGAGGGAACCATTTGTGTGTTATTTTATCATTTTATATGTTACATATTCTAGGTTTGATGGATTTATCTTAGTGAAATGATAAACATCATCACACCCTGGGTTTCATTGAGTTATTGTGAATAGGGTTTTAAAGGAGTAAAATGATCATGAAAGCAGTGATGGGATATAGGGACATTCCTTAGATCATCTTCAATGGTTCATAATGGTTTCATTTTTTTAGCTGTAAATTTACATCATGCAATACAAATTGTGTTTAAAGGCCATCAGATCCTATGAAATGATAAGCTATGGGTGTCTTAACTATAGTATTGGATAGAGAAGCTAAATACCCAAAAATTTATGTTCATGTATATATATATATATATATGGTTGAGTTAGTTTTATTAGTTCTATAGATTTTTTAGGTTCAATAATTCAGAAATAAATATATAAGTGTGTGGATATTGTCATAGGAGATAATTGTTGGTGGTCCACTATGTTAATACACACACCCTATAGTAGCTCTCTAAGACTTATGCATAATTTATATCAGATGACACAGATAGGGGACTGGTATTGAAAACTATAGTATATTATTTGGTGTCATTATGGATGAATGGGTCAGATTATTTCCATTGCAGAAAGACTGGTCAGATCATCGGTGGAAATTTGTGTTGTTCTTTTGCAGCATTGGACCATTCTATGTATTATTATCCTATGTGAGATCCTACTGTAGATCATTTGACTTTCATGACACTGTATTAGTTTATTGATCATAATTTTGTTATATTTTTTCCTTTTTTTCCTATTATTGGTAAGTTATCTCTACCATCCTGAATTTTGAAAAGAAAAACTATGTTTGATAGTGTATATGATACGCCACACCCAACTTAAATGAACAACTAAACATTATTATTTAAATGTTACTATTATAAACTATTTATTATAATGTACGGTATAAATATATTAAATTAATTATGAAAATAAGTTTAACCCATTTTTATCTAATTCTTTTCCCAATTAATTATAATAATGCAAAACATTTTTAAAAATAAAAGGAAATGTTTTTCTAAAAACAATTTAAATGTTCACAAGTGTGTTTTATAAAAATAAATAGAAAATCACACTTTTGGATTATTTTAATTAAATATATATTAAATATATTAAATATAATGTTTAAAATTTATTTTTTTCCAAGATATGAAATAATAACAAGTCCAATTTTACACATAAAATAAGTATATTTTAAAAAATTGTAATTTTCAGCCTTTTGATGGTGCCCTTGTTTTAAATCTAGTATTTGAATTTTTTTATAAATTATAGTTGAAATAATAATCATCTTCTTTTAAATACTATTATAAAAATTAAATTTTGTTTATTTTTTGGTATTTTCCTCATGATTTTAAGGTTTTGATGAATATTAAAAGAAACAACATATTGATTAAAAACATATTTTACAGTAAATTTATTTAAAATGAAATATTATATTTATGAATATTTTTAAAGTATAATTATATAATTTTTATCATTTAATAAAATGTTTTTCATTATAATAAATTTGACCTAGAATTTGGATATAAAAAAATTCAATTTTTCAAGGTTTTTTACTTTAAAAACTCGTTTTCTTATTCTATCAATGGGATTAATTTAAAATTTTTTTATCCAACTCATTGAATATAATTTCAAACAACAGATTCCATATTTTTAATAATATTATACAAATTTATTAAATAGTTCCCTTTTATTATTTGACACAATATTAATAGTGACTGTGGAAATTTATTTACCACAATTAATGGTAAATAAAGTAATTAAGGGTTAAAATAATATTATAGATATTATAAAATTACATTAACAGTTGAGTTAATTTTATTAAATGATTATTTTTCTTCACTATTAATTAATGTATGATTTAGTGGTCTATTTATGGCCATTTGTATGATAATATAACCTTTATAATATTTTATTCAGTGGAAGGTCAATTTTGTGATAATTATATTATTAAAAAGGAAAATATTTTTAAAATATGTTAATATAAAAGTTATTATGGAAAATTAATATTATTGAAAATATAAAACTTTTATCTATAACCTGGTAACTTCTTTATAATTTTTTGTGATAAAATTTTTACCTGAAATTATGACACGATGATGATGTGGTAATTGTTTAATGAATGGACAATAAAATAAATGATATTAAAAATATTAAAATAAATATAATTTGATATAATTAATATCCTAAAATAATTTTAGGGTTTTATTTAACATTTTATTCATTAATAAAAAAAATTAATATATGTTGTTATTATGGTATATTTAATAATGTTACGTGATGGATAGTGTCAAAATTGTCATTAATGATATTTTATAATAGATAATATTTTATTAAATGATATATAATTCAAAAAAATAAAAACATCAGACAACTAATTGGGATAAGTGTTGAAATCTAAAAAATGGCTCAATTATTTGTTTTTTTACATATTATAAAAATTATATTAACTATCAAAGTGAAAATTACATGATATCATGAAAAGAATTAAAAGGTTAAATGACAGTTAAAAAATATATGGATTAAAAAAAGTCCAAACATTTCTAAGTTTAATTTTATGATGGTATTTTAACACAAAATAATTCTATATTATACATTAATATGTGTGGATCCATTTGGATTATACAATTTATTTATATTAATTTAATATTTTGAATATTTCATACAGTGTCCCTCCCCTCTTCTAAATAAGTTCACTCATTGTTCTCATATAAATACACTTAGAAACCAATTTGTTTTGTCCAATATCTACCTAAATACATTCCTAGAATAACTTTACTCATTATGGAGGATTTATTTTAAGTATAAAACCCTCCTTTTAGGTGTTATGGTGTTAATCAAAAGAGATCATTCAAAGAAGAAGTATCATTTTAAATTAAGTGTTTTTATTTTATTTCTTCCTCAAATACATCAAATATTCTTAAAATATGATGCAATAATAACAATATAATCTGAAATATACTATTATGTTATTATTTTAACATCATGACCTAAATATATCTCCACTTCTATCAAACTGAAAAGCATTTAATCATTTATTTGTATGAAGGACTGCCACCTCGTGTACCGATATAATTTGATTCTCATCACCCACCCTCTAGAATAGTTATAATGATGCAATTAATTTTAAATGTGGTATTAAGGAAATATTTATCATTTTTAAATAATAATATATCATTTATGTACTTACTATTCCACACACATAAAAATGACCATGACGTTTGTGCATACATGTGAACTATCACCACCATGAAGAGATGGGGATCATTTTTCATCACCACTTCACATGAATTATATATATAGATATATATTTTAATATATTTTAATAACTTATATTTTATTAATATTATTATCATTATTTAAATATAATATAATTTTTACCCTCTTTCTATAATGGTTGTTGAAAATTGAAAATGTTATTAATCCTTAAGTACGACTTACCATCTCCATGATTTTAATGTAGTTCATTTTAAATATCCATATTTAATGTATTGATATAAAAGTGTAATTTATTTATAAATTTGATTAATAATTCATTAATATTATTCCAAAGATGATTTACTTATGATCACTTTCACTATTGACGTCATACGAAATTCATTTTTAATAGAAGTACAAAATATCATCCAAACTTGTTACATTAATATAAATAATTTTTTTAACATATCAATAAGTCATATAAAAGAATAATAAACTTGATAATGGTTATAAATTATGTAAATAATTATCCAATTTTTATTATTCACTGACATAAAGAACGTATGTGATCATTAAGACTCAAGGTAAAGGACTTTTTAACTAAATAATCCATAATTTAAATAATTTATGGATTTATTTTCTAAATATTTCTATTTAATGACCAAATTTTTAAAATGATTTTTATGAATTCATTAATATGGAATTAAATGTTTTAATTGGGAACATTTAATTTTTCTCAAAAAAAGTCAAAAATATATATTTTTATGGTTTTATGTAAATGACATAATTTTAAAAATCCGATTTTGGAGATTCTCATTTAGATCTTTTTACAAATGTCAAAAGAAGAGTTTTTATACTTATAATGGTTGAATAATATATACCTCTTTGATAATTATTTACTTATTTAATGTTTTATTTAAAAAAATTAATAGTTATTTCCAAAAAATATTTTTTCTTTATAATGTGTGTAGTTTTTTTAATGTTTAAAGTGATTTTTTAAGAGAAAACGGTATTATGATATCTAAAAGTGTTTTAGACATGGGTTTAAAAAAAATCAAAGGTTTTGTTCATTATTTGTTCCCTATAAATTATATAAAAAGGCTTCATACCCATTATATATTATAGTTGAGCCCAATATATCATATACTAAGGGTTGAGGTCCATTTTAGATCATGAAAAACTGGTGAGCCCGATATAGCTTATATGAAGGGTGAGGGTCATTACAGCTCTCAAATGCATTGGGTGCTCTATATATGGTAGTCAAACATATGGATTTTCCATTTTTTAAGGGTGAATGTAAGAGTGATATTTTAGTGATGTCCCAACGAACCTATATGATTTCTCTACTTTTATTAATATGTTTTTGAGAAATGGTTTTTCATGGGCGTTCAAGTTTCACTTGACAAATTATTTTTTTCTTCATGTAACATAAATAGATTTTGTACTCACCCAATGTTTAAAAAAAATAATTCACATGGTTTAAGGAATAGTTGATACAATTATAAGATTACTGTAAAATTTTGAATAAATATTTGCATAAGAAATCATGTTTATTTTAAAAGGATTTCATTTTGTTGAAAAAATGGTTACAGTGTGTAAGTGTCAACTTGTAAAGTATATGTTTACTATATATGAGTTTGTAATAATTCTATAAAACCCAAAACAAAAGAAATAATTTGAATATATTTTGATTTCTAGTTTTAAAATAACTAGAATATGTATTGTTTAAGGCCAATTCCTTACAGTTGGTATCATAGTAGGATTTAGACAACTTTGGCGATTTTGATGTTTTTCTTAATAATTAGGGATATCATTACGAGTTTATAATTTTCAAATTTTTCATATTTTTAGTTTATTTTAAACCCTTTTAAGGATTTTAGATATGAAATTTTAAAGTGATGAAAGTTTTTTTAGATGTTTATTTTTGAGGTAATTATGGGTTATTATTTTTTGATGCAAAATGAAAGGTATAAGATAAACTGTGAGGTGAAGACATTTTATTATTATTTTTTTATGACTATATAATATTTTTTTAATGTTATATGAATTATGTAGTTTTAGAAAAATTGAATCTCGTATGATGGGTGAAAACCTTTCATATCCATCAAGGTCAAGGGAATCAAACCCACAATTGAAGGGCTTATAGGGTGCATCGCCTACCACTGGCCTATGTGATGTCCCAAGTAGTATGATTTTTTTAGTTAAATGATTTTACGGATGAATAATTTTATGATTTTGGTAATATTTGTTTTATTTGATACATAACCTTATTATTGGAAAATGATTTTTTGATTAAGTGAAAAATGTTATTTAGGAATACATTCCATGTTTTGGGAATCCTATATGATTAAGGTAAATATAATACTACGAGAATTTATTTTAGGATTAAAGGATTTTTTATATTTTGGATAAATTTATGATTTTATTGTGCACTTATGGTGATTCATTATAATTATGAAATGATTTGTTTATCATGATGATTATTATAGTAATTACATTTTCAGTATGAGATATTTAAAATGGTTGATGTTATTTTGAGATAAATGGTTAAATTAACCTCGTAAGACCATGTTATCATATTCTTCTAATTTTTCGGTTTCATTCATATTTTTGAATATTTCATGAAATTTTAATGATATTTATTTGTTTAGTGGTTTATTTTGAACATTGGGTGTTATTATTCAGTTTTTAGATATTAAAAGTAATTTTTCATCTGAGAAAGGTCTATTCTTTTTAAGGACTTAACATATCTTGGACTAAACTATTTATCATTGGATAATGTCTAAATATGGTAGAGATATATAGTTTTTATTTTGTGGATTATTTTATTCTCTAGAAGTTTATTCTAGTGCTTTAGGTATGAAAAATGTATCTTTAATTCTCATAATTTTGAGAAAAAGATATTTTTTCATGAAAATAGATTATTTGATGAAACTCAACGTTTCAACTACTTATTTTTCGTAATATTCATATTCAAAACATTAATATAATTCAAAAAATCAATGAAAAAGATCATAAAATGAAAACATTATTAGTTTACTATTATTATTGAGAAATCTATAACCATTTAACATGTTATTAATTTATGGTATCTTATTTTTTAAATTCTTATTATCATATTGTCTATGACTCACTACCATGGCATGATATTAGTTTTCTCTTATATGTACAATTATTCATACATGGAACCTTAGTGTTTATTAATCCCTTGGACCTATGTACTTTCCTTCCTTTCATTTAAAGTATATGTTTTATTAATCCCGTTTTTGATGTGGCATTTTAGAAGATGTATTTTCAAAAGTCAAACCTACACTTTTCAATACTGAGTTCGAATTATAAGGATTCAATTTATAAAATGCGGAGAATGTAAAATCTATATTTTTTAATGGCAATCATTATGATTGATAGCATAAATGATACGCCACACTGATCTTAAAGGACCAAAAAATATTATTATTTAAATTTTACCGTTATAACCTATCATTTATAATGGAATCTATGAATGGGATTAATTTAATTATATAAATATTGATTAAAAATTTATATATATTTCTTTTTCCTATTAATTATAAAATATTTTATGACCATTTTGAAAAAAAGGTAATGTTTTTCTGGAAAAATATATAAACTTGCACATGTGTGAGTTATAATAATTAATAAATAAAGTCACCCTTGTTGGATTTTATTAATTAAATATGTGTTATATATTCAATATAATATTTAAAATTTAACATATGTGTTTTTTATACATGATATAATAAAGAATAAAATATTATGAAAAAAAGAAGTATATTTCAATAAAAAAGTTTTGCATGCTTTTGATGGTGCACTTGATATATATATATTTTTATGAAACTTCTATGAATAATATTTGAAAATATAAAATTATTATTTGAAATTGGAGTATCAAAATTTATATTGGATGAATGTTAGAAACAATCTAAAAAGTTACATTTTTTATTAATAATGAAAAAGTACTACATTTTAATTGAAAACAAAATCATAAAAAAATATAGAATTAAACTATATCTTTGAATGTTTTTAAATTATAATTACTTAATTTTTTCAGTTAATACAATTTACTTCATTGGAATCAATTTTACATTGATTTTGGATATAAAAAAAGTCATTCTTTATAAGGCTTTTACAGTAAAAACTTGGTTTCTCATTCTGTCCAGAGGGTTAATTTTAAATAACTTTTAGCCAATTATATGAATTTAATTATTAAAAATTTAATATTTATTTTTAATTATTAGATCCAAATTTAATAAATAATACCATTTATTCTTTTACAAAAAATGAATAATACCTTTGGTTCTTTTTATTACCACGGTTAAGGGTAAATCATTTAATTAAGGGTAAAAAAATATTATAAATTTCATAAATTTAACTTAACACTTCACCAAATTTTGTTGGATGAGTATATTTATTCCCTAAAAATTAATAGATTATTTATGAGAGAATTTATTTCCAATTATCTAAAAATATAACATTTATGATAATATATTCAAAGGAAAGAAATTTTTTTCATACTTTCGTTTTGAACAAATCAAATATTTTTATATGGGGATATATAATGTATATTTTAGACTATAAATAAAATTTCAAAATTTAAAATTTTTATCTACATCATGGTAATTTATTTAAAATTTGTAGTGATAATATAATTACCTTATACGAGGACATAATGATGATTTAATAATTTTTTAATTAATGGAATTAGAAAAAAAAATTAATATTAAAAAATATATATATATATTTATATATAATTAATGTCATCCACAGATTTTGTGGAAGAATTTTACATTTTACTGATTATTTAATAGATTTGGTTCGATTATATCATGTTTTTATGATGTTTTTTTGAAATGTCATGTGATAAATATTGTTAAAATTGACATTTATGAAATTTTAAAGCAGATAAAATTTTATTAAATAATATAAAATTACTAAAAATATAAAATTCATAGAAAAGAATTTTATATGTTTTAAAATGACATAAATGACTCATTTATTGGTCTGTTTTCAATTTATACTAAATATATTATCCCTGATAGTGTATATTACATGATATCATGGTAAGAATTAAAAAGGTTAAACAAGGGATAAAACAAAAAGATAGGGATTAAAAAAATTGTCAACACTTGTATAATTTTTATTGGATGAATATATTTCGATCAAAAAGTATCTTATATTCTAATTAAATAATTTTTGAGTAATTTGGATTATAAAATTAATTTATATTAATTTAATATTTTGATGATTTCCAGGAGTGTCCCTCCCCTCCCCCAAAAAAAGGCACATATACTTCTCATTTCAATACAATTAAAACCCTATATGGTTCAGAAAATATCTAACCATATCCCTTCCTAGAGTCCAATACCAAATTATATAGTCTTTATTATAGGTATAACACCCTCCTTAGATGTGTTATGGTGTTAATCAAAGGATATCGTCTAAAGAATAATTATAGTTTTTAATTAAGTGTTTCTATTTTATTTCTAATTCCACTACCTTCAAATCATTTTCCAATATGATAAAATAATAACTTCTTTTTTCTTAAATATACTTTTATTTTATTTTTTAAATATAATAATCAAAATATATCTTCACATACATCAAATGGTAAAAGAATTAATTGTTCATGTGTGTGGTGGACTACCACCTCACAAACTGATATAATTAGTTTTCCATCACCATCCCTAAAGACTGGTTATAGTGATGGAATTAGTGTTTATATATGATATTAATGGGATATTATTCATTATTAAATGATAATATATCATTTAAATTATTACCTTTCCATGCACATTAAAATGATAATGGTGTTTGTGCGTACATGTGACCTTTCACGTCCATGAATAGATGTGATTAATTTTTATCACCACATCACATGAATGATATATATATATGTATGTATGTATGTATATTTAAATTATTTGTATGATATTAATTATATTACGATCATTCTGGAAAGGAAAAATAGTTTTTACCTTCTTTCTATAATAATCATTTAAAAATGAAAACATTACCCATTCATACGTATGACTTGCAATCTCTATGATTGTCACATAGTTTATTTTTTATATCCATATTTTATGTATGGATTTAAAAGTATAATTGAATTATAAAAGTGGTAATTATTTCATGAATATTATTTATATCATACAAAATTCAATTTGTAATCAAGTATCGAATATTGTCAAAAAAACCATTGTCAAAATAATTAATTATTATAGAATTTAAATAAGTGATATAAAAGTAATAATCAAATTAAGAAATGATCCAAATAAAGTAAATAAATAGCCTAAATTTATTATTCATTAAGATAAAGATTCTATTTGATGATTCATACTCAATGTTACGGACTTTTTAACAAAATAATCATTATTTTAAAGGATTTAATTATTTTATCTAAATATTTCTCTTCCATGCCCATGTTTTTATAATTATTTTTAGGAATGTATTCATCTGAAAATAAATGTTTTAAAATTTTTATTCTCTAATTTCTCTCTAATTTTTTCATAAATGAGTCTTTTTAATATTTCATGTAAATTTCATTATTTTAAAATTCATCTTTTACATATTTTATTTTAGCTTTTTTACAGATTTCAAAATAAAAAAAATTAACATATACTATATGAATGAAAATTCAATCATTCATAACACATAAATTATTTAATGATTACTTTATAATTCTTTCATAGATATTTCCAATGATAGTGGTTTCTTTACTATGTGTGTGGTATTTATATTTTAAAAGTGAATTTTAAATTAGAAGGGTATTTTGATATCTGATATTTTTCTACAGATGTGTTTAATAGATTTTTCAAGGGGTTTATTCATGATATTGTCCTTAGACATTATATACAATGGTTTTATACCAATTATTTTTCACAGCTGAGACTTATATGGAATATATGAATGGTTCATCCCCAATATAGTATATAAAAAATGGGTGAGCACAATATAGCTTATGTAAAGGGTGATCCCCATTATAGATCTCTAATGCATTGGGTACTATGAAGATGGAAGTCTTCCATATGGATATTCCATTTGTATAGATGAATGTATTATTTATATGTTAATGATGACCCAAAGGACCTATGTGATATTTATATTCTTTCTAATGAGTTTTTATAAAAAGGTTTTTAATGGGTTCTCACGTTTTCACAAGACTAACGATTTTCATTCTTTATGTCCCTTCCTAAGCTTTTGTGCTCAAAAAACGTGTTAAAATATTATTCACATGGATTAATGAATATTTGGGATAAGGAATATATCAATGGAAAAATATTAATATATATTATCAAATTAAGTCATGTTTTATTTTTAAAAGGGTTTCATTCGGTTGAAAAAATTTGTACTGGGTATAACTGTTCACTTATAATGTATGGGTTTACAATGTAATAGTATTTAATAGTTCTCTAAAAATCTAAAAATAAAATAAATTTTGTAAAATAATGTGATTTATAATTTTAAAATAACTAGAATATGTAATCTTTATGGATGGGTGTCTGTAATACCATTATTGTTTCATTAGTTCTGTTATTAATTTCAAATGGAATTATCTCCCCACTCTCACCTTCTAGACTCAATTCATTAGTCAGTAATCATTTGAATATAGAGAGGTGATCTTGAGGTTATAGGGTCTCTAACATGGTTATTATTTTAGTTATATGAGTTCGGTATGCTACAAATTGGTATGAGATATGTTTCTTGAAAGTAGATCTGACTATAACATGGTTATATTGTTTTGGGGTACAGTATATTGGATACATAAGAAATGTGCCCCAATAATTCAAGATTAATTTAACATGGGATAAACATATTTTTGTGTACTTATCTATAACATGTTCCTTTTTATATATAATATTTTAGGGAAACCTGAATTTCTATTTTTGATTTTGTGATTAGATTTGAGTTATTTGAAATGGAATGGTTTGTATTTGTTGTTATTGATTTATGTTTCAGAAACATTCCCTCTATAGTCAAGAGGTGGTAATCATGAGTAATTTTATAAAAGTATGGGTCGCAAGTCATGTGTGTGCCTACTTTTGGTCTCTATTTGGTTTTTAGTTATATAAATGGAAGGTGATTAGATAGTTAATGTTTCATAAAAAACCTCTATTTTCTTTTCATACATAGATTACTGGTAGAATTATACTCCACTAGATCAAGGATATTATTCTTGGTGTTATTAATTATATTGATCATATTTTCTTGTGATGTCTTTTTTACCTAACCATATAATGGTATGGTTTGTTCTTGAGGCCGGATGATATATGACTTTGTTTTGGGGAGTTGTATGTAAATGTTAGTGTGATGTTCATCCTATAATAACATTCACTATTTGAGATATCTGAACTGTTAAATCTGTACCAAGCATAGTATATGGTTTTCAATGAAATTACCCCACGATGGCCTTTATTTGAGTGTTAGTAGGATGAGAATGTAGTTCCATTATGGTTTTTCCAGTTTATTCACCTAAGGAAATAGACATGTATGAACTATTGGTAGGGGTGTCAAGGTAGGATGGTTCAGTAGATAGACTGGATGACCTTGGGAAGCAGTTTAATTATCAACTATGGCTGAGCCCGGTTTTAGTTATTTTAGGAATCCATTATATAGTACATGTGGATAATCTGTTAAAGAAATATCTACAATTGTATTTGTAGTTCCATTATCCTGTCATATTCTCGAGAGAGGGGAGATATTATTCATTAATGCTGGACTATAACATGTGGTTTATGGATTAATTGTAATTAATTTTGATGATTGAAAGATATGTTATCTTCAATTTGTATTGATTTGAAGAAATACTATGGAAAGATATTATTTTAATTGTAAAATCCTTCAGTATATAATTTTTTTGTGAATGTTAACCAATAATATATAGTGGGGTCTATTTTGAACGATGTTAGAATACCAATATTAATAGTAGTGATAGGCGAGACGTGTAATGGGGATTCTAATAAATGAAAGCATAGACATGTAGAGACCTGTATTGGGAAGCTAAAATTTAATTTTTAAGCTTCCACCATGATGTTGATCAACAGAGTGGAGTTTCATGTGTATAAAAATATCTCACATTTATCTATGTGTGATCAGTCACAAAAAGGTTTTTTAACTTTTCTAATGATGGGAAATTTAAAGAATGTTTTACAGATTGCCTCATAGTAATATTAAGTATGGGGACCAAATGATACATAGGTTTCTAAGGTGGGAAAATTAAATATATTTAGAATTATTATATGGTGATAATCTATATGTGGGGGTTGTGGATGCACTCATGATTTCTAGTAGTGGGTTTAGTGGTTTATAGTGAGTGTGATTCTATATGGATGATAATATTCAATGATTTTGTATTAGATTCATTACCATATAATTGAGATGATGTGGTAAAACATGATGTAGGTCCATTTATATTTATATTTACAATGTGATCTTGTTTATTTTTAATATTATGTGGTGGATATTGGATGATGGTTAGTGTGTTTATGTGTAATGTAATGACGTGATTCTAGATGAGGTATGGGAATCAAGTATAATGTGTTATAGTTGTGTTGGTAGATTGAATCTATTGAAATAGGGGTAGTAATATGGTATGATACTATAAATTTATCAGTTATGTTTGTTTTTGTACGAATATTTATGTAATTATAATATTTGGGAGTTTCAAAATCAGGAATTAGTTTGTATGAGGTTTACATTCATGGAAATTAGGAAAGTCTGATGTGGTTTGAATGGATGTAGTGTTTCAGATGTTTGGTGACTAGGTGACTTGAGTTTAAAAATTATATAGTAACTATTAATACATAAGAAATTTCAGCGATAATTTTCTAAATGGTGGAGAGGTTATAATTGCCCAAGTCCTCATGTGAGGCAATTTGTTCCTAGGAGTGGCATATCCCTATGTGTTTTTGTATAATTCAGTTACTATAGGGTGTCGAATAATATAAATGGTTCAGTTAGAAAAATAATCCTAGGTTTCAAGATCTATCTTTTTAAGATAGGGTCATTAGGTACTTGATGAAACTTGAATGAGATTGGGTGAAACTGTGTGGTCCACTGGAGACCTTATAGACTTAGGGGTATGAACATTATGGAAAAATAATACCCATTAAAAGTTTACTAAAAAAATTTATCATCTTATTGGCTTTTAAAAATAATTTAATCAATATCATTATTAATATTTTTAAAATCTACAATTCATCCTTTGATAACATTAAATGCAATGGATCAATCAAATCCCCTCTCCACATCGATTAACTCATCCCTTGTTTAGAATTTTCTAGAATATGAAAACATTTATGGTAAACTCATTGGAGGGAATTTCTATTTGTTAGTAAAGATATCCATCGTAGTATATCCATTATTTCTTCACTATTTCATTGAGTCTCATCTAATATTTTCATTAAGGCATTTATCTATATATCATAGTTTTTATATTCATCAAGTTTAATTTTCTAATGATTCTCAACAAGTAGGCTCATGTGTATATCATGTAGTCCACATATTCTCATTACCTATTTTATACATGCATTTATGAATTATTTGAAATATTATAATGGGTAGAGAAATATTTGTAAAATTGTAAAATTTTATTATATTTTTAAATTTAAATAAATTTTATTTCATTGAAAAAAAATTTACATGAAAAAATATATTTAAATAAACCATTATATACTATTATAATATTTTTATTAAAATTTACAGTTATCTCCTAGTCTATAAATTAATGGGAACGAATAGTATTCAAAAAAATATGAAATATGTGTTTATATATGTATATATATATATATATATAATTTTTTATATAGTTCAAATGTATTTTATTAGTTTCTAGGATATAATCCCCAAATTTTAAGAAAATCATTTCATGATTTAAAGACCAATATATTTTAAGGAACATATTTTTATAGTTGTTATGTCTATTCCTATAAATAAAAATAATGTAAACTATTAAAAAAATTAATTATATTTTTTATAATTTAATAGTAATAATTCATACAATATTTATATAATAGTCAATGATAAAGATCAAATCATTTGATGTTAAAAAAGATTTATTTTTTAAAAAGAATGTTTTTATCTACAAATTATTTTTTAAAGTATATAAATTAAATAAATCATTGTTAATTATTTATTTAATTAAATTAATATTTTATATATTCAATTAAATACTTTAACATTCATTAATGTTTTTTGACATGGAATGGAAAGAATGTAAACTCGGTTTTATGCTTAAAATTTTATTTTTTAGAAACATTATTTATTTTTCTCACATATTTTAAAAACATATTATGTAACTTATAGAAATAGAATGTTTAAAAAATTATTCCATATTTCATATCCTAATAAATAATATAATTTAAAATTTCAACATAATATTTTTTCAAAATTAATATTTTGAAAGGTAAAAAATTAGTCAATGTTGTTAGGGTTAAAAAGAGTTTATATGGGGTTAACATAAGATATTATGGTAAATAAACCAAATAAAAATGTCTAAATATTATTTTTTTAATATATTTTGACATTATATTATCATAAATTTTAGTTATTGGACATCTGATTCAAATTTCACTAGAATGTGACTTTATATTTTTTAAATCATTTATGTAATCCATGTGTTTCCCTCCCCTCACTTGAAAATGCCACCTCTTCTTCTCCCCTATTCAATAAAAATTGAGACATTGAGATCACCATATACCAACCTAGAAAAATTCCTATATTACTTCCCTTCATTCTTTTTCTCTTTTTTTTATTGTAGTATCATCCAATGAAGGATTAAGGTGTAAGAAAAAGGTGATATCTCAAATAGGTGGTAGTCGTCTTACACGACACATTAAAAATTAAATTATTCTTTTAGATCCTCTAAATATAGTGTATCCATACAAAAAATATGAATCCAGTATCATAAATATACTTATATATTTTTATTGTTTTGTTAAAACAATTATCTATTTCCTTCCTATCCGTTGGAAGATGTTAACATCGCTTCTGTGTATATGTCAACTACCACCTATATGAAGGGATGTGATTATTTTTCCATTATCTGTTCACCTGGATGGTCATATTGGAATATTTAATGATCATATATGATAATTATCATCTAATTATTATTATTCAATGGTAATTACTTTTTTATCATTCATTCATTCCAACCATCAAAAAGTGAAAACATCACTCATGTGTATATACAGACTACTGTCTATATAATGTGACGAAATAGTTTTTATATCACTGATTTATATTAATGGTTTTAATAGTGAGGAAAATTAATAAATATTATTCATATTTCATGATTAATATTATAAATTTTATGTGACCATGGAAATGTTTCAACTACAAATACCATTGAACTGAACCATGCAAGGTAAATTGAACAATTTTTATATGACTGATGATTTTAATGAGGAAAGTATTATCAAAAGAATAATATGAAATTTAAAAAAAATAATGAAATTTAATATAATTATTAATATGGATCTATAATATATGTATTATATAATTATATTTATTATATAGGAGTTTTGAATTTGTATGATTCAAGATTGGGTATGAGTAAAGGGTATATCTTTTAATTTCATTCGTTATAGGATAGTGTTTGATAAGTTTTCATTTGTGGAAGTAACAGATTTATTATCCATTAAAAACCATTTATTTTCTTCCCATTAGGTTATTTATTTGATTTTTATATATCAGTAAAATTTTCCTCTCTTTGATATTCTAAAATATTGAAAAATATATTTTTTAGAAAATTTCCCTAATTTCTTCATTAGTCTATGAACTATTTCTTCAATCATTATGTTCATTAAATTTTATTATGAATAGTATTTTATATGGACATTTTTTTGATGTAACGTAAAAATGTATATATAATTTTCTTTTAAAATGAATAAAAATAATAATTATTTAATTAAGTGGTTGTTTCTGATTTCAAAAAAAAATTGAAAGGAATATTTTTTAAAATTTTTACCTCACAAACATATTTTCTGACTCCCATGACTATTTTTTTATTTAAACCTTCCTTTAAATATTTTTTTATATCAAATTCTAATAATTTGACCAATATTCAAGTAATTTATTATTTTATTAAAAAAATTAACAGAATAAAATGGATGTTTTCTTTTTATTTTCAATGCAGGTTTTAAATAAATTTTCATCTATGTCAACATCATTTATGGAATCTTTATATCATTGGGATTTTGTGATAATATCTAATTTTGTATATGAATTATGATGATAATGATCATATTATGATTACATGAATCTCATTTCTCTCCCACATATAAATTACTCTATGAATAGATAAAAAAATTCACATATGATATCACCCACTTACTTTCTCTAGGTTGATTATGATTATGTAACCATGACAGTTTTAAAAACGTATTTTATTTACATGGGTTTTTTTATGATGATATAATAAATTTTTAAGATATTTTATCAAATATATATGTATCATTTTTATTATTTTATAAGTAGACCAAGAATTATATATCTATCAAATGAATTGGGTAAAGATGATAGAGTTCAAGAACTATTATGAGAAAACAGAGTTAATAAAAACATATGAGATTGTATAATTATGAGACTCTAAATAGATGATTTATTTAAGAAAATCCTATGATATTATGGAGTTAATAAAATCCTAATAGATGAAAAAATCAAAAAAATCCTAATAGATGATGGAGTTAACTCTATGTAAGTTACGTCTAAGAGAGTATTTGAATTATCATATTTAAGTAATTTCATAATGAATGTTTAAGGACCAATAATTTCATATGATTTTATAGGATTATGATTAATCCACACCATTTTTATGACACATCATTAGGCTTATGTTATTCACTCATTGATAATTATTTATTATTATTTATTACTCAATCTTATGACTTTGGTGTTTTGAAATAAAAAATATTTATCCATGACTTGTGATTGATGGTCTATTACATGTTGGATAACATTGTAAGTTAGTATTATGATCACATGCATGTATTCTTATTTTATTCTCACTTTTGTTCATTTATTGATATCTCATATTTTTACCCTTACTAGGTATCTGAGATCACCCATTGTTATGTTCCCATTTTTTCCATGGTTATGAAGAATGGTATGAAGTAACAAATGTCTAATAAGGGTACTATTATAGAAACACATTGTGGAAAATATTGAAGATCTTTTATGAAATAATTTTAATATATATAGTCTCTAATTAAAATAAACCATTATGGTCCTCAATTTTGTATTATTTTGAAATGCATTAAATATTCATCAAAAAATGATTTATTATTTATGTATATTATACTTGGGACACCTTGGTTTTAATTATAATAATGTTTTTTTAGAAATTTAAATTATAATTTTTTTTAAACTTTGGGGATATGTATTTTTATATGATAACCATAATTCCTTGTTAATGTAGAGATTATTTTTAGTCATAGAATATAAATATTTATCTAGATACTTGCAAGTGGATGTAATTGTGGAACATATAGATCAAGGGGTATCAACTCTTAAAGTTCCAACTTGTGTATTAACATGATCGTCCTTGATACATGATGAGAATGCATAAGACTAAAATCCTAGATAAATACTCATGAATGATATGATTTAGATAATTCACATTTTCATTATTTACCACTATAAAGTATTTTAATTGATAATGACCAAGGATTATAAAGGTTAATCCTAAGGTGACATACATTGAAAAGAAAGTTTCATCATTTAGACATCCTAGTGATGACTTTTTAATGGATTTAACATGGAGAAATCATATTTATGTTGAATGTGATGGAAAATGAAATTAATTTATTTTGGGGCAATATAATTTATGGGATCTATAATGAAAAATAAATTTGTGATTATTATATAACTTTCTAAATCTATAAATCATGTCACGATTCAAAACCAGAAAAGGAGGAATGAATGTATTGTTGAGTCCTTCATGAGGAAACATGCACCTTATTTAGTTGGTCTGCAAAAACATAAATTGATGAGAAGATGATCAATTCCACTAATTTTCTTCTCTGGTTCTTAGGGCATGAAAAATATATTTTTCTCTTTATCATTTGGAAATACATTCAGATCAATGGTGAACTCTTATAAAAAATATACGGAATATGAAGAAATTGGATTCATATACTAGTACATTATATAGATTATTTTTCAATATGTACCTTCCTTATATTCTTTATACATGAATGGGGATGGAATATGTTGAGCTAAATAAGATTGATAGTGATTCTATTAGTAAAAATCATAAAAAATTTACAATACTTGTGTGGTAAACATATGATAATATCATTAAACATGAATATAATATCGATTAACTCTTCAATTCCATAGAAACAAGTCTCCCAAAGGTCTTAATCATAAGGTAATTTTAATGTAATGAATTAACTGTTTGGTGTTATCTCAAGGTTTTAATAAAAATCGGATTCAACCATCAATATCATGGTTTTGATAAGAAAAGAAAGATATAATACAAAGGAAATTCTAAAAATAAAAACCATATAGGGAAGAAGGTGTGTATTTCAATATTCAAGATTTATGGAAATAAACATTGAAACAATTATACTAATATTTATGGTAAATTATTTACATATTAAAAAAATAAAATCATGAGAAATAATACTAAAGTTATGTGATCAGGCCAATCAATATTGGTGGGAATGATAAAGTGATTGCACCACCCATACTCTAGTGATATAACTAAATGGAGTATATATATTGTGGAAATTAGTGAATGAATCTGACTATTAATGATATAATTTAGAGTTAGAATCAAATTTACCATGAATGGTCCAAAGTCCATCATTTTTATTGATTTTTGATAACCCTCATTTTAGGAATGAGGGGGAACCCTTACAAGGCCAGTAGGTTTAGATATTACATATCTGGTTGGCTTAAGAGACATTACTTGACCTGAATGTCTTAGGAAATTCAACAAAAATATACACGAACTACCCCTCCCCAGCATCTACATCAAGATGGTATCTCTCCACCTTCTCAAGGTTGTCTGGCTATGCTTCCCATGCAAGCATAGGCTGGTCGTAATGGTATATCCATACACTCTCATTCTTCCAAATCCATTAGTTCTTCTCTGGTGAGTGCACCTACTATGAATCCTCCACTGGGGCTACTCCTTTTTTTAGATTTTGTCTGTGGAACTACACTGATCATGTGGTCTAATGTCCATGATGAGGCTTGAAGTCCTTAAATGTGACCTGAAATCCTTACTGACTTGAAGGCCTCGGTGGGCCGAAGGCCTTAAGGACTCCAATCCCAAACCAGTATCTTAATGTGAATATTTTTGACTGCTATAATACAAAATAGTTCCTTCTATATTAACTACTATTGTTGCAGCTATAGTACTTGCACAGTACTGTTACAGTGTCTGCTACAGTGCCTACTACAGTACCCCAAAATTATACCTCTTCCTAGTTTCAAACCTGGGTCTCGTGGATGCACTTAGAGATACCTCACCAACTGGTCTAAGGCTCATGTGCATTTAGAAACTTATTTCACTAAGAAACAAAGGTAAATCTCATTTGTTCAAAAAATATAAAGTGGTCCATGAGATTTATGTTGTAAAAGGTTCAAAAATAATCCACGATAGTAAGACAACTATTTTATTTCTTTCAAGATATATATATTTCTTTTTATTAATGAATAATTTTATACTGTTAATATGTCACAACCACAAGGATTGGATAATGAGTCAATAGAAAAAATACATAACGGTACAATGATAACATCTTATGTATATAGATTGTCTTTTATAAATATTGGTTGGAATGTGATTTCAGAGAGTATTTTAATTTTCCCTCTAGATTAATTATAATTGATTTATGGTTGGATTGGATTTCAATACATATATACCAAATCAATTTCAATGGAATTTAAGACACATTAGATATTTTAAATAATATAATAATCCTCATTATGTGTGAGAATGGATATTAACTTCTAATGGAATCGACATTTTTTGTACGGGTATTACTAAACATTCATTAGGGTTTTATATCTCAAATAGTTGGGGGAAAATAGAATTTTTTTTAAAGATGATATATCTCCCAGAAATACATGTCTGTTATGATTAAAAAGCAAAATAAAATCACAAAATTTTTAAAACTGGAGATTTATAAATATCCCTTTGAAGGAAAGGAAAAGATAATTAGGAACCTGGGGGAAAATACACATTGATTATATTCCTATTGTTGATGAATATGATGATGTATTTTTTACGAATTTATTATGTTCCATAAAATTTTAATGTTGAGTTTTCAATATATGTCAAACCTAGTGTTATTCCTACTTTAAAGTATCTATTCTGTGTAGCCCTGATTGGGTTGTAGTAATTGAGGAACAAACTCCAGAATTATATAAATAATGGATTAATACACCATATTTTAACCACATAGGGTGTACCTATTCTTTTTATTAATAAGATATATGGAAGAAATCATATATTGTATTATTATTGATAGAGCTCATATTTTCATATTTATACATATTTTTTTAACTGATTTAATCCCTTCCCATTAATAAATTTGATCTTATTTGCATCATTTTATGTCTTTCGGAGAATTTTGAGATTAAATGTAAAAAGTGATTAATTCTGGACATTAAAAATGATTTATATTACCTATGTATTTCGATCATAACTCATAAATTTTGTATCCAATTAACCTTATTCCATTTTTTTAGGATGAAATTGTTTGTTTTCTACAGATTATTCTTCTTGAAAAAGTTCCAATTCGAACTCCAACAGGCCAAAACAATTCGGTCAATGTGAAAAGTTATTCTGGACGGCAGAAATGACCATGACTCATTCAAAGAATCATATCTCGGACAAATGAACTCCAAATGTAGTGATTATAATTGGGTTATAAATATTCTAGAAGGGTCAAATGATAGAAAAATATCAGGAATAAATTTATTCATTAATTCCGCCAATTCCATGGTCAAAGAAGGGTTGGTGGAATAGTGGTTGGCGTCCAGGAAAAGTGTCTTCCATTTATGTGGCCATAACTCCTTCCACATGTCTCCATATGGATTCGAACTCCATTCCTCACCTCCTATTAGAATGATCCTCGGCCTCATTCGGCTAGAAGGGGGCACAATCGAAGCTATAATTCTAGAGGACCGATTCTGGAGGGGAAAATTTTTTTCTTTCATTTCACTCGTTTCTTCTTCTTATTTCTGTAATTCCTTATTCATCCTCATCATTCACAAATACCCTTACCATGGTGGGGTAAACTTATGAGTTTATTGGGGGAGAGATGGTTTTATCTTTTGTAATTTTTTAGTTCTTTCATTTGATTGAATAAAAACTCTCTCCTCTACGTTGTTGGTTTCAAATTCTAATAAAGGGTTTTATTATCTTATGCGATTGTATTTGATTTAATATTATGTTTTTATTATTACATTGGTAAATTTTCATAATATCCCTCCACTAGGTTCTATTCTTTATAATATGTAATAGATTCGGGCTTAGTGGTGAAGTACTCGGCGATCGTCAGTACGTGTGGCAGGGGTATTGAATATTCTTAATTGTTTTGGATAAACAAGACCAGATTGGGAATTACCTAACTCAATTGAGGGTATTCGATACATCTGTTTAACACATAGGAAGGAGATTAGACGAAGCTACGATATTGGTATGGTTTACCCTCACCATCACCATTTACCAAGGGAGTGATAGGAAGCGATCGTGAAATATCACTTAAACTGACATAGCAGAAGATGATTGAATAAAATTGGAACTATGATATCATTACAATTGAAAACCCAACCCCAACCCGATCACTCAATTCATTTGAATATTTTAAATCACATGTTTTGTTAATTTATTTTTAATATTTTACTTTATTTCTATAATTTCTTTCATTGCTTTGATTTCAAATCCAAACAATATCAAAAACCACCCAACTTCATTATCTAATATTATAGTGACAAACTTGATTTTTGAGCACTCCTATCTGGATAAAACCTTGGTTAACCTCTATACTATATTTTAACATAGTAAATATTTGTTTTTTCGACACCCCATGAAAGGAATGTGTCAAAACATGGTGCTATTTCTGGAGAGGTGGTGCCACAATCTCATTATAAATATTTAACACTTTTAAAAAAACCAAAAAAAATATTTTTACATTATGTTATCAAATGATTATTTCTTTCATTCATGTAAAAACTACCCACATTTAGAAAAATCTGATGAGTCTGGTTATGATATAATTCAGATGCAAGAACTCAAAAATGACATAGAAAAACTAGATAACAAAGTAAAACTTGCATTTGAATATGTTTGTGCAATGATGGAAAAACTAGAACTTATGAATGAACCCGAGGAGGACAAGAAGGAAGAATTATTTATTTAGCTATATGTGGGAGAGAAAAAAGATCTAGACGAATTCTGGAATGAGTTTGAAGAACTACTTGATCCACATATTCCATACAAAGTAGAAGATCCAGAACCAATGATGGAAGGCACCACCAAAGCAGTGGAATAATAGATGGATGAGCCTGACTAGCCACCTATATCATGTGAAATTCAACTACAAGAGAAACCTCGTTCTAAAGAAAAAATTGAAGTCAAGCTGATTAAGGGAGATAATATTATTCTTTACTCTTTTCATTCATATTATATAGAATCTGAATAGAGTATCACCTTCCCTTGCTTGAAATTTTCAGGTTTGGACAACAAATGTATTGCATTGGTGGATGAGGAAAAATAAGAAGACATGCCTGAAGAAGAACATATTGAGCTCCCTTAACTAGATGAATGCTTATTAGAGGAACATCACGATGAGATATAAGTGGATTTACATGAGGAAAAAGATACACAAGATGATTACATTGAAATGTATGAGTTTGATATTGATTCATCATGTTTTAATATTATTCAAATTGAATTACTTTCTGATTATCTCATTTGTCATTCTTCTGATGTGACATACATTGAGGAACCGTTTGAGAATGAAGAAGAAGTTGTGAAATTGGAAACCAATAAAGAGTAGGACTCATTCTTTATCCTAACCCCACCATACAAGATGCATATCATTTTCATGGGGGTAGATTTGGTTTACCATATTCATGTAGTCATCAACAAAAAGGAAGAAGTTCACGATAGAAAGAATATGTTCTGGTGGTTCATATTAAAGAAACATCACCCACCATCGGATTTGGGATAACCAACTTAAACTGCCCATCTGGAGGAAGTCAAAACCCAGGGACCACTTGGGGGATAAAACCAAGATCTATCATTATACACCCATTATATTTCTATTTTCTTTACATTCAATAATGTTATTATGTTTTCATTATCAACCATTGTTTTTAGGTTTTTATATTCGTAGCACTTATGAGCTTAACTCAACATTTCACTACTAATAAGTCAGGTTGTACCTTTCCTTTACACTTTATGGATTGCTATGATTCAATTAAATATATTCGTACATGTTAAATCAATTTGAATGCACTGTGGACACTGTATCATTTATGTGTGGGGAGGGAACCTTTGTAGTTTAGTATTTTCAATTAATTTTATCAAAAAAATTGTGTGTTTTTAAAATTTTTGTGTGTTTTTGAAACTTTTGAGCTAAAATTATTATCATCACAAATTTATAAAACCCATTTCAATGAGTGAAACAATTTATCTCATGAAACTAAGGATACATGAATGTTGAAAATGACTTTGTTTAAAGTTCAAATATTTTGAACTTTCATGAAAAGTACTCTGATTTTTTAATCCCATGCCACAATTCACTGTCATTATATTTTAAATCACTTTCCTTTAAGGCTTATAAACCTATTTTTCATACACTTTTCATTCACCTCATTTTTTGAGAGAACCATACCTTTCTTGATTTAACCATAATTTGACTTATTCCTATCAAAACTTGAGGGTTTGAGGTACATGTGTTTTAAATTATTGATGCATTTCTTTGGTATTAAAGACCCCTTTTCTAAATAATCTTTTATATAATGGGACACCTCGTACATTTAATCCTCTTATCCCATAGAATCCATGAACAACTTGTTAGGTTAGCCACATTACAAGAAAATTTTCTCTATCCAACCTACTCTTGAAGTGAAATTGCATAATCTAGTTGAACATAAGTGTGGGGGAGCTATCTTTTGTTGTGATACCTAATTTGGAGATAATTTGGGTGGAAACTAAAATGTTGAAGAAATGTTCTTATTGCTGAAAAAAATCGTTCAGTTGAATGTTGTGCCTTTTCTGGGGCTTTCATGTATGAGAAGTTTTGCCTCTCTGGAGCTTCCAATGAAAAAGAAAGTTGTCCCTATCTGGAACTTTCATAAAAAATATTGTTTGAGATGACTGATAATGTTTCTGCTAAAATGATTAATTGTGTGAAATTTCACTGATTTTTCATGTTGTAGGAGATTATTAACTCTTAAGGGGAGTGAAGAGGAAACTACACTTGAGTAAAAATTAAAATAATGCAATTTTTCTTCAAAAAGAGCCCAGCACTGCTTATTCAGCCACATAATTTTTCACATCTAAATCCTACCATCCTAAAACCACAGAACAACTCTATAAAGTCCTCATTATAAACATATGTCCTTGACTCACATCGGGTGGAGATTTAGAAATTTTTCAAGACTATGGTGACCCTTTCATGAGTACTGGATGAGAAAGACATTGTTGAAAATTGATATTTGTGTGATGAGAAAAGAAATGAATGTTAGGTAAGTGTTTTGTGTACATGGGAGAATGAATGAATAGGAAATATATTTTGAAATGAATTGAGAACTTGTAATAATGTTTGTTTATAAGGCATTATATATTTTGTTTCTTGGTGATAAATTGATGGATCTCAAGGATATATGTTTTAAAATTTTCTTTGATTTAATATCGATGTTTACTTGTCCAGGTGTCCAAGTGCTAAGTGTGGTGGAATTGACAGAGCTCATATTTTCATATTTATAAATATGATTTTAGTTTATTTAATCCCTTCCCATTAATCAATTTGATCTTATATTCATCATTTTATGACTTTTGGTGAGTTTTGAGCATAAATGTAAAAAGTGGTTAATTTTGTACTTTAAACAAATTTATGTTGCCTATGTATTTCGAGCATACCTCCTAAATTATTTATCCAATTAACATTATTCCTTTTTTAGGAATAAATTTTTTGTTTTCTACCAATTATTCTTTTGGAAAAATTTCCAATTCGAACTCTAATAGGCCAAAACAAATCAGTCAATGTGAAAAGTAAATCTGGACGGCAGAATGGACCATGACCCATTCAATGAATCATATCTCGGACAACCGAACTCAAATTTTAGTGATTACAGTTGGGTTATAAATCTTCTAGAAGGGTCAAATGATAGAAAAATATCAGGAATAAATTCATTCATTAATGCCACCAATTCCATTGTCAAAGAAGGGTTGGTGGAATAGTGGTTGGCGTCTAGGAAAAGTCTCTTCCATTTAAGTGGCCATAACACATTCCACATGTCTCCATATGCATTAAAACATCATGGTTGGATGGCCGAATCCATTCCACACCTCCTATAAGAAGGAACCTTGGCCTCATTTAGCCAGAAGGGGGCATAAACGAATCTATCATTCTGGAGGACCGATTCTGGAGTGGAAAATTCAGTTATTTATTTTCACTCATTTCTTCTTCTCATTTTTGTAATGCCTCCATCTTCCTCATCATTCACAAATACCCTTACCATAGTGGGGAAAATATATGAGGTGATTTGTGGATGGAAGTTTTTATCTTTTTTAATGTTTGAGTTCTTTCATTTGATTGAATAAAAACTCTCTCTCTTCTGTGGTGTTGGTTTCAAATTATAATAAACGGTTTTATTATCTTATGTGATTGTATTTGATT
This sequence comes from Viscum album, assembly GCA_963277665.1. Lineage (NCBI taxonomy): Eukaryota > Viridiplantae > Streptophyta > Magnoliopsida > Santalales > Viscaceae > Viscum > Viscum album. The sequence goes on along the minus strand of OY728120.1, from coordinate 1,759,135,480 downwards.
TAATATTATATTAGTATTATTGCTTTGGTAAATGTTCATAAATTCCCTCCACTATTTTCTCGTCCATATATGATGGAATAGATTTGGGATTAGTGTTGAAGTACTCAATGATGGTCAGTACGTGTGGTAGGGGTATTGAATATTATTAATTGTTTAGGATAAACAAGACCTGATCAAGAATTTCCTAAATCAGTTGAGAGCATTCGATACATGTGTTTAAAACATAGGAAGGAGATTATACCGAGCTAAAATATTGGTAAGGTTTACTCTCACTATCACCATTTACCAAGGGAGTGATAGGAAGCGATCATGAAATATCACTTAAACCGACTTAGTAGAAGATGATTGATTAAAATTGGAACTTTGATAACATTAAAATTGAAAAACTAAACCCAACCTTATCACTCAATTCCATTAAATATTTTTAATCTCATGTTTTGATAATTTATTTTGAATATTTTACTTTATTTCTATCTTTACTTTCGTTGCTTTGTTTTCAAAACCAAACAATATCAAAAACCACCGAACATCATTATCTAATATTAAAGTGACAAACTTGATTGTTGAGTGCTCCAATATGGAGACAAACTAAGTTAAACTCTATACTATATTTTAACATTGTAAATAATTTTTTTTTCCACACCCCACGATAGTCATCTGTCAATTATCAAGAAAATAACAAGATCATTATCATGAAAATTTATCGTCAACCCCATATTGTTGACTTTATTAATTAACATCATGCATATAATAATTTTTTCAATATTTATCTACATTATCTATATGATGAATCAAGGTTAAATAAGTGGGATATACCTAGGAAAACCATTTACAAAAGGTATATCCATTATAAAATTATACTTATTCTATTTAGACATAAAAATTCACCACTATGTTCATGGATATAATAATTACAATCATTAGAGATTACCTTGATTAGTTTTGAGAAGAATTTATAGATGGTGTTATTTATTATTCTAATATAAAGGAAGAGTATATTTAACATTTTACGATTCTATTTAATACTTTGAGTATGGTGAAGTTGTATAAAATTTTTAGCAAGTGTGAATTCTTTCAACAAATGGATTCATTTTAATTCATGTAATCCCAATCATTGCTATATTAGTATATCGATTGAAGATGGATAATATTAAACATATCCAAGAAAAACCATTATTAAGGAGATCTAAATAATTAATGGGTTGTATGGATACTATTGATAATTTTTTTAGATATATCACATATATCTAATCCAATATCTATGTTTACTCAAAAGGAATCCAAATTCCATTTGAATATTTCTGTGAGGAAAATTTCATGGATCTAAATGAGGGTTGGATAGTTAACATATTTTAACACATCCCTATAGTGGATAATGTTTTTTATCTATAGTGATGTATCAAAAAGTGACTATGATGCATCCTCCTAATAATTATATTTTGATAGCTTATGCTACAATAAAATTGAAAATTCCTTATAGAAATATTCTAAATCATGATTTTTAGTCGGAAGTATTAATTTATTCATTGAAAATATAGAGGCATTATCATTATTGTAAAATATGTGATATATATACATATTATATAATATATAGTTATATATTTACATAGAAAGAGTTTAATATGTATTAGAGGGGATTATTGTAATTGATTAATGATTTTCACTTCATAATACACTACCATCATGGGAAGAAAAACACGGTGGATGTTGATCACAGTTAGAAGGATCATGCTATTTTTTCCATCATAAGGATTGAAATAGATATATTATTTATGGATTTCCATATAATAGAGCCTGAAATCATTATTAATGGAAATATATCATATTTTTCTCAGAGAAATGTTTAACTATCTATACAAATGATTATTAAAGCAGCGTAGAAGAAATATGTGGAACTATATAAGAAGGAAAAGAATGATCATAAATTAAAATGTTATTATTATAGAATCATATGGTTTGAGAATGGGGTATGTATCACTCCAATATTATAATCGAAGAATGACAAGATAGATAAAGCACATTTTTCATTATTCACTATCCATCCTTGATATATGATGATGTGTGTGTATATATATATATAAGAATTTTTTGGTGGGATAACATGAAAAATTATATTTTGTAGTTTGTATCTCGATTCCTAAAGGGTCAAATGTTAAAGATGATAGACTGATGTCAATAGGGATTTTAGTAACATTACCCCTACCATAAAAAAAATGTAAAAACATTACCATGGATTTAATCCTTATAATCTCAAATAAATAAACGGAACAATATTAGTTTACTTGTATATGATCATCTTTCAAAATAAATACATTTTATTTCAATAATATATGATTTCTCTTTGGAATAGATTTCTATAATATATATTGAAAAAGAGGTAATGTTTAATACAGTACCACAATCTATTATATCTAAATAGGATGCGAGTTTTTTGTCGAATTTTTGGAAAATTTAATATAAGATTTTCATTATATGATTTTGATTTAGCAATATAATTCATCCTCAGATAGATATTCAAGAGGAGTGCACCATTGAAATACTATAAGATATTTTGAGATATTTTTTTTTTGGTTTTCAAATTTTTTTGGATCAAAAACTTCATTGTGTGTAATTTCCATAAAACAGTACCTTTTATTGTATAATTTATAAGGATCCTTATGAGTCCTTCTATTGAAGGATGTACATATATCCAACATGTTGGGATGAAATTTGGAAGAAACATGTGTTTGGGACATAAATATATGTGGAAAAGAAAAGGAATGATAGATCCATTTAACAACACATCAGGTCAACTCAAGGATAACATAAAATTTCTGCTGACAATCGTCAATAATATCTAGAGTTTGGATTCGGTGAAAAGTTATTCCAATGAATATCTACTTGGCTAAAGGTTAGGAGATTGGGAATCTAGTTAAATAAAATCCCTATATATATCATTACGTCTTAAATTTTTAATCATATTATAATGGTTACTTATCACTGTGTGATTTCAATAAACTGATGACATCTCAGGATTTTTGAAATCAAATATTAAGTTAGATAGTGTAGAAGATACAAAACATCAAGATTAAACGAACAAATTATTATTATTATATAAATTTTACAATTATTAAATAGTTGTTAAATTATAGAGAATGAATATGATAAAATTAAATATGAAACAAATATAGTTTTACTAATCCATATAAATATATTGGTAAATTATTATAAAATAATCCCATTTTTTTAGAAAACTAATTTTATTCTTCAAAAATAAATTTTCATCAAAATTGGGGGCTCATATATTTTATTATTGAATATTATAATAAATTTCTATAAATTTTAGAAAATATATTACATATAATTAATTTAATTTTTAAATTTAGCACGTCAAAATTATCTTACGAGGAATCTTTGATAATTTTATAAAAATATTTATTTTTTAGTGAATTGTGAAAAATATAATTTCTTTGAAACATTCATTTTCATTATATTTAATAGTATAATTAAGATTAAAATTTTATTTTAAGTAAATTAATTACACTTTAGTTATATATAATCTTATTAATTTCTTTCTAATCATCTTCATACCTAATTTTACATATGTCACAACATTTTTATGTTTAAAAACTCATTTTTCAATAAGAAATTGTTTTTTGATTTCTTTTTTGGGATTAATAGTAAACTAAATTATTCTAGTACTATTATTTTAATGATAAAAAATTTTCATATACCAAATCTATAGAAGCAAATTTGTTAAATAGGGTTCTTCTGTCATTGGTAAATATGAATAGTAACATTAGTAATTTTTATTACCCCGTTAAAGGGTACATTTAGTAATTAAATTTTAAATAAAATTAAAAGGGCTAAAAAATGACCTCAAAAAATTTATTATTAACTACTTAGGCATCAATTTCTTCCATAATCATCCATGATTTTTTGATATGGTAATTTATGTCCATTTAAAATAGATTATGACATTTATAGTATTTTTTCATGAAATGTCAAACAGGTCAAACTATTGTCCTTAATGACTAAAATATTATTAATATGGTTTATCTAGAGGTTTTATAAGACTATTAATTTTAATTATAAATATATAGGACTTATCTTTATTCTGGTAAAAAAATATTTTTTGTTGATAAAATAATTACGTTAAATTATTATACAACGTTGACATAGTAATTATTAAATTAATGGAAAAATAGATGATATTTAAAATATTAAACAAAATATAATTTAAGAAAAATAATATTAAACTTGATTTTTATATATTAGTTGACATTTTATTGATATAATAAAAATATTTTTTTTTCAATTACTACATGTAATCTTGATATTGTTAAAGTAAATGGAAGGAATAATTCAAAAAATGTCATTAGTTATATTTTAATATAAATAATAATTTATTAAATAACATAAATATCAAAAAAAAGATTTTATTAAATATAATTATTATGTTATGGTTTAAAATATCTTCCATTTTACAAATATTACATTTTTTCTATTTTTAGAAATTAAATTGACCCTAAAAGTGAAAACAATTTTGTTGTCACATTACATTTTAAAAGGTTTGAAGAGGGGCTAAAATAAAAAGATATGGGTGTAAAATGACATAAGTTTTCTATGTATCATTTTATTAGATGATTTAGACCCATTATCGTCATTTATATTTAATAAATTACTTTGGTGAAAATTTTAATTGAATATTAAATTATATTAATTTAATTGTTTTTTGGAATTGCAAGAGTTCCCCTCTCATCTTATATAAATAGACACATATTACTATCATTTAATGGAACATAAATTTCATTTTTTTTGTAAATTACCTTACACAATACCATAACATAATTCTTACCCTCATTCTATTGGTCTTTTTGAAACATATTACCAACCTTAATGGTCATATGGAGTTACAAAAATAAGGTTCCTCAAAGAAGGGGTATCACTTTTAATCGAGAATTTCTATTTTTTTATTATTTAGCTGCATTAAAATATTCTAAAACAATGAGAAAATTAAACAATTATAATAAATATACATTTTTGTTTTTATGATAATGAAAGAACCTATTCCCATCTCCTCTAATATCTATTGGGCGAGAAAATTATCAATCATGTGTACGGAGGACGACAGCCTCGCGAACAGAGGATATTTTTTCCCATGACTACATCACATGGATGGATTATAATGCTGGGATTAATGTTTATATATTATATTCATAAAATATTTATCATTATAAAAGGTTAAAATATCATTTAACTTCATATCATTCAATTTACTGAAAAAATTATAACGTCGTTCATGCGCACATGTGGACTACCACCACCACGATGCGATGTGATTCATTTTTCATCACCACAAAACATGGATGATAAATATATGTATATTTAAAGAATTAATATGAAATTTAATATACTATAATAATTCATGAAAATAAAATGATATTTACCATTTTCCATAATGATTATTGGAAAATTGAAATGTTACTTATGCGTATGTAAATCCAATTATCTCCATGATGGTAAAGAAGTTCATTTTTCATAGAAAAATTTAACTATTGGTTTTAAATTTGTATTTTATGTAAAAAATGATAATTATTTCATTAATATTTTTATATATATGGTGTAATAATTAAATATTTTACCATAGTAATCATACCCTAGTCATTTTGGAATTAAGAACCGAATATCTTCAATATATCTGAAGTGAACTTATTTAGTTCAGTAACTGTATAAAACAAGGTATCAAATAAATTAAATGACTAATTACCATTAAAAATATCCTTAATAAATTATAAATTAACTTATGTTTATTATTTAGGATGAGAAATAATGTATGTAACGATTCAGACTCGAGGTAATGGACATTTTAAAAAAATCAATTTTTAATGTTCCCCTTAAAATTCACTTTTTCTTCAATATCCGTATTTTCTAAAAAAATATAGACTTTTTTACTATTATCCTTCAAATATTTAAATTCATTTTTCCTATACTTTACATTTCAAAAATTGAATTGAAAGGAGTAATTTTTTTATTTTCCAAATGAAGTACTTTGTGACCATTCTAAAAAATATGGATATAATGTTTTTTATATTATACATCATGTGTGGATTTTCTTGAACCAGACGTAAAGACCTGGAAATCCTATAGAAATTGTTTTTTAATACATGGTAATTTTATGAGTCTGTAAAAATTTACTGCGCTTGATTCCGAGGCCCGGTGTGCCCTAAATCAATTTCTGAATTTTTGTTCAGGTACATTCAATAAACGTACATGAGTGTTTTTATAACATTTGAACAAGTACTCGGAATTAAAATCTGAGGGCACTGTCGAACATGTAGTTCTGGTATTCACATAAGGATACATTCACCTCTACGGTTTTTTGTTGATATTAGAAGTTAGATTTTGGGTTTTTGTGGAAAGTAATAAAATAAAGTGAGTTTTAACTTTATTTTATTACAGATGCCATGTGGGTGTTTGGTGGTTAAAACCTCCTCATAGTAGTTGGAAGTGGGACCACCACACCAAAACCTCCCGTGAGATGTTATAGTGGTGGGGCCAACCTGAACATAACCTCCCGCGAGAGGTTTTGGCATGGGGACCACACAGGGCTTAACCCCTATTCATGGAGGAGAGTAAAACCTCTCAACTCTCCCTCATTAATGAGGGAGAGCCTCTTCACCTCCTCTAATTAATTATTTTTTCCAACTCTCATGAATTAATTAAGGGGATCCACGTAATTAATCCTACACTATTGAATTTTGTGCCAAAACCTAAAATAATAGATCTATTATTATTTTGGGGTTGGCTTTGTTCATTACGGTGGAAACCTTGGGTGTTTTGAGGAGAGGATGATTAGGAGAAGGCACCAACGAATAACTATCACCAACGAAGAATTAAGAATGCCAACGGTCCCCTTAAATCTTCTTCCCTAAACATCTAACGATGTGGAACCACTTCCACACTGGTCCCCTTCATTTGAGAACGTTTTTCTTCCCTCTTTTATTGATAATGAAGGTTGTTGAGCTTCGTTCTTATGAACTATTTTCTATCACCAAAAACAAGGAGGATACGGGCCAACCTAACATGGCCCAACATCCACCATTGATTTTGCTTTTGTGTCGTTCATCGGCATGGCGATGTAACAACAATGAGGTGATGAAGGTGGCGATGACAAAGGTTGTGCTACCCGTGGCCTCTGCAAATCGCGCCACCCCCGCGGTGCTCCGGTGCTCCGCGCCGTCCGTCAGCGAACCAGCTAAGAAACCCCAGCCTCCACGGCCACTGACTTTCCCAGCAGAACCCCAACCTCCCGTCTGCCCTACTCGGCCTGCCCGCGGCCTTCCGAGTGCCACACCGGCCTGATCGCGGCTTTCCGCACGCCCTGCCTGGCCTTCCCGCGACCTGCCGCACCCTCCTCGGCTACCCACCGGCCCGCCTGCCACCCTTCCCGCCTACCGTCAGCCTCCCGAGATGGCATGTGATGTCCTTCGCGGTATCGCTGGCTGAACCATCATGGCCTTCCGGGCCAAGCTGCCCGAGCCGCGACTTGCGCGGTGCTGGCCGATTCGACCCGGACATACGGACCGAGCTGCCTATGCGGCGACCTTTGGGCGGAGCAACCCAGGCAGCCGGTTGGGCAGGGCCCAGTGGGTCAGGACGAACCTAACAGGATGGCCCGTCCAATGGGCCGGGCCAGACCCAACAGGTCTGACCGGGTCATCCCAGACTGGGTCGTCCCCGACTAAGATGGGCTGAGTCGGTCCGACAGGGTCAGACCAGACCTGTGCCCACTACCGGCTTTTACTTTATTTTGGCCATATCTTTGGCACTGGTTGACCATTTGATGAACTGTCAGCAGTGCTAGTAATTTTGGAACGTATCGGTCCCTTTGAGTATACCCCACTAGAGTTCAGGGTAAACTTGAGATACGGTCAAGTTGGATCGTACACAAATCTAATTGGGCCCCCGGGACTAAAAAGCTAATAACTCATTGATCGGGCATCCGATTGATCTATTGTCTATTGCGTTGAGACCTCTATGACGTGGCGGACCATTGAGATGCCCCTATGTGGGACTTCGTGAAAATTGGAGTTTTCGACCGGCAGATCGTGGAGCGGATTCTCCTGGAGATGAGCGAGCATAGTGTGGAGACCTAGTTGCTGACTATGACCTGACGAGTGCAGCCTGATTCAACTCGGAGTGATTCGACTATCCCAATATGGAGCGCCTTGGTGTTGCGGCAGACCCACGGTGGGGAGCAGCTCTGTGTGAGCATGGCAGACCCATGGTACTCAACAGGAGGAGTACCTCAATAGGCTACGAGGGGGAGCGCCTCTGTGTTGTAACATCCCGGATCTGGGTGCCACACAACGGGTGCCTTCGACCTGGTTGGTCAAACGACCTCAAGTGCATTTCACCCAACGCCAGAGGCTACCGAAAAGTAGCGAGGGCCTAGGTCTGATTGTGGGGAAACTATGCCCTCATTAGTCAAAGTGTAGCGTAGCGGAAAAGATAAATAACACACAACAAAAACGGATGCAATAAAACATACATATTTGATATAAAAAACTGCAGTAAAAGATAACCGACCAGTTATATAAATATGATGAAACATGTCTCAAGTTATAAGAAAACATCCAGAACATGAAACATATCAGTACAATACAATATAGAGTTCACAAAAAAGTGCAGCAAAACAAAACAAAAACATATGGTAGCATCGGGAGCCTAAGCCCGGTACCATGCTCCCCTACTCCTCGGTAGTAGTCAAGTACCTGTATTGGGACCATTTACCTTATCCACACCTGCATAAACATAATCTGTTTGCGCCGAAGACATGACCAAAACAGGGTGTGAGAAATAAATCCCAGTAGGCACCCACCAAAGGCACGTGTCCAACTATGTTAAAATATGAAACAACAGTGCGCAATAGTAAAATGCAATAAACTAAGCAGTACTCAAAAGTAAAAAACATTACCAGTTATATTTCTATTTTATTATTCATTTTAACCATTTAATTTAATAACATTTTGTGCTCAACAGAACCAATCCATCATGCCAACCATATTCTTGCCTTCATGCTAATATAGTAAAACCACACCCTCATGCTTTTCCTCAGGATATACAGAACCGTACCTTCAGGAATTTCCCTTAGGTGAAATAGAATCTTTCCCTCAGGCCAAACTGGAATGAAACCCTCAGGTAATCAGAATCATGCCCTCAGGCGTTGCCCTAAGGATAATAGAACTACACCCACAGGCCAAACAACAATGCCCTCAAGCAAATATAACACCGCCCTCTGGCTGACAAGTAACCGGGCCATGCCCAACATATAAACATGCAATTTATATATAATTCCTCTCAAGGAAAAAGTAATGCATAATATAAACATGGAATACCCATGGGTATCCTGGCCAAATGACTAAATAGAGGAACGTGCTGTTGGGGTGGTCCTGGATCCAAGAAGTGATCCCAAACAACAGTTTATTATCATATTTAATTACCTATACAATTCTAGGTATTGAAACAACCAATTCATCAGCCACATGACACCCCAACATGCGTTCGTAGAACAAAAAATATATACAAATGCACAACATTTAGAAATTAAACACCAAGCCACCTTCCTTAAACACCCGTGAACGATATTACTGAATGACACCTTCTGAAACGACCAAGAACGTCATAGATGTGAGGTAAAATAATTCTCATTCAACCTCAAATAACTTCTCTTAGATGATGAATTGGAAAGAAACACATAAGGAGAAGGAAACTCTTACCCGTGGAGTTCCAATGTGATTGATGGAAGCGAGATCAGATTCCTGGTGCTCGATCGGTTGATCCTCGAAGGTCCGGCCTCCTCTCCTGAGCTCCCCTCCGATTATAATCCAATCCTGTGAACAGGGTTGGCTACTGCCCATTTTAAGCAAAAAAACAAAGTACACAACATGTATTTTTGACCAAACGGCATGTACTTCCCTCATTTAACTGTTCCTCTGGCGGCACCACCAAACTGTTCATCTGTCGACATGAGTACACGGCGTGTATGCTCAACTACACAGCTTTTACTATTGCCCAGCTGGCAGCTACTTCCACCACCTTACTATTTTCCTGTCGACTGACTACACGGCGTGTAAACACCCACTACACGGCATGTAGTCAGTTTTTATACCCTTCGTCACTGATAAGGCTACACACCATGTGTACTCATCCCACACGGCCAAAGGACACAGCGTGTGGAATAGTACACGGAATGTAGTTGCATAATTTAGGATTTTTCCCATTTTCTTTATTTTTTCAAAAACACTTAAGGAAAAGAGACAATAATATACGTGTACCTGAAAATAAGTATCGGGTTCTTACAAACTTCCCCCCTTAAAAAATCCATCCGCAAATTGCCTCCTTATGGGTAGCGAAGATAAAGCTCAGAATATCTATGGCCACTGAGCACGTACGTCAGTCTCCTGCTCCTAGGATTTTTCCTGCACTCGTCCATGCTTCCATAGAACCCACACGAGAGGAACTGACCAACCTAGGAGAACCATCATGCTCCTATCAACAATACGGATCGGATTCTCCTCAAAGGATGCATACACCTCAAGCTCAACCTCCTCGGGCTGAAAAATGTGACATGGTTCTGAATGATAGCGGAACAACAGAGATACATGGAAGATGTTGTGCATGGAACGATACCTCTGTGGTAACTACAACCAACAGGAAACCAACCCAACTCTCTTCAGAATCTCAAATGGCCCCACATACCTCGGTGAAAGTTTACCATGTTTCCTGATCCGTCTGTGTCCCAGTCTCGGCAAAACATGCAAGAAAACCTGATCCATAACCAGAAACTCCAAAGGTCATCTACAGCGATCTACATATGACTTCTGACAAGACTGCACGGTAGCCGTCCGCTTCTGAATCAACTGGACCTGCTCAGAAGTCTCTTACGCTTGACATGGTCCTTGTAATACTACCTCACCTGCCGCTAATCAGCACAAGGGTGATAGGCATGGCCTCCCATATAAAGCCTCGTAAGGTTTCATCTTGATAGTTGCCTGAAAACTATTGTTATTGGAAAACTAGACCAGGGATATGTTCTTCTCTCAAGAGCCCCCAAAGTTTAGGATGCATGCACGCATCATGTCCTCAAGCACCAGTATCGTACAGTTTGACTGACCATCAGTCTGAGGGTGGTAAGTTGTGCTCAGATGCACCTGTGTACCCAGGGCCATCTGAAAACTCTGCCAGAAGCGAGACGTAAAATGGGTTTCCCTATCTGAAATGATAGAAAGAGGAACCCCATGAAGACGTATGATCTCTCAGATATACAAATTCTCGAGCTCATAAACACCGAAGGTCTCCTTGATCGGAAAAAAGTGAGCTACCTTCTTGAGTATGTCCACAACAACCCACACGTCATCATTTCCTTGAGGTGATCGTGACAATCCAGTCACGAAATCCATCGCAACATCATCCCATTTTTACTTTGGGATAGGTAACATCTGTAACAGTCCGAATGGCCTCTGATGCTCTGCCTTCACCTACTGACAGGTGGAATACCTCATGACAAAAACAGCTATCTCCCTCTCCATACCCGTCCACTAGTACTGACGTCTCATGTCACGGTACATCATGGTAACCCCAGGATGAACTGCCCAGGATAAAGCATGAAAATCTAGAATCATCTCCTCTCGTATATCCCTTGGAACCCACACTCGTCCATGGAAATGCAAAATTTCATCATTTCCTATCTTCCAACCAGGAGGAGGGTCCTCACTTTCCACCTAATCTTGTAGAACTAGGCCTTCTAAATATGATAGTTGTCTCATCCTCACTCTATCCAGGACAGTAGAAGTTATAGCTAAATAATATAGATAGGTCTTCCCCTGACTATCATGCACCTCCAAATGCATCTCAGAGAACAAAGCCATGAGCTGCCAGTCATCACTAGACTCCTGCCCTGCCTGTATCTGAGTCCTCCATCTCAATTCATCAGCTACTACATCACCTTTTCCAGGTGTATAGGCAAGCTCCAAATAAAAGGACTAAAGATATTTGACACACCTTTGCTATCTCAGGTTCAATTCACGGTGAGTAAAAATATTCTTCAGACTTTTTTGGTCGGTGAAATCCACAAAATGTTCTCCCAAGAGATAATGTCCCCAATAGCGTAATGCATGAACAACTGCAGCCAACTCGAGATCATGCGTTGGGTAATTCCTCTCATGTGTCCTCAACTTCTGAGAACCATACGCAACTACTCGATTTCCCTTTATCAACACTGCTCCCAGTCTAATACCTGATGCATCATAGTAAACTGTATAGCTCTTCCCTTGCTATGGAAGTATCAGGGCTGGTGCTGATTCCAACCATCCTTTCAGGTCCTGAAAGGCTTCCTCGCTAGCATATGTCCAAAGGAACTTCACACCCTTCTTAGTCAAACCCGTCAACAGTGCTGCTAAGTAGGAGAAGTCATGTATGAAGCATCTGTAGGAACCAACCAGCCCTAAGAAACTTCGTATCTCAAACACATTCTTAGGCTGCTCCTAGGAAACTACTTCTGTCACCTTCTTTGGGATTACTAAAACTCCTTCCTCAGGGATGATATGACCCAGGGAGTGTATTTGTTCCATCCAAAAACATCACTATGGGAGCTTAGCATATATTTGATTCTTTCTTAGTGTAGACAATATGATCTCATGATGGGTGGCATGGTCGTGTCGAGTGTAGGAGTACACCAAGATATCGTCCACAAATACTACCACAAAAGAATCCAGATAAGGACAGAACACAAGATGCATCAGATCCATGAAAAATTCTAGCACGTTCGTGATTCAGAATAGCATAACCATTTACTCGTACATACCATATGTGCTCCGAAAATCTGTAAGTGGTATATCTGATGGTATCTCCTCTAGCTGATGATATCTTGATCTCAATTCAATCTTCGAGAACACTCGTAATCTACTATGTTGACAAAAAAGATCATCAATCATCATCAAGGGATATCGGTTCTTGACTGTCAACTGGTTCAACATCCCATAATCCACACAAAGTCTGAGGGTACCATCTGCCTTCTTCACAAAGAGGACAGGAGAACACCAAGGAGAAGTACTGGATCAGATGAAACCCTTTTTCTGTAACTCCTCTAACTGCCTCTTGAGATCCTACAGCTCTAGTGTAGCAATCCTATAAGGAATAATGGACACTAGTGCTACCCCTGGCACAAGATCAATAGATAAATCCACCTCTCGCTCCGGAGGTGGACCTGAAAAGTCATCCGGGAAGACATCCCGGAAACGATCAACCACTAGAGGGAAATCCGACTGACAAGTCCCCTGATCATCCAGATATAAACTCGCAATCTGGGTTGTGACTCCACATTTCCCATGATGCCCTGGTCCAACTGGACTTTCCAGAATATCCCATTCACATTTGTATAGAAACTCTCCGCCCTCTGGTTACGTGAAACTCACCCTACGACGATAGCAGTCTACAAAGGCTCGAAAGGGAACCAACTAGTCTATCCTGAGAATGAATTCATAAGATATCATCTCTAGGACATAGAGGTCCCATAGAAAGTGACACCCATAAACCTCAAGGGGGTACTCCTTGCACTGATGCACACATTTTTTTCTAGTTCCCAACGGAGTGTCTAGCATCATAATAACAGAAGAAGAAGAAACGCACAACCCAAGGCTCTCCAGAACGAGGACATATATGAAATTATGTGTAGCACCCGTATCAAAAAGTACCGAAGATAAGACAGAAGCTACTAGAATAAGCCTCTGACTGTAGAAGGTTCGGGACCCTGCTCTTGTTGGATCTGTTGCACTGCATATGCCTACCCAGTGTCGCGGCCCTGCGACACAGCCTGGCTACCCTGAGCTGTCCAACCCTACTGCCTCTGAGATCCTGGTGTCTGGCTACCATGGCCACAACCACCATCTCTACTTGCACGCCCTTACGTATTCCAGTTTCCTGACTGGTAAGACGCTGCTAGTCCTGCTCCTATACGCGGAGTCTACATAGAACCCCTCTCACTAGCCACTTGTAGAAACTCCGTACAAAAGCATTTAAGATTTCCCATCTTTCCACAAACTCGGAACTCCAGCGGATCACGTGGAAACTACAGTCTCTTGTGCCCCTCTTTACCACAATGGTAGCACCTGATCGGGCCACCTGAAACATCCATCTGGCTAGTACTGCCACCCTAAGGGAAGCTCATCTATCTCTTCCTCTTTCTAGTAGAAATAGTACCAATAACTAGTGCTGAACTGCCCTGGACTGCACCACTAGCTTCCCAATGGTTCCTCTCTATAATCAGCACCTGGTTCACGATAGCATGTATTGAAGGAAACCTGAAAACATTCACCATTACTCGGATGCCGTATTGAAGACCATCCTCGAAGCGTCTGGCCCTCAACATCTCATCACCCACCTGAACGGGTGAAAAACGCTGAAGATCAGTGAAATGAGCAGAATAATCCATCACTAACATATCGCCCTGCTACTAATTCATGATCTCTAGAGTTCTATCATACCTCAGTGTCTCTGGAAAGAAGAATTCATAAAAGACTGCCTGAAAAGCTTCCCACGCCATGTCTCTGTGATGATCTGACTGCGTGGTAACATCCCACCACCTCATGGTGGAATCACGCAGCATATATGTCATGAGATTGACTCTCTTCCGTGGAGGCGTCTCAAGAGTCTCAAAAATAGTCTGCATCGACCCCATCCAAGACTCAGTAGCCTCTGGTCCGCCATCCCCTGAAAATGTAGGCAGATGTTGCTGCTGGAATATAGGTTTCAGCTCAGCCATAGATGTGGCAGCCAGCGGTGCTCCCTGAAAGGTCTGTATGAACCACATAAAGCTTTTATTGAACTGTGCCTTCGCACCTCTGTCTGGTATAACGGCTGGCACCGCATCTGGTTCTGCTAGAGGATCCACTGGTAGCCCATAGCCCACCATCTCTGGAGTATAGTCATTGCCTCTCTCCTGGCGAATAATGCGTGGTCGTCTCGGCGGCATGATACTACAAGGTCATACACACACCTTAGATCAAGTTTATCAAAGACTGAAAATGAAGGGACCAAAAATGAAATAGAAGGAAGAAGGCATTCAAGATTTTCAAAACAATAATATATGGCGTGTATAATGACTACATGGCATGTACCAGAATTCTATTCACCTACCCGGGTCCTTCTACACGGCTATGCCACATGGCTCCCGTGGAACCAAACTACACGGCGTGTATATAATCTACACGGTGTGTATAGTGTAAGTTTCCAACAGCCCATGTCATTTGTGACACAGCCGATTACTCGGCTTGAAACTACATGGCGTGTTACACCTGCACACGGCGTGTACACCACCCCATTTCCCAGCCACATAGCTAAGTCCACACTATCTGTCCTCAGTCAAGACTACACGGCATGTCTCACTGGTACACAGCGTGTTCAAGACGAGCTCTACTGACCCGTGTTATTAGTTACATGACCAGATACACTGCCCAAACTACACGGCGTGTTCCATATACACACAGCATGTACACGAAAGGATTACACCGACCCGTGTTGTTAGTTACACGGCCGGATCCCAGGTCAGACTACACAGTGTGTTCCATTATGGACATGGCCAGTATGTCTCAAGGTCTCCTCCATCCGTGTTGTTAGTTACACGAGTGGAATCAGGGTCAAAACTACATGAAGTGTATATCCAGTACATGGCGCATTTTCCCAAGTAACACAACTACAAATATGTCTTGTAATAGCGCTAAAAACATCCTTTAACAGTGTTGTTAATCTCATCGAAGATAAAGGGGGGTCCCCTTTATCAGCGCTCAAATAAGTGTTGATAAAAGTGCCCCTTTATCAGCGCTATTTTCAGTGCTGATAAATGTATAATATATCAGGGATAAAAATAGCGCTGATAAACACTACCTTTATCAGTGCTATTTTGAGCGCTGATAAAAACTACCTTTATCAGCACTCAAAATAGGACTGTTATATTATCCATTTATCAGTACTTAACTAGCGCTGATAGAGGCCCAAGATCCTGTGAAAGACCAGAACCTACACAAAACCTTCCCAGCACCTGCACACATTATAGTACTTGCACAGAGCACAGAAAACACTTGCACACATCACAAACAACACCCACACACAAAGCACAGAAGAAAAAAAACTATACATACATTTACTTGAAATCATGAATACAAAACAACAAACTTCTATATACATTTCAAACAATGTTTAATTTTTTACAATTACATTTATCCAAAAAACAATAAAAAAACAATGATGTTCCATCCTTTTTTCATCCATCCGCTCTAAAAAATTGTCGTCCATGGCGGTGGTTTCCGAACAAAGCATTCGAACTAAGGAAATATATTTCACCTACATAATAAAACAAATATAATTTTAGTAATACAATAATGAAAAAAAGAATGGGGTTGCTAAATGGAATTATAATAGTGAGGCACAAAACATAAAATAACCAATTAATGAAATTGGTGCATGGTTAGGGATAATCATCTATAATAATCATATGGCCAAATGTTTAGTAGAACATGAGCTATTTAATGAATCTAGGGGGAATAGTTAAACCTACAGTTTGGTTCTACGGTTAAGATGGTCTCACATTGATGGTTATTGGTTTTCCAAATAATGTGATAAACTTGTGTAAGGTAGGAGTTATTAGGGAAGTATCTCTATATGGTTGAATAATGGATTGTAAGCCACTCAATGTAATTATACGGATTATAAGTGTGTGTATATTGATTTCCACATTGTTGGAAAATGATTTATTTTACCCTTATGCCTAATAATTCACCTAATTAATGAGTGGAATTAACAAATTTTCACTATCAACCATTAAAGTGGGTTACCCTCGTATATCCATCATTCCACTCAACAAAATCCTTTATACACACTCTCCTCCTTCTCCCTTCCCGCATGGGATATCTCCCTGACTTTTGAGATAAATCAAATATTATCAGTTACATTAAAAGTGTGGTTGAATATCTTCAACCCTATTATCCTCCTCTATATTCTTCTCCTTCTTCCTCTAACTTTGGTTTCATCTATTAGGGATTTTGGTCTCCATTCCACGGCATCATGATGCTATTGGATTCCAATTATGGGGATTCTAGTCTGACTATGAAATGGGTTATTCTAGACTTCTTATTTTATTGAAAACATTCATTTTTTATGTGGTACACCAATGTTATGAGTTATGTCGTGGTATTTACTAAGTTAAAATAATATAATAACTTTGCTGACAACCTTGGATAGGTATTTTGTTTATAATTATTACAAGGGTACCCTAGAGACCTATTTCCCATTATCGCTCATATTTTCATCAATGTTTCACATATTTTTTAATGTAGTTTTTCTATCATACCTATATGATTGTATCCATTTTTTATTATGGAGCATGTTAATTTTCAAAAACCTATTTGGGATTTATTATAAGCCGACACCATGTTGGGTTCAAAACATTTCCCAAAGGGTGTTCCCAATCACCATGGGATGGAAAATATTGATTGGATATTAAACTGAATAAACATAACCAAAAAAAGAAAACCATTTTTCATTTTCAAGGTTGAAAACATCAAAAAACCCAAAAGTAATACAATGGAATGGGAACAAGGACAATTTCCTAAAAACTACCTGTAATAAGAGGACATTCATACTCAAGCCACTAGCACCAACATCTAAAAGAAATAGAACACAAACATTGGGATCCACCTTTATCACCATGTTACATATTTCCTTTATATGGGCCATACATAACAAAATCTTCATACCCACAAAGCTGTATGTAGGGTATGAGTGAGAGGATAGTAGGATGACACCCAAAAGAGGGATTTCATTCCATATCATTAGAATAAGATTGACTATGCATATTATATGAAAAAAACATGGAAACATTTTTAACCCAAAAACATAATAAAATGTATTGCATGAAATAATATTTTCTAATTATCATATTATTAAGGTCCCTCATATGCCAATGGTCTGAGAAACACCAACAGAGCACCATAGGAAATCCCTAATTGTACGAGAACAATTGAGGCCTTAGGATCATCATATACCTTTTAATAATTATACATCAACCATAACCTTCAATGTTTTCGTGCATGAGCCACTAGATAGGAATTCATCCAATTTTCTAACAGTATCCAACTGTCATCATAATTTTTTTAGTGTTGTAATCATAAATCCATGATGATTAATATGGGTTAAGACACTTCCAAATAAACCGGTCTACATGCCATAGTCTAACCACCTAGATACCTTGTATGGAAATTGTGCTCAATTTAAATTATACACATCATATATATCAACACATTCTTAGGTAATTTCATTCAATTCAAATAAACATATATAGACTCTCAACATCTCATAAGAAAACCATGTTTAAAATTCTCAAACACATTAAATCCATTTGAAAACACACATCACACAACTATCTCATTTCTTCAAACACATTTAGAGGACTTAAGCATGAAAATCCACAAGAAATACAACCACATTCATTTTAAAAATAACTTTCATGTCTATAAACACCCCAAATTCCTTTGATAACACATTTTTAACTACACAAACATTTCATATAGTACACTTAGCAAGAAAATACAGCATAATAAAATCATCATATAATGTAAAAGCATGGAATAACCTACATAAAGCTTGGAATCTTCCTAAATCTGTTGGAAAACATAAAACCACACCTCTACAATACCTTAATAAAAATAGATTAAATGTTAATATTGAATATATTAATGGAAATCCATCTTTAACTTGTGGTATTCCATGAGTTTAACATCCCAAAAGGATAGAGGGTCATGATTTAATGTCATACAGAGATTTAATGGGTGGATCAAAACACAAATAAAGGTGGATTGGGTAGGTACATCTCTAAGAGGGAGCACCTGGAATGTTTACCTGATAGATGGATCAAAACGCCCAATGAGATCTGACCCAAGTGTGGTGCATCACATAAAGGTATAGTTTCTCATTTGGAAGATTATTTGGACTCCACTAAGGGAAATACCGGAGGGAAAATAAGCGAAGGTGTACCCCAGTGAGGGGGTCACCCTGGTTTACCATTGGTTGGGATTTAACCTCATGGAGGCTTCCTATGTACCCTATTTAGAATACAAGGAACAAAACAGAAATATTTAAAATAGGAATGGTGTGGGTATTACCCATGGTTAGCTTCCCTTCACACTAGGAATACTTTTGTTTGGATGAGTATGGGTTTTGTGGGGATTATGCATTGTCAGATTCACTGGTTCTTCCAAGAGTAGCAATGGGATGAATGGGACATACATTCTAAGATGGACCATGTGAATGGAGTGATCGTTATAATGAGGAAAGAGGCACAAAAAACATGTGGAGCTGTTTGTAAACATTATTTATGGTGGCCATGGGGATCATCAGACTCCCCATACCTTCCATAAACAACTCAAAACATCACAAGGACTGGATTATACATTATAGTTCATCACATGGTTGATTCTTTCGATGATTTACTGGTCGTTTGAGCTTGGATTTCATCTCAAACATCCCTTACCTTACTTGAATTATCATGGGACACATATTTTGGTTCCAAAAAATCCCTCAATGATACCAATTATCTCATACATCTACCTTGAAATAATTGTTCAAGTCAAACAACAACACATGTGCTCCAATAAAAGTTCATACAAACGAGATACAGAACATTGAGATTTCATAAAAATGAACCAAGGGGTACACATGTTCTCAAATACTATATCTGTATGTTGAATTTGATCCCTCTACATTAATTTCAGAAATATTTATATTTAGGCCCTATATCTAACTGAAAATGGTGGATATAGATCATATTTGTTGATTCCATCCATCGTTTATTGGAACATGGATTTTCTTGATCCTCGGTGGTTTTGTCGTTCACACCATACGCATTGCACACCATCATGCCATCAATATTGATTTGTTCAATGATCAATAATATGAATCCAGGGATAGAAAACATTAAGTAATAAATTAAGATTTCAATACATCGGAGCATTCTCAATTCACCAAAGAAGTTTGGAGGATAATCAATGATCATATATAGATAACATAAGTAGTAGGAATTCACCTTCATCCTATTTGTGTACAATCTTCCTTCAGTTATGTTTCCCATTCGTTTCTAAACATATGTATATCATCTTCTGAATATGATTTTTTGTGCAAGTCATGGTAGTACTGAAAAAATATAAATACACAAAGGATTAATAAATAGTTTAAATGAACTCGTAATTATTTTCAAAAATACTTCATCAGCAATGGTAGTTTGTTGATGAAATACGATCTTTTTCATAATTTTACAAACATAATAACCACAGTCCTTTCTGTTTGTTTGTTTTGGACACTATAGAAACATCGACAACAATAATTAATTTTTTTTGATATGTGTTTGGATAGTGTAATGTTATTATATATACCCAGATAATTTTCCAATTGTAGATCTTGTAGGCATGCTCATCTTTATGTCATTTATTGAATCCATGCATTAGATGATATTGATGCACCACCCAATCATAACAAAATCCTCATTAAAAGATAACATAAATTATATAACTAGATGTTTAGTTTTAAAATGTTGGATCTAGTGTATTACAAATTAACAAACGCCATCATACGTGGTCGGTTTGTTGGAAATCAATGCATTGAATCCAGAAAATAAATCATTGGAGTATCCAAATTGACTGCAATCAGCATCCAATGCTCCCTAAACATACAAAAAGTAATAAGTAAAGAAAGAAATGAAAATATAGTTTATATGATTAAATTTTAGAGTTTTACCTCTGCATCGTTGGTATTAAAAAGAGTTTGTCATCCGTAATATTGTTTTCAAACGATTTCAGTAGGGATGACATTATTGTAGCCTCTTTATTAAAATCTATTTCGTCTTTTGAAGAGGTGGTTTGAGGACTAATGAGTCCAAATTTTTGTTCTTGGGGAAATCCATTCAATTTTTTTTTCATATATACGTCTATGACAAATATAAAATTTATTTATTCATAATTATCATAGTATATCAGCTTTTGTAAAATCAAATCATGAAAACTTACCTCATTTATACATTTACAATTGAGGCGCCTAGACATCCATACGTGAGGTTTTCGTTTGCATTTTTAGCACTAATGAAATATGATGTTTCCTCTCCATACATATCTTTTTTGAAATCAACTATGTGCATACTGCTGGCTTTCAACATTGTATCCACATGAGCCTACAATGATATTAACTGTGGATATAGAACGTGCGGGGTGAAGGTTCTCTTAGTAGACCGTTTCAATCGGTTTGTTGATCCTTGATATAATTTTGAGCTGATATTACATTTCACCCCAATGTCATTATCAATCTGTAATAACATTCATCGGTTCAGACCATTTTTCATTAAATGTTAAAGGTCCATCTTGAAAAATATATTGGAAATGAATACATTTTTTCGACATGTTTTTTACAAGAACTTTCATCCATGTGATGAATGTTCCAAAAACGTGTTAAACCGTATGAATGTCATCATCATCATTTGGAACATGTATCTCAACACTCGGCTCATTATCCATGTTAATTGACAGTCTTAGAAGATCTTTTGGAAGTTGTCTATTGTGTAGCATGTCGTTTTGCATATTGAACATCGTAGCCCTCGCTACAAGGCGATAGGTGGGAGTTGATAAATATAAATCACAGTCATTTTCACCCTGTGGAATATTAGTACAGGAAATGTATCAGTGTCTATATAAATCACATTTCACAGAAAAAATTATTAAAACATTGATTAACTCATCTAATTCAGGTTTTTTAGGGGAGTGGCTCGCCTCAAAGCTGGTGGTGGGTGGGGCGAGATCGTCACGCCTGGGTTGTTGCTGAGTTGTTTCTTCTCTTTGCCTCTCCCCAATCAATTTTACTATCATCTCTCTCTGTAATTTTAATTATTCTTGAAAAATAGATAACCGTTCTTGCATCTTTTACATTTTTTCATTTTCATCCTCCACTTGTTTTTGTTTTTGAAAATATGTTTGGGGTGTCACCCCAAAACCCACACCTCTAACGCAACCATACTGTTCTGGCTGCTTCAAGGCTACTAAAAGTATATCTGCATCTGGTGTGGTTGTTGTTGATTCTTGTGACTATGTCAGATAGAAAATATAGAAAAATAAGTTTTTTTTGTAATGTAATAGTGATGTAATGCAAATCAAATTTATATTATGTCATAATTACACATGTTTCCCACAATTTTTGTGTGTTTTTATCTATCAGTATCCCCTCTTTATTTACACAAGCCTCCTTCCATATCACATGGCGTGGGATGGATATGGCTTTCGATTTTGATTCATCAATCTGCATATAAACATAGAAACATGGTTATGGTGTTGTTTTATGTCCCATACTAGTAGTAGGGTAGATTTAAAAGACGTACCAATTTTTTCTCAAGTTCAGCGTACCCCAACCTTGCTTTACGGTAAGTGTATGCTAGTTTTGTTGCGTATTTTTTACTTTCAGCACTCAGTAGCTGTTTCATAAATAAAAAACTGTCAATCAGAGTGATGAATACAAGAAAACGTCAAACAACATATTACCCAAAACAATGTACCTGAAAAGTATGCTCCCCACGATGGTTGCTAAATGCATCCCATGCTCCTTGGGATATCAAGTGTGCGTAAAGAGGAGGTGGGTGCGGTTTGATCTTCCCTTTTGTATCTTTAAGATGATATTTTGTTAAAATTGTGCAGAAACCTCTACGAATCCTTCATGCAACTCTTAATATGTATTCCTTGTGTGAGGTATCTACTATAAATGCACTCTAAAATGAATGATGAAGAGTAAGTCAATGTTTTTCTATTTTATTTTATTTTAATAAATTAAAAAAATGATATCATAATGTTACCATAATATCTTCCGACATTAGTGTCTTCAGCCCGGTGACAACATGGTGCCACAACTGCATATTAATTGGCACATGTTGCCGAGTGATGATTCCAATGTAGCTACTAAAGATGGATCTATTGGGGTTAACATGTTGGACTCGCTTATTCCATCCCACCAAAAATTTGATGTCTTTTGCTTTTGCCTTAAGGATTTTGGCTAACACTGTCAAACTACGATGCTCTTGTTTTTTTGTGCTTTTAGGGTTTCATTTCCTACCATTTCCTCAATAGTAGCATCAATATCTTCCCCTGGAGGGCTAGCATCGGCAATGGGACCAGCAGCAACAGGTTGAGAAACTTGTTGTACCTCAGCACTGAGACTAGCAACAACAGGTTGAGAAACCTATTGTTTCTCTGCACTGGGACCACCAGCATCTGGTTGAGAAACCTGTTATTGCTCTGCAGTGGGACAACCAGCTTCTTGTTGAGATACATTTTGTGCCTCGGGATTGGGAGCACCAGCAGGTGCAGAAGTCATTATCTGTAGAAGTGGTTTAATATTTAATTTAGATTACATAAAAACAACAACGAACAGATAAAAACAAAACGTAACAAAATGTATGTTACAATAATCAAATAACCTGATTATTGTACTCTATTTTTTTTCTTTAATGGCTGAAGATATTTGAATCCTCTATCAACTCTTTAAATCCCTTCATTGTGGTCTCCTCTGACATACAAAATGTCTTCTACATTGGGATCACTGCGAAATGATTGTGAAGTCCCTGTAAATGGGTCAACCTTTATTGAACTTTCATCTGTCCCTTCAGTTGTTTTGGTCGATAACAGAACATTTGAACAATTTCGGTTTGTGGGGTCTGGAACATAAAATACTTGTACTACATGTGATTCCATTATAAATGGTTTGTCTTTCTCCCCTTGATTACTGAAATCAACTTTCAAGAATCCTAATTAATCTATTTTAACAACACTCCTGTTTTCAACCCACTTGCATTGAAAAAATGGCACTTTGAATTTCATATAATCCAACTCCCATATTTATTTTATGATGCCAAAGTAAGACATATTTGCATAAATTGGATTTTTTTCCTTAGCATCGGAAACATGCATTGCCTCAGCCACAAGTGTAACCCCACTATTCTACATGGTACTATCTTCATCATGTTCATTAGTATAGAATGTATAACCATTAACTATATAAGCATTGTAAGATAATACATACACAATTGCTCCTCCTGCTGGCCATCGAAGTCTTTCTGAAATTGAGTCCAGATATTCATCTAACATCATAATAATATGGTCTTGAAGCCATCCTAAGAACTGTCGATTATGTGTATCTGATATCCATTTTTCAGCCCTAGAAGTATTCAAAAACCTAATAATTTCATTGTGGGTTTGAACTTATGGGACAACGTTGTAACTGTTATGAAAACTGTAATGGTGGGCCTGCTCCTGATCTGTAATATTGATTGTGACAAACTCACTTCCATAAATTCCATCACCCTCAAGCTGCTCAGTGTGACGAGATCTTGGTAGGCCAACGATTTCCACAACAGACAAGTATTCTGTACAAAATTCAACAGCTTCCTCATCAATATATTGCTCCGCAATACAACCCTCTGGCTGACTTTGGTTTTTGTCCTACCCTTTGAAAATCTTCATATACCGTTCAATGGGATATATCCATATATATTGTACAGGACCACATAGTGGAATCTCTTTCACTAAATGAACCATCAAGTGAACCATCATATAGAAAATGTCGGCAGGAAGAACATTTCCAAATCAAATAATATGACAGCAATTTCTCTTTCCATAGTTATCAATTTCTCCGGGTCTATAACTTTGTAGAATATAGCTTTAAAGAAGAAACAGAGCTTCGTTAATGTAAGGGGAACATTCTTGGGAAAAATGAAATGTAACGCTATTTGAATTAGATCTTGCATCAAAAATGGTAGTCATGTGATTTCAGACCCTTTAATTTTAAATCTCCCATTGACACAATGTTCTTGATATTTGATGAATACCCCTCTGGAACCTTTACTTCATTCTAGAAGTTGCAAAACTGATATCTCTCTTACCTTGAAAGAGAGTAACTAGAAGGAGGATGAAATGTTCATTTTTCACCCTTCACTGGTGCCAACTCTTCTGGTCTTCCCTTGTCAACCATGTCCAATCAAGCCTTAATTATATCCTTTATTTTTTCAGGTGCATTTAGAAACATGACGATGACACTATCACAGACATTTTTTTCAACATGAATAACATCAAGAAAATTTCTGACATATAGAAAATTCCAGTATGGTAATTCAAAAAAAACTGATCTCTTTTTCCAACCAGTTTTCGTACGGTTTTTTGAAAACATTTTACCAAAAGTAGTGTCCAAATATTTTACTTTCTCAAACAATTGATCACTGGTTAGTGGAGATGGTGTTGTACTTTCTTCTGAACTTCCGTCGAATCATGTCATCCAAGATCAGTACTTATGTCGTCAGGGTAGAAATCTGCGATGTCCTAGAAACACGGTTTTCGATGAATGATTCAACCTAATTGACTATGTACCTTGTTCGCAAACGGGACACCCTTGAGTTCCTTTAATGCTATATCCTGACAAATTACCATAAGCAGGAAAGTCATTTATCATCCCTTAAAACATAGAATTCAATGTGAAATGTTTATTTTTGTAAGCATCACAAAGCGTAACACCTGAATCCCACAATATTTTCAAATCCTCAATCAATGATTCCAAGTAAACATAAATATCATTACCCAGTTGTTTTGGTTCTGATATAAGCATAGATAACATGATGTATTTTCATTTCATGCATAACTACAATGGTAAGTTATAGTTTACCAACATAACCGGCCATGTACTGTGACTGATGCTTTGAAAACCAAAAGGATTCACCCCATCTGTAGACAACGCCAGATGAAAGTCTCTTGGCTCATTCCGAAATTCAGGATACTCGTGATCAATTATCTTCCACTAAGGAGAGTCTTTCGGGTGACATAGTTTCCCATCGTTAATTCTAGTATCTGGATGCCATGTTAATTGTCCTGTAGTCTCCTCACTTCCATATAGGCTTCTAAACCTAGGAATGATTGGAAAGTACCATACTACTTTCGTAGGACTAGAATCATCTTTCTTGTATTGGGAAGCACCACACTTTGGGCATTCTTTAAGTCATTTGTGGTCCTTGATAAACAATATACAGTCATTCGAGAAGGCATGTATTCTTTCGGAGATCATACCCATCGATCATAGCATTAGTGTGGCATTCTATGTTTCTTCTTGGGAGTTCACTATCTTCTGGGAGCATGTCATTCAGGAGAGAAAGTAGTTCCGTAAAACTGGTGTCACTCCACCCTTTGCCTGCTTTCTAATTATACAACCTCAATACGGATGATAATGCTATATATTTAGTGCAACCAGCATACAATGGAGTTTTTTCACAACTCTTTAACTTCTCAAAATATTTTGGGCAATCACAAAGTTCGTCTTCAACTATCCTTTTAATTTCCTCAATACGATCTTCATCATCATTCACATCTATAATCACACCCTCCATACGATCATTTTCATTGTTCACACTTCTAATCATATCAGATTGTCTATAAAATGATCTGTTCTCTGAGTCACTACCAACATTCATTTTTTCCCCTTGTTTATTCCAACATGTATAACTTCAAACTATTCTATGAAAAATCAGGTGTTCTTCCAACTTTTCTGGACTAATTTGTCTTAAATAACAACAGCATAAACACGGAAAAAGGATTTGAGAAGGGTCACATGAATGCACTTCTCCAAACATGAGAAAATATTTCACTCCATCTTCATAATCTTTTTTCAACCGATTGTCATTCATCCATTCATCATTCATATTCATCGTATTTATGTGTTCGATCTCGATAAATTTCCTAATATTATGTTTTAATTAATCAGGTAGCATTGTTTGGGATTTATAAAAACAAATCATGGTACAAATACCATTAAACATGTGTGAAATCCATATACATGGTGTGTACAGTAGGGTGAACATCAAGTATATATAAGATACCTGATTTAATCTGACATATATCAAATTTATTTCAAGTAAGTCTTAAAAAGACTGAATGATGCCATTGAAAATACATGAAATTTAGAACAACTCGAGCTAAATGAATGTACTTTAGATACATATTGAGTCACCTCACCAGCTATGCATCACATTTTTGTGGAATACATGGTGTGTAGTCCTTACATGACCACTAGGGGTGTATAGTATATACACATCAAGTCACTATGGTATCTATACATGATGTGAGTGAATTAAAACACATGTCATATGGTTCTACAATTATTTTGTGGCATTTACATGGTTTCATGTTGAAGTATATGTCCTGGAGATACATTGTGTGTGACCTAGGTTCACATGACACGTATCATTTAAAATGAAACTTATTCCAAGTTTGAGTCAGAATATTAGTCATGTGGTGTAAATTTTGGAGATAAATGTTGTGTGGAATTAAAATCTATATGAAGTCCATGTATGGTGAAGCATGTTACATGTATTTTAAAGTGTCTCATAGATCCCTCTAGAATTGGATTTCTAGGATTCAGTGGAATTTCACTAGTAACAAAGTGGTTGTGCCATTCAAATGGGTAATGTCTGGATTGATATTTAATGGTGGACGAACTACAACCTGGAAAACAAATGACATATCAATCATGCCAACAACTGAAACACCATACAAAAACCCAATCGTGGTCACAATCGCAACACCATACAAACCAAACAATCAAAATTTTAGATTTTACAAAGCATCCCTTATTCATTTTTTTTGTTAATTCAGGGGTTATCAAAGAATTTTTATCATCCTGGGGTGTTCATTAATAATTCAAGTATATGTAAATTACCAATTTATATATTCCAATGTTCAACAAGAACTAACCAACGTTCAATTCATTTAGTGTGCAAACAAGGACCACCAACGACCACGATTTTCAGTGGGGAGTTTAGCCCGTACATTTCACATTGTAACCATCAATATCAAACAGTAATAACATGATAACAAGAGGAAACCAATGAGTAACCAGAGAAAACTCACCGCGAAGGTGTCGTTAAGAACACGGCAGAGGTGCATGTGTGGTAGAGGAGAGGGGCACAGTAGAGGATATTTCCAACTGAAAAGAAAACATAAAATAGGGGAAAACCATGAGAATAAAATAATCTAAAACCGAGTACACCATTTACCACATCCCACAAACCCCAAAAGACAATGCATGGAAATAAATTTAAATTTATTGATTGAAATCACTATCTAATCACAAATTTTTATCCAAACCATATGTGCAAACAAATCCAAATAGGAATCAGAAGGATCACATAACTCGAGAAAATAAATCCAACCATAATAGTGATCAAGCATAGAACAATGTGAACTTGATGGAACTCAGGATGGGGAGTAAGCCATCCTGTAATAACTCTATAAAATTGGTGTGGTGAAAAAATACAAACATCCTATTAGTATTTTTGGTGTGATATGTTATACTCATCACCCAATGTAAGGGATTGTTATTTTCCAATATTCTCAATAATTACCTTACCGTCTTATGTTATCCTCTATAAAGGTGTATTTTAATGTTAACTAGAATGGGGAATTACCTCCCATCTATCAATTTAATTAGGACCATTTTTATAAGTAAGGCATTATTCACATTCATATTTATATTACAAAACATGATGAAAAACATCTGATATGTCCCATTATCCATGTACAATTTCATTCAACGAAATGAAATACACAATTATCATTCTATATATCATACAGTAGACTTTGTTCCCTTTCATCCCATTATAGATCATTTCAATTCATTTAACTAATTCATTAAATTAAAATAAATCCATCATGTAAAATTCATTCCTCGTGATTATTACACATTCAATTTTAGAAAGAATGGAAAATTCAATAATAAGGCTCAAAGGGTCTTCAAAATGGGCCATAATCAACATGTTAATTTGCTACATGGTTAATTCCATTAAGAATCTTGGCCAAACACCTATAATGTGGATTCGATTCCATTTATATACCCTTGTATCAAGGGAAACCACATTTAAAAGCATTGACATAAGCTAAATAGGTGTTCAGGGAAATTAATAATCTGACATTAAAGGGATAATTTTACATGGCACACTCATGGGGTGTCCATAAATGATTTCAAGAACATCTAACCCATGAAACAAGATTCAATAGGTGTTTATTGAGGTGCAAGGATTAAATAAAGAAATCAATAATATCAATAATCCATTGACTCTTGCAATAACGACTTATATTAGGATTTCACACGTTAAATTCAAGCGGCAGAAAAAAAAAATTACCTGAAAATGAATAATAATAATGGTAGCGGCGGTGGCGGAGGTGGAGGTGGTAGAAAATGGGGTGGCAACGGCAGAGGCAGAGGTGGCGGCAGTGGCAGAGGTGGTGGTGGTCGCGGCAGCGGGGGTGGAGGCAGCTGAGGTAGTGGGGGTAACGGAAGCGGGGGCGGGGGCGTAGGCGGTGGCGGTGGTGGAGAAGGTGGAGGACTTGGAGGAGGAAGGAGGGGATGAGGAGGATGAGGAGGAGGAGGAGGAGGATGAGGTCGCGACGGCAAGGGGCCTGGTTCAGCTTCCGTGAGAGCTTGACCGCGTGCGAGCGAGGATGACCTATTACGGCTATTAAATAAAAACCAATGGAACATTTATCAGCGCTCGTTAAAAGCACTAATAAAGATATGTTTTATCAGCTCTAAAATAAGAGAGCTGATAAAATATACACTTATCAGTGTTTTTTTAGCGCTGATAAGGAGATACATTTATTAGCGCTTTTAGATAGCGCTGATAAAGGCATACCCCTTTATCAACACTTTCTGTTTAGAACTGATAAAGGGCAGTGCTTCCCTTTCCCTGTTTTGTGGTAGTGTAAATCCCTTCCTCGTGTCCCTGCCCACACGGTCTACGTCATGGGAAGAGACTACATGGCATATACTGAGGGTACATGGCGTGTACATAAAAAGTTTTGTTTTCTTCCGGAACAGAAGAACACACAGTGTGTGTCCAAGGAACTACATGGCATATATCCTGGGTTTCCTGATAGTAAGTCTCTGAAACTACTCTGGAACCTAGAAATTTTTGAAAACAACACATAAGTGACAAATTCCGATTCGTGAGGGACCATACTCCCTGCAAATAAATGTTGTCATTTCATATGTGTTATAACAACATAAACAATCAATGATCCACCAAATTCTGGTCAATGAGGGCCCATACACCCCAAAAAACACAGTTTAGAGTCCATTATATAAACAAGATTATACTAAATCACCCTATCACATAGCAGGTAGTTTATCAAAGCAGCTATCACAACAACGTTCTTTTTCTAGCACAACAACTATCACAACAACATGCAATTTCTAATGCACCTACATGGCATGGAAACTATTCATGGAATGTGATTTCTAGCATGTGCCTAAATGATGCATGAGACGGCATACCCTCATCTAATCGGGTTGCAACTAAATAGAACCCATGGATAAATATAAACAGCACAATCACAAGTGATTCGCCTATCAGTGAAAATCAATTCAACTAGGATATTTTAAAAATACAAATAATTGCAAAAAATATGAGGTAGACTAGCTTTACCCTGTACACGGGTTAGCTATGCCCGGGCACATCTTATTACCAATGACCATTTCTGTCATAACCCTGACTAAGGCTCCAAATAATAAGTCAAATAAAATAACTCCTCTGATACCACATTGTAACGTCCCAGATCCGGGTGCCACTCAATCGGTGCCCCGGACCCGGTTGGTCACATGACCTCAAACGCATTTCCCCAAACACTAGAGGCTACTGACTAGCAGCGAGGGCCTAGGTCTGATAGTGGGGAAACTATTCCCACATTAGTCAAAGCATATCATAGCGGAAAATATAAATAACACACAACAACAGCGGAAGAAATAAATCATACATATTTGATATAAACAACTACAGTAAAATATAACCAACCAGTTATACAGATATGTTGCATCATCTCTCAAGTTCAAAGAAAACAGCAAGAACATGTTACATAGCAGTACAATATAATACATAGTACACTAAAAAGTGCAGAATAACACAATAAAAATAGCTGGTAGCATCGCAAGCCTAATCCCAGTCCCATGCTCCCCTACTCCTTAGTAGTTGTCAAGTACATGTATAGGGACCCTTTCCCTTATCCACACCTGCAGAAAAGTAATCTGTTTGGGCCAAAGACATGACCCAAATAGGGTGTGAGAAATAAATCTCAGTAGGCACCCACCAAAGAACCGTGTCCAACTGTGTTAAAATATGCAACAACAGTTCACAATAGTAAAATTCAATAAACTAAGCAGTAATCAAAATTAACCAACATTACCAGTTATATTGCCATTTTATTATTCATTTTAACCATTTAATTTAATAACATTCTTCGTTCAATAGAACCAAGCCCTCAGGCCAACCAGATTCTTGCCCTCATGCTAACATAGTAAAACCATGACCTCAGGATTACCCTCAGGCCATAAAAAACCTTTCCCTTAGGCATTTCCCTTGGGAGAAATAGAATCTTTCCCTCGGTCCAAACTGGAATGAAACCCTAAGGTAATCAGAATCTTTCCCTCAGGAATTTCCCTCAGGATAATTGAACAACACCCTCAAGCTAATCAACAATGCACTTAGGCTAATATAACACTACCCTCAGGCTGACAAGTAACTGGGACATTCCCAACATATAAACATGAAATTTATATACAATTCCTCTCAATGAAAAAGTATTTCATAATATAAACATGGCATACCCTCGGGTATCCTGGCCAAACGGCTAAACAAAGGAACGCACCCCCGGGGTGGTCTTGGATCCAAGCAGCAATCCCAAACAATATTTTATTATCACATTTAATTACCTATACAATTATAGGTTTTTAAACAGCTGATGCCTCAGCCACACGACACCCCAACATGGGTTCATAGCACAAAAAATACACACAAATGCACAATAGTTAGAAATTAAACACCAAGCAACCTACCTTAAACACCCAATAATGGTATATTCGAATGAAACCTTCTGAAATGTCCAAGAACGTCATAGATATGAGGTATAATAATTCTAATTATAACACAAATAACTTCCCTTAGAGGAATAATTGGCAAGAAACACACAAGGAGAAGGAAGATCTTACCTGTGTGGTTCCAACCTAATTGACGGAAGCGGGATTAGATTCCATGTGCTCGATCAGTTGATCCTCAAAGGTTTAGCATCATCTCCCATGATCCTCTCTAGTTCTAATGCAATCATGTGAACAGGGTTGTCTACTACCCATTTTAAGAGAAAAAAATAAAGTACACGGCATGTACTACAGACTACATGGCGTGTACATCCCTAATTAAATTATTCCTCTAGAGGCACCGCCAAACTGTTAATTCATCAACATGAGTACACATCATGTATGCTCGACTACACGGCGTGTACTATCACCTAGTTAGAAGCTTCTACCACCGCCTTAATATTTTCATGCCGACTGACTACACGACATGTAAATACCCACTACACGGCGTGTAGTCGGTTTTTACACCCTTCGTCGCCGACAAGGCTACACACCCTGTGTACTCATCCCGCACAACCAAATTAAATGGCATGTGGAATAGTTCAAGGTGTGTAGTTAAAAAATATAGTATTTTTCCCCATTTCCCTTATTTTCTCAAAAACATTTAAGGAAAATAGAAAAGAAGAAACCCATACCACAAAATAAGAATCGGGTTCTTACAGTGTGATGCAGCAGACCAACAGTGGGGAGCACCTCTGTGTGACGTAGCAGACCCATAGTACCTGACAGGAAGAGTACCTTAGTAGTCCAAGGATAGTGGGAAGTGCCTCTGTGTGACGCAGCAGGCCCACTGTACATGATAGAGGAGGAGTACCCCAGCAACAGAGGTTTTGGCAGTGTGATTGGGAATGTTACTTGATACTACCCCTAGAATAAAATCCTGGTTTGAGCTGAGTCAATAAATAATGTGTTTATCTCATGATTGGGATGGATTACATGTTAACTTAGTTATATGTATGGGCATATACCTAAGTGGGGTTATCTATTGATTTCATACTTTGGGGTTTATCCTTGTTATTTTTTTGTGAGACCTTGAGGGTCTCAAGGTCCCTACTGAGTATCGTTATACTCACCCATGCAAGGGATTTTCCCACACCTCGTTGAGTTGGTTGTAGACAATAGAATTTGCTGACCGAGGATGAGTAAATTAGGACTGGACAACACTCGAAGGTGGACCACATAACGTGATAGTATACGGAGGTGGCAGACGGACGTGGTGTGTTGTGGAGGATTTTTGTACCTACCCTTCAGGTAGGATTTCCCAATGGATGATCTAGGAGTGGTTTTCCCTTTTTTTCTAATACTTTTACTTTCTGTTTCCTTGTACTTTATAGTAGGGCTAGTATTTTAGGTCCCTTTATATTTCACCACTCCTTTTGTATACAGTTTTAATTAGTGTGTTGCTTCCAGCTTACACTGTAGTGTGTGTTTATAGTGTTAAAAGGAAATTCCTTCCCCTTTCTAGGGATTTATGCCTTTGTTTCTAGTCACCAGCCCCAGGCCTTTGGAACGCGGGCTTGGGGTAGTCACGGCATGGGCCCCAAGGGATGGATCATGACACAAGATGACAAAATTATTTTTATTTTACAATATATTTATTAATTTACCATTTTAAATAAAATGGTTTTTTTATTATGTGTGAAATATTTATATTTTAAAAATGGGTTTTTATAAAATAGTTTATTTGGAATGATTGAATATGTTTTTCACATGGGTTTAAATGTGTTTTCTAAGGTTTTATTAATTATATGGTCTGTGGAAAATATTTATGATTGATTAATACTGATTATTTCTCAATGGTGATTCTATTATATAATCTACGATGGGTGGGTCCATAGGGCACTACAATTCATTCTATTATATATAGGTGGATGTCATTTGTATGTTTATTCCATTTATATGAGTGATTGAAATATTGATAAAGTAAAGAAGTATCTGGTTAGATAAATAAATTTTATATGGTTTATGATGAGTTTTCACTGAAATGATTTGATTTCAAAAGGTATGATAATTACTTTTTAATTGACCATTGATTCTATTTTCAAATTGAAATATATGTTTTTTTAATGTTTTCTAATGGGTTTTCATATTTATCACATAATAAATTTATTTTTTCATTTTTTCCGTACTTAAATTTTTGGTATCACCCCAAATTTTAAATTTTTTTCATAGTTTTTGGGTATGGGTAAGGAAAATTAATAATTTAAACTAGAATTTGGGAATTTTTTAAAGAAATGAAATAGTGTTTTATTTTAAATAGTTATTTATAGGAGAAATAGATATTGTGTAAAATTGTACCCATGTGATGAAAGGGGTTGCTATGTATTAATTTTTACCTAATTCTCTAAAAATATCCACTTGAAATGATTCTCTATTATAGGAGAATAAATCCATGACTTAAAACTGAATATTCTATATGGTTTTTTTCTAGGTCCTTATTATTGGTATCATGTTTGGTTTGGAAAAAATTATATATTTGGATATTTTAATGTGAGGTTGTATGAATTGTTAAATATTCCATCATGGGTTTACATGTTTAATGTTGATTATTTTATAAAATACATGGATAACACATTTGTGGACTAATGTGATGAATTTTAAGGAGACTAATGGTATTTTTTAAAACATATTTTTTAGGTTAATTGATGTAGGTATAAATGATTAAATGGTTAATGTGTTATGGAATTTCTAATTATATTGTCTTTATATAGGCCTTTTTTATTTTATCATTCATTTCATTTTTTAATAATGATCTTATCTATAGATAAAATATAATTATTCATGATAAATGGAAAATGATCTCACACAACCTTCTTATCCCGTATTGATGATTTAATAATTACTATCATAGAAAAAAACGTATTAGTATGATATTAAAAGATTTTTGAGCATGATAATCAAAAGCTAGAAAATATTTTATCTATCAAAAACATTTACATTTGTCCAAAATTTATATGGATCATGGTATCTGTTTTATATTATTTCAAATACTCTACTCATCCACCTCTTTTAGAAAGGGGAATAGCAGTAAGGTTTTGAATATTCTTTTTCTGGAGCTAAGGACTACATGCTGTAATATAAAGGAGACATCAGCAACATAATGGAATATGTTTACATATGGATTTAATTTATTTAGTATATTATTATTTTCTAAGTCTCAATTATAATTGAATTTCTTGACGATTCATAATAGAATATTTGATATCACTATATATGATGAAAAATCATGGGTATGGTTTTAAAATAGTTGTTAAAATAAGCGTTTATCAATGATATTTATGTATTACAACATTTTATAGAACATTTTATATTAAAATATTGAAACCACGTGAAAAGGCCCGTATTTTCCATGATTGTTTTTATTTATATAGAATTATTACAAGTCTGTAAAAATTGGCAGCACGTGATTCTGTGGCCCTGTGTGTCTAGAATAAAATTATAATCTATTTTTAAGGTGTGTTAAGTAAACACATGAGTGGTGTTTTCTAACTTTTGAACCAGTGATTAGATTAAAAATCTAAGAGCACCGTTGAATCTGCAGTGCTGGGATTATTTTTAGGGAGACTTCACTTCGACCGTAGCAGGTCTCGATAAAAAGTTAAATTTTGGACTTTTTAACAGAATAATAGAATAACTTTCTTTCTTTCTTTCTTTTTCTCCAACAGACAACTGGCAGTCTGGGACCAACGGTGTGTCAAGCCAATAAATGTATTGACCCTTAATATTTGATGTAACTACGTCGTTTGAATTTAAGAAGGTTCCTATTAAATGAACCATCATAAATCCTCCAAGCATTAGACACCCTCCTCCTCTCATATTTATATAGAGATTGGGTAGAGGTATCAATACTGCTTCACAAAGAAACAAAGAACTAGTAGAGTGACATGACACCCACCATGGAGGACGGAGCTAGTTCCAGTAGGTGGTGACGAGCACCACTGAATGAAGAAACCCGACGCTTCTTCTAGATCGGAGGCTCTCCAATAATCTTGAGGTAAGGATTTATTTTGTTATAATTATTATTGATTTCTGAATCCTACTCACATTCTATAAAGCTAACGCAGAGGGCTCGGTCCAAAAAACAAGACCTGTACCCTCTGCCCTTGTTGGAATTTTGGTGTAATCCTCCCAATCAATATCTTAGGGTTGGGTGAGATCCTAGATGGAAGATTATGGTGGTGGCTGGCACAGGTTGGCCACAATAGAGGCGTCACACTGTCGCACACCCTAAGAGGAGGCCATGACACTGCGCTAAAGGGCTCAGCAGAGCGGCCAGCACCGTCCGGTCCTAGAGTAGATGTGGCACGCTATCGTGCACCGCCGGCGGAGAAGGTTCTCATCTTTCCTGAAGCGGTGGGGTCAAACAGGGTGGCCATTAATGGTCGGCCCCAGTTGGAGGCAGCAGCGCACAACCGCGCGCCTGTGGAGGAGCCTCGGTGGCTGGACCCACCGCGGGTCCCGCGTTGCGACCTGGAAACGCCAAAGGGCACTACCGTTTCTCCTTCCAAACGGGGAACCCCCCCTCGTTCCAGTATGGTGATCCCCACAACATCAGGCCAGTAATTCTAGTGGGCCGCACTCCATCATGGACTAGGCCGCGCAGGCCAATAGGCCGCACTCCGCCGTGGGCTGCACTCTGTCGTGGGTCGGGTCGTGCCTCTGCGAACCGGACAGCGCAATCCCATCAGGCTGCACCTTCATGGGACGGTTCATGAGAGCCCAACGGGCCTCGCCCCCTTGTGGGCTAGGCCGGTCTGTGGCCCCTCCCAGCAAGGACAAACCTGGACTAGGGTGGTTCGACCTGAACCAGGTCGAGTTGGCCCTAACCTGGTCTGGCTGGGTCGGGTCGGCCCGGACCCAGACCCAACCAAGCCCTGATCTGACTAAATGTCCATAACATGAAATTCAGGAATCTATTTGATGAATCATCTACAGTGCTGGGACCCTTAGAGCGAGATTTTCCTTTGGGTATACTCCACTTGTGTTTTGGAGAAAGCTAGAGTATGGCGGAGTTGGATAAAACCTGAATCAAACCGGGTCCTCGGAACTAAAATTCTTATAATTCAGAGACCAAGCATCTGATTGACATGTCATCTGTCATGTTGTAACCCTTACGACACAGTGGTCCTTTGGGTTACTTCTTAGTGGAACATATTGGGGGTCTTGGTATGACAAGTATCGTGAGGGGAAGATTCTACAAATATCGAGCGCACCGAGGTCTTGGAATCTTGTGGATGGATGTAACGTGAAGAAAGAATATCGATCCTAAGTGGGTCATCATTTTTCGATCCTCTATGGGATATAATCTATCAGTTCTTTTGTGGGATAGTGCTTAGTGATCCTATGTGGGTCAGCTCATACAGATCATATGTGGGTCAGATCCTGTGTGGGTCTGCATGGGTTATTCTCTATCAGTCTTATGTGGGTCAACAATAATGCCTCTTAACAGAATAAGATGATCTAGCTTATAACTTATCATCGGTACTTTTAAACTTCAGTAATACCTGATTGTGTTCGGAGTCTTCTACCATCATGGGGTTGTCATCATGGTGTTACATGTGTGGTACATCAACCATCATGGTGTTACCCGTGAGGTACTTCTATCTTCGTGGTGTTATCTTCTTGGTGTTACTTGTGAGGTACTTCTACCTTCGTTTTGATATCTTTGTGGTGCTACATGTGTGGTACTTCTATCTTTTTAGTGTTACCTATGTGGTACTTCTACCATCATGGGGTTACTTTGTGGTATTTTTCCTTCATGTATGAGATGATTATATCTTGATAACATAGGTATATGTATGAGAATATACCTAAGTAGAGTTGGTGTCTATCACTTTATGCTTTGATTTGCAGTCTTTCTTTGTGTTATTTACTTTTTTGAATTTTGGGAGAACTTTGAGGGTCTTAGGGATCCTACTGAGTATTGTCATACTCACCATTGCATGGTTTTCTCCCTCATCATGTTGCATCTTGTGCAGACAACAGACATCATTAATCGAGGTGGAGGGAGCCAGGACTGGACGGCGGTCAGAGGTGGACCATTTGGCATGACGTGACGCATGGAATACTTAGCATGAGTTGTACCTACCCTTCATGTAGGATACTTGGTGGACGATCCAGGAGTTGTTTTTTACTTTCAGTTATATATGTACTATTCCGTTGTACTTTTAGTTTTCAGTTGGGCTTGTATTCTGGACCCTTTACTTTCATTCCACATTTTACTACATTAGTTTACTTTGTGGTTTCTACTTTATGTGTTCTTGGATTGTGTGTTTGTATAGGTTTAAAGGTAATGTCTTCCAATTATAAATATACTACTTTCTATTGCTAGTCGCTAGCCCCTGGCCTATGGATGGAGGGCATGGGGTAGTCACAACACGGGCCCTAGGGGATGGGTCGTGACAAAGTAGTATCAGAGGAGTCGGTTCTACCAAAGAACTATGACTCTGATCTTTTCTATGTGGAAATAGTGTTAAGTGTTATCAATCTGGTTTCGGTTTGGGGAATCTAGTGTTGGTGTAGCAGCCAACGTATCCATACACTAGGACCCTGAATTTTGATTTCTGACTTAGTACACGAAAATTATGATTGTGTTCATTTTTTAAAATTTTCTCTTGTGATCTCTTTGAGTCAGCATATCAGGTATAACTTATTGACCCTGGAACACCTGTTTTCTTTCAGGATGCTTCCATATAGACATCCATCTAGGATTTCCTAGAGAGTACGTGATGATGGACCACTGAGCAATGAGGCCACGATGCAGGTATCTGTTATGGAATTAGCACCTTCTGGTGGTGTACCAGCAGCACCACTGAAATTGGAAAACTCTTTCCACCACCCCCACTAGCAGAGGGGGAAGAACGACTGAGCGCATTGCACGATTTTCAGAAAAAGAGGCCTCTGAGGTTCTGAAGCAAGACAGACCCACAGGCAGCAGAGGACTGGCTGGAAGCTGTGGCCAGTGTTTTTTGCTTAGTTGGGACACCAACTAATCTGATGGTGATCCTAGTTTCTAATCTCATCTAGGGAGCAGCTGGGATGTGGTAGAGTCAGACACTCCAGATACACGATATGACAACCTTGTTTTTTTATTACAACATAGACATGATTTATTACAGAAAACATCAATTCATACAACAAAGAAGATCGAGAGGTTTAGTTTCTTTGGGGCTTAGGATCATTACATAAAAACATAAAACATGAAATACAACATCTTTATTGAAAACTTCCTTCACATGACCACTACATTCCCTCGTACTTAGCGTTGCATGGGATAACCAGAGGACATGCATAAGAAAAGGGTGAGCAATAAAGCCCAGTAAGGGAGTACACATGGAATAACATGAGGAGTACAATACATGTTAGAAAATAGGAATATAAAAAGATCATAAAAGATACATGAACATAAATGCATGATAAATCATGATAATCATAACATGGAAATGTGGCAACAACACTTAACATGGAATTAGCATGAGCCAATGCTCATTTCACATAATGCATGAGTAAACCCTCATTGCACATGAGGCATGAGTAAACCCTCATTGCACTTGAATATGCATGAGTCAACACTCATTGCACATAACGTTTCATGATACTATACATTACCCAATGCATCGGGGCGCTATAAGGGCGCACCCTTCTTAAACATTTCATTTCATGCATTAGTGTGTCACATGGATCATAAAACATAGATTCATAAAACATAATAATTTATTCCACTATAAATTAATGTGGAATTAATTCATGAAACTATAAAATCAATAATTAAATGTGCATAAAGGTGAATACCCTTGATGGAGAAATGGGCATGGTATTCACTACACAATGATGTTGGCTTAGAAAATCAGTGTGATTTTAGGCAGCGTAATGGCGTGACATAAGAAATCATAAAAATGGATGATGAGAGAGAAAGGGGTTCCTCATCATATTTACATGTAATGGATAGTATGGAGGTCATATATATACATGTCCCAACAATTGTAATGTATTTTAGGTTCATGATACAAGAGCATTGCTTGAATGTAAAAAAGAGAGAGAAGTTCCTTTCGGAATTTTTGCATAGTAACGGGTGTACATTGGAGGAATTTAATGATAGAGAAAGGGGTATACCATCATTCAAACAATAAGAGGGAAGTATGAGAGAAGTGCGAAACCATACCCCAACATTCATAATTGAAATTCTGAGGGCAATACAACTTAATGAAAATTGACAAAAATGAGAAAGGAAGAAAAAACCCTTACTTGGAAGTGTGCTTCCAAAGTCTAGAGAGAGGCTTGTGAGAGGATTATTGGGAGATTGGGGCACCTTGGTAGGATTCTAGAGAGATAATGGCAGATTTTGGACGAACTCCAAAGGATTTGAGTGAGGAGGAAGTGGGAGCATGGGTGGGTTTATATAGGACAGGTGAAGGAAATCTTTATTATTTTGGTTTTGGACCCCTTATATTAAATTAATCCAAACCACAAACCATCCCATTGTTCTTGCCCATGGTTTTTGGAATAGTTAAAAGGAAAAAAATATTTTATAAAGACAAAGTCCAAGCTTCTTAAAATAATAAGGTCGCTTATGTTGAGATGAGTCACACTCTCATGAAAATTAATTTAAAAAGGAAAAGAGTTGAATATGTCTTGAGGGGTCCATTAATGCTTTGAAAAGTATGTCAATCAAACCCAAAATTACATTATTTTAATGATAAAACATATATTTGCTGAACATAAGTATTATGGTATTTTATTAAATCACCATTGGGTCATTATGATGTCATAAAACACATTATATATTTAAACAGTATTTAATTTTTACCCAAAAATTTGACTGTCTCAGAAAATTATGAAAAATTCACCGTTGGATAATTTCGACGTCCTGATTCTAGAAATGAAATTTATTTTATCTCAATTGTTTTTCTAAATATGTTAATTTTCACTTTTAAAATAAAAACCATCATTTTTCGATAATTCACGGGTTTTGACAGAAATGGCTTTCAGACCTTAATATAAAATTTTAATTTCATTCATAAAATTATAAGATCATTTATATTTAATAAGAATTAATTTAATAATAATATTATTATTTTATTAAAATAATATTTAATTCAAAAATCCCTTTATTTAATAAAATAGATTTCTTAATTAAATAATAACTAAAACACCATTTGTACTTTAAAAACTATCTACAATGTATCAAAAATGACTAGAAATTATATTCATTATTATATACAAAAATAATTTAAATGAACATAGTACTACTTATTTGTTACATAACCCTTTAAAATAGCCACATATGACCTAAGGGTAAGGTGTGTGATTGTGACAGACTCTTGGGGTGGCTTGGATAACATCACTCGAGTGGTAATCTCTATCAACTTCCATGTTTCCCGTAGTCGGTCCCGTTCGAGCTTGACATGGTGAAGCTCAGCTTGGGCTTGGTCAAGGGCGAAGCACAAGGATTCCACCTCTTTTCTGAGCTCCGACAAATGGGCTTCGTAAGGGGAAATTCTACTGGATAAGGCCATCACTTCTTTTGTCTGAGTAAATTGGATTTGTTAAGGTCATATATTTATACTAATCATGTGATCACTGTTAAATGGCTATATTAACAATGGTCATTATTCATAACATAAAACCAAAGAATTTGACATCTTATAAAAACATTATTCATAAAGATACATTCAACTGGATCAAGAGGGATTTTCCATTAATGAAACTTTGGCCCGTTACAATATTCCCCCCTTAATAAATTTCACCCTCCAAATTTTCTTTTTCCCACACTAAAACAAATGTGGGTAACTCAGCTTCATAATATCCTCTGGTTCCCAAGTCGCTTCTTCAAACATGTGGTTTCTCCACAACACCTTGACGAGGGGCACTGTCTTATTTCGTAGAACTTTTTCTCTATGATCTAAGATCTTCATTGGTTGCTCCTCATAAGAATGATCATATTCCAATTGTACCACCTCAGAAGAGAGTACATGTGAAGGGTCTGGAATGTACTTCCTTGAGAGGGATACATGAAAGAAATCATGTACTTTGGCCATGGCAGGTGGAAGTGCTAGTTGATAGGCCACAGCCCCAACACGATCAAGAACCTCGAAGGGGGAGATGTACCTTGGACTTAACTTCCCTTTCATTCCAAACCTCATGACCTTTTTCAACGTAGATATGTATATAAACACCATGTCTCAAACTTTAAACTCAAGGTCTTATCGACGATTATCTGCATAACTCTTCTGTCGACTCTGGGCTACCTTGATATGCTGCTGAATGGTTTTCACCTTCTCCACCATTTCTTCGACCATTTCTAGTCCAAGTAGCTTACGTTCACTGACCTCATCCCAAAATTCCCATGTTCTTCACCATTTCCCATATAGGGCTTCATATGGTCCCATTTGGATGCTCGAGTGGAAACTGTTTTTATAAGAGAACTCAACCAGAGGAATATGTTGATCCCATCCTCCTTTAAAGACCATTGATCACGATCTGAACATATCCTCAAGTGTTTGGATAGTCCACTCGGATTGGCCATCAGTTTGAGGATGATAGGTCATACTGAAGTTTTGTTCAGTATTCAGAGCATGTTGAAGACTCTTCCAAAACATTGAGGTGAATCTCGGATCTCGGTCAGACACAATAGATAGTGGTACTCTATGCAACCTTACCACTTCCCTGATATATATCTGTGCCAATTGATACAATGGGAAATCCTCCTGAATAGAAATTAAGTGTGAAGTCTTTGTTAGACGATCCAAAACAACCCAGATTGCATTGTTGCCTTTGGATGTCCTTGGAAGTCTGGTGAAAAAGTCCATGGTGATGTTCTCTTATTTCCATTCTAGTATGGGAAATGTTTGTTGTAGGATCGAAATAATGATGTAGATGCTCAAAATACAAGAGGGGGGGGTGAATTGTATACTTTAAGAATTCCTTTGGAAATTTTAATGTTATTTAGGGCTAAGTTTAAAAAAGTTAAACTAAGCAAATTCACAACACCTCTAACACCAAATACAAACTTGGAAAGAGATTCCGAAAGTAGGTTCTGGAAATATGGTTCCGAAAATTGAAACTTAAAAAAAGATTACAATATGAGATTCTACCTTAAAGCGTATAGAATCTAAATGAAACAGAGTACAAATAAGGAAGTATAAGAAAGTTATACTTTCCTTATAATACAAAATGCAGCAGAATATAAACAAGTAGTTAAACTACAAGTAACAAGATATATGTCTTTTAACCCAAAGAGAAGGGTATCCAACAACCTTGGATAAAGGTCCCTTGATTTATACTTTCGAGAAAGTTTGTCTTACCCACCCCAGGGTAAGCCCTTGATACGAAGATCGGAGTCTCTGTCTTACTATCCCCGCAAGCCCTCAACTTCAAGGTAGTTGGAAACCTCTGTCTTCCTCAGCAAGGAATCCCTCGAACATTAAGGTAGTCGGAAACTATCTCTTCCTATCCCCGGAAGCCCTCGAATGTAATCACCAACATTCGTAGTCGCACAAAGCATTGGGAGTTAATAAGAGCCTCTCTCTCTCTAGAAATCACTTTTACAGCATGTATGCACAAAACCAAGTTGTTCATCTGTCATCAGTATCAAGCTCTTTCAAATGAGCTCCTATTTATAGATAAGGTCGGCTCCTTCTTCAACGGTCATATTTTCCATAAAGATCGGAGGGACTTGTACACGTGTCACTTTGACAATGGTTAGTTTATAACAAAATAGACGACATCGTTTTATAACAAACTTTGTACGACATCGTTTTAGAATGAAGCATACATAAGTAAAGGATAATTACTAATTCAGAGTGTAAGAAAGTCAAGGGTTCTGAGTCTAATCAAACTGAAGTTCGGAGTCTATGTTAAGAAAAATACGGATTCTATTATATAAGAAATCAGAGTCTGGTTTCATCAAAAATCAGATTCTAAATCTGTAGAGTTCGGAGTCAAACAACCTAAATGTTCAGAGTCGAACTTCTTAAGAGTTCAGAGTCGAACTTCTTAAGAGTTCGGAGATGAACTTCTTAAGAGTTCGGAGTCTAACTTCTTAAGAGTTCGGAGTCGAACTTCTTAAGAGTTTGGATTCGAACTTCTTAAGAGTTCGGTGTCGAACTTCTTAAGTGTTCGGAGTCGAACTTCTTAAGAGTTCGGAGTCGAACTTCTAAAGAATTCGAATTAGATCTGCTACATAGTTTAGAGTCCAGAATTCGGATTATTACAGATCACATCAATGATTCAGATCCTAAAAACAGAATGCTCCAATTTTTTATTATAAGACTCCTAGAATTTGGTTGCAATTCTGATTTTTGATTTTAAGGGAAACAAATAGATATGTATAAGAAAAATCTATGTTAAGGTAAATTTCCTTAAGGAAGTAAATTTTCCTTATTTGAGTAATAATAATATTTTCTTATGTATAAGGTGTTTGTGATTTTCAAAATAAGAAGGAATGGAAAAATACATAAGGAAAACCTTATTGACTCAACAATTTCCCCCTTTTTGGAAAGCACAAACATCCTTTTGAAAAAGTATAAGGGAAAAAAATTTCATTGGACTATTTAAAACATATCTCCCTTCGTTCATGGATAGAAGTGAATACAACTAACTACCCCTTAGG
The DNA here is from genome assembly GCA_963277665.1 of Viscum album. Taxonomy (NCBI): domain Eukaryota; kingdom Viridiplantae; phylum Streptophyta; class Magnoliopsida; order Santalales; family Viscaceae; genus Viscum; species Viscum album. The sequence goes on along the minus strand of OY728120.1, from coordinate 1,759,090,812 downwards.
CATTGAAACACTAAGGATTGTATTCTTTGTTTCTGGAGTAGAGTTTTCATAATTGTAAGAATGAAACAAAACGTAATGGGAAACTCCCCTTTTCCTTATGGATATTTCTCTCATAAATTTTTCTTTTCTCCTCCTTAGGAACAATTCTTTTTCCTTCTCCCCCTTTGTGATTTTCAAAAAGAATTGAAGGGCATGGAAAACAAATTATGCTACCTAAAACATTAGTATACAACAAGAGACAAACCGAACAGATAATCTTTCATTAGAGTTGTGGGCAAAAAAAAATACAAGGAAAGACAACTACAACAAAAGATTGGAGTGGGTTCATTTGTCTTCCATTTCCATTGGAATAAGTTGCATCAACAAGGCTTTGAGTTTCTTCAGGTCTCTTTGGTCTTCCTCTCATTGCCTCTCTAAGAATTTTACCTTTTCTTCTTGGGCTTTTAACAGCTGTGCTTGAGCCTCCAATGCTTCTTTTTGCAAATTCAACAACTCATCTTGTTTCTCCATCCTCTGCTGAAACTCAATACGGAAATCTCTTTCAAATTTCCAATTCTGAGATACTGAGTTAAGCATTCCATTTAGATCCCTGACCTATTGATTCCATTCATTTTGTTCCTGGGTCAACTTCTCAGAAATTTCAGTAACCTTTTTGTCCTCCATTCCAAAGTCACTTTGAACATCAGCCTGAAAATTTTCAAAATGTACTAAATGTTCATCTACTCTCTTAGACCACTTGGTTACTTTACTATAATATTTCCTATCTACATCGTAATCGATCAGAAAACATTTCATGATCAGCTTCCAACTTCACAAACTTATCCATTACCATGGACAATGAATCCGATTTTTGATTCATAGATTGTTGCAACAACTGCAATCTAGAATCTATAGTTGCAAGAATCGGTATTGTGTCCACCCGCATTCTCAGAGATTGAACCACAAAATCATGCCCATGGGATGATGATTCCAAATCCGAGACTTCTTTTTGAGATTCCTCTTCTTCGACTGGCATCAACTTCCTTCTAGAGGTACCACCAACCTCTTTCTTTCTAATGGTATCTTTAATAGGTGTCTCCATTAAAGATTTCTTGCCTTTATCGGATTTCAAAATGGATTTCACATTTGGAGAAACGTCCTCAGATTTAGAAACATGAACAATCTGATCTTCATCTTGTTGCTGTCTTTCTTGTCCTTATTCAATATAGTTCCTTTGATAGGATTCTTCTTCATCAAACAACTCATTATCTTCTTCTTCCTGTTGGTGTTGCTTGTCGGCTTCCTCATCTCCCTTCCATGGAGGAACTATTTTTCCGGATTCAGCCTTATAATCCTGAACTTGTTTTATCAAGGTATCTAGATCTTCACTCTCCTCCTCTTCTTCTTCTTCCTCTACATGTTCTACTTCTTCCTCAACTGCTTCATCACCTTGTTTCTCAGCTTCTACTGCAGGTTCTTTACCCTTGTTCTTTTCTGAAATGACAAAAGTTTTTGCTGGTGTTTCTGGAAAAGAAGGTTCGACTCCGAAAGTTTCCGGAACTAGAAGCCTTTCAGAAGCCAAATCTGTTCCTTTTCGCAACGATTGAACTAGTTCAACTTCAGACCTCTTCTTCCTCAACTTCATTTCCTTCATTTGTCTTTCCAGCTCCTCGGCAGCCTTTTCTTTTAAAGCCTTAGCCTCATCAGGGTAGAGTCCGAATTGAGGATCCCCTTCCTTCCTCATTTCCTTATCCTTCCTCCATTTTTCTGCTACTTCATCTGTATAGATTTTCTGCTTTTTCGGTTTGGGTGGTGCAGATTCAGTTTCCTTCGACTGAGGAACATCTTCATCAGAAACTACTTCCTTAGAATTTCTCTTCTTCCTTTGCTTTTTATAGGTTCCGGAGATTGTGTTTCTTTTTCAGCTGCTTCAAAATCTTCCACAGATAGGGGGTAAAATTCTCCGGATTCACTAGAAAATCCCATCTTCATTCTCTTAAGCGTATCATCACTGACAAGCATGAGCTTGCAATTCCGGATCTTTGATTTGCAGGCAACATTGAAAGATTCTAGGAACCAAACAATCAACTTTGATAATAAGGCTGGATACATAATAATCTGAGCTCTCAGATTTCCTTCTTTGATATTTTTGATCGTAACCAAGACATGCCTTATCAGATTTATCTTTATTAGATTTACCAAAAAATCTAAGACATAGATATCACTCTTCTTCAGATTGTATTTATCTCCTCTTCTCGGAACCAAAAAACCATGCACCCATAGTTGCAGTATTCTATTATTCAGAGCGATCCGAGAAATCTTTGTAGTTGAATCATCCTTGAGCCCAAGACACTGCAGTTCTTTTTCCTTAACGAAGCTTCCTTGCACATCCGGAAGTTTGTGAGAGCAAAATTCAGCTTCTCCCGTATATGCTATACCCACCAGGCTTGCTGCCTTAGTGTAAGAGAGTTTATAAGTCTTTCCATAAGACTTAAAAGAAAATTTTTCTCTGCCATCTTCTACTAGGAAGGAAACATACTCATAAAATTCTATCAACAGATCAGTGTAAACAGGATCCTATTTTTCTGACTTGGCTATGCAGACATATTCCCATCCATTTAGTCTAATATTTTTCGAAGTGATAGAATCATGCTTATAAAAATCCAGATGAACTAACCTTTCTCTATAAACTAACCACTTTGAAATCGGTTTCGTAGTTTACATATCTTGTGAAGTTGATTCAATAGACATTCGAAGTGAAGTAAACTGTAGGATTCAGATCAGCTTCACAAGGTTCGGAACCGGCCTTAAGAGGAGCAGCCGGGCTTCGAGATGCAAAATCTTGAAAAACGATGTCGAACAAGTCTCAGGACCCCCTTTTTATTGGCAAAGAGAATGACCATTGGTCTTCCAATGATCATCCAATGGTTGAAAATACTTTGATCTGATCTGACGGTTGAGAATAATCCCGGGGGGAAAAAATGACTCCGCTCTTTTGAGGTTTTTTATTTAAAAAAAACGGATTTGAGGCAAAACTAGAATCCGAACTAATCAGTGAAGATACCAGTAAGCAAAATTTTATTATAAAACTAGATAGGGAAATCATAACTTACGGATTGATAAGAAGTATTATTTGAATTTGGTAATATTAAAAAAAACATATTATGAAATGTCTAATAAAAAACCGTTACGAAAAGCCGAGTCCGAAAATCTTCATTCTGATAATTTTCATTACGAGAATTCCATTCCGGATGTTTTTGAAGAAGGGAAAAAACAATCTAGAAAATTTCAATTCCAGAAATTTCCATTCCGTAAATCTTAGTTCTGAAAAGTTTGAAAATAATCCAAAAAAAATTGTTATTCTATCAAAAAAATGTACTCCCCTATGAAAAGGAGTTTATTACTGTAAGGATACTTTTTCAACAGAAGGTTAATTAAGAAAGATTACCTTATGGTTATCATCCCTAACTTCTGTTTAATGTATTCAAATCTATCAGAAGGCATGGATTTTGTGATAATATCAGCAAGTTGATCTTTTGTTCCAATAAATTGAAGGATGATATCTCCTTTGAGTGTGTGATCCCTATGAAAGTGATGCCTAATATCTATGTGTTTTGCATGGGAGTGATGTGTAGGATTCTTACTTAAAGCAATGTCACTTGTGTTATCACACAAAATTTGAGTTTTATTAAAACTCAATCCATAGTCTGTGAGTGTGTGTTGCATCCACAATACTTGAGCACAACAACTTCCAGCTGCTACATATTCAGCTTCAGCAGTGGAGAGTGCTACAGAATGTTGCTTCTTGCAGGACCAAGAAACTAGTGAATCTCCTAAGAAATGACAAGTTCTGGATGTAATTTTTCTATCCATTCAACATCCACTAATGTCAGCATCAGAAAATCTTTTTAGAACAAAATCATTTCCAGAAGTATAAAATAATCCTAGATCCATGGTTCCCTTAAGGTAGCGAAAAATTCGTTTTACTGACTTTAAGTGAGATTCCTTAGGATTGGATTGATATCTTGCACATAAGCATACTGAAATCATTATGTCTGGTCGACTAGCTGCTAAGTAAAGTAAACTTCCTATCATACCTCTAAAAGTTGCTTGATCTACTGGTTTCCCAGCTTCATCAAGATCTAGAGAATTTGAGGTACCAATGGGAGTACTTATACTCTTAGTATTGTCATAACCGTACTTTTTAAGAAGATCTTTAATATACTTATGTTGAGATATGTAGATTCCTTATGGTTTTTGAGAAATTTGAAAACCATGGAAAAAATTTAACTCACCCATCATACTCATTTCAAACTCAGATTTCATTAGACTTGCAAAAGAGTCAGTCAAAGATTGCTGAGTTGAACCAAATATGATGTCGTCAACATAAATTTGAACAATCAAAACATTTTTCTTATCTTTCTTTATAAAAAAAAGTTGGATCTGCATTTCCCTTAACATATTTATTTTGAAGCAAAAATCCAGTGAGTCTATCATACCATGCTCTTGGGGCTTGTTTAAGGCCATACAAAGCTTTGGTAAGTCTAAAAACATGATCTGGATGTTTTTTATCTTCAAATCCAGGAGGTTGTTCAACAAAAACTTCCTCTTGAACATAACAGTTAAGAAAAGCACATTTTACATCCATTTGAAAAAGATTTAAATTAAATAATGCTGCGAAAGAAAGTAGAATACGGATAGATTCAAGTCTAGCTACTGGAGCGTAGGTTTCTTTATAGTCTATTCCATCTTGCTGATTATAGCCTTTAGCAACAAGTCTAGATTTATTTCTCACTATGACTCCATTTTCATCACATTTATTTCTGAATACCCATTTTACTCCAATAACAGAAGTTTCCTTAGGACTTTCAACCAAGGTCCAGACTTTATTCCTTTCGAATTCATTTAGTTCATCTTGCATGGCTTTGATCCAATCATCATCACCTAAAGCTTCATCAATGCTTTTTGGTTCTAATTGGGAAAGAAAAGGTAGATGTTCTACTTCATTTCTTAATGAACTTCTTGTCCTTACAGGTTGATTTACATCACCAATGATACTATCACTAGGATGATTCTTAAGAAACACCTAATTTGGGTTTTATAAAACCTGTTCATCAACATAGGGTAGAAAGTCTTCTGGGGTAAATTTTTCTGAAGTATCTTCTAGAACATTATCCTTATCAGAAGGTTCTTCTATCAAAGTTTGATAATCAGTTTTTGAAAACACATCCGAGGATGTAGGTAGGGGTGTTTTAAAAATAATATGATCTGACTCATCAAATTTTACATGTACCGTTTCTTCAACAGTGCAAGTATTTTTATTAAAAACTCTATAAGCCATAGAGGTTGTGGAATATCCTAAGAAAATCCCTTCATCAGATTTTGGTGCGAATTTATGTAAGGTATCTTTAGTATTCAAAATGAATAATTTGCAACCAAAAACATTGAAGTAGTAAAGTATTGGTTTTCTACCATTCCATAACTCATTTGGAGTTTTATTAAGAAAAGGTCTAATCAAAACTCGATTTATAGTATAACAAGAAGTACTTATAGCTTCAGCCCAGAAATGTCTAGCGATAGAATATTCACTCAACATGGCTCTAGTTATCTCTTGAAGAATTCTATTTCTTCTTTCAACTACACCATTCTATTGAGGAGTTCTAGGTGATGAAAAATTGTGAGTAATACCTTTCTTACTACAAAAAGTTTCAAAATCAGAATTTGGAAATTCTCCTCCATGATCACTATGAATAGTTTTCAATGGAAGGTTTTTCTCATTTTTAACTTGAGCTCTAAAACATTCGAAATTGGAAAAAGCTTCATATTTCTTTGCTTGAAAATAGACCCAAGTAAACCTAGTGTAATCATCAACTAGAACAAACACATAGTATTTGCCTCTAATACTTCGAGTTTGTGTTGGACCAAAAAGATACATGTGCACTAACTGTAATTCATCGGTTGTTGAGACTTCACCGATTGATTTAAAACTAGATTTATGTTGCTTGCCATATTGACAAGGATCACAAACTTTAGAAGAATCAAATCTAAGCTCCGGTAGATCCTTAACTAGTTTCTTCTTAGAGAGTTTACATAGGTTCCTAAGGTTACAGTGACCTACTCTTCTATGCCATAACCAAGAATTATCTTCCATTGCACATAGGCAAGGTAAATCTTGGCTTCTGAGGTCTTCTAAGTTCAAAGTGTAAACATTCTCTTGCCTATTGGCTGAGAAAATAAATTCTTCCTTAGAATTGTGAACTAAGCACTTATCATTCCTAAAATTCACAAGGTAACCTTCATCACATAACTGGCTTATGCTAATGAGGTTGTGCTTAAGACCCTTAACAAAAAGAACATTTGAAATCAAGGTTTTACCAAGAAGAACAATATTACCAATACCAAGAATCTCTCCCTTAGCATTTTCTCCGAAAGTTACCTTTCCTCCTTTCGTTTTGATAATCTTTTCAAAATAGCTTTTGTTACCAGTCATGTGCCAGGAACATCCACTATCCATGTACCAAGAATTGTTGCAGGTACGCTCTTTTCAAAATGGTACACTTTGAGGAACAAAATTATTGTTACTGAAAATTGGTTTTGCATGGGTATAACCAAATCCGGATTTATTTCTTAAAGGCCGTATTTGAGAATACATTTTATCAAAATTTTCCTTACCATGGGTAAAGTTTGATAAACACTTCTTTATGGAAAAAATTTCGAACATGAGTTTTACAACCAAGTTTCTATCCTCAAAATCATTAGTTTTAGAACTAGAGCTAGGCTCTAAAACATTTTTATTAGAAATTACCTTTTCTAATTCTTTAGTGTGTTTGTTCTTTTCAGAACATACTTCCTCAAGATTTTTTGAAATACTTTCAAAATAAGCATTTTTCTTATCAAGATCTTTAGAAAGATCTGATATCTCTTTTGTAATAATAGACTTTCTAGAGTTTGCCTTATCATGTTTCTTATTGAGTTTGGAATTCTAAATTTCAAGAAGTTCAGCAAACCTAGAGACTTCTTCATAAGTAGGTAAAGTATTTTCCTCATCCGAAGATGATTCTTAATCAAAACAGTTATAGTACATACTATTATTGGAATTTAAAGAAACATTGGTCAATGATTCATCATTTCGTACCTTAGCCATGAAACAATGATTATCAATAGGTAATATGGCTATAAGACCATGGTTCTTTTGTCCAGAAGATTCATAATCAGAAGATTCATCTGAAGAGTCACCACCACTGGCACTCCAGGTGTCATTAGCATTCAAAACTTTCTTAGCTTTGGCTTTATACTACTTCTTTATGTTCCTGTCTGAATGTCTTTCTTTTCTTTCTTTCTTTTTTAGCATAGGGCAGTCTGGTCTAATATGTCCAGCTCTTTTGCACTCATAACAAGTAACTTCTCCATCTTTTTTATCTTTCATATCCTTTTTCTTATACTTAGATTGAAAATCTCTCTGGCCAGCTATCTTGTTCATCCTTCAAGCAAGATTGGCTAATTCATTTTCTGAGACTTCACTCTCACTAGATTCGGATTGAAAAATAACTTTCTTAGACTTGGACCTAGTTACTCTCTCAGGAGTCTTAGCTTTCATCTGATATGAAGTTGTAGTAAAAGAAATAGTACCATTTCCATTCTTTTTCTTGATGTTGTCTGCATCTCTCTTCATTCTGGTTTCATGTTGTAGAAGAGTTCCAAAAATCTCATCAAGAGAGATCTGAGTGACCTTCCTGTTTTCATCTATAGCTGTTCTTTTGGATTCCCACTCATTGGGCATAATATCAATTATCTTATCCACAAGAGCTTCATCATATAAACCTTTCTCTCCCATAGATTGTAGGATGTTGACTATAGTCATGAATCTCTGTTGAACTTTACAGATTGGTTCTCCATAAGGAAAGTCGAAGCCATGATATTCAGCTCTAAGCATAGCTCTTCTAGTCTCAATCACTTTAGAAGTCCCAAAGTGTGTAACTTCTAATTTCTTCCATAAGCAATTAGCTTCTTCACAAGAATAAATTTGTCTATATATATTTATAGTCATTGAACATAGTAGAGTATTGCGTACCTTATAGTTGAGTTGATATTCTTGCGTTTCCTGGTTAGTGAAAGTTCTAAATTCCTTGTCAGGAATTTTATAATCACCAGTAAGCATTACAAAATTGTCTACTCCAGTGTTGATAACAAAAGTCTCCATTCGATCTCTCCAGTACTCATAGTCATTACCATCAAATATAGGTGGTCTTGTAGGATTTAGATTATCAATCGATCTAACATTAATTCCTTCCATACTAGTAAAATCCTTCGATACACAAACTTGTTAGTAGCAATGATTCGTAATAACAAAGTTCGGAATGAGAAAGCTCGGAATGGGAAAATTCGTAATGAGATAGTTTGGAATGATAAAATGAGCAAGAAAAACATATTTGTAAGAACAAGTATTTCATAGACCTACTCTGATACCAATTGTAGGATCGAAATATTGATGTAGATGCTCAAAATACAAGAGGGGGGTGAATTGTATACTTTAAAAATTCCTTTGGAACTTTTAAAGTTAGTTAAGGCTAAGTTTAACAAAGTTAAACTAAGAAAATTCACAACACCTCTAACACCAAATACAAACTTGGAAAGAGATTCTGAAAGTAGGTTCCAGAAATATGGTTCCGAAAATTGAAACTTAACAAAAGATTACAATATGAGATTCTACCTTAAAGCCTATAGAATCTAAATGAAACCGAGTACAAATAAGGAAGTATAAAAAAGTTATACTTTCCTTATAATACAAAATGCAGCGGAATATAAACAATTAGTTAAACTACTAGTAACAAGATATAAGTCTTTTAACCCAAAGAGAAGGGTATCCAACAACCTTGGATAAAGGTCCCTTGATTTATACTTTCAAGCAATTCTGTCTTACCCACAACAGGGTAAGCCCCCGATACGAAGATCGGGGTCTCTGTCTTGCTATCCCAGCAAGCCCTCAACTTAATGGTAGTTGGCAACCTCTGTCTTCCACAGCAAGGAAGCCCTCGAACTTTAAGTTAGTCGGAACCTCTGTCTTCCTATCCCCGGAAGCCCTCAAATGTAATCACCAACATTCGGAGTCGCACGAAGCTTTGGGAGTTAATAAGAGCCTCTCTCTCTAGAAATCACTTTTACAGCATGTATGCAAAAAACCAAGTTGTTCATCTGTCATCAGTATAGTGCTCTTTCAAATGAGCTCCTATTTATAGGTAAGGTCAGCTCCTTCTTCAACGGTCATATTTTCCTTAATGATCGGAGGGACCTGTACACGTGTCACTTAGACAATGGTTAGTTTATAACAAAATAGACGACACCGTTTTATAAAAAACTTTGTATAACTGAATGTACGACATCGTTTTAGAATGAAGCATACGTAAGTAAATGCAAATTAATAATTCTGAGTGTAAGCAAGTCAAGGGTTCGGATTCTAATCAAAGTGATGTTCGGAGTCTATGTTAAGAAAAATTTGGATTCTATTATATAAGAAATCAGAGTCTGGTTTCATCAGAAATAAGATTCTAAATCTGTAGATTTTGGAGTCGAACTACCTAAAAGTTCAGAGTCGATCTTCTTAAGAGTTCAGAGTCGAACTTCTTAAGAGTTCGGAGTCGAACTTCTTAAGAGTTCAGAGTCGAACATCTTAAGAGTTCGGAGTCGAACTTCTTAAGAGTTCAGAGTCGAACTTCTTAAGAGTTCGGAGTCAAACTTCTTAAGAGTTCGGAGTCGAACTTCTTAAGAGTTCGGAGTCGAACTTCTAAAGAATTCAAATTAGATCATCTACATAGTTTAGAGTCCAGAATTCAAATTATTACAGATCACATCCAAGATTCGGATCCTAAAAACAGAATGCTCCAATTTTTTATTATAAGACTCCTAGAATTTGGTTGCAATTCCTATTTTTGATTTTAAGGGAAACAAATAGCTATGTATAAGAAAAATCTATGTTAAGGTAAATTTTTTTAAGGATCTAAATTTTCCTTATTTGAGTAATAATAATATTTGCTTAAGTATAAGGTGTTTGTGATTTTCAAAATAAGAAGGAATGGAAAACGTCATAAGGAAAACCTTATTGACTCAACATTTGAATCATCCCCTTAGACTTCTGCCTCTCTGCCTTCACTTGCTGACACACTAGGAACGTTGATGTATATTCAGTGATCTCCTTCTTCATATTATCCCACCAAATGTTTTCTCAGAGATCTCGATACATCTTTGTGCTCCCTAGGTGAATAGTGAAATTTGAGCTATATGAATCATCTAAAAGTTCCTTCTTCAGCTCTGGACTTGATGGAACACATAGTCTTTTCCCAAACCGCACAATTCCTTCTTCATTAACATTAAACTCCAAGGATTTCCCCTTTTTTATAGCTTCCACTTTTTATTTAATTCCCACATCATCCTTTTGAGCATCCTTTAACCATTCCAAAAGAGGTGGTTGAGAAATCATTTGTGAAAGGATTGATGATGTTCCCTTCATTATGATTCCCACATCTATGTTCATCAAGTCTAAGAAGATTGGATCCTTCTCAATTCTCATCATTAAGAGAATCGCTGGATCCTTTCTACTTAGGGCATCTGTTACCTTGTTCACTTTCCCAGGGTGGTAATGTATTGAACAGTCATAATCCTTGATGAGCTCTATCCATCTTCTCTGGCGCATATTAAGCTGTTTCTGTGTAAATATATATTTAAGACTATTGTGGTCAGTATATATCTCACATTTCACTCCATAGAGATAATGCCGCCAGATTTTCAAAGCAATGATCATAGACGCAAACTCCAGATCATGCGTTGGATAGTTTTGCTCATGGATTTTCAACTACCTTGAGGCATAGGATATCACTTTATCATTCTGCATCAGCACACATCCTAAGACATTCTTTTAAGAATCACTAAATACTACAAAAAGCTACCCACTTGTGGGTAAAGTGAGCATGGATGTTGTAGATGGTTGGAAAATCATGAGAAATTTCTTCTGCTCTTCAAGCTCTACCCACTGTAGTTGTTTCTTCTATTCTTCAAGCTCTACAACATCCATTCTATATGGAGTCTTGGATATTGGTAGTGCCCCAGGTATAAGTTCAATTGAGAACTCAACATCTCTTCTTGGAGGAAGACCAGACAGTTCCTTGGGAAACACTTTAGCGAATTCCCTCACAATAGGAATTTATTCAAGGATGGATTCTTCCTTGGACACAATCATCTGAGCCAGATATGGATACTCATAAGGCAGTAATATCCATGCATGAGATGATGGAGCTAATGGAGATTCATATTCCTCCTGAAACTTGTAAAGAATCTGGGGGTCGATTCTCCATATGCAGTGTGATTTCCGTCTCCCGACAGTTTATGTTGGATCTATATAAGGAAATAAAATCCATTCCAAGAATTGCATCAAATTCAACCAGAGGGAGTATGACAAGGTTCTCTGGGATATTCAATCAACAGATTATAATAGTGGTGGACTTATATTCATGGGATGCAATGATTGTCCCATTTTCCATACACACCGACATCATTACTTCCATGATTTGTGGTGGTGCTGGGATAGTTCTACTAAACATTCGAGATATAAAATAATGCGTAGAACCTGAATCAAAAAGTACGTTCTATATTCTTGAATGAATAACTAGCATACCTGTCACCACATCGTTGTCGGGGTTCCCTTCGGCAGAAGTGATGGAAAAAGATCTTCCTTGTTGTCTTGGAGTTTTTTGGTTGCCTCTGATAACCATTGGATTAGGTCACTAATTTTCAAAATGACCCCGTTCTTTTAATTTTTATCATTGAACAATGCGTTTACGTTCGAACGGAGAATTCCTCTCCTCTGTTGTAGCTGCGGGTCCTTCTTGCCAATAGTTAACAGCTAGGTGCCCTTCTCTTCCACACCTGAAGCATTTTCTCGTCCACTTAAGGAAATTTCTAAGGTGATTCTTTCCGCACTTTTGGAAAGTGGGGTGCTGGATCTTCTTATCACAGTTGGATTTATCCATCAGACCATCAGTATTGAAGTCCACCTTACGCTTCTTGTCCCCATGATACCCCTTTGATTCCCCGATCTCCATTTCGACTATGAGGGCACATCAGACAATTTATTCACAGCTGTCGAAGTCACAGATCGCTAATTCTTTCCGCAAGATAGGCTTCAACCCCCCAAAGAAGTGGTCAACCTTGCATTCGTGGGTAACGACAAAGCCGGATGCGTATCGTGAAAGCCTTGTGAAGTTTGCCTCGTACGCTCCAACAGATTCATCATCATTTTTCTTGAGGGAAATGAAGTCCCTTTCCATCTTAAGCCAGAGGGTGTGCGGAAAATATTTATCAAAAAACATCTTCCATAAATCCTTCCATTCTTACACCTCGATCTCCTACTCAGGATTCGTATTTTTGATCAATATCCACTATTGATCAGCTTCACCCTCCATATGATAAGCTGTCAGGAGAACCTTCTCTTGTTCAGAATATTAGAGGATGGAGAATATCTTTTCAATGGATTTCATCCATTGTTCAGTGATCATGGGATCAGATGATCCACTTAAAGTAGGAGGCCTTTGTCTCGTGAAGCTCTCGATAGTGACTTGTTCTTTTATAGGGGGGTTTGAACGTTCCTCTTGACCCGTGTTTCTATTCAAAATTTGTGTTAGCTGAGAGAGAAGCGTGGCAATTTTCGCGATTCCCGCTCCCATTGGATTTGGATTCTCATTAGTATAGTCATCACACTGATCTTCACAATGGTTGTTAGCCTGAGTCCTCCTATTACCGGCCATTTGCTGGAATAAAAAGAAAGTTAGGGGTAACACATAAAGGGTTACCCAAAAACAAAATTTGATGACTCAAAAATAAAATTTTATTTCCTTAACTCATGAGTATATAGGATTCAATCTAGGATTTTCATGATCTACATTCTAACATATATTATTAGGGGAATTTTTCCCTTAATAAGGGTTCATACTAAGATTGTGAATTTATCAAAACATATCCCCTAGGAGTTTCGTAACCAAGAGTGCAGCAAGGCCCGTTGTCGTGCACCAGTTCTCGTTCGAGTCAAGCTCAAAGCGGTGTTTTCGGGTTGTACCCCTAGGATACATCTGTGCCAGAGCCGCCTCTACCTGCTCGTATCCAGAGAGGGATATATTTGTTTGATAAACCACTTACTTAGTATTTACCAAAACGTAGGGATGTTTTTATTATACTTATTCTTGTATCTAAGGCTTTAATATGGTTTCCAAATCCCAAAAATAAGTAAACCAATCCTATGATACCAACTATGACAACCCTGCTTTTTTATTACAAGTTAAACATGATTTATTACATAAAACCTCACTTGATACAACAAAGAAGATCGAGAGGTTTAGTGTCTTTGGGGCTTAGGATCATTACATAAAAACTTAAAACATTAAATACAACATCTTTATTGAAAACATCCTTTACATGACCACTACATGCCCTCATACTTAGCATTGAATTTGATAACCTGAGGACATGCATAAGAAAAGGGTGAGCTATATAGCCCAGTAAGGGAGTACACGTGGAATAACATGAGGAGTAAAATAAATTTTTGATAATAGGCATATCAATAGAGCATAATAGAAACATGAACATAAAGGCATGATAAAGAATGATAACCATAACATGGAAATGTGGCAACAACACTTAACATGGAATTAGCATGAGCCAAGGCTCATTGCACATAAAGCATGAGTAAACCCTCATTGAACATGAAGCAAGAGTAAACCCTCGTTGCACTTGAATTATCATGAGTCAACATTTCTTTCACATGACGTATCATGATACTCTACTTTACCCAATGCATTGGAGCGCTATAATGGCGCACCCTTAAACATTTCATTTCATGCATAAGTGTGTCACATGGATCATAAAACATGGATTCATAAAACATAACCATTTATTCCATGATAAAGGAATGTGGAATTCATACATGAAACTATAAAATCAGTAATTAGATGTGCATAAAGTTTAATACCCTTGATGGAAAAATGGGCATGGTATTCACTACAAAATGACATTGGCTTAAAAAATCGGTTCGATTTCGGCAGCGTAACGGCGTGACATAAAAATTCATAAAAATGGTTGATAAGGGAGGAAGGGGTTCCTCATCATATTTATATGTAATGGACAGTATGTAGGTCATATAGATACATGTACCAACAATTTTAATGTAATTTAGGTTCATGATAAAAGGGCATTGCTTGAATGTAAAAAAGAGAGGGAATTTCCTTTCGGAATTTCGGCATAGTAACGGGTGTACGTGGGAGGCATTTAATGAGAGAGAAAGGGGTCTCCCATCATTCAAAAAATAATTGGCCAGTATGGGGGATGTGAGAAACCATACCCCTAAATTCATAATTGAAATTAAAAGGGCAATAAAACTTAATGAAAATTGACATAAATGAGAAAGGAATAAAAAACCCTTACTTGGATGTGTGCTTCCAAAGGCTAGAGAGAAGCTTGTGAGAGGCTTCTTGGGAGCTTGGGGCACCATGGGAGGATTCTATAGAGAGTATTGCAGAGGTTGGATGAACTCCAAAAGCATTGAGTGAGGAGGAAGTGGGAGATTGGGTTGGTGTATATAGGAAAGGTGAAGGAATTATTTATTATTTAGGTTTGGGACCCCTTATATTAAATTAATCAAAACCACAAACAATCGCATGGTTTTTGACAATAGTTTTTGGAAAAGGGAAAAGGAAAATAATATTTTATAAGGCCAAATTCCGAACTTCTTAAAATAATAAGGTTTCTTATGTGGAGGTGAGTCACACTCCCATGGAAATTAATTTAAAAAGGCAAAGTGTTGAATATGTATTGAGGGGTCCATTAGTGCATTGAAAAGTAAGTCAAACAAACAAAAAATCACATTATTTTAATGATAAAACATATATTGTCCGAATATAAGGATTATGGTATTTTATTACATCACCATTGGGTCATTATGATGTCATAAAACACATTATATATTTAAACGGTATTTAATTTTTACCCAAAAATTTGACTTTCTCAGAAAATTAAGAAAAATTCCCCGTTGGATAATTTCAACGTCCTGATTCCAGAAATTATATTTATTTTATCTAAAAAAAATTCAAAATATGTTAATTTTCACTTTTTAAAAAAAACCAACATTTATCCAAAATTCATGGGTTTTGACAGAAATGTCTTTCAAGCCTTAATATAAAATTTTAATTGCATTCATAAAATTATAAGATCATTTATATTTAATAAAAATTAATTGAAAAATATTTTTATTATTTTATTAAAATATTATTTAATTCAAAAACCCCTTAATTTAATAAAATTGATTTCTTAATTAAATAATAACTAATAACACCATTTGTCCTTTAAAAACTATTTACAATGTATCAAAAATGACTAGAAATTATATTCATTATTATATACAAAAATAATGTACATGAACATAGTACTACATATTTGTTACATAACCCCTTAAAACAGCCGCATAAGAACTGAGGGTAAGGTGTGCGATGGTGACAGACTCTTGGGGTGGCTCGGATAACATCACTCGAGTGGTAATCTATATCGACTTCCTCTTTTTCCATAGACGGTCCGGTTCGAGCTTGACATAGTGAAGCTCATCTTGGGCATGGTCACGGGCGAAGCCCAAGGATGCCACCTCTTTTCCGAGCTCCGAAAAATGGGATTTTTATGGGGAAATTCTACTGGATGAGGCCATCACTTCTTTTGTCTGAGTAAATTGGATTTGTTAAGGTCCTATATTAATACTAATCATGTGATCACTATTCAAAAGCTATATTAACAACGGTAAAAATTATTAACATAAAACCATAGAAGTTGACATCTTATAAAAACATTTTTCATAAATAGACATTTAACTGGATCAAGAGGGATTTTCCATTTATGAAACTTTGGGTCGTTACACACGATGAGATGTCCCTCACCTAGGTGGACATAAAGAGCCTTTTTATGTAAGAGTTTTTCCTAGTAACTCAATTCTAATTGCATGATCAACTGCACTTACAAAAAGGTAGCATGATTGTGGTCCAGTACTCGATGAGGTTCACTGATCTCTCCTACTACTCCACCGACATGGTACAAGACCCATTCATCATGGACTGAACCTTTGAGCAGGGTCTCTGACATGAGATCATAGCATCGATTATATCGCTTAGCATTCCTATGTAGGCTGGGGTGCTAGAGTGAGTGATTTTGGTAAAGGTATTCCTAGCTGAGCAGGCACCGACAGCGAGAGATAATACCGGATGTCATGTAGCAGACTCATCTGCAGCAGGCAGTAGACAGATGACGCATGAGACCATGTAGAACAGACCTTCTGGTGGATGACCTCAGGATACAGGGTTAGTGGTGCGGGGATCACGGGATAGGGGAGGGAATATTAGGAGTAGGTAGTGCTACTTGTGCGGTGGGCAGGGTCACATGGCTGACAACTGCCATACCTGTCATATGGACGACCAAAAGACGGTCGAGGGACCGCCGAGGCAGAGGCAGAGAATCAATTGGGGAGGTATAAAGGTAGTAGGAAGATGTGGCAGAGGATTTGGCGATATAGTAGGCAGTGGGCGGTATTCTAGGTTCTACCGCCACCACCTCTAGGTGGTCCACCCCATCCATAGGGAGCATGTGGATATGGACAAGCTCAGCTCCAGGCAGCTGATGCCTACGTCCACGGTGCTCCGAAGATAATTAGAGGTATGATTTATGTCTACTCCACCTTAGCTGCAGTACTTATAGACACTGGTGTTAGTCACTCTTTTATTTCCATGGACCTTGTTTGGATCTAGGAGATTCCATTGGAGCTGTTGGATCGATCATTACGCCTAAATACTCCTATGAGAAGAGATTTGATTATTACACACTGGTATCGGCAGTGTGATATTACTATAGGAGGCGAGAGCATTAGCTGGGATCTTCAATTAGTGGCTTCGAGGCCTTACGACATCATCATGTTTATGGACTGGTTATCCACATACCATGCCCATATTGACTGTATTAGGTAGAAAGTGCAGTGTGTCTAGGAGGATGTGACTTGGTTTTCCTTCACCAGTTAGAAGGGAGCCTTTTTAGAATAGGATGGACTTAACTGGAGGAGGGTGAAGCCGATCACATATCAGTTTTCTAGCCTTTCCCTCGGACTAGTAGATGGTGAGAGTCTAAGCTATCCTATAGTGGTGGACCGGTATGCCTAAGTCTTTACTAGTTATGTTCTAGGACTACCTTCACAAAGAGATGTTGACTTTCATATTGACATATACCACAGGAAATCACCGATATCAACACCAGCATATTGTATGGCTCTTGCAAAGCATTGTGAGTTATGGGTACAATTGGAGGACTTGCAAAGTTAGGGGTTCATACGGCCCAGTGTTTCTCCATGGGTAGCCCCGATTTTGTTCGCAAAGAAGGAATATAGAAGTTTGAGACTTTATGTGGACTATTAGAACCTAAACCATGTGACTGTGAAGAACAAGTATCCACTTCCTAGGATTGATGAACTTTTCTATCAATTGAAGGGAGCTCATTGGTTTTTGAAGATAGACCACAGAACATGTTATCATCAGCTTAGGGTATGAGATGAGGATGTGCAGAAGATGAACTTATAATGTCGGTATGGACACTATGAGTTCTTGTTTATGACATTCGGCATGACCAATGCCCCAGTTGTGTTCATGGGACTCATGAACAGGATGTTTCATCCATACCTTGCTCGCTTTGTGGTGTTCTTCATCGATGACATCGTGAAATACCCAGTGTCAGAGGAGGATCATGCTTATCAACTACAGATAATTATGGATACACTTCGATAGCACCATATTTTTGGTAAGCTCGTAATGTTTCAGTTATGGATACAATAGGTCCAATTTCTGGAACATGTTATGCCGGAGGCTAGAGTTGTAATGGATCCAGCGAAGATAGTGGGTGTGCTTTCTTGGGAGCCACCCAGGAGTGTGATAGAGGTGCAGAGTTTTCTGGGGTTGGAAGGATACCATTGAAGATTGTTGCATAAATTTTCTAGAGTTGCATCACCTATTTTAGCATTAACAAAGAAGGGACATCCCTTTGTATGAATGGAGAGATGTCATCAGTTATTTCAACAGCTGAGGTAGATACTGATGACTACACCCATCTTGAGGATACAAGAAGAGGTCTTTGGGTATGTAGTCTACTGAGACGCATCAGGGACCAGACATGGATGTGTCTTGCTATGGGAGTGATCTGTGTTCTCTTATGGTTCACGACATTTGAGACAGCATGAGAAGAATTATTTTACCCATGACCTAGATTTAGCAGCAGTGGTCTTCACCTTGGAGGTGTGGAGACATTAGTTGATGGGTGAATGTTTTACAGTCTACAATAATCACAAGAGTCTTAGGTATATATTCTCTTAGAAGGACCTGAACCTGATACAATGGTTAGGGTGAGTGTTCCTCCAAGAATATGACTTTGAGATATTATATACTCTTGGGAAGGAGAACATGGTAGATGATGCACTCAGCATGAGGTATGGCCTATAGTTGCTGAGTGAGCTCACAGAGCAGCTAGCTGCGATGCAGATATCCTTCGTGGATAGAGATAGAGAAGCTTACCTCCAGTTTATGACTATCACTCCCCCATTTATCGAGTGATTTCATGATGCAGAACTTGAGGACATTGACTACGAGGCTCAACGTTCTCAGATATCCTCATTACAGGAACCTGAAGTATTTTCATAAGGTGGGGAGCACATCACCCTCTTCAGAAGACGTACCATGGTACCAGTGGAGCTATGGGAGGAGTTGTTGAGGGAGTTCAATACATCCCCTCAGGCGGTACATCTTGTTTTAGCGAATATGTACTAGGACCTCTGGCGTCAGCACTTGGGGCCATGGATGAAAAAGGTAGTGTAAGAGTTTGTTTCATGATTCCAAGATTTTCTGTAAGTAAAGTTCGATCATCATGTTCCAGCTGGCATAGCATAGCCACTAGATGTTCTAGAGTGGAAGTGGGATGGAATTTCTATAGACTATGTGATAGGGTTTCCACATACGTCCAGGGGACATGATTCCATCTGGGTGATTGTTGACCGACCCACCATGTTGACCGACTTCCTACCTATCCAAGTGTAGGGATGAGTAGAGGGATTGGGATGCCTTTATGTAAATGATATTGTGAGACTTCCTGGGGTTCCATTGACGATAATCTCTGATTGTGACACACATTTTACCTCCTGTTGGTGGAAGGGATTATAGGAGGCATTCTGGACTCAGCTATGTTTGAGCACCTCCATTCATCCATAGATGGATGGTCAGACGGAGTAGACCATTCAGACACTGGAGGACATTCATCAAGCTTTCATCCATGATTTATTCCGTAGTTGGGAGGATCAATTTCCCTTGGTGGAGTTCGCATACAACAATAGCTATTACTCCACCATCAGTATGGTACCATTCAAGGCCCTATATAGTCGACCTTGTAGATCACCTCTATGCTGGACAGACCCAGGGGAGTCAGAACTTATGGGTCTACAGTTAGTATGGGCTACCATTGAGAAGGTGCAGATCATCCAGGAGTGGATGAAGACTGCACAGAGCAGATATAAGTCTTATGAAGATAAGAGACAGAGACCATTAGAGTTTGGTGTGGGAGACCATGTCATCTTATGGGTCTCACCTCGATGAGGTTTACCATGATTTGGTCCAGGAAACAAGTTATCACCGAGGTTTATCAGACCATTTTAGATACTTCAAAGGATATGTAAGGTGGAATACCACTTCGCACTTCCATCATAGTTGGAGAGGGTGCATGACGTCTTCCACGTATCCCAGCTGAGGAGATACGTGCATGAACCACCTCACATTATCGATCATGGAGAGCTGTACTTTGATGATTGGGTGACATTTATGAAGGTTCCAATAGAGATTGAGGATCGACAAGAGTGAGTCCTTTTTGGGCAGTCGATACCTCTAGTGCATGTTTGCTGGCAGCACAGGAACGTCCAGGAGATCATTTGAGAGTGGGAGGCTCAGATTCTTTCTTAGTACACCCATTTGTTTTCTTAGTATATGTTGTGTATTTTGGGGATTAAAGGACCTAAGTTGGGGAGAATATAAAGACAAAGATTTTCCATGTAATTGTATTCAATTATATGGAATTATTACAAGTTTGCGAAAATTGACGGTGCATGATTCTGAGGCCCGGTGAGTCTGGAATGAATTTCTAAACAATTTTTATGTTATATTCAGTAATTGTGTGAGTGGAATTTTTAATCTTTTGAACAGTTTCTAAGATTAAAAATTTGAGGGCACTGTTGAATCCGCAGCACTAGGATTCACTTAAAGGAAACCTCAGATCGACCACAGTAGGTATGGGGGAAAAAAAGATTTTGGGCTTTTTAAAATAATAATAAAATAACATTATTTATTTTTTTATTTTCCTCCAACATACAAGCGACAGCATGAGACCAACGATGCTTCAAACCATTAAATGGATTGACCCATTAAATCCTATGTAACCGAATTTTTATAATTTAGGATGGTTCCTATTAAATGATCCATCATAAATCCCATGAGCGTTAGGCAACCTCCTCCTCTCCAATTTACATGGAGCTTGGGGATAGGTATTGGAAATGTTTCACCATGTGATGAAGTGCTGGATGGGTGTCGTGATGCCCAATAAGGAGGAAGGAGCGGGTTCTAGCAGGCGGTGACGAGCTCCAAAGAATGATGAACACCGACTCTTCCTATAGCACATAGGCACTCCAAAAATATCAAGGAAGGGATTTATTTTGTTATAATTCAAATTGATTGTTGAGTCCTATCCTCTAACTCTCAATATAACGCAGAGGGTGTGGGACAAACAAACAAGGCCCTAACCCTATGCCCTTATTGGAATTTTGGTGCTTTCATCGCAAACATATATTTAGGTTGGGTGAGATCTCAGACGGCAGACGATGGCAGTGGTCAGCACCGGTTAGCCATGATGGAGGTGGAATAACGTCATGCACCGCAGGAGGAGGCCATGGCACTGTCTCGTGGTGGTAAGCAGAGCGGCCAGTACTGGTCGGTCGTGGAGGTGATGTGTCATGCCGTTGTGCGCTGCCTGCTGAGAAGAGCCATGGATTTCCCACCATGGTGAGGTCAAACAGGCCGGACCGCAATGGTCGGCCACATATGGAGGCAGCGGCGCACCCCTAGAGGAGTTGAAGCTCTGACGCCACGGTGGCGAGACCCGCAGAAGGTCCCACTGGTGTCCTGTTAGTGCCAAAGGTCACTACTGCTTCACCTTCCAAATGGGGAACCCCCCCTGTGCTAGCTTGGTAGACCCCGATATAGTGGGCTGCACACTGCTGCAGGTCATGCCATTGAGCACAGTGGGTTGTGCTCTGCCGCGGGCCAGGTCACCCATGCCAGCAGGCCGCGCTCCGCCGGGGGCCAGGCCGCGCATGCTAGTGGGCCGCGCTCCGCCACGGGTAGAGCCACCCGCACCCAAAGGGCCGCGTTCCACCAAGGGCCGATCCGCGAGATCCCCGTGGGCTACACCTCTGCGGGCTGGGCCATGCCCCCCTGCGGACCAGGCTGGACCACCGTCCAGCGGGCCTTGCCCGACACCGCCCGGCCCCGCTGGGTCAGTCCTGAAACGGGCTTCGGGTAGTCAAGACATGGGCCCCGAGGGATGGGTCATGACCCAAAAATTAGGGAAAATATATACCTTCAAAATTTTATTTTGAAAAATGTTAAAACTTTGGGTGAAAATCAATTAAGGAAAAATTATTAAGGGATATATATGGATTTTGATTAATATTTTCTTAATGACAGATTATTCGATTTTATGAAAACATATGCTATATTGACAACCTTATAGGTCAAAAATTGTTAATTTTTTAGGGTTTTTATTATAGTTATATTATTTGGAATATATGGTTTATTATACGGAAAATGATGTGCTTGAAAATTGATTTCTGAGAGTTAGTGATTACTGTTATTTTAAAACAATTTTATATCATTAACAAAGGATGAATTATATTTTTCAGGCGTATGTTATTTTAATGTGGATTTTTTAAAATTTAAGTTATTTATGGAGATAATTATCTTATCATGTACACTATATGATTAGGGAATATAAATTTTGGATATCAAACATTAAGATCCATTTATATGATTTTAAGATATTTGTAAATTTATCTTGTAAGACTATGTGATCATATCCTTTTGATTTTTGGTATTTTTTATTAAATTGTAATATTATTGTACAATTTTAATAATAGATATTTATTGAATAATCTATTTTGAACATTGGGTATTACTATTGAATTTTGGATATTAACATAGTTTTCCTTTGATTAAATGTTTATTCATTTTTAGAGTCTATCTTATCATGTACTAACCATTTTGGTACAAGTTAATAAATAAAGGAAATTGTCATATATATTTTTATTTTTTGGATTTTTTCTATCGACATAATTAAATTCGTCTATATTAACCATTAAAAGATTACATTTAATAATCACTGCTTGGAATAAAAATGTGATTTTGGAGGAAATTTATTAAAGGTTGAAATTACGCATGTCAAGAAAGTATGTTTTCTTTAATTTCCTAGTCGAGATAATAAATTAAAATATATATATATATGAACTACTAAATATAAATGAATTTTTAAATTAATCTAAAATAATCACATAAATTTTAGTAAATTCATTTTATTCATCAAAAATATGTTTTATTACAAAATGAGCATTCTTAAATTTTATGACTCAGTATTATGAATTATAAAGGGAAAATTATGAAAATATATTTGAAAAAAAATATTTTCACATCTAAATTATTCATTTTATAATTATCTAAAGTTGTATTTTTGAAATTTATTTGAAATAATTAATTGTTATTTGAATACTGAAAAATAAAAAAAACAATAAATTTATTTATATTTAAATATACCTTTATGAATTTAATTTTATATCAAAGTGGAATAATTTATTTTTAGTAAGATATAATCTAATTAATTAAAATTTAATTATCATTTAACTTATTTTAATATACGTACATTTTGGTGATTAAAAACATTTTTTAGGAAAATTTTATTTCGTTTCATTTTGCAAAATTATTTGTAAAATAAAATATGCCACTTCAAGGTTTTCAATATTGAAAAATGGATTCCATATTTGGAATCTAGAGGTCAAATCTTTTTAAATAGACCAATTTTGTTATCAATGTGAATATTAACTTTATTAATTTCCGTATCCACAATAAATAATAAATTGGGTAATTAATGTTATAAAAAACCAGTAAATATTTTAAAAGGGAAATAAACCATTTATTAATTTAATTATTTGAGTTAATTTCATCCATATTCATACAAAATTTGGTTATATATAATTTTTTTCATATTTGGATGAGACTATGATATTTAATGTATATTATATCAAAAAAGTCTAACTTGTCACACTCTTGTCTTTAATAAGTATAATATTCTTAATATGTAGTTATCTAGAGAAAATTTCATAATATAAATAGTATTTTAATAGGTAAAATATTTATATTCATTAGGGTAATTTAGTTTTATATTTAGTGAATAAATAATTTCTTTAATGCTTACAAAATGATAAGGGTAAAATAATAATAATAACTTGTAAAAAATTTATTCCCTGAGCGTATTTAGACCTATAATAATTATATATTCTAAATAAATGATTTTTCAGACATTTTTAATTCATAATTAATTTATATTAATTTTATATTTTGAGAAATTCCAAGAGTTTTTCTCTACTCTATTATAAAAGGGAACCTCTTCTTCCCATTTCAAAAAACTTTAAAACTCATTATGTCTATAAAATACCTTTTTATATACATTCTATGTATCCCAAACCTCATTCCAGTGGAACATTTTTAGGTATATCTCCAACCATTGTACACTTAAGGTGTTAAGAAAATGGTGTTTTTCAAATAAGAGGTATCTATTTTGGTCGACCATTCCTATTTTATTTCTTATTCCAACAAATTAATATCATATTCGATTAATATAAAATAATTACACTATAATATTTCATTTTCAGAGCTATTAGGAAGTTAATTTCATAAAATATATCCATATTCCCTACCATCAAATGTGAAATGAAATTGGCATTCATGTGGACGACAAACTACTACATTGTGAACCGATGTAAATCATTTTC
The DNA here is from genome assembly GCA_963277665.1 of Viscum album. Lineage (NCBI taxonomy): Eukaryota > Viridiplantae > Streptophyta > Magnoliopsida > Santalales > Viscaceae > Viscum > Viscum album. The sequence goes on along the minus strand of OY728120.1, from coordinate 1,759,066,649 downwards.
TATAACTATCTATCATTGATGTGTTATAATTATGGATTATTGTTTATGTATAAAATTCATGAAATATTTATCATTATAAAATTAAAATATAACATTTAACTTCATACCAATATTAAAAAATAGGCCTTTAACAGTGTTAGAATAGGTCTTTATCGGCGCCAAAAAAGCACAGATAATTTTATAGCGGTTAAAGGCCTGAATCTTTTATCACTGCTAAAAAGGAGCTGTTAAAGGCCCCCTTTATGAGTGCTAATAAAATCACTATAAAAGGGCCCTTTAATATCACTTTTTTAGTGTTGTTTGAGGGGGACATTAACATCTCTTTTTTAACACTGATAAAGGAAGCACTTTTTTAGCACTGATAAAGCCAGCACTATTAAAGGGGGTAAAAACAATTCCAAGGTCCATGTGCCAGACCCCTTTATTAGTGTTTCCATGACACACTTAATAGCACTCCCACCACCTTTATTTTCACTCTTCACTAACCATCCATTTTATCTGTGCTTTTAGAATTTCAAGCCTCGTGCGCGCCTGCCTAGATTAAAACCTTACACCTCTCCTTCGAATGTAGAACACCTTTACCACTACACCATGTTGTTTTTATATCTGTTTAATGATATTTTTGATTAATTATATATATATTTAAGTATATATTTTTTTATTCATATATTTATATAATTAGTTTTAAATAAATTTATATAATATATGTGTGTGTGATATGTATATAAACTTGTATTTATTTAAATATATTTTGTATTATATTAATAAACATTTAATAGAATATAATATAAATAAATATATATATGTGTGTGTTTATTAATACACACATATATTTATATATAAACATTATAAAAATATTTTTATAACATAAACAATGGTTAGATACTATTTTAAATACATTTTTAGAATATGTATTAATTTACTTATATTATAACACACATTTTTATGTAAATATGTTTATATAGGTATTTATATGAGTGAGTTATTGATAGAAAATAAAAAAACATGCATATATTTAGTTATAAATAAATTTACATTGTCAAAAAATGATAAAAATTCAAAACTATAATATCAATATGAATGTAATCCCAAGAAATAAATTAATCCTCAACCAGAAAACCCAATAAGGCCTCCTTAAACAAGGATGAAATCCATTGAATGTCAAAAAATTGGGGTACCCCGACTAAAAAAGTAGTGTTAGTGGTATTATGGGCCATTTTGGCTTTTATAAATGTGATATAGGTTTACCTCTATCACTAAGGGTGTAGATCTCGTTGCAATATTCGATTTGATATGTGGTTGAGCACAAACGGACACCCAGATCAAAAGTTATGATTGATTGAAGTTTGAGTTATGTTTTAAACATATTTTAGATATTTTATTAATTATTTCATTTTTTATCTCCAAATTGATATTAAATGACTATTACATGGTAATAATAATAAATTTATTAATTGAAAATATTTTTGAATTATTTTAGAAGTCATTTTCACCAAATATCTTATATATATTAAGTGTAAATGCCCATTTACATTATTAAAACATATTTCAAAAAAATTGTATTATATTTATATCGACAAAAATATATTAATATATTAATATATTATTTTCAATTAAATATATTTTTTTAATATACCATTTTCAGCACAACTAAAAAAGAACTGATAATGGGGGTTCTTTATCAGTGCTTCTTAAAAACAATGATACCCCCCCCGTATCAGTACTTTTTTATAATAGATGATAAGGGTGAAAATTTATCACTACTTGTAAAAAGGTTTTGATAATTTTCCCCCTTTAATAGATCTTTTTTTAGTTCTCTCAAATACAACCCTTTAAGAGAGATAGAAAGAGTATTGTTAAATACTCCCTTTAATTGTGCTTTTTTAGCGCTGTAAAGGGAGTCTTTAACATTGCTTTTGTCTAGCACTGTTAAACCCATAACACTAGAAAAAAATGAATTTTTATAGTATTTTATCCCTACATTCACTAAAAAATGATAAATGTGTTCATGTGTATGTCTCGAGTACCATCGCCGCGAAGCAATGTCATTTTTTTCATCACCACATCGCATGGATGATATATATATATATATCATTAATATGATATTTAATATATTTTTTATCATTTTATACTTATAAACTAATACATACCTTCTTTCTATAATTATCATTGTCATGAAGACAAAAAAATCATTGGAAAAAACAAACGTTACTCATGTGTATATTTGACCTACCCTCTCCATGATTGTAAAGAAAATCATTTTTCAAAATATTTATTAACGGTTGGATTTAAATGTATGATTTATGTATATAAATTAAAATTATTTAATTAATCATATTCTAGAGATGTTTCAACAATGAAAACATTAACCATATTCCATATACCTAAGTCATTTTTAGTCTTTTTAATTGAATATCAAAAAAACAATCACAGTGAACTTAATTAATTGGGTAATTGTATGTAATATGGAATTAAATAAAATAAATTAAAATTGAAGATAAAATAGGTTTTCAATAAAGTATAAAATAAAAAATGTTTATTACTCATGAATATAATGAATGTACATGATTATTCAGACTCAATGTATATGACATTCTATTAAAAAAATTCTAATGTTTTCCAAAAAAACATTATTATTCCCCCATATCCATATTTTTGGAAAACATTTTAAATAATGTTTTTAATATTCTCCAATGAATTTTTTTATTCTTATTTACATATATTTTTATAAAATGGTATTAATGGAATATTTTTCCATTTTCCAAATGATGTATATTGTTATTTTTTAGACTAAAATATGGGAGGAATGTTTTTTCAATTTATACTAAATGAGGAACTTTTCCCACAATCATGACAACATAATTATTTATTGATTCCATGATAATTTTTGATAGTTCTTATCAAATAAAATGGACTATTTATTATGTTCCAAGTTTATAGATTTTTTAAATGGGTTTTAAATTAAAAAGTGTATTTCCATATCCGAAAGTATTTTTCACACGAGTTTAAAATAGTTTTGAAGGGTTTTAGTCTTGATATAGACCTAGAAAATTATTTATGATTGGTTAAAAAACATTATAGAATATAGGTGACCCCAATATATATTATACAATGGGATTACCTATATATTTTTCTAATGCATTGGGTTCTTAGGTGGTGGAATCTGACCATATGGTTATTCCATTTATAAGAGTAATTTATAGTGTAATTATAAGAGTGATATGGTAAGTATGTCATATGGGAACCAAATGAAATTTATATGAAATAGAATGAGTTTTAAATTATATAATTTTATTTAAAAAGGTATAATAATGATTTCTCTAAAGAAAAATGTTTCCATTTTTGTATAATATGTTATGTTTTTATGAATGGGGTTTTAATGGGTTTTCGTTTTTTCACCAAAAAAATATTTATTATTTTTTGTTGCTTAATTATATTTTTGTTCTCAACCAACATTTTTAAACTTTTTTTAACATGGATTGCGCATGGGTAATAAAAAAATATTTCTTGTTGAATTTTTTTCTGTTTTGCCAACAAAAAAATCATGTATTATTATAAACAGTTTGGTTTTATTGAAAAATGATTGTTATATAGAAATTAGCACTTGTAATAAATGAGTTATCTATGTATGAGTTATGAATTAATTCTAAAAATATATAATCCTAAAAGGATCCTCAAATATAATAACATTATTTTCTGACATAAAACTCAAGACTGTGTAATGTTTAAGATCAGTTCCTAACAATCGGTATCAGAGGTCATTTTAGATAACTTTATACATTAGGATGAATTCATGTGATTTTTTATCATGAATTATGGATAACATCTTGGTATTATGATTTTATGTTTGGTTATAATTTCAAATTCATAGATACATATTTTTAAAAGTGAATGATTTTTGGAGAATATTTATATTTTTGATATTGGATTTAGAAGGGTAATTAACACATATATAAATGATTTAAATGTTAAATATTTATATAATTTATATTGGTACTATATTTACATGGTCCATATTCTTTTTAACATGCATTTAATATTAAATTAATTATATACAATTTAATGATCACCAATGATGATATAAGGAAACAGATTTCACACAACATTGTTATCCCTTCAAGATGATTTAATCATAACTATCCTAGAAGAATATTCTTCATATGATATTGAATGTTTTTTGAGCATCTAAAACAACAGGAACCAAACTATTTGATCTATCCCACACTTTGGAATTTATATAAAATTTCTATGTATAATGGTATTACACTTTTTTTATTTAAAGGGCTCAACACATTCAACTCATTTAAAAATATGAATACCCCAAAGACTATATTAATTATTTTCTAGAGATACAAGCTAAATTACGGAATATAAAGGGGACACAAACAAAATAAAATAGGACATTGATGTCTTGATTTGAGGCCTACATTATTTTCTTATGATCTATTTTTGAATAATGATTGATTTATTTGACGAATCATACGGAAATATTTGATATCACTAAAAAAGAATAAAAAATTTGGTAAATGGATAAATAAAGAAGGTGAAGAATGTGTTTATCAATGATATTCTAATATTGAAATAGTTTATTGGAAAAAAATATTTGGAAAAATAATTTGAGGAAATGAATATAATTAAAAATTGATGTATAAAAAGCCTATAATTTTGAAGACACTAATTTGAGGAGATGTTATTAAGGGATAAATAATAATTTGAGTTAATATGTCCTTGGGGATTTATTATTTTAATTTGGGTAAAATCACTTGTATAATAAAACATAGATTTCAAAATGTGATATTTTTTAGTGTGTTCAATATATATATATATATTTATTTATACATACCAGAAATATATTTTTTATCATACAAAAAACCAAGTGATTTAAAATTTATTTGTATAGTTTATGATTAACTTTATTTTGGATGAATTTCAATATTTTAGTAAATTTCACAACCCCCTCCCCACATGTTTTACCCCTCATGGGCCTGAAATGGAAGAAGAGAGATAGTGACATCCAAGTGCTACCTCTAGTAGGCCATAGGTTGGATACTAGCACTGTGGGTACAGTAAACACGAAGATGGGGGTAATTACCCTCTAAGAGAACTCATATAAACAAGAGAGATAATACAGACCCCAACAAACTCCTACTTAGACTCCAATATAAAAGAAAATTCAGGTTCACATATGTAATTATATGAAAGAACTACTACAACTGAAAGGAAAACTATAAGTACAAAATGAAACATAAATACAACAATGAGCATGAACCCTAAACAACTCTTGCTAAACCCCAAGCTAGTAGTAACCAACCCAATCTCCAACATTCTCCAAATGACCTAAAATATTGTTTACATATACATAGGTTGAGTATAATATTATAATCAATAGAACCCTCCCAGATCCTCTCATGAAAAAGGAAAAGAAATAACACTAAATAACCATGAAAAACAAGTGAAACTAACTCCTCACCTATATAGGTATACTAAGTTCCCAACCTCGCCATTGATATTATCACAAGGTATTTCAAACATGATCATATAATATAATAAAGAATATAAAGAGTATCCTTCTACCACTTCCCTACTGGTTTTCTGCTATACCCCAATATCACATATCTTGAGTTTCTCTCTCTAAATAGGATAGCCTAAAAACACCTGGGCAACGCAACATAATGTACACCTCAAAAAACACACCACCAGGTATATGTGACTAAAATTAACCAGGTAGTATACGAGATCTTCCATCACTCATATAACATGTATCATACATCATTTATTATACCTCAAGCCATTACATATCATACACCATGTAAGGAACCTCAAGACATCACATTTTATACATGTTATACTTATAGTATTCCCTAGGAAACTATATCCATAATACATGTGTGTAAAATAACGGTATTCCATTACAACCTTCTACACACATATATGGGTTAAAATTACCATACTGAATACCAGCACAATTAACTACCAAGAGATGAGAGCGGGGCCAAATAGTGTAGTTAGCCATCCATCATCCCACTAAGATCTTGGTGAAAACACTTCCCTAGTGCTTATAAAACCTAGGGTTTTAGTTACCCTAACTGATAGAGTGGAGTCTCATATAAGAAAACATACATGATATAATATAGCTCAAAACCACACTGTGAGCATAACCTAGTCTTAGACTCAAAAATATCTAACATCTCTCAAACTCTCAACAGCCACTACTAAGACTATATATCTTATAAGTAAACAACCATTTAAATAGATACAATAAATTATTTTTTTTCTATTCAACAGTTCTACCTTATGTTAATTAATTCATTGACCATTAATTAACTGTTAACATTTTCATCATTTAATTTCATTACCAATAAAAAAAGTTCCATTCCCTCTACGAATAATCACACCAATTACATAGCTTCTCATAATTATAACCTCAGTATTTCATCCCAAAAAGCTCCAACCCCATGGGTTAGACATGTATTAATTTGTAAACATTATCACATTGCATATTACCAGGTTCACTATGAAAATATCCAATTCTACCAAACAAGGTATAAAACCTAGCATATCCATCGACATCATACAATGGGTAGAGTAAAAAAGTTAAAAAAAATTAAACTAGATGTCATACAAATAATATATTAAAACAAAAATCCTTCATTAATATCAATGGGTATGCTGAGTTTCAACCCATTTTTTCATCTCTAATGTCCCCCCAATACTCACACGTGTATCCTAATGCACCCCACCATCACAAGTTTCAACTGATGCCACAAAAACAATGCCTCCATAAACCGTATACCACAAAATCACTCTAGTATTATCCATCCTAAGATCACATCACATCTGGGACTCCCCACCTTATATACCACAATAGTTCTCCCATCTTAGCCATCCCATGCTCACATCACATGCAACATGAAATAAACATAGAAATTGGGCTCTTATCCCTAAAGCAAGGCTTACAGCCTTCAAAAACAATGATACCTCTCATATCCAATGCAAAATTAACTTCACATTTATAATAAAGTGGTAAAATAAATCCCTATAAGTCATTATATTTTATCACACAGTAGATTCTTAATCCATCTTTAATTTACCAAGTCATTATTTACATGTTCGAACTATTGGAAATCTAAGTAGAAATCTAGAAAAAGTTATCAAAATTAATTTAATATGTGTTTAATTATTTTATCAAAAATAATCCACATTATTTAATATTTTAATCTATTAAATTATCACATGGAATATCAAATCATATAAACATGCCTACATCATTAAGTTTACAACATAACGGATTCATTAAACATGTGTTTTTAATATTTTAACCAATTAATTATCAATTAATCATCGATTTATGTTCTTTACCAATTCCAGAAGTTAATACAAAAATAAAAAGAACAACATAGATATCAAAAAATCAATAAAAATAAAAGGAAAATTGTTATCGTATTAAAAAACAGAAACATATCCATGTGATTGATACCAATTCTTTAATTTGATTCATATAATTATTACGTTAATTTCATTGTGATACAAGGTGATAAACCATGATAGATTTATGATTTCATGTAATTAAATATAGATCCAATAAATCCCCACTTCAAAAGGTTGTTAATGTTATTCACACGATAATATACCCACACTAAATATACCCATCACCTCTCCCACAAGAACTGCATCAACTTGAGAATGTTGCACCACAACTGTGCTAAAAAAACAACTAGAATAACCACATTAGAAACATTGAGATAAATCTCTATCATGTGTAAATGAGAAATGATAGGAAAAATATTGATGAAAATACAAGAATATAGGTATAACATACCTTAGATAGAAAATGGATTAATGGAGGTAAACTAGAGATCAATCTTTGAAAAAGGAATCTCGAAAAAGTAGAAGTGGGTGTTGATGGGTCATATGGAATTTGGAGAGAGAGAGAGAGGCACTACATCCATATGGTTGGAAAACCTGAGCGGGTAAAAGTATTTAAAACATACAGTATTGGGGATTTACATGACATGTAATCCCCTTTAATATAGTGTAATCCTCAAGGTTTATTTTCTGCTTAAAAATACGTCACCTTTTTATTTTATTTTCTTTTTTGAACCCCAATTTATTATATGTTCTGAAACTTACTTTCATGTCATGTAAATTTTACATGGTGTGAAATCTCCATGGTTCTATCTTTTAGAAACCAAACTACTCCAGACCTCATCTGAGCCTCCTCTTTGAACCTCAGTCTTTGAAAATGAAAAAAAGATCGATCCGAAAGGATTTTGGCCCTTACATTAGATACCTCTCAAAAAATTATCATCTTCGGAATTTAAACCAACTTAGAGAGGAAACAGAAAATGGTCTTACGAACATCCACTCTGCAAGATATCTCTCAAGGCTCTTTCCACTATAGGAACTCAACCATCTCATTAAGGAGCAACATGGAACCATGAAACAACGGAATCCATCTCCTAACCACTCTCCCGAGGGAGATACCACCCAATGAGTGTAAGTCACATAAATCCACAAGATAAATCCATCTCAAAAACAAAATAAGTCCCACAACCACATAACAATTAGTTTTATAAGTGAAGATCAAAAATTCAAACATCTCTGGGTACTAAGAACTTAAATACAACTCGTGTTCCTAGGTACTCTATACTATGCCACTATTCTACCACAAGACATGAACCAAGGGGATAGCACACTCATGAAACACCTTCTCTTAGAGGTCTTGGATCTCTATAGGCCACTCATCAATGGTCGTATAATCTTTAACATAGATCTCACCACAATCGATGAAGTGAGAGTTTTCATGAAGATAATGATATAGATATGACACATGATAAAAATCATTTATATGGATCATCTGTGTTGGAGGAGCTAGGTTATATACCAAGACTCCAACATGAGCTATCACCTTGAAAGTCCCAAAAAACCATGGAAAAATCTTACTCCAAAAACTGAACCTTTATTGTCCATGATGGGGAGTCAGCCTCCAGAACACATGATCCCCAACTTCGAACTCTAGAGGTCTCCTATTATGATTATCATGGGATTTCTAAGGATGCTACACTTCTTCCATCCTCTCATGAATCATCTGAACCCTCTCTTTTATATTCTATACCAATTTTGGATCAAGAATTTCTTACTCTCTAACACAAATCCATCACAATGTATAATCTCAAAGTTGGCCATATATGGAATCAAACGGTGTCATTCCGATGGTGGAGTGAATGATATTGTTGTATGAGAAATCTACCAAGTTCAGGTGCCTCATCCAAGAACTTATAAAATCAAGAACACAAGAGCACAACATGTCTTCATTTGTCTGTATAGTCCACTCTCTCTGACCATTTGTATATAGAAAAAAAGAACTGATAAGGCATAGATGAGATCCAAAATCATTTTGGAGAACTCTCTACACCATAGAGGTAAAATGAGGATCTTGATCAGAAATGATCATCCTCAGGAGTCCACAGAGTCTCACAACCTCCTCCAAATACTGCCTCAAAAACCTCCATTGTTCTTGACTCCTTAATCTCTATAAAGTGGGGTGATTTTTTCAAATGATTCACTACAACACATATAAAATTATAGCCCCCCTATTCTCATGGTAATATAATAACAACATCCATCGAGATGTCCTCTAACTTCCATTGAGGAATATCTAATGGTTGGAGAAAACCACTCGGAACATGGTGCTCAGCCTTCACCTTCTAGAAAACCAATCATGAAGACACAAACTCTGAAACTACATGCTTCAACCAAAGACACCATTACTAGAATCTAAAATCTCATTACATCTTTGTTGCGCTAGGATGTACTGAAAAAGGTAAACTATAAAACACTATGAGAACTATCTCATGCATTGCCAATGGAATTGAAATCCTTCCATGAAACAATACTCGGTGTTGTTCATCTTCATACAACCATCAGGGGAGACTCTGTAAATAGTTCATTCTCTATAGACCTCTACCTCAAGATCCCCAAAATAGGATTCCACCTCTGGAAACACTATAGATGATTGCACCATCATCTGAAAAGACTAACCCTTCCCCCAAAATCTCCCAAATCTAGATGTAATGTTGAATGTTCTTCAATCGCTCTCTATAAATCACATGATTCATCCACTATTTCATTGTGTGACTTCCTTCTTAGCGCATCAGCAACAACATTCCACTTTCTAGGTGTTTCCAAAATCATGAAGTCATAATCTTGTTGGAAATTCATCCACCTATGTTAGTGAACTTTCAATTCATGTTAGGATGAAACATACCATAGGATCTTATTATCAATAAAGAACACAAAATTCTCACTGATGAGGAAATGTATCCAAATCTATCAAGGAAAACAAAAAAACTTCCAAATAGAGATCATGGGTGGAATATTTATTCTCATGGGGATGTAACTATCTATACCCATAAGAAATGACCAATCTCTGCTACATTAAAACATAGCCAAACCCAAGACCAGATGCATCAGAGAAAATATAAAAAAAACTCTTTCTATTAGAAGATAATGAATTGATGCACTGTACATCTTCTCCATCAAATACACAAAAGATTTCTGACATTGATCGGTCCACAAAAATTGTATGACACTTTTGATCACATCACAATTCACTACATTATTTCACCCATACATCGCTATTTTAAAATAGTTTTTTATTTTAAATTATTAATATTATCTCAAATTTCACATCCCAATTGATTTAATTATTAAATTTTTATCAATATGAGAAAGGGAAATTATTCTTGTTCTGGTGATTTCTTTGTAGGAGGAGGTGATTTGGAGGGTCAGAGATGATCTATAAGGTTAATGGTCCAAACTGAACGGAATCCCAAATACATTTTTCCATTGTTTTGAAAATTGCAAAAACATCTATGCCTCCAAATGGGATGAAATATTGTGGTCTTCTCAAAACCTTATTGGGATACATTTCATATAAAGGAACCCAAGACATATTCATCCTCTATAATGCCCATGTGAACTGATCTATCTAGGGAATAAAATCTGCACAAGTCAGAAGCGCTGTTATGTATTTTCTCAATATCTCGGGATTTGATTGTACAAAAGTCGAAAAACCTTCGATGGATATATTCCTGATGTGGGGATACCACTTTCTAGTTTTTTCCAAAGGGTATTCGACTATATAGTTTTCAAAAACTATGATCCAATTGGTTTAAAACAATCTATGTTCTCAAAACCACCTTCCAATTTTCCTATAAAATAACACCTTGGGAACCTCATTTAAGTGTTTGGCCAAGGAGTGAAGGGCTGCCATTTTGAAGTTATAGAGGGGTCCTCTCGCCACCTTAGAGGTTTTTTAAGTACTTATACTCATATTGGGGGTCTTGAAGCATGGATCCCTTTATCGAAGCCTTCCTCACTTTCTTATTTTGTAATATTTATGTTTTCATAATAAACATCGTTATTCCTCATCAATTTCTTATATTTTATTATGCATTCCCATGTTTTCCTCTATTTTATTCATCCTTAATCATCTTATCTGGTGTGGAATAAATAGTGGAAATGAGATTTGGTTTTACCCTTTCTAAACCTTTTCGCATGCAAAACCTTTCTACAATGACTACGCCACCCATAGAAGAGTAGTTATTTTTAGTAATTGATCGATCTATATCCTTATTAATTCAGTTATTTTGAATCAATTTGCTACTTTAATTCACATATTATGATATATTAATTGACATATTAATTTAAATGAAACTAATAAATCAATTTTACAGTTAACACAAAACACGTGAGGTCAGAAATTGTGTGAACTATAAGAGTGAAGCCATAACCGATAATTCAAAACCACACAGGATTAATTTGTAGAGTTCAAACATATTCCCTAAACACAATTAGTACTCATTTCCATAATGTATATGTGCATTAATTTATCAGAAATCATAATATATCATTATAACATCAATCAAATCAAGGTGTTGCGATTACATGTTCTGAAGATAGCCTCAGGTTTAATTCACTTAATCTTTGTGGTAAGGTTAATTCTCATTGGGATCAGGGGTTAAAAAGTTAAAGGATCATAATTAAGTGGATGCCAATTTAATTTATAATGACTAATAAGTATATGAAGATGTGGATTTAGATTGATTACACCTTTTAAAACAATTTCTAAAAAAACATCTTCTTATTGCGTCTTTTTTAATCAAATTTCATTTCAAAATTAAAAACATAAAAAATGAAATCTTATTCTAGTTTTATAAATGATAAACAATCCCCCATAATTTAATGTATTGTTTTTATTCTCTTTTATTTTATTTTTTTATAACAACATTAAGATGCAGTTTTAATTTACTTCCTCCTTTGAGTGACGACCTTGGTCTGCCACTATGTTGTACCCAAGTACCCTAAAAACTATTAATCATTTGAGGGAACCCAAAAAAATGCCTTTCAAATTTGTGTCATTTTCTGGGAGGCAAATAATTATTTCACCCAATTATAGGTATTTATTTTATTTTATATTTTTTTCCCCTTCTTCTCTTCTTTCTTTCTTCTTTACCCAATCTGTTTTTTTCCTTTCTTTCTTCTTCTTCTTCAATTATTTTCTTCTTCTTTTTGTAACATCAACTCAAACTTCTAATTTTTATTCTAATATGATCCAATTTCCTTGTTTTCATTTTTTCTTATTTATGAAATAAACTAATCCCAAATATCTCTTATATCATGACCCTGATATTGAACGTGGCCTTTAAGCTTGAATAAAAAAATCTCAGTCTATGGGAAGTTTTAACATTCAACTAGTTGGAAAATTCCTCCACTCCAAGACCATTGAAATTGGAAACACTTCAAGGTCCAACATAAAATAAAAACCAATGGTTGAAGACAATAACAATGAACTTAACATAACCATTCGAGAATTGGCTAAACCTGATATTAACTATAAACCAAATTGTATTACATACCCAATTCTCGAATCGGACATTGAACTGAAATCTGGGATAATTCATATTATTTCACAGTTTCATGGATTATATAGTGAGGATCAAAACAAACATTTGACATAATTTAATGTGTTTTTCTCAACCTTAAAACCAAGAAATGATTCAAAAGATCAAATCAAAATAAGAGAATTATGATTCTTACTTTATGGAGCTGCAAATGATTGGATGTATTATTTACAAGCTAAATATGTAACTTGTTGGTATTATTTGAAATTTATTTTCTTGCAGATAGTTTTTCTAGCATCAAGAACCACATACATTTTAAATGAGATCTCAGGGATCAAGCAAGCACATGGGGAGTCAATTTATGAGTACTGAGAGAGATTCAAGAAGTTGTGTGAAAACAGCCCACATCACCAAATCAGTGAGAGACTACTCATCCAGTAATTCTATGAAGGACTAAATCCTATAGAGATTAGCATGGTGGATGTTGCGGCTAGAGGGGAATTGGAGGAAAAGACACCAGTAGATTCACATTCATTTATTGACAAGATGGCCCAAAACTCCCAACAATTTGGTGATCGAGGTACACCACATGTTTGAAGAGTACATCAGGTAAATACATATTCTATTCAAAGTAATTTGATTGATACTAAGTTAGATGAACTGAACAGTATTGTGAGGAAGATTTCTTTGGCTCAAAAGACACCCCAACCCACTCTTTCAAGGCCTTGTAGCATTTGCACTGAAACAGACCACCCAACTAATTGTTTCCCCTAACTACAAGGAACAGAAGATTGTACAGTGGTGTTTCCTAAGAGACCATATCAGCAGTAGAAAAAAACCATATCCCTAAATGAATTTTAATTAATTTTTTCAAACATATAACCAATGTTGGAAGGATCAATCAGACGTGAGCTATTTCTCTAGAGAACAATACGGGCCCCCTTTTCAACAAAAAGTTCAAAAGCCTCCACCTTACCAATAGGGTTTCCAACAACCCCAAAGGCGGTTTCAAACTCAATCATCAACACGTAAACAACAATGGAATTATCAAAAAACGTTAGATTCTAACACTAATGAAATTTTGAACCAAATTGTTCCTAATAAATATAATGAGATGAAGAGTCATGGTTTGGAGCTGAGGGAGTTGAAGACTCAAATGATCCATATTGCTACTGCCCTCCATGAACTGGTAAGTAAGAACACTTGAAATCTACCTTCCCAACCTACTCCAAATCCCAAGAGGAATTTCAGTGCCATCGAATCGAAAAGGGGGAAGAAAACAACTGTTACATCTGCACCTATTGTTTCACTGGGATTCTCCTCCACTCCGGAGATTCCCCATTCAATATCAGTAGATGAACAACCCAAGGATAAAGATAAAGATAATAAGAAGATTAATGATGGTCCTCCTAAACCCATTCCATTTCCAAACAGGGTTTTAAAAACCCAGAAGATAGATTATGAGGAAATTCAAAAGGTTTTTTTGGACATATTCAAGTGTGTGGAGATCAACATTCCTCTACTAGAAGACATCAAGAAAATCCCATGGTATGTGATATTCTTAAAAGAAGATTATACCAATCGTAGAGTGATCGAGGGAAGTGGGAGGATAAATCTTGGAAGGAATGTTTCATAACTCATTACACAAACTATAGCAATGCCAAAAAAGTGCAAGGATCTATGGAAATTCACTATACCATGCACCGTAGGAGAGTTTCACTTTTTTGATGATCTTTCTGATTTGGAAGATTCCATAAATGTGATGCCTCACTCTATATTATTTCCTTTACAGGTTGGTGAGTTGAAGCCAACAAGAGTAGTGGTGAAGTTGTAAAATTGAGCTATGGAATATCCAGAAATAGTCCTTGAGGATGTACTTGTTCGGGTAAGAGACATGATCTTCCCAGCAGATTTATATGTGCTTAACATGGAGGATGATCAAGTAAGTTCACATGATCCCATTATCTTAGGTAGAGCCTTCCTCAAAACTACAAAAACAATCATAAATGTCAAAAATTATACACTTTCCATTGAGTTTGGGGATGAAGTTGTGATATTTAATGTTATGGACTCCATAAATTACCCCTTAGAGGACCATTCTGAATTTTTTATCTCCGATTTTTAACCAAAAAATAAAAACCCCATGGAATTTTATTGTGTTATGATTTTGTATATTATGAGTAGTGGTTCTATTTCAATGTCTAGGAGTACTTCCACACCTATTTCTAAAGCACAATACTCTCTTAGATTTAATTTTTAAATGGATTCATATTCTGATTTTTATCATGAGAACTCTGATTATGACATGGTTGTTGAGTATGTTGATGGATTTTATGCTTCATTCTCTGATTTTGATGATGTATATTTTGATACTGATGTTCATTGTACACATATTTTTGTTCCTTTAATTTCTCCATCTATATAGCACCCCCCTATATTGGAACTCAATCCATTACCACCTAATCTCAAATACTAATACTTGTAGAGTGGTTAAAAAATTACATGTTATCATTTCTAACAATCTCTCTTTTGAAAATGAATAAAAAAGTTTCAATCATTTGAGGGAGAACATTAAGGAAATAGGATGGACCCTGGCTAAAATATCAGTTATTATCCCCCCAATTTTCATCCATATAATTATTTTGGGGGATGGGGATAAACCTGTTATGTAGCCATAAAGGATACTCAATCCAACACATTTGGAGGTTGTTAAAAAAGTGGTTGAAAAATTGCGTGAGGCCGATATAATCTATCTAATTTTAGATTCTTGGTGGGTGAGTCCTATTCAGTTTGTGCCTAAGAAAAGTGGTGTTACTATTTTTAAAAATGACAAAGATAATTTACTTCCAATGAGGGTACAAAACAGTTGTCGTGTGTGTATTGATTATAAGAAACTAAATCATTCCACCTCCAAGGACCATTTTCCCCTCCCATTTATTGATCAAATGCTTCAGAGACTAGCTAGGAAGACACATTATTGTTTCTTGGATGGATTTTCTAGATATTTTTAGGTTTCTATTGCTCTGGAGGATCATGAGAATACAACATTCACTTGTACATTCAGTACATTTTCCAATTGAAGGATGCCATTTGGAATTTGTAACGCCCTAGGTACCTTCCAGAGATACATGGTGAGTATTATTTTCAGATTTTATTGTGACCTAGATGGAGTTATTTATGGATGATTTTACAGTGTATGGATCCTCATTTGATTAATGTCTAACTATATCTGGAAAGGTGTTGAACCATTGTATTGAGAAGAATCTAGTCCCGAACTTTGAAAAGTGTCATTTAATGGTAGTGCACAGAATTGTCTTAGGTCATGTAGTGTCAAAACATAGGATATAGGTTGATAGAACTAAGATAGAAATTATTTCATCCTTACCATATCCTTTATGTGTGTGTGATGTTAGATCATTCCTAGGGCATATAGGATTTTATCGAGGCTTCATCAATGATTTTAGTAAGATTGTTCTTCCTATGTAACTATTACACTAAAACTATTCTGATTTTGTGTTTGATGATTATTTCATGACTTCCATTTATGAGCTAAAGAAATTTCTGACCACACCATCGATCATACGGCCCCCACAGAGGGTGTTTCCTTTTGAGCTTATGTGTGACACCTCCAACTTCACAGTTTGAGCTGTTTTATCTCAAAGATTGGAGGGACATTCACATGTGATTTACTATGCATCAAGGACACTATATTCCTCCCAATAAAACTACACATCCTTGGAAAAGGATTTTCTTACTGTCATATTCTATTTAGATAAATTCTATACATATTTATTGGGCTCTAAAGTAGTTGTTTTTTCTGACCATGCAGCTCCGAGGTACCTCTTGATGAAGCCAGACACAGTGCCCAGGCTAATTAGATGGATTATCTTTCATCAAGGATTTGATATTGAGATAAAGGACAAGAAGGGATCAGAAAACATGTGGGTAGACCACATGAGTAGTCTTACTCACACACTATCGGATGACACCATGGACTAGGTACCACATCAGGACACTTTCCCCGATGAGCATCTTTATTCCATCTCAGGTATGCATCCTTAGTATAAAAATTTAGTTAACTACCATGTAGCCTCTGAAATTACTATAAATTTAAAGAAACATAAAGTCCAAAAATTAATGAGTGAGACATGATTTTATGTATGGGATGATCCATACCTATGGTTCATGTGTAGAGACCATGTTATTAAGAGGTGTGTTCTTGATCATGAGTTTGTGTCTATTCTACAATTATTTCATACACTTTCTTGTGGTGGAAACTTTGGACCTCAATGGACAGATAGGAATGTTTTAGACTATGTTTTATATTGGCTTAGATTATTCCATGATGATCATGTGTATTTTAATTCTTGATCACATTTCCAACACACGAGAAACATTTCTATGAGACATGAGATTCCTCAACAACCCATATTATTATATGATATTTTTTATGTGTGGGGAATTGATTCTATGGGTTCTTTTCCTTGTTACATTGGTTTTTTGTATATTTTTGTTGTTGTTGATTATGTGAGAAAATGGGTGGAGGATAAGTCCACCATGACTAATGATTCTCATGATGTAGTGGAATTTGTCAAAGCACGTATTTTTTATAGGTTTGGAGTATCGGAGGCTATCGTTACTGACCAAGGGACACAATTCTATAATTGGAATTTTTCTTTCCCCCTCCGCAAGTATGGTGTGACACAAAAAACATCAACACCATACCACCCCAAACAAATGGTCAGGCTATGGTTTCAAATCGTGAGTTGAAACAAATTTGGGAGAAAACCATGCAGCCAAATAGGAAGGATTGGAGAAAGTTCTTAGATGATGCATTGTGGGATTATAGGACATCATACAAGACACACTTTAGTATTTCCCAATTTCAGATTATTTTTGGGAAAGCATCTCATCTCCCCGTAGAAGATGATCATCGGGCTTATTGGGATATAAAGAAATAAATCATGGATTTGGCCCAAGATGGAATCAAATGGAATATACAAATTCAAGTGCTTGAGAAGATTTTATTGTCTTCATATGCTAAATCAAGGCTCTGTAAGGTAAAATCAAATTATCTCATGAAAAAATAATCCCAAAAAGATAATTTCAAGTTGGAGAGAATTTCTTGATCTATAGTTCACAACTAAAGACGATTCTTGGTAAGTTGTGTTCCAAGTGGTTAGGTACTTATATTGTTTCTAATGTTTGTTTAATGTTGAATTTTAGATCACACAAGAGGACACTAGAAGGTGATTTATAATAAATAGGTAATTTTTGAATAAATACATTGAGGGATTTCCTACTAATGCAGTGGATTTCATCACACTGCATGACCCCATCATCACTTGAGCATAACAGGCTGTTCCTAACCCTTTCACTTTTATATTATTTTTTCAATTTAGAATTCTACATATCATGTGAATATATTATCTCCTGGGTTTACATTGATGTCAATGAAATATTTTTATTGTGGGGGAGGTAACCTTTTAGTTTAGTAACATCAATTGTTTTCCTATTTTTCAATGAATTAAAAAAACATAAAAAGTAGTGTGTTTTTTAAATTTTTTTGTTTGTTTTGGAAACTTTTGAGGTAAAATGATTCTCATAACCATTTCGAGCTCATATTAATATGTGAAACAATTTATACCTAGAAACTGAGCATAAATAGATGCTGAAAATGAATTTCTTTCAAGTTTTAACATTTATTAATTTAATTAAAAGTACTCTGAATTTTGAGTCACATGCCACATCTTAGTGTCTTTATATTTGAAATCACTTTCATGTGAGGCTTCTGAACCATTATTTTCATATTCATTACATTTTCCTCATTTCATGAGAGAACCAAATGGTGCTTCATTTAACCAGAATTTGATTTATTCAAGTCAAAACTTGAGGGATTGAGGTACTTATGTTTTAAATGATTGAGGCATTTGTTTGGTATTAAATACCCTATTTCAAATAATCTTTTTTTATAATGGTCTACCTTTAACATTTAATCCTTTCTGACCTTAGATTCCATGAACAGATTATTTGGGTAGCCATATTATATGCTAATTTTCCCTATCCATCCCACTCTTGAAGTGAAATTACATAATCTAGTTGAACTTAAGTGTGGAGGAAGTCGTCTTGTATTTTCCTACCACATCATGTGATACATTGGGTGGAAAACAAATTCTGAAGAGATTTCTTTACTACTAAAAAATCATTCTATTGAAATTTGTTTCTTTCATGGAGCTTTCATGGAAAATGAAGTTGTGCTTTTCTAGAGCATCTAAAAAATAAAGAAAATTGGGCCTATCTAGAACTATCATGAAAAACTATTTGGATAATATTGAAATTTTGTTTTCTAAAATGATGAATGGTGTAAACATTCCATGCCTTTTCATGATGATGGAGCTGAATTTGTTATAAGGGATTGAGGAGGAGACCATATTTAAGTGAAAATTTGATTAATGTAATTTTTCTTTAAAAAGATTCAAGCCCTCCTAATTCAACCTAAGAATTTTTCAAATCTAAATCCTACCATCCAAATTCCACAAAATAACCCTAAAAATTCATCATGATAAACATATATCCATGACTCACATCGGGTGGCGATGTAAGAATTTATCATGCCTATAGTGACATTTGTATGAGTTTGGATGAGAATGGAATTTCTGAAAAATTATAATTTTTGTGAAGAGTGAAAATGAAAGTCAGGTAAGTGTTTTTTGTGCATGGGAGGACAAATGAAGTGGAAATATATTGAATATTGTAAATGTAGAACTCCAAATAATGTATTTTATGAGGCATGATATCATTTGTTTCTTGGTATGGAATTGTTGAATCTCAATTATTTGTGTTTTAAAATTTGTTTTTATATTGATGTTTACTTTTCACAAAAAAAATTGGAATATATCATAGAATTTTTTCCCTAAGAGTGAAAAAGGGGAAGTGTGGGGGTGTGATCGCATCACAATTCACTACATTATTTCACCCCTACATCACTGTTTTAAATATGTTTTTTATTTAAAATTACAATTATTATATCAAATTTCACATCCCATTTGATTCAATTATTAAATTTTTATCACTATTAAAGAGGTTAATTATTCTTTTTGGTGATTTCTTCATTGGAGGAGGTGATTTGGAGGGTCGAAGATGGTCCAAAAGGGAAATGGGACAAAATGTATGGACGCCCAGACATTTGTCTATTGTTTTTCACATTTCTAAATAATAGTACATTCTAATGGGTGGATATATTGTGGTCCTCTCCCAAACTTAATGCGATACATTTCATATTAAGGAACCCAAGCCTCTTTCAGCCTGTATAAGGCCCATACGAACTGATCTATCAAGGGAATAAAATCTGGACAAGTCAAAATCGGTGTTCTGTATTTTATCAATATATCTAGTTTTGATTGTCCAAATCGAGCCAAACCATCAGTGGAGATATTTATTGATTTGGGGATACAACTTTATAGTTTTTTCAAAGGGATATTCTACTTTCTTGTGTCATAAAACTAAGATCCAAGTGGTTTTACACAATCTGCGAGCTCAAAACCACCTTCCAATTTTCTTATAAAAGAACTCCTTGGGAATCTCATTTAGGAGATAGGCCAAAGAGTGAAGTGATATAATTTTGGATTTATAGAGGATTCCTATCACCACATTAGAGGTTATGGAACTCCTTATTCTCATAGGGGAAACTCTTGAAGCAAGGATCCCTTCATCGAAGCCTTCCTCTCTTTCTTGCTCTGTAATATTTTTGTTTGTATAATAAACTTCTTTATTTATATTTTATTTATTATATTTTCATCTGTATTCTCCAATTTTCCAATTTTTTATTCTTCCTTAATCTTCCTAATTGGGCTGGAATAAAAAGTAGAAATGATATTGGGTTTTACCCTTTCTAAACCTTTTCACATGCAAAACGTTTCCATGATAACTATGCCACGCATGGAAGAGTAGTTATTTTTAGTAACTGATCATCCTCTATCGTTATTCATTCATATATTTTAAATACATGAGCTACTATAATTCACATATTATGATCTAATAATTGATTTTTTAATTTAAATGAAACTATGATAGCAATTGAACAGTTAATACAAAACACGTGAGGTCTGGAATTGTGTGAACTGTGAGAGCACAACCATAACCAGTAATTCAAAACCACCCAAGATTAATTTCTAAAGTTAAAAAAATACTTAAACTCAATTAGTACTCATTTATGGAATTTATATGTTCCATAATGTACTACTGACCATAAGTTATCCTTATAACATCGATCAAATTAGGGTGTTTCAATTACATGTTCTGAAGATATCCTAAGTTTTAATTCACTTCATCTTTGTGGCAAGGTCAATTCTCGTAGGGTTTGGGGGTTAACAAGTTAGGGGATCATAATTAAGTGGATCTTAATTTAAATTATAATGATAAATATGTAAATGAAGTGGTATAGTTAGATCTATAATGCATTTTAAAATATTTTCTAAAAAACATCCTTTTTTTGCGTCTTTTTAAACGAATTTTATTTCAAAATTAAAAACAAAAAAATGAAATCTTCTTCAAAAAAATTATTCTACTTTTATAAATGATAAAAAACCCCACATCCTTGAATGTTTTTTTATTCTCTTTTATTTTATTTTTTTATAATAACTTTAAGAAGTTGTTTTAATTTACTTCCTCCTTTAAGAGGTGACGTTGGTCAGCCACTCTACTACACCCAAGTGCCCCAAAAAATCATTAATAATTTGAGGGATCCCACAACAGTTTCTTTCAACATTCTAGTCAACACTATCAGAGGATATGAAACTTGATAGAAATTGGATACAAACCTTGTGTGATAGCCAATAAGACCAAATAATTTTTTTCAACTCATCCTCTATCTTGGGGGATGAATAAGACAAAACTTCTTATATCTTCAATAGTTCCACAACTATTCTTTGATTGGATAAAATAGTCCCTATGAAAAGGACTTCTATATCCAAAAACTCACAATTTAGAAACATCCCAAACAGTTTATCATGATCATGAACTCCCAAAATGGCTTGTAGATGCTCTGTAAGATCCTCCTCAGACATGGAGTACACATGGATTTCATTGTCGAAAACCTCCACAAACTTATCAAGGAACTCACGGAACACAAAATTCTTTAATACCAAAAATATATCTGCATCACTTATCACACTAAACTACGAAACAAAAAAAAACTCATAATTCCCATGAAGATAGTGGAAATAAGTATTCATGATATCATCATCCTTCACATGAATCTAATGATATCGTGGGAAAAAACATATCATTGAGAACCAACATTCACCATTAATTTGATTAAATAAATCATCAATCCATGGAATATGATAAAGGATTTTCACTTTCACATGGTTCAAGTGAAGATAATCAATAGACAACCACAAACCTCCATGATCCTTATTCATGAAAAAAACTAGTGTTCCCCATGGTAACACACTTGTTGAAACAAAACCACACTATAATAGACCATTGATCTATATATGTAGTACATGTAACTCAGAAGGATCCATCTTATATCGACTCATTGAGATAGGAGAAACTCCTGGTTGAATTTTGATATCGAACTTGATCTATCCTTAAGGGGATAACTCTACAACCTCTTCTATAAAGACCTCAGGGTACTCTTCTATAACCCTATGAAACAATGATTTATAAACCACTGATGAAATTAGAATCATCCTATCTATCATGGATGAGAAGGATGGAACACATCTTTGGCCCATATAAGGGTCTCTCTCTCCAAAAATCATTTTTTGATCCCCATCATCATCGAAGAACACAACCTACCTACTAAAGAAAACCATAATAGTCTAATAAGGAAAATAAATTTTTAGGATTATGTCATATGTTTTTATCCATAAGCATTTGAAATCTCCCCATGAGTATTGTTTCCCCAACACTAGCTCACAATCTCTACATGCATCAAACAAGTCATCTCGATCTCTAACTGCCATAGTCAACATCAAGGGAACCGGTAATCTATTTAACTCAAGTTACAAATCATAGATAAGGTAATGTAATATGAAAGAGTGAGACACTATCAAATCAAAAAAAGGCACGCACCCAAGTATAAAATAAAAGGAAAGGATACCTCGAATGATCTTCGGCTCTCCTAGCACTAGTGTCACTAAATAACGAATCTGATCACGACATGATCCACAGCCTCTCTGAACATGAAATTGGAAAACTCCATGGACTCACTATACTATTTTAGGAAGGGGATATCCATTAGGATATCCCTTTTCAACCTCATCTACTCTTTGATAATCCCAAACTGGAGAATATAGCATTTGCTGCCACAGCTAGAACTTCCTTAGTGAATGATCCTAAAGAGGAACGACTTGCACACACTGACTTCTCAAAAAGGTTAGGAACTATCTCCATTTATGACATCAACCTCCATATGAAAAAATGAATCTGATCCCTTTCCATAGGACTGAGAGTCGATACCCCCGAAGAAATAATACATTGATGGTTGTGACCTATTCATAGCTAATCAGAAACTCTTATATCCAAACAAATAGGAACACCAGATCATAGAACCGATTCCTGGAGAATCCTGGATACTTTACTATCATGATGATCTGGTTCTATATAACATCCTCCCAATGGCCTCTTCTCTTTCTAGAACCTCTATATGCATCTTTAACATAAATGGGGTGATCGGGCATTGGATCTCTAGATGCAAAGCCTCCTAGAAAAGCCTTTCCTCAGACTCCCCATTTGGTAACAGGTTTGAATCATATCAAAGAAGGTTCCTAAAATGGATCCTAAACTCTCGCACAATAGTGCTCCCATACTAAAGGTTAAGAAGCTCTTGGTGACAAGTTTCCATAATGGTCGATGAAACAATCCCGGATTTGAACTGATCTCAGAACTCCTCAAATGTGACTATCGAGTCCTCATGATCATTGAGGAACAAGAACCACCACTACCTCCCTAACCAACACAGTATCATCGCAACCAAAGAAACCCTATACCAATTCTTTAAAGGGATCAAACTGAAGTATATCACAACCTCCTCTAATCATCCATCCATGAATGCGTCTAAAACGGATTTCATGTACATATATAGAATCTCGCACAAATACTCTCCGAGTGTTCTCCTCTATGTGATGTAACTTCCAATGTCCACACTATGAAAATATGCTAGAGAATCCTACTAAACATAATTTATGATAACCTGATGAGGACGTTGACATCGATAAATTTCTACAAATGAAAAAATAGTTAGTGCTCAAAAACCTTGAATATAGAAGACCTTTTCAGTAATTAATTTTTTTTCTTCTTTCATTTTAGGTAATCCTATCCTAGGGTATACCCATTAAAACTCAAGAACAAATCATAATGATGCATGATCCTTTCATAGGTCTTTACCCTACAACTATCATCACCTAGTTTAATAGCTACTGTAAGATTAAAATAACATGTATCATATCATTGATGGACCTAAATACTAGTCTTTATTCTAGTATCCTATGTTTACAACACTTGGTAAAGATAGCTGACATCATTTCCCTACCATAACATGCAACCTCACATGTGCCTAACTCCAAATACCATCGTATCCCTTAAACATACCTTTGGTACCACTATGTGACGACCCCCTCCCCACAAGATGTACTAATCATGCGTCGGTAGTGGGAGAAGATAGATAGTGACACCATATCCCTTCTCCAATATGGCCTAGGATGGAGAGTAGCACCAAGGGTATATTAAACACATAGATTAGAGGAATTTCCCTCTAAGAGAACACATGGGAAAATGAGAGATATGAATGGAACCAAACAACTCATCCTCATACTCCAATACAAAATAAAACACATGTGTGCATATGTGATGAAATGAAATAACTATAAAAAATGAAATGAAAACTATAAGTACAAAAAGAAATGTATGGATGATAGCAACCACGAATCCCAGATAGCTCTTGTTAAACCCCATGATTTTAGAAACTATCTTGATCTTCAACCTGCACCAACTAACCTAAAAAATATTTTATATAGACTTAGTTTTAGTATAACAATATACCCACTAGTTACCATCCTCATAATGGATACGCTAACCACTTATCACAAACAATATCATCTAATATAAAAAATAATATCAAGGGAACACCACTACCCCTTCCACACTGGTTCAATGGTCTACCCCAATGTCTCGCATCTTGAGAATATCTCCCCAAAAGGATTGCTCATAGACATATAGGTGAAGCACGAAAACATGCACCTCATGAAACATAACACCATGTCAATGTAACCAAAAGTAATCAGTTATTTTTTAGGATCCACCAAAACATATATAACTTCTGTCATACATCAGTTGTTATACCTCATGCCATCATAGCCCATACACTGAGTAAGGAACCTCAATCCATCAAAGCCTATACAAGTTATACCTATATTAGTCCTTAGGAAACTCTATTCAGAATATATGTGTGGGAAATAACCACAAGCCATTACAGCCCTCTACATATATATTTGAGGAAAAATAACCACCTTCTATACCATCATAAGTAACTACCAACAAAAAAGAGTGGGTCCAAAGGGGGTAGTCATCCATCCATCCTCCTAAAAAAATGTTGGGGAAAACACCCCCAGGTATCTGAATCCTTGTGGTGTCGGTAACCCTAAACAAAAGGGGGGGTATAGTATAAAAATACAAAATGAAAATGATATAATATAGATCACAACCAAACTATGGGAATAACCTAGTCTCAGACTCAACTGCAGAAAATGTCTCTTGAACTCTTGGTTGTAACAGCTAAAACCAGATATCCTATAACCACACAACCACTTAAAGATATATATTAAATTATTTTATTCTTTTTCATCTGTTTCACATTACATTAATTAATTAATTAACCATTAACATTATTCATATTAAATTTCATTACCAATACAACAATGTTGCATGCCCTCCAGCAATAATAAAACTAATTCCACATCTTCTTCTAATTATAAACTTAGTAATAAATCCTAGAAAAATCGAACTCCATGGGTGAAAAATATATTCATTTATTATCATTATAACTTTTTTTGGAATCCCCATGTTTAATCATATTTTTAATGATCAAAAATCATGTATCGTGTTTAACATTTCCCAAATCATGTTTTGAGATTATTGATTTCCTTATGGTTTAATGACTACAACTCATAGTCTCAGCTCTCACGAGATCCTATTTCAAAATCAGCAAAATCATATTTGAATCCTATAAAATATATTTGATCTTATTATATTATGTTTTATTACACTAATACTTAATTATAATCCATTCAGTTAATATTACTTCTTAAGATAGTTTACAGATATATGGCTATATCTGAGAAACTATAAGTCTACAATCGGTTCAACTTCTTAGAAAAGACCCTAACACCGTAACCCAGGCATCATGACTTTGACATCGTAACCTAGACATTGATACTTAGACAACATAACCTAGACACCATGACTTAGACACCATAATCCAGAAATCGTGACTCTACTGCCATAACCAGTTCCAGAATTCATGAATCTTGGGACACCGGTTCCTTACCACCATGATCTGGATGCCCCATTTGTGCTACTGGATCTAGTTCTCAATGAAACTATGGCACTGTGACTATCTCACTGTGACTGTCACACAATGACTATCTCACTATGACTTTCTCACCACTCAAAGGAAAAGGATAATAAACTATTTACAGTGAAACTATTTCATGACAAACTGTAACATTGTTCCATAAGAAACCATTTTTATGTTATTTATACTTAAAATTAAATGTTATTTAAAACAATCATATTTGATTCATCAAATGACATTAATATAATAAATTCTATTTTATAGTCCTGTCAGTAGATAGTACGAGGTACGAGGTCGGGAGATAGTGAATCCTATCAGCTCCAACACATTCACCTAAAATTAAATAAAAAATGTGGCATTAGAGAATTAGAGTGGAGTTTTGGATCACATGAAAAAAATGAGTAAAACACATACACTGAATAATGCATGAAGAAATATTGATTCCTTGTGGTTTAGAAACTTGGTATCACAACCTTACAACGGAATTGTTAATAATAATAATAATACATAGAATACACATATCATCCAACTAAAAACCAGAGCACGAGACTCAAAATACTATGTTTTGAAAAGAGGAATCAAAGATCACATATTTTTCATCCTAAAAGTCCAGAGCTACATAAAACAACACTCAGATTATTTCTAACCCTTTCTCATTATCATTTCTATATTCTGTACTATTTTTGTTACTTTTCAAGAAGTGTGTGTATCTGTATTAAAACACACACTATCTCATGCATTAAACTGGAGGATACAAGATATCCTCACTGAAATATCTTCTACAATTTTCTTCACCGATGTATAACTATGGAAGAGGTCTTGTGTGACCTGGTTGTCTATTATCCCACATAAACTAGTGGAAGAGGTCTTATGACCTAGGAAATTCTGTGTACTTTTGTTAACCTTGATCCTGGGTGTGGATCAAGTTTATTAATATAAACTACATTGCAGTAGCTGATCACCAAGTGGAGTGGATTTGGTCTCATCTTGAGACAGAACCACTTGTTTTATCATTTGTGTTCTTAAATTTATTCTTACTATATTTTGATTCATCTTGTTTTAGAAAAATAATTTTTTCTTTGATAGTTAGTCTTGGATAGTTGTAATAACTATTTTTCCTATTTATATTTGTTTCAAAAGTTGTATCAATATTTCATATTGATACTACTGATAATTAATCTATATTATGAGAATCTATTTTAATAATCAAACTATTATAATTTTATTACCTTGATTAACTAGCTTGTTTTAGTTTTAATTGGATGATTGTTTTTAACAAAAATTTATATAAAAACTCAATTCACCCCCCCCCCATCTTGAGTGTCCTACTCCAACCAACATTTGGTATCAGAGGAGTTTTTAATATCCTTATTTTCAACATTTTAAATTATGATTCTATATAAAATAATTTTCAACTGTGATTTTAGTTGTGTTTAAAAGATCTCTAAATTTCTATTAATTTTAAATGCTGAGTTCTTTAAAAATTATACACATTATTCTATTGTATGGATAATATATTTGAAGGTGTTGATACTAATAGACCTCCATTATTTAATGGAAAATATTATGCACAATGGACGATTAAAATGAAAACATACTTTGAAAGTATGGGTTTTGAAATGTGGTGATCAATTATAGATGAATATAAGATTTATGCTACTGATAGGAACACTTGGGATGAACCAATTGAAAGTTATTATGATAATAATTTCAAAGCCTTGAATTCTTTATACAGTTTTTTATGATATAATGAATTTAATAGAATTTATTCATGTAAAAGAGCCCATGAAATTTTGGATACTTTTTCTATTTCACATTGAGGAACCTCTAGTGTTAAGGAAATGAGACTTAACACATATATTATTAAATATGATAACATTAAAATGAAGGCTGATGAGTCTATTTATGACATGTATATTAGGTTTAATGAAATTTTTAAAACTATGATTTCTCTGGGAAGTGATGTTACATCCAAGGAGAAATTTGTGAGAATACTCATATGATTACCAGGTAGAAGGAGAGGGACTTTTGTCTCAATTAGATAATCTTATGATATTAACAAGATGTCAGTCAATGAGCTTATAGGAATTTTGATAATGTATGAGGAAGAATTAAAAGTCTACAAAGAAGGGGAGGATTAACCCAAAAGTACATCTATGGCATTCAAGACTACTACCTCTAAACAAAAGGAAAAAGAGAAATTACAAGCCCCTGCAGAAAATTACAACAGTGAAAAATAATCACCATAAAATTATGAGAAAATATCTTAATTAACTATAAGATTTAATAAGTTTTATAGAAGAATGAAATTTCATAGAAATACCATCTTCAATGTATGATATGATCACAAGGGAAATGAGAATAAGGATTGAAAAAAGGGACAAATCTGATGAAATTTTATATTAAGAATGAAAAATAAAGTGTGATGTAAAGGTCAATTGACATACATTAAAATATAAGAAGAGATATGAGAACAAAGATAGAAATTATAAAAATTCCATGAAGGAAACATGGAGTGCTTCTGAGGATAGTTCAAGTGACTCATATTCTTCACATGATGAGAAATCTGACAAGGCCGATATGTGGTTTATGACAAACACATATGAGGTATCCTTTCAGTATCTTGTAAAAAATTTATATTATTCGGTTGTTGAAATTGATTTTGAAAATATGACTAGTGAAAAATTATTTGAATACTGTAATATGTTATAAGACACTTATTATAAACTAAAAGATAAATAAAAATATTTTAAGAAATAGCATGTGTTGACCACTACTGTTAAATCTGAACATGCTGTAGAGAAACAAAAAAATGTTAAATTACTTAAAGGAAATAATGAACTTAAGTTATCTAATGAGAAATTTAAAGAGGACCAAGATAAATATACCAATGGAAAAAAATACACTTATATAGATTCTTGGTTAAAAAAAATTCCTCTAGATACACGACTAGTATAGGATACTAACATGGGAAAAGAAAAATCAACAAAAACAAGTTTGTAACTAAATCTGGAAAATCTATTTTTCTACCTAAACATGAAAATTCTGATGATACTTCCAGTTCTGGAAATTATTTTACTACATTACATTTTTCTAAACCAAACAAAGCCTATTTTTGGTATATATTATATAATTCTTATAGGAATCCCATGAATTGGATGTGGGTTCCTAATGCACTGATTACTAATGTTACAAGACCCAAACAAATCTAGGTACCAAAATCTATTTTTTTAATTATTTTTTAGGAAATGTTTTTGAAGAGATCTTGTTAAAACTTATTGTACATGGATAGTGGATTTTCAAGACACATGATAGGAGATTACTCATAGTTCAAGAATTAAATAATTAATTATGGTGGGCATGTCACCTTTGGTGATAATGCTAAAGGAAAAATAAATTTCCTAGGATAGGTTAGTTACTCTAACTCAGTTTTTATTTCTAATGTAATTTCTATTGATGGAAAGAAATATAATATACATAGTATTTCTCAACTATGTGATGATGGTTTTCATGTAATAATTTAGAATTATTATTGTAATGATTTGAACTCTAAAGATGGACTAATATTATTTTCTTTTAGAAAAGAAAATGTTTATACTATTAAGATAGATTAATTAATTTCTCAAAATGTTTCATGCTTAAGTGTATTTCACAAAGATTCTTTGATTTGGAATAAGAATATTAGGAAACTATAATATACCATCCCTTAGAAAGATTACTAGAAAAGGTTTAGTCATGGACCTACCCAAATATGAGTTTCAAAATGACAAAGTCTATAATCCTTATCAAAATTGTAAACAACACAAAATATCTTTCAAACCAACGAAAGTAGTTTCAACATCTCAACCTCTCAAGTTGGTTCACATGGATTTGTTTGGACCATATAGTGTTTGTAATTTAAATGGGAAGAACTATGTTTATGTTCTTATATATGACTACTCTAGGTATACTTGGATTTTCTTCTTGGCTCACAATAGTGAAGCTTGCTCTTATTTTCCAAGTATGGTAGAACTATTGAAAATCTTATTAGACTCCAGATAAAATATCTAAGAAGTGTCTATGTCCATGAGATTGAAAATAAAGTGTTTTAATCCTTTTTCTAACAAAATTGATATATTCATAACTTATCTACCCCTAAGACACATCAACAAAATGGTTTTGTATAAAGAGGAAATAAAACCTTACAAGAAATTTATAAAACCATGCTTCATGAGTATGACTTGCATATTTGTTTTTGGGTTAATGCTTTCAATACAAAATTCTATATTATAAACAAAGTGTTAATCAGACCCATTCTTAAAATAACTCCTTATGAGTTGTGGAAAAATATCAAACCCTAGTATAATTACTTTAATGTTTTTGGTTAAAAAGTCTATATTCTTAATACTAAAGATAATCTTGATAAGTTTTCATCCAAAAGTGATGAAGGAATTTTTATAGTATTTTCAATATCTAGTAAATCCTATAGAGTTTTTAAAAAAATAAAAAAGTGTGGAAGACTATGTAGTTGTCCAATTTGGTGAAACACATTCACATTATCATAAGATATCCCTATAGATTCTTGAGGATGGTATACCAAATCGTGATATTACTAATAAATCTTATAACCATGTTATCTGTTAAAACTTCCAATTCTAGAAATTTTACAGATTCAATCCATAATGAACCTGAACCTATTAAAAAACCTGAAATTACTAGTCCTTCTTTCTCTAGAGTAGTTAGAACTCGTAAGAACCATCCTTTAGATTCTATTATTATAGATTTAGACAAAGGAACAAAGACTATATATTATCTTAAAATTTATGTTCAACATCAGGATTTCTTGTAATAATTTGAACCTAAACATATCAATGCTGCTAACAATGATGAATTTAGGGTGATTGATATAAAAGAGGAGCTAAATTAGTTTGAATGGAATAGATTCTGGAAACATGTGGATAGACCCAAATAACTATTGACCATTGGCACTAAATGGGTGTTCATGAACAATGTAGATGAATCTAGTAACACAGTTAGAAACAAATCTAGATTGGCTACACAAGGTTATAGTCATGAAGAAGGAATTGACAATGAATGAAAATTTTTACTAGTAGCTAGACATGAATCCATTAGAATCTTGCTTTCATATACATCCCATCTAAATTTCAAACTATATAAAATGCATTTCAAGAGTGTATTCTGAAATGGGTATATAGTTGAGAATGTTTTTGTTGAACAACTGACTGGTTTACAAACCCTCACTTTCCAAATCATGTTTTTAAATTAATAAAAGTTTATATTTTTTAAAGAATGATCCAAGAGCTTGGTATGATAGATTAATTAGTTTTATTATTTCCAATGGATTTACAAAAGTTATAGCTAATCCTACTCCTTTTTAATACAAATTTCTAATGATGTTTTAGTTGTTCAAATCTATTTTGATGATATTATTGTTGGATCTTCAAAAAATACATTATGTACTGACTTTTCAAAGATGATGCAAAATAAATTTGTAATTAGTTTAATGGGTGATCTAAAATTTATTCATGAATTTAAAATCATTCAAAATAAGGAAGGTATTATTTTAAATAAAATTATATATAATAAAGTTCTTGTAAAACCTTTTTTCTTGGATAACACTAAAAGTTGTTATACTCCAATGAGTAATACCTGAAAGTTGGATCTTGATGAAAATGGTATATCTATTGATCAAACCACTTATAGAGAAATGATTTTTAGTTTAATATACTTAACTACAATTTGGATTGGTGTTATGTTTAGTGTTTAAATGTTTTCACATATTGAAGAAAACCCTAAAGAGCTTCATTTAAATACTTTTAAAATAATTTCCAAATACCTCAAATATACAAGCAATTTATGATTATTCTATAATAGAGGAAAATCATTTGACTTAGATAGCTATTCAGATGCTGATTTTGGTGGATTTATTTTAAATAGAAAAATAACCTTTAGAACATGTCACCTTTTAGGAAATTCCCTAGAATCATGTTGTAGTAAGAAACAAGATTCTATTGCATTATCAACTACCAAGGTTGAATACATTGCTACTTGTAGTTTTTTGGAAAAAAAATTTCACATGAAACATACATTACTAGACTATGGATATAAATTCAGACATGTAACTATAAATTGTGACAATACAAGTGATATTAATATATCAAAGAATCATGTTTCACACTCTAGGAAAAACATAGTTATGTAATAAATCACTTTTTGAGAGATCATTATAAAAAGAGTGATATAACTTTGGAATTAATTGGCACTAAACATCATCTTTCTGATATATTCACTTAAGCATTAAATTATAAAAGGATAAATTACATCACACATGAATTAGGGATGATATTTCATTAGTGATAAGTTTATAGTTTTGATGTTACTATCTCACACTTACTATTTCAGAGTTTATGGTTTCATGATTCATGGTTTCTCAAGTTAGAATATTGGAATTACTATCACACATTTACATTCTCATAGTTAATGTCTTACACTTGTTGTCTCAATGATATTCTCGCACTTTTTGGAGTGACACTGTGATGACATGTTCCAATGTCACCGTAATGAAAAATATTTCTATTTTTATAATTTTATTTCTTGAATAACTATATCGAATATTTTTTTATGCCATTTATTTTTTTGCGACGTTTGGAATCCCTAAATTATAAAAACCCGATATGTTTTTTTTCACTCACTTTTTTCTTTACTTGCGCCGTCTACCCTCAAAATCAAAATCTCTTTATCTAAAGCCTCCTACCCTCATTCAACATGTTATCCTCCTCAAGAAAATGTTAGATTCCTATAATTAATGTACCTTCCTCATTAACTCTTGAGAATTGAACGTCTCAAAAGAAAGTAAAAAATGATCTAAAAATAATGCTTGAAGGACTATTGAATCTCGGCCTTACTGATCGAACTGTAGTGCCAGAGAAAGAAGTATGTCATATGTGGATGCTAACAAGTAAGTCACTAATTTTGAAAATTTTGGATGAAAAAGTCTAGTTGAAATGGTTCACTAAAGAGAATTGACCCATATATGTGAATCTTGAATACCAATTTTTTAGTATCTTAATTTCTCCTGTGAGTTGACAGATGATTTCATTGTTAGAAGTCGGATAAATTGACAAAGGTGTACTTTTTCATCAAATTTTGGGTCTTCTTATCTTGAAATACAACATGCGGTGATTTATGAGGATCATCAATGAGAATATCCTCTTATTAGTTATGTTTTTAACATATAAGAGGTGTTGGGAAGCCTATCAGGAAATAAAAATTGTTGAATGACGATTATAGTAGAGTTAGATGGAGAAATAAGGCTTATATTCAAATTCATTCAAATTATTATTTGTTTAAGGAAGGAATATTTCACACCCAAAAGTATCAAGATGTATTTATGATACATCTTATGAAAAATGGCAACAAGATCAACTTATGTATGTATATCATTCTTCACATCAGTGATATGATCAATACTACTTCAAAATCAACCTCCTTGTTTTATTCAAGATTTTTTATGTAATGTTGTCTTCCAGAGGAGTAGTTGGCCCAAATGAAGAAGTTATTGAATATTATGAGTTTTTTCCCTCTAAATATACACTCAGATGGATTAAAATTAATTATTACCATTAGATGAAGTCTGGGTTGGAATAAAATGAAATATTGTATGAGAAGTTCAGTCCAATTAAGAATCCTTTAAGACCCAAGAACAAATCTGATCCTAGTTTAGATCAAGTTGAATTAGCTAAATACTCAATTGAAGAAGTTGAAAAATAAAAAGATACACCTGAGGACGGAAAAATATTAGAGGAAGAAGATAGTATCCAACCAGACCCACAAAGTGCTGATGGACTAGTTGAAAAAGATATAGCTGCTCGTAAAAGATGTGTTAGTTTTGAGAAAGAGCCTACTGTTGAGGAAAACCATTTTTTGAGGAATAACTTTTTGTTGAAGAAGGCCCTGATGCTATGGAATAGTCATAATAACATGTTGAACCAGATGTTATTCTTTCTAATGAGGAAAGTATGGATCAAGATTTTCGGTTAACTAAATAAGTGGTTAAACCTGCTAGAATTGAAGAGATGGAATTAGGCCAAGAGACTAAGTCTCTTAGTCCCAACAGAGAAGAAGCTATTGATGGGGAGAAAATACCATTTTTGAAACTACTCAAGTGAAATGATCTATTGAGACAATCCTTTTTGACACCTTATATAAATTCCACAACTACATTGATGTCTTTGATTCTCAACTAGCTTCAGTGAGAGGAATTGATCCCATAATAGATTTTCAATTGAAACCCATTTTTGTACCAGAAGTCATACTTGCTAAGGAACCATAGGTTGGGTCAGTTTCTACATCTAAGTTTTCACAAGACACTCCTATATTTGAGATCCATTAAGATTTAAATGTTTTTAGTGAAATTATTATAGATGGTTTTGAAAATCTTTTAAAATCTCACCCTACTTTTATAACTCGTCTATGTGAATAGGATGATGGAATGCTCAAGGAGAAGCTTATCTAGCAGACTCAACCAAGGATGTTTCATGAAATTCAAGCCATGAGGATTTAAAATCACCAATTAAGTGAGGAATTGAAATCTTTAAAATTAGTGATTTAAAAAATTAAGAAGTAATATCTAATTGTTAAACCCACTATTTCTTGTTTCATCATGGAAGATGGTGACAAAATTTCTAAAAATGATATGACTATGATCCAACCAAATTTGGTCTCTGTTGTTGAGAAGGTAGTTTCACAAAACGTTGTGTTTGAAAATGAATTTTGAGTATTGGTATCCTCAATCAATGAGTTTCTGGGTGCTTTTAAGAACTCTTTTGAGAATGTTCTCAAGATCCTTCCTACACCCTCTAAAGTAATCGCAGCTCTTTCTTCCTATACTAAACCTGGTCAACCATATCAATCATCAGACAGTGCAATACCCAAGAAGGTGATTCAAAAAGAGATTCAATATTCAAATGTTAAATCTATTCCAGAGAAACTCTCAATGATTGTACAAAATAGTGGGCATGTTCAAGACATGGTTTTACTATATTCAAATGAAGCCAATATAGCCTATGATGAAATTACTAAAAAGGTTTATTTCTACTTGAATAGGATCTATAAAAATCACCAACTTAATAGTCATTTCAAGTACCTTGTGGAAAATATTAAAATTCCTCCTATGCCTCCTACTTTGGAAACGTTTATTGAGAATAATGATGATTTTGTAAAGGGTATGCAATATAGAGGTGAATTCACCACTGATTTTATCAAATCGGTGAAGCCTTTTCTCCATGTGCAAAGCACTGTAATAGTGTCTCATATGGCTACCCCTTTGCGGCCTAGTTCAACCCCTTCCTCCTCCACTGCCTTTGTTCCTGCCTCCAAGTCTATATCTCAGGTTTTGAGCAAGATCATTCCTATCATTCTTGAGAAATCCTTAAATACATCATGCACCAGAACAAATATCGCCCATTTTTGTTTTTCAAGGACAACCTCTTCCTTCTCTAAAAATTGTATTAATTCATTCTACCTCTTCTACTTCTAATCATATGGCTCCTCGTAAAGTTTATTCTAAGGGCCAAGAGAATATTGTTGAATCTGAACAGAATTGAAGGATGTCTTTTTGATAGGTATGTTTTGTATTTTTTCTTATTCTTGTAATGAACATTATCATTCTATCCAATACAGTGTGCACTACTATTGATTATTTTCTTCATTAACATCCTTTAGTTTTTATTTTATTTTTCTTATTCTCTTTTTGATAATCCCAAATGCAGGAGAAATAAGAAAAGGCTTTTATGGAAATAGAATCTTCTTGGAAGAAGAACCATTTTTTATATGTGCTTAATATCATTTCATTCTTGAAATATATGGAAAATAAATGCCATGATTTTTTATCAGAAAAAAGGAGGAGTTTGTTGGACTCCTCGGGTTTAATAATTTTTCTTAATTCTCACAAATAATTTATCATGTTTAACAGATAAAAAATCTGGTTTTTAGATTGTTGATTTCCTTATGGTTTAATGACTGCAACTCATGGTCTCAACTGTCACAATATATTGCCTTGGAATCATCCAAATCTTGTTTGAATCCTATAAAATATGTTTGATCTTGTTTTATGATGTTTTATTACACTAATTCTTAATTCTATTCCATTATTTGAATATTACATCTTAAGACGGTTTACATATATTTTCCTAAGTCTGAGAAACCGTACGTCTGCCACCAGTTTTGGATCTTTGAAATATCCTTGACAATGTAACCCAGACACCATAAACTAGTCACCATGACATAGACACTATAACCCAAACACCATAATCCATACACCATGAGTCTGACAACATAACCAGTTCTAGATTTCATAAATCCTGTTACATCGGTTCCTAGCCACCATGATCCTCACACAGCATATGTGCTTCTGGTTATAGATCATAATGAAACTAGGGTACTGTGACTATCTCATCATGATTGTCTCAACATGACTATCTCATCACTCAAAAGGAAAATGATATTACATTATTTCCTGTGACACTATTTCAAGACAAATTGTGACATCATTCCATACTTTACCTTTTTTATCTTATTTCTAATTAAATGTAAATGTTATTTCTAACAGTCATATTTGAGTCATGAAATGAAACTGATATACTAAATTCTCTTTTTCTATCCTATCAGTAGTTAGTATAAGGTATGAGGTGTGGAGATAGTGCATCATATCAATTACAACACATGATCCTCAAAAAATCATGGCACTGGAGAATTAGAGTAGATCTGTTGATAGCATGCAAAAAAAGAGCAGAACACATACACTGGATAACACACGAAGAACTCTTGATTCTTGGAGGATGAACTGCTATGTTTCACAACCTCATAACAGAATATCTATGAACAACAAGAGCTAAAATATTCATATCATCTAACTAGAAACAAGAGCCTGAGACTCAAGATACCCTGTTTTCACAAGAGGACTTTAAGATCACATCTGCTACATCCTACAAGTGCAGAGCTGTATATAATGTCACTCAAAGCATTTATAACACTTTCTCATCATATTTCTCTTTTTTGTACTTTTTTATTAAATTTTGAGCATTGTTTGTATGTTTATTAAAACACACACAATATCTTGTGTGACACAGTTGTTTGTTTTCCCCCTTAAACTAGTGCAAGAGGTCTTGTGATGTAGATAGTCCCATGTGCTGTTGTTAATCCTGATCCAGGGTGTGGATCAAGTTTATTAATATAAATTTCTTGGTGGTAGGTGATCACCATGTGGAGTGGATTTGTATTATTCTTGATATTGAACCACTAGTCTTATCTGATGTGTTATTAAATTTAGTATTATTCTGTTTTAATTCATTTTATTTTAGAAAACTAAATTTTACTTTGATAGCTTGTCTTAGATAGTAGTTATCACTGCTTTTCCTTATTTGAGTAGTATCAAAAGTTGTATAAATATCTCATATTGATAATACTGAGAATTAATCA
Source organism: Viscum album (assembly GCA_963277665.1). Classification (NCBI taxonomy): domain Eukaryota; kingdom Viridiplantae; phylum Streptophyta; class Magnoliopsida; order Santalales; family Viscaceae; genus Viscum; species Viscum album. The sequence continues at coordinate 1,759,028,687 of OY728120.1, read as the reverse complement.
ATATTTTGATATGCTATTTCAATTTTGAAACTATTATAATTTTGTTACCTTCATTAACTGTCCTATTTTAGTTTTAATTAGGGGAATATTTTTGTGTAAACTTTTTGACATTAAATTTTATAGGAACTCAATTCACCCCATGTTGAGTGTCCTACTCTGACTAAAAATATTCCATATTATCTGGTACTCTATGAAAACATCCTAAGCTGTCAAAACATGGTATACAACCAAGAATATCCATATGTATCAAGTTGTGGGGAATGGAAAGAAGATAAATGATCAACATGATCATTAGCCAAAAAGTAGATTTAAAAAGGCATTCATCGTTCATATCAATTTGAAATCCAAGAAACAATCTGTTCCCTCAACTCCGATCCCCCCACCACACACACACCCACATGCATATCCTAATGCATCCCTCCATCACAAGTATCTACTGGTTCCACAAAAACTAGGCCTCTCCACCCCATATACCACAACATCCCTCCCGGCCCAGTCATCCTAGGTTCATATCATATATGGGCCTCCCCTTCCCATATTCGTTAATTGACCTCCATGAACCTCCATCCCAGGATCACATCACAGGTATTAGGTGACAAACATAGAAACCAGGCCCCTATCCTTAAATCAAGGCATCCATCCTTCATACAGAACGATCCCTCATGGATCCAAAGACAAAGGTACTCAACTTTACAAGAAATTGGTAATCTTAGGACCTACCAGGAATTAGGTTTTATCATATAACCAATTCTTATTCCATATTTGATTAACTGGTTCATTATTTATAGGTTCCTACTATGAGTAACCAAATTAGCATGATCGAAAAAGATTTCCTAATTAATTAAAGTATTAATGTATTATGAAATTATTTATTTTCTAAAAAAAAGTATCAATATGTTACACATCTATAATAAATTCCATTAACACATAGAATATAAAATAATTTAAACAATTTAGTAGTATTTAGTTTACAACACACCTGAATCATTAATCATGCTTATTTAATCATTTATCTAATTATTTGTAAATTATTTATTTATTAACATTCTTTATCAATTCCATATTCTAATCCATGAATAAAAATCACATTATATATATCTCAATATCTAGAAAAATAAGAGGCAAAACATTTTCGTGGTAAAAAATATAAACAATGCTATGTGATTGATACTAATTATTTATTCGGATCTAAGTAATTATTAGGTTAATTTCATTGTGATCAAAGAGGCTAAATCATGGCAGATTTACAATTACACATAAATAAATAGAGAAGCAAAAAATCCACTACCTCAAAAAGGGTGTCGATGTTCTTCACATGAGAACGAACTAACGTTGTAGATCCTGATCACCTATCCCGTAAGAAAAACATCCACCTAAGGATGTCATGAAACAAATAAATTAATAAACAATCGACAAACCACATTAGAAACATGTAGATCAATCCCCATCACATGGAAAGGATAAACAGAAGGAAAATTATTGAAGAAATAGCATGAATAGAGCTAGAACATACTAGGGATTGAAGACAGATTGAAATAGGGAATCTAGATATCGATCCTTTACAAAGGAATCCCTAAAACATCAATGTGGGGGTTTCTAGGTTTCACGGAATTGGGGGAGAGAGGAACTATAGCTATTGGGTTTGACTACCCTAGTGGCTGATAACATTTAAATCATATGACATAAGGGATTTACATGATGTGGAATCCTATTTCACACCATGTAATAATCATGTTTTCATTTCCTGCAAAAAAATGAATCATTCTATTTTAACCCCAATTTATTACACGTCGTGAACTTTATGTTCACATCATGTGAAAATTACATAGCGTGAAATCTTCTTGCTTACAGCTCCTATCAACATAACTACTTGATAACTTTTTTGATCCTCCTCTAAGCTCCTCAATCATTAAAAATGTAGAAAGGGTCAATCTATGTGGATTTGGTCCCATACAGTATACCTACATGATTAATGTAAAAATAATATTGTGGGATTTTACATGAGGAATAAAGGTTGAATGGTATTTTGGAGGCATATATTATTTTAATGTATCTTTATGATGATTCAAGCTGTTTATGGATAAGATTATAATATCTTGTTCCTTACATGCTTTGGGAATATATATTTTTGGGAGATACATTAGGAGTCACTCATATTATTTAGAGATAAATATTAAATTTATCATGGAATTCTATGTGATCAAATACTTTTGATTTTTGGGATTCAATCATAGATTATAATATTTTTGTGAAATTGTAATAATATTTATTTTTTTCAACAATCAATGACAAACTTTGGGTATTATAATTTAATTTTGGAGGTTAGGGTATTTTTTATTCATTTAATGTTTTATTAATTTTATATAAATTATCTTATATTATACTATCTATTTATTTTATATATTTCCTAAATAAAGGATGAATATATATTTATTATTTTTTAGAAATTTTAATCTATAGATATTTATTCTTAAGCTTCAAGAATAAAAAATTCAACCGGAAAACACATCACTAAGAGAGAAAATGAGAATGTGATGGAAATTTAATATATGATAGAATAATAAATATTAATTATATTAAATTATGTTTATAGTGTAGACTGTAAAATAATTCCTCCACTCAAGGAAATCGTTTTTGAGACAAAAATTTTATCCTTTTACTTTTATTTCCAAAAAACGAGTGGCCATTTATCCCATCAGAAATTTATGATTTTTTGATTGTTAACATTCTCATAACGATATTCTTTATCACATTATATCATTCTATAAGAGTTAATTTTATATTTTATATCCATATTTTCACTTCATAAAAATGTTTTTATATATTAAAACCTATCTATGTTTTATTTTATATGAACTTCATACTTCCCTTTACTCTAAATTCAAGATGAAATATTTTTGAATCCTTTTATTATAAGGGATTTAAAAAAAAGTTTTTTTAAAAATAAATCCCTAATTACCAAAACAATGTTAATTTATGATGACTAATATTATCAAATAAGGGGATATTATTAAACTCTATTATTTTTAAAAGGAATGACTATGAACAATGGTGTACAAGATAAGTAACATCGAGCATAAATTAACAACATGTTTTTTTAATAAAACCATTATAACATATAAATTAAATTAAAGAGAATGAAAAGAATTAACCAAATTATAAAATAAAAATTGGTTCCCTACTCACATTAAATTCATTTTTAAATTATTATAAAATAATTATATAATTTTTTGAAAAGTCATTTTATTCATGAAACTTGCTTTTTCTTCGAAAAAAGGGTTTTCTTACCTATTTTGAGTGAATATGATAATTAATTATTTTAAATTTCATGAAATATAATTTATAAAATTAATTTCATTTTTGAATTCATCATGTCAAAATTATCTAGGGATTATTTTTTGGTAATTTTTTGAAAATATTTATTTTTTTAATGAATAGTGAAAAAGAAAAATTTTTAAACAGTCATTTTATTTATTTAAACATTACATTTATGATTTTAATTTCATATAAAAGTAAAATAATTACTATTTATTTAGATATAATATAATTAATTACATTTTAATTACCCTTATCTTTTTTCTAAGTAAATATATTTCTGGAAATGATTTTTTTAAGAAATAATTTTTTCATTTCATTTTTTATGGTTAATTTTTAATTATATCTTTTCAGTTATATAAATATTTATTTAATTTTAAAAAATGTATTAAATTTTTAGAATCAAGTGGCCTAAATTTATTAAATAGTTTGTATTTATTTTGGGATAATATGAATAGTAACTTCAGTAATTTTTGTTACCATAATAAACGGTAAATTCAATAATTATAGTTAGAAATAAATTGATAAGGATTATAAAATATCCTAATACATGGATTAATTTTATTTGATTATTTCATTATTCCCATAATCATATAATAATCTGTTATATGGAATATTGTGTCTATTTTGATGAGGTTATGTCCTTAATAGTACCTTATTTCTAGAAAAGTCATATTTGTCAAACTATTTCCATTAATAACAATAATATTTGAAATATGGGTTCATCTAGAGGATATTTTCTACTATAAATTTTCATTTAAATATAAAATATGTATCTTCAACATGGTAATTTATATTTAGTTTTTAGTGAATATATATTTACATTAAATTCATACATAGTACTGACAAAATAAATATTCAATTAAGGAAAAAATATAATAAATAATATTTTAATTTTTAAAAATAATATAATATTTGGTAAATAATTTAATCCATGAATTTATTTTATCAACTTTTTATTTATGTGATATAATAATATTTTTCAAATTATTAGTGTAATCTTTATATTATTAATGTTAGTTTATAGAATAGTTCTAAAAATTTACATTAGAGAGAGTTTAAAGTAAATAATACTTTATTAATTGATATAAAATAAATCCAACTAAAATATTCAAACAATGTATTAGGATATGGTTGATAAAATCATTTATGGTCCATTTATGGGCCATTTTATCATTTACTTTGAGTATATCGACCCTCAATGAGGAAACATTTATGTTGTCATTGTAAATTTTAAAATGGTTAATGAGGGGTCAAAAAAATATTAGGGTTTAAAAAATCTCAAAACATGTATACTGTTTATTTTATGAGTGTATTTGGACACATCATTATATAATATTTTAAATTAATTAATTAAATCCATTTTTAAATGAAAAATAATTTATATTAATTCAATAATTTGAGAAAATCTTAGAGTTCTCCCCACTATCTAATAAATGGGAATCAATTAAACTCCTTTATTTACTCATAAAATATAATTATGATTACATAATACATTACTAAATACCTTTCTATAATCCCTAAACTCATTCAGGAGGACTTGTATTAGGCATAACACCAACCTTATTTGTCTTATGGTGTTAAGAATATTTGCTTGTTCAAAGAAGATGTATCATTTTTAATGGACCATTTTGGTTTTACTACTTCATACACATATTTAAAATCATATTAAACTGTCATAAAATAATAAAAAATTACATTCCATATATTTATGTGTTTTTATGTTAATTTAAAAACCTATATCCATCTCCCCTTCTCTCTAATGGGAATCAAATCTATCATTCATGTGAATGGAAGACTGCCAACTCATGAACTGGTGTAATTTGTTTTCCATCACCCTCTCTCATGGATGTATTATAATGGTGGAATTTATTTTTATATATTACATTCATGACATATTAATCATAAAAAATTATAATATATCATTTAACTTATTATCATTCAGTTCACAAAAAATGGTAACGTCATTCATGCATATGTGTGGACCACCACCTCTGCGAAGAAATGTGATTCATTTTTATTCAACACGTCACAACAATTATATATACAATTATATTTAAATAATTTAGGTTATATTTTATATTTTATGATCTTAATATAATGATAAAAGTATACTTACCTTATTTCCATAAAGATGATTGAATAATGGAAATGTTACTCATGTGTACGTACTTCCCATCATCTCAATGATTTCGATGAAGTTCATTTTTCAAAACCATCTTTAGTGGGTAGATTTAAAAGTATAATTTATGTATAAAAATTATAGCTTTTTCATGAATATTATTCTGGATATGTTGTAATATTATCCCAATTGACCATATTACACATACCTATGTAATATTGGACATACAAACTCAATATCAAAAAAATATAGGAACTGAACTTAATTAATTGTGTATGTGTATGAAAAATGGTATTAAATAATATAAAGTAATAATGAACTTTAAATTTGTAATTAATAAAGAATAAATTTACCTATTATTATTATTTAAGAAGATAATGATTGTATGTGATGTGTCAGACTTAGAGTAAGGGACATTCTTTTAAAAAACATATTTTAATGTTTCCCTTAAAACTCTCATTTTACTCCATATCTATATTTTCTAAAAATGGTTCAGCAATTTTTTCAAATATTTTCCAATAAATTTTTAAATTAATTTGTACTTAATTTTTACTTTTTTAAATAATAGTTTGAAATGACTCTTTTTAATTTTCAAAATGATTTACTTTAAAACATTTTTGAAAAAAAATATTCAATGAATGTTTTTTAATATATAATGAATTAGAATATTTTATATATGTTGTTCCTCTAAAATTATTTAAAATTTCTATTGTAATATTTCGATTTTTTTATAAAAATTATTTCGTTAATACATGTGAAGTTATTATATTTTAAAAATGGGGTTATATATAAAAAGAGTATATTGATATCTAAAAGTGTTTCATAGGTAGTTTAAAAATAGTTATCAAGGGTTTTATTCATGATATTTTCCCTATACATTATTTATGAAGGTTTTAGCCCCATCATATCTCACTATTGTGTCCGTTATATCCTATATGATGGGTTCTCCTAAATACCACACCAATGTGTTGGGTTCTCTGATGGTAGAAGTCGACCATATAGTTATTCCATTTGTAAATGTGATTTTAAGAGTGATTACAAGCATGATATTGTATGGATATATCATGGAACCAACATGAAATTTATATTCTTGATAGCTGGTTTTCAGGGAAATTTTATGATTTCAAAAGTTAAGATGGTGAATTTTTAAGAAAAACTATACTCTTTTCAGATGTGAAGGTATGTTTATATTGAAAACATTAATGGAACTTCATGTTTTCCCCTTAAATAATGGATTTATTATATTATTTCTCTTTATGAGAAATTTTTTATAAAACAACATTTGAAAAAAAATATTCATAGGTTTTGATGAAGGGTAATAAAAAAGGATGAAGTGAAATTGAATGCCATAATGTTTCTTCAATAAAATAATTCATATCTTATTTTAAAGAGACTTGTTATGTAAAAAGTGGATTAATTGTAGAAGTTTCCACCTATAATGAATGAGTTTACTATGTATATTTTATAAACCGATTATATAAAACATTATATCTTAAATGAACAACAAATTTAAGAGAATGAATTATTGACTTAAAACTCAATATTATGTAATGATTAAGGCTGAGCCCTTGTAAAACATCACTCAGGATCATGATGTGTTCCATGTAACTTTATTGAGGGATTAAAAACATGATCATTCACATTTATTGAACTCATAGGTCATACAAATGGATAAATATTTCTCACATTAGAAACAAATAATAGATATTATTTATTGATGATGGATTTCTTTGTGGAACAAAACCACTCCCCTGGTCAATGTTTTTTTGATAAATAGTGTGATTGAGTATTTTATGTGTGAAGTAGACCATGTGATGAGGCTGAATTATCCTCTTTTGGTAGAATCAAAGTGATTGAATTTCATTAGTGAAATTATTATAAGTGGTTTGAAATGTAACACGCTCATATTTGATGGAATTTTTCTATTTAATTAAATTTTATTTCTTTGATAAATTTATTTATATACAACACTCAGTTTAAACGAATTTTGATATACTATAGAAATACTATTTATTTTAATTTTAAATTTATCACCCAGATGTTGGAAAAATGTTTTTTAGTAATATTATCCAAATTATGCAATATATACATAAAATTATTCCTTGATTCAAAAAATTTTATTATCCCCTAATATAAAATCATTAAATTTTAATTTTATCATTTTTGGATTAAAAGAATTATTTTTCAAATTATATGTATTTTTTAATGTATTATATATTTTTATATGAAATAATATATTACCCGCTATTAGAAAATTTAATTTAGATTACAATTTCATGTTATATTAATAATCAATCATCCATTAGATTCCTAATGGTTAGGAATGAAGTTAAAATTATTTAAAGGTAAAATGAGTTATTTTTCATATAATAGTTTTTATGTGAAAAAATATGATTTTAACTGAGGAAATTAAATAAATCATAATTGATTAATTGTATTAATGTAATTTTTATAGTATATATTTAATAATATAATTTAACATTAATCTTGTATTGTTTATAAATAATGAAATGAATGAGAAATCATTTTTGTGATAAAAAATAAATATATATAAAAATGGTATTTTTTCCCTTTGTGACCATATTTTAAAATGAATTTCATCCACAAAAAGAAATTGAATAATTTAAAATGGATTACGTATTTTTAATTATAATAACTAGTTTTATTTAATTTTTTCAGATTATTTTTTCACAAGGAATAGTAATAAGTTGTTATAATAGTTAGGGTTTAAATGTGTTTTCATTGGATAAAATAGAGATAAGAGTAAACATGAGACACAAACATTTATAAATATTATTATTTAATAATATTTATACCTTATATAGTCATAAAATATTTTCTTTTCCAAATTATTAACTTCCTTAATAAAGTGATGTTATATTAGATAAATATTTTATATAATTTTATGGGTTCTTATCCGTCACATATAATAGGCAACCTCTTATTATACCATGTTCACATAATTTTATCCATCTATCTCTATGAAGACCTTCCCATAAAACATCTTATATTACTTTCCATCTTTATTCAAATTCTAATCTTGCCATAAGACCATACTATGAAAGATTAATGCCTAAGGAAAATGAGGGCATACAAAAAGAGGTAATCGTATTACAAGACTCTTTTATCATTTAGTTATTCTTATAATTCATCTAAATAAGTTATATAAATCCTAATATAATTACCGTATTATCATAAATTTTCTATATATTTAATTATGAATATTTTATCTATTGCAAAATTATTATGTCACGCATGCAAACCTGTATACTACCACACCCATGAAATTATGTGTCACGACCCGTCCCCCGGGGCATGTATCGTGACTACCCCAAGCCCACCTTCCATAGGCCAGGGTTGGAGACTAGCACCAAAGACGTAATTCCATAAAAACTAGGAAGGCATTTCCTTTATAAAATGTAAACACACACAACCAGATTAAAAGTGGAAGAAAAACCTAAGAAAAGCTTTATAACAAGTGTGCTGAAAGTAAAAAAGGGCCGGAAATACAAGCCCAACAAAAAGGTACAGCTACCACTGAAAGAAAGTATGACTGAAAAGACAAACAGCTGGAAGGTGAAAGCAGCTCTTGGTTCATCCTTGTGGATTCCTAACTGAAGGGGAGGTACATATGGCCTCCTCAACACTCCACGTCCATCAGACTCCATTGAGTTTCGATATGATGTAAGGTCCTCCTTCAGGTACCGTACAGTCCTGGCGCTCTCGGCCTCCATCATGGTTGTCTGTCGTCTGCATCCAATAAAACGAGGTGCAGGCATAGCCCATGTAGGCGTGTGTATAATGATACTCAGTAGGGACACCGAGACCCTAAAGGTCTCACAAAATCCATGAAGGATAAACCAAAAAGTATGATTTCAATGTATAACCATTACATAGGTATATTCCCATACATATGCCTATGTTATCAAGTAAACCATCTCAATCATGAGGAAAACACAAATGCCATTGACTCAACTCAAACCAGGATTTTTATTCACGATGTCGAAACCACAACTGCTAGAGAACTCCTCCTCTGTTGAGTATAGTGGGCCTGCCTCTACAACCAAGAGCTTCCCACTAACCTTGGACTCCTGAAGTACTCCACCTGTCGAGTACTGTGGGCCTACTACTACAACCTAGCGCTTCCCACCATGGGTCTACTGCTATAACCATGTGCCCCCCCCCCCTCATAGCCTATAGAGGTACTCCTTATTTCGAGTATCGCGGGTCTACCGCTACAACCAAGCGCTCCTCCGATGTGGGTCTACTGCTACAACCAAGAACTCCCCACTGGGCCATCTGAATCACTCTGAGTCGATCGATTATCAGTCGTCAAGTCTCAGCCATCAACTAGGTCTCTACAATCTGCTCGCTCGACATCGGGAGGGTCCTCTCCACATTACACAAGCTGATACTCCAAGTGTCACGAAGTCTCACGATGATGTATCTCAAGGACCTCCACGTCATTGGGGTCTCAATGAAACAGAAGCCGCATCAATTAGACGCCAGGTCTGTGAGTTATTAGCATTTCAGTCATGGGGGCCTGGTTAGTTTCATGTACGAACCAACCTGACTGTAACTCAAATATACTATGAAATCCAATGGGTCATACTCAAAGGGACCATTTCTCAATGAGATTACCAACGCCACTGACGGTTCGTCAAACGGACGTCCGGTCTGAGTGTTATTGGCTTTTCTGTTCTAGGGGCCCGATTGGATTCTAAGCTAAACCAACCCGACAATACTCTAACTGTGTCCAAACCCCAAGTGGATTATTCCAAGTGTTCTGTCTCATCAAAATAAATAAAACGTAGTTAACGGCAAGTCAGTCAGACGTCTGGTCCTTAGGTTATAAGTGTTTCTGCTCCGTGGGCCCGGTTGGTTTCAGGTTCGAACCAACCCGGAAGTACGCAATCTTCGCCAAAACCTTGAGTGTAATATACCAAAACGACCGTCTAGATACGAGGATTACTATGCACCTAAAGGTGCATCGATCAGAGGTCTGTAGCTCATGTTATGGGTGACTAACCGAAAACAGTCCGAAGAGGGGGGTCTGGGCCCGGTCCGACACGGCCCAATCCACCCTGGGTCGGCCCGAATCGGGTCGACCCGACCCGGATCCGAGTTCGGCCAGGTAGGGCGTGGCCCAGCCCGCGCGATGGTGGCCAGGCTAGACGAGCAGGGGGGGCCCGGTTCATTATTACTGTAGAGCCAGGATGGCGCCGCTCTGCCTTCTCAGATCCTGTGCAGCGCGTGATCCGCTCCTCCGCCACCGCAGCCGGTGCCGGCCGCCCCCTCCCATCACTGGTGCCTCCGCACCGGCGCCTTGTGCCACCACGATATTCTACGGGCCCCCAGAGTCATTTCAGTGGTCAGTTTTAGATCTCGTCTATTCCTACGGCCTCCTCAGGTCCCGCTCTACACTGCATCGGCCTGAAATCAATGTTTCCCTTCTATTCATCCGTCGCCAAATATTCCACACATCATGAACAAGTTGGCGGTGGGTCCGGAATTTTTCATTAGCCCATACCCACCACGTTAGTGGTTCAAATAATCACCCAACATATAAAAGCCTAGGTTCGAGGGTATAAATAACATATATGAAATTATACAATATCCCCCTACATTGGTTTCAAGAGCGGATCATGTCAATGAGTTGCGGAAGACAAGTGTCATGGAGGTCGGCGTCGCGGAATACAGACATCAATTCGGTTGACTTCAGGGTGCGTCTGAAGGGAAGTGTCGATGGATAAGCCCTTCGCATTCTTCGTCCGAGTTGTTCTTAGTTGAAGAACAACATTCTCTCTAATTCTCTAGAGCTTTCCCAAGGTCCTCCCAACAGAACAAGTGACCAAAAAATAATAGCTAGGGCTATTATTTTATTCACACACGTAATTAAAAAATCAAAATCTTTAATTAATAAATTGGAGAGTTAATTTAATTAATTGAAAGGTGTTGGAATAAATTAATAGGGATAGAGGGAGGTCAAGAGATCACATTAAAAAGGGGAGTTGTCATAATAAATATAATGGTAGTTTAATGGGGAGGTTCAAGAGAGTTGATGGGAGGTGATAAGTTAGGGGATCGTGTGGGCCCCACCACCGTTAGTTATATTCTCCCATGGGAAGTTAGGTGGGGTGTGGGCCCCAAATATAACTTCCTTTTGGAGGAAATAACTTCCACTTAAAATAAAATTGTAACACAACAATTTTATTTAATTCTTAATGAATCACCAAATTTTAACTACCACATATGACAAAACACAACTGCGGTAAAGATCCCCTTAAGCGAATATTGGCGCTGCAAGTTCATCGGTGCTCTTGGATTTCAATTCCGAGCACTGGTTCAAGAGATAGGAAAACTCGCATGTATGATTACTGAACGTACCCGAAAAAAACATTACGAATTTATTCGGAGCACACTGGGTCTCAGAATCAGGCACCATCAGAAACTGCGTACTCATAAAATTCCAAAGAATAAAAAAAATTCATTGAAACTTTTGGGTCTTTATATGATGTGATTCATTTTTTATTTCCACAATACATAGTGGGTTATAAGGATATATTTAATGAATATTTATGATTTATATTATATAATTATTATTTTATAATGGTTAATTATTATTTATCATTCATTCATTCCATTTGTCATAAATAGAAAAGGTCATTCATGCATACGTACGGACTACCATCTGCATGAAGTGATGTAATTCATTTTTATTCCCTGATATCTATGAATGGTTATAAAAGTATATGTAATGAATAAATATTATACTTGTTTCATAATTAATATTCTGTATATGATGAATACATCATCACAGTTGAGGTTCCAAAACCATCGAACAAACATATACACAGGAAACATACCAGTTTTCTTAGAAATGTTAATTTTAAAAAACAACATTTTTAATTGTGTAATTTGAAAATATAAAAAAATTATACATCTAATATGTATAAATATAGTTACGGAATATATTTATGATAAATACATATTTTTTATGGAGTAGTTTTAAACTATTATGATGAAGTAAGGGACGTTATTTAAGGGGTTATGTAACAATCTATTTTTTCCATGATTATCTGTAACACCTCAAGCTTCCACGGTATGCTTCTCTTTGAATAATATAGTAGCGTGTGTTGTACGCAACTTCAAGCTCTAACACACACCAAAACAAATCAAACTAGCTGTTATGAATAGTAATACCCACTTTTTGAAATTTTAAAAATTTTATCATTAAAAATGGACTTAATATTTGGATTCGTAATATCAAAATTAACTTAGGATGAATTATGGGTACTTTTTGGATAACTTTCATATTTTGATGAATTGTGAAAATTACTAAATTTTAATTAAAAACAACATTTTTAATCTAAATAATTAATAGTGATAAATTATGAATTTGAGTTGTTTTAACGTATATGTAGATTATATTTTTACCATTTAATCCAATTTTTGTCAATGTACATAATTTCACATTTAAACTGGACATAAGCAAGTGTCAATCTTTTGATAGTTATTATTTCTTAAAAACACGCTATTTGTTTTGACAACGGGAATTAATTTTTAAATTAATTAATGAAAATTATATGTTTTGAATTTGGAAAAATAAACCTCATTTTTCAAATCATAATATCAAACATAGATTAGGCCAAATGTTTGGTATTTTTCTGAGAAACATCAATTTTTGATGAATACTGATAAACACTGAATTATTGGTTAAAACCAATTTTTTATTTAAATAATTAATTAATTTATTTTAATTTATTTATTTCAAAATAGATACATAATACTTATATAAGTTCATTTTAATTCATTGGAGTCGGTTTCTAACAATTTTAGATATATAAAAATTTTGTTGAACTGTTCACCGTCTTTTACCCACCTCCTAGGAGAATTTGAAAATTCACAGAAAACATAATTTTAGCGCTTCTGTGAGATGATTTTCGAAAATCCAAGAGACACTATTAATATCAAGGATTAAAATGTGGTTCAATAGGATAAAAATAATTTTTGGTGAATAGTAAATGTTTTCTTTTATTTACCGTGATAAAAAGAAAATATGATAATTCAAGGCAAAAAGAATATTGTAATAATTTAAAATTACTTTAACACATGTCCAAACCTTATTAGATGAGTAAAGCACGACCATGATAATTTTTGGGTCGATTTTGGTACCCCATGGAGCCACTAATGAATGATAATTACATTATAGATTAATTAATTTAATGTAAAGGCAAAACTGACATAAACAAAAACTTTTCAGTAATTAATTTTTATACGGTGTTATATAACTAATATTTTTGACTATAAATATTAATTAGAAAGATAAAAAGATTTCCTACAAAAATGGTATTTTATTTATAATTTTTAGACCTTAAATAATTTAATTTATTTATGACACAATGATGATTAATTAATTTCTGTATTAATGAATGATTAAGATAACTGATATTATAAATACATAAATAAAAGTAATTTGAGACTTTTTATGAATTAAAATAATTTTCTAGGTTAATATGACATATTATGATTGGTTATATGAATTTAATTTGAATAAATAATACTGTTATGAATTTATCAAAAACAAAAAACCAATAGTCCCAAAATTGACATAAAAGAGTTTTTAAAAAATATATTATATTATAAATTGATATTCTATTCCTAAAAATAATAGGTTCGGCCAAAGTACTTATATAATGATATTTGTATCATTAATGGACCACTTGGGGGGTGGATTTTATTTATATAGTTTGTTTAGTAACTATGTAATATAAAAATACAAAGTGACATGATAAATGTCAAACTAATTAACTAAGAGTTAAAACTAAAATATAAAGTAAATATAATGACCCAAACCTATATAAAATCTATTGTTTGAAATTATTTAGACCCATTCCCACCTTATACTTTGAATAATCCACTTTTTGAGCCATTAGAGACTGAATATAAATTTATTATAAATTAAAAAATTAAGTTTTTCCTAAAGAGACCCTCCTCCCCCTTATAAAAGGATAGAACTTCTAGCCAATTCCACACACATCTCAAGCCTTTTGGGTCATCCAAACTCTGCCCAATTAATCTCCCTATATCCCTCTCCTCCTCCTAGAAGCCTTACCTTAGGAAGAAGGCACATCAGGAGTCCTTTTTGGTTCAAACCAAATGGATTTACCCAAATTAAATGTAACGATTTCTCTTAGCTTCTTTTCCTTTATTTTAATTCTCCAACCCCTAAACTCTTCATATTATTTTCTTTTATAAAAAAACAGTATCCAAAATATACTAGGACATATTTATGAGAAGTATTTTAACTATAGTTACACACACCTACATCTAATGGGTGAAGAACATAATGTTTCTGTGGATGGCAACCAAATGCCTCATGAAACTATGATTATACAATTATATCCTACCGCCTCTCATGGTGGCCATTATGATGGAACTATAATTAAATATATTATTAATGATATTTATTTTATATATAATCTTCTGTAATTCCATTTCATAGCATACAATTATTTGTTTCATGTTGTATATATATACGATAATTTCATTTGAGGAAGTGCGGACTACCGCCCCCTCAAAGTGATATGACTCGTTCATACCATAGATGGAACGTAAAAAAGAAGGTGTCAATGAACTTAAGTAACAAATATAAGATATTAAATTATACTGTAATAATAATATACCTATTTATCATTGGTTTTTGATTCCATTTAAATGAAAAATGAAATGGAAGTAGCGTTTGTGCGTACGTACGGGCTACCATCTCCACAAACGCGATTAGATTCATTCCCCATCGTATCAATTCAAGACTAATTCCAATTTGATGATTAAAAATAATGTTTAAAGACTTGATATAATTCTATATATGAATAAAATACAACTTATCTATAACAAACACATCGTATGTAACAAATCATATAAAAGAAAACGAGTAAGTTAACATTCAAAATGACGATAATACTAAAATATTATTAACAAGGAAATATTAAAAGATCATATTTGATATCATAATTGTTTATATGATTCTTTTATAATTTAAAAACAACTATTTAACTATTATACAGGAGGTTAACCTACACTCGACCAAGGAAAAGTACAAGGTAAGGGTTTATTTCACAATCTCTCCATTATCTGAGGTTGTTTATAAGTAATTATCTACTGGGACATCTTTATCATCCACCTCAATGTTTTTTAAAAATGTATTTCAAAATATACTTACTATTTTATAGAATATCGGTTAAAGTCATTTATACCCTTGTTTTAATTTTTTTAAGAATTTTATAAAGGAATCTTTCCGTCATTTTCCTAACAAGGTCCTTTTTATCCTTTTCGACAGAATTAAGGTAAGAATGACTTTTTTAACTTATACAGTGGGTGTGGCTATTTTCCACCGTTAAAAAAATTGTCGAAGCTTCCCTTAAAATATTATAAGAATATTATGAATGTAAATGTTTTATTTTATAATTATGTGACTTTTAAATGCTTTTAAAATGAATATTTTAATGATTTGTGAAAGGTACTCTTTATCAAGATCAGAATTCTTAATGTTTTAAAGATTTACCTTTATAAATATTTTTAATTATTGTCCATGTTTTCAAAATGATTTTAAGGATTTATTTATATGGACATGAATGTTTTGAAATGATATTTCTTTTCAAAAGTTTCAATGTTTTATGGGACACTTTGATTCAAAAGTCTCTTTTAAATTACTACCTTTATAATTGTGTGAATTTTAAATGATTTCAAAAAAGAGATATTTCTCTCAAATAGTTTTGATACAATCTTTGTCAACATCCTTTGATTGATTTTATGATTATTTGAAGTTGATTTATTATGATAAAAAACATCAATATTCTATTGAAGGTTTTGTGATATGTTTTAATGTGGATATGTTATGTTTATACCATTCATGGTTTATGGAAAAAGTATTGACATTTCGTATACTAGTTTTAATACGAATGTTTACGTTATGTTTAAACTTGTTCATATGAGGAGTGCATTTGACTTAGTAAGTGACGGGTGGAGCCCGCTATAGCTCCTCGATGCATCGGTAGGTCTCATGATACAAACTAGAGTCTTGGCACGAGGCCTTGACAAAATCATATTTGTAGTCTTGGCACGAGGACTTGGCTACGTGGTTATGATAGTCTGGAATTATTATGAAAGTGGTTTGTCATATTTCATTTGATTATTCGACTAGTAGAATATCCATGTGAATAAGTAAATGGTACTATTTCATTTTATTTTTTTCCATATTATACTAGAGTTCAAGTTTAAAAGGCTTTTGTTTTAGTTATACATTGACATAAATTTTTATGATTATTTATGAATGTTTCTACTGTATTGAATACCCTTACTGAGCATTTGAGCTCACCCCTTTCTATGTTTTATTTTTCCTAGGATTCCAAGAAGTGTATTGTGACTGATATGCAGGGTTAAGCTAATGGAATAATGGCATTGATAAAGATTATTTATGTTGTTTTGTATGTCTTAAAGTGCAATGTTACATTCATGTATGTAATCTATTTTCCAAGACTGCTAAACCAATCGGTCCTGCAGGACATGATTCCTTGTAATCATGCAAATGTTTTAAAATAAATCATCAACTTTGGGTAACTAGGGTCGGGGCGTTACAGTTGGTATCAGAGGAAGTTTAGAAATAACCTGAGAAGCTAGATTTAGATAAACTCTAATTAGAGTACATAGCCCTAAGATAGACATTGAGGATTAGTATAGAAGAACACCATAGAATTTTGGTATTGTAGAGATTTTCTGAGTTTTCCAAGCAATACATCCCTGTCTGGATACGAGCAGGTAGAGACGGCTCTGGCACATATGTACCTAAGGGTAAAACCCGAAAACACCACTTTGAGCTAAACTCGAACGGGAACTGGTGCATGACAATGGGCCTTGTTGCACTCTTGGTTACGACACTCCCGGGGGATATGCTTAGGATAATTATCATTTTCTTTAAAAATCATTATGAAGGGTTTATGAGTATATACTTCTTCAACGAATACATTTTTATGATTATGGATTATATCCATAAACTATTATTTTTTTGTTAAGTGTTTTACAAATTTACGATTATGTATTTATATTCATAAACTAATCTAGTGTATGCCATTCTTTAGAAATGGTGCCCAATAGAAGAAATGAGAACTCTAGTAATATGCATAATCCAAAGAGTCAAGAGGATCATATCTTTCGTGGTCTTAATCTAGAATTTATAAGGGAAATAGTCTCCCACATATTATCATCATATGAATAAATAGTATCATGTGTTGATAATATTATTAAAAATTTCTCGAAGTCCTATGGATTCGAAGGGAATCTAAAGAAGAAAAGGATGGTAGAGAGAAGGAAATATACAGGGAAGAATGTAAAGAAGTATTTTACCATATGTAACTATGGAAAGAATCACCTTGGAAAATGATTTAGGGTAATGGGAGTATGTTATATGTGTGGAGAAAAAGGACACCAAGTTCATGATTTTGAGCGTAAGAAAAGGGATTCAAATGTACAATGCTTCATCTGCATGGAGTGGGGACACTATGCGAATCAGTGTTCAAATAATCAGAGTATGCCCCAAACGATGAAATTGGTTAATAATAATGTTATGATACTACCAAATATGAAGAGGAGTGACTAGTGTTCTTATGTTGTTCTTATGAATTATTTCATTTAAGTGATGTATCAATGATCTGCTGGAAATAAATAAGGATTGTATGGCAATACAATCTCATTGAGGATTTAAGATTTTATGGTACTAAGAAAAGTGACTCTACAGTGAGTTAATCATTATGGAAATTACATGGATGAAGAAAATATAAACCTTATTATGGTCCTAATATTGTGGTAATGATTTTGGAATAAGAGATTGTTGATTTGGATAAATTATATTGGATATTCTTAACTACTATGAAATTCATTTATGATATTCCATCATTGTTTGTGTTCACAAAATTTTTGGATATAAGGAGTATATAAAGTATTCTATAAAGAAGAAGGGATCATTAATGTAATCAATAAGGTTTTATGGTAATTCAAGATGTCGTAGTGTTTTAAAAGAATACATGATTAAGGTGTTCACATGTTATTACATGGAAAAAAGGATCTTCATTTTGTTTAACTTCTTTAAAAATTTTGGACTGCAAGTTTGGACAAAAGTATTTTGGATAATTCAAGTTTGAGTTTATTTTTGGATTCCCATAAAAAGACAACCCGGAGGCCAGGCGGCAACCTTTCGCGTCTGGCAAGGCCTCAAGACTTGAACCCACAACCGAAGGGTGACAAGGGTGGATCACCATCCACTATCCCATGTGATGTCCTGGATTGAATAATATAGTGTTAAAAGGGTCTGATATGTGACATATAAATTCATTATTTTTGGAACCCTATGTTGTTTGGATAAATATAATATATATATATATATATATTAAATCTTTTAGAGTGAAAGATGAGTTTGTAGTAGGAATTAGTTGAACGATGAAACTCTACTTGTCAAGTATATACATACATACGTACATACATACAAACATATTTTCGTATATTATGGATAAATTAATTATTTAACTTTAGGGAAGGGTTCTTAAAACAAAACATGTGTTATCCTAAAACCTTACGTTTTGTTGAACATATTGTATTTTAAATCCTCATAGATTGGTGGCTTTGAAGCCCACAATTCTACAATTGTTTGTGACTGATGACCTCAATCAGTCCCTATAAATATTTACGTTTTCTTCCAATTACATTTCAATAATTTCCACCAATTTTCTTCTAATTGAGATCATAATTTGGCAGTTACCCTTTCATTTCTCTTTTCCTCATATTAAGACTATATTTTATTAACCCAATTCCAGATGTGGGTTTTCCCACAAATATATTTTCTATTTTCAAATTTTTATTTTAGAAGAAAAATTTCAAATTGCGAGGAAAAATTTTATTGAAATAGGGGAGAATGTAACACCCTATGATTTCATGGTACACTTCTCTTTGAATAATACAGTAGCGTGTGTTGTATGCAACTTTGAGTTCTAACACACACCACAACCATTCAAACTAGCTGTTATGAATAGTAATAAACAGTTTTTGAAATTTTATAAATTTTATTGTCCAAAATGGACTTCATATTTGGATTCTTAATATCAAAATTAGCTTAGGGTGAATTTTTGGTACTTTTTGGATAACTTTCATATTTTGATGAATTGTGAAAATTACTAAATTTTAATTAAAAACAACTTTTTTAATCGAAAAAAATAATAGTGATAAACTATGAATTTGAGTGGTTTTAAATTATATTTAGATTATATTTTTACCATTTAATCCAATGTTTGTCATTGGACATAATTTCACATTTAAACTGGACATATGCAAGTGTCAATCTTTTGATAGTTATTATTTCTTAAAAACACGTTATTTGTTTTGACAACGGGAAATAATTTTCAAATTAATTAATGAAAATTATATGTTTTGAATTTGGTAAAATAAAAATAATTTTTGAAGTCAAAATATCAAACATATATTATGCCTAATGTTTGGTATTTTTTTGAGAAACATCAATTTTTGATGAATAGTGATAAACACTGAATTATTGGTTAAAACCAATTTGTTTTATTTAAATAATTATTTAATTAATTTTAATTAATTTATTTCAAAATAGATAAATAATACTTATATAAGTTCATTTTAATTCATTGGAGTTGGTTTAAAATAATTTTAGATATATAAAAATTTTGTTGAACTTTTCCCCGTCATTTACCCACCTCCTAAGAGAGTTTGAAAATTCACATACAACATAATTTTACCACATCTGTGAGTTGAATTTTAAACATCCGAGAGAAATGGTTAAAATGAAGGAGTAAAATGTGGTTCAATAGGATAAAAATAATTTTTGGTGAATAGTAAATTTTTACTTTTATTTACCGTGATTAAAAGTAAATGGGTAATTCAAGGTAAACAGAATATTGTAATAATGAAAAATTATCATAACACATGTCCTAACCTTATTTGATGAGTAAATGCCAACCATTTTCATCTCAGGGTCGATTTTGGGACCCCATGGAGCCACTTATTAATGATAATGATATTTTAGATTAATTAGTTTAATGTAAAGGCAAAAGTGACATAAACAAAAACTTTTTAGTAATTAATTTTTATATGGTGTTATATAAGTAATATTTTTGACTATAAATATTAATTAGAAAGATAAAAATATTTCATAAATAATTGTATTTTATTTTTAATTTTTAGACCTTAAATAATCTAATTTATTTATGACACATTGATGATAAGTAATTACTGTATTAATGAATGATTAAGATAATTGATATTATAAATACACAAATAATTGTAATTTGAGACTTTTTATGAATTAAAATAAATTTCTAGGTTAATATGACATATTATGATTGGTTATATGAAATTTATTTTAAGTAATAATGTTGCTATGAATTTATCAAAAACAAAATACCGAATAGTTCCAAAATTGACATAAAAGAGTTTGTAAAACAAATATTATATTATAAATTGATATTCTATTCCTAAAAATCTAAAGTTCGACTAAAGGACTTATATAATGATATTTGTATCCTTAATGGACCACTTGGGGGTATCATGGCTGTATATAATATGTTTATTAAATATATAATATAAAAATTCAAAGTGACATGGTAAATGTCAAACTAATTAACTAAGAGTTAAAACTAAAATATATATTTACTATAATGACCCAAACCTGTCTAAAATATATTGGTTGAAATTATTTCAACCCATTCCCTCCGTAGACTTTGAATAATTCACTTTTGAGCCATTAGAAACCGAATATGAATTTATTATAAATTAAAACATTATGTTTTTTCTTAAGAGCCTCTCCCCCCCCCTTATAAAAGGACACCACTTCTAACCAATTCCTCACACCTCTCAAGACATTTGGCTCGTCCAACCTCTGCCCAATTAAGCTCCCTACATCCCTATACTCCTCTTAGAAGCCTTACCGGAGGCAGAAAGAACTTCAAGTTTCCTTTTTGGTTCAAACCAAAGAGAGTGACCCAAATTAAAGGTAACGATTTCTCTTAGCTTCTTTTCTTTTATTTTACTTCTCCAACCCCTAAACTCTTCTTAGTCTTTTATTTTATAAAAAAACAATTATCCTAAATATACTAGGACATTATTATGAGACATATTCGAACTATATTTACACACAACTCCATCTAATGGGTGAAGAACAAAATGTTTATGTGGATGGAAACCAAATGCCTCAAGAAACGATGACTATTCAATTATATCCTACCGTCTCTCATGGTGGCCATTATGATGGATGTATAATTAAATATATTATTAATGATATTTATTTTATATATAATCTTCTCTAATTCCATTTCATAGCATACAATTATTCTTTTCATGTTGTATATATATATGATAATTTCATTTGAGGAAGTGCGAACTACTGCCCCCTCAAAGTGATATGACTCGTTCATACCGTACATGGAACGTATAAAGGAAGGTGTTAATGAACATAAGTAACACATATAAGATATTATATTATACTGGAATAATAATATACTTTTTTACCATTGGTTTTTTATTCCTTTTAAATGAAAAATGAAATGGAAGTAGTGTTCGTGCGTACGTACGGACTACAGTCTCCACGAACGCGATGGGAATCATTCCCCATCATATCCATTCAAGACTAATTCTCATTTTATGATTAAAAATAATTTTTAAAGACATGATATCATTATGTATATGAATAACATACAACATATCTATAAAAACACTTCTTATGTAACAAAACATATAAAATAAAATGAGTAAGTTAACACTCGAAACGACGATAATACTAATTTATTATTAAAAATGCAATATTCAAAGATCACATATGATATCATATTTATGTATATGATTCTTTTATAGTTTAATAACTATGATTTCACTATTATACAGGAGATTATCCTACCCTTGACCAAGGAAAAGTACAAGGTAAGGGTTTATTTCACAATCTCTTCATTATCCGAGGTTGTTTATACGTAATTATCTACTGGGACCTCTTTATCATCCACGTCAATGTTTTTTAAAAATATATTTCAAAAGATTTTTACTATTTTATAGAATATGGGTTAAAGTAATTTAAACCCTTTTTTAACTTTTTATAAGAATTTTATAAAGGAATCTTTATGTCGTTTTCCAAACAGGGTCCTTTTTAACCTTTTCGACAGAATTAAGGTAAGAATGTATTTTTATTAACTTATACGGCGAGTTCGGATATTTTCCACCATTATAAAAAATTTATAAGATTCCATTACAAGATTATAAGAATATTTTGAAAGTAAATGTTTTATTTTATAATTATGTGACTTTTAAATGCTTTCAAAATGAATATTTTAAGGATTTTTTAAAGGTACTCTTTATCAAGATCATAATTTTAAATGTTTTAAAGATTTATCTTTCTAAATATTTTTAATTAATGTACATGTTTTCAAAATAATTTAAAGTATTTATTTATATAAAAATGAAAGTTTTCAAATGATATTTCTTTTCAAAAGTTTCAATGTTGTATGGGACACTTTGATTCAAATGTCTCTTTTAAGTTACTTCATTTATAAATTTGTGACTTTTAAATGATTTCAAAAAAAGAGATATATTTCTCAAATAGTCTTGATACAATCTATGTCAACATCCTTTGATGTATTTTAAGCTTATTTGACGTTGATTTATTATGATACAAAACTTCCATATTGTATTGAAGGTTTTGTGATATGTTTGAATGTGGATGTGTTATTTTTATACCATTCATGGTTTATGGAGAAAGTATTGACAATTCATATACTAGTTTTAATACGAATGTTTATGTTATGTTTAAACCTATTCATATGAGGAATTAATTGGAATTAGGGAGTGACATTTGGAGCCTGCTATAGATCCTCGATGCATCGGAAGATCACATGAGACAAACTAGTGTCTTGGCATGAGGCCTTGACAAAATCATATTTGTAGTCTTGGCACGAGGACTTGGCTACTTGGTTTTGATAGTCTGGCATTATGCATTCCATCATTATGAAATTGGTTAGTGATATTGCATGTGATTATTCGACTAGTATAATATCCATGTGAATAAGTAAATGGCATTATTTCATTTTATTTTTTCCATATTATGCTGAAGTTCATGTTTAAAAGACTTTTTTTTAGTTATACATTGCCTTAAATGTTTATGCTTATTTATGAAAGTTTCCGATATATTGCTTATCGTTAATGATCGTTTGAGATCACCCATTTCTATGTTTTATTTTTCCTAGGATTCCAATAAGTTTATTGTGATTGATATGCACGGTTAAGCTAAGGGAATAATGGCGTTCATAAAGATTAGTTATGTTGTTTTTTAGGTCTTAAAGTGAAATTTAACATTCATGTATGTAATCTATTTTCCAAGACTGCTAAACCAATCGGTCCTTTAGGACTTGATTCCTTATAATCATGTCAATGTATTAAAATAATGCACTGAATCTGGGTAACTAGGGTTGGGGTGTTACATTATCTATGCTAAATTTATTCTGATAGAAATTATATATATCTTAACCCTTAAACCCAATATAATTTATCCTCTAATGGTTATTCCATAAATATTTATGATTTAGTATCGTTTCCACTATTTTTAATAATAAAATATAGAGAAAATTGTTTTAATAAAAATAGTTATTACTTCCTCTTTGGTTGACCAACATTTTATTTAATATCATTTAAATTTAGAATGATTTTTTAAATTTTATTTTCTATTATGAATTTATTATTTTAATTTTTATTAAAATATATTTTTTCATTAAGTTGAAATGGTTTAAGAGTTAATTTTTATAATGTTTTTAGAATATGTTATTTATGAATTTTTACAAATGTCTGAATGGAATATTTATGTTAACATTTTCAAAAAAATATATTTTCCCACCATTAGGAATATAGTTTTCATTGCATCATACCTTAAATATTTAAATGATTATTTATTATGAAAATTATTTCCATGATATTATTGGAATTTATGTCCCTCTATATTACCAAACCAAAAGGGGTGTTTTATCTTCATTTCCAAACCATATTTTAATTAATTCTTCCATCCTTATCAATATCCTTTAGGAATTTTTATACTTAATTGGGGATATAATATTATTATACAATTCAATATTCCTGATGACTTGTGATGATGATGATCTTAAAATGGTTAAATGTATCCCATTTTATTCATAAGTTTCAATAATTCTATTATGTGATAATGAATGCTCTTATGATATAATAATATTACTTTCAATGGGTGGCTTCTAATTGACTGATAATTTGATCCTTACAAAAGCCATTACATTTCCATGATTTACACTATGATTAATAGATGAATTTTATATTACCTTTTGGAAGATAAATTTTTGGTATTCTTTTTTTTGTGAGATTCTATTTATATATCCCTATAATTCATTAGGTTAATATGAAGGAGTTATAAATCACCTAAGTGATGATAAAGTTATGAAACTCTTGAGACATGACATAGTTAAAAAACTTCTATCAGATTATTTAGTTATGAAACTCACAATATAATATGGATTCAAGA
This sequence comes from Viscum album, assembly GCA_963277665.1. Classification (NCBI taxonomy): domain Eukaryota; kingdom Viridiplantae; phylum Streptophyta; class Magnoliopsida; order Santalales; family Viscaceae; genus Viscum; species Viscum album. The sequence goes on along the minus strand of OY728120.1, from coordinate 1,759,003,656 downwards.
AACTCCTTATATATTATAGAGTTAATAAATTTTTAATACGTAAAAGGGATAACTTAATATAATTTATTGTTAAGGGAATGTTGGAATTAACAAGTTTAGGAAATCCCATGAGAAATATAAGATCCAAAATATATTAATGTGATTTTATTATTTTATAATTATTAAAAATAATTATTTTGATATATTATTGTTATTATGATATGCTATTTTAGATCATGTATCATTGATGTTGATTTCCCTTGCTTATGCCTCGTGAAATTTAAAATTCTATACCATCAAACCCCGACTCTTGATTTTTGATTAATGACTTATTCAGTATGGACTTCCGATTTTATGATCACGATCTCATTATATTATTCTTATCTTATGCTAAATTATTATCATGTATTGATATATCCTATTATTACCCATATTAATATATTGATCTCACCATTTATTTTATTTCCATTTTTCTAGGGTTTTAAGAAAGTAATTTTGAATTAAATGACTAAGAAGGGTACTGTGAGAGAAGAACATTGGGTGAGTTTTTTTAAAATGTTTTTTTTAAATAAATTTATTATGTATAAATTATCAAAATACACTAAAATAATAATATAATCAACCATGTATCATTGTGAAATGTATATAATATTTATCTATAATGATGCATTATTTATATATGATTTTCTCAATTGCCTTAGTGTGAACTACAAAAACCATAACAATTTGTCTTAATCAAGGCATCTTATGGATGGACGAATATTTTCTACTGATATATTTTGTGCTTATATAAATATTTTTTTTGAAGGAGGGTAGTTGGGGGTAATTAATTGATAGTTCAAATGAAATGGTTCATTTGTGGGACTTGGAATGAGTTGTTCATGGAATGCGTGACCTCAAGGAATACATGGATTGGGGAAATGTGTTGACTATAATGTTTTATCATGGTGATTTTCTTATGTTGTTTCCTTTGGAACATGGTGGATTTAGTCCGTAAATGGTTTTTTGTAGACTTGCTGATATGAAATGGGTGTTAATAACCTCTATTATTGGTTCATAAGTGTATATTTCTCGATTGTGTTATGGCAATAGGATGTTGTTAATTGTTTCTCAGTATGGGGTTAAGGATGATTTGGTCATGTGAAATAAAATTAATTTCCCATGAAGTGTTTTAGAAAATATAATATTTTTGGTATCCTCTGTAGGCTGGGTTTCCTAGGGGTGATTGTTTTGACCATCATTTTGATGGATGTATATTCTATATATCAGCATAGCATCATGGGGTAATTGAGATCACTGGTGGAGAGATTAATTCTCATTTAATATGGGGCATATATAGGGTATGATGGTCAATATTGAATGAAGTTTGCTAATTTTTCATCACTTTGGTTTTATTGAACTATTGATTCAACGGTTGGTGAAAGGGTTTAAATGACCATTAGAATTTTAATAAGATATGGATATGTTACCCTGAGAATTGTGAATGGTTTGAAATTTTTGTCATGATTATGGTTGGAAACTGATTCTATATTATTTGAGTTCGGTTGATTGGTCATGGGATTATCAATTATGATATACCATTTGTATCTTAACTTACACTTGTATTAGTTAGGAAATATAAAGGATCAGTAATGGCTGGTCTGGAATGGGAGGATTGGGTTGAGTGGTTCTCATTGGTTGTTAAACATTTAAATTTGTATACACTTTCATACATATATATATATATTATATAAATAGAAACAATTGGTCATGATCTTGTAAGTTTATAAACATATAATGAAAGGGCCCTCTCGAAGACATTAAATATTTATACCTCGTGACATTGGTAGGGAAAAGGGATAGAAATAAAGAGAGTAAATTATATGGCAGTGTTGTGAATGAATGTTCTTGATTTCAATGGTTAGAGTTGGAGATGGTGGATCTTCAGTGTCGATATGGGTCGGTTTTTTTTTGAACTTTTCAATGTTTGATAAACCTATGTGAAATTATTTTATCTACTATTTGACTTAAATAAAATTATAGTTTTTTTATTTTCTAACTTATGTATATATTGTGTTGATGTGTTTTCTATTATTGATATGTATATGATGTTTTTATATTTGTTATTATTTTTAGTTTCAGTGGGTATAGTCTACTTTACATCACCTCCTAAACCATTGTTGTTATTCGATGGCCTTTGTCACACAAGCAGGCACACTTGAGGGCAGTGAATCTCTAACATGGGTTCTATTCAGACAATTTAGGTTAAGGATGATTTAGTTACACTTATTAATGTTCTATAATTATAACAACCACCTTATAATGACTATAATACCAACAATCATAATTCTCGAATTTAATTTAGTTTCTATAAAACTTATTTATTACCTAATCGTACATTCAATTATATTAATATAAATAAATTTTTTAATTATCATGTTATTATCTCTCAAAATTTCTATTACATGGGGTCTATTATAATATTTTGTAATAATGGTTATTGGAGAGTTATAAATAGAAATGTATTACATTATAATTTTAGTATTCATCTTTATTTTTAGTCCATAATTAGTTATAAACATTTTAGATAAAATTATCATTGATATTTTAATGTAGCATTTACATTGTAATTAAATATTTTTTATTACTTGAATTTCTCTAGAATTTCATCTATAATTCATATGTTTTTTTTTGAAAATGTCCCCAAATAATTATTTTATATGATATATATTATTTTCCTTGATAAGCGTAAAAAAATAAAATATAACACATTAAAACATACAAATTTTTTTCAATAAATCATTAATTAAAAAATAACACCCACATAAAATCAAATATCTATTGATTTTTTATAATTTTAAACCAAAGATAAAAATTATGAAAATATTTCCTAATACCTCTCAAAAACTTTTATAAATATATAAAAAATAGCTTTAACACTTCTAATAAAACTACTATTAAAAAATTAGTTTTCTCTTAAAAATATTTTTATTTAAAAAAATAATAGATTTATTTTCAAAATTATATATCTTCAAATTTCATTCAAAAATACAAGAGAATAAATAATAAATTGTCACATTTAAATACCAAAAGGGTAAATATATATATATATATATATTAATTAAAGAAACATTTTTTTCAATGAAAAAAAATGATTTTCATATATTAGAAAATATATAAATAAACTAGATGTTTTTAGAAAATAATAAATCAAAATAAAAAATTCCAAAAAAACTATCTCATGGTTTTAGATTAATTAAAAATGTTTTAAGATTGAATTATTCAATATTTATAACACAGAATATATATTTTGCACGAAAATGACTCCATCAAATCATTTATTAAAAATATATATTTATTTGATGTCATTTAGGATTCATGAAATGAAACAATTACTCACCCCTTTGAAAACAAGATTCAAAACTAATCTTCCACAAATGTAATAGTTTGAGATTTTTAGTCCCTTAAATTAATAAATTTTTTAATATCTTCTATCACATTCCACGCTGAAATATAACAATAGTTGAAAAAAAAAACTAGTGGTGAAATATTAAAATTACAAGAATAATATAATCACAAGTATATAATAATCTAATTATTATTTAAATTAATTACATAATATTTTTTTACTAATATTTAAAACAAGGTTTTCTATTAAGGAACCATTTTTAAAACAAGTATTCTATTTTACATTAAAAAATTAAATTCGTCAAAGGTAAATATTTATTAAAATAGTTAATATTTATATCTAGATACTAATATTTCAACATTAAATTATTTATAAATTTATATGAAATATGTTTAAATACACTTTAAATTCAAAAGGTGATTTTTCTACAAAAGTATTGTTTTTTATATTTTTATTTTTCATTTAAATGATAATTATATAAATTATATAATATTAAATTTTTAAATAAAAATAATTTATGAATTTTTCATGTGAATATTATTAAAAGATCAATTTTCAAATTTATTATGATATAATATTATTTTATCCAATAGTGATTTTTTTTACAATGACCATTTAATTCATTAATCTATTGAGATATAGTTAGGACATAAAAATTTATAAGATATTTTACTTTACTGAATATGTATCTATGTAGTAAAAAATATAATTTTTTTATATCATCATAATTTTAAGAAACTTATGCTTAAAATTTTATAAACCAAATTGATATTTTCTAATAAATTGTTTTGTTATTTTCTTTTTGATAAATATTTTTTGGAATGATTCAATTTATTATTTAATTGAAATAAAAATTAAATTTATGTTCTTTATAATAGTTAAATTTATAGCATTAAAATCAATGATATTTACTATTTTATTAACACATAAATTTTAAACATAAAAATACATTTTTTCAAACAACATGTTTTTAAGCTATACATGCACTAATGTTAAAATTTATTTTCATTAAACCTAAAAATATATATATGATAAAATGGTTTTTAGTCATTTTAATTTGAAGTTATAAATTAATTAAAAAGTTCCATTTTATTTTTGGGCATTAAAATTATATTAATTAGGTAAATGATTATTACCCCGGTAAAACCAAAAATGCTTAAAGTGACACTTTTCTGAGTAATGGAATTAAAAAAATATTTAAAAAATTATTTAAAGTAATTTTTTTGGGAATTATGATCATATTTAACACCCCATGCTTCCATGGTATGTTTCCCTTTGAATAATGCAATAGCTTGCATTGTAAGCAACTTCGATTTCTAGCACTCCGCGACAAATCAAAGTAGCAGTTGTGAATAGTAATACCCACTTTTCAAAATTTTTTGAGTTTTATCGTTCAAAAAGGACTTCATTTTTGGTTTCGGAGTATCGAAATTATCTTAGGGTAAATTTTTGGTATTTTTCTGAAAACATTCTGTTTTTGATGAATAGTGAAAATTACTAATTTTTAAATAAAAACAACTTTTTTAATCGAAATAATTAATAATGATAAATTATGCATTTGAATGGTTTGGAAGTATAATTAGATTATATTTTTACCATTTAATATAATTTAGGTCATTATAAGTAATTTCAAATTCAAATTTGACATAAACAAGTGTCAATATTTTGAGATTTATTATTTCATAAAAACACACTTTTTGTTTTGACAACGAGAATTTATTTTTAATTAATTTCTGCCACTTCTATGTTTTGAATTTAGAAAAAAGTATTCCATATTTGGAACTATGTGGTACAAATTTTTTAAATAGGTATCTTTTATTTCTAGACATTTTGAATAATTACTTCGGTAAATATTTTATTTACCATGGTTAAAGGGTAAATCTTGTAAATAAGGGTAAAAAATAATATTATAATAATATTAAATTACCGTAACAAGTGTCCTAACCCTATTGGATTATACATGTCCGACAATGGGCATCTTTGGGTCGATTTTGGGACCCCATGGATCCACTTATAAGTGATAATGACACTTTATATTAATTAAGTTAATGTAAAGACAAAAATGACAAAGCATATATCTTTTAGTAAAACAATTTTTACATAGAGTTATACATGTTATATATTCAACAATAAAGATTAAATAGAAATATAAAAATATTTCCTTCATAATGGTATTTTATTTATAATTTTTATATATTTAATAATTAAATTTATTTATGACACAATGATGATGGAGTATTTTCCTTATTAATGAAAGTATCAAATAAATGGTTTTATAAATGTTGAAATAAATATAATTTGAAATTTTTGATTCCGTCAACATATTTTATATTTTAATATGAAATAATAAGGTTGATTTAAAGAATTTTTTTTGAAGTAATAATTCTGTTATGAATTTAACAAAAATAAATTATTAAATAATGTCAAAATTGACATAATTGAGTTTTGAAAACAAATACTATATTATTGGTTGATATAATATTCCTAAAAGTATAAGGTTCGGACAAAGGGCCTAAATAATATTATATGAGTCATTAATGAACTTATTGGGGTTCTCTTGGAAGTATATAGTACGTTTAGTAACCATATAGTATAAAAATACAAAGAGACATGGTAAATGTCAAACTATGTAACTAAGAGTTAAATCTAAAAGGTAAGATTAATATAGTGACCCAAACCTGTCTAAAAACTATTTTTTGAGTGGTTTTAGACCCATAATAACCTTATCCTTTAACTAATCAACTTTTGAACCATTTGAAATCCAAAATTATTTTATTATAAAATAATATTTCTAGCTTTTCCTAAGGTGCCCCTCACCCCTCTTATAAAAAGGCACTCACCTTTCCCTCAAATTCACACCTTCAAAGCCTTTTGGCTCATCAAAACCATGCCCAAATATCCTACCTACTGTCCTCCTTTTATCCTATTGTACTTACTTTAGTCATAAAAACATCCTATTGAGCCCCTTTGATCAAATCAAATGGATGAACCCGAAGAAGAAGTAAATATCTCACCGCCTCTTTCAAGTTCCTTTCTTCTTCCACTTCCTTTCTCTTTGTTGATTCCATTATAAAATAATAACTCCAGTATCTTCTATATACTGTGATTTTATTATTAATATGGTACAACCAAATTCATTATTCTATCCTTCCTTTGAATTACATGTCACCAGACATGCGTACGTACGACATACCGTCTCCACGCCGTGGTGTAATTATTATTCAATACATTATTATTTGGATTGGTATAATAATGATGTGTATTTTATATAAATAATAAATATAACATGATAATTATTTTGTATGTATGATATACCATCCAATTATATATTATTTTAAAAACCAAATAATGATATTGTTGCTCGTGCGTACGTACGGGTTACCATCTCCATGAAAGCGATGAGATTCATTCCCCATCATATTCATTTAAGAGTAATTTTCATTAGATAATTAAAAATAATGATTAAATACTTGATATCATTATGGATATGTATAATATGGATTCCATCGATAACATATATGACTTACGTAACAAAACATATAAAGAAAAACGAATCAGTTAACACCTAAAACGATGATAATACTAAGATATTATTAAGAAAGCAATGATAAAAGATCGTATATGATATCATATTTTTGTATATGATTCTTTTATAATTAAATAAAAAAAATTTCACCACTATAAAAGATGTTAACCAACCCTCAACCAAGGAAAAATACAAGGTAAGGGTTATTTCTACAATCTCTCCATTATCTGAGGTTGTTTATACGTAATTATCTAATAAGATCTCTTTATCATCCACATCAATGTTTCTTAAAAATTTATTTCAAAACACTCGTACTATTTTATATTCTGTGGTTTAAAGTCATTTATATCCTTTTTTTACTTTTTATAATATTTTTATAATGGAATACTTCCATTATTTTCCAAACAAGGTCCTTTTTACCCTTTTTTACAAAATTAAGGTAAGAATGTCATTTTTGACTTATACGGCAGGTGCGGCTATTTTCCACCATTATAAAATCGTTGAAGCTTCCCTTACAATCTTATAAGAATATTTTCAAAGTAAATGTTTTCTTTTATAATTATGTGACTTTTAAATGATTACAAAAAAAAGAGATATTTCTCTCAAATGGTTTTCAGTTCAACTATGTCAACATCCTTTGAGGGATTTTAAGATTATTTGATGTTGATTTATTATGATACAAAACATCCATATTGTATTGAAGGTTTTGTGACATGTTTTAATGGTGATGTGTAATTTTTATACCATTCATGGTTTATGGAGAATGTATTGAAATTTCGTAATCTTGTTTTAATATGAATGTTTATGTTATGTTTAAACCTGTTCATATGAGGAATGAATTGGACTTAGTAAGTGATGGGTGAAGCCCACTACAGGTCCTCGATACATCAGTAGGTCTTATGAGACAAACTAGTGTCTTGGAACAAGTCCATGACAAAATATTATTTGTATTCTTGGCACAAGGTATTGACTATGTGGTTATGATAGTCTGGAATTATGCATTCCATCATTATGAAAGTGGTTATTGATATTTCAGGTAATTATTCGACTAGTAGAATATCCATTTGAATAAGTAAATGGAATTATTTTATTTTATTTTTTCCATGTTATGTTGAAGTTCTAGTTTAATAGGCTTTTATTTTAGTTATACATTGCCTTGAATGTTTATGCTTATTTTGAAATTTTCCGCTATATTGTTATCCTTACTGAGCATCTGAGCTCACCCCTTTCTATGTTTTATTTTTACAAGGATTTGAATAAGTATTTTATGAATGAATTGCTGGGATAGTCTGAGGGGATATGAGTGTAGACTATGAAGACTATGTTGTTGTAGTTTTCCATTTTATAATGTTATGTAAGACTTATGAATGTTTCTAGTGTTTCCATGGCTACTAAACTATTCGGTTTTTCGAGACTTGATCTTTTGTGATCATTCCAATGATATGTAATAATGCACCGACTCTAGGTAACTGGGGTCAGGATGTTACAATTGGTATCAGAGGAATTTTAGTATAAACCATGGAAGCTAGATTTTGATAAACTCTGAATAGAGCACGTAGACCTAAGATGGACTTTGAGGATTATTATAGAAGAACATCCCTGAATTTTGGTATTGTAGAGATTTTGTGAGTTTTCCATGATATAAATCCTAGTATGGATATGAGCAGGTAGAGGTGGATCTGGCACAGATGGACCTAGGGGTAAAACCTGAAAGCACCGCTTTGAGCTGGACTCGAATGGGAACTTGTGCACACCAACGGGCATTGTTGTAGTCTTTGTTACGACACTCCTGGGGGATATGTTAAGGATAATTCTCATTTTCATTAAAACCCATTTTTAAGGGTTTATGAGTATATAATTTCTAAAATAATATTTTTTAAGATTATGGATTATATCCATAAACTGTTCAATTTATGGTATGTATTTTACGATTTTGGTATTATGTATTGCGATTAAAAAACTAATTTAGTGTATGCCATTATTTAGAAATGGCACCTAGTGGAAGGAATGGAAACAGTATCAATGCATGCACTCCATGTAGGGATTTCCCTCCTACTCAAGATAATTATAGTGAAGCTGGTGACACAACTGGTTCGGATCAGCTTATCACCATACTAGGAAAACTAACTCATGTTATGAATAATAACCTTACCCATATGGAGGACCCCGATCCACAACATGGAGGATCAATGTTAGATCACTTCATGAGCCAACAACCACGAACATCCAATGGGAGTACAAATCCTCTAGTAGCTGAGCAATGGATAAATTATTTAGAGAAAGTATTTTATGCCTTAGGGAGTAGTGAAAGGGAAAAAAATTTCATGGAAGTTTATCGCCTTACTAGAGTGTTGATCAATAGTGGTTATTGATTCAAAACACGAAGGAAGATGATGAAGTATCAAATATGGAATGGAGGGAGTATAAATAGATTTTCTTAGAAAAATACTTTCCTCATGACCATCGAGCAGATATGGAATGACAATTTCTGAGTCTGAGGTAAAAGGAGGATGATAATTTTGAAAAGTATGAGTCTAACTTTACATGGTTAGCAAGGCATGCTGCAGAATATATACGTAACCCAAGAATTAAGATTGATCATTTCTTTTATGGGTTAAGACCATTTATACATCGAGCATTAATCTCACAATCTTTCTCAACGTACGAAGATACAGTCTAATGTGATATCAAGACAGAGAAGGAATTGTCTAAATCATATGAAAATAAAGTAAAGCAAGAGAAGAAGAGAGTGGTGGAGCAAGAGACAGATCAATGGAAAAGGGAAATAATGATTTTTTATTATGTGATAATTGTGCGAAAAAACACCCCAATACTTGCCTAAATGGAATGAGAGTTTGATACAAATGTGGGGAAAAAGTTCACTAGGATCGGGATTGCAAGGGAAAGAAAGTGGCTGTCAATGTTGAATGATACAATTTTAAAGAAATGGGGCATTGTGCAAATGAATGTACTAAACATCAGGAAAACTTACCTTAGAAAAGGCTAAGGTATCAAGTCTAAGCTTATGTTGTTACTATAGTTGAACTGGAATAATTAATGTATTTGTGTTTTTGGACTCAAGGATTTTATTCTGGTTATAAGAATAATGTGATATATATAAAGATTGTACTACAGTACTTGTTGTTTTCATTAAGGTTTTAATATGACTAAGGTAGTCGTATTTTCAGTATGTGACAATAAGTGAAACATTACTTTTTTGGGGAATCTGATGTTACAGTTGATTTTGTAATTTAGATACATTTTACAGAGAGCTTGGAAAGAGGTACTTTGGATAACTATAATGTTTGGAATGGATTAAGTTTAACATTGGATAGAATATTTTAATGTTAAAACATTTCTTATGATTATTTTGGGAGTATTACGATACTATAGTTTTAGGAAAAGGACAACCTGTAGGTCAGGAGATAACCCGTCGTGTCGGAAAAAGCTGTAGGAATCGAACCTTAAACCATAGTGTGATAGGCCTTTATCACCTACCACTAGCCTACAGGAAGTCCCAGGTTATTACAAAATATTTTTCTTCATTTTAATGGTATGTGTTAATGTTTGGAACCTTATACGATTAGGATAAATTTAATATTTTTTAGTTCTATTATCTTTTAGAGTGAAAGATGATTTTGTGGTAGAAATTAGTTGAAGGATGAAACTCTACTTATCATGTATATATATATATATATCTTATTCTATGAATAAATTAATTCATAAACTTTAGGGAAGGGATATTAAAACAAAAAATGTGTTAGGCAAATACCTTTTGTTTTGGTGAACTAATGATATTTTAAATCATCACAGATTGATGGATTCGAGGCCCTCAATTTTACACTTGTTTGAGATTGATGACCTCAAACACTCCCTATAATTATTTACATTTTCCCTCTATTTACATGTCTATAATTTCCACCAATGGTCTCTTATTCGAACCCCAAATTTGGTGGTGACATTCTCATTTTTCTTTCCCTCTTATTAAAACTATATTTTATTAACCATATTTCTGGTGTGGGTTTTCCACAAAGATATTTTCAATTTTCAACCTTTTATTTTAAAAGAACAATTTCAAATTGTGATGATGCAATTATTTTAAGGTGGGTAGAATGTAACACCCCAAGCTTCCATGGTACGTTTCCCTTTGAAATAATTCAATAGCTTGCATTATACACAACTTCGATATTCTAACACACCGCGACCAATCAAATTAGCCGTTATGAATAGTAAAACCAGCTTTTTAATTTTTTTTGAATTTTATCATTAATAATCGACATCATTTTTGGATTCAGTGTATCGAAATTAACTTAGGGTGAATTGTTTGTATTTTTCTGAAAAAAATCAATTTTTGTTGAATAGTGAAAATTACTAAATTTAAATTAAAAACATCTTTTTTAATTAAAATAATTAATAGTGGTGAATTATGGATTTTAATGGTTTGGAAGTGTAATTAGATTATATTTTTATCATTTAATACAATTTAGGTCATTATACGTAATTTGACATTTAAAATTGACATTGTCAATTGTAAATCTTTTGATAGTTATTATTTCATAAAAACAGGTTTTTTGTTTTGACAACGGGAATTAATTTAAAATTAATTTCGTCCACTAATGTGTTTTGAATTTATAAAAATGGATTCCATATTTTGAATCAGGAGGTCTAAATTATGTAAATAGGTAACTTTTATTTTTATACATTTTGAATAATTATTTCAGTAAATATTTTATTTACCCTCGTTAAAGGGTAAATCTGGTAAATAAGGGTAAATAATAATAATAATATAATAATAAATTACCCTAACACATGTCCAAACTCTATTGGAAGATACATTTCCGACCATGGGAATCTTTGGCTCGATTTTGGGACTCCATGGATCCACTTGTAACTAATAATGACACTTTATATTAATTAAGTAAAAGTAAAGACAAAAATGACATAAGCATATATCTTTTAGTAAAACAATTTCTACATAGACTTATACATCTTATATGTTCGACTATAAATATTCATTATAAATACTAAATTATTTCTTACATTACAGTATTTTATTTATAATTTTTAAAAATTGAATAATTTAATTTATTTATGACACAATGATGATGCAGTATTTTCCTTATTAATTAATGAATCAAATAAATGATTTCATTAATTTTAAAATAAAATTAATTTGAAAGTTTTGATGACATAAACAAATTTTATTGGTGAATATAACATACTAAAGGTGATTTAAAGAAATTTTTTCGAAGTAATAATGTTGTTATTACTTTTAAAAAAATAAATTATTAAATAATGTCAAAATTGACGTAATTGAGTTTTTAAAACAAATTCTATATTATTGGTTGATATAATATTCCGAAAAGTATAAGGTTCAGTAAAAATGCATAAATAATATTATATGTGCAATTAATTAACCAATTTTAGTTATTTTGGAAGTATATAGTATGGTTAGTAACCATATAATATAAAAATGCAAAGAGACATGGTAAATGTCAAACTATGTAACTAAGAGTTAAATCTAACATATAAGGTTAATATAGTGACCCAAACCTATCTAAAACCTATTGGTTAACCGGTTTTCGACCCATACACACCTTAGAATTTAAATAGTCAAATTTGGATCCATTAGAAACCTAAAATTAGTTTATTATTAAATAATATATCTATCTTTTCCTAAGGTGCCCCTCACGCCTCTTATAAAAGGGCACTCCCTCTTCCCTCCAATTGACACCTTCAAAGCCTTTTTTATCAACCAAACCCTGCCCAAATATCCTCCCAACAGTCCTAACTTTATCCTAGAGGCCTTACTTTAGTCATACAGGAAACTTGTGGTTCCCTTTTGATCAAATCAAAAGGAAGAACTTGTAGAAGAGATAAATATCTCACCACCTCTTTCAAGTTCCTTTCTCCTTCCACTTCCTTTCTCATTGTTGTTTCCATTTTAAAATAATAAATAAATAATTTTCTATATAATTTAATGTGATTATAAATATGGTACAACCAAATTCATTATTCTATCAATCATTTGAATGACATGCCACCATACATGCGTACGTACGGCTTACCGTAACCACGTCGTGGTGTAATTATTATTCAATACATTATTATTTGGATGGGTATAATAATGATGTGTAATTGATGTAAATAATAAATATAACTTGATAATGATTCTTTATATAAGATATAACATCTATTTATATATTATTTTAATAACAAAAGAATGATATTGTCACTCGTGCATGCGTATGGATTACCGTCTCCACGAACGCGATGAGATTCATTCTCCATCATATTCATTTAAGACTAATTTTTGTTAGATGATTAAAAATAATTTTAAAGACATGTTATCATTCTGGATATTAATAAGAAACATTCCATAAATATCATATATGACTTATGTAACAAAACATATAAAGGAAAAACTAATCAGTTAACACCTGAAACGACGATAATACTAAGATATTATTAATAAAGAAATGATAAAAGATCATATATGATATCATATTAATGTATATTATTCATGTATAATTTAATAAAAATTATTTAACCATTATACATGAGTTTTTACTACCCTCAACCATGAAAAAGTACAAGGTAAGGGTTAGTTCTACAATCTCTTCATTATCCATGGTTTGTTATACGTAATTATTTACTAGGATCTCTTTATCATCCAAAACCATATTTCTTAAAAATGTATTTCAAAACATTTTTACTATTTTATAGACTATTGGTTAAAGTAATTTATAACCTTGTTTGACTTTATATAAGATTTTTATACACGAATCTTTCCGTCATTTTCCAAACATGGTCCTTTTTAACCTTTTTGACAAAATTAAGGTAAGAATGTGTTTTTTAAATAATATGGCATGTGTGGCTATTTTCCGCCATTATAAAATCATCTATGCTTCCCTTACAATCTTATAAGAATATTTTCCAAGGAAATGTTTTCTTTTATAATTATTTTAATTTTAAATGATTTGAAAAAAAGATATATTTCTCTCAAATAGTTTTGATTTCATCTATTTCAACATCCTTTGATGGATTTTAAGATTATTTGATGTTGATTTGTTATGATACAAAACATACATTTTGTGTTGAAGGTTTTGTGACATGTTTGACTGATGATGTGTTATTTTTATTCCATTCATGGTTTATGGAGAAAGTATTGACATTTTTTATGCTAGTTTTAATGTGAATGTTTTTGTTATGTTTAAACATGTTCATATGAGGAATGCATTGGAGTTAGTAAGTAACAGGTGGAGATTGCTATAGCTCCTCGATGAATATGTAGGTCTCATAAGACAAACTAGTGTCTTTGCACAAGGCCTTGACAAAATCTTATTTTTAGTCTTGGAACAATGCCTTGAATATGTGGTTCTGATAGTCTGGAATTATTCATTCCATCATTATGAAAGTGGTTATTGATATTGCATGTTATTATCCGACCAGTAGATTATCCATGTGAACAAGTAAATGGAATTATTTCATTTTATTTTTTCCATGTTATTCTGAAGTTCAAGTTTAAAAGGATTTTGTTATAGTTATACATTCCCTTGAAAGTTTATGATTATTTATGAAAGGTTTCGCAATATTGTTATCCTTACTGAGCATCTGAGCTCACCCCTTTCTATGTTTTATTTTTCCCTGGATGTGAAGAAGTATTTTGTGACTGACATATAGGGATAGTCTGAGGGTATATGAGTGTGTACTATGGAGAATATGTTTTTTTAGTTTCCCATTTTATCATGTTATGTAAGACTTGTGAATTTATATAGTGTTTTCAAGGCTACTAAACTAATCGGTCTTTCAAGACTTGATCATTTTTTATCATTCCAATGTTATGTAATAATGCACCGACTCTGGGTAACAGGGGTTGGGGCATTACATCATATATCATCCACCACTCCATTATTTTATATCATTAATTCTTCAAGACATGTGAAAGATGTTATTTATTAATATTTTTTGAAATATTTTCAAAACTACCATTCACACTACATAAAAAAATGACCTATCACAACCCAATCAAAAAGACCGTAAAATATAGTTTTCCTCATGAAACTATAACTAATTTCCATAAAATATAAAATTTTTCATTTACATGAAAGTATTGTCATTTGAACTAATCCTAATACCTCCATTTAATAGGAGTCCACCAATATATAGCTCATGTCCTCAAGCTGAGTACTTTTTTATAACAGCATTGAATTTCATTATTACTTTACCAAATATAATTTTCTTATTATTATATAATGACATTAATAATAATTTTTTAATCTTTTTTATTATTTTATGAGTATAAATATTAACCTCACTTTCCCCTTTTTCCATTAAGAAAACATAAAACTATTCTTAATGCATTGTGTGGACTACCGCCTCTAAGAAATGATGAATTATATTATTCTTCATCACCTCTATTTTCTGGTTGTAAGGATGAATATGAAAATTAAATTTTACAAATATAGTATTATTATGATTGAAAATATTAAAAATAGAATCCCTCATCTTTTCATCTAATTCTTTGAGAAATGAACATGCCAATCTTGTGTTGTGAGAAATAACACATCCCCAAAGTAACGTATCTTGTTATTCAAATGGTTTATTTAATATATATTTAAAAATCATAAATTATTATTCAATAACTAAAAAATTTATGAATAATATCATTATTTTTCATTAATAAAGTTGTTATTTAAAAAAGAAACAACTTTTTTTAATCATAATCAAACATCAGTAATGGTAGGTTGATACATTGGTCCATCCAACCACCATTGTGAACAATTATATAATATAATATAATCGATGAATATGATACCATAATTACCATGATATATATAATATATATAATAAAATAAATTCTATTTTTTACTATAATGGTAACACTAATATTAAACTCATTAATTAAGATAACAATGTATGTTTGTTAAAAATCACTAAAAAATGCTCATCGTTTATTTCATAATTATAATTCATAACAAAAACTATAACATAATGAAATTAAAACATTATATATAATTTTAAAAAATAAATTATAGTACATTAAATGATCTAGGAATGATTCTCTTGGGGATATTATTGAAGAACTACTCCTCGAGTACAAAATTATTTCAAAATGATAAAGATTATAACAACTAACTAGTATAGCTATGGAGAATTATAATAAATTATTTTAATAAATTGTTATTTGTAATATAAATATAATTATTTATTTTATTTAGATATTTATGTTATTTATACATGATCATAGAGTGAATTGTCTAAGAAAGGAAACATGTTAAGTTTATCTTGTCCAATATGTTCACCACATGAAACATGTTATTTATTATATACCATGTTGTATTTATAATTATGTTACTAATTCATCATAAATAAACTTTCTCATTATCCTCTCATTATTCATGTTATTGAGTTTTTAATTTGAAATAATATCTTTCAAGGGGTTTGGACAAAAAATTATATGGTTGAAAGGTGTTATTTGTCCAAAATATAATTTCACGAGACATGTTTGTTAATTTGAAAACTTATTTTTTATATATTCTATTCACTAACCTCATTACTTCATGTATAAAATATATTCCATTTCATTATATTTTAATTTCTTTTTCATGGTCTTCCTCTCAAGGTCCTTTGATTATTATGTTACCAATATCATGTGGGTATAATCGCCAATATATTTTTCAAATAGATATTTATTAGGAAAAGTAATATATTGAGGGAATTTTAATAATTTTTTTCTATAAAAATGTAACATCCCTAATTTTTATGAAATGTTTTTTTGAATAAGTTAAAATGAATTTATTGATTGCATTTCAAGCTACATCAAGTTATCCTTTCTTTAAATGAAACACCATATTAACTGTGCGCTACACGCATCTCTGATAATAGATTATGTTACACACAACAGCAAGATTATCCTCCATTATACACAACACTATTTTAGGATTTTTTATCATAAAATACCCATTCCTTTGATAACCCTCATTACCCACAAGAATGAGTTTTTCTAAACTACAATATACAATTAATTTTATCAATTAATATAACAGATATAACATTGTTAATGGAATTTCATATAGTAATATGATTAAGTAATTTATGAAAATATGGCTTACATATTTATATAATATTATTTCATTATAACCAATTAATTAAAAATTAAATTTAACGTTTTTAAAATAAACTGAAATCTTGATCTATAAGAAGTATTCTTATACACACAAGTGTTTTTTATATCAATAAATTAAACAAAAAAAATTTATTAATTATTGGGATGAAATATATATATTATATATTCAATTAAAAATTTAAAATTCAACTTATGTGTTTTTTTAAAAAGAGTTATTAATAAATATAATTTTACGCATAAAAAGATGTTTTTTTCATAAAGGTAGTTTTACCGCCATTTAATGGTGTACTTATTTTAAACATAGTTTTTAACTATTTATTAAGTTAGATTTAAAAAATTAACTTATTTTTTTAATGTGTGATATGAAAATTTTCTTAGGGTGATTTTTTTATATTTTTCTTAGAAGTTTCATTATTTGATGAATTGTGAAAGATAAAAAAATTTAATTTAAAACTGCCTTATCTCTTAATTTATTTATATATTTAATTTATATATTAAATTAGTTTTAAAATAAAATTAGTTCAAATATAAATATATTAATAAAATTTTAATCATTTGAGTCAATTTCACATTGAATTTGGATATAAATACTTTCCAAACTTCTGAACATTTGTCACTTCAAAAATTCATTCTTTCATTCTGAATGTGGGATTGATTTTAAATTAATTTATGCCTCTTGAATTGATGGATTTTTTCAGAATGTATAAAATAATTAAAATTATAATAATTTATAATTTATAATCATTCAAAACTAATTTTTTATCACAATTTTTAGTTATAATACATAAAATTAATCACGGTGATTAAGCAAAAAATGAGTTTACCAATAGACTAAACATTAAATGTATTGTGAAAATGACCTAGAATATTTAAAAAAACATTTATATGGCCATATATTTCCTATATCCCTTATATTATCGAACATGGTAATTTATTTTAGGTATCTTATTATGTGGGACCTCCCAATAATGTTTAACTTCTTGTATTTACAGGAATTCCACTCTTCCTCCATAATAAAAGGGAACTCATCATCTTACATATTCCCAACACTAAATCCATATAATCTTACAAAACCATAAAATATAAACACTCAATTTCTATTGCCTTATCCTTGAATACTTATATATGGATGAAATCCAACATTTGAAGGTTTAATTGTGGACCTAATGAGGTTACCCAAACAAGAGGTAATGTTCATCTAAAAGCGTTCTCATTTTATTTCCTCCTCAACCAACTTCAATTTATATTAAATAATTACTCTATAATATCCTAAATATATTAAATATACTGATATTTGTTTGGTTAATGTTATGAATTTCAACTTTACACACATCCAACAAATTTTATACATAATCATTGTCAGTGTGTACAGCAGACTACCACCTCGCAATATGATGTTCATTTTTATTCCATTAACACCTTTAAATATTGGGAATAATGATGAATTTATAGTTTACATATGATATATAACATATTTATGATGACTTTATTATTATGAAATTATTATATTACACATACAATGAATCCTTCCATTTTGTTGGAATACAATAACGTCGATCGTGTGTAAGGCGGACTATCACCTTGTGAGGTAATATGATTCCTTCACACTTTACATGGAATGTGTTAAGGATTGGTTAAATTGATATATGTGATATATATAAGATAAAAATTCTACTTTAGTGATAACATATATATATATATATATATAATTTATTTCTTTCAATATAACTAGAAAATGGAAATGGCGTTCATGTGAACGTACGACCTATCGTCTCTATGAACAATGTCATTAATTTCCTATTTATATATATCATAGATTATTATAAATAAATATATAGAGAATATATATAATAATCATATCATGGTTTAAATTATTTAAATTGGTAAAATGTTGACAAAAGTAATATGACCACAAATAACAAGTTAAAACATGTATGAAATATATAGTAGTTATTACCCAAAACATAACATTAACTTAGAATTGTTAATAAATGGGTAATATAAATTCATAATAAAATAATATGTTGAATTATATGTTTTAATATGGAAACTTTAATGCTATATAAAAAACTTATATTTATTATACATTAGGATTTAACAAGTAGTATGAGAGTCAATACTTAAGGTAAGGGGAAATATAGTCTCGCTTTTACTTCTGTGAGACTTATGCCACATTCACCATTCATTTATTTTGAGTGGGTGTGTAATTAAATATGAAATGTTATTTCATGAATTTAATTTACATAATTATATTAACTTTTTTACTTTCTTTTATTCTTTCATAGATTTCATGATTCAAAATTTACACATGTAGTAATGGATTTTCATCTTGATTTTATTTTCAAGGAGACACTGGCCATGTTCACAACCTTTTTCTTCAATGTGGTTTATATACTACTCAATAATTTTCTTTTTTATTATAATAAAAACAATTGTTTTTACTTACAAATACATTTGAGGATATATCTTTCATGGGGTTGTGATTTTAATGTAATCAAAGTGGTAAGATAATTTTGTCACATTTTTCATTCTTTGAAACAAATGTTATGTTATGTACATATATTATTTTACAAGGTGTATGAACTATCCCATTGAAAAGTTATATCAGAACCCAATTATATTAATTATATTTTATGTTTCAAGTATTTTAATTCTTTCATTGTTATTGTGATTCAATGTTTCCAATGTTATAATAATTTATTACTACAATCTCACTGTATATCGAGATTGATTATGATTATGAATTCATTGATTAAATAATATGATTCATCTCTCAAGAATTATCAGGAATTTTATTATCCTTGGGTTATTCATAATTTATTCATGAAACTATATCATTTTTCAATTCAAAGGTACTTAAAATAATTAAGAAAGTGTTTTTCTGAATAATTTACCTTATTTCTCTCTTCGGCCGGAAATATGTTTTATTCAAAACCCATGTTTTCAAAAATGATTTTAATAATATTTTTAAATGATCATTTAAGATCATTTTGAAGGAAAATTAATTTTAAAATGTTTTATTTTTTTAAAATTGTTTTAAAAGGTTTTCATATATTCCTTTTTACATTTTTAAAATAATTCATAAAAAATTGATCTTTACAAAGGTTTTACATTTTAAAAAACATATTTTAAAGACTAAAGGATATTTTCCTCATGTTATTTTTTAAATGATCCTTTTAAAAAAAATTCCAGATAGGATGAAATTTGTGGTTGTTACCTATTCAATATTAGGTATATGATCCACGTATGTAATTCGTATTGATTCTTTTATCGATTTATATTTATGATGAGAAGTTGTTTTTAACTTTTTACTCTTATAGGGGTTATACCATGATGAATCCCAATTCTTTTTAGGTTCTCTTCCATGATTCAATGATTATGAAACATGTTTTTTTAAATAGGTTATGATATAAAACCATGTTCATGATACCTATTTCATTTTATAGGTTATTATATGATGAATATGTATGATCTTGTGGCACATATATGTATAATTTTTTTATCTTAGGGGTGGGTCCTATATCCTCCTCAAATGGATAGAGTAAATATTTATATAACATGAGATAGACAGGGCTGTATCGGGGAGTGAACCTAGTTCAGTAAAGGACTATATCTACTAACATGGTGTTCATAGTGAATATTAACTATTGACATGGACTTTGTAGTGAAACATTAAAACTAAGATGGTATTTGGAGTGAATATTTACTTTTAATATGATATGGGGAGTAAACCCATTCCTATAAGATAGCCTTGGTAGTAAGCCTTGACTTCTATAGAGATATTTTTATATGTTTCTTTGTTTTCTATAATTCCTTATCTTACTCTTGTGGTATGAAATCATGGCCTATACTATTGATTACCTTATGGTTATTATCGTATAATCTTCCAATTTTATTACATGACTCATGTGAAGGATCTTTGATATGCAGGGTATGATCTTCAATTATTATACTCATGTTCTCATACACTAATTCTCATACTATCTTTACATATCTCCTTTATTTACCCTTAATAGGTATCTATGCTCACCCTTTCTTATGTTTCCTTTCCCCGATTTATGAAGAAATGTTTTAAGTTGGAGTACTCAGTGGGATGATCTTTGTGGTAAATATTGATGATATTTCACGAAGTTATATGTTTGTGTTCCTTTCTTCAAAAGACACAAAATTATTATTGTCCCCACGCATGTACTTATGTAATGTGCTTATTATTCATCTAAAATGATGTAATTTCAATCAATTTAAAACCGGTTTAACTATATTCGGTATCAATGTAATAGATTAGTCAACCTTTGGAATATAGGATGATAAAATATTAGTGCGGTCCCTATAATATTTATAAGGATATTTCTACGAAAATCTCTATGGATAAGTCCAAGGATGAGTAAAATTATAGGAAAATGGCTTTAAATTTTGGTAATGTATAAAGGGATTATATTCCTCACAATACATCCATGTTTGGATACTAAAAGTTTATGTGTCTTTGAAATGGAAGTACCTAGGGTTAAAACCCCCAAAAACACGTTATTGAGCTAGAATTGATCGAGAAATGGTTCACGAAAATGGGCCTTACATCACACCTAGTATGACACTCCATGGGGATATGATTTGAAAATTCACAAAACTCTTTACAAGACTTAATGAAGGATTTAAATAGAAGATATCAATGAGTAACCTAGGATAAACCTAATGTGTCAAAGATTAAAGAGTAGGTGTTGTGATTTAGACATCGTATAAGTATTATTTGGTGATCTTATTATTTTCCACTATGATTATTATCTCTCACACTATTGTTTTCTATTTTAGTCAATGGAATATATCTGAACGAATTGTGTTAATGCATAATGTAATGGAAAACACAATTATTTTATTTTGGTGAAATATGCTGATATGGGTGATGGAATGAATTGATGAAGTTAACTGAAGTTAGAAATGAAATTTGGATATTCCCACCATTACTATGGTTTTGATAATAAAAAGATGATTTAGTATCATGAAAACTAAAATGGTGGAATGAAATTTCAGATATATATGCGTCGTAAATATAGGAATATGAATCCAGATAATTTCATGAATGAAACTAGGATGTTCTTCAAAAAAATAACAATTGGTCATAGAATCCATGAATGTTGATATATGATTAATGGTATTATTAATGAAATTGAGTAGAATGGAATTAAAAATATTGAACCAATAACACTACATTATTTCAAGTGCAATTAGTTTGGGAATTATTTAAATCAATACCCAAATACATGGGCTAATATCGATGATGTGCCACAACTTCCCTTAATGGAAAAAAGGAAAAATGGAAAGCTTATGAAATCAGAATTGATGAGGTGATTCATGAAAATATGGCATACTTATCATCCCCTCCTTAGTACTTTCATATTTTGATTTTGTATGAATAATACCCATGAATCTATTAATCTTCATTCATTACTAAAGTTCCATTTTATATTTTTTTCCTATACATGGATTCTGGAATAATAAAATCACAATGAATATTCTATCAGTACAAAGATGAAATGTTTTCAGAGAATTTATTATGGGCTTGATAAATATTATTATTTAAGTAATATACGGTGAATTACACTTTTGGAACGCATAAAAAGTTAACCATTTATGCCATGGTTTAAGTTGAACATTGTATGGTGTTTTGGAGATTATCATATTATTTAATCATATGAAGATTTATACATATTGGATAACCTATGAAAACAATTTTTCATTTATGATAATGAATGATTGTTAGAGTGGCTTATTATTATACTTATTTATATTATGATCCATTAGTGTTTCAAACATATCAAGTTCACCTTCAATTTTTTAGTATCACAGGAAGAGAAAAATTTTCAACACACAACCAAAGGGTGAGATTGTGCATATGAAATGGAATGAAATCAATTAAGCATATCTCCTTGGGGAATATTATAAAACATTAGAAAAATGAACTTAAAACAAAAATCTTATCCTAGTACCTTAATTTTTTTTGAATCAAATAATCCCTTATATCATCATATATTTAGTGTTTTGTGGTTATTATATTTCTCTGGTTGACCCACTTTGTTATGATCACTGATCCCTATCAATCTCAATAATTATTTATTCTTTTATTCGATGTAAAAATCTTAACTTCCCACATATGTTCTCCTATGTTTAATCCAAATTATATATTACCATCAGTAATCATTATGTTTCCAACATTCCCTCCTTAAAGTTTGTTTTATTATTCATTTTTCTATTATATGGATTTTGTTGATGGAATTTAAAAACACAATAAAATTGATAACCTAGAAATTTTGAGGAAGAAATTAATTTTATGGGGGGTAGAATTTAACACACAAAATTTTTATGATTTTTTTGAATGCATTAATATTATTTTATGGATTTCATTTCAAACTACAAAATGTTAAAAATTATTTAATAACAACATCAAGTTTTTCTTTCGCTAAAAAAACATCAAGTTTAGACTATGTTACACAAAATACCATTCTTATCTTGCATTATATGAATAACTTTGTTTGGATTGTGTTACACGCAATACCGAGCTCCTTCTAAATATTATGTAATATAAAAGACCACGTTTTACCAAACTACATTAATATATAAATAATATAATTTAATATAATAGTTATCTCCTAGAAGTTGGATTTGAGGGTATCAATATGATTAACATAATTATAAAAATGTTGTTTACGTCTGTATATAAAATGATTTATTAGGTGTCCAATTAATTAGAAATGAAAGTGATAACTTTTTTAAATAAAAGGATGTTGTTTTCTGGAAAAAACAATATTAACAAAAGTGTGTTTTATATCAATAAATTAAACAAAAATCATTTTATTACTGAAAGAAATGAAATATAAATATTATTTATCCAATAAAATATTTAGAATTAAAATTACGTGTTTTCTTGACAAGAGATAAGAATGAATCTGATTTTACTTATAAAAGATATTTTTATCTCATTGATAGTTTTACCACATTTAAATGGCATATTTATTTAAAAAATATTTTTTTGCACTTTTGTAAATTATAGATGAGGAAATAAAGTTAAATTTTTTTTTTCTTAAAATCTAAATTATCATAGGGATAAAATTTAGAATTTTTCAGTGAAATTTTTTATTGATGAATAATGAAAGATACTGAATTTTAATTGAAAATTCCTTTTTGATAAATTTATTTATATAGTTAAATTATTTATTAAATTATTTTTAATGTAAAATGAGTATAATTTCAGATCTATTGACCCAATTTTTATCATTGTAATCAATTTCACATTGAAATTGGATATAAAAACAATTCAAGATTTTGATCATTTTTTACTCTAGAAAATCAGGTTTTCGTTTTATAGGAGTGATTAATTTTAAATAAATTTTTACCGCTTTTAATATTAGAATTTGAAAAAATATAATCCATATCTAGAATAAATATAATTTATAATTTCAAATAAGGTAAAAAAAATTTACCAAAATTATTAGTGGAAACAATTAAAATTATTCCTAGCAATTAAGAGAAGAATGAGTTTACCATGGGACTAAACATTAATCTTAAAGGAAAAATGACATCAACACTGGTCTAATACCCAGTGTTTTTCCATATTTAGAACATATTCCCTATTTTATTCAAAATGGTTCATTAATGGAGGCAAATAATGTTAGAGCGAACTCTCAATAATGGTTTCTCATGTGTCTCTTATTTCATGAATTTTGCCACATTGTTTTGGTCAATGTTTAATGTATATTTAATGATAAAATAGATATTTAATTAATTAATCTATTTATCATGGATTATTTGTTATTACATAGTGAATTGTCATTTCTTTGTAAAAAAATCATGATTTATTATTTAGTTATTCAGTTGTTCATTTTTTTTATTTATTTATTAATGATTGATTTAATTTTTTAGTTTTGGAAGATTTTTATCATATATTAATTCATAAAATAATATTTAATTTTATGTTATATTTTCTAAATCATAATTCACCTTTTTATTTATGAGTTTTTTTATGAATTAATTAGTTCTAGTTTAAATGTTATTTTATCATGTTTCTATAATAATTTTTTATTTTGTAACATTTTTATAATTCAATTATTTCATAATTTTTATCTTTTTTTATCTTAGATAGTCCATTAGTCACTTAATTATTTCGAGTGTTTTGTTTTAAATAAATAATTTTTTATTAATTTGATAATTTAAAATTTATTATGAATTTATTATGAATTTTTTATTTCATGTTGGTTGGTTTATTTTGTTTTTAGTTGTGCATGTATAATAGAAACTAGTACTCACCCGTGCATTCACAAGGTGATCTAACACAATTATTAGATTATGCGTTGACATGGTGGTACGATTCAATGCTTTTTTTATGCAGACAATACTATATTTCAATGTTAATATTGAACATGAATATTCAATATTTTGAAATCACAATATTATGATACTTATTATTAGAATACAGTTGGACAAAATATAAAGACATTATTATGATCATAGATTGAATTTTGGATAAATGCATTTGAAGAGATGAGGAAGAATCTATAAGAAATAGAAAATTATTTTCAGTATGGATATATAAAATTAATGGATAAAAAGAACATTGAAATTGAAATTTGAAATTCTAATAATTATGATAAATAAGGTTTTAATTGAGGTCATACTAATGTAAAAAATAAAACATGGAATACATGATTAGATTTCAAAACATATTATCTTATATTAATAACATAATACATTTAAGTGGAAAAAAATATTGAAAACAAAAATAAGAAAAAATGACCAATTAATATTTATTACAAGCCAAGTCACATTAAATCAATGTAAAGGGGAGTACGTAGATCAACAATACATTATATAAATTAGCATCAGAGACAAAGGTGCATAATGAGTTCCTGTATGAGAATCTATATCCTTGAGAAACGATTCGAATGTGATGTCTCTGTCTAATTACATGAGGGAGTACACCCTCACCATGAAATATTAATTGGAGTAAACAGTCCAGTAGCCACTATATCCTCCTGGAGAGTACACTATAAGTAACAGTACCTTAACAACTACAGAAAAGAAAAAATACCTTATTTTGACCCAAAACAGCCTAGAGGTTCTCTCGAGCATGTTGACGTATGGACCAGATCCTCACAGCATCAACGATGAACCAGTGGAATGGTTCACTGATTTCCAATTTATGAGTTCAAGTACAGTAAAACCATGTGTGACATATGGATGTAGAAAGCTTCATGAAAAAACTAAAAACAGTTCAAGAAAATACTGCTATTTTTTTACTTGGAATTATATTTGTGAGGAGTTTTTTTGGATTGAGAGGTAATAATCCAGGAGCTCATGGCCTAAAAAATTCGCCAACATGTCTATTTTCAGATAGAAAAAATGATTTAAATTAACAATACATACTACTAAATAATTAAATATATGAATGGAATGTTCAAATAATAGATGAAAATAGAGAGAGAGAGGGATGGTTTACTTCAACACGATACCATGAAAAGATCCAATAGTGAACATGGACTTCACCACCACATCCGGTTTTGCTAGTTTGTTCTCCCCTTCACGAATTCACAATGCAACAGGATCCTGGCCTGGGATGAAATTTCTATATAATTTAATTTCAACATAAAAACAAACTGCAATGGAAACACCCCATTATGTAACACAATAAAATAGAAAGAATTACAATGAGAATTAAATTGAACTAGAAGACAAAAAAAAATATATTTTGATGAAAAAATGATATTGTTATTTCATGAGAAAAGAAAGTCTACCAAATACAGTAAAAATGAACCAAAATCACACATCAATTCTATGAAAATACATCAACTAAAAATAAATAAAACAATTAAATACTAGAGACTATATTAAACATCACACATTTTCTTATGAGAAAAAATAAATCCACTGATTAAGGTCTGTAATTCACATAAGGTTCACAAATACAACCTTAATTCAATGAAGAAACATAATTTTTGAATAAGATCAGATATTTTTTTCAAAAAAATTGTTAGGTCGATGCCATTTTATTGAATAAGAAAATAAATGGAGACAAATAAATAGTTTAAACAGTTAATCAAATACCTCATCATAAGGTCCCTAGTTTTTTCCTAATATTCTTGGTGATCCTTCATTATTTCTCTCTCAAAGTACCCTAATCCATTCCCTGTTGTCACCCTCTTCCACAGCCCCAGGAGTGCATAGCTTCCAATTTCTGTGATTCCTTCATAAGATTTTCAATGTATTTGTCATCTGAGTCTTAGCCCTAATATAGAGACTCATATTTTATTGGTGTCAAGTCAACCTTTCCACATGCCCACAATTTCTAGCATGTCTTCCACACTTCCAGGATTTATCCAGCTACTGAGTAATCCATCTCATCCTCATCAGCTGTAGGATGGTGCATTTTTTCCATTGGAGCTACTTATTTTTTCTTTTTCTTGGGGAATGTTTGTGTCATTGGTGAAGAGTCCAAGGTGGTATTCTTCCCCCTTGGACACCATTGGATCTTCATCAGGTTTCCCTGCATGGCTAATAAGAGAGTTACAGTTAATAGTAATAACCTGCACCTTAGTAGAATGTTCATCCCTATCATGTGTAGCTGATAGACGGATCATAGAGAAAACGGAACCCAAACAGTCACATGGAATTTACTTTTTGATATCCTTATGAGATTCTGAGGTTTTCTTTTCTGCTTGTACGGCCACTGATATCTTACCCAGATGACTTTCATAGTATTTTTTGACATCAGTGTGAGATGATTTACCAGCCTGCATGACATCCAAATGCACATTTGAATTAATATAAGAGGGGAAAACTAATTTCACCTCATTCGAGATGCCTTCAGCCCCCCCCCCTCAGAAGGAGAGGCATCTTATTATAGAGGGCATATTGTTTCCTAAAAACCTCTCCCAATGGAAACAAAGGATTAGATATGCACTTTTTAAACATAGTACATCATCCAGTTATCATGAAAACGCATCACAATAGTATATTGTAACTATCATTCAAGCTTGTTGTTTGATGTTAAAACTGATTTTTTATTAATGTAACCTCTACTGATAGGTTAATAATATATAAAGATGCACATCAAAAATAAAAAACTTATAGTAATTATGAAATCATCCTAGAACAATAACAGTTTAGAGGCC
This sequence comes from Viscum album, assembly GCA_963277665.1. NCBI lineage: Eukaryota > Viridiplantae > Streptophyta > Magnoliopsida > Santalales > Viscaceae > Viscum > Viscum album. The sequence goes on along the minus strand of OY728120.1, from coordinate 1,758,975,478 downwards.
AGGATGTGAAAACTTTCCATGGATTAAAAAGTATAGTAGACCAATACATGGGAAATATATCCAAGGATTAGAAATCATAGGTGATTATGGAAAAAATCAATAAATATCCCAAAATTCATACAGTGGGTATGGTATAATTTCAAAACATAGAAGAAAAACTCAAAATTTATCTGCTAGTATGATTAAATGTCATTACAGATATTAAAAAAATTGAAATTTTATAGTACATAATGTAATGAGATTCCTCTTTAAATTTCATACTTTAGTTGTTGGAGGAAATATGCCTAGACCTCATCGACTCTAGCTAATCACGGCTATGTCCCGGGGGTGGATACTAAGAATTTGAGACTTAAGGATGGACAACATAACTATTTGGCTGGCATATATAATAGCATGTACCACTGCTCAAAGCTAGTTGTGAATTAGAAGCAATATTAACATGGGAGAGTCCACAGTTGTGTAGTACACCTTAGGATGCAGATTCCTGGAAGCCAATACATGCATCCCAGCTAGGGCTGAGTGTTGAAGCCTTATATAACATATTTATTACATAGAAAAAGACCACAAAACTCATATGAAAATTTGATGCGCAAGGAAGAAAAGAAACATGAATTAGAAAAAATACCATTAGCATGTGTAATTAGTTTAAAAGAACTAAAACAATTTAAAAAGTGCCCATAGATTTCGTTGGGGGAAAAAATAAAACAATAGAGAAGAAATAGAAGATTAGGGATGTGTAAATTTACCAATGGTATCTTAGTAAGAGGAAAGTTATATCAATTATCATAACAGCTATCAGAAGACACTAATCATCCTCTTAAATTCAAGAGATCTGCTTTACTCATAGATTAATGTTTTTTTAGGTTTGAAATTAGTTAGTATATAATTGCTTTGGAATCTTTATATGCCTCTAATAATGTTTCAAAGGAGGGATTCCTATAAACATGGAGGATATCAATTTTATATATGAGGACATCAGGATTTCGATCTTATGTTCGAATAAAAATAAATACTAATATATTGAAATATGTGAGCAATAAAATCATTGGAAATAAATATGAGAGGGCAACCTAAGCAGTAATAGAATAAATTCTATAAGACTTTAATCTAAGAATAAAAATGAATCTGTAAGCATATAAGTTTTATTGAATCTGTAATAATATGTTTAGGTGTGGGTACATTGATTAAAATAAAGCATGGAAGATAATAAAATAGATAGAAAGGTATTCTTGAAAAGAAATTACTTTTACTGGTAGTTTACTATATGATGGGGTGAAATAGAATGATGTCAATGTTGATAGATATATAGTCTAAATGAAAAATAGTAGTATAGATGGCTCTGTTGAATCAGGACAGGGGAAATATAGTATAATTTTTTTGGAAAGTTGTTAGTAAGTTCCTGAAATTGAATGAACATGTATCTTTGGAAGCAATAGTAGTTGCATATTGATTTATAGGTTCACTTATCTTCAATAAATAGCTATATGTAATGGTGAAGAAAACTGAATCTGTCATAGGTGCAGAAGGAGCAGAAGAATAGTATATCAAAAAAAAGATATTAACTTGAATAGGCTCATAAATGTATTTTAAAGAGAGCACCAATTCACATTTTGTTTAAATGTGACTTGCAACTTGCATCCATTTCGATCATCATCCACAACAACACTAACAAATGTAAGGAAAATGAACATAGGTAATGGATTTACTGTTTTTAAAAGTAATGAAAATTTTACTTAAAATGTTGATGGGAATATCATCATTCATACCTATAACCAAATTGAATTTGTTTTACATTTTAGATTACATAACAAAAAATAATGTTATCCTTCTCTCAGATGACTGGAATTGAAAGAAGATATAGATAAATGAATGAGAAATCTTATTAATGTGAGAGAACATTATTACAAGTAACAATACTGATAATAGAAAATAGTTGAAACAAATATACATAACAAAAAATATATCAGACAATGATTTCATAGAAGATGAAGAAGAAGAATATGTCAAAAAAGTATTTATGATGTGTAAAAGAACAATAAATGAAACAATATGTAATTGTAAATGTAAATAATATTTATAATAAATTATTGTGGGTCTTTGATAGCATTACATTCAAAAAATGGAGAAGGTGATAAAGAAACCTGAATCTTATAAGGCATGTAAGGTCATTCCATATTATTTTAATAATCAATCAATGGAGAATCAATGTAGATGTCGGGGGTAACATTGAAATTGGCAGAACACGAATCAAATAATGAATAGTTGAATAAATACTTGATAATAGAATGAAATATATTCCCTAATTTGTGAATTTTAAAACAAAAGTACTTTAATAACATATATGAAAAAAGTTTTCAGCGGAGGGATATATTTATAATTGAAGAGGAGATTATTTCGATTATATTATGAGAACATAACTGTTGCATTGATCTGGATCTGTAGAATGATTGGTGAATAAATATTGTTTGAAATATTTAAATAGATGTTGTAATTTGTGAATGGGAAAACCATATGTATTGTAGTGAAATAATAAAATTTATTAATCAATGAGAAATACTAATAACAGTATAGATGAACTAAATATAGATTTTTTGTAGTAGATCACATCGAATGCATATGAATTAATGGGTTACAAGAGGGAAAATCAAGGACCGCGATTGTAGAATGCATCCATAGACTAATCTATATCATTGATGAAGCTGTCGCACATGGATCTGGAAATGAAATGAAATTCATAAGATCATTGTGTATGAACAATTGTGAAAAAATTCAATAGACAATCCAAAAATATCATTGTATGAGTAATATGGAGTTACTAACATCTAAAAAATCTGGAAATAGTTATGTTTGAACAACTTATAAGCATGTTGTTTTATGGAATTAGTAAAAATATGTATGGTGAAATAAAATAGTACAAAAACTCGTTATACCTGAATGCATATAGATTCTTGAAGGGGGGGGGGGGTAGAATCAACCAAGAAAAGTAAGAGTTTTTCTAGCTATACACAACTTTCTTTTCATTAATCCATCTTTCCATATCATGAGCAATATTAATGAGACTAATAGATCAAAACGTATAAACATTACACCCCTTTCTATGAACATGAATTTACTATAATGATTCCCATGAATAAGATTCACCAATAGTGGTTGCAATGAAAAAAATTGATCATAAGAAATGAAAATTAACATAAGGAAATCATCTTAAATCCTTTTGGAGTGAGAAAAAAGCATGAAAAAGACCCAGTTAGGATCCTAAAAATTATCAAAAAAAATTGAAATATAAGAATGAGACGAGAACAAATGAATCCAAATCACTACAGAACATGATTCAGAAAGTCCATTAGGTCACTTCAGAGGATATGGGGGAAGGTAGGGAGGTAGTTAGAACTCAAGGCATTCAATATAACCTTGGTATTGAAATGAACACTCTATTGTGATATTGTTAAATTGATAAAACAAGAATATTTTTCATAAAATAATCCAAATTAGGGGGTTTTTTAAGCACGGAGGAGGGGGAAGTAGAGAAAGTTGAAGCGAAGCTGGTGGATGTGCAGGTGTTGGAGGCGGCGAAGGACAAGAAGGAGGATGCAGAGTAGTGGGAGCTGGAGTTGTGTCAGATGGATTCGTAGGAGCTGGAGGCATAGGAGCTGGAGCTGTAGGAGGCAGAGCGGTCATTGGACAAGCAGCCAGAGGAGGGACGAGTTTGGGAGCGGTGGTGGGGAGGTGGAGAGCGAACATACATTGAGTTTGGGGGGAGGTAAAGTGTTTGTGGGGGTGGAGGAGGAGGCGGAGGCTGTTTCAGAGATAATGTGTTTATGGGGACAGAGGGGGTGTTTGGGGGGCGGAGGTAAGGTGTTTGTGGGGATGGAGGCAGAGACGGTTTCAGAGATGCAAGTTTGGGGGAGCTGGATACCCGTAGAGACCCTAGGATCAATGGAATGATTTTGCAAGGGGGGGTGGATGAAGAAAAAATTCACGGAGATGTATTTTGGAGACGTGGAAAATAGTGGACTCGAGATTTAGTATATATAATAAAATAATATAATAATATATTCCAACCAAGCAAAGTGATGAATATTTTGGGTATTAAAGACAATTTTAGTGTCTTTCTAAGAAATCCAGACTAGAAGATAGAACAGAACAATCCCTCCTCTTGGAATGAAAATCTACTTTACCAAGTTTCAAGCATGAAGAGCATGAACTCAAGATTAGCTATTTTATGAGGAAGATGATTCATATCCTATGTCCAACCGATTGGAAGGTTACTCTCGTGACCAAATTAGGAAAAGATGGCCGAATTAGAAGGATACCTCCAAGCGGGAGTCACCGGTATTCCATATCTGTTGGAGCCTACTGATGATTAATGGCACTGCTCAAGTCGATGATTCCCAAATGGATATTTCGACCACAACTGAAGGTTTCATTTTGTATTTGATGTTTCCAAAACATCCTAGACCAAATCAAAGGCAAACCCATTGTGATACTTGGTCAAGATCGGAGCCAAAGATAGTCGAACATCATGTGCCGTCGAGGGTGAATAATTCGTCTTCGAGCCTTCACCGGAAGAACAATAAGACTCTAATCACCGATCTCTGAATCAGGTTTCCAGATTTTGAGAATTCCAGATCCTGGTTGAAGATGGCCCAATGTTGCAATCCCATATGAACTCGATCTGAGCCGCGACAACCTTCATTGCCACCATCAATTTCTACTAGAACTGATGAAACTTTTCTGGCCGTTAGGCAGTGTAATCTACTATATATACTAATATTGGATTTCCAGATCCCACGTGTCACTCTAATATTCTTCCACATCATATTATTAGTACGTTCTATTCTTCCAATCTTCCACGCCCCACCTACACTCCTTTTCTCTGCAATTAACATCATCCCACCCCCGCTCCTGCTTGCCCTCCCTAACACCATTTTCCTCTCCCAATTTACTTTTTCCACTCATTCCTTGCTGTCCACCTCCCTCACCTTCTTCCCCCGATCGTGATTTCCCTCCTCACTTATTCCTTCCTTGTTTTCACCTGCTTCACCTCCCCGACCTCCTCTGAATCCCGCTCCAATTTCACCTCCTCTCGAGGTTTTCATGTGCTCTTAAATCTACCTTATCCTGCTCGTATCATTCCCCCCACATAATCCATACCCCTTTCGCGATTACCATCTCACTATCTTAGGGTTATAGTTGAAACTCAATTCCTCTCCCAAACTCTGATTGTTCCAACATCATCGACAGCTTCTTCTCCTTCATCAATCCTCGCTCTGAAGTTCCTTTCTTTAGATCTAGGGTTCCAGCTACCGCCCTAGGCTCCCTCTCCCTCATAAACTACCCTCTTCCCCTCGAGTTTCTCAAACTTCACCTTCGCCTACTCTGCCACTGCATGTTCGATGTCTGCCTCCTATGGCACCTCTACCAACAAGTCATTCGTTGCTGACTCCTCTACCTCCCCTGATTCTACAGCGGTGACCACAAATCACAAATGATTTAAATCTTCAAAGTAGCTGTTTTTGGCTCGGCTCGGTAACCCATTCTCAGTCGTTGATATTTTCATTTGATTTCATCTTCATGCTAGGTTTCAGTTTGTAAATCATCATCAACACTCAAATTTAGGCCTCCAGATTCCAGCTTGGTAGACACCACCTTCTTCAACATAAAATCTAGCTTCAGGGATTTGCAACATTGGTTGCGGAAGACATCAAATCATTCAAATAAATGTGTCTTAGTCTATCATCATATTTCAAGAATATCTTACTCTATTGGTTTTAATATTGATTTCCTTTTCAGCAGGGACCACCACGATCCATTGTGGAGCTTCTCTCAGAAGATGCAGCTGGCCTCCACCTTGCTTCATTATGGTATTATCTTTAAATTCATACTTTATTTTTTCTTATTTCATAACAATACAGTTGCTCTTCCAGTTCAGACATTGCAACAACATTTTCATTTGGTAAGACTATATTTATTCACCTGTTCATTTTCATGGGTCCAAAACAATAATCCACCACTTCAAAATGAGTTGTAGTTTTGTTATTCCAAGATTACACTATTAATTGGACGATATATTTATTTTTCTCTCTTGTATATTGTATGTAGTGTTTATTACTAATTATAATAGATGTATTACATTTCATGAAATATATAATCTTTGTCTGCCGTTAGAAATTATATTATCTGCTATATACTCAGTTTTTTATTCTTCCATCTGTTTTTTCGTTCAATGTAAAACAAACGTCCATTACTATATTATCTTAATTCATTGATTATCTTATGTTTGTGTTATTTTATGTTATTATTGATAAAATGAATGCAGTGTAATAGGAGACTTAAGGGCTATGAAGCGGATCTACTAAGGTGTGTCATTCAATGACTGATTGATTTATATCACTGAAAAATCATCAAGTTATGTTGTTTGTATGCTTTATAGTATTTTTCAACTATGATAATTACATTCTTTAAAATATAAAATAATTTTTTTTTGTATTAGATGAAATAGCGATTATTTTTTGTTACAAATTGTTACATACATTCGATTTTACCCAGCTATAATTCCACCACTTCAAAATGAGTTGGAGTTTAGGTATGCCATTCTTACTTTCTTAATTCGAAAATTTATTTATTTATTTGTCCTTTAGATTATAGGTAGTCTTTATTATTTATTTTTATAAAGGTGTTACATTACATGAATTATGTAATATTTTTTTTTGATACAAATTATATTATATTATTTATAGTCGATAGGTTTGTTTGCTTCCATCAGTTTTTTCAATCAAATGAATATTACATTCCATTATTATATTTTCTAATTCATTGATTCTCCTCAATTTTTTTGATTTTTGTTGATGAGAGATAGTATGAAGAGAGATCATCCAGAGAATAAAGGGTTGTACAGGGGAGCTACTAATGTATCCCGTTGGATGTCTGCTTCATTTCTACCACTGAAAAATCATCAAGTTCTGTTGTTTGTATGTTTCACAGTATTTTTCAAATCAGATAATTACAATCATTAAAATACGAAATAATTTTCTTGTATTAGAAGAAATAGTGATTGTTTTTGTCTATGCATAGCTACATACATTCAATTTTACCCATCTATTATTCCAACACTTAAAAATGAGATTTAGTTTAGTTTTACCAATCTTACTTTGATTATTGAACAATATATTTAATTATCTCTCATGCATATTGTATACAGTATTTTTTATTGATTTTTATAGAGGTGTTACAGTACATGTATTATGTAATCTTTTTTAAAGTTACTAATTATACTATATACTATATACTCGATATTTTGTTTGGTTGATTCTCCTCATTTTTATTTGATTTTAGGTGATGGGAGATAAAATGAACAGAGCTCAACAAGAGACTGATGGGCTATGTAGGGGAGAAAATAAGGTGTTCCATTCGATGACCACTTGATTTCTATCACTGAAAAAACATGAAGTTATGTTGTTTGTATGCTTCACAATATTTGTAAACTAAGAGAATTACTTTCATTAAAAAACGAAATATTATTGTTCTGTTAGAAGCAGTAGTGATTATTTTTTGTTTTTCATAGTTACATATAGTCGAGCTCACCCATCTATGAGTCTAATTCGATACAGACCATTTTTTTGTACAGTTTTTTAGTTTGAAATATGTATTTCATATCATCCACTACACACATTCAAGTTTAACCAGGTTTTATTTCAATAGTTATTATGTTCATGAAAAATGAAAATATTATACATTGTATATGTTCAGATACATGAATCACTTTTTGGAACATGTATTAACCATCTCAATTCTTCCAAACGAGCCACCTATATGCATGGTATTTATAGGTAGATGAAATTAGGAACATATTTAATGAAATGCATGATGGTTCACATTACTAGGTATGTTATTGAAAAGTTTTACATGAAACATTGTATTATTAGATGTCTAAAAATATATTCTTTAATTCATAGTAGTATATTGATATATTTCTGTTATTGTATCAAGATTTTGTTATAGAAAAATTCTTCACTATAAAATCATGAAACTCATATGATTTGTATATTAGACAATTATTGATTTAGGTATTAGTGAATGTAATAAACACCATTGATTATTTGAACAAACACCTTTGAAAATTGTAAATTATACAGATTTTTTCATTTTCTAAATGACAAAAAAACTAAAAAATTTAATTATCAAATTTTTTGAATGATGTTTGGCAGCGTTGTGATACTAGAATAAAATATTGCATTTCTGTTATAACATCCTTATTTAAATTTTTATATTATACTGATCTGATTCTATTTTTATATATTGTTTTATGTTTGTACAGGCATATACTCGTGCATTGATTTGTGGACTGCGGTTTTAGGTTTGTATCAGGAAAAACCTGGAAAGGACATCTCTCCAGAAATCCTATGGATCCATGTCAAAAGCCTTAGGTGGATTCAATAACATATTTTTTAGGAATCTGTATTAGAGGTAGGATATCCCTCTTCATTAAACCTAGCCATTTATAATTCCTTTCCTGGTTATATCATGTCTTCCATAGACATCTCTGTTCATAAGATGCTTCTTGGGTGTGCATTGGTTGTCTTCAACACATGTTTTTTTAGTAGTGTAAACTATTTTCCCCATTCCTTTTCAGATGAATAAGTGAATGATTTTAGTAGTAGTGGTATGTCGCCCTTGCTTCAGTTTCCATAATCAAGTGAATCCACTGTTGACGTGTTTCCAGTAAGTATGTTATGTTCCCTAATTTGTCATGGATGGAATGATATGTTCTGTTCACTATTAAGATGTTGCATTCACTGAATATTGATTCCACTATATATGTTTTTCTAATAACTTTTACAATATAGTATTCACTGTTTGTTAGTTAGTTATTACTATATTCTATTTGTACTATTCTGTTATGTAGTGTACATAATGTGTAATCAAAGTCACGTCTTAGGTTAAGCAATTAATTTCATGTGTGTCAGTGCTGTGGGAAAATATATTAATGTTTTCTAATAATAATTCATACATTTTTTTAATAGATTTAATTTAAAGTCACATTAAACAGTTATTGATTTAATTAATTTATTGGATTATTTCATCACTTTCATAGTATATATTTTCACTTCAATTACATTCAAATCCAGTATCAAAAAAAACTTCCACACTTTATTCAACAGTATGTGATATTTCAATATCGAGTTTGATTACTTATATGGCTATAGTTTTTATTAGTATGAATCAGTAGTAAACTGAATCTGTTTTTATCTTATACTCTCTATAATAATTTCATAAATATTCTACTGATTGGATTCTTGGAAGAAGAGAGGTGTGGGTGAGAAAGCCTTTCTCAAGAAGTTGAAGTCGCATCCCCCTATAATCTTTAGCTAAAAATGCATAACATCAATCTATTCTAGAGGAAAATATAAACCCCCCTGGAACAAGTAGATGAACTTTTAGATGCCAGAAAAGTGGATGCAGCATATCCAATCATACGAAATGTATAGGTACTTAATGCTGGGAAAACAGTGATGGTTCAATAGCCTTAGACTGAAAATGGGTTGATGGTTTCTATAAATAAAATTATGGCTATTAGTGAGATACGTGGATCTTTTCTTGTGGGAAATTATGCAACTGAGACAACTCAATCACACATCAGAGAAAAAAACATATTGGTTATGGCATGGTAAGGTATTTCATTATGTTGTATGAATTTTCTGATTTTTATGGTATTAACTTTATATTTCAACAACAACAATGATTTTAACTGATTCCCCTTTCACACATATATATGTACATTCATGTTTTAGTTAACTATTGGTAAACCTATTGTTTGGTATATTAATGAATATATATCTTCTGTTTATAAGGAAACTACTGATGCTACAATTTTTCTTCTTAAGGTAATTCCACAGACCTATATTGAAATAAGGATGTCATCTGGTATACTACTACTTCCTGGTGATGAATTTCCTTACATCCTTTAAGAAAATGAAATTATCAACTGTGCAGGATCCATTCTTGCTATCATGTCACTGTAAATGATATAGAATATGTGTTATATAAGAAAATCCGTAATTTTTTTTTAGTTTCTCTAACGATCCATCTCTCTAGGTCTAACAAAATTAAAATATTATATATCGATGTTCATGTTCACGTAGGTGCTATCTGGGAATCTGGTCTGAGTTAAAATATTTCAGGTATGAAGGTTTGTGGTAAGGTTGATGTCTTGGTCCGTTACTCTACGCATGTGATAGTTGTTTTGAGAATATATGATTGTTCATTTTCAGGTACCATTTGGAAAGTGATTTGAAAGGAATATTGATGATAGTGACCAGAAATGATTTTTCATTTTCATGAATGGATGGATCAACTTACTCTATTTTATTTTAGATAACATGTTCAGTTTCATGTATAAATGGATCAATTTATTCTATTTTAGTTATAATTTTTCTTTTCTCATCAGTCGTAGCTACATTTTGATGATGATCCATTCAAGATGCCAGGGGAATGTTGCTTTTAAGGTACTGATTTTGTAATTTTTTTCATTTATTATAGTTTTGGGTTAATAAGGGGTTGAAATTGACACATTCCATTCATTTACAACTGGGTAAATGAAACAGGTTAAAATCATTATTTGTGGATGTGTTTTGTCAAGGACTTTTGTCAAACAATATTGATTATTTGACTTAATTATCTTTTGGTTTTTTATGTATCGTGTTGATGAATTTATTGGAAGTCCTTTCAAATCACTTACACCAGTATGATTGAATCTATTTAAATAATATAAATCTATGCATCTATGAAGCTGTATAGAGTGATTTCATCTACATGTTTCCAATCATCTTGCGATTTGTATATGTTGACATTGTCATTATTTTGATCTCAGCTGATGGATCTATGTGTGATATAATTAATATATGGGGTGGAAATATACTCTGCAAGAGTGAGACAAATGGGAGGGACATGATTTGTTTTTTCAGGAACAACATAACTTCTTGAGGTCCGGTTTCTAAAATGATAGGAGGGAAACAAATTCTGGGCCTCAATTACAATACTGTGGAGATGCTGATGATACTCTATTTTCCAGTACAAAAGTTTCAAACATGGCCACTCACTCCATCTATTTGACATTAAAAATGTAAATAAATTATTTTTTATTTACATATTATTTTCCAGCTTTTTGACTCTAATAGTTTTTATATTGTAGGAATGCATTTAGAAAATCCTGTATTTACACTAAGAAATATAGTTCATTGACCGTTACCACTGTATGGATATATTTTCAGTTGCAAGAATACATTTTTGTTAATGCATTCACATATATGAGAGACTGACACTTTCAAATTAATTAAATTATATATAAGACTTCACTATTCATATTAATTACTTTATGCATAAGGCTTTACTCTTCATATTAAAAACTTTAGGAATAAGACTTCACTTTAGAGTTTGAAATACGTAGTTGTTTCAATATTCATTAATTTATATATTTTTATAGTATAAAACAATATTTTTTATGATCAAATATAATTCTGAGTGACTTTATACAGAATTTCATGTTTATTCATATTATATGATAAAAAGTTGTATGTATACAATCACTTTGTCTCATTAATTTATGGTGGCATGTATATACACATGATTTATTTTATAGTCATGCATGTTTATATATTATTTGAAATTACATTCAAATTTCATACAATACATCTAGAAATATTTCCATTTATTTCTTAATATTATGTATCAACATTTCATATAATACATCAATTTGACTTTATCGATTTTTTTATTCAATTTCATGTTGTCATTTATTATGTAGTGTTTTTTGACTCTCTATCTTCATCTATTTATTTTATTCAATTGAATCTTCAGTTTCATCTTTTTCTCCGATACAACTTCCCTTTATTCCATATTTTTCTATATACAGGATGAATAGTTTCAATCATCATTATTTTTCCTGAACATCCCACTAATTCAATTTATTATTATTTAATTTTTTTCACATTTCTCATTTTTATTATTACAACCATTGCCTTATATTTTATTTATCTATCACTTTTAATTTTAGTTCATGCATTATAGTTATCATGATCGAAATTGAAAATGATTTGAAATATTTTTCCTCCATATTTAAAAATTCATTTACATTTACTATATCTTTTTTCTTTGTCAACTATTTGAATGACGTCCTCAGATTCTATGTACCCTTATTCCATTATCATATGATGCGACTTTCTAATTAAAATTTTGTAAACATAATTTTTTTTCTCAACTTTTAGAAATATTATTCTTCTATTAAAAAAACCCATTAATCGAATCATCCGTGCAATAGCACGGGCAAGTACTAGTCACTTTATAATAAAGGAAGTTTTGTTCAATACCATGAATATGTACAGCTCTAGGATCGAGATCCTCTGTTACTGGCCATCCAATTTCGAGTCATGTTGAAGACGCGAACCAGGTCCAAAGACATCGACATTTTGAATCCAAGCTCCCCAGTTGGTATCATATTGGATTTACAATTCATTGTCCATGGAAAGGGGCCCCATTATTCCCATTATTGTGCTTCATAAGATGGGAAGCGGTGGGTACTACCTACACCTTGAATTATAGCTTGCAAATTTTGTTGAAGGTGTTGTTGGATTTGGTGTAGTCTGATCCTCTGTAAATATAGTTTCGTCTGAATGCTTTTACCTCATACTACGCATCAGGATGCAACATTCGTGGGTCGAGCATTGTCATGTGCTCATTGGGGGTTGTAGGGGGAAACACGCCCCTGTTACGGGATTCTATGGGACGAATTCCATCGGCCCAATTTTTTGGGAACTGTAGTAGTACCGACCATTGTAGAAAAACGGACCGACCGACACCGATAAGGCACTATAGCATCACTGTCTTCCAGCTGCCATTCACTATGGCTCATTGAACATTCATCCATCTGTCATTGTGTCACTTTTGACTTGGGAAGTTGTCCTTAATTGTAGCGATGTGGAATTCCAATATGGTTAGTGGAACAATGTATCGTCTTCCTCCTTTTATATTCCATTTTTAGGCTAGAGTTCTTATGTGTGAGAAACTCTCAGAAATATATCTATAATTGTGCTCCTGACATATAGTAAAATTAGGCTTCTCCATTGACATATGGATTATTCTCGAACCACGTAAATACTTGTGTTCTCGTTCATGTTTTTCCTTTTACTCTTCTTTGAATCATTTTTTTCTCATGGTGACTCCAAACGTTTTTGTATCAGGTGTGGTGTTTTTGGTATTGGAGTTCGAGAGTTTAATATATTTGTTAAATAGTTGAGAGGGAGGTTAAAGAAGACGATAAAATTATTGGATGTTAGATTGGATCATTAATTATGTGCGCATATATCATGGAATTTAATTATAGTTACAAGGTTGTGACTGGAGGTTTTTGTTTAAATAATTAAACATGTTGTAGGGTAGTAACTGAAAATGTGATATTATAAAAAATGAAGTCGGTACAATATTATAAATTAGAAGTATGAACTCCACAAAAAACAAGACTCTGTCATATTTTCAAGGGACACATTCTGCAAATCTGGATGGGAGCTAACACTAACTCTTCGAAGCTGAGAGAAGTTGAACTTCTTATCAGGCATGAGCTGAAATTCAGTGAGGGGACTGTTATAGATGAAGTGGGAAGAGATTGATTTCAACTCGACCGAGAAAAACCTCTCTCTTTATCTTGTTTCTTTTTCTTCAATATATCTAATTCATTTTTATTGTGCTTTTTTCTTGAATTAGAAATACACAAATAATTATATTTTTGAGGAATAAAATTATTAGGTTCCCATTTTTACCGATTCATGTTACAATTCTCATTCATCTACTTCTTCTGGTGAGGTGGATTCTGATTTAATATTGTTATCCTTCTTGCACTTTTTATTTCTTTTTTCTGAATATTTTTGTGAGATTGTTTCTGATGAGGATTCTTCAAATTCAGCGGTTGAATGAATCATATTTTTGGCGAACTGTAGGAAGCATTCTTCTAATTAATTAAAATCTTTAAGAGGGTGGTTAATCTCATATTTTCATTACTGTTTCCTAGGAAATCAAATTCTCTCAAAATAAATTCATTTAAAACTAGTAATTGAAATTTCTCTTGCATTATTTCGGATTTATTCACCTCTTCTCTTTATCATAGAGAGTTTTTACCAAATTAACATTGTATTCAACATCTTCATTGTTTAACAAACAGGTCCACTACCTTCAATAATCTTCTCATTCACTATTTATTTCTTCATAGTTTAAGAAATAATAAACCCCTTAGAACAGTCACCATTATTCCATGAGGATCGACCCCGCATACCACTATCTTAAAGTTGGTAAGAGTATAAATTTTTAATATGGATGGTGCGCCAATGGTTGCGCTATAATCAAATTTTAGCAGCATTTTCGAGGATAGCCAGTGCATAGTGTATTATGGAAAAATGAAATATTTTTAAAACCAATAAAATAAAAATAATATATATATATATATATATATTGTGCTAAAAACAATCTTCTACTTGTGTGTAAAGACCCGGATTTTTTCATGTATTTTTTTTAATTATATGGAAATATTGGAGTCCGCAAAAATTAAAGCCGTGTGATTCTTAAGCCCGATCTGTCCGGAATAAATTTCTAATATATTTTTACATACCTTCAGTAAACGTGTGAGCGGGTTTTTGTAGTTTTTGAACTGGTGATCGGAATTGAAATCTGAGGGCACTATTGAACTCTCCGCACTGATATTCATTTAAGAAGACCTTCACCTCGACCGCAGTAGGTCGAGGGTGAATGTTAGTTTTTGTGATTTTCATGGGAGAAAACAAAATAAAGTATCTTTATTTTATTTATGGAATTTAATCCTCCCAATTTGATTTTTGGTGGTGGGGACCACCTAATCTTGGGAACTGCCAATTTAAATTCAATGGTGGGGACCACCCAAACCCCTCTTAATGTGGGAAAAACTTTCTACTCTCCATGGTTAATTGTACCATCTTCAATTAATTAATTTTACCAACTTCAATTAATTAATTAGGTCAACCTTAACTAATTGACAGACTTATTTTTATTATTTTGGCTCCTCATTTCCTTGGGGAAAATTTTTGGAAAAGGAGGGTTTGAAGAACTGTGGAGAACATGGAAGAACTTTCTCTAACAAAGAACTTTTCCCCTTCAACGAACGTTTCTCCAACGAAAAACTCCTTCAAAGGAACTCCAATGGGGAACGTCTTCAAAAAAGACGAACCAAAGACCATCTCTCCCACTCCACACCGACATCAATAAATCATTGAGGTAGGGATTGTTGTTTCAAATACCCCTTACCTCGTTCTTGTCGTTCTTCTTGAATCAAGAACAACTATGTCGCCTGCTATTATTCTAACGCAGAGGGTGCGGGAAAATCAAACACGGACCGACCCCTCCGCATCCTTTGGGGATTTTATTGGTCTTGTATTGATGGCGACATCCCAAGATGAGTTCGGGAGTCTTCAGAATGGTGATAGGGCCACCGGGGCACAACCGGTGACCTGAGGAACATCGTCGGCGACCGTGCCGGTGACCGACACTAGTGGGACTCGAGAATGGCGTTTGGAACTCCGGCTGGCCGCAACGACGTTGGAGGTGCGACCGCGCTACCAGAGATGGGCCACAGCGGAGCAAGGGCGACGGTCGGTGTATGGCCGACCGCGTGAAGGGGGGAGGCAGCGCGCATCCGCGACACCGACGTGCAGGGGCCGCGACACGAGGCCGTGGTGGCGAAGGAGGGTCGGTCGGCTCATTGTCGGACCCCGGTGGGGGCATGGTGCATGAATGCACCGCATGGGTGGGTTGCTCATCCGACCAGCCGAGGAGCCGAGTGGGACTCGGGGTCCCGCGTGCCAGCTAATGGCACCACATGGCGCCGACCGGCCGATCACCCAACCCAAACAGCCCAGCCGTTCGGGGTACCTAGGGGCACCTCCCCTTAGGCGGTAGCTAGGGCGGACCCCAACATGGGGCCACCCAGCTACGGCCCAGCCATAGGCGATGCCGGAGGGCAGCACCCGGGTCGGGCCGGGTCGACTTGAACCGGGTCGGGTCTGTCCATCCTGGTCGGACCGGACCCGGACCAACTTCGACCCTTTTTCATTCTTTTGTCCATAACATGAGCTGTGTGTGTATGTTGGATGAAGCTTCTATGGAACTAGAAAACTTAGATCAAGATGGTTGTTTTGGTATACCCCAATTGAGTTTTGGATAAAACTGGGTTACAGCCGGGTTGGATCGAAACCGAATCCAACACCACCCTCGGGACTAAAAGGCCAATAACATACAGACTGGGTGTCCGATTGACGCACGGTCTGTTGGGTTGAGACCCCTATTACATGGAGGTAATTTGGAATACTTCTTCATGGGAAATCATGGCAGTTGGAGTATCGAACTATTGCATGAGGAGAGGACCCTCCTGTAATCAAGCGACCCTAGTGCGGGAACCCTGTGGCTGGTTGTTACATGAGAATGGAATCCTATATGATTTTGTGCCTTGGGATCCTACGTGGGTCTGGGATTTGTGATCCTATGTGGGTCTATGTTAAGGATCCCACTTGGATCCACTCTAGGAATCCACGTGGTAATACACTAGGATCATACATGGGTCTGTTGCACTAGGATCCTAGGTGGGTCTGATGATTTAGGATCCTACATGGGTCTACCTCTCAACAGAGTAAGGTAATTCAGTAGTTACATTTAATCATCATTACTGTCGTACCTATGTTATTCCTTGTGTGATTTGAGACTTATCGTTGTGGTATTCTTCTGTGTGGTGTTACCTTTGTGGTACATACATTTGTGGTGATTCCTTTATGGAATACTTCTGTGCAGATTATCCGTTGTGGTAATTACCTTTCGGGTGTTACCTTCATGGTAATCATTCCTCTGTGTAATAGATGAGATTTTGGATAAAAGAGTTGGGCCTTGTGTTTCCTCGTGAATGAGATGGGTATACTTGATAACTTAGGTATACTTATGGGCATATACCTAAGTAGGATTTTCAGTTGTTTTCATTCATTGTGGTTTATCCTTTTAAGGATTTTGTGAGACCTTTGAGGGTCTCGGGGTCCCTACAGAGTATCATTATACTCACCCCTTCATGGTCTTGGCCCGAACCTTGTTGTGTTTGGTGTAGACGACGGACAGCGCAGACGGATGACGAGGGTACCAGGACTGAAGGTACCTTGGAGGTGGACATTAGACGAGGCGTACCACGGAGATGATCGCTCGAGAGTGGTACCTACCCTTCAGGTAGGATCCTTGGTGGGTGTTCATAGGAGATTTTTTCAGTTTTCTTTGTACATTCCAGTTGCTCTTGTATTCTGGCCCCTTTTTCATTATGTACACACCCTGTTTACTATATATTTTTACTTTGTACTTGTATCCTGCTTTGTGCTTAGTTGTGTGTGTTTACAGGTTATATAATAAATGCCTTCCCAGTTTTAGGAAATATGCCTTTTGGTGCTAGTCGCAAGCCCCTAGCTTTTGGAAAGTAGTTTTGGGGTAGTCACGATATGAACCTCGGGGGTTGGGTCATGACAAATTGGTATCAGAGGAGTTGGTTCTATCGTAGAACATTGGACTCTAATCTTCTAATGACAATAGTGTTGAGTGTTATAAGTGTGGTTATCAGTTTAGGGAATCCAATGTTAGTGTGGCGGTCAACATATCCATACACCAGGACCCTGAAATTTGATTTCTAACTCAGTGCACGAAAACACTAATTACATGTGTGTTTTGAAATGTTTTCTTTGTGATCTCTTTGTGTCTACTCACCAGGTATAAATTATTGATCGTGGCACACTTGTTTATTTTCAAGAAGCCTCCACATAGATAGCCAGCACAGGTTCCAGGTAGAGCATATCGTGAAATCCCACTGAGTGATGAAGCCTCAGTGTGGGGTCCTTTATCAGTAGAGGAACCAGTGGAGGCTCCAGTGGTACCATTACCCGTTGGGCCACCGATGCCACCAGCCCCATTATCAGAGAGTGCACACTGCTTGAGCACGTTGCATGAGTTTTAGCACTAGAGGCCACCCAGGTTCAGGGGTGAGACGGACCCATAGGTGGCTGAGGATTGGCTGGAGGCCGTGGTGAGAGTCTTCCAACCTGTATAAACACCAGCTGATCTCGTGGTGATAATTTCCACCAATATTATACAGGTAGCAGCATGCTGATGGTGGATCTTGATGCTCCAGGTTCACAACGAGGTGACATTTCTCTGGGCAGACTTCGAGAGCCTCTTTCGGGCAGAGTTTTTCTTAGGGACCCTTTGCGCAGTACGCATACATGAGCTTCTTCATCTACCACATGGTAGCATGATTATGGCTCAGTACTTAGCAAGGTTCACCGATCTCTCACGCTGGTCCACTGATATGGGGCGGTACCCATTCTTTAGGGCCCGAACCGTTGAGTAGTGAATCAGGTGGTAGATCAGGGCTTTAATAATTTCTCTCAGCATTCCGATGTCGGAAGTGGTGTTAGAATGAGCCCTCTTAGTAGAGAGTATTCTTGCGGAGCAGTCACCAGTAGCGAGACCCAAAACTGGGCATCACATAGAGGAGACTTCTACAGCTGGCAGTAGAGAGATGTCATAGAGGTCTAAGGGGACTAGACCTATAGGTGGATGACTGCAGGATTCATGGTCGGTTGTGCGGGGCACCCAAGACAAAGCCAGTCTTGCGAGGAGCATGCACTATTACACATTGAACGGTTAGGGTCATGTAATGGCTCAGGTTTTTGGGGGTCCATTACTTTTTGAAAATCTGTTGTTGGGTGTTCTGGGTAGTCTAGGAATCTTAGTGAAGTTAGACCCTA
This sequence comes from Viscum album, assembly GCA_963277665.1. Classification (NCBI taxonomy): domain Eukaryota; kingdom Viridiplantae; phylum Streptophyta; class Magnoliopsida; order Santalales; family Viscaceae; genus Viscum; species Viscum album. Next base: position 1,758,956,636 of record OY728120.1, on the reverse strand, counting down.
ACGGTAGGCCTACCGGTAGCCTTATACTACCGTTAGCAGGCCTACCGGTAGCTCGTTCTACCGGTAGCCGCAGCCTACTGGTAGTTCTGTCTACCGGTATCTCGGTTTACCCATAGCTCAGTCTACCGATAACCACAGCCTACCGGTAGCTCGGTCTACCATTAGCTGAAGCCTACCGGTAGCTCGGCTACAAGTGGCTCTTTCCACCCCATGGGGTTTTTCCAGTGACACCTCCCTTTTGTGAAAATTGTGTTTTAAACCCTATTTTGACACCTTTAAGCTCGTTTTAAAGCCCATTAATGCCCATAAATGTCGTTTAAATAAATATTTAATGAATTAACCTGGTGTGTGCATCGGTTAAAACCGCTCGACCCTTTAATGACGTGTGGGGCCACGTGGTCAACCCACGACCCCGCTCTTTATGCAGTTTTGTGTTCTTATCTCAACCGTCCCTAGTCCTTTTAAACTAAAAGGGTAACCCTTAGGTTTCTTTTCTCGATCACCCTCTGATTGATTCGTCTGGTCTTCTTCTAGTGTTTGAGTTCCCGAGCCTTCATTTTTGTGCATCCCCTGTTCCTGGCAGTGTAAAGATAAACTTCAATTTTTGTTCAATGGGTAGGAAATTTTCTCCTTCGTCTCTCGCTTGTGTTTATCCTGAGGGGTGGGCATGCTTTTGATTCTGTAGAATTAGATTAACAAAATCTAAATGAAGATAATCAACAGATTCTATAAATAACGATGGGGGGGGGGCTGTGTTCGATGATGGTGCTTTGTTTTATGATCTTATTTTCTAAATTGTGTGGGCTTACGCCTACTGAAAATCATTGTCTTTGGTTGATTTCTCTAAGCACTAATGAACCCTTGCCTCTAGTGATGTTTAAAAGGATTTCATCGTGGTTATGAACCCTTGTGTAAAAGAATTTGGTTAAAAACATACATCCGGCTAAATAAATTGAATACACCAGGATCAACCCTTTTCTGTGATAACACCGGTTAATGTATGACGGAATTGAAATCATGGAGTGTGTTAAATCTTTTAAATCTGAAAATACTGGAACGAGCCTGTTTTGTGATGGTGGTGGTAGTTTGGTTGTTTTCATTCACGGGCTGATTGTTGGGTGATGTGGGTGGGGATGGGATCCCCTGTTATTATACTCTCGGTGGTTGTGAAATTGAGGATGGGTCCTCTGTTTTGGAGAAACCTTTTGGCTCCTGGATATTATACATGGGGCTGTATCATGGGGTATTCTTTGGTTGTTGTGTATTTTTGAGAGAACTGGATGTGAATGCTTAAATTGACGTTTGGATAGACCTTTCTCCCTTGGTTTGTTCTTATGGTGTTGGTTCCTAGTAGTGCACAAACTTATTTAAACATTATTACCGAACATGTAAACAAGGATGGGACACATGTGTGTTAGTTTGGTGTGGGTTGTGACTTGGACATGGTGTTGTTTGCGTTCTTTAGGCTGGCTAAAGAAAAACCTAAACTGGGTGAGTTCTTGCTACATATACATATACTTATAGTTTTGTGTTTCTTATTCACGCCCCACACAAGTTGAGCACTTAGTGCCGAACACCCCCATTTCATGGGGGAGGGTGTTTTTCCCGACTCTTCTTTTAGTGCTTGGTTATTAGCTCCTTTCTGCTCCCTTTCCCGGATAGCCCAAGTATCTTCAGGCAGGGTTTGATGGCCTGAAGTCCATTATTACCCAAAGAATCTTCAGGCAGGGTTGTGTGGTGGTTATCCCTGGTGTGTATGGGCAGGTGGTTCCCCAAGTATATTCGGTATGAGGCTCAGGTGTCTGCGGGCATGACAGTGGTTGTTCTGGCCTAGGTGTTTGCAACCGTTTTTACATGTGACAGTTGTGGCCCAGGTGTGTGCGGGAGGGGTTTGGTAGTGGGAATGCGGTGAGGTTGTGGCCCAGGTGTGTGCTGGTGAGTATGTTAGTGGGACTGTAGTGAGAATGATGGTATTGGTTAGATGCGTAGGATGTCTACAATAACTAGCGGGGAAGTGGCACGGGGGACCCAAATTTCGATGTGCTATTACTATACATTATGTGACTTGCGTTATTTAGGGAGTGTGCCTTGGTGAGGCTTGGGTGGATAGTTTACCATGTTAGGTGTTTGGTTTAATCTTTTTCTCATGGGACTTTAGTACTTTCCCCCACATGTGCATGAGAGTCTTTGGTTTTCCCTACTGAGTATACTTGTATGCTCACTCTACGTATATAAATTGCATTCAGGTTTCCAGGAGGACTTCGGGGATCATGCAGGACCATACTAGCTCGGACCTTTGGGGCAGTTGTTGTTGCTGTTTTTCTTTCTTTGGTACTTTACCCTTGTATTCATTATTTACCTTGTGGATTTTACTTTTGTAACATGCATTTCATGGATTTACTTTTACTTTCCCCTTTTGGTGTTGTTGGGATTTACCATCTTATCTTCTGATCCTATTAAAATAAATAAAGGGTAATGCCTTCTAATTAGAGTGTTATTCTACATCCTTGGTGCTAGTCGCCACTCTGGGACCTACTGAGGGCGGGTTTCGGGGGTCATTATCTCTCCTTCAATTTAAAGAAGCAAGGGCTTGGCAATCTGTTAACCCTTCCCTCCTTTTGGTGAAGGCGGGTCGTGACAGAATTGTATCAGAGGCCATGGTTGAGAGATAGGATGGAGTCTGGAGTTAGGCACAGTGATGATTTCATGGGATGGTAGGGAAATGGTTTTGGGTGACTTTGGTGAGTAAATTAGGACAGTGAATACCGGCTAGGACACGAGATTTTAGCCCCCCCCCCCTGCCCTCTATGATCTGGTGCGAGGACTCTGGACCTACCGAATGACTAACTAAGGCCACGCTGATTGCAGGGTAGAGACCCTAGGAAAGGTACATGCATAATAATGACTTGTGTTCTCATGTTTCATGGGTGTTTTGAGAATTGAAATCAGTTATAAGTATAAGAAATTTTAATAACAATATTCTCCACTACTTGGGCTTAGGCATTCATTTTTTACCTTGCATCTATGACACATGGAAGGCGACCACGTGAGGTACAGGTGATCGAGGCCTAGGAGACTACCTTGGCCGATCGACAGAGATCTGATCGGGAGGAGGTGGATGACCAGTGTCAGAAGACACTTCGGTCCATCCAAGGACAGAGCCTCGAGAAGTATGATGGCAGCACCTCTGACATGAAGACAATGAACTGGCTAGAAGAGCTGGTGATAGCCTTCGGCTTGATTCAGGCCCTGACCGAGTACTGGGTTCCTATGGCTGTCAGCTAGCTGCAGGGAGTGGAGCCTCTGTGGTGGACGCTTTTCTTGGGGGAGAGGAGAGAGGCTGATGTGGCATGGGCTGATTTTGAGAGGGAGTTCATGGTGGAATTCTTCTCTTTGATGATGAAGGAAGTGAAGAGGCAGGAGCTACTCTCCCTCCAGTAGGGCAGTATGTCAGTGAGGGAGCTGGGAATCAAGTTCATGGACCTCTTATTTTTTTCTTCGGACCACTTTCCCGATGCGGAGTTTCGGGAAAGCCGTTTAGAGGAGGCGCTCCGACCCTCCCTCCAAAATCCAGTTACCCCCATTACCCTCCCGACATACATGGAGGTCCATGAAGAATACCGAAGTGGTTGAGAGGATGCACGCTTTATGTGATGTGTCAATTGAGGGGATCCAACTAGGACCCTCGAAGGGGAAGGCCGTCAGCACTAGGCCTCCAGTGTCAGGACCCTCTACGTTATGACCATCAGGGAGAAGACCGCAACAGTTTCAGTTTCGAACCAATGGTACTTGCCCTTTCAATCGGCCCTAGGACCGCGGTCCTTTGACTATGGGAGCCATGGGAATATCTGAAGTCAGTGCCAAGACCAGGTACAGTACGGCGGTGGCGGACAGCCCCATCACCCACCCCAGCAGCAGCTTCCAGCCTTCCCTTTCCAGCAGCAGCAGCATGGACAGCGAGCTCCCTCACCTCCGAGGGTAGACGTTGTAGGAGGAGGCTGACCTCAGGGCACTCCTCAGGGACCTCGACCGGGGCATAGTCAGGGAGGTGGCTGACATCTGAGGGGCAGAGGGGTTTGTCGTGGATAGTTACACGTCGTGGAGGCAGTAGTTCCAGTATGGCCAGAAGTCGTTCGATGTACGATCAGTTTGTTTATCCCCCTTGATTATTCCTTTTTCGATACCGGTACTTCGTACTCCTTCATTGCACCCATTCTAGCCAGTGATTTGGGTATAGATGCTGAGAGACTTCTAGTTCCCCTGGTGCTGAGCACACCAGTCAGAAGGTAGACTGGCTTGTTATATGTTTGTCGAGGATGCAGACTGATGATAGGGCCACATCAGTCGGTCATGGATCTTCTTCTATTATAGATACAACCATACGATGTCATCCTTGGCATCGACTGGCTGTTCTCTATGTGTTCCGTCATCGACTGCTTCTGAGGAAGGGTTGTGTTCTCGGACATGGGTGTCTGGCGTGTTAATTTCACCAGAAAGCGGAGCAGGTGAGAGGAACCCCTCCTCTTCTTGTTAGCTGGGTGGTCGGTGGAGTCAGTGGATGTTGAGATGGTGGAGGTGCCAAGGATCATTAAAGAGTTTAGGGACGTCTTTCCTGAGGAGGTGAGGACTCTACCCCCTCAATGGGATATTGAGTTCGGGATAGACCTGCAGCCCGGTGCTCGTCTGATTTCGATGGCTCCCTACCGGATGGCACCTTCAGAGCTACAGGGGTTGCAGATTCAGATTGATGATCTGATGAAGAGGGGTTATGTTCGACCGAGTGTGTCACCGTGGGGTTCTCTAAACATGTTCTCAAAGAAGGTATATGGTGGTCTCAGGTAGTGCATAGACTACAAGAGGCTGAATCAGGTGACAATCAAGAATCGCTACCCTCTTCCGAGGATAGACGATCTTTTCGACCAGCTGAAAGGGGTCGGGTGGTTCTCGAAGATCGACCTGCGGCTTGGGTTTCACCAGTTGAGAGTGAAGGAGGGAGACATACCGAAGATAGCCATTAGGTGCAGATATGGACACTTCGAGTTTTTAGTCATGTCTTACGGTGTTACGAACACCCCGGCTGTGTTCATGGGGCATATGAACTCCATATTCCGAGTGTATCTAGATGGGTTATTGGTTGTGTTCATCGATGACATACTGATCTATTCGAGATCAGAGGAGGACCATGTGGAGAACCTGAGGATGGTTTTGGAGGTCCTCCTACAGCATCAGATCTATGGAAATTTGTCAAAATTCAAGTTATGGAACCAAGAATTGCACTTCCTTGGGCAGGTAGTGTCCAAGAAAGGGGTAGCGGTGGACCCATCAATGGTTGAGGCTACTGTTTCATGGGCGGCACCCAAGAATGTGGTAGAGTTTCATTGTTTCCTCAGGCTGGCAGGTTACTATCAGAGCTTCATACCCAACTTCTCTCGATTTGCAGCCCCTTTGACTACCATGACCATGAAGGATCAGGTTTTCGTGTGGAGTGAGCAGTGTGAGGCATCCTTCAGCTATCTGAAGGAGAAGTTGGTTACTGCCCCAGTGCTAAGGCTACCAGAAGAAGGGGAGGCGTATGAGGTGTTCTGTGTTGCTTCAGGACAAGGCTTGGGATGTGTGTTGATGCAGGGACAAGGTGTGATCTATTATGGGTCTAGGTAGCTACACCCTCATGAGCGTAATTATGCCACACATGACCTGGAGCTTGTAGTGGTCATTTTTGCACTGAAGTTATGGAGGCACTACCTCATCGGAGAATGCTTTGTGGTCTTCACAGATCACAAAATCTTGAATTATATCTTCTCCCAGTGGGACATAAATGTGTGGTAGTGAAGGTGGATGGAGTTCCTCCAGGATTACGACATCGAGATCTCCTACACTTCAGGGAAGGGGAATGTAGTGGCTGATTCCTTGAGCAGGAGGACACAAAAGGATGCGGTTCGAGAGTCGGTAGATGCATGGAAGGCGATGGAGGAGTTGGCTTCCTTGCACCTGGATGCGATGATGGATGGAGGTAAAGGTTGCCTGTATCAGATGACGGTGAAGTCCACTCTGTTGCAGCAGGTGGATGAGTCTCAGTGTGGAGACCCAGAGTGCGAAGAGATGCGTGACCAAGTTGACCAGAGGAATGCTCCGGAACGGTGGACGGAGGATGGTCAGAACCATATTCTTTTCCAGGGAAGGTTGTTTGTTCCATAGGTGATGCATGGAAAGGTTCTCATTGATTTCAACAACTCACCCCTAGCAGTACACCCAGGAGTTTCCAAGATGTACCAGGGACTGAAGAGATAGTTCTGGTGGCCCAGAGTGAAGCGAGCAGTGGTAGAGTTTGTGGCCAAGTTCTCAGTGTGTCAGCAAGTGAAGACTGAACACCGAGTTTCAGGCGGCCTACTGCAGTCTCTAGATGTCCCCGAGTGGAAGTGGGACGACATCTCGATGGATTTCATCATGGTATTACCCAAGGTCCAAGGGGGATACGACGCCATCTGGGTGGTAGTGGACCAGTTGACGAAATCGGCTCACTTTCTGGCGATCAAGGAGTCGAGTGTAGAGGATTCTTTGGCACGAAGGTACGCGGATGAGGTGGTGCGGTTGCATGGAGTTTCGGGGTCCATAGTCTCGGATAGGGATTCACGGTTTACCTCCCAAGTCTGGAGTGGATTGCAACATACTTTTGGCACCCAGCTACATCTAAGAATTGCTTTCCATCCCCAGAGAGATGGACAGAAAGAGCGCACCATCCAGACCTTGGAGGATATGCTGCGGGCATGTGTTCTAGACTCAGGAGGATCATGGGTACGACACGTGCCTCTGGTGGAGTTCGCCTACAATAATAGCTATCACTCTACCATTGGTATGGCCCAATTTGAAGCCTTGTACGAGAGGACATGCCGCTCACCTATGTGTTGGAACGAAGTAGGAGAGGCAGGCATCCTTGGGACGGAGTAGGTGCAAAGCACGAGAGAGAAGGTTCAGCTCATACGGGAAAGGATGAAGGCTGCCCAGGACCGGAAGAAGTCGTATGCTGATAACAGGAGAAGGCCCTTAGAGTTTGAGGTTGGAGACCACGTGTTCTTGAAGGTATCTCCTTAGCGTGGACAATGGAGGTTCGGCAAGGGGAGTAAGATTTCTCCCAGGTTCATTGGACACTTCGAAGTGTTTTGGAGGGTTGGAGAAGTGGCCTATCAGCTAGCGCAACCACCGCTTGTACTGAGGAAACATGATGTCTTCCATGTGTCCCAGCTCTGTCATTATCTGCACAACGATTCACATGTCCTCAGATGGGGAGAGCTTGATATCGAGGATGATGTGAATTTTGTGGAGAGACCAGTGATGATCGAGGATCACAAGGAGAAGGTTCTTCATGGAAAAACCATTCCCTTACTTCATGTGTTATGGAGACATGGTGGGCATGAGGAGAGTACGTGGGAGAGAGAAGCACAGATGCATGCCTGGTACCTAGTGTTGTTTTGAGTTTTGTGATGTTCTGTTATACCTGTTGTGGTGGAACGTTTTATCTTGTTGGCTATGAAATACGCGGTTTTCTTTCCTCTGAATGTGTGTGAAAAGTCCTAGCTACGGAGAGGGGAGGACCTGACCCCTAATCAAGATGTATTAAGGTGGATGCGATTAAACCCGTCCGGGCGAGTCAGTTCCACCCAAAGTAGATAATTTCTTGACATGGGGAAAGAGACTCCCCAACCCACATGGCTGGTAAGTTGACATGGTGTAGTGCTTGGTTCTTGATAGGATGGTGTTCTTAGTTAACAATGAGGTTCACTCTTGAGAGGTATCTTTCGAGGTGGTTGTTCGGACCCCCTCTTTCCTTCTGGGTTGTTTTGATTATCGAGGATGAGAATCGGATGAGAGGTATCTGATGTAATGGATTAGGTTTTTGGGGGTCCATTACTTTGTGAAAATTTGTTGTTGGGTGTTCTAGGTAGTCTGAGAATCTCGGTGAACTTTGACCCTAGCGGTAGGCCTACTGGTAGCCTTAGCCAACCGGTAGTGGGCCTACCAGTAGCTCAGTCTACCGGTAGTCGCATCCTACAGGTAGTTCTGTCTACCAGTATCTCGGTCTACCGGTAGCTCTGTCTACCGATAGCTCCGTCTACCGGTAGCTCTTTCTACCCGTAGTGAGGTCTAGTGGTATCAAGGTCTACTGGTACCGTGGTCTACCGGTCGCCGCAACCTACTGGTAGCTCGGTCTACCGTTAGCTGTAGCCTACCGGTAGCTCGGCTACCCGTAGTTGCAGCCTACCTGTAGCAGAGCTACCGGTGGCTCTCGCCTCCCCACGGGGGGTTTCTAGTGATGCCTCTCTTTTGCGCAAATTGGGTTTTAAACCCTATTTTGACCCCTTTAAGCTCGTTTTAAAGCCTAGTAACAGCCATAAATGTCGTTTAATTAAATATTTAATGAATTAACCTGGTGTGTGAGTCGGTTTAAACTGCCCGACCCTTTAATGACATGTGGGGCCATGTGTTCAACCCACGACCCCGATCCTTTTGTTGTTTTGTGTTCTTATCTCAACTGTCCCCGGCCCTTTTAAACTAAAAGGGTAACCCTTAGGTTTTTTTTCTCTATTAACCTCTGATTGATTCATTTATTCGTCTACTGATTCTTGAGTTCCCGAGCCTAGAGTTTTGCGCGTCCCCTATTCGTGGCGGCGTAAAGATAAACTTTGATCTTTGATCAATAGGTAGGGAATTTTCTCCTTCGTCTCTCGCTTTTGTGTATCATGCATGGTGGGTATGCTTTTGATTCTATAGAATTTTATGAACCAAACCTAAATTAAGATAATGAACGGATTCTATAATGATTGAAGGGGGGGCTGTGATCGATGATGCTTCATTGTTTTATGATCATCTTTTCTGAATTGTGCGGGCTTACGCCTACTAAAAATCATGGTCGTTGGTGGTCTTTCTCTGTGCACTAATGAACCCTTACATCTGGTGATGTTTAAAAGGATTGCATCGTGGTTGTGAACCCTTGTGTAAAGGAATTTGGTTAATTACGTACATCCAGCTAAATAAATTGGAAGCACCAGGATCAACCCTTTTCTGTGATAACGCCGGTTAATGTACAATGGAATTGAAATCATGGATTGTGTTAAATATTTTAAGTCCAAAAATACTGACATGGGCCTTCTTTGTGTTGGTGGTGGTAGTTTGGTTGTTTTCATTCATGGGCCGATTGCTGGGTGATGTGGGTGGGGATGAGCTAACCTATTATTATACTCTCGGTGGTTTTGAAATTGTGGATGGGATCCTCTGTTGTTGAGAAACCTTTTGGCTCCTAGATATTGGACATGGGGCTGTATCTTGAGGTTTTATTTGGTTTTTGTGGATTTATGAGAGAACTGGGTGAGAATGCTTAAATTAACATTTGGATGGATCTTTTTCCCTTGGTTTGTTCTTATGGTGTTGGTTGCCCAGTAGTGCATAAACTTATTTAAAAATTATTACTGAACATGTAAACAAGGATGAGACAAATGGGTGTTTGTTTGGTGTGGGTTGTGACTTGGACGTGGTGCTGTTTTTGTTCTTTAGGCCGTGTGAAGAAAAACCTAAACTGGGTGAGTGCTTACTACCTATACATATACTTGTAGTTTGGTGTTTTTTATTCGCACCCCACCCAAGTTGATCACTTAGTGCCGAACACCCACATTTCATGGGGGAGGGTGTTTTTTCCAGCACTTCTATTAGTGGATGGTTATTAGCTATTTTATTCTCCCTTTCCCGGATAGCCCAAGTATCATCGGGCTGGCTGTGATGGCCTGAAGTCCATTATTAGCCCAAGAATCTTCGGACAGGGTTGTGTGGTGGTTATCCCAAGTGTGTGTGGGCAGGTGGTTTCCCAAGTATCTTCTGGATGAGGCCCAGGTGTCTTCGGGCATGGAAGTGGTTGTTCTGGCCTAGGTGTTTGTAGGTGTGGTTACGTGTGACATTTGTGGCCCAGGTGTGTGTGGGCGGGGTTTGGCAGTGGGACTGCGGTGAGGTTGTGGCCCAGGTTTGTGCGGGCGGGGTATGGCAGTGGGACTACGGTGAGAATGGCAGGATTGGTTCGATGCGTAAAATGTCTTCAATAACCAGGGGGAAGTGGCACAGGGTACCCAAACATCGATGTGATATTACTATACATTACTTGACTTGCGTTATTTGGGAAGTGTTCCTTGGTGAGGCTTGGGTGGATATTTTACCTTATTAGGTGTTTGGTTTACTCTTTTTCTCATGGGACATTAGTACGTTCCCCCACTTTTGCACGAGAGACATTGGTTTTCCCTACTGAGTATACTTGTATGCTCACCCTACGTATATAAAACTTCTTTCAGGTTTCCAGGATGACTTCGGGTATCGCACGGAACCATACTACCTTGAACCTTTGGGGCGGTTTCAGCTTATGTTTTTCTTTCTTTGGTACATTACACTTGTAGTCACTTTGTACCTTTTGGATTTTACTTTTGTAACATGCATTGGGAATGGTTCTTGGATTTAATTTTACTTTCTGATTTTGGTGTTGTTGGGATTTACCATCTTATCTCCCGATCATATTAAATGAAAAAAGGGTAATGCCTTGCATTTAGTGTGTGATTCTACACCCTTGGTTCTAGTCGCCACTCAGGGACCTATTGAAGGTGGGTTTTGGGGGGTCATTATCTCTCCTTCATCATAAAGAAGGAAGGGCCTGGCGATCTGCTGACCCTTCCCTCCTTTTGGTGAAGGCAGGTCGTGACAGGTCACATGTCTCATGACTGCCTTACCCGCCATATGGATGAAGAACAGTTGTTCAAAGGACCGCCCATGCAGAGACAGTGGTTCGACCGAGGATGTCCCCAGGGAGTAGGAGGACGTGGAAGGGGAGTAGTTCGTGCAGCTGGCGGTGGGCGATGATTCGAGGTGTTACAACCACCACTAGTAGATGTTCCACCCATACCACAGAGAGCAGGTTGATAGGGGCGAGCTCATCTTCAGGTAGATGTGGCCTACGACCAAGGCGCTCTGGAGATGATACAATGTATGATCTACTTCTTCTCTACCTTAGCAGCATTACTTATAGACATAGGTTCCACTAATTATTTTATTTCCATTTACCTCGTTCGGAGCTCAGAGATTCCGATGGAGCAATTTGATCGATCCTTATGGCTAGAGACTCTTATAGGACATGATTTTATGATTACACACCGGTTCCGATAGTGTGAGGATACTCTTGGAGGCGAGAGCTTTGGTTGGGATCTCCTAGTAGTGGCGTCAAGTCCTTAAGAGATCATCTTGGATATGAATTGGTTATATACAGTTCATGCTCAGATTGACTATATTAGGCACAAATTGCAGTGTGTCCACATTGATGGGACTAGGGTTACCTTCACCGGCGAGAAGGGATCCTTTACATCACATGATGGACTTACTCGAAGGAGAGTGCATTCAATCACTCATTAGTTGGCTAGCCTTACCCTCGGAGCGGTTGATGTGGAGAGTCCGAGCTATCCTATAGTGGTGTACCAGTATGAGTATGTCTTCCCTAATAATGTTCTGGGTCTACCTCTTCATAGATAGGTGGAATTTTACATTGACTTGTTCCCCAGGAAGACACTGATATCTACACCAGCGTATCGAATGGCTCCCGCGATGCTTTGTGAGATTCGGGTACAGCTGGAGGACTTACCAGAGAAGGGGTTCATTCGGCCGAGTGTTTCTCCTTGGGGAACCCCAATTTTGTTCACCAAGAAGGTGGATGGGAGATTGAGAATTTGTGTTCACTATTGGCACCTGAACTAGGTGACCGTGAAGAACAAGTACCCACTTCAAAGGATTGACGACCTCTTTGATCAGTTGAAGGGAGCACGGTGGTTCTCTAAGATAGACTTCAGTTCAGGCTATCACTAGATCCGAGTACGAGATGAGGATGTGCATAAGATGGCTTTTAGATGTCAGTACGACCATTATGAGTTTTTGGTCATGCCATTCGGCGTGACCAACGCTCCAGCAGTGTTCATGGGACTCATGAACATGATCTTTCAGCCATACCCTGATCGCTTTATAGTAGTCTTCATCGACGACAATCTGATATACTCAGCTACTGAGGAGGAGCATGCCTATCATTTGCAGGTAGTTCTGGACACACTCCGAGGGCCCCAGCTTTATGGTAAGCTCTCAAAGATCCAGTTCGGGATCTGAGGGGTTCACCTTCTAGGATATGTCATCTCAGAGGCTGGAGTTGCGGTGGATCCAGCAAATATTGAGATGGTAATTTCTTGGGAGCCACCCAAGAGTGTGCAAGAGGTATGGAGTTTCTTGGGTTTGGTCAGATACAACCAGATATTTTTGCCCAATTTCTCTAGAGTTGCAGCACCTTTATCAGCATTGACGAAGAAGGGGAATCCCTTCGTGAGGTCGGAGAGATGCCATCAGAGTTTTCAGGAGCTGAGGCAAAGGCTAACTACTGCCCCCATCTTGAGTCTTCCAGAGGAGGGCGTTGTGTACATTGTCTATTGGGACACATCAGGGACCGTGCTCAGATGTGCCCTAGTGCAGGAGCGAGCAGTTGTCGCATATGGGTCTCGACAACTGAGACAACATGATAAAAACTATGATACCCATGACCTTGAGTTACCAGTAGTGGTGTTAGTTTTGATGATGTGGAGACACTATATGATGGGAAAGCATTTTACGATCTACACAGATCACTGCAGTCTCAAGTATATCTTCTCCCAGAAGGAACTAAACCTAACACAACAGCGTTGGCCTGAGTTCCATCAGGACTATGACTTCGAGATAGTCTATACTCCTGTGAAGGGGAAAGTTGTAGCAGATATAGTTAGCAGGATATCTATTATACAGTTGACAGCTGAGGCGATAGAGAAACCGACCACTTAATAGATATAATTCTTGGAATGAGATGAAGTAGATTTTCTTCAGTCTCTTATAGTCACTCCCCCACTTCTTTAGTGAGTCGGGGAGGTGTAGTGTGGGGAAAATGACTGTAAGGCTTGATGTGTTCAGATATCCATAGGGCAGACACCTGATTGATTTTATTAAGGTGGGGAGCACGTCATCCTCTTCAGATGGAGAACTATTGTACCAATGGATTTACAGGAGGAAGTGTTGAGGGAGTTCCATACATCCCCTCTAGAAGTACATACAAGAGTGGAGAAGTTGTACAAGGACCTCTGACAATAGAACCAGTGTCCTGGAATGAAGAAAGAAGTAGCATAGTTAGTCTCTTGGTGCCTCACTTGTTAGCAAGTGAAGGCAGAGCATCAGGTACCATCAGGCTTAGTTAAACCTTTGGAGGTCCCAGAGTGGAAGTGGTATGGGATATCCATGGACTTCGTGATAGGAATTCCACGTACATCCAGGGTTCTTGATTCTAATTGGGTGATCGTCGACCAACTCACCAAGTCGGCACACTTCCTACCTATCAGAGAGCAGGGTTCAGTTGAGATCTTGGGAAGCGTCTTTGTGCAGGAGATTGTGCGGAAAGTTATATTTGAGGTTCATCAGACCCTTTCAGTTCCATAGAAGATTTAGTGAGTTGTCTTACCTCCTAGCACATCCCCCTCAGTTGCACTAGGTGCATGATGTTTTCCCTGTATCCTAGTAGAGGAGATACATGCACGACCCATCTCACATCATCGACCAGGACGAGCTGGACATCGACGATGGGGAGATGTTTACGGAGGTTCTATTAGAGATTAAGGATCGACAGGAGAGAGTCCTTTTTGGGCGATCGATAACTTTACAATGAATTTGATGGCATCACGAGAACCTCTAGGAGAGGACATGGGAGTAGGAGGCTCGGATACATGGTCAGTACCCCAACTTGTTCCCTTAGTTTGAGTTGTGGCATATGTGGATGTAAATCCCTGAGGTGGGGAGAATGTAAAGACCCGGATTTTTCAAAGATTTTTTTAATTATATTTAAATATTCAAGTTTGTGAAAATTTATGTCACATGATTCTGAGTCCCGGTGTGCCCGGAATGAATTTATGATCTTTTTTTAAGTATGTTCAGTAAACGTGCAAGTGGGTTTTTGTAACTTTTGAATTAGATATCAGAATTGAAATCAGAGGGTACCGTTGAGCTCACATCATCAATATTTTCTTAAGGAGACCTTCACCTCGACCGCAGTAGGATGAGGGTGAAAGTAATTTTTTTTCTTTTCGTGGGAGAAAATAAAATAAAGTAAATTTGTTTTATTTATGGAATTTAATCCTCCCAATTTGATTTTTGGTTGTGGGGACAACCCGTTCTTGAGAAATCCCAATTTAAATTCAATGGTGGGGACTACCCAAATCCCTATTAATGTGAAAAAAACTTTCAAATCTCCATGGTTAATTGTGCCAAATTTAATTAATTAATTGTGAAAACTTCAATAAATTAATTGTGCCAACTTTAATTAATTTATAGACATATTTTTATTATGTTGGATACTAATTTCTTAGGTGAAAATTGTTGGAAATGGATGGTTGGGAGAACCGTGGAGAACCGGGAAGATCTTTCCCCAATGAAGAACTCTTATCCTTCGAAAAACTTTTCTCCAATAAAGAACTCTGTTGAAGGATCTCTAATGAGGAACCTATTCAATGATGTCAAAACAATGACCATATTTCCCACTCCTCAGTAACGTCAATGAATATTTGAGGTAGGTATTGTTTTTCTGAATAACCCTTACCCCGTTCTAGTCGTTCTTCTTGAATCATGAACAGCTATGCTGCTGGCTACCGTTCTAACGCGGAGGGTGCGGGCCAAACGAAAATGGCCTGACCCATCCGCAACCTTTGTAGATTATGATGGTCTTGAATTGATGGAGACATCTAGAGACGAGTGCAGGAGTCTTCAAAATGACGATGAGGCCACCAAGGCACACCTGGTGACTCAAGGAATGTTGCCGGCGACCGGCACCAGTGGGACTCGGGAACAGCGGCTGGCACTTCGGCTGGCCAGGACGATGGTTGGGTGCGACCACGCCATCGAAGAATGGTTGTGGCCCATTGGCCAGGGCGAAGTAGGGGAAAAAGTCAGTGCACGATCGACTGTGTGAAGGGGGTTGGCGGTGCGTGTTCGTGACGCCAACCTGCAGGGGCCGCAGCACAAGGCTGCAACGGTGAAGGATGGGTGGCCGACTCACTATCGGCCACCGGTGGGGGAAAACGAACGACCGAACCAGAGGGGGGACGGCCGTCCGGCCAGCTTGGGTCCAGCATGCCAGCTGTCGGTGCCCCATGGCGCCGGAAAGTAGGTCTCAAAACCCAAACGACCCAACCGTTCGTAGTACTTAGGGGCACCTCCACTTGGGTGGAGTCTAGGATGGACCCCACTGAGGGGCCACCCAATCGTGGAACAGTCATGGGCTGCCCAGCGCGGGCCATCCAGCATGGGATGCATCGTGGGACGGGTCACACCGGTGGGCCGGGCCGGACCCAGCGGGCCGGGTTGGACCCAAGGTTGGACCAGACTCGGACCAGCTTCGAACCTTTTTCGCTCTTTTGGCCACAACATGAGCTACGTGTGTACGTTTGACGAACCATCTGCGGCACCAGAAACATTGGACCGAGATGGACCTTTTGGTATACCCCACATGAGATTTGGATAAATTTGGGGTTTGTCCTGGTTGGATTGAACACTAATCCAATAGGGCCCTCGAGACTAAAAGGCCAATAACTTACAGAACGAGCATCTGTTTGATGCACCGTCTATTTCGTTGAAACCCCTATTATGTGGGAGTCCTTTTGGATACTTTTTCATTGGACATCATGGAAGTTGGAGTATCGACCTATGTAATGAGGAGCAAACCCTCCCAGAATCAAGCGAGCTTAGTGCGGGAACCCTATGGCTAGTTGTAACATGAGAAAGGGATCATATGTGAGTCTGTGCCTTGGGATCCTATGTGGGTCTATTCTTTGGGAAACTACGTGGGTCTGTGTTCGAGGATCCCACTTGGATATACTCTAGGAATCCATGTGGGACTACTCTAGGTTCATACATGGGTCTGTTGTACTAGGATCCTACGTGGGTCTGATGATTTAGGATCCTACGTGGGTCTACCTCTCAATATAGTAAGATGATTTAGTAGTTACATGTAATCATCATTAGTACCGTACCTAAGTTATACCTGATGTGAGTTGAGTCTTACCGTTATGGTATTATTTTGTGCGGTGTTACATTTTTGGTACACACATTTGTGGTGATACCTTTTTGGTATAATTCTATGTGGATTTTCCTTTATGATACATACCTTTGGGGTGTTACCTTTATGGTAATATTTTTTTAGTGGATCAGTTTAGATTTTGGCTATAAGGGTTGGGCCTTGTGTTTCCTCATGAATGATATGGGTATACTTGATAACTTAGGTATATGTATGGGCATATAACTAAGTTGGATTTTCAGTTGTTTTCATGCTTTGTGGTTTATCCTTTGTCTATTTTGTGAGACCTTTGAGGGTCTCTGGGTCCCTAGAGAGTATCATTATACTCACCCCTACACGGGCTATGCTCTCACCTTGTTGTGTTTGGTCTAGATGATAGACATAACTGATGGAGGATGAGTGTACCAGGAGTGGAAGTACCTTGGAGGTGGACATTAGACGAGGCGTACCATGGAGTCGACCATTCGAGAGTTATACTTACCCTTCAGGTAGGATCCTCGGCGTTGATCATAGGAGTTGTTTTCAGTTTTCCTTGTACATTCCAGTTGGTCTTGTATTCTGGACCCTTTTTCATTTTGTACACACCCTATTTACTATGTAGTTTTACTTTGTGCTTTTATCCTTCTTTGTGCTTAGTTGTGTGAGTTTACAAGTTATAAAGGAAATTTATTCCCAGTTTTATGGAATACGACTTTCGGTGCTAGTCGCAAGCCCCTGGCCTGTGGAAAGCTGGTTTAGGGTAGTCATGGTACGAGCCCCGGGGGTCGGGTCGTGATATTGTCCTTCTTTTTAATTTACTATTTCTTGTTGTGTGTGTTCTAATTCAAAATAATTTGTACTTCTCTCTATAGGTGTTTTTAATATTTTTCTCTACTTTGATTGTTTTTTGGTAATTATTCTGTTGGGTTTTCTGAAATATTTATTGTTGTTTTAGTTTTTTATTTTTTTTAAAAATGGGGAATCAATAGGTAGGTCTTAAAAAATGACCTTTATTGTGTTTGTTATAGATACTGTGGGAGCACTACTTGTAAGTGTCTATAATGTTCCACAAAATTCCTTCCCAATTTGATGAATAATATGACTAATATGTACTTGATTCCAAGTATTACACGAAATGAGAACAAATGATGTCAAAAATGAATTGCTAGATTTTTTTTAATTTGATAAACCTCATGAAACAAGAGTGCATATTCTATATATTGATGCATTATTTTTATAAAAAACAAAGTAAAACAAAACATAAATTCAAATAAAAAATTAATTTAATAGTTTAGATGATTTTGATGTAAAACATGAGGAAGAGAGTGGGGATGAAATTTAACTACAACCTATTTTAAGGAAGAATCTAAATATGATGTATAAAAAATGTAGAAATAACCAACTCATTGAGTGAGGAAAACATTTTGAATGAATGTGTTATGAACAGAAAGGGTTTCGAGTAAGAAAATTTTCATAAAAAAACTGAAAATTATTGAAGATTAATGCACTATTTTCTACATGATTCATAGTTTTGAAAAAGTTAATTGTAATAAGATCTTTAAAAATGAAATCGCATATGTTGAGGAAAAACTAGAAAATGAGAATTTAAATGTTAAAAATTATTCACCCTATCTTTCATAATTTTTTTATAAAAAACATTGATTTGAAATTTAGGTCATGATGAAAGAGTAAAATAACCTGAGGATCTATTATTCTGAAAATTTATATTTTTTTGGAAACAATATCTTCCCTATTTTGAAACATTGAACCCATTAATCTTTGAAATAGTGATTGATGAAAAGTGTGAGGTAATTTTCATTGAAGAAATAATGATTGATAAATTTCCACTCCATTTTTCACTCACTTTAGAATCCTCTAATTATTTGTGAAACGAAATGGAAAACAATGTTGACCAACTTGGGGAAATTTGTTTAAATCTGAATTTAGTTGATTCTTATTTTCTTAGAATTGAATTGAACAATTCTACCCCTGAAATTGAAAATGAAAAATTAATAGAACGTTCTATAGTGGATGAAATCATGTTATTAAATCATTAAGAAAATATTGACCGCACACTAGATGGTCTAATTAGAAATAATTATTTGGATAGAGTGGTAGATAATTCTTTGTTTTTATATGAGGAACTTTTGGAAGAAATTTACAATTTGGTGAAACCTAACCTTTTAGTTGAACAAAAAAATTCTCTTCCTTGTTTTTAATGTCTTCCTAATTGGATTTGGGTGATGAATGTCTTCTTCAAGCTAATTGTAAATTAGAAGGAAAATTTCGCTTTAGTGGAAATTTTAATAAAAGAATTATGAACATTTTTGTTACCCCTTCTATTGACTCTATTTTCTAAATGTCATCACCATACACCCTTGTTCTATAAACTTTTGAGGTTGATTTTTAGGGAAAATGTTGAGATAATATCTTTATACCTTTAGAAGCATCATGTTCACTGTTTCACTTCATGAAAATTCTATTTTTTTCAAAATGAACATACTCCAGAAGTGGACAACAATTCTACAAAGAGTGAAATTGAAAATTATTTCTCAATTGATGATCTTAAATGAATCTTGGAAGATCCTGAAAGAGTAACATATTTGGAATCTGATCCTGAATGTCTTATAATCACTAAAAAACAGAGTGTGGGTGATGAATTTTATACTCCAGTTAAAGACACTTTTGATATGTCCCTTGATTTTAATGGGTCTTTACTATAAAAATTTGTAGCTGCTAAGAGAGAAAAGAACGATTATGAAAGTTTAGCTACCCATGAAATTCGTTTCACCATTAAAAATGGTTGGGAGAATCACATTTGGTGGTTTCTTCATTGGAAACCACATCCCCATAGTTACTATAGTTAGTTTTTAGGAACGTTCGACATGGGACTTTAAATCTTACATTAAATGGGAAGTAACCCATGAATAAATGAAATATTAAATTCTATTTGATTCATTTTTATCAGTAATAAATAATTCTCCAACTTCCTTGTTATTGTATTTTCTCAACATTGTTCTGGTCACTCGGCATGATACTTGAAGATGAACACTCTATCTATTTAATTTGTCTTATCTTTCTTATTTTTCAATGTGTGGATTTATTGTTTCTTTAGTGTAATTTTTTGATGTTACCTCCATGATAAAGGTAAATTATTGTTTGAAATTATTTTGAAGGGCGAGTATTGATCCAATCTATGACAAAACAATGCTGAATTTTTCATCTAATTTCTTTCTCTTAGTTTTCAAGCATGATTAATTGTTGAAATCATTTATTAGTTCTCTTAAAATTGATTTTTAATATGAAATTTTATTTTTGATTCTTCCCATTCATGGTAGATAAATGTGGGGGTAAATTGTTTTGCTTCTAAGATATTATCCTGTGAATATTCTTTGAAATATTGAATTTTTAGCTTCCTTATATCTTCTATATTGAAAATTATATTGAAATTATACAGATACCTATATATACACCATTTAAATACGTTTTTACGTAACCCTTTAATTCAATTGAAATCATTGTCTTACATGATACATGTTTTATCATTTACAATGTTAAAGAATGTAATTTTGTTTAAAAAATAATTTTTCTGGAATGTGCTGAATTTTTGTTGCAAATAAGATATTTAAATTTCATATTACCCTTAAAAAATATCATCATATTAATGATTTGAAATTTTCTGTTGAGTTAAATGTTTAATATTTTTCTTCCACACAGAGATTCAAATTTAAGGATAATATTGAGTTTTAAGTTTGGGGGAGGGTTTAATTTAATAGGCTAAATTGAACGTTAATGAAAATACCATTATATTCCATATAATTTTTCAATACTGTATGTTTCTCAAGATTTTATTTTAATTTTCAGGGACTCAAACTTTTTATTCGGTTTTAAAATTATAATTCCACCTTGGGTGATAAATTTTTGTTAGTCGAGGGATTTAATTAAGAACATCATTTTTATTTCCCTCTTAAAAAAATTTATTTTTAGTAATATTTTGGTGAAAAGTTTTACAATTATCATTGAAATATAACTTTTTGGTTGGAATTAGAATTATATGATATGCATTAAAATGGGCCATAAAATGAAATCCAAATCTGATTTAAGCCACAAATTTATTTTTATTAATTGTTTAATTGATGAAGCTACTCGATAGGTAATTTATCATCCTTATAATTATTAAACCTACCCATCCAAGTAGAGTTTCTCTTTTTTATGACTTTTGATTATGCATATCAGATCACCTGGTTGTAAAGAGAAGATTTGACATTTAGTTTCTAATTTTAAATTATTTATTTATTTTTAAAATTTATAATATCATATATTTTAGTAAAAAAGGAATCTAATATTGGACTTGAATTGGTTTTTTAAAGGTGTATATAACATTTCTAACTTGATAGAGTTCATGGGGGAAAATTTATTTGAAAAATAAATTTTTGAGCCATTCCAGTTTATCACTTTTGAGCATTATTTTTCTCCACTGAAATTGATTATGTAATTGCATGAGGAAAAGCAATGCTTAAGTGTGTTGGGATTTTATGTTGATCTTATTTCATTCATTTTTTCACATTATTTTTGTCAATATTTTTTTTATATTTAATGATAAAATAGATATTTAATTGGTAAATATAATTAGCATGGATCATTTTTTGTCAATTAGTTTTTAATCTATGTTTTTTAATAAAATACATGATTTGTTATTTAATCATTTAATTGTCCATTCATGGATTTTATTTATTTCTATTTTATTTACTTTTTAGTTTTGTTAAATTGTTATCATTTATTAATTAATTGAATATTATTTAATTTTATATAATATGTAGTTAATATTGTTAGTATTTTTTAGTTTTCATTTATGAATTAATTAATTTTTTTAATTTTTTTTAATTTTTATTTTATATTATTTTATTTTTTAGTAACAATTTTTGAAATTCAATTATTTCATATTTTTGTTAGTATTTATTTTAAATAATCGAATAATCACATTATTATTTTCCGTGTTTTGTTTTTAAGAAAAAATATATTTTTAATTTGAGATTTTGAAAGTTATTATGAATTTATTATTTCCTGTTTATTATTTTATTTTTGTTTTTATGTTAATATTTTTTTATATCTGATTGTGGGGGTACATAAATTTTTGATTCTTTTGTGTAACATAATTCACATGGTTAGAATTTGTTGTGGTACCAAATAGATAAATACAAAATACATAATTTCTACTGGCAGTGTATGATATTTTGTAAATAATCTTCAATGGAATCTATGTATGATTAATCAAACCTCAAAACAAAAAAATATAGGAAAGCCCCACTTTCAATATTTTTGGTATTAAATGAATTTTTTGTGTCTTTCCATGAACACTAGACCATCCTGATTGAATGAAATGAATCCCCATCTCCATATGAAAACTTACTAAACTGAGTTTCAATTATGAAGAGCATAAACTCATGATTTGTAATTTAAGGAGGAAGATGATTCCTGATATAAGTAAATCTGAATTGAATGTTACTGTCATGAAAAAATTAGCTGATGATGGCATAAGGAGAAGGACCCCACTGAGATGAAGTAAGAGGTCATCAAGATCTAGTCGAGCCCACTGATGATTAACACCACTGTTAAAGATAGCAATTCTAAAATAATGATTTCAACCACTATAGAAGGATTCATTTGGGATTTGATGTTTCCAAAAAATCTGGGACATAATTAAAGGGGAACCCATTGTGATACCTAGTATATATTGAAGTTTAAGTAGATCGATGAATCGAGTTTCCATATTGTGAGAGTTCCACATATGAAGATGGATGCCAAAAATCTCAAGGATTCTAGATTCGGGTTGAAGATGACTATATTTTATAATCCCAATTGAAATTGATCCAAGATGATATGACCTTCATTATCACAATTGAATTATATGAGAACTGATGAAACATTTCTCATTGTTATGTAGTAGAATCTCCAGACCAAAAAGGAGAGTTTTTTCATAGCCGTGAATCTATACAGGGCCATTATTTAGATATTTTGTTACTGACAATCTGATATTGAATCATTATAAATATGTGAACTAGATCTGATGAAATTGGCATTTTTAATCCAAGCACACCAGCTGATATCATATTTTGTTTAAAATTCATTGGTGGTGTGAAGTGATTTGTTTATAGGATGGGGGTCAATTATTCCCATTATTTAACTTGAAAATTTTAGAATCTCAAGTTATAAACTGCACATTGAATTGTCACTTTAACATTTGGGTGGAGGTGTGGTAGAACAAGATTTGGATTTATGGAGATTTATATTTTAAAAAAAAGTGGAGACTGAGGATAAAAAAGACAATGACATTATTGGATATCAGATTGGATCACTAATTATTTGAGAATGTAACATCTCATTACCGAACTATCAGGTATTTTATTGACCTCATCATGGTTCTCTTTTTTCCCATTGTTTGTAAATGAATGATATGGAATAGGGATAATAACTATAGTGGTGAAGTCATAGATTTTTTGGACCTTAAACTTTAACTAGCCTTTACTGTAGGATGTAGAACTATTTCACACCGTATAACTAGGTTACATGCCATGTAACTATTGCTGGGTAAAAGCTATGAAAGTTGATTCATGCTATGAAAGTTTTACAGATCATGAAGACTGGTTTCAGATTGTGAATTATTTAAATAAAAAATTATTAATATAAGGTGACATATGTTTCAAAAAACACGATCACCATTGATTTCATGATGCATAACTATATTACATTTCGTGAAATAGCCCACATAATGTTTTTAAAATAGGTGAGTCTGTTTTGGCTTCAACTATTTTTTATAGGCCCATAGTTATTGAACTAAAATTCATCCCAATCAATTATGGGAGTCTTTGATCCATATAGTTTGATCCATTCGATGTTGGATCTTCATTGCAGTTATGGGGTGTCTCTTAGGGTAAGTTAAATTTCTTCTTATTCATTTCATTTGATCATGATATCACAATTGGGTGGCATGTTCAGTTCCATTAGGTTAAGATGGTGTTTCTTCTTGGTTTCTTCTAGACCCTTTGTGTGATCACGCTCTGGAGGCCTTTTCCTTTATCGACCATGGTGTGAAGGACATTCATTCTTAAAGTATGTAGGTTTATTCCATTAAGCCAGCCCCTTATGTTCATATGTGGATCAATCATGTAATGTGGATTGTATTCTAGGGACTTCATTGTCATGTTTGGGTTTTTGTTGTTGTTGGATCCCATTGCGGGTGTATGCGGCCCAAGTATTGAGTTAGGTGGTTCCATCTCTAGCCTATAATTATGAACCTTATTTTTAATGATTTATACATTAATTTTTATTAGGAATTTTCAGGATTGATTAATGTTTGTTAAAAATATTTTTTAATGAATAATGGTTTTCCCTATTTGTTGATAAATGGAATGAAAAGTGGTTTTTTCAATGTAATGAAATTGGATTTTGAAATGGTTTTCAATGAATTTAAATGATTTGTGAAAATGAGCACAAGGGTTACCATGGGTAATTAGTTGGAAGGTTTACCTTAAGGCTGCCATCCATGGTTTATGATTATCAGGATGTTTTCTCATGGGGGTTTCCTGTATTTCCTAGACCCGTTATTATAGGGGATACATTTTGACATTGTCAAGGGTTTACTCATGGGGTATTCCTCTACTTATTAGGCATGTGTTCTGGGAAAAGGATTTTGCACTTTATTTATTAGGGTATGATTAGTCTGCCAGTCTGACCTATAATGATACTTAATGTTGATGCATGTGCTTTTGTTTAATGTTGCTTGCATTTTTTTTCCCTTGATATGAATGATTATACTTCTGAAAGATGATTTAGAAAATTTGGTTTGAAATTTACATGATTGAATTTATTTTATAACTATGAAAAAAGAAACAGATTACCATGTTTTCTATAAAACCACTTTAATGATTATCATTCCATGTTTTATTTAAATTGAGAATACATAAATTGTTATATAGGGACTTGTTACGAAAGACTTGTGGTGGATCATACTCTGCTTGTTTGCTCACACACTGCACACCTCCTCAGTAGTTCATAGACCTTTGAATGTATTCTAATGTAGGGAAATGAAAGGCACCATAGTGAGGCAGTGGGATTTCTGTTTTCTGGAGTTGGGTAGATGGTGGTGAGATGGTGGGAGTTCATCCACCCCATCACATGGACTTGTTTGTTTTGGTCCTTTCAATTTGACTTGTTTTTAGAGATTTGACAACTTTTGTTGCTGTTCATTTATACTATCTTTTGACTGTTAAGGGAGATATATTATTTTAGTCATCCACTGAGTTTTTCATTCTATGTATACATGTATTCCATGTGTTTGATCATGTTAGGAAAAATCATTCCCTCTATTTTTTTTGTTCGATGTCAAGGTGCTTATTTCCAACTCATCGGGATCCGGAACGCCCTTTGGGTATGTAAAAAAATGTGTTAGGTGATAGGTTTGAGGTATACTTAGGTCTGTTAATTATAGAGAACATGTCAAAGAATACAATTATAGTTATATGTAAGTGACTGGTGTTTTCTATTTAAATATTTACACCTATTGTAGGTTAGTAATGCGGACTTTTGAGATTGTAAAAATGAATTTGGTGGAATCTTAGAAAATAAAAGGGATACCTCAACCAAAAAAATAGACTCAATAATATTTTGAAGGGTATGATTCCAGACTAATGGAAAAGAGATAACATCAAATCTATGGAGCCTAGATCTGGTGAACTTATTTTAGATCATGAAATGGGATTCATCAAGGAGAAAAGTTAAAGACTAAGCGGGAAGAGAATGATTTTGAACTTGATAGAGAAGAAACTAACTCTCCCTCTCATTCTTTTTTCTTCTATATATCTAGTTGTTTTTTATAATGCATGTTTCATGAATTAAAATACAAAAATAATTCTATTCATGAGGAATAAAATTGTTATGTTCAGTATTTACTTATTCAAGTGAAAATTTCAATTCATCTGATTCTTTCAGTGAGATAGATTTTGCTTTAATATTGTTATACTTCTTTTAATTTTTTTTCTTCATCTGAATATTCAATAGATATCGATTCTTTAGATTTTTTCAAATATTATGTGGTTGGAGGAATAATATTAGTGGAAAATTAATGTAATAATTCTTCTAATTGATTAAAATCCCAACAATGGTGACTAATCTCATCTTTTTCATTTCTGTTGCACATTAAGTTAAATTCCATAATAAGAGGAAATTTATTTAAAACCTGTAGTTAAAATTTATCTTGCACTACTTCATCTCTTTCTAATATTCCATTTAATACATATATTTTTAACCATATTAAAACATTATTTAGAATCTTCACCATTTTACACACATTTCCATTTCCCTCAACCATCATTCCATTCATTATTTTCAGTTTTCATAGTTTAAGACATTTAATAAATCCCTTACAATATTCATTAGTCTTACCTATGAATAAACCCTGATTAAAACAATATATAAGTTGGTAGGAGTATAAATATTAAATCTGACCATTATGAAAATGATTGTGCTATGATCATTTACCTTTTAGTATTTACAAGAATTCCATACTTCCTCTACTATAAATGGGCACTCACCCATCACTTATTCACACCTATCAAGATATTTTCTCATCCAAACCCAACCTAAATCAATTCATCACTTAACTCACATCATCCTATAATAATTATATTAGAATGAAAATGTACTACTGAATGTTTTAGTGTTAATTCAAGGAGGATACCTTAAAAAAGGAAATGTTCTTCTGAAAGTGTTTTAATTTTATTTCCTTCCCTACCTCTTTAAATTTATATTATATTGTGATTGAATAAAAACCTAAGTATCATAAATATAATGGTATTTTTATGATAAGGGTAGAACATACAACTACACACACTTCCATATAATATGATATGCAGTCATCATTCATTTGTACGGAGGACTACCAACTCACAAACTGATTTCATTCGTTCTTCCATTACACCCTTTAAATGTAGGGAATAATTATTAATTAATAGTTTATATATGATTTATACAATATTTATGATCTATTTAGGATTATGTAATTATTATATGACACATACCATCATGGTTTCCATTTTGTAGGAATGTGATAACATCGTTTGTGCATACGACAGACTACCGCCTCATGAAGAAAATTGAATTGTTCAAACATTACCTATAAAGTATTAAGGATCTATTAAATAGATATATATGAAATATAAAACATAAAAAATTTACTTTCATGAAATCATTAATATATATTTCATTTAAATTCATTATTTCAATACAATAAGAAAATTTTAACGACGTTTATGTGTAAGTACGATCAACCATCTCCATGAATGATGTGTTTAATTTCCAACATCAATGTTTTTTATAATATTATAAAAACATATATAAATAATATATATGATAATTATATAATAGTTTACATTATGGAACGTTGGTAATAAGGATAAAAGTAATAGGACCAAAAATTCCATGTCAAAACCTATACAAAATACCATGTTGTTATTATTTGAAAAATAACTTTGACATGGAATTTTTATTAAAAGGTTATTATAAATTTATACTAAAATAATATATTATATGGTATGTATTAATATAGTTATGTTTTTTATATATGATAAAGAAAATATTTTCCTCGTTTTTTATATGTATTTAAATAATATAAACCATCCAAGTTTTTTAATTTGAGCTTATTTTCAACAATTTTAGACATGTGGATTGTTTTGGAAGAAAATTTGAAAATTATATAATTCTGGAATTTCAAAAGGATTTAATCACTTTGGTATTTTTGACATAAATATTAAAATAGTATTCTAGTTTGGGTGATTATTTTTATAGGATTTATTGATTTATAATATCCATCATTGTCTTTTGGACCAAGATATGAATCAAACTACCAGAGGCCCAAAAAAATCCGGATGGATATTTTTTTTTGGAAAAAAGAGTGGAACCACCTCACCAAATGTGGAATAAATTGGGATACACACCTCCAATTAAGATTTAGGAAACATTCAGTAAGTTTAAATTATTGTAGTAATAGGGCCATAAATTCTTCTACACATGGAGGATGGATAATAAATTTGGATGCAATACACAAAAGAAAATTTGAAATAACTTTCACGAAGACTACTTTATCAAATTAAATCATTAATGGTGTCAAATATACAAAAATACTTAGAGGAATAATTATAGAGAAAAAATTATCACCCCTTTTTTCTATACAAATGTACCCCCTATCCTTATCATATCATTAGAAACTCTATGTGGTTGTTTTAAATAGTTTGTAGTGACATTTATATGTAATATTATTATTCATTTTTAAAATATATTTTAATCTTCTTCTTACAATCACTCTCATATTTTAATTATTTTCTGATTCCCTATTATCCTTATCCATTGTGATCTCTAAAACTCTTTATCATGAGTAAGTAACCAAAGGAAGTTTCTGGGGGATCAATACAGTGTTAATCCCAAGTCAATTAACCATTATGTTTATTTTTTCTTATTTTTTTATATTTAGTTCAAGGGGATCTTAGTGGGTAAGGTGCCTTTGTGTCACCACTTTCCACCTAAGGCTTAAATTTATTTTCTAAAATATTTTCCCATTATGATGGAAGTGGATGTGTGGTCTCTTGTTGATTTTTGTGTGAACTATATATTCAAAACCATATTTAAAAGGGTATAATCATGAATATGATAGAGCATGTTCATTATGTAAATTTGAAACTAATAAAGAGATGATAAAAGTTTACTATGGGTGTTCTCCTGAGTGGATATCCTTTTTGTGAAGCATCATTTTGTCTCCATTCATTTTTTATAAATTTAGTTATATATATAAATATATATCAATATTTAATTCATCTATTAAACTTCAAAAATATATATTATTTAGTTTGACATTAGTTATATTATAAATAGTGAAAAAAGAAATTCATTTTTGTGTGAGATTCCTCCTGGAGACTGACCTTGGGTCTTTACTATATTACATGATTTGGAAAATAAATTATTGATCAGGGATTATAGTAAAATACTTTTGAGTATTTTTCACAAATCCCTGGACAATACATTATTTACCTAATCATGAAATATAATGTAGACCCATGGTCGATCTCAATGATGCATCTCACACAACACTGAATTTCTATTGTCACTATTTATATTATAATTATAATAAAACTATATATAATGACATGAGATTGAAATATGTAAGAAATATTAATATATATTTAAATATAAATATAATAAATTTTGGAAAAAATGAATACATACATATTGACGTTTGACAGATAGGAGATCAGTCGAGGAGATTACACATAGTTAACCTTTATCATTTCTTTATTTGTTCCAAATAAAGATAATGAAAATACAACATCATATGCATTAACATCCTATCCTACCCATGTTTTTAATATATGGTGCACTCAAATATCATCGAGAAACCACACATCCACCACCTTGATTGAGGGAAAATATTGAAGAACAGAATGTTAAGCCTCAATTGGAAAGTGGGGACACAATGTTGCCTTACCCACTAATATCCCCCATGACCCAACTAAATGAAAATAAGGAAAATTAAAACGAATTTGAAATAACATGGTTTCAACACTGGATTGATCCCTTAATAACTTCCTCAACTTAGTTACTCTTGATCACGAGTATAAGAAATCATAGTGGATAAGATTGGGCTGGAATCACAATAGATAAAAAAGAGAATGAGGTGAAGAAGTAGAGTAAAATATATTAACAATTAATAATAAAATTAGAAAACCAAAATAAAATAAAAAACTAATTAAAATGGCTATATATAATTTCTAATGTTTTTAGGAGAGGGGAAAAATTTTTTACATGAAAAATTGGTGAGATTTTTGGTTCACTAATTA
This sequence comes from Viscum album, assembly GCA_963277665.1. Taxonomy (NCBI): domain Eukaryota; kingdom Viridiplantae; phylum Streptophyta; class Magnoliopsida; order Santalales; family Viscaceae; genus Viscum; species Viscum album. The sequence goes on along the minus strand of OY728120.1, from coordinate 1,758,927,632 downwards.
TTCCTCTAATTTTTTTTTCTATATTTTACCCCATTAATGAATGAATTTGTTAATGTAGTGTTCTAAGAAGTTGTTTCAAATTTTCTTGTTCTTTTTTCAACCAAATTTCATCTCCATCATCTGTGTAAAGAAGATCTTATTTTCTAATTACTATGAGATTTTATTTTTGACAAATGTTCCCAAAATCCAAATTGAAGGTGTGTATCCTAATTTATGCATCATTTCCAGAGGTGGGGTCGACTCTATCCACCCAAAAAAACCATCCACATTATTTTGGCCACTAGTTCTTCAAATAATATCATAGTGAAAAAGTCAAATAATGAGACAATAAATCAAGGATTTATTTATAAAAAATAATCACTCAAATTCGAATAATATTTTAAAAGTTATTCCCAAAATACCAAAGCGATTAAAATATACTAATATTCCAAAATTAGGTAGTTTTCATGTTCTAGTCCAAAACAAACCACAAGTAAATAATTGATGAAAATAATATTAAATTGATAAATTTGATGTGTTTGAATAATAAAATTACATACAAAAATTGAGGAAAATATTAGATCTATAAATTTCCCCACAAATAAACCATGATTGTCCTCAAGAATAAAATCTCAACATGGATTTCATAGGGTATCAATGTTACCAACATTCAAATGCCAAAGAGATAATATAAAAAAATCAACGTCAAATATAAATTTCAAAAATAAACATAAAATATTTATTAAAATTTTCATTTTCAAAGAAAAAACTAATCCATGTTTTTAAATTTTGCAATTTAATAATGATGGTAATTCTTTTTTCATTCTACTATCTTAATTCATTATTATTAGACACTCAAAATCATGATCTAACTATTTTTTTCTATCTTTTCCCTCATCTATCATGATATAATTCATGAATATTTATGCTAATATCCTATGAATGTGATCCTTATCCATAGTCTTTTAAATTAACTAAATCCTACAAATTGTAAAGATAAAAGTCAAATAAAATATCAAGGGCTATCATTAAAAGTAAAAATGACTCTGAGGCTTTCGGTTGGTATGAATTAAAAATTAAATCTCATGGAGTAGGAAAATATCTAAAGTAATGTGCATGATATAAAAAGTACAATCTCAATGAAAATTTCCCCTTCAATGTTGAAACTCCCACTTCCACCAAACCCTAAAAGTAAAGGTCATGAATAATGAATGGATAATGAATGATCTTCACCTTCTTTAATTTTTATATAATTTTATGTTTTTTTTTCTTTTTCAAAGTATTTTATTTTATTTTATTTCATTTTTTTAATATTATGCTTAAAATAATCCTCAAATCCTCTTCTTGACCACATATGATAAAAATCATCAATCTAGTTGTGGGGATTTTATTTTTTCTATGTCATAACCTATTACATTATTTTATTTTTTATTGAAGGGATAACAATTAATTAAAATGAATGAAAAAAACATTTAATTATTCCCAAAATAACACCCCGCACTTTATCATTACAATGCATTTCATACGTTCCACCATGACTCCCTTAACCCCAACAATTCAACTTCAAAATACCATGAAAATAACAAGAAAGGGTGGGAATGGATAGAAATAGATTGAAAAATGGCTCATCCCAATAATGGTCATTCATGGTCTCTATACGATAAATAAGGATTAATTTTAAGGTGTTATTTTATGGATATGGGATTTTCAAAATATGAATCAATGATTTTAAATGTATTTTTTCATAGTCATATCTTTGACAAGTTTAAATGCACTTTATTGTATGTGATATGTCCTAATATCACACAAGAAATATGCTGAAAATAAATATGAAGTACATGGCCTATAAATCCTCTCAGTAGTGGGATATATGATTTTGGAAAAATAAATCAAGGAATGATTAATAATAAAAAATATATTCACACAAATATCATAAATTCAAATCCTACTAATTATTAGGGAAATGTTATTAACATGAATCAATTAATTCACTAAAATCTTGAGTCCTCATTTTATTATCCATGATTTACTTAAATCTTTCAATTATCCATTTTAATCAGTACATTTCATTAAAATTAAATTATAAAACATGGAATCATTTTATTCCTATGAAAATCACATCTCAAATATAATTAAAGTAAATCATTGTTCTAGAATAGGCATTACATTTCTATGTTAATGATCTAATCATGTTGTTGGGAAAAAATTAAGGAGATTAAATGATAATCATTAAAATTTAACCTCTTTGAAATTAAGCATTGTCCTTTTTATTCCACTATTTGGCTGATCCATTGTACCATCATGAACCTAAAAAAGAAAAATACTCAATTAAGAATAAAGATCATGTTATTTAAGCTCAAAAATATAATATGGAGTAAGAATCATGATGGACTAAGAAAGAAAAATGAAATAGAAATATAAATTCCTAAGATTAAAATTGAATTTAATAGAAATAAAGTAAAGGATAAATCTTGGTATGACCCACCAATTGTTCCTTAAAATTATTACTTCCTATAGAGGGTAGTACCAGCTATTATCCATAATCAGATGGTGGGTGGAGCTTCTTGGACTTGAATGACCACACATGGATTTTCCCGTCTTCTATTTCTCATTTGTTGTTATTTAAGAGAATTACATGTATAGAGTACACCAAATATACCCCATTCACAATGTTTTATATTTTTCATGGTGGGGGTAGGATGAAATATGGAACCCTATCCTCTTTGGTTTCTACTTGTTCAATATATTCTTCTCAGTCTAAGGGTTGATCAAGGTGTGCTACATCAAAATAATATTTATAGGGAATGATAGAGTTTAATTTTATTTGAATAAAATTAAAACATCATATATCAAAATAAAATTATTATCCATTAATGTAAGTAGATTTTGGGTTGGTTTTTAGGAAGATTAACTTGGATATTTTATTTTACTACCTCCTATAAAGGTTAAATGTGATCAGGGAGCTCTAAATGTTCCTCAACAGATGCATTCTATTTTTCATTATCTTTATTCAAGGCATAATAAGAGTTGACTAAATCTGAAAATTCAAAACTATTAGGATTGATACTCAAATCAGTTACAATAATATCAAGTGATTCTATGTTCAAGAATGCATCATGTCCCTGAGTTGGTTCAACCTGAATCTCTTCTTCAGTGGAAATAACCTCTTAGAGTTGAGAAGTAGAAGATGGATGTAGGATGTCAGGCTCTTCCATTTCATGGATCTCCTTGAAAAATTCATGGAAGACTAAGGGGGATTCTTCATGGACCATGGAAACTAGATAAAATTATGTAATGTAATGGGAGAACTTAGTAAGACCCCAGGATATCGCATTAGTTTTTTTCATGTCCTCCCCCATACCAGCTATAAATTCTGTGAAGTTCTGCTACTGATTATTTTATTTACTAAATAATACCACATGTATAACAATAACATAAACATCATACTATATGGAAAAGGGTTAGATATTAAATGGTAATTTCACCTATGGGTAATTATTTCATGAAATAAAGAAATATTCATTTGAAAACAGTATGGATTTTTTTTATTCTTTTAAAAATATGATTGTTTTTATTTTTTTTATGAAAGAAAATGTGAGAAAGGGTTGTGCCCCACTTGAAATGGCTCTAAATTAGAGCATGAGTATTTTTAATGAATCTTAGGTCAATAATTTTTTAACATAAGCTTACAATATAGTGCACACCCAGGATCGGTCTCAAGTAGTTAGCTCACAAAATTGTTAATTTCTATTATAACAATTTATATTATAAATAAGATAATACTATATAATATACAGATATGGGTTTGAAATATTTATTAAATTTTAATATATAAAAAAATATAAATATAATGAAATTTGGAAAAAATGGATGTAGAAGGAATTATGTCAGACAGAAAGGAGATCCTCTTGAGAGATTACCCATAGTAAACCTTCATTGTCACTTTATTAGTTCCAAATTATCTAAACGAAAATACTTCATTGTATTCATTAACATCCTATCATACTATGGTTTTAAATATATGGTGAACTCAACAATCACTGAGATACCACACATCCACCACCTCGATCGAGGCAAAATATTTTATAAGGGAACGGTAAGCCTCGGGTGGAAAGTAGAGACAAAAATGTGTTGTAACCACTATGATATCCATTAGCCTTACTCTATGAAAATAAGAAATAGTAAAAATGAATGTGCAATAACTTAGGTTCAAAACTAGATTGATCTCCAAAGAATTTCATTAGGATAGTTACTGATGATCACCAGTATAAGATATCACTGTGGAGAATATTTTGTTGGAATCAAAAAAGATAAAAATAATAGTATTATATGAAGATGAAGAGTAAAATATATTAAAAATGAATAATACTATTTCAAATAAAATAACATATAAAACTATATAAAATGGAAACATAGAATTTACAATATTTTGAGGAGAGTTGATACATTTTGATAGGAAAAAGGGGTGAGATTTGTAGATCCATAATTATTCCTCCAAACTATTGTGCATATTTTACCCAATTAATGACCAAATTTGATTATAGAAAGGAGTACCAAATTGTATTGATCATGTTTCATCCAAACTTATTATCCATCCACCATATGTAGAAGATATTATGTCCTAATTATTCCTTGAGTTTATTTTGGATGAATTTTTCATAAATCTCAAATGGAGGTGTGTAGCCCAATTTATGCCTCATTTCTGTAGGTAGGGTCCACTATATCAACATGATTTTTTTCAACATGATTTATTTTTGTGTTATTCTAGTTGTTTTTATCAAATATTGTCCCAAAAGACAATATTGTACTAAAAAATCAAGGAATCCTAAAAAAATAATCACTCAAATTTTATTGCTATTTTAAATTTTTTCCCAAAATACCAAAGTGATTCAAATCTACTAAAATTATAGAATTAAGTAATTTTCACATTTTAGTCCAAAACATAATATAACCAAAAAAATGTATAAAATAAGATAAAATTGATAAATTTGATGGGTTTAAATATTTTAAATACATATAAAAATGAAGAAAATGTCATATATATAAATGTATAATATGTATATATTTATTATATAGGAGGTTTTGAAAAGTATGAATAGAGTTAGGACTTAAGGTAAAGGGATTTGTAGTCTCAATTTTATTTTTGAGATCCTTATACCATATTCACCACACATTTGTTTTTCATGGAGGATATAATAATCTATAAAATATTACTTCTTGAATTTTATTGACTAAATGTTATTCAGTTTTTCAAATGATGTTATTTTTTCACGGTTCTCTTGATTCAAAAGTTACTCAAGAAGTGAGTTATTTCCATCTCACATTTATTTTTGGTGATCCACAATCCAGGTTCACCAATTATTTCTTCAATGCGGTATTTATATTTCCCATGAAAGTAATTTTTGACTATACTGCCAAAATTTTTTAGTATATAATCATCGCTTTTAGGATCTATATCTCATGGGGATATCTTTTCATTATTTCCAATGTTGTACAATAATTGTTTTTATCAATTTTCCTTTTTTGAGAACCGGGTTATGTTACACACCTATATTCTATTACTATGCATATATAATTCCCCTTTAACATGTTATATCATGAGTCTACTTATTTTACAGATATTATATGTTTCATATAAATTTATTCTATTATTGGGATTATGATTCAAAGCTACAAATGTTTTTAGAGTTTATTTCTACAATATCATCATTTATCAAGATTGTTTATGATTATTCTTCCATTGAGGAAACATTATGATTCATCTCTCAAGATTTATAATAAATTTTATTCAACAGTAGATATTAATGATATATTCAAGTAATGGAACAATTTTTACTCATTGGTACTTAATATAGTTATGAAATTCTTTTTATGAAAATCCAATCATAATTTTATCTTTGGTCGGGTATGTGTTTTATTAAAATAAAATTTTTTCAAAAATGTTTTCAAAAATATTTTTAAATGAACTTTTAAGATAGTTTCCTTGAAAAATCATTTTGAAAATGTTTTATTTTTTAAAAACTGTTTAGATTAGGTTTGAAAGATTATTTTATAAGTATTCAAATATATTTAGAGAAAAAAAGGATTATAAAAAGATTTTATGTTTTTAAAATCATTTTTCAAAGAAGAAATGATATTTTCCCTAATAATTGTTTTAAAATACATTTTAAAAATTATTTTACATATAAGAAGACATATATTGGTGTTACATATGAGTTACTTAGGATATGATGTAAGGAAACTATTATTATTTATTCATGGAATGGTTTATCTTTAAGATGAAATATTATTTTTGAAACATGTTCCTATTCCATAGGTTATATAATGAAAAAACAACCTATTTTCAGATTTTATTCTACGATAAAATTATAAAAAAAATCTCTCTTTTCCGTAGGTTAGGTTATTATTAGATTTTTATGATACCCATTTCATTTCATGGGTAATGATGTGATGAATTTTGATGAACTTTTGGAACACATATGTATTATTTAATTTTGTGATAGGTGGGAAATATATATCCTTTCTATGTATTGGGTAATGTTTTACATCCTAAGAGAAAGACATGGAAATATCATGGAGTGAACCTGGTTTAGTAAATGACTTTTTTGAATATTATAGTCTTGGGAGTGAACCTGGATTTATAAGATAATATTAGGAGTAAACCTTGACTACTAAGATTGTCTTGGGAGTTAACCAAGACAACTAAGATGGTTTGGGGAGTAAACACATTCTACTTCGATACTGTTGATAGTGATCCTTGATTACATTATAAATCATTTTATTTGTTTATGTTTTTTCCATAATTCCTTATATTTCTCCCATATTAAGCTTTTATGGAATATGACCTTGATTACATTATTATACATGTATTATGACCTGATAATAATTATTCCACGACATATGTGTATGATATTTTATATTAAGGGTATGAACTCCAAATTTTTTTCTCATGTTATCATAAACATAGGTTCATATTATTCTGAATCATAGACTTTATTTACCCTTACTGATTATATAAGCTCACCCATTCTTATGATTCATTTCCCTAGGTTATGAATAATGGTTTTAATTGTGAGTAATAAATATGGAGACCCTTGTGGGATATATTCATGATCTTTCATCAAGTTAGAAGTTTTTGATCCATATTTCTAAAGACAATAAACTATTTTGGTCCATAGGCATGTAATTTTGTAATTTTTTGAATATTCTTATAAAATTATGTAATATCTATGTATTTTAAGCTAGTGTATCTGTAAGAACCACAATAGTTTTATTCTTCTTTGTTTATAAAGGAGATTTTAATTTTCTTCTTCCATTTTCATTTTCCTTATTGGCTCATTATTTCCCCATTTTAAGGAATCCTACCATGTTTATTATTTTCTTTTTGGAAACTTCCACTTTTCATGTAATTATTCACTGTATGCCCTTTTGAATTCTAATATATATATATATCAAAACTACGTATTAAGTTCATTTTTTAAAACTTAACTTTAATTAAATGATATAAATAAATTTCCATAATTTTATGTATAGGTGGTTTTCATCAATTTGAGATAGTCATGTCATTTTATGGTTTTCTATGTGAACACTTAATTCCACAATCATCATTTTTTTTTTCAAAAAGCATTTGGTCTAAATTTTCATCATTTAAAATAAAAATTATTTTTATTCTACATTTATAAAACATTTCTTTTAAAAACTAAAAAAATAACCAAGAATTTATTATTTAAAAATTGATCTTTCTAAAACTATGAATAAATTTCACCATCTAATTGAGTATCTATTGATAAATAAGAAGTTTGATATATGATATTCTTGAATCCATACCATAAAACATTTTATGATAGATATATTAAGAAAACAAATTATAGCATATAAATCATGGATCCCTACCTTTGTGGTTCCTAGTAATTAAAGGTTTATAAACCCAATTTTTCGTCAAGATCCTTTCTTTTTTGAATACCCAATTATACTTTTCATTGATTAAGAGGTGAAAATCTAGATTATATACATAGATTTATTTTTAAAAATATTATCCAAAATGAATACTATTTATCTATAAGGTGCTTATACCATATGATTCATTATCAAAATTGAAGGTAATATATTAATAAGGTTATAGAATATCTTTGGATAGCCATTTAATTTACATGCGTATATCATGTAATAATGAAATTATCAATGTTTTATTTGTGTGATACCATTTTAAATTTATATGAAACTCATTTTATTATAGTGGATTCCTTATGATGAATTATATATTTATTACAAATCACATATGATGGGATGATGATGGGTGGGGTCCTATGTTTCCCTCTATACATATATCATGAGATGCTCATACTATGATATAATAAATTTTTTAACATTAGAATGGGTATAATGAGTTTTCTAGTACTTCAATGATTGGATATAATGAATTTATTCACATAAACATGGTCACAATGAGATTTATCAAGTGATTTTCCTCTACTTATGGTTTTTCAATATCCCTATTTTTTCTGTTTATTCCACCTCTAAAAATATTTTTTTTCATGTTGTGTTACATTATATATTTATACATATATTTTAGGATATTTCCCACTTTTAGGTTGTGTCCATACTTATAACATAAATTATGGTTGATGCTATATCAAGCATAAATTTCCGAATTTATTTAGATTATACGATTTTTCTCATATTATGATTTCTTATTTCCATTGATGATTATCGCTTCTGTTTATAATTAATGAGTGTTTGAACACACACTATTCCAATATTTTCATTTCCCTAGGTTATGACAGAATTTAATACATATGATGTTTCTAAAAGAGTATCCTATTTAGAGAATCATTTGGATATTTTCAATACATGTTGTGGATTAATATGTTTTTATATGGGGTAGAAATGTATGTTGGTTAAAAAAACATGGGGTTATTATTTAATTATTTCATAGAATTCTCAAAAACAGTAATCCTAAAATTCCATTGGAAATGAAAATGATTAAATATTTGATTTTAGACACATATTTGAGATGTTCATGTCCATATCCTATCTCGGTTGGTATTAGAGCATGTTATAGATAACATTAGTGGTTATGATGATAATTGAGGATAATTTATGGGTTGATAAGTTAATGTTCACTATAATTTCAATGTTATAACCCTTTTGTCTAGATGATGTTTTAATGAATATTTTATGGATTAGGATAATAGAACACTGGTGAATACCCTATGGATAAGTCTGAGGGATAACTGTACCCATAATATATCATCTTGATTGTTTAGTAAAGTATATATTTTTTATTCCTATTATAATTAAATACTTGTATGGATAATAACAAGTGGATGTGGTTTTGGAATAGATCAAAGTATGTTTAATCGCCCTAAAGAAATTTTATTGTGTGCCAAATGCATCTTCACTCTAGTTCCCACTCAGTGGGCCTTAGAGTTTACAAAAGAATAGAAACTTTTGATTGATATGATTTTGTAAATAATATTATTTTCAAAAACCAATATAAATGATTTCCTTATTATGTTAACAATTTATGTAAAATAAACTAATAGCTAAATGATAATAAAAACCCATGGATATAAAAAGTAGATTAATATTTGAACTAAAAGTATAAAATACTAAATAATAAGGTATCGTAGGAGAAAACATATTCAAATTGATGTTTCTATATTCATACTTTATATATTATCATTAGAAATTTTGTTTTAGTATCTTGTTGAAATATGATAATGAATATCAAATTGAAAAATGTATGTACCATGAAAACACATTATCATATAATAAAATAAGGCGTAATATATACGTGGTTGATATTATTAATATATGCATGTTATGATGTAAAAGGACTATTTCATAGTCTTACCAACGGAAGTGTGGTAGATAGATTAATATAAATTAAATTTTGATGCTCTTAATTATTTTCATTAGTGTATAATATTTATATATAATATGCTCCTATACTCTAAAATTTATTATAATTGTATGAAAAAACTATAGATTATTCTTATGTAGTTTTTATTTAATTTTTTTATACGTATATAATATGGTATCCATAATCATGAATGTGATTTAGAAAAATGTTATATTTTTTTGGATAACTATTGAGGATCACATGATTGATGGGATGGATAATTATTAGGTTTAATATACACTTGAAGATGAAATAATAAATGGTTGATTGATTTTGAACATGATAGTTGTACAATATTAATAACAATGGGATTGATAATTGATTCCGGATATTTTTGGTAAAGTTCATCACATTTTTCGGATTGGGGTATATATTTGCAGTTATGTGATTTAATAAACTAGAGATTAATAACATCTAAGAGTTAATGATATTTTTACATAAAATAATAATATATGGTTTCACTATTTATTAATTTTTTATATATTCATATCGGCTTTTGAATGGTATATTTTTTTGAATGTATGATTATGGTATATACATACTTGATTAAATTATATTATAGAAAATCAATGTTCTTTGAGGAAATACAAGGAAAATAATATATTTTTAGATATTAAGATATGTTTCATATTAGATGTTACCAATAATAAGATAAATACGTTAAATATAATCTAAAAAACGTTAATTAGTGATAAATAATAAAAATTTGATGATGTCATTTATTTATGTGGGTATAATTTAACAACCTTATATTTTGGATCCATTAAAATAATATTTTCCATAATAGCTTGTGTCAAACAGAACACAAAACCAACACCGCGCCAAATTAAAATGGACTTATACATATTTAAATTACAAGAATAATACAATATATAGTAAATAAAAATACAATAACCAATTCACTTATTTACATATTATTATATTTCATTTTTTAATTTTTTTAAAGGATTCCCTCCAAAGAACAATTTGACATAAGTTATTGTATTTTAAATTAATAAATTATATATATCATTTTTAAATGATTAATATAATTTGTAATATTATGATTTATAAACATATATATCAATATAAAATTATTTAAAAATTTATAAGAAATAATATTTAAGACACATGATTCTTAAAAAGGTCATGTTTCAATAAAAATAATTTTTCATTATATTTTGTTAAAATTCATTTAAAATATAAATTTATTAATTTAAGAATTCAAATTGGTTTATATAAAATTAATTTTTTGCATTCCACATTTAAATGTTATAGTAAGAGTAATTTTTTAATTTTTTATAAAATAACTGATATTTAGGGAATATTGAAAAGTACTATTTTCCCTAAAACCATAAAGTTTATAACTCTATCGAGATACAATTTTAACAAAATAACATAAAAAAATATTTTGTGATAAAATATTTATCTATATAGTAAAATTATTAATTTTTTAAATACCATTATGAATTTATAAAACCCATGTTTAACATATAATGAACATTAGTAGTATTTTTCAATAAAAGAAACTATTTTTTGGTCTTTTCATTTAGTTAAATATTTTTTTTGTAAAATTCAATTTCAAACTAGATTTTAAGACACATAAATTATAGTTCTTTTACCATAAAAATAATGTGTAAAATCATGAATAATTATTATTTTATTCCACACATATATATTAAGCATAAAAATACCTTCTTTTTCTAAAAATGTTTTTATTCGTTACATACACTATTAAAAATAATTATTCTTTGTACACATATTTGATTTATATTGAAAAATGAATTTTATATTTAGATTAGTTAGGTATAAATTATTAAATAAGATCTATCTTATTTTTAGATATTAAAATTAAATTACTTTGGTAAAAAAAATTAGCATGATATAAACAAAATGGTAAATGTAAAAATTCAATGACTAACAAATTTACAAATATTTATATAAAATTTATTAAAATTAATGTTTGTGGTATTATTAAACTAATATCATAACCCCACTCATTTATTGATCATTTTAGAGTCTTTTGTACATATTAATCATGTCCTCTCTATAAATTATATAATGCCTATTACTTTTCATACATTAACATTACATAATAATTGCAGAATACTTAAAGCATTATAAAAAGAAATGCCCAATGACCGTACTAGTATAGTGAGCCAACGAGCCTTTACCCAAGTGGTACATGCTCCATCTTGGCATCCAAAAGGCTTAGGTTCAAATCAGGGTAAGGATGAATTTTCGGGTACTGTAGCAGGGTACTGTAGTGGGGCACTGTAGCAGACACTGGAGCAGCGGTGGAACTGTTGCGCCAGCAGCACTGTAGCGACGGAGGAACTGTTGCAGGGTACAGTAGCAGCGGTGGCTTCTGTAGCAGGTACTGTAGATGTGCGGTGTACTGTAACAGTACTATTCACAGTGGGTCCTTTGGGCCAAAAAATGGGATTTCAATCCTTATGTTCAGGATACTTGGCCTTGGGCCTTCAGGCAATGTAAAGGGTCTCCCTATACCCTCTAAAGAGGTCTTTTCTTTGATAATAAATTGAGGCTTCAGCCCCAACCGTTTTAAAAAAACCGTACTAGTATAGTGAATTTGGAAACATGGAAACAAAAACATTAACACATAAGTGAGATACATTATCTCCCACTAGGTTCTTCATGACCATCAACCTTCTTAGACAAATCAAACCTAATACATATCTTCCTAAAATGGGGAAGGAAACATAAAAATGGGTGAGATCAAATGAATAGAATGGGTAAAAAAATGGAGATATATATGCATAATCACAAGAATATATGTATAATAACATGATCAAAAAAATATAAGATCATACCCTTCATATCAAAGATCTTATACATTAATCATGGCATAAATCTTGGCAGTTCATATGACATGAATCATAGGTAAATAAAGATCATATTCTTTGAAATCATAACATAGGAATAAAACATGGAATTTTAGAAATCACATGAGCATATAATTTGATTTCCATAGTATCCAAGGAATATCTTCCAAGATCATCTTGCTAGTATATGTTCTCTTCCCATAACATCTTGGTAGTCATATTTTACTCTCATGGACATCTTAGTAGCTTGATATCACTCCCCATACTATCTTAGTAGTCATGGTTCACTCAAATGTCCATCTTAGTAGTCAAGGCTCATTCCCATGTCCATTTTAGTCTATCTCATGAGATATAAATCTTTACCCATTGCATTTTAAGGAGATATAGGTCCTATCCATTTCATAATGAAATCATACATACTTGTTCCACAAGATGATAAATAATCAAATCATTACCCATGAAATGAAATGTGTATTTTAATCATTTTATAATATCCTTACCATTTATGAAATTAAGGGTTCATAATCATTTTTTCATAAACATAACCCATGAAAAAAAGCGTGTTTCAAAATCATATTACTGGTGAAATAGAAACATGTTTCTTAAATATCATTCCATAAAAACATAATCCATTCAAAAAATGAATATGAATTTAAAAATTGAATAATTTCCCTAGAAATAATGAGTAACACTAATTCAGGTTATATTATATGGGAAATAATTTTGAAATATCTTTTAAAAACATTTCCTGGGGAATATATACTTTCTGCATTGAAAAATGATTTTTAAAACAGAAAACATTTTAAAAACCTTTTCTATGAAAATTTAATTGAAAACTTATAAATAAAGTATTAAATACCATAAAACATTTTAAAAATCATTTTTCCTTGAAAATGTGATTAATTTATCTTTTTAAAACATTTTTGAAAACAATTTTGAAATATGGTTTTTTTAATACAACAGATTTTCGAATGAAGAGAGAGGCGATCATATTTTATATAAAAACATTATCTTATATAAAAATGTCTTCAAAAATGGTAACAATACATTTTTGTTTCTTTAATTATCATAATATAAGAAATGTCATGAGTGTTCTTGAGATATATATCATGAGATTTCCTAAATTCTATCATAATCATAAATAATCTCGAAAAGCGATGAGATTGTGTCAATAATATCGTATCACTTGAAAAAGTGGGATCATACAATCCAGGAAATTAAACGAAATTACATGAAGCTTATAATATCATTAATATAAGGATATTCATGATATAACATGTAAAATTGAAGCATATACACCTCAAAAAATAATTTAGGTGCATAAAAAACACCCGAGTCTCGAAGAACGAAAATTGAGACAAAACTATTTTACTGATTTAGAAACTTTTTATACATAAACCCCCTAAAATAAAGGTCATAGAATGGATATGTGAATACCAATAAATTTAATTATAAAATATATATAATAAATTAATTTTCAGTACATACACCGCACAAAATTAGTGAGTTGTGATTATGACATGTATCTCGTAGAAATAAAAAGTGAGATGAAATCCCCTTAACTTGTGTCTTGAGTCTCATCATGCTCTTTAAAAACACCTATATAATAAATATAAATTTATTATAAATATTTTATATAAAAATATTATTATATCTGATAACATATATGGATTTATTATGACCATATATTACCCTCTTCTTCACAATCCAATGTAATGGTTTCTCTTTGGTTAATATCTTCTTTATTCTTCCCATGTGTATTAATATTTTATATCCTTGGTAATTATAATTATAACATGTTTCAAAAATATAAAACATTATATAAATACCAATTATATTTTTATTATAATAATCAATAGAATATAGAAGTATGAAATGTAATAAACTGTTCATGGAGACGGTTTGCCGTTCAAACGCATGGATGATTTTTCCGTTTTATTTGTCATATTGGAAGAAAGAAAGTAAAAGACATATATTTATATATATGAATTTATATAATTATCGATTTATAATTTTAATATCATATAAATTATATAATTTCACTAAACCCATATTTAATACATTCCATATAGTGCGTGAATAAGTCACATCGCTTTGACAGGGCGGTAGTCCACACTTGGTCAAACGAAATTACCGTATTTTCAAAAAATGTAATGTTAAAAAGATATGTGTTGTTAAAGGAATAAAGAAGATAAAATACATAATAAATATTATATATGACATATATAAATCTATTTTCTAGCACAATTTCTACAATGAGAGGTGGTAAAGGAAAAATGAACTATCATCATTTAGTGAGGCGGTTGTTTATTGAACACGTAAACAGAATGTTCGTTACCCATTAGATGGAGGTGTGTGTAAGTGAAGGTAAAACCCATTTCATAAAGAATATTAGTATATTTAATATACTGGTGTTATTATACAATAATGGTATAAATATATTTTATGGGGTGGATAAATAAAAAAATAAAGGATCTTGAGAGAAGACATTACCTCTTAATCGAGTAACTCCATTTGGTTTGTCCTAAAAAGATACCTTGGGTTTCTTTTTCTATAAGGGTAGGATTATAAGAGTAAGGGAGGGAAATTAGAAACTGTTTTGGAAAGATATTTGTGGAAAATAAGTGGTTTTAGAGGTGTGAAGAAGATGGAGAGGAGGTTTCCTTTTATAGGGGGGAAAGGACACACTTGGCATTTTTGAAAAAAAGTTAGATGTAGCCACGTCTTTACCTAAATAAATTCATAAAAAACATAAAAACGAAATAATTAGATGTTAATGGATGAATAATTTCCATCCAATTGGGTTTTGATAAGTGTATAGTTCATTTTGGGTCTCAAATTTAAGGATTAATACTCCGTTATCCTAATTTTTCTCTTAGTCATTGTAATTAATTTTATTCAATTTCACTAATATTTTTGGTAAAAAACTAAGATCAATTTATTATTCATTATAAAATATTTAGATTAAAAATTTGGAATATATTTTTCTAAATTATAATCACATAATTGACAAAAATTAAATTCAAATTAATCCCGCAATTGGGTTGACAACATAGGGATTTAATGTAAAAACATTCAAATGCTTGCTAAGTTTTTGTACCTAATTTGTAATTTAAATTGATTAAAATGACCTAAATTGTATTAATAGTTAAAAATATTATGAAATTAAACTTTTAAACAAATTTAACGTATTAGTAACATTATAAATAAATATGATGAAAAGATAATTTTGAATTAAAATATGGTATTTTTCATTATTCATAAAAAAATGATGTTGCTCAGAAAAATTCCATTAATTCACTCTATGAAAATGTTGAAAATATAAATTAAAAATGAATTTAATTTTATAAAATTAAATTTATAAATGTGTCTAAATTTAATTTTATTATTTTTCAAAGATTGACATGAAATGTACTTCTTTTGAGGAAAATGTATTTTTAAACATATAAGGACTTTACCAAAAATTATAACTTTTGATATCAATATATTTTATTTATATAAAACCATTATAATAGATATTGGGAAAATATGTATTTCTATTCATATTACTAAGTTAAACAACTATGTTATATTTATCTCATTTAAATAATTATAATAATTAAATGATATTTCATAGAAACATAAGTGTTGCGTGTAATGTACACCAAGTTAGTGTTGCATATAACATATGTCGAGTCGATACTGTGTAACATATGCCGAGTCGATTTTGTGTGAAAGAAATGTTTGACTTAGTGAATTTTAGGACACAAATTAAAATTAAATTTATTAAAAATATTGTCCACAAGAAATGGTGTGTTACATTCTACCCCCCATAAAATGAATTTCAACATCAAAAATTTTCACTGAGGTAAAAAATGGGGATACTTATACTTCATAATATTCTAATATTCCCAGTTATCTTTCTTTAACTGGTGATTTCTCCATAAAATCTTGACCAGGTGAGTGATCTTGTTTTATAGAACTTTCACTGATTGGTCCATAATTTCAACTAGTTGTTCTTCGTAAGTCAAATCCTGCTCCAGCAATACGACCTCTAAGTTTAGTACATGAAAAGTGTAAATTATTTTCTTTCATAGGAGATATAAATTTAACGCATCATGGAATTGAGAGATATTTCAAGGAACATCCAAGGGATATGCTACCATCTCGATATAATCAAAAATCTCAAAGTGACCGATATACCTAGGGCTTAGATTCACTTTCATCCCTAATATCATAAACTTCTTCGATGGTGAGATTCGTAGAAATACCTTTTAAGCAACTTGAAATTATAGATCACATTGACATTTATCGACAGAAGTATTATGATGGCTTTGAGATGCCTTAACCTGTTTCTAGACAGTTCTAACATTCTCAATAATTTTTTCAATGATCTCAAGTCCCCATAGCTTTCTTTATCCTACATCATCCCAAGACATTGAAGCTGAAAATTTCTTCCCAGAGAGGGATTCATAAGGTGACATATGAATTATTTAGTGAAATCTATTGTTTTATGAAAAATCAACATGAGGAAGGTGTTGATACCAACCACCTTTGAAATCTATGGAACAATATCTCAAAATATCCTCTAGGGTGAGAATTATTCTTTCAGATTGACCATCTAACTAAGGATGATATGCAGTGATGAAACATAATTATTTGTCAAGTTCTTGATGAAGAATTATCCAGAACTTCTAGGTAAACATCATATCCCTATCCAATATAATGTAATGGGGTAGTCCTTGAATCCTTACCACTTCCTTAATGCATATCCTGACAAGCTGATCCAGAGAGAGGTCTTCTCTGATAGCGATGAAGTGTACTGAATTATGAAGATGATCAAGTACCACCCATATATAATTAAACCCTTTAGAGTTTTTGGGTAGTCTAAGGATAAAATTCATAGTTATGATCTACATTTTCTATTTCGGTATTGGTAATGGATGCAACATCCCCTTTTACTTTTTTCTTTCGGCCTTAACTTGTTGGAATACCACGAAATGAGATACAAAGTCTACGATATCTCTCCTTATTTCATCCCACTATAAGTTTTATTTCTAGTCCTTTACATCTACATACTTAAAGGATGAATAGAGAATAAAAAACTATGAGCTTACTATAATATATCCTTATTCAGATATGGTATAGAAAGAACACATACATGGTTCCTAAATCGCATCATTCCATCGTGATCAAAGTTAATCTCTAGAAAATTTCAGAAATTATTTTGAAGCTATAATTCTTTCTTCTACACCTCTTTAATATGGAATTGGATAGAGGGTTAAATATTTATTTAAGAAAGATTTTATTTTCCCCTTCATTATAGATTTCTAGATCCATCCATTGAAAATACATAAATATTGGTTCTTTTGTGATCCTCATCATAGATAAGCTAGTATGATCTTTCTGACTCTCTGAATCAACCATCTTGTTCGCTTTACTAGGGTGGTAATGTATTGAGAAGTCATAATCCTTTATCAGCTCCAACCATCTATTCTAACACATGTTCAACTCCCACGTGAATATATATTTTAGTCTTTTATGATCAATATATATATATCAAGATTTTCTCCATAAGAATATTTCATCCATATCTTAAATGATAAAATTACAACTAAAAACTCCAATTCAAGCATTGGGTAATTTTTCATAGGAATCTTCAACTTTTGTGAGGCATAAGTGATACACATGTTATTTTTAATAAGAAAACATCCCTATAACTTATTCAACGCAATACTAAAGATTAAAAACCCTTATCCACTATAGGGTAATGTAACCACAGGTGCACTGAATAACCATCCCTTCAATTCCATGTAATTTTCCTAACATTCATCTATCTAGAGAAACGTCTCACCTTTTTTAGTTACCTTGGTCAGAGGATTAGATAGTTTTGAGAAGATTTCCAGAAAATATAAAAAATATCCAGATAAACCAAGAAAACAATGTATCTTAGTCACTGTGGTTAGTCTTGGAAATCATTCAATAGACACCACCGTTGATGGATATACTACTATACCATCTATTGAGATTGTGTTACCCAAAAATGAAACATTTTTCAGCTAAAATTCACACTTTGTACATTTTTTATAAATCTTATCCTTTATAGGGTCTTTCGTACAATTCTCAAGTGATCTTCATGCTCTTAATTTATCTATGAATATATAAGAATATCTTCTATAAAGACTAGTAAACACCAATTAAGGTAATCTATAAATAATATATTAATTAAATACATGATGATAGAATGGGAATTAATATGACCAAAAGGAATCACTATATATTTATAATGTCCATAAATTGAATGGAATTTCTTCTCAGATATATCCTCTTTTTGGACCTTCAATTTATGAAATCTATTACTAATGTCAATCATGGAAAATTATTGAGCCCCATGAAATTGATCAAACAAGTTATAAATATTGGGGAGATGATATTTATTATTTATGATGATTTTTTTCAAATCCTTATAATAAATTCATAGTCACATTTATCCATATTTCTTTTTCACAAGAAGAACTAGTTCACACAAAGGTTACACACATGGCCAAATGAATCATTTATTATGGTTTTCATGGAGTTTCTTCTTCAATTCCTATTACCTAATTGTATCCATTCTATAAGGAGTCCTTTAAATTTTTGTAGAACTAGGTATGAGTTCTATTGAGAACTCAACATCATGTTTTGGTGGAAGGCTAGTAAACTCTTTTGGAAAGACATCCATCAAATCTTATATTATAGGCACATCATCAATGTAAATTTTCTCCCCAGACATTTGGGATAAACAACCCTTCTGAATGGGTATTAAGACCCATACACTAGATGTATTCTAAATAGGAAGTTCATACATATCATCACATTGATAGATAATCATAGGAGGTTTTGAAATATAAAATTTAACATCCAATCCTTGAAACATAATTTTGGATTTATATAGAGAAATCAAATCAATGACTAAGATGACATAATCTTCAACCAAAAGAAAAATGGAATGATTTTTAGGAAGAACGATTCCATAAACATCAACTGGAATGCAATTATAGACTAGTTATATAATCATCATACAATTAGGGGTTTTCAATACTAATTCTATATCTAATTGTTTTGATGGAATCTTAAAAGACATATATAATTATTTTGATATAAATGAGATGGTAGATCCAGAATCAAATATGGGCTTAGAAGTTCTAGAGTGAATGGTAATTGTACATTTCGTCATGGCGTTATCATGCCCATCATCATAAATAGCGATTGCATGTGATTTCCAGTTGTTCCTCGGCTTAAGATGATGTTGACATCGATCATCATCACCGGCCCTTGGGTTTGGGTAGTGTTTAACATAATTCCAATTCTCCTTACACTTGCAAAACTGAATTGTGGGAGGTGAATTATGTTCCACTTTTTACCCATTCAAAATTTTATCCAACTTCTTCCCATCACTTCAGTAATCAAATGCCTGATGGCATTCCCTTCTACACTGAAAACATTTATGAGAACCCTTAAGGAAATTTCCTCCACGTTATTCCCACACTTATAGAATAAATAAAATATCATCTTCTTTTCTTCATCATTTTATTATTTCCTTTAAACTCCATCATCTTTTTATTGAAAAAACCATGGGATTGATACGTGGCTTTAACCTCCATTTCAACATTGATTGCACAACACATAATCTATTCATAGATGCTAAAGTCTATTATGGCCAGTGTAGCACCTCGAGTTTTTATAGACCATTTTTTCTGAATGAATTAAAATTTTCATTTATATCTTGATATTTAAAAATTCAAACATTCCATTTACACTAAACTTTATTGTTGTATGTTACACCAAGCATCGAGTTGGTGTACGATACACGAAACATTGAGTATATATTTCTTTCAATGTATAAAAGAACTATGTTTGTATTATATTATATTCAACACAAAAGGAGTCTTGTACTTCATGTAACACTGACATGGTTTATGTTTCACGCAAGAGCATCCTTCCTCCATTGCTTGCGTATTATGCAATACCGAGTTTCACTAAATAACAATATATTATTGAAATATTATTATTTAATGGGATATAAACAAGCCATCATGAATAATATTAACCACATTTTTAATTATATATAACATTAAAATTCATCTTATGTATTTTCTAAACATGATGTAAGAAAAAATTCAATTTTTTAGATAAAAGAAGTATTTTTAAAAAAATGCAATTTTGCCGCCTTTTGATGGCGTACCCACTTAAAATATATTTTTTAATAATTTTATATATTATATTGGAAAAAATATACTTCTTATTTAGAATTAAGGAAAAAAATTTACATTGGTTGAATATTTTGTATTTTTTTGATAAAATTTATATTTTAATGAATAGTGAAAAATACTATTTTTTAATTCAAAACTACCTTTTCATTTAATTTATTTATATAGTTTGATTATCATTTTAATTGGTTTTTAATTTTAGTTTTATTAATTTTTTATATCATTTAATCTAATGATTTTCATTGGAAGTAATTTCACATTTAATTTTCCCATGTACACATGCCCATCTTTTGATAGTTTTTATTTCCTAAAAACCCTCTATCTAGTTTTGACAACATGAATTAATTTAAAATTAATTAATGAAAATTGTGTGTTTTAAATTTTGAAAAATGGATTCCATATTTTGAATCAATGGGTCCAAAATATGTAAATAGGTTACTTTTATTTTTTGGAAATTATGAATAGTAACAATGGAAATATTTATTTACCACAGTTAAATGTAAATCGAGTAAATTAGGGTAACAGATAATATGATAAAGATAATAAAATTACCCTAAAATCAGAAAAAAAAAAAGCCTATTAGGTTAATCAAAGTCGACAAATATCACCTAGGAGTTGTAATTGAATCATTTAATCGACTTTTTCCATAAAAGGGATGTAATTATAATTAAAACAAAATAAAGTGACAACATTTTACTCTATTATTTCTTATAAGTATAACAATTTTAATATATTGATTAAAATGAAAAACATCAAACAAAAATAGTCTCTAGAAAGATAATATAATTATCTAAATCATTTGAATATATTTATTATTTTAGATGTTAAATAATTACCATTAATTATGACACAATAGTGATGTATAAGTTATTCTTTTAATAGAAATATCAAATAAATGGTTTCAAAAATATTTAAATTAATATAATATAAACTAATTAATTTTTTCAACGAATTTTCTAGGTTTCTATGACATGTTAGCAGTGTATTAAATATTTTTTTTTGAATTTATCTTCTGTGTGGATTATATTTAATGTCAAATAAATGAATAGTGTTAAAATTGACACAATTGATATTTTATAAAAATGACATATTATAAAATTAGATAAAAATCATAAAAATACTTAAAATTTAAAAATTTGAAAATATAAGTTCTAAACATTCCATAAGTATAAAAATATTAACAATTTACGGCACATAACTAAATATTTATAACTATTTAATACTTAGAATATTATTACCACAATTAAAATTAAATAGTTTAAATAATGATAAATCAAAATGATAAGGTTAAAAATAATATAAAAAATGCCTAAAATTTATTAGTTGCGATTATTTCAAACCCTAATCATCTTATATTATAAATAAATGATTTTGGTACCATTATAAACTAAAACATAATTTTTGATAAATTAATATGTCAAGACTTTCCTGAAGTGACCCTCCTCCCTTTAATAAAAGACCACAACCACTACCCACTCACTAACACCTTTAAAGCCCATTTTATCATATAAAATCTACTAAAATAAGATCCCAACATCATTAAATTCCTCCTATACTCAAAACTATTGTATGAAACCCTTCATAGGAAGACCTTTTGTGAAAATCATAATGAGATACTAGAAAAATTGGTAATTGTTTTATCACCTACATCAAAATTATTTTATTCTTATTCTTCTTATTATTATGTTATTATCTAACTAAATTAATAAATTATGTATCCTATACATGATTATTGGTTATTATAATTTCGGGAAAACCTTATACCTCCTTTTATCCATCCTACGAATAATAATATCACCATGTGTGTGTACATACGTATTACCATCTCCACACCATGGTGTAATTTATTATTCAAAAATACAAAATTTGGGTGGTTATAATAATGATTATAATGGATGTAAATAATTATATAAAATCAATTTTGTTATTAATATACCATAAAATTTGATACCATTTAACCATTCGATGAATGATATCATCTCTTGTACATACGTACGACCTACCATCTCCATGACAGGAGGAGATTCATTCTCCACCTCAACCATTAAAGAATGATTATAAATTATAAATAATATATTATAATGAAATATATGAAATTATAAATATGATAGATTTATGTATATATATATATATCATTTAATTGCTTCATTCAATTCAATAAGGAGATGGAAACAATGTTCATGCATACGTACGACCTACTGTCTCCATGAACAGTGCATTCCATTTCATATATCTATCTATTATATATATTTATATACTTAATATATAAGATATATAAACAATCGTGTACATTATGTAACTATATAAACCATTATCTAGGTAATAATATCAAGAATTACAAGTCAAACCATGTAAGATAAATAAAACGATCATTACCCAAATTGTTGCTTTAACATGGAATTGATAAATGAACGGGTAATATAAAGTCATAAGTGAATCATATATGATATCATAAATATTTTTATGGTTATTTTAGAAGTCAATAATATGTTTAAACCCACTATATTGGAGTTTCAAACACAAATGTAAGAAATCAGACATAAAATTAAGGATAATTTTGCAATCTCTTTATTATCTGAGATTGTTTATTCGTAAGTATTTACTAGGATATATTTAACATACATGTACTATTTCCTAAATATATAATATTCTTTGTATTCTTCTAATATTTTTTAACATGAATTTTTCCCATAGGTAAATTTTTATTAAATTTTATGGATGGAATCTTTAATTTGTTTCCCATACGAGTTATTTTTTAACTTTTCCGACAAGTGTACAAGAAGAATGTTTTTAGCTTATAAGACATGAATGGATTTTTACGTATTCGTAATTCCATATTTCCATGAATCTTCCTATATATTATTTCATGTTTATTTTCAAATAAATACTTTTTCTTTTTAAATTGTGTGAAATTTTGAGAGAAGAAAATGTTTTTGGGAAAGAATGGATATTTTCCCCAAGAATTATGTTCAGGTGTTTTTATCAAAATTATATTCCATATATGATAAAATAGGGTTATAATTATCTCCCTATTATTAAATTGATATTTTTATGTTTATTCTGAAATTATATTTATGAAATAAATTTATTTTTTATGGATTATGATTGAATGGTGTTTAAGAAATCCATTTTATTTCATGGGTTATGCTAGGATGAATGATTTATGTTTCTGTAGCACATGTAAGAATTATTTCATTATGAGATGGGTGGGACCTATATCTACCTCTAATTAATTGTTTAAATATTTATATCTCATGAGATATACTTCATTAGAATGAAAATAAAATCTAGTTCGGTAATATAGGGCTGGAACAACAAGTAAATTCAGTTCAGTATTACATGGAAGGAACAACAAGTAATCCTAGTTCAGTAATGGACTTTGTACACTGTAATGGTCTTGGAAGCAAGGCCTTGGCTACTATGGAAATAAAATTATATTCTTATTTGTTTTTCAGAATTCCATGTTTTATGCCAATTCAATTTTCCCATAGTTCATTATTCCATTATGATTTATGCCTTATGAACTACAAAGATTTATTTCATTACTCAAGATTTTGGTATATGCTAAATATCTTTTTTTTTAAATTATGTTTATGTTTTTACATTATTATGTTTTTTTGTAAGATATTTTCTATGATTACCCGTACTAAGTATTTGATCTCACCCTTTTTTATGTTTTATTTTTCCCCAGATATAAAAAAAGGTTTTAGGTTGGAAAACAAAAGGGGAAGATCTTTATAGGTGATGTTAAAAATCATTCACAAGTTTAGAATATTATGTTCCATGTTTCCAAAATAACTAAATTAATATGGTCTTTGGGGGTATATTTATATAATTTATTATGTATTCCAAATTTAAAAATGCATTGTCCATGTACATCAAGCTTAGTTCATTACAGTTTGTATCAGAGTGATGGTTTTGGAAACCATTGGACACTAGGATGTGAAAACTTTAGTGAGATCAATGGAGATATATCTAAGGCTGTTTCTATGAATATCCTAAGGATAAGTCAAGTATAGGTTACAATCCAAGAGTTTTTTTAAAATTATAAATAACCTAAGAATAACCTAAGATATCATAGATTGAAATATTATAATTAATTTACCTTACTTATGTTTTTTTTAATCTCTAATATATATTTCTCACACATTTCATTCCAGTCTTAGTAAATTTCCATTAATACATAGAACAATGGTTAACCATTGAATGTTTCAAATGTGGAAATTATGGGAATATTGAAGATCAATTTCCAATGTGGAAATATCTTGAAGTGAATCATGATGATGGTACAAGTATTGGTCATATTGATGAGGATTAAGAGATTATAAATGAAATGTGAAAGTTATGTGATGTTATACCATTATTTTTTACATTAAACCTAAGATGATTGAGGTTAAGAAACCATAATGCATGATTCATATTTTAAGAAAGATGAAGATGATGGATCCTGAGTAATGATTTAAGAATAATGTTTGATGATTGAGGTGTATATGTTTCAAAATTCACAGCTTATGTTATATGAATCAAGAAATATTTAAGTGTTTTTAGTATATGTTTGTCATTAACTACTAGAAAGGATATGCTGAATATTTCTAAGGATCTAAAAAGGTGATTTAAGGGTAAGGTGATATACTTGGAGAACACATGATTAAGGGAAAGATAACCCTTAATATGTACTTTATATTTAGATAATGATTTTTGGATAATGAAATATTGGATATGAATAAGTAAATAGGATGATTTTAGTTTTATGGGAGTTAATTATGGATTTATTGGCAAGTGGGTTATGCTATCATGGATGAATTATAAAACCTTTTGGGACTTAAGGAAAATATCTAACAAATTCCAGAATAAGGAAACATGCATGTTTTCAATAAGGATATATGGAAATTTAGGTTATCACCCCGAATCAAGAGAATGCACGATTAAGTCATTAAAATTATTGAAATGTGACCAAAAAAATATATCTTATGATATATGGGGTATAACTGAAGGAATTTACATGCAAGTTATATGACCTTTCCTGTAATTATTTTTTTGGTATTGTGAGTTTGGACAGAATTATTTTGGATAAGCCTAAAATTTTGAATGAATTAAGTTAGACATGAGATAATATTAATTAAGGATATTTATTTAAATATTATTTTAAGAATTTTATAATAGTATATTTTTAGAAAAAGGTAAACCCACAGGATGGAAAACAACCCATTGTGTTGGAAAAGGATGTGAGAATCAAACCCATAAACGATGTACGAAATGAATGCATCGCCTACCACTGGCCTACAGGAAATCCCTAGTTACTATAAATTAGTTTTATTTTATTTAACTGGTTTGATAGATAAAGTATAAGTCCATTTTTAGAACCATATACGATTAATATCACCATATATGGACTTATGTATATTTAATAACTTGTGATCATATTTTTGAGATAAATACAGTCGGAATGACCTATCATTCTATTTAGGAATCACATGATCTTCTAACACTTTAGGATTGTCAAATTCAACATCATTTTGTTGAATAGTAGATAATGTGGAAGTTATTCATGGCACAACCAAAGATGAGATTGTACTGAAATCAAGTAAGTATTTCTACTCATGTTATTAAACATTAGGAAAAGGATCCTGAAATACAAAAATGTTATTATGGTACCTTATCATTTGATGAATTATATGGTCCCTTAAATCATCACGGATTTATGGCTTTCTGGTTTTTAACTTTCTCCAAACATTGTTTTCTATCACTGTCCATCAGAAATTTATGGTTATATTTATCTTCCATATCCATTTTTTTTACTTCCCACTTATGTTCTCATATGTGGAAACCTAGTGATGAGTTTATTTGGGTAACCATTAATTTTTTATCTTTCTTTTTTAGAATTATGTTTTAGTATTCCTTTATACGATTTGAGTTTCTGTGAAAGTAATTTTCAAGTAGTAAACTCTTTATAACCCTAATAAATTTTCAGGGAGAAATTAATTTTAATGGGGGTATAATGTAAGACCGTGAGTTTTTAAGGACCATTTCTTTCAAATAAATTAAAACTTTCTTTTATATCGTGTAATGAACAATGTCAAACATTCCTTTCACACTAAACCGACTAGTTTTATGTTACACGTAACACTGAGTTGGCGTACGATACACAAAATAATAAGTATAGATTTTTTTTCTATGTATATAATAAAAATGTTTGTATTTTGTTATAAAAAACAACAAAGGATTCTTTTAATACATGAAACACAGACTTGGCTTACATTACCCGTAAGAGTGACCTTCCTCGACAGCTTGAGTTGTTCACAATACTGAGTTTCATTGAATAACGATATATTATTAAAATATTATTGTTTAATGGGATATAAAATATCCATCATTAATATTATTAACCAAATTAGGAATTTTATAGAATATTAAAATTCATCATATGTATTTTTTAGACATGATATAAGAAAAAATTCAAATTTTTAGATAAAAGAAGTATTTTTCAAAAAATGTAGTTTTATCAGCTTTTACGGGCGCACCCATTAAAAATATAGATTTTAAAACATTTATATATTCTATTAGAAAAAATAAACTTATTTTTTTATAAAAGGGACAAAAAAATTTACTTTGGTTTAATCTTTCGTATTTATCTGATAAAATTCATATATTATTGAATAGTGAACAATACACTATTTTAACTGAAAACTGCCTTTTCATCTAATTTATTTATATAGTATTTTTTTAATTGTTTTTAGTGGGTAATTAGTTTTTCTAATTTAATCAAATGTTGTCTATTGGAAGTAATTTCACATTTAAATTGGACAAAACCACGTGTCAATCTTTTTATAGTTTTCACTTCTTAAAAATCCGCATTCTAGTTTTGACAATGAGAATTAATTTTAAATTATTTAATGAATCTTCTGTATTTTGAATTTTAAAAAATGTATTCCATATTATGAATTATTGGGTCCAAAATATGTTAATAGGAAAATTTTATTTTTTTGGATATTATGAATAGTAAAAACAATAATTTTTATTCACCACTATTAAAGGTAAATCATGTAAATTAGTGTAACAAACAATAAGATAAACGTAATAAAATAACCATAACACCGGAAAGATTCATATTGGATGAATTACAGTAGATAAATATCACCTAAGGGTCGTAATTTATTCATTTAATGGACTTTTTTTCATAAATGTTATGCTATTATAATTAAAACAAATGAAAGTGACA
Organism: Viscum album; assembly: GCA_963277665.1. NCBI lineage: Eukaryota > Viridiplantae > Streptophyta > Magnoliopsida > Santalales > Viscaceae > Viscum > Viscum album. Next base: position 1,758,899,477 of record OY728120.1, on the reverse strand, counting down.
ACAAGACACTCTCTTATCTCTTACAAGTATAATAATTTTAATATAGAGACAAACCAGATAAAACATAGAAAATAAATAGTCTTAAGAAATATAATAAAATTATCTACATCATGTGAATTTATTTAGAATTTTTACAGATTAAATAATTACAATTAATGATGACCCAATAGTGATGTATAAATTTTTTTATTAATAGAAATATGAAAAAAAAGGTTTAAAAATGTCGAATGAAATATAATATGAAGTAATTAATGTTCCTAACAAATTTTGTAGGTTAATATAACATTTTAGGAGTGTATTAAATATGTATTTTCAAATTTATCTTCTATGTGGATTATATTTAAAGTAAAATAAATGGATAGTGTCAAAATTGACACTATTGAAATTTTATAAAAATAACATATTATAACATTATTTAAAAATCACAGAATATATAAAAATTACAAATTTAAAATTATAAGGTGTAAAATTTCCCAAAGTATCGAATTATGGACAATTTAAAACACATAATTAAATATTTATAACCATTTAATATTTAGAATATTATTACCACAAGTAGAATCAAATAGATTAAATAAGGGTAAATTAAAATGATAAGGTTAAAAATAAATTAAAAAAAATGTCTAAATTTTATTGATTAAGAGTATTTGGACCCATACTAATCTTATATTCAATATAAATTTGTGTGGGACCATTATAAACTGAAAATAAATTTATAATAAATTAATATTTCAACACTTTCCTATAGTGCCCCTCCTCCCTCTTATAAACGAACACCACCTCTACCCACTTACTCACACATTTAGAGCCCTTTTTCTCATACATACTCTACTAAAATAATCTCCCAAAATCCCTAAATTTCTCCTAGAAGACACAATTTTTGCTCAAAGACATCCTACGGAGACTTTTTTTTTAAATCAAAAAGAGATACTTGAAAAAGATGTAATTGTTTTATCACCAATTTCAAAGTTCTATTCTTCTTCATCTTCATATTATTTTGTTTTTATCTTAATTAAGTAATAAATATTTTATCCTATACATTATGAGATGTTATTATAACTATGTTAAATCCTTATACCTCCTTTTATCCATCCTACGAATTACAATATCACTATGCATGTATACGTATGACTAACCGTCTCCAAGCCATTATGTAATTTATTACGGAACAATTTTTAATTTGGATGTATATAATGATGATTATAATTTATTTAAATAATTAATATAACATGATAATTATTCTTTATAATTAATATACAATCCAATTTAATACCATTTAACAATTAAGTGAATGATATCATCACTCGTGCATACCAACCACCTACCATCTCCATGACGCGATGAGATTCTACCTCCACTTTAGCCATTCAAGAATAATTATAAAGTATATATGAAAGATAATCATGAAATATATGACATTATAATTATACTGGATTTATGTGAGTATATATATATATATCATTTAATTTCTTCATGTAATTCAATAAAGAAACGAAAACAATGTTCATGCATACATACGAACGACCGTCTCAATAAATGGGGTATTCCATTTAATTTATCTATCTATTATATATATTTATATACTGTTTATATATGATATATAAATCATGTTTTACATTATGGAACTAATTAAATAATTATATATATAATAATATCAAGAATAACAAGTCAAAACAAGTAAGATAAATAAAATGATTATTACCTAAACATTGCTTTAAGATGGAATTGATAAATGAACGAGTAATATAATGTCATAATTGAATCATATATGATATCATTAATATTATTATGGTTCTATTAAAATATAGTAATACTTTTAAGCCCACTATACTATAGTTTTGGATATCTACAGAAGGAATCAGAACTAAGGTAAGGGATAATTTCACAATCTCAATATTATTTGAGATTGTTTATTTGTAAGTATTTACTAGGGTATATTAATCATGCACATCCATGTTTCCTAAATATATAATATTGTTTATATTATTATACTATTGTTTAAAGTAAATTTTACCAACTTTTAAATTTGTATTAAATGGTATGGATGGAATCTTTCACTCGTTTTCCATACGAGGTACTTTTGGACTTTTCTAGAAAGAGTACGGGAAGAATGTTTTTTAACACATACAACATGAATGGATTTTTACAAATTAAAAATACCTTATTTCCATGAGTATTCCTATAAAAACTTTAAGGTTTATTTTTTACTAAATACTTTTCATTTAAAATTGTGTGGAATTTTGAGAAAAGAAAATGTTTTTGAAAAAGAAAGGATATTTTCCTCCTGAAATAAGTTCAAGTGTTTTATCAAAGTTATTTTCCATATAAGATGAAATCAGGTTATGTTTATATCCCTATTATTCCTTTGATTTTATTTTGATTATGATGGAATTATTTATATGAAATACATTTATTTTATATGGATTTTTATTGAATGATGTTTAGGAAACCCAATTTATTCTTGGGTTATGCTATGATGAATGATTTATGTTTTGTGGAACATGTAAGAAGGATTTCACAATGAGATGGGTGTGACCTGTATCTCCTTCCAATTCATTGGGTAATGATTTATATCTCATGATATAGAATTGGTAAGAATTTCAAGTAAATCTGGTTCAGTAATACAGGGCTAGAACGATAAGTAAATCTAGTTTAATAATACTTGGATAGAACGACAAGTAAACATAGTTCCGTAATGGAATTTTTCCACTATGATGGTTTTATAGGAAATTCCATGGCTACTATAGAAATCATATTTTGTTCTGATTTGTTTCCCAAAATTCCATGTTTTACACTAATGATATTTTTTCATTATTCATGATTCCATTAGGATTTATTCATTATGAACTACCAAGATTTATTTAATGACTCAAAATTTTAGTATATGTTAAATGTGGTATATTTTTTTAAGTTATGTTTATGTTTTTACATTCTTAGGTTTATGTTTTGTAAGATATTTTCCATGATTACCCTTACTTAGCATTTTATCTCAACCATTTTTTTCTTTTACCTAGGATATAAAGAAAGGTTTTTAGTAGGAAAAAAAGTGGGGATCTTAATGGGAGATGTTAAAGATCATTTACCAAGTTAGTAGATTATGATCCATGTTTCCATGTACACTAAACTAATATGATATTTGGGAGTATAATTGCCTTATGTATTAAGTATTCCACAAAAATAAATTTAATGTTCATGTACATCAAGCTTGGGTATTTATATCCAGTTCCCTTATGAGACATTCCTTTTAAGCCACTGATGGACATATCAACATTACTCTTAGTTTGGATTATAATTCCCAAATAGTACTCACAAGTCATGCGAAATTATTCTCGTAGGTACCAACAGATTCATCATTACTTTGATTCAACTCAAGGAACCCTTTCTCCATATTGGTATGAAAAATACTCGGAAAGTACTTATTGAAAAATGAGTTCTTAAACTCATCCCAATATAGGATTAAATATCATCTTACTGCCTTTTATTCATGATTTATGTCCACAACTACTCTGTTTTTACATCTAACTGAAAGAAAACTAGAATAATTCTCTCATGTTATAAAAATTTAAGGATGGAAAATATGTTTTCAGTTGTACTGATCCATTGTTCAGCAACAGGTGAATCCTAATAGCCTATGAAAGAAATTGGTTGTTGCCTCATGAATGAATCAACTGAATGTTTTCCCTTCTTTTTTCATTTAGAAGTATACCATGGTTTATAACATTAAAAATATGTGTGATAATATAAATAATATCTTGCATTCCATCTCCAATAGCTTCCAATTTCCCATGATGAAAAACATTGCATCATCTATCACAATCATAATTAACGTTGTTCCTATTAGGGTCCTTCCATTGACTTAAATCATAAAGCATAGAGTAAGAAACAATTTTCATAGTGATTAGCCACATAATCATGAAAAGTAACTTATATGTTTCCTATGTTATGATAGATTCCTTAATCTATGACACCTTGGGTTTATCCTTGGTTATTCATAGATAAATTCTATTTAAACCCATCATGATTGCTTGTGAAGTGTTTTTTAATTACCAAATCTTATCCCCCAAAAGTGTCAAACTAGGTGTGCAGCAAGGCCCGTTTTCATGTACCAAATTACCCCGAGTCAGGACCGAACCATCAATATAATGATATTATTATAAAATTCTTATCATTATTCAAAGAGACTCATACACACATATGTACACATATGAATATCTACGGAGCGATGCTCTAAGGCCCATGAAATTTTATAAGAAATAGAAATATTATTATTGACATCTATTCTGCAACAATATATCTTTATTAAAATATAAAATTTACTAATTCAAATTACATCCCTCAACCTGACTCCAAAATTGTATAATACATCAGTGTATCTATTACCCTCTCTATATATATGATATAAACACTATTCAATTTTACTCTAATAGTCACTATAGTTCACCAAATCTATTGCATGCCTCCAAGAGAGAGATGATATCCTCAAGATGATGGACTACATTATAAATTAGGTGTATAGATCAATCCATAGTTTTCGTATGTTATTAATTCTCACAATTTCAATATATAAGAGAACTCCTTCCATTTATTCTTCATAAGCCTAATTCATTTAATAAAATTATCCAAAATATGAGAGTGCTCACACTTTTGAGTCCCTGAAGATTCCACCACAAAAAAGGCATTGGGTTTGAATTTTGAAGCCATACCCATGTTTATATTGATCTAAAATATAATGGGATGGTCCCAATAAATATTTACATATATGATATATTTTTTTAATCTTCAAATACACATCCTATAATGAAAGATAATTACTAGATTATGTTTCCTATGAATCAAATTATTATTCTATCTACTAACATGATAATAGAATGAATATTCCTCGAAATATTATATTTTTCAATTATATTAATACCATATATATTGATATTCATGTTCCATCATATAAAATTAAATGGTTCAACAATATTATTTTAGTGAACATTCTTCATCTAAACAAGTAAACCACTTTTTATAATGTACTAGGATATAACTATTGGGAACATCATTGAAAGGACCCAAATAACATTTTCTAGAATCATAATCTATTTATCATTAAAAATTTATAAATGAAGAAATATTTTCAACATTATCTTGTCTTTCCCAATAGTTTCTACACATAGTGATAATAATAAGTCCATTATCATGATGCAGTCTTTTATTGGTATCCAATAGTAATCCTCCCTGTAGTTTTATTTATATTGGGTTAGGGGAATCTACAGATCAATGGATTGATTTAACTAGGGATAAATACATATTGGGTTTCCCATATGGAAATTAAAACATAATATTATGGTAAGAGTACCATTCCACATCATCTACTAAATTATGGTGTATTGGATGGGCTTGAAATGATAAATTTAAATACATTCAATCATAAGAACCTATATTTAGTTTAGGGATGATTCAAATCTATTCCAAATTCCTACAATAGGATCTTGGATCTTCTTTATAAATCCTTCATCCAAGGTATATTTTGATTTATAATACATCCAATGTATGTCATTTAATTGAGGTATATTATCCATATGCTATGATTCATAACATATTTGATTGAATTTTTAATGCAAGGGAAATTTTAAATGTAAAGATATTACATCCTTCTATAAATTAGCCACTCTACAAATTTCAACATAAAAAATTGAATATTGTTTGAATTGATAGTGACTATCCACTATAAGAACAGAGACTAAAAACAACCATTTAAAAGTGTGAGCATATTGATTCCCATAATTAAGTAATGTAATTTTTTTAGTGTAGTTTTTTCATCAAATTTCATATGGCTATTTTATGTGAAAAATTCACATGTAAAATTCCACTGAAAATTTCCATTGGAAATTTCTTTCAAATTTATAACTTTAAATTTCAATTATGAATTTACACTATAAATTTTCATCGAAAATTATCAATATATACTCTTTACACATAAAATATTTATTTATATAAATATATAACATACAATTTAGTGGAACCGTCGGCCTTCGAGTTTCCCCATCGATGTCGGCCTGCCTCTCGCCTTAATCCACCTTCACTGGATAGGTATTCATTCGGCGGCACGATGAAGGTGCAGCGGTCGGTTTCCAGTTTCCGCGTTTGAGGGTTTCTTCTTCGTCGTCGGTGTGTACGCTAGGTGGTCTGCTGCAGTCTACGAGTTTTTGGAAGGCGGCGACAGGATCTTTGTTCTGTTTTTCGGTTTTTTTTTCAGAGTCTTCGGCGCTCAGGTGGGCTTCGGCATGGTTAAGGGTTCTTGATCTTGGATCTTTTTCATTACTTTTTTGTTCGAGATTGGATTTGTCTTTTGCTGCTCGCGCGTTTGTTCGGTTTCTGGGTTTTGCGTTGATGTGCTGTGGATGAGTCTGCTCTGGGTTCTCCGTGCCTAGCGTTGTCCGATGGTGAGTATTTTCGGCCGGTTTGAAGGCTGGGTTATGGTTTTGGGTTGTATGGTTCATGAATTTCGATTCCTGTTGCGCTGTATGAGGGTTTATCAACGCGAAGCAGTGGAAACGGTGGTTGTGCTGGTTGAATTTGAACCGGTGGTAATTTCTGACCATGATGAACTCTGGAATTTTTGATGTGTAATCGTTGCAGCACCGGTGTGAGGTTTGAAATTGTTAGGTTTGATTAATGGGACATTGCACTCTGTTTACTTGCAAGGGATTGGCCCGGATGAGGTTTTGAGCATGGAGCGTTCTCCTTCTAATCGCTATTTGGATTTGGATGATCGAGAGGGTATGGCGTTTTCCATCGGTACCGGGCCCGTGCATTCTTGCATGGGACAGCTAGCCGAGCAGCGACGAGAAGGTGAACGTTGATTGTATTGTTTATCTGCTAGGGTGGGGCTTTTCCTTTCTCTTGAATTGAAGTGTATTTGGTCTTGATGGTCCTGGCCCATAGAGGCATGGTTGTTCATGAAGTCTTTGATGTTGTTATGGTTTTCCACTTTTTCCTCAAAAGTGATTTTGAAATAAAAATTTAATTTTCAGCAGCAATGTGAATATTTTTAGAATAAATAAATACATATTTTAATATGTATATAAATATTAAAATATTAATTCCTCATAGAATTTTGTATAAATATAAATTTACAATTTATCAAATCAATTTTCAAGTAAAAACATTGAGATAGATTTATTAAAAAATTTATTACAAAAAAAATTTTAAAAATGGAACTTAATTTTTAAATGAAACATCCAAAATTTAATCACAATTATTTAAATTGAAATTCAATGCGAACATTTCAATTTTTTTTGGAAATTATAAACATTAAATTAAACTTTTATGAAAAACATAAATAATTTATGTATGATAATTTTTATGAAAAACCAAGTTGAAAATTTTCATCCAGAAGTAGAATTTTAAAAATTAAATATGTATAATTTGAAATTATTAAAAAACAAATTGACATTTTCAACAGTAATTAAATTTCAAAATTTTAAAATAATAGTGAAAATTTATACATATATACCTAAATATTGTATAAATTCCACTAATACATTTATATATATAAATTATTTGGTAAAATTTGAATGAATATTATCTCTAAATATTTTCCAAGAAAAATTTTAATTAAAATATACACATGAAATTTGTAGTGCATATTTACTATGCAGCATAAACCATAGAAGTTTTTACCAAATTTAGATAAACATTTTCATTAGTGTTTAAAATTAATTGGATCCTAAATGATCAATGTAATTTGTCTCAATATAATGATGTTCAATACAGTGAGTTTTTAATAACTTTGTGAGACTGGAGGATTTTTTGTGGCTTATTCTGGTTATTGAGTTTCTTCTATTTTTCATCTCTATAGATGTACATAAAATATGAATGAATATAAAAAATATTTTACCATTATTATAAAAATGTTTAGAATTGTTGACCTAGGTATATGATTTGTGGGTTCTAGTAATATATTATTTAGTATGAATGAGTAAATTTTTAAAATAGTAATGAAATTTTTAATTGGACTATCCAAACAATGTTTCCAGAAGGATTCAGCCAAGGACATTGAAACCTTGATTTATATTGATGAAAATGGTTGGATAATTTCAATTGATTTTTTTAAATATTCCTTCAGAAAGGAAGTTACTGTTATTTTAGAAACTCTATGACGTTTTTTGGATTTTAGAATGATATTATTAACAAATAGTTTTAAAGAGACTAGTGGTTATATAAGTTAAAAAATAGATTATTATACTAGTAAATGATTATATTGTTTTCACATAATATCCTAAAGATTTTAGGATATATTTTAGTAAAGGAAAATGAATGTATTTTCATTTTATTACTATAGAAAATTCAATATCACATTATCATATTGGATTTTATGATATACTAAATAGCAACAATGTAACTAGTTGTATTGATTTAAAGGGAAATTATGATAAAATTTTCTCCATGTTAAATGATGATGATGTTAAGAATAGAAATAGTTACATGTTTTAAATTGATTTTAAGATAATAACATTTGTTAATTCTAATTTAAGTGTTTTGAATATGTTAAAAGAGTTAAATAATATTAATATGATTCCTATGTGTTACATTTATTGATATTGGAATACATTATAGATTTTATTATTGAATGTTTGGGGGGGGGGGTTTGTTATACATTCACATAAATATGAGATAGAAATTATGCATAAAGGCAATGAGTTATTAAAACTCATAAAATAAAGAAAATATATTGTTTAATAATGATTTTATCTTATATAATATAATAAAAAATCTATTATGTACGTTTTTTGAAAAATATTCACGATCATTTTTAGAATATAAAATATTTACTAGTTTTATAATTATTTAATTCATCATTTATCAAACACTCATATTTGAAAAACATTCACAATAACTCTGATATAATAAAATTCCATAGAATAAAACATTGTGTTATCCCTTATAAGTGTTCAACATGGATTATTATTGACTATGATGATATGATTATATTAGGTCAGGTTGATTATTATTATCAATACAAAGAATTTTATTTGAGATATACTGTATAGACCCATTAGGTAATATTTAGAGTCTTATTACATAGAATTACATTACAATTTATAACACAAGGAATGTAATATTGTAATTGATATAAATAGGTGTGTATTCTTATTATAAATAAATTTTTGTTGAGATTGGAAATATTCTTAGAATAATAACATTCATTCTTTGACATTTTACTTTATCAATGCATTTAGACTTAGCCCTCCATGGGGTGGTTGGGTTTGTTTATAATCATGTCATTTGTTGGAGGACAACCAAGATGATATTTTCCAATTTTATGAATACTAAAGGAATCTAGCCCATGATTGATTTATAAATAATAAATTTAGGTCCATGATTATTTGAATCACATATGATGTGTTCAGCTACATGTAGCAGCACTGTAGAAAGGTTGTACCAGTTACTTTAGCAGGTATTATTTAGTATTATAGAAGCCAGAACTATTTATCTGATTTGGTCCATCGGTCATTAGTTTTTTCCTATGAGTCTCATGGCCTTCATGCCACCAATGGATTTCGGGCCATAAGACTTTTGGGACACATAAAAGGCCAAGAATCAACTGGGTAGACCACATAGGGGTAGTCCTAGATGAGGATTCAGATAAATAAATAACAACCAATAGAGCACAGAAAACCGAATTGGAAGAATTAGAGGTAATGGAAACTACCATCGAGACCAAGCACAATGCAGCATAGCATGGGGAAATTCTAGTCGATCAACTATGTGATGTTGGGATCTATGCGGCTTCATGATGTAGAAGTAGTGGAGGGGTTGTTTTTAGTGTTTCAAATTTTGGGCATTTAATGTTATGTACTGAATCATGTATATTCCTTGTGCCTTGGGCCTATGGGTCATGTAAGGGTTCCCCTTCCACTATTAAAAAGTGGATTATCCAAAAATAAATTAAAAGAAGGCCTTTAGGCTATTCGGGCTAGATGAATGACATTTGATGTATTCATCAAACTGTTCAGTCATATTTAGAGTATAAAGAAAACTTAATATAACTTCTACAAGATTGAAATTGTTCTATGTTTATTAGTCTTACGTTTTCATGGAAAATAAGATGATAATGATATTAATATGATCTGTATGATACGTCTTGTGGTGGAAATATCTTTTTTGGGAAATGAGTATGTCTAAGAGAGATCACACTAGAACCATAAGATGTTTATTTCACACTAATTCATTGAAAGAATTCAATGTTTCCTATCATCTATAAAATATAAATTTGATATAATTTTTTGAAGATACTAAGGAACATAGGGTTTTATAGTAACACCTTCTATTATGGATTATGTTTTTGAGAAAGTGTTTTTTCCAAATTAAAGAGAACATGATAAACAACATTGAAATGTGTTTGGATGGATTTAAAATGAGTTTGGATGTATGTACAAAAATGTAATGCTAATTTTTAATAAGTATAATATTGTTTTATGTAAACATAAAATACATTCTAATAGTGTATACAGATGATGCATATAATACATGAGTAAGATGTGGGTATGATACAGTAATATGACTCATGCAGTTTACATGCATGACATGCATGTATACCTAGACTATTTTAGGTTCACATGATGCATGTGTAATAGATATAAGTAATTTATGAGACATACATGAAAATATTTCATTATTAATCATGATTAAACCAATTATTTACTATTAAAAAACAACATTATGGATTACATCAAGTAAAAATTCTTATAAGGTATTAGTAAATGAAATAATATCTTTATAGAGGTCTTCATTTAAGAGTAGACAATAATGGGAAAAATGTTTGATGTTACAGGTGATGCCAGAAGTATATTAATAATAAATAAACTCAAGCATTTAATTGAATATGAAATGGTGCCAATTGGTTGTAGTTAATGATCACTCATGTTTTATGTTTCTGATGATCATTAGTTTAATTTAATGTACATTGAAATTTAATTCCTTATCGTTCTATGGGATTTTATGCAATAAAGGGTCTTAACACCTTTAATGTGTAAGAGCACTCGCGATATGATCATGGACCCCCTCAGCTGATGGATCACCTATAAAGGTAGGTAAATAACAATTATTGGTCCCATTATCTTCATAACACTAAAATATATATAAGAGAATATAAGTTTTAATTTCAATTACATTTCATTTATAATCCGTTTTTAGTGTTTTTCATTATTCCTTGAATGTTGTTTCTATAGGGGACATATTGTACATGCATTTTCATTTTTTCTCTATATCCAAGGATCATAGGATTATCCCCTCATTCCCATCAAATTAATATTTAAATTTTCAGTGTAAATATTCATAAATTAATAATTGATATTCAAAATGAAATTTTTCATTACCAATTATAAATTTGATTTTCCACTTAAATTAAAAGTGAAAACATATTAACACATATATAAAAAATATATTTTTCATTGAAAAAACGCTAAAAAATTTTAAATGAAAAAATTCATAAATTATTTAACTTTGAATTTATAACAAAATTATATGTTGAAAAATATTTATATAAAAAAATTGAAAATTTGTAGAGGAAATTATTGATGTTTATCTTCTACAAGACATATTTTTTTTATAAATATATAGATTATTTTTTTATTTATAATTTATAAAATCAAATTGTCTATATAAATATATATAATATATTAACAAATATAAAACAATGTATATTTTCCCCATAAATTTTCATTGGAAATTTGAACTTAAAAAATTAAATATACATTTCAACAAGAGAATAATAGTTTAAATTTCCTCATAAATTTCCAATATAAAATTTCAATACATATTTTATATAGAACATATATTTCTAATGATAAATATAAAATGAATTTCTATACTAAAAATTTTGTATTAAAATTTTTAGTTTATACATATACTGTTTTCAAATCAAGGAACACAATTTCACATACATGTATATTTAAATATATACAATATTAAAAATACAAAATTTAACTGCCTCATGTAAATTTAGATTATAAAATTTATATGGATACATACCTGTATACAAATACATACATGCATGCATAAATACATACATACATATATTTTTTATTTTTTATTTTTATTTATTAGTAGTTTTTTTTATAAATATGTTATTATTTTCAACACATTAAATAATTATGAAATAACACATTTATAAAAAACCATGGAAAATATAATTTTATTCTTTTGAAATATTATAATAATATATAAAAATTTATATATATAATTTTTCAATAATATTAAATTTTATTGGAATTTAAATATATACAAAAGATTAAGAATAATGTTATATTACATTGTTTTAAAATATCTAAAAATATTAAAACATAAAATAATGTATAATATTTTCATTTATTATTATTATAAGTAATATATAATAGTAATTTTATTAAATATTTTATATTGATGATTTTAGTTAATATTTTACAATAACTTTTTTATACATTTTAGGATTATATTATTATCAAATGGTTTACATGTGAGGAAGGAAATTATATCCCAAAATATATAAATAATGTATTTTGATGTTAAAAAAATTATGTACTTAAAAGGGATTGGGTTCCACATTTATTTTATTCGTGTAGGAAGTGATCATTCAATGAAATAGACTCTTAGGTTTAACCCTGAAGTTTGATATATTTTATTTTTATTTGGAAACATGATAATTATCATCCCAAGTTCATACCTCAATCTAACAATCATTCTAGCTATTAAATTGGATTTATTTTCCCATTGTTATCTCTAGTAATTTTTTTAGAGTTTGGGACTAAAAGTAAAATTGGTGACCCCAATCATACTCAAAGAATTTAAAAAATTGGTGCTCAATCAAAGCCATTTTATAAAATCAATAGAAATAAAATGAAAAAAATTACTCATGATGAACACTCTTTTGAATCCCTTTACATTGATTATTAAAAGGTGTCATTAGGTATCTCTAATCATATATTATGAAACAAAAACCTTGGTTCTCAATCAAAGACACTCTTGAATCCCTTAGAATAAATGATTCATCAATGGTGTCTATATTTTATGGATTCCCCTTTGACAAAAACATAGAGGATTCAAGGTATACATGCCATCGAAGAAATGGTCCTGGGATTTTTATGGAATATTGGACAACAATTTCAACTAGAGGTGAGAAAAAATGAAAGGATGATAACATGATTTATTTCCCAATTTATAAATTTTTAGAGATAATTGATGACATGGTATAATTCATATGATAATTATTTTTTTTCAATTACAATTAAAAAATATATGTTTTTATAATTTTTTAATAAAAAATAGAACTCGGATGATGCAATGATTTTTTCCTTTTATTTTATTTAGGTTTCAAATTGTTAAAATATAATTACTTTTTCTTAAGAATGTGAAATTAATTTATATGTAATTTATTAGAATTATTGGGAATTTATAGGGGCTATTTCAAGTACAAATAGTTAATGGAATGTAATATTTTATAATTTCAATTGGAAATTTCCAATGATAATTTTTATATGGGATTTCAAATTAATAAATGTTGAAATATCTTCATGTAATTTTCCAATTTATTTATGTAATATAATAATGATAGTTTTATGTGAGAATTCCCATTTGTATTTATAATATTAACTTTGTTGTTTCAATGTGGAAATTTCAACTGTATATATAATTTTGGAAATTCAAATTGATACAAAGGGTGAATTCATAGTGGATATTAAAATTTTACTTTTGCAAATTTCAACAAGATGTTCACATTGGGAATTACATGGTGTCAATTATTTTCATATATGGTAATTTCAACTGGGAATTTTCTGTAGAAATTTCCACTAAAAATTTTAAATGTTTTCAAAGTCATAAACTATATATTTTTATGTATGTGAATTTTTTTTTCATTTTCCATTGTGAATTTGCAATCAAAATTTAAAATTTATTTAATTTGGGGGATTATTCTATAAATTTCCTTTTGGAATTTTTTATTGATAAAAAGGACTAATTTTAATTAATTTAATGTTCCATGATGTTTTCAATTATTTACATGAATGATAACATACTATGTAATTTTCAAAAGTAATTTCCATAGTGAATTTTTAGTAAGAATTTCCCTGAATAATTTCTATCAATATTCCTAATGGGTATTCATCTATAAATTTACAATAGTAATTCCCATGGAAATATCGTCTAATAATTTTCAATGTATTTAATGTTGAAATTTATTTAGGTAATCTGACTAGTTCTTTTCTATTATTCTCAGCTAGATGGTGGCAATTTCAATTGAAAATTACCATTATGAATTCCCCTCGTTATCTATAGTAGGAAATTTTAAATGTTTAGTAGCATGAATTTGAAATCAAAAATTCTAGTTAGAATTAAAAGATAAAATTTACAATGGTACCTTGAAATTGAATCATATGTATTGAATCTTCTATAGTTATTTTATAGAATATACATGTAAATGTTAGGAATTTAAATTTTCCATTTTTACTGTGAATTAAAAAAGGAGTTTTATTTGGGAATTCCTCTGGAAATTTATAGTGGGAATTCCGTAGGGTAAATTTATAATTAAATAAAAACTGAATAATTCATGAAATGTTTCTATGTTTTCTTCCTATAATTTCACATAGATAGCTAAAATTTCCATAATCAATTCCCAATGTGTACTCCATTGTGATTTTCTAATGGAAATTCCACTGGAAATTTATAATGATAATTTATCGTGGGAATACCCAACATAAATTTATAATTTAATCAAAATTGATAATCAAATGGTATTTTACCAATATTTTTTTGACCATTTTTGAGTTTACAGTGAAAATTCTCATTGGATATTTAAATAGTGAATTTTATTGGGTATTTCCGCTGGTAATTCCAACTCAATATTTACAATTAAATTAAATGTCAAATATTCATGGAATTTTCCAATGTTTTTTTCAATATTTTGAAAATATATGATTTCAATTTTCTTAGTAAAATTTCAACTATATTGTTGACAATAAATTTCTAATGGGTTTTCAATCAGTAATTTCCATAGGGAATTTCCAATGGGAATTCCCTAGGTAAATTTACAATTAAATAAAATGTGAATTATTTGTGGAATTTTTACTAGCTTTTTTTAGTAGAAATTGAAAATTTCAACCAACATTTTTCTTAAGATTTTTTAAGTAACATGCTTTTATGGGATTATTTTGTGGGAATTTTCATATGTAAATTTACACAAAAATTTCT
The DNA here is from genome assembly GCA_963277665.1 of Viscum album. Classification (NCBI taxonomy): domain Eukaryota; kingdom Viridiplantae; phylum Streptophyta; class Magnoliopsida; order Santalales; family Viscaceae; genus Viscum; species Viscum album. The sequence continues at coordinate 1,758,884,267 of OY728120.1, read as the reverse complement.
TAATGTAAATCATAGTATTAATTTCTATTTAAATAAAATAAGAATTTTTCCAAGATCGTTATTTAGTTTTTATCCAACATTTTCAATTAGGCCATGGTGATTTTAATTGAAAATTTGAAATGATATATTCCATAGGTATATTATATTTTTTTCTTATGGAATGTTTAACTATAAATTTGTCTCTCAGATTTACACAAGTAATTTCCAATTGTTTACTTGTTGGAATTTAAAATAAATATTTTAAATGGTAATTTCGATTAATAATTTAAACAATTAACTTTTAAATTCAACAAAATATTTAAATTATTCTAGTAGTTTTCCCTGGTTGTCAATAGAACCAATTTAAGAGTGTATATTTTCATTGGAAATTCCTTGTATAAATTACATATTAAATTTTGAAACTAAATTTGTAAATTTAGAGTTATAATTTCCAATTAATAAAGAGTGAAAATTTAAATTATGTATTTTAAATTTTTTAAAGTGGAAAATTATATGGTTCTTATAGTGAGAAATCCCATTCGAAATTACGACTATTAATACCATGATTTAATTTCAAATGAATATATTGGGAATTTAAAAATGGTTATTTATATTATATAATTCCAATAAAAAAATTCTAAATTATTATGGACAATATTTTTATAAATTAAGATACCTCTACATTAATTTCTGGTTATTTTAAGTCTTTAATGATTTGTTTGGAACATATTTGATGATATTGGGATAATGTCTTTTAAAATTAACATCATGTTCTGAAAAATAATATTTCATTGGATGATATTTGAATCATTTTTTTACAAAAAATGTATTATTAGATTATATTAAATAAATGATGGTGTATTTTTATTAATACTATGAAGAAACAAAATAAATTTATAAAGGTTTGTTGTAGATTATTTGAAAATGAAAATAATATTTGTTTAAATCAACCATATATATTTGGCTTTTGAGGATGGTGATATAACATTACCATATTCATATACAATACTGATTAATATTTTATGCTCTAATATGAAGAAGGTTTGCAATTGTATTCTATTTTTTATCACATGGACTGTTAGATAGTTGTGTCATTGAAATAGTTAAATCTAACACATAAGATTTTTTTTCCTGATGTGACATATTTTTTTGTCCACATTTTAAGGGAAAAATTTTTATTACCCACATATTGTTCATAGTTGGGATGTAATTTTACACCATATTTTGAATAATTTTAAAAAATCAAGATATTTTCATGAGAATCTAGAAATTTTGACTCTCAAAATATCTCGATGAAATAAAATTACAAGAATAATATAAAAATGATATGGTTTGTTTTAAGTATATTTATATGAGGTTAAAATTTATTTAACATCATTTATTTTGTTATGTTATATTACTTTTCCAAACAAAATTTATAGATATACTATAATAATGTATTGAATTATAGGAATATTTTCATTGATCCTATATAGGATAAGTGAACTATTGAAGAGGTGGCTTAGAATCAATACAATTAGAAAGAGAAAAGAAAAATCATGAGTTTCTACTTATAAGGGAAACACGCAATTTTTTTGGTAGTGGACACAACTATTAAGAGAAAAGGTATTAGCTAGGTAATATAGGGAGATAAAGATGGTTTTGTAAAATAATTAGGTATGAATGTTGAAAACATTCAAGAGGAGACCAATATAACCACTTCATCCTTTAAAAAATAAGAATATTTAATTTGAGGTGTCAAGAGTCGTTCGATAAACCAATACATCAATCTCTATATTTATATGTTGAGAAGACTGTTGAGAATATGCCTAAAAATCATACAAAAACTATCCCACATACTACCAAGGTGGAAGAATTATCATTCCATTATCATGAAGACTGATATTACACTGCTTCTACTACTTATTAATGTCGATAGAGATAGTTTTATTACTATATTTATAGAGATAAGGTTTCCTGTAATGAATATAAATTTATACTAAAAATAAAAAAAATTCTTTGTGATAATGATGTGATATTTTTTTAATAAACTATTAAATCAAATCATATTATTTTGAATATCATTATTGATTTTTTAAATAATTGGTTCACATCAAGGGAATTGTTCATTATAATATCACTTTTACTTTCCCATGATTATTTTTAATATACTAATATTTATTTTTTCTTTCATGTGTAATAGATTGAAAAATATTTATAATTTAGTGGAGATGTATAATATTTTTGTTTAGTGAATAAACAAAAATAAAACGACTATGCTTACTTCCAAGTATATTTCTAGTAAGAGTGAAGATAAATTTTAATGTAATGAATTATATTATTCATCACTAGTTTATATTAGATCATTCTATTTTTAAACTGAATAGAAGATAAATATAAATATTTTTATTTTTGGATTCTATGTAGTAAAGGAATCATAAAATGCGATAATAAAAGAAATATTATTGAAATAGGAAATAATTAATGGCATGAGGGTCCCCATGTTTTTATTCCACCTTTTAAAATATGACAATATCAATTAGAATTTTGCAGTCACATATATGAAATATATGGTGTCTAGATATTTTAACTCGATAAAACTCATCAAAAATACACATTATTTTCATCCTATAGAAAAGATGTTGTTAGTTTAGTAAGAACATATAAACTATTAATTTTTTAAATAAATTGAATTATAGTGTTCTAAGTCCTTTCATTTTGTAGGGAAATAATTTTTGGAACACACAGTGATCATTTATATTCCATGATATATTGACCAATGTAAATGATATTTGAAAATTAAATAACATTGAAGCAGGTAGATTATATATTTGATTGTGGTGTAATTTTTTATCATTTCATGGAGTTCATGTAAATATAAGCTACAGTTATCGAAAGATTTATTTATTGGCATATTTTAAAACATAAAATATCATTGTTCTATTAATATCTCATTGAAAATTGAAGGACAATGTCAAAGATGTATATTATGTGAATAAATTATTTGGTCATCATACAAATCGATAGAGATTTTTGAATAATTTTTTTCCCAAAAACAAATTTTATGATGATTAATAAACCCAAATGGTTATATTTTTAATTGTTAATTTAAGGGGGTGAAATGGTAAAATGGTAATATAGATCAATGGAAATTTTCATTATAATTTTTATTTAATACCATTAACATAATTAAATATTTATAGTGATATAACCAATTATTTTGGTTATTTATTCTATTCCAAAAGTTTTCAAAAAATAATAAATTTTTATGAAAAGATGGAATAGTTATTTTTAATTGAATATTTCAAAAAAGGATGAGGAGGAATACATGGGTGTATTTTGAATTAAAAAGGCTCGATCAGTATGTACTATCAATTAAATATTAAAAAAAATTCACACTAAAAATATGAGTTCAATATTTGGATATGGAATGAGGGATATGTAATTTAATTATAGGAAATATATTTCCCACATTTGTAATTACAAAAACAACTCAACCTGAATAGTTGAATATTATAAGGAAATATGCAATGAAAATTTGTACATAAAATACTTTTTTCCTAAATAATGTGACATAATAAATGTGTTATAATATGAATTAGTTTATTGTGTTTATTATGTAATTATTACACTAAGTTGTCAGTTCCCAAATTTTTCCTTCCAATCATATATGACGTGCTTGGTTTGAAAAACTTGTTTTTAGAGTAACTTGAATAAGTAAATTACCCTACAATTTGATAGTATATATTTTTTCATTTCATTGATGATAATTATTACAAGAATACAACAGACACCTTATAATAAAATTGTTTTTGTTTTTTTGAATCCAAACAAAGATTCCTTAGTTTTTGTAATTTTAACTTCAATTAAATAAAATATTCTCTCTTCCAGTAAATAATTAATGTAAAAACTTTACATTAACCACTAAAAAGAGAAATATAATTTATATGAAAAATTCTAAAATATGAAATCATTGTGATTTATATTTGTTAACCACTTAAAAAAATGGTCTTCCCTAATAATATTTATATTCTATAATGGATGGGGGTGTATCTATGAAAATAATGAAATTAAATAAATTTCATAAAACTATATTTTATTAATGTATCGGTAATTACATAATAACATTTAGATATATAATAGGATCCCCAAGGGAGACACTATTGGAAATTTATTTTTGTGTTCCTTATGACAACATGATAAAATTATGTTTTCTTATTATGGAAAAATGTGGATTCTCATAAAAATAAATAAAAAAATACATATGGGTTCTATTGTTCCTAGATTTTATATATTTCATTTTCACATTATTCAATTTCATGGAAACTCTAAATTAATTATGAAATCTTCACCACTATTCCTTTTGTATATATTCATTAACTTTGTTTTATATTTCATCAAATGTTTTATATTTGTACCTGTTTGATGTTTAATTGGTAAATTGTTTCTATCCTCCCATGATTCAATAGTATAACTCTATTGATTTGAAAATCCAATTAAATATAATAGTTAAATCTCACAAGACACTATTACATGATTTATTTCCATCCAGGAAAACTTTTGAAAACATTTTTCTTTTCATACTAACATATACTCATCAATATTATTAATTTTTATGTTTACCATGTTGATGACTTGGTAACTTATTATTCTTCTCTTAAGGATATAAAACTATGCTAAGCATTATAGATCCAATCACTCTAATATTTTTAGTTCATGAAAACATAAATACTCTTACCAATAAAATTTCATGAAACATCATATATTCTCATATGTGAATCATAGAACACTAAAAATAAAATTTCATTCAAGGAGCTATTATTTCCAACGTAATTATTTTTTGGACAATAGTTTCATCACTAGACATAAGGAATCATGAACCACAATGTTGGGGATGATGAAAAAAATGCTAAATAGTTTTTTACTATATAACTTAAATGATAGATCTATAAATGGATGATATTTAAAAAGATTTCATGGGATATTTTCCCTACCATAAATGTAATCAATTATTTCCGAATTCTGATTATTCTCAAAAACAAGATAAAATTTCATAATAAATTCCAAGAAAATTAATTTAAAATTAATGAAATCCTTTTAAAAACTATTAAAAATATCACTCAACAATGTGATTCATATTCCTAATGTCAATAAACTATACATGAAACAAAAAATAAAAATCATTCCTAAACATATAAAGATCTTGTAAACATGTTAAATTTAAATCAATGCATAATTATTTTATTTCAATACATAAAGTTTGAAAATTTGAATAGTTATCAACCCCTCACTCTAACAACCTGAATTTTAATACGAATTTAAACCCAAAATTATTTTTAGGTATTATTTTTTTAATTAAATTTTTTCATTATGTTAAATTTTAGATATTGTTTATTGTTTAATATAGTGATCATGAAATGGATATAGACATGGATATATCTTAATCTTTGAAAATGGAATTAGAAATTACCCAATAATGAAAATAAACTACTCTTTTAAACAACCAACTATATGAGTTTTGTATCTCATCATATGATAATGCCGCACTAAAAATTAAAATCTCTTTATAATGACTTGAAAAAAAATTACTCCTTAAGTTATACACTTCTTGTTTATATTTAAATAGTTTTCATACATGGAAATATCTCCAAAATTATAATAATACAATATTATTTTTGGATCAACCCAAAAAAATGTTGGAAATTTGACCACAAATGTCATGTTTTAGTGAGTTAAAAAATGTTTTGTTCCCCCTTTTTTTCTTATCTAGGTAGTATAACATACCACCAACATCATCAAGAAAAAACCCCTCTTACTTTTGAATAAAAATAATAATATATATGTTAACTAAAATATATCTAACACTATCAAAACCACCTATAATGATTATTACATGTGAAAATGAATCAATATGTGTTAGACCGGCTTTATCATTGGCATCCAAATCTAGTTTGTGTGCCTCACCAATATGCCATTTTGATATCATCTTATCTGGAGTATATAAGGAATTCAATCAGTGGTCATGATCCTCTAAAAATATAACAGACTATTTTTTTAGGCATATAGATAACACTAATTCATGATGGTATATTTTTATTTTTTTCATTACATAAATTTTTAATAATTAAATATCGTTTATCTACACTTTTGTATCAACTATTGAAACATGTAAAAAATGTTCATGTCACTAAAATTTGATCATTATTATATTAATTTTTTTCTTCAACACATTGAATGTAACCATTCCTCTATTATAATTATAAAATTAATACCTTTCAAACTATGATTTTAAAAACCATCTTAATTCTTGGTTTCTATACACTAATTTATATATTTTTACTATTGGATGGTGTGATTAACTATGATTTTCAAGCACCATCTCCACCAATTAATATTCCACCATTTCTATTTGATTTTATAATTTCATCATAATCACATTCCCCCATGATACAAATATATTAATAAAAAAATATATTCAAAATGAACAAATTTATGCATTATAAATTCCATATATCTTACAGAATATACTTGATCACATTAATTTTGAACAATAGCATTCTAGTATAAAATTATAGATACATTAATTTATTGAATATTCATTTTAATTTAAAACATGTTATGATAGTTCTTATTGGTATCTTGTGTTGGTAATTTCTACTATAAACCTACACTGGGAATATAAACTTGAACCATTAATGATAACATTCCATAAGAAACATATGATGTAAAAAACCACTAGAATGATGTACTAAAAATTGACATATTTATATTCTAGAAAAAATATCTACATGGAGAAAAACAATAAAAAGGTACACAAAAATCATTTGATATAAATTAAAACTGGAAATATACATTGAAATTACCACTAATAATTTTCACTTGAAATTTATACTAGTAAAATTAAATGAAAATTTCCATTATAAATTTTACAGGTCCCTAGGATAAAAATATATACTATTAACATGCGTTGTAAAGTTACACTAGAAATATTTGGTATAAATTACCACTAGAAACATGAACTACATATTTACAATGCTAGTTTACAATGAAAATTTAAATATTTATACTATATTTGAAATTACCACTAAAACATATACAATCCTATACACTAAAACATTACAAAGGGACCATGAAATTAAAATTTATACTCGTTATTCTTAATGTTAATTTCCATTGTATTCTTATATTGAAAATTAACACAAATTGTTTTCCACAAATATTTCCATTGGTAAAATTTAATTTTAATTTTCACTCCAATTTTTTCAGATCTTTCATAATGAAATATCAACTATTAATATGAAATTTAATGTTCTTTTGGAAACATAAATTGTAAATTACAATAAGAAACATGCTTCATAAAATCACACTAGCATTATTAAAAATACATATACACTCATAATATGTATTAGAAATTTCTATTACCTATTTTACAAGACCTCACAAAAAAATTCCCCATTATGAAAATGATGTGTAAAGCTCCCTAGGAAACATTTGATGTAAATTACCATAGGAATCATGCATTAAAAATTTCCACTAGATGTTACCAAGTAAACAATATTTAAAAATCCTCATGAAAATTTTTTATTTTCTGGAAGTAAAAAAATATATTTGGATCATTCAAGGTAGTTTTTCATGGGAAAAATCCATTTTCATTTACCATATTTTATATGTACTAAAACATTATACTGGTATTGTGAACTAAAACTTTTTATTGGTGGACTGCATTTTTTATTTCCACTATAATTTTTTCAATTCCATATACTATGAATTTTCCATGTGAAAATGAAATGATAGTTTCCATTGGAAAAAGCATATGGAAATTATCACAGAATCATTCAGTAAAAATACCAAGTATTATTTTTCCTCTGTAAATTTCCGTTGGGAAACTATATTCGAAATTACCTATAATATTTTCTAGGTTCCTACATAAATATTTCCACTATTAAAATATAAAAAAAATCACTAAAAATTATAAATTAGTTAATATTAAGGAACATTTATATAAAGGAACCGATAATTACTAATGGGAACTACAACCCAAATTCCATTGAAGGAAATAAAACCATGGTCATCTAAAATAAATAGTGTAAAGTAAAAAAAAGTTGTTCTTTAAAGATACAGATTAACAACCACTTTATTTACTACCTATTCAGAAATGTTTTCATCAGTGAATCTATCAAATATCCAAGATATGTTTTCTTGAGATCTCTAAGACCAACCAAAACTATAGTAATTAAAATAATGAAGTATTCAGTTGAGAGTGATATTTGTTTCTCAATAGTGATAACCAATTGTGTTATAAAAATTGTACAAAAATAAAAAAATGATCATTAGATATAACATTTGATGAAACCTCAACATAAGGATCACCATATTAGTCAAATATTGGTATATAAACAATCTAAATTTTCTTTGGAGAATACCCTTATAATTTTCTCTATTTAATAATAAAGGAAAAACTCTTCAAAATCGTACATAAATCAATACTCAAATAATGGAGCCTACACGGTTCTTATTAATGATAAAATTAGAGGAAGCCACTTCCTATATTTGGTAAGCACAGGCTCCTCCAAATACACTTTTCAATAAATGTACGACAATGTTATCCACCAACTCCATGATATATTTTAGTCCCCTAGAGACTATCCTTTATTGCCACTACTAATAAACATGGCAACATAATAATGCTTGAAATCCACCATCAAGGAGGAAAATGACACCATAACATAAGAATAGAGTGATTGGAGGACACCTATTGCCTAAAAGTGAATAACTCTAGCCCCACCCAAGGATACTAAAACAATAATAATATAAATATATTAAAATGAAATAAACTTGTATTTTTTAAAAAAATTATAAAATATAATCTACATCAAGAAAACATATTTTTTCAATTATTTAATATGTTTCACAAACTATATTAATCATATTTAAAATTCATGACATATATTTTAGGTTAAAAAACATAATATAACACATTTTTTAAATTAAATTTATATAAATTAACAAATATTTGAAAATTAAGAATAATGTACATAGAAAATATTAATTTTTATTTTAGAATATATATATATATATATATGTATAAGGAAAATTATTGCATAAACAACATCATAAAAGTTGTCTGTGAAATATCAATACATTTTGACATTTTTTAGATAACAATTATTCTAAAAAAAATATTAAAAAATGAACAAACAATGTATATATTTTAAATAATTAAAAATATTTAAAAAATTAAATAGAATACATAGGTTATTTTTTAAAAATATAAATATTATATTCTTTATCAAAAATTCATATTGAAATTCAAAAAAATAAGAAGTTAAAAAAATAGAAACAATCCTATGGAATATGTTTTGTGATATAATCATTATAATTTTTATAAGGATTAAAAAAAGTATTTTATAATGATTAAAATGCGATTTATTTGTCAATAACACGATGCATACAAATATATTTTCAAGAAAAAACTATATATATATTTTACATATATATATATATTATTTTTATATATGTGTGATTATTTGTGCATGTGCACACACATTTAATATATGTTTTATGGATTTTATAAATTTTTAAGGAATTTTATAAATTTTTTATTCCTAATATTAAAATTTAGAATGTTTATATATTTATACATAAAAATATACTTTATGTTATAATGAAACTCAAAACATAGTTTCATATTTATCTCATAAATATAAGTCTTATTTCAAAGGTTTTATTGAAAATCATAGATGACATGTTATGTGACCTCTATAAGGATAATTTTCTTAAAAAATATAAAATTTATATTAATTTATGTGTCTATGATAATGAAATTATAATGTTTGAAATACAGAAATGATTTAATTAACTTTAAATAAGATATTTAAATAAAAACTAAATGAAAAAACTTTAATAAAGAAAAATGTTATACATTTGATGGAGAAAAAAATGAAGGGAAAATTTAAAATATTACATAATTAGGAATATTTAACATTATAGTATTGTTAATATTCATTATATTATTTTAAAATATATTAACTTTCAATTAAAATTAGTTCTTTACATATCATGTATTTTTTTAATATAATTATCATACAACTATATTATTTTTGATGTATTAAGAGTTCTTTAGTCAATCGCTACTCATGATAACAAATCATCCTACATTGAATGGTAAAATACAATTTTTAATGAAATAACACTTGTACAATTAATATTACCATGTTAACATGAATATATCTTTTTTAATCATGTTGAATTATTCATCTAGATATCCCTTATTTATGAACCATTGATTTTGATATATATATAAGAGTTTTTAATTCATTAAACTAGGATATACTAAGTCCAAAATTGAATACATCATAGATCTCAATCATTCCTAACTATAACCTAGAGGTTATTATAATTTTTAAATTAATTTTCTAAAAAAATTTGTTATGTTATTCCATTGATCACCAAAAAATAGTGGAATGATAAATTCTACATAATTTATATTATTCCTCTTCTTTATATAAAATAAACCAATAACATGTATTGACCATCATATAATTTCAAAATTTAAAAATTTAAAAATTTATATCAAAATAATTATTGTATTTTCTCAACACAAAGTTAAAATAACATAAGAAACTTGTGTAAAATAAAATATTGTGTTACATAATCTATGAATTATAAAAAAAATCACCTCACCAAACAAACGATATTAAATAAATCAATGGCCACCAAAATTATAATCTCCATGAGAAAATAACTCAAACCCAGTGATTCAACCTATACCTACAAGGTAAAAAAAATTATACGCATGAACATCAGATACAATACCATATATATGATTGAGCTAATTGCAACAAGCTTAGAAGGATTCCCCTCTTTCAGAAGATCCCTTCAGTTAGACTAATAAACATGAATTCATATGTTAATGATATTATTCATCACATAACCCATTCATATATTATATAACATCATGAATAATAAGATCTTGTGTTATATATATAACCAATTATAAACAACAACATGTAAATGGATGAAAATGAAAACACACCAAACATTTCATCACTTAAAATAGAAACCATAACCAATGATTTCTATTTTCACCCTACTTATATGATTTAAATCACTTAATAAAATCCTATTTAAACTTATATATTATTTTATGGGATTAGTTTAATAAATAAACTCACACATACCCCTATTCTAGGTGTCCCATGCTCACCCAAAACATTACAAACTACTTAGAAAAACACACCCTATGCTTCCTAAGTGGTGACTATTCACACCATTGACATAATATAAGAATGTATGTAAATGTAAAACAAGACCATTATATTGAGACATACTTCTAGTATAAAAATATTTTAAGGATAAATTTGAGAGAAATCATATAAACTATGATATGATTGTGAAAATAAATGATGATAGATGTTTATGGAAACATCTCCTTTATTTTATGTATTTGATGAATATCTGAAGAAAATCAATTGTAACCCATCAATCAATATCCTAAAGTGTTACCCTAATTATTCATTACATAGAGTGAACCAATTTAAATTATTATATATGTAGTCCAGTCCATTATTAACCCTCTACCTTGATATCTCACAGAAAATAATATGTAATCCAAAACAACCTTCAATAGCTAAGAAACACTACACACTCATCTAGGAAAACAAAATTGATAACTAAATGGTCATATATCACTCAAAATTAATTGAATGAACCTTTTTATTATCACCAGAGAAAACCATTTATCTATAAATACCAACACTATTGTGGAATAAAAGATAACTATCCTCACTTACTATAACTGATCACATCAAGCCTAAGGAAATAACATTATCTAGACTACTCTAACCCATAAACATTCCCCAACCCATCCATGGAATAAAAAATAAATATGTACGTGAATCCCATTATCCCATTAAAACTAGATTAACTCCACACCCAAACATTAATGTTATATTCCACAATTCTAAAATATATAATATGTATTTTTGGATATACCAAATTGTATTAATTAATTCTTTCATATTCATTGACTTCCTTTTTTAGGAATATTTTTTCATACAAAACATAGATATCATATTGGATATTCCTATTCCATGTCATACTATATGATATGTTCATATTATAATGTTGTGACAGTCATAATTTATGATTACCATAATATTTTTTGACTTATGAAAGGAATTAATGTTAACAGTTAATGTTAAAATTATCATCCACATCCATATATCATTAAATAAAGCATATAGGAGAATCAAAAGGTAATTTTATGGGATGATTCCATGATTAGTTGAAGCATTTACACATATATTATGAAATTTATTATTTAATGCATGAATAATAGGAATATACCAAGGGATTTATGATAGATTAATTATCTATGATTTGGTGACCAATTAAACCTACCGATGCTTCATATGATTCTCCTCAAGCTCTCACTTTTTTTATCTTTACCTCAAGAGAAAGGAGCGTAAGACGAGAATAAAGGAGGATTATATCTATTTGATGCATGATTCATCTTAGATCCCAGATACACCATTGAGAAGATAGTCTAAAAGAACCCATTGAGTGGTATTTATTAAAAATGTAAACGAGACCATCTACAGTACAAGGTATATAGGGTTCTTTATTTTACATATAGAATGGTTTCATTTTTTAGGCATGATTGATCTTGGGATTGATGTTTATAATTTATTCCACTACCTTGAATGATTTTCACCATATCCTTAAAACCTATAATAGGTATATGAGAATCATTGTGTGTATTTATTCAAAAATACATGTTGAAAAAATTAATATATTATAAATCACTTTTTTTATATTATTATTTTTATAAAGAACTATATGGACTTTTTACTATTAATTTTCATAATATATATGATATTTTAATCATAAGTAGGGTTTTTATAAATTATATAGGATATTTTAACAAGTAAATCAACTAAAATGCTTTAGTTTTACAGATATCACAATATTTTATATGAGATGTTTTATGGGGATATATCACCACAAAAATCCAATATAATAGGGTTCCATATGTCCATTACAATATAAGGCATATCATAAAGTATGAAACACAATGCATCAAAGATATTATCACTATAAAGGATTTTATATTATTAAATATGATGTATAGTAGGCTATACCGTAGTTTGTGATTTATAGATTCCATTAAATATGATGTCCTGAAAGATTTTGTTTTTCTAAATTTAAATTTATGATTGAGTTGTATGGTTTATAAATTATTTATAAATAATATGAAAACATATTATAATAAATTTATCTAAATTATAAATTTGATAATTATAATTTTTGTGATAATTAATGTACGACAATATACTAAATAAACTTCAATAATATTTAATGTTAATATTAAAATAACTTTTTAACATTTATATGGAATAACATATAATTTGGACAAAAAAATTTTATATGAAACTTATTAATATTAATTATATTGTATTTTGAATTTAAAAAATAATTGAAAATATAAATATGTTTGTATTAAAATTATTTTTTGTTAATAATGGTTAATTTTAGTTACTGAAATTTAAATTCCATATTTTGAATATTATTGGATCCATATCGATACTAGTTTATATAATTGATATGATCATGTTTTGAATAAAATATTTATGATATTTTTAATATTTACATATTATATATGTTTGTTTATATATATATATAATTGATGATTTAGACATCATATATTTACATTGAATTTATCATAGATTCCTAATTTTAAGGATTTTATGATGATATTAAATATTAATTGTGTATATTTATTTATGGTAGTTATATTTTTCATGGAGAAATTATTAAGTGTTTATAATTTTTTTATTGATGACGTGTTTATAAATTTTCCATCTCACCCATAAATATATGATTTATTCAATGATTTTATTTATCAACTACCTTTTCCTTGAATATATTTGTTTTATTATGAATGGATTTATTCAGTATTTTAAATTGTTAAACTCATTCTATAAATTTACATATATGAATAAAAGAAGTTACATAACAGGCCTGATAACTGATTTAATTTTCATCTATATTAACATTATATTATACTAGTTTGTGATCATTAATATAATGGTAAACTATATATTATGCATATTAGGTATTATAATCATGCGGTACATGAGGTTACCCTTGATAAATTTGTCCCTAAGTATTGGGATTTAGTGTAATATTACTCAATGGAATTGATTCTTATAACTTTTCTTGAAATGTGTGTATTAGCTATCTATCAGTCAAAGATTACCCCTTTGTGAATTATTCATCTTATATTATTATAAACCATTAAAATAATTGTATTCATGTACCTTAAGGATTTTATATAAATTTGGATGTTTATAAATATAGTTGGATTTTATTTTGGTTAATACATTATATTTGTTGTGTAAATTTTTACTCATCAATATGGTTAGAGAATATTTATTTGATTAATATAATATAATTCCAAACCAAAATATTTCTAATATTCATACATTTAAATTTAATACATGAGATAATATGGTGATATTAAATCCATTTTAAGAAGAAAAAGTGGTTGGGTTCATATAAAGACGACACATGTCAAGAACTTAATCACCTAACCAGGTTCATTATTCCAATGAAGTATGTTGATGGAGACTATTAATACCAATGAAAATAGGACACATTATATAAAATATTAGAAAATTTGAAGATCCATAGAATACAGCAAGTTAATAGACCAAAATATAGATAAACCAAACAATATAGTTGATATGACACATGCCATCAATGTAAAGCTATAATAAAAAATTATGAATCCTATAAATCAATTGTGCAAATAGGTATTACATAAAAGAATAACAAAAAATTATATAAAAAATTATGAAATTATGAAGTATCACAACCAATTCCAATCGATGACAACAAAAAATTCCCCATCATTCTACTCTAAAACATTCAATGTTGTCTTATAATGACATTGGAAAAGAACTAGATCTTAACATGTCAAATGGGAATCCATAATACCAACTCATGGAGCATTATAATTACTAAGGGAATAGATCATGAATATTAATGAAACTGACTTCAGAAGAAATCCAATGACACCACAATGGTAATTCCAAGGACCTCTATGAAATGTCCAAACCAAATACCATCCAATTATAGTAGATCTGGGACAAAATCATTAGATTAATGATAGAGATCCATGTTAGAAGAATATTTATTATGGGCAAATCTTTGAGGAAGTGAACTAGTGAAAAAACAATATAGTTATTCAAGAATAAAAAGTAAAATAACAGGCACTATCTTGAATAAAACAACCCCATATGAATTCATAAATTGAGCTACCCCATGGAAAAAACCAAAGTGTGTTCACGATCCATATGGGATAGATACAATTATTGGAGAAAAACATAGCATATATTGGTAATTGTTTCTCCTAATAACACCTTACAAGGGTCTGAACAACAAAACCTACTTGACCATTCAATAAATGGGAAATTAATGATCTCTGAAGAATATGAATGTTATGTAATTAAACAACAACTAATGATATAAAAGAAACTCAAAACCCTAAAATAATTATAAAAAAATTAAAAAAGGAAACCCAACTCTTTGTGAGATGAGATTCAAGTCCCCATTATTAACTGAATTCATCCCATATTACACTCCCAAGAGTATACTCCAGCGCCATAAGACCACATTCCATTAATTTAATACACCAATTTGGTGTATATAGGCTGCGATAAACACTATCCCTATAGGATCCCACCTAGTGATTCAATAATATCAATTATTAAATAAATATAATCATGCTAGTTCAAAATAAACAATATGAAAGTATTATTCTCTCGATAAGTTAATAAAAAAATTAACAATACTAAACAACATTAAAAAGATGAAAAATTAATTGACTTTAATAATTTATTAACCATGAAAATTTGGAAATCCCAAAGTCATTTATGGTTTATGGACACCCTATATCCTCTTTTAAATTGTTTATCTAATTTTCAATACATTTGTGTAAATAAAACACTTATGATGGTTTACCATGGACTATAGGTATGGTTTCTCCCATTCAATGACACTATATCCAATAAACAACTATCGAGTACAAGACATTTCCTAGTGGTTTTGGGTCACTCATCCATGAAACCATGAGCTTCATCAAATCTATGGTTAGATAGAAAAGTGACATTTTCCATAAAAGGGATACATAAAACCATTTTTACCACCACAGACTACTATTATTCCCATGTGATTTAAAACTTAAAAATAATTCATGTTCACCTTAGAAATTAAATCCATTAATATATACCAAATCCAATTAAATTATTCAAAATTAGCTAATACCTTGGAATGAAATTTTATTCTAAAATCAATAGTTAAATACTTAAAACAATATTGTGAAATATAATCTATCATTATGTCCATAATAACATATATTTAAATAATTAAAAACCCATAATAAAATATTTAAATAATGATTATTTAATAAAACATGAGTTTGAAATGAAACCACCTACTATTCATAAAGGTAAAAAAATATAATGTGGTGAAAACCAAAATAAAATTTCAAGAAGGTTTCATGAATAATACTAAAAAAGGACAAAATAAACCAATATATAGGATTGATATAACCTAAAAACTATGTTACTATGACATTATGGTAGATATAATCTCATGGAAATTTGGAGGAAACATAAAAAGGTCTGTAGAGGATATACATACCTAGGATTTTCTTAATGTTTATTTTTCCAAATGAAATAAAAAATAGAGAAAATTTGTAGATAATAACAGGGTTCATTCATGGTAGATGTTTTTGGTTCTTATTTTGGGAATAATGGTAAGAGTTTTAAATTAGATAAATGGAAAAATAATCATTTCCATTTTTTATGTTTCTGTGTAGGATGCTTGGATTGTCCACTGGGTTTTTAAAAACCCTAGGGTTAGCATATCTTCACTAGGTCACTCAAAAGGTTACCATACATGGTTTGGTAAATAGTACATTAATGATGTCAAATAAAATTTTCATGTTGAAGACCTATTTTTAATATTTTCACAAATTTACTCCTAACAGTGCTCGAATCTAAGCGATAGCCATGGATATTATAGAGAAGACAAAATTCTAAATGAAAAATCATGACAAATAATGGAGAATAAAAAAAGTAAATTCATAACTAAAAGTGACACCATGGGTGTGATATAACTCCCCACTATACGAAATTTATGTTCTAATAAATTAAATTGATATCTTAATCAAATAAAAATGAGGAAAATTCAATTTTAGAAGATATTCCCACATCAAGGAATCATGAGAATTTAATTAGTTCTTCCAAAAAATAATATCCAACTAAAAAGATATCCCATACATAATTTTTTTGAGGAATTCGTATTTTGAACAATTTTCTCGTCAATATAAGAATCATGTTTCAATTTTTATGCTAACTAATTTAACACTAGATAGGTATCCAATTTATCTATATTTAGAGATGTAACTTATAATAAATTATGAATTTATGTCAACCATGATAGAAACACCATTCAATATGAAACTTTTAAATTTATCCAAATATCCCAAAAGGTTCTACAAAAACATGAGGAATGATTAAACTTCTTTATAAGTCTATTGTGACCCAATAGAGGTGTCAGAATCCAACAATCATGGTAATTAATGAAAAATTATAATATATGGGTTGAAAATTTGAATAGGACTTATAGTGACTCAAATTCATCACTAATAACTAATGAATTTTTAAATCAATTGTTTTGGTCTCCTGAAAAATACATGATAAAACTTATTACCCACACATGCATCTTCCTAGAATAAAGTATAATGAAATAGTGAAAAATAATTATACTCAAATGAAACATTCCCAATAAATTACTATTAGATATTATTAGATCTTATCTAGAACTCTCTTAGGTGGGTATCCCGTGATCCACCAAAATAGAGAACGCGTGGCTAAAAGGTTAACTTCAAACTAAGGCCATCAACAACTATATTTCCCATAATATGTTTATAATTAGGATTGATGTGGAATTACTAGATATAGTAGATCTAATAGTTCTTATTTATATTTAAATATCTTTGACATAAAATATACCCCATGATTTTTTGATCGATTAACGCTATGTAATTTTTTCAAGGGGTAATGAAAGTATTATATGAGCATGTGAATAATATTATACATATATAAGTGTTAGGTAGGATAGTTATTATAATTTTATTGATTCCAAAATGATTCATGTATTATCATTCTATCTCCTTTCATCAAATCACATCTCAAGACTATTCCTGAGGAATTACTATAATGCACATAGTTGAGGTCACCCTCAACAAGGATAAAAATTTGGGATTAATTAAAAAAATTATTTATATTATAGAATGATAGTTAGAACTTATATTTATAAAAAATCATTCACCCCCTTTTGGGTGAGATTATAGAGTTTTCATTATAAAATAGATAACTCTATGATAGACCATAGATGAAAATTATCTAATCCCAAATTGCATTGAATTTCAGAGACATTTATTGTCTTCCCCCAAGAAATAAAAAAATTTAACTATTAAGAATCCATAAATATTCCTTTTTGAGCACAAAATTATCTAATAAATTCACATACTAAATTTATAATAATACATGGATGGTTTAGTCTAGATTTAGTGGTCTCGTAGGGTTCCCAAAACAACCCTCAAATAATAGTCTTGACCTTATTCAATTCTAGAATAGACTATGATGGTTTCAATGAATTTCACAATGAGGAATAAATATTTCATTCCAAAATCTAGTTTATCAATGGAAATGAAACTAATGGGGCATTATTTTACCTGAAAAAATCATCAAGTACTCAAAAAGATTGTAACATATCGTAAATACCATCTTGGGGACATGAGATTCACTAAACCTATATTGATGATACCTTGAATAGAGATAAATTTTTAGGAACTAAATTTCCCCTTTCATCTAATCAAATCAGTCACCAATATGGGGAAACATTTTTTTATCTTTAAATTTACCTGATATTGCATTTGATAATTGATATATAACAATACTATTTTATACAATTTTTTGAAATAGACAACCAATGTAACCAAAAGTGAAAAACATGGTAAAATTAAGACCTTTTGTTCTATTTCATCAGGTTTAAACATTATTTCCCATAATTCTATTAGTTACATATGATATAATGTTAATGATATTGGATGTTTTCCTAGCACCACATTTATAGAAACCTCGATGTCTTTTTCGAGATGTAAGGCTGAGATGATATTAGGGAACAACTATTGAAATTCTGTTATGATTGTAAGAATTCGTATTAAAATATTACCATCAACATCCTCAAAGAAAAGAGACTATATATGAAATGTTATACAACCCACTTCAAGAAGGGGTATTCTTACATGATTCTTACATGAGATCCAGTCTCCTTAAAGCACATGGAGCTTCCCACCGATGGAAGTTATGGTCACCATTATCTGATATAAGTCCATGTTTTACATAAAAGAAACCATTTAATATATCCCCATAATTATGTAAAAGGAATCCATTTCAATAATTTTTATGTCCAATTCATGATCATTTCAAATATTGAAATAATATATAAAGGATATTGAAATCTTCTGCCATTTTTCTTCATAAGGGATACAATGATTTCCTAATGTATGTAATGATATCCAATGGAAGTATCAATAATTCCTAAATGTGAGAAAATTTATAAAAATGATAATAACTAGTATCTAATAAAAAATCCTTGTTTATGAATCCATAAGGACCACACCTCTCATGGTCATCAGCCATACCTCAGAGGCCGCAAGGACTAGATCTACCAAGTATAATAGCTTGGTCCCAATTTTAACATGGGGATTACACTGATACTAAGGTTCTACCATTCTCTAAAGAAATCCATACAATGATTTGATC
This sequence comes from Viscum album, assembly GCA_963277665.1. Taxonomy (NCBI): domain Eukaryota; kingdom Viridiplantae; phylum Streptophyta; class Magnoliopsida; order Santalales; family Viscaceae; genus Viscum; species Viscum album. Next base: position 1,758,864,408 of record OY728120.1, on the reverse strand, counting down.
ATTCCACCACTCAATTAGACCAGGGTTCTTGATTCCATAAATGAATTTAATCAAAATGTAAATCCCCTTATATCCATGGAACTTGCATGAATTTTGGGTGATGAAATAGCTATGAAGAACTAATTAAAATATCATAGAATCCCACATTAAAAAAATACTTCAAGAGATCTTTTCATGTGGCCATAATTTTCCCATTCATGTCACACTGATAGAAATAGTAGAACCCCTACCTAAATACCCAAATGTAGTAACCTGATATGGATTCTTAGAGACCCCAATACAAACCCTTATCAGGTCATCTCACTTTTTATTCTTCTCTAAAGAACCCATAATAATCCTACATTATACAAAAGGCACACAATCCTTCCCAAAAATCCAATCCCGATCATTATTAATCATCATCCCACACTCCCCTATGTCATCACACATTAGGAGATTTAAGGGAATGGTATGTGATCCTATTTTTTGGAAAAGACCCAACTTAAACTTTTAAGGAATTTATTTACAGTTCAATTGAATATATGGTGTAAAATGAACTAGATAAGTGAATGTTTTTTCATCCTATTTGAATAATATATCACATTATTATACCGAGAAAAGTTGCAATGGCTTGACTAACAACATAATATATAGATAAAACCACTAGGTTTTGATAACCACGATGTCCTTTCGTTATATGTTCTCATAATTCATATCTTGAACAATTTATTTAAACTTTTTCTGATTAGGGTTGTTAATCATTATTTTGGCACACATTAACATTATGGATGTTATAGTATCATGGAATTCAATGATCTTCTTTGAAGTTTCTATCCAATCCTCAACTTCTTGAGGATCATTGCGTCCATGTAAAGAGGGTGGCTACTTATTGACAAACACTACAACTAATTCATTTTCTATACTTGAATTAGATTCATTAATCAGGTTGTTTCAAGAACCCATACCTTATTACATAACATAAATAACTCAAACTACAACCACTATAATATTTTGATCAATGGGGGTATGATTCAACAATAAATATAAAATATGATAAACCATAAAAATGAAAAATAAATCATCAATTAAGTATAAAAAAATTTATCCAAGGATAAATTAATTAATTAAAAATAAGATATAACAAAGCAAAACAACTAAGATACTGTGTACCTGTTTATGTTCTACAAAAATTGAACCTTACAAGATAAATATGGGTAAAAAATTGAAATCAAACCAAATGTACCCAAAATTAAAGACACATAATGGAGAAAAATAAGAATATTGGATGGACACCCCTTTGTTCCACATACATATTCCCCAAAAATCATATCTTTTTTCTATCACTACATCCCAAATAACATATGTCAAAACCTATATATGATACAAGTTTATAATAAACCAACCCTCATTTCCCCTAAAATGGGCACCCAAGATATACAATGAGAAAGTATGAAGTAAATTTTTGACCCCATGAGATGTAAACATGTACCTATACATCGAAGAAAAATCCATCATAATATTTTCTCCAAATAAAACATCACACTAGGTCAAACCGTGAACCAAAAATCACCCTTCCATAAATTAGAAAATCATTTCCTAAGAATAATATAGGAAATAAGTAACTTAAAAACATTATATGATCTAATAATAATTCAATATGAAAACAAATCACTAAACCATAGCTCACATATCATCTAAAAATAAATCCAAAATTAGAGTCACACGAATACATTACTAGAAAGAAATGATATGGATAGTGAATAGCAGATACAATGAACATAAAATATCCCAATCATAAACGAAGAAAATAGATAACCATATTAGTATTACATGAGGTCCATGTACCCTCTTTTTCACATCCATAATTATAATTTACACTAGCTTGAGAATATCCCACTACAATAAAATTCATTTTCATTATATATTGTGAAAAAACAAGGTCTGCATTCACCTACTGGGTGTATGTACAGTTTGAGAAAAACTATCCCAATAGGATATCACCAAGCCTTCCTTGAATACAACTTATTAGATACATATAATATTGTTTGATGTAAATTATATGAAAGAATATTTAAATTTAAAAACTAAAAAAACTCACAAGCATGGAAAAAATTTAAATAAAGATAAATTTCATAAAAGGAATCATTATATAAAATGATTAATGGGATATCCATTGGTCTTCAAAAGATTATCAACACCCAAGGCCTTTATATAATCTTTTTATCTAATGGTCAATCCATGTGTGTTCATAAATCCATATAGAGGTCCTACTATAGTCTAGTGGAATAATGTCGCCCATCCAATTATAGAAATTCTAATTAAACACTATGGAGTACATACATTGGACTAGTAGTGAGTTGTTACCCATCAAAAACCCTATGACCCCATGACCATCATCTAATATATATAATGTTAGTTCTATGTTTTAATTAAGAAGGGATAAATAATAATAGTCTTCCTCCCATAAATACCTTTGGTTTATATGTTTTTTACCCATTTTAAATGTATCAAATTCCATTTAAAATGGATTACAAAAAATATTCCCCTAATAAAATTATGCTTTTAAATATAAATATACACTATGGAAAACATTTAATTTGTTCAATAAAGAGATAAACATTATAAAATACATTATGTATAATAATAAATCATTTATACTATTATAATATAGCCTTAAATAAATTAAATACCCTGTAAAAAACATATTAAGAATGATTATTTTATTAAATAAGTGTTTAACAATAAAACCCTATATCATTAACTAATTGAAACCAATATCCAATGGTGAAATCCTACATAGAATTCCAAAGTGGATCTTCTAAATAAAAAATAAAAAACCACATTCATCAAAATAAATCTCTAAGATTCAAACATCATAAAAACTATATCACCAAAGCTATACGGTCGGTAGAATATCAATGAAAATAGATGAAAATATCAAAAGGAGTGAGGATGTTACACTTGACTAGGGTTTCCATGATGTTTCTAGAGAAAATCACACAAAAAAATGGAGTTGAGTAGGATAGGAGAAGAGGATTCAAGCATGGGAGTGGAACTTGATTCAAATGGGAGTATAAATAAGGGTAGGAGGATAAAATTTCTATATTAGAAACTTATTCATTTTGTGTTTTTTTGGGCAGGATGCACAATCGTGTAGACCATGTGCCAATCGTGTGGTCTAAACTACCTCACATGGGAACTTAAAAAATTGGAATGTTGGTTTGTTTAGCCATATTATAACCATGTGAAATGAAACATTCATATTGAATACTTTTTCTATGGTTTTTATATGATTACTTTATACTGTATTTGAAATATTGAAACACCCACTTAATTTTCAAAAACTCTTAAATTTCAAATAGAAAGTCCTTAAAACAAGGGTATAATAGTAAGATAAATAAATAAAGTAAAATGATACCTAAAATAGACATTATAATTTTGATAGGATCTAAGGGAATTTCAAACTAATTAAATTTTTCTAGGCCCATTTTTAGCTAAAATCTGATGAAGTCTCTAAAAACATGGAAATCCAAACTTAATATCATCATGGAATCAATGTTCCAATATTATGATCGAGATGAATTGAAATTTATTATACCACCACACCAGATATGTCTAGATTACATAAATGATCAAATTTATAAAATATAGTTCCGTTATATATATTATATCATCCATAATGATATTAGTATAATGGATAAAGCATGTAGGAGAACTATAATGCCTAGAATCCAACATTGATGACAAAGAAGAAAACTTGGTGGAAAAATGGAGTTGTAGTTAGACACCAAACAACATATCAAGTAGAGCACCAATGAAACCTCTCTGACTTGAAAAAAAATTTATACATTTTCAACAAAAAAATTAACTCAATATTTAAAATAAATATTATAAAACTTAAAATAAAACTATATAAAATAATATGTTATATATTTTAATGAATATAATAATATGTAGAAGCTACAAAATATTTATTAAAATATGTAACATAAGAATTTTTCTAAAAATCATAATATATATATTTTTGAAATTTATATAATGTAAGAGAAATTAAAATATTAACAATAATATTTATAGAACATATATTATCTGCTTTAAAAAAAATTAAAAATTTATTTGATGAAAAGTTTTAGTTTAAGGGACATGTAAGGAACCAGAAATTATATAGAATTTTTTTCTTAAATACATGGGATTTTTAAGAGTTTTTGAAAATTTACGGCACTTGATTCCGAGGTTCGGTGTTCCTGAAATCAATTTATGATGTTTTGTTTGGGTACGTTCAGTAAATGTACGAGCGGGATTTTATAACTTTTGAACCGGTGCACGGAATTGAAATATGAGGGCACTATTGAACTCATAGCGCCGGTATTCGCTTAAGAATACTTTCACCTCGACGGCGGATGGTCGAGAATAAAAGTTAGTTTTTTGTTTTTTATAAAAAAAAATAATAAAATAAAGTGTACAACACTTTATTTTAATTTAAGCTGCCATGCGAGTGGTTGTTGGTTAAAACCTCCACTTGGGAGTTGGAGGTGGGACTGCCACACCCTAATCCCCCCCGAGAGGTTATGGTGGTGGGGCCCACCCTAACATAACCTCCTGCGAGAGGTTACAATGTGGGGACCACCTCAGACTGCATAATCTCTCTTTTAAATAATAGGGGTCGGGACCACCCGAACCCTATTGATGGAGGAGGATAAAACCTCTCAACTCTCCCTCATTAATGAGTGAGAGACTCTTGTTTTCCTCAACTCCCCAATTAAGTGTTTAGAAACCCCCTTGACCTCCCCTAATTAATCCATGACAACTATCATGCATTAATTAGGTGGATCCACTTAATTTATTCTCACTTTTTGAATTCTATGCCTACAGAATTATAGATAGCCAATCTATTATTTTTGATTGCATGATTCATTTTGGTGGAATAGAGTAAGAGGAGATCTAGGGAGAAAAGCTCCCAATAGAGAACGAGGAACCACTTCTACCAATGGAGAAAAAAGAATCCCAACAACCTTCTTCGACTTCCTCCCTCAGATCCTACCGACTTGGAGTGTCTTCCACGACTGATAGAGCCCAGGATTGGGAGTGCGTGAAGAATGTGGAGAATGAAGAACTTCATCGTATTATTTCCGCAAAACTGTCAATGAATGAGGAACATCAATCGATGAATCAAAGGTAGGGGTTTACTTCGAGGAATATCCTTTTTCTTTTTCTCACCTTCATTTGGAATGGAAATGTAACGGAGATTGAAAATAACAATTGAAAATCATCTTCTTACTTCTTGATGAGACGATTGTTACGAACCTAAATGTGGAGGGTGCAGGACAAACCAATATAGCCCAACCACTCTGCCGATCTTGTTTATAATTAACCTCGACATGGCGATGAGGCGAGGACGATGAAGGCAGCTAAAACGAAGGTCACGCTACCCGCGGCCTCCACGAATCGTGCCACCCCCACGACGCACGAATGCTTCAGGCCGAACACCGCCGACCCGCCTACCCGCGGGCTCCCGATGTGTGGCCCACCATCCCGCGGCCTCCCGGCGCACGACCCTCCTTCCTGCGGCCCCCACACCCTTCCCGACGACCTCTCACCCTACTCGGTGCCCTCGTGCCCTGCCCAACACCCTCACGCCCTACCAAGTGCCCTCGCGCCCTACCCGGCACCCTCGCGTCCTGCCCGGCGCCCTCGCACCCTAGGCGGCACCCTGTCGGCGCCCCTGAGATCTACCCGGCCCCTTCCGCGGCCTTCTGGGTGCCCCCGCAGATTGCCAAGCCCCTACCGCGGCCTACCAGGCACCCCCGCGGCCCACCCGGCCCCTACCGCGCCCTACCCGGCGCACCCGCTGCCAGCCCGCGCTCTACGCTGCCTACCCGTTTGTCTCTCGACCGGCCCAACCTCTTGGGCCGAGTCACCCAAGCCGCGCCCCTCGTGGTGCTGGCTGAACTGGCCCCAACCTTCAGGCCGAGTTGCCTATGTGGCGACCTTCGGGCCGAATCGCCCTCGCAGTCCGCTGGGTCGGGCCCAGTGGCCAAGCCAAAACGTAGCGGGCTGACCCACCCAACAGGTTATGTAAGACCCAGCGAGTCTGACCCGGTGGGCCCAGGCTATGTTGGGATGAGTTGGTTTGACCGTGTCGGACTGGACCCGGGCCCATTACTGACCCATTACCTTCTTGGGCCATAACTTTGGTACTGGACGTCTGTTTGATGAACCGTCAACGGTGCTGATATTCTTGGAGCGAAGCCGTCCCTTTGAGAATACCCCACTAGAGTTCTAAGCATAGTTGAGATATGGTCAGGTTGGATCATACATGAAATCAACTGGGCCCCTGAGTCTAAAAGGCTGTTAACTAATAGACCGGGCATCCGATTGACCCGCCATCTGTCGTGTTGAGACCCCTATGACATGTTAGACTTTTTAGATACTTCTTCATGGGACATTTTGATATTTGGATTATCGTCTAGTTTCTTGTGAAATAGATCTTTCAGAGACGAGAAGCCATTTGTGCGAGAGCCTAGTAGATGGATGAGACTTGACAACTGCTGATCGATTCAACTCAGGGTGATTATACTAGCCTAGTGGGGAGCACCTCTGTGTTAGCGTGACAGACCCACGGTGGGGACTGCCTCTGTGTGATGGAGACAGACCCATGGTACTCGACATGTGGAGTACCTCAGCAGGCTACCAGGGGAGGGCCTCTATGTGAGAGCAGCAAAACCATGGTGGGGAGCGCCTCTGTGTGAGCGCAGAAGATCCACAATACTTGATAGGAGGAGTACCTCAACAGTCTAAGTTTGTCGGAACAACCTTTTTGTGATGCGGCAGGCCCACTGTACTCGAGAGAGAAGGAGTTCTCCAGCAGCATAGGGTCCATATTATTAAAAATCCCGGCTTGAGTTGATTCAATGACTTTTTTGTTTTCCTCATGATTGAGATAGGTTACTAGATAACATAGTTATATGTATGGGCAAATACCTAAGTAATGGTTATCTGTTGATTTTATATGTTGTGGTTTATCCTTGTTGGATTTTGTTTGATCAAAAGGGTCTCGGGGTCCCTACTAAGTATCGTTATACTCACCCCTGTACAGGCTATGCCCGCACCTCGTTGTGATGGTTACAGACGATGGACAACGCTAACTAAGGCAGAGTGTAGCAGGACTAGATTGCACCTAGAGTTGGACCACTTGGCATGACGGTACACGGAGGAGACGGATGGACGTGGAGTGTTGAGGAGGCCATATATACCTACCCTTCAGGTAGGAACCCCGGAGGACGACCCAGTAGTTGCTTTAACATTCTTCAGTTGTACATGCTTTTATTTGTACATGTAATTTCCTGTTGGGCTTGTATTTCCGGCATCTTATTGCTTCTTAGCACTTCTTTTTGATACAGTTTTTCATAGTGTTTTCTTCCATTTGTGTACTATGATGTGTTTATTTACAATTATAAAGATAATGTCTTCCCAGTTTAGGGATTTATGCCTTTGGTGCTAGTTTCCAGCCACTGGCCTATGGAAGGCAGGCTTGGGGTAGTCACGATAAAGGCCCCTGAGGATGAGTGATGACAAATTGGTATTATAGGAGTCGGTTCTACCACAGAACATAGAACTCTGATATTTTTTTCTATGAAGAAATAGTGTTAAGTGTACTAAGTGTGGTTTTCAGTTCTGGGAGCCATTGTTGGTGCGATCTGTCGGCGTATCCATACACCAGGACCCTGACATCTGATTTCTGACTCAGTGCATGAATACACTGATTGTGTGTGTGTTTTCAAAATTTTTCCTTAATTCAGCTCAACTAGGTCAGCTCACCAGGTATTATCTTTTGACCATGTCACATCTTTTTCTTTCAGGATGCCTCCCTATGGATGACCAGTTAGAGCCCTGAGATTCATACACACTGACATCCCACCGAGTGATGAGGCCTAGGTGCAGGTCCCTTTACCAGTGGAGGCACCAGCGGTACTACTTCTAGATGGGCCACCAATGCCACCAGCCCCAACAGCAGACGATGCATGCCACTTGAGCACGTTTCACGAGTTCCAGTGCCAGAGGCCACCCAGGATCAGGGGAGAGATGGACCCACAGGCAGCTGAGGATTGGATGGAGGATGTGGTGAGAGTCTTCATGATATTAGGGACACCAGCATACTTCATGGTGATCTTTTCCGTCCATCTCCTTCAGGCAGCAGTACGCAGATGGTGGAGTCTGATGCTCCTGGTTCATGATGAGGTGGCCCAACTTTGTGCAGACTTTGAGAGCCTATTCTGGGTGGAGTTTGTACCAGCCTCCCTTCGTTCGGTGCAGATACAAGAGCTACTTTATTTGTAGTAGGAAAGCATGACGGTGGCACAATACTCACCGAGGTTCACCAACCTCTCGCACTACTCCACATATATGTTGAGGGACCCATTTTTTAGGTCCTGGAATTTCGATCATGGGCTTAGGAGAGAGATCAGAGCTCTGATGATCTCTCTCAGCATCCCAACGCGGACGAGGGTTCTAGAGAGAGCCCTCTTGGTGGAGAGTTTACTTGTTGAGTAGTCTCCAGCAGCGAGACCCACCACTAGCCGACATGCAGCAGAGTCTTCTGCAACTACCAGTAGATAGATGTCGCAATGATCTAATAGGACTACACCTACGGGTGGAAGACCGCACGACTCAGAATCGGTTGTGTGGGGAACCCAGAGTGAAGACAAAGCCAGACATTCCAGTAGCGGACAATTTTACTCATGCGGCGGGCAGGGTCACATGGATCGTGACTGTTTGACCCTTCGTACAGATGATCATTAGATAGTTGAGGGACCTCCTAGGTAGAGGAAGAGGTTTGAACAAGGCAGTCCACTGGGAAGAGGCGGACGTGGAATAGGTGCTGGACGTGCAACTGGCGGTGGAAGACATCATGACGTGTTACCATCACCACCACTAGGAGGCCCACCCTGACTGTAGGGAGCAGGTGGATAGAGGAGAGCTCAGCCTCAGGCAGCTAAGGCCTATGATCGCGGTTCTCCTGAGATGATTAGAGGTATGATCTGTGTCTACACTACCTTAGATTCATTTCTTATAAACACAGGTTCCAGTCACTCTATAATTTCCACTGCCCTCGTTCGGAGCTCGGAGATTCCGACGGAGCCGTTGGCTCGATCCTTATGGCTAGAGACTCCTACAGGAGCTGATTCGATGATTAAAAACTGGTACTGGCAGTTAGAGAATACTATAGGAGGCGAGATCTTCAGATGGGATCTCATAGTAGCCACATCGAGGGCTTACGACATCATCTTGGGTATGGACTGGTTATCAACAATCCATGCTCAGATTGACTGTATTAGGAAAAAAGTGTGGTGTGTTCGCACGGATGGGACCAGGTTCAAATTCATCGGCGAGAAGGGAGTCGTTTCAGCACAAGACGGACGTACATGGAGGAGGGTGGAGCTGATCACTAATTATTTGGCCTGCCTTACCCTCAGAGCAGCTGATGTGGAGTGTTCGAGATATCCTGTAGTGTTGCACTAGTACACATATGTTTTCCCTGACGATGTTCCAGAACTACCTCCTCACGGAGAGGTGGACTTCTACATTTACCTGTACCCTGGGATGACAACGATATATACTACAGCATATCAGGTAGATCACTCTAAGGTTCGCAAGCTGAGGTTACAGATAGAGGACCTGCTGGGGGGAAGGGATTCATCCATCCTAGTGTTTCTCCCTCAGCAACCCTGATTCTGTTCGCCAAGAAGGTGGATGGGAGCTTGAGGCTCTGTTTCAACTACCGTCACCTAAACTAGGTGACTGTAAATAACTATTACCCACTCCTGAGGATTGAAGACCTCTTTGACCAGCTGAATAGAGCACAGTGGTTCTCGAAGATAGAACATAGATCATGCTATCTCCAGTTCAGAGTTCAAGATGAGGATGTGAAGAAGACGATGATCGGGTGTTATTACAGCCACTACGAGTTCTTGGTTATGCCCTTCGGCGTAACCAATGCTCCAGTAGTGTTCATGTGTCTCATGAATAGGATCTTCCTACCTTACCTTGATCGATTTGTCATGGTCTTCATCGATGACATTATGATCTACTCGACTACTGAGGAGGAGCATGCCTAACATTTTTATGTTGTACTTGAAACACTCTAAGTGCACCAGCTTTATGGTACTCTCTCAAAGTGCTAGTTTTGGATTCGAGAGGTTCACTTCTTAGGACACGTCATCTCGGAGGCTGGAGTTGTAGTGGATCTAGCAATGATAGAGGCGGTACTTGCTTGGGACCCACCCAGGACTGTGATGGAGGTACGGAGTTTCCTAGGTTTGACTAGATACTATCGGAGGATCGTACCATAATTCTCCAGAGATGAAACACCACTATCCACCTTGATGAAGAAGGGGAAACCCTTCATGTGGTCGGATAGATTCCAGTAGAGCTTTCAGAATCTAATGAAGAGGCTAACTAGTTCCCCCATCTAGAGGCTTCTAGAGGAGGGCATATGGAACGTATTTTATTACGACGCATCAGGGACAGGACTTTCGCGTGTCCTAATGTAAGAGAGAGCAGTGATTTCTTATGGTTCTCGGCAGCTGAGACAGCACGAACAGAATTACACTACCCATGACCTGGATTTAGTAGCAGTGGTCTTCTCCTTGAAGATGTACCGACACTATTTGATGGGTGAGCATTTTACCAGGTACCCTAATCACAAGGCTCTCGGGTATATCTTCTCATAGAAGGATCTGAACTTGAGATAGTGACGTTGGATTGAGTTCCTCCAGGATTATGACTTCGAGATATTCTATACTCCTGGCAAGGATAACGTTGATATAGATGCGCTCAGTAGAAGGAATGGTATACAGCTGCTAGGAGATGCGACAGAGCAGCTGGCTACTTTATAGATATACTTTTTGGATAGAGACGGAGCAGCCTTTCTATAGTCTCTTTGAGTCACTCCCCCAATTCTTCAGCGAGTTAGAGAGGCACAGTGTGGAGACACAGTCTGCGAGAAACGACGTTCTTAGATATCCATAGGGCAGGCACCTGATAGATTTTCTGAAGGTGGGGATCACATCATCCACTTCAGAGGACGTACCTTGGTACCAGTGACACTTTTGGAGGATGTGTTGAGGTATATATACACATCCCATCTATTGGTACATCCAGAAGTGGGAAACATGTACCAGGACCTTCGACAACAACACTGGTGGCAAGGTATGATGAAGGCAGTAACAGATTTTTTCTCACGGTGCCTCACTTGTCAGCATGTGAAGGCAGAGCACTAGGTACCAGCAGTCATGGTTCACCCTTTAGAGGTCCCAAAGTTGAAGTGGTATGGTATATCCATGGACTTTTTGATGGGTTTTCCATGTACATCTAGGGTTCACGACTCGATTTGGGTGATCGCAGGCTGACTCACCAAGTCGGATTAATTCCTACCGATCAGATAGCAGGGTTCATTATAGAGCATGGGATGCCTCTAAGTGAAAGAGATTGTGCGACTACAGGGAGTACCTTCTTCTATTGGCTCTGACCGTGACACACGGTTTACTTCCCAACTATGGAAGGGGTGGTAGGAAGCATTCGGGACATAGCTTCACTTGAGCACCACCTTCCATCCTCAGACAGATGGTTAGACTGAGCAGACCATTCAAACCCTCGAGGACATAAAACATGCATGTATCCTCAACTTCGGTCGTAGTTGGGAGGATCATTTGACTTTGGTGGGGTTTTCTTACAACAACAACTATCACTCCACCATAGGGATTGAACCTTTTGAGGCCTTGTACGAATGACCTTGAAGATCACCCTTGTGTTGGACTGACCCTGGGGAGTCAACACTAGTGGAACTAGAGATGGTATGAGCTACTACGGAGAAGGGGAAGATCATCCAGGAGTTGATGAAGACTGCACAGAGTAGGCAGAAGTCGTATGCCGATAGGAGATGGAGACCTCTAGAGATCGAAGATGGATACCCCATATTTCTATGGGTCTCACCTCGAAGAGGTCTACAGAGATTTGGTTGAGGCGGTAAGTTATCTCCAAGATTCATCAGAACGTTCTAGGTCCTTAGCAGAGTAGGCAAGGTGGCTTACTGCTTATCTCTTCCACCTCAGTTGCACCGGGGGAATGACTTCTTCCACGTATCTCAACTGAGGAGATACATGCATGACCCTTCACACATCATCTAACATGGACAGCTGGATGTCGATGATGGGGAGACTTTTACGAAGGTTCCAGTAGAGACTGAGGATCGACAAGAGCAGGTCCTTCATGGACGGTCGATACCTCTGGTGCACGTTCGCTGGCAGCACATTATCCTCCAGGAGAGCACATTGGACCAGGAGGCTCGGATGCGTTCTCAGTACCCCCTTTTGTTCCCATAGTTCGGGTTGTTGATTACTGGGACATAAATCCCCGAGCTGGTTAGAATGTAAAGACCTGAAAATTCCGTGGAATTGTTTTTCCTAAATACAAGGGATTTTTAAGAGTCCGCGAAAATTTTCGGTACTTGATTCTGAGGCACAATGTACCCAGAATCAATTTCTGAAGTTTTGTTCGGGTATGTCAAGTAAATGTACGAGCGTGATTTCATAACTTTTGAACAGGTTTTCGGAATTGAAATCTACGGGCACCGTTGAACTCGTAACGCCGATATTCACTTAAGAAGACTTTCACCTCGACGGCAGATGGTTGAGAATAAAAATTAGTTTTTAGTTTTTTATTAAAAAATAATTATAAAATAAAGTGTACACCACTTTATTTTAGTTTAAGCTACCATGCGAGTGGTTGTTGGTTAAAACCTCCACTTGGTAGTTAGAGGTGGAACCACCACACCCTAACCTCCCATGAGAGGTTAAGTTGGTGGGCCCCACCCACACATAACCTCTCGCGACAGGTTATGATGTGGGGACCACCCGAGAGTGCATAACCTCTCTATTAAATAATAGGGGTGGAGACCACCCGACCCCTATTGATGGAGGAGGATAAAACCTCTCAACTCTACCTCATTAATGAGGGAGAGCCTCTTGATTTTCTCAACTCTCCAATTAATTGGGTGGAAACCCCCTTGACCTCCCCTAATTAATCCATGACAACTCTCATGCATTAATTAGGTGGAGCCAATTAATTTATTATCCCTTTTTGATTTCTATTCCAACAGAATAATAGATAACCAATATATTATTTTTGTTAGCATGATTCGTTTTGGAGGAACCGAGGAAGAGGAGAGCTTGGGAGAAAAGCTTCAAACAATGAACGAGGAACCTCATCTTCCAACAGAGAACGATGAACGCCAAGAACCTTCTTCGACTTCCTCCCTTGGATCCTACCAATGTGGACTGTCTTCCACGGCCGACACAACACGAGATTGGGAGTGCGTGAAAAAAGTGGCGAACGACGAACTTCATCGTCTTCTTTCCACAACACCGTCAATGAACGATGAACATCGATCGACAAATCAAAGGTAGGGGGTTTACATAGAGTAATATCATTTTTCATTTTCTCACCAGCGGTTGGAATGGAAACATTGCGGAGATTGAAAATAAAAATTGAAAATCATCTTCTTACTTCTACATGAGTTGATTGTTACCATCCTAAATGCAGAGGGTGCGGGACTAACCAACATGGCCCGATGCCTCCGTCGTTCATGTTTATGATTAACCTAGGCATGGCGATGAGGCGATGACGATAAAGGTAGTAACGACGAAGGCCATGCTCTCGCGGCCTCCGCGAATACCGCCACCCCCGTGGCACACCGATGCTTCCGGCCGAACACTACCGGCCCGAGCGGCGCCCGACCCGCCTACCTGCGGCCTCCCTGCGCCCTGCTCGGCTTGCGGCCCGCCAGCCCACGACCTCTCGGCACTGTGCCCAGCATGCGGCCTAGCTACCCGCGGCCCCTGCGCCCTGCCCAGCGCCCTCGCACCCTGCCCTGCGCCCTCGCGCCCTGCCCACCACCCTGCCAGCACCCCCATAGCCTTCCTGGACCCTTCTGCGGCTTGCCCAGTGCCATCGCTCCCTGCCCGGTTCTCACAAGCCCTAATCGGCGCCCTGTCGGCGCCCCCGCGGCCTACTCGTCCCCTACTGTGGCCTGCTCAGCGCCCCCGCGGCCCGCTCGGCCCCTGTCGTGCCCTACCCGGCGCACCCTTGGTCGGCCCGTGCTCCGCATGGCCTGCTCGCTGGTCTCCTGACTGTACCCACCTCCCAGGATGAGTTGCTCGAGTCGCGCCCCCCGCGGCACTAGCCGAACCGGCCCCAGCCTTCGGGCTGAGCCGCCTACATGGTGACCTCTAGGCCGAACCACCCTCGCAGTCTGTTATGCAGGGCCCAGCAGACCAAGGTAAAACATAGCAGGCTGACCCGCCCAACGGGTCGGGTAAGACCCAACGAGTCTGATCGGGTCGACCTAGACCAGGTCGACCCAGACTGGGTTGGGCCGAGTTGGTCCGACCTGGTCGGACCGGAACCGTGCCCATTACTGACCCATTACCTTCTTGGACCATATCATTAGCATCAGACGTATGTGTGATGAACCATCAGCGGCGCTGGTATTCTTGGAGAAAAGATGTCCCTTTGAGAATACCCCACTAGATTTCGAGGTATAGTTGAGATACGGTCAGGTTGGATCGTACATGAATCCAATCGGGCCCCCATGACTAAAATTCTGATATCTAACAGACCGAGCGTCTGATTGACCCGTCGTCTATTGCGTTGAGACCAGTTTGATGTGGTAGACCTTTGAGATACATCTACATGGGACTTCATGATAGTTGGAGTATCAACTAGTAGCTGTGGAATAGATCCTCCAAAGATGAGCATGAATTTGTGCGGGAACATAGTAGCTGGCTAAGATTTGACGACTGGTGATCGATTCGACTCGGAGTGATCCGACTAGCCCAATGGGGAGCGCCCCTTTGTGAGCGCGACGGACCCATGGTGGAGAGTGCCTCTGTGTGAGCGTGAAAGACCCATGGTACTCAACATGTGGAGAACCTCAGAATACTACCAGGGGATTGCCTCTGTGTGAGAGCAACCGACCCACAGTGGAGAGCACTTCTGTGTGAGCATAGCAGATCCATGGTACTCGAAAGGAGGAGTACATCAACAGTCCAAGTTAGTGGGAAGCACCTCTGTGTGACACGTCAGGTCCACTGTACTCAATAGAGGAGGAGTTCTCCAACAACTGAGGGTTCAGATCAATAAAAATTTTGGTTTGAGTTTAGTCTATGACTTTCATTTTCTTCACAATTGAGATGGGTTACTAGATTACTTAGGTATAGGTATCGGTATATACCTAAGTAATGGGTATCTGTTGATTTCATACATTGTGGTTTATCCTTGTTAGATTTTGTGAGAGCTTGAGGGTCTCAAGGTCCCTACTGAGTTTCATTATACTCACCCCTGTTTGGGCTATGCCCGCACCTCATTGTGTTGGTTGTAGATGATGGGCAACGCTGACCGAGACAGAGAGTACCAGGACTAGATTTTACCTGGTGGTGGACCACTCGCCATGATGGTAAACGAAGGAGACGAACAGACATGGAGTGATGAGGATGCCATTTGTACCCACCCTTCAGGTAGGAACCCCGAAGGATGACAAAGTAGATGATTTAATTTTCTTCAGTTGTACATGCTTTTATTTGTACTTGTAATTTCTTATTGGGCTTGTATTTCCGCCCCCTTTTTACTTTCCAAAACATCATTTGCATACAGTTTTTCTTAGTGTTTTGCTTCAAGTTGTGTACTCTGATGTGTTTTTTTATAGTTATAATGTCAATGCCTTCCCAATTTAGGGATTTATTCCTTTGGTTATAGTCTCCAGCCCCTGGCCTATGGAAGGCGGGCTTGAGGTAGTCACGATATGGGCCCTTGGGGACGGGTCATGATAGGACATCTCATTTGATCTCTATCCAAAATCTAGATATTCAAATATTTTTCATAATAATGTATTTTAATGAACATATAAAAAATTAAAATAAAATACAATGACAAAACATGGCCTTTCTTCTAAAATATTAAAAATATTAAAAACACATAAAACATTTATAATAGAATATAAATGTTCGTTGTAAAAAAGTTAAATATTGATTTTTTAATGAAATAATTTAATCTCAAAACTATAAAAATAGACAAAAAATAATTCAATAAAATATGTTTAATGATTTAAACAATAAATTCTTAAAAAAACTATAAAGAAAGTGTTGAAAATTCATATTACTTTTTTTTCATTAAAGAAATATATATAAATATATTTTTCAAAAAAAAAACAATCGATCATTTTTATGAAAAAATATATATTTTATATGTATATGTGAGTTTTTATGTTTTTGTGTGCACACATTATTTAAATGTTTTATGGATTTTTTAAAATTTTCAATGTATTATATATTTTTTCTATTAATAATTTTATCAATTTTAATTTATATGTATACATAAAAAGACATATAGATTATGTTTTCATGAATCACATTACATATTTACATTTTTACCTCGTACAGTTATGACATATAACAAAGGTTTTGTTCCCAAACATAAGAAAAGAGAATGTGACCATTATGAAGATAATTTTCAAAAATTAGTAAATAAATTTGAAAATTTATTTTTCTATATTAAGACATAAAAGTGATGAAAATCCATATAAGATTTATTTTAATATTAAGAAGAAATTATGATCCAAAATCTATTTAAAATATTTTGGAATAATTTTTTTATCATTTGGTCTAGAAAAAGATGGATACACTTGATAGTCATATACCATAAATCTTGTATGTATATGATAAACATTGGTCATATTATGTGTGATAATATGAGATGTTGTATGGTAAAATATATTTTTGTTTATCTTGTTATTTAGGTATACATTTTATTATAATATAGTGTTATAGTAAGGCCCCACTACCTTAGATAATTGTATTATATTTAATATTGATATCTTTTTGTGTGTCAGTAATATTTTATGACTAACATTGCATCCTTTCATTGAAGTGATGATTAATAATAAAAGTTATTATTTTTCCAATTCAATATAATCTATCATTGAATATTATGTTTCATAAGAAAAAAATATATAACTGTTATATCATCAAGGTTTATAAATATATATAACTAACATTCCATTTACTCATACATTGAGAACTTATTTGTAAATTCATGGGAGGTGGGGATTGAATTCCATTAGGCTATATAATTGTGAATCACACAATGAGAGTTTTTTGTGGTTCTTTAACCAAGATTTCACTATCAATTTATTCTTCATGAAGCATTATTTCTCATAATTCATTAGCATCCAAGAGATTCATGTTTTTTTCAACATATGGAGGATACCACCAATGTGATGGGTGATTAAGTCAGCCCATTGATACACTGCAGAAGGAAGAAACCATTTTTTCCAACATTGGTCTTCATTAAACAACCATTAGAGAAGACAAGAGTATTATCTAATAAAAGTGAAAGATATGTGTTTGTTATTTTATATTTATATGGTATCATTTTAAGAGAATATTGATAATGGTAATAGGTTTCTAACATATTCCACATCAATGAACTAGTTCTTTTAGATCCTTAGAATCCCATAAAATTTATAAACATCATTCCATTCATCTTGATTATTTAAATAATTTTGAAAACTGAAGAAAATATATCATGTACTATATATCATAATCAATATACTAAAAGATAATATAGATTATAAACTATGTATTTTATTTTGATATTTGATTTTAAAATCCATGAAAATGTCACACTATATGATATGTGATATTGTAATACGTGGTATAACACAAATCCATCATCATTAACTATATCATAAAGTACAATACAAGGTATCATGAAATGTGCTCTTAGTTTTATATTATTTCATTATTCTGATATAAGATATATCATAAAAATGGACTCCTAGGCACCAAAGATAAAATCACAATCCACTGTCTATTTATCTTAAAATAAGATATATAATTAACCCAACTACATTTTATGACGTTTTAGTTATTGTTGACTATAGTAGGTTAAAAAATATTATTTATCTAAATTTTCAATTCTGACTTTAATTTTGTAGTATAAAAATTATTTATATATTTTGGAGAAATGTTTTTACGGTATTTATTTAATTTATAAATTGCTTATAAAATAATTATATCTAATATTTAATAATAATAATTAGATTTTAATGAATTATTTATTAAATAAATATCCATATTATTAATTATTAATTTTTGAATTCCTTTCTAATTATATTGAGTTGCTTATAATTTTCAAATATATCTTTTCTATAGAAATTATATGTATATCATTTAAGGTATTTATAATTTTAAAAATAATGAAAAAATATTAAAAATTTATATGTAAAAATATGAATTATTCATACTTATATATATTTTAATAGTTCCAATTAAATGTAATATTTTATACATTATGGAAAACATAACATATGAATATTTGATAGTTGATATTAATGATGTTTAAATAAATAAAATATATATTTTTTATATTTTGTAAATTTTTTACAATATCAAAATATAAAGTCATTATGTTTTATTTATTATCATGTATTTAAATAAATATCCATATAAAAAGGAGTATGTAGGATTTGAAATTGGAAAAAAAATAAACATATTGCTTATATTTATTTAACTATGGAATTTTCATAACAGAAACCTAAATTAAAGAATTTATACTTTAGATTTATTAATTATTTTCTCATAAATTGTTTATTTTATGTTTTAATGTTTTAATTATTTATTTATTTAATTTATTCCATTCTTGATTAATAGATATAATTGTTTATATAAAGAACAGATTTATTATTTAGCGTGAAAAGAAAAAATGCTTCTAAAAATTATCATAAATTCATTTGATGTGATACATTAAAGGTATAAAAAATTAATTAGTTTTCATCCAGAGTGGATTTGTCTTGTATTAGGTGAGGAGAATGAATTTAAAGGTTTATTATAGCTTATAAAAACCTGGTGTTAGAATTCATATGGAATTGAGGTCACCTATGATTAACATTACCACACATTTAAGGAATTTGGATTGGACTAGTAACTATTCTGGAAGATTGTGCCTTCTCTAAAAGAGTAGGGGATGACTATCTACAACTCCAAGATTACTATTCAACGGATTTAGGATTTAATGTGATTCCAATATATTAAATAAAAGGGTTTAATGTACAATTTGTAGGAGTTGAATTTTCAAATGTATGAATACTATTACCTTTTAATTTGTTTTTTAACATATGGTTTCATTTTTGTAACTATTTACACATCAATATGGTATGAATAATTCATTTAATTAAAATAATTTGAATAAAAATAATATTAATTAGAATGATTAATATGAGTAAAGGGAATACATGAGATAATGAGGTGATATTGAATCTTCATAAAACAATATAATGTTTCATATCCTTTTAGAATAAAATTCTTATCAAGACCATTAACATTAAACCCTGTCAGTTATACCGAAGAAGGGTCACCCAATATTATCTTATTTAAGAAAGACAATTGATTAGTTTACAATAAGTGTTGGGTGATTATTTTGACTTTTTTCACTGGGTAACACTTAGCTAGGGAACCCTAAGAATCAGGATACCATAGTAATGGTGTTGATATTATACATAATATAGAATAGTATAGATGTTTTCTTCTCAATAATTGAAGAGTCATATATGATAATATTTGTATAATGGTCTACCCAAATAACTATGTGGTAAGAGGATTGTTAAATAGAACTCACTACTTTGGGAAATATGGATCCAATACCAATATAGAGCATGTTAAATTTAATCATGGATATCTATTTAGTGGGAGAAATTTTAATATATGTCCATATTAAATAATTATTATACATGGAACTCATATGATAAAATATTTTGTTATAGATATAATGGAATTATCATCATCAAACATGATATTGATATCAATCCTTCAAATAAATTATCTTGTTGTAACCAACTTCTTATAGTCGTACAATATATATATATATATATATTGTAAGAACCCGAGTCTTTAGAACAGGTCAAAATCCCAACCCTGTCTAAATTTTTGACTTCTTTATGAGGAAACTGGGGAAAATGGGCAATTTCTGGAGATTTCCAGACTACACGCAGTGTACATTAAGTACACGATGTGTATATGTTATGTGAGTGACCAGCTGTGTGCTCGCCGAGTACATGCCTTCTGATGACCAGTAGAAATGTCTTACTACACAGCGTGTTGTTTTTGACATGTCGTGTACTCTTGCCCATGTGGAGGCCATCCATGGAATGTAGTCTTGTTGGCCAGGAAGAATTGGTTAATCATGTACACTTCGTGTCCTCTTGGGAGACGTCGTGTAGTATGGACGTGTATGAGGGACATACATGGCATTTGGACCTATTGGCTAGGTAGAATTGTCTAACAAAATACACGTTGTGTTCCTCCTTGACACGCCGTGTAGTCTAGCTATGTAAGAGATAAATACATGGCGTTTGGGTAAGTCAGTGGAATTCCAGCCGCTATATGAATAGATAAATGATATAAACGGTTTGTAGTCCTAATGTACGCACACTGTTGTTTATTTTATTCCGTTAAAATGGGTAGTGGCCTCATTTTGAGGTGGAACATCATTTTGTTCTGCCGGATTTTGTGAACCAAGGAAGCCAAAACTCCTCTTCTCTCCCAGTTCTTCGTCTGAAGTAGGATTTGATTATGTTTTGATGATTTGGAACCCCATATGTAAGGCCCCGATTCCTCTTGAGCTGTTTTGTTTGATTTTTATTCTAGAACGAGTTACAGGGGTTTGAGAAATTTTGATTCTTCTGTAGATATACCAAATTTTATGCCTAATTGGTGGCTGTTATAGGAGGAGTAGCTTCGTACGAGTCTCAGGTAGGTGGTACATACCTCTTTAGTGTTTTCGAGGTCATTTGGGTGATGCGGCCTTCGACGCATTTTGAGCGGGACCCTGTTTTATTTGTTATAGCTTATTACATTGATTATGGACCTATGGGATGCCTTTGGGTATGCCCTGTTACCAATTTTTATTGAGCGAGGGCGGGCGAGGGGTCATTTCTCATCGGGGCATTTGGCCGGGGAATTCCAAAATTGTTATATTTGAATTAATATACTTTAAATTGTTGAGTTTAGTTTACTGAACTTGATATAAATTTGATAGAGGCATTCAGGACCACAGTGCTAGTATGGGACAGTACCTTGAATAGTGCAAATCAAATGTTTGGATTGTTTTTCATGTTTACGTGTTATGTTTAGATATGTTATATAAGAAATTGCTTAATTGCCTATTCTGAACCTTTTGGGTGGTGTTGGGCATGGCTCGTATATTCTTGAGTGATACAGATCATAGGTTGGGCTTGGCCCGGGTTACGTTGGGTGGTTCTGACCACAGGATTGGGCATCTTGGACGTCGATTTGAGGCAGGTTGACTGTCAATTTGGGAATGCCCCGAGTTACAAGATTGGAGCTTCCATTAGACATGAGTGACATGGTGGCAGGGACACTAGGTGTTTGAGATGCGGTGGCTTGGGTACTATTTTGGAGATTACCGCTCACCTGGACATTGAGTAGTGTGCACACATAGATACTTCGTGATGAGGTGGTTTTGACCACTCGTGTGGGTAGAGGCCCCCGTAGATGTGGTATAGATAGTTTTCGTTGGGGTAGTGTTTCGTGAGAAGCTGCATGGGAGGCAAGGATCCTTCAGGGGATAGAATTGAGGTTATCGGGTTACGGGCTGACGCTCGCCGTTATTTGAGGGAAGATTTCGTTGTCCCTCTAGGAACATTGTTTGAGGGTAGACATCGCTATCCCTCCAGTTACATTATTTGAGGGTAGGCATCATTGTCCCTCTAGCTGTTTATCTGAGGTCTGACATCATTGTTCCTATAGTTATTTATTTGAGGATAGACATCGTTGTTCCTCCGGGTTACTTCTTGGGCGTGCCTTCGGGACGTCGGTACTTGGGGAATGAGGTGTTAGGAGGCAAAAGGTGTCGGGATACTATTTTTGGCTGTGGATTAAAGACATTGGTACTTAAGACACATGGTGTTAGGAGGAACAGGGTGTCGGGTTACATGACAGAGATTTCGGTGCTGGATGAAGCAGGTGACACTCCATGGTGGCTACTGAGCACCAGTGGACTTAGTATTTATTTGTGCATCGTATTGTTTACTATTTTCCTTATAAATACATGCCTACTTAAAACTCATATTAGGTACGTACCATTAGGTGGTATCCTACAAAGAATTTTCTCACACCCTACACGGGCCCTTAGGGACGCATGCAGACTTTATGGATTTACGTGCAGGAAAAGGTCCAGCTTTCGGAGCTGGTATGTGTTAGTTGTTGCATGGAGATGTTACGGACCATGGGGTCTTACCTAGCTGGAGTTACTCTGTTTTGTTTTTTTTTTCTGTATCAGCATGCTTATTTGTTTTGTAGCTACAATTAGTTAGCCATTGGCATCCCTTTTATATAAAGATATGTATGACCTGCTATGGATGCATGTTTTATTGTTTAGTAGTAGTTACATGTGATGAGAGTTATTTTGTGTTCATTTTTGTTGTTGTTGTTTATATTTATTTCTTCTACTTTTTTTGATATTGAATGTGCTTTCGCTCTGCTGGTCTGGTTCATGTATGCTATGTCAATTATTCCACTACATCTTACTGCAATACTTGGACTAGTACCATTATTATTATCCTCCAAAAGGGTATAACCTCCTGACTATACCTTTTAGACCCATGCTGCAAGTCGTTAGACTTTGGTGTTCGGGGTGGTGCACCAAAGGTAGTAGCACCCGACCAGTTTAACACTGTTTGGGTGGCTCTTCGGGTCTGGGTCATCACACACACACACACACACATAGATATATATATATATATATATATATATATCATTCATAAGAAATAAGAAAATTCAATCTATTATAGTATGACTTTCCAAATTAACCAATAGAGGTTTAAATGTTATTAAATATAAAATGAATTTTGTATGTTTAGTGTCTATTCATATAATCCATGAGATAGCTTGTTACAATTTCATTGAGAGAATATATGTTTTCTAAATGATGGTAATGTAATTCATTCTAGAATTATCATTTGAAATATTATATTAATATTAATGATGTCTATAAATGTCTATATTATTTTATTGATGTATTGAGTATATATGATAATGACATGGGTAGTCTAGGATTATATACTATGCTGACATCACAAATGGGAAATAGTTTAAGACAAAAGGAAAATGTTCGATTTTACAATAGTCACACAGAGATATTAAAACCATAATGATATGATAGGAATAATGTTATGTACTTAAATTAATTGGAAACTCCTATATAATCTAAAGGGTATTATTGATCACGGTAGAAATATTATTTTATTGATCATATTTTTAGAAAATAATTCTTTTATTTTGAAGGTTATATTATTAAAAATTTATTTTATATAACTGTTTTAATTATGGTATATTTTCAAATTAAGAAATGAGTTAATAGAGATTATATTTTCCATTTAAGTTATGATGCAATGGGATGATAAATACTGGGTTTTAATTAAATGGAATATATCAAGACCAACTAGGTCTTAATAAAGGATTTTTATTTTCCCCTTATTTCTCATATATGGCAAGAAATGTTTTTCGTAGACATCAATTTTTTATTAAAAATGTGAAAAGATATTTTAATACACATAGTTTTTGAATAATTGAATTATTTTACATATATGAAAATAATATAAGGATAAAATTATTCGATCTATGATAATAGAGTTTATCTATATGTTTTATTAAAATATCAGTGATTTTTTTCCCACCACCCCATTGTGGCATATTTCAACAAATAAAGTATTAATTTTTATATTATTTATATAAAAACATATAATACAATATATTAATATTGTTATAAAAATTTATTTAATAAGAAATACCACTATATTAAATAAGTGTTATTTCTTAAAAAATAAGTTTGTGGGCTTTAATTTTATATTTTCAGAAGAATATCATTTTAAAGGGGCTACTGGGAGTATATTTTATATTTAGAGAAGTAGAAATTGAATACTGAAAAGATTAGACATGTAATGATTGAAGTTAAAAGTCACATTATACCCTAAAATAGTTTATGATGTGATATAAAGAGTTCTATATAGATGGAAAAATATATCAACATCATAACTATAATATTTTCAAGTAAAGTAGTTTGGATAATTTTTAAATGTGTAGAATATTATGAATATTAATCCAAAATTACTCCATTATTCAAAATAATTTATGTCATAGACGATACTAACATAATTAATTTAGTGGTAGGTTTTACCAGATGCTCGAAAAGATATGTGAAAATATTTAATGAGTATAAAAAACATCAAAAGTGTAGTGAACAAAAGAACTCTTTGATGGTATATCATATGTGATTTCATTATATGGGATATGATATATGGTTTCATTAATAATTATAGAGTTTCAGAATATAAAATATATCATGTTATCTAAATGTAAGTTTTTACATTGTCATTCATTGTTACATTCAACATATATTTCATGAAGTGAAATGATAATTAACCTCTGAAAGTTTAATTTTTAGTTATCTAAAATTGAACTTCACCATTGATTCCTATAGATTATGATAAAAAATTAATGTTTTAATGAGGTTATTTTTCTATAGACATATGGAATATTCTCATAAGGCGCTACATGAGTTTTTTGTTGGATTCCCCCCATGTTTACCACATAGAATTCCAGAGACTATATATTTGGTGTGGTAAGGGTGTCTGTTTTATATTGATATTTCTCCATACTTGAGGTTGGAATGATACCGTGTTTTCTAACTATCATACATTTAATATTTCATAAAAAATCATTGATTATAAGATAAATAGTGTTGTTTGGGAATATTGTTGATCATGTAATTGTATGAGTCTTAACAATGAAAGAATTTGTACTCCCATATGATGAGTATGGAATTTGGACTCTTGATAGAGATATAATCAAAGTGTATAAAAATATACCTAAATAATACATGGTATGTTATTATCTATTGTATGAGGGTCATGTGATGTGCTCATTACTAATGGTGAAGTGCATATGAAGTATTCATTAACCGTGATAGTGTATACGAAGAGAATCTAGAACATGTTAGTAACATTAGGGGATTAACATACTCTATTTCCTGTAGTAGATAAATATCTTGAAAAAAGGGATCATATGAAAATGAATTATTTTATATGGTATATATATATAAACCCTATAAAGAGGTAGTCTTATTCAATGGAAATCATGTGATATTTCTTTATTTCATGAGTAGTAATGATAATTTTATAATGGTTGTAGTTTTAATATATCTTACAATAAATAAATTCATATATACTTTGAATGCTTCAAAGGCCTATGGGGTTATACATTGTTGTTAAATAAATAAAAATTTAGTTTTATGAAGCTCAGATAGATACCCTAATTTTTTTAGAGTTTATCAGAAATTATTTTTATGGATATTCACAAGAGTGTGTATAATTTATGAAAGAAGGTGATGTTGATGACAAACATCCAAATACATTACATAAAATATCTGAAAGTGTATTTTCAAATGGATTCATATGTTGTTGTATATAATAAAATATAAGGTGGAATGAAACAAAGTCTATGGGGCTTTAGTGCTAGTTAGAGATTGATGGTGATATACTCAAAAAACATTATGAATAATTTGTATATTAGTCATACCATATGTGAAGAAGTGAAATTTCATATTGTACGTTAACTATAAATGTGACTTATTAATTGTGTATATCATCTCTTATTGTATAGTGATATCATATGGAAGTTGTTCCTTGTATAATTTTATTAAATGTAATATTGATATTGTTTTGTGTCTTAATTATAATTTTTTATTAACATTATAGTCTATGACGGTAAGATATATGCATACTGAAGGATAGTGTTTCATATCCCACCCACATAATAAATTACTCATTATTATATTTCTTATGAGAAAATATATAATAATTATATCATCATTATTGAATCCCTACCATCTCTTATATAGATATCACGTCATAAAATATGAATATTCATAACATAACATAATGAACCATGTTCGAATCACTTATGTACAGTGCCTTTGGAAACCTAGAAACATAAAAAACTAGTTTATAAATGAGCTACATAATCACCCACTATGTTCATTATAACTAAAAACCATTAGGGAAATATAATATATAATACCTTTATTCATAACATGGGGAAATGAATAGTAAGAACACGTGAGTCTCAAATGATTCATAAGGGTACAAAAGTGATATATGAACATAATGTGATCATAAGGGTATGATAATAAGAGAATGACATTGGATAACCATACCCTATATATCACAGATCATAAAAAAGATTCATCACATAAATCATGATAGTTCATAAGACATGAATCAAAATGTAATCAATGAATATGAGCCACAAGGGAATGAAATTGTAAAATGACATAAATTTTTGGCATAAACATAACCATAAGAAATAATTTCCATAGTAGTAAAGGATTATTTCCAAGGAAATAAGAGTGGAATGATTTCAGTTCACAACCCACCATTATGGTCATGGTTCACTCCAAATACTATCATATTGGCCAAATTCACTTACTAAACTTGGTTAAATCCTCATTCTAGTCATATTTGTCTCACGAGATATAAATTTTTACCCAATTCATTAAAGGGGGATGTAGGTACCACTCATCACATGTAACAACCCGACCCGTACCGGAGCTCGAGTCATAATTACCCCAAGCCCACCTCCATAGGCCAGAGGCTGGCGACTAGCGCCGAAGGCACAAAAAACTATGGGAGGCCTTTTCCTAAGAAACTGTACACTCAGACACAGCTAACTCAAGGCAAAAGTGCAGAGAAAAGAAAGAAAGATACAACACTACTATAAAATGGAAACCAGCTAACATGCATTGACCTCTAACAAGTACAAGTAAAGTGTTGAAAAGTACTGAAAAGATAACAGAACTAAAAAAGGGGGAAAACACACGCCCGATAAGAAATGTGCCACAACTCGGTAACAGGTAAACGAAATTAAATAGCTAGTGAGTCTCACACTAAGAAATCCTCCTACGTACACTAAACGCTACCCAAGCTCATGTGTCCTCTACACTCCTCCAAAGTCTCGATCGACCTATCCGTTTTCTGCAAGGGCACACCAAGTGCGGGCAAATCCAAAGCAGGGGTGAGTATAAAGATACTTAGTAGGACGCCCCGAAAGCTTGGGGGGGCAACAAAGGAGGTACCAAAACAGTGAGAAGTAGAAAAAAAAGAACAGTGTAAGTGTACAATAGAGAGAGTATAGCTCAACCCAATAAAAGAAATGAAGTGGACTCGTCCAATCCAAGAGGAGATAGACACGGAAATCACATGGAATACCTCGTGCGTCTTCACCCCTCCTAGAAGGAGAGTAACTGAACCCGATGAGTGGGAAGAAAAGTAGGGTGTATATATACGCTCAAAAGGAAGCCCGAACGAGAGTGTTAGGGGATATCTATATCCAAGATCCTCCTAAGAATAGTCTCCAATAGTTCAAAGGATATCCATCACGGATGCCCAATAGTCCCGCACGTGAAAGCATCCTCATCGCTGATCCATGCAACCAAGGGCCACACTCTGGTAATTGTGGAGAAAAGTCACCGACTAGCCTCATAGAAAGGGATGAGTATGAATGAAGTCCTCAGGTAACCCACTGCCCAACCCCATTGGAGGATAAACCACATGAGTTCATCAGGTAACCCACTACCGAGCCCCGCTTTAGGATAAACCACAAAAGGTCGTCGGGTGACCCATTACCCAGCCCTGTTGGAGGGTAAACCCTAAAGTCAATGGGTAACCCACTTCCCAGCCCCGCTTGAGGTTAAAACCCAAAATCAATGGGTAACCCACTACCCATCTTCGCTGGAGGGTAAACCCTAAGGTCAACAGGTAACCCACTACCCAGCCCTGTTGGAGGGTAAACCCTAAGGTCAATAGGTAACCCACTACCCATCCCCGCTAGAGGGTAAACCTGGGACTGGTTTGATAAATCCGCACTGCCCGTGCCATCACTGGGTGTCAGTAGGACCGCTACCGTGCGTAGGTTTGGATTGCACCAAAGGAACCTCTGACCAATGCCCTTTCATGTTTACACATTTAATGTGATCTCGAAAGAGGCTCCGCTCTCCCAAACAGATTACATCGTTGTAATCCTCATGGAAAAACACGCGAGATAGACTACTTACTAGCTAGAAATGGGCTCCCAATGGAAGTGTTATTCAAAAACGCTTTATGCCCACACGACGTTTCATGGGGCCCACACCTCGTACCAGAAAGAGGTCGGGCGAACTATGCCATCACGATGCCCTCAGAAAAACACGCCAAAATGATGACTCATTCACCCCAAATATATGTCTGATGAAAAAAGTTGCAAAACGATGCACATAGCCTAAAAGACAGCCCGTGGGGCCCACGCCTCAACTTCGGCTTCGATGCCTGAAACCACCCCGGTCAACTTTTCCTCGATTCCATGGTCACAAAGAAACAGACGACACCAAAAATGGACTCTGGATGCAGAAGCTGCAACTCCATGTGTTAAATGCAAATGTGGCCTTATGGGGCCCACACCTCGATCCCGAAACACATCACGCAGATCGTACCATTGCATTCCTTGCAAATAACCACGCATCGTAGGCTATTCATTTTCCAAGAATGGACATATGTAACATTAATCATAAAAACACAACACACGTCTGAAAGCGTTCTCATGGGGCCCACACCTCAGGCCCGAATTTAGGCAACCGGATTGCGCCATTGCAATAACCTCGAAAAAACACACCGAAATTAGTACTCAAACACCCCAAACGAGTGTTGGGTGAAAAAGTGGCATTTCATTGTAGGATGTGCGAACTAGGACCTATGGAGCCCGCACCTTTTCTCCAACCCATGCACTTTGGAAAGCATCTCAAAAAGTCCACATGAGGACTGGGGACATGCTACCGCAGACGGTGCGTCAATCAAACATCCCAAGCAGGAGTTAGGTCTGATGCAAGAATAATTAATTAATTAAACAATTAATTAATTATTCGCATTAAGCGTTTCGTGCCACCGACAAATGAAACCAAACTGAAAGGGTCCCGAAACAACTTTTGAAGGACCGTCTCAACTCTAGGGCCATAGCTTCTCTGCCAGCGCTTCAAACGGACGCCCAACTCGTGAAGCACGTCCGTCGCAAACTTCAATAATAAGTTAATATCATTAAATTAAAGCATTTCGGGTCACCCGTCTTCAGGCACAGAACCCAAAATTCCCGGAACCCACTTCAAATAGTCTGCCTCGCCGAAACAAACCCGCAGCCACAGATGGCGTGTCAAACAGACGCGCCATTTAAGAGATATGGCCCTTTGATCACAGGGGGCCCAACTGGGCCGGTTCACCCCAGCCGCCCCGGTCTGAACCGCCAACCCGAGGCCCAGCCGCAGGTCCAGCTCGTCTCGCTGCGGCCCGCCGGCCGCAGCCCACTCTAGCCACAATGGACCACCCTCAGGTTCAGTTCTCCAAAGCAGACCTTCCAAATGGCCGGTCTTCATCCGCGTCGCCCAGCAGGTCCCGCGAAGCATGGGTCCTTTCCACTGCGCACCCCAAAGCGGTCAGCGCCTCGGGTTCTTCCTCCGACCGCGACGACCCGAAGGCATCACCCGCGCTCTGCTCCTCTGTCGGCTTCCCCTTCGACCGCAACGGATCCAGGGCCAGCGCCTCCGGCACCGCACCGCCGCACCTCTCCGCGGCCTGCGCCGCCCGACTCCGCTCCTTCGCTCTCTGCTCCATCGTCCGCTCTAGTGACACCCGACACCGGCACCTCCGAAGCCCCGACCAACACACACATCGGCTCCTCCCGGAGCTACCCAGCCACACCGGTGACACACGACACCAGTGACTCATTCCGAACCCCCGGCCGCACTTCGCCTCTCCTCCCGGAGCTACCCCGACCTCCTCACACCGGCCGAACGACGTCTACCCCGCTGCGCCATCCCGACCTCTGGCCACCGCCCTTGCTTGAGTCGGGGCTTCCGATGGCCGTCGCCACCGCTCCGGTGACCCGATTCCAAATCCAAAGGAGGATTCTGTACCCTTGGGGTGAGGCCTTCACAGCGCCTGCCCCCGATTGTCGATCCGGCATGATTTGACATGTCCGAAAAATTGGATGAAGAACACCCAAGAATGACAATTAAAATGGGGCTCGGGCATTGGTTGTGTTCGTCCGACCAATGCCCAAAATTCTTAAATTATCATATTTTAAACAACAAATTTGATGAATTTTTTTTATGAAATCAATGAAGGTGTGAAATTGAACAAAAATCCTACCTCGATCTGCCTGTTTTCCGCTGGCAACGCGTCCACAATTCCCCCGATTCAATCCAACAAGGTTCTGGTGGAGGTTGCTCCCCGATTCAGTGAAGAATAGTGAAGTACAATAGAGAGAGAGAGAGGGAGAGAGAGAGAGAGAGAAGATGAGAGAGAAATGAAATTAGGGCTTTTCCCTAATTCCATCACTTAAGCGTATTTATAAACTCTCTCTAAACTCCACCGACGAGCGAGGATTCTGAAACCACCGCGCCCACCTTTTTTATATCACGCCTAGGAAAAATGCCCCATTTTTAACTCAAGGGAAGTATCGGATTTCAATTCCAAGACTTTGTTCGAATGTTATTCAAAAATAAAGCCAGTGATAAAATCACTAAGTCATTATTTCAAAATGACGATTTTACCTCTAGGTGACATCTCTGACAGCAGGCCCGCGCCCACAACATTTACACCCCGCCTTGGGTAAACAACACACTCCAGACACAAATGTGCCCTTGTATTTCTGATCCGAGCTACCTTTTAGGAGGAAACACTACCCTATAATTGGCATAGTAAAAAAACACATAACATATTTTTAAAATTTATTTCGGGCACACTGGGCCTCAAAATCGCATGTCGTCATCGTGCCTAGCTCTGGAATTATATGTATAAATATTCCAAAGTCTTATAGGGAAAAAAGTGGGTCTCTATATCATTCCCTCTTTTAAGCATTTGATCCCCGAAAAGAAAAACTAGGAAAAAGAACTCGTGATATATAGTTCACACCTAGCTCTCTCAGTCCCAAGAAAACGTTCACAACACCATGCTAGCACAACACGCGAACCAAAGGGATGGTTCATACTTATAAGGTCTACTACTCTCGAGGGAATTCGTAGGAATACCCATGCACCTCATCAGCTGCGACATATGGAAGACGTCGTGCACCCATGTAATGACCTGAAATTTGGAATAAATCTTGTTTCCTAATTTTGTGTGTTATTATTATACTCAACAAAACTATTTCATTTGATAACATGAGTATAATTAAAATAAGACCGTTAGGTTTTGACTGTTATATGACCATTGGTCAATATGACCGTTATAAACTAAACGTTTCGATTATTGTCTCAAAATACAAGTAATCATGGTTAATTTTTATAGAAAAAAGTTTCGATGGCCTCACCCAGTAGTCTTGGACCAATCGAATCCCATCTAACAGAACTTGGGAAGGATGTAGCACCACTAGGCTTTACTCCTGAGCAAACCCAAGCTGAACTTCATCATGTGAAGCTAGAACAGAATCGCCTTTGTGATAAGTTCAAACTGATATAAATTACTACTCGTGTGATGTTGGCCGAGCCTCCCTCAGATTCTCTCACCTTATCACACCTTACACTTAGGTCATATGCTGGGGTGATAAGGGGATATGTAAGGAGACCATAACTGCATTGTGTAATCCTTTGTTTTAAATAAAAATTGGGATTTCTTCTTATGATGAAGTTTATGAATTTTCAAATGACAGGATAAATATAGTATGCATATTTTTGATGAATTTTAGAAAAAGGATATTTTAAAAATGTTTATTTAATCCTTAAATAATTAATGATGTGTAATGATATTCAAAAACTGGTCTTCAATAATTATGTTCAGTACAAAATTTAGAGTCTAATAAGATCAACTTGATTTTTGATGAATAGTAAATTATGAATAGTTATTTTATGCTTAGGATTAGTAATGTGACCAAATGGATTAGTAATATCACTTAAAGAAAGTATTAATATAATCTAGGCACCTTGATAAAGTAATGTGATTCAATAAAATGGTTAAATAACGATTTCATAAATTATTATTCAAGTATTAGTTTTTTCAGGTGAATAGTATTTTCTAATTAAAAATTAAATTAAAAATATTTAGAAAATTATTTTTATAAAATGGAGTTCATTTTTTAAATCAGAGCATTGATATTTGGCTAATGCGAAATTTTGGGATTTTTCTGAGAATGTTGAATTTCCAGTGAATAGTAAAAACACAGTTTTAGGGTTTCGGTATGTTTAATGACATCATAACTATGTCATGATGATGCCATGAGATATTTTAAGGGATTTTTGACCAAAGTTGATGAATTATTGTATGGGGGACCCATGTGGCCTAACTCCATTGGAAATACCATGGGGGAGCCCATGCTTTTGAGAAAAACACATGTGAGGTGTCCCTTGGCCTTTAATGCCTTGTCCCCTCACTTTCCCTATAAATACCATGCCATACTCTAATCCATTTCGACTCCCCACTCTCCCCCAATGAAGGTCGGGTCTCATTAACTCCCAAGGAGTCCTCCCAAGGTGACCCATGCCCCCAAGGTGTAATGACCCGTAAATTTCAAGGAAATTTTTTTCTTAATTTTCTTTGGAATTTTACAAGAGCGCAGTTTCTGACGACTCCTGATTCCGAGGCCCGGTGTGCCCGAAATCACTTTCCAAAGATTGGCTCGGGTACGTTCAGTGAACGGACGAGCGGGTTTTTCTAACTTTTGAACCGATGCCCGAAATCGAATTCTGAGGGCACAGATGAAATCGCAGCGCCGGTATTCGCTTAGAAACGCCTCTTCCGGAGTTGCGTTTTCTCGGGTGTGGTTTTTAATTTTCGGGCTTAAAGTTATGAAATAAAATAATTTTGCGACAACTTTATTTTATTTCACTTAAGCCACTTGGAAGCCACTTGAAGCCACTTAAAGGCAGCTTGAACTGAGTTGAAGCAGATAGGATACTATCCAAAAATATCCTACCCCCCTTGGTAGGATATTTGTGAGGTGGGGCCCGCACGAGCCCCGCAGTTTCTTTCCGCTAAGAAACGCACCCGCAAAAACCCGTCTTAATGAAATTCAACTGACGCGTTTCTTAAAATCTTAACAGACCATTTAATTGGGCGGTTTATTTCATGAATTAAATGGGCTGTTTCTTTCGTGAATTAAATGGGTTGTTTCTTTCATTTAATTAATTCAACGAATTGATGGATCGTTTCTTAACAAGTTTTCAAATTCGTTGGCGTAATAATAAAATAAGGCCAACGCTCGACCTCTGGTTACTTGCGCATTGAGAAGATTTGAGAGGACCCTTGTATCTTCTTCTCCCTTGCGAAGAACACGAAGAACATGAAGAATGCGAAGAACGTGAAGAACGCCGAACCCGGAAATCGAAGACGTGTCCGTCTGAGACGATCCTCCCCGCTCCGGTTTCCGATCACCGACCGTTTGAGGTGAGTGATTTCGGATTTCCTCATAAGGATCTTTTCTTTTAGTTTTAAACACAGATTTAATTATTTATAATTTAAATTTGTTTTTCTTGGTCCGTTGAGCTCGCCGACTCAACGCCGGATTCCGCGACGACGCGACGCCTCCCCGCGACGACGCGAGGATCCCTCTATTCCGCGACGAGCATTTCCGCGAAGAACGCCCACGCGCGACGACCAGCGAGGTAGGGATTTATTTTGGGAATTACCCCTTTTCTTTTTATATTCCCGTAATTGTTTCTTTAAAAAGTAAAGAATTGGCTTTGTGAACAATTTTAAAATCTATTAAAATTGTTTTTTCCGTTCAAATGAGGAACCCGTTAATGAAACAATTTTATTTCCGTAAAAATTGTTTCGGATATGCGTTCATGTGTTGAACTTAAATTTCTCCCGTTTGTTTATCTCTAACGCGGAGGGTGCGGGACAAACGAACACGGGCCGACGACCCTCCGTCGTTCTTCATTTTGTGCGGAATTGACGGGCGACGACCGAACGTGCCACAACGGATGTTTGATAATTCCGCAGTGAAGGACGAGTCCCAGGAGGAGCAGCGGCGCAGGCGGGAACAAAATCGGACCACCGGAGCGACCCTGGTGGCCCGCTGAACTCGCCGGCAGTAGGGAGCGGCGGTGCCCCGGCGCACCGCCGCGACTCAGCGCGGCGGCGGCGGCGGCGGCACCCGCGGCCGCGCGGGTCCGGTGCCCTCGGACGCGGCTGAAGCCGCGTCCCGACTCAGCGCGGCCCCACGCGGGGGGCCGCGGCACCACCAGGCCGAGGGGGCGGTGCCCCGCGGCACCTTCGCCGTTCGGCTACTCGGCCGAACCGGGCCTGGCCGGTCCGACCGGCCGGGCCGCGCCCTGGCCGGACCGGACCGGGTCGTACCGGGTCGGTTTGACCCGGTTCGGCCGACTCCCGGGAGGGTCGGGCCCGGTCGGCCCGGGCCCGGACCCCCGTCTTCGGACGGTTTTCGTTCAGATGCCCGTAACATGAGCTACGGGCCTCCGAACGACGTGCCGTCAACGGCAACGCAATCCTTGGATCGAGACGGTCGTTTCGGTATACTATACTCAAGGTGCACCTTCCTTTTCGGGAACCTACGTAGTTAAAACTCTGTAGTTAAGCGTGCTTGGCCTATAGCAGTGATCAGGATGGGTGATCTCCTGGGAAGTTTCCCAGGGTGGGTGTGAGACGGAAAGGCCAATAACTAACAGACCGGGCGTCTGATTAACGCGCCGTCTGTTTCGTTGAATTCTTCTATGTGAGACAGATCTTTTGGCATACTCCGCCCGAGGTTTGGACGCAGGTGGAGTATAGTCGGGTTGGTTTTGCCTTAAAAACCAACCGGGCCCCTGGGACGAAAAAGTCAATAACTCTCAGACCGGGCGTCCGATTGACGCGCCGTCTGCGATGTTGAGTTCCTGTTGTCGGTACAGAACTTTTGGATACATCAACTTCGGACTTTGTGTCAGTTGATGTATCAGCCTCTCGGCTCGTGGAGCAGACCCTCCCGAACGAGCTTGCTGTGTGCGGGAACCCTAGGCGGGCTGCGACTGCTTCTCCGACAGCGACGACTGTGCAGAGATCCTCCGTGGACTCCGACGACGACCGTGCAGAGATCCTCAGTGGACTGTGGCGACGACTGTGCAGAGATCCTCAGTGGGCTGCGGCGACGACTGTGCAGTGATCCTCAGTGGACTGCGATGACTACTGCAATCAGCGATCCTACGTGGATCAGTGCTACAAGTCCTGCGTGGACCCGATCCTGTGTGGGTCCGATCCTGTGTGGGTCACTGCGGGGGTTAGTACCTATCGATCCTTCGTGGGTCCGACGACTTAGATGGTTCAGTGATCATCTTTATCGTCATCCGAAGAAGTATACCTGTGTGAGCTGAATCTTCTATTTTACTCAATAGAGGTGGTGCGCTTGGTTGTAGCGGCAGACCCGCGATACTGGAGACGAGCGTACGGAGTACGGAGACCTTGTAGCCGGCTGAGACCTGAAGACTGCTCGACCGACTCGACTTGGAGTGAGTCGACTAGCCCAGTGGACGGAGCACCCGGTATTTGGCGGCAGACCCACAGCGGACGGAGCGCCTGGTAGTTGGCAGCAGACCCGCGGTACTCGACTGGAGGAGTACCTCTGTAGGCTATTTTGGTGAGCTCCCGGTATTTGGCAGGAGAGCCTCAGCGGACGGAGCGCCCGGTAGTTGGCAGCAGACCCGCGGTACTCGATAGGAGGAGTACCTCAGCAGTCTTAGGTTAGTGAGCAGTACCTCGGAGTCGTGACAGGACCACTGTACACATCAGAGATGGGGCTCTTCAGCAGTTATGTTTTTGATAATGAAAATCCTGGTTTGAGCTGAGTCAATGATCCTTGTGTTTCCTCTTGATTGAGATGGGTTATCTGATAATTTCGATATATGTATGGGCATATACCTATGAGAGTTATCTGTTGGTTTTTCCTGTGTGGATTACGTTTTCCTCTCCTTTGTGGATTGTGTTGAGCTATCCTGTGCGGATTTACTGTTTACTCTCCTTTTTGGATTGTGTTGTTCTGTCCTGTGTGGGTATACATTTGCTTTCCTGTGTGGACTGGGTTGTGCTTAGGCTCAGACGTTGGAGCCAAATGGGAATTTATGACTTAGGTATATGTATGGTCATATACCTAAGCCGTGTCAGATGTTACATCGCGATTGTATCTTTCCTTTTTGGATTACCCTTTGTGGATTTCGGGAGACCTTCGGGGGTCTCGGGGTCCCGACTGAGTAGCTTATACTCACCCCTACACGGGCTTTGCCCGCACTACGTTGTGTTGGTTGCAGACGACGGACAGCGCTGACCGTGGTGGAGGCGTGCGGAGCAGGACAGTACCTGGAGGTGGACCACTGGGCGGGACGTACTCGGAGCGGTCAGGTGGACCCGAGGAGCAGTGGAGGCTATCTGTACCCACCCTTCAGGTGGGACTTCCAGAGGACGGCTCGACGCTGCAGTTTTCCCTTTTCAGTTGCTGTTTTTCCTTTTAGTTGTACTTTACAGTTGGGCTTGTATTTCCGGCCCCTTTTACTTTCAGCACAGCTTGTACAGTTTTTTACTTAGTGTTTACTTTTCTGCTTGCTTACTCTGTGGTGCTTGTTTACTTTTCAAAGGCAATGCCTTCCTTTTTTGTTGGGATTTACGCCTTGGTGTTAGTCGCCAGCCCCTGGCCTATGGAAGGCGGGCTTGGGGTAGTCACGGCACGGGCCCCGAGGATGGGTCGTGACAAATTGGTATCAGAGGCGGTCGGTTCTACCGCAGACTCTGATCTTTATTCTATGTGAAGCAATAGTGTTTAGCGTATTGAGTGTGGTTATCAGTCCAGGGAGTCCAGTGTTGGTGCGGCGGCCGACGTATCCATACACTAGGACCCTGAATTCTGATTTCCGACATAATGCATGAAAACATTGATTGCATGTGTGTTTCAAGTTTTCTTTGTGATTACTTGTGTCAGCTCACTAGGTATACTGTTCTGACCGTGGTGCACTTGTTTCCTTTTCAGGATGGCACGACGACAGCAGCCAGCTAGGGTTCCTAGAGTAGTGCGCGACGACAGCCCGCCGAGCGACGAGGCCTCGGTACAGGGCCAGTTGACAGCAGGGGCACCGGCGGTACCTTTACCCGCCGAGCCCCCGATGCTTCCAGAACTGGCAGCTGACGACGCACGACGCCTCGGAGCTCTGCACGAGTTCCAGCGCCAGCGACCACCCAGGTTCTGTGGGGAGTCGGACCCCCAGGCAGCCGAGGACTGGCTGGAGGCGGTCGTCCGAGTTTTCAGGCTAGTGAGGACACTAGCAGACCTCATGGTGATCCTCGCGGCGAGCCTACTACACGCAGTAGCCGGACGATGGTGGAGCCTGATGCTCCAGGTACACGATGAGGCCACCCTCATCTGGATGGACTTCTAGAGCCTCTTCCACTCAGAGTTCTTCCCGGCCACCCTCCGTGCGGTGCTCATCCAGGAGCTTCTTCAGCTGCGGCAGGGCAGCTTGACGGTCGCCCAGTACGCAGCGAGGTTCACCGACCTTTCTCGGTACTCGACAGACATGGTACGGGACCCCTTCTTCCTGGCCCGGACCTTCGAGCAGGGATTGAGACACGAGATCAGGGCATCGCTGATCTCCCTCAGCATCCCGACCCAGGCAGGAGTGCTAGAGAGAGCCCTCCTGATCGAGAGTTTCCTGGCTGAGTCCACAGCGAGACCTACCGCAGGGCGGCAGATAGCGGAGTCTTTGGCAACAGGTAGCCGACAGATGACTTAGGGTTCTAGGCAGACCAGACCTATCGGTGGCCGACTGCACGACTCAGGCTCAGTTGTGTGGGGGAGCCGGGGTGGAGTCAGAGCCAGGCGTGCCAAGAGTGGGCAGTGTTACTCCTGTGGCGGGATTGGTCACATGGCTCGTGACTGTCCGACCCACCATGCTGATGATCAGCAGTTAAGTGAAAAACCTCCCAGGCAGAGGCAGAGGTTCGACCGTGGCGGTCCGCAGGGAGGAGGCAGATGAGGCAGAGGAGCTGGCCGCGCAGCAGGAGGTGGGCGACGCTTTGAGGCTCGGCCACCACCACCACCAGGAGGTCTGCCCTGAACACAGGGAGTAGGTGAACATGCGAGAGGTCAGCTTTAGGCAGCCGAGGCCATCGATCGTGGAGCTCTGGGAGTAGATGGACAGAAGCAGAACTAGTGGATACGTCCTTTGTACTTCTGGTTCCTTGTTGCTTTTTATGTAGCGTCTTGTATTATGAGCTTCAATAATAAAAGACGCATACCTTTGTGATATTTTCGTTCCTGTCCTCTTTCGTGATGTTACTAAGAGGTTCCAGTTTTGGCTGTTGACTTGACCCTCACTTGTGAGACATCTACTGGAGGAGACCCAGTTACCACACACTGATGCCGACAGTGTGACTCAACACTTGGAGGCGAGAGTAACGGTTGGATATCTTAGTAGTAGCGTCGAGGCCTTACGACGTCATCCTTGGTATGGATTAGTATCATCCATGTTAGGATTGACTATTTTAGGCAAAGAATGTTGTTCATACAGGGGATGAGACCAGATTTCTCTTATCGGAAAAGAAGAAATCTTGCAGCTCTTGTGGGACCTGAGATGGTCCAGGTCATCCAGGGGCGGATGAGTACAGCTCAGAGCCGGCAGAAGCCTTATGCTGACAGGAGGCGGAGACCACTGGGGTTCGAGGATGGCGACCACGTCTTCTTGCGGGTCTCACCTCGGCGTGGTTTGTGGACATTTGGCGAAGTGGCTTATCGTCTGGCTCTGCCACCTCAGTTGCACCGGGTGCATGACGTCTTCCACATATCTTAGATGAGGAGATACGTGCACGACCCGACGCACATCATTGACCATGGGGAGCTAGACATGGATGACGGGGCGACTTTTACGGAGGTCCCGGTGGAGATAGAGGATCGACAGGAGCGGTCCTACATGGGCGATCGATTCCTCTCGTGCCCAGCAGATGGAAGCACGGGAACCTCCAAGAGAGCACTTGGGAGCGGGAGGCTCAGATGCGTGCTCAGTACCCACATTTGTTTCCCTAGTTTTTGATGTATCATTACGGGGACGTAAAGTCCTGAGGTGGGAGTAATGTAAAGACCCGTAAATTTCAAGGAAATTTTTTTCTTAATTTTCTTTGGAATTTTACAAGAGCGCAGTTTCTGACGGCACCTGATTCTGAGGCCCGGTGTGCCCGGAATCATTTTCCGAAGATTGGCTCTGGTACGTTCAGTGAACGAACGAGCGGGTTTTTCTAACTTTTGAACCGATGCCCGGAATCGAATTCTGAGGGCACCGATGAAATCACAGCGCCGGTATTCACTTAGAAACGCCTCTTCCGGAGTTGCGTTTGCTCGGGTGTGGTTTTTAATTTTCGGGCTTAAAGTTAAGAAATAAAATAATTTTGCAACAACTTTATTTTATTTCACTTAAGCCACTTGGAAGCCAATTGAAGCCACTTAAAGGTGGCTTGAACTGAGTTGAAGCGGATAGGATACTATCCAGAAATATCCTACCCCCCTTGGTAGGATATTTGTGAGGTGGGGCCCGCACGAGCCTCGCCGTTTCTTTCCGCTAAGAAACGCACCCGCAAAAACCCGTCTTAATGAAAGTCAACTGATGCGTTTCTTAAAATCTTAACAGACCATTTAATTGGGCGGTTTATTTTGTGAATTAAATGGGATGTTTCTTTCGTGAATTAAATGGGCTGTTTCTTTCGTTGAATTAATTCAACGAATTGATGGATCGTTTCTTAACAAGTTTTCAAATTCGTTGGCGTAATAATAAAATAAGGCCAATGCTCGACCTCTGGTTACTTGCGCATTGAGAATATTTGAGAGGACCCTTGTATCTTCTTCTCCCTTCCGAAGAACACGAAGAACGTGAAGAACGCTAAGAACACGAAGAACGCCGAACCTGGAAATCGACGACGCTTCCGTCTGAGACGTTCCTCCCCGCTCCGATTTCCGATCACCAACCGTTTGAGATGAGTGATTTCGGATTTCCTCACAAGGTTCTTTTCTTTTGGTTTTAAACACAGATTTAATTATTTATAATTTAAATCTGTTTTTCTTGGTCCGTTGAGCTCGCCGACTCAACACCA
The DNA here is from genome assembly GCA_963277665.1 of Viscum album. Lineage (NCBI taxonomy): Eukaryota > Viridiplantae > Streptophyta > Magnoliopsida > Santalales > Viscaceae > Viscum > Viscum album. The sequence goes on along the minus strand of OY728120.1, from coordinate 1,758,824,165 downwards.
GATTCCGCGACAATGCGAAACCTCCCCGCGACGACGCGACGATCCCTCTCTTCCGCAACGAGCTTTTCTGCGAAGAACGCCCGCGCGCGACGACCAGCGAGGTAGGGATTTATTTTCGGAATTACCCCTTTTCTTTTTATATTCCCGTAATTGTTTCTTTAAAAAGTAAAGAATTGGCATTGTGAACAATTTTAAAATTTATTAAAATTGTTTTTTCTGTTCAAATGAGGAACCTTTTAATGAAACAATTTTATTTCATTAAAAATTGTTTCGGATATGCGTTCATGTGTTGAACTTAAATTTCTCCCGTTTGTTTATCTCTAACGCGGAGGGTGCGGGACAAACGAACACGGCCCGACGACCCTCTGCCGTTCTTCATTTTGTGCGAAATTGACGGGCGACGACGGAACGTGCCACAACGGATGTTTGATGATTCCGCAGTGAAGGACGAGTCCCGGGAGGAGCAGCGGCGCAGGCGGGAACAAAATCGGACCACTGGAGCGATCCCGGCGGCCCGCGGAACTCGCCGGCGGGTGGCGGCGCCGGCAGCCGGGAGCGGCGGCGCCCCGGCGCACCGCCGCGACTCAGCGCGGCGGCGGCGGCACCTGCGGACCCGCGGCCGCGCGGGTCCGGTGCCCTCGGACGCGGCTGAAGCCGCGTCCCAACTCAGCGCGGCCCCACGCGGGGGGCCGCGGGGGCGGTGCCCCGCGGCGCCTTGGCCATTCGGCCGCTCGGCCGAACCGGGCCTGGCTGGTCCGACCGACCGGGTCGCGCCCTAGCCGGACCGGGTCGGTTTGACCCGGTTCGGGTCGACCCGGTTCGGCTGACTCCTGGGGGGGTCGGGCCGCGTCAGCCCGGGCCCGGACCCCCATCTTCGGACGGTTTTCGTTCAAACGCCCGTAACTTGAGCTACGGGCCTCCGAACGACGCGCCGTCAACGGCAACGCGATCCTTGGATCGAGACGGTCGTTTCGGTATACTGTACTCAAGGTGCACCTTCCTTTTCGGGAGCCTACGTAGTTAAAACTCCGTAGTTAAGTGTGCTTGGCCTAGAGCAGTGATCAGGATGGGTGACCTCCTGGGAAGTTTCCCATGGTGGGTGTGAGACGGAAAGGCCAATAACTAACAGACCGAGCGTCCGATTAACGCGCCGTCTGTTTTGTTGAATTCCTCTAAGTGAGACGGATCTTTTGGCATACTCCGCCCGAGGATTGGATGTAGGTGGAGTACGGTCGGGTTGGGTTTGCCTTAAAAACCAACCGGGCCCCTCGGACGAAAAAGCCAATAACTCTCAGACCGGGCGTCTGATTGACGCGCCGTCTGCGACGTTGAGTTCCTGTTGTCGATACGAAACTTTTGGATACATCAACTTCGGACTATGTGTCAGTTGATGTATCAGCCTCTCGGATCGTGGAGCGGACCATCCCGAACGAGCTTGTTGTGTGCGGGAACCCTAGGCTGGCTGCGACTGCTTCTCCGACAGCGACGACTGTGCAGAGATCCTCCGTGGACTCCGATGACGACCGTGCAGAGATCCTCAGTGGACTGCGGCGACGACTGTGCAGAGATCCTCAGTGGACTGCGGCGACGACTGTGCAGAGATCCTCAGTGGACTGCGACGACTACTACACTCACCGATCCTACGTGGATCAGTGCTACAGGTCCTGCGTGGGCCCGATCCTGTGTGGGTACGATCCTGTGTGGGTCACTGCGGGGGTTAGTACCTATCGATCCTTCGTGGGTCCGGAGAATTAGATGGTTCAGTGATCATCTTTATCATCATCCGAAGAAGTATATCTGTGTGAGATGAATCTTCTGTTTTACTCGATAGAGGTGGTGCGCTTGGTTGTAGCGGCAGACCCGCGATACTGGAGACGAGCGTACGGAGTACGGAGACCGTGTAGTCGGCTGAGACCTGAAGACTGCTCGACCGACTCGACTTGGAGTGAGTCGACTAGCCCAGTGGACGGAGCGCCCGGTATTTGGTGGCAGACCCACGGCGGATGGAGCGCCTTGTAGTTGGTAGCAGACCTGCGGTACTCGACTGGAGGAGTACCTCTGTAGGCTATTTGGGTGACCGCCCAGTATTTGGCAGCAGACCCTCAGCGGACGGAGCGCCCGGTAGTTTGCAGCAGACCCGCGGTACTCGACAGGAGGAGTACCTCAGCAGTCTTAGGTTAGTGAGCAGTACCTCGAAGTCATGACAGGACCACTGTACACTTCAGATATGGGGCTCTTTAGCAGTTACGTTTTTTATAATGAAAATCCTGGTTTGAGCTGAGTCAATGATCCTTGTGTTTCCTCTTGATTGAGATGGGTTATCTGATAATTTCGATATATGTATGGGCATATACCTATGAGAGTTATCTGTTGGGTTTTCCTGTGTGGATTACGTTTTCCTCTCCTTTGTGGATTGTGTTGAGCTATCCTGTGCGGATTTACTGTTTACTCTCCTTTGTGGATTGTGTTGTTCTATCCTGTGTGGGTATACATTTGCTTTCCTGTGTGGACTGGGTTGTGCATAGGCTCAGACGTTGGAGCCAAATGGGAATTGATGACTTAGGTATATGTATGGGCATATACCTAAGTCGTGTCAGATGTTACTTCGTGATTGTATCTTTCCTTTGTGGATTACCCTTTGTGGATTTCGGGAGACCTTTGGGGGTCTCGGGGTCCCTACTGAGTAGCTTATACTAACCCCTGCACGGGCTTTGCCCGCACTACGTTGTGTTGGTTGCAGACGACGAACATCGCTGACCGTGGTGGAGGCGTGCGGAGCAGGACAGTACCTGGAGGTGGACCACTGGGCGGGACGTACTCGGAGCGGTCAGGTGGACCCGAGGAGCTGTGGAGGATATCTGTACCCACCCTTCAGGTGGGACTTCCAGAGGACGGCTCGACGCTGCAGTTTTCCCTTTTCAGTTTCTGTTTTTCCTTTCAGTTGTACTTTACAGTTGGGCTTGTATTTCTGGCCCCTTTTACTTTCAGCACAGCTTGTACAGATTTTTACTTAGTGTTTACTTTTCCGCTAGCTTACTCTGTGGTGCTTGTTTACTTTTCAAAGGCAATGCCTTCCCTTTTTGTTGGGATTTACGCCTTGGTGCTAGTCGCCAGCCCCTGGCCTATGGAAGGCGGGCTTGGGGTAGTCACGGCACAGTCCCCGAGGACGGGTCATGACACAAGGTCCCAACCAATGAGTTTTAAGAGTTACGTTTTAAGGTAAGGGATCCGACCTCTCTCTTTCTTTTCAAGTAATCTCTTTTATGTCATTTCTTTTATGCTCCATGTTATTATGGTAAAGGAAGTTATTTTATTCTCCTCTTAATTCCCTTTTCATGTTCCTATAATGTGAGATCCCCTCTTACTCTCATTATTTCATTTTATGATGTTTTAAGTGGTGTCGTTAGGCTGCCGAAATTTTTGTAACAGATTCATTCTCCCTTCTCATTTTTTTCAAGATCTATTTCCATGTACAGTATTTCAAGTTCCTTTTTATTATGTTTGGGTATGATCTCTATATTTATAATACTGGCCTTTTATGATAATATGATGAGATACCCCATTTGATCTCTTCAATTCAGTATTTTGAAGTTTTAAGTGACGCTGTTAGGCTGCCGAATTTTTAAGTGGTTCTTTCACCCTTCTTGTTTTCAAGTTATAGATTCATGTCAAGTCTTTGAAGTTCCTATTTATTATGATGGGGTATGATCTCTATATCTATCATACTGATCTTTTATGATCATATTATGAGATACCCCATTTGATCTCTTCAATTCAGTATTTTGAAATTTTAAGTGACGCAGTTAGGCTACCAAATTTTTAAGTGGTTCTTTCACCCTTCTCGTTTTCAAGTTCTACTTTCATGTCAAGTCTTTCATGTTCCTTTTTATTATGTTGGGGTATGATCTGTATATCTATCATACTGATCTTTTATGTTCATATGATGAGAGAACCTATTTGATCTCATCAATTCATTTTTGGTTGAAGTTTATGTGACGCCGTTAGGCTGCCGAATTTTCATAAGAGAAATCTTATTTTTGTCTTTCTTTCATGTTCTTAATTTCATATGGTATATTTTCAAATTTCATTACCATGCTATTAAATTCTTTATATTCTGTCCCTATACTATTTTTATAGATCATTTATGGGTGGGTGACCCATTTACCCTCTCTTTTCAATGTTTTCTAAAACCCTGTAACGTAGTAGTTATGCAGCAGAATTTTCGTCTCACAATGCCTCTCTCTTCTTCTCAAAATTATTTTATGTTATTAAGTGAATACTCAAAGCTCTTATTTAGATAGGGTTATTCACATATATATCAAAGTTTTCAATTTTAAATTCTGGTATTTACATACATGAAACCCGCTTTCCCTTTCCATGGGTTTAAAGTGACATAAAGATCATGACTTTAAAGTAGTTTTAAAACTTTATGATTATGAAATTAAACCTATTTCATTTATGCTATATGTTTTGTTTATGAAATGATTGATGATGATATATGTGGCTCACATGATAAAAAAGACATGTCAAGGGTGCGCCTAGATAGGGATCTAATGCATTGGGTAAAGACTTAATCTCTAGAGATGACCTTTTAGACTAATACCTTGGTGAATAACCTTGGTAATTTTTAATGACACCTTGGGGATGGACCTTGGTGAAACAAAATGATTGTCAATATCAAATGGTTTAGCCACATCATCATGTTAGGAAAAATTTTATTTTTATTATGATATATCTCGTGATTTCTATCTCATTCCTTAAAGTTCATTTCATGACCTTATTGAAGTATCTCAAGTTCACATGTAAAATGTTTCTCTTGTTTCCCTTACTGGGCCTTCTTCTCACCCTTTCTTTTGATTTATGTCCCTAGGTTATAAGATGCAGTAAGGAAACTAGGATGAACATGAGGAGAATCCTTTTAAGTGATTAAGAAGAATTTTTTATGTTTTCATTTTTTAAGTTGCTGGTTTCCAAGATACTAAATCTTAAAGATCCTCGGTTTGGTAAAATTTAATGAAAGTTTATGTGATAAAAAGGCGGGATGATATAGTTGGTATCAAAGGATAGTTTTGTTATTTGTGGAAATTAGGATATGAAAACTTTCGGAAGAAGTCTATAGAATAGTTTATATAGAGGAAATCATCCTGGTATTTTGGTGAGTATTGAGTAATGGGTTGACAAGAAAATACATCCCTGTCTGGATACGAGTAGGTAGAGGTGGCTCTAGAACAGATGTACATATGGGTAAAACCTGAAAACCCCGTTTTGAGCTATACTCAAACGGGAACTAGTACACGACAACAGGCCTTATTGCACTCTTGGTTACGACACTCCCGGGGTATATGGTTTTGTAAATTCATAAGCTTATTATGAACCGGTATTAAAGGAACAAAGATAAAATAAAATAATGATTCACATAAGAATATATGATCATGGATAATTCAGATTGGAACCTAGGGGATTACAAGTTAGGATATACTTTTATTCTACAAGTTTATCCTTTTAGGATTAAAGTTTCCTTTTCATGATTATTGGATAAGTATTTAAGCCCCTAATTATAGTTTCTTTTCTTAGTTAATGGCTAGAAATGGAAGAACATGTCCCAACAACCGATGTGAAAGTAAATGCGACGATTTCCGTATTAATATGACAAAGATGATTAGGGGATTAAAAGATGATTATTATTTTGGAAGACGTTCACTATTTTGGGGACTCTATATGATCGACGTAAATAGATTACTATGGTATTTTCATTGAGGAGTAAGGTTGACTTATATTTTGAAGAATAAATGAATTTAAGGTGGACTTATGGTAATTTAGGTTACTTATGGGAATGATTAACCTATCTTGGGTAAAATATGTTTAGGTTAGCTACTTTTGTTACAAGATGTTAGGTGTGGTTGATGTTGTTTGGAGATGAAAAATGAAGATTATTTTGGAAGACTATGTTATCAAATCATTCTTGTATTTGGGTTTCAATCTTAGTTTGGTTTATTTTGAGGAATTTTAAGGACCGTTATTTATGGAATGGTCTACGATGAACTTTGGGTAGTACCATAGAAATTTGAAGATTTAAAATTAGTTTCCATTCCTATGGGATTCTTTGTATTTGAAGAGTTGTTTTACCTTACCCTTTCTGTTTTTGGGATAATGTTTAAAGATAGAAGAAATAGATAGTTAATCTTTTGTGGATTATGTGACTCTCTAGAAGATGATTCTTGTGCTTTTGATGAGACCAATTGTTTTTGAATTCTCATCTTTTGGAGAGAAGATTAGTTTTGGTAGAGACTTATTAAAGGTTGAAACTCTACTTGAAGGTAGGTATATTTCCTTTTGTTTTTGTTCTATGTTGTAAATGAATTCCTCAAAATTATGAAAAGGAATGTAAAACAAAAACGTTGTTGGTTTACATTTCCTACTAGGTAATCAAAGACCATTTACAAACATCATATGTTTGGGATTTTCTTGTAGTTAAATTTCTCTTAATCAAGTTTTCTATCACTCTCCTTTAGAACGTGACCCTTTGTTTTCTCCTCCATGTCCATGTTTTCCTACATGGAATCCTAGTGTGAGTAAACATGGGTGGCCTATGTACTTATTTTTCTTTCTATTAAAGTAATAGTGTTTTTGACTCTTTTTCTGATGTGGGACTTTCAATGAAATTTCAAAACCCAATTTCAAAAAATTGCGAGGACGCAATTTCTTAAGGGGGGAAGATTGCAACGACCACAAAATTTTGAATAAATCTTGTTTCCTAATTTTGTGTGTTATTTTTATACTCAACAAAACTGTTTCATTTGATAACATGAGTATAATTAAAATGAGACCATTTGGATTTTACTGTTATTTGTCCATTGGTCAATATGACCGCTGTAAACTAAATGTTTCGATTATTGTCTCTAAATACAAGTAATCCTGGTTAATTATTTTAGAAAGAAGATTTTACGGCCTCACCCAGTAGTCCTGGACCAATCGAAGCCCATCTAACAGAACTTGGGAAGGAGGTAGCACCACTATGTTTGCTCTGGACAAAACCCAAGCTGAACTTCTTCGTGTGAAGCTAGAAACAGAATCGCCTTTGCGAGAAGTTCAAACTGATAGAAATTACTACTCGTGCAATGTTGGCCGAGACTCCCTCAGATTCTCTCACCTTATCACACCTTACAGTTAGGTCCTATGCTGGTGTGATAAGGGCGATGTAAGGAGACCGTAACAGCCTTGTGTAATCCTTTGTTTTCAATAAAAATTGGGATTTCTTCTTATGATGAAGTTTATGAATTTTCAAATGACCGGATAAATATAGTATTCATATTTTTGATGAATTTTAGAAAAATGTTATTTTAAAAATGATTATGTAAACCTTAAATAATTAAAAATGTGTAACGATATTCAAAAAATGGTCTTTTCCAATTATGTTCAGTACGAAATTTAGAGTTTAATAAAAACAACATGATTTTTGATGAATAGTAAATTATGAATAGTGATTTTATGCTTAGGATTAGTAATGTGACCAAATGGATTAGTAATATCACTTAAAAAAAATATTAATATAATCTAGGCACATTGATTAAGTAATTTGAATCGATAAAATGGTTAAATAACAGTTTCATACATTATTATTCAAGTATTAGTTTTTTCAGGTGAATAGTGTTTTTTAAATAAAAATTAAATTAAAAATATTTAGAAAATTAGTTTTATAAAATGGAGTTAATTTTTGAAATCAGAGCATTGATATTTGGTTAATGTGAAATTTTGGGATTTTTCTGAGAAAGTTGAATTTTCAGTGAATAGTAAAAAATAATGTTTTAGGATTTCGGTATGTTTAATGACATCATAACTGTGTCATGATAATTCCATGAGATATTTTAAGATATGGTAGACCAAAGGTGATGAATTATTGTATGGGGTCCCAGGTGTCCTAACTCCATGATAAATACCATGGGGGGTCCCATGCTTTTTAGAAAACCACTTGTGAGGTGTCCCTTGGCCATTAATGCCTTGTCCCCTCACTTTCCCTAAAAATACCAAGCCATCCTCTCATCCATTTCCACTCCCCACTCTCCCCCAACGAATTTATGGTCTCATTACCTCACAAGGAGTCCTCCCAAGGTTCCCCCAATCTCTTAGGGTCCCAACCATTGAGTTTTAATAGTTACGTTTTAAGGTAAGGGATCCGACCTATCTCTTTCATTTCAAGTAATCTCTTTTATGTCATTTCATTTATGCTCCATGTTATTATGTTAAAGGATGTTATTTTAAACTTCTATTACATCCCTTTTAATGTTAATATAATGATAGATCCCCTCTTACTCTCATTATTTCGTTTTATGATGTTTTAAGTGGTGTCGTTAGGCAGGAGAAATTTTTTTAACGGATTCATTATCCCTTCTCATTTTTTTCAAGATCTATTATCATGTAAAGTAATTCAAGTTTCTATATATTATGTTGGTGTATAATCTCTATATATATCATACTGATCTTTTATGATCATATGAATATATACCCATTTGATCTCTTCAATTCAGTATTTTGATGTTTTAAGTGACGCCATTAGGCTGCCGAATTTTTAAGTGGTTCTTTCACCCTTCTCGTTTTCAAATTCTACTTTCATGTCAAGTCTTTAAAGTTCCTTTTTATTATGTTGGGGAATTGTATCTATATCTATAATACTGATATTTTATGATCATATGATTATATTCCCCATTTTATCTCTTCAATTCAGTATTTTGAGGTTTTAAGTGACGCCATTAGGGTGCCGAATTTTTAAGTGGTTCTTTCACCCTTCTCATTTTCAAGTTCTACTTTCATGTCAATTCTTTCAAGTTCCTTTTTATTATGTTGGGTTATGATATCTATATCTATCATACTTATCTTTTATATTCATAATATTATAGACCCTATTTGATCTCATTAATTCATTTTTGGTTAATGTTTGTGTGACGCCGTTAGGCTGCCGAATTTTCATAAGAGAAATCTTATTTTTTTCTTCCTTTCATGTCCTTCATTTCATATGGTATATTTTCAAATTTCATTACCATGTTCTTAAATCCTTTATATTCTGTCCCTATACTATTTTTATATAACATTTATGGGTGGTTGACCCATTTCCCCTCTCTTTTCAACGTTTTCTAAGACCTCGTAACGTAGCCGTTATGGTGCAGAATTTTCGTTTCAAAATGCCTCTCTCTTCTTCTCAAAATTATTTTATCTTATTAATTGAATACTCAAAGCTCTTATTTATACAGTGGTATTCACATATATATCAAAATGTTCTATTTTAAATTCTATTATTTATATACATGAAACCCGCTTTCCCTTTCTGTGGGTTTAAATTGACATAAAGATCATGTCATTAAAGCAGTTTTAAAATGTTATGATTATGAAATTAAACACATTTCTTTTATGCTGTATGGTTTGTTTATGGATTGATTGATGATGATATATGTGGCTCACACGATAATAAATAAATTTCAAGGGTGCGCCCAGATAGTGCTCTAATGCATTGGGTAAAGACTTAATCTCTAGAGATGACCTTTTAGACTGATAACTTGGTGAATAACCTTGGTAATTTTTAATGACAACATGGGGATGGACCTTGGTGAAATAAAATGATTGTAAATATTAAATGTTGTAGCCACATATTCAGGTTATGAAAATTATTATTTTTATTATGATATATCTCATGATTTCTTTCCCATGCCTTAAAGTTCTTTTCATTACCTTATTGAAGTATCTCGAGTTCACATGTAAAATGTTTCTCTTGTTTCCCTTACTGGGCCTTATGCTCACCCTTACTTTTGATGTATGTCCCCAGGTTATGAGATGCAGTAATGAATCTAGGATGAACAAGAGGAGAAGCCTTTAAAGTGTTTAAGAATAATGTTTTATGTTTTTATGTTTTATGTTCCCGGTTTCCAAGAAACTAAACCATAAAGATCCTCGGTTTTGTAAAATGTAATGAATGTTTATGTGATAAAAAGGCGGGATGCTATAACACACCCCTTCTATTGGGAGGGTAGGGAAAGACAGCAGACACCCTATTAATCACTTGCATGGCACAGGAAAACTCTGAGGACTTCTCCAGCCGAACCTCTACTTTCCACGTCACGACTGAAATCATGGTTTCTTCCTGGAACAAGATCTCATGATTCCCTCCTTCATAATACCCATTATGTGTGTAGCCCGTGGATATCTAGTCACACACTACCTTGATATCGACATCTCCCAGTTTCGACTCTCTCACACACTCAAGGAGAGAAGGAGTCAATACCATCGACTTCAGGAAATCAGTACCATCCTACTCCACCGAGGTCATCCATAGGGAAGCTATATACTATGGAAGTTCCTGTGCCTGATTATTCTGGGACTTCCTTATAAGGGAACATGCTACAACACTGCCATTTTATAGATCATAGACTACCTTGAAGTCATATTACTATAGAAATTTCAACCAGCACCGTCGTCTCAGGTTCAAGTTTCTCTGGGTGAGGGTGAACCTGAGACACTACTGGTCTGAGTAACCCACAAAGTGTTCTTCGAGAAGATAGCGTCTCCACATTCTCAGGGCAAGGACCACCACCACCACCACCACATAGTGAAACAGTTAGTTCTGTTTATGGGTTTTCCATCAACTCGACCTATACTTGATAACGGTATCAAGATTAACATTGATCTCACATCGTACCAATGAACTGGGCAGGCGAGCAAACTCATCCAAACGCCAGAGGCTAGAAACGAAAAGCACGTGGCATACCCCACGTGTCTTTTCCCCTATCGGAAGGAGAGTAATCCCCAAAACAGGCACTCTACCAAACCCACTAGTGGCACCTCAAGAAAAAGGGGGTTAGTCAGAAACACCCCACTAGAAAATCCAGAACCTGCTCTGACACTCCACTGCACAACCCCGCCATTAATGCACATGTCAGAGGGGCTCATCCACCGCACCGCAAAACGATCAGCTTTGGGTGGTACTGACTCTCCATCATAGTTTGTATCACATCACAAAAACACATCTCAATGGGGGAAGAACCCCTATTTCCTGTGCATTCAATGCTACGTCGGACAACACCAACACAAGGTTACACCGACGCACTATGTCACCCTCGGTAACCACTCGAACAAGGAGTTAGACGAAGAGAGTAACTCACGAAGTGTCTAAGAAGTTCTACTGATAAAATTAAAAAAAAAATACATAGAGTGTATTTATTCTAATTTCATGCTTTGAATGATTGTAGACATCCATATCACACAGCCACCCATGACCCCGTCCTTAAGCTCCATAAGCCTGACATGCACCGCCTAGTGGTGGTGGAAGGACCTCGAAATGTCATCTACCAACAACAGTTCATCCTGCTTTTCTGCTAACACCATATCCCTGGGGACCACCATGTACTCACCTGGGAGTTCTCTGATCACAACACTACCTCTGTCGTGGCGGTGCATCTACCAACTATCTGGAAAACTCAGAATATTTGGTCAAGTAGTCTCACTCCACGTGACCTCGCACATCACAAACATAGCACTAGTACTCCCTGGGCTGTCTCGGTGCTCTAAGATGCCCCTGACCATGTGTATGAGTCTCATCAAGGGGAGACCCCCGGAACTGAGTCCCTGCCCACTTACGTCCCTCTGACAGAAATTTCCCTGTAACCAGTGGTTGATCCATCACCCTGAGATGGGTGATGAAGCACAAGGGCACTACGCTGTCATGAATCTCCTCTAAAAAGACATCGCTGAAGCTTCTATGCTCGGAAGTTACCATCATGGACCACGTCCAAAGAGTACCAAGTAAGGTATGTGAACCCAATCACGTACGTATCCACTACCATCACTCTGTGTGGATGTTACAACAGCTCCCGAACCCATAATAATCATGTGTAGGAGAGGTATTACTCTTCATGAAACAGTAGCTAGAAGTCATCCCATGAGAGTACCGACTCATCATGCATCTATGTAACCCTGGCTCGACTAACACCAAACCGCTTAGTTGAAAGACTGGCTGTCAAAGACACCATCAACATGTCAGTGTCCGAGCAAACCTGAAGAGGAAAACCACCGACTCTATCAAACCATTCACTATCAGAGGCTATGGCTCACTGTGGAACCTTAGTGGTCTATAACACTGGAACACACGTAGCACGCCTAGCCTGCACTCATCTTCGGCCCTCGCTACCGATACTACTAGCTACTCCACAGGGGGAGTTTCTACTGCCTGTCCTCATGGAGAAAGGGTAACCGTATTATGGATCTTGAATTGAGGCCCCGTTTCTCACAGAGTTGTCATCATGAATCAGAGCAAGCGTCCTAGCGGGATATCATCGCGAAGACATCCTGAATATTATCAAGGAGTACTGCGGTCAAATGAGAATATATATACCAACACCGATGGGGAGATGACCCAAGAAGGACAGTAAAAGACTCAATCTTATATGTTGCGTGAACCAAATTCCATACAACTAGTGTCTCAGTGTGCTGTGTCAACAAGCGGGTAATCAGGGTCTTGGTGAATGGAAACGTCGGTCGTCGCACCATCACTGGACTCCCTGGTATGAGAGAAGCTCTTGAGATACGTTGACACCATCTCCCCAAAACTCAACCAATTCCTTTTTAGGGACGTCTGAATAACACCTCAAGGAATGAACCAGCTGTGATACCACTTTGTCACGACCTGACCCGTACCAGGGCTCGATCCGCAACTACCCCAAGCCCGCCTCCATAGGCTAGGGGATGGAGACTAGCGCTGAAAAAACAAAAAACTAGTGGATAGATTTTCCTAATAAACGGTACACTCACAAGTAGCTAATTCAATGAAAAAGTGCAAAGAAAAGAAAGAAAGATACAACACTACGACAAAAGGGAAACCAACATACATGGATCAACCTCTAACCAGTACATGTAAAGTGCTGAAAAGTACTGAAAAGATAACTGAACATAGAAAGGGTCAAAACACGTGCCCAACTAGAATGGTACCAGAACCCTGTAACAGGTAAATGAATGTGAACAGCTGGTGAGTTGCACACCCGGAAATCCTCCTACATCCACTGAATGCATCCCAAGCTCTTGTGTCCTCTACGCTCCTCTATAGTCTCAATCGACCTGTCTGTCGTCTACAAGGGCACACCAAGTGTGGGAAAATCCCAAGAAGGGGTGAGTAAAAAGATACTAAGTACGATTCCCTGAAAGATCGAGGTAACAACAAATAAGGTACCAAAATGGTGAGAAGTAGACATAATAAGAATAGTGTAAGGGTAAAATATAGAGGGTAAAACTCAACCAAACTAAAGAAAGAAAGTGGACTCATCCAATCCAAGAGGAGCTAGACATGGAAAGCACGTGGCATAACCCGTGCGTCTTCTCCCCTCCTAGAAGGAGAGTAACTGAACCCAAGGAGTGGGAACAAATGTAGGGTGTATATATATGTTCAACAAGAAGCCTGAACAAATGTGTAAGGGGATCTCTATATCCAAGATCAACCTAAGAATATTTTCCAATATTTCAATAGATATCCATCATGGATGCCCAACAGTCCCGCATGCCAAAGCTGCCTCATCGCTGAACCGTGCAACCATGGGTCACTCTCTGGTAATCATGGGGAAAAGTCACCGACTAGCCTCATAGAAAGGGATGAGTCTGAAAGAAGTTGTTGGGTATCCCACTGCTCAGCCCTGCTGGAGGGTAAACCACAAGAGATCGTTAGGTAACCCACTACCCAGCCCCGCTGGAAGGTAAACCACAAATGTTCATTGGGTGACCCACTACCCAGCCCCACTGGAGGGTAAACCCTAAACTCAATGGGTAACCCACTGCCCAGCACCACTGGAGGGTAAACCCTATGATCAATGGGTAACCCACTACCCAGCCTCGCTGGAGGGTAAACCCTAAGGTCAATGGGTAACCTACTGCCCAACCCCACTAGAGGGTAATCCTGGAATTGGTCCAATAACTCTGCACTGCCTATCCCATCACTTGGTGTCTCTAGCACCGCTACCAAGCGTTTGTTCAGAGTGCATCAAAGGAACCCCCGCCAAATTCCCTTTTATGTTTCCACATTTAATGCAATCTCTAAAGATGATCTTCTCTCCAAAATAGATTACACAACTGTAATCCTCACAGAAAAACATCTGAGATAGACTACTTACTTGCTGCAAATGGGTTCCTGGTGGAAGAGTTATTCAACAACGCTTTATGCCCACACAACAGCTCATGGGGCCCGCACCTTAGACCTGAAAGAGGATGGGTGAACTGCGCCATCGCGATGCTCTTAGAACAACATGCCAAAACGAATAATCATTTGCCCCAAACAGATGTCTGATGAAAAAGTTGCAAAACACTGCACACAGCTTAAAAGTTGGCATGTGGGGCCCACACCTCAATTCTGGATTCAACACCTGAATCCACCCCGATCAAATTTGTCTCGATGACAGGGTCACAACGCCACTGATGGCGCCTACAATGGACTACGGATGCAGAATCTACAACTCCCCACGTGATATGCAAATGGGGCCCGGGGGAGCCCACACCTCGATCACAAAACACATCACGTAGATTGTACCATTACATCCCTTGCATATATCCACACGACGTAGGATATTCATTTTCCCAGAACGGACTTAAGTGTCATAAATCAAACAAACACAGCATACGTCCGAAAGCCACCTCGTGGGGCCCACGTCTCAGGACTGAATTTGGGCGGGGAGATTTTGTCATTGCAATACCCTCGGAAAAACACTCAGAAAAGAGTACTCAAACACCCCAAATAGGTGTTGGGTGAAAAAGAGGCGTTTCACCATAAGATGTGCGAACTATTCCTTGTGGGCCCCACACATTTTCTCCAATACGAACACTTTGAAAAGTGTCTCAAAAAGTCCGCACGAGGATAGGGGTCACACTGCCACTGACGGCGCGTCAATCGGACATCCCAAGCAGCTGTTAGGTCTGATGTAATAATAATTAATTAGTTGAACAATTAATTAATTATTCGCATTAAGTGTTTCATGCGACCAAGCAATAAAACCAAACCGCAAGGGTCCCAAATGATCTTTGGAAGGACCATATCAACTCTTGGGCCACAGTACCTCTGAAAACGCGTCAAACTGACGTTTTCATCACAAAGCACATATGTCGCATGTTTAATAATAATTTAATATCATTAAATTAAAGTGTTTTGGGTCACCCATCTTTGGGCCCAAAAACCCAAAATCCTCGGAACCCACTTAAAATACTCCACCGTGCCAACATGAACCCCCAGCCATAGATGGCACATCAAACAGACACGCCATTTAACAGATACGGCCCCTTGATCGTAGGGGGATCAACCGGGCTGGTTAACCCCGGTCGGCCCTGTCCAAACTGTTGGCCCGCGGCCCAGCCGCTTGTCCGTCCCGGCTCGACGTGGCCCGCCAGCTGCGGCCCGCTCCAGCCCCCCTGGGCCCCCCTCTAGTCTGGTTCTCCGATGTAGGCCGGTCAAATGGCCGGTATTCATCTGTGTCGCCCATCAGGACCTACGAAGCGTGGGTCCCTGTCCATGGCGCACCTCGAGGTAGTCATCACCTCAGGTTCTTCCTCCGACCGTGACGGCTTGAAGGCATCGCCCACGCCACAATGCTTGGCCAACATCCCCTTTGACCACGTCAGACCCAAGGTCGGTGCCTCCAGCAGTGCCCCGTCGCGCCTCGTCGTGGCCTGCGCCACCCGACGCCGCCCCTCTTCTTGTGTCTCCTCCATCCGCACCGGCGACACCTGATGCTAGCACCTCCGAAGCCCTGGCCACCGCCCACCTCATCTCATCCTAGAGCTACCCCGAACGCACATGCGAAACCCGACGCCAGCGACTCGTTCTGAACCCTGGACCGCACTTCTTGGATCCTCCCAGAGCTACCTCATCCACCCCACACCGACCGAACGCCGTCTACCCCGCAGCGCCACCCCGACCTCCGACCACCGCCCTTGCTGGAGACGGGGCTTCCGACAGCCTCCACCATAGCTCCTGTGACCTGATTCCAAATCCAAAGGGGGATTCGGAACCCTCGGGGTGGGGCCTCACAGCACCTTCCCCTGATTGTTGATCAGACAAGATTTGAT
The DNA here is from genome assembly GCA_963277665.1 of Viscum album. NCBI lineage: Eukaryota > Viridiplantae > Streptophyta > Magnoliopsida > Santalales > Viscaceae > Viscum > Viscum album. The sequence goes on along the minus strand of OY728120.1, from coordinate 1,758,808,085 downwards.
GCGTCTGAAAATTTGAACGAAGAAATCCCAAGAACGACAATTAAAATGGGGCTCAGGGGTTGGCCGTGTTCATTTGGACAACGTACCAAATTCTAAAATTAACACATTTTAAACAAAAAATTTGATGATTTTTTTTTGAAATCAATGAAGGTATGTAATTTCACAAGAATCCTACCTCAATCCGCCCATTTTCCGCTACCAACGCGTCCACAACTCCCCAGCTTCGATCCGCCAAGGTTCCGGCAGTGGTTGCTCCCCGATTTGGTGAATAACGACGAAGAAAGGTTGGGAGAGAGAGGGAGATGAAGAGAGGGAGAGATATGAGGAGAGAGAAATTAAATTAGGGCTTTTCCCTAATTCCATCACTTAAGAGTATTTATAAATTGTCTCTAAACTCCACTGACATGCGAGGATTCTGAAACCACCGTACCCGCCTATTTTATATCGTGCCTAGGAAAAACACCCCATTTCAAACTCAACTAAAGTATCAGATTTCCATTCCATGACTTCGTTCTAAAGTTATTCGAAAAGAATTCCAGTGATAAAATCACTAGGTCATTAATTCAAAATGACAATTTTCCCCTGGGTGACATCTCTCATAGTAGTCCCGCGCCCGCAACATTTACACCCCGCCTAGGGTAAACGGAATGCTCCGGACACAACCGTGCCCTCATATTTTTGATCTGAGATACCGTTTATGAGGAAACACACCCCCGCCACGTGCATAGTATAAAAACACATAAAATTTTAATATAATTAATTATGGGCACACCGGGCCTCGGAATCGCACGCTGTCTTTGTGCCAAGCTCTATAATTATATGTAGAAATATTCCTAAGTATTACCGGGAAAAAACTGGGTCTCTACATCAGACAATGAAAATCGTTCATATCTGTTCCGAACAATCATAACAAATTTATAATATCATAATCCCATAATATAAATGGGGTTCATAAAAAAATCATTATATCATAACCTAAAGAAAATAAATTTCTTTCATAAAAATTTCATCATTTAATGATAACATAACCCATGAATAATTTAATGGTTATCAAAAATATCATGTCATCATAAATATAAACCAGCTAGTTAAACAATATAGATTTTATATATTGGTCATATACATAGTAGAACATCAATAACATCAAATGATATCATATTATATGAAAATTATTCTGAAATATACCTTGGAACATTTCATAAGGAAAATTACATATTCACATTAAAAATAATATTTTTAAAACAAAATGGTCACAAAATATTCTGTAAAGCCTTTTATTTGAAAAAAATAAACCTTATAAAGGAATCATTAAAAAATTGAGTATTCACAATTTTAGAAAATACCATTCATGTGGTATACATTTAAACCGAGATTCATTTTGCATTTTTTTTTCAATAGAAAATGAGTACCTCATTCAGAAAGAGAAAAAAAATTCTTTTAAGTAAAACGGAAAAATTAAATTAGGTGTAAATATTAATTTAATAAATAATTTCATATTAGTTTAAAAATTATTTAAACCACATTTTTAAAACATTAAAATAGATAAAAATAGTTTTAAACCAATGATTTAAATAAACATGGGATTTCGTTAAAAACATTCTTTTCGAATAATGATTACATAAAGAGAGGATAAGAAAAATAAAATATATAATATAAATAAATAACCAAATTATAAAAAAACATAGTCTAATGACTGTTAGATCATAATTTTTCATCATTACATGTATAATCATAAAAAATCCTGATAAAAAATGAGATTGTAATGTAAAAACATTACCTAATTGGAAATGTTTGAATCAAAAGACACATGAAATAAATAAACATAAATGGATATGTTAATCCCTATTATTTTTTAAAAAATAATCATAAAATACATCCATGTATAGAATATACACCACATTAAATAATCAAGTGGTGAATTTGGAATGTTCTTCAAGGAGATAAATGTTACACAAAAATCACTTTCTACTTTTGTAATCATTTGAATCGTAAGACCGATTAATGGATAAAATAAATTAAAAAATACATGTAATATAAAGGAGTATATTTGTGATATAAAATTTCATAGTCGAAGAAAATATACCACACCCATAAAATGAGTGGTGAATATGGCATATTTCCCCCAAAAATAAAAGAGAGACAAGAAATCAAATAATCAAAGTCTCTACTTCATGTATACTTGTTAGAAACTACTATATAAAAAATATTGTTTTACTATAATTATAATTCATAATAATAATCATATATATCATACCATATATATCATACCATATATGATTTACTTATGATCCTTCATTACCTATTTATTAAAAACACATTTTTAGAATCACGCTTTGAGTAATAAGTACTTATTATTTCATGTCGGTTTTTATTTAGTATTTTATGAACATAAATTTTTATCATTGTCAAATCATATCCCAAATTTTATAAATTATATAAATATAAAATATATTAATTATATATGTAGTCATAGTAATCCATAAAATTTAACGATTGGAAATGAATTACATCAATGGTGGGCCATATGTATGCATGAACGTTGCATCCATTCTCTCAAAGGACAAAACGAAAATGAGGTAAATAATATATCAAAATTAAATATTAATTATGATTTCATATATATCACATATAATCAATATATTTTCCATATTATATTCCATTTGAAATTTATGTGAAAAATGAATCGCGTTGCTTATTGAGGCTGTAGTCTGCCGAACATATGAGTGATGTTATCGCATTACCATGGAATGATTAGTATCAAGTTAAATGTCATATTATAATTATAAGTGTTTAAATATTTCATAAAAGTTATATATAATCATTAAATATATCATTATCTACATCTTCAAGAGGTGGTGAAAATCGAATTGCATCAGTTTGTGACGTGGTAGCATTTCATACACGCGATTAACAGTTTTGCTTCCAACTTGAGTGAAGTGGAGATAGATATAGGTCATTACATTAACATAATTACACATTGGTATATTATAAATAGTTATTTTTTATATCATAATGGTTTAATAAATATTTAAGGAGTTATAGGAGTGCATAAAAATAAAATGCGTTGTTAAAGGCTATACATTGTCTTCAGATTACTTCATTGGATTTGAATCTAAATCCTTCAGTGAGGGGTTTAATAGTTAATATAAAGATTATATAATTTAGTTACAGAATTAATAATTTTTTTTCCTGTATTGGTTGAATAAATTGGATTTGGATGTGTGTAGTGGAGAGTAGTGGGGGTTTCCTTTTATAATTTGGGGAGAGGTAACACTTGAATTTTATGAAAAGTAAAAGGTTTACATAAATTTTAAACATGAAAAAGGTCTCACAAATATCTTATGATAAAATATTATAAGATATAATGTCTGAATATTCACATTAAATTGTATTTGGATAGGTTTATAGGTCATTTTGTCCCTTATCGTTTTAATTTAACATGTAGTTAGAGTCGTATTAACCATACAGTGAAAAATAATGTTTAATATTTTTAATATTCATTTTGGGAATAAAATAGATTTAAAATATTTTAAAATATATACTATTTTGATTAAAAATTTTGAAACCATTTTTAAAAACTCTATTAACGGAATGGAAAATTTTTAATTTACAATTAAACTAGCATAGTCAATAAAAACGTTGTTTTCCAATGACAAATATTTCATATGTATTGAAATATTTAAAATATAAGTAAATATGAATTTGATTAAAATGACCTAAATTTGTTTAATAATAATATAATTGAAAAATTGTTAATATTAAATTAATTTTAATCGTGGTGGATAATTGTAAATTCTTTAAACAAAAAGACATTTTTTAATAAAAATATGCATTTCACACTATTCACTGAAAAACTAATTTTTTCAAATATTAAAAATAATATTTTTATGAAATATTTATTCTATAACTTTATTTAATATTTTAAAATTGATTTTACAAATTCTATAAAAATTACTTTTATTATTTTTTCACAAAATGTATTAAAAATAATTTTTAAAAAAAAATGTATTTCAAAAGAATATAATGAATTTAATAAATAATAAGTACTTTTTATCAATATTTTTTCATTATTTAAAACCATTATAATTATTTTTTTTAATTTTTTATATTCATAATAATGACTCCATTTTTTCTTGATATGTTTTAACAGCCACGTACAAATAATAATGTAATTAGTATATTATGGTTTGTTAAAACTCAATATCACATATAACAAACTCTTTCAAAAAATATATTTTATTTTAAAAAAATAAAGAAAATTGGGGTGTTACAAAGTATTTTTATAAATATATTTGATCATAATTACGTTTACATATATATTTAGAATGTATTAATAAATTATTTGATGGCCTTAGGAGTATCCCTAAGGTCCACCCATGACAATTTGTATAGTTCCCTCCCAAGAATTGAAATAGATTTTTATACACTCTAAACCTATATTCCACCTATATACATAATCTAATTTAGATAATATAATATTGTTGGTGTGAGTATTAGCCCACCAATGTGTTTCATGATCCTGTTTGATCATGGATACACAATAGTTGGAAAACATAATAGATACTCTTTGGGTTTCTTTATCAATTCGCTATGATTGAAGACATGAGTTGTAGGAAACAACTATGGGAGGTAAATGGAAATTATTTTATATTTATATGGTTTTAATTTTGGATAACATAGTGATAATTAGGATTGGTTTCTAATTCCTTCAATTACTTTGTGAGATTGTTATTCGATCTATAAAATTCCATCAATGAATTTAATATTAAATAGTAAATCATAATTAAGGTGACGATTTCTCTAAATATTCATTACAATTATTTAATATTAAATTCATGTTTACAATAACATATTTTTCTCATATAATTTCTTTTATTTGTATAAAATTTTTCTAACTAAATTATTGTTAATAGGTTGATTGTTTCTCACAAGGAAATAATTTTCTTATATGAAATAAGGACATGGAATATTTCATTAAATTAAATTGGTGTAAATAATAATTTTCCATTTATAATGAATATTCCATGTTTTCAGTTATCATGTGGTATTAGGAAATATATTTAATATTTATGAACGATTTCTTTTGTTTTATATGTTTTTCATATAACTCCCTAACCCTACATATTCTTAGTCATGGGATAGAGTTTTCATAGATCACAAACATGACTCACTATAATCTAGGGGATATCCATAAATAATAAAGGATTTAACAAAACCATCATGAGTCTTTTCCAATGAAAATTAACATAAACTAGGTAATTTTTATTTATACAAGTTTTTTAGCATTACCCGTCTTTATATTAATCATTTAGTAAACCTATAATGATGAAAAATGGAAACTATAATTGACCATCCCAAAATTTAAATATAGAAAAATAAATAAAAACCAAATTTTATTTAAAATTTATAAAAGATAATACTGAATAAACACAAAAATTCCCATATAATAATATATACAATATTAAGCAAAGTGTTACATAATTGATGAATTACATAAAAAGACAAGTCATTAAACCTACCATACACCATTATTTCAATATGTGGGAATCGAAATACTACTCTCTATGACACACTACATCCATCCTAAATAAAAACCAATACCTGAATTGAAAAAAAGTTTGAACCATGGACATTGAATACTATATGACATGCATGGCTATGGTGAGTTCAATAAGATTAGTGGCATTCCCAAACTATCCCCAACTCCCATGAGCAAGAATGAAAAATGTGGTTGTAAATGAAAATTCAATTAGATCACACTTAACCCAAATCTATAATATATAATAATTTGAATAAAAACATTCATTGTTATAATTTTAATCCAAAAAATAAATAATAATAAAATGATTGAAAATACATAGAAACCCAAAAATTTAACATTTGAATGACATACCACAACCCAAACATTGTATGTTCATCCTTCTTTTTTGAGTTAAATTACATCATTATTTTTATCTAGATTAATATTTTCATTTAAATCATGTGTTTGGCTTATAAAATCATATCTCTATATATCCTATTTTCCTCATAAATCCCACGAAAATTTTAAACTATGTATGAATACATGTCCCACACTCTCTATAGAATGATTGTTAACTTACATAGGTAAAGAAATGAATGTATGAAAATAGAAAACAAGAACAACCACCAAATTCTTGATCCTTTAGTGAAAATAAGTAATGTATGAAGATGATGGAAATCCATTATGATCATGGTAATATATTGAAAATAAAAAAATACAAATGATATTGGAAACCACTTATTTATTTTATGAATTTGGTGATGACCTAATACCAAATAATGGTAACCTCTCAATCATAATCCTATAATAAATATCCACTGTGTATAGACCATGGGTTAATAAGTTTATCTTATTATCAATGTAGTAGATGACTTTACTCCACAGTATAAGAAACCAGACCATCTTTTCAGGTATGTTTTTTATTTTCCTGGTGTTTTTGAGAAAAGAAGAGTTTCTTGAAATTTTCTATTTGCACACCGTATACTTTATGAGTACACGCCATGTACTTACTTGACACAATAGACCATGTGCTGACCGTGTAATATCCACACACACGCCCATGTGAGAGTGACATGGAGGCCGATTAATGTGTAGTACGGAAAAGACAAGTACACACCGTGTAATTCAAAAGTACATGTCGTGTACTTTTTTTCATTAAACAAACTGGGGTCACGTCTAATCACCAGAACAAACATCTTTTAGGTCCCGTTTATCTGAGAGCACCGAGTAGCTGCGGATATTCGACGATCCCCTGTGCCTCCGTCCATCCTCCAAATCGAACACTGTTGATTGCGTTGGAATCGCATTGGTGAGTTCTCTCTTCTACTGGAACCTCGTTTCATGATTTCTCTTATTTTTCATGTTATCGTGGGTTGATCTTTTTAGACTTTTTCATAGATCTTCGGCGTTCTAAAGAGATTCAAGCTTAGAGGGTCAAGTATATTGATCTTATAATCCTAAGGTAGGTGTTTTGTGCCTTTCTGTAGGAATTCTCTGTGTTATTTGTGCAATTTCTCCCAATACCCATGTACAGGGTGTTGTATGTTTAACTTTTTAGCCCTTTTGTTTCTCTGTTAAGCTGATATGCCTGAGTAGATGAAAATTGATTGTGAATTGGGTGAATTTTTGTGCTTTGGATGTATTTCCAATGCATGTTTTTCCTGTTGTGACCTTTTGGTCTTGTTTGCTTGTAGGATGCTATTTACTATCCATGCCCAGTATTATAGGATGGTGTGCCTACTATTCTATTATGTTTTTGTGTTGTAGAATGCAAGCCAAGTAGTTCTTGAGGATTACTAGGGCCGTCACACGCTGCTACACTAGTTTTACTTATACAGGGACGTGAGAACCTGGTGTATAGACAATAGGAAGAATTAAAATTGAGGGCTTCTCTAGAGTGTCTATATAATTACGATGTGAGACCACAACGGGAATTGACATTGAGTGCTTCCCCAGAGTGTCTGTAGTTCCTCAACGTGGTCCACATGGGGAATTGATGTTGAGTGCTTCCCCAGAGAGCCTTTAGTACGATACGAGACTATAGGGAGAATTGATGGTGAGTTCTTCCTCATAGAGTCTATACATTAGCTGAACTAGAGGGGTGAGACTATGTGTTCTACCCAGAGGGTTTCTTATACTTGATAGGTAGGACCAGAGGGGATAGGCTCTGGGCACTTCCCAGACGATTACCTATTGTGTTATCTATTTTGATGTTGCATGTTGTGTGGTGTTTTGAATGCTTAAACTGTGGATTGTTTGCTGCTTAGTGCTTCCTTGTTTATTTCTTTCTGTATATTTACTTGCCATATACTCACTGACTATTAGGCACAGATCTTTGAGTGGTTGCCTACCAGTATTTAATCTCACACACTATTTGGGCCATGATTTTGGGCCCAAACAAATTAAATTCCTATAGGTATAGACAAGGGAAAGTGCCCTTCGACTTCAGGTACTTGATTGCATTGGAGATGGAGAGAAATGGACCAAGCCGAGGCTTGCATTGTTGAGGAGTTGCACATCTGTTTTCCTTTTTTACTTTGTTTTAGTAATTTATTCATCATTGTGACTTGTTTTGATGCTTTCTGAGACATATATGTATCATGGATCATTTATATATAATTTTCTCCAGTTGTTTCTTTATCAGTATTTCACTGTTTACTGTTGTTGGTTATTTACGGTTTCCACCATTATGTGTTGTTACTTCTTCTATGTACTATACTAATGGGGGCATAGTTTCTCCACTATCACACCCAAGGACCTCGATGATAGTCGGAAGCCTCTGGCGTTCAGGGAAATGCACTTGAGGCCATGTGACCAACCGGGTACGGGTCGCCTTTGGGTGGTTTCTGGAACTGGGATGTTACAAAGTGGTATCAGAGGGGTTATTTCCTATTTATTTACTTCTTGGAGCCACATCCATGGATAGGAAAGATTATGTACTTGTTAATAAGCTCTTCCCAGTAGTAGCTAACCCATGTACAGGAAAAAACCAATATAACTCATTTATTTCAATTTTCTGGTTTTGCAATTATTACAGTTGATCTGATTTCACCTTGATTGATACACATGATTTGTGATGTTGTTGTTGATATTATTAAGTTTCTATTTCTGTTGAAACCTGATGAGATGAGTGTATTCCATCTCATGCATCATATATGAACTTGTCATAAATCACATGCCATGCATTATTGCCATGCAATCTAGGATGCATTAGCGACTGCATGTTTTTGTGATAGAGTTTGTGTATAATATGCATGTTATTGTGATATATGCCTTGATAAAAATACCTTCTGTTTGATAGGGAATTTTGTGTAATGTTTTGTTTGAATGACCATCAAACTATGGTTCTTCAGGTGTTATGGCCCCTCATAGACCAGAATTTGGTGGATCATTGCACTGTTCTCTTGTTTATAACTTTTATAGGATGCCAAAATTTGATTTTCGGGGATTATGGGCCCACAGAGATCAGAATATGGTACTTTCAATGCTTATTTCTGTGTTTTTTGGGTTCCAGATTAGTTTCTGAGGCATACTGTCTGGAAAAAACCAGAATACATTCCGTGTAATGTTATGTACATGCCATGTGTTCGTCTCTTCGGGAATAAACAATTTTTCTTAAGTACACAATCTATACCTTATGTACACGCAGTGTAGTCTCTGACTTTGTCGTAGGTTGTGTGGGAAGAGAACTGGGATGTGAAATGTCTGGTGCAAACATGATGTGTCTGCGTTGAACACATCGTGTAGTATAATCCTAGGAACTCAGTTGTGTAGCTAACAACATGGGACGGTGGAGTCTCTTCTTATACACGCTGTGTACCCCTTGAACACGCCGTGTAGGCTGACCCAGGTACCCAACCGTGTCCCGAACAACATGGGTCGATGTTATCCTTTCACTACACTTTGTGTCTGTTAGGAACACACTGTGTAGTTTGAGCTCTATGTCTAACCGTGTCACTAACAACATGGTCGAGGTGATGCTTGTTCAGTACACGTTGTGTCCACCTTGAACACGCCATGTAGTTTTTTCTTAGGGGAGAAATGTGGCTAAACCGTGTAGAAGGACCCAGGCAGGAGAAGAGTATTCAAGTACATGCCATGTGTTTTGAGAACATTCTATTTTTTTGGCATGTTATACGACCAATTGAGGCAAAAGTAAACTCCTGTGTGAATGACTTCATGGAACACGCCGTGTAGGGAGTGTACAAGGCGTATTTCCAGGTTTTGTAAAACATGAATGTTTTCTTTCTCTTGTTCTCTTCTTACACTCACTGTTTTTAGTCCTTGATAATTATGATTTAAGGTGTGAACTTGACCTTGCAATGCCATGCCACTGAGATGTACTCTATTTTTCATTCCATTTTCCAGGTGGTGATCATACATTGGACATGGTTGATCAAGGACCACATGCAGATCCTCCTGTTGTGCCAGTCATGGAACCTGCAGTTATGCCTGTTACTGGTGCTAATGCACAGTTGAGGGAAGGCTTTATGAGGATGATGCAGAATTTTCCGGGAGCGCCGCCTCCTACCCCGTCGATGGCTGATTTTATGCGGTTCTTCCAGTAGCAACATCCTACCACCTTCTCAGGGGAAGGAGGACCTCAGGCTGTAGAGTCACGGCTCGAAGCCATGCTGACGATCTTTTAGAATCTGGAGACGCCTCCATAGAGGAGAGTCAAGCTCGCTACCTATATTCTATGGGATTCCACAAAGAGATGGTGGGATGTGATCTCACAAGTGGTTCATCAGTAGGTTATGGATTGGGAGGATTTACAACGCATCTTCTATGACTAATTCTATCCGGAGACCCTGAGGGTCGACCGAGCCCGGGAGTTTATGAGCCTTGAGAAGGGTACCCTATCAGTTATGGAGTACTCCTCTCAGTTCACTAAGCTTCTGCATTTCACACCCTTTCTGGGAAGATATGGGTTATTCCTGGTAGGGAAGTTCGAGATGGCCTCAGATATGACATCTTCTCTTAGGTGAATATCTTCAGGTTCACTTCCATCGCTTCCATTGTCAACCAGGCACTGATCACGGAGCAGAATTCGAGGGAATCCAGGGTTGTGAGCTTGGGTGGCTCGACATCCAGAGTTAGTGCTCCACTAGATGATTGTCGAAAGAGCCATAGGGAGACTACACAGAGAGATCCAAGTAGTCGGGGTGCATCTTCTGGTAGCCAGGTGGTGTGATACCAATGCCAGAGAAGCGAGAATATGAGGTCGCAGTTCGAGATAGACATGGTGGAGTGCCGATCTTGCATCATGTTGGGACACCTTCAGCATTTCTGTCAGCTCTTTTCACCAGCAGCTGGTGATAGGGGTTCATCTATGACACCTAGTATAGGAGAAGCTCCACCAGTTTCTCACTAGTTTGGGAACTATAGTTCTTCCGGCCATTCAGGCCTAGGTGGAGGTCATGGCTGCGGTTGTCAGTCACCATGCCACCAACGACAACATGGTGGATCATCTCATAGCAGTCGGGCAGGGTCACAAGGCCATGGAGCTGGACAAACTTTTGCAGTGGAGCAGAACAATCATGAGCAGGATCCCGGCCCCTCTACAGTTCGAGGTACAATCCTAGTTGCCTTAGTTTTATCTTCATCTATTTTTGATACTCGTACTACACATAGGTTTATATCTGTCACTATTGTTGAGAGCCTTAAGCTCTGTATATTTTATTATTCCAATGTTTTTGACACTAGAAACTCCATTGGGGACAAGAACATCTAGTGTAAGTCAGTGCATGGAGTTCCCACATGAGGTTGGTGGGTGTCACTTCCTTTGGGATATTTATGTTCTAGAGATGACATGCTATGATGTGATTCTCAGAATGGACTGGATAGTTCCCTTCCATGCAGTTTTCAACTATTATCGCCACATGGTGAGTTTCATATCACTGTAGGGTGGGTATTTTCATCATAAGGGTGAGTGGGATGTCTAGTTGAGTAGAGCAGGTGCAGAGCATCATGGGTTGGGAGCAGTTATAGTCCAAATTTCTAGTCTTTTTCTGGATGACAATGGGACTTCACAGTTAGACGTTCCTCCAACAGTGGATCATTTTAGAGAGGTATTTCTACAGGACTTCTCAGGTTTTCCACTAGAGCGTGAGTTAGACTATTCTATTGAGCTTATGCCAGGGGAAGCACCGGTGTCCATTCCTTGTTATAGGATGTCTACACCAAAGTTGCAGGAGCTCAAGAAGCCGTTGGAGGAGTTGAAGGACAAGGGTTTCATCGGAACCAGTACTTCTCCTTGGGGTTCGCCTATCCTGTTTGATAATAATGTAGATGGTACCCTTAGGCTTTGTGTGGATTATCAGAAGTTGAACCAGTTGACGATTAAGAACCGATATCCCTTACATAGGATTTATGATCACTTTGATTATATTTTAGGAGACCGAGTGTTCTCAAATATTGAATTGAGGTCCGGTTATCATCTATTGCATGTTAGACCATCTGATATACCTCTCACAGCTTTCTGTAGTAGGTATGGTCTATACAAGTATATGGTCATGCCGTTTGGTCTCACGAACGCACTTGTAGTTTTCATGGCACTGATGAACCGAGTGTTCCATACATACTTGGATTCCTTCATGGTTGTTTTCATGGATGATATCTTTGTGTACTCTCACACTCCACACAACCATGCTACCCATCTTGAGATCATTTTTAGTACACTGAGGGAGCATATGTTAATTGCTAATATATCAAAAATTCCATTTTTGGATGGAATAGATTCACTTCTTGGGTCATGTTATCTCAGAGGCAGGAGTATAAGTAGACCCAGATAAAGTGAGATTGGTAGTTTCCTGGGAGTATCTAAAGAACGTATTTTAGGTGAGGAGTTTTCTAGGGCGGGATGGATAGAACAAACGTTTCATAAAAGATTTTTCATGGTTAGCAGCACTGCTAACAGGTTTTACTAAGAAGGGAGATAATTTCTTGTGGTTAGATTCTTGTCAGTTAACCTTTCATGATCTGAAAGGGAGGTTGACATCAACACTGATACTATTCTTTCCAGTGCCAGGAAAGAGCTATAGTATTTACTACGATGCATCAGGTATCAAGATGGGAGTTGTTCTTATGTATGGAGATGGAGTCATTGTGTACGGGTCTCGGCAGTTGAGGCCATGTGAGAGGAATTACCCGATGCAAGATCTGGAGTTGGCAGCTGTTGTTCATGCCCTACGCTGCTGGAGAAATTATCTTATGGGTGATCAAATTGTGTTTTTCACTGACCATAGGAGTCTCAAGTACATCTTCACTAAGTGTGACCTTAATTTGAGACAGTGAAGGTGGGTTGAGTACCTTCAGTCCTTTGACTTTAAGCTTTCCTACACGCCTAAGAAAGACAACGCAGTGGATGATGCGTTGAACTAGAGGACTCATATACAAGAATTTTGGGAGGCTAGTAGCGAGTGGCACCTTGTGGATTTTTTATATGAGATAAATATGGAGTTACATGATAAACAGGGGCAGACTTTTCTATTTTCTGTAGCCGTTACCTCTACCCTTCTTGATCGAGTACGAATGAGGCAGCTATCAGATTCTGAAGGCTTTGTCCTGTGGGAATTTGTGTCAGGAGAGGACCCTATTCCTGGGTGGATCATAGGTGATGATGAGTTATTTCATTTCCAGGGACACTTAAGGTTGCTAAAAGATATATGCGAGGAGTTGATGCAGGACTTTCATTCTACAGTTTGGACAGTTCATCATGGATTCACCAAGATGTATCGTGATCTACACCATCAGCATTGGTGGCCAGTTATGGAGAGGGACGTTGCTAGTTTCGTCATGATGTGTTCCACCTGTTAGCAGGTGAAGGCAGAGCATCAGCGACTATTAGGGATTTTATAGAAGTTACCAATTCCCTAGTGGAAGTGGAATGATGTCGCGATGGACTTCATTACCGGTTTTCTGAGGTTGCCTCAAGAAAGTGACATAGTTTGGGTTGTTATTGAGTGACACATGATGGTTTCTCACTTATTTCTAATCAAGGAGACTTTTATTGTTGATGATTTGGGACGGTTTTACATCTGAGAGATTGTACATCTTCATGGAGTTCCACACTCCATTGTTTTAGACAGGGATGCCAGTTTTACTTCCCAGGTCGGGTAGGGGAATCAGAGGGCTTTGGGAACATTGGAAATTTTGAGTACAACTTACCATCCCCAGGCAAATGGCCAGTCCAAGCGTATTATTAAGCTGCTTGATGATATGCCCCGAGTATGCATTTTGGATTTTGGAGGTTCATCAAAGAATAATATACCACTTGTGGAGTTTTCCTACAATAATATTTTTCAAGAAACTATTCAGATGGCACCTTATGAGGTTTTGTATGGTAGGCCATGTCGATCACCTTTATGTTGGATGGAGGTAGGAGAGGTATATTTTCTAGGACCTCATCTTATTCAGGAAACCATAGAGCATATACAGTTGATTCGGAAGATTATGGCTACTACACAGTCTCGAAAGAAGTCATATACTGATCAGAAGAGATGAAATTTTTAGTTTGAGGTTGGGGATCAGGTTTTTCTACATGTCACACAGAGGATGGGACACGAGAGGATTAGGAGACAGGGTAAGCTTTCACTGATGTACGTCGGGCCGTTTGAGGTGTTGGATAGATTGGGGATGGTTGCCTTTCGATTGTAGTTACCTTAGAGGTATCGAGCTATGCACGACATCATCCATGTATCTCAGCTCTGAAGTTTCTTTTAAGACCCATATCATGTCTTTCAACCCGAAGAGTTTGAGCTCAAAGTGGATGTGTCATTTTAGGAGCATCCTACTCGGATTGTGGACCGCAGTAAATAGGTTCTCTGTGGTCGGTCTGTCCCCTTGGTACGAGTGTTTTGGTATCATGAGAAATTGCAGGATGATACTTGGGAGAGGGAGACCGATGTAGGAGCACATTGGCTGAAACTATTCGGGGTTTCTTCTTCTACACCGCACAAGGGAAATTTAGGGAAAATTTCTTTAAGGGGGGGAGTTTTTAAGAACATGGACCTTCTTTTCATGTTTATTTCCTTTTCCTGGAGTTTTTGAGAAAATATGAGTTTCTGGAAATTTTCTATGTACATGTTGTGTACTTTATGAGTACACATTGTGTACTTCCTTGCCATAGAAGGCCATGTGCTGGCTGTGTAATAGCCACACAGACGGCCGTGTGAGAGTGACTTGGAGGCCGCTTAAAGCAGAGTATGGAAAAGGCGAGTACACACCATATACTTTATAAGTACATGCCATCTACTTTAGAAGTACACTCAGTGTACATTTTTTTCATTAAAAGCACTGGGGTCACATCGAATCACTAGAACGAACTTATTTTAGGTCCCTTTCGTCCAAGAGCGCCAAGCAACCATCGATTTTTGGTGATCCCCCGAGCCTCTATCTGTCCTCTAAATCGAATGCCATTGATTATGTTGGAATAGTATCGGTGAGTTCTCTCTTCTACTATAACCTCATTTCATGATTTCTCTTCTTTTCCATGTTATCAAGGGTTGAACGTTTTAGAATATTTTGTAGATCTATGGCATTATAAGGAGATTCAAGATTCTAGGTTCAAGTATATTGATCTCATAACCATGAGGTAGGTGGTTTGTGCCTTTCTGTAGGAATTATTTGAGTTAATTGTGCAATTTCGCCCAATACCCATTAATGGGGAATTGGTAGTTTACCGTTTTAGCCCTTTTATTTATCAGATATGTTGGTATGCATGAGTAGATGATAATTGATTGTGAATAGGGTGAATTTTTGTGCTTTGGATGCATTTCCCATGCATGTTTTTCTTGTTTTGACCTTTGGGTCTTGTTTTCATATAGGCTACTTTTTATTATACATGCCTAGTATTATAGGATGGTGTGCCTATTCTTTTATTATGTTTTTGTGCTGTAGAATTATATCCAAGTAGTCCATGAGGTTTACTTCGGCCGTTCCACACTGCTATGCTTGTTTGACATACATAGGGCCGTGACAACCTGGTGTATAGACCATAGGGAGATTTGATGTTGAGGGATCCTCCATATTGTCGTTATAATTACGATGTGAGACCACAGGGGGAATTAACGTTGAGTTCATACCCAGAGTGTCTGTAGTTCCTAGACGCACGCCACATGGGGAATTGACATTGAGTGCTTCCCCAGAGCACCTTTAGTACGATACAAGACTATAGGGGAATTGACGGTGACTGCTTCCTTAGAGAGTCTATACATTAGTTTAACCAGAGGGGTGAGACTCTTTGTGTTGACCAGAGGGTTGCTTGTACCTAATAGGTAGGACCAGTGGGGATAGGTTGTGGGAACTTCCCAGAGGGTTACCATTTGTGTTATTTGTTTTTCTATTGCATGTTGTGTGTTGTTTTTATATCTTAATCTATGTATTATTTACTTCTTAGTGGTTCCTTGTTTATTTCTTTCTGTACATTTACCTACTATATACTCACTGACTGTTAGACACATATCGCCGAGTGGTTTCCTTCTAGGATTTAGTCTCACACCCTGTTTAGGCCATGCTTTTGTGCCCAAAAATATTATATTGTTGTAGGTATAGACAAGGTCCAGCACCCATCGACGTCAAGTACATGATTACATTGGAGTTGGAGAGCATGGGACCAATCCAAGGCTTGTGATACTGAGGAGTTTCTCATATGTTTTACTTTTGTACTTTGGTTTTGTACTGTATTCAACATTGTGACTTGTTTGGATACTTTCCTTGACATATATGTATCAAGCATTATTTATATATATTTTTCTCTAGTTGTTTATTTATTAGCATTACACTATTTACTGTTGTTGGATATTTACTATTTCCTCCATTGTGTGTTGTTACTTCTGGTGTGTACTCCGCTAATGAGGGCATATTTTCCCCACTATCACACCCAAGGCCCTCGTTTCTAGTCGGTAACCTCTGGAATTCGGGGGAACGTGCTTGAGGCCATGTGACCAACCGGGTACGGGGTGCCTCTGGGTGGTTTCAGAAACTAGGATGTTACACACACTCCCACAAATATCATCATTATGAAAATAAGAATTATTGACAAAAAACCTTCAACACTAATGAAACTATACTTAATCTTTGAGGAAAACTATTTTTTGAATTCTGTGGATTGACCCCATGTTCAATCCAAGGAAAAAGCCCTATTGTCTTCTAGATAAACCTAGATAGCTACTCATCTCAATGCAATGATGGAAAAAATGTTAACTAACCATATCACTACAACTAAGAAACAAATTCCTATAAAAATAAAAAGATCCAACCGATTTAACCCCATTAAATGAACTCATCTCATATAAAGAATAATAAATACATCCATACTAGTGCCACCACATCCTTCCATAGAAAATAGGTGTAGTCTATACTAGAATATCCTTTATACTTGAATGTAGTAAGGAAATGGTTTTATCATTGGCATGTCATATTATTCTCAAGGTCTAAGGATCATATTTAAAAAAACCAAAAATTACTTCACATACAAAGTTACATTCCCTTTTTATTATTAACTAAATCAATTTAAAATTTATCCCTAAATTCCATTAATGTCCAAAACCATTATCTATGATATTATACATTAAAATTATTATAAAATTAAAATTTGATGTTGTTATTGTTTGGTTGTAAAATTTATAATCCATCAACTTATACCATGAAATTTTAATATGAGGATATGCTTGGTCAAATAATGTGGTCAACTAGTCATTCATGGTTCGCAACAAATCATGAATGAACCAAAAACCATGTTTTCAAATAAAACATCCATAAATTACTTCTATAACATTTCTTGTTATCTTACCATATAGTAATCCATAAATTTTACTTGAGGTTGTAACTATATAATGAACTTATTATTCCAATTCCTATATTTATCTCCTTATATAAACATATGAGGTTAACATTCCTAAATATATTCCCATATAAAATGTCAAATCCTAGAAATAAAAATTGTAAATATAAAATCTATCATTTATCAATACTTATTCCTCTAAATTAAAAATATGGGATTCATAGTTAACAAAAAAATTACCCCATTAATAATCAAATAAAATTTCATTAAAAAAACAAAAAATAAAACATAATTTAACTCTAATCTTAAAATTCCCTGAAAACTACTTCAGATCCATCATAAAAAATCTTCCACCAAGTAAACCAATGGTTTTCATATACCATTAGTAAATCAATCATAAAATATCCTAAAATTGTCCATTTAAAATTAACTTTACAAAATAATATCTCCCAACAGATTAGGACATCTATTTTATAAAATCATTTATTAGCAAAAGTAATTTTAAATATATACCAATATATCAGTTATAAAATAAAATCACTGGACTAAATTATTTAAATCAATTTTTAATCCCATATAAAAAAATTTAAAAAACACATTCTACCACTATAATTAGAGTGATGGTATTAAATCTCAAAGGGTAAGTGAAACTAGAATACGTGTACATATGAGAACTCCAACTCAATTAATTCATCAAAAAAATAACCCTTTTAACTTTTATTATTTGACATGTTTATTTTAAATATTCTGATGTCATTTTACATAATGTTAATCTAGAATGATCTATATAAAAATACCAATATAAAATAATAAAAATAGCATGATTAATACATATATACATTCAAAAAGTATATATTTCATAAAAGAATAAGAAGAGAAAGGGCCACCGTTCTAAGAACATATCTATAATCTTATATACTCTCACTAATACACCCCTATATATACAAAATCACATAATTTAACATTCTTCAAACCAATATTTTAAATATTTGAAAATTAATATTAATTTTGTTTAAACCAAATAAATACTTTTATAAGTTATTAATTAATTGATTTCATTTATAATAGTGGTTATTAAACCTAACAATGACTCTCTAAGACCCCACATGAAAAACATCATACCTTTCAAATGATTTTATCATGTGTCAAAGAAATGCCAACTATATAAATCAATATAAGATAACATAAAAAAAATTAAATATCAACTAGAAGAGTGATTATTACGAGAGGATTGTATTTTTTAGGCATTAACTTGGATGCATAAAATGGGTCCACTAAAATTCCATAATAATTACTGAAAGGGGAAGGAGGAAAACTCTAGGATTCATATGGATTAAATGAATGGTATAGAGTGGAATATGCATTATAGGGGAAATAAAATGTAAAATGGATAACTAATTAATGATTATATTATAATGTTATTTGGGTAAATGATAAAATCTTAACATCAATGGCTTTCACTTCTTATACAGATTTGGAACTCTTCACCCTAACTATTAATAACCCCAAACCTATTATTTTGAACCCCTTGCCTCTCAAATTCTTCTGAAACCTCCACACATCCAAATGGTAAATAGATAAGGATATTTTAGGATTATGAAAAACACTAAAAGTCATCCATATAATAATTCATCAAAAATAAATAAAATAATAAAAACAATTATCAAATCTTCCATATCATTCTCCATAAAATCAATAATATTTGTTTGATAATTTAAAAAGTTTGGTGCTAAAATTATCCTATCGATAATAAATTTTCCACTTAAAAAAACATGAACATGACACATTATTACATTGTCTTCCTCGACGGTATACTTTATCCCACTATTGATACGAGCATACCAATTATTTCAAAATTTTGAACAAATTCATAGATTATAACTCCCCTATATAACATTTTCCTAATAATGAATTTGTAATACTTCTTATATAATTCATCCATGAAAAAATTTTATTGTACGATCTATCCCATACAACAAAAAAATTTATATATTCCAAACATATGGACATACCCACCTCATTGGAAAATGCTATTATAATCAAATACTCATATATTCTTAAATAAATCCTTTCAAAAACTACCTAATTGGTATCTTGTAACATTTACTTACCTATCTATATTAATCCCAAATCATTCCAACCACAATCCATGTTGCTTTCCACTAAATTATTTATAATTAAAATATACTCAAGAAAACAAAATAAAAATAAAATATTCAAATTAAATGATCATCACATCCACACAATTTCAAAATCAATATTGAAATTTTAAATCTACCATTTTAGATTTTAAGACATATTTAAAACATGCAACATAACCTCAAATATGACTGCATTTTGAAAAAAATATTATTAAGTTCCTTGATAAAAATTTCTATATTTTTATTCTCAATTGACCATGAGTCCTTTGATAATATTAAAATCACAATTTAATGTGAAACCGAAATATATTGATGAATTTTTAATTTTTCAAGTTAAATTGATGTAAAGGTTAAAAAAAATAACCAACACAAGTCTTTCATTACAAAAATAAAAAATTAATAAATATTCAAAATACCATCATAAAATAATAAATACTATTTTTCTCAACACAATAAAAAATAGTAACAAGAATGATAACAGAAACCAAATACTTATATATTTTAGTGATTCAAGATAATACATGATCAATATAAGAAAAAAATCATTAAATGTCACTATGAATAGTTTATGAGTCTCCTTATATCCCATAAATGTTATTTTTCTATTATAACATCACTCAAAAGAGAGTTCATACTTATAATAATAACATTTATCTTGTATAAAGGGTTTCAAATGAGGCCATTTTGGACATATATACTTGTAGTCTACCTATCATGTTTTGAAATCCTATATCCACCTTTAGTGGAATAAATCCAATAAATGATAAATTTACATTATAACATTTAGTAATTATATTACAAAATATATTCTCATTTCTAAAATTAATATATAAAAATACTGAGTATTTCTGCACTATATACTAATTTTTTTTACCTAATAGTGACATATGCACCATAGACATGGGGATATAAAGCCCTTGATTACTAATAATAAATGAGGTATGGTATGTTATATATATTTTTATGTAATTTCTACATGTCACTCAGAGTAAATGTAATTTTTATGTCTATATATCAACCCCAAACTCTACCTCAAACTCCTCGTGATATAAGGAATACATTCTCATAGCATAGATATTGTTTATTTGTATTTTGGTTATGATCTAAATGATGCGGTTAGTATTACTTGAATATAAAACCATATAATAACAAGAATACGGATAACCGTAAATAATAATATATTGGGAATAAATATAATACCATAAAAAAATATCACATTAATAATACACAATATATAAATATTATTGATCAATCCCTCATCCATTCTTATATTTATATGTACATTATAGACCATGATTTTTTAAAACACTAAAGGAACATTTCCTCGAATATAAAAACACCTCAACTCCCAGTTTTCCCATCAATACCTACCATCATTAGTTATAATGACCTTTCCCTTATTTGAATCATGAACCATAAAATATGTATATATACATAAAATGAGAAGGAATGGTGTAAATATAACATCTTACTAGTATACCCCTAATAGACAACTATCATGCCATAAAATATAAATTGTATTCATTTGGTATGTTTATATAACTCATAATGGAACATAATAATCAATTATGGTATTTTTATTCCTATAAAGAGGAGATTTGACAAAACCATAACTTATTCATCTATTGATGGTATTCATATTTTATTTTAAGATCAATGTGATATAGTATATATCATCCCAATACCAACATTCACAATAAAAAAAGATTTAATGAAACCTAACCTAGTGGTAAATATATAGGATGAACCTAGTGGTATACATCATTGGCTTCAATGGTTATGTCACTTAACTAATTTACACATAACTATATAATCTCTTAAAATCCCCCAATGGGTTCAGTACTAATCCCAATGGTGACATTACTACCCTAAATTGTCAAATATATAACCTCAGAGGTCTCACCATTGACCCTAATGGTCATATCACTTTCTCAAAATGTCTAAAATATATTGACACAAATCGTATGAATGAAAATGACTCTAATATCCTCATCACAAACCCCAATGGTCATATCGTTGACCCTAATGGTATACATTATAATAACCAGGGTTAATACTGTTTTTCCCATAGGGGAAGAAAATATAATAGCTATGAGGGGGTGAATTTGGACCTTTTAAAAAAATTAAGGACTATGTCAATGTTTTAATGATAATATAGTTGTTATAAAAATATATAAACAAAATATTATTACAGTGTTTCAGATCAAGATTTTCACATTCGACTCTTTACGCCTCTCATGAAATTAGAGGGATGATACCAAAAATAATGGAATAATATATTATGTTCAAGGAATCTAAAGTCACAACCTAATTACAAAGAATTTTTCTCATATAATATTAAACCCAAAACTATAAATCCTTTTTGTACCTAGATTCACAAATCAAACAAACATGAAGTATTCCAACAATGAGGCACAACCCCATGCATATATTTTTTTTAGCTCTCACAACCAACAATATTAACTTATAATGGGTAGTATAAACTTTTACAGTTATGAATATAGAAATGAATTTATAGAATAAATTTCAATAAAATTTCTAAAAAAATTAATGATTGAGAATCATGGAAGTGAGTAACTCCCCAATAGGAAATTATAAGTCAATTGTTGTTTAGTATAGAGAGGAAATTGATCACTAATGTATTGAAAACATTTATAGTTTAAGAAAAATACTTAAACTCGTTCCATCTATATAAACTGTTTTATATACTAAATATATATGTTTTATTTTTTTCAAATCATTTATAATCTTTGAATACCATTAGATATCATTTTTTCCAAAAAAATAATTGTGCATGGAATGTCAACGAACTACATCATAGTTGTATATGATCATTTCCTAGAAATTATTCCATGTAAAAATGGAAAATAAAATAAATTTAATTGTACCACAATATACTATACAATAAATAATAACTAACCAATATAATTCGTTAGATAAATGAAAATATATTCCATTAAATAGTAGACATTAATAACCTAGTAAATGATAATGATATTATTTGAGATGAAAAAATCAGATTTGAAAAAATTTGATTTTGATTATTTAAGGTTTCAAAACATTACTCTGAATATATATGCAACCTTAATCCCATGTGAATCATATTTAATTTAGAAAAAATAAATTTAAAACAAGTTATCATGAGTTTTATATAAGTAATGATTAATTTAAAAAATATTGAGAATATTCATAATAAACATGTAGTAAGTGGAAAACTAATAGAATAATTTTTCAGAAAAATATGCGTGTTCTACTCATTATGTGATACAAACACACCTATGTAATTTTGAGATACCCATAGCATTATAGGGTTTCCCACTATGCTATCTTTGATGAAAATGGCTTTGAAAAAGAACTCTCAAGTGATCTCTTCAATAATTAGTAGTTCTGTGGGCTCTCTCTTATTGGATTTGATTTTGATGGAACTACTATAACATGTTCTTCACCCAATCATATTCCTGTATTTTGGTCTTCATACCCATTTTTAGGTGATGGCTCACAATCAGATCTAGTATTGAAGGATTTAACTAAACCTTCATTGACGATGTGTCTATATTCGTTATATCATTTTTTTGGGTCATTCAAATTTTCCCTTCATATAAGAGTCTTAAATCCTTGTTGGTCCTCACTACCACTAATACCACTTATCTATTTGTCTATAATGAAATGAGAATCAGTAGTGGGTTGATGAAGAATAACCAAAGTGGTGTAACACCCAAATATTTTGTGAAATATATTATTTCAAAACAATTAAATCCTATCTATTTTTTTCATTACAAATAACACCAATTTTATATTTCTTTAAACAAAAAAATTTATTTTTCTATAGTTACATGCGACACTAATTTTTTATTTCATTATGCACAATACTATGTTTAAACAAAATGTCACATAATATTAAATTATTATGATTAAAGATGACACTTATCACATAGTTATTGGAATTACGGATATGAATAATATAATATAAATTATGATAATATATGGTTTACACATTTATATAAAATGAATTCTTTGGTTACAAACTATTTTTATGTGAAAAAATATATTTGAATATAATGGAAAATGTTTTCCGAAGAAATTTTTTTTTGCAGAAAAACACATCTAACCTCAATAAATGAAACAAATGAAATTTTATGAATGGTTATAATAAAATTTATATATTATATAATCAATAAATGTTTTCTCATTTACCATATGGGTTTTTTTAAATATCCTATAAGAATAAATCATAATTTACACTAAAAACTGTATTTTTCTAAAAAGTTGTTTTTCTTCTTTTTGCACAATTATTTTAAATTTAATTTTATAAAATTTTAGAAAATTTATTTGAAAAATAAATATTAATTCCTAAATTTTCATCTAAAAATTATTTTGGAGTTATTTTTTTAGAATCACCTAAAAGATATATTTTTTGATAAATAATGAAAAATACTGTGTTTTATTAAGAATATTTATTCCATTTTATGATTTGGAAAAAAATATATTTTAATATGTTTTTAAAATATATATTTTTTCAATTATATATCTATATATTAATTTTATGTCATGCTAATACAATCTATATTGAATTTTTATATATATTTTTTAAACATTTGATGCTTTTCTCCTTGGATGATAAATGTCTCCTCACCACTGCGAGATTAACATTAAATACATTTATGACACTTATATAGATGTAATATAGAAAAATGGATTCATATTTGGCATAATAATAATTTATTTTATCTAATTCTTCTAAATTAATTTTTTACCATAATAAATAGTAATAACAGAAAAAAAATTACGATGTTAAGGTCAAAATAGGTTTATTAGGGGATTAGAATGAAATGATAAGTGGTAAAATTACCTTTAATAATCTTCAAATATCGTTGTATGGACAATTTTTGAACTTATCACATCTAACGTTTGATAATTATCCATTAATGATCCTTTCGGATTGTGAAAAATGTGGGTACACCTTTTTCTTTCCAAAAATTACATGTCTACCACTTGCCTCACTTACAAAAAACCACCATTTCTCATCTTCTTTCCCCACTCCATAAACCATTTTTTGGAAAATAACTACCCAAATAAACTCCTTAATTACCTCCTCTCATCCTAGATCCCATATTTATTTATAAATCCAACAAAATAATCCATTTGGTGAAAACAAAATGAAGTTATCTGAAGAAGATGTAATGTCCCTAATAGAGTGTTTTATATTAAATCTTCCTCTACATCCTTAAATTAGTATTAAACTAGGATTATATTATATCCATAGTATATTAAATATAAAAATTATTTATTTTTATAATTTAATAAACTAAATCCATATCCACTTCAATCAAATGGGATTAAAAATCATTATTCACGTGTACGGAGGACTAACGCCTCATAAACTAATGCTATTTTTCCCATAAACAACACAGACAACTGGATATAATTCTGAATTTAATATTTATATATTCATATATGAAATTATTATACCAATGTATTTATAATTCCTCATATAAAGTATTACCTACCAACCCATTGGAAAATAAAAAAATGGTCGTGTGTATTGTGTACTACCACCTCACAAATAGATGCGATGTGTTTTTTTACTTTTATTTCAAATGGTTGGTAATTATTATATATTAAATGAATAAATTCTATATTTTTAATGTAATTATTTTTAAAGAGTTATTATATCACATATACCTTCTTAAATTCTATTCTATGAGGGATAAGATAATGACATTCGTGTATATAGCAGTCTACGACCTCAAGAAGTGATGTGATTCATTTTTCACATATAATTTACATGGAATGTAATAAGGAATCTTTTAAATAAAAATAGCTTTTATATATGACATATGAATAATTCTATAATTTTGATATATTATTTTCCTTTCTTTCTTTCTTTCGGTTATGAATGTTGAAATAATGATCATGCATTTGTATGACCTACCACCTCTAGGAATGATGTATTTAATTTTCTATATCAAACTTTTATGGATTATTATAAAAAAATATTTAATGAATATATATGATATTTACATAATTTTTTAAATTATGGATACGATGTAACCAGGATCAATGTATTAGGATTGAAAATAATTAATAAAAACATACACCAAAAAAAGAATTATAGATAAATGGGTAATAAATACTCATAAGTAAATGAAAAATGTTATGATATAAATTATTATAGTTCTTTAGTATATTTATAATAAAATTATAATTATTATACATGATTTTAAAATTAGTATTAAGGATATCAAGACTTATGGTAAGGGATTTCTCTCTCACTTTTATTTTCTATGAAACACATCCCATAATTAGCACATTGATCTTTTATATGATGTATAAAATTATAATTAATTTATTTTATAATAATTATTCTAAAAATTATATGAATTTAAATATCCATTTTATGATCTCTTTCATGGGTTTTATAGTTGAAATGTTACCAAATAGGTAAGTGAGTTTTATCTAAAGTTTCCTTTTTGTAAATTTTTTTAATGTTATGAACCTATTTTATTTAATGAGGTGTATATAAAGAATATTTTACATGTTATATAATTAAATTCATTAAATAAATTATATTTATAGTCTAATTTTATTTTTATTTTTTAGGGCTTACGATTCGAAAGTTACCAAAGTGACAAGGGTTGGATTATTCAATCTCATTATTTACTGTGTTTATTTTTTTTTGATTTAGATCATTACATATTATGTTATATTTCTAAAGAAATAATATATTTTATTCTTATATAGTTACTCCATGAATTTTTATGTTTTACAACCATTTTACACACTTTATATAATCAATATTTTGAAATAATTTTTTTATGAAAAAATCGATATTATTTCTATCTTGGATAGAAAATACATTTTCATCCATATCCATGTTTAAAAAAAATTTCAAAAGTTTTAAAATCCTCAAAAGGATTTTTTAAATTCATATTTACCCTTTCTTGATATTTTTTAAAAATATTAAATGGAATATTCATGTTGTATTCAAAATTAGGCCAATTTGGATTTTAATGAAAAAGTTAGAAGAATATTTGTTTTAGCATGTACACTATGAATGAGATTTTCTTTGATCGTAACCACATAATTTTTTGAAGTTTCCTCTATAAATTTAAAATTTTATTTTCAAATAAAATGATTTTGAAATTTTTTATGCTTAAAAAAATATTAAAAGTAAAAAGGATATTTTTATAATGAATTTTTTAAAATTATGTTTTAAATATTCCTTTATATGATTCCATTTTTTTTGTTGAAAGGGATTTGAAAGTTTTTAATGTTTAAAAAGTGTTTTTTGTATATAAGAGATATTTTCTTCAAAAAAACGTCTATGTGATATTTCCAAATCATTTTTTATCTAATATGACATCGATTGATGTTACTAATGATTTACTAGGGATATGAGCTATTGATACCATATGTATTCATTCCCATTATGGTTTATTTTTTATGGTAATTTTTTTATAAAACCTATTTCTCTACCACATGTAACAAAATGAATATTTTTTTTGTAAACCATTTCTCTTCTACAAGTTATACTATCATAAAATATTTATGAAACCTATTTCTATTCAATAGGTTATACCATGATAAGAATATTACGAAACATACATATTTTTCCATAAGATATACTATGTTGAAATAATGAAATGATTATGAAACTTGTTTCCTTTCAAAAGGTAATGAAATGATGAAAATTTGTTGAACCCTATTTCATTTCATGGGTTCTGATAGGGTTTTTATGATCTTTTGGAATATGTATATATTTTTTCATTATGTGATGATAGGCACTAATATCTACCTCTAATGAATTGGGAATGATTTATATATCATGAGATTAATATGATTGGAAAGGGAAGTAACCCCAGTTTAGTTGGGTAATTTTTCTACTATGATAGTATTGGGAGAGAAAAATGACTACTATCATGGTTTGGGGAGTGAACCCATTCCACTATGACAGAATTTTTAATGATCCATGACTACTAAGAAAATGATGTTTTAATATTATGTGTGTTCCTAAAATCTATGCCTTATACCAATGTTATATTCTCAAGGTTCATATTCATTGATTTACTTATCAGTCATATCTTATGAACTGCTAATCATTATTCTAGGACTCAAAATTTAGATCTTTGATATGTTTGTTTTTTTTCAAATGTTTTCTCATGTTATTATACCGTTAATCTCATGTTATAATAATATATCTACCTTCTTTTACCGTATTTATAATCCATGCTCCTCCTTTCTTATATTTCTTATGCCCAAGTATTGTTGAAAGGTATTTGGTATGATATATCTAAGTAGAGTTCATGTTATGAGAATTATAGTGGGAGATGATATAACTCACTTATGAAATAGTTTTATATGAGTCCATGTTTCTAAAGGAATTAGACCTAAATTATTTTCTATTATCATACGAATGGGTCATATACTAAAAATCCCTATTCATAGCTCTAATAGGTTAAGGGATGGAGACTAGCACTGAGTTGGCCAACCATTAACATGGGAGGCCTTGGCCTATTATACCTACACACACACACATATCCAAGACCATACAGTGCTAAAATATAATTTTTTTTGATAAACCATGCATGCATACATCTAAAACCCAAAACCAGAGTACAATAATAATTAATGTAATGTAAATAGGCACAAATAAAATCCCAATACAATGATTCTGAAAACAAGTCAGTCCTGAATGTAAATATTGGGAATACTGTGAACATTAATATAGAAACACACATTTCTCTATCCTTCTCACTAAGTTCCACCTTTTCATGGTCCCCTAATGACTCCCTAAAAAGGTCTATCATCTTCACAAGACATGACACATGTGGGTATAACCAGTGTAGGGGTGAGTATAACAAAACCTAATAGGACATCATGGATTACCTAATTAGATAAAAATATGATTAAATGTCATCTCTAAACATGTATATGTCTATAATAACATATAACCAGAATATCTAGATATGCTCAAAAAATAAAACACACTCTCATGGTAATGTCACAACCGTAATACCAGTATAGGATTCCTTATTAAAGATTCGACTTAGAACTCACCCGAGATAACACCATCAATGAGTCATATAACATGGACTCCATTCATCCAAGATGTGATGTTCATTGGGCCCTTCCATAATAAGTATACTCCAAAAGTATAAAGACAAATATACATTTTTTAAGGTCACAACCATGTCCATGTGGTATACCGACAACTAATTATGGAGTCACCTGCCAATTAGAGGTTCATCACCTTTGTAGTGTTGGACATGAAGATATCAAGAGCCCCAACTTGGATACAATGAGAGAGGATCAACCTATGGGCCTCATGGATGGATTCAGACAACTTAATCCAATAAAAACTATAGAAGGGATCACTATACTATATATAGGATGCAATTACATACTAACACTATGAGAATAGATATAGGGAATCCACCCTAAGGAAACATGTCCAAGTAGAATATGAAAAGGGATCCATGAAAAATGTGGGGGAGTAAATGGTATTTCCCTTTGACACTGGGCTCTTCCTATGTAAATGGACCCTATCCATGTCTATGTCAACGTATACAGTGTTTCCATTCTAATGTACTTATGATTATGTCCACGAAAACGATTCTACCCATGTATGCTTGGCATGGCTGTGTCCTTGTTGGAGTACATGGGGTGTTCATGCTTGTGTACTCCTGTAAATGTACATCTACTATATGAAGTAAAAGATGATCTTATATGATGAGTCACATTCTATGTGATCTAGTCATACAAAATGTGATACTTAGCTTCCCCATGTTAACCCTGGCCACCACACAGGGTCCCAAAATGACATTTTCCTAAAAAACACACCATTTACCATGGGATTTCATAGATCTTATAATATTATACTATGTGTTTCCTTACACTAATATGGCCCATATATCCTCTTTGAATCGTAAAAAGAAATATTAATCTACTCCAGCTACACCTCTCCATCTCTACTCTCTTGATTCCAATCACCCAATTCACACAGGAAGTGTGTATCATTCATTCATGTCATCATTACATGAAACATTGAAATATAAAGATATTTAATAAAATCCAATTCACTTAATAATACCTCTTTCTCATGATCCTTATTTCATACTGAGTCTTGAACTATTATATCAAATCCTTACACCAAAAAATGGGTGTGTAACATTTAATACCTTGTTATTTGGGTTGAACCACTGGGAAAACAAAACTCAAGTGATGAATTCACATTTAATAATTAGAGAAAGCTAAAAAACACACAATAGAGGGATGAAAAGCTTATATGTTTAGTTGGATGTGATATTTTTTTGTTATAATAAATATTGAAGAACCCTTATATCATAAAAAAAATCTCCCAAAAAATCTCTATAGATAATCTCGTCCCATAATAAAATCGATTCACGAGTCAATCCATTATTCAATTGATTATAATTCATTATTAGAATTAATATAGATGAATAAATCAACATAAAAACATTGTACCATGATTTGGACCAATCAGTCATGATGAATGAAGCCACGTCATTATCATTGGTGAGATCTTCAGATTAAATTATAAAACCGTCCCCAGACCCTGATCTGGTGGTTGTCCACTAATAGTGGTCCTCCAATATTCTTCAATGGATGTCATTGATTTGAAATTTTATGTGGATAACCCTAAAAATTATCCATCAGAGTCTATTTAAAAATAATAATTAATTTACATAATCATATAAATATATAAATTATTTCATTAATTTATTTTAAACGTTTACGGACAACCGATCCTCAACTCGAACACCCGAAATGTTCAAGCTTTATATCAAATCTAGGGTAAAACTCACGTTTTGAACTCAAAAGAGCCATCATATTTCAAATAAGGGCCTCTATTTATATGTTATTACACTTTTACTGTAAAAATATGTGTATCTTCTATTTAATATGTTATATATATTTCAATAATTTATTATGGGATCATTGGGCCTCAGAATCATAGGCTGTGTTATTTCCCGGTCAATCAAAATAATCCATAAAAAATAAAAAAAATACAAAAAATATGATTTTCTACATTATCCACAATATTGGGTTTTACAACATGAAAAACCCCAAAAAAAATGGATAAACAAAGAGTTGTGGGTACTGAGCATGCATCTGAGCCTCTCATTCTCAGGTTCTCTCATGAATATTACTATGCTGCCACTATACACATATTAAAGGATTTTCTCATCCATGAAGGAGACTACCCTATAGATCCTCAATTTGTAACTGGTACTCAGAAAAGGTAGCTCCATCCTCAATGTCCAACTTCCCCCCATTAGATAACGTGTGATGAATCCTTCACACACCTTCTCATATATAACATGTAGAAGAAATTATGTACCTGGCCTAGTAGTGGTTAATGAGATAAGGGTTACTCCACAACCTCAACCCTTAACAGTATCTAGAAAGGGATAGTGAATCTCAAATTTTGATTTCCAATCAATCTAAAATCTATGTAATCCAAACCTATGTGAAACCCATATAAATTGATGGTAACCCTCCTTGAACCCTAATGGCCACCTCCATTGGATATCATAATACTTATGAAGACTATGCACTACCCTCATCCACTTCTGGATGATCTTCACCATCTTAGTAATGGCTCCCACCAAATTTGGGCCCATAATAGCTAACCCTCATAGGTCGGTCCAATAAAGTAGTGACCTATTGGGCTAGCCATTCAAGGCCTCGAATGGTACCACAACGATGGTGGAGTGGTAAATATTTTTATATGAAAATTACATAAGTGATAGGTGATCCACCCAAATAAGTAGAAAGTCCCACATGAATGCTCACAACATTTCTTCCATCACCTGAATGGTTGGCTCAGTTTGGACATCAGTTTGGGGGAGAAAATCCACTCTAAAATGCAGATGAGTCCCAAAATCCTCCTATAATAACATCCATAATCGATATGTGATGAAAGAATCATAGTAAGAAATTACCATAGAGGGAACTCAATGGGTTCAGTCTATCTTCTACATTCAGAGTCATCCCATGAACTATATTGGACTCTTCTATCAGATATATATGAAGTAGTCCATCATGGTGAGTTGTTCTAGGATTACCCAGATGCAATCATGTCTGATACACATATGTGGTAATCCTATCATGAAGTACATGGATACCCTATCCCACTTCCACTCTAATAACTAAAAGTGTTGAGCTAAACCCACTTGAACTTGGGGCTCATCCACAACTTTCTGACATGTAGGGCTTATATAGCCAAGATCTGCAACACTTGTCTTCATCTTTAGCCACCAAAAATGATGCTGCAGGTCTTGGTACATATTTTATACACATGGATATACAACCATAGAATATGAATTGAATCTCTTAGAACCTCTACTCACAATTTCAACGGTACCTTTATGTGTTATTTGAAAATAATAATATGATACCCACATTCAAAAAATCCATTAGGTCCATATCCAAAGGATATATGAGTATGTAGTGTATCACATGAGATATCCCAATGTTGTTCCTCCAAGAATCACTATACATGTTGAGGGGTAACAACCATAGACTAGATGTATGCTACTCCACCTCCCCCATAAATGATAATTATAACAAGTCCAACTACTATGATGCCTCATTTATAACTCTGAAGAAGATTGTGTATAGAGAGTATTTTCTACATCATTCTCTTTCTTAGGAGTATATTCCAGGAGGAAGTCTAGCCATCATCCATATATCGATTTATGATCTTTCTAAGATAATATATACTGGACACTCTAATGGTTAGAATAGATAAAACCCCCCTCTCCCATCAGGTAGTTTCGCCACATTATTAGTGCGAATACTACCACTAATAAGTCAAGATCACATGTCACATAGTTCTTCTCATTTAGTTTCAACTGACATAAAATACAGTTTATCACCACCCACATCTACAACAAAACAGGACCAAGATCTATTCCTGATACTTCATAGAACACTATACACTCAACACCCTCCTATGGAAATATAAAGATTTTACTGCTCTTCAATATCTATCTTAGCTCATTTAAAGACCCCTAGAACTTATCCATAAACACTAAAAACAACCCCATTTAGATTAAATATTTCATGCTAGATAATATCCTTGAAAATTCAAGTATTACTCTTTACTAATAGACTCCCAACCCATGGAATCTTTGAACCTAGATCAAGATCTTTGGTTGCACCCATTCTAACACTACCTTGACCTTCATTGGGTCCTCTACCACACCATATTTTGAGACAATGTGTCCGTGAAATCCGAATTCATGAATCCAGAACTCAAACTTTGAGAGATTATCATATATCAAGTTATCTTAAAATACATCCAGAACCATCCTCAAGTGTCTCAATTTCCCCTCCTAAAATTCCAAGTAACAAAGGATATTGTCAATGAAGACTACCATGAACCCATAAAAGAAAGGTTGAAGGATCCTATTATGGTGTCCCATGAATATTTATAGGGTGTTCATAACACCAAAGGGAATAAAAAATTATCTATAGTGACTACAGCCAAATATGCATGTCAACATCAGTATATCCTCATCTCGTACTCATAAATTGTAATAGCATGATTTGGGGATGATCATTGAGAACCATCTTGACCCTATGATATTATTATAGAGATACAAAATACTCTATAATAAACACTTTTTCATTAATATCACCTTGTTTAGGTGATGGTAGTCCACACATAATATCATTCTCTAGTCCTCCTTATTGTTGAACAACACTAGAGCTTCCTAGGGTGAAACACATGGTCTAAAAAAGATCATCCTCTACAAGTACTCCAACTGAACCATCAGATCAAAAATTTCTATGGGAGCCATCCAATATTCTAGTGTAGATATTGGGGTCATCATGGGGTGTAGATTAATATATGAGTAAATATATCAGTGGGGAGGTAAGCATGGAACATCCTTGTGAAAGGAACCTTCATACTCTACCACCACTGTATAGAGTTGAAAATACATATCATCTACTAAACCAAGGATCATTATATCCATATGATTAGTGATAAAATGGAATCTCTTATGAATGAGTCTACCCTGCACTACTTGTGTTTCGTTTTCACCAACAAAGGAAAATATATTCCTATAATTGAGGACTCATCATATCCTATGCTTGAAACGGTCGATCGGGGAATGAATTGAAAAGAATGACCATAAAAAAGATCTAATAATTAGGAATCATAACTTTTATATAGTGTTAACAATAAAAACACTCACCTCTATGTTTCATGTTAAACTGTCGATACATGTGTTTCATCACTGAGTCATCTCTTGTATGATTCTCTAAGCATATGTGTCATGTCAAGGGATCAACAAATATATCTATTTATCGAACAAGTTATGTGGAATTAAATGTATGAATAGAAAATGTTTATATCATTATTTTTATAGAGGACACATATCATACCCCATATCATCCTCAGAGCCTCTGGGTCATAGGCTTTAACCAATTAGAGCTTCCCCTTCCCGTTTCTATAAGCTCCCTATGCCTAGTGTTGACATCCTTGTGGTGGTGGTGATAACATGTCGATGTATCTACCACATCTAGCTACTCTCACATATCCTCTATTAGATCCTACACCTTTCGGACCTATATTATCTTAACACTAACTCTACCTTGACAGCCTATCCGTTATCTAACCTTCTGCCACACCGTGAGTCCGACAATCTATAAAAATATTTCCCCAACTGTCACATGAGTATCACTACCTCCCACTAAAATTAATAGATCAATCATTCTAGACAATAATTGTATAACAATTATAGTGTAAAATCCTCCTGAAATTCTTCCCATGTATGGATCCCTGAAGATGATTTTATATACCTACCATTGAAGTATATGCTCTTGTGTTCCCACTTCCAGAAACCACTCTCTATGTTTCCTCAACCATGAAACACTCAAACACCAAATATCTATCTTACACCGAATAAAGGGTAGGAATTAAAATATTTATAATTATATCTCATATGTTTCTAAGTAGTCATTTTTCAATGTTCTGAGTCCAGAATAACTACTCATAAACCATATCCATCGAGTACTTATAGGTGTTATTGAACTACAATGAATACTCGACCACTGTTATAATACCCTTATGGAGTTATAGAATCACCTGAATGCATATAACCCTCAATGTAGATGGAGTGAAATCCACTTCGAAATTATGATTGGACACTAACCATACAAAATATCCCACGTTGTATGAATGGGGTAGTAAACCCCGCAATCATCCTACAAATCCATAGAGAAGGAACACTGCTAGAACCACCATATGATCTATCGGTTTCCAAACAAGACAAAAAACTCAAATCACCACCTCGTGATAATCCTCAACCTCTTAGAGGATCGAATCACCTCGAATACTATAGTTTCACTATCACTAAAACCCATGAAGCATGCTCATCTGTCACATATCATCTTCTAGTACTACAGGTACCATATACTACTCTACAGGTGGTGGTATAGCTGGTGAACCACCTAGAGGTGACACCTCTGGGATATTCCGATGTATCAATGCCACATCACTAAGAGGATAATTAATGTCATCTTGATGTTGAGTCATAGATGGAATATATTGTGAAGACGTCCTAAAATAGAAAAGACGTACTATGGTCAATGAGTATGCCTAGAGAGTTGAATAAAAAAGAACATGGAAACCAAAACCCATTCTTAATTGATACATCTACCGCTATTTTATCCAAAAACTAGTATCCTCATGTGCAGATTATAATGTAATTTGATTAGAGTCCTAGTGTATAGATATGTCAGCCACCTTACTAACACTAGAGTCCCTATCTTAAAAGATGAACTCAAAACACATCATGAAATTTCAAAAAACCAATATAATAGACTCTGGTCCTAAGTATAAATTGACTCTTATAATACCAAACTATCATGAAACATATAATGGGTTCTTTTATGTAAATCCCCCATCCCAACAAAAATAAGCTAGGGGCTGGTGACTAGCATTGAATAGGCATATCACTAACATAGGAAGCATTAGCCTAAATTACATGTACGTATGAAAACATCTACAAACCCATATAATGCTAAAATGTAAAAAAATCATAAATCATGATTTAGTACATATAAATCCCACAAATAGAGTACAATAACATGAAATGAAATTTAGAAATGGAAAAATACAATCACACCACAAAGAGTATGAAAATAAATCCAATATGAAGGTAAAGATAGAGATTGTTGTCATGATAACCACATGAACACACCACATTCTTTCTAGAACACTAAGATCAAACTAGTTCTATTCCCACAAGGACTCCTTCAAAATGTTGATTTTATACATAAGACACAACACGTGTAGAAATATCCCATGTAAGATTGAGTATAACAATACTCAGTAGCACACCCCGAAGTAACTATGTTGATAACAACAAGACTAACAGTCAACTCTATACAAGTTTATGTATAGATCACATATAAAAAGAATATCAATATATACATAAAAAATACACAAACTATAAAGGTAATGTCACAATCATAATTCTTCCCTAGGATAGATGCTCGAAGGAATCACATAACACTCAATTAGGAGAGAACACTCCATGAGTTAGATATCATGGATGTCATCTGTCTAAGATGTTCAGCTCATTGGGTCCCACCATAAGATGTATATAGAGTATTTTGAAGATAATTATAAATAGATAAGAATAAAACCCAGGGCCATGGGGTATACAAATAACTCAAAATATAATAACATTATGGATATAGGATTGACTCCATTGTAGTCTTTCTCATAATGATACCAAGAACACCACATTGGGAATGTACATGATAGGGGATCTCACTAAGAACATCATAGATATATTATAATAACTCTATCCAAGATGTCTTTCAGAATATTTCATTATCTAATATATGGGACATGATTCAATTGTAACCATCATGGAATTGGTATAGGGAACACACCAGAAAAAATATTTCTATGATGAAAAAGGACAAGGGATAGAATAAAACATTTGAGGAATACATAGTGTTTCTTTTCAAAAATATGTTATTCCCATGTAAATGGAACATGTCCATATCATTTTCAACTTAAAATTCATGTACATGCCATTTTTCTTATAACAGTTTCTATGTATATGGATCTTATAGTGTACTCATAGAATGGTCATGTCTGTGTTGGAGTACATGGTGTTTTTGTGCCCATAAACTTCTATCAGTTCATGTGTACCATTCAAGGTATATGTTGAACTTCCAAGGAAGGGTCAAATGTCATGTGACCTAGTCACATGCTGTGTGATACTTAACATCACCGTGGAAACACTAACCACCACATAGGGGTCCCACATGGCATGTTCCTATGGAACATACACCACATCCCATGAGATTTCATATATCTCGCATGCTTCACATCCTTATTTATATACACCCCCTCATCCCCCAGATTCACCTTGAATCATTTTAGGAAGTGAAAATATTCTCCAACCATGTATCACCATCACTTCTTTCAAAATTCCAACCAGTCGGTATACATAAGAATTGATTACCATTCATCTCCATCACCACCATAAGGACAACCCAAAATCTTGGGTCTCTAATACGGTTTGATTTTATCACTTCTACCACTACCACAAAATGTTGATTCCATATAGAGTTTGGTTCTGTGATATTGGATCATTTAACCAGGAAATAGTTTATAAATGATCAATTCTTCAATATTTGGGTCATACCACTGGGAAAAGGAAACCCTAGTGATGAATGCACTTAGAATAACAAAAGAAAACCAAGAAACACACAAAAGTGGAAAGAACCTTAGTCATTTTCAGTTCATATCAATCTATTTTCATTTTAAAAAATTACGAATAACAAAAATATCATAAAAAATATACACCAAGAAATCCCCATAGATAAATTCTTTCCACAATACGAATGATTTATGAGTCAATCCATTGGATGATTATCTCACATTCATCATGGTATTTAATAAAATGGAATAAATCCACAAAAAACAATATCCTACCTCAATTTGGATCAATCACTAATGAATAAAGAAGCTACATCATTGTTGTTTCTGATGAAAGATCATTTTTCCTGATGATTGATTGGATGGTGTTTATTTGTTCACAATCATTCATGTCATGTTCACTGATTTTAAATAGTCTCCAACATGTCTTATTCCTATAGATAGAAATAGAGAATGGTTCTCATATCTGTGATGAATAATTGACCTACATTGTAAAGGAAGACACATATTGGGTAACTTAGACAACAATACTTAATAACACACACTATTCGAGAGGATGGGATGTCAGGATCATTCCCTTGTTTTGTGGGTGATTATTTCCTAATCCTGTACTCTCTTATATATTTATGATATGTTTGTGAATATTTCATTAATTCAAAAGTATTACATGGGGAAACATTTTGTCCTTAATAAATTATTTTTATGTATGGAATTTAATAATTGTTTGAATGTATATGAGGTTATTCATTGTTGAAGAAACTTGAATGTATCTGTGGTTCCACATCAATACACCCCTCTTATGTACTAATTTAATGATTCTTTTGTCATTTATTATTTTAACGCTGGTTTTAAGCCACATAGTTGGGCACTCTATTGTGTATCATCATCCATGGATATGGTAGTTGTTTTTGATGATGTTATCATACCCATGAATGGGCCTCCTAAGTATCCTTATGAATTTAATAAGAAACCAAATAGTTTACTTCCACTTAATGGTACAAACTGTATCTTTTAATGTAATGTGATTAGGAAAAACCATACTGTTTTACGTAATGTGGAAGGATACCTAGGAGAAATTTTCCTTGTCAATGTTTGGTGTGGGATATAAGAATAAGTGACCTAGTGAACCTAGAAGAAATATGGTCTCCCAAGATAAATAAATACCTAATAGAAATGTGGCCAAGAGAAAATTGGAATTATTGGTGTGTTGGGTTTGAACCACAGAGAGGATTCCTACATATCACATTTATAACGAAATCAATGATATTGTAGTCCAGACATGAAGACTAACACCAATGGGGGACCTATGATGTTTTTTCTTATATGTAATGATAATCCTTTTATATAGATTAATGGTCTTAAATACCCACAAATATGGAGGCCCTAAATTTTTTATTGTTGGAGTTATGAACCTTTGAGAGGTTGATTACATGGTTTAAGAATATATCGAGTAGGAGTCCCATGGTTGGTTTGGACATACACTTTGAATGGTGCCCATTGGTGATTGGTCTCATGGATTACACATATAAGAGTATTACCTTATAAACGGGGGCACTAGTTATATCTTGAATCATGGGGATTTGGAGGTTTTCTTAGGGATTACTCCGAGAGGGATGCCCTTTTGAGCTCTATCCTAAGGAAGAAAAACTATGTATCCAATGTACAATATGAATCAAAGATATTTTAGTAAAATTATGAGAACCCACATCTTTGGAGGTCATATTATGGCATCTCTTGTAGGGGAGTGTAGTCTATTCATAGGATGCGATTGGGGATTACTCTTAAGGAGGATGCACTAGTAATTTATAGGTTTGGGTAGGGCTTAATCCTATAGAGTATTCCATGGTTTTGTTGGGGATTACAATTATAATTATTCCTATTTGAATGTGGGTTAGGGATTACAAAGAATAGGAGTCACATTTGGAGGGTTTGGGGATTGTACAATCTTCATAATCAGCACTGACCTCTAATCCCATGTGACACATGATCAGTGTGTGAAACTATAAGAATCATAGATCTGAAGGTCACATTATCCACTATGTCTGATGGTGGATGGTTACTATAGCCTCAATTGAAGGAGTTAGGTCTTTAAATGCACCCATATCCTCTTTTATTTTTGAAACTGGGGTAGTCAAGATGACTCTTGACTATGACTGGGGTAAGAAAAGAGGAGAAATGGAACCACATCACATAGAAAAAGGTAATGGGATTACTCGAGGATGGATTCCATTGGGAGGTTTGACTAGATACAATTGGAGATTAAATTGAATAGGAGGCCCTATGGTTGGACACATGGATTTGAGGGCCCACACCAATATAAGACATTTTAAGGAAGGTGAGAGAAAAATATAGAAAAATATTCTATTCCAAGGAATGAAACTGAACATGTGGATTCCACAATCATAACTAACCTCTATTCCCACATGAGTTATGCTCTAATTTGTGAAACAATAGGAATCAGTAAATCTATAAAACTAAAAAATCCTTATCCCGCTAGTGGAAGAGGTCGCAGATATGAGATTATAATAAAGGGATTTTTTGTGACCCTTTCCTCCATAAATTTTTCATAGGATAGTTTCATTCTACTACACATAGATATACACCCTTACGTAATGGATAATGAGAATGTGATGAAGAAAGAGTGGTCATTGAAGAAAGGTTAGGGGATTACTCTATGAGAGATTACCTAATCCATTTATCCAGGAAAAGGGTAAGATAATTCATTAATCCTAATAGGAAATGGAAAGAAGGATCCTCTCTCTCTCCGCTAGAACTGTTGGTCCCTGGAAATAGAGATGATGAGTTGATGATATAGACTTAAACATCATACACGAGATCCTGAAATACGTCAAACCTCCTCCAATTTCAGGGTCCTTGAAAACATGAGAATTCATATAAACATGAACCTCAAGGAACCTACCCATTCAGTAATAAAATTTAATGACACATCAAATCCATGGAATTCATATCCATATGGGCGACATGGTGATGTGTCGTCGTCCATGGGTTTTCATGTATAGAGGTTTTGGTGATGTTTTTAATTTTTTCCCTATTAGACTGGGGATACAAAAATGGAACGCCCCCTACTAATTGTGTCTTGAAATAGGTTCAAAAAGGAGGCTATTAATGGTCCTATATTGGAGAAAAAAGGTGTTTTAGTAAGGGCATGGGAGGAGCTAGAAGTGACTTGCACATGGGGGGGGGGGGTAGTGTGAGAGATAGAGATGCCTCTGGAAAGAGTCCGCATGGGAAACAACACTTGGTAGAGGCCTTATCCTAATCATAATGGGTCTCCATTAGTGTCCCTAGAAGGGTCTCATGCAAGTACCTGATTAAGGAAGGGACCTTCACATAAGTGGTAGTCCATTAAGAGGAAAAGGGGACATAACACATTTTTCATTTGTTTCAGAACCTATAGGGACATAGATAACAATTTCCCCTATAATATTGTCTTATCTTGTGTTTCATAGGGCTACCTGAGTGGTTTTGGGGGACAATGGTGAAGGGGTAGCATAGACAAAGCTTCAGGGAATCTTCCAATTTTCCAGTGGTGGAAAAGGGGAGTGATAGGGTACTTTTTTAGGAAATTAGGGAGCCCTAGTCATAAGAGTGTTTCCATGTAGGTTCAAAACATATAATATCAATGTAGGTACCCTACTCAGGGGTGGAAATTATTTCAGTGTTGCCCATGGGGAATGTGTGAGCCATCAGATTCACGAGGGTGGGGTGTGTATGACTACTTCGGAAAGTTACACTAATTATTCTCATGGATATTCATAATTATAACATTCATGAGGTACTCTTCATAATCTTTTCATCACATAAGACTTAATAGAGTCTCAATAAAATACCCCCTCTAAGGATTGGACCTTATCAAAAGAATATGGTCATGTTTGGATGTAGAAGGGGGAAAATATTATGAAGGGGCTACATGTAGTCTATATTGGAATACGTCATAGCTGAGGGTAACAAGCTTGGTGCATAGACCTAGTTCACATGAAATCCATTCTGGATCTACGAAAATGTCTGGTGAACAAGTTGGCTGTGTAGGTCAGTGGTTTCTATAAGTATCGCTGACCCTTAGTAAGATTCTTCCTTCTATATCCTTGCCTTTTTCTCGCATCATGCATGTTGTAAGCCCAAATTTAACATGTATTCTGGTTTTGTAGGTCCTTAAAAGTAA
The DNA here is from genome assembly GCA_963277665.1 of Viscum album. Classification (NCBI taxonomy): domain Eukaryota; kingdom Viridiplantae; phylum Streptophyta; class Magnoliopsida; order Santalales; family Viscaceae; genus Viscum; species Viscum album. The sequence goes on along the minus strand of OY728120.1, from coordinate 1,758,766,739 downwards.
ATCTATATAGAAGTACTCATTACACCACCATAGTTCCCACGAAATGTGGAACAACCTTTCTAAGGATCTCGCACAAGACCGCTTTGTTGAGTAACCTTCACAGAACCATTTTATCAAAGGGTATGCATGAAGGGTCTGGTCAAGGGTCCAACACAGTGGAAATTCCATTTAAAATTACTGATCTTGTCAATTAATTTTCTTAAATTTTCTAAATCAATAGTTTACCTCAAAGAGAAAACCTTTTTCCTTCATGGAGAATTTTAATGGCTTCCCCAATGGCATCTCTCGAGAAAGATTCCACATGTGAATCAAAGATGATCAAAGCCATTTGGAGATATTATATAGAAAATTTAAATCCACTATATATGATTTTTGATAACTTCAAGCATTTCAGCCTGAGTATCCATAAATCCATTATCTACCCCTGTATGATCACAGTCATCTGAGGGACACCCACATTTTGAAGGCCCAAAGATATTTCCCGATGTCTTTTTTGTGAAACATACCAATTAAGCTAACTCTAATGTATCTTCTAATGGTGTCTACATCATAGAATGAATAGTTCCCACTAGTTGTTTAAAAAACATATTCATTGCAACATAGACATAAACTTTCATTCCCCAAAGTCAAAGCCTCTTTTTTGTGACATAATATTTCATTCTCCATAGACAGTTTAGTAAAAACATTGGACTGAGTACTAGGATTTCCACTGTAGAAAAATATTTATCACTAATTTAATATGGGTGTACTAGCTGAACAAAATAATTTTTTATACTAAGAAATAGATTCAAGACATAATTAAATGTGAGACTATTTGGGTAAGGAAAAGTTACATCTTTAAAAACCATGAAATCATCCTTGAGTTGCTGATACGAAAGATTCCATAGACAAATTATTTCCATCTGAGGCATGTAGAATCTTGTGTTATCCTATAGGAAATATATTAAATATCTATACCCCCTATTCATTGGGATATATAGGATAAGTGTATCCCACTAAAAACTATACCAGAAAATGTGAAAAGGACACTGCTCTTGGCCCGTTATCTTTTTAAGGTGTGATGAAAAGTGTAGAAAAAAGATCCTCACCATAGGGGTGAAATCCATCATATGAAATTGTTGATTGATTTATACAAGATAGAAAGAAAAATTTACTTTTGATAATTCCATATCGGATACCCCTTCTTAGAGAATTAGGGTGTGTGTGTCTCATTTTATCCGACAATATTAAAGGGAATGTATACCCATCAGGGTACAATGTTAATATTAGTGTTTAAGTCAGCCCCCATTCAGCCATCATCCTAACATTATGGATGAGTATCTACCTACTTATAGTCTACGAATCCAACAACAGTTTGAGACCAGGGTAATTTGTCGTAGTAGGAAAACTTCCAAAATAGATCCATATATGGATGGATTACATTTTACTATATAGAATTTATATGTTCTTGTGGCATGTATAAAATGGAAAGGTCTCTTTTAGAATATTAGTGACATTTCATATGTTGCCTGGGGAGGGGATTACACTACAATTTTGTTCTAATGATGTGTTGAGTTCAATAAATGTCCCTAAGAACCGATTTATCCCATTTTATAGCCTATTTATGGATCATGCCCTTATCTCTAATATATAATTAATTGATGATAATATTTAGTGTGTTAGGAGAATCCAATTGCTTCCCATATTGTCATATACTGACCGGGATGTTCACCAACAATTGAAAAGCTGAGGATGAACTGAGGATGTACAAGATGACATTCAAAGATAACATAATGGTGGCTCACAATGACAATGAGATCATTTGTGAGTAATATTATCTATATCTATTTTCCTTCTAGTTCAATTGTATTGAATAGTAAAGAATAATTTTTTTGGTGAATTTTTGGATCAAAAATAGCTAATGGTGGCCCAAAATTTCTAGATCCTACTGGCAATGGAGTTATCTAAAACATTTATTAAACTACCTCTTTTGAGTGTATAAATATTATTGGAGTTAGGGAATTCTAGTGATTGGATCTCTTCAGACCCTCTAATGGTATTGAAAAAACACTTTAAAAGGTTTGCAACCTCGAAAACTGACACTCTTGGCATGAATGGTATAATGATTCAAAATGAATGTGATGACATAGAGGCATTGATGTCTTCATGAAGATATCATTAAATGTCCATCGATTAGACTAGGGTTGGGAAAACCACATCTTATGAGACACAGATGTCCATTAATCATCATTGGGAGGAGGCTCATGTTCTGGTCACCATTGAATATGAGAGGGAACAGAGTCCTAAAAAGGCTCTGATGCTGAATGATATTGGGCATTCCTCACAACCAGCTCCATCAGAGACAAACTATGTGACACCATAAGAGATAAAAATTGACAGGGTGTATCTCATGACATCTGAGATGACTAAGTGTTTCTACAGGCAGGAATATGTTTCCCAGAGCTATGAGATGTTTGTGAACCCTCTGATCAACACCTTGATAGTTATTTGGCTGATGTGTAGAAATATGGTAGGGATCTAGAGATGTTTATATATGAAACTGGTGGTTAGATCTCAGCCACAATGTGAGAATCTGACATGTGGGAATGAGGGAAACTCAAGGGTTTATCTAGTCACACTGATGAGGAATGAGAAAACTTCATCGACCATATAAATGTATCTCCATTTCCCCTTCTCATTCCCACTCTTTCTCCCACCATAATTAATTTTGTTGGTATATATTTTCCTATTTTTAAATGAAAAATATTAAGAATAAGGGGAAGAATAACCATAATACATAATCAGGTCACTGAGTTAAGGGACCATGGGAACCCCCATTGGAGTAGAGACTGAGTCTCCTAGATCATAGGACCAATCTCTTGGTAAAAGGATAATAGTGGAGGAAATGGTGGGGGTGTTATTCCTCGAATATAACCTAATGTTTATGTTTCAAGGAGGATCTATATAAGAAACTCACTGTACCGAGAGAATAAGTGATAGAGGGTGATAAGGATAGTATGACATATACAATATTGTAAAACATTGTTCTTTCATTAATTCACATGATGTTATTTAAAAATAAATTAACAGTTCGTTCCTTTTCAGAATAAACATCTATTTCCTCCCTTAAAAGATATGTCATTGGTCATTCAGGGATAGAGGAAACCCTATAGAATTCACATATCCACAATGAAGAATCCAAAATCTTGATGGATTATGCATCATGAGATACAACCACATCTTACCCCATCAATGCAGAGGGGGAATAGTGTAATGGAAATGTCATATTAATTCCATAATGTGTAATGTATTATTTATTTATTTCCTATTTCCATGATATTTTAGATATATTTCCTACACTGGTGGACCTTATAGCAGTCAATGTCATTCCCATTGATGCTCTGGAAAGGACTGATAGGGATACTAGACAATTTTATTAGGGTACAAATACTGAACAAAACTCTGTAGGGCTTCAAGACATTATTCCTGCTAAGATGTTGGCAGAGGGAACCATTGGTAGAGAAAATTCAGTTCCTGAGAAATAAGTCTCACATACCACTACTAGTGAGGATGTTGCGAGATGTGATGGCATATATAATGAAAAAATGGGTGAACTAACAAATCATGAGGGCATGTAAAAATCATTAATAAACCTACCAATATAGAGGAATTTAATTGTCTATTCGGTTTGATGGAGTTATATCATTATTGAAATCATTATAAATAAAAAATTCATCTCTTTATTTGATATCTCACATCATATCTCCACTTTTATATATTTTTCTGTAGATGATGTTCCCAAGAAGATTCATCAAAAAAATAATCCTGGTCCATCATGATCCTACTGAGGAAGTAGTGGATACGAATCCCGAAATTGAAGATCTTCATGGGACATATCTCCTGGTTATTGAGTAAACAGTAGAGGATACTCTTTGTATAGAGGTCCCTATTTCATGAACTAAGATTGGGAGTACCAAAGATGCATCACCCAAACACCTGATTAAATAATGTGTCAGCATGGTCCAAATATTTGGTTGTTTTCTACCTTCACATGATGTAAACCACATGATGTTGATGAGGTGTTTCACTTGTATATATTTTGTCATCGACTTCAGTGTCTATTCATGAAGTGGAGGCTTCTATTCCATTTTAGTGGACACTAGTATGAGAAACTGATGATGTATTTTAGGGAGAAAAACATGGTGTCTCATTGAGTTCACTAATCCGTGAATACATATATACCTATGAGAGTGGCTCTGATTTGGACATGGAGAAATAAGATTCCCTTAATACTACACTCTGTATTTTCTGGTGGAACATCTGGAAGATAGTATATATGATGCCTCTCAAATATCAGCCTTCAAAATTTCACTAAAATCTACTCCTGTTTACCCTGCTAGGATATGGTGTATATGAATATAGTGTGATAAATCTTTTGTTAAAGTCAATAATATGGCATCAAGATGATGAGAAAAAATCATAGCTAGGTAAGGAGAATCTAGAAATATATTTTGAGAATATCAAAGCTGTCAAATCCCAGGTTCTTCATAGCCATGATAAGGAGGTGGATGAGTATCAAAATCACAATGATGTGAAATATTTCCAAATGGTTCACCTTAAAGAAGAATTAAATGTTATGTAGTAATAGATATACCAACTCAAAAGATCCTTGATAGGGGCCTTGGAACAATGAAGATATTATATTGATTCCGAGCAACATGGGCTCCATAGTGCTAAGGAGGCCATTTCTACACAATTGGACTGGTTTTGGAAAACTGATGAAATTGATTGAACTCTAGTCTAAAAAATCAATTCCTATGTTAAGGAGAAGTTGTAATACGTGGAAGAGAAACTCTTATAAATGAAAGTGTCTCTATAATCATGAAAATAAATTAAAAGGACATGTTCCTTCAATTACCTATTTTTTTATTCATATCATAATTTTAATCATAATATAACATTTGAAATGATTCATTTGATTGAATTTAAATTCATTATAGTTACAATGATAAGGGTTATGGAACTCTCTGATTTTTTCATAATCCATATATCCTAGTGAGCATAGTTCTACTATTCCTAGGTTCATCTACAAGGTCCCAAAAAATTCGACTCTATGGTGTCATCACCACAATTGTTTTCCTAATTCAATAGAAGAGGAAATAGTGAGTGAGATATGGTTTTTTCATAGGCCACCCTTTCCAGGTCTTGTTCATCAAAACCATTGTACCTTTTACCTTTATAGTCATTGAATATTTTCTAATCCTTACATAACATAGGTCTAGGGATATGAGACTCCACTTTTATCCCATGTTCCATTTCTATGTTTTTAACCCTGTGAGTATTGTGTCTCTTTTTGTGGTATGTTTAATTTCATGAAAGATAGAATATGAAGACTGATGTTTTTGGTTTAATATTTTGGATGATGAGTTTTAAAATGATAACAGAAATTGAGATTGTTGGCTAAGAATGTTATGAAATTCTTTAGAAAACCCAAGGGGATTTCTGAGTAATGGTTTTATGATTTTAAAATCTAAAACATGATATGAGACAATTATGTGAGAAATGAAAACAGGTCAAGTTCAAGAATCAGTTTCCATAAAAATATTGGTGGGGAAATGGTAATTAAGGAGATATCTCATAATGAAGAATGTGATACTGGTTGAAAACCCCATTTATGGGTAACTTTATGTAAATAAAACTACAATGGGTTACTAAATAGTCAAATAGTTTCATCATCCGGCTGACAGGTCCTTTATATGTACAAATTATGAAATGAAAACTGGTTTTTACAACTACATTGTAATTAAAAGTATTTATTTTATGATATTGTAGTACTAATGGATGGGGTGTTTATAAATATCTTGATTTATTAAGACCACAAATTGTGATTTTCATAATGGAAGATGCTTAAGAATTAAGAAATCTTCTGTATCAACATTGGACCTAAATGAGAAACCACTCATACATGAATTTGTCTTGTGTAACAGAGGGTATATTCTATTAAATGACTGATGTTAGTAGGAGGACCCTTTCTAACGAGGTTTGAGCTATCATCTAATTTAATTTCACGGTACGAGGATATGGAATGTGATGTTTTAACATCATACAACACGGATGTTGTACATTTTCACATCTGTTGACTAGGAAATCATACTATGTAGTTTAATGTGATGAAATATTGAAAAGGGAGATAAAAATATAAGGTCATTTAGATATGAGATAATGGTTAATGATTATCCTACTTCATGGTAATCTATCTCTAAATAAACCTCTGTTATCATGTATGAATGGGGAAAGTTGTAAGCTATAATTAGGGGATCTCTGAATCTAGAGTTTTGTATGGAAGAACTTGTTTATGTCGATAGAGGAGCTCACTCCTAATGAAGTAATTACTACTATTTTACAAACCTATTTTTGGGTGAAATTATGAAAATCCAACTAGGGAGTGTTACTAAATAGTCAAATAGGGAATCCTTTGGTTGATAGTACCTTTATGTGGGAGACCTATGCAAAGAAAACATGGGAATGTTACTACATAGTTAGGCAAGAGAGTTATCTAGAATTTCAAAATTCTTTTTTCATAGGCCGATGTATGTGTATATAGATTCTTAAATTCCCATACATAGAGTTTTTTTGGGAGGGAAATTAACTCAATATGGGGGATTTTTTTGATACTAAAATTACCTAGGAATGGAGGGAATTTGTTTATGCATGCCTTACCCATATGCAGGCAATGTGGAATTTATTTATTATAGTTATTCCATAGATATTGGATGAAAGAGTCACTATGTAACTTATTTGAATGATAATCAAGCCATACATTGTTATTTGGGAGATTATACAGCTCAACATCATGGAAAAAAGATTATTTGGTGTCTTGCAGTTTTAGGTTTTATGACTAAGACCATAATATTATTGACACGGTAGGTAATTTATGGAATACCAAACCACAATTACACCAAAATAAATTGGGAATGAGGAATGAAATTGTTAAACATGATATCAAGAGTCCTTGAATTATGATAAATGATATGAGATTAATAGGTGAGGGAAGTCTATGGACTACATTAGAATCAGGGGTTCCATAATAATGAATTCAAGGTTAATAAATATAGAAGAGGTTTCTCCCCAGGGTAAAATGTGTCACTAGTTTTACAAACTAATTTATTGGTTGACATTATGTAAATTGAACCATGTCATGTTACAACATAGTAAAAAATTGGAATCCATTTGCAAACATGCCCATAAATGCTTTGGGTAACTCATATAAATCCAACTGGGGAGTCTTACTACATATCGAGGAAATGGATTACTTGGGTACTTGACATTATATATTCGGTAGTTGGAGAAATGTTATGACGATCTAAAATTGACCAAGATTATGAGTATGAAATGTGAGGGAGATATTTCTAGAAATAAATTAATTAATTAGAATGATATTTTCCATGATGTGTCGAGTCCTTTTCACATACCAAACTTGAATGTAAGAGTGGATATCTCAGTTTTCCTTGTGGAACCTTGAATGAGGGAACCAAAATTAAGATCTCCTGTGTAAATATTTATTTTTATATATGAGGGTGAATTTTTTATTTACCTTATTGATGTGACTAGGATATGAGGCCTTAGTGTCACTATGAATGTTACTAGAATGAGAATCAACCCAAATATAGTTCTTGAGGAACCATGCTATTTCATTTCACACGATAAGGATGTTAGCCTTGCATTTTTTCATCATGTAGTAAGGAAAAATTTGAATCCACATGAAAAAGAAATTTTATAGATAAATCATGGTATAAGTCATAGTCATTACAATGTATCTTATTGGAGAAATAATCAAGACACACATATTTCTAGAAAGGATTACCCATACAGATTGAATTCATGTTTGGAGAAAGGGGTTTTTTAATATTTAATCCTGAATGGGATGAGAACCCATATTAGATTCTATGATTTAGGTTGGAATAATTTGTAATATAGTTGGGGTATTTCCATTATTATTGTAAGATGAAGATGTGAGATCTTGGAGTCACTAATTATCTCATGAGAACAAGAATCAAGACAAATGTAGTTATTAAAGTACCATGTAGTTTAAACTATTGCAGTGAATGAAACATGCTGTGACATTGATGGTCTTTCAACCTAGAACATTGTATCCCTTTTTTAATTGATTTTCCTTTCTCCTACATGGAACTTATTACCAAATCTCATATGATTACATGAGATATGCTTGGTGTGGGAAACATGGATTGGTAATGGTTTATTCCATGAAATAAGGAAAAATTGTGAAGGATAGGGGAATTTTGGTTTTTTGGTGGATTGTACATGATATAATATCTATGAATCAATATGTATCACATTTGAATGAGAATCAAGATACACGTAGTTCATAAATGGTTCCCTATGCAGGTCTGACCCCGTGTACAGAGAGAGGGGAACAGTTGTAACATTGTGGATGGACCTAGGTTTAGAAATCCACACATCACAATGTATGTTAATGAAATGTAAGCTTGAAAGCATGGAAGATTGTTATCTATTGACTGTTCCATGTTATGACGCTCTGCTAATGTGTATAGCAGCACTCTGGTCAAATCCTCTGCAATGATACTCTTTTAAAAGTCGAATGTTTTTAGTTTATTGTATTTTGATTAGGGGGGTTTTTTACAGGGAATAAATGAAGTTATTATTGATTAGTGTTTAATTAAAAATTTGATAAAGATTAGGGTGGGTTCATTTTTAGGGATTTAAGCTTGTGATATCTTTGAGCTTTTCTTTATATTGCATTTAAATTAACACCCACTTCACAAGATAACGACGATTGGAATTCCTATATGTTAATGCTTTAATACAAGACTTAACATATCATAGGGTTCTAATCTCAATTATTTATTGTTGATGGTAGTGTATTTATGGTTCCATGAATACATGGGAACCACACATTAAACAAATCTTGTCATTAATTCACAACATTCTATGTTTAACATACACAATATTAATTTAAAGAATATCCATTGAGTAAATGCTCTCAATCACAAAACATCCCCAAATTATAACTCACCCCAATGGTAGATTTAATCATACATTGTTTTGGTTAATAATCTGGTTGTAATGTTTATGATTATGAATTATAAATATAATAATAATAAAGGGATAAGAAAAGAGTTGTGTGTCGAACAGACACACCCAAACAATGAAGTGAATTAAATAATAACATTAGATCGAATGAGAAAGAATAATAAGGGAATGTGATTCAACTATATTTATACTATTTAAAGACCACTAATATTATTTAACAGAAGGTGGATGAGAATAATAGATGAAGAAGAAGAAACATGCATTAAAATAGAAATACAAACACCAAGACTTACAATATTACAAACGAAGAACAACAAATAAGTAAAAGGAAACAAATAGATGAGGAAGTGTATCTCAAGTGAAAACATGAGTATGGAAGGTCCTCCCATGCCCTTGGAAAGGCTTTGGTCATTCCAAAATGTGGTCCTCTCTTCTGAAAGGCGAATCCCTTTGGAGAGAGGAGGGGGATGTATTTATGGCCCAAGGAAGAGGACAGTTTGCATTCCCAATCTTTCCCTCCACTTGGCTCGACAATTTAGAGATCCAGACAGCAGAATCTCAAGATATCTCCCTGTTCCAAGTTTTAGATAATAATTTATTATGACTAATCTAAAAATGGTGGAGGCATTTGGACTTATGGAGCAAATGTTATGGAAATTTCATTAAATAGAGTTAAATTATCCATTTCAATCCATACTTTTTAGAAGGCCAAAAATTGAATGGGTTTAGAAATAGTAAGATTCCTTAAAATGTGAACACTTTCTTCAACAAAGTCTTCTGCCTATATCTCCTCTTTTACACTGAAAAATATCATCTTGATTGGATGATTACATCATGAAATATGTCACAAATACTATATTAATTTTATTTCCTTGCCATAATGGTGGGATGAGTTTAATGAATCATTTGGGCATATTTTCCATAGAGTTGGACCTTGAAATTTTATCCACGACTCCTTACAATTTACCCCAAACATTGAAGAAGAATAATGAAATTTGGACTTCCTGATGGATCCCAGCAATTAAATCTTCGTGGATGGGCCTATTTCTTCCATGATTTTGTGGGTCTTCTTGTGTTGTCCATATGACCATTCAAATGGAAGAATGGGCAAATGATTCCTTCAAATGATATGTGGGAAATTTAATAGGGAATTATAAAAAACAAAAACCACATAGTTTTGATTTTTAGAGCGAGAGGTATAAATAAAATCGTAAACCAACTCAATTGGACTACTTCTAAAAATGATCAATAATTATACTTAGTATTAAGACATTAATATTTCACACAAATTATGAATATTTCATATAAAATTCATAATGAGAGTATATAATTAGTCATGAAACTATTAATAAAACCAAATCCCCACACTTAGTCTTGTTTATGTCCTCATATGAAACAAATATAAAAACATGACAAAACCCATTTTCACTCACCATCAAATATTAAAATTTAGTTTTCGCAATCCGGGAGGTTTAGACAATATCACTCATCAATATTGAACTCCACCAAAAGTTTTTTAAGAAACAATGTTCTAAAAACAATTCATTTTTTTCATGGTCAAATTTAGAAATAGAAAATGGTGGCACACAAAACATACTCCTCTCAAGAAGATAAAATTAATTTATGGAGTTCACTCATTCACCAACCAAAAGTTAAAATCTTAGATTTTGAAGGAGCTCTAAGCTTCAACTCCCTATCCAGTGTGCACAAGAATCAAGAGGTCTTTTGAAGGGGATTTTCTGTGGCTATGCTATGGTAGGAATATAATTTCCACGGGAGAGAAAAAGAGGGGTAACACACCAACATGAAAAAATGAAATGCACATTTTTTTTTGAAATGAGACATGAAGGAAAATGGAAACACATATTTACGAATAAATGAAAATGTGAAATATGACACAAAAGTGGAACAAAATATGAAGAGAATTAGAGGATGGAATATTTACACAAGACAAAACTTCTTCCAATGACATTATAATATAATGCAAGTGTTTTATTTTTTCTATTTTTTTGAAAATTGAACTTCAAACAGATCTCACACTCATATGGAAACCCATGATTGATCTTCTCACTGAACTATTTGTAATATTTATAACAAGATCAAAGGATGAGAAATAGTGATTTTTGACCTACCCAAGACACAACCCTTTTTTTATTAATTTGAGTATTTTTTTACATTTTTTGAATTAATTTTTTTGAACACTTGTCCGTAAAATATGAACAATATGTCATAATCATATATACATTCCCATACCGCAGTAATGGACAACCTCTACCCCAAACTAAAATGAATGCTTTCCCCCAAGCATATGATAGCTGTCACAACCCATCCTCGGGGCCCGTGCTGTGACTACCCGAAGCCCGCCTTCCATAGGCTAGGGGCTGGCGACTAGCACCAAAGGCGTAAATCCCAATTACTGGAAAGGAATTGCCCTTATAAAAGTAAATAGAACACCACAAAGTACAAGGGGAAATAAAACACTAAGTACAAAGAGAAGTGCTGAAAGGTAAATGGGCCAGAATACAAACCCAAAAAGAAAGTACAACTACAAATGAACAAAGTACAACAGAAAAAGACAACAGTTGGAAGGATGGAAGCGGCTCCTGGGTCGTCCTCCTCGGATCCTACCTGAAGGGTAGGTACATATCGTGCAGCTCCTGGATCATCCACCACGGATCCTACCTAAATGGTAGGTATAGATATCCTCCACAAAGCTCTCACCCATCAACCTCCTCCGAGTGTCATCCCGTAGTGAAGTCCACCTCCGGATACTGACTCGTCGTGTAGTCCACCTCCGGGTACTGAATGTAACACCCCAAGCTTCCTTGGTATGTTTCCTTTTGAATAATGCAATGGCGTGCATTGTACGCAACTTCGAGATTTTAACACACCATAACCAATCAAACTAGCCGTTATCAATAGTAATACCTACTTTTTGAAATTTTATAAATTCTATCTCTCAAAATGGACTTTATTTTTGGATTCGGAATATCGAAATTAGCCTAGGGTGAAATTTTGGTACTTTTCGGATAACTTTCATATTTTGATGAATAGTGAAAATTACTAAATTTTAATTAAAAACAACTTTTTTAATCAAAATAATTAATAGTGATAAATTATGAATTTGAGTGGTTTTAATGTATATTTAGAATATATTTTTACCATATAATACAATGTGGGTCAATGAACATAATTTCACATTTAAACTAAACAAAAACAAGTGACAATCTTTTGATAGTTATTATCTCTAAAAAACACGCATTTTGTTTTGACAACGGGAATTAATTTTAAATTAATTTCTGCCACTTATGTGTTTTGAATTTAGAAAAATGGATTCCATATTTGGAATCAGGATTTCCAAATTGTGTAAATAGGTAACTTTTATTTTTAGACATTTTGAATTATTACTGCGGTAAATATTTTATTTACCATGGTTAAAGGTTAAATCCGGTAAATAAGGGTTAAAAATAATATTATAATAATAAAAAATTACCCTAAAACGTGTCCTAACCTTATTGGTGGACACATACCCGACCATGGGCATCCTTGGGTCGATTTGGGGACCCCTTGGAGCCACTTGTATGGGGTAGGGACACATTATATTAATAAAGTTAAAATAAAAATAAAAATGGTATAAGCTTACATCTTTTAGAAGAACAATTTTTACATAGGGTTATACATGTTTGATTTTCGATTATAAATATTCATTAGAAATCTAAAAAGATTTCCTACATAATGATAATTTATTTATAATTTTTAGACATCAAATAATTCAAATTATTAATGACACAATAATGATGCAATGTTTACCTCATTAATAAATCATTTAAATAAATAAGATTATAATGATTAAAATATTATCTAAAACCTGTCCAATTCTTATTGGTTGATGTTATTTAGAAAATGAGTCATCTTATCTTCGACCTCAATGATTTTTGGACCATTATAAACCGAATATAATTATATTATAAAATAATATTTTCACTCTTTCCTAAAGAGCCCCTCCTCTCCCTTATAAAAAGAGATCACTTCTACTCATTCCTCACACCTCTCGAGCCACTTGTCTCGTCCAAACCCTGCCGAAATACTCTCCCAACTTCCCTCACTACAACCTAGAGGCCTTAGTTGGATCAGAAAGCCAACCTAAGGAGCCCTTTTGATCAAATCAAAAGGAAGAACCCGAAGAAGAGGTAATGTTTTCACCACCCCTTTTCATGTTCCTTTCTTCTTCCACTTCTTATTTCTTTGTTCTTACCATTCTAAAATAATAACTCCAGTATCTCACATATACTGTGATGTTATTATAAATATGGTACAACCATATTCAGTATTCTATCCACCCTTTGAATAACATGTCACCATACGTGCGTACGTACGGCTTACCGTCTCCACGTCGTGGTGTAATTGTTATTCAATATATTATTATTTGGATGGGTATAATAATGATGTGAAACTCATGTAAATAATAAATATAACATGTTAATTATTCTGTATATATGATATAACATCCATTTATATATTATTTTAATATCAAAAGAATGATATTGTCGCTCGTGCGTACGTACGGACTACCGTCTCCACAAACGCGATAAGATTCATTCTCCATCGTATCCATTCAAGTATAATTATCATTTGATTATTTAAAAATAGTATCTAAGGACTTGATATAATTCTGGATATGAATAATATACATCCCATTAATAACGAATATGGCTCACATAACAAAGAATATAAAGTAAAATGAACCCGTTAACACCCAAAATAACGATAATTCTAAGATATTAATAACAAATCAATGTTAAAAGATCATATATGATATCATATTAAAGTAAATGATTCTTGTATTATTAAATAACAATTATTTCACCATTATACAGGAGGTAAACCTACCATCGACCAAGGAAAAAGTACAAGTAAGGGATTTTCTTATCTCACTTTCAATTCCGTGAGATTTCCATTGTTCGCCACTAAATTATTGAAAGTGGTGTATTGTGTACTGCCATTTGATATATATTATCATGATTCTCTTTATATTCTTGTTATTCTGTAAATCATTTGGTGGTTATTAAATTTTGGCCATACGACTCAGTTGATTAACGTGGTAAGGGGTTTCTTATCTCACTTTTAATTTCTTGAGATTTCCATTATTCACCACTTAATTATTGCATGTGGTGTATGTGTACTGCTCATGATTGTATTCATTGTGTAATATACTTTAATTTATGGGTATTTACATCATCTGGGTATGATACTTATTTCATGGGTGTATGTTTCATAAGTTGCCTAATCGATAAGGTAATTTGAAATTTCAATTTCCACTCATTTGGCTTTACACATATTTCATTGATTATATTACTCAAAGATTATGTGTGGAATCACTATTCATTTGATTATGTCATAATTTACACTCCCCTTCCTGTGGATATACGTTTGATACACATAATCACTCCATTTATAATTCTCAAGTCATTGATATGAATTTGATAAGAGTAATTTTAACTCATTCTCCATTTGTTGAGTTAAACATCCAATTCGTTGGTGTTGTTTTTACAAGAATATGTGTAAATGTCCTTTGATTGTTTTACACTGAATATCCAATCATATTTAGTGTATTTATATTTGTCACACATAATTATGTCGTTGATTTATCCTTAACCTAAGGATACAACCTTTATGAGAGATTTCATCTCAATTTACATTCCATTGAGACTTCTTTGATGATATACACCAAATCACTTTTATGTGGTGTATATAATGTACTTTGACATAGTATATCATGAATCCCTTTATTCTCATGATATTACAATGTTTTGATTACCTCAATTATTTGTGTTCAAGTGTCTATTTTGGTTAGAATCTCTAACCAAAATACCAGTTTTAAATGTTTTAAAGACTTATTCATCTAAACCTTTCTCATTAATGTCTGTGTTTAAAAAATGGTTTTAAGGATTTATTTATATGGACATTAAATTTTAGAAATTAAAACTCCTTTTAAAATGTTTCAAAGTGGTATAGGACACTTTGATTCAAAAATCTACTTTTAAATGTCTTCTTTACAAATAGTGTGACTTTTAAATGTTTTCAAGAAAAGGGGGATATTTCTCTCAAATAGTTTTGATGATTATTTTCATCTATGTCAACATCCATCATTATTCTGGATTTAAGTTAATGTGATACAATACAATCTTCTATATTTTATCGAATGAGTTATGTTTGACTGTGGATGTGCTGTTTTTATACCATTCATGGTATGTGGTAAAAGTATTGACATTTCGTATGCTATTTTTAATACGAATGTTTATGTTAGGTTTAAACATGTTCATATGAGGAATGAATTGGACTTAATAAGTGACGGGTGGAGCCTGCTATAGCTCCTCGATGCATCGGTAGGTCTCATGAGACAAACTAGTGTCTTGGCACAAGGCCTTGGCAAAATCTTATTTGTAGTCTTGGCACAAGGCCTTGGCTATGTGGTTATGATAGTCTGGCATTATGCATTCCATCATTATGAAAGTGGTTATTGATATTGCATGTGATCATTCGACTAGTAGAATATCCATTTGAGTAAGTAAATGGCATTATTTCATTTTACCTTTTCCATTTTATGCTGAAGTTCAAGTTTAAAAGGCTTTTAGTTATAAATTTCCTTAAGTGTTTATGCTTATTTATGAAATCTTCTGCTATAATGTTATCCTTACTGAGCATCTGAGCTCACCCCTTTCAATGTTTTATTTTTCCCAGGATTATGAAGAAGTAATTTATGAATGACCTGCAGGGATAGTATGAGGGGATATGAAGACAAGATGTTTTTTTATGATGTAATGTAAAACTTATGGATGTATCTAGTGTTCCCAATGCTACTAAACCAATCAGTCTTTTGAGATTTGATCTTTCTTGTGATCATGCCAATGTTATGTAATAATGCACCGACTCTGGGTAACTAGGGTCGGGGCGTTACAGTTGGTATCAAAGGAAGTTTAGTAAAAACCTTGGAAGATGGATTTAGATAAACTCTGATTACAGCACGTAGACCTAAGATGAACTTTGAGGATTATTATAGAAGAACTTCCTAGAATTTTGGTATTATAGAAGATTTTCTGAGTTTTCCGAGCAATACATCCCTGTCTGGATATGAGCAGGTAGAGGTGGATCTGGCACTGATGTACCTAGGGGTAAAACCCGAAAACACCGCTTTGAGCTAGACTCGAACGGGAACTGGTGCACGAAAACGAGCCTTGCAGCACTCTTGGTTACGACACTCCCGGGGGATATGGTTTGGTAAATTCACAAGATTAGTATAAACCATTATTAAGGGAATACAAAAAAATTGCCCCTAAGAATATATGTCGGAAAATAGATAGTGGATAACATAGATTTAAACATAGGGTACCCCAAGTTAGGATATATTGTTCAATTACAAGATTATCCTATTATATCTATTTTTTTTACATTCTTATTAGATAAGTATTCAAAAACCCTAATTGTATTTTCTTTTGTTAGTTGAAACATGGAGGGAGCAAGATCACGAACAACTCTTCTCTCTCTTCCTAAAGAACTACTTGCAATTATAATCCAGAAGTCAAGCGCAGAAGATGTTGAAACTTTTTCAAATGTCCAAGTTACATGCAAACAACTTTATGAGACTTCCAATACCTCTAGCATTGCACGATTCTTTCAAGGATCAAGTACCGACTATGGGATAATGTTGCGCTCTCAACTTTCTTACCACGCTAAGCGTGGGAAGTACCATCAGGGTCTTTTCAAATTATTCACTTTATCTCAAAATTACAATGCACTAAATGATTTTCTAGATGCTGCAGAAGAGGGAGACCTTCGAGCAGCCTATATGTATCAAATTATATATTTATGTCTTTTGGGATATACGAAAACTGATTTACCAAAACCTTATTTTTAAATATCTGAAGATGAATCAGTGAGAATTTTTCTAAAAAACATGTTAAAGACGATGTCTCAAAATTATATATAAGAAATACCTATTTTTTTATGATGCATCGATGCTTCCATTGATATAATCCAAAATGGATGAGGAGTTTTTGGGTAAAGGAAGTAGATGATTTTGAAAAATTCCTGAGGTACCATTGTGACACATGAACGCATTCTACCAAAATACAAACCCACCTAGTCTCTCCAGAGTTCATGTTGTGATCCACATATCTCTAGTGACAAAATACATGCCTGGCTCAACGCATGTACTCACCTATGAAGAATTAAAACTGGAACCCGATCTATCTTATTGTGGAGAGCCTATCAGAATTCTTCATACCAAAGATCAAGTGTTGCGAAACCGGATGACTCGTCTGGTAAAAGATCTATGGAGAAATCATAAGATGGAAGAGGCAATGTGGGAACCCGAGGAACATATGATGAAGAACCTATGTGGAAATAAATGGATGGTGAAATGTTTAAAAGTGTTAGTGCTCTTTATTGATGGGATTACTTTGGAATAATTTTCTCTTGTATGTGTAAACCTGCAATTTATCATGTGAAAATGATATTTGAGGAAGAATTATCTTTTCTATTGCAGATATAGTTATAAATAACCATTTGGTCTTACATGATCATTGGGTTTGAGTAAATTATAAGTTATTATAATTTGGGATGAAAATGCAAGGTATGAGATATGATTTGTGGTTAAATTATGTCATTTTGGTAATATTATAAAATATAGTTTTTGAAAAAGGACAACAAGTAGACCGTGTGACAACCCGTCGCGTCGGACAAAGCTGTGGGAATCAAACCCACAACCAAAGTGCGATTGGGATTTATCGACTACCACTGGACTACGTGAAGTCCCAGGTTAGTGTGACTTTTTTTTAGTTAAATGATTTTATTGATCAATAATAAGTTGATTTGGGTTCTTATGTATTATCAAATGAATACCCTTGGTATAGGAAAATGATTTGGTGATTAAGTGATAAAAGTTATTTTAGAAGATGTTCGTTTTGTTAGGAACACTATATGCCCAAGGAAAATAGAATACAATGAGGTTTCATTTGTAGAGTAATGGTGGATTTTTATCTAAGTTTTTATTGTTGATTTATAGTGATTTGGGTTATTTATGGAAATGATTAACCTATAACAGAGAATATGTGATGATGTTAATTACTTTTAAGTATGTGACTTTAATAGTATTTGATGTCATTTGGAGATACAATGTAACATGGGAGACTAGATAATCAAATTCTTCTATGTTTTGGGTTTCAATATTAGTTTGGATTATATTAAAGGATTTTAAGGACAATTGGTTATTGAATGGTATCTATTTAACTTTGGGGTATTGTTGGTTTAATTTTAGAAATTAAGATTAGTGCATATTTATCTCAAGGAATATCCTTTTGGGGGATCATTAGATCATTCACTAACCATTTTGGTTTTGATTAATCTTCAAAGACAATGTAAATATATAGTTTATCCTACATGGATCATGTGATTCTATAGAAGTTTATTCTAGCTCTTCCAGTGTGACCAAGTCTTCTTGAATACTCGTCGTTTAAAAAAAATTGAGTTAGTGGTGGAAATTTATTAAAGAATGAAACTCTACTTAAAATGTAAGTATATCTCTTAATGTTCTTAGTCAATATCATAAATGAATTCCTCGTCCTTATGTAATGTAACATAAAAAAAATGTTGTCTATTTACTTTCCTACTAGGAGACTAATGGTCGTTTGTCCCAATACAAGTTTGTGGTTTTATTATTGTCAACTTTCTCCTGATCATGATTTCTATCCCTCTCCATAAAAACTTGACACTTAGTTTATCATCCATATCCATGTTTTCCTACATGGAATCCGAGTATGGGTTATCTTGGAAACCCTTATACCTCTCTTTCTTTATTTTAAAGTGATAGTTTTATTGACTCTTTTTCCGATATGGGACTTTCCATTATATTCCCAAGCACAATTTTAAAAATTGCGAGGACGCAATTTATTGAAGGAGGGGAGAATGTAACACCCCAAGCTTCCTCGGTATGTTTCCTTTTGAATAATGCAATGGCGTGCATTGTACACAACTTCGAGATTTTAACACACCATAACCAATCAAACTAGCCGTTATGAATAGTAATACCTAATTTTTGAAATTTTATAAATTCTATCTCTCAAAATGGACTTCATTTTTGGATTCGTAATATCGAAATTAGCCTAGGGTGAAATTTTGGTACTTTTCGGATAACTTTCATATTTTGATGAATAGTGAAAATTACTAAATTTTAATTAAAAACAACTTTTTTAATCAAAATAATTAATAGTGATAAATTATGAATTTGAGTGGTTTTAAAGTATATTTAGAATATATTTTTACCATATAATACAATGTGGGTCAATGAACATAATTTCACATTTAAACTAGACAAAAACAAGTGACAATCTTTTGATAGTTATTATCTCTAAAAAACACGATTTTTGTTTTGACAACGGGAATTAATTTTAAATTAATTTCTGCCACTTCTGTGTTTTGAATTTAGAAAAATGGATTCCATATTTGGAATCAGGATGTCCAAACTGTTTAAATAGCTAACTTTTATTTTTAGACATTTTGAATAATTACTGCGGTAAATATTTTATTTACCATGGTTAAAGGGTAAATCCGGTAAATAAGGATTAAAAAATAATATTATAATAATACAAAATTACCCTAAAACGTGTCCTAACCTTATTGGTGGACACATACCCGACCATGGGAATCCTTGGGTCGATTTGGGGACCCCTTGGAGCCACTTTTATGTGGTAGGGACACATTATATTAATAAAGTTAAAATAAAAATAAAAATGGCATAAGCTTACATCTTTTAGAAGAACAATTTTTACATAGGGTTATACATGTTGGATTTTCGATTATAAATATTCATTAGAAAGCTAAATATATTTCCTACATAATGATAATTTATTTATAATTTTTAGACATCAAATAATTTAAATTATTAATGACACAATAATGATGCAATTTTTACCTCATTAATGAATCATTTAAATAAATAAGATTATAATGATTAAAATATTATCTAAAACCTGTCAAATTCTTATTGGTTAATGTTATTTAGAAAATGAGTCATCTTACCTTAGACCTCAATGATTTTTGGACCATTATAAACCGAATATAATTATATTATAAAGTAATACTTTCACTCTTTCCTAAAGAGCCCCTCCTCTCCCTTATAAAAGGAGACCACTTCTACTCATTCCTCACACCTCTCAAGCCACTCGGCTCGTCCAAACCCTGCCCAAATGCTCTCCCAACTTCCCTCACTACAACCTAGAGGCCTTTGTTTGATCAGAAAGCCAACCTAAGGATCCCTTTTCATCAAATCAAAAGGAAGAACCCGAAGAAGAGGTAATGTTTTCACCACCCCTTTTCAAGTTCCATTCTTCTTCCACTTCTTATTTCTTTTTTCTTACCATTCTAAAATAATAAATCCAGTATCTCACATATACTGTGATGTTATTATAAATATGTTACAACCATATTCAGTATTCTATCCACCCTTTGAATAACATGTCACCATACGTGCGTACGTACGGCTTACCGTCTCCACGTCGTGGTGTAATTGTTATTCAATATATTATTATTTGGATGGGTATAATAATGATGTGAAACTCATGTAAATAATAATTATAACATTTTAATTATTCTGTATATATGATATAACATCCATTTATATATTATTTTAATATCAAAAGAATGATATTGTCGCTCGTGCGTACGTACGGACTACCGTCTCCACAAACGCGATAAGATTCATTCTCCATCGTATCCATTCAAGTATAATTATCATTTGATGATTTAAAAATTGTATCTAAGTACTTGATATAATTCTGGATATGAATAATATACATCCCATTAATAACAAATATGGCTCACATAACAAAGAATATAAAGTAAAATGAACCCGTTAACACCCGAAATAACGATAATTCTAAGATATTATTAACAAATCAATGTTAAAAGATCATATATGATATCATATTAAATTAAACGATTCTTGTATTATTCAATAACAATTATTTCACCATTATACAGGAGGTAAACCTTCCATCGACCAAGGAAAAAGTACAAGTAAGGGATTTTCTTATCTCACTTTCAATTCCGTGAGATTTCCATTGTTCGCCACTAAATTATTGAAAGTGGTGTATTGTGTACTGCAATTTGATATATATTATCATGATTCTCTTTATATTCATGTTATTATGTAAATCATTTGGTGGTTATTAACTTTTGGCCATACGACTCAGTTGATTAACGTGGTAAGGGGTTTCTTATCTCACTTTTAATTTCGTGAGATTTCCATTATTCACCATTTAATTATTGCATGTGGTGTATGTGTACTGCCCATGATTGTATTCATTGTGTAATATACTTTAATTTATGGGTATTTACATCATCTGGGTATGATACTTCTTTCATGGGTGTATGTTTCGTAGGTTGCCTAATCGATAAGGGAATTTGAAATTTCAATTTCCACTCATTTGGCTTTACGCATATTTCATTGATTATATTACTCCAAGATTATGTGTGGAGTCACTATTCATTTGATTATGTCATAATTTCCACTCCCCTTCCTGTGGATATACGTTTGATACACATAATCACTCCATTGATAATTCTCAAGTCATTGATATGAATTTGATAAGAGTAATTTGAACTCATTCTCCATTTGTTGAGTTAAACATCCAATTCGTTGGTGTTGTTTTTACAAGAATATGTGTGAATGTCCTTTGATTGTTTTACACTGAATATCCAATCATATTTAGTGTATTTATATTTGTCACACATAATTATGTCGTTGATTTATCCTTAACCTAAGGATACAACCTTTATGAGAGATTTCATCTCAATTTACATTCCATTGAGACTTCTTTGATGATATACACCAAATCACTTTTATGTGGGGTATATAATGTACTTTGACATAGTATATAATGAATCCCTTTATTCTCATGATATTACAAAGTTTTGATTACCTCAATTATTTGTGTTCAAGTGTCTATTTTGGTTAGAATCTCTAACCAAAATACCATTTTTAAATGTTTTAAAGACTTATTAATCTAAACCATTCTCATTAATGTCCATGTTTTAAAAATGGTTTTAAGGATTTATTTATATGGACATTAAAGTTTAGAAATTAAAACTCCTTTTAAAAAGTTTCAAAGTGGTATGGGACACTTTGATTCAAAAATCTACTTTTAAATGGCTTCTTTACAAATAGTGTGACTTTTAAATGTTTTCAAGAAAAGGGGGATATTTCTCTCAAATAGTTTTGATGATTATTTTCATCTATGTCAACATCCTTCATTATTCTTGATTGAGGTTAATGTGATACAATACAATCTTCTATATTGTATCGAATGAGTTATGTTTGACTGTGGATGTGCTGTTTTTATACCATTCATGGTTTGTGGTAAAAGTATTGACATTTCGTATGCTATTTTTAATACGAATGTTTATGTTATGTTTAAACATGTTCATATGAGGAATTCATTGGACTTAATAAGTGACGGGTGGAGCCCGCTATAGCTCCTCGATTCATCGGTAGGTCTCATGAGACAAACTAGTGTCTTGGCAAAAGGCCTTGGGAAAATCTTATTTTTAGTCTTGGCACGATGCCTTGGCTATGTGGTTATGATAGTCTGGCATTATGCATTCCATCATTATGAAAGTGGTTATTGATATTGCATGTGATCATTCGACTAGTAGAATATCCATGTGAGTAAGTAAATGGCATTATTTCATTTTACCTTTTCCATTTTATGCTGAAGTTCAAGTTTAAAAGGCTTTTAGTTATAAATTTCCTTAAGTGTTTATGCTTATTTATGAAAGCTTCTGCTATAATGTTATCCTTACTAAGCATCTGAGCTCACCCATTTCAATGTTTTATTTTTCCCAGGATTATGAAGAAGTAATTTATGAATGACCTGCAGGGATAGTATGAGGGGATATGAAGACAAGATGTTTTTTATGATGTAATGTAAAACTTATGGATGTATCTAGTGTTCCCAAGGCTACTAAACCAATCGGTCTTTCAAGATTTGATATTTCTTGTGATCATGCCAATGTTATGTAATAATTCACCGACTCTGGGTAACTAGGGTCAGGGCGTTACACTGAATCGTCGTGTAGTATAACTCCGGGTACCATCTAGTCCTCGAACACTCGGCCTCCGTCAGAACTGCCCATCGTCTGAAACCAACACAATGAGGTGCAGGCATAGCCTGTGCAGGGGTGAGTATAACGATACTCAGTAGAGACCCCGATATCCTCAAGGTCTCACTAAAACCAACAAGGATAACCACAAAGAAGATATCAACAGATAACCTCTACTTAGGTATATGCCCATACATATACCTATGTTATTAAGTAACCCATCTCAATCATGAGGAAACACAAGGGTCATATACTCAGATCAAACCAGGATTTTCATGATCGAAACCGTAACTGTTGAAGAGCCCCGACTCTAGTGTGTACAGTGGTCCTGTCACGACTCCAAGGTACTACCCGCTAACCTAAGACTGCTGAGGTACTCCCCTTGTTGAGTACTATGGGCCTGCTGCTACAACCAAGCGCTCCCCACCATGGGTCTGCCTCTACAACCAAGTGCTCCCCCTCATAGCCTCAAGAGGTACTCCTTCTATTGAGTACCGCGGGTCTCCTGCTACAACCAAGCGCTCCTCCGCCGTGGGTCGGCCGCTACAACCAAGCGCTACCCCTCATAGCCTCCAGAGGTACTCCTTCTGTTGAGTACCGCGGGTCTACCGCTACAACCAAGCGCTCCTCCGCCGTGGGTCTGCTGCTACAACCAAGCGCTCCCCAGTAGGTTATCTGAAACACACTGAGTCGATTGGTCAAGCTGTCGTCAGGTCTCAGCTGGCTACACAGTCTCCGTACTCCATACACTCGTCTCAAGGAAGGTCCGCTCCACGAGCTACTGGTCGATACCCCAAGTATCACAAAGTTCCACGAAGAAGTATCTCAAAGGACTGCCTCGTCATAGGGGTTTCAACGCAACAGACGTCGCGTCAATCAGACGCTCGGTCTGTGAGTTACTAGCCTTTTCGTCCCAGGGGCCCGGTTGGTTTCGTGAGAGAACCATCCCGGCTGTATCTCAACGGTACCCTGAACTCTAATAGGGTAAACTTAAAGGGACCGTTTCTCAACGTGATCACCAACGCCACAGACGGTTCGTCAAACGGACGTCTGGTCTGAAAGATATCAGCTTTTCCGTTCCAGGGGCCCGGTTGGATTTCAGGTACAATCCAACCCGGCCACTATCCAATAGAAACCAAAACATGGGTGAAGTATTCCAAATATTCCATCTCATCAAGAGGAAAATCAACGAGACAGACGGCGTTTCAATCGGACGCCCGATCTGTGAGTTATTGGCTTTTTCTTTCCAGGGGCCCGGTTGGATTTCGTGAGCAAACCAACCCAACCACACTCCGACGGCATCCAAAGTCGATGGTACATCAATCGGACATCCAGATCTCAAGATATGAGTGTTTTCGCTCCGAGGGCCCGGTTGGTTTCGTATCCGAACCAACCCGCCTGAACACAAAGTGTTCCGAAACATTGAGTGTGATATATCGAAATGACAATCTTGATCCAAGGATCATATCGCCGCTGAAGATGCGTCGTTCGGAGGCCTGTAGCTCAAGATACGGGCAAAAGACCGAAAACGGTCTGAAGACGGGGGGTCTGGGCCCGGACCGACCCGGCCCGACCCCCCCTGGGTTGGCCCGAACCGAGTCGACCCAACCCTGGTCTGGGTCCGACCCGGTTGAGCGCAACCCGGCCCGGCCCGACCTGGGCGCGACCCGGCCGGCGGGTCGGCTCGGCCGGGCGGCCGAGCGAGGGAAGTCCGGGGCGGTGGCGCGCTGCCCCCGCGTGTAAACACCGCGGCCCCCGCGGGGGCTGCCCTCGGTCAGCGGACGCGGCTTTGCCGCGTCCCGTGTGCGCCGGACCCGCGCGGCCGCGGGTCCGCTGGCGCCGCCACCGCCGCGGCGGCTCTGTCCGGCGACGCTCCGGGGAGCCGCCGCCGTGCCGCCGGTGGTTTCCGTGGGCCACTGGAGTTTCTCTGGTGGTCCGATTCCACTTCCGTCTGTGTCGTAGCTCCTCCCAGGTCCCATTCTTCACTGCGGAATCAATGAATCACCTCTTCGGAATGTTTTGTCATCGCCCGCCAATCCGCGCATCAACGAAGATCTGCGGAGGGTTGTCGGGCCGTGTTTGTTTGGCCCGCACCCTCCGCGTTAGGTGATAACAATCTGGGAGAATAAATTATCATATGAAAACGTAACAAGATACAATTTTAATAAATTAAAATTGTACTTTTGATCCGGGTTCATTGTTTTTAAAGGAAACAACCACGGAATAAAATTATTATTTCACAAACAAAACCCCTACCGATTTCCCGCAATCAAGAGTACTCATCCCACAACCAAACTTCCCGTGAATCAACTTAATATTGAGTTGATCCGCGTTCTTTATTTTCAAGAGGAAACATCCGAGGAAAAAGGGTATTATTATCCTCAATTAAAAACCATACCTCAACGTCGTCGAACGAGTGTTCTTCTCGGAATCTGCCG
Source organism: Viscum album (assembly GCA_963277665.1). Classification (NCBI taxonomy): domain Eukaryota; kingdom Viridiplantae; phylum Streptophyta; class Magnoliopsida; order Santalales; family Viscaceae; genus Viscum; species Viscum album. Next base: position 1,758,741,093 of record OY728120.1, on the reverse strand, counting down.
TCGCGGAACAAGAGGATCGTTGCGTTGCGGAAGGGCGTCGCATCGTCGCGGAAAGGCGTCGCGTCAACGATCTCGAACGGATGTTCAAAGATTTGCTGCGGAATAAGGAACGTCGAAGAAGAACATCCCTATAGGAGAGTCGTCGGCATCACGTCGTCGATCTTCGGGGGGTTTGGCCTTCTTCGTCGCCCTTCGTCGGAGGTCGGCGTTCTTCGCGTTCTTCGTGTTCTTCGTCGAAGAAGAACGCTTTCCTCCCAAATTATCTCCGCGCCACAAGTCCAACTAAATAAAATATGTTCAACCCTTATTTTATTATTGACCTATGCTTTTGAAATTCAAAAGATAAGAAACGAACAATTAATTCGTTGAATTATTTGTAACGATTTAACTGACCAATTAATTGGGGCGTTTCTTAACCAGAAAAACGCACGGTTGACTTTCATTAATGAGGAGGTTTCACGGGTGCGTTACTTAGAGGAAAAGAAATGTTGAGGCTCATGCGGGCTCCACCTCACAAATATCCAACCAAGAGGGTAGGATATTTTGGATTACACCCTATCCGCTTCAACTCAGCTTAAGTAGCTTTAAGTGGCTTTAAGTGGCTTTAAGTGAAATAAAATAATGTTTTCGCACCACATTATTTTATTTTCTTCACCTAACCCCCAAAAATTAAAAACCACACCCGAGAAAACGCAACTCCAGAAAAGGAATTTCTAGGCAAATATCGGCGCTGTGATTCCATCGGTGCCCTTGGAATTCGATTCCGAGCACCGGTTCAGATGTTAGAAAAACCCGCTCGTTCGTTCATTGAATGTACCCGAGCTAAACATCGGAAATTGATTCTGGGCACACCGGGACTCGGAATCAGGCGCCGTCAGAAACTGCATTTTTGTAAAATCCCAAATAAATTTTAGAAAAAAAATTTCCCTTGAAATTTCTCGGTCTTTACATTACTCCCACCTCAGGGCTTTACGTCCTCATAAAACTTTATCAGAAACTAGGGTCACAAAAGCGGTACAAAGCACGCATCTGAGCCTTCCGCTCCCATGTTCTCACCCGGACGTTCCCATACTGCCATAGAAAGTGTACCTGAGGAATCGATCGTCCTCATAGGATCCGCTCATGTCGATCCTCGATCCCCACTGGAACCTCCGTGAAAGACACTCCATAGCCATCATCCAGCTCCTCATGGTCGATGATATGCGATGGGTCGAGCACGTATCTCCTTAGTTGAGATACTTGGAAGTCTTCGTGCACCTAGTGCAACTGAGGTGGATGGGTCATGCGGTAAACCATCCTGCCTACCCAACTGAGGACCTAGAAAGGTCCATTGAACCTCGGAGATAACTTGCCTCCTTGGAAACATCTCCGTAAACCTTGTCGAGGTGAGAACTGTATAAGGACATGATCGTCATTCATGAACTCAGAGGTCTCCAACTCCTGTTTAGAATAGAAACTTAAAACGACTGCTACCATGAGGGTGAGGTTGACCGACTCAAGAATGATCAGCCGCACCCTCCTATGCATGAGTTATCCTATGCTGCTGAGGGTTTCCTTTTCTCCGACCATGGAAAACCTATTCTGACATCGTAGTTAAACCACAATCTTTTGCCTAATACCATCAATTTTTGTATGAACTGTGATTGCTCAGTCCATACTCAAACCAATATCGTAAGGCCTCGACGCTGCCACAAAGAGATCCCACCAAAACTCTCACCTCAAGGGTCTGACCACACCGTCGGCGTAAGTGTGATTATCGAGTCTCCTCCCAAGGTATCTCCAGAGGTGAGGGTCAAGTCCACGGCTTACCGGAAACTCTAGGTCTGGGACAAGATTTGTGAAAGAGAGGAATGATTCATATCGATGTCTGTTATTACAACAGCTAGTAGTGGACATAGACTGTCCCTTGAAACATTTTTAGAGCCATTGGGTCACACTTCTTGACCGCATGCAGCCGCACTCTTCCTCCGACCTCCAGCTCCCTGAGCCTGGCGGGGATAACTAAGGCAGGTGGTTGTAGCATGTTAAGATGTACACCACCTTATGCTGCTCTCCTAGCTCTGCCTCCACGTCTTCTGCTTCGCAGACTCATCTCTCTTTATAGCTTCCTCTTCTTGAAACATTTAACACGCCCGAGTCTCTAAGACTGGCCCGGTTTCCTGTTTCATATTGCACTATGCAGTCTTCATTCGCTCCTGGATTATCTTTACCTTCTTTGCCTACGATCTGGAAGAGCTGCTAAAATTTCCCCTTTGCCGAGAAAGAGAAACTCGGTCTGATCCCCTGGATGAACCACGCTCGTTGCCTAATAAATTCAATCCTAACATGAATGATGCATTCATGCCATGGATGACGTCGTAAGGCCTCGACGTAACTACCAAGAGATCCAACTGTCACTCTCACCTCCAAGGGTCGAGTCACACTGTCAGCATTAGTGTGATGTCATTGGGTCTCCTCCAGTAGAAATCTCGAAAGTGAGGTTCAAGTCAATAGTTTTGACCGGAACCTCTCAGTACCAACCAAAAAAAAGAAAAATAAAGAAAACATCACAAAGATAAGTGTCATTTTATTATTGCAGCACATAGTACAAAGACACGAATACAACAGAAAAATGGAACTAGTGTACAAGGGACGTATCCACTAGTTCTTCTCTTATCCACCTGCTCCCGGAGATCTACTACCTTGTCCACTGCTCGGATGTTGCTCAGGCACCCACTGCTGCTTCTGCCTTGGTGGCTCCTCCAAAGCATGCGGACCAACTGTATGAGGAGTCGGACAGTCACGTGCCAGGTGACCCTTTCTGCCGCATTCATAACACTTCCTACTCCTCGTACGGCTGGCTCTATTCCTCTTGGACCTCTGCATCATTTTTCTACTGCCCATAGATGACTCGGCTACTAATCGAAAACCCTGCGGCAAAGGCAGAAGCTCCTGTACTCGCTCGGGGTGTAGAGCTACTGGCACAAAGTCCACCCTGAAGAAGGTCTCGAAGCCTTCCCATGTGGAGGTCATCCTGTCGCAAAACTGGAACAAGTGGATCCACCACCTGCCTGCTACTGCCTGAAGAAGGCTGGCAGCAAAGATCACAATGAGGTTTGCCGGCGTCCCAACTAGCCTGAAGACTCTCACCACAGCCTCCAGCCAATCCTCAGCCGCCTGCGGGTCCATCTCTCCCTGGAACCTGGGTGGTCTCTGGCACTGGAACTCGTGCAGCGCGCTCAAGTGGCGTGCATCACCTACTACTGGGGCTGGTGGCATCGGTGGCCCAACGTATGGTAGTATTGCTGGTGCCTCCGCTGGTGCCTCAACTACAAGAGGGCCCTGTACCGAAGCCTCATCGCTCGACAGATTGTCAGTACGCACATCCCTCTGGGCTCTAGCTGGTCGTCTGAGAAAAGGCATCCTGAAAGAAACAACGTGATACGGTAAAACGATTATACCTGGTGAGCTGACCTGGTTTGATATGATATTTAAAAACATCTGGAAATACACACGTAATCATTGTTTTCGTGCACAAAGTCGGAAATCAGTTGTCAGGGTCCTGGTGTAAGGATACGTCGGCCGCCCGCACCAACACTTGACTCCCTGAACTGAAAACCACACTCGGTACTCTTTACACTATCGCTTCACATAAAGAAAATATCAGAGTTATAAGTTATGCAGTAGAACTGACTCTTATGATACCAATTTGTCACGACCCGTCCTTGGGGCCCGTGTCGTGACTACCCCAAGCCCGCCTTCCATAGGACAGGGGCTGGTGACTAGCACCAAAGGCGTAAATCCCAATAACTGGGAAGGCATTGCCTTTATAAAAGTAAACAAAACACCACAGAGTACAAGTGGAAATAAAACACTAAGTACAAAGAGAAGTGATGAAAGGTAAATGGGACAGAATACAAACCCAAAAAGAATGTACAACTACAAATGAACAAAGTACAACAGAAAAAGTCAACAGCTGGAAGGACGGAAGCGGCTCTTGTGTCGTCCTCCACAGATCCTACCTGAAGGGTAGGTACATATGGCGCAGCTCCTGGATCATCCACCACGGATCCTACCTGAAGGGTAGGTACAGATAGCCTCCCCAACGCTCTCGACCGTCAACCTCCTCCGAGTGTCGTCCTGCCGTGAATTCCACCTCTGGATACTGACTTGTCGTGTAGTCCACCTCTGGGTACTGACTCGTCATGTAGTCCACCTCCGGGTACCGTCCAGTCCTCGAACACTCGGCCTCCGTCATCACTGCCCGTCATCTGTAACCAACACAATGAGGTGCGGGCATAGCCCGTGCAGGGGTGAGTATAACGATACTCAGTAAGGACCCCGAGACCCTTAAGGTATCACTAAAACCAACAAGGATAACCAAAAAGAAGATCTCAACATATAACCTCTACTTAGGTATATTCCCATACATATACCTATGTTACTAAGTAACTCATCTCAATCATGAGGAAACACAAGGGTCATAGACTCAGCTCAAACCAGGATTTTAATGATCGAAACCGTAACTACTGAAGAGCCCCGACTCTGGAGTGTACTGTGGTCATGTCACGACTCTGAGGTACTGCTCACTAACCTAAGACTACTGAGGTACTCCACCTGTCGAGTATTGTGGGCCTACTGCTACAACCTAGCGCTTCCCACCATGGGTCTGCCACTACAACCAAGCACACCCCCTCATAGCCTCAAGAGGTACTCCTTCTGTTGATTACAGCCAGTCTGCCACTACAACCAAGCGCTCCTCTGCCGTGGGTCTGCCGCTACAACCAAGAGCTCCCCCTCACAGCCTCCAGAGGTACTCATTCTGTTGAGTACCGCGGGTCTGCCTCTACAACCAAGTGCTCCTCCGCCGTGGGTCTACTGCTACAACCATGCGCTCCCCACTGGGCTATCCGAAACACACCGAGTCGATCGGTCAAGCAGTTGTCAGGTCTCAGCCAGCTACACGGTCTCCGTACACCGCACGCTCATCTCCAGGAGGGTCCGCTCCACGAGCTACTGGTCGATACCCCAATTATCACAAATATCTACGAAGAAGTATGTCAAAGGACTGCCTCGTCACAAGGGTCTCAACGCAATAGACGACGCGTCAATCAGACGCCCGGTCTGTGAGTTACTAGCCTTTTCGTCCCAGGGGCCCGGTTGGTTTCGTGAGTGAACCAACCCGGGCATATCTCAACTATACCCAGAAATCTCATAGGGTAAACTTAAAGAGACCGTTTCTCAACGTGATCACCAACGCCGCAGACGGTTCGTCAAACGGACGTTTGGTCTGAAAGATATCAGCTTTTCCGTTCCCGGGGCCCGGTTGGATTTCGGGTACAATCCAACCCTTCCACTATCGAACAACAACCAAAACTCGGGCGAAGTATGCCAAAAGTTCTGTCTCATCAAGAGGAAAATCAACAAGGCAGATGGCGTGTCAATCAGACGCCCGGTCTGTGAGTTATTGGCTTTTTCGTTCAGGAACCCGGTTGGATTTCGTGAGAAAACCAACCCGACCGCACTCCGACGACATCCATACCTCAATCAGATTAAGCCAAAAAATCCGTCTCACTTTGAGGAATCCATAAATGTCGACGGAACATCAATCGGACGTCCGGAGCTCAAGATATGAGCGTTTTTCCTCCGAGAGCCCGGTTGGTTTGGTATCCGAACCAACCCAGCCGAACCCAAAGTGTTCGGAAACTTTGAGTGCGATATACCGAAACGACCGTCTCTATCCAAGGATCACATCACCACTGACGGTGCGTCATTCGGAGGCCCGTAGCTCAAGATACAGGCAAAAGACCGAAAACGGTCCGAAGATGGGGGGTCGGGGCCCGGACCGACCCAGCCCGACCCCCCCTGGGTCGACCCGATCCGGGTCGATCCAACCCGGGTCCGGGTCTGACCAGGTTGAGCGTGACCCGGCCCGGCCAGGGCGGCCTGGCCCGGCCTGGGCTCGACCAGGCCGACGGGTCGGCTCGGCCCGGCTCGGCTCGGTCGAGCGAGGGAAGTCCAGGGCGGGGGCGTGCTGCCCCCGCGTGTCAACACCACGGCCCCCACGGGGGCCACTGCCGGTCAGCGGACGTGGCTTTACCGCGTCCCGTGTGCGTCAGACATGCGCGACCGCCGCCTCCGGCCGCCGGCGTTGTCGCGCCGGTGACCCGCGCCGCCGGTGGTTTCCACGGGCCACCGGAGTTGCTTCGGTGGTCCGATTCCACTTCTTTCTGCGTCGTAGCTCCTCCCGGGTCCCATTCTTCACTGTGGAATCAATGAATCACCTATGCGGCATGTTTTGTCGTCGCCCGCCAATCCGCGCATCAACGAAGAACTGCGGAGGGTTGTCGGGCCGTGTTTGTTTGGCCCGCACCCTCCGCGTTAGGTGATAACAATCGGGAAGAATAAATTATCTTATGAAAACGTAACAAGATACAATTTTAATAAATTAAAATTGTACTTTTGATCCGGGTTGATTGTTTTGAAAGGAAACAACCACGGAATAAAATTATTATTTCACAAACAAAACTCCTACCGATTTCCCGCAATCAAGAGTACACATCCCAAAACCAAACATCCCGCGGATCAACTTAATATTGAGTTGATCCACGTTCTTTATTTTCAAAAGGAAACATCCGAGGAAAAAGGGTATTATTATCGTCAATTAAAAACCCTACCTCAACGTCATCGAACGATAGTTCTTCACGGAATCGGCCATCACAGAACAAGAGGATCGTTGCGTTACGGAAGGGCGTCGCGTCGTCGCGGAAAGGCGTCGCATCGACGATCTCGAACGGATGTTCGAAGATTTTCTACGGAAGAAGGAAAGTCACAGAAGAACGTCGCGGGAGGAGAGTCGTCGGTGTCCCGTCGTCGATCTCTGTGGGGTTTGGCATTCTTCGTTGCCCTTCGTCTGAGGTTGGCGTTCTTCGCGTTCTTCGTCGAAGAAGAATGCTTTCCTCCCAAATTCTCTCCACGCCACAAGTCCAACTAAATAAAATAAGTTCAACCCTTATTTTATTATTGAACTATGATTTTGAAATTCAAAAGATAAGAAACGAACAATTAATTCGTTGAATTAATTGTAACGATTTAACTACCCAATTAATTGGGGCGTTTCGTAACCAGAAAAACGCACTGTTGACTTTCATTAATGAGGAGGTTTCGCGGGTGCGTTACTTAGAGGAAATGAAACGGTGAGGCTCGTGCGGGCCCCACCTCATAAATATCCTACCAAGAGGGTTGGATATTTTGGATTGCACCCTATCCTCTTCAACTCAGCTTATGTAGCTTTATGTGGCTTTAAGTGGCTTTAAGTGAAATAAAATAAAGTTGTCGCACCACTTTATTTTATTTTCTTCACTTAACCGCCAAAAATTAAAAACCACACCTCAGCAAACACAACTCCAGAAAAGGCGTTTCTAAGAAAATACCGACGCTACGATTACATCGGTTCCTTCGGAATTTGATTCCGAGCACCGGTTCAGAAGTTAGAAAAACCCATGCGTTCGTTCACTGAACGTACCCGAGAAAAACTTCGGAAATTGTTTCCGGGCACACCGGGCCTCTGAATCAGGCGCCGTTAGAAACAGCATTCTTTTAAAATCCCAAATAAAATTTTAAAAAAAAATTCCCTTGAAATTTCCAGGTCTTTACAATAGAGCATTGAAAATATATAAAAGGGCACCCAAAAAATGAAATCCATTCCCCCCACATGTAATCTTCAAAACATTATGCAATGAAAATCCATGTTGATAATGGGTGGGATAAGGAATTGGGATTTTAATGTGGATATCAAAGAAAAGGTTTTCATAGGCTTGAATGGGCTTTCAAAAGGAGGTTTAATGTATGGGAAATGGGAGGCTATTTGGCTATCATGATTCTCATTTGGTTCAGAAAATGCCTCTACCATTTTAATGTACACTAATGTAAGAAATTCAGATCGAAGGTCCACAAACTCAAGATTAACAAATGGGGGAGAAAAAACCCTCATTTTGATAAGATGGCCATTGGTGGCCGTGGAATGAATGCTAATTTTGTTCCACATGGTTGGGGAAAATCATTTCCCATATCAATAAGTGAGCATTCAAAATTTCATGGTTTTGACAGAATATTCATTATCCAAATTTATGATAAAAGAAAAAAAAATTTAGATTAATCCATGTTTTTTGACTTCCAAAAATGGTTGAACAAAATTTTAAAATTGCAAGGTGAGTAAGTATGAATCTTTTTTGTTCATTTTTTTTAAATTTTTAGGTTTTTTTGTGTTTTTAAATTACACACGCATAGCAAAGAGAAAGTGTAAAAAATTGATGAGGAAAGTGGTCAAAAAAATAACATAAGAATGAGGGAGGAAGAAAAGAGAGAGAGAGAGAGTCACGGAGAGAGAGAAGAAGAGTTAAAGGGAAAGAGGTTCCCCTGGTTTAGATTTGGTGGGTTTCCATTTCCATCCAATGGTGGGTCGACTGCCAAAGTTAGGGAATCGATGGAAGTCGATGTGGTTTCAGGATTGTGTGCCCTATCATGGTCGTGATTTAATTGATTTTCATTAACTGTGAAAGTCCTTTTGGAAGAGGGGTCTTGGACATACACTACACCAAATGGTTAAACATGAGAAACAATAAAAGGACCTTCCCAACAACAATTAAGATTACCACGGTGATGCCGAAATCAAGAGTTCAAAAGTAATACCTTTTCTCCTTCATGGAATACCTTTCTCAGGATGTGTTATTCATGGAGTACCTTAGCCTTTTCTTTGTACATATTGGAATTCTCATAGGAATCAAGTCGAAACTCCTCCAGTTCAGCCAATTGCAACAATCTTTCTTTACCAGATTGTTCACAATCAAAATTATAGGTTTTCACAGCCCAAAAAGACTTATGTTCGATTTCAACTAGTAAATGACATGAATTACCAAAAACAAGCCTAAAATGAGACATCCCAATGGGTGTTTCATAGGCAGTTCGATAAGACCAAAGTGATTCGCCAAGTCTTTCAAGGCAGTCTTTTCTAGTGGGTTTTATAATTCTCTCAAGAATGTTTTTCACATCTCTATTAGAATGTTCAGCCATGACATTTGTTTAGGGGTGATATGCAGTTGCTATTTTTTGTACAACACCATTCGTTTTGAAAAGACATTACATGGTTCTATAACAAAAATGGGTTCCGGAGTCACTTATCAAGGCACGTGGGAGCCAAATTGGGGGAAGATGTTTTTTTAGGAGCTCACTAAAATTATGAGAATCATTATTCTAGTGTGTTTTTCCTCTACGCACCTAGAAACATAATAAACCACAAGAAGAATGTATCAGAGTCTATTGGAATGGGGAAAAATCCCATGAAATCGATGCCCCCAACATCAAATATCTCACAGAAGATTAATGTCTTTTGGGGCATTTCATTTATTTTTGAAATTTTTCCAATCTTTGGGCAAGTGGGACATGATTGACAGAACTCATGTGAGTCCTTCAAGAGTGAAGGCCGGAAGAATCCAAAGTCTAGGACCTTTTGGGATGATCTTTTTGGTCCAAAATGGCCACCACCAGGCATTGGGGAAACAAATTCTAATATGGAAGAATGGTCATTTTCATCAACACATCTTATAATTACCATGTCTACCCTAGTTTTCCAAAGTTTATTTTCCTCCCAAAAATAGTATTTTGAATCACTTTTCAACTTTATTTTTTTATTTTCAAAACCTTTCTCGAAAACACCAAAAAACAATTAATATACAATTGGGGCATAGAATGGTATTTCTGGAGTGAGAGATGAAAGGTGCTTAGTTGGAAATTCTAGATCAATTATTTTAGAATGAGAAGAATTACAAATTCTACTCATGTGATCACCTATAGGGGTTTCTTTTCCTAGTTTCTATTGGATTTCAAGGTCAAAATCTTGGAGCATTTGGATCCATCTTATTAGCCTTGGTTTGTAATCACTTTTCTTGAGTAAGAACTTTAGAGAAGAATGGTCTGTAAAGATGATAATTTTAGAACCTAAGAGGTAGGGTTGGAATTTATCGAAGGCAAAAACCACTGATAAAAGTTTCTTTTCAGTCACAGTGTTGTGAGATTGAGTTTTATCCGATGTTTTTGAGGAATAATAGATGAAATAAGGAATTGTTTCTCTTCATTGAGCAAGAACTGTCCCAAAAGCTCTATTAGAAGCATCAGAGATCAACTAAAAGAGTAAAGACCAATCTGGTGGTTGGATTATTGGGGAAGATGTAAGAGTAGTTTTTTGTTCAATGAAGGATCTCTTGAAAACCACATAGAAATGGAAAGTGACATAATTTTGGAGCTACTAAGTAAGTGGGAGAGAAATCTTACTGATGTTATGGTTGAATTTCTGATAGAAACTAGCATGACTGAGAAATGAACGGATCTCTCGAATAGATGTGGGTTCTGGAAGTGATTGGATCACTTCAATTTTGGCTGGATCAACTTCAATACCCTCTTTTGAAACTATGTACCCTAGAACAATCCCATTTTCATCCATGAGGTGCAATTTTTCAAAATTTAACACAAGGTTACACTTGCCACACTTTTGAATGACTAAAGAGAGAATTCAAGAATGATTCAAATGACTCGCCATAAATGGTAAAGTCATCCATGAAGGCTTCCATGAAGTGTTCAATTAATTCAGAAAAGATACTCATGAAACACCTCTAGAATGTTTTAGAATCATTGAAAAGGCCAAATGGAATTCTTTTGTATGAATATGTACCATAGGGGAATGAGAACGTTGTCTTTTATTGGTCTTGATGTGTGATTGGGATTTGGAAGTAGCTGGTGTATCCATCAAGAAAGCCATAATGTGACTTTATAGATAATCGTTCTAGAATTTTATCACGGAATGGAAGAGGTTAGTGATATTTTCTTGTTTCAACATTCAATTTGCTATAGTTGATTCACACACGCTATTTGATTTTCACTCGAGTTGTGATTACCTCCCCATGTTCATTTGTGACAACTGTTTTCCCACCCTTTTTAGGTACAACATGAATTGGAATAAACCATTCACTATCAAAACAATTTTATATAATACTAGCATGAAGAAGCTTGGTGATATCATCCTAAACTACCTCATGTATGAGTGGATTGAGTATTCTTTGTGGTTGTCTAATTGGTTTGGATGATTCCTCAAGATGGATGTGATGCATGCAAAGAGCAGTGTTGATTTCTGGTATGTCATCTAGGGTCCAACCCAAGGCCTTTTTGTTTTCCTCTAACACTTGAACATGTTTGGACTCCTCGATTTTGGTATGTGAAGAGGAGATAATGATAGGATAAGGGTGATCATGGAAAAGGAATACATATTTTAGGTGTTCAGGAAGAGGTTTCAGATCAGTCTCATCTTTCATTTGTTGGTTAGACAACTCAAGAATAGAGGAAGGGACTTCAGATGCTTCAGATTCATTTTCCTTAATACTATCCTAGGTGGAGTAGTAGATATCAGAGTTCATGTGGTATTCGAGAGAGTTTTCAAGTTCCTCTAGATTGATAGAGTCTATGAGTGAGAGTTCCGCAACAACATCACCATTTATGACTTGGTTAATCATGGTGAAGATTTCACAAGATCCTTCATTATTTGAAAATGAATAACATGAGGGATTGGGGTTAAATTTACTCTTAAAAGTGTACTCAGGTGCATGGATTGAGAATGCATTGTGATCCTCATATGGGTATCGCATGGCTTGGAAAATGTTGAACTTGACCAGTTGGTCACCAAATTCCATGGATAAGATGCCTGAATGGACGTCAATCTTAGTTCTAGCTGTCATAATGGCCTTCCTATAATTATGGGAGATCTAGAAGAGTTCATATCACCTTCCATGTCAAGGACATAGAAATCAGCAGGGAATATAAGATCATTCACACAAACAAGGACATCCTCAATTATACCCTCAAGACTAGTAGTGCTTCAAAAGGCCAATTGAATTAAAACACCCATTGGATGTAAGGGATATAGAAAAAGTTTGGAGAAGATATATTTGTGCATGAAATTAATTGAGGATCCTAGGTCTCAGAGTGCATAAAAGAAGGTGTAACTTCCAATTTGTCATGGAACTGTAAAGGTCCCTGGATCTTTTCACTTTATGAGAATAGATTGTTGGGTGTAAACTTTTCAAAGGTCATAAGTTTCCTATTGTGGGTGCACAATTCCATAAGAAACTTCGATTAATTATGGATTTGTTTAATGGCATCTGATAGGGGAATTCCAACTTCAACAATTCTATACATGTCGAGCATTTCAAGATCGTGTTCAAAGGACTTCTTTGGATTAAAAATAGATTTTGGAAAAGGAATTGGATTACTAAGTGAAATAGAAGGAGGTGAGGGAATGAATTCAGAATCCTTTTCAATTTTCTTTTTTCTTTTCATATTCTATGGCAACATTTAAAGGGGGTTGGAGGACTAATCTTGGGGCATAACAATTTTCTTTCTCGATCTAAGTGAAATTGAACTTACATTACCCCGGGTGATGGGTAATGGTTGAGTTGGGAGTTGGGAAGAATTTTATTGTTGTAGCTAGCTTAGGTGGGATTCATGTTGAACAATTTGGGATTCAATGTTTTTGAGGTTGGAATAGGTGAAGGAGGAAAGATCATTAACCCCACATTCCCATGGTTTCTTGGAATAAGAGGCATATCCCGAATTGGGATTTCCTTGATTTTGGTTATTTGGAAAGTGATTGTATTGGTTTGGGATTTGGGAAGGATCATTAGAATAGTGGAATCCTGGTGAAGGATTGTTCCTTTTTTGTTCCAGAACAAATAGATAAGGTTGTTGGAAGATACTCACACCATGACCATATTGAAACTAGTTTGGGTTTTGAGGAGGGAATTGAGGGGGATGTGAGACGAGATTATCATACCATAGGCCTTGGATATAGAAAGAAGAGAAGGGCTCAAAGTGAGGCTGGTTGAAGTTTCTAATGAACTGACCTAATTGTTAAGGGTTGGGGTTCCGGTGAGCATATGCTGCATTGAGCTCCATTGGTCTAGATGAATCAGATTGATCCTCTTGAAGTTGTGGGAATGTGTCTGTTGGATGAGCTAGTGAGTTGAATATTCCATAGTTTTTTACATGTCTAGGATACATATATTGTGGAGAAGATGTGGTTGGGGCTTTTGATGCCACAACTAGTTTTCGCAGAAGACCTATAAGTTCACTCATCCACTCAGTCATCTTGTACAGTGCTATGGATTGATTGTATTGGACTTGTTTTACGTGATAATTTTATCGAGTATGTAATTTTTGTGTGTTTGAATACATGTTGCTTATAAGATCTCATGTAACTGCAAGAGTTTTATCAACAAGATCACCACCACATGCGGTATCAATGAGAGATCTCTCCAACACCAATAACCTCTCATACAAGTATTAGATCAAGAGATGATTAGGGATTTGGTTGTGTGGGAAGGTTGCAACAAGCTTTTTGAACCTCACCTGGTACTCATGGAGTGATTCACTTGGGAATTGATGAATACCACTTATTTCCTTCCAGAGAGAAGTAGTATGAGAAGTAGGAAAGAATTTCTCTAAGAAGAGTCGCTTCATGTCATTGCATGTGGTTATGGAACCAGGAGGAAGGTAGTAGATCCATGACATGGTGGAGTCAGCTTGGGAGAAAGGGAATGCTCGAAGTTTTATTTGCTCCTCAGAAACCCTTTTAGGAATCATGGTAGATCACACCACATGGAACTCATTAAGGTGGAGATGCAGATCCTCACCAGCTAGCTAATGGAAATGAAGAAGAAGATGAATCAAACCTGATTGGAGTTCGAAGTCTGACTCTATGTTTGGATATTGAATATCAAGAGGTTGGAAATTCATATTAGGGGCAATGAGTACTTTAAGTGTTTGTTCCCCAAGACTGGCTATATTTAATTCAATTGGTTGAACAAGGACTAGTTCTTGAATTATTTTATTATCCCTAATGTTTCTCCTAAGTTGGGGAAGTGTTCAATCAATTTCAGGGTCAAATAATTTTGAGGGATTGTTTGGGAGGCTGCAGGGAATTCAAAGAGATGTTGGAAGAAAGAGAAAGATGGGTTTTTATTTTTTTATTTTTCTTTTAGGATTTTTATGAGGAAGGTGGGTTTTTCATTGTGTTTTTGGTTTATTTTTTTAGTTTTTTTACAATAACTAGAAACTAAAGTCTAATTAATTTCACTATCCCTAGAAACAATTCCATTTGAAAGTGTGTTCAATTGTATCCTATAGACCATTAAATGGTTTGATGATCTACTAATCTTTATAGTAGAACTTGAGTCGAATCCTTGGCGATGATACTCTCTTAATAGCCGAATGTTTTTAGATGATTTTATTTTGATTGGGACGATTTGTTTTCAAAGAATAAATGAAGTGAATAATGATTGGTGTTTAAATTAATAATATTAATAGATTGTGGTGATTTAATTTTTAGGGATTTAAGCTTGTGATATCCTTGGTCTTTGTTTTATATTTCATTAAAATTGACACTGACTTCACAGGATAATGTTGATGGGAATTCATAAGTGTTAAGGATTTAATACAAGACTAAACATATATTAGGGTTCTAATATCAATTAGAGATTGTTTATGGTAGTGTATTTATGGTTCCAATAATCCATGGAAACCACACGTTAAACAAATCATGTCATTAATCCATGACATTCTACATTTAACATACACAATGTTAATTTATAGAATATCCATCGTGCAAATTCTCTCAATCACTTAACATTGAAAAATTATAACTCACCCTAATGGTAGATTTACTCAGCCATTGTATTGGTTAATAATCAGGTAGTAATGTTTATGAATATTAATTATAAATAGATGAAAAATAAAGGGATAGGAAAAGAATTGTGCGTAGAACACACACACACAAATAGTGAAGGGAATTAAATACTAACTTTAGATTAAATGAGAATGAATAATAAGGGAAACAGATTCAACTATATTTAAACTATTTTAAGACCACTAATATTATTTAACATTTTTGGATTAGAATAATAGATGAATAATAAGAAACATGCATTAAAAATGAATTAAAAAAACCAAGACTTACTAGATTACAAACGTGGAACAACACCAAAGTAAACAGAAACAAAGAGAGGATAAAGGGTATATCAATTGAAAAAATGAGTATGAAAGGTCCTCCTAATAACTTTTCAAGTATTTGGTTGTACCAATTTGTGATCCTCTCTTCTGAAATTCCATCCCCTTTGAAGGAGAGGAGGGGATGTATTTATATCCCAAGGAAGTGGACTGTTTTCATTCCCAATCTTTCCCTCCACTTGGATCAATGATTTCGACATTTATTAAGCCGAAACGCGAGCTATATAATCCTTAAAAGTTATAGATATTAATATTTTATGACTACTATCAAAATGTAGAGGCATTTAGACTTATGGATCCAAATTTATGGCAGTTTTATTAAGAAATGTTAAACTGTCCATTTCAATCCATACTTTTTAGAAGTCTGTAATGTGAATTGGTTTATCAATCGGAATATGCCTTCAAATACAAACACTTTATTAAATAATGTTGGCCCCCAATATCGTCTCTTGAACACTTAAAAATCTCAAATTTATTGGATGATTACATCTTGAGATATATAATGAATATTTTACTATTTTTATTTCCTAGCCAGAATGGTGGGCTGAGATTAAATGAATCATTTGGGACCATTTTATTTGGATTTGGGCCTTGAATGTTTTTTCCAAGACTCCTTATGTTTTCCCTCGAAATTTTGAGGAGAATAAAAACATTTTGAATTCTTGATGGTGCCCATAAATTAAATCTTCATGGATGATCCAGTTTCTTCACAGATTTTGTGGGTCTTCTTGTGTGGTCCATATGTCCCCTGAAATGGGGAACGTGCCAATGATTTCTTCTAATGATATGTGGGAAATTGAATAAGGAGTCCAAATAAATAATAATAGAACAATTTGGATCAGTAGGGTGAGATTTATAAATAAAAATTGTAAATTGATCAAATTGGACTACTTCTAAAAATGCTAAAAAATTATACTTAGTATTAAAACATTAATATTTCACACAAATTATGAACATTTAATTTAAAATAAGTAAATAGAGTAAATAATAAGTCATGAAACTATTAATAACATCATATTCAAACCAAATTTAGGTCTCAAAAAGATCATGCAGTTAATTATTATAAAGTGTGGATGTTAACCCATAAGTTTAACATCTTCCATAAGGACTTTGGTCACCTGACCTAGAAAGAAAGTTAGATTGAAACTACGTCCAATATTAGGGGTTAAAACATCACTTTGTATCCCATGATGGAAGAAATTAATTCAAAAATAGTTCTTAAAAACATCTCCCTACATCAATAGAGTTTTGACATTGGGAAAGAGGACTTTGATGCTTACCAAAATGATGGATGTGCCCATGTCCTGAGGTATAATCATTGTTAATTATATAATTGAGAATAAATCCATATTTTTTTATGGAAATAAGGTTTGTTAGGTGTTTAATATGATGAATTTTGGTGTTATTTAGAATGGAACAAAATACTACATAATTTTAAATCATGCATCAATGAGGTGAACAATCCAGATTTAAATTATGTGCAGAGGAATTTTTCATTGTAGTTAATGTCTTATGACATGGAAAATATGTCAAGAGACAAAGAATAACATTGACGTCTAAAATTTTTCATATGATACGTATACCATGTAGTTTAACATCATATTGTCAGTACGAAATGATACACAGTTTAAAGGCTTATATCCTGGATATTCAACACTGTAAAGTTTAACATCCATCTTCTAGGATGATTTACATGTGATTACACAAAATACTTCATTAGGAACCCTGCACTGGTTAGTGTTGTAATGTGCTCTCCTTTCATTGAGATCAATGAATAATCTCCATTTGAATGGACCTTTTTTATAGAGTAATGTCTCATACACATTGGCTCATGTATTTGAGGATAAATTCCTAGTATCGCTGGATTCCAAATGATTAGTACCAATTATATATGGAGGACCAAATAGATCCGGTATTTCTTATTAAAATCATAAACTATTAGATTATGATAGACATATATTGATTCAAAGTGTAAAATCTTTTTTTCATTTAGTTTAACTAATTAATCCAACCAATCCTGTGATTTCTCATCCATGGATAGCCAATCAAGGATGTGAAAACGAAGTGATGTAAATTATACCTAAATGGGAAGGACAACTTTTGTTCAATAAAAAAGTGAATATGGGGTTACGTGCATGGTAGTATGGGTTTGGGTTTCGTAACACCATAAGGAATGAAAGTGTTTATCAGGTTAATATTTCTCATCCTTATCCACCATATTTAAGAGTTTGTTCAACATGGACTTGTTAAAGGGGTCTATATAATAGTTAGTCATTATATGATAGTGAAATGAGTGGTTGGATCTAATATTACAATCAGGATATAGATTTTACACATAAATAGAATATAAATTAATGTTGTTTACCATAATTATTTTATGAGGGGCATCAAATCTGTTAATGATGTTGGATTTCATACACGTGACCATGAATTTGGCCCTGAAATCTATGAGGTGTATTACCTTAGAACATTTGGACAATAAATTGGTAACAATTAATATGTATTTGAACTATTTGAACATATTAGGAGGGTATGGTTACACAATATCCATTACCCATATTGAAAATGGATAGGATTATTTCGATGTATGTATCAACTATGGGGGTTGATGTTTTAAGTTGTCATGAACTTATATGTAATGACTCTTTTTGGTGAATTTAGTGACATCATGTTTCAACAATGGCCAGAATTATCCAAGCCTTCAGATTTTGTGGGCTATCTTGTATCCTAACTAGTGGGCACCATAGAAACCTATGTGAAAGTATTCCCTGATAGTAGTGGTATCATATCAATCAATAAATCAAATAAGGACTCTGTTAAAGACTCCTTATTAGAGTAATATCTAGTGATTTTGGCCATCATAAAGAGTGATGATTGTTTCTCACTACTAGATATGCTCTTTCCTAGATTTTTCCGATTGAAATATTCTATTTTGGAGGTAGTCCATTATGGGTATTAACCATGTTGTGGAATTGAAAAATTTATCCGGGAGGGGGATCATTCTATTGATCTATTATGCTCTAATTTTAGCAAATTGTGAGGCATTCAGCGAGGGGAAATTATGATGATTGTTTTTTATTGGTTTAGATATACCAGATTTGAAGCTATGTTTTCCAATGCATCATTCTTGGTATTATATATTCTTGAAGTGAACTTTTTCATTAACCCTCTGATATAGTCTGTCATGGGGATAATCTCTTCTTTCTGAATGCATAATCCTTGTTAATATTTTTGATTAAAAACTAATAATTGACTTTCACCTATTAGATTCCCACTCGTATTTGGAGTTCCATATATAGGGATTCATTGTGGTCCTAAAAATATAAATAACTATTTGTATACCCTTTCATAATAGGAATGAGAATGGGTTGACTTCCTTTATTGGGGAAATGAGAATGATCCCCAAAAAAATAATTTGAGCTTAGGTTCTTTAATTCTTTTCCTTTTAGGGGTTTTAGAGGCAACATCAATATAAATTTCCCATGATTGTGTTCCATGTTGAATAGAAAATATATATTCATATGGAAACTCATATTTTAACGATGTTAATTTTATAGACTACTGGCGTTTGAGAAAATATGCCAACACATGGACTTTCACAACATTCTATGTCATGACCTATATATCCAACTGCTAAAGGATAATGACCCACCAAGAAAAATGTCCTATCAACATAGGATGGATGATCATATATTTGAGAGGGTTATTGAGAGAGACCAACTAGACATCACAGTTCTACATGTAGTGCCTCAATTTCTAATCCACATTGATTAATTCTAGTGAACTCTTCTTATTATCTTTATAATGACTCTCATCATTTATCCTGGTTAAAATGATATAATAAAAGTTGTTTTCATTGCTAATATCATTCTTTTTCCCTATAATGTGCCTACAGATCAATCTAGGGCCATAACATATAAAACAAGAGGATTTCCCTCAATAGATGGAATTATCACAGTGGGATCAAGATATATTTGATTAGGACAATGAATTAATTATAGAAATAATTATTTAATTGATATACGACCTCTTTATTTATCAATTTTGTGAATGGAAAAACTTTCCCGCAATGTTGGACATAAAGAACATGATGTAGGATTAGTGAACTTGAATTCATTTCAACTATTTATGGTTTCAAGGATTTTATTTTCTATGTATAGACTTTTTTTATCAAGATAGAATTTGATATAATAATATAATACAATGAAGATGAAAAATATTCCTGAGGATACCATGAAGGCAAATTTCATGGGATTCATCTTCAGGATATGCTGCCCCTGTTTGTGGAAGATGGTCTATAGAGAAACTAGGTGGTCTAAAATAGTGGGGATTTAACCATAATATTTTACAAAAATGAACTTAAAAAATATTCACATGAAATGAATTAAGATGTGATTAATGACACATTGATTTGTGCCATATTCATTCTTCATGCCAGTGGGAATTAACAGATAGAACTATACTCCCTAGGGGGCCTAAAGGTTGTGTATTCTTCATGTTCTTAGGCCACATGAATTTTCTTGTACACTGAATAGCCATCCATAAAGGATAGATATTGATAACCAACCATTGAATCAATAAGTAGTTCTATTATCGGGATACGGAAATATTCTTTTGAATAGTGTCAGTTAAGATCACTAAATTTGTTGGAGATACTGATATTCACATTCTTCATCTTTACCTGGATGATGTTGGAAATCCATTTCGGATACTAAACATACTAGATAATATCATCCTTGATAATTTTTTCCAAACCAACCTTAATTTTGGAGGCAATGGTTATGGGTATCAATTTTGGTTCCTGTTGGTATCCATAGTTTTCATGAACCAACCTGGGTTGATTATGAACTAGTCACCCAAACCTATCAATGAAATGGACCGAAGAGCATTCCCAATCCCCATAGTGTATAAACTGGTGTCGGAAATCCAAAAATATATATGGGAATGGTTTATGCCCAAAATAATTAACTAGTACCAAATAAAAAGACAAAACAAACTAAAATCTTAGAAATATTAAACAACTAAACCATAAACAGATAAAAAACTAGTTTAGATACAAGATACAACTAAACAAACTGTGAAATAAAATAAGAAAACTAAACAATTGAAACATGACTTCTATACAACACTGAGGTCACCACCAACCATAAGACCAAACATGATCCAACACTAAGCAACTGAACTAGGAACCTACAAAAAGTATTGACCTTCACCTGAAAAGATAGGATAGGCATGATCACTAAGATGATCAGTAGGGTTGACAAGATAAACCATAGAATACAGCCTATACTTTCCCAAAACAATATTGAAACGCTAGTTTGAAATACAGGTATGAAAATAGGGTTCTCATTTTCAAGTAAACAAAATCAATTTTCCCATTTAAAAATCCAACTCACAAAACACTCCATTTTCAAAACATTTTACCATTTTATAAATAAACTAATAGGTAATACCATGGTTGTTCTAAAAGAAATAAATAATCAATAAAATTTAGAATAATCTAATAGATATAGTTAAATGTAAATACGAAAATCATGGAATAACCATGGGAAATCCTAAAAATCCATAGAATACCCCTAGTCATACTCAGTTCGGAATGACATGTCGTCATATGGTGAAGCCCCATAGTCAATAACAAACTGATCACCACTGCATCAAAATTAGCAACACTTACCATATAATCTCTATATCTACTAGTGGGTACCAAACCGTCTAATTAGATCCATTAAGAAAATATCACTCAACCCATTAAAATACACCCAGGAACCCATGGTGTTAATAGTAATGTTTTATAAGTAAGAGGCCCTTTCATGCGTGACTCACCTTATATGTCATCACCGCACTTGCCCACCCCAAACACGGACACCATATACGATAACCCATAAAGGGATATCCATACTATATAGGTGCACCATAAATAAATACATATACACTTATATCACATATTCAGATCATATAATTGAAGGTCGAAACTGGGATACTATGACATATAACCTTTCAAAACATTTCACTAAAAAATAATGTTTCCAAATAGGCACATTGTTTCAAAAACAAAATCCAATCAAAGAGTCACCACAAATATTACACTAGAGCTAGAAGTGACAAACATGCCTTTAACGCGACATTTCAAAAATCATTACCCAAAACATCACATAAATAAAAATTTTACATTTTTAATGCCAAATGACTCATTAAGATCCAAACACACACACCAAACAATTCATTTTTACCAAAAAGGTCTTTACCTTTTTGAAACTCACACCAAAACATGTTTAAAATACAAACATCCAAATCTAAGGACTCATTAAAAGCCGTGTTTTAAAAAACACATGAGGTAATACGCTCTCAAATCTCATTTTAAAAATTCTTTAGAAAACACACAATACATAAACCTTTATTGTAAAATTTAAAATCCTTTTTGGAAACCAATGTTTAGAAAAAAATACATCTTTTTGGGTACCATCTTCATTTAAGGGTGTCCATGTGCGAACCTAGAGCACCCACAAATGCTATAACATCCAATGGAACATTTTAATGTTTTAAGAGAACCCTGAAAACCCATTCCCTTAAAATCACCATTCACATTCATTAAGAAAAGCACAACAACCCATTTCCAAGGAATTTTAGCACACATGACAAGATATAACACAACTCAAACCAAATACACAACCCCAAAAATTCCATCACAACATCACAAATGAATAAACATTTTGTAAAAGGCCCAATTCCAATTTATATGATCAATGTTATTTCTAAAATCATTTTTGGTACCATAATCCTATGTAATTTACACCAATTAGAATATAAATCTATTTTTAATAAGAATAATCATCATGAAACCAACATTTTTATCAACCCATGAGAATAAAAAAGGTGTGAATAACATATTAAAAGGAATTAGATATATGAAAGTGTGAAAGGATAATTCCAGAAAGGAAAACAAGGAATCGCCTACAATCCAAGCACAAATGGAACATTATTCTAAGGAGTTGAAGAATAGGGCCCTATGGATAAACCACACACCCTAGCTGCAAAGAATCACCACCCACACACAATCCCTTGAATTAGAGTTCAGCTAAATTAAAATCCCACCAAGAGGAACCCTAAAACAAAGGTAAATATCACCAAAAGCGTAGCATAACTAGAGCTAAGACTAGAAAGAGTACCAGTGCATGAAGGTGTGGTAGATCGTGTTAGAGTGAGTTGGGGGGTCATGCAACGCCAGAAGAGTGGGAGAATGGTCGCGTTGAGATGCAAGTCGACCGAAGGTTGGGAGGTCGGGCCGCTTGAAGAGTATCATAGAGGGGAGGGTTGGTTAGCACCACGTAGAGTGGTGAGGGGGTCAGGCGTAGGTTGAGTCGAAGGTGAAGGGGTAACGAGTGAGGGTGAACAATGCGTATGGAGAGGATGGAGTGTAGGTAGATTAGGGTTCTAAAAAAAATCTCTAATAATAATAATAATTATTATTATCATTATTGTAAAAATAATAACCCTAATGATAATATAATAATAATTATTATTATTATTCATTAAATTTTTATTTTTTCCCTAATAATTTTTATTATTTAGTTATTTTTATTTATTTTATATTTTTTACACCGAGTAGGCCACACGACATGGATACATGGTCTTCCAGACCGTTCTCCAATCGTATGTAGGATAAAAACTCCCCTGTGAGTTTCAGAATATGAAATTCTTACATGGGACTCAATCCAAACCTCATCCGAGAAAAATTCAAGGCCAAGGAATTGTAAAATAATAAGTATCCGAGGTCGAGGTGTGACATTTATCCCCACCACAAACACTTTTTTCCCACATAAAGTCACTACGCCAATAGTTAACACAAATCAAGTCCATGACCAGACTAAACCAAAGGAAACTATGATCATTGGGGTGACCATTCCCAACAGACTTCACACTCAACCAATTCAATAAAACCCACTGCCCGGGATTGAGGGAAGAACACAAGAGGGTTCTCCCCACCACAAAGATTTATTAATGTGGAATCCTCGAAACCCAAACACACCACCCCCAGGGGGTAACGTGGGAAATCCCAAACCAAACTTATTCAATTTCTCCACATGGATAGAACAACACACCTGGACTTATAAAGAATGTTTTCTACAAGAATAAATGACATCTGAGGATGAGAAATTAACTCAATACCTCCTACACCGACTGAATAAAATCCTTACCACAACCAGAGACTAGGGAATTTCTATCATAATCTCAACCCACATTCTTAACTCCAACAGAACAACTCCACCCCTTGGATTAAAACCATTGCATGGAAAACCAGAACCGCAGGACACTAGGATGGATAAATCCCCTATAAAAATGAAACACAGGAGAGGGAAACCCATGGAGAGTATACCAAACAATGAAATGTACCAAAAACACCAACCCATTAATTTCAAGAAATCAAAAAATACCCTAACAAACACAACCAAGACCAAACTAAAAATCAGAATAAGTCTCTTTATTTATGGGTCCAACACCCTTCAAGGAACCCAAATGATTTATAAACCACATTAAGAGAAGATAATGCCGCTTGGATTGTGGTAGAGTGATCTCATCACACCACCACAACAAGGATGATCTTACGATGTTTAACAGAATAGAACAAGGAAACTTTTCATTTTTCCGTCGCAAAGATGAAAACATGACTTGGATAGAGGTTATACACACCTTCAGAAACTTCTAATTGTATGCGAGGTTCACCTAGAGATCTGTTGTTGGGGCCCTAATGGATGAAGCATCACATGCCTCACAGTCATGCATTATCATCATCTGGTCCCCAACTCCTTCTTACTCCTGATGATTCAAACAACCGAAACAGTGGTGCGTTTTCATAGGGATGCAACACAATGACTTGAAATTCATGAATGGGCCTCACCAATGGCCCATCAGAAAGTGTTCTGATGAACTATATGTCAGAACCAACTAGGATATCATTGCGCAAAGAGGTTCCTCAAGCATAGTATCTTCTCTAGATAGGGAAACCTCATGAAGAATGACTACCCTTTAACCACACCCCAAATCTTAATGATTATGAGGCACCCAACCTCTACAAGTCCAAAGTTGTACCCTCCATTAAAACAAAAAAAAATGCACTCTAACAAACTCAGGAGTTCTCAAGCACCCAAAGACATGATCTGCACCTATGAAACCACTCCAATACTTGTAAGTGAACTCAAACACCCCAAAGGAAAAGAAACACCTAAGAGGAATAAAAAAATGGGCATGGATCACAAGAAAAATTAGCGATATTTCTGGGTGGCATACTCAAAACAACATGAAAACAGAACTGAAACCAGTATCAATCCCAAAACACAATTATAAACAACACCCTCAGGTCCAAACAATCAGCTCGGAAGCCAAAAGAACTTGAACACAACTATTTTTTTTTTCAAAACTCCCATTTCATATACATTTTCCAAATGCCCATATTTTCGATCGACATTAAAAATAATGAAACCCTACTTTTAAACCAAATTTATTGCCCAAAATTTTATATCCCATTTCAAAACAACCATTTCCCATTAAATTTTTAAAACTCACCTATGGTATCTTATGAAACGTCGCTTCTGAGTTCATAAAATCCCTCTTACATTGTCCATGAATAAGTGCCCCCACACACTCAATATACATACCCACAAACATGCGACCCTTCATATAGAGTTCCAAGGTACAAACGTCTCTTTTCCTTATCAAATCCAATCACATACCCAATTTTCCAAATCAAATCAAATCCTCTTTAAAAATCCACTTTGCCCTTTTAAAACCATATTTGGAATGAATTCAGATTCCAAATCCGTTTTTTGTTTAAATATCCTCTTTAAAATTCAAAAACCACTCACAAAAAATGAATAAAAACATAGCACAACCAACCACAAACCACTAGAATGAAGAACTAATGCCTATGCCTAACTCGATGACATGGTGGTGAGATATGCCCCATGGTTGGAATGACACTAAGAGAACCTTGAACTTGGATATTGGACCCCACATGGGTCACCAACCCATGTGATTCCACAACATAACCCAATTCACCTCCATTATTATCCCTCAATCCCAAACTACCCAGGAAAAAAGACTGAAATCCTGGACTAACCCTGGTGACTCGAGGATCAGTGAGAGGAAGAGTTCGGAACACTCTTCTCATACCTACCTACCGAGTCTTGAAAATATTAATATCCTTCAACCAAACACCAAAAAAGGTCTTACTCTGATACCATTTTTTCATTAACCAACCTGTGTCAACATTTAACCGGTCACCCGAAACGATCGGTGGCATGGCCCTAAGGGAGTTCCCAATCCCCATAGGATCACAACTAATTCCAAACATCAAAATATTCATATGGTAATGGTTTAAGCCAAAAAATAAATATCCAAGAGTAGATAAAAAGATAAAATTGACTAAAAGTGTATTAAAATTAAAAAACTGATCCACAAAAAATAGCCAACAGGTTTAGAAACAAGATTCAACTAAATAGACTGAGAACTAATATAAGAAAACCGAATAGTTGTAACTTGATTTACATGTGACCCTATGGTCACCAGCAACCATAATATTGAACCTGATCCAACATTGAGTAACTAAACTAGGAACCTATAAAAAGGATAGACCATCAACTGAAATGACCAGATAGGATTGAGCACAATGATGCTCAGTAGGGTTTCCAAGATAAACCGCATAATCCAATATCTCCTTTCCCCAAACAATCAATAAAAACCATTTTGAAATATAGGTATCAAAGTATGATTTTCATTTTCAAGTAAAAAAAATCATTTTTTCCCATTTAAAAATCTAACACCCACCACACACCATTTTCGAAACAGTTTACCATTTTATAAGTAATCTAATAAGTAATACCAGGTCTATGCTAAAAGAAATAAATAAATAATAAAATATGGAAATAAAATAATACATATAGATGATTGTTAATAGTCAAATAAATCAATAACTATGGGATATTCTAAACATCTCTATTAGACCCCTTGACATACATGGTTTGAAACCACTAGATGGTGTATGATGAAGGCCCATAGTCTATAACCAACTGATCACCCTTGTGACAAAACCAATGACACTCCCCATCTAGCCTCTATATCTACTAGGATTATCATCCCGTTTAATCGGGGTTTGTAAGAAACCGTGACACAACCCTCTAAAAGATTCCTGTGAACCCAAGGTGGTAATGGTAATTCTGTGTAAGTAGAAGGCCCTCATGTGTATGACTCACCTTACCTGCCAGCACCAAACTTTCCTACCAAAAGTACAGACTCCCAATATGATAACCCATAAGGGGATATCCCTCCTTTATTGGTGCCCCATAAATATATACATACAGACTTAGATCACTTATTCACATCATATCATCGAATGTTTCAACTAGGAAACTATAACATATTAACATTTAAAACATTTCACAAAACATAAAGGTTTCTAAATAGGCACATAGTTTCCAAAAAAAAATCCTTTCAAATAGTCACCACAAATATTACACTAGAGTTAGAAGTGCCAAATGGGCCATTAATGTGGAATTTCCAAAAGAATTACCCAAACAATCACACAAGCACCAATATTACATATTTAATTCCCCAAAACCCCTTAAGATCCAAACACACACACTAAAACAATTACGGTTTACAAAATGGACCGTTACCTTTTTGAAACTCTCACCAAAACACGTTTAAAAGACCAATAGGCAAATCCAAGGACCCATTTAGAGAAATGTCTTTTCAAAAAACATTAGTAAATACCCTATAAAATGACATTCGAAACATTATTTAGAAGAACCACAATAGGGATAACATGATTGGAAAATTTTAAAGCATTTTTAGAAAAAAAAATTATAGAAAATAACACTTTTCGGCTACCATTTTCATTTGAGGACACGTCCATGTGTGCACCTAGTTGACCCATGGATGTGAAAACATCCAATGACACATTTTAATGTTTTAAGAGAAACCTAAAAACAAAATTCCTTTAAATAAACACTCACATTCTTTAAAAAAATCACAACAACCCCATTCAAAATAACTTTAACACACACTACATGCTATAAAACTACTCAAACCAAAGACAAAAACTAAAAAATACAATCACAACCACACAAAGGACTAAACATTTCATGAAAGAAACAATTCTAATTTAAAAGAGAAAAGGCATTTGAAACAAACATTCTCAGTACCGTAAGACTATGAAATTTACAACAATCATAATAGAAATAATTTTTAATAAGTTCAATCATAATGAAACCAAAATTTTCATCCAACCATGAGTATAAAAAAGGTGAAAATACCATTTCAAAATGAATTAAGAACATTTATGTGCTAAATTATCTTTCTGGAAAGGAAAACGTGGATTATTCTACCTCAAACCAAGCGTTAATGGAACAAGACTCTAAAGAGAGGATGAATAGGACCCCATGGATGAACGACACACCCTAACTGAAAGGAATCACCACTCACAAAAAACACTTGAATTGGGGTTTGTAAAAAATATAATCCCACCACAAGGAACACTAAAACAAAGGTAAAGCTCACCAGAAGAGAGGTGTGATCAGTGAGGAGACTGGCCAGAACGGGTGGGGCACGGGGGGTGGGGGGGTGATATGGAATATGGGGAGCAGGGTCACGTCGATATATAGGTCACCCATATGTAGGGAGGTCAGGCTGCAAGAACAAGAGAGGGAAGGTGAGGGCTAGCCGACACAAGGTATTGCAATGAGGGGTTTGGGCGTAGGTCGACATGAATGGGAATGGGGTACGGGTGCGTGTGCACATCATACAGGGAGAGGATGGGGTGCAGGTAGATTAGGGTTCTACAAAAAAAGAAAAATATATATATAATAATAATAATAATAATAATAATAATAATTTACATTTTAATAATAATAATAACAACAACAAAAATAATAAAAATAAAAATTACAACAACAACAACAACAATAATTACCGTGTTAATAATTGTAATAAAAAGAACAAAAAGAATAATAATAATAATAATAATAATAATGATAACATAAAAACAATAACAATTATTCATTCCTAAAATTTCTATTTTTATATTCCAACTAATTTTTATTATTTATTTATTTATTTATTTATTTTGACACTGAGTAGGATATACAGCTTGGCCACGCGGTCTGCCAGACTGTCTGCAAACTGGGCAAAATCCAAACACTATCTTAGGATATTTAGAATCAGAAATTCTTACACAATACACTTTCCAAACCTCAACTGAGAAAAATTCAAGGCCGTGGAATTGTAAAAATATTAGGTATCCTGGGTTGGGGAGTGACATCAGTGGTCTTTGGAAAAACCCTCATGATGAGTTAACACCTCAAGATCATGGAATTAAATTAATTAATAATTATAGTAAAATAGGTATTGATGTTTCTGTAGGAAGGATGTGTATACCTATTCTTATTCCGACATCATGGAAAAACTAAACAATGTCGGTCATGGATCATCTATAATATCCATATTTATTTCTCTGAGTTCATTAACAGTGGTAGAGGCACCGTCTTCAAATGCAAGATATAAATCCCAAGGTCTTCCTTCTCTTCATCTTCCTAATAATTTTCCTCTCCTTTATTTGGATGGAAAATATCCGATGGAGAAAAACTCTCAAAATCAAGGTAGGATACAATATTTTGACATTTGGAAGATGATGCAGCTACTTCCAACCTAACTAATGATGTAGGGACTTATTAAAGTTCATAGGGTGGAGTGAAAACATTTTCAGCCTAATATTTTCCATTATCTACATATTTTATGAAATATATACTGTAATCAAGTTCAGTTGTGACCACAATGATCATGGAAGTCACTGAATATGTTACTGAATTAAGAATCACATATTTGATTTGATTAATTGGAAGAACATACTCTCTACTAAGATAGTTGAAAAGATTAGTCGTTATTATCTCTATAATCATTAGAACATTAATTAAAAAAATCCGTTATGGGTCATTTAACATCCCTCTAATAGAATCTTCCATCTATGTATTCTTATTAACAAATATTAAATGGGACTTTTCTCCATGATATTTCCTAATTTTAACATTGATGCAATATTTGGGGAATTTATTGTATAATGAATGGATAGCTTCATGTTGATATAACTAAATCCTTCCTAGAAAAATGATGAAGGCCATATCCTGCTAAATATCCATGAATTATGAGTCATATATTTGATCCTAGAGTTGAGCTTTTAGTTTTATTTCTTGAACAGGCTTTTGTTTATTCTTGTCATAACCCTATAATATTAGAGTGGAGTTAGAAAACAGGGAATCGTTATAGCCCAACTGAAGGAGTTTTCAAACCAGAGTGAGTTTGAAACTCAAGCCATATTCAATGAAGGATCATTGTATATTAATGTCATTTATCTTTCCAATTTCATAAACAGGTCAAGAATTTCCCAATAAGATTTCCTATTGGTACTAGTCTATGAATTACAGGATACTGTGGAATTATACTGCATCATTCTCATCATGATATACTTCAATAGTATAATATTTGACTTCAAATTCATGAGGGCTTAACAAATCCTATATTATTTCATTCTAGAGGTTTTTTAACATACTCAAAGCATCCAATATTGACCACCGAGCTTGAACAAGGGTTAATTAGTTTAAAATTTCATACTTTTGGTCTAGATCCTAGTGCTTTCCACTATACGGATGGTCTTTTTCAGTTGCTTTAGGAACTGAAGTACATGATGTGGATGGATCAACCCTTGTAACCTAGGTTGAAGGATCTTTAGTATCAATTGGTTTGTTTTACAAGATCTTCTAGTATATAAAGGCTGATTAGGTGATGACATCCCCCTAGTAGATCTTCCAGGATGATAATGTTTGGGACAACCCTAGAATGTATGGGGGGACATCATTTTTATATATGGATGGCTTGTATATATCATTAATGAGTCTTTTAAATATATAAAAATTGAGCAAGGATGAGGAAAGAGTAGTTACTCTAGGCACGACTATGCCTTCCCCAATATCCTCAACGATAATCCAATTCCACCAGTATATTAGTCAAATATAGGGATTTGTTTTCATAATCAAACAAATAATCAGTGATGGGATCTATTAAGTTGATAAAATTATTGTAAATAATGATCAACCAATCATCTAATGGAGATTTCAACTAGTGGGTCGACTCTTATTATATTGTTTGGAGGGGTGGCTCCCATTAATCTAAGATAGTAGGCATGAAGTCTAAAAAGGTTAATGATATATTTGAACTTGGTAAATAATGATCATCCTATTTCTGATTCTTTCCCTTTGGGCCATGTTACTTCTTGGATGATAGGTTTTTTTAGCGGTGAGTTTGCGAGGATGTTGGTTAGGACACAGTGGAATTTACTGGGGGCATAGTTAACTATTTTAGTTGCACTCATAGGATAGCATGTGCCAATTTTATCATCTTTCTAACCATCCAGTCACTGAACCTCTATGTACCCATTCTTTTAATTTACTTCCATCATTATTCTCTTCCGGATTGGTTAAAAAACCCATGTTACTTGCACATATGGATTTCCCATTGTCACTTTCCAGTAGTCCTCCATCTTCTATATGTTTTTTTTGAAAATGAATCAGTCTTGGATGTTTTGTCCCAATGCTCAATTGAAGGGGAAAAAGTTTGAGATATATTCATCATCAATATTTCTAGGATTATTGGGATTTGGTAACTTGATCATGTTATTCTCCAATGTGGAAATGAATTAGCAAGGGACTTGGTCACTTAAAAAATAATTAACATTTTTTTTCATCTCATCAAATTTTCTCTTGCTTTACTCCCTTTGATCTTCCTGATGAGGTTGTAATTGTTGCTAACTCTCAAAATGGGAAAATCATGGTATATTATAATCTTTGGAATGGGTTCAAAGGACTAGTTATGTATAATAGTGGTGGCCTCTACCTTTATTATTCTCTTTCCATGAGATCTATCAATTAATTAGGACTTATCCTTGGTCTGTTCAATGGAGTTTTCAACTCATTGGGAAATTATGTTAAGGTCCAAAAACCCTCATGTATATTTCATAGGGACGATTCTTTCATGTAACTCATCACAATGATTCCATATATAGATGGATAAACAATCCACTTAGAGAAGAATTAGGTATTGGGAGTATGTCAACCCTTTCCACCTAGAGATGAAATCCCAAACCCCCTTGTTTTCCCACTATTTTTAGTTTGAGAGGTTGAGGACTATTGTTTTCTATAACATTTAGATAAATTTGAACAGAAAAATCCAATGTAGATCGTCACACCCAGTAATAGAACAAGCTGGAAAAATAGTGTACCATTCAAAGGCTGGTCCCAAAAATTATTGAACAAAGCCCTAAAGGTTCACTACCTCTTACTGTTCAGGGGTCCCCATTATGGGTTCACAACTGGACAACAAATATATCAATATTTTCTTTGGTCCTCCGGATCATTTAAAATAGGAATGATAGGGATCCCAATGTTCATAGGAGGAATATTCAAATCCATACATTTGGGGTAAGGTTTCATATCTAGTTTTATCAGAGCATGCCTCTCCCACATATCATTCAATAGAGGTTTTTAGAAGCCAATAATATTTATTTACTCATTAGGATTGTATAACCTAGCTAGATCTTGAACCAGGGATGTAGAAGGTATGGTAATTCTAATGGTCATCACTATATCTACAGTGGGTAACCCTTAGGGGAAGGCCTATAAGGGAGGGCCTAGAACTATTTTGGTTGTGCACTAAATATAGGGAAATCCCAATCTATTATTGTGTGGTCCACATATATTAGTCTGTGGTAAATCACATTGAGAGGATGTTATGGATCCACATCAGTTGTCTTAGAGTACCATCTTGGTTTAGGTGTTCTAGTCTAGAGTGTGGGTTTAGACACTGTTTGTTGAGCATACCCATTAGGAATGCTGTCTTAGAGTAGTTTCCATTGGGTCTTATTAATTTATTCAATTCTTCCAATTATTGAGAAAAGCATTCCTCTTATATATTGGGTTTGTCCACTTCAGTATTTAGGTAAGGTAAAACCCTACCTATCACAGTAAATTTATTATATTCTATTTGATGAGCTAAAGATGGATTTTGATGGATTCCACAAATCTAAGGAAATCTTTTGGTTCTAAGTACTCCAAACTCATTCAATCATTTCTGTGTATAGTGTATTATGCACCAAAATTTCCTTCTCCTACGTAGTACTAAACTCATTTTATTCACGATTTTTAGTGATAGTTTTGATGAAATTAACTAATTCTTAATGAATATATTTAATTTTATTAGTGTCTTATAAGTATATATTTTTCAATGCCATCCACCAGGCCTTGAACTCTCTTTCATTGGCTATACTAGAGTCGTTTGGTAGATGATAATCTGAAGGAAATATCTAGATTATTTTTTCTTCAGGGATCATCCTGTGGGTACTGAATCAAAGGATGGAACTAATTTGGAAGATTCATTTATCAACATTCCCCCTAATAGAGAGAAGACTGAAATCCAATTTGGAGGATGTTGTTGAGGGTAAAATTCCACAAGCCATGAGGGATGGGGATATTCCACCCCTATTTCCAAAATTCTCCAGGATTGGTTCGATGTCCTCATTGGTTGTGGTTAAAAATCCCCCCAGCCCTATGGGCATGGGTGGCTCCAAAACTATTTTAGCTGCAACTGCTATAGTTTTCCTCCAGATTTTATGGAGTTTTTTTCGAACATGGTGTTGGGAAAAAATCCCTCAAGAGGTGATCTCTATGTTTTTGGGTGTGATTCTGTTTTCTAAGAAAACACATGACCATGATTTAGTATGATTAGTGTTACCAAAATAGGGTTTTAAGCTGGCTCAGTTTCCTAGTGTTTTTCAAATTTTTGGGCCCCAAAATCAGAGTTAATTATTTTGGAAGAGAACGGTTTCCTCAAAGGAGATAAAAATATTTAGAATACAATGTACAATTCATTCACCAAAAAAGGAGGCAAGTGGATTGTTTTAAGGAAATAATAAAAGGAATATTCGCACATAGAAATGTTATTCGGATATGAAGGAAACTATGTGGATCAAGAATAAGAAATTGATTGGGGGAGGCTTGGAGTTCGTGGAAGAATCGTAGTACCGAGGAAGGCTTGATGTTCACAAAAGGAACATAATTTGTCAAATTGAGGTGGTGATTTGTAGAGATGAAAATGGTTTTGTTTGCGCAAGACAATGAACACCATAAAAAACCAACACACTATGCAGACTGCATAACTATACATAGTGAAAACTGTAACACATTGAAAATTTGGTTGATTTGTATTAGCGGGATTTTTATATATGTTTGACTATATTAGTACCACTAATAACATAATTATAAATATAAATTTTCATTAGAAAATTTCATTCATCATGGAGGAATTCAGCTATGTCTAAAGTGGTTCATGACGAAGGATTTAATAAAGGGTGAAGGAGTTTTCGAGGGCAATTCCATAAAATGGATGTTTGTGGGGATATGAAGCTCACAACGGAAAAGAGTATACAGAAGAAGAGGTAGTCCAAAAAAGAGGTTACCGTACATGGAAGAAGCAGTAGTCCATAAATGAAAAATCCTTTTATGGAAGAAAATGGAAACCATATAGGAGGAGTGTGTCCATGATGCACGAAGGGTCTGTGGAATTAGAGGTGGTATGCAAAGAACTTGTGCCATGTGGTGCAAGGAAGTCTACATAGGAAGCTATGAAGTTCACAAAGGGACCAAAATAGTCCGTCATATTAATTTACAAAAACTAACAGTATGAAAGAAAATGTATGTAATCTATGGGTGAAAACATGACATCAACAAAGTATCTATCTATAATTTAGGATTTAACTATTCTTGAAAATTAAGGGACCTACAAGTCTAAAAACATTGGGTGGATCTATTCTAGAGTAGTGAGAATGGGAAGAGGAAGATGGTGATCCTTTCCACCAATAGTGATCCAGAGATAAGAGACATAAAAAGTGGCCCTTAGGAATTCATTGAGTTGACCCTAATATTTTTAAAGGTATTGAGCCTGGTAATAGAAGTGATCAAGCTTGAACCTTGTAATTTGGAAATGAGACTTAGTGGATTTTGTACATCAGCACATCACGCTTGTATTCTCTATGGACGTAGACCATTGAGGGTGAACCCAGTAAAATTGCTATGTATCATGCATGATTTCAATTATTTTCATATATTTAAATGGGAACTAGAGGGAATAATGTTTTTTTAACAAATAAACATGATTCAATGTGGTAGGAGTTTTAATCTGTCATACCCTGATTCATCGCACCCTATCATGCTATTTATCCAAATTGGACTAACAATTTGTATCAAAGGGAATGTTTTAAATTCAATGGTTCTCCCTTAGTAGAAGAAATGGAGTTTTTCCATCACAATGGGATTCATATATTTGAAAAAAAAAATCAATTATGGATGAATAAGACACATCACAACTTCAGATCTATAGGAATGAATGTCTTTATAGTACCTATGCATGAAATTTTATCTAGTATCAACAGTGGTGCATTATCAGACGCTAAAAAGGGAATTGGATTCCAACACCAAAGGAATCAATTATTTAAGGGGAGCCTCATCCAATAAAATATATACTTATGTTATTTAATGTAAGTCATCACAAGTTATGTGGGAAAAATTGATGAATATTTATGAGGGTGACTGAAAAGTCAGAGAAACAAAGATACAGGTTCTACGGAAAAAATATGAGGATCCCAGAATGCAATCAAATGAGTCTGTTGATACATTCTTTGACCGGGTAAATATTTTTGTGTTAGGAATGCATCGTCTTGGAGAAATTATCGAAGATATAAATACTATTAAGAACATCTTGAGAAAACTACCCCCTTGGTCTAATCTAAAAGTATCTGTATTGGAAGATAAAGATATAAATGAGATGAATTTGCAGAGATTTCCTAGTACATTGGTTTCATAGAAGATGATAAATGATGATATCAATGTTGTGGATAATGGAAAGTCAAAAGAAGTGGTATTCAAGGACATGAAGAAGCTCAGTATTGAATATTTTTTGGAGGAAGACAATTTAAATGTTTTCATGCCTTTTATCTCCTCAAATATGAAAAGAGAAAGAGTAATGTTAAAAGGTAAACATCAACATTAATTATTTAGATGTGGAATTATTCAAAAAATTTTAGCAAAGTATCGTATGAATTTTGAATATGACATTGAAGTAAATGAAGAAATTATTTGAAATAAGTATCCATCCAATGTGAAAGGTAAGAGAAGTGCTAGTAGAAATTTCATCAAAAAAAGAATATAAATTCAAAATAAGATGAATATTTAGATGAATATGAAGCAGAATAGTAGGAGGACTAGAAGGATCATGAAGTAGAAATTATGGATGGATTCTTCTGAAATTACCAAAAGGGGATGAACGTGACAATGACGAAGAAGAAGTTGAAGAATGATTTTACCTTCAAGTAAAATTAGAAGATATAGTTGATAAGACAAACATTTTGAGATCCCAAACATGGATATCCAATAATGTGGTTCACGATGAAAAAAAGTTTACATTGTAATAGGGAGAATTGAAGTATGTGATAAATGAAGAAATTAAAAAACTGAAGTCAGAGTGCTCAAAAAAGATTATTGAGTACAAGATCATAATTGAAGAACCTAAAAGTGAAATCAATATTTTTCTTAATATTGGAAAAGATCATAACAATCATATTAATTAACATGAATAGGAGGTTTTCATTTGGGGAAGGAAAGTTGAAATCCAGAGAAAATCTTAATTCCAGAAAAGTATGATAAGAAAAAGTAAAAGTAAAATCCAGTGTTCCAGTGAAACATAAAATGGAGTGTCATGAAAGGAAAATTCATGATCAGAATAATACAGCTACTATGGGGAGTGATTAAAAATATAATGTAGTAATGGTTGAAGTCATACCACAATCTCACACTTTGATATTGAATGTTTATTTTGGTATAAACCATAACCATAATATTCAAAGAACCATATATAGAATAAATAGTGTAGTATTGCAGCATAGTAATGAATCTCACATGAGATGTTATTGTTTTTAAAATATGTTAAACTCACAAAATGTATGTTAAATATCCAAGAGGTACCTAAGAGACCAATTCCAATAGAGGAATCCATAATAATATCTTCTTTCCATATGATCATTTGGTGGGCATTATTTTAGGTGTAGAGGATTTGGGCACATGGAAAGATACTTCTCATTGGAAATGTATAGAAATGTGAAGAAGCAGAATTAATGTTTTCGTAAGAAGTAATTCAATGTATTATCAAATGGGATGAAGAAGAAAAATTGCTTTGCATTGTTGCTGGATAAAGCAAGTCCATCATACATCAAGGAAGATAAATATTATCCATATGTGCTGAGTATGAGGTCAAAAAATGGATCAAATTGGAGAAAGTTGAACTTGAAATATTTATAGATATTTAATTTAAATCATTATATCACATTGGATTATTGATCATTGATAGTGGATGAACCTCTCATATGATAGGAAATAAGGATCTCCTGACTAGAATCAGGTATAATAAGGTAGGTATCATAAGATTCAGTAATGATGAAGGCCTAAAGATTATTTTCTTAGAAAAATCCATGTTTGGGAGAAAATAAATATTATACACATTTGTCATAGTTGTTGAAGGTCTCATTCACAACCTGTTAAGTGTAATTTATCTCTGTGACTCAAGACATTCCATAATATTTTCAATAAAATTACGTGTCATCAAGGAAAATGATGGTGTTCTTCATTTGCAGGGAAAGCTTACAAATGGGAATCTCTACCTTGTGAGTTGAGAATATGATCTGTGATTTCCAACCATGGAAGAAGAAATCAAGTTATGAAATAAACATATTGGTTACTTAATTCCAAAATCCTTGTAAGATCTAGTGAAATATGATGTTGCTCGAGAAATCCCTAGGTTATCATGGGGTCGTTCACATATGTGTGATGCTTTTTGAAAAGGGGAGATAATTCAAAATTCATTTAAGGTAAAAGATAAATGGTTAAAAAAATCATGATTTGGTGCATATTACTGTATGTGGACCTATTTCACCAAGATCTATTAATGGGAGAGATATTATGTTCTCTTAATTGATTATTTTAGTAGAAAGGCATGTGATTCAATCATCAATCATAAATCTGAGGTGTTCAGTTGAATAAAAACCTATTTAAGGGATATTGAGAAGATTTTGGGTAAAACAATTTGGATGATATGAACAACTAATGGAATAGAGTACAAAAATATCCAAGTGGATGATTATCTGAAGAAACATGTGCTAATACACCATGTTTCAGTAGTAAGAACCCCATAATAGAATGGAGTAGTTGAGAGAAGATACTGAATTTTTAAAAACATGTCTAGAACAATGCTCATTGAGAAAGACCTTCCAGATACATATTGGAAATAAGTAGTGATGAAATCCGTCTACAAATCAAATAGAGATTTATTGTGCCCCAAAGTAGAGAAGACTTCATATGAGCTATAATATGGAATTAAGTCAACATTGAACTACTTTAGAGTCCTTAAAAGTAAGTTTTTCATTCTCAATAAGGATTAACACAAGATGTTTGAATCATGTGAAGATGAAGGGATATTTATTTGATACCCAATGAAAAGAA
Source organism: Viscum album (assembly GCA_963277665.1). Taxonomy (NCBI): domain Eukaryota; kingdom Viridiplantae; phylum Streptophyta; class Magnoliopsida; order Santalales; family Viscaceae; genus Viscum; species Viscum album. The sequence continues at coordinate 1,758,703,363 of OY728120.1, read as the reverse complement.
AAGCATATGAATGATTCAATAAGTGGCTAGGAAATTTAGTTTAATTCCATGATGTAACTATAGTGGATAATGAGTAGAATATTTATAAAATACATTATCAGTATTTGGATGATTATGATGAAGAGATAAAAACATTTGAGGATGCTCCAGTTTTAGAGGCTAATTCAAAAGAAGATTCAGATAATGAAAAGGATGAACATAGTTTAGTATCTGCACAATGATAGAAGAGAAGAAATGAAATTTATTGATAGAAAAAAATTGGTGATCAGACAATGCTAGTGTAGATAAGTAAGATGAAGACTCTATATAAATAATCATGCTTATAAGAGGTATAACCTAATTTTTTTGATGAAGATATTGGAGATAATAATTGGGTTTAGTCTATTAATGATGATATTGACCAAATTAATAAGAATCATACATGGGAGATTTTTTTGAATCCAACAAATAAAAATGACATTGGGGATAAATGTGTCTTCCATAATAAAATGAATGAGGAAGGTGCAGTAATTTAAAACAAGGTTGAATAGTGTGAAAATGGTACTCCCAGATAGAGGGTATCAATGTTGATGAAACATTTTTATTTGTTTCATGGCTAGATAAAATCAGATTATTCATGGACAAAGTAGTGCAAAGAATTATCAAGGTTTTATATATAGACATTAGGTCATAATTTTTTAATGTGTTTCTCAAAGAAGTAATTTATATTGAGTATATAGATGGTTTTATAGTTCATAAAGATAATAAAATAGTTTTCCTATTGAATAAGTCATTATATTATTTGAAGCAAGCATCAAGAACATGATATTCAAGGATATATCAGTTTCTGATTAAGCTCAATTTTCAATGTTGTGGATTTGGTTAAAATAAGTATGTAAAAAATGATAACAAGAACAGAATGATTAAGATGGTATATGTCAATGATATAATATTTGATGGAGCAGAAGAACCATAGTGCACTCAATTTACTGAATTTATGAAAATTTATTTTTAAATTTCAATGATTAGTGAATTGATGTTTTCCATAGTTTATAGGTGACACAAGGAAAGAGTGGCACATTTATTTCTCAATGTAAACATGATATTGAGGGTTTTGAGAATACATAGTATATATAATTTCAAGGTGATGAGGACTTTGGAATATACCCAAATTAAACTATCATTATATGATTATGGAAATGTAATTAATGTCACATAATGTAGGAAAATAATTGACAGTATGTTATACATGACAATGAAAATATCTGATTTTGTTTTTTCCACAATCCAAGAAGCATGATATCAATGAAATACTAAGGAAATACACTTTCTTGTAGTGAAAATATAACATTTGTATATACTGGGTACATTGGATTTCAGTCTGATGCATATTTCCATATCACAATAACAATTATTGGGCTATAAAAATATAGATTGATCTAGTTCCATAGTTGATATAAAATCAACATCAGGGGGAACATTCTACCTTGGCGGTTTGTGTATTTCTTGGATAATCAAGAAACACAATTGAGTTCTATCGAGAAACTCATAATCTGAATATATTTCGACTAATCAGGGTTTAACATATTTATTTTCGTTGAAATATAATCTTTATGATATGAGAGTTTAGGTGATGTCTTTGATCTAAATACATTTTGAAATTCAAGTGTTATAAATCATATGAAAAATCCAATCCATCACTGAAGGACAAATCACATTGAAATAAAGTATCATTTTTTAAAGTGGAGGGGGAGAAAGGGAATGTGAATTTGGAGTATATAAAAATATAAATATAGGTTGGAAATATTCTGACAAAGTCCTTAACCAAAGAATTATTTTAAAGGCATTGAATGAATCTGTGAGTTCAATCAAATTCCGACACATGAAAAAGTGTGGATGTGGGACCCCCTCTCTCATAGGTATGGTGTTTTTTTTCAAATTTATTGATTTTTTTTCTTTACCCTTTTGTATACCTCGATGGAGTGGCCTTTGGGTTCATTGAAATAGTTGGATAAATTGGGGCTATAAAATGGAGAAAATATCATAGTCAAGTCATGCTGTGAAGCTGTTGGTGGATTAGCGAGATATGGGACTATTAAATGTGAAAATGATAAAGGTGATCGATCAAAGACTATATATCACAATAGAAGGATCATGATGAAACTAGTTGATTGGTTTTGGAATGAAGTTATTCATTGATGAACATCACATATTACTATTGTTTCTCTTGCCGAGCATAAATCATATGGTATTAAAGTACGTGTTTAGTAAATCCTTAATATCTATCTTCATTGTACGAAGTGAATGGTTTTATAATGAAGTGATTCATAGATTATATTCATATATTACTCTTCTTTCTGACACCATGAATGTCTCATGTGGTCTTAGAGTAATTGTTGAGTAAATCATTTATCACTATCTTAATCGTAAGAAGGGAATGATAGAAGATGATAAAAGAATATTTAATGATGTCAAAAAATTGTGAAGTGTTTTCAATAAACCCAAAGGGGAATATTGTAGAGAAAAAATACTCCAAAGAACCTTATTGGTGTTTTTGGGAGTGATTGTGTTTGTTGAATAAGATAGATGACCTCAAAAAAGATATAAAATGAATGGATTAGGGAATCAGTAAAGGAGGATCTCCGCATAGCAATTCAATGTGAACTAAAAAGGAAAATACCCTGACCGAGAATAAAAAAATTTTGTAGGAGGGTTAGAGTCTATGGAGTCTCACAGTACTATGAAATGCATAATGTTCATGGAAGGCACATCATTTAAGAAATTGAGGTGGTGATTTTTGGTTCCATGATGAATTTTGTTCATGGAATACAATGACCACCCCAAAGTATCGTTGCACTATAAGTACCACATAATAGTACATGGTGAAGGCTATAGTGCATTGAAAATTTGTTTGATTTTAATTTGAGGGATTTTTAGATCTATTTTTTTGTATAAATATTTCTAATCACATCATTACAAATATATATTTTCATTGGAGAACATCATTACTCTAGGAAGAAGTTCGGGAAGTCTAGAGTGGTTCATGAGGAAGGATTTCGTGAAGGGTGAAGGATTTAATTGGGACAAATTTGGGAAAGGTGATTTCTGGGGCTCTATAGCTCGCAGAGGAAATGGGCCAGTGGAAGTAGAGCCAATTCACAAAAGAGGTTATGGTCTATCGATGATGTAGCAGTTCACAAAAAAAGGAAAGGCCTACAAAAGAAAAAGGCGACCACAAAAGAAGAGTCCATCCATGATAGCAGGGATGGTCAACAAAAGAAGAGGTGGTCCGAAAAGTACTCGGTCCCCATTGTGCAAGGAAGTCTACGAAAGAAGCATGGATGTTCATGAAAGGATCCAAATAGTTCACGAATGAAATATCTGCAAAATAAACTATATGCGAGAACGTGGATTTCAACTATGGATGAAAATAAGAATTCAATAGAGAATCTATCTAAAGATGGGTATGAGTGCATTAATTCAAATGAAGGGACCTATAAGTCTATTAATTATTAGTGGATCCTTTCCATAGAAGTGTGAAAAGTAAGAGGAAGATAGTGATCCTTTCAACTGATAGTGACATAGAGAAATAGTCATATGAAGTGATACTTGGGAAAGCACTGAGATGACCCTAAGCATTGAAATGGAAGTGAGCATTGGCATAGAAGTGATCAAGCCTAAACCTTGTAATTTGGATGTGAGACTTAGTGGATTTTGTACATTCGCACATCGACGATGTATTATCCTTGGATGTTTCATAGTGATGGTGAAATAATAAAAAATTTTGTGTCTCATGCATGATTTCAATTATATTCTAAAAATTTTATGAGAAAGAGAGAGAAGAGTGTATTATTTAATGATGAAATAAGATATGAAGGGGAAGGAGTTTTAATGTTTAATACCCGAATTCACCACCCTATTAGGGTAATTAACCTAATTGGGCTAACACATGGGTTGGGTGAATCATTTGGTGTACACATAAGTCACCCACTTCCAAAGGCCATTGTGATATCTACAACATTTTTAAGATCTAATATATGACTTCCCTTATGCTGGTGGCTTGGAAGATATTATATGATTCCTAATTGAAATTATTTTCACTATATTTCAATATTCTAACCTAATGTTTGTGAGAGTTGGTCAGGGCCTATTTTTGTTGATCATATCATTGGTCGTGAATGGAGTCTATTTATGGATATCTCCCTAAAGATATAATAATGCACAATTCCATCACAAAAAGGATTTTATGACTGGGGAGAATGGTGAAATGAAATCATTTATGTTCACCCATCCTCTAATATTAACACTGGTTGGGGTATCCATGATCATCTATCACAAATAATTTAATATGAATATCCTTATGTACTAAAGTGATCCTTGATGATTTCCCAATTAAAGATGTTGTGGAGATAAGAGATCCAAAAATTCAATTTGGAGGTTCATCCATTCAATTAACTTGATTTGAATTTGAATCTTGTTGTATGTTAATACCTTTTTTGTAATTTATGAAGGGTGTTCTATATGGTGAGGTGGATTTATTACACACAATATTCTAAAAATTCTTTGGGACTACTGAATTGATATGTTACAAAAGACTATAACATGATGGGTATGCCATTTTTTTCAGTTATGTTCTCATGTTCAATGTATCAACCTCTTTTTTTAGTTTCATTGATGATTTATGACCAAATTTTATGATTTACAACCATATTATCATAAAAAAGACTATGAGAGGTCTTCTCTATTATAATAGAAGGTCGGAGATCCAAGGGTGGCATAGAGAATGGTTGTTGCATTTGGTTGTCTTTTTAATAAGAAATGATTTCACTTGTCAAGGAAAAGGAGTTAGACATGACAAGCCTTTTTTCCCTATCACCGTATTTTAGGAGGGCATTCACATCATTAATTTTACAAGAGGAATGCCATCTTATTATGTGATATTTTGGCCATGCGGAGGGTTGTTGTGACTCTCATATGGCTATAGTATCTTGATATTGGTCAAGTTATAAACATGAAGTAATCCTTCATGATGAAGTGTCTTGGGAGGACCCTAAAATTTTTTTATACTAATACCATTCTTTTATAATGGTATATTAGAATCATGATATTTCATATAGAATTGTATAAGGTATTCAAGAATTATTTAATTTGGTAGAGAGGGATTGTATATCAACTCTTAATTTTCTAGTCATCTCTAGTTTGGATTTTTTGATGCATTGTTTTGAGTGGCTTGGGAGAGTTTCTGGAGAAATTGATTTTTAGGTATGGATTCATGTTTTTCTATTCCTTATGTTGTCACAAGAATCATCCAACAGGATTTTGGAAATTTGGAAATGATTTCTTCCTAACATGGAGTGGTCATTGGAATAGGAAAATTACATCATATTGGAATGTGTGTATGTTCCAAATATATTTATCTATATATTATAGGGTATTTTACCACACCACCCTTCTGGATGGGAGAAGAGGAGTGTATCTACTATAGGGTAACATGCTGATGAGTCACCCCAGTTTTTTGTATGGAGCCATGTGTCCGCCCCTCTAAAACAACTGTTGTTGACATTATTTTATCTTGGTATTTATATTGGATGCGAACAAGAGTTTGGGTCTACCTTTCACCATTAGAAAGATAGGAATTTTAACTTCATCATTTGGTATGTGGATATATTCCCATTTAGTTAATGGAGAAGGGGTTTTTTCCTACGTATGTAATCCATTGATAACAAATGGATAATGACAATAATTAGGTGTAGGGGAAGAGATTTAGGTCTAACATAGGTTTGTCATTGGTTCATTCGGAATATCTTCTCTAGATGATTCTAGATGATACATCTAACATAATTGATAAGTGAGGGAAGGTGTGTGTGTTCGTACTCATGAGTTTCTGATGGATTTGGTTAATGATATTCTTTGGATTCTAACAATTGAGGCTAATGGAAGGATGGTCTAATGTAGGTAGTTGATTGTTCCTACTCACGATTTAAGGTTGGATTTATCTATCATACCATATAGTTGTGGGTAAGTGTTTGATTCTTCTCATTTTATTCCACTGGGATTTTTTGTCTATCTTCACTAGATTTTTCCAGATGAGCATTCTATAAAGCTTCATTGGTATGGGAATGTGTTTTTATTCAATGATTTCCAAAAACTTTAAAAAAATTGGGTTCTCCAAAGTTGGAATAGGTATATCCATGATCCATAGTGACTAGTTGAAGTCCCCAATGGGCCGTCTTGTGTTTTTGGTTGTAGATGATGTGGTTCAGACTACCAAGGATGACACCCTCATCGCATTGAAAGTTCATTGTAGTGTGACATTTATGAAAGTTATTTCTAGAAGGATCCCTTAGAAAAGGACCTCGATGTATTATGGTTGAGTTTGTTAGTTGTCCCACGATACACCTCTCTATGATATGGCAGGGGATGATTTGTTTCTAGGGATAGGATACAAAATCATTGGAATATTGTGATTGGGGTCATATTCTTTTCAACCACCTACCATCATTGAGTGGATGACTAGTTGGGAATTACGAGTTGGATGGAAAATCAATAATCTTACATGTTCAGGATAGTATCATTTTGGTGATATTCCCAGACTAGTGCATGTGACACCAACCATTGAATATGTTCCTTGTGAGATGATGTCCTATTCTTTGATTGGGATCCCACATTAATGGTATCCGAGGAATAAATCTATGAGTGTTGTTAAGTAACCATTTGGATTGAAGGGATATCATATTGGATGTTCCTGAAATATAGGTGAAAAACATAAAAGATAAAACCCTATCAATGTAGCATATCATTAAATAAACACATTCCTGATTTGTTACCATGTTTGGAACTCTAAATATTTTAGGGAGAAAGGGTTCTGACAGATGGGTGATACCATCATCCTGGTTAAGGATTCACATTCGGCTCAACATTTTTCCTAAAGAAAAATAATTGGGCCCAATGATTGATTACAGAGTGTTTATTTTTGTATAATTATTTAGGTCTGGTTAAATACTTCTGATTGATCTCAAATTAATTTTATTTATGGTTCTAGAAACCTATAATGGTTCTCATATCCATTATGACTCATGGCCCAACATTCAAAGGAAACCCCTCATTGGGTAACCTATTTAATGATAAATAGGAACTCACATTGGTCGAGAGTAAGGGAGGTCAGTCTCATCACACCTTTTGGGGGGGATTACTTCCTACTTGAGAACACTCTTATAGATTTAAGATATGTCCATGAATCCTTAATTAATTCCCATGTATGATGTGATTCACCATTGAGTTGAAAAACAGTTATTAGAGTATATGTAATTTAGAATCATAAATATGTAACTAAGGTTCTTCATCGATGAATATATCTATATGCATATGAGGTTATCCATAAATAGTACCCTATTATGTACTGATTTGTATATTTTTTCATCTATTATTATAAATATGGTTTTTATCCACATAATGGAGACTTTAGAGTGTCTCGTCATATAGGGAGATGATGCATGTTTTGATGATAGAATCATACCCATGAATGGGATTCCTATCTATCCTTGTGAAAGGAATCTGGAGTGACAATGTTTGACACCACTTAATAGGACACATCATAACTTTTAAGGTAATGTGATAAGGACCAAAAAATGAAATTTAATTTCATGTATCAATGATGTCTAGGAGAAAGTTTCTTAGTCAAATTTTGGTTAGAGACTTATGGTGATGTTTCCTTGTGAACATGGAAGTGATATGGGCACCTGGGTTGAATAATACCCTACTAGGAATGTGGAATTTATAGAATATGATTGATTTGGGGTGTTGGGTTTGGAACTCATAGAGGATTTCTATGTATCCCATTTATCTTGGAATCAAATCCCATATTGTTTTGTCTAATGGAACCATTCCTATAGAAGCTATCTAAATGCTATTTCTCATAGAGAATGCAGACCCATTAAGTTGGATTAATAGTTTCAAGGATCCCAAACCTATGGAGGCCTCCTGAAGAGTTTTTTATCACAATAGATATGGCCCTTTGAGATGATGATTACATGGTTAAGGATTATATGATGTAGGAGGCCTGTGATTATTTTTGGATTAAACTTGGAATGATACCCATAGATGATTGGTCTTAGGGGTCACACTGTTTAGAAGGATTCTATTATATACGGGGCCACGAGGGATATATTGAGTCATTGAGATTCGAAGTATTGGTCACGTCTTACTTTATGAGGGATGACATATTTATCTTTTTCTTATGATGGAATCCTTCATATCCTAGGTATAATAGGAATTACAGTTCTTGCAGCTTGATTAAGAGGATCCACGACTATGGAGGTCCAATAAAGGCTTGCCTCATAGGGGGTATGGACCATTGAGAGGATTGTATTAGGGCTTAATGATAAGGAGGATTCCCTTGTGATTTGTGAGGATTTATTTAGGATTAATAATAAAGAGTATTCCCTAGTTTGGTCAAGTACTTAAATTGTAATTATTCCCATTTGAATGGGGGTTGGGGAATAAACAGACTATGAGGCTTATTTCATAGTTTTGAGGATCGTGTAGTTTACATGATCACCACTAACCGCTAATACTATATGATTCATTCTTGGTGTAAAAAACAGAATTAGTAAATCTGTAGATCAAATGGTCCACCATGTCTACTGGTGGATGGATGCTAGAGAACAATCGAAAAGAGAGAGGGATTTTAATGTTATCAACTCATCATTTATTTTGGTAACATGGACAATCAAACTAACTCTAGACGATAATTTGTGTAGGCTAAGAGGATCAAGAGTGTCACCTCCCATAGAAAAAGTATAGGGGATTACTCTATAATGGATTCATATGGATGGTTTGGATGGATATGATTGGGAATTATACCCAATTTGTGTCTACGTTGTTTGATACATGGCTTTGTGGTACTTTGCCTATGGAGGACCTCTGATGTAAGGTGAGAGAAGACCCAGAAAAATAGCCTCTTCCAATATATGCCTTTGAATATGTGTATGTCATTATCATAGCTAACATTTGTGCCCATATAGGTTAGGATTGTTTTTGGAAAAAATAGAAGAAGAAGTAGAGATAGAAAACTGTACAATCCCTCTTTCCTATATTGAAGAGGTTGAGGATATGAGAGAAAAAGAAAGGGATATGGTGTACCCCTTCCCTCCATCTGTTGTACCTAGGATAGTCATATATGAAAACTGATTTGGATAAATTATAGGGGAATGGAGAAGGATGAAATAATTAAGTAGTATATTTCTTGAAAAAAATTGGCTTGGTGATTAATCCAAAATGGATTCACTAGTACTTGTTCCTGGGGAAGAAAGGAAGATAAAGACGTAATCCATGAAGGGAAAGGAAAGAGTGATCCACTCCCTCCCTACTAGAATTGGAGGTCCCTAGTCTTATAGATGATGATTTAATGATACAACATTAACCATAATTACAAGTATTTAGAAATTTCATAGACCTCCCAGAGAGTAGGGGTCCTTATGACCATGGTAATTCATATATACATACACCCCTAATACCCTATACTTCATGTAGTACATGATAAAGGAACCTTGGACTGAATGAATTCATGTATAAATGATAAACACACTTATGTGTCTCTTAAAATGGTTTTTTACAGTTTGGTTGTTTTTCTGTATGTTTCAATTTGGTCCCTCTCTGAGACGATATCCAAAGAAGGAAGGTCCTTTCCATTGGGGGCATAAAATAGGGCTCAAAACGAGGATTTCGAAATCCCTAGCATGGGGAAAAAGGGTTTTCACATAGTTCCCAGAGGATATGGATGTTACTCACGTTAGGGGTAGGCTTCAAATAGATAGAGATAAATGAGAAAATGTACCTCCTATGCAACAACACATGGGAGACTCCATAGCCTAGGCACCACGAGTCTCCTACAGTATCCCAGAAAGGGTCTTGCACATGTCCCTGATTAGGAAATAAACTTTAACACAATTGGTTTTCCACTATGGGAAAAAGTGACCCTAAAGAATTTTTCCTCTATTTAAGACCATAGAGGGACTTAGATCTACCTTTACCACTGAATCCTCTCTTATCTTGTGTTTCAAGTGGCTACCTGAGGGGTTTTAGAAGAATTTCATGAAGGGGATATGGGACTAGAGCATCAGGGGTTCTTCTCATTTTCTTGTAATGAAAATTGGGAGTTATGGGGTCCTATTTTTAGAAAAATAAGGAATCCTAGTCGAATGAGGTTTTTTTACATAGGTGAATAGTGAAGGTGTTGGGAATAAGTTCCCTTATAGGTGTGTCTAGGCATTTTGTGCCGCAAATGGGGGATGTGTGAGCCTTCTAATGATCATGGGTGGTGTGTGCCAGCCTAGATGGGAAACATACACTGATTATTCTCAAGGATCTCCAACTTTCTAACATTCTTAAGGCACAAATCATAATATTTTCAACCCATATGAAAAAATGGAGTGCCAACTATTATTTTTGGTGAGATCCTCTAATTCCATTGCACCATACCTATCAGAACTCGATTCATTTATCATCCTCCAATATAATTATTACAACTATTTTCAATATATCCTATATATTTTTAGGGTTATTTTTATATAACAATAAATTTTCCATACATGTGTATTTAAATACTATGATTTTGTCGGGAAAAATATTTAAATATATAAATTATTTCATTAATTTATTTTAAACGTTTGTCGATGATCTTGCCTCAACCAAAAACCATGACACATTCTAAGGTAATATCTCACCTAGGGTATAACATGCATTATAAACTCAATAAAATCATCAAATTTATGATTTGGGCATCTATTTATAGGTTAGTAAACTTTTGTAGAAAAAATATGACCTGATATGTTTAATCTAATTAATATATTTAGAACATTTATTTGAGGAACAACGGGCCTCAGAATCAAATGACTTCTTAGAACATAGACAAGAAAATAACCCATAAAATATTCAAAATTAATACATGTAAAATATGAGTCCCAATATGATTATAGCATGGAATTCTATTTTATTTAATGAATATTAAATTATCGAGAGATAATATTTACATTTGAGATTTTTGGGTCATTATAGTTTATACCAGAGTAGGGATTATTTAAAAATAAGAAATTAGGATTTGAAAATATTACTAATATCCATATAGAAATATCTAGAATTAATTATAATGATTATTTTATTTAGAAGAAAAAACCATTGTTTTTTTGAAGGATAGAGGGAGTGGTTTTAAGTAAATTACATCCCATTTGCCATAATACTAGTGAGTATGGATTTGGAACAGTTATACATTGTGGTAGTAACTCTGAAAATGGTGTATTGACCTGGACTCAATCGTCACCTTGTTCAAAGAAAAGGTCCTTATAGAACACTTGGTTTGACACTCTTCGGTTATATTATTTGTAAATTCACAAACACTTTATGAACCATCGTGAAGAATTTTAATAATGATCTTGAATGACATGGGTTAATCGTAAGATATCATAGGTTAAAAATAAGGTGTCAGGAATTAGCCATCCTATATGTTATTTATCAGGATTATGTGGTTTAACCACTATGATAATTGTTTCACACACAGTAATTATTTTTTATCATGAAAGTCTATATGTATAAGGAATCATGTTAACTATAAATATAATTGAAAATTTAGTCACTACCCAAATTCGATGGTGATTGAACAAATATCTATTGTTATTATTCCTAATCAACTATCATAATATTTGATAAATAATGTGAACCTCAATGAGATTCATAAATCATAAAATAATATGAGGATGGTCTTTTATAAATATTATAGGAATGGAGATTCATCTAATAACATGTCAATAATTTGGGATCAAGCACATATAATAACTTCTCAATTGAAGGGGAAGATGTTATCTATGTGGAAAATTCGATCACATAGTGAAAAATTCTTGGGAAGTTTAATGTGTTTTGTGTGGAAGATGGTTATTATCCATGTCAATGACCTAAACCAAGAATTATCTTCAAAACCATGGATGGACCTATTACTGGGCAATCATTGATTTGGAAGGATTTGGGAATTTATGTCTTTGGATTCATGCATTACATGGTCGAAGTATTTTTTCAAAGGGTATTTGGGTTTTAAAAAGAATTGAAAATATATAGATTATGATAATTTTGTAAGGATATATATATCTCTATGTTTGATTTATATAATTTTTATTGATTCAGTCATGTATCTTTGAGTTTATGCATGATCATGATTTCAATGTATTAATCTTACCTTTTGAGGTTTTATGTGATCGATGTTTATAAATATTAAGGATATATTGGGAGAGATTTATGGAAATATATCACCTTTGTTTTGTATATGTTTTCGTGGAAAAATAATATTTTATGAGGAATACCTTTCAATTTTTCAGGAATATGATTAATGTTATTGGAATAATTTTGGGGTTATATTATCTTTAATTTTAATATAATTATGAAATATTGAAATATCAGAATTTTTTTGGAACTATGTTAATATTGTTTTGGAATAAGGATACCCATAAGTAGGGAGACATCCTACTGCATTTGCAAATACTACGAGGCATAAACTAATAATTGAACTGATAAAAGGGTATAAAATCTACCAATGACCTATGTTAAGGAGTATTTATAGTTGGAAAACATAGAGAGAGTTATTACTATTTATTAATCTCAGTACTTGTTATATTATCATGTTATAGATGATTGATAATGTTCTAATGGTATTCTATAAGAATTATCTATATATGAAGGGAAATGGGAAAACATCACCAAGGATTTTGTAATTAGGCTCCATAAACAACTAAATGGAAGAAATATATATTAGTTGTAGTCGATCACATTAATAATTCATCACAATTCATTGTTAATAGAGAATATTTATATTTAGATCATCTTAAAATAATATTTATTTAGAAAGTCATAAGGTATCATGGAGTACCAAATTCAATAATATTTCATTGGGATCTAATGTTTTCCTTGATATTTTGTTTTAATCTTTAGAATGCTATTGATATTGAGTTGAGTTTTATCCCTACATATCATCCTAAGTCATTTGGTAAGTATAAGAAAAAAATTAAAACCCTAGAGGATATGGTATGATCATTTTAAATAGAAATCAAAGAGGGTTGGTATCAACACTATCCTTTTTTTGTATTTTTATATAAAAATATTTTTCACACAATCATTCAAATAGATACATATGAATACATTTATGGAATTAATTGTAGAACTACAATGTAATTGAATTATGTCATGTAAGGAAAGATGTTGGGAACTAATATGGATGATGAAATGGAAGAGAAGTTCAGAGCCATTTAGTAAAACATAAGGTAAGGTAAATGTTGAAAGAAATGTTATGATCATAATCATTATTGTATTATTGAATTTTATGTTGTTGAGAACATGTTTATATGAATTTAACCATGGAATAAATGAGTAAAAAATTAATCCCATAGAATATTGGTCCCATTGGAGTTATTGATCATATAGTAATTGAAACTTATTACATTGTGATTCCACTAAACTTCCCTCATGAGGATGAAGTGATACATGTATCACTCTTATGGAGTTACATACCAGATACATAACATGTACTAAACATAGATTTTATACAACTGGATATTGTTATTTCATATATAAACCAACTTGTAAGGACTCTCGACCATATATAATATTCTCTACAAAAAAAATACCACTCTCCTTGTCAAAATTTTGTGGAAAACCAACTAGCATTAGTACATTACATTAGAAAATGAGGATGTAATGAGGTTTATTTATCCGAATTTTTTAGTACCGATGTGATGAATTTCGAGGGGGTAATTCATTTTATGGAGGGTAGATTATAACACCCTAATATTTTGCGAAATATTTTATGTGAAATAAAATTAGACATTTTTATATTTTATGTTACATTAATCTTCGATTTTATCTTGTGTTTTATGAAAATCTATGTTTTTATTACATTACCAAAAACATTGAGTTTATCATTCCTTACATGCAACACCGAGTTTAAAAAAATGTGACATACTATTAAAATATTCTTTTTTATTATGATAGTTGTGACCGAGCCATTGAAATGTAGAGTATGAATAAGATTAAGTAAATTATTAAAATATATATTTAACAAATTTATATATAATTAAATATTTGGTGAAAAACTAATTAAAAATGATAACATATAATATTTAAAAAAATGAAATATTTTTCTAAAAATCAATAATTATGCACACTTTCACATTTTACATTATTAAATAAAACAAATAACTTTTGAAGAATTATTTAAATTAAATTTTTATATTATATATTCAAAAAAATTCTAAAATTCATCTTTTAATTTTTTTTATAAGAGATAATAATAATTTAAATTTTATAATAAAATATATATTTCTCCAAAGATCATTTTTGTTTCTATTGAACACTTATTTTAAATTACAATTTTCCATATTTAAAAAATAATAATTTAAAAAATATACATCATTTTTATTTATAATTTCAAAATTATCTTTGATTTATTTTTTGATAATATTATTAAATGATATATTTTTCGATAAATACTAAAAATAACATTTTTTATTATGAACTGTAATTTCTTATGAAGAATTTTAAAAATTTGAAAATAAATTAAGATTTATTTTAAATGAAAATTAGTTCAATAATATATATAAAAATCTAATATATTTCATTTAAATAAATTTAATATTGAATTTTAATATGAATAATTTTTAGTCATTTGAATCATTTTTCATTAGAAAACCAACTTTTCATCACATATTATTGATTAATATTAAATTAATTTTTCCCACTTTTTAGATGGAATTTGGAAGATTAGATTCCATATTTTAATTAAAATAATTTATGTTATCTAATATGTAAATATTATTTTTTGACAACAATTAAGATTAAATATATAAAAAATCAATTACCGTTTTTAGGTTAAAATGGGTTTAATGGGGGTCAAACTAAAAAATAATTATTTAAATGACATAGAAACATATACGACACCCATTTTGTGGATATATTTAAACCTTTAAAACTCTTTGGTTCAAGAGTGGAACATTTTGGAGACTTGTTTCATGTGAAAATTTTAGGTACACCTTTTTCTTTGCAAAAATCACATGTGTACTACTCACCTCACATATAAATGGTCCTCCCATCTTCTCTTCAATCCACACATCGAAAACATATTGGTTTTGAAAATAAATACCAAAATACCTTCCTTAATCCCCTCATATCATTCTAAATTCCTTAGTATAGTTATAAATCCATCTTATTATGCCTTTTGTTGAGACAAATATATGTTTTCTGAAAAATAATTAACATCCCTATCGATGAATTTTATTTAATTTTATCTTCCACCTCATTAAATTGTTATTAAAACATGATTATATAATAACTTATGTCACTTAAAAATTATTATATTTTATTATGTTAATTTAATTAATTAAATCCTTATCATATTCTATCAATGGGATTCAAAATTGTCATTAGTATGCAAAAGAGATTATCACTTCCCATACCAATATTATTAATTTTCCACCACCATATCTCAAGAAAAATATAATTATGAATTTATTATTTATATATGATATTAATGATATAATTCATTTTATGGAATTATAATACCACATATGTTGTCTTACCTACTAACCCATTCGAAAAATAGTGTCACTCAAGTGTACAATGTCCAACCCCATCACGAACTAATGTGTTTTGTTTTTCATTATTCTTTTATTTGGATAGTAATAAGTATATATTTAAATAAGTCATATGAAAATTTTAATGTAATTATAATATTTATATTATTATATAAATATAACTTCTTACATTTCCTTCCTTGGGGGATACAAAAATGATGTTCGTTGGTACAGATAACTACAGCCTCACGAAGTGATGGAATTCACATTTTAAATATTTATTACATGGAAGGTAATAAATAATGTATTAGTTAAACATATGTGATATTTATGATATAGAAATTATTCTTGAATTTAAACATATTTTTTATTCTTATTAAATTAATTCCATAGAGAAAATATAAATAACATTCATGAGTATGTACAACATACCATCTCTATGAACTGTGTATTTTATTTTCATTCTGTAAATTTTATAGATTACTATAAATATATATTATAACGTCCAAGAAACATCACTCATGGATCTGATGATGATATAATAAAAATTACATATAATTATTTAACGATGATTATTTAGACCCATTTTTTCATCCAAACCTTACAACATCAAAATGAAAAATTGGATCAATTACAATTTTGAGGAACATTTAGGTATATAATTTTTGAGAATTGGAAAAATACCTAAATAAACAATAACCTATTCATCAAATGAAAATTTATCCTAATTAACCTAGATTTTCTTATTTCACATTATGTCATCGAAATTATACATATGAAATCCCATGTAGATATAATTCATTCAATATCATTATATATAACTATAGGAAATTGAAACAAAAGAATAGTGAGATCAAATGCTCATTAGAGGAAAATATAAGCATTATCAAATGAATGTAATCTGAGATAATAAGAAGATATTAAGGGTATAATTCCATTATCAAATTTCATTTCTAAAACATAAGAATATGTATACCCATTAATACCTAAATAATCTAATATGAAAACATGGCAAAAGGATTTAACAAAGGAATGATTAAATATAATAAATAATCCTAGGACACATGATACCAAACATGATCAAATGAATATCTTAAAACCATAGTAAGAATATATAAATCATTTTGGTATCATAAAACTTCATCTACATTTAACACTTAATGAACCCTTACAATTGGAATATCCATATGGATACCTTTCAATAAAATTATCTAGAGAACATAATCATTACCACAAGAATTAGAGAACAGTAGAACATTCATATATGATATATTAGTATAAAATTATGCTATCTAGACCGCCCAATAGTATAAGTTGTAATGAGATCACTTGATCCTAACTGGGATGACCCATTGTAAAGTTAGATTGGGCTCACCTGGAATTGGTTGGTCCACCCTATCACATAAGTAATGTCCAAGAACCAAAAAATTAATATAGTAAAAATATCTTTCATATCATCATAAAACTAATAAAAAATAATTATTCCTTTCATAACTTGTTTAACCCATGGAAAGGAAACATAATCCAATATAATCCCATTTAATTATGATAAACCCTTGGAAGAAAAATCTGATTCATAAAAATCTCATGGAAACAATATTATTCCATACCAAGAAATAATGATAATTGTATCAATACAAAATATTACTAGTGTAGGATATTTAACAAAAGGGGTTTTGAGATTTATGATTTTAAATACCCTTAAAATATTAGTATAAAATTCATAAGGAAAATATAATATTCATTATTTAAATCAATTTTTTAAAAATAAAACATTTTGAAAATAATTTTCCTTAAGAATCATTTTTAATAACCCAGAATTGTTTTCAAAATATTTAAGTGTGATATGGAAACTCATCCCACACTTCACAAGAATATATTAAAACATAAAAGAGAGTACATTGCTTACACAAGGTGCAAAGATCTTACACCAACATTAGATTAATTGTAAGAGACAAAAACTAATGAGAACGGACCCAATGAAGATCAATGATAAACAGAACAGGCAGAACAACATCTCAGCATGTCCTAAAGCTTCTGTGTGTTGTAAAGTCCGATAAATCTAGCTATAAGAAGCTATAAAAGTGTTATTAAAGCCTGAAAACCCATAAACAATAGTATTGTGCAGTTTCCTCGCTAATCTTCATCATAGAATCAAGAACTACCCTTGGGTAACTTCATAGAAAGGGTAGAGGGACGAAATGAAAGTTGCAATAAGAGACTATGCCCACGCAGTATGCAGCTCATAACTCCAATGAAAAAGCACATGAATCAGGAAAAGAAACTACATCTCTCTAAATTCATAGTTATTAGAATATGTTGGAATAACCTGTTTTGATAATCCTAAATCATATTTTGATTATCCCAAATCTTATTCTGATAATCCCAAATCATATTTTGATAATACAAAATCATATTTTGATAATCCGGAATCATATTTTGATAATCTGATATCTTGTATTCATTTATGTAATAAACTTGTCTTTATTGTATGCTAATTATGTTTCATTAATGTTTCCATTTCCTATAGAGTAATAATCATGTACTCTCAATCTCACTGAGCTTATAGTGCCGAAGTTATCCATGTACAAAGGTTACTGTTACAAGGTCACCGTTACAGAGGTAACTGTTAAAAGGCTACTCATACAAGGTCACCGTTATAAGGATACCTATACAAGGTTACCGTTAATGGGTTACAACTACATGGTTACCATTACATGGTTACAACTACACGGTCACCGTTACAAGGGTAAAACTATAATGTCATCGATACAAGTTTACATCTACATGGTCACTGATACAAGGTTACTGTTGCAAGGTCACTACTTCAAGGTCACCACTACATGGTCAACGATGTAAGCATACTGTTAAAATATATAGTTGGAGATTGTCTATGTGAACCTTCTATTGAGGATTACCGATATGAAGGTTTTCGTTACCAGTCTACCGATGCTTATTCTTCCATACTTTGTTAATTTATCAATATTTTTCTATTGGTCATAATTGATAAAATAATTTCTCTGACATTAATTAATGCTGATTGCAAACGTTTCGGGGGACAATACCATGGATAGTACGAGGTATGAGAAAGATTGCACGTGATCTACTCATTACTATTTTCAGATTTCAAATATAAAAGGAAAAGACCCCAAAAGAGAGACACAAGAAAAGAAACATATATGCAGACATGAAGAAACGGTTTCATGAGAAGTGTGATAGAGCTTACTCACCAAATCAAAAATCTGAACCATCCAACATTAACAAAAAAGACCCACAAGCTTCGTGAAGATCGTTATAGGATAAACTAATTTCTACCTTCTGTGGTGAATGAACTATTGATCAAACATCAGAACCAGAAGTAGAACACTGAAAGCTATCACCTGGAGTTGAGACACTCTGTTTTGGAAACAACATCCAAAGATTGACTCAAACTTCAATATTTCTCATTCCAAGGAGTCAAGAGCTAAACTGCAAACACATAGAGACTTCTAAACTCTTTCTCATCATAACTTCTATATTTTTATTCTTTCTTTTATATCTGTGATAATTTTTCCAATCTATTGAACATACTATCTCTTGTTCTTGAACTAGAGGATACAGAATATCCTCACATCAAAATTCACATATTTTTTCTTTCCCACTTATTACTGTGGAAGAGACCATGTGTGGTATATGCTGTTTTTCAATCCCAATAAGAATAGTGGTAGAGGGTGTGTTTCCTGGATAGTTTGTTAAAAAAAATTTAAAACCCAATAGAGGATGTGTATCATGTTTTAATATAGACTTCATGGTGGAAGGTGATCACCAAGTGGAGAGGAATAGGTCTCAGCTTGAGATTGAACCTCTTGTTTACACTGTTTACCGATTGAAATTTTATATTTATAATACCTTAATTTACCATGCCATTTTTAAATTGGGGGTTTTATTAACCATAATGTTTTTAACAGAAATTCTAATTGGAACTCAATTAACCCCTCCCCCCCTCTTGAGTATCCACTCCAACCAACATTTGGTATCAAAGGATTTAATTTTACTGTCAAGTGTTCAAATTATTTTCAACTATGATTTTAGTTGTATCATAAAGATATTAAAACAAATTCATATCTAAATTTTACATTATTTACAATTATAAGAAATAATAGTAACTATAGTTGAGGGTGCTGCTACTAACATGACAACTTTCTTTAATAGTAATAACTATGCTCAGTGGAAATTAAAAATGAAAATGTATCTGGAAGGCAAGGGACCAAAAATCTATGGCACAATTGAGGAATAACATACATTTCCTGCTACTGCTAGGGGAACATGGTCTCAACTGACCGAAGCTACATATTACAATAACTATAAATCAATGAACGCCTTGTACTGTTCTCTTGGTGATGATGAATTCAATAGAATATCTCCTTGTAAAACTGCATATGGAATTTGGGATACTTTAGCTATTTCTCATAAGGGACCAACCAATATTAAATAAATGAGACTAAATACTTACACAATTAAATATGATAAGTTTAAAATGAAGCTTGATGAACTCATTTATGACATGTATCTTAGTTTCAATGAGATAGTCAATACTATGAGTCCGCTTGGGAAACCAGTGGACAACAAGGACTATAGTTTGAGACTGCTTCAATGCCTACCTAACATATGGAGAGGGACTTATGTTACTATCTGAGAATCTTGTGACATAGTCAAAATACTATTGAAAGAACTAATTGGAAAGCTTATGATGTATGAATAAGAACTTGAGGTGAATCAAGAAGTTGAGGAATAACCAAGGAATAAATGAGTAGCATTCAGGACTACCACCTTAATGAACAAGGATAATGAAAAATTTCATGTTCCTGTAGATAGTTACATAGTGAAGAGTCAAATACAGACAGTGATGAGGAGATGGCTCATATTTCTAGAAGGTTTAAAAAATTCCACTGAAAGAAGATATTATTTAGGAATTCAAACTGCAAAGTAAAGTATGATAGTTAATGAAAATGGAAGAAAGATAGAAAATTGAATCACAATTCAGATGAAATAATATGATATTAGTAAAAAATGAAAAGTTCCTGTGAAGGAAGACTGCCCCAAGCTGAAATTTTATAATAAATATGAAGATAAGTCTAAAGGATAAAAAACGTATATGAAAGCCACATGGAGTGCTTCAGAAGACAGCTGTAGTGGATCTGATGCTTCTGATAGTGAACAGAACAGTCATGCTAACTTATGTTTAATTATAAAAAATCTGAGGTAACACCTAATTCCTGTATGCCTAATGATTATTACCCTCGGAATGAAGGTGAATCAGATAATGATGGAAATATGACTAAAGATGAACTATTTGAATACTAAGGAATGCTTGAGGATACCTTACATAAACTCAAGCAAAAATATAAATCATTAAAAAACAACATGCTCTAAATGATAATTATAAATCAGATCTAGAAATTGAAAAAGAAAAATGTGCTCAGTTGTTAAAAGAAAACTCAGAACATAAGTTATCCAATGAACAATTAAGATTAGATCTTGAGAAGTTTACTACAAATAGAGATATTGTGACTCAGGTTCAAGGAATAAAGTTTTCCCCAAAATATACAACTGGTCTAGGATATCACCCATGACAATGAAGGATCATTAAAACTAAATTTATTCCAAAATCTGGAAAATTTATAGTTAGTTCAAGTTTTGGACCATTTCTTGAAAAACAATTCTCTAAAGGGCTGCAAAAAGTGTTTCTTCCATATCTGTTTATTATAGAAAATATCTTATACATGTTTGGGTTCCCAATGTTTTACTTGACAACCTCTCTAGAAACAAGAAAATATGGGAACTAATGTTACCCCACACTTAATCTGTTTTGCAGGAAATTATTTAAAGAGATTCTATAAAACTCTGTTGTAGTTGGACAGTGGATATTCAAGACGTATGAAATGAGACTATTCAAGTTTCAAAATTCCGATTAAATTTGATGGTGGATATGTCACATTCGGTGATAATGCTAAAAATAGAATCGTCATCTTAGGCCAGATTGGTATCCCTAATACTATATTAATCTCAAAATCACTTTTTTTTATAGGTTAAAATACAATCTGCTAAGTATTTCTCCATTGTGAGATTATGGTTTTGATGTTAAATTTTAAAATGATTCATGCAATGTTTTTAATTCTAAAAATGATTTAATATTTACTGCTCTCATAAATGAGAATGTATATTTTGTTAACTTAAATTCTATAGTTAAGAAAAATGATTCTTTTTTAAATTCATTTCTTAAGGAATCATGGTTGTTGGACAGAAGACTAGGACACTGTAATGTGAATTTACATAGGAAACTGACAAGGAAAGGTTTAATTAGACAATTACCAAAATTATAATTCCTACTTAAGAAATTGTGTAATCCTTGTCAAAAGGGAAAACAACACAAAGTTTCTTTCAAATCAATGAAAGAAGCTTCTACTTCTCAACCTCTTTAGTTTGATCTCATTGATTTGTTTGGACCATCAAGAGTTTCAAGGTTAAATAGGAAGCACTATGTTTATGTTCTTGTAGATTGTTTTTCTAAGTACACATGGGTCTACATTCTGGCTCACCAAAGTGAATCTTGTTTTTATTTTATCAAATACTCCATGTCTGTGGAAAATCTTAGTGAACATAGAATTAAGACATTGAGAAGTGATCATGGCCATGAGTTTGAAAATCAATAGTTTGAATCCTATTGCTCACACACTGGCTATAATAACAATTTTTATTCCCCTAGAACATCTCAAAAAATATAGTCGTGGAAATAAGTAATATGAAACTTAATTAAATTTCTAGGACAATGCTCAATGAGTGTGATTTACCAAATTATTTCAGGGCTAAAGCTGTAAATACAACTTGTTACATTATCAATAGAGTCTTGATTATACTTGTTCTTAATAAGACCCCTTACGAACTTTAGAACAATAGGAATCCTAAGGTTAACTACTTCAGTGTGTTTGGTTGAAAAGTCATTATTCTTAACACTATAGACAATTTTGACGAATTTTCATCCAAAAGTGATGAAGGAATATTCTTAAGTTACTGAAATTCGAGTAAAGCCTATTGAATATTCAATAAGAAGACCAAGTGTGTGGAAGTACCAGTTCAAGTCAAATATGATGAGACTAATCATCATGAACCCAAAACCTCTCTTGAACATCTTGAGGAAGATATTTCAATTCTGAACCTTAATGATAATGATAGTGAATCCCATGTAAAAGTACCCAGTTCTAGGAATCTTCTAGAATATGCACTTGTTGAGTATGAACCAATAGAAAACCATGAGGATTCTAGGTCAACTATTTCTAGAGGTATTATAACTCTTAAGAATAATCCTTTTGATGTTGTAGTAGGTGATTTAAATCGAGGGAAACAAACTAGAGCTTCTCTGAGAAACCAGGTTGAACATCAAGCTATTATTTCATAGATTGAACCCAAAAATATTAATGATGATATCAATGATGAATTTTGGGTGATGGATATGCAAGAAAAATTGAATTCATTATAATGAAACAATGTATGGGTACTAGTTGAAATACCTAGGGACACTTTGACAATAGGCACTAAATGTGTTTTTAGGAACAAAGTTGATGAGTCTGGAAATATAGTTAGAAACAAAGATAGGTTAGTTGCACAGGGTTACAGTTCGGATGAAGGAATAGACTATGAGGAGACCTTTTCACCTATAGCTAGGCTAGAGGTAATTAGGATACTAATTACTTATGCAGCTCAGCTGAATTTAAAACTTTATCAAATGGATGTTAAACATGCTTTTCTAAAAATATATATAATTCAATATGTATTTGTTGAACCACCCCCTATATTTATGAATCCCCATTTTCCAAATCCTGTTTTTAAACTGTCTAAAGCCTTATATGGTCTAAATAAAGATCTAAGAGCATGGTATGATAGGCTTAGTTCTTTTCTTATTTCAAAAGGTTTTACAAAAGGGATAGCAGATCCTACTTTGTTTATTAAAAGGATTTCCAAATATGTTTTAATAGAAAAAATATACATAGATGATATAATTTTTTTGTCATCTAAAAATTCATTATGTAATGTTTTTCTAAACTAATGCAAAATGAGTTTGAAATGTGCTTAATGGGCGAACATAAATTTTTCCTTGGATTTCAATTTTTTCAAAATAAATATGTTATTGTTTTAAATCAAATAAAATATATTAAAGATATTTTAAAACGTTTTTTTATGGTAGTAAAGGTAATGATACACCTATGAGTACCACTTGTATGTTGGATGCAGATGAAACTGGAGAACCAGTGGATCAAATAAACTATAGAGGTATAATAGGGAGTCTGCTCTACCTTATTTCTATAAGACATGACATTATGTTCATTATATGCATGTGTTCACATTTTCAAGCTAATCTAAAAGATACTCACTTAAATGTTGTTAAAAGTATTTTTAAATATCTCAAGTATACTATAAATTTAGGACTATATTATCTAAGAGGACAACCATTTTATTTAATAAGTTATTCGGATGTTGACTTTTCTGGTTGCAAGTTAGATAGAAAGAGAACCTATGGAACATGTCACAATTTAGGAAAGTCATTGGTATCATGGTGTAGTAAGAAACTGAATTATGTTGCATTATCTAATGTAGAGGCTGAATATATAGAATCAGGTAGTTGTTGTGCTCAAATTCTGTGTTCGAAACACACATTACTAGACTATGGATATCAATTCAAACATGTCTCCATAAACTGTGGCAACACACGTGCCATTAACATTTCTAAAAAACCATTATCTTATGTTAGGAAAAATTATATTGATGTAAGACATCACTTATTGAGAGATCATTATCAAAAAGGTGATATCACTCTTGAATTCATTGGCACTAAACATCAATTGGATTATATATTCACAAATCCATTAAATTAGGAGAGGTTATAGTACATTAAACGTGAATTAGGGATGATTAATTTCAACTATTAGGACCTCCCCATTGCACCTCACTATACGGACCTCACCATTAAACCTTATTGATAAGACCTCACCGTTAGACCTTACTGATAGGACCTCACCATTAGACCTTACAGATAGGAGCTCTCTATTAGACCACACTGATAAGACCTCACTATTAGACCTTACCGATAGGACCTCACTGTTAGACCTTACCTATTGGAACTAACTGTTAGAGCTTTTCGATACTTCCTTACCGATACACCTTCGATGTCTGGGACTTTGTGTTTTTTGTGCTCTCAACTAGAATCTGAATCATTTTATACTATTACTTATTTATTTTATCCATTTTTCTTTTTTGATTCCTAAATGATAAAAATAGAACACAGACTACATTTCAATCCACATCAAAACCTTTCCCGAACCTCTTGCTCTTGAATCTCGGAACCTAAACCTCTACTGAAACCTCGAACCTCTCAAGATCGATGGAAAGAGTCAAAAGACCGTTGGTTTCTGTTGAAGGAGATGGACAAGATCCTAGGATACATAGAGCCAAGTTGAGTAGTGGCATCCAGATAGTGGAAAAGATAATTAACCCGCATTTATCGAAGAGGGAAATAGTAGTTGATAAGGAATTAAGCTCAGAGTGGCTACTGTCGAGCCGGTCATTAGTACTTAAGGCATTGGAAGCTCAGGGCTAGGTTGAATGTTTTTCAAACAACAATGGACCTGATTATTCGATATTAGTGAAGGAGTTTTATGAGTATCTAAAGTTTGTATAGTCTGAGAATGAGCACTGGATGACTTCCAGAGTAAATGGAGTAAATGTAAGTTTCTCCTCTGCTGAGTGGGCTGATTATCTATGGATTTCTCATGAAGGAATTTATGACTATTACTCAAAATTGGTTCCTCCCACTAGTGATTTATTTTTCTATAAAGAAGCTTTAGTTGAATTGATAGGGAATGGAATCCTAGTAAAGCCATTACTGCTTAAATGACAGGAGAAGATATGTTGCTTTTCAAATTTATTCAGCATGTGATAAGTCCTAGGAGAGGGGAATTAACATTTTTGAAGTATCCAGACATATTCATACTATATTTTCTAAAGAATGGACATAATATCAACCTGTTTAGGTTGTTGATGGATCAGTTGGAAGATATAACCAAGGATAGTACCAAATCCAATGCCCTATTCCATGCCAAGCTGGTATCTCTTATGTTGAAAGTGAAAGGACATTCTAGAGATACAGAAGAATCTACTTTTATGCAAGACAACAATTTCATCACCAAAGTGATTTGCAAGAAGATGAAGATTAACTATAATCCGTGGCTGAGGAGATGGGTTATGATGCGGCTAAGTTGTATGAAGTGTTTAATCCTCTAACTCATCCTACTAGGCCTACAAATAAGAGAGACCCTGGTCCTAAGCCCGATAAAGTATAGCCTTGTTAATTAGATATTGAAGAAGAGGAAGTTGCAGCTATGTAAGAAAGAGGGGACTCTCCTATAGATGATAGGAGTGACCCTGACCTTCCCTACAATCATCGTGGGACTACTGTATCCTTTTTTGAGCCTAGCCCACCAAAAAGATTTCCTGGAAGGGAAGTTTTCCTAAGGTATAGTGATAACGAAAATTAGTGGAGAAGAAGGGTCTGAAATTGTCTTAAGAGAAGTTAGTGATACCTCAGATGAGGATGAGGACTCTGAATCAAGTCATGCTGACCTTGAGACAGTTTCTGTAGAAAATTAATTGGAATGTCTAAGTCTTAGTCCTCTAATAGGACATACAATCCTCCAAATCTATTTTTAATTTTCTGAAAGCCACTTTATGGGATAGTGGTACCCGTAGAATTCAAAATTCAAAACAGAAAAATTACAAACTCCAAAAAACAAGAACACATTAAACACCATGACCAGATAATAAAGTTGAAGGCCACAAGAGTCTTCTGAACCACATCGTCATTTCCACCTTCCCAGCATAGTCATCATCGCCTCCACAACATCAAAGACTATTTTCAAAATTCAAAAAATAGGAAAACATCATCATACCACATGAACGACCTCGGTTCTATCGCCATCAAAATGTATTGGGAAACGAAAAAATAGATTAGCAAGATGTCTCGAACTGTGCCCCCTGATAGTCAGTCTCCTAATTGACATCACCACTGCAGACGAGAACCCACCGACGGTCATTATTCCATAGCATCGCAAAAAAATAACAGAACACGAACCATCTCCATGGGAAAAACCTTTGAAGAATACCACAACCTTTACCAGAAGAATCCATCAGAACCAAATGAGACCACCACTTTGCACAAATTAGAAAAATAAACAGATCTATCATCTGCACTTGAGCCTCCAGGATCTAGTCAGCACAATGCAACACACACCCAAAACCTCATATAGACCATCACACCTAGCCGACAAGGAGGCGGTAGTGGTCCTGGAGGCCAGAGAGGGGCAATCAGAGGGACTCCCTTAGCAAGCCACCGAACAAGCACCATCACGTCAAACACAAAATGAGGCCAGTACTGAATGAAGCAGAGCGGAAGAAACCCTAGGGAGAATGAATATAAAGAGAATACAGGGGCCGAAGCCCTGAAAAAGAGAGATGTGGTGCCGAGAAATCCACAACTGCCTTTCTGCTAAATCTAAAACCATAGAGACTCTATCGTTCAAGATCCGACCTGTAAAGGAGAGGTGGATCACAAGTTCACAGTGAGGAGGAGACATCCTGGAATATCCAATGTGCCACATAACAGAGGGAAGTGAGGCGGAGGAAAGAGAAGAGAACCTAACGGTGAGAGAGGGAAAGAAGAGGAAGCACAACGAAGAGGAAAATGTTGTCAATAGAACGACAAGGGGAAGTATAGGCGAGAGGGAAAGATATCTAGAGTGATGTCACTGATGCCACAAGGAAATTAAGGAGGAAACCCTAGAATACCCCGAGCTGAGGGAGAGAGAGAGAACCAGGTGAGTGAGGCACCATTATAATAATAGGACACACAGAATGGGTAGAATGTGGAGAAGAAGAAGCTGTTGATTCAGTTGATGCTGGACCTATTTTGGAAGTGGTTGAAGATTTTGAGAAGGAAGTGGAAGTGAAGCTTCTTGATGTTACAGTTGATCAAGGAGGTATTGAGGAAATGAATATGGCTGATTAAGAGATTTCTCAATTTGAGTGGGAGGAATCTACTATTACAGGTTCAGTTGCTATTTTTCATGAGATTTAAGGTTGGTCCGGGGACCCTGGATTTCTGGTGTTGGGACTTGAATATGATGACTCAGAAGATGAATGTCCCAACAAAAGTCCCTTAATTCCAAACCTCACTTTTTTCCCTCCAGAAACCTCTTTCCCCCAAGACTATGTCAGAATTGCAGATCTTGAATCCCTAGGATCAGACCTGCAGAGACTGTCTAAGGATAGGTCCTCAAAGGTGAAAAAGGTTGTATCTTTATCTCGTTATAATTTAGCGTCTGAGTTAGCCAAAATTCACTCTAGTGTTCAATCTACTCTGCTCCAGGAAGTAAGGAAACACTAGAGTCAAATCAGGGTGTTTGTAGAGTCTATGGTTTCAATGAGACTGTCTATTTCCAAACTAGATGCTTACACGGCTTCACGGGCTCAGGTGGATAGAGACCTTGCTTACGTCGAAAGTGTAGTTTAGAAAATTGTTACATTGTTTTAGGAGTAGAATAAATATGTGGAAAATTCATGTGAAAGAGAAATATGATGATTTCAAAATGCTGATCATTGGATCAACTAAATATTTCAAGAAGATAGTGGCTTTGTCTCTGGCACCTCTAGGTGCATCTGCTTCCACTTCAGCTTCTCCTCCAGTTGATATTGAATCTTTCCAGAACATTTTCAGAGAAGAAGTGGCAATTTTCTCTCATAGAAGTTACTCAGATTATCATGTCATTTTCATTACCTGAGATATTCATACCCTTGTGGGAAATTATTTTAGGGAAGTTAATCAAGATCAAAAGGCCATCAAGGATCATGTTGACATCTACTAAAAACTGGTTTACACCAAGCATCAGATGGATGGCCATTTCAAGTTGCTGTTGAAAAAACATAAGCATCCCACCTATCACTAAAGACTTTATGGATCAAGTTAACAAACTCATGGAATGGACTCCTGATTTGGAAAAAATCATGAAGAATTAGAGTGATTTTATTTCTTCTATGGAGAGAGGTGGAAGTATCATTATGGACTTTAGGAATCTTCTCTTACCGTTTCCCCCATGTGGACTGCACTACAATCAAAGTTCCTCTAGCTCTGCCAGCTTCTTCAGCTGCTTCAGGCTCCACCAGTACTACTCCTTTGATGACTCCTGCCCAGGCCATCAGAAGTCTAACCCCAATGATTACTCATAGATCTACTTATTTTAGCTTTGGTGATGCCTCAGTGGCTTCTCCTATTACCTTACTCACTGCCATCCCTCGGCCAATCCCTCCACCTTCAGAACATACATCCTCAGTTTCCAAGGAAAAAGCTCCTATAGGCATGTTTGATATGGATTGAGTGTGGACTGTCTTAGTTGAAATGGATTGATGTATCTCTTTTTGTATAATGTACTCCTATTTGATTAATACAAACCCTCTTCTTTCATTCTTTTTCTTATCTATACTTTTTGTTAATCACAAATGGGGAGAAGATGTATATGATCTCATATATATAGGGGGGAAATATTATAGGAGAGAAGTCATTCATGGGGGATAAAATATTCAAAAATTAAATCTACAGATTCAATGAATTTAACAGATGTGTTTAACCTTGATTCAAAACTCTTAAATCTAAATCTTCCATGACATAATTTGTGATTATCAAAAAGGGGTAGATTGTTGGACTCACCTATATTGATAATCCCAAATCATATTTTGATAATCCCAAATCTTTTTTTGATAATCCCAAATAATATTTTGATAATCCCAAATCATATTTCGATAATCCCAAATCATATTTTGATAATCCAAAATCTTTTTTTCATTTATGTAAGAACCTTGTCTTAATTGTATAGTAATTATGTTTCATTAATGTTTCATATTACTATAGTGTAATATCCATATACTCTCAATCTCACTGAGATTATAGTGTATAATTTAATCATGTAAAAAGGTTACCGTTTCAAGGTCACCTTTATATAGGTCACAATTATAAGGCTACCGATACAAGGTCATAGTTACAAGGCTACTGATACAAGCTTACTGTTACATGGTTACATCTACATGGTTACCATTACAAGTTTACATGTCACGAACCGTCCTCGGGGCCCGTTTCGTGACTACCCCAATCCCTCATTCCATAGGCCAGGGGCTAGCGACTAGCACCAAGGCGTAAATCCCGGTAAAAAAGGGAAGGCATTGCCTTTGTAAAGTAAACAAACACCACAGAGCAAGCAAGCAGTAGAAGTAAACACTAAGTAAAAACTGATTACAAAAATAAGTGCAGAAAAGTAAGTGGTCCAGAATACAAACCCAAACTGAAAGTAATGTACAAATGGAAAGGGAAAACAGCAACTGAAAAGTAAAGCTGCAGCGTCGAGCCTTCCACTGGAAGTCCCACCTGAAGGGGGGGTACAGATAGCCTCCATAGCTCCTCGGTATAGTCGTCCACTCCGGGTACGTCCGGCCCAGTGGTCCACCTCCAGGTACCGTTCTGCTCCGCAAACCTCCACCACGATCAGCGCTTTCCTTCGTCTGCAACCAACACAACGTAGTGCGGGCATAGCCCGTGCCGGGGTGAGTATAAGCTACTTAGTAGGGACCCCAAGACCCCCGAAGGACTCCCAGAATCCACAAAGGATAATCCACAAAGGAAAGATACAATCACAAAGTAACATCCGACCCTGCTTAGGTATATGCTCATATATATACCTTAAGTCACCATTTCCAGTTCGGCTCCGAAATCCGAGCTCAAGTACAACCCATTCCATACAGGAAGCAAAATGAAATCCACACAGGACAGCATAACATAATCCAAAGAGGAAAGAAATCATGATTCAGCACACACAGGTATACTTCTTCGTATGACGATAGAGATGATCAGATATATCCACTGATTTATCTATGCCATCGGACCTAGAAAGGATCAATAGGTACTAACCCCCGCAATGACCCACAAAGGATCTGTCCCACACAGGATCGATAGGTAACTCACCCCCGCAAAGTCCCACACAGGATCGGACCCACACAGGATCTGTAGGCGCTAGCCCACACAGGACCGCTGAGCTCTGACCCACACTGGATAGGACCCACACAAGATCAGTAGTACTGATCCACGTAGGATCATTGAGTGCTGTAGTCATCGCCATCGAATCCACTAAGGATCTCTGCACAGTCGTCATCATCGTCGCAGTCGCATCCTGCTCTAGGGTTCCCACACACAGCAAGCTCGTTCGGGAGGGTCTGCTCCATGAGCCGAGAGGCTGATACATCAACTAACACATAGTCCAAAGTTGATGTATCCAAGAGTTCCATATCGTCAGCAAGAACTCAACACCACAGACGGCGCGTCAATCGGATGCCCGGTCTGAGAGTTATTGGCTTTTTCGTCCCTGGGGCCCAGTTGGTTTTTAATTCAAAACCAACCCGACCGTACTCCACCTATGTCCAAACCTCGGGAGGAGTAAGCCAAAAGATCCATCTCACATAGACTAAACCATCAAAGTCAACGTCACGTCAATCGAACGTTCGGAGCTCAAGTTATAAGCGTTTCCTCTCCGAGGGCCCGGTTGGTTTCAAGTACGAACCAACCCAGCCGAACCCAAAGTATTTCGAAACCTTCAGTGTAATAAGTCAAAATGACCATCTTGATTTAAGGATCACATCTCCATTGACAGTGTTTCGATCGGAGGTCCGTAGCCCAAGATATGGGCAAAAGAACGATAAGGGTCCAGAAACGGGGGGTCTGGGCCCGGACCGACACGGCCCACCACGGGTCTGGGTCTGACCCGGATGGCACGGCCCGGCCCAGCCGGCATGAGTGCGGCCCTGTCGCCAGGCGGCTCGGCCGTAATGGCCGAGTGGTGCGCAAGGGGGCGCCGCCCCCTTGAATGATCTGCGGCCCCGCGTGGGGGGCCACCACTCGCCAACGGACATGGCCAGGGTGCCGCATCATGCCTTCGCCGGTCCCGTGCGGTCGCAGGATGGCCGGCCTGCCACCACGGCTTCAGCCATGGCAGTTCTCCCCGGCGTCGTGCCGGGCGCCGCCACCTCCCGCCGCCTGCGCCGCCGTGCCGGCGTGGCTCACCAGCGGGTTGCTCCGCGGACCACCGGATGAGTTCTGGTGGTCAGAATTGCACGTCGGCTTCTTCAATGACCCTCCTGGGGTCCTTCCTTCACTACAAGGACATCACATCACCCGTGCGGCTTGTTTTCATATCGTCCGCCATTCTGCACACCAAGAACGAAAAGGGCGGTGGGTTCAGACTTGTTCGTTGGTCCGCACCCACCGCGTTTGCGGTTTTAAAAGCCTCACAACAATCATTTAAACAAACCACAAATATAAATCACATAGATTAAAGAGAACAAGAACCTCTACCTCAACGTTATCGTCGACTGTGAGTTCTTCGCGGATTTAACCATCGCGAAAGAAGAGGATCGTCATGTCGCGGAAGGGGCGTTGCGGTACACGGCGTTGCGTAGAGAAACTCTGAGGATTAAAATCACACAAATTTAAGATGCACCAAAGGAAACCATGTCGAGGATATAATTAAAAAATAATTAAAAGAACCACAATACCCTACCTCAATTGGTTGTTGATAGAAGATTGTCGCGGGGAAGGAACATCGCGGAAGAAACGTCGCGGAAGGAGAATCGTCGACGTCGCCGTACACAGTGTCATGTCGTCGATATCCGAGGGTTCGGCGTTCTTCGTCACCATTCGTCGAAGGTCGGCGTTCTTTGCGTTCTTCGCATTCTTCACGAAGAAAGATGAAGACTCCAAGATTTAGAGTTTCTCCAAATCCTCTCAACAAGAAACCCATCAACAAAAAGTGTTGGTCTTATTTTATTCCCATTCCAATGATTAGAAATTAAAAGTTATGAAACGAACCGTTGATTCGATTAATAAATGGTAACGACTTAACTGTCCAATTAATAGGGGCGTTTAGAATTTAAGTAAATGCATCGGTTGACTTTATTTAAAAGAGGTTTACGCGGGTGCGTTACCTTAATTGGAATTAAGTGGCTTTAGGTGAGATAAAATAAAGTGTTGCACCACTTTTATTTTATTTCTCCACTTAACCCCAAAAATTAAAAACCACACCGGAGCTAACGCTTCTCCAGAAGAGGAATTTCTAAGGAAATATCGGCGCTGTTATTCCATCGGTGCCCTCAAAATTCGATTCTGAGCACTGGTTCAAAAGCTAGAAAGACCCGCTCGTTCGTTCACTGAATGTACCTGAGTCAAACTTCGGAAAATGATTCTGGGAACACCGAGCCTCGGAATCAGGTGCTGTCAAGAAATGCATTCTTATAAAATTCCAAAGAAAATTTAAAAAAATTCTCTTGAATTTTATGGGTCTTAACATCACTCCCACATCATGGCTTTACGTCCCCATAAAGATACATCATAAACTAGGGAAACAAATGTGGGTACTGAGCACACATCTGAGCCTCCTGATCCCATGTGCTCTCTTGGAGGTTCTCGTACTGGAATTTGATGCGCACTAGATGGATCTATCACCCACGTAGGACCCGCTCTTGTCGATCCTCGATCTCCACTAGAACCACCGCAAAAGTCGCCCCGTCATCAACGTCCACCTCCCTATGGTCAATGATATGCGTCGGGTAGTGCACGTATCTCCTCAGCTGAGATACGTGGAAGACATCATGCACCCGGTGCAACTGAGGTGGTAGAGCCATGTGATAAGCCACCTCTCCAATCCTGCTGAGGACCTGGAAGGGTCCGATGAAGCACGGAGATAACTTGCCGCCTCGGCCAAATCTCTGTAATCCACGGCAAGGTGAGACCCGCAAGAAGACGTGGTCGCCATCCTCGAACTCTAGTGGCCTCAGCCTCCTATCAGCATAAGACATATGCGGGATCTGAGTTATCCTCATCTGCTCCTGGATGACCTGGACCTTCTCTATCATGGCCTGGACCATCTTCGGTCCCATGAGTGCTGACTCCCCAGGCTCTATCCAGCACAAAGGAGATCTGCAAGGTCGGTCGTACAACACCTCGTATGGTGCTATCCTGATGGTGGAGTGGTAGCTGTTGTTGTACGCGAACTCTACCAAGGGTAATTGGTTATCCCAGATACCACCAAAGTTGAGGACACATGCGCGGAGCATGTCTTCGAAAGTTTGAATGGTCCTCTCTGTCTGACCATCCATCTGAGGGTGAAAGGCTGTGATCAGACGTAGATGCGTCCCGAACGCCTCTGGCAACCCCTTCCAAAGTTGGGAAGTAAAGCGAATATCATGATCGGAGATGATAGATGATGGCACACCATAAAGCCACACAATCTCATGAACATAGATACAACCCAAGCTCTCCACTGAGCCCTGCACTCTGATGGGTAAGAAATGAGCCGACATGGTGAGTCGGTCGACAATCACCCTAATGGAGTCGTGACCTCTGGAAGTGCGTGGAAGTCCAGTCATGAAGTCCATAGATATGTCATCTTACTTCCACTCCGGGACCTCCAAGGGATGTACCAAGCCTGCTGGTACCTGATGCTCTGCCTTCACCTGCTGGCAGGTGAGGTATCGAGAAACGAACTCCACCACAGCCTTCTTCATGCCCGGCCACCAGTGCTGTCGTCTGAGATCCGGGTACATCTTCGCCACGCCAGGATGTACCACCAATGGAGAAGTGTGAAACTCTCTCAGCACTTCCTCCTGTAATGCAACTGTTACCAAGGTATCTTCTTTTAAAAGGACGTTGTGCTCTCCTCCCACGAAGAATCCATCAGGTGCCTGTCCTAAGGATATCTGTGCACGCCGCATCTCACAGTCAGCGTCCCAACGTTGTGCCTCTCTGACCCGCTGCAGTAGTGGAGGGGTGACTGTGAGAGACTGAAGGAAGGCTTCTCCATCACTATCCACGAAGGATATCTGCAAAGAGGCAAGCTGCTCCGTCGCCTCCTCATGTAGCTGAATGCTCGTCCTCCTTTTGAGAGCATCGGCTACCACGTTCCCCTTCCCAGGAGTATAGACTATCTCAAAGTCATAGTCCTGAAGGAACTCGAGCCATCGTCACTGTCTCAGGTTCACATCCTTTTGCGAGAAGATGTACCTGATACTCTGATGGTCAGAAACGACTGTAAAGCGCTCGCCCATCAGATAGTGTCGCCATGTCTTCAGAGCGAAGACCACTGCTGCTAACTCCAGGTCATGGGTGGCGTAGTTATGCTCATGTAGCCACAACTCACATGATCCATAGGTGATCACTGCCCTCTCCTACATCAGGACACATCTGTGTCTGGTCCCTGATGCATCACAGTACACTACGTACCCTACTCCCTCCACCGGCAACCTCAAGATAGGTGCACTGGTCAATCTCTACCTCAGCTCTTGGAAGCTCTACTGACATCTGTCTGACCACACATAGGGTTTCCACTTCTTCTTCAAAGATGAGAGTGTTTCCACAACTCTGGAGAGGTCTGGCACAAATCTCTGATAGTATCTAGCTTGTCCCAAGAAACTCCGCACCTACGCCATGCTCCTGGGTGGATCCCAAGGTAGCACTACCTCGATCTTTGCAGGATCCACTACAACTCCCACATCAAGAAATGATGTGTCCCAAGAAGTGTACCTCGCGTAACCAGAACTGACACTTTGAGAGCTTTCCATAAAGCTGGTGCTCTCGGAGTGTGTCCAGTACAACACGCATGTGGTAGGTATGCTCCTCCTCAGTGAACAAGTATATCAAAATGTCGTCGATGAATACCATGATAAATCGATCGAGATATGGTTGAAAGATCATATTCATGAGGCCCATGAATACTGATGGAGCATTGTTTACACTGAATGGAATAACCAAGAACTCATAGTGTCCATACCGACATTTTAAGGTCATCTTCTACGCGTCCTCGTCCAGAACACTATGCTGATGACAGACTGACCTGAGGTCTATCATAGAGAACCACCGTGCTCCCTTGAGATGATCGAATAGGTCATCAATCCTCGGTTGCAGATACATGTTCCTCACTGTCACCTGGTTCAGGCGACGATAGTGGACACAAAGTCGCATGCTCCCGTCTGCCTTCTTGGCGAACAAAATCGGGGAAGCTCAGGGTGAAACACTGGGTCGGATGTATCCCTTGCACTGTAAGTCCTCCAACTGTACCCGTAGCTCTCGAAGCTCAGTGGGTGCCATTTGATACGCTGGAGTCGATAACAGGGTCGTCCCGGGGTACAGGTCAATATAAAAGTCTACCTCTCTGCGAGGAGTTAGTCCTGGAACGTCGTCGGGAAAGACGTCCGAATACTGATCCTCCACTGTAGGAAAACTAGGACTCTGCATGTCAACTGCTCCTAGGATGAGGCTAGCCAACTGATGAGTGATGGGATATCCTCTCCTATGTGAGAGTCAATCTTGTGCTGCGAAGGCTCCCTTCTCACTGGTGAAGGTGAACCAGCTCTCGTCGGTGCATACACATCGCACCATGCGCCTAATATAGTCAATCTGAGCATGGACTGTAGATAACCAATTCATTCCCAAGATGACGTTGTAAGGCCTTGGAGCTGCTACAAGAAGATCCCAGCCGAAGCTCTTGTCTCATAGAGTAAGTTCACACTGTCGGTACCAGTGTGTAATTGTCGAGTCTTCTCCCGTAGGAGTCTCTAGCTGTAAGGATCGATCCAATGGCTCCGTCGGAATCTCCGAGCTCCGAACAAGGGCAGCGGCTATGAAAGAATGACTAGTTCATGTGTCTATAAGAACTGCAGCATGGGTGGAATAGACACAGATAGTACCACGATTCATCTCGGGCGCGCCGTAGTAGTAGGCCTCCGCTGCCTGGAGTTGTGCCTGTCTCTACCCGCCAACTCCCTGTGGCCAGGGTGGACCTCCTTGTGGTGGTGGTGGTAGAGCCTCAAAGCGTCGCCCACTACCTGCTGCTCGGAAAGCTTCTATGCCTCGTCCGCTGGTTCGCTGCGGACCGCCACAGTCGATCCTCTGCCTCTACCTGGGTGTCCTCTCAACCATCTGATGCTCCTCAGCATGGCGGGTCGGGCAGTCACAAGCCATGTGGCCCTGCCCGCCGCATGCGTAGCACTGCCTGTCTCTCGAAAGACTGGCTCCGCGCTGTGTGCCCTACACAGCTGAGCCAGTGTCCTGAGGTCGTCTGCCTAAGGGTTTGGTCTGCCTGGACCCATGAGTCATCCGTCGACTGCCTACTACAGAAGACTCTGCTACATGCCGCCCTGAGGTGGGTCTCAGCGCTGATGAAGGCTCAGCAAGAAAGCTCTCAATCAATAGGGCTCACTCCAGTACTCCAGCCTGGGTCAGAATGCTGAGGGAGATCAGTGATGCCATGATCTCATGCCTCAATCCCTGATCAAAGGTCCGAGCCCGGAAGAAGGAGTCTTGTACCATGTCTGTCGAGTAGCACGAGAGATCGGTAAATCTCACCGAGTACTCGGTGACCGTCAAGCTACCATGCCGCAGCTGAAGAAGCTCCTGGATGCGCACCGCACGGAGGGTGGCTGGGACGAACTCCGAGTGGAAGAGGATCTCGAATTCCATCCAGAGGAGAGAAGCCTCATCGTGCACCTGGAGCATCATGATCCACCATCTGCCTGCTGCCGCGTGCAGGAGGCTTGCTGTGAGGATCAACATGAGGTCTGCTGGTGTCTTCACTAACTTAAAAACTCGTACAACTACCTCCAGCCAATCCCCGGCTGCTTGGGGGTCCGTCTCCCTGCAGAACCTGGGCGGTCGCTGGCGCTGAAACTCGTTTAGTGCACTAAGGTGACGTGAATCATCAGCAGTTTGGGCTAAAAGCATCGGTGGCTCGGCGGGTAGAGGTACCGCCGGCGCCTCAGCTGTCAAAAGGCCATGTACCGAGGCCTCGTCGCTCGGTGGGCTGTCGTCACACACAACTATCGGAACCCTAGCTGGCTATCGTCGTAGGGCCATCCTGAAAAGAAACAGGTGTGCCATGGTCAGAACAATATACCTGGTGAGCTTACATAAATTAATCACAAAGAATACATGAAACACACATGCAATCAATGTTTTCGTGCATTAAGTCAGAAATCAGAAGTCAGGGTCCGGATCTATGGATACATCGGCCACCGCACCAACACTGGGCTCCCTAGACTGATAACCACACTAAATACTCTTAACACTATTGCTTCACACAGAAAAGATCAGAGTCCTATGTTCTGCGGTAGAACCGAACTCCTCTGATACCAATTTGTCATGACCGGTCCTTGGGGCCCGTGCCGTGACTACCCCAAGCCTGCCTTCCATAGGCCAGGGGCTGGAGACTAGCTCCCAGGCATAAATACCGTTAAAAAAGGGAAGGCATTGCCTTTGTAAAGTAAACAAACACCACAGATCAAGCATGCAGTAGAAGTAAACACTAAGTAAAAACTGAGTACAATAATAAGTGCGGAAAAGTAAGTGGGCCAGAATACAAACCCAAACTGAAAGTAAAGTACAACTGGAAAGGGAAAACAACAACTAAAAAGTAAAGCCGCAGCGTCAAGTCATCCACTGGAAATCCCACATGAAGGGGGGGTAAATATAGCCTCCACAGCTCCTCGGTCCAACCGTCAACTCCGGGTACGTCCCGCCCAGTGGTCCACCTCCATGTACTGTCCTGCTCTGCAAGCCTCCACCATGATGAGCGATGTCTGTCATCTGCAACCAACACAACGTAGTACGAGCATAGCCCGTGCAGGGGTGAGTATAAGATACTCAGTAGGGACCCTGACACCTCCGAAGGTCTCCCAGAATCCACAAAGTATAATCCACAAAGGAAAGATACAATCCTGAAGTAACATCTGACACTGCTTAGGTATATGCCCATACATATACCTAAGTCACTAGTTCTAGTTCGGCTCCGACATCCGATCTCAAGTACAACCAAGTCCACACAGGAAGAAAAACGAAATCCACACAGGATAGCAAAACATAATCCAAAAAGGAAAGTAAACAAGATTCAGCTCACATAGGTATACTTCTTCGTATGACGATAGAGATGATCAGATATATCCACTAACTCATCTATGCCATCGGACCCACAAAGGATCGATAGGTACTAACCCCCGCAATGACCCATAAAGGATCTGACCACACATGATCGATAGGTAACTAACCCACACAAAGACCCACATAGGATCAGACCAACATTGGATCGGACCCACACATGATCTGTAGGTGATGACCCACAAAGGACCGCTGAGCACTGACCCAAACACGATCGGACCCACACAGGATTGGTAGCACTGATCCACGTAGGATCTCTGAGTGCTGTAGTCATCGCCGTCGAATCCACTGAGGATCTCTGAACAGTCATCATCGTTTTCACAGTTGCAGCCAGCTCAAGGGTTCCCGCACACAGTAAGCTCGTTCGGGAGGGTCCTCTCCATGAGCCGAGAGGCTGATACATCAAATGACACATAGTCTAGAGTTGATGTATCCAGAAGTTCCATATCATCAGCAGGAACTCAACGCCACAGACGGCACGTCAATCGGACGCCCGGTCTGAGAGTTATGGGCTTTTTCTTCCCAGGGGCCCGGTTGGTTTTTAAGTCAAAACCAACCTGACCATACTCCACCTACATCCAAACCTTAGTAAGAGTAATCCAAAAGATCCGTATAACTTAGAGTAAACCATCAAAGTCGACGACACGTCAATCGGACGACCGGAGCTCAAGTTATAAGCGTTTCCGCTCCAAGGGCCCGGTTGGATTCGTGTACGAACCAACCCGGCCGAACCCAAAGTATTCCGAAACCTTGAGTGTAATAAGTCAAAACAACCGTCTCTATCTAGGGATCACATTTCCACTGACGGTGCGTCAATTAGAGGACCATAGCCCAATATATGGGCAAAAGACCGAAAAGGGACTAGAAACGAGGGGTCAGGGCCCGGACCGACCCGACCCAACCCCCCCCCCCCCTGGGTAGGCCCGAACCGTGTCCGGGTCCGACCCGGATGGCACCGCCTAGCCCGGCCTAGGAGCGGGCCGGCCCGACCGGCGTGGGCGCAGCACGGTCACTAGGTGGCTCCGCCGTAGCGGCTGAGCGATGTGCAAGCGGGGCGCCGCCCCCTTGAATGATCTGCGGCCTCGCGAGGGGGGCCGCCTCGCGCCAACGGACATGGCCGGGGTGACGCGTCCTACCTTCGTCGGTCCCGCATGGTCACGGGTGAGCCGGCCCGCTGTCGCGGCTTCATCCGCAGCGTTTCTTACCGGCGGCGCACCGGGCACCGCCGGCGAGTTTCTCTGCGGACCACCGAACGAGTTCCGGTGGTTGGAATTGCACGTTGTCTTCACCAATGTCCCTACCGGGGTCCGTCTTTCACTGCGAGGACCTCACATCACCCGTGTGTCTTTTTTTGACGTCGTCCACTGTTCCGCACACCAAGAACGAAAAGGGCGGTGGGTTCGGATTTGTTCGTTGGTCCGCTCCCACCACGTTAGCGGTTTTAAAAGTCTCACAACAATCATTTAAACAAACCACGGATATAAATCACATATATTAAAAAGAACAAGAAACCCTACCAAAACTTTATCGTCGAATGTGAG
This sequence comes from Viscum album, assembly GCA_963277665.1. Classification (NCBI taxonomy): domain Eukaryota; kingdom Viridiplantae; phylum Streptophyta; class Magnoliopsida; order Santalales; family Viscaceae; genus Viscum; species Viscum album. The sequence goes on along the minus strand of OY728120.1, from coordinate 1,758,663,134 downwards.
TTCGTCGCGGATTTAACCGTCGCGAAAGAAGAGGATCATCGTGTCGTGGAAGGGGAATCGTTGTCGTCACGGTACATGGCGTTGCATAGAGAAACTCTGAGGATTAAAATCGCTTATATTTAAGATTCAGCAAATGAAACCATGTCGAGGATATAATTCACAATGAATTAAAAGAACCGAAATCCCCTACCTCAATCGGTTATTGATCAAAGATTGTCGCAGGGAAGGAACGTCGCGGAAGAAATGCCGCGGAAGGAGAATCGTTGGCATCACGGTACACGGCGTCACGTCGTCGATCTCCGAGGGTTCAGCGTTCTTTTCCTCCCTTCTTCGGAGGCCGGCGTTCTTCACGTTCTTCACGTTCTACATGTTCTTCGCGTTATTCGCGTTCTTCGTGAAGAAAGATGAAGATCTTCAAGCTTTAGAATTTCTCCAAATCCTCTCAACAAGAAACCCCTCAACAAAAAGTGTTGGTCTTATTTTATTCCCATGCCAACGATTAGAAATTCAACGTTAAGAAACGAACCATTAATTCGATGAATTAATGGTAATGACTTAACTTCCCAATTAATAGGGGCATTTAGAATTTAAGTAGACACATCAATTGACTTTATTTAAAAGAGGTTTTCGCGGGTGCGTTACTTAGAGGGGAAGAAACGGTGGGGCTCATACAGGCCCCACCCCACAAATATCCTACCAAGTGGGTAGGATATTTTGGGTTCCACCCTATCCACTTAATAGAGCTTAAGTGGCTTTAAGTGTCTTTAAGTAAGATAAAATAATTTTTTTCACCACTTTTATTTTATTTCATAACTTAACCCCAAAAATTAAAAACCACACCGGAGCAAACGCAACTCCGAAAAAGCCGTTTCAAAGCAAATACTGGCACTGTGATTACAACGGTGCCCTCAGAATTCGATTCCGAGCACCGTTTCAAAAGTTAGAAAAACCCGCTCATTCGTTCACTGAACGTACCCGAGCCAAACTTCAGAAAATGATTCCGGGCACACCGGGCCTCAGAATCAGGTGCCGTCAGAAACTGCCTTCTAGTAAAATTTCAATGAAAATTAAAAAAAATTCCTTGAATTTTACGGGTCTTTACATTACAACTACAAGGTCACCATTACAAGGCTACAGATACAAGGTCACCATTACATGGTTACAACTATATTGTCACAGATAAAAGGTTATAGTTACAAGGTCACCACTATAAGGTCACCAATACATGGTCACCAGAGTAAGCATACTATTAAAGGTTGTAGTTGGAGATTGCTGATGTGCACCTACTGTTGAAGCTTACCGATATGAAGGCTACTGTTACCAGTCTACTGATACTTAATATTCCATACTTTGTTAATTTCTCAATATTTTTCTAATGGTCATATTTGAAAAAATAAATTCTCTGACATTAATTAATGCTGATTGTAAATATTTCAAGAGACAATACCATGGACAGTACGAGGTACAAGGAGTATTGCACATGATCTACTCATTCCTGTTTCTAGACTTTTAATATAAAAGGAAAATACCCCAAATGAGAGACAAAAGAAAAAAACATATACGTGGAAACGAAGATAGGGTTGCATGAGAAGTGTGACAGAGCTTACTTGCAAGATCCAAAAGCCAAACCATCCAACATTAACACAAAAAGAACCACAAGCTTCATGAGATCATTCTGGGGCAAACACATTCCTACCTTCTATGGTGCATCAACTATTAATCAAAAATCAGAACTAGAAGAAAAACACTGAATGCTAAAACCTGGAGTTGTGACACTCTATTTTGGAAACAAATTCCAGAGATTGACTCAAACTTCAACATTTCTCATTCCAAGGAGTAATGAGCTAAACTATGAACAAATAAAGCCTTCGAAACTCTTTCTCTTCATAAATGTTCTGTTGTGTTTCTTTCTTTTACATCTACGAGAAGTGTATTATTCTATTGAATACACTATCTCTTGTTCGTGAACTGGAGGATACTGAATATCCTCACATCAACCTTCACCTATTTTTTGTTTCCCACATATAACTCTGGAAGGGACCATGTGTGATCTGTTCTATTTTTCTATCCTACAAAGAACAATGGTAGAGGCTTTGTTCCCTGGATAGTTTATAAAAACTATTGAAAATCCCGATACAGGCTGTGTATCAAGTTTTAATATAGACAACATAATGGCAGGTGATCACCAAGTGGAGAGGATTAGGCATCATCTTGAGACTGAACCTCTTGTTTACATTGTTGTGAAAATACTCATATACTCTATTTTGATTTTAACCGCTGCTTATATTTGCTAAAACATAAAACTGTTTTTGCTTTCACTCTGATAGTTAGTTTTGGTTGTTGTGTATATTTTTTTAATTTAGTAAACTTGTTTCAAAAGTTGAATTGGTATTCTACACTAATTCATATGAGGATTAATCACCCTTTGAGAAACCTGTTGACCAATTGAACATTTATATTTCTCCTACCTTAATTAAAATGGTTGTTTTTAAATTGTGTGTTTTATTAACCATAATGTTTTTAACTGAAATTTTAATTGGAACTCAATTAAACCCACCTCTTGAGTATCCACTCCAACGAACACAATCCACTTTAGAAAATCATACAGCCTACTATACATATCCTAACTCAACAATCAAAGCATATTCCCAGAAAAAAATAGCAGTCAACATATGAGGCACTCACATAAACCAAAAAACAGTCCAGAAACCAGCCATGAAATCCTCAAGTCACCATATTCAGACTAAGAGGCCATTATCATCATTAAATACCAGGCATGAAATCTTCAAAATAAATAATGTTCATGTTAGGGTATATTTTCTAACAAGTTATATATAACATTCCCTTTGCACGATAAAATGTTTAGAAAAGTTCCTTGATCGAAAAGTGACCAGAACATTCCACCGAAAAAATAATAAAAAACGAAAAACTGTAAAAGATTTATTTAATAAATCACATTGAAAAGGGTAAAAAAAATTGAACACATTTTTTATAAATCATTTTTTAGAAGAAAAAATATTTTGTCCCAATGATAGAAATAATGTGGGATTTTCTTAAAATAATTCCCAATATTTCTATGAGAAGAAGTTTTAAAAAATAGTACTCTAAATTTTATATATATTAATAATTATAGGATACTAAAATTCATGAGTGTCTTCAGATATGTATCGTAATATGTTATCACTGGAAGTATAATCATAATCAATTGTTATATATAGTGGGACTGTAACAAAATACTCTTATAACCTTTTTAACATTGAATCGTAATGATCATAAAATAATACCATTTAATAAAACACATAATATGGACAAAATAAATATATTAATTATTTCAAATGTCAAAGGGGAAGTATACACACCTCATAAATGATGATATGTGTATAAAATCATACATCCCAAAGAAGAAAAACGTAGACAAATATCCCCTAAATCTTTGGAAACTTTTAAATCATAAAACCTGTGAAATATGGATCATAAAATAAATTTATAATCCAAAATAAATATATTTATAATAATAAAAAAATAAATTCATGGTTATTATATCCACCACATAATAAAAATAAGTTATAAATATAGATAATATTTCACAGAAATAAAGGTGTGATGATAAAACCCTTACCACAAAATTCCTTTTGGATGAACGTTCTTTAAAATCCTCTATTGTACTTCTAAATTTTTTATTAAATAATTAAATAATGTTATTTATATTTATAATATCATATATAATCCCTTTATAACAACTTATCACCCATTTTTAATTGTCATTCATTATTTTAAATGTTTCAGGTATAAATTACCTTGTTTTCTCATTCATGATATGTTAGGAATGTTTTGGTTCATGTGAATGTTATATAATCCAATTATGTACAGAATAATAATCATGACATAATTATAATATTATTACATCAATTATTATTTTAATACCAATCATTATTTTTGGTTTTGATAAATGATATACATTACGATCATGGAGACCGTACGTTGCGTGTATACATGAGTAAGGTTTGGGGTTTTCAATGGTCATTATGGAAATAAGGTAAGACATATTTAATATTTAAATAATTATATTTATATCATAAATACTATAATAATAATTTATATTCACTTATATATTTAATTATTTTGATGCGGTGAGGAAAAAATAAATCCCACGATTTGAGGATGTAGCTTTCCACACATCCACAAATGAATTTATAACTTTTTCAGTGAGTGAAAAGGAAGTAAATACAAGTATATATAGTATTTATATAATCATAAATAAGAATTAAATATAATAATTATTTTCTCCTCATTACCTTTTATGTATTGCGTTAGTCAAAAACGGAACACATCGCTTCGTCAGGCGGTAGTCCACCATACACATGAGCGACGATAACATATCCCCTATGTCCAACAATGTAAAATGTTCTATATGGTATAATTACTAAAAATGTATAATAATTTTATAAATATCATATTTTAGATTTATATCCATCATATTACCCAACCGTTATAGGTGGTAATGGAAAAATTATTGACATCGTTTCGTTATTCGGTAGTTCGCCGTATACATGAATGATGATTTAGTAATCAATTTGATGGAAGTGGGAAATGATTCATGATACTAAATTAATAAAATAATGTATAATTATATGGTATATTATGAATTTATTATTTTATAATGGTTAAATAGGAATTTATGGAGGTGGATAAAGAAATAAAATAAAGACGTTCATGGAAGAAGATTACCTCTTCTTTCAGTATCCTCTTTAGGTTTCCACGAGAGGCCTTACTAGGATGTATTTATGAAAAATAAAATAAATATAAGATAATTTGAATTTCCATGTAATGTGATTTTGTATGGTATTTTTCAAACTCAATAGGTTATAATGTGTGAATAAGAGTGAGAGGGGTAGCATTTTATAACTAGGGGAGGGGACTCACTTGGTTTTTTCTGAAAATAATAGAGTTCTCACATGTTCTTAATGTGTAAATAAGGTTTAAAATGGACCATTATACAAAATTAGTGGTCTAAGGGTTGAAATATGCATAGATAATAGTTTTATGAAAATTTTATATGTCATTTTAACCTTATTCATTTGTATATCCCTTCGTTAAACCTAATTTTATCTTAACCATAAGAAATATTTTTAACATTTTCACTATTATTTTTAATAAAATTTTATTCTAGACATATTACAAATTATAAATTATCATAATTAATAATATTTAATTTATTTTTATAAATTCCATTCCTAGAAGTTATAAATTTAAATTTACAATTAATCTTCCATACCTGACAGGAAAATAAGAATTTAAAGAGAAAAAAAATAAAAAATTTACAATATTTTTATATCCAATATAAATAAGAAATTAATTCCAATGAAATAAATTTTATTAAATTATATAAAATTTATCTAATTTTACTTTTAAAAAGTTTTAAATATAATTTATCTTAATAAATATTTTTAATGAATATGTAGTTTTCAATAAGAATTCTATATTACTCAATATTCTTCAAAAAATGAAAAATTTCAAACATTTATAAAAAATAACAATAGTATAATTTTTTAATGGATATTTTAAAATTTAGATTAATTTTTCAAAATAATTTTTTAAATATTTATATATAAAAATTTTAAAAAAAATCGTTGATGCAATGAAAAAGTGGGTTTTGCGGAAGTGTTTTTTAAAAAAATCATATTAAATATATGTCAAATATTAATCATTATAATTATTTAAAAATTTATTTATTTTTATATAATCTATAAATTTGAATTAAATAATTCCTAATTAGGTTATTTTTTTTAATAAGTGTGGTAAATAATTATTCCCTTTCAAATATGTTTTTCAGAAAAACTTGTTTTCAATCCCAAAAACAAAGTTATACTAAAATTCAATAAAAATGTTTGTTAAAAATTAATTAATAATATTATATATAAATATAATATAATTAGTATTTATTGATATAATATTCAAAATATAAGAGGTCTTTTAAAATAATTAATATATTGTAAAGAAATGTTAGTTTCACTAAAATCATAATTTTTAACTATTCACCGAAAAATCAATATTTTTCGAAATGTACATAAATTTAACCCAAATTAAATTTTGATATTAATATTCCAAAATTATATATAATTTTATCAAATTATTTTTCTAAAATTACAAAAAAAATTCATAATATCTTTCTCATAAAAATAATCCAAAAAACATTTTGGAAGAAAACATATTTTTGAAGAATGAAATTGGTTTAATTAAAAAAGGAATTTTTATTTCCTAATAATTTATCAATAATTTATTTTTAGAATTAAATATATATATATATATATATGTATATGTATATATCATAAATTCGTTAATACTTTTCATAACCTCAAATTTAGTGGCCAGATTATAATAGTAGTTTATATCTTGGGACATTTAAGCTCAGTGTTTCTTGCTGAATATGTTGTTGAACATAAAAATCATAGTGTTTCATGTATAAAAATATGTTTAATGGAGTAATATTATTTGATAATAAAAATATATTATTTTCTAGGGGTGGTATATTCTCCTCTATGATCTACATTTCAAGTAATTTAAGATATTTAACATATGTTTCAGCATTTAAAATCACATTGTGTTACATCCTTCCCATTTTATAAATTGTTTCCAGGAAATTTTTAATTTTTCATAGTAATAAAAATATGGGAATTTGAATATTCATTTATTGTAAACCTGAATCATTAAAAGTTTTAATAAAGCATCCTCTTAATTTGAGATAAAAATTCAATTAAAATTGTCATATGAAATTACACAAAACTAGGATTCCAAATTGGAGAATGTAGGTGGGGAAGAAACACAAAAATAAAACATTATATAGAGGGATTGAGGTCATTGATAACAAGAAAGGTAATGATCAATGTAAATTTAAGGGACTAAAACTATAAATCATCATTGATAAAAAATACCATATATTCATCCGAAATTAAGGTACTAGGATAATCATTTGTTTCATCATCATTTTCCTTTAGTTAGAGAATTATCATAGAATATTGACTAAGATAATATGTAAATATATTTACTTGGTGATTATAATTTCATCCCTTAAAATATTTCCACAAAAACCAAAAGTTTTTCTCAAAATGATGTATATTCCTATTGTGTTTTTCATGCCTGAAAATTTAAAATCAATTTTCAAATACTATATAACAATAAAAGGGATAATAATAAACTACTTTTGTCTTTAATCATTATCCAAAAACGAAATGGTTAGAACACGGTAAGATAATTACAAAAAACCATCATTCCATAATCTCAAAATTTCAACAACAATACACAACTCTAAAACTAAATCATTCCATAACTCTATATTCCAAATAACCCCGATAAACTCAAAATTCAAAAGTGTTTTAACCTTAAATGATATCTCATACCTTTAAAATTTCAATTCTAAAAATATAAAGTTATTTTTTTGAAGTAACATTAATCACAAAGTAACTAAATAACTTTTCAATCCTTTGGTTATCTACATGACAAAACTTGTGTTTTCAATATCCATTATCATATAAACCATAAATGTAATACATACCTTCAATCAAATTTCAACAAAATTTAAATTCTTACTTAATGTTAAACCATAACATTAAAAATACAACAACCTTTTAAAATTCTTCCTAAATTTTCATAAATAAATTTAAGATATCACTACATAAAACCTAAAAAGAGTGTCTAAGACATTGTATTTGTGATCAACCTTATTCGTATATTACTATGATGGAATCCATAACTCCGGAGACAACCTCACATGAAAATATCATAATATTCAATTTTATCTAAACCTTTACTCTAATACCTACTATAATAACTCAGAACATGAACTCTTAAATTTGGTGTTGAAATTGTAAACATTTACTATTTTTTTATTTTATGAAAATATTTATGACACATTTGTTTCATCCAAATCGTACAAAATAAAAATGAAAAATTAGATAACTTATATACTTGATGAACTTTTGGGATTTGAATTTTATAGAATTATGAAAAACTACTAGATAAACAATAACCAATTAATCAAATGACCATTTCATTAAATTAACCCAATTTTTTTATTTCACCTTAAATCAATATCATCAACCATATTAAATCCATTATAGGCATAATTTGTCTGACCACAACCATTATAATTTCGGGAAAGGAGAAATTTTATGGGTGAACTCAAATCCTCAATAAGGTAAACCATAATCATCAACAAATGAATTTCATCTGTGAGTATAAATATAGAATAAGGGTATGATGACATAATAAAACATCATGATTATAATCATTTATTATTCATATCCATAAATATTTGGATCATCAAATAGGAAAACCTAACATTTGGTTTCAACAAAGGAAAGAGTCATAAGAATCAATAATCAAGGGAAAGATGATTCCAATCTTGATCAAATGAACATTATAAACATATAGAAATCATTGACGAATCATTTGGGTATCTTTATCCATCATCTTTATATAATACATACAGAAGCGATACATAACCCTTATAATTGGAATAACTATATAAACAACATCCAATATAATTATATGTTAAACAAAACGATCACCCAAAACATCTGATCGCCATCTCAAATAACCCATTGTAAAATATATAAAGGGATTAGCTGATTCTATAAAAAAAATTTGTAACGCCCCGACCCTAGTTACCCAGAGTCGGTGCTTTATTACATAACATTGGCATGATCACAAGAAAGATCAAATCTCGAAAGACCGATTGGTTTAGTAGCCTTGGAAACACTAGATATATTCATAAGTTATACATTACATCATAAAATGAAAAACTACTACAACAACATAATGTCTCTATAATCCACACTCATATCCCCACATAATATCCCTGCAGGTCATTCATAATTTACTTCTTCACTTCCTGGGAAAAATAAAACATAGAAAAGGGGTGAGTTCAAATTCCCAGTAAGGATAACAATATAGCGGAAACTTTCATAAATAAGAATAAACATTTAAGGAAATGTATAACTAAAACAAAAGCCTTTAAAACATGAACTTTCAACATGGTACGACATAAATAAAATGAAATAATGCCATTTACTTATTCACATGGATATTCTACTAATTGAATAATCACATGCAAAAATCAATAACCACTTTCATAATGTTGGAATGCATAATGCCAGACTATAATAACAACATATTCAAGGCCTCGTGCAAAGACTACAAATAAGATTTTGTCAAGGCCCTATGCCAAGACACTAGTTTGTCTCATGAGACCTACCGATGCATCGAGGAGCTATAGCGGGCTCCACCCGTCACTTACTAAGTCCAATGCATTCCCATATGAAAAGGTCTAAACATAACGTAAACATTCGTATTAAAACTAGCATACGAAATGTCAATACTTTCACCATAAACTATGAATGGTATAAAAATAGCACATCCACAGTCAAACATATCACAAAACCTTCAATACAATATAGATGTTTTGTATCATAATAAATCAACTTCAAATAATCTTAAAATCCATCAAAGGATGTTGACATTGATGAAATCAAAATTCTTTTTAAAGAAATATCTCCTTTTATTTTGAAATCATTTAAGATCCATATAAAATAAAACATTTTCTTTGAAAATATTCTTATAAGCTTGTAAGGTAAGCTTTGAAGATTTTATAATGGCGGAAAATAGCCGCACCCGCCGTATAAGTTAAAAAAACATTCTTACCTTAATTCTGTCGAAAAGGTTAAAAAGGACCTTGTTTTGAAAATGACGGAAAGATTCCTTTATAAACCTCTTATAAAAATTCAAAAAAGGGTATAAATGAATTTAACCCATATTCTTGTAAATAATAAATAATGTTTTCAAATACATTTTTAAGAAAACATGGATGTGGATGATAAAGAGATCCTAGTAGATTATTACATATAAACAACCTCGGATAATGAAGAGATTGTGAAATAACCCTTACCAATTTGGAAACTTATGAAACATACAACCCATGAAAGAGGTATAATACAATGAATATGTAGATACACATAAATTAGTGTGTATTACACAAATAATATAATTATGGGCAGTACACACACTACACAAAAGGTGATGGTGGCAATATGGCATTAATCTCACAGGAATAAGGAGTGAGATGAAAACCCCTTACCTTGTACTTTTCCTTGGTTGGGGTAGGTTAACCTCCTGTATAATGGTGAAATAATTGTTATTAAATTATACAAGAATCATATACATTAATATGATATCATATATGATCTATTAATATTGATTTGATAATAATATCATAGTATTATCATTGTCTCGGGTGTTAACTTACTTGTTTTATTTTATATGTTTTGTTACGTAAGAAATGTTTTTAAAGGATAGGTTGTATATTATTCATATCCATAATGATATCAATTCCTTAAAAATCATTTTTAAATCATAAAATGATAATTATACTTGAATGGATACGATGGAGAATGAATCTCATCGCGTTCGTGGAGACGGTAGTCCGTACGTACGCACGAGCGACAATATCATTTTTTGATATTAAAATAATATATAAATGGATGGTATATCATATATACAGAATTATTAACATGTTATATTTATTATTTACCTGAGTTAAACATCATTATTATACCCATCCAAATAATATTATATTGAATAACAATTACACCACGACGTGGAGACGGTAAGCCGTACGTACGCACGTATGGTGACATGTTATTCAAAGGGTGGATAGAATACTAAATATGGTTGTACCATATTTATAATAACATCACAGTATATGTGAGATACTGGAGTTATTATTTTATAATGGTACGAACAAAGAAAGAAGAAGTGGAAGAAGAAAGGAACTTGAAAAGGGGTGGTGAAAACATTACCTCTTCTTCGGGTTCTTCCTTTTGATTTGATCAAAAGGGCTCCTTAGGTTGGCTTTCTGATCAAACTAAGGCCCCTAGGTTGTAGTGAGAGAAATTGGGAGAGTATGTGGGCAGAGTTTGGCCGAACCAAAAGGCTTTGATGGTGTGAAGAAATGAGAAGGAGGAGTGCCCTTTTATAAGAGGGGTGAGGGGCACCTTTGGAAAAGCTAGAAATATTAATTTATAATAAATTCATATTCGGTTTCTAATGGCTTAAAAGTTTATTATTCAAAGGTTAATGTAGGGATAGGTCGAAAACCACTAAACCAATTTAATTTAGATAGTTTTGGGTACTTATATTAACCTTATCTTTAAGTGTTAACTCTAAGTTAATTAGTTTCACTTTTACAATGTCTCTTTGTATTTTTATATAATATGGTTAATAAAATTACTATATACATCCAAGAGACCCCCAATTGGTCCATTAATTATTAAACTATCATGATATAAGTCTCTTGTCCGAACCTTAGTTTTTTAGGAATTTAATATCAATTAATAATATAATATTTGTTTTAAGAACTCTTTTATGTCAATTTTGACACTATTCAATAGTTTATTTTTGTGAAACTCATAACAGATTTATTACATCTAACAAAGTCAATTAAATCAATACTAATATATCATATTATCCTAGAAAAGTAGTTTAATTCATTAAAAGTTTCATATTATATTTATTTGGGTATTTATAATATCAATTATTTTAATTTTTCACTATTATAGTAATTACTGCATCATCATTTTGTCATAAATAAAATAAATTATTTAATTTCTAAAAATTATAAATAAAATATCATTATGTAGGAATTCTTTTTATCTTTCTAATGAATATTTATAATCTAAAATCCAACAGATATAACCCTATGTAAAAATTGTTTTGCTAAAAGATATATGCTTGTGTCATTTTTGTATTCATTTTAACTTAATTAAAATAAAGTGTCATTATCACTTACAAGTGGATCCATGGGGTCCCAAAATCGACCCAAAGATGCCCATGGTCGACCATGTATCAACTCATAGGGTTAAGACACGTTTTAGGGTAATTTAGTATTATTATAATATTATTTTTTAACCCTTATTTACCGAATTTACCCTTAACCATGGTAAATAAAATATTTACCGCAGTAATTATTCAAAATGTCTAAAAATAAAAGTTACCTATTTACACAATTTGAACATCCTGATTCAAAATATGGAATCCATTTTCTTAAATTCAAAACACAGAAGTGGCAGAAATTAATTTAAAATTAATTCCCGCTGTCAAAACAAAAAGCGTGTTTTTAAGAGATAATAACTATCAAAAGATTGACACTTGTTTATGTTCGGTTTAATCGTCAAATTATGTCCAATGACCAACATTATATTAAATGGTAAAAATATATTCTAAATATACTTTAAAACTACTAAAATTCATAATTTATCACTATTAATTATTTTGATTAAAAAAGTTGTTTTTGATTAAAATTTAGTAATTTTCACTATTCATCAAAATATGAAAGTTATCCGAAAAGTACCAAAATTTCACCTTAGGCTAAATTAGATATTCCGAATCCAAAAATGAAGTCCATTTTGAAATATAAAATATATATAATTTTAAAAAGTAGGCATTGCTATTCATAATGGCTAGTTTGATTGGTAGTTAGAACTCGGTGTTTCGTACAACACACGCTATCGCATTAATCAAAGAGAAGCATACCGTAAAAGCTTGGGGTGTTACATTCTCCCCTCCTTCAAATAATTTCGTCCTCAAAATTTCTAGAATACTATCGAATGAAAAGACTCGGGTGGTTCTTCATCATAAGTTCCTCGGGTTCCCACATTGCCTTTTCCATCTTATGGTTTCTCCACAAAACTTTTACCAGACGCGTCGTCCGGTTTCTCAGCACTTGTTCTCTCGTATCAAGAATCTTGACAGGCTCTTCTCAATAAGACAGATCAGGTTCCAGTTCTAATTCTTCATAGGTGAGTACATGCGTTGGGTCAGGCATGTATTTCCTCAACAGAGATACGTGGAACACATCGTGAACTTTAGAGAGACATGGCGGCATTGCCAATCGGTAAGCTACAACCCCAATTCGTTCTAGAATTTCGAAAGGTCCGATGTACCTGGGACTCAATTTACCTTTCTTACCAGAACGTATGACTCCCTTCCATGGATATACCTTCAGGAAAACATGATCACCAACTTGAAATTCCAAATCCTTCCTTCGATTATCGGCATAGCTCTTCTGCCTACTTTGAGCTGCTTTGATGTGATTTTGTATTACTTTCACCTTTTCCACCGTTTCCTCCCGCAGTTCTGGGCCTATAAGTTTTATTTCACCAACGTCATCCCAACAGGTTGGTGTACGACATCTCTTTCCATATAACGCTTCATATGGTGCCATCTGAATACTCGAATTGAAGCTATTGTTATAGGAAAATTCTACGAGAGGTAAGTATTGATCCCACATACCATGAAAGTCAAGTGAGCAAGATCTCAACATGTCTTCTAAGGTCTGAATAGTCCGTTCTGATTGTCCATCTGTCTGAGGGTGGTAAGCAGTGCTCAAATGATGTTCAGCATCCAGGGATTTCTGAAGACTTTTCCAAAATCTTGAAGTAAAACGGGGATCACGATCAGAAACAATTGATAAGGGTACTCCATGAAGTCTCACAACTTCATTAATATATAGTCTTGCTAGACGTTCCAGGGGTAGATCTTCTCTTATAGCAAGAAAATGTGCTGACTTGGTAAGACGATCAACAATAACCCATATTGCATCATTCCTTCTAGGAGTATTTGGTAGCCCCATGACAAAGTCCATCGTAATATTGTCCCATTTTCACTCCGGTATGGGAAGAGGTTGCATGACTCCTCCAGGCTGTTGCCTTCCAACTTTCACTTGTTGACAAACCATACATCTTGACACAAAATCAGAAATCTCCCTCTTCATGTTGTCCCACAAAAAATGTTCCTTCAAATATCTATACATTTTTGTGCTCCCAGGGTGTATAGAGAAATTGGAACTATGAGCATCTTCCTGCAATTCCCTTTTTAGATCAGGTAAATCAGGAACACAAAGTCTCTTCCCGAATTTCAAAATTCCATCTTCATACACAAAGTCTCTCAATCTCCCATCATTCACAGCTTTAATCTTCTTTTGAAATTCTTCATCATCGGTCTGAGAACTATTAATCCTTTCTAGTAAAGATGGTTTGGCAACCATTTGAAAAAGAATTAATGTTTCACCTTCCCTGGTTATTCCCATGTCCATCTTTACTAGATCCATGAAAATTGGATCCCTTTCAATTCTCATATTGTTCAAAACTCCATGGTCTTTTCTACTCAAAGCATCTGCCACCTTGTTTTCCTTCCCCGGGTGGTAGTGTATCGTACAATCATAATCCTTGATTAATTCAAGCCATCTCCTTTGCCTCATGTTGAGTTCTTTTTGTGAGAAAATATACTTCAAACTCTTGTGATCAGTATAAATCTCACATTTTTCACCATAGAGGTAGTGCCTCCATATCTTCAAAGCAAAGATCACAGCTTCTAACTCGAGATCATGTGTAGGATAGTTTTGTTCATGAATTTTCAACTGTCGTGATGCATAGGCAATAACTCTATCATTCTGCATAAGGACACAACCAAGTCCTTTCTTTGATGCATCACTATAAATAACGAACCCATCATTCCCCGATGGTAGAGTCAATATAGGAGCATTGACTAATCTTCTCTTCAGTTCTTCGAAACATTCTTCACACTCTTTTGTCCAGACAAATTTAACCCCTTTACGTGTGAGCTTCGTTAATGGGTTAGCCAATCGGGCAAAATTCTGGACGAAACGTCGATAATAACCTACCAAACCAATAAAACTACGTACCTCAGTTATACTCGTAGGTGCTGGCCATGCTTGGATTGCATTGGTCTTAGAAGGATCAACAGAGATTCCATCTTTAGAGACAATATGGCCAAGAAAAGAAATCTCCTGAAGCCAGAATTCACACTTACTAAACTTCCCATATAATTCATCCCTCCTCAGAGTCTTCAAGATAATGCGCAAGTGATTTTCATGATCTTCGTAGGTTTTGGAGTATACCAAGATATCATTAATAAATACCACCACAAATTCATCGAGATACTCCTTGAAAACTCTATTCATCAGATCCATGAATACAGATGGTGCATTAGTCAATCCAAACGGCATTACGGTAAACTCATAATGCCCGTACCTGGTTCGAAATGCTGTCTTTGGAATGTCTTCCTTCTTCACACACAACTGATGGTATCCAGATCGAAGGTAAATCTTTGAAAATTATTGAGCTCCATGCAGTTGGTCAAATAAATCATCAATACGAGGTAGGGGATACTTGTTCTTTATCGTTATAGCATTGATCTCCCTATAGTCGATACATAACCTCATAGATCCATCTTTCTTTTTAACAAAAAGAACAGGGGCTCCCCATGGAGAAACACTAGGGCGAATAAATCCCTTATTACTCAATTCCTCTAGTTGTTTCTTTAGTTCGACTAACTCTACAGTGGCCATTCTATAAGGGGTCTTCGATATAGGCCTTGATCCAGGAATCAAATCAATGGAAAACTCAACTTCTCGTTCTGGAGGATGTCCAGGTAAATCTTCTGGAAATACATCTACAAATTCTTTCACAACAGGTACATCCTCTATTTGAACATTCCTTTCCTCACCGACAGTTATTTCATTCTCTTCCTCCCCAATAATTGAATTTAGTTGAGCTATTGAGGGTGGATCTAAATAAGAATTTGGTGGTGACGATTCTGCTCTAAAGATAAGGTGTTCCTTATCATTATCATCAAGAATCATAACCTATTTCTTTTTACAATAAATCTTCACATCATAGTTCGAAAGCGAGTCCATACCGAGGATTATATCAAACTCAATCATATGTATGATGACGAGATCAGCGGATAAAGAAAATTTAGGTGATCTAATGGGGACTGATTCACAAAACTTTGTTGCAATGATACTTCCCTTAGGAGTTTTAACTGACAACTCCCTTATTAAATCAAATTGGAAATATCTAATTTTCTTAGCAAACTGGGAAGATATGAAACAATGCAATGATCCAGAATCAAATAATGCATTTTCTAAACTTGAGGAAACCATTAAATTACCTACCACCACGTCTTTTGGAGCTTCTACCTCTGTAGTAGTGATAGTATAAGCCTGGCCTTGATCCCTTGGCCTTTTCTGAGGTAAGTTCTCCTGATGCTTAGGACATTCATTCGCATAATGTCCCATCTCCCTACAATTGTAGCACTGAACATTGGTGGCTTCCTTCTTCCCTTTGCAATCACGAGCTTGGTGGCCTTTTTCACCACACTTGTAACAGACTCACATTCCCTTCAAGCAAGCACCAGGGTGTTTCTTCCCACATTTACCACATGATGGATATTCAACCTTTCCTTTCTTCCCCTTATTTCCATTCCCAGATTGATTAGCAGGCCTCTTCTTCTCTTTCTTTGCTTTAAAGTCATAAGACTTAGAGAATTCCTTTTCGGTCTTGATAGCACATGAGACAATGTCTTTGTACGATGAAAAGGATTGTGAGACTAACGCTCGACAGAGAAATGGTTTTAACCCATCAAAGAAACGATCAATCTTACTTCTTGGGTTGCGAATATAATCTCCAGCATACCTCGCTAACCTTGTATAGTTAGCCTCATACTTTGTGACATTCTCATCCTCCTTTTGTCTCAAACTCAGAAATTGCCTTTCCATATCTGCTCGATGGTCGCGAGGAAAGTATTTTTATAAAAACAGATCTTTGAACTCCCTCCATTCCATATTTGATACTTCATCATCTTCCTTCATGTTTTGAATCAATGACCACCATTGATCAGCATCTCCAGTGAGGCGGTAAACTGCCATGATAACTTTTTCCCTTTCACTGCTCCCCAAAGCCTGAAATATTTTCTCTAGGGAATTTATCCACTACTCGGCTACTAAGGGATTTGTATTCCCATTGAACGTTGGTGGTTGTTGCCTCATGAATCGATCTAACATTGATCCTCCATGCTGCGGATCAGGGTGCTCCATACGGGTAAGGATATTATTCATAACCTGAGTAAGTTGTCCCAGTATGGTGATTAGCTGATCGGCTCCAGTTGAATCACCAGCTCCACTATAATTATCTTGAGCAGGAGGGAAATCCCTACATGGAGTGCGTGCATTGATACGGTTTCCATTTCTTCCACTAGGCGCCATTACTAAACAATGGCATAAACTAGATCAGTTTATGATTCAAAATACATAATCCCATACTTATAAAACACTTAACATAAATTGAACTATTTATGGATATAATCCATAATCATAAAAATGTTTTCTTTGAGGAAGTATATACTCATAAACCCTTCATAATGATTTGTAAATAAAATGAGAGTTATCCTAAGCATATCCCACGGGAGTGTCGTAACCAAGAGTGCAGCAAGGCCCGTTGTCGTGCACCAGTTCCCGTTCGAGTCTAGCTCAAAGCGGTGTTTTCGGGTTTTACCCCTAGGTACATCTGTGCCAGAGCCGCCTCTACCTGGTCATATCCAGACAGGGATGTATTGCTCGGAAAACTCACAAAATCTCTACAATACCAAAATTCTAGGACGTTCTTCTATACTAATCCTCAAATTTCATCTTAGGTCTACGTGCTCTAATCAGAGTTTATCTAAATCTAGCTTCCAAGGTTTGTACTAAACTTCCTCTGATACCAACTGTAACGCCCCGACCCTAGTTACCCAGAGTCGTTGCATTATTACATAACATCGGCATGATCATTAGAAAGATCAAATCTCGAAAGACCGATTGGTTTAGTAGCCTTGGAAACACTAGATATGTTCATAAGTTTTACATTACATCATAAAATGAAAAACTACTACAACAACATAATGTCTCCATAATCCACACTCACATCCCCACATAATATCCCTGCAGGTCATTCATAATTTACTTCTTCACTTCCTGGGAAAAATAAAACATAGAAAAGGGGTGAGCTCAAATGCCCAGTAAGGATAACAATATAGCGGGAACTTTCATAAATAAGAATAAACATTTAAGACAATGTATAACTAAAACAAAAGCCTTTCAAACATGAACTTTCAACATGGTACGACATAAATAAAATGAAATAATGCCATTTACTTATTCACATGGATATTCTACTAATCGAATAATCACATGCAAAAATCAATAACCACTTTCATAATGTTGGAATGCATAATGCCAGACTATCATAACCACATAGTCAAGGCCTCGTGCCAAGACTACAAATAAGATTTTGTCAAGGCCTTGTGCCAAGACACTAGTTTGTCTCATGAGACCTACCGATGCAGCGAGGAGCTATAGCGGGCTCCACCCATCACTTACTAAGTCCAATGCATTCCCATATGAAAAGGTTTAAACATAACGTAAACATTCGTATTAAAACTAGCATACGAAATGTCAATACTTTCACCATAAACTATTAATGGTATAAAAATAGCACATCCACATTCAAACATATCACAAAACCTTCAATACAATATAGAAGTTTTGTATCATAATAAATCAACATCAAATAATCTTAAAATCCATCAAAGGATGTTGACATAGATGAAATCAAAATTCTTTTTAAAGAAATATCTCATTTTATTTTGAAATCATTTAAGATCCATATAAAATAAAACATTTTCTTTGAAAATATTCTTATAAGCTTGTAAGGTAAGCTTTGAAGATTTTATAACGGCGTAAAATAGCCGCACCCGCCGTATAAGTTAAAAAAACATTCTTACCTTAATTCTGTCGAAAAGGTTAAAAGGGACCTTGTTTTGAAAACGACGGAAAGATTCCTTTATAAACCTCTTATAAAAATTCAAACAGGGGTATAAATTACTTTAACCCATATTCTTGTAAATAATAAATAATGTTTTGAAATACATTTTTAAGAAAACATGGATGTGGATGATAAAGAGATCCCAGTAGATTATTACATATAAACAACCTCGGATAATGAAGAGATTGTGAAATAACCCATACCAATTTGGAAACTTATGAAACATACAACCCATGAAAGAGGTATCATACAATGAATATGTAAATACACATAAATTAGGGTTTATTACACAAAGAATATAATTATGGGAAGTACACACACCACACAAAAGGTGACGGTGGCAATATGGCATTAATCTCACAGGAATAAGGAGTGAGATAAAAACCCCTAACCATGTACTTTTCCTTGGTTGGGGTAGGTTAACCTCCTGTATAATGGTGAAATAATTGTTATTAAATTATACAATAATCATATACATTAATATGATATCATATATGATCTTTTAATATTGATTTGATAATAATATCTTAGTATTATCATTGTTTCGGGTGTTAACTTACTTGTTTTCTTTTATATGTATTGTTACATAAGACATGTTTTTAAAGGATAGGTTGTATATTATTCATATCCAGAATGATATCAATTCCTTAAACATCATTTTTAAATCATCAAATGATAATTATACTTGAATGGATACGATGGAGAATGAATCTCATCGCGTTCGTGGAGACGGTAGTCCGTACGTACGCACGAGCGACAATATCATTCTTTTGATATTAAAATAATATAAAAATGGATGGTATATCATATATACAGAATTATTAACATGTTATATTTATTATTTACCTGAGTTAAACATCATTATTATACCCATCCAAAAAATATTATATTGAATAACAATTACACCATGACGTGGAGACGGTAAGCCGTACGTACGCACGTATGGTGACATGTTATTCAAAGGGTGGATAGAATACTGAATATGGTTGTACCATATTTATAATAACATCACAGTATATGTGAGATACTGGAGTTATTATTTTAGAATGGTAAGAACAAATAAATAAGAAGTGGAAGAATAAAGGAACTTGAAAAGGGGTGGTGAAAACATTACCTCTTCTTCGGGTTCTTCCTTTTGATTTGATCAAAAGGGATCCATAGGTTGGCATTCTGATCAAACTAAGGCCCCTATGTTGTATTGAGATATTTTTGGAGAGTATTTGGGCAGAGTTTGGCCGAACCAAAAGGCTTTTAAGGTGTGAATAAATGAGAAGGAGGAGTGCCCTTTTATAAGAAGGGTGAGGGGCACCTTTGGAAAAGCTAGAAATATTAATTTATAATAAATTCATATTCGGTTTCTAATGGCTTAATAGTTGATTATTCAAAGGTTAAGGTGGGGATAGGTCGAAAACCACTCAACCAATAGAATTTAGACAGGTTTGGGTACTTATATTAACCTTATCTTTAAGTATTAACTCTAAGTTAATTAGTTTCACTTTTACAATGTCTCTTTGTATTTTTATATAATATGGTTAATAAAATTACTATATACATCCAAGAGAACCCAAAGTGGTCCATTAATTATTAACCTATCATTATATAAGTCTCTTGTCCGAACCTTAGATTTTTAGGAATTTAATATCAATTAATAATATAATATTTGTTTTAAGAACTCTTTTATGTCAATTTTGACACTATTCAATAGTTGATTTTTTTGAAACTCATAACAGATTGATTACATCGAACAAAGTCCATTAAATAAATCCTAATATATCATATTATCCTAGAAAATTAGTTTAATTCATTAAAAGTTTCATATTATATTTCTTTGGGTATTTATAATATCAATTATTTTAATTTTTCACTATTATAGTAATTACTGCATCATCATTGTGTCATAAATAAAATAAATTATTTAATGTATAAAAATTATAAATAAATTATCATTATGCAGGAAAGCTTTTTATCTTTCTAATTAATATTTATAATCTAAAATCCAACAGATATAACCCTATGTAACAACTGTTTTTCTAAAAGATATATGCTTGTGTCATTTTTGTATTTATTTTAACTTAATTAAAATAAAGTGTCATTATCACTTACAAGTGGATCCATGGGGTCCCAAAATCGACCCAAAGATGCCCATGGTCGACCATGTATCAACCAATAGGTTTAAGACACGTTTTAGGGTAATTTAGTATTATTATAATATTATTTTTTAACCCTTATTTACCGGATTTACCCTTAACCATGGTAAATAAAATATTTACCGCAGTAATTATTCAAAATGTCTAAAAATAAAAGTTACCTATTTACACAATTTGAACATCCTGATTCCAAATATGGAATCCATTTTTCTAAATTCAAAACACATAAGTGGAAAAAATTAATTTAAAATTAATTCCCGCTGTCAAAACAAAAAGCGTGTTTTTAAGAGATAATAACTATCAAAAGATGGACACTTGTTTATGTTCGGTTTAATCGTAAAATTTTGTCCAATGACCAACATTATATTAAATGGTAAAAATATATTCTAAATATACTTTAAAACTACTAAAATTCATAATTTATCACTATTAATTATTTTGATTAAAAAAGTTGTTTTTAATTAAAATTTAGTAATTTTCACTATTCATCAAAATATGAAAGTTATCCGAAAAGTACCAAAATTTCACCTTAGGCTAAATTAGATATTCCAAATCCAAAAATGAAGTCCATTTTGAAATATAATATATATATAATTTTAAAAAGTAGGTATTACTATTCATAACGGCTAGTTTGATTGGTTGTTAGAACTCGGTGTTGCGTACAACAAACGCTATCGCATTAATCAAAGAGAAGCGTACCGTAGAAGCTTGGGGTGTTAAAAAATTCACATCATATAAGATGTAACAAGCTCATACGATGAAATATGGGCCACCCCATCAGATAAGCAGCAATAGGCTCACTGAGCACTATCTCATCCGTCCCATTGTATATGAAATTTCTAATAACTACATCATGATTAATGTAAAAAAGAGCATTCATATCATAATAAAACATGTAAAAAATCATTATTAATTTAATAACTTGGTGAAATAGTGGAAATAAAATATGTTCTATAATAATCTATTTGAAAAATGATCAAAAATTGGAAGAGAAGAGGACTTCATAAAAATATCATTGAAAAAATTCATATTAAATTCACATAAATAATTAGGATGGTACCCATAATAAATTTCCCTAGTGTATAAAAAGTAATAAAAAGGATTTTTGATGTTAAATAATTGAAATACCATTAAAATATCATTAAAAATTTATTTATAAAAATACCCTATTTATTTTTAGAATCCCATTCTAAAACATAAAGCATTTTGGAAATAATTTTCATTGAAATTAATTTTTAAAAACATATAATTTAATGAATATTAAGAAGGAAAATTCTTTAAAATAAACTAGTAAACTTAAAAAGGAATATTCAATGAAATTATTTTCCTGTTATAGGGTAATTACACACATTCTGTAAAGAACATTCCTTTTTTCATGAAAAAATGGTTAGAAAAGTTCCTTCTTTCAAAAGAAAAATGAAGTGTCCTTTAAATTAATTTCGTAAAAATAAATTATGTTTAATAATGTATTTATAAAATTATTTTTAAAAGGTAAATAAATTGAAATAATTTTTATAAAAGATTTTTTTTGGATGAAAAAATATTTTTAAACGAAGAGTTAAATAATGTTATATTCTCTTAGAAACATTTTATCAACATCTTTAAGTATCAATGATATAGAAAATGGTAATAATAATTTTAAATATCATTAATAACTATATTAGAAGAAAATTTATGATTTTATAGAGATATGGTTCTTAATATCTCATTATTTAAAGCATAATCATAAACAATCTTGTTGAATGATCGAATGGTAACAAAAGACTCCCACCACTTTTGTAACATTAAATCGTAATCCACATGAAATAAATACCAAACCTAAAACATAAAATTCCCTGAAAATAAGGAGATTCATGATATAACCTTACAAATTAGAATTATATACACCAAATAAATGACGAAATGTGTATAACATAAGATAAGTCTCGAAGAAGGAAATTTGAGATAAAAATCTTTTACTGCATTAGAAACATTGATGTTATAGACCTATAAAAATAAATATCCTAAAATGGACATGAAATTCACCAAAAATATAAATATAAAAAACATAAAATACATTCATGGTCAGTATATACACCAAAAGAATATCATTACTGTTGAATATAGAATATATCTCATAGAAATAAAAGATAGATGACAAACCCCATAACTCTTGCTTGATTTTGGTTCAATGTGATTTAACCAATAGTTTAGTGGATTTAAAAATTTTATTAACATATTAAAGAGACGTATTAATATTTTTATTTTAATATATTATCCAATTGTAACGTTTTAATACTCCATCATTAAGAATTTTTCATTATTATTATTGTTTCTGTTAAAATTGACTTATTTTCTAATTCATACTTTTTCTAGAAAGTTATGGTTCTTGTGAATATTATATAGTTACATCATCACTAAAATAATAATCATGAAATTATTTTAATATTTATACATCTATTTTTGTTTGAGTAATAATCATTAATTTTTTTTGAAAAATTATGTACATTATGATCATAGAAATGGAAGCTCGTATGTACTCATGAGTACCAATTTCATTATTCAATGATCATTATGAAATGATCTGAAGAAATATTTTATAATTAAATATAAATATTTACATCCTAATTACCATTATATTTAATTATATTTACTTATATATATCATTCTTGTGATGTGGTGATGAAAAAATGAATCACATCATTTTGAGAAGGTCGTTGTCCTCATGTCCACGAATGACCTTATAATATCTTCAGGGAGTGAAAAGGTATGAACTAAAATGATTTATTATATTTAAATAATGAAAAATATTTTAGTAATATTACAATTATTGAATTTAAATAACTTATATTCATAAATTTCACCGTTATTTACTACCATGTAATGTGTTTGTGAAGAATGAATCACATCGCTTTATGAGGCATGAGTCTGTTGTAAACACGAGCGATGTTATCAAATCCCTTATAGTATAGAATGAAAAAATGTATAAATGAAATATAATTACAACATAGGTATAATTAGGTTATAAATATCATAAATAAACCTTATATCCATCATCATACACAACTGTGTGAGGTGGTAACAAAAAAGATTATGACATCGTTTTGTGAGATGGTAGTTCGTCGTACACAAGAATGATGATTTAGTAACCCATTTGATGGAAGAGGTAAAATTTTTTGGTTAGGAGATTTAGATAATTAAATATATGGATATGTAAGACACTGATTTTATTATATATTCATGGTTTATGAATATTTTGATGAGGTGGATAAGGAATTAATATAAAAATGTTCATTGTAGAACTTTACCTCTTCTTCATCTATCCTCTATTGGTTTCCACCAAAGACATTCCTTGGATATATTTCAATCCTAAATAATGAATCTAGGATAATATTGCGGGAGTTGAGATTTTATTTGGTCTGGGAACGACTATACCAAGAGATTTGAAGGTGTGAACAAAAGAGGATAGTGGGTAACCTTTTATAAGTTTCGGTGACGACACACATTGTATTTTTTTAATAGAAATAAATGATACTTCATTTTTGATATCTTATAAGGGTAAAAAATTTAATATTATAGAACTTTTGATGTTAAAATTTTAAAATATGTCATGATAATATCTTTTTGAGAAGTTAATAGGTCTTTTTTAACAATAACATTTTAGTTTAACCCTATGTAAACACATTGTTTCTTTAATCACTGTAAATAATTTCTACTGTTTTCAATATTAATTTTTGATAAAAATTATGTTTAACATATAATACATTATGAAAAATTATGGCTATAATTATTTAATCCATTTTTCAACTTCCATCCTCAAAATTGAAAAAAATAAATTTAAAATTTATCTCGTAGACATTATGAGAAAACATGTTTTTAAAGGGAAAAAGTTCAAATTTTAAAATGAATTTATATATAAGAGAGAAAATAAATTAATTCAAATTATCTGAATTGGATTAATTGATATAATTTTTTTACTAATGTAACATTAATTCTAACTGTAAATGTAAATTATCGTTTAAAAATTTATAAATGAAAAGGTAGTTTTCAAATCAAATTTTGTATTTTCACTATTCATCAAAAAACAAATCATTTCATAAAATTTCCAAAAACATAAACCAAGTAAAATTTTTTAATTATTTTTTACAAAATTAGGTTTATTTGTTCAATTAATTTAATTATTGTGTAAAAAAATAAATTTCAAATAGAACCCACTAACAGGATGAAAACACAGAATTTTTAAAACTATATTTTCCAAGTAAAAAATGATTTTTTATTAACTGTATGTCTCTTATTAATCATTCCAGGAATTTAAATTAGTATTTATACATATATAATCTAATTTTTTAATTTAAATAATTATTTTTTAGTTTTAATTGTAATTCATTTAAATGGATAATCAATATATACTTTGAAACTATTTTAAGAAAAACAAATTTCCAAACCCAAAACAATCTGACAACAAAATAAAATAAAATATTGACTAAAAATTAATTAAGTAGATCAAATATAACTAAATAATAAATATTTTAAACAAATTTAAAAAAATATTGGTACTTTTAAATTACATAATGTATTGAATGCAAAAGATAGTTTTACAACAATCTGTATTATTAATATTCACTGAAAAATCTATAATTTCTAAAAAGTATTAAAATTTTACTACAATTAAATTTTGATATTCAATATAATTTAATTAATTAAATTTTAAGTAATTCATTTTATATTAGTTCAAAAATTTATTATAATATTTTTTTCATAAAGCGCTATAATAATCATTTAAAAAACATTTCTGAAGAATGAAATCACTTTACTAAAATGTGATAGATTATTTATTAAAAATATATCAAAAAATTTTATTGAGTTGGGAAATTATATATATATATTAATATAAATATTTCATAAGGTACATAATACTATTCATACCCTCTGATTTAATGGTTATGTTATGACAGTTTTATAAATCATTGGTCATTTAAACTCATTGTTTCTTGTTGAAAAATCTATCGAACAAAAACAATCTTCCATTTTTGTGTACTAATGATATTGAAGAGATTAATTTTATATAAAAAGAAATATATCATAATTTCATGAGGTCTTACATTCTCATCTAATCATAGTGTTGTGTGTAGTTTATGCTATGAAAACTAATTTTCATCTTTTAAAATATAGAGGTGGTACACATACAAAAAAGAATATGTATTATATTTAGATATTGGATGAAATTATAGAAACGATAGAACCACTATAAATCTAAGAGGAATTAAAGTAACAAGTCAAAAAATACATAAAAAATAATGAAATTATTACACAAAATTTGATTTTCTGATGAAATTATTGATAAATTTGTAATAAAAGGCCACAGGTAAATCATATATGGGTAATATATATAATTATGGTTCTGTAATATATTTATAACAAACATATATTTTTATATATTATGTTAAAATAAAATTAAATGATATTAATAATTATGGTAAGGGATTTTTGTTTGACATTTATTTTATATAATAAAAACTATATATTCACCATGTGTTTCATTAATGTGTTATAGACACTACCCATTAATGTTTTTTATGAATATTCCCCTAAAAATTATGGGTACATACATATACATTTGTGTATCTCTCTCATGGATGGGGTTTATATTTCAAAAGATACCAACAAAGTTTGTTTCAATTTTTATTCTCTTACATTTGTTCTGTTATGAAGTAATATTATTTAATAAGGATGATATTCTAACCTTTTGATATTTTATATCATAAATATCCTTCTATTCATTATATTTAATATTTTTTTGATGTTATGATTAAATGGGTCTTATGATTAAAAAGTTACCAATGTGGTAAGGTTTTGATGATTCCTACTCATTATTTATTAAAATTTTCTATTATTATACTTTCAATGATAAAATCTGATGATCTATTACTTATTAACATATAGAATTTTATTCTCCACTCATTTCTCCTTGGAAATACATTTTTCCGAAAAATTTCCTCACTTTATGTACAAAATATTTAAATTAATGTTTTATTAATTGATGTTATTTCTCCCTTTGGATGAAAATAATTTCTCCTACAAATCCATGTAATACTAATTTTTTTCACTCTCCAAAGAATATGTTTGTGAAATTTTTATTCATAATTAAATTTTTACAAAATGTTTTATAAGTAATTTTATGTACATTTTTATATAAGTCTAGATCAAATTTTATCTACATTCTGAAATGAATCTTTTTTAACATGTTTGAGAGGAGTGTAATTTTTTGACATGTTGACCACCCATAGTATGAATGATTAATTTTATAATTTCAAAGGTTATTTTTAATGACAACAATTTTGAATATTTTTAATTTATAAAATAATAACACAAAAAAATATTTTTTCATCATGAAGTATTTTAATTGATTTTTAAAGATTAAATTATAAGATTAAATGATTATATTCCAAGATAATGGATTTGAAAATCTTTTATCATTTAAAATGTTTTGTTCCAAATTGGAATGGTTATTTTCCTTAAGACATGGTCCTTGTGATCTTTTAGTATCATTTTATATCTAATATAACATCCTTTGATGTTACATATGATTGAATGTGTATATAATCATATTATAACATCTTTATTCTTTCTAAATATTAGTTATGTTTATGATTATGGGATCTTTATGAATCCCATTTCTCTTACATGGGTCATAACGTGATAAAATATTCTGAAAATCATCTATCATCAATAGGTTACACTATGATAAAATTTTTATGAACCCTATTTATCTTCCAAGGGGTATACAATGATAAAATTCTTAGGAAACCCACTTCTTTTTCTACTTTTTATCTTATTATGAAATGATTAAATGATTATCAAACCAATTTATTTTCTATAGGTTACGCTATGATGAATGGTTTATGAAACCCATTTAATTTTATGGGTTATAATATAATGGATTTTTTATTATATTGTCGAAGGTGTATGTTTGATTTTAATTTTATGTTGGGTGGGACCCAAATATCCCTCCAATTAATTAGCTAAGGACTTATATCTCATGAGATAAACAAGATTTAAATGGGGAGTGAACCGAGTTCTGTAAGGGGCTTTGTCCTCTTTGAATCTCTTAGGAGTGAACCTTGTATAATATGATGGTTTGGGGACTGTAACTCTTCCACTATTTTATAATTATAAATTATCCTTTAATTATACAGAAATTATGTATTATGCTTATGTGTATACAAAAAATATATGTCATATGAAATTTTTATGTTTTCATGGATCATGTTCATTGATTCACATTTGATTCATGTCTTATAAACTACTAATATTTATTAAATAGATCGTTATTTTGATCTTTTATATATAGGGTATGGCTTTCAAATGTTACGATCTTTTTCTCATACCCTTATGTTCATTTTATTATTATGTATCACCCTTTTTAGTGATACTGACCATCTGAGCTCACCATTTCTTATGTATACTTTCACTATGTTATGAGGAATAATATTTTGTATGATAGGTATTAAAAGGGTTCTATTTATGAAGATTATATTGGGATATGGCATTTCACACTTATATAATATTTTTTATGTTTCAATGGTTCTAAAGGAAATATACCAAAACAATTATGATGTGAATCATTATATTATGTGATGAGTATTCATAAATTAAGATTTAATATTTATGTATGAGATGTTTGGGTCTTTACAAGTGGCCTCTTATTTCCATGATTGAATTAAATCATGATTATCATCTAATTTTCTAAATATTCATAAACCCATAGAACATATATCATCCTAATACTATATTGATCTAAAATCAAAAATCATGTTTAATATATTTCTTTGAGGACATAAAATTATTCAAATATTGAGAAAGGGGATACCACTTCTTTGATCGAAGGTTATTTTTTTATTATGTTGTTGCCATGACATGCACAAGGATAAATATTCATCCATGGACACATTATGGATCCATAATCTTTGGATTTAATTAATATTCCATAACCCAACTATTATAAAGTACATTGGCTCTGCATCTCAACTATTCATTTTTGTGGAGGAATATACTATGTGGAAGGAAAACATTATAATTCTATAATTTTTGTATAAATTGAATTATATTATTCTTTCATGGACCATATTTGTTAAGTGTTATCTTAATTATATGTTTCTATAATAGTAAATTTTCATCATATACTGTCGGATTTTTCATTAATTTTCATATTCCAGGAAATGATATCTTAGTGTGAATTTGTTTGAGTTAATCGATTCAACTCACACAAGAATATGTGGCTCTAGGTGTCCCCTCTAAGAAGAAGGATCAATTTTGTCACCTAATTGAGTCGGGACCTCTATCCAATTAGGATTCAACTTCAAGAATTTTCCCAAATGGTTTCACTAAAAAATACTAACACATAGCAAGGGCCTCTTTGTAATATCTGTAAATATATATATTTTTTTAATTATATAGACTTACTTCAAGACCATGAAATTTGATGGAGCATGATTCTAATTCCTGGAGTGCTCGGAATGATCTGTCTATGTTTTGTTAATCTTTAATTAGTGTGCATAAGTAGTTTTCCTAAAAAATTTGAATAACTCTTAAACTGTTTCCCAGATCAGAATTATAAGGGCACCGTTGCATTCAAGATGGTGGGTTTACCTAGGCGCGACTTTTGTTTAGTCGGTGCATGACTCCTGTGAGAATACAAGAAAATGGCATAACTGTAAATAAAATAATAAAATATAGTTATTTTATTTTTCAAATGCATATAATTCACGAACGGTGACTCAGTTCAAAAATTTTAGACCACCACTGAGCTCGTGAGGGTATGCTCTCTTTAGTTAAATACTTACATTGGCCATCGCGGGCCACCAGTGAATGTTAGTTTTTATCCATAAATAAAATATTCAAGTGACAATTATTTTATTATAAAATCCATAACTTCAAAACGGTAGATCTGATTGAAAATTCAAAAGTATAGTTGAGCTCTTGAGGGTGTTTTCTCCTTAGGAAGTGCCTAACCTAGACTAGCGCGAGTTGAGGGGGATTATTAATAATTTTCTAAAAAAATATTCAGGTACGTTCAGTAAATCCACGAGCGGTATTTCCTAATTTTTGAACCGGTTCCTGTATTAAAAATCATAGGGCACCGTTGAATCCGAAGCTCTGAGATTCCCTTAAGGGAGACTTTAGTTTGACTGCAGTAGGTTTGGAGAAAAATTTATGTCATGTGAATTTTTAAAAGAAATTAAATAAAATAATTTTATAATTTTATTTTCATTCTAATCCTCCAATACACAAGAGGATTGTGGGGCCAGTGATGTGTAATCCATTAAATGGCTTGACCCTTCAATCTAAGTAACAACAATGTTGGGGAATTAGGATTCTTCCTTATTAATGAGAGACTATTAATTACCAATGTCGTTACTTACCATCCCCCTATACTATTTATTTGGATCATGGGGAGGGGTATCAGCATAGCTTCACCAAGAAGAAAAGTGATTATAAAGTGTTTAGATTCCAAACCCCAGAAAACGGAGCCAATCCCAGCGAGAGGTGACATGTGACACCGAACCACGAACCAAAGATCGACGTACGGGCGACACCGTTGGAATCTTATAGAGGATGACAGCGAACATCGACCCGCTTCCATGAAAATTCTCCCACCATCATTCTTAACGTAGGGTTTTTAATCTTTTACACATTTTAATTGTTTTCCTCGTACATGTTCATGAGTAATACAAAGATCACGGACCCACTGACTAACGGGTTGATCTACGATTCATTCATTTTTGCGGGAGATTGTTCTGGGGTATCATCATAAGGTTTTTATTGTTGTTCCTTTCAATTTATTTTTAAACCCTTAACCCCCCTCATGTTTACGAGCTTACGTGGAGGGTACGGTCCAAATGAACCTGGCATGAACCCTCTGCTATCTATATATCCTTGCGCCTCCATGGAAGACCGACAACGCGTCGACACCGACCGACTACGTTGGGGATAGCTCGTTGACGCACACCGCAAAAGGAGCCCTCAAAACAAGGCCACAATGGTCATCAGAGTGGACAACACTGGACTGGCTTGGAGGAGGAGCGTGGCGCTATCTCGTGCTGCCAGTGAGCAAAGGGGGCTGCAGCACATCAGCCGGGACGACCAGATGAAGGGGGCCGAAACACCGGTCGGCTACGGGTCCTGGAGCGGAGCGCCATCATGCACCATTGGTGAAGTCGGCCGGAACATCGGCCGGCAGCGACATAATAGACAGGACCCTCTCCATTAGGTCCTGCATACCACTTGACGACAACATGTGGCACCACCGCTGCGAAGAAGACTGAATGGCCTTCGGCCATTCAAGAAAACTGGGGGGTCGCTCCCCTGGTGGTGGAAAGAGAGAACCCACCTTGTGTGTCACGCCACACATGGATGGGTTTCCGCCCAGTAGGCCACTACCTATCGGCCCCCTACCCAGGAGGCCACACCAATGTGGGCCGCCCCTTGTGGTTTGTGGCCTACCTAGGCCGGGCCGCCCTTCTCGGGCCTCCCCAATGTGGTCCGGGCTACCCTTTGTAGGGTGCTCTCCATGTGTCCTGGGCCGGTCCTCAGCCCAGCCCGTATTGGGTCAGTCTGGGTCTATCCGACCGGGTCGTAACGTACCCGGGCCTAGAAACACTTAAAGGGCTATATCTTGAGAACCAGACATTCGTTTGACGAACCGTCTACGGCGTTGTGATCCTTTAATTGAAATAGTTCTTTTGGTATTCTCCAATTGAGTTTTTGGAGAGAGTTGGAGTACATCCAGGTTGGATCATTCCCA
Source organism: Viscum album (assembly GCA_963277665.1). NCBI lineage: Eukaryota > Viridiplantae > Streptophyta > Magnoliopsida > Santalales > Viscaceae > Viscum > Viscum album. The sequence continues at coordinate 1,758,631,488 of OY728120.1, read as the reverse complement.
AATCCAACAAGTCCCCTGGAACTAAATCCTGTATAACTCACAGACTGGGCGTCCAATTGACGCATCGTCTGCCACGCTAGATCCCTTATGATAGGGCGGTCCTTTTGTTACTATTTTTATAGATATTTCTGTAGGAAAATGTAAAACTGATAAATCAATGGTAGATTCTTCAATACTCGAGAAAACTGGGTGCGAGGAATTCAGTGGATGGTAGTGAGGCTGAGGTTGGAGATAGATCATATAGAGGTCAGCGCTCAGCGGTATTGTGTGGGTTAGTGCATGTCGATCTTGTGTGGGTCCGATTTTATGTGGGTGAGCACTAAATGATCCTGTGTGGGTCACCACATACTGATCCTAGGTAGGTCATATCCTATGTGGGTCAGTGCTCAACGATCATGTGTAGGTCAGCGCATACCAATCTTGTTTGGGTCAGATCTTGTGTGGGTCATTACGGGGGTTAGTTATCTATCGACTTTGGGCGGGTCAGATCCTGTGTGGATAATTGAGGGGGTTATTACCTATCGATCCTGTATGGGTCAGACTTTTAATGGTCAGAAGCTGTGCTTCTTGATAGAATAAGATGATATAGCTTCCCGAGTAATCATCTATACTTCTATACTTCACTAAAATCCTGGTTTGAGCTGAGACTCTATTTAAACTAAGTCTTTTACTTGTGTGGTACATTTATCTTCATGGTGATACATGTGTGGTACTTATACCATTGTGGGGATATCTTCGTAGTGATACCTATTTGGTACTGTTAACTTCTTGGTGATATCTTCGTGGTGTTACGTATGCGGTTCTTGTACCTTCGCGGTGTTATCTTCATGGTGTTATCGTCATGGTGTTACCTATGTGGTACTTCTACCTTTTTTGTGTTACCTTTGTGGTAATATTCCAGAATTTATGGGATGAATATATATTGATAACTTTGGTATATGAATGGGCATATACATAAGTAGATATGATGTATATCACTTCGTTAATTGAGATGGAGGTCTTGCTTTGTGGTTTTTCCTTTGCGGAACTTTGAGAGACCAACTGGGGTCTCAAAGTCCCTTCTGAGTATTTTTATACTCACTCCATCATGGGCTATGCCTAAACCTTTTTGGGTATTGTGTAGAATATGTACAATTTTGATCGAGTGTGCGGGATCTAGGACTGTACAATGCTTGGAGGTGGACCATTTGACATGACATGAAACATGGACTACTGATCGTGAACTGTACCTACCCCTCAGGTAGGATCCTTGGTGGATGATCAAGAAGATATTTTTCACTTTCTAGTTGTATTTGTTCTTTTCAGTTGTATTTTTACTTTTCAGTTGAGCTTGTATTCTGGCCCCTTTACTTTCAGCACACTTTTACTACAGCAGTATAATTCGTGGTAGTTTCTTGTTGATTTATAGTATGTGTGTCTGTGCGGGTTTAAAGGGAATGAATTCTCATTTTAGGGATATGCTTTACCGATTCTAGTCTACAGCCCCTGGCCTATGGAATGCAGGCTTGGTGTAGTCATGGAATGGGCCTCGAGGGACAGGTCGTGACAAAGTGGTATTAGAGGAGTTTGGTTGTACCAAATAACTAAGACTCTAATCTTTTTAATGTAGCAATAGTATTAAGTTTTATGACTGCAGTTTTCAGTTTGGGATGTCCTGTGTTGGTGTGGCACCTGATGCATCCGTACAGCAGGACCCTAAATTCTGATTTCTGACTCAGTACACGGAAACACTGATTTGGTTTGTTTTTTAACAGTTTTTTCTTGTGATTTCACTTGGGTCAGATCACCAGGAATAACTTGTTGATCTTGGTTCATCTATTCCTTATGAAGGTGTCATCATGTAGACCACCAGGTAGGATTCTAGATAGAGTACATGATGATACACCACCGAGCAACAAGGCTCTAGTGTAGTGCCCTCTTACTATGTTGGCACCTTCGGGTGGTGTACCGACACCACCACCAACACTTGAGCAGTGGTTACCACCAGCCGAACTGGAAGATGGTTTATGCTAATTTAGCATGTTTCATGAGTTCCAACAAGAGTGGTATTCGGGTTTTCGAGGCTAGACAGATCCCCAGGAAGCTGAGGACTAGCTGGAGGTTGTGGATAGAGTTTTCCTCCTAGTTGGGACACCAGCAGATCAGATAGTGATCATAGCTACTATTTTTTATCAGTTCGTGGGCATGATTATGGTCTTCATGGTGATGAGGCTTCGGGACATGGACCATTTCCAAAGATTTTACCTTCTATTAGTGTTCCAGCTATATCACTACCTGTTGGTCAGTAGGTACAACCGGCAGTATGGGTAGAGGACACATGTAGGCTTGGTGCCTTACATCTGTTTTGGTATCATATACCCCTTATGTTCTGAGGTGATCCTTAGTCAGAGGCGTCTAAGGACTGCCTTGAGTAGGTGGCCGAAGATCCACCTAGTGAGGGAACCATTCGATGACATGGTGGTCCTAGTAGTGAAACTTTTACATGGCTAAGCAGGACGATGATATGGTTTGGATTAAACTGATCTTGTGATGAGGTGACATTTTAGTGGAAAAGCTTAATAATCATCCTTAGAGTAGGGGGACTCTTTCCATAAAAATATAAGGGGTGAGTGTTCCCTAGAGATTCTACAACTTTGGCAGGATGACATGTCAGTAGCAGAGTGTTCATTGAGATGTACCGACCATTCCAGGTACTCAATGAATATAGTAAATTCAGTGCCATAGGGCTCAGACGTTTGACAAAGGTGTGTTTATGGACATATGTGCTTGAACCTTTCCTCTATGCATTCCTACATAAGTTAGGGTGCTGGAGAGAACCTTTTTGGTTGAATATTTTTAGGCTAGGTGGATGCATCCAGTGAATGTGAACAGTGGGAAAGCATGAAACTGATGATAGTCTCAGAGACTTGGGCATGTAAAATGTTTCAGCAAGAGGAAGTAAAAGGGGAAAATGAATTTTTTCGGCAGCATACGTGGAAGTAGAGCTAGGAGAACAACATGAGGTGGTTTACATTTCAACATGTTACAACCTCCACCTCAATGTGGTCCCCACCAGGCTCAGAGAGCTGGAGGACAGGGGAAGGGATTAGCTTCATGTGGTCAAGGAGTGTAACCCAAGGGCTCCAGGAATGATTAGAGGTACGGTCTGTGTCTACTACTAGCTGTCGTATTAATAGACATTGGAAATAATCATTCCTTATTTCCACGAATATTGCCCAAGACCTAGAGATTACTATTAAACAATTGACTTTACCCTTACATGTTGGGATACCTTTTAGAGGAGACTCAAAAATCACACTTATGTCGACGTAGTGATCTGACCCTTGAGGCTAGAGTTCAGTTGGAACCTCTTGGGGGTAGCATCGTGGCCTTACAACATTAGTTTGGGTATGGAATGTACATCCATAATTAAAAAGCATATTTACTGTATTTGGAATAAAATTTGTATTTTATCTACAACATTGGAATTGGGTTTTACGTGGTCAGTGAAAAAGAAAACCCAGGGAGCACAAGATAAACTCATGCATTGGAGGGTGCATCCAATCACACTTCAGTCAGCCAGTATTACCCTCATGGCATTGGGTGTTTTGTGTTTTATGATCCCAACAGAAATGGAAGAGTGTGGGGGAAACTTTTAAAAAGATGTTTGTAGGATTATCTCCCTGAAGGGAGAGGGACTTATGCTTTGGCTGTGTACTACAAGAGTTTTGAACCAGACTTCTCCAGGTTATCATTACTCATGTCAGATTTGACGAAGAAGGAGGAGCCTTTCCCATGGACATAGTAGTGTCAATAGAGCGTTCAGAAGTTGAGATAGTGATGATGGATAGTGTACCTCTTGGACTATGACTTCGAGATAGTCTGTATACCTGGTAAGGGGAATGTGGTAGTAGACGTCCTCATCAGGAGCTCAGTTCTACAACTGCTAAGTGAGGCGTTAAAGCAGCTAGACGTGCTGTAGATGTCCTTCATGGATAATTTTGGAGCAGATTACCTTCAGTATATGGAAATCACTACACCAATTATTCAGAAAATTCTGGGGGCATAGCTTGATTTATGACTGCAAGGCTCGACGTTCTCAGATATCCTCAGGACGGTCTCCTGAAAGATTTTCTGAAGTTGGGGAGCATGTGATCATCTTCAGAGGATTAAAAATTGCACCACTAATGCTTCTAGAGGAGGTGATGAGGGATATCCATACATCTCATAATTAGTACATCTTGGAGTGGTGAAGGTGTACCGGGACATCTGGCATCAGTAATGGTGTCCATGGATGAAGGTATCAGTGGAAGTGTTTGTATCACGATTCCTCACTTGTCAGCAAGCGAAGACTTCATATAGTTGAAAAAAATCTTACGAAAATAAGAGGAGGGAGACCATGTCTTCCTACGGGTCTATCCTCGATGAGGTTTTCAGATATTTGGCCGGGGCGGCAAGTTATCTCTGAGGTTCATCATACCTTTCTAGATTCTAAGAAAAGTGGGTGACGTGGCACACCGCCTATCTCTTTCCCCACTGATGCACTGGGTGTATAATGTTTTCCATGTGTCTTTGCTGAGGAGATGCGTGTATGATCCATTGCACGCTATCGTCAAGGGAAAGATGAACTTGGATGATGGGGTGACTTTTACTGAGGTCCTGGTGGAGATAGAGGATCAATAATAGCGAGTCCATTATGGATGGTAGATCCCTCTTGTGTGAGTTTAGTGGCAGCATGGGGACCTCTAGGAGAGCACATGGGATCAAGAGGTTCAGATTCATGCTCAGTACCCTCATTTGTATGATTTTCCATTGTTTTGGCTTTCGAGTACGTAAATCCCTAAGGCAGGGAGAATGTAATGTACTAGAATTTTTGTATATTTTTTTTAATTATATGGAATTATTTTGAAATTGTGAAATCTGACGGCTCATGATTCTAATGCCTGGAGTTCATGGAATGATCCGTCGAAATAATGTTAAGATTTAATTAGTGTGCATAATCCATTCTTATAAAAAAGTGGATTAACTCTTAAACGGTTTCCCGGATCAGAATTCTGAGGGAACCATTGCATTTATGATGTCAGGTTTACCATAGTCGTGACATAAGTTTAGTTGGCGCAGGCCTCCTTTGAAAAAACACTAAAATGGAATAAATCTTAATAAACTAATAAAATAAAGTTATTTTATTTTTTAAATGCTTATAAATCATGAACGATGACTAAAATTAAAAATCTAAGACCACGGCTATGCTAGTGATGGTATTCTCCCTTTAGGCAGATACTAACATAGACTGACACATACCACCAGTGAATGTTAGTTTTTGGTCATAAATAATATAATTGAGTGACAGTTATTTTATAGTAAAATCCATAAATTCTAAATGGTATCTTGGATTAAAAATACGACAGTACCGTTGATCTCGTGAGGGAGTGTTCTCCTAATGCGGAGTCTACCCTCGACCGACGTGAGTTGAGGGTGAATGTTAACAATTTTCTTAACTTTTTTCAGGTACATTTAGTAAACACGCGAGCGGCATTTCCTTAATTTTGAACTAGTGATCAGAATAAAAATATAAGGGCACCATTGAATCTACTGCACCATGATTCTCTTAAGGGTGACTTTACTTAGACTGTAGTAGGACTAGAGAAAAATTTGGGTTTTGTGATTTTTTAAAAGAAATAAAAAACATATTTATTTTATTATTTTATTTTCATTCTTATCCTCCAACGAACAAGCAGAGTGTTGGGCCAGTGATGTGTCAAGCCATTAAATGGCATGAACGTTCAATCTATGATACAAAAAAGTTGGGGAATTATGATGCTTCTTAATTAATGAGCCACTATTAATTCCCAACATAGTTACTTACCCCCCTCTCTTATTTATATGGATCTTGGGGAGGGGTTTAGACATAGCTTCACCAAGCAGTGACATGCTGATAAAGTGCTGAGATGTCGAACCCATAGAGGACGGAGCTGATCCCAGCAAGAGGTGACAGGTGACACCGAACCACGAACCAATGATCTATGTATGGGTGGCACCGTTGGAAGCTCTTTGTGGGGGATGGGGAACACTAACCTGCTTCCACTAACGTGCGCTCAACATTTTTCTTAAGGTAGGGTGTTTATTTTTTTATTAATTTTCAATGTTTTCCTCTTCTTCATTCTTGAATAATACAAAGAACACATACCAACCGACGAACAGGTTGATCCATGATTCATTCATTTTTGTGGGAGGTTGTTGTGGGGTATCTTTGTAGGGTTTTTATTGTTGTATAATTAAATTTATTATTTAACCCTTACACCCCTCATGTTTACGTGCTAATGTGGAGGGTGTGGGCCTAACAAACCCGACCCAAACCCTCTGATTTCTCATTATCCTTGTGCTTCCATGGAAGACTTCCAATGCTATGACATCGACATGCTACATTGTGGATAGCGTGTCGACTCATGCTTCAAGAGGAGGCCACGACAAAAAGCCGTGACTCTCATCTAAGAGGCTAGCACCGACCAACCACAGAGGAGGCGAGGCAGGCCATCGCACGCCACCAGGGAGAAAAGGGGGTTGTGCATCGTCAGTTTCGACGATCGGATGAAGGCGGCTACCACACCTTCCAGTAGCGGGTGGTAGAGCGGTGCAACACCGCTTGCCACTAGAGACGTCGGTTGGCACACCGGTCGGCCACAATGGAATCGGTAGGACCCGCTCCAGCTAATCCTGAGTGCCACACGGTGATGCCACGTGGCACCACTGCTATGAAGAAGACCGAATGACCTTCTGTTGATCGGGAAGACTAGGGGTTTCTCCCTCAGTGATGGCTAAGGAAAACCACCCTAGCGGGTCACACCACAGGTGGCCGGGCTGTCTACCCAAAGAGTCGCCGCCCTACATTTTAAAAAAAAATGATGATCAATCAACATAAATTAGGCTAGGTGTTAAAAGGATACATTTACATAAGACAAAATAGGTCACCGTATCAAATTTTTGGACCAATCTTACGCTTGAAGGGAAATGGATTGAAAAGATAGAAGATAAACACTAATTTTTATTTTAAAATAAAAAAAATAATAATAATTTATTTTAATTGTTTTTTTATTTCATATATTATATAAGACCACTAGGATCCTTATAGAACACTATGGGAAACACTGTGGTGCGATGACACTGAACCCTGTTGACACTTACTGGTTTATTGAGTAAATGGTTCTTCCCATTACACAATTACAGTACCAATACCTTTTATTCAATCTAAAAACACATCAACCCACAAAAAAAACCCATTTAATAGATTACATTATACATAAAATCAACATTAAAACACAAAATATTAAATTTATTGACCAAAAAAATCTTGGTATTGAAAAACTACCTACAATTAGTTATCTTTTACTCAAATTTTGTTATGAATCATTTTCTAAGAATTAAACCATCTATTTCTGTAACCAACCAATCTCTCATTTACATCCATTATCTATAATATAAACATTCTTAAATAACATTTAATCTAATTTTATCATAATTACACTCAATAAATTCACACAAATGTCCCCTATATGAATAGGTGGCTCCATAAAAAAGGAATTTTACTTAAATCTACATCCTATATATCAGTAACATGTGAAGAGTCTAGTAGTTAATTTACATAATAAAATCCATGGTATATATCTTGAATTACATGTCATCATACATGATCTAACTTGTATGAAACACTTCCTATAATTTCCATTATATCAAAAGGACTCATAAATCGATGTGCTAACTTGTTTCCAAAATATTTTAATTTCATAAATGAAGTAATGAATAATGATATATAATTTCAACCACGATGAAAATTAGAGGCAGATATCTCTAATATAAGTGTATTTTTTGTTTTTTATGACATATAGTTAATATACTTTTAATAAGATAAACTTGTTCAATATTATCTTGGATAAATCTCAAACCACTAAAAAATAATTCTACAATATACATCAAACATATAAATTTTTTCCCAAATCATTACAAGAATGTGTTGAATATTGATATTCGAGTTTATTTCAAATAGAATTTATAATTTTAAATCTCTCTTAATTCATCATTGTCTTCCTAAGATAGAATAAATAATAGACACATCCATGTATCATATCACCCATCACCTAACTAGTTTATATATACTATTCATATTTCCATGGGTTGTATTATTTAATCATTATCAATTGATTAACCAAATCCATGTGGAACTACTACTAAAATTTTCAAGTAAATATCACAAATTGATATAGTGAAATACTACTCAATGCCAAATATAATTGTACCATTTCTTAAATATAAACCATTCCTTTCACTTCTGTTGATTATATCTCATTAAATTAAAATACTTTATATATCTTAATCAATTTTACAATGAAATACATACTGTATATATTATCTAAAAAAATGTTTTCAGTTTAGTCAATCAGTTTAACATGAATTTATCTCACTTCATCACATGAACTGGAAATGGATGTAACATTTTTTATATCTTTTGATATCCAAACTTCAATTACTAAAAACTGGGAAAACATGAATAAAATATTTCTATGACACTCCTAAAACAAATAAAATACTACTATTGTTTGACAACATGGTATATATTCATCTATATGAGACACAACAATCATTATGGAGAATAAAACACCACAGTCATCTCATTATTCTTATAAAAATTCACCACTCATCTACTATGAACATATATAATTGAATCATCATCTTATATCTAATCAGGCTAGTGCTTCAAACCCTCAATTCACTCTCATAACTTGATAGATTCATATACATACATTTTTTTAAACATAAAATTTTCTATCATATTATAAAATTAAATAATTTTCTCTAATACCACCCCACCACACACCATAGTCTTGTGAATATTAATATATAACATAAGATATAACCATTTAAATTCCCAGTTCTCATCCAGAACTAAACATATAAAAGAATAACTACTTAGAGTAACAAATATATGATTACCCCTACTCATAAAGTACACCATCTCATTATTAAATGTCTATAAAAAAATTTAACTTTTTTACTGATGGATCAATTATTATTTTGAAAAAATGTTTCTAAAATTCCTATGGTTTGTATGATCCATAAAATTTTCACCCAAAATAAAATAATTTTAAAAATTATTATTTTTATATCTTTATCAACATATAAATATCATTTTTCAAGTGGTTGTTATAATTTTAACTCAACAAATAAGATCCCTAAGATAAAAAAACATATCCATCCAACATCATCACACAACCCAATCATATGAAAATAACATCTCAATATACTACATACAATGAACATGGATCATGTAATATCATGATAGTAATTATTGTAATACTGGCATAATACTTCAAGAATAGGGTATCACAACTACCATCCCACTAATACCTTACACTCTTTCTATTCAGGTCAGTCACCAATGATATTAGTACTGATAAATCAAAGATAAATCTTATGTATTAAAACAATAGTCTTATTAAACACAAAACCTCAATAACTGTATTTATAATTCATAACAATTTCACAAATTTCACATTCCCAGTATCCACTATGTTACTGACCTTATATTCCTAATGTAAAAAATATTTAATTTACAATTATATAATTTAAATTTTAAATAATTAGTAAACTACTATTAATTTTTTTATTCTGCAAAAATAATTCTCTAATTTCTCTAATGATCCTATTTAAATGAAGAGTTAAAAAAGATTTATTGGAAGAATACCACAATAAATGAATCTATATATGGGAAGAATAACTCTTTAATAAATTATTTAAAAAAAAATTATGTTTTTTTCATTGTTAATATCATCCTTATGAAGTCATAAGGAGTATACATTATTCAAAACAACATCCTTATCACATTTTCTCCCCGTACACTATTTAAATGATAAAATAATCATAGAAAAGTCATTGACCCCTAATGAACCCCTTATATAATTGAATATAACATTTATATAATGTAGTGAAATATAATTATAATTGTAAACTAATTGTGATCACAGTCTACCACACTCAATCATAAACACTCATATATATTCTTGGTGAAAACATTTGGGTCACCCATATAAATATACCATTTTTGAATAATCCTATTCCATTAATGTCATTGAATTTACCCATTAACTCTCTCAACTCAATATTAGTCATGTTATAGAATGGTGTTAATATTTTCAATTTCATTAATAACATGTTAATAATAAAACAATCCCACCACCTTGGAGTTAGCATTGAGAAATCCACTAGAAATAAATCTATAATCCAATCATCAATGAATATAAAGATATGATGGTTTATTCTATACTATGAATTAAAAATGATACTATAAATATGTATTTTTATTGCTCATAATAAATTATTGTTATATTTTGGAAAACCTACTAATTGATTTGATTCATCAATAATAATTATTCTTTTATCCTTTAGTGAAGTAAACAACACACATCTCTAGTAGTTTCTCAATTTAAACTAAAAAATATTTATTATGTACATATAAGATATCATATCAAAACATCTAAAATCTAGAATTATGAAATATTATAGATGTCCTTAGACAATTAAAATAATTATATATAATATAAGTCTCCAAATTCTCTAAGAAATGTTTTCCATAAGAATATATATCAATAAAAGTTATATTAATAATTCTATAAATTGTTCCAAATATCCTTCCAGGTGAGTATAAATAAATGAGTATTCTAATCATATATAAAATAAAAACTATACAATACATATGTAACTAATACTATTACTCATAAATTTATAGTGTCATTTCTAATATATAATACTTATTTTATGATAGTACAATGTTAACATATTTTTTCTCCATGTCCCTGGATATTTTGAATGTTCGACCTCTTCTATTTTGGAAATTGGAAATGCTTTCAGGTATCATTCCAAAAAACACCATTAAATATTGACTGTGACCATATGGGGATCAATCATGGGTTCATGTAAAATTTGGGACTATGCTAATACATTTTTACTATCATCTTTAGGATTATCACGGAAAAAATGAAATACTTGGAAAATATAAAAAAATAACCCACTATCAACACATTTAATTTCTATTACCATTTATGAATTTATCTATAAAACATGAAATATATCAAAGAAGATATCCCAATAGGAGGTGGAAATTAGTTTCATATACTCTAGTAACCCCCTCATCCTTAACTTTGAAATGCCTCCTCAAAACTGTATATTTAGAATCTCAATGTTCTGTTTTAGTTTTAGGAATGCCCGAGAATTTGTGAAAACTGTGTCTTTGTTGAAGAATTATTCAAATGGAAGGATTAACTCTAGAAATTGTGATATGAAATCATGAAGGGGAATGGTGGATTATAAACAATAATATTTGAATGTTATATAGATTCGATAATATTTATTAGAAGATTAAATTGAAATATATTAACCAGAATCCACCCACACTTCCCAATACAGTTTAATAGAATTGGTGTGGAAAAATGGAAATGATAATTATAAAATCAACATTCATGGAATATTTTTTTTTAACTCATGATATTTACACAATTGATCATAGTGTTCTAGATGTGGGAGATGAGGGTGTTTAATTTTTTTTAACATGTCAAGGTTTTTCCATTGAGATATGATTATGTGGATATCTACACTTAAATATGAGGAGGTAGGAACTTATGGATATTACTGAATGAAATATATTATTTATTGGACTGAAAACTCTTTTGATTTGTGTATACTGATTACAATTTTATTCATATTTATATTCCTTTAATAAAAATTATATTATTTTTCCTTCCATGGTGCATGAATAATTTTTGAACTATATAAAGTGTTTCATTCATTTTTCATTAATTATTTTGATATTTTCCATCTAATAAATATTTTATACCTTTTTTCAATGTTTATGTCTTATAGTATGATGATTTCGGTGCAGTGTGTCTTCCATGTTCTAGACAAAATAGAATCTGGTCGAATTGAAACCTTTTTCATCATAATTAGGTTTTCATAGATATATTTTAGTATTATTTCATAATATAATATTGATCCAAAAATTTTGTTTTAGAACATTAGATATAGTATTTTTAGATGGTTGGTCCCTAATAATGTTTGTTCATAGCTATGTTTTGTAGCACCATTATTCTCCTTGAATTAATGGATAGATATTATAATCTCTTACATTTCCCACATACATGTTATAAAATTTAGTTGGAGTTCACTATCTAGATAAATTAATGACATTGGATGAGGGTATGTTCTATGTGTATAACATTTCTCATAAGAATATTTGGTTCAAGCTAATGTAAATGGAGGATTGGGTACTACAAAAGAACCTTGATATGATTATTATTGGTAACAATCAAGAAGTTATGAACATAGAATTAGGTGATAGAGTTTATTATAATGTATATGTTTGATACATATGTCATTATCTAAGAAAATGGATTATAATATCCTGGAAGTAAAAGCTTCATCAAATATTATTAATACCCTCGTAAATATGTATGATAAGCCGTAAATATGGAAAAAAGTGTTTTTATTATGGTGGTTATTCAAATTTAGGATATTAGAAGGTAAACCCATGATATGTCACATCAATGAATTCAACATAATCCAAATAATGTTCGGTTTAGTAAAGGTGAAATTTAGATTTGCAAAGTTGGTGTTGTTTATTGATTTCACCCCTCAGTATATACTAGGTTTTAATAGTAGATTCTCTATGAAATGAAAATGAAAATACTTATATTATGTTTCTATATGTTGGACACCTAATATTGTATAACGAATTTTTTAGATAGATATCCAATAATAAAATTAAAATTCCAAGAGTGTGATGGGAAAGAGCAGTTCCACTATACGAATTTTTTATAGGAAAGTGAATGAAAAAATAATTTGACGTAAAAGTAGTTCAACATATAGTTTCCCAATGAATTTTTATTTTGTGATGAAATGTCACATTATAAATGATTTTAATGTGTAGAGTATGAATTCAAGAAGTTTAACCTATATAAGAGCATATTTGAGTCATGTATTATAAGAAAACTGTGTTATACTATTGAGTATTGATTTCTCTATCAAGTCATATATTATGAAATTTTGACAATAACCTCAATATAAATTTGATAAGGGGGGTGTTGATATAAAATTATTTAGGATATGAAAAGGTTAATATTGTGGAAAATTTGTATTTTGAGTTTTCATGAAAGGGGAAATTATTTGACAATATAAGGAAAAAAAGTATGCTAGTGTTGAAGGGTTTGTGAAACATATCATGGTCAAGGTGAAACATATTTTCTATCGGATAGTTTGATAGAAAAGTATTTTTTGAAACATTAATGTATGATTAATTAAATAAATCATATGGTTCTATAGTTCTGGCTAATGAAGTGAATACTTGAACATTAAACCTATTATGAGTATCAAATTGTATGATGAATAATGGAGAATTCACTTCAATAATGTAATGGCATGATTGTATGGGTCACTTGATTGAGAAAGGTATACAAAAAATAATAACAAAATGTATGGTAAAGATTTGAAACATAGTGTATAATACATGATAGTATTTTATCTTTTGAAAGAAATAGAAGGTGTGTTTCTAAATATAAATTAATGAATCATAAAAAATTATCCTTGGTTTATACACACGTATGGGGGCCATTTTTGGTTAATTATCACACTAGTTAAATGTTATATATTACATTAATCGATTATTTTACATGAAAATTATGGCTGTTGTATCTCAAGAACTTGTATGAGGTGTTCAAAAAAGTCATCTGACATATGAACATGGTATTCGATGAAAGAATCTATATGGTTAACTTTTTATGGAAAAAATAATGGTGGTAAGTATAAATTCGGGGAGTTTTAGAGGTTTTATTAGAGGAAGGGAATATAGTATGTGAAGATGATACCAAATAATCCAAAATGGAATTGAGTCACAAATTGGATGAAGTAGTTATTTTTATAAAAAACAAGTATTGTGGGAATTCATAGAATATTTCCGATGTTTTTTTGGGAATATGTTGTGAATTATGTTAAATAATTGTCATATATGATATTTTATTATCTCTAAGGTTAGGAACTACCTAAAGTATACTAGTCTAGGTAGAATGTGGACATAAATATTCTAAAATTATTTAGATCAATCACCTATATCCACATTGTTTCAATATATGGAGATAAACTAGTTTTTGTATGCCATCATGGTACTTATTGGGATATGATGATGAATAATTTTGTTTTCAACTCTCAGATAAAACCACTTGAATTATTATGTGAAGTGAAAGTTACAACTTCAATAATAGGATCTCGTGGGTGTATTATAAATCAATAGATAGTTGTAATATTAAAAATTGATCTTTAAAGTCTTAAGGTCTTAAAAATTGAATTATAAATACTACGTACTTTCAAATAAATTATATAAGTGCATCGGTACAAAAAACATTATACTATCAATATCTTAAATTCAAAGTGGAAATGTTATTACAGTGTTTCATAGGAATGATATACTAGAGAGATTTTGAATTGTTGAAGCACGTGGTAGAGTTTTGGATGAAAAAGAAGTAGAATATTAATCTATAAAATTTATAATGATAGAATAAGCTAATTTGTATGATAAGTTATAAATATATTCTATATTATGTAATCATTTGTATTGAATTATTAGTGATTTAAATTACATTAAAATTGATAATGATAGGGATATAAATATCGTAAAAGTCGTTACATTTTGAATTATGCATATTTTTGTGAGTTATTTATGAGGGATTATATTCTTTCCATCTATGTTTTGGATCATGGGATCTAATGTAATGGAAGTTTTGGAAGAAATTCAATTAGGTGAAATGGTTTTAATAGATGATGGAGGAAGACTATGATAAACATAGGACACGGAGTGGCTAATTATGAAAGTGTTTCAAAAAATAAACCTTATTTATTTCTCAAAGATATTTTCACAAATAGTTAAAAATATGACTTTCAATATTGTATGTAGTATGGTTTCCGTGGTGGGATTTCATCTGGAATAGTTAAAAATGAATATAATTTTTTTAAGTGAGGACATATATGATGAGATATATACTGACAAGCCTAATGGTTTCATGTAGAATTGAAACTGGTACCTTATGTGAAAGCTAACTCATATCCTATATTATTTTACGAATGCACAATGGTTGTTGTATCATAATTTAGAATACCTAATGATGAAGAATAATCTTAACCAGGGTAATTTTGACTAGTGCCATTAGATGAATGTATTCAATCATGGGTGATTCATCATCTGACATCTCTATGATGATGATGTGATTATTATTTTTATGATTAAGGAATGTGTTGATGATATAAAGATCGAATATATTGAATGTTTTAATATGAAGTACCTTGGACCAGATAAATAGATCTTATCGATGAGTATTGTGAGGGAATTAAATTTTCATACTTTTTACGTATACCAGGTTGATTTCAACCAAAAAGAAATGGTTTACATCAACATGAGTGAGGCAAAGTGTGTAGCAAATCCATTGATATAAAATTTCATATTAAGTAAGTATAAGGAAAATAAAATAAAAGATAAGGTATTTTACATGTAATATAACAAAAATGAATTATAATATTGAGTCCTAACATATTCCATGGATAGTACTTGAACATTAAATAAGAAAGTAGTTAGTGTTGTTAACTGGTAAATGTCAAATTCCAAAAGAATAAATTGTGATCTTGTGAAGTGGATACAATTATAATAAGGGTTTATATATATTTTCAAATTACATATGTTTAGATGGGTAATTATAGGTGTTTTATTAATATAACAACAAGGGATATTAAGACACTATGAATACCATTGCTAGATATGACTTAATTTTTGAAGGAATAGAATTGCTTTTTGTGTTGATGTTTCAACAGATGATTGTACTCTCAAAATAAAAAATGAGTATATTTCATTAATATATTCTGGAAAAGAGTTGGTTTTCCAGAATGGGATTATGCAGGTTCTCAAAATAAATAAATATAATGGATTTTTTTTAACTCACGATGTGTGATTCAATTTTCATGAATCTTAGATTTCATCCAAGGATAATGCACATTTATCTAATGTATCACTTCATCTTAATTTCATTTGAGGATGGATTATTGGATCTATGGGAGATTTGAGAATATTAAAATATTATTGATATACTAAAAATTCATGACATTTAGGATTCATTTAGGTGGTATTTAACCACAATTGGGCTGTTATAACCAAAAGAATGATGGGGGATCTATATAGTTTTAAAGGAATATCAAAGAGTGGAAAAAGGTTTTAGTGGAAGAAGTTGGAAATTGAGGTGTTTACTTGAACATTATTTCTAAAGTTGGTGATTTTTAGCTTTAAACTATATAAAAAACTATTATCTATCCTAAAATATTTTCTAATAAAAATATGAACTTTATAATATAAATTCAAATGGGTTAGAGAGAAATGGTGGGGAAAAACTAAAAATACCAAATGTTATGCTAGAAAGATTATGACAATAAGAGGTTTCAATTAGAAGAAGTCAATAAAAAGTGACCCCTAACTCAATTTATATAGAATCACTAATTTAAAACAGAAAACCAAATTTATAATATCATCTTTCATGGATATTAATTATCATTCCCTAATATTATTAAAAGTGTGAAGAGTGTATCATTTGAGATGCCCCAAACTCACTCTATTGGATTTTTCCCAAAACATATTCCTTTTATATTAGTTTGATAATGATTGATCTAACCCTACCATTGTAACACATCAACCCTCCTCATTGGCTAGAGTCAGGGGAGAATTTCTACTTGGCTGTAGGAGACACCCCCAAGATATCAAAGGTTGGATACAAATACAAAGGGCTTCAATACAATTGAGGGAGTATTTTAACTTAAAAAATAAAAACCACAACCAATAATAACATAACCAAAAACAAATATTGTATTCATGATAACAATGTTATACACTAAAAAGTAATACAAAAAGACAACAATACTCAAACTCACCATAACCAAAATCAGAGTACCAAAGTGGAAGAGTAAACTAAAATGCTCGAAGAATCTAAAGACATAACTTCACAGCTACCAACATGCTCCATTCTCCGACTCCATGATATATTAAAAATTATCATGAATAAATAATATATATATTTGAAACATTCCCTTTACAAGGATCTCAATAATAAATATTTTCAAACAAAACAATGTTCCCAAGAAGAGGGTGAGTAATGAAACTAGACAGATTTTCCCCAAATGACTTATATACTCATGCCACATGGATTGAACAAGATAGAATATTTATATAAATCAATTTATATTAATCATTATAAAACACAATAATAGTTTATATCAAATCCAAGAAGTTCCAAACAAAAATAGTTTTCTAAACAAAAATATTTTCATGGAATGGAAACAAACAGTTCTTTAAACCATTACACATTCCTTTTTAGTATATCCATTTTGTGATTAACACACACACACACACCCACACAAAAATGAATCAATGATAGTTCCCCAATCATGAGAAGTTTCTCATCCATCCTCTATGTTGATGATAATCTTGTAATCCCCTTTTTCCCTAATTCCAGATGACTATTACCCAAGGTCACATCCCTTGTACCCCAATGGTGCATGACCTATATTCGAGGTCACATCAAAACATGAACAGTCACCAACCTATGTATGCCAAAACCTTGTCAAAAAAATAATTTTGATCAATTTCAATAAATCAATTTCGATGAATAAAAAAATAATCATTTTAAAACCCATAAACAAAGAACTTTTTAGCATAATCAACATCCACAAATTCAAAAACCCTAACTAAAGAATGTGTCTGCAAATGTTTTCACATAAAATTTACAATAATATTTATATAATTAAATTAATTTTAAACTATTCCTTCCTGTCCTAATAATATAATTCAAGATTGAAGCCTCCTACCTTGTAAACTATAAAGAAAATGAATAACAACATGAATTTTTTTTTAAAAACTAGGTTGAATATGCAAATACCCACCATTGATCCTGTTACCTAACACCCCACATCAAAATATCATCATGATTGGAATCCAATATCATAGATATATTACCAATATATCAGATATAAGAATAAAATATAGGTAGTAAGTGTATAACTATAAAAAATCACCAAGAACATATATTTTTCAAGAAATATAGCCTTCAAGACACCATGTTTTCACAATGGATCACTCCCAGTTTGAAGGGGAAGGTCTACATAGCCTTTGGGAGTTGTAAAAATAGTGTTAGGGTCGAAAAAGTAATAAAACAATGGTTTAGGGAATAAACACAGTGAAGTCAACTTTTTAGGATCTTGATTTCAGCTGTGCATGGTGGGGTCACACTATTTGGATGACTGTGTTCCAACCATGGTCCAAACACTACCTCACAACACCCTTCACAAAGTTGGCTTGTATAGTTTTAAAAAGCATACAACAATTGTGTTTTTCAACTATTTCACGTTTATAGTTAATCCTAGGTGGCCACATGGTTTGGTGAAACTGTATGCTTAACCGTGAGCTTACCAAATATCCTCTTTCTAAATTTCCAAGGATTCCTAAAGGCGTTTCATAGTTTCTACTTATCTTTCCCAAAATGCGGACATCATACAAAGTCCCAAAATCATTCGAAAAGTCATCCAAACCCTCCAAAACATCACCCAAATACTTTACATAGAACAAAAACATAAATAAATGATACATACATGAAACCAAGGGTGTCACATTCTCCCAAAAATTGGCCTTTCCATCCTTGTAAAGTATAAAACAACCAATTTCTTGAAAGATTTATGGTAACTACTCTACCACTTCATTCTCGCATTCCCATGTTTCTTCCTAAATATTATCATGTTACCAAAAAACCCACAATAGACTGATGATTTTTCCATGCAATACTATATAATGCCTATCCAAAATCCTTAAAAGTATTTGAGCCAATGAAGCCTACAAATCTTGGTCAATATGATCCCATAAAATAACATGGTTAGGATTAAGTTGATAATTTTTCAACTGTGATACGTGAAACACATTGTTCACTACAATGAACTGGGGTGGGAAGGCCAACTGATATACCACCTCACCAACCCATTAAAGTATATCAAAAGAGCCTATGTATCGAGAATATATGTTTCCCTGGTTCCCAAATTGATGATTCCAAATCCTTGGATATATTTTATAGAACACATGATCACTCACCATGAATGAAAATGGCCATCGACGATGATCCTCATATGATTTCAGATGGCTCTGATTCGTCTCTATTGTCTTACTTATCAAATGAATCTTCCTTATTGTCTCTTAGAGAAGGATCGACCAAACTTGTGATGTCTCACCAGTTTCCACCTAGAAAAGTGGAAAATTAAAAGGGTTTCCATCTAATTAACCGAAAGGATCCATATGTATCGAGGATTAATAACTATTTTTATATGAGAAGTCCACTAATTGTATGTGATCCTCCCATGAGCCACTAAAAATAATTACTCATGGATATATCATGTATTCCAATGTTTTTATAATTGTTTCATATTGTCCATACTTTTGACGATGATACACCATACTCATAGTCAACTTAGTCCCATGGGATTTCTATAAGTATATATAGAAACAATACATAAACCTCAAATATTAATCTAAAACTATAAAAACCGGTACACCATTACTCTTTCCACTTCTCGGATATATATTTATATACGTCCTCCATCGTATGAGATCCATGAATAGGGATGAAATGGTTATAATTTGTCAGTTGATCCACTATCACCCATATTGAATCTCATTTATATACCATTTTTTGGGGGAACTTTTACAAAATCCATTGTTATCATCTCCCATTTCCAAACATAAACATGTAAAGAATGCACCATACCAACAAGTAACTAGTGTTATGCCTTATCTTGTTGACACATTTAACACATTTAAAAAACTCATCTACCTTCCTATTCGTACTGACCCACAAAAACAATGATTTAATCACCTTATACTTGAAGGATTTGGGAAAAACAGAAGTATAATGTTGTGTGGGATAACATCAAGAATATAACATTTTTATTCTAATAAGGAAAAACCATCTTGGATAGTGGTAAGAATGAAGTATTTATTCACGAAAATCCAAAAGTATGACCATCGGATTTTGAGACCTAAAAACTAAACTCACATATAGCTCCTATCCCTCAATGGTCTCTACACCATTTATTTTTGACCTAATTGGAACACATTGTGGGTCAAATGTCTATTATTCTTTAACTATCTCACCCAAAATAGGAACAAAAGAAACTAGAATGAAAATGACAACACTACCTCAGTTTTCACATTCCAGGTTCTTGTCTGAAATCACTGAAAATAACTTCCACTAATCTGAAGCCATCTTTTTACAAATATGAATATGAATTTCTTCTTAATGAATCTACCAAAAAAATCCTTTACAAATTGTATACACCATTTCAACATCATATATTTTGAGATACATCAATTATATTATTTTTTATGGGTTTATCCCTATTGTGGGATAATATGTTTCAAACTCATATGATCCATAAACAATATATATTTCCCACAAAATTGGTGAAGACACAAAGTATTCAATGCATGGAATGTGGAATCTAATTTCAAATTGTGTGTTGAGTCATTATTCTCATGAAATAATAAATTCTTTTAGATATAAGCAACAACATAACATCCCTTCACAAGAACACATCCCAACCCAGATCCCAAATCATTATAATATACCACATACCATTGTCATTATTTTAGAAAGGCCAAGATGGGTGATGATGTAGGTTGTAGATTATTCTCTTGAAAATACTTCTGAAATTTTACATTCCATTGTAATATAACATTATTCCTTATCAAATATGTCATAGGTGAATAAAGTCATGAAAAATCATGAAAACACATTATTAAAAACTAGCTAGACCAAGGAGACTATATATCTCAAAGAAATTTGTTGGCAGTTTCCAAGAGATATCAACCTATATCTTTTATGGATACAGAGAAAAACATATTTTAGAGTTTCTATGGAAAGGTATACATAACTATTGTATCCAAAAATCACACATAGATAATTTTTCATAAAGATAATGATATGGGAAGATTTACTACACTCTTAGTAATTGTTTCTCATGCTCAAACCTCCTCTATTAATACACCAATATTTCATCCATATAATCCACAAAAAATGAATCTAGATATTCTAAAGATAACTTATTAATCAATTCCATAAATACCATAGGTGAATTCATAAGACCTAAAGGAATAACCACATACTTGTAATGTCCATATCTACTCTTAAAAGCAGTATTTTGAATACCATACTTCCCAACATATAGTTGGGATATAGAAATCATAAAAAAAAATTAGAGAACCATTAGGATCCCCATAATTGACTAAATAGATCATTGATGCGTAGAAGTGGGTACATCTTCATTATCATAACCTGGTTAAGCTTACTATACTTCACACATAGCCGAATATTTACAGCCTCTTTACTGAAAAACAAGTCCAATGGTGCTGATGGAGATTTTATAGGATGAATAAATTGTTAACTTACAAGATCTTCTAATTAAAGTTTCAATTCCCTTAATTATTTTAGTTCCATTTGAGAAAACCTATAGAAAATAGACCGGTCCACTTAAGGAGATGAATCAAAAAATCCATAACTCTTATGTCTGGGAAACCTGAGAAATATTTGAAAAAAACATCATAAAAATGATATATAATAGTAAGGAAACTTTTATTCTAGATTAATTCAATTTATCCCAAAGTTAATGTTTTTAACTAGTATGAGTTAATTCCAACTAATAGTGCCAAAAATCCCATTAAACCAACATTTACATTCTAGTATACATTAAATAGATTCCAAACACAATATTTAGTTATAAAACTAACCATTTAGGTATAATAATTGCAGTGATCTTTGAACATAATCATACAGTACATACCTAATATTATGTCATAGAAAATCAACTCAAGCATTGATAAATCCCATATCAACTTATCTTCATCAATTGTTATAGAACATTCTTTTCACATAAAGGGTCGACATTCTATTTGACCAAGAGGAGTTTGGTGCTTCATTGTTTAAGGAATCAGCTTAATATGTATACCCATGAGATCAATATTATGAGAAGAAATAAACGAATGGGATTCACCCATATCAAACATATATTACGTAAGGGTAGAATTCAAAAGAATCGTACCTCTCATCATTGATTGTCCAAATTGATCATCCATAGTAACATTCTAATCTCCATATAAATACTTAAACAATTAAAATTATTCTTTATTTTCCTATTGAGATTTCACTACCTATGGAGTCATGGTATTCTTAGAATCACCATGGCTAGCTCCTCTCAGCTGATGAGAAGTATTTTACATCCCTCATCCCATCAAATAGTATAATTTTTGTGAAACATGGGATGTTTCCCAAACAACTAAAATTGAAGAATTGATACAATAACACTAATGATGCCCCACATTATTGAAATTATGCATGATCTAGATGGTTCTTTATAGTTTTAGTCGATGTTATCAAAAGGCCCACATCAGAAATATCCATATTTACACTTTGATTCTTTAGAAAGATTCATCTGTCCATCCATCTAATTTCTATTCTTAATATTAACTAGGAAATAGGTTTCAATATTCAATTTTTACCTAGAATTATATTTCCCACCATTTCCCATATTTATCTACATTTATCCAACACCCACATCCCCTAAGATGTCCCTTTCTTCTGCTGTCTCTATATAAACCATCTTTGTACAATCTGTTATGAAAAATCCAAATATTATTAAAGAAAATATCTTACCTCGTTCATGATTGGAAAATGTGTTCCTTTCAGTGTAAACATGATATAACTTCATGTGTATGATAGTTTAATCCATACATTTATATGAATACTTTATCATTCTGAGATTATCCTCATTCTATCAGAAAATTTTTGTCATTATTATAATCCTAAATGTATGAGGATTGAATTTTTTTTGAACAATTCATTGAAATCCTTCCATGTAAGGCCTTGGTCTAATTGAATATGAATTACTAAATCCCACCACTAGTTTTAATGATATTATAGAATGTACACCTCAAAATTGATATTCATCTCCATTGGTGTGCCATGGAAATCAGATATTTGATTCATCTGATTCAGCCACACCTCTACAATCCTTGGTTCCAAATCACAATTAAAGATTTTTGGATTATTCATTAGGAATTTAATAGAGTGATCCACTTTCCTTGGTTCATCTCACTACATACCTCTATCCATTTCTTGTAAAGCATGTACAATACATTGAACCGGCTATTGGTTCACCTGTGTCTATTGTGAAACCACATACCCAGCAGCCTCTTTTGATTGGATTCTATATTTCGTATGAGGATTTATTTTATATAACAAAAAAACCCCATAATTATCACCCTCTATCAAAAGATTGATTGGCAATTTATATATACCATATCATAACTATCGTAATAGGGATTTCATAAAATTACACTCCTTTAATTTTTAAAACATTTTGGAAAAGTCGACCAGGATTTTAAAAATAAAACCATTTTCCTAATAACTCTATCAGACTGTTTTCAAAATTTTAAATTTGAAAACATTTTTCAATAATTTTTAAAAATAAAAAAATTATCACCAAATGATAAGCTATTAATAAAATAAAATATTCAATCCTTGTGGTAAGTCATTTATATCACTATTAGTCATGATATTGTCATTGGAAAAACTGATGATAATGAGACTACATATCCTATAAGTGTCTCAAAAACAATTATGTTCCCAAATATCTAGTAACTCTATGTATATAATAAATATGATTTTTAAGACTTTTTATGCCCAAAATTTCATTCCCCATCAATCCGACTCTTTTCTACTATTCAAACTCAACAGACAATCAAGAATTAATTTCCATCTCCAAGACCAATAAATGAATAACACTAGTCAGAAAAGATTTTGAAAACACATACAGTTACAATTTCATTGTCAAGGGCTAAATAAGATGATACCATTTTTTAAAATATAGCCCCTCAATATTGGCTTGAGTCTGGGTAGAATTTCAACTTAGCCATAGGTTACATCCTAAAAAATCCAAAGGCTTCCAATAAATGCCAAGGGATTCAATAAAATTGGGGGATGATTTTTCATTTTAAAATAAAAAACCCATAAAAAAGCATACAAAAAAACACTATAGGATGGATGATAATAATGTAATATAATATAATGTAATTCCAAAGTATAATAGTAACAAACTATAATATATCCAAAATTAGTGTACCAAATCGAAATACTAAACCAAATTGTTCAAAGACTCCAAATACATCACACTAAATCTCCCTAAATTCTTCGTAATATAAATCAACAATTCATGCCCACGTATGATGAATCGCCACTAAATAAGTGTGAAACATTCCATTTAACATTGTCTTGATAGATAATATCTTGAAACATAACAAAGTTCCAAGATATAGGGTGAGTAATGATACTTAGTAAATTTTCCCCAAAATGACTTCATTACTCATGCCACATGGATATAACATGTTTACAAATTTATATAAAAAAGTTATATTAAACAATTTAATACACCATAATAGTTTACATTAAATCTGTGATATTCCAGACCACAATAGTTTTATAACCAAAATAGTTTTCATGGAATGAAAACGAAAAATGCATTAAATAGTTACACATTATTTTTGGCATACTGATTCCATGATTCATATACTCACAACAACACATGCCTGTTTTTGTGACAGTTCCATATTCAAAAGCAGTTTCTCATCCAACCACAAATTTTCCACTAAGTGGCCAACCTCTTTATTCCCCAATGGAACATACCCCTTATCTTTGGTCACGTCTTTTGTACCGCTAATGGTTCATGCCATTATTCTGGGTCACATCTAAATAATGGAATCACACCAAACATTGTTCACCAAAAATATGTCAATCCTATATTTTAATGACAAAATAATAAAGTGTCATTTTTATTGAAAAAATTATAATCATAGAATTTACAAAAATAAAAAACATACAAATTTTAAATCATCATTTAAAAATTCATTAATAGAAGAATTTTTCAAAAAAATCCAATTTCCGCTAATCCAAAAACCACCACTAAAGAAGGTTTATACCATGATTTTCACATAAAATTGACAATAAATTTCTCATAATTCAATCATTTTGAGGCTATTTATTCACATCCTTATAATATGAGTCTAGGGTGATTCCACGTACCTTGGAAACTATGTTGAAAATAATGAACAAAACTAATTCTTCAACAAATCCATGTTGAATCTCCAAGAAGGCATCTTAGAGCTCATTATCTAACACCCACATAAAAATATCATCATGATTTTCATCCACTATCATATACCTATCCCCAAAGGATCAGATCTATGATTACAAGTGGGAAAATGATATTAGATCTAATAAAAACCATGACAAACATAGACTTACCAAGCAATGAATCCTTCAACTCAACAACCTTTTCTCACAAATCACTCACATAATGAAGGATAAAGTCACAAAATCTTTTTAGATGAGGAAAAACCAATTTAGGGTTGTTGTATGTTAAAAAATATTGGTTTATGTGTAAAAATGAGTGAGATACTATTTTTTAGGACCTAGATTTTAACAGTGCATGGTTGGGTCACACGGTGAGACAAACTTTTTTTCTACCATTATATAGCCACTACCTCCCAACACCCTTCATAGGGTTGTCTCACAAGGTTTCAAAAACTATGAAATGACCAATGTTATTCCCACTTTTCTAATTTTCGTGGTTACTCCCTGGTGGCCACATGGTTCGGACAGACTGTGCACCTAATTGTGAACCTACCTTGTAGCCTATGTGTTAATTTTCACAATTTAATGAATGTGTTGAATGGTTTCTACTAAACATTATCAAACCATGAACTTATATAAAATACCCAACAAATATAACGTTCATCATATCCCTCCAAAACTTCACCCAATCACATTACATTGATTAAATACATAAAGAGTGGGTTATATACAAAAATTTGGGGGTTTTATAACCATGAAAACTCTTAATATCAATATCAATAACCAATATTTAGTCTCTTATAAATCTAATACCTTTGAATTTTGTAGTATTTGACAGTTTTTAAAAACTATTTAAAAAAACCCATATTATTACCATCAAATTTTATTTTATCTATTATGATAAAGACCCCTTATTTAATAATATGTCTTCAATATCAATAAAAGAAAAATTATACATGAGACCCATCTATACATTATATAAGTAATACTCTTCCTATTATTACAGAGAAATGTAAACATAGTAATGATGATAAAATAGCACAATAAGTGGTAGCATATAGAAAAATTTATCATCAAATAAATAGCGAATGAATAACATATAAGGAATAAATATAATTGAATAAATTCATATAACTAATAAAATATGTATGTGATATATCATTGAATAACATATCATTGTAAATAGTAACATTTATAACAATAAGAAATTTCATGGTTGTGGAATTCATAATTTCAAAAATCATAAATATACCATCAATTCCTCATGCTGAGAAATCATACAAAAATATATCAAATTTTATCCCAAATAAAAATACTAGTTTGACTCAAAGGACCTACAGATTCATTTAGGGTATATTTAACTCTTAACCACCCAATATATTATTATTTCCAATGCTTTCATAAAATTTATTAATGAATTTATAATACAATTTATAACTAACATGTCTTAGTAATCAACAAAAATATATATTAAAATAATAAATATAATTTATTTCAATTTTTCTACTATTAGTAATTGGAATATTTGTTTTAATAACCCACCAAACTTTCACCGTATAGAGTAATGGGTATCTAGAAATGTGAATTCCATAAAGAAAAAAATTGAAAATTATTAATTTATATAGAATATATTAATGATATTAATGAAAATGGAAATGAATATAGATAATTAAATCATGAGAGGGGTAAAGAGTTATAGAGAACATAAACCTTACGAACAAATTGATTTATTAATTATAAATTCTAAATATAATTTTTAGGTTAACAAATGAAATAGAACAGAACAATAGATATATCATCAATAGTTCGAGTACAATGTGGATGTGAAATTGTAAAAAGAATTTTCAAAATGATTCTATAACACGGTTGTAAAAAAACCTTTATATTACTCTAAAAATACATTACAAAGGGATGAAAATAATAGATTTAAAACCTTAATTTAATTTTTTTTAATTATTTAATGAAATTAAATGATGATGAATATACAAAATTATGAGTTGGATATAAAATATATATAAGTTGAATGATGATCTCTATATTTATTCTTCTAAAACAATAACCTTAATTTTTATGTTGAATAATTAATAGAATAATGGGAATAAGAATAAGATTTAAAACACAATGAAACATTGATGGGAATCTTGATAATGAATAGAATACACAAATTTTTTAAAAACCATGAATGCAAAAAATATTTAAAAATAATATTTTTTCCTCATTATTTCAATGAAATTAAAAAATGACCACTATAGATAATATTAAAAATAATTCTTTTGAACCATTTAAATAAATATTATTGTAATATAAAATTGAATTAAACTATACATAATTTATATTTATAAAAATTATATAAATAATGTAAAGTATATACCCACGGAAAATAATAATTCATGACTATAAAATAGTGATTTGGTCGAGTCCACATAGAATAAATTGTTTTATTATATTATGAATCATGATAAGTTTAAATTTAAAGAAGAATTTTTAACCCATAAAATTACTATATAAAACAATATAATAAAATAATATGTTTTATTATACCAAGACTAAAATGATTAATTCCATGGAAAATGGTATCAACATAATGAAGGTAAATTATGTTAATGATAACCCCTACAACAATAATAATTATGAATCCAAGGGAATGTAATTTGGATAAATTAAATGAATGTGAAACACCAATGGATAATTTATTATTTAAGATAAAATAAGTAAATAGGGTTTTATTTTCTAAACATAAATTTAAATTGGTGAATAATAAAAAACACATCCCAATGAATTTAAAGTGATAAAAAGAACCCTTACCATAAGTCCCATCACATGTGGTGAATGTGTCTATCCTCCTAAATAATAAAATAAATTTTATTAAATAAAATGTTCAAAATAATTTCTTTTATATTTCTTTTTTGAAAGAACATTTATTATCATATTTCATTGATTATATCTTTTTTTCCCTCAGATAATTCTCAGGTTTGTCTAATCAATTCCACTTAAATTGATTCCGATTGAAGATCATTGTAAAATAATTTATAATATAGTTTCATAAGATATATAATTTTATAGATTTATATTTTTTCATTATATTGTCACATAATAAATAGATTTTAATAGGATTTTAATGATAAAATATAGTTTAGAAACTGTGTTGGTATGTTCATTTTATGTTGTTAAATATTCAAAAATGATTTATTTTTAATATTAATAATAGATATGAAAAATCCTATTTGAACAATATTATTAATTTAATGAATATATTATTTCATTTTTAATCATCTATTAGAACCATACTTATATTGGGGAGATAGAAAAATTAAATACATCATTCATAGAGGCGATAATCTGGTCATAACATGAACGATGTTTTAATATTAAATTGGATGGTAGGGGAAGATATTGATTATTCATTTATTATAATATCATTTATGAATAAAAATTATACTTATCTAATTATATTTTGATGGGTATAATAAATTTTTAGGATATTGAAGAAGAAGGAAATAATAATTAATTTAGTTAAAATAATAACCTCTTAATTAGATATCCTTCTTTAGACCACACCATTTGCCTTATAGTATTTGAATTTTGGGGAGAAAATAACCTATAGGAAGTCGGTATAAGGTTTCAGTGGGGTTGGATTTTCTGGGTTGAGTTTGAAATCTTTAGGTCTGAGGATAAGTTGGTTAGAGAAGGGGTCCTTTATAGGTTAATGGGCGAGGGGGGGGGGCATTTTTTTTAATATTTATTTCTTAATATAAAACAAAAGATGCATTATTCAAGTAAAATGAATCCTAAATTAATAATTAGTTTATAATATTTATTATATGGTCTAAAAATTCCCCATAATCCCATTACTATTTTTTGAGATGTTCTATGATTTTACAAACTTAAATATTATTTTTTCATCATTTTAACTTTTACTACGGTGTATATGTTTTACCATGATAAATTGTTTTATAACCAAAAATAAAATTTAACTTAGTACCTAATATGGAAATTCTGATTCCAAATTTTAAATCCATTTTAAAATATTAAATTTTTAAATGTGATAAAAAAATTATTTAAATATACTACTGTATAACAAGGAAAAACAATTTTTAGGAAAACATATTTTAAAGAATTAAGTTAAATTATTATTCTTACTTAAAAACATAAAATGATTAAATGATTATTTTAATAAATTTGTATATATATTACAAATACATTTCACTAATTTAATTTTACAAAAATTAATAATTTTTACTACTAATATAAAATTATATAATACTTCAAAAAAATTAATCTCATCCAAAAATATGCCTTTAATAACAATACACAATTTCAATCAAATATCATAAATTATTTTACGTCTAACCTTTATATTCAATTAATTAATTAGTATTATAATATGTCATAATTTAATGTAATATCATAATAATAGGTAAGGAATTAAAATAAATCATTTTAACTATATTTATATTTACACATGTTTTTAACCTTCTTGTAATTTTCCTATTATTATTTAATCATTTATTCTGGTAATTTATTAATGTTTTCCTTTCATTTTAATGTATATCATGATTAATTTAATTTACATGTTGAGAATAATAAATTATATTCATCATAATATTTTTCTAAATTAAATAAGATAAATTAATCTTAGGGTGGTTTATTCTACCCCAATAAATTAATTGCATTCTTATAATTTTAATTTCCATTACTAATGAAAATACATAAGGGTGTACATAATATTATCAGGACTAATTTCATATAATTATTTTAAATCAATAATAATGGTTTGAAAATTTCATGTGAATTATCTATACCATTTTCCCAAAGAGTGTCAAACCAAGTTTCCTGTTAGTCAAATTTGATGTACACCAAGTATATATTGAGTTAATAATAATGAAATAATTTTTACGGTTATTAGCATGGGCTCCTATAATTTAGATCCGGTGTCAAAATTTTTTATCCAAATAGGTATTTCATTTCTAAAAAACCATACAATATATACTCATCCAAAATTTTATGTTTTTTTAAAATATTTATATTTATCCTTTTGGTTTCCACTAATGTATTCTAGAAAAAATTTCATATAATAATTGAATGTGGATATTTATTACAACATTCTAAACCCAAAATTTATAGAAACCTCTATTTGTAGAATTCACCTTATCCATTTCCAAAAAAATAATAACATAATAAAAAATATATTCCTTAATTATATATACATACAAAAACTTATTAATGATTTTATGAAATAATATAAATTTCCATGACACCAACTTACATAACAAACCTAAGGGATACCTAAATCATGATCATGTATTTTTTTAAAAATAGTGTAACATTCTCCCAAAATATAATTAATCACCATAAATTTTAATCTCATAAGTCCTCAAGAGTAGTATTTATTACATATAACGTATTATCAACCATAAATTTATTATACAATTATTTTATCCATAAGTAATAAATTATCATAAAAGGATAACCAACTAATATCTAAAGGTATCTAATTTTTTTAAAACAAATGTAGAACTATAGAACCATTCTCTCGTATATAGTGCTCAAAAACAATATTTTTATATTTCTTTTATGATTAATGAATAAAACCAAACATAACTATACTTAATTAAAATATCAATAACAATAATTGATTCATTTAAATTCCCATGAACATTTAGGTTTGTTGTTTATGAGAGTTAAGGAAATATTTTACCTACAAAAATATCATTCTCAGAAAATTTGTATTTTTGTATTAGATTGAAGAATCCATATTTAAAAATAATACTCTAACAT
Source organism: Viscum album (assembly GCA_963277665.1). Lineage (NCBI taxonomy): Eukaryota > Viridiplantae > Streptophyta > Magnoliopsida > Santalales > Viscaceae > Viscum > Viscum album. The sequence goes on along the minus strand of OY728120.1, from coordinate 1,758,600,445 downwards.
TTACCTCCCAATTCTCCATAAATAACATCCTTATGGAAATTTAATTTACAATACACTATTTCATTACCTCAGTAATTGGAATCATAATAAGTTTGATCTCAAATGATCAGTAGGAGGTATAATAAAATATATTCTATCATTGAATAATCATGTAATGAATAATTTACCAGGAATAAATAGTAATATTAGCATATTAAATATAATTTATAAAATGAGTATATGATATATACAATGGTACAATAACAATGAAAATGCTATCATTTTCAATGATAAATAATTTTATTCTGATGGAATGCATAATTCAAGACATTAGAAATAATCCATCCTGCCCTCATACCGTGATTTCATATATAAATGGGCAAGATTTAAACCCCCCCCCCCCAAACAATATTTTCCCTAAATATATCATACAATTTACCAATGGGAATTATAATTACAATTATCTCATATCATAAATTATTTATATTTTATTCATAATATTATTAAATGAATAAATAACACATTCCATAACAAAAAATCCACAGCGATCACTATAATTTAGTATTAAAAAATTATGTATACGGATTTTCAATATTTCATTAGCCAATAAATGGAAACAATATCTTGGTAAAAACCATAAATAAAACATAGTATAAATTATGGGTATATTAGATAAGTTAATAATATAAAAATAATGTAAATATTTAATTTGATATAGAATATGTTGATCTAATGAATGAATACTGACAAAAATAATAAAAATAATGTCTTCAGTAAGATGAAGAGTGAAAAAATGCAACCCATATGAAAATGTGTGATATGAACTATAAATGAATAAATTCATTTAGAGTGTAATACAATAAACCTAATTCAATAATATTTATATATTTTCGATTTTAAAAATAAAATGAAATCACAATTATATAATTTTTTTCCTAATATTATTATAAAATTGTCATAAAAACAGACTTATGTATCACTATTTATGTTAATTTAAATAAATGAAATCCTAAAATTAGGAACATTAATTCATGTTGAATTATAAATATTTTCTCTGTAAAAATAAAGGATGCCAATGATAAGAAATACAGGTCACATGATTAAATATAAATAATGTTAATGAAAATACCATTACTTAATATTTTAAAATATTAAGCATTATTTTTTATAATAAAAGGTCCTATAAAAATGGGAATAATATTTTTTATGAAAAACCCATGAAAATTTTAAATTATTTTTGATAAATATGAATGAATATAAAATTTGGGAAATTCAATCAAAATATATTTGTTAATAAAATATTATTCCCATTTTTTTCAAGATGTTAAAAAATCACTCATATAGATAATAATAAGACAATTTTTATTAAAAATAATTATTAAATTATAATAGACAATAAAATTTAAATAAATAATCATTTATCTATAGATAATAACTATCTTGAAACAATATAATTAATATAGTCATTGGAGTGAAATATTCTAGATTATAAATAAGAGATATGGATGGGCCCACATAGAGGAAAGTGTTTAGTATAGTTTGGAATGAAATGGAGATAAAATTTCAAGAAGAAATGTATACACAAGAACAAATAGTGAATATAATACAATATAATCTTATTAATAATCAAAAAACAATTAAGTTTGATGATCAATTATAATATTTATAAGATAATAAAAGTATATTATGTTTAAAAAATCATTATGACTTAGGTAATGTAAGAATAAAACGAAAATGAATGCGGATAGCTTATATGAAAGTGAAAATCAAATTAATTTAAATTTATTTAGGATATAAGAAGTCAACATGGAAGTATTTACACCATATAAATATAAATTGGTGTATAATAAGAATCATTTTCTCAACTAATTGAAAAAGTGAGAAAGAACCATTTCGTTATGTCCTAACATGGTTTGTTGAACACTATAACCTTTTAAATGATAAAATTATGTTTATTAAATAATTTATTACGAACCTAATACTTTTATGACTGAATTTTTAATCTATTTATTATTTTATTTAGTTAATTTATTCTATAGGTTTTTCTCTCATCAATATCTTTGGGTTGTTCAGTCAATTACACAAAAACTAATTCTATATAATGACTATGGTAAATTTTATTATTCGAAGTTTCATAATCTCTATAATATTAAAAATATATATTATCTACAATTCCCATATATAAAACATTATATTGTTTTATAGATTGGTCAAAATAGATTCAAATAAAGAAAAGAGTCATCATATAGTCATTTTCTAAGGTAAAATTTACAATGAATAGATATAGTAATTAGAGAATATAATATATATTTATATAATACTAATAATTTCATAAATATAAATTTTATTAATTAAATCCAATTTTATAACCAACTATGTATGTTAGATATGATAAACGAAATATGGTTTTTGTGGAGCTGGTAATCTTTCCAAAACAGAAGTTGTATTTTCATTTTCTAATGGATGGGGGGTGGTCGATTATTACTATCACATAAAAGTATAACTTTTTTGGTATAATAATTATATGTATGTAATTGTATTATTATTTTTAAATATATTTTTTGGAGGAGAAATTACAAAGAAACTTGAATGAACTTATTTAAAATGATTACATCGTCCTTTGATATCCTCCATTAGACAACTCCATTATCCTTTTTTTAGTTATCTTTTTAGGATACTAGAACCTAAAGGACATTGAAAATAGGTATAGGGTGGGGTTTTATGATATTATTGTTTATTATAGTATGAATTATGTGTGACGATATGTTGCAGGGTGATAGTGCCATTTTATATATGACATGGGTGATATTTGTGTGAAAAATAATATCTTAAAATAAAAAGCGTTGCATTATTAAAGGAAAATAGATAAAAAAATTGTCAATTAAATGGGAAAAGAACATTATGGTCATTAAATCCCTCAAAAATCTAATTACATATGTGGTTTTACAATATTTTTAGACATTAATTATTTATTTATCATTTTTTCCGCATTTTAACATTTACAAGAGGGACTTATTTTTACCTTGGTAATATCTTTTATTACTATAAATTAAATTAGACATATTAAATAATTTATGAATTAGGATTATAATTAAAAATTCTTTTTACATGATTCAATTTATAATATTTTAAAAACATTATTTTAATATAATAACACATATCCTGGAGAAATATTTTTTTAGAAAAAATGTATTTTTTATTTGTTAAGAGAATATATAGATATTCGTTTATAATTAAAAGTACTTAAATTGGTTTTAATTTTTATATAAATTTTTGGAACACATTTAATCATATTCATTCATCCAAATTTATATATTTATTTTATTAAATAATAATTCATAATATGTAGAAAAATAAAATTATTCCAAAAATAGTATTTTTTAAACATATTAATTTAAAATCTCATCCCCTCAATTATTCATATTCTTAAACTTATTTTTTCTTAAATAAAATTTAATTATAGTACACAAAATTATTCATTAAAATAATAATAACATGTATATAATTAAAAAATTTATTTTTTACAATATTTATATTTCCTTGATCCCATTTTCTACTTGAAATTTTTTATTTCATATTTAATTTTCATGATGCATTAATGTTTATGTTCCAATAAAAAATAATTCACTGATCAATTTAGTATGGTTTTTCATATAAAATATTATTCAATATAGAATTTATATTATTATAAAAACACTAGAATCTCATGTTGTAACACCAATAGTGGGAGTTCAGGTGGTGAAAGTCATTAACATAGTAAAGGGTTTTCTATGGAAATCTAATTAGCTGGGGTTATCCATAAATTGATCTAGAGGTATCAACATCTAAATTTTAACAAATGAACTCTAACCTTTATTATAGTGACATCACTTTTTATGTGTGTATGATGAATTTATCTCTAAACATCTTCTTATTCATTAAAAATACAATGTTACCCATGTAGAGTAAGACTAAAATTTAACCAATGTAAATTATATTATTATTTTATCTTTTATTATTTCAATCATAAGAATTTTATAATTCAAATATGTACTAATTTGGGGGGTTTTCATTGATGTGTAGTGATTTCGGGGTGTGGATTCCATGTTATAGAAACATTTTCATAGTCTTGCATTAATTGTTTTGTTTTTTAATTATGTTATGGTGGATATAATTCTTTCTTATTCTAGAAATTGCTCAAAAATAAAAATAGTTCCACAATTGAATTATATTATTTGGTTTATATTACCATTAAAATTCCCCCACTGAATCCTTTATATACAACTACATCCTTATAAACATCCTCTATAATAAAAGTAATATGTAATAGAATTACTCATGACCGAATAACTAAAATCAATTAATTTTAAATATTTATTATCCTTATTTTAATAATATATACTGTGTTTCAGTTAAAAATTTAAGAGGATTTAAAATATCACCACGTAATCCATTACTGACATGTCTTTATAATAATGATATATGAACTCTTAAGATATTATATTTTTCCACATATATATACAAATGTTATTATAATATTATGGCTAGAAATAATCTAGTGTTAACATATAATCCTTCTGATTCTATAGAAATATGTTCCACCAGTGTGGATCTTGTCCCTTTAGAATTAATGAATCCAATATGAATTTTTAGGCATCACAAGTCTGAATTAATTCAATGATTTTATATATCCCTTTTATCCCTTAATCTATCAATTTATCTCCACAAACAACATCATAAATATAATTTTTTTAATTTAAAACCCATTTATAATAATGAAAACAAAGGATTCAACCCTGGGTAAACATTTACCTACTAATTATAAAACATGAATGGTAATCATTGTGAGATTATTATTGAATAAAAAGTTCTAATTTATATTTTTCTTTTTCTTAGTTTTTAAAACCATATACACTTTAAAAATATTATTAATTCTATATTTTACTGATTTTATATATCTATAGTTTTTGAAAATGTTTTAGTAGAAAATATAATTTTTTACAGAACATAGAAATGAATTTAATACAAAATAAACACAAACATTTCATTTTTCAATATCATCCATTAAATTGAGGGTTCACCTGGTCCATGAGACTATCTAGTGTTATGTCAATCGGTTGGGCTAGTTATTATGTCTTTACGACTAATCAACATAATATCTATTATGTTAAAAATAGTTTTTATTCCAAAACTCACATATGTTTAGTTCATTGATTGAGAAATAGAATAAATTTCCATCATACAACCCAATTTTTATAATTTGATTAATTTGAAATGTTTCTATCAAATTTAATTTATAATAACATTGGAATGGTGCAAAGTATAATGAAATTAAATAGAAACATTTTGATGATATTTCATATGAAGAACATTTGAGGCTATTGAAACAAACTCCAAGAATCACAGAAATATAACCATTGAAGGAATTCCTATAAATATGACTACATTCACAAAGATAATATCTTATTAATTTTCCACTCAATGAATCTCTGATGTTTCTCTGCATCAACAACTAATTATATCACTTTGTCATATATTAGAGAGTTTTGTTTTAAGTATTCCAAGAGAGGAATTGTAAAATCCATAGAACTATAATTTCATTTGTATTTAAATTTTAGTATCAAGATTTAGATCAAGCAATTCTGGGGATATGAAGACAGGTGAATTTGATCCATCTTATCTAGGGATTCTGGGGCTTTAACGAATTAGCTTACACAGATCATTGTATAGAAAAATTTATTTTTTACAAAAAGATATAGCTGATACAAACAATTCATATTGAGTTATTCCATATGATTGGAAGATATATCAATTTTTATCCTTGTATTTAGGGATTTCCTGATAAGGAAAGATATATCATTATAGTTTGATATAAAACTTTAGATATCTTAATTCCGGATTTATAACATTCCTAATTTTTATGGTTAATGTGTATAACTACATTTCTAATGCTTGTAATAAATTATTAATTTATTAAAATATTTCATATTACTTTCTTATATATGTTTAACATTTCAATATGAATTTAAATCTGAAATTTTGTGTTTTTTTAACATTCTAACAAATTGTTTTATTAGAAAACCTGTGAGACTGATATCATCTATGATGTATTATATGATATTTGAATTTTTTAGGTTCTCAAATCATAAGATCATTTACAATTCCAATCTTTTTCACCAAAGAAGTTTTGTGTTTTTTGTAATTAAAAATTTTAAAACTATAATTCACCTCTCTTGTAGCCAACTTAAACCCTTACGATCTAATAATTAGTATCATTTCACATCCTACATCTATAATTGATTAGTTTTTACATATGTTATATAATTTAATTTGTTATTTTTTTTATAAAAATCTTAAATTTAAATTTCTTTGACACTAATTTTTTGGAATAAAAAGAGTTCCAATTTCATAATGTGGGAGGTTTTAATATTAACACGCTTAAAAATTTATATATAAGTAGACCACATATATTTTTTGGGAATAAATATGAATACTGGTCAGATAGAGTGATTAATTTCATAATTAATAATTGTTTGGATATTTTTATGGTGTTAACTTGAAATCATTTTATTCAATAGGATGTGGTGAAAACTATTACAAATCATTAAAAAGGGGAATAAAAGTTGAATTTCTTAGTAATGAAAAATATTTTCTGTTCTATGACCAGAAATGAATGTAGTAAATTTATTCATGTAAAGAAGCTAACAATATTTTGAAGAATAAAGAGATAATCTTTTTTGTAACTTTTAATGTCATTGAGACTATAAGAATGATTCCAAGATGTGATTATGAATCTTTTGATTTTATACCTAGAGTGTCAGCTTCTACAATTCACAAATGGTTTATGACTATTATAATGGGATAATGATATCTTAGAGAAAAAGATATTGATGATGAGATTTTATTTTAGAATATTATTTAAATTTGTACAAAGAATGATATTCTTATAGTACAACATTAGATCACATGATAAATATGAAGAATAATACTCTAGATGTACTTATTTTAACCCTTATGTAGTACAAGGGTAGACTAAAAAAGGATTCAGAGAAGATAAAAATTTAAAATGGAGTGGTTCCTTTTTCAACTACAAAAAATGTTCTAATTAAATGTTAATCTTCTAAAATATAGTTCAATAATATAAATATAATAGAATTTTTGTTTAATAAATTTCTAGTTAATAAAAATATACTTGAAATTAGTTGGATAATATTGCTAAAATGATGAAAAATATCTTGGTAGAGAAAGACGTTTCATATATATATAAGAGGATTCATAAGGATAAAAGTGATTAGAAATAATATTTTGAAGTGATATGAAATGATTGTAATTATTTAGAACCTATTATACAATATTTACTCATGCTTAAATGTAAGGATATTAAAGAATGAAATTATGATTGAAATTATAAGAAGATTTATAGAAATAAGAGAAAGAAAGGCGTAAAAGATTCTGACACTTATAATGACTGTAGGGGAAATATATCTTCTAATAATTAATCAGATAATGAAAGTTCTATATAGATAAATATTATGGGATATTTTGAGATACCAAAGGATAAAAAATGTTATATTGATGTGGGTACTAATGCAAAATTTCATAAATAAATTACCTAAAATGATTATCAACCTGATAGTATTGAGAAGAGAAAATATATCATCAGATTAAAAACATTATTTAAAATATTAATAAAACAATAATTTAACTATTTGTAAAAAATATTTGTGATTTTAAAAATTATGTGAAAAATAAAATTTTAATGTTTCTAATAAACATGAAAATGATGAAAAAAATGTGAATGAAAATTAATGAATATCTACTTTAACTATAGATATATCATATTATTCTCAAGATATTGATAAATATAATTTTTTAATGTAAAGTTTTTAATAGATATCTAGAAATATATTTAATAGAAATAATGTTTACAATATGATATTTTAAACCATTTATTCAGTATAGGTTCTAATGAGGGTGAATGTTTAGTTGTAAAACAAAAATATTAATTTTCTAGTATGAATAAAAATTTGTCAATGTTTGCCTTTAGAAAGGAACATTTGTTCTTCTAGTGTCCAAAACATTGAAAGTTTCTACAAAATGGAGAAAAATTCAATAAAAGATAATTATTCCTAAAATAGTTTTTTTGTTAGTAAAAACCATTAAGGAAATTTATTTTTGTTGTCTAATTTAATAATAAAGTTTATCTATAATTTAATTTCCATAAGTAAACAAATAATAATGTTTCGTCAAAGTTTTTATTTAATATTTTAGTTTTACATCATAATTTTTATCCCCAATAGAACTTGTATTCGAACTATTTTTTATAACATCACATTGTAAACTTGTTTTCTCAAAAGTAGATTTTTAATTATCTTTTTAAAGACAGTATTTTTCAAAAAATATTCTGTAACTTTAGAAAATTTTTATGTTTTAATAGTTAAATTAAATATTCTTTTATTTTTCCTTCACATGTTTGAACGGAGAATTATCACATATTTTATTTATATTTATATTTTCATTTTTTTATTTTATAAAATCTCTAATGTTTTTTATAACTAGGTAAAGTACTATTTTATTCATCAAATTAAGACGATTCTTCATTCAAAGATGTTGATTTTTACACATCATTCCTAATGGGATAATTTTTATTTAAGGTATGGTTTATAAGATATTTATAAGTAGTTTTACTATCCATATATAATTTTACGACCATAAATATCTTATCATATAACCTAGTATATCTCAATATGGAAAATTCAGTATCCAAAAATTATTAGAAGATCTATCTCCTCCACTTTTACTAAATTAGTTTTAGGATTTTATAATTTCTTACTCTAATGTTTTTAATACATACTGCAATTTATAACATAATTTATTTTTAAATTATATTTCTATTTATGTGTAGTAGATTCATTTAAAATATGTCCTTCTTACACTCAAATCATATCACTTTAGAATATTATTTATTTTTAGTTTTATCCTTGTTAATATTCCTATATCTATACTGAAAAGCCTTCATTCCTACAATATTTTTCATGATTTTAGTAATATTACACAAATAAATTTTAATCTATTATTATTAAATAATATTTTATTAAAAAAAATTATTAATTTTTGAATATTTGAAAACATTTTCACAAGACTGAGCATTAATAAAAACATTATATTTAGTGGAAAACGAAACTCCTCCTTTTTTATTTTTATTTTTATATTTACCACTTTTTTGTCTACCTAATACTATATAAGGGTTCCAATAACATCATATAGAGTGAGACTTGTAGTCCTTATCATGTGATCTAATTTAGTTATCTTATATTCACATTCAATTGGCATAATTTCAATAATTATAATGAATAAATCCTATAATAATTATATTTCACTTTAAGGGATTGTAAACAATGTATAATAGTCATAAAAACTAATTATTAAGGTATAAAATTAAAAGCGTGATAAAAGGCTCTAAGCATATATCTTCTTATCTCAAAGACTTTAGAATTTTCAAAATTATTTATCTCTATCTTATTCCAAATAATTTTTATTAATTCCCAAGAAGAAATATGAATATTGTTATTTATAATCATATAACTCAATAAAGTATTCCATAATTTGTAATTAAATTAATTTTCCAAATCTTTCTTATTTTTAATGGTCGTCACATCTTTATCTGGGATCAATTAATGTCAAGTTAAAATACCAAAATCATCCAAAATGGTATTATTAAACATTTTATTCATTATATATATCTAGTATTCATAATCATTTGAATCAATGATATGATGTCTAGCTAGATTTATATTTTCTAGATTACCAGGATTAATACATTCCATCTTGTCAAATATAAAATATTTTTCTATAAAACACATTAGTGTAAATCTAATTTGTAAAAAATATGTTTATAAAAAACTAAAACACTAAGCATGCATAATAGTTGAGCCTGCTCTGATTCTAATGTTGGGGCCATAAGAGTTCCTAGATAATGGTAATAGAGAAATTATTGTTATATATAGCATTGTTCTTATAGGAAAAGATTTTATTCCTATTGTTTTTTCCAAGGGAATAAGGACAACCTTATTAGCATTATTCAATTATGTCATGAGGAGTATCTTGTGAATATTTGGAATGATAAATGTTTTGTTCATTATTCTAAAGATGACTATTAATTCAAAAAATAATATTGGGAATAATTGCACATTAGATATAGAAGACCATAGGAGACACAGTCTACCTTATCCTAGTGAAATGGAGGTCAAATCAGGGTTATGGAATAAAATATAAGGACATTGTAATCATAGAACTTTAGATAGTATTTCTATGATAAGATTTATTAAGGATCTTATAGAACATTTTCAAATCCCCATTTATGGAAAATCATGAAACTTGTAAAACATGCCAAACATCCCCTTAAGCCAAGAATTTACCAAAACACACAAAAAATCTAAAAGGGAATTCTCCCTAAGATTCCATTATAAACCATTTTTAGAATCCACACAAAGGATACAACATCATTTATAATATAAGAACCATTTTAGAAACCAATATTTCCAGGAAATATTAATTTAACACACCATATTCATTTCAGGGAACAACCATGTGTGCACCTAGTGCACCCATGTATGTTCCATCATCCAATAGGACGCCAAACATCCAATAGGACACTCAAAACAATTTACACAAAATCAAAAATTTCTTTAAAATTAAATCCAACAATCCATATTTTTTAGAAAACATAAATCCATCATATTAATACCATAAAACCCTTTCCAATACATTTTTATACAATTTATAAGCTATAGCACTGCCAACCCATACACACCATACCATGTTAAAAAATAAGCAATTACCATCAAACCATAACTAAAACCAAACATTTCATAAACCGACCAATTTCACATTATATGAGTAAAGGAATTTTATAAAATACCTTTTGTGCATATACAAATAGGAATAATTAAAAAAACACACTAAGGACCAATATTAACAAATTACACCAATTTTAAAACATAAAAATAGTTTGGAAAAGGGTATCATATTGGTGAAAATAAAGTTTCTAAATTTATTAAAAATACTTAACTATCATTGGTTGTGCACACATATAGTCCAAAAAAAATCATTGATGAATATTTTTAAAAAAAATTAAATACTATAAAAACAACACAATTAGTTAAACATGTGTGTTATAAAGGTAGGAATCAAGTCAAAAATTTAGTTAAAAACATTCAATTATTAAATGTATTTAATCAGAATGGAAAAAAACAGATTCAACTACCTTCATGGCATGCGAAAGCCACACCACTTCAGTAGAATTAACAACCAATCCTCGTAGTCCCTTCGCACACTCCTGAGGGGGGAAGTAACCACCATAGGGAGTGATAGAGCTCACCCGATCAGTTGGTTCTTACACGAGCTTGAGTGGAGAGGGTATGAGATGCATCATGAAACTGGCTGGAGGGAGGATGGCACACCAAAAATTTGGCTAGAAGGAGGAGGGCAAGCTGGGTGGGCTGGCGAGAAGGGAAGAGGATGCACAGGAGGGTTGACCATAAGGAAGGATGTAGCGCTATGCCAATGAGAGTGGGAGTGCTAGGAGGGGAGATCGATGTTAGGGTTTGCGATCAGGATGCCAGAGCAGGGGGTTGACACCTGGAATGGAGGTGCAAGTGGGGTGAGGGAACATGAGGTCGCACAACCGGTCGTACCAAGGGGTTATGGGTAATGAAGATTAGGGTTAGCGGGGATAAAAAAAGAAGAAAATTAATTTTAAAAAACAACAAGTAAACTAAATATAACATTAATAATAATAATAATAGAAATAATAATGTAAATAATAAAATAATATTAATAATGGTAATAATATTAATAATAATGATAATAATATTATAAAAAACATAATAATAATAATAATAATAATATGCATAATAATAATCAAAATAATAATACTAAAAATAATAATTTTATTCAATTTATTTTAAGTAATAATGATAATAATAACCATTTAGTAATAATTATATAAATAATAATTTTAATGATAATAAAATTATTAATAATTTTTAATAATAATAATGTTAATATCTACACAATATTATTGTTATTATTATTATCTTTTAAACATTTACCTTTTTTTATTATAATAAAATTTTATTATTTTAAGTAGTGGGCAACCGCACGGGCACCTGGGCCGACTACACGGTTACCACCAACTATTTGGTGCCCATGAACTGGTGCGAAACCCACCAAAATCATTATAACTCAAGAATTTAAAGTTGTGAAATGAGCCCAAACATCAACCAAGGATTCATCATTGAAAAATAATTTATAATAAAAGAAACATGTGGTTGGGGTGTGACAATTCTCCCTACAACAGACAATTTTTCCCCCTAGAAAGTCATCAAGAAAAATGAAAACGAAAATTTGAGTCCATACACCAAAAAACATGAGTCCATACATCAAAAAAACATGAAGAAACAATGAAATCATGGGTGATGTTTTATTTCCCCAAGTCACACCCAACCAATAAAAGTGAAACTAAAACCCATGGCAAGGAGATAACAAGAGAGGGTTCTCCCCAACACCAATTTATAAACTAATAAAAAAAACTCCAAAACCCAATCAACTCTACCAAAACTTAATTGGGAAACCCACCATGGGAAAACCTGAAAAATTAGGACCTTGGGAACTAACTCAATAATTCCACACTATCCAAACAATATCTTCACGCAATAGGGAACTAGGGTACCCTACACCCGGACCAGAATGATTTCTTTAGCATGAGTGAATCAACTCCACCACTAGAAATAGAATCATTCTACACACCCACTGAACCACAAATATTATGGGTAGACTTCACGAAAATAAACTTCTATCAAAAACCATCAACAAGATAGATCCAATTCCACCCATCTCACAAATCCCAAAAAACTCCAGGTGATCATAACTGAAACCCAAATCAAAACCAAAACTGAAACCCAAACCGAAACCTACCCTCACAAGGGAAAAAATGTGATAAAAAAGGAAGGGTTGAAAAAACTATATTCAGATAATCAGAATAATTATATTATTATTTAATTATTCCCTCATAATTTCAAGAAGAAACAATGAACTTAAAATAACAGTAAAAATTTTACAGCAAAAAAACAAGAACAAAAATGTCTTTAAATATTCCAATACCAACATGGAAAACAAAACCCAGACTAAGGCCTAACACCCCCAGAAACTCCTGACTATGTGGGATCATTACCCTAATACCTATGGCTGGGGCTCTAATGGCTAAAGCATATCTGGTCTCACAATCATGAACTAGCATCCTTCGATCAGAATACCCTCTTCTAGCAAGGCACTCGGAAAAACATCTCAAGATGACCTATACAATCGCAATGATGGATCATCTTCGGAGGGATGTGACAATATAGATTTGAGTGCCCAAACCAGAAACACTAAAGGTGCCCAACCAAATGGTCTAAAAAATTGGAAACCACAACCAATAAAGATGACTGCATAGGAACAGTTCCCTCTGGTATCCACTTCTCGTTAGATGTGGAACCTTTAAAAATGACAAGAGCTACCCAATTACCAACCATATGCATTCTTGGAACCGGCTCCACTATGAACTCTTCGTCCACCAGCTTCTCAAAATGATGGTCCATAGAGTGGAGGAACCACTCCAAGATCTCCATAAGGAGAACCCTAAGAAAAATAGAAATCATTATCAGATCCTACAACACTACAATGAGAGAAAAGTAAACCAGTTCATTGAAGTGGTCAACATATTCCTTCACTGTCCATTAGACTAATTGAATATGCATGAGATATTATATTTTCTACATATAAAACTCATTAGGTATGAACCATTAGATGAAGACATGTTTAAATACATCCCATGGGATTACAACATGCATTTACGGCAGGGCGAACAACTCCAATTCGTCCAAATATGGACCCTTAAACAATCACAGATCATCCTAAACTCTAAGACCCTTGGGAGTTCCCAACATTTTGATGACGCACTCTACCTCTTCAAGCCACATAACTACCTATAAAGGAACTCGATCACCATAGAGAATTGGCAACGTCTGAGAAGGAAAAAAATTGGGCATAACTTATTGGCAACCTTTGGGACCTTTTCGGGTGCGATTTTCTGATCAAAAAATAAAACATGAATCCAAAACATGTATCCAGGAAAAGAAAACCCAATAAAACACCTTCATAGAAGAAAAATCTCTTAAAAACCATAAAAATATAAAAATATCAAAAACACTTGCCTTCCGAAAACCGTATTTAGAAAACAAGGTCAAGCCTACAATGTAAAATACACTCCAAAGAAATACCATTAAATATTTCACATGTGTTCATCCACATCCATTCATAAGTATCAACACAAAAATTCCATACACATACCCCCACATGTGAAAAAATATAAATGGAACACCATGGTTCACACCAATCCATTTACTTTCTAATTCCAAATGAGAACCAAATTTTCAAATAAAATCACTTTCATTATATAAATCCAAATTTACCAAGTTAATACCATTTGGAAGAAAGTATCTCCCTTTAAGAACTATTTCAATATTTAAAATCACCCTTTCACCATCAAAAACCACGATAAGGCACAACTTAGACAAACATACCAGAAGGAGGGAGTAACATCTATACCTAACTCAACAACATGGTAGTGGGACATGCCTCATGTAGGTTATAACTATAAGAGTAACGTGAACTATTCACTTGGAATTCACATGGTTAACCACTCCATATGGGGTCGCAACATGACACCAGATCACCTCTGTTGTCATCCCTCCAACTAAAACTAGAAGAATAGACTCGAGTCCCAGATTACCCCTGTTAACTCAAGGATCAGTATGAGCAAGTGTTTGTGAATCACCTTCAGTGCCTACCTATCGAGTCTTGATTGTCGTAATCTCCATATACTAGACACCCAAAATAACAATGGCCGCATATGATACCATTTTCTCACAAACCAACTTGGGTTGTCTTTGAACTGGTCACCATAGCCAGCCCACGACATGGACTGAAGGGCGTTTTTGATCTCCATTGGCTGGAAACTAGTATCGGGCATCAAAACTAAATAAGTGGGAATGATTTGGTCCAAAAAAGAAATATATATATATATATATATATATATATAAAATGAATAAAAACTAAAAAACACAGATAATCACTAATATTAGAATGAAAATAAACTATACATACCTCAATATGACATCCTAGGTCACCAACAAACATAGAACCACGTTTTTTTTTGAGAGGGATCCAACATTAGAAAAACATGAAACTAAAAAGATAAATTTGGGGTGAGCACCAGAATTATTAGAAGGAAATCATCACAGAATTATTGTGTTTCCTTTCCTAAAAAAATACCATTAACACTAGTTCAAATTACAGTTACAAAAATAGGTTTTCAAAATTTAATAAACAACAAAATTTTCCTTTTAAAACAACTCATTCCACACTTCCATTACAACATCATATATTTTGAGATACCTCAATTATATTATTTTTTATGGGTTTATCCCCATTGTGGGATAATATGTTTCAAACTCATATGATCCATAAACAATATATATTTCCCACAAAATGGGTGAAGACACAAAGTATTCAATGAATGGAATGTGGAATCTAATTTTAAATTGTGTGTTGAGTCATTATTCTCATGAAATAATAAATTCTTTTAGATATAAGCAACAACATAACATCCGTTCACAGGAACACATCCCAACCCAGATCCCAAATCATTATAATATACCACATACCATTGTCATTATTTTAGAAAGGCCAAGATTGGTGATGATGTAGGTTGTAGATTATTCTCTTGAAAATACTTTTGACATTTTACATTCCATTGTAATATAACATTATTCCTTATCAAATATGTCATAGGTGAATAAAGTCATGAAAAATCATGAAAACACATTATTAAAAACTAGCTAGACCAAGGAGACTATATATCTCAAAGAAATTTTTTGGCAGTTTCCAAGAGATATCAACCTATATCTTTTATGGATACATAGAAAAACATATTTTAGAGTTTCTATGGAAAGGTATACATAACTATTGTATCCAAAAATCACACTTAGATAATTTTTCATAAAGATAATGATCTGGGAAGATTTACAACACTCTTAGTAATTGTTTCTCATGCTCAAACCTCCTCTATTAATACACCAATATTTCATCCATATAGTCCACAAAAAATGAATCTAGATATTCTAAAGATAACTTATTAATCAATTCCATAAATACCATAGGTGAATTCATAAGACCTAAAGGAATAACCACATACATGTAATGTCCATATCTACTCCTAAAAGCAGTATTTTGAATACCATACTTCCCAACATATAGTTGGTGATATAGAAATCATAAAAAAAAATTAGAGAACCATTAGGATCCCCATAATTGACTAAATAGATCATTGATGCGTAGAAGTGGGTACATCTTCATTATCATAACCTGGTTAAGCTTACTATACTTCACACATAGCCGAATATTTACAGCCTCTTTACTGAAAAACAAGTCCAATGGTGCTGATGGAGATTTTATAGGATGAATAAATTGTTAACTTACAAGATCTTCTAATTAAAGTTTCAATTCCCTTAATTATTTTAGTTCCATTTGAGAAAACCTATAGAAAATAGACCGGTCCACTTAAGGAGATGAATCAAAAAATCCATAACTCTTATGTCTGGGAAACCTGAGAAATATTTGAAAAAAACATCATAAAAATGATATATAATAGTAAGGAAACTTTTATTCTAGATTAATTCAATTTATCCCAAAGTTAATGTTTTTAACTATTATGAGTTAATTCCAACTAATAGTGCCAAAAATCCCATTAAACCAACATTTACATTCTAGTATACTTTAAATAGATTCCAAACAAAATATTTAGTTATAAAACTAACCATTTAGGTATAATAATTGCAGTGATCTTTGAACATAATCATACAGTACATACCTAATATTATGTCATAGAAATTCAACTCAAGCATTGATAAATCCCATATCAACTTATCTTCATCAATTGTTATAGAACATTCTTTTCACATAAAGGGTCGACATTCTATTTGACCAAGAGGAGTTTGGTGCTTCATTGTTTAAGGAATCATCTTAATATGTATACCCATGAGATCAATATTATGAGAAGAAATAAACAAATGGGATTCACCCATATCAAACATATATTACGTAAGGGTAGAATTCAAAAGAATCGTACCTCTCATCATTGATTGTCCAAATTGATCATCCATAGTAACATTCTCATATCCATATAAATACTTCAACAATTAAAATTATTCTTTATTTTCCTATTGATATTTCACTACCTATGGATTCATGGTATTCTTAGAATCACCATGGCTAGCTCCTATCGGCTGATGAGAAGTATTTTACATCCCTCATCCCATCAAATCGTATAATTTTTGTGAAACATGGGATGTTTCCCAAACAACTAAAATTGAAGAATTGATACAATAACACTAATGATGCCCCACATTATTGAAATTATGCATGATCTAGATGGTTCTTTATAGTTTTAGTCGGTGTTATCAAAAGGCCCACATCAGAAATATCCATATTTACACTTTGATTCTTTAGAAAGATTCATCTATCCATCCACTTAATTTCTATTATTCATATTAACTAGGAAATAGGTTTCAATATTCAATTTTTACCTAGAATTATATTTCCCACCATTTCCCATATTTATCTACATTTATCCAACACCCACATCCCCTAAGATGTCCCTTTCTTCTGCTGTCTCTATATAAACCATCTTTGTACAATCTGTTATGAAAAATCCAAATATTATTAAAGAAAATATCTTACCTCGTTCATGATTGGAAAATGTGTTCCTTTCAGTGTACACATGATGTAACTTCATGTGTATGATAGTTTAATCCATACATTTATATGAATACTTTATCATTCTGAGATTATCCTCATTCTATCAGAAAATTTTTGTCATTATTATAATCCTAAATGTATGAGGATTGAATTTTTTTTGAACAATTCATTGAAATCCTTCCATGTAAGGCCTTGGTCTAATTGAATATGAATTACTAAATCCCACCACTAGTTTTAATGATATTATAGAATGTATGCCTCAAAATTGATATTCATCTCCATTGGTGTGCCATGGAAATCAAATATTTGATTCATCTGATTCAGCCACACCTCTACAATCCTTGGTTCCAAATCACAATTAAAGATTTTTGGATTATTCATTAGGAATTTAATCGAGTGATCCACTTTCCTTGGTTCATCTCACTACATACCTCTATCCATTTCTTGTATAGCATGTACAATACATTGAACCAGCTATTGGTTCACCTGTGTCTATTGTGAAACCACATACCCAGCAGCCTCTTTTGATTGGATTCTATATTTCGTATGAGGATTTATTTAATATAACAAAAAAACCCCATAATTCTCACCCTCTATCAAAAGATTGATTAGCAATTTATATTTACCATATCATAACTATCGTAATAGGGATTTCATAAAATTACACTCCTTTAATTTTTAAAACATTTTGGAAAATTCGACCAGGATTTTAAAAATAAAACGATTTTCCTAATAACTCTATCAGACTGTTTTCAAAATTTGAAATTTGAAAACATTTTTCAATAATTTTTAAAAATAAAAAAATTATCACCAAATGATAAGTCATTAATAAAATAAAATATTCAATCCTTGTGGTAAGTCATTTATATCACTATTAGTCATGATATTGTCATTAGAAAAACTGATGATAATGAGACTACATATCCTATAAGTGTCTCAAAAAAAATTATGTTCCCAAATACCAGGTAACTCTATGTATATAATAAATATGATTTTTAAGCCTTTTTTATGCCCAAAATTTCATTCCCCATCAATCCGACTCTTTTCTACTATTCAAACTCAACAGACAATCAAGAATTAATTTCCATCTCCAAGACCAATAAATGAATAACACTTGTCACTAAAGATTTTGAAAACACATACAGTTACAATTTCATTGTCAAGGGCTAAATAAGATGATACCATTTTTTAAAACATAGCCCCTAAATATTGGCTTGAGTCTGGGTAGAATTTCAACTTAGCCATAGGTTACATCCTAAAAAATCCAAAGGCTTCCAATAAATGCAAAGGGATTCAATAAAATTGGGGGATGATTTTTCATTTTAAAATAAAAAACCCATAAAAAAGCATACAAAAAAACACTATAGGATGGATGATAATAATGTAATATAATATAATGTAATTCCAAAGTATAATAGTAACAAACTATAATATATCCAAAATTAGTGTACCAAATCGAAATACTAAACCAAATTGTTCAAAGACTCCAAATACATCACACTAAATCTCCCTAAATTCTACGTAATATAAATCAACAATTCATGCCCACGTATGATGAATCGCCACTAAATAAGTGTGAAACATTCCATTTAACATTGTCTTGATAGATAATATCTTGAAACATAACAAAGTTCCGAGATATAGGGTGAGTAATGATACTTAGTAAATTTTCCCCAAAATGACTTCATTACTCATGCCACATGGATATAACATGTTTACAAATTTATATAAAAAAGTTATATTAGACAATTTAATAAACTATAATTGTTTACATTAAATCTGTGATATTCCACACCACAATAGTTTTATAACCAAAATAGTTTTCATGGAATGAAAACGAAAAATGCATTAAATAGTTACACATTATTTTTGGCATACTGATTCCATGATTCATATACTCACAACAACACATGCCTGTTTTTGTGACAGTTCCATATTCAAAAGCAGTTTCTCATCCAACCACAAATTTTCCACTAAGTGGCCAACCTCTTTATTCCCCAATGGAACATACCCCTTATCTTTGGTCACGTCTTTTGTACCGCTAATGGTTCATGCCCTTATTCTGGGTCACATCTAAATAATGGAATCACACCAAACATTGTACACCAAAAATATGTCAATCCAATATTTTAATGACAAAATAATAAAGTGTCATTTTTATTGAAAAAATTATAATCATAGAATTTAAAAAAATAAAAAACATACAAATTTTAAATCATCATTTAAAAATACATTAATAGAAGAATTTTTCAAAAAAATCCAATTTCCACTAATCCAAAAACCACCACTAAAGAAGGTTTATACCATGATTTTCACATAAAATTGACAATAAATTTCTCAAAATTCAATCATTTTGAGGCTATTTATTCACATCCTTATAATATGAGTCTAGGGTGATTCCACGTACCTTGGAAACTATGTTGAAAATAATGAACAAAACTAATTCTTCAAAAAATCCATGTTGAATCTCCAAGAAGGCATCTTAGAGCTCATTATCTAACACCCACATAAAAATATCATCATGATTTTCATCCACTGTCATATACCTATCCCCAAAGGATCAGATCTATGATTACAAGTGGGTAAATGATATTAGATCTAATAAAAACCATGACAAACATAGACTTACCAAGCAATGAATCCTTCAACTCAACAACCTTTTCTCACAAATCACTCACATAATGAAGGATAAAGTCACAAAATCTTTTTAGATGAGGAAAAACCAATTTAGGGTTGTTGTATGTTAAAAAATATTGGTTTATGTGTAAAAATGAGTGAGATACTATTTTTTAGGACCTAGATTTTAACAGTGCATGTTTGGGTCACACGGTCAGACAAACTTTTTTTCTACCATTCTATAGCCACTACCTCCCAACACCCTTCATAGGGTTGTCTCACAAGGTTTCGAAAACTATGAAATGACCAATGTTATTCCCACTTTTCTAATTTTCGTGGTTACTCCCTGGTGGCCACATGGTTCGGACAGACTGTGCACCTAATTGTGAACCTACCTTGTAGCCTATGTGTTAATTTTCACAATTTAATGAATGTGTTGAATGGTTTATACTAAACATTATCAAACCATGAACTTATATAAAATACCCGACAAATATAACGTACATCATATCCCTCCAAAACTTCACCCAATCACATTACATTGATTAAATACATAAAGAGTGGGTTATATACAAAAATTTGGGGGTTTTATAACCATGAAAACTCTTAATATCAATATTAATAACCAATATTTAGTCTCTTATAAATACAATACCTTTGAATTTTGTAGTATTTGACAGTTTTTAAAAACCATTTAAAAAAACCCATATTATTACCATCAAATTTTATTTTATCTATTATGATAAAGACCCCTTATTTAATAATATGTCTTCAATATCAATAAAAGAAAAATTATACATGAGACCCATCTATACATTATATAAGTAATACTCTTCCTATTATTACAGAGAAATGTAAACATAGTAATGATGATAAAATAACACAATAAGTGGTAGCATATAGAAAAATTTATCATCAAATAAATAGCGAATGAATAACATATAAGGAATAAATATAATTGAATAAATTCATATAACTAATAAAATATGTATGTGATATATCATTGAATAACATATCATTGTAAATAGTAACATTTATAACAATAAGAAATTTCATGGTTGTGGAATTCATAATTTCAAAAATCATAAATATACCATCAATTCCTCATGCTGAGAAATCATACAAAAATATGTCAAATTTTATCCCAAATAAAAATACTAGTTTGACTCAAAGGACCTACAGATTCATTTAGGGTATATTTAACTCTTATCCAACCAATATATTATTATTTCCAATGCTTTCATAAAATTTATTAATGAATTTTTAATACAATTTATAACTAACATGTCTTAGTAATCAACAAAAATATATATTAAAATAATAAATATAATTTATTTCAATTTTTCTACTATTAGTAATTGGAATATTTGTTTTAATAACCCACCAAACTTTCACCGTATAGAGTAATGGGTATCTAGAAATGTGAATTCCATAAAGAAAAAAATTGAAAATTATTAATTTATATAGAATATATTAATGATATTAATGAAAATGGAAATGAATATAGATAATTAAATCATGAGAGGGGTAAAGAGTTATAGAGAACATAAACCTTACGAACAAATTGATTTATTAATTATAAATTCTAAATATAATTTTTAGGTTAACAAATGAAATAGAATAGAACAATAGATATATCATCAATAGTTTGAGTACAATGTGGATGTGAAATTGTAAAAAAAATTCAAAATGATTCTATAACACGGTTGTAAAAAAACCTTTATATTACTCTAAAAATACATTACAAAGGGATGAAAATAAGAGATTTAAAACCTTAATTTAATTTTTTTTAAATATTTAATGAAATTAAATGATGATGAATATACAAAATTATGAGTTGGATATAAAATATATATAAGTTGAATGATGATCTCTATATTTATTCTTCTAAAACAATAACCTTAATTTTTATGTTGAATAATTAATAGAATAATGGGAATAAGAATAAGATTTAAAACACAATGAAACATTGATGGGAATCTTGATAATGAATAGAATACACAAATGTTTTAAAAACCATGAATGCAAAAAATATTTTAAAATAATATTTTTTTCATCATTATTTCAATGAAATTAAAAAATGACCACTATAGATAATATTAAAAATAATTCTTTTGAACCATTTAAATAAATATTATTGTAATATAAAATTTAATTAAACTATACATAATTTATATTTATAAAAATTATATAAATAATGTAAAGTATATACCCACGGAAAATAATAATTCATGACTATAAAATAGTGATTTGGTCGAGTCCACATAGAATAAATTGTTTTATTATATTATGAATCATGATAAGTTTAAATTTAAAGAAGAATTTTTAACCCATAGAATTACTATATAAAACAATATAATAAAATAATATGTTTCATTATACCAAGTCTAAAATGATTAATTCCATGAAAAATGGTATCAACATAATGAAGGTAAATTATGTTAATGATAATCCCTACAACAATAATAATTATGAATCCAAGGGAATGTAATTTGGATAAATTAAATGAATGTGAAACACCAATGGATAATTTATTATTTAAGATAAAATATGTAAATAGGGTTTTATTTTCTAAACATAAATTTAAATTGGTGAATAATAAAAAACACATCCCAATGATTTTAAAGTGATAAAAAGAACCCTTACCATAAGTCCCATCACATGTGGTGAATGTGTCTATCCTCCTAAATAATAAAATAAATTTTATTAAATAAAATGTTCAAAATAATTGCTTTTGTATTTCTTTTTTGAAAGTACATTTATTATCATATTTCATTCATTATATCTTTTTTTCCCTCAGATAATTCTCAGGTTTGTCTAATCAATTCCACTTAAATTGATTCCGATTGAAGATCATTGTAAAATAATTTATAATATAGTTTCATAAGATATATAATTTTATAGATTTATATTTTTTCATTATATTGTCACATAATAAATAGATTTTAATAGGATTTTAAAGATAAAATATAGTTTAGAAACTGTGTTGGTATGTTCATTTTATGTTGTTAAATATTCAAAAATGATTTATTTTTAATATTAATAATAGATATGAAAAATCCTATTTAAACAATATTATTAATTTAATGAATATATTATTTCATTTTTAATCATCTATTGGAACCATACTTATATTAGGGAGATAGAAAAATTAAATACATCATTCATAGAGGCGATAATCTGGTCATAACATGAACGATGTTTTAATATTAAATTGGATGGGAGGGGAAGATATTGATTATTCATTTATTATAATATCATTTATGAATAAAAATTATACTTATCTAATTATATTTTGATGGGTATAATAAATTTTTAGGATATTGAAGAAGAAGGAAACAATAATTAATTTAGTTAAAATAATAACCTCTTAATTTGATATCCTTCTTTAGACCACACCATTTGCCTTATAGTATTTGAATTTTGGGGAGAAAATAACCTATAGGAAGTCGGTAGAAGGATTCAGTGGGGTTGGATTTTCTGGGTTGAGTTTGAAATCTTTAGGTCTGAGGATAAGTTGGTTAGAGAAGGGGTCCTTTATAGGTTAATGGGCGAGGGGGGGGGTATTTTTTTTAATATTTATTTCTTAATATAAAACAAAAGGAGCATCATTCAAGTAAAATGAATCCTAAATTAATAATTAGTTTATAATATTTATTATATGGTCTAAAAATTCCCCATAATCCCATTACTATTTTTTGAGATGTTCTATGATTTTACAAACTTAAATATTATTTTTTCATCATTTTAACTTTTACTACGGTGTATACGTTTTACCATGATAAATTTTTTTATAACCAAAAATAAAATTTACCTTAGTACCTAATATGGAAATTCTGATTCCAAATTTTAAATCCATTTTAAATTATTAAATTTTTAAATGTGATAAAAAAAATTATTTAAATATAATAGTGTATGACAAGGAAAAACAATTTTTAGGAAAACATATTTTAAAGAATTAAGTTAAATTATTATTCTTACTTAAAAACATAAAATGATTAAATGATTATTTTAATAAATGTGTATATATATTACAAATACATTTCACTAATTTAATTTTACAAAAATTATTAATTTTTACTACTAATATAAAATTATATAATACTTCAAAAAAATTAATCTCATCCAAAAATATGCCGTTTATAACAATACACAATTTCAATCAAATATCATAAATTATTTTACGTCTAACCTTTATATTCAATTAATTAATTAGTATTATAATATGTCATAATTTAATGTAATATCATAATAATAGGTAAGGAATTAAAATAAATCATTTTAACTATATTTATATTTAAACAAGTTTTTAACCTTCTTGTAATTTTCCTATTGTTATTTAATGATTTATTCTGGTAATTTATTAATGTTTTCCTTTCATTTTAAAGTATATCATGATTAATTTAATTTACATGTTGAGAATAATAAATTATATTCATCATAATATTTTTCTAAATTAAATAAGATAAATTAATCTTAGGGTGGTTTATTCTACCCCAATAAATGAATTGCATTCTTATAATTTTAATTTCCATTACTAATGAAAATAAATAAGGGTGTACATAATATCATCAGGACTAATTTCATATAATTATTTTAAATCAATAATAATGGTTTGAAAATTTCATGTGAATCATCTATACCATTTTCCCAAAGAGTGTCAAACCAAGTTTCCTGTTAGTCAAATTTGATGTACACCAAGTATATATTGAGTTAATAATAATGAAATAATTTTTACGGTTATTTTCCTAGGCTCCTATAATTTAGATCCGGTGTCAAATTTTTTTATCCAAATAGGTATTTCATTTCTAAAAAACCATACAATATATACTCATCCAAAATTTTATGTTTTTTTACAATATTTATATTTATCCTTTTGGTTTCCACTAATGTATTCTAGAAAAAATTTCATATAATAATTGAATGTGGATATTTATTACAACATTATAAACCCAAAATTTATAGAAACCTCTATTTGTAGAATTCACCTTATCCATTTCCAAAAAAATAATAACATAATAAAAAATATATTCCTTAATTATATATACATACAAAAACTTATTAATAATTTTATGAAATAATATAAATTTCCTTGACACCAACTTACATAACAAACCTAAGGGATACCTAAATCATGAACATGTATTTTTTTAAAAATAGTGTAACATTCTCCCAAAATATAATTAATCACCATAAATTTTAATCTCATAAGTCCTCAAGAGTAGTATTTATTACATATAACGTATTATCAACCATAAATTTATTATACAATTATTTTATCCATAAGTAATAAATTATCATAAAAGGATAACCAACTAATATCTAAAGGTATCTAATTTTATTAAAACAAATGTAGAACTATAGAACCATTCTCTCGTATATAGTGCTCAAAAACAATATTTTTATATTTCTTTTATAATTAATGAATAAAACCAAACATAACTATACTTAATTAAAATATCAATAACAATAATTGATTCATTTAAATTCCCATGAACATTTAGGTTTATTGTTTATGAGAGTTAAGGAAATATTTTACCTAAAAAATATCATTCTCAGAAAATTTGTATTTTTGTATTAGATTGAAGAATCCATATTTAAAAATAATACTCTAACATTTACCTCCCAATTCTCCATAAATAACATCCTTATGGAAATTTAATTTACAATACACTATTTCATTACCTCAGTAATTGGAATCATAATAAGTTTGATCTCAAATGATCAGTATGAGGTATAATAAAATATATTCTATCATTGAATAATCATGTAATGAATAATTTACCAGGAATAAATAGTAATATTAGCATATTACATATAATTTATAAAATGAGTATATGATATATACAATGGTACAATAACAATGAAAATGCTATCATTTTCAATGATAAATAATTTTATTCTGATGGAATGCATAATTCAAGACATTAGAAATAATCCATCCTGCCCTCATACCATGATTTCATATATAAATGGGCAAGATTTAACCCCCCCCCCCCAAACAATATTTTCCCTAAATATATCATACAATTTACCAATGGGAATTATAATTACAATTATCTCATATCATAAATTATTTATATTTTATTCATAATATTATTAAATGAATAAATAACACATTCCATAACAAAAAATCCACAGCGATCACTATAATTTAGTATTAAAAAATTATGTATACGGATTTTCAATATTTCATTAGCCAATAAATGGAAACAATATCTTGGTAAAAACCTTAAATAAAACATAGTATAAATTATGGGTATATTAGATAAGTTAATAATATAAAAATAATGTAAATATTTAATTTGATATAGAATATGTTGATCTAATGAATGAATACTGACAAAAATAATAAAAATAATGTCTTGAGAAAGATGAAGAGTGAAAAAATGCAACCCATATGAAAATGTGTGATATGAACTATAAATGAATAAATTCATTTAGAGTGTAATACAATAAACCTAATCCAATAATATTTATATATTTTCGATTTTAAAAATAAAATGAAATCGCAATTATATAATTTTTTTCCTAATATTATTATAAAATTGTCATAAAAACAGAATTATGTATCACTATTTATGTTAATTTAAATAAATGAAATCCTAAAATTAGGAACATTAATTCATGTTGAATTATAAATATTTTCTCTGTAAAAATAAAGGATGCCAATGATAAGAAATACAGGTCACATGACTAAATATAAATAATGTTAATGAAAATACCATTACTTAATATTTTAAAACATTAAGCATTATTTTTTATAATAAAAGGTCCTATAAAAATGGGAATAATATTTTTTATGAAAAACCCATGAAAATTTTAAATTATTTTTGATAAATATGAATGAATATAAAATTTGGGAAATTCAATCAAAATATATTTTTTAATAAAATATTATTCCCATTTTTTTCAAGATGTTAAAAAATCACTCATATAGATAATAATAAGACACTTTTTATTAAAAATAATTATTAAATTATAATAGACAATAAAATTTAAATAAATAATCATTTATCTATAGATAATAACTATCTTGAAACAATATAATTAATATAGTCATTGGAGTGAAATATTCTAGATTATAAAGAAGAGATATGGATGGGTCCACATAGAAGAAAGTGTTTAGTATAGTTTGGAATGAAATGGAGATAAAATTTCAAGAAGAAATGTATACATAAGAACAAATAATGAATATAATACAATATAATCTTATTAATAATCAAAAAACAATTAAGTTTGATGATCAATTATAATATTTATAAGATAATAAAAGTATATTATGTTTAAAAAATCATTATGACTTAGGTAATGTAAGAATAAAACGAAAATAAATGCGGATAGCTTATATGAAAGTGAAAATCAAATTAATTTAAATTTATTTAGGATATAAGAAGTCAACATGGAATTATTTACACAATATAAATATAAATTGGTGTATAATAAGAATCATTTTCTCAACTAATTGAAAAAGTGAGAAAGAACCATTTTGTTATGTCCTAACATGGTTTGTTGAACACTATAACCTTTTAAATGATAAAATTATGTTTATTAAATAATTTATTACGAACCTAGTACTTTTATGACTGAATTTTTAATCTATTTATTATTTTATTTAGTTAATTTATTCTATAGGTTTTTCTCTCATCAATATCTTTGGGTTGTTCAGTCAATTACACAAAAACTAATTCTATATAATGACTTTGGTAAATTTTATTATTCAAAGTTTCATAATCTCTATAATATTAAAAATATATATTATCTACAATTCCCATATATAAAACATTATATTGTTTTATAGATTGGTCAAAATAGATTCAAATAAAGAAAAGAGTCATCATATAGTCATTTTCTAAGGTAAAATTTACAATGAATAGATATAGTAATTAGAGAATATAATATATATTTATATAATACTAATAATTTCATAAATATAAATTTTATTAATTAAATCCAATTTTATAACCAACTGTGTATGTTAGATATGATAAACGAAATATGGTTTTTGTGGAGCTGGTAATCGTTCCAAAACAGAAGTTGTATTTTCATTTTCTAATGGATGGGGGGTGGTCGATTATTACTATCACATAAAAGTATAACTTTTTTGGTATAATAATTATATGTATGTAATTGTATTATTATTTTTAAATATATTTTTTGGAGGAGAAATTAGAAAGAAACTTGAATGAACTTATTTAAAATGATTACATCGTCCTTTGATATCCTCCATTAGACAACTCCATTATCCTTTTTTTAGTTATCTTTTTAGGATACTAGAACCTAAAGGACATTGAAAATAGGTAGAGGGTGGGGTTTTATGATATTATTGTTTATTATAGTATGAATTATGTGTGACGATATGTTGCAGGGTGATAGTGCCATTTTATATATGACATGGGTGATATTTGTGTGAAAATAATATCTTAAAATAAAAAGCGTTGCATTATTAAAGGAAAATAGATAAAAATTTGACAATTAAATGGGAAAAGAAACATTATGGTCATTAAATCCCTCAAAAATCTAATTACATATGTGGTTTTACAATATTTTTAGACATTAATTATTTATTTATCATTTTTTCCGCATTTTAACATTTACAAGGGGGACTTATTTTTACCTTGGTAATATCTTTTATTACTATAAATTAAATTAGAAATATTAAATAATTTATGAATTAGGATTATAATTAAAAATTCTTTTTACATGATTCAATTTATAATATTTTAAAAACATTATTTTAATATAATAACACATATCCTGGAGAAATATTTTTTTAGAAAAAATGTATTTTTTATTTGTTAAGAGAATATATAGATATTCATTTATAATTAAAAGTACTTAAATTGGTTTTAATTTTTATATAAATTTTTGGAACACATTTAATCATATTCATTCATCCAAATTTATATATTTATTTTATTAAATAATAATTCATAATATGTAGAAAAATAAAATTATTCCAAAAATAGTATTTTTTAAACATATTAATTTAAAATCTCATCCCCTCAATTATTCATATTCTTAAACTTATTTTTTCTTAAATAAAATTTAATTATAGTACACAAAATTATTCATTAAAATAATAATAACTTGTATATAATTAAAAAATTTATTTTTTACAATATTTATATTTCCTTGATCCCATTTTCTACTTGAAATTTTTTATTTCATATTTAATTTTCATGATGCATTAATGTTTATGTTCCAATAAAAAATAATTCACTGATCAATTTAGTATGGTTTTTCATATAAAATATTATTCAATATAGAATTTATATTATTATAAAAACACTAGAATCTCATGTTGTAACACCAATAGTGGGAGTTCAGGTGGTGAAAGTCATTAACATAGTAAAGGGTTTTATATGGAAATCTAATTAGCTGGGGTTATCCATAAATTGATCTAGAGGTATCAACATCTAAATTTTTACAAATGAACTCTAACCATTATTATAGTGACATCACTTTTTATGTGTGTATGATGAATTTATCTCTAAACATCTTCTTATTCATTAAAAATACAATGTTACCCATGTAGAGTAAGACTAAAATTTAACCAATGTAAATTATATTATTATTTTATCTTTTATTATTTCAATCATAAGAATTTTATAATTCAAATATGTACTAATTTGGGGGTTTTTCATTGATGTGTAGTGATTTCGGGGTGTGGATTCCATGTTATAGAAACCTTTGCATAGTCTTGCATTAATTGTTTTGTTTTTTAATTATGTTATGGTGGATATAATTCTTTCTTATTCTAGAAATTTCTCAAAAATAAAAATAGTTCCACAATTGAATTATATTATTTGGTTTATATTACCAATAAAATTCCCCCACTGAATCCTTTATATACAACTACATCCTTATAAACATCCTCTATAATAAAATTAATATGTAATAGAATTACTCATGACCGAATAACTAAAATCAATTAATTTTAAATATTTATTAGCCTTATTTTAATAATATATACTGTGTTTCAGTTAAAAATTTAAGAGGCTTTAAAATATCACCACGTAATCCATTACTGACATGTCTTTATAATAATGATATATGAACTCTTAAGATATTATATTTTTCCACATATATATACAAATGTTATTATAATATTATGGATAGAAATAATCTAGTGTTAACATATAATCCTTCTGATTCTATAGAAATATGTTCCACCAGTGTGGATCTTGTCCCTTTAGAATTAATGAATCCAATATGAATTTTTAGGCATCATAAGTCTGAATTAATTCAATGATTTTATATATCCCTTTTATCCCTTAATCTATCAATTTATCTCCACAAACAACATCATAAATATAATTTTTTTAATTTAAAACCCATTTATAATAATGAAAACAAAGGATTCAACCCTTGGTAAACATTTACCTACTAATTATAAAACATGAATGGTAATCATTGTGAGATTATTATTGAATCAAAAGTTCTAATTTATATTTTTCATTTTCTTAGTTTTTAAAACCATAAACACTTTAAAAATATTATTAATTCTATATTTTACTGATTTTATATATCTATAGTTTTTGAAAATGTTTTAGTAGAAAATATAATTTTTTTACAGAACATAGAAATGAATTTAATACAAAATAAACACAAACATTTCATTTTTCAATATCATCCATTAAATTGAGGGTTCACCTGGTCCATGAGACTATCTAGTGTTATGTCAATCGGTTGGGCTAGTTATTATGTCTTTATGACTAATCAACATAATATCTATTATGTTAAAAATAGTTTTTATTCCAAAACTCACATATGTTTAGTTCATTGATTGAGAAATAGAATAAATTTCTATCATACAACCCAATTTTTATAATTTGAGTAATTTTAAATGTTTCTATCAAATTTAATTTATAATAACATTGGAATGGTGCAAAGTATAATGAAATTAAATTGAAACATTTTTATGATATTTCATATGAAGAACATTTGAGGCTATTGAAACAAACTCCAAGAATCACAGAAATATAACCATTGAAGGAATTCCTATAAATATGACTACATTCACAAAGATAATATCTTATTAATTTTCCACTCAATGAATCTCTGATGTTTCTCTGCATGAACAACTAATTATATCACTTTGTCATATATTAGAGAGTTTTGTTTTAAGTATTCCAAGAGAGGAATTGTAAAATCCATAGAACTATAATTTCATTTGTATTTAAATTTTAGTATCAAGATTTAGATCAAGCAATTCTGGGGATATGAAGACAGGTGAATTTGATACATCTTATCTAGGGATTCTGGGGCTTTAACGAATTAGCTTACACAGATCATTGTATAGAAAAATTTATTTTTTACAAAAAGATATAGCTGATACAAACAATTCATATTGAGTTATTACATATGATTGGAAGATATATCAATTTTTATCCTTGTATTTAGGGATTTCCTGATAAGGAAAGATATATCATTATAGTTTGATATAAAACTTTAGATATCTTAATTCTGGATTTATAACATTCCTAATTTTTATGGTTAATGTGTATAACTACATTTCTAAGGCTTGTAATAAATTATTAATTTATTAAAATATTTCATATTACTTTCTTATATATGTTTAACATTTCAATATGAATTTAAATCTGAAATTTTGTGTTTTTTTAACATTCTAACAAATTGTTTTATTAGAAAACCTGTGAGACTGATATCATCTATGATGTATTATATGATATTTGAATTTTTTAGGTTCTCAAATCATAAGATCATTTACAATTCCAATCTTTTTCACCAAAGAAGTTTTGTGTTTTTTGTAATTAAAAATTTTAAAACTATAATTCACCTCTCTTGTAGCCAACGTAAACCCTTACGATCTAATAATTGGTATCATTTCACATCCTACATCTATAATTGATTAGTTTTTACATATGTTATATACTTTTATTTGTTATTTTTTTTATAAAAATCTTAAATTTAAATTTCTTTGACACTAATTTTTTGGAATAAAAAGAGTTCCAATTTCATAATATGGGAGGTTTTAATATTAACATGCTTAAAAATTTATATATAAGTAGACCACATATATTTTTTGGGAATAAATATGAATACTGGTCAGATAGAGTGATTAATTTCATAATTAATAATTGTTTTGATATTTTTATGGTGTTAACTTGAAATCATTTTATGCAATAGGATGTGGTGAAAACTATTACAAATCAATAAAAAGGGTAATAAAAGTTGAATTTCTTAGTAATGAAAAATATTTTCTGTTCTATGACCAGAAATGAATGTAGTAAATTTATTCATGTAAAGAAGCTGACAATATTTTGAAGAATAAAGAGATAATCTTTTTTGTAACTTTTAATGTCATTGAGACTATAAGAATGATTCCAAGATGTGATTATGAATCTTTTGATTTTATACCTAGAGAGTCAGCTTCTACAATTCACCAATGGTTTATGACTATTATAATGGGATAATGATATCTTAGAGAAAAAGATAATGATGATGAGATTTTATTTTAGAATATTATTTAAATTAGTACAAATGAATGATATTCTTATAGTACAACATTAGATCACATGATAAATATGAAGAATAATACTCTAGATGTACTTATTTTAACCCTTATGTAGTACAAGGGTAGACTAAAAAAGGATTCAGAAAAGATAAAAATTTAAAATGGAGTGGTTCCTTTTTCAACTACAAAAAATGTTCTTATTAAATGTTAATCTTCTAAAATATAGTTCAATAATATAAATATAATAGAATTTTTGTTTAATACATTTCTAGTTAATAAAAATATACTTGAAATTAGTTGGATAATATTGCTAAAATGATGAAAAATATCTTGGTAGAGAAAGATGTTTCATATATATATAAGAGGATTCATAAGGATAAAAGTGATTAGAAATAATATTTTGAAGTGATATGAAATGATTGTAATTATTTAGAACCTATTATACTATATTTACTCATGCTTAAATGTAAGGATATTAAAGAATGAAATTATGATTGAAATTATAAGAAGATTTATAGAAATAAGAGAAAGAAAGGCGTAAAAGATTCTGACACTTATAATGACTGTAGGGGAAATATATCTTCTAATAATTAATCAGATAATGAAAGTTCTATATAGATAAATATTATGGGATATTTTGAGATACCAAAGGATACAAAATGTTATATTGATGTGGGTACTAATGCAAAATTTCATAAATAAATTACCTAAAATGATTATCAACCTGATAGTATTGAGAAGAGAAAATATATCATCAGATTAAAAACATTATTTAAAATATTAATAAAACAATAATTTAACTATTTGTAAAAAATATTTGTGATTTTAAAAATTATGTGAAAAATAAAATTTTAATGTTTCTAATAAACATGAAAATGATGAAAAAAAATGTGAATGAAAATTAATGAATATCTACTTTAACTATAGATATATCATATTATTCTCAAGATATTTATAAATATAATTTTTTAATGTAAATTTTTAAAAGATATCTAGAAATATATTTAATAGAAATAATATTTACAATATGATATTTTAAACCATTTTTTCAGTATATGTTCTAATGAGGGTGAATGTTTAGTTGTAAAACAAAAATATTAATTTTCTAGTTTGAATAAAAAATTTTCAATGTTTGCCTTTAGAAAGGAACATTTGTTCTTCTAGTGCCCAAAACATTTAAAGTTTCTACAAAATGGAGCAAAATTCAATAAAAGATAATTATTCCTATAATAGTTTTTTTGTTAGTAAAAACCATTAAGGAAATTTATTTTTGGGGTCTAATTTAATAATAAAGTTTATCTATAATTTAATTTCCATAAGTAAACAAATAATAATGTTTTGTCAAAGTTTATATTTAATATTTTAGTTTTACATCATAATTTTTATCCCCAATAGAACTTGTATTCGAACTATTTTTTATAACATCACATTGTAAACTTGTTTTCTCAAAAGTAGATTTTTAAATATCTTTTTAAAGACAGTATTTTTCAAAAAATATTCTGTAACTTTAGAAAATTTTTATGTTTTAATAGTTAAATTAAATATTCTTTGTTTTTCCTTCACATGTTTGAACAGAGAATTATCACGTATTTTATTTATATTTATATTTTCATTTTTTTATTTTATAAAATCTCTAATGTTTTTTATAACTAGGTAAAGTACTATTTTATTCATCAAATTAAGACGATTCTTCATTCAAAGATGTTGATTTTTACACATCATTCCTATTGGGATAATTTTTATTTAAGGTATGGTTTATAAGATATTTATAAGTAGTTTTACTATCCATATATAATTTTACGACCATCAATATCTTATCATATAACCTAGTATATCTCAATATGGAAAATTCAGTATCCAAAAATTATCAGAAGATCTATCTCCTCCACTTTTACTAAATTAGTTTTAGGATTTTATAATTTCTTACTCTAATGTTTTTAATACATACTGCAATTTATAACATAATTTATTTTTAAATTATATTTCTATTTATGTGTAGTAGAGTCATTTAAAATATGTCCTTCTTACACTCAAATCATATCACTTTAGAATATTATTTATTTTTAGTTTTATCCTTGTTAATATTCCTATATCTATACTGAAAAGCCTTCATTCCTACAATATTTTTCATCATTTTAGTAATATTACACAACTAAATTTTAATATATTATTATTAAATAGTATTTTATTAAAAAATAAATTTATTAATTTTTGAATATTTGAAAACATTTTCACAAGACTGAGCATTAATAAAAACATTATATTTAGTGGAAAACGAAACTCCTCCATTTTTATTTTTATTTTTATATTTACCACTTTTTTGTCTACCTAATACTATATAAGGGTTCCAAAAACATCATATAGAGTGAGACTTGTAGTCCTTATCATGTGATCTAATTTAGTTATCTTATATTCACATTCAATTGGCATAATTTCAATAATTATAATGAATAAATCCTATAATAATGATATTTCACTTTAAGGGATTGTAAACAATGTATAATAGTCATAAAAACTAATTATTAAGGTTTAAAATTAAAAGCGTGATAAAAGTCTCTAAGCATATATCTTCTTATCTCAAAGACTTTAGAATTTTCAAAATTATTTATCTCTATCTTATTCCAAATAATTTTTATTAATTCCCAAGAAGAAATATGAATATTGTTATTTATAATCATATAACTCAATAAAGTATTCCATAATTTGTAATTAAATTAATTTTCCAAATCTTTCTTATTTTTAATGGCCGTCACATCTTTATCTGGGATCAATTAATGTCAAGTTAAAATACCAAAATCATCCAAAATGGTATTATTAAACATTTTATTCATTATATCTATCTAGTATTCATAATCATTTAAATCAATGATATGATGTCTAGCTAGATTTATATTTTCTAGATTACCAGAATTAATACATTCCATCTTGTCAAATATAAAAAATTTTTCTATAAAACACATTAGTGTAAATCTAATTTGTAAAAAATATGTTTATCAAAAACTAAAACACTAAGCATGCATAATAGTTGAGCCTGCTCTGATTCTAATGTTGGGGCCATAAGAGTTCCTAGATAATGGTAATAGAGAAATTATTGTTATATATAACATTGTTCTTATAGGAAAAGATTTTATTCCTATTGTTTTTTCCAAGGGAATAAGGACAACCTTATTAGCATTATTCAATTATGTCATGAGGAGTATCTTGTGAATATTTGGAATGATAAATGTTTTGTTCATTATTCTAAAGATGAATATTAATTCAAAAAATAATATTGGGAATAATTGCACATTAGATATAGAAGACCATAGGAGACACAGTCTACCTTATCCTAGTGAAATGGAGGTCAAATCAGGGTTATGGAATAAAATATAAGGACATTGGAATCATAGAACTTTAGATAGTATTTCTATGATAAGATTTATTAAGGATCTTATAGAACATTTTCAAATCCCCATTTATGGAAAATCATGAAACTTGTAAAACATGCCAAACATCCCCTTAAGCCAAGAATTTACCAAAACACACAAAAAATATAAAAGGGAATTCTCCCTAAGATTCCATTATAAACCATTTTTAGAATCCACACAAAGGATACAACATCATTTATAATATAAGAACCATTTTAGAAACCAATATTTCCAGGAAATATTAATTTAACACACCATATTCATTTCAGGGAACAACCATGTGTGCACCTAGTGCACCCATGTATGTTCCATCATCCAATAGGACGCCAAACATCCAATAGGACACTCAAAACAATTTACACAAAATCAAAAAAAAATTTAAAATTAAATCCAACAATCCATATTTTTTAGAAAACATGAATCCATCCTATTAATACCATAAAACCCTTTCCAATACATTTTTATACAATTTATAAGTTATAGCACTGCCAACCCATACACACCATACCATGTTAAAAAATAAGCAATTACCATCAAACCATAACTAAAACCAAACATTTCATAAACCGACCAATTTCACATTATATGAGTAAAGGAATTTTATAAAATACCTTTTGTGCATATACAAATAGGAATAATTAAAAAACACACTAAGGACCAATATTAACAAATTACACCAATTTTAAAACATAAAAATAGTTTGGAAAAGGGTATCATATTGGTGAAAATAAAGTTTCTAAATTTATTAAAAATACTTAAATATCATTGGTTGTGCACACATATAGTCCAAAAAAATCATTGATGAATATTTTTAAAAAAAATTAAATACTATAAAAACAACACAATTAGTTAAACATGTGTGTTATAAAGGTAGGAATCAAGTCAAAAATTTAGTTAAAAACATTCAATTATTAAATGTATTTAATCAGAATGGAAAAAAACAGATTCAACTACCTTCATGGCATGCGAAAGCCACACCACTTCAGTAGAATTAACAACCAATCCTCGTAGTCCCTTCGCACACTCATGAGGGGGGAAGTAACCACCATAGGGAGTGATAGAGCTCACCCGATCAGTTGGTTCTTACATGAGCTTGAGTGGAGAGGGTATGAGATGCATCATGAAACTGGCTGGAGGGAGGATGGCACAAAAAAAATTTGGCTAGAAGGAGGAGGGCAAGCTGGGTGGGCTGGCGAGAAGGGAAGAGGATGCACAGGAGGGTTGACCATAAGGAAGGATGTAGCGCTATGCCAATGAGAGTGGGAGTGCTAGGAGGGGAGATCGATGTTAGGGTTTGCGATCAGGATGCCAGAGCAGGGGGTTGACACCTGGAATGGAGGTGCAAGTGGGGTGAGGGAACATGAGGTCGCACAACCGGTCGTACCAAGGGGTTATGGGTAATGAAGATTAGGGTTAGCGGGGATAAAAAAAGAAGAAAATTAATTTTAAAAACCAACAAGTAAACTAAATCTAACATTAATAATAATAATAATAGAAATAATAATGTAAATAATAAAATAATATTAATAATGGTAATAATATTAATAATAATGATAATAATATTAAAAAAAACATAATAATAATAATAATAATATGCATAATAATAATCAAAATAATAATACTAAAAATAATAATTTTATTCAATTTATTTTAAGTAATAATGATAATAATAACCATTTAGTAATAATTATATAAATAATAATTTTAATGATAATAAAATTATTAATAATTTTTAATAATAATAATGTTAATATCTACACAATATTACTGTTATTATTATTATCATTTAAACATTTACCTTTTTTTATTATAATAAAATTTTATTATTTTAAGTAGTGGGCAACCGCACGGGCACCTAGGCCGACTACACCGTTACCACCAACTATTTGGTGCCCATGAACCGGTGCGAAACCCACCAAAATCATTAGAACTCAAGAATTTAATGTTGGGAAATTAGCCCAAACATAAACCAAGGATTCATCATTGAAAAATAATTTATAATAAAAGAAACATGTGGTTGGGGTGTGACAATTCTCCCTACAACAGACAATTTTTCCCCCTAGAAAGTCATCAAGAAAAATGAAAACGAAAATTTGAGTCCATACATCAAAAAAACTTGAGTCCATACATCAAAAAAACATGAAGAAACAATGAAATCATGGGTGATGTTTTATTTCCCCAAGTCACACCCAACCAATAAAAGTGAAACTACAACCCATGGCAAGGAGATAACAAGAGAGGGTTCTCCCCAACACCAATTTATCAACTAATAAAAAAAACTCCAAAACCAAATCAACTCTACCAAAACTTAATTGGGAAACCCACCATGGGAAAACCTGAAAAATTAGGACCTTGGGAACTAACTCAATAATTCCACATTATCCAAACAATATCTTCACGCAATAGGGAACTAGGGTACCCTACACCCGGACCAGAATGATTTCTTTAGCATGAGTGAATCAACTCCACCACTAGAACTAGAATCATTCTACACACCCACTGAACCACAAATATTATGGGTAGACTTCACGAAAATAAACTTCTATCAAAACCCATCAACAAGATAGATCCAATTCCACCCATCTCACAAATCCCAAAAAACTCCAGGTGATCATAACTGAAACCCAAATCAAAACCAACATTGAAACCCAAACCGAAACCTACCCTCACAAGGGAAAAAACGTGATAAAAAAGGAACGGTTGAAAAAACTATATTCAGATAATCAGAATAATTATATTTTTATTTAATTATTCCCTCATAATTTCAAGAAGAAACAATGAAGTTAAAATAACATTAAATATTTTACAGCAAAAAAACAAGAACAAAAATGTCTTTAAATGTTCCAATACCAACATGGAAAACAAAACCTAGACTAAGGCTTAACACCCCCAGAAACTCCTGACTATGTGGGATCATTACCCTAATACCTATGGCTAGGGCTCTAATGGCTAAAGCATATCTGGTCTCACAATCAAGAACTAGCATCCTTCGATCAGAATACCCTCTTCTAGCAAGGCACTCGGAAAAACATCTCAAGATGACCTATACAATCGCAATGATGGATCATCTTCGGAGGGATGTGACAATATAGATTTGAGTTCCCAAACCAGAAACACTAAAGGTGCCCAACCAAATGGTCTAAAAAATTGGAAACCACAACCAATGAAGATGACTACATAGGAACAGTTCCCTCTGGTATCCACTTCTCGTTAGATGTGGAACCTTTAAAAATGACAAGAGCTACCCAATTACCAACCATATGCATTCTTGGAACCGGCTCCACTATGAACTCTTCGTCCACCAGCTTCTCAAAATGATGGTCCAGAGAGTGGAGGAACCACTCCAAGATCTCCATAAGGAGAACCCTAAGAAAAATAGAAATCATTATCAGATCCTACAACACTACAATGAGAGAAAAGTAAACCAGTTCATTGAAGTGGTCAACATATTCCTTCACTGTCCATTA
This sequence comes from Viscum album, assembly GCA_963277665.1. Classification (NCBI taxonomy): domain Eukaryota; kingdom Viridiplantae; phylum Streptophyta; class Magnoliopsida; order Santalales; family Viscaceae; genus Viscum; species Viscum album. The sequence continues at coordinate 1,758,560,657 of OY728120.1, read as the reverse complement.
GACTAATTGAATATGCATGAGATATTATATTTTCTACATATTAAACTCATTAGGTATGAACCATTAGATGAAGACATGTTTAAATACATCCCATGGGATTACAACATGCATTTACGGCAGGGCGAACAACTCCAATTCGTCCAAATATGGACCCTTAAACAATCACAGAACATCCTAAACTCTAAGACCCTTGGGAGTTCCCAACATTTTGATGACGCACTCTACCTCTTCAAGCCACATAACTACCTATAAAGGAACTCGATCACCATAGATAATTGTCAACGTCTGAGAAGGAAAAAAATTGGGCATAACTTATTGGCAACCTTTGGGACCTTTTTGGGTGCGATTTTCTGATCAAAAAATAAAACATGAATCCAAAACATGTATCCAGGAAAAGAAACCCCAATAAAACACCTTCATAGAAGAAAAATCTCTTAAAAACCATAAAAATATAAAAATATCAAAAACACTTGCCTTCCGAAAACCGCATTTAGAAAACAAGGTCAATCCTACAATGTAAAATACACTCCAAAGAAATACCATTAAATATTTCACATGTGTTCATCCAAATCCATTCATAAGTATCAACACAAAAATTCCATACACATACCCCCACATGTGAAAAAATACAAATGGAACACCATGGTTCACACCAATCCATTTACTTTCTAATTCCAAATGAGAACCAAATTTTCAAATAAAATCACTTTCATTATATAAATCCAAATTTACCAAGTTAATACCATTTGGAATAAAGTATCTCCCTTTAAGAACTATTTCAATATTTAAAATCACCCTTTCACCATCCAAAACCACGATAAGGCACAACTTAGACAAACATACCAGAAGGAGGGAGTAACATCTATACCTAACTCAACAACATGGTAGTGGGACATGCCTCATGTAGGTTATAACTATAAGAGTAACGTGAACCATTCACTTGGAATTCACATGGTTAACCACTCCATATGGGGTCGCAACATGACACCAGATCACCTCTGTTGTCATCCCTCCAACTAAAACTAGAAGAATAGACTCGAGTCCCAGATTACCCCTGTTAACTCGAGGATCAGTATGAGCAAGTGTTTGTGAATCACCTTCAGTGCCTACCTATCGAGTCTTGATTGTCGTAATCTCCATATACTAGACACCCAAAATAACAATGGCCGCATATGATACCATTTTCTCACAAACCAACATGGGTTGTCTTTGAACTGGTCACCATAGCCAGCCCACGACATGGACTGAAGGGCGTTTTTGATCTCCATTGGCTAGAAACTAGTGTCGGGCATCAAAACTAAACAAGTGGGAATTATTTGGCCCAAAAAAGAAATATATATATATATATATATATATATAATGAATAAAAACTAAAAAACACAGATAATCACTAATATTAGAATGAAAATAAACTATACATACCTCAATATGACATCCTAGGTCACCAACAAACATAGAACCACGTTTTCTTTGAGAGGGATCCAACATTAGAAATACATGAAACTAAAAAGAGAAATTTGGGGTGAGCACCAGAATTATTAGAAGGAAATCATCACAGAATTATTGTGTTTCCTTTCCTAAAAAAATACCATTAACACTAGTTCAAATTACAGTTACAAAAATAGGTTTTCAAAATTTAATAAATAACAAAATTTTCCTTTTAAAACAACTCATTCCACACTTCCATTTCGAAACCAAATTTCCATTTTATAAATAACTACCAAAATAATGAAATCCATGATAGGGATAAAAGAAATAGATTAATAGTGTAGGATAAAAAAATGGTACCATAGATAGTAAATGAAATATATATATATATATAATAACTATGGGAGATCCTAAATTTCCCTAAAACATCACATGATATACTCGATTCGGGACCACCTATCGGAATATGATGAAACCACTTTGTCAATATCCAACTAGCTACCCTTACTTGGCCTCACTAGTGGCACATACCTCTTGAATTGTCTATAACTCCAGAAGGTTATAAACTTTCAAATCAAGGATATAAATTAATAATCACTCGATCATCTAAAAGATGACCTAGAACACATGGTAAATGTAATGTATGAATGTGGGAGACCCTCACATAGAATACTCACCATAAATATCTCCACCACTCTTTCCTACCCCTAACATGGACATCACCAATGCGATAGTCCATAAAGGGAGATCCTAGATAGGGGTACCCAATATATATATGTGATTATATCAAATAAGAAAAGTTCCTATAGGGACACCACGTTTTATAGACATTAAAATTATTTCATAAAACATTTCAAGTTTCTGAATAGGCCATCAAGTTATTTATACATATAAATAATTTCATAAAATTTTTGGAGTTTCCAACTGAGCAAACACATTTGGAAAAAAAATATTTTCTAAAAGTAAACAAAAAAATCATCTTTAAGTTGGAAGCACCAAATTAGACCATATCTCAACACACCCCAAATCCGTTTACCAGGAACATTTCCATATCCCCATTTTTGGAAAATTATGCAACTAGTAATACATGCCAAATAGCCCCATAAGAAAATAATCTACCAAAACACACACCAAAATCAAAATGGGTATTCCCCCTGAGATTCCATTTTAAACCATTTTTAAAAACCACACAAAGGACCCAACATCATTTTTAAAACATGATGCAGTTAAGAATCCCTGATTTTGAGGAAACAACGATTTAAAGAATCATCTTCATTTTAGGGGACATCAATGTGTGAACCTAGTGTAGCCATAGATGTGCCAACATATAATGATGCACCAAACATCCAAGAGGACCGTCAAAACCATTTCCACAAAATCACCAATTCTTTAAAAATAAATCTAATTATCCATGTTATTTAGAAAAGACAAAAGAATCCTCTTAAAAGTATAAAACAATTTACAAAATATTTTAGTACAGTTTAGAAGCTATATCACTACCAAATCATACATGCCAAACCATGTTGAAAAACAAGAAATTACCATCACAACATTATTATATCTAAAAAATTTCTTAAAACACATAATTTCACTTTAAAATAACAATAACATTTTATCAAATTCCTCGAGTGCATATACCCATTGGCATAGTTATAAAAACCACACTACGGACCAATTTTAACAAATTCTACCAATGTCAAAACATCAAAATAGGTTAGAAAACGGCATCATATGGGTGCAAACAATGATTCTAAATTTTATAAAAAATACTCATGTATCCTTGGGTGTGCACACACATAGGCGTAAATAGAAATTTTCATTGAAAAATATTTATAGTAACTTTAACTACCATGAAAACACCATAATAAGTTAACTAAGTGATTTATAAAGGTGCAAATCAAGTCAAGAATTTAATAAATAACATTCAAGTAATAAATGGATTTAATTTGAATGGAAAAAAGAGGATTTGTCTACCTTGATGGCGTGAAAACATGACACCACTTTAGTCTAAGGAACAACCGAGCCTTGTGGTCCCTCTACACTCCTATGAGGGTGGGGGGATGAATCCACCCGAGGGAGCATCAGAGCTCACCCATCCGGATGGGTCCCACATGAGTGGGAGGGAGAGGGTTGGGGGTGCATCGTGAAGCTGGCCGGAGGGTGGAGGGTGTGTCGGGTGGGCTGGATGGAAGGGAGGAGGGTACGCTGGGCAGGCAGGCTAGAATTGAGGAGGGTGTGTTGTTCCAGAGGGAGAGGAAGCTTAAGGATGGGAGGCCGGGAAGGGTGTCGTGATCCAGAGGCTGAAGGAGGGGGGTCGTCGCTGGGAATGGAGGTGTAAGGGGGTGATGATGCTGGAGGTCGTGTAACTAGCCACACTAAGGTGAGATGGGAGGATGGTTTGGGATAGGGGGAATAAAGAAAGTAGAAAATGAAAACAACATACAAATAAACTAAGACTAAAACTAATAATAATAATAATAATAATAATAGAAATAATGATAATAATAATGATAATAATAATAATTATAATATGTATAATAATAATATAAAAATCATAACAAAAAAATACAAAACATAATTATAAAAAACATGATAATATTAATATTAATAACACTAAAACTAATAATTTCATGCATTTAATTTTAAATAATAATGATATTAAAAAAATTATAACTGTTATATTAATAACAATTTTATTGATATTAATTTTGTTAACTATTTTTAATATTAATATTATTATTATCTAAACAATAATATTATTATTATTATGTTTGAAAAATTTACCTAATTTTATTCTCATATAATTTTATTATTTTATGTAGAGGGTAACCGCACATGAACTTGGGCCAAACGCATGGTTAACGCCAAATGTGGGTGCCCGTGCACCATTTTGAAACCCACCCAAATCATCAAACGTAACAAAAAATTAGTCAGGACCCAAACCTGAACATCAACCAAAGATTCTGCCATGAAATGTAATTAAAAGTAAAATAATCCTGTGGTCGGGGAGTGATAAAACAAGGGAATATGCCTTAAAGATAACGAAAAAAAGACCTAGAAACATGTATAAAAACTATTTTACTAAAATATTTCAACAATATACCCCAGTTTATCTAATTTTATTCATCATTATATCCACATGACATGGAAAAATTGTGGGTCCAATTCCCTATTTGTAAAATTTAAATGATTATCAATCCTCCTCCACTATGGAAAGGTACTCATCCCTTTCACTTTGTAAAACCTCTCAAGCCCTTTGTTTCATTAAAAAAATATCTAAATAGATCCCCAAAAATTCTTCCCAAATCCTGTAAGCCTCACTTTTTGGCAGAAATAAAACCAATTTAGTATTATGATATAAACCAAAAGATGTTACCCAAATTATATGTAGTGTTCTTCATCGATCAATTTTGCTTTATTTATATCTACACCCATTCATTACATTTTATGTCATGATTATATAATGAAATAAATATATTAAATAAATTAATATATTGTAATGAAATGATTTATAAAAAAACATTCACACACATCCATCAAAATGAGATACACAATCTTTATTTTTTGGTTTGGAAGACAACTGCCACGCGAACCAATGTCCTTTGTTCTTCCATTAACCACATTTAAATGATGGAATAATGAGGTATTTATATTTTATGTATGATATTTATGACATTTATAAATTATTTATTATTTTGGAACATTTTATATAACCATATCTTCATGACTTCCATTTTTTTGGAATAGGTTAACATCATTTGTGGACGTGTGATCTACCACCACCTAAAAGCAATGTGATTCATTCAAATGGAATGTATTAAAAATGTTTTAAATACTTAATTGTAATATATATATGAAAAAAATTATAATTTAATTATAATATACATATATAAAATCTCATTTTAATTCATTCAAATATAATAGGAAATGTAAGTAGAGTTCATGTGTACGTAAGACCTACCCTCTTGATGAACGGTGCATTCCATTTCCTATATTCAAATATAATGAATTTTTATAAATTAAGATATACATAATTGAATTGTTAATTACATCATGGTTTAAATTCATTAAATGAATAAATCATGATCAATGTATGATGAAAAGAAATAATTCAACTCATACTAAAAAATATTGGAAATTAACACCCAGAATAGTAAAAATAATTAATGATTATTAACAATTGGGTACTAAGATATTATAAGAAGTTAATATATGAGATTATAAATATGATTTTGGTTTTGTTATAATTTAATAAAATGATTACAAATATTATATATTATATTAATGTATTTTCACACAAAAGTAAACTCAATGTTTGTGAATTCATCTCTATTTCATATTATTATGTCATATTGTAATGTTATAAACCTAGTTTATTTTATATAGTGTAAATATTGAACATTTTATTGTCAGTATCCTGAATTATTAATTATTTTTAGTAAATATAGTTTCAATTTGAATTATTTCATCTGAGGTGATATGAACATGAAGTTACCAAGTGGTAAAAACAATTCATAACTAAATTCCTTTTCATTGGGTTATATTACTTCCTCGTTGTCATCAATGTTATATTATTGTGTGTATAATGACTCTAAAAATATATTGATGTATTACTACTTTTTATATGTTAAATTATTGTGGATATAAATTATCAATTCATTTATTAATTCTCACATCAATTTTATGTTAATTTTAAGGATTTATTTCATAATCTCTTTCTAATCTAGATTGCTTATTCTTGAAAATAATTTAAAGGAACTTATAAGATAATTTTTCAATAAAACATTTCAATTTTTTCTTCTCTTTTTATCCCAGACCATTTTCCTCTAATAGTTCCACTGTTCCACTCTTTAGTACTAAAAATATTTTAGAAAATGTTTTAAAGAGAACACTATATCATTTATCTCTTAAGATGGATAACTAATTTTCCTCTAAAAGCCATATTTTCTAAAATTATTTTCAATTTTTTTTAAATCACCAAAACGATTTATTAAATTTATTTTTCCATTTTTTCATTTAAAAATGTTTTCAATGTTATATTTCTATCTCTTTTTAATTAAGGAACTTTTATAGGCTTTTTACCTTAAAATGGGGTGTTCTTTTTACCTTGTAAGATAATCAAAGAACTGCCTCATGTAATTTCATTAATGCTTCATCATAATTTTTAAGAAGTTAATTTCCTTAAAAAATATTTTATAAATGTAATTTTTGTAGAAATAATGTTCAATATTATTTTCAAAATTTAAATTCTATTTTCTTGAAGAATTTTTTTAAAATATCATTTAATAGTATTTCCACTTATCAATGACAACAACCCATTATTTTTAATCCACATAGGAGATGTTGTATGGATACTGTGATTATTTCTATTTTGGATGGTTTTAATTTATTTGACCAAATATTTTATTAATATTCACTTCCTTGTTAATTTTTATAGTCCCCTTTAAATATATACTTTCCTATGACCAGTGGAAATCAAATTTACCCTAATTATCCTTATCAATAATCATTGATATTATTATTTGTTAACCCATATACCACTTTTACATATAGTAATTACATTGATATTTATTTTTTTATCTAGGTAAATATTGATATATCAAAATTCTTTACTCAGTATGGATACATGATAAGGAATATTTTTCATTAATTTAATCAATTGTTTGATATGTGAGGAATTATTTGGACATTCACTATACATGTTGGTGACTTGATAATAAAATCCCCACAAAGAATAAGTAGTCTCAAGAGATAAAATGATTTAGAAAAAAACTGTTCGAGTTTGTATAAAAGAAGAATAGATAGGGTTCTCACAACAAATTTAAACATTACTATGAATAGGTCTTGAATGTAATGGTAACATATTATTGAGAAACAATATGTCCAATAATTAATAATTTACTTCATTTTAGTTATTATTATTCATAATATTTTTTCTTTGACATTATCTATGGATTCATTTTATTATATTTTCATTGATTAAATAGAATGTGTTTATGTTATTTTTTGTTCCATATTTATTATACCTTATATTTTTATTTAAATGGAATTTGATTTCATTTATTTACTTTTACATATTATTTATAGACTTCCATCTTAGATTAATGATTACATATCATCTTTCATTAGTTATTACATTTATATACTGACTATTCTCGCAGATTCATTATTTCTTGAATTACACAAAACCCTTACTGAGCATTTGAGCATAAAATTATTTTCTTTCCTTTCCAATGTATCCAAAAAGTGTTCTAAGAATAATATGAAAGGTTATGATAAGAGAGAATAATATTATCCTAAAAATAAAATTAAAATTATGTTGTAATTTCTTTATTCATTTGTAAAATAGGACTCATGTGCGGATCTTGGTTACCACTACTACAAAATTGATTGGTGATTTAGGCTATATTTCTATGTAATCAATGAAATGTAACTCTATTTGAAATAATATCCATGCTTACTAGGGATGGGGAATTATAGTAGGTATTAAAATTTTCTTGTTTAGAAACCATGTAAACAATATTTAGGAAAACATAGATTTGGGAACATAACACTAAGGCAGAAATTAAGGATATATATAGAAGATCATTATATAATTTTTGTAAGGTATATATTATTTTAGTATTACTAGTAATAAATCTCTATTAGGATGATACAGTTGGACATGGTTTTGATATAGATTTACCAAAGGTTAACAAATTTGAAATGGTGTGTCAGTCCGGACTCACGTGTAACCTGGTACATGAAAACAACTTATATCGTGAACCTAGTTTGACAATCCTGAGGGACATTATTATCATAATTAAAATTTTCTTTACAAATCATTATGATTTATTTTAATAGATAATTCCAATGAATAACCTAGGTTAAACCTATTATGTCTTAGATAAAATAATATGTGTTAATACTTTAACACCCTAAAAATTATTATACAATTTTCCCACTATGATAACTATTTATCACAATATGTTTTTTCGTTTTATTCAATAAATGGAAGACTAAGGAATGATATCATCATGTATTATGATGAAAAAGATAATGGAAATAAGAATCCAAATCTGGATTTTTATGGGAGTGAGTGATATTATGTTCATATCGATTCTATTTTCCATAAATATGATTAAAAAATATACCTTAACCCACTCCTAGACCAACCAATGAAGAGAATGATGAATTTTGATAAGATCTAGAGTAGTGTAGAACATGAATGAATAATGAATCATGTTCCCTCAAGAAAAAAATGTATAAGGATACACCCATTAAACTACCTCAATGGAATGGGTAAATAATTTATGTGTGGGAAACAAGGACATAAATAAAATAATTTTAGAGAAAAAATGAAGAGTATGATGAAAGGAAAAAAGTACCATCCAAAGGATCCATTTATTGTGTGCTTACATAACTATATGGAATCTAGGAATTAACTAAGTCAATTCTCTCTTCTAAAGGATAAATTATAAACCATGTAAAAACCAATGTGGAAATAATTTGATGAAGTATTTATGTATTGGGGTTCTATTGAAACTAGACATAAAATGGTTATTTTCTGAATAAATTTTAATTATTTCCATAACAAAAAGGAAATTAAAATATCATGGTTCCATAAAAAGGAAAATTTTTATTCTAGGTGAAAACCCATAAAGTATGGAAATATAGTGTGTCTTGAACCCATGATCGAATGGCTATAAGGTTTTAGGGCCCACCCCTAGTCTACGCTACGACCTGATTATTTTTTCTGTAAATTTTTTTAAAATAAATTTTAATGATGAAGTAGTGTAATAATATTTTAATATTAATGTCTAAACCATTTTTTTTGAAAATAGAGAGATAAAAATATAATGACATGTTTAACATGTATTATGATCTATTAAAATAAAATCGATATGCTTCAAAAAATGGTTCATTCTAGGATATTCATTTCATAGTGTATGAGTTGAAGTGGAATTTGATCAAAGAACAACAAAAAGATGGAATTGTTTATAAGAAATTGAAATATATCATGTATGTATATTTGATTATATTCTTTTTCAATAATAAAATTCCTCAATATTTGGAAAGGTATCATAGAAAAAAATATAATCCTAATACCGTCATTTTTATTGAACGGATGGTCTTTTAAATCATTATAGATTTATTTATTTGAGGCCCTAAACATTCCATTGATCAATAAATTGTTTGTGATAAGTGTAATCAATGAATTCCTATGATTATTTATGTTTTTCCTCAAACTCCATATTTTCTATTTCCACTAATGTTCTCCTATGTAGAAACCTAGTTATATATTATTCTATAAAACCATTTTACTTTTCATTCTTCCTTATTAAATGGGTATTTTATATTATATGCTATGATTTGGGTTATAGAACAATGAAATTATGAAATATAAAAACATTTCTTACCAATATTAAGGTTAAATTTTGAGGAATATTTATATATATTGTGGGGAGAATGTAAAACCCTGAAAATTCTAGAAGAGTAACTTTTATTCAATTTCTTGTATAACATGAAACACCAATTGTAGAAGGGAATATAACCCTCTAAGAATTTATGTAATATTTTATATCTTAAATGAATTTAATATATTCTATATCTTCAAATGAACATAATACTAAATTTTATTTCATTGCACACAATTAAGACTTTCTTCATTAGCTTGCATTACAAGCATGCCCAACTTTTACTAAACATCAAAATATTATTAAAATATTATTATTTTATATAATAAAAAATAACCCAGACATTAAATGTTTAGTTATTAATATTATTTAACAGCATATGAATATATAGGATTGAATTAATTGGTTACCAATTTATTACAAATAAATTTAATAACCAATTGAATATAAAGTGGATGTTTTAAAAAAATATAATTTTATGCTCAGAAAGGTGTTTTAACATATAAAATTAAATTAAATAATAATATTTAATGATAATAATTATATACATATATATTTAATAAAATAGTTTTTATAATAATAGAATATATTTGATAATCATAATATTAGAACAAACCCAATTTTACACATAAAACCTACATTTTTATAAAGGCCTCTTTACCATATTTAAATGGTGAAATTATTTGAAATACAAATTTTTATAATTTTATAAAAATAATATGAAAAAAAATTAAATTTTTAATTAATTACATAATTATTACCTTAGTTTCAATTTTTTATATTTTTCTTTGAAGTTTAATTTAATGATGAATACGGAGAAATATTGAATTTAAATTGAAAGCTGGTTTTTCAGGTTAATAATTTTTTTTGATAAATTGTATTTTAAATTGGTTTTAATGTTTAATTAGTTACATTATACATATATTAATTCTATCTAGATCATTTTAAAAAAAATTACTCTGAAATTGGATATCAAAATTTGTCAAACTTTTAAACATTTTACTTTAAAAACTCTGTTTCTCATCCCGTCTTTGTGATAAAATTTAAATTAATTTCTGCCACATATACTTTTTTATTTTTGAAAAAATGGATTACATATATGAAATCAATAAAATATATAATTTATAATAATTAAAAATTATTTTTTACCAAAAATTACATAAAAATTAAACTAAATTAATTACAATGATTACTGTAAAATAAAGTATAAAAGGGAATAAACCTTAAACATAAGGGGCAAAATGACCTAAAAAAATTTTAAATCCCCATTTTATTGAAATATTTAACCCTGTAATCCATTTTATAGAATTGGGTTCATTATTTGAGACACTTTTCATTGAAAAAAATGTGGGTGAAATTATATCTTTATAAAATTTAGAACTTCGCCACTCCCCATCCATTATAAAAAGGCACTCACCCCTCCCACTTATTCACACATCTCATGAAATTTGACTCATCCAAAATATGACCAAATATCTCCCCAACATCCCTCAACTAATCCTAGAAGCCTAAATATATGAATAACTAAAACTAAGGAAGTCCTTTAATATAAACCAAAAGGAGTTACTCAAATAAGAGGTAATGTTCTTCAACGATCACTTTTATTTAATTTAATTCTACACCCATTATATCATTTTATATATTTCATAAATAATTAAATAAGTTTATTCAATATAATTATATTATGATATTACATGTTTTCCACCTACAATTTAACATAACCCCATCAAATGTGATTCACAATCATCGTCCGTGGGTATGGCGGACTACTGCCTCACGAACCGATGTCATTTATTCTTCCATTTACGTCCATTAAATGTTGTAACAATGATGGATTTATAATTTATATATGATATATATGATATTTATAATTTATTTATTCTTATTTAACTTTTATTTTAATCATACATTCATGCCTTCAATTATGTGGGAATATGAAGACATTGTTTGCGGATGTGTGGACTACCGTGACTTCAAAGTGATGTGATTTGATCTCATAGAATGTATTTAGAATGGTTTAAAAAACACATGTGATATATATTACCAAAATAATAAATATAATTATAAAATTAATTACTATTAATTACTATTAATTATTTTAAATATGAATTGAAATGGAGGTAGCGTTCATGCATGTGTACGACCTACCGTCTCCTTGAACCGTGCATTTCATTTCCTATCTCTAAATGGTATGGATTTTTATAAATAAATATCTTTTGAAAATATAAGATAATAATATCATGTTTTAAATCCTTTAGAGTATTAAATCAAGATCTATATATGAATAACCTGAAAAAACATGTCAAAATAGACTCGAAAACATGGTAATTAACCCATGAAATTGTGAAAACAATGAATGGTTATTAAAAAATAGGTAATAAAATAATATAAAAAGTTATCCTATGATATTAAAAATATTATTATGGCTCTATAATATGTTAATAATATTCCTAATACTTTTATACATGAGGTTAAAGGTAATTCACCCAAATTTAATGGTAAGATAAGAGACTTCATCTCAATTTCATTTCATTGAGGAAAATTATAATGTAATGCACTTAGTTTTCATTATATGGTGTATATAATGACCCATTAAAATTTATTATGACAAATAATTAATTATTCATGGTATTTTATGTTTAAATTTATTTAATTAATCTAAAGAGATTTTAACTTAAAATTACCAAGTGTTGAGGAAGTCTCATAACTAAATTCATTTTCATTATGCTATATTACATCCTCATTATCAATAATATTATATGATTATGTGTATAATGAATTTGAATTGGTATTAAATAATTTAAATTTATTATATGTTTATTTATAGTTGATACACAAAATCTATTCAAGGATTAATTATCACTTCAATCATAGGATCATTTTATGGGGTTATTTCTTAGTCTAATTCTAATCTAGATTACTCATAATTGAAATTACATTAAAGGATTTGACAAGATCATTGTTTGATAAAACCATTTGTTTTCTTATCCACTGGTTATTCCAGACTCTTTTTAGGTAATAATACAATTTTACCATTATTCGGTACTCTAAAAGTTTTATAATGTTTTTAAATAAAATCCAACTTCACTTTTATCTTTAGTCAAATAACCTATTTTATTTCTAAAAACCGTATTTCTAAAAAGGTTTTCAAAAAGGTTTTTAAAAATACCAAAAATTATTTATTAAAGAAACTTAAAACCTTTTTTATTTACAAATATTTTCAGTGAAATATTGTTTTCTCTATCCAAACAAGTCCCTTTTCTAACATTTTTCCACACCAAATTAATTCTATTTTTTGCTTGTATGAAATGTATACAATTTCCCACTTTAATTTTTGTGAATTTTAATTTTAATGTTTAAAATGATAATTTTTAATCAAAAAATTTCTTACAATTTATTTTCTATGAAAATGTTTTTTAATTTTTTTTCAAAATGAGTAATATATTTTCCCAATGAATGTTTTTAAAAAATATTTTTATATTGATTACATTCATCACTAGAAAAAACTGTTTATTTTTACTCTACTTGGGATATGTTTTATTGATACCATCCTTATTATTCTTATGGATGATTTTTGATTGATTTTGACAAATATATAATTGACACTCACATCATTGATTATTCATTATTTCCCCTTGAAATATACACTTTCCTATAATCATTAGACACAGAATTTCACAAAATTATCTATATCTTTTATCGAAGAAATGTTTGTCACCTAAACAATATACTATTTTATCATATGATAATTACATGGATATTTTGCTGATTATCTTGGGAAATATTGATAAATATGTACTCTATACTCAGTACAGTTATTTAATAAAGCACACTATTCAATAATTAAATCAGTTATTCAATATATGAGGAATTCTTTTGATATGAATTATATGATCTGGGGATTGGTTAATGGAGGCCCCTCAATATATTGATAGTCTTGTGAGATGAAATCAATTGGCGAGAAACCCTTTGAGTTTTTTTTTTCAAGAATAATTGATGGGGTTATACTAATATATTTAAACTATCTTGAGAATAGGTCATAAAAGTAAATATATCATGTTCTTCGGAAACAAGATGTGTGAAAATTAAAATTTTATTTATTTTATTTATTATTATCTATGTTATTTTTTGGACATTATATATGGAATCATTTCATTATCATTTAATTGTGTTAATGGAATGTTTTTACATTATTTTTCTTTAAATATTGATTATTACTTTTAAAGTTATTTAAATGGAATGTTTTCAGTTATATATCTTTATATATTTTTTACACATTTCCTTATGAATTTATAGAGTGTGTGGAAGGTGTCTAAAACTATTACCTTTTCACAATGATTATTCTCATTGATACATTATTTCATCCTCTATACATGACCCTTACTAATAATTTTAGACAACCGTTATTTTTTCTATCATTTTCTAGGAATCCAAGAAGTGTTCTAGGATTGTTAGTAAGGGCTATGATATGTGGGAATAAAGTTATCCTCTGAAGAAAAAAATCATGTTGTAATTATTTTATTCATTAGTAATAAAATTCTCACGTTTGTATATATTTTACCATGAATACTATACGGATATGCCCTCTGGGTTGAATTTACATGTAATAATTCCAACGTAATGGTAGTAGATTCCATCTCCATGATCAATAGGGTCATGGAGAAACAATAATACCTTGTTTTGAATTTTAAAACATGAATATCATAATTTTAAACACACTATGTATCTTAACAGACTAACAAAATCCCTTAGAAAATGGTATCATTGATTAAGTGGATTTTTTATTATAAAAAGAATTTGTTAAGGAAGATATATATCAAAATCTTTTTATAAAAAAGGATAATAAAAATATCATGGATATTAAAATCATGGTTCATGAAATTATATTTTGTTCAAAAAAATTCCTTAATAGATTGCATTGAGGATCTTATGATGACTCATTTTGAAATTAACATGATTTGTTAGTTAACATATTTTCAATGTTTCAAAATTTAAAAAAAAAATGGGAAATAAAATTTATATATCAATATAATAATATAAAATATCTTCCTAATATATTTTTATATGACAATAAAAAAGTATTAGTACTCCTATCAGAATCTCAAATAATTTTTTTATTGATAAAGGTGGGATACAAGTTGATCAAAAGGTCTCTAAAGGTGTGATTCTTTACAAAATATATAATAATTCAAATTTAATACTTTATATATTATTATGTGCTAGATATCAAGAAAACATAAATGGTACCCATATTAATGTTGTAAAAGTAATTTTTTATTGTAAGGGATCAACAGATTAAGGTTTATTTTATTCTTTTATAAATTATTATGAGTGAAAAAACATTTTAAATATATAATTTTGTGGATTTTCTATGTATAGGAAATTTACTCTAGCAAATGGTAATTTAATATGAGAAAATTTAGTTTCATTGTATTTTAATAAAAAAACACTAAGTAGTAATTTCCCCTACTGATTCCAATTATGTGGTAGCTGGAACCTATTTTGATCAAGAGATGTGGATGCAACACACAATCCCTGACTATAGAAAGATTTTTTTTTCAAAAACTAAAATATTGTATGAAAACACAAGGGATATTTAGTTATGTAAAAACCCAACACGTCACTCTTGATAAAATTACAAATATATGTGACACCATTTTTTATGATCACAGAAAAAAAGAGATATAATTTTATAATTCATCAAAACACAAGAACAAATTACTGATATTTTTACATAACCCATTAGTTATATCTGATTTTAAAGTATTAAATATAATATAATAATGATTAATCTAAAATTAGTATATATATCTAATTCATGTTTACCAATATCCTTATATTAATGAACACTTTCTCAAAGGGGGAGTACATATTTCATGATTTTCTGAAAACTTTTTCTATACATTTGATTTCATAAAAATTTCATTTTTTTGAATAATTTTTCTTATATTTATCTTTTTAAAAGTCCACATATTTATAAATTTTTTTGAATAGGTTTTTTATAAACTTTTCATAATCATACATTTATAAAATAATTCAATTTCACATTTTTTCCATTTTCTAAACATGATATTTGTCACAAAATTTATCTAGACAGTTTATTTGGAAAAATTTATTAGGATTCATTTATTTATACAAAAATAGAGTGGAATAGGTTACTATGTTGATAGTAATACTTACTGCGAAAGGTAGATTTTGTAATAATTTATTTTACATATTTATATATTTATTTTTTATCATTTTCTTGTTTAAATTATTTAATTTTTACAATCTTATAATTTTTTATAATTTTTCATAGTATACATAATTAGAAAATATAATAGTCTGATGTGTATTTTTTATTAAAAAAATTAATATTTATGAATATATTTATAAAATCATTCGAAGATAAATCTCAACCATAAGATCACAATTAATATTTCAATATAATTTATTAATTTTATCGAATAGGAAATATCTTTCCATCCCTATATATAAGATTTGGTCATCCAATGTCCCACATAAGTTTCCTATAAAATCTTCTTGAATCTTAAAACACCACTTTTTTCTCATTGTGATAGTTTTCCACTAATTTTATTAGATTCATCAATCTATGTTTTTCATCAGTCTGAGTGAGATACAATAGAAGAATATTTTTTTCAAAAAGATAAGTCATAAGGGAAAGACAAATAATGAGACCTCATAAAATAAGTTTGAATATATTTTGAAAATTTTATTATTTTCCAAAGATGGGAGAAATTTTTTGTTTGAAAAGAGTATTTTGACAAACATTATCCAAAAATTGTAATAGTGTTTTATTATTTAGAGGAATTTTATATGGAATAAGATAATGATGTTGTTGGGATTACTCTATTTGGTGAATGTTTCAAAGATACATGTCACCAAGTCACTGACTTGGTAGAAGATCTCTTAGAATGATAATTATATCTCCCATATAATAATATTCCATGGAATAATATATGTTTTGATATGTCAAAAGAAAACGAATCCATGTTTACATTTTATGAGAAGGGTATAAAAGTGTTCCATCTAACTTCAGATGTCAAAGTGGTAACCCTTTGGATTCTAGGGTACTCAAATATGATGAAAGGATGTAGAGATACTCTCCAGTTCCATGATATATATAATTTCTAATTTCTTATTAAAATGTGGAAAATAAATCTTGTGATGTTTATGTTTCCTCTACATAATAAATTAAGAATTGATCATTGAAATCAAGAATAATTATGTTTTCTTATTTCATATACAATATTATATTCAATTGCAAGGATGATTTTAAAATAATTTATAATAATTTTTCACATAGAGAAAATATTTTTATCACTAGGAAGGATATAATTTCCCAAATAAAAATATTTTTCATTCTTAAGATGAAGAAATTAATGAAGAAATTGGACAAATCCACAACTGATATTGACCTAGTAAAGGAGAAAAAAGTAGTAAAAGATTAGTGTATTGGTGATTTATCCCCACAAAATATACAAAAGAAACAAAAAATAATTTGAAATGATTATTTTAAGATGATCATGTCTTATGAAACCCAAAAGAAGACAGAAAACCCTTCATTCAAATAGGATAAGTCATATGAATTTTATTTAAATAACATTTTAGATGAAGAATTGAATGAATCTATAAAGAAGACATAAAATTTAAGATTACTTCAATAAATAAGGATATAAAATGATTTAAATGTGTATAAGTGGATTCATAAATTTTAACCATTAACATTTCTCAAGTATATGTTATAAAAAATTTAACATGGTCCAGAAGTATTTATATTTCCAATAAAAATAAATCATATTATTTGGTACCATAAATACATGATTTATTTGAGTCCTATACTGTTATTGTAGTCATTGATGAAAAAGGAAAATGATAAATAGTCATGGAATTAGTTCATGTAAAAAATAGTTCACATATTGACCTTAAAATCTATTGAGAAGAAAAAAACATAAGTCAACTAAAAGGGTTGGTAAAGATGTTCTATGAACTGAAAGGTAGTTAGAATAAGAACTATAATGGTAATAATAATTAGTATAAGAAAAATAAGAAAAAATAGGGGAAATCAATGGAATATAAAATTTAATCAATTTTATCTTCAATAATAACTCTAATTTCAAACTAGTCAAAGAAGGATCCTTTTAAAAATATTTTAGGTATAGTCAAATCATCCTCAAAACAAGTAGATTATATTTTTAATTCTCATAATTTATTATCATTGAAGGTTTATATAGATAAATAATTTTACATTTTGAATGTTACCGAAGATGAAAGAGTTTAAATAAAAGAAAATTTAGATATCATACCATCTCAAAAAAACATGTTTATAAGGCCATATACGAGTTTTATAGCTCTTCATCCTTAAAATATCAAAATTGTATTGATTATATATAGTAGACATTGGAAGAAACTAATGATTCCATTATTTTTATTACTATTATTTAAGAAAGTAGTTATGAAATTCATAATATTCTAAATGAAAAATCAAATTCAATGAAATTTTTAAAATAATTAGTGTTCCATAATGAGGATGAAATCCTAAAACTAAAAGGCAATTCAAAAGATCACAACATAAGATTTAATCAGATGATTTGGTGGAAATGTAAAGTCAAATAGTGATCTTAAGGGTTGTGATTATTATATTATGGATATGAAGAACGTTTCTCTTAACATCAATGAGTTTTTATACATATTTTCAACTAATGTATCTGATATAGTAATGTTTTTTGAAGAGTTCATAGATATGTTAAATTCTTTTAATGACTAAGTATTAGTGTTGAATGAATATATTTATAATCTTAATGAGGAAAATATGATTTTGTGGTCTTTTGAAGAATATTTTCTCATAATTAAGGAAAAAAAATAAAAATATCAAAGAATAGGTTAAATGTATGAAGTAAAAAAATGAACCCTTTTAGTTATGGGTGAGAGTATTGAAAATATTTAATATGTCAAAATTGAATCAAGAATGACATATAATATTTCGAGAACATCAATTCCATTGTCAATAATACATATAAGTAATAATGAAGAAACTTTACTTTTCTCGTGATGTATTCCGAACACTTTTTTAATGATGATTAGTTTGAATAAATTATTACCCTTTTTTTGAAATCCTTAAAATTTCATTTAGATTAAAAAAATTTATTATCTTAGATGGATAGTTATTCAAATTTAGTTCTTTTCAAATTTTATTTTCTAAAATTTTAGGAGTTTTGATTTATTCCCCATTCATTTTTGAAAATCAAAGAGGGGGAGAGAATTTGGATTAATTTGTTTAAAGGAGATATTTTATCTAAAATGAATATTTTTTATAAAATAGATATACTGTATTGAGGTGTAAATTCTAATGTATTAACTTCTATCGAAACTTAAATGAAGTTATTAACTTAGGGAAATTTAAGAAAAGATAAGAGAACATATTTATTATGAGGATTATCTTTGAATGCTATAAGAGAAAAAATAGGTTTTAGTTTCCCAAATGTTAATAGTTTTAAATTTTAAATGTTTTTTTCTACCTTCAAAAAAGGGGGAGTTTTTTTAGTTGAATTTTATACTTTCTTATTTTCCTTTCATTAGTTTTGAAATTCCAAAAACCATTAAACACTTTCTGAAAAAAAAAACAAATATATATATCATAAGTGTTTTAGGTTTTTGTTAGTAATCAATGTTTTCTACCAAATATAGAAATAATTCAAATATAAAATTAGTATAAACATTTAATTATTTAATCTGATCAGTCTGACTGATTATACATCAAGACCATCAGACTGACCAGGGTTATTTCCATTGGTTTGTATGAGATTTATATCCATCAAATTGATCAAAAATCATATTTTTTAGAATAATAAAACTTCTAATTCATCGAACATGAAGAAGTCCAATTCATCAGTTTGATTAAAATATTGTAGTTTACTGGACTATACAATGTTTATAATCAATTGGATTGAATTGATTCTATTATAAGGAATTCATAATTTCATTTTAATGGTACTAATAAAAATAACAATAGATGGAAATGTTATTTTGGATCTTTTAAGTGAATAACATATGAGGTTGTTATAACCAACTATGAGGATCAGGTAATGATGGATGTTTATAGAATTCTTATAAATAGGAGTTCATTTGATGATCTTGTATATGATTAATTTGAAACAAAACATGTCTTAGAATTTTCTCTTCCTAAACATTTTATTCTTATGCTTTGTAATTTCTAGAGAGTTATGTTCTACAGATTCCATGTGAGGAAATTCAAAATCCATAAATCTATAATTTATTTTGTATTCAATTTGACCGATCAATGACTATATCAATCACTTTTGGGGATAAGAAGAAATGAAAACATGAACCATAAGATCTAGAGAATTTGATGCATGTAAGACAATGTTGACACCAATCCTTATATCGAGGGATTTAATATTTATGAATGATAATGCTGATAAAAATATTTTCGAATAAAGGATTCTATGTGATTGGAATACATAGTTATTACAATCATCATTCAAATTGTTTTCATAGTAAGGAATTATAGATAATTAAAATTAGGATTAAAACTATTATTATTTCATCTTAGGATTTATTAATTCTTTAACATTTAAGGTTAAATAGTAAAATAACCTTTATAAAGCTTATATGTCATCTTTATTTTGTCATAATCAATGTAGGGGTTCATAGATTTGGGAATTAGGTTTGTATGGATTTCATAAAATCTTGTTATAAAATGTGGCACTAATGTACTATAATGTAATGAGATGTACCATTAGAAGGTGTGAATGATGGGGTGATTTATGAATGGGACTAAGATTTGATATCTAGGTGTCCCTATGTATCCCATGAAATGGGAATGTATAACAAAATATTTCCTAAATATTCTATGGTAGGAGTCTAGAGTTTCAAAGTGATGAAATTCTGTTAGTGAGGGCATGGAGTTTTGTGTTGTTTTTAGTCATGAAGCAGGGATTACCACATGCAGTTAAAAATCAAGCATAACATGAACAAAAAGGGGGAAATTACCCAATAAGGGACCAAAATGAAACTAAAAAGATGGGAATTAAGGGACTAGGGTGGTTTTTATATATTTTATGTTCATAATAAATTGAATAATTTTTTTGTGTTAGTTTATGGTCATGTTGATCAGACCGACAGGTGGGTAATTTCTAGAATTTTCGGGTCATATGAGAAAGAGTGAAAACCCAATATAAATGGTGACCCAATGAGTAATTAGACTAAAAAATGTTCTAGATCAATATTTAAAAAAAATATGGCTATGGTGGTTGGACCATTTGGATATCCTCTTTTATAATTTTTATATGTCCCGACCATGATAGATAAGACACTACCAAGGCTCATTAGACTATTAGAGCTATGCTCATTGTTGGAAAAAAGGATTGGTGAGGAACCTCCCTCATCAAAAGGTACATTATGATAGGAGATAATATAATATATATTGGGAGGGTCACAATGAATCATAATCTCTTATTCAACATTAATGAGTGCATTGAAAGGAAACACATAGTATGTTGAAACTCTTCTAGTATAACGGAAGAATGGAAGGGAAGTAAATTATGACTTATGATAAAACAAAGTGACTAATGGGTGGGAATTAACTAATATCCATGTTCAAAACCACCAATTACATGACATCATCTGACATTATTGGGTTGAAAAATTACATGATCAATCATTGACCATTTTGAAATTATTAACCCCATTACTTATGGTTTACTTCAAGGTTTCCACTCTATGTGAGAGGCAAGAAAATTTTGAACATACACCGTCACCAATGTATAGATGATTCATACCAAGAGAATGATGAGGATAAAAATTATGACATTTTTTATGTTTGGATGTGGATAGGAGGGTACATAAAGAAATAAATCAACTTTCTAGGGGCTACACCATTGTGCACTTGAGAACATTGAATTGGTGAAATAGTGAGAAGGAGTTGAAATTATTATCAAGGAAAGGTGCCTAATATAATTTAGTGGTTAGAATAGGACAAAGAAATGATATCCAAACATATCTAATTATCCTATAAAAATTTTAATATTGAAATATTTTGTTTTATAAATAATTACAGTAGGTGATTGGCACCCGATGGGGGAGATCCTCTCAATATCGGGCCATAGTATCACATATTTCTACATAATTTTGATGATCATGAGAAACATGTAATTTAATTTCTTATATTAAGTAAATTGTACAAGTAGCTTAATGTCTTATGATGATAATTATTCATCATCCAATTTAATATTTTTTTGATAATCACACTATCCAACAAATTATTCTAATGTTTCAAGGATGTTCAATACATAGTTTAACATTGTACAGTGAGGATGATAGATCATACAATTTAACATTTTGTGATAATATTGTTGTCTTGCATATTAACGTCATGTAGATCAGATGTTGGATACTCATTTTAACCTAATATGGTTAATATGATGTCTATTAAAACATAACATAATTGTGACAAGGATATTTGGAATATTTAGGTAAATTTCCAATTTAGAAATCTAACCATTGTGGGAGGTGTCGTACACTTACTAGCTATAGATATCAATGACAAGAAACCATTATTCTAGAACTAATGAATCATGAAAGGTTCCTACCATTTCATATCCATATTTATCATCTTATTCCCCAGAATCATTAGCATCCTCAATGGAAATACCATGTCTCCCCAAAGAAATGAGCATATGTGAACCATTTTTTTGGACTCTGGCTACCCATTACTAATGATATTTGAGGTTGTTCAGTGTAAGGAGTCTATTTTAAAAAGTTATTATCAATTTTATAAATTGATCTCAACTCTATTTTATTGTGACCTCTGATCATAAATGACCATCTAGAGTGACAATAACTGAACCTATATGGGTAATACTTCCACAATTACATACACTAGGGAGTCTAGGGTAGATTCGTTGGAATGTGGAGTTGTTTTTTTATAATACCAAAAAAATTATATATATTTATGGGATAAATCTTTTTATTTTGACCCATAATTCTCTACAAGATATTAGTGAGTGGTTTTTAAAATTACTCAAAATTCTAATTTTTATGTGTCTGATAACGGTATGTATTATTGGACTAGAAGATATATATGGTATATGACTTCTTTAGGTTTATAGATAGAATTGTTTTTTTTGTGAGGATAGTGTGAGGGATCCTGAATTAGTGGTTGATGCTTTACTTACAAGATTTGATCACATACTAATTATTCACCACCTTTAGGGAAATAAATTCCTACCATGTTGAGAAGAATTCAGTAATAGTCAAAGTATACCCATATAGTAGAGTTCTCACTGGTAGATCTGGGCCCACCCTATCAAGAACATGTGTTGAAATGGTCAATGAATACTTGATGGTGTCGAGGAACTAAGGTATATAATTCATGAAATTGGCATAGTCTTATCACACATGACACCTATTAGTTATCATAATGCATTCTCATACCATGGTCAGCCAAAATTACCCTAATATTTGGATCTAAATAGATTTCTTTAACAACACATGATGGGTTCCACTTTATCTAACATGGTATTATTATAGTATATAAGGGATCATTTCTCTATGAATACAATATAATATGAATCCATCATTTCTATACCTATACGGAACCTACTCTATGTTTAGATAATCTGAGATGATATATATCACGTCATGCTAATTAGTTTACTCATTATCCAATCCATTAAAAAGGAGGTACACAAGATGGATGTGCTTGATGAACTGAGATATCCATTTTAGTGCTTCTAAAATCACATGGAAATTTGGAGGTTCCCCTAATTAATTCATTATATAAAATTGTTTGACCGACCAATACTCATTATTGTATGTTATTAGGGAAATTAATCTCTTGGAAACCATGTGAATGAAAAGTTAATCTTTTTCAAGACATTAAATGAATGTAGAAACCCATTCCAATGAATCTTTTAAAACATTTTGGGTCATAGGGACTTGTGTCATATACTCATAACATATTCTTTATAGGCTCCCCAACTAAGTCTAGAATCCATAAAAATTAGGAAGGGTTAAAAGATAAACTCTTTGTGAGGACAATCAGCATATTCTATGTCCAACACTAGTTTTCCATCATAATATCATCACATACAGCTCAGTCACTAGTTCAAATTCTATTTTTTATGTTTCCCATGTATTCTCCTAACATACCTTTCATATAATTGGTTTTATTATTATGGTGATACTGAAATCTTATGGGGACCTTATATTTGGGTGGTGATAGGTTTGAAATACTCCTAGATAATAGTTAAATATAATGGTTTCTACCTACCATAGGTATATTTATTTTATGTAGTCATTGTATATTTTGATTGAAACTTAGGGACGTATCCTACATACCCTAATAGGAAGCATGGAACAAGACCCATGTAGATTCACTACATTGTATATAGTCAGGTTGTAAGTCTTTACCATAAAATTTAACTTAATGTGGTTAGGATTATTGTGTTTTCAAAGGGGTAATGGCATGGTATGGTATGGGGAATATGCATATATTATTAAAAAATAATGGGTATTATCTCTTGATCATCAAACGAGGCCTCTTGTGATTGTCACATAAAGTAAAAATATATTTTAAAATAATATCATAAGGATGTTCCAGTGGAATTTAACATCATATAATTATTTTATTTTATTTTTTCTTTTAATATCATTCGTATATGATGTTGGTGATATAAAATTTCACTTCTAACATATTGGATGTTAGTTTGGGGGCCTACAATTGGAGGCACCCTGTAATAGACCGAACCTCTCTCATCCATTAATGTGTGAAAATACAGTAGTTGAAGGGTTATGGGAGTTGAAAGTGATGTATTTCATTCAAATTTGTTTTTGTTTTTTAGGTTCTCAAAAGGTAGGTCAGTGATGGTACATTTTGAAGGTGAGTCATAATGGTGACACAAACTAATAGCTCCTAATAGTTACTTTAAACAGCAACTCGTAACGATGAGTCTCGATAGTGGGTCTCTATGGTGGTTCGTGATGGTGGGTCGTGATAGTGGGTTGCAAAGGAGGGTTGCAATGATGAGTCACACCGGTGACTCACCTAATGGTGAGTCATTTTCTATTTCCAATTTTTCCCAATTTTTCAGTGTCTCGCATTGGATGTCCTTCTTTGACATTAATTAAGTTTATTACCATATTTAAGAGTCTTTCAAGCTCTTTTAAGGGATATGAGACATATCTTTAGATTATTAAAAATTCTAAGGCATTTAATTGGTTAAAATTCATGGTCTTGGTCCTAATACACCATAACTGAGAATCTAAAACCATTTCATATCCACTAAGTCTTTGATCTAATCCTTCAACATCGGGTGCCATCCCTTCCTTCATTATATCTCTTTTATCATGGTACGAGACATCACAAAAACCTTTCTTCTTCGAGGAGTCATGCATTGTGGTATAGATTTTAGATCTATTCTTCCCTGGATTATTTTCCTATAACATGCATACCCCCTACATTAGCGTAATAAGGAAGTGTTGATCACTTCTTTTTATAAGTAGGTTTTCCTTCACCACTCTTATTTTTGTATCAAGCGGGGTGGGTGTACTAATGTTTCCTTGTGAAAATAGTTCAATACAAATTAAATAATGATAATTGATCCAATTTAATATTAATATGTAGGGTATGGGTAAAAGTGATGTATGATCTTCTTGATGTTTTTTTGGCTGTTATGGTGGATTGTATGGGCTAAATACCCTATAAAATACAACACTATTGGGGGGGCCTTGATTTTGAATAAGTTTATTTGTTATGGAATACATAAATATAATGTGTCTAATAATTTTTAGTTAACCATGTACATTTGAATAAAAAAATGGTTACCCTAGGAATATATGACTTTTGTGATAACACCCAAGATGAAGTGAAATTATATAATAGATTCCATGCTAAATCTGAATGTATGTTTTTCTTTGTTATGTGATGTAACATAATTATGAATATAATTGTGTGATGTGATTTGGATTCATGAAATTTTGGATAGAATATGGATATGTTGTTATATGCATGTGCAAATGGATTACAAATGGATGTACAATGGGGCTACAATGGGTATGGTTATATAATGTGGTTGTACGATGGTTATGGTGTTGATGTGAAGAGAGGCTACAAAAATGGAATGTGGCTATATGTTGGGGATGACGTGGAATTATTGGAAATATAGTAATTGTTTGTTATGTTGTTATATTTTATGTGTGTTCGTTATTGTATTTTGTGAATTACTTATTGTTTCTAGGGAAATATGGAACTAGAGTAGAATATTAATTCTTTGGAAGAACCTCGATAAATGGTTTATGGAACATTAAATGTGAAAAACAAATTAAAGAATTATAAAAGTATGGTATTTAATGAACCAATGTGTTGTTAATCAAGGACTATTAGAAATTTGTGAAATCTATCAGATAACTACATGTGGATTAAGAGTATAATGTGACTTATGGATTATGTTCTACTTGTATAGAACTGTGCTTATTATGGTGTGGTTGGTTCTGTTATATCAACCCATGTGTTAAAGGAATTAGTATTTTATGTTAATAATTCCAAATTGGAATTTTTTATATTAGGAAATTGATGATGTGATGTGTTGTTTAATAGGTTCTTGTTTATATATAAACAGATTGGTTGGTAACAAGAATGAAGATATAATTATTAGTAAAATAACTTTGTTAAATGATGATAGTAGTAGTTGGTGTGGGTTTTAAATGTATAAGAATGTGAAGATACTTTATTTTAATTGCTCTTTTTCTTTAGAGATGACATTGGTATTTTTAATTTTGTGTATTGTGTTTAGTTTCTTACATGGTTATGATGAAATGAATAAATGATTACTTAATAATTAATGATAATTGGTAAAATTAATTGGTAGGAGTATGAATTGAGTTTGTGGTTTGTTGTGTGGATCTATATTTAGAGTTATCACTGAAGGTCGTATCATGAGTTGGTTGTTGGTTGAAAATCCATTGGTTGTGATTGAGTGATTGGTATCATGGGGGAGGGTGTCTTTCCCAAAAATCCCAATGGGAGGATGGATAAATGAAAACCCTCTCTTCCCTACTCATTATTCTAGGTGGTGTTAGCCAATGACTACTTAGGTCTTTTATGGTTCATGAGGCCGAGGTGTGTACGGGTGATTTGGGATTTCCCAGGTGTGTGAGGGAAATTTGTTCTTTCCTAGGTGTCTTTGGGATGACATGTGTTGTGAGGCCCAAGTGTGTACATACGGGATCAGATGTGCTTCATTTTCCTAGGTGATGGGACTTTCTGGGAGGCCTAGGTGTGTGTGGGATGGGTGTGATGTGTTTGTTTTCAAAGGTGATTGGACTAGATGTGAGGCCTAGTTGAGTGTCATTGGGATGTGATGTGCTTCGTTTTCCCAGGTGGTGAGACTAGATTCAAGGACTAGGTGTTTGGGGCGGGTTGTGATGTGGTTTAATCGGAAGATGTGGGAGCACGAGGACATTTGACATTAGGAAAGAGCATCTAAACTAGTGGTAAGTGGTGTGGGGTACATGAATCATCAACATACTTACTATATTACTTTATATGACATGCATTACTTGGCGATGTGCCTTGGTGAGGTTGGGATGGTTAGTAAACCATGTTTGGTGTTGTTGTTTTTGTTGTTTTCTCAATGGTCATTAGTATGATTCTCTCACCTATGCATGAGAGGTTTTGGTTTTCCTACTGAGTATACATGTATGCTCACCCTACATATATAAACTGCTTTTAGGTTTTTAGGAGGATTACATAGACCAAGATAGACCTTAATAGATTGGAAATTTAGGTAGTTTCTATGTCGCTCCTTATCTTCAGTTTTGGTATTTACATTAGATTTTCAATTTTATTTATAAGAGTTTTATTTAAAAATTCATGTGGTTTGGATTTGGGATCTTATATATATATATATATAGCTTGTACTTTATTTGTTATGAACCATATTATATATCGATATCATTTTTATAAAAAGGTTAATGACTCCTAAATTGTGAGATTGTATACCCTTAGCGATGGTAACCACACTGGGGCCTACTCGATGAGGGACTCTGGGGTAATTATATCTCATCCTACATTTCTATCTTAGTAGGGGGCATCTTTTGAGGTAGGGTTTATGATAGAATGGTATACAAGGATGATGGTTGAGAGATAAGATGAAGTTGGGAGTTAGGAATAGTGACTATTGCATGGGTTGGTTGGGAAAGAGTGTCCAGTGATCCTGGTTAAACAAATATGCTAGGGAAGACCAACTAGGACAACATATTTTATGCTCCCCGATGATTCGATTCATGGACTTTGAGCACATTGAACAACCATGTAATGCAACACCATTTGTAGGATAGAGACCTAGGAGATGTTCATGCAACATAATGACCTTTCTTCTAATCAGATATTGTTTGGTTTTGGGGATGTTGAAATGAATTAAATAAATCATGATATTTTATATGTGTTTCTCTAACTTTTGCAATTCTTTTGTTTCTAATAAAAATTCATTAATTGTTTTCTTAATTATTCATATAACCAAGAATAAAGATTAATATTATGGTTAACTAGCTTGAATTATTTTTTAGAAGCCTTCTTTAGATTTTAATATTTTATTTCATTTCTTATTATGGCATTATTATTTATATGTATGACTGTTCTTTACTTCTAGAATTGTATAACATTCCATATAATTTTAATAATGTTTGAAATATTTATAGAATTATTCTTAATTTATTTTGTTAAATCAACTATTTAATTTTGGAACCCCTTATGATGTGTGTAACCTTGAAGTAGGTTTCATGTTGAAATTATAAAATAAATAACATTTAAATCATTATTAGAAGTATTCTAGTTACCATGTGGGTTAGTGTTTCTTGTGTTTCATTTGTTTTTAATTTATCATAAGCATGTGTTGTTTACTTGTTAAATTCTAATATTCTTGAAAATGTTCATCTTTATTATTGATAATTCTTTTGAATTTGGAAACCAAAATGAGAATAAATTTCTATTAATTTTTCATGATTACAGTCGTATAGTATAGATATATCTATATGTTTTAAGCTTGTGTTACGATATAAATCCATGTGAAATTTATTTCTAAATCTTAGAAAATGATAATAATTATTTGTGGAAACTTTTTCAGGCTTAGAACTACATAAGTGATTAAAATTATTATTTTATGAATTAGATTAATTTTTAGGTACTGAAGTAATCTAACCCAAATATTATGTATTGATTATTTTGTTATGGGATTCATTCCTATAGTTGAAAACATTAGTGTGGAAACTAATTATATTCTTGTATGAGAGACCTATGCATGTATCATGTTTAAAATGTTACATTTAAATATATTAGTACAATCCTGTTGTGCTTATTTCAGTTTATAAGAATGCTTTATTTAACTATTAAATGGTTAAATAAAGTTTTCCTTCATCATTTTTTAAGGTAATACCTTGGTCAAAGACCATGTCACAATTTATTAAAAATCCAGCAAAGAACTACAAAAGTCTGAAAGAGGTGATTTTCTTACAATCTCTTTCATAGAGAGGACGAAGATCAACCGGCATATCATCTCTCCACGTAACGCTCTGGTTGATTAATTTATTAGAAAGACCATTAGAAACCATGTTCGCTTCCTAGTAGTCATGAGTGGAATTATATCTAATCTCCCGAAGCGAATCTAGACAGTTCATCCATCGAGAAGTAAGCGGCCATGCAAGGTGGACCACTCAATTCCAAATTTCCTGGACAATGGAGGTAAATTTACATTCAATGAAAATTTTGTTCTATCCTTTTATTTTAACAATGTCAATATCCTGGATAAAGACCATAATTTATGCTTCTAGATAGAAGGCATTACCATAGATTCCAAAGAAACAACCATGGAAACGTCCCTGTAAATCTTTAAAAACTGGTCCAAAACCTACTAGCCCTAGATTTCCTTTGGAAGATCCATCCACATTTATCTTGATCCATCCAGGAAAGGAGGCCTTCCAAAACACCTAAATTGAATGACTCAGTTTTTTGTAGAGGCCTTCAACCTGAAGACATTAGAGGATCATAAAGTCCCCAACGGAATTATCACAGTGAGCTTTTTGAAGAGAGGTGGTGTCACTGATAGTAATGAGGATTATCGATTGACCTGCATTAATATTGATTGAGTGCTTATTATGAATAAAATAATTTCTATCATACCATATAACTCGGAGGAGCATAGAAACAACATAAAGGAAGATATTATTGATTCTCCTCGAGGCATCAAGATCCACACAATGTTTTAGTTAAAGATTAATGGAGTCAGAGCGAAGCCATATGCAGTCAAAGAGGTAAGTAATATAATTCCATAGAGCATAAGTAGTAGCACATGATAAGAAACGATGGTTGGTATCCTCTCTATGTTGGTGACACATATGATATTTAGAGTTGAGTTGGATACATAAGGTCGGAAGGCAAACCTCAGTAGGGATCCGATTAGGAGCAATATGCCATATAAGGTTATGTCTAGAGGGTTTAATCCAATCATTATAAAAATGCCTCAACCACCCAAAAATAGGACCAGACTGAGTAAAATTATGATTATAACAACGTTTAGAATCTAAAATACCATTATGTGTAAGTTCCCAGAGGATAAAATCATCCACGTTAGAGAATAGGTGGTTATCAACCACATGCATAATGCACTTAGATAGATTGAGGTTATAGGAGTGCATCACCTCTTGAATAGAACAGTTGATGTTATCTGGAGGGGAGTTTTGAGAAATCATGTAGATAAGGGGTGAGCTAGTCCAATTATCAAGACAAAAGTTCATAGAGGAGTTTTTTTTACCATCCATATAAAATTGTTCAAAATGTTAGAAAAAGTGTCTCTGATGGATGGGTAGATCGAATAGCTAACATAGTTCAGGTTGCCTTTTTTATAATTTTTCTAGCTATCTTTTTATAAGAGAATCAATGGAGTCAACATTTTGATTGATCAAATTACAAGCTAGTTTGGCCTGAAGGTCCTCATTAAAGAGTTTGAGATTTGTTATGCCCAGAACACCATTCTCTAACAGTTTGCAACAAGTAGACCAAGGGATGGTAACAAGCTTCCATTCAAGAATGCTGCCAGTATAAACAATGATTTTAATGTATCT
Organism: Viscum album; assembly: GCA_963277665.1. NCBI lineage: Eukaryota > Viridiplantae > Streptophyta > Magnoliopsida > Santalales > Viscaceae > Viscum > Viscum album. Next base: position 1,758,529,695 of record OY728120.1, on the reverse strand, counting down.
ATTAATTCTTTTTTGTAGAGAAGCCATAAATTTATATATTTTGCAGAATAAACCATTTTGGATATAATGGTAGACTTAACAAGGGAAATCCTGCCAACTATGGAAAGGGATTTCCCTTTCTAAGAAGATACATGGTAGATTACCTGATCCAAAACCAAAGTGAAATAAACAGATTTATGTCTTCCCTAGAATAAGGGCAGGACTATGTAAATAAATCGGAGGAAACATTCTTTGATTCCAAGGTTTTCAATGATGTTAGTTTTGCGATTGGAAGGGAATCCTTTTCCTAAAAAGATAAACGATCTATTCCAACTAATGGCTTGCCCTGAAATCTCTTCATAGTGGGATAAGGCATTTTTAATATTAATAATATTTCTCTGTCTACCATTTAGAAAGAGGATAATTTCATCAGCAAATAAAATATGGGTGGGCACATTTATGTTACGAGTAGACTGAATAGTTTTCAGATTATTTTGACCAACCATATGAGTAAGAAGTCTTCTAAGATAATCATACATGATGTAAAAAAGGATAGCAGATAAGGGATCACCTTGACGGATTCCTTTGGTGCATTTGAAATATCCTTTATGAGAACCATTGACAAGAATGGAAAGGGAATCCGATTTAAAAAGAGGGTGAATTCTTATTTAAAAGATATTGTTGAAATTGAAGTTCTAAAGCACCTTGAAAATAATTTTACTGTCTATGGCATCGAAGGATTTCGTAATTGCTAGCTTAATGGTCACATTACCACCTTTGGAGACTTTATTGAGGGCAATAGTTCTTTCTGAGTGAAGGAAAATGCAATCCTGAATTGATCTACCGTTGATGAAGCCAAATTGGTTCCAATATATAATTTTGTTATAAAGGGAGGAGATTTTGTTTGCTAAGAGTTTGGAAATGAATTTTTTAAGAGATTTTATGAGTGCAATGACTCAGAATAAATTAATTTCATAAGCATTCATTTCTTTGGGTATAAGCGTAAGAAATTGAGCATTCAGACCATGTGGGAGGCTACCATTATAAAATAAATATTTGAAAATATTACAAACATTTGCATGGATAATATCCCAATGTTGTTGATAAAAATGATTATTGAAACAGTTTTTCCCTGCTTCACTGTCAGGATAGAGTCCAAAAACTGTGGATTTGATTTCATGGTCATGATGGATTCCTAAGAGGAAGAGATTTTCCTCCTCACTATCAAGAACACGGATTACCTAAGGAATGGTATCCTTGCTTATGGATAGGCCGTTGAAAATATTATCAAAATAAGATACCACATTCTTAGCTATGGCCACTTCAGTTTCATAGAGGGTATCATTTTCGTTGAGAAAGGGAAGAGGTCTACAGACTTTGCTAATTATTTATGAAGCATTATAGAACTTAGAATTTCCCTCTCCATTAGAAAAACATTTCATTTTGAAAACTTGTTTGTGGATTCTATCTTTAAGAACCCGAAGGGAGTTGAGTTTTAAAGAGGTGTTGATTTCGTTCATGGGATTTAAGGATAAATCAACATCAGTACCGGTGTTTTTAATTTGATTTATCTCAACTTCCAGAGTGACTATGTTTTTATCAATTTGTTTATATTTATCTCCAGACCAGATATTGTGACAATGTTTACGATGTTTGAGTTTGGTAGTATAGGTGAAAGCATCGGAGTTTTGAGTCATGGATCCCCAACATTTTTTTATGGGAAGAGAGCATTCAGAGTCTATAGACCAAGCATTGTTGAATTTAAAAGGAATGATGGGTTTGGATCATTTGAATAGGAGATTCACAAGAATTGGGAGATGATCCGAATGTAATTTGGGTAAAGTAATTCAAGAGATATAATCCCAAGCATCCAAATCTGAGAATGATAAAGCATGAAATATAGTAATGCAATAAGTGTAGTATAAATTTTGTTGTCAAAAATCATTTTTTAATTTGATGATTATGAAAACATGTTATTTTTGTAATATAGTACATAAATTGAACGCAAGAACCTAGAATGGACATACATTAAAATAAATATTTAACGTGTATTTCCTTGTAAGTAAGATGAGCATATAATGTATTGTTTAAGAATATTAAACTTGGTGTGTGAGAAAACATGTGTACAGTTTGGTCTTTTTCTAGCATGCATGTTAGAGACATTTAAATTCAATACATTATGTTTCACTATAAATAATATTGCAATGTTTAGTGGTATTTCATTGTCATCATTTCATTGATGTGTTAATTTGCCTCACTGAAAATAGCAGTTGTTGGAAACCTTTTTCTGTTGTGATTATTGTAGATAATAAGATCCCTGATATGACATCTTGGTAAAACATACCATTTATTAGAAGAATAATCACATATATCTGGCTGATGAACTGAATCCCCATAATTTTTTTAAATTGTGTTAAATTACCCATGCTAAATTATAAGGTGATATAATATAATACTATGGATAATTATGGAATATTCTATGTGTTTCTGTGATGTGTGATTATTATTATTGTGATACCTTGTGTGACATGTGGTTTAAAAATGTTCAAGTATGCAAAGAGTGTGAAACATATTCCCTATCCAAGATGTGTTATAATTCTATGAAATTAAAACCCTAAGGGTGAGTTAGTGCCTCCCAAAGAAGATAACATCTTTTCATGGGAGAGGGAATTCCTCAATTTGTTAGCTTGGGGCTTTTTGTGTGATCATAATTTGGATAATTGGTTGCAGCTATGTGGGGGATGATTTGGATCAGGATGTTATGTGAAAAGGGAATTTTCGTATGGATGGTAATGTTGTGCGGTGATATGGTTATGATAAATGTATAGTGAAAGTTTTATTCGTTGTGATGGTTGGCCAGTGGTGTTGATGTGCAGTGGTGGTGATGTGTGGTGGAAGGGATGTTGGGTTTTTGTGGTAAGGTAGATTTTTTTGAGTTGTGTTGTGATTTTATTGATGGGATCCCGCACCTCTCATAAAATGGTTAATAACATAATGTCAGTGATACAAATAACTTTTTCTTTTGAAAATCATAAAACTAATAAATATGGGCTTGCCTCCCATGCAGGAATATTTTTACCAAGGAAGTGATGGAAATGATTGACTACAACATTGTTGGTTGTGACTATTTTTTTTATCATGAATTGTTGGACGTGTTATTACCTCAAACATATGAATTGGTTGAAACTCATTCCCTACATCAAGACGTGTTCTATTAAAACATGTTTTAAAACCATGAATGCATGTCAATGTCGCGAAAAGTAGAAAATATAATGGTGTGATGGATGTGTTCCTTTGCTTCATATTCATATGGTATATCTTCCTATATTAATATAAGTTTTTATACTAGTTGATGAATATTATTTGAAGCTCCAGTATGTAATGGCATTGAACTGTTAAAAAGGTGGTATTTGGGAAGCTGTTGGAAAAAGTGATTTTACTAATTCTTTTAAAGTGTTTTCATAAATAGTATCTTGATAAATTCCAAGATATGAAAAGGATTAAAAAGGGGGTTGTGAATCAAAGTGGTTTTCATAACATACTTAATTCGTTTAATATTTTCTTGGAAATGATTTGAAATGCATATTTTCAAATATAACATGATTCAAAATAAAACATTGAGATATATGTTTGGAATGTAATAGATTATTTGAAAAATAATTCTTATATTTTTAACTCCTACACCAAAATGGATCAATAATGTATCATTAATTTATTTTCAATGTTATTAATAAATTTTTACTCGATCATGGTAATCAGTTTTTTCATGATATGTTATGCATGATATGTTTTAAATGTTCTTAATTGAAATATTATAGATTAATAAATGAGGAAAATTCATGTATTGATATTTTTTCTATGGAATGTATAAGTGAATTTGTTGATATAAATGGTATAACAGTGTTTTCCATTGTCTACAAACATCATTTTTGTTTGAAATAATGTGAATAAAGTTTTATTTGAATGTTCTCCCTTCCATGGTGTTTTTCGGTTGTTTCGTTGTTATGATTTTCATACTGGAATTGTAAACATATCTATGTGGCCTTGTTGTCATTTGATAGATATATCCCCCCAGGGAATATGTTTAATGAAATTTGTATATTTGAATTTCTTTCCCTAGCATATGTTGTGTTCCAAATATGTCAAGAAACATGAGAGGTATCTCTGGGGGGTGGTTATTTGGAAACCTCTTTCTTCTAGGATTGGTTTTGAATTCTTGAGAGTGAGAATGGTTTGAGAGGTATCTGATGTAATTTATCGGAACTCTCTGGCCCATTACATTGTGAATATACTGTAGTTGAAGTGTTTTTGGAGGTAAAGGTGACTTATTTCAACACATTGCAAAATTTTCTAGTTTATCAGGTTCTCCAATGGTAGGTCATTGATAGTCGGCCATGAGGGTGAGTTCAAACTGTGACCCACATTGATAGCTAGTAATAGTGACTCAAACTGGTAGACCATAATGATGACTTGGAGCAGTTGTTGGTAATAGTGAGTCGCGATGGAAGGTCATGATGTTGGGATATGACAGTGGGTCGTGATGGTGGGTCGCACTGGTGGCTTTCCATGGTGACTCACATAAGTGATTCACAGTGGGGAATCACTTAAAATTATGTCATATTCCAATTCTAGTTTTATAGTTTTTCTCTTTTGATTTCCATCATTAATGTATAGTTATTTTATTACCATATTTATGTAATCTTCAAGCCCTTTTATGGGATATGAGTCGTGTATTTAAATTCTTAAAAATCATGAGGCCTTTAATTGGTCAAAACATGTGGTTTTGGTCCAGATCTACCATTAATAGATAATCTAAAACTGTGTCATGTCTCATGAGTCTTAGATCTAATCCTTCTAATGTTGGAGGCATCCCTTTCTTCATTCTTCCTCCTTTCTCTTGGTAAGAGACATCCCAAGAACTATTCTTCTCCGAGGATTCATGCATTGTGATTTAGATTTTAGATCTAGCCTTCTATAGAGGTTTTTCCTACAATATGTACCACCTTCATTGGAACAATAAGGAAGTTCTTATCGATTCTTTTTCCAAGTAGGTTTTCCTTCGTCTCTCTTATTTGTGTATCATGAATGGTGGGTGTACTATTTTTTTTATGAAGATATTTAAATCCATATTTAAAAAAATATTATTAAACCAATTTATGATAAATATACAGGGGCTTGGGAAAAGTTATATATTATCATGTTGTTGTTTGTTTTTGGATGTTATGGTGGATTGTATGTGCTAAATATATTCTGAAGAGAGTGGTCATTGGGAGTCCTTGTGTAACGACCGATCCCATGGGGCCCATGCCGTGACTACCCTAAGCCCGCCTTCCATAGGCCAGGGTCAGGGGACTAGAACCTAAAAGAGTATTCCCTAAAACCAAGAAGTCATTGCCTTTATAACCTATAAACACACATAACCATGCACACATAAAGATATGAACACAAGTAAACTATAAACTTAACATGGTACGTACAGTATGAAAATGGGCTATAATACAAGCCCAACTTGAGAGTACACGAAAACTAAAATGTACAAGTAAACTAAAACAACTCCTCTGAACACCCGCCAAGGATCCTACATGAAGTTTAGGTACAACTCTCAAGCAGTAATCTTTGTGGAACACATTGTCTAATTTCCACCTCTGAGCTGCCTGCAGCCCTGGTACCCTCGTCCTCAGTCATCACAATCAGTCGTCTGCACCAAACACAACAGGGTGTGGCCATAGCCTATGTAGGGGTTAGTATAATGACCCTCAGTAGGGACCCTGAGACCCTAAAAGGTCTCAAAAAATTCTACAAAGGATAAACCCCAAATCCTGGAAACAACTGACAACCCTACTTAGGTATATGCCCATACATATACCAATGTTATCAAGTATACACATATCGTTCTTGAGGAAACACATGGCCCTACTCTTAGAAAAATTACAAATATTCCAGGATAGAAAGAAATACCATGAAGAAAACACTACAAGGGTAAGTACCATAAAGGTAACACCACACAAGAGAATACCACGTAGGTATAAACACGATGGTAAGTACCGTAAAGGTACTCCACCTAGATGAATACCACAGTGGTATCACCACAAAGTTAAATATTTTTCAGACACCAGGTGTAACGTTGGTACGGTAGTATTGATGATTAGATTTAACTACTAAATCATCATACACAGTTGAGAGGCAGAACCACATAAGATCGTAAATCATCAGACCCACGTAGGATCCTAGATCATCAGACCCACATAGGATCCTAAAACAGTAGACCCATGTAGGATCCTAGAGTAGTCCCACATGGATTCCTAGAGCAGATCCAAGAGGGATACTGGAACACAGACCCACGTAGGATCCCAAAACACAGACCCACATAGGATCCCATTCTCATGTTACAGCCAGCTACTGGGTTCCCGCACTAATCTCACTTGATTCTGTTAGGATCCGGTCCTCAAGCCACTAGTCGATACTCCATCTGCCACGAAGTCCCACAAAGTAGTATCCTAAAGGACTGACACGTGATAGGGGTCTCAATGCAACATAATGAGCGTAAATAAAACTCTTGGTCTGTTTGTTATTGGCCATTTAGTCCCGAGGGCCCGGTTGGATTTGTGTTCGATCCCACCTGGTCGTACCCCAACATTATATAAAAATCGATTGGGGTATACCAGAAGGACCATCTAGATCCTAGGTTTCTGGTTCCATAGACGGTTCATCAAACAGACTGGTGTAGCTCACGTTATAGCCGAACGAGTGTAAAGGGGTCGAACCTGGTCTAGGTCCGGTCCAACCTTGTCGAACCGACCGAGCCTGCTGGGTCCGACCCGGCCCACTGGTGCGGCCTGGCCTGCTAGAAAATCTGCTCGGCTAGTGGCTGGCCGGTTCTCCTTCCATCCTTTGCTCGGCCCCGTCATGCATCGCGCCATCCCTGGAGGCCGGCAGCGAGCCGACCACCATACTTAACTATCGTGGCCTCGTGTTGCGGCTCCGGAACGCCGGTGACATGGACGCACACCACCTCCTCCCCCTCGTGTGGATGACCGTGTGTCGGCTGCCTCCTCTGCTCAACTGTGTCTAACAGGCAGCAGCCCTCCATTGGTGGTGTGGTTGTGCCGCAACCATCGTTGTGGCTGACCGATGTGCCAACTGCCACTCTCAAGTCCTACCGGTGCTAGTCGTCGGTACCAGTCACCGTCCTCCATTGTGAAGAACGCATCAAAAACCACAAATGACATGGAGTGGTCAGGCAATTTTCGTTTACCCTGCACCCTTAGCGTTAGAGTGGTAGCAAGCGGCTCATGGGGAGAGATTCATCATAAATGAAATTAACAAATATCAATCAAATCACACCCATACATTTTCATTCGTTGGAGGAGTCAAGAGGTAGAAGATGAAGTCATTGAAGAACATCGGCGTTTGTTGCTTATGCAAAGTTCTTTCGATCCGAGCTCGGTGTCGGTTCTTCATTATTCGATTTGGGAGGGCGTTCTTCATTAGAGGAAGAGTTTCTCCATGTTCTCTCCTTTTACAATGATTTCCCTAAGGAAATGAGGAGCCAAAAAATTAAAATAGTATTATCAAATTAGTTTACGTTGGCACATTTAATGTTGGCACAAATAAATAGCACACTTAATTAGTTGGAGAGTTGAGATGTTTTCCCCCATTAAGAGTGGTTCAGGTGGTCCCCACCACCATGAATTCAAATTGGGATATTTTTCCAGCTCAGGTTGTCCCCACCTCTATAATTTCAAAACAGAGGTTTCAAAAGAAAAATAAAATGGTAATTATTTTATTTTTATTCTTCAATGAAAAAGTGAAAAACTATCTTCCACCCTCGTCCTACTTCGGTTGAGCTGAATGTCTCTTGAAGAGAATATCGGCACTGCAAGATCAACATTGACATCAGATTTCAATTTCGAGCACCAGATCAAAAGATAAAAAACCCACTCACACGTTTACCGAGTGCACATAAAAAATATTTGAAATTCATTCCAAGAACTCTGAGCCTTAGAATCATGCACCGTCAATTTTCACAGACTCTTAAAATTCTTATATAATTAAAAACATTACATGTAATATCTGGGTCTTTACATTCTCCCCATCTCAGGGCTTTGTGTCCCCAAAAGCCACATTATAAAAATGAGGAAAACAAGTGGTGGTACTGTGCACGAATCTGAGCCTCCCTCTATCATGTGCTCTTTGAGAGGTTATCGTGCTGCCAGAAAACACGCACAAAAGGTATTGATCCCCCACAAATGACTGTCTCTGATCGATCTTCAATCTCCACTGGAACCTCCATAAATGTCCCTGCAACGTCGATGTCCAGCTCACCCCAGTGAATGACGTGTGAAGGGTTGTGCACGTATCTCCTTAGTTGGGATACGTGGAAGACGTTGTGCCCCTGGTGCAGCTAAGGTGGAAGAGCTAAGTGGTAATCCACCTAGACAACTCTACTGAGGACCTAAAAAGTTCTGATGAACCTCAAAGATAACTTGCATCCCCGACCAAATCTCCGCAATCATCATCGAGGTGAGACCTGTAGAAAGATGTGGTCACCATTCTCAAATTCTAGAGGTCTCTGTCTCCTATCAACATTAGACTTATGCCTACTCTGTGCAGTCATCATCCACTCCTGGATGATGTGCACCATCTCTATGGTAGCCTGTACTATCTTTGCTCCCATATGTGCTGACTCCACTGGGACAGTCCAGCAAAAAGGCGATCTGAATGTTTGGTCATACTGAGCCTCAAATGGTTCCATCCTAATGGTGGAGTGATCGCTGTTGTTGTATGAAAACTCCCCCAATGTCAAGGGATCCTCCCATCTATGACCAAATTTGAGGATGAAAACACGCAACATGTACTCGAGGGTCTGAATGGTCCACTCAGTCTGACCATCCGTCTGAGGATGCAAGGCGGTGCTCAAACGAAGTTGCATCCCAAATGCCTCCCAAAACCCATTCCATAGAAGGGAAGTGAATGTGCATAATGATCAGAGACAATCGTCAAGGGTAATCCATGTAGCCGCACAATATTCTCCATATAGAGGTGTTCTATGCTCTCTACTGAACTCTACTCTCTGATCGGTAGGAAGTGGGCCGACTTGGTTAGTCGGTCGACGTTCACCCAAATAGAATCATGACCCATAGATGTACGTGGAAGTCCTTTTATGAAGTCCATGGATATCCTATCCCACTTCCACTCTAGGACCTCTAAAGTCTGAACTAAGCCTACTGGTAACAGATTCTCCACCTTCACTTGCTGAAAAGTGAGACAGTATGAGACAAAATATGTTATTTCATTCATCATTACCAACCACCAGTGTTGTCATTAGAGATCCTAGTACATCTTCTCCACTCCTGGTTATAACACTATAGGGGATGTGAGGAACTCCCCCAACACATCCAACTAAAGTGACACTGGTACCATGGTACGTCCTCTGAAAAGGACAACATGCTCCCCACCTTCAGAAAATCCCACAGGTGCCTGCCATAAGGATATCTGAACACGTCAAGCCTCATAGTTAGTCTCCCCAAGCTGCGCCTCTCTGGCTCTATAAATAATTGGGGGAGTGACTGTGAGAGACTGAAGAAAAGCTACTCCATCTCATTCAACAAAGGATATCTATAAAGTGGACAACTACTCAGTCCCCTCACCAAGCTTTTGTATACCAGATCTCCAATTGAGTGCATCTGCTACAACGTTCCCCTTCCTAGGAGTATATACTATCTCGAAGTCATAGTCCTAGAGGAACTTGAGGCAACATCACTGTATCAGGTTCATGTACTTTTGAGCAACGATATAGTAGAGACTCCTATGGTCTGAGTAGACTGTAAAATGTTCGCCCAACATTTAATGTTTCCACATCTTGAAGGCGAATACCACTGCTGCTATCTCTAGGTCTTGCGTAGTGTACTTCTACTCACGCTGTCTCAGCTTTAGAGAACAATATGTGATAATTTCCCTCTCCTTCATCAGGACACATCCAAGCCCAGTCCTTGATGCGTCGCAGTAGACTATGTACCAAACACCTTTCTCTGGACACCTCAAGATAGGGGCCCTATTCAGCCTATGCCTCAACTCATGAAAACTTCTATATCATCTATCCGACAACATGAATGGTTTTTCCTTACATGTCAACACTGATAAAGGTGATAAAACTCTAGAGAAATCTAGCACAAACCTCTGGTAGTATCTGGCCAAACCTAGGAGACTCCGTACCTTCATCACACTTCTGGGTGGCTCCCAAGAAAGTACCGCCTCCATCTTGGCAAGATACACATCAAATACAGCCTTCAAGATGTAATGTCACATGAAGTGAACCTCTCAGGACCATAACTAGCACTTCAAGAGCTTACCATACAGCTGGTGATCTCAAAGTGTTTCCAAAACTATCTGCAAATGATAGGCATGCTCCTCCTCAGTTGCCGAGTAGATCAGAATGTCATCAATGAATACTAATACTAAGAGATCAAGGTATGTCTTGAAGATCTAGTTCAAAAGTCCCATGGACACTGCTAGAGCATTGGTCATGCCGAGCGACATGACCAAGAACACATAGTGGCCATACCGACATCTGAAATCCATCTTCCACACATCCTCATCTCGTTCTCTGGGATGGTTGTAGCCTGATCTAAGGTATATGTTCATGAACCACCATACTCCCTTCAGTTGATCAAAGAGGTTGTCATTCCTCGGGAGAGGGTACATGTTCTTCACGGTCACCTAGTTCATGCACCAATAGTAAACACAAAGTCTCAAGCTCCCATCCACCTTTATGGAGAACAAAATCTGGGCTGCCCAAGGAGAAACACTTGGCCAGATGAACCCCTTCCCCTACAATTCCTTTAGTTATACCTACAGTTCGCAAAGCTCCGTAGGAGCCATCCGATATGCTGGTCTAGTTATCAGTGTCGTCCTAGAGTGCATGTCAATGTAAAAGTCCACCTCTCTACATGGAGGTAGACCCGAAACATCATCAGATAAGACATCCACATATTGTTCCACCACTATAGGATTACTCGAACTACCCACTTCAACTGCTCCAGGGTAAGGCTAGACAACTGATGAGTGATCATCTGCACTCTCCTCCGAGTAAGTCCAGCATGTTCTACAAAGTCTACTTTCTCACTGGGGATGTTGAACCTAGTACCATCCTCACGAATACACCACACTTTTTTCCTAATACTGTCAATATGAGCATGGACTGTAGATAACTAGTCCATACGCAAGATGACGTCGTACGGCCTCAACGCTGGTACTAAGAGATCCCAGTCGAAGCTCTCGACTCCTAGAGTTATCTCACACTGCCAGCACCAGAGTGTAGTCATCAAATATCTCTTGTAGGTGCCTCTAGCCATAAGGGTCGTGCTAACGGCTCTGTGGGAATCTCCGAGCTCCAAACGAGGGTAGTGGAAATAAAATAATGAATGGAACATGTGTCTATATGTACTGCAGCTAAGGTGGAGTAGACATAGATTGTACCTCGTATCATCTATAGAGAACCGCGATCATAGGACTCATCTTCCTAGAGCTGAGCTCACCCTTGTCCACCTACTCCCAGTGGTCAAGGTAGACAACCTGGTGGAGGTGTTGGTAACATCTCGAATCGTCGCAAAAAACTAGTTTCACAACCATCTCCTCTGCCACATCCGCCTACTCCCTACGGACCTCCTCGGTCAAACCTATGCCTCTGTCTAGGCAGTCCTTCGACCGTCTACTAATCGTCCGTACAATGGTTTGGGTAGTCTCGAGAAATGTGACCCTACTCGCTTCATGCATAGCACTGCCTGCACCTCGCATGACTAGCTCTGTCTCCAGTGCCCCACACAAATGACCCTGAATAATGTGGTCATCCACCTATAGGCCCGGTCCACTTAGACCTCTGAGACATCTGTCTGCTGCCGACTATAGAAGACTCTTCCACGTGATTCCCGGTGGTGGGTTTCGCTACAGTTGACTGCTATGCAAGAAAACTCTCCACTAAGAGGGCTGGCTCTAACAACTCCAACAGCGTCAAGAAGCTGAGATAAATCATCGAAGACCCGATCTACCACCTGAGTCCCTGCTCGAATGATCGGACCCTGAATAATGGGTCTTTCACCATATTAGTGGAGTAGTGTGAGAGGTCAGTGAACCTTGATGATTACTGTGCCACAATCATATTGCCATGCTGCAGTTGAAGAAGCTCTTGTATGCGCCCTACACAAAGGGTCGTTGGGACAGACTCTTCCCGAAATAGGATCTCAAAGTCTTCCCAGAGAAGTCTCATCTCGTCATGAACATGGAGCATCAATCTACACCTTTTTTCTGTTGTTTCATGTAGAAGACGGGCAGCAAGGATCACCATGAGATCATCTGGTGTCCATACCAATCGGAAGACTCTCACCATGGACTCCAGCCAATCCTCAGGTGCTTGTGGGTCTGTGTCACCCCTAAAACTGGGTGGCCTCTAGTGCTGGAACTCATGAAACTTTCTCAAGTGGCATGCACACTCTGCTACTAGGGCTGGTTGCATCGGTGGCCCAACAGGTAATGGTACCACTTGTGCCCCTATTGATAAAGGGACCAGCACCGAGGCCTCATTGCATGGCGGTATATAATCGCGTACTATACCCAGAACCCTAGCTGGCTGTCTACATGGAGGCATCCTGAAAAGAAAGCAGTGTTCCACGGAAAATAATTTATACCTGGTGAGCTGACTCAAAAATATCAGAAAGAAAAATTTTCAAAACACACATGCAATCAGTGTCTTCATGCACTGAGTCAGAAATCAGAAGTCAGGGTCTTGGTGTATGGATAAGTCGGCCACTACACCAACACTAGATTCCCTAAACTGGTTAACACACTCACTACACTTAACACTATTGCAATTAAAAAGTTCAGAGTCCAAAGTTCTACGGTAGAACCGAATCCTCTTATACCAATTTTTCATGACCCGTCCCCTAGGGACCATGGAATGACTACCCCAAGCCCGCCTTCTATAGGCCAGAGGCTAGCGACTAGAACCGAATGACATTTTCCCTAAAACCGGGAAGTCATTGCCTTTATAACCTGTAAACACAGAAAACCAAGCACACATCAAGATGCAAAAAAAAGTAAACTATATAGTTAACAGGTTGCATACAGTTAGAAAAAGGGACCGGAATACAAGCCCAACTAGAGAGTACAAGAAAACTAAAAAGTACAAGTAAACTAAAATTGCTCTTATGAACACCCACCAAGGATCCTACCTGAAGGGTAGGTACAACTCTCAAATGGTCTTCTCTACAGTATGCCTCTTCTAATCTCCACCTCTGAGGTGCCTCCTGTCCTGGTACACTCATCCTCTGTCAGCACTATCCATCGTCTACACCAATCACAATAGGGTGTGGGCATATCCCATTAGGGATGAGTATAACGATACTCATTAGGGATCCCGAGACCCTAAAATTTCTCACAAAAATCCACAATGGATAAACCACCAAGCATTGAAACAACTGACAACCCTACTTAGTTATATGGTCGTACATATACATAAGTTATCATGTATACCCATCTCATTCCAGAGATAACACAAGGGCCAACTCATAGCCAAAGTACAACTATTCCATGAAGGAAAGAAATTCCACAAAGGTAACACCACAAGGGTAAGTATAGAAAAGGTAACACCACAGATAAAAATACCATGAAGGTATCGACAAGAAGGTATCACCACAAAGGTAAATACCACAAAGGTATGCTATATAGAAGAATACCAAAAAGGTATCACCAAAAAGGTAATGATTTAGCTCACAATAGGTATAACTTAGGTACGGAAGTAGAGATGATTAAATGTAACTACTGAATCATCTTACACAGTTGAGAGGTAGACTGACGTAGGATCCTAAATCATCAGACCCACGTAGGATCCAAGATCATCATACCCACATAGGTTCCTAGTATAGAAGACCCATGTAGGATCCTAGAGTAGTCCCACGTGGATTCCTAGATCGGATCCAAGAGGGATACTGTAACACAAACCCATGTAGAATCCCAAATCATTGACCCACATAAGGTCCATTTCTCTTGATACAGCCAGCTATAACATTCCCGCACTAAGAGCACATGATTCCAGGAGGGTCCGGTCCTCAATCCATAGTTTGATACTCCAACTGCCATGAAGTCCCGTGAAGATTTATCCTAATGGACTGTTATGTTAAAGGGGTCTCAACGGAACAGATGTTGTGTCAATAGGATACAGGGCCTGTAAGTTATTGGCCTTTTAGTCCCGAGGTCCCGGTTAGATTCATGTTCGATCCACCACAATTGTACCCCAACATTATCCTAAACTCATTTGGGGTATACCAAAAGGGAAGCCTCGATCCAATGTTTCCCATGCCATAGACGGTTTGTCAAACGGACTCACGTTGCTCAAGTTATAGTCGAAGAGTGAAAAGGGGTCGAACATGGTCTGGGTCCGGCCCGACCCCGTCGGACCGACCCAGCCCAACCCGGGTCCATCCCGGGGTCCGACTCCACCCACTATGTCCAGTCCGCAATGTAGCTTGCTGGGTGGCCCGAGGTATGGCCCATGGTGCAGCACGTGGTGCGGCCTGCGATGGGTGGCCCACGATGGCGGCCCGCAGGGCGGTCTGCTCGGCTCACGGCTGCCCAGATGACCAGTCTTCCTCCCCGCGGTGTTGTCGCATGCCACGCTATCACAGGTGGCCAGCAGCGAGCTGGATGCCCTCCTTCACCACCATCACCTCGGGTCACGGCTCCCACATGTATGCATCGTGGATGCACGCTGCCGCCTCCCCTTCGCACGGCTGGCCATTTTCCGACCACCACCATGGCTAACAGGCCGTGACCCTCCACTAGTATTGTGGTTGTGCTGCCGCCGTGTACGCGGATGGCTGATGTGTCGGCCACCGCTCCTAAGACCTACTGGTTCTCATCATCATTACCAGTCACTAGCCACCTCCATCGTGAAGAATGCATCAAAAACCACAAATTTCGCGGAGTGTTTGGGCCATGTTCGTTTGGCCCGCACCCTCCGCGTTAGAGCGGTAGAAAGCATTTCATGGTGAGAGAATCAACATAAAATAAATTAACTAAGATCAGTTAAATCACACCCATACCTTTTCACTAATTAGAGGATTCAATAAGGAGAAGATGAAGTCATTGAAGAATGTCTACGTTTGTTGCTTTCACAAAGCGCTTCTGATGCAGGCTCAAGGTCGGTTCCTCGTTCTTCGATTAGGGAGGATGTTCTTCATTGGAGGAAGAGTTTCTCCTTGTTCTCCCCATTTCCAATGATTTCCCCAAGGAAAAGAGGAGCCAAAAAATTAAAATATTATTATCAAATTAATTTACGTTGGCACAATTAATGTTGGCACACATAAATGGCACACATAATTAATTGGAGAGTTGCAAGGTTTTCCCCCATTAAGAGGGGTACAAGTGGTCCCCACCACCATGAATTCATATTGGGAGGTTTTTCTAGCTCGGGTGGTCCCCACCTTCATAATTTCAAAAGAGAGGTTTCAAAAGAAAAATTAAATGATAATTAATTTATTTTTCTTCTTCCACAAAAAGTGAAAAACTATCTTCCACCCTCGACCTACTACGGTCGAGGTGAAGGTATCCTTAAACGAATATAGGTGTTGCAAGTTCAAAGGTGTCCTCAGATTTCAATTTTGAGCACTAGTTCAATAGTTATAATAACCCTCTTGAAATTTTACTGAACATACTTAAAAAAAATTCAGAAATTCATTCCTGGAACACTGTGCCTCAGAATCATGCTACGTCAATTTTTGCAGACGCGTAAAATTCCCATATAATTTAAAAATAATTACATGGAATTTTCTGTTCTTTACACCTTACTTGTGCACTAGTTTATTTTTTGTAGAATACATGATTTTTATGTGGCTATTGTGGCCACATATTATATAAATGGTTACCCATGTACATTCAGCTAAAATAAATGGATTCCCCATGATTGTATGACTTCTCTAATAGCACGCTTAATGAAATTCAATGCTAAATCTGAAAGTATGGTTTTCTCTATTAGGTGATGCAACAAGTTTATGGAGATAATTGTGTGTCGTGGTTTGGTTCCATGATATGATGGATGGAATATGGATGTGTTTTTATGTGTGGGGGGAGATGGAATACCTATGGTTTTACAGTGGGGCTGCAATATACAAGGTTATACAGCATGGATGTGTGATGGTTATGGTGTGGATGTGTAGAGACGCTGCAAAAAGGGCATGTGGCTGTATGTTGGTGATGATGGGGAATTATTGGATAGAGTGAAGTGGGAGTTTTTATGTTAAACTTTTTGTTTGTTTGTTATTGTATAGTGTTAATTCATTATACTTTATAGGAATGTATGGAAGTAAAGTGGAGAATTCATTCCTGGGAAGAACCTAGAAAAATGCCTTATGGAATTTGGAATGTGAATAACCAATGAATAAATGATAATAGGATGGGATTTAATGAACCTATGTGTTTTTAATGTGGTAATATTTGATATTCATTATTTCTATCAAATAGCTAAATGTGGATTAAGAGTACAATGTGATATACAACGTTTTTTATTCTTATTTTGGTGTGGTTGGTTCTGTTATATCTACCCAAGTGTTAGCGGAATTAATATTGTATGTTAATAATTCCAAATGGGAATGTTTAATGAGAAAATTGATGATGGTATTTTTTGTTTAATATGCTCATGTTTATATATAAACTAAATAGTTATAAATATGAAATAAGTTATCTTTATAAGTAAAATGAATTTGAAAAATGATGATAACTGTGGTTGGTGTGGGTGTTAAACATAGATAAAAGTGAAGTTAAATTATTTTATTGGATTTTTCTCCTTGTGAGATGGAATTGGTTGTGTTTCCTATTGTGGATTGTGTTTATTAGTTTCCCGGGTAGTGATGAAATGAATAAATTAATTGTTAATAATGAATTAGAATTGGTTAAATTAGTTGAATATGGGTATTAATTGAGTTTGTGGATGGTTGTGTGGTGGTGAATTTAGAGGTATTAGTGAAGGTGGTATCATGAGTTGGTTGTCGTTTGAAAACCCATCAGTTGGTCTTGGGTTTTTGGTATCATATATATATACACACTTTTATTTCCTTGTGATTTCTATACCCACCCCACTATTGTTGAGAACTATGTGCCGAACACCCCCATCATCATGTCAGAGGGTTTCATTCCCAAAAAACCCTATGGGAGGATGGATGGATGTCCACCCACTCCCCCATGCTCCTTCTAAGAAGTGATATCCCAAGACACATTGGTTATGTTGTGTCTCATGAGGCCCAGGTGTGTGCAGATGAGTTGTTCAATGTGTGTGTGGGAAATTTGTTCTTTCCCAGGTCTCTTGGTGATGATATTTGCTGTGAGGACCATGTTTGTGTAGGAAAGATGTGTTGTGCTTTGTTTACACAGGTGATGGAACTAGGTGTGATACATCAGTGTGTGTGGGTGGGATGTGAGGTTCTTCATTTTCCCGTGTGATGAAACTACCTGTGAGGCCAAGGTGTGTGCAGATAAGATGTGATGTGCTTTGTTTTCCCATGTGATGGGAGTAGCTATGAGGCCTTGGTGTATGGGGGTGGGTTGTAAAATGGTTTCCTCGAAAGAGGTGGGAGCACGAGGATGTTTTTTATTCACAAAGAGTATCTAATGTAATGAAAAGTGGTGCAGTGTACCCAAATCATCAATATTCTTACTATATAACTTTACGTGACTCTCCGTACTTTGTGAGTGTGACCTGGTAAGGTTGGGATTGTTATTATATCTTTTTAGGTGATGTAGTTTCTATTATTTTCTTATAGGGTGTTATTATTGTTCTCTTATCTATTCATGAGAGAGTTTGGTTTATCTTTTGAGTATACTTGTATGCTCACCCTACATATATAAACTACTTTTTGGTTTCCAAGAGGATTACATAGACCGTACTAGACCTCACTAGCTTAGACTTTGTGATAGTTGGCGTATCACTTCTAAGATTTATTTTTTTTATTTAATTTGGAGTTTTAATTTTATATGTAAGAGTTTTATTTAAACATGAATATGGGACGAATTTTGGATTTCTTATATATATGTATATATATATATATTTCTGTGTGTGTGTGTGTTGGTGTTGTTTTGGGATGGACCATCTTATCTCCATATCTCATCTTTCTAAATACATTAATGCCTCCCATATTGTGAGATTGTATACCATTAGTGCTGGTTGCCACCATAGGACCTACTGGAAGTGGGATTTAACAGTCATTATATCTCTTCCTTGATTTAATTCTCATGAGGGGAATCTTTGGAGGGAGGTTGTCGTGACACACCCAATCCCAATTATAGTGGAAGGACTAAACGATATGTGGATCCAACTTATTCACATGAGGTGCAATTAGGGCCTATTTCCCTTTATGATTCCAACACTTGGGATTATGTTTCTACTTTTTATATGGTTTTGGAATGAAAATGGATTGGAAACAACCTCTTTCATGAATAATTCTTGGGTCTTGATGTGAGTGTTACAATTATTTTGAGTAGAATTCATTGAGGATACCCAACCCATAATTATAGTAAATGGATTTTTTATTAGGGGGTATGTTACTAGTCATGTGAATGGGGATTAAATGAATAAAAATAAAGTAAATGGGTATGGGACATTACATCACTCATATTTCACCCAACTATGTTTGGCCTAAGGAGTCGTCATTTTAGAAACATTAAGTTTGGGTCATTCAATGTGGGAGTTCGAAGAAAATATAAAATTTTTTGAACCACATGATCTGACATATGTAATGTCTATAAATGGTGGAGTAATATTTTAATAAACAAATTGTGATGTCTGATACAAGTAGTTGTGTGAAGGAATTTCATATTTCATGAGCAAATTCTCCAAATAATGCATGTTGTGTGAAGACATCTCTTGTATATGTTGATGTGATTTTGGGACAGTTTAAGGGTTTTCATGAATTTTCATTTCTTGTGGGAGAATATGGGATGTTCTGGGTGTGAAAACAACATAAGATATTTGGTCATATGAACAATAGTGTGGATCTTAAACATAAAGATTTCAATACCAAAAATCGGTGGTGACCTATTTATTGAATTTAGGGACCCTTGGAAATTGTGTTGCATTAATTTTCTTATGTTATGAACATGAGGCTGGATCATCCAGCTATCATAGGAATAACACCTATGCCTTTTCAATAGATGGTCCCTCATGGAAGGCTTCCATTTCCCCATACCATACTCATTAAACACCATACCACATACAGTTATGTGACATTTGGGAAATCTACACATGGTGATAACCCATTTAAGGAATTTCCAGCATCCATGAATATTTAGGTGCATACTACATCCATTATCTTGATACTAGGTCATATAAAAGATTAATATTTGTGTATAATGTTTCAATTCTATGGTCAATGAATTTATTTTTCCAAGAAAACTCCAAGGGGATAAGTTTGACCCTTACATCAAGAATAAAAACACATTTTATGACATAAGAATTTTTTTTTGGTTTTATAAATCCCCCCACCATAGAAATTGAGGTGGATTGTAGGTAGAGGGTCTAATTATGAGGAAAACATAAAACATTGGGAAATTTTATATTTCTTCTCATAACTGGGGTTTTCTTCCTGAAACATAGTTTCATGCACATAGAACTCAAGTTGTCCACCCATATTCACATCAGAGTGGTAAATCATCTGCCAGATTTGGTAATAATTGGTGATAGTCTATGATAAAGTTGTGGGGGTGTTATATTTAGTTATAGAGTTCATGAATAGTTGGTGCTGGGTGATAATATGACATGATGAGGTTTTTATTTTAACTAAGGATGAGATAGATGGGCTTTCAAGATAATGGAAGATCCTTAAGGAAACTAAATATCTATTGCACAAGCTAGAGTGGTCCTTTTCCTAGGCTAGGCTATAAAAATTAATTATTATTATAAAGGATAGGATCCAATATTTGGACAACCAACTTATTTTCATTTTTACCCAATAAATTTTTCTATCTCATACCCTAGTGTCTAATTTATTATTAACATAATTCTAACAACCTAACTATTTTTGAAACATTAAACCTACATGATTGATGATCAATGGTTGAAAGAATAGACAAATAAAAAAACACTCATTTATATAATATTATTGGACAACCAGTGAATTGTTAGGATCAGAATGATGCATCGATCACTGTATGGGTTCATATATTTGGGAATCAAGTATATGTGTTTCAGTAGGATCGATATTCTCACCAATGCATATGGTGCATGAGTTCTCAACCCAAAAGGTTATTCTAATTCTACATGATCATTGGGGAAAAGTATTGAGAAGTTAAATTATGGAACCCCAAAATTTGTAACATTTAATCGGTGCAGTTGGATGGAGGAAAACTATTGTCCATGATAGTAACACATGTTCTTACACCATTCAATAGAATATGTCACTTTTTTGATGTGATTCTAGGATGGTAGGATATACTATTTGTCCACAAACCATCATTATAGTGGATACAACTAAAATATTCGAAAATGGGATCCTCCTGTGCCATTTCCATGGAAGATAGGTGAGCCTATTTTGCCAAGGACTATAATAGTATGGGATCCCATTTGTAACACCCCAGGTAAATAAAGAATAGAAATTTTCATATTTATCCATATTTTTGAATAAAATATTAATATGACTTTAAAGGGGATGCTATGCTCAATGGCGTACCCAACACGCAACAACGAGTTTCTTGGGAATCTTACGTTGCACTCTAATAATAAAATAATATTATTTTAAATGGTAGTTAACATGTAGCCGTTGTATTAGCGGGAATGGATAGAAATAACTAAAATATGATTATATATGTACTTAAATATTTTTACATTTATACAACAAAAGATAAAGGCTTAAAATACGGAAAGAATTCAATTTTTGGCGTATATGCCCTAGT
Source organism: Viscum album (assembly GCA_963277665.1). NCBI lineage: Eukaryota > Viridiplantae > Streptophyta > Magnoliopsida > Santalales > Viscaceae > Viscum > Viscum album. The sequence goes on along the minus strand of OY728120.1, from coordinate 1,758,508,785 downwards.
TTTCACTAAAGGTTCACTTATCACCTTTTAATGGAGATCTGTCATTAAATATAGTTTTGTTCACTCCTAAACATTCTTTTGGACCAAATAAAACTCTTATTAAGAATCGGGACATCAAAATTTACTTTGTGTAAATTTTTGGTATCTTTCTGATAAAGTTCATTTTTTTAATGAATAGTGTAGAATGTTGTGTTTTAATTCAAAACCTCTTTTTAATCTAATTTATTTATATGATTAGATAATATTTTGAATTGGTTTTAAAGTTAAATTAGAAAATATTTTTACCATTTTATCCAATGGTGGTCATTGGAATCAATTTCACTTTGAAATTAGACTTAAACTGGTGTCAATCTTTTGATACTTATTGTTTTGTAAAAACACGCTATTTGCTCTGGCAGCGGGAATTAATTATTAAATTAATTAATGTGACTTATATTATTTGAATTTTGTAAAAAAGACTTCATTTTTGAATTCGGAGTATCAAATATAGCTTAGGGTGAATTTTTTGTAATTTTCTGAAAAACTTCAATTTTTGATGAATAGTGAAACCACTAAGTGATAATCAAGCAAACTGATTTTTCAGTTAAATGAAAGTTTACCACTAATGTGTATTTAATTTTGAAAATCCGACATACATGGTTGTCATTAAGAAGTAAAATGTGGTTCAATGAGATTATAATAATTTTTTGGTGAATAGTAACTTATTAAGTTTTTAATCGCGATTAGTGGTAATTAGTGTAGTTTAAGGTATAAATAATGCTTTAATAAAATGAAATGACGTAGAAACATGTCCCAACCTTATTGGTTGTGTCATGGCCGACCAAGACAAGCCATGGGTCAACTTTGGGACCCCATGGATCCACTTTAGTTGGAAAATGACAATAATATATTTTTATTTAATGTTAAAGTGAAAATGACACAAACATAATATGTTTTACGAAAACAATTTTTAAGTGGGGTTATACAAGTCCAAATTTGGATTATAAATAGTCATTGGAAATCTAAAAAGATTTCCTATATCATAGTATTTTTTTTATAATTTTTAGACATTAAAGAAATTAAATTATTTATGACATAATAATGATGCAGCGATGACATCATTATTTGACGATTTAATTAAAATGGAAAGATAATGAAACATCTACAAACTACGCATGGGAAAAACCAATTGGATGAGTGGATTTCGAAGCCTTATCACCTTATCCACGAATTCAATCAATGTGGGACCTTTTAAAATCGAAACACATTTTCAAATAAAGTAATATTTCTTACTTTCCAAAAGTACCCCTCCTCTGCTCTTATAAAAGGCCCCCACCTCTACCTCATTTCACACACTTCTCAAGCCTTTTGCTCGGCCAACCCCTGCCCACTTGCTCTCTCCACATCCCTCTCCTCATCCTAGAGGACTCCCTTTGGGCAGAATCCTTTCAAAGTAAGCCTTTAGGCTTAAATCAAAAGGAGTTACACTTTTAAAGGTAATTCATTCTCTCATGTTCATTTGTTTTATTTTGCTTCTCCAACCCCCTAAACTCTTTTTATTTACTTCTTTTGTAACAAAACCAGTATCTTCTATATACTAGGATGTTTTTATAAGATTTATTCATGCTACACTATCACACAACTACATCAAATGGTTAAAGAACATACGGTTTCCGTGGATGGTGAAATTCTGCCTCCCGAAACGATGATTGTTCAATACTCATTTAACACCTTCAAAGGTGGCCATTATGATGTCACTATTTTTATATATGATATATAATATGTTTATGTTTTATTTATGCTTCTGTATTTTTCATTTTTGTCTTACCGTTGTGGCTTCCATTATGGGTATACGCGATATCTTCATTTAAGGAAGTGCGGACTACCGCCCCCTCAAAGTGATTTGATTCGTTAAATACCATATGTGGGATGTATAAAGGATGGAAATATGATATTATATATGATATTATACTGGAATTATAATATACCTTTATATCATTATTATTCCATTCTATAAAATACGAAATAGAAATGAAAGTAGCGTTCATGCGTACGTACGGCTTACCGTCTCCATGAACGGTGCATTTCATTTCTTACCTCTAAATGATTATGTAATGTTATAAATTCATGCATGTACTGGATATATATGACATATATGATATCTACATAATGAATACAATTCAGGATATAATAAACATTTTTCCACATGAACAACATGTAATTGAAAGAAGACCACTTTCGACTTAAGAACCAAATATCGGCAAAACAAATATTATTAACTTAAATGATTACATAATGTTTGTGACATGGTAATAAGTGGTATAAAAGTAATAATGAACTTGAAAAAGGGTTCTTAAGGAATTATAAATTAACTCAAGTTTATTATTCAGGAGATTAAGGAACGATCGAGTCAAGTCGGACCCGAGGTAAGGAATCCTACAACTCTCTTTCTTTTTAAGTACACTCTTTTATGTCATTTCTTTTAAGCTCATCTTTCTTATGATTGGGATGTTATTTTATATTACTCCAACTGTAATTTTTATGTTCATGTGATGAGAGACCCTATTCTCTCTCAACAATCCATTTTGGAAGTTTTGTGTGGCGCCGTTAGGCTGCCGAATTTTCGTAAGGGATTTTTCATCTCACTTTTATTCTCGTGAGATTTATGCTACATTTGCCACAAATTCCATTGAGTGGTGTATGTACTGCCCATTATTCTACTCTTTGTGTAATATACTTTCGTTTATGAGTATTTACATCAATGACCTATTGTCTTTCTTTCATGGGGTGTATGTTTTGAAAGATACCCAAGTCGGTAAGGGAACCTTTCACCCTCCTCTTTTTTAAAAAGACTTCTTTTGTTGGGTATTTTAATTTACATATTGTTATGTTGGTATATGTTATCATATATCCTTATTGATGTAAATTTTATGTCCAAGTGATGAGATACTCTTTTTATCTCTCATCAACTCTTTTTGATGTGATGTCGTTAGGCTGTCAAGGGAACTTTTTAACCCAATTTCGATTTCTTTGGGTTCAACATGTAGTCATTGAATATGTCATCCATTGAATATGTGTGAATGACCTTTTATTGTTTTACACTTAATATCCACTTATATTGGGTGTATTTATATTTTTCACACATATTTTTGAGATTGATTTGTCCTTAATTTAAGGATACCTTCTTTATAAGGGATTTCATCACATTTGACATTTCTATTGAGGGTTCATTGTTGTTATGCACCAATTCACTCTTATATGGTGTATATACTGTCCTTTGGAGTATTATATCATGAATCCTTTTATTCTCATGATATTATAAAGTTCTGACTAAATGTTATTCCTCGATTATTGTATTCAAGTGTCTCTAATTTTGGTAAAACCCCTTTAACCAAAATATCATTTTAAATGTTTTAATTATTTGTTCTTATTAATATCCATGTTTTCAAAATGGTTTTAAGGATTTATTTATATGGATATTAATGGTTTAAAATGTTAAAAGCTTCAAGTTGGTATGGGACACTTTGATTCAAAAATCTCTTTATTAAATGTTTTAAATGGTTTTGGAAATGGTTTCTTTTTGAATGGATTCATTATTTCAATATCCTAAAATGTTATATTGTGATTGAAATGTGGAAATGTTATGTTTCCTTTATTCATGTTTATGTGATACGATTATGTTATGGTTCTTGGGCATTGTTATGAAGAACGGGTGGTTCCGTGATAAACTAAGGGCGGGTGAGCCCGATATAGCTCTCCAATGCATTGGGTAACGCGAAGGAGTGAAACGTTAAGGTTTCTCCGAAGAGATTTTTAGGGAATATACTGTGATGGGTATTCCAAACGTAACCAAGAGGGTTACTCCCTACGTAAGAATGTTATGAATGCCTCAAGTTACCTTTATGTCATATGATTACTATGATTTATTCATGATTTGATGAGGTAGGTTAAAGTGCCTATGTTTTATGGGTAAATTATGATTTCATTCTTGTGTGTATATGAACTCATGTTTCCTTTCCATATTTTTATATCCCTTACTGAGCTTTTTATGCTCATCCCAAGTTTTTGAAATGTTTTTTTCAGGTCAAGGGAAAGGTACATGATAAGACGATAAAGTCAAGGATGTGTTAAGAAAGATTCCATGTTTTATTTTCAATATGTTTCCGTTGATGGGAATAATGGATACTATATTTTATGTAACCACTTTGTTTAAATGTGGAATGTAATGCAAGTTTCATGATCTAATTCTCTAAAACTCTAAACCTGAAAAGATCCTCAATGTGTAATCTTGTAATAACTCAAGATTAAGTAAGTTTTAAGGCTGGGGCCTTATACCATTTGTACCTGAATGTTAATAATTTATATACATTAATGGAAATATAGTGTGAATATTGATGAGAAACATGAAAAAAGTGTTTAAGAACTCTTAATCCCTAGAGGAAGAGAGTTTATGTTCATACAACCTTGGATGAAGGAAATTTTTTTGTTTCATATAAGGTTATATAAACCTGACATGAAAGAAATGAATGAGGGTCTAGTTACACACAATAATCACTTCTATGGGGAGAAAATAGTTTATAGATATGATTCTAGTACCACATACATATGGATTTCATACTATCTTGTTATAAAATGAGTCACTAAAGTTCGATAATTTAATGAGATGTACCAGAAAAAGGTGTGAATGGTGGGGTGATTTATGAATGGGCCTAAGATATGAGATCTCGGTGTCCCTATGTATCCCATGAAATAGGAAAGTATGATATAATAGTTCTGAAATTTGTTATGGTAGGAGAGTAGAATTTTAAAGCTATGAAATTCTATTAGTGAGGGAATAAAGTTTTGTGTAGCTTTTAGTCATGTGGTAGGGACTACCCCATGCAGTTTAACGTCATGCATAAAGGACACAAAAAAGTGGGAAATTGTTCTATGGGGGACCAAAAAATACACTAAAAATATAGGAATTGAGGGACTAGGGTTAGAGTGTATATATTTTATGTTCATAATAAATTGAATAATTGGTTTTGTGTTAGCTTATTTCCATGTAGATTAGACTGACATGTGGGTTATTTCTAGAATGCTCAGGTCATATGAGAAAGAGTACAAACCCAATATAAATAGTGGGAAAAGGATTCCTAAAAATAAAAAATGTATCTTGAAGAAGATTTAAAAAAATTATGGTAATGATGTTTGGACCATTTGGATACCCTATTTCATAATTTTTATATGTTCCCAACAAAATAGGGAAAACACTACAAAGGCTCAAAAGACCATAAGACCTATGCTCATTGTTGGAAAAAAGCATTGGTGAGGAACCTATCCAATAAAAAGGGACTGTATAATAAGAGAAAATATAATATAGTATGGGAGGGTCGCGATGCCTCAAAATTTCATATTCAACATGAATGAGTGCATGAAAGGAAACACACTGTGTGACGAAACTCATCTTGTTTAATGGAAGAAGGGAAGAGATGTAAATTTTGACTAATGATATCTAAATAACAAATAGTTGTGAATAATGGGTGGGAAATAACTACCATCTGTGTTCAAAAACACCAGTTCCATGACATCATCAGACATTAATGGGGTGAGAAAATACTGGACCAATCATTGACCATTTTGAAAACATTATCACAATTACATAATGTTTAATTCAAGGTTTCTTCTCTATGTGGGAGACAATACTATTTTTTACATACACCATCATCAATGTGTACCATGTTCAGACCTAGAGGATAATGTCGATAATAATTATGAAATTATTTATGTTTGGATATTGATACGAGGGTACATCTAGAAATAAATCAACACTCTGGGGGCTATACCATTGTGCACATGAGACCATTGAATTAGTGAAATAGTGAGAAAGTGTTGAATTTATTATCAAGGGAAAGTCCCTAATACAATTAGTGGTTATAATGAGATGAGAAAACGATATCCAAACATATCCATGTATCATATATAAATTTGAATAATGAAATATGTTGTTTTATAAGGCACTACAGCAGGTGACTGGAAACCAAATTGGGATATCCTCTCAATATAGGGCCTCAGTATCCAACATTTTTTCATAATTTTTATAATCATGTGAAACATGTAATTTAATTTCTTATTGTATGAAAATTGTACATGAATTTTAATGTCTTATGATGAAAATGTTGTATCATTCAATTTAATGTTTTATAATAATCTCTCTATCATATAATTTAGCCTCATGTGACCATGATATTTGGAACATAGTTTAACATTGTATAGTGAGGATGATAGATCATATAATTTAATATTTTTTGAAAATATTGTTTTATTTCATTTTAACGTCATGTGGATCACCTGTTAGATACTCAGTTTAACATAATATTGTGAAGATGTTGAGTCTTAAAAAATAACATATTGTGACAAGGATATTAGGAATATTTAAGTAAATTACCTATTGGGAAATCCTACCATTGAGGGAGGGGTAGTACACCTACTATCTATAGATATCAAAGACTATGAACCATTATTATAGACCTTATGAATCAACGAAGGTCCCTACCATTTACTATCAATATTTATCATCTTCTTCCCAAGAATCATTAGCATCCTCAATGCCAATACCATGTCACCCGAAAGGAATGAGCATATGTGAACTATTTTTTTGGACTCTGGCTACCCGTTTATAGTGATATTTGAGGTTGTGTAGTGCAAGGAGTATATTTTAAAAAGGGATTATAGTTTTTATAAATAGATCTCAAATGTATTTTATTGTGTCTTCTGATCATAAATGACCGCCTAGAGTGACAATAACAAAACCTATATGGTCATTACTACCACAATTCCATACAATAGGGAATCCATGGTAGCTTGGGTGGAATGTTGAGTCTTTTTTTGATAATACCAAAAGAAATTAGATAGATTTCAGGTATAAATCTTTTTATTTTTACACATAATGCTCTATAGGATATTAGTGAGGGGTTTTTAAAATGACCAAATATTCCTATTTTTAGGTGTCTCATAATGGGAGGTATTATTAGAATAGATGATATATATGTTATAAAACTTCTTTATGATTGTAGATAGAATTTTTATTTTTTCCTGTAAGGATGGTGTGAGGGATATTGAATCAATTATTGTTGTCGTACTTCAAGGATTTGATCGAAGAATAAGTATTAACCAGCATTAGGGAAACTACTTCTTACAAAGTTGGGAAGAATTCAGTAATAATCAAAATAATCACATATAGAAGAGTTGTCACTGGTAGATCTAGGCCCGCCCTATCAAGAACCCGTGTAGAAATGGTAATGGAATACATGATGGCATGGAGGATATAAGGTATATAAATAATGAAATTGTCCTAGATATATCACACATGACACCTCTTGGTTATCATAATGCAGTCTCATACAATGGTCCTCCAAAATTACCCTTATATTTGGATCTAAATAGATTTATTTAACAAAACATGATGGGTCACACTTTATCTAACTTGGTCTTATTATAGAATATGAGGGATAAATCTTACATGAATCCAATATATGATGAATCCATCATTTCTTTACCTATAGAGAACTAACTTTGAGGTTGGACCATACAAGATGGTAAACATCACTTCATGCTAATCGTTCTACTCATTCTCAACTTTGTTAAATGTGAGGGATGCATGATGGAGGTGCTCTATGAACTAAGTTATCCATTTGAGTGCTTCTGAAATCACATGGGAATTTGGAGGTTCCTCTAATGAATTAATTATAGCAAATTGGTTGACCAGAAAATCCGAAATATTGTATGTGATTGGGGAAAGGAATCTCTAGTGTACCATGTGAATGAAAAGGTCACGTTTTCCAAGATTTTAAATAAAAGTTGCAAAGAATTCCATTGAATCTTCTAAAACATTTTAGGACATAGGAACTTGTCTAAGCTTTGTATCATAATGGAAAAATGAAATTATTTTTCGAGTGTGCCCCAATAGGGGGATGATCTCTTGATTCTAACAATAGAGTTGTTGTTGTTCTATTTGAGGACTGTATCTATATAACCCATAACATATAGACACAAAACATCAATCATGAGATCCAACTTGAGTTTATTGTTATGGTATTTGTACTCTACTTTTTAATTGGTTCATAGGTATAAAAAAGGGAAAATGTCAGATATTAGATAATGTGTGTGAGTCATAAAGACATTTTGAAGTCCACTATGTTGAATTATGGGATACTATATCTTTAGTTGGTCAGGATTTAAGAGGAATTATCAAAGTGATTCGTCTATCATTAAATATCCTGATCAATGGAGATGATTGATTCATATATGATGTTTAAATCTAAAGATGGTTCCTTAGAGGCCATATGTGTTTCAAGAAAATAAAAAATATATTGTCTCTTATAATCATTTGGATGAAAAAACTAATGTCAAACTATTGAAAAATTACATCCATCTATGCTAATTCCACATTCAGTATGGGGTGTGTGAGGATGTATTGAAATGGTTAGATGGGGGATAATAGTTTTTTTCATGATGTTGTGTGTAGGGAAAAAATTATTGATCCTCGAAAATGACTTTTATGATACTCTTCTCAATGGAATAATATCTAGTACGAGTGTCCATCATCATAAAATAGATATAATAAAATAAGTTATTTATTCATTATTTTTTATTCAAATCCAAGAGGGAACCAAGGGATATATCTTTAGTGGTATCATAAAGGAAGAGTGTCTTTTATTTTATTGGTGGATTTAGGATCGAAGGATTTCAAAGGCACAACTTGAGTTCCTCGACTATATACTAGAACTCATCATCACATTGAAAAGTGATGCCTTTTTTGTGAGCATCAAAAAGGTATACACATACTATCTAGGTTGGTGGAAAAAACTATATATATGCCCAGTGGACTCAATGGCCTCCAAAATCATGGAGTTTTTTTATAGGTGTAATTTCGATGAAGTAATTTATATTTACTATATCGATAATGATGCCTCGATCCCTGAAAAAGAAGCTGACGATCTTCCCACAAGTGACCCTAAATGAACCGTTTAGAGGGATCATTTTCATGATATGATAGAAGAATTGGAAAAAAATTCTTAATATCATTTAGATGTTCAACATGTTAGATGGATTTGGCTATCAAGTCATACAAATAGAACCCCACTAGGCACTTGATGAGCATCTTGAATATGAAATACACGGAACAATGTTAAGTACCTCCAGCATTCACTATGCCAAAAACATAACATAGAAATAAAAGGTTTATTGATGTGAGCTAAATGTGGTGGATTCATTATCCTTAAGGACGTATAGATTTCATGATGCTTTAAATACCCATCCATGAATTACTAATCCTATAAATTGGATGTTTTATTAATTTTGGCTCAGTCACAAGAATAAAGAAACTGTCCTTCCGGTAATGGAGATTGAGGTCCAACAAGTCAATATATTCATTGATATAACAATTAAATGTTCAATATAGGATATGTTTTGATATAAATTTGATTTAAGGTGATTTCATAGCAGAGGTATACATGATGAGCTTATTGTCTTTGTCCTCATCCAAAAAACTATATGAGGTTTGCTTCATTCTAGGAATTGGTTCAAACCTATGGTGGAAAATAGGAAGGACATAATGGAAGAAGAGAACCTAGAGATCAATCTTAGATGTATCCTTATTGTTCTATAAAAACACATAATAACGATTATTTATTAATTAAACATAACAAAATAGCTCATCTGGAGACCATATTGATCTAATTAGGGAAGTATGTATTTTTATTACATAAGTATTTCATTATAGGGATCAAAACATATGATATTTAAATATCAGTTTTTAGAAATATGAAACATAAAACATGATAATACAATACATAATAAAATAAAACATTATTATAATCCATGTGAATGGATAATTCATGGGATCACCCTATGATTCTTTTACTACATCTTATATCATGGGGTAATACATTAAAGGAAATGGTTAAGCAAGAGCCCAACAATGGAATAATAAAGGGATACATTTTACAAATGATTAAGAGACATATAAATAATAAAATGAGTTATATAAATAAAACATGAACCATTGATAAGTAGGAAAATCATAATAAAAATACCAATAATCATAACATTAAAATGTGGCCACAACATTTAAATGATATATAAATAAGAATATCACCAATGCTTATCACCTAGTGGTTTTAAATAAATATTACTTAGGGTATTCACCAAGGAATCAAAAAAAATTCATCTATATAGAATAATTATTCCCCAAGGAATTGGATAACTAACATAGTGAACAATTTATATTAATAGATTAATTTTAGTTACATATATTATAATACATAATTTTATGGGATACACATGGAAAATAATGAATGGGGTTCTAATGAAAATCAAGTAGTAAAAAAGTACATAAAGTCATGATTATGAAATCATTACTTTCCCATTAAAATTGAATTTGGGATATAAATATGTAATTACCCAATTATATAAATAATTTTTACATCTACTTGAACACCTATGGAAAAATATAAGTATTGTGTAATCAGAAAAAAAAATTATAATTTCTCATATAAAAGAGAAATAATTTTGTTATCATAAAGGGTATAAAACATGAATTTATCAAAGGGAAAATGACAGGGAAATAGTATATACAATTTATAAAAGACAATTATTACAGTAATGGTATAATATAATGTGGGAAATGGTAAATTAGTTATGATATTAGGATATATGCCACAATAAGGAAACATTAAGGGAAAAGAGAAGTGGATATTTCCCTTACCATGAAGAGTTTCTCATAAATCATTAGGATTAATCCAGTAGGGATTAAGGAAACAATTGGGGACTATTTCAGAGGTAATGTAAAAAAGGAAATCATAGTGAATGGATTCAAAATGAAGGGGAAATGAGATATGATGTTATTTATTGAAAACGTGTAGGAATTATTTAATAATTTTCCAAATTTATGTCTTGGGAATCAAGGTTCTGAAAAATGAAAAACCATTGGATTAACCATTGTTTTTATTATGGTATTTTACATTTGAGATTACGTTTATGATATTTTAATCCATTATAACCGAAAAAAAATATTTTAATACATCATTGGACTTGGAAAAGTAGATTTATCATTAATTTATGTTATTAGAGTTACATTTTTCATTTTAGATATTGAAAAGTAACTTATAGTTTTGTAAATTTTTTAAAAGTTATTAAACTATATAAAATTAATAGAATAACATATTATTAGTCTTATATTGTAGTATATTAATTATAACATAATTTTAAACTAATTATGAAATTATAATAGATAAAAAAACCAAAAAATGAATTTGAACTATTCAGTAAAAAATATGTATTTTAAAAAATTCTAAAAAATTCACCCTAACATTATTTCAACATGATGATTTAAAATTAATATTTATTTTTTCCAAAAAAATTCCAAATATGATAATTATAAATTTTAAAAACAAATAATCTAATATATTGAAAATCTTTCATTTTTAAGACAAAGTCTAATTTTCGACACAGATAAAAATTTCAAGGGACGTTATAAAATTATTTTATTATTTTTATTTAAATAAAATGGTTTTAAAATACTATTTCATTAAAATATTTTTTTTAGAATACTTGAATTAATTATAAATGTATATGTATATTCTAAATATAAATAATTATAGGTTATTTGTTCAAATAGTCAATTTATCATATTAGTCTTATATAAAAATATAATCTATTATAAAAATCATTCCCAAATTAAGATTTATGGAATAAAAATTTTATCAATTAAATATATATTATAATTTATGTAACTATTTCTTGGATACATAACCCCTTAGTACACCCGGATACACCATTTGGGAATTGTGTGCACTGAGGGATGTTTCATGTGGTGGCTCTCCAAACATTGTCCATACGGTAAAATCAAATAAATTGAACATGTACCAAATGATATTTCACTAAATAATAAATTTATGATGATTGACATGTGATTTTTCAAGGGAAAACACCAGTTATGCTACCTCCCTCCCATGTTCTAATAAATGGGCTTCAAATGACATGACTCCACTAGGTGACCCCATCAATTCTCCTTTCAACATCAATTATAAATTCTAATTACTATATATAAAAAATAACTATTATTGTAAAATTATTAACAACTGTTATATTTCACAAGGTCAAATTTACCAATGTTTATATCGAACAATGATCATATAACTATTCCAAAAGTCACGTTATTCATTATAAAAACCACGTCATTATTTCACTTGAAATAATAAACAATTCTCCTTATGTTATTTTTTTATTTTATAATATGATGGTTGGTTTACTAATATTTTAATTAATTTTATAGTTTTGGTCATAGGGGAGATGTTTCTACAATATTTGGGAAATCAGATTTTTCTAATTTTATCTTTTTTATTTTATATTTTTTCATCAATTATAAAGTTTATAATTTTCATTGGATTTTTAGAATACTAATTTAATGATAACTATTATTGAAATAAGGTTTTTTTGGTTCCACTATATTTGGTACATCAATATTATTATATAATATAAAAAACATTTTATCTTAAAAAAACTATAATTCAAAAAGACTAAGTCATTAACTTCATATCCACATTAAAAATTTCCTTCTTGAAATTTCAACAGATATTCTATGATGAGAATAGGTAATGGTAATTTTGTTTCATTTTTTCCTATAGTTATAATTAATCACCTTTTTATTTATAGATTCTCCACAACACTTTTACATAGTGATTTATCTTATTGCTTAGAAATTGTCTCATCAGTCCATGATCTCTACTGGCTGCTCCTCATAAGAGATGTCATTTTTTAGTTATACCTCCTCTGGATTAAGTACATGTGAGAGACCAGGAATGAACATGACCAAGAGGTATATGTGGAATACATCATCAAATTGAGCCAGATTAGGTGTAAGTGATTTGTAGATAGGCCACTTCTATTATACGATCAAGGATTTCAATGGGGGACAATGTACCTAGGGATAAAATTTCATTTCGTTCCAAACCTCACGACTGTCTTTCATGGTGAGATATGATAGAATGAAATTGTATCCAACAACAAACTCAAATTTCCTTTGATGGTTGTCACTATAGTTAATTTTCAAACTATGAAAAAATGATAAATGATTTTGATGCAATGAATCTTTCATTCCATCTACTGCATAAAATCCGGCCAAGGTATATTTATCTCTACAACTTCATCTCAATAAGTAAAAATTATAAATTACCTCCCATATAGAGATTTTTTTTGGTTTCCACATGAATACTCAAGTGGAAGCTATTTATGTATGATAACTTAAGTAGTGGTATTTTTTGGTCCCATCCTACTTTAAATTCTATTTACCATGTTATCATAATGTACATATATTTCTTAGTAGTCCATTATGATTGTCCATCTGAATGGGGGTGACATGCCATAATGAAATTCAATATAGTATTCATATCATGTTTAATAGTTATCCATAAGTTATATATTAACCTTGTATTATGATAATAAATGATATAAAGTGGTATCCCATGAAGCTTCATATCTTCACCTATATATATCTTATAAATCTATTCAAGTGATAAATTATCATGAAGAGAAATAAAATAAAAATTCATGGTCATTAAATCCTAATTAACTCATAACTCATTATTTAAATTGGATGTTCTAGGGAGACTAGTGATTATGTCAATTGTGATATCATCAATCTTCATTATTGCTATGGGTTGTGGTTGTAATACAACTATATAATGTTTTTCTATTCATTCACTTGTTGGGACCCCAATAAGCATATAGTGTAGTCATCAATATACCTTTTTATATTCTCTCAATAATAATTATCATGATGGTCCCTTTAAATTTTTTTCTTCTAGGATATATAGACAATATAGAGATATGAGCTTAATATATCTAATACTTTATTATCTACTTAATATATTGGACACGTAGGATTGTATAAAATTTCAATACATCATGCAAATAAATATTTCACTTAAAAAACATCCAACTCTTCACAACCTCTATCTTATTTTGTATCAAATAATATTCTCTTTGATCTCACTTAATATTCTATAATAATTATGGTTGAGAAATAAATTGGGATATGAAAAATGATGCACATACCCATATGATTCCACATCCAACCATAATTGGTAATTGATCAATGGATCTACTTTAATCCTCATCATTACAAACACAACATGGCCTTTCCAGCATAACGCATTAGCGATTTTGTTTCTTTTCAAGGGTGATAAAGAATTGAACAAACATAGTCTTTTATAATATGTAACCATATCATTTGTGTCATGTTAAATTATACTTTCATGAATATATAATTAAAACATTAGTTGTATATATATATATATATGAAATATCTCCCAATAAAAACTGTTCCCCCATATCATCAAAAATAAAATGAATATAGCTAAATCCCTTACATGTATATGAAAATTCCATTCATGGGTATTTTACTGTTGAGATGTATAAGTGATCACCCAATAATGTTTCATGAGGACACACCCAAGACCATTCAGAGATGCATCAAAATAAATAATGAATCTTTTTCCGACATAGGGTGTGGATAACATAGGTGGAGTAAAAAAATCCATTCTTTAGATCATTAAAAAAATTAAAACACCTTTTTTTGGTTTAACATAGATCATTTTCAGGTTAACAAGGATAATGGATTATAAAGACATGAAAATTCATCCACAAACTTCCTGTAATATCCTGTTAAACTAAAGAAACTATGAATATCTTTTATTGTTGTAGGACTCTTCCACACCAATAAAACATTTTTCTTGGTGGGGTCGACTAAGATTCCTACATTGGTTATAATTTTCACAAATAATGAATCATTTTGTAACTGGAATTCAATTTTTTCCTGAATTTTCCAAATAGTTTTTCCTTTCATGTATTTTTCAAACTAACCCTTTGATGATCCTCGTGCTACTGATGAAATTTGGAATATTTCATTATATAAACAATAAAAACTACCATGTGTTTATCATTTTTGGCTATAAAGACTCTATTAATAAAGTTAATTATCGTAAAAGGATAATTAGTTAACTTATAGAGCATATAAACAAACTCATAATGACCTTATCTTGTTATAAATTATGTCTTTGGAATGTCTTCATTATTCACCCACAATTGATGATACCTAGATCTAAAGTCAGTCATGTAGAATAATTGATCCACATTGAGTTGGTTGAATAAATAATCAATCCTTAAGAGAGGGTACATGTTATTCATTGTGATTCAATTATGTTATTTATAATAAATACATAGACACATTTATCCATCCATCTATATTAGAAAGAGAATTGGTTCTCCCCAAGGACACACACTTGGTTTGATAAATATCTTCTCCAAAAGATCTTGAATTCTTTTCTTTAATTTTCCTAAATCCTCATTTTCTATTATATATGGGGTCTTCGATGTCATCTTGGATATAGGTATGAGTTAAATGTAGAACTCTACCTCTATTTTTGGGGTAGGTCTAGGTAACACTTTAAGAATCATGTCAATGAAATACTGAATTGAGGGGACATTTTCAATCATTATACCTGCATTTTATTCTCCCTCTTTAATAATAATCTCTATAACAAAGGCTATAGGTGGTTTCTCTAAACAATGATCAAGATAGGTTATATATCGTTTGAAAATAAATCTAGGTTCTCCATTCAAGACAACTGAAATTTAATTTCTCATGTAGTTTATCTTATCATTATCCAATCCAACCCTAGTATAATGTTGACTTCCACTATGGGAATTCCTTATTTTTTGTGAAGACATTTAACTAAAAAAATTTAATACTTGAGAATATAGAAAATGTTGACGTTAGAATAATTCCTATAGGAGTCTTGACTGATTACATTACTTCATGAATCTAATGGATTTATACTATGTTCGATGAAAATAGGGAAGAAATAAATGAACTTGTGGAACAAAAATAAAATAATGTACATTATAGCTTTTAGAGAACAATGTTTTTTACACAATATCATTTGGAGACACAACTTCAGCTATCATGATAGATAATTTCATAGTTTCTCTGTTGTACTATTATATAGTTTGTGGTGGTTTCCCTCCATTTTCTTTTGATTTGTAAATATAATGGGAAAGTTCTCAAACTGTCCAAATATGAAGAAATAAACTTTTTATTGTCCTGAAATCATCTTCCCTTTTTCATTAGTTTTGAAAAGTTTAGGCATCACCTCACCATGAATGTTATGAGATATATGCCCATCTCTTCCACACATACAATGATTTACAAACCCAAAAAAATAGTTTCCCAGAAATTCATCCCACACTTGTTTCATGTGGGATGTTTCACATTCATTCCTCCTCTTCCATGAAAAGATTTTTTCCTTATTTCTGAATACATTTCTCTCTTATTCTCATTAGACATATATAACCAGTGCATCTCTTCAAAATCCAATTAAGACTTTATTTCACTCCATACTATCCCATAATATCTTCAATTATCTCTATTTTCTAAATTCCTATGTTGATGGGGTCTCAACCCATTAAATAATATATCATCCCTTTTCATTAAGATCCATAACAAATATTGTGGTATATTTATGGAATTGAGAAATGTTAATTACATAACTTCCCATTGATTTATTTTCCTTATACTTATGAACATGGAATTCATTCTCTATTTTTGTTTGTACTAAACATGGAAAATAACTATTAAAAACCCTTCCCATGAACTCGTCACACTCTATAGCATAAGTATCCATTTTTTTGAATCTTATTTTAAAATATTGTCAACCACTAATCAGCTTCTACTTCAATGTATTATACTTCCAGGGTGACATTCTATAGATATGAAGAGTATTTTATAGAAAATATGTTTTCTTTAGATGTAATCCATTATTCAAAAATCAATGTGTGGGAAGATCCACTTAAAGAATGTATTCAATAAAACATGAAGGGCTCCAAAAATGATACCTTAGAGGGGAATATTGTCACTATACTTGATTCTTGTTGTTATTATTATCATTAAATAGTTGATTTATCATCCTTATGAAATTTCCCATTCCATCTCCCATCATGAAAGGAAGGAATTCAGTGCATCATCAATTAGACTCATCATTTACATGGTTCCTCCAAATTCTAGCCATTTTCCATAGTGTACAAAACCTTAAAAATAAATTTATTACATTTATAAATACTATAATTATAAAAGGATTTTATTTCATAAAAGGTCATGAATAAATATTTTATTCATTAATATCCTCTAATAACAATTTCATTTCTATATATCCCTCATAATTTTCCATAAAAATTATTTGATAAACTAAACATATCTTATAGGAGTGTAAAATATTGTTTGTAGAGAGAACCCTCATCATAAACTAGTGAGTTATCGATTAGATCTTATTATTTTCTTTCTTATGTTTTTACACCTAGGTATTTTTGTCCCAGAGCCACATACCCAACTGTAGTATCCATACATGGAATTTATTTCTTGAAAACCACTTTCTTATCACAACATGAAAATTCAAGTAATTTATCATACATTTAGATGTATCCCTAGGTTTAAAAATATTGTTTTCAAGTCATTATTTCATAAAAATACTAGTCCTTCCTCTCTTAATAACTATAAAATCCCACCTTTTATTATATAAACATTTCATTACACTATACCAAAAAACTAGATTTTTTAATGTTTAGTTTATGGAAATTGAGAACATAAAACCTAAAAACCTGAATATTTCTATCAATCCTTCTAGAAATATTCTTCATGATTGAAAAATATGTTAATTTTACTATATATAATATCTGGGGAATACACATCAATGGAAATGGGTGAGCATGATCCCAGTAAAAGAACAATTAAGGGATACATTTAGCATTTGATCATGAGATATTCTAATAAGAATATGACGTAAAAAAATATATTGTGATACATAGGACACAAGGTGTGTCACAATAAAAATAACCTTAATCATAATATAGAAATGTGGATACAATATCTAAATGATATATTCTTAAGCTTATCATCAATTATTATCAACAAGGTGTTATAAATCAAAATTACCAATGTTATTCACTATGTTAATGTAAAACATATCATATGAGTAGAAAATTAATTACCCATTGATTTAGGTCACAATAAAGGTGCACCTTTATTATTAAATAACTAATTTGAGCTACATAGATCATAAAAAATAATTTCACTAGTAACCCATGGAGAATTAAGAATGGTTTTCTTATCAAAATCAAGGCACACCGTATTTCTTAAAACACGATTATTACATTATTCTTAATGCACAAAAGGGATTTTCTATTTAGAATATGAAAAAACACATATAAATAAATAATATTTACATTTAGTTTAATAAACATTGAAAAATATAAAAGGATTGTGTATTCACAAAAAAATAAAGTATCACTTCTCATGTAAAGAAGGGAAATAAATTCAGTTTCATGACAGGTAAAAAATATATATTATAGAAAGATAAAAAAAATGGAATAAGGGAATCACAATGGTAAAAGACTATTACTATAGTAATGATGTAATAAAATGTGGGATAAATTTTAATAGTTTATAAATTAATAGACAAACCACAAAAAGTTAACATGATTTGAAAAGATACGTGGGCATTTCTTATACCATGAAGAGTTTCTCATAAATCCTATATATGGAATCATGGGGGATTTAGGAAACAATATAAGACTCAATGGGAATATTAAATACCATAAATTAAGATTTTATGTATTGGGAGTAATTCAAAATGGTGACAGATTTGGTTCTATATAGAAAAACTGGAGGAATTGTTTAATTATTTTTAAAACCTGGTATTTGAAATCTAGGTTGTTGAAAATGAAATCCATTGTCTTACCCATGGTTTTTACTTATTATTTTGGAAATTAGAGTCATATTTTATGATATTTTAATCCATTATAACCTAAATACAATTTTCAATACTTTTTTGATATGGGAAATTATATTTTCAATAAAATAATTTAAAAAAATTAAATTTTCCATTTGAGGCTTTCGAAATTCACATATATTTTAGAGAAGTTATTTAATGTTATTAAAATACTTAATAATAATATAATAACATATTTTAGATATGGTATTTTGGGTAATTAATTATTATATCATTTTGACAAAGTTATATAGTCATAAAACATAATAAAAACCCAGAAATATATTTTTACTATTCACTCAAAATTAAAGTATTTTAGAAAATACTCAAAAATTAAACATGACCTAACATTAATGTGATGATTTTAGATATAATATTTATTTTTTCAAAATAATTATTAAAATAATTGAATTTAACATTTAAATATAAACATCCGTATTTAATGAAAAATAGTAGTTTTCCAGAAATTGTAAATTTTTTGACATTTATAAAAATTTACAAGGTCATTATAAAATTATTTTATCATTTCTATTTAAATAAGAGTATTTTAAAATATTGTTTCATTTATAAAATTTTTATTCAGAGTAATTGAGGATATTATAAAATTTCAATTATTTGTTTTTATAAAAAATCAATAATGTTCTATTTGCGTCCAATAATAAATTTTTCAAATTAGTCTTACTTAATCACATATTAAAAGAATTATTATAAAAATTGTATTTATGTAATATATAATTTATTTATACATTCTAAATTATACTTCATGTAACTAAGGAATGGACACTTGACCCATTATTACACTAGTGTAGGCCATAAGGGAAATTTGTGTGGCGGTGGTAGTCTCATTTGGGACCACGACTAATATTGATTAACTGGTTATCACCACTACCTTGACCTTATCCTATAGGTTATTTTTCTCTAGCCCAAATATTTGAAGCTTAACCTAGGAATTAACCAGGGTAGAACCTAATAACGAAACCACCATCAGATGTTCTATCAAATGGGAATAAAAAAAACATTCCTCTATAGGTTTATGCCATTGTTTTCCATTTTTTCATCAACTATCTGTTATCATTAGAAATTATAAATAATAATTATAATAGTAAAATCATTGATAATGTGTATAGTTTATAATGCTCAAATTGTCCAATGGTTATATTGATAAATGTCTGTGTTACCATTCCCACAACCTCACTACTCTCTATAAGTACCACATAATTAATTAAATCGAAATTATATAACATTATTCCAAAGGTTTTATTTTAAATTTATTAGATTTTGATTGTTTTACTAATATTTTTTTTTCATTTAATTTGTGTCATCCATGGGAATGATTATTATAGAATAATGGGATGATCCCTATTTTCCCATTTTATATTTTATATTTTTTACGGTTTTTTCAAATGTAATGTTTTGAATTTCCATTGGATTTTTATATAAATAATGTAATTATTATTATTAATGAGATAATGTTTTGTTGGTTTCTATACATTTGGTATATGAATATTACTATATAATCTATCAATCTTTTTCATGTTAGAAAATAAAATTTTAACATCATGGGTTGTAAAAATAATCAACTTTGGCATTAGATCAACCCCGGTGTATAGATTCACCTAAGTGAATTTATTAACAGTAACTATGGAAACATCCTATAATATAGGTTCATATTTTCTAAAATGAAATTCATCACCTAATATATTATGATTAGAAGAAGTATAAAACTCTTTAAGAGATGAAGATTATGTTGTGTGTCACTTATCTGATTAGGAAAGGTCATAATCCGTAGTGAGGGACTCCTGTTATATGGTGACCATTGAAAAAGACACTAATAATCCAATACCAATTAGTTTTAGATTTTTATATCCACCCTTTATTTCAAAACAAATATAATGGGTTGACTTACATCATGCCAAACCTCCTCTTTAAAAGATAAGATACTTTAATAGTTTCATGACCAATGGGAAGACCTCGCCATATATAGTGGGATGGTGTCTCCCTAGAATCAAATGTTTACGCCCTTTATATAAATAAAATTTAATTTTTGAGCATTCATTATTCTTGGGGATAATGAAATTGTTCAAAAGAACTAGGGTTGTTTCATCAAACTAATGGATCTATTGGATGATGTTTTGCTTCAAATATTATAATGGGTACTCTATGGTGGCTATTATTTCATTGGGGCATCTATGTACTCGAAATCATTGATCTTGGGTTTCTCTTCTTCAATTTTATAATAGCCAGTATCCAAGTATTGTGATTCATATGAGTTGAAGGGGATAACCACACACCACTCAACCACTGAGATATTATTTGAGGCACTGATGATATGAAGAATAAACCACTGTGTGAAGATGAATCCAGAGTATTATGAGTATGGATTTTATATAAGATTTATGTGATTCAAAATTTAATTTTTTGTTTCTTACAGAGTAACAAAATTGGGTTTCCATACAAATATTATGACATAGAATTTACTCACATTTATACATCCCTTAATTTTTAAGTTACAATGATTCATGTCTGTCTCAACGAGACCAAACAATTAATGTGGAATTTTTGGGATGAGAAGTTTCAAAAAGATAGTTTTGACCGTGAAACGACGGATTTATAATCTATTTAATCATCCCAATACATAGTGTGGGCATATGATAACATGAATAGTGGAACCCTCATCATAGGTTAAAGAGATTTTGGGTAAGAACTCATTCTATTTAGCTTCCAATGAATGATTTTTCACAATGAAAGCTACCAAATTCTCAAAGTGGAGAGGGATTCCCAAGCACTGAATAATTTACTCACACAACTAATTTTACTTGTGGAACACTTCCTAGATATATAGACATTCTACCACAATTTTCATTTGTTTTATAAAATCATACACCCAAGATAGGGGTATATTCCGATTTCCAAATGTTTAGTTTTTAATAGTAAATTTGGTATATGATGTTGTTTTAGGCGATGGGGAATGATTAGTTCTTTTCATGTACCCATGATGGATAAATATATTAGGTAGTCTGCTAAGAAGTGTTGATTTGGCCTTGTATGACTATGGATGAGTATTGTGATACTAAGGAAGAGTCACATGATCAACCAACCTTATTGTTTACTGGTTTGTAACCAATGACACAACCTATGATAACTAAGCTTATTGTTCTCTAAGTGATGCCATTTTATGGGTTTCTACATTGTGAACCAAACTTTCTGAAGCACCAAATTTACTATTTTTCTTGGATTCTCAATGATTTCCCTTCCCTAAATTGTGTTTTCTAGACTTTCCTAAAGGAGATAGATGGAGTTTTACCCTACAGGTTTCCATTTAGTGACAAACCATCCTAAACAAATTGATAGAGTCATAATCATTCTCTTCTATAATAGAATACTCTCGTGATGGATGGATTCAATGACCTTCCCCTATTGGTTAATAAATTAACTAATATTGTAAAATGGTTTCAGCAATGTTATTATTTCCAAATTTCCTTGGAATTTCCATTTTATATTTCATTTAAAACTAGTAAGGTGGTGATGTTGATGTAGTGGATGGAGGAGGAGTGGAGACTACATGAGTTTCCAGTTTGTTTAAAAGACTTGGATAATTTCATAAGAATGAGTGATCATACATTGATCCATCCAATTTCCAATATTCAGTGCGCCTCACCTAGGAACCATTACTCTTTCACCAGAGTCTTCATCATCACCATATTGTATGGAAGACACATGTTTCACTTTTTCCAAGAAAACACCAAATTTGACCAGACTATGGTATAACTGGTCCAGAAGCCAATATTTAAATATGAACCATTCTTTTATTATGATATTCAGGAAAACAAATTTGGGTATGTAGTTAGTATGGATTTTTAACCCAGCTACGTGGTCCCTCATGGATTATTGAATCATTATGAGGTTTTTTTCCATGACATAGATATTGTGACACAAAACACGACCATGTTTTGAGAGGTAAACCCATTTACATCATTATGTGAATAGAGAATTGGGATACTATCCTTTATGAGGTATTTAGCGATATTCTTTCATTGATGTTTCTCTCAATAAGGCATGAACAATTGATGTTCCATGGGGAAAAAATACTGAGGGTCCTGAGTTTTTATAGTGGGGTCTATCTCATCACGAACATGATTATCTCCTGGACCAAAAAGATTATTTTTTGTAAAATATACTTGGTCCATTATAAAAATTCATCTATATAGTGTTATCTATCAGAAATATCTATAATTTTACTAGATACCTAATCAGGATGATGTTGGGGTCCAGCTTATCTTAGACAATATCAATGTACATCCCCGATACCTATTTATAATAAATAAATATATATAATGAGTGTGTGTGATTCCATTAAATATGTGAATAAAATAAAAAACATGTTTTCCTTCCCTTATCATTCATTTGCTGGGATCATCAATGAAGGCCTTGTATAAGGGAGAGTTGAGATGGTTTGGAAACAACCTATTGAGATCTCAATTGTTATTGGTTGAATTCAAGGCCAACTAACTGAAACATATTAATTAATTCCCCTCTAAGGACAATAAAATTACATATTTTAGAAGAATTATAATTCTATGGAGTCCTCAGTATCATGCCACACTAATAAGAGAAGTAGTATAGATGTTTGAATGGATCAAATCTACTATTGATCGAAGTGATGCTCAAGTTACCGATCTCAAGGAGGAAGAAGAATGAGATCCACCCAGGCTAGATACGGTATCCACTGAAATTGGATTGAGCCTTGTTTAATATATAAGGCCTAAACATTAGTGTTGTGAGTATATATATCCAATTTCTAGGTTAGGGATTATTATTTATCTATGATTTGAGTGGATAGCTTGATTAGGAGGTATAAGTATTAGATTTTTTGTGGTGGGAAGTCAAGATGATCTTATAAGGTATGATCTATGGGAAATGACCAGGCATGACATTGATAAGAAGAGTAGTGATCCTACACATTGATTGGGTTTTAGAACCACCTTCTTCATCCCCAAAGGTTTGTCTAATGGGGAGTAATTGTTTTCTATATGGAGAGGCATGGACCTATATGAGGTCTTCTTACCTTGGGAGAAGATGGATAAAATAATTAGTGATAATAATTTTATAACCATCATTCTCATGAGGTGTTGTGGAAATTTTAGTATTTTTTTCCCTCTGGTATGGCATATGAAGGACCTATGGGTTCAATTAGTCTTTTTCCCTTATCGCGGTTTTAGAACGTGTTTGATAGTGCCTTATTGGGACTCTTGAGATCCATGATATGTCCCAATTTATGACTATTATAACCTACCATTATATCATATGGGTGATTTTCATCTTGTCAAATTATATCTAATCCCTCATGTTCCTCACCATAAACCTAGTTTCCCTAATCAACTAGAGGGTTTATCATGACAACATTCATGGTGGTGGTGGTTAGAGAAGGGCCTTCATCATCAAATGGTGGATGGCCTAGATAGGCTTATAGTTTTCATGGGAGAAGGATGAATTTCAAGGTAGTGTACAAACCATATAACCAATTCTCCACATTAATTGATTCCTCTTCCATGACTCATTTAATCAGAGTGAGGAACCCAATACTTGTCCCTTAAAAATTCTGGCAGTACCTATATGATTTAAGTATATTTTCCATTGGAAGTGATGCAATATCAATTATTTGGACGTACTGATAAATATACTGATGTTTTTCATTGATACCAGAATAGTTTAGCTGGTATTCATAGTGTTGATGGAATGATTCCCATAGGTTTCTCCAAATTAATGATGCATGTTCATCAATAAGAATATTTTTAATGGTTAAGTACGAAGATGAGTGTGACCAAAACATAACTAGTATCTTGATAGTGGATAAAATTCCACAAAGACATTCCTCAAACATATCATTTTCTAAAGGGTAATAAACTTAATAACATAATTTCTTTCCATTGATGATCGATAATTTGGGGGAGTTAATTATGTATACCTGCTCATCCACAAATTTTCAAATAGATAAGGCATCAGTTGAAATAACC
The DNA here is from genome assembly GCA_963277665.1 of Viscum album. Lineage (NCBI taxonomy): Eukaryota > Viridiplantae > Streptophyta > Magnoliopsida > Santalales > Viscaceae > Viscum > Viscum album. Next base: position 1,758,483,929 of record OY728120.1, on the reverse strand, counting down.
TCCCTTAGAATGATTGTAATGAACCAAAAAAATTTCAATGAAATTTCTCCCTTCATGTATTAATGTAATAATCCATCACATTAGGAAACATAATTCCACATTACTCTTAAATGAACTACAATGGGACCTTTAAACATAAATTTATCACCTATTTGTTTTGAATTTCCGTAATCTAACATATATTGTTGTGATATGAAGATGTTTGGAGTCCGATATGGAAAACCTATTTTTCAGTGAATAGTAACCAACCATTATTAATAGTAACCTACCATTATGAATAGTATAAAACCCATATGAATTGTAATATGACCCTTATGAATAGAAAATCATTCAAAATAATAGTAACCCGACCCATAAATGGTTAAATAAAATTTAGAAATCCTATAATTGACATATGACCAAAGTAAATCTATTGGTATTTTTTTAAGACATAAATAAATAATTATAATTAGTTAACTAATTTAAAATAAAATGTATTCAAAATTTAATAATTCTAGGCCTTTGGGTATTAAGATAATTTTACAAGACCTTATGTAATGTTTTGAGGCATTATGAAATCGGTTTTAATTTTAAAATCTCTATTTTGAAGTCAATAATGATTTTAATTAAAAATTAATTTAATAATATATAGAAAATTATTTTTGAAAAATGGAGTTTATTTTTTGATTCTATATTTCTAAAAATAATTAGATTGATGTTTTGGGATCTTTCTAAAATACATGAATTATTTATGAATTGCGAAATATTTTAATTTACAAAATATGATAAATACATTAATTATAGAGTCATGTATGATGTTATATGGATTAAATCTCAATTGGTTCGAAAAAACATACATTTATTAATATTCTAGGTAATGGAATCTTCACTATTACCTGTCTTTTGGGAAAGAATAAATAAATTAATATAATATTTGGAAAACTCCTCCCCCCTCCATTATAAATACCAAACATCACACTCTCATTTCCTCACGTATATCAAGATTCAAACCTTCTATAAACTCTTCAGAAACATCTCCCCAAATCCCCTCCCCCATGTCTAAGGTCATGTAGTCTCATCAAAAGTCCAATGAAAGGTTCCTTAAGAAGGATTCAACAAGTAATTCCCCCTCTCTCTTTTCCTTTAATTTCATTTCAATGTCAAGTTCATTTCATAATCTCTCTCCCCCTATCCTCAACCACATGGTATAGTAACTATATTATTATACATATAATATAATGTTATGATATTTATGGGATAATATATCATCCAACCCCCTTCACATCTTCTTTTTTGTTTTGAATGGAAAATTTTGTTCGTGACGTGTTAATTTATCACCTTCAAAAATGACATGTTTTCATTTTACATTACCACCTATAAATCTGTTCATGAACCCATTTTTATGGTTTAAAAAGACTATTTAATATTTTTATATATTTTTTAATGTTTTGGAACTAACTTATGAACATATTAATAAATTATTAAACAAAAAAAGTTTATTTTGGTCGAAAACCCGCCTCAATTAATACAAACGTTTATCATTAAATTCTAATCTAATGATTCATTTACATTGTATATAAAAAATTATTTTTAAGGTCATTTCATGTTCTATAACATAATAAATAACATATTATTACAATTTTTGATGTTTATCTACATTTTAAATGAACTTCCATTCTTGAAAACAAGTGAGTCGTTCAAGAAAACTACAAAAACTAACATTCTCGAACAATGAATTTAAACACCATAACTCATCCAAAATCCCATAAATGAACATAATAAAACCTCAATTAATATTATTAATTTATAAAGGGTTATTTAATTTTTAATTAATTAATATAATTTCTTTATTGATGATATTAATGTTATGAAATCATTTGGATACAAGGTAAGGTGAAATTTTTGAACCCAACTCTCAAACATTAGGTCTTCCCTCTTTCAACCCATTTTCAGTATGGATATGACATAAGAATCATTTATTCATCCTAATATTACCTATTCTAGGATATACATGTTTTCTAATTTAATTTATGACAAAACCAATGTTCTTTCAAATGAACTCTTCTTACATATAAACACCCTTTTTTTACTTCTAAAGATTGTTTCTACATCACTCATTATTGATTATCATATGTCAAGAATGTAATCCCATCTTTATGTTTAGAGAAAAATATTTATTAATATATTATTTATTATGTGAAACAAATTATTTTCCATGGTTTATTTTATATATATCTTTAATATATGTTTTATGTGGCATGCAAGATAATGTAAATGTAATGATGTGATGGGTGCACCCAGAATTATATTGCGCTCCAATGCATTGGGTAAAGTGAAGAATGTTATGAGTTAAATGGAAATGATACAAGAACATGATTCTATCATTTTTCACAACTATGTGTGGTAGTTAACCACTAATACATTATGTTTTTTTTTATGAATTTCCACATTTCAAATCATTATTTAATGCTTCCTCTCATGTTCATGATCCTTTGAATATGTAATAATTATGATCACCCATTTTTATATGGATCAAATCTATCCTCATATTGGCCTTTTAGATTAACCATTTTTTATTTATATCCTCTGGTGATTATGTGTACTATTTTTATTTGAATGGACAATAAGAAGCTGGAGAAGAATCAATTAATTAAATGTTTATGTTTTTATGTTGTAAATGTTATGTATGGTCCTAGTTTTCCCAAGAAACTAAACCTTGGGATCATAATTGTTTAATACTATTAAGTATTTTATATTCTAAATTTTGTAATAGTACTGTAAGAATATGTTGGGTCACTATAGGTGGTATCAATTTCATGGTTTAGTTAATTGGGAATTATAACGAGTGAACCCTAGAGAGAACCCCTAGTGTGATACTATGTATAAGTAAGAACACAAGAAGATTTTATAAACATAGGGATCACATAAGATATATTTTTAGTATTATTTTCACAAGGGAATAAAATATTTATTTTGGACTAGTTGACTCATTTATTGTTCTAATGCTTTCTATTATATAAATGGTGGAATCTAGGAGAAACCAAGATAACTACCCATGCGAGGGACAATGAAACAATTTTCTAAACGACATCCCCAAGGAATTGGGAGGGGGGTTAAAAATGCCATGGATATGAATACCCAAATAACTCATGTTATGAACAATAACTAGAATAATGGGGAACATACTCATTCATATAAGAGGGAGAAACTGGATGTCAAATGTTTTATGCTGCAACAACCATCGACATTTACTGGGTCTTCTGATCCAATAGTTGCAGAACCGTGGGTCAAATCCAAGGAGATGAACTTTTTTGTGCTTAACTATTTTGATAGAGAGAAGGTGAATCTAGCCATTTATCATCTATATAGAGAGGCTTACCAATGTTCGGTTTTTGTTAAGAACCCCAACCTGTCTAACGAAATTGAAGAGATGAATTGGGAAGACATTAAGATCGTGTTTCATAACAAGTATTTCCAACGAACTCTACCAAAAATGATGGAGATATAATTCATAGAGCTCAAGAAAATGGAATGAGAAATTTTCATGACCTACTATGTGAATTCCAAAATGGTTGGAATGTACTCTTTGTGTTTTTAATCAACAATGATAGAAAAATAAATAGATTCCTTAGTGGATTAAAACCACACCTTTGAAAGGATCTTCTAATTCATGCCTTTGGGAGTCATAAACAAGTTGATAGGTGTTCCCTAAAAGTGAATATGGAGTTTGGATAATGGTACCATGTATATGATGATAAGAAATGAAATATGTAGTTTTAAGCCATAAGATCTAATGATAATGGTGGTAAGAAAACTCAACCACACACATGAAAAAAATGTGGGAAGGAGCATCGTTGGAACTTACACAAAGGGAATGAAAAAATGATTCATGTGTGGGAAATAAGGCCACAAATCCCATGAATATGGAAAACACATGAGGAGGTAGGAGAATATGGTGGAAGAAAGAAGAGCACCACCCACTGACCAAAGCTAAAACTATTGGGAGAAAGGGAACTATGCAAGCCAGTACACAAAACCTCGAGCCCTCGAGGGTAATCAACGTCATCAGCCACCAAATCCCATGGATCATGAGATGGAATATGTCATAAAAAATGCGGAAGTGAAACAAAAAATTTAATTAGTACATGTAAAACATCCTATTCAGTCATGAATGTAAAAATTATTATTTAATTCTGGTTCTACGCATTCCTTTATATCATAGATGTTTTCTAGAACAATATAATCGAATCCTCGAATCCTTGAAGTAGAAATATCCGTAAAAACACTACATTGTAAAATCATTGAATCATAAGTGGTTGAATCTTCTCTTATGTGAATATATGGGAAGATATTTCCAGAGAATCTCATTATACTTCCCTTGGTGGAATTCAATGCTATAATAGGAATGGATTGACTCTCGTTATATAGAGATCAAATCAACTATCATGAAAATGAAATATCTTTTCATATTCTGAACCATCCAATGCTCCTCTACAAATTCAAGGAAGATCATGAATGTCCTTTGGAAAATGACTTATTAGCATGGGTTTTGATTCCATGTGGTGAGGCATACCTCGCTTAAATAGTTGAGTCCATGAAAAGTGTCAACCTAGTGGAAATTCACATCGTGAAGGAATATGGTGATTTCTTTTTTGAATTTTTAACCAAACCTCCCCTAGACCGTGAGGTAGAGTTCTATATAGAACTCATACCCAGAGATACTCCTATATCAAAGTGTCCCTATAAGATGGCTCTTATCAAACTGGAGGAGTAAAAGAAGTAGCTGAAAGTGAATTTGGGAAAATGGTATATACACCCTAGTGAATCACCTTGGGTTGTGCCAATGATCTTTGTGAAGAAGAAGGATGGAAAAATGTAGCTGTCAATCTATTATTTGTAACTCAACAAGATCAACATAATGAACAAGTATCCTCTTCCAAGTATTTATGAATTTTTGGATTGGTTAAGAGGAGCTCAATACTTCCCAAAGGTGGATCTTCATTCAAGATTATATCAGCTGAAGGTAAAGATGGTAGATATTTATAAGACTGCCTTCTGTAGAAGGTATGATCACTATGAGTTCCAATTCATTCCCTTTGGACTTACTAATTCCCCTACAATATTCATGGATTTGATTAATAGATTGTTTATAAATTACCTAGACAAATTTTTAGTGGTGTTTATCAATGATATTATAATCTACTCAAAGAGAAAGGAGTAACATGAAGAACATATAAGACTTATGTTGGAAACATTGAGAATGGACAAGTGGTACGCCATGTTTAGAATGTGTGACTTTTGGATGAATAAAGTCTAGTTCTTGGGACATGTGTTCACAAGTGAAGGAATTATTGTGGACCCTTCAAAAACAGAGTAGATTGTGGAATGGCCTAGACCCTCTAGTGTCACCTAAATATGTAGTTTTCTTATATTAGCTGGGTACTAATGAAGTTTTGTGAGAAATTTCTCCTGATGGTCAATACTACTAACTAAGTTAAAAGGTAAAGGGTTATATTATGTCTTGATATAAGAATGTTAGGGAAGCCTTAAAAAGCTAAAGAGATGTTTGATCATTACACTTGTACTCACATTACTAAATAGTAGAGAATGTTTTGTGATATACAATTATTCTTCAAAGAGAGGCTTGGGTTGGGTACTCTTGAAAAATGATAATGTGGTATCCTACGCCTCATGGTAGTTGAAGATCCATGAGAAGAACTACCATACTCATGATTTAGAGATTCCAACTATGATTTTTTTCATTAAAAATCTGGCGGGACTAACTTTATGGCAAGAAGTGTGAAATATACACAGACAACAAGATGATAAAGTATATATTCACACAAAAAGTTCTCAACATGTGTCAAAGGAGATGGTTAATTATAATCATTTACTAGAATTTATCTATTAACTATCATCCTCGAAAGATGAACAAGTTATCCAATGCTCTAAGAAAGAAATAACCTGCTACTATGTCCATGTTACAGACTGAGAAAGACCCTATCTTATTGGATATGAAAAGGATGGTCTTAGAAATTATAAGTGTATGGGATAAATCCTAACATTCAAAAATTATTGTGCAACCGTCTATCTAAGATAAGATTAAGGATGAACAAAGGGATGTTTTTGAGTTACAAAAGCTTATGAATACAGTAATTAAATAGAATATGAAAGAGTTCCGTATCGATGATGATGGTGTGATTCTGTTTGAAATGAAACCTTGTGTGCATTCACCACCCATGATAAAGGAGCTATTGGACAATGAACATAGTTCAAAATTCTCTACCCATCCTGGTAGCACCAAGATGTACTAAGATACCTGAGAACAATTTTGGTGGGATAACATGAAGAAGGAGATTACAGAGTATATCTCAAGGTGCTTACCATGTCATAAATGTAAAGAAATGTGACAAAAGATAAAAGGAATGATTAAACCATTGCCTATACTCATGTGGAAATGAGATAAGGTCATTATGGACTTTTTCATTGGTATTCTAAAGACATCCAAGGAAAATAATGGGATATGGGTTGTGGTTGACCAAATCCCCAATACATCCCACTTTATCACTATTTGGGAAGACCAATCGCTTGAAAAATAAAGAAAGATATATGTATAGAAAGTCAGGAGAATTCATGGGGTTCCACTGTTGATTTTATTTGATCATGATCAAAGTTTCACATGTAAATTCTAGAAGAGTTTTCAATATGATTGGAGTATTGAATTAAATTTCTACACTGCCTATCACCCCCAAAACCGATGGCCAATCTGAAAAAACTATTCAGACACTTGATTAAATGCTAAGAGCCTACTCTCTAGAATTCAAAGGGGTATGGGATCAGTATATCCAATAGGTTGAGTTCTCATACAACAATAACATCCACTAGAGTATTCATATGGATCCATATAAATCCCTGTATGGAAACCGATGTAGAACCCCAACCTGTTCAGATGAAGTTGGAGAAAGAAAGATACTTGGACCTGATCTCGTGAAAGAGATGATAAAAAAGGTTCAAGTCAACCAAAAACATATCAACAAATATTAGTGTCAGTAAAAGATCTATACTGAAAACCGTTGAAGGGACTTGTTGTTTGACATTGGCAATAAAGTATTCCATCAGATATCACCATTTAAGAGATTCATGAAGTTTGGAAAGAAAGGGAATCTAAAATTGTGGTACATTTGGACACTTTGATATTTTTAACCAAATAGGAGTCGTGGAATGTCAGCATGAACTTTCTCTTAAAATGTCATGAGTCCATGATGGGTTTCATGTATCACTCCTATGGATGTAAATACCAGATCTATTAGATGTACTGAACTTAGAGGTGGTACAACTGGAAGATGATATCTCTTATGAGTAGAAGCCATTAAATATTCTGGATTAGAGAGATAAGGTTCTATGGAACTAGATAACCCACCTTGTCATTGTGTTTTGGGGGAACCATTAGTATGATGAAGCAACTTGGGAACCATGGGATGCGATGAAGGAGAAGTACCCTCAATAGTTTATGTAAAACGAAATTATGAGGGAGAAATTTATAAAGGGGGATGAATCAAACTACCCAAAATTGTAATACAATTATCCTTTCTTTTATTAATTTCATAATAAATCACATTAGTAAAAAATGCCACATAATTATTAAATGAACTATAATGTGACCTTTAAACATAAATTTTTCATCTCTGTGTTTTGAATTTCAAAAATCCGATATACATTGTTGGGATCACTAAGATGTTTGGAGTTCAATAGGAAAAATTTAATTTTTGGTGAATAGTAACCTAAAATTATGAATAGTAATATGATTCTTATGAATATTAAATCATCCAAAATAATAGAAACCTTACCAATGAATTATTAAATAAAATTTTGGCCTTTTATTTCTGACAATATGACTATAGTAAAAGTATTGGTATTTTTGTAAGAAACAATAAATAATTATAATTAATTAATTAATTTATAAGAAAATTAATTTTCCAAAAATGTTTTCATAAATTAAAAATTCTATGTCTTCTAGTTATATGATAATTTTATAAGACCATATGTAACTTTGGAAACCATTATGAAATCTGTTTTAATTTTAAATTCTTTAAATTTTCAGGTCAATTATGATTTAAATAAGAAATTAAATTAATTCTATTTTGAAAATTATTTTTGATATATGGAGTTTATTTTTGGATTCTACATATCAAAAAATTGTTAAGGTGAATATTTTGTATTTTTCTGAAATATAGATTTTTTATGAATAGTGAAATACTATAATTTACAAAATATGCTAAATAAATTAATTATAGAGTCATGTAAGATTATATTCTGATGTAATACCAATTAGTTCAAAATCACATGAAATTATTACTACTATGTTTCATAGAATAATCACAGTTACTCTTCTTTTGGATAATGAATAAATTATGGAATATGATATTGAGAAACCCCTCTCCCCTCTACTATAAATACCACACTTCACACTCTCATTTCATTACACCTATAAAAGTTCAAGAAGTTCCTAAACTCTTCCCAAAACTATTCACTATCACCTCCCCGCATCCAAATATTATGGTCTCATCAATAGACCAATCCATGGTTCCTTATGGAGGATTCGAGAGGTAATTCCCCTCTCACTTTTCCTTTAATTTTGTTTCAATTTCAAGTTCTTTTATTAATATCTCCCCACCTATCTTCATCCACATGGGGTGTTAAATCTATTATATTACATATAATGGAATTTTATGATACTAATGGAATATTATATCATACAATGACCTTATCTTCTTATTTTTATTTTAGAAAAAAAAAATGTTGTTTGTGAGGTGTTAATTTATCACCTTCAAGAACGACATGTTTTCATTTTCCATTACCACCTTTAGAACTGGTCGTGAAACCATTTTTATGGTTGAAAAAGATTATTTTATATGTATTATATCCAATTTTATGTTCTAAAAATAAATTATGTACATTTTACTAAATTATTAAATAAAACAATTTTTTGTGGTTGAAAAACCGCCCAAATTAACCAAAACGATCATCATTAAATTCTTATCTAAAGATTCATTATCATGGAAAATAAAAAAAATTATTTATAAGGTAATTTCATGTTATGTAAGATCAAAAATAACATATAATTACAATTCAGTTTTATTATCCACATTTAAAATGAACTTCTATTCAATAATACAAGTGAACCGTTCAAGAAAACATTAAAAAAAACGTTCCCGAACAATGAATATAAACACTAAAACTCATCCAAAATACCATAAATTAACTTAATAAAAATATAATGAATATTATCAATGCATAAATGGTAATTATTTTGTTAATTAATGAATCTAATATGGTTATACATGACATTTAAGTGAATAAAGTGTTCAGATACAAGCTAAGGGAAAACTCTCAAACCCAACTCTCATACTTTGGGATTTCCCTCTTTCAACCCATTATTAGTATGAATATGCCTTAAGAATAATTTATTCATAATAATATTACCTATTATGGGATATAAATATTTTATAATTCAATTTATTATAAAACTAATTTTCTTCTAAATGGAATCTTCATACAAATAAACACCCTCTTTTTACTTCTCAAAGATTGTTTCTACTTCACTCACTGTTGATTGTTCTTTGTCAAGAATGATCTCCCCGCTTCAATTTGGGATCCAAATGTTTATGAATGTATTAATTATAATGTGAAACCCATTTTTCTCATGGTTTATTTTATTTTTATGTTTGACATATGATCTATGTGACATTCAGGATAATGTAAATGTCATTATGTGACAAGTGCACTCGGAATTATATAACGCAATATGAATGTTTTGATGTGACAGATCTGTCCATAATTATCAAGAGATCCAATTAATTGGGTAATGTGATGAATCTCATGAGTTAAATGTAAATTATGTCTGAACAGGATTCTGGCATTTTTCACAACTACGTGTGGTAGTTAACCACTAAGACACGATGTTTCATTCTTTATGCATTGCCTCATTTCGAGTCTTTTATTAATGATTCCCCTCATTTTCAAGAACCTTTTCCTATGTTATGATTTTGTGAACCAATAGTTATATTTTTCATATCTATAATCTTACAGGGATTTTATGTATCCCATGTTTTTACATGGTATGTTTCCCATTGAAAAAAGCAATAGCTTGCATTGCACACAACCTTGTGATTCTAGCACACTACGACCAGTCAAACTAGCCGTTTTGAATAGTAATACCCAATTTTTGAAATTTTATAAATTTTATTTTTCAAAATATACTTAATTTTTGAATTGATAATATCAAAGTTAGCTTAGGGTGAATTTTTGGAACTTTTCTGAAAGCTTTCAATTTTTGAGGAATTGTGAAAAATACTAAATTTTAATTAAAAAAAACTTTTAATCAAAATAATTTATAGTGTTAAATTATACATTTTAGTGGTTTTAAAGTTTAATTACATTTTATTCTTATCATTTAACGTTATTGAGGTCATTTTATGTAATTTTAAATTTAAACTAGACATAAACAAGTTTCAATCTTTGGATAGTTATTATTTCCTAAAAACACACTTTTTGTTTTGACAACGAGAATTAATTTTAAATTAATTTCATCCAATTATGTGTTTTAAATTTGGAAAAATGGATTTAATATTTGGAATTAGGTGGTCCAAATTGTGTAAATAGGTATCTTTTAATTTTAGACAATATGAATAATTACTTCCATAAATACATTATTTACCATGGTTAAAGGGTAAAATCTGGAAAATAAGGGTAACAAAATAAACATATAATAATATTAAATTTCTTAAAAATGTGTCATATTTCTATTGGATGATAAATTTATGACTATGGGAATATTTCGGTATATTTTAGGACCCCATGGAGCCACTTGAGAGTGATAATGACACATTACATTAATTAATTTAATGTAAAGACAAAAATGACATAAACATATATCTTTTATTAAAAAATATTTCACATGGGGTTATATAAGTTATCCTTTAGAATATAAATACTCATTAGATATATAAAATGATATCATCCATAATTTTATTTTATTTATATTTTTATACATTAATTTATTAAATTTATTTATGACATAATGACGATGTCGTAAATACCTTATTAATGAAAGAATCAAATAAATGGTTTTATAAATGTTAAAATAATAATAATTTAAAAGTTCAGATTAAATCCATGAATTAATTAGGTAAATATGAAATAATAAGGTTGATTAAATGTATTTGGTTAGAATTAATCATGTTGTGATTAATTTTACAAATACCAAATACTAAATAGTGTCAAAAATGGAATAAATGAGTTTTTAAAACAAATATTATATTATTAAACTATATTATAGTACTAAAAATATTAGGATCTTAAAAAGAACTTATCTAATTACAGGTATATCATTAATGAACCACTTTATTTTACCTTGGTATTTTATAGTAAGTTGTATTAATCAGTAATAATTATAATACAAGAATACACAAAAAAGTTAAACTATTTAACAAAGTGTTAAATCTAAAAAATAAGGATAATATGGTGACCTAGACCTATCTAAAACATATTGGTTGAGAGTTTTTCAACCCATCCCCACCTTAGTCTCAAAATAAATAATTTCTGATCTATTAGAAACCAAAAATTATTTTATTATATAATAAGATTTCAATCTTTTCTTAAGGTCCCCTCACCTCTCTTATAAAAGGGCACTTACCCTTATCTCAAAATCACACCTCAAAATCCATTTGGATTGGCCAAAACCTACCAAAATATCCTTAAAATTTCTATCACATCAACTTGGAGGCCTTATTTTGATCATAAATCCAACCTAAGAATCCCTTTTGATCGAATCAAAAAGAATAACCTGAAGAAGAGATAAATATTTCATCACCTCTTTCACGTTATTTTTCTTCTTCCAATTCCTCTTTCTTTGTGGTTTCCATTATAAAATAATAACTCTAGTATATTCTATATACTATGATGTTATTATAAAAATGGTAAAACCATATTCATTATTCAATCCATCATTTAAATGACAAAGTCACCATACGTGCGTAGGTACGGCTTACCATCTACACGTTGTGGTGTAATTGTTATTCAATGCATTATTTTTTTGGATGGTTAAAATAATGATGTATAAATGATGTAAATAGTAAATATAACATGTTAATTATTATGTATATATGATATAACATCTATTTACATATGATTTTAATATCCAAATAAATATATTGTTGCTCTTGCGTACGTACAGATTACGGTTTCCACGAACGCGATGAGATTCATTTCCACATCCTAACGATTCAAGAATAATTTTAATTTAATGATTTATAATAATTTTTCAGAACTTAATATCATTATGGATATAAATCAAATACATCTTATCTATAACAAACATGACTTCTGTAACAAAACATATGAAGGAAAACGAATTAGTTAACACCATAAACAACGATAATACTAAAATATTATTAACAGAACTACATTAGAAGATCATATATGATATCATATTTATGTATATGGTTATTGTATAATTTAATTAATATGAATTAACTATTATACAAGAGTATAATTTCTCCTAGACCAAGGAAAAGTACTAGGTAAGGGTTAATTTCACAATATCTTTGTAATTCGAGGTTGTTTTTACATAAGTATCTACTGGGACCTCTTTGTCATCAACAAATGTGTTTTTGTGAAAATTCACTTAAAAAAATTATTACTATTTACTAGAATATGGGTTAAAGACATTTTTACACACATTTAACCTTATATTTTTTTAAAGGAATCATTCTGTCGTCTTCCAAACAAGGTACTTTATGACCTTTTTGTCAAAATTAAGGTAATAATGTTTTTTTATCTTACACATTGGGTGTAGCTATTTTCTGCCATTATAACATCATCAAAGCATCCCATACAAGTTTATAAGAATATTTTCAAAAAAATGATTTCCTTTATAAAAATGTGACTCTTAAATTATTTCAAAATAGAAAGATATATTTCTCTCAAAAAAATTTATTTCATGTATGTCAACATCCTTTGATGAAATTTACACTTGTTTGAAGTTGATTTACACTGATAAAGATATTTAATATTGTTTTTAAGGTTTTTTGATATTTTTGACTCTGGATGTATTATTTTTATACCATTCATGGTTAATGGTTAAAGTATTGACATTTTGTATGCTAGTTTCAATATGAATGTTAATTTTATGTTTCATCCTTTCCATATAAGAAATATATTGGACATGGTATGTGATAGGTGGAGCCCTCTATAGCTCTTCGGTGCATCGGTTGGTCTCATGAGACAATTAGAAGTGTAATTGGTTGAGGCCTTTCCAAATTTGATAAATGGTTTTGGCTAACACCTTAAATCATATTTCGACATCTTGGATGGGGCCTTGACAAAAAATTTCAGAATGCATGACATTATACATTCCCTCATTATGAAAATAATATTGATTGTTCATGTGGTTATTCACTTAGTAGAATACCCATGAATATGTTTTATTGTGACTTTATTTAGTCAGCTCATATTTCTGCCAAAAGTTATTCATGTTTATTATTTATAAAAGCATTTGTTTTTAATTAATAACCATGCCTAATGTTTATGTTATCTTCCACTATATTTCTTACTTAAACTGAGCATTTGAGCTCAACACATTCTTATACTTCATTTTCCTAGGATATGAAAATGTTAGATATGAGTGACTTGCATGCATATATTTGAGGATTGGATGTTTCTATTGGAATAAATTAGTGTTATATTTATTTTCAAGTTGTAATGTTGAACTCATGAATGTATCTTGTTTCCAAGAATACTAAACTGATCAATCCTTTTGGAAATTATTCCTTATATCATGAAAATATTATTTAATAATGCACATACTCTGTTTAAATGGGGTAGGGATGTTATAGTTGGTATCGGTGGAAGTTTATTATAAACCTTGGAAACTAGATTTAGAAAAACTCTGATTAGAGAGCATTACCCTAAGATAGACTACGAGGATTATTTTAGAAGAACTTCCTAGAATTTTGGTACTGTTGAGATTTTTGGTATTTTCCAAGAAATAAATCTCTTTCTAGATACGAGCAAGTAGAGGCGGCTTTAGCACATATGTACCTCGAAGTGAAAACTCTGAAAAGGAGTTTCAGGCTTGACCTGGGCTATCCCGGTGCACGGCAACGAGCCTTGTTGTATTATTTGTTACGACACTCCCGGTGGATATGCTTAGGATAATTGACATTTTCTTTACAAAAAATTATGAAGGATTTATGATAATATACCTATTCAAAGAAAAAGAATTCATGATTATGGATTATATCCATAAATTGTTCAATTTATGTTAATTGTTTTACAAGTTTGAAATTATGTATTGTGATTCATAAAATATTTTATTGTACACCGTTGTTTAGAAATGGTGCCTAGTAAAAGAGATGGAAACCGTATCAACGGATGTAATCCATGCCCAAATTTCCCTCTGAATAACGATAATTACAGTGGAGCTAGTGATGCAACTAGTGCTGATCAGCTTATCACCATACTAGGACAAATCACTCTAGTTATGAATAATAACCTTACCTGTATGGAGCACCCTGATCCACAACACAGAGGATCAACGTTAGACCGCTTCATGAGGAAACAACCACCAACATTCAATGGGAGTACAATTCCATTAGTTGTTGATCAATGGATAAGTTCCACAGAGAATATATTTTATGCTTTGGGGATCAGTGAAAGGGAAAAAGATGTCATGGCAGTTTATCGCCTCACCGAAGACACAGATCGATGGTCTTCATTAATTCAAAACACAAAGGAGGATGAAGAAGTATCAAGTATATAATGGAGGGAGTTGAAAGAGATTTTCTTATAAAAATAATTTCTTTGTGACCATCGAGCAGATATGGAAAGGAAATTTTTGAGTCTGAGTCAAAGGGAGGATGATAATGTCGCAAAGTACGAAGCTAACATTACAAGGTTAGCAAGGCATGTTGTAGAATATATACATAACCCATGAAGTAATATTGATCATTTATTTGATGGGTTGAAACCATTTCT
Source organism: Viscum album (assembly GCA_963277665.1). NCBI lineage: Eukaryota > Viridiplantae > Streptophyta > Magnoliopsida > Santalales > Viscaceae > Viscum > Viscum album. Next base: position 1,758,468,914 of record OY728120.1, on the reverse strand, counting down.
CCTTTGATCATTAGTCTCACAATTTTTCTCATCGTATGGAGATATTGTCTTGTGTGCTATCGAGACAGAAAAGGAATTCTATATGTCTTACAACTTTAAAGAAAATCAAGAGAAGAAGAGATCAACCGAACACTCTAGGAAAGGAAATAATGAAATAACGAAGATGGGTTGAGTTGAATTTTCACCCTGTGATACTTGGGGAAGGAAACACCCTGGTGCTTGTCTAAAAGGAAATGGAGTATGCTACAAATGTGGAATGAAAGGCCATATAGCTGGTGAATTTATGGGGAAGAAATAAGATACCAATGTTCAATGTTACAATTTCAGGGAGATGGGACATTATGAAAATTAATGTTCTAATCTTCTGGGAAACATACCACCAAGAAGGCCAAGGGATGAAGGCTAAGCTTATGTGATCACTACTACTATGTTTGAAGCTCTGAAATATGTAGTGGTAGGTAATTTAATGGTTTTTTCAAGTTTAGAAAATGTTTTATTTGATTCTATATCATCACATTATTTCATATCTTCCTAGTTTTCTATGAAAATTAGATATTACAAATTTGATTTAACAGGGGAGTTGTCAGTCAAAACTCTTAGGGTATATATCATTACAACAAATTTTTGTGAATCAGTCCCCATTAAATCATATAAACAGTATTTAACTGCAGATCTCATCCTCATACCCATGATGAAATTTTATATAATCCTTTGTACAGATTGGTTTTCCAACCATGATGTGAAAATTTATTGTAAGAATAAGGAGGTTACCATTCTCGATGATGATAAGAAGTACCTTATCTTTAGAGCGGAAAAGTCACAATCTGATTCTTATCTAGATCCTCCCATAGTAGCTCTAATAAATTCTATTATTGTGGAAGAATAGAATTAAATAACTATGGTTGAGGATATTAATGTTCAAATAGAGGATGTACCTATTTTGGAAGAATATGTTGATGTGTTTCTAGTGGATTTACCTAGACATCCTACAGAACAAGAAATTGAATTTTCCATTGATTTAATTCTTGGTTTATGGCCCATATCGAAGACTCCTTATAGAACAAATACTATGAAATTAGTGGAATGAAAGAAACAACTAATGTAATTGAGTAATAAGGGATTTATTCAACCTAGTGTTTCTCCATGGAGAGCCCCTGTCATATTTTTAGGAAGAAAGGCGGATCTATGAAGTTGTGCATTGACTACAGGAAGATCAATGATATAACAATAAAGAACAAGTATCCCTAACCTTGCATTGATGATTCATTAAACCAACATCATGGAGCTCAGTATTTTTAAAAGATTGAACATTGATCAGGATGTCATCCATTGTCTGTGAAGAAGGAAGACATTACGAAAATAGCATTTCAATCCAGGTACGAGAATTACAAGTTCACAGTAATTCCTTCTACATTGACTAATTCACCCTCTTTATTCATGGATTTAATGAATAGGATTTTAAAGTAATATCTTTTTGAATTTTTAGTGGTATTTATTAATGATATCATTGTATATTTTAAAAGCTACCAAGATCATGAAAATCACTTGCGCACTATTCTGAAAACCCTAAGAAGAAATGAATTATATGATAAGTTTAGCAAGTGTGAATTCTGGCATCAAGTAATTTATTTTCTAGGATATATTGTCTCTAAATATGTAATATCTATTGATCCTTCAATGAACAAGGAAATTCAAGAATGGCCATCACTGACTAATATAACTTAGGTACACAGTTTTATTGGTTTAGTAGGTTATTATCGACATTTCGTCCAGAATTTTGCCCGGTTGGCAAACCCATTCACCAATATCACATGTAAAGGGGTTAAATTTGTTTGGAAAAAAGAGAATGAAGAATGTTTTGATGAACTTAAGATAATATTAGTCAACTCTCCTATCTTGACACTACCATTAGGGAACGATGAATTTGTTATTTATAGTGATGCTTCAAAGAAATGACGGGGCTGTGTCTTTATACAGAATGATAGAGTTATTGACTATGCATCACGACAGCTAAAAATTCATGAGAAAAACTATCCCACTAAAGATATTGAGTTAGAAGCTGTAATCTTTGCTCTGAAGATATAGAGACATTATCTCTATGGTGAAAAATGTGGGATTTATACTAATCAAAAGAGTTTGATGTATATTTTCTCACAAAAAAACTCAACATGAGGCAAAAGAGATGGCTTGAAATACACTAGGATTATGATTGAACTATACACTACCTTCCGGGGAAGGAAAATAATGTAGAAGATGCTTTGAGTATAAAGGATCATGGAGTTTTGAACCAGATGAGAGTTGAAAGGGATCAAATTTGCATGGATCTAGTAAAGATTGATATGGTAATAAACATGGAAGGTGAAACATCAATACTTTTTCAAATGGTTTCCAAACCATCTTTACTAAAATAGATAAAATGTTCTCAGACTAATGATGAGGAGTTTCAAAGGAAGATTAAAGCTGTAAATGATGGGAGATTGAGTGACTTCGTATATAAAGATGGAATTTTTAAATTTGTGAAGAGACTTTGTGTTCCTAATATACCTGATCTAAAAAGGGAAATATTGGATGATTCTCATAGCTCCAATTTCTCTATACACCTGGGGAGCACCAAGATTTGTATATATATGAAGGAAAATTTTAGTTGGGACAGGATGAAGAGAGAGATTGATGATTTTGTGTCCAGATGTATGGTTTGTCAACAAGTGAATGCTGGAAGGAAACAACCAAGAGGATTCATGCAACATCTTCCCATACCTGAGTGGAAATGGGATAATAAAACGATGGAATTTGTCATGGGGACACAAAAAACACATAGAAGAACGATGCAATATGGGTCATTGTTGATCCTCTTACCAATTCAGCACATTTTCTTGTATGAGAGACGATTTTACACTTGAACTTCTATCAAGACTATATATTAATGATGTTGTAAGACTTCATGGAGTACCTCTATTAATTTTTTCTGATCTTGATCCCCATTTTACATCAAGATTATTGAAGAGTCCTCAGAAATCCTTCAATACTAAACTTCATTTGAGCACTGACTACCACCCTCAAACTGATGGGAAATCAGAACATACTATTCAAACCTTAGAAGACATGTTGAGATCTTGCTCACATAAAATTCAAGGTATGTGGGGTCATTATTAATCTCTGGTATAATTTTCCTATAAAAATAGTTTCCATTCAAGTAATCAGATGGAACCATATGTAGCGTTATATAGAAAGAGATGCCACATACTAACTTGTTGGGATGATGTTGGTGAAAGAAAGCTTGTAGGCCCAGAAATTTTTGAGGAAATGATGGAAAAGGTGACGGTAATCCAAACCCACATCAAAGTAGCTCAATGTAGGCTGAAGAGCTATACCGATAACCGAAGGAAGGATTTGGAATTCCAGGTAGGAGATCATGTTTTCTTGAAGGTATCTCTATGTAAGGGAGTTATAAGATTCAGTAAGAAGGTTAAATTAACTCTCAGGTACATTAGACCTTCCAAACTTCTAGAATGATTTGGGGCTATTGCTTACCATTTGGAAATGCCACCAAGTCTCTCCAAAGTGCATGATGTGTTCCACATATCACTGTTGAGAAAATAAATGCCCCACCCAACATAAGTACCCACCCATGAAGAAATTGTATTGGATCCTGATCGATCTTATTTTGAAGAGCCTGTGAAGATTATTGATACCAGAGAACAAGTGTGGAGAAACCGGAAAAATCATCTACTAAAAGTTCTATGGAGAAACCATAATATGGAAGAGGCAACATGGGAACCCGATTAACCTATGATGAAGAACCACACGAATATCATTATGCGGTAGTATTCTAGAAAATTTGAGGACATAATTATTTGAAGGAGGGAAGAATGTAACACCCTAAGCTTCCACGATATGTTTCTTTTTGAATAATGCAATAGCTTGCATTGTACCCAACTTTGAGATTCTAACAAACTGTGACCAATCAAACTAGCTGTTACGAATAGTAATATGCACTTTTTTAAAATTTTATATTTTTTTTCAAAATGGACTTCATATTGGAATTTTTAATATCAAAATTAGCTTAGGGTTAATTTTTTGTTCTTTTTTGAAAACATTCAATTTTTGATGAATAATGAAAAATACTAAATAATAAATACAAACTACTTTTTAAATCAAAATAATTTATAGTGTTAAATTATAAATTTGAGTGGGTTTGAAGTATAATTATATTATATTTTTATCATTTAATATTATTAAGGACATTTTATGTAATTTTAAATTTAAACTAGACATAAACAAGTCTCAATCTTTTGATAGTTATTATTCCTTAAAAACACGCTTTTTGTTTTGACAACGAGAATTAATTTTAAATTAATTTCTGCCACTTCTGTGTTTTGAATTTGGAAAAATGGATTCCATATTTGTAATCAGGAGGTCCAAATTTTGTAAATAAGTAACTTTTATTTTAAGACATTATGAATAATTATTTCAGTAAATATTTTATTTACCATGGTTAAAGGGTAAATTCGGTAAATAAGGGCAACACAATAATATTATAATAATATTAAATTAACCTAAAATGTGTCCTATTCCTATGTGTTGATACATGTCCGACCATGGTAATCCTTGGGTAGATTTTGGGACCCCATGGGGACACTTGTGAGTGATAATGACAATTTATATTAATTAATTGAATGTAATGACAAAAATGACATAAACATATATCGGTTAGTAGAACAATTTTTACATGGGGTTATCTAAGTTATATTTTCAACTAAAAACACTCATTAGAAAGGTAAAATAATTTCCTACATTATTTTATTATATTTTATAATTTTTAGCCATTAAATAATTAAATTTATTTATGACACAATGATGATGGAGTAATTACCTTATTAAAGAAAAGAATCAAATAAATGGTATTAGAAATATTAAAATAAATAACATTTCAAAGTATTTATGACATCCACGAATTTTCTAGGTGCATATGACATTTTAGGGTTGATTAAATGTATTTTTTTGATGTAATTAAGTTGTTATGACTTTTACAAAAACCAAATACTGAATAGTGTCAAAATCGACATAAATGAGTTTTGAAAACAAATATTATATTCTTAAATTATATAATAGTATTAAAAATATAAGGTTAATGAAAAAGACTTATATAATGATATTTGTATCCTTAAATAACCACTTGAGGTTCTATATTCATTTTATAGTATGTTTATTAACCAATTATTATTATAATACATGAATACATGGTAAAAGTTAAACTATTTAACAAAGTGTTAAATCTAAAATATAAGGTTCATATGGTGAACCAACCCGTTCTAAACCTATTTTTTGAATGATTTTCGACCCATCCTCACATTATCCTAGAAATAAATCATTTTTGAGCATTAGAAACTGACAATTATTTTATTATACAATAATATTTCAATCTTTTCCTAAGGTGCCCCTCACATCTCTTATAAAAGGGCACTTCCTCTTCTCTCCAAATCACACCTCGAAAGCCATTTGGGTCAGCCGAACCTTGCCCAAATATCCTCCCAATTTCTCTTAATTCCACCTTGAGGCCATATTATGATCATAAAACCAACCTAAGGAGCCCTTTTGATCAAATCAAAAAGATGAACACAAAGAAGAGGTAAATATTTCATCACCTCTGTCAAGTACTTTTTCTTCTTCCACTCCCCCTTTATTTGTTGTTTCCATTATAAAATAATAACTCCTGTAACTTATATATACTTTTATGTTACTATAAAAGTGGTACAATCATATTCATTATTCTATCCATCATATGAATGACAAAGTCACCATACGTGCGTACGTATAGCTTACCGTCTCCATGTCGTGGTGCAGTTGTTATTCAATATAGTATTATTTTTTGGATGGGTATAATAATGATGTATAACTAATGTAAATAATAAATATAACATGTTAATTATTTTTTATATTTGATATATGATCTATTTACATTCTATTTTAATATCAAAAAATGATATTGTCGCTCGTGCGTACGTACTGATTATCGTCTCTACAAATGCGATGAGATTCATTTCCCCTTCAAAACCGTTCAAGAATAATTTTAATTTTATGATTTAATATAATGTTTAAGAACATAATATCAATATGTATATGAATCAAATACATCATATTCACAAGAAACATGGATTAGGTAAAAAAACATATAAAGGAAAAGGAATCAGCTAACACACGAAATGATGATAATACTAAAATATTATTAACAAAATAATATTAAAAGATCATATATGATATCATATTTATGAATATGGTTCTTGAATAATTTAGTAACAATTATTTAAATATTATACAGGAGGTTAGCGTAACCTTGACCAAGGAAATGTACAATGTAAGGGTTAATTTCACAGTCTCTTTATTATCTGAGGATGTTTTTACGTAAGTATCTACTAAGCCCTCTTTATCATCCACATCAGTGTTTTCTTAAAAATGTATTTCAAAACATTTTTAATATTTACTAGACTATGGATTAAAGTCATTTATACCCTTATTTGCCCTTATATGTTTTGAAAGGATTCTTTCCTTTATTTTCCAAACAAGGTACTTTATGGCCTTTTCACCAAAATTATGGTAAGAATGTTTTTTAACTTATATGATGTGTGAAACTATTTTATACCTTTATAACATCATCAAATATTCCCTTACATTCATATAAGAATATTTTAAAAATAAAAGTTTTTTTATCATTATGTGACTATTAAATGATGTCAAAATAGAAAGACATATTTCTCTAAAAAAGTTTTGATTTCATCTATGCCAACATCCTTTGATAAAATTTACACTTGTTTGAAGTTGATTTACTATGATAAAAATATTCCATATTGTATCTAAGGTTTTACAATATGTTTGACCATGGATGTTTTATTTTTACACCATTCATGGTTTATTGTTAATGTATTTACATTTTGTATACTAGATTTAATATGAATGTTTATGTAATGTTTCATCCTTTTCATATGAGGAATGTTTCAGACATAGAATGAGACGGGTAGAGCCCGCTATAGCTCCTCGATGCCTCGGTAGATCTCATGAGACCATTAGATAAGGAATTGGATGAGGCCTTTCCCAATTTGATATATTGTTTTGGGCAAGGCCTTAATAATTTTTTGATGTCTTGGTCGAGGCCTTGAGAAAATGTTTCAGAATGTTCGGTATTATACATTACCTCATTATGAAAATAATTTTGATGGATCATGTGGTTATTTGCCTAGTAGAATACCCATGACTGTTTTTTATTATGGCATTATTTACTCAGCTCATATTCCTTCCATAAAGTATTCTTGTTTTTTATTTGTAAAGGCATGTGTTTTCAATTATTCACCATGACTAATGTTTATGTTATCTTCCATTATATTGCTTACTCTTACTGAGTGTTTGTGCTCACCCCTTTCTTATGTTTCATTTTCCCATGATATAAAGAAGGTAGTTATGAGTTAATTTCATGCATATCAAGGAGTCTTGGATGTTTCTAATGGAAAAAATTAGTGTTGTATTTATTTTGAAGTTGTAATGTTGAACTCATGTATGAATCGTGTTTCCAAGAACAATAAACTGATCAGTCCTTTGGGACATGATACCTTGTATCATTCCAATATAATATAATAATGCACCGACTCTGGGTAACTGGGATCAGGGCAATACATTTTAGCTCACCTATTTTCGATGTATATCCTCAGGTGATTTTGTGTAGTAAGTAGTTTTTAAGGGCTAATTAGAAGCTGGAGAAGAATGGATTAAATTAATGTTTACATTTTATATAGTAATTTTTATTTGTGGTCCTAGTTTCACTAAGAAACATAACCCTTGGATCCTCACTGTGTAATAATATTTTGTTTTTTATATTCTAAATTTGGTAATAATATTTTAAGAAAAGGGTGGGTTACTATAATGATAAGTTTTATATCAGAGGAAGATCTCACTTTATGACTATGTTCATATAAGATGGAGTATCCATTACATGTTATAGGTTAGATAAGACATCAAGAACCTATGGATCCATGAGGTGTTCACCATCATCTATGGAAACCATGCCAAATCCTATCATCCCACCTATTTCTATAGTGATGGTGGATAGGGGGAATGTGATGGTTTTAAGAATGGCTACACCAAGGTTCCCTAAAAGGATCCCATAGATTCCTCCATTTATAGGTACTTTCATATGGATTTATGGACCTTATGAAATTTGAACACTTGGATAGTCATGCCCAACTAATGTCTTCTTCCCACTTCGCCCAATGGTGGAGGTGGAATCTCCCAAGAGTATTTCGTTCCAGGAGACTCAAAAAGGATGATGATGATATTGAATTTAACATGTACCTACCTCTTATATTAATGTGGGGGTCCCTGAGTGAAAACTCTTTAGGGTTGTTGGGGTTTTTTCATCATGAATTATGGTTCGTGTTTTGAGAGGGTCCCCCCATAGTTAATATTATACAATCTAAACTGGGTAGGATTTTCAAGCTATTGGAAATAATTGTCACTTGGAGGAACTCTGTGCTAGATTATGGAATCATGTAAATTATGTCTATGGTGGAATACAACATCAACAAATGCCCCCCCCCCCCATGTATGTTATATTCAGATCCCATGATGGTGATAATAAAACCATCACACCTGTTGGGAATATGGGGTAGTTATCAATTAAATGTCTGTATATTCGCTCATATGGGGGTTGGGATGGATGAATGTGTGTTAGTGTTCATAGTTTCCATGACAATAATCAATGAAACCTCCCTTTAGGTATGGTTGGGTTCTAGCCCCTTAATTCACACCACATGTTTTTGGACCAGGACCAATGGAATATGGATAAGATAAACCTAATCACTTGTATGTGTCATTATTCTATATCATCAGTGGCGTTGAGTGGTTAGTTACCTCATAGACTACACCCTGGTGGTGGAAACATCTTTTATGACTTGTGCATCCCCATATTCTTCCACATTGAGGAGGGAGCTATCAGATAGTTCTAGGAAGAGGATCGTGTAATGGTTTACCACAGTAATTTGGTCTGATTTAACCCTATGCGGCCCTAAGGGTAATTTCATGGGAATTTTTTCATTGAATCCATGTCTTTTCAATGTAGTTCCATTATTATGATGACACGTTATTATTCATAATGATGGAAAATGGTGTTGATCAACATATTGAAGATTATATTATAAGGGGATTCTTTGTGAGGGTGAACATGAGTCATTGGAGTCATTTTATCCCTATATATTTTCATATCCCCACACCTATAAGTAAGGGGATGATAATTTATTACATCAATTGTAGTATTTTATGACATATTATGTAAACCATTAGTATATTTCTAGTGAAATCAATGACTAATAAACCCAACTCAACTCATCCTCTCCCGAGTGGAGAAGGGATCCAAATGAGAAATACCTAAAACTGCTGAAACCAAAAATTCATCATCTTCAAAAAATTTCTGGTTAATATATTCACATTATGTTCACCATTCTATTTTCCAATTATTCCTTTGTGGAGTTAAACCTGGGGCTCTTCATGGATCTACATCTTTAGACTAGTGGAAGATCCTTGGTGTCGTAAAATACCACTTTCCAATGGTGGAAATACTCTATCATTGTTGTTGATGATGTCAACACCTTGATAAAAATGGGATGATGGGGGTTCAGATCATACGTAAATGGATTCCACCTTGAAGTTTAACAGCTTATCTATGTCTCCTATACATTTCATGTCATGTTTAAGAATCTCATTTCCAAATCCATCTTCATTTGGATGCTAGTTAATTACATTCCTTATTTCCATGAGAGGGAAGATATCTATGGTTTGGGATTTTGATGATGTCGGTTATTGTTTCAATTTATGATGATGTTGGGTTTTCTAGATATTGATAAGAAATTTCCCCATTTTTGGGTTTTAGTGTATCTTATGCATGTTTCATAAGGATTCTCAAGAGAAGAAACCCAAGGAATCCCCTGATCCCCCTGAGGAAACACACATTCAGGGAATATGTCATCAAAGGATCATCAACTTAGCCATAATATTCTCATCACATAAGGCGAATCATGTGTTTTTTATTTTTCATTTGATTCATCCAATGCTCATCATACCATGAAACATATGAATGGCAGATAAGGATTCCAAGGCTCATCATGTAGTGTTTCTAGTGCTCATCACACTAGGTAAGGAACTCATTATCACCACTTGAGTTGTTGGAAGAGATCAAATGATCATTAGATATTCTTCTAAATCGCACCACACATGGCTGAGGTTCTGATGCATAATGAAGGTAAATACGTTTGAAATTGAGTGAGGGTGTTTTTCTTGTTTAAATTCAATTAGAAATATTTATACAGACACCTATCATGTATTGATGGGTCATTGTATTAAAATCTTATTGGGAGACATCTCATGTACAGTAATCACATACTGGGAAATTTATATATTAAATTACTATGGTGATGATGGAATATAGTGGGATCTATAGATTTTGATCGTGGGAGGGTTGATATACTCTTGAAAGATATTTATGATTTGGTTTTGCTACCTCCAAAGGTGAGAGTGATTTTTGGTAGTGATGGGATTATGGGATTGAACAATATGGAGGAATAATTCCAAACATAATAGAAGTAATTAATATAAATACATATTTTTCAAAAAAAATTATGGCCATGTAGAATTATTGGTCCATATAGTTCCACGTCAATTGGTAAGGATGCTTGTTTGATGAAATGGGAAATGACCAATGATTATGTGGAAAATATTTTTAGAAGAAGGTCTATCATGAAAGACTCATCACAATTTTCATCCCATGATCATCAAATAGGGTAGTTATAAAGTTTGAATGCATATTTTGAGGATGTTTTCATGTAGTTTAATGACATACAGTTGAGATGATTACATTTAGTTTCACATCATTCGACTATGTTATCGGTGTAATAAAATTTATCATCTTATAGACCAAAAATTATTTTTTTGGATTACACTTGGAGATTCCAAATCCTAGAAATGGGGCGAAGATAGAAGGATATAGGGATCCATTTTATGCTCATTAGAGGGAACAATTTCTATTTTCCCTTAATAATGACACAGTTGGGACTTACTGATCCACTATACAGACTCCTTCGGAAAGTAATTGGAATTAAAACTACTAGATACAACATGTAGTGGTCCTGATGTGAGATTTTATATTATATAGATAGATATTAAATGATTATCCCCAACCCATATATAGATAAAATTCCTGGGCATCAGGGTAGATGATACCGATTGGGATAATTTTGTTTTTAAGAATATACCCAATTAATAAGGGTGAGAGGAACATGTGAACTCAAAAAATGGGAAAATATTTTTTGTGGAAGGATTCATCACGTTTAGGACCCATATGTTGTTTCATGTAACTTTCTAGTGTCTTTAATAATTAAATTTTTTCAATACATGGCCTCTAGATTAAGTAAAGGGAATAGTTTATAGTGGCACAGTTGTGTGTAACATTTGGTGTTGCATGAGACCTAGATCTGAGTGAAGAAATTTCATAATATGTGAAATATTTTGAAAATTAAGGGATGTTGTGTAAGGTATTTAATTTCCATCAACAAGGTTATATAAGTTATTTTTGATGGTTTTTTCCTGAAATCTACATTTGGGAATCAATTCAGGGTTCTAGTTTTGTGAACATCATAAAAGTGTGGGATGAAATAATGGGAGCACGACTCTTCAACTTTTATAACTACATAACCAAAAGGGATGGTTATTCTCTATTAATTTATAATTTATCCTCCTGGGTTCTACTTATCATAGATTCACCCATGAATCAAAATATAATGACAGTTTTCACAAATTTGAAATGCCTACTACATATGTCTTTTTGGCTCAAGGACCCTCATTTGACATCACCTTTCCCATGAGGGGAACACCCCATGGAGTTGTATTTACTATGGGTTATTTTCATTACATAAATAATATTTTTAAAATATTTTTTATCAATCCAATCACTAATATAATATTTCCACTATGATAAATAATTAATTAAAAATAATTTATCTAATATCATTTTTTAATTCCTAATCAAAAACACTAAATAGATACATAAGTTATGATCAATATGATTTAATGTGCAACACACCATATGTTAGGTGCATCAAGCTAGAAACATGTTCTGAATATAAGTATTTAGTGATAGTTTCTTAAACATCATTACATGGAAATGTAATGTATATTTTAATTCATTACTAGTCAAACTATTGAAATAATATTTACACTACCATGGAATAATAAAAATCACATAGAGATATATATGAATATATTATTATTTAATATAATTTTTAGATAATAAAAATTTATATACATGGACACATAAACTAGTAAAATATAAATATTAAAATGATAAGAAAAGGTAAAACATAAAAAATGCTAATGTTGTGATACAACATGACCAACTAATCCATAACTTCAAGTTATCTCATTAATAGTAAATGTTACATGTCATGGGGATCTTTCCCTTATCGATATTAAAAACCATATAATATGCTAAAATATGATGTTTCCATGTTAGGACTGAGTATAATGAATATGTAGAAATCACAAGTTGAACAAAAATATATCCTATAATATGATATTAAATAATGTTATAAGATGATATAAACCATGACTATGGTAGCTAGTTTTATTCAGGTGGAGTCAGTTTCAATTCATTATAATTCCATTCATCTAAATTACCTTCATTATAAGTTCATTCATTGGATTATGGGATGAGTATGATGTGAAGATACTGTCATCATAACCTATCTAACAGAAATAGTTCCATAAAATGATTATATCTATCGCTTTTTCTATGGTGATGAACTAGGAACACCATAAGATCAACAACACATAAGGGTTATCTAGGTTGTAATGATGATTATTTGGTTATTCATAATGACTAATTATATTAGGGGAGCGGTTATTATATGTTAAAAAACTCAAACATGGTTTTAATGTTTGTGGGGCCATCATTGAAAAATGAGATTCAATTGAGCATTTTTTATGGATCTTAGAAGTATGTGAAGATCACATGTATTTTGTGATAATTTTTCATGACCTATATTATTCTAGTTATAATAAAATAAATATGTATTGTGTTTCACCTGTCGATATAGGAAATAACTTGATGCATGTTATACTATAAGTTCATTCTTTTATTTGGTATTTTTTCATTTTTTACCTTTAAATCTGGTTGAAGTACAGTATTAATTTCATTAAGTTGTATGAAGTGACATATTTATATGGTGGGTAGAGTGAAATGAATACCTAATTCAATTATAATCATCTATAGCAAAGATAACTTCTATATATTTATTTTCCACTATAAAGAGTCTCCATGTTATGATCTTCTAGTGGACTAATGTGTGTAAATACAATGGTCATATTAGATCTAAGAATAAATTATTTCATAGGATCATCCAAAAAAATTAAAAACATAGTGTTTCAGTGCTCCATGAATTTCAATCTTATAGAACGATAAAAATTTCATAAAATTAAGGGAAATCCGAAGTGATGAATTTGATTGATGATAATTTCGATTTTAAAGATGTCATATTGATGTTTATTCAAATAAAATTGAAATGGTAGTTAAATTATCTAGATTTAATCCAATATTGATGGAGATAGATTAATATCGAAGTATAAACTAAAAAAACGTTCAAAATTTCTGTAGGGTGAGAGGAATAAATCATGAGAATTTGGTAACTAGAAATCTATAGAAATGGATCGTATAAAAGAATGAATAGTACAGTAACAGTGAAAATTAGAAGTATGAGGATTCATTTTAGAACACCTATGGTGGTTTAGTTAGTGGCACTAAAAAAATGAATTATATCCTTTACAGAAGTCTCGAATTGACAGTTGGTTATGAATTTCTATAGTGTCTATTTTCATTGAAGTGATGATATGTTCATCGTTATAGAGAAATGTTTAGTTTTTCATAAATACTTTTAAATTATATGGATGGGAAAAAACATCAATCGTTAACCGGTTTTTTTACTTATTACAGAGATGAAACATTTTTATATCATTTGTTGAATGATGAAATTAAATAAATAATCTAGACAAGAGAAGTTATCATAAATTATAAAATACATTAAAAATACTACAAACTAGTAGAGCTTCAGGTTGATAAAAAAAGTTAGTGTGGTATAGGTTTGTAAGAGTATGAGTGATTTGAAAACACTATAGAAATAATATGTGATAAGTGAGACCCAAAAATCAATGACTAAGACCATCATGATGACTAGAAAGTTCAAGGGTAGCTGATGCTTGAGTGGGAGAACAATAATTATATGTCCCATATGTCTAGGTACAATAAATTAATTCAGTATTAGAGAGATAAGATCCATGTAGTATAGATTATTTGATTATGTTAAAGAGGTCCACTAGAATTAGTAGACCAGTTCTGAGCTATAAATTTATAATGAATTTTTCACTCCTAACAGATGTAGGAGGAACTATATATTTAGATAAAGAAACATTTCAATGTAATTAAAATTAGTGGGAGTCATCTATGAATAAAGAGATAGATTAATTACAGTTAATAATATATTTGGGAATTTTTGAACTTCCAGAGGGTGAAAATGAACATGAGATAAATTATGTTTAGTTGATTAAGGAATTTTTTTATGGACAATAGAGATAAAAATAAAGAAAATTATTTAAAGGGTTTCAATTGAAAAATTAAGTTGATTTATAATAAATATTACGACTAGTTATTTAGAATTATTCAATTTGTCTAGTTGTCAGTGTGGTTTTATCAGGAAAAACTATAGCTATACTAGAACGTTATAAAGATAAATTTCCTTCTTGGTGAGTTGAAGGAGGAGATCCATATGAAAAAACATATAGATTTACTTGTAAAGGGTAATCATAATTTGGTATGCAAAATTAAGAACATATTGTATGAATTGATGAAATAACCACAAAATTGGAATCATAAATTCGATTATTTTATGTCAAAAGATATTCATAATAGCTGAAAAATATATAATTGTTGTTATTGGAAGAAATTATAATATTTTAAACGTAACAAATAACTCTTATATATGAAAAATATTTTGATAACTGAATTGAAATAGTAGAAAATATGAAATATAAAATGTATTTAATCTTGAGTATTTGAAGTGAAATATCTTGAATGGGCATGGATGATTTTGGGAATAAATATTTGGAGGGATTGGAAGCACAAGAATTTGGTTCTATCATTGATGGATTATAATTTTAACATTATATAATGGTTTGGTATGTCTAAAAGAAATCCAGTCTGAAACCCACTTGCTGATGACAGTATGTATTCAATATCACATACACTAGAAACAAAATTTGGGTCCATTTACATGGAATATCTACTATATGAATCAATAGTTATGATTTTTATGTATGAAATGGTTTTCACATTGTCATAAATTTACTTTGTAGTGGGTCTTGTGAGTCATCATAATGAAAATATAGGGAAACTATACTTTGAGGTTGTGCACTAGATTATTTAATAATTAAAAGGAATAGAATACTAAAACCTACGATATGAAATATATTATCCATTATAAGGATTTATGGGATCATATTTTAGGGGTGACCTAATTATAAGGAAAAATTCAAAGATAATTTTGTTTACTTCTAGAGGAACTAATGGAAAATGGTCATCAAAATAACAAAATATTATTTCAATATTTTCAATAGTAGAAGAGTATATAGCCAAAAGAAAATCTAGGAAAGAAATGATATGGTTTACCAAATTTCTAATGGCCCTCTAAATGATTTTGGAAGTTCCAATTCTTTGGTGTGATATTAAATATGGAATTCAGCTTCATAAATATTAAGTGTTCCATTCTCAGATTAATTAGATTGACTAAAAGTATTATTTCTTCAAAAATTCGATTAATGAGAGAGAGATATGTTTCTTAAGAATATAGCGGGAAGACAATATATGAAAATTTTATTTACTATGATCTTTTTTTAGGAAAGAATGTGGAAATATCATCCCATATTGGGACTTATTTAAATGTAATGATGTAAAGGAAAATGTATAACACTGCAATATTCCAAGTGTTTAAAAGTTTTAATTTTACCCAAAATAATTTTTGTGCATGATATTATTGAGAGAAGTTTCCTATTTTAGTTCATCATAATTTCCACAATCAAAATTATATTCATCATATTTTCATGCATCAGATGACAGGTTGAACGTGAGGTGTAGACTGCAGAATCCAATCATTCCAAAATTAATTTTTCATTAATATATATATATATATTTATCATGAACCATTGGAAGGAATAGATTTTTAGTATCATTAAAGGGTTACCGAGTTGGTAATCCATATCAGATGGTAATTCCTTTTGATTAGAGATTTTAGGTTGGTAGGTTTTATTAGATGACCAACTATCACGTATTCAATATTTTAGTGGGACTTTCTGTGAAATATGTGATTTAGTTATAGAGTTTTCATTGAGTTATGATGTTTTTTGGGATTAATTATCTTTTTATACTATTTTCATAACCATTAGTCCTCTGTTTATAATGAGTTATAGTTAAAATGTGATTCCCTCATTTACGTAGGACATAATTGGAGAAATTATAAACTAGTTATTAATTCATTATTTTACCATTTATGATGTTTGTTTTATATTTTAATGTATTTATAGTATGCTTTGTTTATCTAGGATAAGGTCAATGGAAGGTAAAATTTGTTTGGTGGTTGTAGTTTAGCTTCTTCATCATTATAGTACACTCACTTAAGGGGAGAATTTGTATTTGATTAGTATTATTTTGCATTCGGTCTCCTATATGAAATATTTTTTGGGAATGAAATTGGATAATTAAGTGGCCTTATCATAACAAATTATATGTTTTTTATTGGAATCATCAAGAACACCAACCATGTTAGGTCATCCTTTACATCTCAAACCACCATTAAATATGACCATACATGGTTTAGGAAATTATAGTGTATATTTTTGGTTTATTTATCATTAATCTTGATTAAAAATCATAAACAATTCCCCCATTGTCATATTCCAAAGGATTAGAAAATGTGACTTCCAAAATATACCATCATCAGACTAATCTAAATAGTCTAAAAACATGGTGAAACCCACTATCCACATCACATAACAAAAAATTAAAAACACTAACAACAATTATTATATCATATTTTTAATACATAATTTAAAAACATTAATTATCACATAATAGAACCCAATGGTCTATATCATAATGGATCCAATTTCCTAGCATACAAAAAATATCATTGGCATCATCACTAGACCAATTGGTCACATCAAGGACCATTATATTATATATTTTAATAAAAACAATGTTTTCATCATAATTACCTTAATGTTATACATCTATAATTATTATCAATCCTAAATGATATTTACAAAATGATAACAAGGAAATATTATGTATTAAGGTATCCATATTTGAGAACTACCACTTGATAAGACATATAGTCTCATCATCACACCTCAATATTTGATGAAATTTTATTATTACATATTTTATTATTATTTTTATCCACAATGAATCTCCTATTATTTAAATTGAATGTATCCCTACATCTATTTTTCATAACACCACATCGATGCTCCCATAGGAAAACCATATATTATAGGAATCTTTATCATGATATCAATATGTTAAAATGCTATATTCATTAGTTTGTAGTCACCAATGCTCTATTATAGGGACCATTTTTTTTGTTCCTAACCCAATCAAATCGATACTGGCATGAATCACATAATAAATTGTAAAATATCATAGAGTTCAGCTATTTGAGTACAATTGATTTTTTTGGAAGTAATTTAGAAAAATATTTATGATATGAATATTTCGTGAAAATATATGGAAATTATAGAAAACACTATGGAGACCCTTGATAAACATGACATTTGTTTGCTACATTTCAAATAATAAAATATTACATCTCATAAATATTAATAGAATTCAAATAATGGAAGGATAATTTTTTTGATGAAAAAGTTCAGAAAATGCTTATTTTAGAATACCTTTAAACATTTCTCTATTATTAAGAAGTAATAGACTCCCCATATACATCATAGATATTATACTCATCTTTATAACCTAGGAAAAAGGAAACAATAGAAAGGGGAGAGCATAGTTTTTCAATAAGGATAAACATTAGGGAAAATAATCAAACATCAAAAGTGAACATAAGATGAGTATATAGATTTAATCAAGATAAAAATGAAAATTCATACCCCATAATGTATAGATAATAAATCATTACATATAGCATGGCATGTCACACCCCAACCACAAACGCCCATTTATTTTATTCTTTTCACTGTTATGCGTCGTTTGGACGAGGTTTAGTTTGGGTCCTAGTTTGAAATTTTTAATGTTATATTTTTTTGGTGGGTCTCTGACCGGTGGGCGGTCACCGTACCATTTGTGGTGCCCGTGTGTTTGGTCCTAGGGAATGTGTGGTTTCCTGATAATTCAAATAAATAATAAATTAAATAACTAAATTATTTTAATTGAAAAATAAAGATAAATGAAATTTTATAATGATAAAACAAGGTTAATGTTTAAACCATAATAATTATAATAATCCACATGAAATAATATTATTATTATTTAATTTTAAAATAATACTATTATTGTTAAATTGTTATAAATATAATTATTATTTAAAATGAACTGAAACAAAATTATCATTTTGATTATTAATATGTTTGCTATTGGTATTATTTTTTTGTTTTTATTGCTATTGTTATTATTATTAATACAATTTTTCTATTAATATTATTACAATTATTATTATTGTAACATTGATATTTTATTATTATTATTTAAAATAAAAGGGATAATAAATTATTATTATTATTGGTTTTGTTAATATTTTTAATATTATAATAGTTATTATTATGAAATGAATAATGAACAAAATAAAAATAAAAAAACCCTAGGGGAGGGGTGCCCCCCTTTTGATGGAGGTCGTCAACCCCACCCCTCCCCCACATCTGGTGCAGACCAGGCCGCCACCGCCACATCTCACTATGCCTCCTGCCTCACGGCCTCATCCACCCATGCACCATACGGCTGCCACCCACCTCTGGGTCTCCTCCCCTGTGACTTCCGGCCACCCCCCATCACCCAACCTCTTCCCATCATGCAACCGTTGTCCGCCTTGGTCATATTCAGCATGCCCCAGCAACAACTCCGCATCACCGCCACTGTCCAGCCAATGTGTATCCCAACCGGCTCCCTTTCCAGATGACCTGCGACCTCCATCATTCCTTTCCAACTGACTCGCGACCTCTGAGTCCCTTTCTGGCTAGACCCCTTTAGCACCACCCCCTTTTTTGTAGTCTTCTAATGCTAACCCGAACTCTAATGCACAATGCCTCCACCATCCTCCAGTGTGGTTGTGAATCCCCTCAGTAGTATCCCTCTCTACATTCAGTTTGTATACTACATTTCAGTTTTTTGTTTACATTCATGTTGATAGAAACCCTAATGTTTGGGTTTAATCTTGTTGCTCTAATCATGTAGATTTAGGGTTTACAAATGGTGTCATGGGTCATGTAAGATTGTGTTATGTCCATCACTGCCTAAGGCATGGTGATTCAGGAAGTTTCATCTCGCCCCCACCATGCGATTTGAGAGGTTTATTATCTTCCCTAGGTTGTGAACATTTAATTTAGTGTCTTAATTATGATTTGAAGTCCTATTATTCTTTGTGTTGTATGGATAATTATTTATTATACAATCTCACCTCATTGCGTTTTCAAGGATGAGTGCACCTCCGTGCCATGGTGAGGGTTGCATAAACATGGAGATACTAAATGAGTATATAGAATTAAATTATGTGGATGATTTCAATGAATAAGACTCTTGATTAATTGGGAGATTTTAATGGTGATACATGGCCACAAATCAAAGATGTTTCAAGGAGGAGATTTTTTATAGAAAAGATCGATAGAGTTTCCAAATATGAATATAAACTAAATGATTCACATGAAATACAATGTTTATAAATATATTCAAGTTGTGATAAAATAAGAAATATATATTGATAATATAAAACCCAATAAGTGTTGTATGAGATGTAACAAAGAAACTATTACTACTCTATATCAAATTAACGAATCTAAAAGTAGTTAGGAGAGCCTTTTCATGAATTATAATGATGAATTATTCCCACAAGAATTCTAATATGATGAAACCAAAGAATATGTCAAACTCAAAAACCTTTTGTTATTATCACTTATTATTAAGAGACCCTAGGAAAATTTTGATGTGATAAACACAAGAATGATGATTTATAGACATGAAGAAGAACAAGGATAACACTTCACAGTAAAAGGATATATATTCATTCATCTAATCAAGTAGGAGTTTAGAGGAACACTGATGAAATTTCGATAGGAAGTAAATATCTTCCACTAGGAGGTGAAAATACGAATCTCTTTGGGAGACAACTTGAAATGATGGGATTATATTATAATGAAACCATTAATATATACCATTTACGACTATAAATATTGTAATATTATTTTATGAGTTTTTAAAGATATTGTAAATTTATAATTTAATGGGATAACTTTTTCATTGTAATAAAATGATTCATATCGGAGAAACTAGATCACAATACATCACCCAATCATTGAAAAATTAGGATTTCAATTATAAAACTTCTATACAGCCTTTTATACTTCCATTTATATTTTTCAAACATAATTGAAGTTTAAATAATAAAATAAGTGTCTATTAATTCATTATCTGTCTAAAAATATTGGATGAAAAGGCATATTAAGAAATTTAAAAAATAATACTCTATTAACAACCCCTCTTGGTTTTCTCCATATACATGGTAACGATAAGTGGAATCAGATAATAAGTTATCTCTAAAAAGATCCCATATATTTTAATATCGAATGCTGAATGTTTCAATTTTTCCAATTTTATGGGATTTCCATTCATCAATGGGAATATATTTAAGGTATGGAAAAACATAGTTCTTATATATATGATTTCTCAATAATTATGTTATTTGATATTGTTATAGTGTGATTTACACAAATAAGAAAAGAATCCCCCATGACATATAGAGTCAAAATAAATACATATGTATATAGAAAATTATGGATTTTCATCCTATAATACATAACTAATAAAGCTTACAAAAAGTTAATAAGAAGGCATAAAAATTTATTATATGGGAAAAATAAGAAAATATTTATAATGGGAGTATGAAGATTAAGGAAGCTACACATTTTATTTGGTGGTCAATGATTAATTTTTTTCAAATTAAAAATTAGGAAGACATAGATCAATAGAATAACTATGTTAACTAGATAGTAATTAATATACAAGTATTAAATGATAAATTCTAATTTTTAATATTTTACAAAGAAACTTACGAGAAATTTACCTAATAAATTTGATCCAATGATATCTACCCTAAAAATGATTGAAAATTTCTATTTTGATGAGATAAAAAATAATCCACTAAAGTTAAGAGATGAGAAATTTATAATTAATAAAAAAAGATAAAATTATAATTTGAATTTAAAGCCATGTATGGGTCTTAAACAGAAAGGTGAATCAATTTTAGAACTAGAATATATAGGTGATGGATAGTTGAAAAAAACCAGGTCACTTATTTCAAAAAACCCAACAAGATGAGGGAAAATATATAATATTTAGATCACACCTATTTGCCTAAAAAAGGTGGTGTTGGTAAAATTTTAAATAATTTTCCATTTAATGAATATTATCAAAGTGAGAGTGATATGAATTATTAAAACCATTCTAGAAGGAAATCCAAAAACTCCCCAAAAGAGGATTCTGTAAAACCTATCCCCCATATTTATTTAATTCTCTATTTAATTTTAGATAATGGTATTCAAAATCTAAAATAAAATATATATAATTTATTAAATGGTTCTTTAGAGGATTGTAGGGGGTTCAAAGGGGCGAAAATAATGTAGTACCCCATGAATGAGGTATATGATTCTCCCAATCCAATTCATTTTAGTTGGATGAGTTTTGTTTAATTTTATAGTGGTCGTAAGAGAGAAAATGATAAGGGAAGATGGAATTTGGACATATGAACTAATTACTATCATGGATGGTTATTCCTAATATGAATGGTTTGGAGGGATTTCATGAATTACATTACAGGAATAAATGTTTTTCTTCGTTAATTAGTCACGTCATGGGATTACATTCCTGAAGTGAACTAGTTTTTTAAATTTCAAGTCAATGTGACTTTTTTTATAGTGTGTATAGAAACTAAAGGATTCATAATGTGAATACACAATACATATTTAAAATCGGTTTATGCTAGTATATTTATTTAAATCATATTATCAGGGATTTATTGAATCAAATCTCACTTGTCTCTTGAACTCTAGCTACCCTGTAGAGAATTTTTGGAGTTCTAATCGATCAATAGTTAGTTTTAATTAACTCTTGTTATATCATACTGATAATTTGAAGGAGGTAACAGATGAAACCAGTTCTACAATTTTCATTGATTACTTTATTAATGTTGAGTTTTTTAGAGTAAGGTGTTCAAATTATTCTCCATATGTTCTATATTAAGTTTCTTATGTGTGATCATGCGGACATTCCATGTACATGAATCCATTTTATGCCCTAAATCCCATCACATATACCATCATTGGACCCTATTGAGTTCATCAGTGATTGAGTCCCTAGAATATCGGCCTCCTACTTGGTGTGTCGTGCTTTGACTATATAGTGGAAATCTGAGTTATTTGAAGATAGTGTTCTAGAATCCAAATGGATAATTTCAAGGTTAATCATTGGATCAATTGTTCTAAACAATTTCACCCATGGTGTTAAATATGGAAATATATACTTTTCATGAATTGAGGATTATTATTTGGGTATAATTGAGATGTAAAATGGTAATTTGGAATGTAATTATAGAATGTTGTATGATTTTCATTGTGATAATTTACTTGTTAATAAACTGAAATACATGACTTGAAATTGGACAATATATTGGATATGTAAAAATTGTCTTCTAATTGGATAAATGTTCATGTTACTGGACTCTAGTGTAATTTGGATTGTTGGAATTTTAATAAAAAAAGTCTTGTGATTGAACCATGAAATTGGAATTATCCGTAGTTATTTTGCGAGCTGATAATGTAATTGGCTCGAATAATGGGAATTCACCTTTGGTGTATAGAGAATTAAGTACATATTTAACCAATGTAATGAGATTTAAACATGGATCATACGTTAAATGAAGATATTTATATGTATTTTTGTTTCCCAACTCCCCAAAGGTACCCATACAAGGCCAATAATGATAGAACATGGATAATGACACCTGAATCCCACCTCCAATGGGATATGGGTTGCTTAGTTTAATCAAGGGTATATCATAGAAACAAATTGGAGGAATTCTCAATAATACATGAGAAACTATAGATAAGATATAAAGATCAAACAACTCATGATTAAGATAAAATAAAATATCTCTGATATATGCATCTAACGTAGTTTAACTAAAAAAACTCCAAAAATGGAACTACATGTACTAGAAGATAATATTTAGTATTGACTAAGAAATCCTGTAATACTCCCAAAAAACAAATGAGTTATTAATTTCTATATTAATCACTAAAAAAGCACATGTTGAACTAAAAAATATTTTATATATAAGTACGGTAGGAAAGAGATTTAAACTTGGTTGGATCGTCCCCAGATCCACCATTACATAAGATAAAGAAATCATGCTAAAGCATAGTGAAAAATACAGAAGCTAACTAGTCACCTATATATGTATTCTATGTTCCTAGACCCTCCATGGATATATCTAACCAATTATCACACATAAATGAAAATATAATATTATATCAAAATTATGTACATTGCTATAACATCCCATGGGATTACTGCTCTACCCAAAGATCAAATGTTATGTGCCACCTCACTCTAAATGAATCCATCATGTTAGAACATGGGCACATTTATCATACCATGAACTCCATGAATCATATCTTCTCATCAAGTATCATGTTGACTATGTGTCATATACACTATTCATACCATTCCACATATATTGATTCTACCTTATAAATTTCATGGATCCACCACAACCCGTTGGTCATGTATTATACCTCACATCATCACAACCCATACCTTTCATAACTATATTAATCTATAGTTTTTTGTAATTACATATACATGTGGGTGTAATAACCACAATTCTTTACATCTATCTAGACACATATATGAGAAAATATAATAATTGTTCATATTGTAACATCATACTACTAATAGAAGAGAGTTGGATCAAAGGAGGTAGTCATCCATCTATTCCCCACCAACAATGATATTGTGGAAAACACCCATCCTAATTCCACTTGGTGTTAGTAACCCTACAGATATGGGTTGAGTAGAATATTAAATCACATAACATATGTGATTTAGTATTTCACACAACCACACTAGGGGAATTAACCTATTCGTAGTCTCAACTGTAGCTACCACCTCTCAAAAACCCATTTAATACCGCTAAGAAATATGTTTCATACCAACACATAATAAATAACGAGGATTAATTTAATTAAATAATTCAATTTATTATTTAAATTTATGTTCATTAAATAATTTTATTAATGAATATTATTCAATACTAATTTCATCAACCAATAAATTGATATACATGACCTGTAGTCATAATCCAATCCATTCCAAAGTTCCTCTAGATTATCATCATTTTAAATCCCTATAAAAGACACCAAATGTGATTATACGTTTATTATTATGTATAATTAAATACTTTTGTGTACTATAATAAATATCCAATGATATCATTTATGAAAATCATATCTATGAACAACCATATGCCTCAAAAATTGGGGAAGGGAATGCAGAGAGAAGAATCATGGGCATCTGAATATTAAATAAAAATACTATTAATAAACAATCCATCTTTTAGCATAAAAACAAAAAATAACAACTTTAATTACATTATTCATCATTCTATCCCTAAAACCATAATGCATATCTCTATCCACTACACCATTATAGACATCAATATCTTCTAAAATCCTGGGCCCTCCATCCAATATCACATCAACCCATGTCTATTCTAGGATAACATCATGTATCTAGCTGACGATAGCATATAGTGAAAACACATAAGTCATAAATCATCTAATTGATTCAATAGGACATTTTGGCCCTAGAATCAACACAACTATCCTTCAGTAGAAAATGAACTCTTTTGGATGAAAACTTATATATTGAACATAAACAAGTTTTATTTCCATATTGGATTAAAAAATTCAAACATCACTTGTTATAACCACGTGTGACCTAAGGAATTATATACCACAACATAAGAAATATTTAGATATTAGGTAGTTCATAACATCCATATTCATGAATCATTATGATATAAAATATTATTTAACATTACATAATAATTTATTACTATAAGAACATCCAAATTCAATTTGTTGCGCTGATAAGGATCATATGATTGCAGTGGGTTCACAATACACTGCCATGGATGTTGACCACTCTAATGGCCCACATGACCATCCTGACCAGCCAGCTCTTATGTCCAAGGATACCTCTATGAACATGAATTCAGATCATAAATCTAGCAAAAGAAATAAAGACACTTCAGAGCAGGTTCCTCCTGCCAATGAAATGTCTAACACCTCCAAGGTGTTAGGTTCAAATGACCAGGTAGTGGGAGTGGGATCTATGGAAACTGTGACTATCTCCTCAGGCACCTCTAATGCTATTAAACCTGATTTTCATCCAAGACATTGCTTAACGACCCCATATTGGTCTGAAATCACTTTGGAAAAAATCAGAGTGCTGATATTAAAACTGCTTCTAATGTATCTTCTCCCTCTTCTATGAATAAACATGGAAAAGAATCCAGCCCATCATCCTCTCATGAACCTAGATGGTCAGCAAGGAAAAAGTGCTCGGGTGGTGAAAAAAAAATGGATTTATAACTCTAAATATAGGTTTAAATGAATTGTTTAATTTTTAATTTTCAGGGTATAGCAAACTCTAATACTTTTATTGTGCTTATAGAATTATTTTGAATCACAAACCAAAATTATTTGCTATTGCTGAGCCTAAAATTAATTTCTCTTCGAACTATTTTCATCTATACTCTTTTAGATATAATTTCCTTGGGGCTTGCATAGATGGAATTTCTATTGAAAATATTTGGATTTTCTATCATTCATCTTTGCAGTATGTTAATGCTGTCAAATTTTCGGATCAGATGTTTATATGTAAATTTTACTCTACTGGTGTACATACTTTTTTCACTATGATATAAGCAATGAATACATATCAAGAGTGAATATCCCTTTGGAATGACCTTCTTTCACTCTCTAGAGTTATACAAGATCAATGGTCTGTGATCGGTGATTTTAACGCCATTCTTCCTCCAAGTGAAAAGATTTGATCGTCACACTCTTCTATCTCCTCAAGATAATTTAAAGCTTATATTGAGGATTGTGACCTTATAGAAATTAACCTCACTAGTTCTAAGTATACTTGGTATAGAAAGTTCATTAATAGGGTAGTGTCTAGGAAAATGACATGGCTTTCACTAATACAGCTGTCATAGATAAATGGGAATACATATATAGTATTACCTTACCCAAGATCAACTCTGACCATCACCCCATTAATGTCAGTCTTTTCACCAAGGGTTCCAAATATCCTACCCCTTTTAAATTTAACAATGCTTGGGCTATGGACCCAGAATGTTCTAACATGATAAAATATTTTTGGTATGGCATGTGACATCAAAATGATACTTTTTCTTGCATTTCTAAATTAAAACTTCTGACGAAATGTCTCAAGGGGTGGCACAGCTCTAAAAACACAGCTTTATAAGGACATATCCTCTTTGAAGAATGACCTTGTTCGCATTCAATGATCTAACACCTGCTCTGATTTTGCTCTTGATCCTCAAGCTGAAATTACTACGTCATTGAATCTCAACTCCTTACTAAACCTCAAAGATAACATGCGAAAGAGAATTTTCAAAACCAAATGGATTTTTGATGGTGACAGGAATAATAAGTTCTACAATTATCTCCAATGAATCAGGAATGTCTATAGTCCCATTAACTTTTCTGAGAGTTGATGACATTCTTCTTGACACTGAGGATGCCATTTCTAATCATGTTGTCGATTATTTTCATAATTTGTTCAATGGTCCAGAGGTTTGTAAAGATATTATTCCTGATATTATTCCAAATATGGTCCTTGCTGAGGACAATGACCATCAATTAATCATACCCCTGGATCATCAAATTAAGGACACTAACTTTAGCCTCAACCCTGATGGTGCCCCAGGAGCCGATGGATTCAACAATGATTTTATCCAAAAATAATGGGAAATCATTCATGTGGATGTTTGTAAACTGGGCAAATATTTCTTCTCCACCGGTGTTCTCCAATATAGGATAAATGCTCAATTTCATACTCTTATTCGTAAATTAGAAAATTATGTTGAGATTCATCTTTTACGGTCTATTGCTCTCATCAACACCATCTATAAAATTATCACCAGACTCCTAGCTAACAGACTCACCTCTATCTATAATAAAAAAAATTCTTGGAATCAATTAGGATTCATTAAAGGATGATTTATTCAAGATTGTATTTTCCTTTCTTCAGAATGTACAAATATGCTGAATAAAGTCACTAGAGGAGGCATTGTGTCCATTAAACTAGACATCAGGAAGGCTTTTGACAACATGGATATGAGTTTTATTTTAATGGTTCTCAAAAACATTGGGTTAAATTATTCATTTACCACTATGATTCACACCTTAATCAATTCGGCTTCCATCTCTGTGCTGGTCAATGGGGATCCTAAAGGATTCTTCAAATTCACCAAGGGGGTTTGACAATGTTATCCTCTTTTTCCAATCCTTTTTGCTATTACATAAGATTATATAAGTAGACTTGTCATGAGCCTTGTGAACCTAAACAAGATTAATCCCATTCTGGCATCAAGAAACATAAATGTTCCTAACTGTAGAGACCCAAATCTTGACGTACATGGATAGTACATTACTTTTGCAGAATACTTTATACATAACAAACACAGACACACAAGGACCATAATAGCATAGTGTCGTTGGAAACTCGGAATTCAATCATCTAATAGTGGTGAAAGATCGTCAACTTTTCCCATAAAGATCTTCCCATATTGTTTTCTTACCTAAAACCTTTCTTTATATCCTGGGGAAAAGAAATCATAAAAATGGTGAGCTCAAATTCTCAGAAATGGTATGCATAGAGAACATAAAACAATCCATCAAAATTTGAATGAAAAAGCTTTAACATTAAATCTAAACATAAAAATCATGAGCAAGGACATAAATCATGGAAGTACGTAAGGAATATATCATAAAGGAACATTAATCTTGATAAAATAGCATGGGAAGAAATCATGTAATTTTGGAAACCATTCAACTCTAGTTATGATTTCCATAGTAGCCAAGGAAATGCTTCTAAGACCATCTTAGTGGACAAAGTCCCTTTCATAATCGAGTTCACTCCTCGTTCCAGTCCTGTATCACTGAACCGGATTAACTTACTGTTCCATCTATGTCTATCTCATAAGATATAAATCTTTACCCAATTCATTAGAGGGAGATATAGGTCCCACCCATCTCATAATGAAATCATTCTTACTTGTTCCACAAAATAAACTTAAAACATTCATCATAACCCAAAGAATAAAATGGGTTTCATAAACATCATCCCATCATCTCATAATCCATATAAAAAAAATGGACATTTCATCATAAGAAATGTGAATCCATTTAAATCATATAGGCATTAAACTTGAAACATACACATATGAAATAATGTCATCCTAGATGGAAAATGGTTTTGATAAAACATTTGAAATGAATTCTTCAGGAAAATATCCTTTCTTCTTCATAATCTTTCCATTTTCAAAAAATACCTTGAAAATTTAAAAAAAGTATTTTGTTGAAAATAGTCATAAAATATTGTAGAGTAAGCTTCATGAAAATGAGGCGTTATGAAATCGTAAAAATCCATTCACGCCTTATAAGTTAAAAATAACATTCTTCTCGTACTTTTGTATGAAAAGTCAAAAAGTACCACATATGGTAAACAAAAAAAAGATTCCTTACATACCATGTAGTAAAAGTCAAAAATGGGTAAAAAGGACTTTAAACATACATGAAAACATTTTTATTAAACTTTTACATGGATGATAAATATAACCCCAGTAAAAACTTACGTATAAGAAATCTCGGATAGAAAACAATTGAGATTGCAACATTATCCCTTACCTTAGGTATGATATGCTTCGTACGTATCCGAACCTCCTGTATAATGCTTTAAATAATGTCATTGACTTATTATAGAATCATATCCATTGTTATGATATCATATACGGTTCACTTATGACTTTATATTACCCGTTCTTTTGTAAATCCCATATTAAAGCAATGTTTTGGGTAAAATCGTTTTATTTATCGTACGTGTTTGGACTTGTTGTTTTTGATATTATTATTACATATATCTTTATTCACTTACTTACAGAATGTAAATCATGATTTATATATCATATATATATTCAGTACATATATATATATAATAGATAGATAAATTAAATGAAATACACCGTTCATGGATATGGTAGGCTGTACGTACGCATGAACACTATTTTTTTTGTTTCTTTATTGAATTAAGTAGATGACATACATATATATATACATAAATCCAGTAGCATTATTATGTCATATATTTCATGATTACTTATTATGTATACTTTATAATCATTCTTGAATTGTTAACATGGAAAATGAATCTCATCGCGTCGTGGAGACGGTAATCCGTACATATGCACGAGTGATTATATCGTTCCCATATTTATTGAATGGAATTAGAGGCAATGATATAATATCTTAGAATCAGTAAGATTTTACAATAATCATATATATTTATTCTTTACACCATTATACCAATCCAAGTAATGTGGTGTTGGAAAAACATATTACACCACGGCGTGGAGACGGTATTCTGTACGTATGCATGCGCGGTGATTTGGTTTTTCGTAGGATGGATTGAAGATGAAATAGGGTTTTTTAATATTTATAATAACATATAAGAATATTAGAGATACTGATGTTATTACATTATAATTAAAAAACTAAATAAGAAGAAGATGAAGAAGAAAGAAACTTGGAAGAATCGTTAGAAGAGATTACCTCTTCTTCGATGCACCTCCTTTAAGCTTCCTCTTAAGGATGTAGAGTTAGTATTTTGAGAAGACCAGAACCACCATCATGTTTCTAGGAGAGTGGAGAAGAGAAATGGGCATGCGTTGGACGATCTTAAAGTCTCAAAAGAGTGTGAAGTGAAGAGGGAAGGGGTGCCCTTTTATAAGGTAGGAGAGGGGCACCTTTGGAAAAACTTAAAATATTATTTTATAATAAAGTCATATTTGGTTTTTAATAGCTCCAAATTGATTTATTCAGAATATAAGGTGGTTATGGGTCTAAATCCTCTCAAGAAATAGATTTTAGATAGGTTTGGTTCATTGTATTAACCTTATCTTTTAGTTTTAACTCTTAGTTAATTAGATCGACATTTACCATGTCACTTTGTATTTTTATATTATATAGTTAATAAACTTACCAGATAAATCCAAGAGACCCCCCAAGTGGTCCATTAATGATACACCTATAATTATATAAGTATCTTGGCCGAACATAAGATTTTTATGAATATAATAACAGTTAATAATATAATGTTTTTTTTAAAAACTATTTTATGTCAATTTAGACACTATTTGGTAATTTATTTTTGTGAAAATCATAACAACATGATTAGTTATAAAAACGTTAATTAAATCAATACTAAAATGTAATATTAACCTATAAAATTACTGTATTTCATAAAAAGTCTCAAATTATATTTATTTGGGTATTTTTAACATCAATTTTGTTAATATTTCATTAATAAGATAATTAATGCATCATCATTGTGTAATACATAAATTTAATTATATAATGTCTAAAAATTATAAATAAAGTACAATTATGTAGGAAATAGTTTTATCTTTCTAATGAATATTTATAGTCTAATTTATCTTATGTATAACCCTATATTAAAAATTATTTAGTTATTAAATTTTGATTTTAACTATTTTAACCATTCTTTAAATAAATTAATAATAAATGTCCTAATCTAATCTATGTGGACCTAAATGGTCATATGTTATTCCTAAAGTTGTTTTTGGTAGAATTACACTTATAAAATAGAATTAGGACATGTTTTAGGATAATAATAATATCATTTTTACCCTTAATTACCCTATTTACTTTTAACCGTGGTAAATAACTGTAAAAGTTACTATTCACCAAAAATTATGTTCATCTCATTGAACCAAATTTTAGTCCTTGGTATTAATCATGTCTCTCGGATTTTTGAAATTACCCTAATAGAAGCGGTAAAATTATGTTTTATGTGAATTTCCAAATTCTACTAGGATATGGGTTAAAGACGGTGAAAAGTTCAGCAAACTTTTTATATATCTAAAATTATTATAAAATGATTCCAATGAATTACATTGAACTTATATCTGTATTATGTATCAATTTTGACCTAAAATAAATTTATATAAAATAAATAATTATTTAAATAAAAAGTCTGTTTTTGAATAGTTACCCAGTGTTTTCACTATTCATCAAAAATTTAAAGTTTCCAGAAAAATACCAAAAATTCACCCTAGGAAAATTTCAATAATCGAAATCCAAAATTAAAGTCCATTTAGAAAGATAAAATTTATAAAATTTCAAAAATTGGGTATTACTATTCATAACGGTTAGTTTACATAACATATCGTGGTTTAGCGAAACTCAGTATTGCGTACAACACACGCTATCGTGGATGGTCGTGATTGCGTGTAATGCAAGCCAAGTCAGGGATGTGTGTCGTACAATATCCTTTTGGTGTAGCGTACAACACAAGAAATTAATTAAATTAAAAATAATATTTTCCATAAAATCTCTGGGTGTTACATTCTACCCCACTTAAAATGAATTTTTCCCTCGAAATTCGTCGGGGATATATATGGTTTACTACTCGAAAGTTTCTTTATTAGAAACCCACATTGTAAAAATGAATACCAAAACTTGAATTTAAAAAATAAAGAATGAAACGTAACGGTTACCAAAATTAACTAATCACGGGGTTTCCTCAAAGGAGAAAATAGGTGAAAATATGGATATGGAAGAGAAATCTAACTGTCATGTTCTGATGGAGAGTGGTAGAGAACATGGATATGAAAAATCCAACAATAATAAAGCCATAAATATGTGATTATCTAGCATACCATCTGATTCATTGGATATAAGGGCACGAGGACAATATTTTTGGTTTTCAAGATCATTTCCCTAAAGTTGAAGAATTTGAATTAGAAGAAATACTGAATTTATTTTGGTATAATCTCACAGTTTTTCATGACTTGAAAAATTTCCACTTCATCTCTTTAAGAAATGAATTTGAATTTGTATTTTCCAAAGTTTTAGCAGATCATGCGAAAGAATGATAGGTCATTCCATCTGTCTCAAACATAAGTTAGCAAAATTTATATACATATTTCCATCTATTGTGAGATTAATCATATATGGTTCCAAAATAGACTTATACTTCATCTATCATCCTGTATAATAAAATAAAACTAGTTTCTACTAACCAGGGACTTCCTGTAGGCCAGTGGTATGAAATAAAGGCATGTCGCACTTCGGTTGTGGGTTGGATTCCCACATCCTTGTCCGACGTGATGGGTTGTCACCTGTTCTGCAGGTTGTCCTTTTTTTCTAAAAATACAATATTATAACTTTCCATCAATAATATTGAAAAAGTTCCAGCCTTAAACAATACTAACTTATGTCCAACATAATCCATTCTAATCTTTAGTCTTATCCAAAATACTATATCCATTCTCATACTATAGTGAAAACGATTACCAGAGAGTTCGTATAACAAGCATGTTAATACCATCGTTGATCCCCATATATCATAAGATATGTCTTTTTGGTCACATTCCAAACATTCGAAGGCCTTAATCATGTATTCTCTTGAAAAATTAATAACCATTGAACCTTAGTGAAAATATGAGTGCTGTCAAAAGTTAACTCTTTCCACATACCAAAACCCCAAAATTAGATATACTCAAACCATGATATAACTATTTCCATATATCAGTCATGAGCTCATTAATACTATCAAACAACTCATTTTCTTCTTATCCCTTCATTAGGCGCATATCATCTTCTTTTCAAAAATATCTCAATCACTTTCCATGGTTACCGGTACCATAAATTTATTGAAAACCACAGTAGAGCAATATATAAATATTCAAATATTCAACGATACTATATACAACATTATTTTGGAATCCCATTACATAAACACTAAATCATTCCACCACATTGTTGTCATATTCAACATCACCAATAGTGATCGCATGTGACTTCCCTTTGTCCTTTTCCTTAAGTGGTTGCTCATGTCGATCATCATTAACCCTTGGATTAAGGCATTGATTAGCATAATGCCTCATTTCATTGCACTTGAATAATTGAAGTGTTAGTGGTGCGTTCTCTACAGTCTTTTCTTTATTCACATAATTAGAAACCCTTTTTCTATTACTTCGACACTCAGCTGCTCGATGACCTTCTTTTCCACACTTAAAACATTTTCTAGTCCCTTTAAGACAATCTCCACCATTCTTCTTTCCACACTTTGAGCATAAGGAAACATCCATCTTCTTGTCACCATTATTCTGAGATTTCTCCTTGAACTCCATATTTCGTTTCTTGTCAAAACCATGAGATGGATATGTAACAACAACTTCCATTTCTACCTTGATAGAACAACGCACAATTTCTTCATATCTACTGAATTCTATTATAGATAATTCCCTTCGAAGACTTGGTTTTAAGCTACTAATTAATCGATCAACTTTACTTTCAGGTTGCATGATAAAGCCAAATGCATACCTTGAAATACTTTTAATATTCTCTTTGTATATACCAACATATTCCCCATACATTTGCTTTAGTTCAAGAAACTCCTTCTCCATCTTTGTTTGAAGAATACGATGGAAGTACTTACGGAAAAATAATTTCTTGAACTCATCCCATTTCATGGACTCAATTTCATCTCTTGGCCTCGTATTCTTGATAAGATTCCACCATTTATCAGATTCACCTTCCAAATGATGTACTGCTAAGATGAATTTATCATGTTGAAAACATTGATGAACTTAAAATAACTTTTCAGCGGTACTGATTGATTGTTCAGCAACAATTGGATTAGAAGACCCACTGAAAGAAGGTGGACGTTGCCTCATGAAGGACTCAATAGAATATTTTTCCCTTATCTGCTCATTTGGAAGTCCAGAATGATTCATAGTTTGTGTAAGTATAGAAATATGATTTTTCACTCCATATCCCATAACATTGGTTTGTTCACGAGGAAAATCATTGCATTGTCCAATACATTGATCAAGAGGGTTCCTTTGGGTTCCATCCATCGTCTAAAACCCAAAAAGGATAGTGTGAGAGGAAAAAATAATGCTAGGGAAAACAACATATTAAAGGGGGAGTACCTTCAATATCTAACATCTTAGGTTTAATTCTAAGATCGTTACCGTAATTCTAGGATTATAACCTATACATATACATAACCTTAGGGACATCCCTAGACATACCTTAGAAATATCTCTAGGGATCTCACTAATGTTTTCACGTCCTAGTTTCCAAAGGTTAACTAAACCTTTCCTCTGATACCAACTGTAGAGACCCAAAGCCTGATGTACATGGACATTACATTACTTTTTCAGAATACATTATATATAACAAACACAGACACACATGGACCATAATAGTTTAGTGTCTTTGGAAACTCGAAATTTAATCTTTTAATCGTGGTGAAAGATCTTCAACATCTCCCATAAAGATCTTCCCCTTCTGTTTTATTACCTAAAACCTTTTTTTATATCCTAGGGAAAAAAATAAAAAGGGTGAGCTCAAATGCTCAGTAAGGGTAAGAAAAGAGAACATAAAACAATCCATAATCATTTGAATGCAAAAGCGTGAACATAAAATATAAACATAAAAATCTTGAGCAAGGACATAAATCATGGAAGTACGTAAGGAATATATAATAAAAGACCATCAATTTTGATAAAATAGCATGGGAATAAATCATGTAATTGTGGAAACCATTCAGCACTTGTTATGATTTCCATAGTATCCAAGGAATTTCTACCAAGTCCATCTTAGTGGACAAAGTCCCTTTCTGAATCGAGTTCACTCTTCGTTCCAGTCCTGTATCACTGAACCAGATTAACTTACCATTCCAGCCATGTTTATCTCATGAGATATAAATCTTTACCCAATGCATTGGAGGGAGATATAGGTCCCACCCCTATCATAATGAATTCATTCTTACTTTTGCCACAAAATAAACATAAAACATTCATCATAACCCAAAGAATAAAATGGGTTTCATAAACATCATCCCATCATCTCATAATCCATAAAAAACAAATGGACATTTCATCATAAGAAAATTGAAACCATGTAAATCATAGAGACATTAAACTTGCAAAATACACATATAAAATAATGTCATCTTAGATGGAAATGGTTTTGATAAAACATTTGAAATGAATTCATGAGGAAAATTTCCTTTCTTCTTCAAAATCATTTTCTTTTCACAAAATTCCATGAAATTTTAAAATAAAAGTATTTTATTGAAAATATTCATAAAATATTGTAGAGTAAGCTTCATTAACATGAGGCTTTATGAAACTGTAAAAATCCATTCATACCGTATAAGTTAGAAATAAAATTCTTCTCGTACTTTTATAGGAAAAGTCAAAAAGTACCTCGTATGGTAAACAAAAAAAATATTCCATACATACCATGAAGTAAAAGTCAAAAATGGGTAAAAATGACATTAAACATACATGAATTTTTTTTTTAAAACTTGGACATTGATGATAAATATAACCCCAGTAAATACTTATGTATAAGCAATCTCGGATAGAAAACAACTGAAACTGCAATATTATCCCTTACCTTAGGTACGATATGATTCGTACGTATATGAACCTCCTGTATAATGATTTAAATAAAGTCATTGACTTGTTAAAGAATCATATTCATTGTTATTATATCATATATGGTTCACTTATGTTGTTATATTACTCGTTTGTTTGTAAATTCCATATTAAAGCAGTGTTTTAGGTAAAATTATTTTATTTATCGTACGTGTTTGGGCTTGTTGTTCTTGATATTATTATTAATTATATCTTTATTTACTTACTTTAAGAGTGTAAATAATGATTTATATATCATATATATATTCAGTACATATATATATATATAATATATAGATAAATGAAATGAAATACACCGTTCATGGAGACGGTTGGCCGTACGTACGCATGAATGCTGTTTTTTTTTTCTTATTGAATTAAGTAGATGACATACATATATATACATAAATCCTGTAGAATTATTATGTCATATATTTCATTATCACTTATTATAAATACTTTATAATCATTCTGGAATTTTTAACATGGAAAATGAATCTCATCGCGTCGTGGAGACGGTATTTTGTACGTACGCACAAACGATGATATCATTCCCATCTTTATTGAATGGAATTATAGGGGGTGATATAATATATTAAAATAATTATGATGTTATAATAATCATATATAGTTATTACTTACACCATTATACCCATCCAAGTAAGGTGGTGTAGGAAAAACATCATACACCACGACGTGGAGACGGTATTCCGTACGTACGCACGCGCGGTGATTTCGTTTTCCGTAGGATGGATAGAAGGTGAAATATGGTTGTTTCATATTTATAATAACATATCAGTATATTATAGATACTGATGTTATTAATTTACAATGAAACAACTAAATAAGAATAAGTTGAAGAAGAAAGAAACTTGAAAGAATCGTTAGAAGAGATTACCACTTCTTCGACGCACCTCCTTTAAGCTTCCTCTTAAGGAAGTAAAGTTAGTATTTTGAGAAGACCAGAACCTCCAGAGTGTTTCTAGGGAAGTTTAGAAGAGAAATGGTCAGGGGTTGGCCGATCCACAAGGCACAAAAGGGTGTGAAGAGAATATGGAAGGGGTGCCCTTTTTATAAGGGAGGAGAGGGGCCCCTTTGGAAAAACATAAAATATTATTTTATAATAAAGTCATATTCGGTTTGTAATAGCTCCCAATTTATTTATCTAAATTATAAGGTGGGTATGGGTCTAAATCCTCTTAACCAATAGATTTTAGACAGGTTTGGGTATTTATATTAACCTTATCATTTAGTTTTAAATCTTAGTTAATTAGATTGAAATTTACCATGTCACTTTGTTTTTTTATATTATATAGTTGATAAACTTACCATATACATCCAAGCGACCCCCAAGTGGTGAATTAATGATACACCTATAATGATATAAGTATCTTGGCCGAAACTTTGATTTTTAATAATATAATAACAATTAATAATATAATATTTGTTTTAAAAACTATTTTTTGTCAATTTAGACACTATTTGGTAATTAATTTTTGTGAAAATAATAACAGCATTATTAGTTTAAAAAAAGTTACTTAAATCAATATTAACATGTCATGTTAACCTAGAAAATTATTTTAATTCTTAAAAATTCTCAAATTACATTTATTTGGGTATTTATAACATCAATTATGTTAATATTTCATTAATAAGATAATTACTACATCATCATTGTTTCATAAATAAATTATATTATTTAAAGTCTAAAAATTATAAATAAAATATATTTATGTAGGAAATATTTTTCTATTTCTAATGAATATTTATACTCTAATTTATCTTATGTATTACCGTATATTAAAAATTATTTAGTTATTAAACTTTGATTTTAACTATTTTATCCCTTCTTTAAATAAATTAATAATAAATGTCCTAATCTAATCCAAGTGGACCTAAATGTTCATATTTTACTCCTAAGGTTGTTTTTGGTAGAATTACACTTATCCAATATAATTAGTACATGTGTTAGGGTAATAATAATATCATTTTTAACCTTAATTATCCTATTTACTTTTAACCGTTGTAAATAAAAGTAAAACGTTACCATTCATCAAAATTTATTTTCATCTCATTTTACCACATTTTAGTCCTTGATGTTAACCCTGTCTCTCGGATTTTCGAAATTCCACTCATAGAAGCAGTAAAATTAAGTTTTATGTGAATTTCAAAATTCTTCTAGGAGGTGGGTAAAAGACGGTGAAAAGTTTA
This sequence comes from Viscum album, assembly GCA_963277665.1. Taxonomy (NCBI): domain Eukaryota; kingdom Viridiplantae; phylum Streptophyta; class Magnoliopsida; order Santalales; family Viscaceae; genus Viscum; species Viscum album. The sequence goes on along the minus strand of OY728120.1, from coordinate 1,758,430,521 downwards.
ATAAAATTTTTATATATCTAATTTATTATAAAATGATTCCAATGAATTAAATTGAACTTATATAGGTATTATGTATCAATTTTGACCTAAAATAAATTTAAATAAAATAAATAATTATTTAAATAAAAATTTGGTTTTTGAATAGAAACCATGTGTTTTAACTATTCATCAAAAATTGAAAGTTTTCAGAAAAATACCAAATATTCACCCTCGGCTAATTTCGATATTCTGAATCCTAAAATGAAGTCCATTTCAAAAGATAAAATTAATAAAATTTCAAAAAGTGCGTATTACTATTCATAACGGCTAGTCTATATAACATATCAGTGTTTAGAAAAACTCGGTATTGCGTACAACACACGCTATCGTGGAAGGTCGCGATTGCGTGTAATGAAAGCCAACTCAGGGATGCATGTCGTGCAATCTCTTTTTGGTGTAGCATACAACACAATACATTAATGAAGTTAGAAAGAATATTTTTCAAAAAAACTCGGGGTGTTACACTAATCACCCTTTATATGCTGATGGTATTATTTTGTTCTTAAATGGTGATAAAATGAACATCCAAAACCTCAAAAGTTCTCTGGCTCACTATGAAGAAGTTTCAGGAAAAGTGATAAGTTGGAAAAAATCATTTTTCTTCTTTGTTGGTAATTTTTCCCCCAACAGAAAAAGTTACATCATTAATTACTTAGGAATCAAAGAAGGTTGTTTCCCTTTCACTTATCTTGGTGTTCTTATATTTTGGGGAAGACCAAAATCCAGCAATTTTCACAACATTGTTGATGAAATTACCCATCAACATTCGTCTTGGAAGGGTAAATCTCTTTCTATGGCTAGCAGAGTTTGTCTTGTAAAATCTACAATTGTCTCCAAAATGGTTTACTATATGATGGTTTACAATTGTCCTGCTAGTATTCATAAGAAAATCAATGTTTACATTAAAAAAAAAATTGGACCGGTAGGGCGATTGGTAGAAAATTTGTGACCATACCTTGGGTCACTTTTGGTAATCCTATGGATAAGGGTGGTTGTGGAATAAAAAATCTTAAGCTTTTTAACGAATCTCTACAAGCTAAGATGACATGGAATCTAATTCATAGAAACTTTGATTCCTCTTCCTTTCTCAAGAAAAGATTCATTACCAAGCATAAGAACGGTAATCTGAGTTACATCACTTCTTCCATCTAGCCATCCATTGGACACTCTCTCATTAATATCATGAACAACTCTAGATGTATGGTTAGCGCTAATTACTCTATGAATTTCTTTATGGATAACTGGACTTGTGTCCCCTTAATATCAATACTGACAACCACCACTCCTCCTGGAAACAGCAATTCCACTATTAGGGATGTTTTTAACTCCCATTACATCACCCTTCCTCATCACATCAATCATATCATTGAAAATTATCCTTTCTCCGACACCAATGACTTCCTCATTTGGAAACCTGCTTTTAATGGAGTCTTTGATTCCAAAAGATTCTACAAAAACAATTTCAGCCATTCTGATTCTAGATTAGTTTGGTTGAATGATTTTAGAAAACCTTAGATCAATCACTCATGGCTTAATCTTATTTGGCATATAGCCCATAATAGGGTCCCCACCGAAGTGTGCCATCAATCCTTTAGGAATCCTCTTGGTCTAGATGTCATATGTGTAATCAACACCATGAAAATGATAATCATTTCTTCTTGTTTTGTGCTACAGCTGCAGCTCTTTGAAATTACACTCTTGACATTTGTGGTTGCAGATGGTCACTTATTGATTCCATCAACTCTAAATTTCAACACTATGTTAATTGGGATTTCTCAATGCAAATCAAGAATCTTTTTCTGACTCTGTGGAGGAACTCCTGCATGTTATCTGGTATGATAGAAATAAGTTTCTTCATAATAATTGCTCATTCAGTCTCACTGTAGGTAAAACACATATTCTCATTGCAATCAAGGATGCTGTCTCACTTTTGAAAGATCATTGTGACAACTCTGTTGGTTATTTTGAGATCCTTCACTGTCTTAGGATTGCGGGATCTTACAGACAACCTCGGCGCACTATTGAGTTATTCTGGCAAGCTCTGCTTCCAAGATGGATCAAACTGAATATCAACGATGCCTCTAGAGGAAACCTGGGTCTGGCTGGTTGTGGTTCCATTTTTAAAGACTATCTTGGCAGGTTCCAGGGTTGCTTCTTCGGTGGATGTGGTACGGCCTTGGCTCTGGAAGCAGAAATGTTGGGATAGATTCATGCGGTGGAATTTTCCAAACAAAAGGGTTGGAACAAGATATGTATTGAAAGTTATTCAACCACTGTGGTTCAAGCTATTTGGAAGGGGGTGGTGCACCTTTCATGTACGCTTACTTCTCGATGGATGAAATGTCTTTCTTCACTCATGGATCTCAACTATGTTTCCACTCATGCTTTCTGTGAAGCGAACATGGTTGCTGATAGTCTTTCCAATAAGGGGGTCAATCAGGATATTACCTGGCAGGATGATTTTCCTAGTGATTTGCTCCCTTTCTATGATTAGGATTGTATTAATATTCCATCATTCATACTTTTGTAACTCCGTTTTTTATGAAATAAATTGTAACTTGGTATTTGACTGAGGCACACCTTTATTTTTTTTTAATTCAATCCTTACACAAAGAGGAAAACAATGATTATAATAATATTTCAAATAATAACACTGGGGGGGAAAATACATTACAACAGTGATTTCAATGTTTTTGAGTATAATGGAATAGTAATTGAAAACATATTATCACTACTCCCATAATTAAACTATATCCCCATGAGAACAACAGTCCACAACTGCACCAAAAATCATCAGAGAAATCCATATGAAAAAAATAATTCTCTATAATATGGAACTAAAAAATAGTATGAAACAAAACTGACCATTTATGGGAAAAATAAAAAATATGGTAACACAGCTTGGATCATGAATAATCAATCTCAAGAATTATATGATCAAACCATAATGGATGTACATAAAATACTCAGATAAAACACTATTAGATAACTGGATATGGGAGATAATCAAAGAGTTTCTTCTAAAATAATTGATGTAATTTTATTAATGTGAACACTTATATATTTAGATTTAATGTGTGAATTTGAAATTCACATCATGAATTGATTATGTTTTAATAATCATTAAATAAATTCTTCACCCTGATCTAATTAGCATGGATCAATTCATATTTTTATCTCCATGTACAAATCATGCGTTATTAGGGATTGACTAATTAAAGCTTATCCTCCACAATTTCATGTCATGAACCAATGATTCCAATCCCAAATGACATACTATGGATTTCCCTTCATATATTTTGAATTACTATTCTTGATTCAAACCAAAAATATACACCAAAAATGATATTTTATGTAATGATAGTTTCCTACATCCAGATTCCATCTCTCAATATCCTTCGATATTTCTCTAAGGGTACAAAAAGAATCACAATACTAAGAATCATTCAAAGGAATATATTAGAATAATTCTTGTCCCTTGCATAATATATCTCTCAAACAATTCACATCATCTAGAACATAAGACCAAACCCTCAGAGTAGGAACAAAGAAGGGATCATCTGAATAAACACCTTGTGATGTTCCTCTCAGGAATCTCTCTACCATAAGATCTAAACTACCACACTCAATGAAATAGATATCCAAACTACACAACCCCAAAAACACGATCCAATAAATCACATTGGTAAGATAACTCTCAAATAAGGGAAAATACAGAAACAAGTAATCAATGAAGATAACACCATATCATGATCTAAATAATGTTTAATGACCAAAAGAAATTGTTACAAATTATGACCCAAACAAAAAAAATTCTAGGATAATGGGTATGTATCATTAACTCCCATTCCTATGTACTATCCCCCATGGAACATTACCACCATAGGACATGAACCAAAAGAATTCCCCACCCATAAATCACCATCCATTATGGGTCCTAGATCACCACATTTCACTCATTAATGAGTGCATTATCCTTAACATCTATTTGACCCAAATAAATGAAATGAGGGTCATTATAAAGGTCATTATGAATATACGACACATGGAAGATTTCATGTATCCAACACATCAATGGTGGAATTTATATCTGAAATGTAACAGCTGAAAATTTATCCAATACCCCAAAATACCAAATAAACATGGTATAAAGATTACTCTTGTGACCAAACCATCACTTCTCATGAAAAGGATACACCTTCAGGAAAACATGTTCTCTAATGTAAAACTCCAAATGTATCCCCTAATAATCATCATAAGACATTTTAAAATATTTTTATCCCTAAATCCATTTAGTAATCACCTGAAAAAACTCTGTCATACACTACACTAGTTTCAACATGAAAATTACTAACTACATGACCATATTATATCAAAATGATGTTCAGAAATTTCATTTATAAGAGAATAAAATGAATTAATGCCAATGGCTGGGTGAAAATTTTCTTTAATGAAAACATGACCTAATGTAAGTTCCCCATCCATGAACCATTAAAATATATCACAAAATCATGAAACATGACCACAAAAATCAAAATGGTTAAGTTTTAGAGACCACTATTTTTGTGGAAATAAGTTATAAGTAATAAATGAGATCCAAAAAAATGATGGAACCTTCTCCACACCCTAGAGATAAAAAAGAATCATGATCATATATGATCATCATTAGGACTCCATAGAGTCTCACCAACTCTTCAAAATAATGTTTTTATAAAACCTCCAAAACTATTGACTCCTCGATTACTATATAGTGGGTTAATATTTCCAAATGATCCATTTTCACTAATATATAATCAAAGGCTCCATATTTTTTAGGTAAAAAATTATTAATTCCCTCATGATGTCCTTCCTCATCCACTATGGATCACTAAATAGTTGGAGTAAACTACAGAGAACACGATGTCTAACATTCACCTTATGGTAGAAAAAATCAAGAAATAATATATGGAAGTAAATGGTTTAACCCGTGACATTGAAATTGACCTCTTATACCTATTAATTATATTTCATTCATGTATGTACCTATAAGGGTGATCTATGGAACTAATTGAGATCCACCTAAATCTTTTATAAGAGGAAAAATCACCACCTATAAGAAAACATGTTATTTTTCATCATCATAATAACCATTAGGTGCATCATCAAAGACAACACGATATATACAAAACTCCAACTCAAAAATCATCCATCATGAATTCCTCCACCTAGTTATTCAAAGTAGAATTAACTATTAAATGAAAATTATAACAACGTAAGCTGAGCTCTACTTCATAAATATAAATTACAAAGCATCCTTACATAAATATCCAAGAATATATATATTCTCAAATGGAATCACTATGTGAAATACTACTCAGATCAATAGGTAAAACATTACACTTTTCTGGTGTATAATAAATTATAATGTCATAATTTTATAAGAATTATATCCACCATCATTACAACATATTAATTTCATATTGACATAACCAATACCTCATGGTCTTATGATTGGTAAAAACTACAAAAATATTTTCAATGATTTAATGCCACTGAAACATCAAGGTTAAAAGGACTACATCCATTTGGATATCATGTGTGAAATATAAACACACATGGGGACATACCTGTTGATCTCCATAATGTAACACCCCATTTCCTTTTATCAAGTAACTATTTAATCATGTTTTCTTTCACATTTTATTTTAGTGTATTTTGGTACATTTTACAGTGATGTGCTTTTTAGGTAAAATGAACTTATTTTAATGGATTTATGTTTTTTTTGAATTAATGGAGTCTAATTATAAATGTGGATTGTTTTTTCATTTCCCTTTTGGTTATGGGGTGAGTTTGTGGTTGTGTATTTTTCAATGGCCTTATGTTTCTATGTGATGGATACTGAAAGAATTTATTCCCTAAGTTACTTATTAATGATTAAAAGTGAATAATGGAAAAAAAATGAGAGAATGGGTTATAACACTAACTGTTTTATTCCCTAATGAATGAACATGTGTTGTAAATTTTTTTATCGTGATTTTTAACTAGAGGAGATACATGTATTGGACAACGTAAAACTTGGTACATTTACAATTTAATTACATTATATATGATGAAAATGACTCCTACCCAATGTTTTTATTTTCTCATAATGCCTTATTTTATTAGGAAATTTACATGAGATGCTCCATAGAATAATATGATTCCCCCCATATATAGTCAGTGATTTAATCCCCTCTAGATGTTTCTTTTTTGGTGTGTGATCCCTGATGAGTTCCCCCCATTATGTTTACAACATCCACTATTCTACACATTGAGAGGAGGTGTGATCCCATATTTTTTATGTAATCATAGTTTTATCGTTAAGTTTATAATCTAGGATTTTCTTATTGGTCCCCACTAGAATCGTTCTTTATTTGATGTTTACCATTACAGGTGTTTTTTTTATCACTGATTAAAGGTAGATGATTCTGTATGATTTTTCTTTATAATGAAAACTATATATTTTCTAGATTTATTTTAAATTAGTTTTTAAATGACTTAAAAATATGAATTTTGAAAATATATGGATGCTTTTTAAAATAATATTGTAGATTATAAGAAATCCCCAATTTTAATTGAATAGAAATTATGGTGGGGGGTTGAAAAAATTAATGGTATGATTATGAAATTTATTTTTTTGACAAATCAATTAAATATACTGATTATTTTTAAATTAATGAAATGTTGAGATACTATGATTTTATTTTGGGATGGGAAATGCATGTTGAAAACAAAAAATTGGAAATTGAATTTTTAACTAATATAAAATGATTGATTTTGACTATATTGATTGATGAAACTATGATCCAAGGTAGTTTCTAATTAATTAGGAAAACAATATAAGTATATGAACCCATAGAACTGGAATACATATGAAAACTATGACACAATCATTTGAGGAGATGATTTTTAACCAGATGGGGAGTTGAGTGCTAACTACCTGGGTCATTGGACATGTTTAGAAAATTAGCCAATATCATTGATGAATAGAGTGAAGTTCCTATTACTAGAAACTAAAGTACAGTAGGTCCTGATACATTAATCATTGATATACCTAATTTTATGATTAAATTCATTTTACATATTCAATATATTTATTCATGTTGACTAATTTATACAATTGATTTATATGAAATTTTCATTTAATGCTATATTGATATATCTATCATCATTTAATTATAAATGATTTTTTTGTTTTAAATATGAAAATTAAATTAGCTGAATCTATTATTTGAATTTAAATCATATTTTGTTTAATTGTTTGTAAATTTATTATGGAATATATGGTGATACTCTGAAGTCATATATACATTACACCCTACCTTTTCCATTAGTTGTTTGTATATCACCATATGTATGGAGTGAGTAATGGAAAATAAAAACCTATTAGTTATGGAAGTTCTTGTACTTTTAGACCCATAATTATGGAGGTGACCTATTGAAACCCCATGTTTTCATACATGACTATTAAATCATTTTAATGATAAACAACATAATAGTTATACATACATTTATTGAAAGGTTTAGTATATTTGGGAAATTAGGACCATACATCACTTGTAAATAATAAAATGTAAACATTTATTTAAATCATTATTCTTTATCCTTATAAAATCTCACATTCTACATAGTAAACTTAGACACCTAAGGATATACATGATGAAATGGGGTTTTCTAAAATCCTAGTAAGAGGATGAATAATGGAAATGAATAAATATAGAATGGGTTATCATAATCATAATCACTATATTTTATTCATCATATAATCATCATAATAATAGAAATGTTTTTTATAAAAGAATGGAAAGTGGAAATTCATAAAAATGAAACATCTTGTAGTATTTTTCAAATACCACAAATAGTTGTAAACCAAGTTATCATCATTTTTATTCATAACATATGTGCATAACCATAACATCGTTATTGTAAAACAATTAGCATAATGTTATTGAATATTAAATACAATATCATGATATTAATCAAATTTACAAATTCATTGGATGGATATATCATTATTTTCCAACACAACCCCACATAATATTTACAAAATCATACATGCCACATAGAATGTACAATTATCATAATAATGGAATTACCCCAGGAAAGGAACTGGTATGAAAGAGATTTAATAAATAATTATATCATAAATAAACATGTGGTTCTCAAATGAATAATGTAAAAATATTTGTTCATAAAAATCATCATTCTTGAATGAAGAAGAAAGTACTCAAGTAGAGAAAAATGAATGTTTCAGAAAGTAAATTGTTTTTGGAAAATCATTATATTCAAATTAAAAAGTAATGGGGAAACATGTATATCACAAAAAAATGTAATAATATTCGAATTAAATTTATATAATATTATAATAATATCAATTTCCATGATTTCATAAAATGGGGATAAACTAGGGAAAATGATTTGGGTTTTAGAACCTCCTTAACATAAATCTCACATTTTTTCATTGCTTTTCCTCCTCCAAAATAAAAAAACATAGGATTTTAAAAAATATATCCATGAGTGGATTGTTTTTATTTTTAACACTATTTATCAATAAATTTAATTGATTAATCTACTATAATTTTTGTTGTTGATGTTGAAGCATTTTATATATTGTTTTCCATAAAAATTTCTTATTACTCTTTGATTTCTCTATTCTGTTCAAGGTAATTTATATATTACTGGAATATATTATATTGTATAGAATAAATTTTTTGAAATATTTATATATAATAAAAAATTTATTGTAACTTCTTATAAGGTTGGAGACATGTAAATAAGTTGGAAAAATCCTCATTTGCGGATAACTAACTGTTAAGGGGAATGTTTTCCCAATATGAAGAAATGATGTATAAAATATAAATACCTAAAAATTATAATGTGTTTATATGGGATAAAATAATTAAAATAATTATAACATTATGAATAATTAAATATTATATGTTATTATTTTTACTTAATGTTAGAAATAATATATAAGAATAATAATAAGAGAGAGTAGTTTGAAAAAACACGTACTCTTTCATTATTGGGGATTCTATTTTACGATACTATAATTCCTTCATTAATAGAGTTAGTTTAATACTGTCTATCCCAAATTTTCCCAAGATCATAAGAGAGGGTATTTTTTATGATAATTGTTCTTTTCAGGTGAGTGGGAGTGGTTTTGGAATGAGAGTGAGAAGGGTTACTTATAACCGAGGAAATGGGTATTTTTTGATTAAAATGTTAAATAAAATATGACATCAAAGGTAGAACATGAAATAGTGAATAAAAGACATAAAGTATCATGTATAATTAATATATAATGTTTTTAGGACTTAAAAACCCTTTATAAATTTAATTCATTTATTATATTATAATTAAATGTGGATGAAATAAAAATTTTGATTTTTACAGACCACTTTCGAATTTTGGATTGAGATAATTTATTTTTGGTTGGGAGATAAATATTATGGTATTTTAATGACCCATTTAGGAAAATAGATATATTTTTATTGAAATTATTGTTATATAAATTATTAGGTACATATTACTTCATGAATTGTGTACTTTTAGATTAGCTAGTTACGTAAAATTTGTATTTTTACTATTCACCTAAAATTGATATATTTAATAAATTTCCCAAAAAAGAACCCATAGAAAATTTTGAAATCCCGATTTCAAAAATAAACTTTATTTTATCAAAATATATTTATAGAATAGTTATTTTTACTTTTTAATATATAATTTATGATATTTACCACCTATAATAAAATAGTTTTTTTAAAATGTGGTTATATTTTATTTTTGTTTTTTACTCATGATATTTATTATTGGGCATTAAAATATTTATATTTACATTAATCTAATTATTATTTGTATCTAAATTTATTATTTTTATTTTAAATAACTATTCCAACAGGTATATTACAATTCCAAACAATCATGTTACTATTCTAAATGCTAGGGTTACTATTCCATTAGACACATTACTATTCCAAAGGTTTCATTACATCCTATAAAAAGAAAGTCATTCTATCATTCACTGTTCAATACAATTACTCACATGGTTATAAATTTTAATTATATATTATTTTAGTTTGATTAAAAATATATTTTTTCATTTCTATAGTGTTGGTCAGGGGGGTGATGATTAAAGAAAATTTGGGTGATCAATATTTTCCCATATTTGAGATTCTATTTTCTTTTCAAATATACTATCTAGAATTTTAATTTGTTTAAAAATCGAAAATTTAATGATATTTATTAATAAACTAACGTTTTGTTGGTTTCTATATGTTCTCTATGCATATAATACTTATATAATATAATAAAACACAAATTTGTTTATGAACCAATGATCATTTAAGAATGCTGGGTCATTAAATTATTCCTGAATTTAGAAATTTCATCAATTAAATTTTAACTCATATTCTTGGTTGAGAATTAGTGAAGGTGCATTTTTTTCATTATTTCATAAGTTTCACATTTTCCCTCTTCATACTTATGGTTATTACAATGAACATTGACAAGGTGTGTTGTCTTCTCACGTAAAACACTGCCTCTATGGTCCTATATGTTCTATTTCACCGAAGTATTCGAGTAATAAACCCTTTCATAAGGTTTTTATTTACATAAAGTCTTTGGGTGCAATTTGGGAGTGTTGGGAATAGATTTCAAATGATTTTAATGATATTTAAGGGTGTATGGTAGGTCCACAGTTTTTGAAAACTGTGCAGCACCTACAAGAAACTGTCAAAAATGAGATAGGGTCTAACAAGATGGTGCACGAGTAGGAGCATTGTTTTTATAAACAATTAAAGCACCAATGAGAAACCATGAATTATGGGACATAGATCTAATTCATGTTCAACACATGGTTTGTCTAACCATGTGGGATAACCATGTGATCCCCCCTTGATATAGAAGTTGGCACACAATTAGTGCATGATTTTCCTAATTATTCGACTAACCATGAAAAGTTTAAAGGAAAGATCCTAAAATTGTAGATATTTTTCAAGATTAATAAATAACCCCTATTTTTCTAAAAAAGTTCCCAAAATCAAGATTCCTTCCTCTTGAAGGTAATAGAGGCTTCTCCCATTGATCCTGAGGTGATTTGTAGGATTTTCAAAGTGCATTAGAGGAATATTCTCACGATAAGTCATTAATAATGTTAGTTTTCCATGGTTCCTCTTATATATAATTCCCCCTCCCTCATCTTCATATATCTAGTTAAACTCTTCATATATATAATGTTTTTTATGCCATTTATGATAATATTTTCCTTTGTTGATGCTAGGGGAATAAATCTATAGTGAGTTTTTGGATATGCAATCTAGTTTTATGAGAGTTTTAGTGTCATTCATAGTTTTCCACATATTACCAAGGTAAGTGGATTCACTATTGACTCTACTTATTAGACCATAATGTCATAGTTTCTAATTGATTTTTTTGTTGATTTGTTTTGTGATTGTTTTTGGAATTACTTATTGTAAACCATATATTGTGATGGTTTATAGAATTATAGAAAAATTTTGTTTTTATGGAAAATAAAATTAGCAAATTTAGTTTATATATAATGTTTTGAAATTTATTGATTGGTTTTGATTCATGAAAAATTGTTTTCAATAAATTTTTTTTATACTGAAATGGTTTTCAATAATGGTTTGGTTTTATTAAAAAAATTTCAAATGGTAGTTTTGGAATTGGATTTTTGAATAATTGATGTGAGTGTTCATGTTAATTCTGGGTAGATAACTGTATGATGTCTCCACCCTCCTTAGTGGGATGGATAAGGCTCTCGACATTCCCCTACCAAAAAGGTTCATTATGTGATGACTTAGTGAAAGGATGACTTACAACTCACAAGTATAGGGCGGTCCATTTTTTATTCATGTATCTATGAATGGATTTATATAATAGAATTTTTTTTCTAAAATAAAAAGTATGAAATGGATTTAATGTATTTCTTAGTTTCCTCCGATAGAAATTGGTCTGTTTTTAGAAAAAAAAAATATGGTTTTTTTATATTATGATATAATCTATTTTATTATTTTTATATAATTTTTTTTATAAATTTTATAACATTTTTTATTATAGTGGTATTTATAGGGAATTCATTTGGTAAAATCCTACCGAGTTTCATTTCACACTCATTCTTTGGGATATTACTGATTTTGTTGATTTAGTTTATTGGGGAACATAAAAACATAAAGTGTCACATTTTCATGAGGTTATTAATGATAGTTATGCCATTTTGGGAGTGAAGCATGAATAATGGTGATAGCTTGTAGTTTTCTTGGAGTGTTTGGGTGTAGTTTGTTTTGTCTTCTCTATTTACATTGATATTGTAGTCTGTCACTATGGTAATCATGTATAATTTCGTTTTGATATATATGGAATACCAAATATTTATTTTTATACATTAATATTAAATAAAATTTTGGGAATAATATAAAAAATTAAACAATCTAACACCCAATGACCATATTAGTCTAGTGCCTTTGGAAACAAGAAAACTAAAACACTATTACATAAGCCAGCTAAATTATCTCCCACTAAGTTCATAATGACTAGGTCACTTTTTAAACACATCATAATTAATACATATCGTAATAACATGGATAAGGAAACATAAAAATTGGTGAGCTCAGATGTTTAGTAAGGGTAAACAAGGGATACATGTAAGAAAAAACATGATAACATAGGTATGAGAATGTGATCATAACATTATAAGATAATACCCTGCATATGAAAGACCGCAATCATGAATAATAGATGAAATAATGGTAGTTCACTAGACATGAACCATAAGGAAATAATGAACACAAGATATGAAATCATATCATAGGAACAATGCCTAGAATTCTGGCATATATAGATTTGTGATATCATTCCCTATAAGTCCAGACTCATTGATATAACTTATCGAGGCACTTCATGGGAACCACAAGAATTGGGAGGCACACACCAACATCCCAACTCACATTATATTCCATATAAGGGATTTTTTTCCCATATACCCATTATTTATCAGGTTTCCCCATCATCCAACTTCTTGGTGACAACACCTATAGAGTGCGACATAAAACAATCCCCAGTCATAGTCATTTACTTGCAAGGGATCAGGTTTCCATATCACCACATAGTGAAACAAGACTATTGACATTATACACATCATTATATCATGAGATATAAATACTCACCCAATTAATTAGAGGGTGATATAGGTTCCAACCATAGGATAATAAAATAATTAATACATTTTCCATGAGATAATAAATTTTTCATCATTTCATGTCACATAAAAAGAGCAAGATTATATAAAAATCATATCATAATCCCATGAAATGAATTGTGTACCAATAAATCCAGAATGAGAGATCATAAAATGGATGTGTAAATACCAATAAAATTATTGAAAAAATCATAAAATATATATATGGGTAGTATAATAACCATAGAAAATATATGCGTGGTTAATAAGGACTAAATCACACAGAAATAAAAGTGAAACTTTAAATCCAGATACCATGTGTCTTGACTCTCACTGTACTTATCTAAACCTCCTTTTAATTTGGAAACTCTTTTGGGTTTTTAGCCACAGGATTCCAAGGAAGGTTTTTGTCCAAAAAGGAGGAATGAATGAGTTAGGTAGGTATTTGGGATTGTGTATTGGGTAGATTTTGGGTAAACCTAAGATGTTCGAGAGGTCTGGTTAATGGGTAGAGTAGGCAGCCTTTTATAGGGAAGGGAGGGGACATAGTATGAATTTTTTAAAACAAATTAGTTATAACAACGTTTTTTAATAAAAATTCCATACCAAGCCTAGGAAACAAAATAATGGATGGTTACTGGATGATGTATGGCTATCCAATTGGGGTTGGAAAAGTGGCTAGGTCATTTGGGCCCATATGTTTATGGTTTATCCCCTTGTTATGCTAAATTTAACCTCAGTTTTTTTAATTATTTTGAATCATAATCATTGATATTATTGGGGAAAAACAAATTTATTCTTATTATACATTATAAATTATAATTATTCGAAATATGTAACCCATTTTTAAAAATTATAACATAAAATGTTACAAACAATAAATTAATTTTAATCTCACTGATGGGACAACACTATGGGAGTTTAAAGTAAAAAATGATCTAATGATTCCAATGATTTTTTAACCAAATTATATATGAAAGAGGTTTTAATTACCTATATTGGGTCAATTGAATAAATTTTAATCTAATCAAACATAATTTTTTTTAAATATTATTTAACCTTAAAAATAAAATATATAAAAAAGATGTTTTAAATTAGAATTTAGTATTTTTTCACTATTAATCCCTAAATGATGTTTCTTAGAAAAATAAAAAAATTTCAACTGATGCTAATTTGGAAAATATAAATTAAAAAATGATGATTATTTTATTAAATTCAATTTATAAATGTATCTAAAACTAATTTTATTACTTTTACCAGAAGGACATTAAATGAAGTTCATTGGTGAAAATAATCTTTATAATCATATAAAGATATTAGAATAAATTATATCTTTCATTAAAAATATTTTTTATTTATTTAATTCCACTATAAAAAATATTTGAAATTGAGTTATTATTAAACATATTAATATGTTTAACATCAATATTATAATTATCACATTTTAATAAGTATAACTAAAAAATATTTCTCATAAGGACTTAGTGTTCCATGTAATATATTCCAAGTTAGTGTTGCATGTAATGTTAATTGGGTCAGTGTTGTGTGTAACATATACTAAATTGATATCATGTTGATGGAATGTTTTACTCAGTTCAATTCAAGATATCAATAAAAATTAAATTTTTTGGGAAAAAATTCCATAAAAATTTTGGGGTTATATTCTACCCCTCTTAAAATGGGTTTTCCCAAATGTTCGTCATTATGGTTTAAAAAATGAACACAATTTGGCTTCATTGTATCCTAAATATCCCAAATATCAACCTCTTTCTAATGATTTCTCCATAGAAAATTTTTGATGTGAGTGGTCTTGTTACTTAAAACATTCTCTATTCAATCCAAAATTTAAATTGGTTGTTCCTATAAAGATATATCTTTCTTCGGTGGTATGAACAATGATTTCCATACGTGTAAAGGATCAGGTATTTACATTTTTAGGAGAGATACATAGAACACATCATGTACTTGATATATAATTAGAGGAAGTTCCAACTAATATGTTATGTCTTGATATGATCAAGAATCTCCAAGGGAATAATATACCTAGGGATTAGTTTCCCTTTATTCCCGAATATCAGAACTATTTTCCCTAGGGAGATTCAAAGAAACACCTTCTCACCAAAATCAAATCCTAATCACACTGTTGGTTATTTAAATGACCTTTCAGATGACTTTGATCTTCCTTGATATGTTGCTCAATATCTCTAACCTTCTATTCCATTTCTTAAATGATATAATGAACCAATAGATTTCTTTTATCAACTATATCCCAACACATTGGAGATCCCTATTTCTTCCCATAGAGGGCTTTATAAGGTGGCATATAAATTCTTGAGTGAATGATATTATTATATGAAAAATAATCTAGATATAGGTGTTGATACAAACCACCTTTCAAATGTAATGAATATGATATCAACATATCCTATAGGGGTTGAATTGTTCTTTCAGACTGAAAATATATCTCAGGATGATATGTAGTGATGGATATCAATTATATATAATGTTCTTGCAAAACAATTCCTAATAACATTGAGGTAAAACATAGATCCTGATCCGATACAATAGAATGTGGTACTCCATGAAACCATAACATTTCCTTAATATATATCCTCACAAGAATATCTAAATAGGGTAATTATATGATAGTGATTAAGTGTGAATAGTTTATAAGTCAATCGACTACAACCCATATATCATAAAACAATTTAGTGTTTTTATTTAATTGAATGAAAAATACCTAGTGATTTAATCTCATTTCCTTTATGGTATGGGTAATTGATAAAACATCCCCTTTTGTTATGGTCTTTCATCCTAAACATGTTGCGATACAAAACAACGAGAAAAAAATTGTGTGATATCTCTCTTTATTCCATCCCAAATGAAGTATTATTTCATGTCCCTATAAATCCACATAAATCTAGGATTAATAGAGATTGGAGATCTATAAGCATCTTCTAACAAATACATATTCAAATTTGATATTGAAGGATCAAATACAGGATTTCTGAGCATTATCATTCCATCATGATCCAGCATAAACATAGGAACTTTCTATTTTTTTGTAGCTCTATATCTTAATTTTTGGCCTCCTTAAATTTCACTTAGATATATGATTGAAATTTTATTTTAGTATGAAACTATTTCTCCCCTCCTTCATGTTTTCTAGCTCCATCATTTAAAAATATTAATATATTGGATCTTTTGGGATCATTATTGTGGATAGGCAAGCATGATACGTTTGACCCAAAGCATCATCAACCTTGTTCAATTTCCTAGGGTGGAAATGTATTTAGTAGTCTTAATCCTTTAACAAATCTAATAATATTTTCTGGAATATGGTAAACTCCTTCTATGTGAAGGTATATACCACCCTTTTATGATTATTGTATATATCACACCATTCTGCTTAAATATAGTTCCACCATATCATTAAGGAAAATATTTCTACTACTAACTCCAAATCATGATTTGGGATATTTTTACCATGAATATTTAACTTTGATGAGGAATAAGTGATAAACACGTAATTCTTTATAAGAAAATAACCCAATCTCGTCTCTGATGCATTACTAAATATTAAAAATCCTTCTCTACTATAGGGTAATCTATGAATAGGTTCACTTACCAAATGTCTCTTTAGTTCCCTAAAATTTTCTCACATTCATATGTCTAGAAAAACCTCAAACACATCAGAGTCAACATGGTCAAAGGATTAGTTATTCATGAAATTTTATTCATGAATTGTCAAAAATATTCAGCTAAACCAGGAAATTTATGGATCATATTCACTGTGGATGATCTTGTAAAGCATTCAATAGCCTCTATCATTGATGGATCTACGGCTATACAATCTCTACAGATGATGTATCTCAAAAATTAATCCTTTTATATCCAAAATTCAATCCTTGTATACATTAAAAATATTTTCTCCTTCCATAGGTTCCTTAGTACAATTCTCAAGTAGACTCCATACTCTTCCTTTCTCTTTAAATAGTTAATAATATTTACTATATGGACTACCAATAAATAATTGAAGTAATCCATAAAGACTACATTCATTAAATCCATGATAATTGAAATGGTATTGTTAAGACCAACAAGAATGACTATATATTCGTAGTTTCCATACCTTATACATAGTGTACTATTATGTATATCATCCTACTTGACTCACAATTGATGATATTCAGAATGAAGGTTAACCATGGAAATGTATTGAGATTTGCAAAATTGATCAAACAAGTAATCTATATGGGGAAGTAGATACATTTAGTTGATTGTGATATTTTTCACATCATATAATCAATTTAGAGTCTCACTTATCCATCTTTCTATTCAAAAAATAATAGGTACACCCCAAGGTGACACACTTGGTCGAATTAATCCCTTATCATTTTTTTCTTGTACATTCTTCTTCAATTCCTATAACTCAAATAGGGCCCTTATATAAGGACCTATTGACATTTCTGTGGGAAAATGTATGATTTCTATTGAGAACTAAACTTCACGTTTTGGTATAAGTCTGGAAAACTCTTATATAAATACATCCACTAATTACAAGAAAATAGACGTATAATCATTGTCAATTTTCCCCACAACCATTTGAGATAAACATCCCTTATGAATTGATATTAAGACCCATATATTTATTATAGTCTCCACAGGAAGTCCATACTTTTCGTCACATTGATGGACTATCATATAAGGTTTGGAAATTTCAAGAAAACCCTCTCTTCCATGATAATTGATGTGGGAATTATGTAGAGAAATAATATCCATGCCTAGGATGACATCAAATTAATCTCAAGGAAAAAAGATAAGATTTATAAGAAGAAAATTCCCACAAACCTAAACCAAAGAGGAATTATAGACTTAATATGAAATCATCATACCATTATGGGGTTTAATTACTAATTCCACATCTAATCATATGATTGGATTCTTAATAACCTTAGATAATTATTTAGATATGAAACAATGGGTAGATAAACAATTAAATAATACATTATGAGTCTTATAGTGGATTGAATGTGTACCTTTCATTATGTTATTATCTCACCCTCATAAGAAATAGTGACCACATGAGATTTACCCTTATCCCTTTGATTACGAGTTTTCTGAATCGATCGTCATCATTAGCACTTGGGTTTGGGAACTGGTTATCATATTTCCCATTCACCATAAACATAAAGCAGTATAGAGTTGGAGGTGCATTTTGTATTGATTTTTCTCTATTTTTACCATTGTCCAACTTCTTCCCATAATTGTTGCTATCAATTCTTTGATGTCCATACATTTCACACTAAAAACAGTTATTAAGAACCATAAGTCAATTTCCTCTAAGATTGTTTCCACTCTTAGAGCATAAAGGAAGGATGATATTTCATCTTTTAATGGTTTTAAGATTTTCCTTTAATGGATATATATGTTTTCTTATTAAAACCATGAGATTTATATGTAACACTATCCTTCATTTCAACATTTAATTAACAATTTCAAATATCTTCATAACTAATAAATTCTCTTATGGAAAATTCCCTTATGAGAATTCTTTTAATACATTGAAGAAGCTATCCACATCAAATTTGGGTTGGATGATTATTCCAGAATAATTCATCCCAACACCTATAAAATTACCCACTTAAGTACTAACAAATACATCATCATTTTTTAACTCAAGGGAATCTTTTTCTATCTTCATCAAAATAAAATAAGGAAACTAAATATTGAGGAATAATTTATTGATATTGTCTCAATCCAAATATTCAATTTCACATTGATACATCATGTTATTTATTAGAGTCCACTACTAGTCTGCATCACATTATAACTGATAAAAAGATAGAATGAATTTGTCATGATTTGAAAGCATAAGAATAGAGAATATAGTTTCACTGGAAATGATCTAGTGTTCAGAAACAACTTGATCAGAAGACCCACTAAAAGAAGATGGATATTTCCCCATGAATGACTCAGTAGAATTTTGTTCCCTCCTTTTCACATTTGGGATTAAACCATGATTCATATATTCAGATATTCAAGTGAGTATAGAAAATAGATTTTCAATTCCTTATCCCAGAACATTTGGTTTCTCATAAGTAAAATCATTACATTATAAGTTGAAATCACCATTAACATGGTTTCCTCAGGTTCCAACCATTGAATAAATCCAAAATCATTGATTAAGAAACTCTTATCATAATAAGAAACCACAAAATAATAAAAATTCACTTATCACATGGGTAAATTAGGACATTGTATTGTATTTATGACACCTTTTTTTATCTAAGGTTATTCATGGAATACATCTATTTGAATTCTCAATGATGGTTCATGAAGAGTTACTGAATTCCCAAGTCGTATCCCCCTGCAGTTTTAAACCAGGTGTATAGCAAGGCACATTATTAAATACCAGGTTATGTTGATTTAGGTCAGAAACACCTTTTCAGATTTGTTACATCAAGGTACATATGTTAAAGAGCCACATCCACTGGTATTATCATGATATGGATGTATTTCTGTCAAAACACTTACTAAATCCTTTACTAAAATTTGATGAAATTTTCTTATACGTTTCTTTATTCTTACACTTATCTTTAGAAATATCCTTAGGATTCTGAATATGGTTTTATCATCCTATATTCCAAAGGATAAATAATCCTTTTCTCAAAAAAAACAACTATATAAACCCTTACTTTTCATACATTAAGATTACATAACATTAATGGAATACTTTAAATTAAATAATGATATGAATAAAGACCATATTAGTCTAATCCCTTCAGAATCATAGAAACATTAACACTGGTAAATAGGTTCTTCATGACTATAAACCTTCTTAGAACATCATACTTAATATATATCTTCATAACCATTGGATGGAAACAAAAAAGGGGTGAAATCAGGTGGCCAGTAAGGGTAAACAACAAAGACATGTAAGTATAAAAATGAGCATTGGTGTATGATAATGTTATCATAACATTATAAAATCATACCATGCATATAAATGATCAAAATAATGAATAATGGAATAAATATTGGAAGATAATAAGAAATGAATCATAAGAAAATAAGGAACATAAGACATGAAATCATCTCATAAAAATAAGACATTAAATTTTGGTATAAATAGACATGTGATATTATTCCCTATATATAAAGAATAATTGAATGAACATATCGAGGAAAATCATAGGAACCATAGATACTTGGAGTGATACACCACAATACCCAATCTGATTCATTTCCATTCAAGGGACTGCGTTTCACCATCCACCCATAGTGGATTCGGTATTCCCATTTCTAACTTGATGATAACTACACCTATTTTGTGGGACAGACCACCATCCCTAATGGTAGTACAATTCTTACATGGGATATGGTTTCCCCATTTTCCCACAGTGTTTCATGTCTATAAACATGATTAAAAACATTATATCATGACATATAAATATATACTAGTTTTGGTAGGGGGAGATATAGTACTAAACCATATAATAATAAAATCATTCATATATATTCCAAAAGATAATAAAAACTATTCATATATTGACACATAAAAAGAAATGGTTTTAATAAGAATCCCATAACAATACCCTAAAATGAAGGTGGTAATGATAATTTTTCAACATATAATAACATATAGAAATTATAGAGATTTCCTAATATTTTTATCAAAGAATAACCCATGAAAAGTGGTGTGTTTAAAATGCACATAACCTGTGGAAGAGAAACTAATTTCATAAACATAATTCCATTAAAAATAAACCTTTCTACTATTTGGTAATCTAAGAATATGTGCACTTACGGAACTTCTCATTAGTTCCCTGAAAATTTTAACACATTCATATGTCTAGAAAAACCTGAAACCCATCAGAGTCAACATGGTCAAATGATTACTTAGTCCTGAAATTTTATTCACGAATTGTCAAAAATATTCAGCTAAACTAATAAATCTATGGATCATATTCACTATGGATGATCTTGTAAAGGATTCAATAGCCTCTATCGTTGATGGATCTATGGCTATACAATCTCTACAGATGATGTATCTCAAAAATGAATCCTTTTATAGCAAAAATTCAATCCTTGTATACATTGAAATTATTTTCTCCTTCCATAGGGTCCTTAGTAAAATTCTGAAGTAGACTCCATACTCTTCCTTTCTCTTTAAATAGTTAATATTATTTTCTATATGGACTACCAAAAAATAATTTCAATAATCTATAAAGAATATATTCATTAAATCCATGATGGTTGAAATGGTATTATTAAGACTAACTATAATGACTATATATTCATAGTTTCCATACCTTATACATAGTGTACTCTTATGTATATCATCCTACTTGACTCACAATTGATGATTTTCAAAAAGAAGGTCAACCAGGGAAATGTATTGAGATTTGCACAGTTGATCAAACAAGTAATCTATATGGGGAAGTAGACACATTTTGTTGATTGTGATATTGTTCACATCAGATAATAAATTTAGAGTCTCACTGATCCATCTTACTATTTAAAAAAGAATAGGTACACCACAAGGTGACACACTTGGTCGAATTAATCCCTTATCATGGTTTTCTTGGACATTCTTATTCAATTCCTATAACTCAATTGGGGCCCTTCTATAAGGACCTATTAAAATTTCTATGGGAAAATGTATGATTTATATTGAGAACTAAACTTCACATTTTGGTATAATTATTGAAAACTCTTATAGAAATACATCCACTGATTCCTGGAAAATAGACGTATAATCATTGTCAATTTACCCCAAAACCAGTTGAGATAAGCATCCCTTATGAATGGATATTAAGACCCATATAATTGTTATGGTCTACATAGGAAGTCCATACGTATCTTCACATTGATGGAATATCATATAAGGTTTGGAAATTTCAAGAAAAACTTCTCTTCCATGATAATTGATGTGGGAATTATGTAGAGAAATAAAATCCATGCCTATGATGACATCAAATTAAACACTAGGAAAAATGAAAAGATTTATAAGAATAAAATTCCCACAAACCTCAACCTCAGAGGAATTATAGACTTCATATGAAATCATCATACCATTAGGGTGTTTCATTACTAATTCCACATTTAATCATTTCATTAAATTCTTAATACCCTTTGATAATTATTTAGATATGAAACAATGGGTAGACCAACTATTAAATAATACATTAAGAGTCGTATAGTGGATTGAATGTGTACCTTTCATCATGTTATTATCTCACCCTCATCATAAATAGTGACCACATGAGATTTACCCTTATCCCTTTGATTACGAGTTTTCTGACGTCGATCATCATCATTAGCACTTGGGTTTGGGAGCTGGTTATCGTATTTCCCATTCAGCATAAACTTAAAGCGGTATAGAGTTGGAGGTGCATTTTGTATTGATTTTTCTCTATTTTCCCATTGTCCAACTTCTTCCCATCAGTGTAGCAATCAATTATTTGATGTCCATACATTGCACACTAAAAACATTTATTAATAACCATAAGTCAATTTCCTCTAATATGTTTTCCACTCTTCAAGCATAAAGGAAGGATGATATTTCATCTTTTAATGGTTTTACGATTTTCCTTTAAGGGATATATACCTTTTCTTATTAAAACCATGAGATTTATATGTAACACTATCCTCCATTACAACATTTATTTCACAATTTCAAATCTCTTCATAACTAATAATGTCTCTTATGGAAAATACCCTTATGAGAATTTTTTTAATACATTGAAGAAGCTATCCAGATAAAATTTGGGTTGGATTATTATTCCAGAATAATTCCTCCAAACACCTGTAAAATTACCCATGTAGGTACTAACAAATACATCATCATTTTTTATCTCAAGGGAGTCCTTTTCTATCTTCATCAAAATAAAATAAGGAAACTAAATATTGAAGAATAATTTATTGATATTTTCTCAATCGAAAGATTCAATTTCATATTGATACATCATGTTATTTATTAGATTCCACTACTAGTTTGCATCACATTATAACTAATAAAAAGATAGAATTAATTCCTCATGATCTGAAAACATAAGAATAGACAATATAGTTTCACTGGGACTAATCTAGTGTTCAGAAACAACTAGATCAGAAGACCCACTAAAAGACGGTGGATGTTTCCTCTTGAATGACTCAGTAGAATTTTGTTCCCTCCTTTTCACATTTCGGATTCAACCATGATTCATATATTGAGATATTCAGGTGAGCATAGAAAATAGATTTTCCATTCCTTCTCCCATAACATTTGGTTTCTCATGAGTAAAATCATTACTTTATCAGTTGAAATCCCCATTAACATGGTTCCCTTAGATTTCAACCATTGAATAACTCCAAAATCATGGATTAAGAAACTCTTATAATAATAATGAACCACATAATAATGAAAATTCACTTGTCACATGTGTACATTAGGACACTCTATTGAATTTATGACACCTTTTTTTATCTAAGGTTATTCATAGAATACATCTGTTTGAATTCTCAATGATGGTTCATGAAGAGTTACTGAATTCCCAAGTCGTATCCCCCTGCAGTTTTAAACCAGGTGTATATCAAGGCACATTATTATATACCAGGTTATGTTGAGTTAGGTCCGAAACACCTTGTCAGATTTGTTACACCTAGGTACATATGTGCAAGAGCCACATCCACTAGTATTATCAAGACATGGATGTATTTCTGTGAAACCACTTACTAAATCCTTTACAAAAATTTGATGAAAGTTTTCTATACATTTATTTGTTCTTACACGTATCCTTATAAATATCCTTAGGGTTCTCACTATGGTTTTATCATCCAATATTCCAAAGGATAACTAATCCTTTTCTCAAAAAACAACTATATAAACCCTTACTTTTCATATATTTATATTACATAACATTAATGGAATACATTAAATTAAATAATGATATGAATAAAGACCATATTAGTCTAATCCCTTTGGAATCATAGAAACATAAACACTGGTACACAAGAGAGCTACATTGTCTTCAAATATGTTCTTCACGACAATAAACCTTCTTAGAACATCATACATAATATATATCATCATAACCATGTGATGGAAACAAAGAAGGGGTGAACTCAGGTGGCCAGTAAGGGTAAACAATAAAGACATGTAAGTATAAAAATGAGCATTAGTTTATGATAATGTGATCATAACATTATAAAATAATACCATGCATATCAATGATCAAAATAATGAATAATGGAATAAATATTGGAAGATCATAAGAAATAAATCAAAAGAAAATAAGGAACATAAGACATGAAATCATCTCATAAAAATAAGATAAGGAATTTTGGTATAGATAGACATGTGATATTATTCCCTATATGTAATGAATCATTGATAGAACATATCAGGGTAAATCATGGGAACCCCACATACTAGGAGTGATACACCACAATACCCAATCAGAGTAATTTCCATTCAAGGGACTTGGTTTCACCATCCACCCATAGTGGATTCAGTATTCCCATTTCTAACATTATGCTAACTACACCTATTGTGTGGGACAGACCACCATCCCCAATGGTAGTACAATTATTACATGGGATATGGTTTCCCCATTTTCCCACAATATTTCATGTCTATAAACAAGATTAAAAACATTATATCAAGACATATAAATCTATACTAGTTTCAGTAAAGGGATATATAGTACCAAACCAAATAATAATAAAATCATTCATACATATTCCACAAGATAATAAAACATTATTCATATATTGACACATAAAAAGAGATGGTTTTTATAAGAATCCAATAATAATCCCATGAAATAAGGTGGTAAGGATAATTTTCCAACATATAATAACTTATGGAAATTATAAATATTTCCTAATATTTTCATCAAAGAATAACCCATGAAAAGTGGTATGTTTCAAATGCACATAACATGTGGGTGAGAAACATATTTCATAAACATCATTCCATCAAACAATAACCCTTTCTATTATAGGGTAATCTAAGAATAAGTTCACTTACCGAACTTCTCTTTAGTTCCCTAAAATATTTCTCACATTCATATGTCTAGAAAAACCTGAAACCCATCAGAGTCAACATGGTCAAAGGATTAGTTAGTCATGAAATTTTATTCATGAATTGTCAAAAATATTCGGCTAAACTAAGAAATCTATGGATCATATTCACTATGGATGATCTTGTAAAGAATTCAATAGCCTTTATCTTTGATGGATCTATAGCTATACAATCTCTACAGATGATGTATCACAAAAATGAATCCTTTTATATCCAAAATTCAATCCTTGTATACATTGAGAATATTTTCTCCTTCCATAGGTTCCTTAGTACAATTATCAAGTAGACTCCGTACTCTTCCTTTCTCTTTAAATAGATAATAATATTTTCTATATGGACTACCAACAAATAATAGATTTAATCCATAAAGACTATATTAATTAAATCTATGATGATTGAAATGGTATTATTTATACCAACTAGAATGACTATATATTCATAGTTCCCATACATTATACATAGTGTACTCTTATGTATATTGTCCTACTTTACCCACAATTGATGATATTCATAATGAAGGTTAACCAGGGAAATGTACTGAGATTTTCACAGATGATCAAACAAGTAATCTATATAGGGAAGTGGATATAGTTTGTCCATTGTGATATTGTTCACATCAGATAATCAATTTAGAGTCTCACTGATCCATCATTCTTTTCACAAAAGAGTAGGTACACCCCAAGGTGACACACTTGGTCGAATTAATCCCTTATCATGGTTTTCTTGGACATTCTTCTTCAATTCCTATAACTCAATTTGGGCCCTTCTATAAGGACCTATGGAAATTACTGTGGGAAAATGTATGATTTTTATTGAGAACCCAAATTCATGTTTGGGTATAATGCTTGAAAACACTTATAGAAATACATCCTATGATTCCTGGAAAATAGACATTTAATCATTGTCAATTTTCCACACAACCAGTTGAGATAAACATCCCTTATGAATAAATATTAAGACCCATAGAATTTTTATAGTCTCCACAGGAAGTCCATACTTATATTCACATTGATGGACTATCAAAAAAAGTTTTGAAATATAAAGAAAAACTTCTCTTCCATGATAATTGATGTGGGAATTATGTAGAGAAATAATATCCATCCCTATGATGACATCAAATTAAACACTAGGAAAAATGAAAAGATTTATAAGAAGAAAATTCCCACAAACCTAAACCTGAGAGGAATTATAGACTTGATATGAAATCATCATACCATTAGGGGGTTTCATTACTAATTACAAATATAATCATTTCATTGGATTCTTAATACCCTTAGATAATTATTTAGATATGAAACAATGGGTATATCAATAATTAAATAATACATTAGGAGTATTAGAGTGGATGGAATGTGTACCTTTCATCATGTTATTATCTCTCCTTCATCAGAAATAGTGACCACATGAGATTTACCCTTATCCCATTGATTAAGTGTTTTCTAACTTCGATCATCATCATTAGCACTTGGGTTTGAAAACT
This sequence comes from Viscum album, assembly GCA_963277665.1. Classification (NCBI taxonomy): domain Eukaryota; kingdom Viridiplantae; phylum Streptophyta; class Magnoliopsida; order Santalales; family Viscaceae; genus Viscum; species Viscum album. The sequence goes on along the minus strand of OY728120.1, from coordinate 1,758,403,716 downwards.
GGTTATCATATTTCCTATTCACCAAAAACATAAAGCGGTATAGCATATTTTATTGATTTTTCTCTATTTTTATCATTGTCAAAATTCTTCCCAGCAGTGCAGCAATCAATTATTTTATGTCCATACATTGAACACTAAAAAAAGTTATTAAAAAACATAAGTCAATTTCCTCTATGCTTTTTTCCACTCTTAGAGCATAAAGGATCATATTTTATCTTTTAATGGTATTAAGATTCTCCTTTAATGGATATATATTTTTTCTTTTTAAAACCATGAGATTTATATGTAACATTGTTCTCCATTTCAACATTGATTTCACAATTTCGAATCTCTTCATAACTAATAAAGTCTCTTATGGAAAATGCCCTTATGATAATTTTTTTAATACATTGAAGAAGATATCCAAATAAAATTTGGGTTGGATGATTATTCCAGAATAATTCCTCCCAAAACCTATAAAATTACCCACTTAGGTACTAACAAATACATAATCACTTTTTTAACTCAAGGGACTCCTTTTCTATCTTCATAAAAATAAAATAAGGAAACTAAATATTGAAGAATGATTTATTGATATTTCATCAATCCAAAGATTCAATTTCATATTGATACATCATGTTATTTATTAGAGTCCACTACTAGTCTACATCACATTATAACCGATAATAAGATAGAATGAATTTCTCATGGTCTGAAAACATAAGAATAGAGAATATAGTTTCACTAGGACTGATCTAGTGTTCAGAAACAACTAGATCAGAAGACCCACTAAAAGAAGGTGGATGTTGCCTCATGAATGACTCAGTAGAATTTTGTTCCCTTATTTTCACATTTGGGATTCAACCATGATTCATATATTGAGATATTCAGGTGAGCATAGATAATAGATTTTCTATTTCTTCTCTCATAACATTTGGTTTCTCATGAGTAAAATCATTACTTTATCAGTTGAAATCACCATTAACATGGATCCCTCAGGTTCCGACCATTGAATAAATCCAAAATTGTGGATTAAGAAACTCTAATCATAATAATGAACCACAAAATAATGAAAATTCACTTATCACATGTGTAAATTATAACACTGTATTAAATTTATGACACCTTTTTTATCTATGGTTATTCGTAGAATACATCTATTTGAATTCTAATGATGGTTCATGAAGAGTTCCTGAATTCCCAAGTCATATTCCCCTGTATTTTTAATCCAGGTGTATAGAAAGGCACATTATTATATACCAGGTTATATTGAGTTAGGTCGGAAACACCTTATCATATTTGTTACACCTTGTTACATATATGAAATAGCTACATCCACTGGTATTATCAAGACATGGATGTATTTATGAGAAACCACTTACTAAATCCTTTACCAAAATTTGATGAAATTTTCTTATATGTTTATTTATTCTTACACTTATCCTTAGGAATATCCTTAGGATTCTCACTATGGTTTTATCATCCTATATTCCAAAGGATAACTAATCCTTTTCTCAAAAAACAACTATATAAACACTTAATTTTCATACATTAAGATTACATAACATTAATGGAGTACTTTAAATTATATAATGATATGAATAAAGACCATATTTGTCTAATCCCTTTGGAATCATAGAAACGTAAACACTAGTACACAAGAGAGATACATTATCTCCAAATAGGTTCTTCATGACTATAAAACTTCTTAGAATATCCTAGATAATATATATATTCATAACCATGGGATGGAAACAAAAAAGGGGTGAATTTAGGTTGCCAGTAATGGTAAACAATAAAGACATGTAAGTATAAAAATGAGCATTGGTGTATGATAATGTGATCATAAAATTATAAAATCATTCCATGCATATCAATGATAAAAATAATGAATAATGGAATAAATATTGGAAGATCATAAGAAATGAATCATAATAAAATAAGGAACATAAGTCATGAAATCATCTCATAAAAATAAGACATGGAATTTTGGTATAGATATACAGGTGATATTATTTCCTATATGTAAAGAATAATTGAGAGAATATATTAAGGAAAATTATGGCAACTACACATACTAGGAGTGATACACCACAATACCCAATCAAGGTCATTTCCATTCAAGGTACTGGGTTTCACCATCCACCCATAATGGATTCAGTATTCCCATTACTAACTTCATGCTAACTACACCTATTGTGTGGGACAGACCACCATCCCCAATGGTAGTACAATTCTTTCATGGGATATGGTTTCCCCATTTTCCCATAGTGTTTCATGCCTATAAACATGATTAAAAACATTATATCATGACATATAAATCTATACTAGTTTCAGTGGAGGGAGATATAGTATCAAACCATATGATAATAAAATCATTCATACATATTACACAAGATAATAAAACATTATTCATATATTGTCACATAAAAAGAGATGGTTTTTATAAGAATCCCATAATAATCCCATGAAATGAAGGTGGTAAGGATAATTTTTCAACATATAATAACTTATGGAAATTATAATGATTTCCTAATATTTTCATCAAAGAATAACCCAAGAAAAGTTGTGTGTTTCAAATGCACATAACCTGTGGAAGAGAAACTGATTACATAAACATAATTCCATCAAACAATAACCCATTCAAGAAAGAATTCGAATGGAGTATTTATATAAATTCCATGAAGGGAATGATTAACCTCAAGATAATTTATAATAAATGGAAAATAACTAGGAAAGGTATTTTGAAAACAATTTTGAGGAATAATATCTTTTTTCTTTGAAAAAGGCTGTTTAAAACATATAAGCTTTTGAAAACCATTTATTGGATAATAAAATTGAAAACATATAAAAAAATATTTGAAATTTTTATTGCAATTTTTTTGATTAAAAACATTTAAAGAGATCTTGAAATATTTTTGATCATCATTTTTCTTGAAGAATTAGAAAAGAATCTTGAAAACATTTTGAGAACCATTTCTTTAAAAATAATTTCAATACTTTTAACGGAATCTTGAAAACTATAAATCCTTTTTAAAATCCTTTTTACTAGAAAATGAGATTAAAACATCATCTTTGATTTTTTTTTAAAAACATGGTTATTGATGTTTATGGAAAAAAGGAAAATTTAGACAAAACTACTTTTTCGTTTTGGTAAATCTTGAAAGATAAGCTCAATGGAAATATAAATACCCATAAAATTAAGGATAACGATTATAGAATATATTCATGAAAATTATAATTACTAAAAAAATATTTGAGTGGTTAATAGTGAATAAATCTCATGGAAATAAAATTGATACCAGAAATCCAATATCCTTGTGTCTTGACTCACGTCGTACTAGTTCAAACCACCACTTAATCGGGTAACTCCTCTTGGTTTTCACCAAAGTGATTCTATGGAAATTTTTCTGCCTAAAAGAACACTTCAAAGAGGAAGGTTGGGATGTTATAATGTCAATTGGGTAGATATTGGAGGATCCTAAGTGGGTTGAGATGTCTGAAGAATGGGCAGCAGTGGTGGCCTTTTATAGGGACGGGAGGCGAAAACTCAACATTTTTTAAAACAAGTTTGGTGTAACCACGTTTTTACCTAAAAAAAGTCATAAAAAACCTACAAAACTCAACAATGGAAGGTTAATGTTTGAATAATGTCCATAAAATGGGTTGTGTACAAGTGGATTGGTCTTTTGTCCCCTTATGTATAAGGTTATTCCCTTTTAAAGGCTAATCATACCATAATTTTTGTAATTAATTTTAATTACTTTCATGAATATTTTTGGTCCAAAACTATGTTGAACTTTGTATAAATTTTAAATTATGATGAATCCAATTATGGAATTCATTTTTACAAATTCTAATTACAAAATTGGTAGAAATTAATTTTAATTGGATCTCACAAATGACAAAAAACTATGGGTTTTTAATGTAAAAAATGATTGAAAGATTGATATGTTGTTATAATGAATTTTAATGAGAAATTTATTCTTATGACCTATATTTGATTAATTTGTAAAAATATAATATAACTAAACATATAAAAAAATTAAAATACAATTTGACATTATAAATAAATTAGATGAAAAATAATTTCTTAATTATAATTAAGTAATTTTCACTATTCATCAAAAAATGAAGTATTTTGAAAAATACCAAAAATTCACCCTAAGATAATATCGACATTATAAATTCAAAAATTACTTTTATTTTATGAAATAAATTTTTTAAATATTTTTAAATTTAATTTTATTGTTTTTTCCAGAAGGTTTTGAAAAGTAGTTTATTTGAGAAAATCTTTCTTTTAACCATGCAAGGTATTTATGAAAAATTATATCTTTTGTTATCAATATGTTTTATTTATTAAAAAAATTATAAAAAAAATAAAATTAGTTATTAATACTAATGTTACTAAGTTTAACAAATAGGTTATAAATATCTCATTTAAATAATCATAAAAAAAATATGTTTTGAAGAATCCCAGTGTTGCATGTAATAAATGAAAGGTCGGTGTTTCATGTAATTCTAACTAATTCAGAGTTTTGTGTAACATAATCTGATTAGATTCCATATGAAAGGAATGTATTACTAATTGAAATTCATCATATCAATGAAAATTTAATTTATTCTAAAATAAAAATCTTTAAAAACATGGGGTGTTACAAATGGTATCCCCTTATGTGATTTTATATGATTATAATACATCATGTAGTGGTTAAAAGGTTATAAAATATTTATTTGGGTTGTTATTTTTTTTAAATGTAAAATCACCCCATCACATCATGAAGCCCTTGGAATTTCATTCCAACCATTGGAATCTTGGGGATGGCTCTTAAGGCCATGTAATATCCTATATCCTTTTCATAAAATGGTTGAATATAGAAAATTGTTGAATATAGGAATGTAATTAAGTGATAATATGATGTGGTATAATTTCAAATTTTTAATCATTGAATTAATAGAGAGTGAAACTTATGGATTTTATGTTTGTATAGAAAACTGATCCTAGTATGCTTCGTAGAAAACAACATGAAGAAGCTAATAAGAATATGGTTTCCCTAGATCCGCTAGTGAACCAATAGATGGTGAATATTATTGTATAGATGATCTAGGCTATGGAATGATGGAAAAGGAGGGATGAAAAGAGGAAAGTGGATCATTCCATCAAATACATGAAGAATAACACACCCATATTTTGATATGATTCGAAACTAGAAATGTTAGAGGTGTGTCTAAATAGGTTGAATCATATCATTGATTTACATAGCTTTCTAGTAGATTTTAATGTCAATATGGAGACATATATGATTGATGATCTTTCATTCTAGTTGGGGGATTTAATTTTTTAGTATAAATTAGACTACTCCCTCTCTTGTAAGGATTTTTAAGAATTGTTCAATAAATAATTATATCCTAACACATTCAGAATTCCTAGAATGAGTAACTTCATCACCATGAAACAAGATAATATTTATATCACATATTAAGTGGAAAAATTCACGAATTACGTACATTTTCACCTGAAGATACATTTAGTGAATCCTTTATGTAACACATATTTGAATCAGGTTGAAATAGGAGATTCACTCGATGATTTTCCTTCTCTATATAATAGATTATATAGTGGTGGTCAATAGAGTGATAGTGGAAGAAAGAGAGATCTCTATATCTATGGGTGGAGGAAGTATGTTGATACCCTTGGGAAATGGATGGAACATTAAGACTTGTAGAAATTAGAAGAGGGACACATATTTACAAGGAGTGAGATTCTTCAAAATTAGATGATAGGATCGGTAAATAATCCTCCAAAACAAATGATCTAGTATAAATGTTTTCAATGTGATTTGTTCTTCCACATGATTTGACAGTGTACAAAACAACCTAGTGCATTCTATAATTTCATTCAAATGTAATGTTTTTTGTGTTATTATCCCATTTCTCTGAGCTCAGTTTTTTGCGATAGTTTTCTTGTGTTGCAGGTGTCGTATGATTCGATGAGATGATGGAAAAAAAATTCGTACCATTAATAGATCAAATAAATACAATGTGATTCTTTGAAAACAATGATTCATTAACAAGAGAAACATCAACAAAGCAATATTTAACAAATTACAATGAGTATGAAATTATATGGACGTGATTAGGACATATGATCATTCTGAACCTTCTATGGTGCGAGGTGTGATTCTTTTGAATCCTACCCTTATGCATGCTTTTTTATTTGATATGAGTGAATACTATTCCTTTATCTAATATCTTGGTTTTCATTTTTATAGTTTAAAAGTTCAAATGTTTCTTTATTTGTTATAACACTATACTCCTCTGGGATAAATAGTTTTTCAAGGTTTTTATGTAGATCATGTTCTATAACAAATGATGCAGCTAAGATAAAATGGGATTTATCTATTCTTGAGAATGATATATATGATATAATCATTTGTATGGATATGTTGATAATGTTTAAGGATCACATATACCATTATACTCGAAAGGTTATTTTTAAAACTGAAGACGGTGTCGAGATTCTATTTTTAGGATAGTAGAATGAAAAGGTAGCTGCAATGGGATTATTAGCACTAGTATTTGGAACAATATCATACTAGTTGGTAGTATTGACATTTTAATCAATGGAATATGTTAAAAAATGTATATTTCCAATAGTGGTTGATTAGTTTCTAGATGTTATTCCCAAAAATTTCTCAGGGTTTCCACCTATAATAGATGTGGAGTTCACAATTGATCTCATTATGGGGACCAGTTCTATATAGTTTCGATCTTATTATATAGCACCAATAGAATTAAGGTAATTGAATGTTTAGTTGGATTCGAGGAAATGAAAATGTATCATTTTGTCAAGCATGTATTTATGGTTAGCACTGATATTGTTTGTCAAAAAGGAAGATGAAACTCTTCAACTATGTGTGGATTAATGTAAGATTAACCTGGTTATGATAAATCATCAATATCCACTTCAATGAATTTATGATATCTTTGAAAAATTTACAGTATCTCAGTGGTTATATAAGATTGAATATATCTCATTATATCACCATTTACAGTTTTGGATGGAGGATATTCCAAATACATGATCAGGAGAAGAAATGACCACTATGAGTATATGGAAATTCCTTTTGGCCTAACAAATGCACCGAAAATATTTATGGAATTGATGAATCAGATACTTTAGATAAATATGGATTAATTTAGGGTGGTGTTATTGGATGATATATTTTGGTATTCAAGGATAGGGGATGAGCAGTAGAAACACTTTATACTGGTGTTTTGGATTCGGATCAATCATTGACTGTATTCCAAACTATCAATCTGTGATTTTTGGATAGAATAAGTATGTTTTATAGAAAATTTAATATCTAGGGAATGAATTTTTGTGGATCTATAAAATATATATGTTTTTATCTATTGGAAACCCCCAAAGACTTTCTTCAAGATACCGAGTTTCCATTGTCTAACTAGTTATTACTAGAATTTTTTCATGATTTTTCATGACTATATTATCCTATAACTACATTGAAAATGAGTAATTTTCCTATATAATGGAACAAAAATGTTAGAAGTATTTTCAAGAGATTAATGTTTTCCTTACATCAGTACCTATCATTATTTTTCAAGAAATTAGATGAGGGTACCTAGTGTATTTGTATACACTACGATCAATTTTGTGATGTGTTCTCATAAAAAGAGATGATGTTACTGCTTAGTGATTAATATAGTTATGGTTCCATGAGAAAAACTGCCTAACACAAAAGTTTCTTTTAGCTATAGTAGTTAATGATTTGAACAAATGGTGTTATTACCTATTTGGTGAGAAATTTACAATGGTGATAGATCATAAGTTCATAAAACATATTTTCTCATAAAGGGATTTGAATCTAAGGCCAAGAATATAGATGGTGTATCTCAAAATGATTGAAATTAACTAGATGTATAAATTGTTTAAATTAAATAATTTTGTAGATGCATTATGAAAATTGTCATATGCTCAGATGGAAAAATAATCACCAGATGAGTTGTTGTTGATGTCAGTCATAGCTGACATGCACATGGAATGTGAATACCGAGGTGATATTGTAGATTTTATTATAGTTTTGGTTATTTATAATTATTTGGACATGGTTAAAGTGGAATATAAATCTGATGAAGATTATATTTCTATTAGATAAAAACTCAATGGTAGGGAGATAATTGAAGATTTAAAGTTGCATGAGATTATAGTGTTGCAGTTACAAAAATATAACATTGGTATGCATGGATTTTCTAGAAATATTTGTTCAGGCATAGGACCAATCATGATAGAATATTCATGTTGGAATAAAAATTATTTATACGTCATTGTATTAATATGTTTGGTGGGTATATATGAAAATAATTATGGCTGAGTTTTTTTATATGTTTATATTATTAGTAGGTAAAATCATAAAATCAGTGACCAAAATGTATGTTCTAATTTTTAACTGTTCTAGCTTAGAAATGGGACCAAATAACTATGGATTTTTTAACTGATCTCCCAAGAATGGTTTAGAAAAAAGATGACATATGAGTGATAGTGGATCGACACACAATGTCTACTCATTTCATCAGTATTCATGAATCTCATACGGTGGATAAATCACTAAAAATATTTATCAGAGAAGTTATAATGACAGATGGAATACCATTTTTGATAGTGTTAGATATATATCCAATGTTTACATCTCATTTCCATAAATATTTATCAAAATCCCTTAGGACTCAGTTGACCATGAGCATGGCGTATCATCCTTAGATGAATGGGAAATCCAAAAGGATGATACAAACATTATATGACATGTTTCTATCTTCTGTAATGGATTTTTGTGTCTCATGGGAAGAGAAAATTCCTTCAGTGGAGTTCTAGTATAACAATAGTTATCAGGCCACAATAATTATTGATCCTTCTGATGAATTCTAGGGGCGTCATTATTATTATCCCTTTCTTCTATGGAAATAGATAATCCATCACTTATTGGTCTGAGATGTGTCAATGAAACAATGAATAAGATTCAGAAAATCATGAAATGGATGGGGACTACATAGAGTCTTCCAAAATAATACGTGTATCATCATCAACAACTGATATTATTTGGGGTGAGTTATTATGTGTTCTTGAGGATCTCACCAAGGCTTGAAAATTGAAATTTTTAAAAAGAGTTAAATTTATTTCCTCGATATATAGGCCCTTTTTAGATACATCACTGGGTTTTTTATCTGGATTATCTGTTGGAATTTCCACCCTAGTTCAGTGTTGTTTACAATGTGTTTCATATATCTATGTTGAAAAAGTATCAGCATGATCCCTACCATGTCAATCGATGGGATCAAGTTTATCTGGAGCTGGATAATTTTTTAGAGGACATGATAGTGTGGATTTTTATTAGGAAGGATAATTATTTAATGTAAAAAAGAATTTTTTTAGTGAAAGCATATTTGAAAAATTATTAGATATTGGATGATTCATGGGAAGAGGAGAATAAATTGAAATATATTTGTATGGAACTCTTTCAATGAAATGATTGTTTTATATATTTTAGTGATTGATGTACCAATAGTGGGGATAATGTATTGAGTACCCCCTATTTTTAGTATGGAAGCCTTCATTGTTATTTTTATGTTTATAATGTGTAAGGGTGATGGATATGAGAGTTGGGTGAACTTTTGATAAGTTTTTTATGGGAAAGAGGGGATGCACATGGGATGTTGACTAATAGTGAGGGACAAGGTCTGATGATGGGAAACTATGCTCTCATTGGAAGAATATACACAGTGTAATAACAAATAGTAAACAATTTTGGAAGTAGTAATACCATAAAAAATTAAACAATGAAAGTCTAATAAAAATGTAATAACTATAGCATATATGAATGATGCATGTCACATTGTCTAGGAAAGTATCCAAACAAGTCACAATGCTATAAATACAATGCAAAAACCAAAGTATAGAAAACCAGTAAACTCCAAGAGCATCACAAGCCTCATCTTGGTCCCATTATCTCTAGCTCCAATGGCAATAATATACCTTGATGAAGAAGGGCGCTTTCCCTTATCAATACCTTCAACCATATAATCAGTTTGGGTCCCAAATCATGGCCCAAATAGGGTGTGAGAATAATCCTCATAGGAAACCACAACAAGATCTATGCCTAACTGTCAATGAATATATATAGTAGGCAATATGAATAAATGAAGAAATAAACTAGGATATACTCAAAATTAATCAATCCTACATTTTTTAATTACATTAATTTACATTTGATAATTATTCCACCTGTTTAATAATGAAATCCCAGGATCTACCTTTATCTATGTATACCCTTGTATGATAAAAAAATATATGTCTCAAAAGACCATCTATCTGTTCTAGTAAGACCAAGTCAAAACTTGTTCTTTGGCTTGGCAGGCTCATCACAATCATTCAATCATCCATAAACAACCCACTCAGAAAGCTCTCATAGTCTAACCCATTTTGTTTAATATAGCACTAAACATTTACAAACGACCACCTAGGAAGCTCTCATATTCAATAACCCTGGCTCAACATGGAAACAAATATCTATAAATGACATATGGGTAGCTCTCATGGTCAATACCCCATGTGTCAACATAGCCTCAAATATTTATAAATGACCTCCAGATTTTCCTCATGGTTAATACCTTCAGGGTCACAATAGAATAAACAATCATAATCAACCTCCTGGGTAGCTGTCACGGTCAATATGCCTAGGTCAAATTATACACCAAGGATCTCATGGTATTGTGTAAATAATCATGGAAACCCCCATAGTTTTCCTAATCCAAGGCTCTCACGGTCCATTGGAAGATCAGTGTGCATATTACAACATGGCAACACATGTAATCTATAACTACTACATGGATAATACAAACAAGAATAACACATGAAATTAATATAATCAATCAAAATCTATCCTAGACAACTCATGGAATATTAACAAGGTATTCCTCATATAAAACCTTGTCCAAATGACCATAAACAGTCCAACTAGGGAAATGCACCCATGGGGTGTCCTGTAAACAAGGAGTAAAACCAAACACATGTAAAAAACCCATTTTCAATAAATTGAACTATAGAAGGTAGAAAATAAGGATAAATTTCAAAATACAAAATACCCAAAACATGGGTATTCATCACTTTAAGAATATTTATTCCAACAAAAATCAAAGAATGGCACAAACAACCTACCGTTATGTTGTACGATGAACACTTGTGAACATTGGAACTTGAATCATCCTAAAATTATATAGATATATAAAAAGGTAAAAACTATCTACCTTGATATTCTCATGAGGAGGAGGAATCAAGAAGAATGGATCTTTGGAAACAGAGAACTCACTGATGGGAATCCAATATACCTGACAACATCTCAATCGGAGGTCGAACGGAGAACTAGGAGGAGCTCAAACTTTTCCAGTATTCTATCACTCTCTTGTATGAAACAAGGGGATAAGAAGTGTTTTCTAAAGATGAGATGTAACCCTTCACCGATTTAACAAACAAAAAGAAAATTACATGGTGTGTTCATTTAATATACATACCCTGTACTATCCTTAACCAGCCCTAGCCTTAGTAGGTCTACCAAGTCTCTCCCACAACATTGTACTTAGAAGTTACACGGAGAAGTACATGAATACATGTGGAAACTAGGTACACAATGAGAACTCAAAATTACAAGGTGTGTACTTAGAAAAATTTAACATTTCTTCCTTTTTCATAAAAAAACAACCCGACATAAAGACCCATACATAAAATGAAGATCAACTTTCTTAAAAACATCCCCTTAAAGCAATGGATCCCTGAATTTCCCTTCCAAGGGTGGTGATGAAGAACCATCAAACAACTCTGGCCACTATTAGCGTACATTGGCTTCCCTCTCCTATGTCTCATCCTACTCATGCATGTTCTTCCATAGAACCTGTAGTAGAGGAATAGACAGGCCATGGAGAACCTTCATATTATGATCGAAAATCTGAATAGGGTTCTCCTTAAATGATGAATACACATCCAACTCAACCTCATCGAGTTAAAAAATACGGGATAGGTCTGAAAAGTAATGTTGTAGGTGAGAATCATGGAAGACTTCGTGTGTAGCCTGATACTCTGAGGTAACAGAAATAGGTAGGCAACCAGTCTGAATCTCTTTAAAACCACAATCAACCTGATGTGTCTTGGTGAAAGATTCCCTTGTCTTTTAATCCTCTAGTGTCCCAACCTCGGTGTGACATGTAATAAATCCTAATCTCCAAACTTGAACACCAGAGGTCATCTCTGTCGATCATCATAATATTAATGGTGAGATTGTGCAGTAGACATCTTCTTCAGAATCTAATCAACCTATTTAGTTGACTCTTGGATGAGATGAGGTCATTGCATAGCTTCCTCTCCTGCTTCCAGCCATCAATGGGGTGATCAGCATGGCCAACCATACAAAGCCTCATAATATTCCATTTTAATTGTTTCCTGGATACTATTTTTGTAGGGAGACTCCACTAGGGGTATGTGTCCTTCCAAAGAGCCACCAAAAATCCAGGATGCATGCCCGAAGCATTACCTCCAAAACCTAAATCGTGCAATTAGAATGCCCATCTGTATGGGGATAGTAAGGTGTACTCAGAAGTACTTGTGTACCCAAATCTCTCTATAGTCACTATGAGACACAATATGTAAACCAGGCATCCATGTCCGAAATGATAGAGTTTCGATCCCCATGAAAACCTACAATCTATTGGATATATGAGATTCCTAGATCACCAACACTGATGGTTTCCTTGATCGGTAAAATAATTTGAAACCTTCATTAGTCTATCAACAACCACCGAAACTACGTCATTTACTCGAGGAATCCTCGGTAAACCTATCATTAAATCCATAATTACAATGTTCCAATTCCACTCGGGAATGGTTAACTAATTTAAAATACATGCTAGTCATTGATGCTCTGCCTTCACCTCCTAATAAGTGGAAAATATCATAACAAAACCAGCAACATCCTTCTTCATACCTGGCCACCAATACTGATGGTGTAGAGCTTGATACAACATGGTGACACCAGATACTTCCCATACCGAGGAATGAAAATCTTGCATCATCTATTCACATATTTCTTCTGACACCCATACACATCCTTGAAAATGCAAGATATATTCAACATCTACGATCCACCTTGGAGTAGGGTCTTATCCTAACACACTCTCTAATAAGACTAGGCCTTCAGGATATGATATTTTCCTCATTTTCACTTGATCAAGTAGAGTATAGGTTACATCAATAGAATAATGAAACATCTTCCCCTCTCTGTCATGAACCTCCAAATGAATCTCTGAGAATAGAGCCACGAGCTACCACTCACTACTAGCCTCCTGAACTACATGTATCTGAGTCCTCATACTCATCGCATCAGCCACTGGATTACCTTTCCTAGGTGAGTAGGAAAGCTCAAATTCGAAGGGTTTAAGGTAATAAACACACATTATCTATATCAAATTAAGATCACGGTATCTAAATATATACTTAGGAAAATTGTGATCGGTGTACAACACATAATTATCTACGAAAAGATAATGTCTCAAACAACGTAAAGCACGAACAACGGAAGCTATCTATAGATCGTGTGTTGGATAATTACTCTAATGTGTCCTCAACTACCGAGACTGGTATGCAACGAATCCCCCCCCCCCCTACACAAGAAAATTACCCTGCTGGAAACCTCATGCATTGTAGTTTATGGTGTAACTCATTACCAACTACAAAAAAACTAGTATCATTGAAAAATTAAATCTCCATTTCCACTCATGAATGGATGAATCGCCAGAATGAATGCACAAGTACTTCACACCCTTCATTTCGAGGCCTGTCTGTGGTGCTGCTATGCATGAAAAGTTCTGTATAATGTTCTTGTAGTAACCATCCCGCCCTAGAAAACTCCATACCTCAATGAAATATTTTGGTGGCTCCTAGGAAACTACTGCTCTTACCTTCTCTGCATCTATGTATACTCTTTTATATGAGATAACATAACCTATAATGTTAATATAGTCCATCTAAAAGTGGAACTTTGAGATATTAGCATTTAACTAATGCTCTGTCAGTCTACTCAATATGATCTCAATATGTGTTTCATGGTCATGGAGAGTGTGAGATCACACCAATATATCTTACATGAAGACTACTAAAAAAGAATCCATGTATGGATGGAACACTCAGTTCATCAGTGCCACAAAACCTACCAGTGCATTCATGAAACTGAAAGACATAACCAAATAATCATATAGACCGTACCTACACAAAAAGGATGTAATAGGTTTATCTGATGGTCTAATGTGAAACTGATGATAACCAGATCTGAAGTCAATATTTGAGAATAATCGATCTCCACAAATATGATCAAATAAATCATCAATCCTTGTCAAGGGATATCAATTCTTGACCTTCAACTGGTTCACCTTCCAATAATCCACACAATGTCTGAGGATATCATCAGCCTTTTTCACAAAATGGATAGGAGATCCCCATGGAGAAGTACTATGTTGGATGAAACCATTTTCATGTAACTCCTTTATCTTTTTCTTGATCTCTTGTAACTTTTTTGTAGAGATCATATAAGGAAGAATGGACACTGATGCCACTCTTGGAACAAGATCATTAGAGGAATCAACATGTCACTCTATAGGTAAACCTAAAAGTCATTAGTAAATACATATATGAATCAATACACCACAAGAAGAATTTCCATCTGTGAAGTCCCATGGTCATCCAGATATTAGCTTCCAATCAAGGATATAATTCCTCCAATCCCATGATGCTCGGGTCCAACACTCCATTCCGGGACATTCTAATTTCCCTTGGGTATAAACGACCCCCCCTCTAGTGACGTGAAACTCACCCTGTGGTGATAGTAGTCAATGAAGTCCTAGAAGAAGACCAACCACACCATTCCGAGAATGAAATCGCAACCTTTCATCCCTAAGATATAGAGGTCCCAAAAGAATGGACACCCACCAAACTCATGAGGGAACTCCTTACTCTGATGTACACTAGCCATCCAAATACACAATAGAGTGTCTAACATCATAAAATACTTAGAAGTAAAGATACAAATCCCATAGATCTCCAAAACAAAAAAAGATATAAAACTTTGGTAGACACCTTTATCTAAAATATAATATTCAAAAACCGGGGAAACTAGAATTGTACATCTAACTATAGAGGGTCCAGGTTTCTACTCCTACTCAATTTTCTCCGCTTCAAATGTCTGACATGTACTATGGCCCTATGACCCTACCAGACTACCCTGAGCCGATCCACCCTATTATTGCTGAAAAACCTATTGCTTGACTATCACACCCACAACCACCTCCTTGACCAGATTAACATGACATGACGTAGTTAATGCACAGTTAGTGTATGGTTTTTCAAACTATGTGTAGAGTCAAATATAGATCCTAAAATATTGGATGTCACTCGTTTTCCTCTAACTCTATAATTTTGTCTCTCTAGAGGCCCTAATATTGGATTTTCCTCCATTGAAGGTAGTATAATATCTCCCATGTGATTTTGAATTAATCAGGAGCCCTCCCTTATTGTTTTAAGCCTAATTATTGGGATTTTTGTCATTCATCACTGTCCATGTCATTTTTTCTGATATATACATAGATATTGTTCTGCTGTCCTATTGTTTTCCCAAATCTATAGTCATTATGGGTAGATATATGTTTTTTTATTCAAAATATGATTATATTTGGTCATCATATTGGTATTAGTAGAGATCAAATGTAGTTTCATGGAGAATCAACATAATTTTCTTGAGCGTTTTTCATCAGTTTTAGGTTATCATTAAAACGGTTGAGGAATATGGATTCACTCTCGACTCCTCTTATTATAACTCAATGTCTTGGTTTAAAATTGATTACTTTATGTGTATTTGGTTTTGAATTTGATGAATTATGTTTTTCATAAATTGTATTTGGTGATGGTGGTGGAAATCTATAAAATTGGTGATTTTGAATAATGTTTTTTTGTATTGATTATAAATGATGAGTTTAAAATGGGGTCTTTGGAGTTATGGATTTAGATTTTATTAATGATTTTATAGTAAAATGGATTGTTTTATTTAAATGTAATGGTTTTTTTGAATTGGTTTGTTTACTGGTTTTCATTAAATTTGTTGTTTTATTGAAATTGTTTCAAATGGTTTTGGCATAATAGTAGGGGTGTTTATATTTCATTTATGAGGCTTGGTTTGAATATGACATTGTGCTCAGTGCCAAAGGTGTAATGGATCATGGGGTATAATTATCATGTGATGACATGGTAGATCGACAAGAGACCACTCATGTGTATGAAACATTCATAGAGAAGCAGACATGGTTTGATGCGTGAATATGTGGAATCGAATGATTATGCATTTTGTTTTGGAAAAATGGTTTTAAATAATTTTTTTGATTTTTTCTGGAATTAAAGATTACTTGAAAAATTAAATTTAATAGAACTTGGTTCCTTTTTGGTTATAAATGGTTTCATAATTTGTTTATATTTATTTATAATGTATTTTGTGAAATTGTTCTATATACAATATTTATATAATTGTTCATAACCTTCCTATCCTAGTGGCATGAGTAGGGAAGTCATTGGGGATAACCTACTGCCTTTTATGCTCACCCTTGATTTGGAACTTTGGTGCTTTTATAGATGCTATCTTTCAAGACTTGGGAAAAGGTAAGGTAGCCCAATTTTTTAGAAACACCTCGTGATACTTGGAATGAATAGAGATGTCAAATCATAGAGCATGTGGAGCATATATTCTTGTGGTTTTCTTGGAGTTATTGTAGTTATCTTCTGATATTGACTTTAATAGTTCTTTGTCTTCTATTGTAGTGCACCTTTGTGTGGTTTTGATATAAATTTTGGGGTTGAGTTCTCTTTAATTTATTAATTCATGATATACTAGGTTTTTTGTTATGGTTGTTTGGTTAGTGGTTTATTTTTTAAAGGGTTAATCATCCCCATCATGAACTTCAAACAATTTGGAATTTATTTAAAGCCTTTAGAGTATTGGGGATGTTTCTCAAGGCCTAAAAATGATTCATTGTGTTCTCAAGACTTTGTGCATAAGTTGGTCATTACAAATTGTATCAGTTTGCTCGACCCAATATTTTCATTGAGATAAACGGTACCAGTTTTTTCCTTCACTAGAGGAACAATTACTCATCAGTTTTCCTAGTCATGGATTTAAATGTCATTCTTCTCAATTACGTAGGTTATGATCTTAGAAGGGAGTATGATTTTTGGGTCTTGAAATGTAGATCATAAAAAGTTATAGGTAACCTTTTTATACTGAACATCAAGTCACATGGGAGTTGGGTACATAAGTGTTTTGGAGTCACTTATAGGATATTGGAATCTCATTGAAATGGGTCTTGCCAATGAGATGAGCATGACATGAATTCGGGGAATGAATTCCTACTAGGATTTCGTATTTCATTTTGAAAATGATATATTATTTTATGTATTTGGTTCATTTTTTAAAAAATAAGAAATTGTTTTCAAATGAATGATTTTGAAAAGAGGATACATAGTATATTTCAATAATGGGTTGATTTTATAAAGAAAGAATAGATTTGTTTAAAAATGGATAAACTTGGAAGAGGTTGATTTGGAATGAAATTCTATGATATTTGATGTGATAAAATTTTAAATATTAAGACAACCTTTTCTAGATAGTGAGCATACATAGATTGTTGTTTGTCTAGAAAATGGAACCCAGTAGGCATTATAGAAACCAATCAGATGAAGATATTGATAATATAGTTACACCTAATCCACTAGTGAAAAAGAGCTTGTTTTAGTATCATCCAAGTGTTACAACCTATGGATAGAAGGAAATAGTGTTATGATCCATGAAATTTGGATCATTCCATCCAGTTCATGAAGAAAAATACACCAATCTTATATGGTAATTCTGAACTTGAAAAGTATGAGGTGTGGCTGAAAAGGATGAATCATATAATCGATTTAATTAACACACCATCAGAGTTGAATGTCAAAATGTAGACTAATATGCTCAAAGATATTGATAAAATGTGATGGGATCTAGAGGTTCATGGTAAACTGGATCAATTTATTACATGGGAGTATTTTCAGGAATTATTTAACAAACAATTCTATCCTCACACGTTCAGGATCCACGGAACGATGAAATTCACAATTCTGAAGTAGGAAAATCTTTCAATCATAGAATATGTGAGTAAATTCGCGCATTTAGTTCACTTTTAACCTGAGGTTGCATCTAGTGAATCCTTAAGGGAATGCATCCTCAAATCAGGGTAAAGGTAAGGGATTTACATGAAGATTAATTGTATTATAGATAATACAGAGACAGTGAACAGAGAGATAGTGGATGAAGTATCCATATCAGGATCTATGGGAGGAGGAAGTATTAAGATACTTATAATAAATGGTGGGAAGTCTAATGATTGGAGAATGTGGAAGAGGTACACATATTTCCAAGGTGGGAGAGGGATGCCATATTAGATGACTAGATCATTGAACCATCTAACACAACCACAGACCCAAGAATGTTATTTCCAGTGTGGTTTCATTAACCACATGAAATAAGATTGTAAAACCCCACCATGATCATTTCATAATCGCAAAAATATGGGAAATTTTATGATATGTTGTCATAGTTCTCCATGGTTAGGTTCTAAAAAAACTTCTCAAGTGTCACAAGCAATACATGCTTTGACCGAATGAGGAAAACAAAATCAGTCTCATCAATAGAGAATAGACAACCACGGTGATTCTAACGACACCATGACTCCTTATCAAGGTCAATATACAGAAGGCAACAAGGATCAATGTGTAGGGGAGATGAATGTTTTTTGAGTGGAGTAGAATATTTTATATGATTGGGAAAGACCATCTATGTTGAGAGGTAAAATTGTATGGAATTCCACCATTATGAATGTAATTTTTTATATTGGTGCATGTAATTACTTCATTACATCTCGTTCTATGGATTTTCTACATTAAAAACATGATATTATTCCCTATATGATAAAACTTCAATATAATCTTATGGAAAAATAATGTTGAGCCTTCATGGGAAGAGAATGTAATAACTATTGACTGACTTTGGACGAATTGGGACTTATCAGTTTTAGAGATGGATGTCTTTGATGTAATCCTAGGTATGGATTGGTTGACAATGTTCAATGTGCACATCGATTGTTATATCAGAAAAGTTAGTTTCACAACTGATGATGGTGTCGAACATGTCTTCAAAGGAAAAAAGGCTTCTGACGATAGGTGCAATTGGATTGTTGGCACCTATGGTGGGCACCATCTCTGACCAGTTGGTGGGGTTGACTTTGGCATCAATAGATTAGATTGAGGATACCTGGTTTCCATTATTTATTGATGAATTTATAGATTTATTTATCAAGATTTTATAAGGGTGAATACCTATAAGGGAATTGGAGTTTATGATTGGTGTCCTTCAGTGTACCCGTCGTATTTTCCTTCCATCTCATAGGATGGAACCAATAGAATTAATAGAATTGATGGATAATTTCGAGGAGTTAGAAATAAAAAATTTCATTTTTCCATGTATGTCTCTATGGGTTGTGCCAATATTGATCGTAAAGAAAGAAAATGTTACTCTTCGATTGTGATTTGATTATTGTTAGCCTATCCATTTTATGTTAAAGAATAGATATCCACTTCCACACATTGATGATCTATTTGATCAATTTAGGGGAGCGTAATGGTTCTCAAAAATGGAAAAATGATTAGGATGTCTAATTTTTGAGTTCAGATGGAAGATATTCCAAAAACATCTTTCAGAAGAATATATGGCCAATATTAATATGTATTCATGAATTTTGGTCTTATGAATTCACCAATAGTATTTATTAAATTGATGAATTAAATATTTCATGGATATCTATATTATTTTCTTGTGGTTTTTTTGGATGTCATATTGGTGTATTCAAGGACAAAGTTTGATCATAATAAACACATGGAGATAGCTTTTGGAATCTTAAGAGTCCATTGTTTGTATGCCAAATAATCAAGGTGCAATTTTTGGATACAAGAGTTATGATTTATCATCCATGTAATTTCTGAAAAGCAGTTCTTATGGATCCTAAAAATATAGAAGATGTTATCTCTTGGAAATCCTTGAACAATTTCATTGAGATATAAATTTTTCTTGGTCTATCTGGTTATTACAAATGATTTATAAATGAATTCTTGTAACTATAATCACCAATGATATCTTTTTCAACGAAGAATATTCCATTCTAATGGGATGAGAAATTCCAGATGTATTTCTATGAGCTAATGGTTCATCCTACGTTATCACCTATATTGATTTTTCTAGAATTGGGAAGAGGGTATTTGCTATACTTTCATGCTTATGGATATGGTTTGGGATGTGTTCTGATGCAGGGATACCAAATGGTTTCTTATGGGTCAAGGAATTTGAGTTTTCATTAGAAGAATTACCCAACACAATATTTTGTTTTACCTATAGTTTTCCATTCCTCGAACACTTGGTGTCATTGCCTTTTTGGTGAGAAATTTACTATGTTGATGGACCACAATATTTTTAAATATATTTTCTCATAGTGAGATTTGAATTTGAGGAAAAGGAGATGAATGGAGTATCTCTAGATGTTTAACATTGATTTAATTTATACACTTGGAAATGGTAATATGGTGGCAGATCCATTATGTTGAAATTCATATGCGTAGATGGTGAAGGATGTTTTATATGAGATTCAGTTAATGTCACTCTTAGCCGACATGAATGTAGAATGTGAATACCAATGTGGGATTCCAGTTTTCTTTTCCACCACCATAGTTCCTAATTTGGTAAATATGGTCCAAGAGGCACAAACATCTGATTCATAATTCGTGGTTATGAGTTCAAAACTCAACGGTTGGGAGATAATTGAGGGTTGGAACCTTGATGGGTGTTCAGTTTTGTGATTGAATGATTGAATGGTAGTTCCTATGTCTTTTCGGAAGAAACATCTTCTTAATTTCCACCATTCGAGATGGGATGTAGATATGGGAATATATAATATGTATATGGCATTGAATGTGCAGTTTTGGTGGAGTGGTATGAAAAGGAAAGTGGAAGAGTTCATTTCATGGTTCTTAAATTGTCCTCAAGTTAAGACAAAACATGAAAGACTAGCATATATGTTTCATTATTTGCCTATTCTAGTGTGGAAATGGGAGTAGATAGCCATATATTTGGTTAAAGGTCTCTATATAATGCTTCAGAAACATGATTACATATAGGTGATAGTGGATTGACTTACCAAGTCAGCTCGTTTCATCCATATTTGTGAATCTCATATAGTGGAGGATCAATCCAAAATCTATATTCTACATGTTGTAAAGAGACATGGAATAGTAGTTTTGATAGTCTTAAAAAGAGATCTGAGGATCACGTATCATTTATGGAAATAATTACCAAAATATCATGGGACTCAATTGACTCTGAGTACAGCATATCATCCTTATACAGATGGTCAATATAAAAGGATGATACATATATTATAATACTTTTTGTAGGCTTCTACAGTGAATTTTTGTGGCTCATGGGAGGATCATATACCCACAATATAGTTCTCTTGTAATAATAGCTATCAGGCCTCAATACATATGGCTCCCTTTGAAGCATTGTTTGAACATCCTTGTTGTTCTCCACTGTGTTGGGTGGAAACATGTGAGTCTTCACTAGTTGGGCCAAACCATGTCAAAAAAAATGACATAGATGGTTTAGTTGATCAGAAAGAGGATAGAAATGGCTTAGAGTTGTCAGAAATAATATTTGTTTTATCACTATAGACCATTTTCATTTATGGTGAGTGATCTTGTGTTCTTGAGGACCTCTACAAGGCATAGACATCATCATTTTGGGAAGCAGAGAATGTTATTACCTCGATATATTGGCCCTTTTGAGATACTAAAATGGGTTAGAGAGGTGCCACATCGATTGGAAATACCACCATGGTTATTTTCAGTGCACAATATATTTAACGTATCTCAGTAGAAAAAGTATCGTTCTTATCCTAACCATGTGATCAGATGGTGTCACTATGACCTAGATCTAGATGCTTGATTGGTATATGTACCCGTGCGGATTGTGTATAGGAAAGATAATTTATTTTGTGAAAATATCATCAGTCTAGTGAGGGTTTTATGGAAACATGTTCAGATTCATGAAGAGACTTGGGATCATGAGAAGGAAATTAAAGAGTAATGGTCAGAACTCTTTCAGAGAGTATTGGTTTTCTAATTCCCGAGGATGGAGAGAACAATTGTGGGGAGAATTTAGTACCCTTGGATTCTAGTATGTAACCCTTATTTGTTATTTTTTATGTTTATAAAGTGTAATTGTGAATGATATGAGATATGGATGACCATTCGATACGATTTTGGGGGAAAGGGGGATGTGGACGCGGTGCACACATTTTTTTAAACTATACAGAAATCGTAAAAGAAACCATGCACCGTAGATCTTTTGAATGAATAGCTTTGGAATTATGGGAGCATGGTTAGGGAGACCGAGTTAGGAGGACATACGAGGGTTTCATTAAGGAAGTATCTAATTCATGGTTAGCGCACAACTTTTCTAACCATTGGGTATAACTGGGCACAATGTCAAATATGGATCCTAAAAATAGGATATCACTTGTTTTTTCTCTAACTCCCATGTAGTTTCTCCTTGGTGGCTCTATCTCAGGCTTCTTCTCCATTGATGGTAATAGAACCTCTCCCTAGTGATTTGGAATTAATCTAGTTCCCTCCCTTGGTGTTTTCAAGCTCGATTCATGTGGTAGGTTACGTTCATCATAATTCTTGTCACGTTTTCTTATATCTACTTAGATATACATCTAATATCCTCTCAGTTTCTATGATATATTCACTTTATATATATATAATTATATTTATATTTACATATATAGATATTAATGTTTTTTGAAGCCATATATGATAATATTTGGTTTTGTTATTGGTAGTAGAAGTGATCTAAGGCCTTTAAGTGGAGAATCGACCCATTTTTCTTGAGAATTCTTCATCCTTTTTCAATATTCATCCAAAAGATTGAGGTAGGTGGAGGAACCCTCTACTCGAATTTGTAGAACAGAATCGCATGGTTTGAAATTTATTACTTTTCTAATATTTTATTTAGAATTTTTTACATTATGTTTGCTAGATGACCTCTTTGGTTATGGTTGGGGAAATCTAGAATATTGGTTCTTTTGAATAAAGTGTTTGATTCATGAATTTAAAATGAATATTTTAAAATTGTAATTTTTTCTAGAATTTTTGTATAAGGTTTTTTATAATGTTTTTTCCATAATAGTGATGGTTTTATTGAAATGTAATGGGTGAGTGGAATTGTTTTTTTAATTTTTTTCAATAAAAGAAATGTTTTATTGAAATTGTTTGAAATAGTTTCTGGAATTAAAGTTGTGGGAGTTATTATTGAATTTAAGATTCATCGTTAGAATATGACCTTGTCCTAGGTTCCAAAGCTGTAAAGGCGCATGGGGTGTAATTATCATGTGATGACCTAAAAGATGGATGAGAGACCAGTCATAATTATATAACTATCATAACAAAACATGAATGGTTGGATGCGTGAATAATTGGAATGAAATGATTATGAAAAAGTTGTATTTGGATATTGTTTTAGAGGATTGTGTGGATGTTTTGTAGAATAATTAATTTCTGAAAAAATTAGATTTAATAGAACTTGGTTCTTTTTTGGTTATTATTGGTTTTTGGAACACGTTTATATTTAATTATAAACTGTATATGGAAATTGTTTTAAATAAACTATTTTATATAAATGTTGCTGACCATTCTATCCTATTTGTGTGAGTAGGGAAGTCATTGGGGAGAACCTACTGTGGTTTATACTCAAACATGCTTTGGAACTTTGGTGCTTATGCAGATGATATCTTTTGGGACATGGGAAAAGGTAAAGTATCACACATTTTTAGAACAACCTCATTATACATGGGATGCTTGGTGATGTTGGAGCATGGATGTTTTGGAGACTAGAATCTTGTGTTTGTCAGGGAGTTATTTTTGTTATCTTCTTCTATCGGCTATGATATTTTTTTTACCATCCACTGTAGTGAAACTTGGGGTGGTTTTGATATAAATTATTAGGTGGAGTTCTCTTACATTTATTCATGCATCATTTAGTGGGTTGTTTGGTTATGGATGTTTAGTTTTTGGTTTTTTTCTAATAGTGTAATTCATACCCACATACATTTGAAACCCTTCAGCATTAATTTCCAACTTATGGTGTCATGGGGATGTTTATTAAGGCTTAGTAATGATTCACTCCATTCTCATGCCAATGAGAATAAGTGGTTAATTACAATGTAGCATCCCCAATTTCAATGATGTAACCATTAATTAGGCTTTTAAGCATATGAAGTTCTTTTGTGACGTATAAGAGGGTTTGGAATAGGTTTGGAATGTTTTTTAGGGAATTAATAGGGGTTCACAATTTCTGAAAACATTGAAACACCTATAGGAAAATGTGCACAATAAGGCATGGTCTAAGGAGAAGGCAAAAAGTTTGTCTAAACTATGTGGCCATCAAGGAGAAATAGTGCATAATGGGAGAGAGGGATTTTACATGGTTGGAGTGTGTTTTTTCTAACCATGTGAGCCAATTTTTGATGGCTCCCTAGAGATAAAGGGTGGACAATGGTTACAACATGATTTGTCTAAGCGTTCAACTAACTATGCATGGTTTAAAAGAAATATCCTCAAATTGTGGATCTAGGTTGGGATTAGGAATTAACCACTCATTTTTTATCTAAAACATCTCTAACTAGGGAATTTTTACTCCTAAAGGTATAAAAATATTATACAGTAGATTCATAGGTGTTCTAAAAGCTCTATTTGTGTGTTGAAGAAATATTCTTCTAGTAAGTCATCATTTATGGTAGTTTTCCACAGTATTTCTTAGATAAAGATATCTTTCTCTCTCTGTTTCTTAGATCAAGTTGAAATGGGGAAAAATATAAGGGTTTTGATTCAATATATGATTAAATTCACCATTTTGGATGCTACAGGAAGATATCTATAGTGGGTTTTGGGATTTTCAACCTAGTATTATGGGAATTTTAGTATCCTTCTTTATTTTTCTCCATAAACCCCATGGTATGTGGATTCACTCTCGAATATTCTTATTATAATGTGAAGAATAATTTTCAAATTGATTTTATTAATTGAAATTTGTTTTGAAAATATGTTGAATTTTCTATTTGAAACCATCTTTGGTGATGATTTATAAAATTTTGGAAATTGGGTGTTTCTCAGGATAGTGAAATTGGAAACTTCATTTTAAAATTATGATGTTAAAATTATTGATTGGTATTGATTCATTGAAAATTGTTTTCAATAATGGTTGTTTTTTTGGAATGGTTTGTTTTAATTGATTTAATAAAAGTATGGTTTAATTTAAATGGTTGAAAAAATTGTTTTTGAATTGGACTTTGGCATAGTTGTTGTCTTTGTTCAGGTGAATTAAGCATAGATAATGGCACGATGTCTCCAAAAACATTAGTGGGTTGTATAAGGTTCAATAATTTCCCCCATAAAATGGTTCATTAAGTGAAAACTTAGTGTAAGGCTGAGTCACCACTCATGATTATGGGGATGTATTGTTTTTCATACATGGTTGGATGTATGGATAGGTGGAATGGAATTAGTTATGAAAAAATAGAATTTCCAGAATGGTTTTAATGCATTTCTTGTTTTCTTTCCATGTAAATTGGTTGGTTTTAAGGCAAATTATTTAGTATGAAATTTTTTTTATATTCTGATATAAAAACTTTTAAAATGTGTTATATACATTTTGGTATTTAAATTTTCTAAAATGTTCTATCCTAGTGGCATGAGTAAGTAAGTCATTTCATGAAAAACTTCCGAGATTCATTACTCACCAATATTTTGAACATTGGTTATTTCGCAGATATATTCTCAGGACATATACAAAGGTATGGTATCACACATCTCTTGGGGTTCTTAGTGATACTTGGGATGTTTTTGGAGTGGAACCTGGATCATTTTTGGAGCTAGTTTCTTTTTGTCGGAGTCTTTGCATTCGGTTGGTTGTGTATTCTTCTATTTACTTTGATAATGTAATCATTCATTGTGGTACTCTTGGGTACTCTGGTTATGATATTTATTGTATTTCCAAGAGTTTTTTATATGATTATCATACATAATTTAGTGGTTAAATTGTTATGGAATGTTTATTTGGGTTTTTATAAATTCAAAGGAAAAAAACTATAGCCTATAAATTCATGAAACCCTTGGCATTTGTTTCTAGCATTTTGAATCATGGTGATTTTTCTCAAGGAATCATAATATTCTCTTATCCTCTCAAACCAATCAGGAGGGGTGTGATGTTACATCTTAACTATCTACTCTTCATACGACAGATCATTCTATAATTTTTTCAATTCTATATTAAATGTAAGTGAGAGTTCAGGTATGTACTTCCTCAGGAGAGATGTGTGGAACACATCAAAATCTTGAGCCATATTTGGTTGATGTTCAAGATTATAGGGAACGTACCATATGCGATCAAGGATATCAAAGAGGACAATGTTACTAGAGATAAGTTTACCTTTCATTTTGAACAACATGAATCACTTCTATGGTGATATTTAGTGGAAAATATTATCACCAACATCATACTCCATGTTCCATCGACGGTTGTAATCATAGATCTTCTACCAAATCAGAGTAGATTTTATATGTCACTAGATTTATGTAACCTTCTATATCATATCATTAACAATATCATGTCAAAATAGATTTTATTCTCCAACATCATCTAAATGAGTTTGAGTTCTACATACCATCCCATTCAAAACATAATATGCAAGCACAAGAATACTTGAGGGCATGTTTTTGTTAAATTATAAATCAAATAATGAGAGATATTGATCCATGCACATTTGATTTCTATTGAGAAGGATCTGAGTATTTCCTTAAGTGTATGAATAGTTTTTTAGACCGGTGCTCAGTTTGGTGGTGATAGGCCATACTAAAGTATAATTCAGTACTCAAATAATGTTGGAGACTTATCTAGAATTTTTATATAAGACTTGGATAATGATTAAAAAAATTTCAAATTGGTGCCCCATATAGCCTCACCAGTTCCTTCATGAATACTTTAGAATGTTGTTCATGTATGAAATATTTTCAAATAGAAATGAAGTGGGATGTCATGGGGATTTTATCCATAACAAACAATATCACATTATTTCATTTGTATAACATCAATAGACTAGTGGTATTATTCCTGGGGACACTCTCCCATTTCCATTGCAAAATAAGAAATGGATGCATATCATTCGTCATAGTGTCCCACCAGAAGTGCTTTTGAAGATCACTATATATCCTAGTACTTCAAAGATTGATAGATAAAGATAAAATATATTCATTATCAAACAGAACCTTCATTATATTAGATGATTCATGCATGTAATTTCTACTTCCAAATCGAATGGAAACATCCTCATCAATTTAAAACTAATGTATCATCCCATTATTTACTAATTTCACCTTTATTTGAATCTCTATATTATCGCTTTGTTCTCCTTGATGATCCCTTGGATAAATTGGTGGGAAATAATTTGGGTATGGTTGGATTTAATCCCTATCATTATGATTTCTAGATCCATCCTTTATATATCCATGAATATATGGTCTATATCAATTTGCATCATTGATAACATAGAAGGTTCATTTCTTTTATGATCATTAACGACCTTGTATTCGTTTATCAGATGGTAGATAATAGTGAAAAAACAGCCCTTGATTATCTGTAATTATATTATTATATTCTATATGATATCCTTCTATTAGAATATATAATTCAAGCTATTATGATTGGTATATATGTCACACTTCTCCCAATAGATATAGAGCTGTCAAATTAGTCAGAATAATATAATTGTTTCTATCTCTAGATCCTGAGCCAGTTAGTTTTTCTCATGGACCATAAACTATCATGAGGAATTAGCTATCATATTTTCATTATGCAAGAGTAAAAAACCCATTCCTTTCTTTTATTAATATCAATATTTCACAGAATATTCTCCACATAGTTTTAGTGTGAGTACTTGAGAAGTGATAAACCACTTATTAGGTGCTTCAAGGATCTCTTCACATTCTTTTGGATATACATACATTGCATTTATCCTAGTTAATTTAGGTATTGGGATATAAAATCATGATAATTTCTCAAAAATCATATTTAGTACCATATTAATCCACAAAGAACTATGTATTATCACAGCACCTGTGGGTCTAGTTTGTTCCTAAATTTATATTTTATTTAATGTGTCTAAATAAATACCATCCAATGTGATTACATTTCACAAGAATGTGATCTATGGTATCCAAAACTATCACTTTTTGAACATTGTGCCAATTTTCTCATACCATATTGTTACAAGCACAATACATAGATTATCATAATGTTCCTCTTTTCTCTGGTAGTTAATGATTGTATCATTAATAAAGACTACAAAATTTTTTTAAGGTATTATTTGAAGACACTATTAAACAAAACCATTAATGTTTTAGGGGAATTTTTATGTTCTATGGGAATCACTATGAACTCATAGTGTCCATACAATGTACATGTAGTCATATATTGATTATCTTTTTTCTTCACCTTCATATGAGGATTCCCATAATGAAGATCCACCTTTGAAATGTACTGAGATCCTAATTGTTGATAAAACAATTCACCAATCCATTCTAGGGAATAATTTTTCATTATGGTCATTATTTCTATATCCCCTTAATTAATACACAGACATATTCATCCATCATTTTCCCTAAAAAATGGAACTGTTGCACCGTATGTTGATTCCCCAGAGTGTATGAATGCTTTGTCCAAATGTGCTTACATTGTATCCTGTAACCCCAAAAATTTGATATGGTCTATCTTATAGGGTAATATATAGGTAGTAGTGGTTACCTATATAATAACTATTGATAAATATTACTCATGATATGGGGGATGTACAAGTAACTCTTCATGAAATATAACATTGTATTCCATCACAAATGTCATTTCCTCTAGATTTATTCCATTTATTGACTCTACCATTAGGGAGAGGTATCTTTTCCTCATAAAGTATTAACATCCAAAACATTGATGAGTTTTTACATGTAGATTAATAATATTCATTGAATTATTATAGTATCATGGTATGGTTCAAAGTGTAAAATGATATTTCCTTTTCCCAAAAAATTGATGTGTACTCTATATGATAGTAGAAAATTCATGCACAATATGTCTTCAAATTCTAGAAAGTTAATTATTATGAGATATTATGGAATAATATCCCTACATATATTAACAGGATAAGATAAAAATCCTTTTTTTCAATGATCTCACAACTAGGTGCTTTTATATATATCTAAACCTCACATTTTTTTGTTATTCATTTCAATAGTTCTAAAAAGAATGCAAGATATAAAGAGAATGAAGGACATGAATAAAATAAATTATCTTTGATTATTGAGTGAATAAAATGTGTACTTAGTTGGTCATCATTTTTATAGTCCACAATAATAGTGGTGATATAACAATATTTTCCTTTCTCATAGGGATTTCCTGGCTACAGATCTTGATTACACTTGAGGACACATGGTTTAGTGAACTATCATTCATAGTTCCCTTGCTCCCTATAGTTGAAGCACTAAAATATGGGTGGTTAATCAGTAGGATTCGTCCATTTCTCAATCATATTAGTCATATTATTCATTTTTTTGTTTACATTCATGATACTTGTGGCCTTCTCTCCCACAATTTAAGCATTTCCTCATCACATTGTGGAAATTATAATGATGTTTCTTCTAAAAAAAAATTTACAACTAGGTGGATGGATCCTATTTACTCGTTTTTCGTTTGAACCATCATATTTAAAATACATTATTATATTCTTATCACCATGTCCAATGGGCCAATCTTTGAAATCCTTATCTACATTGAGAGAACATCAAGCCAATTCTTCCTAACTCATAATGTCTCAAATATATAGTGCCTTTTGATGGTGATGTTTAAACCAGTATAAAATCTAGCTATTTTTATATCTTTGTTCATAAAACAAATGCAGGGTATATTTCAATCCTTGTGGTTTTTTCATCATATTTTGCAAAAAAATCCACCTTCCTTTTTCTTCATATCTATGAATTCTCACTCCATCATTGTTCGAATAGCATAATGGTAGTACTGGTTAAGATATTTTATTAAAGTCTTCACACTACATCTATTTTTTATGATCCTTTGGATTGGTGTTCTTTATCAACACCCACCATTGATTATCCTCCACATATAAATGATATACAGAGATAGTCACCATCTCCTTCTCAGAAGAGTGAATCACATAAAACATCATCCCCATTGAGTTTACCCACTATTATGTGACCTGTTGATATGAAGATCTAGTTATCATTAGTGTTCATTTCCTCACAATGTATTCAAATTGTAGTTTCAACATATTCAATGAAGAAGATTATTCCATGTTGTCCAGGTTATTGTTCACATCCTGATATTGCTGGGTAAGCATCACCATAATGATTTGAACTGGACCTTCCATGGAATTGGGGATGTCCTTTAGAATATTATTGAATTTTCCCTCACAGGGGTTGTTGGTTAAGCTTCTATTGTTTCACAAAATTTTCAAAAAAATCTCTTTTTAAAAAAACCTAATTCATCACCGAATGAATATATAATTTTTTATTTCATTTAATTATCTCTAAATTCATATCTTATGGGATCTCTATGTTTATCATTTTCCTAAAAATATGATTCAGAGATCTTTTCATATACTTCAACATATTATAGGGGTTTTCACTATGTTATTTTAATACCTATTAAAAAATTCACTAATCCATAACATTGATACCAAATATAGAGACTTATATTTTCTTACATGACTATTACAACATGTTAATGTTAAAAAAAATAATATTTATACATTAAAAGGAACTAAAGGTTTAGTATTCTGGGTAAATCAGGACCATACATCACTTGAACATTATTAAACATGCAAATTTAATTAAATCCTTCATATTTATCCATATAAGTTCTCAAATTAGACATTTTACTCATATTAACCTATGTATATACATCAAGAAGGGGGTGAGCTAAAAGCCTAATAAGGGGTGGAATGAGGGACATGAATCAATACAACTTGGGTGATAATAATAACAATTATCTTATCAAAATCATTATATTATCATCCTAAACATCATAAAATATTAGATAATGTCATGGAATTTGTAAAAGCATAAAAATCATATCAAAGTGTTCAAATACCACATATTTTTGTGAATACTGATTGCATCATATTTACGCATAATAAATGTTCCTAATTAAAACATCGCCGTTTAGAAAAACAATATAACATCATGATTATTAATAATGCACATAATATCATGAGATAAATAATATTACCAATTTAATTGGAAGGATATATTATTTTGGGCCAACCCATCACATCATAATATTTTCATAATAATTCATTCCACATAAAACATATATATATATATATATATATATCATAATCAGGAAATAACTGATTGTAAGGAATGGGTTTAATAATTATTTCATCAAAAATGACTTCATTAATAATCATTGGTTAGTACATAAATAATAGAAAACATATTTTTCATAAAACCCATCATTCATGAGTTAATAAAGGACAACTTTTGTGGGAACAAATATGTGTTTTGGAAAGAAAATACATTTTAAAATATGAGTGTTTTTGGATTAAAAAGGATTTTGAAAAAATTTATATTCCAAAAAATAAAATTAAATAATATTAAAATTATATTTATGGAATATCATAGGAATATCCATAATGACAATTTCATGTTGGAGTAAGAACCAAAAGAATTTGTTGGGTTCAATAATCCCCTAACCATAAACCCATATTAATTTTTTCACTTTTCCACCTTCTTATTATGAAACATATTACTATTCAATCATTCACCCAGAAGAAAATTATTTTCATTTTTTCCTCTATTTATAAATTATATTTATTTGTTATATATTTATGAATTTTTGTTGATGATGATGAGTTTTAATATCATGTTTTCCTTAAATATATCATGTTTCACTTCGATTTATAAGGTTTTTTGAAGGAAATTTAAACATATGTAAAATAAATAAATGAATCCTAATATATATATAATAACTAATTTATTTTATCTAGTGATATTTATAGAAATAAAGAAAGAATTTGGAAACATCCTTGTTTGTGGTTAACCATCTTTTAATGGGATCAATATCTAAATATGATGAAAATATTTATAAAATATAAATACATTAAAAATAATCCATATTATAGTAGGGTAACATGATAAGTAATATATTTATACTCTACCAAATAAATCATCGAAAATTTTATTTTTTTAGAAATTTGGGAAAGAGAGGGAAGAATAATAAAATGAGAGAGGAGTTTGAGAAAAACCTACTATTTCCTTATTATAACATATATTTTTAGACACAAGAATTATGTGATAATGTGTGTTGGTTTTTTCCATTATGAATTGTGGTTTACTAAGTGATTATGAGATTGGATTTGGGTAGAACGGTTTCATTTTCAAGTGATGTAGGAGTGGTTTTCCTTGGGGAGGGATATTGGTTATTTATGTTATATGAGATTGATATTTTAGAATTAAATATTATATGAAAAATATATATCAAAATAAAAACGTTTAATAGAAATATTTGGAAGACATAAATCACTTATCAGTATAAAAGAATGGATTTAGAAAATAGATTTCTAAATAATTTTAATTCACTTATTTTATTTAATAGAATGTTGAAAAAAGGATAATAGTCAATAAATGGTATACATTATGTGTTTAGGTTTTGGAAACTTATTTTTAGGTTTGGAAATTAGGGTTATTTAAATATATTTATTATTTTTTAAATAAAATATATTTTTTGACCCCATGTTATATAAATTATTACATCATCATTTCATCATGAATGATGTAATTTAAGATACACTGGTTACGTGGAAACTATATTTTCACTATTAACATGAACATTGATGTATTTAATTTGACAATTTAAAAATTGGAATTTATTTTATCGAAATAAACTTATATGTTAGGAAAATTTTAATTTTTAATATAAAAATTATCATATTTACCAAATACTTTGAAATACAGTTTATTTGAAGATGTGATTAAATTTTTTTATTATTAATATTTATTAATATTTATTATTAAAAATTATATTATTTATATTCACATTAATAACACCTGGTAAAATTTATTTAATAAAAATATATTTTGAGGTTAAATTACTATTCCAATAGTCATTTTACTATACTAAACATTTAGTTTACTATTCTAGCAGTCACATTACAATTACAATAGTCACATTCATTATTATAAATATAAATTCATTCTATCATTATCTATTCACAAAAATTCACCCAAAGGCAATATATTATAATTTTCTTATATGTTGATCGGTTTATTAATAAATTTTTCAAATTCTATAATCTTGGTTCGGGGAGAGAATATTATAGTAGACTAGGGTAATCCATATTTTTCAATTTTATATTTTCTATTTTATATTTTTCTTCCCATAGTACTTTTAATATTTTTCACAAATTTTGTATATGACTAATGTAATGATCTATATTAATTAATTAATTTGTTTTTCTCTTATATACAATCTCTATGATTAAAATTATTTTATAATATAATATAAAACTCATTTATTTATGAGAAACATTCTATTTAAAATTCTGGGTCCTTACAAGATTGTTTGGAATGTAATGACCTTGCAACATGGGTTTATCATTGATTTATTTCATGGTAAATGTTGTGTATCTTGATGAACTATTGTTTGAATATTGTTTCACCCATTTTTTTCTAGTAATTTATTTGTTTACTGTGTTTACAATACTGACTTGTACATTACCCCTTTTTTTGTTTTTTGGAAAAAAATAATTCCAAATTTATTCATCTGTGATTATAGGTTGTAGTCATCATATAACGGGAATTTGGAACAATCATCAGGCTATTTCAGTGCCAGTTCAGGTTTCAGGGTAACAAGGTATCTAGGATTGTTCATGAAAGAGTTAAATCAATGGTCCAAGTTATGTTTTTTGTAAAGACCCGTAAATTTCAAGGGAATTTTTTTTTCTTAATTTTCTTTGGAATTTTACAAGAGCGCAGTTTCTGACGGCACCTGATTCCGAGGCCCGGTGTGCCTGGAATCATTTTCCGAAGTTTGGCTCGGGTACGTTCAGTGAACGGATGAGCGAGTTTTTCTTACTTTTGAACCGGTGCCCGGAATCGAATTCTGAGGGCACCGATGAAATCGCAGCGCCGTTATTCGCTTAGAAACGCCTCTTCCGGAGTTACGTTTGCTTGGGGGTGGTTTTTAATTTTCAGGCTTAAAGTTAAGAAATAAAATAATTTTACGACAACTTTATTTTATTTCACTTTAGCTACTTGGATGCCACTTGAAGCCACATAAAAGCGGCTTAAACTGAGTTGAACCGGATAGGATACTATCCAGAAATATCCTACCCTCTTGGTAGGATATTTGTGAGGTGGGGCCCGCACGAGCCCCGCCGTTTCTTTCCGCTAAGTAACGCACGGGCGAAAACCCGTCATTATGTAATTCAACTGACGCATTTTCTTAAATTCTTAACAGACCATTTAATTGGGCGGTTTATTTCGTAAATTAAATGAGTTGTTTCTTTCGTTGAATTAATTCAACGAATTGATGGGTTGTTACTTACCTGTTTTCGTTTGTTGGCATAATAATAAAATAAGACCAACCTATCTTTTGGAGGATTACTCGTTGAGAGAGGATCCTTGAACTTTCATCCTCCTTCACGAAGAATGCGAACAACGCGAAGAACGCGAAGAACGCCGAACCCGGAAATCGACGACGCGACGCCGTGATCGGCAACGCCGACGTTCCCTTCCTGCAATGTTCTTCTGCGACGTCTCTTCCTCCATGACAGATCTTCGATCGGCTGCTTGAGGTAAGAGTCTTGAATTTTCTTTTTAATCTCCTTTGTGGTTTTTACCAAAACACGGATTTAATTAAATAAATTAAATCTACTGTTTTATGGTCCGTTGAGTTCGTCGACTCAACGCCGGTTTCCGCGACGACGCAGCGCCCTTCCGCGACGACGCGATGATCCCCTTCTTCTACGACGAACAATTCCGCGAAGAATGCTCACGCGTGACGACTACGAGGTAGGGATTTTATTTTTTTGGAAATGCCTCTTATTTCCCATGTTGATTCCATTCAAATAAGGAACCCTATTTATGATACAATTTTATTTCATTAAAAATTGTTTCGGATATGCGTTCATGTGTTGAACTTTATTCCTCCCGTTGTTTATCTGTAACGCGGAGGGTGCGGGCCAAACGAACACGGTCCGATGACCCTGTTCCATTCTTCGTTTTTGTGCGGATTTGACGGGCGACGACAGAACGTGCCGCAACGGAAGTTTGACGATCCCGCAGTGAAGAACGGAACCCGGGAGGAGCAACGACACAGACAAGAAGAAAATCGGGCCCCCGGAGCGACTCCGGCGGCCAGCGGAAGCCGGCGGCGGCACGGGTCGCCGGCACGGCGGCGCCGGCACCCAGAGGTGGCGGCGCCCGGCGCACCGCCGGACGAGACCGCCGCGGCACCGGCCGCGGCGGCGGCGCTCGCGGACCCGCGGCCGCGCGGGTCTGGCGAGCGCGGGACGCAGCTGAAGCTGCGTCCGGTCGCCAGGGAGACACCCCGCGGGTGTCGCGGGGGTGTCACGCGGGGGGCGGCGGCTCCCCCCCGCATCACTCGGGACGCGGCTTCAGCCGCGTCCGGCTGTCTGGCCGACACCCCGCGGGTGCTGCGGGGGTGTCACGCGGGGCGGTGGCTCCCCCCGCGTCGGCCGCTCGGCCGCTCACCCAAGCCGAGCCGGACCGGCCCTGGCCGAGTCAAACCGGTCCGACCGGGTCGGAACGGGTCGGACCGGGTCCGGCCGGGTTCGGCCGACCCAGGGGGGGTCGGCCCGGGTCGGCCCGGGCCCGGACCCCCCGTCTTCGGACTATTTTTGTTCTCTTGCCTGTAACATGAGCTACGGGCATCCGAACGACGAGCCGTTAGCGGCAACGCGATCCTTGGATCGAGACGGTCGTTTCGGTATATCGCACTCAAGGTTTCGGAATACTTTGGGTTCAGCCGGGTTGGTTCGTACACGAAACCAACCGGGCCTTCGGAGCAGAAACACTCATATCTTGAGCTACGGATGTCCGATTGACGTGTCGTCAGCTTTGGTGGATTCCTCTAAGTGAGACAGATCTTTTGGCATACTCCGCCCGAGTTTTGGACACAGGTGGGGTACGGTCAGGTTGGTTCATACACGAAACCAACCGGGCCCTCAGAGCGGAAACACTCATATCTTGAGCTACAGACGTCCGATTGACGTTCCGTCAGCTTTGTTGAGTTCCTCTAAGTGAGACGGATCTTTTGGCTCACTCCGCCCGAGGTTCGGACGCAGGTGGAGTACGGTCGGGTTGGTTTTGCCTTAATGACCAACTGGGCCCCTGGGACGAAAAAGCCAATAACTCTCAGACCGGGCGTCCGATTGACGCGCCGTCTGCGACGTTGAGTCCCTGTTGATGATATGGAACGTTTGGATACATCAACTTCGGACATTGTGACAGTTGATGTATCGACTACTCGGCTCGTGGAGCGGACCCTCCTGAACGAGCTTGTTGTGTGCGGGAAACCTAGAGCTGGCTGCGACTGCTACTTCGACGACGACAACTGTGTAGAAATCCTCAATGGACTGCGACGATGAAGACAGCTGGTCTTGTATCCTATGTGGGTCCCAACTTAGATGATTCAATACTGGTCTTGTATCCTATGTGGGTCCCAGTATAGTTGAATCAATGAATACAGCTGGTCTTGTATCCTATGTGAGTCCTAGCTGTGCTGGTCTTGTATCCTATGTGGGTCCTAGCATAGATGATTCAATACTGGTCTTGTATCATATGTGGGTCCCAGTATAGATGAATCAATGAAGACAGCTGGTCTTTTATCCTATGTGGGTCCCAGCTATGCTGGTCTTGTATCCTATGTGGGTCCTAGCCGTGCTGGTCTTGTATCCTATGTGGGTCCCAGCTTAGATGATTAAATGCTGGTCTTGTATCCTATGTGGGTCCCTGTATAGATGAATCAATGAAGAGTACTGGTCTTGTATCCTATGTGGGTCCCAGCTTAGATGACTCAGTGCTGGTCTTGTATCCTATGTGGGTCCCATCCGTGCTGGTCTTGTATCCTATGTGGGTCCTAGCATAATCGAAACAATGAGAACGGCTGGTCTTGTATCCTATGTGGGTCCCAGCTTAGATGATTCAGTATCTATGTCTGATCATCTCTTTCACCTTTTTGATGATATATACCTGCGTGAGCTGAATCTTGTGTTACTCTCCTTTGTGGATTGTGTTGAGCTATCCTATGTGGATTTACTGTTTACTCTCCTTTGTGGATTGTGTTGAGCTATCCTGTGTGGATTAACTGTTTACTCTCCTTTGTGGATTGTGTTGAGCTATCCTGTGTGGATTTACTATTTACTCTCCTTTGTGGATTGTGTTGAGCTGTCCTATGTGGATTTACTGTTTACTCTCCTTGTGGATTGTGTTGTGCTATCCTATGTGGGTATACGTTGGCTTTCCTGTGTGGACTGGGTTGTGCTTGGGCTCGGACGTTGGAACCGAACGGGAATTGATGACTTAGGTATATGTATGGGCATATACCTAAGCAGTGTCGGTTGTTACTTCGTGATTGTATCTTTCTTTTTGGTTTATCCTTTGTGGATTTTGGGAGACCTTCGGGGGTCTCGGGGTCCCTACTGAGTATCTTATACTCACCCCTGCACGGGCTATGCCTGCACTACGTTGTGTTGGTTGCAGACGATGGACAGCGCTGATCGTGGTGGAGGCGTGCGGAGCAGGACGGTACCTGGAGGTGGACCACTGGGCGGGACGTACTCGGAGCGGTCAGGTGGGCCCGAGGAGCAGTGGAGGCTATTTGTACCCACCTTTCAGGTGGGACTTCCAGAGGACGGCTCGACGTTGTGGATTTTCCTTTCAGTTGATGTTTTTCCTTTCAGTTGTACTTTACAGTTGGGATTGTATTTCCGGCCCCTATTACTTTCAGCACAACTTGTACCGTTTTTTTTTAGTGTTTACTTTTCCACTTGCTTACTCGGTGGTGCTTGTTTACTTTTCAAAGGCAATACATTCCCTTTTGTTGGGATTTACGCCTTGGTGCTAGTCGCCAGCCCCTGGCCTATGGAAGGCGGGCTTGGGGTAGTCACGGCACGGGCCCCGAGGACGGGTCGTGATAAATTGGTATCAAAGGTGGTCAGTTCTACCGCAAACTCTGATCTTTCTTCTGTGAGAAGCAATAGTGTTTGGCGTATTGGGTGTGGTTATCAGTCCAGGGAGTCCAGTGTTGGTGTGGTGGCCGACGTATCCGTACACCAAGACCCTGACTTCTGATTTCCGACTTAATGCACGAAAACATTGATTGCATGTGTGTTTCATGTTTTCTTTGTGATTACTTGTGTCAGCTCACCAGGTATACTGTTCTGACCATGGCGCACTTGTTTCCTTTTCCGGATGGCCCACGACGGCAGCCAGCTAGGGTTCCGAGAGTAGAGCGCGACGACAGCCCGCCGAGCGACGAGGCCTCGGTGCAGGGCTCCTTGTCAGAAGAGGCACCGGCGGTACATTTACCCTCCGAGCCACTGATTCTTCCCGCCACGACCGCTGACGATGCACATCGCCTTGGAGCTCTGCATGAGTTCCAGCGCTAGCGACCACCCAGGTTTCGTGGGGAGATGGACCCCCAGGTAGATGAGGACTGGCTGGAGGCGGTCGTGCGAGTTTTCAGGTTAGTGAGGACACCAGCAGACCTCATGGTGATCCTCGCAGCGAGCCTCCTGCAGGCGGCAGCAGGCAGATGGTGGAGCTTGATGCTCCAAGTGCACGACGAGACATCTCTTCTCTGGACGGACTATGAGAGAATCTTCTGCTCCGAGTTCGTCCCAGCCACCCTCCGTGCGGTGCGCATCCAAGAGCTGCTACAGCTACGGCAGGGCAGTATGACAGTGGCCCAGTACTCGGCGAGATTTACTGATCTCTCACGCTACTCCAGAGATATGGTACGGGACCCGTTCTTCCGGGCCCGGACCTTCGAGAAGGGACTGAGGCACGAGATCAGGGCTTTGATGATCTCCCTCAACATTCCGACATAGGCAGAGGTGTTGGAGAGAGCCCTTCTAGTGGAGAGTTTTCTCGCCGAGCAGGCTCTAGTGACAGGGCCCTCCGCAGGACGGCCCGTAGCAGGGTCTTCTGCAGCTGGCAGTAGACAGGTGACGCAGAGGTCCAAGCGGGCTAGACCATCATATGGGCAGCCTCAAGATGAAGATTTGGTTGTGTGGGGCACCCGAAGGAGAGCCAGCTACACGAGGGGAAAGCATTGCTACGCATGCAGTGGGCGAGGTCACGTGGCTCGAGACTGCCCGACTCGTCTTGCAGATGAGCAGCAGGTGGTAGGGGGACCTCCCAGACAGAGGTTCGTCCACGGTGGTCCGCAGGGTGCAGGCGGACGAGGCAGAGGAGCTGGCCGAGTAGCCGATGTTGGGAGACACTTCGAGGTGTTGCCACCACCACCGCTAGGAGGTCCACCCCGACCGCAGGGAGTTGGTGGACATGGGAGAGCTCAGCTTCAGGCAGCTGAGGCCTTCGATCAAGGAGCTCGGGGAGCAGATGGACAGGAGAGGGACTAGTGGATACGTCTTTTGTACTTCTAGTTCCTTGTTGCTATTGTGTAGAATCTTTGTATTATGAGCTGCAATAATAAAAGATGCATACCTTTGTGATGTTTTCATTCCTGTCTTCTTTTATGTTGTTACTAAGAGGTTCCAGTTTTGACTGTTGACTTGACCCTCACTTGTGAGACATCTACTGGAGGAGACCCAGTTACCACACATTAATGCCGACAGTGTGACTCAACCCTTGGAGGCGAGAGTAACAATTGGATCTCTTGGTAGTAGCATCGAGGCCTTACGACGTCATCCTTGGTATGGATTAGTATCATCCATGTCAGGATTGACTGTATTAGGCAATGAATGTGGTTCATCCAGGGAATGGGACCGGATTTCTCTTATCGGCAAAGAAAAAATCTTGCAACTCTTGTGGGACCTGAGATGGTCCAGGTCATCCAGGGGCGGATGAGTACAGCTCAGAGCCGGCAGAAGTCTTATACTGACAGGAGGCGGAGGCCACTAGTGTTCGAGGTTGACGACCACGTCTTCTTGCGTGTCTCACCTCGACGTGGTTTATGGAGATTTGGCCGAGGCGGCAAGTCGTCTCCACGCTTCATCGGACCATTCCAGGTCCTCGACAGGATTGTCAAGATGTCTTATCGCCTGGCTCTACCACCACAGTTGCGTCGGGTGCATTACGTCTTCCACGTATCTCAGCAGAGGAGATACGTGCATGACCCAACGTCAATCTTTGACCATGGGGAACTAGACGTGGATGATGGGGTGACTTTTGCGGAGGCCCCGGTAGAGATCAAGGATCGATAGGAGTGGGTACAATGTGGATGATCGATTCCTCTAGTGTGCTTCAGATGACATCTCGGGAGCCTCCAAGAGAGCACTTGGGAGCGAGAGGCTCAAATGCGTGCTTAGTACCGCCTTTGTATCCCTATGTTTGTAGTGAAGCTTTACGGGGACATAAAGCCCTGTGGTGGGAGTAATGTAAAGACCCATAAATTTCAAGGAATTTTTTTTTCCTTATTTTTCTTTGGAATTTTACAAGAGCGCAGTTTCTGACGGAACCTGATTCCGAGGCCCGGTGTGCCCGGAATCATTTTCCGAAGTTTGGCTCGGGTACGTTCAGTGAACGGACGAGCGAGTTTTTCTAACTTTTGAACCGGTGCCCGGAATCAAATTCTGAGGGAAACGATGAAATCGCAGCGCCAATATTCACTTAGAAACGCCTCTTCTGGAGTTGCGAGTGCTCAGGTGTGGTTTTTAATTTTCGGGCTTAAAGTTAAGAAATAAAATAATTTTATGACAACTTTATTTTATTTCACTTAAGCCACTTGGAAGCCACTTGAAGCCACTAAAAAGCGGCTTAAACTGAGTTGAACCGGATATGATACTATCCATGAATATCTTACCCTCTTGGTAGGATATTTGTGAGATGGGGCCCACACGAGCCCCGCCGTTTCTTTCCGCTAAGTAACGCACCCGCGAAAACTCATCATTATGAAATTCAACTGACGCGTTTTCTTAAATTCTCAACAGTCCATTTAATTGGGCATTTTATTTCATAAATTAAATGAGCTATTTCTTTCGTTGAATTAATTCAACGAATTGATGGGTTGTTACTTACCCGTTTTCGTTTGTTGGAATAATAATAAAATAAGACCAACCTATCTTTTGGAGGATTACTCGTTGAGAGAGGATCCTTGAACTTTCATCCTCCTTCGCGAAGAACGCGATGAACGCGAAGAACGCGAAGAACGCCGAACCCAGAAATCGACGACGCGACGCCGTGATCCGCGACGCCGACGTTCCCTTCCTGCAACGTTCTTCTACGACGTCTCTTCCTCCACGACGGATCTTCGATCGACTGCTTGAGGTAAGAGTCTCAAATTTTCTTTTTAATCTCCTTTGTGGTTTTTACCAAAACACGGATTTAATTAATTAAATTAAATCTGTTGTTTTATGGTTCGTTGAGTTCGCCGACTCAACGCCGGTTTCCGCGAGGACGCGGCGCCCTTCCACGACGACGCAACGATCCCCTTCTTCTGCGACGAATAATTCCGCGAAGAACGCTCGCGCGCGATGACTACGCGGTAGGGATTTTATTTTTTTGTAAATGCCTCTTATTTCCCATGTTGTATCCGTTCAAATGAGGAACCCGGTTTATGAAACAATTTTATTTCATTAAAAATCGTTTCAGATATGCGCTCATGTGTTGAACTTTATTCCTCCAGTTGTTTATCTCTAACGCGGAGGGTGCGGGCCAAAAGAACACGGCCCGACGACCCTCCGCCGTTCTTCGTTTTTGTGCGGATTTGACGGGCGATGAAGAAACGTGCCGCAACGGAAGTTTGAAGATCCCGCAGTGATGAATGGAACCCGGGAGGAGCAACGACACAGATAGGAAGAAAATCGGGCCCCCAGAGCGACTCCGGCGGCCCGCAGAAGCTGGCGGCGGCACGGGTCACCGGCACGGCGGCACCGGCACCCGGAGGCGGCGGCGCCCGGAGCGCCGCCAGACGTGACCGCCGCGGCACTGGCCGCGGCGGCGGCGCGAGCGGGACGCGGCTGAAGCCACGTCCGGTCGCCTGGGAGACACCCCGCGGGTGTCGCGGGGGTGTCACGCGGGGGGCGGCGGCTCCCCCCCGTGTCACTCGGAACGCGGCTTGAGCCGCGTCCGGCTGTCTGGCCGACACCCCGCGGGTGCCGCGGGGGTGTCACGCAGGGCGGCGGCTCCCCCCGCGTTGGCCGCTCGGCCAAGCCGAGCCGGACCGGCCCTGGCCGAGTCAAACTTGTCTGACCGGGTCGGACCGGGTCCGGCCGGGTCGGCCCGGGCCCGGACCCCCGTCTTGGGACTATTTTCGGTCTTTTGCCCGTAACATGAGTTATGGGCCTCCGAACGACGCGCCGTTAGCGGAAACCAACCGGGCCCTCAGAGCGGAAACGCTCATATCTTGAGCTACGGACGTCCGATAGATGTGTCGTCAGCTTTGGTGGATTTCTCTAAGTGAGACGGATCTTTTGGCTTACTCTGCCCGAGGTTTGGACACAGGTGGGGTACGGTCGGGTTGGTTCATACACGAAACCAACCAGGCCCTCGGAGCGGAAACACTCATATCTTGAGCTACAGATGTCTGATCGACATTCCGTCAGCTTTGTTGAGTTCCTCTAAGTGAGACGGATCTTTTGGATCCCTCCGCCTGAGGTTTGGACGCAGGTGGAGTACGGTCGGGTTGGTTTTGCCTTAAAAACCAACCGGGCCCCTGGGACGAAAAAGCCAATAACTCTCAGACCGGGCGTCAGATTGACGCGCCGTCTGCGACGTTGAGTCCCTGTTGACGATACGGAACTTTTGGATACATCAACTTTGGACTTTGTGACAGTTGATGTATCGACCTCTCGGCTCGTGGAGCGGACCCTCCCGAACGAGCTTGTTGTGTGCGGGAACCCTAGAGCTGGCTGCAACTGCTACTTCGACGACGACGACTGTGTAGAAATCCTCAGTGGACTGCGACGATGAAGACAGCTGGTCTTGTATCCTATGTGGGTCCCAGCATAGATGATTCAATACTGGTCTTGTATCCTATGTGGGTCCCAGTATAGTTGAATCAATGAAGACAGCTGGTCTTGTATCCTATGTGGGTCCTAGCTGTGCTGGTCTTGTATCCTATGTGGGTCCCAGCTTAGATGATTCAATACTGGTCTTGTATCCTATGTGGGTCCCAGTATAGATAAATCAATGAAGACAGCTGGTCTTGTATCCTATGTGGGTCCCAGCAGTGCTGGTCTTGTATCCTATGTGGGTCCTAGCTGTTCTGGTCTTGTATCCTATGTGGGTCCCAGCTTAGATGATTCAATACTGGTCTTGTATCCTATGTGGGTCCCAGTATAGATGAATCAATAAAGAGTGATGGTCTTGTATCCTATGTGGGTCCCAGCTTAGATGACTCAGTGCTGGTCTTGTATCCTATGTGGGTCCTAGCCGTGCTGGTCTTGTATCCTATGTGGGTCCCAGCATAATCGAAACAATGAGGATGACTGGTCTTGTATCCTATGTGGGTCCCAGCTTAGATGATTCAGTATCTATGTCTGATCATCTCTTTCACCTTTTCGATGATGTATACCTGTGTGAGCTGAATCTTGTGTTACTCTCCTTTGTGGATTGTGTTGAGCTATCCTGTGTGGATTTACTGTTTACTCTCCTTTGTGGATTGTGTTGAGCTATCCTATGTGGATTTACTGTTTACTCTCCTTTGTGGATTGTGTTGAGCTATCCTGTGTGGATTTACTGTTTACTCTCCATTGTGGATTGTGTTGAGCTATCCTGTGTGGATTTACTGTTTACTCTCCTTGTAGATTATGTTGTGCTATCCTGTGTGGGTATACGTTTTCTTTCCTGTGTGGACTGGGTTGTTCTTGGGCTCGGACATTGGAACCGAACGGGAATTGATGACTTAGGTATATGTATGGGCATATACCTAAGCAGTGTTGGTTGTTACTTCGTTATTGTATCTTTCCTTGTGGTTTATCCTTTGTGGATTTCGGGAGTCCTTCGGGGATCCCAGGGTCCCTACTGAGTAGCTTA
Source organism: Viscum album (assembly GCA_963277665.1). Lineage (NCBI taxonomy): Eukaryota > Viridiplantae > Streptophyta > Magnoliopsida > Santalales > Viscaceae > Viscum > Viscum album. The sequence continues at coordinate 1,758,359,198 of OY728120.1, read as the reverse complement.
TACTCACCCCTACACGGGCTATGCCCGCACTACGTTGTGTTGGTTGCAGACGACGGACAGCGCTGATCGTGGTGGAGGCGTGCGGAGCAGGACGGTACCTGGAGGTGGACCACTGGGTGGGACGTACTCAGAGCGGTCAGGTTGGCCTGAGGAGCAGTGGAGGCTATCTGTACCCTCCCTTCAGGTGGGACTTCCAGAGGACATCTTGACTCTATGGCTTTTCCTTTCAATTGTACTTTACAGTTGGGCTTGTATTTCCGGCCCCTTTTACTTTCAGCACAGCTTGTACCGTTTTTTTTTAGTGTTTACTTTTCTGCTTTCTTACTCTGTGGTGCTTGTTTACTTTTCAAAGTCAATTCCTTCCCTTTTGTTGGGATTTACGCCTTGGTGCTAGTCGCCAGCCCCTGCCCTATGGAAGGCGGGCTTGGGGTAGTCACAGCACGGGCCCCGAGGACGGGTCGTGACATTTTTTCAAGGATATCTGTATGAATTTGGTTGTTCTGGTATATTAGTTATAGAATTTGTGGGACATAGGATGTATTTAAGAAGGAGATAACATAGATTGATTGCACTGTAATGAGCCTTAAGTCCCCATGGGTGATTTGGATAAGTGTTAATGATTTTTTTTTGACCTAAAACTATTATTTTACGAAATTTTTTTATTACATGTCCCTATATCTCTTTCTTCATATTTTATATTTTTTCCCTAGATAATGATTTTATTTTATTTTTATTATGTTGTGTAGAATCATGCCTTTGATAAGCTTTTGGAATATTCTACAGGAGGAAGATGTAGTAGAACCATAAGAAGAGAACATTCTAGTTGACCAAATATTCTTGAGATTCTTGTGTGTGTTGTCCATGCTTTAGAACTAACACCAACACGTATTACCAAATAGTATCTAGTTGTATATCATTGAAGGTATGAATCAAGAGATTGTGCATTAGATTTACATAATTAAAAACCACCACTATTTCAAGTCTCAAGTGATCCAAATGAGGTAGATTATTGATTAAAAAAGATAGATATGACTTTTGAGTTCATAGAAAACCCTAAATCAATTAAAGTGTTGAGTGGTGAATTTAATAATTAAGGGCCTAATTAATGATGTTGTAATTCATTGCTGGTGGTGAGGAAGCATGTGGGATTTGAGTGTAATGAATTGAGATTTCTTTTCATTGATCACCACTATCTAGTGTCGATGGTCTTGTAAAATTACTTAGAGTTTCTCAGCACCTGACATAATGACATTTCCATGTCACAGTAGGTGATCCATTACAATAAGGTTGTTAGGTTTTCAACTATGGGTGTGTTGAATGAGAGTATGAGAGATCACTATTTTGATATGGGTCTCCAATATTAAATCTGATCACATGTTTTCTTGTTGAATCTCAGATACTATTCTAATGTGATAGATTGATCATTTTTTGGTTGATCTTAACCTATCTAGAATGTTACATTTAATGTGAGTTCCATTTCTTTTAATAAAAGTTATGTGAATTCCATTAATGAAATAAAAATGATTGAGGATTCGACTGGGGATTATAAATAGTAGGCATTATTTAGTTCTCCTATACTTCCTGAAATAGTTCCTTTGAGATTCTTCAAGTGTGGAAAGTTTATGTTTTTTATACATGATTTCACGGGTGTATCCAAGATATATAGTTTGTGTAGTCATTCAATCCAACTATAGAAGTTATTCCTTTTAATTTCTACTTCCCATAGTGAAACTGGCTCATCAAAATAGTATATTACTATAGTGTAATAATATTCCTTATGAACAAAGTGGTTCCTTCCACATGCATTATGAATGAATCTTTTTTACATAGTAGAAGAGTCTTCCAAGGAAGAATATGCAGGTCCAGTAACTATAAGAGGTACCATCTCTAAAGAATGGTTTTATACAAATGAGTGTGTCACTTTGGGAAGCACATATTCTATTTATGAACAAAACTATTTGAAAACATCACCTATTCATTTATTATTTAAATCTCAATAGATTTATGATGATGAAAAATTATCTCTCACCATGGAATGATGATCTATTTAACTAGCTTAAAGTGTAATAATGGTTATCATTTATTGATCATTGATCTGGTTATAATTAATTATAAATAAAATATTCAAACATTTATAAGATATCCATTTGGATTAGGTATGAAAATCATAAGTGTCCTAGTATGACATTTGATAAAACCAAATCTCCTGTGATTTTGAAGGATTTTATGAGCATGATATTTCATGAGTTCATTAACTGGTTTATGATTTCATTTTCATATGATATCCTAGTTTACACTTTAGCTGAGGAGAACCATTTTCATCATTTGAGAGATGTTTTTGGACCTTGAAGAATCATCAATTTTACGATAAGAATTTGAGATGAAAACTGTCGACTCGGTTTTTGATTCTCTGGGTAAACATGGTATTGGATCATGGTTCCTCTATTGGCCATGAGTATTTGAAATATTTCATGGCATGGGAGGAAACAAATAATGTTTTTAAAATTTGGATCTTCATGGGTTTGGAAGTATATTACATTTGATTTTTCATATATTTTTTATGATAGATTTTTGTTATGACTACTTGCACTCCAAAAAGAGTAAACTTTGTTTGGATGAGAAATTCTGGGGTTATTTTTTTGATCTAATATTTTTTTTCAATTCAATGGAAGTATTGAATCCTCAAGAGTCCGAGTTGGTCTAGGAGATCTTTTTTTATTGAATCAGGTTTAGATTTGGGTAATGTATTTATGTAGGGTGGTCACATGGAATCTAGTAAAATTAGACATCATAGTAAACATCAGTATAATTTTTTGACAAATGATATCGAGATTGAAATCATGATATGGGATCTATATATTTTCTTAAATTACCATTTTTTTATTTTTTTTAGGATTAATTCCTATTGTAAAAGAATGAGTTATATCATTTATAAAAAATTCGGATCCTCTGGTAGGGGTTTTGGGTATAATACCAATATTCATTTGATTTTGAAATTTCATACACCATTAAAAATTTTAATTTAAATTATTTTGAATTGATACAAAATAATATGAACCATACCATTATAAAATTATCCAAATATTGAAATCAGGTGTCTCTCATTGCTCAATTTCGTTGGGGAGATCATGTTAATGTGTATAACGATGATTTGGAATGTGGGTATTTGACTTCACCTCTACTGAAGATGATTCTTCCATAGAAGTAGTTTGATGATGAGTTAAATTAAATTAGGGACTCTCTATACTGTAGGGAGACCATTGGTGAGTAGTAATTCTCATTAGAGGATATTCTATGTTTTTTTGAACATCTTTATTGTGAATTTTTCTTTGATTGAGGATTTGATGGGTGAATTACGTAATTCATTGTGGGGTGTAAACCCTAGAAACAAAAAATGATCTCTGATATATAATTATGACTCTTCTGGAAATGTATGAGATGTGGAATCAATAACTTTTTTTTCTCATTTTTATACATTCCAAGGGGTTACAATCAAGTAATAGTGACATTTTGGTTACCTTAATCTACTTCAAGTGCTAACGTGGATGTCGGAAAATAATTTTGTAGAATTTGTGGTAATGTTTCCATATACCCGTTGAGCAAAGAACATGATAATAGCTTTGATCGATAGGATATCCAAACAAACTCACATTATGATCATTTCTGATATATCTAATGTTGAGGACATGGGACACTATAAAATCATGATATTATTATATTTTATGCAGTTTTGTCTTTAGTTTTCTTCGATAAGGACCCCCATTTCACTTTTCTCTTCTAGAGAATCCTCAATTATGCGATATTATCCTATTTATGATTGATCATGGTATACCTTTCATATATGTATGGATATACATAGTGATTAATACTTAATTGAGAAGAAAGGTTATGTGCTTACATTCTCAACTTTATTGGATCTTCGAATGGCCATTTGGGATTGCATGAGTTGGCATACAACAATAGATACCCGCCCACTATTATATGGGTTCGATTTGAGGCCTTTTATGAAATGATTTTTATACCTCTGTATTTTGGTCTTATACTGGTGAAATATCCTGGATTGGTCTGGGTTTGGTCAAAGATATAATGTAAAGGATTCAATTGGGTTTTTATAGGATGTACATGGAATAGAGAATATATAAATCCTATACTGATTGTAATAAATGAATGTTGGATTTTTATATTGGTGACAATGTTGTTTGAATATTTCAATATGTTTTTATCACCAATGACATGAAAAACATTGAATGATTTTTTGATGGTTTTTGGGACCTTTTAATATTATTTAGTGAATTTGGAAAGTGTCCCACCATTTGGCGCTTCCACCGTAGTTGAAATTGATCCACAATTTGTTAATGTATCACAACATCAAAGGTATATTTTTGAACCATCACATGTTTAGAGAAGAAAATATCATCATTTTTTGCCTAATTCACCTATCAATAGGCATAATACCATGTATTTTGATTACAATACCATGATTCCTCAAGGGAAGACAATAATCATGGTTTCTATTCTATGGTAGAATTGTTCTGATTCATGTGAGATGTGGGAGAAGGAGACACTAATGATGGATTAATGTTATCATCTCTATGTTTTGGAATATTCATGGCATGATTTTTGGGGACCTAATTTTTTTTAGTATTGGGGAGGATCTAATGTCTCATTTCCTTATATCATGTATTTATTGACTGTTAATTTGTTTCTCTTTTTTGTTTCTGTTCATTTTTATCCATTTGAGTGAGGATATATTTTTTCAAGGAAAATATCATAATGTTTTGGGATTTTTTATTTTTTTTGAATTAATATAGTTTGGGAATCATTTTGAAATGGTTTTTAGAAGGTTACCTTCTTGGTATTAGTTGAGTTTGAGGTTGTGGGTGTTTATACATGCTTTTTTTCTAGTTATTTTTAGTAGATTGAACTTTAATTATAAAATATTTATTTTGAAATTATTGTGTTTTGGAAATCTACTAAAATAATGAACTATTTTTAAAATTTTTCTACACTATAAATAATGAAAATAAAGAGTTAATTTCTAGATTTGGATTTTTATAACATCGAGAAACATTTTTTAGAATATATATAACTTGATGAATTCTCATTAGAAATGATTTATTTGTGATTCAAATGACTCATTACCAGTGGTTTTATTTTTTATAAATTATTAATGTCATTATGTAATCATTATTTTCTCATCCCAATACTGCTAGAAACCCTATCATTATAAGTGGGATATTTTTTCCCAATCAACATCTCATCTTAGCATTTGATCACTAGTGAGTTCCCCCATTATTGGATTCTATTACTCACCATGAACCCTCTTTAGTAGTGGTACAAACACGTATTAAATACTTTAATTTTAGTTGGATATTGACTTTAATGATCTTCAATTTCATTTTTAGACTCCACTGCATTCATTCTTGATTGTAATTTCCCGTTAAATGTTTTTTTATGATGGCTTATAGGGAGGTGTTTCCCCAGTATTTTTCAAAAAAATTCAACCCATATATTTTCTTTATTTATTTAAAATGAGTTTTTAAAATTATTTAAAACATGTAATTTGATAATTGATGGATGATCGCTGAAAATTAAAATAAATTTTAAAATAAAACCACAATTTCAATCTAATTTAAATTTTTCTTTGGGTTTGTAAAAATTGATTGCATGATTTGAAAATTATTTTCTATTAAATTTTATTATATGTAGTTTTAATTCAATAATTAATGATTTGATGAAAATATGGGATTTTATTTTGAAATGATAATGGAATTTTGAAAAAATAAAATGAATAATTATATTTTTAAATGAGAAGATATGATTTATTATCCATTAGATTATTGATTAATTGACTATAAAACATGTGACCCTAGGTAGTTATTGGGTAATTCAGATGATAATTATAGAATATAACTCCTAGAACTAGATTAATGATGAAAAACTATCACAAACATACTGAAACATTATTTCTTCCTTAATTGGGTTTTTATTCATGTTTTCCAACGTCGTGGGACTTGCGAACACTTTGATCCATGATGGTTGATGAGTAGTGTGAGGATCCTGTGGCCAAAAACTAAACTATTGTAGTGTTTGGTACATGCCTCTATAATATAACTGATTTTATTATTACATTCCATTGGTTAATAGAATTTTTTTTAATCCCCACTTATTTATATAATTTTTTTTGATAAAATTTTCATTTAATCCAATTTTTATGCATATTATATAATTTTATTATGAATGTATTTTTTGATAAAAATATCTGAAATCCATGCCACATCTTATTTTAATTAAATTGAAATAACTTTTTTTAGTAAATATAGAACCGATCATAGAAAATATGGGGACACCCAACTAGGCTTAATATCATCCACCCTATCTTTTCCACCATGAATTTGTAGATTCCCTTATTGTTGGTCTGAGAAATAGAAAAAAGAAACTTTTATATGGTGGAGATTCTTGATCCATGGGACCCAGAGTGATGGAGGTGACAATTAGGGATGTGATCAATATATTACCTGTGTTTACCATTTAGGTTTATCATGAAAAACATATTGTGTCTTTAAGTTATTTTGGTTGGGTTCTTTTTTACCTTTTTTTCACTTTATCCATTTAGATTGTTGATCATACTGAATTGTATATTTTCCCTTCAACTATTTTGTGGAATAAGTTATATCATCTTTATTCCAGAATTATTAAGTTCCAATTGACAACTCATGGGGTTTATAAAATATCATCATGGAATGTCAGTTTGAACTCTTGTATTAGGGAACTAGCGTATCTAGTTTGGTTCATGACACATAATAAAAATTGTCTATAATGAATTATAACAAATCTAAAACCATAATACAAAACATCACAGAAAACACCAACTAAATTTCCTCTTCTATAAAATGAAGAACTTGGGCGCTGACCAACTTCTCCTCCTTTTACTCAAAATCTATCTAACACTAATAAATATATAATAATTCATATTCCATTTTATTCAACGGTTATCAAATGAGTTATAACCTATTAGAAATATGTTCTTAACCTCCTATAATAGCATGCTATACCATGTAGACACCAACCCTCTATAAATATCTTGGGGGCTGACTGAAACTTATTTTTTTTTATTTTAAAATAAGTAATTTTTTGGGTTAGTGAGAACCTAAAGACATCATCACAATAATGTAAATTTCACATAGAAATATTCCCTAATATCTCATTAATATAAAGAACTCCCAAATGGAAAACAAATTATCTTTGTGTTCCTCTATGTAAATATTGAATACAAGGATTTTTTCTACTAAAAACTCAACGAACTAGTATATAAACATACTAAACATTGTTATCAACCACCCCATGAACAAGGCTAGAGACATCATCACCTGAACAAAAACACATTGAGCTCTTATTTCACATAAAAAAATATGAATGTTTTCATCAACTTATCCTCATCTTTTACCCCAACTAATGATATCTAGACAACCAATATATCTTCAATAACTCATTATATCCTTTCATCTATTCAATATAATCATCAATATATTGAATATGATATATAATATTCACTATACCCTTGTTCATATGATGATTATTGATATAGATAATTAGACTTCCATCAGACATATTTATAAATAGAGATGGTGCACCCTAAGGTGACTGTCTTAGATGAACAAAACATAAAAATAAACGACCAATGATATGAACCATTATCTCCCACAATACAAAAGGTTTAATCCTATATGGACACACTGAGATTGTATAATCATTAATATGTAGTGTTATCCAAAAATAAATCACCTGCTGAGGGGGTAGCACAATGTGGACCTTATAAAAGACATCCAAATAGACTTCTGTTGCCCTAGGAAACACTATTAGATAATTTTTTTTATGAAATTAGCATTATATTTTTCATCAATGATGAAATTGATGTAACATTTCCTCCAACCATAACAGAGTCTCTCTCACCATCCAACACATAAAACTCTATAACATCACCATAAAACACAACCTATATCGTAAAATGTTCTACAATACCCTTAAACAAATACAACCAGTCCAAACTAAAGATGATGTCATATGGTTATATCCACAAAGATAGTATATATCCCAAAGAGACGTGATACCCCTACACATTCTCACATTATATGTATTCTTCATTCAGTAAATCTTCATCTCGAACCAGTGTTCATATCTCTATTGTCACAGGAAGCCTCTCTAACTCATGTCTGAAATCATGGACTATGGAATGTCATATGAAAAAGTGTGTATCTCCTTAGAAAATTAAAGTATAGAACCAATTAAAAATCCCGAAATATGTACCTTGTGAAAAAAATTATAACTTAGTGATGGAATTATTAAATCATTCATTTGACCAAAACTTACTCCACGTCCTCTATGACCATTATGACTACCACCGCAATGGTTGTGGTATAGTTACTTAGGATGGGGTTAGTCACACTACTTTACTCAACCTACAATGTCTCCAATCATCTAATAAAAAGTTAAAGAACCTTACTGCATATACCTCATGTGTAATTACATGAAAATAAGATCATAATGAGGGACACCTATTAAAAGTTTCGTTCTCATAATGATCAAGAGATCTCTTTGGTGGTTACATCATCCACCGCATATAAAACATGTTTATGGTCAATTAGAATGATTTGGAGACCTACGAATATAATAGAAATGAGATAATGAATGTTTGGAACTACCCATGACTATACAAAAGTTCATATATCTAGGAAAATGGGAACCCTAGAATATATCTTTATTACATCGGGAATCGAGATGACTCCCCTCTAATAATGATCTAGTCCAAGGCAACATCCTCTCAATGACCCTTTCTCTCATCAGCACCTTGAGATACACTGACAACATACATTGGATAAACAGATGATTTATCTATGGATGATAATACTCCTTTAAATAACTCACCTTATACTCCTTATATAGAAATATGTTTAGAATACTTTTAAGGGTCTTGAAATAGATTCCAAACTATTGTGCACTAGATCTCACATACTAAATGTTAAAAATATCATAACGACTAGCTATTTACAACGTAAAATAAAGAAACACTGTAAGAAACATTACATGTATATTCTACCATGAGGATGATGAAGCCTCATGATACTTACGGAATAAGAAACCGTATTACCTCACTATTCTGTTTAGTGGCATCAATGCTGAAAAAACTGGGTTCCCCTTCATAACATGGATCAAACTGAAGGATAACCCACCTCTTCCAACTTGTATATTATCACTCAATATAAAATGGTTCCCTAATTCTTCTATATAATATGTCCATATTACTTCAAGAGTGTCTTAATTCAATAATCTCTATCATCAACCTATTCTTTATGATCATCTTCTAGTATATAATGAAGAATATCTTCAATGAAAACATGATGAGGATGTTGACCTTGAGCCAGAAAAAAAGAGAAAAACTGAATATGTAAACTTAGAGTTCCACTTTGATTAGTAGGATATGTAAACTTAGAGTTACATGAAATAAATTATAGGGGTACATAAGTACTAGTATCCATGTCAATCTATGTAGTTTACATTTTGTACTAAACTCATTTGAAACTATTTCTCTATTATCCTGTGTAGTCCCAGGAGGTACCTACATATGAACTCCAATGTGTCCCTCAAACTAAACATTTGATACCTCTATGTCCTGACCCCCACCTCACAGGCACCCTTCTATGGACATCTCCGTTATAATGGAAATAATGAACTATGAATCCCACCAAAAAAATTTCTTAGGTTAGAGTAAATCTTTGAGGGCATATCATGTATACTCAATAAGATCCTACATGGAACCTCTGATGAAAAATACAAATAGTTCATGCTAAATCTCAATGAATAATTAGTGAAGAAGACCCATAACCTAAACAAGTATGATAAGTTTCTAACCCCTCCATGATATAATATCTACATGTATCTCATATAATTGAGAATAATATATAATATGAAAAGAAGGTACCCCTCTTCCACTTCCCCATTAGATTGCTATTTATTACCAATAATTCTTGTCTGGATTCATCTCTCCCCAAAATAATCCAACCCAATGGAACATAGGATAAATTATCCTACCATGAACCATATGCATCACATGTTGAAATTACTAACCATGAACCCCATAAATCACACAATTTCATCATACCATGACATATCTCCACATAATAACTGAGTTGGTTTCCTGATCCATCACATCCCACATGATATATATTATAACTCAAATCATCAAAATGGATACATGTAATACCTATAATAATCCATATGATTCTATATTTATATATAGATTTGTGTTAAATAAAAAAACTTCATTATATCCAACTACATATATATATATAGGTAATTATAACCCCATTTTTGTTCCAGTACATAAAATAACCAAGCGAAGAGAGTAGGGTTTATGGGGGTAGTAAACTATCCATTCCTAGAAAACCAGAATGTTGGGGAAAACATGCGCTAAGAGTCCACTGGGTGTTAGTATCCACACAAAAGTGGGTGTGATAGTGTATTAAATCACATAAAATATTGAATAACATATATCTCACAACCACACTATGGTAGTAAAAATAGTCTTAGGATATACTAGGGCTATTATCTCCCAAACACTTGAATTGCACAACTATGAACTATGTATCCTATATTCACACAATAATTAAAGGATATTCATTTAATTAATTATTTAGTTTTATCATTTAACTTTATGTTCTATAATTAATTATCCCTTAATTGAAATTATTTAATTCGCATTTAATTATCCATCATGTAAATTCCATCCCTCTCTAGGTAATCAAATCATTTATATGGTTACACATGATTATCATTAGTTGAATTCCAACAAGCACAAACCCCATAGGTTATAAAAGTTATTATTCACTATCATTACATAAAAATCAGCATTATAGGATATAACCTAAGCTAAAAAAATGTGATTAATGACTAAACACAACCAACTACCTCAAGTATTGTAGAAAGGAATTTATAATGATGAAACCCAACCATATGTCCTTTAAAGAATAAAATTTTCATGAAAGCATCCAAATTTCAACATATTAATAGGAAAACCTATATTCAACCAATTCCATTTATCTCACTTTCATACTTGATTCCATCATTCATATATGAAATCCACTATCAAAAGAATGAACTACTACCTCATATATGAGCTTCCATTTCTATATCTTATCAACCATCATCCATCTGAGACTCACATTATAAATCATCACAATTTTCACATATAGAGAAATAGTAAAAGGAATAAAATAATAAATATAGTCAACAAGGAATTTGGGCTTTAGAAACAAGTCATTAAGACTTTACATGGATATGAGATTTCTCATCCTGAGTCATTTAACTTTATTTAACAAACAATTTTATTTCTATTATTGATCAAATGAAACATTTACATGAGGGGAGAACCGTTGGTCACCAAATTACCAAACTACCACAATCTATTAATTATTTAAAATTTCTTTGAAGCATAACTTCTTATTTTGTTAAACATCAATTAATTACAATTAATTTTACATCGCTCAATTAACTACATCACTAAGAACAACTCAATACATGTTCATTATCTAATTATAGTAATATATGGTGGAAAATCTTAAATTAATCATAAATAAAAAATCATTTGAATTTCGTGAAAGTTTATGAAACAAACAATTCAGAGAACATGAATTTTTAATTCTTTATCCTACAATATTATTTGCCTTACATTTTTAATAATTTTTATAATATCAAAAATGCCTAACCCTAGCATAAAAAAAATTCTATCTTATTCATAAGAACATATATCACAATATCTTGAAAATAAGAGGAATGTTTTTGTCATGGTGGAAACACATGTTATGGAAACAACCATAATGCATTTATTTTATTAATTGGGCCGAATATTTATTACATTTAATTCCACCATCACCTAATGAGATAAAGGATAATTATATAACAACTTAAAATAAAATAATTAGAGATGAAACAAATCCCATTACTCAAGGATTTAAACATTCATCAACTAGAATAATAAAACATGAACAATTCTTGGATATCCTCCCCTGAAAAAAACACTAGCCATCCGGGAATTCTATAGAAAAACTGTGCTATAAAATTTCCAAAAAATACATAATAAAAAATTATTTCATGTACCCTACCCACTAATGATGCCAAAATTATGGGAGAGAGATAATGACCGACATGTATTCCTCTTGTGGGCCATAGGTTGACAATAACAACTTAGAGTATAAAAATGTAAAAATGTGAGGTATTTCCTTATATAATAAGAAATGATCATGATATAATATAAACAAACACTAAGAAACAACAAAATATAAAATAATGTTAAACCGAAAACCATCCCACTTTTCTTGAATAAATTCAATGAAAACATATTAAAGTATATGAATATAGAAATGGTAAATTCTATGCAGCAACACAACAACAGCTCCAAGCAAAGCTAGAAATGTCCATCATGATCCCCCAAAGACCTCTCAGAAACATAAAAATTAGTATATAAAAATATGGTTTACCAAACATGGGTAATGAGTAGGTGAATGACCAAGGTTTTATGTGCGCATGTGAAAAGGTCATGCTACAACACTAATGAACAAATAAAATATCCAAAAACCCCCAATTCCAGTCAAAAATCCCATCATATCCTCACCAAGGATCAATTAGCAAATTAAGAATCCAATGAAAGGAACCCTGATTCAACTTCCACATCGATTTTCCCCTATCATTCACTAATGTTGAATGTATTATCATCCCATAAAATCCACATATATCACATCCCAAGAAATTACATTACACATCACCTGAAGAAACTTGGTCCATATTTGATGTTAGTTGGGATGTAACGCTACCAACCCCATCCCCACAGGTTCTAGAATGTAGTGATAGTATCATCTACTATCAAATAATAGTATGAATGTAGAGACTGGGGCCCACATATCATGTATTGACAAATCCACAATAACAACCTTCCTCATGAAGACGCCTTGTCTATCACAAATGAAGGAAGAAAGAATAACAATGGGTAGCAAACCATACATATCACAAAAATCCAAGATGTTGTGGAAAAAACCTAGATCCTAGAACCTATGAGTGCTGGTAATTTTATCAAACTTATGTGGAGCACAAATATAAATAATATAAACAAATATGATATATAGATAGAACAATATTCATGAAATATGGGTTCACAATAATTGTTCCATCACACACCAAATCTCCACTATCATTCCTCACCCTATCTATCACAATCACTTCCACCAATATGTGTAACACACTACACAACCAACACACATGACACAAAACATTTCCCACATTTATTTGAAAGTTATGTGATTTCATTCATTAAGTCAACTAAAACACATAAATATCCATCAAATTATATTTATTTACTAATAAACCATAAATAATTTTAGAACCATGTTTTTTCCATTTTTAACTAGGAATCTTGCGATAGCACACAACACAACTGACCCATCTCAAACAACCACCACCACAACATGAAAAATTCACCATCATCGATGTGTCACAACAACCAGGACATATTACCACTACAACCTGAAATTTCACATGCCATCCACATCACACAACACAAGTAGTACACACAAAAACCAAACATAATCACTTATATTCACAACAACATCACATCGCAACCTATATGCACTATAACCACATATAACTAGAACACATCTGCACCACAAATCATTTCCCTCATAGAACATACCACATCACATCCATGTCAACTAAACACTATATCATAGACACATGAATCACATATCCTAGATGGTCACCACTATCACTCCCCAACAACATTCCCAAAACATGTAGGGAAACACAACAAGAACAAGAATTCACAACAGAAACAGACAACGTCATTCACCATTGTCTTGTTCCTTCATTACATTAAATCAACTTTTTCAGGGTTATTATCATAAAAACTCGGTTTTCAAGGGAAATAGTTTTATTTTCCTATTAATCTTTCTATATCCTTTTATTTATAGTGTAAGCATACAATAACAAAACAGGGGTCCCAAAACATATCATCCTCAAAAAAAGTCTTCCAATAGATGTTATTTGAAGTATCTATAATAATAATTCTCAATGTCATAAAGAATATATATGATGGTAGTAAATAATGTGATATATCCATATGCCCATCAAATTTTTATATCAATTAATTATCATTAATATGACTACCCATAATATTCACCAAATGTAAAGAAAAACCATTATTATCTCACACATATCATGTAAATATAGTGACAATGAGGATCCCCTACCGTGATGTACATTTCAAATATCATTTCACACTATTGTGTAAATAAAAAACAACCTACAGACCACAAATGTACTTGAAAAACATTGATGATACTGAATAACACCAATGTGCTAAAATATCCTTTAATAAAATAAAGAAATAACCAAAAATTACTGATATAATCCCAAAATGATGAATGATGGAAAATAGTGGATAGGGGAGGGGAGTTTAACATTGATCACTAGAACATAGAACCCATGAGAAGAAGGAGGAATGGTGTTTTAAGATCCCTTTCAATCATTAGGGGTTCACCGAGAATGTGTGAGAGGGAGAGAGATTGATGGACAAATGATAAAATAATCAGATGAAAAATACATTTAAAGATGATGTAAGTCACACCTTTTGTAAAGTAAATCCCATATTTATGGCATAAAATATATGGATCCTGATTCATACACCATAAAACCAATCACTAAGACATAAAGTCACTCTAACCACATATTACACTAAAAATGGTTTCTAGGTCTCAATTAAACTTATGTAGTAAATTCCATTCCTATAGAATAAACCCATTTTATGTTATGCACCATAGCTACATAAACACCATAAAATGATAGAAAATGAAGTAGTAAAAATATATTACACTATAAATACCACTTTTACAGTGAATGATGCCTAAATAAGTACGTTTGTAGCTCCAAACTGTAAGAACATCCATTATCAATCTATGAGAACTCTCTAACAAAAAAACTAGCAACATAAGAAGCCAGGAAAGTATAGACCGTCACTTTAGATACCTCTCAAACAATTATTCCCTTTACAATGAAGATAAAACTAGATTGGAAAGAGTTTTGGAAAACCACCTAGATAGATACATATCAAGGATCTCATTACACATCATTGACACCAAATATTATTCCAACAAAACATCCAACACAACTAGAATACCACACCACCAATTCTCACATGGTACAACAACACATAAAAGGTAAAACCCACATGCCACCACTTACCATAAATGTATCCACAACAACATAAAATACTCCATATACCCTAAATGATCCACTTTCAAAACCAACACATAGAACTACCCAGAGCACACAAATTAGGGAATTAAAAATTATATGTCATGATATTTTACACATGGGGCGGCATTGAATCTGTTACACGGTTTTAA
Organism: Viscum album; assembly: GCA_963277665.1. Taxonomy (NCBI): domain Eukaryota; kingdom Viridiplantae; phylum Streptophyta; class Magnoliopsida; order Santalales; family Viscaceae; genus Viscum; species Viscum album. Next base: position 1,758,343,749 of record OY728120.1, on the reverse strand, counting down.
TCACATTAGATTATAATATATCTTTATTTGGGTTAAATTATTCCCATATTCATCTTCCATATTCTTTATCAAACATCAGATAAAATGAGAAAAATCAATCTCATAATATAAAAATATCCAAAGTTCACATCATCTAGTATGAAAAAAAGGAAAATAAAGACTCAAACAAACTTTTAGTAATGGTCACACATCTGTGTCTCTCACTCCAATTTACTCTCCTCTACTTCATCATTCCACAAAAAAAACACAAAACCAGGGAATGTTGAATCTATTCACCACCTTTTTTGGATTATCCTGGATCTGCACTCATCTTTCCAATAATGTCATGTTATCTTCAATATATATATCTCTTTAGTTAATGATGTTAGAGTAATCTTAAAGATATCCATATAGATATTCCATGTGGAATATGTCATTGATCCTATCCAATATAAGTGGAAATCCAAAAAATAATAAAACTCTCCAACATTCCAAAAACACTCAAGGAGCCTAACAAACATCTATCAAGGTTTAATAAACATACCAAAACTCCACTTCCTATGTTGAGGGTAGACTCTCAAGAACACAATATATGCATCTTAAAAATAAAAGGGCCTCCACTTATGACAATTATAGGCCTTCTAATGATCATATTACACCTTAATAATCATTCGAATCAACTGGATCTTATCAATCATGCTCTGCACCACATCATGTCCAAGAATTGCTAATTCCCCAATCACTATCTAGAACAACAAAGAAACACATATTAGTATATCAAAAGCCTCAAATAGATCCATTATAATTGATGGATGATAGATATTATTTTAGGAAAACGAGACCAAAGGTTAGCTCATTAACCAACATCAACTGAATTATAGGAAAAAATCTTGAGACATATCCCCTTGTTTCTGGATGTTTCACTCCATATTCCCTTTTGTTTGAGGGTGGAAAGCAGTGATGATGCGTAATTGGAATACAAAAGCATGATAAAATATCCGATAAGATCTTGAGGAAAAATAATGATTGTGATTACATAATATATTTATCATTCCCCCATGAATATTATCCACATCAACCACATACCTTCTCACCAAAATATCCAATAAACTCGACTCATTATTTTTCAGAAAATGGTCATACTTCATTAGGGGATCCACTATCACCCAAACCACATCACAAAGTCCATGAGATAGGGGTAAAACTATGACTAAATTCATCATGATGTCCTCCCACTTCAAAATTGGAATATCCAAGCACTGTAGTAAATCTCCAGAAACATGGTTCACCCCTTTCACTAGATAAAAAAAAGACACCTCCCCACAAGCTATATGAGTAACCATTTAATCCATGGCCACAAAATCCTCCTCTTCAAACAATGATTTATCTTGTTCACACATATATACATGACTAAACATGGTCTTTGATACTCAAAGATTAATCCCTCACACATCGCTTGTGGAATAGATAACAACCATGTAAAAAACTTATGATATTGACCATAAACATACCATCCATCAGGGGAATCACCCTGAACATCACAGTGACACATAACTAATTTCATATTCCCCACTAAGATTCTTCCAATTTCATAATTATGGATTACACCTAATCCATGTGTTAGAGACAACACCATCCACTGATCTCCCAAACAACAATATGAATTAGTGAATACTACTCCCCCCATATAAAAACATCTTTAGATTCTCAAACCACTACTCCTTGGAATATTTGATTCAATGCATCAGAAACCACATTCTAAATTCCAATGCTAGAAAATATCTCTAAATCCTAATTGTGAAGAAACTACATCCACCAACAATGATGTATATTCAAATCATACTAAGAGAAAACATATTTTAGGGTCATGTGATTGTTGAAAAATAGAAATCTGACATAGAAGAGGAAATGACTCCACAAATTTAGGTTAAAAACAATTACTTCTAACTCCAAATCAAGGTTTGTATAGTTAAAATTGGTGGAAAAAAACTAAAAAGAAAAATAAGAGATCAACATTATTTGTTTCATCAATACACATCACAAGCCCATAAATGATATATCATAGAAAACATCAAACAAAAAATCCTCTATAGGAAGCTAAAGCATGGTTTCAATATTCAACTTCTCCATTAGGTAATAAAACACTTCCTAGAACTTATCACTCCACACAAAAGGTTAGCCCTGTAAAACCTCGATATATTTGGAATCCTTTTCAATTTAATTTGTTCATTTAGATACTTTTTTATTAAATGAAACACCGATTTTAGGATTCTTTAAATGAAACACTATGTTTTTCTTATAGTTCATTCTACACAAATATTATCTTTCATACCTGTAACTCCAATTTTATATGAAACATGGCCTCTCAATAAAATAATATTATTTAATATCATAATTATCACCTAGAATTTTAATTGATGGTATAAATAATATTAATTATTTTTATGGAAAAAATATTGTTTAAAAAATGTATAAAATTTTAACTCACTGGTGACCAATTAATTATAATGTTTAGTAAAAACTATTTGGAAATAAAACAAATATTTTTCTGAAAAAATATTTTTATCCACCCAAATGTGTTTCAACTCAAGAAATTAAAGATACATATTTTGGTAAATGATTGTAATAATATTTATATATATATATATATTAAATCATATATTTAATAATCATATTATGGGGTTTGAAGAGAAAATATATGAATAAAATGAATTTTAGGCAAAAAATGAAATTTTCTAAAAATAACTTTTCTTTCCTTTTCGAGACAAATATTAAAATTAATTTCTTCTAATTTTAGAAAATTATTCATAAAAAATAAAATTCATTTATGAAATTATCATTTTAAAATTATATTGGAATAAATCTTTGATAATATCTTGGATTGATAAATTCATCCATGAATAGAGAAAATAATGGATTTTGTTTAAATTATTCATTTATTTTAAAGAATTTAATGACAAGAAAAATATTTTATAATGGTTTTAAAATTAATATTAGTTTAATTATTTATCCAATAATATAATTACGGTCAATGGAAACAACTTCATACAATAAGTTAATAAAAATAATTTTTAAACTTTTTAAACATTTCTTATTAGAAAATAGATTTTCATATTTTTTTGCGAAATTAAAATCAAATTAAAATTTTACACATAATTGAATTAAATTAGAAAAACATTATTAGATATTTGGAATAAAAATAAAATATATTATATAATACTTTTATCATCATTTTCCAACATAATGAATATTAAAAACATAAAAAAATAATTGCAACTGTTAAGCTTAAAAAGGGTTTAGTTATGGCGACCAAAGAATTTCAAACAATTGTATTACATCATTTTGTAGTGATAAATTGTTACAATATAGAAACACATGCCTTATTATAAAATATTCATAGTTTCTTTGTAAACATATAATCATAATAAACTATTTCATGGGTGAAATACATCATCTCCTACTATGTTCCTCCAAGCTAGGACCCTTCTGAGAAACATCACACAAAAAATATTTCTTTATAAAATGGGGAATGGAAACATAATAAAGTGTGAGCTAAGACTATTTGTAATGCTAGAAAGGGATGATATGTAAAAATAATATGAATGAAAGTTTATGAGAACATGAGCATAACATTTGAAACTGATATACTACATATCAAAGATCACAATCTTGAGTTGTAGTATAAATATTAGATTTTCATATTGCATTAATCATAAGGAAATTAATGAAAATGATCCATTATAGAATATAATTAGCATAATATATAATGTTTTGGAAGACACATTGTCATATAAAATCATTTCCATAGTAGTTGAGGATCACGGCTAAGGTAATCAAAGTGGAATGGGTTCACTCCCCGTACCATCATAATAATCAAGGTTCGCCCGAAATACTATCAAAGTGGAAAACACCATTATTAAACCTAGATCACTACATATTAGATTATTGTTTATATCATGAGATAAAAATCATTTCTAAATTCATCATAGGGTTATATCGGTCCCACCAATTACATATTGAATTTCATATATATGAGTTCCAAAAATATCATAAATCAGTGATCCTATCATAACACAAGTAATGAAATGGGTTTTATAAATATTTAAGCATATCATATACTATAGAAGGAGATAGGCTTCAAAATCATATAATTAATTAATTATATAATAACTTATGGAAATAAGAATATTTAATAATCATTTTATCATGGTATAACATGTGGAAGAGAGATATAAAACATAAGCATCATGAAATTATAATCATAAACCATTAAGATCAAGAATAATAATGGTACCCTTGTTAATAAATATAGTATAATAAATATAACATCACCTAATGTAATCACAGACAGAAAATGATTTTGAATAATCATAAATAAAATTTCTTACGGAAAATAACATTGACACTAAACAATCACTTTATTAAACATAAAAAATTTAAATTATACTTTTCATTGAAAACAAAAAAAAATATGATTATAATGTAAGATACAATTTAATGATTTCTCGTGATATTGGAGAGTTCTATTAATGTTTTATAAGTAAAAATAAAGATTCGATCTCATTTGTGTAAAAAAGGGAACTGATAATTATTTGGAAAATGACACGAAATTACATTAAAAAAATTGTGAAATGTTAAAAGGGTAAAACTTTATTCAGTGAATCATTTGAAAACTGTTAAAAATATTTTTGAAAACAATTTTAGAATACTTGGTTTTTTATGAAATATAGTTGTTCGATCAAATAGAGAAATAATGTTGGTTTTCATGAAAAATTTTATTTTGAAGTCATGAGTACATAAAGAGAGTAAAATGATGGTAAACCATGAATTTTCAAGAAATAAAAATATTATAAGAAATTTTATGTGTTTCTTGAGAAATGGAACATAATATTTTATCATTGAAAACATCATCATAATCAGTCATGATAAATGATGAGATTGTAGCATAAAATAATTTCTACACTGGAAAAATGGAATTGTTATCCCCATAAATGAATAAAATTTAATGTAAAATAATATATACTAGTAAAAAATAAATTCATGATATTATAAATCAATTATTTTTTACATACACCTCTTAAAATAATATAGGTTCTTAACATAACATTTGTCTAAAGGAGGAAACATTGTGACCTAATACTTTACCCCTTTGGTAATTTTGGAATCTTAAACCCCATGAAACATTAGTCCTAAAATATATATGTAGATCCAATAAATATTTAGGATAATAATAATAAAATACCTTCATTCATACTATATACACTACTTAAAATAAAATTCTTTGAATATTGAAAGTGTCTCAAAGAAGTAAAAAGTGGTATAAAAATCCCTCACCTTAAGTCTCAACTTCAGTGTTTCACATTAATGAATAAGTTATAATAAATATATGATTACTATACATCAATTAAAACAATAATTATTTATATCATACCACATATTATTTTCTAATGGGCATTAATTACACATTTATAAGCAATTCTATTTTAAAGTCATTTTTCAGTTCCTAATGAATTTGTTTTTCATTTATGTATTGATTTGTAATTTTTGGGCCTCTTAAATTAATCATGGTGGAATTATATCACTTATAATTACCTTGATATAATTATAAAATATATTAATTTTATTTTTTTATAATAATTAATATAATTTAATGATAGAAAATGAACTACATCATTCATGGAGACGATATGTCATACGCACATATGAATGTTGTTTCCATTTTCAGAAAATATTGATAGAAATTAAGGTAAATAATATATTACCAGAATAGAATTATATTTTTTTCTTATATATACCATTTTTTCATTAAAACTATTTTTATTTCCTCCCATGTAAACTGTGAATGAATCACATCACTTCATGAGGTGGTAGTCCATCGCACACAGGACTTTCATTAACATATTCCCAAATAATGGAATGTAAGAAGTTTTACATTATATAATAATTATATACGTATAAAAATATCATAAATATCATATATTAAATTTGTTCCAATAATTATATCCATTTGTTATAAGTGGTGATAGAAAAAGAATATCATCAGTTTGTGAGGCAGTAATCCTCCATACACACGAATGTGGATTTCGTATCCCATTTGATGGAAGGGGAGATGATTGTATTTAATTACCATTAAATAGAATAATATATGTATAATTAGGATAGTAGTATTATTATATCATAATGTTTTTTCAATAATTTAATAAGGGTTATGAATAAATAAAATAATAAAACACTCGGTTAAGGGTATTGCCTCATTATTGGAGGACTTGTTTTTTTGCACCAAAATGACTCATTGAATAGATTTAGGACAAGACTATTGATTATTGGATAAAATTTGGTGTTTATTTAATTTAACTTGATAGATATGTTTTGAATAAAATGTTAAGGAAATTTTTTATGAGGAGTGTGGAAGAGGTTCCCTTTAATAATTCAAGTGGGGTATATAATTATAATTTTTGAAAAGAAAAATGTGTACCCACATTTTTATCATTAAATGAGGTTAAAAATGAAGTTTATCCGTATAGTATTATATAAGGTCGATTAATGGTCATAAAATGGGTTTTTGTTATGATTTATTTCATTTTTAACTCTTACCATTTTAGATTAAATCATGTCAATCACATTTTTACCTTAACTATGGTAAATATGTTTTACAATAATTACTACTCAATAAAGTAATAATTTAATTTTACCATATTATATAATAAATTTTTTTCTAATTCAAAAAAAACCACTTTTTAAGAAATAAATTCATATATATGGTCATATTTAATTTAAAATTAATAACAAAAATTCAATGAGAAAGATGTTTTCCAAAGAGAAAATACATAAAAGTTTAAAATATTATTCTACCAAAATTTTATTTCAAATTTTTTACAGTGAAATAAATTGTTTTAATACATATTTAATTGAACTAATTTTCCATTTTAAGAAATTTTTTAAATTTACTCGTAAAAATTCATTAAATAAAAACATAGTTTCAAATAAAAACAAGTATTTTTCACAATTCATTGAAATATTATTATTTTTAGAATAATCCAAAAATTTCACTCTAAACTAATTTTAAAATGATTCTTTCAAAAAAATGATTATTTTATGAAATTAAATCCCTATAATCTTCTTAGTTTAATTTTTTTATTGTTCGCTAATTTAAATAATCATTTTTGTGTGAAAATTTTATTTTTAAAACATATAAAAACTTTATCACAGAATTATGTGCTTTTGTATCAATATTTTTTCTTCATATAAAAACATGATATATAATATTAAAAAATATATTAATTTTAGAAATATTAATAATATTAATAGATTTTTTATAAATTCCGCATTTTAATATTATTATTAGTAATATATATCGATTTTTTAAAACTAGGTGTTCCATGTAACACAAGATAAACTCAGGGTTTCCCGTAAAACTATTTATCAAAAAATGAAAATTTATTTGAAACAATAATTCATTAAAAATTGGGTTATAAAATCATACCCCCTTAAAATGAATGTCACCATAAAAATACATTACTCTAATACAAACTAATGAGTATACTTCTCCCACATCAATTCCTCTCATTCCCATGTACCTTCTTCAGACTGGTGGTTTATCCAAAAACAATTACAAGGAGGGTTCTCTTATTTCATGGAATATTCTCTATATAATCTACAATCTTTATAGGATATTCCTAAAAATAAATATCAATCTCTAAAATTATAACCTCTAATTTCATAACTTATAAATGATTAGGCTAGAAATTTCTCAAGAGAGATATATGGAAGACATCATGTACTTGAGGGAGGTTTAGTGGAAGCTCCAACAGATAGAATACCATCCCAATATGTTCATGATTTCTATATGGAATAATATAACTTTAGATTAATTATTCTTCATTCCAAATATCATTATCATTTTCAATTTATAAATTATTAGAAAGATCATATCACACACTTCAAACTCTAGATCAAATCTGTAACTGTCATCCTAAATTTTATAATGACTCTGACCTCGCGTAATGTGTTTCAAAATAGAACTAACCTTATATTGCTTTTATTCTATTATCTAAAGTGCCAATAGATTTATTTCTAAAACTAAATTATATCATGTAGGAACCCTATACCCCTTTCAATAGAGGTATTCATAAGGATCCAAATGAATTCTTGAGAGAAATATATTACTATATGAAAACTCAAATAGGGAAAGTAGTTGGTCCCAACAACCTTTGCAATCCATAGAAATAGATCTCAGTATGTCCTTTTGGGATTTAATTTTTCTACTAGAATGAAAATGTGGTTGAGTGCAATTTTTTGTTTTAAAAATTACATTTGTATCCATATCCCTTAATGGCTTTACCAAAACATTGATACAATCCTCTAATATAGATAAAAAATAGTGGGATGTGGAACTCCCTAAAATCATACCACTTCCATAATGTTTTTTATTGAAAAATGATAAATTGATAAGTCATATATGATAATGATTATGTGTGATAAAATTATAAAGTGATCGACTCCAACCTATATTAATATACACAATTATTCCCTTTACACATTTTGGGGAGTCTGATGATGAAATACATTGTGATTTTTCTCATTTACATTATGTTATAGGTAATGTATCTAAAATACACTTATAATTGTTTCTCTCACCCTTTACATGTTAACATACAATGCACCAAGATACTGACTTTTTTATATATCACTTCATGCCATCCAACTATAAATACGCATTCAAATATCTATACATATTCATACTTCCATGATTCATAGATAATGAAGAACAATTAGCATCCTATAACAACTCCTTCTTAAAATATAGTATAGAAAGAACCCATACACTTTTCATGAACCATATCATCTCTTCTGCATTAGGGATAAACTCACAAACAATTCTAACCTTAGTTTATAGCTCTAGATCTTTTTTATGTTCCTCTTTAATCATATCCTAGATAGATGTATGGACATATAGTTGAGAAAGATAATATTTCAATCCTTTCTTCAGGATTTCCATATCCATTTTTTCGAAATATTATAATTTTTGATCTTTTTTGATCCTCATCATGAATATTCTAGTAAAATTATTTCAACTAAAAGCATCATCCACCTTCTTTGCTTTCCCAGGGCTGTAATGTATTGAGAAATACTAATCTCAATTCATACTAAACAATATTCTAGGGTGGATCGTCAACTAATTCTATTTGAATATATACATTAAACATTTTTTATCAAAATATATATCAAACCTTTCCTCAAAAAGATATTCCACATATATATTTAATGTAAAAATTAAAACAGATATCTATAAATTATGATTTGATTAAATTTTCTCATGAACATTGAATTATCTCGAGGTATAATCTATAAGCATGCCATTATTTATAATAATACATCCCACCATCAAAATGGATGCAATACATTAGATTACAAACCCTTCTCCACAATATGGTAATGGAACCATAGTTCTACGAACTAATCTTTTATTTAGATCTTCGAAATTTTCCCCACATTCATTTTTCTAGAGGATCTAGGTTCCCTTCTATATTAACATAGTGAGTGGATTAGATATTAATGATAAATACCCCCATAAAACATAAATAATATTTAGCTAAACTAAAAAACTATAGATTTCAGTCAATGTGGTTGGTTTGGGCTAACACACAATATCCTCTATCTTTGATGGTTCTACCAATATACCATATCTCAATATTTAATTTCCCAAAAATTAAACCTTTTCATCCAATATTCACACATTGTAAATTTTTCATATATATTCCCCTTTTTAGGGCCTATAGTACTATTCTATATTAATCATAATACTCTTCCATGATCTTGAATAAATAATAATATCATCTATAATGACTACCAAAACTAATCAAGGTAATCTCTAAATACTTTATTTGTTATGTTTCGAAAGATAGGTGAATTAGTAATATACAATAGAATCACTATATATTTATAGTGTATATACCTTATATCGATTTTTTTCAAATGTATATCATTCATAGTAACCCTTAATTTATGATATCTAAAATAAAGGACATTCATAGAAAAGTATTGAGCTCTATACAGTTGATAAAATAGGTAATTTAAGTGATCTATATGATATTTTTTCTTTATCATGATCTGGTTAGGCTCCCATTAATCAATTTAGAGTTTCATTGATCTATCAATATTTAAAAAAAGAGTAGGTGAACACCATTATGATAGTATTGTACAAATGAACCCCCTATAAATGTTCTCATGGAATTACTTCTTCAGTTACTATAACTCAATCAGGTTGATTCCATATAGTCATTAAAATTAGTGAGGTCCTTGCAATGAGTTCTATTTAAAACTCAAGTTCACAATTTAGTATAAGACAAAGAAAACATTCCATTATGACATCATAAAATTCCATAACATTAGGCATATAATTGATATGAAGATTATCTTCATCAATATAATATAAACACCATTTATAAATAGAAATGAAGACCTATAAAATAGTTTTGTCTCTGAAAGACATTAACACTTTTCATTACATATAATGATGATCATAGGTTTGATTTTAATATCAAATGTTTCTTGACTTCCACAATAATTGAAGTGGGGTTAATATATTTAATGTTAATTTGTGTCTAATATAAAAAATAAATTTAACTAGATGGAGAATGAATTTTTTTTAACAAGCATTTTCCCATAAATGTCAACCAGAGAGGAATCATATACTTGATATGTGATAATCATACCAATAGTGGTTTTATCTCTTAATTCTAATTCTAATCATTTGGGTGTAATCATGATAACTGTAGTGATTTCATTAGATATGAATGAATGGGTATATTAAGAGTATAATATTACATTACTAGTTTTATAGTGGATGGTATGTGTACCTATCACAATATCATTATCGCACCCTCATCTAAAATATATATAACATGATATATCCATTTTTCTCTTGGATAAGAGTTTTCTGATAGGGATCATCATCATTAAACATAATATTTTTTGATTTTTTTACATAATACCCATAATATATGCATTTGAAACCCTAGAGTGTGGGTGGCTCATTATATGGATATTCTTTTTATTTACTTCATTAGATAACATATTCCGATCACATTAACATTAAATTACCAAGTGACCTTCCCTAAGACACTTAAAAAATTTAATACCCCCCTTAATAAAAGTAACTCGTTGTTTATTCTCATATTTTGAGAATAATTTAAAGATAATGTTCACCTCTCCATGGTTTTTAGATTTCTCATTGAATTCCATTTATCTTTTGTTATCTAAAAGTTGAGATTGATTCTTAATTACAAAATCAATTTCCACCTTGATATCAATTCAAAAAAATTATTCATTAAAATAATGCTTCTTATGTATAATTCTCTTAGGATCCTTAGTTATTAGACAGTGAATAATCTATCAATAATAATTTAAATTTGGATGATAACACCTGAAGCATACCTCACAGGTCTTGAAAAAAATCCTTATAAGTACCAATAGATTTAAAATCCATTTTTTTAGCTCAAGCATCCCCTTATACATATTCCTAAAAATATTACGATGAAATTACATACTGAAAAATATGTTATCAAACTTATCCAAATATAAGGATATAATTTCATCTTGTTTCATGTTATTCTTGATGATAGTTCCTCGTTGATCTGCATCACCTTTAAAATGGTAGATAACCAAAATTTATTTTTCATGTTCTGAAGATAGGAGATTGTAAAGTTACTCTTAAATTGTTTTGATACATTAGTCTTTAAGTCATGGGTTAGAAAAACTAATATAATTTTGTTCGAATTTTCTCATGAAGGACTGAACAAAATTTTGATCCCTCAATTGATCATTTGGATGTCAATCACGATTTGTAGATTGATAAAGTTGTGTGACTATAAAAGCCATATTTTTCATTTTAGCTCCCATAACATTTGGATTATTTGGAGGATATTCATGTAATTTCCCATTTCACAAAACATTACCATAGATCCATTAAGGTACCACCATTTACTAAAACCAAATAGAAAAATTTAAGAAATTATAATCATAGTGGAGAACCATATAATCAAGAATAAGAAAATATATGATGAATAAATATTGAAATATTATTTTTAATCATTGAAAGATTAGTTTTATCATAGATCATTCATAGTCATCATCCATTTATAACCCTCATATTTTTAAAAAAATGAGTTCCTGAATTTACAAATAATATCCATCAATAGTGTTAAAAAAGATGTATATCTAGGCAATTTTCTATGCACCAAGTGATGATTGTGTCATGTTTGATGCACCCTTTTCATATTTATTACCCCTAGTTACCTCAGTTCTCGAAACACATCCACTATTAGTATCTATATATGTATGTAACTACCTGGAAACCACTCTCTTTATCCTTCATTGAATGTACATGATATTATTCTATACATCTGCAAAATCTTATTCTTATTCTTATACATGTCTTTAGGGGTATCGTTATTATCATATCGTCCTAGTTTTCACAGGTTGGATAAAAAAATCCTATAATAAAAAATACAGATACATTGTATTTTAATAAATAGATATAAAATAATTTTTTTATTAACATGTATTATATTACAAAAAAATATTTCTGGGTTCTTAAAGTGGTAGATAATTTGGAAACATGGAAACATAATAAAATAGTTCATGGGAGAATTAACTCATTTCCAAATATGTTCTTCATAAAAATAACCAGTCTAAATCAAATCTTATATTATAATTTTATTTATAACCAATGAAAAGGAAACATAATTAAGGGTGATAATAGATGATTTGTAATCTTAAAAAATGGATATATATTAGAATAACATAAATTCAAGGGAATTAGAACCTGATAATATCATTTGAAAACCAAAACCTATATATAAAAGATCATAATCATTACTCATGTCATAAATATTGGTTGTTCATAAGACATAAATAATAAGGAAAACATGAACATGATCTAAATAAGTATGACATTGGCATAAGAGATAGAATAGTTTCATAAACATAAGTATAGAAAATAAATTCCATGTTAGTTAAGGAGATATACATAGAATATCATAGTGGAATGATTTAATTCCCCAAACCATCACTGTAGTAAAAGTTCAATATGAAGACTATAAAAATTGATAAATTCCATAACATAACTGACTCCACTCCCTATTCTAATCATGTCTATCTCAAAAGATAAAAATATTTTCCCATTTCATTGGAGAGAGATATTTGTTACACCCCTCACAAAATGGAAATCATATATCTATATTTCATAATGTTTTAAAAAATTAATCATATCAAAACCCATGAAATTAAATTATCTTTATAAATATTTCATTATACCATAACATTTGTAATGGATATAGGTTTAATAATAACTTCATCAATTCATCATATAAGAACCCATGATTAGACATTGGTTTTAAATGAATTTTATGATTGTATAACCCCTAAAATATATACATGTTTTATGAACATAATGAAATAATAAATATAAAACATTAAGAGAAATAATAGTAATTGTATCCTTAGATAATATCCCCAGAAAGACATTGGTAATATCAATGGATAACATCTTAGATGTAAAATAAATATGAATGATGAGGAAAAAATAATTTACAATAATACAATTTGAACAAAAAATATCATAGAAATACTTTTCTTCTAAAAATAACATGGAATATTATATGGTAAAAATCACAGAAATTATTTGTTATAGAGGGAGAAAATTCCATTCATTTTGACCATGTTAAAATGAAAATTTCTTTTACATTATCGGTAATAGGAAAAGGGGAATTGTTTGGATAAATTCATAAATATTCCATTAATTTTTTCTAAAAAATTAAAACAAGGGTAATAATGTCCCTAATTTATAATCATGATAAATAGGAAATAATTTTTCAAAAAAACAATCCGAAAAAATGATTTAAAAAAAGATTTTTTGAATGAAGGGAGAAATAAAGTCGGTTTTAATTAAAAATATTATATTTAAAACATAACTACATAGTGGGGGGGAAATGAAAAATGAAACATTTATTTTCATATTAAAACCATAGTAGATTAAATTTCATGTGTTTCATGATATATGGATCACATGATTTTATCATTGGAAACATAATCATAAAAAATTTAAATAAACGATGAGATGGTAACATAAATTCATTACAACATTTCTAACGTTGAATTGTAACCATTAGGAATGAATGAATGTTAATGAAACAAAAAATTTCATTAGAATCAATATAATCATGACAATACATGAAAAAGGGGATCTCTATAAACCTCATCAAAGAATATAGGTTCATAACATAACATATCTGTCATGGAAGAAAAATTGTTTCCGAAATTCCTTACCTCTTTTGTATATTTTGAACTATAAACCCCATGATATAGTAATCATAAAATGGATATGTACATTCCAATAATTTTCACATGAAAATCATAAAATTATGTGAGGGTTATTATATAGACCACTTATAACAATTAAGCAGTGAATATGAAATTTGTTTCACAAAAGTTAAAAGCGAGACATAAATATCATTACAAAAGTCTCGACATGAATTGTATACATTAAAACCTCATATTTAATAAATATAATTTTATTATACATTTATTAATAAAACATAATTATATATAATACCATATATTAATTTCATATGATATTTTGTTATTTTTTGTTAACAACTCAATGATAATATCATATTTCATGTAATTACTACATTATTTCATTTTTGTTTGGATTTTTATATTTTTTACACTTACATTGATCTGGGTTATATAATATCCATAATGTTATGCATGACATAAATATCATAAATATTAATTATATTTTTTTATAGTCATGGAAAAGAGTTATAGATAGAAAATGAAAAAACATCATTTATGGAGATGATAGGTCATATGTATGCATGAACATTGTTTCGATTTTCTAAAAATAATGAATTAATGAATGGTAAAAAAAATCTACCATTATAGATTCATATATATTTCATATATATCACATTAATTCACTAAAACCATCCATATTACCTTCCATGTTAAAAGTAAGTGAATGGAATCACTTTATATGTTTATAGTCTATTGTACACACGAGTGATATTTGAAAAGAAAATTATGTATCAAATGGCATGGATGTGAGAATTGAATAAGATAAGGGGTGGCCATTTATATGTTAGTTGAGTGGAACAATTGTAATAATTGAAAAGGAAAATATGTACCAACATTTTTCTCATTCCAAAAGACTCTAAAATAGTCCATCCTAGATCCTAAAAGATATATTTTAGAAATATAGCCTTAAAATATTTTTCTAAATTTCTTTTTTTTTCACCAATATCTTTTTTGATTGACCCCTGGTAAACCAATTGTTACCTTAACCATGGTAAATAATTTTTGGTGTATTAACTATTCTTTATTTGTCAAGGATATGTTGAACATTTTATAAAATATAAAATATGATGATTATAAATATGGAATTAACTCTCCCTATTCCCATTAACATAATTAAAATTTTTCATTTAAAATTAAACATGTAGATGTGACAAGATGAAGATTTTATATAACAAAATTGTTCAAAAGTGTTAAAATTGTCTACATCAGAATTCAAAATTGAAATGATTGAAATGATCTATATTGTTTTAATTGATATACCTTTGAATTTTTTTTAAACCCATTTTAAAAAAAAATGGAAATATATAGATTCTTAAAAATAAAATTATTTTTTTGAAAAAAAATTACTTTTTCTCCGTTTTTTGAAAAAATAATCTCTTCTGAAAAATCAAAAAATAAACCCTATTCTAATTTTGATATGATTGTTTCAAAAATTATGTTTATTTTATAAATTATCTTTCTATAATTATCAGAAACTAATTATATTATTATTAAATGAAAAGAAAGAAAAAAAAATTTAGATAAATTAATATTTCCAAAACATATACAAACGTTTTCAAAAATTTAATTACTTTTATGTCAACATGTATTCTTTCTTAAAAACAGTTCTTAATATTTTAGAAGTAGTTATTTCTATACATAACACTATGTTTAATGGATAGGTTATAATGATATTTTTTAAATAATAATATTAATAATATATTGAGTATTGTTAATACTAAATGCTGCATATAACCCCATATAAACATGGTTTTATGAGTAACATAAGCTATTAGTGTAATTTGATGTATTCTAATGGTAATAATTCATAAAAATTCATGGTGTTACAATACGAGGGGTTAATTTAAAAATATATAGTTTAAAAACACCTAAAAACATGTCTAGCACAAATTTGCATACAATACTTCAGCCTTAAGACATATATGGTTCATTAATGGACCATTTTAGAGCCCTTTTATATTTGAAAAATGGGAATACAGATTTCTATTTTCTAATATTACAAGTGTGTCACTCACCTCCCTTATAAAAGGCCTCACCCTCTGATCTTAGATTCACACATCCAAAACCATTTAGTTTATTCACTCCTTAACCAAATATTTTACATAAATCCCTCCCATACTCATAGATTTCATAAATATTGTGCAGTAAACCCAAAACATTTATTTGCTAAAGACGAATGGATGTTCTCGGAGAAAGAGGTTATATCCCTAACCGAGAGTTTTATTTTATTACTTCTTATGCCTCATTAAATTATTATTAATAAAATAAAATATATAAAACATAGAATCTTCCATATATGTAGAAATTATTATGTTATTGGAATATCCCAAATCCTTATCTCATTCTATAAAATGAGATAAGAAGTCAGCATTCATGTGTATAGATGACTACCTCCTCATGAACTGATGCTATTAAATTTCCGTAACCACACCTTGTGGATAGAAATAATGATTTATTTAATAGTTATATATGATATATATGTAATAATTATACCATTTATATTATAATTCCACATATACCTTCTTATATCCTAAATAATTGGAAAACACTAATGTCGCTCGTGTGTACAGCAGACTACCGCTTTGCGAATAGATGTGATGATTTTTTCATTTTTATTTTACATGGAATATTATAGTGATATATTAAATGAATAAATATGATATTTTTAATATAATTTGAATTCTTGAATTATGATATCTCATATAAATCCTTAATTTCCATTTTGTGGATGGTATGATAACCTAGTTCATGTGTACATCAGATTACCACCTCATGGAGCGATATGATTTTCATTTCATGTACAATATACATAGAATGTAATATGGATATGTCTAAATAAGAAATTTTGATATATATTAAATAAAATTTATTCTAGAATAAATATATATAATATACTATTATCTCTATAATTCTATTATGTAAATAATAATAACATTCATGTGAACGAAGGACCTAACATCTCTACAAATAGTGTATTTGATTTTTTTAAAACTAATATTTATAGATTATGATATATAAATATATATTATAAATATATTATAATTATATAATGGTTAATATTCTTTAGGTTATGTAACAATAATCAATTATAAGGGACAAAAAATAAAAAATCAGACCATACATGCAAAAATTATTTAACACCCAAAATATAATTTTAAGAAGTAATTATTGATAAGTGGGAAATAAAATTTCATAAGAAAATTATTTGATGTATCATATATAAAATTATGATTCTAAAATAATTTAATAATAAAATTAAAAAAATTTCTAGGATGTGCAAACATTTATGAAGGAAGTGATGACATATGGTACAATATTTTTGTCACACTTTTATTTTTTATGAGACACATGTGATATTCACCAAAGGTTTCTTTTATGTGGTTTATAATATAAATAAGAATTTATTTTATTATTAAAATCTTTAAAATTATAGGTATTTAAATATTCACTAGTATATCTCTATATCATGGTGTTTATAGTTCAAAATTTACCAATGTGATAAGGGGTTTTTTAGATTTTCTTTCTTTGATAGAATTTTTATATTATGAACCTATCTTATTTTATGAGGTGTATATACAACCAATTTAAAATATTATATCATGAATATCATTATTTTCATTATATATATACTTTTATTTAATTTTATTCCTTAATTTGAGTTATAATTCAATTTATTACTTATTTTTTCGGTATTTTAGTCTCAAATTGCCTTCATTGAAACCAATGTCATGTTATACACCCATATTATTTTAGGTGGTGCATGTAAAATACATTTGAAATGAAATAAAATGAATATATATATATTATAATTATATATTTTTTCATTTAATTTTAATTTTTCGTGTGGATTATTATTTAATTTTACCAATGTTGTTATGGTTTTATAGTTCATGTCATAGTTTATTGAGATTATCTATTTTTATGATTCTGATGAAGAAATATTATGATACATGTCTTATGAAACTAAAAACATTTATTCACCTATTGTTATTTAAAAATAATAAATTTTCCCCTTTATTTTCACATCAGTATATATTCAATATTTCAATATAAAACTATTAATGTAGACAAACATTATTACAGTTTCTGATCAAAATAAACTATTTCATCCATATGATTGTTTTTTAAAAATGTATTAATTTTATTAAAACACTATATAATGGAATTATTAAAGAAATTTATACACATATTTATCTTTTACAATTATTTTTGGAAGGAAAATTTATATTTTTTTCTAAAAAAATGGTATGTTTATGTTTTTGAAAAAATGTGGAAGGAAAATAAGTTTTAACATCTACGACATGAATGGTATTTTGCAACATCAAAACCGAATCATTATTTTAATGATAAATTTATAAATTTTAATGTTTATCATTAAATTAAATTATTTTAAGAATGATTTTTGTTATTTATTTAAAAAAATGATATTCAAAATGGAAATTGTATATTGAAGAAGAAATTTTTTATATGGTTTTTACATTTTACTATATAAATGTGCAATATTATTTTTATAGAATATGATTTTGAAACGTTTTTATGTATAAAAAAATATTTTTCAAAGTGGAAATCCAATTTTCCTTAAGAATGTTTATACGTGATCTTTAAAAATCATTTTATATCTATGATTATATCCATTTATGTCACTTATTATCTATAGTGGATATGATCTAATCATAAATTCATTATTATATGTCAATATGGTTTATGTTTTTCTTGAAAAGTTATTTATTAATCATTTTCCTCTTTCAAGGGACATTCCATTTGAAAATGTTCATGCAACACTATTATATTCTATGGGTTATTCCCTAATATAATTTTTATGAAACATGTTTCTCATCAACTAGTTATACCATGATAAAATGCCTATGAGACCTACTTCTTTTTATATAGGTACTGATATGATGAAATAAAGAAATAATTAAGAAACCTATTTCTTTTACATAAGATACGCTATAATGAAATTTTTATGAAACACTTTTCTTTTCATGGTTTCTTTTATGATGACTGTTTTATGAACTACTGTCACATATATGTATGATTTTCATTCTCTAAAGGGTGGGACCTATATCTCCATCTAATGATTTAGGTAAATCATTATATCTCCTTTGATAAAAATTTCTAGAATGGGGACTCAACCCAGTTCATTAAGGGGCTTTGCCTACCTTGAAAGTATTGGGAGTTAACCATTACTACTATGATCATTTGGGGAGGGAACTCATTTCACTTGGAGATATTTGGAAATGATCCTTGACTATTAATAAAATGATGATTTAAGGTTATATGTATGCCAAACACCTATGTATGATTCCAATGTTATGTTATCATAGTTCCGGCTCATTTATTTTCTTGTGATTCGTGTCTTATATATTGTCCATATTTATTTCCTAACTCAATAATATGATATTTGATATTTGGGTTACTATTTTCAAATGATATGATTTTCAAATGTTATGATCATGTTATCATTCCCTTGTTCACATATTATTATTATGTATCTATAATTATTAACCATACTAAGAATATGAGATAAACCATTCTTAAGATTACTTTCTAGATGTTATGATTAATGGTTTTATGATTGACATGTCTATGGAGGCTTCAAATTATGTAAAACATAATGGGAGATGACATAGATCCTATATAGACCAGTTGTTTATATATCCAAGATTCAAACCAACTATACCTAAAAGAACATTATGACAATAATTATTTTATTTAATGAACATAATCATATATTATGATGTACAATTTTGTATTAGATATATGGGTATTCAATGGACCTTGATGGTAATAACTATTAGGAGGGCTATAACTCAATAGAAATTATGGAATACCATTGATAATAGCCTACAAGAACATGGAATATGTGAACAATTTCTTTTTTCATAGTTTATACCCATGAAAAAACTTCTTCAATATTCTATGTGTCAAGAAAAACACCCTTATGATATAGAAAATATCCAAAGAAATTCACCTATCACATATTAAACTCACACACGGACAACATCCCAAATAGCAAGTGGTGTTGAAGGGACTAAAAATATCACTAAGATCCTCAACAATATCCTCCTCTATATTTGAATAGATCATGATATCATCAATGAATATGGAGACAAACTAGATAATTAATTCCAAGAACATTGAGTTCACGGGCCCAAAAAAACATTTTATTTTACATTCATAAAACCTAACAACATGTCTAAATCTTCAATGTTCTTGTACTAGTATATAATGAATGAATTCATAATATCAACACCCATTAACCTCAATTGGTGATATCCAAACTGCATATCTTTATTTAATAACCAAATGGATCGTCTCCAATTATTGAAATTATTTTTCATCGTTTAAAGAGAATAAAAGTTACATATTTTTACTTGATTCATCCTCCAACACTCTATACACCACCTCATACCTCTATCCACCTTCTACAGAGAAAAAACATGAGAACCCAAAAGAGATATACTAGGTCTAAGGAAATCCATTTGTATTAAATTATAAACCTACATCCTCAACACATCCTATCCTATATGTGGAATCACATAAATGTTGAAGTTCCCTAAAATCCTCTTGAAAAACGTCCAAAAAATACATCACAAATCTATGAACAACCCCCTCTTGAATATCCATTGAATACTATACTAACTGATAAAAAATATTCTCAACATTCCTACCACCCATCCAATAACATCTCTCGTTAGTGAACTCTACTCATTAAACCTCCACACCGGAAAAAAATATCTCCTCTAGAAATATTAGATTAAAACACACACAATATCTTCCCAATACATTCCATGGATAAAATTTTTGTGGTTATATATATAGCAAGATTATGTCTCCAACTAACTGCGAATCCCCATCACCATAATATATCCCCATCACACATTAAACAAGGATTCATGAACTCCAACTGGATTTGATAAATCTAGCTGAACTTGAAGACACTTCACATCTAGTCCCAACATATAGACCAAGGTAGTATTAACAATGTAGTTTTAGTCTCTTGAATCAAAAATGGACAATTTAGGGTATATGATAAATTTATCAAGCCTCGACATACCCCTGACTCTTCGGAAACTAATTCATGAAATGTATGAATTTTACCAATCCCACATCCACAACTTCTATAATATGAACCATCTAGGATGTTTTATTTCCAATATATTTTTATATGGTGACCATTAAAAGGTTCCCCTATTACAATATCATATTTCCTCTTCTATTGAACAAGAACTGGTGGTCATTAACACTGAAACTACATCACATGAAACTTCATGTATAGGTAAAATGGGGCCTGAATGCACATATAAGACTAGTATCCTTAATTATTTTGGATCTAAAAATAGATTTTCCCATTTCCTCCGCAATAATTTCATGAATGATGAAGGCCTATGTTATGTTCCTGATTGGAAAATTACCCAGAAGATCAATAATTAATCTTTTATAGTTATTTTCCCGTATATGGAATCTCTTATAATAAGAAAACTAGAGACCAATTTCTTAAAGAACTGCTCCACTAAATCCCATATTTACCACTCTCTTGAGGATGAAATCCTTGATACATCATATTCTAAATAAAATCCTCCATTTTAATCATATATAGGAATATAGGGAGTGAAAACAAAATTACCACATACATGATCACTGTGTTCAAATCCTCATACTGACATCATGCTCTAGATTCCACATTTGGAAAAAATATATAAAAAAGTGAAAGAGGTAATGGAACAGGATACCCAACTTCAAAATTCCTAGGATCCCCTATTAATGGTAGAGAGGCTCCTAAAATTTATTTCCCTCATCATTCACAATATTAACTGCTTCCTAAATCCCCCCTTGTATTCGGTAAATATCATATCTTCTTCTTTATTATCAATAAGGTGAAACATTCACCATTGGTATAAAAATCCCCAAATTTTACTAAATCCCAATGGATTCCAGAACTCTTAATTTTCTCATATCAGACCAAATGATATTCTAATCTCCCTAAAATAGTGATCTGGATCCAAATATGATATGCTCACCTCATACATTCCCAAAATATACCGCTAAATGTCATGAAATTCCCTCTGTAATAACATATCCTATTCTATTGGGTCAACCATTCGATGATGAAACATATCTTATTATTGAACCTCAAATTCCTAAAACAATCATGGATGATGAACATGATCCATTCAGAAAAAGTGTGGATAACTTCTTAATAATGGTATGATGGAATTTTATCATAGTTCTATTTATTTAATTAATTTAAATTTCACAATTGTATCCAATTCAACATGAAGACAATCAATCATGATGCATTTATCTCTCCAAGTTTTCTAACATGAAAATAGGTCCACATATCTTGGTTTTCTGATATTATTAATGTCTATTTATTGGATTATGGGGGGACCTAAAATCATGTTTCTTATCTCGTCTCCTTTATCTATGTCACACATCAAGCTCATCTAGCGCAATTTCCATACTAACATAATAATACCTCTTATTTCCTAACTCAAAACTACATCCTCTATCCGAAATAAGTATTTGATACCACTCTATTAGTATTCCCTTTGATAAATGATATCGTAATAAAGGGAGAGACATAAGGACCCCTCAGTACTACATCTAGTAGGACCCATTATGGAAACCGGTACCAAGGGTATACAAATATCACAAAAATAAGTAATTACCCACCATAATAAAACATGATTTGGAGATAGGATAAAATAAATCCAATAAAATACATTAGATAAAATAATGTTAAAAACCCATTCCCTAATTCATGAATAAAGTTTCCAGATAAATGTAAATTTCTCATAATATACTGACATACAATTCAATATAGAATCTCAATAATTGCTTCTACAAAATCATGTAATGTCCAGATCAATACCACAAGTACCCCTTGAGATCAATTAAAAAGTTCATATATATATATGTGCTCATAAGATGTATACTTAGCTGGGACATGACCAATGCTTCAATTTCACATGTGAAATGTGCAAGTACATGAACCAGTAATTAAATAATAGGAAAAATAAGCACCTATATAAGTCAATTAACACTTCCAAACCTTACTAATTATCACTCTCCAAATCTTGCATCTAATATAGTATATTAGAATCAAGATCCTAAAAAAATAAAGGTACCTCATGTCCAATTTCCCACTGATTTTATTCACTCAAAACCAAACATCGAACATCTTATTCTCCCTTCCATTCCATATATATAGAATCACACCACATCACATCACATCACATCTCATTTGAAGATGGATGGTTCACAACTGATGTGTGTCAAGATGTATCTATAGATACCCACCATAACAAGGCCTATTATATGGTTCTAGAATAAAGTACTATAAAAAAATGTATTACCCATAGACAAATGATCCAAAAAAACTAATCTCATCATATGGAATAAAACTACATCTATCATAAAGACACTAGGTCAATCACATTAAACATCTCTCATAGACACCAATCCCACACATCACATCTAATCAGTGACAAAAAAAATCACATCTCACCAGAAGGTACTAAGTCCACTACTACACATATCGACCATAGACACATGGTCCATCACTAGTGATGGAAGAGTGAGTAAGAGGTGTTACCCATAAACATGTTTAACTATTGTCTTATATGTTGTGAAAAAACATCAAGAAACTAGAACCTATGATAATTGGAAAGGTTACCAAATTAGGGTGGGAATGTTTATAAATATTATAAAAATATAATATATATATATACCACAAAAATACCAAACTATGAGTTAAGAAAAACTGTAATAGTGCACACCACATATCCACTATTATACCACAAATCAACTGTAGAATATTCTGTAACCACTATATACAACATACCACTCAACCACCATATAATAAACATAATATTTCCAGGTTTAATTTTCATGTTCATTACATTCATTCAATAATCCAGTTACCTCGCATTAAATTCTATGACACTATATTTATTTATAAAACCCCATTATTTCATTAATTTATCATAAAATATTCTATATCTAAGTAGGAAACTAACATAAACCCAATCTACAACTCACCCATCTCAAATATCCACTTCAACAGCCCTACATATCCACCACCATCATCAAACCTCTTTGAACAATCCATATAACTAAAAAAATTATTTATCACACAATCCAAATACATATCACATATAAATACCTCAAACCATCAACACACATCATCCCCAATGTGAACCACAACCCAAAATCACAACACCTGAACACAACAACCACATATCACCACCACACAACATCACAATCGCACAAATTCCCATGTGTTATCCATGAAAACCTACAACCACATCACATTCCTGCGCATCAGATTTCTTTGATGGTCACCTCTATCACCACATAATATCTCACACAAGCAATACAGGGAAATATGATAAGAAAGGGAACGAACAATATCAACACACACTGTCATCCAAAAAAATTTAGGACATTCATCACATTACTTATTTATGTACATTGGTTATTGTCACACAATAAAGTTTTACATGGGTATCCATTTTATCAAACAAATATATATTTTCCTATTTTCATGATTTTATATCATAATGTCTTAACAAGTGTTTAATCATATTTCATATACAACTCAAAAAATATTTCTAACAACTTTTATTTTTAGTAACGGTAATAAGAATTATCAATATCATCATCAACATATATTAAAGTAGTAAAGCAAGTGATATATAAATATAACCATCAATTTCATTTCATCCGATTAATTATATATAATATGATAATCCTTATTATCCACCCATTGAGATGAAAAATGATGGATATCTTATATATAGAATGTTGATTGAGTGAAAACAAGGTTACACTATATCAATGAATCATTCATATATCTCTATGAATTGTGGGTTAAAAAGGAAACAGTTTGAAAAAAACATCCACAATATAAAAAATTATATCATCTTGAACTACACAAAATAGTTTTCAAAAACACAACCAAAAACATCTAAAAAACCAAAAACACTCTATTGAATCCATGATATAAGAACAAATAAATATAAATGGATATGAGAAGGTATCATAACCTGGATCACATGAACTCAATCACCAAAACCCAAAATTAAAATCTGGATGAGAGGAACTCGATGTTCCCTAAAAAATACACAAGGTTTGAAAAATATTAGAGAGAGAAAGGGAGGTAGGGTTGAATAAAAATAATTTTATATGAAAAAGACATATAAACATGGTTTAACTCACCCATTTTATGGAATAAATCCCAAATTTATGTGTAAAATACATGAATTAGAAAACAATTACAAAAAAACCAACATTAGGGTGTAAAACCATCAAAACCAAAATTTAGAATGAAAAAAGTCATTTAGGGATTATTAAAACACATACCATAAATTGTATTCTTATGGAATAAACCCATTTTACATACATCACCTAAACCACATATAATATAATAACTTTTAGTCACTCAAGCCATGAAACACCATATTATGTTGAAAACCATAGTTTTACATCATGAAAATCCTACTTCAGTTTTGTTATATCTCCAACCTCAATAGAATCTCCTATGTACTAATCTAACTACTCTCTAACAAGAAAACATGTACTGTAATTGTCCTGAAAGGCACAAATTCTTACAATAGAGATTTTTTCAACATATGATGAAAAGTTGAAATAATAGGAAAAAAACTTATTAGATAAGGCAATATAAAAAAAGTTAGAAAAATACTCCCAGATCATTACAGATTGGACATGGGAAGCCAAGAAACATACCCTATAGAATGGGCTTCAAATCACCAAAAATAGTGCCTATGTAATCCTGGTGTTTGGATAATATGATTTGATTTTTTTTAAATAAGTTCATGAAAAGATATTTACATGAACACTACCACACATAGATTTATTTTGTTACTGCTTAATTAACATCAAGAATGGTTGAGTTATGAGACTCAATAAAAATCACAATGACTTGATCAATAAAACTGTATCAATTCATTTCATGCACATTATGTTCATGTTTTGCATTCTAAAAGATATAATCCTTGAAACTGATCTTGTACCATTTAATGTATTTAAACAAAATTTCACATCCCGAATCAAAATTTTTGAATTTTCCTTTGCGGGATGCAAATTACATATCACACCATGAACTAAACTCTCACATACTTAAATACAGTTAAATTTATAAAATTATCATGCTTCCATATTCCCACTCCATCACTAAACTAATTCAACTATAGGAATATCTAATAAATAAAGACTACTGAAACAAACAATTGAATAAAATAGAAGAATCTATACTGACACATGAATATTCATGTTACTAGTGAAAGAACTAGTCATGGGTATTGAAAAATGAATTCTGGAATCAGAAAATGTAGGTGTGGAGAACCTAGGGCCCAAAAATATAGTCTGAGGTGTAGTGATTTTAGCTTATTTATTCAGTATTTAATTTTAATTAATTCAATTTTATTATACTATTTCATGAAATATTACATAGATTGTTCTATTTTTGACACCAATGGGGAAATACTGTGGTGATTTTCTTACAACCTGTTTGGTGACCCATCTCATTTATGTGATAGTGAATTTAACTAGAAAAGAAATAATGCTATATTAAATGAGTTTTATTATTTTATATTACTATTTGGGAAAGGTAGATATAAGGATATGAAATGTAAGGGACTGATAATGAGATCATTCATAGAATTTTCTAACACATGTGTGGTGGAAAACCCAATTTCTCAAGGATGTGATTTTTGTTCTTGAGGATTCACTTATTAAAATGGAAATGATATTTCAACTTTTTTGATACAAGGATTTTGTGATATTATTGATTTAAGATATTTGAAAGTAAAACAATTTTTAATTATATTAATTATATTCAATTTTTTTAATCCCACCAAATTTCTATTTTCAGGGTATTTATCACAATTTATAGTTTTAGTATCATTTTCAACATAATATAAAAAAGACAAAAAAATTAGATTTTAACTCTTTTAGATTTTTTATTTGATAAATAATATTTTATTCACTGATCCAAATTGAAAAATTATTATTTTCAACATTACTACATACTTTTTTCTTCATTTTATTATTCTAGGCCCCAAATGCAATCAATCAATTGAGGTCCCAAAACCATCTCACATGTTGTTCCTTGTAAACATTAAACATATCTATAATTTTTTAAGAGAGGTTGATATATAATAAATTTTATATCAAATTGATAAACAATTAGACATGGATAATGATAATGTTCAGACAAAAAACTCTCATCAATATTTCCCCACTTGATTATTTTGATAGAAGGCCATAAATTCCGGGTTAATCAGATATTTTGGATACAAAGAGCTAGCTAGACCAGAATAAAAATATGAATTAAAATGACTATAAATCTCAACACAATTGGAAAATGATGCTAATATTTCCTGGGTCAATAGAGTAAAAATAGATATAAAAAATTAATTAATAATACTCTCTTAATTTAACCAATAAATGTGTCTCCAACACATAATCATTCAAAAGATGAATTTAGTGAAATAATTATTTCACTCCAACTCCAAAAATATTGTATTTCCATAAACTTTCAATGAATTTTCAACTAAAATATATATTTGTATAATGTTACGATGTTTTTTAGTCTAAAATTTTATTTTCATTTCATTAAGTAACTGCATTTCAAATTTTAGTTTATGTGTTTTCCATCCACTCTTATTCAATCCCTCTTTTATTTCTCTCTCTATATTCTTCATCACTATGAACACTTATGATCCAGAGTATGAAACTCGAGGAAAATCCATAATAAGTAATCCGGTGCAGCTCTCAAGTATTTTAAAATTTATTTTTAATTTTTCTTATTTTAGTAGAGTTAAGATGAGCGTGATATTAGTGTTAAAGACTCATTTGTGAATCTATATTCCTCATGAGTAATAGCATTTTATTATACATTATTTTTCATCAATTGAGTATGTTGATGTGTTGTGTTGTCGGTCAAGTGAATTGTATATTCAAAACCATATAAAAAAGAGGATGTTTACACATACGATGGGTTGTGATCATTAAGTAAATATGAATATAATAATAATACAATGGTGGTTAATTCTAGGCGATTCTCTCAAAAATTTCTCCTTTCATTCTTACATAATGATCATTGAATTCCTTTTTCATAATTATTTTTTGTCTTTCGTTGTCAATTATAGAACCTAAATTTCATTTCATTATATTTTATTAATAATAAAATGTAATAAAAATTGAATTATAAATCAATAATTTCGGACTACTACAGCCCCTCCATAGAACAAACTAGGTTTTCCCCAATTATGTTATTTGACTAAATTATAAATATTTTTGAGAATTTTAATGATAAAAGTTAATAAAATTAGTACTGTTGATGTTCGAAAAAGATATAGGTCATGAATTATATGTTAAATCCCATAAATAATGTAATCTTACAAACAAATCACAATAATTGAATCAATTTTCTAAAATTTACGATCTAAATATAGATGTTGAAGAAAACTATTAATATTCTTGAATTAATAAATAAACGCATTTTAGAAAAAAAATTCACTAATAATCCAATAAATTGGAAAATAAAATAAAATATTTAATTTCTTGGGACTCAATCATTGATTAAGAAATGAAAAACTCAAAAAAGATTATCTCTATTAGTTCCCGCACACATTTTACTTGGACAGTTGTATAAGTAAGCATCAAAATCAAACCAAAGAAAATTCAAAACAAATAAAAATTAGATCCACCAATTTGAAAAAAGGAATAATAATATACCATAAATCCTAAAACCATTATTTTATATTCCAAATTATGGAAATTCATTACATTTTCACATCATTTCTCCTCCCAAGAACATAAGACACCAACCTTACTTGAATTTTTTTATCTCACAAATTCCAATTTTCAAAAGAAATTTTCTCACCCATAATTATTAAAGAGGAACCATATTATTAATAAATTACTACTTATCCAAAATAATTGTATAAAAAACATTTTTAAATCATCATTACATCTCCGGGATGTTTTGTTGCTTCTAATTTTATGGATTTAGATTTAAAAAAATTATGGGAAGAATTAGCAGTGATTGGATCCATTTGAATAAAAATTTCGTGATTCTAATTTTCAATCATTTATGGTCTCCTCCTCGGTCCATTTGGAAGAAACTGAAATCTAAGGATATTTTAAAATATCATGGATATCATAAACCATCTAAATTTCAGTCGAAAAAATTAGATTTATCTTCTCCATTTTTTTCCATGAAATCTCTCGATATGAACATCTTCCTTTCCCCACTGAAATCACAAAAAATAAATAAAAAATATAATTGTAAAATTCCTAGAAAGTAAAACCATTCAACATAAGGATGTTTTTCACATAAATAATATCTATTAATAATTTATTTCCATAGAAAATTTCACAAAATGATGTATCACAACTTTAGATAGATTCACCACCACACTAAATTTAAATTATATCTTGTAGTTATACATTATCTGTTGGTTGGATTGGGAAAACTAGTTTCTAATGTGGCTAAATAAATTTTTTTCATGGATTATAGGGAATACCAAGATAAAATTTAATTTAAAGACTAGAATTAAAAATGGATTATCTTTTAAAGATGTTTAAAAACAAATAAAATTTATCAATATTTTAAAAAAAGTACCTAAAATACTCATGTTTTAATAGTAATAAATCCGATAATAGTTAAATAAATTATTGTATGGTTCCCAAGGGTAAGAGAGGTTAATGAAAATAATAAGTCAAAAATGGTTTAAATTATTTAAGGGAAGATTATTTAAAAGATAAATTCAATGACATGTGGAATTTTATTCAAAAATGAAATATACTCTTAATAAAATTCCCATTGTTTTTAAAACAAATATAGAGAAAGTAAAATATACTAAACTAAGATCAGATGTTTTAAAAGTAGATAATCATTGAAAATGAAACACACAAAAATTTTATAAAAACACATATTTTTTCAAATAATTAAATAAAAAATTTAAATTTATAAAATATAAATGCTACATCTATCTAACATAAATGATTATGATTCCTCAATTCGTTAATTTAGATTCAACATGTTAGAAACTTTTTAATCAAATCACACTAATAAAAAGTTTTAAGGAGTAGTATAACATAACATATTGAGATTGAAATGTTGTGTTTTTCTCATAAGTTTTTATATTTGAAAACCTATAAAAAATTAGAGAGGGTAACCTAAAAAATTTTATTAAAAGAAAAGAAAACAGAAATGATATGGGAAAAGAAGGATATATCTTGGATTAATCCCCTAGAGTGATGTAAGATTTGACATCCTTCAGATGTGAAGTTCTATTTAGTTATCCCCAATCAAATGTTGGTTAGAGTTTTATTGAGATGAACCACTATCATTACATCATTCCATAATTACCTTATTTCAATATATAGAGGGAACTATTAATATATTATCCAAAATCCTCCCTAATGATAGTGATATAAATGTTTCATGTTGGATCTTGGAAAAAAATTAGTCCCCCACATTAATGGTTTCAACATACAATACCTCTTGGTAATTATCTAGTGCTCTCTCAAGGTATGATGCATCAATAGAATTATTAAACTGAAACTAAGAGTGTAATTAGGTTTGAAAAATATTAAAATATTAGGAATCAATATAAAAAATATTCCTCTTCAAAGTAAGAATCTTATGTTTATGATTCCTTGGGAAAAGCGACATGTATATCCTCATTCACAACCTTAAATAAATGTTCAACATGTTTAGAGAGCTCCATATGTTTTTCTTCAGAAGCATTTTTTCGTATTTTTCATCCACCAAGGAAATAAATATTTTTTTAAAATATTAAAATTTAAAACCATGTCATGTAATAATAGATTCATCGTCAGTCAAATTACAATGAAAAGTGTTCATAAACTTATTTTATACCTTAGTTGGATTTAATTAAATTTCTTAATTCAGGGAAAGTTCCGCATGGAGTAGAGTGGTAATAGATGAAGGAAGGTTGTCAGGCTCCTCCTTTTGAAGGATGAGTGGAGAATTAACATCCACAATAAGTTTTTATTCTGGTTCAATATTTTGTCATTTATCCAATAGTACATCCCACCAATAATTTACTCATTGTAAATCATTTTCGACTTGATTGGCTATTTAATAATGTTCCTGAAAAGAGAGACCAACAAAATTTCCATTCAACATTTTCTTGATGAAAATAGTGGTATCATAAACCCATTATAAGAGAGCTACCTCATAGTTTTCTATAATGTTTCTCTTCCCCCATGAGTAATAAAACCATGAATAATAAATATAGGCTCCATAAATCATGGAAATGTTTTTTTTCATTAAAATTAATATGAAGAACATTATTTATGAAATGTGATAAATTTATTTTTGGAACTATATCCTAGGAAATAGAGCTAATTTGATGATTATTTTTCAAGAACATGATCAAAATATGTATGATTCAAACTAATTTCAGCATAAGAGATGACCTTGGTCATTCTATTGAGGAGTTTTTATAGTCAACAACTCACAACTTCTAATTCACATTATATTTTCTTTCACTGGTATTTATGAAATAAAAGTAAAATTAATTGATGTTTTTGAATTAAGAATGAAATTTTAAAATTAATGATGAAAAATATATAAAAATATAATGAATAAAACAAATAACAATATTATAATGGAATGAGATATTCTTGATAAAATCATCAGATCACACGATTATTGTTCTATTACTAGTTTCAAATATACCTAATTATCACACCCCATAATATGTGTAAGCATACTCTTCTCCCTATGATTTTTATTATAAAGTGCACTCAATCGAATTCAACTTACATCCAACTCCTAGATAGTGGTGAAATAATGTAGCAGAAAATGTTAATCCTTGAGTGGAAGGTGGATACAGAAAGATCCATTTACACAAAGATCCCCCTCAGACTAACTCTAAGAAAATAAAAAAATTTAAGCATGAATTATTAATTAAATATGATAAACACTAGATTACTCCCTGAAAACATTCATGGGTCATCTTCTTTATTATATGGAGTAGAATATTTCACTATAAACAAGAATATGTGTAGAGAAAATGAAATGGAATTATAATGAGAGAGGAATGATAAAACATAAATCAAAATATGAAATTAAATTACATAATGAAAATAAAATAAAATATGAGACAACAATTCTTTATAAAATCATCAAAATATCTAACTTAGTGGCAGATCTCTTGAACAGTTATGGGAATAAAAATTTATAAGGAGAGGGGTGAATTAATTTTTCTCCAAAATAAACTTATAAATATGTATCCATGGGAGAGAAGTTAAATTTTATAATTTGGAAAAGTGATATTTGTGAATGTTATTCGATTTACTCTTATATGTATACCCATGAAATTATATCTTTAGTGGGAAAGTTTGGTGAGAGAAATAGTCTACTTAATCTGGACAATTATTCAGGGTAGGAAGACTCTTAGCATTCCAAATATTGTATTTCCAATGAATTTATGGACTTGATATTCAAGGAGAAAAATAAGGCCACAATTATGAATATTTTTCCCCAAGATTTTATATTTCCTGATGTCCAAATTATGATCAATTGGATTGGAAATTGATGATATATGGGACAACCTTAAAAACATTACAGATCTGGATATAAAATTTGAGTCCCAAATTATTGGCTAATTTTTATCCTCAAAATGGTTGATTGAGATTGGGAGCCAAAATAATGAAATTAAAACCAAGAAACAAAAAAATAAAAAATAATAGTTTCTAATTTTGATAATAGTAATGAAATTTATAGAAAAAAACTAATTAAATAAATAAAATAAAAAATTAGGCAATTTATGAAATTAATATCAAAATGATTCTAATTCCATAAAATATGACATTTATCATTGAAATTATTATTCAGTGGGATTAAAAACATTGAAATTATATGTAGAATAATTTATAATATTTTCTCAATTAAATCACCCACACTTGAAAATTTACCTCATGAAAATCATCAAATTCAATGGTCAAAAAAACCATCCCAAAGAATAAATGAAAACATAGCTCAATTTCCCCATAAAAGGAATTTTTGTTTGCCTCATATATGAAAAAATATATACATAAATCCTAAAAAACAATAAAAACACATCCTTCCTATTGTTAATCATCATGATCATGTGGTTCCAACCACCCCATAAGAATATTTCTCTCCTCACTTAAGGATATTTGTGTGTGTTGTTTTCTTTATTCTCAATAACATGTGTGATTTCTATAGGCATTCTATCATCCTAGTATCTATGTTTTATAGATTAGAAAATGATTAAATAACGATGAATTTTTCTTGTTTTATTCTTTGAATGAGGTTTGGTTGGTCTTAAATGTAAATTAATCAGAATAAAAATGAGGAATTTTTAAGAACTATGGTGAAGTAAATAAATGAAAATTGTTTTTCTCGTGAATTTTGTGCTCCTTAACAAACTAAAAAACGAACCACATAGAAATTCCACTATATATTATTTTGAATTAAAACATGTAATTTTATCATCAATGATAAATTTATTTCAAAAATTAAATATTTTTAGCATTTTTTCATCTTGAATTCAGAAACAGATTTCTCTTTATAATGATAATATTGAATAAAAGACAAGAATAATAGGATAATAAAATAATGGTGAACTGATAGCCCATATTTCTAATTAAATCTTAGAAACCTATCTATCTTTCAATAATGTTATTTCTGTCCACCAAATAATCACGAAATGGGGTATTACTTCATTTCATTACAACTAAAATAAATTATGTAGAAAACCAAAATAAAACTAATCTTCTCTCTCCCCCTGACATGAGTTCAAGAATAATCATGAGTTTAACGTCTAAATCACGTTATAATGGGATAAATGGATTTTATTGGGTCTATATATAAATGTATTCTATGGATACTATAGTCAAAATAAATTTCATAAGTAAATGTCGGACCAAAATAAGATTTGAATGATAAAGGGATTTCAATGTGGTGCCTAAATCATACTTAGCACATTAGAAAAACTCTAAAAGAATTAAAAAAAGACTAAAATAGCTAGCTATATATCACAGAACATATATAAATACTCTCAATAAAATTATAAATGTAAATAAGATACCAAAATGTTTTTAGAAACATCTCATTTTGGGAAATATTTTCAATTTCGATTAATATACTGTATATGAGTTCTACATTCTATCAAACATCATCATGTGAAAAGATAAAAAATATAGAAACAATGTCCATCCATAAAAGAATTAAATCCTAAAATATTTAAATCATAAAAATTTTCAACAATACCATGTTGGTTTGTATTTTCCAATGTATTTGATTCATCTCAATAATACTAAAATTACACCAAAAATTTAAAAATTGAAATACATAAAAAATAAAAAAAATTATGAAAAATAAAATAGAATAACATAAAAATTACTAAAAATATATTGTAATCTCTCACACATTACTATTAAATATACTAAACACTTTTTATCTCAAATAAGATCAATAATTTAGTGCATATATAATTTTAATTAGGAAGAGAATAAAATAAACCAAAGGTATGATCGAACATTATTTAGTTTTTTGTGGTATCCATGAGTTAGGATACAAAATTTTAACAATTTAAAACCACATTAATGAAATATAGAAACATAACAAAGAAAAAATATAGGGAAATAAAAATAAAAAGGAAAGAAAATAGAAAATTATTTACTTATATCCCCAAGAGGGTGCTTTGTTTTTAATACACATAATCAAACAATTATAATGGATTATCCCAAGTCAGATGGTGGTCGTGGTTTCATTGAGATGAACCACCACCTAAAACAATTACTGGTTTCCATGATTATAAAATAATAATGGAGACCCCCAAATAAGATAATAATGTTAGCTACCCACAATAAATAAGAATGATATAATTTTATGTCCATAGTTGGAGGAGAAATGAAGACAGGGGTGCTCTATGTTGACTTTTTTTGTGTCATAATCCACATGGTATACATGTTTTTGTAGATGAGGAAGTCACATCACAACATTTTCCTTAAAATATTTCACTAATTTGATAAAACACCACTACTTTTATGACATAGTTTTTAACATCCATCACTGACACAATTTGTTATGCAACATAAATTTCATAAATAACCAATGTTAGTAAACAATTCTTCTGAAATAAGATTAAAACATGAAGAATCGATAATTAATTCTATTATTTCAAGTAAGTAATCAAGAAAATTACTCTCTTATATTAGGTCCACTGGAACTCAATCTCAACAGGTGCATCATCAACATAATCATCCAAATAAAGAGAGATATATAGGTGTTCTTATTTTTCCTTATCAAGCATTAGATGATCATGTTTCAGGTTATCTTTAACATTTAAATTATAGTATTATACCAAAAACTATTGATCTCCCATAATTATATCATAGGAAATGTGTTATTTAAAAATCATCATAAAATGGTTGAGTGTGGGATTATGTTATTATTACCATTAGTAGTTATTTATCAACCATCTTAGGTTCTTTAACATAAAAATTTAATGGTGAAATTTCAACCACCACACCTTTTGGATATGGTTCTGGTTTATGTAATGTAACTCAATTCCTCTATCTCTCCTTTTTCTACCCATAAAATTTCAGCTTCATTATCCATTTGTGGTGAGAGATATAGATAAAATACTCTCGATAATTATTCTAGAGGATAGACTCATCATATTACACATCTCCGATTATACAAATATTTAGGGCCCTAATATCATTAAAATCAAGTTACTACATATTTAATAAATATGTTCCTTTAATTTTAATCATTCCCCATGTAATATTTTTGACCAATTGGATCTTACATTGAAGATATATGGTCCCATCATTAAATGCTTTCAGATCAGAGCACAAATTAGAAGGCTCAACTTTTGACAAGGTTTGGGCATTCAAATAAAATATTAAACATGGGGTAAGGATGAATTAAATGAATCCCAAAGGACATATAATAATAAAAAAATAATTTGTTAATATTTATAAGTTTATAAAATGTTTAGCCATAATAGAAAAATAAATTAAAATACTTAAAATTCAAAATTATTCTATTTTTTCAATTAAGATCCAAATTATTCTAGAACTATAAAATGTACACAATAGTGTAATAATATCAATTTTATGGGTTAAAAACATTAAAATTAAAGGTAATATAATTGAATATATTTTTTCTATCAAGATTTTACTCATGTTCATAGATGGAATTAGGTGTGTATGAATGCATCAAAGAAGGAATATATGGAAATATGTGAACTTGCATCTCTCAGGCTAGTTAAATATTTACTGCACATGAAATGTCTACCTGTCTAAATATTTCATTAAAATGGGTTTTTAAAGTGATAATATTAATATTTCATAACATGTTAATTCAATTCTTTTGCTACTATTTGAAGTGACCTTATACCTATGGTTATCAAGTTCCTTATATTTTCATATCTGTGTTTTAATAATCAATGTTCCCTATGATCTACGGAGTCTGTTAACCATTTTATTTAAATTATGCCTCATTATCATGTATTTGAATTTCTCGAAAGTGGTAACAATATCACACCTCATGAAATAGAGAAGAAACCTCACATTTCCCCACAGAATCCAATGGATGACCAGCTCCACAATTGTTTTCTATGAGTCTAGTAATCTTTTGAGGGGGAGAGAAAACTAGGTGTTCTTTAATTGTTTGATCTAATGAATGAGTTATAGATAAAAAATCAGACCGTGTTTACTAGTATGGTATTACCTCAGGCTATATCATTTTGGATAAATTATGTCCAAAAGATAATTAGTACCATGGAGACCTTTTTGAAGAGGATAGCGAAGCTACATACTGATATATTATGGGGACCATCCAGCCTTGGTGGGACATTTTAGAACATGTTGTACTGCCTGGGGATCTAAATGGAATGAATTTGAGAAGAAGTTTCAATTTCTAATCCACCTAAAATTGTAGCGGTACGAAATGGCTTGAGTGTTCCTATAGTTGTCATATGGGGGTGTGTCCAAGAAGGAATGTGATCATAAATTTAAGCAACTAGTTTTTTCTACACTTTTTGAAACTTGTAAGATATATACTATGATACACATTAAATATGGTATTTTTTAAGAAATTTATTTATATGTGAATGTTTATTACATGAAAAAACATGATGACGTGGTGAATAAAGATCTTATCACTAAATAGAAATGGAAGGATTCCCCATGTTTCTAGTATTTAGTTCTTATAGGACTATCTAGAAGTTCATGTTTGGGAAATAGAAAGTGTTTCTTCGAGAATTTTGGTGATGATAGCTATTGGTAGGACAAATACAAGTGTGTTCCACCATCTCAATAATTATATTACATATTTTACTCATGATGAAGAAAATATTTTTTTATTATATTTTTTTATCTTATCTATGTAAAATTCATTATGTATTTAGATAAATATATTATGTATGAAATTCAATCTCTTAAATTCTAATTTTTTATCTATGTCAAAATTTTATCTATTCTTAAGGAGTTCATATATTTATTATGAATGTTATAAACCTAAAATTTTCCCTAATTATAAATCATTATTCTATAGAATATGAATATTAAATATAGATAAAATTTCTCTAATTTTACAATATGGTAATGTAAATTAACCTAAATAATAAATATTTCTTAAAAAAATAGTAGAGAAAAAAATAATTTCAATTATTTCATAGACTAAAACACATAACTATGCTATGTAAGTTCTCAAAAACTAAGTAATGATGTTATAATATTATATATTATCTTCTGATAGGTTTAACTGAAATATAAATATTTTCACAATGGATAAAATCCTTACACATTTTAGTAATTATTGAATGTCTTACATATTTCAGTTAATGATGAGTTTCATATATATTTGGATTATTGAATTTTTCTAAAGTCAAATAGATCTATCTTTTTAGATGGATTTTATTAAATATATTTTTGAAAATCAAAATATGAGTATATTATACAATAAGAAAAATAAAATATTAAGAAATTAAAGGTTCATAATCCAATTCTTATAAATATTATATTTATTATGTTATACTGTGAGAAAATTATCAATCCCTGATTATTTTTAATTAATTTCATACATATTTACTATTATTTAGAAATTCTTCATTGTGTATTTTATGGACTATTTTTAAAAATATTTCATTTTTATAATATAATATTCATTTTCTCAAATACTTAATTATAGGAAATTGAATCCCTAATACTATTAAAGAATGGATTGACTAAATCTGATGTGGTTCATTATTTTTAATGATATGAATTTATTTCAGGATTCCTAACTTATATTTTTTAGGAATAAACATTTTCAATAGTTATGAATAATTTAAGTTGAATAATTGGAATGAATCATTTTATAATGATATTTTAATAAATAAAAATAATTAAGTAACATGAGATAAATAGACTCACTAAGAAAAAGTTTTTATCAAAATACCATTACACTTTTCTTGAGGATACTCATCATAAAAATCCTAATTTCTAAAGTGAATGAGTGTCTCATCTTTTTTTGATTAATCTAACTAATTATGGTTTTCTCTATTTTAATTTCATTATCATATCAAATGTATGTGTGTTTTGTATTGTTTTATGTTTTATGACAAATAATAAAAATATTTATGATTATACATCTATTAAATGTTAGGTTATTAATTGGCCAGGGAAACCCCTTGAAAATTCTTGTTTTATATATTTTCACCTCTATAAGAAAAGTCAGTTTATAATTGGCTTATGAATCCCCCTGAATATTAATATTCATTGTGGGTGTTAGTCCTTTAAAAGTTAAGGGGGGTTTGACGACTATACAAATAATTATTTTGATCCAAAATACTATAAAAATATATTATATTTTTATTTAATACTCTACACTTTGTTTTAAATTTATTATTTTTTCAATTCACCCTACAACCAGTTGACTCGAAACCCAATTATCATCTTATTGAAAAAATGGGTTCCCATATGCATGATAAAAAACCTCAAGGTTTTAAAATAGATGTGGGATATAATATATAAGAATTTTTTTAGATGGAATTACACATTAAATAACATGATTTTTTGTATGTGAATGTGTGCCAAATTTGTATGGTCAGGTTTTCCATCGACAACAATTAAATGAATTTTTTCTTCTTTCATTGTCATCCAACTCAAGACCATCCATAGTACTATGATACATAAAAAAAATTAATCTATGGAAATTTGGGATCATATTGGGAATTGATAGAATAAGAGGAGATTCCTAAAAAGGATTTGGGAACATCTTTTATATTGGATGGAGGTTATGATGAGTCAAGAAAAATATAGTTAGAGAAACATTATATGGGTTTAATAGAAATACCATGGGAATCATGGTTGTTTGATGGTTGTTTATAGATCTAGGGCCTCACTAAAAGCATTTTTTCATGGAGGAATAGTTCAAATTAAATGGGTTGGGAGTTAAAGGTTTTATCAATTGAATAATGTGAACATGATAATATTAACTAGAAACATGATTGTAATCCACTGAGCCACACAATCTATATGTCACATCATATGACTTCTAGATTTTATATGTAATTATAAATATCATTTGTCATGTAAAATTTGGTACATTTAATTTTTATGGGATTGAGTGAATCGACATGTAAATGATTACATTCCAGGTCAATGTGTCAAACCCATGAACCATGTACATCTTCAAACAATCCTTTTATATTAAAGTTGTTTATAATCATGAATTAGTTGAACATAAAAAGTTCCACATGGAATAAAAATTTGTATTTCATGATAATTATGTGTATTTGTTATGATAAGACTTGTTGTGTATCTAGATTACATGCCTACCATGCGACAGTGTTCTATATGTCATGTACTATGAATATATGTCATAAACTTCAATATTTGTCATAGACACCAGATATAGTACATGAAAAGATTTTCCAAGTGACCTATATGATATTAATCATATGTAACATGTTATTAATACCATTTACACAAGGAAAAGGCCACTAAAACATGTGAATAACTACTTCATATGGAACACAGTAAGTAAAATTTGTAAATAAGTAGTTCACCATATAGTTTTTTATACTAATCATATATTCTTACATGGGTATCAATTTTTTTTGCATGAATGATCCATTATAAGTTATTCTATATGTAAAAATTGATTGTATATATATTATCACCCATAAAGAATTATTTTAAGGTCATTATAGTTTGGGAGTTTCATATATTAGATGGGATGATGGGGGTGTTTTTTGGATGTTTAGAGAAATCATGGTGTACAAAAGCCCCCTGAAATATTACCATATCTAGGGAGGATGAACTTAATATACGTAATGATAAATATAACCCCCTCCTATATTTTTATGATTAATAGTTCCTCCACTTATATATTTGATAACCCCTTATCAATACACATTACACATGATAAGGTGTGGGTCCTATGTAGGTGTCCTTAATCCCTTCAATAATGTACATTAGTTAAGGACATGTAGGTAACCCACTATTATATATATTGACTAATGATATATATGTAACAAATGTGAGTTATTTAGGGATCTTGGTTTCATTGATTAAATAGTTATTTTTGGTTTCTTTCTTGTCTAAGAATTCTATGTAGCTGAGTCTTGAACATTGATATTATTCTTGGACATATATAATTATTAAAATAAATCATGTCAATGATTATTATATTTTTATTATATTCCTTTTT
The DNA here is from genome assembly GCA_963277665.1 of Viscum album. Lineage (NCBI taxonomy): Eukaryota > Viridiplantae > Streptophyta > Magnoliopsida > Santalales > Viscaceae > Viscum > Viscum album. The sequence goes on along the minus strand of OY728120.1, from coordinate 1,758,302,663 downwards.
TCTAATATTTTTTTAGACAATGCTACTAGATATATTTATATAGAACCCTACCTATGCATCATTCCCTCGTATGTAGTTTCTATACAGATGGAACAAATATTAATGATGATCTTCAAAGATGTAGAGATTTTGCATAATATAATTTATATTTTTTCAATATTTTTAGTGATTTTTCCATAATTTATGTGATGTGGAGTTATAATATATAGTAGTTTTGTGTTATTCTACTTCGTGGTATTTTTGGGAATTTTTAAATTTTCATATTATTATAATGGGTCTTTTAAAATTTTTAATCATTTTTATTTACCACATTCATGATGTAGTATACATTATATTTGTCTATATTGATTTTAACTATTATATGAATTGTTATAACGATGTTTTTTTAAACATATTTATTGACTATTCCCTCCCATGATGTTACTTATTCAAAATTATCGATATCCCCTGGCCTATTGATGGCTAGATTATGCTGGTACACTCATCATACATTATAATAAGATGAGACCCCATTCCTGTAGTTATATTTGATATAATTTATAAATTATTTGTATTAAAGTTTCCAAAAATACTTGATGGAATTCATGGTAGATAACCAATATGTCTTTATAAGAGCATAACTAACTATCATATAACCAATGTAGCATCATAACATAACTCTAGTATCCTCCTTGAGTATCAATTGATACTCTAGTTATTATATGATGGTACCTCATACTCTATGGGGATGCCAATATTTCATCTTATGTCTAAAAAAATCTTATCCACCTAAAAAATTCACCATTATCTCATTAAAATTTACACAAATGAATATTAAACTATATATTACGTAGTTAATAACTTACAACCAGAGTGAGGGTTATTATGCCAAAAACCAATAACAAAGTCAAATTATTACCACCATAAGAAATTCTGTAATATTATTATATAAAAATAAATAAAGATATACTTTCTTACGTAATGCATCCAAGGAATCTCTAACAATATCAATAATATTTTATAAAAACACATATTAAACAATGTACCCTTTGACATGAGTAATACCTATGTGAATTAAAATACTTAAAAATACTTCAACACAATATAATGTCTCATCCAAATAATTTCAATTATGAATTATACTCTAAAAGGTACATAACCTCAATCCTAGATTAGAAACACGAACGAACACTACAAAAAAATATTCCCATAAACATCAGAATCCATACCACATTCATGGATTAGAAAATAATAAAAGAACAATATGATTCTATTACTGTACAAAACATTAGTGACTGGGTTTTTTAAACACAAATTAATTTATAAATTTCCACATATGACACTCAATATATCCACATAATATATAATAAAAACAATATTATGATTTCACAATATACAAACAATAAATAGAATTAATGTAATGAATGAAAATTTATACATATCTAATTGGTCTAAAAATACAATGAATAAAATATCAATCTATCTAATATCACACCTCTCATCCACAATAAATGTTTTACCTCACTCCAACCAATATTTAAATCTTGGTAACAACATAATGTAAACATGAACAACGTATACATATATTTCTCCAAGTAATATTTGGATTAATAAGAATATTAACAATTAAATATTAAAACATATAGAAGACTTCATTGGGATTAAAACATTAGTGTAAAAATCAAATTACTAAGATAAATAATGTACAAGTGAAAATAAGATCGATTTTTTGGGTGATGATAAGAGTTTTGAATGAAAATTTTTAAAAAATTTAGGACATTCACTTTGTTAATGATTCTATGGTGAAAATATTCTAGGCTATAAAATTTATTAAATTATTTTACCTTTGTGATAATACAGGGGAAAAAATCACAAAAAAAAATTGCATATTTTTCTCTTGTTAATTATAATAGAGTAAAGTTAAACAACATATTAATGGAATCCTCTTGGTCATAATTATTGAGTGTGACCCACATGAATTATTCACTTAATGGGAATCGATATAAATCATTTTTAATTAATAATTTTAATTACAATTATCCTCAAAATCCATGGGAAAATGGGAATTAAATAATATTTTTATTTATCACTCGAGGAACCAATCCCATACATTTATGAAAATAAAAATATTAAAACATAGGATTTAACCCACTTCTAATATCTAGAAAAAAACATAGGTTGTCCTGATAGAATTATATTCATTTATCCAATCCAATATATTTGTAAAAATAATGGGGGTTACCAATGCTACCATAATTAGACACAAATCACCTAAAAAAGATCTAAGATCAGTTTTTTCCATCCCATTGTTCTACCTCACTTAATCTAATAAGGAATAAATCTAAAATCACTACAGTACTCAAAATCTCCCATGAAAACATAAAATACTTTACATAGGAAGATAAAATACATATATAATTCATCAAAGTCATTATTCAATAAATTTCAAATCATATTGGTCTCAAAGAACATGGATCATTTTAGTGTATAAGCTAATAATTACTTCCCTTATCAAGGACCATCCCCTTTATAATTTAAATTAAATCCAATTATTTATATTACTTATATTCTATAAAGGTATACAACAATTGTCCAGTAATATGATAGTCTATAGATAAAAAAACCTAGAACATGAAATATGGGAAACTAAATTTTATAGTTTATAAATTACGCAACATAGTACATCAAAACCACTATATCAAAACAAATAATTAGCGTATAACATATTCCAGAGAAGTATTTATTTTAAGATTATTTAATATATATATATATATATATTACCATCAATTTAAATAATTAAACACTATAAAATCATTGAAAAAAAATCACATCTCAGTAGATATATTCAAAAAGATGTTATACATTGTAAAAGACCAGAGTAATATAATACACCATTTTAAATATTTATGTTACCCAATAAGGTTTACCTATCAAAAAAATATCTCTTCATGTATTTGATTCCTAAATTTAAAATAGTGAATATATAAATCATTAAATAAATACACTAGAGACTCCCATGATAAAAACCCATTATTACTGATATTTATTAACTAATTTTACTTAATTAAAATATTGGTAAAAAATCATGAAAGAACAAATACTTATATAATAATAGACATAAGTGATAATCATGTTAAATAGAGGGTAAAAACACTCCATAAACTAATATATTGGTATTCCATTAATATATTTATTCTATCCTAAAAATATTATAATTTCATTCATCTAGTCAATAATCATAGTAAATAAAATAACCCAATTGATAATGAAATCATAGATAATAAATTATTTTCATAACTAAATATTTATTTGATATTTGTACCGATTTTTCAATATTAATACTAAAATAAAAAAATTCTCTTCAAAACTAATTTTAAAATTGACAACCAAATATTTTTCAAATAAAATATATTCTACCCATATAATAATAATTATATTCATTCTCAATAGAGAAGTATAACTAATTGGAATCCATGTAAATGAAAACTTTAACTAGTAATTTATCAGTAGAATGAAAAATTAATCTTTTTTATATCACATTAAACATATTATAACATGATCCACCATATTTAAAAAAATTAATTTTACATGTATCAATGACAACATAAATATAATTTAGAAATATAAATTTAATAACATGGATATTGTTTCAGAAAGTAATTATCTTGAAACCCCCAAAATAGTAGTGGATATCAAACTTATACAATATATATGTTTTTAACACTACACATTTTTTCCATTATCAACATCGTATTAAAAGAACTAAACAAAAAATATTCAAGTTTTAGGATCATAATACCAAATGAAAATCAATATAATTTGATATAACGCAGTGATATATTATATTTAGGTTGAATATTTATGCTCTAATTTAAAAATTACCGTGGGATTATCTGAAATTATTATATATAAAAAATTAATAATAATCTAGAAACCGAAAATATTATTTTTATGTTTAAAATATTTGTTGTTTCAAAAATTATTGTATAGTTGTACATCATTCAAAAGGGACCAACATTTATATTTTTTTATTTTCAAAAATATATATAAAATAGGCATTTTAAAAGCCTTTATTTAAATAACTAATATATTTTTTCCATATGAGAATATATTTTTAATACTAGTACACCACCCAATATAAATGATTACAATTAGGTTTAATAAAAGATTAATTTTTTAATAAATTGTGGTAGATTAATTAGGATTGATTTAATTGAATAATTTACTCAAGAATCATGAGGTTTCTCCAAAATAAAAAGATAAATATTTTGTCTCCAAATATAGACGTTTATAGAGATAATCGATGTATGAAATTAAGGAAATGGTTTTATGCGAGATATAAATATTAATTAAAAAAATATTAAATATCTTTTTTGGGTGATGTTAAGTAACACAAATAATTTGAAAATGATTTAAATATATTTACAAGAGATAAAATTGAGATATGGTACGTGGGGAGGTTTAATTTTCTCAAAAAAATTCCCTTAAGATAGTTTCTTTTGATATGATAGGAAATTTACTCAATATAGTAATGTATATAAATTAAAATATATAGTTAGAGATTTATATGATATATATTAATAAAAATATATTTTGTTGTTAAATATTTGGAAATGTGTGAGATACTATATCTAATACTTTTTCAGTATTTGTTTTTTATTTTCAGACCATTGAACTTTTGTAAATTATAATCATGTTTTTTTATTTCATAGAAGAAATATGTTTTTATTATGCATAAAAATCTATTAAGAGTCAAGAATATATTTTTTTGATATGAAATCCAAGGATTTATAACATGTACAATAATGATAAAATTAATAAAAAAATATTTTAATACCTTTCATATCTATCATTCTCACAGGAAATAAAAAATCAATATATGGATATATATTTTTCTATAAAGGCTATTGAGGTGTTTTTTTCTTCTTGCAGATTCAAGGTATTTAATCATTATAAGGAACTATAAGATATTTTTAGATAATAAAATATCATTGAGTAGTCAATCCTTATATTTTTTAATATCATAATTTATTATAGTTTAAGGTCATACAATGGATATTTATAGTAACACATTATTGTGTATAGGGCCATATAATTATCCTTTTGGAAATCACATTAATTACATTAGTAATACCATATGAATTGAGATGTCACCCATGTCAAACCCGAATTTTTTGACACAAATTGAATTTGAACATCTTAAAAACATGATGTGTCAAATTTTGTGTGGTTATGATCATTATATGATTTTATATGATAATTATTTATTTTCTCAAAATCTGGATGCTTGAAATTTCATATTGTTATTCAAAATTTGTTGGGGAAAATCAGTCACCGACAAAAATCGATTTTCTTTTATATTTACGGAATTTAAGATTTTTATTTAAAATTTATTTTTCTTCAATATTTATTAATTAGTATATCTTAATATTTATATTAATGTTTGTGAATTATTTATCCCAATTAAGTTGATATCAAAGAGAATCCTTCAATATATTAATTTTTTCATATAGAAGATATATGTGAGTAAATAATATTTATCATAATATATTGATATTTTTGATCTAATTTATAAGAAAATAATATCATATTATCATCATTGTAAGAAAAATATCATATGTATTTTATACAATTCTTAATTCAATAAGAAATCTTCAACAATTTTTATATCATGTATCATTGTAAAAAATGTTAAATAATAAAAATTACAACTGTTTCAATGGGAATTTATGGATTTTACAATAAAAATATATGAATACAGTAATGAATTTATCAATCATGTAATCCATGTGGTATTGAACACTAATTATTCTGGTAAAAGTTATGATGAAGTCACATATGTTAGGAAATGTATGTGAATTAAACCATTATAATTCAATACTAAGATGAAAATATTTGATTAGTAAACATTAAAATATTACCTCTTTATGGATTACAACAAATTATCCTTTATTATGAAATTATAAGATTCCCCATAATAAATATTATTATCACTATTTGAAATAATTTGAAATTTAAATCATTTACATTTTTAAAGGGGAATCATAGGAACAATTCTCACAAAGTTGAATTTAATGATGGTGTTCATGATGTGAATTACGAATAATTAATCTCCTTGATTTCATATAAATTACTATGCAGTGATGTAAAGGAAAATAGAAATCTTTTTAATAAGTGATTCAACTTTTTAAAGAGTGGAAATTATTTATGATGTGTCAAAGATAGATTAATAAAGATTAAAAGGCTAAAAAATACCATATGAATATAAAAAAATAGAAATGATGTATATTATATAATGATAAATAAATTAAAAATGATTAAGGTTAGAATAAATTAATGTTTGAAAACCAGAAACATCCAATCAAAGGTACAATATGTTTAAAACGGTTCCTTTTTGTGTAAAAATAAATATTATAGATAATGAATTCTCATATAAAAATATATTATACTAATATTCAGCTAATTATGATAACTAATTTTATGAAGAAGAAGAAAAAATAATGATAAAATATGAGGAAATAATGATGACTAAAATATCCTTCATGGAGACTGGAAATTTAGAGTTATATAATTCTTCCTTAAAAACAGTTACAATACAAATGAATTTTCCTAAAATGTTAAACAAAGAAAATTTTTGTAAAGGAAATTAAGTTCATGAATTTATATTTTTTATTAAAAATAATATAATTTACGAAATTATATTTTCCATAGTAATACCATAAATTTTATTTTGGAAACCAAAATATTATTTATTATATTGTTTTAACATTTTAAAGGATATACAATGTTTGACTATTGTAAATACATAATTGATGTTGTTGAATGTACCAAATATTATTTAATTAATTAATATTATAAATGAAATTTAATGATTAGTTTAAAAAACACCACATCAAATTCGATCAAAATTCCTTTAATATATTTTAATAAAATAATTTGTGGTTATAAACTAAAACAAGAATTATTTTTGCATTAAATGATATAAAGAACTAGTAAATTGTTTAAAATTTTTATATATAAGAAATATTCACCCAAAATATATAAGTACAAAATATAAAATAAAAAAATTTCTAGTAATTATGGTATAATTACACATTGAATTGTTCTATTAAAAAAATAGTCTGAAACAGAAAATACTAAAATGTAGTATTAATATTTTGACAGAGAAAACTGGTCATCTCTGATGGAATCTCATATTTTTTATAATGTAATAAGGTATGTGTATTTATATATGATATGTGTTAGAGTGTAAAATATATTTTTCTATATAAATTATATTTAATGAATTATGGGGGATAAAACCTGAATTATTTGAATAAGTTATAATGCAAATAATAACCATTGAAAAATGAGTTAATAAACCAGTTTGTGATTGTTGAATAAATATATGGAATATGTGATTATGAAGAAAACCCCACTGAGAAGTATCCTGTAATTCTCCCTACATACGTGAAGAAATATTTGGGCTCAATATACATGATATAATTGGAATATGAGTAAATAGTAATATTTATAAGTTCATGTGGATTATAAATCCTTAATAAAAAACTAATCTCGTATTATTGAATATGGATTACTATATCACATGAATGGTGAGAAAGAAAACATTAAAATTATTTGATTGGTTTGATTAATGTGATATTAAATTTCAAAATGTTATATCATTGATGACCAATGTAAACATTATATAAAAAACTGTAAATAAAAATTTTAATTTGTGAATTTGTTTTTAGATGATGGGATGAAAACAAATATCTAGAGTGTTTATATGTTATGTTATAATGGAAATGATATGAAATTTCATAAAAATATGTGAATTATAAATATTTTGATATGGTTACATATTGGAAAAGGGTTAAACTAAAAAAGTAAATATTTTTCAAATTTGTAGAGGATAATAATTACTAGAAAAATCATATAGAAGAAATGATATCTCTATGGAATTGAAACATGGGGGTCATGTATAAACAAACAAGATAAGACTCACTAATAAACAAGTTGATTTAAGAGTTTCAAATTATAAATAACTATTAATTATTTACATTAAATATGGATGAATGGAATAATAGATAAAAAAATTATAAGCATGTTAAAATTATAACATAAATTACATTATATTTGATAAATTCATATTTTTTAGGCCATTTTCCATGAAGCTAATTGATATAGAAAATTATTTAATTATTTTTTCAGATGAATTTTCATATATAAGACATTATTTATACATACAAAAAAGAAATTATAGGGTTTAAAAATATTCAAAATATTTCAATCGATTGATGTGAATGAAATAGGTAATTAAATAAACAATCTTTTGGACAATACTAAAATTTAATACACAGAAAAAAGTTAGAATCATGCCCTAAATTTTAAGGAATTAGTTAAGAGTTTAGTTCACTATACACTAAATAAAAAATATATTTACTTAATGGAATAATCAAATATTAGTATAAATTTAAATAATATTGTAATATAATCCAGAAATATCATAATATTTTTAGAGACATGTTACCCATATAATAAATAATGTACAGAATCAAAGCCTTTTGAGATAAATTTTAGACATAAAACAGATGAAATGTGAAAAAATATTTTCTAAATATTGAATATTTTTCATGATTTTTCATTTATATATATATTATCATGATAAAATAAAAAATGTAAGAAAGGTTTATGACTGTGTATACAATATAATATCAATTAGGTACTCACCAAATAGAGGATCATATAATATCTATAATTAAAAAAATGGGAAATATTTTTTATCGTTGTGATTTCAAGGTCATTAAAGTTTCTTTATATTATAAAATGTATCTTAATATTAATGTTGGAATTGAAGACATACCCTCAAATACATCAAAAAATCATGAGGATCATTATGAAGATGTATGTGTGATAAATGATTATAATGTTGATCCGCATTGTCTAAGTGTTTAAAATGTGGGAAAATCCCAAATGAAGAATTCAGGTTATTAAATTCCTATAGAATTTTATATATCCATATATACAATCACAAAGATCAAATAAAGTTTTCCTAATGGATATAAAATTTATTAATATAAATAATGTTCTTAAAGTTCATTTTTATATATAAAAATATTAAGGATTTTTCACTTCATAATGTTTGATGAAATGTCCACTAGTATAAAAGGAAACTCTATTTAATGAAAGAAAACATTCAATATTGTTACTCAATGATAATAAAGTGCTCGAGATTCATGATCTTAAAGAAAGTAAAGACGAAAAATATCTTATATTCTGAAGAAAAAAACATAAAATTACTAATTTTAGGCATGATTATTAATGTAATAAACTAATTCAAAGTCAAATATCAAGATTTTGAAAAGTTTTCTACTCAAAAATTAATAATTTTTTAAAAAACATATCATTGAGATTAATATCATTTTATGAGTCCAAATTAATCAATGTAATAAGATTTTATTTATATTGTAGTATAAATAAGTATTTATGAAACTGAAATATTATAAAATATATAATTTCAAATTTATTTGAATTTACATATCAGTTTGAACTATATTAAGGAACAATGTTGAAGGAATAGTTTTAAATAATAAATATTATATATATTTTATTTGTAGTTTTCTTTTTTCTGATAACTTATTAACCAATCATCTTAATTTCATTTACTCCATGTAAATGATTTCAAATTAATGTAACTGAATCCCAGGTTATCTATGAAAAAATGGATTTTATGTGATTTAATTAGGATACATGGCTATAAAAATGTTTTTGAAATATCTACCCAACATAATTTTAATTACTTCATGATTCATTATTGGGATATAATACTAATTATTTTATTCTTTTTAAATATTTGGGGATGATATATTTCATATAATTAAATGTAACATTATTATATTACCTTAAAAATTGAAGTTTAATATAGGGTTTGATCATAGGTAACCTCAAAAATAATGAGTATTATACAAAAACATGATGGCATGGTAGTTTATGTGAAATGAACACTATATATTAGATGTATTAATACAATTTACATAATCATATATAATGTGATACCCCTATGTCACTATTTTATTATACATGATATAATTGAGCCTTATTTTGAATATTTGAATTGTTTTTTATTTTTAATATTTTTTATAATTTGTATTTTTTGAGGTATATTAATCACACCATGCCCTAGAGGTTTCAGGACCTGAAGAGTCTTGTGTCATAATATTTGATTTTGGGATTGATTTAGGACCTTTTAGCTTCATGGAATTAATATTTTTATGAGTATATGGAAGTGGTATTTCTGAAATTTACCCTCTTTAAAAATAATTTAATATTATATAGGGTTGTTAACATCATTATTTTATAGTAAGGGTGATGGTCATTCCCTGATGGGTGGTTTTTATATTATCATGATACCCTGAACAAGTGCAACAGAGGTTCTTAGAATTTAATATTAGAGGGGTTGTTGGGAACACATGATAATCAGTTATTCCTAGATATGTTGTGCCATTAAATGAAGTGGTTGGTTAAACTGTCATCTTTGTATATAGTAGAGCTTCAGGCGGTGTCCAGCAATACCACATCATTATGAAGTCTGCCATGATTTTTATGTGGTGATTTTCCCTTCACATAATAGATTCAATTTGTGTGAGGATTCCTTTTTCCCTTATTCACTTGTGTCAACCTAGAGATCCAAAACAGTAACTCCCACCATGTCCAAAGTTTTTTTAAGCACCAAATAATGGATTTCAAGTAGTTTTCAAACATAAAAATATCATTTTTTATTATTTTTCTCTAGTCACATCCCATATTCAATTTCCTTTTGTTGTTCATTTTTATCATGAAACCTATAAGATTTAATAGTATAATCTAGTGTTTTTTATTAAGATAAGCATGATTATTTGACCTTCGATAACTCATAAATACCACTTCCATTAATTTTTAGGTATTTTACATCAATAGAAACAGGTTTTTGGCTGATTTATATAAGTGTATATATGAAAATATATTATTTTAAAATTCATCAAATCATTATTATTTCTAAATTAAATGTTTTCATGTTAAACACATTTATGATATCGATAAGGGGTTTATTAAATTCATCCCATGTTTTCTATACTTTTAAGAGGGGATATTATATGAACATCATGAGTTAATTTTGAACTAAATTATTGTTCATGATTGGTGCTTATAATAATTTATTAGAGTATCCACTTAAGTGTATTTTATTATTAACAATGTTTTTCCCATATAACTGTTTCCAAAAAATTAAAACAATTTTTTAATGGTTTATTTCACTTAATGGATGTAAGGGTTTTTATGTGAGTCTCATGGGTGGAAATATTTGGTTTTAAAATAATTAACTATATTTTTAAATTGAATAATCATTGTATATAGTAAAATTATATTTTTTTAACCTGGTTTTTTGATGGAGTTAAATGGATATTTGGAATTGGATTATAATTAATGATTCTATGGTGGGTGTTCCATTTATGTTTTAAAAAAAATAATTCTAAGATCATTTTAAAGGCCATGTTGATACTCCATTAAATATATTTTATTTTATTATTGTATACCCAAGTAGTCATCCCATAAATTTTTTTGTCTCTAGTAGAATTTTTTTAATACCCAAAATATTAGTAGGTAATTTCATTTTTGTACTATGGTGAATAGTTTTTTCATAGGAATCATAAAAATAATATGAACCATGGTATACATTATTGAGATATAATGTTATAATATAGGATAAAAATTAGAAAACACTGTCAATGGTATATAAAACATAATTAAGAAATATTTAAACGGAATGATTCCTTATTTAAAAAATTTTAATGGACATGGAATCTTTTTTAGAGATTTGTCACTAAAAACAAATTTTTATCATTTTATTGGTTGTTAAAATTCATGAACAAGAATATATAGTTAATTATTTTAAAAAAAATGTTCTAGTGAACCAACTACAAAATTATCCCACTTTCCAAGATCCAAATCATCACTAAATGCATAGTGCTCATAGGAAAAACATTCTACTTCGTAGTATGGATATTGTTTCTAGGTAAACCATGCTTTTGGGATGATTTTTGTCTTACCATATCTTCCCATTGTTAGTCCTCTCACTATAACATTATTTTCATGAAAAAATACATAAAATAGAAATATCCCTAGCTATAAACCTTTTACACCCTAATTTAATACCTAATTTCTTGAATAATACCAATGTCAATTCTTATAAAAATAATGATAACACTATTACAAATTGTTATTACCAAAATTTGAAATATTTCAGTGTTAAACTACATATTTAGCTGAATTGGATGTAATGATATACTCAGTTATTATATATATCATAAATATTATTCCTAATATGATTGTCATTCATATTACATTATCCTCACAATGATAATAGATCAGATTGATCTGTTGTAAAAGATGTGTTACATTCCATTAACCCCTAGAATTCTTATTTCCCCTTTAACAAGAAACTCATCTAGTTTTACATTCTAAATTATTGTCAAATTGTTCTAATTGAATGTATTTTTATTTTATCAGAAATGATTGATACATTAAGAAAAAAATAAAATAAAAAATATAAATACATAACAAGAAATATTAGACATATACCTAGAATATAATTATGTGAATTACTATCCATAATCTATTTTTATACCCTCAATTGTTTTTTATGTGTTTTAAAAACATATTTATTAGTCTATAATTTCACGTCAAATTGCTATATATTTTATTATTATATACCATTTGTATAATTTATACACTAGTTTTGTATAATTAATTAATACAAACATGGTGTAAGATTAATACACATAGGGTGTGAAATTAACATGAGAATAGTGTGTTATGTTTTTATACACACACTATGTATAATTAATTGTTATGCATTTTATAGTTAATAAACATGTGTTTTATAATTAATTAATACACATGTGATGGGAAATTAATATACAAATGATCAAGTACACATTTACACTGATAAAATGCCCATAAAAAATGTATATAGGGTAAATTTATTTATAGATAATGAAAATAAATTATGTTGTTAAACTAGACTAAAAACATTTTGTGTCTCATGAAATGGATGTTATAAAGACCTGGGCTTATTACACACATATTCTTGAATTTATTTAATAAAACACTTCCTTTTACATTGATAATATTTTCATGTTTATTTCTTTAGATAATTGGTACATAATACATTAATAGCATTACACATTGTAACAGAGTGGATACCATAATAATAGTTTCCATTTTTTACAAAATTAAAAACATTAAAAAATTAAAACATGATTTCTTGAAAATTATTAAACATTTAACATGTATTAATTCTTTGTCTTACACATCCAATACCTTGTTAAAAATTATTTAAAACATGGGATTAGCACAAAAAAACCATTAAGTTATATAAAAAGAAAGAAGGAACACATTAGTCCATGGATACTTGTAACGTATGAAATCATTTTCATAAGACATACTTATCACCTGTATATATATACTTATATTGTGAAATATGATATTTCCTCAATACCTAATAACATAAGTAAAACCATAAAGGTATCTTTGATCATTAATTATATAATCTTTCAACCCTCTCAGCTACCTTATAATTTGTAACCCTCACGGCTACCTTACTATTTTTGCGACCTTCACAATTGCACTTGTAGTAGCCATATGGCCGACCTCCAACTTACACATACCCAATACATTTTAGGAAAATATAGGTCCCATACTTCATCATAAACAATTCCCAAGTGCTAAAAAATAATCATACAACATGAATATTAGCATAAAAACATTGCTTTTTAATTTTGTAAAACAGATTTTTATAAGATGATTTTAAAAGAAAAGTCCCTAATAAATATCATATAATTGATGTGAGAATAAATAGATTGGATAGAATGTGTATATAATCAATAAATATACATAATTAAGAATAGTAAAATCAGAAGTCATCACACAAATAATTTAAATACCACATAAATTATGAAGAATAATGGTATCCCAAAGATGGAAATCGGGTTAAGAATTCCCCTACCTCGGGCTTGTTTTACATAACAAATGTTTAAAATTACTGTATAATAGTTAAAAGTGTGTTATTAGTATTTTTCAGAAACATTTTTATTTTTATAATATATTATATGATCATTTCATAACCTTATTTCACCCCTTAATTGTTAGTATTTTGTTCCCGGCACGGTTTTGGGTGAGTTCCTTACATAATTTGCATGATTGGTTCATGATGGATGTTCTTGTCGATGGGAAGTGAAACTCAATAATTGGAATGGAATGGTAATTAAATATTTAATGTACCATAATTTATTCCATTTATCATTTTGATTTTTTATTTGAGGATGAATCATAAGTTAAACATTAATGAGGTTTGTTTAGATCATTTTAGCTGTTCTTTGTTAAGAACAACCTCATTTTGTCTTATAAATTAAGACCATGAGTAAAATATAATTACAGAACCATGGATGAGACATAATAGATATATTATAACATGGTTCAACCATATAAATAGTTTAATGACCAGACTTGAGATAATTAATGGAAACTAAATTCACATCGTCCACGATGTCGATAATTCGACACATCACAGACCATGTTTTTATTCCTTGAATTAGTAGGATAGGAGAAGAATAGTGGTGATGAAATTTCCATGAACATGAGAACATATAGAATATACGTGATTATTGTAGATTTCATGACTACTGGGTAAGAAGAAAATAATAAAGAATAATAAAAGATAAAAACTCAAAAAAAAAAGAATAATTTAGAAACCCCTTACCAAAACTCGGCAACCTACCGACTATGCAACATGGTTTTAGAAAATATTAAAAAGGGAGGGTACAAGGGTCACCCATCTTGAAATAAATCATAATAAAGAATAGATCCATAATATGATGTAAATAAGAACCTGGTATGGAAATGTGAATGTTATACCACATAAAAGGGAACTTCAATGGAAAAAAGAATAGAATTGAGAGTTTTCTTACATTGTAGAGTAACTCCTAGAACATGAAGGTTGGGACCATGGGGGCTTGAAGAAACATTTTGAGGGATACTAGGGAGGTAAGGAGGCCAGAGAATCATTGAGGTGGAATTTTTAATGATGTTAATGAAGGAATGGGTTTGTGTTTATTGCTAAACTAAGGGATTATTTTAATAATTTCCAAGGGACACCTCATTAGTTGTATTTGAAAAACCATGGGCTTTCCCATGGTACATGCCGATGGAATAAGACACATGGAAAAACTCCTAACTTATTTTACAATATGTATGTTTTTCAGATTTATTCGTCGTCATTACATCATTAATGATGTCATTAACACACCAAAACTCAAAACTGTATTTTTTTACTATTCACAGAAAAAACAACTATTTCAGAAATATACCAAATTGAACCTAACCATTTATTGACATGTAGAATTCAAAAATGAAGTCCCTTTTTTAAAAATAATATTTAAATATTTTTAATTTAATTTTTAAATAAAATAAAACTGAATTCAAAAAATAATAATTTAAAAACTATAACTACTTTTAAATCACTTTTAAAAATTAATCATGTCGTCATTATCTAAAATCCTTAAGAAAATAAAATAATAATACAATTTATTATTCATTAGGGTTATATTTTTATTCCAAAGGGTATGTTACTATTACCAAAAAACAAGGTGGTTCTAATAGACTCCAAATAAATTACTAAACACAAATGTAGATGAGAACTTTTTGTAACTCAAAACATAGAAGCAGTAAAATTATGTATATAAGATACTTATAAATATCTACATTAAACAAAAATTCATGCATTTAAATTTATTTTTAGAAAACCATGGGGGGTTACATTATCCCCACATTCTGGGAATTATGTCCTCACAATTTTATTTACTTATTAAACATGTGAGAGAACCTTTCTCTAATAGAATTTTTAGACACCCATGTTGCTTCTTCAACTATGTGGTTTCTCCAAAAAAACATTTACCTGATGGATTACCTTATTTCGCAATACATGTTCTTTTAGATCAAGTATCTGAACTATTTTCCCTTCATATGAAAGGTTCTCCTCCAGATGAACTACTTCTTGGATCAAAACACGAGTCAAATTTGCTACATACTTCCTCAATATCGAAATATGAAAAACATTGTGTACCTGAGACAAACTCGGAGGCAAAGCTACTCGGTATGAAACTGGACCATCTTTCTCTAGGATTTCAAAAGGATCAATGAACTGCGGACAATCCTTCCTTTCATACTAAAATGAATCCCACTTTTCCAAGGAGATATTTTAAGGAAAACACGGTCACCTAACTCAAAAGAGAAGTCTTTCCTTCTATTATCTATATAACTTCTCTGCCTTCTCTGAGCTGTCCTCATGTGCTACTAGATCATCATCACTTTCTCAGCCACTTCCTCTACTAATTCTGCACCCATCAACTTTCTTTCACCAACTTCATCCTAAAACACTGGAGTTTGAAAATTCTTTCTGTACAAAGCCTCAAAAGGTGCCATATCAACACTGGAATGAAAAATGTTATTATAATAAAATTCATCTAAAATATTATACATATCCAAACATCCCTGGTAGTCCATTGAACAAGATCGAATCATATCCTCCAAAGTCTGAATTGTTCATTCTGACTGTCCATCTAATTGAGGATGAAAGGTGTACTGAAATTTAATTATGTGCCCAACAACTTCTGAAGTCCCTTCCAAAATATATAAGTGAACCTGGGATCCCGGTCAGATAGAATTGAAAAAATAACTCCATGTAACCTGACAATTTCCTTGGGGTACAATCGAGAGAGCTAATCCAATGACATAGTATCACGAATAGAAATAAAATGTGCAGATTTCATCAACTTATCCACAATAACCCAAATTTCATTGTTACCTCAAGATTTCATAGGTAGTACCACCACAAATTCCAAGGATACATTGTCCCACTTCCAATCTAAAACTGGAAAAGGCTAAAGCATCCCCTTTGCTAACTGCCACTCTACTTTAACCTGCTGACATGTCAAAAATTTCATGGTAAAATCAACAATATCCTTTTTCATTCCATCCCCCAGTAATACTCCAAAGGGTCTCTATACATCTTAGTACTACCAGGATAAAACGAAAATGGATAACTATGAGATTCACATAACCATTCATTCTTCAACTGAGAATCACATGGTATACACTACCTTTTTCCAAATCTTTAATCGCCAACTTTATCAATGTTAAATTATAGAAACTTACCCATTTTAACCAATTATACCTTCTTCTATAGCTCACGGTCTTCCTTCTCTACTTTCTTAATTCTGTTTAACAAATTATGACTGCACTGATATGTGAAACAAAACAGATTTATTCCCTCCACCAACAGCTTCTAATCCAAAATTCATCAAATAATTAATCAAGGGGTCATGTTTAAAACGTAACATGGTTAACGATGCATGATGTTTTTGACTCAAGGAATCTACCCATTTGTATGCTTTTCCTAGATGGTAATTGATTGTGAAATAATAATCCTTTATCAGTTCAAGTCATCTTCTTTTCCTTATGTTTAATTTCATCTGAGTGAATATATACTTCAGACTTTTTTGGTCAGTATATATTTGAAATTTGTCTTCGTATAAATGATGCCTCTAAATATTCAGAGAAAAATGCACAACTACCAATTCCAAATCATATGTGGGATAATTTAACTCATGAGGTTTTAGTTGTTAGAAGCATGAGAAATTACCTGGTCATTATGCATCAAAACACAACCAAGTCCCTTCCACGAAGCATCACTATAGATGATGAAATTAGCATTTCTGGAAGGCAAGGCAAAAAATGGAGCATTTACCAATCCCTTCTACAGTTCTTGCAAAAAAACATCACATTCTTATGTGAAAATAAATTTAACCCCTTTTCTTATTAACATAGTTATCAGGATAGATAACTGAGAAACGTTCTTAACAAAAAATTCATAATTACCTATAATCCATGAAAACTATGAATATCTGCAACATTTTTGGGTCCTGTCCATTCATCAACCACTTTTTTTGGCGGGATCAATAGTTATTCCATCCTAGTTTACAACGTTCCCATGAAAATAAATTTGTTGCAACAAAAAATAACACTTGCTAAATTTTCTATATAGTCTATTTTCTATTAAGGTTTGTAAATCAAACCGTATTTGTTTTCCATGCTCCACTTTATATTTATAAAATACATGAATGTCATTAATAAATATAACCACAACCTTATCCATAAACTTCTAAAATAATTGATTCATAAAATTAATGAATATAGTAAGTGCATTAGTGAACCCAAAGGGTATACCAACAAATTAATAATGTCCATAACTATTAAAAAAGGCTATTTCTGGAATTTAATCCTCCTTCACCTTCAGAAGATGGTATCCAAAACTAAAGTCAATCTTGGAAAAGTACTGAGCTCCCTGGAGCTGATCAAACAAGTCATCGATATGTGAAAAATGATAATTGTTTTTAACAGTGATATTATTCAAATTTCTATAATACATGCAATGTCTCATGGAACCATCTTTATTTTTAAGAAAAAAAATGGGCTCTCTATAGTGAAGTTCTAGGACGAATGAAGCCTTTAACAAGAAAATCTAGCAATAGATTTTTCAATTCAATATGGTCAATTTTAACCATAGGATATGAGGGTTTTGTAATTGGCTTAGCATAAAGAACTAAGTCAATTTTGAATTCAAATTTTCTATTTGGTATGACACTAGGACACTCATCAGGAAAAACATCAAGGTATTCATTAACCATAGGCACATCATTAATCTAAATAGTTCCCTTGTTTTCAACAATATGAGCATGATAAAATTCAATTCCATATTTCAAGAGTTTATTAGATTCCAAATATGATATAAATTTTATGGTTTCATTCTTGTATTCAAACTGAAACTCTTTCTGAAAAAAAACTTCTTTAGCTCTACACTCAATCTTAACATGATAAACAGAAAGCGAATCCATTCCCAAAATAATATCAAAATCGACTAAGTGTAAAACAATGCGGTTTGCAGGTAAATTTTATCCCCCGATCATAATAGAAAGATTCTTATTATTCCTCTTTGCTATAATATTTCCCTCTGGTGTTCTAACAAAAATATCAGGTCTAATTTGTGGAGGTGATATTTCCTATTTACCCAATAATTTCTCTGGGATAAAAGAATGTGTTGACCCCATATAAAACAAAACTATAGAAAAATTTGAGTGAACAAAAAAATTACTTGATAAAACTTTATTTGATGGACCAATATCTACTGATGTAGTCGTAAAGGATCTCACTACACCTTTCAACTTATAGTCTGGCTTCTATGCATAATTCAGATCTCTATTTGGACAGGCATTTACAAAATGAACCATCTCACCCCATTAAAAACACTTTACAATTTTCTTATCAAGATTATTGTTAGGATCATTTTCATTCTAATCTTGGGCCATATGTCCAAACTTACCATATTTAAAACACTTCCCAGTTTTTCTAGGATATTCCCCAGGGTGTTTCTTGCCAAACTATTCCCAAACTAGAAAAAATATTTTCTTACCATCATATTTCTTTGGTTGATTCATACCCATCACTTTCCACCTAGACCACATCTTCTCCTTGTTTCCAAAATGCATGTGATCATCAGTAAACTCTAACTCTACCATCTCAGCACATCAGACAAGTTTCTCATAACTTTCGAAATAACGGGAGGCCAACGCCCTTTGATACCTTTGCTTCAATCCTGAGTAAAAGTGGTTGATTTTGCTATCAAGATCTAGAATAATATTTGGATCATACATCTCCAGTCATGTGATGTTCGCTTCATACCCATCCACTAAATTCTCCTCTATTTGCTTCAATTCAATGAATTTCTTCTCCATTCTATGTCGCACCACCTCAGGAAAATATTTTTCAAGGAAAAGAAATTTAAATTCATACCACTCTATGTTATTAAAATCCACTCTACCCTTGATATTCCATAACATTTACCCCCAATGATCAGCATCACCTTAATAAACAATAAATGGAAAGAATTACCTTTATATTGTATGAACATTCCATAACATCAAATATCTTTTTGAGGGCTTTGATCCATCCTTTAGCTGCTACTGGGTCAGAATATCCATTGAAAGCAGGAGGGTGTGGTCTCATAAAATGTTCTACTATTATCATGCTCCATTATGGTACCACTATTTATTCTCTTTCATGGATGCAACCACAATTTATTTCCTACATTAACAGATCCATTACGGTCACAAACTACTTATTTCCAATCCCTACCATTCTAGGTTGTAGATCCAGAATGATATCATTATGTCGGTGCCTCTACTCTTCAACATTCATGTTCCTTTAGCGGACAACCATTCTGAACAAACATATAATAGATAAAGAAACAAGGTAATCTTTAAATTCTATAACATTTGAAATTAATCACTGAGTAAAAATCATTTATGGTATTCTTTTAACATCATCTTAACCCCAAAAGTTATCTAAACCATCATCAGATACAAACAATAACGACACGAACTTATTAAATACATAATCTTAAATTTTGTCAAGAAAACACTTAATTATATATCTATGATCTTTTCATGTTTAGAGCATTATGGAATTGGTACATAATATATTCATAGCATTACACATTGTTACATATTGGAGACCATAAAAATCATTTCCATTTTTTTCAAAAGTAAAAACATTAAATCATAAAACATGATTCCTTGAAAATTCTTCAACATTTTACATGCCTTCCATCATTGTATTATACATCCATTAACATATGAAAAATCATTCAAAACTTGGAATGATCATAAAAACTCAGTAAGGGATATTGAAAGAAGGAAATAACACATTAGTCCATGAATATATGTAACTTATGAAATCATTTTCGTAATACATACTTATCTGCTGTATATATATACTTAAATTGTGAAACATGATATTTCAAAAATAACTAAGAACATAAGTAGAAACATAATGCTATCATAGGTAATTACTTATATAATCATGATACCCTCTTGTCTACCTTATAATTTGTAACCCTCACAGATACCTTACTATTTAGGTAACCATCGTAGTTACACACGGAGTAACCATATAGCCAACATCCAACATACACATACCCAATGCATTTGAGGGAAATATTGCTCCCACAATTAATCATAAAAAATGGAAAATATCTCTAACATAATCATACAACAAGAATATTTTCATAAAAACATTGCTTTTGAATTTTGTAAAATAGAATTTTAAAATATGATTTTAAAAGAAAATCCCCTTACAAATATCATATCATTGAAGTGATAATTAATAGTGTGGATGGAATATGTATATACTATGTAGATATACATAATTAAACATATTATAATCCTAATTAATCACACAAACAATTTAAATACAATATAAATAATGAAGAATAAGGTTAACTCAAAGGATGGAAATCGGGTTATGAATTCCCATACCGCAGGCCTGTCTTACTTCAAACGGGTTTAAACATCCTGTATAATGGTAAAAAGAGTGATATTAGTATTTTAAAGAAACATTTTCATGTTTATAATATCTTATATGATCAATTGATATCCTCATTTCATCCCTTAATTGTAGGATTTTGTTCCTTGCACTGTTTTGGGTGAGTCCCTTACATGATTTCCATTATTGGTTCTTGATGGATGTTTTTTTCAATTAGAAGAGAAACTCCAAAACTTGAATGGAAAGGTATTTAAATATTTCCAATACCATAATTTATACCATTTATATTTTTGATGTTTTATATTAGGATGATTCATAAGTAAAAACATTAATGATGTTTGTTGAGATCATTTTAGTGGTTCTTTGTTAATAACAACCTCATTTTGTCTTATAAATTAAAACCATGAGTATAAAAGAATTCCAGAACCATTGATGAGACATAATACATATATTATAACCTGGTGAAACCATATAAATGGTTTCATTACCATACTTGATAGAATTAATGAAAATTTAAATCACATCATCCACGATGTTAGTAATTTGACACATCACGGACAGTGTTTTTATTCCTTGAATAAGTGTGAGAGGATAAGAATAGTGATGATGAATTCTCCATGAACATGAGAACATACAGAATATAAATGATTCCTAGAGATTTCATTCATCTTGGGTAAGAAGATATGATGAAATAATAAGAAAATAAAGGAACTCAAAATGAAAGAATAATTGACAAATCCCTTATAAAAATCTATCAGCCTAATAGTTATGCAACAGGGTTTTAAAAAATATTAAAAAGAGAGGGGACAAGGGTCCCCCATCCATAAATGAATCATAATATATAATATATCATGAATAATAAGTAAATAAGGACATGTTATGGAATCTTGAATGTTATACCAAATAAAAGAGAACTCGAATGGAAAATGAAAGAAATTGAGAATTTTCGTACCTTGAAGAGTAACATCTAGAACATGAATGTTGGGACCTTGTGGGATTGAGGAAACCATAAGAGGGTTAATATGGAGGTAAGGAGTCCATATATTAGTTAATGTGGAATTTGTAATGATGTTAATGAAGGAATGTGTTGGTATTTATAGCCAGAGTGAAGGATTATTTTAATAATTTCCAAGGGACACCTCATCAGTGGTGTTTTAAAAACCATGGGATTTCCCATGGTATTTCCCCTGGTATAAGACAATTGGGAAACCTAATTACATATTTTAATTTACAAAAATTTACCAGATTTAGTACATCATTATTACATCATCAATGATTTCTTTAACAAAAAGAAACTCAAAACTGTATTTTTTTACTATTCACTAAAAAATCATTTGTTTCAGAAAAATCCCCAAAATTCACCCTAACCGTTTATCGACGTGTAGAATTAAAAAATTAAGTCCAATTTTTAAAATAAATTTCTAAATAATTTTATTTTAATTTTTTAATAAAATCATACTTAATTAAAAAATTAATAATTTAAAAATTATAATTGCTTTTATACCGCATTTAAAAATTAATCTAGATGTCATTATCTTAAAGACCTAATAAAATAAAATAATAATACAATTTATTGTTCATTAGGTTCATATTACTATTCATAAGGGTATGTTACTAATCATCAAAAAACAAGTTTGTTCCAATGGACTCCAAATATCATACTTAACACAATTATAGATGACCATTTTTTTGAAATTCAAAACATAGAAGCAGTAAAATTATGTTTAAAGGCTACTTATAAATATCTACATTAAATAAAATTTTATGTAAATTTATTTTTAGAAAAACATGGGGTGTTACAATTTTACACAGCACATGCCAAGGATTATATAATATTGAATGCTTAGTTGATTTTTGGGTTAAATTACGAACAACAAGATATGTGTAAGAATCATTAGACACAAAAAAATATTAGTGAATTATAAGTGTTTCACACAAAATAATTAAGATGTTCTTATGTATATTAAATTTAAATTACACATTGTGTACACAATATTACATGGTAGTTCATTGTACAACATGATGACTAGATGCCTTATAGTTCGGACAAGTACATACTATGTTCACTCTATGTACAGATTGTGTACTTAAATAATTTAACATTAATTTATATAAATAAATGTTATTGTAGAAAAAATCATATGTATTTGTTGTATTTTTTCGGATAATAAATAATATCATAAACTAATTTACTAATAATATATTTAATTTTTATTTAATGGAAAAAAATTCTTTAATTAATAGAGGGATTAGAAACTAATGTTTTCCTTTATAAGTGTAATGTTTTTTCATGTATATGAATGATTATGTTCGTCAAAAAACCAATCTATTTAATGGTTTTCTGTTTAATTTAACATTAGTTATTCAGTTTCTATATGAAGGAATGTTTTAGTAAATTAAATTTGATGGATTGTAATGCGTCGGCCCCAGTTACCCAAATTTTGTGCATTATTTTAATAAATTGGAATGATACATGGAAAAAATTTCCCAAAAGACCGATCTATTTAGCAGTCTTGGAAATAGATTACATACATCAACTTCACATTAGAATTTCAAACATAAAATACTACATTGTAGTTCATTTAGAATTCCATTATTCCCTTTTATCATAACCCATCATATCAATCATAATAAACTTCTTGGAAATCCTAGGAAAATAAAACATAATAAATGGATGATCTCAAATGCTCAGTAAGGGTAAAAAATTTAGCAGAAGATAATATAAACAATAGGCATAGTGAATAATTGAAAAGGCATGCCTTTACAAAAAAATAAAAACAAACACTATATGGATGAAATATGAGCTGAGTAAACAATTCCATTATAAAACATAGTAATGGGTATTTTACTAGTCGAATAACCAAATGGACCATCAATATTATTTTTTATATTGAGGGAATGTATAATGCCATACATTCTGAAACATTTTTTCAAGGCCTTGACCAAGACGTCTAAAAATGATTAAGGCCTCGACCAAAACCATATATAAAATTGGGAAATACCTTGGCTAATTCCACACCTAATGGTCTCGTGAGACCTACCAATGCATCTAGGATCTATAATGGGCTCCA
The DNA here is from genome assembly GCA_963277665.1 of Viscum album. Classification (NCBI taxonomy): domain Eukaryota; kingdom Viridiplantae; phylum Streptophyta; class Magnoliopsida; order Santalales; family Viscaceae; genus Viscum; species Viscum album. Next base: position 1,758,278,160 of record OY728120.1, on the reverse strand, counting down.
CCCATCACATACTACGTCCAATACATTCCTCTTATGAAAAGGTTGAAACATAACATAAACATTAAAATTAAAACTATCATATGAAATGTCAATAAATTATACATAAATCATGAATGGAATAAAAATAACACATCCATAGTAAATCATATCACAAAACAATAAATAAAATATTTAAGATTTGTATAATAATAAATCAACTTCAAACAAGTTTAAAATACATCAAAGGATGTTGAAATGGATGAAAATGACTTGTAAAAATATTTTATAGAGATATATATTTTTCATGAAAACATTTAAAATACACACAAATTAGAATGGAAAAAATTTAACGAAATTTTTGAATCAATGTGACACCCCGAGATTTAATGAAAAATATTCTTTTCATTAATGTCTTGTGTTGTACGCTACACCAATAGGAGCTTGCACAACATGCATCATTGGCTTGCCTTGAATTACATGCAATCGCGACCTTCCTCGATAGCATGTGTAGTACGCAATACCGAGTTTCACTAAACAACGATATGCTATTAAAATATTATTAAAACTAGCCGTTATGAATAGTAATAAACACTTTTTGAAATTTTGTAAATTTTATTTTTCAAAATGGACTTCATTTTTGGATTCGTAATATCAAAATTAGCTTAGGGTGAAATTTTGGTACTTTTCAGATAACTTTCATATTCTGATGAATAGTGAAAATTACTAAATTTTAATTAAAAAGAAATTTTTTTAATAAAAATATTTAATAGTGATAAATTATTAATTTGAGTGGTTTTAAAGTATATTTAGAATATATTTTTATAATTTAATACAATGTTGGTCATTGGATGTAATTTCACATTTAAACCAGTTATAAACAAGTGTCAATCTTTTGATAGTTATTATCTCTTAAAAACACGCTATTTGTTTTGACGACGGGAACTAATTTTTTAAATTAATTAATGCAACTGATATGTTCTGAATTTGTTAAAATAGACATCATTTTTGAATTCTTAATATCAAATATATCTTAGACCTATTTTTTGTTATTTTTATGAAAACTTTCAATTTTTGATGATTAGTGAAACCACAAAGTCGTAGTTAAAAAAACTAAATTTTTCATAAAACATAATTTTACCGCTTCTGGGAGTGGAATTTTGAAAATCTGAGAGACACGGTTGATATCAAGGACTAAAATGTGGTTCAATGAGATGAAAATAATTTTTGGTGAACAGTGACTTTTTACTTTTTTTACTACGGTTACAAGTAAATAGGGTAATTAAGGGTAAAGATGGTATTATTATTACCCTAACACATGTCCTAATTATATTGGAAAAGTGTAATTCGACCAAAAACAAACTTAGGAATAACATATGACCATTTAGGCCCACTTGGATTAGATTAGGACATTTATTATTAATTTATTTAAAGAAGGGTTAAAATAGTTAAAATCAAAGTTTAATAACTAAATAATTTTTAATATGGGGTTATACATAAGATAAATTCGACTATAAATATTCATTAGAAAGATAATAATATTTCCTACATAATGGTATTTCATTTTTAATTTTTAGAAATTAAATAATTTAATTTATTTATGACACAATGATGATGCAGTAATTAACTTATTAATGAAATATTGACATAATTGATGTTATAAACACCAAAATAAACGTAATTCGACACTTTTTATGAATTACACTAATTTTATAGATTCATATGACATGTTAGTATTGATTTAATTAACCTTTTTCGAACTAATAATTCTGTTATGATTTTCACAAAAATTAATTACTAAATAGTGTCAAAATTGACATAAAATAGTTTTTAAAAAAAATATTACATTAGTAATTGTTATTTTATTCCTAAAAATCTATGTTTCGGCCAAATGACTTAGATAAGGTTATATATATTAATAATAAACAACTTGGGGTTAGTTTGGCTGCTTATATTATGTTTATTAACCTTATAGTATAAGAAAATAAGAAGACACGGTAAAAGTAAAATTATTTAACTTAATGTTAAATCTAAATGATAAGGTCAAAATAGGAAACTAAACTTGTCTAAATTATATTGGATGAGAGGATTTCGACCCATCACCACCTTAGCTTCTAAATAAATCAATTTGGAGATATTTAAAACCGAACTTGACTTTATAATAAAATAATATTTTTAGTTATTCCAAAGGTGCCCCTCTCCTCCCTTATAAAAGGGCACCTCCTCCATCTCTTCCTCACACAACTTTGAGCCTTCAAGCTCGGCCAAACCCTGCCACTTTCTCCTCTCCACTTCCCTAGAGACATCCTAGAGGTCCTGGTCTTCTTCAAAGACCAATTTTAGTGCCCTAAAAGAAGGTCTCAAAGAAGCACTTCAAAGAAGAGGTAATGTCCATTGCCGATTCTTTCATCGTTATTTCTTCTTCCACTTCTTATTATTTAGTTGTTTCATTATGAAGTAATAACATCAGTATCACTCATATACTGATACGTTATTATAAGTATGAAACAACCCTATTTCACCATCTATCCATCCTACGGAAAAAGAAATCACCGCGCGTGCGTACGTACAGAACACCGTCTCCACGTCGTGGTGTAATCTATTTTCCACCACCACCTTACATGGATGGGTATAATGGTGAAAATAATTACTATATATGATTATTGTAAAGTGATACTAATTTTGAAATAGTATACATACACTCCAATACAATTCCACGATCATAGGAACGATATCATCACTCGTGCGTACGTACGGAATATCGTCTCCACGATGTGATGCGACTCGTTCTACATGATCTTAATTTCATAATGATTATATAAATGAAATGAATGAATTAATATGATATATATTACACTAATACCATTCTCTAAATGAGGTATCTATAACCTAAAGAGAAGAATAAGAATTTATTTGACAAAACACGCATAAGAACAAAAAGTTATAAACACACGAATAACAAGTAGTAATGAAATATTACTACTAAGAAGCTAAGAATATGACCATATATGATATCATAAAAATAAGTATGATTCTGTAATAAGTCAATAACATTATTTAAATCATTATACAGGAGGTTCGGACACGTACAAAGCATATCGGACCTAAGGTAAGGGAAATATCACAATCTCATTTTTATCCGAGGTTGTTTATACTTTAGTATTTACTAGGGTGTATTTTATCATCCACATCCATGTTTCCTCAATATGTAATATTATTTCCATCCACCTAAAATTGTTTAAATCCAATTTTACCATTCAGTGAGTTTTTAGTAAAGGATATGAAAGGAATCTTTTGTCGTTTTTCGTACGGGGTACTTTTTGACTTTTCCGACAAAAGTACGAGAAGAATGTTTTTTTTAACTTATACGGCATGAATGTATTTTTAAAACATTATTTCCAAGAATCTTCCTTTACATGTTTTCAAGTTTAATTTTAATCAACTTATTTTAGTTTAAAATTGTATGACATGTTAAGAAAGGAAAAAAAAAATTGAAGTAGAAAGGATATTTTCCTCAAGAATGGAGTTCAAGTGTTTTATCAAAATTATTTTCCATCTAAGATAATATAGGATTCTGTTTCTATCCCTAATATTACATTGATTTGATTATGTTGTGATGGAATTATTTTTATTAATTCCTTTATCTTATATGAATTGTTTTATGATGTCATGTTGTTTAAGAATCCCATTTTTATTACATGGGTTATGCAATGATGTATGATTTATGATTTTGTGGAACACATAATAATGGTATCATTATGAGATGGGTGGGACCTATATCTCCATCCAATTCATTGGGTAAAGATTTTATATCTCATGAGATAGACATGGCTAGAACGGTAGGTTATACCGGTTCAGTGAAATTGGACTGAAACGAGGGTGACTCGGTTCAGAAATGGACTTTGTCCACTAAGATATTCTTGGAAATGAGTCTCGACTAATAAGAAATGATTCTTTATGATTATGTGTGTATGCCACAAAGTTTCATGTTTTAAGTTATGATTATTGGGATTACATTTCACTACTATGATTTATCCCATGTTTTGAAATTATGATCTCTTTTGCAGGTTAAGATTTCCAAAAGATATGTTCTTATGAATATGATGTGATTGATATTTCTTTTGTTTACCCTTACTGAGCATTTGAGCTCACCCTTTTATGTTTTATTTTCCCTATGACATAAATAAAGGATTTAGGTTTAAGAAAAAAAGAAGATCTTTATGGGAGATGTTGAAGATCTTTCACCACAATTAGAAGATTATATTCCGAGTTTCCAAAGACACTAAACTAGTACGGTCCTTGTGTGTGTGTTTTTGTTATGTACTAAGTATTCCTCAAAAGTAATGTAATGTCCATATACGTCAGGCTTCGGGTATCTACAGTTGGTATTAGAGGAAAGGTTTAGTCAACCTTTGGAAACTAGGATGCGAAAACGTTAGTGAGATCCCTAGAGATATTTCTAAGGTATGTCTAGTGATGTCCCTAAGGATAAGTATACGTATAGGATACAGTCCTAGAACTATGGTAAAAATCATAGAATTTAACCTAAGATGTTAGATATTGAGTATACTCCCCCTTTATTATGTTGTTTTCCATAGCATGATTTTTGTTTCTCACACTATTCTTTTTGGGTTTTAGATGATGGCTAGAACCCGAAGGAACTGTGTTGATCAACACAATGGACAATGCAATGATTGTCCTATGGAACAAACAAATCTTATGGGATATGGAGTTCAAAATCTTATTGCTATACTTACACAAGCTATGAATCATTCTGGACATCCAAATGAGCAGAGAAGGGAACAATATTCTATTGAGTCCTTCAAGAGGCAACGTCCACCTTCTTTCAGTGGGTCTTCTGATCCACTTGTTGCTAAACAATGGATCAATACCACTAAAAAGATATTTTCAGTTCTTCAATGTTTTGAACATGATAAAGTCATCTTAGCAGTATATCGTTTGGAAGGTGAAGCTGATCAATGGTGGAATCTTATCAAGAATATGAGGCAAAGAGATGAAATTGATTCCATGGAATGGGACGAGTTCAAGAACTTATTTTTCAATAAGTACTTCCCTCGTATTCTTCGAACCAAGATGGATAAGGAGTTTCTTGAACTAAATCAAAAGGATGATGAATCTGTTGGTATATACGAAGAAAATTTTACAAGTCTTGCAAGGTATGCATCTGGCTTTATCATCCAACCTGAAATTAAAGTTGATCGATTCTTCCGTGGCTTAAAACCAAATCTTCGAAGGGCATTAGCTATAAGAGACTTCAGTATCTATGAAGAAATTGTTCGCTGTGCTATCAAGGTAGAAATGGAAGTTGGTGTTACTTATCCATCTCATAGTTTTGACAAGAAAAGAAAGATGGAGTTCATGGAGAAATCTCAGAATAATGGTGAAAAGAAGATGAATGTTTCCTTATTCTCAAAGTGTGGAAAGAAGCATGGTGGAGATTGTCTTAAATGGGAAAGTAAATGTTTCAAATGTGGAAAGGAAGTTCATCAGGCATTTGAATGCCGCAATGATGGGAAGAATATATCTAATGATGCAAACAAAGGAAGGGATACACAGAATGAACCTACTACACTTCAATGTTTCAAGTGCAAGGAAATGGGGAATTATGCTAATAAATGCTCTAATCCAAGGGTTAGTGATGATCGACATGAGCAACCACTTAAGGAAAAGGACAAAGGGAAGTCACATGTGATCACCATTGGCGATGTTGAATATGAAAACAATGTGGTGGAATGATTACGTGTTTATGTAATGGGATTACAAAATAATGTTGTATATAGTATCATGGAATATTGGAATATTTATGTATTGGTATATTGTGGTTTTCAATAATTTTATGGTACCAGTAACCATGGAAAGTGATTGAGATATTTTTGGAAAAAAGATGATATGCGCATAATGAAGGGATAAGGAAAAAATGAAATGTTTGACAGTATTCATGAGCTCATGACAGATATAAGGACTAAGTGATATCATGGTTTGAGTATATAGAATTTTGAAGATTTTGGTATGTGGAAAGTGTTAACTTTCAAATTCATTCATTTTTTCACTAATGTTCAATGGGTATTGAAGAGAATGCATTATTAAGGCCTTTGAATGTTTGGAATGTGACCAACACGATATATCTTATGATATATGGGTGATAAATGATGGCATTCACGTGATCGTTTTCTTTATACTATGAGCTTGGACCGAAGTATTTTAGATAATCCTAAAGATTATAATGGATTATGTTGGACATAAGTTATTATTGTTTAAGGATAAAACTTTTTTGATATTGTTGATGGGATGTTATAGTAATATAGCTTTAGAAAAAGGACAACCTGCAAGATGGGCGACAGCCCATCGCGTCGGACAAGGCTGTGGGAATCGAACCCACAACTGAAGTGTGACTGGCCTTTATTGCCTACCAATGGCCTACAGGAAGTCCTTGGTTAGTAGAAACTAGTTTTATTTTATTACGCGTTATGATATATGAAGTATAAGTTCATTTTTGGAATCGTATACGATTAACTTCACCATAGATGGTCTTATGTATTTTTGATAACTTTAGTAACCTTTTGTTTGAGACATATGGAATGACCCATCATTCTATCACATGATCTGCTAACACTTCACGAATGACAAATCCAACTTCATTTCTTTAAGAGTTGAAGTGGAAATTTTCCAAAGAATGACCAACGGTGACACAGTACCAAAATCACAAAAGTATTTCTTCTAATTCCAATTTCATCTACTTTAGGGAAATGATCTTGAAAAGCAAAAATGTTGTCCTAGTGCTCTTATATCTGATTAATTAGATGGTACCTTAGATCATCACAAATTTATGGCTTTGTGATTTCTGGATTTTCCATAGCCATGTTCTCTACCACTCTCCCTCAGAACATGATGGTTATATTTCTCTTCCATATCCATATTTTCACCTATGTGGAAACCCAATGATTAGTTTACTTGGGTAACCGTTACGTTTCATAATTTTTTTTAAAGAATGGTTTTGGTATTACTTTTTATGATGTGGGTTTTTATTAAAGAAACTTTCAAGTAGTAAAGCATTTATAACCCCGACGAATTTTGAGGGTGAAATTCATTTTAAGTGGGGTAGAATGTAACACCCCGAGATTTTATGAAAAATATTCTTTTCATTAATGTCTTGTGTTGTACACTACACGAAAAGGAGCTTGCACAATACGCATCATTGACTTGCCTTTCATTACATGCAATCGCGACCTTCCTCGATAGTGTGTGTAGTACGCAATACCGAGATTCACTAAACAACAATATGCTATTAAAATATTATTAAAACTTGCCGTTATGAATAGTAATAACCAATTTTTGGAATTTTGTAAATTTTATTTTTCAAAATGGACTTTATTTTTGGATTCGGAATATCGAAATTAGCTTAGGGTGAAATTTTGGTACTTTTCGGATAACTTTCATATTCTGATGAATAGTGAAAATTACTAAATTTTAATTAAAAAGAACATTTAAAATAGAAATAATTAATAGTGATAAATTATTAATTTGAGTGGTTTTAAAGTATATTTAGAATATATTTTTAATATTTAATACAATTTTGGTAATTGTATGTAATTTCACATTTAAACCAGTTATAAACAAGTGTCAATCTTTTGATAGTTATTATCTCTTAAAAACACGCTATTTGTTTTGACGACGGGAACTAATTTTTTAAATTAATTAATGCAACTGATATGTTCTGAATTTGGTAAAATAGACATCATTTTTGAATTCTTAATATCAAATATAGATTAGACCTAATTTTTGGTATTTTTCTGAAAACTTTCAATTTTTGAAGAATAGTGAAACCACTAAGTCGTAGTTAAAAAAACTGAATTTTTCATAAAACTTAATTTTACCGCTTCTGTGAGTGGAATTTCGAAAATCCGAGAGACACGGTTAATATCTAGGACTAAAATGTGGTTCAATGAGATTAAACTATTTTTTGGTGAATAGTAACTTTTTTCTTTTTTTTACCACGGTTAAAAGTAAATAGGGTAATTAAGGGTAAAGATGATATTATTATTACCCTATCATATGTCCTAATTCTATTGGACAAGTTTAATTCGACCAAAAATAAACTTAGGAATAAAATATGACCATTTAGGCCCACTTGGATTAGATTAGGACATTTATTATTAATTTATTTAAAGAAGGGTTAAAATAGTTAAAATCAACGTTTAATAACTAAATCATTTTTAATATGGTGTTATACATAGGATAAATTAGACTATAAATATTCATTAGAAAGATAAAAAGATTTCCTACATAATGTTATTTTATTTGTAATTTTTAGACATTAAATAATTTAATTTATTTATGACACAAAGATGATGCAGTAATTAAATTATTAATGAAATATTTACATAATTGATGTTATAAACACAACAATAAATGTAATTTGACACTTTTTATGAATTAAACTAAATTTCTAGATTAATATGACATGTTAGTATTGATTTATTAACTTATTTCGAACTAATCATTCTGTTATGATTTTCACAAAAATTAATTACTAAATAGTGTCAAAATTGACATAAAATAGTTTTTAAAACAAATATTATATTAGTAATTGTTATTTTATTCCTAAAAATCTAAGGTTAGGAAAAATGACTTATATAAGTTTATATATATTAATAATAAACAACTTGGGGTTTTTTTGGCTCCTTATAGTATGTTTATTAACCTTATAGTATAAGAACACAAGAAGACATGGTAAAAGTAAAATTATTTAACTTAATGTTAAATCTAAATGATAAGGTTAAAATAGGAACCTAAACTTGTCTAAATTCTATTGGATGAAAGGATTTCGACCCATCCCCACCTTATCTTATAAATAACTCAATTTGGAGCTATTTAAAACCGAACATGACTTTATAATAAAATAATAATTTTAGTTATTCCAATGGTGCCCCTCTCCTCCCTTATAAAAGGGCACCTCCTCCCTCTCTTCCTCACACAACTTTGAGCCTTCAATCTCGGCCAACACCTGCCACATTCTCCTCTACACTTCCCTAGAGACATCCTATAGGTCCTGGTCTTCTTCAAAGACCAATTTTAGTGCCCTAAAAGAAGGTCTCAAAGAAGCACTTCAAAGAAGAGGTAATGTCCGTTACCGATTCTTTCATCTTTATTTCTTCATACACTTCCTCTTCTTTAGTTGTTTCATTATGAAGTAATAACATCAGTATCACTCATATACTGATATGTTATTATAAGTATGAAACAACCCTATTTAACCATCTATCCATCCTACGAAAAAAGAAATCACCGCGCGTGCGTACGTACAGAATACTGTCTCCACGCCGTGGTGTAATCTATTTTCCACCACCACCTTACTTGGATTGGTATAATGGTGTAAATAATAACTATATATGATTATTTTAAATTGATACTGATTCTGAAATAGTATACATACACTCCAATACAATTCCACGATCATAGGAACGATATCATCACTCGTGCGTACGTACGGAATACCGTCTCCACGATGTGATGCGACTTGTTCTACATGATCTTAATTTCATAGTGATTATATAAATGTATTGAATGAATGAATATGATATATATTACACTAGTACCATTCTGTAAATGAGGTATCTATAACCTAAATAGAAGAATGAGAATTTATTCGACAAAACACGCATAAGAAAAAAAAGTTATAAACACCCGAATAACAAGTAGCAATGAAATATTACTACTAAGAAGATAAGAATATGACCATATATGATATCATAAAAATAAGCATGATTCTGTAATAAGTCAATAACATTATTTAAATCATTATATAGGAGGTCCGTACACGTACAAAGCATATCGGACCTAAGTTAAGGGAAATATCACAATCTCATTTTTATCCGAGGTTGTTTATACTTCAGTATTTACTGGGGTGTATTTTATCATCCACATCCATGTTTCCTCAATATGTAATATTATTTCAATCCACCTTCAATTGTTTAAATCCAATTTTACCCTTCAGTGAGTTTTTATTAAAGGATATGAAAGGAATCTTTTGTCGTTTTTCGTACGGGGTACTTTTTTACATTTCTGACAAAAGTACGAGAAGAATGTTTTTTTAAACTTATACGGAATTAATGGATTTTTAAAACATTATTTCCAAGAAGATTACTTTACAAGTTTTCAAGTTTATTTTTAATCAACTTCTTTTAGTTTAAAATTTTATGATATGTTAAGAAAGGAAAAATGTTTTTGAAGTTGAAAAGATATTTTCCTCAAGAATTAAGTTCAAGTGTTTTATCAAAATTATTTTCCATATAAGATAATATAGGATTCTATTTCTATCCCTATTATTACATTGATTTGATTATGTTGTGATGGAATTATTTTTATGAATTCCATTATCTTATATGAATTGTTTTATGATGTCATGTTGTTTGAGAATCCCATTTTTATTACATGGGTTATGCAAGGATGTATGATTTATGATTTCGTGGCACACATAAGAATGGTATCATTATGAGATGGGTGGGACCTATATATCCCTCCGATGCATTGGGTAAAGATTTTATATCTCATGAGATAGACATGGCTGGAATGGTAGGTTAGACCGGTTCAGTGAAACAGGACTGAAACGAGGGTGACTCGGTTCAGAAATGGACTTTGTCCACTAAGATAGTCTTGGAAATGAGTCTTGACTAATAAGAAATGATTATCTATGATTATGTGTGTATGACACAAAGTTTCATGTTTTAAGTTATGATTATTGGGATTACATTTCACTACTATGATTTATCCCATGTTATGAAATTATGATCTCTTTTGCAGGTTAAGATTTCCAAAAGATATGTTCTTATGAATATGATGTGATTGATATTTCTTTTGTTTACCCTTACTGAGCATTTGAGCTCACCCTTTTATGATTTCTTTTCCCCCAGAAATAAAGAAAGTATTTAGGTTTAAAAAAAATATGATCTTTATGGGATATGTTGAAGATCTTTCACCATGATTAAAAGATTATATTCCGAGTTTCCAAAGACACTAAACTATTACGGTCCTTGTGTGTGTGTTTTTTGTTATGTACTAAGTATTCCGCAAATGTAATGTAATGTCCATGTACGTCAGGCTTCGGGTCTCTACAATCAAAGTGTCCCATTTCATTTTGAAACTTTTCAATGGAATTAATATTTTAAAAACATTCATGTCCATATAAATAAATCCTTAAAACCCCATTTTGAAAACATGAACATTTATGAGAATGATTTAGAAGAATAAATATGTAAAACTTTTAAAATGATGTCTTAATAAAAGAGTCCCTTAAAAATAATCCCTTTGAGAAATCTTTTATGAAACATGGACATGGATAATAAATATTTCCCAGTAAAAACATACCCATAAACAATCTCATATAATATTGATATTGAGGAATTAACAATTACCTTGCACTTTCCTTTGGTCGTCGGAACATTTAACCTCCTATATAATGGCCCTAATATGTTATTAAATTATACCAGAAGCATATATATATATTTATTATATCATACATGATTAATTTATGACTTTATACCACCCATTTAATAATTATTACCATGTTAAATTAAAATTTTGTGTAATAATCGCTTTCTTTATCGTATGTGTTTTAACTTTTTATTCTAGATCAAATCATTTAGATCACGATTTAAATACTTCCAAAATAAAAACCGTGATTTATATATCATATATATTTATAATATAAATATTTAAAATATATGTATATATGAAATGGAAGGCACCGTTTATGGAGGCAGTTGGATGTACATACGCATAAGCACTGTTTCTGTTTTCATATTGTATTGAATGGAAGTATGTGAATAAGATATATGTATGTACATAAATTCATACACATATATACTTATATATAGTTTCATTATTATGTCATATATTATAGTCTTATTAATAATATATATTTTTATAATCATCGTTGAATGGTGAATGTGGGGATGAATCTCATCGCGTTATAGAGATGTTAATCCGTAAGTACGCACGAGCGAAAATATAATTGAAGGATAAATAATATGAAATTGGATGGTATATCATATATAAAAAATACTTATCATTTTATATTTAGTATTTACATCATTTATACTCATTATTATACCCATCCAAAAAATGAAGTGTCTGAATAACAAATTACACCATGACGTGGAGACGGTAAGTCGTACATACGCATCTATGAAGACTTTGTCATTTATAGGATGGATAGAATCATGAATACGGTTGAAATATTTTTATAATAACTTCACAGTATATTGAAAATTCTGGATTTATTATTTTATAATGGAAACAACAAAGAAAGATAATGTGGAATAAGAAAAGAACATGAAAGAGGTGGTGAAATATTTTCCTCTTCTTCGTGTTTTTTCCTTTTTATTTGATCAAAAGGGATTCATAGGCTGGCTTTATGACAAAAGAAATTCCTTTTGGATGATGTTATGATATTTTTGAGGATATTTGGGCAGGGTTTGGCTGATCCAAAATGCTTTGGAGGTGTGAAATTAAGAGAAGGGGAATTTCCCTTTTTTAAGGGAGGTGAGGGTCACTTTAGGAAAATCTTGATGTATTATTTTATAACAAACTCATTTTCGGTTTCTAATGGCTAAAAAATTAATTATTTAGAGGATAAGGTGGGTATGGGTTGAAAAACCATCAAACAAGCTCTTTTAGACAGGTATAGGTCATCATATTACCCATATCATTTAGATTTATCTATTAATTAAATAGTATGACATTTACCATGTCTCTATATATTTTTATATTATATAGTTAATGAACTAACTATTACAAAACAAGATAACCCTATATTGTTAATTATTAATATATATAACCTTATCTAATTACTTTGTCCCAACCTTATATTTCTATGAATATTATATCAATTAATAATATAACATTTGTTTAAAAAACTCAATTATGTCAATTTTGGCACTATTTAGTATCTGATTTTTTTGAAATCCATTTAAACATTATTACTTCCAATAATATTTATTTAACCAACCCTAACATTCCTTATTAATATATAAAATTATCTTTATTTATCAAGAGTCTCAATTTACATTTATTTGGATATTTATAATATCTATTATTTGAATATTTCATTATTAAGGTAATTACTGTATCATCATTGTGTTATAAATAACTTAAATTATTTAACGTCTAAAAATTAAAAATAAAATACCATTATTTAGGAAATCTTTTTATATTTATAAGTAATATTTATAGTTGAATAGATCAATTATATAACCCCATATGAAAAGTTTTTACTAAAAGATGCATTTTTTTGATATTTGTGTCTTTACTTTTGATTAATTAATGTAAAATGTCATTATCACTCCCAAGTCGCTCCATGGGGTCCCAAAATCGACCCAAGTATTCCCATTTTCGGAAATGCATCATCTAATAGGAATAGGAAACATTATAGGGTAATTTAATATTATTATAATATTATTTTGTTACCCTAATTTACCAGATTTACCCTTTAACCATGGTAAATAAAATATTTAATGAAGTAATTTTTCATAATGTCTAAAAATAAAAGTTACCTCTTTACACAACTAATACCTCCTGATTCCAATTATGGAATCCATTATTCCAAATTCAAAACACAGAATTGGCATAAATTAATATAAAATTAATTCCTGTTGTCAAACCAAAAAGCGTGTTTTTAAGAAATAATAACTATCAAAAGGTCGACAGTAGTTTATATTAATTTTAATTGTGAAATTACACACAATGAGCTAAATTATATTAAATGATAAAAATATAATCTAATGATACTTTGAAAACACTCAAATATATTACTTAACACTATAAATTATATCGATTAAAAAAGTTGTTTTTAATTTAAATTTAGTACTATTCATTAAAAATTGAATGTATTCGGAAAAGTACCAAAAATTCACCCTAAGAAAATCTAGATATTAAAAATTCAAAAATGAAGTCCATTTTGAAAAATAAAATTTATATAATTTCAAAAAGTGGGTATTACTGTTCATAACTGCTAGTTTTATTGGTCACAGTGTGTTAGAATCTTGAAGTTGCGTGTAGCCTAAGCTATTGAATTACATTAACGAGATAACATACTATGAAATCATGGGGTGTTAAATTTTCCCCTCCTTCAACAAATTGAATCCACATAATTTGAAATTATTCTTCTAAAATAAGATGTTGAAAATAGAAAATACATTTGTGGAAAACCCTAATCTAAAATAGGGTTAATAAAAGTTAGTCTTAATATAAGGGAAAGGGAAATGAAATAGTCACCACCAACATATGGTTTCGAATTGGAGAACAATGGTGTCAATTATAGATACATAATTGGAGGAAACCCGTATAAATTTATAGGGAGTGATTAAGGTCATCAATCACAAACAAGTGTAAAATTGAGGGCCTCAAAGCAATCAGTCTAAGATGATTTAGAATATCACCAGTTTAATAAAACCTAAGGTATTTGGATAACAAATTTTTTGTTTTAATATCCCTTACCTAAAGTTTAAAATTAATTTCTTTATATAATATATATATATATATACTTGGCAAGTAGAGTTCCATCCTTTAACTAATTTATGCCACAGACTCATCTTTTACTCCAAAAGATAATATAACTCAAAAATATTATATTTTTCCTAATTGTATATGTTTGCAGACATATACCATAAAGAAAACGAATTTATAATAATCAGGTAATTTCTGTTGGCTAATGGTAGGTCTTAAATCCTTGTCGCACTTCAGTTGAGGGTTTGATTCCTGCAGCTTGGTCCGATGTGACGGGTTATCGCCCAACCTGTAGGTTGCCATTTTTCTAAAACTATAGTATTATAATATTCCAAAAATAATATTAATAAATACTATACAAAGTTCAACTTAATCCACTCAAACCTTATTAGCTATCCAAAATACTTCTTCCCATATTCTCTCTAAACGGTCTCTAAATTCCAAAATCAATTGTAACATCATATTCCCAAAACAATGTAATGTTTATATTATTATAACATTCTGAAAATATTATTAACTTCATCATATTAAAACCCTAATGAAAAAAATAGTGCTATAGTAAAATTATTATATACATCACATTCTTCTTATAACCAAAAACAAATTCTTTAATCCCAAAACACAAATACATTAACTGTTCCACTTCAACTATAGTAACAACTTAAGCTTGTCCTTGCTCCCTCGGCCTTTTCTGAGGTATGTTTCCTTGTCTCTTAGAAAATTCATTTTCATAATGACCCATTTCTCTAGAATTGTAACATTCTACATTGGAAACCTCTTTCTTTCCCTTGTAATCATGAGCTTGGTGACCTTTTTCTCCATATTTTTAACAAAATCCCATTCCTTTTAGACAGGAACCAGGGTGATTCCTTCCACAATTATCACATTGTGGAAACTCAAATCTTCCCTTCTTCCCACTTTCCCTATATCCTTTCCCAATGTGTTCAACAGATCTCTTCTTCTCTTGCTTTACTTCAATGTATTATGACTTAGAAAAATCCTTTTTTGTCCTGATAGCACATGAGACAATATCTTTGTACGATGATAATGATTGAGAGACTAATTTTCAATGGGGAAATGGTTTTAACACATCCAAGAAATGATAAATATTACTTCTTGAGTTAATTATATAATCTGTAGCATGCCTTTCTAACCTTGTAATGTTCGCTTCATACTTTGTGACATTATCATCCTACTTTTGTCTCAGAATCATAATTTTCAATTTTATATTCGCTCGAGATTCATGAGGAAAGTATTTTTCTAAGAAAATATCTTTATACACTCTCCATTCAATACTTGATACTTCTTCATCCTCCTTTTTGTAATAAATTAATGACCACCATCGATCTGCATCTCCTGTGAGGCGATAAACTGCCAGTACAACATTCTCCCTTTCCCTACTATAAAGTCCCAGAATTTCCATGTAATTTTTTTTATTTAAATTGGAATTTTACTGGTCTGTGAAATCTTACGGCGCAAGATTCGGAGGCCCGGAGTTCCCGCAATATTTTGTCGAAGTTTTTGTTAAGCTTAAGCTAACGTGCATTAGTAATTTTCCACAAAAAATGGAATCACTCTTAAACTGTAACCAGGATCAGAAATCTGAGGGCACTGTTGCACTCAGGATGGTGGGTTTACCCTTGGAGAGACTAAAGATTAGTTGGTGCCGGCCTCCTGTGAGAAAACCCAAAAATTGCATAATTGTAAATAAAATATTTAAATAAATTATTTTATTTTTCAAATTCTTATAACTCACAATCAGTAACTCGGAATAACAATCTGAGACCACTGCTAAACTCATGATAGTGTGATTTTCTTATGAAGATACTAACTTTGGCCGGTGCAGGCCACCAGGGAAAGTTAGTTTTTGGCCGAAAATAAAATAATTATGTGACAATTATTTTATTGTAAAATTCATAGCTTCTAAATGGTAACTCGGATTGAAAATCCTAGAGTAACATTGGGTTTTTTGGGGCCTATTTCACATGGGTAGAGCCTAACCTCGCCCGTCGTGAGTCGAGGGTGACTGATAATAATTTTCTGAACTTTTTTTTCTTGTATGTTCAGTAAACGTGCGAGCGATGTTTTTAACTTTTAAAGCGGTGCTCAGAATTGATATCTGAGGGCACCACTAAACTCGCAACTCCAGTATTTGTCTAAGAAGACATTCACCTCAACGGCAGTTGGTCGAGAATAAAAGATAGTTTTTGGCTTTTTATAAAAAACTAATAAAATAAAGTGTATAACACTTTATTTTATTTTAAGCATCCATGTGAGTGTTGGTTTGTTAAAAACTCCACATGGGAGTTGGAGGTGGGACCACCACACCCTAACCTCCCATGAGAGGTTATAGTGGTGGGTCCCACCCAAACATAACCACCCGCAATATGTTAATACATGGGGACCATCGGAGATCAAAACCTTTCAACTCCCCCAATTAATTTCATGTGTCAATTTAAAATTAAACCCTTTCAATTTAATTTTATGTGTCAAAAAAATTAATTTCTATAAAAAAATTTATGTGTCAACATAAAATTAAATCCTATCATTTATCTTTTTTGATGGAGGCTATGTGGGTGAAGCCTCTTGGAATCCTGCCAATAATTAAGCCAATGCACCTTTAAAATTGCACCCACAGTATTTAATTACCTTGCCCCTTTTTTAATTTAAGTAAATGCATCATTGTAATTTAGAAAGGTTCCTAATAAATGAACCGTCATAAATTCCATGATGGTTACATACCTCTCCCCCTCTTCTATATGTAGGGAGCTTGGGAAGAGGATTTGGGACTGCTTCACCAAGCGACGAAATGCTGGCAAAGGGACGCGACGCCCAACACCTAGAGGATTACGCCTTCTCCAATGAAGAATGAAGAACGACGACCTTCTTTGACTTCTTCCTCGGACACCTACTGACATGTATCATCATCAATGAGCCGACGCAACTCGGGTTTGGAAGTGTCTAGTGTACACGAAGAACGACGATCCTCTACGTCTTCTTCTGTGACTCCGTCAACGAACGATGTCCGACTTTTTGTGCCGACATCAACCAACTAAGAACAAGGTAGGGGTTTACATTAGACTAAGTATGATATTTACCTATGTTCTTCCTTTCTATCAAAAATGACGAATGAGTAATTGTTGTGATTCATACTTACGAACCAATTGCTATCACCTCTAAACGCGGAGGGTGCGAGCCAAACTAAAATGGCCCGACTCCCTCTGCCAATCATTTGTGATGTCTTTATGGCAAGGAAATGAGGCGAAGATGATGAAGGTGGCAATGACGAAGGTTGTCCTACCTTTGGCCTCCGCGAATCATGTCGCCCCCCCCCCCCGTGGCGCACCGATGCTTCCGGTCGAACACCACCAGCACGAGCGGCGCACTACCGGTGCACCTGTGGCCTCCCGGCGCCCTGCTCGGCACACGGCCCGCCTGACTGCATCCTCTCGGTTCCCTTTCCAGTGCATGGACCACCGTACCACAGCCCCCGCCCACAGCCTGGCGCCCTTCCGGCACCCGTGCGGCCTAACCGGTTCCATGTCGGCACAACTGCGGCCTGCCCAGCCCCTGTCGGGCCATACATGGTGCACCTGCAGCCGGCCTGATCTCTGTGTGGCCTAACTGCTGGTCTCTCGACCGGCCCGACATCCCGGGCTGAGCCTCCCGAGCTACACCCCTCATGAGGTTGGCCGAACCAGCCCCAGCCTTTTGGCTGAACCGCCTATGTGGCGACCTATGAACCGAACCGCCCTCGCAGTCCACTGGGTTGGGCCCAGTAGACAAGGGCAAAACATAGTGAGCTGACCCACCCAACAGGCTATGTCAGACCCAGTGAGTCTAACCGGGTCGACCAAGATCAGGTCAGCCTAGACTAGTTTGGGCCGAGTCGGTCCGACCAGGTCAGACCGAACCCGTACACACTACCAACCCCTGTACTTTCTTTTGGCCATATCTTTGGCACCAAACATCCATTTGACGAACCATCAATGGAACTGGTATTCTTGGATAGAAGTCATCCCTTTGAGAATACCGCACTAGAAATCAGGGTATATTTTAGATATGGTTAGGTTAGATCGTACAAGATTCTAACCAGACCCCCGGGAGTAAAAGGCTAATAACTAATAGACCGGGCATCTGATGGATGCATTGTCTATTGCGTTGAAACCCCTATGACGTGGAGAACAATTGAGATACATCAACGTGTGACTTCGTGAAAGTTGGAGTATCAAGCAGTAGCTTGTGGAGCAGATCTTCCAAAGATGATCAGACATTTATGTGGGAACCTAGTAGCTGGTCGATACTTAACGACTACTGACCGATTTGACTCGGAGTGGTTCTAATAGCCCAGTGGGGAGTGCCTCTATGTGAGCGTGGAAACCCCGTGGTGGGGAGTGCCTTTGTGTGAGCGTGGAAGACCCACGGTAATTGACACGTGGAGTACCTCAGCAAGCTACCAGGGGAGCACCTTTGTGTGAGCGCAGCAGACCCAAGGTGGAGAGTGCCTCTGTGTGAGCGCAGCAGATCCACGATACTCGACAGGAGGAGTACCTTAGTAGTCCATGTTACTGGGAAGCACCTCTATGTGACGCGGCAGACCCACTGTACTTGATAGAGGAGGATTTATCCAGCATCCAAACGTTCAGATTAATAGAAATACTAGTTTGAGCTGAGTCAATGACTTTTTTGTTTTTCTCATGATTGAGATTGGTTACTAGATAACTTAGGTATATGTATGGGATTTTACCTATGTAATGGTTATCTGTTGATTTCATACTTTTTTGTTTATCCTTGTTGGTTTTTGTGAGACGATGAGGGTCTCGGGGTCCCTACTGAGTATCGTGATACTCACCCCTGCACGGGACATGCCCAAACCTCGTTGTGTTTGTTGCAAATGATGGACATCGCTGGCTGAGCCAGAGAGTAGGAGGACTGGACGGTACCCATAGGTGGACCACTCGGTGTGATAATACACAGAGGAGACATACAGGCGGGAGTGTTGAGGAGGATATTTGTACCTACCCTTTAGGTAGGAACCCTAGAGGATGACCCTGTAGTTGCTTCACTTTTCTTCAGTTGTACTTGCTTTCAGTTGTACTTGTACATTCCTGTTGGGCTAGTGTTTTCAACCCCTTTTACTTTCCAGAAAATATTTTGTATACAGTTTTTACATAGTGTTTTTCTTCTAATTGTGTTCTCTGATGTATTTGTTTACAGCTATAAAGGAATTTCCTTTCTAGTTTAGTGATTTATGCCTTCAGTTCTAGTCACCAACCCCTGGCCTATAGAAGGCGGTCTTGGGGTAGTCACGATACGGGCCATAGGGAACTGGTTGTGACAAATTGGTATCAGAGGAGATGGTTCTACCACAGAACTTACGAATCTGATCATTATTTTATGTGAAGAAATAATGTTAATAGTACTGAGTGTGGTTCTTAGTTAAGGGAGTCCATTGTTGGTGTGGCGGCTGACGTATCCATACACCAAGACCCGAACTACTCATCTCCGACTCAGTGCAAGAAAAAATAGAATGCGTGTGTTTTTTCAAAAGTTTTCATTAAGTCAGCTCATCCAGGTCATCTCACCAAGTATAAATTTTGACCATGTGGCATCTGTTCAGGATGCCTCCACACAGACAACCAGTTACAGTTCCAAGAGAGTACACGATGATGGCCATCCAGTGACGAGGCTCTGGTGCAGGGTCTTATTGCTATGTTGGAACTTTCGGGTGGTGTACCCATAGAACCACCACCCATTGAGCTACAGATTCCACCAGACGCACTGGCGGACGGTACACGCCGACTGAGCACGTTTCACGAGTTCCAGCAGTAGAGGTCTCCGAGGTTACGAGGTGAGACAAATTCCCAGGTAGTAGAGGACTGGATAGAGGTGATTTTTAGAGTTTTTTTCCTAGTTGAGATACCAGTAGAGTAGATGGTGATCATAACTACTAGTCTATTTCAATGAGTGACCATGTGGATGGTATGCTTATTGATGAGGACTCGGTACGCGGACCATTACCCGAGATAGTACCATCGGGTAGTGTGTCAGCTATATCACTGCTTGTTGGTTAGCAGTTGAAACCGGTGGTATGGGTAGAGGAAACATGTAGGCTTAGTGCCTTACATGTGTTTCAGCATCCGATACCCCTCAAGTTATGAGGTGAGCCCGAATCATAGGCGACTGAGGACTGGCTTGAGGAGGTGGTTGAGAGTTCCCAAGAACATCTACGGCTTCTGCAGGACAACATGTCAGTAGATGAGTACTCATCGAGGCATACCGATCATTCCTGGTACTCAATGAATACGGTACGATCAGGGCTTCATGGCACAAACATCTAATCGAGGTGTGCTTAAAGGACATCCGAGCTAGCACAATTCATCTATGCATTCCTACTTATGTAAGGATGCTATAGAGAAACTTTGTGGTTGAATGTTCTTTGGGTGAGCGGATACAGCCAGTGAATGTTAGTAGTGGGAAAGCAGGAAACTGGTGCCAGTCTCAAAGACTTGAGCATGTAAAAATGTTTCGGGAATAGGAAGTGTTAAAGATAGAAGAATATACAGGTCAGTAGACGTAGAAGGGTAGCTAGGAGAGAAGCATGAAGTGATGTACATTTCAACATGTTACAATCACCCCCATATGTGGAACCTTCCAGGCTCAGGGAGCTTGAGGACAGGGGAAGAGAGTAGCTGTATGTGGTCAAGGAGTGCGACCCAAAGGCTCTGGGGATGATTCGAGGTACGGTTTGTGTCTAATACTAGCTACCGTAACAATAGACATAGGTACCAATAATTCCTTCCTTCCACGAATCTTGTCCAAGACCTAGAGTTTCCAGTTAAATTATTGACTTGAACCTCATGTCTTGAGAATCCATTTGGTGGAGACTCGATAATCACACTTACACCGATAGTGTGATCTGAACCTTGAGGCGAGGGCTTTAGTTAAAACCACTTGGTGGCAGCGTCGAGGCCTTACAACGTTAGTTTGGGTTTGGACATGACATCCACAGTTCACACTCAGATTAACTATATTACGAAAAGAGGTTGTTTTTTGTCTACAATGTTAGGTAGGGGTTTTCCTTGGTCGGTGAAAAGGAAACCCATGCAGCATAGGTTAAAATCATGCATAGGAGGGTGAAACTGATCACTCTTTAGTCGGCCAACCGTACCCTCATGGCAGCATGAGTTTTCAGTTTTCAGTTCTAAGTAGGAGTGACAGAACATGGGGACATCTTTTCAAAAGAGGTTTCCAGGATTACCCCCCAAAGGGGGAGGGACGTCTGCTTTGGCTGGATACTACCAGAGGTTTCTTCCAGACTTCTCCAGAGTTGCAGCACCACTATCAGCCTTAAAAAATAAGGGGAAACCCTTCGTGTGGTTGGAGAGATTCCAGCAGAGCTTTCCAGAGCTGAGGCAGAGGCTAACTAGTGCCCCCATCTTGAGGCTTCCAGAGGAAGGTGTAGGGTACATAGTTTACTGCGATGCATCAGGGACTAGACTCTGTTGTATCATGATGCAGAATCGATCAGTGATTGCGTATGGTTCTCAGTAGTTGAGACATCATGAGTAAACTACGCTACCTAGGAAATGGATTTTTCAGTAGTGGTCTTCATCATGAAGATGTGGTGACACTGTCTAATGGGCCAGTGTTTTACCATGTATTCTGATCACAAGAGTCTCAGGTATATATCCTCTTAGAATGACCTGATCCTAAGACAACGATGTTGGCTTGAGTTCCTCCATGACTATGATTTCGAGATAGTCAATACTCCTCAAAAGGGGAACGTTGTAGCAGATTCACTCAGCAGGAGATCTTGTATACAGCTGGTAGGCGAGGCGACAGAGCATCTTGCTACTTTATAGATATCCTTTGGGGATAGAGATAGAGAATCCTTTCAACAGTCTCCTATAGTCACTCCCCACTTCATCAGCGAGTCAGGGAGTCACAACGTGGAGATGATGACTGCGAGACATGACATGCATAGGTATCCACAGGGCAGGCACCTGATGGATTTTCTGAAGGTGGGGAGAACATCATCCTCTTCAGAGGAAGTACCTTGGTACCAGTAGCACTTCAATCAGAAGTGTTGAGGAGGTTCCACACATCCCCTCTATCGGTACATCCAAGAGTGGTGAAGATGTACCAGGACCTTCAGTGACAGCACTGGTGGCTAGGTATGAAGAAGGTGGTAGTAAAGTTTGTCTCTCTATGCCTCACTTGTCAGCGAGTGAAGGTGGAGCACTAGGTACCACTAGGATTGGTACAACATTTAGAGGTCCCAGAGTGGATGTGGGATGGGATATCCATGGACTTCATGATGGGTCTTCCACGTACATCTAGAGGTCACGACTCGATCTGGGTGATCGTCGACCGACTCACCATGTTGGCCCACTTCCTACCGATCAGAGAGTAGGGTTCAGTAGAGAGCTTGGGATGCCTCTATATGCAGGAGATTATATGTTTACCTTGAGTACCCACTTCTATTGTCTCTGACTGTGACACACGGTTTACTTCCCAGCTATGGAAGGGGTTGTAGGAGGCTTTGAGACATAAATTCACTTGAGCACCACCTTCAATCCTTATACAGATTGTCAGACTGAGTGGATCATTCATACCCTCGAGGACATGCTCTATGCATGTGTCCTCGACTTCAGTCATAGCTGGGAGGATCAATTAACTTTGGTGGAGTTTTCCTACAACAACACCTATCACTACACCATCGGGATGACACATTTTTAAGCCTTGTATTGTCGACCTTGTATATCACCACTGTGCTGGATAGAACCAAGGAAGTCATAACTATTGGGACCAGAGATGGTACAGGCTACCAGAGAGAAGGAGAAGATCATCCAGGAGCTGATGAAAACTGCACAGAGAAAATAGTAGTCATATGCTGATAGGATATGGAGACCTCTGGAGTTCGAGGATAGTGACAACGTCTTTCTATGAGTCTCATCTCGACGAGGTCTGTGAAGATTTTTCCGAGGCAGAATGTTATCTCCAATATTCATCAGACCATTCCAGGTCCTCAACATAGTAGGCGAGGTAGCCTACTACCTAGATCTTCTACCTCAGTTGAACCGGGTGCACGACGTCTTCCTCGTATCTCAACTGAGGAGATAGGTGCACGACCCTTCCTACATAATCGACCATGGAGAGCTGGACATCGATGACATGGTGACTTTCACAATGGTTCCAGTGGAGATTGAGGATCGACAGGAGTAGGTCCTTCATGGATGGTCGATACCTCTAGTGTGTGTTTGCTAGCATCATGGAATCCTCCAGGAGAGCACATGGGAGCGGGAGGCTCATATGCGTGCTCAGTACCCCCACTTTTTCCCTTAGTTGTGAGTTGTGGTTTACAGGGACGTAGAGCCCTGAGGTGGGGAGAATGTAAAGTCCTGAAATTTCTATGTAAATTTTTTCTATTTAAATTGGAATTGTACGGGTCTGTGAGATATGACAGTGCACGATTCCAAGGCACGGAGTGCCTGCAATGATCCATCGATGTTTTTGTTAAGCTTATTCTATCACGCGTAAGAAGTTTTCCTAAAAAGGTGAAATAACTCTTAAATGGTAACTTGGATCAGAAATTCGAGGGCACCATTGTTCTCAGGATGGTGTGTTTACCCTTGGCACGACATAAGATTAGCCAGTGCGACCCTCCTGTGAGAAAACCCAAAAATGTCATAATTGTAAATAAAATAATTAAATAAATTATTTTATTTTTCAAGTTCTTATCACTCACAAATGGTAACTCGGATTAAAAATCGGAGACCATCACTAAACTCGTGAGTGTATTATTTCCTTAAGAAGATACTAACTTTGTCCGATGCGGGCCACCAGAGAAAGTTAGATTTTATCCACAAATAAAATAATTAAGTGACAATTTTTTATTGTAAAATTCATAACATATAAACGGTAACTCGAATTGAAAATTAGAGAGTACCATTGGGTTCGATGGGCCGTGTTTCACATAGGCAGATCCTAACCTCAACCGACGCGAGTCGAATGTGATTGATAATAATTTTCTGAACTTTTTTTCAGGTACGTTCAGTAAACACGCGAGCGGCATTTTGTAACTTTTGAAGCGGTGCTTAGAATTGAAATATGAGGTCACCGTAGACTCGTAGAGCCAGTATTCATTTAATAAGACTTTCACCTCGACGATAGTTGTTCAAGAATAAAAGTTAGTTTTCGGCTTTTTATAAAAATAATAATAAAATAAACTGTACAACTCATTATTTTATTTTATGTTGTCATGTGGGTGATTGTTGGGTAAAACCTCCACATGGGAGTTGTAGGTGGGACCGCCAAACCCTAACCTCCCATGAGAGGTTATAGTGGTGGGGCCCACCCAAACATCACCACCCGTGAGAGGTTATGACATGGGGATAATGTGAGATCAAAACCTCTCAACTCCCTTAATTAATTTTATGTGTCAACGTAAAATTAAATGCTTTCAATTTAATTTTATGTGTCAAGAAAAATTTATTTCTATCAATTAATTTTACGTTTCATCATAAAATTAAATCCTATCATTTATTTTCATTGATTCATACTATTTGGGGGAAGCCTCTTGGAATCCTCCCAATAATTAAGCCAACACAACTTTTAAATTTCCCCAACTCTATTTAATTCTCTTGACCCCCGTTTAAAATTAAGTAAACGCATCATTTAAATTAATGAAGGTTCCTAATAAATGATCCTTCACAAATTCCATGATGGATACATACCCCTCGCCCTCTCCTATATTTTGGGAGCTTGGGAGGAGAATTTGGGATGACTTCACCATGCGACGAAACACTGGCAAAGTGATGCAACGCCCAACACTTGGAGGATTATGCCTTCCCCAACAAAGAACAAATAACGCCGACCATCTTCTTCTTCATCCTCAGAAACCTACTAACATGAAGAGTCATCAACGAGCCGAAGCAACTCGGGTTTGGAAGTTCTTGGAAGATGCGACAAACGATGATCCTCTACGTCTTCTTCAGTGACTCCGTCAATGAACGATGTCCACCTTTTTGTGCTAACGTCAAACAACTACGCGCATGGTTGGGGTTTACTTTTGACTATGTATGATTTTTACCTGTGTTCTTCATTTCTTTAAAAAACGATGAAGTAGGAATTTTTTGTGCTTAATACTTACGAACCAATTGCTATCAACTCTAAACACGGAGGGTGTGGGCCAAACTAACATGGCCCGACTCCCTCCACTGATATTTTGTGATGTCTCTACGGCAGGGCGATGAGGCGACGACGACAAAGGCGGAAACGATGATCGTTGTGCTACCCATGGCCTCTGCGAATCACGTCGCTCCATCGCGGTGCATAGAAGCTTCCGGCCGAACACCGCCGGCCGAAGAGGTGCCCTGCCGGCACGCGGCCCGCGGCCTCCCGATGCCCTGCCCGGCGCCCTGCCCGCCTGCCTGCGGCCTCCCGGCGCCCTGCCCGGTGTGTGGCCCACCTGTCCACGACCCCCGCACCCTGCCCGACCCCCTGCCAGTGCCCCCACAGCCTGCCCGGCCGCTGCCATACCACGCCCCTGTGCCCTGCACGACACCCCCGTGGCCTGCCCGGGGCCCTGGAGGCGCCCTACCTGGCACACCCGTAGCTAGCCCGCGGTCTGCGCGGCCTACCCACTGGTCTCCCGACCGGCCGGAAATCCCAAGGTGATTCACCTAAGCCGCGCCCCTTGAGGCACTGGCCGAATCGGTCCCAACCTTCGGGTTGAGCCGCCTACATGGTGACCGCCGGAATGGACCGCCCTCACAGTCCGCTGGGTCGGTCCCTGCTAACTGGGCCAATACATAGTGGGCTTACACGCCAAACAGGCCGGGTCAGACCCAGCGAGTCTAATCTGGTGGGCTTAGACTGGTTTGGGCCAGGTCGGCCCGACTGGGTCAGACTGAACCCGTGCCCACTACTGACCCGTGTACTTTCTTTTGGCCATATCTTTGGCACCGGACGTCGGTTTGACGAAGTGTCAGTGGAACCGGTATTCTTGGAGCGAAGTCGTCCATTTGAGAATACCCCACCGGATTTCGGGGTATAGTTGAGATAAGGTCATGTTGGATCGTACATGAATCCAACCGGGCCCCCAGGATTAAAAGGTTAATAACTAACAGACCGGGCGTCCGATTGACACGTTGTCTGTTGCATTGAGACCCCTATGACATGTAGAACCTTCTAGATACTTCTACGCATGAATTCATGAATGTTGGAGTATATTTTAGTATCTTGTTGAGAAGATCTTCCAAATACGAGCAATCATTTTTGCAGGAACCTAGTAGCAGACTAAGACCTGACGACTGTTGACCAATTCAACTCGAAGTTATACGACTATCCCAGTGGGGAGCACCTCTTTGTGAGAGAGAAAGACCCATGGTGGGGATAGCCTCTGTGTGAGTGTGGCAGACCCATGGTACTCGACATGTGGAGTACCTCAACAGGCTACCAGGGGAGCGCCTCTGTGTGAGCATAGCAAACCCACGGTGGAGAGAGCCTCTCTGTGAGAGCAGCATATCCATGGTACTCAACAGGGGGAGTACCTCAGCAGTCCATGTTAGTGGGAAGCACCTCTATGTGACGCGAAAGGCCCACTGTACTTGATAGAAGAGGATTTATCCAACAGCTGAAGGTTCATATTAATAAAAATGCTAGTTTGAGTTGATTCAATGACTTCTTTTCCCTCATGATTGACATTTTTTACTAGATAACTTATGTATATATATGGGAATATACCTATGTAATGGTAATACATTGATTTCATACTTTTTTGTTTATCCTTGTTTGATTTTGTGAGACCTTGACGGTCTCAGGGTCCCTATTGAGTATCGTAATGCTAACCCATGTGCGGGCTATTCCCGCACCACGTTGTGTTGGTTGCAGATGATAGAAAACACTGACTGGGGCTGAGAGTAGCAGTACTAGATGGTACCCGGAGGTGGACCACTCAGTGTGATGGTACACAGAGAAGACAGACGGACGGGAGTGCTGAGGAGGATATCTATACCTATACTTTAGGTAGGAACCATGGAGGACGATCCAGTAGCTGCTTCACATTTCTTCAGTTTTACTTTTTTTTAGTTGTAATTGTACTTTCCTATTGGGTTTGTATTTCCGACCCCTTTTACATTCCAGCACTTATTTTGTATATAGTTTTACATAGTTTTTTGCTTCAATTTGTGTTCTCTGATGTTTTTGTTTACAATTATAAAGGAAATGCCTTACTAGTTTATGGATTTATGCCTTTGGTGCTAGATTCCAAACCCTGGCCTATAGAAGGCGGGCATAGGGTAGTCAGGATACAGGCCCCAGGGGACGGGTCAGGACAGCTACTCCCCAAAGCATGAAATATTTTCTCTAAGGAACTTATATGTTGTTTAGATACTGATGGATTTGTAAACCCATTGAATGTTGGTGGTTGTAGCCTCATGAAAGAGTCTAACATTGATCCTCTGTATTGTGTATTAGGGTTCTCCATACGGGTAAGGTTATTATTCATAACCTGAGTGATTTGTCCATGTATGGTGATAAGATGATCAACACCAGTTGCATCACTATCTCCGTTATAATTATCTTGAGCAAGAGGACAATCAATACATGGATTAAATGCATAGATATGGTTTCCATTCCATCCTCAAGGCTCCATTTCTAAACAATGGCAGACAGTAGATTAGTTCATGAACAACAATAAATAATTCCAAACTTTTAAAACACTTAACATAAATTGAATAGTTTATAGACATAGTCCATAATAATAAAAATGTTTTCTTGGAGGAAATATATATTCATAAATCCTTAATAATGGTCTGTAAAGAAAATGATAATTATCCTAGGCATATCACCATGGATTGTTGTAACCAAGAGTGTAGCATGGCCCGTTTTCGTGCACCAGTTCCCATTCAAGTCTTTCTCAATGTGGTGTTTTTGGTTTTTACCCCAAGGTACATTTGTTCATGCGCTGCCTCTAACAGATCGTATCTAGACAGGGATGTATTGCTTGTAATACTCACAAAATCTCTACAGTTCCAAAATTCTAGGAAATTATTCTATTCTAATCCTTAATGTCTATCTTAGGTTAATGTACTCTAATTAGAGTTTTTCTAAATCTAGTTTCCAAAATTTGTACTAAAATTCCTCTGATACCAACTGTAATGCCCCAAACCTAGTTACCCAGAGTCAGTGAATTATTTTAATACATTGGAATGATACGGGGAAATCATGTCATGAATGACCGAACTATTTTGCAGTCTTGGAAGTAGATTACATACATCAACATCACATTACAATTTCAAACATAAAATACCACAGAGAAAGATCTTTGATAACACCAATATTCCCTTTTAGCATAACCTATATATCAATCCTAATAAACTTCACATAAATCCTTGGAAAATAAAACATATGAAAGGGGTGAGCTCAGATGCTCAGTAAGGGTAAACAATTTAACAGAAGATAACATATACAATAGAAATGGTGAATAATTGAAAACACATGCCTTTACAAATAATAAACATGAACACTTTATGGCAGAAATATGAGATGAGTAAATAATTCCATAATAAAACATAGTCAATGGTATTCTACTAGTCTAATAACCACATGGACAATCAATATTATTTTCATATTAAGGGAATGTATAATTCTAGTCATTCTGAAACATTTTTTCAAGGCCTTGGCCAAGATGTCTAAAAATGATAAAGTCCTCGGCCAAAAACCATATATCAAATTAGGTAAGGCCTCAGGCAATTCCACATCTAATTTTCTCATGAGACCTACTAATGCATCAAAGAGATATAGCAGGCTCCACCCGTCACTTACTATGTCCAATACATTCCTCATATGAAAAGGTAGAAACATAAAATAAACATTCGTATTAAAAAATCATATGAAAAATCAAAACATTATCCATAAACCATGAATCATATAAGAATAACACATCCATTTTCAAACATATCACAAAACCTTCAATACAATATGGATGATTTTTTTTCATAATAAATCAATTTTAAATTTTTTTAAAATCCATCAAAGGATGTCGAAAAAGATTAAAATGATTTGTAAAAATCATTGAGAGATATATCCATTTTTCATGAAAATATTTAAAAGTAAAAAAATATAGAAGTGAATACATTTAAAGAAATTTTTGAATCAAAGTGTCCCATAGCATATTGATACTTTTGATTGCGATTAAAATTTTAAAAAAAATCTTTTCCTTATTAATAAATTCATAAAACCCCATTTTGAAAACATGGACATTAATGAGAATGATTTAGAAGAATAAATATTTAAAATGATTAAAATGATGTTTAAATAAAAGAGTACCTTAAATTTTATCCTATTGAAAAACTCTATTATGAAACATGAACATGGATAATAAATATGTCCTAGTAAAGACATACCCATAAATAAACTCAAATAATAACGAGATTGAAGAATTAACACTTACCCTGCACTTTCCTTTGATTGAGGGTACGTTTAACATCCATTATAATGACCATAGTATGTTATGAAATTATCCAAGAACCATATTATTATTTATTATTTCATACATGATTAATTTATGACATTATATTATCCATTTAATATTGAATTCCATTTTAAATTAACATTATGTGTCATAATCGCTTTCTTTATTCTATGTGTTTTAACATGTTATTCTTGATAGTATCATTAAGATCATCAAATAAATATTTCGAGAATAAAAACCTTGATTTATATATCATATATATTTAGAATATAAATATTTATAATAGATTTATATATGAAATGTAAGGCACCGTTTATGGAGACGGTAGGACGTACGTACGCATAAAGGCTCTATCCGTTTTCATATCATATTAAATGGAAGTAAGTGAATAATATATATGTATGTACATACATAAATATATATATACATATCTCTAGTAGAATTATTATTTCATATATTACATACTTATTAATAATATATATTTTTATAATCATCGTTGAATGATGAACGTGGGAACGAATCTGATCCCTTCATGGAGATGGTAATCCGTACGTACGCACGAGCGACAATATCATTGATGGAGAAATAGTATATAATTGGATGGTATGTCATATATACAGAATAATTAAAATTTTATATTTATTATTTACATCAGTTATACTCATTATTATACTCATACAAATAATGAAGTGTTTGAATAACAAACTACACCACGTCGTGGAGATGGTAAGTCGTACGTACACACGTATAGTGACATTGTCATTTATAGGATGGATAGAATAATGAATATGGTTGAAACATTTTTATAATAACATCACTATATATAGAATATGTGGAGTTATTATTTTATAATAGAAACAACAAATAAAGGGGAAGTGGAAAACGAAAAGAATTTGAAAGAGGTGGTTAAATATTTACCTCTTCTTCGAGTTCTTCCTTTTGATATGATGAAAAATGCTTCATAGGTTGGATTTATGACCAATGGAAGGACTATAGGATTAAGGTAGGAATGTTGGGTGGATATTTGGGCAGGGTTTGGATAGGCCAAATGGTTTGGAGGAGTGAAATTAAGAGAAGGAGAAGTTCCCTTTTTTTAGATAGGTGAGGGTCACTTTAGGAAAAGCTTGAAATATTATTTTATAATAAAATAATATTCAGTTTCTAATTGATAAAAAATAACTTATATATAGGATAAGGTGGAGAGGGGTCTAAAAAATCTCAACTAATAGGTTTTAGATAGTTTTAGGTCATCATATTACCCTTATCGTTTAGATTTAACTCTTAGTTAAATAGTTTGACATTTACCACGTCTCATTGCATTTTTATATTATATGATTAATAAACATACCATTACAATCCATGTGAACCCCATGTTGTTCATAATTAATATATATAACTTATTTAAGTCCTTTTTCCAAACCATATATTTTTTGGAATATTATATCAATTAATAATATAGCATTTGTTTTAAAAACTCAATTATGTCAATTTTGACACTATTTAGTATTTGATTTTTTAGAAAGCCATAAAAAAATATTAATTAGAATAAAATTTATTTAACCTACCTTGAAATGACATATTAACCTAAAAATTAGTGTAATTTATCAGAAGTTTCAATTTACATTTATTGGGATATTTATAATATCAATTATTTTAATATTTCGTTATTAAGGTAATTACTGCATCATCATTGTGTCATAAATAAAATATATTATTTAATGTATAAAAATTATAAATAAAATAAAATAATGTAGGAAATATATTAGTATATATAATTAATATTTATTGTCTAAGAGATAAATTATATAACACCATATAAAAATGTCTTACTAAAAGATACATGCTTTTGTTATTTTTGTCTTTACATTAGATTAATTAATGTAAAATGTCATTATCACTCATAAGTAGCTCCATGGGGTCCCGAAATATTCCCTAGGATGCCCATGGTATGAAATGTTTCTACTAATAGGAATAAGACACATGTTTGGGTAATTTAATATTATTACAATATTATTAGTTTACCCATATTTACCGGATTTACCCTTTAACCATGGTAAATAAAATATTTACTGAAATAATTATTCATAATGTATAAATATAAAAGGTACCTATTTACACAATTTGGACCTCATAATTACAAATATTGAATTCATTTTTCCAAATTCAAAACACAGAAGTTGAAGAAATTAATTTAAAATTAATTCCGGTTGTCAATAGAAAAAGCGTGTTTTTAAGAAATAATAACTATTAAAAAATCGACACCTGTTTATGTTCAGTTTAAATGTGACATTATAGACAATGACGTAAATTATATTAAATGATAAAAATATAATCTAATGATACTTTAAAACCACTCAAATGTATAATTTAACACTATCAATTATTTCGAATAAAAAATTAGTTTTTTAATTAAAATTTAGTACTATTAATCAAAAAATGAATGTTCTCAGAAAAGTACCTAAAATTCACCCTAAGATAATTTTGATATTCTGAATTCAAAAATGAAGTCAATTTTGAAAAATAAAATTTATAAAATTTCAAAAAGTTGGTATTACTAATCATAATAGCTAGTTTGATTGGTCGCAGTGTGTTAAAATCTTGATGTTGCGTGTAACGTAAGCTATTGAATAAATTTAACGAGATAAAATAATATGAAAACATGGGGTGTTGAATGTATTTTGAATCATCACCTCCCTTTATTATGTGCAACCTGTGCACCCATATTTTATTAACTTACCTCGTAACCAATATCCCCCTCACATTCATGTCAATAAAACATGTAAATGAATTTTCT
The DNA here is from genome assembly GCA_963277665.1 of Viscum album. Taxonomy (NCBI): domain Eukaryota; kingdom Viridiplantae; phylum Streptophyta; class Magnoliopsida; order Santalales; family Viscaceae; genus Viscum; species Viscum album. Next base: position 1,758,245,386 of record OY728120.1, on the reverse strand, counting down.
ACATTGAGAGGAGGTCATTCATATCCTAATTAGATGTTAAACCAACTATGAAGATACCATGGTAGATGATTTAATACTGAAAAAAAATCGCACTTAATTAGTATCCCCCCTTGTACAAATGGTTGATTTATGGAATTTGTAATAAATAAACCATTAAAAAGTTCATGATAATGATATTTTATTTACTATATTTTTCCATGTTCATGGTTATCAATTTTTTTATGCATGTTTATTTGATAATGAATAAGATTTCATAAACAATAGAAGATTAAAAGACATTAAATATAATATAAAATAAATTTATTATGTGTATATTATTTTATATAGACATGGTTAATTAAATATTTATATTTTAAATAATATTTATATGATGTGTAAAAGGATAAAATAAAATAATTTACAGATAATAAATAAAATTACTTGAAGTATATATTCCATTCTAAAATAATTCTATTACTTCATTTAGAATTGAGCCACTGGACTATATGTCCATATGGAACTTTTCAAAACGAATAATTTTTTCCAGGAGTTATAATGAAGATTTTTGGTTGACAGAACCACATTGAATTCAAGGGGAGTATCCCATGCTTATTATAGTTTAACATTGATGTAAGTGTTTAGGAAATAATAAATATTATTTAAGGACTCTCGAGTCCAATCAACATATCATAGTGTTATAAAATATTAGTGAGATATTAGGACAACCTATATACCTTTGAGAAACTAACAAGTCCCTTTATCAATTATGAAAGTGTAAATAAAGATCCTCTTCATTACAGTTTCGATGCAATAGCAAATATTGAGTCCAATGGTGAGATCAGTTGGTACATGATAGAATAGTAATTTATTTACAAGATAATAAAATTTTCAAATGTCACATATTATTATTGCCAATATAAACCACTAAATCTTATTTAATTTTGTTTTATAAAAATGGAAGTTATATATAACATGATTTCCTAGTGATATATTCTTAATAAATACTACGTCACAGACTACACTAACATCCCTGAGTGATACAAGATATTGTTAATTATATTAAAAATATAACCAAATCATAATAGTCCTGAATCCCTATATTCTAAAATACATATTAATGAGGTCAGTAATGAATCCATTTGTATATACATAAAAACATTGATGATGTGTAATATGTCTAGTGTTTTATGATTTTGTCAATGTATTATTATCCCAATAAGACACAAAAATAGATGGATGAACATATGTTTATCAAGTATATCTAATATCATTATCAAGATACTGATAGAAAAGTGTGGTTTGAGATCTCAATATATATTTTTCACATTCAATGAAGGAGATGGAGATTCATATAGACCACACATATTCATGATTATTGGATACTTTAATCATTTAGAGATTCAAGGGTCTAAATATCTAGATGAATTTTACATCATTCACATAGTTGATTGACCCAATCTGAGATTTTACAACATGTTTTTATATTTTTAAACGAACAATATTTATTAATCTATCATAGATTTCCTTACACATTTATGCAGCATAGATTAGGTCAAAAACCATATAAATCCTTTTCTAAATTTGTAAAATAAGATAAATGGAATTGGGAAAGGATAGAATTCTAATACCAAGTCTAAAAAATATTTGAAACACCTATCTAAGAGGAGAAAGATCCAATGAAAATCAATGTTACATATTGTCATCTTCTTCTCTTGTTTCCGGAAATTCCTTTAGAAGAAAAATTACGATGAAATATAGTAGATGCGGGTACATCATTTATATTTATTAATAAAATTATTATATCGTAATTCATTGGTTTTAAATATAATATGTTTAAATATGTGTAGTAAATCCCAAGAAACATGAAATTCCAGAGACATTAAAATATGTTTGGTGTATTACTAATGAATTTAAATAAGGGTTATTCTAGGAATCGTATAGAAAAGAGCATGACATTAGAATTTTGTAATGGATTAATATTAAACAATTTTTCTATATTTATAAATAAAAAACATGTTTATTTATGTCTAATTATGTACCATGATACATTTTTTTATAATATAATGTTTTTATATTATTTCATACTCAGCTAATAGTTTTGTAAATCATGGATCCAAAATTTACAAAATAATTAATTAATTATAAATAAAATATAATTCATTGAAGAAATAACTATTCCATGACAAATCAATGTAAAATAAAGGAAATAGTGATTTAAATGTCTATATCTATAATATTATCCTATTATTAATAGATCATATCACTATGCATAACGAAAAACACACTATTTTGGTTTTTTAAAAAAACCATTTAAAATTAATGGGATTCCACAATATCATTAGAGATATTTCAGAAATTATGCATGAAATATCCTAAATAAGATAAGTGGTAAGTTATTAAAATTCAAAATATTCCTTTAATAGATTTTTATGGATACTCAATGAAGAATATAATAAACTTGGTAGCCACTATTAGATACTCAGTGGATGATTATCTATATATATATATCAAAAGAAAGTATTCATTGATCATTATTATACAGAGTAATAGTATTATAAAATTAATATTACCATATACATCAAATATATGACTATAGAAACAATTTATTGAGGAAATTTATTATATTTAGTGAAAATATTACATAATTTCTTCTAAGGGATGTTTCTGAAATTGAATTACAATAACTATATATTTGAAAACTATATAGACTAATGTATATCATTTTAATATAAATATTAAATGATGTATAGTAGGTATAGATTATAGGGACTAATTAGTACTTTTTTAATGTAATATCTTGACTTTCTCCATATAACACATATCCTTAGGTTTTTTTACCCAATTATTTCTATAAATAAACCTTTTTCCAACTGTAAAATATGGTTTAAAGTATTTTGGTGGATAAGAGAAGCTGGAATATGAAAAGATAGAAATTACATGCAACTTGGGAGAAGATGTAGTGCCACTAGTTATCCAGTTCATATTAATGATTCAAGAAGAGGTAATAAGAAACTCCCTAGAATTTTGGTGGAGTCCTCATATAATGGGACCCCACTTGGTGTCCCATGGGTAGGCTAGTGAGACCCATCATCCCACCAATGGTGTCGGGGTGTGTCATATTAAGGAGAGGAATTATAATATTTTCTTCCATCGATACCCTCATTTAAACTTCTTAATTCCCTATTTAAACCCTAATTTTGGATTTAGGATTTTAATGGGTTTTAAATGTATTATTTGTATTCATCCACATATTTCTTTGGTTCCATGATCTATTATTTGAATCAAATTACATGAAAGGGATACTTTTTCTTGATTTTAGTGTCTTTCCCATTTTTTCTCTTACTTGTACTTCTTCTATATTCTATAGGGTGTTTGAATATCTTTTTATAAGTGATCATAGTGGGATACATTTATTTAGGTATTTTATATTATGGTTTAGTCTTCTCTCTTGAGGTAGGTAGTCTAAAACAACTCCCTACGATATTTATTTTCATTACAGTATGTGAAACATTTGTGATCATGCCAACATGTCATGTGTGTGAACCATTCTAAATAGAATTCACATATATGACTTCAATAAATATAGCATAACCTCTATTAGATACCATTGGGTGTGTTTAAATTGATATTACTAATTTCAACCTTTAATCGGTGTACCAACTTTTATACCTATCTTGGAAATAGAACATACAAACCAAGAGCCCAATGTTGAATTAGTAATATGTTATGGAAAAAATAACTTGTGAGTTGGATTAACATATAAATTAGGAAAATTTGATTTTTAAATAATCAACTGTCTGGTATGTGGTTATTTGTGATGAAATTGGAACTATCATGAGGAAATAACCACATAAGTACTTAATGATAGGTGAAACATTAATTATAATTAATGTGTTTTTGTATCATAATTTCAACAATTATATGTGGATAAGAGTGAACTAGCTAATTGGGAAATTATGATATAATTTCTGGTAATTGAATAATTTGGAATTAATTATTTTATTGTATAATAATTTGTAATTTTAATCGAACTTATAATGTGTAACATGTTAACATACATTGATTTTTTATTTAAATTTTATACTTTGGTTCTTATTGAATTTGTTTTGTGAAATGTTAAATGAACTCTTATATGGGAATTCACATAGAGTATTATGACCTCTATTAATGTACGTATCTCAAGAATGTGATTATCAACTGGTTCATTGACACATTTTCCATGGTATGGCTTTTCAGATTGAAAACATGTTTCATGATCTCGGAAATTAATTTACATAAAGTCCATTATTACATGGTTAATTGATGCTCAAGGGTGAGATGCATGGTTACATGATGCCTAGGGTGATATGCATGGTTACCCCTAAATAAGTGAGATATAAACTATTAATTGATTCCTCTAATGGGTATTTGGTCTTTCTATGGGAATTCAAATGGTCTTGGATATGGAATCAAGAGATATATCGTCAAATATGGTACTGGGAGACCCTATATTTCATCCCAAATCATAAGGGTCAACATGTTTATTTGATGTTTTTCAATAATTTATGATTTAATTCCCTTAATTATAAAAATATATCATGATTTATTTTTAATATTGGTTTTTATACACCATTAGTGTCATCCTACTTTGTTTTACTCAAACTCGCTTCAGATGTTGTTTGCTACATTGGATGATTTTATGGATGTAGGTATGGATTAGGGAAAATGGAACTATACATGATTGATTTCATGCCTTCTATGACTAAATCTATATGATGGTACCAAGAATGGGGTTCATGACCAATATTGGGAGTGTTTACATTGATAATTCATATTAGTTGTTTTCTCATATGAATTTTAGCACAACATTAAGATGGCATATAGTACAACATGACATGGTTTATTTTGTTACGACTGATTCAAAATTTTTAAATTTATCCATTTTAGTTTATTTATATTAATTTTTATGACATTTTCTTATATCTTCATCACTATTTACCAAAGATTATAGTTTTTCCACTATACTTAATCGAACCATTACACTTTTTGGTAGTCTCTAGCATATAGGGTGGTGCTCTGAAGGACATTTTTTGATATGTATAAATATTATTAGGGTGAATTGGGATTTAAAAGTTATGAAGTGGTAATAAGTGAGGAATTTTCAATTAATTTACTATCTGGAAAAGGTACACATGAGGATTGGATGTTTTGGGGATTGGTAATAATGCCATGAAGGGGAGTAGCCAACACTGACTGTGTACTATAATCTATTTGTCATTCAATATCTCATAAAGAAGGAAACACACTCGTGTCATCATACTTTTTTGTTGATTTATTATTTATTGATATATCTGGATGGATTTTCCCTTCGACTGCTTTGGCAAGAGACTTATAAAGGTAGCACCATCCTGATCAACCAGTCCTGAGATATATAACATCCTAAAATTAGACATGACAGATCCTTTCTTGACCATTCAACCAATGTCATACCATCAACTACACACCCAATACAAGCTACCTCAACATGATTTCAATGCCATGTGTTTTTACCTTGAATCAATGTACACAATAAAATGATGCACATTGGTAATGGTGTCGATTTAGGAGACCAACATACAGGTTCGTAGATAGGAACGACCAATAACACCCAAAACATGTGGGGTTCCTATTGGTGGGTTTTTTCCTATGATCTCACTATTAGAGATCGCCAAGTGAAAACATCATGAGAATAAGTCTTAATTCTTATGAGCCCCCAACACCTGATATTCAAACATATACTATGTCCCATCAGTAATATTTATCTAGACTATAGAACATATATATAAGATTAATGTCGTAGTATCTCTAGGTTATCATATAGCCTGGGATCTACTATAACCTCTCAACATAACAATTTATCAATGGACATTACCATTTCGTTGTTAATGTAGAAATATCTACACTGCAGTGGTAATAAAACATCATGTATGTCTCACCATACACATGATATGGTAATCAAAAGTACGACATAGTAGGGTCTAGGTCACCCACTATTTCAACACTCCCACTTGCACTATAGCCATATTTATAACTAAACTTGTTAGCTACTCTCATGATAAAGATCATTCTTCTGATGAGTCAAGTCTTTAACTGTTGGGCCTGCCACATTTTCACCGTGTGGCATATTTGTTGTATGAAACCTCATCTTCTTATGTAAAACTTCTCAAGATAAGGTATCCCAGAGTATATCACTTCTTTCCATTGTCATAACTTGACAACTAGGATATTAAGATTATCACAATTTACAATATGATAATACTTTTCTCACTAGGTGTGAATCAAAGAACAGGAACAAATCGTTGCGATTAATAACTTCTCCTTAGTTTCCTTAGAAGTTGCAACGTACTCGGTATTTGTTGGTATGTCTACCACTATCTTTTAGGAGCTTGACTTGCTCATCAACTTTTCCTAACTTCTAAACTAGATAAAATTGATATAAGGATTACTATTTTGTGTCCCACAAAAACTAGTATTCCTTCCTCTCCATATACCAGGTACATATCATTTGTACGTACCGAAGTACAAGATGATAGTTCGGACTATATCATTGGAAGTTCTCCTAGATATAATTGACACATGACAACTATAATGTATATTCTATAAATATAAATTATTATACATATTATGGAATATGTTATTGATCCATCACTGAAGTTTATGGAACTCAACTCATAGCTTTACTTTATTCCCATGTTCCGAACATGCCAACTTCAAGAGATTTATCCATGTGACATTGAAAAAAATTATGAACTTGAATTGTTCCAACTTATATTTTTCAATACAATGTCACTTTATGTAAAATTGACTAGGTCTAAGAAACCGTTATATGTACTTCAATAGATCCATTTCTCTAGATCTTAGGTTGTTACTTTAAGTCAATCACTACATAATTACTTTTAACCTAGTCTTATATAACTGTAAGACCAATATGTATTTTCCATATGTTGCAGAACATATTTCTCCAAAAAAACATTGGTTCCCCACTAACCTTTGTTAGAAACAAGGAAAATATTCATTCATAATGAATGATCTAAGATCATGTTTCTTACTTCAACACAAAATAGGATTTTGGTAAATTGTAACCTTCCTTTGCATTCGATGGTTCCTTCATCCCTTTATGGTTGCGTTATACAGTCACCTTCTAAGAAAGATGATCTTGACATCCAATGACCAATATAATGATCTTAGAAGTTATCTATGATAAGTAAAATTCTAACATATTTAGGCATACCGATTTTGTATAATAAATAAATCCTTATTGTTACCACACCTGAACCATCCATGTATCAACTCACTTGAATATGCACGGTAGTATTCAATTTTTAATCCCCTTTGTATATTGATACATGTAATCCATTATTTAATTTTAATTGATCTTTTCAATCTTAGATAATTTCCATATACTGCATACTTGTAGGAAATGTTATTCAAATTGAATAATAGATCACTGACTACAGTGAATATAAAAACCATCACCATGGCTTCTCCTTCCAACGCAATATGTGTCACTGGAACATGCTTCTTCCATATGAACATTTCAAACTTGTTCCTTTTTCAGCCATTTGTGCATATCAAGCATTGACAAAGTCCAAGTAAATTCATATCCCACTATCTATAATAGAGATGTGTACCCTTAGAAATGTAGTCTAATACATGACTACATATTTTCTATCTTAGGGATTTATGTAATATCCTAATAAACTTTTAGGATATTTACTTATATGCACCATGTGTTTAGCTTGATGCATGTTTGTTTGTTTTCCCTTAACAAACACTTTGCATATTTAACACATGTTCTATGACATAATGGATTTTCCTCATACTACGACTCGTATGATATCCATTTATCATGTATTAGTTGGAATATTGGTTATGGGATTTAGTAGTTATTTGTAAATCATGTCATTAAATATAATGGAAGTTTCTTCAAGTTGTAACATTGATACTAATTACATCATAACTTTTTGTATAACATATGCATTTAGGAATTTCTCCACACTACATGTTAGTTAATCAATGTAAACATATAAGACTTTATCATCAATCATCCTTATGATAATAAATGTCATGATGTAGATAAGGTAATGTGTGTTTAGGAATTACTCCATACTACATTATCATGATTGATGAATTCTTTGTCAAGATATTCTTTGGCATACCGATCTGAAGAAAATCAAATATTTTGACCATGCATATAATTCACTATTACATTCCTTAATATATTAAGAGAATCTTGTGAAGTATCTTTAAATCTAGCTTTAATTTGGAATAGATTGCACTATCTTATTGAACTAACCCCAGAAGACTTATGGCATACCTTTATTTCTAAAGGTTTATTTGTCTAAAATAAAGATGTAAATAATACCAAATGTGTTTAGATATGATGAGCCTAAATACCAAACTGGGTATATTCTTGATGTCCACTTTTAGTTTTTCTTGAAAAAGAATTATCTTGCCACAACTGGGTAAAAGGTCTTACATTCTATATTCATCACTCATTTCCAATGATTCATGTACCACTGAACTATTTGTTGAGTATGAGACACAAAAAAAATTCATTCCAAAACTTGGAATAATGTCTCATTATGTCCAAAGGGAATGTGAGATAAATGTTTTGGTTATACTCAATAACTTGTTTATCCAGAATCATTCACTTGGAAAATAGAAGTTATGTGTTTCTCACTACTGACTTAGGAATCACCTTTTCTCAGCTGCTTGGAGAAGATACTTTACTTATTCTAATGTTCCTATACATACATGGTTACTGTATTTAAATAAAAATATGTATTGGAATATTGTTTTTAGTACCCAAGAAGTTTTTTAGAAACATTAATTTATATTTATTGATATACCTGAATAAGAAAAGGGTACTTTCTTCTTGTATTTTAGTTCACTGCATTTTTAAAATTCCATAAATTCATTTCATTATATGTGATGAAAATAACTTCTTACTAAATAAACAAACTCTTTTCTTTTATGGACATCACGAAGGTGCCTTTTGAATAACCTTCCATAGGCCTTTCACCTTGTCATTCAATAAGTTTTCCATAAGAAAAAAAGATGTTCATATCTTTAATATTCTTATTACTTGGAGAATGTTACCTTAATGGTAATAAAGTGCTTACTCTATACCGTTTGTTGGTATCCTTAAATGAAACTAGATTAATTGGGTGAAAATGGTATTAGAATGGGATGGAATGAAAGATCGTGAACTAGATTTCACTTTACAAAAAACGAGTGCAATCATCACATTCAATTCTTGTTTATCTTTATCCTTGGAAACTTATTGAAGATGAGACTTCTTGTTATATCATCCATGTCGTGATGTAGCGACGACAACTAGCATCATAAATTAATGATAGCATTATGATAGAACCATCATATAATTAATTCACAAGTTTCCTATAAGCAACATTCACCCACACTCTTTGAGGTGGCTTAACAAGTTGTGACACTAACACCTTGAATTTTAGATATAGTAATATTATGTGAAAGCAACTTTACTATATTTGAAATTCGTGCTACATTGTACATTTACATTGTCAAATATTTATTGCAATTTTTTTGTATAAATTTCCATTATATACAAATAATCTTTGTCAAATTAGTACCTTTTTTTTTGATTACTGAATGTGACATTTCTAATTAATTTAATCATTAAATATCTCCCACTAATTAATCTAATTCTTGGAACCCTCTGCTGTAATGGCCCGGACCTCTCCGGCTCAATCCTTTGTCAAAAAGAAGGCCATGAAGTGTTCTAGAGGGTAAAATGGAATTTTCCCACACTTTCCAGAATTTTGAAACTACACGCCGTGTAGTTTGAGTACACGCCATGTACCCCCTTGCCGGGTATACCCCGTGTTGAAGGCCGTGTAATTGCCGTGTGAAATAAGTGGGTACACGCCGTGTGTGCATACTACACGCCGTGTACCACCTTGTCGGGTATACCCCGTGTCGAAGGCCGTGTCCTTGCTGTGCGAAATAATGGGTGCACACCGTGTGTCTAGTTCTACACGCCTTGTAGTCCTTCCCCGCGTACGCGTTACCAGTCAACGACCGTGTACCGTGTAGGAGTCGTGTCCTTACCGTGTGAAACAAATGGGTACACGTCGTGTGTCTAAACTACACGCCGTGTAGTCCCTCCCCGCGTATGCATTACCCTCAAACTGTGTGTTGACCAGTCAACAGCCGCGGAGCCATGTTGGAAGCCTCGTGGAAACCGTGTTAAATAACCGAGTACACACCGTGTACCATAAAGTACACACCGTGTACTTTTTCTTTTCTCGCATATAAAAGGAGGGGTCCCATCCCCCCTTTCAACTCACTCCTCTCCTCCCCTTTCCTCTGAGCAGAGCTCTCCCAAGACACTCGAAGGATCCTTTTCTTCCATAACTTCTTCGTCCGAGCTCCGATTTACGATACGTCAGCGGCCACGGGATCATAACGACGAGGTGGAACTTCGGAGCTTGGATCTGTTTTCTTTCCTTTGGCCTTTCTTTTCCGACTTCCACCCAAGGAGGTATTTCCAAGACCCGAAAGAAGTGAAGGACGCTGACGGATGTCTTCTAAGGTTGATCCGGGGGAGCATTGTGATCGGAACCTGTTGAGGTAGGGATCTTACCTTCGTCTCTTTGATTTGTGCATCATGCGGGGTGGGTATCCGCTTGTTTTCATGAGAAACAATCAAACCGGTTTAATGAAGATAATAACTGGCTTATATAACGGGGATGGGAAGTTTGTGATTTCTGTTACTTTACTTTTTATACCCTGTGATATCATGTTGTGAATTGAATAGGCTTATGCCTACTGAAAATCACGGTCGTTGGGGGCCTTTTCTTGCGCAATTAAATGTTTTCCTATCTTTTAGACCGTTTTTTGGATGGAACCTTGTGGATGTGGATTTTGGTTAACCACGTAAAGTTGGATGTTTGATATCTGAAACCGTTGTGTGATCACCCCGGTTAAACAAAATGGAATAATGAACATGTGGGTTTTGGCTTCTTTACTGGTGTGTGAAAGGGATGAGTGAATCTTGGGTTGTTACGAATAGAACAGGCAGCAAGGCTGCGGTAAATGATGTTAAAGGGATAATGATGTACGATGCGGTTATGGTTATGATGTTTGGCAGCGGGGCTGCAAGGATGGGCTTGAATGTGTACGGACTATGGGTTTTGAATAATAAATAAGAAGTTGATGATTTAATGAATGGTGGGTCATGGTAATGGAATGAGATTAATAATCAATGGGGCTGTTTGGCTAATAAGAAGGACTTGGTTATGTTTCTTGTGCTTTCATAACTTGATTTTTGGATGGCAGGGATATGTTTTATGAACGATCGATGTGGATGGTTGTGGATAGTTGCCCAGTAGTTAAGGAACTAAAAAACTAATTCTGCTGAAATGTGAAAACCTAAATGGGGTTGGGATTGTTTGTTGTATGCATGCTTCGTAGTAGCAGTGCCGAGGCACGTGATCAGTTTCTCTGTTTAGAAGTTATAGGTTGGGCTGTGTGTTTGGTATACATATATATATCTGTATCTTTTGTGTTTTATCGCACCCCACCCATGTTGAGCACTTAGTGCCGAACACTCCCATTTCATGGGAGAGGGTGTTTTTCCCTTAGTTACTAGATCCTTCCTGCTACTTCTTCCCTAGGCTATGATGGATTGAGGTGACCTTACACCTAAGACTCTTCGGGTAGGTTTCGATTAGGGTGGCTTTATCCCAAGACTCTTCGGTCAGGTTTTACTGTTTCCCAAGAATCTTCGGGATGAGGCCCAGGTGTGTGAGGGCGGGATACGTGGTTGTGAGGCCCAGGTGTGTGCGGGCGGGATACCTGGTTGTGAGGCCCAGGTGTGTGCGGGTGGGATACGTGGTTGTGAGGCCCATGTGTGTGTGGGCGGGATACGCGGTTGTGAGGCCCAGGTGTGTGCGGGCGGGATACACTATTGTGAGGCCCAGGTGTATGCGTGCGGGATACGTGGTTGTGAGACCCAGGTGTGTGCGGGCGGGGAGAGTGTGGCAGTGTCAGGACGTTCGCCGTTAGGAAGAGCAGCTAAATAATGGGAAATGGTGCGGGGTACCCAATAATCTTGTTTCTTATATACTAATACCTGTGGTGATTTTGTTTTTGATGAGTGTGGTCGGTGAGGTGGGGTGGATAGAATTCCTTGCTAGGGTTCTTCTGTTGTTCTCACGGGACATTAGGATGTCTTCCCACTTGTGCCCGAGAGCTTTAGGTTTCCCTACTGAGTATACTTGTATGCTCACCCTACGTTTACTTTCAGGTTTCCAGGAGGACTACTAGGGCCGTGTGGGACCCTACTAGTCAGATAGTTGGAGTTGTTGCTGTTGATGTACACTTGTTTCTTTTGGTATTGTACTTTGAGCTTTCTTGTACTCGAACCTTGTTATAAAATTGTTTAAACATGCATGTGGACTTGGTTTGGGTTTATTTATATACACTTGTTCCTTTCCCCTTTTTTGGTGGTTGACTTGTCCTATTTCCTGATCCTAAATAAAAAAAGGTTAATGCCTCCCATATTTGTGAAAACTCATACCCTTGGTGCTAGTCGCCACCCCGGGGCCTACTGGATGCGGGACTCGGGGGTCATTATATCCCTTTCACCATTGTCAGCTCAGGAGGGGCATCTTTGGTAGGAGGGGGTCATGACAGAATGGTATCAGAGGTTCTGGTTAAGAGATAGGATGTAGTCTGGAGTTAGGCACAGTGAGGATTGCATGGGATGGTAGGGAGACAATGTTAGTTAATCTTGGTGCGTGACATAGGCCAGGGAAGACCGGCTAGGACATATGATTTTAGGGGCCCCCGTGATCCGATGCAAGGACTCTGAGCCTACCGAACAACCAAGTGAGACTACATTGATTACAGGGTAGAGATCCTAGGGAAGGTACATGCATCATCATGATTGTGTTTTATTTGATTTTGGTGTTCTAGGAAAGAAATTGAAATAAAATGATAAACCTTGAGCTTTTTCTTACTACTTGGGCTTAGGCGATCCTCGTTTACCGTACAGCTATGGCACCTGGACGTCTTCCCCGGGTGGCTCAGATGGCCGAGGCCCTGCAGATTCAGGCGGTCGATCAGTTGAGGATTGACCGAGAGGAGGAAGATAGCCAGTGGTAGAAGACTCTCCATTATTTTCAGCGGTAGACCCTCAAGAAGTATGAGGGTAGTACTTCGGATACAGAGATGGAGGGGAGTCTTGAGGATCTAGGGATTGCTTTTACCTTGATCCGTGCTCCGAGGGAGTACTGGGTTCCCCTGTCATTCAGTTAGCTGAAAGGATCGGTGCAAAAGTGGTGGACGCTCTACCTCGGAGAGAGGATAGAGGAAGAGGTTCCATGGGATGACTTTGAGAGGGAATTCCGAGAGGAATTCCTTTCTTCCATGATCAAGGCGGAGAAGCGGCAGGAGTTACTCTCCCTTCAGAAAGGGAGTATGTCAGTACGAGAGCTGGGGATCAAGTTCAAGGACCTCCAGCCCTTTTCTCTGGATCTATTTCCGTATGAGGAGTCTTAGGGGAGATGTTTGGAGGAGGCGATTCGTCCTTTGCTTCAGTATGTTGTCAGACCCTTCACCCTTCTGACGTACTTGGCGGTATAGAAGAAGGCAGAGGTTGTAGAGAGGATGCACTCGCTGGGAGGTGCACCCCGAGAGGGGATCCAGCCAGGCTCGTCAAAGGGGAAGGTAGTCAGCAGCAGGTCTCCTGCGACGGGGCCTTCCAGGTTTAGGCCAGTGGGGAGCAGGCCCCAGCAGTTCCAGTTCAGATCTTCGGGTCCTCGTCCATTTTTCACGAGCCCAGGACCAAAGTGTTTTTATTGTGGATGTTTCGGGCACGTTCAGAGTCGGTGCCCGACCCGAGCTCAGTACGGTGGGGGTGGGCAGGTTCAGCGCCCACCTCAGCAGCACCAGTTGCCGGCGAGGCCCTTCCAGCAGTAGCAAGACCATGCTCCTCTGAGGGCAGACTTTGTAGGAGGAGGCTGACCTCAGGATGCTCCTCAGGGACCTCAACCAGGGCATGGTTGGGGTGGTGGACGACATCATAGAGGCAGAGGAGCTAGGCATGGACAGCTGCACGTAGCAGAGTTGACAGCTCTGGCAGGACCAGAGGTGGTGTGAGGTACGATTTGTTTGTTCAGCACTCTTGTTTTTGCTTTGTTCGATTCTGGAGCTTCACACTCCTTCGTTGCACCTGATCTAGCCTATGCTTTGGGACTATATGTAGAGAGACTTTCTATACCACTGGTGTTGAGTACACCAGTTGGTGGCCAGACCAGCGTATCTTGTGTTTGTCAGGGATGTGGGCTGACGTTGGGACCACATAGATCTAGTGGGGACTTTCTTCTGTTACAGATGCATCCATACGATGTAATCCTATGCATCGACTGGTTGTTTTCTGTTAGTGTCGTTATCGACTATTTCCGGAGAAGAGTCATGTTCTCCGACGTGGACAGGCAATGTGTAGCTTTTGTTGGTGAAAGGGGCTATCAGGTGGGAAGTCGGCATGTGGAGCCTCTCCTTTCCTTGTTAGGTGGGCTATCAGTGGTTCCGGCTGATACAGAGATGATGGATGTCCCGGAGGTTGTTGGGGAGCTCCTTGATGTTTTTCCAAAGGAGGTTGTGACTCTACCCCCCCCCCCCGAAGTGACGTTGAGTTCGGGATAGACTTACAGCCTGGTGCCCGTCTGATTTCGAAGGCCCCTTATCAGATGGCACCTTCGGAGTTGCGGGAGTTGCGGATTCAGATTGATGATCTGATGGATAGGGGTTTTGTTCGACCCAGTGTATCACCATGGGGTGATCCAGTTTTGTTCATTAAGAAGGAAGATGGTGGTCTCAGGCTATGCCTAGACTACCGTAGGTTGAACTAGGTAACGGTCAAGAACCGCTACCCCCTCCCAAGGATAGATGATCTCTTCGACCAAATCAGGGGAGAAGGATGGTTTTCCAAGATTGATCTGTGATCTGGATATCATCAGCTAAGGGTAAAGGACAGTGACATCTTGAAGACGGCTTTCAGGTGCAGTTATGAGCACTTCGAGTTTGTGGTGATGCCGTTTGGAGTTACGAATGCACCGGCTGTGTTCATGGGACTTTTGATCTTTGTCTTCTGAGTGTTTCTGGACCGGTTCGTCTTTGTGTTTATCGATGGCATCCTGATTTACTCAATATTAGAGGAGGATCACGTTGACCATCTCAGGGCAGTCTTGTAAGTCCTTCGACACCACCAGCTTTACGGGAAATTGTCAAAGTGTAAGTTCTTGATGCAAGAATTACACTTCCTTGGGAACGTAGTGTCTCAGCATGGAGTGTCAGTGGACCCGTCGAAGGTGGAGGAAGTTGTTTCCTGGGCATCACCCAAGAGCGTGGCAGAAGTTCGTTGTTTCCTGGGGTTATCAGGTTACTATCGGAGGTTCATTTCATACTTCTCTCGAGTTCCTGTTCCATTGACATCTTTCACTAGGAAGAACCAGGTCTTTATATGGAGCGAGCAATGCCAGAAGGATTTAGAATACCTGAAGGAGAAGTTATTCAGTGCTCCCATACTCAGGTTTCCAGAGGAAGGGTTTTTGGATGAGGTGTTTTTTGATGCTTCTGGCCTTGGTCTGGGGTGCGTGCTGATGCAGAAGAAGGAAGTGATCTGTTATGGGTCTAGGCAGTTACGCCCTCACGAGCGTAACTATGCCACCCATGAGCTAGAGCTTTCAGCAGTAGTGTTCGCACTAAAGTTATGGAAAAATTACCTCTTTGGGGAGCGCTTTCTGGTCTTCTCAGATCACAAGATCCTACCTTATATCTTCTCCCAGCGTTACCTGAACTGACGGCAGCGGAGATGGGATGAGTTTCTCCAAGACTATGAATTTGAGATCTCTTACACTGAAGGTAATGGCAATGTTGTGGCTGATGCCCTGAGCAGGAAGTCGCATAAGGAAGTGGTTCGGAAGTCCACTGATGCTTGGAAAGTGATGGGAGAGTTGGCCGCCTTGCACTTGGATGCTAGGGTAGAAGGTGTTAGAGGCTGTTTGTTTCAGATGATGGTGCAGTCCTCCTTATTGCAGCAGGTGGAAGAGTCTCAGTGTGGGGACTCTGAGGTGGAAGTGGTGCGGGATCGTGTTGATCATGGGAACACTCCAGAGGGATGGTCAGAGGACATCCGACATCAGATGCTTTTCCTTGGAAGGTTGTTTGTTCCAGAGGCAATGCGTGAAGGTGTTCTCAGTGAGTTCCATAGCTCAGCCTTGGTGGTACATTCAGGACTTTCAAAAATGTACTGAGGCCTGAGGGAACAGTTTTGGTGGCCCTGGGTGAAACGGGAAGTGGCAGAGTTTGTGGCTAAATTCCTAGTGTGTCAGCAAGTGAAGGATGAACACCGTGTTCCCAGTGGGTTGTTTCACCCTTTAGATGTCCCCGAGTGGAAGTGGGATGACATCTCAATGGACTTCGTCACAGGACTACCCAGAGCTCAGGGTGGTTATGATGCTATCTGGGTAGTGGTCGATCGACTGACAAAATCAGCACCCTTCTTAGCAATTAAGGAGTCGGGCCCGGTGAGTACCTTAGCACAGAGGTATGTAGACGAGGTGGTGCATTTGCATGGGGTTCCAAATACCATCATCTCAGATCGGGACACTCGATTTACCTCAAGAGTCTGGAGGGGGTTACAACATGCTTTTGGCACCCATCTATGCCTTAGCACTGCTTTCCACTCCCAGACCGATGGGAAGACGAAGCGGACTATCCAGACATTGGAGGACATGCTGCGGGCATGCGTTCTGGATTTTGGAGGATCATGGGTACGACACTTTCCTTTAGTAGAGTTTGCCTACAACAAAAACTTCCACTCTACTATTGGCATGGCACCGTTTGAGGCTTTGTATGGAAGACCATGTCGTTCACCCCTTTGTTGGGCAGAGGTTGGAGAGACAGGTGCTCTTGGGCCCGAGGTAGTGTAGAGCACCACAGAGAAAGTACAGCTTGTACGAGAAAGGATGAAAGCGGCTCAGGATCGACAGAAGTCTTATGCTGATCGTCGGAGGAGGCCCTTGGAGTTCGAGGTGGGAGATCATTTGTTCTTAAAGGTTTCCCCTCGACGGGGGCAGTGGAGGTTTGGTAATGGGAGCAAGCTCTCACCTAGGTTCATCGGACCTTTTGGGGTGCTGAGGCGAGTCAGCGAGGTGGAATATCAGCTGGCCCTACCACCTCAGTTGGAGAAGGTTCATGACGTCTTCCACGTCTCCCAGATTCGTCAGTACTTACACGACGACTCTCACGTTATCAACTTGGGAGAGTTAGATATGGGAGACGATGCGACCTTCGAGGAATGACCAGTCAGAATCAAGGATCATAAAGAGAAGGTGCTCCGTGGATGAACCATTCCGTTGGTTCGTGTGTTGTGGAGGCATGGCGGCCTCAAGGAGAGCACTTAGGAGGGAGAGACCAAGATGCATGCTCAGTACCCGGAGTTGTTTTGACTTGTGTTTTCCCTTCTTCTTCTGAGCTTTGTGTTGATGTTATACTCTGTACCTTTGATATATGGAATGCTTGTCTTGTCGGTTGTGAGACCTTTTGTTTCCTTGTTCCCTGGTAATGTGTAACATGCCCGGATGTGTGGGGAAAGAGAAAAACCTGATCCTTAATCGAGACACATTAATGCGGATGCGATTGAACCCGTGCGGGCGAGTCAGTGTCACCAAAAGCAGATAATATCTCGATATAGGAGAAGGAATTGTCCCCAAACCACATGTTTGGGAAGTGTGTTGGTTGTGCGGTGTTGGGGGTAGTGTGAGTTGAAAAATCCTAATATATGAAAGTGGGAAGACCCAATCCTTAATCGAGACGCATTAATGAGGATGCGATTAAACCCATGCAGGCGAGTCAATGCCGCCTAAAGCTGATAATATCTCGACATAGGAGAATTAATTCCTAACACATATGATTATGGTTGTTGGTTGGGTTCCTGTTATAACGAGAACCCTAAGAGGTATCTTGTTGGGTTTATCTGGGTTGGTTTTTGAATTATCAGGGATGAGAATGTTTTAAGAGGTATCTGATGTAATGTCCCAGACCTCTTCGGCCCATTCCTTTTTCAAAATGAAGGCAACGAAGTGTTCTGGAGGGTAAAATGGATTTTTCCCACACTTTCCAGAATTTTGAAACTACACACCGTGTTGTTTGAGTACACGCCGTGTACCCCCTTGCCGGGTATACCCCGTGTTGCAGGTCGTGTACTTGCCGTGTGAAATAAGTGGGTACACACCGTGTGTGCATACTACACATTGTGTACCACCTTGCCGGGTATACCCCGTGTTGAAGGCCGTGTCCTTACTGTGTGAAATAATGGGTGCACGCCGTGTGTCCAGTTATACACGTCGTGTAGTCCTTCCCCGCGTACGCGTTACCAATCAACGACCATGTACCATGTTGGAGTCGTGTCCTTGCCATGTGCAATAAATGAGTACACGCCGTGTGTCTGAACTACATGCTGTGTAGTCCCTCCCCGTGTATGTGTTACCCTCAAACCGTGTGTTGACTAGTCAACAGCCGCAGAGCCGTGTTGGAAGCCGCGTGGAGACCGTGTAAAATAACTGAGTACACGCCGTGTACCATAAAGTACACACCGTGTACTTTTTCTTTTCTCACCTAGAAAAGGAGGGGTACCCTCCTCCTTTTCAACTCACTCCTCTCCACCCCTTTCCTTTAAGCAGAGCTCTCCCAAGAGACTTGAAGGCTCCTTTTCTTCCATAACTTCTTCGTCCGAGCTCAGATTTACGATCCGTCAGCGGACATGGGATCATAACGGCGAGGCAGAACTTCCAAGATTGGATTCGTTGTATTTACTTCGGCCTTTCCTTTCTGACTTCCACTCGAGGAGGTTTTTCCGAGACCTGACAGAAGTGACGGACACCGACTGACGTCTTCTAAGGTTGATCCGGGGGAGCGTTGCGATCGGAACCTGTTGAGGTAGGGATCTTACCTTCATCTCTCTGATTTGTGCATCATTCGGGGAGGGTATCCACTTGTTTTCATGAGAAACAGTCGAACCGGTTTAATGAAGATAATAACTGGCTTATATAACGAGGATGGGAAGTTTGTGATTTCTGTTACTTTACTTTTTATACCCTATGATATCATGTTGTGAATTGAATAGGCTTATGCCTACTGAAAATCACGGTCGTTGGGGGCATTTGCTTGCACAATTAAATGTTTCCCTATCTTTTAGATCGTTTTGTGGATGGAACCTTGTGGATGTGGATTTTGGTTAATCATGTAAAGTTGGCTGTTTAAAATCTAGAACCCTTGTGTGATCACCCCGATTAAACAAAATGGAATAATGAAAATGTGGGTTTTGTCTTGGTTACTGGTGTGTGAAAGGGAGGGGTGAATCTTGGGTTGTTACGAATAGAACAGGCAGCGGGGTTGCAGTAAATGATGTTAAAGGGATAATGATGTACAGTGTGGTTATGGTTATGATGTTTGATAGCGGGTGTGTAGGGATGGGCTTGAATGTGTAAGGACTATGGGTTGTGAATAATAAATAGGAAGTGGAAGAGTTAATGAATGGTGGGTCATGGTAGTGGAACGGGATTAATAATCAATGGGGATGTTTGGCTAATAAGAAGGACTTGGTTGTGTTGCTTGTGCTTTCCTAACTTGATTTGTTGATGGAAGGTATATGTTTTACGAATGATCGATGTGGTTGGTTGTGGATAGTTTCCCAGTAGTTAAGGAACTAATAAACTAATTCTTGTGAAATGTGAAAACCTAAATGGGTTGGGACTATTTGTTGTATGCATGCTTCGTAGTAGCAGTGTTGAGGCACGTGCTCAGTTTCTCTGTTTCGAAGGCATAGGTTGGGCTATGTATTTGGTATACATATATATATCTGTATCTTTTGTGTTTTTATCGCACCCCACCCATGTTGAGCACTTAGTGTTGAACACTCCAATTTCATGGGAGAGGGTGTTTTTCCCTTAGTTACTAGCTCCTTCCTGCTCCTTCTTCCCTAGGCAGTGATGGCTTGAGGCGACCTTACACCTAAGACTCTTCGGGTAGGTTTCGATTAGGGTGGAATTAGCCCAAGACTCTTCAGGCAGGTTTTACTGTTTCCCAATAATCTTTGGGATGAGGCCCAGGTGTGTGCGGGCGGGATACGTGGTTGTGATGCCGAGGTGTGTGAGGGCGGGATACGTGGTTGTGAGGCCCAGGTGTGTGCGGGTGGGATACGTGGTTGTGAGGCCCAGGTGTGTGCGGGCGGGATACGTGGTTGTGAGGCCCAGGTGTGTGCGGGCGGGATATGTGGTTGTGAGGCCCAGGTGTGTGCGGGCGGGATATGTGGTTGTGAGGCCCAGGTGTGTGCGGGCGGGATACGTGGTTGTGAGGCCCAGGTGTGTGCGGGCGGGATACGTGGTTGTGAGGCCCAGGTGTGTGCGGGCGGGATACGTGGTTGTGAGGCCCAGGTGTGTGCGGGCGGGATACGTGGTTGTGAGGCCCAGGTGTGTGCGGGCGGGATACGTGGTTGTGAGGCCCAGGTGTGTGCGGGCGGGATACGTGGTTGTGAGGCCCAGGTGTGTGCGGGCGGGGAGAGTGTTGCAGCATCAGGATGTTCGCCGTTAGGAAGAGCAGCTAACTAATGGGAAATTGTGTGGGGTACCCAATACTCTTGTTTCTTATATACTACTACCTGTGGTGATTGTGTTTTTGGTGAGTGTGGCCGGTGAGGTGGGGTGTATAGAATTCCTTGCTAGGGTTCTTCTGGTGTTCTCACGGGACATTAGGATGTCTCCCCACTTGTGCATGAGAGATTTAGGTTTCCCTACTGAGTATACTTGTATGCTCACCCTACGTTTACTTTCAGGTTTCCAGGAGGACTACTAGGGCCATGCGGGACCCTACTAGTTGGACAGTTGGAGTTGTTGCTGTTGCAATACACTTGTTTCTTTTGGTATTGTACTTTCACCTAGTTATAAAATTGTTTAAACATGCATGGGGCCTTGGTTTGGGTTTATTTATATACACATGTTCCTTTCCCTTTTTTTGGTGGTTGACTTGTCCTATTTACCGATCCTAAATAAAAAAGGGTAATCCCTCCCATATTTGTGAAAAATCATACCCTTGGTGTTATTCGCCACCCCGGGGCCTACTGGAGGCGGGACTCGAGGGTCATTATCTCCCTTTCACCATTGCCAGCTCAGGAGGGGCATCTTTGGTGGGAGGGGGTCGTGACATCTGCACTAGAATCGAAATACTCTCATTTGAGTATTCTAGGGGAAAGGATCCTTAAGCCTCCCTCATAGTCTACAAGCTATGGTTACACCACTACTCAAAGGGTTTGTGGTAGGATTTTGGCTGGACAACCACATTAACTCATAGTTCCTTTATCTATTGAGTGAATTCCATGCTTCAAAAATATTAACTTGATTTACTCAATGATTGCCTCTAAAAATAGAACAAGCTAGCTATGGCTATTTCTTTGCTGTAATTTTAGTTAAGTCAACCCCCCAACTTAATAAGAACTCTCTGATAGTAAGAGGCACCCTCAGTTATGGCATGACCGACACCCCAAACACCTAGTTTTGTTCAAGGTTGAATGATGGAAGACAGTTGTGACTTAATATTTCTTTTGATATTTTAATGTGTTTATTTCAACGAATATAATCCATTTATCTTAATCTTGTTCAGATATGTTGCCATGATCACAACTGAACATCAATAGAAAAACATAGCCCACCCTTTTATGCATTTTATTTTCTATTATTTTATGTATTTCTCCTGTTGTTTATAAATTCATAAAATAATAAATAAATTCATAAAAGTAAACAACTACCCTACTGGTATTGAGCATTGAAATGACCTAAGGGAATCATACCTGAGTCGAAGCTTGAATCATAATGCAATTTCCCCTCATCTGGTATGTTCACTTCAATTCTGAATTATCACCTCATCTTGGTGGGGTCCACATCATGTCTTTCATTTTCTTCATCTGAAGTACAAAAATACTCATGCGCCGGTTAGGGGACTGAGGTATAAATGTACATCAAATAAATATTTGGCGCCCACACCCTTATACAGTTTAACCATAAAAGACGATACACATACCGTTTTTTAATTAATTACAAACATCGCACGTAGTTAAAATAATTAATTAAGTAAAAGAAAATATACATGGGTTGGTTCTCAAGACCAGTATGCAGGTAAAAATAATGCGTGATAAAATTAAATTTCATTAAATAAATACAAGAGTTATAAATAAATTTAAATGAATTAAATGATACAAATAATTTAATTAATTCTTAGTCCTTTAATTAATTTAAATTTTTATGCCAAAATTAAAATAATTAATTAATTTAATTTCATTACAAAATTAAATTAATTTATATCCCGGGTATTAAAATTTATAATTAACCACAAATTAGAATTTTAATAAATTTAATTTTAATTAAAATAAATTGATTATTGATATTAATTTGCAGGCACCAAAACATCGTACTGGCCTGTTGCAGGTCGCTCTAAACTTGCACACACTAGTAACGAGCTGGGAAAAGCCCATATTGGGAGTTTCTGGGATAGGAAGGTCCGCCCAATCCCATTACGGGTGGGGAAGTCCCACCCAGACCCCTTTTGGGATGATTCGGGTTGGGCATCTCGTTTCACGGCTACCTGCAGACAGAACCAGTCGCAACTGACTTGGAAGAGACTGCTTGAAGGAGATTAGGCATCACATAGTGTTGCTGGAGTGAGGAAGACGACCAGTGGACTTGTTGGTGCTGGCGGTGTGGGTGGAGACTAGGAAAGAGGGCGCCCAGAGGTGGGGCCGCGATAGGTATAAAAGAGGAGCTAGACCCGGTAGGTAGTGAATGGGAGGGGTGGATCCAGGCTGGACCACCGACATGAGAGACAATCCACCAAGAGGTGGATGGTGCAGCTCCACGGATGCCCCTGAGAGGTCCGCTAGAGGGCATAGGGTCAGCTGCCAGGATTGCTGGGAGTCGCGCAGAGGCTTGGGGAGATATGGCTGGTGTGAGCGGCCGCCGACCGCTGTGATGTGGAATTCACAGGCTTCAGGCAGTGTGTTGGGTGGAGTGTGGCCGGGACACGGGGAGGCTGGTGCTGCAGCACTAGTGCTCCAGCAGGCTAGGTGACCGTGGTGACCGGGATGGCTGTAGCAGCGACTTTGATCGGAAGGTGGGTCACACAAGACGACGATAGTGGATGGGTGTAGGGCGGCCAGGTGTAGGGCGTCCAGCCAATGGAGGAGCAATGGTAGGTGACGGCGTGGAGGAGGCCAACTCTTCTGGTGCACTGCAGATCCAGGGTGGAGGCCTGTCCTGGTTTAGTGTACTGAGGAAGAAGTCTAGGGGGTCCGTGCAGACCCCATGCACCCATTTTTTATATATTTTTTATTTATTCAAATAAATATCCTTCTTCTTTGGAAAGGATATTCTTTTTTTAAGTGTGGAATTATGGAATTCCCCATGTCAAGTCTCCCCTTCATGTTGATTCCGTCTTTTTAAGTATTCTCCTCCTTTTCCCATTTTATTTTTTTTTGTGTGTTTTTTCACACACAAAAAAATTCTAAAGGATAAATAGCCTTTTATTATTATAATAATTATTATAATAATAACAAAATAATTATTATAATAATTATAAAAAAATTATTATTATAAATTTATAATGATTATTGTTATTTAACAATGATAATTATCAACCTTGTTTATGTTTTTAAAAACAAAATTCAAAACCAGACCGATGATCGGTAATGTTTGAATGATTAACACCCAAGATCAAACCACAAATTCGGTTCGATCTGAAAAATTTAAAATTTCCATAACATGTATGTTTGAGAACAGATTGATGTGTGGTTTTAACCGATGAGACCGTTTTTGAACTCTCTACTTAATTGTAATAAAAATTTTATTTTACAGGCTCAGAAAATCTATAAAATCGTTCTGATACCACTGAAAGTTTATGGGGCCCGCAGTAGAAACTGATATGCTGAGGATTTTAAAATTTTCATCGACGGGTTGACAGAACTTGTTGACACTGTCGATACAAGCCCTGATAAAGCACCAAGATCTTTTGTAAATTATAAAGAACAAAAAATAAACTGAAAATATACACATTTCCAATATAAAGCCATGATCGACTACAACTCATCGCTGGCGATCATTGCTTGAAGAATCTATTGCAGGATCCCTCTAAATTGTCCACACATGCTTCAAAATCCTCTTGAACCTCGGTCATCGAATCCAGGTGCTAGCGCAGTGATCCGATGATGTCTTCGATGTCTTGAGGATCACTGCACCGATATCCTTTTGATGCTTGAGGAATATCATGATCCATGCTCTTAGATAAACTGATTCTCTCTCTAGGAAGTGTGTGGAGAGAGAGGATCACATTTTTCATTCCATGAAATGAATGAATAGTTACATGGAGAGAGAGCCTCACCTCTATTTATAGTGGTGTTGCAAAATACCTGGTTGGGTTCCCTTGCCCCCATTTATTTCAACATCCACTAAATAAATAATAATGGAAAACTAAACTATATCAATATTATTTATTATTTTATCACATACCTATAATATATATAAAATATATTATGTGATAAAACCGATCCATTTAAGTAGACTCACTATCCAACTTAATATTAAACAAACCTAAAATATTAAAATAATATTCGTTTGATTAATATTTTCTCATATTTACAAAGCTTGTAAATACATTAAATATATTCAAACCCAATTATCCATAACATTTATAATAATGAATTTGTTTAGTTATTTTGGTGATAAAAAACTTGGACAACACTTGGACCCCATGGTGGGGCCCGCCATGTCTATATACCTATTCAACTGAATAAGGTGTATTCTTGAATACGCTATTGTGTGTGACCCTCTAGGCCCTTATCTCGATACTAGTGAATAAAATCCACAGACCAAGAGCAGAGTCTAGAAACCCATCATGACCCCTAAAGAGATAAGGATTTTCATATCAAAGACAACCAACCTACGAACACTAACTGTGTACTATAATCTCTTTTTCATTAAATGTCTCATAAAGAATGACACACACTTGTGTCATCATTCTTTTTATTTATTTATTATTTTTTGATCTATCCAGACAGATTTTCCTTTTGACAGCTTTGTCCAAAGACTTATAAAGGTAGCACCATCCTGATCAACCAGGCCTGATATATTTAACTTCCTAAACTTAGAAGGAACAAATACTTTTTTGACCATTCAACCAATGTCATACCACCAACGATGCACCTAACACAAGATACCTCACCAAAGTTTCTATACCATGGTTTTTTCCTTGCATGAAATTATGAAATAAAATGATACACATTGGTAATGGTCTCATGTCAAGAGACCATTACACATGTCCGTAGATAGGAACGACCAATGACACCCAAAACACGTGGTGTTCCTATTGGAGGGTCTATCCTCATGATATCACTACTAGAGATCACCAAGTGAGAACTTCACGAGAGGAATTATCAATACTTATGAGCCCCCAAAACCTGATAGTAAAATATCTACTATGTTTAATCAGTAAGATGTGTCTAGACTATAGAACATATATTTAAGATTAATGTCATAGTATCTCGAGGTTCTCATTATAGCATGTAATCTGTTATAAGCTCCTCACATGAAAATTAATCTATGTAAATTTCCATAAATAGTGGATATAGAAATATCTATGCTCAAATGGTAAGAAAACATCATGTATATCTAACTGTACACATGATATGGGAATAAATTACGACATAGTTTTGTCTAGGGCACCCATTATTTCAAAAAAAAAAATTAGCGCTGATAAAAACTTTAGGCTTTTAATCACAGTCTGGTTGTCATCGTCTTTTAAGAACTGATAAAGGCCTAATCTAGCACTGTTAAATGCCTCTTTTATAGTAGTGATCATGTAAAACCAAAGCATTCATCATATATCATATCAAATCAATGTAATTATTACAAAATAATACAATCCAAAAGTAGAAGAATATGTAACATAACACTTGGGATCACACTAGGTCAAGATAGGTAGGACATTTGTACCTAACCTAGAGAATCATGTACGCATCAATCCACTCAACATATGCATCGTTTCTAGAGAGTGGAGGATCACCCCAAAAAGTAAACCCCCCAATCGGTCTTACATGCCCCTAGAACAATGGGGAAAGTGAGAAGAAGAAATACCCATGAGAAATTCCTTTGAAAGTGAATGTGAACTATTACTAAACCTTCCACCTAAGTACCCAAGACATCGCATGTGCTCTATTTTCCAAAATAGTTGATCAAACCATTTCTAAAAATCCATTCTTTGAAAACCAATTCACAAAAACTTTTTCAAAATGCTTTGAAAATACTTTTCCATTTAAAAAAACTATGGGAAACCATATTTTATAAAAATAAAACTCCACAAACACAAAACAAATCAGTCATATCATGACATTTAATTTAATGAAACAATTTATAAAAATAGGAAAAATGTATCTCACCAACATAGACTAGTGACAGAACTACCTATCTCAAAACTCAGTTTACACATGCCCGTAACAGAATTCACCACATAGAAGAAACCAAAAATGAAAAAGTATGGCCAAGAACCAATCTACACCTCTTTGAATTGATATAATTTAACACAGGGGTTGATGAAGTGGAAAGATCACAACATACCTGAAGAACAGAATCCCATCGCACATCAATCAACAAAGGATCAACCCTCGGAGTAAGAACACAGCAAGAATCTAGAAAATAAACAAGAAGAACATCACTAAAAATTAATGGATCTAATAATGAAACACAATGACACTAACATTATCAGATAAATGAATAATAATAAAGGGTTACTCATTCGGAGAGATGCAACCCAACCATAATGATGAACAATTTCTAAACGAATCAATCTGGATCTAATAGAGGCTCCCAAAACCGTAAGAGAAGATCCCTAGGTCGAGAGAGGAAAAAGTTACAAAAGAATAAAATAAGAATAAACTGATGTAGTGCCCTAAAATCCATAGATGACACATTTATATGGTGTGTAATCACTTTACATGTTGTGTAAACCTTAGGGATCACATATTCCATAAAACAAGTCAATTTTCTATTAAAAATTGACATTTTAACATTACATGGTGTGTAACTTATTCATGATGTGTATTCTTTCACACTGTGTACTCAATTCATGACATTATCTTGAAAACCATTACACATCAAGTACTTCTATTACACAATGTGTACATGTAAGATCCCATGTTTTAATATGAGGTACCGATCCTTTACTTTTTGGTTCAACTACTTTGTTATGATCTTACTTATGTAACCCTTGTGATCACTGATGTTTTGGTGGTGTCTGGGGCTTGTTCAGAGCTTAGAACCATGTTTTGGTCTTGCAATGTCTTGAATCACAATTTTCTTATGGGTAGAGAAACTGTATGAGTGGAGGTAGTAGCTTCTGCATAGTTTTGGAAACCACACAGTTGAGGTCATATGTTCATGTGGAATTTCTAAGAAATTACAGAATTTTGGTAGAGAGATAATGCCTAGTTACCACACGGTTAGTCAGACCATTTTGGGGTAACCGTGTGAGCCCCCTAGAAGCTTGTAGTAACCATGAAAAAATGGCACACGGTTAGGCAAACCATGCACCTAAATAGTGTGAACCATTTTTTAAAGGTGAATTAACCTTTTTAACCCTAGGGTGTTTTAATCCTATGTTTTTCTTTTCTTATCCTCATACGCAGTAGAGGACACACATGGGAGACACCCTTAGGCACCTATCAGTCCTTTTGAGCACGTTTCTCCCTCTGATCTCGGTTTCAATCATGGTTTGTCTTATTAGATCCGTATCGATAAGCCCTAAATTATTTTTTATCTATATTCAATTCTTATGGAAATTGATTACACTATTTGATTTTAGGCTCTTATTCCCTAATATCTTGTTCTTTGTCGATTATTCAGATCTCTCCTAAACCATGATGAATGAGGACTTGATACTGGATGAGCTCTCTACTACCGAGCCAAGGTTGGTGGTATATACTTTTGTTCGGCTTTTCTTGTGCTTTTCGGGTGTTTTTCTTATTTACTGCCTACTGGAATTTCCGACATGACCCCATTTTTGAGCGATCTACTATTAGTAGGCTTAGTCAGACCTAGTGAGGATTCCCATAGGTTCTATTTAGGTGTGTTGGCATCTGTTGCTTGATTCAAGGTCACCCAGGGAGTGTGCCTTTAGTAAATGCCTTGTTTATTCTTATTTAAACCACCCAAGGTGTGTGTGCTTGTGATTTCCTCATTAGAGGAATCCCATTGATGCCTTAATGGTTTTTAATAGATTACTTATGATATGTACTACCTCCATGACTTGTTATGTCCTATGATTCCATGCCTATATTGGTAGTTTTCCTTAAATGGAATGAATAATATGGGTGGGTATACCAATATGATTGCCTAATGTCATGTTAAATGGATTATATGGGATTGTAGGCCCATATGATTTGTAAATGATAAATGGATTGCATGAGTGGCTATACTTAGGGCTTGTTCAAGTTGATTTGAGTGGGTACACTCATTTGTAATGAATGTTTAAATTCAATTATTAGATTGAATGGTTTGATAGATTCTATGGACTGCTCTCCATGTAGCTGGAACGTGGTAGTGGATTCCTTGGGATGAATCTTCCCCTTGGGTCTTGTTTTCATAGGATGTGTCGGGCCTTGCTACACTGTGGATATTGGGCTTACGATCTGAGGTGGCCCACAACGGTGGATATGTGGCTTACACTCTAAGGCGACCCACAATGGTGGATATGGGGATTACACTCTGAGGCGGTCCACAATGGTGGATATGGGGCTTAAGCTCTGAGGCGGCCCATAATGATGGATATAGGGCTTATGCTCTGTGGCGGCCCATAATGATGGTTGGTTAACCGAAACATAGGGGTCAGAACAACCAAGTGAAGGGCTTGAACCTCATGGAGGCTACCTGCGTACCATGCCTTGACATGGATCAAAGTTCACGTAGTTCAAGCATACACTTTAACGTCATGCGAGATGGTATAAAGTTTAACATCATGCGGGATGGGGCAGATAGTTTAACGTCATGCTGGATGAGAAATTTGGGGCTTACACTCTGAGGCGGCCCAAAGTATTGGCGAACCGACGTGAAGAGGTCGGGACAAACGGGTGGTGGTCTTGAACCTCATCGAGGCTTCCTACGTACCATGCCTTAGAATGGATCAAAGTCTCAGTTCATCGGGTTGGGGCTTACGCTCTGAAGCGGCCGATAAGATGGTGTCATGGTCGATGCTCACTCTAAGCCCACGTGAGTCATGCTCGGTGTGAGAAAAAAGAGGCAGTAGGGACCAGACGATCACTTCGTGAAGGGTGTGTCCGTGATAAGCGGAAAGGGGCTTACGTGTTGAGTGGACCTTAGTGCCGGGGCTTACTCCATGATGGAGGCCTGTGGTGCGACAAAGCGCAGAGGGAAGTGCAGAGTTGCATGGGTGCTACCCTCCGCAAGAGAGGCTAGGGGATTACGCTGTAATGCAGCCCTTCCCCCATGGACAAACGCCACTCCGAGAGGGAGGATCTCATTCCATGTGAGGAAGATCCCATTCTCGTGGAGACGAGTGGTGTAAAGAATGTTCGAGCCGGGGGGAACCTATGTGCGAAGCATGGGGTCAGATCACAGTTTAAATTCATGTATTGAGGATGAGGTGCTTGGCAGTTTAACGTCCTACAGCTCGGACGAGGTGAGTTCTCTCCACACCCCTATGGATTATGTGCCCAATACCCTCTACCCCTTGTGGGAGGGAAGGCATCGGCAAGGCCGTGGTGAAAGGGGCTCGCAGGGAGAACCATTGAGCGGTCCACGTTAGCGTGGCTATGGTGGATGGGGCTTACTCCTGTAAGCTACCCAGGTGCCACTAAGGAGTGGCAATGATGGATGGGGCTTACGCATGTAAGCAGCCCGTAATGTCTTCCTCATGTCTGGCCATGATGGAATCCCAACTCACTGGTGGGTTGAGGCATGTGATTGAGGCATACACCTATGCGCTAGTGCACAAGCGGGATAATTCGAAGGGCGTTGGAATCGGCCCGAACAAAGGGATATGAAAAGTGTGAATCACATGCCCGACATTCAGAATTCAATGAGAGTGGCATGACGATAGAGGATAAATGCTGACCATGTTCACAACACAGCATCCTGTTGCGTTAGCCTAAAATGGGGATAAACAAATGAGGGTAGACTGCTGACCGTGTTCAAAACACAGGACATGACTCAAAGTGTCACCCAAAGTCTTCCGGGGCATTGGCCCAGGACAACAAGTGGACCATGGTTCAATCATCCATACTGTTACAACAGGTGGACCAAAGGTCTATCATCCATATTGTTACAGAAGGCAGACCACAGGTCAAGAATCCATATTATTAGGGGGTCCCTTCAGACACGGAGGTGGATACAGATCCGAATGAAGGACACACAAAGCGTGAGGTGGAGTGATGGAATGTTTGAACGGATTCCAATGATCTTGAAACTATGCCACAGTAACCATGGAATTAGGCATCTTATGCTTGTAACATAATAAATCTCTTTTTTGGAACAAGAGCCATCCTATTGCTGAGTGATAGGGCATTCTACTCAGGGGAATTGACGATAAGAATCTCAACTCACGACAAAGGAAACAAACCAAGTGGAATATTTCAACACAAGGTGTTTCATGGTGTGCGAAGGAGTATCTTAAATCATGGTATCCCCTAGGTTGAAGGTGGGTGAGAATAAGGGAGCAATGGGAAATCCCGATGTCCTGGGCTGAAAAGTTCGCGGTGCGACTCTCCATTTTTCACGGGGGTCAGTGACGGTAGCGAAGGGACCGGCCTGGATGGCGGGGACCACAGCCCGGAAATGACCTCGAAAGGGGGTGTGGGTGTTGCGCCTCCATAGTATGGACCAGCGGGTGCAAGCCTATATACTGTTGCACGTAATAGGAGCGACATGCAGGATAGGTTGTGCACAATAAGTGAGGCCTGCGCACAATAGGGTAGGTGTGCGCGCAATTGAGGCTGTTGCGCGGAAAACACCGGGTCGGCACGAAAATCGGGGAGATTTGGCATGTAATAGGGGGTCTGAGGTTTTGTACGTGACTCGAAGGGACTGCACACAAAGGAAGGGATTGCGTGCAAAAGAGGGAATTGCACGCAACAGAAGGGGTGTGCGCGCAAAGGAAGGATTGCGTGCAACTTAGCCAGAATCCGCGCAAAAAAAGAAATTGCGTGCAAGGGGTGGACCCTGAAGGGATTGGAATTTAGTCTAAACCAAAGGGGATCTCGTGTAAAGGCGGACCCTGGGGTGACTGGGTGCGAAAAGAACTGGGCCCAAAGGCCATACTGTGCACGCGGAAGTCCTATTTCGCGCATGAGAGCCGGTTGAAATTCCACAACCCCGAAATGGAAGGGGTATCCTTCTATTTATAGGCCACAGGCATCGCGGAATCCGAACGGTGCATGAAATCTTCCGCGCCAGGGCTGGTCGGCATGAAAGGCCTCACCACGCGGAACCGGGTGCGCAAAATTGCGCGCCATCCCGGTTCTTTTTCACGAATCTCAGACTTCCTTCGTGTGGGAAACAATTTATCACGCAAGTCCTCCTTAATTTCATGCACCACTTCTGGGCCATCTGAACTGGGCCTCTAACTCCAAATATGACTTCGCTTCGTCATTTCTAAACTTTGTCTAAGAGTTACGGACTTTTTCGACGTCTATAGTGGGTATACCAATATGATTGCCTAATGTCATGTTAAATGGATTATATGGGAGAGTAGGCCCATATGATTTGTAAATGATAAATGGATTCAATGAGTGGATATACTCAGGGCTTGTTTAATTCTTAGATTGAATGGTTTGATAGATTCTATGGACTGGTCTCCATGTATTTGAAACGTGGTAGTGGATTCCTTGGGATAAATCTGCCACCTGTGTCTTTTTTTATAGGATGTCTCAGGCCTTGCTACACTATGGATCTGGCTAGCTTGGCCTCACATAGGACATTCCATCGTCGTACTCCCAAGACCCTAACCAGTGATTTGACCGAGTTTCCATTAAAATTCCCATAAGACTCAATGTGGATGCCTTGAACGAGTTCCTTGGATCTAGCCCTTCATGATCTAGATTATTTACATGGATTCCATGGTACATGACTCCTCAAATTCGACCCTTGTGGTATAATCATAACTATATATTGTGCTTGTGGAATTATACACTTCTTTATGTAGCATTGATGTGGATTACTTGATATGGATGGATGTACGATGTATTCGTGTGACTATTTACTTCATTATAGATTCCTTGTTAGGAGATGACTCATTTATCGGTAGCCTTGAGGGGATTTTTAGTTTTACATTATAGTTGACCAATGCCATGGGAATACACTTTACTACTTTTCTTACACTTTCTAGTACTCTGTATATTACTATTAGTATTGTATAGTCCTTAGTGGTTTTCTATTGGGATGTTTATCTCACACCCTATTTGGGCATCCTCAGGGACCCAAACAGATTACATGGTTGCAGGTGATGATAGGGGAAAGTGCCCTAGTATAGGTTTCTGATTGTTTCTTTGGATCAGGGGAGCATAGGACTAAGACAAGGCTTGCAATTTTAGGGGAACGTTTTGGACTTTTGTTCTTTTTTTGATACTTTTATGTTATTGAATTTCCATGAACTACATTCTCTAATTTATAGATAAATGTTATATATGCATCATTTTATATATGAGACTGTCCTAGTTATTGATAGGTAATCATGTATTTTTCTTACATTCAGTTGACTACTATTTATTTCTCTTCCACTATTTATTATGTTTGACTTCTACTGTGATACTCTAGTAAAAAGGAATAGTCTCCCCACTGACTCACCTAGGCCCTCACAGCTAATCGGAAACATCTGGTGTTTAGGGAGATGAGAATGAGGCTATGTGGACAACCGAGATTGGGGAACCATTGGGTGGCATCTAGGTCCAGGATGTTACAAAGTGGTATTAGAGGAGTATTTTTCTGGTTTTCCTTACTTTTTGGAGATAATATATATGGATAGGAAGGAAATGGAATGTGGTAATAAACTATGCATGCGATTAGCTACCACGTGTATAGTGAACATCTAAATATCCTCAAATTATGTTTTGATTTCTTGGATTTTGATGGTTACAGTTGATTTTATTTTACCATTTGGTGGTGCAATTGATTTATACTATTACTATTGATGCAATTGTGGGTTCCATTTCTTTTAAAAACAGATGAGATTAGGGTGTTCCATCTCATGCATCATATATACACTTGTTATAATGACATGCCATGTAATATTCTCTGCCATCAAGGAAGCATTATTTATTTCATAATGTTGTGATAGTTTTTGTGATAGTTGTGCCTGCTGTTGTGTTATTTTGGGTGTAGTATATATAAAGGAGTGACGTCATATTTCAATTCATAAGGTGTATGGGACCTTATAGATTAGGAAATGACACACCAATGAAATGTAAATTCTAAATGAACTTGATATATGTATGGTTTGAATGAGAACCAAGTTTGGGTTCATGAGGTGTTAAAGGCCCTCATGGATTCAGAATTGGTAACCCTTAGTGGAATTTCCTAGATAAATGAATGTGAAATTAAAATGGAAATTTGAAATTATGGATAAAGCATTGACCTAGACCCTGCTTTTGTGTTGGTAGGAGTCGTAGTTTTATGTGGTTCGATGAATGATCTTTATAAAGTCAGGTATTTAGGAGCAGGTTGTAGGTTTGGCTTGGTTTCTAGGAGGGTTATTACCTGTACTACATTTTTGAGTTGTGTTTTTTGATTTTATTCCTTCCAAAGGCACGTTTTTTTGGAAATGTAGAGACATTCCACCAAGATGACCTCCAGTGGTTCACCACAATGGAGGTTATGACCATACTTCGGAGACAGTTGTCCATGGGCTACAAGTTGATCCTCCTTTATCACAAATTACGGAACTAGATGTTGTTCATGACACAGGTGCTGAGGAATAGTTCAGAAAGGGTTTCATTTTTCATTTGCAGACATTACAGGGAGAATTGTATCCATCCTTGACTTTGGATCAACTGACATGGGTGTTCTAGTAGCAGTATCCTCCAACTTTTTTAGAGGATGAGGGACCATAGGCTACAATGCTATGGCTAGCGACTGCATTAGCTATTTTTGAGAATCTAGAGAAGCTTCCTAAGAGGAGGGTGAATCTAATGAATTATATGCTATATGGAGAGGTAATGAACTAGTGAGATATTTTGAACCAGGCCGACGGGCTATGAGATATGGGTTGGACTGAGTTTCAAGCCCTCTTCTATGACTACTTTTATCCCATGACTCTGAGAGCAGAGCAGGTGAGTTATTAAATGCCTCTAGAGTATGGTGTAATGATGTTTATGGAATACTATACAAGATTTACAAAGCTGTAGTTTTTTTTCACTAATGTATCTTATAGATTTGCTATCAAAGGCGAGACACTTTTTTGATGGTCTCAGACATGTTATCAAATCTCAAGTCAATGTGTTCAGATTGACATATATCACTGATATAGGGAATCAGGCACTGACCATAGAGAAGAACCTGAGGGAAGACGGGGGTACAGAATAGGGGAGTGTTATTTCTCTCCCCAGTGGGTCGACGTCTTCAGGTAGGAAGTTCCATTTTGAGGCTTCCTCTGATCAGGGTGCTAGTCAGGATCTAGGTGCATACAAATTTGTGTTTTTCCATTAGTGTGGTAGGTGAGGAAACATGATGAATCAGTGTGACCAAGACCCAATCATGTCCCGAGTTTATGGAAGGATGGGAAACATGCCAAAGTTTTGTAGGACCTTCCTTCCAATAATGAGTGGTAGGGGTTCAGCTCCAACATCAGGTTCAGGAGCAGGTTCTTCAGCTCTGCATAAAGCTGGGAGCTGGAGTAGTGTAGGACAGTTAGAGAGAGGAAGTGGTGGTCATGTCTATGGTAGCCAGACACTATGTTTTGAGAGACAGTAGCATGGATCAACTTAAGGTAGCCAGGGAGTGTCATAGGGCCATAGTGCATGCAAAGATTATGTAGTGTAACAATGCCAATAAAAGTAGGATCCTAGACCTTCAATGGTGAGATGTGTAATCTTAGTAGCTTCTACTATTTCATCTACTCTTTTAAATATAGGTGCATCACATAGTTTTATATATTCACCAGTGGTTAAAATCCTTGATCTTGTTATTTTTCTTTTTGAGGACATTTTGAGACTAGACACACTATTGCATGTTAGAAGGGGTGATGTGCTCTAGTGTATGGAGTGTCCCCTTGTGGTTGGAGGGTTTTGCCTTATTTTGAATCTATATATTCTCGAGATTATGGGGTTTTATTTCATTATTGGGATGGATTTTTCAGTATCTTATCAAGCATATGTTGACTGCTATCACCAATGGGTGACTTTCACATCACTAGATGATGTAGTGTTTACTCACAAGGGTGAATGGGATGTTTAGGAGAGCCGAACTAGACCTGAGCATGATGAGATGAGTGAGATAAAAGTAAAAATTGCTACTTTGTTTCTAGATTATTATGGAGTGAGTCATGCAGAATTCCCTATATTGGTTGAGTTCTTTAGGTATGTATTTTCAAATCACCTTTTTGGGTTACCTACTGATTGAGAGGTTGAGTTCTCCATTGAGCTAGTTCCATGAGTTGCACCAGTTTCCATTCCTCATTATAGGATGGAAATGACTGAGTTTCATGATATCAAGAGGTATCTAGAGGATTTGGAGGAGAAGGGGTTTATTCAACCTAGTAATTATTTATGGGGTTCGCTGGTCCTTTTTGTGAAAATGTCTGATGGTACCCATTGGCTATGTGTGGACTATCGAAAGCTGAACCGGTTGATGGTTAAAACCAATATACCTTTCCATAGATAGATGAACTGTTTGATCAGCTTTGAGGAGATCAGTTGTTATTTGAGGTTAGGATATCTCCAGGTATGTGTTCGGCCTACAAACATACCTCGTATAACATTTCTTAGTAGGTAAGGTCTATTAAAGTATTTGGTTATGTCGATCGGTCTCATGAGTGTACCAAAAATTTTCATGGCATTGATGAACCATGCGTTCCATCCTTATCTGGACTCATTTGTTGTGGTTTTCATGAAAAATATATTAGGTAATTCTCACAATTGACACAACCTTTCCAACTATCTTGAGATCATTTTGAACACAATGAGGGAACATCTGTTATATGCTAAACTCACAAAGTTTCACTCTTGGATGGACCAGATTCACTTCCAAGGTCACATCATCTCAAAGATAGAAGTGTTATTGGAACCAGATAAGGCAAGAGAAGTAGTTTTATTGGAATATCCCTAGATCATTTTTGAGATACGTAGTTTCTTTTTTCTAGCTGGTTACTACATGAATTTTATACAGGACTTCTCACGCTTAGCACTGCCTTTGACGAGATTGACTAAGAAGGGAATGAAGTTTGTGTGGTCTAATTCTTGTGATACATTGTTTCAAGAGATGAAAGGGAGGTTGACAACAATAACAATCCTGATACCACCTAAGCAGGGAAAGAGTTACATTGTGTACTATGACGCTTCATGTATTGGGCTGGGGGCAGTGTTGATGTAGGGAGATTGAGTCAGGGTGTACAGGTCTCAATAGTTGAGGACTCATGAGAGGAATTACCCTACACATGATCTATAGTTAGCTTCATTTGTTCATGCTTTGTACTATTGGAGGAACTATTTATTAGGAGAGAGTTTTGTGGTTAGATAGACCACACAAGCTTGAAGTATATCTTTAAATTGCGTGATCTGAATTTAAGGAAGCGAAGGTTGGTGGATTACCTATATACTTTCAACTTAGAGCATTACTAAAGGCTTGGTAAAAGAAAATAGTGGCCAATGCATTGAGTAGGAGGACATGGATAAAGACGGTTCATAAGGCCATTAACGAGTGGAACCTCATGGAATTGTTCTCTGAGATGCATCTAGAGGTGCATGACCGATAGGGAAAGACTTATTTCTCATCCTTGGTTATGACCTCTACCCAGTTTTATAGAGTTAGGATGATGTAGATATTGGATTCCGAAGGCCTAGTACTATGGGAGTGTGTTGTAGGTGAGGACCCTCCTCCTGGTTGCACGATAGACGATGATCAAATCCTTCATATCCAATGACGTGTTTGGGTTCCAGTGGATATATGTGAGGATTTGATGTGGTAGTTCCATGATTCAACATGGAAAGTGCATCCCGATGTCACCAAGATGTATTGTGACTTACATCGTTAGAATTGGTTGCCGAGTATGAATAGTGAGGTGGCTTGTTTTTTTATGAGGTGTTCCACTTGTCAGCAGGTGAAGGTGGAACATCATCGACCTGATGTGATTTTATAGCAATTACCTATTCTAAAGTGGAAATGGGATGATGACGTGATGGATTTCGTGATTGGTTTACCGAGTTCTCCTTGAGATAACGATGATGTGTGGTTTGTTGTTGACAGACATACAAAGGTCTCTCATTTATTGTTGATCAAGGAGACCTTCATTGTTGATTAGATCAGAAGGTTGTATATCCTAGAGGTGGTATGACTACATGGGGCCCCACATAATATAATTTCAAATTGAGAATCCCGCTTTACATCTCATTTCTGGTAAGGTTTTTAGAGGGTGCTTGGTATACAGGTGCTTCTAAGCACATCATACCACCCTCAGACTAAAAGCGATTATGATCTATGATATCAGTGATAAAGGAAATTCTACGGGAAAGTGTTTTATATTTTGGAGGATCTTGAGAGAGGAACATTCCCCATGAGGAGTTTTCCTACAATAACAGTTATCAAGAAACTATACAGATGGAAAATATGAGGCTTTATATGGTATGCCATGAGATTTTCCACTGTTCTAGTTATTGGTAGGTGAGGCATCATTGTTGGGACCACATCTAACACAGGAGACTTCTGGGTAGGTCCAGTTGATTCAAAATCAGATGGCTACATCAAATTCTCATCGGAAGTCTTATGTCAATTGCTGTAGAATACCTCTAGATTTCGGGGTTGGAGATTTTTTTTTCATGCATGTTTCACTAAGGTTGGGACATAGGTAGATCTGGAGATAGGATAATATTTCCCAATGATATGTTAAGAAGTTCAAGATTCTAAATAGAGTTAGGTCGGTTTGCTATCACTTGTAGTTAACTTTTAGGTACTGATCCATGCATGACATCTTCCATGTATCTTAGCTGTACTACTCTCACTCAGACCCATATCGCATTTTTAACACAAGGAGGTTTAGTATCTGGTTGATGCATCCTTTAAGGATCATCTAATTCGAATCATTGATAGGAGAACGAAGGTTCTTTAAGTCCAGTTAGTTCCTCTACTATAGGTCCTATGGCAGCATGGGTATTTATAGGATGGGACTTGGGAGCAGGAGTCTGAAGTACGTTCTCAGTGGCTAGAGTTGTTTTCAGACGAATCTTGACCACCCTCTAAAGATAAATTCAATGACTAATTTATATAATGGGGGATGATTGTAAGAACCTAGGTTTTCATATGAGGTAAAAATCCTTTTCCTTTAGGTTTAACTATTTTTATTGCCTTACTTATGTAACCTTTATGATCATGGTTGTTTTGGAGGTTTCCAAGGCTTGTTCTGAGTTTGGAACCCAGTTTTTAGCTTGAAATGTCTCGAAACATAGTTTGCACATGACTTGCGCATGGTTAGAGAAACTATGTGAGTGAAGCCAGTAGCTTCTGAATAGTTTTGGCGATTGTATGGTAGAAGTTTCAGGACCCTGCAGAATGTTTGAGAAATAAAATACTTTTGATAGAGAGCTATCGCATGGTTACCGAACGGTTAGTCATACTGTGCGGGGTAACCAGGCAAGCCCCCTAGAAGCTTTCAGTAATCGTGTGAAAATGGCGCACAGTTAGGTAAACTGTGTGCCTAAACCATGAGGCCTAATTTTTAAATGGGAAATGAACTTTTTTACCTTGGGGTGTTTTAAACCTACATTTTTATTTTCTTTTCCTCATGCACAGTAGAGGCCACACATGGGAGACCCCCTTAGGCACCTATCCTTCCTTTTGAGCCCATATCTCCACCTGATCTCCA
The DNA here is from genome assembly GCA_963277665.1 of Viscum album. Taxonomy (NCBI): domain Eukaryota; kingdom Viridiplantae; phylum Streptophyta; class Magnoliopsida; order Santalales; family Viscaceae; genus Viscum; species Viscum album. The sequence continues at coordinate 1,758,206,227 of OY728120.1, read as the reverse complement.
TTTCGATCGTAGTTTGTTTCGTCAGATCTATATCAGTAAGGCCTAATTTCCATTTTAGCCATATTTAGTTCTTCTAGAAATCGATTTTATGATTTTATTTTAGGATTTTATGCCCTAATATCCCATTATTCTTCCATTCTTAAAATATCTCTTAAACCAAGATGAGTCATGACTTGATACTGGATGAGCTCTCTACTACCTAGCTGAGGTTGGTGGTCTATACCTTCTTTCATATTTTTTGGTTCTTTTTGGGCATTCTTCTGATTTTCTGCTCGATAGACTTTATAGCACGACCCCATTTTGAGTGAGCTAATCTTGGCAGGCTTAGTCAAACCCAGTGAGGTTGATCATAGTTTCAGTTTAGGTGCAGTGGAACCATTTTCTCGATACAAGGTCATCCATGGGGTGTGCCTTAAGTAAATACCTTGTTTATGCCTATTTAAACCACCCAAGGTGTTTGTGATTGTGCTTGCCTAGTTAGAGGAATCTTGTTGATGACTTAATGATTTTGAATAGATTGAAAAAGAGATGTACTACCTCTATGCATTGTTATTTCCTATGATGTCAAGCCTATTTTGATAGTTTGTCTTAAATGGAATGGATAATATGCGTGGGTATACCCATATGATTGACTAATGGAATGTTAAATGGATTATTTGGGGTGGTAGTCCCATATGATTTGTAAATGATAAATGGGTTTCATGAGTGGTTATACTCATGGATTGTGAATGGTGATGTGAGTGGGTATACTCACATGGAATGAATTTTTAAATTGAATTATTGGGTTTCATGGTTTGATAGATGTCATGGCATGCTCTCCATGGATCTGGAATGTGGTAGTGGAAGCATTGGGTTAAATATTCCCATGGGGTCCTGATTTTGTGGGATTCCTAAGGCCTTGGAACCCTATGGATCCATCTTGCTTGGGATCACATAGGTCATTCCATAACCATGGTCCTGAGACCCCAACTAGTTCCTAGACCGAGTATCCATTAGGATGACCATGGCACTTGATGTGGATCCCTTGGATGAGTTCCTTGGATCCAGCCCTTTGTGATCTATATTATTTAAATAGATGCCCTGATACATAAAAAATTGGATTTGAACCTTGTGGTATACTCTTCACTATACGATGTGGCTGTGGAATTATACACTTCTTTATGTAGCTTGGATGTGGTTTAAATGGTATGGATGGATGTACCACATGTCCATGTGACTATTTACTTTGTTATATCTACCTTGTTAGGAGATGAATCTTTTGTAGGTAGCATTGAGGGGCTGTTTAGTTTTACTTTTCAGTAGATCAATATCGTGGGCAATAACATTACTTTAATGCTCTACTTACACTTTATATCACTCTGTATATTGCTGTTAACTATATAGACATGGTTGGTTTCCCACTAGGATGTTTATCTCTCACTCTGTTTGGGCCTCCTCAAGGACCCAAATAGATTATATGGTTTTAGGCGATGATTGGGGAAAGAACCCTGGTACATGTTATAATCTATTGCTTTGGAGCAGGGGAGAATAAGACCAAGCTGAGGCCTGTGATGATATGGAAATTTTTTGCCTTTTGTTCAATTGGTATATTTTTATTGTATTGTATTTAATTTTACTACTTTGGATTATTTCTAGATACATGTATCATCTACATCATTTTGTATATGAGACATTTTTGGTTATTGATATGTAATCCTGTCTTGTCTTACTTTCAGTTGACTGTTGTTTATTTCTCCTCTACTATTTAGTATGTTTGACTTATGCTGTGATACTATGGTAATGAGGGAATAGTTTCCCAACTGACTCACCTTGTTCCTCGCTACTAGTCAATAGCCTCTATAATTTTTGAATATGTTCTTGAGGCCATGTGGACAACTGGGATTAGGGAACGATTGGGTGGTATCTGCATCCGGGATGTTACAATTCATTTCCTAAAAATAGTTAAAACTATAGATTCTTACATGAAAACCCAAAACAACCTAGGCATCCTCCAAACTCAGGGAGAACCCCACATATCTATTAACACATTTATATTCAAAATCTATTAATTAAAACAAACTTACATCCCTGAAATTTAGGTCATTTTGCGTAGAAAATTCTCTCTATCCCTGAGAGTCCCAAGATGCACCCAATTAAAGAGGAAAATAAAAAAATTTGTGGAAAATACTTGAAATTAGGTAACGAGATGTTACAACATAGACCTTATCTAGCACCAGATGCACCATATATGGCCCAAAAAGAGATGCCTTGCTGATCTCACTTCTGTACAAGGGAAACCTTTATGGTATCCTATAAAGGGTCTCAAAATGCACAATATTTATGGAAGTGTGGTAGATATTATTTTACATGAACTCTACCAATGGAAAGTGATCCTCCCAGCTTCGGACAAAGTCTAACATCCATTCCATCAACATATCCTCCAAAACTTGGATAGTGTGCTTGGTTTGGCCATCTATAAGGGGATGGAAGGTTGTAATCATCCAAATATGGGTCCTGAATTCCTCTTGTATTCCTCTCCACAACTGTGATGTGAACTATGCATCACGGTCAAAGATAATAGAAGAGGGTACCCCATGAAGGTGAATAATATCCCATATGTACAACTAACATAAACTCTCAACCGAACACTGATCCCAGAAAGTAAGGAAGTGTGATGACCTTGTGAGTCTTTCAACTATCAATCAGATGACATCATGGACTCTCATTATCCATGAAATCCTTATAATGAATTCCATGGATATGTTATCCCATTTCCACTATGAGATCCCAAAAGGCTACACTAAACAATTCAGAACTTGATGCTCATCCTTTACCTACTGATAGGTAAGCCACTGAGAGACGAACATAACCATTATTCATCTCATGCTAGCCTAAAAATTGCCTCTAATGGTCTCTGTGAAAATTCCCCACACTAGTTTGTACATGAAAATGAGAAGTGTGAAAATCTCTCATCATCTCCTCCCAAATCTTGACCGGAACCACCGTCTGATGATATGATTCAATCCTTCAAAAAATTCTACATGGTGAATCTCCTAAGGACTTATAGTCATCTAAGACCTCATAGTTGATATCTCCTTACTAGGAATCTCTCATAAACTAGATAAGAAAAGGATTCAACACCATCAATGCAAGAAAAGTTTCACCCTCTTGCTCAACCAGGGTCAACTTCAAGAAATCCAACTACTTTGATGCCTCCTCCACCAAACAATCCTAAGATTTCGTGGTAAGGGTATCTGCCATGACATTACCCTTCCTCATATTATAGACTATATCAAAGTCATAGTCTTATAGGATCTCCAACTAGAACGTCCAACTCATGTTCAGGTCTCTTTACATGAATACATGCCAGAGTCTCTGATGGCTTGAGTAAACAACAAAGCAATCTCCTAGTATATTATGCCTCTATATCCTTAGAGTGATGACTACCTCTGCCATCTCTTGGTTGTGAGTCACATAGTTATTCATGGGGGGTCTCACCTTCCTCAACCCATATTTGATAACTGCATGTCTCTATATAAACACATATCCAAGCCCATCTCTTAAGTCATTATAATATTCTATGAACTCCACACTATTCTCCAGTAGTCTCAAAATAAGATCAATCATCAGCCTCAGACTAAACTCATAGAAGGTTCTCAGAAACCACTTAGTCCTGGTAAACAACTTCCCTTTCTATGTCAAGGTGGTTAGAGGGGATAAAATCCACTCGAAGTATTCCTAAAAACCTCATACACTACCACACCAAGCCCATAAAACTCAATACCTCTCACACGGTTTGTGGTTGATACCATGAACACAATGCATCCATCTTTATTAGGTTTATATACAATATATCCATATTAATGACATGTCCCAAAAAGTGAACCTCATGAATCCATAACTAACACTTCATGATATTAACATATAGCTAGGGCTCCTGAAGAAAGTCCGGGATCATCCTCTAGTTCTCTGCATGCCCCTCATTTGTCACAAAGTATATTAGTATGTCATTAATGAAGAAAACAAAAAATATTTCCAAGTATGGCTAGAAGATCCAGTTTATCAAAACCATAAACACTACAGGCATATTCATCACACCAAAGGGAATCACCAAGTACTCATAGTGTTCGTATCAACATCAGATAGCCAGATTCTAAATATCATCCTAAAAAACTCTCAACTGGTGATATCTGAACCTGAGGTCGATCTTCAAGAACTATATCATGCCTTGAAACTAGTCAATGATTTCTCTAATCCTCGGTAAGGGGTAACTGTCCGACTTCTTCATGAAAAACACTGGAGCTTCTGTAACATCCCAAGTAAATAATGAATATGACATTTTCATATTTATTAATATTTTTAAATTAAATATTAATTTTACTTTAAAGGGGATTCTATGTTCAATGGTGTACCTGACACATAAAAATGAGTTTCTTTGAAATCTTATGTTGCGTACAAGGCTGAGTCAAACTCAGAATAATAATAATAATAAATTATTATTATTTTAAGTGTTAGTTAACACCTAGCCATTGTATTGGCGGGAAGGAACAAAAATAATGTTATTATTGTTAAAAATGTTTTTAAAATGTTTTTACATATAATAAATAAAATTTAGAAGCTTAAAATGAGAATGAATCTAATTTTAAGCATAAATACATTAAATTTATTGAAATGTAGTTTTAATCTTTTGATGGTGAACCCATTTTAAATATATTTTTTTCTCACTTTTATATATTCTATTTGATAAAATAAAATTCTTCATTTGAAGCAGGACATCAAAATTTACATTGGGTAAATTTTTGGTTTTTTCTGAGGAAGTTCATTTTTAATGAATAGTGAAAAATAATGCATTTTAATCAAAACTATCTTTTCATCTGATTTATTTATATTGTTAGATTATCTTTTTAATTGGTTTAAAGTGTGGTAAGATTATTTTTATACCATTTTATCCATTTTTTTTCATTGTAAGTATTTTCACTTTTTAATTAGACATAAACACACGTTAAACTTTTGATAGTTACTATTTTTAAAAACACACTTTTTGGTTTTGACAACGAGAATTAATTTTAAATTAATTTTTGAAAATTCTTTATTTGGAATCCAGAAAAATAGATTCCATATTTATAATAAGGAGGTCAAAATTGAGTAAAAAGGTAAATTTTATTTTATACATTATGAATAGTAACTTCAGAAAATATTTAATTTACCATGGTTAAATGGTAAATATGTTAAATAAGTATAAAAAATAATATTATAATAATAATAATTACCCTAAAAATGTCCTAACCTTATAAGATGAGATATTTCCGACCATGGCAATCCTTGGGTGGATTTTAGGACCCCATGGAGCCACTTGTGTGTGAAAATGACATTTAATTACTTTTAAATTAAAGTTAAGGAAAATATAACTTAGACATATATATTTTACTAAAACAATTTTTATATGGGGTTATATAAGTTATTACTTCAACTATAAATATTAATTATAAATCAAAAATGATTTCCTACATTATGGTATTTTATTTATAATTTTTAGACATCATATAAATAAATTTATTTATGACACAATGATGATGTAGTGATTACCTTATTAATGAATGTTTTAAATAAATGAGATTATAAAAATTAAAATAAATTTATTCTGAAACTTTTTATTCCATAAACTAATTTTATGGATGATTATTACTTTTCATATTTTAATTAAGGAATTTTTTTATAAAGAATAAAGTTTTTATGGATTTTCTAAAAGTAATGATATGAATAGCATATAAATTGACATAAATGTTTAAAACAAATACTATTTTATTAAATGATATAATAATCCTTAAAATCTAATATTTGGAAAAATGACTTATAAAAGGTTGAAAATGTCATTAATGAACCACTTGAGGTTTGATTGGCATTTTATAGTTACTATATTAATCATTTAGTTTGAATATATAAGAAGACTTGGTAAAAGTTAAATTAGTTAACTGAGGGTTAATGCTAAAAGATAAGGTTAATTTTATGACATAAACTTGTAAAACCCCCATTTTATGAGATGAATTAGACCCATAATTATTTTATCATCACAATATATCACTTTGGTGTTATTATAATTCTAAAATTAATTAATAATAAAATAATATTTCAAGATATTCCTAAAGGCCCCTCCTCCCTCTTATAAGAGGAAACCACCTCTAACCCATTAATAACACCTCCCAAGCCTTTTGGATCATCCAAAATTTTCTCAAATAATCTCCTAAAATCCGTATAGTCCTTATAGAATCCTTTCTATATAAAGGGGGCAATTAAAGAGAGCCATTTGGATCAAATCAAAAGAAGTTACCTGATTTGAAGCAACATCTTCTCTCAAGTTTCATTCCATTATTTTCCCTTCTCCACTCCCTATTCTGTTCTTATTCTTTGTTTATATAAAAATACCAGTATCCTCACTATACTAGGTTTTTTTATGATAATTATTCAAACTACACTTATACACACCTCCATCTAATGGATATGCACATACTGTTTCTGTGTACGATGAACTGCTTCCCCACGAAACGATGATTGTTCAATTTTCCCCTACCACCTCTAATAGTGGAAATTATCATTGAAAAATTATTATATATCATATATATTATATTTATTTTGTCTTTATCATTCTTTAATTATAATTCAGAATATACCTTTATTATTTTCATGTTGTATAAATACTATAATTTCATTTGAGGAAGTGCGGACTACCCCCCCTCAAAGTGATATGAATCGTTCAAGACATTAATGGAATGTATAATGGATGGAATTAATTAAAGTATATAATGTATATAAAATATGATATTATATTGAAATTTTAATATACCTATTTATCATTTAGTTTTCATTCCTTTAAATTTGAAAAGAAATGAATCTAGTGTTCATGCATACGTACGGATTACCATCTCCATGAACGGTGCATTTCATTTCTTATATCCAAATGTTATGGACTATTATAAATACATATATACTAGATATATATTATTTTTAAATCATGAATACTATTCTGTAGATAATTTAATTTTTACCACATGGACAATTTCTAATTATAACACGATTATTTTCGACTCAAGTACCCTATATCGACAAAATGACCGATATTAACTTAAATAATTATGTAATTTTTATAACATGGTAATAAGTGATATAAAAGGAAAACTAAACTTCAAAAAGGTTCTGAATAATTTATAAATTAACTTAAGTTAATTATTCAAGAAGAACAAGGAACATAAGTGATAAATCAGACTCAAGGTAAGGGACTTCGTCTCAATCTCCCTTCATTGAGGCATGTTTTGATAATATACACCTCTTTATTTTACATGGTGTATAATAAACCCCTTTGAATGTTACTTTCATTCAAAAAAATATTTTTTCTATATAGCATTTTACTAAGTGATAGAAGTAATTTTTTTAATATATGTCACAACAACGACCTTTCCACCACCGCAAGCATTATTTGATATTTGGATTTTTAAGAAGCCGTGATGTTTTTAAATGGAAAATATATACCATATACCATTTTTACATATATTCATATTGAAAATGGTTTTGAAAGTGAATTTACTAATTCAATATCTTGAAATGTTTTCTTGTGATTCAAATGAAATCTTATGATTTAAATATTGATATTTGAAATATTTTTTCTGTGGTGAATATATAATGGTACTTGGACATTTGACAGGTGGTGACATGATAAAACAAATGATGGTTGGTTATGTGATTAACCAATGATGTGTGGTTACATTATAACCTCCAATGCATTGGGTATGGAATTTGGCTGTATGGCTATTCCATTTAGTGATACGTGTGAAAGTCGACCGTATGGTTATTCCATTTTAGTATGTATATGTCCCATGTTACCTTTATATGTAATAAATTTTTTATGGGAATTATGGTAATATTTTGGTTACAAAAATGGTAAGAAATGAGCATATTTATAGTGAAGTGTTTTTTATACTTCTTTTTGGTGAAAAGTATTATATTATGATAATGTATTCATGGTTTACATGTTGTTTTTAAAAACTATTTTTTTTCCTTATTTATGTATCCCTTACTAAGGTTTTTATGTTCATCCCATGTTTTGAAATGTTTTTCACAACACTTAAAGATGAATAGGGTAAAGGATGGGATTATGGAAAAGTCTTGATGTTGAAAACAAGGAAATAAACTCGTTTCTTTTATTTAATAGTTTTTGTTTTATGAAAAAATAGGCAGCGAGTAAAAGTGTCTACTAGTAATATTCACGTTTTTATGTATAAGTTAAGACCTAATTCTCTAAATCACTAAACCTAAAAATATTCTCATTGTGAACTATTAAATTAATTCAAAATTATGTAATGTTTAAGGCTGGGGACTTATAGTTAGTATCAAAGGTCAGTTTAGATAACTTTAGGAGTTATAATTTTATTAATAGAATATCCATAAATGATTTTTACATTATGGTAAAATTGAAACGATATATAATTTGAAGATTACCAGGTATCTTCTTCTACGATATGTTTTTTTAGAATGGTTTTCCGTAGAGGAAATAGGGGAGTATTGCTAGGATGGTAAACATAGGAGTATAATCTTCCAAATTAGCATCTCAAGATGGTCTAAATCATAACTGATTTTTTTTTGGCAAAAATGGCATAGTTGAATCAGGCTAGAAATGGTGGTGATATCCATGCATGAGATCAACCAGATAAACCCCATAGAAACATTTCTATAGTGGATAATTTCTTGAGGAAACATCCCCCATAATTCAGAGGATCTTCTGACCCTGTTCAAGATGAGGGGTGGATCAAAGAACTGGAAATGATTTTTGATGTCATGGGTTGTATGGACCATCAAATGGTTATTATTTCTATTTATTTTTTTGAAGGAGATGCAGATTAGTAGTGGTTGATGGTTAAAAATATTTGGGATAGTGAGGAGATTGATGGTCCTTGTTGGGACAAATTTAAAGGTATGTTTCTTGATAAATATTTTCCTATGGTGGTTCAACATATTATGGAAAAAATAATTAGAATTGAGACAGGAGGATGAATCAGTGGCTTCATATGAAGAAAATTTCTCTTGATTGGAAATGTATGCTCCAAATTTAATCTGAGATCTTGATAGTAAGATAAATCGGTTTTACTTAGGATCGAAGCTGGGATATCAAATACCATTACCCTCTCGTGAATTCAAAAGATCTGAGAAACTTTTTAGATAATCTAAGAAGGTAGAAATGGAGTATTATGATGATTTGGTGTTCCATGAGAGAAATAAAACAGTAGAGGTCTAGTTGGCAGGAAAAGGGAAAGTATTCATCAAAGAATCCTGGAGTTAAGAAAATTAAATTTCTATCTAGTGATAATTGTGGTAAAAAGAATACTGGACAATGTTTATCAATGTCTGCAAAGTGATTCCAGTTTGTTAAGACTGGTCATATTTCCCATAATTGTAAAGAATATGATCAGTCCAAAAATGAAAATACAATGGTAAGATGTTTTAGTTGCAATGATTATGGAAATTATTTCAATGTGTGTCCAAAGTTGAATACCTAGGGTGGAAACCAGTCATATAAAAAGAATAAGGGTGTGGAGAAATCTTATGCAACTACTACGGCTGATGTGGGATCACCAAATGAAGTGGTATCATGTAATTTTTTTTAGATTATGACAATATTTTGTTTGATTCAGGGTCTACACATTCTATCATTTAAGTGAAATTTTATGGTAAATTTGGAATTCCACTTCAAGAAATGAATCTAGAACTTATGGTAAGACCACATAAGAGAAATGTTGAGGAACAAATAAATTATAAAAATCTCCCTATCCTTATTGAAGGAAATAATTTACCTGTAAACATTATTGTTTTGCCTGTATTAGAGTTTGATGTTACTTTGTTAATAAATTGGATTTCTATTTACCATGATAAGATTGACTATAGAGCTAAATAGGTTTCTTTTTAAAAATAATTTCAGTTTGTGTACAAGAATAAACTTGTATCTCTAATAAAATACCAGGAAGCTGAGAAACTAGTGAATGATGGAAATTAATGTTACATTGAACATATTTTTGAAAATAAAGGAATTTTTCCAATTAATGATGTGCCCGTAGTAAATGAGTCTCTTACTGTTTTTACTAAAGTTTTTCCTGGTATTATATTTAATCGGGATGTTGAATTTAATGTTGAATTAGTTATTGATTCTAAAAAATTTTGAAACCCCCTTGTCGAATGGCTCACACCAATCTTTCAGAGTTAAAGAAACAATTTCAGGAGTTATTAGATAAAGGTTTCATCCAACCAAGAACATCACCATGGGGTAATCCAATCTTTTTGTTAAAAAGAAATATGGTTAAATGCGACTCTGCATTGATTATAGAGCCTTGAATAATATCACTATTAATAAAAAGTATCATTTACCTCATATTGATTATTTGTTTGATCAGATTCAGGTAGATCAGTATTTTTCGAAGATTGAATTCCGGTCGGGGTACCATAAGTTGAAATTAAAGGAAGCAGACGTTCTGAAGATCAGGTTTCATACTAGATATGGCCCCTATGAATTTTTATTTATACCTTTTGGGTTTACCAATGCACCTATTTTATTCATGGATCATATGAATAGAACTTTCTGTGAGTTCTTGGATAAATTTGTGGTTGTGTTTATTAATGACATTTTGGTATTTTCCAAAAGTAAATAGGAACATGAAAGTCATTTAAGGGTTGTTTTTAATACCATAAAAGAAAATAAATTGTATGGGAAATTCAAAAATTGTGTGTTTTAGTAACAACATATTTTATTCCTTGGTCACATTATTTAAAAAAATGGCATAACTGTTGATCCTCCTAAAACAAAAGTTGTTGAAGAATGGACAAGACCTATAAATATAACTAAGATTTGTTGTTTTCTGGGTTTGGTAGGATATTAGAAAAGGTTTTTTGAGAATTTTTCACAGTTATCAAGCCAAATTACTAAGTTAACATGAAATGATGTTATGTTTATCTAGAAAAAAGAATGTAATGACTGTTTTCAATAATTGAAAATAAGATTGGGGAATGATCCAATATTGGCATTACCTTCAAGAAATGGTGAGTCTGTTATCGACAATGATGCTTCATTGAAAAGAGTTGGTTGTGTCTTGATGCAGAATGACCAGGTAATTGATTATGCTTCACATCAATTGAAACCTCATGAGTTAAATTACCCTACACATGATTTGGAATTATCTATTGTTGTTTTTGTATTAAAAATTTGGAGGAATCATTTTTATGGTGTAAAGTGTGAAATATATGCTAATAAAAAAGTTTGAAGTATATATTCACTCAAAAGGAATTAAAAATGATACAGAAGATATGGATAGAATTAATCAAGTATTATGATTTCATGATCCATTACCATTTTGGAAAGGAAAATAAAGTGTCTGACACTTTGAGTCGAAAGAGTAATGTTACATTAAACATGTCACATTTGGAACAAGATCCTTTGATTAAAGATTTGATGAACTTTGGAATAGAGGTTTTTGGTGCAAGTATTTCGTCTCTTTTATTTCAGGTGGTAGTGAAATCATCACTCTCAAACAAAATTAAGAAAGAATAAAAGGAAGACAATGAGTTATAGAAAAAGGTAGAGTTGGTTTAGAAGGGTAAGTTGCCTGAATTTAACATTTATAATGATTGTATATTGAGATTTGAGAAGATATTATGTGTGCCTTCTGATTCATAGTTGAATAAAGAGTTGTTATGTGAATCTCATAGTTATCCATTTTCAGTTCATCCTGGTAGTACTAAGAAGTAAATAGATCTTTAGGAGTATTACGGGTGGGATCGAATGAAAAGAGATATAGGTGACTTTTCTTTGAATTATTTGACTTTTCAACAGGTTAAAGAAGAGTGAAAGTTACCAAAATGGATGCTTCAGCCTTTACCAATGCTAGAGTGGAAATGGTAAAATATATCCATGGACTTAATTGTGGGATTAGTGAAGACATCTTGAGGTAAAAATGAAATCTGGGTTATCATTGATTGATTCAATAAATATTCTCATTTCCTTCATATTCGAGACACTTTGTCTCTATATCAACTTTGTCGGTTGTATGTTAGAGAGATAGTTATGTAGCATAGAGTTCCCCTCTCCATTGTATCTAATCACAATCCTAGGTTTACTTTTAACTTTTGTAATGGCCTTCAGAAGTCATCGATCAATGAATTAAATTTCATTACCACTTTTTATCCTCAATCAGATGGGCAGTCAGAATGAATAATTCAGACATTGGAAGATATGTTATGTGCTTGTTCAATGGATTACCAGGGATGTTGGTACCAACATCTTTATTTGGTTGAGTTTTATTATAATAATAGTTTTCATTTCAGTATACAGATGGCACCATTTGAGGCATTATTTGAAAGTGGTGTTGAACTATATATTTTTGGGATAAAGTAGGTGAAAGGAAACTAATGGGACCAAAATTCGTAGAAGAGATGGTAGAGAAAGTTCAATTGATACAAAAACACATGAGGACAGCTCAGAGTAGGCAGAAAAGTTATGAGGATAACCAAAGGAAGGATCTTTCTTTTGGGGTAGGTGATCATGTCTTTCTCAAAGTTTCACCAAGAAAAAGTGTGATGCATTTTGGTAATAATGGGAAGATGAGTCCACAGTTCATTGTACCTTATGAAATTCTGGAGAAAGTTGGATCAGTTTCTTACCTAGTGTCTTTACCTCCAATTTTATTCTGAGTACAAAATGTTTTTCATATTTCAATGTTGACAAAGTAAATTCCAGACCCATCTCTTGTTTTGAGTCTATAGGTAGTTCAGTGAGAAGAGAATATTTCTTATGAGGAACAATAAGTCCAGATTCTTGACCGAAGAGAGAAAGTGTTGCAGAATAAGGTAATTAATCAGGTAATGGTTTTGTGGAAAAACCTCATGGTTGAAGAGGAAACATGGGAATATAAAAATGATATGATAGATAAATACCCCCACTTATTTGATAAGTGAATAAAATTGCGAGGATGTAATTTTCCAAAAGGGGGGAAGGATGTAACATCCCTAGTAAATAAAGAATATGGATTTTTCTTATTTATTAATATTTGTGAGTTAAATATTAATTTCACATTAATGGGAATTATATGTTTGATGGCGTACCCAACATGAAACAATTGGTTTCTCCAAAAGCTTATGTTGCACAAAGGGCATATTTATACTGAGAATAATAATAATAATATAATATTATTATTTTAAATGGAAGTTAATGCCTATACGATGTATTGGAAATAATGAAAAAAACTAACCTTATTATTATTAAACATGTTTGTTAATTGTTTTTACATTTATACAACAAAATCTAGAGGCTTAAAATGATAATCAATTCAATTTTAACCATAAACACTATAATATTTTTAAAAGGCAGTTTTACCACCTTTTGATGGAGAACCCCTTTTAAATATCATTTTTGTCACTTTTATATGATAATTTTGGAAAAATAAACTTCTTGTTTAGAATCCGGACATCAAAATTTACTTTGGGTAATTTTGTAGTATTTTTCTGATAAAGTTTATTTTTAAATGAATAGTGAGAAATACTGCATTTTAAGAAACAATTGTCCTTTAATCTGATTTATTTATATGGTTAGATTATCTTTTTAATTGGTTTTAAGGTTTAATTATATTAATATTATACCATTTAATCCAATTTTGTTCATTGGAAGTAATTTCACTTTTTAATTAGACATAAACACATGACAACCTTTTGATAGTTAATATTTCTTAAAAACACGCCTTTTGGTTTTGACAACATGAATTAATTGTAAATTTATTTGTACAACTTCTGTGTTTTGAATTTGGAAAAATGTATTCCATATTTTAAATCAGGTGGTCAAAATTGTGTAAATTGATAACTTTTATTTTTAGATATTATGAATAGTAACTTCAGTAAATATGTTATTTACCATGGTTAAAGCGTAAATCTAGTAAATAAGGGTAAAAATAATATTATAATAATAATAATTACCCTAACACATGTCAAAACCCGATTGGATGAGATATGTCTAACCATGGGCATCCTTGGGTTGATTTTAGGACCCCATGGAGCCACTTGTGTGTGAAAATGATATTCAATTACTTTTAATTTAAAGCTAAGGAAAACATAACATAAACATATATATTTTTCTAAACTTTTTTTATATGGGGAAATATAAGGGATTTATTCAACTATAAATAGTCATTATAAAGATAAAATGATTTCCTACATCAGGGTATTTTATTTAAAATTTTTAGACATCATATAAATAAATTTATTTAGGACACTGTGATGATGTAGTGATTACCTAATTAATGAATGTTTTATATAAATGATATTATAAAAATTATAATAAATTTATTTTTAACTTTTTATGACATACAAGAATTTTATGGATGATTATTATCTATTATATTCTAATTGTTCAAGGTTATTCAAAAGAATCAAGATGTTATGGATTTTCTAAACATCATGTTATGAATAATATATAAATGGACATAAATGAGTTTTTAAAACAAATACTATTTTATTAACTAGTATAATAGTACAAAAAATATAAGAATCATCCAAATAACCTAGATAAGGTTTAAAATGTCATTATTGAACCAATTGAAGTTATATTGAAATTTTATAGTAACTATATTAATCATATATCATGAATATATAAGAAGAAATGGTAAAGTTAAATTAGTTAACTAAGGGTAAAAGATAAAATATAAAGATAATTTTACGACCTAAACTTGTATAAAACCCATTGTAAGAGAGGATTTAGACCCATAAATATCTGAGAATATAAATATATCACTTCGGTGTTATTAGAATTTGAAAATATGTTAATAATAAAATAATATTTCAAGATATTCCTAAAGTGCCCCTCCTCCATCTTATAAAAGGACACCACCTCTAACCCATTACTCACACCTATCAAGATTTTTGGCAATCCAAAATATTTTCCAATAATATCCCAACTTCCCTCTCTTCCTCCTAGAAGCCTTACTATATGAAGGAGGCAATTCCAGAGAGCCCTTTGGCTTAAATAAAAATAATTTACCCGATTTGAGGTAACGTCTTCTCTCAAGTTTCTTTCCATTATTTTATCTTCCCACTACCTATGAACTTATGTAATGTATATATCATATTATATTATATAGGAATTATAATATAACCATGTGTCATTTAGTTTTCATTCCTTTAAATATGAAAAGAAATAAAAGTAGCGTTTATGCGTACATACGACTTACCATCTCCATGAACAATGCATTGCATTTCTTATACTAAATGTTATGGACTATTATAAATACATATATACTAGATATATATGATAATTAAATCATGAATACTATTCTATAGATAATATACTTTTTACCACATGGAAAATTTCTAATTATAATAAGGTCATTTTCGACTCAAGTACCCAATATCCTCAAAACGACCGATATTAACTTAATAATTATGTAATTTTTATAACATGGTAATAAGTGATATAAAAGGAAAAATAAACTTGATAAATGTTCTGAAAAAGTATAAATTAACTTGAGTTTATTATTCAGGAATAACAAGGAACATACGTGATGAATCAAGCTCAAGGTAAGGGACTTCACCTTAATATCATTTCATTGAGGCATGTTTTGATAATATACACATCCTTTTTTTACACGGTGTATAATAAACCCCTTTGAATTTTACTTTCATTCAATGGGAATATTTTTTATACTTAACATTTTAATAAACGACAAAAGGAATGTTTTTAACATATGCCACAACAACATCTTTTCCGCTGCCACATGCATTATTTTATATTTGTATTCCTTAACAAGAGGTGATGTTTTTTAATAGAAAATAAATACCATATAATTTTTTTACATATTTTGGAATTGAAAATGGTTTTGAAAGTGGATTTACTATTTCAATATCTTGAAATAATTTATTGTGATTGAAAATTAAATTTTATGATTGAAATGTTGATATTTGAAATCTTTTATGTGTGATGGTTATATAATGGTACTTGGACATTTTAAGGGTTGTAACGTGATAAATAAAATGATAGGTGGTTTCGTGATAAACCAAGGATGGGTGGTTCTGTAATAACCTCCAATGCATTGGGTATGGAATTCGGCCATATGGTTATTCCATTTAGTGATATGTGTGTAAGTTGACCATATGGTTATTCCATTTAAGTATGTTTATGTCCCAAGTTACCTTTATATGATATACAATTTTTATGGGCATTATAGTAATATTTTGGTAACAAAAAGGGTAGGAAGTGAGATTATATTTAGTGAAGTGTTTTTCTACTACATTAAGGTGAAAAGTATCACTTTATGATAATGTATTCATGGTTTAAATGTTGTTTTGAAAAACTAATTGTTTTCCTTCTTTATGTATCCCTTTCTGAGCTTCTTCTGCTCATCCCAAGTATTGAGTTTTTTTCACTAGACTTAAAGATTAGTAGAGTCAAGGGTAGAATCAATTAAATGTATTGCTATCTAAAACATGGAACTATTAAAATTTCTTTTGTTTAACTATTTTTGTTTTATGAAAAAATAGATAGTGAGTCAAAGTGTCCACTTGAAATATTCACATTCTTACGTATATGTTATGACTTAATTCTCTAATGATCTAAACCTAAAAAGATCCTCAATGTAAATTATTAAATTAATTCAAAATTATGTAAAATTTATGGTTGGGGCCTTATAGCTTCCAAAGGGGACACATTGGGAATGATAAAACCCTTCTTTTGATGTTTTTCTAACTAAAAGTATAGCTCTTGGGAGCTTGGTTGCGGAAATACAATATGCCACAAAAGATATTAGAGTAGTCTTGAGGTGAAATTCAATGAAAACATACATCTCCCACCTCCAAGGTTGTCCCAAAAAGTACTTGGGGATGATGTTTATAAAATAATCCATGATTTAAGGAATACAGATTCCAGAAGATTCTTCTACACCAAGGACTATACTCACCAACTGATGGCTAATGGTCTACAACCTCCTACTCACAAAAACCACTCATCTTGATGTAATATTACACTCACACACAAATTAGAATCTTGTTCAATAAATATGAAGGAATATGACGCCTCTATAGTGATAGTCAATCTAGGGATAGAATATTGAAAAAAAATTCATACCTAAGGTGATGTCATGAGGTTTCATCATGATGATCATAGGGATCCATGAGAAACTCTCTAAACTAAGAAAGAGTTTTCCCTATAGGAAGATAAAGGATATATGAGAAATATCCCTCGTAAGAACCTCAAGACAAAGCTTTTAGGCTAAAGCCTCAACTGGGAGCTCCATCATTTACACTAGGAATAAATAGATGAAGGAATGACTCACTCCTGTGTATACTAATACTAAAGAAATTGTATAATAAACAAATATTGTACCTCTAATCATCTCATGTGTTTTTGGGTCATACGCCTCCATAGCATTCAGCTACCCATGAACCCAACTGCCATCTCCCTAACCCTAATACGGGCTTCCTAGTGGTGGTGGAATGACCACATAAAATCATCCACCATGAAAAGATCCTCCTCCAAAATCCCTACCTAATATTATTCCAAATATACCTCCTCGGGGGCCACCATACCCTTTCATTGGTGTTCCCTGGTCCTGGAGCTACCTCTACCATGGAAGTCCATATGCTATCTTCCTACCCTCCACAACACATCATGTTATGAAATCATGAACCATGTGACCTATCCTATCAAATTCATAGCACCACCCCTCATGAGGATGCCCTGGTCCTCTACACTTTCCCTAACTACATGTTTGATTCTAATCCTAGAAATATCTATAGCACTAAGATCCCATTGACTGGCACCTTCTAGCTGTTATTGATGAATCATCCATATAATTCCCTCTACTAGAACCAACTTATTGGTGTCCCTTTAACAAGAATATCTCAATCACCAACACCTTCTCTAAAACCCCAACATTGGTGGGAATGCATATGGGTACCACACTAGGATGAATATCTTTGTGGTGACCCTACTCAATCTTCTATTCCTAGAAGTATCCATCCTGAATCATGTCGATGGAGTACTATGTAAAGTTTGTGAAACTCAAACAATACTCATCCACTATTATCCCTCCATTCCTCTACTCCAAAAGCTCCTGAATCTAAACTAATCCCAAACATGAGGGGTAGTTATCCTGATAGAATAGTTATTGGAAGTGAGTCCATTAGTGTGTTTAATCCTCAAGAATCTATGTAACTAGATTCCACCAGCACCCAATTACTCAATGGAAAAGGTTGGATTCTAGCACAACAACCTGATCAGTCGACATTTGAGTAAGCATAAAATAACATATCACCGACTCTAGCCAAACCTTTGTCACATAGGGATCTGGATCACCATAGAACCTTAGTGGCCTATGAATTTGGAACATGCAGAGCGTGATAAGATTTCTTGTATCCTCAACCTGATCTACTAGTATTATCCACTACTCCAAAGGTGGGGGTTCTACTAACTATCCACTTAGAGGAAGAATCCTACATAATGGACCTAGAACTGAGGTATCATCAATCTTCTTATCATCACCATGATTCAGAATCAATATTCTAGATGGCTATCTTCATAGAGGCAAACTGAAAATTTACTCAAGATATACCACTTTTAGATGAGAATATATATATGTATATGGTGTGATGACTCAGGAAAGACTATAAAAAATTCTCAAACATATATTATCCATGTAATATTGATCCCTGCAACCAATGTGTTGGTATTCCGATTTGACAAGTAGTTAGTCAAAGTCTAGGTCAATGGATACATCATCCACCGCACAAACATCAGGTTTCCTATCTTGAAAGCCACACTCCAAAAACATTGAAACCATTTCCCAAAACACTACTATAATTTTGATCAATATTTAAGCCCCTATCCCAATGGGTTTAAGAAACTATTGGGATAGGTAAACTATACTAATAGTTTTCTTTAAACTTTTGGTAATGGTTATATTTTTTTATATTTTACCAATGGTTCCGAAAAACTATTGGGAAAGGGTTAAAAAACTAGTCTATGCCAATGGTTTTTGTAACCGTTGGTATACATGATATATACCAATAGTTTTTAAAAACAATTGTGATACATTTACCCCAAATACAGCATGATCCCCCTCCCCATTCCAGATCTATGTTTTCTTTTTCCCTAAGAGCAGTGCAACTCTCTCTTAGCCAGTAACCACTCTTCCATAAGCAATTCATCATGGTTTTAATTCAGTTTCATCCACTTCCAATCAGTTTATTCCTCTTCAAATTGGTTAGTCCCTACATTTATCTTCAAATTGGTGATTCCATTTCTTCCATTTATTTTATATTTCCCCATCGGTCCGCAATATATCATTATTTAGATGTACTGATTATGTTTCATAAACTATATCTATATACACATAGATTAATTGATTCTTTTGCATATATGAAATCTATATACACTAATTTTGTAAAAATACATTATATTGAATCTATAGAGACACTCTAAATATTTATACACATAGATGCTGATACACATAGATTCTGATTCTGTATCTTTATACACATAGATGATGGTTCTGAGTGCAATTACATTATTTTTTTAGCATCCTTGACTAGGGATTAAACCACACCTTGGGTTTGTTATTTAAATTTATTTTAATTTTATAAATGATTTAATTGTTTTTAATGAATAATATTAAGGAATGCATGATCTAATTGGCTATTATTATATTTTTAATTGATTTAAGATAATGAAGGTACACTAGACCTTGAGCGACGTCGGGTTCCACTTTAAGGATTTCCTAAGATGAGGTATCATTTGGGAAGTGAGACTACGTTATACTGAATTATTATAGATGTATCATGGTTTGTTTTTGGACTTTGAATTTAAAACCCCATTGGTCTAGGAAGTTTGACATGGAATTTCACACCACTTAGGGTGCTAGGAATGCCATCACATGCCCCGCTATTGAGATGATGGGTGTGAACCCTATCAGTGTTATTTATAATACAATGAATAGAATCCTACATTGATTTTGATACTCATCATGACATCCTATATTAATTATGACATTCAATATTGGTTCCCATTATTTATCTATGATACATATGGGCATGGTGACCCTTATTTAAATTATGAGACTCCTATTCTTATACAGGGACACTGGATTGAGGCCTCAGGTCTTGGCTAGTACTAAATACCTAAATATATGGGTATATATGTTATAAAATATATGGTGAATATATATGAATACATACTTATATATATATATACCAATATACATAGTGACACATTAAAAGAGGTATTCCAGCTTAGAATGAAGTGGTTATAGTGGTCTAGGTGTTCCTTGAGGAACCTGGGTGTCCTTTGATAATATTGGCATGTATTGGAGTAAGGTAAATATAACACATTGGGTTATACCTTGAGGTCCATAAACACTTCAATAACTCATCTCACAGGATTTATATGATTTTCATTAATCACCTACATGTTTCTATTTCATAACACCAAGATGGATAACTTTTAAATAAAAAATGCTATAAAAAATATCATTGATCACTAATACTACAATGACACCATTGATTAGATATGTATCATTAATTTTTCAATAAAATGATCTCTATAAATTTAGACTTAATGCCAACTATTTACTCCTTTTTATTCTAGAGAGATCATTATTTATACAATGTTTTCCATCACATCCACCATGTTTCAATTAAATATCATGGTTTTATATTTATAGTATTATATATATATATATAGAATTTTATGGCCTTTTATATTATGATTCTTATATTAGGTAGTGTGTCAGTTATGGTTTTATATAAACTGAACAATTCTTATTTAATTAAATATATTTTCGATTGAACTTCAATATTATTTAATTAATTTCACAAAATTAATTATTACATTTTTCTTATAGAATGCATTGTAGTTTAATGTCTGAAACTAATCAGATCTCAAGCGATTTTCAAAACAATTTGGAGAAATTTTTAGATTTCTTATTTGACAATGCTTTAGATAGTGGTCACATACACTACCCATGTTATAATTGTGTTGGAAGACCTTGGTTGAGTAGTGAAGAAGTTAGATACCATATAAACTAATATGGTTTTCAAACAAACAACCATGTGTGATAACACAATGTGGGTGAAAATGGAATCTCAAAATTTTGATGATCCAAACAAGTGGACTTTATTGCAGAATTTGATATATAACCATTTTTTGTTTATTTTTCATCATTAGAAAGAAATTATTTCAACCTAATAAGACTTTGATACGAGCACACATTATGTTTCCAATGAGAATGATGATGTTGATAGATTGAAAAAATTGAATGTTGTTGTGACGACTCAAGTATATCGGTAATGTGGTAAAATGGAAAAGCTCGAATTTTTAATCTGATGGTTTCATAGGAAAACGATATTTGAGATTTCTAATACTGACATCAACTATAATATTAACTTCTTTATGGTATTACATCCAAATGATGATGATATTCCCTCAAACCACTATGTGGCATAGAATTTAATTGAAGAACATGGATTAAAAAACAAAATTCATGCTTTCCCAAAAGATTGCAGCTTATTATGGGAGGAAACTATAGAAGGAAATGATTGTATAAAATGTGAAACAACTTGATTGGATCAAAAAGATAATGGAACACTATCCCATGTTCCATAGAATGTATTGTGGCACTTTCCATTCATCCCCAAACTGCAGAATGTTTTCATGTATGATGAAATATTAATTAAAATATGATGACATTATACTGAGAGATAGAAGAATAACTAAAGGTTTTTTTCACCTTGTATATGGATTTCCAAGATAGTGATTTGATTCTTTATATCCTTATTTTGCAGTTGACATGCTTAATGCAAGATTGGGTCTTTAATGTGACAGTTTTAATCCTTTTGGGCAGATGCTTACATCACACAACACATGGTTGGTTTTCATACACATTTATAACCTTCCCCCATGGTTGTTTATGAAAAAACCTTTCCCCTTCATGAGTATACTTATATTGGTCCCTTCTGGTCCTGAAAATGATATAGATGTTTACATGAAACCTTTAACAAAATATTTGAAAATTCTATGGGATGTGGGTGTGTGCACATACTATGGATGTTCAAAATATATATCTTAGATGCATGTTGCGCTTTTGTGGTTGATCAATGGTTTTCCTACTTATGAAATGATGTATGGATGGAGTACGAAGGGAAAATTGTCATGTCCAGTTTGTATGAAGAATACTCGATCGAAAAGACTGAAATATATCCATATTTTTAGTTTTATGGGAAACCAATGATTCTTTCCCATAGACCATCCATATATAAATAATCATCGAATATTTGACAATAACACAAAGATCGATGATCCACCTCAGTGTATGTCTAGAACTGACATGCCTAAAGAATTGAAAGATTTTATTATTTTTTCAGGAAGGGTAAAATGAAATATAAAAAGAGGAAGAATGTTTCCAATTATACATGTTACAATTAGAAGAAGATTAGTATCTTCTTTGAGTTTCCTTATTGGTCAACAAATTTGTTACATCATTTCTTAGAAGAAATGCACATTGAAAATAATATTTGTGAAATGTTTCTTTTTATTCTTCTAAATATCAATGGAAAGACAAAAGATAATTTAAAATCTTGGCATGAATTGATGGATTGGGGGATTAGACCAAAATTTCATCCTATGTGTATCAGTGAAAATAATTGGAAATTTCCTTCTGATTCTTATGTAATGAAACATGTAGAAAAAAAAATCAATTTATGGAAGTACTAGAGACTATTAAAGTTCCTGATGGCTATTAAATCAATATATCAAAATTGTTCAATTGCAGATAGTGTAAGTTGAAATATTTGAAGACTCATGATTATCCTGTCCTTCTTCATTATTTGATTCCAAAATAAATCTGTCTTATTTTTTTCCAATAATTTAAGGGTGTCAGTTATTCAGTTGTTCCATTTTTTAGAGGTATTTGTGATATAATGTTTTCCAAGTATTTCTTGAAAGAAAATGTTGGTAGAGACACCATTAATTTTGTGTTAGTTATAGAAAATATTTCCTCCATAATTTTTCACATTCATGCTGCATCTGACTATCCATCTTTCAACTGAAATACTTCTTGGAGGACCTGCATCTTTTTGTTGGATGTATCCAAATGAAAGAAATATATACACATTGAAATCATATGTATGGATCAAGAATCATCTTTAAGGTTCTATTATGAATGGTTACATGGCTCAATAATTTATGGATTTATACTCAATGTATTTTTTTGATCAAACTATGAGAATGAACATACCAATGAGAAATAAAGAAGAATAGTATGAGAAAATTGAACCCCGTTTTCCATCACTTCCTCAAAAAGGATGAATCTCTGGATCATATACATTAAAAACATTAATCCTTGAAGACCAGAAGATGGCACATTGCACAACGTTGTTCAATTGTGTTTTTTTCAATAACTACATAAAGTATGTAAGTTGAACAAGTATATCTTATCTCAAATATTCTAATTTTACATATATGTTAAACAATTTCTATTTTTAACTACAGGTAACATATGGAAATGATAAATGGAGAGTATCGTTATTTATATTTAAGAAGAAGAGAGAATTTTCATAGCAATTAGTTTTTTGTTTGGTTGAAATTAAAGGTATAAATATTGAGGAAATAAATAAATAAAATATATATTTAATTAAGTATAATATTTATTTATCTTTCAAGTTTCTAGTTTTTTTACTAACACTGTTTCTGAGGAAATAATAGCTTTGATTTTGGTCCTAATACCGTGGTTCGTGAATGAAAATCAATTCTGATCAATGGGTACATATTTATTATCACTGAACGAGAAATGAACATGAGAACACAACATGATGGTGTTATTATAACTTCCACAACATACTGTTATTCCATTTCATCTGATAATAGACCTCGTTTTGAAAATTTAGGTTATCATGGAGTCATTGAAATAATAATAATATTGGATTATTACTCTCATGGTCGAGTCATTGTGATAAAATGACAGTGGTTTGATTCAATGAAGAGGTAGGGAAACTTTATTGATGATTGTGTATTTTGAGTTATTTACATGACTCACACTCTTTCTACCAATGAACCATATGTATTGGCATCAATGGAGAAATAAGTTTTTTATGTCAAAGATTATCTTTGACATGAATTTGGTTTCATTATTGAAGTAACCCCAAGACATATTTTTTATGATGTTATGATGGAATTGACACCATCCCTTCTCTTTTTGTCCCCGGTCCATTTATTACTTATGATGACCCCAATACATCAATTGTTAGAGTATATCTCACACCATAAATTGCAGTGACAAATATATAGAAGCATTCGTCTATGTTCTCAGTTTTATTTTTTAGCTCGAATTCTCTTATTGAGGTTTGTGCTATAAAAGTTGAATTACTATTGATTAAAAATATTTTTAATCCCACTAGACCTTCATGTGCATTTTCAATATTTATTGGTTGATGTTTTCTTTGAGTTTCATTTTATAATATTGAATTGAATTGTATTCAGACTTACCAAACCAACAAAACTAAAATAGTAAAATTGTGAAAAAACTAGATTAATTGAGTTATATATTAAAATAATTGATATAAAAATCAAAACCAATTAAAATAATGACCTAACCCAAAAAATAGCTAAATTACCTAACTGAAAATATGAACCAAATGACATAATACAAATAATCCATGTCTAATTTTTTTTGTTTTTTTGGTTACACAGTAGTTATAGTTTTATAATTACTTTCATATTTGTTTTGAGATGAAGGAAATGAAACCATATGATATGTATTGAAGAAAAAAGATGATGGACAAATATCGTTGAATGGCTGAGATGGGAATTCCTCTATTAGTGCATGTTGTGGGTAGTTTATTTCAAATAAATATTTTTCTATAACAAATAATTTCATGTGATTAATTTTTTTTAAACTTTTATGTATGATCCACCACTTAGGTGCCAGTTATTCATCAATAAACCTTGTATTGGGCCATGTAATCTGGCCAGTGGTATGAAGGGGGTGGTACGAGAGCTAGGCACTCTAGCCAGCTTACCCGTTTAGAGCCTGCACCTACCACTAACATACCATCTTCCCCACATTCTGGCCCCACTGTGTCGTTAAGGACACATGTGATATTTAGGCCTACCATTTCTACACCACACTTCACATATGAGCCTCCTCACCCATCATTACCATATACCATGATGATTCCCACTCCTCATCCATATTATGTAGTTAGTCAATAATTCATGCCTTCTTCTTTACCATCTACTTATTTTTCTATGGGCTTCTACATTACTTCTTCGACTCTTACTAAGACACAGTATATGCCTATGTAGAATACACTAGGACCCACTCCACCGATACGGGGTGATGTTTGTTCAGTTGTAGATAATCTAGAGGCGTGGAATGAGCATACAATTGCAGGTATTTTTTAGAGTCCTAACCAATTTTTTACCGTAATTTATTTTCTTTATAACACGTATTGATATAATATTTTTTTCTATAATAACAAATACATATAATAATAGGTAGTGGGGATATGGGTGTACATTCATGCATTTAGTGTGGAACATTCGCATGTTGTTGATGGTGGACTACAACGAAGACAACCAAATGATTGAAAAAATTGGGCAATAGTGTTAGAGTTTTATGGCACTGCTTTCCAAATACTCCGACATCATTCCCATCAGCCCGATGTCATGGAGAGAGTTTCCAAACTAAGTCTAGGATAATTATTGGGAATAGATATGGGTAAAAAACTTATTTTATTTAATGTAAAATTATTTCTGTATTTATATGAATTAATATTTTGGTGTTAGCTTTAGTTTAATTTTTGCGATGGTGAGGGTGCATGGATAGAACGTCTAAAGGTGTTAGGTGATCTTTGGAGATCCTATTAGCATGGTTAGTATATTGGATGGAATTATAGAGTTTTCATATAATTAGAGGTGGTACCTATCATGGATGATTTTCTAATAGAATAGTATTGGGAAATGATTACTCATTGGATGATTTCCAATTTTGTGGTATTAATCACATTTGTGGTATTTAAATGAAAATTTTAATATTTTACATTAATACTATCATTTGTATTATTGAATTTTATTTAGTAATCATCTAAAAAAATAAAAAAATAATGATTCAAAAAAATACCTCCACACATTAGGGCGTACTACGATGTCTGATCCTGAGAGGAAGCAGGCATGATCGTTGTTTATATTTTTTCTTTGGGACTTTCACTTTCTACTATTTCCGCCATAATTTATTCGATTTATAATGTTTTCAAATACTTTTAGTTATGAAATTCTTTATTAGTAACAAATTTTTAATTATGTTTTCCTACATACAATATCATAATGGAGGTAGGTATTGAATATTGAAGGATGTGGGCATTGAGAAAAACTATTTTTCTCAAGTAGAAGGGAAAAAGATAGAAGTGCGGTTAATAAACTTGCATAGAAGAAGATTTTAAGTTTTACTTTGTTAATTTAAAATTTTAATATCTATTTTGAAACTTAATAATCTATTTATATTTGTAACAATCCACTTTAGAATCCCTTGATGCCTAGAAACCTCACAATTTTGGTCCAAATAATCACTTACATTAGGTGTTGGGAGATGAGCACCCTTGTAGTGTACACTGACGATCTGGGAAGAGTATAGTCTCGACAAGGTATTGTCCCTATTTTGGTACCATTTGTAGTGCCACCGAGTTAGAACAGGTTATTTCATTGGTAGAATATTCTGAAAAAGGTCCACATAGGTGGATGAATGGTCTTCTAGGGGAAACACTGAATTTATGAAACTGAAGAAAGTTTTATGTCCAACCCTTACACCAGATGTCAGAATTTCATGGGATGAATATATGTCAGTAGTGTATCCAATATATAATGCACCAGGTAGAAGTTCTAGTGGCGGTCGAGATGGTTTCCTTCCCGGTTATGTTGAAGGTGAGGAAGAGGCTGAAGATGAGGATGATGTTGAGACTGAGGTTGAGGATGAGGCCAAGGAGGAGGTTGAGGGAGAGGCATATGACAGGGCAGAAGATGAGGGTGAGGATGAGGGTGAGAATGAGGCTGAGGATGAGGATGGGGATGAGGACAGGGGTAGGAATGGGGAAACGTATGAGGCTAATGATGATGATGGTGATAGTGATGGTGATGATGATAAGGGACAAATTGATCCATTACATTTTTGACCGATATTACTAAAATGTTATGTTTTATGATTTTCTATAACTGAATATATGTGTGATTAGGTAGGTTACATTATGTGTGTATCTTTATTTATTTATATATAATTTGATACTATGAATTCTCTTTTTTACATGGCATCAATCAGTTTTACAACCCTATGCATCCTTATCCATGACACCCTCCCCAGCGCACCACCCTACTTGCCAAAACCACCCATTTCCATGGCCCCTCCTAGTATATCCTTCCATGTTATCTTCTTACCACCCTCTCATAGTGCCATGACATCTTTTCAAGGACATGGTGGTGTGCACTATTCAGATACTCATTGACTTGTATGTGGAAGTGGCCAAAGTTTCATATTGAATTATGAATTGTATATTGTATTGTTTTCCTTATAATTGAAATTAGAGGTCATTTTTTCTGTTGGAGTTCATTTGGTATATTATATTACTTGTAGGATTCAATTGTATTGTTTATTGGGTTGTATATTGTATATTGTATTAGTGTCATTTTTAATTCTTCATTTGTGTCATTTTGAATTTTTTGTTGTCTACATTAGTGAAATTTTGTTTTCAATTATAGGTAACTAGAGAGGGGTGACAGCTGTGGGCTATTATCTAAAATTACAAAACACTATCCCAATGGTTTTGAAACTGTTGGTATATATCTCAAAATAATATCTATACAAATAGTTTCATTAGAAATGTTTTTAAAAATCTATACCAATGGTTCTCAAACCACTTGTATAGATTTTATTAACAATATAAACCAATGGTATTAAACCGTTGGCAGATATCTATTCCAACGTTTTTTAGAAACTATTGGAATAGAGTAATAAATAGTTATATATACCAATAGTTACTAAATAACTATTGGTATAGAGCTTTACCCAGGCCTCAATAGAAAATTGTTTGGAGAACCATTATTATAGGGTATACCAAATGCCTTCTAGATTTTCCCAATGGTTTGAAAGCATTGGCATACCCAATGTTTCCAACAGTGAAATCCTATCAAATCCTCATAAGAGGAAAACTCCAAACTTTGTCTCAAGGAATAAACTACTCTAATACCAATTTTCCATGACCTAACCCAAAAGGTTTTGAGCCTAAACAACCCCATTCCCACCTCCATTGGCCATGGGCTGGAAACGAGCACTTAATTCCATAAATAATATAGGAGGCATTTTCATAATGCACTCGTATTCCCACACCCAACCATCTCTATACATAAGTGTAGAGGATTAAAAATAAAATATGAAACATATAGACAATAAAAACATGCATGTAAAAACTCTAGGAATTACAATAGTATGATAGTGTTAACTAAAAAGAAAATGGGAAAAAATATATACCCAATTAGAAAGATGTACCAACATAAAAAAACTAAATAATATAGCGATAAAAGAGTCTGGCTCTAGATATCCCATCCCATGCCACCATACATGGTCTAAAGCACCAAGTATCCCTTTGATCATCTAAAATCTCTAATGACCTATGAATCATCAATATAAGACTTGACACGTGTGTGTAAACCCCATGTAGAGGTAAGTATATACATACCCAGTAGGATGCTCCAAAAAATGAAGTGGGAGCACTAAGAGAGACAATAAGAATTTAACAATAAATCCAAATTAAGAGAGAAACAAAATATAACAACATGGATATATATATATATATATGCTCATAAAATAAACTCAAATGAGCGAGAAAGGGGATCTCCATATCACATCCCAGCCCCTGAAAAGAGTTCCAATAGTTTCAATGGTCCATAAATGATGCCCAACATTGAACTTGTCTATATAAAGAAACATCCAAGTCAGGACACACCTCAGCCCTATGACGCATAGCCAAGGGGATAAAATTATAGGTAGAGGACCCATACCCTGGAAAATAGGAATGTGACACTCTGTAGACAAAGGACCAATACCTTAACTCAATATAATGGTGACACTCTGATAGTCGATAGAGGACACATACCCTTCCCAATAGGAGGGTTCCAATCTAGTGGTTGAGGAACCATACCCTGATACCATAGGATGGTGCCAACCAAATATCATATAGAGGACCAATTACCTACCTAGAAAGAGTGTACCACTCTAATGGTTGAGGACCCTTTCCCTACACAACAGGATGGAGCCACTCAGATTGATGTTAGAGGTACCATTCCATGCCAAGAAGAAGAGTTCCACTCTGGTGGTGGAGGACCATTCCCTACCCAGCATGTGGGTTCCACTCTAATGGTAGATAGAGGACCCATTCCCTACCTATTTGGAGGGTTCGACTTTAATGTGTCTGGTGATACTACCCGATCGCTACTATCATTGTGCATCGCCTAAATAAATTTCATGCCCAAAATATATCACATCATATCCTAAATTCCACTACGAAGGCCACCACTTCATTCTACATGAAAAAATCAGAATATGCTACTAACATGCCAAAATATGAGTCCAAACAATGTAGATATGAGAGGTATAAGTTTTCCCAAAATGAAGTAGGGATACAAAAAGGGGACCCCCATGGTGTGTGGTCCTACTACACTACATGGTTGTGTCCCTTTCAGCACACACCCCTATGCCCATGTATCCTTACATGGGGTATAAAAGGCTTACATGAAACTCCTTATCCACTTCGGGTCTTACCTTTTTCCCTTGGCCATGTTCATGTACCTTATAAATGATTGTGTACTCTAGTACATGAACTTTCCTCCAACACGAGGTGTTGTTCCCGTGATCCGCCACATGACTTGTCTACTCAGGGAGGGTCATATGGCATGTGGCTTATCCATACAATGTGTTGACCTTAAATTTTTTGAAACCCCATTATCGCAACCATTGGGGTACTACACAGGGTGTGTTTATCCAAGAATGCACCATGTAGTTGATTTTTTCATAAAATGTTAGATCCGCTTCACATGATCTAGATCCTACACTTCAAAACACTCCTCCAGGTCACTCTAAATTGATAGAAAAAAAAATCCCATTTTCAACGATTCCAGTCCCCCGATGGTCAGAAATTAGATTACATTGATCCAAACTGGGGTTTCAAATGTTTTCCACACCTCCCATCATCATAATTTAGTCTCGGATCCAAAATCCAAGGAATAATCACCGAAATCCCAAAAAAAACCTGATCCATCCCCAAATCATCGATTTCATTCATCTCACACAAATCTTCTACGAATCTGAGGGTCCAGTCACGCTCGGTTCCGCCCAACAATGGTCGAATCATGGCCTTGTGGTCCAATGATGAAGAACACAAAAAATAGTGGGGGGAAATACATAAATAAGGGTGAAAAAATCATTTTTCAAGTGTTCATGGTCAATAAATACAATTACAGAATATTGGGTGATAAACAATTGATTAAACAATTTAAATATGATGTAAGGGAACATGAAAAGGATCAATTAACATAGATCAAAGAAATATGAATAATCAAGCTCAATATTTTATTAATAGGGGTAAATAAATTATAATTAATGTGTAATACCATAATTTGGATCATTCCATGATGAATAATTCACTCTCCAATGAAGGAGAAAAATCGCTATATTCACTATGCCTTGATTCACCTAGATCCGGAGGCCCGTTGTTGTCAAATCTTGATTTTCAAATGGAGGGTGGAGGAGATATCCTCTAAATGGACATAGGGTTATGTGGATAACCTTCATGATTCTTCATAACATTATATCTATAGAGGAAACATAATTAGGTCATTTAATTTAAAATTAATTATTTTAATTAATTATTTCAATTAAATGTACCCTCTAACGGTCTTTTTATTTGAACGTCCCTAAACAACCCATTTTATGCCATGTCTAGGGTAAACCACACATTTTAGATTCAATTGTGGTATGAGATTCATGATTCTAGACTCTGTTTAACTGTTACACATGTTTTCTTGAAAACCGTGTGAGCTTAATATAAAATATATAAAATATTTTTAAAAATTAATTTTGGGAACATCAGGCCTTAGAATCACACATTATCTTAGCGCCTAGATCCGAATATATATTTAGATATATTTCAAAGTATTACAATGTAAAAACAGGGTCTCTACAATGTGAGTTCTAAGTATGGATAAAGAGGTAGAAACATTTTGGAGGGGTTTTGACAAGTGAGGTCAAACACTATTAAGGGGGTTTTTAATTGGTTTTCTTCTTTTCAGTTGTTTTTTCATCGGTGTGTTGTTTATGTGATTTTTAATTCCCCCTAAAAGAGTTTCTTAGATTTTTATCTCTAGTTTTTTTGTTTCTTAGTTGTGTCTTCCTCTTCTTATTTCTCTATTTGCGAGATGCCATTATTTCTTTGTTTAATAATAATTAAGGGATGCGAGTCATGTTCTTGTCCTCGAGTTGGACCAGAATTCTTGGAACTATGAAAATTAAAATTTAGTTTGTTATTTCCATCATCTATCTTTCTCACTATGGTTTTTTGCATGCTATTATGCCCATGATTTTTCTTTTTTGTTTTGTTTTGCATTTGTCTTTCTTTTTAAATCATTTTCTTTGGATTGGATCCCATTGTGTAATTTTTTGTGGTCTAGGGTGTGTGATACTACCTCATGAATTGAGAGAATTTTGTGTCTCTAGTGCTTCCCCATCACAATAAGTGGTATCCGAGCAAGGTTCCATCTTACCTTAATGATGTATTTGACTAGATTAGAGGTAGGTAATTTTGATTAAGGGAATGATTTCAATTTATGGTGATTTAAAATGAATGGCATTATTTTCCAAAATGGACTTGATGATGCTTTGGAAGGAGCTAAAAGAAAGATAACAACTATCTCTATTAAATGAAGACCTTGAATGATTTTGAGGTTATCGAACCTAATATCTTAATGAAATCCCATTACCTATTGTTGTTGACCCTATGTGATAATTTTTTGGAAGAAGTGGTCCATGATTCTTCTTCAAGTGATATTTGGTTGAAGTTATATCATATTTACATGGATTTATCCATTTTATCAGGGCTTTATAAGAAAATACATCTTTATAATTTCAAAATGGCTTCAAGTAGATATATGCAGACTCATTTAGACAGTTTTAATATGATGGTGTCATATTTATCCAATGTAGATCCTATAATTATTGATGAGGATTAGGATTTATTGTTATTTAATTCATTGGATGAATATTTTAATACAATTTGATATTTCATGAGGTATGGTAAGGATTCTATCATTTTAGAGGAAGTGAAGTCTGCAGTCTTGTCTAGGGATCTTCCAATTCATGGTTTGAAAGTGGAGGGAAATGGGGTATGGTTTGGGCATGAGTTACTTAGCGTGAAGGGTCAAACTAAGGTAAAAACCAATAAGGGGGGGGGGGGTACAATATTTATGTTAAAATGTCTATGTGCTATTAGTATGAAAAAATTATCCATTTTAATTGATAATTCATGGAGGATCCATCTTGGGATAATATAACTCAGAATAATGTGGTAAACCCTAATTAAGAAAATGTTGAGGTTCTATGAGTCTATCAAGCACCCATTAGTATAAAGTATGTGTATCATTAGGTTGAATTTATTATGTGTTCCTATGACTAGATCTGCAAGTGATTAATAGGGTCCTTGATTGGAAGAGCGGGGTCAATAGGGTTGGTTTTATAAGCTATTTGTGCTTAGGTGGAGACTTTTCTCCTATAATCATGGTGTATGTTTTGTAATTTTTTATTCTGCTTATATTATAACTGTTTCACTATTGATCTTGTTATACTTTTCATTACTATTTTTTCATGTTTTTTCAGTTGGAGGAATTGGGTACTACTCTGTTTTCATTGTGTTTCCTATAGGCATAAGAGAGTTGAATGAGACCACTGATGAAATGTGTCCCACTAGTTGTAGGAATGTGATTTGGAGGCTTAGGTATGAGAATTTATGATTTCTAATTAATACAATTTCTTATAATGTATATTTTTTGAGCATGTTTTAGCCATTGTTGGTGGTAGATGTGTTGGTATGAACATATATGTTCTACTATGGTACATGATAGGTTATCAGTTAGTCTGGTCTGATCAAGTTTTATATTATGGTGTGTTGCTAATAAAGGATGTCAAAATGAGCAGATGGGGTAGAATAATATAGGCCTATAACAACAGTGAACTTATGTTTTTTTACATTTTATTTTTTATGGTGGAGATTTTATAAATTTGACATGTTTTGATGTTATAAATTAAAATGTTATGTTTTTTATTTTTTGATTCCATTGATAATGTCATATTACATGTTTTTTCCCTACATTTTAGTATTATTTTTCTCAAAATTTAGGTTTCCATATTCTGACTTGTTTTATTTACCCTTACATAAGTTTTATTATACCCTTTTGTGAGGAAAGGTTAACCTTAAGTGAGGTTATTTTAACCATATATAATTTGGTTGTTACCTTTACTTGCACATTGGTTTAGTAGGAATGAACCATATGTATGTGGGTGTATAACCTTATGTTAATATTGAGTTTTAGATAATTACCTTTATATATTAGTTATTGTACCCTTATGTATCTAGGGTAATTTTATAGAAACTTTTATGTCAGATCAACATTACGATTACATGGAAGTTGAATGGTGCAGGATACCCTTACATAAAAATAAGCTTAACTTTATTAATCGATGAATTAACCCATACATTGGTTTATTGGTGGACTGGGTTTCCATTATGCAAGGACAGTGGAACCCTTACACAGCTAAGGTTTCAGTTGAGGGTAATAGTCAAGTGACCGTTACGTATCATCAATTTACCCTTATACAGTGGGTTAAATCCTTAATATTTCATTCTGGGGATATATTTACATAGGAAAACCTAAGAAGAACTTTACATAGTGAGACTATTCAAGATGGGTTTCAAGGAATTCTCTCAATGATCCTCGAACAACCATGTGTCCGAATACCATTGGACTTTTTTCATGAGATTTATTCCTTAAAATTTACATACATAAGATATTTTATTATTCTAAGAGATACATAATCAAAAGGCTCAAAGATGGTTGAATCTAAGAGAGGCCAAGTGATAAGGGAAGGAGATTATCCAGGGTAAGGAAGGACCATTTGAAGACGTGTTAGAGACGAGGCTTGAGATAGGTTCAAGGAAGATTTTTCTCATTGATAAATCATGGATGTGTGAGTTAGGAGGAGTATGAAAGTTGTATAAATATTTTGGAGGGATTTCAACTAGTGATGTTGAACCCCGATAAGGGTTTTCGACCAGGTATTATGCTCCTTGTCTATTTTTCCTTCCCTAGTGCGTTTTCATACTATTTTTTATTCCTGCCTATGCGAGTGCCATAGCTTTGTATATAAGGTTTTGACAATTTCTAGGTTAGGTATTCCATTTATTGTTTCAATATTTTTATGATTCAATTATTTATTTTTTTAATAATAATTAATGGGTGTGATTGGTGTTCTTGTCATGTAGTTGGACCAAGATAGTTCGATCCATGAAAATTCATGTGTTATTTTTTCTTTCCATCAACTATCTTTCTCTCTGTGGTTTTTTCATGCCACTATACCAATCATTTTTCTTCTGTTTTTTAGGAATTTCTCTTTTATTGATCTAAAATTATATCAATGAAATTTTCTTTCTTATGTTTATTTTATATATTATGAATCATATAAAACCACTAAGAGAACACAATAGAATCTTTATAAATGAAGAATAAAATCAATAAGTGGTATTTATAGATGTTAAGGAAACTATAATGATGAAATAGTAACTTGCCCCTATGAATAGTAATATGACCCTTATGAATAGTATATCAGCCTAATGAATAGTTAAATCACCCATGAAATTATAAATAAATTTTATGCATCTCATAATTGAATTTATGATATAATTAAGTCATAGTGAAAGTAAGTGAATATTTTAAAAATTAATATTTAAGTGTTGGTATTTTTATAATCAGTAAATAATAAATTAAATTTTTATAATAAATAAAAAAAATTAAAAGAAAATTTATTTTCAAAAATGGATTCAAAAATAAATATTTTATTTTCTTATGATTTTAGGATAATTTTATGAGACCTTAGTTAATTTTTGAATGTGTTATAAAACCAGTTTTAATTTTAAATTTGTATTATCAATTAAATAATGAATTTAATTAACAATTAAATTTCACATATTTGCAAAATTATTTTCATAAAATGTATTTTATTTTTAAATTGTACATTTCTAAAAAATTTCATGGAAAATTTTGGGGATTTTAAAAAAATACTTGAATTTTTGTGAATAGTAAAATATGGTAATTTACAGTATAAATACATTAGAAGATAAATATACTACTTCTTGAGTGATCACTGATGTAAGAACCATAATATTGAAATTTATATAATTAGTTTCATATATTTGATGATAATTCTCAAACTATTCATAGTCTTGAGCCAAAATAATAAACAAATGGATAAGATATTAAAAATCACCCCTCCTCCACAATAGATATCACCACTCACCCACTCTTATCCTCACTCATATAGGCCTTAAATATTTTCTTATTACTTCCCAAATACTATTCCCCAGTCTCTCCCCACTTCTAGGAGCTCTTGCTATTACCAAAAGACCAAAACCCCTTTCCCTAAGGAGATTCTCTAGGAAGATAATTCAAGAGGTAAACCCTCTCCCTTTCTCTTTTAATTTCATTTTAAATTTACTTTATTTTCTTATCTTCTCCTAACCTCCATGTCCAAATAATCATGATAACTCCAGTATCATCTATATACTAGAACAATATCATGTTAATGGAATACTCTTCATCAAAATCCTTTCTCTCCCTCTTTTATTTTAAAAACGAAATCATCATCTCTGAGGTGCCAATTTCAACCTTCCTGGACGACGAACCTTCATTCTTCAATTTTTACTTCATGGATTGTCATGAAAACATTTTTATGGTTGAAACCGATTATAAAATATGTATTATTTCTAATTAAATGTTTTTAAACAAATATATATACATAATAATAATTCATAATACAAAACTAGTTCGAGATGATTAAAATACCACTGTAATAATCAAAACGGATATCACTAATGTTTTATGTAATAACTAATCTTAAAACCATATAAAAAATGAATTATATAAAAATTTAATCTTATATATGTCAATTAGTAACATATAAATTCTATTATAGATAATTATATCCATCCCACATGAACTCCCACACTCATACACAAGTATACTGATCATGAAAATCCATTAAATGAATGCTCTCTAGTGATAAATTTGTATCCTATAACTCATCTAAAAGACCATAAATGAAATTAATAAAATTATAATAAACAAAATAAATATATAAAAATTTCTGAATTAATTATTTAATGTATTTTATTTTATTATCTAGGCCATTAAATTAAAGTACATAACTCATTCATACATAAGTTATGGGTTTTCTACACAAACCTCCATTTTCATTCGGGTTTCACTTTTTCTCCCTTTAATCCAATGAAATTATTAGTTATGCTTATGTACTCCTCAAAAATTATGTGTGAATTTTTTAAAACATGTACTTAGCATATTCATTCTTTCTTTTATAGGTATTCACATGTTTTAAAAGAATGTTTTCCAAATTCACCTCGATAAACAAGCCTAATTTAGGGGAACTTCTCGAATTTTTACCTATTTTCAATTGAACTCTATAATATGTTTTAATACATAATTATATTTCTAAAACCCATAATTTTAATATGAAAAAATTACATTAATTCACTTCAGGGTTTACACACATATTTTTCTAATAGAACCCATCTTTTTAAAGTAATAGAGTATTTCTCTGAAGAATTACTCAATGACATTATAAGAGTATTTTCATCTATTTCAACACAGTTGTTGATTCTCCGGTTTAATTGGGATTACTCATTTATGATTAAATCTAACATATTTTATGGAATGATTTATAATTAGTTTGATTATGGATGTGATATCTTGACACCATTCACTATATTACTTTGAATGGTTACTGTTTAGGTGTCTGATTGAGGAAAGTTATTTAAATTTTATATATTAGTATACATAGGAATGTATATATTGGTTATGTTTCACCACTTTCATATGAAGAATGAATTCAACTTAGTTAGTGTCGGGTGGGTCCTACTATAACCCTCGGGGCATCAGTAGGTCTCATGAGATAAAGTAGTTTGGGTTTTTTACTGTTTATGTATGGTCTTGGAATGAGGTCCTGACAGTATGGTTATTATGTCACACATTATGAATTTTCTCTTTATAAAACTAGAAATTGATAGACAATGTGATTATTCGACTAGTAGAACATCCATAGTTATGTTTTATAATGGCATTGTTTATTCAGCTTTTATTCATGCCATATTATTCTGAAGATTATTTTTTAATGTCTTGTGTACTTTTATTTATTCACCATGACTTATTACTTAGGATATTTCTATATTAATTACCCTTATTGAGCATCTGACCTCACCCCTTTCTTATCTTTTACTTTCCCCTAGGATGTGATGAATTATATTATGAAGGGCTTGTAGGGATAATCTAGGTGTTATTGATATTTACAATGTAATTTACATACTATATTTCCTTTAATGTTTCAATGTTGAACTTATATATATATATATTTCCAAATCTACTAAAATATTATATCCTTCGGGATACTAATTCCTTTCAATCATACCTACTTATTGAAGT
Source organism: Viscum album (assembly GCA_963277665.1). NCBI lineage: Eukaryota > Viridiplantae > Streptophyta > Magnoliopsida > Santalales > Viscaceae > Viscum > Viscum album. The sequence goes on along the minus strand of OY728120.1, from coordinate 1,758,168,387 downwards.
AAGGCACTGACTCTAGGAAACTGGGGTCAGGGTGTTTACAGTTGGTATCAGAGGATATTTAGTAGAATACTTAAAAACTAGATTTAGAAAACATATATTAGTAAACAAAACCCTAAGATAGAATTTTAGGATAAGCATACAAGAATATACAATAATTTTTTATGGTATATATTATGTGAATATTCTTATAAAATACATCTTTTTCTAGATACTATAAGTGGATGTGGTTCTGGAGAAAATGTTCTTAAGGGTAGAAACTCTGACAAGGTGTCTCAGGCATCACTCAGGGTAACTAGGTACATGACAACTAGCATTACGATGCACCTATTTTGACTCTCTTGAAGTATATTCTTAAGATAATTAAAATTTTCCTTTAAAATCATTATGAAGGGTTTAAATTTAAATATATACCCAAAGAAACCATACTTATGATTATGAGATTATACATTCCTAAAATTCCTTTTTATGTTAAGTATTTTTCTAGTTCAAAATTATACATTATGATTCATAAACTAATTTAGTGTATGGAATTATTTAAAAACGATGCATAGTGGAAGGAATCGAATCCGAATGAACACATGTATTACTTATAGGGATTTTCTTCCTATGCAAGATAATGATGTTGGTTTGGGATCTGTGACTAGTGTGAAGACACTTTTAACTATAATGGGACATGTGACTCAGGTTATGAACAATATCCTTATGCAAAGAGAGAATCCTAATCCAGAACTTGGAGGAGCAATGTTAGAAAAATTTATAGAAAACATCCTCCATTATATAATGGGACTATGAACGCATTCGCAGCAAAGCAGTGGATAAGTTCCTTAGAGAAGATATTCCCCACTTTTGGACGTAGTTAAAGGGATATGGTTGTAATGGTAGTGTATCGTGTATCAGTAGATGCTAATCAATAGTTTTTATTGATTCAAAACACAAAGGTGGTGTAATTGATTGAAAATTTGGAATGGAGGGATTTTATGGAAATGTTACAAGGAAAATATTTTCCTAACAAACTGTGAGTTGATATGGAGAAGAAATTCCTTAGTATAAGATATAAAGAGGATGAAAATGTTGTGAAGTATGAATCCAACTTTACAAGGTTAGAAAGGCATGATACAGACTACAAACATAATACAAGGAGCAAGGTTGATCGATTCTTTGATGGTTTAAAATCATTCCTCCAAAGATCACTAGTCTCTCAAAATTTATCATGATATGAAGATATAGTCTCATGTGCTGTCAAGATAGAAAATTAATTATATATGTCATACGACTTTAAAGTAAATAATATTAAGAATAGGGATTATGAACACTCTATAAAAGGGAATAAGGAAATGGGGAATAAGGGAAGAGTTGAATTTCCACAATGTAGTAATCGTGGGAAGAAAAACCCTGGTACTTTCCTGAAGGGAATGAGTGCTTGTTACAAGTGTGCAGAAAAAGTCCACCAATATAATAATTTCAAGGGAATGAAATAAGCTTCCAATTTTCAATTCTATAATTAGAAAAATATGAGACATTATTAACATTAATGTACTAAGCGTCAAAGATACTTTCCCCAAAGAAGGCCAAGGGAGAAAGGTCAAGCGTATGTGGTCACAATTGATGAGGTCAAATATCCTAATGATGTGGTGGTTTGTAATTTATTCATTTCTTCAAACATTTCCAATGTTTTATTTAATTATGTAGAATCACATTTTTTAATATCGTCCAGTTTTCCAAAAAAATTAGAATTTTCCGATTTGATTTAATAATTGAGTTGTCAGTAAAAAATCCCAAGGGAAGTATCATTAAAACAATGATGTTCTGGTCTATCCCCCATATGAAATATAAATGTGATTTAGTTGCTGACCTTTTCATCAAACCCATGATTGACTTATATATAATTCTCTATATGAATTGGATTTCAAATTATGATGTGAATATATATTACAATAAGAAGTAAGTTAGTTTTTTGGAAAATAATGTAGAATCCCTCATCATTAGACAAGAAACCTCACTATCATATTCTTATCTAGATCCAACCTCAATAGCTCTACAAAATTCAATTATTGGGTTGGAAGAGAATTGAATATCTATGGGTGAGAAAAGAAATGTTCAAATCAAGGATGTACCTATTTTGAAAGAATACTTTGATGCATTTCTAGAGGATTTACCTAGATATCATACAGGGAGGGAAATTGTGTTTTCTATTGATTTAATTCCTTGTGAAAGGCCTATATCAAAGACTCCTTATATAATGGACACTGTAGAATTAGTGGAGCTAAGGAAACAAATAGAGGAATTGAGTGATAAAGGATTTATTCTCCACAGTGTTTCTCCATGTGGAGCCCAAGTTCTCTTTGCCAAAAAGAAATATGGGTCCATGAGGCTGTGTATTAACTATAGGGAAATAAATGCTATATTTTTAAAGAAAAAGTATCCTCTTCCTCGCATTGATGATTTATTTTATCAACTTCATGAGCCCAATATTTTTAGAAGATTCAAATTTGATCAGGATATCATTAGTTTCATGTGAGGAAGCAAGATGTTCCAATGATAGCGTTTTAAACCAGGTTTAGGCATTTTGATTTTACAGTAATGCCTTTTAGACTGAGTAATTCACCCTATATTTTCATGGATCTAATGAATAGAGTTTTTAAGAAATATCATGATGACTTTATTGTGGTATTTATTGATGATATCTTGGTATATTACAAAATCTACGAAGAACGTCAGAATAACATAAAAATTATTCTAAAAACTCTTAGAATAAATGACTTATATGGGATGTTTAGAAAGTGTGATTTCTAGATTCTAAAAATTTCTTTTCTTGTCCATATTGTCTCTATGGATGGAATTATAGTTGATCCTGCAAATAGATAGGTAGTCCAGGAATGTAAAACACCAATGAACATAACCTATGCACGTAGTTTTATTGGTTTAGCAGGTTATTACTAGAATTTTGTTCAAAACTTCACTGGATTAGATAACCCATTAACAAAGATTACTCGTAAAGGGGTTAAGTTCATATAAAAAGTGTAAATAATGTTTTGATGAATTGGAGAAGAGGTTAGTGAATGCAAGAAATATTTACTATACCATTTATAAGTGGTAGATTTGTGATTTATAGTGATGCATCATAGAAAGGACTTGGACATGTCCTTATGCATAATGATAGAGTTATTGCCTATGTATCAAGGCATTTAAAAACTCATGAATAGAACTATCAAAATTATGATATTGAGTTACCTAATGTCATATCTTCTATGAAAATATAGAGACACTACCTCTATGGTGAAAGATGTGATATATATACTGATCACAAGATCTTGAAATATATATTCTCTCAGAAAGAACACAACATAAGGAAACGTTTATGGCTTCTACCCAAGGATTATTATTGTAAAATACACTACCACCCTAGAAAGAAAAATAAGGTAGTTGATGCATTGAGAAGGAAGGGTCACAGTGTTCTAAACAAAATGATGATTCAAAAGGATCCTCTGTACATGGATTTAGCAAAGATGGATATATAAATTATCATGGTAGGTGAAACATCATTACTTATTCAACTGGTCGCCTAACCATCATTATTGTAAATGATTAAAAGTTCTTAACCTAGTGATGAGAATATTAAAAATAAAATTAATCCTATGAATAATGGGAAGTTGTAATACTTTTCATATGAGGATGGAATTATGAAATTTGGGAGGTGGATATGTGTTCCCTCTATCCTTGAGATAAAAAGGGAGTTATTATATGATTCCCATAGCTTGAATTTATTTATACACCCTGGTAGTACTAAGATGTATAGAGATTTAAAGGAACATTTTTGGTAGGATAATATGAAGAATGAGATTGTGGATTATGTATCAAGATGTTTTGTAACTCCAAGAAATAATGATGCAATATGGGTAATTGTAGATCAACTTACCATGTCTATACATTTCCTTACTATAAAGGAAAATTTTCCACTAGATCACCTTTCACAACTCTATATAAATTTATTTGTAATACATCATGGAGAAACTCTCTTAATTATGTCTAATCATGATCCACAATTTACATCAATATTCTAAAAAAGTCTTTCTAAAAACATTGGATACTGAGATTCATTTGATTACATCTTATCACCCTCAAACTGAATGGTCATCTAAAAGGATGATCCAAATTTTAGAATAAATGTTGAGATCATTCTCACTTTATTTCCAAGATATGTGAGATTAGTATTTACCTTTGGTGGAGTTTTCCTACAAAAATAGTTTCCATTGTAGTATTCAAATGGATCCATATGAAGTATTGTATAGAAAGAGATATTACTGATGTTTGTGGAAGGAATCTTGTAGGCCTAGAGCATGTCGAGGAAACAGTGGCGAAGGTAAAGATTATTCAAACCCATATCAAATTAGCTCAAAGTAGGAAAAATTTCTATGCTGATAATCAAAGGAAGTATTTTTATTTTCAAGTAAGAGATGACATTTTTCTAAAAGTATCTCTATATAAGGGTGTTATAATATTTGGAATGAAAGGGAAATTGAGATTCACTTACATTGATCATTTTGAAATTATATAGAGAGTTGGAGATGTGGATTATAGTTTGGTGATGAAATATGGACTTTCTAAAGTGCCCAATGTGTTACATGTCTCATTGTTGAGAAAGTACATGGAAGATCCATTACATGTACTAACTTCTGAAGGAATCAAATCAGAACCTGACATAACTTACTAAGAAGATCCTATCTGGGATCAAGAAACTAAAGATCATTTTTTGATGAATTGGGTGACATGATTGTTAAAGGTAGTTTGGAAAAATCAATAAATTGAAGAGGCAACATGGTATGCTGGGGAGCTCATGATGAAGAACTACCCAAATCTTTTTATGAGGGGAAATTTTTTTAAATTTTGAGGATAAAATTTTTGAAGGAGGGGAGAATTTAATGACCCAAAATTATATCAATAAAATTTACCTTCTTATATTTATTTTATATAGTATTAATCATATAAAACCACATAGATAACACAATATGATATTTATAAATGAATAATAAAAGAAATAAGAGGTATTTCTAAAATGTTAAGCAAACTATACTAATGAAATACTAACTCTCCATTAGGAATAGAAATTTAAACCTTATGAATAATAAATTAGATTAATTAATAGCAACCTCATCCATAAAATTTTAAATAAAATTTAGACATATCATAAGTGAAAGAATGATATAATTTTATTATAGTAAAAGTAAGAGAATAATTTAAAAATTAATATTTTAGTGTTGGTATTTTTATAATTCCTAAATATTCAATCACATTTTTATAATTAATAATATTATTTAAAATAAAATTAATTTTCATAATGTTGATTAATAAATCAATATTTTATTGTCTTATGATTGTAGGATTATTTTATGACACTTTAGTTAATTTTTGAAGGTGTTATAAAACCAGTTTTAAATTTAAAATCTGTTTTTTTAAAGTAAATAAAGATTTTATTTAAAAATTAAATTTCATATATTTAGAAAATATTTTGATAAAAATTAATCCATTTGTTCATTAAACGGATAAAAAAAATTTTAGGGTGATTTTTTGTGATTTTTCTAACATACTTGAATTTTTGGTGAATAGTGAAATATGGTAATTTACGATTTAAACACATTAGAAGGTAAATATGAACTCCTTGAGTAATCAATGATGTATGAACCATAATCCTGAACTTTAAATCATTATTTTAATATGTTTTATGATAATTATTAAACTATTCATAGTCTTGAGCCAAAATAATAAACGAATGAATAAGATATTTAAAAATCACCACTCTCCCCCACTATAAATATCAATGCTCAGCCCATCTTCTGCTCACTCATCTAATCCTTTAAGATTATAAATGTTTTACCCAAATCATCTTCCCTATTATCTCCCAAAATCAATGATCTCTTGAGCTTACCAGGATACCAAGACCCCTTTCCCTAAGGTGGTTCTCAAGGAAGATAATTCCAGAGGTAAACCCTCTTCCTTTTTCTTTTAATTTCATTTTCAATTTACTCTATTTATTATATTCCCCTCACCTAATATATACAGATGATCATGATAACTCCTGTATAATATATATAATAGAATTATATAATGTTAATGGGATATTTTTCATCAAACTCATCTCTCTCTCTCTCTCCCTCTATATCTTTTATTTTAAAAATGAAATCATCTACTGTGAGGTGGAACTTTCCAACCTTCGTGGATGATGAACCTTCAATATTTAATTTATCCTTAAAATATGGTCATGAAACTATTTATTTGGTTTAACAAGTTTATAAAATATTTACTAGGTATTATTTAATGTTTTTTAACTGTTATATATACATAATACTAATTCATACGACAAAACTAGTTTGAGATGATTGAAATATCGTCGTAATAATCTAAACGATTATCACTAATGTTTTTTTTCTAATAACTCATCTTCATACCATATAAACAAATGAATTATATAAAAAATTAATCTTATGGATGTTAATTAGTATAATATAAATTAAATTCTAGAGAATTATATCTAATTCACATGAACTCCCATACCCTTATACAAGTATACTGATCGTAAAAACCAAGGAAATGAACGCTCTCGAATGATAAATTTGTATCTTATAACTAATCCAAAAGTCCATAAAAGAAATTAAAAAAATTATAAAAAATAAAATAAATATATTAATGGTTTGGAATTAATTAATTAATGGATTTATTTTTATTATCTAGGACATTAAGTTCAAGTGCAGAACTCATTCAGACATAAGGAAAGGGTTTTTCTACCCGAACTTCCATTTCCTTTCAGGATATACTTTTTCTCTCCTTACTCCAATGAAAATGTTAATTATTACTATTTAATAATCATAAATTCTGTTTGAATATTTTATAGATATGTACCAAACAAATCTCTCTTTATTTTACATGGATTTACACGTTTTAAAAGAATCTTTCTCAAATTCTTCATTATAAACAAGTCCGATTCAAGGGAACTCCTCAAATTCTTACATATTTTCAAGTGAACTCTATAATCTATTTTAATACACCATTATTTTTCTAAAAACACTCCTTTTTCATGAAAAAACTACATTAGTTCACATATGGTTCTATACAAATACTTTTTCAAAAGAACTATATTTTACAAAGTAAGAGAGTTTTTTTCTCATGAATTAGTCGGTGATTTTATAAGAGCATTTTAATATATTTCAACACTTTTTTTGATTGTTATTTTTAATTTGTATTAATATATTATGATATAATATACCATATTTTATTGAATGGTTTTTGATTAGTTTGACTTTGGATGTTCTATCATGACACCATTCACCATATTACTCTAAATGGTTAGTGGTTATGTTTACTGATTGGGGAAAGTTATTTACATTTCATATAATAGTATAAATATGAATTTATATGATGATTATATTTAACCCCTTTCATATGAGGATTGCATTGGTAAAATTATGTTTTAGGAGGGGCCCTCTATATCCCCCAGTGCATCAGTAGGTCCCATGAGACAAACTAGTTTCGGTTTTTAACCGTTTATTTATTGTCTTGGCATGAGGAATTGAAAATATGGTTGTGATGTCCAGAATTATGCATTCCCTCATTATAAAACTAGTAATTGATAGTCCATGTTATTATTTGATTAATAAAATATCCATGGTTATTTTTTATAATTTCATTATGTATTAATCTATTATTCCTTCCATATTATGCTCAATATTATGTTTTAATTTCATGTGAACTTTTATTTATTCACCATTCCTTATTTATTATGATTTTTCTATATTACTTACCCTAACTGAGCATCAGAGGTCACCCATTTTTTATGTTTTATTTTTCCCCAGGATGAAAATAATTATATTTTAAATGACTTGCAGGGATAATATAAGAGTTCTGGAACTTTATAATAGAATATATATATCATATTTCTTTTCAAGTTGTAATGTTAAACTTATGTATGTATATTGTTTTCCCAATCTACTAAACTATTTGGTCATTTGGGATATAAATTCCCTATAATGATACAAATTTATTGATGTAAGGCACTAACTCTGTGAAATTGGGGTTGAGGTATTTACATATCTTTATTTTTTAAAATTTTTATTTGGATTGGATCCTTTTGTGTTTTTTTGGGCTGGGATGTGAGATGCTACGTCATGCCTTGTGAACATTATGTGTCTCCAGTGCTGCCCAATCAAAAAAATTTGTATTTGAGAATGGTTACATCAAGTATTAATGATTTATTCAACTATATTAGAGGATTATAAGTTATATGTGTAGAATTATTTCAATTTATGGAGTGTTAAAATTCATGAACTTCTTATCCATAATGGACTTGATAAAGCTTTAGCATTAGATAAAAGAATGGGAAACACTATCCCTATAACATGAGAGACCTTGAAATATTTTTGGGACAATGACCCTAATATATTTAATAAATCCCGTTACAAGATGTTGTTATCAAAGACCCAATAATTTACAATATATTTGTTTTAAAATAAATTTATTTTCATTGGTAGATTGTGATGCACATGACACAGGGTGAAACAAAACACAATTTAGTCACCCATTGTGTACACAATTTAAAATTATTTATCACAAATTTTATGAATTTTATTTTTTAAAATAAAATTACTTTTTTAAATCAGAATACAAAAATTATATTTGGCTGAATTTTCGGGATTTTTCTGAAGATTTCCATTTTTTGTTGAATAGTGAAAAATATTGAATTTTAATTGAATACTATCACATTGTTTAAATTAATTATAATGTTAAATTATATTGTGAATTGTTTTTAATGTATAATTAGATAAATTTTATATAAATTAATCCAATTAGGGTCATTTAAATAATTTTCATATTGAATTTTGATAAAAAAAACATTGTAAACTTTTAGACATTTTTATATTAAAAATCGACCTTCTCATCATGATTATGGGATTAATTTTAGATTAAAATTTTCCACTTATGTGAATTGAATTTGAAAAAATAGATTCTATATTTTTAATCATAATAACATATAATGTATAATAAGTTAAAATTAATTTTTTACCAAAATTAATATTTAATATATTAAACACTATTTACTACAGTTATGAAAAAATGGGTTTACCAGGGGATTAAACTACTGAGAAAATAGTTAAAATTACCTAAATTTTTTATAAACACTAACTTTATATATTTATTTTGAGCCTTATTACATTATTATGAATTTTTAGGATTTTTGGGACACTTTTCCATGAAAGTGACATATATTATAAGTTAAGTAAAAAAAGATGAAAAGAAACCTTCATTCCTTTTAATATCTATAATGCTTTGGTATTGGAAGAAAAATAACATCAGTTCAGTTATTGATACTCTATTTCATGATAAATTAGTTTTTTTTAAAAATAATTTGTCTTTAATTTTTAGCGATGAAATAATTACTTAAGGTTCTTATGAAATGCCACCACACTAATTATTTAGTAAATAATGTAAAGTAAAATAACTAATACTAAAAATAACAAAGGTTACGTAAATTGAATGAATTACTATCTTACATTAGTTTTTTGATGAATATATCATTTTACATAGGTATGAGAATAATATATTAAAATTAAATCATTTTATTGAAAATTTTAAATTCAAATTAAATGAATAGTATCAAAATTGACAATAATTATATTTTATAATAAATTATATTTTATTAAATAATTGAAAATTACTAAAAAACCCTATCTTCACCATGTTATTTTTAAATATTAATAATCATTAAAAATGGTCCATTAATAGACCAATTTTTATTTTATTATTAACATATTTACCCATAATTAGTAAAAACCCTTTAGCGCAGTTAAGGTTAAAGCAGTTTTTTTGTACGTTACACCCGCTTGGGTTAAAATTAATTTCTAGAACACATTTGATTCTTGTTTTTTAAATTTAGATATTATATTTATAATAAATGGGTTCAAATTATCTCATAATGCTAAATTTAATTTAGTATTAAAGCTTAAATTACTTTGGTTAGAAAAGAAGTTACCATAAAGATAAACCAAAATCGTAAAAGTAATGAAATTTACAAGTTGATAAAAAAATAATTTAAAATTGTTTTTAATGTTTGGTGGAGGTGTTTATTGACATTATAATATATAAAAACATTTAATTATTTATTTTGGATCCACTTTATGTGATATTTACTTCCCAATAGTGAATACTTCTAGGTATTTACAAAAATTGCATTTCTCCTCAACTATAAAAGGGAACTCACTCTTCTCACTTATTAACCCCTTAACAACTCTTTTGTTTATCCAGTTCCTACCCAAAAAACTTTCCAAATTTTGACCCCTAATCCTATAAGCCTTATTTTGGGTAAAAATATATCCTTTTAAGTTATTATTGAAAACCTAAGGAGGAAACGTTAATAAGAGATAACGTTCTTCAATGAGCATCTTTATTTTACTTCATTCTCCACCTCGTCAAATTGTTATTATACCATGATGATATAATAGAATAATAATGTTCCATATAAAAAATGTTTTTATAATAATATAATTACCTAAAACCATCACCACTTTCATAAAATTGGTTACGAAATCACAGTTTCTCTGTACGGTGAACTACCACCTCATGATCCGATGTCATTTGTTTTTCTATTTCCACCTCTCATGGTTGGTTATAATAATGGATTAAAAGTATATATGTGGAATTTATAACATATTTATACCTTTTTAGTCACTATATAATATATATATATAATTAAATTCTATTCCATAGGATATACGATAACATCGCTCGTGTGCACGACACACTACCAACTCACGAAGTGATGTGATTCGTCTTTAACTAATGCTTCACAGGGAAAGCGATAAAGATAAATTTAATGATTATAAGTGATATAAATGAAATAATTATGTTATTAATGAAATATTTATAATTCTATAAATATAATTTATAAAATTTTATTTCTTTACTTTTCAATAATGTAAAGATGATAAAATCGTTCGTGTACGTGTGGACTACCGTCTTCATGAAGAGACGTGACTCTCTTTTCTTCACCATACCACATAGATGAGATATATAAGTATATAATATGGTATTAAAAATATTATTATCATTATTTAAAGTTAAAATATTAATTACCACAATTCCATAACATTTTTTGAAAATGGAAATGTTACTAATGTGTATGTATGACTTACTATCTCTATGATCGTAACATACTTCATTTTTCATAACCATCATTGAAAATTGGTTTTAAAAGTAGAATTTATTTAAAAATATTACCAATATGTAATTATTATTATCCTGGATATGGTATAACTATATAATATATTCAATAATTGGATCTTTCATGATGAAACACGCATGAGAAAACAAGGAAATTAACACCCGAAACAATGAAAATAATAAAAAATTATTAATGAATGGGTAATAAGATATTTTAAGAGGCTTATATATAATATAATAAATATTAATATAGTTATTTTATAAGTTAATAACTTGTTTAAAACCACTATTCATGATTTTAAAGAGCATTTAATCAAATGGAAGTGTGGGGTAAGTGATTTTGTTTCAATTTACAATCAATTTAGACGTATTTATTAATATGCATCAATTCAATTTTATGTGGTGTATATAAGAAAAATTTTACATTTAATATCATAATTAATTCATAATTAATGGTATTTTATGTTTAAATTTTAGTTTTTTCATCCAAGAGGGTTTGAATTGAAAATTACCCAGTGGTAAAAGTTATTGTGCAATCTCACTTTATCTTGTGATTGTTAAATTTATCTTGAAACAATGACTTTCTTATGATAAATTTTAATTTGAAATTACATTCCTATTAAATATAAATATTATTTTTTGATGGATATTATTGTTACATAAACCATATTCCATTTTTACATACAGAGTTTAATTTGAAATTTATTTGATTATTTTTGGAAATATTTATAAATTCGTATCTTTTACTAAATACAGACACTTTATGATAGGGAACATTGTTTATGAATTAAATAAATTATTAGATATATGAAGAATGATTTGAAAATTCATGACATGGGTTGAGTACCATTTATATAAATCCCTCGATGCATTTGTAGTCTCATGAGATAAATCAGTTGGAAAATCAGAAGGGTTTTTAGCCAGTATGTTTTAAACAACCTTATGAATGTTATTAAATTCAAATGTATCATGTTCCTGGAAAAAATGAAATCCAATAATTAAGAATTTCATTCCTTCAGAATTCATTTTTTTATCTATGATATTTTCACAGTGATATTATCTTCGGATGCATTACTTTCTTAATTTGTTTATTAAATTTTATGTGTTTTATTTTATTTATCGTTCCATATTAGTTACGCCTTATCAAATTTTCTAAGTGGAATGTGTGTTCAGATATTTAGGATTCGAAATTTCTCATTACTAATTGATTATTCATATAGATTCATGATATGTTCCAATGTAATTAACCCTTACTGATCATTTTAACTCACCCTTATTTTTTTCCCTTTCCCCTGTATATGAATACTAATCCATTGAATGAGTTTCAAGGATACTGAGAATTTGTTTTTTATGTTTTAATTTTAATTAAAAATGTAAAATGGGTATAATATATGAATCTAGTTCTCCAGAACTGCTAAATTGATTGGTCCTTCTGGATTCAAACGATTATATCTATGCCAATTTAATAAAGTAAGTAATGAGCTCTAGACTACTATAGCAAGGGTCATTTTCGTTGGTATTAGAATAAGTTTAGTAGAAACATTGAGAAATAGATTTAGGAAAACATATATTTGGGAACATAACCATTATACAAAATTTTTGGATTAGAATATAATAACATCCTAATGTTTTTAAGGTAGATATTATGTGGTTTTTTCTCAAAATAAAACCCTAACTAGATACTACAAGTGGACGTGGTTTTGGAATAGCAATACCTAGGGGTAACAACTCTGAAATATGCATGTTAGGCTTGGCATGATCATTACAAGGAACATGAAAATGGGCCTTTCTGCACACATGGATTGAAACTCCAGAGAGATATTTTTAGGATAATTCACGTTTTCATTACAAACCATTATGAAGGATTTGAAAATAGTGTTATCCCCAAAGAAACCATGTACATGATTATGAGATTAGAAACACATAAAAGTTTCAATTTGTGTTAAGTATTTAACTTGTTTTGGGATTCTATATCATGTTTCATAATGATATGATCTAATCTAGTGTATTACACCCTTTAGAAATGGCACATAACAGAAGTAATGAGAACCTCACCAATGCATGGGATCCAAACAGTAAGAACAATCACATATTTTATAGGATTAAGCTTATATTTTGTAGAAAAAAAGTTTCTCAAACATTCTTATCATATGAGGAAATAATATCATTTGATAAGAAGATAGAGGAAGTATAAAGTTACTAATGTATAATTCTTAAACTATAAGGAGATGGGACACTTCAAAAATCAATCCCCCAATCGTCAAAGGAATATACCTCAAAATAAGCTAATGGATCATGGTAAAGATTATGATATTACCATAGATGAAGTGGAATGATTAACACACTCATTTTTGGATTCAATAAATATTGATTGGAGTATTTTATCAATGATATACTATTTATAAGAATTATGAAATGTATAAGGATTGTACTACAATAATTTTTCACTAAGGATTTGGAAGGATATGTTAAATAGTATCGGTGACCAGGAAATAATGATTTAGTGGAAAGTTTATCATCTTGGAAGACACATGATTCAAGGAAGTATGACCCTTAATATGTTATTTATGATTGAGAAAATGATATTGGTATAAATAGATGATTGATATGAATAATGTAAATTTTATAGTATTGGCTACCTTAAAATTGATTAATGATTTTTTTGACAAAGTTGCATATTATATCATTGAGGGAGTTAAAAAAATTTCAGGATTTTAGGAATATATATAATAATATATGTTTTGTTTAAGGATTAAGGTAGAATTCATGTTTTCAATAATATTTTATGATAATGTAGGTTATTACCACGTTTAAAGAAAATACATGATGATGGTATTAAAATGTTTGGTACATTACGATTAAGAGCCACTTTATCTTGTCCAAGGGAATATAATTTTGATTTAGTGACCTTCAATATAAATTTTTCCGACATATTTTTGGATGAGATTTATGTTTAACTATTTAGGGAATGGATTAAGTTAAACATCAGGTGTTTTTTGATAACTTTTTTCTCACTATTTTGGTTTTGTTAAAGATAGTAGGAATATCATGTTACTCTTTTATAGATCATATAATCTATTAAAAGGTGATTTTAGTGCTTTAGATATAAAAATTCATTTTTGTATATTCATTTCATGGATTAAGTGATGAATTGGGAATTTATTAAAGACAACCAAAGGGTGAAATTGTGATTATGAAATAGAAATGTATCAAGTAAATATATTTACATATATTCTTAGACATTAAAATATTTTCTAAAATCTTGGAAAAGGATATTAAAACCAAACTTTTGTCCTATTATCATAATTTCTGATAATATCGTTGACTTATTTCATAGCTATTTGGTTTTTGGTTTTATGGTCATCAACCTTATATTGATCACCCTCTTTTTTGTGATCAATGACCGTTATCACACTCTATTAATCCATAGGCATTATTATTTTCTTCCATCTGCATGTTTTTATTTCCCACCTATGTTCTCCTACTTAAAAACCTATTTTTTGTGATTATTTTTGATGACCTATGTACTTCTGATTCCCTTTTATTATGTGGATGTTTAATTTACCTTTTTACGGTGTGGGTTTTTCAACAATGGTATTTACAAATGTAAAACCATGTATTACCAAGATCTAGTGTAAATTGAGTGTATATAATTTATTTAAGGAGGGGAGAATGTAATTCCCCAAGACTTTATAATATATTTATTTAAAAAAAAAATTAATTTTATTAGTAGCTTGTGATGCACAAAACACTGGGTTTAACCAAAAATTAGTTTTAACCACGATTTGTACACATTATTTAAAATTATTTTATTAATAATTTTAGATTTTTTGAAAAATAAACTTAATTTTATAAATTTTAATACCAAAATTTTATTAGGGGGAATTTTTTGAAATGTTCTAAAATGTTTGTTTTCTGATGAATAGTAAAAAATATAGACTTTTATTTGAAAACTTCTATTTTGTTTAAATTAATTATAATATTATACTATATTATAAATATGTTTTAACGAAAAATAATATAAATTTTATATTAATTAATAAAATTTAGTTCATTGGAATAATTTACATATTGAATTTTATTTTAAAAACATTGTAAACTTTTGGACATTTTCACTTTAAAAACCCATTTTCTCCTCACATTTTCTGGATTAATTTTAAATTAAAATTTTCCATTTGTATGAATTTGATATAGAAAAATAGATTCCCTATTTTTAATAATTATAATTTAATATTTCTAATAAGTCCAATTTAAATTTTTATCTAAATTAATAGTGGAAACAATAATAACTTTTTTACAGTGGTTAACGTAAATATAGGTTTACCGAGGGGTTAAACTAAGAATAAAAAGTTAAAAAGACCAAAATATTTATTCAAAACCCATTCTATTGAAATATATCAACCCATATAAACATTGGATCCTTTTTATATTTTTTTGAAACTTTTCTAGGAAAGTGACTAATATAATTAGTAAATTATAGAAAATAAAAAAGGAACCATTATTCCTTTTAATATCTATAATGATTTGGGTTAGGGAAAAACATAAGTTAGGTTATAGATACTATTTCGAAATATTAATTTTTTTTATCATAATAATTTACCATTATTTTTTATATGTGAAATATTTACTTACAATTCTTATGAAATACCATCAGAGTAATTATTTAGTAAATAAAAAAATAACTTATACTAAAAATAATAAAAGTAAAGTAAATGGACATAATTATTGTCTTACATTAACTTTTAAGATTAATATATAATTTTAAATAATTATTAGCATAATATATTCTAATTCCATCATTTCCTTTATATTTTAGATTAAAATTAAATGAATAATGTCAAAATCGAAAATAATGTTACTTCATAATAAATGATATTTTATTAAATGATTTATAGTTACTAAAAAAATATATCATAAAATTTATTTTTAAATACCAAAAATATCAAATATGGTCCATTCATGGACTAATTTTTCTTCTATAATGAATATATTAACCCCTAATAAGTAAAAACTCTATTAGCATGGTTAAGGTTAAAGTAGTGTTTTTGCACAATACATGTACTTATGTTAAAAATAATTTCAAACACACTTTAGATTTATATTTTTTAAAATTATATATTATATTTATAATCATTGTTTCCAAATTATCTAATAAGGATCACTTTAATTTTGTGTTAATGGATAAATTACTTTGGTTATAAAACTTATTACCATAGTGAAAAACCAAAATGGTAAAAGTAGGGAAATGTAGAATTTATGAAACAAAAATGTTTAGAACATTTGTTTTAATTAGTGGTGGTGGTTTTATAGACTATATCATCCCTAAAAACCTTTAATTATCAATTTTTGAGCAACTTGAGGTGATATTAACTTCCCAATATTGAATATTTTTTTGTATTTACAAAAATTCCACTCCTCCTCAACTATAAAAGGATACTCTCTATCCTCTCTTATTTACACCATCAAGAATATTTTGTTAAGAAATTATTCATCCAAATCACTTAAAAAGTTACCTAAAATCATTCTATAATCCTTTGTTTGGTTAAAAAATCCAACTTTTTATGTATTTAGTGTAAACCTAAGGAGTATACCAAAATAAGAGGTAAAGTTCTTCAATGAGTGTCTTTATTTTACTTATTCCTCCACATCAATAATTTTTTTAAACCTTGATTATATAATAAAACCATTATATTCCATATACTGTGATATTTTTATAATAATTATATGACATAAAAACATATCCACTTCAATAAAATGGTCTAGAAAATCATTTTTACGTGTACGGTGAACTACCACCTCATGAACCGATGTCATTCGTTTTCCCATTTCCACCCCTCAAGGATGGGTATGATGATGGATATAATATATATAAATAAAATTTATAACATATTAATACCTATATATTTAATATATCATATATATATTTTTATCTTCCATTCTTTAGGGGATATGATAACCTCGCTCCTATGTACGACAGACTACCACAACACAAAGCGATGTGATTTGTCTTTCATTAACATTTCACATGAAAGGTGATAGATATATAGTTAAAGATTATATAATATATGAATGAAATAATTATTACATTCATTAAATATTTATAATTCATTAAAGATAATACATATCATTTTCTTTCTTTCCCTTTCACTCACGTAAGGATGATAATATCATTCATGTACGTGTGGACTATGGTCTTCCTGAATCAATACAACTATCTTTTCATCACCACACCATTTGGAAGATATATATAAGTTTATAATATGGTATTAAAGATATTATTATCATTATTTTATGGTTAAATATTACTTACATCCTTTATATAATTATCGGTGAAAAATGGGAATGTTACTCATGAATTTGTACGACTTGCCGTCTCCGTGATCATAACGTACATCATATTTTACAACCATCATTCCTGATTGGTTTAAAAAGTAAAATTGATGTAAAAATATGATAATTATTTCATGATTATTATTATTGAAATGATATAGCTATATAATATAAGCATGAACTACATTCTTCATGATGAAACACGTATGAGAAAACAATACAATTAACACATGGGGCGAAGAAGATAATGAATGATTATTAATGAATGTGTAATAAAATATTATAAAATTATAATATATAATATTAACAATATTAATAGGGTTATCATATAAGTTAATAACATGTTTAAAATCACTATACAAGAGTTTAAAGAACAATCAATCAAAAGTAAGCATGAAATAATAGATTTTTTCTCAATTTACATTTTATTGAGACTTATTTGTTATCGTGATCCAATTATATTTTATGTGGTGTATATACTACCCATTTGACTTGTAATATCATGATTGATTCACGATTCATGTTATTTTAACTTTATATTTTATTTATTTCATCCAAGAGAATTTCAATTGAAAATCACCAACTAGTAAAAGTTATTGTGCAATCACACTTTCTTTTGTGATTGTTAAATTTATCTTGAAACAATCAATTTCTTGTGACCATTTTTCACTGGAAATTACATTCCTCTTAAATATAAATATTATTTTTTGAGGTATATAATTATTATCTAAAATTTATACCGTTTTTACATATGGTGTTTAATTTTAATTTTATTTTAATAACTGGGGAAATATTGATAAATACGTACACTTTATTCGATATGAATTCTTTATGATAATATAAATTGTGTATGAATTATTATTTTTTAAATATTATGACTAATTTACAGATTAATGACAAAGTTTGGGGACCATTTATATAAATACCCTTGATGTATCAATATTCTCATGAGATGAATCATTTGGACAAATCAGATGGGTTTTTACCCAGTATGTTTTAAACCGTATTATTAAAGGTATTGATGATAAAGGTATCATGTGACTAATAAATATGATATTTAATAATTATGAATTTAATTCATTTTGAATTTAGTTTTATTATCTATGAGAAATTCACAATCATATTATCTATGGACTCATTTCATTCTCATTTTATTGATTAAATGGAATATGGTTTCAGTTATTTACCTTTCCATATTGGTTTTTCCTTATCTAGTTATTTATGTGGAGTATGTGTTCAGATATTTACCTTTCCATATTTCTTATTCCTTATTGATTATTATTATGGATTATTGATAGCTTCCATTGTACTTAACCCTTACCAAACATTTGATCTCACCCTTATTTTGTTTCTTTTCCCTAGGTTATGAAGATGAATACTTTTAATGAGTTCCAAGGATGCTGGCTATTTTCTTTTTCTAAATTTTATTTTGTATTCCCATTCTAAAACGGGTATCCTATATCTATATAATTCTAAAAAACTACTAAAATGGTTGGACCTATAGGATTCAAACCATTTTATATATGCTAATGTAATAAAGAAAGACACCAACTCTGGGCTACTTAGGCCAGGTTTATTATATTGTTGACCCTAAGTGATAAGGTTTTGTGAGAAGTGGTCCATGGGTATTATTCCATTAAAATATTGTTGAATTTAAAGAATATTTACATTGATAAATCCTTTTTATCTAGGTTATCAAAAATATATAAATCATTATAATTTCAAAATGGCCTCAAACAACTCTGTGTGGAATCATTTAGATTGATTTAATAAAATGTGGTTATATTTAGTCAATTTAGATGTTGAAATTGCTAGTGAGGATGAGGATTTCATATTATTGAAATACTTGGAGGAATATTTTAATCCTTTTATATATTTATTGATGTATGGTATGGATCTTGGGATCTTCAAATTAATGGTTTGAAGGTGGAGGGAAATAGGGTTAGGTTTGGGCCTGATATGCTCAGTGGGAATGTCAAAAGTAATGGTAAAAGAAAATATATGAAGGATGATAGTTTATTTAAGAAAATTACGTGCTATCAGTATGAAAAAATCATCCACCTTAATATATATTTCCCTTCGGATCCATATAGGAGTAGTATGGCCCAAACTAATGTGGTATACCCATGTTATAATAGTGGTGAGGTTATATGAGTATGTATAGAAACCCTTATTATAGATTAGGTTCGCCTTGTTGTGTGTTTTATTTTGTTTTTTACTACCTACATTAAACAATTTCACTATTTATATAATTATAATTTGAACTTATATTTTTCCATGTTTCTTTTTGTTTGAGGAATAATGTACTACCCAGTTTTATTTGGGTGTCCTATAAGAATAAGAGAGTTGGCCAAGACCACTGAAAACATATGTAAAACTGGTTTTAGATATGTGATGTGGATTCTTAGGTAAGTTAATGTATGATTTTGGTTAATTCATTTTCATAAATTGTTTGTTTTCTGAGCATTTTTTAGAAGTTGTTAGTCGTACATGTGTTGGTATGGGTAGACATGTGCCAATATGGTACACTATAGGTATTTTTGTTTTGTTTTGGATGATCAATTTTGATATTATGGTATTATTTTAATAATGGCTACTCGAAACAGCTGATAGGTTAGACTAATATTGGTATAAAAGAATATAGACCTTTTGTTTTTTACATTTTTATTTTGTAAGGTGACGATTTAATAAATGTGGCATGTTTTGATGTAACAAAGTAAAATGTTAAGTTTTTTATTTTTTTTATGCCATTGGTAATATCATATTATTAGTTTCTCCCCTTTATTTTATATTTATTTTTCCTAAAATTTAGTTTGGAGGCTTCTGGAT
The DNA here is from genome assembly GCA_963277665.1 of Viscum album. Lineage (NCBI taxonomy): Eukaryota > Viridiplantae > Streptophyta > Magnoliopsida > Santalales > Viscaceae > Viscum > Viscum album. The sequence goes on along the minus strand of OY728120.1, from coordinate 1,758,148,023 downwards.
TGTTTTATTTAGCCTTACGTAAGATTTATTAAACCATTATATGAGGATAGGTAAGCCTTACATGAGTTTATTTTAGAATAATGAAATTTTATTTTTACCTTTATATGAATATTTATTTTGTAGGTAAAACCCATAAATAATTGGTTTTGTACCCTTACATTAGTTTTGAGTTTCAGATAATTACCTTTACATATGAGTTTTTGTACCCTTATATTACAATTTTAATTTGCGATCTACATTTACACAATCTCAAAATTAGATTTATGTGTCATTTGAATGTTGTAGGCCACCCTTAAATGAACATAGGCTTACCTTTATGCACCTGTGAATTGAACCTTACATGGGTGGAGTGGTGGATACACTTACATTTATGTGAGGACATTGGTACCCTTATGAAACCAAGGTATTGGTCAAGAAAACCACACATGGAGGAAACCCACCCTTATCTATTGGTAAAGTTATCATAAAATACCCTTATTTTACCCTTAGAAAATAGGTTAAGTCCTTTATATACTATTTTATTATGATCTTTACATGAAAAAACATATAAAGACCTTTACATAGTGTGACCACTTGTGTTTTGTAGCAATCGATTCTCCCTGAATATCCTCAACCAATAGTGTCCCAATTCCATTAGTGTATAACCAAGGGATTTATTCCTTCAATTTTAAATGTCTGAGATCCCTTTTTGTTCTAAGTGAAACAAAATAAAAAATATCAAAGAAGGTTGATGCTGAGAGAGATCGAGAGATACAAAAAGGAGACGATCCATAACATGGAGGGCTTATTTGAGGCCCTGTTGGTGATGAGGCTTGGGATCAACTCTGAGAAGATTTTTATAACTGAGAGATTGTGTATGTATAAGTTATAAGTAGGAGTAAAGTGGAAACAATGTTTTTTATGGATTTTAACAGGTGAGGTTGAACCTCGGTAAGGGGGTTTTGACATGGTTTTCTTCTACTTATCAATTTTTTTCATGGTGTGTTATTCATATGATTTTTTATTCCTTTCTATGATAATGTCTTAGATTTGTATCTTAGGTCCATTATATTTCTTGGTTTTTTCTTCCCTTTATTATTTCTCTAGTTATAATATTCCATTATTTCATTTCTTAATAATAATAAAGCGGTGTGAGTGATGTTCTTATTATTGAGTAGGAAATAAACGACTTGAACCATGAAAATTCATGAGTTCATTTTTTCTTTACATCATTTATATTTCTTTCTATAGTTTTTTCATTATACTATGCCCTCCATTTTGATTTTTGTTTTGTAAATTTATCTTTATCTTTGAATCATTTTCTTTGGTTCATATCCCATTTGATTTTTTTGTGGGCTAGGTTATGTGATACTGCCTCCAAATTTTCGTACCTCCCTATTCATTATCCCAACTCCACTGATGCCCCTCATAATGATTGTGTCACAATCACCATCTCCCACCACCTTTCACATGCCATTATGATTTCCTAATCACATCGATTGTAACCACTATCACACTAACATCCCTAATAAGAATCATCTTCTCTTGGCCACATTGTATGCTCAAGAACCAATCACCATACACTGCCCCACCTACCTCTGCACGCTCATCGCCAGCTCGTCACCCCCATTACCAACTCTCATCATTTTCTTTCCTCATAATTTCCCACACTTGTCAACTTTCTGTTGCACTGTTTTCCACCCATACCTATCTCTTGGTGCTTCCCTCCAATGTCACATGTCTACACTTCCCACTTCTCACTCACTACCTGCTCGACTACATAGTATTGATATTATTTTCCCCTAAATATTCCCATGGGAACCACCACTAGAGGTCTATTTTTAAAAAATATGTCGAGAAAACTCATTAAGTGATTTCATAAGGTGTATATGTGGCCCATATACCATGACCACAAAAAAGTGTACACTCTTGTCCTAAAATCCCCTTATGTGACCTATTTTAGAGATTATAGAAGATTATTTTTCTACCAATGCAAGAATAAATCCTATTAAGATAGAAATGAAATAGATATAGAGACATATCACTAGGATTTTTTTCTATGATGAACCTAGGTCTTCTTCTCACCATGTTTCCTCAATCATTCTAATCATGAATCCTTAGGAAGTATAATATAGTGGTGGATTATTAGAACCATAAATCAAATCATGATGTTTATTGAAAGACAAAAGATGAGTGTATAATGATAGAACAATTAATAATTTTACATATTTTTCAAGTGAATGTGTATGATTAGATTTTATATATCATATTTCAATATCTTCTTTTTGGGTTGAGTGGGTGGTTGATTCTCAATTAGACGATCTAGTGTTGGAAGTATGCTATGAATGTGTTTTTCATAGTGATGACACAAATGATGAGTATGAAAGTAGAGGAAATCATATTATATTTCACAAAATGGATTTTAATTTTGAATGATGTCTGTGAGGAGGCGATTATTGAGTTCCATAATTAACCATTAGTTTTTATTCCTAAAATAATTGATACATATAATTCAATAAAAAACATTTTTTATGTGTTTTCAGAACACATTATTGGAATTTATGATCAAATATACCACCCATTGAAATTTAAAACACTAGAATTATGTTCCAGTTTGATTTTTCCAACTATAAATTTTGCTAGATTAGAAATAAAAATATATCTACATGGTTCTCAAAATATGATTACCTTGTGCACCTAGAAGTTTTGATGATATTGGATGGTGGGGGATAAGCATAAAAATCTATAACATTTTCTATAAATTATTGATTGTTATTCGATGAAGTTTTTTTCACACTTATATGTGATGAAGGTTGTAGTTCTAGAATGTCGTCATTGTTAAAAATTAAAATGATTGGTTTTTATTTTATTGATTCCATGTGTTTGATTTCCACGATCACATGTTGATTTTGTTTGTTCATGAATTTTGTTTAGTTTTATATCCTGGCAATGTTTTTTAGATTTTTTGGTGGGCTGTTTTTTACATTTATGTGAGGTATATATGACAATTAGGTGAGGGGTGTATTACCATTATGATTTTTTAGTGAAGTAGTTTGACATTTATATGGGGGTTATTTACCCTTACACAGAGAGAGGGTTACCCTTAAGTGGATGGAAATTTACCAATACATAGGGTGATGGAGACCTTAACATAGTTGCCTAAGAAGACCTTTACATAGTTTGGGAGTTCAGTATGCCACCCTTACATGAATGTGCAATGAAAGGATGGAATTTAAATATCCATGGTGGTGTGGGATGACCATTACATAATAGATCAAGTTACATGGTGTGATGCCATCTATTTGAATGGTGGTAATAGTTTCTTCTATGAACTTCCTATCGGAACATGTGTCCTTTGGTTGGATATTGTGTTGATTTATTTGGATTTATTTACTCCCAAGGTTTATTTTTTGAATAGATATGAGAGTGAATATAACATAAAAGGTTTTGGGGATTTCTATATGAAAGAAATTTATGGAAAGGGGTAGATGATCTAGAGAAGGGAGAGCTAGTTCATGGATCAGTTGATATCACCACCTATTCCTAATTCTTGGAAGCTTGTTCTAGGGGAGAAATTGAGGATTATTAACTATGATGAGGTATTTACAACAAAAACATACAATGTAGTTTTTTGATAGGTGATACTAAGTCATGGTAAGAGAGGGTCCTTCATGGTATTTTGTTTGTTGTCAATTTTTTCCATTTCATTGTTTGATGTCTATTTTTTTATCACTGTGTGTGTGAGTGTCATCCAAATTTTTCCACTAGTTCACATATGTTTTTTATTACATTTTCATACTTATTTTTTTGGTTGTATTCAAATAATTATTCTTTTCATAATAAAATATCTATGGGGTGGTGTTCTTTCTATGGAGTATGACCAATGTGGTTCAAACCACATTAAATAACTTTTCTCTTTTACTTTTATTCACTTTATTATTCTTGTTTCTATTGTGTGGATTTTGTGTTTATGTTTTCCCCTTCTTTCCTAAATCATATCAATAAACCGAATCATTTTTTTCTTTTGGGGGTGAATTATGTCTTTTTAGTATGTTTACACACCCAATAATTGGTATCAAAGATGTTTTATTAGGTTTATAGATTTCGTTCACTAAGTTTGAGATTGAGAAGTTTTATAGAGAGAATGAATTTAATATGTAGAGAGTTAATAAGTATTATATTCTTATCTAAAACTGAAATTAAGATTCTCTCATTGGTTCAAAGAAAAATATCACCTCTATTTTTTCACCTAATAAGACTTCAAACTATTATATAGATGTTGAACCTAATGTTTTAAAGGAATCCCAATCCTCTTTATTTTTGAACATAGGTGACAAGGTCATTCAAGAATTGGATTATGAAACCTCTTCTTGGGATATATGGCAGAAGATTTGAAATCATTATATGAATAAGTAACTTATTTGTTTATTGAAAAATAAAATGAATCATTTAAATTTTAAAGTGGTCCCCATCACTCTTATATGGGTTCATTTATATGACTTTAATAAGTTGGTTTTATAATTATGAAATGTAGATGTACATATATTGGATGAGTACCATGAATGTTTAGTGTTGAATTCTTTAGACAATTCATTTAATCCTATTAAGAATTCAATGATGTATGGTTGGGATTCCATTCCTTTTAAGGAAGTGAAGTTGATAGTCTTGACTAGGGATCTTCAAATGTATGGTTTGAAGATGGATAGAAGTGGGTATAAATTTAGGACTAAGATTATTAGTGTGAAAGGTCAACTAAAAAATAGTATAAAATTAAAGCAAAAAGGTACTTAGTTTAGGAATATTAAGTGTTATCAATATGAAAAAACAGGCCAAATTAAAAATTAGTTCCCTAAGAGTATGTCTAGGGATTGTATAGCCCATAAAAATGTGGTATATCCTATTTATGAGAGTGATGAAGTATTTATAAAATTTTAGTATCCCTTACAGTATAGTTAAGTGCAACTCTAGGTTGTCTTTATTCTTCAATCATAGGACTGACTTTGCATATGACTTGAAGGGGCCTCTAGTTGGAAGGAAGGGTGAGAGTCGGGTACATTTCCTAATCTATTTGGGATTTGGTAGAGACATATTTCATGTTATATTTCTATAATTAATTGTTATGTTTTTTCTACTACATCATGACATTCATTGAATATTTATATATTAGTGAGTTATTTTTAATTTTTATTCCCAGGAAATGTCTACTACTTCCTACTTATTAGTTCTTGTAGGTCATAGTGAAGTGTTTTCAGGAATGTAACCACTATTTGGTGGGGAATCACATAAGATAAAATACTTTGGGTGGAGATAGGTATACAGGAGAACTAAGATCTTTTTAAATTCAGTTTTTATAATTTTTCAAATTTTATATGAATTTTTAGTATTAGATAGTTTTAATTGTGTTGTTATGAGAAGACACATGCCACTGTGGTACATGATAATGATGTTATTAGGCCATGATGATCATGGTAGATCTTAAGGTTTTATATGAGTGAAAACTGTCCAAACCAGCTGATAGGTTAAGAATATATAGACCTAAAATAACACCGACTCTATGTTTTACATTTGGTTTTTTGAGGTGGAGGATTATTGTTTTGTAATGATTTTGTTGTCAAAAATTAAAATGTTTTCTTTATATTTTATTGATTTCGGGATTTTTACTTCCATTATTTCATGTTGATTTTGTTTGTTCATGGATCTTTTAGATTTATTATGTAGTTATTGTTTCTCATATTTTCTGGTGGTCTATTTTGAACCCTTAAGTGAGGTTTTATGACCCTTACATTAGGGGAATATTACCCTTATGTTATTTTTTGAATTATACTAACCTTTAAAAGGGGATGATTTACCCTTACATGAAGGGAGAGTTACCCTTCTATAAAGGATATGTTTTCTTTATTTATGGGGATGTTCTACCATAATGTAGCAGCTCAAGAAGACATTTACATAACTAGGGAGTTAGGTGTATTACCCTTACCCGAGTGTGTAGTATCCGGATGACCTTTACACATACATGGTTTTATGGGTTAACCCTTACATTGGGTCTCAAGTAACTTTTATTTGATGCCAAATTTTTCATTGGTTACAATTGTTTCTTTTAAGAGATTCCTATATGAACATGTATTCTTGGAGCTATAAATTTGTCAATTACTTTAAATTTATTTATTACCAAAGGAGATTTTATTTTTTGGTGAGATGAGAGTGAAAATTAGAGAAGTGGTTTAGGGATTTCTAACCACGAGAAATCGAGGGTGATGATCCAGAGATGGGAGAGTAGGTTCCCAACTTTTTTGATAGCACCACCCATGCGTGATTCATAGAAGTTTGCTTTGGTGGAGATCTTGATGTTTGAGATCTCCACTAAGGTCTTTGCAACAACATCCTTCAATAAAGAGTTTTCTAATGGTGAGACTAAGAATCGATAAGGGGGTCACAGTTTGGGTCATCCGTTTCTTGTTAATTATTTCCCTTTCATTATTTATTGTATATTTCATTATCACTATGTGTGTGTGTATCATTGTATTATTCCTTTGGATCTCTTATTTTTTTGTAATTTTTTTTTTCTGATGTTCTACTATTTTTAAATTTCATAACAAAATATATTTTAGTTGGTGTTATTTCCATGGAGTAGGGCCAAAGTTGACCAAAAAAAATTAAATATACATGTTCTTTTTTTTCCTCTACAATTTCTTAGTCATGTTTCCATTAAATGGATTTTGTGTTTTTATTTTCCTCTTATTTCTTAAATCGCATCAATAAAACAAATCTATTTTTTGTTTTTTGGGAGTGAATTGTGTCTTGTTGGAGTAGTTCCACCCCAACAATGATTATGAGTTATAATGAGTTCCTTAATTTATTTTATTAGAATGTGATACTCAGTTACATTGAGGATGCATAAAGTTTTAAATTAGTAATTTGGCTACCAATAATACATAAGTATCAAACAAAATTAGAAGATAAATGGTTTGTGTAAAATATTATGCCCTTTAAGTTGTGATTTTTTGGTGGAATTTGTTTTGACTCTAGAGAATGGATTTTGTTAGAATAGATATTTATATTAGAATTATGAGAGTAAGTTCATCTCAAGGAGATGTTTCTGCATATGGATCAAGGCCTAGAAGGTGTCTTGAGTGCTCATGTGATAATTGGGAGCTTCAATTTGAAGTTGGAATTTTTTAAAATGGTTTTACCCTTGAACAAAATTACTTCATGGTTAGGGGAAATCATGTGAGTGAAATATGTGAGGTGGTTTTGAAGAGGGGTGTGGCACAGAGTTGAAGAAAAACTATTAAATGACTTTAATTTATATTTTAGAGAGAGTTTCATGGTTTCCACACAATGTTTTAAATTGTTCTAGAAAATATTGCCGGGATTATATCACTGGTAAGCAAGGAATCCATAGTTGGGGTATAGTTTGGTGAACTGTCTACCCAAGCCATGCGAAGGGTTATGGATCAAGAAAGTTTAACCAACACAATTGGTGTACAAAACTGTGAGAATTACCAGAATTCATTAAAAATTGTAAAATGAATGTTTTCCCACCATTGGATTTTAACCTCTCCCTATCTCATTCTCCTCCATCATGTCTGTGGACCAAGGGGCCGACTGCCTCCTTTCCATCCTTTGGCCCCCATGGCTGGGGAAGGGGTTTTGAATTATTTATACAGTGATTTTAGGTATGTTCTTCCCTCCAATTCCCTCATTTCTCTTAATCCCTTTTATCCATTTATTTAGGTTTCTCAAGTTATGATTCTTAAGACGATTCCTCTAAATCATAGTGGAATCATCTCAATATGAAGGGGATTATACTCATCTTGGATAAAGGGAATCTTGAGATGATGAACACACTCCATTGCACATTGTTTCAATGATGTTACATCATTCAGTGAATTTTCATAGTGTTTTAATCAAAATTGGATGAAATTGACCATCGAAAAAGGGACATAAATTTGTAATTTTGCATGACATAGGTTTAGAAGTGTGTTTGGAGTGGACTACACCCTGTTGATTGATGATTCAACAAGGTGATGTCTCTGGGTGATTTTTAGGAAATTATGAAAATTCTTATTAAATTAAACAAATAATAATAATTTTTTATAATTAATTAATTTAGATGTCATGGCTTGAGGTAGGTGATCGAGAGTTTATATGATCTTATGAGAGTATGGGTGGGCTCAAGCATTGGTTGAGCCTACTTAAAGGAAATAAATTCATATGAGGTAGGCGGTATCTATGAATTTCTCTATGGTTTATGCATGTTTTCATATACATGTGATATCCAATCATGATAATGGGGGTGAACATAATTTTATTTAAATGGTTTATTAAAATAAATTCCCATGTATGGATGTAAATGTCAAGGGTCACAATGAACCCTTGAGTACTGGCTTGATGCCTCAATCACTAATAACCAATAGCGTGATTATAAAATGTATACCTTGATATATATGGATCTAGAGGGGTATAAATAAAATGAATTAAATTAACATAAAATAAATTGATGTAGAGTCCCTTTGACACCTTGTTGTATAAGAAAGTATTAGACTAAGAATGATTGTTTGGGTTGGTTGTAGTAGAGCCTTGAGATTCCTTATAGACTTAAGGCTAGTTTATTAGAGAGTGGGGTGAGGGATACCTCCCTATAAGTATGTGAGAACTTGAATGGGTATTAAATAGGTAGATTTATGACAGTTTGGGTGAGAAGACTGACTTAGGATGTCTTTGGAAATGTTACTAGTTTTATTCCATCTCCCTAGTGTGTTGCTGATCTAACACTACCTATGATTGCATTGACGTTATATAATAGTAATAGGGATAATAAGGGACATTATTCCCTCTGTTTGATGGGCTAGGCCTAAGAGATGAGAATTGGAAAGAGAAGCCAACATATGGTGTTTGGATTATGATGAGACCCAGTGGACTATATTGACCCTATATAAGGTTAGTGTAGTGGTGTAAATATTTTTAATTTTGGGTGTCACCTAAGAAATCAAAGATCAAGGATGTGAGCCTAATGTGGCTATAGACACGATGATGGTTGCGTGACTTGAAGTCCAAACATATAATTGTGTGATGGATTTGAGTGTGGGGATAAATCATGGTTATTACCAATGACATGATATATTATGAGAGAGATGCACCACCCATGAGTTTTTATGAAAGGGATTCCTAGAAGATATCTAAGGATATGGATTTTCCTGATTCTACATGGAATTCTTATGAAATCAGCTGGGATTAGGAGATTTACTATACAAGATTCTGAGGATACACTCTTTTATATAGTTTTTCGGACCTAAAAGTAGATGGGATGCCCATGATATTTCCTAGGATCCGATGATTCTCACCTATTAATATATGTGATTCCCAATATTCTTCTTAGGATCTAGTTTTTTACACCTGATATGTGTTGAGTGCATTATGAGATTATTTGGGTGGGACACTCTTCCCTCCATGTGATCATATAAATTTATTATGACATTATGGGTGAGAGTTTACCAGACTATTTTCATGATTATGACATGTTCCTGAAGACACTCTATTAATTTTCAGAGTTTGTATTCTTGATCACAGAAGCCACCATAGAACATAAGGATTGATTATGATTATTTTATTTCCCTTCCGAAGTTATTGATTTATTACATCAGCATTCACATGTGCAGAGCCTACTTTATTGGAAATTCCAAGGATCCCATTAGTGGCTCCATAGTTATTTTTATTCACACCATACTAAGGAGGCCATGGCACTTGGGTTCCTATACAGACCTCATATTCATAGGTTTAGGTAGGATTGTGGCATAGTGTTTTATTATCGAGTTTGAGAAACTCAATGGGGATTTGATACTTGGATGTGATGAGGCTTAGAGATGGTTGTATATACTTTTTGTGTTTTTATTATTATATTTATCTATATATGTGATATGCCCAGTGGGAGATCAACAAGAATGTGTGGTTGCACACTTTATCATTTCAATATTTAAATATAACGATCTTTATTTATAGGATTTTTCATACTCTAGTTATTTTAATATGGATGGTGTTTCGTTATTTTTAAACAGTTTTCTCACTCTAATATGATTGTATTGTCTCCCCATCATAACAACCTAGACCCTTTCTACTAGATAGAAACCTTTCGTGTATGGGAAGGCATGCCTAAGGTCCTCATAGGGACTTCGATTAGAACACTAAGTAGTAGTCTCTGATGGGAGTAATTATAATCACTTATATATGATTATTTACACTATTGAGAATATATTGTGGGCATGTATTTTGAACTCTGGTTCCTCTTGCACTATTCATATACCTTTGGTGGAGTTTTCTTACAAAAACTATCATTCATCGATCAAAATTTCATCATTTGAGGCATTATATGGGTAGAATTTTGAGAGGACTAAAATTATTTATTATTTAATTTATGTTTTTTATCTGAGTCAATAGAGTAGTGGGAAGATAAAAAAGTTGATTTGGGAGAGAAATTAAATCTAAAACAAAATAATTCAATGTTGGATATTAAAATTGTTATGTTCAATTATTAGATAGGATAATTATAATAAATTGTTTGTGGTTTAGAGTAGACGGTGACTGATGTGACTAATTGAAAACTTGACTTGGGAAAGAGGTTATAGTTAGTTTGAATGTGATGTATTTTAGTTAGAATCATTATGGTTTTTGGGAAGGGTATGAAGGGATATTTGGTGTATCTAATGGAATTCTAGGTAAAAGAAATACAATGTTTTTTATTTTAAACTTTTTATCATAATTTATATTGAAATGTTGGGGTTTTCACTTGGTAATTCATGTAAGGTGATATGTCACTGTTTTATATCATGGTTTTGGGAAATGTAACAAACCAAATCATGGTTTATTCAACATGTAATGTTGGTTATATGATATATGAAATTTAACTTGAAATGTGATTTTAGGTTTTTGGGAAGGGATAAAAAATGTTCTAATTGTTTTTTTGGTAATTTAAAATTGAAAACATGTTTTTTGGGTGTGTACATGCTCAGATTTTTGTAAAATCATGTTCATAATATTGGTAACTTATAAAAACCTCTATATTTTTTGTTGATATCTACTTGATCCTTGGAAAAAAGATTTGGCGAGTACATATATATTTTTGCGGTTATTCAACTTTGACTGTTGTATCTGTGGAATCAAATGAATTAAATATTTTATCAATATGATGCCAAATAGTAGATTTATTTCTTCTCATGGATTGGTGAAGCCTTCTTGTCTAAAATTTATATTAAGACTATGTAAAACTGTAACTTTTTATTTTTCAATAAATGATTTTAAAAAAATATTTTTTGAATTTAAATAGTAATGATTTGAAATTTATGAGAAAATAGAAAGGACACATCTTTTTTAGCCTGATTATGGGAACTATGAAAATCAATATTACACCATTTGAGGGTTGAGTCATTGAGCACACCATAGTTAGAGCATAGTGTGGGTAATCATGAAGCTAAATGTGAATCCTCTATTATTAACCTGAAATTATTTTATTTCAAGTTTTGAGTTCCTAAGAGGCCTAGTAATCAATATATAGATCACTATTAAAGTATTATTCAGAATTTATTATGGTCATATATTTTATTTCTGTGTTTTATATGTTTTATTTTATGTTTATGGAGGCATATGTGTAATAGTTATATAATAATTAATATTAGTTTATTATTATTAAACTTAAATGAATAAAATAGGAGGTCCTACATCTCCCCCTTCATTTACCCCCGATCACGATTCAATGGAGGAGGGATATCTCTCCCATTATTTCTTCTTCTTCCCTTTAATATTCATAGGGGGTTCCTATAGGGTTCTATGGAAGCACCAATCACCAAAAGCATCAATCATAGAACTAATATATGAAAACAATTTAATTGGAAGAACACCATGAACATAACGTATAATAACTAAGAAGACAAACCAAACTTTATTCATCACACCAGATCGACACCCTCACACACTCAAGAAGACAACAAATCCCAAAAAACACCATAAGAGAAACTCAATAACACTTTAGGAGGGACAGCAAGAATTTTACATGGTTTTGAATTTCGTTCAACATCCATGGGATGAAATTGGTTCTTCATTTATAACTACAAAATGAAAAATTATTAAAATCACAATAGACAAAGTTTGTTGATATTCGATTACTATAAGTCCCAGACATAAGTGGTATAACCCAACCTATTTATAGTGGGACCCAAAAACCTTTTGAGATTCATGGAGGATACACATTTGGTCTTCGAAACATCTAATTTCCTAAAAATTTCTCTACCTCAACCATTTTATTCTAGTGAACAATTATTATTCAGCATGTCCTTCATACATAACCATGGAAAAACCTCCAGTTACTCTAAATAACCACATAGCTTACTCTATGTATAATTTCTTCCCAACTTCTATCATCTGTACAAGGCCACCTGTACTACTGGTTCAAACATCACATCCAAATCCACCAACCTCCTTATAATCTCCTTCTTCCATGAACATCCATCAGTTCGAGTCCCTTGTTTTGGATTCACTCCTTCTAAATGAATGAAATGGAAATTAAAATAATCATTTAGTCTTTCCTAACAATTGCTCACTTGAAGACTTATTTGAAGGATTCAAACTTCCTTTGACATTTTGGAAAACTCTAATAATACCTAATTTCATAGAGAATGCCATTTTCTCCTTCCTCCACCTTCTAATCACCCAATTCCTATTGATTAACTACACTAACTCAAAATTTCCTAGAATAATACCTTTGTAAATATGTCATATTTATTTTGACTTTAACTGATCTTCTATAGCTCGGGCACCCTATATTACAGTATCTTTTGGATAAAGTGATACTTTATCTTAATGTTCTTTGACCATGAGTGAAACACCTATTTTTTAGACAAATTAATTTCACTCTTACTCTCGTAGAATGACTAAAAATTTTAAAATGCCTTATAAATTCCTCTAAAACATACTTTATCCAGATCCATTCCTTCCATACATCCATGGGGACCACATACTCAGCTTCTATTGTGTATAGTGTAACTACAAAATTCCTCCTCGACATACAACTTATGGGTACCCCTCTGAAGTTAAATACAAATCATGTGGTACTATTTTATGCATCTGTATCTCTTCCAAAGTCCACATCAATATATCTTTATAACAGATAATATATTCTACAACAAAAAGATACATATTCTAAACCTTTTAGATAAAAAAGAATACACTTCATAGCTTCCCAATGTTCCATTACCAAAATCTCAATAAATTACATGAAAATCCCCTTACATGTTCAATTTCCTACCATGTACAAACAATTATGTAGATCAAGCTACAAGTCATTGATTGTAATACCATGCATTAATATGGGTGTTTGAATTTCAAGGTAATTTTGAGGTATAGATATAGTAGACATGAAATATTTTGATCCAGATTTTGGAAAATAATTAAAAGTGTTTGAACACTACCAACATATGTCTTCATGCATGTAATGAGGTTTAGATGGTATCTAGAAGTAGTAGAAAATCATCATAGGTCTTAGTGGATGGGGCTAGTGTCTGTAGCCACTAGAAAGCTGGTGTCTTTATTAGTGTACTAGAAACCTTATTGGGATTAGTGAATAGATGATAGCCAAATACTGGCTAGCTTGTGTGGATTAGAAGGGAAAAAATATTATTTTCCCCATTAAATTTAAAAGAGGGAGAATCCCTCTCCTCCCTCTTTTTTTTCTCTTGCACATCCAGGGGGATCCCTCCCCTTTTTATCCTATAAAAATTTATTTGAGGGGTGTTTTAAATGGAATTTATAATAAATACAAGGTATTTTTTTGATTCTACCAATATCCATTGATCTTCCCCTCAACTTTCATCAAATTTTCTCTTCTCTATCTTAGGGTTTGGTTATAATTCCACCATATCATGGTGGAATTAGCCAAATGAGGTGGGGATTTCACATAACACTCATAAAAGACACCCCAAGGTGATTTAATCCTATCATATATTATTTATTTGAAAAAGGTATGCTGATTCATGAGTTTTTTATATATTTCTATTTTTATTAAAATTAAATTCTTATAGAATCAGTAATGCAATATATGGATTTCACCTAGAAAAATGTGGATTTTTGGTGAGTTTTTAGTGAATATTCGTAGTTTAAATTAAATTTCTTATGGAATGATAAATGATTTAATATATTTTTCTGGATTATTCATCTTGTTTTAGGGTCTTACATGGGTTTTCAGTGGCTATGTGAGTTGGGACAAGACCGTTCGGGCATGAACAAGCCTCGATGAGCCTACAGGAAGCTATTGGACTGCAGCTTTAAAATGGGATTTGGTTTCACCATGTGTAACAGCACAATATTTCTTTCAATGGAAATTAATTTCTTATAAACAAGTCATTATAACATTAAATCACAATATATTTAACTACTAAGTGTTATGAGACCTTTAAACATAAGTTTGTCACTTCTGTGTTGTGAATTTAAAAAATATGACATAAAGGGTTGCGATCAGTACGTTTTTTGGAGTCCGATAAAAAAACATAATTCTTAGTGAATATTAACCTACCATTATGAATATTAACATACCATTATTAATAGTTATATACCCTAATTAATAGTAACCTTACCAATTATAGTATATAAATTATATTCAAGTTGATGTATGATATACCTATGTTTTGGAATAAGCAAATAAATGTTTGAAAAACTATTTTTTTAGAGTAAATTATGATTTTAATTAAATATTAAATAAATAATATTTAGAAAATTATTTTTGAAAAATGGACTTCATATTTGGATTCTACAAGTCGAAAAATGGTCAGGGTGAATTTTTGTGATTTTTTTGAAATACATGATTTTTTATGAATAGTGACATACCATAATTTGCTAAGTAAGATAAATAAACTAATTATAGTGTAATGTATGATGTTCTATTGATGTAAGCCCAATTGATTAAAATTTACATGATAAAATTACTATTCTTGGTAATGGAAGATACATTATTCCTTATCTTGTGGATAAATAATAAATTAATGAATATAGTATTGAGAAATCCCCTCTCCCCTCCACTATAAAACACCCCATCACTCCCTCTTCCCTTCACTCATCTCAAGCCTTGTGCCTTCTCAAAATTATGTCCAAATATATTTCCAATATCCTATCCCACGTCCATCAAGCCTTGGTCTCATAAAAATACCAAAACCTCCCCCTTAAGGAGGCTCTCAAGGATGTTTGGTTCAAGAGGTAAATTCCTCTTTTCAATTCTCTATCTTTCCTTTCAAGTTCACTTATTTTCTTTTTCTATTATTTTCTCTTCTTATCCTAATGTTGTGATGAATCAAATACCTTACATGTAATGGAATTTTTTCATGATATTTGAGTAAGTTAATATCATCTCTTCTTTTTACCATCTTTTATACTTGTAGTAAGAACACAATCTAAGATGTGTCAATTTACTACATTCAATGATGATGGGATTTCGATTTCTATTATCATTCTCAATTCTGGTCATGAAAACATTCTTGTTATGGTTGAACCAGTTTATTAAATATTTAATATATCATATGTAGGGTTCTGTAATCCATTTTTACAAATGTTATTAAGTTATAAAGAAAAATAATTTCGTTGTAATCAAAACCCACAAATTAATAGAAACAGTTATCATTAAAGTTATATATAATAATTCATCCTCATTCCAGGTAACAAATTTATATAAATGACCAATAACACCTATTTATGATCATAAATAATATATTAATACAATTCTAGAGACTTACAACCATTCCACTTGAACTGCATTACTTAAGAACAAGTTAACAGATTATGAAAATAATGAAAACGAACATTGCGGAATGAAGAAATTCAATATACTAACTAACCAATAGGGGCATAAATGAAATAAACATAATTATTATAAACTAAATAAATGTATAATAGGTTCTGAAATAGGTTATTAATAATTATAATTTCATATTCCATGAGCTTAATTTCTATATCAGAACACGTTCGGATTTAAGGTACGGGGTTTTTCACCCGAACTTCCATTTTCATTCGTGTTACATTTATTGTCTAATTACCTCAATGAAAATATTATGTATTATTATTTACCCCTAAAAAATATGTTTTTGGGTTATATATATGTTTACAGACAAGAATATTTTATTATTTATGGATGGTTACACATTTTAAAAGGATCTTTCAAAATTGTTTCAGAAATACAAGCCCGATCCAAGGGAATTTCTCTAATTCTTACTTGTATTCAAGTTAACTATATAATCTGTTTTTGAGAAAACATTATCTTTATAAAATCACTACATTTATTATGAAAATACTATCTTACTTAAATTATGGTTTTATAGAAATATTTTTCGAAAAGAAATTCTCTTTTTCAAAGTTAAAGTGTATTTATCTCAAGATTTTCCCGATGATTTTTTAAGAGTATATTCATCTATTTCAACACTCTTGTTGAATCTTATATATTATTGGGATTACTATTACATCTTATAATAGAACATATTTAATTTAATGTTTTATGATTATTTTTTCTATGGATGTGCTATCTTAAAAGCGTTCACCAATTTACTCTAAATGGTTAGTGTTTATGCTTAATGTTCAGGGGAAGTTATTTTAATTTCATATATTAATTTAAATATGAATGTATATGTTGTTTATGTTTATCCCCATTCATATGAGGATTTTATTAGACAGAGTAAGTGTCATTTGGGGGCCACTATAGCCCCTTAGTGCATCGATAGGGCTCATAAGACAAACTACGGTCTTGGCATAAGGCCCTGACAAAACGATTATTTATGG
Organism: Viscum album; assembly: GCA_963277665.1. Lineage (NCBI taxonomy): Eukaryota > Viridiplantae > Streptophyta > Magnoliopsida > Santalales > Viscaceae > Viscum > Viscum album. Next base: position 1,758,131,241 of record OY728120.1, on the reverse strand, counting down.
TCTTTGAAAGAGGCCTTAACAATATGGTTATATTGTACCAAATTATACATTCCATCATTACGAAAATATCATTTATGGTTCAATTTTTTATTCCTCTAGTATAATACCCATGATTTTGTTATATTATGGAAATATTTACTCAACTCTTATTCTTGCCATAATGTGATTAAGTTTATTATTTTTTAGAGGCATATATTTTTAGTTATTCAACATGCCTAGTGTTTATGTTATGATATATTATATTGTATTTATTACTCTTAATGAGTGTTTTATTTAAACCCTTTATTATGTTTCATATTCTCAGGACATGAAGTAGTTTATTTTGAATGACATTCTGAAATAACCTAGGAGTTATGGATGTTGTCTAAGGAGTTTATATGTTTTATTTCCTTTAATGTTTTATCATTTAACTTATATATGAATATTGTTTCCAATAATAATAAACAAATTGGTCTTTTGGGATACTTATTCTTTGCTTATATGCCAATGTCATCAAATAAGGTACCGACTCTAGATAACTATGGTCGGGTCCAAATAGTTGGTATCAAAGAAAGTTTAGTGAAAACTTGGAAACTGGATTTAGAAAACGTAGATTAGGAAAGAGAACCTAAGATTTTATTTGAGGAAAAACATAAAAGGACATCCTGGTATTTTGTTATGGAATAAATTATGTGGATCTTTCAAGAAATACATCTCTGTCTAGATACCATCAGGTAGAGGCGGCTCTGGCACAGATGTACCTAGGAGTAAAAGCTCTGACAAGGGGTTTCAGGCTTGACTCGGGGTATCCTGGTATACGAAAAAGGGACTTGCTACACTCTTGGTTATGACACTCTCAAGGTATATGTTGAGGATAATTTAAATTTTCTTTACAAGCCATTAGGAAGTATTTAAATGTAATTTTTTCCTCAATGATACCACAATAATGATTAAGAAATTAGAAATGCCTAGAAATTCGATTTATGCAAATTATTTTTGTAAATTGAGATTATACATTAGTATTCATACCCTAATACAGTGTATGAGATTATTTAGAAATGGAGCCTAGTTGAAGGAATGGAAACCACATAAGCACACATGTCCCCTGTAGGGATTTCCCACCGATGCAAGATAATGATGTTGGCTCAGGTGTTGTGACTGGTGTTGAGAAACTTTTAACTATAATTGGACAACATACTAAGGTTATGAATAACAACCTTAACCTTATAGAGAATCTGGATCCACCATGTGGAGGAGCTATGTAAATCACTTTATGCGATAACAACCTCCATCATTCTATGGGACTACAAACTCATTTGTAGCAAAGTAGTGGATATTTTCCTTAGAAAAGATATTTATCACTTTGGGATATAATGAAGGAGAGAAGGTTGTCATGGTAGTTTATCATCTAATGCGATATGTGGATAAATGGTGGTCATTAATCCAAAACACAAAGGAGGAGGAATTAATGGAAGAGATGGAATGCAGGGATTTTATGGAAATCTTCTTAGAAAAATATTTTCTTTGTTAATAGTGAGCAGATATGGAGAGGAAATTATTGAATTTGAGGTAGACGGAGGATGAAAAAGTTTCGATGTATGAAGAAAACTTTTGAAGGTAGGCAAGGAATGTTGCACACTATATATGTAATCCAAGGAGAGAAATTTATCGATTATTTAATGGTTTGAAACCATTCCCCTGAAGGGCTCTAGTATCTAAAAATTTCTCATCATATGAAGACATAGTTTCATGTGCAATAAAGAAGGAAAAGGAATTCTATAAGTCTTATGACTTTAAGGGAAAGCAGTAGATGGAGTGGGCTTATAAAAACTCTTGGAAAGTTAATAAAGAAACTTGGATAAAGGGAATATTTGAATTTCCATACTATAGTAATTGTGGGAAGAAACACCCTAGCACTTGCCTGAAGGGAATGCGAGTTTTTACAAGTGCGGAGAAAAAGGACACCTCACTCGAGACTGTAAGGGGAAGAAAGAAGCTACCAATGTTCAGTTATACAATTACAGGGAGGTGGGACATTATTCACATGAATATCCTAAGCATCAAAGAAATGTTCCCCAAAGAAGGCCAAGGGTGCAAGGCCAAGCTTATGCAGTGACAACCGTGGAGGTTGAAGTTTCTAACGAAGTGGTGGCAGTCGTATTGATCATTTAATCAAACATAACCAACACTTTATTTGATTTTGGATCATCGCATTCATTTATATCTTCCCAGTTCGATAAAAAAATTATATATATCCAATTTGATTTAATAAAGGAGTTATTAGTCAGAACCCCTAGTGGATGTATCATTACAACAAAGGCATGTAAATTAGTCCCCATCATTTCACATAAATGTTCTTTTTTTGCTGACCTTATCATCATACCAATGACTGAATTTGATATAATTCTTGTTATGAATTGGCCGTCAAAATATGATCCGAATATCCATTTCACGAAAAGGTAGTTACAATTTTTGAGAATTGTGTGGAATCCCTCATCTTTAGGGAAGAAGAATCACAATATGATTCTCATATAGATTCACCCCTAATAGCTCTACTAAATTCAATTATTGGGGAAGAAGGGAATGAAATAACTATGGGTGAGGAGAAGAATTTACAAATAGAGGATATACCTATTGTGAAAGAATATGTTGATGTCCTACTAGAGGATTTACCCGGACATCCTCCAGAGTGGGAAATTGAGTTTTCCATTGACTAAATTCATGATTCAAGGCCCATATCAAAGACCCCTTATAGAATGGCCACTATGGAGTTAGTGGAACTAAAGAAACAGTTAGTGTAATTGATTGACAACATATTTATTCGATCTAGTGTTTCTCCATGGGGAGCCCTTGTCCTCTTTGTCAAGAAGAAAGATGGATACATGAGGCTATGCATTGATTATAGGGAAATCAATGATATTAAAATAAAGGATAATTATCCTATACCATTATTTGATGATTTATTTGATAAATTTCTTGGAGCCCAATATTTTATGAAGATTGATCTTCGATCTGGATATCGTCGGATGATTGTGAGGATGGAAGACATTCCAAAAATAGCATTCCAAACCACGTACAGGCATTACAAATTTACAGTAATTCCTTTTGGACTAACTAATGTACCATCTGTTTTTATGGATATGATGAATAGAGTATTCAAGAAATATATTGATGACTTTGTGGTGGTGTTTATTGATGACATACTGGTATAATCGAAAATCCATAAAGATCATGAAAATCAATTGTGGACTATTCTGAAGACTCTGAGAAGAAATGAATTATATGGAATGTTTAGAAAGTGTGATTTTTGGATCCAATAATTTTTTTTCTAGGCCACATTGTCTATAAATATTTAATATCTATAGATCCTATGAATACAAAGGCTATGCAAGAATGTCCTACTCCAATGAACATAACCGAGGTATGTAGTTTTATTGGTTTATCAGGTTATTGTTGATGTTTCATTCAGAACTTCACTCGTTTAGCCAACCCAATGACTAAGATCACACCAAAAGGGGTTAAGTTCTTATGGAAAAAGGAATGTGAATAATGTTTTGAATAATTTAAGAAGAGGTTAGTTAATTCTCAGATCCTAACCCTACCATCAGGGAATGATTGGTTTGTTATCAATAGTGATGCATCAGAGAAAGTACTTGGTTGTGTCCTTATGCAGAATGATTGAGTGATTGCCAATGCATCTAGGTAGTTAATAATTCATTAGAAAAACTATCCAACTCATTATCAAGAGTTAACAGTAGTAATATTTTCTCTGAATATTTTGAGACATTACCTCTATGGTAAAAATTAGAGATAGATATTGATCATAAGAGTTTCAAATATATATTCTCATAGAAATAACTCAACATGAGACAAAGGACCTGGATTGAGATACTCAAAGATTGTGATTTCACAATACCCTACCACCATGGGAAGGAAAATAAGGTAGCATTTTCTTTGAGTAGAAAGGACCACAGAATTATGAACAAGATAGGAGTTGAAATGGATCCTATGTTCATGGATCTAGTAAATATGGATATGAGAATTATCAAGGAAAGTAACACATCAATACTTTTTCAAATGGTTTCCAAACCTACTTTACTGGAAAGGATAAAATGTTCTCAGACTGATGATGGGGATTTTCAAAAGAAAATTAAAGCTATAAATGATGGGAATTTGACGGAATTCTTATATGAAGGTGGAATTTTGAAATTTGGAAAGAGGCTTTGTGTTCCCACTATTCCAGAGCTAAATATGGAAATATTGGATGATGATCATCACTCTAATTTCCCTATACACCCTGGTAGCACAAAGATGTATAAAGATATAAAGGAACATTTTTGGTGGGAAAGCATGAAGAGGGAGATTACTGATTATGTGTCGAGATGTTTGGTGTGCCAAATGTGAAGGCTGGAAGACAACTTCCTAGAGGATTCATGAAACCCCTTCCTATTTTTATAAGGAAATGAGATGATATTACTATGTACTTTTTCCTAGGGAAACCAAAGACTCCTAGAAATAATGATGCAATATGGGTCATTGTTGATCATCTTACAAAATCAACACATTTTCTTACTATAAGACAAGATTTACCACTTGAACGTTTAGCAAGACTATATATTAATTAAGTTGTAAGACTTTGTGGTGTACCCTTATCAAGTGTATCTGATCGTGATCTTAATTTTACATTAAAATTCTAGAAAACTATTTTGAAGGCCCCAGACACTGATCTTCATTTGAGCACTACCTACCACCCAAAAACTGATGGACAATCAGAACTGACTATTTAAACTTTATAAGACATGTTGAGGTCTTGTTCACTTGACATTAAAGGCATGTGGGATCAGTATTTACCTCTCATATAATTTTACTATAACAATAACTTAAATTCATGTATTCAGATGGCACCATATGAAGTGTTGTATAAAAAGAGATGTCGTACCACAACTTTCTGGGATGATGTTGGTGAAAGAAAGCTCATAGGCCCAGAACATTTTGAAGAAACAATGGAAATGGAGAATATTATCCATACCCATATCAAAACAACTCAAAGTAGGAAAAAGAGTTATGCTGACAACCTAAATAAGGATTTGGAATTTCAAGAAGGAGATCATGTTTTCTTAAAGGTATCTCCATGGAATGGTATTATACGATTTGGTAAGAAAGAATAATTAAGTCCCAGGTACATCAGAACTTTTGAAATTATAGATCGAATTGGTGTTTTATCTTACCCTTTGGAAATTGATGCAAGTCACTCCAAAGTTCAAAATGTATTCCATGTTACAATGTTAAAGAAATACATGCCAGACCTAACACATGTACTCACCTATTAAAAATAGAACTTAATCTTGATCTGTCCTATTGTGAAGAGCCAATCAAGATTCCTGATACTAGAGAACAAGTATTGAGAAATCAAATGAAATGTCTAGTAATGGTTCTTTGGAGGAAACATAATATGGAAGTGGAAACATGAGATCCTGAGGATATTTTGTTGAAGACATACCCGAATCTTTTTAGGTGACAATTTTCTGAATTTCGAGGAATAAATTTTTGTAATGAGCGGATAATGTAATGACCCAATATTTTTTTCAACGGAAATTCCTTTCTTAATATCACAACAATCACATGAAATAACAATATAAGAACTAATAAGTGATATGTGACCTTTAAACAAAACTTTGTCACTTCTTTGATGTGAATTTTGAAAATCTGACATACACTGTCGTGTTCAGTAAGTTATTTGGAGTCCGATAAGAAAGACTTAATTTTTGGTGAATAGTAACACACCCTTATGAATAATAACATACCCTAATGAATATTGATATACCCTAATGAATATTAACCTCACCTATTATATTATATAAATAATATTCAAGTAGATTTATGATATACCTATGTTTTGGAATAAGTGAATAAATGTTTTAAAACTGTTTTTTGGAATAAATTATGATTTTAATTAATTGTTAAATTAATCATATTTAGAAAATTATTTTTGAAAAATGGACATAATTTTTGGATTCTACATGTTGAAAAATGGTTGGGGAGAATTTTTGGTATTTTTTTGAAATACTTTAATTTTTTATGAATAACGACATACCATATTTTGAAAAATAAGATAAATACACTAATTATAGAGTCATGTATGATGTGCTGCTTATTTAAACCCAATTTATTCGGATTAACATGATAAAATTACTATTATTTTTCATCTAAGACTCACTATTCCTTATATTTTGGAGAAATAATAAACTAATGAATATTGTATTGAGAAATCCCCTCTCCCCTCCACTTTAAAACCCCTTGTCACTCCCTCTTCCCTACACTCTTCTCAAGCCACGTTCATTCTCCAAATTATGTCCAAATATCCTCCCAACCTTTTATTCCACATCCAAAAAGCCTTGTTCTCACAAAAATACAAAAACCTCCCCCTTAAAGAGGCTCTCAAGGATGTTTGGTTCAAGAGGTAAATTCCTCTTTTGAATTCTTGGTCATTCATTTCATGTTCATTTGTTTTATTTTTATATTATTACCTATTCTTATCCAAATTTTGTGATGAATCTAGTACCTTACATGTAATGGAATTTTGTCATGATATTTTATTAAGTTATCATCATCTTTTCCTCTTACCATCTTTTATACTAGTAGCAAGAACACCATCTTAGATGTGTCAATTTACCACATTCAAGGATGATGGGCTTTCAATTTCTATTATCATTATCAATTATGATCATGAAACCATTATTGTTATGGTTTAAACAGATTATTATATATGTAATATACCCTATTTATTGTTTTTTAATCCCATTGTACAAATCGTATTATGTTATAAAGAAAAATGAGTTTATTGTAATCCAAACCCACAAATTAACTGAAATAGTTATCATTAAAGTTATATATAATAATTCATCCTTATTCCATGTAACCATGTTTTATAAATGAAAAATAACACCTATGGGTGATCATATATAATATTCAAATACAATTAAAGAAATTTATTTCCATTCCACATGAAATTCATTACTTAAGAACAAGTGAACCGATTATGAAAATATAGAAAACGAACACTGCAGAATGATGAAATTAAATATAATAACTTATCAATTGGTGCATAAATGAACTAAAAAGAATTATGATAAAATAAATAAGTGTTTAATAGTTTCTGAAATAGGTTATTAATAATTATAATTTCATATTCCAGGGACTTAAGTTCAAGATTGGAACACGTTCGAATTTAAGGTAAGGGTTTTTCCACCTGAACTTCCCTTTTCATTCTGGTTACTTTTATTGTCTAATTACCTCAATGAGACACTTATGTATTATTATTTACCCCTCAAAAACAATTATGTGTGTGGGTTATATTTTTCTTTACCAACAAGATTCTTTCCTTATTTTATGGATGTTTAAATGTTTTAAAAGGATCTTCAAAATTGTTTACGAAATACACCCGATCTAAGGGAATTTCCCTAATTCTTACCTATTTTCAAGGGAATCTATAATCTTTTTTTAGGAAACCATTATGTCTATAGGATGAATAATTTTATTATGAAAATACAATATTACTTTACTTCTGGTTTTATACAAATATTTTTCTCAAAGAACTCTTCTTTTCAAAGTAAAAGAGTATTTATCTCAAGATTTACTCGAAGATTTTTAAGAGTATCTTCATCTATTTCTATAATATTGTTGAATTTTATGTATTATTGGGGCTAGTATTACATGTTATCATATAAAAAATTTAATTTAATTTTTCATGATTATTTTGGCTGTGGATTTTCAATCTTAAAACCATTCGCCAATTTACTACAAATGGTTAGTGTTTATGCTAAATGTTCGTGGAAAGTTATTTCCACTTCATATATTAATTTTAATATGAATGTATATGTTGTTTTTGTTTATACTCATTCATATGAGGAATGCATTAGACATAATAAGTGTCAGGTGGGTCCCACTTTAGCCCCTCAGTGCATTGGTAGGTCTCATGAGATAAACTATGGTCTTGGCATAAGGCCTTGACAAAATGATTATTTATAGTCTTGGAATGAGGCCTTCACAGTATGGTTATATTGTCCCACGTTATGAATTCCCTCATTATGAAATTAGTATTTATGGTTCATGTGGTTATTCTTATAGTATAATTTCCATGATTATGTTATATTATTGCAATATTTACTCAACTCCCATTCCTTGAATAATGTGACCGAGTTTATTATTTTTTAAAGGCATATGTTTTTATTTCTTCCACATTCCTAATGTTTATGTTATGATATCATCCGTTGTATTTCTTACTCTTACTGAGTGTTTAATCTCACCCCTTTATTGTGTTTCATTTTTTTAGGACATGAAGATTTTTATTATGAATGATATGCTAAAATAACCTAAGAGTTATTGATGTTGTCTAAGGATTTTCTATGTTGTATTTCTTTTCAAGTTATAATGTTTAAATTATGTGTGAATCTTTTATCCAATAATAATAAAATAATTTTTCCTTGGGGATTCTTATTCCTTGTTTATACACCAATATAATCAAATAACGCTCCGGCTCTAGGCAACTGGGGTCGGGTCCTTACACCATGACTATGTGGTCCTGGTACTTTCCCTTTGGAATTTATTCTACATATTATTTGCATTTGGGTGTGTGGGATCACCACTGAAGGAGTTTCCCTTTTTAATAAATTAATCTTATTTCTTAATTAAAATTAAAATTATTAATTTAAATCAAGAACCTTGGTTTTCTAAAACAAAGTGCCAAAGTAACTTTGGGTGTAGTGTACTAGTTAGATCACCACAACCACTAATGGCTAAGGATATAAATTTAAAATGGTATACCTTGACACTCTAATCATGATGAGGTGTGACCTTTAGTTAAAAAAATGTCTACAACATAGTGGTCCTAATATTATTTGATTTTAGTGACCTTCCTAGTGAGGGTCATGATAATTTGGAATTAATGGCATAACGTTTGGCCTTGTATAAGCCCTAGAAAAATAATAGTGCCATCGGGAAAGTTGAGTTGATTATATGGAAAGAGATCCTTCCCCTTGAGACAAGATTACCCTTGGTAGATCGACCATATAGAGAATGTCATCAATTTTGGTGAGGGAATAACCACTAAATAATAAAGACTTAGATATGGGCCATGTGAAATATCCTTAGTGGTTATACCTATATGGAATAACCTTGGGCCATTAGGCTATTTGATACTTAAGACTAGAGTTGAGGGATGTTTTATATGAAAGTGGTGGATTTTTACCCTCATAAGAGTTGGTTTAAAGGGAACCCCGTATAGTTTTTCCTTCATATGTAATGAACTATTGTCCCCTAGTAGATACCATAGTGATAGAATGACCCTGAGGGGGTGTGCTTTGGTATTAGTATAGATGATAGTGGGTGTCACCTTAGAACATATACAATTTATGAGATCCACATGGGTTGTGGATAGTGATAATAGCTTTAAGAATTCATCCATCACCTATCAATTATTTATTATTTCACTTATTTATTTTCATGAATCTAGGGATTCCTAGACAAGCTTCCCAGGTCTTGGTTTATGGGCCTAATTTGATGTGATGGTGATTTTTTGGTTTCTTGGAGGTGGTTCTTAGGATCCAGCTTCTGAGGATCATATGATATTAGTATGATATGACTAATGAGATGATGTAATAATATATTTTCATAGGTTCTTCATGGGATCCATCTTTTCAGCCCTGTATGTTATGATGAGACAGATATGGATGCCTTTATGTGCTTCCTAGAATCTGACTGTTGATCCACATCAAGAATTCCCAGGACACTGGGTTTCAACCTCAGGTATGTATGGGGCACCTTATATGGCAAGGGTCCCTAGGATTATTATCATTTCGTGGATCCAACAATTAAATATTGAGATATTATTATTATTATTATTATCATTATGGGATGCCTAGGACACCCCTAGGATCTGAAAGGTTGAGCCTGATGATATACATTTACTTGTTTTTTATGCCCAAAATTCCAGGGATCTATGTGGTTAGCATGGTTACATGAAAATATTTTTCTAATTAGAAATTTCCTATGATTCATGGGAATTAGCTTTGAGATATATATTATTTTAGAGTTTGGAGATATTTCTAGGATGTCTAGGATCTAGTTGTTGGGCCTTTTATGATGTGATTCTTATTAGTTTGAGAATGTTCTTATATGGATACCTAGAGTACCCCTAGAATCTAGTGTTATAAACATAGCGAAGACATGTGCATGGGATCTTGAATTTGGACATGTATTCCTATGAGGTGGTGTATTATGCTCAGAGACACTCTGGCACATGACGAATTAGTTATGGCCAATCGAGGTTATAAACTAGAGTATCTATGACCGATTATTTATTTATTTACCACCAACACTACATTTATTGTATTCATATAATCATGTCCCATGTATATATCACCACATTACTGATTATGTATGAGACCTTATTGGTGGTTCCATACTAATTTATAAACCCACACTCTGCATGAGCTTCCATTACACTAGGGTACCCAAGCATTACGTCACTTGTAATAGGTATGCATTGGACAAATGCTTGTGTTTTAATCAATGAGCAGTATAGCTTGAACTCAAGAGATTTAGATGAGGTATTTCATAGAGTAATCATAGATCTTTATATCATTATTTTTTTGTTTATTTTATTTTATATATGTGATGGGACTAGTGGTCGATAAAACTTTCTTGTTTCATGACTGTATTCCATTTTTTTATAGCGTGGTTTGTTTATTTTCCCTTTAAATGTACTACAATATGGATTATTCTTGGTTATTTATTTATGATTATGCACATTGATATTGTGGTATAGTATCCCCATGGTAACCATATAACTCTACTGATGGTTGGTAGCCTCTTGTATATGGGGAGGCTCACTTGATGTCTTGTGGTAAACTAAGTCAGGGAACCAATTGAGGGGCTTCAGGACAAGGGTGTTATAAATTTGTATCATAATTTTATTTTTATTTTTCCAAACTATTAAGAATATTGTATCCAAGAGATATAGAAATGTGTCAGAGCCTGTGATGGATACCCGATAGCTGCATCATGAACACCTATTCTAGTAGGAATCCCAGGTTACATGGGGTTCAATATTGTTGTTCTTTGTTTGAGGTGTTATAGATATATGATTTTGACTTTGAATAAAAAATATAATGGCTGAGGTTTATGATTTATATTGGATTTGGCTCTTGGTCATATGGGTAAGAGGCATCTCATGCATCATGATAAGGCATGTAGGATTAACAAGATATATATTCTTCACTATGGATGATTATATCATTGATGAGAGTTTTACCTATTTAAATTTCTACAATAGATCATATGATGTTTCCCCTATAAGTTCTTGGTGGCATTCTACTTAGTTGGATTGACATGTATATCAATATTTTATTTTTTATGTAAGGTCATGTGGATCTATAGTTAGGTACCCGATAACGGAGAGTGATGTTTTAATCCCCTATGAACCGGGAGTGGGGTGACCTTGGTAGGTCTTCTTGGGAATCAGGTGCCCCAATGTTAAACCCCATGTGGGTTCTTTTCTATTGGTTTAGTTATTTAAAGTTTCAGTATTAACCTATAGGATGTTTTTGTCATATATCTTGGATTGAAATTATAAAAAACCAAACTAGGGAGATAAGGTTTTGTATATATGGATCGTCTATGAAAATTACATTGGTTATGGTAGGGTAAACAGATGAGATCGTGACTCTTGAGGGGGCAATCCTGTATATGGATGCCTAATGAGAATCGACACCCTAGTATGTTGATGAATTAAAATGTGGTTCCTGATGTATGTGTATTTAAAACCCTAGAGTGTCTATTGGAACATTTATTCTATAGTTTGTATGATATGGGAACAAGATAATTCCAGTAATTCATGACCTTGTGAGATATGGTTTTCGGGATTTAGTGAGTTGTGATGCGTGAGGGTACCATGAGAGTGAGGGGTTGTTATAAGAACTTTTTCATGCCTTAGAGGTAGAAATGAATGGTTAGATGTGTTGGGTTTATGATCGATGCACAATAATTTCTATCTTGTTTGTGGAAAAGGCATGGTTATGACTTGGTGTTTTATAAGAATGACACCTTGGGTGCTTGATCATCTGGATGTGTGGAACTCAAAGAAAAATGGTATCAACAATAACATTAATAGGGAATGCACCTTTGGGTTCCTAACACTATTGACTTCGGATACACTGTAGTTGTGTGGTTAGAGTGTTGGTGGATGCTCGTGACATGGAATGGAATGAAATGAAAGATAATTATATGGTTAGGTTTGGTATAGGATTTATGTCTGATTTTAAAAGGGGGTTCTAATGATAATCTAGTTAGATGAGACTGAAATTCCCTAGGGCATGGTCTACATAGCACAATGATATGAAATTCATGAGATCATGAGTTTGGTTTTTGAAAATTGGGTCTCATGGTAGTGTATGTCCATTATTTTTTAGAATAGGAAAGGGTAGTGTGTGAGTTGGTTATACATGGTGCTATTTAAATTTGAAATCAATGAGAAGCTATGTGGGGGATGACGGGTGATGGTATTAATATAATTCCATGGGAACGGTGGACTATACATTGATGAGAAATTGAGAAGTCCCTATGTGGTTTTAGAGACATTAGAAATAGATTAGGTGCGGTATATGGGTAATCTAGGTCAATCCTTATAAGGTATTGGTAGGACAGTTAGAATGGATTAGGAGGATCGATGCACGAGCATTATGGGATCCATTAGGCATTTTTCATGAGGGTTGGAAAGGAAATTTTTATAGTGGGGAGTTCACCATGGACTGTTAGACAGTGTGATCATAGTTATTAATGGGATCTCTATAGATGAAATGAGTGACATTCTCAGGATCCATGAGTGTGAAGTATTTTAATTTTCCATGATAGCACTTAGGTATGAGTGGGAGACCATGTTTGACCATTATGTTCAATGATAGATGAATCATGTGCCATGGATATTAGGAATATGATTTAGTGGGGTGATGATAATTATGTTCCCATGGAAGGATTGTGATATCAATTTTCGGTGTAAAAAACCTCATTCTAGAAGGGTCATGGAGGTTTAGGTTTTGTCATTGAATGGTATTTATGTAATTTTCATCCCAAAGGATAAATGTGTCGAAATGCATTTTTATTCTTTAGTGAATGATAGATATATTTTCAAACATGATATCCGATGGAGTTTGAGTGTCATATTTGGGCTCATGATGAATTGATACGATCAAAGTGTGATCAGGTCAGAGGTACATTGATGCTCATGGTGTAGTAGACCATGATGAATTATTTTGGATGGTTGAGGACTAAACCATGTAATTTCAAAAGAAGTTAGGTAAGGAATTTGGTGGGTATGTTTGGATGTCCACAAGGTAACTTCGATATTAAAGGCATCATCATAAGCTATTTTGGAAGCACTTCAGATGCTAAAGATGAGTGTTTTCCAAAAAAAAACTGTTAGGGGAGGTCTGACAAGGAGCTTTAAATTTAATTAAATATGGTAATATAGAAACCACATTGAGTGTTTAATTTTGGATTTGATAGTTATTTTTAGGAATTGAAATTGTATTTTCATGGAAAATCTGATGTGATCATGCCCAATGCTTAAGTGAATGGAACATTTTTGATTCAATTGGGATTCAAGAAAGAGTATTTTGGGTTAGTGTTAGACAGGTGTATTCACTTATGTTCAAGTATAGGTATTTAAATCCACATCTCATGCGATTTTTCGATTTTTGGGTCATGTTTCGATAAGTAATTCCAATGGAAGAAGGAATCATGGTTCATAATTGGCCTTATGAGCTATTTCCATGATTGGAAACACTAAATGATATATCATCAATTAGAATACCGATAATGGGTGTCTCAGGATATATGGATGTCATGGAGCATTTTCTCAGTGTTTAGCTAGTGAATTTGAGTGATGAATCGTGTTTTGGTGGGGTGAGTGTCATATATTGGAATTTTTCTTGTAAAGTAAATTAAGCATCTGGGAGTGGAACACGACTATTTTGACAGGAATTGCTGACTGATATAGGTCATTATTGATAATTGGATGTCTACTGAGGCTTCTCAAGGATGATAAGTGTTATGTTGGGGATATTATAATACACCATGTCTATATGGGTGATTGAGTTTCAAGGGAATTTTGAAATTTCAATTTAGTGGACATGATAGATTTTGATTCGGGGTTTATAAGAGAATTTTGTGAGTTTGAACACCTCAAACATGTGTTTTTTACATGTGGAAGGAGTTTTAAATAGTGGATAGAGGTAGTGGGAAAGAATTAGAGTAGTTTTGGGTGGTCGGGTCTATAATTACCATCCACCGAACAACCGCTAGAAGGACACCAACTAGCTAGTGGCTTTTTCAGTGGCCTGGAGACCATATTGGGCTCACCAGCTAGACAATGGGGATAAAAGGGGAATAAAATACTATTTACCCCCTATACTATTTATGAGGGTCAAACCCTATCCCTCTTCATTTTTATCACATGGATAAGGCGTACGATTCCCTCATTATATACTCCATGCTTCTTTAATGAGGTGTTTTAAATGGTTTGTTATCATCAATCCAAGGAATTTTCTTGATTTCATTGAACTCCATTGATCTTCCCCTCCACCATCTTCAAATTTAATTTCTCTTAGTTTAGGGTTTGGTTCTGATTCCACTTAGGAATGGTGGAAGCATATTAATGAGCTTCTATCTCCCAACCGTCATAGAGGACATCCTAAGAAAACATCTTCCCATCACCGCACATAGATTTGATTAAATTACTTTTACCATGGATTTTTAATGATTTTCATTAAATTTAAAATTAATATTTATGTAATCAGTGTCATACGATAGGGATTTAACCTTGAATTATATAGGGGGTCCTTTGTGGACCTCCCATGGGTTATTTTTATGGTTCGAGAAAGATTATGTTTTTTGGTGAGTTTCAGTGAATATAACTAGTTTAAATTAAAATACTTAATTAATTATAAATACTGTAATTAATTGTTATAGATTTTCATGTCATGGGTTTAGGCCTCACATGGGTTAGAGGTAGTTATATGAGTTGGTACAAGCTCGATCAAGATTGAATGTGTCTTGGTGATCCAATTTGTCTCTTCCCAATCATGAATATAAAAATGGTTTTGGATTCATCATGAGGTAGGTAGTCTTGGTACTTTTCTTTTGGCATTTATTCATATGATTATAAGCATGTGGGTGTATGGGCTCGTCGCTGATGTTATTTAACTTTTAAATTAATTAATTTAATAATAAATTTAAATTAAAATATTAAATTTAAATTAAATTCCTTGATATACTAGAACAATGTTCTTGTGTCACTTAGTGAGTATTTCACTTGTTAGATCACCACAACTGCTGATGGACAAGGATGTAAATTTAAAATGATATGCCTTGACACTTGGATCCCTTAGAGAAGTGTTCATTAGTAAAAATGAAATAATTATGATGGAGTGAAACTTATCTTAGGTTCCCTTAGTGATATTCCTAGAGAGGTTCTTGGTAACATTGAATGAATGGCCTAATGTTTGTCCATGTATGGGCCTTGAGAGAACCATAGAGCTTTAGAAAGGTTGAGTTTATTATGGGGTGAGAAATAATCCCCCTTGATACTTGTTTAGACTTGGTGGATAGACGAAAGGAAGAATGGACTTGTGTTGTGTGAGATAACCACCTTAGCCTACTAAAGTCTTGGATATGGGACATGTTATATCTCCTTAGTGGTTATGCTTGTGGGGTAGAATTTTAGGTCATGAGTCTATGAGAGACTTAATCCTTAGTCTGAGGGATGTGTTACCCTATAGTAGTGGGTATTGACCCTTATATGAGTTTGTTTAAAGGAAATAAGAAGCCAGGTTCCCTTATTATGTGATGACCTATGGGACACTAGTAGGTACCCCAGTAGCAGACTGACCATGATAGGTTGCGTTAGGGAATTAGTAGAGATGGTAGTAGGTGTCACCTTATAACCCATACTGTTTATGACATAATGAGGGATTGTGGATAGTTATGACAGGTTTAATCATTCAACCGAACACTAAATTTTATTTATAATTTCACTAAATTATTTTTGGTATAGCTAGGGATTACCATACGTGCTTCAGGGGACCCAACCTATGGTACTGATATGATCTGAGGGTAATATTGTTGATGACTAGATGTTGTTCTTGGGATTCATCTTTTTATCCTCATTTGACACTGTTGTGATATGATCGATGAGACGATGTCACTGTAGATGCCCATAGGTGATTCCTTAGATCTAGATTTGAGCCTTATTGGTTATGAAGAAACTGATATGGATTCATTGATGTGCTTTACAGGATCTAGCTATTGATCCACATAAGGAATTCTTGGGATGATGAGATTCTACCTTGAGTTTTTATTAGATACCATAGATGCCTAGAGTTCCTAGGATGTGAAACATGTATAGGATCCAACCATTTGGGCTTGGGAGGTTATTATTATTATCATCATCATTGGATTCCTAGGTTACCCCTAGGACCAGGCTGGTTGAGCCTGATAACATAAATCTACTAGTTTGGGATGCCCAAGATTCCTAGGATCTAACCGGTTGGCATGGTGATATAGAGATATTTTTTCAATCATTGATTTCTCAAGATGCATGGGAATTGTCTTCAAGACATTAATTATTATCGATTTTAGAGAGATTCATAGGAAATATAGTATTTTTATGTAGACCCTTTGGTGATGTGATTTTTGGAAGTTTGAGCTTGATATGATGTGGATTACTAGAGTACACCTAGGGCCTGATGTAATCACCATAGTGGAGGAATTTATACAGGATACCATGGTAGTACATATCTTCCCCCAAGGTGATTTGTTATTCTTAAGGACACTTTAACACAGATATAACTAGGTATGTTTGATCATGACCACATGCCCAAGGTCCGATAATGGATTATTTATTTATTTACCTCATATAGTTTATTTATTTATTTTATCTTATAATGTCACTTGTACATATCACTGAATTTTTTGTTATATATGAGACCATGTTGTTGGGGCCCTACTGAGTTATGTTCCCAGACCTTGCTCAGGTCACCATTGCACCATGGTACCTAAGCAGACCAACACTGTTTGTAGGTAAAAATTGGGAATAAGCTTGGGTTTTGAACATTGAGTATGATAGCTAGGAATTAGGGGATTGATATGGGGTATGGTTTAGAGTATTAGTGGAGCCTCCCATCCTTATTATTTTATTCATTTTATTTTGTATATGTGACCATCTAAGTGGTAGATCAGCCTCGTTTGTCTATATTGCTACATTCTATTTTATTATAGATTGTTTAGTATATTTATGCTTTCTATTTACTCTAATATTGGTAATGTTCTGTTATTTATTTAAGATTTTAAACTTTGATATGAGGGTATACTCTCCCCATGATCACACCCTAGACCCCTGTTTCTAGTTGGAAGCCTCTAGTGTATGGGGAGGTTCACCTTTTTTCATATAGTGACATAGGATGGGGCACTAGTGGAGTGCCCTAAAAACTAAGAAATTAAACTAATTAAAATATATATTTTCTATTTACTTAGCCTCATATTCTATTTTAACTATTTTCTTTTAGGATAAATTGACTTATTCATAAAATGGGGATTACTTGGGTTTACGTCCACTCATTCTGAATATTTTGATAACCTTCTAGATGTACTAAATATAAGATAAAATCAATATTTCATTCTTATTATCTCCTTATATTCATATAACTAGAACATTCTTGTATTCCTCAAAATACATATTCTTGAATCATCTAGAAAAATTATCTATCAACTCAAAAAAATTCATGTTCAGGCTCGCTAGGAGAATGATATCTATGTCCTCATTCTATTTGTCTATGAAACCCTCCATTTTATTCATAAAAGAATTCCATCATCACATCCATATACTATAAATTCATACTTTCAAAAGAAAAAAGAATCAAAAATATTTATATAGTAGTATGTTTAACTATATGTGAACAAAGTTCAGTGAAATTCCCTCATTCTTTCAATAAAAACCCTTTCACAAAAGCCTCTCCTTGTCCCGTTTTTTACTATATCCTTCTTCCATCAACCTAAAAACCCATTTTTTATACATAAAATTTTCCCCCTAATATGATTATATTAGATCTTAGGTTTTATTTTTATTTAATGAATCTATTCCATATTTCATTGCTAACCCCCACATTCTATAATCATCAAGACTTTGAGCTTCTTTCTCAATCACAAACTCTCTTCCATATGTAATAATAAAGTAATACAGATTATTTTCAAACCGATGAAAAAATATTCTAATCCCTGTAGAAATTATTAACTAAACATGAGGTTATCATCTTCCCAGAACAACCACATCACAAATTCCTTGTTTTAGATATCTAATAAAATCTTCCATAATTCTTGAGCTTTTCAGCACATCTTTCATCCTGATTGATTCTTCTAGACTTTTCATTATCACTGAACTTTCATGAAATTATAATCTTTGTAAACTTCCGTTCTAATAAAATTGGATATATTATGTTTATTATTTGTTCTTAAATCAATTTTCCACTTATCATTGACATTTCCACTAGATCTTCTGATTAAAGAAACATTATATCATCTAATAATAATATTATTATTAATTTTCCAAATCCAAAATCCATTTTTTCACCATACCCAACAAAAAAGATGCTTATGATATTGTTTTAATTTTTTCCTCACCTTTGTTTTTAGCATGGGTGTAGGTGAGAATTTAAAAACAATTATAGTATGAAACATCCACTAGTTCTCCAAATTATAGCTATTCAAGAATCATATACTCTAATATAGAATAAGTACAGATATTCAAGAGAGAAGCTGCATAATTGCCTACTTCCACCATGAAATCATTAGAATTCTACAATATATTATCTTTCTTCAAGGCTTCCCAATCAGTGTCTGATTCATTCACTTTTCTACACTATTATATTATGGTGTTCCTAAAATATTATTCTCCAACCTAATTCCATATCTTCAACAATACCGCTAGAATTCTATCCTATTGTGTTCCCCAATATCATCAGACCTTAAGTACATAAACTTTTTACAGGTCTCTTACTCTACCATGGATCTCCATTGAACAAATACCCAAAACACACATATATTTTTTCATAATGAATATATCCTAAAATTTACTTACCCTACCGCAAAACAAGGTTTCCGGACCACCACCCTTTGTCTGTACAAAAAAAAGCACTGATAAAGGGGGGCCTTTATCAAGGAGAAAAAAGCACTGATAAAGGGAACTTTTAATAGCACTAAAAAAGAACTATTGAAAGATTCCCTTTATCGTTTCATTTCTAAGACCTGATAAATCCCCCCCTTTATCAGCGTGTTTTTTAGTGCTATTAAAGGGGCCCCTTTATCAGTGATTTTTTAGTAGCATTGATAAAGGGGGGCTTTATCAGCAGTTTTTTTCTAAGTACTGATAAAGTGTATATTTAATAAAAAATTGTATTTCATAAAAAATAATATATTGATATATAAGTATATTTATATTGAGATAAATATAATAATTTTTTTTAAATATGTTTTATATCAATTTGATATGTGGTAGATGCAAAATAGACACCCAAAGTAGAAATTATGGACATTTGGAGGGATTAATTACCTTTTCATGCCTTGAAGAATATTATAAGGTGTTATAGTGGTCACCGTAGTGTATTTATTGTCGTAATATTCCATTTTATATGTGGTTGAGGCAAAACAGACACCCGGAGCCAATGTTATGGAAAAACGGACACCCGGAGCCAAAATTTTGAATGTATAGAGGGTGTTTGGTCATTTTTTGGCCTTAAAGACCATGAGAAGGGGTCCCAATGGTCACCATAGTGTGTATATTTTCACAATTTTTGATTTGATAAGTGTTAGAGTAAAAACGGACACCCGAACCAGAAGTTATTATCATTTGAAATTTTACAACCCTCCTTGCACCTAAAAACCTAAGAAACTCACAACTCAATAAAACAGGCCTAACATCTACTAGGAGTGTCTGTTTGATAGCCATGACTAATAAAATAAAATCTCATGAGATGAGTGAGGACCAAATCCAATCTAGACTATGACAAGATCAAAGAAATAGAAGATATATCAGTTATACCACTCCAAAAAAAAAACAACTTCAAACGACCATAACATTCGCTCTGGGTGTCTGTTTGGGCTCTATCACATATAAAATAAAAGTTAGAGAAAATATATATGTATAATATTGACTCAATCATAGTTCCAAAATCGTTTGGGACCCTAAAACCCCAAAAAAAATCAGAAGGCCTCCAAAACATCGTTTCCGTGCCTGGTGCCCTATCTAATTTTTCATAAAACAGAAATAACTCTCGATGCTTATGTATGTTTGGACTCCTCCAATTTTTATATCGTAGTTAATTCCATGATCTTTGGTTTGACTATTCACAGAGCTGAAACAGACACCAAGATCATATGTTATTCCCGTTTGAGTGACATTGTAGTTTGTTAGGTTTTTCAAGCTCCCATTTCAAGCACTTTTGTCTTGTCTGCTATTTTTTCAAACAACTGTAACTTATGATCTACCTTTCTATTTGGCCTCCAACACCTATCAAATAAAATATCATTTGATGGTATTTTATTTGACTAGTCATGGAGATTGAACCAACTCTCAGATTAGAAGTTTTCATCATTACCCTTAGTTTAGGGCTTATTTGACTTTCTGACTGCATTTACAGGTTTTGAGGGTTTCTACATTTTTACCCGTATAATGTGTACGTGTATATATTTATATTTGTGTGTGTCTATATTGAAAAATTGATTTATATTATTTATATATTCTAAACATATGTATATACATATTAATATATAATATTTGTAAATATATATAAATATGTATAATTATACCTACAAATATACATATAATATATATGTGTGTGTTTGTGATGTATATATGTATTTATTGATTTATAAACACACATAAAATCATATTTTATAAATGCATTCAAAACTGATCTTATAAATATATATTTATATATAAATATAACTATATATATTAATATATGGATATATATTTATTTATATAACTAAATATATAAATATGAAGATGAATATAAATATATATTTATATTTATGTGGATATATATATTAATATAAGTAAATATATATATTAATATAACTATATATATATTAATCTAACTATATATATATATATTAATATAAATATAAATATGTCAATATATATATATGTATATATATTAATATACGAGTCAATATAAGTAAATATATATATATATATATAAATAGATATATAAATAAATAAAGAGAAAACCAATATGGTGGAGTGGTAAAGGCTTAGGGTGTGTAGGCAACAGGTCTCAAGTTCGAATCCAGGGGGAGGCAGGTCACACGTGTTGGTGGAATAACAGCTATCACTATTAAAGGGGTTTGGGGGTGCTGTTAAAGGGTATGGGCGAGGGTGGTGGATGGGGGGTGTGTGGTGTGGTGGTCGGGGAACTTATAAAAGGGGATGGGGTGCTGTTGAAGCCTCCCCAAATTGAAAAAATATTTTTTTTTATTTTTTTAATGGTTTTTAAACTTTTATCAGTGCTCAAAAAAAGCACTGATAAAAGGGGCCTTTTATCAGCTCAAAATAAACGTTCTAATAAAGGACCCTTTTATCAATGCTATTTCATAGTGCTGATAAAAGGTCCATTTTATCATTGTTTTTAGCATGGATAAAAGGGGCTTTTATCAGCTCTTTTCGGAGCAATAATAAATGGGACGCCCTTTATCTTTGCCTCGATTAACAACACTTTTTTAGTGCTATTAATTCCCTTTTCTAGCGTTGATAAAGGCCATATTTGTAGTAGTGTTATCAATTTATCAATTGATATAATAAGGTATACTGATCGACTATGAAAACACACTAGTATAGGCCCATAAACATATATATTCATGAGTTCTAACTTACGAGATATAGGTTTTCTTCCATATATGATAAAAAAACCTTTATTTTCGTTTAAAAGATACAACACTTCCAAAATCCAAAATTTTTGTGATCAAGATTTATGAACCCTTTATCCACTAAAACTCTAATGTTCTTCTCACCTAGGTTCCCATGATGACAATTCTAGAAATCTATACTTTTAAAATTTTTCATTCTAGAAATTGTTTCTCCATTTAATCTTAGTTTTTGATAAAAAATCCATATTTAATATCTCTATCCATAACCATGGAATTTTAAGTAATTTTCTATGCAATATCTATGAATATTATTCTATAAACTAATTCTTTCACATAACAAACAGAAATTATATTCTTATGTTTTTTTATGTTCCAAACTCCCCGTAACTCTAGGAATATTCAATTTGACATTAGCACTTTCACATAACCCTTCCCCAAAATCATGAGAGAATTATTATTGAAATGATAAACCCTTAATAACCTTTGGAACACATAATTCACCATGAATACCTCTTAGATGTATAATGGAATAAAGCCCCAAAATTGATGATCAATGATTCCAATGAAATATTAACACACAATAGTTATCTTCTATCACCTTTATATGTGGTATTTATGGAACATGAACTTATGGAAGATCATATTCAAGAATTTACTATGAAATCCCTACAATCCATCTCCAGGTAGCCTTTCTCCCTATAATGCTAACATATTGGTCTGGGTTAGACTAATTTACCTTAAATTCTTTCCCTTGATCTATCTTTTAATTTCTTATGAAATTTTCATTGAAGAAATAATCCTATACATTTCATATTGAGTTTAGTTCCAGTAGGTTCATGGAATTCCTTTTGTATCATATCTCTATTTAGAAATAGACCATGAATGAATTCAAACACCAGGTCACACTACAAAAAAGGGGAAGTAGTGGAAGTTTTTTTAGATTATTTGCAGTTTAAATGACTGCTTATTAGTATGGCAGTAGTTTAAAAAACTGATGCATATTCCATGATCTCTATCCATTTAGTGGCGTTTTCAAAAATTTCATTGTGATTTTCATGCGTGTCATTTTTTTGGAGTATTTACTAGCTATTCTTACTTTATTTAGAGGTTATTTTTTTATAAAAACAATATCCTAGGGAAATATTTTAAAAATGTAATGAACCGCCACTTATATGTTCATTGGTGGTTTCTTTTAGCAGTGGTTGAAACTAGTCACCACTAAAAATATTTTATTTACTGTATTTAATAGTGGTTTCTAAAAACCAGTTCTTAATAATATATATTTATTAAAATATTTAATAAAAATTGTAAATATTAAAAGATTAATATGAGATAAACTTAAATATTAATATAATAAACCATTATATATACATCATACGTTCACAACACATATACAAACATCCACAATCATTATAACCACAATCTCAGTCAACCCATACATCTATCAACTAATAATTATATTTTCTTCTACTATATCAATGTCATGAACATTATACATCCATGTCACGGCATCCACTACTTCTATCTTCCTCCACTGCATCTCGTAAACTGAAACTGACCACGTCATCTCATCAACTGTAACAAAAAATAACACAAAAATTTTAAAAATCATAATAAATCATAATTACAGTAGAATAATTGATAAAATTTTAACATACCACAAAACTAAGAAACATCACAAATTCTTTATGAATAATTTCATGGATTGGAAAGTTCAAACTCCTTCCGACTTCTGGAATCTTCCACCTAGAATGAAAATTAGTGTATTTAATAAAAGAAATGAAATAAAGAAAAGACACAGAATATATTCAGAATGCTGTACATAATATTTGTTATTTTTTTAATTAAACAAAATAAGTTTTAATATAAAAAAATAATATATAAATAAAAATACTTTCAAAACATAAACATACTTATTTAATATAAGATTCAATACTTGAAACTCAAAAGGGATGAGTAAATATTCTAATTTATTTTCAAAGCAATGTGGGATATCCTTGAAATTGACATAATAAAAAAATTTAAATACTTTGATATCACATTGTGTCCAATATTTCAAAAATGACTTAGGGGTGGTTTTCCAATGATTCTATGTGATTTTATGGTTGTTTTATATGGTTTTGACTATTCCATTCATGTTTTAATGTTTTAAAACACTAAAAACATGTTTACAAACACAATAAGAAACCCATTTTTAATAATGATGTGTTTTCAGTTACTAAATTTCAAAATTAAGTGTGCTATTATTTTCCAATTATCTTAGGGGATTTGAAATTGATTTTTTTACTTTTTACCCCATACCAATTGTTTTTAAAGGTATTTGTACATTTAAGAAGTGGTTATTGAATCATCCGACCACACAACATGTCAGATTGATGTGTTTTTTAGGCATCCACATCAAAAATAACATAGTAGGGATTTTAAAATGATTTGATGAAAATATGTGGTCATTTTATATGGTTTTAACCATTCCACACATGTTTTACTATTTTAAAGCAGTAAAATGTAATTACGACCATAATGAGGAAATTTTCATTTGAAATGAAATGTTGTCAGTTCCTAAATTTTAAAATAAAATATAAATTTTTTCCCTTGATTTTAGGGTAATCCAACATCGTTTTCCTAGTTTTTACCCCAAACACCTTTTTTTAATGGGTTTTTTACCTTTAAGAAGTGTTGCCCTGTTGTTCTGACTACACCACACATGGGATTGATGTGTTGTCTATGTGTAGACGTCAAAAGATAATTCAACTACGGTTTGAAAAATATTTCATGTTAATGCGAGGTTGTTTTCTATGGTTTTTTCCTTTACACACAAATTTTAGTGTTTCAAAACACTAAAAATTCATTTACTTCCATAATAGACAAACCATCATTTGGAATGACATGTCATCAGATCCAATATTTCAAAATTAAGTGTGTAGTAGTTTTTATTAACTTTAGGGAAATGTGACATTATTTTCCTAGTTTTGACCCCCGACACTTGTTTTTAATGGTCTTTATACATTTGAGAAGTGGTTACGACATCATTTCGACCACACTGCATGTCGGATTGACGTTTTGTCTGTGTGTACATGTCAAAACAACCCATAGATGGTTTCCAAATGATTTTATGACAATATGAGGTCATTTTCTTTGGTTTTGAACATTCCATGCATGTTTTAGTGTTTTAAGACACTAAAACGTGTTTAAATCAATAATGGGAGAACCTATATTCAGAATGACGTGATGTCAGTTCCAACATTTAAAAATTAAATATATGTACATTAACTCTGATTTAACGGAAATATGATATTTTTTGTCTAGTTTTGACCCCCCTACACTTGTTTTTAAAGATTTTTGTACCTTTAATAAGCAGTTATCGAGTCATTTAAACCATTTATTCATATTATATTGATGTATTTTCTACACTTACACTTCAAAAATAACTCATAGGTGGTTTTAAAATGATTTCACATCAATATGAGGTTTTTTTCTATGGTTTTGATCATTCAACACATGTTTTAGTGTTTTAAAGCCCTGAAATCATGTTTACAACCATAATGGGAAAATCTTTATTTAGAATGACATGTCATCAGTTACTATATTTTAAAATTAAATACAGTGTCATATTATCTATATTTTAGGACAATATGATGTTATTTTCTTGGTTTTTAATGCTTGATGCATGTTTCGAAAACTTTAATATCATTTAATATTTCTTGTTGAGTTATTCCAACCACACCGCATGTTGAATGAATGCTTTATTTTCTTGTACATTTGAAAAATAATTAAATGATGGTTTTACCCTGATTTCACATCAATCTAATATCATTTTTATTTTTATAATCGTTAAAAGTGCATTTTAGTATTTTCAAACACTAAAAATTTATTAATGGGTATCACATGAAAACATTATCTTAGATTGATGTGGCATTGATTCCTACATTTCACAAATCATCATGTGGTTGTTTTCCTATTATAACTTTTATAATCAATAAGTATTTTTAAAAATTTATAAAATTACAATAAATATATTATTAATAAAATTAATGATTTATCACACCCTGCCCAGTGGTGTACTTTTTCACACCCTATCTAGTCAGACTGCCCATTGTTCCCTATCCAGTCACACCAAACTTAATTCCCAATCAACCTAGCACATGCACTACTATCTTGACTCAAAGGAAATGGGTGCACGAAGCTATTATAAGAGGTTAACTTAAAAAATATGATCTATGAGGCGAGTTTTTACTAATAGTGGTGTTTTAAACTTCCAGTACATTATTTAGTGGCTATTACGTAAACCAATATGCATTTCATGGTAAAAATCGTTCATAAGATATTTCTATTGTTTATTGATTGTTTTTATATGTGTTGTTTTTTTGTACTTAGCATTGAGTTTTTATTCTGTTGGTGATTTTTTTTAACAAAAAACAAAAAAAAATATTATGGGGGAAGTTAATGGGAAATATCACTATTGGAATCCTCATGTATTAGTCATGTTTTAATGATCACAAATCATACATATTATGTAATCCCAATTAATCCTATTTAATCTACCTAGAATCTTATGTAGAGATGATTTATTACTTTTTTACCTAAATAATTATTGTAAACAATTTTGTTTTTAATGAAATTCTCTTATGATTGATTAAGTTTAATTCATTCTAGGAATATCACTATTTAAGTCTGTGTACAATGATTTGACTAATTCTGAGAAACTGTGAGTCTTACACTGGTTGGGTTTTTCTGGAAAAGGACCCAGACAACGTAACCATCTAGACACTATTACCATCCATAAACCGTTACTATCCAGACACCGTAATCATCCAGAAACCCTGAACATCTATACACTATAACCATCCAAACACTTTGACCATCCAGGCATCGTGACCATCCAGACACCGTGACCATCCAGACACCGTGACCATCCAGACACTGTGACCATCCATATATCTTGACCATCCCGGCACCATGATCCTAACACTGCATTTGTGCTACCGGTTCCTGAACTCTATACCACTATGTCATCATAGTTGTATCACCAATCAAAGAAAAAGAACGAGACACCATTTCAAGGAGTCACCGTTTCTTGGAGACACCATTTACAAACAAACTGTTAACCCATTTATTAATCTTCTTTGTTGTTTTCCAATTTAATTTATAACGGTTATAATTGAATCTTTTTAATGCAATGACATAATTAATGTTTCTTTGTAGACATGTCACCTAATAGTATGAGGAATGAGGTTTAGAATACAATAATCTTGTCGGTTGCAACACATGTATTCCAAGAATAAAAAATAACAATGTGGCCAGAAGAAAAAGAAGTGATCGTGGTGAATGAAGCGACAACAGTGACCACATAAAAACAAGTGTTTTCATGATAAAAAAGAAGCACGAGTGTACATGAAACTCGAAATGAATGAAGAACACACAAATCATACTCTAATCCTAGAGTTGAGAACATTTCTGCATTATCAACTCCCCGAAGAACATGATCCTGATCTAGTTGATTTAAGATAATCTATTTTCCACAAGAGGACTCAATTTTTGCATCTACATCATTCTAGATGTCCAGAGCTACATAGATAAACACTCAGAGAACTTCTAACCCTATATAATCATTTTTGATATGTTGTGTATTATTTTTATCTTTTGATAATTGTGTATGTCTGTATAAAAACACACATTATCTCCTGCATCAAACTGAAGGATACAAGATATCCTTTCTCTTACATTTTTTACACTTGTGTATTCCCACAGATAGGTGTGAAAGAGGTCCCTATGTGACCTTTTGGTTCATACCCATGAAGAACTGTGGAAGAGGTCGTGAGGCCGGGATAGTCTTGTATACTATTTTTAACCCTGATCTATGGCATGGATCAAGTTTATCTATATAAAATACTTGGTGGTAGGTGATCACCAAGTGTAGTGGATTGGGTCTCGTCTTGATACTGAACATCTAATTTTATATCCACTGTGTTGTTTAATTTCAGTTGTATCTATTTTACTGTTTAATTTAGAAATCACTAAATTTACTTTGATATTTAATCTTTGAAAGAAGTTATAATTGTTTTGACATATTATAATAGCTTCAAAAGTAATTTTAACAACTGATAATAATATTTCTAAGAATTAATCAATCTTTAAAGAAGTTATTTAAAGAGTCAAACTTTCTTAACCATATAACCTTGATTGACTTGGTTGAATTTAAATTTATTGGGGAACCCTTTTAAGAATAATTTTTAAATAGAAATTTTAATATATACTCAATTCAACACCCTCTTGAGTACTCCACTATGACAAACATTAGGTATCAGATGGTGTTTATTAAAATTTTATTTTTGACCCTATTCAACTATGATTTAGATGTACTTTAAAGATCTGTAAATTTATGTTAATTCTAAATTTATCTCTTTATTAAAATATTTCTGTATTATGGATAACAGATTGGAAGGTGCTACAACAAACATACCATCGTTCTTTAATGGAACCATTTATGCTCAACGGAAAATTAAAATGTAAATGCATTTATAATGTATGATCTTTGAAATATGGTCTTCAATTATATATGAATATAATAATCTTTCTACTAATAGAATCAATTGGGATAAACCTACCAAAATTTCCTATAATATCAATTAAAATGCTATGAACGCTTTATACTTCTCTTTAGGAGATGAAGAATTTAATAGAATCTCTTCATGTAAAACTACCCCTGAAATTTGGGATACATTATTTATTTCACATTAAGTAACTTCTAGTGTAAAATAAATGAGTCTTAATACTTATACTATTAATTATGATAAAATTAAACTGAAACCTGATGAACCTATTTCTGACATGAATCTCAGGTTCAACAAAATTTTCAACATAATGATTTCTTTTGAAAGAGAAGTCACAACCAAAGAATAGATCATGAGGATTCTCAGATGCCTACCTGATAGATGGTGAGGAACCTCTGTCTCTATTAGAGAGTCATGCGACATCATTAAAATAACTATAAAATAACTCATTGGAAAACTGATAATGTATGAAGAGGAGTTTAAAGTAAACAAGGAAGAAGAGGATGAACCCAAAAGAAACTCTTTTGCATTCAATACCCCCACCTCTAAACATAATTAAAAAAGGAAATTTGTAGTATCTGCAGAAAGTTCCAACAATGAAAAATCATCACCTAACAGTGATGGGGAGATGGCTCAATTATCCAGAAGTTTTAAGAGATTTTATAAGAAGAAGAACCTTTTTATAAATCCTAACTTCAAGGGAATATATGATCAAAAAGGAAGTAGGAAGAAATATTGGAACAGAAGTTACAATTCTGATGAGATTGTCAGTTATGAATGTATGTGAAAAGAACATATCAAGGAAAAATGTCCCAAGATCAAGAAAATAAATAAATATGAGGATGAAGATAGAAAGTATAAAAAGGAAATGAAAGCAACATGGAGTGCTTCTGAGGATAGTTCAAGTGACTCAGAATCTTCACATGATGAAGAGGCTACCGAATCCAATTTGTTTTTTATAGAAAACACATCTGAGGTAACAATGGAATCTCCTGTATATAATTTCAATTATTATGGAGATGAGAGTGACTATGAAAATATTTCTAATGAAGAAATGTTTGAGTATTATATTATTCTTGAAGAGACATGAAATGTACTAATATATAAATACAAGTATTTAAAGAAACAATATGTTCTAACCTCAACTGATAAAAATGAACTCACTATATAAAGGGAGAAAAATACTCAATTAATCAAAGAGACAATGAACTAAAACTATATAACAAGCAATTGAAAAAGGATCTTGAAATGTTTAATAGTGGTAAGGATAACTTGGTACAAATTCTAGGTAAAGATATTTCTACTAAATATAATACTTTCATTAGATATCAACCTGTTAGAAGAAATTTTGGAAGAAATAATTTTTTTTCTAAATCTAGGACATACAGATTTAATCTCAGTTTAGGAAAACATTTATCTAGTTCGAGTTATGTTACACTCTCTAATGTTTCATGATTTTCTAGACATAATAGTTTTTTTTTCAAATACTTTACATAATTCTTATAAGAAACCTATGAGGCAGATATGGGTTCCTAAATCACTTATCACTAATATTACTAGACCCAAATAAGTATGGTCACCAAAATCTACTTTTATTTGACTATTTTTTAGGAAATATTCTTAAAGAGTACCTATAAAAGTTTATGGTACATGGATAGTGGGCGTTTGAGACACATGATAGGAGAATATTCATGCTTCAAGAATTTAATTAAAATTGATGGAGGACATGTCACCTTCAGTGACAATGATAAAGGAAAGATTATTGTCCTTGGCCAAATCGATAACTCTAAATCAGTTGTGATTTCCAAAGCACTTTTTTTGATGGATTGAAATATAAGTTTCTTAGTATTTCACAATTATGAGATGATGGATTTCATGTAAAATTTGAAAATGATGCCTGCAATGTTTTCAATTATAAAAACAAATTAGTGTTTTCTGCATTAAGAAATGAAAATGGATATTCTATTAACTTACACACTTTAGCTTCCTAAAATGCTTCATGTTTAAGTGTGTTTCACAAATATTCTTGGCTTTGGAATAGGATACTAGGACTTTATTACACATACTCGCTTAGAAATTTGACTAGAAAAAGCTTAGTGAGAGACCTACCCAACCTTGAGTTTCCAAACGATAAAGTGTGTAATCCTTGTCAAAAAGGAAAGCAACAAAAATTTCCTTCAAACCAAAAATAGAAGTGTCAACTTCTCAACCTCTCAAATTGGTTCACATGGATTTGTTTAGACCATATAGAGTTTCCAATTTCAATGGGAAACACTATGTTAATGTCATTGTAGATGACTTTTCTAGATATACATGGACTTTCTTTTTGGCTCATAAAAGTAAAGCCTGCTCTCATTTCACAAAATATTACAAAATTGTAGAAAATCTTAGTGGACATAAAATTAAATCCTTAAGAAGTGATCATCGCCATGAGTTTGAAAATCAAGATTTTGAATCCTTCTACTCACAAAATGTCTATATTCATAATTTCTCTTCCCTTAGAACAAATGAACAGAATGAATTTGTAGAAAGAATAAATAGAACCCTGCAAAAGATTGCTAGAACTATTCTTAGTGAATATGACATACCTATTTACTTTTAGGCTGTAGGTGAAAATATAACATGCTACATAATAAATAGAGTATTGATTCAACCTATCCTTAAAAGAAATCCATATCAGTTGTGTAACAATAGAAAACCCAAAGTTATCAAATTAAAAGCATTTGGTTGCAAATTCTATATCCTTAATACTAAGGAAAATCTTGAAAATTTTGCATCCAAGAGTGATGAAGGAATATTCTAAGGATATTTGATTTCTAGTAAAGCCTGTAGAGTTTTTAATAAAATAACTAAATGTGTGGATGAATCTGACCATGTCAAATTTGATGAAATAAATCCACATGAGCCTAATACCACACTAGAGAACCTAGAGGATGATATATCAAATATGGACATTAATTCAGAATCCCATAACCATCCTTTAAAGTAATATGTGCAAACTTGTAGCTCTAGAAATTCATTAGATTCTGGTCACAATGAAATAGATCCTAACGAAGAACCTGAAATCACCAGTCCTTCTTTTTCTAGAGCAGTTAGAACTCTTAAGAACCATCTTTTAGATGATGTTGTTGGAGACTTAGAAAATGGAACTTAAACTAGAGATTCTCTTTGAAATCAGGCTGAACATCAAGTCTTCTTATCATAACATGAACCTAAAAACAATAATGATAGTATCAATGATGAATTTTTGGTGATGGCTATGCAAGAAGAACTTAATCAGTTTGAAAGGAACAATGTTTGGGAACTTGTTGAAAGACCCAAAGACACATTCAATGAAGGCACTAAATGGGTGTTTAAAAATAGGCAGATGAAGATGGTAATATAGATAGAAACAAGGCTATATTGGTTGTGCAAGGCTATAGTCAAGAAGAAGGAATTGACTATGAAGAAACATTTTTTCTAGTATCTAGACCTAAACACATAATAATTCTATTTGCTTATGCTGGACATCTAAATTTCAAATTATATCAAATGGATTCCAAAAGTGAATTTTTATATGGGTATATAGTTGAGGATGTATTTGTTGAGAAACTCCCTTATTTTACAAACCCTCAGTTTCCAAACCATATTTTTATGTTATCAAAAGCTTTACATGTTTTAAAACAAGCTCCAAGAGCTTGGTATAATAGATTAAGTACTTTTCTTATTTCCCAAGGTTTTAGAAAAGGAATAGTTGATCCTACCCTTTTTATAAAACATATTTCCAATTATGTTTTAGTAGTTAAAATCTATGTAGATGACATTAACTTGGGATCTTCAAAAAATTCTTTATGTATTGAATTTTATAAAATAAAGCAAAACAAATTTGAAATGAGTTTAATGTGTGAACTAAAATTCTTTCATGGATTTTAAATCATTCAAAATAATTATGGTATTATTTTAAATCAAAGTAAATATAATAAAAATCTTATAAATTTTTTTGGATTGGATAGCACTAAAATTATTGAGACTCTAATGAGTACTACTTGTAAGTTAGATCTTGATGAAGACAGAAAATATGTTGATAAAACCACTTAAAGAGGACAGATTGGAAGCTTACTCTACTTAACTAATAGCTGACCTGAAATTATTTTTATTGTGTTTATGTGTTCTTGGTTATAATAAAATCCTATGTAATCTCATTTAAATGCTGTTAAAATAATTTTCAAATACCTCAAACATACTCCCAATCTAGGATTGTTCTATCCTAGAGGAAAATCATTTGAGTTAGTGAGTTATTTTGATACTGACTTTGGTGGTTGTATGTTAGATAGAAAAAGAACCTTTGGAACATGTCACTTTTAAGGAAGGTAACTAGTATCATTGTGTAGTAAGAAACAAAACATTGTTCCATTATCTACTACAGAAGATGAATACATAGCTTCTGGCAGTTGTTGTGCACAAATTTTTTGGATGAAACACACATTACTAGATTATAAAAAAATCAATTCAGGCATTTAACAATAAATTCTGATAATAAAAGTGCTATTAACATCTCAAAAAATCATCTTTCACACTCTAGGAAAAAACAAATAGATGTAAGACATCAATTTTTGAGAGATCATTATAAAAACGGTCACATCACTTTGGAATTCATTGGAACTAAATATCAGCTTGCTGATATATTCACCAAGCCACTAAATTATGAAATAATAGATTACATCAAACATGAATTGGGAATGATAAATCCTATGTAGTAAATATAATATTTCAGAGTTTATGTTTTCACAAGTCACTGTCTTGATATTACTGTTTAACTCTAACAGTTCTACAATTTTACTAACTCAAGACATTTTGTTTCATGTTTAAGGTCTCATAGTTACTATTTCTTGGTTACTGTCTGGAACTTACTGTCTCAAGACTTGCTGTATCATGTTTACAGTCTCACAGTTACTATTTCTTGGTTATTGTCTGGCACTTACTATCTCAAATAATACGGTAACACAGTTTCAAAATCACACTTTTACGGTATCACTTTGAATTCTTGTTACAATCTCACCATGAATGAATGTTACGGTCTCACCGTGAAGACTTGTTACAGTCTCACCATAATTATTTTTTATTGTTTTATTTATAAATTAAATCATGTATCACGGTAATTCATTTTCTTTACTTTCCCTCACTTTTTATCCCGGGATGCTTGATATCCCTAAATGATAAAATAGAAGAAGTTTCACTCGATCTCTCTTCTCTCAAATCATAACCCCTCATTCAACACTTCTCTCTCTTGAAAATTTGGTGAATTCCTAGGATAAAATTCCCTTCGTCGAAAACTCCTGAGAAGCATAGTTTAATGAAGAAGTTGAATATCATGCTGACGTTAGAACCCTAAGGCCCTCTGAATCCGAACTTTGTTAACAGAGTTGTGGTACCTGAAAAGGAGATACACCCTAAGGGGATTCTATCAAGTAAGTATTTTGTGTTGAATGTTCTAACCTAGAAATTCTGGCTTGGTTGGTTTACAAAGAAGGATTGGCCTATTTATCCGATGCTATTTGCCCAGTTTTACCAGAATTGTCAATTATATTTTGATTCCAAAGTTGGTAATGTTGTACGAAGTTGGATCAATGGTCAGATTTGTACCTTTTCTTCGAGGTTATGGGTTTCTTGCCTTAGGATACCTCATGAGGGTATTTTTGAGGACTACAATAGAGGTCCTCCACCTCCAAGTGAGTTCTTCGTTATGGAATAAGCTTTGATAAGTTTAACTAGAAATGAAACCAAGAGGAGAGCCATAGCTTCTGAGCTAGATGGTGAATCTAGACTCGTGTTTATGTTTTTTCAGAATTTGATTAGCCTTAGAAAAGGTGATTTTTCTGTACTCAAGTATCATGATTTATTTTTGATACATCTCATAAAAAATTGACATAAGATCAACCTTTGCAAGTATATTATACACCATATCTGTGAGTTGATCAAAGCAACCTCCAAATCAACCTCCCTATTTTATTCATGGATTATCTTAGGTATGCTTTATGCAAAGGTTTTGGTTGGACCAGATGAAGAATCCATTAATGATTATGAGTTCTGTCTCTTGAAAGTTAGGGTAAAGAGAATGCAAATCAATTGGAATCCATGGAGGAAAGCATGTGTGGAAGATAATGATAGATTTTATGAAAAGTTTAATCGAGTGGAAACACATTAAAACCTAAGGATATTCCAGATCCTGGTTTAGAGCTAGATGAAATTTTTGAA
This sequence comes from Viscum album, assembly GCA_963277665.1. Lineage (NCBI taxonomy): Eukaryota > Viridiplantae > Streptophyta > Magnoliopsida > Santalales > Viscaceae > Viscum > Viscum album. The sequence goes on along the minus strand of OY728120.1, from coordinate 1,758,096,505 downwards.
TATTATGATAAGGAAGCAGAATAAGAGGTTTTTGTACCTCTGGGAGAAACTATTCTGGTTATGGAAGATAATGAATCTTCTCATCAAGTCTTATTTGAAAAGGAAGTGCTTGTTACTGAAAAATTTGTTTCCCTGGAAGAAAAACTTGCATTAAAAGAAGAAATTGTTTCTAAGGTAAGTGTAATGAATGTTTTATAATATCATATAGAAGTAGATATTCATGTTGTGCAAGAATCTTCCCTTGAGGAACTCCTAGAGGAACAATTTGTCCCTAATGTTATTCCTTTTGCTGAAGAGAAAATGGAGCAAGCCATTGAGTTGGCTAGAAAGGAAATTACTGAGGAAATAATGGTTAAAATCATGGAAATAGATCAAGGATTTAAATCTCTCAATCCTGAGAAAGATCCACCTATTGAGGTGGATAATCCCCCCAATCTAGAATCTATTGAAGTACCTAATTAGATTAATCCAAGATCAATGGATATATGGTATAAATTACCCAGTTATTTTGATGTGAATGATTCCCAGGAAGTCTCAGTTAAAGGAATTAATCTGTCTACTATGTTTCATTTGAAACTGACATCTGCTCCTTAAGATATCCCTACAAGGAACCTGAGCCTATCTTAGCTTCTATTCTATAACCCTCAAAATAATCTCAAAACTTGGTAAATAAGGATGATCTAAAATCATTTGTAGATACCCTTTTGGCTGGAGTTGAAAAACTCATGAATACCCAACCGGCTTCTATAACCAATATAAGTTAGAGAGATGCTGCCCTATTGTTGGAAAAGGTTATATAGAAGATTCAACCCAAGATTCTTTATGATATTTAATAATTCAGAGTTGAGAATAAACTGCTTAGTGATGAAGTAAAAACTCTAAGCGTTATGGTTGAAGAAATGTAGAGAGTGATATCCTCAAGACCAGAACCTGTTTCTTATCCTATTGAGGATATTTTTAGTTAGACCCCACAGGATGCAGCCTCCCCAATTCAACCTCATATAACATCCTTAGCTGAAAATGTGTCTGAAAGAAACAAGAAGATTATTCAAGAGATGAATGATCTTGTTATTATACTTAACTTGTTAATTGATGAGTATAAGGGTTGACTATAGAAAGTTATAAATCAATTGAAATCACTTACCTCAACTATCACTACTTCTCGTACTTCCAGACAATCATCTCAACCTTCATTAGAGAGTGATATGCTCAGAACAGTTGTCAAAGAAGAACTTCAATCTGTGATTAGTGGATTTTCCAGGAAATCTCGATATGAAGTTATCAAGAACATTGACATAGTTTTTGATTTGGTGAGAATTAATTCCAAGCATTCCAATGATTCTTAGAATGAAATTTCCAAGATGGTGGAATTATACTTCAATTGGATCTTCTCTAAGAATGACATGACAAACCACTTCAAGTACCTTGTAAAGAATCTGAGGATTCCTCCTATAACTCAAGCTTTCAAAACTCAAGTCCAAAAGATCAAAGATTTCAATACTTTGTTGGATAAGTTTATAGAGAACAAGGATGACTTTGAGAAAGTAATGTAGTATGGTGGTGATATCATTTTTGACTTCATCAAACTCTTGCGGCCTTATCCTCAAGTTCAGAGTACTACCATTGTCGCTCGTGCAGCTACACCCCTAAAATATAGTTTTCCTACCTTCTCATCCTCTTCCCTAGCCTCCACATCTATGTCTGTCTCTTAGGCTCTGAGTCATATCAGGCCTGTAATCCTTGATAAATAGTTTCGTTGGTCTTCTACTACACCTACCTTGGCCCCTTATATTTTCTAAGGACTCCCTTTACCATCTTTGTCCACTGGTTCAATCCCTTCTTCTACTTCTACCTCTGCTCATATGGATTCTTCTTCTGATGCAGAAGCCAAGGGAAAAGAGAAGACAAGCCAGTGCTGAAGAACAATGACCAATATCTATTGATAGGGATGTTTTGTGTATTCTCGTTCCTTAATATTGTAAATGACACCTTTTATCCATCTAATGCACTGTTCACTTTCATTTTCTACTTATTATTTACTCCTTTTGATAATCCCAATAGGGGGAGATATATGAATTCTATCTAAACACTAGATGCACATTAAAAAAGAGACACATTACCTAAGAATAAATCTTCCACACACATGATTTGTGATCATCAAAAGGGGGGATATTGTTGGACTCCTCATGTATTAATCACATTTTAATGATCAAAAGTCATATACATTATGTAAATCCTGTTAATCTTATTTAATCTACCTAGAATCATATGTACATATGATTAGTTTTTTTATGCCTTAAATAATTATTGTAAACTATTTTGTTTCTAATTAAATTATCTTATGAATGATTAAGTTTAATTCATTCTATGAATATCATGGTTTATGTCTATGTACAGAGACCTGACTATGTCTGATAAACTGTGAGTCTACCACCGGTGGAGTTTTTCTGGAAAAGGACCTAGAAACCATAACCATCCAGACACCAAAACCATCAAGACACCGTGACCATAGAGACACCATAACCATCCTAACACTGTGACCATCGAGACACCATAACCATATAGACACTGTGACCATCCAGACACCGTGACCATCCAGACACTATGACCATCTAGACACGGTGACCATCTAGACACCGTGACCAGAAACCATGATCCAAACGCCACATCTATGCTGCCAGTTCCTTATCTCTATACAACTATGCCATCATATCTGTCTCATCACTAAAATACAATGAAGGCGACACCATTTCAAGGAGACACTATATCATGGAGAAACTGTTTATAGAAAAACTATGACACTGTTTCTTAATCTTCTTTGTCGTTTTTCAATTTAATTTCAAATGGTCACATTTGAAGATTTTAAATGCACTGACATAATTAATGTTCCTTTGTAGACATGTCACATGACACAACAAGGTATGAGGTTCAGAATACATGCATCCTGTCAGCTCCAAACCATGCATTCCAAGAATAAAAAAGAACAACGTGGACAAAAGGAAAAGAAGTGATCGTGGGGACTATAGAAACAACCGTGACAACCAAAAAACAAGTGTGTGCGTGATAAAAAAGAAGCATGAGCATACATGAAAATTTACCAGGCTAAAGAACACATGAATCATACTATAATCTTATAGTTGAGAGAATTTCAGCATTATCAAATCCATGAAGAACACGAGACAGATTTAGCTGACTTACGATACTCTATTTTCCACAAGGGGACACGATTTGTTCATCTGCTTCATCCCAGAAATCCAGAGCTTCATAGATTAACACTCAAAGGACTTCTAACCCTATATCATCATTTCTACCCTATTATGTTTTATTTTTATCTTTCGAGTAGTGTGTGTGTTGGTATAAAAACATGCACTATCTCCAGCATCAAACTTAAGGACACAAGATATCCTTCCTCTTACATCTTTTTACACTTGTGTATTCCCATAGATAAGTGTGGAAGAGGTCCATGTGTGACTTGTTGGTTCATACCCACGAGGAACTATGGAAGATGGTGGGGGACTTGGACAGTCTTGTGTACTATTTTTAACCCCGATCCAGTGTCTGGATGAAGTTTATTTTTATAAACTGCTTGGTGACAGGTGATCACCAAGTGGAGGTGATAAGGTCTCGGCTGGAGACTGAACCGCTTATTTTATATCCACAGTTTTGTTTAATTTTAGTTGTCTCTATTTTACTGTTTAATTTAGAAATCACTAAATTTTCTTTGATAGTTAATCTTGGAAAGATGTTATAATTGTTTTGCATTAGTATAATAACTTCAAAATTAATTTTAATAACTGATACTAAGATTACTGAGAATTAATGAATCTTCTAAAAAGTTATTTAAACAGTCTAACGTCTATAAACATATTACCTTGATTGATATGTCTGTATTTAAATTTATTGAGGAACCCTTTTATGAATACTTTTTAAACAGAACTTTTTAGATACTCAATTCACCCCCCACTTGAGTATTGTACTCCGACCAACACTCCCCATCTCACAAGAAATCTACCCAATAATCTTCCCATAGATTTCATCATGATCACCATCTCACTAGTATTCTTGGGTACAACCTAATGACTAGGATCCACTGAAGATGATGGTAGTGGTGGAATTCTCTAAGATGTTGATTAGCTAGGGTCTTGAATTTTTTTATTCTTGGTATTCTTATATTTCAAATGGTTAAGGTATATTAAATGCAAAAAAATGAAAAACAAAAAGCCTTTTACAAAAAAGAATAATAAAAACTAGAACAATGTATATATGTTTGAAACACTTATCAAGGAGAAATTGTAAAATAATTACATTACCATTTTATACATATAATTATCTCAAACTTCATTGTCCTCATTATTATAAAACTCCATTGCGTCGATTCCTTCATTTTCACCCTCTCTTAAAAGTTCTACCGTTTTGATATTTTCATGAATAATCTAGTAAATGTTTTTTGGTTGATGAGGTTCACTATCACAAAACACCAATTGATATTCTGCTCCCATATCATATAACTTTTTATGATTTAAGTGAATAACAACACTCAAACCTTCATTTATTTCTTCATCCACATAATAAACCATTTTCACTTTTGAAGGAAAGACAAATTGATCAAGTTATTCAAGCTCATTAGTATCCATAAAATGAGGGAAGTTGATATAAGTAAAATGTAATTAATGTTTAATTATATCCCTATCAATGTTTACCCAATTATATTTGAATAAGCCAATTGAAAACAACCCATGATTGTTTAATCCAATTATATCATTTAGCTTCCCAGAGTATCTTACCTCTTCAAATGTGAATACACAACTATTTTCAGTTTTTAGGTATTCTTCATAATAAATTGTATGAAACCTAAATCCATGAATATTATTGTCTTCGAATCTTTGAGACTTCCTTAGAGGACCTCAACCCAAAAACATAAAATAATTCTATATTTTATCTTGATTATCAACACTAATTATCTAGAAAAAATGTATAATCTTTTAAATTTAACATATATAAAATAAATAGTTGTTAATAATATGAATTATTATATACAGAAATTATTATTGAACCATTTGAAAATCTCCTTATTAACATATTTTTTTAATTCTAGATCATTTTGAGCTCGACCCCTTATTTTCCTCTTTGTTTAAAATTTTAATGGCCTAAACATTTGTGGTCCATTATTTTGTAATAATCCAGTGTTTGGGTTGTTTTGGGAGAGAATGGTGGCTCATTTCAAGAATTTTCTAAATTTCCAGTTTTTCCATCGGTGAGTTGCGTAGGTAGATCAATGTAAATGGGTTGGAGTCAGTAGCTAAATGTTAGTGTGTTGGCATTAGTAGCTCAATAATAGTGACTCAGGGCATTGGTAGGTCAATGAATTTGTATGTCATCTATCTGTTGCTGAGGCATCGGTGAGTCATGGCATTGGTAGGTCGGGTGTTGGTGAGTCACGCATCGGTTAGTCGTGTCAGTGAATCTTTATTAGCGAGTCGTGTTAGTGTATCAGCATTAGTGTCTCATTCGTCGGTGATTCAGGCACTAAAAACTCACGTTGGGGACTCACCCATCTGGGAGTCATTTCCAGTTTTTCCCAATTTTTCTAGTTTCACCCAATTTATGCATCCTTTGAGATTAATTGAGATTAATGTGGTATTTTTGGAGTTTTTGGTCGTTTACAATGGTATTTATCATCTAAAACCCAAAATATTCTTTTCACTCCAAAACCACATGGTCTTGACCACGATTTGACTTTAATGTCATTTGAGCCATTTTCTCATATAGATTTATGATCTGGCCTTTCTAAATCAAAAATCCTATGTTCCTTTGAACCCTTCTTCTTTATCTTAATGTGTCGATATCCATTCTTACCCAAGGAGTCATGCATTTGTGGTGTAGCGGTTTGTTCAGTTTTCCCCTTGAGTCTTTCCTACTACTCACACGAACCCCTATTTTGGAATAAGGAAGAATTGTTGATCGTTTGTTGTTCCAGGTAGGGATTTCCTTCATCTCGCTTTTAATTATGTATCATGCGGGGTGAGTGTACTCATGTACCCTTGCGAATACGGTTGGACCCTTATTTAAGTAATAGTATAATAAGTAATAAATAAGGGGTTGGGAAGATGATTTTGATCACTTTGTTTTATATGTTATCCATGATTCATGTAATGTTTTGTAAGGGATGCATGCCTTCTGAAAATCATGGACATTGGTAGTCTCTATTTTTTCACTTGTATAGGATGTGAATACTTGTTTTTTATACTCTGTGAATGACCGTATGATTTTGAGAATGGTTAACCATGTATATTAGGTTAAATAAATGAATTCCCCATAATCAAACTTGATCTATGATAACCCTGTTTTAATAATGTGAAATTAAATAATGAGTGATGCTAAATATGAATAAACCTTGCCTTGTTGGTGTGGTTGTGTGCTGTGTGTGGTTCAGTTCATCATTTTGTCTATAGTGTTTGTGTGGTGTTGTGGCTGGGAGTGTGGTTGTGTGTATGGGGTGCTACGGGCTGTTTGATGGAATCTCAAGATGTGAGATTGATTGATTGTGAAATTGATGAACTTGTTATATAGTGGGACTACATATGTGTAGTGGTTAGGAAGTGAGGATGTAGGAATAGTTTTTTTCATGTTCATGTCTATGGGTATACTATGCATGGTGTTTTTGTACATTGGGGAAACCCAAAGTGGTTGAAATATGGTGTGAAGGGGATTTTACCTATTGAGAGGAAGGATAGGGAAGCATGAATTGGAAGAATGATGGTGGTAGTGGTTGAATGGGTGTTCAAGATAGGGGAGTGTGTAGTGGGACAACAAGCTGGGTGAGTTTTGTTTTTTTAATGGGTGTTAGAATGGATTATTTTTCCTGGGCCCTTATTCCCTTGATTGGATTTGGCAGCGGTTGGTATGGTTTCTTTGCCTTATAACATTTGTAGTGTTTTGGTAGTTATCCAGGTAAATATGGAATTAAATAAATAATTAATTGATATAACATAATTAAAATTAGTTAAATGAATTATATGGGGGAATTTTTCCAATTGTGGCTTGCCATGAAGTGGTGTTCATTTATCAACTTACAAAAGTGACTGTCGTTTGTGGTGGTGCAAGCATGTCGGATTGCCAAAAAGGGCAGTTTTGGTGTGGTCTGGTTTTTGTTTTTAAAACCCATAGGATTGGGCTGAGTTTTTGGTACCTATATATATATACATGTAGTTACTTTCAATTTCTATATACACCCCACCCATGTTGAGAACTACATGCTTTAAACCCCTATTTTTATGGAGGGGGTGTCCTTTCCCAACATCCTAGTGTGAGGATGGATGACTGGTTATTGGCTCTTCTCCACTCCCTCTTCTAGGAATTGGTATCCCTAGACTCTTTGGGGAGGTTGTTGGGTGGTTGTGAGGTTCATGTGTCTATGGACGAGGTGTGCTTCCCAGGTTTCATCGGGATGGGTTGTGTGGTGATTCCTAGGTGTCTTTGGGTTGGGGTAGTGGTTTGTGGCCAAGTTGTTTGTGGGAGAGTTGTGTTGTTGTATGTGGGACAAGTGTGTGTGGGAAGGTTGTGAAAATGGGGCTTGTGGAAGAGCGTGGTTGTGTTAGTATGTTCTTCATTAGGAATGAGTTGTTAACCATCAGAAAGTGGTGTGGGGTACCCAAATATTGTTATGCTTAATACTTTAATTTACTTGACTTGCATTATTTTGTGAGTGTTCCTTGGTGAGATTACGGTGGATAGTATAACTTATTGGTGGCTTTTGAGTTCCAGATATTTTCTCATAGGGGCATTAATATGCTTCTCCCACTTGTGCATGGGTGACTTCGGTTTATTCTTATAGAGTATACTCGTATGGTCACCCTATATATAAAAAGCAATTTTTAGGGATTTAGGGATATTACGCGAATAGTGATGGACCTTACTACCTCAGATGTTAGGGATGGTTTCTATGTCACTACATAGTTTTATTTTGGTACCTAATTTGGATTTTTCTTTGTATTTCTTGTAGTTTTACTTTAAACAATCAGGTGGGATGGATTTTGGTTTATTTATATGTATGTGTCATGGAGTTGTTTGAGGTCGATACATCTTATCTCCTGATCTTGGTTCCTATAGAAAGGGTTATGCCTCAAATTTTTGTGAGATTTCAATACCCATGGGGCTGGTCTCCACCCTGGGGTCTATTGGAGATATGAATCGGGGTTCATTATCTCTCCTTCATCTTGAGGAAGGATGGTATTCACTTCTAGAAATCCCTTCACTCATCTTAGAGAAGGTGGGTCATGGCAAAATGGTATCAGAGGATGATGGTTGAGAAATATGATGGAGTTTGTAGTTAGGATTAATAAGTATTGCATTGGTTGGTAGGGCAACAATGTTTGGTCATTTTGGTTCATGATGTAGGCTAGGGAATATCAGCTAGGACATGGGATTTTAGGGCCCCCATGATCTGATGCAAGGACTCTACACTTATCGAATGACCAAGTGAGGCTATATCATTTTCGGGGTAGAGACCCTAGGAAAGGTGCATGTATCATGGTGACTTATGTTCTTGTTATTTAAGAGTTTTCAAGAAATTAAAATAAATAATGAGTTAAAATGTATCCTAAAAAAATTCCATACTAATTGGGCTTAGGATTTCCTGGTTTGCCTTTCAACCATGGAACTCGGTCATCGTCCATAAGTGGCTCGAGCATTAGAGGTTCAACTGGATGACCTGGTCGACCAACAGATGGCTGACCCACTGGGGAGGATTATCAGTGGAAGAAGATCCTTTGTGATTTCCAGTGGTAGAAACTTAGAAATTTTAAAGGTAGAGTTTTAGATACAGAGATGAAGAGTTGGATTGAGGAGATGATGATCACCTTTAGCTTGATCCGGGCTCTGATAGAGTTCTGGGTTCCCCTATTAGTGATCCCGATGATGGGAGCTTCACATCAGTAGTGGATACTTTACCTCAGGGAGAGGAAAGAGACCAATGTTTCGTAGGATGAATTTGAGGTATTTTGGGGGTAATTTCCCTCTTTGATGATGAAGGCAAAGAAATGATAGGAACTAATATCCCTCTAGTAGGGGATTTTGTCAGTGTGGGAGTTGGGGGTCAAGTTAAGGATCTCTTTATCTTTTCTGCAGAACTCATTCTAAATGAGGAGTCACGGGTGAGACATTTAGAGGAGGCACTACTTCATTCCCTCTAGTATGTGGTTACTCCCTTCACCCAACCATTATAATTAGAGGTTCAGAAGAAGGATGAGGCAGTGTAAAGGATTCATTCATAAGGAGGTATATTGTGAGAGGTGAGATAACCGAGTTCTAAAAAAGGGAAGGATGTCAGTCGCATTTCTCCAATGTCCAGACCTTATAGGTTTCGACTGGTAAGGATCCAACCCCATCAGTTTTAGTTTCGACCTTATGGTCCTTGTCCTTTTCCCATAGGATTGGTACTAAGGTTTTTCTTTTGTGGAGGCTATCAGCACCTTCTGAGTAAGTTCCCAATTCAAGCTCAGTACGGTGGAGGTAGGAAGGTCCAGCACCCGCTTCAATAGTAGTTTACAGCTAGGCCATTTCAGCAGTAGGTACAACAACCTAATACTCCACTAAGGGGAGATAGAATAGGTAGGGGATGACCTCAAGGAATTGTATAGGAACCCCAACCCAAGAATAGTCATGGAGGTAGCTGAAAGAAAAGGATAAGATGATTTGGTTATGGTTAGTTTCACGCCATAGAGGTAGTAGTTCCAGTTGGGACATAGATCGTTCGAGGTGTGATCATTTGTTTTCTGCACCCTTGTTTTCATATTGTTTTATTATGAAGATTAAAATCTTTTTTTTTCATCCAGTATAGCCTATCCTATGGGATTAGAAATATAGAGACTTTATTCTCCCTTTCTATTGAGTACACCAATTAGAGTTCATACCAGATTTTATGATGTTTTTTGGGTATGTCGACTGATGTTTGGGCCACATTAGTCCAGTGGGGATCTATTTTTGATATAGATCTATCCATGCGATGTTATCTATGGCATCAACTAGTTTTACTCTGTGCGTGTTGTTTTGGACCACCTCTAGAGAAGAGTCGTGGTTTCAGACCTGGGTAGCCAGCGTGTATCTTTTGTTCATGATCATAGTTGTCGGATGGGCAGTCAGTGTGTGGAGCCCTTCCATTGCATGTTATCCAATATGTCGGTTGAATTGGTTGATTCTAAGATAGAGGAGGTATTAATATTTTTTAGGGAGTTCTTGGTTTTTCCCCAAGGAGGTTGTAACTCTACCACCTCGACGTGATGTTGAGTTTAGGATAAACTTACAAACCAGTGGTAATCTAATTTTGATGGATCATTATTGGATGTCTCCTACTGAGCAGCAAGAGTTGCAGATCTAGATTGGCGATCTAATGAAGAAGGTATTTACCCGAATGTGTGTGTCACCATCGGGTTCTCTGGTCTTGTTTGCAAAGAAGGAAGATGGTGTTGTGAGGATGTGTATAGACTATCAGATTTTGAATCAGGTAACGTTCTAGAACCATTACCCTCTTTGGTGGATAATGATCATTACTACTAGATGATGGGAGTAAGTTGGTTTTCGAAGGTTAATCTATGGTTTGGGTATCACCAGTTGTGGTTGAAGGAGGGTTACATCCTGAAGAATGCTTTTCGGTGTAGGTATGTGAATTTCTAGTTCGTGGTTATGTCGTTCAGTTTTATAAACTCACCATCTATGATCATGGGGATTATGAAATCTATATTTTGTGAGTTCCTAGAACATCTCATCAACATATTCATCGATGAAATCATGATCTACTCAAATTGAGAGGAGGAACATACCGTGCATCTCAGGACTGTCCTATAGGTCCTTTGGCCCCACCAGCTCTATGGAAAGTTGTACAAGGGAATGTTTTGGACATGAGAGGTCCATTTACTTGGACATGCGGTGTCTCAAGAGGATTTAGTAGTGGATCCATTGATGGTTGAGGTAGATTTTTCTTGGGAAACATCCATGAATGTGGAAGAGGTTCATAGTTTTCTTGGTCTGGCAAGCTATTATTGGATTTTCGTACATGATTTCTCTGGAAGAGTAGCTCCATTGACAAATTTGATTAGAAAAGGACAAGATTTTGTGTAGAGGAACTAGTTCCGGGAAGTGTTCAGCTATCTGAAGGGGAAGTTGGTCATTTCCCTAGTGGCTAGGTTTCCAGAGGAAGGGGTGATATTCAAGGTGTTTTGTGATGCTTACCATTTAGGCTTAGTACATGTGCTGATGCAGTAATGGGGAGTGATCTCTTATGGGTCTAGGTAGTTACTTCCCCATGAACGTAACTATTCCACCCAATATTTAGAGCTAGAAGTTGTCATGTTTTTGCTAATGTTATGTTGGAATTAACTCATTGGGGAGCATGTTGTGGATTTCATGGATCACATGATCTTGGGGTACGTCATTTCCCAATGAGATATGAACTTACGATAGTGGAGGGTGATGGAGTTTCTCTAGGATTATGATTTTGAGATCTCTTAAAAATAAGGAAAGGGGAATGTTGTGGCCGATTCATTGAGTAGGAAGTCACATAAGGAAGTGGTTTGGGAAAATACAAATACTTGGAGAGAAATAGAGAAGTTGGTTGGCATGCACTTAGATGTAGGAATGGATGGCGGTAGAGTATGTCTATTTTAGATGGTGGTGGAGTCATATCTATGGCCATAGGTGGAAGAGTCTCAGTGGGGATACTCAGAGGTAGAGGTAATGCATGATCGCTTTGACCAAAGTGATGCTCTAGGGGGGATACATAGATGATGGTTAGAATTGGATGTTGTTCCATGGGAAGAATTTTTTTTCCATGGAGATGAAAGAGGGAGTTCATTGTGAGTTTCATATCTCACCCCTAGAGATACACTAGGGAGTTTTGAAGATGTATTTTGGCATGAGGGAATAGTTCTTGTGGCCCAGGATGATGCATGCAGTGGCAGAGTTTGTGGCAAGGTGCTTGGGGTCCCAGAATGTAATGGCTAAGAAACATGTTCCTGGTGGTTTGTTGTACCCCTTAGATATCCCCATGTTGAATTGGTATGGAGTCTCAATGAATTTATTCATAGGGATACCCAGGACTCAGGGAGGCTACTATGTAATCTGGGTAGTAGTTGATCAATTGATGAAGTCATCTGAATTCTTATAAATCTAGGAGTTGAGCATAGTAGATTCCTCAGTGCAGAGGTATGTGGATGAGGTGGTGTGGCTGAATTTAGTTCAAGATCCATCATATCATATTAGGATACATGTTTTACATTACGAGTCTGGAAAGAATTATAGTATGCCCTTGGAACTCAGTTACGCCTTAGCATTGTTTTCCACCCTCAAATATATAGATTGACAGGGAGGACCATCCAAATGTGGGAGGACATGTTGAAAGTATGTGTTCCAGATTTTGGAGTGTAATGGGTATGATATTTTCCCTTGGTAGAGTTTTATTAGAATAATATCTATCATTATACCATTGGCATGGCACTGTTCGGAGCCATTCATGAGATACCTTGTCGTTCACCCTTGTATTGGATAGAATTCAAGGAGGTAGTAGTTCTTGGTTCAGACATGGTACAGAGTATGATAGAGAAGGTGCAACATGTCCATGAGAGGATGAAGGTATCACACGACTTGCAAAATTCATATTTTGATCGCTGGAGAAGGCTATTGGACTTCATGGTTGGGGACCACATGTTCTTGAAGGTTTCCCCTCAATGTGGGCAGTAGAGGTTCAACAAGGGGAGTAAGATTTCCCTCAGGTTCATCGGAAACATCACGGTTTTTGAATGAGTTGGTAGGGTGGCATACTAGTTTATTTTTCCACCACAGTTAAGGATTACCCATGAAGTCTTTCTTGTCTCCCAGGTTCGTCGTTATCTTCAAAATGACTCCCATGTCATTTACTAGGGAGATATGGATATCGAGGATGATGAAAAGTTTGTGGAGTGGCTAGTGGAGATCCATGATCATCAAGAGAAGGTTCAAGGATGGACAATTCCCTTGTTTTGTGTTCTTTGGAGGCATGGTGGCCGGAAGGAGAGTACTTTGGAAAGGGAAACATAGATTTGTGCTCAATGACCAGAGTTGTTTTGAGCTTTTCCTGTTCTATTTTCCTTGTGATGTAATGATAGAAGCATGATTTCTATGATATGAGTTATTTATTTGTCCTGTGATGTGTGATAAGTTTCTGACATATGAATAAGGGAAGACTTGATTCTGAATCGAGACACATTAATGAAGATGTGATTAAACCCAAGAAGGTGAGTGAGTGCCACTCAAAGAATATAGTACCTTAATATGGAGAAATGGATTAATTTATTCATGTCTTTTGGGATTTTTGATTTTTGTGTTTATGTGGTTCTTTGGGTTAGTAGATAATGGAGGAGTTGTTCTTGTATGGTGAGGATTCACTCCAACTTTCGAACAACACATGGTGTTTTTTCATGAGATTTATCTTACGGGTGGTTTTTCATACCCCTCTTTATTCAGGGTTTTCTTTTAAATTATCAAGGGTGAGAGAAGTTTGAGAGGAATCTGATGTAATGGACTGGATCGCCATGGTCCATTACATAGTCAAAATCTAGTGGTTAGGGTGTTCTAGGAGACAATGGTGCCTCATTTCAAGAGTTTTACAAATTTCCATTATTTCCATCGGTGAGTCGCATCAGTAGCTCAATGTTGGTGGGTCGGTGTTGGTATCTCAACAACAGTGGGTTGGCATCAGTAGCTCAACATCGTTGACTCTGGTCATTGGTAAGTCAGGTGTCAGTAGGTTGATGCGTCATTAGGTTGGGGTGTTGGCAGGTCGGGCGTTTGAGAGTCAGGCGTCGATAAGTCACGTTGGTGACTCACTGTTGGTGACTCACATTGGTGGCTCATCCGTTGGTGATTCAAGCCTTAGTGACTCACATCAGTGACTCACCCATTAGTGAGTCATTTCCAATTTAACCCTGTTTTTCTTGTTTATACGCTTTGACATTTCATTTGATGTTAATTGAGTTAAATATCATATTTAATGAATTTTTGGGCCTTTTCAAATGGTAACTATCTCCTAAAAACATGAATCATCCTTTGGATCCTCAACTGAATGGTCTTGACCATGATCCAACTTTAGTGGCCTTTGAAATAGTTTCCCCCATAGATTTAGGATCTAGGCTTTCTAAAGCCTAAATCCTCTCTTCCTTTGAGCCCTTCTTATTTATATTGATGTGTCAATATCCTTTCTTCCCTAAGGAGTCATTCACCAGTGGTTTAGTAGTTGGTTTGGTTTTCCCTTGGAGTCTTTCCTGTTTCTCATGTTTCCTTCTGTTTTGGTGCAAGGAATAATTGATGATCTACTATTATTATGGGTTGGTATTTCCTTTGTATTTATTTTAATTTTGTATCATGCGGTGTTGGAGTAATCATGGACCCTTGTGAACACGATTATACCCATATTTAAGGAAGATAATAAGAAGAATATATAAGGGGTTGGGAAGATGATGATGATCTATTTGTTTTATATGTTATCCTTAATCCATGTCGTGTTTTGTAAGGGCCGTATTCCCTCAAAAATCATGGTCATTGTTGGTCTTTGTTTGTAAACTTATACGGCTTTTGAATAATTATGGTTGATACTCCATGAATGACCATATGATTATGAAATTGGGTAACCATGTATATTTGGTTAAATAAATGGATGCTTTAGGATATAAATTATTCTGTGAGAACCCTGGTTTTATCAAGTGGAATTAAAGAATGAGTAATTCTAAATATTAATAATCCTTGATTTGTTGGTGTGTTCGTGTGATGTGTGTGGTTCTATTTGGACTTATGTCTATTGTGTTCATGTAGTGTTGTGGCCAGGAGTGTGGTTGTGAGTATGGGATTGTAAAAGTGGCATTATGGAATCTCGTGTTAAGAGACTGATTGATTATCGAATGTATTAACATGTAATCTAGTGGGATTTCATCTGGGATGTCATTGGGTAGAATTGATTTCAGGACTAGGTTGTGTCATGTTCATGTTTATGGGGTGCTGGGCATGGTGTTGTTGTACAATGGGGCTACCCAATGTGGTAGTAATAAGGTGTTCTGGGGGTTTTAATTATTGAGAGGAAGGGCTGGGCAGCATGACTTTGAAGAATGATTGTGGGAGTGGTTTAACGAGTGTTCAATAGAGGGGAGTGTGCAATGGGACTGCAAGCTGGGTGAGTTTTTTTATGAATGAGTATTAGAATGGATTATTTTACCTTGGACCTTCTTTCATTGTTTGTCATTGGATGTGGTTGGTATGGTTGCTTCATCATATAATGTTTTTAGTGTTTTGTAGTTTCCTAGGTAATGATGGAATAAATAAATGAATGAATTTATAATACAGAATGAGAATTGGTTAACTAAATTGGGTGGGGGTATGTTTCCAGTTGGAGATTGTAGTGAAGTGGAGTTCATTTTTCACATTATAGAAGTGACCATCATTCATGATGGTACATGCATGTAGGGTATTCAAAAAGGGATGTTCTAGTGTGGGTTAGATGTTGGTTTGAAAACTCATAGGATTGGGTTGAGTGTTTGGAACATATATATATACATGTAGTTCCTTGTGATTTCTATATGCACCCCACCCGTGTTGAGCACTACGTGATGAACACCCCCAATTATATGGGGGAGGGTTCCCTATCACAACATCTTGGTGGGAGGATATATGGATGTTTATTGGGTCCTATCTTATTCCTCTTATAGGCATTGTTATCCCTAGACTCTTTGGGTAGTTTGTGGTGTGGTTGTGAGGCACAGGTGTCTTCAGGTGAGGTGTGCTTCGTAGGTGTCTTTTGGGATGAGTTTTGTGGTGATTCCCAGGTATCATTGGTATGGTGTTGGGGTTTCTGACCCAAGTGTTTTTGTGGAATATGAGATGAGGTATGTGGACCACATGTGTGCGGGAAGGTTTTGATAGTTGGTCTTATGGAAGAGCATGGAAGAGTTAGGACGTTTGACTTTAGGAATGAACAGTTAACCAGTGGGAAGTGGTGTGAGGTACCCAAATATAGATGTTCTTACTACTTTACTTTACTTTACTTGCTTTATTTGGTGAGCACACCTTGGTGAGGTTTGGGTGGATAGTATACCTTGTTAGGTTCTTTTGAGTTCTGGTTGTTTTCACACTTGGGAATTAGCATGCTTCTCCCACTTGTGCATGGTTGACTTTGGGTTTTCCCTTTTGAGAAGACTTTTATGCTCACCCTATGTACATAAAGATGTTTTTAGGTTTCAAGGGAGATTACGTAGACTGTGTTGGACCATACTAGCTCTGACATTGGGGATGGTTGTGATAGGTGTTGGAGGTCATCACCACCCTCAAAATTAAATACATTACCTATACTAGTTTAGTGGTGCCAGATCGATCCATAGAGAATGCTGGTGAATGTTATTTGGGTTTTGAACAAGCCCCACTAGTGTAAACGGTGGGGGAAACATATTTTTTTTACATTTATATTTCTTTTATAAACTAGAAATGAGAAAAAGTATTTTTAATAATAGGATACTCTATTATAATAAACTATTGGAAAATCAGTAAACTGGAACACAAGAAAAATGAGATAACCAACAGATCAAGAAAAGTTACTCAGGAATATCTAAATCTACTTTTTAAAATGGTGGAATTATTCCCTAATTTTTATTCAATCACAGCTCGTGAAGTGATTGATAAACCTACCTTTCTAGGAGATAAATCATGTAGAAGATTAGATCCTGGAGTTCGCCACTCCATGATTCAATAATTGTTATGGAATTTTACAAAGTAAATAATTTAAATAAAACTCTCCATAATATTCTAATTTTTATGAATTTAAAGCTTGAATAAAAGTAATCAAGATCATTTTCACCAAAAGATCTTGAAATTTTGATTTTTTAAAAGAAGGTGAGAAACAACTAAAAAGAGAACTAGAATCAATCTCACTAATATGATTCTGATCACATAAAAAGAAAAGATAGTGAAAACTTAGAGTAATAAACCAACATATTAAAAAAAATAAGATAAGAAATTTAGTATTTGATTATGTTCAATTAAAATGAATATTCTATGACACTGAGTAGAAGCAACACAAAAATAAAGACTCATTAGAGAAAATAGATCTCCCCTAAAAACTTTAATTGTGCTACTCTGCAGGTCCTCGAGTCTCCATGGGGTGGTTCTCCAGGTCTCTCACTAATCTCTAGTGGTATGATTGTGGAAGTAAATGAGAGCTGTTTTTCTCTACTATTGTTTCTCTATTCAAATAATTCTGTTATATGCGGAATTGTCCCCACAAATTCTCACCAAATCATATTGGATCTTCTTTGTTTGACTGCACACATGCATTTTTTTCAATACATCACACGTCGTTTTAGGAAAGCCCACATAACTAACTATTTAGTAGTTATTGGGATGAATCTGGATACAAATCTTGCATATGTTTTAATATGAAATAAAAATAGAAATATAAAAATTAAAACAATTTAATACATAAGATGAAACCAAATAATAAATTATTATTTATAGATTAATGAATTATTATTTTTCTAATAATTATTTAATGTTTTTTGTTACTAGATTCTTAATCGATTTTGATTATGTTATTTCATTATAATTACTTATTACTTATAGAATCATTTAATTACAAAATTAAATTAAACGCTTGAAACGCACGGCCGATTGTCGCCTATCGACCGGTCAAAGTTCTGGTGCTCTGCTAATGTGTATAACAGCACTCGGGTCGAATCCTCGACGATGATACTTTGTAATAGACGTTTGTTTTTAGTTGATTGTATTTTGATTGGGGGGGGGGTTGTTTGCAGAGCTTAATTGAAATGACTAATTGATTATGATTGATTTAACAAATTTATAATAATTGGGGTGTGTTCTTTATTAGGGAGTTAAGCTTGTGATATCCTTGAGTTTTGCTTTATATTGCATTTAAATTAACACCCACTTCACAAGTTGACGTCGATTAGAATTCCTAAGTGTTAAAGCTTTAATCCAAGACTTAACTTAACTAGGATTCTAAACTCAATCAGTACTTGTTTATGGTAGTGTATTTATGGTTCCAATAATCTATGAAAACCACTTTCTAAACAAAATATGTCATTAATCCATGACATATTAAGTCCAACAAACACAATGTTATATTAACGAATACTCATCGAGCAAATACTTTCAATCACTTAACAACCCTAAATAATAACTCACCCCAATGAGATATTTACTCATCCATTTGGGTGTTTAATATTCTGGATATAATAATTATGATTATAAATTAAGAATAGAAGAAAAAGAAATGGATTAGAAAAGAGTGGTACGTCGACACACACACACGAACGATGATGATAATTAAAAACGGATTTTCGATTGAATGAAGAAGCAAAAGAAGGGAAGGGGATTCAACTGAATTTAAACTATTTTAAGAAAATAAATATTAAACTACAGAAGGTGGATGAGAATAAGAGATATTGAATAAGTAACTTGCATTAAAACAGAATTACAAAGAAAGATAATTACAAGATTACAAAAACGAAGAACACGAAAGTAAGTGAAAACAAAGAGAAGAGAAAAGGTCTCTCAAGTGAAAACATGAGTATGGAAGATCCTCCCAAGACTTTTTCAAGGCCTTGGTCGTTCCAATATTCTCTCCTCTCTTCTGAAATGCCCACCCTCTCAAGGAGAGAAGGGGAGAGTATTTATAGCCCAAGGAGTGGACTGTTTGCATTCCCAATCTGTCCCTCCACTTGCATTGCCAATTTGGCTATTCCGACAGCCGAATCTTCAAATACCTCCTTCTTCAAAGTTATAGAAATTAATGTTGTGCGACTACTCCCAAATCTTGGAGTAATTTGGACTTACGGATCAAAAGTTATGGTCGTTTGATTAAACAAAGTTAAACTGTCCATTTCAATCCAGTCTTTTTTGATGTCCATAATGTGAAAGGGTTTTTAAATATGAATATGCCTTCAAATCCAAATTGTATCTTCAAAAAAGTATGCCGGATATATCTCCTATTTCACACTGAAACATCTCAGCTCGATTTGATGCCTACATCATGAGATACGTCATTTATACTATACTGATTTTAATTCTCGTCCAGAATGGTGGGCTGGACTTCAAAGCTTTATTTGAGCCCCTTGTACTTGGATTTGGGCCTTGAAAGTTTTATCCAAGATGACATGTAGTGTCCCCAGAATTATGGTGGAGAGTTAATGTTTTTGGACTTCTGGATTGAGCCCAGTAAATCAATCTTCAAGGCTGGTCCAGTTTGTTCACAGATTCTTTGGTCTTGTTTGGGAGGACCATATGACCCTTCAAATGGAAGAATTGGATCATGGTACCTTCTAGTGAAATGTTTTATATTGAAAGAAGAATACTACAAAACAAGAACCACACAATTTTGATCAATATAGTGACAGTTATTTTTAAAACATTAAACTGACTCAATTGGACTACTTCTAAAAATGCTCAAAAATTTTACTTAATATTAAAACATTAATATTTCACACAAATTATGAACATTTAATATAAAATAAGTAAAGGGGTAATACAATAATTCATGAAAATATTAATAACATCAACTCCCCCACACTTATCTTTGTGCATGTCCTCATGTGCAACAAATATAAAAACATGACAAAATCATTTCTACTCACCAACAAATATCTAAATTTTGTTTTTTCCAATTAGGGGAGGTTTAGACTATTTCACTCATCCATTTTGAAATCCACAACAAGTTGTTACAGAAACAATGTTACAAAACTAATTAATTTTTCCATTCTCAAATATATAAATGGAGAATGTGGACACTCAAAACTCACACCTCTCAAGATGATAAAATTTATTTGTGGAGGTTCACTCTTTCACCAACCAAAAGTGAAAATCTTAGAGTTTGAAAAGAGCTCTCGGCTTCCAATACCTATCCAAAGTGCACAAGAATCAAGAGGTCTTTTTAAGGGGTTTTTCTGTGGCTATGGGATGGTAGGAATATAATGTCCAAGAGAGAGAATAAGAGGGTTAAAATACCAACATAGAAAAACAATGCACATTTTTTTGAAATAAAACATGGAAGGAAATGAAAACACATATTTACAAGGGAATGATTGTGTGAATAAAGACACAATAGAGGAATAAAATATGAAGGGGATGAGAAGATGAAATATTTACAAACCACCAAACATCTCCCAATGATATAAGAATATAATGCAAGTGTTTTTTTTCTACTTTTTTTCTTTGTTTTTTCAAAGGTTGACCTTGAAACAGATCTCACACTCATATCCCAACCCATGTTTGATCTCCTCATGACACTAATTGTAATAGTTATAACAAGATCAAAGGTTGAAGAAGATTTATTTTTGACCTACCCAAGACACAACCAATTTTTTCATTTTTTTTTTATTTTTTTTGAATTTTTTTTAACACTGTTCAATATCATTTTTACAATACATTCACTGAATGACAAACTCCCCCCACACTAAAATGGATGCTTGCCCTCAATCATATGATAACCCACCAGAAAGTAAGGAAATTATACCCAGAAATGAAATCCATTCCCCCCCCCCCCACACTTAAATTTCAAAAACTTATGCAATGAAAATCCATGTTGATATTGGGTGGGATATGGTATTGGGCTTGTAATGTGGCTATCAAAGAAAAGGTTTTCATAGGCTCAAAGGGGATTTCAAAAGGAGGATTAATGTAAGGGAAATGGGAGGCTATTTGGCTATTGTGATTTTCATGTGGTTCAGAAAATTCCTCTATCATATTAATGCATACTAAGGAAGTAAATTCAGCTAGAAGGTCTACAAACTCAAGAATCAAAAATGGGGGTGAAAACACACATTTTGAAATGATGGCCATAGGTGGCCTTGGCATGAAAGCAATTGTTTGTTCTCACGGTTTGGGAAAAGCATTTTCCAAATAAAAAATTGAGCATTCAAAATTTGTTAATTTTGACACAAAATTCTTTATCCAAAGTCATGATTAAAATACAAAATTTTTGAGATGAAAACATGTCCGTTAACTCCCCAAAATGGTTCGACAAAATTTCAAAACTCGATGGTGTGTAAGCATGACTTTTTTTTTTGTAATTTTTGTAAGTAATTGTGTTTTTTTTGGTTTTTTTTAGTTTTTAAGGTTTTTTTTAAAAATACACACCCACACAAGAAAGAGAAAAAGAAAGGGTTTGATGAATAAAGTGGTAAAAAAATGAAAGAGAGAGGAAGAAGAAGAAAGAGGTAGAGAGAGTAAGAGATAGAGAGAGTTAATGGGAAAGAGGTGCCCCCTGGTTTGGATTTTGTGGGTTTCCATCTCCATCTAGTGGTGGGTCTACTGTGGATCCAATATAAGTAGATGATGATCCAGGCTTTTGTGTCCTCTCATAGTGATGCTTCAACCGATGTCCATTTACCGTAAATTTCCTTTTGGAGGAGGGGTCTTGGACTTGCACTGCACCAAATGGGTAAATGTTAGTAATAACAAAAGAACCTTCCCAACGAGAATTAAGCTTACCTGGGTGAAGCCAAAATCGAGAATTGAAAAGCATTACCTTTTCAACTTCATGAAATACCTTTCTTAGGATGTGTTTGTCATGGAGTACCTTAGCCTTCTACTTGTACATATTGGAATTCTCATAGGATTCAAGTCGAAGCTCCTCCAGTTCATCCAATTGCAACAATCTTTCTTCACCAGATTTTTCAAGATCAAAATTACATGTTTTCACTACCCAAAATGACATATGTTGTATTTCAAATGGTAAGTGACATGCTTTACCAAAAACAAGCCTAAAAGGAGACATCCCAATGGGTGTTTTATAGGCAGTTCGATAAGCCCAAAGTGCTTCACCAAGTCTTTCAGGCCAGTCTTTTCTAGTGGGTTTTACAATTCTCTCAAACACCCTTTTCACTTCTCTATTAGAAAGTTCAGCCATTCCATTTGTTTGGGGGTGATATGCAGTTGATGTTTTATGTACAACCCCATTCTTTTCCAGAAGAGCTTCCATGGTTCTATTACAAAAATGGGTTCCTAAGTCACTGATCAAGGCATGTGGTGTGCCAAATCTTTGGAAGATGTGGGTCTTTAGGAACTCACTAACAGTATGAGCATCATCCTTCCTAGTGGGTTTGGCCTCAACCCACCTTGAAACATAATCGACTTCTAGAAGAATGTATGAGAATCCATTGTAAGGGGGAAATGGTCCCATGAAATCGATACCCCAAACATTGAAAATATCACAAAAAATTAAAGGCTTTTGGGGCATTTAATTTCTATTTGAAATTGTGCCAAACTTTTGGCAAGTGGGACATGATTGAAAAAACTCATGTGAGTCCTTGAAGAGTGAAGGCCAGAAGAATCCAGAGTCTAGGACCTTTCGGGAGGTCCTTTGTGGTCCAAAGTGGCCACCTCCAGGAAGTGAGTCGCAGAATTCTAAGATGGAATAATATTCATCTTCATCAACACATCTTATAATTACCATGTCTGCCCCAGTTTTCCAAAGTTTATTTTCTTCCCAAAAATAGTATTTTGAATCACTTTTCAAATTCATTTTTTGTTCTTTTGAAAAATTTTGAGGAAAAACACCAGAAACCACGTAATTTACAATTGGGGCATACCATGGTAGTTTTGGAGTGAGAGATGAAAGGTGCTCAATTGGAAATTCAGGATCAATGATTTTAGAATGAGGAGAATTAGGAATTCTACTCAAGTGATCAGCCATGGGGTTTTCTTTTCCAGGTCTATCTTTGAATTCATGGTCAAACTCTTGGAGCATTAGAATCCATCTTATTAGCCTTGGTTTGGAATCACTTTTCTTGAGTAGGAACTTAATAGCAGAATGGTCTGTGAAGATGATGATTTTGGGACCTAAGAGATAGGGCTGAAATTTATCTAAGGCATAAACCATACCTAAAAGTTCCTTTTCAGTCACAGTGTAGTGAGATTGAGTTTCATCCAATGTTTTTGAGGCATAATAGATGACATGAGGGATTTTTTCTCTTCTTTGACCAAGAACCGCCCCAACATCTCTATTAGAATCATCACACATCAATTAAAAGGGTAATGACCAATCTGGGGGTTGGATTATCGAGGCAGATGTGAGAGCAGTTTTGAGTTCAATGAAGGCTCTCTTGCAAACCTCATCAAAATGGAAAGTGACATCATTTTTGAGCAAATGAGTGAGTGGGAGGGAAATTTTACTGAAGTTATGGATGAATCTCTGATAGAAACCGGCATGACTGAGGAATGAACGGATGTCTCGAATAGAAGTGGGTGGAGGAAGTGATTGGATCACTTCAATTTTGGTAGGATCGACTTCAATACCATCTTTTCAAACTATGTGCCCTAGAACAATCCCATTTGAAACCATGAAGTGAAATTTATCAAAATTTAACACAAGGTTGCACTTGACACACTTTTGAAGGACTAGAGAGAGTGAATGCAAACAAGATTCAAATGACTCACAATAAATGGTGAAGTCATCCATGAAGACTTCCATGTAGTGTTCAATGAATTTGGAGAAGATACTCATCATACACCTTTGGAATGTTGCAGGAGCATTGCAAAGTCCAAAAGGCATTCTTCTATATGCATATGTTCCAAAGGGGCATGTGAAAGTAGTCTTTTCTTGGTCCTGAGGTGAGATTGGGATTTGAAAATAGCCGTTGTATCCATCAAGGAAGCAATAGTGTGACTTTCCGGCTAATCTTTCTAGCATTTGATCAAGGAATGGAAGAGGGTAGTGATATTTTCATGTTTCAGCATTCAATTTTCGATAATCGATGCATACACGCCATTTGTTCTTCACTCGAGTTGTGACTACCTCTCCAAGTTCATTTGTGACAACAGTTATCCCACCCTTCTTAGGTACAACTTGAATTGGACTAACCAATTCACTATCAGAAATTGGGTAGATAATACCAGCTTGAAGAAGCTTGGTGATATCTTCCCTAACTAACTCAAGGATGTGTGGATTGAGTCTTCTTTGTGGTTGTCTAATTGGTTTGGATGATTCCTCAAGATGGATGTGATGCATGAAAAGGGCAGGGTTGATCCTGGTATGTCATCTAGGGTCCAACCTAAGGCCTTTTTGTTTTCCTCTAACACTTGAACAAGTTTGGACTCCTCTGTTTCAGTAAGTGTAGCAGAGATAATGACAGGATATGAGTGATCACGGAAGAGGAATGCATATTTCAGGTGTGCAGGAAGAGGTTTCAGATAAATCTCATCTTTCACTTTTTGTCTAGACAACTCAGAAATGGAGGAAGGGAATTCATTTTCTTCAGATTCATTTTTCTCAATGCTGTCCAAGGTGGAGCAGTAGAGATCAGAGTTGATGTGGGATTCAAGAGAGTTTTCAAGTTCCTCTAGATTAATGGAGTCTATGAATGAGAGGTCCACATCAACTTCACCATTTATGACTTTGTTAATCATGGTGTAGATTTCACAACATCTTTTCTCTTTAGAAAAAGATGAACATGATGTAATGGGGTTCAATTTACTCTTAGAAGTGTCCTTGGAAGCTTGGATTGAGAATTCAGAGTGATCCTCAGATGGTTATCGCATGGCTTGGAAAATGTTGAACTTGACCATTTGGTCACCGAATTCCATGGATAAGATGCCTGAATGGACATCAATCTTGGTTCTCGTAGTCATGAGGAATGGCCTTCCTAGAATTAGGGGAGATTGAGAAGATTTCGTCTCACCTTCTATGTCAAGGACATAGAAATCAACAGGGAAGATAAGATCATTGACTCAGACAAGGACATCCTCAATTATTCCCTCAGGACTGGTTGTGCTTTGATTGGCTAACTGAATGACAACACCCGTTGGGTGAAAGGGACCTAGAACAAGTTTTGAGAATACGGATTTGGGCATGACATTAATTGAGGCTCCTAGGTCTATGAGTGCATCATCAAAGTTGGAACTTCCAATTTGGCATGGGACTGTAAAGGTCCCTGGATCTTTGCACTTTATGGGAATAGACTGCTGGGTGGAAACATTTTCGAAGGTCATAAGTTGCCTCTTATGGGTACACAACTCCTTGAGAAACATGGCATACATAGGAATTTGTTTTATGGCATCTAAGAGGGGAATGTTGACTTCAACACGTCTAAACATGTCGAGCATTTCAGGATCATGTTCAAAGGACTTCCTTGGTTTAGAGACAGCTTGAGGAAAATGAATTGGTTTCCTAAGTGGAATGGAAGGAGGTGAGGGAATGGATTCAGATTCCTTTTCAATTTTCGTTTTCTTTCCTTTTCTAGGTCAACATTTAATGGAGGGTTTGAGGATTTATCTCGAGGCATAGCAAGTTGCTTTCCTGATCTAAGTGCAATTTCACTTACATTACCCTTGGGGTTGGGTAATGGTTGATCTGGGAGTTGGGAAGAATTTTATTGTTGTTGCTGGCTCAGGTGGGATGCAAGTTGACCTATTTGAGTTTCAATGTTTTTAAGGCTAGAACGGGTGAAGGAGGCAAGATCTTCAACAACACTTTCCCATGGTTTCTTGGAAGAAGAGGCTTGTCCCGAATTGGGATTTCCTTGATTTGGGTTCTTGGGAAATTGATTGTATTGGGTTGGGAATTGGGAAGGCTCATTCGGATAGTGGAATCCAGGAGGAGGATTGTTCCTTTGAGGTTGAGGAACAAAAGGATAAGGTTGATGGAAGTTACCACCACCTTGACCATATTGGAATTGGTTTGGGTTTTGAGGAGGGAATTGAGGGGGGTGAGATATGGGATTACCATACCTAAGGCCTTGGTTATAGGAAGAAGAGAAAGGCTCAGAGTGAGGTTGGTTGAAGTTTCTAACAAACTAACCTGATTGTTGAGGGTTGGGGTTCCACTGAGCGTATGCTGCATTGAGCTCCATTGGTCTGGATGAATCAGATTGATCCTCTTGAAGTTGTGGACATGTGTCTGTTGGATGAGCTGGGGAGCTACAGATTCCACAATTCTTGATAGGTCTAGGTAATAGTGACTGTGGAGAAGATGAGGTTGGGGCTTTGGTAGCCACCGCTAGTTGACGCACAAGACCTGTAAGTTCACTCATCTACTCAGTCATCTTGTTAGGCTCTATGGATTGATTATCTTGGGCTTGTTTGACTTGAGCATGTGCTCAAGTATGGAATTGTTGTGTGTTTGCAGCCATGTTACTTATGAGATCTCTTGCAGCTGCAGGAGTTTTATCAACAAGAGCACCGCCACTTGTGGTGTCTATGAGAGTTCTCTCCATAGCCAATAACACCTCATAGAAGTATTGGATCAAGAGTTGGTCAGGGATTTGATGGTGTGGGAAGGTTTCAACAAGTTTTTTGAACCTCTCCCAGTACTCATGGAGTGATTCATTTGGGAATTGACGGATACCACTTATTTCCTTTCGGATGGAAGCAGTACGAGAAGCAAGAAAGAATTTTTCTAGAAAGAGACGCTTTATGTCATTCCATGTAGTTATGGACCCAGGAGGGAGGTAGTAGATCCATGACTTGGCAGAGTGAGCTAGAGAGAAAGGGAATGCTCGAAGTTTGATTTGTTCTTCAGAAACCCCTTGAGGCTTCATGGTAGAGCACACCACCTGGAACTCTTTGAGATGTAGATGCGGATCCTCACCGGCTAGCCCATGGAAATGAGGTAGAAGATAAATCAACCCCGATTTGAGTTCGAAGTCAGCCTCTATGTTAGGATATTGAATACCAAGGGGTTGGTAATTCATATCTGGGGCAGAAAGTTCTTTCAATGTTTGTTCCCTAGGATTGGCCATATCGAATTGAATTGGTAGGGAAATGATTGGTTCTTAGGTGATTTGGTTATCCCTAATGGTCCTCCTAAGTCGACGAAGAGTTCTATCAATTTAAGGGTCAAACAAATCCGAGGAATTGTTTGGGAGGATACGAGGCATTCAGAGAGATTTAGAAAGGATGAGGAAGGAGAGTTTTTCTTTGTATTTTTTTTTTCAGTTTATGATTTTTAAGAGGAAGACGGGTTTTTCTTTGTGTTTTTTTCAATTGTTTTTAAAAATTTGGTTTTTTTGGTTTTTTTGACAATAACCAGAAACTAATGACTACTTAAAGCACCATACCCGGCAACGACGCCATTTGAAACGCATGGCCGATTTTCGCCTATCGACCGGTCAAAGTTCCGGTGCTCTGCTAATGTGTATAGCAGCACTCGGGTCGAATCCATGGCGATGATACTTTGTAATAGTCATTTGTTTTTAGTTGATTATATTTTGATTAGGGGGGGTTTATTTGCAGAGCTTAATTGAAATGACTAATTGATTATGATTGATTTAAAAAATTTATAATAATTGGAGTGAGTTCATTATTAGGCAGTTAAGCTTGTGATATCCTTGAGTTTTGCTTTATATTGCATTTAAATTAACACCCACTTCACAAGTTGACGTCGATTAGAATTCCTAAGTGTTAAAGCTTTAATCCAAGCCTTAACTTAACTAGGTTTCTAAAATCAATCATTACTTGTTTATGGTAGTGTATTTATGGTTCCAATAATCCATGGATACCACTTGCTAAACAAAATATGTCATTAATCCATGACATATTAAGTCCAACATACACAATGTTATATTAACGAATACTCATCGAGCAAATACTCTCAATCACTTAACATCCCTAAATTATAACTCTCCCCAATGAGATATTTACTCAGTCATTTGGGTGTTTAATATTCTGGATATAATAATTATGATGATAAATTAAGAATAGAAGAAAAAGAAAGGGATTAGAAAAGAGTGGTACGTCGACACACACAC
Source organism: Viscum album (assembly GCA_963277665.1). NCBI lineage: Eukaryota > Viridiplantae > Streptophyta > Magnoliopsida > Santalales > Viscaceae > Viscum > Viscum album. The sequence goes on along the minus strand of OY728120.1, from coordinate 1,758,068,738 downwards.
ACGAACGATGATGATAATTAAAAACGGATTTTCGATTGAATGAGGAAGAAAAAGAAGGGAAGGGGATTCAACTGAATTTAAACTATTTTAAGAAGATAAATATTAAACTACATAAGGTGGATGAGAATAAGAGATATTGAATAAGTAACTTTCATTAAAACATAATTACAAAGAAAGAGAATTACAAGATTACAAAAACGAAGAACACGAAAGTAAGTGAAAACAAAGAGAGGAGAAAAGGACTCTCAAGTGAAAACTTTAGTATGGAAGATCCTACCAAGACTTTTTCAAGGACTTGGTCGTTACAATATGCTCTCCTCTCTTCTGAAATGTCAACCCCCTCAAGGAGAGAAGGGGAGAGTATTTATAGCCCAAGGAGTGGACTGTTTGCATTCCCAATCAGTCCCTCCATTTTCATCGCCAATTTGGCTATTCCGATAGCCGAATATTCAAATATCTCCTTCTTCAAAGTTCTAGACAGTAATGTTGGCAGACTACTCTCAAAATGTGGAGTCATTTGGACTTACAGATCAAAAGTTATGGCCGGTTTATTAAACAAAGTTAAACTGTCCATTTCAATCCAGTCTTTTTGAAGTCCATAATGTGAAAAGGGTTTTTGAATATGAAGATGCCTTAAAATCCGAATTGTTTCTCCAACAAAGTCTGCCGGATATATCTCCTCTTTCACACTGCAAAATCGCAGCTCTATTTGATGCTTACATCATGAGATATGTCATGCATACTATAATGATTTTAATTCTCGGCCAGAATGGTGGGCTGGACTTCAAAGCTTTATTTGACCCCTTGTACTTGGATTTGGGCCTTGAAATTTTTATCCAAGATAAAAGGTAGTGTCCCCCGAATTATGGTGGAGAGTTAATGTTTTTGGACTTCTGGATTGAGCCCAGTAAATCAATCTTCAAGGCTGGTCCAGTTTGTTCACAGATTCTTTGGTCTTGTTTGGGAGGACCATATGACCCTTCAAATGGCAGAATTGGCTCATGGTACCTTCTAATGAAATGTTGTATATTGAAATAAGAATCCTAAAAAACAAGAACCACACAATTTGGATTAGTATAGTGACAGCTATTATTAAAACATTAAACTGACTCAATTGGACTACTAAAAATGCTCAAAAATTATACTTAATATTAAAACATTAATATTTCACAAAAATTATGCACATTTCATATAAATTCAGTAAAGGGGGAATATAATAAATCATGAAAATATTAATAACATCAACGATTTAAAAAATTTATAATGTATTATTATTAACGTTATAATTATTTTATTAAGTTAATTATTTATATTATTATTAATCTTTATTTTAATTAATAAATTTTATAAGTTTAGTTTATTTAATATTTTTTGGTTAAAGTATTCATTTTAAATTAATTATATTTTATTATTTATTTTAATTTTATTAATAATCTTTAATAAATTTTATTTAATTAATTAGTTTTTTTATCATTATATAATTATTTTATTTTTATTATTTATTTATAATAACAATTATTTTATTTTGTAGTTTTATTATTTTTATACGTTTATTTATTTTATTATTATAAAATATATTTTATTTTTGTTTGTTATAATTTTAATTAATTTTAATTATTTATTATTATTTTTTAATTAAACATATCCTCTCCCTGTTGGGGGTTCTTAAGGAACTGGAGGTGTCCCGAAAGAGACCATGCTAGTGGTCTCTTATTCCTTGGTCTCCCTCAATTGGCTCCTTCACTCATGGTGCAGGGCTGACACATCCTCTTTGGCAGCTTCAGATCTCAACAACGGTGGAGCACCGATAGCAGTGGGAAAGAACGGAAACCTTGTGATAGTGGCACTACTTGGCTAAGGATGAACATTTCCACTATTGAACTTCAATGATGTGAAGGAAAATATGGTGAAGCAAAGAACAACTGTGACTAATTGAATCACCACTAAAATAGTTTTATGCACTGCATGTCTGCAAACAAAACTAAATTTAAAAACAAAGAAAATAAAGTAAAACATAAAGTAATAAAATAAAAAATCATTAAAAAATTAATTAATGAACAACATAAAATCTAATAAATAAATATTAAAACCAATTTTATAATTAATAAATTTGATTAATCATAAAATACATAAATAAAAAAAAGAAAAATAATTATTCTATTATAAATTAGTAAGTTAAATTAAAACATTAAATTTAAAAGAGTTAAATTAATTGTTAAGATAAAGTTAAATAAATTAATTGTTTATAAAAACAATTCACTATTAAAAGATTAATTTAGAATAATGTTTACATTAAATAAATGAAGAAAATAAAAGAATTAATTAAACAGAAGAATACCAAATATTATTAAAACATACTATTCACTTATAACAATTAAATATATAAAATAAATAATCTAAAAACTAAGTTCGATAAATTTAATAAATAAAATGTTCAAAAAAAGATTAATTATAGAAACATATTTACTAATAAATTAAGTTATTAAATTATAAAAGTGTTAATATTTAACAAAAAGTGTAAAATTAATTAACCGAATCATAAAAAATTAATTAAAAAGATGTGGAACATTAATAAAAAATGAGGCCACATCCGGATGCTTTGTCAATACTTAGTTTTGTTTTAGTACTTACTGTAATGTACTGGAATTTCTGTATATTGTTTTAATTATATTGAATTATGTTGAGACGGTGAAATCTGATGGTGCGTGATTCCGAGGCCCGTAGTGCCCAAAATGATCTGTCAAAGTTTTGTTAATATTTAATTAGCGAGCGTAATCATTTTTTTATGAAAAAGTGGAATAACTCTTAAATGGTTGCCCAGATCCAAAATCTGAGGGAACCTTTGCAATCAAGATGGCGGGTTTACCCTAAGCGTGACTTATGTTTACTCGGCACGAGCCTCTTGTGAGAAAACCCGAAAATGGCATAACCGTAAAAAAAAATTTATTTTATTTTTCAAATGCTTATTACTCATGAATGGTAACTCAGATTGAAAATCTGATACACCACTAAACTCTTGAGGGTATTCCTTCCTTAGGCTGATACAAACATTGGCCGGCGCAGGCCACTAGTGAAAGTTAGTTTTTGGCCGTAAATACAATAATTAAGTGACAATTATTTTTTCTAAAATCCATAACTTCTAAACGGTAATTCAGATTGAAAATCTAAAGGTACCATTGAGTTTTTTGGGGCGTGTTCTCCATAGGCGGAGCCTAACCTTGATCGGTGCAGGTCGAGGGTGAACATAATTAATTTATTGAAAATTTTTTAAGGTATGACCCTTAAATGTTTGAGCGGCATTTTCTTAGTTTTGAACCAGTGCTCCAATTAAAAATATGAGGGCACCATTAAATCCACAGCGCCAGAATTTTCTTAAGGGAGACTTTACTTTGACCATAGTAGGTCTTGAGAAAAAATTATGTTTGGTGAATTTTTAAAATAAATGAAATAAAATAATTTTATTATTTTATTTTCTTCCATATCCTCCAACGAACAAGAGGTGTGTGAGGCCATCGATGTGTCAATCCAATAAATGGATTAACCTGACAACCCTAAGTAACGACATCATTGGGGAATTAGGAAGATTACTAATTTATTAGCCTCCATTAATTCCTCATGTCATTACTTACCCTCTCCCTCTCCAATATATATGGAGCCTAGGGGGTGGTACCAGCACAACATTACTAAACAACGAAGTGCTAAAGGAGCACCACAACTCCATACCCATAAAGGACATTGTAGATCCCAGTAGGAGGTGATGGGTGACACTGAACCACGAACTGAAGGGAAACATACTAGTGGAGTCGGTTGGAACATGTTGCAGGAACGAAGAACAAGGCCCACATTGAAGAGAAAACATTCTCCAACGGGTTTAAAAGGTAGGGGGTTTATTCATTTACACATTTTAAATGATTTCATCTTCCCTGTTCCTAAAAAATATGAATAATGAGAACCAAATGACTAAAGGGTAGATCAATGATTCATTCGTTTTGTACGAGAGGTTGTTACAAGGTATCTTTGTAGGGGTTGTGTTGATTGATTTCATTTTCCCGACATTTCATTCTAAAATGATATGAAAGGATCAACTCATAAACAATTTAATCCCCTATTATTTTTTTTCTTATATGAGGGATGGTGTTTAATATCATTGACATTGGGATTGAAATCAAGTCATGAAATCCGGTTGAACTTTTTTTTGAAGCCCCCAGATTTATTTCTAACATAGAGGGAACATGCTAACATGAACAAGGCCTGATCCCCTCCGCCCATGCGTTGATTGTGATTTCCCAATATTAATTTGGATAAAAGTCAAATAAGGGCCTATTATAGTGAAGAACACGATCCCAGGAGCCCGCAGGCGTAGGCCGTACAGGAAACAGGCTACCGATGTGCGATCAGCAGCCCAGCGAACACCCTACTACCAGCACCGATGCCGAAAAAGGCACACAAGGACACGAAAATGACATGCGGTAGCACCGACTACATGCCCGATGTAAGAACCGGCTGCTGCCCTGGGAAACGCCGAAAGAGGGGAGGGGTGCGCCCCCGGTGGCACACCCACACGGTAGCAGGGCCGCGACCTGCGACAGCCGCAATGAAATAGAGGCTGCCGGTTCGACCAGCGGCCGGTGAACAGGGCCCATGCCAGTGGCACTCCCAACATAAAAACTGTGGCCCGTCAGCTGTGGCACAGAGAATCTGCAAAGCCATGTGGCGCTTCGTTGGTTTAACCCCCACAGTTTGACCCGCTGACGTGTCTCTGCGCCACGTGAGCCCTACCCGAACGTGTTGTGTCTGGGTGTCCCTGGCGACCTGCATCACCAGGCAGGTGGCACCACAAGGCCGTTCCAGTGGGCCGGGTCGACTTAGATCGATCCGGGTCATCCCCTTCCAAACCGGGTCGGACCGATTAGACCGGGGTGGACCAGACCCAGACCCAATACTGACTAGTTGCACTAAACATGCCTTAACATCTAAACTGGACGTCCGATTGATGAACCGTCTACAACGTCGGGATCCTTAGGACAAAGTGGTCCTTTTTTAATACTCCACTTGAGTTTTTTGTGATAGTTGTGGTACAACCATTTTAGATCGAACAAGAATCTCATCAGGCCCTCGGTACTAAAACACCCATAACATACAGACCGTGCATCAGATAGACTATCCGTTTGCAGATTTGGGACACTCCTCAGGAGACAAATCTTTTGGAATACTTTTTGGTGACTAACATGGATATCAATATGTGGAGAGTGTCTTGAGGAGTGGTTCTCCCAAGTAGACTACGTACGGAACCCTACGGTTGGCTAAGAACTAAAGACTGATTGACGATGGACCTATGGGAGGTGGCTCTGTGTGACCCAACATGCCCATGGTGGGGAGCATCTCTGTGTGACCCGGAAGACCCATGGTACTTGACAGGAATAGTAACTCAGTTCGGCCAAGGTGGGAAGCAGCTCTGTGTGACCCGACAGACCCACGGTGGGAAGTAGCTCTGTGTGACCCGACATGCCCACGGTACCCATTAAGGATGAGTACCACAATAGTTAAAGGTTTGTGGGAAGTGGATATGTGTGACCCAGATGTTCCTCTTTACAAGATAGGGGAGGAGTTCTCAATCAACCAAGGAGTTCGATGATTTGATGATCCTTCTATCCTTGACCTAAAGTGATTCCTGGTGTGAGCTGAGTCATTTATCTTCATGGTGATACCTGTGTGGTACTTTTACCTCCATGGTGTTACCATTTTGATATTATTCCCTCATTTATGAGAAAATTATATCTTGATAACTTAGTTATATGTATGGGTATATACCTAAGTAGATTTTTTGACTGATTCTTGCATTGTGATTGAGGCCTTGTTTTGTGGTCTTTCCATTGGGGAACTCTGGGAGACCTTCGGGGGCCTCAGGGTCCCTACTGAGTATTGTTATACTCACCCATGCATGGACTTCATCCACACCTTTTTGTGTCTTGTGCAAATGACAAGCAGCTGGGTAGAGACTTGAGGGAGCCATAACCCGGCAGTACGCGGAGGAGACGGGAATACATGGAGCGGTGTGGGGATGATATGTACCTACCCTTCAGTTAGGATCCTCGGTGGATGATACAGGAGCTATTTTTTACTTTTGAGTTGTATTTTTCCCTTTCAGTTGTAATTTTACTTTATATTTGGTCTTTTATTTCCATCCCCTTTACATTCAACACTCTTTTCACTACTACAGTTACTTTGTGGTTACATCATTATTGTGTTGTAGTCTGTGCGGTGGCTTCTTATTTTTCTATTGGACTGTAGGTCTGTACAGGTTAAAAAGGCAAAGCCCTCCTATTTTAGTGTTTCTCATTTCCAGTTCCAGTCTCCAGCCCCTGGCATATGGAAGGCGGGCTTAGGGTAGTTACGAATCGGTCCCTGAGGGACGGGTCTTCACACTTACATCAGAGTTTTCTTTTATATTTCTAGTAATTTTACATTAAACATGCATGTGGTATGGACTTTGGTTGCATTATATGTATGTGTCATGGAGTTGTTTGAGGTTGATACATATTATCTCTCAATAGTGGTTTCTATAAAAATGGTAATGCCTCCCATTTTTTTGAGATTTATATACTCTTGTTGTTGGTCACCACCTCGGGACCTGTTGGAGGCGGGACTCAGGGGTCATATCTCTCCTTCATCTTGAGGAAGGAAGGTCTTGACATCTGGCTATCCCTTCCCCTGTATTGAAGAAGGTGGGTCGTGACATCAGTTACAATTCTTCAACAAATGGATATGCAATAACACTATTGAGTAGCACATATCTATGTGCTGGTAGAAAATCCAATTCAGTCTGTGTAAAATTTGACCACATTCCAATTGGTTTTCCAATAGTTGGCAATACCAATGACTAATTTTTTACAACTATAATTTGTGGAGATTTCATTAGCACATCCATCATGAATAAATCATGTCTCAATATCATCCAAATACCTAGAATTGAAGGTCAAGCACTCTTTTTCTATGTAACCTATTGAAATAGATTCTTTTTATTGAGCTTTATTCCATGCATATTATTTCAAAATAACTAAGTAATTGATGGAAAAAACAAGAAACATATAAAAAATTCACACAATGATTTTATAAAATCGAATTCAACAATGAAAATTACAAAATATCAACATTCCTATCTATTGGATACACCCATCAATAGTGTACCATTCCCCCATTTTTAGATTTTTCAAATAAATTAATAGTCAAATGAATCATGACAGTGAAAAATGAAGGGGGGAAATAATATCTCCAAATTACATAGTGCCAAAAAAATTCTTTCTTGAAGTTTATAAAGCTCATTTTTATTTATAGTTTTCCAACAATGTTCTTTGAAAAAGGTACAGAAATAAATTATAACTTCAATTACCTTTCAGGTAAAGTATTACACAAAGCCAATGGAAACAATTTCTCAATTAAAATATGTGATTCATGAATTTTCAATCCATTTCACATTCGATGTTTTAAGTCAAAACAACTTGATATGTTACTTGAATATTCATCTAGAACTTTTACATTATTTAATGTTAAATGGAATAAATATTTATCATGATTTTTAATTATAAAAATAGTTGAATGATACTTTTCATTCCAATTTTCCCACAAATCATGATTTACATTCAATGACTCAAAATACTTATGAGCATTAAGGTGATCATTCGATTCACCCTGCTCATTAAGCACTGAAAAAATTACATTGTCACAGACATTCTTCTCAATATGAATTATGTCAAGATTATGACACATCAAGTTAAACTCCTAATAATGAACTTTAAAAAATATACACTTTTTCTTACTTTATGATGTTTTATCTTATTCGGATGCTATACCTCATAGCCCTTTACCTCATTCATTAAAATGATTACATTTTTCAAATTCTTTAGTGACATTCATTAATTATTGCATGATTTTTGAACTAGATAACACCTTTGGTGACCTTTTCATTTAAATATATGCATTGGATCATGTCTTGTGAAAACTAAATTTTTGATAAGCCTGAAGAAATTAATGATGACACATAAAACACCATTTTATTCAATGAGGCAGTCATTGAGGTTTAAAATCCAAATTATAAACTAGAAAATCCAAACCAATATGAGTGTTCCAACAAGATAAATTTCAATGTATGGTAAATTCACTGATTGTACACATTAAAGTAGCATGAATTTTAAATAGTTGTCTCACTAAAGCATCATATGATTCCTCACCATAATCCCATAATTCATACAATTATTTGATTAGAGGTTAAAGTTATACATCAATGTCATTTCCAGGTATCTTATTTGCAGGAATAATCATCAAAATAATGAAATTAGTATTATTCATACACATCCATGGAGGTAGATTATAGGGGATCCCACAATTGAAAAAATTCTATAATTAGTAATTAAAGTAACGAAAGGGTTAAAACCATCAGAAGCCAATCCCAAACCTACATTCCTAAGACCTGAAGAAAAATATGGATAGAGAGAATAAAACATATTCCATGAAGTTAAATCTTTTAGATGTATCATCAAGACATCATTACTCTCTAGAGCATGCCACTTCTTTTCGTATGCAGTCTTAGACAACATTAATAATCATTTCAAGCATGGTTTTAGAGGAAAATAACTCAATAACTTTGCAAGAGTTTTGTTATTATATTTCTACTTGGGGTTGCACTGATTTATACTCTCATTTTATTCATTGACATTGATACAATTGTATGACATTTTGTGTGTTCTTCTTTATTAGACTCTTCCCACCAATAAAGCATACAATCGTTAGAGCATTCATGTATCTTTGAATAATCAAATACTAGTTTGTTGATGCCTTTCTTCATCTCATAAAATGATTATGGGATCTTAGCTTCACTAAACACATCAATAAGAAACTCTAAATCATGGAAATATAATTTTTAATAATTCCACAAAGACACTTTATATGATACAACTTTAGTAGAAAAGAAAAAATCCAATACTTGGCACACCCAACAAAAAATTCTTGTCATCCTTCTTCGACTAATTCATGAAAATAATTTTTTGTCACCAAAGTTCTGAGTAAAACTAACCTTCTTAGGATCAACTGAAGGATATTTGGATTTACTAAAATCATGGGCATTTTATTTTGGAATACCAAATTATTCATTCAACAAATTTCAAACAGAATTCTCCTATACCGTGTCACATTGTATTTCATTGACAGTATTGTCATTGTTTTGACATTGCAAAAAATTTTATTCACCATGAAAAATCCAACAAACATATCCAGAAGAAAACTATTTCAATATCAAATAATCATATACTTTGTTTCTATTCAAACATAACTTGAATTTGAAATTTTGACACAAACATTTTATTCTATCATCCACCAATCGGTTTTAAATTGCATAATCTAGAAATTCTTCCAATCCCTTGGAATAATGAGGTGAGTTTAAAGGTAAATTAATCTAACTTTTATCCATAGTTATTGGATTGTATTATCCATGTACATTCAAATATAAAGATATAAATGTCTAATCAAATATTTATAATCAATATTAAAGAAGAATCTATATAGGTGAGAATAAGACTCAAGAGCATGGTATTTTAAGTGAGATACATGATTAAAACAGTTATTATTTAATGATAGAAGTGTGGAAAACAACCTATACATTAAATATGATAAAAATGTATCATTTTTTTATATTTTATATTTATATGATATTATATTTTTGGATTAAAAATATAATGGTGCATTCTACAATAGTGTTGTAACTAATGATGGTTCATTCTATTAAAAACTTAGCCGAATTGATTAGTTTTTGAACCATTTCCCATGGTCTAACTACGACAAAGATCTACCCATTAAAAATATTAATTTAAAGTACAATTTATTTGGGTATCACACAATATTGGATAGAAAAAACCAATAAACAAATAAGTTTTTTGTTTTTATACGTGCTTATACATGATTGTACCATTTATGGTCATTTTATATGTTTACCTACATTTCCTAGAAAACTAGGCATTTATACCCATGTTATAAATAAGATTCCATGCATAAATTATCACACAAATATATAGTTAACCATTAAACATATAAGATCACCCCCACCTCTATAGACCCTTTCAGAAATATCCCCTTCTCTTTCATGGTTAACAATAATCTATATGAAAACCCCCTATGGGAAATCAACATGCCAAATAGTTTCAATTTCCAAAATATATCAAGGATAAAGGTATATGGTTAAATTTTAAGAAAATTTATTAAATATCCCAACCATAAAATGAAATAACTTTTTGAGAAACCTCTTTATAAAATTTTCTTTGAAAACTCGAATACTCAATCATTATAAAGTCACTATATTCAAGGTAACTCAAAATTTGTTCCTAAAAATCCATGTACATCCTTGGAATTCATGAGTTTTCATTAAAAATTATTTTAAGGACTAAAAAAACTTTTAATGTCTTGAAATAATGTAATAAAATACATTCTACTATTTTATAAAATGCTAGGTGTGCATGGTAGTCGAAAAATAAATATAAAATACATGTTTTCATATAAAAAAACATCGCTTTCAATGGAAAACCATTGAAAAACGGTTTCCCTATAAAATAGATTTATATAAACATATAATAACTTCAATAGGAATCTAAAACCTTGATTAAAGAGACATGAAATTAATATTTATTAATTTAATGAACTATGTAATATAGAAAACCAACCTCTAATCTACCACTTCCACAAAGTGTGACACTAAATCACAATAACTAGGCCAAATAATCCTTAAGAGGCTAATAAGAGTGGAACTTAGCCTAAGAGAAGGAGGTAGGGTATCCACATCACCGTCATGGAGGGGAACCATTGGGGAGAGTGAGGTCGGGGGGGGGGTCTGCATCACCACTAGGAAAAGGGAGGTAAGATAGGGGAGCAGGGTTGTGGGGTCAGGGTCGCGTTGGGGAGGGGAGAGGAGGAGGATGGGGGAGGGGGAGGATAGGGTTCAGGGTCATGTAGAGGGAGTGAGGGTTGGGGAGGAGATATTCTTTTTAAAAAATTTCTTGGTGGTTTATTCTAAATCGCAAAAAATTATTAAAATAAAAAATATAGAGTTTGTTTGAATAAAAAACCACTCTATTAATATTTTTAAACCAAATTTATTTCATGTTGGTTAATTGAACCACAAAAAATTAACCACCTATAACTAGTGATTTTTGTGTCATTATTTCCCAAATATTTGATTATGGAAGCCACCATTATGTCCCAATATTCTATAAATGATGACAATAACAAGAAATCCCTCTCATCATCATAGAATTTCACATCAACTAATTTGATTTGGATGAAACTCCTATTATATTCATTAAAATGATTATCCAGTGGTATTTAATTTCATATTCTCTCAATGAATTACCTCTTAACTATTAACACATTGTTCACTTCTGTTGGCATCTCATAGATATCTTATCAGGACATCAAAAACTCTATTGTGGTCTTCACCTCCTGGATGGTATTGGGAATATTTGGTGCCAGTAATATTCATATCCTTTCATGTTCCTTCCTATCAAACCTTTCCCATTCTAATTTTTCCATTTCTTCTATTGGTCAGGGTGGAAACACAAGAGGGGGGTGAATTGGGTTCCTATGTAAAATTTTTGATAAAAAATTATGATAAAAATCCCCCAATTTGAAATTGCCCAGTTAATTAAGGAAGTATAGATATAAATGTTCAATTGGTTAACAAGTTTTTCAAAGGTTGAATAGTCCTTAGTTGAATCGGTTTAAAACACTTATCCAAATTTTGAAATAGGTTTACTGAATTGAACACATATACACACTAACCAGAACTAACTATCTGAGTTATTGTAAAATAGATTTTATTTTTGAAATAATAATCAGTGGAATATAGAAAAAATATATTATTAAAAAATATAGTACACCGTAGAATTAAAAAAGAGGTTCAGTCTCAAGCCAAGACATAAACCTCTCCACTTGGTGATCACCTACCACCAACCAGTTTATATTAATAGTAAAACTTGATACGTAGCCTGTATCAGGCTTTACAACATTTTTCACAAACTGTCTAGGTCTCACAACCTCTACCACATTTCTTCATGGAAAAAACACACAACCAAGCCACACACGGCCTCTTCCATAGTTAAATGTGGGAAAAAATAAAAGGAATTTTTTGTGTTAGTATTTTTAGTATCCTTCATTTTAAGCACAAGAGACAGTGTGTGTAATTGAAAAACACACACTACTTAGAAATGTAAGATAAAGAACACAATAAAGGTAATGTTATAATTGTTGAGTTTAGAAGACTCTATGTGTTTGCAGTTAATCTCTTGACTCCTTATAGTAATGAAATTCCAGTTTGAGTCCTTCTATGGAATTTACCTCCAAAACATAGGGTCGCAAATACATGTTCTAGCTTCTAGGTACTAAAGTGTTCTGCTTCTTGGTTTTAAAGAGACTTGATGAAGCACAGAAGGCATTCTTGAATTTGTTCTCCCAAATGATCTTTTTGAAGCTCTTGGGTTCACAGTGTATTTGCTATTGTGTTCTTCTAGTTCTTCAGATCTAGAATTTAATCTTCCTCGCTCATCCTTATCTTATCTAGCTCGGTCTTCTATTTTTTATATTTGAAGTTCAACAATAGGAATGAAAAACCATGTGCGTTCTTCCTCATAACTCAGAAAGTCTCTAGATATTGTCTACATATATTTCTATAATCTTCATTAATTAATGTCAAAAGCATTAAATTTACAAAATATAATGGTTAGAATAATCTCAAGAAAATTGAAAACATATAGAGTAGAAGGGTATATGTATCATTATACTGGTAGTGGTAGCCTTCTCAATGGTAGGCTTCACCGGTAGTCTTCATCTGTAATCGTCATCAATAATTAAGCTTCATCAGTAGGCTTCATCGGTAAGATTCATCAGTAGGCATCATTGGTGGGCTTCCCATTTGCAACCTTGTAGTAGTTACCTCTAGAGTTACTCTACAATAGTTGCCTTTGAGTGGTAGACTCGTATTGATAACTCAGCGGTAAGGTTTCTCAGTGGAAACCTCTAGAGGTATCCTTCTAGCAGTTACCTCAAGTGGTAACCTCTAGCGGTAATCTTCCATCAGTAGACTCAACCATTGTTCGTTTACTTAGAGAAATTTTGCACTTTAAACTTAAGAAAGAGAACAGTGAGACTGAAAATTCATAAACTAATGAAAATACATAAAATACATAATTGTTATATGATACAAAATAATAAAACATAATTATAATATAAATGAAACATGATTAGGGATTATCAAAATAGGTGACTCCAATAATCTCCCCCTTTTGAATAATCACAAATTATGTCATTGAAATCTAGATTTAAGTATTATTGAATCAGGGTTAATAACATTTTAAATTCTCTTTAGTGGTCCCAATATATGTATATTATGTATCAGAATATACATTTATAGTAATTTCATATATTTAAGGGCTCTAATCTAAATAATTCTCCCCCTTGGTGATTAGAAAAAAGAAAATATTACAAAAAAATATAGAAGTATATTTTTTGTATTAATGATACAAGAGTAAAATATACAAAAAGACTACAAGAATCTCTATCAACTATGATATCTCACATTCAATCCACATCAGAGATGTACAAGTGTTCATTTCCTTTGGGAGCTGAGGATGCAGTGTCAGAAGATGGAGGGACATACCGAGGTGTAATAGTAATCAAGGTAAGAGGAGATGATACAGAAGCATTAATAGACTGATAATGTGTAGATATCTAAGGAATCATAGGTGACAAACTTCTGATGTCCTGTGCAGGGGTCATGAATGGGGAAGCACTAGTTGATCCTGATGCTGCAAAGGAAGAAGGTAAGGATGGAGGAACAATAATGGTAGTATAGTCCACATAGAGAAATGACAAAAAGAGATTCTATAAATACATAATGATGATTCCTCCTCTTTCCATAGTTGAGATGAAATCATTATTATTCTCCATGAACATTTTAAAAGCCTGAGTCAACTATCTATGCTTGCTATCTTGATCCTTAAAAGCAGGAGTGACAGGTGGGATCCTCAATTTCTCCTACAACAGCTTGAACTAACCATCTATCTGATGCTTAGTGTAAACCCATTTATAATTGATGTCAACCTGCTCTTTGATGGACTTATGATCTTCGGCAGCCTCCCTCAAGTAATCTCATACAATATTGTGAATTTATATATTAGTATAAAGGAATTGTTTGATAGAATGAGGGTCTGAGGTACTTGAACCAGAGAGCTTCTCCATTTCTTTTCTAATAACTGACCTGAAGGCTTATAGATCAATAGGAGGAGAGGCTGACGTGGAATCAGATGCACACACAGGTTCCATGGTAAAAGCTACTATGTCCTTAAAATACTTGGTCAATCCACTAATCAACCTCTTCACATCATCATTCTGACCACTCAAATGTGTCTCCATGTACTTCTTAAAGTCCTCAAACATAGGTAATATATACTTAACAACACTCTTAACATACTTATGGTTTTTTTCCACTTGAGCTCTTGAAGCCATATATGAGTCTAAACTCACAATCGACTGTTTCACAGACTCCACAGATTTTTCCAAGGTTATGAATTGATTCTTGCATTCCTTCACTTCATGTTGCAAGTTGGAGTGAAAGGTAGAGATTATTATTTCCAAAGAAGATGACACAAGCTCTTGATTAAGATACACTATTCTCTCTTTCCCAATGGATCTCTCATCAAAGTGTCTATTCAAATATGATTTTAATGAATCTATGTAATCCTTATTCACATAAATTTGAGGTATAAGAACCACTGGTTGCGCTATAGTGGTCTCTGAAACAGAATGAACTAGAAAGATTCTATTAGGTTTTTCATCTTTAGAATCCTCTCTTTCTTGCACACTAGCAGGCTCTTATTCTTCATCTGAATACTCTGGATCCACTTCATTTGGTTTTAAATGTATATTTCTTTTTTACTTTTTCCTAGTAGGATTATCAATAGGGTTTAAGTATTCATATATCATAGCCTCATCAATCCCCCATTCCCTTTTCCAAGGATTACAATTAATCTTCATAAACTTGTTGATCATTTTGGTAATGCAGAATTTCTCCCATAAAACTATGAATTCTTCCTTATTTCTAGAAACTCCTTTCACTTTCAACATTAGGTATATCAACTTGGCATAAAATAAAGCATTTTACTTGGAACTAGGGAATGTAATATCCTCTAATTGAACCATCAAAAGTCTAAAAAGATTTATCCTTGGTCCATGCTTCAAAAAATACAACAAAAATATGTCTTGATACTTCAAAGAAGCCAAGAACCCTCTCCTGGGACTCAATATATGTTGGAAAAATTGAAACAGTAATCTGTTTTCCTTATCCTTCTCAGTAGCAATTACCTTCCTAGGGATTCCATTCCCTGTCAGTTTTGAAAGATCCTCTTCAATGAATAAATACTCACTAGTGGGAGGCATCACTCCAGGGTAGTAGTCAAATATTCCTTCATGTGGGACTCTTAATCATTCAGCCGACTCAACAGAAGATAATCTCACACTTACTCTATTTACCTTAGAAATCATTTGATTCTCATCCTCAGACTATTCGAACTTCAGAAAATCATAAAAATCCATTACTAGCTTTAGGTAATATGGTCTATTTTTTGTTTATGAAGCATTCTTCTCAATCTTGAGCTTCAATTTCCTTCATCACCATAGATTTTCTCGACAAAATCCACTCTGAAATTAATTTCTTTTCAACCATGATTTTTCTATTCGAAAAATGTGGATTGATTGGATTTTCCAAAACCTTACTTCCACCACTAGACTCAGATTGAGTTATCTTATTGTTCGGTGTGTCTTCTTCATCACCAAACATTAGTCTCTTCAGTCTTGACATTGTGATCTTATGCGGTTTGAGTATTTTAGTAGAATATTAGGTTCAAGGCTTCATAAGTATGAGGTTAAGGAGAGGATTTAAGTGGATCAAAATAAGACTTGTAGTTTTTTTTATCATTTAGGGATCAAAAAACAAATTGAGAAAACAAAATAAATAAAAATAAAATGTTTTAGATTCCAGTAGAAAAACACTAAGTCCATGGCCTATCTGAAAGGTCAACTAATGGTAATCTTCCAATAGTGAGGTCTATCGGTGGGGTCCGATGGTGAGGTCCAATGGTGGGTTCCAATGGTAAGCTTTCCTAAAAGTGAGGTTCAATGGTGAGGTGTCCTAACAGGGAGGTTCAATGTTGAGGTTCAATAGTGAGGTTTCCTAATGGTGAGGTTCAATAGTGAGGTGTCCTGACAGTGAGGTTCAACGATGAGGTGTCCTAATGGTGAGTTTCAACAGTGAGGTGTCCTAACGATGAGGTTCAACTATTAGGTGTCCTAATGGTGAGGCTCAACGGTGAGGTGTACTAAACTAAACATTTATCATACCTAACTATTATTTGATGTAATTAAATGTCTATGAATTCAAAGGCTTTGTGAATATATCATCAAATTGATGTTCAGTTCCAATGAATTCAAGAGTGATATCACCTCTTTGATAATATCTCTCAAAAAGTGATGTCTCACATCAATTTTCTTTGTCCTAGAATGAGATAATGGATTTTAGAGATATTAATAACACTTGTGTTATCAAAATTTATAGATACATGTTTTAATTGATATCCATAGTCTAGTAAAGTGTGTTTCATCCTAGAATTTCAGCACAAAAACTACCAGTAGCTATATATTCATCTTCAGCAGTGGATAATGCAACATAATTCCATTTCTCACTACAACATGATAGTAGTGACTTGGACAAAATGTGACATGTTTCAGATGTGATTTTTCTATCTAACTTGCAACAAAAAAAGTCAGTATTTTAATAACTTATCAAATCCAATGATTTTCCTCATGGATAAAATAGTCCTAAGTTGGAAGTATAATTGAGATATTTAAATATCCTTTTAATAGTAGTTAAATAATATTCTTTGGGATTGGATTGAAAATAAGCACACATACATACACTGAACATAATATAAGTTTTCCAAGCAGTAAGGTACAGAAAACTCCCAATCATACCTCTATAATTGGTTTGATCCACTGGTTTAATATTTTAATCAACATCCAACCTACAAGTTGTACTCATAGGTGTATCACTACCTTTATTACTATCCAAACAAAAACTTTTCAAAAGATCCTATGTATATTTACTTTGATTCAAAAAAATGCCATTTCTATTTCCAAAAATTTGAAATCCAAGGAAAAATTTATGTTCCACCATTAAACTCATTTCAAATTCATCTTTCATCATCTTTCAAAAATCGGTACATAAATAATTTTTAGAAGATCCAAAAATAATTTCATCTATATAAATTTGTACTATTAAAGATCTTTAGAAATCATTTTAATGAAAAGAGTAGGATTAGATATTCCTTTAGTAAAACCCTTTGAAATAAGAAAAGAAATTAGTCTATCATACCAAGCTCTAGGAGCTAATTTTAGACCATATAATGCTTTATAATGTTTAAAAACATGATTTGAAAAATGTGGATTTGTAAAGCCAGGGGGTGGTTCAACAAACACATCCTCAACTATATACCCATTTAGAAATTCACTTTTAATGTCCATTTGATAAAGTTTGAAATTATGATAAGCTGTATAAAAATTAGCATCCTAATGGATTTTATTATAGCTACAGGTGCAAAGGAATCCTAATAGTCTATTCCTTCTTCTTGACTATATACTTGTGCAACTAATCTAGCCTTGATTCTGACTATATTTCCAGACTCATCATATTTATTTCTAAACACCCATTTGGAGCTTATGGTCAATGTGTCCTTAGGTCTTTCGACTAATTTCCAAAATTTGTTTCATTCAAACTTATTTAATTCAACTTGCATATCTATCACCCAAAATTTATCATTGATAGCATCATTAATATTTTTGGGTTCATGTTTTGAAAAAAAATTGTGATGTTCAACCTAGTTTCTCAGAGAAGCTCTAGTTTTTGTCCCTCTATTTAGATAACATACTACAACATCTAAATGATGATACATGAGAGTTATAATACCTCTAGAAAGGGTTGGGCTAGACACCTCTTGGTTATCTATAGTTTTTGATTCAACAGGCTCAAGTTCTAGAAAATTTCCAGAACTAGTTGTTTTCACTGTGAGTTCATTGCTTTTATCATTAAGGTCCAGAATTGATATATCATCCTCAAGATAATCAAGAGAGGTTTTAGGTTCATGTGGCTCAGACTCATAAAAGATTACATGAAATGATTCTTCCACACATTTGGTTCTCTTATTGAATACTTTTTAAGCTTTACTATTGATTGAGTAACCCAAGAAAACTCATTCATCACTTTTGGAAGCAAATTCTTCAAGATTAACCCTAGTATTAAAGATAAAGACTTTGCAACCAAAAAGTATAAAGTAATTAACCATAAGTTTTCTATTATTCCATAGCTCATCCGGGGTCTTCTTAAGAACATGTCTAATTAAAACTCTATTGACAATGTAACATGCTATATTAATAGCTTCAGTCCAAAAAGAGATAGGCAGGTTATACTCATTAAGCATAGTCCCGGTAATCTCTTGAAGTATCCTATTTCATCTTTTTACAACTCTCTTTTATTAAGTTGTTATAGGAGTAGACAAATTGTGATTATATCCATTATGTGATTAAAAATACTCAAACTCCTGACTTTCAAACTCATGGCCATGATCACTTCTCAAGGTTATAATTCTAAGACCACTATGACTTTATACTGACATGGAATATTTAATGAAGTAAGAACATGATTTACATTTGTGAGCTATAAATTATAACCAAGGGTATATAAAAAGTCATCTAAAAGGACATATATATAATGATTCCCATTTAAAATTGAAACTCTTGATGGTACAAACAAATCCATGCGAACCAACTCAAGCGGTTGAGAAGTTGAAACTTCTTTCTTTGGTTTGAAAGAAACTTTGTGTTGTTTTCAATTTTTACAAGGATTACAAAATTTGTTAAGTGGGAATTCTAATTTAGTTAAGTCTCTAAATAAACCTTTCCTAGTTAGTTTATTAAGAGAGTGAACACTGCAGTGACCTAATCTTTTATGCCATAACCAAGATTCCATAAGAAATTTTTTTGACAAGAAACATTTTTCAAAGCTAAAGAGTTTAAATCAACAACATATACATTTTCATTTGAACAAACAGTGAATATTAAATCATTTTTAGAATTAAAAACATTGAATGCATCATTTTCAAAAATAACATTAAAACCTTCATAACAAAACTAAGAGATACTAAGTATATTTTACTTTAACCCATCAAATAAAAATTACTTTTGAAATTAATATAGTGTTAGGATGACCAATTTGGCCTAAGCTGATGATCATTCCCTTAGAATTACCACCAAATGTAACATGTACTCCATCAACTTTTATTAGGCTCCTGAAGCATGAATATTATCCTGTCATATGTCTTGAACATCAACTATCCAATTACTATAAGGTTTGACAGGAGCTATTTAGAAAATTTTCCTACAAAACATATTAAGCATAGGGTAACTTTGGTACCCAAATTTTCTTGGGTCCATAGAGGATAGAAAGTAAATCTTTGGGAAACCATATTTTTCTTATAGGTTTCTGATAATCAACAAGCACGTTTTTAGACATAAACACTTTGTTAGGTCCTTTAGATTTTTTTTCAAGAGACGATCCAGAACATGAAGTAGTAGTAAACTGTCCAGATTTTGGAACAAATTTGTTTTTAATAATCCTTCTCTGTCCAGGTTGATATCCTAGACTAGTTGTGTATTTTGGAGGTATTTGTTTCCCTAGAAACTATGTCAAGGTATCCCTACCAGCCATAAACATCTTAAGATATCTTTTTAATTGCTCATTTGATAATTTAATTTTGGTATTTTCTTTTAATAGTTGAGCGATTTTTTCTTTTTCAATATCCAAATCAGATGTATAATTGGAATTTAAAGCATATTTTATTTTAAATAATTTATATTTATCCTTTAGTTCATTAAAGGTATACTCAATCATTCCAAAATATTCAAAAAGATCATCCATAGTCATAGTTTAATCATTATTTGATTCAATTTCATTCCCAAAATAGTAAGCATTATGTATATGAGAATTTGGTGTTACCTCAAATGTTTCTGTCATGAAAGACAGGTTTGCATGATTGTTCATTTCAGTATCAAAAGTGTCAGATTCACTGGAGATAACCTCTAAATCACACCAAGTTTCTTTCATATACTTTTTATATCCCTTGTCATTGTCTTTATAATTCTTCTTAAATTTCTGCTTCAGGTAATCAACCTTCACATGACCTTTTCGTTTACACTTATAACAGATTATCTCATTTGTGTTGTCATTCCATTTTCTATCCTTTTTAAACTATACTTTACTATCATACCTACCTTTATAGTTTGACATTCTAAATAACTTCTTCTTTTGGTAGAACGTTTTGAATATTTTAGAATGATGATCCATCTCATCATCACTGTCAGAATCAGAATCATCACTGGTGGAACATTCTACAGAAAATTGAACCTTTTCGTTATCTTTTATCTTTGAGGTAGCAGTCTTGAATGTTATATATTTATTTATTGGTTCTTCATCTACTTCTTGATTCAACTTAAGTTCTTCTTCATACATAATAAGTTTTCCAATTAGATCCTTTACTAGTAGCTTTCTTATGTCACATGATTCTCAGATAGAAATAGTAATTCATCTCCATCTATTAGGAAGGCATCGAAGTAATCTTGTAATCTGATCCTTGATATCCACTGGTTTCCCAAGAAGAATCTTAGTATTTACTATTTCATTGAACCGGAGATACATTTCATATATAGGTTATTCAGGTTTAATTTAAAAATTATCATATATAATAGTTTAAGTATTAATATAATTTATTTAACATTGGTTGTTCCCTCATGGGAAACAACCAAAGTATCCCAAATTTCGTATGTTATTTTATAGGAAGATATTCTATTTAATTATTCATCTCCTAGGGAATAGTAAAATGTATTCATTTCATTACAGTTATTATTATATGTAGCTTTAGTCAACTGAGACCATGTTTCCCTAGCAGTAAAAGGTAATGCATGTTGTTCTTTATTTCTATCCTAGATTTTAGGACTCATCCTCTCTAGATACATTTTTGTTTTCAATTTACACTGATCATAGTTATTACCATTAAATAAAGGTGGCCTATTAGTAGCCATACCTTCCACTAGCTTATCCATATCAAACTTGACTTTAAAGAATTAAAAATTTCGATATGATAGAAAATTTAAAATCATTAAGATAAAACTAAAAGAATAGTTGAAAAGAGTTTGAAAATCATGAAAAATAGTTCTGATGGTAGAAATAAACAACCCTTTGATACCAAATTTTGGTCGGGGTGAAAACTCAAGAGGGGTGAACTGGGTTCCTACATAAAATTTTGGTTAAACAGTTTTTGATAAAAATCCCCCGATTTGAAACATCCTAGTTAATTAAGGTAGTAGAGATATAATGTTCAATTGGTTAACAAGTTTCTCAAAGGATGATTATTCCTAAGTTGAATCAGTGTAAAAAACTTGTCAAACTTTTGAAATAGGTTTACTGAATTAAACACATATACACACTAACGAAATATAACTATTAGAGTTAATGTAATCTAGTTTTCTTTTTTTGAAATTATATATAGCAGAAAATTGAAAAACAGAGTATTATAAAATAAATTTCACATTAGAATTAAACAAGTGGTTCAGTCTCAAGCTGAAACTTAATCCTCTCCACTTGGTGATAACCTACCACAAAGTAGTTTATATTAACAATAAACTTTATACACTTCCTATATCAGGCTTTAGAACAGTTTTCACAAACATTCCAGGTCTGACAACCTTTAACACAGTTCATCGTAGTAAGAACACAAAACCCAGACACACAAGGATTCTTCCACAGTTACACGTGGGAAACAAAAATACAAGGAATGTTTGGTGTGAGGATTTTCAGTATCCTCCAGTTTAATCACAAGAGATAGTGTGCGTAACAGAGAAACACAAGCTACTTAAAATGTAAGATAAATAAAACAATAGAGAGAATGTTATAAAAATTGAGTTTAGAAGGATCTATGTGTTTTCAGTTCAGCTCTTGACTCCTTGGAGTGACGAAATAACAGTTCAAGTCCTTCTCTGGGAGTTGTCTCCAAAACAGAGTGTCGCAACTCCAAGTTCTAGCTTCCAAGTGCTGAAGTGTTCTACTTATTAGTTTTAAAGAGATTCGATGAATCATAGAAGGATGTCTTGAATTTTTTCTCCCAAATGATCTTCTTGAAGCTCTTGGGTTCACAGTGTAAGTGCTGGTGTGTTCTTCTTGTTCTTAAGATCTTGCGTCTAATGTTCCTCATTCATCCTTATCTTCTCTAGCTTAGTCTTCTATTTTTAATATTTGAGGTCCAATAATAGGAATGATAAACCACAGGTGGCCTTCCTCATACCTCATTCTATCTCTATATACGGTCTCTATATATGTCTACAAGCAGCATTAATTAATTTCAAAAGCATTAAATTTACCAAATACGACAATTAGAATAATCTCAAGAAAATTAAAAAAAATTATAGAGTAGAAGGGAATAGGTATCAGTAGACTGGTAGTTGTATCCTTCTCAATGGTAAGCTTCATTGGTAGGCTTCATCGGTAAGCTTCATCAGTAAGCTTTGTCGGTAGGCTTCATCGAAAAACTTCATTGGTAGGATTAATCGATAGGCTTCTCATTTGTAACCTTGTAGAATTTACCTCTAGTGGTAACTCTACAATAGAATACTTTGAGTGGTAGAATCGTATTGATAACTCAACGGTAAGATTTCTCAGTGGTAACCTCAAGCGGTAACCTCTAGCTGTAACCGTCCAACTGTAACCATCCAGCAGTAAGATCTAGCGGTAACCTCTAGCAGTAACCTTATAGCGGTAACTATGCCACAGTAGACTCAACTGATGACATTTTACTTAGAGAAATTTTTGCACTGTAAACTTATGCAAGAGAACAGTGAGATTGAAAATACATAATTGTTTTAGTATACAAACTAATGATACATAATTATCATATAAATGAAACATGATTTGGGATTATCAAAACAGGTGAGTCCAAAAGCTTCAATTTTGAATCCTTTCAATGGAACCTCAATGTCTCTCAAAAACTGATATACCCCCATATACATCCTATAAAAACAGAAATTTGTCCAATAAAACCTATCTATTTAGGCCATTTATTATTTTGATTCCATTACTTTTGAAAATTTTACTCCCAATAATATAAAAAGAATGCAGAGGTTAGAATATTACATTGATATTTTTCTATATATTATGAAAATACTTGCTAAACCATATGATCTCATACCACTTGTTGGGATCTACGGAACCATAAATATCAAGAAGTTGATCATGAAAAGCTTTAAGCGTAGAAAAAATATTTATTACTTTAATAATTAGAGGAATAACATGTACCTAATATACTATAATTGAGAAGATAAATCATACCCGAGTCACTACACATGATCAAAACCAACACACACTCAAGAAAAAAAAACTCATAAAAACAAACACAACAAGTAGATTTCAGACACATACTAAGAATTAAAAAAATAATTTTATGTGGTTTATAATTTAGTCTTATATCCATGTGAGAGCACCACTACATCATTTATAGTCATGGAATAATAAAAGAAAAACTGATAATTGACTAAGTTAGTAGTTTTTGTATAAATACAAGTCACACGTATAAATTGTCCCCCATACTATTTATATTTGGGCCTACCTGTCTGGTTCAACCACCTTACATAACTCATAGAGGATGCACCATTTCTTTTGGCCACCTCTGATTTATCATAGGTCTATCTACATCTAACACTATCTTCTAGTAAAAATTACTAATTCTGAAATTCATACAAACTTAGCCTTTTGAAATTCTCTAGTTACATTAACACAACCATAATAAAAACCCTATTTATAATTTCATTCACACTTAAATCATTTAAACAAGGACACCTGCACTCCTAGTTATAGAACATGACATTTTAACCTATAATCATCCTGTCGATATCCTTCTTCTTTGAGCCTCCTTTAATCTCAGACCCTTTTTCTAGATTCACTCCTCCAGAGCATAGTAAACAAAACTTGAAAGTATATTTCCCATTTCCTAAAAATTACACCATGTATTTTTAAGGTAACTATCAATCATATATATATATATATATCCTATCTTTCTTTTCCTCTACCATCCCTTCTCAATTTCTCACAGTTTCTCTATTTGAGTAAATGAGGGATTGATTTTTTTTTCATGTTAAGAAAAAACTCTTGAATCTTTTAGATATTTTGGTTCCATTTGGAACTAAACTCCATTTCTCATCCCAATTCATCACCTATTAATGAATGAATCAATGTATATTCGATTTTGGGTATGTTTTTTTTACTTTACCATTATATAATAAAATCATATGTTCCTGGGCATTTCAAAATTATATTTAAATAATAAAATTGTCTTATAAACAGTCTATAATTTTCATATGGATGTTTCACATGCATTGTTTTTCTCAATTTCCAATTGGTAAACGTTTTTTAATTATTTTCATTTAAATTATGCTCATATGTTTTTTCATTATTTATTGAATTAAATGAATTGTTATCATGATTTTATTTGGAATTAACCTATATTTACCTGGGTTTTATCAAAGTGAGGATCAACCTAATATTGAGTTTTAAATTCTTAAGTCATTCTTAGAGGTAAAATGTAAAATTTACCCTAGTAGATGACCTAATTTGTTTTGTAATGGTTCCTTTAGATCTGATGTATGGATTTTACTCTTCGGTTGAGATACCATTGAAAATCAAGTGTTAATGAGCCTTGGAAATAATATAATAAAATTATTATATTTTTTTAGTCTACACATCAGCACGTCAACATTTGTGGAAATATGCTTATATCTCTTAAACAAGATCTCATATGGGAAATTATAGATCATGGTTGTATCTGAAAAAATATCTTACCCTATGGGTTAAATAATATCCATTTTCATTGGGTTCTATGATGGATCACAGTGTTGGGTGGATTAAAGAGAATTAATTAAAAAATTATTTAAATTGTTTTAAATAAGTTTTAATCAAATTTACCTTTATTTGTGTACTAATATTGAGTCTAACCTAAGGTTATCAAAATCAATCATTAGAAACCCAATAGTGAAGGGATTTAAGAGTGAAGCATAGAGGTGATTCCGGACAAAAGCGCTATAAATTGTAGATTGAGGCATAGAAACAGATCCAAAACTACATCGATGATCATATTTCACAATAGTGAAAAAAACCTTGGTTATGACAATGTATTAGGGTGGTGACCATTATTACATGAGGAAGGGTCTTGTTATTTATGTATTTTAATACATTTTTGATGATTATTGAAACATAAATCAATCACTCTCATCTGAATCCTTATCCAAATACCCCATGAACCATTAATTATTGATTTATATCTTCTCCCATGTGTTGAGATATTATTGTTTTTGGAACTTTTTAATATCACATTGATTATATAATTCACATGATTGATAGATGAATTACACATGGATTACCATGATTATTTACTTCTATAGTTTTATTTCCCCCCGTCAATTCTTCTCACTTTCACCATCGACCTTTGATTTGGCTAATGGTTCGACTATTACATGGTTCAATTGATATTTCTATTAAATATTGGTAATGAATTCATATTTTTTTGATTTATTTTGAGGGTGGTAATGTGTGGATGGAATCCATAAGATGATATCACATAAATGAATTATGGGAAAGTGGTTTACATTGTGTATTGTGGAGTCATGAAGGAAGATAGGCCTTTTAGGGATGATTAAGATTCTAGTTATGAATGGTTGAAAATTGGTATCCAATGATTATGGATGAGTATTATCATAGTGGAGTATCAATAGGTGTGAAGAAATTCAAGGATGGTGACATGGGTATGGTTTGTTCTTGAGAAAGGCATGCAACAAGTGGTGAGTTTTTCGACGATGAACATTTTTCCAAAAAGGGTGGTCAGAATATGGATTCTAAATGTTACAAAATCCCAATAAACATGTTTTTTGAGTATTTTAAGTGGTTTTTTTGTTTAAATCAGTGGACGAGGCCTGAAATCCGAAAACAAATTAATGTTTTAGAGTTTTTGGGGAAATCCAAACTACACAAAGTATTGTTTGGAAGAACAAATGAAATGTAAATAGGGAGATTATGTGATAGGGTTTTCAAACTACTTTAAATATCATAATGTTATGTGATTGATCTCACATGTTGTGTGACCCTAGATGAGTATCTCAACATGTATAAGGAGTACATGCCCTGGGAATATAGGTAGCTACATGCTATGTACCCTAGAGCTTCACCCCAAGTATTTATAGTAGAACAAAATATGGGAAGATTGGCACTTGTGGAGTGCCCTATTTGTGTCTTAAATGTTATGTATTCATTCAAAACTCCATGGGATATGATCTTTACACAACATATATGACACCAGTACATGGGGATGTGGATACTTTTGTGCTACACACCGTGTACTCTTAGAACAAGATATGAACTTTGACTAGAGCTCCCTAAATCCATTTTTTCTTCTTCCGTACTTGGGTTCAATATTGTAAGTAGATTAAATAGGGTATATCAATGAGTATCTTCTCTCCTACCCTCAGATTGATTTTTTTTATCCCACCTTATTACTCAAGCTACGCGATCCTCTATTAGTAAGACAGTTATCAGTTGGGTCAGGTATCCCCCCATGGGTCTAAGGCCATAATCCTATATCCACTCCCCTATTTTGGGACTGGTATCTCATAACCATAACTTGGGAATGTGATACCCTACCCATGAAAAAATACAAGTAGGGTTAGGTGTCCTCATATGGTCCATGGTGTGATCCTCTATCTATTAGTCAAATTCCCTCGTTTGAGGTGTCTTTCAAAGGGGAACATCTTCCCCTTTGAGTTTTAAATAAGTGGACTCATGGAATTATGTTTTTATAATTTCAGGTCTGATTAATGGATTGAAATTTATGGGGCAATGTATAATGTACATCATCATATTACTAACACACTTGGGTGACAAGAAAAATCCACTTTATTGACCCTACCAAAGGTATTTGTAACACCCTGAGATTTTATGAAAAATATTCTTTTTAATTTCATTGATGTCTTGTGTTGTACGCTACACCAAAAGGATCTTGCACTACACGCATCCCTGACTTGACTTGCATTACACGCAATCGCGACCTTCCACGATAGCTTGTATTGTACGCAATACTGAGTTTCACTAAACAACGATATGTTATATAAACTAGCCGTTATGAATAGTAGTACCCAATTTTTAAAATTTTATAAATTTTATCTTTCAAAATGGACTTCATTTTTGGATTCAGAATATCGAAATTAGCAAGGGTGAATTTTTGGTATTTTTCTGAAAACTTTCAATTTTTGATGAATAGTGAAAACACTGGGTTACTATTTAAAAACCAGCTTTTTATTTAAATAATTATTTATTTTATTTAAATTTATTTTAGGTAAAAATTGATACATAATACCTATATAATTTTAATTTAATTCATTGGAGTCATTTTATAATAATTTTCTATGTATAAAAATTTTATTGAACTTTTAGCTGTCTTTTACCTACCTCCTAGGAGCTTTTTGCAAACTTACATAAAACTTAATTTTACCACTTCTGTGAGTGGAATTTAAAAAATCCAAGAGACACGGTTAATATCAATGACTAAAATGTGGTTCAATGAGATGAAAATAATTTTTGGTGAATAGTAACTTTTTACTTTCATTTACCACAGTTAAAAGTAAATAGGGTAATTAAGAGTAAATATTGTATTATTATTACCCTAACACATGTCATAATTCTATTTTATAAGTGTAATTTGACCTAAAACAACCATAGGAATAAAATATGACCATTTAGGTCCACATGGATTAGATTACGACATTTATTATTAATTTATTTAAAGAAGGGTTAAAATTAATAAAATCAAAGTTTAATAACTAATTCATTTTTAATATAGGGTTATGCATAAGATAAATTCGACTATAAATATTAATTATAAAGATAAAAATATTTCCTACCTAATGGTATTTTATTTATAATTTTTAGATATTAAATAATTCAAGTTATTTATGACACAATGGTGATGCAGTAATTACCTAAATAATGAAATATTAAAATAATTGATATTATAAATAACCAAATAAATTCAATTTGAGACTTTTTATGAAATACACTAATTTTATAAGTTAATATGACATGTTATTATTGATTTAATTAACATTTCTAGAACTAATCAGGCGGTTATGATTTTCACAAAAATCAATTACCAAATAGTGTCAAAATTGACATAAAATAGTTTTTACAACAAATATTATATTATTAATTGTTATTATATTCATAAAAATCTAAGGTTCAGACAAGATACTTATATCATGATAGGTGTATCATTAATGGACCACTTGGGGGTCGGTTGGTTGTGTATGGTATGTTTATTAACTATATAATATAAAAATAAAAAGTGACATGGTAAATGTCAATCTAATTAACTAAGAGTTAAAACTAAATGATAAGGTTAATATAATGACCCAAACCTGTCTAAAATATATTTTTTGAGAGTATTTAGACCCATACCCATATTAGCTTCGAAATAAATAAATTTAGAGCTATTAAAAACCAAATATAACTTTATTATAAAATAATATTTTGAGTTTTTCCAAATGTGCCCCTCTCCTCATAAAAAGGGAACCCTTTACCTCTTCTCTTCACACCATTTTGATCCTTTAAGATCTTCCAATCCCTACCCATTTATCTTCTCCACTTCCCTAGAAACATTCTGGAGGTTCTTTTCTTCTCAAAAGACCAACTCTACTTCCTTAAGAAGAAGCTTAAAGGAGGTGCGTCGAAGAAGAGGTAATATCTTCTTTCGATTTTCTCAAGTTTATCTCTTCTTCTACTTCTTATTCTTTAGTTGTCTCATTATAAAGTAATAAAATAAGTATTTCTTATATATTGATATTTTATTATAAATATGAAACAACCCTATTTCACCTTCTATCCATCCTACAGAAAACGAAATCACCGCGCGTGCGTACGTATGGAATACCGTCTCCATACCGTGGTGTAATCGGTTTTCGACCACCACCTTACTTGGATGGGTATAATGGTGTAAATAAATAACTATATATGATTATTGTAAAATGATATTGATTCTAAAATATTATACATACACTTCAATACAATTCCACGATCTTGGGAATGATATCATCGCTCGTGCGTATGTACGGACTACCGTCTCCACAACACGATGAGATTCATTCTCCATGTTAACCATTCAAGAATGATTATAAAGTATATATAATGAATAATAATGAAATATATGACATAATTAAGCTACTGGATTTATTTATATATATATATAGATATATATCATCTACTTACTTACATTCAAGTCAATAAATAAAGGAAAACAACGTTCATGCGTACGTACGGCCTACCGTCTCCATGAACGGTGTGTTTCATTTCATTTATCTATCTATAATATATATATATACAGAATATATATGATATATAAATCATGTTTTACATTCTTGAAGTAAGTAAATCATGATATAATTAATAATAATATCAAGAACAACAAGTCCAAACACGTACGATAAATGAAACAATTTTACCCAAAACACTACATTAATATGGAATTGACAAATAAACAGGTAATATAAATACCTAAGTGAACCATATAGGATATAATAAAAATAAATATGATTCTGTAAAAATTCAATGGAATTATTTAAATAATTATACAGGTGGTTCAGATACATACTAAGAATATCAGACATAAGGTAAAGGATAATTTTGAAAATCTCATTTTTATCTGAGATTTCTTATACGTAAGTATTTACTGGGGTTATATTTTTCATCCATGTCCATCAAAATGTTTTCATAATGTGTTTAATAATCTTCCATTTATGTTTAAAGTCATTTATACCCATCTTGACTTTTAATTTGTGTTATGGAAGGAATCTTGCTTTTTTTTACCATACGTGGTACTTTTTGACTTTTCCGACAAAAGTACGAGGAGAATGTTTTTTTAACTTATACGGCATGAACGGATTTTTACAGTTTCATAATGCCTCATTTTCATGAATATCCCTATACAATATTGCATGATTATTTTCAAAAAATCCATTTCTTTTAAAATTGCATGGCATTTTGTGAAAAGAAAATGATTTTGAAGAAGAAAGGATATTTTCCTCAAGATTTCATTTCAGGTGTTTTATCAAAACTATTTTCCATCTAAGATGTCATTATTTAGTATGATTATGTTTCAAGTATAATGTCTCCATTATTTAAATGGTTTGATTCTTCTTATAATGAATGATATCCATTTGTTTTGTATGGATTATGTTATGATGGGATGATGTTTATGAAACCCATTTTATTATTTAGGTTATGATGGATGATTTATGTTTATTTTGTGGCATAAGTAAGAATGATTTCATTATGAGATGGGTGGGACCTATATCTCCCTCAAATTCATTGGGTAATGATTTATATCTCATGAGATAGACATGGCTAGAATGATAAGTTAATCTGGTTTAGTGTTACAGGACTGAAACGAGGAGTTAACTCGATTCAGAAAGGGACTTTTTCCACTAAGATGGTCTTGGCAGAAATTCCTTAGCTACTATGTAATCATAACATGTTCTGAATGTTTTCCACAATTACATGTTTTATTCCCATTATATTTTATCATGGTTGATGTTCCATTATGATATATTCCTTACGTACTTCCACGATTTATGTCTTTGCTCAAGATTTTGATGCTTAAATTTCATGTTCATGTTTTTGCATTAAAATATCTATGGATTGTTTTATGTTATATATGCTTACCCTTACTGAGCATTTGATCTCACCATTTATATGTTTTCTTTTCCCCAGGATTTAAAGAATGGTTTTAAGTAAGAAAAAAGGGGAATATCTTTATGAAAGATGTTGAAGATCTTTCACCACGATTAGAAGATTAAATTCCGAGTTTCCAAAGACACTAAACTATTACGGTCCTTGTGTGTCTGTGTTTTTTATGTATTAAGTATTCCAAAAAAGTAATTTAATGTCCATGTACATCAAGCATTGGGTCATTACAGTTGGTATCAGAGGAAAGGTTTAGTTAACCTTTGGAAACTAGGATGCGAAAACATTAGTGAGATCACTAGAGATATTTATAAGGTATGTCTAGGGATGTCCCCAAGGTTAAGTATAAGTATAGGTTATAGTCCTAGAATTATTGTAAAGATATTAGAATTAAACCTAAGATGTTAGAAATCGAAGGTACTCCCCCTTTATTATGTTTTTTTCCTAGCATGATTTTTTCCTCTCACGCTGTTCTTTTTGGGTTTTAGACGATGGATGGAACCCTAAGGAACCATGTTGATCAATATAATGGACAATGCAATGATTTTCCTCCTGAGCAACCAAATGTGATGGGAGATGGAGTGAAAAATCTCATTGATATACTTACACAAGCTATGAATCATTATGGATTTCCAAATGATCAGAGAAGGGAAAAATATTCTATTGATTCCTTCATGAGGCAACTTCCACTGTCTTTTAATGGGTATTCTGATCCACATTTTGCTAAACAATGGATCAGTACCATTGAAAAGATATTTTCCATACTTCGCTGTTCATAACATGAAAAAGTCATTTTAGCTGTTTACCGTTTAGAAGGTGAAGTAGACCAGTGGTGGACTCTAATTAAGAATACAAGGCCCCAAGATGAAATTGAATCCATGGAATGGGATGAGTTCAATAACTTTTTTTTTCAGTAAGTACTTCCCTCGTATTCTTCGAAAAAATATGGAAAAGGACTTTCTTGAGCTTAAGCAGATGGATGATGAATCTGTTGGTATATACAAAGCGAATTTTACAAGACTTGCAAGGTAGGCATCTGGCTTTATCATCCAACCTGAAAGTAAAGTTGATTGATTTTTCAGTGGCTTAAAACCAAGTCTTCGAAGGGCATTATCTATAAGAGACTTCAATAGCTATGAAGAAATTGTGAATTGTGCTATCAAGGTAGAACTAGAAGTTGGTGTAACATATCCATCTCATGGTTTTGAAAAGAAACGAAAGGTGGAGTTCAAGGAGAAATCTCAGAATAATGGTGAAAAGAATATGAATGTTTCTTTATGCTCAATGTGTGGAAAGATGCATGGTGGATATTGTCTTAAAGAGACTAGAAAATGTTTTAAGTGTGGAAAAGAAGGTCATTGAGAAGCTGAGTGTCAAAGTAATGGAAAAAGGGTTGCTAATGATTTGAATAAAGAAAAGACTGTAGAGAACACACCACCAACACTTCAATGCTTCAAGTGCACGAAAATGGGGCATTATGCTAATCAATTACCTAATACAAGGGTTGATGATGATCAACGTCAGCAACCTCTTAAGGCAAAGGATAAAGGGAAGTCATATGCGATCACTATTTGTGATGTTGAGTATGAAAATGATGTTGTGTAATGATTAAGTGTTTATGTAATGGGATTTCAAAATAGTATCATGGAATCTCATTTGTAGTATTGTGGAATTTTAAAATATCTCTGTATTGGTCCATTGAGGCTTTCTATAAGAATATGGTACCATGAAAAGTGATTCAAATATTTTGGAAAGCAGATGATAAGCGCATAATGAAGGGATAAAGAGAAAATAAATTGTTAGATAGTATTCATGAGCTCATGATTGATATAAGAACTAAGTGATATCATGGTTTGAGTATATAGAATTTTGGGGATTTTGGTATGTGGAAAGTGTTAAATTTTAACTGCATTCATGTTTTCACTAAGGCTCAATGGGTATTCATTTTTAAAGATAATACATGATTAAGGCCTTCGAATGTCTAGAATGTGACCAACAAGATATATCGTATGATATATGGGGGATAAACGATGGTATTCACGTACTTGTTATGTGACCTCTCATGTAATCATTTTATTTACACTATGATATTGGATAGAAGTATTTTCAATAAGCTTAAAGATTGTAATGGATTATGTTGGACATATGTTAGTATTGTTTAAGTCTAGAACTTTTTCGATATTATTGATGGAAATTTATAATAATTTATTTTTAGAAAAAGGACAACCTTCAGGACGGGTGACAACCCGTTACGTCGGACAAGGCTGTGGGAATTGAACCCACAACCGAAGTGCAACATGCCTTTATTTCCTACCACTCGCCTACAAGAAGTCCCTGGTTAGTAGAAACTAGTTTTATTTTATAATGCAGGATGATAGATGAAATATAAGTCCATTTTGGAACCATATCTGATTAATCTCACCATAGATGGACTTATGTATATAACTTTGGCTAACTTATATTTGAGACAGATGGAATGACCTATCATTCTATCGCATGATCTGCTAAAACTTCATGAAAGACAAATTCAACTTCATTTCCTAAAGAGATGAAGTGGAAATTATTTAAGGCATGAACAACGGTGAGATTATACCAAAATAAAGTAAGTATTTCTTCTAACTCAAATTCTTCAACTTTAGGGAAATGATCTTGAAAACCAAAAATGTTGTCCTAGTGACCTTATATCATATGAATCAGATGGTACCATAGATCATCACAAATTTATGGCTTTGTGATCATTGTCTTTTTCATAGCCATGTTCTCTACCACTCTCTGTCAGAACATGATGGTTAGATTTGTCTTCCATATCCATATTTTCACCTATGTTCTCCTACGTGGAAACATAGTGATTAGTCTATTTGGGTAACTGTTATGTTTCATACTTTAGTTTTAAAGATAAGTTTTGGTATTCCTTTTTACGATGTGGGTTTCTATTAAAGAAATTTCGAGTAGTAAACCATTTATAACCCTAATGAATTTCGTGGGCGAAATTCATTTTAAGGGGGGTAGAATGTAACACCCTGATATTTTATGAAAAATATTCTTTTTAATTTCATTGATGTCTTGTGTTGTATGCTACACCAAAAGGATATAACACTACATTAATCCCTAACTTGGCTTGTATTACACGCAATCACGACCTCCCATGATAGCAAGTGTTGTACACAATACCGAGTTTTACTAAACAACGATATGTTATATAAACTAGCCGTTATGAATAGTAATACCCAATTTTAAAAATTTTATAAATTTTATCTTTCAAAATTGACTTCATTTTTGGATTCGGAATATCGAAATTAGCCTAGGGTGAATTTTTTGTATTTTTCTGAAAACTTTCAATTTTTGATGAATAGTGAAAACACTAGGTTAGTATTTAAAAACCGACTTTTTATTTAAATAATTATTTATTTTATTTAAATTTATTTTAGGTCAAAATTTATAAATAATACCTATATAAGTTTAATGTAATTCATTGGAATTATTTTATAATAATTTTTGATATATAAAAATTTTATTGAACTTTTCACCGTCTTTTACTTACCTCCTAGGAGCTTTTTGAAAACATACATAAAACTTAATTTTACCACTTCTGTGAGTAGAATTTTGAAAATCTGAGAGACACGGTTAATATCAAGGTCTAAAATGTGGTTCAATGAGATGAAAATAATTTTTGGTGAATAGTAACTTTTTATTTTTATTTACCACGGTTAAAAGTAAATAGGGTAATTAAGAGTAAAAAATGTATTATTATTACCCTATCACATGACCTAATTCTATTGTATAAGTATAATTTGATCTAAAAAAACCTTTGGAATAAAGTATGACCATTTAGTTTCACTTGGATTAGATTAGGACATTTATTATTAATTTATTTAATGAAGGGTTAAAATAGTTAAAATAAAAGTTTAATAACTAATTAATTTTTAATATAGGGTTATACATAAGATAAATTCGACTATAAATATTCATTAGAAAACTACAAATATTTCCTACCTAATGGTATTTTATTTATAATTGTTAGAAATTAAATAATTCATGTTATTTATGACACAATGGTGATGTAGTAATTACCTAAATAATGAAATATTAAAATAATTGATATTATAAATACCGAAATAAATGTAATTTGAGACTTTTTATGAATTAAATTAATTTTATACGTTAATAGGACATATTAGTATTGATGTAATTAACTTTTTTTGAACAAAACGTGCTTTTATGATTTTCAAAAAAAATAAATTACCAAATAGTGTCAAAATTGACATAAAATAGTTTTTAAATAAAATATTATATTATTAATTGTTATTATATTCCTAAAAATCTAAGGTTCGGAAAATATACTTATATAATGATATTTGTATCATTAATGGACCACTTGGGGGTCGATTGGATGTATATTGTATGTTTATTAACTATATAATATAAAAATACAAAGTGACATGGTAAATGTCAATCTAATTAACTAAGAGTTAAAACTAAAAGATAAGGTTAATATGATGACCCAAACCTGTCTAAAATCTATTGGTTGATAGGATTTCGACCTATAACCACCATAGATTTGAAATAAATAAATTTAGAGCTATTAAAAATTGAATATGAGATTATTATGAAATAATATTTTCAGTTTTTCCAAAGGTGCCCCTCTCCTCCCTTATAAAAAGGGCACCCCGTCCCTCTTCTCTTCACACCCTTTTGAGACTTGAATCTCGGTAAAACCCTGCCCATTTCTCTTCTACACTTCTCTAGATATATTCTGGAGGTTTTGGTCTTCTCAAAATTCCAACTCTACTTCCTTAAGAGGAAGCTTAAAGGAGGTGCGTCGAAGAAGAGGTAATCTCTTCTTCCGATTTTCTCAAGTTTCTTTCTTCCTCTACTTCTTCTTCTATAGTTGTCTCATTATAAAGTAATAAAATAAGTATTAATTATATACTGATATGTTATTATAAATATGAAACAACCCTATTTAACCTTTTATCCATCCTACGGAAAACGAAATCACCGCGCGTGCGTACGTACGGAATACCGTCTTCACGCCGTGGTGTAATCTGTTTTCGACCACCACCTTAATTGGATAGGTATAATGGTGTAAATAGATAACTATATATGATTATATTAAATTTATATTGATTCTGAAATATTATACATACACTTCAATACAACTCCACGATCGTGGGAATGATATCATCGCTCGTGCGTACGTACGGAATACCGTCTCCACGATGCGATGAGATTCATTCTCCATGTTAACCATTCAAGAATGACTATAAAGTATATATAATGAATAATAATTAAATATATGTCATAATGAATCCAATGTATTTATGTATATATATATATATATATCATCTACTTACTTCCATTCATGTCAATAAAGAAAGGAAAACAACGTTCATGCGTACGTACGGCCTATCGTCTCCATGAACGGTGTGTTTCATTTCATTTATCTATCTATTATATATATATAATTAATATATAAGATATATAAATCATGTTTTACATTTTGGAAGTTATTAAATCATGGTATAAGTAATAATAATATCAAGAACAACAAGTCCAAACACGTTCGATAAATGAAACAATTTTACCCAAAATGCTACTTTAACATGGAATTGACAAATAAACGGGTAATATAAATACCTAAGTGAACCATATAGGATATAATAACAATGAATATTATTCTGAAATAAGTCAATGAAATTCTTTAAATCATTATACAGGAGGTTTGGATACATACGAAGCATATCAGACATAAGGTAAGGGATAATTTTGCAAATCTCATTTTTATCCCATATTGCTTATACGTAAGTAATTACTAGGGATATATTTTTCATCCATGTCCATAAAAATGTTTTCATAAAGTGTTTAATATTATTCCATGTATTTTTAAATTCATTTATACCCATCTTGACTTTTACTTTGTGTTATGGAAGGAATCTTGCTTTTGTTTACCATACGTGGTACTTTTTTACTTTTCCGAAAAAAGTACGAGGAGAATGTTTTTTTTATCTTATACGACGTGAACGGATTTTTATGGTTTCATATTGCCTCATTTTCATGAATCTTCCTATAAAATATTGTAGGATTATTTTCAACAAAACCATTTTCTTTTAAAATTTCATGGCATTTTGTGAAAAGAAAATGATTTTGAAAATGAAATGATATTTTCCTCAAGATTTCATTTCAGGTGTTTTTTTCAAAACTATTTTCCATATAAGATGACATTATTTAGTATGATTATGTTTCAAGTATAATTTCTCCATTATTTAAATGGTTTCATTCTTCTTATGATGAATGATATCCATTTGTTTTTTATGGATTATGTTATGATGGGATGCTGTTTGTGAAACCCATTTTATTTTTTGGGTTATGATGGATGATTTATGTTTATTTTGTGGCACAAGTAAGAATGATTTCATTATGAGATGGGTGGGACCTATATCTACCTCCAATGCATTGGGTAATGATTTATATCTCATAAGATATACATGGTTGGAATGGTAAGTTAATCTGGTTCAGTGTTACAGGACTGAAACGAGGAGTGAACTCGTTTCAGAAAGGGACATTGTCCACTAAGATGGTCTTGGCAGCAATGCCTTGGATACTATGGAAATCATAACATGTGCTAAATGGTAACCACAATTACATGTTTTATTTCCAATATATTTTATCATGGTTGATGTTCCATTATGATATATGCCTTACTTACTTCCACGATTTATGTCTTTGCTCAAGATTTTGATATTTAAATTTCATGTTGATGTTTTTTCATTCAAATGTTTATGGATTGTTTGATGTTCAATATGCTTACCCTTACAGAGCATTTGAGCTCACCCTTTATACGCTTTCTTTTCCATATGATTTAAAGGAAGGTTTTAGGTAACAAAACAAAAAGGGGAAGATCTTTATGGGAGATGTTGAAGATATTTCACCACGATTAGAAGATTAAATTCCGAGTTTACAAAGACACTAAACTATTACAGTCCTTGTGTGTCTGTGTTTGTTATGTATTAAGTATTCCGCAAAAGTAATGTAATTTCCATGTACATCAAGCTTTGGGTCTCTACAGTATTACAATCTGAATTCTATTTAGTGTTGATTTATGTGAGACATGAGATTATTTGAACCCCATGGGTCACTTTAAAGATACTTTATTGATATTTGGTTTTAAATTTATGCTTCATTTATGATTTAGAATTATGAGAACCTGTAATTTCTTGTGTGATGCAGATTCGAGGATTAGAGCTGCGATGACCAAGATTTTTTAGTATATCTATGACTTTTAGTGATTTATCATATCTAGATTAATATTATTTACTCCCCCCAATTACTACTTAGTTATATGAGAATTAATATACCATTTTTTATTTTAAATTCTTTACAGTTTTTTGGTTTTACTACTTAGTATGTTTATTCTCACCACTGTACGGGGTCGGGGACCACACACGTTGTGTTAGTGAAGAGAACACAAAGGTCAAATATGGTTATGTGGATGTGGATTTTACATGGATGGTTTGGAAAAAATACCCAGTAACCATAGGGGGATGTGGTTTAGGCAATGCTTAGTAGTTCTAGGATTTCATGGTTTTAGGTGATGTTTATGTTTCAAGCCATTTTGTGGAAATAGATTCCTAATCTTGGCTTGTTTTCACTATTCAATTTTGTCTGTTGGACACATATTCCCCCTATTTTCATTATTATACTCATTTCTCATATCTGTGAAATTTCTAGTAGATATCTCTTGAATGTATTGTTTTAGATTTTGTTGGTTTAATTTAAATATACAATTGGAATGTTTTGGACCATGTTCATTTTAGATATGTATTTATCATAGGGTTTTATTGGTTAAAGCCTACCATATTATAAGATATCCTTACTTGGTGCTAGATATCATCCCAAGGAATATTGAAGGTGGGATTGGTGAGGCACACTTGGCTTATTTCTGGCCCAGGTGGGCCCCTAGTGGTTTAGGTTATGTCCAAGTGGTATCAGAGTAGGTATGTTCTAGGGATTGGGAATGGAGTTAGTAGGTTATGTGAGTATTGTATTCAAAACATAAGGAAATAATTTCAAGGGTCCATATATTATATTTAATAGAATGGGGAAACTAGTATAGGTTTTATTTTTTTCGCGTCCTTTCAAAAAGACTCTAATAACCTCTTAGTCAACCAAGAATCCCATGACATCGATTTCAGGGTACAAGTATTTCTGTAAATGCATTATACAGTGGTAACTTATGGACTTTCATTACCTTTTTATTTCAACATATATATTTGTGATCAATCCTTTTGTGGTTTTATCCTATTGTTTACAGGGTTTCACCCACTGAGATCTAACTTGTATATAGTTTTAGGGATATGAAAATCCCATGCTTGTGGTTGTACCTCTCCTTATTAGATAGTGGGAGATGTGGATTTGTTTCTTGAGAATTGGATGAACGTTATCCTCACCCCATGATATTAAGTACTCACACATCCCTTGCACTTTTGAAAAATGATTATCTTTGAGTGGATAGTAGTCCCCACTGGGATGGATGAGAATATTGGTAAAATGATTACAATGCATGCGCTTAATAACAAAGGATTTGAGAGTTTGTGAGTCGATCATGATCAGTTGGATGATGTGCTTACTATGACTATTGTGTTCATTAATAGATTTTTAAATACACAGTGATAACCGTATGAGGATATCTTCATTGTGTGTGTAAATCCATATTAGGTCCTTGAGTGAATGGGAAAACCTTAGGAATAATGGTGCCAAGGTTTGGATGTAAGACCATATTTCTATAACATTGCAATTAGAAATGATGGATCATGTTTATTATTGGTGGGTTGTGGTAGATATTGATGACATGAATTATAAAAATCATGATGCCCTGTAGTTTTTTGGTGTTTTCATGAAAATATATTATGCTCCCAATGTAGTCACATGGCATGAATTGATTTATCTCTATAAAGACCATCTAGAATGTACTTTAAAAGGTGTGGAGTTCTGCCCTTCCACTAGAGTTTTCCTTATTAGTGAATAGTTTGGGGTCTATAATTAGAGGCTTCTGTGGTCTATCTCATGTCATGAGACGGGGAGAATCTCAAATAAAGTGTAAAGGCTAAGTAAGACATATATAAGGGGAATCATGGTTCCACTTCATTCTTTCTTCAAGACTAACTATAGATGGTATCTTCTTTTAAAAAGTATGTGTCCTCCTTCTTTGAAAATGATTTATTAAGTTCACATTGAGTGGAAAATATAAAGGTGGAGGGTTTTCATGTGGTGGTGTGATGTTTTTCATGTGGAGATATCCATGAGATTTTTTTACAACTCATGTTTCATCCTTTTAAAGGATGAAAATTTTTAAGTTTGGGAGGATGTAGTGACCTGGGTTTTACCCAAGTGAGACTCTTCTCATTTTTTGAGAATTGAATTCTTACATCCTTCCAAGGGGTAAAATGGTAAATTTACCAAATAAATTACCTCAATTTATCTTTCTAAGTGTTTTATTGGTTCCTAATAATAGTTTTTACACCTAGTTTGAGTAGGTATGTGAATGTGAGTGTTGTAAATCCTTATAAATAATATAATAAAAACAATTAAATCAATTTTACTCCACCTGTGATTATTTTTGAAGGATGCCTATATATCATAAATAGGATCTCACTTGGGAAAACAAAGACAATATCTATCTGGAATTGTGTTTTCACCCCATGGGTGGAATAAGATTAATTTTCCTTGGGTTCCATGATGGTTCAAAATCATCAGTGGGTTAAAGATAATTTGTTAAATAATTAATTTAGATTGTTTAACTAAGTGTTGACCAATTTTTTTTACTTTTTAAGTCCTTTTATAGAATATCCAATCGGGTATTCTACTTCCATAGTTGGAAACTACAGAGAGAAAGGAGTTGGGAGAGAAGGAGATAAGTGAAGATAGATTGAAGTAGCATAAATGGTGGATTGAGGAGTATGAATAGACCCACTATTTCATCATTGATTATATTGTTCAAAAATGATGATTGAAACCATGGTTACAATAGCTGATCAAAGTGATAACCATTATTCTATGAGGTAGGGATTTTTTTTATATTATACCATGTTATCGATGATCATTGTGAGCATATATCAGTCACTCCCATTTAAATCCACGTTTGAATATTACATGTCCCATCAATTCATGATTTCTATCTTATCCTTCATTTTGGGATATAATCATTTGTGGAAATTATTAATATCATGTTCCTTAAAAAATTACCATGATCAAAGGATGAATCACACATGGACAATAGGGATGATTTACTTTATAATTTTATGGTTTCCAACCTCAATTATTAATGCTTTCATCACCGACACTCAATTTTCATGGTGATTTGGCTATTATGTGGTCCAACTACCTTTTTGATTGAATATTGGAACATCATTCATTATTTTACGTTTGAAATTTAGGATGGTACCTAATGATGACATTTGACAGAAGATGGAATGTGCTAGAACAATGGGAATAATTTTTTTTCATATAATAGAGATGTTCTTGAAAATGGAGCTTTAACGGACAATCATGATTTTAATGATCAATGGAAGAAAATCAGTTTTTGAGGATGCATAATGATTATGATCATAGAGGGGTATTAATGGGTGTGAATAAATCCATGGATTATGACATGGGGATGGTTTTTTATTGAAAAAATGCATGATATATTGGTATTTTTATGCTGATGAACCATTTTCAGATAAAGGGTTGCTGGAATCCATCTTCTGGAAGTGAAATGATCTCATTAAACATGTTTTTGGTCATTTTGGGTAGTATTCAGGGAGGAATCAATGGGGGAGGCATGGAATCTTGTGGTGTGTTGAATCTATGGTGAACACATGCATGAAAACCAGGACATGAGATGCTAGGTTTTTTAAAATGAGTTAAATGTCACACATCCATTTGGCGTGAACCACATACTGCGTGATCCTAGATAACTGGTTTCCTGCGTACAAGGAGTATACACCCACGGAATATGGGTAGCCTACATGGCGTGTAACTTAGAGCTACAACCCATGTACAACTAGAGGAACATGACTTGAGTAGCAGGGTACACACCAAGTTCACCCTTTAATTATTACACTCCATGTATTCATCCAAAAAACCATCTTGTTTGATATTTAAATTCCATGTGTTGAAACAATACATAGGCATGTGAATGCAAGTGGGAAACACAATGTGTACCCTAGAAACATGTTGTGTACTTGACCAGACCTACCTAGAAGCCTTTTTTCTTTATTCGGACTTAGGTGTTGGATTGTATGTAGTTTATAATAGGCATAACTATGTGATTATTCTTTCCACCACTCAAATATGGTTATCTATTCTACCCTATTACTAGGTCCGTGTGATCCTTTATTAGCAGGATAGTTATGAGTAGGTTTAGGTATCCCCCCCTAGGCTCGAATCAAATCTTTTATCACCTTCCCTAGGAAGGGTTAGTTACACCTTATTCTTCACTTGGGAATGAAATCACATACAAGTAGGATAATATATATAGGGTTATGTATCCCAGTATAGACTACGGAATAGTTTTCTATCTATGAGTAAAATTCATCTATCTAAGTTGTCTTCCGACGAGGTGTGTGTTTCTAATAAATTATAACTTAGGAGTACTCTTAGACATCTATTTTAATAAAATCTTTTTGATTGATGATTTATTATTGATAGTCTGGAAAATATAGTGCCCCTTCATCTAACAAGAATATTTAAGTTGTGAACATACTCCCCTTCATTAACTCTAGTAGATAAAAAACTATTCAACGTCTGAGCAGTATCCACATCTCTGAGATTTGAGATTTCAAAAAATCATGAGGGTTTCCTTCAAGATGCGATGTTGCGGTTGAGTGTCAAATTCTTTCTTTGGGGATGTTTTGAAATTCTGAGCACCTTTTGGTTCTCATGCAAGGTGGCTTCAAGGATTAATGCTATGATGAATTAGAATTCATAATATCCCAAATAAATATGGTGATTCATCATATATTGACTATTCTTATTTACTATTATTTTTCTAGTCCATAAAGATAGGAGCTTTGATATAGAACGTTTCTGTGTGTTTCTTTTTTTGAATGTGTGGAACACCATTGAGTATGCTTATACATACCCTTGAACATGCCCCTTGACCAAAGATGTTCTGTCTATATAAATGACACAAAGG
Source organism: Viscum album (assembly GCA_963277665.1). NCBI lineage: Eukaryota > Viridiplantae > Streptophyta > Magnoliopsida > Santalales > Viscaceae > Viscum > Viscum album. The sequence continues at coordinate 1,758,025,599 of OY728120.1, read as the reverse complement.
ATGGACATGGTTTTCTGAATGTGGAGTTATCAAGGTGTGATATATCATACTTAGTTCAATCATATGTAACCAAATATGGTTGGCCACATAGCCCCAACCACACCTCCTCATATGCCAGAGTCTGCTAAATAGTATCGAGGGTCTATGATGGAATGTTGGTGAGACTATACCCTCATGAATAGAGTGGGACACAATGATATACAATAATAGTAAGTAGTTGAAACAATATAATAAATGAATCATAGAGGCATAAGCCATCCAAAAATAATAAGAGGAAAAAGAATGACCAATATTATCTAAAAAATAATATCATGTTTGCATGATACAAAAAATGGGAATACACAGAATACAGAGGGACATACATATAAAACATTCTATAAAAAATGAAAAAAAGTTCAAAAAACTATCTCTAATGGCATCAAGAGAATAATATTTGTCCTCTTATTATCTACTCTATCCTAGTACGGAGAAATCAGAATCCATAGTAGTCCTCTTTCCCTTTTACCAACCTTCATCCATGAATTATATCTAGGGTTCCAATCAGGGGCCTAAACAGGGTGTGAGATATACTTAGTAGTTCACCACAAAAAATGTCTACTTCCATCAAGTTTGTGAATATATAAATAATAAGTGTTCATTTAATAATGTAAAATCTAAATTAAAAACATAATCCTATTGTCAAATTGAGTTTTGAATAGCACACCCATTCAATACCACCTGCTTTTGCCTATGTCAGATTATATCTAAATGATTATAAATTATGAATTTTAATTTATAAGAAAGGATTGAGACATAACTCAATTGCAATGCCTCCCCCATGGATTATATCAGTACAAGGGATGAACAGGTCCCATGACATTTACAAATTTGAAATTAATAAAAGAAGGTTGTCACATAAGTATGTCTCTAGCCAAATCAAAGTATGTTCATTGACTTCGAAGATGAATCATTTAAATTATTTCATTTTTTATTTATTGGAAATATGATCCAATCCAAGGAATTCTGTATTTGGAACATGGGTGTTGCTCCATGGGTTCTTCGAACCCATTACCCTTCATGCTTATCCATGACATTCCTATTAAAAACACATGTATCTCTCAATGCATGATTTTAAGACATTTATCCCTGAGTTTATTCTTACCATTCCACCTAAGAAACTCACTATTCAGTCATGTAATAATATATTTAACTACCGTCTAATTATATCCTTTACATTATATACTAGGAACTGAAGTGTCACTCACAGAATAATATAGTGATATTCCCTCTGGGTATTTCCTTGTTATTTCATACCAGGAACCCAAGTGTCACTCATGGAAAAAAAATAATCAACCCAAAAAGTGTTCCTATCCATGTTTTTCATATAACAACTGATATATCACTTATGTCATCAAATAAGTCTATTGATAAGTCATTTCAATTCAATAATCCTGATGATTCCATCCATATAATTTCATGTCAAAACCCAAATATCACCCTCAACATGGAATAGTGGATGTTCATGGGTTCTCATTCTTACCATACCATTTAAAAACGCATTTAATTCATAATAACTATTTTTAGTGTATAAAAATACACCCTAGAGGGTGTTTCAAATACATAACGAGGGATTATAAGGCTTAGAAAGGTATAAATTCATCCATATTAATCAGTTCATCCATCTCATTTAATTAAAAATAGCCTTCCAATTATAAGAGGAAAGTACACACATAAAAAGGTAGTTTAAATTCATAATCAACTGATGGTTGTTTTTTCTAATTTTAAGACACACATAAAAAGGTGGTTCTACTTTGGGTATTCATTCATAATTGGCGATTATGGGTCACATGGTTAAATCAAACTTAGTCTGAGGCATTTTATTTAAGAAAAAATCCATTTAAGAGGTGACACTCATAAAGTCTGCTCCATGACACAATGAAGAAATATTTATACCACTATAAATTATTGTCAAAAGAATGAGACCGCCTACCTTTGACATGTAGTGGATGCCTAATGTATTATTGGCCTAAAATCCCAAATAGAATGGGTCAAATTGAAGAAATATAAAAACATATTGAAAAAAGGGCATATTAGCTCACACAAATTTATCATTCCATACATTGAGATAAACAATAAAAGGAAGGAAGATGATTTAATATCTTACCGGTAGTTATCCAATGTAATAAATGGATAATGATTCCAATTCAATATATAGAAAAAAAATAGAATCCTAGGTGAGGACAAAGAGGGAGATCCAAGTGTGGAGGGAGGCTACTATGCATAAAATAGAGGAAAAATGAGAGTTAAAACATTTAAGGAGGTAGTAGAGAAATCATAATTTCACCCAATTTTCAAAGGGTGCATGGTTTGGATACTTGGTGAGGGAAAACCATGCACCAATCATGTGCACCAACAACTTAAGTGGCACTAAGTGTGTAGGCAAGGCACATGGTTTGGAAAACCATGCATAGATTGTGCGGACACCCACTACAGTTTTCTATATTTTCCCATATGGATATGTGGCCAACCCTACACTATTTAAAAACCATTATACACCCCTTATAGCTCTGCATGATTATGATTCATTGTTATTAATAACCATGTGCCCATGAGAAAACTCTGTTTGTTCCTTAAAAAAACTAGAGCACTAGGCACCAAATGATCCCTAGATGCTCCCAAACTCTTTAAGCATTAAGCACTTCAATTAGAGTAAAATAAGAGATTTATATTGAAATTTAAAAGATGTGTACCTAATAATAATAGTCTATATCTTATAATCATCCCTCCTTAAAACTAATTATGCTTGATTTTCCCATCCAGGGTGGTAAAGCACAACCTATGAATAACTCTGGCCACTGAGCATGTACATCAGACTATCGCTCCCAGGTCACATCTTGTACATGTTTGTGCTTCCACAACACTCGTACTAGAGGAACTGACCTTACTTGAAGATCTGTTGTGTTTAGATCAATGATATGTATAGTATTATTCTCAAAGGACGCAACTACATCTATCTAAACTACATCGAGATAAAGAAGACAAGATTGATCATAATGATAATGGTGAAGCAATGTGATATGGAAGATGTCCTGCATGTCTCAGTACCTCCGAGGTAACTACAACTGATAGGATACTAGTCTGAATATCTCCATAATCTCAAAGGACCTAATATAATGAGATGAAATATTACCATGTCTCCAAATCCATTCATGACCCAGTATAGGCGAGACATGCAAGAATAACCGATACCCAACCTCAAACTCTAGAGATCATCTATGGAAATCTTCTTAAGACTTCTTCCTAGAATGAGCTATATCCATAAGCATCCTGATAAGATATAACTACTCTGAAGTCTCCTGAACAAGATGACCTAGGGGTGAATGAAATGACCTACCATATTAAACCTGACAAGTTTCCATATATATAGTCTCTTCGAAGCTGTTATTGTAAGAGAACGAAGTGAGAGGTAAGTGTTTCTCCCAAGAACCTTCTTAATCTAGGTAACAAGCCCAGAGCATGTTGTCAATCACCTTTATCGTATACTCGTACTGACCATTGATCTATGGGTGATAGGCTGTACTCAATAGTACCTATAAACAAAGTTCTCTCTCTAACCCATGCTAGAACCATAATGTAAAATGAGCATCTATTTTTGATAGGATTGTGTGTGGAACTTCATGAAGGTGTATGATATATTTGACATATGAAATTACTAGATTATGTACTAAAAAAGTGACTTTGATAGGTAAGAAGTGAGAAACCTTAATTAATCTATCATTGATCACCCATACCACATCACAATATCAAGGTGACCTAGGTAATAGTATCACAATATCCATAGTGATGTTTTCCCAATTCCACTCGTTATGAGAAATGGTTGAAAAAGACCTATTGTTTATTGGTGTTCTATCTACACCTACTGAAAAGTGGAACTCTATGTCATGAATCCACATACCACCCTTTTCATACGAGGCCACCAATACTAGAGACATAAATCACAATACATCTTGGTAAGATTGGTATGTACTACCTAATTAGATGTAACGACCCAAACATTCATTAATGAAAATTCCTCATGATCTAATTAAATGTCTTATTATGGTTATATAAGATGTGAACTGCATTGGTTTCATGTTTCTAGGTTTTAAAATACCATTATGAATTGTGACCGTTGCTAATATATCCACTAAACAGTAATCACCTGATTAGTATAAATATAGGCTTTAACAAATCCAATTTACTCAAAAAAAGGAAGTGATGGCCTCATCTAATAGAATTTACCTTTACGAAGCCCATTTGTCGGAGCTTGGAAAGGAGGTGGCATCATTGGGCTATGCTCTTGACCAATCGCAAGCTGAGCTTGAACACGTTAAGCTTGAGTGGAACCTACTATGGGAGAAGTGGAAGTTAAAAGAGATTACCACCAAATAAATATTATCTGAACCACCCCAAGAGTCTATCACCATCACACACCTTACACTTCGGTCTTATGCAGGTATTATAAGGGGTTATGTAACAAGACCCTAGAACTATGACTCTGTACATTATTTTTGTATAAATAATGTATATTCGTTTTATTATTGTTACTTTATAAATATTTTTTAAAGCACAAATATCATTTTTAGTTAATATTCAACTAAGAAACCTATTTTTAAGAATTAATGGATTTTTGAATTAAATAATATTTTAATAAAATATTATTGTTATTATTGAATTAATTTTTATTAAATATAAATGATCATATAATTTTATGAATGCAATTGTAATTTTTATTAAGGTTTCGAAGTAGTTTTTGTCAAAACACATGATTTTTTTATAAATGTCGGTTTTTATTTTAAAAGTAAAAATTCCCATATTTAGAAAATTATTTAGATAAAATTAATATTATATTTGGAATAAGGATATCGAAATTACCCAACGGTAAATTTTCCATAATTTTCTGAGACAGTCAAATTTTTCGGTAAAAATTAAATACCGTTTAAATATATAATGTGTTTTATCACATAATAATGACCCAATAGTGATGTAATAAAATACAATAACCATTATTTTATGAAAATATATGATTTAACATTAAAATAATGTGATTTTGGGGTTTTTTTGATTTATTTTACAAATCTTTAGTGGACCCTTCAAGGCTTATAAAACATCTTGTCTTTCTAAATTGTTTTCTTTGAGAGTGTGACTCACCTCCACATAATAAACCCTGTTATTTTAAGAAGTTAGTCCATGGAACATATAAAAATATTGTTGTCCTATCCCATTTGGTAGAAAACATAGGCAAAAACCATGGTCTGGATTTTAGTTTTGATTAGTATAATGTAAGGTGTCCCAAACCGAAATAATAAAGAATTCCCTCTCCTTTCCTATATAAACCCACCCAAGATCCCACATCCTCTTCACTCAAAGCCTATGTACTTCAACCAAATCCTGAAATAATCTCTCAATAATCCTACCAAGGTTCCCCAATATCCTAATAATCCCCTCTCAAGCCTCTCCCAAGCCTTCGGGATCACACTTCCTAGTAAAGGATTTCCTCATTTCCCATTTTTGTCAAATTTTCTTTAAGTAGTTATGACCGTTTTTTTTCAATTAAAGATGTTGGGGTATGATTTCTCACCTCCCCAATATTTCTCTATTTATGTTTGGATGATGAGATACCTCTTTATCTCTCATTAATTCCTCCCATGTACACCCATTACCATGCCGAAATTCCGTGAGTGATTTCTCTCTCCTCTTTTACATCTAAGTAATTATTTTTTATTATGCATCTAAATTCAATGAAGTTTGTTGGGAAATGTATCTATATGAAACCCTTACTGTACATTTCATGAAAATATGATGAGACAACCTTCTCTCTCTCATCAACCATTTTCATGAATCCTTATGTCCCACCATTATGCGACCAAAATTGCACCGGATTTTTCCCAGCCAAGATCATTGTATAGTGAATACCAAACCCATTTCTCTCTCAAGGGTATTCACCTTTGTGCACATATACGTATTGAATGGTACTTTCATGTATTTCTTCCAAATTACTTAATCATGTAATAACTTATTATGTAGATTGATTCCATGTTATTTGATCCTTGTGGCACACTTATGCATGAAAGGAAATGTTTAAGAAGGGTGCACCCTAATCACGCTCCAATGAATTGGGTAAAGTATAGTATCATGATACATCATGTGCAATGAGTGTTTACTCATGATAATTCATGTTCAATGAGGGTTTACTCGTGTTTCATGTGCAATGAGGGTTTACTCATGCTCCATGTGTAATGGGCCTTGGCTCATGCAAATTCCATGTTAAGTGTTGTTGCCACATTTCCATGTTATGATTATCATGCTTTATGATGCCTTTATGTTCATGTTTCTCTTGTGCTCCATTGATATGCGTATTTTCAAAAATTTATTGTATTATTCATGTTATTGCATGTTTATTCCCTTACTGGGCTTTTCAGATCACCGTTTTCTTATGCATGTAATCAGGTTATACCATGCAATTCTAAGTACGAGGGAATGTAGTGGTCATGTAAATTAAGTTTTCACTAAAGATATGGTATTTCATGTTTTAAGTTGTTATGTAATGATCATAATCCACAAATACACTAGAACTCTCGATCATATATGTTTTATCAAGTGAAGTTTATGTAATAAATCATGTCTATGTGTGTAATAATGAGTAGGGTTGTTATAGTTGGTAATAGATGATAGGTTTAGTTATTTTTGGGATTCGGACAAGAAAACCACAGTGAATCGTTAGATAGAAGAATAAGTATAATAAAAACATCCCTATGTTTGGGTGAGTATTTAGTAAGTGGTTTATCAAGAAAATTTATCCTTGTCTGGATGCAAGCAGGTAGAGGCGACTCTGGTACAAATGTATCATAGGGGTGAAACCCGAAAACACTACTTTGAGCTAGACTTAAATGAGTACTATTGCACAATAATGGGTCTTGATGCACTCTTGGTTACAACACTCCAGGGGGGTATGATTTGGTAAATTCACAAGCTATATATAAACCCTTATTAAGGGAATTAAAAAAAATTCCCTAAGAATATATGTCAGAATGTAGATCCTGAATAGCATATATTTAAGCCTATGGATTCATAAGTTAAGGAAATAAAAGTTAATTATATGTCATTAGTTTTTTCCTTGGATTAAATTTTATGTGTTACCCCTAAATTTCCTTTTATTCCAGCCAATGGCTGGTAATAGGAGGACTAAGGCTAACATCTGATGTGAAGATCAATGTGATGACTGTGCTAATGAGATGCGCATTCCGATGGGAGAGAGAATCACAAACATTGTCAATATTATTGCTTAGTAAACTCAAGATATGAATAGAAACATGGGTCAAGAAGAACGTTCAACCCCCCTCCCCCCGAAGAAAGAACATGTTCTATCAAGAGATTCATGAGACAAAGGCCTCCTACTTTTATTAGATCTTCTGATACCTCAATCACCGAACAATGGATCAACTCCATTGAAATGATCTTCTCCATCCTACAATGTTACAAACAAGAGAAGATTATTTTGGATGCCTATCGTATGGAGGGTGAAACCGATCAATGGAGGATATTGATAAAAAAATACAAAGCATAAGGAGGAGATTAAGGCATTCAAATAGAAGGATTTATGAAATATTTTTTTTGAAAAATATTTTTTACACTCCCTCCAGCTTATGATGGAAAGGGAATTTCTTTCCATCATGTAAAAAGATGAAGAATCTGTCAGAGAGTACGAGGAAAATATCACAAGGATTGCACGATACACCATCGGCTTTGTCGTTAGCCCTGAATGCAAGGTTGAACATATCTTTGGTGGGCTGAAACCTAGACAACGGAAAGTGCTAACGATCCATTACTTCGACAGCTATGAGGATATTGTCCGATGTGACATCAAGGTCAAAATGGATATTGGAGAATCTGAGGGGTATCATGGGGATATGAAGTGTATGGTGGGCTTCAATGCTGGCGGTCTAATGGAAAAATCCAACGGTGCTAAGAAGATCTAGCACCCCACTTGCTAAAGGTGCAGAAAGAAGCACCTCGAAATTTTCCTAAAGGGGACAAGGAAATGATTTAGGTGTGGATGAGAAGGGCACCTAACTGTTAACTACTGACATGAAAAACCCAAAACTGAAACAGAGGAAAGGAACACTCCGTTCGAACCTCAACGCATTGTTCATTGCTACAAATGAAAAGAAACATGGCATCTTGAAAATCATTTCCCCAAGCCAAGAGTTTGCAGAGGAAACCAAAAACATCCAAGGTAGTAAGGGAGAGCTTTTTCCCTCACTACTTCGGAAGTGAACCCCAACAACGAAGTGGTGATGGGTATGCTAGTTATTCATCAAGAATAGCGAACATACATATTTATTTAGGTTATACGCATTCTTTTATATCCCAAATGTTTAGTAGAACAATCCCAAAACCACCACAAATTATTGTAGTAATGACGTTGGTGAGTATGAAAAATGGGGAAATCATTGCCTCCCATGAATATAACTCCTCCTCCCATATCATAATCGGTGGATTGAACTTCTCAGTGAACCTCACCATACTACCTCTGGTGGAATTTGATGCAATTCTTAGAATGGATTGGCTTTCCATATATATAGCCAATATAAATTGCCAGGAGAGGGAAATCACACTCCCTATGGAGAATCAAACCCTAATTCTATACAAATGCAAGGATGAAGATGAATCTTCTTTAGCTCCATTATCTCAAGAATGGATATTACTGCCCTATGGGAATGTGTATCTGGCTCAGATGATTGTGTCTAAGGAGGAAACTATCCTTGAATACATGCCTATTGTGAGGGAATTTGCTGAAGTGTTTCCTGAGGAATTTTATGGTCTTCCACCTAGAGGAGATATTGAATTCTCCATTGATCTTATACCTGGGGCATTGCCAATATCCATGACTCCGTATAGAATGGATATTGTTGAGCTTGAGGAGCTGAAGAAACAACTACAAGAGAATCTGGATAAAGGGTTTATATGCCCAAGTGATTTACCTTGGGGTGCACCGGTCCTATTCGTCAAGAAGAAAGATGGGTCAATTCACCTTTGCATCGATTATCGTGAGCTCAACAAAATCAAGATAAAGAACAAGTATCCTCTCACATGAATCGATGAACTTTTCAATTAGTTTTGTGGAGAAAAATACTTCTCCAAGGTGGATTTGCAGTTGGGATATTATCATGTATGGGTGATGAAGGAAGATATCCCCAAGTATGCTTTTCATACATGATACGAGCACTCTGAATTCATAGTAATTCCTTTCAGACTCACTAATTTTCCATCAATCATCATGTGCTTGATGAATAGAGTCATTAGGGATTACCTCGACAAATTTGTGGTAGTATTTATTGATGATATTCTGATATACTCAAAAACCAAGGAGGATCCTGAGAAGAATCTAAGAACTGAACTAGAGACCTTGCGGAAGGAGAATCTCTATATAAAGTACAGTAAGTGTGAGTTCTGGTTGAAGGATGTCTCATTCTTGGGACAGATCATTACAAGCAATGGTATATCTATAGATCCATCCAAAATAGATTCAATTGAGGGATGGACAAGGCCAACATCAGTAATGGATATCTGTAGATTCTTGGGGTTAGCTGGATATTATCAACCATTTGGGAGAAATTCATCATGATTGTCCAAACCTCTTACCAAGCTAACTTAGAAGGGAGTAAAGATTTCCGAGAGTGATGAATGTGAATAATGATTCAAGGAGTTGAAAAGGAGGGATATCACTCTATCTGTGTTCACTTTACCCACAAGTGGAGACCTTTTTGTGGTACTCAGTGATGCTTCAAAGAAGGTCCTAGGTAGTATGTTGATGAAAAATGACAAATTCATTAACTATGCATCAAGTAAATTGAAAGGTCATGAGTAGAATTATCCAACACATGATCTGGAGTTTTTTGTGGTGATCCTAACTTTAATTTTTTTTTTGGAATTTTCTCTTTAGGGAGAAGTGTGAAATATATACGGACCACAAAAGCCTCAAGTATATATTCAAATAGAAAGAGTTGAACATGTGCCAATAAAGATGGTTAGAGATGATCAAAGTCTATGACTACTCAATCCATTACCACTCTGGGAAAGCGAACAAGGTGGAAGATGTTCTAAGTAGAAAGGACCCATAGATTATATCATTCATGAGAATTGAGAAGGATCCAATATTCAAAGATTTGATGAATAAGCACATGGGAATCCTAATTAAGGGAATATAATCAATCCTTTCACAAATGATTGCTCAATCGTATCTTTTGGAAATGTTAAAGGATGCTCCAAATGATGATGTAGAAATTCAGAATAAAGTGGAATCTATCAAAAAATGGAAATCCTCAGAGTTCAATGTTAATGAAGAATGAATTGAGAGATTTGGGAAAAGACTATGTGTTCCATCAAGTCTAGAGCTGAAGAAGGAAATTTTGGATGATGCCCATAGTTGAAATTTCACTATTCACTAAAGAAACACAAAGATGTATCAAGATATCCGAGAGCATTATTGGTGGGATAATATAAAGAAGGAGATCAGTGAGAATACATCAATGTGCCCGGTGTGTCAGCAAGTGAAGGTAGAGAGGTAGAGGTCTAAGGGGATGATGAGACCATTTCCCATACCAGCATGGAAATGGGAGAAAATCACCAAGGACTTTGTCATCAGACTTCTGAATAAATCAAAAGGAAACAATGCAATCTGAGTTTTTGTGGATAATTTTACTAAGTCTGCACATTTTATTGCAATTCAGGAGGATTTATCATTGGATCAACTGGCATGGATATATATCAGGGAAGTGATAAGGCTGCATGGTGTACCACTATCTATTATATCCAATAGAGATCCAAGATTCACCTCTAAGTTTGGGAAGAGTCTTCAACATGATTTGGATACTGAAAACTAAGCATTATTATGGCATATCATCCTCAAACGGATGGCCTATATGACCAAACTATTCAGACACTAGAGGGTATGTTAAGATCATGTTTTATGGACTTCAAAGTAGGGTGGGATTAATATCTTCCACTGGTTGAATTCTCCTACAATAAAAATTTACACTTGAGAATCCGAATGGAACCTTATGAAGCTCTGTATGGGAAGAGGTGCAGAACACTGGAATGTTGGGATGATGTCTGTGAGCATAAGCTGCTAGGACCGAAATTGGTCTAAAAAATTGTGGAGAAGGTGAAAACCATTCTGAAGCAAATCAAGGCAGCCCATAGTCAACAAAAGAGTTATGCAGATAACCATCAACAAGACCTTGAGTTTAAAGTTGGATACATGGTATTTATACGAATATCTATATGGAACAAGGTCATGAGGAATGGAAAGAAAGGGATGTTAAGTCCTAGGTACATTAGCCCTATCGAGATTCATGATCATATTGGGGTTGTGGCCTATCAACTATAACTTCCACCTACCATGGCCAATGTAAATAATGACATTCATGTATCCCTATTATGGAAGTATATACCAGACCCTTCACATGTAATTGTTTAAGAGGTTGTACAGTTTTAGGATTATCTTTCTTACGAGGGGCAACAAGTGAAGATCTTAGATCGTAGAGAAAAAAGTTCTACAAAATAAGACAATGCCACTTGTCAAGGTGTTGTGGAGAAACCAAAATTTTGAAGAAGTGATGTGGGAATCAGAGGAAATGATGAAGCTGAGTTATCCACATTTGTTTTAGTGTGGGAAAATGAAATTTATAGGGTGAAATTTCTTAGGGTGGGGAGATTGTAATGACCAAAACATTCATTAATGAAAACTCCTCTTGATCTAATTAAATGTATTATTATGGTTATATAAAATGTGAACATCATTGGTTTTATGTTTCTGGGTTTTAACATACCGTTATGAATTGTGACCATTTCTAATATAGCCATTTAATAGTGATCATATGATTAGTATAAATATAGGGCTTTAACAAATCCAATTTACTCAGATAAAGGAAGCGATGGCCTCGTCCAGTACACTTTCCCATACAAAGCCCATTTTTCAGAGCATGGAAAGGAGGTGGAATCATTGGGATTTGATCTTGACCAAGCCTAAGATGGGCTACAACACGTTAAGCTTGATTGAAACCGACTACGGGGGAAGTGGAAATTAATAGAGATTACCACTCGAGCAATGTTATCCGAGCCACCCCAAGAGTATTTCATCATCGCACACCTTACTCTTCAGTATTATATGGGTGTTATAAGGGGTTATGTAACAATACCCTAACACTATGACTGTGTACATTATTTTTGTATAAATAACATGCATTCATTTTGTTATTGTTACTTTGTAAATAGTTTTTAAAGCAAAAATAGTATTTTTAGTTAATATTCCACTAAGAAATATATTTTGATGAATAAATGGATTTTTTAATTAAATATTATTTTAATAAAATATTATTATTAATATTAAATAAATTTTTATTAAATATAAATGAACATATAATTTTATGAATGCAATTTTCATTTTCATTATGGTTTAAAAGTAGTTTTTGTCAAAACCCATGAATTTTTGATAAATGTCAATTTTTATTTTAGAAGTAAAAATTCACATATTAATAAAATTATTTAGGTAAAATTAAAACTATTTTTGGAATCAGGACATTGAAATTATCCAGTAGTGATTTTTTCATAATTTTCTGAGACAATCGATTTGTTTAACAAATTAAATACCGTTTAAATATATAAGGTGTTTTATGGAATCATAATGACCCAATAGTGATGGATTAAAAAACTATAAACATTATGTTCGGACAATATATGTTTTAACAATAAAATAATGTGATTTTGGGTTTGTTTTATTTATTTTATAATGCTATAGTGGTCCCTTCAAGGCATATAAAGCATTTTGTCTTTTTAAATTGTTTTCCATGAGAATGTGACTCACCTCCACATAAGAAACCCTATTATTTTAAGAATTTAGGACATTGTCATTATAAAATAATATTTTACACTCCCCTTTGGAAAAATAAAAGGGCAAAAACAATGGGATGGTTTGTGGTTTTGAATATTTTAATGTGAGGTGTCCCAAACCTAAATAATAAAGAATTCCATCTCCTTTCCTATATAAACCCACCCAAGCTCGCACTTCCTCTTCACACAAAGCCTTTGGAGTTCAACCAAACCGTAACCTCCTCTATCTATAATCCTCCCAAGGTGCCCCAAGCTCCCAAGAAGCCTCTCTCAAGCCTCTCCCAAGCCTTTGGAATCACACTTCCAAGTAAGGGATTTCTTCCTTTATCCTTTTTGTCCAATTTTATTTAATTTGTTATGCCAATTTTTTTCAATTAAAAATGTTGGGATATGATTTTTCACCTCCTACATATTCCTATTTATGTTTGGATGATGGGAGACCCCTTTGTCTCTCATTAATACCTCCCATGTACACCTGTTACCATGCCAAAAGTTCGTGAGGGATTTCTCTCTCCTCTTTTACATCCATGTAATTATTTTGTATTATTCATCTAAATTACATTAAATTTTTTAGGACATGTATCTATATTACCCTATTACTTTCCATTTCATTAAAATATTATGAGACACACTTTTCTCTCTCATCATCTATTTTCATGAATCCTTATGTCACGCCGTTATGCTGCCGAAATTGCACCGCGTTTTTCAAGCCATGATCATTGTGTTATGAATACCAGACCCATGTCTCTATCAAGGCTATTAACCTTTATGAAAGTATAAATATTTAATGTTAATTTCTTGTATTTATGACACATTACTTAATCGTGGAATAACTTATTATGTTGACTGGTTCCATGTTATATGATCCTTGTGGCACACTTATGCATGAAATGAAATGTTTAAGAAGGGTGCGCCCTGATAGCACTCCAATGCATTGGGTAAAGTATAGTATCATGATACATAATGTTTAGTGAGTGTTGAATCATGATAATTAAAGTGAAACTAGGGTTTACTCGTGCTTCATGTTCAATGAGGATTTACTCATGCTCCAAGTGCAATGAGCTTTGGCTCATGCTAATTCCATATTAAGTGTTATTGCCACATTTCCATGTTATGATTATCTTGCTTTATCGTGACTTTATGTTCATGTTTATCTTGTGATACATTGATACGAATACTGTCTAACATGTATTTTATTCCTCATGTTATTACATGTTTATTCCCTTACTGGGCTTTATAGCTCACCATTTTCTTATGCATGTCCTCAGGTTATCCCATGCAATGCTAAGTACGTGGGAATGTAGTGGTCTTGTAAAGGAAGTTTTAAATAAGGATTCTGTATTTCATGTTTTAAGTTGTTATGTAATGATCCTTTCCCCAAATAAACTATACCTCTTGATCTTATATGTTGTATCAAGTGATGTTTATGTTATAAATCGTGTCAAAGTGTGTAATAAAGAGTAGGGTTGTTATAGTAGAGGCAAGATAATCTATTATTAACTCCTCTAATATGTCTATAGGTACCCATAAATGCTCAAGAATGTGTAAGATATCATCTCCATCCAAAACCTAACCAAGTATTAGGTCCTCTCCAGACACACTAACCAATAGGACCAAGCCCTCAGGATTTGAAAGTTATCTCATCTTCACTCAATCTTGAATTAAAGATGTCAATATTAACAATATGAGTGAATGAAGTAAATGATGGTCCCAAAACAACAAATTAAATTTCTAAAACAAGTTCATAAACATCCATAAGCTGCGGACCTCCCTAATTTCTTGTTTATGAGTTTTTTAGATTAGGGTGTTAGTAGAGACATTACCATTACCAGGCATATAAGCAAGATCAAAGTCAAACGACTCTAGGTATTCAACCTATCATCATTTAATGAGATTGAAGTCATGTTGGGTAAATATTATTTGATAATGTTTTGGTCCATTTTCCCAAATAAAATTATCCCAGTAAGTAATCCCTCTAATAGTTAAATACATAAACCACATATACTAGATGAAAATTTTTCATCTAGTAATTCCGCTAGTAAGGCCTCAACTGATGAGACTCGTACGCTATGACATGATATCCTTTTATGATAATTACACTCATGTTAATACTTGGTGAATAATAATAAAATTTATAGTCACTTCCAAGATTAGGTAAATCCATTATTGACACTGAATTCAATCTTTCATTTACCTATTAAGAAGATTTATCACATGGTTCAGACTATATAAACTTGACAACTTTCTTGGTCTATCTTGTGAGTGGTGCTACAATATGTGATAAATCCTATATAAATAACTTTTAATAACCAACCAGCCTCATGAAACTCCATATATCAATGAATTTATTTTGATTCCCTTAGGAAAATATGACCCCCACTTTCTCATGGTCAACTAATACTCATATCTCTAACATAACATGAGCTAGGATGTGGACCTTATCAATCGAAAAGCGGAATTTATTGAGATTAGAATATATATGATGATCAATTTGTGTTATCAAAATGATATCAAGATTTTGGTAATGTTTGTGTCGAGTACGTGAGTACTCCATGAATTACTCTAGAAAAACTACCACAAATGAATCAAAGTACGGGTGGAAAACCTGATTCATCATGTCCATGAATACCGATGAAACATTTGTATCACTGAATGACATGAACGAAAACCCATACAAAACTTTTCTAGTATGGAATGATATATATATATAATATATATATATATATATAATATATATATATATATATATATATATTAATTTTTTGGTTTTGACACACAAATGATGGGCCTGACCTCAAATCAATATTGGATAAAACCCTCTCTCCCCGAGATGGTTGATGAGGTTGTCTATACGAGGTATTTGATACAGGTTCTTAACTATCATCTATTTTAACAAATAAAATTATAAACAAATCCTAAGGGTACATTCTAGGATCTTAGTAAAAAGGCCAATTGAACCCCATGGTGGTGTACTATACCATATAAAACCCTTAACTTCCAAGTTCTCTAGCTGTCTCTTGAGCTCCCACAACTCTTTAGTAACCATCATGTAAGGAGGAATGGATACCGATATTGATCCTAGAACTAGATCTAGATTAAACACTACCTTTCACTTAGGAGGTAGTCAATAAAAGTTATCATGGAATACATCCCTACAAAATTCCACTACAGGAGGGAAATCATCTTGACATGTTCCAAGATCATCCATATAAAATCTAGAAATCTGAGCTATCATCCCTCCCAATCAAAGCTGATTTTGTCTAGATCCACATTACTTCACATATCATTTAGCATTGTGACCATATCTATCTCACTATACTGATGAATAAAATACCATTCCACAATAACAAACCATATAGGCATGATAAGGAACCAACCAATCCATCCCATGAATGATGTCAAAACCCATCAAAATAAGGAAAATGAATTCCCATAAGAAACAATATGCACCAACTTGTAACTCCTTGATTTGGATTACACCTTATAATACCTACTATAGTATCGAGTGTCATTATTCCATTGGTTTAATGAATCTTAAACCCAAGGATATCCATAATAATATTAGATTGAAAACACAGGGAATTCATGTTTCAAATATTGTCGAAACTAGATTAGGGGATACTATGATTATACTGCTGGAGTTTGTATCCTAGGAGCAACTCTTTGTAGACTGATTATAGGTATATTAGATGTACTAAATATTAATAAAAAATATTATTAAATTTTGTTCAATTCTCTACACAACTCTAATATAATAATCTCTTAGAGCATACGTCACATTGAAAAAGTCACAATAGTTCCTTAATATGATGAGAACCTTAGAATACTATGCTGATATATTTAAATAATGTTATACGGTTCGATAGAATTCTATGATGGGACACGCAGTACATATACAAACATTTTTGAGTACTCATAATCATATGAGGCTTATTATCACGAATTTCACACTTAGTAATATCCAAGATGAGAGATTATGAGACCAAACTTACTAGTATGAATTCTTCAAGTTTTGGTGTCATCAAATATTTAAATCTATGAGTTTGTGTAATGGTCCATAGACTTTAATTTTGTTATTAATGAATGTTATGACCAACATAATCAGATAAAGTTTATAAAACATGATGATAATAGTGCATAGAAAAGTTAGATACTTTGGGAGCGTCATGAATGAAAATTAATTAATCAATAAGCTGAGGGAGGGTTTTTCCCTTCCATCTTTATGGAAGATGATATATCAAAACTTTGATTAAATAGATCCATCTCCATAAATTCCATGTCCTTGGTGTAACAATGCATTTATTTTATATGACCAAAGAATGATGTATCGATCATATAGGTCGAAGACACAGATATGAGACTTTCTTGATGAGATATTGACACAAAGGATTATATTTTAAAGTGGGTGTTCGTATATCGTTTTCATAATTATGACATTATGTTATTTCACTTATGTGCCTTAAACCATTACTAGAAAATTATATTGTACTTTAGGAAAGACCAGATGATTTCATAGAGAAGGAATCCTTGAGGGTCACACACTATGTGTTTTCAATGATTTTGACTAAATTATATTTTTATTTAATTAATGGAATAAATATTATTATCAATATTGAAGAAAAATTTTATTCACGTTTTATAGAAAAAAAATTAGCGATGAATGAAATGTTTAAAATAAATATTTATACTGGTGTTCAATAAACACAAGAGGATTTCGAACAGACCAATATCGGGTATGGTGAAAAATATTAATTACTAATCCAGTTAAATAATATTTGTTATTGTGAAAGTTGGCTCATGCCACCAAGTAATAATAATAATAATATAAAGTGGCCTGTACTTTTATTAAAGGTTTCGATTTTTTTTAGGGTTGGAATGAAATAAGAAATATATTATAACTTAAACACTACCTCTATAAACAGGTAGTTATGGATATTGTGCAGGTAATCAAAAATAGGGAATTATTGTGCACAAAATTTTTCTTTTAACTCCTACTTCTATCCCTCTCACTCAAGAATGAGAAAGGATAGAGAGATTTCTTCAAGATCAAAGAATGAGTGATCATTAATGAACAATGCAAGACATTTGATTCCCAATCCAGCACTTGAAGATTGTTTGGCGTTTCTTGGATATCACAGGATCATGTGTGGATCCCCACTAGGGGGATTGTATCCTTGAATCTTCACGAGAATAATGAAGGTAACCGGAAAGAGCCTTTTTAGATGATCAAATTTGACATTGAATAAAGAAACATAAGAAAAGGTAATTTCTTTTTCTGATCTAAATAAATTAATTATAAATTTGATGTGAAAGTTCGTTACTCATTGTTTTGGGTATAGAAATATTAAAATAAATTTAAATATATCCCCCAACACTACATGCATTCTTTGTTCCCTAAACCATCAAGTGTTATCAAAGCGGCCATGCTTAAATTTATAATTATTAATTCTATTTTTGATATATGAACTATTTTGGTTATATTTACATTTCATAATATCCATTATTTAATACAATTATAATTAACATGCTTTGAAATGTTAATCACATTTGTTAAGTGTTTAATTTTCTTAAAGGTATAAGGATAAATGAAGATTGACTTGAAATTCCATTGGGAACTTCCAATTGTTTTCTAGTAAGATAGGGTTATAGGGTGTGTACTCAGAAGTACACATTGTGTACCCAAGTGCACTACATTTGGATGTTCTGAGGGATACATGGAATGCCTCATAGTAATGACACATGGTGTACTCCATGTTTTGACCATCCAACCTAGCACATGATTGTTAGATTACATGAAATGTATCGGTATACACATCATGTAGTCTACAAGGTTCAGCGACATAAATCTTGTAATCAATGTATTCATAATACATGTTGAAACCACATAAGACCAAGAAAATAGAGTATTTATGATATAAATTATATGTGTGCAGTGTACATGATGTGCATTTTATCAATTCTCTAATCCATGATACACTCCTAAGACCTAGGATAGTATCTCATGCACATAGAAAGCCGATACATGGTGTGTAGTTGGCATGTACATGCCATGTAGTCCGGTTGAGGCACATGTTTTAGACATTTTCATATACCATAGATGCATGAAAAATTATATACACATTGTGTAGTCAGTTTTTACACACTGTGTAGTCTCCCATTAAAAGACATAATTTAAAATTACATTAAATTGAAAAATTAGAGCATTAAATCCTTATTTTATTGATTGGAACACCATTTTGTGTTTCAAAATTTAATCATGGTTTTATGGATTTTTAAATGATCAATTAATTTATTGTAATAAATATGTCATTATTGGTTATAATATTTATTTTTCATGAATGCCATAAATGATGGGTATCTTCAATTAAGTTTGTATGGTCATTAAGATGAACGATAATTAATTAATTAATTAATTAATATAAAATGTTTATCTTAACAATAAATAATGAATAATGAAATGAATTCCCGATGGTTAATTTTTCATATATTATGCTTGTATGGCTGATCCGGAGCATGACCAAGTCCTATGTATGTGTTGAAATTTATTTAATTTAATTTATTACATGAGTTTGTAATTATTTTAAATTAAAATTATGGCATGAAATTCATACCCCCCTCCATTATTATGTATGTCTTGCATGTACATAGTTATTTATGTAATCAAATATAAACCAACCCTTTTTGTTCACGTCAAATGCATGTGAATTATAAATACATGTAATTAATTGTGAGTCCCAAGGATTATGGAGGTGGTTCAGGACGGAACCATTATGATGCCAACTCATGTGATACACATGTGTACAAGTAGAGTGCTATAACTCATCTGAAAGTTGGAAAATGGAGTTATTTCCTTCGTTAATTGGATGAGTAAATGTCCAATTATTAAATCAACCATTAGATAAGCTCGTGATTAGGTTAGTAAATTCATTTGTTTATTTATGTCTATGCATAATTTATTTTTTGTATTCAATACCAACATCACATAAATATATGAATTAATGTGAAAATACAGAATTTAAATACATTGATTATATATAATTTTTTTACCCAACAAGGTTAATTAATTAAATATAATCCTGTTAAATATTAAGGATACGTGTAAAAGAAAAAAAATTAAATTTATCCATAACAAATTAAATTCCCTAAATTAAATATTCAGTCATATATAACCTTCGATTTCATTATTGAGAATAAAACCATAGAACTAAGTGTAGTAGATGAGAAAATTCTGGACACTTAATTTTATTGGGGAGTTCTCATGAGGGTTATGGGTTGAATTAACTAACCTTGTATTGAGTTCAATGAACAAAGTTTATTAAAAAAAATTTTTAGAAAATTGTTTATGAAATCCATGTTAGGATTTTTGGATTGGGGAATACACTCAAAAAATCAAGGAGTTGAAAGCCTACAATTGGCTAGAACACCTACCGAATTAATTTCTTATGGTTTTCATGGAAAAGTATGGATTAATAAGAAATTTAATGGGGAACCATTCCACTATAATATTATAGAAACTAGACATTTCATATTCAATGATGAGGGTTATTAGGACTTGATAAAATAGTTGGAGAAGTAATAAAATCAATTAATTTATTATTTGTCACATATTTTTTAATAAATAAAATTACTAATAATTTTATACTTTTAATTGTAAAATAAAATGGAAATCTAGTAATCTTTATTATCCCTCTGATCAATATTGGAGAAAGGAAAAATTCTTACTGTTAGTAACTTCCAGGAATGGTACATATGTCTTTGGGTTATTTTGAACCCCGAATGGAAATCATACATTCTTGAATCCACACTTCCTAATCCACCTTCTACATAGGAATGTGTTGAATAGTTTCAATTCCTTGAGAAATATATAAATGATTTGGATTATGTTAAATTCTTGATGCTTTCATATATGTCTAGCGTGATCATAAAATGTCATGAAAACATTGATGGGTATAGAATGATTGAACATCTCCATGGTCTATATCAGTAGTGATCTACATAGGAATAATTTTACATTTACAAGGCTCTATTTCAGAGAAATATTGGAGGGGGTTACCCAGCTAGGCCTCACATATTCAATATCATTGAATATATTGAGAACCTAGTGGTTCAAGGATTTAGACTCCCTGATGTCCTGGACACTGATCTCATTTTGGAATCACTCCCATAGAGCTTCTCTAGTTTTTTTTAATTTTAACATGAAAAAATTTAGTAGACTCGTCCATATATTCTAAATCTAATTTTCCATGTGGATAAGGAGAGAAATAATGTAATGACTTTGGTCCTTATGGTGAATGAGCAGAAAGTCCAAGAGAAAAGACATGAGGCTATGTCTTCTTCACAATTCCCTTCCCAAATGTAGATGATCATGGGGAAAACAAGGAAAGAGGATTCTATTTTTTTCTCATGTGGCAATAAGGGACACTAGAAGAATAATTGTACCCATACAAGGGAAGGATATTCTTTACATATGTTTTTATCATGTTTAATGTCACAAACCATCCTCTAAGTCCCATGCCATGACCACCCCAATCCCACCTCCCATAGGCAAGGGACTGAGAAATAGTGTCGAGTAGGCATATCCCACAAAGGGGATGAATTTGCGGAAGTAACTTTACGCACATCCATGTATCTATGAAAAATATTGAAACAAAAACACTTGGAAAACAGGTATGCATCCCACTAAGACATCCCCTGAGGGTAACAATACAAGACTTACAAGTAAATGAGCCAAAATACAATCCCAAATAAAATAGTGAAGTGAACGATCCTGGATCTTTTCTGTAGAAACCCCTACTGAAAGGGTATGTATAGTAATATGTCTGAATATCACTGAAGCATACCACATCCATCAGGTCAACCTGAAGCACCACATTTCTCTAGCCCACCAAGGAATCCGTCAAAGTTTTTGATCATATGAATAAGACAAAACACATGTGGGACAAGCCTATGCAGAGGTGAGTAAAATAATAGTCATTAGGGGCCCCAGCCACAAAGGTAAAAAAAACAAAGACACAAGGCAGGATACCCAAGAGGTACATGAAGTGTATACTCTAAGAAGTATATCCTAGAGAGTCACTAGAGTCAGATCACACTGGTATAATTTTAAAGCAAGAAAAACAAGATGATTAGGCATAGTCCATAGAATATAGTTTCGAGGAGGCACATAGTCCTAACGAGACACTTAGTCCCAATGAGGTAGTCAGCCCGGATGAGACACCTAGTCTCGATATGTCACGTAGACTCTAAGTCACAAAGCCACCAAGTTGTATAGTCACTGAGTCACAACAAGCAATAGGATTCCATTCTTATCATGATTGTTCCAGGAGAATCTAATCCTCAAGAATAAGATCATAATTTTTCCATAAAAACCCCACTTGGAGTCTCTCCAAAAAACCTCTTCATTGTGAGGGTCTCATCGCTTTAAACTTATCATGAAACAGATATACAGTTGGGAAGTTATGGGAATTTTGATAAAAAGTGGTCGGTTGGGTATGAGTTCGGTCCTATCTAACATGTCGGGTCCCACCAGACCCACTAGGTCTAGCCCGCCCCAGCTAGGCTCAGCCCGTTATACTGGCCTAGACCATTGTCGGCCTAGCCCACCAGTCCTAGCCCATCCTACCTGATGCGGGCTGGTTCAGTGTACCTGGACACAACAGATGCCACGTCTCTACTCACCAAACTGACTGATCGATGAGCCAACTGCACCTCCCACACATTTTCTGTGGTATTGCATGCCATTGGGAAGATGTGGTTCTCATCTATGTCTCCAGTCTACACCAATGCGGCCTACCCTGGCTACAGCTCCCATCGCCGCCTGTGATCGCGCCGTTGCCTACTCCCGCGACCACTGGTCGTCGAGCTGATGACCTCCATCACCACCCCTATGGCACCTTGATACAAGTTCTCCCACCACCAAAATAATTTGGGACCATTGGTCACCACTACCATAGTCCCCATGGACCTCATGTCACCACCACCACCGGTTTCCCTATCGACAACCGCCCGATTGGCCCGACCGCACAGCCGGGCCAGTGCTGCTTTCGCAACCTGTCACCCCACTTCCATCCTTGTCTCACACCTCCCATGTCATCACACCGCCATGACATCCTTTGGACATCAGATGTTCAGTTTGTTGTTATTGCACCAAAAATTGAAGGCGCAACAACCGCTCACTCTCACGATCACGAGTAACATGAAGAACGGGGAAAAAAAGAGAAGCAAAAGAACACTCTAAGGATGTTCAAAGCCTTTTTTCATATTTTCCTAGATAGTTATTGTTATCAGGATCATGTAGAATGAAAATAATAATTACAAAGATCTAATTCCTATTTAATCCCCACAAGATAACTCCCATCTAACATGGATGATCAACCCACAGATCAATTTGTTAGTGGTTTGATCCGCGTTCTTCATTTAGAACGAAAAATGTGGAAATAGAAATAAAATAAATATAAAACCCCTACCTTGATTTTTTATTTCTCATATATATATATATCAAAGTTTCATCATCATGTTGATCCTCGATCCACTGACATTCATCGATTTGTCATCACTTGATCAAATTTTGATCTCCGATCCATTGTTGCCGATGAGAGAGAGCCTTTGTAAAGACCTAGAAATTTCAAGGATTTTTTTACTTAAATACTTTGTAATTTTACGAGTCTGCGGTTTCTGATGGCACTTGATTACAAGGCCCGGTGTGCCCAGAATCAATTTCTGAGGTTTTGTTCGGGTACATTAAGTAAACGTACATGCGGGTTTTTCTATATTTTGAACCGGTGCTCGAAATTGAAGTCATAGGGCATCGATTAACTCACAGCGCCGATATTCTCTTAAGGGGACATTTAATGCAGTCGCGTTTTCTCGAGAGGAGAAGTTAATTTTTGGGGTTTAATAAAAAATTTAAATAAAATTGTTGTGAACAACTTTTTTTATCTTGGGTAGTTATAATCTACAAGGGGAATTTATAGGTGGGGACCACACCCACATAATCTCCCATGAGAGGATAATGTGAGGTGGGGCCCACATGAAACCCTAACCATTCAACTCCCTTAAACTCCCCATCAATTCCCCCTTAATTAATTTGACAACTCTCCCCTTAATCAATGTGATCTCTTCACCTCCCTCTCTCTCTAGTTAATTTTTACCATCACTTTTAATTAATGAATTGAACCCTTCAATTAAATAATTAGAGTGTTTGAATTTTGAAAATTCATGTGTGAATAAAATAATTACTTTAGCTATTATTTTAATTGGGAATTCATTATACTGAGAGAATTTTGGGAGAGCTCTGGAGAAATAGAAGAACACCATTCTTCTCTCAACGAAGAATATCTCCGACGATGAACACGAAGTCACCAACGACACTTCTTCTTCGGGCACACTCCGACATCAACAGAATCGACGTCCTTCTTCTGCGATGCCCGACCCCTACGATGCTTGTCTTCCGCGACTCGTTGACATGCTTTGCTCTTGAAATCGATGTAGTGGGTTATTATTTGAATTATCAAATTCTCTCATTTAATTTCCTCATTATTGGAAAGCATGGTGGGCATGGATCAACCAAAACGAGTTGATCCTCGATTTGTATTAAATTGTAAAGTTTGAAGATTTTTGATTTATGAACTTGATGATCCACTTGCTACTGCTCTAACATGGAATGGTGTGGTCCAAAAAAACATGGCCCGACCCCTCTGCAGTTCTTCATGAATGGTGTGTTCATCACGAGGAAAGGTGGCAGCTTTGCATTGGGGTGAAGAATAGAGAACCCCCTTTGAACCACTAAGAAACCCCTTCTATGTGCCTTCAAAATAAGCAAAGGAGCTGCCCCAAACTATGAAAACAAGATTTTCTGCATAAGGTACGAGTGGGAGAAAGAACAGAGAATAGATGGGAAATCCCGAGTGGCCCGGGACTTAAAGCCCTAGTTTTAAGTGGCCGCACGACTTGGCCGCACGGTTTGGAAAACCATGCGCCAACCGTGCGGTAGCCACTGTCCCACCTGGGGACTCCTCACGGTTTGGCCGCATGGTTTTGAAAACTGTGCACCAAACGTGTGGTAGCCACTGTCTCACCCAGAGACTTCGCACGACCTAGCCACACAGTTTTTTTAGACCATGCGCAAACAATGCGCCCCTGCACAAACCTCCATAACTTTGGCACATGGCGTCCGTTTGAAGAAACATCAGTGGTGCTGGGTTCCTTGGAGTGAGATGGTTCCTTGAGTATACCCCACTAGAGATTTGGGTTGAGATTGAGTATGGTTATGTTGATCGATCACGAATCCAACTGATCCACAAAACTAAAAGGTGAATAACTCTCAGACAGTGCGCCTGATTTATGCGCCGTCTGTCGTGTTGGGTTACTTTTGATGAGACAAAACTTTGGGGTACATCAAATCCAGACTTCATGATAGTTTATGTGACGACCCCTTTGCTCGAGGAGCGGACCCTCCCGGAATCAAGCGTGCTGTGTACAGGAACCCGAGAGCTGGCTGTGACTATGACGTCTTTCGTACTGAAATCCTCCATGGGTTAGTCGATGACGAATACCATACTGGAATCCTATATGGGTTTAGTGATGACGACTACTGTACAGGAATCCTTCCTGGGTTTGGCGATGACGAATATCATACTGGAATCCTCCGTGGGTTTGACGACGATGAATACTATTCTTGAATCGTACATGGGACCGACAATT
Organism: Viscum album; assembly: GCA_963277665.1. Taxonomy (NCBI): domain Eukaryota; kingdom Viridiplantae; phylum Streptophyta; class Magnoliopsida; order Santalales; family Viscaceae; genus Viscum; species Viscum album. The sequence goes on along the minus strand of OY728120.1, from coordinate 1,757,999,985 downwards.
TGACTTCTGTTCTAGTATCATACGTGAGTCTGACAGAGTAGCTGGTCTAGTATCCAACGTGGGTCTGACATCTTAGCTGGTCTAGTATCCTACGTGGGTCCGACATCTTAGATGAATCAGTGAAACCATCTGATCATCTTTATCACTTTATGAAAGAATTTATACCTGTGTGAGCTGAGTCTTGACTTTCAATCAATATCATCGATGTGATTGACTTGCTTTCTTATGTGGACTGGGTTGTGCTTGGCCTCGAGAGTTGGAGCTGAACTGTGATTGATAAATTAGGTATATATATTGGCATATACCTAAGTAGAGTTGGTTGATACGTGGTGATTGTATCTTTCTACTGTACTTTATCCTACATGGATTCTGGGAGACCATCGGGGGTCTCGGGGTTCCCACTGAATATCGTATACTCACCCCTGTACGGAATTTTCCGCACTACGTTTTGTTGGATGTAGATGACAAACATCACTGATCGAAGTGGAGGATTTTGGACCTGGAAAGTACCCAGAGGTGGACCACTTGGAAAGACGTACATGGAGCGGACGACCGGACACGAAGTGCTGAGGACCCTATCTATACCCACACTTTCGGTGGGATTCCTGGAGGATGACTCAGTGGTTGTTGTTATACCAACTACAGTTGCACTATATTTTTAGTTGTACTATACTTTATAGTTGGGTTTGTATACTGTCCCATTAACTTTTCAGCACAAACTTTTGTACTCAGTTTTACATAGTGCTTCCTTCTATTGTTTAATCTGTTGTGTTTGTTTAATTTTATAAAGGAAATGCCTTCCATTTCTATCGGGATTTACAACTTTGGTGATATTCTCCTGCCCCTGGCCTATAGAGGGTGGGCTTGGGGTAGTCATGACACGGGCTCCGAGGACGGTTCGTGACAAATTGGTACCAGAGGAGTCAGTTCTACTATAGATCATAGACTCTGATCGTTCTTTTCTATGAAGCAATAGTGTTAAGAGTATTGAGTGGGGTTTTCAGTCGAGGGAGTCTAGTGTTGGGGCGACGACCGATGTATCCAAACACCAGGACCCTGACCTCTGATTTCAGACTCAATGCACGAAAACACTGATTGCATGTGTGTTTCAAAAAGTTTTCTTTGTGATTACTTTGTGTCAGCTAACCAGGTATATTGTTTGACCATGGAACACCTATTTATTTTCAGGATGGACCCATGAAGGTAGCCAGTTAGGGTTCTGAGTTACTTACGGGGTGGTAGCCCACCGAGCGACGAGGCCTCAGTGAAGGTCCCCATCACAGCGGAGGCACTAGTGGTACAACTACACGCTGGACCATCGATACCACCAGCCCCGGAAGTAGAGAGTGCACACCGCCGAAGTGCGTTGCATGAGTTTCAGTGACATAGGCCGCCCAGGTTCCACAGAGAGACGGACCCACATGCAGCTGAGGAATGGCTAGAGGCTGTCGTCAGAGTTTTTAGATTGGTAGGGACACCATCCGACCTTATAGTGATCCTTTCCACGAGTCTCCTACACGCAACTGCTGGTAGATGGTGGAGCCTGATGCTCCAGGACCATGTCGAGGAATCTTTACTTTGGACGGACTTCAAGAGTCTCTTCCGCTCTGAGTTTTTCCCAACCACCCTTCGTGCGGTGCGGATTCAGGAGTTACTTCATCTTCGGTAGGGTAACATGATAGTAGCTCAGTACTCAGCGAGGTTTGCCAACCACTCACGCTACTCCATGGACATGGTACAAGACCCATTCTTTAGGGCCTGAACCATTAAGCATGGACTCAGAAATGATATCAGGGTTTCGATGATCTCCCTCAGAATTCTGATGTAGGCGAGAGTACTGGTGCGATCCCTTCTTGTGGAGAGCATTCTCGCTGAGCCAACACCAGCAACGAGAACCACTGCATGGAGACACGTATCATAGTCTTCTGGATCCGGCAGTAGACAGTTGATGTAGAGGTCCAAGCAGACCAGGCTATCATGTGAGATACCATTGGATACAGGTTCGGTTATGTGGGGCACATGGAACAGAGCCACCTATACGAGGTGTAGGCAGTGCTATGAATGCGGCGGGCAGGGTCACATGGCTCGGGACTACCCGACCCACCGTACATATGATTAGCAGACAATGGAGGGATCTCCCTAGCAGAGGAAGAGATTTGAACATGGTGGTCCACTGGGAGTATGTGGATGAGGAAGATGAGATGGTCGAGCAGCAGGTGGTGGATGATGATTCAAGGCTCTACCACCACCACCACTATGATTTCCACCTAGACCACCAGGAGCTGGCGGACAGAGGGAGGCTCAACTCTAGGAAGTTGAGTCCTATGACCACGGCTCACTTCATATGATTCAAGGATCCATCTGTGTCTACTCCAACCTTGCTGCAGTGCTTATAGACACAGGTGCGAGTCATTATTTTATTACCGTTGCCCTTGTTCGGAGCTCAGAGATTCCTTCATAGCCAGTGGCTTGATCCTTATGGCTAGAGACTCCATTGGGAGTAGACTCGATGATTATACACTGGTGCCGACAGTGTGAGCTTACTCTAGGAGGTGAGATATTCGGCTGGGATCTTCTTGTAGCGGCGTCGAGGCCTTACGAAGTTATCTTGGGTATGAACTAGTTATCTATAGTCCATGATTAGGTCGACTTTATTAGGCTCAAGGTGCGGTGTGTCCGTACATATGGGACCAAGTTCACCTTCACTAGTGATAAGGGAGCCTTTATAGCGTAGGATGGATATATGCAGATGAGAGGGAAGCTGATCACATATCAGTTGGCTAGTCTCATCCTTGGAGTGGTTGATGTGTGGAGTATGAGTTTTCTGGTTGTGGTGGATCAGTATGCAGAAGTTTTTCTTGATGACGTTCCAGGACTACCTCCTCACAGAGAGGTAGACTTCTACATAGACCTGTACCCCGGGACAACACTGATATCTACTCTAGCGCATCGGATGGCTCCTACTGAGCTTCGTGAGTTGTGGGTACAGCTGGAGGACTTTCAGGGGAAAGTATTTATCCGACCCAGTGTTTCACCCTATGCTTCTCCAATTTTTTTTTCCATGAATGATAATGGGAGCATGAGACTGTGTGTCAACTACCGTTGCCTAAATCAGGTTACTCTGGAGAACAAGTATCCACTCTTGAGGATTGAAGACCTCTTTGATCAGATCAAGGGAGAACGATGGTTCTCGAAGATAGACCTCAGTTTAGGCTATCACCAGCTCAGAGTTCAAGACGAGGATATGAAGAAGACAGACTTCAGGTGTCGGTATGGACAGTACGAGTTCTTGGTTATGCTTTTCAGCGTAACCAACGCACTAGAAGTGTTCATGAGTCTCATGAACAGGATATTCCAGCCTTACCTCGATCGTTTTTTCATATTCTTCATCGATAACATAATGATTTACACGACTACTGAGGAGGAGCATGCCTACCACTTGCGGGTTGTACAAGATACACTCCGAGAGCACCAACTTTATGGTAAGATATCGAAGTTCCAATTCTGGATTCGAGAGCTTCAATTTCTAGGACACATCATTTTAGAGGCTGATGTTGTAGTGGATGCAGTGAAGATCGAGGCAGTACTTTCTTTGGAGCCACCCAAGAGTGTGATGGAGGTGCGGAGTTTCCTGGGTCTGGCTGGGTACTATCGGAGATTTGTTGCAGACTTCTCCAGAGTTGCAACACCACTTTCAGCCTTGATAAAGAAGGGGAAACCCTTTGTGTGGTCAGATAGATGTCAGTAGAGCTTTCCGGAGTTGAGGCAGAGGTTGAGCAGTGCACCCATCTTGTGGCTACCAGAGGAGGGCATTGGGTTCATAGTGTACTGCGACCCATCAGGGACCGGAATCAGGTGTGTCTTGATGCAGGAGTGAACGGTGACCGCATTTGGCTCATGGAAGTTGAGACAACACGAGAAGAAATACGCTACCCATGACCTGGAGTTAGCTGTAGTGGTCTTCGGCTTGAAGATGTGGAGGGGCTATCTGATGGGAGAATGCTTTACAGTCTACTCTGTCCACCAGAGTCTCAGGTACATCTTCACGCAGAAGGACCTGAACATGAGATAGCGGTGATGGCTCGAGTTCCTCCAGGACTATGGCTTTGAGAGAGTCTATACTCCTAGGAAGGGGAACATTGTAGCTGATGCTCTCCGCAAGAGATTGGGCATTCAGCTACTAGGAGAGGTGACATAGCAGCTAGCCACATTGCAGACATCCTTTGTGGATAGAGATGGATCAACCTTTATACTGTCACTCACAGTCTCTCCTCCACTCCTTCAGTGAGTCAGAGAGGTACAGTGTGGAGACGTTGACTGTGAGACGCAGCGTGCTCAGATATCCATAGGGCAGGCGCCTAATGTATTTTCTGAAGGAGGGGAGCACGTCATCCTCTTCAGAGGACGTCCCATGGTACCAGTTTCATTATAGGAAGAGGTGCTAAGAGAGTTTCACACTTCCCCTTTAGCGGTACATTCAGATGTGGCGAAGATGTATCAGGACCTCAGACGACAACACTGGTGTCTGACTATGAAGAAGGTTGTAGCGGAGTTCGTTTCACGATGCCTCACTTGTCAGCAAGTGTAGGAAGAGCACCAGGTACCACCAGGCTTGGTACATCCCTTAGAGGTCCCAGAGTGTAAGTGGGATGAGATATCCATGGATTTCGTGATGGGGCTTCCACATACATCTAGAGGACACACCTCTATCTGGGTGATCGTCGACCGACTCACCAAGTCGGGCCACTTCCTACCGATCAGAGAGCAGGGCTCGGTAGAGATCTCGGGATGCCTATTCATTCAATATATCGTACAACTTCATGGTGTTCCATTTTCTATCATTTCCGATCGAGATGCACGATTCACTTCCCGGCTATGGAAGGGATTACAAGAGGCTTTGGGGATGCAGTTTACTTGAGCACCGCCTTTCATCCTCATACGGATGGCCAGACAGAGAGGACCATTGAGACTCTCGAGGACATGCTTCATTCATGTGTCCTTGAATTTGGTGATAGATGGGAGGATCACCTACCCTTGGTGTAGTTTGCGTACAACAATAGCTACCACTCCACCATCAGGATGGCACCTTACGAGGCACTTTACGGCTGACCTTGCAGATCACCTCTGTGCTGGACTGACCTAGGGGAGTCAGCACTTGTAGGACCAGAGATGGTGTAGGCTATGACAGAGAAGGTGCAAATCATCCAGGAGTGGATGAAGACTGCACAGAGCAGACAGAAGTCCAATGTTGATAGGAGACGGAGACCACTTGAGTTTGAGGATGGTGATCAGGTTTTCCTACGGGTCTCACCGCGATGAGGTCTATAGAGATTTGGCCGGGGTGGCATGCTATCTTTGTGTTTCATAGAACCTTTCTAGGTCCTCACCAGAGTAGGGGAGGTGGATTACCACCTGGACCTTCCACCTTAGTTTCACTGGGTGCATGATGTCTTCCACGTATCTCAGCTGAGGAGATACGTGCACGACCCGACCAACATCATCGATCACGGGGATCTAGACATCGATGACTGGGCGACATTCACGGAGGTCCCAATGGAGGTCTAGGATCAACAAGATTGGGTCCTAGGTGGATGGTTGATTCCTTTAGTGCGAATTTGCTGGCAGTACGGGAACCTCTAGGAGAGCACTTGGGAGCGGGAGGCTCAGATGCGAGCTCAGTACCCCCAATTGTTTCCCTGGTGTGTGTTTTGGAATTACGGGGACATAAAGCCCTGAGGTGGGAGTAATTTATAGACCCATAAATTTCAAGGTAATTTTTTTTCATAAATACTTTGGAATTTTATGAGTTAGCGGTTTCTGACGACAATTGATTCCGAGGCCCGGTGTGCCAGAAATCTATTTCTGAAGTTTTGTTCTGGTACGTTCAGTAAAAGTATGTGCAGGCTTTTCTATACTTTGAACCGGTGATCAGAATTGAAATTTGAGGGCAATGATGAACTCGTAGCGCTGGTATTCGTTTAAGGGGACCTTTACTAGAGTTGCGTTTTCTCGGGAGGAGAAGTTAATTGTTGGGGTTTAATAAAAAGGTTAAATAAAATTGTTGTGAAAAATTTTATTTATCTTGGGTAGTTATATCCTACAAGGGGACGTTATAGGTGGGGCCACACCCACATAACATCCCATAAGAGGATAATGTGAGTTGGGGCCCACACAAAACCCTAACCTTTCAACTCGCTTAAACTCCCCATTAATTCCCCCTTATTTAATTTGACAACTCTCCCCTTAATCAATGTGATCTCTTCACCTCCCTCTCCCTCCCTTTAGTTTTTTCCAACACTTTTAATTAATGAATTGAACCCTTCAATTAATTAATTAGAGTGTTTGATTTTTTAAATTTCATGTGTGAATGAAATAATAGCCTTAGCTATCATTTTAGTTGGGCATTCATTGTGCTGAGAGAATTTTGGGAGAGCTCTGGAGAAATAACTGAACATCATTCTTCTCTCGACGAGGAATATCTCCGACGAAGAACACGAAGTCACCAACGATGCTTCTTCTTCAGGCACACTCCAACGTCAACAGAATCGACGTCCTTCTTCCGCGAAGCCCAACCTCCGAGACTCTTGTCTTCCGTGACTCGTTGTTGTGATCCTCTCTTGAAATCGAGGTAGGGGGTTATTATTTGAATTCTCAAATTCTCTCATTTAAATTCCTCGTTCTTGGATAGCATGGAAGACGTGGATCAACCAAAACGAGTTGATCCACGATTCGTATTAAATTGTAATGTTTGAAGATTCTTGATTTTTGAAATTGATGAGCCGCTTGCTACTACTCTAACATGGAATGGTGTGGGCCAAACAAACATGGCCTGACCCCTCCACATTTCTTCTTGAATGGCGTGTTCATCACGATGAAAGGTGGCGGCTTTGCATTGGGGTGACAAATGGAGAACCCACTTTGATCCACTAAGAAACCCCTTCGATGTGCCTCCAAACGAGATAAGGAGCTACCCCAACCACTGAAAGCTGGATTTTCCGCCTAAGTTATGAGTGGGAGGAAGAATGGGGAAAAGATGGGAAATCTCGAGTGGCCCAGGACTTAATACCCTGGTTCTAAGTCGCTGCATGGCTTGGCCGCACGGTTTGGAAAACCGTGAACCAACCATGCAGTAGGCACTATCCCTCCCGGGGACTTTGCATGGTTTGGAAAACCGTGCGCCAACTGTACGGTGGCCATTGTCTCACCCAGAGACTTCGCACGGCCTGGCCGCACGGGTTGTTCAGACCATGCGCAAACCATGCGCCCCTGCAAAAACCTCCATAACTTTGGCACCGAGCGTCCATTTGAAGAACTTTCAATGGACCTGGAATCCTCGGTGCGAGATGGTGCCTTGAGTATACCCCAATGGTGATTTGGGTTGAGATGGAGTATGGTTATGTTGGATCGATCATGAATCCAACTGAACCCCGGAACTAAAAGGCGAATAACTCTCAGACCGGGCACACGATTTACGTGTTGTCTTTCATATTGGGTTCCTTTTGATGAGAAGGAACTTCGGGGTACATCAACTCTAGACTTCTTGATTGTTTATGTGATGACCCCTTTGCTCGAGCAGCAGACCCTCCCGAAATCAAGCGTGATGTGTGCTGGAACCCTAGAGCTGACTCGGACTGCGATGTCTACCGTGCTGGAATCCACCGTGGGTTCATCGATGACAACTACCATACTGTAATACTTCATGAATTCGGCAATGAAGGCTACCGTACTGGAATCCTCTATGGGTTTGACGGCGATGACTGTTGTTCCTGTATCCTACGTGGGTCTGATAGTTTGACTTCTGTTCTAGTATCCTATGTGGGTCCGACAGAGTAGCTAGTCTAGTATCCTACATGGGTCCAATAGCTTAGCTGGTCTAGTATCCTACCTGTGTCCAATAGCTTAGATGAATCAGTGACTACATCTGATCATATTTATCACTTTATGAAAGAATGTATACCTGTGTGTGCTGAGTCTTGACTTTCAATAATTATCATCGATGTGATTGACATGCTTTCCTGTGTGGACTGGTTTGTGCTTGGGCTCGAGAGTTGGAGAAAAACTATGATTGATAACTTAGGTATATGTATGGGAATATACCTAAGTATAGTTGGTTGATACTTCGTGATTGTATCTTTCTTCTGTGTTTTATCCTTCATGGATTCTGGGAGACCTTCGGGGGTCTCAGGGTTCCTATAGAGTATCATATACTCACCCCTGCATGGTCTTTTCCCGCACTACGTTGTGTTGGATGCAGACGATGGACAAAACTGATCGAGGTGGAGGCTTGTCGAGTTGGATGGTACCTGGAGGTGGACGACTGGGTGAGACATACACAGAGCGGACAGCCGGACCCGAGGTGCTGAGGAGCCCATCGATACCCACCTTTCAGGTTGGATTCTCGGAGGATGACTCAGTGGTTGATGTTCTACCTTACAGTAGTTGTACTAGATTTTCAGTTGTATTGTACTTTACAGTTGGGTTTGTATAGAGGCCCATTTACTTTTCAGCACATACTTTTGTACTCAGTTTTACTCAGTGCTTTCTTCTGTTGCATACTCTGTTGTGTTTGTTTATTTTTATAATGGTAATACCTTACCTTTCTATTGGGATTTACCCCTTCGGTGCTAGTCTCTAGCCCCTGGCCTATGCAGGGCGGGCTTGGGGTAGTCACGACATGGGCCTTGGGGATGGGTCTTGAAAAATTGGTATTAGAGGAGTCGGTTATACCAAATAACTTAGACACAGATCATTATTTTCTCTGAATCAATAGTGTTAAGAGTATTGAGTGTGGTTTTCATTCCAGGGATTCCAGTGTTGGTGTGGCGACCGACGTATCCATACACCAGGACCCTGACCTCTAATTTCTGACTCAGTGCATGAAAACACTGATTGCGTGTGTGTTTCAAAAAGTTTTCTTTGTGATAACATTATTTTAGCTCTACAGGTATACTATTTAAACATGGCACACCTGTTACTTTTTAGGATGGCCCCACGAAGGCAGCTAGCTAGGGATCCGAGTTACATATGGGATGGTAGCCCACCGAGCAACGAGACCTCGGTGCAGGTCCCCATCACAGCGGAGGCACCAATGGTACCAATACCCACTGGGCCACCGATACCACCAGCCCTAGCAGCAGAGAGTGCACGCCACCTGAGTGCGTTGCACGAGTTTTAGCGACATAGGCTGACCAGGATCCGTGGAGAGATGGACCCACATGCAGCTGGGGACTGGCTGGAAGCTGTCGTTAGAGTTTTCAGATTGGTAGGTACACCATCTGACCTTATGGTGATCTTTTCCTCAAGTATCCTGCATGCAATAGTAGGTAGATGGTGGATCATGATTCTCCAAGTGTATGTCGAGGCATCTTTACTTTGGAAAAGATTCAAGAGTCTCTTCCGCTTGGAGTTTGTCCCAGCCACCCTTCGTGCGGTGTAGATTCAGGAGTTACTTCATCTGCGGCAGGGAAGAATGACAGTAGCTCAGTACTCAGTAAGGTTTACCGATCTATCGCACTAATCCAAAGACATGGTACCAGACCCATTCTTCAGGGCTCGGACCTTTGGAAGGGACTCAAACAAGAGATCAAGGCTTTGATGATCTCCCTCTGCATTCCGATGCAGGCGGGAGTTCTAGAGCGAGCCCTTCCTGTGGAGATCATTCTTGCTGAGCCGAAACCAGCAGAGAGACCCACTGCAGGGAGAAATTTGTGGAGTCTTCTATAGCCAACAGTAGACAGTTGACCCAGAGGTCCAAGCGGACCAGGGCATGAGGTGACTGAACACAGGATACAGGTTCGGTTGTGCAAGGCACAGGGAACAGAGCTAGCTATAGGAGGAATAGGAAGTTCTATGCATTCAACGGGAAGGGTCACATGGATCAGGACTTCCTAACCCTCCATACAGATGAGCAATAGATAGTGGTGGGACCTCCCAGGTAGAGGCAGAGGCTCGACTGTAGTGGTCCTCCGGGAGCAGGCGGACGAGGAAGAGGAGCTGGCCGAGCAGCGGGTGGTGGACGACGTTTCGAGGCTCTACCACCACCACCACCACCATGAGCTCCATCCCGACCACAGGGAGCTGGCGGACAGAGGAAGCCTCAGCTCTAGGCAGTCGAGGCCTATGACCACGACACACCTGAGATGATTCGAGGTACTATCTGTGTCTACTCCACCCTTGCTGCAATGCTTATAGACCCTGGTGCGAGTCATTCTTTTATTGTTGCTGCCCTTGTTCGGAGCTCAAAGATTCCAATAGAGCCGTTGGCTCGATCCATACGGAAATAGACTCTTACAGGATCAGACTCGACCATTACGCACTAGTGCCGATAGTGTGAGCTTACTTTAGGAGGCGAGAGCTTCAGCTGGTATCTTCTTGTAGCGGCATTGTGGCCTTACAACATCATCTTGGGTATGGACTGGTTATCTACATTCCATTCTCAGATAGACTGTATTAGGGGCAAGGTGCGGTGTGTCCACATGGATGGGACCAGGATCACCTTAACCGGTGAGAAGGGATCCTTTGTAGTGGAGGAAGAACTTATGCAGAGGAGAGGGAAGCCGATCAAACATCAGTAGGCTAGTCTCATCCTTGGAGTGGTTGATGTGTGGAGTCTGAGTTTTCCTATTGTGGCGGATGAGAATGTAGACATTTTTCGTGATGACATTCTAGGACTACCTCCTTGCAGAGAGGTATACATCTTCATAGACCTGTACCCCAGGACAACACTGATATCTACTCCAACATATCTGATGGCTCCCGCCGAGCATCGTGAGCTGCGGGTACAGCTAGAGGACTTGCAGGGGAAAGGATTTATCTGACCCAATGTTTCACCCCGGGATTCTACGATTTTCTTCGCCATGAAGGCAGATGGGATCTTGCGATAGTGTGTCGACTACCGTCGCCTGAATTAGGTGACTGTGAAGAACAAGTACCCACTACCGAGGATTGACGACCTCTTTGATTAGCTCAAGGGATCATGATGGTTTTCGAAAATAGACCTCAGTTCATGCTTTCACCAGCTCAGAGTTCGAGATGAGGATGTGAAGAAGAGGGCCTTCGGGTGCTGATATGGCCACTACGAGTTCTTGGTTATGGCTTTCTGCGTAACCAACTCCCCAGCAGTGCTCATGAGTATAATGACCAAGATCTTCCAGCCTTACCTCGATCATTTTGTCATAGACTTCATCGATGACATACTGATTTACTCGACTAATAAGGAGGAGAACACCTACAACTTGCAGGTTGTACCAGATACACTCCGAGAGCACCAGTTTTTTGGTAATCCATTGAAGTGCCAGTTCTATATTCGAGAGGTTCGCTTTCTGGGACACGTCATCTCGGAGGCTGGAGTTGTAGTGTATCCAGGGAAGATCGAGGCAATACTTACTTGGGATCCACCTAGGAGCGTGACAGAGGTGGAGAGTTTCCTAGGTTTGGCTGGGTACTATTGGAGATTTGTGCCAGAATTTTCCAGAGTTGCATCACTGCTTTCAGCCGTGACGAAGAAGGTGAAACCCTTAGTGTGGTCAGATAGATGTCAACAGATCTTTTAAGAGCTGAGGCAGAGGTTGAACAATGCACCCATCTTGAGGCTTCCAGAGGAGGGTGTTGGGTACGTAGTGTACTACGACACAACAGGGTCCTGACTAAGGGTGTGTCCTGATGCAGGAGTGAGTGGTGATTGCATATGGTTCAGGACGGTTGAGACAACATGAGCAGAACTACACTACCCATGACCTGGAGTTAGCAGTAGTGGTCTTCTCCTTGAAGATGTGGAGGCACTATCTGATTGGCGAGTGCTTTAGAGTCTACTCTGACCACCAGAGTCTCAGGTACATCTTCTCGCAGAAGGACCTGAACCTAAGATAGTGGTGATGGATCGAGTTCCTCTCGGACTATGACTTTGAGATAGTCTATACTCTTGGGAAGGGGAACATTGTAATTGATTCTCTCAGTAGAATATCAGGCATTCAGCTACTAGGAGAGGTGACAGAGAAGCTAGCCGCGTTAGAGATTTATTTTGTGTATAGAGATGGAGTATCCTTTCTATAGTCACTCACAATCACTCCTCCACTCCTTCAGCAAGTCAGAGAAGCAAAGTGTGGGGACGTGGACTGTGAGACATGACATGCTCAGATATCCATAGGGTAGGTGCCTGATGGATTTTCTGAAGGAGGGGAGCACGTCATCCTCTTCAGAGGACGTACCATAGTACCAATTGCATTACAGGAGGAGGTGATGAGGGAGTTTCACACTTCCCCTCTAGCGGTACATACATGAGTGGTGAAGATGTATCAAGACATTAGAAGACAGCACTAGTGGCCGGGTATGAAGAAGGCTATAGCGGAGTTTGTTTCACGATGCCTCACTTGTCAGTAAGTGAAGGAAGAGCACTAGGTACCAGCAGGCTTGGTAAAACCCTTAGAGGTCCCATAGTGGATGTGGGATGGGATATCCATGGATTTCAGGACATGGATTCCACGTACATCTATAGGAAATGACTCTATCTGGGTGATTGTCGACCGACTCACCAACTTGGCCCACTTACTACCGATCAGAGAGCAGGGCTCAGTAGAGAGCTTGGGATGCCTCTACATTCAGGAGATCATATGGCTTTATGGTGTAACATTGTTTATCGTTTCCAATCGAGATGCTCGATTCACTTCCCGGCTATGGAAGGGATGACAGGAGGATTTTGGGACACAACTTCTCTTGAGCACTGCCTTTCATCCTTAGAAGAATGGCCAGACTGAGAGGACCATTCAGTCTCTTGTGGACTTGCTCTGTGCATGTGTCCTTGACTTTGGTCACAGCTGGGAGGATCTCCAACCCTTGGTGGAGTTTGCGTACAACAATAGCTACCACTCCACATTCAGGATGGCACCTTACGAGGCATTGTACAACTGACCTTGCAGATCACCTCTATGCTGGACTGACCCAAGGGAGTTAAGACTTGTAGGCCCAGATATGGTGCAGGCTATGACAGAAAAGGTGCAGATCATCCCAGAGCAGATGAGAACTGCACAGAGAAGACAGAATTCCTATGCTGATAGGAGACATAGATCACTATAGTTCAAGGATGGTGACCACGGTCTCCTACGGATCTCACCTCGACGAGCTCTATAGAAATTTTTCCAGGGCGACAAGTTATCTCTGGGTTTTATCAGACATTTCTAGGTCCTTAGCAGAGTAGGCAGGGTAGCTTACTACTTGAACCTTCAACCTCAGTTGCACCAGGTGCATGACATCTTCCATGTATCTAAGCTGAGGAGATATGTGCACGACCTGACCCACATCATAGATCACGGGGAGATGGACATCGATGATGGGGCCACATTCACGGAGGTCCCGGTGGAGGTCCAGGATCGACAAGAGTTGGTCTTATATGGACAGTCGATTCCTCTGGTGTGCATTCACTGGGAGTAAGGGAACCTCCAGGAGACCACTTGGGAGTGGGGGGCTCAGATGAGAGCTTAGTACCCCCATTTGTTTCTCTAGTGTGTGTTGTAGCTTTATGGGGACATAAAGCCTTGAGGTGGGAGTAATTTAAAGACCCTTAAATTACAAGGAATTTTTTTCTTAAATACTTTGGAATTTTACGAGTCTGTGGTTTCTGACGACACTTGATTCTGAGTCCTAGTGTGCCCAGAATCAATTTCTGATGTTTTGTTCGGGTACATTCTGTAAACATACGTGTGAGTTTTTCTATCTTTTGAACCAGTGCTCGGAATTGAAATCTGAGGGCACAGATGAACTCGCAGCACTAGTATTCTCTTAAGGGGACATTTACTGCAGTTGATTTTTCTCGAGAGGAGAAGTTAATTTTTGGTGTTTAATATAAAAGTTAAATAAAATTGTTGTGAACAATTTTATTTATTTTGGGTAATTATATCCTACAAGGAGATGCTATAGGTGGGTCCCACACCCACATAAATTACCATGAGAGGATAATGTGAGGTGGGGCCCACATGAAACCCTAACCAATCAACTCCCTTAAACTCCCCATTAATCCCCCCTTAATTAATTTGACAACTCTCCCCTTAATCAATGTGATCTATTCACCTCCCTCTCTCTCCCATAAATTTTTTCCAACACTTTTAATTTGTGAATTAATCCCTTCAATTAATTAAATAGAGTGTTTGAATTTTGAAAATTCATGTTTGAATAAAAGAATAGCCTTAGCTATTATTTTAGTTTGGAATTAGTTGTCGTGAGAGAATTTTTGGAGAGCTCTGGAGAAATAGAAGAACACGGTTCTTCTCTAGATAAAGAATATTTCTAAAGAAGAATGCGAAGTCACCAACGATGCTTCTTCTTCGGGCACACTCTGACGTCAACGGAATCGACGTCCTTCTTCCGTGTTACCCAACCTCAGAGACACTTGTCTTCCGTGACTCATTGATGTGATCCGATCTTGAAATTGAGGTAGGTGTTATTATTTGAATTCTCAAATTCTATCGTTTAATTTCCTCGTTCTGGGAAAGCAAGGACGATGTGGATCAACCAAAATGAGTTGATCCAAGATTCGTATTAAATTGTAATGTTTGAAGATTCTTTATTTATGAACATGATGATCTGCTTTCTACCACTCTATCATAGAATGGTGTGGGCCAAACAAACATGGACTGACCCCCCCCACAGTTCTTCTTGAATGGTGTGTTCATCAAGATGAAAGGTGGCGACTTTTCATTGGGGTGAAGAATGGAGAACCCCCTTTGATCCACTAATAAACCCCTTATATGTGCCTCCAAAATGAGTTAAGCAGCTCCCCCAACCTCTGAAAACTGTAATTTCCACATAAGGTACGAGTGGGAGGAAGAACGGGAAAAATATGGGAAATCTCGAGTGGCCCAGGATTTAAAACCCTAGTTTTAAGTGGCCGCATGGTTTGGAAAACCGTACGCGAACCGCGCGGTAGCCACTGTCTGACCTGGGGACTTCACATGGTTTGCCTGCATGGTTTGGAAAACCATGCGCCAACCTTGCGGTAGCCACTGTATCACCCAGAGACTTTGCACAACCTTGGTGCATGGTTTGTTTAGACCATGCACAAACCATGCGCCCCTGCACAAACCTCCATAATATTGGCAATGGGAGTCCGTTTGTCATACTGTCAGTGGTGTTGGAATCCTTTGAGAAAGATTGTGGCTTGAGTATACCCCACTGGATATTTTGGTAGATATGGAGTATGGTTATATTGGATCGATCACAAATCCAACTGAACCCCGGAACTAAAAGATGAATAACTCTCAGACCTGGAGCCCGATAGGCGCACAATCTATCGTACTGGGTTATTTTTGATGAGACGGAACTTTGGGGTACATAAACTCTAGACTTCGTGATATTAGATCTGAGGAACCCTTTTCTCTAGGAGTGGACCCTCCTGGAATCAAGTGTGCTGTGTGCAGGAACCCTAGAGCTAGCTGAGACTACGACGTCTACCGTACTGGAATCCTCCGTAGGTTCAGCGATAACGACTACCATACTGGAATATTCCTTGGGTTCGATGATGATGAATACCATACTAGAATCCTCCATTGGTTCGACGATGACGACTACCATACTGGAATCCTCCGTGGGTTCAATGATGATGACTACTGTTCTTGTATCCTACGTGGGTCCGATAGTTTCAATTCTGTTCAAGTATCCTACTTGGGTCCGACAGAGTAGCTTGTCTATTATCCTATGTCGGTCTGACAACTTAGCTAGTCTAGTATCCGACGTGGGTCCGATAGCTTAGATGAATCAGTGACTACATATGATCATATTTATCACTTTACGAAAGAATGTATACCTGTGTGAGATGAGTCTCGACTTTCAATCATTGTCATCAATGTGATTGACTTGATTTATTGTGTGGACTGGGTTGTGCTTGGGCTGAAGAGTTGGAGCCAAACTGTGATTGATAACTTAGGTATATGTATGGGAATATACCTAAGTAGAGTTGGTTGATACATCATGATTGTATCTTTGTTCTATGGTTTATCTTTCGTGGATTCTGGGAGACCTTCAGGGGTCTTGGGGTTCCTACTAAGTATCTTATACTTGGCCCTGCACGAGAATTTATAGCACTACGTTGTGTTGGATATAGAAGACAGACATCACTGATCTAGGTGGAGGCTTGTGGAGATGGATGGTTCCCAGAGGTGGACCACTTGGCGAGACGTACATAGAGAGGACGACCGGATCCGAGGTGTTGAGGAGCCCATCTGTACCAACCGTTCAGGTTGGATTCCCAGAGGATGACTCAGTTGTTGCTGTTCTACCTTACCGTAGTTGTACTAGCTTTTCAGTTGTACTGTACTTTATAGTTGGGTTTGTATACTAACCCATTTACTTTTCAGGGCATACTTTTGTACTTATTTTTACATAGTGCTTTCTTCGGTTGCGTACTCTGTTGTGTTTATTTACTTTTATAAAGGCAATTCCTTCCCTTTCTATCGTGATTTACACCTTTGGTGCTAGTCACCAACCCCTGGCCTATGGAGGGTGGGCTTGGGGTAGTCATGGCATGGGCCCCGAGGACGGGTCGTGACAGCCTCCTCCTCCTTGCCTCAGAGAAAAACCGGGGTTATGAAAATAACCCTAGATTTTTCACAGGGGTTAATAAAAAGGGAAACCATCTCTGCGTCTATATGTTACATCTAAATAAAATATCTTTATTTAAATATTTTAGTGACATTCACGTACAAAAACTAACTTTCACCCTCGACCCACACCAGTCATGGTTATGACTGAACTACGAAAAACAACCCATTACAAACTAAACATTGTTCTTGGATTTCCAATCTGAGTTACCATTCAAGAGTTATAAGGATTTGAAAAAAATATATTTTTATTTAGCTATTTTATTTATGATTATGTCATTTTTAGGTCTTTCTATAGCAGACAGATGCCGAAAAAAAAAGGTCACACATAGGGTAAATCTAGTACTATGAGTTCAAAAGTTCCCTTGTATTTTTGATCTGGGAGTTATTTAAATATTTATTCCATTTTTTTTAGAAAAGTCACACGCACATGATATTCAAAAGTGAACAATTTTCAACGAATTATACCGATAAAGGGCCTCAGAATCACATTCCTTCTTAGCACAGAGTCACAAAATTTTCCAAAATAATTTCAAAAAAAAATTCTGGAAAATATGAGTCATTACATGTAATGCACCAGCCTTAAACATTACAAAATCATTAGTTAAGTCAAGAATTCAACATTGAGGATCTTTTTAGGTTTACTGTTTTAGAGAATTAAGCCATAACTATTACATTACATCTCAAATATTAAAAAGTATACACTTATACTCTATCCGTTTTTTTCACAATAATAAAACTCTTAAATAAAACAACAATTATTTTATCGAAATAAATCTTATTGAATATTGTCTTTATCTTACCCTTCCTCATACCCTCTGAAAATAATTTCAACAACATGGGATGAGGAAAAAATCTCAATAAGGGTTATAAAATAAGGAAAGAAAACATTTTTCTATCAATACATACAAATAAATGAAACTACACTTTTCACTCATAAGACATAATCTCTTTAACATACCTAATGAAATCATAATATTTATGAATAACACCTAAAAATCATAAATCATAAAGGTAACTTGTGGCATTCATTACATACTTACATTGTATCTTTCACAGGTACATAGGTAGTTACATTTGGAATACCCATGACTGTTTATTCCCTAAATATCTTAGGAGAAACATTAATGTTTACCTCTGTCGCATTACCCAATTAATGAGAGAGATATCTCGAGCTCACCCACCCTAGGATTATCATGGAACCAACTCTATATGTATAAAATTCCCAATAAGCATAACACAATCATAACACATAAAACAAGCCAAAAGGAAAGATACCATTTCTACATTCCAATCACAATACAACATTTCAGGATATTCACATAATCAATGATTTATCAAAACCATTTTAAATAAAAAAATACATAAAAATATTATATGGTATTTATTTTCCTTTTAAAAACATTACGGATTTTAAGGAGGAAAAATATCAAATAATGATCACGGCGGCGGAAAGGTCTTTGTCACCGCGTACGTCAAAAAGAAACATTCCCTTTGTCATTTAGTAAAACGCTTCCTAAAAAAAGAATCCTTTTGAATTTTTTTAAATTAAATTAATATTTAATGTGTATAGTTATACACCATATAAAATAAAGTTTTATATAAATCAAAATTTTTCTCAATAAAAGGAGAGTGAGACGATGTCCCTTACCTAGAGTCTAACTCATCACGTATATTCATTTTTATTCCAAAATAATAAACATAAGATAATTTATGCTTTCTCCAGATCCTTTTTCAAGTTTATTATTCCATTTATATCGTTTTTACCATGTTACAAACATTACATAATTATTTATGTTAATATCGGTCATTCTGTTGATATTCGATAATCGAGTCAAAAATGAACTTGTTATAATTACAAATTGTCCATGTGGTCAAAAATCCATTATCTTCAGAATATTATTTGTGATTTAAAAACATATATATCTAGTATATAAGTATTTGTATCCATTATATATGTAATAGGAATTGTCCATAACATTTGGATGTAATAAATGAAATGCATCAATCATGGAGACGGTAAGGCGTACGTACGCATGAATGGTACTTTCATTTCTTTTTCATATTTAAAGGAATAAAAAATAAATGAAACATATGTATATTATAATTTTAGTATAATATAATATTTTATAGAATTTAAATAAGTTCATTAACACCATCCTTCATACATTCCATGTATGGCATGAACGAGTCATATCACTTTGAGGAGGCCATAATCCGCACTACCTCAAATGAAATTATCGTATTTACACATTATGGAAATCATAAAGGTATGGCGTAAATGAAAATACAGAATAATAGAGAAAATAAAAATATAATATATATCATATATAAATACATTAACTTCATAATATTCACCATGAGAGGTGGTAGGGGAAAATTGAACAATCATTGTTTTGGGAGATAGTAGTTCGTCGTACATAGAAACAATACGTTCATATTCATTAGATGGAGGAGTGTGTAAGTGTAGTTTGAATAATTCTCATAACAAAATTCTAGTATACTGAGTATAGTGGTGTGTTTATGTATTAAAAGTATACTAATATAATAGTGATTGAAAAAGTAAAATAAAGTAATGGAACTTGAGAGAAGATGTTACCACTAAACTGGGTAAATTCACTTGATTTAAACCAAAGGGATTTCTTGAATTACCTTCTGTCCTAGGTAAGGATTCTAAGAGGAAAGGAGGGATGTTGTGTGCATATTTGGGCTGATTTTGGACGATCCAAAGAGTATGATATGGGTGATTAAATGGGTATAGGTGATCCATAAAAACATGATTATTTCAAAAAAAACATCTTTAATTAAAAGATAAAAAGCCATATAATTCCCTAAAATTATTGTATGATATAAAAAGATTCCAAAAAGTTTATTTTAATATTTTTAATCTCATTTATTTAAATAATTCATTAAAATGGTAATCACTACATCATTATTTTTTCATAAATAAGTATATTTATTTGAAATCTAAAAATTATAAATAAAATACCTTGATGAAGGAAATATTTTTAAATTTATAATGAGTATTTATAGTATAAAATATCGCTTATATAATCCCATATAAATTTTTTTTACTAAAAGATACATGTTTTTGTTACATTTTTTCTTTACTCTAAATTAATTCTTATAAAATGTCATTTTCACTCCCATGTGGATCCATGGCGTACCAAAATCGACCCAAGGATTCCCATGGTTGGACATATCTAATGAAATAGTATTGGGACATGTTTTAGGGTAGTTTATTGTTATTATAATATTATTTTTTACCCTTATTTACTAGATTTACCCTTTAACCATGGTAAATAAATTAATTATTGAAGTTAATATTCAGAATGTGTAAAAATAAAAGGTACATATTTACACAATTTTGACCTCCTGGTTCAAATATGGAATGTATTTTTCCAAATTCAAAATAAAAAAGTTGTATTTATTAATTTAAAATTAATTCTCATTGTCCAAACCAAAAATGGTGTTTTATGAAGTAAAAACCATCGAAATATTAACATGTGTTTATGCCCAATTTCAAAACTAAATTACTTAAAATGACCAAAAATGGATTAAATGATAAAAATTTAATCCAATTACACAATAAAACCAATTAAAAAGGCTATATAACTATATAAATAAATTATATGAAAATGGATTTTTGACATAAAATGTGGTATTTTTCACTATTTATTAAAAAATGATCTTTATCCAACGTAAATTTCGAAGTTCTGCTTATATAAAAGAATTTTATTTTTTCAAATAGAATATATAAATGTAAAAAATAATAATTTAAAATGGGTTTTCTATCAAAAGGCAGTAAAATGGACTTTTAAAAATATTAGAGTATTTCATGCATAAAATGAAATTAGTTCTTATTTTAAGCCTCTAAAATTTATCGGATAAATGTATAGGAATTTAAGAAACCTTTATAATCATATTGTAGTTAGTTCTGTTCATTTTGGTCAATAAAATGGATAGACATTAACTACCATTTAACATAATGATTAAATTATATTATTTTTCGGTATAACTCAAAGTTGTGTGCAACATAAGATTTCAAAGAAACCCATTGTTGCATGTTGAGTACGCTTTTGGACAAAAAATCTCATTTAATGTAAAAATAATATGTTATACATAAATATTAATAGAAATTAAAAATTATTATTCTATAAATACCTTGGTTGTTACATCCTTCCCCCGTTTTGGGAATTGCATCCCCACAATTCTATTCACTTATCAAATAAGTGGGGGTATGTATCCCTCAAATCATTTTCAGATTCCCACATTTCCTCTTCAACCATATTTTTTTACAAAAAACCTTTACCTAATGAATTAGCGTATTCCAAAACTCTTACTTTCTATGGTCAAGAATTTGGATTAGTTGTTACTCTTAAAAAATATTCTCTTCCAACTAAACTACATATAGACTCAAAACATGAGAGGGATCTGGAATATACTTTATCAACATTGAAACATGAAAACAATTATGCACCTGGGATAAAACTGGAGTTAAATCCACTCTATAGGCATCTGATCCAAATTTCTCCATGATTTCATTGGGTCAAATGAACCCTGGACTCAGCTTTCCCTTCTTACCAAAACACATCACACTTTTCCATGGAGAAAATTTGAGAAAGACATGATCACCTACCTCAAAAGAAAGATCCTTTCTCCAGTTATCCGCATAACTTTTCATCCTTCTCTGAGCTATTATCGCATGATTCAGAATCAATAGATCTTTTTCTGCCATCTCTTCTACCAATTATGGTCCCATAAACATCCTTTCACCAACTTCATCACAAAAAGCTAGAGTTCAACACTGATTTCTATATAATTCCTCAAATGGTTCCATATATATACTGGAATAAAAATTATTATTATAAAAAAAACTCAACCAAAGAATGATGTTGTTCCCAACCTGTTTGGTAATCCATTGAAGAAAAACACAGCATATCTTCCAATGTCGAAATTGTTTGTTCTGGCTATCAATCTCATTGAGGATGAAAAGATGTACTAAATTTTAATTCAGATCCCAATAACTTTTGTAGGCCCATCAAAATGGTATAATTGCATCCAGGATCCTGATCAGATATAATGGATAGGGTAACTCCATGTAACATGACTATCTATTTAATATATAATTGAAAAAGTTGATCTAGAGACAGAGTATCTCGAATAGAAAGAAAAGTATCAGATTTATTCAATCGATCAAAAATAAACCAAATAGCATTGTTTCCTCAAGAATTCTTTGGAAATCCCATTTTGAAATCCATGGACACATTTTCACATTTCCACTCTGTCATTGGAAAAGGCTGAAGTACCCCTTTCGATAATTTTCATTCTGCTTTAACCTATTGAAAAGTTAAACACTTCATAGTAAAGCCAAAAATATATATTTTTTATTCCATACCATTAGTAATACTCCCTTAAATCTATATACGTTTTAGTACAGTTAGGATGAACTGAAAACAAAGAACTATGAGCTCCACATAATAACTCTTTCTTAAACTATGATTTAAAATGATCACATAAACTCCATCCAAACCACAGAACACAATCATTATCAACGTTATATTTAGGTAAATTACCCTTCTGAACCAATTCTACCTTTTTATGCAACTCACAGTCTTCTATCTGTTCTTGCTTTATTATGTCTACTAGAGCTGATTTTACTGCCACCTAAAAAAATAGAGGAATTCCCTGCACCAGTAACTTCCAATCCAAAATTGATCAAATTAAAAACCAAAGTATATTTTTCCAATTATAGCATTTTTATTATTGCACTACTCTTTTGACTAAAACCTTCATCCACTTTATTTTCCTTTCACTGATGGTAATAGATCGCGCAATCATAATCGTTGATTATTTCTATCAATATCTTCTATCTCATGTTTTATTCATTCTGAGTGAATATATACTTCAATGTTTTGTGTTCATTATATAGCTCAAACTTTACTCCATACAAATGATGCCCTCAAATTTTTAAAGCAAAAACAGCAGCAGCTAATTCCAAATCATCTATAGGGTAATTTAACTCATGAGGTTTCAACTGACGTGAAGCAGAAGTAATTACCTGACCATTCTTTATAAGGAAACAACCAAGGCCTTTCAATGAAGCTTAACTATAGATAACAAATTCACAATTTCTGGAAGGCACTGCCAAAACTGGGGCATTGACCAATGTTCATTTCAATTTATGAAAACATTCATAACATAATTTTTTCTAGATTAACTTAATAGCTTTTCGAGTTAACTTAGTCAGTGGTCTACGTAACCACACAAAATTTTCAACAAACATACATTAATAACTTTCTAAACTAAGAAAACATTGAATATTAGTTATATTTGTGGGTCTTGGATATTCTTTAACAACTTTTTTTTAGCAGGATCAATAGTTATGCCATATTTTAAAACACTATGACCAAGGAATGACTTTTTTTGTAACCAAAACTCAAACTTACTAAATTTCCCATAAGGTTTATTTTCTTTTAATGTTTTAAGGACAACCCTTAAATGACTTTCATACTCTCTTTAATTTTATAATATACCAAAATATCATAAATAAACACAACCACCATTTATCACCTAATTCAACCAATCCATCACTACAGAAAACATTTCAATTCTGATTCGAACCATCCCAGGATGCTGATTTGGAAAGTCATTTCCCTCTGTATGCCTTCCCAGCACATCTGCCCTGTTTCCTCTACAAAAAACCATCATGAACAAACATATATTAGATGAAGCAGCATGGTAATCTTCAAATTCTATATCATTTCAATCTTACCATAAATTAATAAATTTAACAATATCCTAACTCCCAAAGTTTCCTAAACCAAAATTTGATACCAAATATAAGGACCCTGCCATAAACATTACAAAATCATGAGATAATTCAAGAATTAAACATTAAGTATATTTTTAGGTTTAGTGTTTTAGAGAGTTAGGCCATAAATATTACTTTACATCTCAAATATTACAATGTAGACACTTCTAATCTATCCAATTTGTTTCGCAACAATAAAACTCTTAAATAAAACAATGATTCCAGTCTTGATATAAATCTTTTTGAAATATTCATTTCTTTTACCCTTCCTCATACCCCATGAAAGTCATTTCAAAGATATGGGATGAGCATAAAAATATCATTAAGTGTTATAAAATAAATAAAGAATACATTATTCCATCAATTCATACAGATCAATGAAACCATACTTTTCACTCATAAAACATATGATCATTAACATAACACATGAAATCAAAATATTTATGAATAAAAAATAGAAATAATAAAACATAAAAGTAACTTGTGGCATTCATAAAGTACTTACATTGTTTTTTTCACAGCTTCTTAGGTAGTTACCTTTGGAATACCCATCATAGTATATTCCCTAGAAATATTATGAGAAACGTTAACGTTTACCTACATCATTTTACCCAATTCAGTGGAGAGATATCTCAAGCTCCACTACCCTATATTTATCAAGGAACCAACCATATATGTAAATAATTCTCAAGAACCATAACATAATCATAACCCATAAAACAAGCCTAAATGAAAGGTAACATTTCCACATTCTAATCACAATATTACAATTCAAGATATTGACATAATCATTGATTTATCAAAACTATTTTCCATACCAAAATACATAAAAAGATTATACGGTATTTATTTTCCTTTTAAAAACATTATGGCTTTTTAAGGAAGCTAAATATCAAAAAATTCTCACGGTGGTGGAACGATCATTGTCAGTGCATACATTAAAAAGAAACATTCCCTTTGTCACTTAGTAAAATGCTTCAAAAATATTTCTTTTGAAATATTTTGAATGAAATTAAAAGGAAAATTGGTATAATTATACATAATATAAAATAAAATTGTGTATAAATCAAAATATTCCTCAATAAATGGAGATTGAGAAGAAGTCCCTTACCTTTAGTTCGATTCTTCATATATGTTCATTGTTCTTACTGAATAATAAAATTAAGTTAATTTCTACTTTATTCAAAACATTTTACAATTTTATTATTCCTTTTTTATCACTTATTTCCACATTATAAACTTTACATAATTATTTATGTGAATATCGGTCGTTTTGTCGATATTCAGTAGTTGAGTAAAAAATGAACTTGTTATAATTACAAATTGTCTATGTGGTCAAAAATCCATTATCTACAGAATCATTTTACTGATTTAAATATCATATATATCTAGTACATAAGTATTTTTATCCATTATATATGTACTTATAATATTCCATAACATTTAGAGATAAGAAATAAAATGCACCGTTCATGGAGGTGGTAAGGCGTACGTACGCTTGAATGAATATTTCATATCTTTTTCATATTTTATGGAATGAAAAATAAATGATACATATGTATACTCTAATTCTAGTATAATATCATATTTTATACATGTTACGTAAATTCATTAACACCATCCTTTATACGTTCCATGTGTGGCCTGAATGAGTCATATCTCATTGAGGGGGCGGTAGTCTGCACTTCCTCAAATGAAATTATATTATTTACACATTATGGAAAGCATAAAGGTTTGATGTAAATGAGAATAAAAAATCATAGAGACAATATAAATATAATATATATCATATATAAATACAGTTCCATAATAATGGCCACCATGAGAGGTGTTAGGGGAAAATTGAACAATCATCGTTTCGTGAGGCAGTTGTTCGTCGTACATAGAAACAATATTTTCATATTCATTATATGGAGGAGTGTTTAAGTGTAGTTAGAGTAATTATCATAAAAAAATACTAGTATACTATTTATAGTGGTGATTGTATGTATTAAAAGAATAATAATAGAATAGGGAGTGAATAAGTAAAATAAAGGAATGGAACTTGAGAGAAGACATTACCTCTAAACCGAGCAACTTCTTTTGATTTAAACCAAAAGGATTTATTGATTGCCTTCGTCCCAAGTTGAGGATTATAGGAGGAAGGGATGGGATGTTTTGATCTTATTTGGGCATATTTTTGATGATCCAAGGGGCTTGAGAGGTGTGATTCTATGGGTAGAGGTGATGCCCTTTTATAAGAGGGAGGATGGGTCCTTTAGGAAGGAATTGAAATATTATTTTATTATAAATGATTTTCATTTTAAAATGGTCCAAAATTCATTTTTTTCAATGATAATATGTTTTTTGGTTGCAAAAATCACAACCAATAGGTTTTATACAATCCTAGATCACAAATGTAACATTATCAATTAGCTTTATCCCTTAGTTAACTAATTTAACTCTTACCATGTCTTGTTGTATATTAGTACTATATAGTAAATATCCTTACTATAAAATGACAATAGAACCTAAAGTGATTCATTAATGAAATTTTAATCATTATTGAAGTCATTTTACAAAATATTACATTTTTAGTACAATTATATCATTTAATAAAATAGTATTTGTTTTAAAAACATATTTATGTCAATTTTTATACTATTCATATCATGACTTTTTAAAAATCCATATAAACTTATTTCTTTACAAAAAACTTTATTAATTAAAAGATAAAAAGTAATAATTATCTCTAAAATTATTTTATGGTATAAAAAGTTTCAAAATAAATTGCTTTTAATATTTATAATCTCATTTATTTAAATCATTCATTAATAATGTAATCACTACACCATCATTGTGTCATAAATAAGATTATTTATTTGATATCTAAAGATTATAAATAAAATACCTTGATGTAGAAAATATTTTTATATTTATAATGACTATTTATTGTCTAAAATATTACTTATATAATCCCATATAAAAATTGTTTTACTAAAAGATACATGTTTATGTTACATTTTTTTACTTTAAATTAATTATTATAAAATGTCATTTTCACTTCCAAGTGGATCCATGGGTTCCCAAAATCGACTCAAGGATTCACATGGTTCTACGTATCTAATTAAATTGGATTTGGACATCTGTTAGGGTAGTTTAATATTATTATAATATTATTTTTTACCATTATTTACCATATATACCCTTTAACCATGATAAATAAAATAATTACTTAAGTTACTATTCATATTGTGTAAAAATAAAAGGTACATATTTTAACAATTTGGACCTCCTGATTCCAAATATGGAATGTATTTTTCCCAATTCCAAATATAGAAGTTTCATTAATTAATTTAAAGTTAATTCTCGTTGTCAAAACCAAAAAGCCGGTTTTTAAGAAGTAAAAACAATCAAAAGATTGACATGTGTTTATGTCTAATTTCAAAGTGAAATTACTTAAAATGAACAAAATTAGATTAAATGATAAAAATTAAATCCAATTACTCATTAAAACCTATTTAAAGGACAATATAACTATATAAATAAATTAAATGAAAAGGGAGTTTTGACGTAAAATGCGGTATTTTTCACTCTTCATTAAAAAATGATCTTTATCCAATGTAAATTTTGATGTTCCACTTATATAAAAGAAGATTATTTTTTCATATAGAATATATAAATGTGATGAAAAATTAATTTAAAATGGGTTCTCCATCAAAGGTTAGTAAAATTTCCTTTTATAAATATTAGAGTATTTCAAGCTTAAAATGGAATTCGTTCTTATTTTAAGCCTCTATAATTTATCAGATAAATGTAAAGACATTTAACAAACTTATATAATCATATTTTAGTTTGTTCTGTTCATTCCAATCAATTAAATGGCTAGGCGTTAAATACCGTTTAACAAAATAATAATATTATATTATTTTTTGGTTCAACTCAATGTTGATTACAACGTTAGATTTCAAAGAAACCCATTTTTCGTGTTGAGTACGATTTCAGACAAAGAATCCCCTTTAATGTAAAAATAATATCTTATTCATAAATATTAATATATATTAAAATGTATTATTCTATAAATACCTAGGTTGTTACTTCCTTCCTCCATTTTGGGTATTGCACCCCCACAATTCTATTCACTTATCAAATAAGTGGGGGAATTTATCCCTCAAATCATTTGAAGATTCCCACATTGGATCATCAACCATATGTGTTTTCCAAAAAACCAATACATGATGAATTAACATATTCCAAAATTCTTACTCTCTATAGTCAAGAAATTGGACTAGTTGTTCCTCATAAGAAATATTATCTTCCAATTGAACTACCTCAAGAATCAAAATAAGAGATGGATCTGGCCTATACTTTCTCAATATTGAAACATGTAAAAAATTGTGTTCCTGGGATAAAATTGGAGGTAAATCCACTCTATAGTAAACTGATCGTAATTTATCCAAGATTTCACAGGGTCAAATGAACCCTGAACTCAGCATTTCCGTCTTACCAAAACACATCACACTTTTCCATGGAGAAGCTCTGGGAAAGACCTGGTCACCTACCCTGAAAGAAATATTCGTCCTCCAATTATCCACATAACGTTTCTGCCTACTATGATCTGTTCTCATGTGCTTCTGAATCAACTAAACTTTTTCTTACATCTCTTCTCCAAATTATAGTCCAATCAACTTTCTTCTTCCTACTTCATCCCAAAAGCTGGAGCTGCTTTCCCTATAATGCCCCAAATGGTGCCATCTGTATACTGAAATGAAAATTGTTATTATAAAAAAACTCAACCAAAGAAATATATTGGTCCCAACCACCTTGTTAATACATTGAAAAAGCACATAACATATCTTACAATGTTTGAATTTTTTGTTCTTACTATCAATCTGATTGAATATGAAATGTGTACTGAAATTTAATTCATACCCCATGACATTTGAAGGCTCTTTAAAAAGTTATAATTGAACTTAGGATCCCAATCAGATACAATGGAGATGGTAACTCCATGTAACATGACTATCTATTAAATATATATTTGAAAAAGTTGATCTAGAGATAGAGTATCTTGAATAGGAAGAAAATGATCATATTTATTCAATTGATCAATAATAACACAAATTCAATTGTTACCTCAAGATGTCTTTGGTAATCCCACTTTGAAATCCATGAAAAAATTTTCCCCTTTCCACTCTATCACTGGAAACGGTTTAAGTATGCCTTTAGATAAATTCCATTCTACCTTAACCTACTGACAAGGTAAAGACTTTATAGTAATGTAAAAAATAACTCTATTTATTCCATACCACTAGTAATACTCCCTTATATCTCTATATATTTTAGTACTTCTAGGATGAACTGAAAACAAGGAACTATGAGCAGCACATAACCACTCTTTCTTTAACCTCAATTCACAACGAACACATAACCTCCATCCAAACCACAAAACACAATATTTATCAATGTTAAATTCAGGTAAATTACCCTTCGGAACCAATTCTCTGTATTTCTGCAGCTCACTGTCTTCTTTCTGTGCTTTATTTATTCTATCCAGTAGAGAGGATTTCACTGCCACCTAAAACAAAATAAAGGAATTACCTGCACCAGAAACATCCAATCCAAAATTCTTCAAATAAAAAACCAATGGATCTTGTTCCAAACATAACAAGGTTAATGTAGCATTACTCTTTTGACTCAAATCTTCATCCGCTTTTTTTTCCTTTCACAGATGGTAAGGGATCATGAAATCATAATCTTTGATTAATTCTATCCATCTCTTCTATCTCATGTTTTATTTATTCTGAGTAAATATATACTTTAATGTTTTTTTTTATTAGTATATAGTTCACACTTTACTCCATACAAATGATTCCCCCAAATTTTTAAATCAAGAACTGTAGTAGCTAATCCAAAATCATTTGTAGGGTAATTTAACTCATGAGGTTTCAACTGATGTGAAGCACAAGCAATTACCTAATCATTCTTCCTAAGAAAAAAACCAAGTCCTTTCAGTGAAGCATTACTATAGATAAGAAATTCACAATTTCTAAAAGGATGTTCCAAAACTGGATCATTCAACAATGTTCTTTTCAATTCATAAAAACATTGATAACATTATTTTTTCTAGATGAACTTAATAAATTTTTGAGTTAACTTAGTCAATGGTCTAGATAACCACACAAACTTTTCAACATACATCCATTAATAACTTGAAAAACCATGAAAAATATGAATATTAGTTACATTTGTTGGTCATGGCCATTCTTTAATAAATTTTGTTTCAGCAGGATCAACAGTTATGCCATATTGTGAAACAATGTGTTCAAGGAATGAAATTTTTGGTAACCAAAACTCAGACTTACTGAATTTACCATATAGTTTCATTTCTTTTAATGTTTTCCAGAAAACCCTTAAATAACTTTCATACTATCTTTACTTTTAGAATATAAAAAAATATCATAAATAAACACAACCACCATTTATCACCTAATTCAACTAATCCATCACTACAAACAATTTTTCAATTCTGATTCCAATCATCCCAGAATGCTGATTTGGAAAGTCATTTCCCTCTATATTCCTTCCCAGCATATCTTTTATATTTATTTTATGAAAAACCATCATGAACAAACATATATTAGACAAAGAATCATAGTAATATTCAAATGATATATCATTTCAATCATAACAAAAATTAATTAATTTAACAATATCCTAACTCCTAAAGTTGTCTAAACCATCCTTTGATACCAATTATAAGGCCCCAGCCTTAAACAGTACAAAATCATGAGTTAAGTCAAGAATTCGACATTAAGGAACTTTTCAGGATTAGAGTTTCAGATAATTAGGCCATAACTATTACATTACATCACAAATATTACATAGTAGACACTTCTACTCTGTCCAAATTTTTTCACAACAATAAAAATATTAAATAATACAACAATTCCACTCTTGATAAAATTATTTTTGGATTATTCCTTTCTCTTACACTTCCTCGTACCTTTGAAAATAATTTTAGAAACTTGGTATGAGCTTAAAAATATTAGTAAGGGTTATAAAATAAAGAAAGAAAACATTAGTCCATCAATACATACAAATCAATGAAACCTAAATTTTCACTCATAAAGTATAATATCTTTAACATAACACATGAAATAATAATTTTTATGAATAACACATAGAAATAATAAATCATATTGGTAACTTGTGGCACTCATAACATACTTACATTGTAGTTTTCATAGCTACTTAGGGAGTTATGTTTGGAATATTCATCACCGTTTATTCCCTAAATTTCTTTTGAGAAACATTAATGTTTACCTCTATCTTGTTACACATTTCATTGGAGATCTATCTCAGGCTCACCTACCCTAGTTTTATCAAGTAATGACCCATATAAGTAAACAATTCCCAAGAATCATAACATAATCATAAAACATATAACAACCCTAAATGAAAGATAACATGTCCAAATTCCAATCACAATATTGCATTTCAAGATATTGAAATAATCAATGATTTATCAAACCCATTTTAAATAAAGAAATACATAAAAATATTATATGGTATTTATTTTCCTTTTAAAAACATTACTGCTTTTTAAGGAAGCTAAATATCAAATAATGCTCGCGGCGGTGGGAAGGTCGTTGTCACTGTGTACATTAAAAAGAAACATTCCCTTTATTGTTTAGTGAAATTCTTCATATAAAAATATTAATTTTTTAAATCAGTTGAATGAAATTAAAAGTAAAAGGGTATAATTATACACTATATAAAATAAATTTGTTTATAAATCAAAATATGCCGTAATAAAAGGAGATTGAGACGAAGTCCCATACCCCGAGTCTGATTCGTCACATATGTTCCTTGTTCTTCCTAAATAATAAACTTAAGTTAAATTATACTTTCTTAAGAACCTTTTTCAAGTTTATTATTCCTTTTATATCACTTATTACCATGTAATAAACTTTACATAATTACATAAGTTAATATCAGTCATTTTGTCAATATTCAGTATTTGAGTAAAAAATGAACTTGTTATAATTACAAATTGTCCATGTGGTCCAAAATCCATTATCTACAGAATCATTTTAATGAATTAAATATCACATATATCACATATATAATTATTTTCATCCATAATATATGTATTTAGAATATTCCATTACATTTAGATATGAGAAAAGAAATGCACCGTTCATGAAGACGGTAAGGCGTACGTACGCTTGAACGCTAATTTCATTTATTTTTCATATTTAAAGGAATGAAAAATAAATGATACACAATTATATTATAATTTTAGTATAATATAATATTTTATACACATTACATATGTTTATTAACACCATACTTTATATGTTCCATGTATGGCCTGAATGAGTCATATCACTTTGAGGTGGCGATAGTCCACACTTCCTCTAATAAAATTATCGTTTTTAAAAATAATGGAAAGCATATAGGTATGCTGTAAATGATAAATACAGAATAATAGAGACAATATAAATATAATATATATCATATATAAATACAGTTCCATAATAATGGCCACCATGAGAGGTGGTAGGGGAAAATTGAAAAATCATTATTTCATGAGGAAGTATTTCCCCGTACACAGAAACAATATGTTTGTATCCAATAGATGGAGGTGTGTGTAAGTGTAGTTTGAATAATTCTCAAGAAAAAGTACTAGTATACTTAAGATAGTGTTTTTTTATGTATTAAAATAATATGGATAGAATAGAGAGTAAAATGATTTTCAGTTTAAAATGGTCCCAAATTCATTTATTTCAATTATAAGATTCAGTTGGGTTGAAAACCCCTCAACCAATATATTTTATACAAGTTTAGGTCACAAATGCATCCTTATCTTTTAACATTAACCCTTAGTTAACTAATTTAACTCTTACCATGTATTATTGTATATTCATACTATATAGTTAATATAGTTACTATAAAATCTCTATATAACCTCAAGTGGTTCATTAATGACATTTCCAATAGTGTTTATGTCATTTGGAAAAATATTATATTTTTAGAACTATTATATCATTTAATAAAATAGTATTTTATTTAAAAACTCATTTATGACAGTTGTTATACTATTCATATCATGACCTTTTAAAATTTCATAAAAACTTCTTTATTTAAAAAAAACATAAATAATTAAAAAAAAAAGTCTCAAGCATCCCTAAAATTCGTGTATGGCACAAAAAGTTTCAAAATTAAATTATTTTAATATTTAAAATCTCATTTATTTAAATCATTCATTTATAAGGTAATCACTACATCATCATTATGTCATAAATAATCTTATTTATTTGATGTCTAAAAATTATAAATAAAATACCATGATGTAGGAAATATTTTTATTTTTATAATGACTATTTATAGTCTAAAATATCACTTATATAACCTCATATAAAAATTGGTTTACTAAAAGATACATGTTTATGTAACATTTTTCTTTACATTAAATTAATTCTTATAAAATGTCCTTTTTCACCCCCAAGTTAATCCATGGGGACCCTAAATCAACCCAAGGATGCCCATTATTGGAAATATCTAATGAAATAGGAATATGACATGTGTTAGGGTTGTTTAATATTATTATAATATTATTTTTACCCTTATTTACCATATTAACCCTTTAACCAAGGAAACTAAAATAATTACTGAACTTACTATTCATAATGTTTAAAAATAAAAAGTATCTATTTTCAAAATTTGGACATCCTGATTCAAAATATGGAATCTATTTTTCCAAATTCAAAACAAAAAAGTTTCAATAATTAATTTAAAAATAATTCCAATTCTCAAAACCAAAAAGCCTATTTTGAAGAAGTAAAAACTATCAAAAGAATAAAATGTTTTTAAGTGAAATTTCAAAGTGAAATTTATTAAAATTACAAAAATTGGATTTTATTATAAAACTACAATCCAATTAAATATTAAAAACAATTAAAAGGAAAATATGACTATATAAATAATTTTGATGAAAAGGAAGTTTTGACTTAAATTGTGGTATTTTTCACTATTCATTAAAAAAAATTATCAGAAAATTACCAAAAGGTTATCCAAAGTAAAATTTGATGTTCCGATTCTATAGAAGAAGTTTATTTCGTGAAAGAGTACTTATAAAAGTGGAAAAAATATATTTTAAAAGGGTTCACCATCAAAAGGTGGTAAAATGACCTTTTAAAAATATTAGTGTATTTCATGCTTAAAATTGGATTCTTTATTAAGTTAAGCCTTTAAAATTTATTGGATAAATGTAAATACATTTAACAAACATGTATAATTATATATTTTTCAGTTCTGTTCATTCATTCCAATACAATTTCTATTTGTTAGCTACCTTTTAAAATAATAATAATATTATATTATTTTTCAGTATAACTCAATGTTGTGTGAAACATAAGATTTAAAAGAAACCTATAGTTGCAAGTTTAGTATTCTATCAGAAAAAGTATCCCAATTAATGTAAAAATAATATCTTATTCATAAATATTAATAGAAATTAAAAATTATTATTTTATAAATACCCGGGTTGTTATATTACATTCTCCCCACCATAAGTTTTTACCTCTCTGAAAGCCAAACCAAGGGTTACTTAAACAGATGAGGGAACTGAGCACCAATCTTAGCCTCTAGCTCCTAATTTCCCTCTAGGAGATTCCTATCAAACCACAGAATAGACACCATAATAATTGACTACCCATGAAGGATATACTCTTGTTGATCCCCTATCCACACTGTGAACTCCACAAACATCACCCCATCATCAATGTTGGACTCACTATCATCGATGATGTGTGATAGATCATGCATGTGCCTCATCATCTATGGAATTTCAAAGGCATCATGCACCTGACTCATCTATGGGGGTAAATCCTAGTGGTGTGCCACCTCACCAACTCCGATCATAATCTGAAAAGGGTTGATGAATCTCCTATAGAACTTGTCGGCCCACCCAAATCTATGCAATCCCCATTGAGGATTGACCCAAAGGAACACATGGTCTCCCTCCAAAAAACCTTAGGGGCCTCTTTCTCCTATCCTATTACAATTTATTCCTACTATGTTCAGTCTTCATCTGCTTCTGGATGATCTTCACCTTCTCAGTGGTAGCCCATAATAAGTCTAGACCCATGAGTGCTGACTCCCCTAGGTTTGTTGAGTATAGTGCTAACCTGTACGGTTTCCCATACAAGGCCTCAAATGGTGCCATAAATATAGTGGAGTGGTAGTTGTTGTTGTACAAAAACTCCACCAGGGTAGTTAATCCTCTCAACTATAACCAAAATTGACAATGCTAGCACATATCCTGTCATCTAGGACCTGAATGATTTGCTCCGTTTGGATGTCTATTTGTGGTTGGAAAGTTGGGTTCAAGCATTGATGAGTCCCAAATGCCTCCTAAAATCCATTCCACAAATGGGATGTAAAGTGTGCATCATGATATATGACTATCGTAGATGGGACTCCATGGAGTTAGACGATCTCCTATACATAGAGGCATCCCAAGCTCTCTACTGAACCCTATAGTCGAATGTCTAGGAGTTGGGATGACTTGGCTATTCGATCAATGATCACCAAGATGGTATCATGCCCCTTAGATGTATTCTGTAAATCCATCATGAATTCCATCAATATTCCACCCCACATCCATTCTAGAACCTTGAAGGGTTGAGTGAAACCCACTGGAACCTGGTGCTCGAAATTCACTTGTTGATAAGTGAGGCACTTAGAAATAAACTCCCACACTACCATCTTCATCCACAACCA
Source organism: Viscum album (assembly GCA_963277665.1). Classification (NCBI taxonomy): domain Eukaryota; kingdom Viridiplantae; phylum Streptophyta; class Magnoliopsida; order Santalales; family Viscaceae; genus Viscum; species Viscum album. Next base: position 1,757,964,816 of record OY728120.1, on the reverse strand, counting down.
CTAGAAATAACATTGAAGTTCATAATAAATAATTTCCACACCTGGATGTACCACCAACAGGGATGTATGGAACTCCCTCAATACCTCCTCTCATAACATCAAAGGCATAACTGTGCATCATCCGAAAATAATGATGTTCTCCATACATTTTGAATATCCATCAAGGGCATGCCCTGTGGACATCTGAAAACATGTAGTCTCATAGTTGGCATCTATGATTGGTGCCTCTGTGACTCACTAAAAGATTGTAGGGATAATTTCCATCGACTATAGATAAGATACTCTATCTCCATCCACAAAAGATATCTTCAATGAGGCCAACTTCTTCAATTTCTCATTCAGTAGCTTTGAACTCAATCTTCTATTAAGAGCATCTGCCACCACTTTCCCCTTTACTGGAGTATAGACTATCTCGAAGTCATAGTCTTGGAGGAACTTTAGACAATGCCTCTATATCATGTTCATATTTTTCTAAGAGAAGATATACTTGAGCCTTTTATTGTATGAGTAGATGAAAAACTGCTCTCCCATAAGGTAGTGATGTTTCATCTTCATTGCGAAGACTACAACTGCCAACTCCAGATCATGGGTCACATTGCTCCGCTCATGTGATTCTAACTACCGTGATCTATAGTAAATCACTACTTTACTCTACATCAAGACACAACCAATTCAATTCCCTGATGCATTTCAGTAGACTATGTAGTCAACACCATCCTCTCGAAATCTCAGGATAAGAACACTCTTCAAACTCTGCCTCAGCTGCTAAAAGCTATTCTGGAACTTCTCCATACACATGAAAGGCTTCCCCTTATGTGTTAAGGTTTTCATGGATGATGCTACTATGGATAAATCAGGCACAATCCTTCAATGGTACATAGCCAACCCATGGAAAATCTACACCTCAATAACATTATTTATTGGCTCTCAAGTAAGAATAACCTCTATCATTACTTGATCTACTACAACTCTAGCCTCTAATATTATGTGTCCCAGAAAGTGGAGCTCTAATATCCATAACTGAAATGTTAAGAGATTTCCATAAAGTATGTTCTCTTAGAGAAATTATAGGACATTATTCAAGTGTTCCACATGTTCCTCCTCAAACACTGAGTACACCATGATTCCATTAACAAAGTCCAACAAAAACTGGTCTAGGTAAGGATGAAGATCTTATTCATGAGACCAATGAACACTGTCGGTGCGTTGGACATTCAGAATGAAATCACCAAGTAATTTTAGTTTCCATATCAAAATATGAAGTCTCTCTTTGGTACATCCCCATCTCGTACACTAAGCTGATTATATCTAGACCTAAGGACTATCTTCGAGAACCACCTCACTCCCTTCAGCTAATCAAAGAGGTTGTCAATTATTGGAAGAGGATATTTGTTCTTCAAAATGACCCAATTCTCGTGATGGTAGTCCAAGAATTTCCTCATTCTCCCATATTTCTTCATAGAAAACAATAATGGGGCCACCCAGAGTGAAACAATGGGCCTCACATAGCTCTTCCTCGGCAGTTCCTCGAGGTGTACCCACCACTCACGATGCTCTATAAGATCCATTCAATATTCCGATTTAGATATCGATGCCGTCCTAGGGTACAAATCCATGTAGTAGTCAACCACCCTATAAGGAGGTAATCCCAAAACATCTTCAGGGAAGACATCCTCATACTCATCCACCACTATAGGAAATCGAGGACTCCTTTCATCTACGACACCGTGGGCAAGACTAGCCAACTGGTGAGAGATCGATTTCACCCTCCTCTACGAAAGTTTATCTTACACTACATGCGATTAATTTTTACTGATAATGAAAAACATGGTCCCATATCTATGGACACACTAAACTCTATCCCTAAAAAAGTCAATTTTAACAAAGATTGTAGATAACCAGTCCATTCCTAAATGACATCCTAAGGCCTCAACGTCATTACTAAGAGATCCTAGATGATGTTATTGCCTCCAAGAGTAAGCTCACACTAGTGGAATCAATGTTTTTTCATCAAATATTCTTCTGTAGGAGTCTCTAAACATAAGTATTGAGCCAACTACTGCACAAGAATCTCCAAGATACGAAGAAGGTATGTGGAAAAGAAAGAGTGATTGGAAGTCGTGTCTATTAGAACCAGAGATAGGGTGGAAAAGACAATGATCGTAACTCTTATTATCTCTAGAGCTTTAGTATCATAAGCCTCTATAGCCTGAAGATGGGCCCACCATTTCCCACCAGCTCCCAGAGCTCGTGGTGGGACACCTATTGGTGGTGGTAGTAATGCTTTGAACCTCCACCTGCCTCCTATTGCTCTATCTTCTTGCCTTCCATTTCTTCCACCCTGTGGATCTATCTTCTCCTGCTTGTCCACTACTGACAATCATTGTCCATGTTTTATCAGACAAGGGACTCTCAACCACAAAGGTTTTCACTATCATAGAATAGTTATGAATGTATAAAGGTATAATGTTGTCTCAAACATCCCTAAGCACACCTTGTTCAATGGTCTAGGCCCTGAGGTATTGTATGTGTATCACATCCATTAAATACTTAGAAACATCGGTATTCCTTGATGAATATTTAGATACCGACATGTCATTCTGCTAGAGCTATTAAAGCATATGGGCCTGCATATCCCCTATCTTAAAAGTTTAGAACTCTATTCTTAAAAATGTTTTTGAAACTATATACAAGTAAAGGTCACCACGTCATAAGATCATGTAACTGAACCCCACCATCACCATGCTAATCCTCATAGAAGGATTTCTGTCAGAACCACCATCATAATTTTATGGTGTCTTTAATAGGTGGAAAACATGGGTCACCACTTCTAGCTAGTCCTTATATTCATACTTGTTAGGATCTCCTCAGATCCTGAGGGGTTTCTGCTACTGAAACTCATGAAGCTCTCTCAACATGCACATCTCATTCGCGTGTACTATGGGTACCACGTGCTTATATATAGGTGGTAGAATTACTGGTGCACTACCTAGAGGTGTTATATCGGGTAAAAATACCTGTATCGATATCTCATTACCAAAAATATCATCCCTGTGATCACATGGTGTAATCCCTACTCACTATCTAGGTGGAGGCATCTTATAGAAAAACTAGATGTACCATGGTCAATAGAGTATACCTGGGGAGATAAATCAGACTCAAGAAGGACATGAGAATACACTCAATTCCTATATGATGCAAGCAACATGGTTTTTTATGTATTGAGTCGAAAAGAAGAATTCAGGGTCTTGGGGTATGGATATGTCAACCACCACACCAACACTCAACTACCTGGCCTGAAAGCCAATCTCAGAACACTTAAAATTGTTTCCCAAAAATAAAATATAGACGATGGGTTCTTAAGTTATATCCAACCTTCTTTGATACCTCACTATCATGACCCATCCCTCGGGGCCTATTCAATGACTACCCCAAGCCCGCCTCCCATAGAACAGGGGCTGGTGACTGGCACTGAGTAGGCATATCCCACTGAGAGGAGGAATTTACCTAAGTACCTGTACACACATTCCAATTTATAAGAGAAAATATTGAAACTAAAACATAGAGTAAATAGATATGAATCACAGTAAGACAACCACTAAGAGTGATAATACAAGACTGAAAACAAAACGGGCTAGAATACAAGACCAAATGAATCAGAAAAGTACAAACGGTTGGATATTGTCCACATAAAACCCTCCCATAAAGGTAGGTGTAGTAATCTATATAAATATCCCTAAATCATACCACATACATCAGGTCACCCTAAAAACCCACTTTTCTCCGGCCTTCTAAGCACTCTGTCAAATCTATTGATCATCTTCCCATGACATGACACACGTGGGAGTAGCCCGTGTAGGGGTGAGTAAAACAATACTTAGTAGGGACCCCATACCACTAAGGACAACCAAAATTAAAGACACAAGGCTAAGTATCCAAGAGGTATATGATGTGTATCCTCTAATAAGTACAATCGAGAGAGTTATTAGAGTCATCTCATGCTGGTATAAGTCTAAAGCACAAAAAACAAGATTATAAGACGTATCCCATAGATGACCCAGTATCGATGAGACATGTAGTCCCGATGAAACACTCATACCTGATGAGTCACCTAGTATTTTTATGTCATGTAGACTCCATGTCACAAAGCCACTAAGTCATATAGTCACCCATAGGATTCCACTCGTAGCATGATTGTTCTTGGAGGACCTAATCCTCATGCCTACGGATGTAAGTAAACTTCCACAAAAATCCACTTAGAGTTTCTCAAATGTATATCCTCATCATGAGGGTCCTAATTCCTCAAATGGTGCGTAAGATGGACATACGGATTTAATGTTATGGGTATTGTAGTAAAAATGGGCTAGTGGGATATAAGTTCGGTTCGACTCGACCTGGGGTATGCCGACCCAACCCGCCATATCTGAACCAAACCGCCTCGCCCAAACCAACCTACCGGGCTCTGACCTCCATGTCTGGACCCCAACTCGTTCTGCAGGCCCATCCCGCTACCAACCCGACTTTCCCACTCTAGCCCGGCCAGTCCAATGTGGGCCAGTTTGGTCATCCCAGATGCATTGGATTCCATGTACCACCTCACCAACAAGTCTAACAGATGAGATTACTGCTCCTCCTGTACACGTTCAGTGAGACCACGTGCTAGCCAGATGATGTAGTGCCCAACCATGTCACCAGTCCACACTGTCGTAGCCCGCCCTGGAGGCGGATCCCGTCGCTACCCCTGGCTTTTCCGCCATGGGCTCCTGTTGCTGTCAGCTGTCAAGCCAGCTGCCTTTGTCGTCTCCAGCGATGGACCCTGCCACGAGTTTTCTCCCCTCCATGGTCCCAGTTGGCCACAATTCACTGATGTCTGTGGCTTCCATGTCACTTGCTATCTACTTGGCTCTGCCATGACAGTGCCCCTTCCACCTCCGGTCATTCTGATGGTGGCGTCATATTCCACGGTGCCTGTTGTCTCACCTCTGTAGCATAATTTTATTGTCGGTTTCTGGGTTTTGGGTTGTTGTGCACAAATAGAAGTCGAAACAATAGCTCACACTCAAGATCATGAAGAACACAGAGAATGGGGAAAACATGAGAAGCGCATGAAAAACTGGAGGATGATCTAAGGATTTTGTCATGTCGGCCTTAGTTTTTTCTTGTTAGCAGGATCATAAAGAATGAAAATAATAATCACAAAGATATAATTCACATTTAATCCCAGAAAGATGACTCCCATCCCACATTGATGATTGACCCACAAATCAACCTGTTAGTGGGTTGATCTGGGTTAGTCATTTAGAAAGAACTAATGAGGAATAGAAAATCACATAGACATAAAACCCCTTCCTCGTGTTTGGATCACTTGTAGACCAAGATCAATGTTGCTTTATCACGTTGATCCTTGATCTTCTGCTGTTCGTCGATTCGTTGTAGCTTGATCTAATCACAATATCTGATATGTTCTCTCCAGCAAGAGAGATCCTCCTCCTCATTACCTTAGATAAACTTCATGGTTATGATTATAAACCTAGATTTGTGATGAGGCTTAATAAAAAGGGAAATCTCTACTGCATCAACATGTAATGTACAAATATAATATTTTTATATAATTATTTTTTTGGCGTTCAAGCCCAAAAACTATCTTTCCCCCTTGACCAGAAACTATCAAGGTTTGGCCCCCCTAAGGAAAGCACCACATTGAGAACTCAATGGTGGTGTCATATTTTCAATCCGAGTTACCATTCATGAGTAATAAGGATTTGAAAAATAAAATAATTTTATATAATTATTTTATTTATGGTTACATCCTTTTTCAGATTTTCCACAATAGACCCATGCTGACTAAAGATAGGTCACACATAGGGTAAATCCACTAATCTCAGGTCTATGGTGCCCTCATATTTTTGATCTTATCACTCATTTAAAATTTATTCCACTTTTTTTTTTGAAAAATCACACAGGAGGGCTCTAAAAAACAGAACAATTTTCAACGAATTGTCCTGGGCACACCAGGCCTTGGAATCACGTGCCATCTCACCACCTAGTCTCATAATTTTCTAAATTAATTTCTAGAAATAAATTTGGGAAAATATGAGTCATTAAATTCAATTTATCTATTTCTAAAAATTTGGTATTAGATACAACTTGTGGTGCTCACATATGTATTCAAATATATGATCCATGTAGATTCAAAAGAATTGACTGAGGGGAGGATGATCTACAAGCAGCCAAGATAGATAAACATGTTTCTATAACCATAAAGGACTACCACCTCACACTACCTACTAGAATGATCTTGGTTTTAAAGGGATTTTATTATGTTCCTTTAGATACCAAAAATAGTTTTTCTATATCCAATCTTGATACAAATGTTTTTTATTGTCAATTTTGGAAATAAATGTTTCCACTTTTATGAAAATATTATTTTTTATGTTATAAATTTATTTAATAGTGGTATTTTTGATTTAGAATAATTTTTTTAATGAAAATCAATAATGACACATATTCACATGAATTATATCACAACCAACATTGGAATCACTAGGTAGGTCATTTAAACAAAAATCATTTGACTAAACTATACAAAGATGGATGTTTAGATTCTGATAAACTAAAACCACTTGGTGAATGTCATACATGTTTAGAAGAAAAAATGACTATATCCACATTTAATGGACAAGGTGAAAGGTCTAATGAGCTTCTGGAATTATTTTATACATACTTGTGTGTACCATTATCTATTGTGGAAAGTACTGGATAATCATACTTCATAATTTTTATTGATGATTTTAATAGATATGGATGTTTCTAATTAATGGGGTATAAGTTAGATTCCTTTGATATATTTAGGTAATACAAGAATGAATTTGAGAACCAACATGGTAAGACGATTAAGAAAAACCACTCAGACTGTGGTGGAGAATATCTTAATCAAGGATTCATTGATTACCTATGAGATTCTGGGATTTTATCTCAACTCACTCCTCCATATACACCACAATGGAATTGTGTAAGTGAAATATGGAACGAAACCTTGTTATACATGGTGAGATCAATGAATATCCATGTGATACTTCTATTATCTTTTTGGGGATACACATTGTAAATAGAATTATACATACTAAACTGATTTTAAACTTATGTTCTAGTTGGTATCCACACCAATTTCAGAATGGAAATTAACTACTATTGTCATAAATACATGTGTGAGGTTGTAAAGAATTTGTTAAGGCCTCTTCAGGTAATGATGTTACACCCCAAGGAACAAAGTTCATTTTTATAGGATATCCTAAAGAGTCAAAGGGATATTACTTGTAAAATCCTTTAGATAAAAAGGTGATCATCAATTGAAGTACTGATTTTTTGAGAAGGATATTATCTCTAAAAGAGATAGTTGGTGTGAGATAGAATTCAATGAAGTCTAGGCTCCAGATACATAAAATTTAGCAAATGAACAAATTCCACAAATCCCCATGGAAGAAGAAGTTGTACAAGAGACACAAGTACTACATAAGATTTTTAGAGTGGTTAGCTAACTAGAATGGTATGGTTTTTTTGTCATTGAAAATTTTGAATCTTTATTAGAAGATAATTATGATCCTCTATCCCACCTATATTTATTAAGTCAAATATATGTTTCCATGTGGAAATAAGCCAAAAATTATGAAAAGGATTCCGTGTAACAAAACCAAGTTTGGATTTTGGTAGATCCTATAGTAGATTTAAATCCTATTTGTTAAAAATGGGTATTCAAGAATAAACCTGTCATGGAAGGAAAAGTCAATACCTATAAGGAACTACTGGTTGTAAAATGTTTCAAACAGTGTCATGCCATTCGATCCACCTTGGTAAGTCTATCAATCCATTACGATTCTTCATCAGTTTCCTTCATCATCTTAAGTGTTATCACCATTCGAAAAAATATGCCCTATTTTAGGGAGATTTTATAGTTTGCAGTTTATCTCATTCGGGCTCAAATATATAGAAAATACTGGTTGAGGGGATTACCATAGGGATAAGGTAGGTGGTGTTGAGCATGTGTTGATACAACAATTTCATTTATTTATTTTAGGTTTCGATGCTCACAAATGCCCAAATTTATGTTACTAATGATGTTACTTTTAAGCGAATTTCATGAACTTAATATTCATTATAATATTTAATCTAGAGATATATTAAATTAATTGATTTATGGGAAATATTTTTTGAATTATTCAATACATGTTTAAAAATATTCTAGAAACACTCTTCATACCATACATTTGTATGTGTAATGTATAGTTAAGAAACCCTTCATGTGAAATAACATGTATGGAAACTATTCTATTGGAAAAGTATAGATAAAAAACCCTACATATGGAATGAAACCTATGTTTGTGGGAAAAAATTTATGAAACATCAAACCTATGTTTGGATTTTTTGTTATTACATGAAGGAACCCTACATTTGAAAATTCTACGTCAAAGTTTTAAATCTACGATATTATCCCTGATTTTTGAAACAATATCAAAGTAAGTAAATATAGTTTCAAACATAATTTATGACTGGTTCAAAGGCTCATTACGATTGATTCAGAGAATCATATTCAATAGAGAAAATAGTTTCTATTGTAATGGGAAATTAAAACTCTCATAAATGATTCTGAATTCAAATATTCACAAATTATTGTGTGATATTTCTAGAGATGGTTTGACCTTATGATGTTTGACCTAGATTATAAATATTAATACATTATTAATTAAAAAAATAATATAGATTAAAACAATTGTGTCTTGTCCACCAAAATATACATTGTGGAGACATACATGTATTGGTCCATATGACTGACTCACTACTGTGGATGTCATTTCTACTAAATTTTATAATAACATCTTATTATAAAAGATCAATGAAGCATTTTTTAGAGATAAAATTTATTGACATACATGTTTAAATATCTATCTCATGTTTTATTTACTTATATTTGATGAAATCCTATGCAACATTGAAGATCTATTTGCAGCTATGTGTTATTTAAGATCAATTAAATCCATCAGTTGATTTTTCATGTACGTATTTTAACTTGTTTTCAAAATAAAATAAATCACTATTTATTTATTGGAGTTTTTGTAACACCCCAAGCTTCCACATTACGTTTCCCTTTGAATAATGAAATAGCTTACATTGTATACAACTTTGAGATTCTAACACGCCGCGACCAATCAAATTAACCGGTATAAATAGTAATACCCACTTTTTGAAATTTTATAAATTTTATCTCTCAAAATGGACTTCATTTTTGGTTTTGGAATATTGAAATTATCTTAGGGTGAATTTTTGGTATTTTTCTGAAAACATTCAATTTTTGATGAATAGTGAAAAACACTGAGTTATAGTTTTAAACCTAATTTTTATTTAAATAATTATTTATCTTATTTAAAATTAATTTAAGACAAAATAGATACATAGTACCTATATATGAACAATTTAATTCATTGGAGTTAGTTTATAATAATTTTAGATATATAAAAATTTTATTGAACATTTTATCTGTCTTTTACCCACCTCGGAGGAGCATTTACAAATTTGAATAAAACATAATTTTACTGCTTCTATGAATTGAATTTCAAACATCCGAGAGACATAGTTGATATTAGTAAGTGAAATTTTGTTCAATAAGATAAAAATAATTTTTGGTGAATAGTAACTTTTGACTTTTATTTACGACGGTTAAAAGTAAATATGGCAATTAAGGGTAAAAATTATATTATTATTACCCTAACACATGTCCTAATTATATTTATAAGTGTAATTCTACCAAAAACAGCATTATGAATAAAATATGATCCTTTAGATTCACTTGGATTAGATTAGGACATTTATTATTATTTAATTCAAAGAAGAGTGAAAAGTGTCAAATTCAAAGCTTAATAAATAAACAATTTTTAATATAGGGATATACATAAGATAAATTAGATTATAAATATTCATTGGAAAGATAAAACGATTTCATACATGATGGTATTTTATTTATATTTTTTAGACATTAAATAATATAATTTATTTATGACACAATGATGATGCAGTAATTACCTAATTAATGAAATATTAAAATAATTGATATTATAAATATACAAATAAATGTAATTTGATACTTTTTATGAATTAAAATAATTTTCTAGGTTAATATGACATTTTAGGGTTGGTTAGATGCATTTTTTTCGAAGTAATAATGCTGTTATGAATTTAGAAAAAACAAAATACCAAATAGTATCAAAATTGACATAGAAGCATTTTTAAAACAAATATTATATTATTAAGTGATATTCTTTTCCTAACACTCTAAGGTTCGGCCAAGAGACACATATAATGATATTTGTGTCATTAATGAACCAATTGGGGTCTTCTTGGATGTATATAGTATGTTCATTAACCATATATTATAAAAACACAATGAGACATGATAAATGTCAAACTATTTAATGAAGAGTTAAATCTAAACGTTAAGGTAAATATAGTGACACAAACCTGTATAAAACCTATTGGTTTAGTGTATTTCGACCCATCACCACATTATACATTAAATAATTCATTTTGGATCCATTAGAAACTTAAAATGATTTTATTATAAAATAATATTTCTAGCTTTTTCTAAGGTGTCCCACACCCCTCTTATAAAAGGGCATGCCCCCTTCCCTCAAATTCACACCTTAAAATCCTTTTGTATCAGCTAAACTCTGCCCAAATACCCTCTAAACTATCCTCCCATCATCCTAAATTCCTTACTTTAGTCAGAAAGCCAGCATAATCAGCCCTTTTGATCAAATCAAAAGGAAGAACCCGAAGAAGAGGTAAATATTTCGTCACCTCTTTCAAGTTCCTTTCTTTTTCCACTTCCTCATTATTTTTTGTTTCCATTATAAAATAATAACTCCTGTATCTTATATATACTACGATGTTATTATAAATATGGCACAACCAAATTCATTATTCTATCCATGCTTTGAATGACATGTCACCATACGTGCGTGCGTACGACTTACCATCTCCACGTCGTGGTGTAATTGTTATTCAACACATTATTATTTGGATGACTATAATAATGATGTGTAATTGATGTAAATAAAAAATATAACATGATAATTATTCTGTATATATGAAATACCATCTAATTAAATATTATTTTAATATCAAAATATTGATATTTTCACTCGTGCGTACGTACGGATTACCGTCTTCACGAACGCGATGAGATTTATTACCAATCATAATACATTCAAGACTAGTTTTCATTAGGTGATTTAAAATAATTTTAAAGACATAATATAATTATGAATATGAATAAGATACATCCTATTCATAATAAACACTACTTACAAAACAAATCATCTAAAGGTAAACGAATCAGTTAACACCTGAAACGACGATAATACTAAAATATTATTAACAAAGAAATATTAAAAGATCATATATTATATCATATTAATGTATATTATTCTTGTATAATTTAATAACCATTATTTCACCATCATAACGGAGTTTAAACTACCCTCCACCATGGAAAAGTACAAATTAAGTGGTTTCATACCTCACTTTTAATTCCGTGAGATTTCCATTGTTCGCCACTTATTTATTAAATGTGGTGTATTTCGTACTATAATTTAATATATATATTATCATGATTCTATTTATATTCATGGTATTAAGTGATTCATTTGTTTGGTATTAACTTTTTTCCACACGACTCGATGGATTACCACGAAGTAAGGGTTTTCATCTCACGTCTTATTTCTGTGAGATTCGTGCCATACTGCCACTATTTACTTTTGTGTGGTGTATGTACTTCCTAATGATTGTATTATTTGTGTAATATAAATTAATTTATGAGTAATTACATCTTCATTTTATGATCAATCTCTGCTGGGATGTATGTTTCGTATGTTACCTAATTGTTAAGGGAATTTCAAATTTCAATTTCCACTCATTCGGCTTTATGCATACTTCATTGATTATTTTACTCCATGATTATGTGTGGAATCACTATTTATTATTTGTGTAGTAATTTACACTCCCCTTTCTGTGTATATACTTTTGATACACATAAGAACACAATTTATAAATTCTCAAGTCATCGATATGAACTTGATAAGAGTAATTTTTACTCAATATCTATTTATTTTGTTAAACATCCAATTCATTGGTGTTGTTTTTACAAGAATATGTGTGAATATACTCTGATTGATTTACACTGAATATCCTATAATATTGAGTGTATTTATATTTTCCACACATAATAATGTCATTTATTTATCCTTAACCTAATGATACAGTCCTTATAAGAGATTTCATCTCAATTTACATTCCATTGAGACTTCTTTGTTGTTATATGCCAATTCACTTTTATATGGTGTATATAATGTACATTCACATAGTATATCATGAATCCATTTATTACAGTGATATTATAAAGGTTTTATTATATCAATTATTTGTATTCAGGTGTCTCTCTTTTGGTTAGGATCTCTAACTAGAAAATCATTTTAAAATGTTTTAAAGATTTATTATTCTATATATTTCTCATTAATTTCCATGTTTTAAAAATGGTTTTAAAGATTTATTTATATGGAAATTAATTTTTTAAAATTAATATTCCTTATAAAATTTTCAAAGTGGTATGGGACACTTTGATTCAAAAAAATCTATTTTAAATAGCTTCTTGATAAATAGTGATACTTTTAAATGTTTCCATGAAAAAGGAGGATATTTCCATGAAATAGTTTTGATGATTATTTTCTTCTATGCTAATATCATTCATTATTCTCTATATAGGTTGATCTATTATAATACAATCATCCATATTGTATTTAATGAGTTATGTCTGATTGTGGATGTGCTATTTTTATACCATTCATGGTTTGTGGTTAAAATATTGGAATTTAGTATGCTATTTTTAATACAAATGTTCAGATTATGTTTCAACCTTTTCATATGAGGAATGAGTTTAAGTTAGTATTTTATGAGTGGAACCCTCTATAGCTCCTCGATGCATCAGTTGGTCTCTTGAGAAAAACTAGTGTCTTGGCACAAGGACTTTAAAAAATCTTATTTTTAGTCTTGGAACAAGGCCTTGAATATGTTGTTATGAAAGTATGGCATTATTCATTCCATCATTATGAAAGTGGCTATTGATATTGCATGTGATTATTCGATCAGTAGAATATCCATGTGAATAAGTAAATGGAATTATTTGATTTTATCTTTTCCATATTATACTGAAGTTCATGTTTAAAAGGCTTTTGTTTTAGTCTTATACATTGCCTTAAATGTTTATGCTTATTTATGAAAGTTTCTGCTATAATTTTATCCTTACTAACCATATGAGCTCACCCCTTTCTATGTTTTATTTTTCCCAGGGTGCGAAGATGTATATTATGACTGACCTGTAGGGATAGTCTATGGGATCTCAGTGTTTTCTATGGAAACAATGTTGTTTTAGTTTTCCATTTTATGACGTAATGTAAAACATATGAATGTATCTTGTAATTCCAAGGCTACTAAACTAATCGGTCTTTTGAGACTTGATCTTTTGTGATAATTCCAATGATATGTAATAATTCACCGACTAAGGGATTCTGGGGTCAGGGTGTTACAGTTTTGGTTTCACAAACTCAATCATGGTGGAGTTTCAACTACTCAAACTAAGTCATGGTAAAGTGTCAAATTTTTATACTGAATTTTGGATTTATGGTTCCTTGTAAAAGAAACCAAAGGCCTTGTAAAATATTTGTGAAGGTTTCAACTGCCCAAAATCAATTGGTAATGTCTTATGATAGAGGACTCATCTAGTGAAATCTCCAAACTCACTTAGAGAGTGTTGGTGGAGTAGAATATGGGATATTTTTTCCCTAAAATAAAATATATCATCGTGTCATTTTCTATTTTTATTTCCACTACTAACTGGTATTTAACAGAGAAGGAAAGGTTATATAAAAAATAAGAGATGTGTTCCAAATCTATCTATGTTTTTGAATAAATCAATTCACCCCCTCTTTTGTATCGGACATCTTAATCACAATCTTGACCTACCAAGTGGTATTAGAGGTAGGGATCTGCTAAAAATTTACTGGCTCTAATAAGACTGAGTTAAAGATTGAGACAAATACATATTAAAATGAATGATTATAGTGAATGTATGTTTATGATCCATGATCCGTACTTCAATGGTGATAATTATGGATGATATCAATCATGTATGATTATTAATTATAAAAATCATAAAATAAGGGTTTATTTAAAGGTTGTAAATCCTTATAGAATTCCTAAAGAAGATTTAGAAAATTTTAATCAGCATCAATAATGGGAATATGATCTCAATTCAAAAGCGATGAATGCCATTGTCCATAGTTTTGTAACTGATGAATTCAATCAATTATCTCAATTTTCATCTGCATATGGGATGTGTCAGACTATTTCTGTTTCATACGATTGAAATGATAATATCATATAGTTAAGGTATACTATAATAAAGCTAATGGTTGTTACTTTCAAAATATATGAGGTTAAAACTACCACTCAAATGGATGGAATATTTACATAAATGTTCTATAATGTTACTGGTTTGGGAGTTCAAATTCCAAAATCTAACCAAGAATTAAGATTACTTAGAGTGCTAGCCTCTTAGGGGAATGGAATATATGTATCTATACAACAATCAACACATATAAAAATGCTATCTATTAAAGGATTGACTAGAAATTTGATGATATATAATGCTGAAATGAATGCTGAAACTGAAAAGCATGTCAAACATAACAAATCTCTCAAAATTGATATGGTTGAATTATCCAATTCAAGTAATCCATATTTTGATTAAAATTTATAAAATATTGCTAAAGGATTTAATAAACTGTACAATAAGAAAAAGAAGGGTATTAAAGAAAATAGATGTTGTGAATTCAAAGAAAGAGGCCATAAAAAGGATAATTATCCTTTACATAAAAATCAATGGAATTTAGTTATAAGATAAAGGGAAATAAAATTATGAAGGTTAGCTATAGTAATTATTATAATTCACATAATGAATCTTTTACATATTCTAAGACTGAGCATAAAAGGATTGTTGTATATCTTATGTCTTATACTGATATCGTAAAATCTTTTTACTCATCAAACTCTAGTTTTTAAAAACCTTATTAGGATGAGTTGAAAAGTTATTATTTATTCCAAAAGATAAATTTGGATCCTTAAAGAAATATCATAAAAAATTTATAAAATCTTATGGTAGTATTCTTTTTGATAAATAAAATTTGTTAAAAATATATTACACATTTAAAATTTAATTATTCTAAAATCTCATGTGATTCTCATAATACAAAGATTAATTAATTATTGGTTGAAGTTGATAATTTAAAACAACCATCTAGGATGATAATAAAAATAGAATAATATTTCAATCAATTCCTTGTTAAAAATAAAAAACAAAATGGAAAACATGGAACATCAAGTAATTATGAAAGACCAAAATCATATAAAAATTATTTTGTTCCTATTTTAAATATAAAAAACATGTATACTGTTGAATGTTTTTATTGTTGTTTTAATAAAAATTATGCGAATGATTAGTACTTTAGAAAACCTCCAATTTCTGGTGTTAAAAATAATTTTTGGTTAGGTGAATTATTTATCTTGAGTGGAAACAATCCCTACTCTAGAAAACTTGTTTGGTTATATAAAAATTTAATTGCTAACACCGTTGGACCCAAAATAATATGGTTACCAAAAGGAAGCAGAATTATATATTTTTCATGAATACACCTTTGAGCTACATCATTAAATAATTAAATGGTTGTCTGGCTAGTATATGAAAATCTCAATCATAAAGGAGTGATCAACTATGAATTAGTTCATTATCGAAAAATTCGTGGTACAAAAATCTTATATACAACAAGTATTTCATTTTAATATATCTATAAACTTCTATTGAATTAACTATTTTATACAAGTGGGGGATTATATTTATTATAATTTGATAAATAATCTTCTTCAATCTTTTACTCATGTCTTAGCCTATTTTTTTAATTGATTTAAAAAAGAATTACAATATTTCAAAATATTTTTTAGTCATTAAATAATATATCCCAGATTTAAATTATTAAAAATTTATATTTTCTATCATTAAAATGATTGAAATCTTTATATTTCATGTATTTTAAAATTTTATTTTTTTATGCAACCAGAAAACCATTCCTAAATAATATTTCTTTTAAAAAATTAATATATGTTTTGATTTTTTATACTTTTCAACTCAATATTGTAATGAATCTTCTGCATTGTGCCATAAAAATGTTTACGTTTCTTTTTAAAAACCTAGAAATTTATTTTTAAAACCTTTTAATATTTTTATCTGTCAAATTCTAAATATCTTGTTCAAAGGATTTTAAGAACCAATCATAGAAATATGAAGAGTTCAAGTACTTGAACATTAGAAGAAAATATTTCTCACAAAAGGATAAAAAGTAATCCTTTTGATTTTTCAAAAGAGCAGTCAGTTTCATATGTTAAAGATTAATTTGGAATGTCTCTTGATATAAATAAGGAATCTCATGAGTATACTTAATTGGAATCTCTAAATCTCAAAAGTATTATAGAAATATTCATGTCAAATTCATAACCTTATAAAAATAAAATTTGAAGCTACAAGATTATTGGGATGAGTCTCGAAAAAAATATGAAGAGCTATAGAAAGAATCTTTCTAAAAAATGGGTTTTGATTTTTTATAAAGGGAACATTAGAATATGAAGGATTGTTCGATCTCAAAATATGAATTTGAAGCTTTTATAGTAGAAATGAACATTCAGATTGAGTAAATCCGAAGAGAAGATTTTTCTAAGTTGGATCTTGATAAGATGAAACTATTATTAGTTGAATAATTATCATCTTCCTCACCAAATCAAAGAACAAAAGATGTTCAAAATAGATTAGAATAGCATTCTATAGTTTTAGCCTCTATAATTGGAAAATTACAATGTTTTAAAAGTTTAGATGAACCATATATCCCATCCTAGCAATTGGATTTTATTTAATGTCAATATTATATATATATATTTTAATATATTTTTCAGTTGGAATATGTTCTATAAGTTGTTTCATAATTTCTTTTCACATTTTTTATTACAGGAATTAACTTAATATTTGATTATATCGTTAACTAAATTAGTCTATTTCTATAATTAATAAAAAATATTCTTTAAAATATTACATGTATAATAATTAGTGAAATGTATTTAATTTCAAGGAAAAGTTTTAATTCCATAAATATCCTATATGACATGACTTATCGGGAGTTATTATAATGCTTCTAAAATTAATTTTCCAAAAGATATCCATGTTTTTTCAAATATTCAAATAAAATACATTTTTATTAATAACTAAATAATAATAAATAATTCTTTATATAAATATTTTATTAAATATTTATATATTTTTAATGAATAATTACTTTACAGAGAGTTTTACTACATACTATTTTATGTAAAAAATGGGGAGAAGTTCATAGTCTTAGTTTACATGTTTATTCTCATGGGGTAGAAGTTGGATTTGTTTATATCCTTATCAAGTTTATATCCTTAACATGGGTGGTGAATTTTTCATTATGAAAAATATTATAAATAGAAAAGGGGGGATAAATTTATAGATAAATAAGAAATTTTCAAAATAAGAAATATTTGTAGGAAATATTTATATGCTCAAAATTAATTTTGTTAAAAGAGAAATATATTTTAATATATTTATGGTTATTAAAATTTCTGCTTCTAAAAATAATTTTCAAAATTCATGTAATTTTGATATGGGTGTTGTGATCATCAAAAATGGTGAGATTGTGGAGCATATGATTATTCCACAATTTTTTTATTTTTAAGTTGGTTTTGATGATCACAAACTTCAGCATTTGTGTTACTAATGAAGTTTCTTTTAAGTGATGTTTTGGAAGTTAATATTCATTAGAATATTTATCATAGAGATATATTCAAGTCATTGATTCGTGGGAAATATTTTATGAATCATTACAGACGTGTTTAATAGTATTTTGGATACACCATTCAAACCCTACATTTGTAATCATAACATATGGTCTAGAAACCCTACATGTGAAATATCACAAATGGATCATCTACCCCGAACTCTTGGAAATGTATAGATAGAAAACCCTACATCTGGATAGAACCCAACATTTTATGAAAACAAACATCTGGTACATCAACCCTACATTAGTAATCAACCCTACATTCCTTGAAAGAGAACAAGAAGGCCTTATAAAATCCCTATAAAGGTGTCAACCGCCTACACTCAGTGCTTATAGTCTTGTGATTATAGGACCTATTTAGTGAAATCACCAAACTCACTAAGAGAGTGTTTGTGGAGTTAACTAGGGGATATTTGTGTCCTGAACCACTATATATTTCTGTGTTCCTTGGATTTTTTATTTCCACTACTTACTTTTCTTTAAGAGTGAAGTAAATGTTCTCTTAAAAACAAGAGAGGTGTTCAGAATCTATCAATGTTTTTGAAGAACAAAATTCACCCCCATCCTGTTTCTTTGTCTTCATTATCACCATCATGTTCTAATAGGTGGTGTAATACTTTTCCCTAAAAGTCACGATGTTTACTAAAAATGTCATTTTTCCACACTCCATAATTTCCACATGGTGTGTCTAAAATGTTTAACACCTTTATTTAATCACATGGACATTGAACTTTATTTTCCTTACAACTCTTAACACCAATGGAGGTTAATGAACTCAAATTGAACCACCCTTTAGGGTGTGTATGTTCAAATGAGCTTAAAAAACGTTATTTCCTTTAACCAAAAGACTCCTCTGGTGTGTTAAAATTTTCACTAATAAACAGAATGAAGAAATTTAATTAGTTGAATTATAATGGGAAGTTTGTTCTTCACTACCCCTTTTTATAACTTTTAAGGGAAATAACTAATGTTCTGGTTTGAAATGAAAAAGGGAATGTGTGATCCACATAAATCTCTAGATTTCTCGCAAAAGAGATGGCATGACTGTAATCAATTGAATTAATAAAATTAATGGATAATTTACATGACCCTTTGTTCATTTACATAGTATGATTTATTATTTTTATTAACCTAAATCACTATAAAGTTTTGGACTTCCTTGAGTAAGACATGGATTCCTAACCTGGAATGCCCTGGTTAAAATCAAAGGATTCTAATCGATACATTGATGTGACCACCAAGTGAGGAAAAAAAACGTGGGTTTGATAAATGTATTAGTTTCTGAATTTCATGGATATACATATATATTTCACTTATGTACCAAGAAATTAGAATGCCTTAGATCATATCCCTGGATTCATCTTGATGTCCTCGAAAGTGGACTATATTGGATTAAATCCTCTAGGAAAAATCAACTATATCCTGAGATGACAATGGAATTGTCCTCAGGCTTTGTTAGAAAAATTTTGGATTAAATTCCATATGTTGATCCTTCATATTACACTCAAAATCCTTATCCAAACCAGTCGTTTGATAACATCAAGTGGGACAGACCATATAAGGTCATGCTTATAAGGTCATAGATTCATTGAGTTTTACAGGATCCCTTGTTATTATTACTATACTTATACCCAATTAATATAATCCTTGGGACCTTGACCAACTAATGTTCATATGATCAAAGATATCCAGTTTAGGATAAAGCAGGTAGGGTGAGCTAGGTATCCATGGGGAACCCGATATTAACATGGTTTTTATTAATTTTCATGGTTAATTTATTATACAAACACAATATAAAATTTTATTTTCATAGACTAGATTTTTATTGGACAGCATTAGTGGTGGCCTACTGAGTTTTAATCACTCCTTTTTCGACAAATAGTTTGGTACCTAGACAGATTACTTGGATACAAGTAAGGATAAATGTAAGTGGAAATCTTTGAATGCTTAATTTATATTTTGGTATAAGTGATTTCTAGTAAATCACTTACCCAGTACTGAGGATTCTCAAGGGAATAGTTTAATTAGTCTTCTGTCTCTTTTGTATGACTATTACCTTTTTTACCAACTAAAATGTTGTGATGTGAGGACTTTATCCATACATAATAATATTAATATTTATGTCTATTTATTATTATTTTATTGATTATTTCCATTTCCCTATTATTATATTCCACCACCTTATTGTTTTTAATGCTACTTATATATTATTTTTTACTTTTGTGATTCACTCCGATAAAGAAGGTATAGTCTTACCACAATACCACCATACAACCTCTCTATTAGTTGGATGCCTCTAACATGTGGTGAGGGATTATTTAGGCCGTGTGGATTTTAGACTCAGTTACTTATAAGTGAATTGAACCTGATACATCACATTTAGGAAGCCTCAATATCATCCTTAGGAATATATTTTAAGATTTTTCAACTTTATGATGACTCACGGAAACCTTAAGAGCCTCTTTTCATGACTTTATGACAAGTATATCTCAACCAGAAAATGATGGTTGTCTCAACATTTTGACCAGTCAATCTCAACCTTACAACTATGGTTATCTCAAAATTATGACCAGTCTATCCCAACCATACAACAATGGTTGTCTCAATATTATGATATCTAGAATTTTCCGTATTTTTCAACCACCACAACATCAATTATAGAATTTATGAAATGAACTTCATACTCCTCAATAGGTTGTCTCAAAGATACCTTTTTCTTTATATAATATTTTCCTTATAAAACAGTACATCTATTTCTAATTCAACAACAATATATATCAATTCTATGTTATCCTTTAACCTGCAGATTCTAAATTAAATTATTCTATCTCCTCATTTGGCTAACAGATATCTACAATTTTATAATATTTAATTGACAATACTCTAAAGATTGAGAATTGTCTCTTAATTGTATAATAGTTTAACAATAATCATATTTAAGGGTATTATACGTCAAAGATGTCTATATAACCTATTTAAGAAGTAGTTTTTCTTTACTTTTAATTTATGATGGAATCCACTCATCATTAATAATAGAACTAATTTTTTCTTCTTCACATACTTAATAAAAACATATACAATTTATTCATTTAGGAACTTTAATCAAGACATTTGTAGTTGTTTTTCAATACCCCTTTCATATTTTACAAAAATAAAAGATATTATTCTCCCCCTTAATGATAATAAATAAAAGGAAATATAGGTGAATCTGTATCAAACATTATTCACATTATTTCTAAACATATTCTTCCCCATTTTTAATTTTTATTCATTGCATTATTTTATTTTTGAAGAATAATGAAATAAATGGATTTATTAGTAATGTTCCTTTAGATAGATAACTATATTCCCACATGGGTTCCCCAATTATAGAAAAAAAGAGTTATTTAACTATGAATATCAATGTTGTCTATAAAAACTATGTCATGTGATTCCATTCATTAGATTTATCTCAAAATTATCATTTTTTGTCATTTATAAATGGTTTTATCTAGAATCTATAACCTAGACCCATATTTAACTGAAACATTAGAAAAATTTAGGTTCAAGGAAAGTGACTCCCTATTTTTTGATATATTCATCAACCAAAACCCCCTTTATAAATATGTTTGATATAATAAAAAAATATGTAAGTCTAATTTTTATGCCTAATTCTATTGTTTTTTAAATCTTTCAAAAAATACAAGATTTTATTTATGTTTATAATTTGATAGATTCATTTCATGTTTTCGCCCACCTTAATGGATGTAATCTTTTTCTAATTTTCATGAAGTTTAGTAAAATTCATGATCAAAAACATGTTTTCTATACAGATTATATATCAATCATTTTTTCTCATTTAATTACCTTTTTATAAGTTAATGATAAACTAAAATAAGGGAATAATAAGGGGAATATTAATTTATCAGTTTTAATAGAAAGGATGAGAGTTTTCTCTCAACCAAGAATTTTATTTCATTCTTATGACCTCATTTTGGGAAGAGATCACTTTATTTTTAAAAACCTTAATAGGTTGCATAATTAACTTATTATAGTGAATTTTTTCTTTATGTGGAGTCAAATTCTACACCTCAGTCATTATGGTAACTTCACTACCTTATCCTTGAACACTTTTTTATGAATAATTTTTGGGTTGGTAGGTTTTTTATATAGTATTTCATGCCATATCTAGTTTTTTCACATCTTTCACACATGTTTGCTTGAATTTTAAAGTCACTAAATGTTGATGGCTTCCCATGAAATTCATCGTTTACTTTTGAAACCAATTTTTTCATATAGATTCCATTTGATATTTCTCAAATTTTTTTGGACAATTTTAATTGATGTGAAATAAATGGTAATATATATTTGTTGATCTGATAATTTTTCTTAGCTTTCTAACACATATTCTTAGAATTATCAACATGAAATGAATTTTTATTTATTATATTCTATGATTCCATCCCTTCAACACCATAGGTTACTTCTCTTGAATTACTTTTATTCGACACCTAAACATTGTGATCCTTTTATCTATATAATATAAACACCTATTCAAAGGAAAAAAATATGTTTTAGGTTGAAATATTTTGTGAAGTTATAGTCCTAAAATTCATTTCCTAAAAATCAGTTCTCCTATATTAACTAAATCTCTCCTTGGTTAGTGCCTCTTTAAAAAAACATAATATTCTTGTAAGATATGGATTTTTTCTATGACTTTCAAAACATAAGAAAAACCCTCTAAATCACGATCTACCAATTTTATAAAAAATATGGTTATAATTTTCTTATTTTTTCCATGCTATAAACCAATCCATTTTTTACATAGTGGGAATTTGTAATCTTGTAATATTTTCCCTTCCATTAGCATATAATGGGCCTATCACTTATCTTGTTACTCCAAATAGGTTTATAATTAATTTTGTGACATTCACTTTTAAAATTTACATATTTACACCAAGACTAATTAGGTACATATTCTACTTGCCTATTGAAAAGATTCTTATCACCACTTTGAGAAGACTTAATATTTACCTCAATAACCCTACTGAAGTATCACTTAATCTTTTTAAACTCATTTTTATCCCCAAGAAAAATAGGTTGTGTCTTCAAATATATTATTTTTGGTAGCCACATTTTCTTCAGGATATCTCAGGATTTTTTTCTTCTCATCCACCATTACTTTTTCTACTTAATATCATTAATATAAGTTTCTTCTTTATTTTCATACCACCCTTTCTCAATATATATTTTTTATTTTATTTTACCCTCTTTCATTTCTCCTTTTTAAGTTTCATATTTTTTTTCAAGACATTATTCTCACTCACATTTCACCATCCACTCTAGATATATGATTTCTCACTATTATCACTACTTAAGGTAAAAAAAACTCTCCCAACATGAGATAAAAAGTTGAATTCATCATTTGATAGAATTATTGATTCATCCAATTCCTTCACAATCATAAAAATCTATTTTATACTTGAATTATGATTCCTGATTTTAAACCATTTTTTAGGTTTATCATATTCCACTTTTGATTAGATTCATCATCCTTCTTCGAAGTACACTATTTTTCAAAATTTTCAATAATATTAAAGTTATAATACTTTTTCAGGTGATTTAATTTTCATTTCAACATCCACATCTTGAGTTTCATTGATATAAGAGAATTGTTTTATCATGTTAATTTTTGTATTCCTCATATTTCAGATCACTTGATTTTTCAACTTCTTCATATCGAGCTTTATTCTTTCTCATGGCTTCGAAGGACATCTCCTCTTTTGATTTATTCTCTAAAATTCAAGTTTCACAATATCATATGAAATGAGAATGTTAGGTTTCTTATATACTCTCAATTATTATATATCTTTAATGGTTGATAGTTTTTGATCAATATAATTTGGAATGTTACACATCAATGTTTTGATAATGGTGGAATCATTGATCTTCTCACCAAACCCATGAATTTTAATTAAAATATAATTTACTCTTGTAAAATAATTTTAATTTTTCTAATCCTTAGTGATTTTAATATCTTTAAATCCACTATTATAAAACTATAGTTTAGTTTCCTTGGAATTAATATTAACTTTTTAGCTTCTTCGTAATTTGAATCCCCACTACCTTTGTGTATAATTTTTCAAATATAGACATCAAAATTTGAATTTTCTTCATTTCCATAATCTTTTGAATTTATGTTATTATAGAAATATGTTTGATATCATTCAATAGTATAAGTAAATCAAATGATACCTATATTCATAACTTCTAGGATGAATACTACAGGGTGGGTTAGCATCCTACTCTTCTAGATATGATACTTTCAACTATTAAGACTTAGCATTCCCTTAATAATAACAAAATTTAAGCTATCTATACTTATAAGCTTCCTAGATCTTTACAGCGAACTTTGATATATTTTAATTAAACTTGTTGAGCCTATACTGATGGTACCACTAGGGGAGTGTAAACCAGTTAATTATTATTGGAATTATTATTTTTTATATTCATCCTTTGTGGCCGGTTAAAACCACATTCATCTCTTTATTGATTAACTCAAACTCTATAAATTTTAGTGGAATATAAATGGAATAAGAAAACAAGAATTTTAAATATTCAATGTAAAATCCCACTCTTTCCATCATTTATTAGCCCACCAAATCATAGATTCTACCCTATATGTGCATGTTATTACACAATGGACCATCCCAATCAAATTTACGTAGAGCCCCACTAATCTTCAAATCTTGGGTCCAACAAGGGAGCCTATAGCTTCTCACATCCCACTAAAAATATATAATCCAAAATAATAAAGGCATCCTTTTGCTCCAAGTTTCATCATCCCCACTTGACGTAGATTTTACTTCATGAATAAATGGTATCAACTAGTTTTATAATGTAAACATTCCTCAAGAACATCGACAACCAATGGTTTAGATCAAATTTTCTATTCTTAAACACTCACTTTAGATATTGAAGGATTTAGTTCTTCCTCATACTTATGAATACTTGAGTATTAATACCTTATTCTTATTCAAACGATCTCTTGGATTCTTCCATCTTCTTATATCCTTAAAAGTATAGTGTATTGGGTTTCTCTCAATAACTCAGAACTCACACAATATACATGAGAAATGTTATAAAGAATTCTTACTATACTTTCGTTTATCTATAGACAGATATTCATAGAGTAATATGATGTATAAAAGTTTTCAAAATGGAATTATGTAAACTCATTAATCTTTGGAATCTTTAATAATATCATCTTTTTGAATTAGTTAATGACAATATTAATTTATATCCTATTAAAAATCATTTGAATTACAATAAAGTCATAATAAAATACTATAGATATTTATCTCTATGAAACTCAACAGAATCCAGAAATTTAAACTCCTTTGATTTATCCACAACTATGTGGAACTTAGGTGTCTGTGTTGGGTATATTCTTTAGGCATCATGGAATTCATATCAAAATCAAGTATCTTTCTCATATGATTATCCCTAAATATAAAATTTAATGAAAATCTTCTTTTTGAGATTGTAATTTTTTAATCCTTGTAGATCAGTATAAGAATTGATTGAATTTAATCCCCCTTTTAGTCAATGAAATTTAATTATAAAACTATCATATTTTTTATAAGGTTCACACGCACCTTAGAATAACATCCTTCATCCTTACAAGGCCTTGAATCAACCTTATAAATATTATATCAAAACCTTACATACAATGTTTTAAAAAATACGAAATACTTGTCCAGACTATCTCAACCTTATGATGACTTGTATCAACCTTTTTGGCCTCTTTTACCATCCTTATAACATATACACCTTATGCTCATGGTGATGAATTCCTAAAACATATTTCTAGTCTTTCTCACCATTCCAATTATGGTTATCATAGATTTATGAGTCCCATACTTATCCATATTAATCAGCTAGTATATAAACACTTCTATACTTCATGAAATGAAATTAACACAGATCAGTATACTTTAAAAAATATATCTTCCATTTTCTTTAATAGTTTCCATATCAAGAATTATAAACAATGACAATTCATCTCAAATATTTTTTAATTCTAAGATATCTATCAAACTCCACCATCTAGAGTAAAGACTTCAATGTCCCTATTTGGATAACTATATTCTACCTTATTATAATATATCTTGGATAATTCTCTAATCCATAAAAAATTGACTCTTAATTTAAGTATAGTTCAATAATCATCAAATTTAATGGGCTACTACACAAAATCATTCCAAACACACTCTCTAAGTAGAATCCATGATTTATTTTTCCCTTTATGATGGTATAGACTCACTATTAATATTTGAATTTGAATTTAATACTTCTTAACCTTATTGAAAACCAATAAAAGTCATTAATTTGGGAAATTCAAGTTTATTTGATCAAAGAAAGTTATGATCATGAAGTTTAGAATATAGTGAAACTCGAAGAACCTGTTAGTAGTTGCAAAGGTCATATATAAATAGAGGTTATAGGACCACTTTTTTATGTAAAATTATGGAGTGATATTTAATTTTAAACTGGTTGAAATAGAATTTCCCCCCATGGGGGATTTCCCCTTAGAGTTTTTGAGGTTAGAAGAAGGTCACTATAGGAATTTCTCTCTTCTTCTTACAGTTTTATCATAGAATGGGTTCCAAAACATATGTTATATTATAAATATGATGTTTCTCCTTAATATAAGATGATGCATGTATCAAGTATAATAAGGCTATGTGTAAACCACAAAATTATTTTATATTGTGATTGTTTCATTTATTCATGTGATTATTCATTCATGTTCATTTTATGTATTAGAAGATCCTGTCTTGGGGAATCTAGGGGACCAAAACCATATGATGGTATATTGGAATAGTGGCTATGGTGTCGGGCCTTCCTATTTCTGGATGCTGACCTAATAGAAATTCCATGGTGATTTATACCTTATAGTTTCTTTATTCCACATTTTATGTTAGGAAGAAACAAATAGTAGTAAGAGTTTATGTCATTTTTAATTAAAGGTTTCAGACCCAACATTGGGATCCAGATGGTGGGTGTAGTTCAATATCCCCTACAAGTGGTGTCAAAAAACATTGTTGTTCTATTGTTTGATACCTCAATAAGTTGTATATGATCATTGGTTTGTAGAAGTGTCTTATGGTTCCCTATGAGCAGTTTATTATGTTTTAGAATTTTTTTATAATATAGAAGGGATACCAGGGAGGTTACGTTTTATAAAATAATTCCACGACATTGTGATTGGGGCTATATTATTTTGTTTTGGTGACATTAAAATATTTTATGGGAGATTACTAATTATTTTTTAATGATATTCTGGGTCCCTTTATATTTTTTGAAATAGTGGGAGGTCATTGTTTCCAAAGGATGATATTATAAGAGGGTAAGGTCTAGATTAATTGATCAACATTAAAGTGAGAGGATTTTAGTGAAGGATAGATTTTTTACTCATAGAATATTGATATTTTTTATGAGATTCATACTAATGTGAGGTTTTCAGTATAATGGATATTCATGAACTCATGGAAAAGGGAATGTTCCAAGAGGTGTAGTTAAGAGAAGTGACACACGAACTAGAAGGTAGATACAATTCATTTCAATATATTCATGGATTTTGGAGAATGAATAAATGAATTTCAGTTAGTGTATGGTCTATATCTAGAATCATTATTGAAATTATTGATAGGAAGTTATTGGGATTTAAAGTACAATTTTGGAATGTTAATTTTCAGAAGTTTTAAAAATCTCATGGCCGAGAGGGGGTGGATATTTTTTCTAAAAAAAATTAAAACCCCTCTTGAATTATTATTATTGAATTTAGTGTCTCATTACTGAGCATTAAATAAGGAGAGATTTTGTTTTTTTTTCAGAATAATGAGTTAATATTTCAAATGAATTTTGGAAAAGGGTTGTTTCCATTCATGTTTTGGAGTGGACACTAAGGAGAGAAACACTATCTTATGTTTCTGGATGCTGATTCCAATGATCATATGAAAATGTAGATGTAGATTTTTAGATAGAAT
The DNA here is from genome assembly GCA_963277665.1 of Viscum album. Taxonomy (NCBI): domain Eukaryota; kingdom Viridiplantae; phylum Streptophyta; class Magnoliopsida; order Santalales; family Viscaceae; genus Viscum; species Viscum album. Next base: position 1,757,936,780 of record OY728120.1, on the reverse strand, counting down.
GAGATTCACATGAGGGCTCATTGTTATAGATAATTTTAAAAGATAGAGGTTTTCATCCCAATGGGATTGTAGAAGGAGAACACATGCAAGAGAAACAAACTTTTTAAACCAGGAGGTTTTGGTGTGGCTATCTCATTCATAAATATTTGATAAGGAAGGATTTGTTTTTGTTCTATAAGGAGAGACACTGGTGATATAGAAGCATGGGTAGATCTAGTTATTCTCACAAATTCATTGTACTTTTTACCTTTCATCAATTACGTGACATGACCATGCATGTTTTGTTTTCTCAAGAACATTTATGAGCTATTTATGATACTTTTTTTAGAATAACCATGTGTTATATATACCATTATATTTTGGCGATGCTTAAAGTACAAAAAATATTTTTGTGGGAGTTTAGAAGTAGGGTGAGTTTTAGAATATCTAATAGTGGTGTTTGTCTAATAGTTAAGGAGACTATATTATGGACATCAAAAATTGAGGTTATAGATTATATGATCATAATTTTAGTGGTCTAAGAAAGTAATAATGTAGTTGATCCATGAAATAATGTATTTCATCCCATTTTTTCCAATTGATATGTAAGGTTCCTTATTCCAAAAGTGGTAGAACAAGATATTTGGGTCTTGTTAAAAATGTTTATTTTCATATGGATCAAGGTTGTTCCATTTTTATTTGGAAAGAATATTTTGATGATACACTAAGTAAAAAAGGGGTTGTATATTTTTTCTATCACCTAAAATGTATATGGAATGTCAAAAATTACCACATCAAGGATAAAAGAGAGAAAACCCCATGTCCAAGGAATGTTTCATTGGGATGGAGTGGTGATGGAGACATTGGTATTTTTTACCATATGGTAGTGACTTGTGAATGGTTGTAATATTTATATGATGAAATTGGTAACAAAGGAGAGAATTTTATAGTTCGGAACCTAGTTGATACATGGTAGGATAAAAGGAGTAATAAATACCTTAGTTTAACATGGAAAAATGTTTTTTCCATAAGAGTGCATCAGTTTGATGATACTAGACCAACCAGAATTTAAATTTTGGATGGAGTTTAGTTCTAATGGGATTATTGAAGTTAAATTCACTTGAATAACTTGTATTATTAATTCTTGGTGGTATATTTTTATAATTCAAGGTATGAAAGGAGATAGACCATGGAAAAAACGCAAAAAAATATTTGTTTATGGCATTTCAAAAAATGAAAAAGGATCTAATGATTTTGTAATTAGGAGATATTAAATATTGGAATAAAAAATATTTTATGGTTTTATTGAATGAGTGGTTAGAGTCCATAATTCTAGGTTGGATTTGTCTAAGTGGGGTTTGCTTGATTTTTGCTATGGTGGATGATTGTGAAAACATTTCCATGAATAGAGGGCCAAAAGATGTGATTTTAAAGTTAGCTAGTTTGAATTTATAGAATGACTTAACATGATTTTCCATGTGATTGATTGTTAGGATTAACTTGCGAAAAAATTTCTGAATTAGGATATTTTTGGGGTTTTATGTAGAAATATATATTTTTTTACGTTTTTGAAAATTGTAGAAATTTTATTTCCATAGGGATAGTTATAGAACACGGATGAAGAGAAATTAAAATTCACCAAATGGAATTCCAAATCTATTCTAGTGCTAGTGGAAAAATCAACCATGTTCCATACAGAGCGATGTAAGAGGATTCTTCAAAGGACTCTGGGAGAAAACTCATTAAGGTGGTGGAGGATATGTATGATTAAACAGGCCTTGTGTTGAAGTAGGATTGGTGTTTTAAAGGGCATATCATATTAATCTGCAGGGCAATTGAAAATTAATATATAAGTGGAGGATGAAACAAACACTAATATAAAGTGATAAATCTAAATGATATGGTTTAAGAAGGATGAATAGGAATGTGGGAAGTGTGGAAGATATTATAGAGATTTAACCATTCAAGAGATGGTATAGTTTAGGTGGTGATGCACAACTGGTTTCTTTGACCGGATAGAGGGATTCTCATGAAATTATAAAGTTGATGGAAATAGTAGAATCTACTAGTATTAATATATCACCTCTATCCATATATGGTGATAGATATCTATTTTATGTGAAAATATTGAATGAAAGTTGATTCAAAAGAGAATGAGATAACATCGATCCCCATGTAGGGACTTCCAGATAGAGTGCTTGTGGTTGGAAGAAGGTCACTGAATGAATTGTTGTTTTCTATATATTTTTTATTTTGGGTAGTGGTCTAAAGCATAAGTTCCCTTATAACATGAATGTTTTTCTTTAAATTATGATCTAGTTTTTTATCCCATGGAGTTAGACTATGTCTGAACTATGTAATTCTCTTGTATTATTCTTATTCTATTTTTTAGTTGCATGTTATTATTTTCTCTTTATCATTGTTGGAAGATCTTTTATGATGGAATTTAAGGAACTAGAACATGAGGATGCATGATTAGTGTAGTTGAAAAGGTGTGGGAGATTTCTAGTTATAGAGGATGACCTCGTATGGGTGTCATGATGATTAGGACATTCTAGTTTCCTTGTACTTCATTTGCGGCCTGAAATAGACTTTTGAAAATATGTTTTCATCTAGTTTAAAATTATATGTTCTAGAACCATTATTGGGATCAATATGGTGGATACGTATCAGTATCCCACAATAAATTCAACAATTTATTACTTTTATATTTGTATTTCAAACTATCTTGTATGGGTTTTGAAAGTAATGGGAAAGTATTGTTTCACGGGGGTATCCTACAATGATCCAACTCACACCTTACATACATATTATATAATGTATGTAACCTTATCTATTATTGATATTTATTATAGGAAAATCTAATGATGTCATCCCTAGTTGTGGACCATTTCTCGATTAAAAGGCTATGGAGCTGTGGACTTGTAAAGAATTCACGTGTTGGAGTTTCCACGATTTTACATTTCCCGATTTCATGTTTGGTATAACATTATTCTACTATTTTACATCTTCAACTAATGATCATATTATATCTTGGATGGTATGATATATGTTTATAGTGTTAAAAATATTGTTTGGAGTTGTTTATTCAATATATATTATAAAGGGTCAATCAATCCCCATTTCCATATAACAACCTTGGAACTAGTTACTGACATGTGATGATCGAGGGCATGCTTTTGTCTTTTTGAATTTCAAATTCTGGTATAGTGGTCAGGTACATGGACTGGTACATTATATACTAGTTGCATCAATTGATGGATCATGGGATTATTTATTATGATAGGTATTAAATGATTCAATACAAGGGATTAATGAGCATACAATGAAGAATTCATACCTTGATGCAGTACATGATTTAAATATCTCACCTTTTAATTATGTTTTATTATAGTTTGTAATTATTTAATGCTTATGGTTGGATTGATTCAAGTTATTATTAGACTATGGTGAAGGGGTTTGTTATTAAGAAATTTTTGTCCATGAAATATTTATTTTTGGTTTTTTAGTTATAATTATTGTTTTTCGGTCATTTTAAATTGAAGGAAGTAGAGGATGATATAAGAGTATGAGTTGGATTTTGTATAAAAAATTGAATTAATCAAATGTTATTTTCTAAATAATTAATAGATGTGGTATTCTTCATAAATAATGTGGATATGTGACTGAAGAAGATATTTTGATATTGTATTCAGATATATATAAATGGATGTGGTATTTAACATTTAGAATCAAATGGGGTATTCTAGTGTGGTTGAATTGATATGTAAATGAGAAGAGTTAATAAGATGTTGTATTATAAAATAACTTATTTGGAGAAGAATTACTGGGGGATGAAAAGTTATTGTTGAAATGTTGATGTGGTTATGATTTATGAAGGAAAAAACAACTATATAGAGAGAATATGTTGAGATAAAAATTATATTTTTATAGATTTTTTTGAACCTCTAAATACAGAAACAATGTAGTAATGTTTCCAGATTAACCATTTATTGTGTTTGTGGTTAAGTTGAGTTAAGTCCCACATCAGACATTAGGTATCAGTACATATTTATTATTCATTATAAATAAACACATAGGCCTCCCTAAGAGAGGAAGCTGGGTATTGGGTCACCACCATTTGATTCAAACATGGTATTAGAGTTGGTTCCCAAACCCTATCCACCCCTCCCTTCTCTTTTCTCTTAGCAAAAACCTTTTTGATTCCCCCTAGGGGGGCAGTAGATCCTAAAAAAAGTATCTCATTTTACCATATCATCCCACCTATTACCCTGAGTTGTTATACCCCACTGACATGATGACCTTACCTATAAGATATCCCCCCTTATGTGTCTTCTATCCTTACAAAATTCCCCCACCAGGCACAACTTCTCCTATTATACCACACATCATCGTTACTATTTCTAACTTATAGAACCTTAGTCATACCACCCATCTTCTCTGTGACCCCTACATGGATAACCTCATTCACCCCTCCACTGCAACATACCCCCAACATTTCCCCTTCCCCGTATACAACAACCCAACACCTCGAGACATGGATGAGCTGTAAATCACTGAGGACAAAGACTGCTATCCTGGTCCACAACACATCCCAGTCATCCACTCCAAATATTGTCACATCCATGTTTCTGTGCCATGCATTAAGCACCAATTTTTTCAATGTTTTAAATTTCAAATTTTGAAAAGAAATCCTCATCACAGCCTCTGTGGAAGAGTTGTCTCGTGTCTCGCAATCTGAACCCGATCGTACATCATATCCACATCATAGCGCTGGTGAGATCAAACCATCGGAATCCAACGTCTCCACCAAAGAAACACCAAATAAAACACCACAGAACATCAAATCCACAATTTAAGATTCTTCACAACCATCATAAGAGTATTTTATCCAAAAAAACACAATATTCACCATCTTCGATAACCACAACAGATGAAAAACAGAACATCAACCATAAACATAACCAGCAATAAGAAAAAACAAAATCACTGAGCATTGTGACCTCCTAAAATGCTGACTGCCACTCAAACTCACCTTCCAAGACACCTTTAAAATCATCACACAAAACCAACTAGGAGAAGAGTATTGGAATATGGAGCAATAGAAGAGTAGGAGTGGACACCGTTGAGTCAGAATTAGAGCAATGAGAACTTCAATTGTCATCAATGATGAAAACCTTGAACATATCTGAAACATGATGAGGCCAAACATCAAACACAATCAAAAAATACCACCCGGAAAACATACCACTAGAGAACAAAACAACCCAAACTGCAAATAACGAAGAATACTAAAACCCTAAGGTAGAAAAGATCCAACATGAATCAAGACTCCTAAAAGACAGATGATCTCTCAAAAAAAAACATCCCAAACCCCCCAAGAGAGCCACTGCATCATGCTGATATGGAGTCTAGAGAAATAGATCTGGGAGAAAAAGAAGAGATTGAGTTGAACAAGGGCTCAACCGCGAGCAACAAACACAGAGAGAAATAAAACCTAGATGGGATGGATGGAAAAGAGTCAAGAGAATTGATGGCCAAGAATGTGCTGTGATGCATGAATATATCTACCATATGGAAAAAACAGGTCTCTGTTGGAGAGAAACCCATCTGAGGAGAAGAAACAAGAATGTAGAGAGAAAACTATAAGAAAAAAAAGATGAAGTCAGCATTCAATGAATTAGAGAAGAGATAAAAATACGAAAGTGAATGCTCGAAAGATGGGCGAATCCCCAAATAAAGAAGAGGAACAATGTGCTCAAGAGAGATATCCAGGGGAGAAGGGGGCCATTTACCAGTCATGTTTCTCCGGACACACAGATGCACTAGTTTTCTAGTGCCCCTCTCAGCACGAAACCCCTTTTAACATTCTACCCAGATCTTTTCCATGACCTTTTCCAATGCTTAGATTTTTATCGAGCAACCCTGGACTATTTTAGAGCTCCTTTTTGCTATCTTGATTTTTGTTGGGACACTTTTCTTCTGCATGGATTACTGTCAAGTTTCTTCCTCAATGCTTGGATCATCCCAAAGCTATTCAGATCACTATAAAAATTCTTATTCATTACATGGATTACCACCAAGCTCCTAGAATCACCATAGAGATTCCTCATCACCACTTGGATCATCTTATGGATACACATATTACCTTTAGGAATATTCATCTTTACCCGGATCACTGTTCAGTTATCCAGATCACCTTCAGACTTATTTATCAATACCCAAATTAACTTCGAACTTGTTCGTAATTTATTAGATATCCATTGTGCTTCGCAAATCACAATCAAGATTGCCATCAATACTCAGATCACTATTATGTTTTTTGGATCACCATTAGCCTTATTAGTTATAGTCTGAATATCCATCTGTCCTTTTATATACTACTCATACCATCATCAGGCCTCTTTTTTACTTAACATTTCTATTTTAAAACTATTTTTGAATTTGTATTGTAAGCTGGGCATGTATATACTGACAGTGATTGTTAGGTATGATTTTTTTGATTTGTTATATATCTAAGGTACGTACACCAAGCTTGAAGGTGAGTGTTAGAGGTTAATTTGAGTTGATTCTGACATTATACATTAGGTATCATGTCATATTTATTTTTATTTATATATAAACACTAAGGTCTCCCTTAGAGAGGAATCATGGGTATTAGATCACCAATATTCCTTTATAAACATTTTAAAATGAATTCTATGTGATGAATTAATTAAAATAAATACATTTGGATTACTAAAATAAGAATGGGATGGTTGTGGAAATGTATATATGTGAACAAGGTTGTGATTAAAAGGATTATATTATTATATCTTTTGAAATTTTGACAGTGGTTGATGATGTATTCTACATTCACTATGTGTGTAGTACATGGTTTTGATTCCAAAATATCCAATGCCTATGATACCATTGACTGTAGGAGAACCCAACATCAATTTATTTTGAGATGGTTAACTATTGGCCTATAATGTTACTAATATTATATATTTCATTCCCTTTTACAGATTTTGTATTCCCCTGATATATATACTTTCAAAATTATTTATTATTAAAAGATGTTTTATTCCCCTAGAAATGGTTTTTTTGGGAAGAAAGTAATAGAGGTCTAACTTATATTATAATTATTTTGATGATGGAATCAAAATTATATAATTTTTTATATCCATGGGAGTGTGTGATTTTGGAAATATGGGTTGTGTTGAAATTATATTTAGATCGAATGAATTATCTATTTTTTTATATTCTTCATAATGGATTTAGTATGCATCATCCAATATAACACAAGTTTTTCCATGTAGAAATATACTAAGTAATATGTCATACATTTCCTTATTTTTATAATTTTTTTCAAATATTAGGCTAATTGTTATGTTGGGAATTACAAATTCATAGTACAATTTGGTTTTCAAGAGTTAATGGAGTTTTATTTTTTTTCTTTTTATCATCGACAATGTAAATGATTTCAATCATGTTTTTTATGCATAGATTTTTTTATTATGTGACATACCATGCATTATTGGTCTCATATATATTTTTTATTTATTTTAGGTTCTTATTATCAGTGGATGGTGTACCGTGGTTTTAAATAAAAAGGTAATGCCTCTAAAAAAGCGAATATTATACCCATGGTGGTAATGAATACCTAATGAAATATTGAAGGTGTGATTTAGGGTTTTTATTGATCCTATCACTAACACAAGACAATTCTTGTTATTATTGGAAAATAAAAATGGAATTATAGTGTGGTTTGTTGTATATTTTGAGTTGGAACCAACAAGAGATTTATTGGTTTGATAAGATATTTGTACAATTTAAACTTAGTTTTAAATGTAAGTTAATGAAACCAAAATATATGTAAAGGAACCCTATTTTTTTAAATTATAACCTAAATCAGCTAAAATTCCTTACCAAATGAAGATTTATTGATGACATGGTATGTTCTTTTATGTTTGGGATTCATTCATCATATAGTATACGTCCTAATGAATATGCATGTTGAATTGATTATGATTTATTTTAATGTTTAATTCAGTAATAAAAATAAAAATAAACCATATATATAGGCTTAATAATTATTCTTTTTGATTTCATATATTTCACTTTGAGAATTTCCTCTTATAACTCTAATGGAGGAAGGGCAGTAGGATCCTTAGTTGGTTCATTGAAGGAATGGTATGAAAGGTAGTGAGTCATTGAGGTTCACATTTCATAAGTTCTAATTGTTGAACCTACCAAGGTATGGGGATCCTATTTTTGAATGAGAACTCAAGAATTATTCAGAAGAATCAATGATTTATTTATATTGTATTTATGAGGAGGATGAACATTAGATTGGATTAACAGCCAAATTATTTTGAAGAGTTTCTTGACAATGGTGGATTAATTATCTTTGTGATCAAGATGTATATGAGGTATCATGGGGCTAATTTATAAGGATGTCTGGGATATAGTTTATTTCATCATCTCTCAAGGTAGATAAAGAGTATAAGATTTTTTTCCATTAGACAAGGTTTATGTAGGGTATTAGAATCTGTATTTATTCTTGAACTTATTGCAACACTCTCCATATTTATTGGTCGAGGAAGAGATAAGGGTGTAATTTTTTTTGAGACTCTTACCCCAATAGATATAGCACCAAGTTAGTACTTTCAACTTGAAAATTTTTATAGAGGTGACCATGAAAGTAAAAGTGAATGAAAATTCCATAACTTGAATAAATGTAAATATAGCTTAGATTTACATGATTACTCCCAAATGTTGGAGAATGGAAATAATTTCTCACTATATAATAAATCCCACATTTGAACATGTGAAAGGATTCCATAAACCACCCCTTTCTAATTTTTTAGCACTAGTATTTCATAAGTATCAAATTTCATATGTGAAATGTATCTTTTTACAGTAGTAATAGAAATTGAATGTTCATAAGTCCCAAAAATTAGGGATGTGAAGGCTCGTATTTTTCTAGACATATAACATGTTATATAGAAGACTTAGAGGAGTTAAAATTTTGTTTTTAAGTGTATTAGAGGTTAAAATATGGATTTTTTTGTCCATTAGGAATATAAAACATTGTGATAATGTTATTATATTATGGATGGTTTTGGTCTTATTGTGACCATGGTGGGTTTGCCATTTTTTTGGTTTTTTATGTTAGATATTTTTTTAATTGTTTAGAAGTATTATAAATTATATTTATAAAATAAGATGTGATATAAAAATCTTGAATTTCATGGTAAGGGTCATGTTTTATTGAAATATCTACCTAGCACGAGGGAGGTGAAAATACACTTTTTTGGGTCTTCATAGTGAAAAATGACATGTTGGATAGATTATTTACCATGGTTTTTATTATTAAAAGGATGGATTATAGTACCATGAGCTGGCCAAATATGGAAACATCATGGGCATGGTTAGAGGAGTCTTTAAGGGAGTGAAACAGTTAGAGAGATTTATGGTCACAAGGGATTTTAGAGGTCATGGTTTCCAGATCCTTGTTAACTAAGCCACACCATGACATGGTGTAGTATTTCCACATTACGATAGATCCACTAAAATATTTATTTTATATTCCGGGTTCTATTTTATCCTGTTTAGTCCCCTTTCTCTCTCTCAAAACCTATGTGATTTAGAGGCTCAAATTTGGTGTCATTGAAAAAACATGGGGTCTATAAAGACATCAACTTACTATGATTAATATCTTATGATTTATGGTTCTTTTAAAATTCCTTTTATTTTTTTAGTATTCATAAATTAGGCCATTTAAATGATGGTGTTTGATTTTTATAGGGGATAGTATGAAGTGTTGATGGAGTATTTTGTGTTATTGATTAGTGAAATGTTTATTATGAGTTCCTTCGAATTCAATATTAGTTTCTTTCACTTCTAATGGAATTGTGTTGTTTATGATCAATTCAAGGTATCTGATTTAGATACTCTTTATTTTATTTATGTGATAATTTTAACAATTCGTTTTTTTATTTCTTTGAGAAAATAGAATTATGTTTCTTAATGAAGATAATAATACAATTTAATTTGGAATTTCTATGGGAAACAAATATGCTATACATGATTAATTGTTTTTACTATGTTATTTCTGGATTGTTTTTATTTTAATCACATTTTTTTGACTTCATTTTGTCATATATATACTATTTTTCATAAAATTGGTTGAATTATTTAAATGTACAAATAATTAAAAGTGGTGAAAAACATGAAGATAGTTGATTAATATTTTTTTGGTAAGAATTGATTAATAAATAAATTATAAAGTTTCATAAGGGGGGACTATTTTTTAGAAACTATAATTATATTGTTGTATTAGTGGTGTAGGTTTTAGTGTGGTTGGTTTGTTTTGTTGGAGAGGGATAATATGTGGCTATTTCCAACTGTTGTGGAAGATGTTTTTTATATTTTCTTTGTGTGGTTTGTTGATGTAGTGCTTTGACATGTTGATGTGGTTAGACCCAATATTTATTGATGATATAGAAATTTTTGAAATAATATGAATTAATTAATTAATGTGAAACTATAATAGGGTATTTTTGATTAACAAAGTGATAAATATAATAAATTAGTCTAATGGGATTAATACATGGTAAATGGAATATAAAATATTCAAAGTGGAAAACTATTTATATGAGTTAAGAAAATTCTTGGAATCCACATTATTAATAATTTTAGTTAATTAAATTAATGATTAATATAGGATAATAAATGAATTTTTAAATGGAATGAATTATGGGTGGGTTAATCGAAATTTATATTAGTTGTGTGTTTATTTAGACAAATTAATAAAGTGGTGTGGAAATGGTAATTTTATAGAATTGGTGTTAAGGGGTATAATTAATGAATAAGGAATATAAGTGTAAAATTTATAGGGAATGGTTTGTGGGTTAGTAACTAATATTGATAAGAAGGTAAATTTTTTTGTTTTAGTTGGTATGGAGTCAGCATGTTGCGTTTATCGGGGAATAAATGGTTGTAGATGTGTGGAAATAATGTTATGATGATGTATTATAGATGTAGTGGTGATGTGATTGGAATTGTAAATTATATTGGGATTGTGTGATTATATTATAACAATCGTAACTTTTTTCATTTCGTACACACCACTGCTCGATTTAGATATAACAAAGGACACCCATATGAGGTTTTGGTTTCTGAGTATACCCCGAACATCATTTATGTGCATGATATTGATGGATAGATACTACCAAATTCTCTTCCTATCTTATTTATGTAGTATATTAATGTAATTATGGAAGTTTTAGTAGTTATTTGGAAGTGGTGTGGTAATGAGGAAGTGATTTGGTGGTGAGGTTATGATGTGATATTGTGGATATATGGTGGTATGTGTTATGTAATTTTGGTTTGTGGTACGATTGTATGGTATGTAGTATAATGTTGTTTCTATGTGAATTTAGATATGATGTTGTATTATGATGTGGTATATAGAAAATTAAAGGGATGAAAGTGTATGGAAATATTTGTTATAGATGTGAGGGTGACTAGAATACTGAGTAAGTGGACGTGGGGTGCCTTTATCAGTATATTTTAATGACTATTAATTATTATACTTATTTGTGGATATGAAAAGTGATTAATAGTTAGTTTGGGAAGGTATATTAACTAGGATATGTAATTATTTACCCTCATTATTTGATTAGTGAGTCATTAGCATGATTCTTCCACATTGGAACAAGGGTTTTTGTGGAGGAACCAACCGAGTAAACAATTACTCTCACATATACTTCTATATAATATTTATATATATTTTAATGGTGTAGTTATTGATAAATTTGGATATAATGAGATTATAGAGTTTTTTTGGTTGGAAGTGGCAGAGTTTCATCCATGAGAATTTATCAGTGCTCTATTGAACAAGTGAGGAATAAGGATCGGGGAGGCCAAAGATCATAAGAAGGATCTGAGTTCACCCATGTCCCCATAAATAATTACAAGCATACACAACGCATAGATAATTCTCGATCTTAATTTTCCACACCCATTGTGTCGTACTACACCTATATCCACTAACATGAATCTATCATACCATGCGATACATGAATGACCTAACCCATGTGACCAGATATGGATATTTTCTGATAAATAGGTCCCAAGGTGTACTCATATGGGACTTTTATAGAGAATATGAAACCTATAATGGATCTACCTTCTAATAAATATCCAAGTCCCCATTAGGTATCATTTTTTCCCTAAACATATGATAATTAAATAACAATGGAGAGTAATCATGTCACCCAAAGGTTAAAAATGATCAATACCCTTTGATTAATAAAAATTTTCCTTTAGTTTTTCGATACTTGTGTGAATGAACTTCATTGAGTAACATACATGGGCACTATCAACCGAAAAATATCCAAGGATACCCGTAATAAAAAGGATATTCTTCAAAAAAAGGAAACCATTTACTCCTTTTGGTAAATCAGACCCATTTCTTAGCCCTATATTAGGCGATGTAGATCCATTAATTATCCCTAAAATCAGAGAAGTAGACCCATTTATTAAAATTTATTTGAGAGAGTTAGAGAATTTATTTGATCCCTCATTTAGGTGAGATAGGTTATTATTTTAGCCTCTATTTTTATGAACCGAAGCCTTGTCATATCCATCACTAGGGGAAAATAAATACATCTATATATGCCTTTAATAGGGATTAACCCTCCCTAGGGAAAACCATCATCTCTTTCTCTTATTCTTGGGTACCATGTTCACCCTAGATTCAATTGCAGATCATCCCACCACTTAGATCTACTACCTGGGTCAACAATCATTAAGGCCTCCTCCCCACCCACTAGACATATAGGGACATGGGTTTTACACTATCATGTAACCCTTTCAATAATGTATTACCTTGAGAGAAGGACACTCCTACTTGTACCATTAACTGATAAGAAACTCATTGGATCATTAATCATGTATCCCCAAAAAAATTTGGGTCCCCAGTATAGTTACATAGGTGAATCCATTCTTGGATCATCCATAATGACTTGTATAATCCATATTTGAGCCCGATTAGCTTTGGAACTTGATGGATGTCATGATCCACCTAATGTTATAAGGGAATTCAGGCGTAATTAATAGGAGAAAGACCCATCCATAATCCCACTGAATATTTCACCACATTTAATTATCAATGAGCTTGGATCAGCCACATCAGGGCAGCATAAATTCATGTATAAGCCCAACTCATTCTCTCCCAGATCTTGAGATGCATGTCGGCCTCCTATTAGGTGTAAGATCCAACCTTGGAATCATCAAGGGAAACTAACCCAGTCCACCACATAAGGAATGATCCCAAATATAACCCATTAAATCCTCTATTATCACCCCATACATGTCATACACATCTTTAGTGCATGATTTTAAATTTCATGGTGTGTCCCTTCCAAAAAACCTTAAACTATGCAGCTCGAAAGACATGGATTTGATTCCTATTAACTAGGATACCAAGGGTTACTATATAAGGTCCAAACCCAAACTTATAATACTAATAAAAAAATCCATCTCTTTATTGGGAGCTAATCTTAATGATTTCATTCCCCCACATGAAAGTCAATATTCCCAATAGGTATTACAATATCTTTTTCTCAAGAGACATATTCCCCAATGATCTATCCCTTTTAGGCCATATTCATGAAGATGTCATATCTAGATCAGTGGGATATACAATAATAATGAATAAATATGAATCTCAAATGGATATATTCCCCATGAAATTAACCCCTAATCATTTGGCTACATTCCCTTTGAGATAATCTAGATTGGGCCTCTCATACATCAGCCCCACATGAAAAGTTACTAGGAACCTTTTACATAATAACCAACTCTAGATGACATTAAAATTATTTGAATTAGACCTCATCCAAGGAAATGAAAAGTAATGAAGTTTATTATTATATGGAACTAAACTAAATGGATTCCAACTCACATCATTAGGATTCATAGGAATACCTTCTTATGGGACTGATATTAATACCAACAACACTTATAACCTCCTTTGATAATGGTGAATTCCATAGTGATTATATATGTGGAATTAAACCATATTAACCTAAGATTAAGGATCACCATGTAATAAGAAAAATACAAAGAACCTCATATATATATATATATTAAAATTTATGGAGAATGTCAGATACATACAGATCTTCACATTGAAGAAATAACTTTGATATATCACTCATATTCACATTAATGCTTATTGGTGACCAATCACAGGAAAATGGGTAATGGGTCCTTTTTTTGGATATGATATGGAGTAATGAATACATCATAAATATATAATAGAGTCTAGGAGTAAGAAATAATTTCCATTCAAAAGGGGTAGTTGAGCTCAACCACCAATTCTATCGACATATGAACATTCCTAGGTGTTGCTGGAAAAGTCCCAGTGGCCACCTTCTTTGGAATGTATCCCATCACCATATAAAAACATTATGGAATATTCATTTTTGGAGTGTATGTAATAAATAAAAATGGTGAACCTAATATAATGTAAGAACATGGTTTTTCACTCAGGTATGGATTCTTTAATTTTTAGTCTAAATCTTTAATTTGGACCTAATATGGATTCCTGATGAGTTAGTAAAGGTTATGAGGGTGTATGGGGCTTGTTTGGAGCATGGAACCCATTTTTTTGGGGAAAATAGGCTTAGTGCATGGTTTAGAGTAAACCATGAAGGAATTATGCATGGTTTTCCTAACCATGCAGATGGTTTTTTTTCAGACAGAGTCATATTGCATGGTTTGAGCACGGTCGTGCGGCCGAACCATGAGAACAACCCCTTTTCCAAGGTACCCATGCATGGCTGGAAAATAGTTTGATCAAACCGTGCAGAGGATGTTTTTTTGGGAAAAACCATCTTGCACGGTTTTCACATAGTTTTACAAACTGTGTGGGAAAACTGTGCACATGCTAAAATTATAGGTAAATTTTCAGTTTCTCCCTTAATGATCTTTTAAGACAAAACTTTCTCCTTAATTTGGGAACCAGTGTGATTAACCCCCTTTTCTCTCATTGTGAATATTTGTAAAGTCCAAATCTATGGATAAAGAGATCTCCTTCATCTGACATCCGATCGAGCTTCCATTCATCATGTTGGATATGCAATAGTAAGTAATCGAGTCCTCTTTATATGTTCTTATTCTCCCTTTCTCTCAACCTAGATATCGTCATGTGAGAATTTTTCACCTTTTCATAGATCTAATTTAATCCGAGGGAAATCAAGGTCCGATACCGGAGGAGGAGATTCATACGACCCTAAGGCGGGTGGTCTATAAATCATCCCTAAAGGTTGTTGATTTTTGGAATATTCGTTTTGGGACCACTGATTTCATCTGAAGCCATTACATAAAATTTCATGCCATGGTTATACTTGTTAGAATCATATGGTTATGATCTTTCCCAATATGTGAGTATTTGTTAGCGATTATACCCACAAATCAATCTTCCTCATGTCGAAGGTTATGAAATATTTATGATTTTAGTGTTTCGGCATGTTTGAGCCACCGTTTGGGTGTTCCTTTACTTGACCATCCTAAAGGTGAGACATTCCATAATAAATGAATTTTTTTTAATGAGAATTTCATAATGGAATATAATATGAATTCTCACCACTTGACCTGACTAATGTATTTTCTTCCAAATGGTTGTTAAATGTTAACTATGGAATGGAACGTATACTATGTATATAACTTGTCCTTATCAAAAGAGATTGAATAATGGTTACATGTGCGTAGCACCCATTTCCATATTGATGGAAGGTGAGGGAGTGAATCTAAATAATTGAATATGCTTTAATGGTTACTAAAGACATAATTAAATGGTTTCAATGATACTAGGCCTATCCAATCTAATGGAAGAGAAGGCTTGAACCTAGTGAATGATTACTTGATTACAATATCAAATAGGAATGGATTGACTCAGGATCACGTTAGATTCCTAGAGGAGAATAACTTCGGACTTAGGAACCCCATTCTGATTGAATGATGTGGTTTTATTAGGTTGATACCCACCAATACTTTGGTTCTTATATATCCCTCAGATGCTCGATATACTATCATAGGGTCCTTTACATTATTACACGATATGTTGGATACACTCCTTGGATCCAACATTAACTAGTAGGTGCCATGGGAAAATTCCATTGGGCCCTGTCTTTGCTGAGCCTCATTTTACCATGGTCGATCACCATGGAATTAGTATGCGCCCTATTGTGGAATACCTTGGATTAAGATCTGTGGATTACATTCTTACCCCTTATCTATACTAAGATTCTACTGAGTTAGCGTTCTGTGATATCTACACTACCTTGGTCATTACCCTAGAACTCCCTCACTGGATATCATTATAGGATTACTTGTTACGTCATGGGCGCTTCACTTCTTTTACTATCATGAGGTTATGTCAGTTCTGGCTATGCCTCACATGACATATTAACATTAAATAGAAATTACTTAAGTTAAATGAACTGGTTACATGTTCAGACACTAGATGAGGGTTAAAGAAGGTACATGGGTGTTTAGTTATATTGTACTACTTGGTTTACTTTATATATTCATGGCAGAACACTATTATATAAAATTACATGGGATTGATGTTATAGACACCATTGGTGGTGGCCCACTGAGATTTATCTGACACCCTCTACAGGCACCGTTTGGTACCCGAAGTAGATTACGTGGTTGTAGGTGTTGACAAAGGGAAGCATACGGCTTCAAACACATAATTTATTGCTATTTAGGATGGAGCTTGATAGTAGATGACTGATTTGGATCTTGGTATGCCTATAGTAGTCTTTTTTTTCTTTGTGGAACTATTATGCCTATTTTGTTATATCCATTTTTACGAGTTTTATAGTGACATGACATTACATCATTATTATTAAAGTTGATATAATTATAATTATACTTGTTTATTTATATTACTTCAACTGCTTACTATTTATTTATATTAATTACACTATGAAACACTCTAATAATGAGTGATTAGTCATCCTACAGACACCCTAGGAATTCTCTGCTAGTCATAATCCTATGGAATTTGGGGAGATGTGCTTGAGGCCATGTGGCCCACCAGGCTATGCGCACCTATTAAGTGGAATCCATATCTGGGATGTCACTAAGTGGTATCAGAGGTGGTTTATTTTATTTCTTTCCTATTTTAGATAATATATTGGGGAATATGAATTCTTGGGACTTGGTTATAAGCCATGATTTGGGGTAACGAACCCATGTTCAGGGTAAAAACCAAGATTCCTAAATTATAAAATATATTAAAATTTTCCTATTACAGTTGATATTATTTCACCAATGGGTGATGTACATGATATGTGGTGTTGTGGAATATTACTCTATTTGAGAATTTCTTTCATACATGGCCCTATTATATTAAGGTAAGGACCATTGTTACATGCATAATTATTGGCACCGAGAATTCACATGTCAAGCATATTTCCATGCCATATAGGTGAATTTAAATTATTTTCATTGCTTGATATGCATGTGATTGTTGAGTGGTGATGTGATAGTTTAATTATACTTGTATTACATTGGCTATGATTGAGTGATTTACTATCTCAATTCATGATGTGTGTGGGCCCACATGGGTTGGGATGAGAAATTTACCGAGTCGAGCCATTACCCTATAAATAAATGGGTGCCATTTCTGGTGATAGGTGTATGGGAATTGATTCATTGGAAATGTCTATACATTATAAGGTGAATCCTGAGATCTAAAATGAATTGGTTTCACATACTTATCCAACCTTTTCATGTCTATTAAAGGTAAATGAGTGATCCTGGAAATTAACTACAAAATGACAAGAAACTTATACTTGAGAACTTATCGATACCGGGCTTTCTAATCAGGCAGTTTGGGGTAGTATCCATTGGGAAATGAGTTTTATTAAGTTCATTTTCTACTTGTTATGCTATCTTATTCTCCTAATACATTTCTAAGGTGTTTCCTTGGAACTTGTAGACCAATTCTGCCATGATGTCCTTATATCATTCACCAGGAAGGTAGTGACGATCATGATCTAGACATGGTAGGACCTTATCCACCAGTTTTACCTCCACGAGTGACACGTGAGGAAATGCCTATTGTACTTGATACAGTAACTTATTCTCAAGTCCATGATAGCTTCCAACATCTGGTGCAGTCCATTATTGGTGCTCTTTGGCTTGCACCTACGATGGACGATCTAACCTGCGAGTTTCAACAACAACATCCTCATACTTTTTCCTGGGATGGTGGTCCTCAGGCTATCAAGTCTTGGATAGAGGCCATTATATATATCTTTGAGCATTTGGAAATGACTCTAGAGTAGATAGTAATGATTTCTACCTAATTCTATGGGATTGATAAAAGCGTTGTTGGGATGTGGTTACCCAGGCCAGTCTTCATCAAGGCATGTTATGGGTTGATTTCCCGGCTTCCATCTATGACCAATTCTTTCCTCAGGAACTGAGAAATGATAGATCAAGGGAGTTCATGAATCTGGAGTAGTGTTCTTTGTCAATTATGGAATATTTATAAAGTTTCACTAATTTAAAGTGCTTTTTACCACTTTTAGCTAGTGATGAGCTTTCACATGCAAGACATTTTGAGGATGGGATCATGTTCTCCATCTGAACCTAGGTGAATGTCTTTTTTCTACTTAACATCTCTTCAACAGTTTATCAGGTCCATACCACTGAACGTAACTTGACTGATTGATGAAGTACTGGGTTTACAGAATCTAGGCCGCATAAGGACAATTGTTCTTCTAGAGGGAGGGAATATTCCTTTGAGTTTTTTGTTAGTGTAGTGGAAGACAGAGTATCTAGTTTTATATCTATGCGGTGTGTCATCAGTGTGGAAGACTAGGGAATAAGAATCCCCAATGTGACAGATACCCTATGCAATTTGGGCTTTTGAACATATGGTCTATCTTTAGCGTTTTCGTAGGACCTTTCCACCAACATTATATGAAAAAGGATCGACATATAATCCACTGAAAGGGGCTATTCCTATTGCGTCTCATTAGGTGGGGAGTTGGAGTAGCACCAGAAGGTCTAGTCGAGGAGGAGGTCTTGGCCGTGATAGTTCAACCCCTGATTTCCAGCAGCTCCAGCAGAGCATCCATGATTGTGGTAGTCCATTTATTACGTAGATCCATGGATCAAGTCAGTTTCAAGACTTATAGTCGATACCTAAGGATCGGGCTGCGGGACCATCCATAGTACAAGGTACAATTCTAGTGGCCTCCACTTTTTTATTTTCTTTGTTTGATACTGGTGGTTAAAAATATTTCTTTTTTGTATCTATCATGGAAAGTATTACGCTTGAGATACAATATCACTATGGTGTAATGACCCTCAATACATTGTTGGGAATACGGATGGAGGGAATATGCCAGTGTTGGGACTGTCCCCTTGAGGTTGGAAGTTAACCTTTATTGTTAAATCTATTTATTCTTGAGATAAAAGGGTTCAATTTCATTCTTGGGATGGACTGGTTAGTCCTCTATCACGCTGTTGTAGACTTCTATCACTTCTTGGTCTCTTTTATATCACCAAAATGTAGTATTTATCCTTTCAATGGTGAGTGGGATATCCAGGATGGGAGAGATGGACTAAAGCATCAAGGGTTAGGTGAATTGACCACTAAGATTGCAAATATTTTCATGGAGGATAAGAGATTGCATCAAAATAACATCCTTTCAGTAGTTGATCATTTCATGAAAGCCTTTCCTGGTGAATTTTATGGATTACCTACTAATAGAGAGGTGGAGTTTACAATATATCTTGTTCCAAGAGCATCTCTATTATCTATTCCTCCCTACAGAATGGCCCCTACAAAGCTTTAGGAGCTCAAGAGGTAGATATAGGTCCTTGAGGGAAAGGGATTATATGCACTAGTATAGCCTCTTGGGGTTCTCCCATGATTTTCTCCAAGAAGACGGATGGAACCTTATGTTTATGCGTGGATTATAGAAGGTTGAACTAGCTTATATTCAAGAATCAGTATCCACTTCCTCAAATAGATGATCTCTTTGACCTGCTCCAAGGATCAAAGGTGTTCTCTAAGATTGATATGAGATTAGGTTATCATTCGGTGTGAGTCAGACCATCAGACATACCTCGTACAACTTTTTATAGCAAGTAATGTCTACATCAAAGTCTGGTTATTCCATTCGGTCTAACAAAAAAACCTTCCATTTTCACAGATTTGATGAATTGGGGTTTTCTCCCATATTTAGACTATTTTGTCATGGTCTTTGTGTACAACATCGTGGTGTCTTTTCGCACTCGTAACAAACCTACCAAACATCTTCGGATCATTTTGAGTACACTGAGAGATCATGTAGTTTTCTGAAAATATTTCTTAGGGAAACATCTGGTTCGACATGGTCCACCTATTGGGTCATATTATTTCAAAATCAGGAGTATCTGTTGAACCTAAAATGGTTAGTATAGTAGTTTCCTTAGAGCTGCCCAGGAATGAGATTGATATTTGGAGTTGCTTGGGGATCACTGGATATTATTGGAATTTCACACAAGAATTCTCACGTCTTTCATAACCTCTTACTAGACATAAGAAGAAGGGTGTTAATTTCCTATGGTTAGAAGCATGCGAGAATGCCTTTTAGGAACTGAAAGGGAGGTTTGTATCCGCACAGATTCTGATTCTTCTAGAACTAGGTAGGGGTTGTATCATCTTCTGTGATGCATCCGGCATTGGACTAGGAGTTTTGTTGATGCAGGAAGACAATGTCATTGTGTACATATCTTGGTAGTTGAGGACTCATGAGAGAAATTACTCGACACATGACCTTGAGCTAGTAGTAGTTGTCTAGGCTGTGCGTTTCTGGAGACATTATCTGTTGGGTGAGCACTTTTTGGTGCATACAGATCACAAGATCCTCAAGTAAATCTTTTCTTAGTGTGACTTTCACCTAAAACAACATAGATGGGTTAAATATCTACAATAATTTGATTTTCATCTTTCCTTTACACCTAGAATAGGCAATGTAGTTGCCGATGCTATAAATCCGAAAACTCAAATGCTAGCCTTATAAGAATCCAGTGATGAATGGAAGTTAATGTCCCTATATTATGAAATTCATCTAGATTTTCATGACTGTCATGAGTAGTCTTACCTCTCATCCTTTACAGTTACCTCTTCCCTCCTTGAGAAGGTGAATAGTGGGTAGTTTTCAAATCCTGATGGTTTGGTTCTCTGTGAGAGTATAACAGGAGATAATCCACCTCTAGATTGGTCTGTAGATAAAGACGACATCCTGGGTCGACATGGACATATATGGGTTCCTGCAGATATGAGAGAGAAGTTGTTGATAGAGTCTCATGCTTCACAGTGGGTAGCTCATCTTGGAATCTGGAGGATGTATCGAGATATGTCACACCATTATTGGTGTCCTGGAAAGAAATTTCAGATTGCAAGCATTATAACTAGTTTTTCCATCTATTAGTAGGTGAAGGTGGAGCACTAGAGACTTACATGCTAGTTAAATATGCTACTAGTCCTCGAATGGAAATTATAAGATGTTGCTATAGATTTTTTAGTCGGATTACTTTGGTCACCGAGGGATATAAATGCTATCTATGTAGTCATTGACTGACTAAATAAATCATCCCACTTCATTCCTATGTGAGAGAAATTATTAGTTGATGAGTTGGGAAAACTGTATATCTGTGAGATCATACGAATACACAAGGTTCCACATAATATTGTTTCAGATAGGGATCTTCATTTCACTTCACAGTTTTGTTAAGGTTTTCATAAATAAATGGGGACTCATGTGCTTCAAATCATAATTTTTTACCCTCATACTGATGGAAAATTGGAACCGACAATATAGATTCTAGAGGATTTTTTTTCAAACATGATTCTTTGATTTTGGTGGTTCTTGGGAGAAGAATATCCATCTCATTGAGTTCCCTTATAATAACAGTTTTCTAGAAATGATTTAGATGAATCATTGGAGGCCATATATGGTAGTCCAAGCCATTCACCCTTGTGCTGGCTAGAGGCTGGTGAGTTTGACCTACTAGGTCCTCGTATTGTTCAAGAGACATTAGAAAAGGTTCAGCTAATTAAGAAGTGTATGACAACTGCTCCGTCTAGACAACAATCTTATGGAAATCACCATTTAAAAACACTACAGTTCGCGGTTGGGGATCATGTTTTTCATTGGGTATCTCCCATGATAGGGAATAGATGGTTAAGGAAGAATGGAAAGCTATTGTCTTGTTATGCCGGGTCATTTGAAATATTAGAGAGAGTTATGATTGTAGCCTATCGGTTTCTACTACCTCAAAGATATTGTTCAATATAGAATGTCTTTTATGTCTCAAAACTTTTTCAATATCATGTTGACCAATCTCATACTTTTGATCCAAAGGAAGTGGAGATAGATGCTGATGCAACATTTGAGGAATATCTAGTACAATTCAACGACCAAAGCACGAAGGCTCTCTGAGGAACGTTTGTCCCCCTTGTATAGGTTCTATGGTAGCACAGAAAAGTACAGGATGAGACTTGGGAGAGGCATGCCGACGTACGTGCCCAATTGCTGGAGTTGTTCTCATATAGTGTTTCTTTACCCTTGGATGGAGAACTCAGGGGCGAGTTATTTTAAGAGGGGAATACTATAAGGACCTTATTTTTTACTCAGGTATTGATCCTTTAATTTTAGGTCTAAATAATTACTTTGGATCTAATATGGATTCCCAACGAGTTAGTAAATGTTATGATGGTGTTATAGGATTTTTGGAGCTTAGAACCCATCCTTTTTTTGGAAAACCGGCTTGGTGCAAGGTTTAGAGTAAAATGTGCATGATTTCTGCACTGTTTGCCTAATCGTGTTGGTGGTGTTTTTTTTTCAGAGCCATCTCGCATGGTTTGCACATGGCCATGCAACCTAACCATGTGAACAACCCCTTTTCATAGGTACCCATTCATGACTTGCAAACAATTTGAACAAACCATGCAGAGGATATTTTTTCAGGAAGAACCGTATCACAAGATTTTCACACGGTTTGACAAACCGTGCAGACAAACCATGTACATGCTAAAATTCTAGGAAAATTTCACATTTCACACTTAATAATATATTAAGCCAACCCTTCCTCCCTAATCCAAGAACCAATGTGATTAACCCCTTTTCCACTTATTTTGGAGGTTTTTAAGGCACAAGATAAGGTTCAACAGACATCCTTCATCCGGTATCTAATCGAGGTTCCACTCATCACATCTGATGTGCAACTTTAAGTACTCGAGTCCTTTTTAGACATTATTCTTCTCTCTTTCTCTCGACCTAGAAATCATCATGTGAGCATTTTTCACCTTTTCTTAGATCTACTCTGATCTGAGGCAAATCAAGGGCCGATACCGAAACAGGAGAGTCATATGAACCTAAGATGGATGGTCTATTGCTCATCCCTAATGCTTGTTGATTTTGGGAATATTTGTGTGGGGTCCAACAATTTCAATGGGATCTTCTTCTTAAAATTACATTCCATGATTATAATTTTTAGAATAGTTTGGTTATACTCTTTAAAAATATGTGATTATTTTTTAGTGGTAACCAAAACTCAATCCACCTCAGGTTCAAGGTTATTCCATATTCAGTTTTTTGTGCTTCGGCTCGTTTCAGGCATTATTCGAGTGTGCCTTTTCTTGACCTTCCTAAAGGTGATCCTTCCCATAATAAATGACTTGTTATTAAGGAAAATTTCATAATGAAATGTGTTGGACTCCTCATGTTTTAATCATGTTTTATTGATCACAAATCATGTTACTCCTGTTTAATCTATCTCAAATCAAGTGTAGATATGGTTGGTTTTTTAAGCTTTAAATAAACATACCCAAGATCTTAGTTCCTATAAATCATGTTTGATTATTTTAAACTATATTTAATTTATTCTATATGAATGATGAAGTCTAATTAAGTCTGTGAATATTGTTGATTGTGTCTATATACAGATATTTGGTTAAGTATGAGAAACTGTGAGTCTGCCACTGGTTTTAGATTTCTGGAAAAGGGCTAGACACTGTGACCTGGACACCATGACCAGAAACAATAAACTATATCATATCTCATGAATTCTGTGACACCAATTTCATGATACCATCACTATGACACCATTTGAAGCTCAGAAAATGACCAGACACCATGATCCTAACACCACATCTGTTTTACCGATTTGTGATCTTAATAAAACTATTCCATAAAGACCGTCTCATAAATCAATGGAAAAGAAGAAGACACCATTTCCTGATGACACTGTTTCCAGGTGATATCACCTCTAGATAAAATGTGTCACCATTCATCAATCTATTTTATCATTTTCAATTTAATTTCTATTGGTTCTAGTCAAGCCTTTTAAATGTACTGACATAATTAATATTTCATAGTTAAAATGTCACCATAAAGTACGTGGTTTGAGGTGTAGAATACATGCATCATGTCAGCTGGACCATGTACACTAAAAAATAAAATGAAAAACATGGAACATGAACAATGAGATGAGAGGAAGAGCATGAATTTTGAAAAGTTAACTGATACATGAAATAAGAAATATTTGAAGAACACATGAAGAATTGTTGAATCAAAAGGCTGGAATACCATAAATGAAATCCAAAAACCTATTCGCAATACCAACTCTATGAAGAATACAATATAGTATCTAACTAGAAGCCAGATCAACAGAGTTATGATACTCTGTTTTTCACAAGAGGACTCAATACATTCATCTTCTTCATCCTACAAGTCTAGAGTTTCATAGAATAACACTAAGAGCACTGATAACATTTTCTCATCATCTTTTCCCTATTGTGTATTGTTTTAGCATTCCAACAGTGTTTCTGTGTCTGTATTAAATCCCACATTGTCTCATGAAAAAAACTGAAGGATACAAGATATAACTCATCTCACACCTTTTTACATTTGTTTACTCCCATGGATAAGTGTGGAAGAGGTCATTGTGTGACGTGGTAGTTTATACCCACAAAGAATAGTGGAAGAGGTCGAGTGACTGGGACAGTCATTTGAAATATTATTTACCCCAATCTAGGGTGTGGATAAAGTTTTTTTAATATAAACTACTTGGCAGCATATGATCACCAAGTGGAGTGGATTATGTCACGACTTGAGACTGAACCACTTGTTTTATTCGCTTTGTTGTTTAATTTAGTTTTTCTCTATTTCACTGTATATTTTAGAAATCAGTAAATTTTATATTGATAGTTAATCTTTGATAGAATTCATAATTATTTTTCCTTATTAGAATAACTTCAAAAGTAGAATCAATAACTCATATTGATATTACTGAGAATTAATAAACCTTTTGAGAGGTTATTTGAATAAGAAATCTTTCATAACCATATTACCTTGATTGATTGGGCTGTATTTATTTTTATTGGGGTAAGTTTTTAAGAAAACTTTTCAACATAAATTTTTTTAGATACTCGATTCATCCCCTCTTGATTACTCTACTCCGACCAACATTTGGTATCAATGGAGTTTTTATTCCTGTTAAGACTCTGTTTTTAAAAATTATTCATCTATGATTTTAGTTGTAGTGTAATGATCTGTAAATTTCTATTAATTCTAAATTTCTGTATCCTTTAAAGTATTTATTTATTATTGATAATAGACTAGAATGGGTTTCAACAAATATACCCCCATTATTTGATGGAACTAATTGTTCCCAATGTAAAATTAAAATGAGAATTCATTTAGAAACTATGGGCTTCAAAATTTGGACTTCAATTATAGATGAGTATAAGATTCTGACTACTACTAGAATTAATTGGGATGACCCAGCCAAGACTGCTTAATATAATAAATGAAAATCCATGAATACTTTATATTTCACTTTATGAGATGAGGAATTTAACAGAAAATCTGTATGTAAAACCACCCTTGAAATTTGTGATACCTTTTCTATTTCACATGAAGGAACTTATAGTGTGAAAGAAATGAGACTCAATAGTTATACTGATAACATTAAAATGAAGCCTCATGCGCCTATTTCTGACATGTATCTCAGGTTCAACGAAATTTTCAACATAATTATTTCGCTTGGAAGAGAAGTCACTGCCAAAGAATAAATTAGGAGGATTCTCAGATGCCTACCAGATTGATGGAGAGGAACCTCTATCTATATTAGATACTCTTGTGCCATCAACAAATTTACTGTCAAATAACTAATTGGAAAACAAATGAAGTATGAAGAGGAGTTGAAAGTCAAAAAGGAATAGGAGGATGTACCCAAAATAAAATCTATTTCATTCAAGACTACCACATGGAAACAAATAAAGAGATAAATTGCTAGTCTCTATATTTCGTGAACAATAAGCCCCTATCCGTGATGAAGAGATGGCTCAATTATCCAGAAGGATTAAGAAATTTTACAAATGGAAGAAAATTTTCAAAAATCCTAACTTCAAAGGTATATATGATCAAAAGTGTAGCAGGAAGAAAGATTGGAAAATAAATGACATGTCTGATGAGATAGGTTGTTATGAATGTAAGCGAAAGGTACATGTAATGTCTAACTGTCCTAAGATCATGTATAAAAAGAAATATGAGGACAAAGATAGAAAGTTTAAAAAGTAAATGAAGAAAACATAGAGTGCTTTTGAGTAAATTTCATGTGAATTAAAATATTCACATGATGAATGAGCTACCAAATCCAATATTTGTTTAATAACAAACACATATGAGGTAACAATGGAATCTCCTATACAAAATTCCTATTATTATAAAGATGAAAGTGATTATGAAAATATTTCTAAAGAAGAAATGTTTGAGTACTACAATATGCTTGACGAGATTTTTAATGAACTAAAATATAAATACAAGTCCTTAAAGAAACAACATGCTCTTACCTCAACTATTAAATCTTAAATTACTATATAAAGAGAGAAATATGTTCCATTAATCAATGAAAATAATGAAATAAATCTATCTAATGAGAAATTGAAAAATACCTTGAATGGATTACTAATGGTAAAGATACTTTTGTACAAATTCTAGGAAAACAAATTTCCTCTAAATACAGTACTGGTATTGGCTATCAACCTGGTAAAAATACTTTTGGAAAAATCAATTTTCCTTCTAAATCTAGGACATACAACTTTACTCATAGTTCAGGAAAACCCATTGATTGTTCAAATTATGTTACAATATCTACTATTTCAATCATTTATGGACCAAATATTGTTTATTTTTAAAATAATTTACATAATGCTGATAAGAAACCTATAAATCATATGTAGGTTCCTAAAGCACTAATTACTAATATTACTGGACCTAAACAAATATGGGTACCAATATGTATTTTTATTGGACTATTTTTTAGTAAAATTGTTTAAGGGGATCCTATAAATTATTATGGTACTCGGAAAGTTGGTGTTCAAGACACATGATAGGGAACTATTTATGCTTTAAGAACTTAATAACAATTTATTTTGGACATGTCACCTTTGGTGATAATGCCAAAGGAAAAATCAATGGCCTTGGCCAAATCGGTAACTCTAACTCAGTATTAATTTCCAAATTACTCATTGTTGATGGACTGAAAAATAATCTACGTAGTATTTCAAAACTATGTGATGATCGATTTCATGTTAAATTTGAAAATTATTCCTGTGTTGTTTTTAAATATAAAAATGAATTAGTATTTTTGACATTGAGAATTGAAAATGTATACTCTATTGACATAGATTATTTAGATTCTCAAAATGTTTCATGTTTATATGTCTTTCACAAAGAGTCTTGTATTTGGAATAGAAGACCAGAACACTGTAATATTCACTCCTTGAGAATGTTAACAAGAAAAATATTAGTTGAAGACCTACCAAAACACGGGTTTCCAAATGATAAAGTGTGAAATCCTTATCAAAAGGGAAATCATCAAGAAATATCCTTCAAAAAAAAGAAATAAGTTTTAATTGATCAACCTCTTGAATTGGTTCACATGTATTTTTTTGGACAATCTAGAGTTTCTAGTTTAAATGGGAACCACTATGTTTATGTTATTGTATATGGATTCTCTAGATATACTTGGGCTTTAAATTTGACTCACAAATGTGAAGCCTACTCTCATTTCACCAAATAAGCTAAAACAGTAGAAAATATTAGTGGAAATAGAAATAAATCCTTAGGAAGTGATCATGGCCATGAATTTGAAAATCAATAGTTTGAATCCTTTTGCTCACAAAATGGCTATAGTCATAATTTCTCTAACACTATAATACCTCAAGAAAATGGAGTTGTAGAAAGAAGAAATAGGACCTTGCAAGAGAATTCTAGAACCAGGGTTAGTGAATATGACCTACCTATATATTTTTGGGCTAAAGATATAAATAAATCATGATATACTACTAATAGAGTGTTTATTAGAACCTGTCTTAAAAGAAATCTATATGAGTTATGGAATAATAGAAACCCCAAAGTAAGCTACTTTAATGTTTTTGGTTGCAATTTTTATATCCTTAAAACTAAGAAAAATCATGAAAAGTTTTCATCCAAGGGTGATGAAGGGATTTGTCTAGGATATTAAATCACTATTAAATCCTATAGATTGTTTAACAAAAGAACTAAATGAGTGGAGGAATCTGTCCATGTCAAGTTTGATGTGACAGATCCACATGAGACTAAGACCTCTCTAGAGAACCCAGGGGATGATATGTCAAATATGGACATCAATTTTAAATCCTCTAACCAACCATTAAAAGAATCTGTTAAAACATCTAGTTCTGGAAATTCTCTAGATTCAAGTCAATATGAACCTGAACCTATTGAAGAACCTGAAATCACTAGAACCTCTTTTTATAGAGTTGTTTGAACTCTTAAGAACCATCTTTTAGATACTATTGTAGGATATTTAGATAAAGGAACTCAAACTTTAGATTCTCCTAGAAATCAGGTTGAACATCATGTTTTCTTGTCACAACTTCAACCTAAAAACATTAATGATGCTATCAATGATGAATTCTAGGTGATGGATATGCAAGATTAACTTTATTAGTTTGAAAGGAACAAAGTTTTGAAACTTTTCTATAGACCAAAATACACATTTACTATAGGCACTATATGGGTGTTTAGAAATAAGGTAGATGAATATGGTAATATATTTAGAAACAAGAATATATTGGTTGCAAAAGTCTATAGTTAAGTAGAAGGAAATGACTATGAAGAGACTGTTTCCCTATTATATAGTGTTAAAGCTGTCAGAATACTACTTTATTATGCTACACATTTTAATTTCAAACTATATCAATTGGATGTAAAGAGTGCATTCCATAATGGATACATAGGTGAGGATGATATTGTTGAACAACCCCCTCATATCACAAATCCTCACTTTCCAAATCATGTTTTCAAATTATCCAAATCTTTGTGTTGTTTAAAATAAGATCTTAGATCTTGGTATGATAGAATAAATACATTTCTTATTTCCAAAGGTTTTAGAAAAGGTATAGATGATCATACCCTTTATATAAGATGAATTTACGATTATTTTTTAGTAGTTCCAATTTATGTAGAAGATATTATTTTTGGATCATTAAAAAATTACTTATGTATTGAATTTTATAAAATGACGCAACATGAATTTTAAATGAGTTTAATGGGTGAACTAAAATTCTTTCTTGGATTTAAAATCTTTCAAAATAAATAAGGTTTTATTTTAAATAAAAACAAATAAACTAACGATATTTTAAAATGTTTTGGATTGGATGGCACTAAAATTAGCGATACTCCAATGGGAACTACTTGTAAGTTGGATCTTGATGAAGATAGAAAATCTGTTGATCAAACAACTTATAGAGGCATGACTGGAAGACTACTCTACATAAATGCTAGCCGACCTGACATTATGTTTAGTGTATGTATGGGTGCTCATTTTCAATCTAACCCTAATGAATCTCATATATATTCCACTAAGAGGATTTTCAAATACCTCAGACATACACCCAATCTAGGACTGTTCTATCCCAGAGGAAAATCATTAAAAAAAGTTAGTTATTCTGATACTGATTTTAGTGGTTTCATGTTATATAGAAAAAGAACCTCTGGAACATTTCAACTTCTAGGTAAGTCACTAGTATCATGGTTTTGTAAGAAAAAAAAACTGTTGCATTATCTACTGCCAAAGCTAAATACATAGCTGTGGGTAGTTTTTGAACACAAATTTTGTTGATGAAACACACACGACTAGATTATGGATATCAATTTAGGAATATACCTATAAATTATGATAATAAAAGTGCTATTAACATCTCAAAAAATACTTTTTCACACTCTAGGACAAAACATATTGGTAAGGAATCACTTTTTGAGAGACCATTATCAAAAGGGTGATATCGGTTTGGAATTCATTGGAACTGAATATCATCTTTCGGATATATTAACCAACCCATTAAATTATAAAAGGATATATTAAATCATACATTAATTTGGAATGATAAATATCAAGTAGAAATTACACTATTTCAAAATTTATTGTATCACAACATACTATTTCATAGTTTATGGTTTCATGAGTCACTTTCTTAGAAATATTGTATCCATCTCACAATCCTAAAAGTCACTATATTAATGTTTCTATTTCATGTTTATGGTCTCACAGTTACTATCTCTTGATTACTGTTTTGCACTAACTTTTTAAAATGACATGGTCGCACCGTTTGGAGTCACACTGCAAAGGCGACACCGTAATAACCTGTTCTGGTCTCACCGTGACAACCTTTTCTAGTCTCACTGTGAATTTCTTTTCCAATCTCATTATAGTAAAACTTTTTTGGTTTATTTATATTTTATTATCCGTATCTTTGTGTTAATTATTTAATTATATTCAACCCACTCATTGGAATTTTTGATTCTCTAAATCATTAAATGATTAAAACCAAATGTCATTCACTATTTTTTCTCACTCGAGAATTCTTCTCTCAAACTTGTAAACTTTCTCTCTCAAAATGTATGTTCTCTTTAAATCCTTAATTTTTCTCTCTATCTATCACTTTAAAACCTAATTGAATTCCAAGGATTAAGCACCCATCTTCATCAACTCTTGAGAAGCACAGATTGAAGAAGAAAATTAAAAGGGCACCAAAGGTAGCGCCCAAAGTACCTTTGAACCCAAAACTTATTGATATAATAGTGGTACCAAAAAATGAAATCATCCCTAAGTTGTTTATGTCATGTATTTCTTTAGTTTTTAATGTACTAAAAGAATAGGGATGGCTAGACTGGTTCAAAAAAGAGAAAACACCAATTTATCCAAAATTTATTACACATTTTTTATCATTTGGTTAGTTTTCTTTCAATACTGGAGTGGGTTTTGTTATAAGGAGCTAGATTAAGGAAAAAAGATGCACCTTTTCCTTGAGGTTATGGGATTTTTGCCTAGGGATACCTCATTAAATAATTTTTGGGGACTACTATAGAGGTCCTCCTCCTCCTAGTGATGTTTTTGTTTTAGAATAGGCCTAGGGAAGCATGACTGGAAATAAAAAAAGAGTTGATTTATTGCTTCTGAGTTGGATGGTGAATCAAGAATACTATATATTTTTATTCAAAATCTGATTAGTCTGAGGAAAGGATATTTCTCTACCCTCAAGTGTCGAGATATATGTTTCATATGTCTTATGATGAATGGACACAAGATTAACCTACGCAAGTATGTTATACTTCATATGTGGGAGTTGATAAAGAAAACCTCAAAGTCAACCTCTTTGTCCTATGTGACGTTAATATTTATTATATTATATGCCAAAGGGTTGGTTGGACCAAATGATGAAGTCCTCAAGGACTGTGAATTTGGTATCTCAAAGGTTATAGTCAAATGAATGAAAATTGTTCATAATCTATGGAAAAAGGAATGGGTGAAAGATAACGAAAGGATCTATGAAATGTTTAATCCAGTTGAGCATCCATCAAGCCCTAAGAACATATCTGATCCTTGTTTGGAACCCAATGAAATTGTTGAAAATCCTATTGAAGAGGAAGAAGAGGCAATTATTTCACCTATATAAGAAAATTTCTTGGATAAGGGAGACAGTAGATCTATTCCACAAGATAATGTTGGGAAGGAAGAACTTGTTCCTAAACGAAGTATTGATTTAGAAGAAGAACCTAATTCAGGAAAAGAATCTATTGTTAATGTAAGGGAAGTGGTTGTTCGTGAGGTACCTTTAGAATAATAATTTTTTCTTGACAAAGCCGTTGCGGTCGAAGAACATTTGGAAGCACAATATAATTATGATTTTATCTTATATAATTAAGAGATAATGGAACATGCCTTATAGATGGATAGAAAAGAAAAGGGTGAGAATATTAGAGATGATCTTTTAGAACCAGATCAAGGAACTGAATCTCTAAGTTATGTGAGAGATGAACATTTTTCAGGGGAGAACCACCAAAGTCTTGAAAGTGTTGAATTTTTTAATCTTATAGATCAATTAATTAGGGATACATGGTATAAGATCTCTAGATACTTTGATGTGGATGATTCCCAAGAAGCTTTGGTTAATAGTGTTGACCAATCTACTATGTTTCAATTGAATCTAGTATCTTCTATTGAAGTAATATCTGCAAATGAACATGATCCTACCTTAGATCCTCTTCCTAAACCATCATAAGAACCTCCTACCATCATGAGTTAGAGTGATTTGAATGCCTTTGTAGATAATTTATTGGATGGAGTTGAAAATTTCATGAAAACACAACCTACTCCTATAATAATCCTAAGTGAAAGAGATGCCATGTTTCTGTTAGAGAATATCATATGGTAGATTCAGCAAAATATCCTTTATGAAATTCAGGTGGTCAGCATTGAGAAAAAAAATTGAGTGATGAAGTTAAGTCTCTCAAAGTTATGGTGGAAGATTTTGAAAAAATATTTCAATCAAGACAAGTTGTTGCTGCTCATCCTGTAGAGGATGTAAGTGGTTAGATTCTACAGAAAGTTTCCTCTCTGATTCAACTAAAACTGACTTCATTAGCTGACAGGGTATATGAGAGATACAATAAGATAGTTCAAGAGAACCAAGATCTTGTTATTGGTCTCAACAAACTAATTGATGAGTACCTGGTATATCTATACAAAGTTTTGAATCAGTTCGCGTCCCTCACATCAACTATTACAACCTCTAGTGCCTCTAGATAGTCATCTCAAACCTTTGACAGTGATCTGCTCAGTACTATTCTTAAAGAAGAACTTAAATCAGTGTTAAGTGGATTTTACAAAGATACTCTATCTACGGTTATCAAGAATATTGGAAAGGTACTTAATTTGGTAATGATTCACATAAATATTGAAAATGATGCTTAGGAAGAAATTACTATGAAATTGGATTTCTACTTTAATAGGATTTTCTCTAAGCTTGATATGACAAATCATTTCACGTATCTTGTAGAGAATTTGAAAATACCCCCTTTCAATCAATCCTTCAAAAATGAAGTTCAAAATCATAAATATTTCAATCCTTTACTGGAGAAATTCATGGAGAACAAAGATGATTTTGATATAGAAAAATAGTATAGTGGTGAGATTATTACTGACTTCATTCAGTTGTTGAATCCTTATATTCATGTGCAGAGCACTACTTTTGTGGCTCCTGCAGTTGCACCCTTGCGGCCTGGTTTACCTCCTACCTCATCCACTACCATTACATCTACCTCAATGTCTATATCTCAGGCTCTGAGAAAGATCAGACATATTATCCTTGACCCAAAATTTTCTCGGTCTTCCACCAAACCTACTTTGGAACCCTCTCTTTGTGAAGGACCCCCTCTTTCTTATCAGTTAGTTGGCTTAATCAATTCTTCAACTTCCACATCTTCTCATATGTCTCCTTCGGATCCTAATACCAATATAATTGAGAAGAATTATACTACTGATGAAAAGTGAAAATTTTATTTTGATAGGGTTGTTTTGTATATTTATTCCACTATTTGTAATGACACATCTTTTTTTCCATATAATGGAATTTGTCCAGTTGTTGTCTACTCTCTTATTTATATTCATTATTTCTTCTTCTTGTCCTCTTTTTGATAATCCCCAAAGGGGGACAAATGTTCCCTAATGGAGAGACCATACACTAAGAATAGATATCTAATTTATAAGATTAGTTATCCTAAAAAATGGGTAGTTTTTTGGACTCCTCATGTTTTAATCATGTTTTATTGATGAAAAATCATGTTACTCCTATTTAAACTATCTAAAATCATGTGTATAGATGGTTGTTTTATTTATGCATTAAATATAATTACACAAGATCTTAATTCCTATAAATTTAGTTTGATAATTGTAAACTATATTTAATTTATTATATATTAATGATCAAGTATAATTCATTTGATGAATATTACTGCTTAATTTTATATATAGATATTTCAATAAGTCAGAGAAACTGTGATTCTGCCACCAGTAATGGTTTTCTGGATAAGGAAAAACCACCATAACCCAAACATAGTGACTAGACACTGTAACTAGTTTCAGATATCATGAAGTCTGTGAAAATGGTTCCTTGATACCATCACTAAGACACCGTTCGAAGCTTGGCCATGGACCAGACACCGTGATCCTAACACCGCATCTATGCTACCGGTTCCTGATCTCTATAAAACTATTCTATCGTGACTGTCTCACTGCTCAAAGGAAAAGAAGAAGAAACCATTTCCTAATGACACTGTTTCCAAGTGACTCCATTTTTATACAGACTGTGACAACATTATTCAATCTATTTTATCATTTTCAATTTAAATTTAAATTATCATATTTGAGTTTTAAAATGTATTAACATACTTAATATTTCATTGTAGACATGTCACCTGAAAGTATGAGGTACATGGTGTAGAATACATGCATCCTGTCAGCTACAACATATGCACTCAATAATAAAAATAAAAATGTGGCCCTGGAATAATGAGATGAATAGAAGCACAAGAATTTGGAAAAGTGAACTGATACATGAAATAAGAAACATCTGAAGGACAACCACATAATTCTTGAATAAAAAGGCTAGTCTACCATATTTGAAATCCAAAAACAACTTCTCAATACCAACTGCATGAAGAACACGAGAAAGTATCTAACTAGAATCAAAAGCACCAGAATTACGATACTCTATTTTTCACAAGAGGGCCTGATACATTCATATGCTTCATCCAACAAGTCAAGAGCTGCATCGAATAACACTAAGAGCACTTCTAACATTTTCTCATAATCTATGATCTTCTAGGTATTGTTTTATCTTTTGACCAGTGTGTGTGTGTGTATTAATACACACACTGTATCCTACACTAAACTGAAGGATACATGATATCATTCCTCTCATACCTTTTCATAGTAGTTTACTTGCACGGATAAGTGTTGAAGAGGTCCCTATGTGATCTGGTAGTTTATACCCATGAAAAATAGTGGAAGAGGTAGTGTGACCTGGAAAGTCCTGTGCACTTTTTTTTACCCCGATCCAGGGTGTGGATAAAGTTTATTAATATAAACTGTTTGGTGGAAGGTGGTCACCAAGTTGAGTGGATTAGGTCTCAGTTTGAGACTGAACCACTTGTTTTATCCACAATATTATTTAATTTAGTTTTTCTATATTTTACATTATATTTTATAAATCACTAGATTTTACTTTGATAGTTAAACTTTGATAGAAGTAATAATTGTCTTTCCTAATTAGAATTTCTTCTAAAGTATTATCAATAAATCATATTGATATTTCTGGGAATTAATCAATATTCTGAGAGGTTATTTGAATAGTCAAACATCAATAACCATATCACCTTGACGGAATTGGTTGTATTTATTTTTATTGGGGAACCTTTTAAAGAAAAGGTTTCATCATTAATTTTTATAGATACTCAATTCACCCCCCTCTTGAGTACTCTACTTTGACCAACAACATGAACCATGTATGCTCACCTCATGACCAGCCAAAGGTATGTGCTTCCAATATATTATTAAATGTGAAATGAGGAATGGAAAGTATACTATGTATATAAACTAGCCTTATCAAAAGAGAGTGAATAAAGGTTACATGTCCACTGCACCCCTTTCTATATTGATGGAAGGTATAAGAGTTAACCTTAATAATTTCATATGCTTTAATGGTTAATAAAGACCTGATTAAACAGTTGAAATGATAAATGGCCTATCCAAACTAATGGAAGACAAGGATCAAACCTAATTAATGATTACATGATTAAATTATCAAATTGGAATGGAATGACTCAATCTCACCTTGGATTCTTATAGGATAATACCTAGGGACTCGGGAACCCCATTCTGATTCAAGGATGCAGTTTTATCAGGTTGATACCCACTTAGACAAAGGTTCTTATCTCTCCATCTAATTCCCAGTATACTATTATGGGGTCCTTTACATTATTATAGGATACATCAAAAAAAATCCTTAGATCCAGCATTGACTAGTAGGTTCCATGGTGAAATCCCAATGGGACCCATCTTTGCATAGCCACATTTTACCTTGGTCAATCACATTGGACACAATAGGTGACCTATTGTGGATTTACTTCCATTAAACTCCTTGGATTACACTCTTACCCTTTAGATAGAGTTAGATTATACTAAGTCAGAGTTCCATGAGATCAATGTTACCTTGGCTATTAACCCAGAGCTCCCTCAATGAATATCATTTTAGGTTGCGTTGTGACATCTGGGACCTTCACTACTAATACTTTCATGAGGAGATGACACTGTTGGATATGCCTTGTGTGACCTATTAACATTAAATGTTAATTAGTAAAATAAAATAAACTAGTTAAATGTTCAGACACTAGCCAAGGACTGAAGAAGGTACTTGGGAATTTAGTTATATTTTATTACATGCTTTACTTTATATATTCATGCCTACACACTGATATATTCCATTACACTAGAAGAATTTTATAGACACCGTCGGTGGTGACCCATTGAGATTTATCTCACACCCTCTTGAGGTTCTGTTTGGTACCTAGAGTAGATTACATGGTTGCAATTGTTGACAAAGAGAAGCATAAGGCTTCAAGAACTTGATTGATTGTTGTTTAAGATGGAGCATGATAGAAGTTGACCTAGTTGGATCTCAGGATTCTTGGAGTAGTTTTTGTTTTCATTTTCTCTGTCGAAATGTTATTACTATTGTCTTGTATCCATTTTTCCCAATTTTATAGTGACATGACATTACATCATCATTGTTCCAATCACATTATCATTGTTCTAGTTGATACAATTGTTATTATTATAGTTTATTTATATAGATTCAGATGTTTACTATTTTTTTATATTCCTTCCACTATGATACACTATACTAATGAGGTCATAGTCACCCTATAGACACACCCTTGGCCATTTCTGCTTGTCAACAGCCTCTGATCTTTGGGGAGATGCACTTGAGAACATTTGGACCACCAGGCTTGGGGCACCAGTTAAGTGGAATCCGAGTCTCAAATTTCACATATAAATCATTAAATAACAAAAAAAATAATTGCGATTCCCAAATAATTTATCCATTTTGATTAATGTGTTTCATGAAAATAAAAATGAAAAACTTTGTGTGAATATTTTAACTTTTAAAATGACTGGTCAAACAAATGCATACATGCGATAAAACATTGGTGGGTGATCTTGTTTGCGGTTTTCGTGGGTATTATGAACCACTCTCAAGATCCACATTTGATCGAAATTGATGTAATATTCATCAAGAATTTTCTTTTATGCTTCAAATTCCACAAAATCCACAGATCCAATGACAAGAAGGTTGACATCACCCACAAAGTTCATTTAGTATTAGGTGAAAGATTCATTAGTGAGAGAGTACAACTAGAATGATACTATTACAACCCTAGAGGATATGTGTGATAATTATGAATCACTAAATCAAATATTCCATATATCAAGAGTAAATATGAAAAAAATATAGTGGTGCCTATCGCCCACTATAATCACTTTGGGGTCCTCTCCCTGGAGTGACGAAATCAACAACTCCCATATCATAGGGATGTGAATTACATACTTGATCATAAATTCACCATTTCATAGGATTTACCTAGGTGGGATAATACTATCCACCATCACCGTTGATAATTCTATGTGGATCCTATTCCCCAATTGAGCATTATGGAGGCCTCCCATAACATCCTAGTCCTAATTTCTTAGGGCTAGGAACCCCATAGGAGGATTCAATGATTAGAAAATACATTGGGACAAAAAAAGAGTCTTATATCCCAATTCAACTAAATAAGAACTTTCTTAACATCATATAAGAAGAGTAGGTCTATATCCCTACTCAAACTAGCGAATCCTACTAGTGTGATCTAGTGGGTCCAAGACCATGCTAACATTTTTTGGAAATTACCATGGGGAATGATCACATTCCAAACCTTGTATACGAAGTGTTCTAGAAAGTAATGATGACGATTGGAGGATACGAGTAGGAACATATCACCACTACCACAAAATAATGATCCTATATTCCCATTCTTATTACATAATCTCATTAACAAACTTTAGTTTCAACAGATGGACTGGAATATATCACCACCCACATCATACCGTGTTTTTAGCATATCTTGACAATAGTAATAGAAGGTGATTGTCAAAATATATTACCGACCACTCATGAACATTCCCATGTCCTTACTCCTTCTAATGTGAAAGAATTTTATTGGTGTATTTCAATATCTACTCAAGATTGTGCTCAAATCCCAACTCCCATTAAAAAAGACCATTAGTATATTATTTTTAAAAAAAGGAGTAGGATCATATTCCAACATTTATTCAGAAGGTTTTTTGATAAATTCAAGAATAATTTAAAAAATAGACACATATTATTTCCCCCATAATGTAGAAGAAGAATATAAAATATATCTTAGAAGAAAATAAATGGTATATCAACATATTACCTCTTAGTAAGATGGAACCCATAAGAATATTCTAATGGGAAAAGTAGACAATACTGTATTTCAGTTTGAATTTAAGGATATCATCATCCATCACTTTCGATAACACAAGAGTCATCCAAGATAACTTTTATTCTAAAACGACATCAATCTACTATAAGAATAACATCTAAAAGAATATCTCATCAATGGAATACAATGAACAATGTGTTAGTATATACCCATGAATTTATAGTAGTTGATTTTCTTGAGGCCCAAAAACACTTGTGTATGGTGGACCAAGTGTCTCCTGACTCATCACTAGAATGTCAGAGCCGCTTAAGCCCTAGAGGACTTCCTCAATATATTATAATTAGTAGTTCTAGAGGTATTACCTGAAAAAACATCCACAGTGTCCATTATTATGTAAATAAAAAGATAGATCGTGATACATATTCCCATAATGCGGACTATGAATGACCTACTTACACCCATAAGGTTTATAGGAATGAATTTCCTCTACTTTTTATCTCATTGATCAGTAAAAATTAATATCATCTCTATCATGTCTCAGACATGGATGCAACTCAATGGGTTCCGCAATATTGGTGTTGCTCATGGCCTTAAGCACATATCTCTGAATTCATGAGGACATCGACTAGCAGCGAGGGACTATGGTGTCTATGGAGAGACTATGCCCTTATTACCAAAGTGTAGCATAACAGATGGATGTAAATATTAAAAAATAGAGGAGGAAATATAAGTAAATATAAGGTACAATGGAGAAATATAAACAACCACAACAACAATAGATAAAACTATAATATAATTCAACAACTGATGATATTTCATGTCACTAGAAAACCAGAGAATATGGATACATGATAGAAGGAATAACATGTTCCACATAAGTAAAAAAGGTAATGAACGACTATCCCAAGCATCCTGATTTCCAAATCACTCCACTACAATAAATATTGACACTATAAATCAAGAAATAATGTGTTTGAATCATTATTATTCCCTTTTTCCACACATAGAACCATGTACTCTAGTTCAGGTACCAAACATGGCCCGAAGAGGGTGTGAGATAAATCTCAGTGGGATACCACCAACGGGGTCTATAACATCTGGACCATTTAATAGAAATGTGTTATTGTGAAGGCATGAATATATAATGTAAATAAGTATAATGTTAATAAATACCCAAGTACCCACTTCAGTCCTCAGTTGGCATATTAACATGTCAAAAATTCATTATTTGATTCGTATGAGTTTATCAATATGTCACATGTTAGAAACTGAAACGGTTAGAAGTTGTAACAAGGAAACCTATAATGATATTTCCTGGTGATGTCCCAAGGTCATAACCCAGGAGATGTAGACCTCAATGGTCACGAACTCGGTAATAACTATAGATTTTCATGGGGAAATATTATTATCCAAGGAACATAGTTCAAAGAATTCCATAATGAGGCACCTACTGAGTCCATGGTGATCATCAAAGGTAAAAAATTCCTTAGAAGAGATAGGTCCCTATGGGATTTAATCATGGAACATAAATGTGAATTATGGATCCAAGGAGTGTATTCGTGGCATCCTATAATAATATAGAGGGATCATATAGTGTCATATCAGACATTAGAGAACATATGAGGACCGATATCTAGGTGGGTCTCAACCTAAGAAAGTCGTATCCTTGAATCAGAATGGGGTTCCCAAGCGCTCATGGAATTCCCTGATCGGAATCCAAGGATAGCTTGAGTCAGGAAATTTCTATTTGATTATGACGACATGTAACATTTCATTTGGTTCAAGAACTACC
Organism: Viscum album; assembly: GCA_963277665.1. Classification (NCBI taxonomy): domain Eukaryota; kingdom Viridiplantae; phylum Streptophyta; class Magnoliopsida; order Santalales; family Viscaceae; genus Viscum; species Viscum album. Next base: position 1,757,896,040 of record OY728120.1, on the reverse strand, counting down.
TTTCATCAGTTGGATAATGTCATGCAGCGCGAAACCATTGGTACAACCCTTTCCTTCCATTAGTATGATAGGGTCTAGTCGCAAGAAACCTTTTAATTATGTCATTTGGTTAAGGGATTTCCTTTCATTAGTGTGAAAACACCAAGTTGCATTAAAACATTCATTTAATCCATTTAAAGCATATTACATATTAAAGGTTCTTTCTATTATCTTCCATTAATGTGTTATTGGGTTCTACGGATATGCGAGTTACTATTCATTTACATTTAAAGCCATGTCATATTGTTATTATACATTCCAATTCACATTTCACATTTCATTTTCAAATTAAAGAACTTAAAATTGGCAGTTCAAGTGGTGAGAATAAATGGTACTTGACACTATGCAATTAAAAATATCGATCAAGCCATTTAATATAGAAATTCTTACCATTAGAATGGTCAGTCCAATGAACACCAAAATAGTGGTAGAAACCTGTCAAAACACTAAACAAAATTTATCGAATAACATCTGACCTGGTATCAATGGAGTTTTGTTTGTAACCACAAAAAATTAAGCACATATATGTAAAGAAAATATACATATGGTTATAAGGAGTATATGAAAGGAATATACATTCAATTAATGGCACTTGATGAAATTGGTGGACCCATACAACAGATCCAAATTCAATGAACTTGAGGGATGAGTTATAAACCACCCACATTAGGCTGGTATGATTCCAAACATCTGGTATTTTCCCTTTATTTGGCTTAGATTATATTAGATCTAAGAAAAAGAGAAAAATTCTCATACCCCTATAAATCATCTAATAGAAAGAGAGAAGGAGAACGACTCAAGATGGATCGAGTAATTATCATTTCACATCAAATATGATGAACAGAAGCTCGATTGGGTCCTGAAAAAAGGGATTGTTGAATCCATATATTTGGCCTAAAAATGATCATATTTGAGAGAGAAAGAGGATAATACCATTGGTTCTTGGATCGGTGAAGAAGAGGAGTTATAATTAGATTAATAAGGGAATAATTGTAAAATTTCCCAGAAAAATGGCATGTGCATGGTTTTCCCACATAGTTTTACAAACTGTGTGCCAATCATGCATGGTTACCAAGGAAGAAGGGAATTTTTCATGGTTAGGCTGCACAACCATGAAAAGTTGTTCTGTCAGGATATTGATCATCCGCATGGTTAGAGAAACTATTCCCCAACCATGCACCAACCATGTGACATGTCATGTTTCCCAAAAAAAGATGGGTTTTGGGCTATGAACATGCCCCAGACAGCCCTATGGCCTGTACTAACCCATTAAGTATCCATATTTGGTCCAAATTAAATATTTAGACAGAGATTTTAATGAATACATACTAAAGAGAGAAACCAGTTTCTTACATTCATCCCTCCTTAAAATAGCTCATCCCCGATTTCACCTTCCAAGTGTGGAGAAAAAAATATTTGAGAACAACTCAGGCCATTAGTCATTAACATCAGATTCCCTCTCCCATGTCTCGTCTTGTAATCATTTTTTCTTCCATATCACCCATACTAGAGGGATAGACTGGTCTCAAAGTGCCTCTATGCTCTAGTCGACGATGCGTACTAGATACTCCTCAAAGGTAGAATTATCTTCTAACTCAACATCCTCAGGATCAATGGCATGAGATGGGAATACATGATATTTTCTAAGCTATGAAACACTAAATATGTCATGTATGGTATGGTACCTCTGAGGTAGGAGAAATCAATAAGTTATCAGCCCGGATCATTCTAGAATCTCAAATGGACCTATATAATGAGTCAAAAACATTCCCTAATTTTTTAACCGTTTAGGCCATTTCCTCAAAAACACCCTAAGAAAAATGCAATCCCCAACATTGAATTAAGAGGTCATCAATGACGATCAACCTAAGATGTTTTTCTAGACTGAGCAATTGTCATATGATTTCTGATCAGCTAAACTTACACAGAAGTCTCCTGAATGAGATGAGGACCTAGTAGGGATACCTCACCTACCTAAACACAACACATCGATGAATGAAATAGACAACTATATAAGTCCCCAAATAGATCTATCTGAATTATTTCTTTAAATTTTTTATTATAGACGAACTTGATGAGAGGGATATGCTTCTTCCAATAACCAATGAAATCCAAGACACATTCTCGGAGGATATCCTCTAGAACTTGTATTGTATGTTCTAATTGCCTGTAGGTATGAGGGTGAAAAGTTGATCTTAGAAGCACTTGAGTTCCATTAGCCTTATATAATCCCTACCAGAACGGTGAAGTAAAACAAGCATCTCTATCTGAAATGATTTTGTGAGTTACCTTGTGGATTCGTATGGTCTCATGGACATATAGTCTTACCGGCTCAGGAATTTAGAAAGTCTCTTGAACAAGAATGAAGTGGGATTTTTTTGTAAGTTGGTCAATGACTACCAAGATAGAATATCTTCCCCTCAGTGAACTAGGTAAGATGACTAAAAAATACATGGAAACTGATTCCCATTTATATTACAGGACTCGAAGTGGCAATATAAAGCCTGCTGGACTTTGGTGGTCTACCATCACCTGATGATAGGTGGAACACATTTTGATAAAAACTACTATCTAACATTTCATCCTTGTCCACCGATACTGGTGTTGTGTATCTCGATACATCTTGGAGATTCCAGGAGGAAATACCCACTAAAAAGAGTGGGACTCTTAATCAACTCATTTCTCAAATATTTTGGAACCCGGATACACCCACATATATGAAGGGTGTCATCTCTATCCATAGACCAATCCTGAGGTAGGTTATCTCCTAATATACTCTCACTGATTACTTAGCCTTCAGTATATGAATACTATATACTCTTTAGCTTATCAAGGAGGGATGAAGAAAATGTCAAGGATGAGAGGTAGGACTGTACATGACTATCATGAAACTCAATATGTAGTTGAGGAAAGAGGAAAATTAATTTCCTTTCATCACTGGATTCCCGTACATCCTTTGTTTGGGTTTCCATGCTCAATGTTACTTCAACTACATTGCCTTTTCTAGGAACTTAGGTGAGATCAAAATAGAAAACTATAGATATTTGACCCATATCTTCTACCTGAGGTTCATGAAACATTGATAAAATATATATTTGAGGCTCTTGTAGTCTGTGTGAACCACAAAGTTCTCACCCAATAGATAGTGTCTCCAGTAACATCAGACGTGGACAACTACTATCAGTTTGAGGTTGTGTGTTGGGTATTTTCTCTCATGAGGACTCAATAGCCGAGATCTATATGCAATGAATTTTTCCTTCTACATAAACATTGATCCTAGGCCAATTTATGATGCATTATAAAAGATGATATAACCTATTCCTAGATCTAGAAAAGTCAGAATAGGTGCAAATAAAATCCTCCCTTTTAACTCCTGAAAGGATTTATCACATGTTTCAAACCATATTAAGTTGACACCATTTTTTAAGGCCAGAAATATGTGAATTAAGATGTGATAAGTCTTGTATAATACACATGTAATATCCAAGAAGCCTCAAGGAACATTGTATGTCAAACAAATTTTGGGGTTCTCCCAGGAAACTACCACACTAACCTTTTCTAGATCAATATATATTCCTAATTCTGAGATAATATGACTCGGGATGTGAACTTTTGTAACACCCCAAGCTTCCACGGTACGCTTCTCTTTGAATAATTCAGAAGCATGTGTTGTATGCAACTTCAAGTTCTAACACACACGACAACCAATCAAACTAGCCATTATGAATAGTAATACCCAATTTTTGAAATTTTATAAATTTTATCTCTAAAAATGGACATCATTTTTGCATTCAGAATATCGAAATTAGCCTAGGGTAAAATTTTGGAACTTTTCAGCAAACTTTTATATTTTGATGAATAGTGAAAATTACTAAATTTTAATTAAAAACAAATTTTTTAATAAAAATAATTAGTAGTGATAAATTAGTAATTTGAGTGGTTTTAATGTATATTTAGAATATATTTTTACCATTTAATACAATTTTGTTCATTGGACATAATTTCACATTTAAACTCGACATAAACAACTTTCAATATTTTGATAGTTATTATCTCTTATAAACACGCGTTTTGTTTTAACAATGAGAATTAATTTTAAATTAATTTATTCTACTTCTGTGTTTTGAATTTAGAAATATGGATTCCATATTTGGAATCAGAAGGTCCAAATTATGTAAATAGGTAACTTTTATTTTTATACATTTTGAATAATTAATTCGGTAAATATTTTATTTACCAAGGTTAAAGGGTAAATCCAGTAAATAAGTGTAAAAAATAATATTATAATAATATTAATTTACCATAAAACGTGTCCTAAACCTATTTGTTGATACATTTCCAACCATGGGAATCTTTGGGTTGATTTTGGGACCCCATGGATCCACTTGTAAGTGATAATGACACATTATATTAATTAAGTTAAAGTAAATACAAAAATGACATAAGCATATATCTTTTAGAAATTTTTTTTACATAAGGTTTTATATATTATATTTTAGACTATAAATATTAATTATAAATATAAAAATATTTCCAACATAATAGTATTTTATTTAGAATTTTTAGACATTGAATAATTAAATTTATTTACGACACAATAATGATGCAGTATTTTCCTTATTAACAGAAGAATCAAATAATTGGTATTATAAATATTAAAATAAATATAATTTGAAAGTTTTGATGCCATAAAAGAATTTTATTGATTAATATGACATGTTATTATTTATTAAATTAATTTTTTTTCTAATTAATAATGTTTTTAAAACTATAACAAAAACCAATTATTAAATAGTGTCAAAATTTGACATAAAAGGGTTTTTAAAAAAAACATTATATTATTAATTGATATTCTATTCCTTAAAATCTAAGGTTCGGCCAAAGGACTTATATCATGATATGTGTATCATTGATGGACCACTTGGGGGTCTCTTGGATGTATATATTAAGTTTATTAACTATATAATATAAAAAATACAAAGTGAAATGGTAAATGTCAAACAAATTAACTAAGAGTTAAAACTAAAAGATAAGGTTAATATAATGACCCAAACCTGTATAAAATCAATTGGTTGAAATTATTTCTACCCAAATCCACCTTATACTTTTAATAATCCACTTTGGAGCCATTATAAATTAAATATGAATTTATTATAAAATAATACTTTACGTTTTTCCTAATGAGCCCCTCCTCCCCCTTATAAAAGGACACAACTTCTAACCAATTATTCACACCGTCAAAGCCTTTTTTTCGACAAAACTCTTAAAAAATACCCTCTTAAGTATCCTCCATTAATCCTAAATCCCTTTCTTTAGTCAGAAATCCATCCTAAAGAGCCATTTTGAACAAATCAAATGGAAGAACCCGAAGAAGAGGTGATGTTTTCACCACCCTATTTCAAGTTACTTTCTTCTTCAACTTCTTATTTCTTAGTTATTTCCATTATAAAATAATAACTCCAGTATCTTCTATATATTTTTATGTTATTACAAATATCGTACAATCATATTCAGTATTCTATCCACCCTTTGAATGACGTGTCACCATACGTGAGTATGTACGGTCTACCATCTCCACGTCGTGGTGTAATTGTTATTCAAAACATTATTCTTTTGATGGGTATAATAATGATGTGTCATTCATTTAAATAATAAATATAACATGATAATGATTCTGTATATATGATATACCATCCAATTAAATATTATTTTAAAATCAAAATAATGATATTGTCGCTCGTGCGTACGTACGGACTACCGTCTCCACTAACGCGATGAGATTCATTCCCCATCGTATCCATTCAAGTTTAATTCTCACTTGATGATTAAAAATAATTTTTAAGGAATTGATATCATTCTGGATATGAATAATATACATCCAATCCATAAAAAATATGGCTCAAATAACAAAGAATATAAAGAAAGAAGAATTTGTTAACACCCGAAACGATGATAATACTATGATATTATTAACAAGTCAATGTTAAAAGATCATATACGTATCATATTAATGTATATGTTTCTCATATAATTTAGTAACACTTATTTCACCATTATATAGGAGGTTAACCAACCCTCAACTAAGGAAAATTACAAGGTAATGGTTTATTTCACAATCTCTTCATTATCTGTGGTTGTTTATACGTAATTATCTACTAGGACCTCTTTATCATCCACATCTGTGTTTCTTAATAATATATTTCAAAACATTCTTAATATTTTATAGACTATGGGTTACAGTTATTTATACCCTTGTTGAATTTTTATAAGATGTTTATAAAGGAATCTTTCCATCGTTTTCCAAACGAGGTTCTTTTTAACCTTTTCGACAAAATTAACGTAAGAATGTATTTTTTTAACTTATATAGTAGGTGCAACTATTTTCTACCGTTATAAAATCGTCGAAGCATCACTTACAATATTATAAGAATATTTTCAAATTAAATGTTTTATTTTATAATTATGAGACTCTTAAATTATTTCAAAATACAAAGAGATATTTCTCTAAAAAGAGATTTGATTTAATCTATGTCAACATCCTTTGACGGATTTTAAGTTTATTTTGAGTTGATTTATTATGATGAAAAAGTTACATATTTTATTGAAGGTTTTGTGATATTTTTTACTATGGATTTGATATTGTTAGACTATTCATTATTTATGGTTTATGTATTGACATTTAGTATGCTAGTTTTAATACGAATGTTTACGATATGTTTAAACCTTTTAATATGAGGAATGTATTGGACTTAGTAAGTGACGGTTGGAGCCCACTATAGCTCCTTGATGCATCGGAAGGTCTCATGAGACAACTAGACGTGGAATTGGATGACGCCATTTCCCAGTTTTATTTATGGTTTTGGCCGAGGCCTTAATCATTTTTAGACGTGCTGGCCGAGGCCTTGACAAAATGTTTTAGAATGTCCGGCATTATACATTCCCTCATTATGGAAGTAATATTGATGGTTCATGTGGTCATTCAACTAGTAGAATACCAATGATTATGTTTTATTATGGCATTATTTAATCATCTCATATTCATTCCATAAAGGTATTCATCTTTATTATTGGTAATGTCATGTGGTTTCAATTATTTACCATGCTTAATATTTATGACATTTTCCGCTGTATTACTTACCCTTACTGAGCATTTGAGCTCACCCCTTTCTTATGTTTCATTTATCCCAGATATACAGAAGTTAGTTATGAGTGACCAGAAGGCATAATCTAGGAGGCTTGGATGTTTCTATTGAAATATATTTGTGTTTTATTTCTTTTCAATTTGTAAAGTTAAACTTATGTATGAATCTTGTTTCCAATAATACTAAACAGATCGGTCTTTAGAGACTTGATTTCCTTATGATCATGCCAATGATAAATAATAATGTACCAACTCTGGGTAACTGGGGTCGGGGCATTATAGTTGGTATCATAGGATGTTTAGTATAGACCTTGGAAACTAGATTTAGATAAACTCTGATTAGAGAACATAGACCTAAGATGGACTGTGAGGATTAGTATAGAAGAACTTCCCAGAGTTTCAGTATTGTAATGATTTTGTGAGTTTTCCGAGAAATACATCCCTGTCTGGATACGAGCAGTTAGAGGCTGCTATGACACAAATATACATAGGGGTAAAACCTGAAAACACCGCACATAGAAAGACTCAAACGGGAACTAGTGCACGACAACGAGCTTTGCTGCACTCTTGGTTACGACACTCCCAGGGGATATGTTTAGGATAATTATCATTTCCATTAAAAACCATTATGAAGGGTTTATGAGTATATAATTCCTCATTGAAAACATTTTTATGATTATGGATTATATCCATAAATAGTTAAATTTATGTTATGTGTTTTACAAGTATGAAATTATGTATTTTGATTCATAAACTGATCTAGTTTATGCCATTGTTTAGAAATGGTGCCAAGTGGAAGAAATGGAACCTGTATCAATGCATGCACTCCATGTAGGGATTTCCCTCCTTCTCAAGATAATTATAGTGGAGCTGGTGATGCAACTGGTGCTGATCACCTAATCACCATACTGGGACAACTCACTGAGGTTATGAATACTAACCTTACCTGTATGGAGAACCCTGATCCACAACATGGAGGATCAATGATAGATCAATTTAGGAGGAATCATCCACCAAAATTCAATGGGAATAAAAATCCCTTAGTAGTTGAGCAATGGATATATTCTTTAGAGAAAATATTCCATGCCTTGGGGAGTAGTGAAAGGGAAAAAGTTATCATGGCAGTTTACTGCCTCACTGGAGATGCTGATCAATAGTGGGCATTGATTCAAAACATGAAGTAAGATGATGAAGTATCAAATATATAATGGAGGGAGTTCAAAGATGTTTTTTTATAAAAATACTTTCCTCATGACAGTTGAGCAGATATGAAAAGCCAATTTCTGAGTCTGAGACAAAAGGAGGATGAGAATGTCGCAAAGTATGAGGCTAACATTACAAGGTTAGAAAGGTATGCTGCAGATTATATACATAACCCAAGAAGTAAGATTAACCATTTCTTTGATGGGTTAAAACTGTTTCTCCGTCGAGAATTGGTGTCAAAATCCTTCTCGTTATATGAAGATATTGTCTTTTGTGCTATCAAGACAGAAAAAGAATTCTCTAAGTCTTATGACTTTAAATCAAAGCAAGAGAAGGAGAGATCTGCTGAACACTCTGGGAAAAGAAATAAGGAAACAGGGAAGAAGGGAAGAATTGGATTTCCACCTTGTGATAATTGAAGAAGGAAGCACCCTGGTGCCTGTTTAAAAGGAAAAGGAGTATGCTACAGGTGTGGAAAGAAAGGCCATCTAGCTGGTGATTGTAAAGGAAAGAAATATGCTACCAATTTTCAATGCTACAATTGCATGGAGATGGGAAATTATGAAAATGAATTTCCTATGAATCAGGGAAACATACCTCAGAAAAGGCCTAGGGACCAAGGAAAAGCTTATTCAATCACTACTGCTGAGGTTTAAGCTCAGAAATACGTAGTGGTAGGTAATTTAATGGTTTCCTCAAGTTTAGAAAATGATTTATTTGATTCTAGATCATCTCATTTTTTATATCTTCCCAGTTTGCTAAGAAAATTAGATATTTCCAATTTGATTTATTAAGGGAGTTGTCAGTCAAAACTCTTAACTGAAGTATCATTGCAAAAAAGTTATCTGAATCAGTCCCCATTAGAGCACATAAATGTTCTGTATATGCGGATCTCATCATCATACCTATGATTGAATTTTATATAATCCATGGTATGGATTGGATTTCGGACCATGATGCAAAAATTTATTATAAGAAGAAGGAGGTTACTATTTTTGATAATGGTGATAAAGAACACCTTATCTTTAGAGAGGAATCATCACCCGCTAATTCTTACCTAGATCCACCCCCAATAGCTCAACTAAATTCAATTATTGGGGAGGAAGAGAATGAAATGACTGTGGGTGAGGAATGGAATGTTCAAATAGAGGATGTACCTATTGTGAAAGAATATGTAGATGTGTTTCCAAAAGATTTACCTAGACATCCTCCAGAACGAGAAGTTGAGTTTTCCATTGATTTAATTCCTGGATCAAGGCCTATATCGAAGACCCATTATAGAATGGCCACTGTAGAACTAGTTGAACTAAAGAAACAACTAGAGGAATTGAGTAATAAGAGATTTATTCACCCTAGTGTTTCTCCATGGGGAGCCTCTGTCCTTTTTGTTAAGAAGAAATACAGATCTATGAGTTTATGTATTGACTACAGGAAAATCAATTCCATAACAATAAAGAACAAGTATCCCCTACCTCGCATTGATGATTTATTTGATCAACTGCATGGAGCTCAATACTTTTCAAAAATCGACCTTCGATCTGGATACCATCAGTTGTGTGTAAAGAAGGAAGACATTCTGAAGACAGCATTTCGAACCAGGTATGTGCATTACAAGTTTACAGTAACACCTTTGGGATTGACTAATGCACCCTCTGTGTTCGTGGATCTAATTAATAGAGTTTTCAAGGAATATCTCGGTGCTTTTTTGGTTGTATTTTTTGATGATATCTTGGTATACTCCAAAAGATACACGGATCATGAAAATCACTTGCGTATTATCCTGAAGACTCTTTGAAGATATGAATTATATGGGAAGTTTAGCAAGTGTGAATTCTGGATTTAGGAGATTTCTTTTCTTGGCCATATTGTCTCTAAGGATAGAATCTCTGTTGATCCTTCTATGAAAAGAGAAATCCAAGAATGTCCTGCACCGATGAGTAAAACTGAGGTACGTAGTTTTATTGGCTTAGCAGGTTATTATCGATGTTTCGTCCAGAACATTGCCTGATTGTCTAACCCATTATCGAAGTTCACACATAAAGGGTTTATTTTTTTTTGGAAAAAAGAGTGTGAAGAATATTTTGAAGAACTGAAGAAAAGATTAGTGAATGCTCCAATATTGACTCTACCATTGGGGAATGATGGGTTTGTTATTTATAGTGATGCATCGAATAAAGGACTTGGTTGTTTCCTTATACAGAATGATAGAGTTACTACCTATGCATCCCGACAGTTGAAAATTAATGAGAAAAACTATCCTACTCATGATCTAGAGTTAGCATCTGTGATATTTTCTTTGAAGATATGGATACACTACCTCTATGGTGAGATTTATACTGATCAAAAGAGTTTGAAGTATATTTTCTCACAAAAAGAACTCAACATGAGGCAAAGGAGATGGATGGAATTACTCAAGGATTATGATTTCACGATAAACTACCACCCAGGGAAGGAAAATAAGGTGGCAGATGCTTTGAGCAGAAAATATCATGGATTTTTGAACAATATGAGAATTGAAAGGGATCTATTTTTCATGGATCTAGTAATGATGGACATGGGAATAACCATGGAGGGTGAAACATCAATGCTTTTTCAAATGGTTAGCAAACCATCTTTACAAGAAAATATTAAGAGTTCTTAGAACGATGATAAAGAATTTCAAAAGAAGATCAAAGCTATGAATCATGGGAGATTGAGAGACTTTGTGTATGAAGAAGGAATTTTAAAATATGGGAAGAGGATTTGTGTTCCCGATATACCTGATCTGAAAAGGGAATTGTTAGATGATGCTGATAGAACAAATTTCTCTATACACCCTAGGAGCACCAAAATGTATAGAGATTTGAAGATACATTTTTGGTGGGACAACATGAAGTGGGAGATTGCTGATTTTGTGTCAACATGTATGGTTTTTCAATAAGTGAAAGCTAGAAGGAAACATCTTGGAGGAGTCATGCAACCTCTTCCCATACCGGAGTGGAAATGGGACAATATTACGATGGACTTTTTCATGGGGCTACCAAAGACTCCTAGAAGGAATGATGCAATATGGGTTATTGTTGATCATCTTACCAAGTGAGCATATTTTCATGCTATAAGAGAGGATCTACAACTTGAATGTCTAACAGGACTTTATATTAATGAAGTTGTAAGACTTCATGGAGTACCCCTATCGATTGTTTCTCATCATGATCCCCGTTTCACTTCAAGATTCTGGAAAAGTCTTCAGAAGGCCTTGGATACTGAACTCCGTTTGAGCACTGCCTACCACCCTCAAACATATGGACAATCAGAATGGTCTATTCAAACCTTAGATGACATTTTGAGATCATGCTCACTTGACTTTCAGGGTATGTGGGTTCAATATTTACCTCTGGTGGAATTTTCCACATAATAATAGATACCATTCAAGTATTCATATGGAACCATATGAACCGTTATACAGAAAGAGATGTCGCACACCAACATGTAGGGATGCTGTTGGTGAGAGAAAACTCGTATGCCCAGAACTGGTGGAGGAAACGATGGAAAAGGTGAAGGTAATCCAAAACCACATTAAAGAAGCTCAAAGTAGGTAGAAGTGCTATGCTAATAACCGAAGGAAGGATTTGGAATTTTAGGTAGGAGATCATGTTTTTGTGAATGTATCTCCTTGGAAGGGAGTTATAAGTTTCGGTAAGAAGGGTAAATTGAGTCCCAGGTATATCGTACCATTCAAAATTCTAGAACGAATTAGGGCTGTAGCTTACCTATTGGAAATTCCACCAAGTCTCTCCAAAGATCACGATGTGTTCCACCTATCACTGTTGAGAAAATAAATGCCTGACCCAACGCATGTACTCACCTATGAGGAATTAGAACTAGAACCCGATCTATCTTATTGCGAAGAGCCTGTAAAGATTCTTGATATGAGAGAACAAGTGTTGAGAAACCGGATGACTCATCTGGTAAAAGTTCTATAGAGAAACCATATGATGGAAGAGGCAACATGGGAACCCGAGGAACTCATGATGAGACCCAATCAAGTCTTTTCACACGGTAGTATTCTAGAAATTTCGAGGACGAAATTATTTGAAGGAGGGGAGAATGTAACACCCCACGCTTCCACGGTATGCTTCTCTTTGAATAATACAGTAGTGTGTGTTGTAAGCAACTTCGAGTTCTAACACACACCACAACCAATCAAACTAGTCGTTATGAATAGTAATACCCACTTTTTGAAATTTTATAAATTTTATCTCTCAAGATAGGCTTTATTTTTGGATTCGGAATATCAAAATTATCCTAGGCTGAAATTTTGTAACTTTTCGGATAACTTTTATATTTTGATGAATAATAAAAATTACTAAATTTTAATTAAAAAAACAATTTTAATCAAAATAATTAATAGTGATAAATAATAAATTTGAGTGGTTTTAAATTATATTTAGACAATATTTTTACCATTTAAAAAAATTTTGGTCATTGGACATAATTTCACATTTAAACCAGACATAAATAGCTGTCAATCTTTTGATAGTTATTATCTCTTAAAAACATGCATTTTGTTTTAACAACGAGAATTAATTTTAAATTTATTTCCGTCACTTCTATGTTTTGAATTTAGAAATATAGATTCTATATTTGGAATCCCGATTTTTAAATTGTGTAAATAGTTAACTTTTATTTTTAGTCATTTTGAATAATTACTTCGGTAAATATTTTATTTACCATGGTTAAAGGGTAAATCCGGTAAATAAGGGTAAAAAAATAATATTATTATAATATTAATTTACCCTAAAACGTATCCTAATACTATTGGTTGATACACTTCCGACCATGGGAATCTTTGGGTCGATTTTGGGACCGCATGGATCCACTTGTAAGTGATAATGACACTTTATATTAATTAAGTTAAAGTAAATACAAAAATGACATAAGCATATATCTTTTAGAAAAACAAATTTTAAATAGGGTTATGTATATTATATTTTCAAATATAAATATTCATTATAAATATAAAAATATTTCCCACATAATAGTATTTTATTTATACTTTTTAGACATTAAATAATTAAATATATTTATGACACAATAATGATGCACTATTTTCCTTATTAATGAAAGAATCTAATAATTGGTATTATTAATATTAAAATAAATATAATTTGAAATTGTTGTGCCATACAAGAATTTTATTATTTAATATTACATGTTAGGATTTATTAAATTAATTTTTTTTCGAATTAATAATATTTTTATGACTTTATCAAAAATCAATTATTAAATAGTGTCAAAATTGACATAAAAGATTTTTTAAAACAAATATTATATTATTAATTGATATTCTATTCTTAAAAATCTAAGGATTGGCCAAAGGACTTATATAATGATAGGTGTATCATTAATGGACCATTTGGGGGTCGCTTGGATGTATATTGTATGTTTATTAACTATATAATATAAAAATACAAAGTGACATGGTAAATGTAAAACTAATTAACTAAGAGTTAAAACTAAAATATATGGTTAATATAATAACCCAAACCTATATAAAATCTATTGGTTGAAAGGATTTAGACCCATAACCACCTTATAATATTAATAATCCACTTTGGAGTCATTGTAAATCGAATATAAATTTATTATAAAATAATACTTTAAGTTTTTCCTAAAGAGCCCCTCCTCCCCCTTATAAAAGGACACCAATTCTATCCAATTCATCACACCTTCAAAGCCTTTTGGTTCGGAAAAAATCTACTCAAATACCCTCTAAACTATTCTCCATTAATCCTAGAGGCCATACATTAGTCATAAATCCAACCTATAGAGCCCTTTTGATCAAATCAAAATGAAGAACCCGAAGAAGAGGTAATGTTTTCACCACCCTCTTTCAAGTTCCTTTCTTCTTCAACTTCTTCTTTCTATGTTATTTCCATTATAAAATAATAAATCCAGTATCTTCTATATACTATGATGTTATTATAAATATGGTACAACCATATTCAGTATTCTATCCACCCTTTGAATGGCATGTCACCATACATGCGTACGTACGGCCTACCGTCTCCACGTTGTGGTGTAATTGTTATTCAAAACATTATTATTTGGATGAGTATAATAATTATGTGTAATTCATATAAATAATAAATATAACATGATAATTATTCTGTATATATGATATACCATCCAATTATATATTATTTTAATATAAAAATATTGATATTTTCGCTCATGCGTACGTACGGACTACCGTCTCCATGAACGCGATGTGATTAATTCTCCATCGTATCCATTCAAGTATAATTATCATTTGATGATTAAAAATAATGTTTAAGGACTTGATATAATTCTGTATATGAATAATATAAATCCCATCTATATCAAATATGGCTTACATAACAATGAATATAAAGAAAGACGAATCCGTTAACACTCGAAACAATGATAATACTAAGATATTATTAACAAATCAACATTAAAATATCATATATGATATCATATTAATGTATATGATTATTGTATAATTTAGTAACCATTATTTCACCATTATAAAGGATTTTAAACTACCCTAAACCAAGTACAATTACAATGTAAGGGTTTATTTCACAATCTCTTCATTATCTGAGCTTGTTCATACGTAATTATCTACTGGGACCTCTTTGTCATCCACATCCATGTCTCTTAAAAAAGTATTTCAAAACATTCTTACTATTTTATAGACTATTGGTTAAAGTCATTTATACCCTTTTTTATTTTTTATAAGATTTTTATAACGGAATATTTCTGTCGTTTTCCAAACAAGGTCCTTTTTAACCTTTTCGACAGAATTAAGGTAAGAATATCTTTTTTTAACTTATACGGAGGGTGCGGCTATTTTATACCATTATAAACTCGCCGAAGCTTCCCTTACAATATTATAAGAATATTTTCAAATTAATTGTTTTATTTTATAATTATGTGACTCTTAAATGATTTCAAAATACAAAGAGATATTTCTCTAAAAAGAGTTTTGATTTCATCTATGTCAACATCCTTTGATGGGATTTATGTTTATTTGGAGTTGATTTATTATGATGAAAAAAATCCATATTTTATTGAATGTTTTGTGATATGTTTGAATGTGGATGTGCTATTTTTATACCATTCATGATTTATGGTTAAATTATAGACATTTCGTATGCTAGTTTTAATATGAATTTTTATGATATATTTAAACCTTTTCATATGAGGAATGTATTGGACTTAGTAAGTGATTAGTGGAGCCCGCTATAGATCCTCGATGCATTGGTTGATCTCATGAGACAACTAGACGTGGAATTGGCCAAGGCCATTTCCCAATTTGATTTATGTTTTTGGACGAGGCCTTAATCATTTTTAGAGGTCTTGTCCAAGGCCTTGAAAAAATGTTTCAAAATGTCTTGCATTATACATTCCCTCATTATTGAAATAATATTGATGGTTCATGTGGTCATTCGACTAGTAGAATACCGATGATTATGTTTTATTATGGAAATATTTACTCAGCTCATATTCTTTCCATAATAATATTCATGTTTATTATTGGTAAAGGCATGTGGTTTCAATTATTTACCATACTTAATATTTATGTCATTTTCCGCTGTATTGCTTACCCTTACGGAGCATCTGAGCTCACCCCTTTCTTATGTTTCATTTTCCTAGGATATTAAGAAATTAGTTATGAGTGACCAGCAGGCATAATCTAGGAGGCTTGGATGTTTCTAATGAAATATATTTGTGTTGTATTTCTTTTCATGTTGTAAAGTTGAACTTATGTATGAATCTTGTTTCCAATAATAATAAACTGATTGGTATTTTGAGACATTATTTCCTTATGATCATTCCAATGATATTTAATAATGCACCGACTCTGGGTAACTAGGGTTGGGGCGTTACAAATTTTTTAATCTAGAATTTGAACTTAGCAAGCTTGGCATAAAGCTATTTCTCTCTTAGTGTACTCAAAATGATGTAAAGTTGTTTTGAAAGGTTGCTATGACTATGAAAATACAACAAGATGTAGTCCCAAAAGACCATGGAAAAAGAATCCAAATGGGGGTGGAATTCCTTATTCATCAGATCCATGAAAATGGTTGGGGAAGTTGTAAGATCGAACAACATAATATGGTAATCATATTGACCATAAGTACATAAAAAATATCCACGAAGTATGTCTAATGGTCTGACTCGCACCTGATGATAACCTGATCTCAGGTAGATCTTAGAGAATTTCTTTCTTCCTCAGATCTAATCAAATAGAACATATGTTTGAGAAAGTGGATAATGGTTCTTGACCATAAGATTGCTCAACCATCTATAACCCATGCATAGATTTATGGTTCCATTCTCCTTCTTGGAGAAAATAATGGGAGAAACCTAAATGGATGTAATAGGAAATATAAATCCCTTGTCATATAAATCCACTAACAAACTCTTGATCTCTTGAAGGAATGTTTCAACCATCATATACGGATGAATGGACACAGGATCAGCTCTTGTAACAAGATCAATTATAAACTCTACTTCTCTATTAGGATATAAGCTAGAAAAATCACCAGGAAAGACATCTCTGAAACAGTCCAATACTGGAGGATAATTATCTTTTTGTAAACCTTGATCCTCTCTGAAGAGATTTTCAATCTAGGCATTCACTCCATATAACCCATGATGCTCTAGCCCAGGTCTACAAGCTTGGTCATCCCGCACACCCTTGTAGAAAACCGATACCCTCTCGTGATATAAAATATACCTTATGGAGATAGTACACTACAAAATCATTATAGTAAACCAAGGAATCCATCCCATGTATGAAATAAAATCACATCATCTCAAGAAAAAATAGGTTACATAAGAAAATATAATAACCTACATCATGGGGGTAGTCCCTACACTTGAGTATACCCTCTTTTCATACCCCTAATGACATATCTAAGGTCATTACACCATAGTAATAATATATCTCCAGAATGAGACATTCCATAATAGATACAGAGATAAAAGAGTTCAATGAAACTTTATCAAAAAAGTAGATAATATAGTATAGTAAACTAGAATACTACCTCATACTATAGATGGACCCACAGCTTGATCCTCAGGTATCGACTGTATTGCATGCAATTGACTTGATACACAACCATGTGCAATCTATCGACTACCACATTCATAACTACTCTGCCGAAACTATTAGTGATCAGGGGTATGGCTACCATGGCCATGACCTCCCTCTTGGCCAGACCTACCAGTGCTATTCCAACTCCCCACCTGAAAAGACATAAAAGAAATTTCCCCTGAAGGTGCAGGTGGTGCTGATCATTTTCCACTCAAAGCTAGTGGAAGGGTTCTACAAAAATTCTAAAGATGCCCCATATAACCATAATCCCGACACTCTAGTGGGTCTCTATCACACTGATGCTTTTATTTCCCCTATCATCTACATCGATGTCACACTTTAGAGATATTAAAATATACACTTTGGTTGTCACTGCCTTAATGAGAATCCTCGAGAGAACGCTTCCTACCACCAGAAGAACTACTAGGCTGTCGCAACATAGATCCTTTAAACTAGGTACTATTGTGGTCCCTCATGTAACACTTTGTTATTGGATCATAATTTACTACTATAGAAAAATTAGGTATGAAAAAGACATTCACATATATACGGATGTCATACTGAATCCCACACTTGAAACGTCTATCTTGTGAAATCTCATCACAGGATTGAAGAAGTGCGAATATATTAAACTCCGTGAAATGTGATGAATAATCCATGCCTATCATATAACCCTACTCAAGGTGCAGGAACTCTCTGGATCTTCCATCTCTCATCATCTGAGGAAATAATTGATCATATAAGGACGTTTTCAAATTATCCTTAACATGCCTTGATGAAGACCAACCTAAGTAATCATAGCCCACCAATGCATGGATAAATCTTGAATCTTGTATGTGGAAATATTGACACTCTACTTAGGAGGCATCTACAGATGGTCAAATATAGATAAGATGTCCCCTAACAAAGACTCAACATCCTACAGAGCACCATCCCCTAAGAATGTAGGAGGATGTTGATACTAGAACTCTTGAGTTAGATTATCCAACACAGGTGCAAGCCATGGAAACCATTCATGGATTGCCACAGATATAGGAAAATATCCAAAACTTTGGTATTAGTTCCCAAATTAGGCATAGTAGGCAGTACCTTGAGTGGTACTCCTAGATTTTGGAGTGGTGGATCAAGGTCCACCACATCTAGGGAATGGTCTTCACCATCATCATGGCATATGATACGAGGACTTATTGGAAGAATTGGTCTAAAAATGACAAGTACATGGTTTAGAATAAGAAAAAATAGAAAGATAACATCACTAGAGGAGGCTGAACATAAGAAAACTCACTACCCAATGCATAATACCCCAACTGACAACTTAGTCATCCAGGAATTGGTAATTTCTCAAGAATAAGTTTCATTTGAAATTAAATATAATTACTAGGTTCACTCATTTACCTTTCATAAATATGATTTGGTGAGATAAGGATGTGCAACAATTTTATATTAGATTTCATGATTCACTTATAATAGACAATGGTTTCTATTGAATTAGTTCCCATACACCTATCACCTGAAAAGACACCCATTTATTTGTATCACAATGGATCGACTTGGTAAATTACACATAGCAAACCATGAGGGCCCATACACCTCATGAATTGAGATAGACAATAACTCAATCATAACCAAGAGTAATACAAGTATAATCTCACTTTCACAATATCAATCCACAATCATATACATATCAAGCAATGAAAAGTAGTGAAATGAAACTATATTTCATATAAATATGCATGACATGCGAATTATAGGTTCCTATTATGATGCATGTAACAATGCTCCTTTCCCTCATATCATTGATCCAAGGATGAGAAAAATCCTCAAATAGAGTAATAATTCATTACTTCACACAATATGTATGTCACTCAATGGGGAAATAACATCAACTATAATAGGAAAAAGTAGATAAATTATTATAATTTTATGAAACTTAGATTCTAAGTCAAACATGGGTTCGATACGCCTAAGCATGACTTATGACTATGTACCCAAAATTTATAATCTCCAATATATTGTCTCTAAATAGTAATAAAAGAATGGAAACCTCCTCTGGTACCACTTTGTGATGCTTGAGACATGGATTCTACTCTATGGGTGGCCTTGGCCTAGTGTGTCACATGGCCTCAAGCGCATATCCCCGAATGGAAGAGGTTTCCAACTAGAAGCAAGGGCTTAGATTGTTCATATGGGTAGACTATTCCCTACTTACCAAAGTGTTTCACAGTAGATTGATGTAAATATCAGTAAATAGAGGATGAAATATATGTAAACTGAAGACATAACAAAAAAATAGAGACAATAGTAATAATAAATGAAATAACTGGAATAGCATTCAACAATAGATGATATGTCATACCACTAGAAAACTATAAAATATTGATAAGATATACCAGGAATAACCTATTCAACATAAGTAAAAATGGAAATAAAATACTATCCCTTGTATCCCAAGTCCCAACTCAGTCTTATGTTCTCACGATCCATTGTAAAAAACAACAAATCAAGTGTTTGAAGCTGTATGCTTCCCTTTGTCAACACCTGCAACCATGTAATCTACTTCAGGTACCAAATGGTGCATGGAGAGGGCGTGAGATAAATCTCTGTGGGCCACCAATAATGGGGTCCATAAAATACTACCCTTTTAATGGAAATTTTATAGTGTGAAATCATTCATATATAATGTATACCAGTACAATGTAACTAAATACCCATGTACCTACTTCATCCAATAGTTGGCATTTGAACATGTCAAAAAATCACTATTGGATTATTACTAGTTTGTTAATAAGTCAAATGTTAGAAATTTAAAAGTTTTCATGTTGTAACAAGGAAACTTGTAATGTTATTTCATAGTGAATTCCCAAGGTAATAACCAAGGCGACATAAACCACAAGGGTTACCAACTCAGTAATAACTGTACCCTGACATGGGTAAAGAGTGTAATACAAGAAACATTTTCTAAGGCATTCCACAATAAGCCGCCTACTTAGTCTAAGGTGATTGTCAAAGGTCAAATAGGGCTATCTGGAGGCAGGGCCCTATGGGCTTTAACCATGGAACCTACTTGTTAATGTTGGATCCAAGAAGTCTATCTAAGGCATCCTGTAATAATATAGAGGGATCCTACGTTTTCATATCAGGAATCCAATAACATACAAGGACCAGGATCTTGGTTGGTCTCAACCTATGCAAGTCATATCATTGAATCAGAATGGGGTTCCCAAGTGATCATGGAATTCCCTTATTAGAATCCATGGCAAGATTGAGTCAGGCCATTCCAATTTGATTTTGAAGTCATGTAATATTTCATTTGGTTCAAACCTTGACATTAATTAGTGTAATAAGGTCAAGTAGCATACAACGCGTAGCTCAAGACTTGACTTTCATTAGTGCGATAAGGTCAAGTAGGATGTAACCTTTTAACTATGTCATTTGGTTCAACCCTCTCCTTTCATTAGTGTGACAAGGCCATGTAGAATGAAACCATTCATTTAATCTACTTAAAGCATATTCCATATTCAAGGTTCATTTCAATACATTATATTAATGTGGTAATGGGTGATACAAATATGCAAACTACAATTCATTTACATTTAAGGGCATGTCATATTCTTAGTTTAGTGGCCATTTCAAAATTCACATTTCATTATCAAATTGAAGAAATTACCTTAGGAGGGTCAGGTGGTGATCATACATGGTACATTCTATTGTGAATTTCACAATATAGATCAATCCACTTACTATAGAAAATCATACCCTTAGGAAGGTCATGCCAAGGCACACCCAAATGGTGGCACAAACATGTCAAAACACTAAACAAAAATTGTGTCATAACATCCTACATGGGATGAATGGATTTATGGTCGTAACAGCCAATAATTAATCACATATATGGAAGGAGAATATCCATATGGTTATAATGAGTATAATAATGGCTTATAAATACTTTTAATGACACCCAATGATATCAAGGGCCCCACACAACAATTACAAAATCAATGAACTTGAGGGATAAGTTATAGACTACAAGAAATAGGCTTGTAAAATCCTCCTCTGGTATTGGGCCTTGATTTCATTTAGATCAGCGTAGATCTATGAAAAAGAGAAAAACTCTCATACCCTGATTACTCATTCGAGAGAAAGAGATAAGGAGGATGGCTCATGCCGACTTGATTACTTACTCTTACACATCCAATGTGACGAACATAAGTTCTATTAGTTATTGGATGAAGGAGATCTCTCAATCCCTTGATTTAGCCTTAAAAAACCTCCAATTTGAGAGAGAAAGGGGAAAATCCCACTAGTTCATAGATTAGGGAATAGAAGTGGTTCTAATTAGACCATTAAGGGGAAATTGTCAAATTACCCATTGAAATAGAATTTTCAAGGTTTTCCTACATGGTTTTACAAATTGTGCACCAACTGTGCATGATTACCTAGACATAAGGGCACTTTTCACAATTAGGTTGCACGACCATGAACAAACGGTGCGAAGTGGTTCTTTTTAGAAATTTACCATCTGCACAGTTAGTAAAACCATGGGCCAACCATGAGACTTTTCCTAATCCCCCTAAAATATGAGTTCTAGGCTTTTAACATGCCCTGGATACCCTTGATACCTCTAATAACCCGTTAGGCATCTATATTTGGTCCAATATAAATATTTATATAGAAATTTTAATGGATTCATACTTGAGTGAAGAACCACGTTCTTACACTCCCTATGGAATAATAGTGTATAGTAACCATGATGGTCCTCATCATGGTGATAATACATTATAAGAAGAAGTGAATCCTATTTTAATTCTTATATTACGAATCCCCTCAAATATATTGGTTCTAAATGGATCATGATCGATTACACCCATGACATCAATCCCCACCAATATTTTTTTCTTCATTAATATTTTTTTTGGGTGATATTCATGGACTGAACCACCCTCTCATGGTGCATAACCTAACTTAATAAAATGTAATTTATAAAACACACCAATTTTTAATAAATCAATTGGAAAAAACCCTTGGGGTAAGATCATGTGGAAGTATTTCTCCTAGATATTATGAGGTTGACATGGATATTTGGAATGAATTAGACAAGGATAACAACTTGATCTTATTTAATCCCAACACCACTCGTTGATATAGAATCCCTAATGTTTTAAAAGGAGGGTTTATGAATGTCTAACACCAATTTTTCAGTTACTCTCCAACAACTAAAAAAAATTTACCACTTAACCAGGAGTATAGAAACCTTCTATAGGCCATAATAAATATATGTCATCAGAGTGAATTTTCATCATTCCCAGCTTCTTAGAACTAGAGATCAAACAAACACAAAAAAATATCATATAATATGCTTGTATCCACATCAAGGACGTACTTTGGTATAAATTTATTAATGCGTCATCAGATATGTGTATCTAGTAACAGGAGTAGTGTGAATAATTTCACATTATCTCATTTCAATGCTTGTGATTTCCTACAAAGAGAGCGTCCTCTAATGTTATTTTAATAAAAGTGGTGTTGGGACCAAATAATTCCAATATAAGTTGGGTCATTCAATAAGATCCTACTTATTATAAGGTAAAACATTTGTACAACATAGGATAATGAAACATCAATAGACTTCTATGCCAAGCCTCTAAAAGCGTCACATGAGTACCTCAATTGATAATGGATAAGTCCTCAACTGTGGGAAAACCTATGTTGATGAGCAGTTCGCATTCAGAAAATGAATTATACCTAACTTATTCTTGAGTGAATGGAAACCAAGTTACAAAGACAACTTTAGTAACTACTATTATGGGTATTCAAAATTGGAACCAACCCATATAGATAGGGTAATTTTACCAAAAACACCATCTTATGGGTCATCAAAACCTCAACAATACATAGTGGTGGTGGTGGTGAAAGGATTAGGTCAGCCCTAACCCTCAATAAAGGTAGAATTTTTACCATGTCCTCATATGATTTTGGTCTGTTCTAGGCTAGGTGGTGACCTCCAGTATCCATTACCCTCACTATTCTAAACATTTCATGAATCAACCCTATCATTCTGGGAACACTAAATATGGTTAGATGGGGAATCCATTGGTATCACTATCCACAAATTGCATCCACGGTAAACATGAGTGGAAAATGTTAATCATTCTCTAGGTCCTAAGGTGAAGTAATCTATTAAGAGAGAAGTTGAGATGGAGGGTCATGATGTGATTTTTGAATAAGGTACATGGTATGAAGATTCACTCTATTATTTAGATGACGATGAAGTGATTCCAACTGCCTAATATGCATTAAAAATTTCATCAGTGTTAATCTAAATAAAGGATACTGATTGAGATTGAGATGTTGACGAAGAAGCATTTTCATGCATCGTAGTTCACATTAAAACACATAATAAATGTTTACGCACTTATCCATAAAGGATGTCCCAAAACTCTTAGGCTCAAAATTTTCTATTTCCACCCCCTGATGGGATTAATCTAAAGATAAAGGGAAAGAAATGACTATAAACCACTCTACATTCAAAGAGGTCAATGTACTATATGCAAAAGAGAGTCTATCATTGTATGAGGATGAGATAGGCAACATGAAATGAATTCATGGTGAATTAACCATGGGGAATATTTTTGGCAATTACTGTAACGCCCCGACCCTAGCTACCCAGAGTCGGTGCATTACTTCGTAACATTGGCATGATCACAAGAAAGATCAAATCCCGAAAGACCGATTGGTTTAGTAGTCTTGGAAACACTAGATATAATCAAAAAGTTTTACATTACATTCCAATGTGAAAAACTACTACAACAACAAAGTCTTCATATCCACACTATTAACCCCTCATAATATCCCTGCAAGTCATTCATAATTTACCTCTTCACTACCTGGGAAAAATAAAACATAGAAAAGGGGTGAGCTCAAATGCCCAGTAAGGATAACAATATAGCGGAATATTCAAAATAAGCATAAACATTTAAGGCAATGCATTACTAAAACAAAAGCCTTTTAAAATTGAACTTCAACATAGTATGGCAAAAGTAAAATGAAATAATGCCATTTACTTGTTCACATGGATATTCTACTAATCGAATAATCACATGAAAAAATCAATAACCACTTTCATAATGTTGGAATGCATAATGCTAGACTATCATAACCACATAGCCAAGGCCTCGTGCCAAGACTACAAATAAGATTTTGTCAAGGCCTTGTGCCAAGACACTAGTTTGTCTCATGAGACCTACCGATGCATCGAGGAGCTATAGCGGGCTCCACCCGTCACTTATTAAGTCCAATGCATTCCCATATGAAAAGGTTTAAACATAACATAAACATTCGTATTAAAACTAGCATATGAAATGTCAATAATTTCACCATAAACTATGAATGGTATAAAAATAGCACATCCACAGTCAAACATATCACAAAACCTTCAATACAATATATATGTTTTGTATCATAATAAATCAACTTCAAATAATCTTAAAATCCATCAAAGTATGTTGACATAGATGAAATCAAAATTCTTTTTAAAGAAGTATCTCCTTTTATTTTGAAATCATTTAAGATCCATATAAAATAAAACATTTTCTTTGAAAATATTCTTATAAGCTTGTATGGAAAGCTTCGACGATTTTATAACGGCGGAAAATAACCGCACCCGCCGTATAAGTTAAAAAAAACATTCTTACCTCAATTCTGTCGAAAAGGTTAAAAAGGACCTTGTTTTGAAAACGACGGAAAGATTCCTTTATAAACCTCTTATAAAAAGTCAAACAAGGGTATAAATGACTTTAACCCATATTCTTGTAAATAGTAAAAATGTTTTGAAATACATTTCGAAGAAACATGGATGTGGATGATAAAGAGGTCCCAGTAGATTATTACGTATAATACAACCTCGGATAATGAAGAGATTGTGAAATAACCCTTACCTTGTACTTTTCCTTGGTTGGGGTAGGTTAACCTCCTGTATAATGGTGAAATAATTGTTATTAAATTATACAAGAATCATATACATTAATATGATATCATATATGATCTTTTAATATTGATTTGATAATAATATCTTAGTATTATCGCTGTTTCGGGTGTGAACTTACTTGTTTGCTTTTGTATGTTTTGTTACGTAAGACATGTTTGTAAAGGATAAGTTGTATATTATTCAAATCCAGAATGGTGTCAAGTCCTTAAACATCATTTTTAAATCATCAAATGATAATTATACTTGAATGGATACGATGGAGAATGAATCTCATCGCGTTCGTGGAGACGGTAGTCCGTACGTACGCACGAACGCTACTTCCATTTAATTTTTATTTTAAAAGAATCGAATACAAATGATACATAGGTATATTACTATTCCAGTATAATAGAATATTTTATATATGTTACTTAAGTTCATTAACACCATCCTTTATACGTTCCATGTGTGGTATGAACGAGTCATATCATTTTAAGGGGGCGGTAGTCCGCACTTCCTCAAATGAAATTATCGTATGTATATACAACATGAAACGAATAATGGTATGAAATAAAATGGAATTACAGAAGCTTATATATAAAATATATATCATTAATATCATATTTAATTACAGTTCCATCATAATGGCCACCATGAGAGGCGGTAAGATGTATTTGAACAATCATCGTTTCGTGAGGCGTTAGTTTGCCATCCACAGAAACATTATGTTCATCATCCATTAGATGGAGTTGTGTGTATGTGTAGTTTGAATCCTTCTTATAACAACATCCTAGTATATTGAGGATACTGGTGTTGTTACAAAATAAAGGAAATAAAAAGAGTTTGGGGGTTGAAGAAGCAAAATAAATGAAAATAATTTAAGAGAAATCGTTACCTTTAATTTAGGTAACTCACTTTGGTTGGAACCAAAGGACTTCTTGAAATGCTTTCTGCCTAAGGTGAAGCTTCAAGGAGGAGGAGAGGGATTTGGGGAGCTTAGTTGGGCAGAGTTTGGACGAGCCAAGTTGCTTGAGAGGTGTGAGGAAAAGAGAAGGAGGAGTGCCCTTTTATAAGAGGGGTGAGGGGCACTTTTGGAAAAGCTAGAAATATTAATTTATAATAAATTCATATTCGGTTTCCAAAGGCTCCAAAGTTGACTATTCAAAGGATGAGGTGGGGATAGGTCGAAAACAACTCATCCAATAGAATTTAGACAGGTTTGGGTACTTATATTAACCTTATCTTTAAGTATTAACTCTAAGTTAATTAGTTTCACTTTTACAATGTCTCTTTGTATTTTTATATAATATGGTTAATAAACTTACTATATACATCCAAGCGACCCACAAGTGGTCCATTAATGATTAACCTATCATAATATAAGTCTCTTGGCCGAACCTTAGATTTTTAGGAATTTAATATCAATTAATAATATAATATTTGTTTTAAGAACTCTTTTATGTCAATTTTGACACTATTCAATAGTTGATTTTTGTGAAACTCATAACAGATTGATTACTTCGAACAAAGTCAATTAAATCAATCCTAATATATCATATTATCCTAGAAAATTAGTGTAATTCATTAAAAGTTTCATATTATATTTATTTGGGTATTTATAATATCAATTATTTTATTTTTTTCACTATTATAGTAATTACTACATCATCGTTGTGTCATAAATAAAATAAATTATTTAATGTCTAAAAATTATAATTAAAACATCATTATGTAGGAAATCTTTTTATCTTTCTAATGAATATTTATAATCGAAAATACAACATGTATAACCCTATTTAAAAATTGTTCTTCTAAAAGATGTAAGCTTATGCCATTTTTATTTTTATTTTAACTTTATTAATATAATGTGTCCCTACCACATACAAGTGGCTCTAAGGGGTCCCCAAATTGATCCAAGGATGCCCATGGTCGGGTATGTGTCCACCAATAAGGTTAGGACACGTTTTAGGGTAATTTTGTATTATTATAATATTATTTGTTTAACACTTATTTACCGGATTTACCCTTTAACCATGGTAAATAAAATATTTACCGCAGTAATTATTCAAAATGTCTAAAAATAAAAGTTACCTATTTACACAATTTGAACATCCTGATTCCAAATATGGAATCCATTTTTCTAAATTCAAAACACAGAAGTGGCAGAAATTAATTTAAAATTAATTCCCGCTGTCAAAACAAAAAGCGTGTTTTTAAGAGATAATAACTATCAAAAGATTGACACTTGTTTATGTTTGGTTTAATTGTAAAATTATGTCCAATGACCAACATTATATTAAATGGTAAAAATATATTCTAAATATACTTTAAAACCACTCAAATTCATAATTTATCACTATTAATTATTTTGATTAAAAAAGTTGTTTTTAATTAAAATTTAGTAATTTTCACTATTCATCAAAATATAAAAGTTATCCAAAAAGTACCAAAATTTCACCCTAGGCTAATTTCGATATTACGAATCCAAAAATGAAGTCCATTTTGAAATATAAAATATATATGATTTCAAAATTTAGATATTACTATCCATAACGGCTAGTTTGATCGGTTGTGGTGTGTGTTAAAACTCGAAGTTGCGTACCACACACGCTACTGTTTTATTCAAAGGAAAGCGTACCGTGTAAGCTTGGGATGTTTCATTTTAATTTTTTTGATGTCCCCATTTAGTAAAAAAGTTTAAAATATTGTATTTAAAAAGGTTTCACTATTAAAAGTTGATAAAAGTGAAATACTGAAAATGAATCTCTTCTTGCATTATGACTAAGAAACTCATAATATGGATTCTAAAATTATAAGGATTATATAAAGTTTAAAATGTAGTTAATGCTATTCATGACCTCTTTTAATGGCCATTTTTTTTTGTAAGTCATGGTGTGATTGAACTCGGTGTTGCGTGTAGTGCAAGTTATTTAATTATTTTGAAGAAATAACACACTATGAAATCTTGGGGTGTTACATTCTCCCCTCCTTCAATAAATTGCGTCCTCGCAATTTGAAATTGTTCTTCAAAAATAAAAGGTTGAAAATAGAAAATATATTTGTGGGAAAACCCACATCGGAAATTGGGTTACTAAAATTTAGTCTTAATAAGAGGAAAAGAGAAATGAAAGGGTCACCACCAAATTATGATCTCGATTAGGAGAACATTGGTGGCAATTAGAGACATATAATTGGAGGAAAAACGTAAATATTTATAGGTAGTGATTGAGGTCATCAATCACAAACAAGTGTAAAATTGAGGTCCTTAAACTCATCAATCTATGATGATTTGAAATACCATCGGTTCAACAAAACATAGGGTATTGGGATAACACATTTTTGACGTTTCAAAATATCTTAGTTGAAATCCCACATCGAAAAATGAATTAATGAGGCCTCTAATTAAAATAAAGAGTGGAAAGTATGAAGATTACCAAAAATAACACATACTAGGGTTCCATGTAGAAAAATATGGATATGGAGGAGAAATCTAACCATCAATTATCTGACGGAGAGTGGTAGAGAACATGGCTATGAAAAGGCCAACAATCCTAAAGCCATAAATTAGTGATGATTTAAGGTACCATCTAGGACAACATTTTTGTTCTAAGTTCCTTTTATTAATGTTGAGGAATTTATTTATGAGTTTGTCTAAGATCATAAGGAGATATACTTACTTTATAATTAGAGTTTTATCTAATAATAAATTTCTACCACAAACTCATCTTTCACTCTAAGAGATAATAGAACGTAAAAAAAAAATTTATACAGGGTTCCAAAATAAATGAATTTATAATTCATATACCAGATCTTTTAATAAAAACTAAATTATTTAATCCAGGACATCTCGTGGGCCAGTGGTAGGTGATACACCCTTGTCGCCCTTCAGTTGCGGGTTCAAGTCTCGCAGCCTTGCCGGACGCGACGGGTTACCGCCCAACCTCCGGGTTTTCCTTTTATGGTAATCCAAAATAATCCAAACTAGAACTATCCAAAATACTTCTATCCAGACTCACAGTCCAACATTTATAAGTAAGGTAAACATAATTTAGAACCTTTTTACCCCGTAATATCATATGAATACCTTCATCATGTATTCTTTTAATACACTTAAACATCCTGAATTACCATATTCCTTATTGATTACATTCATGCTCCCTTATTCCATATAGAAAGCTGGATATACTTCATTAATCCAAAAATGTTTTAAACCCCAAAAATGATGGAATATACAAATCATTAATCAGTTCGAAGGTAGTCAATAATATCCAATATTATTTATCCAAAACAATCATGTATTATTCCAAAATCACTACTTCGGTATCAGAACTATATTATGGTTTATCATTCTCTCAACCATATATTTTCCAAAATTTTATCCTGCTATTGAGTCACTTTTCTTTGTTCCACATAATCTCAAGTCCTTAATGAAATAGTACTGCAGTACAATCCTTATATACTCCATAATTATTATAACAAGTACATTGTTGATACAACACTCAATTGACATAATCAACATAAGAACTCTAATCATTCCTCCTCATCTGTGGTAGTATCATAACTTGATTATTATCCAATAGCATCATTTGCGGCATAGTCTGATGACTGGGACATAGGTTCGCATAGTGTCCAAACTCCTTGCAAATGAAGCATTGTACATTTGAGACCATTTTCTCACCCTTGCAGTCACGTACTTTGTGCCCTTTTCCTCCACACTTATAACAAACTCTCATTCCTTTCAGGCAAGTTCCAGGGTGTTTCTTTCCACAGTTACCACATATGGGAAAATTATTCTTTTCCCTCTTCCCTTTATCCATCTTTCTCTCTTCCAGCCTTTTCTTCTCTTGCTTCCCTTCAAAGGCATAGGACTCAGTAAACTCTTTACTTATCTTATCAACACATGATATTATTTCTTCATATGATGATAATACATGGGTGACTATTTCTCTTATAAATTCTATCTTAAGACCATGAAAGATATGATCCTTCCTTCTCTTTGAATCATGTGTATTTCTGGAGTTCTCATTCCTTCTACTGGGCGCCATTTCTAAACAATGGCATAAACTAGATCAGTTTATGAATCAAAATACATAATCCCATACTTATAAAACACTTGACATAAATTGAACTATTTATGGATATAATCCATAATCATAAGAATTTTTTCTTTGAGGAAGTATATACTCATAATCCCTTCAAAATGATTTGTAAAGAAAATGAGAGTTATCCTAAGCATATCCCCCGGGAGTGTCGTAACCAAGAGTGCAGCAAGGCCCGTTGTCGTGCACCAGTTCCCGTTCGAGTCTAGCTCAAAGCGGTGTTTTCGGGTTTTAC
The DNA here is from genome assembly GCA_963277665.1 of Viscum album. Classification (NCBI taxonomy): domain Eukaryota; kingdom Viridiplantae; phylum Streptophyta; class Magnoliopsida; order Santalales; family Viscaceae; genus Viscum; species Viscum album. The sequence goes on along the minus strand of OY728120.1, from coordinate 1,757,865,251 downwards.
CCCTAGGTACATCTGTGCCAGAGCCGCCTCTACCTGCTCGTATCCAGACAGGGATGTATTGCTCGGAAAACTCACAAAATCTCTACAATACCAAAATTCTAGGAAGTTCTTCTATACTAATCCTCAAAGTTCATCTTAGGTCTACGTGCTCTAATCAGAGTTTATCTAAATCTAGCTTCCAAGGTTTGTACTAAACTTCCTCTGATACCAACTGTAACGCCCCGACCCTAGCTACCCAGAGTCGGTGCATTACTTCGTAACATTGGCATGATCACAAGAAAGATCAAATCCCGAAAGACCGATTGGTTTAGTAGTCTTGGAAACACTAGATATAATCATAAAGTTTTACATTACATTCCAAAGTGAAAAACTACTACAACAACAAAGTATTCATATCCACACTATTAACCCCTCATAATATCCCTGCAAGTCATTCATAATTTACCTCTTCACTACCTGGGAAAAATAAAACATAGAAAAGGGGTGAGCTCAAATGCCCAGTATGGATAACAATATAGCGGAATATTCAAAATAAGCATAAACATTTAAGGCAATGCATTACTAAAACAAAAGCCTTTTAAAATTGAACTTCAACATAGTATGGCAAAAGTAAAATGAAATAATGCCATTTACTTGTTCACATGGATATTCTACTAATCGAATAATCACATGAAAAAATCAATAACCACTTTCATAATGTTGGAATGCATAATGCTAGACTATCATAACCACATAGCCAAGGCCTCGTGCCAAGACTACAAATAAGATTTTGTCAAGGCCTTGTGCCAAGACACTAGTTTGTCTCATGAGACCTACCGATGCATCGAGGAGCTATAGCGGGCTCCACCCGTCACTTATTAAGTCCAATGCATTCCCATATGAAAAGGTTTAAACATAACATAAACATTCGTATTAAAACTAGCATATGAAATGTCAATAATTTCACCATAAACTATGAATGGTATAAAAATAGCACATCCACAGTCAAACATATCACAAAACCTTCAATACAATATATAAGTTTTGTATCATAATAAATCAACTTCAAATAATCTTAAAATCCATCAAAGGATGTTGACATAGATGAAATCAAAATTCTTTTTAAAGAAGTATCTCCTTTTATTTTGAAATCATTTAAGATCCATATAAAATAAAACATTTTCTTTGAAAATATTCTTATAAGCTTGTATGGAAAGCTTCGACGATTTTATAACGGCGGAAAATAACCGCACCCGCCGTATAAGTTAAAAAAAACATTCTTACCTCAATTCTGTCGAAAAGGTTAAAAAGGACCTTGTTTTGAAAACGACGGAAAGATTCCTTTATAAACCTCTTATAAAAAGTCAAACAAGGGTATAAATGACTTTAACCCATATTCTTGTAAATAGTAAAAATGTTTTGAAATACATTTCGAAGAAACATGGATGTGGATGATAAAGAGGTCCCAGTAGATTATTACGTATAATACAATCTCGGATAATGAAGAGATTGTGAAATAACCCTTACCTTGTACTTTTACTTGGTTGGGGTAGGTTAACCTCCTGTATAATGGTGAAATAATTGTTATTAAATTATACAAGAATCATATACATTAATATGATATCATATATGATCTTTTAATATTGATTTGATAATAATATCTTAGTATTATCGCTGTTTCGGGTGTGAACTTACTTGTTTGCTTTTGTATGTTTTGTTACGTAAGACATGTTTGTAAAGGATAAGTTGTATATTATTCAAATCCAGAATGGTTTCAAGTCCTTAAACATCATTTTTAAATCATCAAATGATAATTATACTTGAATGGATACGATGGAGAATGAATCTCATCGCGTTCGTGGAGACGGTAGTCCGTACGTACGCACGAACGCTACTTCCATTTAATTTTTATTTTAAAAGAATCGAATACAAATGATACATAGGTATATTACTATTCCAGTATAATAGAATATTTTATATATGTTACTTATGTTCATTAACACCATCCTTTATACGTTCCATGTGTGGTATGAACGAGTCATATCATTTTAAGGGGGCGGTAGTCCGCACTTCCTCAAATGAAATTATCGTATGTATATACAACATGAAACGAATAATGGTATGAAATAAAATGGAATTACAGAAGCTTATATATAAAATATATATCATTAATATCATATTTAATTACAGTTCCATCATAATGGCCACCATGAGAGGCGGTAAGATGTATTTGAACAATCATCGTTTCGTGAGGCGTTAGTTTTCCATCCACAGAAACATTATGTTCATCATCCATTAGATGGAGTTGTGTGTATGTGTAGTTTGAATCCTTCTTATAACAACATCCTAGTATATTGAGGATACTGGTGTTGTTACAAAATAAAGGAAATAAAAAGAGTTTGGGGGTTGAAGAAGCAAAATAAATGAAAATAATTTAAGAGAAATCGTTACCTTTAATTTAGGTAACTCACTTTGGTTGGAACCAAAGGACTTCTTGAAATGCTTTCTGCCTAAGGTGAAGCTTCAAGGAGGAGGAGAGGGATTTGGGGAGCTGATTTGGGCAGAGTTTGGACGAGCCAAGTGGCTTGAGAGGTGTGAGGAAAAGAGAAGGAGGAGTGCCCTTTTATAAGAGGGGTGAGGGGCACTTTTGGAAAAGCTAGAAATATTAATTTATAATAAATTCATATTCGGTTTCCAAAGGCTCCAAAGTTGAATATTCAAAGGATGAGGTGGGGATAGGTCGAAAACAACTCATCCAATAGAATTTAGACAGGTTTGGGTACTTATATTAACCTTATCTTTAAGTATTAACTCTAAGTTAATTAGTTTCACTTTTACAATGTCTCTTTGTATTTTTATATAATATGGTTAATAAACTTACTATATACATCCAAGCGACCCCCAAGTGGTCCATTAATGATTAACCTATCATAATATAAGTCTCTTGTCCGAACCTTAGATTTTTAGGAATTTAAAATCAATTAATAATATAATATTTGTTTTAAGAACTCTTTTATGTCAATTTTGACACTATTCAATAGTTGATTTTTGTGAAACTCATAACAGATTGATTACTTCGAACAAAGTCAATTAAATCAATCCTAATATATCATATTATCCTAGAAAATTAGTGTAATTCATTAAAAGTTTCATATTATATTTATTTGGGTATTTATAATATCAATTATTTTATTTTTTTCACTATTATAGTAATTACTACATCATCGTTGTGTCATAAATAAAATAAATTATTTAATGTCTAAAAATTATAATTAAAACATCATTATGTAGGAAATATTTTTATCTTTCTAATGAATATTTATAATCGAAAATACAACATGTATTACCCTATTTAAAAATTTTTCTTCTAAAAGATGTAAGCTTATGCCATTTTTATTTTTATTTTAACTTTATTAATATAATGTGTCCCTACCACATACAAGTGGCTCTAAGGGGTCCCCAAATTGACCCAAGGATGCCCATGGTCGGGTATGTGTCCACCAATAAGGTTAGGACACGTTTTAGGGTAATTTTGTATTATTATAATATTATTTTTTAACCCTTATTTACCGGATTTACCCTTTAACCATGGTAAATAAAATATTTACCGCAGTAATTATTCAAAATGTCTAAAAATAAAAGTTACCTATTTACACAATTTGAACATCCTGATTCCAAATATGGAATCCATTTTTCTAAATTCAAAACACAGAAGTGGCAGAAATTAATTTAAAATTAATTCCCGCTGTCAAAACAAAAAGCGTGTTTTTAAGAGATAATAACTATCAAAAGATTGACACTTGTTTATGTTTGGTTTAATTGTAAAATTATGTCCAATGACCAACATTATATTAAATGGTAAAAATATATTCTAAATATACTTTAAAACCACTCAAATTCATAATTTATCACTATTAATTATTTTGATTAAAAAAGTTGTTTTTAATTAAAATTTAGTAATTTTCACTATTCATCAAAATATAAAAGTTATCCGAAAAGTACCAAAATTTCACCCTAGGCTAATTTCGATATTCCGAATCCAAAAATGAAGTCCATTTTGAAATATAAAATATATTTGATTTCAAAATTTAGATATTACTATCCATAACGGCTAGTTTGATCGGTTGTGGTGTGTGTTAAAACTCGAAGTTGCGTACCACACACGCTACTGTTTTATTCAAAGGAAAGCGTACCGTGTAAGCTTGGGATGTTTCATTTTAATTTTTTTGATGTCCCCATTTAGTCAAAAAGTTTAAAATATTGTATTTAAAAAGGTTTCACTATTAAAAGTTGATAAAAGTGAAATACTGAAAATGAATCTCTTCTTGCATTATGACTAAGAAACTCATAATATGGATTCTAAAATTATAAGGATTATATAAAGTTTAAAATGTAGTTAATGCTATTCATGACCTCTTTTAATGGCCATTTTTTTTTGTAAGTCATGGTGTGATTGAACTCGGTGTTGCGTGTAGTGCAAGTTATTTAATTATTTTGAAGAAATAACACACTATGAAATCTTGGGGTGTTACAATTACAACCTTTAAGTAGAAGTGAATATTTCTCCTCCCACAAACTTGGGAGGGGTTACTTGAACTACAAGAGTAGAGTCTAATCAAAAGGTGGGATCTAGATCAAGATAAACTATTTACATTAACATGGTGGTTGGAAAAGACCAATAGTTCCCTCCATTATGATAGTAGCCTCCCTCATTTTATGAAATTCACTCAAGTCTAACTCAAACAGGAATTCAATATCCAATATTTGTAGGGAATCCACATCAAGATTTACATGCTACCCACATTTTGAACTTGTCTCAAGAAATATTTTCTCTAAATATTGTCATCTACATTGATTCTCTCGTAATAAATATAGAATCCATAGAAGGATGGGACAACCCAGTGAAACCTGAAATAAATCCATATCATTATTGGATATATGACACTCCTCCTACCCGAACATCATGAAACTGAAAACATAATATTCAATAGAATGGTAGATCATGGTAACACTTGACACATTCCATGTCTCTATTTGGCCCTATGATGGGATCTCTTGATTGGTAGGAGGATAGAAATCTCATATTCTTCATGAATACTTTTGTTGGATCATACATCATTAGTACAACCATTTTATAGTCGAATCCATCATCAGATGGAAAGATCTTCACTGTTAGTTCCTCTATCAATTCATATCTAGGATAAATAAAATGATGGTTATTTATCTCCATAATTTCAAGAAGTAAAAAGATGAAAGGTTCATGGATTTTATCACCAGATTGTATGGTCTAATGTAATCACTAAATATGTATCTCACACATGATAAATTATTAAATATTTTTATAGATAATCTCCCAAGGAGTTTCAGACTATCAATTTGGTTGAAGTGGCCCCAAAATTTTCTAGATTTGGTAAAAATAACACGACATATACATAATTATATTCATCAAATCAAAGAAAATTTTCCTCAAACACTTATTTCAAAGGGAAAAATGTCTTGGAATGTGAAAACATGTACTATAACACATAATCCAACATAAAGTTTTTTTACAGTGCCTAGAAAAGATATGCATCCCCTATAATCCACCATGGAGTGATGGAAGTTGGAAAACTATACCCATTTATAAATAAGTAAAGAAAATGTCACTTGAGGTATAAGTTTTGAAGAAATAAAACCTACTCTATCCAAAAGAAGTATGTTCTTGAGTACTACATTACTGCGATGAAAAATTATCTCCTAAAGATACCTATGGTTCTGAAACCTAATAAAGTTTTCTTTATTGATCATCCTAACTATTTCCATTTTAATTGAATACCAGTGTGAAATATTCAAGACTACATCATCTATAAGGAAATCCTTTAGAAAATAGTGAATTATGGATAAGTGTTGTTAGGAATGCCTCTTACATAGGTATTCAAGGTTTTCACAGACCAAAAAGAGAAATAAACAAGACCAATAGGAAGTTTCCTTAAAGAATAGACTAAAGATTGATGACTAGACTAATTTAAAGGTTGTTCATTGAGATTATGGTAACTTTAGGGAACAACTCATTAATCTTATTTTGTCCCCAATTACCACTTCATCTTTAAAATCTAATCATTCGAATCCATCCTGTGGAGGTAGGTGTAATCGATAGAAGTTGACTAGGGTGTAGGAAGAGGAGATTTTACCAACTCCCAAACAATTCTAAACTCTCATGAATTTTCTTCTTCCATCATTTAGAGAATGAGATCCACCCCATCAAATGATACCCTGGTCAAATAAAGAGTCACATTTTTTTTTAATGTAATTATCTTGGTAGATCCCTTATTTTATGAATAATTTGTATATATACCCAAAATTTTCATACATAACATTTGATGAGGGGGAAGTGTATGCATATTTTGAGGGAATCATGGAAGATGTGGCCATAAAAATCTCAATATTATAGACACATCCCCACTGAAGCTATATATGTAACTGAGAATAGAGTGCAAGAACTTCTGCAAGCCCCATAGAAACACCATGACACCATTATATCATCAACGTTTCAATTAAAAAATTAATACTTAATTGATAATAGATCTAGGATTATCTCCATCCCAGTACAGAATATTAAATGCATGGGTTACGATGAGGCTCACTTGTCTCCCTAAAATTTGACCATTAAAGGGTATTTTAAAAGTGAAAAAACATCATAGAAGGATAAAAATCAAAATGTAATATGTTGATATAATATTTGAGTTATAATTTATTGTAGTATGACAAAACCCAATATTTAATGTCTTTTTGGGAGGTCATAGATTCATAGGTATGCAATAATGACATCATGATATCAATATTTCCTAAAGCATCCTATCAATTGAACAGTTGGATAAATATGTAGGGACAATCCCCCATTTATTATTTTGTATCCTAGAATACCAAATTTGGATCCAATAAGAAGGAAGGAAAATAGCCAATGATAGATGATGTTTTTTAGGTTTCTACTCCAAATAACTTTTGAGCTCCTCTAGTAAGACCCTAGTGACTACTTGATAAGTATTATGTGTTTCAAATAAATACGATTAAGGAAATTAAACCAAATATTGAGAGATAATAGGGTTTAAGGACTTCACATAGACCTATCCAAATGGTGAGAAATTTTCCAGATGGGGAATTATTCCTTTATAGTGGCCAAATTAATCAATGGGAAGTGAAAAAGAAAGTGATTATACATCTTTTAGAAATGTTCCCTCTTTGTTTTTAGGACCCAATGAGATCTATATATCATCATCTAGATTATAAGATACCTCCAAATTATTGGAATAATCCAAATATTCCCCTCATACCAACTCATTAATCATATGATATTGGTACCTCAACAACCCTTAATTATAATAGGATGGAAGGAGAAGATATCTAATACACCCCTGATAGTGATGGAATTTCACTAGTAGTCATAAATATGTGTGTTTCCACATTGTAATTCATGGTATATGGCTATACCCATAGATCATATCCTAGATATAAAAATACTTGTTTGTCTTCATTCCCTAAAAATACTAAGGCGGAGGAGAAGGAGGTATATGTCCAATGATATTCCCCTCAATAATTTGAAGATATATTCACTACCACCATTGATGATATCAAATAGGTGAATTCAAATACATAAAAAGATCCCTGAACTATTCTCATTAGTGAAACTATGGAACTAAATGAGATAGAGGATTATATTTACTATCTAAAATGGAATTGGGAAGTGGTCAATTGTAACTACACTAAAATTTTAATATTGAATACAATGGTAGACACCCATCTACTAGGTTTTTCAAACAACCACTATGGTTACATGACCGCCAGAATAATAATTAAACCATTTTTTTGTTACCAAAGTAGAATTTTAGGTTGAAAAATCATCATAGAAAACTTCATATGATAAGTTATGTATCCAATGTGGTCGTATGTAATCATCCAAATAACAAATAAAAAATGTCAAACTAAATTTTTTATTGACTTTATGGACCCCCAATAAAAATTTACCAAAAGTAAAATTCTTAGTCCTCATGGAATTATTTTTTGATGTGATAGGTAGCTCTGATCCTTTCATGGATGGATAATCTAGTTTCAATCAGATTCAGATGGATTTGGATAATGATGAATCCACTTATTTATGGACACTCTAGAAAATATATTTATATTCTGTAATACCCTTAGGATTAATGAATTCCAACATGATATATCAACATTCTATGCATCAAATTTTCAAATCCTTATTGTGTAAAATGTTAGAGGGCTACATAGATGAACTGTTAGTCAAATACTGACAATAATATAACTATATTTATATTAATGAAGCAGTATTTATCAAGATTAGAAAATAATGTTTGAAAATGAATCCCATGAAGAATGCTTTCATATTAAAATTAGGAACATTTCTTAGCTTAATGGTGAACTGTCATATAATTGTAATCAACCCCAAAAAGATAAAAGAAATTCTCAATTTTCCTCCTCCCTAGTATAGCAAGGAATTGAGAGGACTACAAGGGAATATTGTATTTTATAGGAACATCATCACTAATATCACTGGTAAATGTTTACCCTTATTCATAATAATAATGAAAATACCAGATGGAAATCCACCCAAAAGTCTTGATGCCACCAGTTGAGGGAAATCCACTTTACTTGTATATAAAGACTCTATACCATTCACATGGTGTGCTCCTGGGTCCAAAGTATGACATAATTAATGAAAATATTCTATATTATCTATGCCAGGCCCTACATGACAACATGGTTTACTATTTTAATATAGAGATATAATGATTTTCATGGATCTTTGTTACCCATACATTTAAACTCTATCTATGCAATTATAGGATCCATTTGGACTTTTTTATAAACCCATAAAGTATATCCTCATCCACCCAAAGTTGACCAATAACGAGCATAGTGGGAATTCATCATATATTAGTTTTAAATATACATAATGCCTCAAAATTTATTCAAAGTGTTGTAATTGATAAACTTTATTATAGTACACTTGAATTATAACTATAGAATATTATGTTTATATCTCTATAATGGGAAATTATTATATTTATAGAATAAATATAAACCATGGGAAATGAACTATGATGGTGATTTTTAGTTCAAGACAGCCATGAAAATAGAAAACACGAAAGATAACTATATTGGCTTATATATTTTTCATTCTTTCCGCATCAAAGGTAGTATTTCCCTATTCATTTATGCTATTGAAGGGACACACCAACAATGAGGTAGAGTATCAATCCTTGATCACTAGTTTAGATTGAGCCATACAGAAACCAGTGGCTCACCTCAACATGAAATTATATTCATAAATATTAGTAAAACAAATAAATGGTGAATATTCCATCAAGAAGTAATAATTAAGACCTGCTCTGGATTATGTCTGAGAGCTAATGAAAAAGATCCCCTCCATGACGAATCTAGCCAATGTTCACCATTCATCTAATGCTCTCACTTATTCCCTGGATAATGTCACCACCTCTTTGGAAGACCCATACCTGGATGATATAGTCATCCATATAATTAATTATAGGATATTATCTTCATTAATCAGTAATAAACATTAGGAGATAAATAGGTACTACCCTTAGTTAGGATTTACCCATATCTATATCAATATAATCCACCAATTAATAGATTTCCCCAGTTGTAGAATAAATCCAAGACCAAATCCTCATATTGGAGGAATATAATAATGATAAAATTCATAATTGGGTGGTGAAATATACTAGTTATGATGATCTATATGCCTAAAAGTTCCACTAAAAATGAAGTTTTGATGAGAATCCCCTTAGATGCAATGTTATGAATGAAATATTTTTATTCATGAAGACCATTCAAGCATTGGTGATGCTCATTAGTCAGGAACTAAGATCTTTCTCCAAATCAAGAATCTTGTGCACTTTTTGTAATCTATGATCTAAGAATACATGGTATTCTCAGGAAAAAACATTCTTTCAAGATACACCCCATATTTAGTTATTAGCATTTACTACTATTAGATACTACCAGATATTCTTGGAAGTATTCCATCTATGGAATTTATTTCATGGGGATATATACCAAAAATATAACAATGGAGTTATTGTATATAATTTATACCGTCAAATACTTCTCAAAATGGGCTGATAATATTCTCCTCAATGAAGCTGGAAAAAAAGGCCAATAAAATATTTGTGATGTTAAACATCATCACCAGATCTAGTGTCCATCATAATTTATTGATGGAAAATGGTACAAACTTCTTTTCTTATATGTTGAAAATGATGTATTAAGAGTACAACATACCATCCAACCACTCATCCCACTACAATGATATAGAAAATAAGAAAATATAGGCTTTAAATATAACTCTATCAAATATCCTATAAAAGATAGTATATATAGATAAAAATTTGGGTCAAGATAACCTACAACATGCCTTCTGGGAATATTACACTTCAACCTACACTATTATTCAAGAGACCCCATATGTTCCTATATATGGGACAAAATTATTCCTACCCATAGAGGATATACAACCCACTCTTCATATTTCCATTTCAAACCAATTTTCTAAAGATGAACAATCTCAGAAAAAAATATATGAGTTGTAAATTATTAATGAGAAAGGATTGTAGACACTTCATAACATTGATGTTGATCAATAATATGTTACACAAGACTTCAATAAGAAGTTTCATAAATGATCATTACTTTGAGGGGAGGTGGTCATAACACTCATAAATCCAATGATCCATATGAATAAGCCTCTAAAACATGATCTAAAATGGGAGGGACCTTTTTTTCATACAAAATGTATAATCTGATGTAGCATACTTCATGTCCATAATGGATGAGGAGCATATCACACACCCAATAGTGTAGGAGTACTCAAGAAATATTTTTCATAATTTCATTTTGGTTCACATCGTTCTCACTACTAAAAATTAAACTATATTTTAAACATCCCAACTTCATGATGTTCAATTTCAATATAAAGGTACTTATTTCATTACCACAAATTATTGGATAAATGTGTCTAAGTATCACGACTTTAAACTCAATGCAACTAAAATCCCATTCCATAAGAATTTAATCTTCTCAGATTTGGTCCAAGTATCAGGACATTGAGCTGTATGACACGAAATCCACTATTTATGATTTTTGAATAATTATGATTTACTGACTTCAATTCCTTTTTAACCATATGATAGTTAGATCTGTGTGGGATAACTATCACAAATTTCCCCCATCCACTAACAGGCATAAAGGACACGATTCCCACTTCCATCAAAGTTTCATGACCTAAAGCTACACAATTTATGGTATAATATTGAAAATCCTTAATCTTATTAGGGAAACCCACTAGGTATTTCTTGGTTCTATTATATAAGAGCCTGATCCATGTAATGTACCTTACTACATGACTCTCAATTTCTACTAGGATACCCTATTGTAAAAATATCCCCACACACACACACACACACACACATATATATATATATATATATATAAGAACTACTTGTAGCTTGATGCCTTTTATTATATGATACACAATGATTCCTAGATCTTCTATACTAGTCCTTAAATTAAATTCTAATCACCTTGATCCTTTTATCCCTACCTGGGAGAAAAAACATATTGAATTTAATTTCTTGAATCATAATTAAAATGCTCCCCACATATTCCCTTTCATGAACTCTTATGCGCTTTTGATGATATCCCATCTATCTGTTGTTTCTTACACCGAGCATGACTAATGTGAGAATATAAGTATTATAGAATCACAATAATCATAATTCCTAAGGATTAAAATATTAAAAAAATATGGAACATAATACTTATCATATGATATTAAACTATATGATATATGGGTTTTTATACATGACCCCTAGAACTACTGGAGGTGGATTGTTGGTTTGACCCTTTCTCGTACACAGGAATCAGATCCATGTGAGGAAATATCAGTGAAATAATCTTCATTTAGATAAAATTTCACCATTTCAATAATTATATGTGACTTAATACTAACATTATAGTATATGTAGTGGCGTCTGAATCATCAATCCTAGGCCCAACCATAAATTTCTTCTTTGAAGAGTTACCCATTTATCATTAATGTTTAGATCTCCCAATCCAAATAAAAAGTTCTTGATAACCCTATGTTAAGTTGAAACCTATTTCTATTCATGTCAATATGATCTTGAGAAATGTATAAGAGGCCTCGAGAACAATGTGTGACTTGATTCCTATCATTATGGGTTTCTCAATGAAACCAGGATCTGCAAGCATTGACCAAACCAAATATTCCACCTACTAGAATTCCCCCTCTTCTACATTTATGATAGATCTTTATATAATACTTCAACATGGAATTCCTTATCCATGGGTCTACATTACATGTTCTAATATATGAGATGATATATGTGTATTTATTCATGTTATCAAATGGTACATGGTGATGCCTAGATCTACTATTTTAGTCCCAAACAAAAACCTTATCCTTCTTGTTCATGGTAATAAGGTTCCTTTACATTCATTACTAGTTTTGGATAATCACATAACACATGAGAAACACTACACAATTATTTTCCTCTATACATGAGTTAGTTGTATAAAACAGATTTATAAGAACAACATGTGGGTAGATACCTATTATTATAGGTTACATTGTGAGTCTTGGATTTCCTGTCCAAGGCCTAGTCTGGAATTTTATAAATAAATTCTCCCTCCTATACAAGATCCAGATATGTATAGGGATCTTTATTATCTTCAATACATAATTTGGGAAACTATGATTGCATTGGATGACCCAATTTTCATGGTTCATCTAATCCATGATAGAAAAAAATTCTCTCAGAAACACTATGTGTGGATTGATTCTTTGTATTACAAGATATCTAGTGATCTATGGATCCTGATCTTATACCCAACTAAAAAAATGTTTTATTAGGCCCTAAATTAGGTTCTAATAAAACATCAACATATTCAATCATTTTCTTCATGATTTTATGGCCTAGTATGAAATTTGAGAAATTTTGTTGTGGTTAGTGCATAAGTCATCCAAATAAAAGGCTCTAAGTTTATTGTTGGTCAATAGAAAATTACACCTAGAAAAAGTGTCCCCCATTTTCAGATGTTCCATCCTAGTGCCAATCCCTTAAGGGACCGATATAGAGATAATTTTGTTTTATCTTACACATGAGTTTTATTTATTTGAAATTATTAATATTTACATCACAACCACATGGAATTAAACTATGTGGTGTGAGTCCTTATAACATAATGTTAATCTAAATGTCTTGTGTCATTATCACATAACATTAAGTGTAACGACCCAATCTTTTTGAGTAGTATATTAACTTACTCTTAATGATTTAATAAGATGTTAATGGTTAATACAGAAAGAGGAGTCGATGGCTTCATCCAGTAGACTCAACCCTTATGAAGCCCACTTATCAGAGCTTGGGAAGGAGGTAGCATCTGTGGGATTTGCTTTGGACCAAGCCCAAGCCGAACTCCAGCCTGTCAAGCTTGAACGGAAACGCCTACGGGAGAAGTTCAAGTTAGTAGAGATTACTACTAGGGAAATGTTATCTGAGCCTCCCTCAGATTCTCTCACCATAGAACACCTTACACTTAGGTCTTATGCCGGTGTTATAAGGGGCTATGTGACGAGACCCTAGCTTCTTTGTGTAATCCTTTCGGGTGAATAAATTGAGATTTCTTCCTTTAGTGATGTTTGTGAAATTTCAAATGTCTAGATAATTTTAGAATGTATTTTTATTGATGAATTTTGAAAAAGGGATATTTTAAAATATTTATGTAAACCCTAAATAACTAATGATGTGTAATGATTTTCAAAAAATGGTCTTCTACAAAAGTGTTCAGTAAGGAATGTGGAGTCTAATAAGATCAACATAATTTTTTATGAATAGAAAATTATGAATACTGATTTTACGCTTAGGATTAGTAATGTGACCAAATGGATTAGTAATTTCACTCAATGAAAGTTATAATATAATTCAGACACCTAGATTAAGTAATGTGATTCAATAAAATGGGTAAATAACGGTTTCATAAATTATTAGTCAAGTATTAGTTTTTTCAGATGAATAGTGTTTTTTTAATTAAAATTTTAATTAAAAATTATTAGAAAATTATTTTTATAAAAATGACTTTATTTTTGAACTCAGAGCATCGATATTATGTTATGGTAATTTTTGGGGATTTTTCTGAAAAAAACGAATTTTCGATGAATAGTGTTTTTATTTAAAAATTAAATTAAAATTATTTAGAAAATTATTTTTATAAAATGGAGTCCATAAATGTATTTAGAGCATCGATATTTGGTTAAGGTGAAATTTTGGGATTATTCCCAGAAAGTTGAATTTTCGATGAATAGTGAAAATATAGTTTTTAAGTTACGAGTGTTTAATGACATCATTAAATGATGTATTAAGTATATATTCAATATGGTCGAATTATGAATAGTAATATAAGGTGTGAGGTGTCCCAAGTGGCCAATACCATGGGAAAATACCATGGGCAGGCCCATGGTTTTCCCAAAACCACTAGTGAGGTGTCCCTTGGCCATTAATGCCTTGTCCCCTCACTTTCCCTATAAATACCCACCCTTTCCTCCTTTAGTTTTTACTCCCAACTCTCCCCCAACGAATTTCTGGTCTCCTTACCTCCCAAGGAGTCCTCCCAAGGTACCCCCAAGCCCTCAAGGTCCAAAACATTGAGTTTCAAGAGTCACGTTTTAAGGTAAGGGATCCGACCCCTCTCTTCTTTTCATGTAATCTCTTTTATGTCATTCCTTTTATGATCTATGTTCTTATGTGAGAGGATTTTCTTTTATATTACTCTTACTGCCCCTTTCATGTTTATATGATGATAGATCCCCTCTTACTCTCATCATTTCGTTTTATGAAAGTTTAAGTGACGCCGTTAGGCTGCCGAATGTTTAAGTGATTCTTTCACCCTTCTCATTTTTCAAGTTCGATTTTCATGTCAAATCTTTCAAGATCCTTTTTATTATGTTGGGGTATGATCTCTATATCTATCATACTGATCTCTAATGATCATATGATGAGAGACCCTATTTGATCTGTTCAATTCATTTTTGTTGATGTTTAAGTGACGCCGTTAGGCTGCCGAATTTTCATAAGAGAAATCAATCTTTTGTCTTCCTTCCATGTTTTTCATTTCAAATGGTATGTCCTTGAAATTGCATCACCATGTCCATATATACTTCTTATTCTGTCCCTCTACTGTTTATGGGTCAATTATGATTGTTCGACCCATGTTCCCTCTCTTTTCAAAGTTTTCTAAAACCTTGTAACATAGCCATTATGCTGCAGAATTTTCGTCTCAAAATGCCTCTCTTTTCTCAAAATTATTTTATGTTATAAAGTGAATACTCAAATCTCCTATTTCTACAGGGGTATTCACATATATATAAAAATGTTCTATTTTAAATTCTAGGATTTACATACATGATACCCGCTATCCCTTTCCGTGGGTTTAAAGTAACGTAAAGATTATGTCCTTAAAGCAGTTTTTAAAACGTTATGATTATGAAATGAAACCCATTTATTTTATGCTATATGGGTTATTTATGAAATGTTTGATGATGATATATGTGGCTCACATGATAATAAAGGAAAATTTAAGGGTGCTCCCTGATAGCGCTCCAATGCATTGGGTAAAGACTTAATCTCTAGAGATGACCATTTTAACGACGCCTTCGTGAATAACCTTGGTAATTTTTAACAACACCTTGGGGATGGACCTTGGTGAAACGAAACGATTGTCAATATTAAATGTTGCAGCCACATCCTCAAGTTATGAAAAATGTTATTTTTATTATGATGTATCTCATGATTTCTTTCTCATGCCTTAAAGTTATTTTCATGTCTTTATTGAAGTATCTCAAGTTCACATGTAAAATGTTTCTATTGTTTCCCTTACTGGGCCTTCTGCTCACCCTTTCTTTTGATGTATGTCCCCAAGTTATGAGATGCATAATGAACATAGGATTAACTAAAGGAGAAGCCTTTCAAGTGTTTAAGAAGAATTTTTTATGTTTTTTTTTGTATTATGATCCTTGTTTCCAAGACACTAAACCTTAACGATCCTCAGTTCCGTGTAATGGAATGAAAGTTATGTTATAAAAAGACGGGATGCTATAGTTGGTATCAAAGGATGGTTTAGTTATTTGTGGAAATTAGGATATAAAAACTTTAGGAAGAACCCTATAGAAAAGTTTAAATATAGGAAAACTTCCTGGAATTTTGGTAAGTATTGAGTAGGTAGTTTATCAAACAAATACATCCATGTCTGGATACGAGTAGGTAGAGGCGGCTCTGGCACAGATGTACATAGGGGAAAAACCCAAAAACACCTCTTTGAGCTAGACTCGAATGGGAACTGGTGCACGATAATGGGCCTTGCTGCACTCTTGGTTTCGGCACTCCTGGGGGATATATTTGGTTAATCACAAGCTTTTTATGAATCTTTATGAAGGAATTATAGAAAAGTGTAATTGTCTAAGCATGAAGTCTTAGTTAAAAGATTCATAAATGAAATAAGTTTCTTACTAAAGTTTTATTCTTTTAGAAAATGGAGGGCAATAGTAGGAACCGTGCCGATGGTGACCGCAATGCACCATGTGCTGACGGCCCTCCGATGGAAGCCGGAATGGAAACATTCATGTGAATGATGAACCAACTGACTCAAGTTATGAGTAATAACATGAATCAAGCTGAGAGGCCGACCTCACCACGAAGGGAACAACACTCTGTTGAGTCCTACATGCGTCAACGACCGCCAACATTCAGTGGATCTACTGACCCATTGGTTGCGGAACAATGGATAAGCTCCATTGAAAAGATCTTTTCTGTACTTCCTTGTTAGGAACCAGAAAAACTCACCTTTGCTTTTTACCGCCTAGAGGGAGAAGCTGATCAGTGGTGGTCACTGATCAAAAACACGAAGCCACGAGGAGAGATAGAAGCTATGGAGTGGGAAGAATTTCGGGGAATTTTCCTTAACAAGTATTTCCCTCGTTCCATGAGAACAAGAATGGAGAAAGAGTTTCTCGAGCTGAAGCAGAAGGAGAACGAATCTATCGGAAGCTATGAGATGAACTTCACAAGGCTTTCCCGTTATACCTCAAGCTTTGTCATGGACCCTAATGGGAAGGTTGATAGATTCTTTGGTGGACTACGACCACATCTGCGGAAGAATCTAGCCAACAGGGACTATGATAGCTATGAAGAAATAGTTCGAAGTGCTATGAAAGTCGAGCTGGAGTTTGGTGAGACACAATGGTCTCATAAACCAAATGAAAAGAAGAGATCGTTGGATCCCAGTTTCGGGAAGTCTTTTGATCAGGGAAGAGGTGGAAAACAAATGCAACTTACCACATGCAATAAATGTGGGAAGAATTATCTGGGGAACTGCTTGAATGGAAGTGGAAAGTGCTACAAGTGTGGAAGAGGAGGCCATATTGCTCGGAATTGTCATAGTGAGGTGAATCCTAAGCTTCCCAACACTAACGACAGAGGAAAGATGGTTCTGGCCCTACCCGAAGTCACATGCTTCAAGTGTGGACAGCTTGGGCACTTTGCTAACCAATGTCCAAATCCGAGGGCAGTGGAGGGGAATCACCATCAACCTCAGCAGAGGCCAAGAGAGCAAGGTCGTGCTTTCGCTATCACTACAGCTGATGTTGAAGTCCTGAACGATGTGGTAGCAGGTACTCTTGTCGTCCTCTCAAAACTAGCAAGTAATTTATTTGATTCTGGTTCTACGCATTCCTTTATTTCCTCCAAGTTTGCAAGGAATATAGAATCAATCCCCGAACTGCTAGAGGTAGAGTTGTCTGTCAAGACTCCAAGTGGGATTATCCTTGCATCAATAGTATTTAGAGACTCTAGTGTTTACTTTGGTGAGCACAATCTTATCGCAAATCTAGTAGTCATTCCCATGATGGAATTCGACATTATACTAGGGATAGAATGGCTCTCAAAGTATAATGCTAAAATCAAATGCATAAGTAAGGAAATCTCAGTAGTCTTGAATGAACGAACTACAATTATCTTCCAAGGAGAGATATCCCGAACTGATCCCTATCTAGAAGCACCTCCTATAGCATTCTTTATGGAGTTAATCGGTGATAATGAAGAAGGAAAAGGGAGCATACAAATAGAAGATGTTACGATTGTTCAGGAATACATGGATGTATTTCCTGAGGATTTACCTGGACCTCCCCCAGAAAGAGAGGTAGAGTTCTCCATTGAACTAGTACCTGGGTCTCAACCGATATCAAAGACTCCGTATAGAATGGAAAATGTGGAGCTAGAAGAGTTAAAGAAACAACTCCATGACTTGTTGGAGAAGGGGTTATCTGACCGAGTGTGTCTCATTGGGGAGCACCAGTTCTCTTTGTGAAGAAGATGTATGGATCAATGCGGCTATGCATTGATTATAGAGAACTGAACGGGATCACGGTGAAGAACAGATATCCTCTTCCACGAATTGATGATTTATTTGACCAACTTCGCGGGGCTCAATTCTTCTCTCAGATTGACCTTCGATCTGGTTATCATCAAATGAGGGTGAAGAAGGAAGATATTCCAAAGACTGACTTCCGATCAAGATATGGGCATTATGAGTTTACTGTTATGCCCTTCGGCTTGACTAATGCTCCTGCTATTTTCATGGATTTTATGAATAGAGTCTTTAAGGACTACCTTGATAACTTTGTGGTAGTTTTTATTGATTATATCTTGATATATTCAAAAAGTCGTGAGGAGCATGAAGATCATCTAAGGGTTATATTGAAAACTCTGTGGAAGGAGAGGCTCTTTGGGAAGTTCAGCAAGTGTGAGTTTTGGTTACAACAGGTGGCTTTCTTGGGGCACATCGTAACCAATGAAGGAATCTCGGTTGACCCTGCAAAGACAATGGTTGTGGAGGAGTGGCCTCAACCCACAACAGTAACTGAGATTCGTAGTTTCCTTGGTTTAGCGGGATATTATAGGAGGTTTGTGAAAAACTTTTCACGGCTTTCTAATCCAATAACCATGTTGACTCGAAAAGGTGTTAAGTTCATCTGGACAAAGGAATGCGAGGAAAGTTTCCAAGAGCTGAAGAAGAGATTGGTTACTGCACATGTGTTAACACTACCCTCTATCGGAGAAGGATTCGTTATTTTTAGCGATGCATCTCTGAAAGGGCTTGGGTGCGTCCTCATGCAAAATGACAAAGTAATTGCTTATGCATCTCGACAGTTGAAGATTCATGAGCAGAATTATCCTACGCATGATCTAGAGCTGGCGGCAGTTGTTTTTGCTCTAAAGATATGGAGGCACTATCTTTATGGGGAGAAATGTGATATATACACTAAACACCAAAGTCTAAAGTATATTTTCACACAGAAAGAATTGAACATGAGACAAAGGAGATGGTTGGAGATTATTAAAGACTATGATTGTTCAATTCATTATCACCCTGGAAGAGAAAACAAAGTCGCGGATGCGTTAAGTAGGAAAGATCCTGTTGTTCTGGCAACAATGAGGATCATAGGAGATCCCTTGATTAAAGATCTAGTAAAACTGGACATGGGAATTATAAGGAAAGGGACATCATCAACCCTATTCCAAATGATTTCTCAACCTTCATTACTATAGAGGATCAAGAAGGCTCAAAAAGAAGATCCTTTACTGCAGGAGAAGTTTGAGGCTGTAAAGGATGGGAAGTCCCCTGATTTCCATATTGATCAAGAAGGTGTATTAAAATTTCGTACAAGACTATGTGTTCTATCTATTCCGGAGATAAAGAAAGAACTGATGGATGAAGCTCATAGCTCTACATTCTCTATACACCCGGGAAGCACTAAGATGTATAGAGACCTTCGTGATCATTATTGGTGGGATAACATGAAGAGGGAGATTGCTGATTACACTACAAGGTGCCTGGTGTGTCAGCAAGTAAAGGCAGAACGAAAACTTCCTAAGGGGGTATTACAACCGCTACCCATACCAGTATGGAAGTGGGATAATATCACTATGGAATTTGTAACTGGTCTCCCGAAAAAATCCAAAGGAAACAATGCGATATGGGTTATTGTGGACCATCTCACCAAGACAGCCCATTTTATCTCTATTCGGGAAGATTTCTCTCTGGATCAGCTTGCCAAGATATACGTGAAGGAAGTGGTAAGGCTGCATGGGGCACCAATATCCATCGTATCTGATCATGACCCACGATTCCCATCAAAATTCTAGAGAAGTCTTCAACATGCTCTGAATACTGAATTGAATTTTAGTACGACCTATCATCCTCAAACTGATGGCCAATCTGAAAGGACTATTCAGACACTCGAAGACATGTTGAGATTATGATCAATGGAATTTAAAGGTGGATGGGATCAACGCCTCCCATTAGTTGAGTTCTCCTATAACAACAGCTTCCATTCGAGTATTCAGATGGCACCCTATGAAGCACAATATGGAAAGCGGTGTAGAACTCCTACTTGTTGGGATGAAACTGGTGAGAGGAAGCATCTTGGGCATGATCTCGTGCAAGAGATAACGGAACAGGTTCATGCCATCCAACAACACATAAAGGCTGCTCAGAGTCGGCAGAAGAGCTATGCTGACAATCGTCGAAGGGACTTGGAGTTTGGTGTTGGTGACAAAGTCTTCCTTCGAATTTCTCCATGGAAGAGAGTCATGCGGTTTGGGAAGAAAGGGAAGATCAACCCTAGGTACATTGACCCCTATGAAATCCTTGATCGCATAGGAGCAGTGGCCTATCATCTAGCACTTCCACAGAACCTAGCTCAAGTTCATGATGTCTTCCATATATCTCTCTTGAGGAAGTACATACCTGACCCTTCACATGTACTGAACCCAGAGGTGGTACAACTGGAACATGACCTCTCTTACGAGGAGCAGCCACTGGAGATCTTGGACCATAGAGACAAGGTCCTACAAAACAAGACTACCCACCTTGTGAAAGTGTTGTGGAGGAATCATAAATATGAAGAGGCGACTTGGGAGCCGGAGGAAACAATGAAGCAAAAGTACCCTCACCTTTCGACTAGGCCTCAAGTATAAATTTCAGGGACGAAATTTCTTAAGGGGGGAAGAATGTAACAACCCAATCTTTTTGAGTTGTATATTAACTTACTCTTAATGATTTAATAAGATGTTAATGGTTAATGCAGAAAGTGGAGTCGATGGCTTCATCCAGTAGACCCGACCCTTATGAAGCCCACTTATCAGAGCTTGGGAAGGAGTAGCATTTGTGAGCTTCGCTTTGGACCATGCCCTAGCCAAACTCTAGCGTGTCAAGCTTGAATGGAAATGCCTACGGGAGAAGTTCAAGTTAGTAGAGATTACTACTAGGGCAATGTTATATGAGCCTCCCTCAGATTCTCTCACCATAGCACACCTTACACTTAGGTCTTATGCCAGTGTTATAAGGGGCTATGGGACGAGACCCTAGCTTCCTTGTGTAATCCTTTCGTGTGAATAAATTGAGATTTCTTCCTTTAGTGATGTTTGTGAAATTTCAAATGTCTAGATAATTTTAGAATGTATTTTATTGATGAATTTTGAAAAAGGGATATTTTAAAATATTTATGCAAACCCAAAATATCTAATGATGTGTAATGATTTTCAAAAAATGGTCTTCTACAAAAGTGTTCAGTAAGGAATTTGGAGTCTAATAAGATCAACTTAATTTTTGATGAATAGTAAATTATGAATAGTGATTTTACGCTTAGGATTAGTAATGTGACCAAATGGATTAGTAATTTCACTCAAAGAAAGTTTTAATATAATTCAGACACCTAGATTAAGTAATGTGATTCAATAAAATGGGTAAATAACGGTTTCATAAATTATTAGTCAAGTATTAGTTTTTTCAGATGAATAGTGTTTTTTTAATTAAAAATTTAATTAAAAATAATTAGAAAATTATTTTTATAAAAATGACTTTATTTTTGAACTCAGAGCATCGATATTATGTTATGGTAATTTTTGGGGATTTTTCTGAAAAAAACGAATTTTCGATGAATAGTGTTTTTATTTAAAAATTAAATTAAAATTATTTAGAAAATTATTTTTATAAAATGGAGTTCATAAATGTATTTAGAGCATCGATATTTGGTTAAGGTGAAATTTTGGGATTATTCTGAGAAAGTTGAATTTTTGATGAATAGTGAAAATATAGTTTTTAAGTTACGGGTGTTTAATGACATCATTAAATGATGTATTAAGTATATATTCAATATGGTCGAATTATGAATAGTAATATAAGGTGTGAGGTGTCCCAAGTGGCCAATACCATGGGCAAATACCCTGGGAAAGCCCATGGTTTTTCCAAAACCAATAGTGAGGTGTCCCTTGGCCATTAATGCCTTGTCCCCTCACTTTCCCTATAAATACCCGCCCATTCCTCCTTTAGTATTCACTCCCAACTCTCCCCCAATAATGTTCTGGTCTCCTTACCTCCCAAGGAGTCCTCCCAAGGTTCCCCCAAGCCCTCAAGGTCCAAAACATTGAGTTTCAAGAGTCACGTTTTAAGGTAAGGGATCCGACCCCTCTTTTCTTTTCATGTAATCTCTTTTATGTCATTCCTTTTATGCTCCATGTTCTTATGTGAGAGGATGTTCTTTTATATTCCTCTTACTGCCCCTTTCATGTTTATATGATGAGAGATCCCCTCTTACTCTCATCATTTCGTTTTATGAAAGTTTAAGTGACGCCGTTAGGCTGCCGAATGTTTAAGTGATTCTTTCACCCTTCTCAATTTTCAAGTTCGATTTTCATGTCAAATCTTTCAAGTTCCTTTTTATTATGTTGGGTTATGATCTCTATATCTATCATACTGATCTCTAATTATAATATGATGAGAGACCCTATTTGATCTGTTCAATTAATTTTTGTTGAAGTTTAAGTGACGCCGTTAGGCTGCCGAATTTTCATAAGAGAAATCAAACTTTTGACTTCCTTCCATGTTTTTCATTTCAAATGGTATGTCCTTGAAATTGCATCACCATGTCCATATATACTTCTTATTCTGTTCCTCTACTATTTTATGGGTCAATTATGATTTTTCGACCCATGTTCCCTCTCTTTTCAAAGTTTTCTAAAACCTTGTAACATAGCCGTTATGCTGCAGAATTTTCGTCTCAAAATGCCTCTCTTTTATCAAAATTATTTTATGTTATAAAGTGAATACTCAATGCTCCTATTTCTATAGGGGTATTCACATATATATAAAAATTTTCTATTTTAAATTCTGGGATTTACATACATGATACCCGCTTTCCCTTTCCGTGGGTTTAAAGTAACGTAAAGATCATGTCTTTAAAGCAGTTTTTAAAACGTTATGATTATGAAATGAAACCCATTTATTTTATGCTATATGGCTTATTTATGAAATGTTTGATGATGATATTTGTGGCTCACATGATAATAAAGGCAAATTTAATGGTGCGCCCTGATAGCGCTCCAATGCATTTGGTAAAGACTTAATCTCTAGAGATGACCATTTTAAGGACGCCTTGGTGAATAACCTTGGTAATTTTTAACCACACCTTGGGGAAGGACCTTGGTGAAACAAAACGATTGTCAATATTAAATGTTGCAGCCACATCTTCAAGTTATGAAAAATGTTATTTTTATTATGATGTATCACATGATTTCTTTCTCATGCCTTAAAGTTCTTTTCATGTCCTTATTGAAGTATCTCAAGTTCACATGTAAAATGTTTTTCTTGTTTCCCTTACTGGGCCTTCTGCTCAGCCTTTCTTTTGATGTATGTCCCCAGGTTATGAGATGCATAATGAACATAGGATGAACTAAAGGAGAAGCATTTCAAGTGTTTAAGAAGAATGTTATATGTTTTTTTTGTATTATGATCCTTGTTTCCAAGACACTAAACCTTAACGATCCTCAGTTCCGTGTAATGGAATGAAAGTTATGTTATAAAAAGACGGGATGCTATATTAAGATTCATGAAACCTAAGTCCTCGTCACATGGTTTTAAATTACATGACATACGTTCCATCCTATATAAACTTAAATTGAATAATATACTTAAAAACTATGTGTCGATTAATCATTATGATTTAGAGATACATTCCAAAAACTATATAATATATTATAGACTAATTCAAGGGCTATCATCCAATATCACCCCTTCTTAAAGCACCATAATTACCGAAAAATGATAGACATAGGTTTACAATTCCTATATAATATTTTCAAAAACCTTCATTCCATAACTCAAAATTCATGTGTCATGTGTCCCTGATTGCTAAAAACATTTCATGAAAATTTATAATTAGTGTATATAGATTCAAGGGACACCTCTATTTGGCTATTAATACATGCCCTAATATGGATTTATATACACACCCCAATATTTCATGATAACA
Source organism: Viscum album (assembly GCA_963277665.1). NCBI lineage: Eukaryota > Viridiplantae > Streptophyta > Magnoliopsida > Santalales > Viscaceae > Viscum > Viscum album. Next base: position 1,757,840,815 of record OY728120.1, on the reverse strand, counting down.
AATTTAATGTCTTCTACTTATGAAAAAAGGTCCTCTAATCCTCATATTCCCTAATATAATCATTGTAGAACCTTTCATTTGAATATGGTTAGTGTTCATTACTTTTGTACCTATATTGTGTCCTCTACCACGACATAGAAATCTTGATTCATAATTTACAATATCATAATTACTTATTAAAAGATATTCGGAAATCCATAACACCTAAAACCCAATTAGACTATTGTTTCATATTTCCTCTTCACATTATTTTCTAGTAACTATGACCTTAAACAATGGTCACAAACACATGAGATAATTTATATTGATATTGGGATCTTAATTTGCATAATTTCTTATCATTTATTTCCAAGATACACCATCTCACCCTAATTATAGTCCGCATATCATGAAATTAATATAAATTTAAAGACCCCCATTTAGAATTAATATTTTAGTAATTTTGGGATATCATTAACACCATAAAAAACATTTCCCTTACTATTATACTAGTTTTCTAGATGTTTGTTAGTTAAAATAGTACAACTCAAAAGAAATTTTTTTGGTCAAAGATACATGAGAATTAATTATAGCCCCTAGTGGTCAAAATATTAAGAACATAAAATACTAGTGAAAGACATAAAACATGTCAAGTAAAAAACCCATAAAGTTAGGTATATTAAAATCAAAAGTCTCTACCCACTGGGCCAACCATTTTCAGGTATTTGAAAAAATTAGAGCACAAATAAAAGATGCATAATGTTGACAATCCCACCATATACCCCCTGAAAAAGAAATTATATGCTAACTGAAACCACTAATTCAATAAAAAAGTATGAATAATGAAATATCATATCTATTTACCTTGAAAAATTATTCAATACATTGTCAAATAACATTTATGGAATAAAAACCCTATTTGAATACTCTCTCACTAAAAATCATACTTTATTGTTCTAGAGCCTAAATCGTTAATACCATTCCATGATAGATAGTAATTTGTAAATCCATATTTAATTGAATCCTCTATTTGGATATTCATACATTCCATTGATAAAGCTAAGTATGAATTCATCCAATGTATCTTCGAAACATGATGTATGTTTTCATCATAAGAAAAAAGGACTTCTAATTTCTACATGCCCTATTGATTTTTCAATAGAACAAACCATTCAAATATGGTCAGTGGTCATACCTTGTGTATATATACCTTCTCATCACTCCCAATTCATACTAATTTTTCCATGATTTTCACAATAAATAAAATAGTTATTCTGGTGGATTGTATACCCTCAATATTATATATTCTTTCGTCATTCTCACCTTCAATGGGGGGATAAAAAACATCATCCTAGATCCTTTGATAGGTCCTCATCATGTGAACATAAGCTGGAGGATGTGATATCCTATTCATCATGATTTTAATATTATTTACCCTCTTCATTAGGAAGTATATACTTGAAATGGTGTCTCCATTCATGCTATGTTCTATTTTTCCTTTTCCATTTTGATTGTCATCCTCACTCATTTCTTCAAAGATATATGGCCTTTTATTCAAGTGATTTGTGTTCAAAGTTGTCTGACCCTAAACATAAAAAATCATTTGTCCAATTACTATGATCATAAAATATGTGAGCCTATCTATATCTGTGATGGAACTAGGCCTTCATTACCATCTTGTTTTATTTTCACGTGTTTCTACATGGACCACTATACCATATGATCAATTATTTTTGACCATAAAAATCAGTAACCTCTAGTCCAAGAACTCTAAATTTTAAAGATAATCACCACTACTTGAGTATTTATTCATTAGAAACATTGGTACCTAATTTTATGTTTATTTTTTCTTTTCTTGTGTTTCAATATAGTCTACTTTATCTTATTGTCAATGTTGTCTCAACTTCGACACTAGATGCATTGATTTTAATTTTATGAAATGAACCTTCTTAAAAAATTATATAGAGAACATTCTAGGTTGAAAACATGAAAATGGAATTCTAGGAAAAGGATGAGTCTATAATCATTGGATTAATATCTCATGTGATCTAGAAAATATGAATCATTTGAAATAGAAAAGGCATAAAATGTGTTATGTGGAAGACCTGGATTGGGAGGCCTAAGAAAAATATGACTTCTTTCAGACTAAGTTTTCCCAATAAGAGGCTTTGTAAAAAATTAGGGAAATAAAGTACGAGTCCCTAATATGATGGGGTCTACGATATTATTGTATCATAATTAAATATATTCTTTCTATGTCCCTTATTCAAGGAAATAATTAGACCACTCTACCATTCATGACATGTTGGGTCAACTTTTATTATAAACACCATCAGATAATAGAATACCCGGGAATTGATTTAGTTAAAAAGGGGCGCAAAAAGTATGTTTTCCCAATATTTATAGCTATGAACTTTTCTTAAAATAGATTCAAGTGTCAATTCCCTATACCGTATTGGGGGAAAAAAGGATGGAAACCCTATGTTGATCCCCAATGTGTATGAAACCACATAATTTGTCCATCTACCTGATGATCGAACATAATTCTTAGGGAAGGGGATTTTTTTTGATCTTTTGAACAATTGGGCAATAATATTTGGGATGACTAAAAGTCATAATGAGTATGTTCATAGTTTGCTCATGCCCCCATGAATAAGGTCATGTCTCCCATGCCCATTGATAATGTGTGTGCCATGTTAGCTATGATAATCATGTCATTCCATGACGATATCCACCAGTGTGAATTTACCAAGTCCAATGATATGCATGAACCCAATACCATACACCTAGTTTCAAATATTTTACTATAAATTGTATTCAAGGGGTCCTCATTTGGTACATTTCTATAGTATATAAGAAGGAACCTAGAGCTCCCTTCAAAAAAGAATCTAAGTCCCCTACAAGTAGCCTTTCTTTCCCAAACCTAAGAGAATTAACCAACCAAATATCATGTCACTGAAAGGTTCATAATCTCAATAGCCTATTAAGGAAGGAAACTTTTCCCTAAATTTCTTGAAACTAGAGAGATAGAAATTTATTGAGGAATAAACTAGGGAACCATCCAACTTAAAACATCTGAGAAACCCCTAAAAACAAGGACCGTGCTTCACCCAAAGGAATCCATTTACTTATATTGCTGAAGCATACCCATTTCTTATACCAATATTTTGAGAATCATACCCATTTCATTCCCCTAAATTGGAAAAATTAGATCCATTCCACAACCCCATATTAGGTGAATCAGATCCACAAAAGCATTTAATATTACTTGAACATAAGTACAAGAGTTTTTCTAAATATCATTCATATTTTAATTTAGACCAAATAGAAAACTGTTATCTAATTTTATTTTTTAAAATTTATAGAGGATTTGAGTTTTCAACTGTATAATTTGATAAATTTATTGAAGATAAAGAGTATAGTCATAATTTTTCATCCCAAAGGACCCAATAAAGAAATTTTATGGAAGAATGCAAAAAAATGACTGTATAAAAATGAATAGGATGATGTTAAATGAGTACTCTTTAAAAAAATATTTTTGGGTGGTAGATATTAACTCATATATTAATGTTTTAAATTGAATTCTTCTTTGGACATTTTTAAAGAAGACACCTTATGAAATGAGGAAAAGAATGAATCCTATAATTAGATATTTAAAATAATTTAGATTCAATGTTCACATTCATAATACCAAAGATTATCTAGAAAAACGTGATTCAAAATCAAATGATGATATTTTTCATGCATATTCTAATTCATGTAAGGAATATAGAGTTTGTAACAAAATAATTTTAATATTTGAAGAATCTATCCATGTTTAATTTGTTGAAGATCAATTAAATGAAAGAAAAACTTATTTAGAATAGGTTGATGATGATTATATATATTTTGAAATTGGTAAACCGGAAAATTCAAAGATTAATGATTCTTTTAAGGGAGATTTTAGTTCTCATAAAAAAACATTAAAATTCCATAATGATCTTCTAGTTGAAAAGGTAATCAGTGATATAACTGTATGTGTTAAAAAAAGATATTCCTTAAGAAATATTTACAATTATCCAGATTTCATTTCTGATTTATTCAAAAAAATACTGATGGAGATTTATCTTATTCAAACAACAAATTGTAAATAACTAATGAATTAAATCAGTTATATAATAATAAAGTCCGTAACATAGTTGAACCCCTAAAGTATAAAAATATTTTTGGAACTGAATGGATCTTTAGAAAAAAAATTATATGTTTCTAGTAAAATAATTAGTAACAATTACAGTTAAATGGATCAAGGATAAAATAAATAAGAATAAATTGATTTTTAACATATTTTTTTCTTGTTAATTGATTAGAATCAATAATAATTATTTTTTTAATATATATCTCATTTTGGAATTAAATTTTCTCAAATAGATTTCAAAAGGGGATTTTGAAAAGGTTATATTTCCTGATTTTAATGTAAAACAACCCATAGGGCTTGAGAGTGAATATAAACCTAACAATGTTTTAAAACAATGAAAATATATTTATTGGTTGACACATTCTCCTTAATCTTGGTATTATATGTTTTAACTATTTAATTTGAATATTAGTTTTGAAAAGGAAAAATATGATCCAACATTATTTATTAAAATATATTAAAAATAAATAATTATTTTTCAAATATATGTTGATGATATTATATTTGTATTCTCAAGTGGATTACTTTTTTATGATTTGTAAAATCTAACGACTTTAATGTTTTACTTGAGTCTTATAGGTGAGTTTATATTCTATTTGGAATTAAAATTTGTTCAATAGAAATATGGTATCTTTCTTAATCAAGTAAAATGTGATATATAATTTGTTATATGGTTTGATCTTGATAATTATAAAAGATAAGATATTTAAATTAGTAATTCATGTAAGATTGGCTATGATGAAGATGGAATATATATTGATAATAAGATGTTCAGAGTTGTGAATTGTAGCATTATTCTATTAATAACATTAGGACCATATTGTTTTCTAGTATTTATACATTATAGATTCCAATATAATCCAAAATAAAGTCATTTACAGGTAGTTAATTTTGTAATTAAGCATGATAAAGGATATATGAATCTCAGATTATTTTTTCTTGCCCACACTTCATTTGAGCTAACTATATTCAAAAATTATGATTTTGGTGGTTACAAAATATACAGAAAAATAAAATCTGGTATGTGTCATTTTCTTGGTAGATGCTTCATTTCATGTAGTTATAAGAAACTAAATTCAATATATTTATAAACTACTAAAGGCAATTATTTTGTTGTTTATTTTTTTTGGATTCAAAAAACAATTTATTATTTTGGTTTTAATTTTCGGAGGATATTGATGTATTGTGATAATACTTATACAATTTTTATCTCTTAAAATATGTTACTAAATTATAAGAATAATAAAATTTATTCCATGTATCAATTTATTAGAAATAATATTATGAAAAAGTAATATTATTTTAGAATCTATTTTTACATATGATCAATATGTTGAAATTTCATCTAAACCCCTAAATTAAGTTAATTTGGATAAAATAAAATTTGAACTTATAATGATTGAACTATATCATTATAGAATATATTGGGGGGTTAGGTTAAAATATGTTTTTATGCTAAAATTAATTCTATTACTATACATGATAAACTATTATACTTCTCACTAGCCTGTATAATAAAATTTGAAAACTACTTAACTCATTAAAAATAATTCCTTAAAAAAATTGAAACATTTTTGTGGATCCATGAGGATTATAAAAAAACTTTCCAAAAATAATTTATAATATTATTCACAAGTATAGTTTTATTTAGTCAAATAATATTTGAATATGTATACATTTTGGGGAATCCTAATTATGTGTTTGATATAAATTTTAATATAGTTTCTTTCCCAATAATCATTATATGGTAGATTTCCACATTAAATTTTAATTAGAATGATTAGTTTCATTTTTTGTAATCTCTATTTATCTTTGGGGGATCATATTTAAAATAAAATTGTTTGTACATTTATCTTGTACCTTAAATATTTTCTTCAATTTAAAAAAGAATGAGAAATTTTGTAATTTACATTTGATATGTAATTTTTTAAATGGAGGAGAATGTCGAGTGGATACTCTTTCCACCTTTTTTATTTATATTTTAGTAATTAAACTATTTTTTATTATTAATTTATTTCATAGGAAAATCTATTATAATTTTAATTATTAGTTTTTATGAGGTCATTATATTATTAGTATGGTGTTTAATATTTAGTAATATCTACATTGTTTCTTATGTGAAAATTTGAAAAATTATATAACAGACATTGTGAAAGGATATAGAAAATTATGGAACTGAAAATAAGATAAAAAATTATCTAGGCATAAGAAGAAAAATGATATGATATAAAGAAGAAAAATTATCCTACTAAAAGAAGAAAGATTAACCTGCCATATGTGATGATTTAAAAAAATTTAGAACCTACCATGTAAAGTTGATTTTTTTTTTTCTGTGTGATGAACCAACCTTATGAAGTTGAAATTTATATAAGTTTTGAACCTATAATATAGAGACAAATGTTGGAATAGTGTTGATCCAACCTTATGATATTTAAATATAGAAAAATATTTAACCTACCTCAAGAAGTTGAAATTTGGAAATGTGTTGAACCTACCTTATGAACAATGGCCACTTAATAACATTGTCATATTTTAGCTATAAACATGGTTTGTTGTACTAATTATTTTATATTACAAATTATCACTTGGTTACATCATATATTTATCTTGATTTAATTATTCATTAAATACTAAATAATTATCTTTAACCTATTATTTTTTTGGAAATATTATATATTGTATATAAACTACTTTAAATATTATCATACGTGTATTATTATACAAACTACTTTCTTATAACTTGATATGTTCAAAATTAAAATTTTCTGAAATATGAAATGTCAGACTCAAATGGGTTATGGGAATTTTCCAAAATTATTATATTGATTTTGATACGTTAATTTACTACTATATTAAATGTTATTAAAATTTTTGTTATACAAAATATTTTTTTCAAATTATTAATGTTTAACCACATAGGAAGACTTTTCTTGTGCATTAAATGAACATATCACATGTTTCTTTTGTAATGATAAAATGTAACATTTTCAATGATTTTAATGTTCTATGCATGAAATAATTGTATATACTGAGTTTGATAAAACAATATCCAAAACATGGTTGAGGATATTCTTGATCTTTACTATGCAATAGAGCTTAGAGATCAAATACTTCTTTTTTTTGAACATCAATGGTTTGATCCATCACTATTGGAGAGAAACGTTATAACTTAACACCTAGATCCATTATTTGTCATATTTTTTTTATAATTCTATCTTCTTTAGATTCCTATCTATAATTAATCATTTTGGACTATACTACACAGAAATGGCATGAGTTGGGTTATACTACCCCATTAAAAAGGTATGAGTTAGGCCGTAAATAGTAAATTGAAAGAGGATTAGTTATTATTTAGACTTGAGAAAAGGTTTTGTTTAGTTCTACCTATACTACAAAAGGTAGCTTCTGGGTTATGAATCTAAGTGTGAAGAAGTTATAGGGATCTAGTTAACCCACTCGGTGTAAAAAAATATTGACTTGGGTTTTTCCTATAGGGATTAAAAATGAATTTGTAAACAGATGTCACTCCTTTCAAAAGTCAGAGAGTCAATTATAGTAGGATTCATATCTCTCTACCTTTGAGAGTGGTGAAGAGTAGAGTAGGATCAATTATATCTAAGCTTCTATAAAAGTTATTGCATTCATTTGTTTATATTTTTCCATTGCATTAACTAAAAACTGATAAATGGTTGAAATTATTTTAAAAGTTAAATTCAGCCCATATTAACTATTGAATAATTTTCATCTGGACTTAAAATTAAATAGTTTTTTTATTCAGTAAAAGTTATTTGGTCTATATTGTATTTCATATGGTAATTATGAAATTTTTATATGTGGAATGTGATGCAAGTGGACTCATCACCATTGGTGAGTGATCTTAATTTAACAAAATGTTTTTATTAAATGTAATGGGTAATATGAAGGGTCAAGGGGCATGATGTTCCCCGTAATGAAAATGATTCCTCATCCATTGTAGTTCAAGGGATCAAGGGAAAAAGGGTTTTTTGTGATATATAAAGACTTGAAAGGGCTGTGATTAAATGAAATGGAAAATGTGAAACATAGTGTACCTAGTGATATGTTCTTTTGTTACTCCCATGGGTAAGGATTAGTGAAAGACAAGAGATAGTTATCCTTGGGTAAAATCAAGGAATCCAATGGTGATCCTTATAAACTATGAAGGTAATAGAGTATAAAGTTTGATTTGAGATACATTGAGGGATGTTGTACCCCTATGTGACGAGTTTGGACCAATGATTTGAAAATGAATAGTTGACCCTTCTAGGGTGTCCCATGAATTCAATAACTTATCTGACCTTGGAAATTGGAAGATGATGTAGACCATAAAAAAGTGTTGTGTAAGGGGATATAGGTTTTCAATACAAGGATTCTTCCTTAAATTGGTATGATAATAAATTATATGATAAATTCTGTGGTAAATGTTTGTAAAGAGTTCAATATTTTATTAAAATATTTAAATTAGAAAATAATTTTTAATATAAATGGTAATATGATGTATACCTATGAAGCATGAGGATTTGGGATACCCCCATGTGATCGATTGATATTTTACTTGACAGACATACGCAAGTTCATTTGTTGGGTGTTATTTTATACTTGTAATATGATTGTGTTTCTACAGAGAATAATCCTCAAGGTGTTTGTGTTATGTGATTCCTATGATGAGGGGTTATAAAATCATGGGAAATATATGTTCCCTAGGTAATAGAGGCATGGTAACTAGTTATTATTAGGTTATGTGATCCCTTAGGCGAATGATAGATTAATGAGTAGGGGATGTGAGCCCCCACATATTTAGGATTCATTGGAAAAACTCATTGGATCCAAAACTAGGCTATGTGTCCTACTACATAGATTTGGGTATTCTGGACTACCCTAATTTGAATTTGGATTCTAATATTCTAAAATTAGTTTGATAACCCCTATTTTTGTCTCATTTCTATTGGGAGAGTCAGTACCAAGGTGTATATCTCATGTATAATGGGTTGGTAAGCCCCCTAATACTTATCACATGTATACCGAGTGGGTTAGCCCATAAGTTTCCATATATTATATAAAAGTGTGTGTTAGAACCCCTGGGTCATTATGTTGGTTGGTGTAATTATTTGAAATTCTCAGAGACACTTCAACACTAAACACAATATGTATGGTATCAAATACATGTTCTAGGGTAGGACATAGTTCCATAGTGTGGTTATTTAAGGTTTTCATGATTACATTAAATTTCTAGAGACACTCAGGCACCGATCAAAGCAGGTTTGGGTTGACTGGTGATCTAAGGTAGAACTCTAGGATCAATAGTGTCTATTTATTTATACTTATATATAGTGTTTTAATTAATTTATATGTATGTCACATGTATATAACTATATTTAATAGATATGTATGGGAACATATTGGCAGTACACAACTGATTTGTACTCAAACCCTTCTTGAGAGGCCATGGTACTTGGATCCTTGAGCATCACTTTCTTTTGTAGGTTCAGGTTGAGTAGAGGCATGAGATTTGATCATTGATCTAGATAACTTGGTTAAACTGGAGACTGATATGGGGTATAGATTGTTGTTTTAGTTGAGACTTATTATATTTTTATTTCTTTGTTTATTTGTACATGTGACCAGCCTTGTGGTTTGTATCATATTATATGACTGTATAATACATATCGTTTATGATTATTGATTGGGATGTTGTGCATATTAATGTGCACTCAGATAGTTTTTCATTGCGTATGATTCTTGGTTATATTTATTATTACGGAACACTCTGTTATGGGGGTATATTCTCCCCATTATTTTACCTTTTACCCCGACTAGTAGTAGACATCTTTTTGAATAAAAGTAGGTGCACTAGAGTTTCTATCTCCCTTAGTCCAATTACTATTCTAAGATAAAAATTCTAGATGAAGAAGTGGTATCCAAATAGTTTATGTGTCTATTTTTTTAAAAAAAAGGTTGTGTTCAAAGCCTCATTTTATTATTAAATCAAAGAAAAGACCTCTTTTAACTTGGTAGAGGGAGACCCATTACATAGCTCGAAGGCCCAGTGGGCATGAGCCCATTACATATCCTGTAGGCCCAAATTTTTGGCATAAGACCCATTCTATCAATTGTAACCTGGCAGCTATAGTACCCACTGCCGCTACAGTGCCCTACCGATCTATTGTACCACTACTGCTATAGTACCACTACAGTAATTCTACAGTACCTTTGTTCTATGGGTTTTGAACCCCCATTTTTCATGTAGGATTATGGGGTGCTTACCACTATGCCAAACCCCAACTACAATAGTTTATGTGTCTATTATTACACCTTTATCATAGTATATTTAATTTTGTATTACTTTATGAATAGATGGTATGTAAAATAAATAAGAATGTCTTGGTGCTTATGATGGACCTTGAATGGTGTGTCATGAACACCATCTCTAATAAAATTCTAGGTTACCTTGGATATAGATTTAATGCTCTTGGATTCTGATTTTATAGTTGTTTGATTTCAATTCATGTGATGTACATGGTTTTTTGAGGTTTATGATATATTATCGATCTATCTTCTAGCTATAGTACCAAGTGTCATCTCATACATCATAATTTTCTTGTATGATTCGTATGAAATGATTGTGCTTGTTTGATTTATATCATTGATGATAGGGTAAGATATTTAAAGTGTTAATAATAACCAATATATGATTTTACCTTATAATTTCTTTCTAGAATTCTACTCGTCATGAGGACTACATGTATTTCCATATGATTAATGGTCATGTGGATCTACAGTGTGATGCTCCATGATGATGTTGGTGTAGCCCCATAGAGGAAAAGAGGTGCAGTTACCCTCATCACATTAGAATATAAACTCGATTCCCTCATGATGGACCTGATCATGATGAAGTGTTCAATTATTTATTATTTTAGCAACAACCTATTTGGTGTTTCCCCACATATATTGGAATGAAATTTCACTTAACCCAACCATATTCCTTTGGTTATCCAATATACGCTATCATCAGATGATTTCACTATGTATATATATGGATGTAAATTAATACTCTATGTAGTAGTCTGATTTATAGATACTCATAGATGGTGGGTGCCTTTGGAGTGGGTGATGTTTTTAAATGTGATGTCAGTTTTGTGTTTTTGAGATCCCAGAGTGGGTTTAATGGTATGTGGGATTCCCTATGATATTTCAGGCGGGAAGTTAACATGTTTACCATGATCTATGAATTATATGAGTTATGATGTGTAGGATATTTGGGAGATCCAAGTGTTCATTGAGATAAGCCTCATTATTTTAGTGATTCAGTGGCTAGTGATGTGTGTGGGTGACCCACGATGGGGGATACCTCGAAGTTGTGTGTTTCTTAGAAGAATAGACCATAGGTAGGTTCTTGTATTGAGATTTATGACTAGGAGGATATATGGGATTTGTGGTATAGGCATGTTGATTCATTTAAGGGTGTTCTATAACACCTAAAGGTTTACAATTATATATTTTATTTACTTTAGAATGTAATGTGTTTGATAGATTTTGACGTACGCAACACATAACCCAAATGAACTGAAAAAACATATGACTATAAAAATATAACAATAGAATTAGTGGGTATGAGTAGATGTATCTAAATAATGAAATTTTTTTATAAATAAAAATAAAGGACATTCTACATGATAAGGTATTGATAAATTAAATTAGTATAGAGAAATAACTAACAAGACTGATTTATTCTTAAAAATGTAACCTTTCCAAGAAATGAATTTTTATATTTTTTTAAGAAACAAAATATATTATCGGAAAAATATATTTTTTATATTAAGAATATATCAATACCAATATTATTGGTAATTTATAGGAAAAAATATTAATAATAGTTAATATTTTTAAAAAGGTTATTTCCCCATGAAAATATTTTTCTTTAAATTTTCATTTAAAAATTAAATTATCATATTTTATAATTTTTATTTGAAAAAAAAATATTATTTTATTCAGAATATAAATATTATCTTAAGATTATATTTTGGTGTTTTTCTTCAATAATTGATTTTTAGGCGAATAGTAAAAAATGCAGTTTCTACCAAAACTATAACTTATTTGACATTATCATTTCATTTGTAAGACCTAAAGGTTTATAAAAACGTTTAGATGATAAAATATTATTTTAATTATTTATAATATACATTTTTAAATACCATTCCCAGTTTATAAAACCTGGTTTTAAAATTTTCTAGACATACGTAATATTTTCAAATAAAAGAAATGGTTTTCGGTATATACTTTTTATTAAATATTTTTTAAGTAAAATTTTAATTTTATATTTCTATAAAATATTATTTAATAATTATTTTTATAATAAACCAATTTGTATCATTAAAAAAAACCAGTGATAATTTCACACTACTCAAATATATTAAGCTTAAAAATATACTTTTTCTAAAAACGGATTTTTAAACGTTACATGTTCTAATGTTGAAATTGTTTTTTTATTAGAACTGTAAATTTTGTCTGATAAAATGGATTTCTAATTTTTAATTTTTATTTATATATTTTATAATAAGGCCCATTTTATTCTTTGGAAATAATATTAATTTACATATATATAAACTAGTCACCATAGTAAAACCAAATATGAAAAAAGTTAAAATTCCAATGGAAAAGGACCTAAAAAAATCTTTAAAACATGTGTAAAAATAGCTATAGAAGGATTATAAACCTTATATTATCCCCCAATAAGTTATTTACTATTTTCAGAGCCACTTGACAAGTGAAAAATGTGCTCTCTTTATAATAATATGAAATATTTATTAAAATACCATTCTCACAAATTATAAAAGGGCCATATCTCCACCCATTTAAACACCACTCAAAAATTATATTTCCTTTTGAAACATGAAACATATTATTTCCCATAGAACCATATTTTTTCTAGTAATTATTCTAGTCAAAATAGATTATCTTATGTCCTCTCTTTCTTAGTATTCCTCCAAGAGAAATCTCAAGTCCTCAACGTGTGTAATAATTTTCACTAATTTCATTTTATTTCTATATTAATATAAAAAATATATAATTATAATTAGTATATAAAAAAATATTATTAATTTTTTATTTAATTTTTTTATTCCAAGGTTATTAATATTTACCACTATTCTCCACTCCCCTTATGTGAAACAAAAACTACATTCATCCATATGTGCAGCGTACCACCTCCAAAAAGAATCATATTTACATTTCCTTAACAACCATATATGGATAATAGAAGTGTTGAATTTAATAATTAATAATGATATTTATAATATATTGTTCCATATTAAATGAAATAACATATTACACATTTATCCCATTCTAGGGAAAAATAAATCGTCAACAATGCGTACATACGGACTACCCCCAATACAGAATTATTTATTTTTATTTTTTATTTTCATCCCCCACCTTTTTTGGATGGTCATGAGAATGATCTCAGTGGATAAATATTTTTTTAATAAATTATTTTTTTTTGGAAAATAAATTGGACAACCTATTAATTATATGATCAATAAACCACCATGGTAAATTTAACTGTCCAAAAGAGAGTTCTTAGAGATAAAATGATTTATTACTACTATATAATAACATTTTATAGGTTATTATTTTCATATAATTATATAAAATTTAGATATATGACACTAAAAAACACTAAATATTCTCATTATGTTAATGGAATAATGTTATAAGAAATAAATCACTTCATTATCATCTATTAGTTTGGATATGTTCTTATTTTGGTATGTTTAACCACTTACTTGACCTATGTAATATTTTTCAATCATGGATAAATATTGGGATTTAATTTATATAAATATATTATTAAAATAAGTAAATAATTATTTTATTTTATTTTTTGAATGGTAACATTAATATTAAACTCATTAGTTAAGATACCAACATCCATTAAGAAAAAAATCACTTAAACATGCTCATCATCAATTTTATCTTTAGGGATAGTAACCAAGACTACAATATAAAGAAATTATATTATTATAAATAACGATACAAAAAAATAATATTACCTATTATGAAATTATTATAATGAACATTCTGAAAATAATGAAGAAAACACCAATATTATGTATGTAGTTCAAAAGAACAAGATTTCTCACACGCAATATATAAAATAGATAATTACTAACTAATTTACATCTAGAGAATAATTATAATTGATTTTTTTTTTAAATTTATATATATTAATAATTTTCTAAAATATAATTTTAGGATATTTTTTATACTAGACATTTAATCACTTTAATGGAATCCATGGATTAAGGTTAAGTGTTTCTTCTCCCAAATATAATTCCTTGAGTTTTATTTCTTATTATAAACCGTGATTTCTTTATAATGGTGTATTTAAATTCCATTAAGTATTTTTTTATCATGATTCTATCATTATTTAATATATTTATTGTTTGAAGTAAAATCATATTCTTCAAGGGGTTATAAATTGAATGTTTTTAATCACATAAGGGTTTTTGAGAATTCAATATTCATCCATTGTGTTAAAAAACTAATTATTGAAAATATATTGATCCATTTATTATTTATCCTACATAATGAATACATGGTATTATAATTCCTCCATATTTTATGGGCTTATATATTTATTCCTTATTACCCCATTTTGGAATTACTTTTACATTAATGATTATGTTACCTATAAGGATTGTTTATAAAAAATTACAATTCTCAATGTCATGATTATTTTATACTCCATATTTTCTATTGTGTAGTTTAATTAATTCAACCTATATTTTATATCATGATTCCATAAAGATTATCGTTATTTAATTTTAAAATTTAAAATTTTCACTTTAGAAGTTTCAAAGGGTATAAGGGTTTCTTTGTCTAATTTTGAATACTTTAACACATATTTGATATTTCACACCATCCTTTAATTTATATGTTGTATTCACTACCCTATTGACGTTGATTATAATAAATATATTTCATTCCATTATATTTTAATCCTATGGTATTCATATCATGTTACATTTATTGTTACATTACTGTTTTGTTTGGATATTCTGGATTGATGGTTGATTGTGAGGTGCTCAGTATAGTTTCAAAATCAATGATTTCAATAGGATTTATCCATAGAAACACCCAATAGTGTGTACATATTTAATAAATATGGACCTATTGTACTAAGGAATTTTATCATTAGGGTTTCATGACAATTGACTCTTTGGTACTCAACTTGGCCTAGAGGATGGCAGGTCAGACTCATCACACCCTTTTGGGGGGAATTATTGCCGAATTTTCAACTTTATTATTTATTTAAGATATGATCTTGAATATCATCTAGATCATGATAAAGGAATAGTTACACAAATAAAATTATTGGGTGTTGAATCCATCTATTTGTAACGAAAAATTTATCAATGAGACTACGTGTATCTTTGCCAAGTCCTCTTTCCATTTATAGTTACTTCATAGTAATGAGTAGTTGCTTATATTTTGAAGCCATATAACAAAAAAAAAATGAAGTTACTTTCATCCAAGTAGGTGACTAGTTTTTGGAGGCTGGAATTGAACCTTCATGACGTATCTTACATATTTTTATTCATAACAAAAATCCAAACCAATGTAGCTCATTTAGGTCTAAGATGTTTAGTTTAACATCATACACAAAGGACATGTATGAGGGATCATAAACACTGAGTATAGAGCTCTAGTATTTTGAAGGCATCCTATATATCTTAATTAAAATAGGAATTATAGTCATCATAGTTAAATATTACCATAAACCACTAATGTATGGTATCATATAATTAATTAAGGGGTGGGTTATTTCACTCAGGTTCACCAATATAGGAATTACTTTCAGAACTTATGTCGAGGTGGATGCCTAATTATTTGTAATATTTATAACAACCCTACTCTTTATTTCCTTTATTACATAAAATTTCACTTAATACAACTCATACAATCAAGTGGTCTTGTGTATTTGGGGTTGAGTAACTTTACATATCAAATTAAAATATGGAATATAACATCTTTATAGAAAACTACTTTGACATGACGAGAACAATTCTTCGTACTTAACACTACATGGGATAACCTAAGGAAATACATAAAAATGGGGTGAGCTATAAATCCCAGTAAGGTAATAAACATAGAATAAAATGTGGATAATAATACATGTTATACTAGACATATTAGTGAGGCATAAATGAACAAGAATAATAAGGCAGTATATAGCGTGATAATCATAACATGGAAATGTGGCAACAATATTAAACAGTTAATCATAATTTAAGTCAAAGATAAACTGCCAACACTTCATTATGGACATAATTACAATAAATTAATCAAGTAAAACCCCATCCCAACATGACTTATCATGACATTAAACATTACCCAATGCATTTGATTTCTATTTGGGAGAACCCTTCCTAAAAATTTTGATCTCATACTTAAGTGTACCACATAGATCATATAACATGGACTCATTCAACATCATAATTTTTAAAAGTATAAAAAATATATAGAAAACATACATATAATACTTCTATAAATAATTATATGTTATTAAATGGGAATACCCTTGATATAGAAATAGATATGATATTCACTACAAAATTACTTTTGGCATGGAACATCTCTTTGAAATTTCAGTGGTATAACTACGTCATATTGAAATTCATAAAATTGGGTTGATGAGAGAGAAAGGGGATGTAATAATTTATACATGAAATGGAAAGTATGGTGAATATGTAAAGACATTCACCAATATATATAATTGGAAATATAAGGCATGACAAAATATAGAAACTAGAAGAAATAAGTGAAAAGAAAGAACCCTTACAAAATTTCATCATGGTAATGGGTGAGAAGATGGGTTCCTAAGAGGTATAAATGAGAGTGAAATGGGATACCATAATTTAAAAATCAAAATTAATTTAGTGAGGATAGGTATGAATGTATCACAACATAAGAAAATGGAAATGAAATTGGAATATCACAAATGAAATGCTTGATAAAAAGTTGAGACAAAGAGAACCCATTATGAAATTTAGACATAGTAATGACTTAGGTAAGGGTTAAAATGAAGGGGTGTAAATGATAGATCATAACTATCATCAATTGAATATTATGGTAATGATTAAAAATTAATGGCAATACAATAAATTGAAATTAAAATAACTAATCTAAATGAAGGTGCTTGAACTCAAAGGTGAGGAGAGAAATACCTTACATGGATGTGTGATAATAAAGGATTAGGAGAGTTTTTATAGGAGATTGGGGTGACTTGGGAATAATCTTGTAATTATAGGGATGATGGTTGAAGATCCTGAAGGAGTCTTAGAGAAGAGAAATGAAAGATTGGGTGGGTTTATATAGAAAAGGAGGGGGATTTATTTATTATTTCGGTTTTGGAAAATACATAATAAAATATTAAAAACCACAAACCATCCCATGAGTTTTGAAAAATGGGAGTGGTATAAATTATTTTATTATTCTATCTGATGAATTTAATAAAATATTTCCCTTTCTTATGTGAATGTGAGTCACATTTTCAAAGAAAAGTTTTTAAAATTTCAAAATATACTATAAGTATTTGAGGATAACTATGGACTTATAAATTAAATAAAATAAACATTAAATAGAATTATTTTATAGGAAAAACATTATTTTTTTATGAATATATATTTTTAGCATTTATTACAATCTATTTCACCTTCATGATGTCATAAAACAAACTGTATATTTATACAGTGTTTAATTTTTACCCACAAATTTGACTATCTCAGAAAATTATGAAAAATTTACCATTAGATAATTTAAATATACTAATTCAAAAATTTTTATTCATTTTATATAAATAATTTTCTAAATATTTTAAATTTCACTTTTAAAATAAAAATTGACATTTTTTGAAAATTGATGGTTTTTTTAACAATATGAGTTTTCGAACCCTAATAGAAATTACATTTGACTTCATCAAAATTATATGATCATTTAAAATTTAAAATATAATTTAATGACAATATTTTATTTTTTTATTTTTTATTTTTAATAATCCATTTATTTATCAAAATCCATTTCTTAATAGAATTTGAATATTAACAAAAATACTATTTTTTATTTTAAATAATCAATTACAATGTAAAAATAATAGGATGAAAATATATTTATTATTATATACAAAAAATAATGTATATAATCCTATTACTAGGGTCTTGATACATATCCCTTTATTACATGATCATACACCCTAAGATTAAGTTTCAAGATGGTGGGGTGTTTATGGGGATGTTCTGTGAACTTGGTTTGGACCTTGATATCAATGATCTTGAACTTTTCCCATAAATATTTTTCCCCATGATTATGTTATTGGTTATCAGTAGGGTATTGGTCTAGGTAAAAGCTTCAAAACTCTATCTCACTTGAAATCTCTAATAAATGCGCTTCATATGGCATGATCCAACTAGTTGAGTCCACCAATTCCTTTGACTATGCCAAAAGGATTTCTTAAAACCCCATATTTTTACTAGTCATGTGATCACTATTCAATGGATATATTATCAATGGTAATGACACTTAATGGTAAGTTAAATCCCACTGGATAAAATAAAAAAATAAGTGTTTGTGTTTACTATTTCTATAAGACATTTAATTAAATAAAAAAGGGAATTTTATTCACAAATGTTCGTGTAGTTACAACCTTCCCCCTTGAGAAATTTCACCCTCAAAATATCCTCTTCACATAATAAAATAGAAGATATTAACTCAATTTAATCACCTCTTTTGGTTCACACATTGCTTCTTAAAACATGTGGTTTCACCCCAACAACCTGATGAGGGGAAATATATTATTTCGTAAAATATTTTCTCTACGATCATAGATCTTTATTGACTACTCATCATTGGAAAGGTTATTCTCCAATGGTAACCCCTATAGATTGAGTATATGTTATGGGTATGGGATTTAATTTATTAAGAGGGAAAAATGGAATACATCATTTACTTGAGATATGATCGGAGGGAGTGCTAGTTGATAAACCACTACTCTGATGCGATCCAGAATCTCAAAGGGGATGATGTACCTTGGAAAAATATTTCCCTTCCTCCAAAATATAATCACTATATTCCGTGGAGACAATTAGATGAATAACATGTCTCCAATATCCAAATCTAGGTCACTTCAATGATTGTTAGCATATCTCTTTTTTTGAATTTGAACAACATTGATGTCCTACTTTATGGTCTTAACCTTCTCCAAAATTTCTTCAACCATTTTATAACCTTGAAGTTTTCGATGCCAAAATTTATCTGAACATGTTGTTGTTCTACACATCTTCCCATAATGGACTTATTAGGGGTCTATTTGGATGCTCGAATAGAAATAGTTGTTGCAAGAGAACTCCACCAAAGGAAGTTGTTGGTCCCATCCTCCTTTTAAGTCAATTGAGAAAGCTCTCCACATACCCTAAAGTGTTTTGATTGTCTTCTCAGATTTTCCGTCAGTTTTGGGATGATAATCCATACTGAAGTTCAGCTCAGTGTTTTGAGAATATAGGAGGCTCTTCCAAAAAAATAGATTAATAATCGATCTCTATTAGTCACAATTGATAGTGGTACTCCATGCAGCCTTACCACTAATTTGATGTATATCCATTCTTGTTTATCTGGTGATAAATCCTCTAAAATCACAATTAAGTGTGTATTCGTTGTAAGATGATCCAAAACAACCCAAATATCATTGCTTCCTTTAGATGTATTTCGAATTCTGGTGAGAAATTCCACGTTGTTTTTTTCCTATTTACAGGTTGGTTTGGGTAATGGTTTCATTATCTCTTTAGAGTTATTTCTTTTAGCCTTAACTTGATTATAAACTAGAAACCTTGATGTATATTATGAAATTTCCTTCTTCATGTTATCCCACTAATAGTGTTATCAGATATCTTGATAAATCTTTGTGTTTCCTTGGTGAATGGAGAAAGTAGAACTATGTGAATCATCCAATAGTTTTCATTAAACATAGGATTTGGTGGAACTCATAGTCTTGAACCAAATCCCAAAATTTCTTCTTCATTAACATTGAACTCCAAGGATTTTACTTTTTGGAAAGTTTCCACTTTTTTATGAATTCCCATGTCATCTTTTTGATAATCCATTAACCTCTCCCAAAGACACAGTTGCAAAATAATTTGTTAATGGATTTATGATGTTTCATTATTTTCGATTCCAGGGTCCATCCTCTTCAAATCCATGAATATCGGTTCCTTCTCAATTATTATCAATGAATAAATTTATGGGTACATTCATCTTAAAGAATCCACTACCTTGTTCACCTTCTCAGGATGGTAGTGGATTGAGAAGTCTTAATCCTTGATAGGCTCTAACCATATTTATTGGAACATATTCATCCCTTTATATGTGAATATATATTTGAGACTTTTTTGATCCATATATTTTTTACACTTCACAACAAAGAGATAATGACTCTACATTTTCAATGAAAAGGTCACACCTGCTAACTCCAAATCATGTGTGATACAATATTTCTCAAGAATATTTAACTACCTTGAGGCATAGGTAAGGAATTTTTCATTTTTCATCAACACACATCCCAATACCTTCATTGCAGCACCACTAAAAATTACAAAAATATCCCCACTTGTGTGTACTTTGAGCACAAGGGAAGTGATAAGACTCACATTCATCTCCCTGAAGCATTTTTTCACATTCATCATTCAATGAAAATTTGAATAACTTTCGAGTTTTCAAGGTAATATGGTTTGAAAATCATGATTAATTACTCACAAATTGACAATTATATCTAGATAACCCATAGATGCTATTGATATTTGTCACATATGTTGGCCTCAACCATCCCTCAAATTCTTATTTCTTGCAATAATCCAATGATATCCCATTTTTATGATGATATGCCCCAATAATGATGTTTCCTTCAACAAAAAATCATGCTTACTGTACTTTTCATAGAGAGACTCCTTCCACAAGGTCTTTAGTATGGTTCTCAGATGCTCCTCATTCTCCACCTTGGTTTTGGAAGATATTAGATTATCATCTATAATGAAAAACACAAATTTGTCAAGGTAATCTCTAAAAAATATATTCATCATGTCCATATAGATTACTAGATAATTAATGAGTCCAAATAGAATCACTATGAACTAATAATGCATGTACCATGTATGAAAAGTATTATTGGGGATATCCTCCTTCATCACCCATACTTGGTAATGACCCGACCACACATCCACCATGGAGAAGTATTTTTCTTCACGTAGTTTATGAAATAATAAATCAATTCATGGAAAAGGATAATTTTTCTTTATCGTGATTTTTTAGCTCATGATAATCAATACAAAGGCTCGTTGACCCATCCTTCTTCGTGACGAAGAGGACATGTGCAGCCCATGGTGATGCACATGGGTGTATAATCCCTTTATCCAGATTCTCCTATAGTTGTTTATTTAGATCCTAAAGTTCCACAAAAACCATTCAATATAGAGTCTTCGATATTGGAAATTCCACAGGTAGAAGTTCGATTGGAAATTCGACCTCTCAACTAGGAGTAACACCAAGAAACACCTCAAGAAACACATCAGCATGTTCCCTCACAATATGAATTTCTCCAAGTATGATATTTTCCAAAGACCCAATCATTTTAGCTAGATACTATTTCTTATAGGGAATTAATATCCATTCTTTAAATGATAGTTCTAAATAATATTCCTCCTCCTCCTTTTACTTGTATTGAATTAAGGGTCAATTCTCCAAATGGAGAGTTAATTCCCTCTCAGGGAAATTTATATTGGATCTATATAGGGAAAGCCAATCCATGCCGAAAATTGTATCAAATTACAGAAAGGGAAGAATTAAAAGGTTCTTAGGGAAGTTCAATAAAAAAAATTATGATAGGGGAGGTGTTATACACCTGAGATGCAATAATTTCCCCATTTCTGTTTTCATCGACATCTCTACTTCTATGCTTTGTGGTGGTGTTTGAATAGTTATACTAAACATTCATGATATAAAGGAATGCGTAGAACTATGAATGATAACCCTACCTTTAACATTTTGGTTCTGGTTTTGACTTATCCAATATAGATTTAGGGATGAGTATCTTTGACTATTAAACACATAAATGGGAAATAAAATGACATTAAAGGTACAACTTACAGTTATCTTCTAAACTTATGACTTTATAGGGTTCAGTAAATGTTTTCATTGAGGTAATTCCATACATATATTCTTATGGGATTTGTTTGTTCTCATAATAATCGTTTATAATGATATTATGAATTTAACAAAGAATATCCCCTAGGAGTGTCAAACCAGGTGCCAGTAAGGCCCATTTCCTATTACAAGGTTACCCCATGTTAGGCTTGGAACGCCTTTTCAGAGTTTGTATTCCTAGGTACATCTCTTCCAGAACCATGGCCACTTATAGTATCCAGACATTGATGTATTTTCTTGATAAACTACTTTCTGTATACTCACCATGATTTAGGGAGGTTTTCTTACACTTAATCTTATCCTTAATTGTTTCCACTAGGGGTTTCTAATCATAATCCCAAAAAATAAATAAACCTATCCTATGATACAAACAATAACAAACCTTCTTATTATTTCACATTTAATAATGATTTATTACAAAATATTTCACATAATACAACTCATAAGATTAAGAGTTATTCAGTATTTGGGGATTAAAAACATTACATAACATCTTAAAACATGAAATATAACATATTTATTGATAACATCATTGACATGAACGAAAAATTACTTAATACTTAACACAACACAGAATAACCTGAGGACATACATAATAAAGGGGAGATCTATAAATCCTGATAAGGGAATAAAAATGGAAAAATATGAGGATAACAATACATGTTAGAAAAGAAATATCAATGAGTCATAAATGAACGTGAATAATAAGGTATGATATAACATGATAATCATAATATGGAAATATGGTAACAATATAAAAAACTACATCATAATCACAAGTCAAAGATAAAACTCCAAGAATTCATGGTGGAAAAAAGCCCCATAAAGGAATCAGGTAGACCCATATCCCAACATTACATATCATGATACTAAAGATTACCCAATGCATTGGGGCTCTATCAGGATGAACCCTTCATAAACATTTCAATTTCATGCTTATGTGTACCACAAAGATCATATAATTTGGATTCCTTCTACATCATAATTTATTCCATGATAAAAAAATATGGAATAAATACATTTAATAATCCAATAAATAATAATATTTCTATAATGTTCAATACCCTTTATATTGAAATGGGTATGGTATTAACTACATAATTATTTTGGAATGGAACATCTCTTTTCAATTTCGACACCAGAACAACATCATATATAAATTCATAAAATTGGGTTTATTATATAGAAAGGGTAATGTCATAATTTATATATGAATTTTATAGTAATGGGGACGTGTAATTACAATACCCAACATAAGTAATTGGAAATAGAAGTCATGACATAATAAAGAAACTTGAAGAAATAAGAGAAAAGAAAGAATCCTTGTAAACTTTTGACGAGGTAGCACGTGTTCATAAGGGTTTATAATATGGAAAAATGAGAGTGAAAGGGGATCCCATAATTTAAAAATAAAAATTATAGTAAGTGGGATAGGTAATAATTAATCCCAACTTAAGAAAATGGAATTGAAAACTGGCATAACATAAATGAAATGCTTGATAAAAAGAGGAGAGAGAGAATAACTTACAGAATTCTGGCATAGTAACAGCTTAGGAAGGGGTCCAAATGAGGGGGTATGAATGATACCTCATAAAAATAACATCAAGAGGATAGTGATATAATGATTAAAAATGAATGTAAATACATGAAATTGAAATTAAAATAACTAATCTCAAAGAATGTGCTAGAATTTTAAGGTGTGGTGAGAAATACCTTACTTGTATGTGTGACTCAAAAGACTTATAAGAGGCTTATTTGGAGAATGGGGGTGACATGAGAGGAATATATAGAGTATTGGGAAGAGTTTGGATAAGATTCAATAAGTTTTAGTGAAGATTAATTGGAGCTTGGGTGGGTTTATATAGGAAAGGAATGAGATTTCGTTTTTATTTGGGTTTTGGACCCTACATAATAAAATATTCAAAACGACAAAACATACCATGGTTTTTAACATGTTTTTTGGAATATGGGAGTGGTATTAATTATTTTATGCATCTAAGAGCCTAATATAATAAAATATTTTATTTTCATACATGGATGTGAGAAACACTTACAATGAAATGATTTAAAAATATTAAAATATGTTATAATCCCTGGAGGATTCACTAAGGATTTATTAAATAAACAGAAAATAACATTATTTTAAAGGAGAAACATAAATTTGACCTATGATACCTTTTATAATATTTATTACATCATTATTCAGCCATTATGTAGTCATAAAACCCACTGTATATTTAAATGGTATTTAATTTTAACTAAAAAATTAAACTATCTCAGAAAATCATGAACATTCACCAATGGATAATTTCACCTTCCTATTTTATCAAATTATATTCATTTTATCTAATTAATTTCAATATATGTTAATTTTCACTTTTAAAAAAATGGGCATTTATTGAAAATTGATTGTTTTTTTGACAATACAAGTTTTTGAACCCTAGTAAAAATTAAATTTTACATCATAAAAATTTAATTATCATTTAAATTTAACAAATTATTTTAATAATATTTTTTATAAAAATATTATTTATTTTTAAAATTCCATTCATTCATAAAAATATATTTCTATATTGAATTTGAATATTAACTAGAAAATACAATTTGTGCATTAGAAAAAACCATTTATAAAGTAACAATAATAAGATGAAAATATATTATTTATTATATAAAAAATAATTTACATAATTATATTACTAGGGTCTTGATACATATCCATTTATTACACCAGCATACACTGTAGGTGTATGGTGTGCGATGATGGGGATCTCATGGGAACGTTCGGTGACCATGGTTTGGGCCATGATCACGATGAGATTGAACTTGTCCCATAAGCAATTTATATCATGATTATGTTATTGGATCTCTACTAGAGCTTGTCCTAGGGAATGTCCTAGAAATTCTATCTCCCTCGGAAGCTCCGATTAATGGGCTTCATAGGGTACAATCCTATTGGTTGAGGCTATAACTTCCTTTGTCTATGCCAAAAGAATTGGTTAAAACCCCATATTTATAGTAGACATGTGATAAATATTCAATGACTATATTATCAATGATAATTATACTTAATTTTCATTTATATCCAATTGGGTAAAAAAATTCATTTGTTTTCAACATCCATAAGACATGTAATTAAATAAAAAGAATGATAATTTTATTCATAAATGCTCGAGTTGTTACACAGTCATATGTTATCTCTAAATGCCATATACACATTGAGGTTTCCATGTATGGAGGAAATTTATGATTCTAGTGATATTATAATTGGAAACCCCTAATACCATGTGAGTTATTCTTGTTGTAAAAAACATGGGATAAAACGTGATTAGAGTATACAAATATGGATACAGGACATATGCACTAGGGAAACCCCAATGGGGTATTTTATATGGAGCATGAGCCTTAGGAAGGAATCAAGCATATACTTTATATAGTAGTTATCATATTCCTTATAGTGAAATTATATTCTAAATCATCTGATTGATGAGGAACAATGATAAGATTACAGGCGAGTTTGGGTCCCATGGTTTGAGAGAACACGGACAAGTACTCTTACTAGACAGGGTTAAAATCTATGAGGGTGTATACCTAAAATATCCAGAGTGTCTGCAGGGCATGTATTGATTTCCATTCTATCATGTCCCATGTGTCTTCTTTACATTTCATCGGGGTCTACTGGACTTGTCAGGGTTCTCTTCCTAGCATGGATTAGGATATCTGTACATGTCATGGCTGTCTAACAGATGTGTTTGAGGATTGTAACAACCGGAGATTTTATGAGAATTATTCTTTTTAATTTCACTGATGTCTTTAGTTTCACGCTACACCAAAAGGATCTTGCACTACATGCATCCCTGACTTGGCTTGCATTACACACAATCGCAGCCTTCCTCGATAGTGTGTGTAGTACGCAATACCATGTTTCACTGAACAAGGATATATTGTTATAATATTATTATGGACTTTCTGTTATGAATAGTATTAATTAAAATTTGATTTTTTATAACATTATTTTCCATCTTAAACATTTTCTAGAAAATGGTATAAGAACAAAATAGATTTTTCAGGTAAAATATGTATTTTTCAAAAAATACAGTTTTTCAATCTTTTGATGGCGCACCCACATTAAATCTAGTTTTGACATGATTATAAGTTCAATTTTACAAAATAAAATTCTTCATTGGAATAAGGATATAAAAATTTAATTTGGATAAAATTTTCATATTATTCTGATAACTTTCATATTTTAATGAATAGTAAAAACACGCTATATTTTAATTAAAAACAACTTTTTTCATCGCAATAATTTATATGATTAAATTATAATATTGAATGGTTTTAAAGTATAAATAAAATATATTTTTACCATTTAATATAATTTATGTCATTACCATGAATTTTACATTGAATTCATAGGTAAAAACATTTCAATCTTTAGAAATATTTTAACTTTTAAAACCCGTTTTCTTAATAGCAGGATAAATTTTAAATTAATTTCTGGAAATTCTGTGTTTTGAATTTTTTAAAATGGATTCCATATTTGGATTCAGTGGTTCCAATTTATTTTAATAGGTTACTTTTATTTTTTTGATATTATGAATAGTAACTGCGGTAATTTTTATTTACATCAGTTAAATATATATCGGGTAATTAACAGTGAATCTAAGATTATAAAATTACCCTAACATAAGAAAAAATTCTATTGGATGACTAAAAGTCGACCCATATCACCTAAGGGTCGGATAAGATTCATTTTATGGACTTTTGACTAGAAAATAATTTAATTATTATTAAAACCAAAGAAAGTGACAACATGTCACTCTCTTAAATCTTATAAGTATAATAATTTTAATTTAGTGATAAACTTAATGAAACGTCACACATGAATAGTATCAAAGAAATATAAAACAATTATCTATATCATGTGAATTTGTTTAGAATTTTTATGTATTAAATAATTATCATTAAAAGTGACATAATAGTGATGTTGAATTTATTTTATTGATTGAAATATTAAATAAATGGTTTTGAAAAATAAAAATAAATATTATATGAACTATTTAATGTGATCCAATAATTTTCTAGATAAATATGAAATTTTATGAATCTATTAAATATTTTGGTTCGAACATATCTTCTCTATGGATTTTATTTAAATTCAAATAAATTAATTGTGTCAACATGGACACTATTGATATTTTATATTATTAAATTATTTAAAAATAACAACAATATTTTAAAAAATTACAAATTAAAATTTATATGATCTAAAATTTCATAAAATACCAAATTATGTATAATTAAGAACACATAAGTAAGTATTTATAACCATATAAAATTTATAACATTATTACAACAAATAAAATTAAATAGATTAAATAAGGATAAATCAAAATGGTAAGGTTTAAAATAAAATAAAAACATGTCCAAATTTAATTGGATGTTGAGATAACAACCCTATGTTATCTAATATCCTAATTTCAGTCACTTTTAAAGTATTTAAGTGGGGTTTATGTTTATTATAAATTAATATTTTAGAGGTTTACAAAAGTGCTCATCTCCTCCCTTATAAAAGGGCACCTCCTCCCTCTTCTCTTTACACAACTTTGAGCCTTCAAGCTCAGCCAAACCCTGCCAATTACACTTCTAAACATACCTAGTATTATTATTGAGATTTTGGTCTTCTCAAAAGACCAAATCTAGTCCCTTAAGAGGATGTTTAAAGGAGGCATGTCGAAGAAGAGGTAATCTCTTCTACCGATTCTTTCAAGTTTCTTTCTTCTTCAAATTCTTATTCTTTAGTTGTGTCATTGTAAAGTAATAAAATAACTATCAATAATATACTGATATGATATTTTAAATATTAATCAACCCCATTTCACCTTCTATCCATCCTATGTAAAATGAAATCACCGCGCGTGTATACGTACGGAATACAGTCTCCACGTCGTGGTGTAATTAGTTTTTCTACCACAACCTTAATTGGATGGGTATAATGGTGTAAATAATAAAAATTTATGGTTATTCTAAAATCATACGGATTCTAATATATTATATCATCCACTCCAATTCTATTCAATAATTATGGGAATGATATCATCGTTTGTGCGTATGTACGGACTACCGTCTCCACGAATGCGATGAGATCCATTTTTCATGATTAACCATTCAAGTATGATTATAAATTATATATGTAATAAATAATCATGAAATATATTACATAATAATTATACTGTATTTATGTACATATATGTTTCTTTTACTTAATTCCATTCAATTCAATAAAGAAATGAAAACAGCGTTCATGCGTATGTACGGCCTACCGTCTCCATGAACGGTGTATTTCATTCCATTTATTGATATATCGTATATATTTATATACTGAATATATATAATATATAAATAATGTTTTACATTCTAGAATTAAGTAAATCAGGATATGAGTAATAATATCAAGAACAACAAATCAAAACACGTACGATAAATGAAACGATTTTACCCAAAACACTGCTTTAACATGGAATTTTCAAAAGAATGGGTAATATAAAGTCATAAGTGAACCATATATGATATCATAAGAATTAATATGATTCTATAATAATACAATGACATTATTAAAATCATTATACAGGAGGTTCAGATACATACAGAGCACATCATACATAAGGTAAGGGACAACTTTTCCAATCTCATTTTTATCCGAGATTGTTTATTCGTAAGTATTTACTGGGGTTATATTTATCATCCATGTACCTGTTTTATAAAAATGGTTTCATGTATGTTTAAAGTCCTTTTTACCCATTTTTGACTTTTACTGCATGATATGTAAGGAATCTTTCTTTTTTTACCATACGAGGTACTTTTTGACTTTTCCGGAAAAAGTATGAGGAGAATGTTTTTTTAACTTATACGACATGAAAGGATTTTTACAGTTTCATAACGCCTAATTTTCAGGAAGGTTCTTCTAAAATTTATCATGATTATTTTGAAAAAAATACTTTTATTTTAAATTTTTATGGCATTTTGAGAAAGGAAAATGATTTTGAAGAAGAAAGGAAATTTTCATCAATAATTCATTTCAAGTGTTTTATCCAAACTACATTCCATCTAAGATGACATTATTATGTATGAATATGTTTCAAGTATAATTTATCTATTATTTAAATGGTTTTATTTTTTTTATGATAAAATGATATCCATTTCTTTTATATGGATTATGTTATGATGTGATGATGTTTATGAAACCCATTTTATTTGTTGGGTTATTATGAATGACATATGTTTATTTTCTGGCACATGAAAGAATGATTTAATTATGAGATGGGTGGGACCTATATCTCCCTCCAATGCATTGGTTAAAGATTTATATCTCATGAGATAGACCTGGATGGAATGGTAAGTTAATCTGGTTCAGTGATACAGGACTGGAATGAGGAGTGAACTCGATTCAGAAAGGGGCTTTGTCCACTAAGATTGTCCTGTCAGCAATGCCTTGGCTACTGTGGAAATCATATCATCTGCTTAATGGTTTTCCACAATTACATTTTTTATTACCATGCTATTTTATCATGATTTATGTTCCATTATGATATATTCCTTACGTACTTACAAGATTTATGTCTTTGCTCAAGATTTTGATATTTAGATTTTATATTCAAGTTTTTGCATTCAAATGTTTATTGATTATTTCAGGTTCTCTATGTTTACCCTTAATAATCATTTGATCTCAACCTTATTATATTTTCTTTTTCCCAGGATATAAATAAAGGTTTTAGGTAAGAGAAAAAGTGGGATATCTTTACGAGAGATGTTGAAGATCTTTCACCATGATTGGAAAATTATGTTCCAAGTTTCCAAAGAAACTAAACTATTACGGTCCTTTGGTGTATGTTTTTGTTATGTATTAAGAATTCCAAAAAATTAATGTAATGTCTATGTATGTCAAGTACGGGTCTATACAGTTGGTATCAAAGGAAAGGTTTAGTCAACCTTTGGAAAATAGGATGCGAGAACTTTAGTGAGATCCCTAGAGATATTTCTATGTTATGTCTAGGGATGTCCCTAAGGTTAAGTATAAGTATAAGTTATAGTCTTAGAATTATGGTAACGATATTATAATTAAACCTAAGATTTTAGATATTGAAGGAAATCCCCCTTTATTATGTTTTTATCGTAGCATGATTTTTGCCTCTAACACTGTTCTTTTTTCGGTTTTAGACGATGGCTGGAACCCGAAGGAACCGTGTTGATCAATGTAATGGAGAATGCAATGATTGTCCTCCCTACCAACCAAATGTGATGGAATATGGAGTGAAAAATATTATTGTTATACTTAAACAACCTATGAATCATTCTGTATTTCCCAATGATCAGAGAAGAGAAAAATATTATATTGAGTCTTGCATGAGGCAACGTCCACCATCTTTTAATGGGTCTTCTGATCCACTCATTTCCGAACAATGGATCAGTACCATTGAAATGATATTCTCCATACTTCACTATTCAGAACATGAAAAAGTCATTTTATCTATTTACCATTTAGAAGGTGAGGCAGACCAGTTGTGGACTCTAATTAATAATACAAGGCCCCAAGATGAAATTGAATCCATGGAATTCGACGAGTTCAAGAACTTGTTTTTCAGTAAGCACTTCCCTCATATTCTTTGAACAAAGATAGAAAAGGAGTTCCTTGAGTAGAAGCAGAAGGATGGTGAATCTGTTGGTATATACAAAGCGAATTTTACAAGACTTTCAAGGTATGCATATGGCTTCATCATCCAACCTGAAAGTAAAGTTGATCGATTCTTCAGTGGCTTAAAAACAAGTCTTAAAAGGGAATTAGATATAAGAGACTTCAGTAGAAATGAAAAAATTGTGTGTTGTGCTATATTTTTACTATTTAATATAATGTATTTCATTACCATTAATTTTTCATTTAATGCCTAGGTAAAAACATTTCAATCTTTGGCAACATTTAAACTTTTAAAACCCATTTTCTTAACTGCAAGATAAATTTTAATTTAATTACTTAAACTTCTATGTTTTGAATTTTTAAAAATGGATTCCATATTTGGATTCAGTGGGTCCAAATTATGTTAATAGTTTGATTTTATTTTTTTGATACTATGAATAGTAACTATGGTAATTTATATTTACTTCAGTTAAAGATAAATCTTGTAATTAAGGGTGAAACTAAGATTATAAAATTACCCCAACACATTCCAAAATTCTATTGGATGACTAAAATTAGACCCATATCACCTAAGGGTCGGATTAGATTCATTTAATGGACTTTTGACCATGAAAATAATTTAATTATTATTAAATCCAAAGAAAGTGACAACATGTCACCCTATTAAATATTATGACTATAATAATTTTAATTTAGGGACAAACTTCATGAAACTTCGAAAATTAATAGTCTCCATAAATATAATAAAATTATCTACATCATGTGAATTTATTTAAAATTTTTATGGATTAAATAATTATCATTAAAGGTGACACAATAGTGATGTTGAAATTATTTTATTGATTGAATTGTCAAATAAATGGTTTTAAAAAATAAAAATAAGTATTATATGAACTATTTAATCTTGTCCACAAATTTTTTAGACAAATATGACATGTTATGAATCTATTAAATATTTTGGTTCGAACATATCTTTTGTGTGGATTTTATTTAAATTCAAATAAATTAATTGTGTCAAAATTGACTCTATTGATATTTTATATTATTAAATTGTTTAAAAATCACAAACATATTTTACGAAATTACAAATTAAGATGTATATGATCTAAAATGTCACAAAATATAAAATTACGTATAATTAAGAACACATAATTATGTATTTATAACCATATAAAATTTATAACATTATTACAACAAATATAATTAAATAGATTAAATAAGGATAAATCAAAATGATAAGGTATAAAATAAAATAAAAACATGTGTAAATTTAATTTTTTGATGATATTACAATCATATATTATCTAATATCTGAATTATAGTAACTTTGAATGTATTTCTGTGGGGTTTATGTTTATTAGAAATTCATATTTTAGAGGTTTCTAAAAGTACCCCTCTCTTCCATTATAAAAGGGAACCTCCACCCTCTTCTCTTTAAACAACTTTGAGCATTCAATATCGTCCAAAGCCTACCCATTACTCTTATAAACTTCCCTATTAATATTCTTGAGGTTCTGGTCTTCTAAAAAGACCAACTATAGTCCCTTAAGAGGAAGTTTAAAGGAGGCACGTCGAAGAAGGGGTAATCTCTTCTACCGATTCTTTCAAGTTTATTTCTTATTAATATTCTTCTTCTTTAGTTGTTTTATTGTAAAGTAATAAAATCATTATCACTAATATAATTATATGATATTATAAATATGAAACAACCCCATTTCACCTTCTATACATCCTATGGAAAACGAAATCACCGCGCGTGCGTAAGTACGGAATACCGTCTCCACACCATGGTGTAATTAGTTTTTCCACCACCACCTTACAAGGATGGTTATAATGGCGTAAATAATAAAAATATATGGTTGTTATAACATCATACTGATTATGATATATTATATCATTCACTCCAATTCTATTCAATAATTAATGGAATGATATCATCGCTTTTGCATACGTACGGACAACCATCTCCACGAATGCGATGCGATTCATTTTCCATGATTAACCATTCATGTATGATTATAACGTTTTTATATTATAAATAATCATGAATGATATTACATAGTAATGATACTAGATTTATGTACATATATTTTTCATTTACTTAATTCCATTCAATTAAATAAGGAAACGAAAACAGCGTTCATGCATACGTACGGCCTACCGTCTCCATGAAAGGTGTATTTCATTCCATTTATCAATCTATAATATAAATTTATATACTGAATATATATTATATATAAATCATGTTTTACATTCTAGAATTAAGTAAATCAGGATATGAGTAATAATATCAATAACTACAAATCGAAACACGTACGATAAATGAAACGATTTTACCCAAAACGTTGCTTTAACATGGAATTTACAAAAGAACGGGAAATATAAAGTCATAAGTGAACCATATATGATATCATAACAATGAATATGATTCTGTAATAATTCAAAGACATTATTTAAATCATTATACAGGAGGTTCAAATACAAACGAAGCATATCGTACATATGGTAAGGGATAACTTTTCCAATCTTGTTTTATCCAAGATTGTTTATTCCTAAGTATTTACTGGAGTTATATTTATCATCCATGTCCCTATTTTATAAAAATGGTTTCATGTATGTTTAAAGTCCTTTTTACCCTTTTTTACTTTTACTACATGGTATGGAAGGAATCTTTCTTTTTTTACTATACGAGGTACTTTTTGACTTTTCTAGAAAAAGTACGAGGAGAATGCTTTTTTAACTTATACGGCATGAATAGATTTTTATGATTTCATAACACCAAATTTTTATGAAGATTATTATAAAGGGTTTCATGATTATTTTCAAAAAAATCCTTTTCTTTCAAAATTTCATGGCATTTTGAGAAAAGAAAATATTTTTAAAGAAAAATGGATATTTTTATAAAGAATTCATTTCAAGTGTTTTATCAAAACTATTTTCTATATAAGATGAAATTATTAAGTATGTTTATGTTTCAAGTATAATGTATTTATTATTTACATGGTTTTATTTTTATTATGATGAAATGATATCCATTTCTTTTATATTGATTATGTTATGATGTGATGATGTTCATGAAACCCATTTTATTCGTTGGGTTATTATGAATGATGTATGTTTATTTTGTGTCACACGAATGAATGATTTCATTATGAGATGGGTGAGACCTATATCTCCGTCTAATGCATTGGGTAAATATTTATATCTCATGATATAGACATGGCTGGAATGGTAAGTTAATCCGGTTCAGTGATACAGGACTGGAACGAGGAGTGAACTCGATTCAGAAAGGGGCTTTGTCCACTAACATTTTCTTGGCAGCAATGCTTTGGATACTATGGAAATCAAATCATGTGATTAATGGTTTTCCACAATTATAAGTTTTCTTCCGATGATATTTTATCATGATTGGTGTTCCATTATGATATATGCCTTACATACTTCCATGATTTTTGTCTTTGCTCCAGATTTTGATGTTTATATTTTATGTTCAAGTTTTTGCATTCAAATGTTTTTGGATTGTTTTATATTCTCTATGTTTACCCTTAAATACCATTTGAGATCACCCTTTCTATGTTTTATTTTCCCCTAGATATAAAGAGTGGTTTTAGGTATGAAAACAAAAGGGGAAGATCTTTATGGGAGATGTTGAAAATCTTTCACCATGATTAGAAGATTATGTTCCATTTTTTCCAAAGACACTAAACTATTATGATCATGTGGTGTCTGTTTTTGTTATGAATTATGTATTCCGTAGATGTAATGTAATGTCTATGTACGTTAAGTACGGGTCTCTACAAGGATGGTAGGATGATTCAGTTGACTTGTCTAGGATATCTTATAGTGCTCGATCATGATACATTCAAGGGAATCACGTTGTCAAGGATGACATGTGAGAGAGCTACTGCATGATTTGGTTGAAATTTCTTGAGGAATTCCCATGGCTAGGAAGACATATATCGAGGAATTCATAAGACTTGGATAAAATGTATGAGGGACTTCACAAGACATGGATAACATGTCCATAGGACTTCAAATGTCTTGGATAACACGGTTGGAGGACTTTATATTACTGGGATGACAGTCATAGAGGTTGTATCATGATATGGATGACATGTCTCAGAGTTGTCACTTGACTAATTAACATGTCACATGAAGCACATGACCATATTACATGAAAATCAATTTATCCACCTTTGTGTAAAAATTCTATGTTTTTTTTTTATCATTTTCTCATAATTTCCTTAATGTTTTTTTTGAATGTTTTCTTATTGAGATGTTTCATGTCAACGTTGATTTCTGGAAACTCAAGTTCATAATCCATCCAACACACCAGAAGTCTTTTGTGTGATTAGTATGTTGGTCAAGAGAAGTGTATATAAATTAGATGTAATCCCTTAAGAAACGCCACGTGCATACCTGATGGAAGACCTTGGTGATTGCATGTATTTCAACACCTATACATTTGTTTTATGTTCCAAGAGAGAGGAATTTATAGGACCCAGTTCCCTATATATATGTATCTTGACACAACACATATATCATTGATTTTATATTGAGTTAGTGAAGGGAGTGTCACACCATTCATTTTTCATGATCCCGGTATAAGTTATCCAGGAATCATCATAAATAGTGATAACTTCATCATTTTTCCTTTTCCATTAAAAGTATTTTTCATATTCGATTTTAAATATCAAAAAACCTTTCTAATACTTGAATTACAGGTGTAGGGGTCTTTGCTAAATCATTTCAACAATAAAAGGGGATTTCACATGATCAAGGAATAATTGTCTGGGGCCCTTCATGAGACCGAATTGTCCTATCATAGGCCCTTTGTGAGATAAATATGGGATAAAAAAGATAATTCACTTGATTAATGGGCTGATCACATGAGTTGTATAACCCTAAGAAATGAAAAAATACATAACTTTTCCTTACATTATGGTACCACCTTTTTTAGAATTTATTCTTTATTTTACAATAAGTTTTTTTAATTTTACCACTGATTAGTCCTTAGGGTTTCACATTATCAAATAGATGTGTCTCAGGCCCTTCATATGATGAAGGTGACGTGATAAAAATATTCTACATGGAATGGATGACCTTCAACTGGGTATCTCATTTCATAATTTAACAGATCACATGAGATGTATAATACAATTTTATAAAAATCAATGGGACTTATATCGCAAGAAGCTTCTTCATTTTTTCAGAATTTATTTTACAACAAGATTTTGGTGATTTCCAAGAACTTTTTGATTGATGTGTCACATGATTAGACAAACTCATATGATGGAGGTTCATATAATCAAGATTACTTGTTGGAAGGGATTCACATGATAATGTGGACTAATAGTTGGGGCTTTTTATAATCATAATGGTTGGCTAAAGGGGCTTCACATGATCATTATGAGGACTTGAAAGAATGCATAATCCAGATACGTGATGTTACTAGGTTCAAGTGATCTTGTATCCTCCTATGGGTCATGCAATACGCATAATGTAGATTCTGGATCTCCGTGTAGCCATTCTCTTCATTTTCTTATTCATAGAGAATAATACGTATCCTTTGGGTATTTATTTGATCCTAAAATTGAAAATTCTCTTTTTTTTAGGCATCAAAAAATGAACACCCATAGAAGTGAGGCCCATAATGACAAGTCATCAGTTCATAAGAAGGTAAATTATCTCTATATTCCATTAATATTCCACTTCATAGTGTTTCATGTTGATTTTGGTCTTCCAGTTGACATTTGGTGTTCTGTGAGGAACCCTAAAAATACAGGGGGTGAGGACCATTCATTTCACTAGAAACATGGACCTTCATATCCCTTTTTATGTCATATATCATGTTACTAATTCTTGAGATCACTTTATAAGACCCTATAATGAGAATAATTCATGAGATTAGATTTCATGAACTCCCCATGTGACCTTCTCATCTCAACTAATTATTTAACTCATCTATGAATTAATAAACCATAATTTCTCAGGATATTCTATACTTATTTGGTTGTGGGGATATCATGTGTGCTTCTCGTGGAACAATGGCACTATTTGAGTTAATATCCTAATAATTCTATGAGTCTCATGAAGTCCACATGGTCAAGAAATTGAAATTCATAAAATAAGACCATGAAATCATGAGGTGTAACATGGGTTACATGATTCGTGAGACCTATGTTAGGTCGTGAGATTGTGAACCCTGATATGGGTGAAGTAATTTTCATGAATATTACCAATTTACACACTCTGTTTGACTTGTTATCCTTTCAATATTGTACTTCTTCCATTGTATTCTTCATACACTTATATATATAGATTCCAATTTTCTGGAATAT
This sequence comes from Viscum album, assembly GCA_963277665.1. Taxonomy (NCBI): domain Eukaryota; kingdom Viridiplantae; phylum Streptophyta; class Magnoliopsida; order Santalales; family Viscaceae; genus Viscum; species Viscum album. Next base: position 1,757,803,365 of record OY728120.1, on the reverse strand, counting down.
CCTAATATAGATTTCTAGTAGGCTGTGGTTCATGGGAATCAAAATTCTGATCATCGGTACCAATTATTCTTTGACAATGATTTTTTGAAGGGGATTATTCCTAGTAAAATTATGAATTCCTATCTATCACATAGTCTACCATTGAATGGATTCAGTATTCTAGATGATAATGCCACTCCTTTTCCTGACTATTACCTTCCATCTCTCTGATTCTAGTCTTCTCTCAATTTCATTCAAATGAAAATTTCTAAAGAAGTTTAATTGATCATAGAACCACTCCAGAGGATATACTATGTGATGACTAACTCCCCTTGGATTCCATACGATCGTGGTATTTACCATCAACTAGTTACTCATGCTTACTTGAACATACATGTCTCCCTGTTGAATAATATGTGAAGTGGTTAGAGTTAGAAGTGGGACTTGCAACTGATGGTTACATATTATGTGAATGGGAATTACCATTTTGGGTTTGGAATATTTTCTCAGAACTAATCCATCAATAACACACTTTTTATCTTTATGAGGCAATATGGGCTTCTCAGTTTTTCATGTTCTGTTAATCATAACTCCTCAGAATGATGATTAGCCACTAGTTTCCCAAAACTATCTCCATTAATCTATCTCATGGAGAATTTAAAATCATCTTTTGTGATATTTACCGCATGGGAGGAATAAATACTCTTGGGGAGATGTACAAATAATTCATTCTTTCCATGGATAATTGAGAGAACCCCGAAAAAACTCTAACATTGGAAATGGACATTCTCACTATTGTGAAGGAGAAGTTAAATAATGAGATGAAACTAGTATCGCTTGTTTCTTTTAAGGATAGGATAAACATACACCTTTATTGTAGAAAGATTCACCAAAATACTTTATTGTAACAACCTGAACTTTCATTAATGTAAATTCCTCTCGATCCAAATAAATGTCTTATTATGGTTATATAAAAAGTGACCTTCATTGGTTTTATTTTATTGTATATTAAATTACCGTTATGAATTGTGACCTTTGCTAATATACCAATTGAATAGTTATCACATGATTAGTATAATTATAGGGCTTTAACAAATCCAATTAACTCAGCAAAAGGAAGTAATGGCCTCATCTGGTAGACTTTCCCTGTACGAAGCCCAGTTTTCAGAGCTCGGAAAGGAGGTGGCGTCATTGGTCTTTACTTTTGACTAAGCCCAAGTTGATCCTGAACATGTTAAGCTTGAGCGGAACTGACTACAAGAGAAGTGGAAGTTAATAGATATTACCACCTAAGCAATGTTATCTGAGCCACCCCAAGAGTCTATCACCATCGCAAACCCTACTCGTGGATCATATGCGGATGTTATAAGGGATTTTGTAGCAAGACCCTGGCACTATGACTATGTACATTATTTTTTTATAATGAATGTGCATTCATTTTTTTGTTGTTACTTTGTAAATTATTTTTAAAGCACAAATAATATTTTTAGTTAATATTAAACTAAGAAATATATTTTGATGAATTAATGGTTTTTTGAATTAAATAATATTTTAATAAATTATTAGTATTATTATTAAATTAATTTTTATTAAATTTAAATTATCATAAAATTTTATGAATGAAATTGTAATTTTTATTATGGTTTGAAAGTAGTTTTTGTCAAAACCCAATAATTATCGATAAATGTCATCCTTTTTTAAAAGTAAAAAATCACATATATAGAAAATAATTTAGATAAAATTAATATTATTTTTGGAATCAGGACATCAATATTAACCAATGGTGAATTTCTCTTAATTTTCTCAGACAGTCATATTTTTTGCTAAAATTTAAATACCGTTTAAATATATAATGTGTTTTATGACATAATAATGACCCAATAGTGATGTAATAAAATACTATAAACATTTTGTTTGAAAAATTTATGATCTAAAATTAAAATAATGTGATTTTGGGTTTGTTTAATTTATTTTACAAAGCTTTAGTGGACCCTTCAAGGCTTATAAAACATTTTGTCTTTTTTAATTGTTTTCCATGAGGGTGTGATTCAACTCCACATAAGAAACCCTCTTATATTAAGAATTTCATACATTGGCATTATAAAATATATCTTTCCACTCCCCTTTAGAAACAACTATGTGAAAAACCCAAGGGCTGGTTTGGGGTTTTGATTAGTTTAATGTGAGGTGTCCCAACCCAAAATAATAAAGAATTCCCTCTCCTTTCATGTATAAACCCACAAAATATCCAAATTCCTCTTCACTAAAAGACTTTGGAGTTTGGACAAACATATCCCTCCTCTATTTAGAATCCTCCCAAGGTACCCCAAGCTCCCAAGAAGCCTCTCCCAAGCCTTTGGGATCACATTTCCAAGTAAGGGATTTTTTCCTTTCTCATTTAGTCCAATTTTATTTAAATTGTTATACCCATTTGTTTTCAATTAAAAATGTTGGGGTATAAATTTTCACCTCCCCCATAATTCCCTTTTTATTTTTTGATGATGGGAGACCCATTTATCCTTCATTAATGCCTCCAATGTACACTAGTTACCATGCAAAAAATCCATGAGGGATTTTTCACTCTCTTTTACATCTAAGTAATTCTATTGAATTATGCATCTAAATTCAATTATTTTGTTAGGAAATGTATCTATATTACCCCCCTTAATGTATATTTCATTAAAAAATGTTGATACACCCCTTTCTCTCTCGTGAACCATGTTTTAGTAGTTCTTATTTCACGTCGTTATGCTGCCGAAATTGCACTACGATTTTCCAAGCCAATGTCTTTATGCAGTGAATACCATACCCATTTCAATATCAAGGGTATTCACCTTCATGAACATTTAATTATTGATTATAATGCTTCATGTATATATTTCACATCCATTTATCGTGGAATAAATTATGATGATTGATTACATGTTGTATGATCCATGCGGAACAGTTATGCGTGAAATGAAATGCTTAAGAAGGTTGTGCCCTGATAGCGCTCTAATGCATTGGGTAAAATATAGTATCATGATACATCATGTGAAATGGGTGTTGAATCATTCTAATTCAAGTGAAATTATGTTTTACTTGTACTTAATTTGAAATGAGGGCTTACTCATGCTCCATGTGCAATGAGCCTTGGCTCATGCTAATTCCATGTTAAGTGTTGTTTCCACATTTCCATGTTATTATTAGAATGCTTTATCAGGCCTTTATGTTCATGTTTCTATTGTTTTATATTGATATGCATATTATCTACCATGTATTTTATTCCACATGTTATTAAATATTTATTCCCTTACTGGGCTTTATAGATCACCATTTTCTTATGCACGTCCTCAGGTTATCCCAGACAATGCTAAGTACAAGGGAATGTAGTGGTCTTGTAAAATATGTTTTCAATAAATATGTTTTATTTAATGTTTTAAGATGTTATGTAATGATAATAATCCCCAAAGACAGTAGAACACTCTATATTCTATGTTTTATCAAGTGAAGTTTATGTAATAAATCATGTCTAAGTGTGTGATAATAATCTAGGTTGTCATAGTTGGTATCAGAGGATAGGTTTAGTTATTTTTGGGATTTGGATTAAAAAACCCAAATTAAGACATAGAGACAAGAATAAGTATGATAAAAACATCCCTAAGTATTGGTGAGTATTGAGTAAGTGGTTTATCAAGATAATACATCCATGTCTGGATATGAGTAGGTAGAGGCGGCTCTATCACATATGTATCCTAGGGGTAAAACCCGAAAACACCACTTTGAGCTAGACTTGAACGAGAACTGGAGCATGACAACTGGCCTTTCATCACTATTGGTTACAACACTCCCAGGGAAATGCATTGGTAAATTACCTAGCTTAGTACGAACCATTATTAATGGAATTTGAAAAAAATACCCTATCAATATATTTTTGATATTAGATCATGGATAACATAGATTGAAGCCTATAGATTCACAGTTTAAAGAAATAAAAGCTATTTATAAGTCATCTGTTTTGTCCTTGGATTATCCTTTATGTGTTAACCCAATATTTCCTTTTATTCCAGCCAATGGCTTGTAATAGTAGCACTCAGGCTAACAACTGATGTGAAGATCAATGTGATAACTGTGCTAATGAGATGCCCAATCCGATGGGAGCAGGAATCACGAACTTTGTCCCAATTCTCCTCCAGTTAACTCAAGATCTGAATAAAAACATGGGTCAAGAGAAAAATTAAACCCCTTAAGAAGTAACAAGTCGTTATCGAGATCTTTATGAGACAAAGGCGTCCTGCTTTTGATAGATCGTCTGATCCCTCAATTGCGGAACAATGGATCAACTCCATTGAAAATATATTTTCATTCCATAAATGTTTTGAACAAGAAAAGGTTTTTCTAGATACTTATCATATGGATGGTGTAGCCGATCAATGGTGGACATTGATAAAAAATATGAAGCCTGAGGAGGAGATCGAGTCATTGGAATGGAAGGATTTCCAAAATATGTTTTTTGATAAATATTTTCCACACACCCTCTAGCATAAGATGGAAAGGTAATTTATTTCCCTTCAAGAAAAAACACAATAAATCTATCAGAGCGTACAAGGAAAACTTCACAAGGCTTTCACGATATGCCTCTGGCTTTGGACTTACCCCCAAATGCAAGGTTTCCCTCTTCTTTGGTGAGCTCAAACCTAGCCTACGGAAAGCAATGGTGATCCATTACTTTGACATATATGTAGAATTTTTCTAATCTTCCATCAAGGTTGAAATAGGGATCATATAATCTCAGGGGTATTACAGGGATAAGTACCATACGGTGGACTTCAATGCTGGCAGTCGGATGGATAAATCCCATGGTTCTAAGAAGATACAGCACCCCACTTGTCGAAGGTGTCGAAAAAAGCACCCCAGAAATTACCTAAAGGGGGAGAGAAAATACATTAGGTGTAGAAGAGAAGGGAACCTAGATGTTAACTACTGACAAGAAAAACTTGTGGCTATAACAGAGGAAAAGAATGCATTGTTTGAAACTCAACGCGTTGTTCACTACTACAACATCAAAGAACCAAGGAATCTTGAAAATCAATTCCCTTATCCAAGGGTTTTCAGAGGAAACCAACAACCTCCAAGGATGTAAGGGAGCACTTTTTTCATTCACTACTGCTGAAGTAAACCCTGAAAATGAAGTGGTGATAGGTACACTAGTTATTCATTGAGGAATAGAGAATGTGATTTTTGATTCTAGTTCTACAAATTATTTTATATCCCGAATGTTTAGTAGAACAATCTCAACACCACCAAAAATCATGTAAGTGAATATGTCAGTGAGTACGAAAAATGGAAAATCATTGCAACCCATGAATATAACTCCACCCCTGTCATTATATGTGTATTTAGTTTCCTGGATAACCTCTCCATTCACCCTCCGATAAAATTTGATTAAATTCTTAGCATGTATTTTCTTTCCTTATATAGAGTTTTCATAAATTAATGTGAGAGGGAAATCACTCTCCATGTGGATAATCGACCCCGGATTCTATAAAAGGGAAAAGAGGAAGATGAATCTTCTTTAGCCCCATCATATCAGGAGTGGATATTACTACCCTATGTGAAAACGTATGTTGATCAGATGATTGAGTTTAATGAGGAAACCATCCTTGATGAAATGCCTTATAGAGACCCCAAACATGACATACATGGAAATTACAGTACTTTTTCAAAATATCTAATACATAACAAAAATAGACACCAACGGACCATAATAGTTTAGTGTCTTTGGAAACTCGGAACATAATCTTCTAATCATGGTGAACGATCTTCAACATCTCCCATAAAGATCTTCCCCTTTTGTTTTCTTACCTAAAACCTTTATTTATATCCTAGGGAAAAGAAAAAATATAAAGGGTGAGCTCAAATGCTAAGTAAGGGTAATCATGGAGAAAATAAAACAAACTATATACATTTGAACTTAAAAACATGAACATAATGTTTAAACATCAAAATCATGAGCAATGACATAAAACATGGTAGTACGTAAGGAATATATCATAATGGAACATTAATCATCATAAAATAGCATGGTAATAAATCATGTAATTGTGGAAAACCATTAAGAACAAGTTATGATTTCCATATTATCCAAGGAATTTCTGCCAAGACCATCTTAGTGGACAATGTCCATTTCTGAATTGAGTTCACTACTCGTTCTAGTCCTGTATCACTGAACCAGATTAACTTACCATTCTAGACATGTCTATCTCATGAGATATAAATCTTTACCCAATTAATTTGAGGAATATATAGGTCCCACCCATCTCATAATTAAATCATTCTTACCTGTGCCATGACATAAACATAAATCATTCATCATAACCCAAAGAATAAAATGGGTTTCATAAACATCATCCCATCATAATATAATCCATATAAAACAAATGGATATCATTTCATCTGAATAATAATCACACCATGTAATTAATAGAGACATTATACTTGAAAAATAAATATGCTATATAATTTCATCTTAGATGGAAATAGTTTTGATAAAACACTTGAAATGAATTCTTGAGGAAAATATACTTTTTTAATCTAAATCATTTTCTTTTCACAAAATGCCACACAATTTTAATAGAAAAGGATTTTATTGAAAATAAAAATGAAAACTTTTATAGGAAGCTTCATGAAAATTAGGAATTATGAAACCGTAAAAATCCATTCATGCCGTATAAGTTAAAAAAATATTCTTCTCGTACTTTTTTCGGAAAAGTCAAAAAGTACCTTGTACGGTTTTCAAAAGAATGATTCCTTCCATATAATGTGGAAAATGTAAGAAAGGGTAAAAATGACTTTAAAAATACGTGTATGAAAAGTAAAAATTTTTTGAAAACATTTTGAGAACATATGGACATGGATGATAAACATAACCCCAATAAATACTTACGAATAAACAATCTCGTATAAGAATGAGATTGGGATAATTATCCCTTACCTTATGTCTAATTTATTCTGTATGTGTCCGAGACTCCTGTATATTGATTTAAATAATGTAATTGACTTAATAAAGAATCATATTCATTTTTATGATATCATATATGGTTCACTTATGACTTTATATTACCCGTTCTTTTGTAAATTCCATGTTAAAGCAGCATTTTGGGTAAAATCGTTTTATTTATTGTACGTGTTTTGACTTCTTGTTCTTGATATTATTATTACTTATCTCATGATTTAATTACTTCCAAAATTTAAATCATTATTTATATATATCATATATATTCATTATATATATATATAACAGATAGATAAATGAAATGAAATACACCGTTCTTGGAGACGGTAGACCGTACATACACATGAACACTGTTTTCCTTTCCATATTGACTTGAATGGAAGTAAGTAGATGACATATATATATATATATACATAAATCCAATTGATTTATAATGTCATATATTTAATTATTATTCATTATATATACTTCATAATCATTCTTGAATGGTTATCCTGGAGAATGAATTTCATCACTTCGTGGAGACAACAATCTGTATGTACACACGAGCGATGATATCATTCCCGTAATTATTGAATTGAATTGGAGTGGATGATATAATATCTCATAATAATTATGATTTTATAATAACTATATATAGTTATTCCTTACTCCATTATACCCATCCAAGTAAGGTGGGGGTGGAAAAACATATTACATCACGGCGTGGAGAAGATATTCCGTACGTACGCACACCCAGTGATTTCATTTTCCGTAGGATGGTTAGAAGGTGAAATGGGGTTGTTTAATATTTTTAATAAAATATCAGTATACTAGTGATACAGATTATATTAATTTCTAATGAAACAACTAAATAAGAATAAGTTGAAGAGGAAAGAAAACTTGAAAGAATCGGTAGAAGAGATTACCTCTTCTTCAACGCACCACTTTTAATCTTCATCTTAAGGCACTATAGATGGACTTTTGATGAGACCAGAACCTATATAATATTTATAGGGATGTTGATAAGGGAAATGGTCAGGGTTTGGATGAGCATGAAGGCTCAAAATTGTGTTAAGAGAAGATGGAGGAGGTGCCCTTTTATAAGGGAGGAGAGATGCAGTTTAGAAAAAACTGATAATATTATTTTATAATAAGGTCATATTCGGTTTATAGTGGATCCAAAGTGACTTATTTCGAAGCTAAAGTGGGTATGGGTCAACAGCCTCTCATCCAATAGGTTTTATAGATGTTTAGGTTACTATTTTTACCATATCATTTAGATTTAAATGTAATTTAAATAATTTAACTTTTACCATGTCTTCTTGTTTTCTTACACTATACGGTTAATAAACAAACCATAACAAGCCAAAATAACCCCAGGTGGTTCATTATTAATATATATAACCTTATATAAGTAATTTGGACCAACCTCACATTTTTATGAATATAATAACAATTAATAATATAATATTTGTTTTATAAACTATTTTATGTCAATTTTGATACTATACGGTAATTGATTTTTGTAAAACTCATAAAAGCATGATTAGTTCGAAAAATGTTAATTTAATCAATAATAACATGTCATATTAACTTAAAAAATTAGTTGAATTTATAAAAAGTCTCAAATTACATTTATTTGGGTATTTATAACATTAATTATGTTAATATTTCCTAAATAGGGTAATTACGGCATCATCATTATGTCATAAATAAATTAAATTATTTTATGTATAAAAATTATAAATAAAATACCATTATGTAGTAAATTATTTTATCTTTCTAATGAATTTTCATATTCGAATTTATCTTATGTGTAACCCTATATTAAAAATGATTAAGTTATATAACTTTGATTTTAACTATTTCAACTCTTCTTTAAATAAAATAATAATAAATGTCCTAATCTAATCTAAGTGGACCTAAAGGGAAATAGTTTCTTCGAAAGATTGTTTTTGGTAGAATTAAACTTATCCAATAGAATTATGAGATGTTTTAGGGTAATAATAATATCATTTTTACCCTTAATTACCATATTTTATTTTAACTGTGGAAAATAAAAGTAAAAAGTTACTATTCACCAAAAATTATTTTTATCTTATTGAACCACATTTTACTCTTTGATATTAACCGTATCTCTTGGATTTTTAAAATTGAACTCACAGAAGCGGTAAAATTATGTTTTATGTACAATTGCAAATGCTTCTAGGAGATGGGTAAAAGATGGTAAAAAGTTCAATAAAATTTTTATGTATCTATATTATTATAAAATTATTCCAATGGATTAGATTGAACATATATAGGTATTATGTATCTTGTTTGACCTAAAATAAACTTAAATAAAATAAATTATTATTTAAAGAAAATGTCAGTTTTTAAATAATAACACAATGTTTTCACTATTCATCAAAAATTGAATGTTTTCAGAAAAATACCAAAACTTCACCCTAGGTTAATTTCGATATTCAAAATCCAAAAATTAAGTCCATTTTTAAAGATAAAATATATAAAATTTCAAAAAGTGGGTATTACTCTTCATAACGTCTAGTTTATATAATATTTTAATAACATATCTTTGTTTAGTGAAACTCGATATTGCGTACAACACACGCTATCGTGGAAGGTTGCGATTGCGTGTAATGAAAGACAAGTCAGGGTTGTGTGTAGTTGAAGATTCATTTTTTATTGAAAATAATAGAATCCAACCATATTTCATTTATAAATAGAATATATATATATATACACTCAATGTTGCGTAAAATAACTTCTATCAAACGAACTTGAAATTGTGTATAACACGATCCAAGATTAGTGTTGTGTATACTAAAAGCTAAAAAAATGTTGTGTATAGAACAAGATAATCATGTTGTAGTGTACAATAGAAGTTATGAAAGAAATTAAAAAGAATATATCTTATAAAATCTTGGGGTGTTACATTCTACCCCCCTTAAAATGAATTTCGCCCTCGAAATTCGTCGGGGGTTATAAATGGTTTACTACTTGAAAGTTTATTTCATAGAAACCCACATCGTAAAAAGGAATACTAAAACATAATTTTAAAAAGTGATGTATGAAACATATGGGTTACCCAAATTAACTCATCACCGGGTTTCCACATAGGAGAACCTAGGTGAAAATATGGGTATGGAAGAAAAATCTTACCGTCAAGTTCTGATGGAGAGTGGTAGAGAACATGGCTATGAAAAACCCAACAATCCCAAAGCCAAAAATTTGTGATGATCTAAGGTACCATCTGATTCATCGGATATAAGGGAACTAGGAAAACATTTTTGTTTTTCAAGATCATTTCTCTAAAGTTGAAGAATTTGAATTAGATGAAATACTTACTATATTTTGGTATAACCTCACTGTTGTTCGTGCCTTGAACAATTTCCACTTCATATCATAAAGAAATGTAGTAGAATTTGTCATTTGTGAAGTGTTAGCAGATCATGTGATGGAATGATGGGTGTTTCCATATGTCTCAAACAAAAGGTTAGAAAAAGTTTTCAAATATTCATAAGTCCATCTATAGTGAGGTTAACCGTATATGATTCCAAAAATGGACTTATACTTCATCTATCATACCACTTAATAAAATAAAAATAGTTTCTACTAACCAGGGACATCCTCTTGGCCTGTGTTTGGCGATAAAGGCCTGTCGTACTTCGGTTATTGGTTCGATTCCCGCATCCTTGTCCGACACGATGGGTTGTCGCCCGTCTTGCAGGTTGTCCCTTTTTCGAAAACATCACTATTATAACATTCCAGAAATAATATCAAAAAAATTTATATCTTTAAACAATATTATCTTATGTCCCACATAATCCACTCCCAATCTTTAGTCTTAGCAAAAATACTTCTATCCAAGCTCATAGTATAAAGAAAACGATTACTAGAAATGTCATCAACCAAGCATGTGAATACCACCATTAATGGCCCGTATATCATAATATATATATATATATATATATATCTTGTTGGTCACATTCCAAACATGTGACTTAATTATTCATGTATTCTCTTGAAATATGAGTTACCATAGAACCTTAGTGAAAACATGAATGCTATCAAAAGTTAACTCTTTACACTTACCATAATCCCATGATATCACTTTGTCCTTATATCAGTCATGAGCTCATTAATACTATCAAACATATCATTCTCCCATTATCCTTTCATTATGAAAATATCATATACCTTCCAAAAATATTTGAATAACCTTTCATGGTCACTTGTACCATTCATCATATACTTTCAAAAACTCAAGGAAAGACAACAGTGTAACAATGCTTAGATTTTTCTTTATTCCATAGTACCATACATTATTCTTTATAAACAAACAATCATTCCACTACCTTCTTAAACCACTTACTAAGCTTCATAATTTCTTTCATCTCATATATCATTTGTATTCTCTTCATCATCATCAACATAAATACTACCCATATGACCATGCTGATTCTCTTCGTGAGATTTTACCTTAGGGAATTGTCTTGCATAATACCCGTACATTCCACATTTAAAATATTTAACCATAGTTGGTGTCTTAGAAATACCATTATCCTTGTCCATGGTGTTAACTAAACCTTTTCCTTTACAATTACTGGCATTGTGTCCTTCTTTTCCACACCCAAAGCAGCTTCTAGTTCCTTTGAAAAATTCTCCCTGAATCCTCTTCCCACATGATTTACAGGATGGGAATTGAACTTTCATTCCTCTATGATCATCATGAAACTCTATCTTTCTCTTATTATCTGAGTTGGGATACTTACCAGTGTTGAGATTATTGATCATATTATGAGATTTCTGATTAGGCATAATAATGATGTTTGGACTTCCAAATCCCATTTCATTTTTTTACTCATGAAGAATATCATTCCATTGTCCATCATATTCTCCATTAACATGAATCCTCTTATTTCCTGCCATTTCATAAAACCCAAAAAGAATAGTATGTATGAGGCCCCAGCCTTAAACCTTACTTAATCTTGAGTTATTACAAGATTACACATTGAGGATCTTTTCAGGTTTAGAGTTTTAGAGAATTAGATCATGAAACTTGCATTACATTCCACATTTAAACAAAGTGGTTACATAAAAGACAGTATTCATTCTTCCCATCAATAGAAAAATATTTAAAATATAACACGGATTCTTTCTTGACACATCCTTGACACTATCATCACATCATGTACCTTTCCCTTGACCAGTGAAAAACATTTCAAAAACTTGGGATTAGCATAAAAAGCTCAGTAAGGGTTACAAAAAAATATGGAAAGGAAACATGAGTTCATATATACATGAGAATGAAATCATACTTTACCCATAAAACATAGGCACTTTAACATACCTCATCAAACCATGAATAAATCATAGAAAACATAAGACATAAAGGTAACTTGAGGCATTCATAACATTCTTACGTAGGGAGTAACCCTCTTGGTTACGTTTGGAATACCCATCACAGTATATTCCCTAAAATCTCTTCGGAGAAACCTTAACGTTTCACTCCTTCGCGTTACCCAATGCATTGGAGAGCTATATCGGGATCACCTGCCCTTAGTTTATCACGGAACCACCCATTCTTCATAACAATGCCCAAGAACCATAACATAATCGTATCACATAAAACATGAACATAACATTTCCACATTTCAATCACAATATAACATTTTAGGATATTGAAATAATGAATCCATTCAAAAAGAAACCATTTCCAAAACCATTTAAAACATCTAATAAAGGGATTTTTGTATCAAAGTGTCCCATACCACCTTGAAGCTTTTAACATTTTAAAACATTAATATCCATATAAATAGATCCTTAAAACCATTTTGAAAACATGGATATTAATAAGAACAAATAATTAAAACATTTAAAACGATATTCTGGTAAAAGGGGTTTTACCAAAATTAGAGACACTTGAATACAATAATTGAGGAATAACATTTAGTCAGAACTTTATAATATCATGAGAATAAAAGTATTCATGATATAATACTCCAAAGGATAGTATATACACCATATAAGAGTGAATTGGTGCATAACAACAATGAACCCTCAATAGAAATGTCAAATGTGATGAAATCCCTTATAAAGAAGGTATCCTTAAATTAAGGACAAATAAATCTCAAAATATGTGTGAAAAATATAAATACACCCAATATAAGTGTATATTAAGTGTAAAACAATAAAAGGTCATTCACACATATTCAATGGATGACATATTCAATGACTACATGTTGAACCCAAAGAAATCGAAATTGGGTTAAAAAGTTCCCTTGACAGCCTAACGGCATCACATCAAAATGAGTTGATGAGAGATAAAAAGTGTATCTCATCACTTGGAAATCAAATTTACATCAATAAGGATATATGAGAACATATCCAAACATAACAATATGTAAATTAAAAGACCCAACAAAAGAAGTCTTTTCAAAAAGAGGAGGGTGAAAGGTTCCCTTACCGACTTGGGTATCTTTCAAAACATACACCCCATGAAAGAAAGACAATAGATCATTGATGTAAATACTCATAAATGAATTTATATTACACAAAGAGTAGAATAATGGACAGTACATACACCACTCAATGGAATTTGTGGCAAATGTAGCATAAATCTCACGAGAATAAAAGTGAGATGAAAAATCCCTTACGAAAACTCAGCAACCTAACGACGCCACTTAAAACTTCCAAAATGGATTGATGAGATCAAATAGAGTATCCCATCATATTACAATAGAATTTACAGCAAGAGGAATATAAAAGAAAATCCCCCAACATAACAAATAGGAGCTTAGAAGAAGTGACACAAAGGAGATTACTTAAAAAGAAAGAGAGAGGTTAGATCTCTTACGAAAGTTCGGCAGCCTAACGACGCCACTCAAAACTCCCAAAATGGATTGATGAGAGAGAATAGGGTCTCTAATCACATGAACATAAAAATTACAGTAAATGTAATATAAAAGATCATCCCAATAACAAGAAATATGAGCTTTAAAAGGAATGACATAAAAGTGTATACTTAAAAAGAAAGAGAGGAGTAGGATCCCTTACCTCGGGTCCGACTTGACTCGATCGTTCTTTAATCTCATGAATAATAAACTTGAGTTAATTTATAATTCCTTAAGAACCCTTTTTCAAGTTCATTATTACTTTTATACCACTTATTACCATGTCACAAACATTATGTAATCATTTAAGTTAATAATATTTGTTTTGCCGATATTTGGTTCTTAAGTCGAAAGTGGTCTTCTTACAATTACATGTTGTTCGTGTGGCCAAATGTTTATTATATCCAGAATTGTATTAATTATTTAGATATCATATATGTCATATATATCCTGTACATGCATGCATTTATAACATTACATAATCATTTAGAGGTAAGAAATGAAATGCACCGTTCATGGAGACGGTAAGCCGTACGTACGCATGAACGCTACTTTCATTTCTATTTCGTATTTTATAGAATGGAATAGTAATGATATAAAGGTATATTATAATTCCAGTATAATATCATATATAATATCATATTTCCATCCTTTATACATCCCACATATGGTATTTAACGAATCAAATCACTTTGAGGGGACGGTAGTCCGCACTTCCTTAAATGAAGATATCGCGTATACCCATAATGGGAGCCATAAAGGTAAGACAAAAATGAAAAATACAGAAGCATAAATAAAACATAAACATATTATATATCATATATAAAAATAGTGACATCATAATGGCCACCTTTGAGGGTGTTAAATGGGTACTGAACAATCATCGTTTCGGGAGGCAGAATTTCACCATCCACAGAAACCGTATGTTCTTTAACCATTTGATGTAGTTGTGTGAGAGTGTATCTCGAATAAATCTTATAACAACATCCTAGTATATTGATGATACTGTTTTTGTTACAAAAGAAGTAAATAAAAAGAGTTTAGGGGGTTGGAGAAGCAAAATAAAACAAATGAACATGAGAGAATGAATTACCTTTAAAAGTGTAACTCCTTTTGATTTAAGCCTAAAGGCTTCCTTTGAAAGGATTCTGCCCAAAGGGAGTCCTCTAGGATGAGGAGAGGTATGTGGAGAGAGTTAATGGGCAGGGGTTGGCCGAGCCAAAGGCTTGAGGAGTCTGTTAAATGAGGTAGAGGTGGGGGCCTTTTATAAGAGGAGAGGAGGGGTACTTTTGGAAAGTAAAGAAATATTACTTTATTTGAAAATGTGTTTCGGTTTGAAAAGGTCCCACATTGATATAATTCGTGGATAAGGTGATAGGGATTCGAAATCCACTCATCCAATAAGTTTTTTACATGTGTAGTTCATAGATTTTACATTATCTTTCCATTTTATTTAAATCGTCAAATAATGATATCATCGCTGCATCATTATTATGTCATAAATAATTTAATTTATTTAATGTCTAAAAATTATAAAAAAAATACTATGATGTACGAAATCTTTTTAGCTTTCCAATTAATATTTATAATAAAAAATATGACTTGTATAACCCCACATAAAAATTGTTTTAGTAAAACATATCATGTTTGTGTCAATTTTACTTTTACATTAAATAAAATGTTATTTATGTCATTTCCCAACGAAAGTGTCTCCATCGGGTCCCCAAGTTGGCCCATGGCTTGTCTTGGTCGGCCATGACTCACCCAATAGGTGTAGGACAAGTGTCATGGTGTTTTCACATTCTTATAATATCATTTTTACCTTAAATTACACTAATTACCTCTAATCGCGATTAAGAACTTAATAAGTTACTATTCACCAAAAAATTATTATAATCTCATTGAACCACATTTTACTTCTTAATGACAACCATGTATGTCGGATTTTTGAAATTCAAAACACAATGATGGCAAAATTTCATTTAAACGGAAAATCAGCTTTTATAAGTACCACTTAGTGGTTTCACTATTCATAAAAAATTGATGTTTTTCAGAAAAATCCCAAAAATTCACCCTGAGCTATATTTGATATTCCAAGTTCAAAAATGAAGTCCGTTTTACAAAATTCAGAACATATTAGTCAGATTAATTAATTTAATAATTAATTCCCGCTGTCAGAGCAAATAGCGTGTTTTTATAAAACAATAAGTATCAAAAGATTTACACTAGTTTAAGTCTGATTTCAAAGTGAAATTATTTCCAACGACCACTATTGGATTTAATGGTAAAAATATTTTCTAATTTAACTTTAATACCAACTCAAAATATAATCTAATCATATAAATAAATTAGATTAAAAAGTGGTTTTGAATTAAAATACAATATTTTACACTATTCATTAAAAAAATGAACATTATCAGAAAGATACCAAAAATTTACACAAAGTAAATTTTGATGTCCCGATTCTTAATAAGAGTTTTATTTGGTCCAAAAGAATGTTTAAGAGTGAAAAAAACTATATTTAATGACGGTTCTCTATCAAAATGTGATAAGTGAACCTTTAGTGAATACTAGGGCATATACGCCAAAAATTGAATTCTTTCCGTATTTTAAGCCTTTATCTTTTATTGTATAAATGTAAAAACATTTAAGAACATATATAATCATATTTTATTTATTTCTATCCATTCCCGCCAATACAATGGCTACATATTAACTACCATTATTTTATTATTAGAGTGCAACGTAAGATTCCCAAGAAACTCGTTGTTGCATGTTGGGTACGCCATCGAGCATAGCTTCCCCTTTAAATTCATTTCAATATTTTATTCACAAATATAGATAAATATGAAATTTCATATTCTTTATTTACCTGGGGTGTTACATCCTTCCCCCCTTTTGGGAATTGCGTCCTCGCAATTTTAAAATTGCGCTTGGAAACATCCTTGAAAGTCCCACATCGGAACAAAAGTCGGTAAAACAAACACTTTAAAATAAAGAAAGATAAGTACAAAGGTCACCCGAGTTAACCCATACTAGGATTCCAAGTATGAAAATATGGACATGGAGGAAAAAACAAAGGGTCATGTTCTGATGGAGAGTGATAGAAAACATGTTTAGGAGAAAGTTAACCACGAGAAAATCACAAACTTGTGATGGGTTAAACGGTCTTCGATTCCCCAGTAGGAAAAGTTAATAGACAACATTTTTGTTTTAAGTTACTTTTTATTGAAGAATTTATTCATAAGGAAACATAATCACTTATCATATTGACTTTCAACCTTTATTAGATTCCTTTCACAAACTCATATTTTCTCCAAAAGACGAGTATTTAGGAAGACTTGTTCACATTAAGTGTACTATATTCAACATCTAGAGAATCACCTAATCCACAAAATAGAACTATATACTTCCCATGTCTTTATACTTTAACCAAATCCAAAACCAAAAAGGCTAGTACAAGATCAGATAATCCAGAAAAGGATAACCCTTTATAAAAAGAAAATCTATTCTTAATCTCTAAAATTTGTCCAACAAAACCCAAAGTTCAACGAGGACCATTCTATAATCAATTTGTCCATAAAATTCTTCAAAGTAAACCAATATAAGATTGAAACCCAAATATTTGAAGGATTTAGTCGCATAGTCTTCCAAGATAAATCGTAACATTTATCTCCAAACAATATCAGTTGCTCCTAAAGTCTCGTTTTGAAAAGTAATTAACCTAATCACATATCCTCCATGATAGGTTAATCATTTTCAAAAATAACCCAAAATCAACTTACTCTTAATTCATAAAATCATATAACTAGAATGAATCAGTCAAAATAACCAGGGACTTCACGTAGTCCAGTGGTAGGCGATAAATACCAGTCGCACATTGGTTGTGGGTTCGATTCCCGTAGCTTTGTCCGACGCGACGGGATGTCACACGGTCTGCGTGTTGTCCTTTTTCCAAAACTATATAATTCTTAAAACATTCCCCAAAATGAGATAAAATCTTCAAGAATAATCATAACATATTTTAACCTCAAGTTTATCTCATTCCTTTCATTTTCCATCATATCATAGAGTAACCCATAATTACCTAAAAATTAAGTATCATATAAACCCTAATGGTTACCTTAATAATTATTACATGAATTTCCACATCGAAATGGCCATCTCGTACCTGATGCATTATAGAACTCACCAAGGTTGAAGGGGTTGATCACGACTCCTTGATATTTGGTTTAGAACAACCACGAGTTTCCTCATTGAATCCTTCATTTTATCTAGTATCTTAATCAGAGAACCACCGCAGTTTCCTTCAAACCTGTTGTCTCTTTGGTGCCTTCTAGATCCATCCATTCACTAAAAATAGAAATGTCAGTGTGATTATATCAACAAAACCATCATGTACTAATGAGTAAGATAGACAATAAGATATACTTACTCATTCACTTTATCTAAAACTAAGACTCTTTCTGAAATCCTAACCATTATGGTAATTGTCAATTATGCTTAATGAATACCCTAACCTCTAAAGTTATCTAAACCGACCTTTTATACCAACTATGAGGCCCCAGCCTTAAACCTTACTTAATCTTGAGTTATTACAAGATTACACATTGAGGATCTTTTCAGGTTTAGAGTTTTAGAGAATTAGATCATGAAACTTGCATTACATTCCACATTTAAAAAAAGTGGTTACATAAAAGACAGTATTCATTCTTCCCATCAACGGAAACATATTTAAAATATAACACAGATTCTTTCTTGACACATCCTTGACACTATCATCACATCATGTACCTTTCCCTTGACCTGTGAAAAACATTTCAAAAACTTGGGATGAGCATAAAAAGCTCAGTAAGGGTTACAAAAAAATATGGAAAGGAAACATGAGTTCATATATACATGAGAATGAAATCATACTTTACCCATAAAACATAGGCACATTAACATACCTCATCAAACCATGAATAAATCATAGAAAACACAAGACATAAAGGTAACTTGAGGCATTCATAACATTATTACGCAGGGAGTAACCCTCTTGGTTACGTTTGGAATACCCATCACAGTATATTCCCTAAAATCTCTTCGGAGAAACCTTAACGTTTCACTCCTTCGCGTTACCCAATGCATTGGAGAGCTATATCGGGCTCACCCGCCCTTAGTTTATCACGGAACCACCTGTTCTTCATAACAATGCCCAAGAACCACAACATAATCGTATCACATAAAACATGAACATAACATTTCCACATTTCAATCACAATATAACATTTTAGGATATTGAAATAATGCATCCATTCAAAAAGAAACCATTTCCAAAACCATTTAAAACATATAATAAAGAGATTTTTGAATCAAAGTGTCCCATACCACCTTGAAGCTTTTAAAATTTTAAACCATTAATATCCTTATAAATAAATCCTTAAAACCATTTTGAAAACATAGATATTAATAAGAACAAATAATTAAAACATTTAAAACGATATTCTGGTAAAAGGGGTTTTACCAAAATTAGAGACACTTGAATACAATAATTGAGGAATAACATTTAGTCAGAACTTTATAATATCATGAGAATAAAAGGATCCCCAAAGGACAGTATATACACCATATAAGAGTGAATTGGTGCATAACAACAATGAACCCTCAGTAGAAATGTCAAATGTGATGAAATCCCTTATAAAAAAGGTATCCTTAAATTAAGGACAAATCAATCTCAAAATATGTGTGAAAAATATAAATACACCCAATATAAGTGGATATTAAGTGTAAAACAATAAAATGTCATTCACACATATTCAATGGATGACATATTCAATGACTACATGTTGAACCCAAAGAAATCGAAATTGGGTTAAAAAGTTCCCTTGACAGCCTAACGGCATCACATCAAAATGAGTTGATGAGAGATAAAAAGTGTATCTCATCACTTGGACATCAAATTTACATCAATAAGGATATATGAGAACATATCACAATATAACAATATGTAAATTAAAAGACCCAACAAAATAAGTCTTTTAAAAAAGAGGAGGGTGAAAGGTTCCCTTACCGACTTGGGTATCTTTCAAAACATACACCCCATGAAAGAAGGACAATAGATCATTGATTTAAATACTCATAAATGAATTTATATTACACAAAGAGTAGAATAATGGACATTAAATACACCACTCAATGGAATTTGTGGCAAATGTAGCATAAATCTCACGAGAATAAAAGTGAGATGAAAAATCCCTTACGAAAACTAAGCAGCCTAACGGCGCCACTTAAAACTTCCAAAATGGATTGATGAGATCAAATAGAGTATCCCATCATATTACAATAGAATTTAAAGCAAGAGGAATATAAATTAAAATCCCCCAACATAATAAATAGGAGCTTAGAAGAAGTGACACAAAGGAGAGTACTTAAAAAGAAAGAGAGAGGTTAGATCTCTTACGAAAGTTCGGCAGCCTAACGGCGCCACTCAAAACTCCCAAAATGGATTGATGAGAGAGAATAGGGTCTTCCATCACATGAACATAAAAATTACAGTAAATGTAATATAAAAGATCATCCCAATAACAAGAAATATGAGCTTTAAAAGGAATGACATAAAAGTGTATACTTAAAAAGAAAGAGAGGAGTAGGATCCCTTACCTCGGGTCCGACTTGACTCGATCGTTCTTTAATCTCCTGAATAATAAACTTGAGTTAATTTATAATTCCTTAAGAACCCTTTTTCAAGTTCATTATTACATTTATACCACTTATTACCATGTCACAAACATTATGTAATCATTTAAGTTAATAATATTTGTTTTGCCGATATTTGGTTCTTAAGTCAAAAGTGGTCTTCTTACAATTACATGTTGTTCGTGTGGCCAAATGTTTATTATATCCAGAATTGTATTCATTATTTAGATATCATATATGTGATATATATCCAGTACATGCATTCATTTATAACATTACATAGTCATTTAGAGGTAAGAAATGAAATGCACCGTTCATGGAGACGGTAAGCCGTACGTACGCATGAACGCTACTTTCATTTCTATTTCGTATTTTATAGAATGGAATAATAATGATATAAAGGTATATTATAATTCCAGTATAATATCATATATAATATCATATTTCCATCCTTTATACATCCCACATATGGTATTTAACGAATCAAATCACTTTGAGGGGTCGGTAGTCCGCACTTCCTTAAATGAAGATATCGCGTATACCCATAATGGAAGCCATAAAGGTAAGACAAAAATGAAAAATACAGAAGCATAAATAAAACATAAACATATTATATATCATATATAAAAATAGTGACATCATAATGGCCACATTTGAGGGTGTTAAATGAGTATTGAACAATCATCGTTTCGGGAGGCAGAATTTCACCATCCACGGAAACCGTATGTTCTTTAACCATTTGATGTAGTTGTGTGAGAGTGTAGCTCGAATAAATCTTATAAAAACATCCTAGTTTATTGATGATACTGGTATTGTTACAAAAGAAGTAAATAAAAAGAGTTTAGGGGGTTGGAGAAGCAAAATAAAATAAATGAACATGAGAGAATGAATTACCTTTAAAAGTGTAACTCCTTTTGATTTAAGCCTAAAGGCTTCCTTTGAAAGGATTCTGCCCAAAGGGAGTCCTCTAGGATGAGGAGAGGTATGTGAAGAGAGTAAATGGGCAGGGGTTAGACGAGCCAAAGGCTTGAGGAGTGTGTTAAATGAGGTAGAGGTGGGGGCCTTTTATAAGAGGAGAGGAGGGGTACTTTTGGAAAGTAAAGAAATATTACTTTATTTGAAAATGTGTTTCGGTTTGAAAAGGTCCCACATTTATATAATTCGTGTATAAGGTGATAAGACTTCGAAATCCACTCATCCAATAAGTTTTGTACATGTGTAGTTCATAGATTTTACATTATCTTTCAATTTTATTTAAATCGTTAAATAATGATATCATCGCTGCATCATTATTATGTCATAAATAATTTAATTTATTTAATGTCTAAAAATTATAAAAAAAATACTATGATGTAGGAAATCTTTTTATATTTCCAATGAATATTTATAATTAAAAATATGACTTGTATAACCCCACGTAAAAATTGTTTTAGTAAAACATATCATGTTTGTGTCAATTTTACTTTTACATTAAATAAAATGTTATTTATGTCATTTACCAACCAAAGTGTCTCCATGGGGTCCCCAAGTTGGCCCATGGATTTTCTTGGTCGGCCATGACTCACCCAATATGTGTAGGACAAGTTTCATGGTGTTTTCACATTCTTATAATATCATTTTTACCTTAAATTACACTAATTACCTCTAATCGCGATTAAGAACTTAATAAGTTATTATTCACCAAAAAATTATTATAATCTCATTGAACCACATTTTACTTCTTAATGACAACCATGTATGTCATATTTTTGAAATTCAAAACACAATGATGCCAAAATTTCATTTAAACGGAAAATCAGCTTTTATAAGTACCACTTAGTGGGTTCACTATTCGTCAAAAATTGAAGTTTTTCAGAAAAATCCCATAAATTCACCCTGAGCTATATTTGATATTCCGAATTCAAAAATGAAGTCTGTTTTACAAAATTCAGAACATATTATTCACATTAATTAATTTAATAATTAATTCCCGCTGTCAGAGCAAATAGCGTGTTTTTATAAAACAATAAGTATAAAAAGATTGACACTAGTTTAAGTCTGATTTCAAAGTGAAATTAATTCCAACGACCACTATTGGATTTAATGGTAAAAATATTTTCTAATTTCACTTTAAAACAAACTCAAAATATAATCTAATCATATAAATAAATTAGATTAAAAAGTGGTTTTGAATTAAAATACAATATTTTACAGTATTCATTAAAAAAAATGAACTTTATCAGAAAGATACCAAAAATTTACACAAAGTAAATTTTGATGTCCCGATTCTTAATAAGAGTTTTATTTGGTCAAAAATAATGTTTAAGAGTGAACAAAACTATATTTAATGACGGTTCTCCATCAAAAGGTGATAAGTGAACCTTTAGTGAATACTAGGGCATATACGCCAAAAATTGAATTCTTTACGTATTTTAAGCCTTTATCTTTTATTGTATAAATGTAAAAATATTTAAGAACATATATAATCATATTTTAGTTATTTCTATCCATTCCTGCCAATACAACGGCTACATATTAACTACCATTATTTTATTATTAGAGTGCAACGTAAGATTCCCAAGAAACTCGTTGTTGCATGTTGGGTACGCCATCGAGCATAGCTTCCCCTTTAAAGTCATTTCAATATTTTATTCACAAATATAGATAAATATGAAATGTAATATTCTTTATTTACCTGGGGTGTTACAGTATGAGAGGAAAAACACGTACTAGAAAAACAACATAATCATGGGGGAGTACATTCAATCTATAACATCTTAGGTTTAATTCTATGATCGTTACCATAATTATAGGACTATAACCTATACTTATACTTAACCTTAGGGACATCCCTAGACATATCTTAGAAATATCTCTAGGGATCTCACTGATGTTTTTGCATCCTAGTTTCCAGAGGTTAACTAAACCATTCCTCTGATACCAACTATAGAGACCCCAAACTTGACATACATGGACATTGTATTACTTTTGTGCAATATCTAATACATAACAAAAATAGACACCAAATTACCGTAATAGTTCAGAGTATTTGGAAACTCGGAACATAATCTTCTACTCATGGTGAAAGATCTTCAACATCTCCCATAAAGATCTTCCCCTTTTTTTCTTACCTAAAACCTTTATTTATATCCTAGGGAAAAGAAAACATATAAAGGGTGAGCTCAAATGCTCAGTAAGGGCAATCATGGAGAAAATAAAATATACCATATACATTTGATCTTAAAATCATTAAGATAATGTTTAAACATCAAAATCTTGAGCAATGACATAAAACATGGCAGTACGTAAGGCATAGATCATAATCGATCATCAATCATCATAAAATAGCATGAGAATATATCATGTAATTGTGAAAAACCATTAAGAACATGTTATGATTTCCATAGTAGCCAAGGCATTTCTGCCAAGACCATCTTTGTGGACAAAGTCCCTTTCTGAATCGAGTTAACTCCTCATTCCAGTCTTGTATCACTAATCCAGATTAACTTACCATTCCAGCCATGTCTATCTCATGAGACATAAATCGTTACCCAATGAATTGGAGGGAGATATAGGTCCCACCCATAACATAATGAAATCATTCTTACTTGTGCCACAACATAAACATAAATCAATCATCATGACCCAAAGAATAAAATGGGTTTCATAAACATCATCCCATTATAACATAATCCATATAAAAAAAATGTATATCATTTCATCATAAGAAGAATCAACCCAAGTAATTAATAGAGAAATTATACTTGAAACATAAAAAGTCTAAATAATGTCATCTTTGATGGAAAATTGTTTTGATAAAACATTTGAAATGAATTCTTGAGGAAAATATCATTTTTTCATAAAAATAATTTTATTTTCACAAAATGCCACACAATTTTAAAAGAAAAGGATTTTATTGAAAATTACCATGAAAACTTTTAGAGGAATCTTCATGAAAATTAGGCATTATGAAACTGTATAAATCTGTTCATTCCGTATAAGTTAAAAAATTTTTCTCATACTTTTCTCTGAAAAGTCAAAAAGTGCCTTGTACGGTTTTCAAAAGAAAGATTACTTCCATAAGATGTGGTAAAAGTAAAAAAGGGTATAAATGAATTTAAACATATATGGAAGAGAATTAAAAATTTTATGAAAACATTCTTAGAACATATTGACATGGATGATAAACATAACCCCATTAAATAATTACGAATAAACAATCTCGGATAAGAATGAGATTGGAATAATTATCCTTTACCTTATGTCCAATTTCTTCCTTATGTGTCCGAGACTCCTGTATAATGACTTTAATAATTTCATTGACTTTTATAGAATCATATTAATTTTTATGATATCATATATGGTTCACTTATGACTTTATATTACCTGTTCTTTTGTAAATTCCATGTTAAAGCAGCGTTTTGGGTAAAATCATTTTATTTATCATACATGTTTTAACTTGTTGTTCATGATATTATTATTACTTATATCATAATTTAATTACATCAAGAATGTAAATCTTGATTTATATATATCATATATATTCAGTATATATATATATATAAAAATAGATAAATGAAATGAAATACACCGTTCATGGAGACGGTAGGCCGTACGTACGCATGAACGCTGTTTTCCTTTCCTTATTGACCAGAATGGAAGTAAGTAGATGTCATATATATATATATATGCATAAATATAGTACCTTTATCATTTCATATATTTCATTATTATTCATTATATATACTTTATAATCATTCTTGAATGGTTAACATGGATAATGATTCTCATCACGTCGTGGAGACGGTAATCCGTACGTACGCAAGAGCTATGATATTGTTCCCATAATTATTGAATTGAATTGTAGTGGATGATATAATATCTCAGAATCAGTATGATTTTATAATAACTATATATAGTTTTTCCTTTAACCATTATACCCATCCAAGTAAGGTGGTTGTGGAAAAACAAATTACAACACGGCATGGAGACGGTATTCCGTACGTATGCACGCCCAATGATTTCATTTTCCGTAGGTTGGATAGAAGGTGAAATTGGGTCATTTCATATTTATAATAAAATATCAGTATATTAGTGATACTGATGTTATAACTTTATACAGAAACAACTAAATAAGAAGAAGTTGAAGAGGAAAGAAAACTTGAAAGAGTCGGTAGAATAGATTACCTCTTCTTCGACACACCTCTTTTAAGCTTCTTCTTAAGGCACTAGAGTTGGTCTTTTGAGGAGACAAGAAACTCTATAATGTTTATAGGGAAGTTTATAAGGGAAATGGTTAGGGTTTTTCTGAGCTTGAAGTCTCAAAATTGGGTTAAGAGAAGAGGGAGGAGGTGCCCTTTTATAAGGGAGGAGAGGGGCACTTTATGAAAAAATTACAAAATTATTTTATAACAAAGTCATATTCGGTTTATAATGGATCCAAAGTGACTTATTTAGAAGATAATGTGGGGATGGGTCAAAATCATCTCAACCAATAGGTTTTATACAAGTTGAGGTTACTATTTTAACATTATCATTTAGATTTAAATCTAAGTTCAACAATTTAACTTTTACAGTGTCTTCTTGTTTTCTTACACTATATGGTTAATAAACTTACCATAAAAAACCAAACTAACCCCAAGTGGTTAATTATTAATATATATAACGGTACATAAGTCATTTTTCCGAACATTAGATTTTTTGGAAAAGAATAAAAATTAATAATATAATATTTGTTTAAAAAACTATTTTATGTCAATTTTGACACTATTTGGTAATTGATTTTTTGTAAAAATCATAGCAGCAATATTAATTCGAAAAAGTTAATTGAATCAATACTAACATGTAATATTAACCTAAAAAATTAGTTTAATTTATAAAAAGTCACAAATTAAATTTATTTGGGTATTTATAACATCAATTATGATAATATTTCATTAATAAGGTAATTACTAAATCATCATTGTGTCATAAATAAATTATATTATTTTATGTTTAAAAATTATAAATAAAATACCATTATTTTGGAAATTCTTTTAGAATTATAATTAATTTTTATAGTTGAATTTATATTATGTGTAACCCTATATTAAAAATGATTTTGTTATTAAACTTTGATTTTATCTATTTTAACTCTTCTTTAAATAAAATAATAATAAATGTCCTAATCAAATCCAACTGTACTAAAGGATTATATTTTCTTCAAAAGGTTGTTTTTGGTCTAATTAAAATTATCCAATAGAATTAGGATATGTGTTAGGGAAATAATAATATCATTAGTACCCTTAATTACCCTATTTACTTTTAACTATGGTAAATAAAAGTAAAAAGTTACGATTCACCAAAAATTATTTTTATCTTATTGAATCACATTTTACTCCTTGATATTAACTGTGTCTCTCGGATTTTCGAAAGTCAACTCACATAAGCGGTAAAATTATGTTTTATGTACAGTTGAAAATGCTCCTAGGAGGTGGGTAAAAGACAAAAAAATGTTCAATAAAATTTTTATGTATCTATATTATTATAAAATTACTCCAATGGATTACTTTGAACTTATATTGGTATTATGTATCTATTCTGACCTAAAATAAATGTAAATAAAATAAATTATTATTTAAATAAAAATTCATTTTTTAAATAGTACCCCAGTGTTTTCAGTATTCATCAAAAATCGAATGTTTTTAGAAAAATAAAAAAAATTCACCATAGGTTAATTTTGATATTCTGAATCCAAAATTGAAGTCCATTTTGAGAGGTAAAATATATAAAATTTTAAAAAGAAGGTATTTATATTCATACTGAATAGTTTATATAATATTTTAATAACACATAATTGTTTAGTGAAACTCGATATTGCGTACA
This sequence comes from Viscum album, assembly GCA_963277665.1. Taxonomy (NCBI): domain Eukaryota; kingdom Viridiplantae; phylum Streptophyta; class Magnoliopsida; order Santalales; family Viscaceae; genus Viscum; species Viscum album. The sequence goes on along the minus strand of OY728120.1, from coordinate 1,757,775,993 downwards.
ACACACGCTATCATTGAAGGTCGCAATTGCGTGTAATGAAAGCCAAGTTAGGGTCGCGTGTAGTGAAGGATTCATTTGTTGTTTCCAATAATAGAATCCAACCATATTTCATTTATATATTAAATATATATATATATACTCAATGTTTCGTAAAATAGCTTCTATCAAACAAACTTGAAATTGTGTGTAACACGATCCAAGAATAGTTTTGTGCATACTGAAAGATAATACAGTGTTGCGTATAGAGAAAGATAATCTTGGTGTAGCGTATCATAGAAGATATGAAAGAAATTAAAAATAATATATCTTATAAAATCTCAGGGTGTTATATTCCTGTTGTGATGGAATTCGCTGATGTTTTTCCCGATGAATTTCCTATACTTCCTCCCAGAAGAGATGTTGAATTCTCAATTGATCTTATATTGGTGTGTTTCCAATATCCAAGACTCCTTATAGAATGGCTATTGTGGAGCTTCTGGAGCTGATGAAACTACTACATGAGAATTTGGATGTAGAGTTAAACTCTCTAGTTCTTCACCTTGGGGTGCACTAGTCCTCTGCATCATGATGAAAGATGGGTCAATGTGCCTTTCCATTGATTATCACGAGCTTAACAAAATCACGATAAAGAACATGTATCCTCTCCCACGAATCGATGACTTGTTCGATCAGCTTGATGGAGCATAATACATATCTAAGGTGGATTTGCGGTCGGGACATTATCAAGTAAGGGTGAAGAAGGAAGATATCTCCATGACTACTTTTCGTACAAGATACGTGCACTATGAATTCATAGTAATGCCTTTTGGACTCACTAACGCTCCAAGAATCTTTATTGACATGATGAATATAGCCTTTAGAGATTTCCTCAACAAATTTTTGGTAGTCTTTATAGATGATATTCTGATATACTCCAAAACCAAGGAGGATCCTGAGGAGCATCAGTGAACTATACTAGAGAGATTGCAGAAGGGGAATCTCTATACAATGTATAGAAAGTGTGGGTTCTGGTTGAATGAGGTCTCATTCTTGGGCCATATCATCAAATGAAAAGGGATATCTGTCGATCCCTCCAAAACAGATGCAATTGAGGGATGGCCAAGGAAAAAATTGGTAACAGATATCCGTAGGTTCTTGGGGTCAGCAGGATATTATCGACGATTTGGGGGAAATTTCTCATGATTTTCCAACCCTATTACCGAGTTAACTCGAAAGTGAGTAATGTTTTTTGGAGTTATTAATGTGAAGAAATTTTCAAGGAGGTGGAAATGAGGCTTATCACTACACTTGTTCTCACATTACCCACAAGTGGAGAAATTTTTGTGGTATTCAGTGATGTTTCAAAGAAGGGACAGGGCTATGTGTTGATGAAAAATGGCATTGTCATTGGCTATGCTTCAAGGCAATTGAATGTTCATGAACAGAATTATCCAACACATGATTTGGAGTTGGCTGCCGTGATCTTCACTTTAAAATTTTGGTGTCATTATCTCTTTGTGGAGAAGTGTGAAATATATACAGACCACAAAATCCTCAAGTATATATTCACACAAAAAGAGTTGAACATGTGACAACGAAGATGGTTAGAGCTGATCAAAGGCTTTAGCTACTCAATCCATTACCAACATGGCAAAATGAACAAGGTGGAAGATGCTCTAAGTAGAAATGACCCAACAATTCTATCATTGATGAGAGTTGAGAAGGATCTGATCTTCTTAGACTTGATGGATATGGACATGGGAATCATAAAGATGAGAACATCATCAATCCATTCAAAAATTATTGCTCAACTGTCTCTTTTGGAAAGGTTAAAGGATGCTCAGAAGGATGATGTGGGAATTCAAAATAAAGTGGAAGGTATCAGAAAAGGGAAATCCCCAAAGTTCAATGTGAATGAAGATGGAATTGGGAGATTTAGGAAAATACTATGTGTTCTATCAATTCCAGAGCTTACGAAGGAACTTTTGGATGATGCACAAAGTTAAAATTTCTCTATTCACCATGGAAACACAAATATGTATCGAGATATCCAAGAGTATTATTGGGGGGATAATATGAAGAAGGTGGTCACTAAATTTACATCAAAATTCTTGGTGTGTCAGCAAGTGAAGGTTGAGAGACAAATATCTATGGGGAATATGCGACAGTTTCTCATAACAGTATAGAAATGGGGGAACATCACCATGGAATTTGTCATCAGAGTTTTGATGAAATCCAAAGGCAACAATGCAATCTTGGTTGTTGCCGACCGTCTTACAAATTCTGCACACTTAATTGCAATTCAGGAGGATTTCTCATTGGATCAACTAGAATTAATAAACATTAAGGAAGTGGTAAGGCTGCATGGAGTACCACTATATATGGTTTCCAATTGAGAACCAAGACTCATCTTTTTGTTTTTGAGGAGTATTTAACTTTCTCTAGATACTTAACTAAACTTTAGTACAACCTATCATCCTCAAACCGATGGCCAATCAGAGTGAACTATTCAGACACTAGAAGATATGTTAAGATCATGTTCAATGGAATTTAAAGGAGGCTGGGATCAACATCTTCCTATGGTTGAATTATCCTACAATAACTATTTCCACTCGAGTAACAGAATGGCACCTTATGAATCCATATATGGGAAGAGGTTCAAAACAATGGCACGTTGGGATTCAGTTGGTGAGTGTAAGCTGCTAGGACAAGAAATTGTCAATGAAATGGTGGAGAAGGTGAAAACCATCGAGTATCATATCAATGTAGACCAAAGTTGAAAGAAGAGTTATGCAGATAAATATCGATGATACCTTGAGTTTAAAGTTTGAGACATGGTATTTCTACATATATCTCCATTGAAGAAGGTCATGAGGTTTGGAAAGAACTAGAAGTTAAGTCCTAGGTACATTGGCCCCTTTAAAATTCATGACAATGTATGGGTGGTGGCCTATCGACTACCACTTCCACCTACCATGGCCAAATTACATGATGTATTTCATGTATACCTCTTAAGGAAGTATATACCGGACCCTTCAAATTTACTCTCTTTAGAGGAAGTACAAGTTCCGGATGACCTTTCTTACGAGGAGTAACTAGAGGAGATTTTAGATCATAGAGAAAAAGTTCAACAAAATATAACAATGTCCCCCATCAAGGTGTTGTGGTAAAACCACAAGTTTGAATAAGCGATGTGGGAATCAGAGGAAATGATGAACCAAAGTTACCCACATCTATTTTAGTGTGGGAACAATAAATTTCAAGGGTGAAATTTTCTAAGGGGGGAATATTGTAATGACCAAACTTTCATTAATGGAAATTCATCTTGATCTAATTAAATATCTTATTATGGTTATATACAATGCGAACATAATTGGTTTTATGTTTCTAGATTTTAAAATACTTTTATTAATTGTGACCATTGCTAATATAGTCTTTGATCATTAATCACATGATTTGTATAAATATTGGGCTTTAACAAATCCAATTTACACAGACAAAGGAAGTGATGGACTCATCCAGCAGATTTTCCCCATACGAAGCCCATTTTTCAGAGCTCGGAAAGGAGGTGTCATCATTGGGATTATCTCTTGACCAATCCCAAGCTGAGGATGAACATGTTAAGCATGAGCGGAACCGACTACATGAGAAGTGGAAGTTAATAAAGAATACCCCCGGAGCAATGTTATCCGAGCCACCCCAAGAGTCTGTCACCATCACACACCTTACTCTATGATCTTATGTGGGTGTTATATGGGGTTATGTAACAAGACCCTATAAATATGACTATGTATATTATTTTTGTATAAATAATGTGCATTAATTTTATTATTTTTACTTGGTAAATAGTTTTTAAAGCCCAAATAGTAATTTTAGTTAATATTCAACTATGAAATATATTTTGATGAATTAATGGATTTTTGAATTAAATAATATTTGAATAAATTATTATTATTATTGTAACGCCCCGACCCTAGTTACCCAGAGTCGGTGCATTATTACATAACATTGGCATGATCACAAGAAAGATCAAATCTCGAAAGACCGATTGGTTTAGTAGCCTTGGAAACACTAGATATATTCATAAGTTTTACATTACATCATAAAATGAAAAACTACTACAACAACATAATGTCTCCATAATACACACTCATATCCCCACATAATATCCCTGCAGGTCATTCATAATTTACTTCTTCACTTCCTGGGAAAAATAAAACATAGAAAAGGGGTGAGCTCAAATGCCCAGTAAGGATAACAATATAGCGGAAACTTTCATAAATAAGAATAAACATTTAAGGAAATGTATAACTAAAACAAAAGCCTTTCAAACTTGAACTTTCAACATTGTATGGCATAAATAAAATGAAATAATTCCATTTACACATTCACATGGATATTCTACTAATCGAATAACCACATGCAAAATCACTAACCAATTTCATAATGTTGGAATGCATAAATGCAGACTATCATAACCACATAGCCAAGGCCTCGTGCCAAGACTACAAAAAAGATTTTGCCAAGGCCTTGCGCCAAGACACTAGTTTGTCTCATGAGACCTACTGATGCATCGAGGAGCTATAGCGGGCTCCACCCGTCACATATTAAGTCCAATGTATTCCCATATGAAAAGTTTTAAACATAACACAAACATTCGTATTAAAACTTGCATACGAAATGTCAATAATTTCACCATAAACTATGAATGGTATAAAAATAGTACATCCACAGTCAAACATATCAAAAAAACTTCAATACATTATAGAAGTTTTGTATCATAATAAATCAACTTCAAATAAGCGTAAAATCCATCAAAGGATGTTGACATAGATGAAATCAAAACACTTTTTAGAGAAATATCTATTTCTATTTTGAAATCATTTAAGAGCCATATAAAATAAAAAATTTTCTTAGAAAATATTCTTATAAGCTTGTAAGGAAAGCTTTGAAGATTTTATAACGGCGGAAAATAACCGCACCCGCCGTATAAGTTAGAAAACATTCTTACCTTAATTCTGTCGAAAAGGTTAAAAAGGACCTCGTTTTGAAAACGATGGAAAGTTTCCACTGATAAAAAGTCAAACAAGGGTATAAATGACTTTAACCCATGTTCTTGTAAATAATAAAAATGTTTTGAAATTCATTTTTAAGAAAACATGGATGTGGATGATAAAGAGATCCCAGTAGATTATTACATATAAAAAACCTCGGATAATGAAGAGATTGTGAAATAACCCTTACCAATTTGGTAACTTATGAACCATAAAACCCATGAAAGAGGTATCATACAATGAATATGTAAATACACATAAATTAGAGTGTATTACAGAAAGAATATAATTATGGGCAGTACATACACCACACAAAAGGTGATGGTGGCAATATGGAATGAATCTCACGGGAATAAGGAGTGAGACGAAAACCCCTTACCTTGTACTTTTCCTTGGTTGGGGTAGGTTAACCTCCTGTATAATGGTGAAATAATTGTTATTAAATTATACAAGAATCATATACATTATTATGATATCATATATGATCTTTTAATATTGATTTGATAATAATATCTTAGTATTATCGTTGTTTCAGGTGTTAACTTACTTGTTTTCTTTTGTATGTTTTGTTACGTAAGACATGTTTGTAAAGGATAGGTTGTATATTATTCATATCCAGAATGATATCAAGTCTTTAAACATCATTTTTAAATCATCAAATGATAATTATACTTGAATGGATACGATGGAGAATGAATCTCATCGCATTCGTGGAGACGGTAGTCCGTACGTACGCACGAGCGACAATATCATTCTTTTGGTATTAAAATAATATATAAATGGATGTTATATCATATATACAGAATTATTAACATTTTATATTTATTATTTACCTGATTTAAACATCATTATTATACCCATCCAAATAATATTATATTGAATAACAATTACACCACGACGTGGAGACGGTAAGCCGTACGTACGCACGTATGGTGACATGTTATTCAAAGGGTGGATAGAATACTAAATATGGTTGTACCATATTTATAATAACATCACAGTATATATATGATACTGGATTTATTATTTTAGAATGGTAACAACAAAGGAAGAAGAAGTGGGAGAAGAAATGAACTTGGAAAAGGGTGGTGAAATCATTACCTCTTCTTCGGGTTATTCCTTTTGATTTGATCAAAAGGGCTCCTTAGGTTGGCTTTCTGATCAAACTAAGGCCCCTAGGTTGTAGTGAGGGAAGTTGGGAGAGTATTTGGGCAGAGTGTGGCCGAACCAAAAGGCTTTGAAGGTGTGAATAAATGAGAAGGAGGAGTGCCCTTTTATAAGAGGGGTCAGGGGCACCTTTGGAAAAGCTAGAAATATTAATTTATAATAAATTCATATTCGGTTTCTAATGGAACCAAAGTTGATTATTTAAATTTTACGGTGGGGATGGGTCGAAAAAATCTCAACCAATAGAATTTAGACAGGTTTGGGTTCTTATATTAACCTTATCATTAAGTATTAACTCTAAGTTAATTAGTTTCACTTTTACAATGTCTCTTTGTATTTTTATATAATATGGTTAATAAACTTACTATATACATCCAAGAGACCCCCAAGTGGTCCATTAAGGATTAAAATATCATGATATAAGTCTTTTGGACGAACCTTAGATTTTTAGGAATTTAATATCAATTAATAATATAATATTTGTTTTAAGAACTCTTTTATGTCAATTTTGACACTATTCAATAGTTGATTTTTTTGAAACTCATAACAGATTGATTACTTCGAAAAAAGTAACTTAAATCAATCCTAATATATCATATTATCCTAGAAAATTAGTTTAATTCATTAAACGTTTCATATTATATTTATTTGGGTATTTATAATATCAATTAATTTAATTTTTCAATATTTTAGTAATTTCTGCCTCATCATTGTGTCATGAATAAAATAAATTATTTAACGTTTAAAAATTATAAATAAAATATCATTATATATTAAATCGTTTTATCTTTCTAATGAATATTTATAATCTAAAATCCAACATATATAACCCTATGTAAAAATTGTTTTTCTAAAAGATATATGCTTGTGTCATTTTTGTATTCATTTTAACTTAACTAAAAAAAATGTCCCAATCACCTACAAGTGGCACCATGGGGTCCCAAAATCGACCCAAAGATGCCTATGGTCAAACATGTGTCAACCAATAAGGCTAGGACACGTTTTAGGGTAATTTAGTATTATTATAATATTATTTTTTAACCCTTATTTACCAGATTTACCCTTAACCATGGTAAATAAAATATTTACCACAGTAATTATTCAAAATGTCTAAAAATAAAAGTTACCTATTTACACAATTTGGACATCCTGATTCCAAATATGGAATCCATTTTTCTAAATTCAAAACACAGAAGTGGCAGAAATTAATCTAAAATTAATTCCCGCTGTCAAAACAAAAAGCTTGTTTTTAAGAGATAATAACTATCAAAAGATTGACACTTGTTTATGTTCGGTTTAATTGTAAAATTATGTCCAATGACCAAAATTATATTAAATGGTAAAAATATATTCTAAATATAATTTAAAACCACTAAAATTCATAATATATCACTATTAATTTTTTTTATTAAAATAGTTGTTTTTAATTAAAATTTAGTAATTTTCACTATTCATCAAAATATGAAAGTTATCCGAAAAGTACCAAAATTTTACCTTAGGCTAAATTCGATATTCCGAATCCAAAAATGAAGTCCATTTTGAAATATAAAATATATATAATTTCAAAAAGTATGTATTACTATTCATAACGGCTAGTTTGATTGGTTGTTAGAACTCGGTGTTGCGTACAACACACGCTATCACATTATTCAAAGAGAAGCATACCGTAGAAGCTTGGGGTGTTATATTCTCCCCTCCTTCAAATAATTTCGTCCTCGAAATTTCTAGAATACTATCGCATGAAAATACTCGGGTGGTTCTTCATCATAAGGTCCTCAGGTTCCCACGTTGCCTCTTCCATCTTATGGTTTCTCCACAAAACTTTTACCAGACGCGTCGTCCGGTTTCTCAGTACTTGTTCTCTCGTATCAAGAATCCTGACGGGCTCTTCACAATAGGAAAGATCGGGTTCCAGTTCTAATTCCTCATAGGTGAGTACATGCGTTGGGTCAGGCATGTATTTCCTCAACAGAGATACGTGGAACACATCGTGAACTTTGGTGAGACTTGGCGGCATTGTCAATCGGTAAGCTACAGCCCCAATTCGTTCTAGAATTTCGAAAGGTCCGATGTACCTGGGACTCAATTTACCTTTCTTACCAAAACGTATGACTCCCTTCCATGGAGATACCTTCAGGAAAACATGATCACCGACTTGAAATTCCAAATCCTTCCTTCGATTATCGGCATAGCTCTTCTGCCTACTTTGTGCTGCTTTGATGTGATTTTGGATTACCTTCACCTTTTCCACCATTTCCTCCACCAGTTCTAGGCCTAAAAGTTTTCTTTCACCAACATCATCCCAACAGGTTGGTGTACGACATCTCTTTCCGTATAACGCTTCATATGGTTCCATCTGAATACTAGAATGGAAGCTATTGTTATAGGAAAATTCTACCAGTGGTAAATATTGATCCCACATGCCCTGAAAGTCGAGTGAGCAAGATCTCAACATGTCTTCTAGGGTCTGAATAGTTCGTTCTGATTGTCCGTCTGTCTGAGGGTGGTAAGAAGTGCTCAAATGAATTTCAGTATCCAGGGATTTCTGAAGACTTTTCCAAAATCTTGAAGTAAAACGGGGATCACGATCAGAAACAATCGATAGGGGTACTCCATGAAGTCTCACAACTTCATTAATGTATAGTATTTCTAGACGTTCCAGGGGTAGATCTTCTGTTATAGCAAGAAAATGTGCAGACTTGGTAAGACGATCAACAATAACCCATATTGCATCGTTCCTTCTAGGAGTCTTTGGTAGCCTCATGAGTCCATCGTAATATTGTCCCATTTCCACTCTAGTATGGGAAGAGGTTGCATGACTCCTCCAGGCTGTTGCCTTCCAGCTTTCACTTGTTGACAAACCATAAATCTTGACACAAAATCAGCAATCTCCCTCTTCATGTTGTCCCACCAAAAATGTTCCTTTAAATCTCTATACATTTTGGTGCTCCCAGGGTGTATAGAGAAATTGGAACTATGAGCATCATCCAGCAATTCACTTTTTAGATCAGGTAAATCGGGAACACAAAGTCTCTTCCCGGATTTCAAAATTCCATCTTCATACACAAATTCTCTCAATCTCCCATCATTCACAGCTTTAATCTTCATTTGTAATTCTTCATCATCGGTCTGAGAACTCTTAATCCTTTCTAAAAAAGATGGTTTGGCAACCATTTGAAAAAGCATTGATTTTTCACCTTCCCTGGTTATACCCATGTCCATCTTTACTATATCCATGAAAATTGGATCCCTTTCAATTATCATATTATTCAAAACTCCATGGTCTTTTCTACTCAAAGCATCTGCCACCTTGTTTGCTTTCCCCGGGTGGTAGTGTATCGTACAATCATAATCCTTGAGTAATTCAAGCCATCTCCTTTGCCTCATGTTGAGTTCTTTTTGTGAGAAAATATACTTCAAACTCTTGTGATCAGTATAAATCTTACATTTTTCACCATAGAGGTAGTTCCTCCATATCTTCAAAGCAAAGATCATAGCTGCTAACTCGAGATCATGAGTAGGATAGTTTTGTTCATGAATTTTCAACTGTCGTGATGCATAGGCAATAACTCTATCATTCTTCATAAGGACACAACCAAGTCCTTTCTTCGATGCATCACTATAAATAACGAACCCATCATTCCCTGATGGTAGAGTCAATATAGGAGCATTGAATAATCTTCTCTTCAGTTCTTCGAAACATTCTTCACACTCTTTTGTCCAAACAAATTTAACCCCTTTACGTGTGAGCTTCGTTAATGGGTTAGCCAATCGGGAAAAATTCTGGACGAAACGTCGATAATAACCTGCCAAACCAATAAAACTGCGTACCTCAGTTATACTCGTAGGTGCTGGCCATTCTTGGATTGCCTTGGTCTTAGAAGGATCAACAGAGATTCCATCTTTAGAGACAATATGGCCAAGAAAAGAAATCTCCTGAAGCCAGAATTCACAGTTGCTAAACTTCCCATATAATTCATGCCTCCTCAGAGTCTTCAAGATAATGCGCAAGTGATTTTCATGATCTTCATAGGTTTTGGAGTATACCAAGATATCATCAATAAATACCACCACAAATTCATCGAGATACTCCTTGAAAACTCTATGCATCAGATCCATGAATACAGAGGGTGCATTAGTCAATCCAAACAGCATTACAGTAAACTCGTAATGCCCGTACCTGGTTCGAAATGCTGTCTTCAGAATGTCTTCCTTCTTCACACACAACTGATGGTATCCAGATCGAAGGTCAATCTTTGAAAAGTATTGAGCTCCATGCAGTTGGTCAAATAAATCATCAATGCGTGGTAGGGGATACTTGTTCTTAATTGTTATAGCATTGATCTCCCTGTAGTCGATACATAACCACATAGATCCATCTTTCTTTTTAACAAAAAGAATAGGGGCTCCCCACAGAGAAACACTAGGGCGAATAAATCCCTTATTACTCAATTCCTCCAGTTGTTTCTTTAGTTAAACTAATTCTACAGTGGCCATTCTATAAGGGGTCTTCGATATAGGCCTTGATCCAGGAATTAAATCAATGGAAAACTCAACTTCTCGTTCTGGAGGATGTCCAAGTAAATCTTCCGTAAATACATCTACAAATTCTTTCACAACAGGTACATCCTCTATTTGAACATTCCTTTCCTCACCGAAAGTTATTTCATTCTCTTCCTCCCCAATAATTGAATTAAGTTGAGCTACTGGGGGTGGATCTAAATAAGAATTAGGTGGTGACGATTCTGCTCTAAAGATAAGGTGTTCCTTATCATTATCATCAAGAATCGTAACCTCTTTCTTCTTCCAATAAATCTTCGCATCATAGTCCGAAAGCCAGTCCATACCGAGGATTATATCAAACTCAATCATAGGTATGACGATGAGATCAACAGATAAAGAAAATTTATGTGCTCTAATGGGGACTGATCACAAAACTTTGTTGCAATGATACTTCCCTTAAGAGTTTTAACTGACAACTCCCTTATTAAATCAAATTGGAAATATCTAATTTTCTTAGAAAACTGGGATGATATGAAACAATGCGATGATCCAGAATCAAATAATGCATTTGCTAAACTTGAGGAAACCATTAAATTACCTGCCACCACGTCTTTCGGAGCTTCTAACTCAGCAGTAGTGATAGCATAAGCCTGGCCTTGATCCCTTGGCCTTTTCTAAGGTAAGTTCCCCTGACGCTTAGGACATGCATTTGCATAATGCCCCATCTCCCAGCAATTGTAGCACTGAAAGTTGGTAGCTTCCTTCTTCCCCTTGCAATCACGAGCTTGGTGGCCTTTTTCACCACACTTGTAACAAACTCCCATTCCCTTTAAGCAAGTTCCCGGATGTTTCTTCCCGCATTTACCACAAGATGGATATTCAACCTTTCCCTTCTTCCCCTTATTTCCATTCCCAGATTGATCAGCAGGTCTCTTCTTCTCTTGCTTTGATTTAAAGTCATAAGATTTAGAGAATTCCTTTTCGGTCTTGAGAGCACATGAGACAATGTCTTCGTACGACGAAAAGGATTGTGAGACTAATGCTCGACGAAGAAATGGTTTTAACCCATCAAAGAAACGGTCAATCTTACTTCTTGGGTTGCGAATATAATCTCCAGCATACCTCGCTAACCTTGTAAAGTTATCCTCATACTTTGTGACATTCTCATCCTCCTTTTGTCTCAGACTCAGAAATTGAATTTCCATATCTGCTCGATGGTCGCGAGGAAAGTATTTTTCTAAAAACAGATCTTTGAACTCCCTCCATTCCATATTTGATACTTCATCATCTTCCTTCATGTTTTCAATTAATGACCACCATTGATCAGCATCTCTAGTGAGGCGGTAAACTGCCATGATAACTTTTTCCCTTTCACTGCTCCCCAAAGCCTGAAATATTTTCTCTAGGGAAAATATCCATTGCTCAGCTACTAAGGGAATTGTACTCCCATTTAACGTTGGTGGTTGTTGCCTCATGAATCGATCTAACATTGATCCTCCACGCTGTGGATCAGGGTGCTCCATACGGGTAAGGTTATTATTCATAACTTGAGTGAGTTGTCCCAGTATGGTGATTAGCTGATCGGCACCAGTTGCATCACCAGCCCCACTATAATTATCTTGAGTAGGAGGGAAATCCCTACATGGAGTGCGTGCATTGATACGGCTTCCATTTCTTCAACTACGTTCCATTTCTAAACAATGGCATAAACTAGATCAGTTTATGAATCAAAATACATAATCCCATACTTATAAAACACTTAACATAAATTGAACTATTTATGGATATAATCCATAATCATAAAAATGTTTTCTTGGAGGAAGTATATACTCATAAACCCTTCATAATTATTTGTAAAGAAAATGAGAGTTATCCTAAGCATATCCCCCGGGAGGGTCGTAACCAAGAGTGAAGCAAGGCCCGTTGTCGTGCACCAGTTCCCGTTTGAGTCTAGCTCAAAGCGGTGTTTTCGGGTTTTACCCCTAGGTACATCTGTGCCAGAGCCGCCTCTACCTGCTCGTATCCAGACAGGGATGTATTTCTCGGAAAACTCATAAAATCTCTACAATACCAAAATTCTAGGATGTTCTTCTATATGAATCTTCAAAGATCATCTTAGGTCTACGTGATCTAATCAGAGTTTATCTAAATCTAGCTTCCAAGGTTTGTACTAAACTTCCTCTGATACCAACTGTAATGCCCCGACCCTAGTTACCCAGAGTCGGTGTATTATTACATAACATTGGCATGATCACAAGAAAGATCAAATCTCGAAAGACCGATTGGTTTAGTAGCCTTGGAAACACTAGATATATTCATAAGTTTTACATTACGTCATAAAATGAAAAACTACTACAACAACATAATGTCTCCATAATCCACACTCATATCCCCACATAATATCCCTGCAGGTCATTCATAATTTACTTCTTCACTTCCTGGGAAAAATAAAACATAGAAAAGGGGTGAGCTCAAATGCCCAGTAAGGATAATAATATAGCGGAAACTTTCATAAATAAGAATAAACATTTAAGGCAATGTATAACTAAAACAAAAGCCTTTCAAACTTGAACTTTCAACATTGTATGGCATAAATAAAATGAAATTATTCCATTTACACATTCACATGGATATTCTACTAGTCGAATAATCACATGCAAAATCACTAACCACTTTCATAATGTTGGAATGCATAATGCCAGACTATCATAACCACATAGCCAAGGCCTCGTGCCAAGACTACAAATAAGATTTTACCAAGGCCTTGTGCCAAGACACTAGTTTGTCTCATGAGACCTACCGATGCATCGAGGAGCTATAGCGGGCTCCACCCTTCACATATTAAGTCCAATGCATTCCCATATGAAAAGTTTTAAACATAACACAAACATTAGTATTAAAACTAGCATACGAAATGTCAATAATTTCACCATAAACTATGAATGGTATAAAAATAGTACATCCACAGTCAAACATATCACAAAACCTTCAATAAATTATAGAAGTTTTGTATCATAATAAATCAACTTCAAATAAGCGTAAAATCCATCAAAGGATGTTGACATAGATGAAATCAAAACACTTTTTAGAGAAATATCTCTTTCTATTTTGAAATCATTTAAGAGCCACATAAAATAAAACATTTTCTTAGAAAATATTCTTATAAGCTTGTAAGGAAAGCTTTGAAGATTTTATAACGGCGGAAAATAGCCGCACCCGCCGTATAAGTTAAAAAAACATTCTTACCTTAATTCTGTCGAAAAGGTTAAAAAGGGCCTCGTTTTGAAAACGATGGAAAGATTCCTCTTATAAAAAGTAAAACAAGGGTATAAATGACTTTAACCCATGTTCTTGTAAATAATAAAAATGTTTTGAAATACATTTTTAAGAAAACATGGATGTGGATGATAAAGAGATCCCAGTATATTATTACATATAAACAACCTCAGATAATGAAGAGATTGTGAAATAACCCTGACCAATTTGGTAACTTATGAACCATAAAACCCATGAAAGAGGTATCATACAATGAATATGTAAATACACATAAATTAGAGTGTATTACACAAAGAATATAATTATGGGCAGTACATACACCACACAAAAGGTGATGGTGGCAATATGGCATGAATCTCACGGGAATAAGGAGTGAGATGAAAACCCCTTACCATGTACTTTTCCTTGGTTGGGGTAGGTTAACCTTCTGTATAACGGTGTAATAATTGTTAATAAATTATACAAGAATCATATACATTATTATGATATCATATATGATCTTTTAATATTGATTTGATAATAATATCTTAGTATTATCGTTGTTTCGGGTGTTAACTTACTTGTTTTCTTTTGTATGTTTTGTTACGTAAGACATGTTTGTAAAGGATAGGTTGTATATTATTCATATCCAGAATGATATCATGTCTTTAAACATCATTTTTAAATCATCAAATGATAATTATACTTGAATGGATACGATGGAGAATGAATCCCATCGCATTCGTGGAGACGGTAGTCCGTACGTACGCACGAGCGACAGTATCATTCTTTTGATATTAAAATAATATATAAATGGATGGTATATCATATATACAGAATTATTAACATGTTATATTTATTATTTACCTGAGTTAAACATCATTATTATACCCATCCAAATAATATTATATTGAATAACAATTACACCACGACGTGGAGACGGTAAGCCGTACGTACGCACGTACGGTGACATGTTATTCAAAGGGTGGATAGAATACTGAATATGGATGTACCATATTTATAATAACATCACAGTATATATATGATACTGGAGTTATTATTTTAGAATGGTAACAACAAAGGAAGAAGAAGTGGAAGATGAAATGAACTTGGAAAAGGGTGGTGAAATCATTACCTCTTCTTCGGGTTCTTCCTTTTGATTTGATCAAAAGGGCTCCGTAGGTTAGCTTTCTGATCAAACTAAGGCCCCTACGTTGTAGTGAGGGAATTTGGGAGAGTATTTGGGCAGAGTTTGGCCGAACCAAAAGGCTTTTAAGGTGTGAAGAGATGAGAAGGAAGAGTGCCCTTTTATAAGAGGGGTGAGGGGCACCTTTGGAAAAGCTAGAAATATTAATTTATAATAAATTCATATTCGGTTTCTAATGGCTCCAAAGTTGATTATTTAAATTTTAAGGTGGGGATGGGTCGAAAACAACTCAACCAATAGAATTTATACAGGTTTGGGTTCTTATATTAACCTTATCTTTAAGTATTAACTCTAAGTTAATTAGTTTCACTTTTACAATGTCTCTTTGTATTTTTATATAATATGGTTAATAAACATACTATATACATCCAAAGGACCCCCAAGTGGTCCATTAATGATTAACCTATCATGATATAAGTCTCTTGGAAGAACCTTATATTTTTAGGAATTTAATATCAATTAATAATATAATATTTGTTTTAAGAACTCTTTTTTGTCAATTTCGACACTATTAAATAGTTGATTTTTTTGAAACTCATAATAGATTGATTAATTCGAAAAACGTAAATTATATAAATCCTAATATATCATATTATCCTATAAAATTAGTTTAATTCATTAAAAGTTTCATATTATATTTATTTGGGTATTTATAATATCAATTAATTTAATTTTTCACTATTTTATTAATTTCTGCATCATCATTGTGTCATAAATAAAATACATTATTTAATGTTTAAAAATTATAAATAAAATATCATTATATAGGAAATAGTTTTATCTTTATAATGAATATTTATAATCTAAAATCAAACATATATAACCTTGTGTAAAAATTGTTTTTCTAAAAGATATATGCTTGTGTCATTTTTTAATTCATTTTAACTTAATTAAAAAAATGTCCCTATCACCTACAAGTGGCACCATGGGGTCCCAAAATCGACCCAAATATGCCTATGGTCGAACATTTATCAACAAATAAGGCTAGGACACGTTTTAGGGTAATTTAGTATTATTATAATATTATTTTTTAACCCTTATTTACCAGATTTACCCTTAACCATGGTAAATAAAATATTTACCACAGTAATTATTCAAAATTTCTAAAAATAAAAGTTAACTATTTACACAATTTGGATATCCTGATTCTAAATATGGAATCCATTTTTCTAAATTCAAAACACAGAAGTGGAAGAAATTAATTTAAAATTAATTACTGCTGTCAAAACAAAAAGTGTGTTTTTAAGAGATAATAACTATCAAAAGATTGACACTTGTTTATGTTCGGTTTAATTGTAAAATTATTTCCAATGACCAAAATTATATTAAATGGTAAAAATATATTCTAAATATAATTTAAAACCACTAAAATTTATAATATATCACTATTAATTACTTTGATTAAAATAGTTGTTTTTAATTAAAATTTAGTAATTTTCACTATTCATCAAAATATGAAAGTTATCCGAAAAGTACCAAAATTTTACCTTAGGCTAAATTCGATATTCCGAATCCAAAAATGAAGTCCATTTTGAAATATAAAATATATATAATTTCAAAAATTAGGTATTACTATTCATAACGGCTAGTTTGATTGGTTGTTAGAACTCGGTGTTGCGTACAACACACGCTATCGCATTATTCAAAGAGAAGCGTACCGTAGAAGCTTGGGGTGTTACAATTATTATTAAATTAATTATTATTAAATATAATTTATCGTATAATTTTATGAATGAAATTGTAATTTTTTTTATGGTTTGGAAGCAGTTTTTGTCAAAACCGATGGATTTTCGATAAATATTGGTATTTATTTTAAAATTAAAAATTGACATATTTAGAAAATTATTTTGATAAAATAAATATTATATTTGGAATAAATACATAAATATTATCCAACGGTGAATTTTTCATAATTTTGTGAGATATTCAAATATTTGGGTAAAAATAAAATACAATTTAAATATATAATGTGTTTTATGACATTATAATGACCTAATGGTGATATAATAAAATAATATAAACATTATTTTCCGAGAATATTTGTTTTACCATTAAAATAATTTTATTTTGGGTTTTTTGGATTTATTTTACAAAGCTTTAGGGGACCCTTCAAGGCTTATAAAACATTTTGTCTTTTAAAATTGTTTCCCTTGAGAGTGTGACTCTCCTCCACATAAGAAACCCTATTATTTTAAGAAATTCATACATTGGGCTTATAAAATATTATTTTACACTCCCCTTTGGAAAAAACCATGGGAAAAACCATGGCCGGTTTGTGGGTTGGATTTGTTTAATGTGAGGTGTCCCAAACCTAAATAATAAAGAATTCCCTCTCCTTACCTATATAAAGCCACCAAAGATCCCACTTCCTCTTCACTCAAAGACATTGGAGTTTGAACGAACCCTTAACTCCTCTCTCAATAATCCTCCCAAGGTTCCCCAAGAATCCACAGAGCCTCTCTCAAGTCTCTCCCTAGCCTTTGGGATCACACTTCCAAGTAAGGGATTTCTTCATTTCTATTTTTTATTTCCAATTTTCATTAAGTTGTTATGCACGTTTTTTTAAATTAAAAATGTTGGGGTATTATTTCCCACCTCCACGATACCTCTCTCTTTATTTTTGGATTATGGGAGACCCCTTTATCTATCATTAATTTCTCCCATGTAAACCTGTTACCATGCCAAAATTCCATGTGGGATTTCTCTCTCCTCTTTTACATCCAAGTAATTATTTTGAATTATGTGTCTAAATTCCATTACGTTTGTTAGGAAATATATGTATATTACCCCCTTAATGTAAATTTAATTTAAATATGATGAGACACTCCTTTCTCTCTCATCAACCATGTTTTATGAGTTCATATTTCTGTTGTTATTCTGTCGAAATTGCACTACAAGTTTCCAAGCCAACATCATTGTGTAGTGAATACCATGCCCATTTCTCTATCAAGGATATTCACCTTTATGACCATTTACTTATTGATTATAAATCTTCATGTATGTATTCCAAATCCCTTTATCATGGAATAATTGATTATTATTGATTCTTTTTTTATAGGATTCATGTGGCACACTTTTTCATGAAATGAAATGTTTAAGAAGGGTGTGCCCTGATAGTGCTATAATACATTGGGTAAAGTATAGTATCATGATACATTATGTGCAATGGGTGTCGAATCATGTTAATTCAAGTGCAATTAGGTTTTACTCATGCTTCATGTGCAATGAGAGTTTAATAATGCTCCATGTGCAATGAGACTTGGCTCATGATAATTCCATGTTATGAGTTATCGCCACATTTCTATGTTATTATTATAATGCTTTATCATGCCTTTATGTTCATGTTTCTCTTGTTTTCCATTGATATGTGTACTTTGTAACATGTATTTTATTTCTAGTGTTATTCCATGTTTATTCTCTTACTGGGCTTTTTATATCACCCTTTTCTTATGCACATCATTAGGTTATCCCATGAAATGATATGTATGAGAGAATGTTGTGGTCATGTAAAGGATTTTTTCAATAAAGATTTTGTATTTCATGTTTTAAGTTGTTATGTAATGATCGTAATCCCCAAAGACACTAGACCACGCGATCTTCTATGTTGTATCAAGTGAAGTTTATGTAATAAATCATGTCTAAGTGTGTAATAAAGAGAAAGGTTGGTATATATATTCCCTCATCGATGTCCTTCCCAACAAGTTTTAAATAGCAGATGATCTTATTGAGCCATTCGTGAAGCAGAGGATCTTGCCTCATGGGGATACCGATTGAGACGGTTGGTATATAAAATCTTTAAAATACCAAGGTTTTATTCGTGTTTTGGATACTTGAATTTTCCAAACTACAGATAAATGTTTGGGTGTTTGAGTAGGCACATTTGTGATAGTATCCTAATTGGAAGAATGGTTGATTCTTTATATAGCCATATTGACTCTTTCTCACCTTTATCAACTCCTTTTTCATGTTCAACAGGGTAATGGCCCCAACCGAATTAGTGAACCTTTTCAAATTTTTGTTTCGATGGACAGGGGAGAGTTTTTGATGTTGTACGTGTGTTAGTACTACTTAAATAACTCATGATTCATTTCAAATCATGATTTTTGATATTTCTGGGGACGAGGTGATTCTATTAGGCCCAAATGAGGTTATTGATATGTTTATCCTTTAGGAGAATTTCAACATAATTACCTATCATGAACCTATCATGATAATTATTGATAATTGAATCATTTATCTTGATGAATGTTTATTTAAAATATCACTTCATGATTGGGTTCTTGTAGCTCACATAGATGAGCTGATAATATGTGATCCATGAACCCGTTTAAAATTTTCCCACTATATTTTCTATTTTCAAAAAATTACCCCTCTTCCCATATATGAAGTATAGGGAGAATGTAACCCCAGGACCACTTTCCAATTTAATATTTTGTTGATGCATGAAGATACATGTGATAAAATCATTCATCCACATATCAATGCATCTACCACCCTCTCCCATGACTATTCCTAAGCTTGGGTGAATTCTTACCCGAGCCATATATTGAATCGACTACTCTATCAGGTGGAAAATCCATAACTTCCTTGATCCCCAAACATGTAGTAGTAATGGAGTTGATTCTTGGACTTAGGGGATCCTTCAAGGATTTACTCTCTCCATAGATATGATCCTCCCAATAATTGGGTATTATTTTTGTGTGGAAGTTGGTCCTTCAATATTAATGATAGATTATGTTCCAACTGAAGGATTTTTAATATAATTATTCTTCCATGACTTCCTCATCTACTCAATGGAAATTAATACCTAGGTTTACCTCATCAACCATTCCATCTCCTAGTGCACTCCCTCAGACGGTCATTAAAGATTGGGAATCACATAAGCTGATTTGGAAGGAAATCAACTCTCAGAAAATCATAACACTCTTAGAGGATATTCCAAGTCAATAGGAACACCTTCTCCTACATTTTTTGGATTTGGGAGTAGGTTTCTTTGATTATGGACAATTATATGACATCATACTATATATTTTATTGACTATATAGTAATTATCCAATATTTTTAAGTATTTATGTAGCTTTCACGACACAATTTCTCTAGTCTAATTGGTAATAGAATCCACAATGGTTCTTGAGTAGAGAAATCTAAAATAATCTCAGTTAAAATCTAAGATGAAATCATTGACCACAGAGATAATAAAACATTAGGCATGTATAGATCATGTGAGGTATGATCTTTTGAAATTAACATCCTTTCTAGAGAACCCTCATAAAGGTGGTGTTGAATTTTCTTCTTTAATTGAGAGTCTTTATCCTCTAGTGATGGAAGAGTAAATGAAGATGGAAGTACTTCAATGATTTATTTACATATCTCACCAAAATCTTAGTGATTTGGAAAACTTATCCAACCAAATTTTATAATGATCTTGCAATAATCATGTATGACTTTTTCCTCATTGTTATGACATTAGAGATACATTAGAATATGGATATTCCTCTCTATTTTTTATATTATCAATGAACTAATATTTTGGAAAATTTCACATCACTATCCAGATTTTATTCATTCATTATGTGCCTAAAATTTTATTTACTTGATATAATATGGATCACAAATTGTACCTATCTTTTCTATAATACCACATAAACCAAAATTCTTGGATTGGAATGCCAGAATCATAATAGACTTCTCTTGATAATTTCTCATGAATGAATACTGACATGAGATTCCTCATTGATGTATCCAATATAGTTGCCTTGGAATCACCAAGTTTAAATGGTTAACTATGGTGAATATATATCTTGGAGGGAGAGTTCATACCTTAGATAGTGGGCTCAACACGCATGGATTTAATTTTTATAGGTACAAATAATGATCCTTAAAAGAACTGTATCTTTTTTTTAATATTTCTATATATTATTCCTATTATTCAGTCGAGGAAATATTAGTGGGTGTGGAATTGGATTTTTCTCAGGATTTTATTTTACCAGGTCTCAACCTAATGTGTTTTAGGATTTTTCCATTTCACTAATTATCAATTGTGTAGGATTACATAAGGTACATTTCCATTGAGAAGAGTATCAAATTATTCATAGGGTGACCCTTTTAGGGATTTAACCTGGCGAGCATTGGGTATCTTTCAATTGATTTCTTAAGGTCTTGAAAACTATATTGATACTATAGTTTATGGTCATCTATACTAGACTATATATTGATTTAGTTTATGTTATTTTAGCTCATTCCATCTATTGATGTACTTTAGGATATTTTAGCTCATAACATATGATGCTATAGTTTAGGGCCTTTTATATTAGGCCTTATATTAATATCGTTTGGGGAATTTTTTCTCATACAATATATTTCTCTTATTAAGGGTTCTTTTAGCTTAGAACTTATATTGATTTTTTAGGGACTTTTAGTTTGGACCTTCTATTAATATGCTTTTTGGTATTTTAAAATGGACTTCATATCACTAAAGAATATGGTCTTTTAGCTCACAACATTGCAGGTTTTGGATTAGGGCCTTTTAACTTGGAACTTATTTTTCTATAGATTAGGATCATTTAAATAAAACATTCACTTGTTTTAGTTTAAGGTCTTCTAGCTCGAACTTTCTACTGGTGTATTTTATGTTCTTCAAGGATAGAACTTATATTACTAGTAGTGTAGGATGAGTATTATGAAAAAGTTTAAGAACCTTAAATCCATGATGGGATTCTAAAGATCAAGTGTTTATGAAGTGTTAAAATACCCTACATTCGTAATTGGCATTTTTAAGAATGAATGTCGATTTAGTGTTTTGGAACCCGACATTCTTCTAGAAAACATGAAGGATGAATATCCATGATGGGTCATAAAAAATTAAATCTTTGTAAATAGTTTGTTTGATTTTATGGTGAAATATAAGGGATGCTAATTCCACTTGGATAGTTTGGATACAGGTTGTGTAAATCAACTATCTAGAAGCATGAACCTATGAACATGGAATGAGGCTGATATGTTGGGGATGACTACAAGAAACCCTAACGTAATGATTTCAATAGGGGTGAGGCTATGGACCATGAGGATTATATTTCCTTTCATTTAAGGTGTGGTAACCTATAGTTAATGGATAAAAGGACCTTTATGAATTATCCCATAGGGAATAAACACATTGTTAAGTATAAGGGTATTTTCTTCTTTCCAAGGGACATGTATGATTTCTAATGATTCAAGTGTTTCGATAATGAAGTGGGAAATGGAGAAAATATTTTCCCAAGAAGGGTTATAGAACACTATGATAGTTCAGTTTTGGTTGGAATGATAGAGCCCTATGCCATTTTTTCATGTCATGTGGTGTGGGCCATCAAAATATTTAGGGATGGAATATCACATTACATCAATGAGAAGTGGAACAATATGTGGTGATGTAATGTCAAGGATATAGAACCCACTTGAATAGGATAGTTATCATGATTGTGAATCACGGTCTACGAATATATGGGTGAACTGGATGTAAAAATTGATGGGTACAGGTAAACCATTGATAATGGTGGAATCCCATTTTCTATGAAGCTTGGATAACAACTCTTGGATTTAATGGGGGACTCTCACCCTGGAATAAACATCATCTTGGCACAATCTCTGTGTAATTTTTTCTTTCACTAGAGAATCCCAATGTGGTCCAATTTCATATGCCAATATGTATATCCAAATTTATAAAGGGGAAAACTCGAAGAAGTAATAATAGGTTCTGGTGTTCTAAGATAAGGGTATCAACTCAATGAATTATTTGTGTCAGCTTAGAATTCAAAGACATGAATGTGGTTTATGGGAATTGTAATATTCAAGAAGGCTTTGAGCACCCTAAAAATTATGTTTCCACATAGTGAACACATTATTGATGGTGATGAGATGTGACAAATCATTTCTCCAAATTTTTCCCAGACCAGGGGGTCCAACAAGCATAGCATTAATTTACTAGGGCTTTATAGTGGTCGCCATGATCTTTATTCCTTATTTATTTATACTCTAAATGATTCTAAAACTCTAAATATAAATAGTTTATTGAGAAAATACTAATTTTTTTCTTAGAACAACCTCTGTTGGTTTTCATAATAACATGTTTTATGTATCTTTTACTACTAGTTTACATATTGTTATTTAGACCATAAAAGTCTATTGTTTTAGCTCATACAACTTTTTGATAATGTTAATACAGTTTAAGGTCACGATGAACCTGGAAACTAAATAAGGGTATTTTTAGACAACTACCTATTTGGATTCCCAATGTCAAGTGTACTCCAAAATCCTTTTGATAAGAAAATGAGAGTGGTGTGAATCATGGATCAAGGTTATCGAGTCCTGATTAATGGTATGAGATAGTTATGTCAAAAATGATATTGAATCATTATATGTTGATAAGTTACATTGTGATGATGTTAGGGATCACAAGGATCATAAGGCCCTTCCTGTAAGAACATGATGTGTCTTGATGGTGGGTCTAAGGCCATTATGAACATCCACCTCTTACATGGTCAAAAGGTCGTTTTATTCTTTTTAAGGGTTGTGAAAGGTTGGAAGCAACCAGAGATGACCAAGAGATAAAGTGAAATCTATGGTTCATGGTGCTTAAAAGATGATTGAAGCACCTCATAATCTGGTTGGCTAGGGTTAGGATCCTATGGTCCTTCAATGAAGAATTAATATGGGTTATGGTTTACACATTTCAACATCATATAGTGGGATGTATCTTCTATATTATTTAATTACATGAATCAAGAACATTCTCCATGTATTTAAACATCATATGGTAAGGAACTTGTTACTGAGGTGAATGAATATCACAAATAATTTTGATCTTCAAATATTATTAATACTATATAATGAATTTTTATAATAATACAATGTTATAATATTGTTTTTCCAATGGGTACGATTCACATAAGATTAATACTGAGGGTATCATAATCTTCTTAAATAGTTGGGTCATGGGATGTGTAAATCATAACCCAATAATATTGATGTTAACTAGGTGTGGAACCTTGTGGGTATAGGTCAGTCATTGGTGATGGTGGAAGGCTATATTCCACACACACTAGACAAAAACACGTATTTTTAAGGGGGGCCTATCCTTTGGGGTCAAAATAACCTCTATAAAATTGTTCTTAAGATTTTTGTTATTCACCAATGAATCATAGAGAGGTTCCTTTGGGTTATCTTGTCCTTGTTACTAGTTTTCTATTGGGGAGAACCTGGAGCATGTATCCCCTATTATATGGGGTTCCAAGAGAAAGATATCAACTTAATGAATTGGTTAGTATCAACTTTTATATCAACATTATGATGTTAGTTCATGGATACCTTAATATTGAAGAATGTTTTAAGCACCCTAAAGTATCTGCTATCGATTATTGAACATATTTTAATGTGAAGGGATAACACATGTGATTATTGAGTAAAAAAATTGGATGGGATGATATATTCAATATAAATAACTTTTTTATAGTTGAACATCATGTGACTAGGGATTTTTCTAATAGTTTAACATAATGAAACCGAGATGCAGTTCCCTACCATTGGATAGAACACACCCCGATCATTGAAGAATGAGTAAATTTCCTTGTTCTGTAAGTCCACACGATTGTTCATCGAAATGAGAATTAAGGGAAAAATATACATTCAATAGAGTCTTTTGAGAGAGCATGACAATGAAGATGTGGTGATAATTACAATTTTTTATGAGTGGGGATCCCCATACAAGCCTAGTTCTCATCAAGAGACGTGGTTAGGAATGATGAAAATTACTATCTAGGTTTGAAATAAAGGATCCAATATTCACTATGTATTCTATTGTATAGGAATCAAGCATACATATTTTTGATTTTAGAGAATA
This sequence comes from Viscum album, assembly GCA_963277665.1. NCBI lineage: Eukaryota > Viridiplantae > Streptophyta > Magnoliopsida > Santalales > Viscaceae > Viscum > Viscum album. The sequence continues at coordinate 1,757,750,953 of OY728120.1, read as the reverse complement.
CCTTGCATAGGTTTTCCCCATATTTAAGGGGATGAGAATTTTTATCATTTTTATTGTACATGGACCTATGATTTGAGGTCTAGATGTCACTAAAAAGCCTATGGTAGCAAGAATCAAGACACAAATAGTTCATATATAATATTTGTGAAATTTAGAGTCTTGGCACTAGGACTTGGAATATAAAGCCATAAAAAATTGATTTATTCCTTATCCCTCTTAGACATGGGAAAAACATATTAAATGTATCTGGAGTTATAAGTTTTAAAAGGGGGAACCCAAATTTATTTCAATGATTGATACAGCAAGGTATTCATGGCGTATTAATGCCCTGAAATGAAAGGGTATAAACATGTAATGTGAAAATATTTCATTGAAAATGAGTATGACGCACCGATTTGTAACATCAAGGGTATCTAGATACACTTTAATAGTGGGTTATGGGGAGTTTAAATTCTAATGCAAGACTATCCAAGTTAACTAGATGTTAAAACTAGTGGGTACAATTTAACCATTGTTATTGGCAGGAGCCCATATTTCATACAGTGAGGACCATAACTCCTAGGTTTAAGGGGGGAATCTTTTATGAGACCAAATATACTCAAAGTTCAAGATATTTGGAATTGTTTCATTCAAAGACTAATCCTAAAAGGGCCCCATTAGATTATCCGATACCTGTTACCATTTTTATAAAAGTGAGAACAAGGAGTAATATATCCCAATGTACATGGGGTTCTAGGAGAAGGATATCAACTTGAGGAATTGGTTGATATTAACTTAGATATGGAAGATATGATGTTGTTTTATGGAGAATATATTATTCAAGAATTTTTTGAAAAACCTAAAGTATAAACCAGTATGTATTGCACAAATTGTCATGGTGATGGGATTTTACACACAATTATTTAATACATAGTCATCAGGGGGTGATATTTTTTGGATGAAGACCTCTTGCTGTGCAGTTTAACATCATGCAAAAAGGATATTGTTTCTTAGTTTAATGTCTAGTGATTAGGATATGGTCGTGCAATTTAATGTAATGAAATAATGAAATAGTTTGACATCTAATAAAAATCTTGATCAAGCTAGTCAGAGTGGATATCTTGGTTCCCCAATTTATCATGAGTTGTGATCGGTGTGAGAACCAATGGATAATTGGACAATCAATTAATCCACCCAAGAATACATGATGGGGAATATATGGGGTTGTACACTATTAATTGTGGACAAGATCCTGTAATTGGATCATAATCTCATGGAGGATAATGATTGGGAGTGGTAATATCACATTGCTAGTCTTAGAATTGAAGATCTAGGCATATCAATAAATCATGAGATGGTAGGAAGAAAGGGAAACATAGTAATCAAATAATTACCTACATAGTTCTAGACCATATATAGGATGGGTTTATTTTTTATCATTCTATATGTTGTGGATGTACCCAATATTTGAGATTTGGGTGTCACTATGTGTCCTATAGTAATAGAGATAACGTAACACATAGTTCTTGAAAGAGAAAATTCTTTTTGTATTACTGACCCATACATAGAGTGGGGGGAACATTTTTTACTATTTACATTGTGCATGGATCCAGGATTCGATATCTAGGCATAACTATGTATCTTATATTAATATGAATCAAGAGACATGTAATTCTTAATTGAAAACTCTCTATGTAGGTTTGACCCGTATCCATAGGAAGGTGTTGTTACCATTTATAATATGGGAGGAACCAGGATTTCGGATTCAGGTTTCACTACACATAGAGGGTAGATGGAATGCCATTCACTGAGCATTCTCTGCTTTGGGCTTTCCTTCCCCCTCTAGGGTTCCGAGTCTCTCGTTGGCGGCGTCTCTCCGCTCTCAGCTTCTCCCTTATTCTCTTGGACTCTCTTCTTGCTCGCCGTTGTGGGTTTACTACCACTACTCCCTTGGTCTTCCTGTCGAAGGATTGTGCTTTGGAAGCCCTCGACAACCATAACCCTGCTTTGGACTCAAGTTGATCTATGACTCTCCTGGTCAGAGATGAGGCTGTGATAACCAAGAGGCTTTGGGATTTGGTGTTCGGTGGATGACGGAGTTCCAGGCGCTACCAGAGTCAGTTCAATTTTTTTCATAGAACTTCGTCCTCGTCCACATCAAACATGCTCTGACCTATCATTCCATTGCTTCTCTCCAAGTTGGATCTAGAGTAATGGATTCACATAGGTTTTGGAATATGTGTTCAGTAGTCATGGAGCCTCCCTTTTGGGTTTATTCACCATGATTTCTTCCTCACGTTTCCCCCTTTTTCTTGGCGACTTTAAAGATTCATCCCATCCTTTTTTCTTATTTGGGTTTTGTTCTGATGTTCCTCTTGTTTCCTTTTTTCCATTAGGTTTTCGTACCAAGTTTAGTTTGTCCATCTTTCTTTTTTTCCTCAACGGTGGTTGTGTTCTACGTCGGTTGTTTCTTTAATCTGGTGCTGGTCATTGGTGGCATGGCGATGAGACTATTGTGATGGTATGATGCAGATGAGGGCTTCAAAGTCGACTCAGTGAAATTTGATGGTGCTGTTGGTGGGTTTCAATGTTCCGTTTGGATGTTTCATCGGCGACACTGGTGGCTAGTTGTCTAGATCTGGTGTCGATTTTTGGTGAGGTTGATGACTACGATGTTGAACAATAAGGGCAGTGATGGAGGTTTCAGATAAGAGATGGTCGTGATGGTCGTGATGGTGTCGAGATATGATGGATGGGGTAGCTCGTCTCACTGGTGACCTGCTCTGTTGTGATTTTCGTGATGCGCGATGTCAGGGTTCATGACTGGATGGTGACAAGGGTGCACGCGTGGTGTGCGAAAAATGTGTCTGGTCATGATTTTTCTTGAATTTTGAAATTTTCAATTTTGAAATGAAAAAGGGATGGATTGGTTACCACGTCTTTGGATGTTTTTGATTTTTGTTATTTCGTTCATAATATTAACAGTGATCCTTAAACTGGATTTTTAGAAAATGAAAAAAATTTCTTTGGAAGGAAGGTTTCACTACCTATCCTTTGGTTACAAGAATCAAGCCACACATAGTTCTTGAATGGAAAACACTCCATAGAGGTTTGACCCATACATAGAGGAGGGAATTTATTTTGTTTATATTGAGGCTAGAACTAGGATTTGATATCTAGGGGTCACTACATATCCTATGATAGAAGTAATAAAGACACACATAGATATCGAATATGGAAATTCACTATTTGGATCTAACTCAACCACAAGGATAATAATACTTTATTTTTATTTCACACAAATCTTGCTCATCTGCATTGAATAGTACATTAATTTACATTCTATGTGCGGTTTGACATCATGAAATAAAATACATCTTCTTTCTAGTTTAGAATCATGGGGTAAGGATGAATTCCATGTAGTATAACATCATTTGATAATGACATATTTTATGTAGTTTAACATCATATGGTAAGGATAAATGATGCTGTTCAGTTTAAAGGATTACTAACAAGACATGAAATACATGATGGACGCTATAGAAACTACTTTTTGTGTACCCTTGAATTGGTCTGGGGAATAAAACATTTTCTATTCATTGTGGCCAATGACTATGATCCATTGAAATAGGTTTAATTTATGATGTAAATACATTAACACATATTTTTTTAGCATTGGAGGTTTCTTTTCTAGTATCATTACGATTATGAGAGCCAATACTAGTTCTCCTTGAAGGAAAAAAGAAGAGGTAAACCTTTCTATTGATGTATTAAATAATCTAATTCTGATGAACATATAGTTTGTGTAGTTTATGAATACATTTCTCATTGATTAATTCCAAAAAAACCAACCTGTTTTTTGATTGATCTTCATCTAAGAGTTGTCCATAGATAAATATTCAGAGTGTGGGAATCTAAAATTAAATAGTAATCACTTCTTCGGTTCTATACACTAATGAATATGGATTCTCTTGTGTGGGAGTTCACATGGTTCTACGGTTTTCCCCTAAAGATGAAGGCACTTTTACAACGGTGAAATATTTTCCTTTTCCACCATTTTCTAGAGTATATTTGAATGTTCTTTATTAATGGCCTCTATCTGCCCATTTTCCACAGCAAGATAGTGGAATGAAGGCTCAGATTTTATTATATACATAAAGTAATATTACTTCATTTTGGAAGAACATAAGTCAGTTCTATTTTCCATAAATATCATTTGAGGGACACCAAATCTAGTGATGTTTTTGGACAAAATTTTTTTTATAATATTATTCATCCATACTTCCTTGAGGGGTATTTCCTTAGCTCATTTATAAAAGAAGTTAGTGGGAGTAAGGATGTTCTTAAATTTCATAGATGTTGAAGAGGTATATGGACCCAAAACATCCATTCCCTATACAACATATAGAAAGGAGTATTTATATATTTCTACAAAATCTAGAGTATCATGGATGGATTTTTCATAAATCTATCATGCATGACAATTATGGGTGAATTCCACATTATCATGTATCATTATTTTCAAATAGTAACAAACCCACATAATATTGGGGGAGAATATAGTCTCAGAGTGATGAGGGATGTAGGTTATTTCATGTATTTATTCCATGATCATGGGAATATCCCCTTATACTATGAATTTGAGGAGGAATCCATCAAATCCTTATTTATAGATGGGTTTTTTCTCTTTTGGTCCATCCTAATGTGTAAAGTTCACTACTCTACATTGAGTCTATTCTCTTTTGGCTTGATCTAATTGGAGGGTCCAATTTTTTATGTAATAAAATATGGCCCCCATTCATTTAGGGGTGTATATTAGTTCATCATGTTCTAATAAAGTTTTAACCGGATTGATTTCCTCCATGTCAAAAATGATGAATTATGAGAACACCCATTATTGTGTGATGCATAAAACCACATCGTCTTGATCAAGGTTGGTCAGGAAAATGGATTCATTAGATAGAGGGTTATCTTGGTCATTTTGTGAAATAGAAACATGATGAAATATTGGTTCAAAAGGAAATTCTATCATCAATCCTATGACATAATTGGCCATAGGGGAAAATTGTTTTTTCTTAATGTCATTCTAATTGTTGATTTGTTTGATCAACAACGCAAAATCCCCTTTGACTAGTAGTCTTTTTTTGTTAAATAGTTACAAGCTATGAATGAGGGTGTGGTATTCTACATCATAAAAGTATATCCTTCATAAAATGAGAAAGAATAGGGGAAATGTTTCTGTATGGGGAAACAAATACAATCCCTAGAACCACTCAGTTGATCTTTTTTTCCCATCCTCATTCCAATATGATTTAGAGAGGCACCATCAAAATACATTTCCCACATCAGGGAGTTTCATGGGTATATAAATCCTCTTCATATGGAATATTGGTGTCTATTGGTGTGCTTTCTAGAGTTGGATGTTCCAATAAAAAATATATCAGGGCCTGCCATCTAAATACATTCTATGACATGAAATGGATGTTTTATTTTTGTGGAATAACCGACCATCAGATAAGAAACCCAGTCAATATAGGGCATCCAAGCATGAATTTTATGAGTTCAATATGAGATACCAATTTGAATTTGTGATGATACAAGTAATATCTATGATTTTTTACTAAAAACATGATTGTGAGATAGTTTGTCTCAACACTAGAATACCAGGACTCAGTACCAGGCATCATTTGACTAATATAGTAGAGGATGTTTTTTTTCCCATAATCACTTTTTGGGTGTGGAGAGCTCAATGGGATCATTCCCCAATGTCCACATATAATATAACCATCTTTCCTTATATAGGTAACATCATGACTAGTGGGTTCAGCAAGTACCGCTTGATATTATCAAAGGATTCTTATTAGTCCTCATATCATTGGAAGGACACTCCTTTATTCATTAACATAGAGATGGGGAGAGATTTTCCAGCCATGTTAGATAGGAAACACCAAGTGTAAGCAAGGTTAAATTAGATAATCATTAGTTATTTGAGATTATAATGGGGTTACATTACTATATTTAAATAGGTTTTTTGCTAATTGTCACAGATTCCATGATGGTGTACCATAAATCAAAGTAATTTCCTTGAAATTACTCTAATTAAACACCTCAAATGATTCATCTTCAATCTATGCTGCTGTAACATGCTAAAAATTGTATGAATAACCATGAGTAGATCACATCGTTTTCATGATTTGGCTACTAGGTCTTAACAAAATATTATACTATTAATCCAAATAAGGGATTAAAGATATGATTCAGGGAATTTTGGTAAGTGGCACCATTGTTCTTTAATCAAATTGGAATGACCAAATAGAAAAATATCCCATATGGTGCACCAAAGGTGATGAATTCCATATCTTTAGGGGCAATTTTTATAAGATCATACCCTGAAAACCCATCTAGGATGTAAAGGGATGGGAAGCTATAAGTTGAATTGATAAAAATTTCTATTTTATACAATGGGAAATATTATTTTGTGAAGTGTCTGTTAAGGTGTTTGAAATTAATGTATACCATGATCTGTCAATTCATTTTATTGAAAAGGATGATGTTGTTGAGCTATTTTGGGTACTTCACATCCTGGAAAATTTTGGATTTGATCAATTTTTCATCTTATGATTCAATATTAGTATCATGAGAGTGGGTTATCCTCTTGGATACCTTATTGAAACCTCGATGGTCTGAAGATATGATTATGTGATGCATAGACACATTAGGGGTCATCTGAATAATTTTTGTGTAATTCAAAGATAAAATGTACCCAATATTTTTTATAAATGAAATATATATATCTATTACCCTTCTAGAGGCATAGTAGGACTAATAAATATATTCCCTAGGTCTTCTTCTTTTCCAAAATTCACTCGGATGAGATCATTGATAGAGTGGGAGATGGATTCCTCAAATGTGGGAGGGTAATTATTTAGGCCATCCACTTCTTCTCCCATATATATATTGGTGTAGGTATTTTTGTATATTAGGGGTTATCCAAGGTCATATATGTCTCTATCAAGGTAAAATAGGCCATGGGAATATAAGTTACTATCTTGAACATCCAGAGTCATTATAGAGAGACTCTAGGGATGATATTTTTCATTTATACTACCACCAAGGTCTAGAGGGGACTGTACATCATGAGTTTCATGGAATGTCTTTCAGGAAACATAAAATTTTTATAATTGTGGGAGGTAATTATCATAAAATGATAGAGAATTATCCTGATCCCCTTTTGATGAATCTGATTTAGTTGATGTGACTGAAATCACATGGACATAGGTTAATGGAGTTTGGGGATCATTATAGATTACTAGGATTTTGTATGCTACTTCAATCAGGTTTATGGGTAGCACATAATAACTATATATCATGATCCGGGGATTCAATAGGGTAGTTCCCAAGTCATTGGGGGATAAAACCAACATATCATCATCCACTATTGGTTGTTTTTCATTCTTATTATAGAAACCTACCTCAACATATATGGTTTTCCATGACATGAAGGGGGGTACATTAACTATGTACTATGCCAACCCTCCCATAAATGGGTTATTTCAATCATTGATAAAATTTTGAAGGTACCTTTAAATTGATATGAAGCCAAAAACTTACAGGAATGACATTATAATATATTATTACTAGACGACTGTGAACTCAGTGTTAGATGTGAGATCCCTAAACTAAGCCATGAGCCTGATCATCCTAAGAGGCCTTTTGTAACTCTTATCATATCCTTGAATCATTTTATTTGTCAGAGAAAAGTTATGATCACTATATCCCTAACATTAGAGTGTTTGAATCGACATGATTTTGATCATGGAATCATTTTATAACAGATACCTTCTTATGTTGACATTATTGATTTATCCTGATACATATAAGGGTCTGATATATCCTTGGATAATGTTTTCTAGATTCTGTTCTATGTATGGGATTGTGACATGACATTCTGATGTCACAGTCTCCACTCAACGAACCTTGACTATAGTGTATTCTGGATTGAACACATGTGGGATATAGAGATACTTGATGATTTACTCTTAGAGTTATTTTGAAATATGGAGAGCATCCATTTGAAAAAACTTCCAACTATTTCAAAATTCTGTACTTTTTTATAGAGGGATACTCTTCCAATGGTTGGATTTCTCCCTATTTTGTGTCTTAGGAGTTGTGGTGTTTTGGATGGATAGAATTTTTTCTTATGAATAGGTCAAGTTAGTATCATCTATAAGTGGTGTATGTCACGTAAGACTTCCCCTTTGTCTTGGATGATCAGATAATCACACCCTCACCAGTCGGTCATGTAAAATGGAAGGGCTTAAACGACTTTTGGAGTTCTCTATGACATCACGATGATTATTTTGGTTTTTTTGTGCCCACCCATTTTTATTTTCTTCATATATTGATTTCATGGGGATGTGACCAAAATATTGGGTTTAACCATATGCCTGACATCCCCTACATCATTGGCTTCTATATCCCATGCCTCTGGCTCTTTGGTTATGTATAATGAACATATACTTGTAGGTGAATTGATCATTGGAAAAGATATTTTTATTGTAAACTATGTTATCCTAAAGAATTTCCACTTCATCTCATGAGGGTTCCATTTGTAGGGGCGATTCTCATACTCTAGATGTTGAAGGAATGAATTTTTCAAGATTCAAATATGGTGATGGGAATAGATATGAATATTTCCTTTGTGTTTTTCCTAGGTATGATGATTACATTTTCCTCATAGAAGTGTATTCAATGGACCTTCATTAGGTATGAGGATCACTGTTGTTTTGTGAATCTATGTTATTGAGTTAGAAAGATCTTGATAAACTACCTTTCAATTAATCTATTTATTTAACTTGTATCAATGCATGGTCGAAACTTATTTCTAGTCACCCTCTTTTTCTAGTAGAGTGATAGTTACATAGGTCACCTATGCAAGGGAATTCTATAGTATCACCTATCCGGAATCAGCCATGGTTTGGAAGTTTCATTTAAGGACATTGCAGTCTTAGATGGTGTGACCGAACCTCCAATACAAAGGGCATTGGTTTGGAAGGTCAATGAGGTTGACCTCATTGGTTTTATTGGGATTCAGTTTCTTGTGTATGTTTTTTTCCTAGTATGCATGTAAATAATGGGGGATATGATCTTTTAAAAATTAATATGCTTTATTCATCCATTCTTAAAATTGTGGGAGAACTCAATATCTTTTTGATTCTATGCAATGCATATTTTATTTTTGATACTACTCAATGGGGGTCTCCGGATAGATTGAGGCCAGCCAGGGTTCTTTGATGAAAAATAATACTAGTTTGAGGGTAACAAAATTAGTTTCTTACTTACAATGACTTTTTACCAATGATTAAGTCATGTGATAAAATTTAGCTTGGGTATCTTGAATGGAATCTTCCGGGAGATGTTTCATCTATATAAACTTGATGAACCCGCATAGATACTTTATTAGGATCAAAGGTGTTTGCAGATCATCCCAAATATTTACCGAATAGATTACCAATAACTTCTCTTATGAGGTAGGTATAATGAGTGAATAGGTTAAACCTTTCCATCTAGAGATGAAGTTATAAAACCTATCATTTCCATGTTGTTTGTAATTTATAATGTAAAATTTTTACATTTAACCTTAATTGGAGAATAAATGATAAAGGAATTGATGATTAAGGTTTTAAAATTTGAAAAGATCTTTTGAAATATTTATGTACTAATCTAAGGCTGGACATATTAGAATTTTTTCAAAATAGGAATATTATGTCACTTCCTACTGATCTCAAGGGCCCATCATTGGGCTGAGTTGGTACATAAGCAGCATGAGATGATGTTATAGATCTCTCATTCCCTAAATGGTTGAAAAAATATGATTTATAAAATTTGGTGGGATAAAATTAATATCCAACCACTCAGGACATGGATTCCTTTTGGGCTACATGGTTGTAAACCTCCCTTCTATGGATTAAATTTGAGAAGCTATGGATTCAATGACATTGAAGAGTATAGGAGGTACCGTAGTTTGGAACACCTCTCATCTATATGGAGTAAGAGAGGCTTGATAAGGTCACCCCATTTTCATATTCCAAAAATTATGGATCCATTCTAGGATTGAATGATCACCTTGATGGCAGTGAGTACTATTTTCATAATAGTGGAAGGTCAGGATTGTCCTCAACTTCCTCATTTATGTAGACCAACTACCTTGTTCTGGATCAAGCCCAACACTCAAATTAAACTCTTTTAGGTGGATTAAATATCTCTTAATATGTGTTAGGGGGATTTTTGTCTCTATAATAAGATGATACCCTTTGGGAATATTTCCCATGAGCAATTACTTCTTAAGGTGTCTACGATTTTGTAGCACATTCTCATACTATGCGTTCAATTTATATATGGAGACAATTTCATCTCATCTAGGTATTGAGTAGGATGTAGCCAAACCTTTAATTTTATCCTTGGATGTGTTACACCATAGATGTCGAAACACATTATTCATAGGTTCCATGTTTTGGATGGATCCTTGATTCTACACATGTGTGGCCTTAGTTTGTAATTCCAGATCACATGCCTCTTAAGGCATAGTTTCTGAATGTAACTTCCCGAGCTTTCACGATACACCTCTCTTTCAATAATGCAATATCTTGCATTGTACAAAAGTTCGAGTTCTAACACACCGCGACTAATAAAAGTATCCATTATGAATAGTAATACCCACTTTTTAAAATTATAGAAATTTTATATTTCAAAATGGACTTCATTTTTGTATTCGTAATATCAATATTATCCTACGTTGAATTTTTTTGTAGTTTTCTGAGAACTTCCATTTTTTATGAATAGTGAAAAACACTTAAAACAAATTTTTTAATAAAAATAATTTATAGTGATAAATTATAATATTGAGTGTTTTAAAAGTATAATTAGAATATATTTTTACCATTTTATCCAATGGTGTTCATTAGAATTAATTTCACTTTGAAATTAGACATAAACAATTGACAATCTTTTGATTGATATTCGTTCTTAAAACACGCTATTTATTGTGATAGTGGGAATTAATTAGAAAATTAATTAATGAAACTTATATGTTTGGAATTTTGCAAAATGGACATGATTTTTTAATTCAGAATATCAATTATAACGTAGGGTAAAATTTTGGCACTATTCTGAAAAACATCAATTTTTGATGAATAGTGAAACCACTAAGTGGTAGTTAAATAACTGATTTTTTTCATTTAAATGAAATATTACCACTTTTGTGATTTGATTTTCAAAAATCCAACATACATGGTTGTCATTAGGAAGTAAAATGTGGTTCAATGGGATTAAAATAATTTTTTGGTGAATAGTAACTTTTAAGTTTAATTAATCGCGATTAAAGGTAATTAGTGAAATTTAAGGTAACAATGGTATTATAAAAATATGAAATGACCTTTACACTTGTACTACCTCTATTGGATGATCCATGGACGACCAAGAAAATCCATGGGTCAACTTGGGGACCCCATGGAGCCACTTTGGTAGGGAAATTACATAAATAACATTTATTTAAAGTTAAAATATAAATGTCACAAGTATAAGTTGTTTTACTAAAAAAAAATTTAAATGGGGTTATAAAAGTCATATTTTTGACTATAAATATTCATCAGAAATAAAAAAATATTTACTACATCATGATATTTTTTTTATAATTTTTAGACATTAAATATATTAAATTATTTATGACACCATGATGATGCAGCGATTACCTCATTAATTAACGATTTAAATAAAATTAAAAGATAATGTAAACTCCAAGGCATACACTTGTCAAAAACCTATTGGATGAGTAGATTTCGAACCCCTATCACCTTAGCCTCGAATTATATAAGTGTGGGATCTTTAAAATCCAAAACTCATTATTTAATAAAGTAACATTTCATTACATTCCAAAAGTGCCCCTCCTCTCCACTTATAAAAGGCCCCCACCACTACCACCTTACTCACACATTCAAAGCCTATTGGCTCGGCCAAACTCTTCCCAAATACTCTCCCAACTTACCTCCCTTACTTCTAGAAGCCACACTTTGGGCATAATTCTTCCCAAGGAAGCCTTTTCCTCAAATCCAAAGAGTTACCCGATTTTAAGGTAATGCCTTTGCTTATGTTATTTTGTTTTATTTTTCTTATCCAACCCCCTAAAATCTTTTTATTCACTTATTTTGTAACAACACCAGTATAATCAATATACTAGGATGTTTTTATAAGAATTATTCGAGCTACACTTACACACACCTACATCTAATGGTTAAAGAACATACTGTTTCTGTGGATAGCGAATTTCTGCCTCACGAAATGATGATTGTTCAACACTCATATAACACCTTCAAAGGTGGACATTAAGATGTAACTATACTTATAAAAAATATATAATATGTTTATGTTTTACTTAAGGTTCTGTATTTTTCATTTATGGCATTCCTTTATTGTTTCCATTACGGGTAAACGCGATAATTTTATTTTAGGAAGTGCGGACTACGGCCCCCTCAAAGTGATTTGAATCGTTAATGCCATATGTGGGATGTATAAAGGATGGAGTAAATGATATTATATATTATATTATACTAGAATTATAATATACCTTTATATCATTATGATTTAATTAAATACAAAATTGAAATGAAAGTAGCGTTCATGCGTACGTACGGCTTACCGTCTCCATGAACGGTGCATTTCATTTCTTACCTCTAAACATAATGGAATATTATAAATGAATGTATATACTGGATATATATGCGATATATGATATATATATCATGAATATAATTCTGGATATAATTCATATTTCACCACATTAACAACTTGTAATTATAGGATGTTTATTTTTGACTCAAGTACCAAAGATCGACAAAACGACCGTTATTATCTTAAATAATTACATAATTTTAATAACATGGTAATAAGTGATATTCAATGAATAAGAAACTTTAAAAGGTTCTTATGAAACTATTAATTAACTCTAGTTTATTATTCAGGTGGTTAAAGAACGGTCGAGTCAAGACAGGATGCAAGGTAAGGGAAATTATTAACCCAATTTCTGTTCTTTGGGTTAATCTCCTACTTTGAAATTATGTCTTGATATTATTATGTCATATCTTGTATTTTTAATTTATTTAGGTTTAATTATAGTGAATACAAATAATAGAACTATTTTATTTAAAAAAATGATCTTTGTAAGGGAAATTCTTAACCCAATTTCTGTTCTTTGGGTTAATCTCCTACTTTGAAAGTATGTCATGATATTATTATATCATATCTTGTATTTGTACTTTATTTATTTGTAATTATAGTGAATACACATAATAGATCTATTTTATTTAAAAAAATGATCTTTGTAAGGGAACTTCTTGACCCAATTTCTATTCTTTGGGTTAATATCCTACTTTCAAATTATGTCATGATATTATTATGTCCTATATTGTATTTTTACTTTATTTATGTGTACTTATAGTGAATACACATAATAGATATAATTTATATAAAAAAATGATCTTTGTAAGGGTCTTCGTCTCAATCTACTTTCGTTGAGGCATATTTTGTTTTATACACAACTTTCTTTTATACGGTGTATAAACCCCTTTGACTTTGACTTTTATTCAAAAAGGGATCTTTTTTTATAAAGCGTTTTACTAAACGACAACAAGGGAATGTTTTTCTTGCCGTACATATGCGGCGACAACGACTTCTCCGCCGCTGTGACCATTATTTGAGTTTCGGCTTCCTCTACAAGCCATATCTTTTTTTTAATGAAAAATAAATAAAAACTATTAAATTTCTTTTATTTTGGTATTGAAAATGGTTTTGAAAGTGTTTTTATTATATCAATGTGTTGTATTGATATCTTGTGATTAAAATGTGGAAATTTTATGTTTCCTTTATACATGTTTTATGTGATACGATTATGTTATGGTTTATGATATTTTTAAACCTATTCATATGGGGAATGTATTGGACTTAATAAGTGACGGTTGGAGCCCACTACAGCTCCTCGATGCATCGGTAGGTCTCATGAGACAAACTAGTGTATTGGCATGAGGCCTTGACAAAATCTTATTTGTGGTCTTGGAACGAGACCTTGGCTATGTTGTTATGATAGTCTGGCATTATGCATTCCATCATTATGAAAGTGGTTATTGATATTGCATATGATTATTCGACTAGTAGAATATCCATGTGAGTAAGTAAAGGGAATTATTTAATTTTATTTTTTCCATATTATGCTGAAGTTCAAGTTTAAAAAGGATTTTGTTTTATTTATACACTGCCTTAAATGTTAATGTTTATTTATGAAAGAATCCGAAATATTGTTATCCTTACTGAGCATCTGAGCTCACCCATTTCAATGTTTTAATATTTTCCAGGATGTGAAGAAGTATTTTATGAATGACCTGCAGGGATAGTAAGAAGAGGATATGAGTGTGGAATATGGAGACTTTGTTATTGTAGTTTTTTACTTTATGATGTAATGTAAGACATATTAATGTATCTAGTGTTTTCAAGGCTACTAAACTAATCGGTCATTCGAGACATGATCTTTTGTGATCATGCCAATGTTACAAAGTAATGCACCGACTCCGGGTAACTGCGGTCAGGGCGTTACAGTTGGTATCAGAGGCAGTTTAGTACTAACCTTGGAAGCTAGATTTAGATAAACTCTGATTAGATCACATCGCCCAAAGATAGACTTTGAGGATTAGTATAGAAGAACTCCCTAGAATTTTGTTGTTGTAGAGATTTTGTGTGTTTTCTGAGCAATACATCCCTGTCTGGATACGAGTAGGTAGAGGCGGCTCTAGCATAGATGTACCTAGGGGTAAAACCTGAAAACACCACTTTGAGCTAGACTCAAACGGGAACTAGGGTACAACAACGGGCCTTGCTGCACTCTTGGTTACGACACTCCCGGGGGATATGCTTAGGATAAATCTCATTTTCTTTACAAACCACTATGAAGGGTTATGAGTATATACTTCCTAAAAGAAAACATTTTTATGGATTATATCCATAAATAGTTCAACTTATGTTAATTATTTTATAAGTATGGAATTATGTATTTTGATTCATAAACTAATCTAGTTTATGCCATTGTTTATAAATAGTGCCTAGTGGAAGGAATGGAAATCGTATCAATGCACGCACTCTGTGTAGGGATTTCCCTCCTGCTCAAGATAATTATTGTGGATCTGGAGATACAACTGGTGCTGGTCAACTTATTACCATAGTGGGACAACTCACTCAGGTTTTGAATAATAACCTTACTCGTATGGATCACCCTGATCCGCAACGTGGAGGATCAATGTTAGACCGCTTCATGAGGAAACAACTTCCAACATTTAATGGGGGTACAAATCCATTAGCAGATGAGCAATGGATAAACTCCTTAGAGAAAATATTCCACGCCTTGGGGAGTAACGAAAGGGAGAAGGTTGTCATGGCAGTCTACTGCCTCACTGGAGATGCCGATCAATGGTGGTCGCTGATTCAAAATAAAAATAAAGATGAAGAAGTATCAAGTATGGAGTGGAGGGAGTTTAAAAAACTTTTCTTAGAAAAATACTTTCCTCGTGACCATCGAGCAGATATGGAAAGGAAATTTTTGAGTCTGAGACAAAAGGAGGATGAGAATGTCGCAAAGTAAGAGGCCAACTTTACAAGGTTAGCGAGGTATGTTACAGATTAAATACGTAACCCAAGGAGTAAGATTGATCGTTTCATTGATGGGTTAAAACCATTTCTCTGTTGAGCTTTATTATCACAATCCTTCTCATCTTACGAAGATATTGTCTCGTGTGATATCAAGACAGAAAAGGAATTCTCTAAGTCTTGTTACAACAATGTAAAGAAAGAGAAGAAGAGAATGGTGGAACAAAAGATGGATAAATGGAAAAAGGGAAAGAATGATTTTCCATTATGCGATAATTGTGGGAAGAATCACCTCAGTACTTGCCTGAAAGGAATAGGAGTCTGTTACAAATGTGGAGAAAAAGGTCACCATGCGCGTGATTGCAAGGGAAAGAAAGAGGCTATCAATGTTGAATTCTACAATTGTAGAGAAATGGGGAATTATGTAAATGAATGTCCTAAGCATCAGGGAAACTTACCTCAGAAAAGGCCAAGGGATAAAGGAAAATCTTATGTTGTTACTACAGTTGAGGTGTAATAATTAATGTATTGGTGCTTTTGGACTCAAGGATTATATTCTAGTTATAAGGATAATGTGATATATATAAGGATTGTACTACAGTACTTGTTTTTTTTTCATTAAGGTTTTAATATGATGAAGGTGATCATATTTTTAGTATGTGACAATAAGAGAAACATTACTTTTTTTGGGGAATCTGATAAATTGATTTTGGAATTAAGAGACCTTTTAGAGAAAGTCTAGACAATGGTATTTTGGATAACTATAAAGGTTGGGATGGATTAAGTTGAACTTTCAATAGTATTGTTTAAGGTTAAAACATTTCTGAAGATTATTTTTGGAATATTATAATATTATAGTTTTAGGAAAAGGACAACCTGTAGGTTGGGGGATAACCCGTCGCGTCGTACAATGCTGTAGGAATTGAACCCACAACCATAGTGCGACAGGCTTTTATTACCTACCACTAGCCTATAGGAAGTCCCTGGTTATTAAAAAATATTTTTCCTAATCTAAATGGTATGTGGTAATATTTATAACCTTATACGATTAGCTTAAATATAATATTTTTGAGGTCTATTATCTTTTTTATTGAAAGATGAGTTTGTGGTAGAAATTAGTTAAAGGTTGAAAATCTACTTTTCAAGAATAAATATATATATACCAATCTCTTATTCAATGAATAAATTAATTCTTAAACATTATTAAAGGGATATTAAAACAAAAAAATGTGTTATCCTAATACCTTATGTCTTGTTGAACTGATAATTTTTTAAATCATCAAAGATTGAAGGCTTTGAGGCCCTCAATTTTACAATTGTTTGTTATTGATGACCTCAATCACTCCCTACAAATATTTATGTTTTTCCTCCAATTATATGTCTCTAATTTCCACCAATGTTCTCCTTATCGAGATCATAATTTGGTGGTGACTTTTTCATTTTCCTTTCCCTCTTATTAAGGGTAAATTTTATTAACCTTATTTCCGATGTGGGTTTTCTACAAAGGTATTTCCTATTTTCAAACTTTCATTTTCAAAGAAAAATTTCAAATTGCGAGGACATGATTTATTGAAGGATGGGAGAATGTAACACCCTGAGCTTTCATGATACGCCTCTCTTTCAATAATGAAATAGCTTTCATTGTACACAAGTTAGAGTTCTAACACACCGTGGCTAATCAAAGTAGCCGTTATGAATAGTAATCCCACTTTTTAAAATTATAGAAACTTTATATTTCAAAATGGACTTCATTTTTGAATTCATAATATCAATTATAGCTTAGGGTAAAATTTTGGCACTATTCGAAAAAACTTCAATTTTTGATGAATAGTGAAACCACTAAGTGGTAGTTAAATAACTGATTTTTTTCATTTAAATGAAATATTACCACTTTTTTGATTTGATTTTCAAAAATCCGACATACATGGTTGTCATTAGGAAGTAAAATGTGGTTCAATGGGATTAAAATAATTTTTTGGTGAATAGTAACTTTTAAGTTTAATTAATCGCGATTAAAGGTAATTAGTGAAATTTAAGGTAAAAATGGTATTATAAAAATATGAAATGACATTTACACTTGTCCTAACACTATTGGATGAGTCATGGCCGACCAAGACAATCCATGGGTCAACTTGGGGACCCGATGGAGCCACTTTGGTAGGGAAATGACATAAATAACTTTTATTTAAAGTTAAAATAAAAATGTCACAAACATAAGTTGTTTTACTAAAACAATTTTTAAATTGGGTTATAAAAGTCATATTTTTTCCTATAAATATTATTTAGAAATCTAAAAAGATTTAATACATCATGATATTTTTTTTATAATTTTTAGACATTAAATAAATTAAATTATTTATGACACCATGATGATGCAGCGATTACCTCATTAATTAACGATTTAAATAAAATGAAAAGATACTATAAAATCCAAGGCGTAAACTTGTAAAAAACCTATTGGATGAGTATATCTCGAACCCTTATCACCTTAGCCTCGAATTATATAAGTGTGGGACCTTCAATATCCGAAACTCATTATTTAATAAAGTATCATTTCATTACTTTCCAAAAGTGACCCTCCTCTCCACTTATAAAAGGCCCCCACCACTACCACCTTACTCACACTTTAAAAGCCTTTTGGCTCAGCCAACCTCTGCCCAAATACTCTCCCAACTTCCCTCCCTTACTCCTAGAAGCCTCACTTTGGGCATAATTCTTCCCAATGAAGCCTTTTCCTCAAATCAAAAGAGTTACCCGATTTTAAGGTAATGTCTTCACTTATGTTATTTTGTTTTATTTTGCTTATCCAAACCCCTAAACTCTTTTTATTCATTCTTTTGTAACAAAAACAGTATACTAAATATACTATGATGTTTTTATAATAATTATTCGAGCTACACTTACACACACCTACATCTAATGGTTAAAGAATATACTGTTTCTGTGGATGGCGAATTTCTGCCTCACGAAACGATGATTGTTCAACACTCATATAACACCTTCAAAGGTGGCCATTAAGATGTCACTATATTTATAAGTAATATATAATATGTTTATGTTTTACTTAAGGTTCTGTATTTTTCATTTATGGAATACCTTTATCGTTTCCATTATCGGTAAACGCGATAATTTCATTTTAGGAAGTGCGGACTACCGCCCCCTCAAAGTGATTTGAATCGTTAATGCCATATGTGGGATGTATAAAGGATGGAGTAAATGATATTATATATGTTATTATAATGGAATTATAATATACATTTATATCATTATGATTTAATTAAATATGAAATAGAAATGAAAGTAGCGTTCATGCGTACGTACCACTTACCGTCTCCATGAATGGTGCATTTCATTTATTACCTCTAAATGTTATAGAATATTATAAATTCATGTATATACTGGATATATATGAGATATATGATATCTATATCATGAATATAATTCTGGATACAATGGATATTTCACCACATGAACAACTTGTAATTATAAGATGTTTATTTTTGACTCAAGTACCAAAGATCAACAAAACGACCGTTATTAACTTAAATAATTACATAATGTTCATAACATGGTAATAAGTGATATTAAAGGAATAAGAAACTTGAAATGGTTCTTAAGAAACTATAAATTAACTCTATTTTATTATTCTGGAGGTTAAAGAACGGTCGAGTCAAGACAGGACGCAAGGTAAGGGAAATTCTAAACCCAATTTCTGTTCTTTGGGTTAATCTCCTACTTTGAAATTCTGTCACGATATTATTATGTAATATCGTTTATTTGTACTTTATTTATCTGTAATTATAGTGAATACACATAATAGATCTATTTTATTTAAAAAAATGATCTTTGTAAGGGAAATTCTTAACCCAATTTCCGTTCTTTGGGTTAATCTCCTACTTTGAAATTATGTCATGATATTATTATGTCATATCTTGTATTTGTACTTTCTTTATGTGTAATTATAGTGAATACACATAATAGATCTATTTTATTTAAAAAAATGATCTTTTTAAGGGAACTTTTTAACCCAATTTCTATTCTTTGGGTTAATCTTCTACTTTCAAATTATGTCATGATATTATTATGTCCTATCTTGTATTTTTAATTTATTCATGTATACATATAGTGAATACACATAATAGATCTAATTTATTTAAAATAAATGATCTTTGTAAGGGTCTTCGTCTCAATCTCCTTTCATTGAGGCATATTTTGTTTTATACACAACTTTATTTTATACGGTGTATAAACCCCTTTGACTTTGACTTTTATTCAAAAAAGGATCTTTTTTTACAAAGTGTTTTACTAAACGACAAAAAGGGAATGTTTTTCTTGTCGTACGTATGTGGAGACAACTACTTCTCTGCCGCCATGACCATTATTTGAGTTTCGGATTCCTCTAGAAGCCATAACTTTTTTTGAATGAAAAATAAATACAAAGTTTTAACTTTATTTTATTTTGGTTTTGAAAGTGTTTTTATTATATAAATTTGTTGTATTGATATCTTGTTATTGAAATGTGGAAATGTTAAGTTTCCATTATACATGTTTTATGTGATATGATTATGTTATGGTTTATGATATGTTTAAACCTATTCATATGGGGAATGCATTGGACTTAATAAGTGATGGTTGGAGCCCGCTACAACTCCTCGATGCATCGATAGGTCTCATGAGATAAACTAGTGTCTTGGCACAAGGCCTTGACAAAATCTTATTTGTGGTCTTGGGATGAGGCCTTGGCTACGTGGTTATGATAGTCTGGCATTATGCATTCCATCATTATGAAAGTGGTTATTGATATTTCATGTGATTATTCGACTAGTAGAAAATCCATGTGAGTAAGTAAATGGCATTATTTAATTTTATTTTTTCCATATTATGCTGAAGTTCAAGTTTAAAAAGGCTTTTGTTTTAGTTATACATTGCCTTAAATGTTAATGTTTATTTATGAAAGCATCCGCAATATTGTTATCCTTACTGAGCATCTGAGCTCACCCCTTTCAATGTTGTAATATTTTCCAGGATGTGAAGAAGTATTTTATGAATGACCTGCAGGGATAGTAAGAAGAGGATATGAGTGTGGACTATGGAGACTTTGTTATTGTAGTTTTTTTACTTTATGATGTAATGTAAGACTTATGAATGTATCTAGTGTTTTCAAGGCTACTAAACTAATCGTTCTTTCGAGACTTGATCTTTTGTGATCATGCCAATGTTACGAAGTAATGCACCGAATCTGGGTAACTGGGGACGGGGCGTTACACTGAATTTTTCCATCTATGTTTTTTTCTTAGTATATATAATTTTATGGATTTAAGGTGATGAAATTAACTATGTTTTATAAATAAATGGTTTTTATCCCATTACACTTCATGGAATAGTGTGTTTCGGCACCACCTACCCCTCCGTCAAAGGTTGTATCAGGGTCATTTCTCTGAAACTGGTTATATAAGACCATTTTAAATTATTAAATATAATGAATTTGATTTAATTTTTTATAAATTACCCCTATAATAGTATTTTAATTGTGTCTATAATAGTGTTGTTGTTCATGTTTGTCGAATGGGACCCAAAGATCAATGGTTTGTCTCGTAGCGGGTGGAATGGATGGGATGTCGATCATCGATATTTACCTCCCAACCAAGAGAAGGCTGATACTTTTTGGGGTGACAATATCAATATAATTACCCCCAAACTCATGGGTTAGGGATTATTATGAGCCACTATTAGCACTTTGTTATCCTGTTGTTAAGGATTGGATGATTTCAGTCTTGGATCTGACAGATCCTGAGACAAAAATTGATATATAAATGCCCCATCCTTACAGGATGAGGTTGATCAAAAACTCCAAATAATTTATCCAAGATATTCTTGGGAGTGTATGGAACATAGTAATGGATATTGAGATAAAAATTCCCCCAGACCAATGGGTTGAGGTGCGTTTGTTTCTTTTGCCAATATTTCCTAGATCCCCTCAGGGATTGATGACCCAAGGAGCAGAGGGGGTGCAAATAATCCCCCAACCATGTGGGATAGGACTTCTCATGGACAAATGATTTTGTGATCTATCTAATTTGGAACAATTGTACTTGTGTGTGATTTGGGTTCATTGACTAACTATGTTGAGAGTCATTTTCTATGGGAAACTAAAAGGTATTCCACCACATCAGCTTCCATGTCTAAAATTACTTCCAATTTTTTAAGGGACCCAACCAAGATGTCTATTAGTGGCCCCCTCCCTCATTCATAATCTCTTTGCGCCTTCAAAGTGGGAAAATCATTCGTTATTTACTAACTGGACCATGAGTTACATGGTGCTATAATTTTTCCAATGAATATAAAATTACAAGAGGCCATATCTTGGGAGATTTGTTGTTATGAAAACATAGTGAAGTTAAATGAAACATATCTTCCACATAATCAGATATGTACATTTTACAAGGATCTTGTAATTAGTCGATAGAGTATTTTTCTGATATGTAGACAGACACTTCAAATGATTTTTTTCATTCTCTTTTGTCCCTAGGTTCTAGGATATGGATAAATCAACAAGGTTCATATAACTACATAGTTTATTTATGATTTAGTGATTACCCTCACATCCTTGATAAGGGTGGTGTTTAGACATTAACTACAAATTATTTTTCCACATTTAATTGAAATCTTAATGTATGAAATCCTTTTATTTATCATTTGGGAAATCATAGTTGGATGTGGTGATGGGATAGAACATGGTTTGGAGGTTGTTTCATGATAACTATATCAATATATTAATTTTGGACTGTTATTCCTCATAATTACATGACTAAACCTAGTCATACCTTATGGGCTACTTCACTAGGTCACCTACTGACCATAATGATGTTCTGTTGATAGTTTATGGGGAACTATATACTGTTGACCTTGGTGTTTCAAGAAGCTCTATATACAATGGGGTATGATTTTTGAGAACCTCTCTATATGAAGGTGTCCAAGCAAGGGGAGGATTTCTATATCTGTGAGAGAAAATACCATGGGGTTGTTTTCCATGACAGCCATCAAGATTAGAGACCCTATGATCCATATCTACACCAATATGATGAGTAATATTGAGGTAACTATCACATTATGATTTGGATAAAAATTGAATGGCCCTTATATATGCATCGTACAGACTCAAGGACACTAGAATTTAGCAGAAAAGAGATATAATCTTTATTCTGCATCATGGACGGGATATGCTGACTTGAATTTTTAGATTGAAAAGGGATATGAGCCTAATAAATGATGGGTATAGGAATATGTTACTGACCATATGGTTATGTGGGGATATGATCCCACTACTGAGAAGCTACTGGTGTATTCTAGTGAGAATCAATTTTATTGACCAGAATATGAATTGGCCTATAGGTCGTTTTCAAAATCTTTCAGTCAATCATGGATGATGTTGGAGGTATGATCCCAATTCAAAAATATATTCACCATTTTAATATAATAACGGACCTTCAAAATGAATGAATGGATATGATCCTACTCTTGTATAGCCATTAAAGGATGTTGGTGCATTCGTTCATTAGCGGATGTAGGGAAATGAGTCTGGCTTCTATAAGATTCTAGAACATTCCATGTAGCTTTATTAGTATGGATATGATCCTTAACTAAGGTTATTTCCATATTATACTGATGAAACTATGATGGAGTCGGGATATGACCAATGTCTTTTGAATTTGGTGTATACTGTTGGTCTTTTGGGAGAGTGATGTGTGCCTTTCCTAAGGCATGTGCCAAACTCATTTGGTGAGACGTAGTCGAAACATGTATATGAGCCAGATCCTATTCCATTGGAACATGATGTTATTAATTTTGAATATGAATGTGCACCTGTCCCATGACATGTTCCAATCATTGTTGGTGATCCTAGTTTGGAATAGTGATATGAGCCAGGTCATGTACCTCATCCTTTACCAAAATATGCCAGTAATCCTCCTAGATGGGAGCATAAATGTGTAATTATTTCAAAGTATCCACCTATTTATATTTACCATATTAATATAATGCCTTTGATATTGGGTTAGGGATATGTGCATGCCCCTACATCTATACGAGTTTCATAATATGTAGGCAAAGCTCTTCAACTATTGCTAGAATGGAGTGAGACTTTACTAAAATGTGTACTGGAATATTGAACTATAAATTCTCGATCTCTAAGATATAGTGACTTATGTCTGAGATTGAAGTGGAGATATAATCATACTATAATCCTCCTTGTTCAAATGAAATATGCCTATGGGCATCATGGAAATGTGATGGGATATGTGACTCTTTCATGCTTCTTGTAGGAATAAGCAAGAAGAATTGATCCAAGTGAGCATGGATATTATCCTACCCACTAGCCATCACCTTAATATACCAACAAAATTTATCATTATAAGTAGCTATATGATCAATGTTGCATTTATCTACAACTTTGCATGAAAAGATATACCTACTTAGTACCCATACAAGAGTGTTTGGGTGGAATGTTTTGTGGTGGTGCTCTCAGTAGGAGATCGAGGAGCACTGGAAGGATGAGACCAATTATGGAAGTTGATAGGATCTCACCTATGAATCTCATTAAATCAGATGGAGGTGTAGTTGACTCCTTGATCAACTTTCCTACGATATAGAAGGTGATAATTTCCATGCTTTCGGGATAATTTTCTGAAGAAATTTGTGGTGGCAATAGGTTCCACTGGTATCATCAAAACATTCTCTAAATGGGATGGAATTGTTAGCATCAAGGTCTATAAAAATATACAGGTGTCATTAAGGGTTGATATTGTACCATGTCAGTGGTATTCCTGAACTATCACATTTTCCATCTAGATTTGAAGGTATTTGGTGGGTGTGGTTGTTTTGAGACCCACAGAGTTTACTTCTGTAGCTGATGTTCCAGAACATTTTATTTTTGAAGACATGATCTTGAGTTAAAATGATTCTAATAGCAGTATATGAAGTCATAAATACAACAAGGAACAAGGTCACTGATTAGTGCATCATCGAAATTATGAAACATGCTTAATTAGATCATCATGAGTAGCACAATTGTCATTTCTTCTTCCCAGTTTGACCATTTTACAGCCCTAAATTTTCAGGATGAGAATGGGATATTTCATGGGAACCCCAATTATGTATCATTATTGATGGATTTCACATTGGGTTCACCATTTTTTCTATATAGGGGGTGAAAAAAATAGTCCAACACACATTGAACCCATCATTTTTATTGTTTGAGAGATTCACATTGGATACACAATTTTTGTTTCATTTGGATATTTTATTAATGTTTTATTTTGATGGGATAGAATTTTTTGAAAATGAATGAAATTAGTTGTGTTTATCAATAGAGACACCCAAAGGTTCCCACATCCATAAATAATCTAGGCCTACTATCCAAAGGTATATATTAATTGTGGTTTGAAGACCAAGGAAACCTAGGAACTCCCATTTTTCAAGAGAATGGGGGATCATTTTACCCTTTTAGGGGAATTATTGCCTATTCCAGGAATTTTTTATAGATTTATGAAATTCTTAGGAATCTATTCAAAATTCCAATACGGGAATGGTTACCCAAATAAAATTATTGGGTGTTGAATCCTTCTACATGTAAAGTGGGTTTTACTAATGATACCATTTATATGTATCTTTGGTTCTCCCTCCATTTTTCACTATTTCATAGAAATCTGTAACTTCTTATTTTTTGATGTTGTATAATCAGGAACATAATAGTTTACTACTATATAGGGAGGAAATTGGTGTTTAGAGGATGGGATTGAACATTCATGAGTTTTCCTATGTATCCCATTTATAATAGGAATAAAACAGATGTATTTAATTTATGTCCAATACATTTAGTTTAACTTCATGTGGAAAGGAAATATATGAGAGCACCTAGGCACCGAGTATATAGGTCAAGGCTTAAGAATGAATCCAACGTATCCTTCTTATAACATGAATAATATTCATTGTAGTTTGATATTCCATCAACATGATGATGGATGTTAATAGATAATTAAGGCCTCTGAGGGTTATTTCCCCAAGTTTTATCAACATGGGAATGCCCTTGGGACTTACAACATGGTAGATTCCCTTCTATGGGGGTAGTCATATCTTCTCACAAAATGTGGATTACACACTGAGGTTTCCCTGTATGGGAGAAATTAATGATTCCAATGATATAATCATTGAAAATACATAATCTCACTTGATTCATGATCAGTGTGATAAAAAAGTGATAACAAGTCATTAGACTCAGCTCATATGGATACAATACTTATGAACTAGGGTGTCCCTAATAGTTTGTTTGGTTTGTTGTTTGGGCCTTACTAAGGCATCCTTTATATCCTACTTATAATTGTAATCAGAGTCTCACAGTTCAAATAGATTCTCATTCCTATGATAGATGAGAAATAAAAACAAACCCTATAATAGAGGTTTGGCCCCATGGGTTAGAGTGTCTGATATTTGGAGGGACTTACGCCAAGTTAGATTCCCTTTGGGTGATATCCAACCTGAAAACTATGAAAAATAAAGTGTAGGAACCATGAGTGGCTAGTTGATCATGTATTGATATAAGGAGGATCCCATAATACCCATAGGATTGTTTGAGTATCCATTTTAAACTTATTATGGACCCTTACCATATAGAAGGGGAATCCAAACCAAAGTCTCATAGTTTGGTGTTCAAATGGTTTGAGGAAACAAGCCATATGACTCATGCTAGACAAGGATGAAATGATTGAGGGTGTATGCCTAACATGTCCAGTGTGTCTATTTGAGTATCTGATTATCTTTTTAACATGTCCATAGTGCCTAAATATCATACCCTTAGTGTCATCCAGACAAGTATGGGTTGTATTCATGACACATATAAGGATATATGGACATGTCTCGTATGCTTAGAGGACATGTCAGAGTTTGGTCATGTGATCTAGTTGACCTATATTGGGATCCTTTGTGTGGCCAATATAGAAATATTAAGGTGTGTCACTTGATCATGGTTAACATGGTAGAGAGCCGCCATATGTTCCAACTGACATGTATGGAGGACTTCACATGACTTGGATGATACATTATGAAGACATTATATGTCTTGGATAACATGTTTAGATGGCATCACATTAGTTGGATGATATTCCCATAGTAATTTACCTGACTTTGATAAAAGGTCCGGAGGACTTCACATGACTTGTATGACATGATTAGATGCTATCAAATGATATGGATGTCATGTCTCAGTATTCTCGCACTAATAATTAATTCTTCGTGAAAAGTGCATGACACCACCCGACATGAAAATAAATGTATCTATATTAACAAAAGGCTTCCATACTTTCCAAATTCTATCACTTAAATGCCATAATGTTCTTCATGTATTGGCCTATTGAGGATTTTTATGACCATGTTATAACAATTGAAATATTTTTCATAATCAAGATAGTGCACCATAAGTCCTTCTTGTCTTCAATAGATTGACCACATGATGATTATATACATCCCACATATTCACTTAAGTAATGCCATGGGTTGACCTAGTAGAAGACCCTTGAAATTCTATGTCTTTACACCCAGAGATGTTTTCTATTCCCTCTGCACTCTTGGGTGTTTGTTTTTTTAATGTTTAGTGAGTGTAATTTATAAGCATCACCACCCAGGATCTATACCTATGACAACCCTAGTTTTATTACAAACATAAACGTGATTTATTACATAAACTATTCAGTTGATACAACATTGAATATCGAGAGGTCTGGTGTCTTTGGGGATTAATATCATTACATAACTACTTAAAACATGAAATACAACATCTTTATTGAAAACTTCCTTTACATGACCACTACATTCCCTCGTACTTAGCATTTCATGGGATAACCTGAGGACATGCATAAGAAAATGGTGAGCTATAAATCCCAGTAAGGGAATAAACATGGAATACATGAGGAGTACAATACTTGTTAGACAATATGAATATCAATAGAGCACAATAGAAACATGGAAATAAAGGTATGGTATAGCATGATAATCATAACATGGAAATGTGGCAACAACACTTTACATTGAATTAGCATGAGCCAAGGAACATTGCATATGAAGCATGAGTAAATCCTCATTGCACATGAAGCATGAGTAAAACCTCATTGAATTTGAATTAGAATGAGTCAACACTCATTGCACATGACGTATCATGATACTATAATTTACCTAATGCATTGGAGCGCTATAAGGGCGCACCTTTATTACACATTTCATTTCATGCATAAGTGTGCCACATGGATCATAAAACATGGATTCAAAAAAAAATTATAATTTATTACACGACAAAGGAATGTGGAATGAAACTTTATAATTAATAAGTAAATGTGAATGAGGGTGAATACCCTTGATGGAGAAATGGGCATGGTATTCACTACACAATGGAAATGGCTAAGAAAATTGGTGCAATTTCGGCAGCGTAACGGCGTGATGTAAGAATTCATAAAAATGGTTGATGAGAAAGAAAGGGGTGTATCATAATATATAAATGAAATGGACAGTAAGGGGGTCATATATATACATGCCCCAACAATTTTAATGGAATTTAGATTCAGTATACAAAAGTATTGCTTGAATATAAATTAGGAGAGAGAAGTTCCTTTTGGGATTTTGGCATAGTAACAGGTGTACATGGGAGGCATTTAATGAGAGAGAAAGGGGTCTCCCATCATTCAAAAAATAAGAGTGCAGTATGGGGGAGGTGTGAAACCATACCCCACTATTTATAATTGAAATTAAAAGGGCATAACAATATTAATAAAATTGGACAAAAAGGTGAAAGGAAGAAAATCCTTACTTGGAAGTGTGCTTCCAAAGGCTTGAGAGAGGCTTGAGAGAGGCTTCTTGGGTGCTTGGGTAACCTTGGGAGGATTATATAGAGAGTAGGGAAGAGGATGGACTAACTGAAAAGGCTTTGATTGTGGAGGAAGTGAGAGCTTGGGTGGGTTTATATAGGAAAGGTGAGTGAATTCTTTATTATTTAGGTTTGGGACCCCTTACATTAAACTAATCCAAACCACAAATCAGCTAAAGGTTTTTGACCATGGTTTTTGGAAAATGGAAGAAGAAAAACATATTTTACATCTCCAAAGATCTATCTTCTTAAAATAATGGGGTTGCTTATGTGGAGGTGTGTCACACTCCCATATAAAATAATTTAAAAAGACAAGATGTTTAATAAGTCTTGAGGGGTCCATTAATGCTTTGTAAAATAAGTCAAACAGGCCCAAAATTACATTATTTTAATTGAAAAATTTATATTGGCATGAAATAAATCTTATAGTATTTTATTACATCACTATTGGGTCATTATGATGTCATAAAACACATTATATATTTAAACGGTATTTAATTTTTACCCAAAAATTTGGCTATCTCAGAAAATTTTGAAAAATTCACCGTTGGATAATTTCAACATCCTGATTCTAGAAATAACATTTATTTTATCTAAATAATTTTCTAAATATGTTAATTTTCACTTTTAAAATAAAAAATTACATTTATTGAAAATTCACGGTTTTGACAAAAAATGGCTTTCAAACCTTAATAAAAATTACAATTGCATTCATAAAATTATAAGATCATTTATATTTAATAAAAATTAATTTAATAATAATAATAATATTTTATTAATGTATTATTTAATTCAAAAATCCATTAATTCATCAAAATATATTTCTTATCTGAATATTAACTAAAAAATACAATTTCTGCTTAAAAAAACTATTTACAAGGTGTCAATAATGACAAGAAGGTATATTCATTATTATATACAAAAAATAATATACATGAACATATTACTAGAGATTTTTTACATAACCCCTTAAAATTTCCGCGTAAGACCTAAGGGTAAGGTGTGCGGTGGTGACAGATTCTTGGGGTGGCTTGGATAACATCGCTCGAGTGGTAATCTCTATCAACATCCACTTTTCCTGTAGACGGTCTCATTCAAGCTTGACATGATGAAGCTCAGCTTGGGATTGGGAAAGAGCGAAGCCCAAATATGTCACCTCTTTTCTGAGCTCTAAGAAATGGGTTTCGTATGGACCAATTCTACTGGATGATTCCATCGCTTCATTTTTCTGAGTAAATTGGATTTGTTAAAGCCCTATATTTATACTAATCATGTGATCACTGTTCAACGACTATATTAGAAATAGTCAAAATTCTTAACATAAAACCAAAGAAGTTGACATTTTATATAAACATTTTATATAAAGAGACATTTAATTAGATCAAGAGGGATTTCCATTAATGAATCATTGGGTCATTACAATATTCCCCCCTTAAAAAATTTCACCCTCAAAATTTCCTTTCCCCACACTAAAACAGATGTGGGTAACTTCACTTCATCATTTCCTCTAATTCCCAAGTCGCTTCTTCAAACTTGTGGTTTTGCCACAACACCTTGATGAGGGGAATTGTCTTATTTCATAGAACATTTTCTCTATGATCTAAGATCTTAACTGGTTTCTCCTCAAAAGAAAGATCATCCTCCAACTGTACCACCTCAGAAAAGAGTACATATGAAGGGTCTGATATGTACCTCCTTAAGAGGGATACATGAAAGACATCATGTACTTTGGCCATGGAAGGTGGAAGTGCTAGTTGATAGGCCACAGCCCCGACATGATTAAGAATCTCGAAGGGGGCGATGTACCTTTTACTTAACTTCCCTTTCTTTCTAAACCTCATGACCTTATTCCATGGAGTTATGCGTAGAAAAACCATGTCTCCAACCTTAAACTCATGGTAGCATCAATGGTTATCTGCATAACTCTTCTTTCGACTCTAGGATTCCTTGACATGATGTTGAATGGTTTTCACCTTCTCCACCATTTCTACGACCATTTCTGGTCAAAGCAGCTTACTTTCACTGACCTCATCCCAACATGCCGGTGTTCTGCACCTTTTCCCAAACACGGCTTCATAAGGTGCCATTTGGATGCTCGAGTGGAAACGATTATTATAAGAGAACTCAACCAGAGGAAGATGTTGATCCCATCCTCCTTTAAAGTCCATTGGGAATGCTTCCAACATGTCCTCAAGTGTTTGGATAGTCCGCTTGGATTGGCCATCAGTTTGAGGATGATATGTCGTACTGAAGTTCAGTTCAGTATCCAGAGCATTTTGAAGACTCTTACAAAACATAGAGGTGAATCTTGGATCTCGGTCAGACACAATAGATAGTGGCACTCCATTCAGTCTTACCACTTTGCTGATATATATCTGTGCTAGTTGATCCAATGAGAAATCCTCCCAAATAGCAATGAAGTGTGTAGTCTCTGTAAGACGCTCCACCACAACCCAGATTGCATTGTTTCCTTTGGATGTACTCGAATGTCCAGTGAAAAAGTACATGGTGATGTTCTACCATTTCAATTCTGGTATAGGAAATGGTTGCATCATCCCCTTATACTTTTGCCTCTCTGCCTTCACTTGCTGGCACACCAGGTACTTTGATGTATATACATCGATCTCCATCTTCATATTATCCCATAAAAAATTTTCTTTGAGATCTTGATACATCTTCGTGATCCCTGGGTGAATAGAGAAGTTTGAACTATGTGCATCATCCAAAAGTTCCTTCTTCAGATCTGAACATGATAGAACCCATATTCCTTTCCAAAATTGCACAATTCCTTCTTCATTAACATTAATCTTCGAGGATTTACCTTTTTCGATACATTCTACTTTTTCCTGAATTCCCACATCATCCTTTTGAGAATCCTTTAGCCCTTCCAAAAGAGAGAGTTGAAAAATCATTTGTGAAAGGATTGATGATGTTCCCTTATTTATGATTCCCATGTCCATCTTCATAAAGTCTAAGAAGATTGGATCCTTCTCAATTCTCATCATTGATTGAATCGCTGGGTCCTTTCTAATTAGGGAATCTGTCACCTTGTTCGCTTTCCAAGGGTGGAAATGTATTGAACATTCATAATCCTTGATGAGCTCTATCCATCTTCTCTGGTGTATATTAATCTCCTTCTGTGTGAATATATATTTAAGACTCTTGTGGTCAGTATATATCTCACATTTCTCTCCATAGAGATAATTCCAACAGATTTTCAAGGAAAAGATCACTGCCGCAAACTCCAGATCATGCGTTGGATAGTTTCACTCATGGATTTTCAACTGTCTTGAGGCATAGGATATAAATTTATTTTTCTGCATCAGCACACAACCTAAGCCCTTCTTCGAAGCATCACTAAATATCACAAAAGGATCCCCACTTGTGGGTAAAGTGAGAACGAACATAGTGATAAGCCTCCTTTTCAACTCCTTGAAGCTTTCTTCACATTCATCACTCCCAGCAAACATTACTCCCTTTCGAGTTAGCTTGGTAAGAGGGTTAGTCAATCGTGACAAATTTCTCATAAATCGTCGGTAATATCCAGCTAACCCTAAGAAGCTACGGATATCCATTATCGATGTTGGCCTCAGTTATCCCTCAATTTCATCGGTTTTGGAGGGATCCACAGATATCCCATTGATTGTGATGATATTTCCCAAGAAAGAGCCCTCCTTCAACCAGAACTTACACTTTCTGTACTTTTCATAGAGCTTCTCCTTGCGTAAAGTCTCTAGTACAGTTCTTAAATGCTCCTCATGATCCACCTTGGTTTTGGAGTTTATTAGAATATCATTTATAAAGACTAACACATGTTTTTCAATGTAATCTCTAAAGACTCTATTAATCAAGGCCATGAAGATTGTTGGAGAATTAGTGAGTCCAAAAGGAATTACTATGAATTCATAGTGCCAGTATCTTGTGTGAAAAGTAATCTTGGGGATATCTTCCTTATTTACCCTTACTTGATAATATCCCGAACGCAAGTCCACCATGGAGAAGTATTGTGCTCCACACAGCTAATCGAATAAGTCATCAATTCGTGGGAGAGGATACTTGTTCTTTATCGTGATTTTTGGAACTAACGGTAATCGATGAAAAGGCACATTGACCCATCCTTCTTCTTGACGAAGAGGACTGGTGCACCCCATGGTGAAGCACTTGGGCGTATAAACCCTCTATCCAGATTCTACTGTAGTTGTTTCTTCATCTCTTGAAGCTCCACGATAGCCATTTTATATGGAGTATTGGATTTTTGTAGAGCCCCTAGTATATGTTCAATTGAGATTTCAACATCTCTTCTTGGAGGAAGACGAGGCAGTTCCTCGCGAAACACTTCAGCGAATTCCCTCACAATTGGAATTTATTCAAGGATGGTTTTTTCCGTGGACTCAATCATCTGATCCAAATACGCATTCTCATATGGAAGTAATATCCATGCTTGAGATGATGGAACAAATGGAGAATCATCTACCTCCTTACACTTGTAATGAATCGGGGGTCGATTCTTTATGTGGAGGGTGATTTTCCTTTCACAACAATTTAAGTTTTCTCTATATAAGGAAAGCCAATCCATGCCAATAATTGCATCAAATTCCACCAGAGGGAGTATGACGAGGTTTGCTGGGAAATTCAGTCCACAGATTATAACAGGGGAGGACTTATATTCATGGGATGAAATGATTTCCCTATTTTCCATACTCAACGACATCTTCAATTCCATGATTTGTGGTGGGGTTGGGATTGTTCTACTAAACATTCGAGATATAAAAGAATGCGTAGAACCTAAATAAAAAAAGTACGTTCGCTATTCTTGAATGAATAACTAGTGTACCTGTCACCACTTCGTTGTCGAGGTTCACATCGGTAGAAGTGATGGAAAAAGCTCTTCCTTGCCACCTTAGAGGTTTTTGGTTGCCTCCAAAAACCATTAGATTAGTGCACTTATTTTCAAAATTCCCCATTTATTTGTAGTTATAGCAATGAACAACGCATTAAGGTTCAAACGGAGTGTTCCGCTCCTTTTTTGCAGCCATCAGTCTTTCTTGCCTAATGTTAACAGCTAGGTGCACCTCTCTTCCACACCTAAAGCATTTCCTTGTCCCCTTGAGGCAATTTCCAGTGTGCTTCTTTCCGCACTTTTGGCAAGTGGGGTGCTGGATCTTCTCAGCACTATTGTATTAATCAATCGGACCACCAACATTGTAGTCCACCTTACGCTTCTTGACCCCATGATACCCCTGTGATTCTATGATCTCTATTTCTACCTTGAGGGCACATCGGACAATTTCCTCGTAGCTGTCGAAGTCACGGATTGCTAATTCTTTCCGTAAGCTAGGCTTCATCCCACAAAATAAAGCGGTCATCATTGCATTTGTGGGTAATGAAAAATTCAGAAGTGTATCGTGTAATCCTTGTGAATTTTTCCTCGTACGCTCCAATAGATTCTTTTCCTTTTTTCTTGAGGGAAAGGAAGTCCCTTTCCATGTTATAACGGAGGGTGCACGTACAATATTTTTCAAAAAACATCTTCCGAGAATCATTCTATTCCAACGCCTCGATCTCCTCCTTAGGCTTCGTATTTTTGATCAATGTCCACCATTGATCAGATTCACCCTCTATACGATAAACCACCAGGAGAACCTTCTCTTGTTCAAAACATTGAAGAATGGGGAATATCTTTTCAATAGAGTTGATCCATTGTTCAACGATCGTGGGATCGGATGATCCACTAAAAGTAGGATGAATTTGTCTCATGAAGCTCTAGATAGAGACTTGTTCCTTCTTAGGGGGGTTTGGGCATTCCTCTTGACCTGTGTTTCTATTAAAATCTTGAGTTAGCTGAGAGAGAACTGTGAAAATGTTCGTGATTCCCGCTCCCATTGGATTGGGCATCTCATTAGTACAATCATCACACTGATCTTCACATCGGTTGTTAGACCGAGTCCTCCTATTACCGTCCATTGGCTAGAATAAAAGGAAAGTTAGGGGTAACACATAAAGGGTAATCCAAAGACAGAATTTTATGACTTATAAATAAACATTTATTTATTTAACTCATGAGTTTATAGGCTTAAATCTAGGCTTTTCATGATCTACTTTCTAACATATATTCTTAGGGGAATTTTTTTAATTC
Source organism: Viscum album (assembly GCA_963277665.1). NCBI lineage: Eukaryota > Viridiplantae > Streptophyta > Magnoliopsida > Santalales > Viscaceae > Viscum > Viscum album. The sequence continues at coordinate 1,757,716,247 of OY728120.1, read as the reverse complement.
CCTTAATAAGGGTTCAAACTAATCTTGTGAATTTATCAAAACATATCCCCCAAGATTGTTGTAACCAAGAGTGCAGAAAGGCCCATTGTCATGCACCAGTTCCCGTTCGAGTCTAGCTCAAAGCTGTGTTTTCGGGTTTTACCCCTAGGATACATCTGTTCCAGAGCCGCCTCTACCCGCTCGTATCCAGACATGTATGTATTTGATTGATAAACCACTCACTCAGTACATACCAAAAATTAGGTATGTTTTTATTATACTTAATATTGTCTCTAAGGCTTTACTGGGGTTTTCTAATCCTAATCCCAAAAATAAATAAACCAATCCTCTCATACCAACAATGACAACCCTGATTTTATTACAAACTTAAACATGATTTATTAAATAAACTATTCACTTGATAAAACATGGAATATCGAGAGGTATAGTGTTTTTTGGGCTTAGGATCATTACATAATGACTTAAAACATGAAATGAAACATCTTTATTGAATACTTTCTTTACATGACCACTACATTCCCTCTTACTTAGGATTGCATGGGATAACTTGAGGACATGAATAAGAAAAGGGTGAGCTATAAATCCCAGTAAGGGAATAAACATGGAATACATGAGGAGTACAATACATGTTATAAAATAGGCATATCAATAGAGAACAATAGAAATATTGACATAAAGGTATGGAAAATCATGATAATCATAACATGGAAATGTGGCAACAACACTTAACATGGAATTAGCATGAGCAAAGGACCATTGCACATGAAGCATGAGTAAATTCTAATTGCACATAAAGCAAGATTAAACCCCCATTGCACTTAAATTAGCATGAATCAACACTCATTTATCATGATGTATCATGATACTATACATTACACAATGTATTGGCGCGCTATAATGGCGCACCCTTCGTAAACATTTCATTCATGCATAAGTGTGCCACATGGATCATAAAACATGGATTCATAAAACACAATCATTTATTCCATGACAAAGGAATGTGTAATGAAACGTTATAATTAATAAGTAAATGTGCATGAAGGTGAATACCCTTGGATGAGAAATGGGAATGGTATTCACTACACAACGGCATTGGCTTAGAAAATTAGTGCAATTTCGGCAGTGAAACGGCGTGACATAAGAATTCATAAAAATGGTTGATGAGAGAGAAAGTAGTGACTCATCATATCTAAATGATAATGGACAGTAAGGGGGTCATATAGATACATGTCCCAAATTTTTTAATGTAATTTAGATTCATGATACAAAAGTATTGCTTTAATGTAAATGAGGAGAGAGAAGTTCCTTTCGGAATTTCATCACAGTAATAGGTGAACATGGGAAGCATTTAATGAGAGATAAAGGGGTCTCCCATCATTCAAAAAATAAGAGGGTAGTCTGGGGGAGGTGAGAGACCATGCCCCATCATTTATAATTGAAACTAAAATGGTATAACAATATTATGAAAATTGGACAAAAAGGTGAACGGAAGAAAACCCTTACTTGGAAGTGTGCTTCTAAAGGCTTCAGAGAGGCTTGAGAGAGGCTTCTTGGGATCTTGGGGAACCTTGGGAGGATTCTAGAGAGAGTAGGGTAGAGGTTGGATGAAATCAAAAGGCTTTGAGTGATGAGGAAGTTGGATCTTGGGTGGGTTTATATAGGAAAGGTGAGTGAATTCTATATTATTTAGGTTTGGGACCCCTTACATTAAAATAATCCAAACCACAAATCAGCTCATGAGTTTTGCCATGGTTTTTGGCAAATGGAAGAGGAAAAAAATATTTTATAAGGCCAAATTCCTATCTTCTTAAAATAATTTGGTTTCTTATGTAGAGGTGAGTCACACTTCCATGGAAAATAATTTAAAAAGGCAAGATGTTTAATAAGTCTTGAGGGGTCCATTAATGATTTTTAAAATAAGTCAAAAAAACCAAAAATCACATTATTTTAATGTTAAAACATATATTGTCCTAACATAAAGCTTATAGTATTTTAAACGGTATTAAATTTTTACCCAAAAATTTGACTCTCAGAAAATTATAAAAAATTTATCGTTGGATAATTTCGATGACCTGATTCTAGAAATAACATTTATTTTCTCTAAATAATTTTCTATATATGTTAATTTTCACTTTTAAAATAAAAACTGACATTTATAAAAAATTCACGGGTTTTGACAAAAATTGCTTTCAAACCTTAATAAAAATTAAAATTGCCTTTATAAAATTGTAAGATCATTTATATTTAATAAAAATTAATTTAATAATAATAATAATATTTTATTAAAGTAATATTTAATTAAAAATTCCATTAATTCATCAAAATATATTTCTTATATGAATATTAACTAAAAAATACTGCTTGTTCTTTAAAAAAACTATTTACAAAGTGTCAATATTTACAAGAAGGTATATTCATTATTATATACAAAAAATAATATACAAGAACATATTACTAGAGATTTGTTACATAACCCCTTAAAAAATCCGCATAAGACCTAAGGATAAGGTGTGCGATGGTGACAGACTCTTGGTGTGGCTCGGATAACATCGGTCTACTGGAAATCTCTATCAGCTTCCACATTTCCCGTAGACAGTCTCATTCTAGCTTGACATGATGAAGCTTAGCTTGGGCTTGGTTGAGAGTGATGCACAGAGATGCCACCACTTTTCCGAGCTCCGATAAATGGGTTTCGTATGGAGAAATTCTACTGGATGAGGTCATCACTTCTTTTGTCTAAGTAAATTGGATTTGTTAAAGCCCTATATTTATACAAATCATGTGATCACTATTCAACGGCTATATTAGCAACGGTCAAAATTCATAACATAAAACCAAAGAAGTTGAAATTTTATATAAACATTTTACATAAAGTGACATTTAATTAGATGAAGAGGGATTTCCTTTAATGAAACATTGGGTAATTTCAATACTGCTTCACACAATGTGTATATCACATATATGGGACTGATTCGATGGAGGGAGTATCACATCACTCATTTCATGTGATTTAACTACATGTTATCTATGATGCGTGATAAACAATATCCCCATGATCATTCCACATTTATATAAAAAGGTTTCACATATTCAATTTTACAAGTCAAAAAACAATTACAATGTTAGGAAGACATGTTTGGGGGTCTTCATGAAATCATGTCACCTATTGTAGAGGATTTTTAGTGATTAAAAAAGACTTGTATAAGGCCATTAGACATATCAAAATGTTCAATCAAAGGAACTTTTCACGAACAAAATGGAATGTCAAAGGGATTTCGTGTGATCAAGAGGATGATTAGATGTGTCACATAACCCCTTTTCATAAAAAAACATAACTTTTCCTCTCAGGAGTGTACTACCCTATTCAACCATTTTTTAAAATACCTTTATTTTTTTCCATTGATTTTCCATTAGGGAATCTCATTATTGAATTAATGAGTTCGAGTAACTTTACATGATGATAGTGACACACCAAAATTCTTTCACATGCCATGGATGATATTCCACTAAGTATATTGTGCAATCGTTGAACTGATCAAGTGATCCATAAGAGCAATTCTCATGAAAATCAATATAACTTCCATCACATGAATCTTCTATCCAATTTAGATTTTATTTAATATTGAAATTTAGGTTAATTTCAAGAACTTGTCGATTGATGTGGGACATGATTAGAGGAATTCATATAATGAAGGTTTTTATAATCAAGAAGACTTGTTGGAAGGGATTTTTATAATGATTTGGGATGTTTTTTGGGGATTTGTATGATCAGAAGGGTTCTCTAAAGGGTCTTCACAAGATCATTATCAAATCATGCTAAACACATAATCTGAACGCATGAAATTTCAAGGGTCTTGTGATCACATGTACTCCTAGGGGTAAAATGATCTATGTAACCTATAAAAATGATCTATAGGTATCCAAGATACTCCATTCTTTATTTTTAAGTGAAATAATGCCTAGGCTTCTAGTATTTATTCAATAATCAAATTTTTGATCCTCATTTAGAGGGAGTTTACTGTTACCATTACCAAAAGTGTTTTTCCATTTCAATTTTTCTTTAATGATATATGTTTAATATTTTCCACTTATTTACCTTTTGTTTCATATGGATTTTCCGCAAAATATATTTTAAATACTCTCATTCCATTTTATTTCGAGGGTTTAAACCCATGTCAATCAATCAAAAACTTTTCACTATGAATTCATTATCTTTTATGGGAATAATTTTTTTTGTAATGCCTTTCCCCAACTAACACTCTATAGTTACTTATATTGATTGAATTATGCTTAAATAGATTCTATACATTGATTAATTTGGAAAATTACTAACCCAACCACGTACCATTACTATATAAAGTTTTATCATGAGGGATGATTATATATAAATTTTTTCTTTTTATTGATTATAGAAATTTTTTACATAACCATTTACCCCTTAATATATATAGTGTTAGTTTGAGGGATTATTATATATAAAGTCAATCCATTTATTAATTGGGGAAAATTATTGACATAAAAATACACCTCAACTCTATATGGTATTTGTTTAAGGAATGATTACACTGAAAGCCATTCTATTTTTTGAATGGAGAAATATTAAAAATCCTTATACATGTTATTACAATATGTTCTTTATTGATTATTATGTGACGATGGTTATTCGTTATCTATATTATTCAATACTTTATATGATAAATTCATTATACTTAATTATAAATGTTCAGGCCATAGTATAGATATCCCCACGATGCATTGGTTGGCTATAGAAGACAAACTATATTGGATATTCAGGGTTACGACTGCCCAAAAAAATATTTTCTAAACCAAGGGTCTTGATAGGAATATCATGATTTCCTTGGCTTAGTGTGAGAAATTAACTATACAAAATTAGGAATTTCATCAATATGGAACTAGTTATTACTATGCATTTTATATTTCATTTCCATTATTTTCAATGGAAATATTATTCTTTTATTATCAATATATTGTATAATTATCTTGAAATAATATTTATGCTCCTTTTATGCTCATCATTGATATTTGATTATAATCAAATACATTAACCCTTACAGAGTGTTTGAGATTTCTCTTATAATGTTTACATTTACCAAGGTTATGAATAAAATCATTACACATGATATATATAATGAAATTTCTTGTATGAATATTTTTTGGAGTTTAAGGCTTATAATGGATTATGTAATTTCTTATACAATGGAACAAATGTCCATTTTATTATGTTGACTAGGGATTTATTATTTAAAAGTTTTCATAACATTATAAAACTTTAAACCTTAAATGTATTTATTGATGTGACTCAATATTTATTGGTGATATTATAAATATTTATGGTTAAAATTTTGTATCCTCGTTTTATTTTAAAGTCGATATGTAAAAAGTTATTTATTCATATTGTACTTAAGGAGTGCAGGTTACAGGAATCACAATTGGTATCAAATGATTGTTAAAATCATCTTAAAGATTATGACGTCATTAGTTAAGGATAATTTAAGAGTTATAAATATCATTAATGTTTGATTTGTTAAGGTTTATACTAATCTCAAATGTACAGATAAATAATTATTTTCGATGAGGAAATATTGAATATTGTTGGGATTATGATAAGAGAAGATTTGTGAAACCCCCATGGCTAATCTAAGGGAAAAGTATATTTATAAGATAACATCCTAATGTTTTATTGAAATATAAATTGTGTGGTTCTCCAAGAAATCACATTTTCATATTGATATTGTAATGTGGATGTGATAGTGTCATATATTCACTAGGGGTAATCACCTATAAAAGGACAGTTCAGTAACAACTCAACCATCACTCGAGTGAATGATGAGTGGGCCTACGTTCTCACACCTAGATATATACTCCTTCCGAATATTTTTTTAATGAAATTATATTTTTAGGAAATTATAAAGTATTTATGAAATTAAATAAATTGTTTATGGAATAATAGACATAACGACTTAAACATACTTATATTCAACTAAGAGTGAGTTAAGTAGAACAATAAGCTAATGTAATATTTTAAAAGAGTATGATATTTTAATGTTGAATTTTTCATTTAATTATCATAGAATAATTATATAATGGTTTCCATCACTAATTATTAACACCTTTTGGTTTCCATAATGGAATGATTCTGAAGGAACCTTTTCAACAATGGATTATATGCATAATTTTGAGATTGTACCAATAGGAAACCTAATGAAATAAGAGACAGAGAGAGAAATCTTGTGATTAATCTAAAACCACTCTGAATAATTATGATTAAGAACCTGTGAATAGTTGAATACCCAAATAAACCAAAGAATAGAAAGGCATTGAATCTTATAAATTTGAGGTAAAAAGATGATGAAGGAAAGAGTGTTCAATTTTCCACATGTTAATAATGTGGTAAATAACACATTACTTTTAGCTAGAAGAGAATGTGAATTTACCATAGATATGAATATTAAGTCCATTAAGATAACAGGTGAAAGAGAAATGGGGGATCTATATAAATTCATTGATTTAATTTCATGGAAATTGGGTACTATGAAAATCATTGTACAAATGAAATAAACTATTAGGAAAATAGTCACTAAGAACCACATAGACCATGAGAATATAGAAAATTCTTTGAAATTAGTACAATTAAAAAGGATAATGATTTTTAACACTATATTTAGCAATATGTTATGATATTTTAGTCTTCATTAAATATTGTATATTAATTTATAAATAAAAACATCTGGTGGTGGGATTATTTTTAAAATTTATTCAAGGTTTTTGGGATGTAACGTCATACAAATCGGGTTTTTTTACTATAATTTGATGTGGTATTAGGAATGGATTAACTATTTTTTCAGTGGGTACAAGTCAATTTTAATATTGGGAAACCTCACTACATGTCATAAATTAACCCATGATAATCTATATATGTGGTCTAGGAAATTATTTTCTAAATTAATTTTATTATATTGGTGTTGACATCAAAATATGAGGTTTTTAATTTCATAAATAATATTTTTGATATCTCATTAGAAAATAAACTTTTGATCATATCTATATCATGAATACACTCAACATTTTACCTTAGAGAAAAAAACTAAAAATTTAGAGGATGAAATTTATTTAAGGGGTGGGGGAAAAACACCCCTCATTAATGATCATATATATATTATTTCCTTTAGGAGCTAATGTGTTTGATTGGTTGTGACACATAAAACACTGAACCAAATAGAATTGTGAAATAATATATAACCATTAAAATTTAGTAGTGGAATTGGAAGGTAAAAATATATGTAACCAAATTATTCAATATTTATAGATAAAAAAATAAATGTTAGTATATATGTTAGGCATTAATAAATTAAAATACTTTATCTGAATAACTAAGAAGATTTATTTTCTCCTTTAAAATATATCCCTTATAAGAAATGAATTTTACTATATTTTTATATGAATCAAAAATTACTATGGATAAAATATTTTATTTATATTAATATTATATTGACATTAATTTAATTATTAATTGACATGAAATAAGAATAATAATAGTCAATATTTGTTTAAAAGATATTTTCCTTTGAAATTGTTTTCAATTATATTTTTATACATATAATTAGAAGTAAAATTGTAATATTTTGGTTTTTTATTTTTAAAAGTAATAATTCTTTTTAGATATATAATGTTAATATTATTCGAATATGGTTTTTAGGTATTTTTCTGAAATTGTTGATTTTTAGGTGAATAGTGAAAATGTAGTTTTTACTAAAGCTATAACTTTTATGAATTTATCATCATATAAGAATGAATAATAAGTTCATAAAACCATTTTATTGAAAAAATATGTATTTAAGGAGTATTAATATAATTTTTTAAATAAAAGTTTGGATTTATAAAACCTATGTTTAGCATTTTTAGGATCTATGTAATATTTATCAATAAAAGAAGCTATTTTTGGTCTTTTCTTTTAATTAAATATTATTTTGTTAATATTTGGTTTTATTTTGATATAAAATTAACATAAAATTTACTTATTTTATAATAATTTTTTTATCTGGATTTCCAAATACATTGATAATTTTATCCTACATATAGATTTTAATATTAAAAAGATAGATTTACTAAAAACCTATTTTTACACATTGCATGTGCTAATAAGGAATTTAATTTTATATTATGGATATAAATTTTAATTGATAAAATAGATTAAATATTTGGAATAAGTAGATTTTTTTTATAAATGCCATTTTATTTCTATTCCTTAAATGTAAATTACCATCGGTAAAACTTATTACCATGGTAAAACAAGAACTGGTAAATGTTAATGTTCTAAGAGTAATCGAATTAAAAAATGTTTTAAAAATGTGTGAAAATGATTGGTTTAAGGTATAATTGGACTAATATAATCTCCAAATCAATTATTTTCTTTTTTTGGTTCCACTTGACAAGTGAAACATGTGATATATTTTTATTAATTTCAAATATTTAAAAAAATGTCAGTTTCAACACTTATAAAAAGGGCCTTTGACCACCCCATTTAATACAACTCAAAAATTTAGTTTCTTTTTTAAATTATGACATTAGTTATTACCCTATAATACCATTTCACCACATTAATCTTATATATAGAAGATATTATCCTAAGCCAACCCTTTCAAAGGAGTTCTCCAAGTGAAATCCCAAGTCCTCAACACATGCAACAATTCTTCCTATTTTATTTTATTTTATATATTTCTTTTCCAAATATTTTTTCTAATTCATATATAATGAAACAATTTTTTTTATAATTACAATTTTATTGTTGGAAAAAAATATTAACCACGTCTTCCCTTTTCCATTGAGGAAAAACAACATTCAAGCATGTTTGTGGACTACCGCATATAAGAAGTGTCATGTTTCATTTTACTGTACCAAATATAATGAATAATATTAATATATAATATAATAAATAATTATTATATTCATAATTTATTATAAATTCTGAAATTATAAATCATATTATACATTTCCCCCATTCTATGGATAATTAAATAATCCACCATGAGTACTTGGGGACTACCACCTCCATAAAATGATAGATTTATATATATTTTTTATTTTCATCACCAAAACTCATGGATAGTCTTGGGAATGGGTTTAATATATATATAGATATATATATATATATGATTTTTATAAAATTATTAAGTGGTTTTAAGACAAATTGGACATCCTATTAATAATTTGATCAACAAAAAACATTGGAAAATTTGACCCTCTAAAAGAGCATTTTACAAGGAAGAATGATATATTTGTACAATGTAATAACATAAAATAAGTCATATTTTTCTTTTAATTATTTGAAATTATTATATATCATAACAAAAAATTGTAAATAATTACATTTTTATACAGATATAAATATATGATAACTAAATCAATGTATACTGATTCCATAATTATGGCATGTTCTTGTTTGGTATAGTTTATCCACCTCTTTGAAAAATGATATAAATTTATATCATGGTTTAATATGGGAATTTAGTTTATATCAGTATATGATAAATAATAAAATAAATTTTTTATTTTATTTCTATAATGGTAACATTAATAATAAACTAATTAGTTAATATTCCAATATACGTTTGTGGAAAATCAGTGAAACATTCTCATCATCAATTTTATCTTTAAGGATAACAACAATAATATCCTTAGAATGAAATTATAAAATTATAAATAATTATATAAAATAAATTACCATAAATTTTATGATCTGGGAATAATGTTTATTGTGATAATAATGAAGAGAAACACCTCTATTATGAAACTAGTTCAAAATTATAATGTTTGATCACACCCAATATTGAAAATAAATAACAACCAACTAATATACATGTAGAGGATAGTTATAAATGAAGTTTATAATGGTATAAATATATGAATTTATTTCTTAAATATATTATTATGATATTTATTTTTTTATATAGGTTATTCAAGAACATTAGTGGATGTTAGTGATTAAAGCATGGGGTTTCATTTCTAAAATTTAATTTCCTGCAACATATTTCTTATTATGCCCCATGTATTCAATAAAAAAACGTTTATAATAAATGTTTAATACTTTTTTACCAAGATCCTATAGTTATTTATGATATTTAATGTTTTACTTGAAATAATATACTTTATGGGAATTTTATTCAAAGTATTCTAATGATGTAAGGGTTTTGGTTAACTCAATTTTCTTCTATTGAGTTATAAACATTCTTATTTGAACGATTTTTCCAAGGATTATTTATTATATATAATTACTATTTTTTATTATTAATTTTATTCTACAATTCTACAGTTTTCCTTTACTACCACACTATCAATTGATTATTACCACAACAATTATATAACTTGTAATGGTTCTCTATCTCAAAATTTAATTCCTTGAGATATGTTTATTTTTTACATCATTTTATATATAATATGAAATAATTTCACCCCATTTTATATTTTATATAATTATTCTCTAATTATTTATTTTATTTAATGATCTATTTTAAATTCTATTTTCAATGGATTTTGAGTTGAATGTTTATATGATTATAAGGGTTTTTGTCTTACATTCATTACCCAGAGACTTTTTTTATATTACAAACCACCAATTAATTCATATTTTTCATTCAATAAATGATCTAACTTGAGTATAATGAATATATTTCAATGAATTATAATTTATTTTCATGGTATTCCTCTCTTGTTATTTTAATTCTTACATTCCCATTACTGTAAAGGTTTTTAAATCACAAAATATCCCCATTAATATTTGTTTTATATTCACCACCTGTTTAAATTTTATGGTGTATATATTGGTAATTTAATAACTTATAAATCCTTTAAAACTATTTTATTTTGTGTTATTAAACACTAAAAAATGAATCACTTCCATCATCTTATCAAATCACCCTTTATCAGAGGCATAATTTTTCATCCAATTTATTTCCACTGTGAACACTGTATATTTCCTTCCTGTTATACAATGACGTTGACCCATATTCCATACATTGATTTATTGGTAAAATTATTAATATGTACATTTAAAATTACTAAATATGGTTTAATCTTGAGGTATGCTTACATAGAAAGGTAATCCATTTATTTATTAGAGAAATTATGGATTTAACAATATACCCATTACTTTATATGGTTTAATTTTGAGGGATGATTACATAAAATATATTCCATTTATTTATTGTGGAAATTATTTGAATAAACATATAACCCTTACTATATACAGTTTTAGTTTGTGGGATTCTTACGTGAAAAAATATTCCATTTTTTGATTAGAGAAATTTTAGAAATCTTCACCCTCATTATTCCAATAGAGATGTTTATTAGATACTAAGGAATAATGGTTATATATTTTATATATTATTAATTAATTCATATAATTAATGAATTTTACTTATTTAGTGATTAGTGGGGCGTAGTATAGAAATCCCCTCAACGAATTAATATGTCTCATGGGATAGACTAGTTTGTGTATTTTGGTGTATTCCTACCCTAAAAAAATATTTAATAATCATAGGGCCTTGACGGTAAGGTCATTATGCCTAAGAATATAATGTCTTATATCAAGGAATATAATTAACTGACTAAAAATATAAATTCCATATCTAAGGAACCATATATTATTATTCATATGATATTTTCATTTTCATTTTTATCCAATAATATAATATTTTTTAGTTTAATTCTTTTATGAATTTTTTAGCAATCCATTTTTCCATATTATTTGTTCTTATCGCATTCCTAACGGTGAGTTTTGATTACTATCAATTACATTTTCTATTATTAAGAATTTTACCTCACTCGTTTAATTTTTCCTTTTACCTATGTTATGAATACATTTATTACACATGATATTTTTGTTAGAATAGATTTTGTGGTGAATTTGTGGAAGATGTAGAAGAATTTCTAGGTATTAAGTAGTTTCTTATATAGTTATAAAAATGTTCATTTGATGAGAATAAGATGAAATTTTTTAGTTAAATATTTTTCCTAAAAATATAAATAACAAACCCTAAAGTTTACTTCAATATTTTGTGACTCAATATTCTTGGGTGATATTTTAACTGTTGATGGTTAAATTTCGGTTACGTCAGTTAATTTCAAGGTCAGTTTATAAATAAGTTGTTTATTCAAACCAGATTCTGAGAGTGATGCTCTAGGGTATCACGTGTTTGGTATATGTAGTACATTCTAATGATATCCAAATGATTTTAGACATATTATAACATTACTTATAAATAAAAATGTACATCAATACATTATAGGTATTTTAAAGGATTAATGTTTTTATAAGAAAATATTTACAATACAAAATTGGAAACTAAAAAATGTTATCACTATTTTATTTTATATATTGAGCTCTTAAAACCCATTCAAGCTGTTAAATCTGATTGGTATAACCTAAGGAATACCTAAAAAAAGGAGAGATCTAAAAATACAAGTAATATAATAACTTTGATAAGGAAATATAACATGCAAGTCAAAATTATAACATCATATCATAAAAGAAAAGGCACACGAATGACCACATGGAAGAGTAACATTAAAAAATGGTATTCTAGGATCATGGAATCCTAGAAAATGTGAAATAAAAAATATATTACATTATCATGAGTCAATTCTAAATTCCTAGAATATATCACATGACAAAAATGACCCATAATGATTTTGGTTCATTCCATAATCCCATACATGATATCTCATGAAAGTATAACATTAGCCAACACATTGGAGCAGTATCTGGGGGAACCCATCAAAATGTTTTCATGATCAATGTTTTCCACATAATGGAATAAATTATAATTTATTACATAAGAAATATCCATCAATATAAAATGGGTTGCATAATATTTATTCATATTATAAAAAAAGAAAATTTCATAATAAAGGAATTTGAGAAATGATCATAAGGAGTGTATCATCATGTCAAAGGGATAATAATCTATGTATAAATATGTGAGAAATATTTAGGAAATTTGTTATAAATCCATAATGTTAATGGTTATTATCATTAATCAAAATATTATTAAAAATATTAAGAATATTCTTGATGAAAATAACCTTTTCACTTTGAGTAATGATAAAGGATGGAATCTTAGATGGAAATTGATTTTGAAAGGGCACTTTAAACATTTATTAGTGAAAAAATACATTAAATTTCAAAAATACATATTTAAAATCTAATTTTTTTTTTCAAAATTAGAGAAAATATTTTTAAAAAATATTAAATTTAAAACACAAAATGATTATTTAAAACATTGGGTGTCCACAATGACATAAAATTTCTGTTTATGTTGAATACATTTAGAAAAAAATATTCCTTTCACATTTTTTATGAAAAGTCAGAAAGTATTTTTTTTTGAAAAAAATAAGAAGTTTCTTTTTAAAATATTTTATAAAAATATAATGAAATGTAAAAATGACTATAAAAATCATATTAAATTATTTTTGAAAATATTTTTAGAAAACAAGAATTTAGAAGAAAAAGATTTTCAACTGAAGAGATAAATAAAGTAATATTAAAAAAACAGTTTCATAAATAATTTTTCTTATCATAGAGAGAAAAATTGAACTACTACATTAAAATTTCATTAATAACCAATGGGGAGGAACATTAAATGGGTTTATTATACAATGATAAATAATTTCTATCAATGGAAATTTCAGCATAAACAATCTCGATTAGAAAAGAGATTGAAACATAAACCCTCACCATTTCAGAAACTAGGGAATCATAAAATGTCATGAATGAAGTTGATTAAATTTAACTTAAATTATAAATAAATAGGAAGGAATCAAGATATATTATGTAATGAGGAACATCTATACACCATTTAAAACAAATTAAGAGGATAAAAGAAAATGTGTCTCACAGAAGGAAGTTTGGGATGAAACCATTACAATGTTCTTATCATTAAGGTGTGAGTTAATCAATGTTGTAGCTATGTGTAAATTTTTTTGATCCACACAAATAACTTTTGAATAAAGATATAAATCAATACAAATTCATTTCACAAATAATTTTTTAATAATATAACAAATAAAGTAGGCATATGTCACAATGAATAGAAATTCGGTTAACAAACCCCATACCTAGAACTTCCCATTTGTTGAGAATTATTTAACCTCATGTATTGTGGCTTTAAACATGTAATTTAATTATAAATGAATAATAATATTATTTATAATATATGATCATTTTATTACATATTATTACCCTTTCATGAATAATATTTTATTATCACTATGGTTTCAGGTGTTAATTTCCTTTTTTTCTCCTACATGTTTTGTCATAAATGTTATCGATAATTAACATAGGATATAGATACATAATCCCTAGAATTATATTTGTAGCGTCACTAATTGTTTTAACGGTATTGACTATTAAATTTTGGTTAAAATTCTTTTAAATGACCCTAATAATAACACATAATGTAGTCAAGCAGGTCACTAGGCCATCTAGGGATCATTTGGAGACCGAAGACCTAGAAATTAAAAAAGTTATTGGGCCTCATGGTTAGTAGAAACTGTACATCCTAAAATGATATGTCTCCATAAACCATGTGGTTTCGGATAGTGGAGACCTGGGGGCCGTACAGTTTGTCTATAACCATGTGAACGTAGGAGCATGACCGTTCAATGTTGCAGACTTATAGGACAGAGTGGTTTCACACAATTAGATAAACCATGTGCCTTACCACACGAGATTCCTCTATGAAGAATTAACTTGCACATTATTGGAATATGGTTTTTCCATAAGTGATTCTAAACAACGTGCCCTTGTTTTTTTGGGTGAAATTTTATTTTTACCCCTATATGATGATTTTAAACCTATATTTTCTTTTATATTCCTTCTCGAAGTGATCCTTTCTCCTCTTCTATGCAGTGAGTTCCTCCTACCCTCTATATATGTTTTGATATGTATCCTTTATCGAGTAACCAAATCACTCACTATCAAAAGAAGCATAAAGCCCTTATAAATATCATCATTTCCCATGCTTCTATTTATGTTTCCTCCTTCATTCATTTCACATTTTAGGTGTAATAATTTTCAATATATTTTTATGGTGTTGGATAATTTATTCATTTTATTTTATTATAGGTTGATTCATGCATTGAAAGCAGATGATCAGTGAACTACTACATAGAGTCAGGTGGTTTGGGTATTTCCCACTTGTTTCACTGTTTTTCAAATGATGTTTCATTGTGCCACTGATCAGACCCTTCCAATTATAATTTAATTTGGTTTAATAAATTAATTTAATAGGTTTCTCATGTCGTATGTTACCATAACCTATGGAAGAAAACAAACATTGTTTGTTTTCCTTGTCTTTGTCCACCACTGTGGGTGTTCCCACCATTAATGGCTCAATATCACATATCTTGAGTTGTTGATCACATTATGTGTATTCCACCATGATCAAGGGCCTTAAACCTATAAATTGAATGGGGATTAATGGTAATCCATGAGAATAAATATTTGAGCTTCATGCCTCACTCATTGTATTTAAATTATTACACTTGGAACTTATCATATATTCCACATGCCTTATATTTAATTATGTATTCATGTTGTCTGAATTCCATGCATAAAGCCCTATTTAATTTCTTACATATATGCTAAGTCATGTGCCTTATGTTAGTGCTATATTTTTTTCTTATTTATTAAATCCATAATGTATTAGCATGATTTGGATGTTACGCTTGGGATAACTTATTAGAATATGGGTTTTAATGGCTTATTGATGAAATGTAATTGTGTACCCTATATCTTATTGAAGACTTGTAATTTTCTATTGGTTGGGAGAGAATATGAGTGCTGATTTAAGGATTATGTGGATGGACTTGTTGTGTTCGATTAGGACCAACGTGAAATTCAGAGAGAAACACATTGGATTTCTATGCATGAGATCTCTGGGCAGTTAATTTATACTTGTGACTGACAATGGTTCCCTTAGGGTAAAATTGAGGATGAACCCATTCCTAATATGGCTACGCCTTGCCTCAGGTGATACCTGGTCCCCTATGTGAGATACTTAGTATGGACATAGAGTCACTATATCATGAGTGATATAATGGACTCCTTTATCAGATTCCATGGAAGGTCGCGGTGGTATTGGTCATATATGAGACACCTGTAGAGACCCATTGAATTCTTAATAGATCACTTTGGATGGGATCAAGACTCAAATCTTAGTTTTAAATAAATTCTTGCTTTCTTCTTATTTATATTGTGATCATGGTTATTTGATGAGATGAGGATGATACTACCAAGAACAATCATAATATTGGGGTATAATTTCTTTTGTTTCCCTATATACCATGGTCCTTTTGTACATATTATCAAATGATCAAGCACCTTGCTTCAGAATCTAGAAATAGGCCGAAGTAGGTGTTATCAGTCGGGTATATTTTTAGTAACCAGTGACAAAGAGGTTATTTAATTCGTTATTTATTACCCTATTTTATTTTTGATAGTCATAGAACACTATAATTTATATATTACACAAAATAAAATGCCCTAGACTCCATGGGTTGAGGTCTACTGTGATTTTATCTAACATAATGCTTGGGCCACCTTAGGTAGACAAAGAGACGTTATGATTGTAGTTATCGATAAAGGGAAGTGTGGAGATTCATATTATTTAATGATTTATATATTTTGGATGGGTTTGGGTGTAGAGGACCAAGCCTATTCTCAATATTCTTGTTGTAGTAGTTTTTGGTCTTTTTGGAATTTTTGTATAGCTTTCAGTATATTCATGTATCTCCCATTACCCTCTACTATCATTTTGTATAGTACCATGAACATCATCCTCACTGTATCTACTATTAATATTCTGCTTTAGCCATTTATTTAATTTTTTAGCATGGTCTATTGTTTCTATTATACTACTTAGACTATTTCTAATTTTTTATTAAACTGTTTTTCTACTCTAATCTATGAGGGAATAATCTCCCCATGGGCACAACATAGGTCCTCAATTCTAGTCAAAAGCCTCTAGTTTTCGAAGAGGATTTCTTGAGTTCATTGGCCATAATCTTGAGAACCATTATGTGGAACTCAGGGCAGGATGCTACAAAGTGGTATCAGAGCCTCTTTCCTTTTTTCTTACTATTTGGGTTTAGATAAGAGTGTAGGATATAATAATTTTTTTATGAGCCTAGGACTTGGAGTATCTAGACCACTTACATGGGAAACCCAAATTTCCTGGGTTGGGTAATTAATGTTTCTTCTTGTACTATTACATTTTCATGGATTTAATTTATGGGTGATTTAGTTTGTTTATTCTGATAATATTTTTGATATAATTATTGATATTTTTGTATTCCTCCTACCATCTCTCAATGATATGATGGTGTATCATGAATTAATCATACAAGGAACCCTAGGATTAAAACATTCATGCATTATTCCATTCCATATTTATATTTCATTATGCATTGCCAATTTTCTCTGTGATTTCTATTTGTGCCATGGAGTTCCTGATTTTTTGTGTCTATATAATTGAGACAATTCTTCTTACTAGAACGTGTTATGATTTGGATTAAGTGGATACCCAATTTAAATTTATGTTTTTTATAGGACCTTTTATATTGGTATGGCAATCTAAAAAATCAATCATGTAATAGGAATTGAAATACATAAATGAATTGAAACAAATGCCACATTAAAAATGAAATGGTCACCGTTTATGAGAAATGTGAGACCATGAACCTAACCGTAGCCTAAGAAATAGACAATAGTCTGTGTATTTTGTGCTTTATTAGTTACCAATTCACTCTCATCTAGACTTGGATCTTGGATAAGGCTAAAGATTATAAATCTTTTATAGGCAGGCTTTATAAATTTCATCCTTTATCACTTTCCTTCACTTTTTTTCCTACCTTTTATAAATCCTATATGAGGTGTGTTCTTGGAATTGGTATAACTATTCAGCCTAGATGACCTCATGTTTTACTCTAAGAGAGTGGTAATGAACATACTCTAGAGATTGTGGGAACTGATCCCCCCTTACCTCCTATTGCACTGCCCAAGGTACCTCCTAATGATATTCCACTAGGCACCCCTACCTAGATCTTTGATAATCTTATATGGTTCATACTATCTATTCATTGTGCTCCTCTACCCGCCCCTACTATAGAAGAGATGACTTGGGGCATTCAGAAATAGCATCCTCCAACATTCCTCTGGGGATGCAGACCTCATGTTGTAGAGTCATGGCTTGATGACATGGTAGTTATCATAGAACACCTTGAGATTCCTCCAAGGTAGGGGGTAAATCTCATTACCTAGTTATTACTTGATTATACCAAATACTGATGGGACATCATCTCTTAGATTGAGTGTCATCAGGGTATGATCTTAGAAGACTTCTAGATGTCCATCTATAGGCACTTCTTCCCACAGACTCTGAAGGTGGACCACACAAGGAAATTCTCGCATCTTAAGCAGGGCGCTATGACCATTCTTGAGTATTCTATTGATTTCATTGAGCTTTAGTGTTTCACACTATCTCTAACTGGTGATGATTTGAGGAATGTGAGCCTATTTTAGGTTGTTCTTGGGTATGTTTTACACTTTTAGGAGAACATAATTTTGTTAACTACCATTATATAAATAGTGATCCATTCTCTAATTATATAACAAAATCTTGGAGTTGTTTAGAAATATGAGAAAGGGCCATTATATTTCAAGTTAGGGCGACGACTCATCCAGAAGTAGGAAACAACATTTATAGGGTCCATGTGGGGGAATTTATAGCAATGTAACTTGTACTGATTACTCTACCGTATGTCCCTAGTGTGGTAGACTAGTCTATAAGAAGCCTTAGTACTAGAGGAACCTGATTATGTGTCAATATTTTATCAACATGGGTCCCCTAAAGCACTTCTATCAGTCATTTTTTCCACCATCCAGTTATCAAAGATCCAAAATGACACCTCATTCTGGTACAAGATCTATGAATCCATATCATGTTTGGAGTTGGTCTTCCATCATTTGATTAGGATGAGGTAGAAGTGGCTGTGGATGAGGTAGTCAGGCTCCAGAGCCTCAACTTCAATAGGTTAGATATACTCAAGATAGTCTAGAAGCATCTCTAGGCTTTAGTTTAGGCCATATTTTTTTGTAGCTGATCCAACTCTAGTTGAGCAGAGTATAAGGCCATCTATAGTTAGAGGTACTATTCTAGTAGACACTTATTTAGGTTCTTCACTTTTTGATACAAGTGCATCACACTCTTTTATATCATCTATGGTTGTTGAAAGTTCAAGTATTGTTGTTGAGTACTCCAATGATTCCATGTCTCTCTACACGCCATTATGAGTAAGATCAAAGGGAATAATCATGTGTTAGGAGTTCCCCTTGATAAATGTGGGTACAATTTCTTTACCCTTAATATGTCTGGCTTCAAAATCATTCTCGATATCGACTGCTTGTATCTTATAATGCCCAAGTGTATTTCTATCACTATTGAGTGTCTGTCACATCACCTAAGGGAGACATATATATCCATTAGGATGAATGGGATATTTATGATGATTGATCTATACCCAAGCGAACTAGGCTTGGCGGAGTGACAACCAGCTCACTAGTCTATTTATGAGTGATCAGGGAATGCAATTAGCAGAGTTACCTATTACTGTGGATCCTTTTAAGGACATATTTCATAATGATTTCTCTAAATTAACTCCTAATAGATAGTTTTATTTCTCCATAGATCTAGTTCTAGGTGCAACACCACTGTCCATTCCCCCTTATAAGATGTATCCTACATAGCTCTGGAACTCAAGAAATATCTTGAAGATTTCGAGGCAAAGTGTTTTATCTGAATCAGGACATCTCCATGGGGTTAACTTATCCTTTTATCAATGAATTTGGATGGTAACTTGATATTTTTCTAGGATTTCTAATGACTAGAAAACTTACGATGAAAAACTGGTATCCACTTCCTTCGATAAATGACCCCTTTGACTAGCTCTGTGGAGTGACTGATTTCTCCATGATTTATTTGAGGTCTGACTGCTATCCGGCGTGAGTGAGGCAATCAGACATGCCATATACAATGTTATAGAGAAGGTATGGTCTGTACGTGTATCTAGTTATTCCATTTAGTACAATGAATTCACCAACAAGATTCATAATGTTAATGAATCAATTATTTCACCTATACCTTGTTTCATTTATTATGGTGGTATTCATAGATGTCATCTCATCAGTCTTGTGCACCAAACATGACCATGGAAAAAATGAGATTTTGATGAGTACACTGAGAGAGAATAGGATATATGAGAAGCTTATTTAATGAAACTTTTAAATCATAAAGGTTTACTTTTTGGGTGAAGTCATATAAGAGGTAGGCGTATTAGTTTAGAAAAAGAAGGCAAGTGCTATTGTTTCGTAGGAGTGGCCCAAGAATCTATATGAAATTCAGAACTTCTTTGGGATAGCTATCAATTATAGGAGATTCATACAAGACATCCCTAACATAGATGAACCACTCACAACCCTGATTAAGAAGAGCGTGCAGTTTTTTTGGTCTGATTATTGTGAGTTGGATTTTCAAGAGTTAAAGGGAAGACTCAATTCAGTGACAATTCAGATTCTTCCTGAACTGGGTAGAAGTTATAAAATATATTGTGATTCCTTATAAATCACACTTAGGGTTGTTATAACATAGGATGATCTGGTTTTAGCATACGTGCCCTGCTATCTATGACCTCATGAGTAGAACTATCAAACACATAACTTTTAGATTGTAGCCAAAGTTTATTGTCTACGTTATTGGAGACACTAATTTTTAGGGGAGTGGTTTTTTTTGATTAAAATAATCATAAAAGTCTTAAATATATATCTTATCATTGATATTTTAATCTTAGGTAGCATAGGTCAGTGGAATACTTACAGTCGTTCGATTTTGAGATTGCTTACATACCCAGAAAGTGTATTACTGTAGCTGATTCCTTGAGTCGTAAAATGGTGAAACAAGCTATTAGGGAGTCAAGTAGCAATTTAAGGTTAATTTATATATTATCTAAGATTCATATTTTGGTTTAGAAACAACATGAAAAATCCATATTATCATCTTTAGTAGTTGCATCCTCCCTTATGGAGTGAGTTTGAATGTGGAAGTTATCTAATTCTGAGGGATTAATTTCGAGGGAAGTTTTCACTGGTGAGAACCCACCTCCTTGTAGTATTGTTCATAGAAGGGAGACCATAATCTTTCATTGGTGTATTTGGTTTTTTATGATATATTGGAGGAGATAATGCGAGAATCACAGCCCTCAGTATGGAATGTTCATCAAAGGATTACCAAGATGTATAGAGATACACGTCATCGATATTGGAAGCTCGGAATGAGGAGGCAGATAACAAGTTTCATTGTTTGGTGCTCATCCTATTTGTAGGCGAATGAAGTGCACCAGTGACCAGTTGGAATTCTAAAACATATCTTCACCCCCGAATGGAAATGGAATGTTGTCAACATGAATCTCATGATAGGCTATCCAAGATCACTGTAGAGTCCCAAAGATTGACGTACATAGATATTACATTACTCTTGTGGAATATCTAATACATAACAAAAATAGACACCAAAGGACCGTAATATTTTAGCTTCTTTGGATACATGGAATATAAACTTCTAATCATGGTGAAAGATCTTCAACATCTCCCATAACAATCTTCCCCTTTTTGTTTCCTCACCTAAAACCTTTCTTTTAATCCTGGGGTAAAAGAAAACATAAAAAGGGTGAGCTCAAATTCTCAGTAAGGGTAAGCATGGAAAAAATAAAACAAACCTTATATATTTTAACATAAAAACATGAACAAAATGATTAAACATCATGATCTTGAGAAATGGAATAAAACATGGCAGTACGTAAGGCATAAATCATAATGGAACATCAATCATGATAAAATAGCATGGGAATAAAAATTGTAATTGTGTAAAAACATTAAGCACATGATATGATTTCCATTTTAGCAAACATATTTCTTCCAAGACCATCATAGTGGACAAAGTCCCTTACTGAATCGGGTTTACTTGCCATTCCAGCCCTGTATTACTAAACCAGATTTACTTACTATTTCAGCCATTTCTATCTCATGAGATATAAATATTTACCCAATGCATTGGAGGGAGATATAAGTTCCACCCATATCATATTGAAATCATTCTTACATGTTCCACAAAACAATCATAAATCATTCATCATAACCCAAAGAATAAATTGGGTTTCATAAACATCATTCCATCATAACATAATCCATATAAGAAAATTGATATCATTTCATCATAAGAAAATTGAAACCATATAAATCATAGAGACGTTATACTTGAAACGTACACATATGAAATAATGTCATCTTTGATGGAAAATGGTTTTGATAAAGCACTTCAAATTAATTCTTCAGGAAAATATCCTTTCTTCTTGAAAATTATTTTCTTTTCACAAAATGCCATTAAATTTTAAAATAAAAGGATTTTATTGAAAATATTCATGAAATATTGTAGAGTAAGCTTCAAGAAAACAAGGCTTTATGAAACCGTAAAAATCCGTTCATGCTGTATAAGTTAAAAAAACAATCTTCTCGTACTTTTACCAGAAAAGTCAAAAATTATCTCGTATGGTAAAAAAAAGATTCCTTACATACCATGTAGTAAAATTAAAAAATTGGTAAAAATGACTTTAAACATACATGAAATCTTTTTTATAAAACTTGGAAATGGATGATAAATATAACCCCAGTAAATATTTATGTATAAGTAATCTCAGATAGAAAACAATTGAGATTGCAACATTATCCCTTACCTTAGGTCTGATATGATTCATACATATCCGAACCTCCGGTATAATGATTTACATAACGTCATTGACTTATTACAGAATCATATTAATTGTTATGTTATCATATATTGTTCACTTATGACTTTATATTACCCGTTATTTTGTAAATCCATGTTAAAGCAGCGTTTTGGGTAAAATCGTTTAATTTATCGTACGTGTTTTGACTTCATGTTCTTGATATTATTACTTATATCTTGATTTCCTTAATTTCAGAATGTAAAAAATGATTTATATATTATAAATACTCCACATATACATATATATGATAGATTGACAAATGGAATGAAATACACCGTTCCTGGAGACGGTAGGCCGTACGTACGCATGAACGCTCTTTTCATTTCCTTATTAAATTGAATGGAATTAAATAGATTGCATAAATTTATATATACATAAATACAGTAGCACCATTATGTCATATATTTCATTATTATTCATTATATATACTTTATAATCATTCATTAATGGTTAACATGAAGAATGAATCTTATCGCGTTCGTGGAGACGGTAGTCCGTACGTACACACGAGCAATGATATCAATCCCATGATCGTGGAATTGTATTGAAGTGTATTTATACTATTTCATAATCGATATCACTTTACAATAATCACATATAGTTATTATTTACACCATTATACCCATCCAAGTATGGTGGTGGTGGAAAACAGATTACACCACGGCGTTGAGACTGTATTCCGTACGTACGCACGCGTGGTGATTTCGTTATTTGTAGGATGGATAGGAGGTGGAATATGGTTATTTCATATTTTTAATAAAATATCAGTATATGAGTGATACTGATGTTATTACTTCATAATGAAACATCTAAATAAGAGTAAGTAGAATAAGAAATAAATTTGAAAGAATCGGTAACAGATATTACATCTTCTTCGACACGCCTCTTTGAAACCACCTCTTAGGGCACTAAAATTGCTTTTTGAAGAATACCAGGACCTCTAGAATATTTCTAGGGATGTTGATAAGGGAAATGGTCATGGTTTTTCTGAGCATGAAGGCTGTAAGTTGTGTAAAGACGAGAGGGATGAGGTTCCCTTCTATAAGGGAGGAGAGGGGCAGCTTTGGAATCCTCAAAAATATTAGTTTAATATAAATTCAAAACACACATAAAAACAACCAAAAGTGACTCAATTCGAATATTAGATGATATAAGGTTGTAATATCATCAACCAATCAAATTTAGACATGTTTAGATCTTATTTTAAACCTTATCATTTTGATTTATCCTTATTTAGTCTATTTAATTTTATTTCTGGTAATAAAATTCTAAATTTTAAATGGTTATAAATAATCACTTATGTGTTGTTAATTTTACATAATTAGATACTTTATGAAATTTTAGACTATATAAATTTCAATTTATAATTTTTAAATATTTTTGTGATTTTTAAACAATTTAATAATATGTTATTTTTATAAAATAACAATTGTGTCAATTTTGACACTATTAATTTATTTGAATTTAAATAAAATCCACACAGAGAATATATTCAAACTAAAAAATTTAATAGGTTCCTAACATGTCATATTCATCTATAAAATTAGTTTATAACATTAAATAGTTCATATAATATTTATTTTACTATTTGTAAAACCATTTATTTAATACTTCTCTTAATAAAATAATTTCTAAAACCTTTTTGTATAATTATTAAATATACTTATTTGTTGCATAAAAATAAAATACTAGGATAAAGATAAATCTTATAGATTTAATAAGAATACATTTAGTCGGATTTAAATTCTAAAACACCAAACTTTTAAAATGTTATAATTATTTTATTATGAAGTTGACAACTTTGATATCATTTAAAATAAAATAATATAAGTGTCATAATCACTTTTATAAGACTCCAAACGGTCATATATTTGGTCATTGGATGATTATGGGGTATAGATACACTACCAAAATGTTTTGTTCTGGTTTGTGATGTAACGCCCCGACCCCAGCTACCCAGAGTCGGTGCCTTAATTCGTAATATTGGCATGATCACAAAAGATCAAGTCTCAAAATACCGATAAGTTTAGTAGCCTTAGAAACACTAGATACATTCATAAATTTTACATTACATCATAAGGGGAAAAACTACATTAACAAAGTCTCCATAGTTCACACTCATATCCTCTTCGGACTATCCTTGCAGGTCATTCATAAAATACTTCTTCACATCCTGGAAAATATTAAAACATTGAAAGGGGTGAGCTCAGATGCTCAGTAAGGATAACAATATTGCGGAAGCTTTCATAAATAAACATAAACATTTAAGGCAATGTATAACTAAAACAAAATCCTTTTAAACTTAAACATCAACATAATATGGAAAAAGTAAAATGAGATAATGCCATATACTTCTTCACATGGATATTCTACTGGTCGAATATTCACATGCAATATCAATAAGCACTTTCATAATGATGGAATGCATAATGCCAGACATTCTGAAACATTTTGTCAAGGCCTCGGCCAAGACGTCTAAAATGATTAAGGCCTCGGCCAAAATCACAAATCAAATTGGGAAAGGGCCTCGGCCAATTCCACATCTAGTTGTCTCATGAGACCTACCGATGCATCGAGGAGCTATAGCGGGCACCACCCGTCACTTATTAAGTCCAATGCATTCCTCATATGAATAGGTTTAAACATATCATAAACCATAACATAATCGTATCACATAAAACATGCATAAAGGAAACATAACATTTCCACATTTCAATCACAAGATATCAATACAGAACATTGATATAATAAAAACGATTTCGAAACCATTTTCAATACCAAAATAAAAGAAAGTTAAAAATTTGTATTTATTTTTCATTAAAAAAAATGATGGCTTGTAGAGGGAGCCAAAACTCAAATAATGGTCACGACGGTGGAGAAGTCGTTGTCACCGCATAAGTACGGAAAGAAAAACATTCCCTTTTTGTCGTTTAGTAAAACACTTTGTATAAAAAGATTCCTTTTGAATAAACGTAAAAGTCAAAGGGGTTTATACACCGTATAAAAGAATGCTGTGTATAAAACCAAATATGCTTCAATGAAAGGAGATTGAGATAAAGTCCTTAAAAAGATCATTTTTAAAATAAAATAGATCTATTATGTGTATTCACTATAGGTACACATAATGAAAGTAAAAATACAAAATAATACATAATAATATCATGAAATAATTTGAAAGTAGGAGATCAACCCAAAGAATGGAAGTTGGGTTAAGAAGTTCCCTTACCTTGCGTCTTGTCCTGACTCGATCGTTCTTTAACCTCCTGAATAATGAGGTGGTAGAGTTGGGGGCCTTTTATAAGAGGAGAGGAGGGGCTCTTTTGGAAAGATTGAAATGTTACATTATTATACAATGCATTTCGGATTCTAAAGGTCCCAAACTTATATAATTCGTGGATAAGGTGATAAGGGTTTGAAATATACTCATCCAATAGTCTTTGGACAAGTGTAAGCCTTGGATTGTACATTATCTTTTCATTTTATTAAAATCGTTAAATAATGAGGTCATCGCTGCATCATAATGATGTCATAAATAATATAATTTATTTAATGTCTAAAAATTAAAAAAAATACTATGATGTAGGAAATATTTTTACCTTTCCAATGACTATTTATAGTCAAAAATATGACTTGTATAACCCCATGTAAAAATTGTTTTAGTAAAACATTTCATGTTGGTGTCATTTTTTACTTTAACATTAAATAAAAGGTATTTATGTCATTTTCCAACTAAAGTGGCTCCATGGGGTCCCCAAGTTGACCCATGGATTGTCTTTGTCGGCCATGGCAGATTCAATGAGGGTAGGACATGTTTCAGGCTCATCTCATGTTATTAAAACATTATTTTTACCTTAAACTACACTAATTACCTCTAATCTCGATTAAGAACTTAGAAGTTACTATTCCTCAAAAATTATTTTAATCTCATTGAACCACATTTTACTTCTTAATGACAACCATGTATGTCGGATTTTTGAAAATCAAAACACAGAAGTCGTAATATTTCATTTAAACGAAAAATCAGTTATTTAACTACCACTTAGTGGTTTCACTATTCATCAAAAATTGAAGTTTTTCAGAACAATGCCAAAATTTCACCTTATGCTATAATTGATATTCCAAATTCAAAAATGATGTCTATTTTAAAAAATTCCAAACATATAAGTTGCATTAATTAATTTTATAATTAATTCCGGCTGTCACAACAAATAGCGTGTTTTTAAGAAACAATTTATATCAAAAGATTGGCAATTGTTTATGTCCAATTTCAATGTTAAATTAATTCTAATGACCACCATTGGATAAAATGGTAAAAATATATTCTAATTATACTTTAAAACCACTAAATAGTATAATTTATCACTATAAATTATTTTGATTAAAAAAGTTGTTTTTAAGTATTTTTCACTATTCATAAAAATAATAGAAGTTCTCAGAAAAATACCACAAATTCAACATAGGCTAATTTCGATATTCCGAATCCAAAAATGAAGTCCATTTTGAAATATAAAATTTCTATAATTTTAAAAAGTGGTTATTACTTTTCATAACAGCTACTTCGATTAGTCGCGATGTTTTAGTACTCGAAGTTGCGTACAATGCAAGCTATTGCATTATTGAATGAGAAGCGTATCGTGGAAGCTTGGGGTGTTACATTCTCTCCTCCTTCAATAAATTGCGTCCTCGCAATTTGAAATTTTTCTTTGAAAATAAAAGTTTGAAAAGAGAAAATACCTTTGTGGAAAACCCACATCGGAAATAAGATTAATAAAATTTAGCCTTAATAAGAGGGAAAGGGAAATGAAAAAGTCACCACCCAATTATGATCTCGATTAGGAGAACATTGGTGGAAAATAGAGACATATAATTGGAGGAAAAACGTAAATATTTGTAGGGATTGATTGAGGTCATCAATTACAATCAACTGTCAAATTGAGGGCCTCAAAGCCTTCAATCTATGTTGATTTAAAATATCATCAGTTCAACAAGACATAACGTATTAGGAAAACACATTTTTTTGTTTTAATATCCCTTTAATAAAGTTTAAGAATTAATTTATTCATTGAATAAGAGATAGGTATATATATATTTATGCTTGACAATTAGAGTTTCAACCTTCAACTCATCTTTCACTCAAAAAGATAATAGAACTCAAAAATATTATACTTATCCTAATTGTATAAGGTTCCAAATGTTAACACATACCATTTAGATTAGTAAAATTATTTTGTAATAACCAGGGACTTCCTGTAGGCTAGTGGTAGGAAATAAAGGCATGTCGCACTATGATTGTGGGTTTGATTCCTGCAGCTTTGTCCGACACGACGGGTTATGCCCAACCCTGCAGGTTATCCTTTTCCTAAAACTATAGTATCATAATATTCCAAAAATAATATTCATAATTTTTTTAACCATAAACAATACTATCCAAAGATCAACTTAATCCACTCCAACCTTTATAGTTATCCAAAATACCTCTGTCCAGACTTTCTCTAAAAGGTCTCTTAATTCCAAAATCAATTTATCAGATTCCCCAAACAAAGTAAAGTTTCTCTTATTGTCACATACTAATAATATAATTACCTTCATCATATTAAAACCTTACTGAAATCAACAAGTACTGCATTATAATCCTTATATATATATCAAATTATTCTAATAACAAGAATATAATCCATGAGTCCAAAAGCACCAATACATTAGTTATTCTGCTTCAACTGTAGTAACAGCATAATATTGTCCTTGATCCCTTGGCCTTTTCTGAGGTAAGTTTCCCTGACGCTTAGGACATTCATTTGCATAATGACCCATTTCTCTACAATTGTAGCATTCAACATTGATAGCCTCTTTCTTTCCCTTGCAATCACGTGCCTGGTGACCTTCTTCCCCACATTTATAACAAACTCTCATTCCTTTTAGGCAATTACCAAGGTGATTCTTCCCACAATTATCAAATAATGGAAAATCCTTCCTTCCCTTTTCCCCTTTATCTGTCTCTTGTTCCATCGTTCTCTTCTTCTCTTGCATTACTTTGTTGTCATAAGACTTATAGAATTCCTTTTCTGTCTTGATAGCACATGAGACAATATCTTCGTATGTTGAGAACGATTGTGATTCTAAAGCACGATGGAGAAATGGTTTTAACCCATCAAAGAAAAGATCAATCTTACCTCTTGGGTTACGTATATAATCTGCATCATACCTCGCTAATCTTGTGAAGTTGGCCTCATACTTTGCGACATTCTCATCCTCCTTCTGTTTCAGACTCAGAAATTGCCTTTCCATATTTGCTCTATGGTCATGAGGAAAGTAATTTTCTAAGAAAAGATCTTTGAACTCCCTCCATTCCATATTAGATATGTCATCATCTTCCTTTGTGTTTTGAATCAATGACCACCATTGATCAGCATCTCTAGTGAGGCGGTAAACTGCCATGGTAACATTTTCCATTTCACTACTCCCCAAGGCGTGGAATATTTTCACTAAGGAGTTTATCCATTTCTCACCTACTAATGGATTTTTACCCCCATTAAATGTTAGTGGTTATTACCTCATGAAGAGGTCTAACATTGATCCTCCACGATGCGGATCATGGTGCTCCATACAAGTAAGGTTATTATTCATAACCTGAGTGAGTTGTCCCAGTATGGAAATAAGTTGATCAGCACAAGTTGTATCTCCAGCTCCACAATAATTATCTTGAGCAGGAGGGAAATCACTACACGGAGTGCATGCATTGATACTGTTTCCATTCCTTCCACTAGGCACCATTTCTAAACAATGGCATAAACTAGATTAGTTTATGAATCAAAATACATATTTACATACTTGTAAAATACTTAACATAAATCGAACTATTTATGGGCATAATCCATAATCATAAAAATGTTTTCTTTGAGGAAGTATATACTCATAACCCTTCATAGTGGTTTGTAAAGAAAATTAGAATTATCCTAAGCATATCCCCTGGGATTTTCGTAACCAAGAGTGAAGCAAGGCCCTGTTGTCGTGCACCAGTTCCCGTTTGAGTTTAGCTCAAAGCGGTGTTTTCAGGTTTTACCCCTAGGTACATCTGTGCCAGAGCCGCCTGTACCTGCTCGTACCCAGACAGGTATGTATTGCTCGGAAAACTCACAAAATCTCTATAATACCAAAATTCTAGGATGTTATTATATACTAATCATTAAAGTCTATCTTCGGGCTATGTGCTCTAATCATATTTTATCTAAATCTATCTTCCAAGGTTAGTACTAAACTGCCTCTGATACCAACTGTAACGCCCCGACCCTTGCTACCTAGAGTCGGTGCCTTACTTCGTAACATTGGCATGATCACAAAAGTTCAAGTCTCGAAAGACCGATTAGTTTAGTAGCCTTGGAAACACTAGATACATTCATAAATGTTACATTACATCATAAGGGGAAAAACTACATTAACAAAGTCTCCATAGTTCACACTCATATCCTCTTCTGACTATCCCTGCAGGTCATTCATAAAATACTTCTTCACATCCTGGAAAATATTAAAACATTGAAAGGGGTGAGCTTAGATGCTCAGTAAGGATAACAATATTGCGGAAGCTTTCATAAATAAACATAAACATTTAAGGCAATGTATAACTAAAACAAAAGCCTTTTAAACTTAAACATCAACATAATATGGAAAAAGTAAAATGAGATAATGCCATATACTTCTCCACATGGATATTCTACTGGTCGAATAATCACATGCAATATCAATAACCACTTTCATAATGACGGAATGCATAATGCCAGACATTCTGAAACATTTTGTCAAGGCCTCGGCCAAGACGTCTAAAATGATTAAGGCCTCGGCCAAAATCACAAATCAAATTGGGAAAGGGCCTCGGCCAATTCCACGTCTAGTTGTCTCATGAGACCTACCGATGCATCGAGGAGCTATAGCAGGCTCCACCCGTCACTTATTAAGTCCAATGCATTCTTCATATGAATAGGTTTAAACATATCATAAACCATAACATAATCGTATCACATAAAACATGCATAAAGGAAACATAACATTTCCACATTTCAATCACAAGATATCAATACAGAACATTGATATAATAAAAATGATTTCAAAACCATTTTCTATACCAAAATAAAAGAAAGTTAAAATTTGTATTTATTTTTCATTAAAAAAATGATGGCTTGTAGAGGGAGCCAAAACTCAAATAATGGTCACGGTGGCGGAGAAGTCATTGTCGCCGCATAAGTACGGAAACAAAAACATTCCCTTTTTGTCGTTTATTAAAACAATTCGTATAAAAAGATTCCTTTTGAATAAACGTAAAAGTCAAATGGGTTTATACACCATATAAAATAATGGTGTGTATAAAACCAAATATGCCTCAATGAAAGGAGATTGAGATGAAGTCCTTAAAAAGATCAATTTTCAAATAAAATAGTTCTATTATGTGTATTCACTATAGGTACATATAATGAAAGTAAAAATACAAAATAATACATAATAATATCATGACATAATTTGAAATTAGGAGATTAACCCAAAGAATGGAAGTTGGGTTAAGAAGTTCCCTTACCTTGCGTCTTGTCCTGACTCGATCGTTCTTTAACCTCCTGAATAATAAACTAGAGTTAATTTCTATTTACCTAAGAACCTTTTTCATGTTCATTATTCCTTTTATATCACTTATTACCATGTTATGAACATTATGTAATTATTTAAGTTAATAACGGTCGTTTTGTCGATCTTAGGTACTTGAGTCAAAAATAAAATTCTTAAAATTACAAGTTGTTCATGTGGTGATATATCCATTATATCCAGATTTATGTTCATGATGTAGATATCATATATATCATATATATCCAGTATATACATGCATTTATAATATTACATAACATTTAGAGGTAAGAAATGAAATTCACTGTTCATGGAGACGGTAAGCCGTACGTACGCATGGACGCTACTTTCATTTCTATTTCATATTTAATGGAATGAAATAATAATTATATAAAGTTATAATATATTTCCATTATAATATCATATATAATATCATTTACTCCATCCTTTATACATCCCACATATGGCATTAACAATTCACATCACTTTGAGGGGGCGGTAGTCCGCACTTCCTAAAATGAAATTATCGCGTTTACCCATAATGGAAATCATAAAGTATGCCATAAATGAGAAATACAGAAGCATAAGTAAAACATAAACATATTATATATCATATATAAATATAGTTACATCTTAATGGCCACCTTTGAAGGTGTTATATGAGTGTTGAACAATCATCGTTTCGTGAAGCAGAAATTCGCCATCCACAGAAACTGTATGTTCTTTAACCATTAGATGTAGGTGTGTGTACGTGTAGCTCGAATAATTATTTCAACAACATCCTAGTATATTTAGGATACCCGTGCTTTTACAAAATAAATGAATTAAAAGAGTTTAGGGTGTTGGAGAAGAAAAATAAAACAAAACAACATTAGAGAAGACATTGCCTCAAAATCCGGTAACTCTTTTTGATTTGAGCCAAAGCCTTCCTTGGGAAGAGTTCTGCCAAAAGTGAGGCCTCTAGGAGTAAGAGGGGGAAGTTGGGAGAGTATTTGGGCAGAGGTTGGCCGAGCCAAATGGCTTGAATGTGTGAATGAGGTGGTAGAGTTGGGGGCCTTTTATAAGAGGAGAGGAGGGGCTCTTTTGGAAAGATTGAAATGTTACATTATTATACAATGCTTTTCGGATTCTAAAGGTCCCACACATATATAATTCGTGGCTAAGGTGATAAGGGTTTGAAATATACCCATCCAATAGTCTTTGGACAAGTTTAAGCCTTGGATTGTACATTATCTTTTCATTTTATTAAAATCGTTAAATAATGAGGTCATCGCTGCATCATAATGATGTCATAAATAATATAATTTATTTAATGTCTAAAAATTAAAAAAAATACTATGATGTAGGAAATATTTTTAGCTTTCCAATGACAATTTATAGTCAAAAATATGACTTGTATAACCCCATGTAAAAATTGTTTTAGTAAAACATTTCATGTTGGTGTCATTTTTTACTTTAACATTAAATAAAAGGTATTTATGTCATTTTCCAACTAAAGTGGCTCCATGGGGTCCCCAAGTTGACCCATGGATTGTCTTGGTCGGCCATGGCACATTCAATGAGGGTAGGACATGTTTCAGCCTCATCTCATGTTATTAAAACATTATTTTTACCTTAAACTACACTAATTACCTCTAATCTCGATTAAGAACTTAGAAGTTACTATTCACCAAAAATTATTTTAATCTCATTGAACCACATTTTACTTATTAATGACAACCATGTATGTCGGATTTTTGAAAATCAAAACACAGAAGTGGTAATATTTCATTTAAACAAAAAATCAGTTATTTAACTACCACTTAGTGGTTTCACTATTCATCAAAAATTGAAGTTTTTCAGAACAATGCCAAAATTTCACCTTATGCTATAATTGATATTCCAAATTAAAAAATGATGTCTATTTTAAAAAATTCCAAACATATATGTTTCATTAATTAATTTTATAATTAATTCCCGTTGTCACAACAAATAGCGTGTTTTTAAGAAACAATTTATATCAAAAGATTGGCAATTGTTTATGTCCAATTTCAATGTTAAATTAATTCTAATGACCACCATTGGATAAAATGGTAAAAATATATTCTAATTATACTTTAAAACCACTAAATAGTATAATTTATCACTATAAATTATTTTGATTAAAAAAGTTGTTTTTAAGTATTTTTCACTATTCATAAAAATAATAGAAGTTCTCAGAAAAATACCACAAATTCAACATTGGCTAATTTCGATATTCCGAATCCAAAAATGAAGTCCATTTTGAAATATAAAATTTATATAATTTTAAAAAGTGGTTATTACTTTTCATAACAGCTACATCGATTAGTCGCGGTGTTTTAGAACTCAAAGTTGCGTACAATGCAAGCTATTGCATTATTGAATGAGAAGCGTATCGTGGAAGCTTGGGGTGTTACATTCTCTCCTCCTTCAATAAATTGCGTCCTCGCAATTTGAAATTTTTCTTTGAAAATAAAAGGTTGAAAAGAGAAAATACCTTTGTGGAAAACCCACATCGGAAATAAGATTAATAAAATTTAGCCTTAATAAGAGGGAAAGGGAAATGAAAAAGTCACCACCCAATTATGATCTCGATTAGGAGAACATTGGTGGCAAATAGAGACATATAATTGGAGGAAAAACATAAATATTTGTAGGGATTGATTGAGGTCATCAATTACAATCAACTGTCAAATTGAGGGCCTCAAAGCCTTCAATCTATGTTGATTTAAAATATCATCAGTTCAACAAGACATAAGGTATTAGGAAAACACATTTTTTTGTTTTAATATCCCTTTAATAAAGTTTAAGAATTAATTTATTCATTGAATAAGAGATAGGTATATATATATTTATGCTTGACAATTAGAGTTTCAACCATCAACTCATCTTTCACTCAAAAAGATAATAGAACTAAAAAATATTATACTTATCCTAATTGTATAAGGTTCCAAATGTTAACACATACCATTTAGATTAGTAAAATTATTTTGTAATAACCAGGGACTTCCTGTAGGCTAGTGGTAGGAAATAAAGGCCTGTCGCACTATGATTGTGGGTTCGATTCCTGCAGCTTTGTCCGACACGATGGGTTATGCCCAACCCTGCAGGTTATCCTTTTCCTAAAACTATAGTATCATAATATTCCAAAAATAATCTTCATAATTTTTTTAACCATAAACAATACTATCCAAAGATCAACTTAATCCACTCCAACCTTTATAGTTATCCAAAATACCTCTGTCCAGACTTTCTCTAAAAGGTCTCTTAATTCCAAAATCAATTTATCAGATTCCCCAAACAAAGTAAAGTTTCTCTTATTGTCACATACTAATAATATAATTACCTTCATCATATTAAAACCTTACTGAAATCAACAAGTACTGCAGTATAATCCTTATATATATATATCAAATTATTCTAATAACAAGAATATAATCCATGAGTCCAAAAGCACCAATACATTAGTTATTCTGCTTCAACTGTAGTAACAGCATAAGATTGTCCTTGATCCCTTGGCCTTTTCTGAGGTAAGTTTCCCTGACACTTTGGACATTCATTTTCATAATGACCCATTTCTCTACAATTGTAACATTCAACATTGATAGCCTCTTTCTTTCCCTTGCAATCACGCGCCTGGTGACCTTTTTCCCCACATTTATAACAAACTCTCATTCCTTTTAGGCAAGTACCAGGGTGATTCTTCCCACAATTATCAAATAATGGAAAATCCTTCCTTCCCTTTTCCCCTTTATCTGTCTCTTGTTCCATCGTTCTCTTCTTCTCTTGCATTACTTTGTTGTCATATGACTTAGAGAATTCCTTTTCTGTCTTGATAGCACATGAGACAATATCTTTGTATGTTGAGAACGATTGTGATTCTAAAGCACGATGGAGAAATGGTTTAAACCCATCAAAGAAAAGATCAATCTTACCTCTTGGGTTACGTATATAATCTACATCATACCTCGCTAATCTTGTGAAGTTGGCCTCATACTTTGCGACATTCTCATCCTCCTTTTGTTTCAGACTCAGAAATTGCCTTTCCATATTTTCTCTATAGTCATGAGGAAAGTATTTTTCTAAGAAAAGATCTTTGAACTCCCTCCATTCCATATTCGATATGTCATCATCTTCCTTTGTGTTTTGAATCAATGACCACCATTGATCAGCATCTCTAGTGAGGCGGTAAACTGCCATGGTAACATTTTCCATTTCACTACTCCCCAAGGCGTGGAATATTTTCACTAAGGAGTTTATCCATTGCTCACCTACTAATGGATTTTTACCCCCATTAAATGTTAGTGGTTATTACCTCATGAAGAGGTCTAACATTGATCCTCCACGATGCGGATCATGGTGCTCCATACAAGTAAGGTTATTATTCATAACCTGAGTGAGTTGTCCCAGTATGGAAATAAGTTGATCAGCACAAGTTGTATCTCCAGCTCCACAATAATTATCTTGAGCAGGATGGAAATCCCTACATGGAGTGCATGCATTGATACCATTTCTAATCCTTACACTAGGCACCATTTCTAAACAATGGCATAAACTAGATGAGTTTATGAATCAAAATACATATTTACATACTTGTAAAATACTTAACATAAATCGAACTATTTATGGGCATAATCCATAATCATAAAAATGTTTTCTTTGAGGAAGTATATACTCATAAACCTTCATAGTGGTTTGTAAAGAAAATTAGAATTATCCTAAGCATATCCCCCGGGATTGTCGTAACCAAGAGTGAAGCAAGGCCCTGTTGTCGTGCACCAGTTCCCGTTTGAGTTTAGCTCAAAGCGGTGTTTTCAGGTTTTACCCCTAGGTACATCTGTGCCAGAGCTGCCTGTACCTGCTCGTACCCAGACCGGGATGTATTGCTCAGAAAACTCACAAAATCTCTATAATACCAAAATTCTAGGAAGTTATTATATACTAATCCTTAAAGTCTATCTTCGGGATATGTGCTCTAATCATAGTTTATCTAAATCTATCTTCCAAGGTTAGTACTAAACTGCCTCTGATACCAACTGTAACGCCCCGAACCTAGCTACCTAGAGTCGGTGCCTTACTTCGTAACATTGGCATGATCACAAAAGTTCAAGTCTCGAAAGACCGATTAGTTTAGTAGCCTTGAAAACACTAGATACATTCATAAATGTTACATTACATCATAAGGGGAAAAACTACATTAACAAAGTCTCCATAGTTCACACTCATATCCTCTTCTGACTATCCCTGCAGGTCATTCATAAAATACTTCTTCACATCCTGGAAAATATTAAAACATTGAAAGGGGTGAGCTTAGATGCTCAGTAAGGATAACAATATTGCGGAAGCTTTCATAAATAAACTTAAACATTTAAGGCAATGTATAACTAAAACAAAAGCCTTTTAAACTCAAACATCAACATAATATGGAAAAAGTAAAATGAGATAATGCCATATACTTCTCCACATGGATATTCTACTGGTCGAATAATCACATGCAATATCAATAACCACTTTCATAATGACGGAATGCATAATGCCAGACATTCTGAAACATTTTGTCAAGGTCGTGGCCAAGACGTCTAAAATGATTAAGGCCTCGGCCAAAATCACAAATCAAATTGGGAAAGGGCCTCAGCCAATTCCACGTCTAGTTGTCTCATGAGACCTACCGATGCATCGAGGAGCTATAGCAGGCTCCACCCGTCACTTATTAAGTCCAATGCATTCCTCATATGAATAGGTTTAAACATATCATAAACCATAACATAATCGTATCACATAAAACATGCATAAAGGAAACATAACATTTCCACATTTCAATCACAAGATATCAATACAGAACATTGATATAATAAAAACGATTTCAAAACCATTTTCTATACCAAAATAAAATAAAGTTAAAATTTGTATTTATTTTTCATTAAAAAAAATGATGGCTTGTAGAGGGAGCCAAAACTCAAATAATGGTCACGGTGGCGGAGAAGTCATTTTCGCCGCATAAGTACGGAAACAAAAACATTCCCTTTTTGTCGTTTAGTAAAACAATTCGTATAAAAAGATTCCTTTTGAATAAACGTAAAAGTCAAATGGGTTTATACACCGTATAAAATAATGTTGTGTATAAAACCAAATATGCCTCAATGAAAGGAGATTGAGATGAAGTCCTTAAAAAGATCAATTTTCAAATAAAATAGATCTATTATGTGTATTCACTATAGGTACACATAATGAAAGTAAAAATACAAAATAATACATAATAATATCATGACATAATTTGAAATTAGGAGATTAACCCAAAGAATGGAAGTTGGGTTAAAAAGTTCCCTTACCTTGCGTCTTGTCCTGACTCGATCGTTCTTTAACCTCCTGAATAATAAACTATAGTTAATTTCTATTTACTTAAGAACCTTTTTCATGTTCATTATTCCTTTTATATCACTTATTACCATGTTATGAACATTATGTAATTATTTAAGTTAATAATGGTCGTTTTGTCGATCTTAGGTACTTGAGTCAAAAATAAAATTCTTATAATTACAAGTTGTTCATGTGGTAATATATCCATTATATTCAGAATTATGTTCATGATGTAGATATCATATATATCATATATATCCAGTATATACATGCATTTATAATATTACATAACATTTAGAGGTAAGAAATGAAATTCACCGTTCATGGAGACGGTAAGCCGTACGTACGCATGAACGCTACTTTCATTTCTATTTCGTATTTAATGGAATGAAATCATAATTATATAAAGTTATAATATATTTCCATTATAATATCACATATAATATCATTTACTCCATCCTTTATACATCCCACATATGACATTAACGATTCACATCACTTTGAGGGGGCAGTAGTCCGCACTTCCTAAAATGAAATTATCGTGTTTACCCATAATGGAAATCATAAAGTATGCCATAAATGAGAAATACAGAAGCATAAGTAAAACATAAACATATTATATATCATATATAAATATAGTTACATCTTAATGTCCACCTTTGAAGGTGTTATATGAGTGTTGAACAATCATGGTTTCGTGAAGCAGAAATTCACCATCCACAAAAACCGTATGTTCTTTAACCATTAGATGTAGGTGTGTGTAAGTGTAACTCGAATCCTTATTATAACAACATCCTAGTATATTTAGGACATTGGTGTTGTTAAAAAAGAAATGAATAAAAAGATTTTAGGGGGTTAGAGAAGAAAAATAAAACAAAACAACATTAGAGAAAACATTACCTCAAAATCGGGTAACTCTTTTTGATTTGAGCCAAAGGCTTCCTTGGGAAGAATTCTGCCCAAAGTAAGGCTTCTAGGAGTAATATGGGGAAGTTGGGAGAGTATTTGGGAAGAGTTTGGCCGAGCCAAATGGCTTTAATGTGTGAATGAGGTGGTAGAGGTGGGGGCCTTTTATAAGAGGAGAGGAGGGGCTCGTTTGGAAAGATTGAAAAGTTACATTATTATACAATGCTTTTCGGATTATAAAGGTCCAAAAATTATATAATTCGTGGATAAGGTGATAAGGATTCGAAATCTACCCATCCAATATTCTTTGGACAAGTGTAAGCCCTGGATTTTACATTATCTTTTCATTTTATTAAAATCGTTAAATAATGAGGTCATCGCTGCATCATAATGATGTCATAAATAATATAATTTATTTAATGTCTAAAAATTATAAAAAAATACTATGATGTAGGAAATCGTCTTATCTTTCCAATGACTATTTATAGTCAAAAATATGACTTCTATAACCCCATGTAAAAATTGTTTTAGTAAAACATTTCATGTTTGTGTCATTTTTTACTTTAACATTAAATAAAAGGTATTTATGTCATTTTCCAACTAATGTGGCTCCATGGGGTCCCCAAGTTGACCCATGGATTGTCTTGGTCGGAAATGACACATTAAATGAGGGTAGGACATGTTTCAGGCTCATATCATATTATTAAAACATTATTTTTACCTTAAACTACACTAATTACCTCTAATCTCGATTAAGAACTTAAAAGTTACTATTCACCAAAAATTATTTTAATCTCATTGAACCACATTTTACTTCTTAATGACAACCATGTATGTCTGATTTTTGAAAATCAAAACACAGAAGTGGTAATATTTCATTTAAACGAAAAATCAGTTATTTAACTATCACTTAGTGGTTTCACTATTCATCAAAAATTGAAGTTTTTCAGAACAATGCCAAAATTTCACCCTATGCTATAATTGATATTTCGAATTCAAAAATGATGACTATTTTAAAAAATTCCAAACATATAAGTTGCATTAATTAATTTTATAATTAATTCCCGTTGTCACAACAAATAGCATGTTTTTAGGAAACAATTTATATCAAAAGATTGGCAACTGTTTATGTCCAATTTCAATGTTAAATTAATTCTATTGAACACCATTGGATAAAATGGTAAAAATATATTCTAATTATAATTTAAAACCACTAAATAGTATAATTTATCACTATAAATTATTTTGATTAAAAAAGTTGTTTTTAAGTATTTTTCACTATTCATAAAAAAATAGAAGTTTTCAGAAAAATTCAAAAAATTCAACATAGGATAATTTCGATATTCCGAATCCAAAAATGAAGTCCATTTTGAAATATAAAATTTCTATAATTTTAAAAAGTGGTTATTACTATTCATAATGGCTACTTTGATTAGTCGCGGTGTTTTAGAACTTGAAGTTGCGTACAATGCAAGCTATTGCATTATTGAATGAGAAGCGTATCGTGGAAGCTCGGGGTGTTACATGTGAGCCTTTTAATGGGTATTATTATTTCAATAAAAACTATTTTACTTATTTTGCATTAAATAAATAATTTATGCATCATTAATGTATAATCTATTAAGGTAATTAAATATCACTTAAAAATTATAAATAAATTTCCATGATAAATAAAAAAATTTTATCTTTGAAATGAGTATTTATAACCGAATTTATATTCTGTATGAACTTATATTAAAAATACTTTAATTATTAAAGTTGAGTGAGACATATTTCACTTTCCTTTAAATAAAATAAACTAAAGGTATTAATCACCCCCAAGTGGGTTCCAATGTATTCCATTTCGACCCAAATATGCCTTAGGACAAAATATAAGCATCAAATTATATTATGACAAGTGTTAGAGTAATTTTATAATATTATATTTACCCTTAATTACCCGATTTACCTTTTACTATGGTAAATAAAATATACTGTAGTTACAATTCATAATTCTCAAAAATAAAAAGTAGCATATTAACATAATTTGGACCCACTGATTCCAAATATGGAATCCATTTTTATAAATTTAATACACAAAAGTTTCAGAAATTAATTTAAAATTAATCCCGTTGTTAAGAAAACGAGTTTTAAAAGTTAAAACATTACAAAATATTGAAAGGATTTTACCTATTAATTCAATATAAAATCAATGATAATGTCATAGATTATATTAAATGGAAAATATATATCCTATTTATACTTTAAAAATAGTCAATATTATAATTTAACCATATAAATTATTATGATGAAAAAAGTTTCTAATTAAAATATAGCGCGTTTTTACTATTCATTAAAATATGAAAGTTTTCAGAAAAATATTAAAACATTATCCAATGTAAATTTTTTTATCTTGATTCAAAGGAAGAAGTTTATTTTTGAAAATTTAACTTATTAAATTTTCAAAAATTATATTTAAAATGTGTGCGCCATGAAAAGGTGATAAAACTGAATTTTTTTAAAAATACATATTTTACCTGAAAAATTTATTTTGTTCTCATACCATGTTCTATAAAATGTGTAAGATGAATAATAACATCAAAAAATTCAAAACATACTTACTACTATTCATAACGGCTAGTTTATAATAATATTATAACCATATATCGTTGTTTAGTGAAACCTGGTACTACGTACAACACACGCTATCGAGGAAGGTTGCGATTGCGTGTAATGCAAGCCAAGTCAGGGTTGCCTGTAGTGAAAGACTCCTTTGTTGTTGCATATAAAAAAATCCAAACATATTTCTTTTATACAATGAATATATATATATATACACTCAATGTTGCTTAGAATAACTACTATAAAACAAACTTGAAATTGTGTTTAACACGAACCAAGATTAGTGTTGCGTATACTGAAAGATAATACGGTGTTGTGTATAGCGCAAGATAATCTTGGTGTAGCATATAATAGAAGATATGAAAGAAATTAAAAGGAATATATCTTATAAAATCTCGGGTTGTTACATTCTACCGCCCTTAAAATGAATTTTTCTCTCAAAATTCGTCGGGGGTTATAAATCGTTTACTATTCATAAAAACCCACATCGTAAAAAGGAATACTGAAACTTAATTTTAAAAACTAGTATGAAATGTAACGATTACCCAATGTAACACATCACTGGGTTTCCATATAGGAGAACATAGGTGAAAATATGGATA
The DNA here is from genome assembly GCA_963277665.1 of Viscum album. NCBI lineage: Eukaryota > Viridiplantae > Streptophyta > Magnoliopsida > Santalales > Viscaceae > Viscum > Viscum album. The sequence goes on along the minus strand of OY728120.1, from coordinate 1,757,674,263 downwards.
GGGAAGAAAAATCTAACCATCAAGTTCTGATGGAGAGTGGTAGAGAACATGGCTATAAAAAATCCAACAATAACAAAGCCATAAATTTGTGATGTTCTAAGGTACCATATGATTAATCAGATATGAGGGAAGTATGGAAAATTTATTGTTTTTCAATATCATTTCCCTAATGTTGGGAAATTTTCTAACCAAAAGAAATACTTACTTGATTTTGGTACAATATCATCATTGTTCGTGCCTTGAAAAATTTCCACTGCATCTTTTAAAGAAATGAAGTTGAATTTGTCATTCGTGAAGTGTTAGTAGATCATTTGATAGAATGATGAGTAATTCCTTTTGTTTCCAACAAAAGGTTAGAAAAAGTTATCAAATATACATAAGTCCATCTATATTGTGGTTAATCGTATATGATTCCAAAAATGGACTTATACTTCATCTATCATACCGCTAAATAAAATAAAACTAGTTTATACTAACAAGGGACTTCCTGTAGGCCTGTGGTAGGTGATAACGGCATGTCACACTTTGGTTGTCGGTTCGATTCGCGCAACCTTGTCCAACGCGATGGGTTGTTGCCCATCCTGCAGGTTGTCCTTTTTCTAAAACTACATTATTATAACATCCCATCAATAATATTGAAAAAAAGTTCTAGCCTTAGACAATAATAATTTATTTCCAATGTAATCCATTAAATTCTTTAGGCTTATCCAAAATACTTATGTCCAAGCTCATAGTATAAATAAAACAATTACTAGAAATGTCATGTACCGAGCATGTGAATACAATCCTTTATCCCCCATATATCATACGATATATCTTGTTGGTCAAATTCCAAACATGTGAATACCTTAATCATGTATTCTATTGCAAAATAAATACCCATTGAACCTTAGTGAAAATATGAATGTTGCCAAAAGTTAAGTCTTTCCACATACCAAAATCCCAAAATTTTGATATACTCAAACCATGATATCACTTTGTCCTTATATCAGTCATGAGCTCATGAATACTATCATACATATTATTTTCTCCTTATCCCTCCATTATGAACATATCATCTGATTTCCTAAAATATTTGAATAACCTTTCATGGTTACTGGTATCATTAAACATATACTATTAAATACATAGGAAAAACAATAGTGTAAAAATCCTTAGTTGTGTCTTTATTCCATAGTAACATTACCTATACAACATAACTCTTGATAAACATAAATCATTCCACTACCTTCTTAAACCATTGACCGAGCTTCATCATTGTATTACTCAACACTTCTATCATCGCATATACCATTTATAGTCTCATCATCAACAACAACATAAAAACTACCCATACGACCATGCTGGTTCACTTCATGAGATTCTCCCTTAAGGAATTGTTTGGAATAATGCCCATACAATCCACATTTAAAACATTTAACCATTGTGGATGTCTTAGTAATACTATTATCCTTGTCCATGGTGTTAACTGAACTTTTTCCTTTGCAATTACTGGCTTTGTGTCCTTCTCTTCCACTCCAAAAGCATCTTCCAGTTCCTTTGAAACATTTCCCTTGATGCCTCTTCCCACATGACTTACATGAGGGAAATTGAACTTTCTTTCCTCTATGATCATCATGAAACTCCATCTTTCACTTATTAGGTGAGTCAGGAATCTTACCAATGTTGAGATTATTGATCATATTATGAGATTGCTGATTAGGAATAATAATGATGTTTTGCCTTCCAAATTCAATTTAATTTGGTAGCTCATGATTAATATCATTCCATTGTCTATCATATCGTCCATTATCGTGAATCCTTCTGTTTCCAGCCATTTTCTAAAACCCAAAAAGAATAGTTTGAGAGGAAAAAATCATGCTAGGAAAACTGCATAATAAAGAGGGAGTACCTTCAATATCTAACATCTTAGGTTTAATTCTAATATGGTTTTTGTAATTCTAGAACAATAACCTATACTTATACTTAACCTTAGGGACATCCCTAAACATACCTTAGATATATCTCTAGGGATCTCAATAATGTTTTCGCATCCTAGTTTCCAAAGGTTAACTAAACCTTTCCTCTGATACCAACTGTAGAGACCCAAATATAGATGTACATAGACATTACATTACTCTTGCAGAATATCTAATACATAACAAAAATAGACACCAATGGACTGTAATAGTTTAGTTTCTTTGGAAACTTGGAATATAAACTTACAATCATGTTAAAAGATCTTCAACATCTCCCATAACGATTTTCCCCTTTTTGTTTCCTTACCTAAAACCCGTCTTTTAATACTGGGGGAAAAGAAAACATAAAAAGGGTGACCTCAAATGATCATTAAGGCTATGCATGGAAAAAATAAAACAAACCATATATAATTGAACAGAAAAACATGAACATAATGTTTACACATCAAGATCTTGAGAAATGACATAAAACATGGCAGTACGTAAGGAATAGATCATAATGGAACATTAATCATGATAAAATAGAATGGGAATAACACTTGTAATTGTGGAAAAACATTAAACAGATGATACGATTTCCATAGTAGCCAAGACATTACTGCCAAGACCATCTTTGTGGACAAAGTCCCTTACTGAGCCGGGTTTACTTTCCGTTCCAGCCCTGTATTACAGAACCAGATTTACATACCGTTTTAGCCATGCCTATATCATGAGATATAAATCATAACACAATTCATTGGAGGGATATGTTGGTCCCATACATCTCATATTGAAATCATTCTTACGTGTTCCACAAAACAATCATAAATCATTCATCATAACCCAACGAATAAATTGGGGTTTATAAACATCATTCCATCATAACATAATCCATATAAAACAAATGGATATCATTTCATCATAAGAAAAGTGAAACCATATAAATCATATATAAATTATACTAGAAACATACACATATGAAATAATGTCATCTTAGATGTAAAATGGGTTTGATAAAGAACTTGAAATTAATTCTTGAGGAAAATATCCTTTCTTCTTGAAAATCATTTTCTTTTCACAAAATGCCATTAAATTTTAAAAGAAAACGATTTTGTGGAAAATAGTCGTGAAATCTTGTATATTAAGCTTCATGAAAATAAGGTGTTATGAAACCATAACAATCCGTTCATGCTGTATAAGTTAAAAAAAAATTATTCTCATACTTTTGCCTGAAAAGTAAAAAAGTACCTCATATGGTAAAAAAAAGATTCCTTACATACCATGTAGTAAAATTCAAAAATGGTTAAAAAGGTCTTTAAACATACATGAATATTTTTTTTATAAAACTTGGACATGGGTGATAAATATAACCCTAGTAAATACTTACGTATAAGCAATCTCAGATAGAAAACAATTGAGATTGCAACATTATCCCTTACATTAGGTCCGATATGCTTCGTACGTATCCGAACCTCCTTTATAACGTTTTAAATAATGTTATTGACTTATTAAAGAATAATATTCATTGTTATTATATCATATATGGTTCACTTATGACTTTATATTACCCGTTCTTTTGTAAATCCATGTTAAAGCAGTGTTTTGGGTAAACTCGTTACATTTATCATACATGTTTCGACTTGTTGTTCATGATATTATTACTTATATCTTGATTTACATAATTTCAGAATGTAAAACATTATTTGTATATAATAAATATTCATCATATACATATATATGATAGATTGATAAATGGAATAAAATACACCATTCCTAGAGATGGTAGGTCATACGTATGCATGAATGTTGTTTTCGTTTCCTTATTGAATTGAATGGAATTTAATAGATGACATACATATATTTACATAAATCCCGTATAATTATTATGTAATATATTTCATTATTGTTATTTATATATACTTTATAATCATTAATGAATGGTTAACATGAAGAATTAATCTTATCACATTCGTGGAGACAGTAGTCCGTACGTACACACGAGCGATGATATCGTTCCCATGATTGTGGAATTGTATTGAACTGTATGTATACTATTTCAGAATCAATATCACTTTAAAATAATCACATATAGTTATTCTTTACACCATTATACACATCAATGTAAGGTGGTGGTGGAAAACAGATTACACCACGGCGTGGAGACGATATTCCGTATGTACGCACGCGCGGTGATTTCGTTTTCCGTAGGATGGATAGAATGTGGAATAGGGTTGTTTCATATTTATAATAACATATAAGTATATGAGTGATACTGATGTTATTACTTCATAATGAAAAAACTAATGAAGAGGATGTAGAAGAAGAAATAAAATTGAATGAATCGGTAACAGATATTACCTCTTCTTGGACACGCCTCTTTGAAACCTTCTCTTAGGGCACTAAAATTTGTCTTTGAAGAAGACTAGGACCTCTAGAATATTTATAGGGAAGTTTAGAAGGAAAATGGGCAGGGTTTTGCCGATCATGAAGTCTCAATGTTGTGTAAAGATGAGAGGGAGGAGGTTCCCTTTTATAAGGGAGGAGAGGAGCACCATTGGAATCCTCAAAAATATTAGTTTAATATAAATTCAAACCCCACATAAAAACCTCCAAAAATGACTCAATTAAAATATTAGATGAGATATGATTTTAATCTCATCAACCAGTAAAATTTAGACATGTTTTGATCTTATTTTAAACCTTATTATTTTGATTTATCCTTTTTTAATCTGTTTAATTTTATTTGTGGTAATAAATCTCTAAATTTTAAATGGTTATAAATAATCACTTATGTTTTTTCCATTTTCCATAATTGGGTACATTATGAAATTTTTGACAATATAAATTTTAATTTATAATTTTTAAATATTTTTGTGATTTTTAAACAATTTAATAATATGTTATTTTTATAATATATCAATAGTGTCAATTTTGACACTATTCATTTATTTGAATTTAAATAAAATCCGCACTGAGGATATATTTGAAATAAAATATTTAATAGGTTTCTAACATGTCATATTCATCTAGAAAATTAGTGGAGCACATTAAATAGTTAATATAATACTTATTTTACTATTTGTAAAACCATTTATTTGATACTTCTCTTAATAAAATAATCTCTACATCATTTTTGTATAATTATTAAATAAACATATTTGTTGCATAAAAATAAAATACTAGGATGAAGATAAATCTTATAGATTTCATAAGAATAATTTTAGTAGGATTTATATTCTAAAACACCCAACTTTTAAAATGTTATATTTATTAAATTATGAAGGTGGAAACTTTGATATCATTTAAAATAAAATAATATAAGTTTCATAATAACTTTTATAAGACTCCCAACGGTATATATATTCGGTAATTGGATGATTATGGGGTATATATAAACTACAAATAAGTTTTGGTCAGGTTTGTGAGCCTTTTAATGGGTATTATTATTTCAATAAAAACTATATTACTTATTTTTCATTAAATAAATAATTTCTAGATCATTAATGTATAATCTATTAAGGTAATTAATATCTCTTAAAATTTATAAATAAATTAACATGATAAATAAAAAAAATTTATATTTCAAATGAGTATTTACAACAAAATTTATATACTGTATAATCCTATATTAAAAATACATTAATTATTATAGTTGAGTGAGACATATTTCAGTTTCCTTTAAATAAAATAAACTAAATGTATTAATCACCTCCAAGTGGGTACCAATGGATTCCATTAAGACCCTAATATGGATTAAGAAGATGTATAAGAATTCAATTATATTAAGACAAGTGTTAGGGAAATTTTATAATATTATATTTACCCTTAATTACACAATTGACCTTTTACTATGGTAAATAAAATTTACCGCAGTTACTATTCATAATGCCAAAAAATAAAAAGTATCCAATTAACATAATTTGGACCCACTGATTCCAAATATGGAATCCATTTTTCTAAATTCAATACACAAAAGTTGCAGAAATTAATTTAAAATTAATCCCATTTTTAAGAAAATGAGTTTTAAAAGTTAAAACATTGCAAAAGATTGAAATGATTTTACCTATGAATTCAATGTAAGACCAATGATAACGACATACATTATATTAATTGGTAAAAATATATTCTATTTATACTTTAAAACTATTCAATTTTATAATTTAACCATATAAATTATTACGATGAAAAAAGTTGTTTTTAATTAAAATATAGAGTATTTTTACAATTCATTAAAATATGAAAGTTATCAGAAAAATAAAAAAATATTATCCAATGTAAATAATTATATCCTGATTAAAAAGAATAGGTTTATTTTGTAAAACATAAATTATTAACTTGTCAAAAATTATATTTAAAATGGGTGCACCATCAAATGGTGGAAAAACTGCATTTTTTGAAAAATACTTATTTTACCCAAAAAATTTATTTTGTTCTCATACCATGTTCTATAAAATTTTTAAGATGAGTTATAATTTCATAAAATTCAAAATTTATTTAATACTATTCATAATGGATAGTTTATTATAATATTATAACCATATATCTTTGTTTAGTAAAACCCGGTGTTGTGTACAACACACGTTATCGAGGAAGGTTGCGATTGCGTGCAATGCAAGACAAGTCAGGGTTGCGTGTAGTGCAAGACTCTTTTTTTGTTGAGTATAAAAAAATCCAACCATATTTCATTTATACATTGAATATATATATATATACACACTCAATGTTGCATAGAATAACTACTATCAAACAAACATGAAATTGTGTGTAACACGATCCAAGATTAGTGTTGCGTATACTAAAAGATAATACAGTGTTGTGTATACTGCAAGATAATCTTGGTGTAGCGTACAACAGAAGATATGAAGGAAATTAAAAAGAATATTTCTTATAAAATCTCTTGTTGTTACAATCACTTTGAGGCAATGATGCAGTGTGGATGAACATTCATTGATTGAAAAATATTTAAACCTTATGTTTATTTTGGAAACCTTCTCTATTGATGAGTTAGGAAGGTTATACGTCCTAGAGAGTGTGACTTCATGGTGAATACAATTTTATCATTTTAGACCAGGATTATCGGTTCAAATCATGGTTCTAGGATGGGTTGAAAAATGAAATGGGCTCACAGTTGCTTTTGAGTATGGAATATCACCCCAAACTGATAGCCAGTCTGAGCGAATAACAAAGGTGTTAGAGGATATGTTTTGGGACCGCTTCCATGATTTTGGTGGCTCTTTCAAAAAACTAATTCCTCTTGTTGATTTTGACTTCAATAATATCATTTAAGAAATTATTCAGATGTCTTCGTCTGAGGTCCTCTATGGTAGACTATGCAGTTCACCTCTATGATAGTTTAACGAATGTGAGACAGGAGTATTAGGTCCTGATATCATTTAGTACAGCTCAGATCAATTTAATCTGATTCAAAAACTTATAGCTACAACATAATCTAGGAATAATTCTTATACTATTTTTACTATAAAAATCTAGATATGGGGGTGAGGCATTTGGTATTTCTATGTGTATCAAATTGATTGGGTCATATATGAATCAGGAGATATTAAAGTTAATGCGTAGATATGTTGGGCCATTTGAGATTGTAGAGAGGGCTAGACTGGGAGACTATGGGTTGCTATTATATAAGAGGTATAGGTCTATTCATGATTTATTCCACATATCTCAGCTTCAAATGTATCATCCAGACCCATCTCATTTATTCTTCCCTGATGATATTTACTGGGAAGATGATGCATCTTTCATGGAGCATTAGATATGTATTGTTGATTGAATCATGAAGGATATCATGGGAAGGATAATTACTACGTTTTGAGTTCTATGGAATCATAGATGTGTATAGGATGATACCTAGGAGTAGGATTCCAATTTTTGTTCATAGTAGAGGTATTTCTATACAATAAATGTTATACCACCTTTAGAAGGGAGACTCTGGGATTATTTTTTCATAAGAATGGGAGGTTGTAATGTCCTAGATTTTGTCAAAGGTAAAAAGCATTAAAATTTGGTTTTTAGTAATTTAAAATGACCTAATAATGATTCTTAAGGGAGTCAATGAGGTCTTGAGGGAGTTTGGGGATTTTGTGGAGCATAGAGCCCCATAAATTAAAGAAAAGACCGGGTTCAATATTTAATAGAAACCATGTCTCCTAGCCTGTATTGGTTACCTAAATCATGCTATTGAATATAGTGTAGACATAGAGGCCAAATAGTTTGTATAAAATCGTATTACCCAAGGAAAACATCCATGCAATGATATGTACTTTTGGGACAAATTAATTTCTCACATTTTGCACATGTTTAGATAAACCATGTGCTTTACCATATGAGATGCCCCTTGGAGAAATAACTAGTGCATGGTGGGCACAAATTTTTTTCAACCATGCAGCCAAACTGTGCACCATTATTTTTTGGATGAAATTATGTTTTTAACCATATTTAATGATTTTAAACCTACCCTTTCCTTTCCCATTCTTCTTTAGTGGATCCCTTATCCTCTTATCCACATGGGGATTCTCCTCCCCTCCCTATAGGTTTTTATCAACCTCCTTCACCCGGAAACCAAATCAATCACAGTAGGAAGAAATGGAAATCTCAGGGTAATAACTTCCTTCCACTTTCTTCTATTTCAAGGTTCCTCCATCATTTGTTGTGATTTTTAGGTGAGACCATTTTCACCATATTTTTAGGTTTGTGGATGATTTCTTCATTTTTACTCATTCTATGTCTATTCAAGACTCGACAACAAATGTGTGGAGTGATACTACATTAAGGTAGGTGGTCTAGGTATTTCCCACTCATTTCATCACTTTTCAAATGACGCGTCATTATGCCACTCACCAGACCCTTATGGTGATTATTTACATTGGTTTAATAAATTAACTTAATAGGTTTCTCATGTCTTAAGTGACTATACCCTATAGAGAAAACCAACTATAGGATGTTCACCTTATTTTTGGCTACCCCTTTGGATGTTCCAACCATTAATGGCCTGATATCCCATGCCAAGAGTTTATGACCACATTGTGTGTATTTTACCATGATCATGTGCCTTATACCTAAAAATGGGATTGGAGTTAATGGTTTTCCATAATAATAAGTCATGGAGTAACATACCTGACACCATTTATTTCAATGATTAGAGTTTTAAATTTATTTAGATGACGGAAGCCACATATTTTTTTACATATGCATGATTTTTGAATGACATTCTTAAAACCATATGTCATTGCTTAGATATAAATAAATTTAAAACTCTAATAATTAAAACTTTAATTATTTAATCATTTCCCTGTTTTAATTATTATTATTATGGTACACTATAATTTATTTACTGTGTGAAATGGAATGTCCAAGACTTTGTGGGTGGAATACTAATGAGATTGAATATCACACCGTTATTTGGATACCTTTGGTACCCATGAACATTTATAATTTCATGTATTGATAAAGGTAACCATGTGGATTTCAATGCTTGATTGATTTTCCAATTTAAGATTGAGCTTTGGGGAATAAGATTGATCCTATGATGAATATTAATATTGTAGTAGTTCTTGGTGTTTTTGGTATTTTTTATAGAATATAGTATATACTAATATCACCATTTACCTATACACTAATTTTTTATAGATTCATGAACATCATCATTATTGCATCTACTATAGTTATTCACCTTTAGCTAGTTATTTACTTTTATAGAATAGTCTATTATTTATATTGTACTAAATATACCATTTCAGGTTTAATATTATTTTACTACACTACACTCTGATTGATGAGGGTATAGTAATCACACAGACACACCCAAGGCCCTCACTACTTTTCGGTGGCCACTAGTGTTCAGGGAGGTGAAGTTAATGTATTTCGGACACCATATCGGGCCACTGGTATGTGGAACCCAGGGTGTAAAGATACAATATTAATGTTATAAATATACTTTTTCAATTAAATACATCATTTTTTTTTAATTTTGAACATATAGAATGAATCAAACTGCTTTGAGGAAATGGTAGGTCGTACGTATGCACCGTGACATTTTGATTTCTATAGCTGGTGAAAGGGTTATAAAGTCGACTATGTATTAATTTTCTAAAATCAAAATAATTTAATATATATCACATATCTTGATTTAATTTATCCTTCATTACATTCAATGTAAATTGTTAGTGAAAAATGAATAATATTTCTTCTTGATGCGTTAGTCCGCCATACACATGAGAGACATTATCATATTCTCAACGGAATGTAAAGTAAGAAGCCAAATGTGATATTATAAATAAATTGTAATAATTATATCATTAATATAATATATAAATATTAAATATATAATTATATTCATCCATGATAATCGATGATGGAAAACAAATTATGTCTGTTCGAGAGGCGGTAATCTATCATAAACATGATCTACAGTTTCATTTCTCATTTGAGAGGGGAATAAATGGTTGTAGGTAATTACCATAACATAAAAATATATAAGTATATATAAGTTACTTATTTTATTATATCATAATGTGGTAACAATATTTTTATGTGGTGGAGGAAGAAATAAAATAAAATGCTTAGATAAGGAATTTACCACTTCTTCAGACAAATTCTTTTGGTTTGCACTAAAATCCTTCTTTGGTTACTTTTATTACCCAAAAAGGATTCTAGGATGATGGTATGGTATTAGTTATGTTATTTTGGTTGGTATTGGAAATCAAAATTGGGTTTGGAAGTGTAGAATCGAGAGGATTCAGGGTGTCCTTCTATAAGTTGGGGTGACGACACACTTGATATTTTTGAAAAGAAAGAATTACCCCAACATTTTTCCCATTAAAAAACAATCCAAAATGAAATATTTTCAAAATTTATAACATATAAGGTATAAATATTACCATTAAATAATAATTAGAAAATAGTTGTATCAGTTTTAGTCCTTATATTTTTAGTTTATCCCATGGTAAACTGGTTATTAACATAATCTGGGTAAATAATTTCAAATATTATCACTATTCATTATGGTAAAAAATTAATTTTAATATATAAGTTTGTATATATTATTATTTTTTAAAAAATTGAATCCATTATTCAAAATTAAACTCATATAAGTAGGATTATTTAATTTAAAATTAAACCCATAGATGTGTAAAAAATGGTTTTCTTAATGAAAGGCTTTTAGAAGATGAATGTTTTTATATAAATTTTAATTATTAAATTTATTAAAATTTATTAATTTAGATTAATTATTATATTATTGAACTAATTTAACTTCTAAAACAACATTAAACTAAAATTTGGCATGTTAATGGTTTAAATATAAATGTACTGTTTAATTAAAATAAGTATTTTTCAACAGTTAATCAAGAAATGAAGCTTCTTCAATAAATTCCAAAAATTAATCCTATGGTAATTTTTACATTCTAATTTAAAAAATCATTTTAATTTTTAAAATAGAATTTAAAATTTACTAAAAATAAAATTTAAATTACGTGTACAAAGTGTGACCAAATTTCCTTTTAGAAAAATATTATTTTTTAGAAGACATTTCATTTTATTTAAAATGATTCTTATTTTATTTCATATAAATATATAATCATTGAATTTATTTTATACATTTGTAAACCATATAATTTTCATAATTTGTTTATTCCTTTTCATACACACCAATTTAAAATCTTGCTTATTAAGGCTCATTTACATTCTAAGTAGTGTCTTACATAAACTATCAAAGAGATTGAATTTATTGAGTAAGAAATAGATTATAATGTACTGGTGTGTTAGATTATCTTATAATATAGTTTTTTCATGTCATATATTCTATAAAAAATGACTTCAATCTTTTAAAATCTTAGTGAGTTCCATTCTAGCCCCTTAAATAAATTGAAATCTTTCAAATTAATCATTATTTTTAAAACCCAGGTTTTGAAAATTTATTTGTGGAAAAAACCACATCATAAAAAGGGATAATAAAAATTGCTCTTTAAAATTTTAATGGGAAATATAAAAGTTATCACATAATGAGGTTTCCATATAGGATAACATTAGTAATGAAATATGATATTGACATATAAGAAAAACAATAATAATTAGAGAGAGTGACAAAGATCATTGATCATAAAAAAGTGAATGATTAATGTAATGTTATTGACTTAAAGACATTAAGTCTATCATGATATAAAACACCATTTCATTCATCTTGTATGATGGTAATAAGATAACATTTTGGGGTCTGGATCATTTTTCTAAAGTTGATGGGCTCTTTTACTCTCCTTAAAATTAATGAAATATTATTTCTTAAGATCCTTAGACTTCATAAGCACTATTTCATCCTTTGGTTGTTTTTAGATCAGTTTTTTCATATATTAATAAAAAAAGTGAATATAAAAAAATTAATTTTTATTCCCAAATCACTAAAAGTAACTTCTTAATGGATAATAATATCTATAAAATAGTAAGTAGATATTAATGTAATATTTTTTTTAAAAATGAAATGGTTTTCAAAAAGAAAGATAATATCTAAAATGAATATAAATCTGTTATTCTAGAAAATTCAAAAAAGAAGCCAATGGTTTAATGTTTATCATTGCAAAAATAAATAACTATATATCTAGAATTACCTCAAAAACCTCAACATGAAGTGATGTTTTAACCTTCAAGATTTTGTACTTCACTTTCAAATTATATAACAAAAACAGAATAGAATTCATAAAAAATAAGAATTATTTTATAATGAATAATTACATATCTTTAAACCAAATAAAAAATTTCCCAAAACATCATTAGTCACCTAAAAAATGACTTGATCCCATAATATGTTTTCAAAAATTCAATTGAACATTTAACCTTAAAAACATCTATCTAAAATAATTTATACTAAACACTGCATCATGTAGTCCGGTGGTAGAAACTACACCCTTATTTCCCATCTGTTGTGGGTTCAAACACAACGACCTTGCTCGTTGTGATAGTTTTTCACCCATATTGCAGTTTTTCCATTTCTATAAAAGTAAGGAAAAACTTATGGGATGATGGAATTCATAATTCACGATGATCCTATAACATTCTCAAGAATATCATGATCATTTTAAAATATAAAATTATGCATCAAATCACTTTTTTATGACTAATATTTTCTATAAAGCTCATTATTTTCCCGAAAATCTACCAATTACCGCAACATCGAGCACATCTACGTGATTATATTTTCCTTGATTATGTGTTTTTTTATAGAGTTTCAGATAACTGATAAATCACCTTTCTAGGTCATTATTACCATCCAATATATTCTTAAAAATCTATAATGTAAAACTTCAACAAAACAACCCTCATATATATATATATCATTATTCACATTATTCATGAATTCTAATACATAAAAACTTCAACCAATCATCTTAATTCTTAAATAATTATGTAGAAATCACCATATTATTCCTTAATACCTCTTTACTTTCATATTTTATTTTTAGTCTCCTAATCATCAACAATAAAACCTTTAATCATACAAAATTATTAATCATATACTTGATCTTTCTTCCATGTAAATAAATTTTCATAATTCATATTCTTTCCACATTCTAAAAATTCAACCATTGATGATGCCTTTGAGGAACCATTATTCTCTTCCATTAGGATAATTATCCTCAATATTTTTTTAAGAAATTAATTAATTTTGGAACTTACTCTTAACAAATAAAAATATTATCATTCCTTCAAGACATTCTTTTGATTAATTCATTCAAAATTCTCAACATATATGATACTAAATATTATTTCCTATATGGTATCCACCACCTAAACTCCCTTCAAAATCCATCATTTTAATCATTGGAGAGTGCAAGAGTTGGTTAAATAGTAAATTTTAAATCATATAACATGATAAAAGATTAGGCATACTCCCAATATCTGCCACTCCAGTCATTATCCAATTTAGTTTATCATCAACACATTTTCTATCATATTTGTTGTTATCATAATTTCTATAATTTCAAACTATTAACTAGAATAAAAAATGAATGTACAATAACAAGTAATTGTACACAAGGGAATATTATAATATTTAGAGGAATAAATTATAAATGATAAGTACATCCATGATTATGAGTCTCTAGCATCCAACATAGGATATCCATTGTAATCTCCCTTTTTAGATTTGTATTGAAATAATTTTTTCAAGACACACATAATGGTATATAAGGTGTTTGAGAATTTACAAGACTTATCCCCTGAGAGTGTCAAACTAGTTGAACAGTAAGGCATGTTTTTTTGTACGATGTAACTCACAATTTAAAATTGATACACATTTTTTAGAGTTATTAACCCTTAGTAAACCTGTACTATAACCACACCCACTTATAGTATCTAGAAATGTATGTACCTTCCTGGAAACTACTCAATTTATACATAAAAAACATTCTAGGATATTTTAATACTATTTTTATTATCCTAACACATATCTGAAGGGTTATTAATAATGTTTTCTGATTATAGTTCTAATGTTTTAATAAACCATTACATCGATACCAGCTATGAGGACCCAAGACTTTTAAAAATATTATTACATGATTTCTAAACATAAATATCCATTAATATATCACATGGATCATAAATTCCTTGTGCCTTTGGAAGACTGGGTTCATAAAAAATAAAGTGAAACCAAAAAATGTCATTCTTATATTATGTTCCATATTGAGCTCAAAAAATCAATTCAATCTCATAATTTTCATAGGAAACCATAGGAATACATAATTATTTGAGTGAGCTAAAAATCATATTAAGGGAATTAAAATGGTGTGGAAACATAACATTTGAGTCAATGTTATCACATGGCATCATAAAAGGGAAGGCACATGATCAATAACATAGAATTATAATATAAATATCAAGTAAACATGCTTTCATAGAATCCTATTAAATGTGGAAACAACACAATAACATAACCTAAACATGAATCAAGGATAACTATATTCACTATATCACATGGTGAAAAACTTCCATAATGAATTAGGTTCAATCCTTAATAACATTCATAATGTCTCTTGAGACTATTAGATTACCCACTAAATTGGAGCACTATATGGCTGCACTAATAATACCATTTTCATTATCTATGTGTGTCACATAAATGAATCTATCATAAGTCATAACATAATAATTATTCAAAAATATATATTTTGTTTCATAATCATCCTTTATATCATACAATATTCAAATTTCATAATGACATAACTCGATAAATGATCATAAGGGATGTGTTACATCATCAAATGAGGTAAGAATAAGCTAGGTATATATATGAAAGCAATATGTACATAATTTAGATCAAATACATAAAATAAAAGGTTATTATCATTGATGAAAATAATATTAAAAATATTAAAAAAATTCTATAGGAAAATAAGCTTTTAATGTTGAGTAACTGCAAAGGATGCTATATTAGATAAAAAATAATTTTGAAAGATCACATTGAAAATTTATTCAGGAAAATAACCATCAAATTTAGAAAAAAAGTTATTTTAAATTGAAAAAATAATTAAAAATTATAGATTTTTTTTAAAATAAACTTTGAAACATAAGAAGGATTTTTTATAATATTTAGTGGTCATGACAGAGGAATAGTTTCATTCATTCCAAATACATTAATGAATAAAACATTCCATCCAAATATTTATAATAAATTTCAAAAAGTATCTTTTTATAAATAATAATACATTTACTTATAAATTTTATATAAAAATAACTTTTTGAAAAGAAATTAATTTAAAAAATAAAATCAAAACTTTTGTTGAATATTTCTATAAAACATTGATTCTTAAGAACTTGATTTTCAATCGAAGAGGTAAATGAAGTCATATTTTTTGTAAAATATTTTCTTAAATCATTCTAAGTACTAAAGAGTGGAAAATTGTACTATTGCATGAAAATTTCCTGAAAAAATAGATGATAATAACAATAGATGGGTTTATTAGACAATGATCAAATAACTTCATTCAATGTAAATTCAATCATAAACAATCATTATTACTAAAGAGATCATAACATAAACCCTTAATGCTTTGGTAAATTGCGAATAATAACATCCCATGAATGAAGTAGATGAATACTATCTTAAAATATATTTTAGTATGAATTATTCATGATATAGTATGTAAATGGTTAGTATATACACCATTTAAAATAAAATAGGTGCATAAAATAACATGTGTCTCAAAGAAATAAGTTTGAGACAAAACCCATACAAAGTATGTATCATTGAGGCGAGAGTTAATAAATCTGGTGATTATGTGTAAAAAATATAAATACACAAAAATAAAAGTCTGTATAAAAAATAAATTAATCAAAATTCATTTCGCACATCATTTCAATATAATATAATCGATAATGTAGTTATATATCCCAATGAATGGAAATTGAGTTAAGAAACCCCATACCCCAGGTTTCCCTTTACTTTAGCACTATTTAAGTGCCTATATATTGGTTATAAACATGTTATAAACTTATAATATAAATTTTTATTACTTATAATATCATATATGATCCTTTGACAATATCCTATTACCCCACCATTATTAATATTTCATTATCACTATTGTTATGGGTGTTAATTGCATTATTTTCTCCTCAATATTACATCATGAAAGTTCCAGATGTTGATCATAGTTTATAGTTCTATAATATAAACAAGGAAACTAAATTTAAAGATATAATTTTTGGTTATGAGATACATATTTATAATCAATATTTAATTTTGAACATGGATAATGAATCACTTCATTTTGTGGAGACTATAAGCCGTACGTATACACTAGCATTGTTATGATTTCCTTAACAAGTGAAATGAAAGGAAATTAAATATTTATTAATTTTAATGAATATACATATATATATTTTCATATATATTAAATATATTAATTAAATGTATTGTTATTTACCTTCCATGTAAAGCATTAGTGAAAAAAGAATCACATCACTTCGTGAGGTGAAAGTCAGCCGTACACACAAACGACATTGTCGTAATCTCTACTAAATGAAATGTAAGACTATATATAAGATATTATAATTCCATAGGTACAATTATATCTTAAATTTAATATATAAACATTAAATACATCATTATATCTATCTGTGGGAAGTAGTGATAGAAAACAAATTACGTCGGTTGACGAGGAGGTAGTCTTCCATACACATGATCAACGAGTTTGTTTCCCATTTTAGAGAGGAGGATATGGTTTCGCAAGATGAAATTAATATAAAAATATACGTGTTTCGATATTTAATAATTTATTATTAATTTTTTGAGAAGGTGGTGGAAGAAATAAAATATAATTCTATGTTAAGGATGATACCTCCTCTTCATAAAATTTCTTTTAGATTTGACCAAAGCCATTCTAGGATAGATGTAGGAATAAAAAAATCATTTTATGGTGGGGATATTGAATTAAGAAATTTATTTAATTAGGTCATGGAAGATTTAAATGGTTTATGAAGTGTATAAAAAAATATAACGAGTGGTCTTTTATTAGTGGAAAATATGACACACATGGAATTTTTTAAAAGAAAGAATTACTCCAACATTTTCCTCAGGTAATAGGATCCAGAATGGACCATTTGAAAAAAGATATAATATCTAAATATTAATTTAAAACCAGAATTTTACATGTTTTGGGTCATTTATGACCATTATATTTTAGTTTAACTATTTTGTAAACCTGTTATTACAAAAATCACAGAAAATATTTTTTGCTGTTTTCACCATTCATTATAGTAAAAATTTAAGGTTTAAAAAATATATAGTATAAATAACTACGATTAAAAATATGGATGAAAATTTTCCAAATTAAACACTAATAGGTGACATGATTTAATTTAAAATTATACCTGCAGACATGTTGAAAGAATTGGTTTCCAAAAGAGAAACATTCTAAAGCTAAAAAGGTTTTTATATCAAATAAAAATTTTAAATTAATTAAAAATAAATACTTTGGATTAATTAATATATACCTAAAATAATTTTATTATTGAAAACACATTAAAATAAAATCTTTCTAGTAAATAATTTAAATGAAAAGGTATTTTTTTAATAAAAATCATTATTTGTTCACTATTCATTGAAAAATGAATTTTTTTAGAAAAATATGAAAAATTAACCATCAAATAATTTTAATATGATGATTTCAAAAATAAATTTAATTTTTTAAAAATAAATTTTATAATATTGTGAAAAACATTATTTTTAACTTATATGCACAAATAAAGACTAAATCACATTTTAGAAAAATTCAATTTCTTAGAAAACATTTCTTTTTATTTTATATTATTATTATTTTATTTATAATAAAAATATAATTAGTGAATTTATTTTATAAATGTTTTATGCGTATAATTTTTATAATTTATGTTGTCTTATTCATACCCACCAATTTTATGAAAAGGTTATTAGTGTTTATTTAGATTTGGGATTGCAGATTCTACAAGCTATCAAATTTATTGAATTTATTTAAAATGAAATATATCATAATGTATTTTGGAGTAAAATTGTCTTATAGGATTATTGTCTCGTTTGATTTATGCTATGAAACATGATGTTCATCATTTAAAATCACAAGGTTTTGATGTTTGGGTGGATGTGAATTGGATCAAGAAAGAGATACCCTAGGTGTATAAATATCTTGTGGGGATTGAGGATAGTTATATAGGATTCCATATTGTTTTTATATGAAAGGATATTTGGGTTACTTTTGTATCATTTCTAGTTATGAGGGTGGAATCATTTTGACTCTTTATCCTATTGACTTTGATATGGTTTTTGACAGAATAGTTGACTATGCCCCTAGATGGTAGGATCCATTGTAGAGAGAGTGTGGGTCAAAATTGTGGATTATGGAACAAGGCCTAGTTGGAAGTTGGTTGTGTGATGAACTATGAAATCGATGAAATTAATAATATTGATGTGTATTTACATGGTTAATCCTTTTTAAATGGGGTTTACATAAGGTAGGGAATGGTGGGAGGTTTTTATGCCTGCGGTTAGTCCAAATGATGGGTTATTCATGAGAGCATGGACTGGGAGGTGCAACACACACTGAATGATGAAACCTATACATGTTTTTATCATGGAGAAATAAAAGGTAATCCATCTGGTAAGGAATACAACATCGTCCATGTGGGGGTGTGACCCTCCATACATATATAATTTAAAGGAAAATAAGGATATTGTTTCCATAATACAGAAATATATGTTAATCAATATCTTGTGAGGAAGATTGTATGGGGGTGGAATGACCATGAATGATCTTTATATCCAGTAATGGATAGTTCATTGGATACAATGATCGATAATATTTTTAGTCAATTGATGATATATGTATTCCCATTGAGGGAGGTGTTGTATCGGGTGAAAGTGTATAACCCTCATATCGGAAGGCATGTTGGACGACCATGATGGAATTTTTATTCAAGTGATTAGATGGATCCAAATTAATCTATATTAGCTGGTAAATTATAGAATTAAATTTTTATATGTGATATAGGATCATGTCTCGATATGGGAATAATAATCAGGAAAAACTTGATATGATCTTAGTGGGATTTAGATTGGTGGTATGTCAGTGTTTAGGGTACAACATCGGACTGGATTTGGATGGTTGAAGATCTAATCGTTAAATTACACAAAAGGCTGGGTATATAATTCAGTGATAATATTATAATGATATTGAGATCCCCTTATGTTTTAATGCATCATGATTTGGCGATTTCATTGAAATCCAAGAGGAGAGATAGAAATTGTTTGAGAGAATTTACGTAGTGGAGATATGAATAATATTTAATATGTAAAATGATGTTGAATGATGAAAAATTAATATTTTACATCCTATCATATATGATTGGTGCACCGTGATCATTTTTAAGTTATTTTTTTGTAAAATATGGAATATTTGGATTACTGCTTCGGAGATGAAGACACATCTATTTTGGTTGAAATTAGGGATCAAAGAGAAATTCTATCATTTGAATGTTGTTTTCATGTATGTTTGGGTGAGATAGGATAAGAAAAACACAAAGAATGTATTATAAGAAATTATGTTTTATTTAAATTATAAATTCCAATGTAGGGGAGCATTGTGACTTAAAATAATCCATTGTGAGACGTTCCATATGGTGGGGAGTGACATAGGCATAAAGGTTAATTAGATTATTCCTCCCATGTCTAACAGGATTGAAATACCACATGGAGTTCCATCGTGATTCTTCAATGATAATGATGAGTGGTCTCTGGGGTTTTGGATCTTTGTTTATAGTTTCACTAATGATGCCTGTTGGGTTTTTGATAATAGATCTTGACCTTTTAGCATTGTATTGATGTTCATCATTGGTGAAAATTAACAGTTGAGAGGTCCATAAGACATGTCAAGGATGATATATCTTATTGAGGATAATTTCTGAAACCCCTTGTCCCTATGGGTTTTGAAAATTAGAAAGAATTTGTATTTTATATATTTTGGACAATTTATTTTTATAATTGACTTCCAGATTGATAATTTTTGAGTTTGATCATCCTAAGATGATGTTCTTTGATAATGTTTGATGCCCGAGAGGTGGATTATGTGCTCAAGTGAGTCTTATGTGATTATGGTTATGTTTAGGGATTTATTAGAGGATTATATTTAAGGAATATAGTTTAGTTTGTATGGTTTAGGATAAAATGTTCAACGACCAGAGTTTGAAGAGGTTTCAATTCCCATTTATAAAAATTATTGTTGTTTGGAATAATTAGCGCACAATTATATGTAGAAAATGTATAATCTTTGGTGAAATTGGGGGATTGGTTTGGAATATGATCTTGGAACATGTATTGCACATGAAACACCCTAATATTTTATATTTATTTTCATTAAAATAAACATGAAGTATTTAGAAGCATTCTTTACACGCCACCCCGAGTCTAAATAAACCATGATATTGTATACCATTATAACCGAGTAATTGAATTATAATATATGAATATTCTTGAACCCATTATGAAAAATATTTATAAAGGTTTTAAATAATACAAATTCATTTATTAATTCAGTATTAATAAGTACATAATTTATAGAAAAGTAATTTTATGAATAAAAAATACGTTTAATTTAAGATTTAATATGTAGAAATTATTATAAATTTATTTGTTTTATAAATTTTTTATAGAATTAATATAATTTATGAAATCATCATTTCCAATTTAACTTAGCAATAATATTTTAGATTTTAAAAAAAAATTATTTTTAAATAAATAGTTACAAAATACTAAATATTTTTAAAATTGATTTTTATTTTCATTAAAAAATTTAATTTAAAAGTATCATTATTATTTAAATTAGAATATGTAGTAAATTTGGTCTCATTACTTTATAAATAATCTGATTAATTATTTAGGAATCATCATTATACATTATTTTGGTATAAGTTCATTTTTGGGATTAAAATCATATTTTTCTAAAAATTAGTTTTATACGCATAATGTGTTTGCATATTATCAAATTATACTAATATCTATTTTTGAATTGTTTTAATTAAATATATAGATTATATATTCTATAAAATAATTTAGATTTAATATTATGGTTTTTATAAGTCATTGAATCAAATTAAAATTAGATTTATTCTTAAATATGAAATTATCTAAAGATGAGGTTTCATTGCATATTTTAAACTCATTTTAAAAGTGATTTCTGAAATTTTTAGAAATATAATTTGATAAAATTGATTCAATATTTTTTAATCATAATATAAATATTTTTTAACGTTTCCACTTTTAATTTTGGTCAAAATGAATCGAAAAAAATGAAAAATATATTACCACATTTAATGGTAAAAAAGTGTACCATGGGGGGTTAAATTAAGTGATAAAAGTACATTGCCATATAAAACTGTCTAATTATTATTTTTAAGATATTTTTACCCTATATTATATTAACCTATAGTCCTTGTCCATTTTAAATCATTATACTTTAGGAATCCATTAATTTAATTATATTTTTTTAAATAACTCAATGTGTGTCATCTTCCTAACTTATAAAAGAGAACCTCATATCCAAACTTATTCATGAATTTTGACCCTTATTTATAATTTAATAGTTATAATATTACCTTACTATATTATTTAACTTCATATAGGGTCCCATGGTATTCTCTAAAGACCAATCATTCTAGGATTATGTTGTAAAAATGACTCTTCTCAAAGATGACATATAAATATTAACCATGTTATTTAAATTTTATTAATTCTACCACACTTTTTAAACCCATTTTAAACATAATAATATTATGAATGTACTATAATAAATATCATTTGACGATATTATGAGGATTTTATAACATCTTTCCACTATTTTTTCATCAAATATTAAATGAAAGTATCGACCAGGCGTACATGTGGACAATGACCTTTCTGTGGCGATATAATTATTTTATTGTCACTAACACAAATTTACAGATATAATTAAAGATTTAATAAATATATATTATATATGTGGAATAATTATTATTCTATAATGATAATATATTATTTATCTTCATTTTTTCATTTTTTATGAAATTAAAATAGTGTTCATGCGCACGTATAAAGGACCATCTCCATGAACAATGTGATTTATTTTTCTACATGTTAAATTTATAGATGGTTAAAAATATGCATATAATGAATATATATTAAATTTATATCACGGTAAAATTATGAATATAATGTAGTGATGATCAATGTAAAAGGACCCGAACTGTCAAACTAAAACATTCATGAAAAAGTAAACAATTTTCACCTCGGACAATGATCTTAATGAAGAATTGTTAATGAATCGGTAGTAAGTTGTCATAATTAAACCATTTATGGTATTAAAAGTATGAATATTATTTTTTTATTAAAATTTTAATAAATTTAAAACCATTATACAAGTGTTTGGACTGATTATGAAGAAACTGAATCTTGTGGTTTGGGTTTTATGTTACGAGCTCACTTTTTACCAAGATTACATTTTGTAAAAAAATTTATGATGAAATAATATGAAGTATCTCTAAAAGATATAAATAATTTTACTATCATATATTAATTTTTGTATATCACATGTTTTCATTCCCTTTTATTCTCTATAATAACTCAAGGGACTAGAAGAATGATTTAAATAAAAAGCAAATTTATTTCTCTCTTCATATGGGAAGATTTTTCATGCATGTCCATATTATATTTAAAATTCTTTCAATATTTTTTTTAATATTATAATTTTTTTAAAAGTTTATTTTTTCCATTTTATTATTTATATAAAATTGATTAAAAAAAATCTTCTTGTATTTTTCTGAAAAAATGTACTTTTAAAAAAATGAGTGAATGAAATCATTGGTTTATCATACACCACAAAAAACGATTTACTCACAGTAATTAATATTTTTTCTTCAATAATCTTTTATTTAAAACCTTTCTAGAATTTTTTGCAAAGAAAAAAGTTTTTTTAATATTTTGAAACTTTTTATATTTTAAGTAATTAATTATAAAAAGAAAGGGGGATTTTCCCCATGAAATGTTCCAGTGATCTTGTAAAGGATTTTTTCATTTATGATAACATCATTTTATGTCACTTATGATTAAATAGGTATATGATAAAATTATGTTATATTTATTCTTGCTCTATATGTTTTATTATTATGATGATGATATATTACTAAACACAATTTAGTTTTTTCCACAGGTTAACATATGATGAAATGATAATTATTTTCATCATTTGTGCCATATATATGAATGATATTTTATTATTTGACGTGTGTTTACTTTATAACCCTCCTATTAATTTTTTAACGAATTAAATTTTATGAGATTAAAGGGTGGTTAGCCAAACTCTAACATGTGATGAATGTTTTAGTGGGTATCCTTGACAAAAGATTTATATGATTATTATTATGAAACACTTTATAAAACACTTTAATGAAATGATTTTATGGAAATGTTATTATCTCATGTATCATGTTTTTTGAATTATTTAAGATTCAAATCAAATAAACCACCACACTTCATGCCATCACTCATGATTTGGATATATGAATTATTAGTTTTGATTTTAAAATTATTTATTCATGTTATCGTACTCTTATTCCCATGTTAATATTAAATGAAAAATATCATCTCTATTAACCATTAATAAGAATCTATTATCACCCATTAATTTTTACTTTTTCCCCAGTATATGATGAATGGTTTTAAGTAGGATATTTCTAATAAGGGTTATAGTTTTGAAGAACTTAATGGGAGATAATTTTGATCTTTTATGTATCAGTTTTTGATGCATCCATGTTTCCAATGAAACTAAACCTTAATTATTCTTCTATGGATCGTAATGATATGTAAGGAATATTCATATAATAATATGAAATATATATGTAAGAAATTATTTTGTTTGATTAGCGGGTATCATAAAAAGGATTCTTGTTTTTGGAAACCAGGGTAATGAATCATTAGCGATAACACTTACGATTGGCCATGGTATATGAGAACATACTATGTTATGGTAAAGAAACTATTTTAATTTTCCTAGAAAATACATCATTTTATATATATCTGAATGTATATATTTTTGTGGTAAATATGAACCATGTTGTAGTAACTCTAAATGAGGAAGATTGAGTTTTAAATTGATCATCATTGAGGCATGATAAGTGGGCCTCACACTACAAACATGGAAAGACAATCATAAGAGATATTATTGGGTTAATACACATTTTATTTATGAACCATTATGAAATATAAAAATATATTATAACCATGGAGTAACATTGTAATACATAACGGTTCATAGATTTAAAATAAATATTCTGGATTTAGATATCATATTAATTATTTTTCATTATTATACAGGTTTTCAATATGATTATTATTTCTAAAAATATATTTTTAATTTTATTTAATAGTTAAAACCTGATGAATATTTGTTAATAAAAAATTTGGAAGACTATTCAATGATTTTATCCCCATGAAAATAAATTTTGTTGGAAAAGGAATATAAAATATCATGGAAATGATAGTAACACTCTCATAATCCACATATCATACTGAGCTTCAAAATTAGAAAAGGTGGGAAAAAAGTTCTATTGATTACTTAATAAGTAAACATTCACCATCTTTTAGTGCGCCCACTAATATTCCAATTTCTAGTAAATGGATTACTACCTCTGAAATTATATTTTATATTAACCATTATTCATAGCATGAAAAGGTTATTTCAATTGTAAATAATTTAGAAGGTGAAGAATATAAATGGAAGACTCTTATCAAGAACATGAGATAAGAGGATGAAATTGAATCTATGGAGTGGGATGTGTTTAGATGGTTACTTTTCAATAAGAAAATTCCTCATATTATTCATATGAAAATGTAAAAGAAATTACATGATATAAAGTATAAGGTTAATGAATCCATTAGTTTTTATGTGTAAAATTTTACATGATTTATGAGGTCTAGTTCTGGTATTATCAAATTACTTGAATATTATATGTATTAGTTCTTTAGTAGTGTAAAACCATGTAACCAAGGAAACCTATCTGTAAAAGACTACAATATATATATGAATAAATCATTTGATATAATATCTTGGTATGAATATAGATTTTATTCACCCATAAATCTTATGACTTTGATAAGAAAATAAATATGGAATTCATTGTAAATTATAATAATAAAATCCATTAAGGGAAGAAGATGATTAATTTTTTTTATATTATAGTGGAAATAAACATTAAAGAGATTGTTTTCAGGGGACTATTATATACTTTAAGAGTGGAATGTATGGTTATAAGGCTATAGAATTCCAAAGTGATGGGAAAAAGTTAACTGATGATTCTAATAGAGTGAAATATCTATAAAAAACACCAACCACATTCTATTATTTCAAATTTAAGTAATGTGGGAATTATTTTATCCAGTACTCAAATATTAGTGTTAATTATGATGATGGATGTTAGTAACCAATTAATATATAAGACATTGGTAAATCTCATGGGATCACTTTTGGAAATTTGGGTTATGATGATGAAGTGTTGAAAAGTACACCTACCATCCACTATAAATATTCTAATGTCATGTTTTATTTTATATTTACCCACTATTTTATATCTAAATTTTTTTCAAAAGATATCACATTACTATGTCAGTGATTATATATTTAATTATATGTGAGATATCATAATGGTATTAAAATCACATAACATGTAAATAATTATTACCTAATTTATTTTTTGAATTTTCTTCCTAAAATTAATTTTATTCTTCTTATAATTTAATTCGATATTATTTTGGGAATGTATTACCTATAAAGACCGTATTAATTACCAAGAAAGGGAAGTCACATATGATATTGTTAACAAAACACTTATCCTTTATTGGCTTGAGGATTAATATAAACATCCAATAGAAATTACATGTATTGTATGGATCTTGGTTCATGTTCAAAGGGGGTATTTATCCTAGATGGTTGGGGGAAAATTAATATAGAAGTTTTTCTTATTGTATAGGAGTTTTTTGATGTATTTATATATGAGTTTCCCATATATTCTTCTAAATTGTAAAATTGACTTTTTAATAGAACTCAATCATGGTATTACACCTATTTTGAATACTCCATATAAAATAACCTTGATTGAGTTTTTACAATTAAAGAAGAAACTCCAGGAGAATCTTGATAATGGATTCATTTATACATGTGTGTCACTATGTCATGCACAAATTATTTTTGTTAAAAATAATGATGTATCAATATGTCTCAGTATTTATTATTGAGAACATACAAAGGTCAAAATCATGAATAATATCCTCTTAGTTGTATTGATGATTTTTTAATCAATTTTATAGAGCTCAATACTTCTTAGAGACTGAGATTTATTGTGGATACTATCAATAAAGGGTAAAAATAAAATACATACCCAAGATATATTTCCATACATGGTCTAAATACTATAAATTTAGGGTAATGATATTTTTTCATACTAATCCCCAACTCTCATTATTGATTTAATGAACAGAGTCCTTAGATATTACCTTGAATAGTTTGTGGTAGTCTTTATAGAATATTTTAATATATATTACTAGAGACATAAATAGAATAAACATCACTTGATTATTGTAATGAACAAACTAATGAAGGATAATATGTCTGAAAAATCTACCAAGCACACGTGTTTTCAATATAAAGATTCATTTATGGGTTATACAATTTCACGTTAGTGTATATAGGTAGATCCACAAAAAAAGTTGTTTAAGATTAGTGTATACCAACCACAATGACTAAAATATATAGTTTTCATGGATTGAGTGGATATTACCAATGATCTATGAATAATTTTATACATATATCTAATCTAGTCACAATTTAAACTTAGAATGTAGTCATGTTTCCTTATACTTATGAAAGTGATTAAAATTTCAAGGAACTAAAGAAAAGGTTGGCCTGTGCAATTGTGATCACACTACTGGGTAGTGGAGATGAGTTTTTGATTAATGGTTATGAATAAATGAATGGTATGGGATGTGTTATCATATAGAATGACATGGTGATATAATATGCCTCATTCTTATTCAAGGTTAATGAGAAAAATTTCCCTGAATCATGTGTTGGAGTTAGTAGTGGTAATCATTGAATTAAAAAAATAGAGGAATTATCGTTATTGAGAAATGTGTGACATATATACTAATAATACATGTTTAATTTATATTTTCACCCATAATGTGCTGAATATGAACCATGGAATTTGGAAAAATACTATATTTCTCAAATGAGTGTTCAAATGTATATCTATGTGAAGATTAAATTGGCATAAAAAGAATATTTAGAGATATAAAATAAGGTGATAAATGTTCCCATGTTCAAACAATATTGAAATAGAATGATATGTTTTTTGAAAAAAGTTTGTGTCCCATAAATACTAGACTATAATAAGGAGATACTAGATGAATCTCAAAGCTCATAAATCTCTATTCATTATGGGAGTATGAATATATATAGATATCTAGAGGTGTGTTTATGATGGTACATGAATACGATAGATAAAACAAGTGTATATCTATGTTCTTGCTATATCAAAAAGTAATATTGAAATAATGAATTCTCAAGGTATGTTATAATAATTACCCATACTATAATCAAAATGGGAATACATCAACCTGGATTTCATCATCGGACTCCCATAAACATCTGAAGAAGAAAATTCTATATGTGGGTTTTAGCCGATCACATTATGAATTAATAATATTTAATTTCAATAAGATAATTTCATATCTTGATTATATTACTAGGATATACATTAAAGGTATTGTATGGTTTTATAAAGTACAAAATTTAATTATGTCTGACTGAGATTAGAAGTTTAACTTGAATTTATAGAAAAGGTATCCCCAATCCCAGGATACATAGTTATGTTTTTTCCTTCTTATCATCCTCCAAAGGATATTTATTCTAAGATAAAAATCCAAAACCTAGACAATATTCTGTGATTCAATTATCTAGATTTCAGAGGTCGTTGGGATCAAAACATTCCTCTTATCAAATTTTCTTATAATAATATATTTCACTCAAGAATTCATATAACTCTTTATAAATCACTCAATATAAGAAAGTGAATAACTCTAATATGTTGGGATAAATCTAGATAATAAAATATATTGGGTTATTTCATGCTAAGGAAATGGAAGGGAAGTTTAAATTCACATAGCATCACATTGATTAAGATTAGGCTCAATCGAAGATTTATGGTGATAATCACTAAAAAGATCTAGAATTCGGTGTTGGTGAGAAGGTATTACTATGAATTTCACCATGTAAGACGGTTATAAGATTAAAAATATGGGAAATAATATCTGTATATATAATTGTCCCTTTGAAATTCTTGATCAATTGTTGATTGTAGCTCATCTCTTGTCACTTCTACCGAACCTCACTATTATTCATGATCTGTTCCACAAATCTCTTATAATGAAGTACATACTTGTTCCTTTTAATGAAATTAACTAAGAGGTAATAAATCTCGATTATGATGTCTCTTAAAAATAACAACCTATTAGAATATTGAATTATGGAGATAAAATGCAATAGACTAGTGCCAATCAATGGGATATTGTTCTCTAGAGGAATCTGAAATTCAAGGAAGCAATATGGGAACCACATGATGTGATGAAGTAGAGGTATAATCATTTTTTAATTCAATGTTATAGAATTAATAGGTTTTAATTCATATTAATTGGGGTAAAATGTAACGAATCAATGTTTTATATGTATTTCATTTGAAATAAACACGATGTATTCAATAGCCATATTTAAAAGGAACTGTTAGTCTAAAGGAAGAAAAATATAGTATACTAATGTAACCTATCCATTAAATTGGTTGGAAAAATATTAATAAAATAATTATAAAAAACATTTTTTAATGTTATAATTAATTTAAATATATTTGTTAACAAATAATAAATAATAACTGAATTTCTGTAATGTCATTTTATGCTTTAAGAACATGGTTTCTTCAAAATGGGTTTTTATAAAATTTGTGCATGAATATTATAATAAAATTTTACCATTTTTTGAAATTTTATTTAATTAGAAAAATATCATTTTCAAAATCATATTTTCAATATTATGTTATGGTGAATTTCTAGGATTTTTGTAATAAAAATATTTTCTAGTGAGTAGTGAAAAATGCCAATTTTTAAAAAATGTTATCTATTTTCATTAAATAAATAAATTTAGAAATCACATTTTTTTAATATTATATTAAATTATGATAATAATATATTAATTATAATTAATCTAATTAATTACATATTAATTCACATTATACATGATCTCCTAATAAGATCATTTTTGAGCTAAAAAATTAATTTATCTAAAATCTATTTTAATTCATGCGATATATTTTATCTTAATAAATATAATTAATCTCTATTTATTAATTGTTTTGATGAAATTTATATATTTAATATTAATTAAAATATTTTATATTTCATTTTATACTTTTTAAATATAAAGTAATGAATGTAAATTATGTTGTATGCGTTAAAATGTATTTGTCTAAAAATTGAT
This sequence comes from Viscum album, assembly GCA_963277665.1. Classification (NCBI taxonomy): domain Eukaryota; kingdom Viridiplantae; phylum Streptophyta; class Magnoliopsida; order Santalales; family Viscaceae; genus Viscum; species Viscum album. Next base: position 1,757,644,241 of record OY728120.1, on the reverse strand, counting down.
TTTCTTTGATTTCTGCATGATTATTTTAAAATTAATTTTTAGAATGTATAAAAATTAAATAAAATTAAAGTTATTACATATTTTTAATCATAATTCATAAAATTATCAATTATTACACAAACATTTTTCAAAAAAAAATTGTAAAACCAATAAATATTTGTTATCATGGTTTAGGTTAAAAAAAGTTTACAGGGGGATTACACAGATGGATATGGGTAAGATTTCCACATAATAATTCCTTATTTCTTATGGTTTAAGATATATATAAAATTTATTAACTTAAATTATAACCATTTTCCATTTGGAATCATTATACATTAAAAATGCATTATTAATATTTAAATCTTTTATCTACTTCCATGTGTGTCATCTCCCTCCCTTGTAAATGGGAAACTCCTCTCCACCATTATTCATGAATTTTGAGAATTTTTTTCTCATAAAATACCTAATATAATTCTTTAATATATTCCTTACACTAATTGTATATACCCTATTATTCTCCTATGAACAATCACTCAAGGATTAAGATATAATGAAAAGAAGGACTCTCAAAGAAGAGGTATAAATCTTAACTGACCTCTTTCAATTTTATTTCTTATTCCACAATCTATAAAAATAGATTATAATTAACATCATGTGTAATATAGTATCATAGATATACTGAGATGATTGAAAACATTCTTCTCCTATCAAATGATAAATATAAATTTCGCTAAGGTATATGTGTGGACTACCGCCCATATTTAGTGATATGGTTTATTCTCAATCACCACCTCAGATTGATGGATATAATGATGAACATAATATATATATATATATATTATATTTATAATATAACTATAATTTATAAAAGTTATAATATTATTTATCTTTCTTTCCTTGTTTTTATTAGAAAATTAAAACAACACTCATGTGTATGCACTAACTGCCATCTCCATGAACAATGTAATTCATATTTATATATATAAATTTTATAAATTGTTATAAATTCTTTTTAAACTGAATAAATATGATATTTATATCATTATTAACGTTATATATATGATTAAACCATGATAAATTTACTATGATAAGAATCTCCCAACCGAAAGCTTCATGAAAAACTAAATAGTGACCACAGGGAACAATGATTTTAATAAAGAATGGTTAATGAATGAGTGGTAAGATATTATAAGTAAACCATTTATGGTATTATATGGTAAAATATTGTTTTGGAATATAATTATATTATTTTTTATTTTATTATTATGTATTTTATAATGAATACAATATATGGAAAACATGAGGTAAGAATTTTATGTTACAGTGCCAATTTTTACCAAGATTTATTATTCTTAAATTTATGATAATGAAATTATATAACATATCCAAAATATATCATTAATTTTATTATCCATTTTTTATTTCTAAATATTACATGTTTTAATTTCATTTTCCCCTCTTCAAGTAACCAGGAGACGAAAAATTTCTTTTTTAATAAAAACAAACATTATTTATCTTTAAATTTGGAACATTTTTCTTATGTGTACATATTTTCTTTTGAATATTTTCAAGAGTGTTTATTCTAAACTTTAATGATTTAGGAAACTAAATATAATGCACTTTGGATTTATATAAAATAGTTTAAAAGGAATCTTCTTTTCAATATCTGAATGAGGTACTTTTTACCAAAGGCCCTTTATTTTAACATATACTGCATGAACATATTTTACCACCATCATGAATACTCTTTTATTTTAGTATTCCCCTATAGTTTTACAATTTTATTTAAAAGTTAATTTTTTTCGTTAATATTATATTAAAGTATTTATTTCAAAGAAGTGATTTAAAAAAGAAAATGGTGTTTCCCTCCAAAATGTTTCCAGAGGTATTTTAATGGCTTCTTTCATCTATGATAAAATCCAATGATGTTACATGTCATTCATTGTTAATATGATCCAAACCCATCCTTATTATATATTTAGAAATTGTGGGATAATGATGATGAAATATTTATAATATCCATTTTATTTTACCCCGTATTAATCTAAGATGAAATTATAAATGTTCTCAAGTTATTTTGGCATACATTTGAATTGATTATAATTATGTGATGGGAGGGTATGTTAGAGAACACTAATTCATTGGGTAAATATTACTGGTTTTTGATCTCAAAAGGTACATGGGAGGTTATCTCAAGACCAAAATCTGGTAGATAAAAGATTATCCCAAGACCTATTTAGATACATCGGCGGTTCTCCTAAGCCTAATATATGATGAATGTCTTGGTGGGTAGCCTTGAAATAATATTTTTGTGATTATGATTATTGAACACTTTATGCCGCCATTTTATGAAATTATCTTATACCAATGTCATAATATCATGGCCCATTTTAATTAAATTATTTATGATTCACATCCAAAAAACTGCCATGTTTTATTCCCGGACTCATGCTTATGATCTAGGAATTTCTAGGAATGATTTTAAAATGTTAAGATCATGTTATCACACCCTTATTCTTATGTTATGCTCAAATTAACATTGATATCTACCCTTTTTTTCCTTTACTCGTCTTCTATGCTCACCCTTTATTATGATTTATCTTACCTATAAAATGAATAATCATTTTATATATGATATGTATAATAAGGGTTAATGTTCTGAAGAACATAATGAGATATGATGTAGATCATTTAGGTATTAGTTGTTTATGTTTTTATATTTCCAGAGACACTAAAACATTACGGTTTGTACACATATCATAATGACATGGAATTAATATTTATTAAAGAATATTTAATATTTATGTATGAAATTCTTTGGTCACATCAGTGCAATGTTTTAGAAAATACTTCAAACATTTTGCAGACTGATATAATGCTAATTTTCATAGTTGAGACATGCCTTGGAAAATGATACAACCAAACTATGTAAAGGAGTTCTATTTGGAAAGTTCCAGCTAACTGTTTAGTTCATAGCTTAACAAACCATTTGACTTATTAAATATAAAAAGCACTATTTTCCATTTTAAAATTTTCAAAGGAGGGACTCCCCTTTCTCCTCTTCATTCATGTGCATGACCCCTCTGACACCCTTTTTGCACCTCAATTATTCAATCGATTTGAGGAGTCTTAATATTGTTATTGTAACATCCCAAGTAAATTAAGAATAATACATTTTTCATATTTATTAATATTTGGGAATTAAATATTAATTTTACTTTAAAGGGGTTGATATGATCAATAGTGTACCCGATACGCAACAATGGGTTTCATTGAAATCTTACGTTGCACACTAATAATATAATAATATTATTTTAAATGGTAGTTAACTCCTATTCGTTGTATTGGTGGGAATGAAAAACACTAACTACAATATTATTATAAATGTTTGCTAAATATATTTACATTCATCCAATAAATTTTAGAGGCTTAAAATGTGAATAAATCTAATTTTAAGCATAATTTACATTAAAAGGCCGATTTACCACCTTTTAATGGAGAACCCTCTTTAAATCTACTTTTGGTCATTTTTATATGTTCTATTTGACCAAATAAAATTCTTCTTTTGATTTGGGACATCAAATTTTACTTTGGGTGATTTTTTTGGTATTTTTCAGATAAAGATCATTTTTTAATGAATAGTGGAAAATATTGTATTTTAATTCAAAAGTGCCTTTAAATCTAATTTATTTATATGGATAGATTATATTTTTAATTAGTTTTAAAGTTTAATTTGAATATATTTTTACTATTTCATCCAATGTAGATTGTTGGAATTAATTTCAATTTGAAATTGGACATAAACAAGTGTCGATCTTTTGATAGTTATTATTTCTTAAAAACACGCTATTTGTCTTAACAATGTGAAATAATTTTAAAATTAATTAATGAAACTATTATGTTTTTAATTTGGAAAAATAAATATCATTTTTTAATTTGTAATATCAAATAAATATTCAGCTGAAGTTTTGGTATTTTTCTGAAAAACTTCATTTTTTGATGAATAGTGTAACCACTTAGTAATAGTTAAAAAACCGACTTTTTGATTTAAATGAAATTTTACCGCTTCTGTGAATTAAATTTTGAAAATACGACATACATGGTTTTTATCAAGAACTAAAATGTGGTTCAATAAGATGAAAATAATTTTTGGTGAATAGTAGCTTTTGACTTTTATTTACCACAATTAAAGGTAAATAAGGTAATCAAGGTAAAAAGAACATTATAATAATTCAAAATTACCTTAAAACCTATAAAAATTTATTGGTTGAGTCATTTACAACCATTGACATCTTTGGGTCGATTTTGGGACCCCATTGAGCCACTTGGGAATGATAATGACAATTTGGATTAATTATTTTAATGTAAAGACAAAAATGACATTAACAAAAACCTTTTAGTAATTAATTTCTATATTGTGTTATATAAGTCAAATTTTCGACTATAAGTATTCATTTTAAAACTAAAAATCTTTCCTACATTGAGGTATTTATTTTATAATATTTAGATATCAAATAAATTAAATTATTTATGACATAATAACAATGCAATATATACCTCATTAATAAATTATTAAATAAATAAGATTATAATGAATAAAATATTATCCAAAACCTATCAAATTCTTATTGGATGATTTTACTTCGACTATGAGTCATCTTATATTCATATTTAATGAATTTTGGACCTTTTGAAACTAAATATCTTTATATAATAAAATAATATTTTCACACATTCCTAAAGAGCCCCTCCCCCCTTATACAAGGAGGCCACTTCTAACCAATTACCCACACCTCTCAAGCCATTTCTCTAATCCAACCTATACCCAATTAATCTCCATACATCCCCCTCCTACCCCTAGAAGCCTTACCGTGGGTAGAAGACACTTCATGAAGTCCTTTGTTTCAAACCAAATAGAGTTACCCAAATTAAAGGTAACAGTTTCTCTTAAATTGTTTTATTTTATTTTACTTCTCCAACCCCTAAAATCATTTTATTCAATTATTTTGTAACAAAAACAGCATCCTCAATATACTAGGATTTTTTTATGAGAATTATTGAACTACACATACACACACCTCAATCTAATGGATGAAGAACATAATGTTTCTATGGATGGAAAACTAACACTTCACGAAACGATGATTGTTTGATTATCTCCTACCGACTATCATGGGGGTCATTATGATGGAACTGTATTTATATATGATATATATTATGTTTATGTTTCTTTATGATTCTACATTTTCCATTCATACCACGCCTTTATGGTTTCCATAGTGGGTAAATACGATAATCTCATTTGAGGAAGTGCGGACTACCGCCCCCTCAAAGTGATATGAATCGTTAATGCATTATGTGGGATGTATAAAGGAGAGAGTTAATTATATTATACTATAATTATAATATACCTATGTATCATTATGTTTAAAATCCATTAAAATAAGAAATATAAATTAAAGGAGCGTTCATGCGTACGTACGGCTTACCGTCTCCATGAACGGTGCATTTCATTTCTTACCTCCATATGTTATGTACAATTATAAATAAATGTATATGCTGGATATATAGGATATATATGATATATAAATCATGAATTTAATTCTGGATATAATGATGCTTTGACCACATGAACAACAGGTAATTATAAGAAATCCAATTTTGACTCGAGAACCAAATATCGACAAAACGAACGTTATTAACATAAATGGTTACATAATGTTCATAACATGGTAATAAGTGATATAAAAGGAATAATAAACATGAAAAAGGTTATTAAGCAAGTATAAATTTACTTTAGTTTATTATTCAGGAGATTAAAGATTGATCGAGTCAAGTTGGACATAAGGTAACAGACTTCATCTCAATCTCCTTTCATTGAGTCATATTTTGTTTTAATACATGATTTTCCTTAATACGCTATATAAACACCTTCTACTTTTAATTTCATTCAAATAGAATCTATTTATACAAAGGGTTTTACTAAATGAAAAAAAGGAATATTTTTTTACGTAAGCGGTGACAACGACCTTTCTGCTTCCGCGAGTATTATTTGATCTTTGGCTTCCTTGACAAGCTATTATTTTTTGAAAAGGAAAAATAAATACTATATACTCTATTTATGTATTTTGGTATTGAAAATTATTTTATGAATGGATTTATTATTTCAATATCTTGAGATGATATTTTTTTATTGCAATGTGGAAATTTTATCTTTCCTTTATGCTTATGTTATGTGTTATGATCATGTTATGGTTCTTGGACATTATTTATGTATACGGGTGGTTCTATGATAAACCATGGGTGGGTGAGCCCGAGATTACTCTCCAATGCATTGGTTAACGTGACAGAGGTATATGTGAATGTTTCTCCTAAGAGATTTAGGGAATACACTGTGATGGGTATTCCCAAGTAACTCCCTATGTAGCTGTGATAGCTACAATGTAAGTATGATTTGGATGCCACAAGTTACCTTTATGATATATGATTTTATGTGGCTTTCATAAATCATATGATTTCGTGGGGTAAGTAAGAAGGTTCATGATTTTTATGTATTTATGAACAAATGTTATCATCCTTTTTATTATAACCCTTACTAAGCTTTTTATGTTCATACCATGTTTTGAAATGTTTTCGCAGGACATAAAGATGAATAGGGTCAAGGATAGGATCAAGGAAAAATCATGCAATCTAAAACCTCGAACTAGACATGACTCTTTCTTTTCAAGAGTTTTTATTTTATGAAACAAATGGATACTGGTTAGAATTGTCTACATGTAATACTCATGTTGTTATGTAAATGTAATGACCTAATTCTCTAAAACTCTAAACTTGGAAAGATCCTCAATGTGAATTATTCATTTAATTAAATATTATGTATTATTTAAGGATGGGTCCTTATAGTTGGTATCAGAGGTTGGTGTAGATAACTTTAAGAGTTAGGGTATTTTTAAATTAATATCCATAATTAATTTACGTTAATATTGAAATCATATAGCATTTATAGATTACCATGTTGATTCGCCTAGGATATTCCTATGTTTAGAATGGGTTTCCACAGAGGAAATAGGGTTGCTATGTTTGGACGACATCTGGAGGAAGATAACCTTCCAAATCAGCATCCTGAGATGGTCAAAATCGGAACTGAATAGTTTGTTGAAGTGATAGAATAGTAGACTCGGGCTATAAATGGAGTTAGTATCCATGTACCAGATCAGCCAAATAAACTGTAGTGGAACATGTAAGTAGTGGAGTATTTCATGAGGAAACATCCCCCATAATTCAGAGGATCATCTGACCATGTGCTAGCTGAAGAGTGGATTAAAGAACTAGAGAATATTTTTGATGTCATGGGTTGTTCAGAACATAAAAAGGTAAGTCTTGTTGTTTACCTTTTTGAAGGTGAAGCTGATCAGTGGTGGTTGATGGTTAAAAATATCAGGGATAGTGAAGAGATTGATTCTCTCAATTGGAATAAATTCAATGGTATGTTTCTTGATAAATATTTTCTTAAGGATGTTCATCTTAGGATGGAGAAATAATTCCTGGAATTGAGGTAGGAGGATGACACAGTGGCAGCTTATGAATAAAAATTCACTTGACTGGCAAGGTATGCTCCAAATTTAATACGAGATCTGGATAATAAAATCAACCATTTTTACTCAAGATTAAAGCCAAAGTATCGTAGGTATTGAGCTTCTCGTGAGATAAAAAGTTATGAAAAACTTTTTCATTGTGCGGAGAAGGTGGAAATGGATTTTTCTGATGATCAGTTATTCTTTGAAAAACAACAGAATAAGAGGTCGAGGTGGTAGGAGAAAGGGAAAAACTCTTCAAAAACGTCTAATGGTAAGAAACTTAAGTTTACTATTTGTGAAAACTGTGGTAAAAAGCATGCTGGGGAATGTCTTTTGAATTCGGGTAAGTTATACTAATATGGTAAAATGGAACATAAGGCTCGTGATTACAATGAAAAAGATCAGAGTAATGGTAAGACAAAATTTTATTTACAGTTAGTAAAATGTTTAAGTGCAATGAAATGGGTCATTATGTAAATCAGTGTCAAACAAAGAACTATAATAAAGGAAAGAAGCCAGACTAAAAGTAGAAAGGTGTGGTGAAATCATTTGCAACTACTTCAGCAGATGTTGGTCCATCAAATGAAGTTTAATCTGGTACACTGTTTTTTTGTTCAGATTATGCCAATGTGTTGTTTGATTCAGGGTCTACACACTCATTCATTTCTGAGAAGTTTTCTAATAAATTGGGAATTCCATATCAATATATGAATATGGAACTTATAGTAAAAACACATGGAGGAAATTTTGGGACAAAAAGAAAACATAAGAATCTTCTTGTCCTTGTGTGTGGAAATAATCTACCTGCAAACCTTATTTTTTTGCATCTAGTAGAGTTTTATGTTATTTTGGGTATGGATTGTCTTTTTGTTTATCATGCTAAGATTGACTGCAGAGCTAATGTGGTCGCTTTTCAGAATGATTTTCAGTTTGTGTACAAGATTTAACCATATCATTTAATAACATATCTGGAAGATGAGAAACTAGTAAAAGATGGAAATGAATGTTACCTTGCACATATTGTTGACAATAAAGGAAGTGTTCAGGTTAATGATGTGGTAGTGGTAAATGAGTACCTTGATGTTTTTCCTGATGACTTTCCTAGTATTATACCTGATCTGGAAGTTGAATTTTCTATTGACTTAGTTCCTAATGCAAAGCCAATTTCAAAACCCCATTATCTAATGTCTCAAATTTAACTTTTAGAGTTAAAGAAGCAATTGCAGGAGTTGTTAGATAAAGGTTTCATTCAACCTCGAACATCCCCATCAGGAGCTCCTATCTTGTTTTTTAAAAAGAAATATTGTTCCATGAGACTTTTCATTGATTATAGAGCACTGAATAATATCACTATTATTAATAAGTATCATTTTCCTCATATCGATGATTTGTTTGATCAGCTCCAGGGAGCTCAGTATTTTTCGAAGATTGATTTGAGTTCGGGTACCATCAGTTGAAAGTATAGGAAGCAGACATTTCGCAGACTGCGTTTCGTACTATATATGAAGATTATGAATTTTTAGTTATTCCTTTTGGGTTAACCAATGCATCTTCTATATTCATGGATCTTAAGAATAGAATTTTCCGTGAGTTCTTGGATAAATTTTTGGTTGTGTTCAATGATGATATTTTGGTTTATTCTAAAAGTAAAGAGGAGAAATAGTCATTTAAGGTTCATCTTGAAAACCTTAAAAGAAAATAATCTTAATGGGAAATTCAGAATGTGTGAGTATTGGTTACAACAAATTTCATTCCTTGGTCACATTGTTTCAAAAAATGGCATAACTGTTGATCCTGCAAAAAAAAAGTTGTTGAAAAATGGAAATGACCAAAAAATATAATTGAGATTTGTAGATTTCTTGGTTTGTTAGGTTATTATCAGAGGTTTGTAGAACATTTTTCACAGTTATCTAGTCTAATTACAATGTTAAATCGAAAAGGTTTTAGCTTTATTTTGACCAAAGAATGTGATGATTGTTTTTAGGAATTGAAATGATGATTGGTGAATGCTCCAATTTAGTCACTACCATCCAGAAATGGTGAGTTTTTTTATCTACAGTGATGCTTCTTTGAATGGAATTGGTTGAGTGATAATACAGAATGATCAGGTAATTTCTTATGCTTCACGTCAGTTGAAACCTCATGAGTTAAATTACCCTACACATGATTTGGAATTAAGTGCTGTTGTTTTTTGCTTTAATAATTTGGAGGCATCATTTTTATGGATTAAAATGTGAAATATATACTGATCACAAAAGTGTAAAGTATATATTCACCCAAAAAGATTTTAACATGAGACAGAGGAGATGGCCAGAATTAATCAAGGATTATGATTGCACGATCCATTACCCTCCGGGAAAAGAAAATAAAGTGGCAAATGCTTTTAGTCAAAAATGTAATTCTTCATTAACCATGTTACGTTTGGAACGAGATTCTTTAGTTTTTGATTTGATAAACATTGGCATAGAAGTTTTTCGTGCAGGAAATTCATCTGTTTTATATCACGTGTCAGTGAGATAATATCTATCAGATATAATAAAGCAAGCGAAGAAAGAAGATAGTGAGTTACAGAGAAAGATAGAGTTGGTTCAGAAGGGTATGTTGCTCGAATTTAACATTGATAATGAATGTGTTTTGAGGTTTGGAATGAGATTATTTCTGCCTTGTGATTCACAGTTGAAGAATGTGTTGTTTTGTGAAGCTCATAGTTCTCCGTTTTCAGTTCATCCTGGTAGTACTAAGATGTACAGAGATCTTCGGGAGTATTACTGGTGGGATGGAATGAAAATAGATATTGCTAATTTTACTGTGAAGTGTTTGACTTGTTAGCTGGTTAAAGCAGAGCGGCAGTTACCAAAAGGAATGATTCAGCCTTTACCGGTGCCAGAGTGGAAATGGGAAAATATATCCATGGACTTTTTTTGTGGGATTACCGAAGAAATCACGAGGTAATAATGCAATATGGGTTATTATTGATCGGTTGACAACATCTGCTCATTTCCTTACTATTCAAGATACCTTGTCTCTAGATTAACTTACTCGATTGTATGTTAAAGAGATAGTCAGGTTGCATGGTGTTCCCCTATCTATTGTATCTGATCATGATCCCAGGTTTACTTCTAACTTTTGGAAAGGCCTTTAGAATTCACTTGATACTGAATTAAATTTTAGTACAACTTTTCATCCTCAATCAGATGCACAATCAGAACGAAAAATTCAGACATTGGAGGATATGTTATGTGCTTGCTCGATGGATTATCAGGTATGTTGGGACCACCATCTTTCTTTGGTTGAATTTTCTTTTAATAACAGTTTTCATTCCAGTACACAGATGTCTCCATTTGAGGAATTATATGGAAATCGTTGTCGAACTCCAGCTTTTTGGGATGAAGTAGGTGATAGGAAGCTGATGGGACCAGAATTGGTAGAAGAGATGGCAGGAAAAAGTTCAGATGATTCAGAAGCACATGAGAACAGCTCAGAGCAGACAGAAAAGTTATGTAGACAACTGGAGGAAGGATATTTCTTTTGATGTAGGTGATCAAGTCTATCTCAAAGTTTCTCCCTAGAAAAGTGTGATGTGTTTTGTTAAGAAGGGAAAGTTGAGTCCGAGGTTCATTGGACCTTATGAAATTCTAGAGAAAGTTGGATCAGTTGCGTATAGTGTGGATTTACCTCCTTGTTTATCCCTGGTACACAACGTTTTTCATGTTTAGATGTTGAGAAAGTATATGTCGGATCCATATCATGTTTTGAGCCCATAGGTAGTTCATTTGGAAGAGAATCTCTCTTATGAAGAACAACCAGTCCAAATTCTTGACCATAGAGAGAAAGTGTTGACGAATAATGTAATTCACCAGGTAATGGTTTTGTGGAAAATCCATATGGTTGAAGAGGAAACGTGGGAATCTGAAAATGTTGTGAGGAATAAATACCGCCATTGATTTTGATAAATGATTAAAAATTGTATGGACGCAATTTTCAAAAGGGGGGAAGGATGTTACATCCCAAGTAAATGAAGAATAAGACATATTTCATATTTATTAAATTTTTTGAATTAAATATTAATTTTACTTTAAAGGGGTTGCTTTGTTCGATTGCATACCTGATATGCAACAACGGGTTTCATTGAAATCTTACGTTGCACACTAGTAATATAATATTATTATTTTAAAGTGTAGTTAACTCATAGCCGTTGTATTGGAAGGAATGAATGAAACTAACTACAATATGATTATACATGTTTTTTAAATGTATTTACATTCATCCAATAAATTTTAGTGAATGAAAATGTGAATAAATCTAATTTTAAGCATAATTTACATTAAAAGGATGATTTGTAACCTTTTAATGGAGAACCCTATTTTAATCTAGTTTTGGTCAATTTTATATGTTCTATTTGACCAAATAAAATTCATCTTTTGATTTGGGACATCAAATTTTATTTTGGGTAATTTTTTTTGGTATTTTCCGGATAAAGTTAATTTTTTAATGAACAATGGAAAATATTGTACTTTAATTCAAAAGTCCCTTTTAATATAATTTATATATATTCTTAGATTATCTATTTAATTTGTTTTAATGTGTAATTATAATATATTTTTACCATTTAATCCAATGTTGATCATTGGAATTAATTTCACTTTGAAATTGGACATAAACAAGTGTCGATCTATTGATGGTTATTGTTTCATAAAAACATGCTATTTATTTTAACAATGGGAATTAATTTTAAATTTAATTAATGACAAATATATGTTTTCAATTTGGAAAAATAAACATCATTTATGAATTTAGAATATCAAATAAATCTTAGGCTGAAGTTTTGGTATTTTTCAAAAAAACTTCAATTTCTGATGAATAGTGAAACCACTTAGTAGTAGTTAAAAAACTGACTTTTTAATTTAAATGACATTTTACCGCTTCGATGAATTAAATTTTAAAAATCTGACATACATTTTTGTTATGAAGAAAAAAAATTTGGTTCAATAAGATGAAAATATTTCTTGTTGAATAGTAACTTTTGACTTTTATTTACCACAGTTAAAGATAAATAAGGTAATTCAAGGTAAAATGAATATTATAATAATTCAAAATTACCTTAACACTTGTCCAAACATTATTGGTTGAGTCATTTACGACCATGGGCATTTTTTGGTCGATTTTGGGACCCCATTGAGCCACTTGGTAGTGATAATGACAATTTGGATTAATTAATTTAATGTAAAGATGAAATTGACATTAACAAAAAACCTTTTAGTAATTAATTTTTATATGGTGTTATATTAATCATATTTTTTACTAATAATATTCATTGGAAATATAAAAGGATTTTATACATCGTGGTTGTTTTTTTTATAATTTCTAGACATCAAATAAATTAAATTATATATGCCACAATAACGATGCAGTATTTACCTCATTAATAAATCATTTAAATAAATAAGATTATAATGATAAAAATATTATCCAAAACCAGTACAATTATTATTGGATGATTTTATTTTGACCATGAGTCATCTTATCTTCATCTTTAATTATTTTTGGACCATTTGAAACCGAATATCATTATATAATAAAATAATATTTTCACACATTCCTAAAGAGACCCTCCTCCCTCCTATAAAATGAGACCACTTATAACCAATTCCTCACACCTCTCAAGCCATTTTGATCATCCAACCTCTGCCCAATTAATCTCCATACATCCCTCTCCTCCCCTAGAAGCCTTAACGTTGGCAGAAGTCACTTCAATAAGTTCTTTGGTTCAATCCAAAGGGAGTTACCACCCAAATTTAAGGTTACGGTTTCTCTTAAATTGTTTTCTTTTATTTTACTTCTCCAACCACTAAAATATTTTTATTCATTTCTTTTGTAACAAAAAAAGTATCCTCAATATACAAGGATATTTTTATGTTAAGTATTCGAACTACCCATACACACACCTCCATCTAATGGATGAAGAACATAATGTTTCTGTGGATGACAAACTAACACCTCACGAATCGATGATAGTTCGATTATCTCCTACTGCCTCTCATGGTGGAAATTATGATGGAAATGTATTTATATATGATATATATTATGTTTATGTTTTCTTTATTTTTCTTTTTTTCCATTTATATCATGCCTTTATGATTTCCATAGTGGGTAAATACGATAATGTCATTTGACGAAGTGTGGACTACCGCCCCCTCAAAGTGATGTGACTCGTTAATGCCTTATGTGGGATGTATAAAGGACAGAGTTAATGATATTATATATACGATATTATAATATAATTATAAAATAAATATGTATTGTTATGTTTAAATTCCATTAAAATAAGAAATATAAATGAAAGTAGCGTTCATGCGTACGTACGGATGACCGTCACCATGAACGATGTGTTTCATTTCCTACCTCCATATGTTATGTACTATTATAAATACATGTATATGCTAGATATATATGATATATATGATATATAAATCATGAATATCATTCTGGATATAATTAACCTTTAACTACATGAACAACATGTAATTATAAGAAGTCCATTTTTGACTCAAGTACCAAATATTGACAAAATGACCATTATTAACATAAATTGTTACATAATGTTTATAACTTGGTAATATGTGATATAAAAGGAATAATAAAATTGAAAAAGGTTATTAAGAAAGTATAAATAAACTTTAGTTCATATCTCATGAGATTAAAGATCGATCGAGTCAAGTCAGACATAAGGTAAGGGACTTCTTCTCAATCTCCTTTCATTGAGGCATATTTTGTTTTAATACACAATTTTATTTTATACGCTATATAAACAACTTTCAATTTTCATTTCATTAAAGGGCAATATTTCTATACAATGTGTTTTACTAATGAACAAGAAAAGAATGTTTTTTTACTTAAGAGGTGACAATGACCTTTCCACCGCTGCGAGTATTATTTGATCATTTTCTTCCTTAACAAGCTGTAATGTTTTTAAAAGGAAAAATAAATACCATATACATTATTTACGTATTTTGTTATTGAAAATTATTTTCAGAATGGATTTATTATTTCAATATCTTGAAATTATATTTTGTTATTGGAATGTGGAAATGTTATCTTTCCTTTTTTGCTTATAATATGTGTTATGATCATGTTATGGTTCTTGGGCATTATTTATGTATACGGGTGGTTCCATCATAAACCTATGTCGGGTGAGCCCGAGATAGCTCTCCAATGTATTGGGTAACATGACATAGGTAAACATGACTGTTTCTCCTAATAGATTTAGGGAATATAATGTGATGGGTATTCGCAAGTAACTCCCTATGTAGTTGTGATATCTACAATGTAAGTATGATTTGGATTCCACAAGTTACCTTTATGATATATGAGTTTTATGTGTCTTTCATAAATCTTATGATTTAATGGGTTAAGTAAGAGAGTTAATGTTTTTTATGTATTTATAATCAAATGTTTTCATCCTTTTTATTATAACTCTTATTGAGATTTTTATTCTCATCCCAAGTTTTGAAATGTTTTCCCAGCACTTAAAGATGAATTGGGTCAAAGATGGGATCAAGGAAAAGTCATGCTATCTAAAACCTGGAACTAGACATGACTCTCTTTTTTTCAAGAGTTTTAATTTTATGAAGAAAATGGATACTGGGTAGAATTGTCTACATGTAATATTCATATTGTTATGTAAATGTAATGACCTAATTCTCTAAAACTCTAAACCTGAAAAGATCCTCATTGTGAATTATTCATTTATTTAAATATTATTTATTGGTTAAGGCTAGGTCCTTATAGTTATATTGGTATTTAAGGTCATATTAATAGTCATCCATCCTTCTTTACTATTTCTCCATACTTGATTCTGATTTTAATTTACTTGATTTAGTGTTTTGGTTTTGATTCATTTGGATTATAGTTTAATCTACTATTTATGATTGGGGTTTTGCTTGACTTAGTTAGATGATGTCCCGAGATGGCACACACAAAACATCACACATTGTTTTAATGGATGAAGGTTGACATTTTAATTTTTCATGATGTTTATTTTATATTTAATTAAATCTCCATGTAGCCATGTTCCATTTGATATAAAAAATTTCTCAGAGTTATGTAGGGGGATTTTTTTTGGTCCGTCCATGTAGGATTATTTAATGTCTGAGTTTGATATAGTAAACTAATGAGTTTTCTATGGTTATTAATTCTATATTAAATTTAAAATAAATTATAATTTTTATGATTGAATTATATAATAATTTATTTAACTTTTTGATTTGATATAGGTTCTTGGGTTCTGATATATGTCATTGATGATCCTTGGTAGAGATGACAGTGTATGGACTAAAATGGGTTTTTGATTTAGTAAATGACATGTTTTATCTTGTATATTCCCTATGTCAATAATTAATTTTTTATATGGAATGTAATTCATATGGTCTACCCAACTTTTTTGATTGATCATAATTTTATTAAATGTGCTTATTAAATATAATGGGTAGAAAAAGGATCTCGGGCCATGACTATCCCTTAAACACTAGTGATGTATAAAGAAGTTATGGTAGAGGGATCAAGGTAAAAAGAGATTATTATGAGATATAAATGTATAGAAGGTGTCTGATTAAATGAATTGAACTAATTTAATCTTATTATTCCTAATGATAGATTCTTTAGTGACTCAATAAGGGTAGGGTTAAATGGTGAACTAGATATGGTTAGCTATTAGTAACATTTTGGAACACCAGGTAAAACATTTTAAACTATCAAGGACATGGAGGTAGGATTATTATTGGGGACATTTCCAGGGAAATTTAACCCTTAATTTATTTGTTTTTACTTAATATTTTCAATGGAATAGGGGAAAAAAGTAGGGTTCCTCATGAATTTCATGACATTGGTGACCTTGGTAGGTTCTTAGTTGATGTAGAAGATAGAGAGGGGTAGTGTAAGGGTAACTAGGTTTTTGGTGCAAGGATTGAACCATAAAACAATAAAATAGCAAAGTTGTAAGTTAAATGATAAATGTAAGTGTAAACACATATAAATTTGTTTCAATTTTGTTGAAATGGTACAACATATAAAAGATAAGTAATGGAAATGGGGTCATGATATATGTCTATATGTCCAAAGAAGAGTGGATTCTCATGGGTGGTGGTTTATTATTATATACAATCCAAATTTAAAATATTCCCCATGGTGTATTTATTTTTTAACTCCCCACGATTTCATAGTACGTTATCTCTTCAAAGAAATTCAATAACTTGCGTTACACACAACACTGAGTTCGAGCAGACCATGAATTACCAAACTCATCGTTCAGAAAGTGGTTATGAATAGAATTAACTGAATTTTGAATTTTATATACTTAATGTAATTTTAGAATCCATATTATGTGTTTATTTGACATAATGTAAGAACAAATTCATTTTGTTTCAAATAAAAGAAGTATTTTTCAAAAAATGCAGATTTACCGCCTTTTAATGGAGAGAATTTTTTAATACCAATACTTGACACATTTATATATTCAATTTAATTAAATTAAATTATTCTTTATAATGAAGACATACGAATTTTGTTTGGATAAAATTTTGGTACTTTTATGATAACTTTTATATTTTGATGAATAGTGAAAAATAATAAATTTTAATTAAAAAAAGCTTTTTTAATTAATAATATTTTTAGGGTTAAATTATAAATTTCAGTGCTTTTAAAGTATAGTTTTATCATATTTTTATCATTTAATATAATTTAGGTCATTGGATGTAATTTCAAATTTAAACTAGACATAAACAAGTGTCGATCTTTTGATAGTTATTATTTATTAAAAACATACTTTTTGTTTTGACAACGGGAATTGATTTTAAATTAATGTCAGCCACTTATGTGTTTTGAATTTGAAAAAATGGATTCCATATTTGGAATCATGACGTCCAAATTGTATAAATAGGTAACTTTTATTTTTAGTCATTATGAAAATTTACTTTAGTAAAAATATTTTATTTACCGTGGTTAAAGGATGAATCTCGTAAATAAGGGTAATCAAATATTATTATAATAATAATAAATTACCCTAACATGTGTTCTAACTCTATTGGGTGATATATTGCAGACCATGGTCTTCCTAGGGTTGATTTTGGGACCCCATGGAGCCACTTGAAAGTGATAATGACATTTTATATTAAATAATCTAAAGTGAAGACAAAAATAACAAAAGCAAATATATTTTAGTAAAACAATTTTTATAGGAGGTTATATAATTGATCTATTCGACTATAAATATTAAATATAAAGATAAAAATATTTCATACATCATGATATTTTATTTATAATTTTTAGACATAAAATAAATATATTTATATATGACAGAATAATGATGGAGTATTTTCATTATTAATGAAACAATCAAATAATTGATATTATAAATATTAAAATATATATATTTTTAACGTTTTGATTCCATTCAAGAATTTTATAGGAGAATATGACATGTTTTGGTTGATTAAATTATTTATTTGATGTAATAATGTTGTTATGACTTTAACAAAAACAATATAACAAATAGTGTTAAAATTGACAAAGAAGAGTTTTAAAAACATATATTATATTATTAATTGATATAATATTTCTAAAAATCTAATGTTCAGCCAAAATACTCATATAATGATATTTACATAATTAATGAACCACATGGGGTCCACTTGTATATTTACAGTATGTTTATTACCATATAATATAAAAATACAAAGAGATATGGTAAATGTCAAACCTTTAACTAAGAGTTGAATCTAAAAGATAAAGTTAATACGGTGACCTAAAACTATATAAAACCTATTGTTTGAGAGTTTTTTTGTCCCATACCCACCGTATCCTCGAAATAATTCAATTTGGAGCCATTATAAACTGAAAATTATTTTATTATAAAATAATATTTCAAGCTTTTCCTAAAGTGACCCTCACCTCTCTTATAAAAGGGCACTTCCCCTTATCTTAATTTCACACCTCCAAAGATATTTGGCTCGGCCAACCCCAGGCCCAAATACCCCCCCAACTTCAGTCAATTAAACCTATAAGCCTTATTTTTATCATAAAGCCAACCTAAGGATCCCTTTTGATCAACTACAAATGAATCACCCGAAGAAGAGGTAAATATTTCGCCACCTGTTTCATGTTCTTTTATTCTTCCACTTATTCTTTCTTTGTTGTTTCCATTATAAAATAATAACTCCATTATCTTCTATATATTTTAATGTTATTATAAATTTTTTACATCATTATTCATTATTCAACCGATCCTATAAATGACAAAGTCACCATACATGCATACGTATGGCTTACCATCTCCACGTCGTGGTGTAGTTTGTCATTCAACACTTCACTGTTTGGATTGGTATAATAATGGGTATAACAAAAATAAATAATAAATATAACATGTTTATGATTCTGTATATATTATATAACATCCAATTACATATGATGTCTCTATCAATATAATTATATTTTCACTCGTGCATACGTACGGATTTCCATCTCCATAAACGTGATGAGATTCTTTTCCCCATCGTAACCATTAAAGAATAATTTTCATTTTATGAGTAAAAATAATGTTTATGATAATAATATCATGGTGTATATGAATCAAAAACATCCTATCCATAATAAAAATGGCTTACTTAACCAAGCCTATAAAATAAAATGAATAAGTTAACACCCAAACGATGATACTACTAAAATATTATTAACAAGGAAATATTAGAATATCATATATGATATCATATTTATGTATATAGTTCTTTTATAATTTAATAAAAATGGTTTAACTATTATACAGGGGGTTAATGAACCCTCATCCATGGAATATTACAAGGTAAGGGTTAATTTTACAATCTCTTTATTATTCGAGGTTGTTTTTATGTAAGTATCTATAGAGGCCTGTTTATCATCCACATCCATGTTTTCATAAAAATGTATTTCAATTTTTTTATCTATTTACCAGACTATGGGTTAAAGTAATTTATACCCATATTTTACATTATATGTTTTGAAAGGAATGTTTCTATCGCTTTCCAAAAAATGTACTTTATAGCCTTTTCGACAAAATTACGGTCAGAATGTATTTTTAACTTATACAGTGGGTACGACTATTTTACACCATTATAATATCATCGAAGCTTCCCTTACTAGATTATAATAATATTTTCAAAATAAATGTTTTCTTTAATAATTATGGGTCTCTTAAATGGTTTCAAAATAGAAATAGGTATTTATTTCAAATAGTTTTCATTTCATCTATGACAACATCCTTTGATGGAATTTAAACTTTTCTAAAGTTGATTTAATATGATAGATATCTTCTATATTGTATTGAAGGTTTTTTGATATGTTTGAATATGGATGTGTTATTTTTATACCATTCATGATTTATGGTTAATGTATTTATAATTCATGTGATAGTTTTAATACAAATGTTTATGTTATGTTTCAACATTTTCATATGAGGAACGTATTGAACTTAGTATGTGATGGGTGGAGCTCACCATAACTACTCGATGAATCGGTAGGTATCATGAGGCAATTAATGATGAATTGGCAGAGGGATTTCCCAATTTGATATATGTTTTTGGCTGAGGCCTTAATTATTGTTAGATTTCATGCCTGAGGCCTTGAAAAAATGTTTCAGAATGTACAACATTATACATTTTATCATTATGAAAATATTATTGATGGTTCATGTGTTTATTCGACTTGTTGAATACGCATAACTATGTTTTATTATGGCATTATTTACTCATCTCATATTCCTGCCATAGAGTGTTCAT
Source organism: Viscum album (assembly GCA_963277665.1). Classification (NCBI taxonomy): domain Eukaryota; kingdom Viridiplantae; phylum Streptophyta; class Magnoliopsida; order Santalales; family Viscaceae; genus Viscum; species Viscum album. Next base: position 1,757,623,879 of record OY728120.1, on the reverse strand, counting down.
GTTTATTATTTTTAAGGGCATGTGTTTTTTAATTATTCACCATGCCTAATGTTTATGTTATCTTCCTCTGTATTTATTACCCTTATTGAGAATTTGCGCTCACCCCTTTCTCATGTTTTATTTTCTCAGGATATGTTGAAGTTAGTTATTAGTGACTTGCATTTATAATCTAGGAGGCTTGGATGTTTCTAATGGAATAAATTACTGTTTTATTTTTTTAAAGTTGTAATGTTGAACTTACGTGTGTAATATATTTTCCAAGAATGATAAACTGATCAGTCCTTCGAGACTTGATTCCTTGTAATCATGCAAATTTTATATAATAAAGCACTGACTCTGGGTAACTGGGGTCAAGTCGTTAAATACATGGTGTTATTTTATGATTTTTATATGATTTTGATTTCAGGGAGTATAGGCCACCAGATTGTTTTTCATTATGTGATTCATATGATAAGGGGAATATGAATTGAGAGTGGGATATCTGACTATTATGTAGTTATGTCTTTATAGCTTGTTCCATGTAGGGGATGCTTCCCCCTAGGTGGATGTATTTATGTTTTAGGTATGGAATGCAACCCCCATGTGTATAATATATTTGATGATAGTGGTTGAGACCCCACAAAATTGGATACATTGGAAGTACACCTTGTATCTATAGGAATCGGATGATACCCTCACAATATTTTGGGACTATAGACTACCATTATTAGAGGTTGGCTACTGAGCCTGTGTACTAAGTGGGCTAGCACAACCCAAGTGTAATCTCATGTATAGAAGGTGGGTAATCCCCTATGTGTTTATCTCATATACATCTTGTGGTTAAACCCTTGAGTGTTGATATCATGTATATTGGGTGGGATAACCCTCAGATGTTCATCTCCTATATATCTAGGTGAGACAGACCCTCAGGTGAATATGTTGGATGAAAAGATTATATGATATGTATTGTGACACTCTAGTACTTATCGAATCATGTGCAATATTAGATATTAGTTCCAAGGAAGGTCTTACCCCATTTTTGGTTACTTATAGTTGGAATGATAACATAACTTGAATAGAGACACAATATCATTGGATGATGTGGGTTTTGGTCAATCATGATTCAATACAAGAACCATAGGATTGACAATGGCTATTTATTTATGCTTTCATAGACTATTTTATTTATATTTTGAGAATATCACTTATGAAAAGCTATACATATTGGTTATATATGGAAGCATATTAATGGTTCCCAATGGAATTTTACTCATACCATGATCAGGTGACAGAGGAACTTGGGTAATAATGCAACCATTACTAGTTTAGGTTTATGTTGGTTATGTAACTACCCAAATTCTAGTGTATGAATGTAGTATTTGATAGCGTGTATGACATGGAACACCAATCATGTAATGGAATATAATATCATAAGAATACATAATATATCTAATATTTTGACAAATTAAATATATTTTATAGCTTTCAATATATGGAAAACTGTGTTAGCGTATGTTACAGACAACAACGAGTTTCTTCAATGGCTTGCGTTACAATCAAGACTGAGTTTTACCAAACAATAATATATTGTTAAAATATTATTATTTAAAATATTAATATATAAAGTAGATATTATGAATTTTATTAACTAACTAATTAAAATTTATGGTTTATTTAAATTTAAAATTAATTCATGGGTTACCAATTAATGAGAAATTAAAATAAGAACACATGGGATTTAAAAAAATATATTTATTTTTATGCTTCTAAAAGAGTTTTATATTAATAAGAATAATTAATTAAAATTAGTTAATGATTTTAGTGAAATATATTTTTTTATATTTTTCAGCAAATATTTTTTATATTCATCCATTTATTTTGATAAACATAAGATAATAACAAACTCTATTTTAAAAATAAAAACCTATATTTTTATGAAGGCAATTTTTTCTGCTTTTTAATGGTGAACCCAAATTATAAATTATATTTTCCACTTTAAATAAATTAATATGAAAAAATAAACATCATTTATGATATTTAAATATAATTATAATATTTGGATGAATTTTTTATATTTTTTAAGACATTTCATTTGTAATGAATAGTTAAAAATACAGAATTTTAGTACAAAAATGATTTTTCATCTAATTTACTTATAATGAAAAATATTTTTTTTATTTTTAAAGTTTAATTAGATAATATCTCTATCAATTAATAAATTTTATGTCATTTTAAACAATTTCACTTGGATATTTATCATCAAAACTTATCAAACATTGCGATGTATTTCCCTTAATAACCCGCATTGTCGTCCCAAACATAAGATTGAAATAAAATTAATTTATTACACTTTTGTGATTGGAATTTTGAAAAATGGATTCCTTATTTGGAATCATAATAATTTATATTTTATAATAAGACCAACTTTGTTTTTGAATAAAATATTAGTGAAGGTGATTAAAATTAATTTCAACGCTTAAAGTTAATTTCACCTTAATATGGGATAAAACCATAATCTTATGGCCCAAAAATACCTTTGAACTTGTAATAAAGATATTTTTTGGACATATATTTATCTTATAAAATATTTTATATAAATTTTTCCACTATTGGATCCACTTGAAACCTGAGAAACATCCATGTATTTCTTTTGTCAAAATATTACAAGAGGGCCACTCCTCCCCCACTATAAAAAGGAATCCTAATATCGCACTCCCACCCAACTCTCAAGAAACTTTAGATCTACCAATATACACCCAAATATATCCTAAAAATATATATCCTCATCGTAAAACCCTACCCATGGGTGAAAACACTTCCAAGGAAGCCAGTTAGTACAAACCCAAAGAAGTTACCCGATTAAGAGGTAATGTATTATCTCAAGATCTATAGTTTCATTTCCATTATCCACCCCTATACTTTTATAATTAGATTTTTACATGAAAAAACAAATATAATAAATATAATAGTATTTTTTATGTTATTATTTATAACTAAACTTATAGACCCGTCCATATAATAGGTAACAAAAATATTGTCTTAGTGTATGGAAAACTAGTGCCTCACAAAACAATGATTGTTAATTTTTTCTTCACCAACTCTCATGGTGGCCATTACGATGGAAAATATATTTATATATGATATATATGATATATATAATTTATTTATGCTTCTGTAATTTTTATTTTTATCAAACCATTATGCTTTCCATCTAGGGTAAATTTGATAATTTCGTTTGAAGAAGTGTGGACTATCACCCCCTCAAAGTGATATTACCCATTCATTCCATAAATGGATCAAATTTAGTATGGTTTCAATAAAACTATTTAAAACAAATAAAATAGATATGATAATATAATTTTAATATAAATATTTATCATTTATTTTATGTTCTTTTAAAATAACAAGGAAATTGAAGTAGTGTTCATGGGTATGTACTACCTACCATCTCTATGAACGGTGCACTTCATTTCTAATCTCCAAATATAAAGGACTACTATAAATAGATATATAATAAATTTATATTATAATTATCTCAGGGTTTACATTCTGGATATGGTAATATCGTGATTTAATTAATAGGAAGAACAGAATCACAAATCAAAACATACTTGAGAAAACAACACAATTAACACCCTAATAGATAAAATAATGAAAACGTGTAGACATATGGGTAATAAAATATTATAAGAATTTAATATTTGATATTATTTACATGATTATAGTTTTTTTATAAGTTAGTAACATATTTTTAACCAATACACAAGTGGATAAATTCCACATAACTAAAGGATGGTTATGGTAAGGTACTTCATCTCAATTTACATTCCATTGAGACTTTTTGTTGTTATGCACTAACCTACTCTAATATGGTTTATATAATTCCCTTGAAATGTTATAACATGAATATTATTATTATCAAAATATTATAATATTCATTTAATTCATAAGTAATTATGATTGAAATGTTTCAAAGTGGTTTGTAAAACTTTGGAATTTTTAAAGATTATTTATCCTTAAGAATGTTTTAATGTTAACAACCATTATTATTATTTATCCTCCTTTGAGATATTATAGATAAATAATCATTCATTATTCAATATGGAAATTTGATATGGAACATTTTTTATTAAATATATGTGGAAAGATATCAACATGAAATACACGGCTTGGGTACAATTTATGGAAAGCCCTATGGGTTGGGGGCCAGTTCATGAAAGCACCTCAATGCATCAGTAGTCTCACAAGGAAATTAGTTATGTTAATAGATTAAACTAGATATTTATAATAAATGTATCATGTTCTTGGTAAACATGAAATCGTACAATAAATCATTTCCTTTAAGGAGAATTCATTTATTATTTATCCACGAAATATTTCATTGACATATATATAGATGCATTTAATTTTTATAATACCGATTTAATGAAATGTGTTTTTTGTTTATTACCCTACCATATTGATATTTCCTTGTTCAGTTATTTGAATGACTTGTGTTATCAGATTTTTAGCATTGCATGTTAATCTATTTCCATCGATTGATTGGTGATTCCTCTTTAGTTACCCTTTCTGAGATTTTGAGCTCACCTTTGTTATATTTTCCTGTCTGCAGGTCATGCAGAAGAAATATTTGAAAAAAAAATTCAAAGAAATAGTTTATTTCATTTTATTATGTATCATTTTGGTATTTTATATTCCCCAATGTATTATGGGTATCATGTATGTAATCTAGATTTCCAAGTCTACTAAACTGACCACTAGATTAGGATTTGATTCCTTGTAATCATGCTAATGTAATAAAATAATGCACCAGCACATGGATTTTTGGGTTGAGAAATTATACTCTGTATTAATGGAAGTTTAAAAATAACCTTGGAAAATAGATTTAGAGAACATAGATTAGATACCACAACCCTATGATAGACATTGAGGATATGTATACATGAACATCCTATAATTTCATTAAGGTAGTTACTTTTTGGATATTTCTATAAATATATCCTTGTCTAGAAACGACAAGTTGATGGGGTTCTGGGAGAAATATACTAGGAGTAATAATTTTGACAAGGTGTTCTAGGCCTGACTTTGGGTAACTTGGTACACAATAATGAGCCTTACTGTGCACCTAGTTTGACACTCCTAGAAGATATTCTTAGGTTAGTTCTCATATTACTTACATACCATTATTAAGGATTTAAAAGAATGTATTTCCCTAAAGTAACCAAATTGTATGATTCTAGTATTTAAAATGCATAAATGTATGTTATACACTATAACATATTTAGATGTTTATAAATTTCATAATTTCAGGACCTAATCCAGTATGTTCCATTTTTTAGAAATGGCGCATTGAAGGAAGAATAAAATCCATACTCATTTCCAATGTAGAGGATTCCCTATTGAGAAATTCATTGAAGATGTTATTTTAACATAGAATGTTATGGATATATTAAGGTGTCTAAACTAGGTTATGATAAATAACCTTTCCTGAAGAGAGAAACATATTCCATGGAGAGAATATCCTATGTTGGAACACATTATGTGGCTGAAGCCCCCATCATTTAGTGGGACTAATAATACAATTGTTGTGGAGAAATGGATTAAGACTGTGGAGAAGATATTTATGGCTTTGGAATATTGTGAAATGGAAATGGTTTCACTTTTTGTCTATTTTCTCAATGGTGATTCTGATAAGTGGTGGTCTTTGATCCAGTATAAAAAGAAGGAATAAGAAATTTATCTAATATAATGGAGTGCTTTTAAAGAGACATTATTTGATAAATAATTCCCTCTTAGTAAACAAATTGAGATGAATAGGATGTTACTTACCTTAAATCATAATAAAGGAGAAATATTTCTTGATTATTAAGCTACCTTTACTAGGTTATCTAGTTTTTCTGCAGATTATATACATAACACAAAGTGCATGATCAACCACTTATTTGAAAGTCATAAGTTAAATATTTAAATGGAATTGGGTTCTAAAAATTTATCATCATATGAATATTTTTTTTATGTTCCATGAAAATAAGGAAGGAATTATATAGATCCTATGTATTCAAGAGAAACCTTGAGAATAATGGGTCTTCTAAACACCAGGAAAAATGGAACGAGTTGAAGAAGATGAAGTGAAATAAGGATATTCCAACACGTGATAACTATGTAAATAATCACATTTGTAATTGATTGAAAGGATTTGGAGTTTTTTATATGTGCGGGTAAAAGGGTCACCAGGGAAAATAATGCAAAGGGAATAAGGACAACATTTATATTCAGTGTTACAACTTCAAGGAGATGGGTCACTACACAAACAAATTCCCTAAACATCAAGAGAACATAACTCGAAAAAATATAAAGGATCAAGGTCAATCATATATTATTAAAACAGTCAAAGTGGAAGGATTACTGTAATTATGTATTTGGTTCTAATTAATTTTCTTAAAAGTATTTTGTTTATGATGTTTTCAAAATATATTTTATGAAATATGTATGGATTTCACTACAGTACTTATTCATTAAGGATTTGATAATCATATGATTAATGGTACTAAGAAAATATATTAAGTAGAAAGTTAATCTGGTAGGGGAACACATGATTTAGTTAAAGATGACCATTAATATATTCCTGATGTTGATATAGTGATGAAGAAATGATTGTTATTATAGGTGTAGACTGCCTTGGAACTGATTAATGACTTGTCAACAAGTGTTCTGTGTGACAATTGATAGAGTTTACAACATCTATAGATTTAATAAAGATATCCAATAACATCTTTATTACATAATGAATAAGTAATAAATCAAGTATCCAATAAGTTTATATGGTGATTCTAGTTATTATCATATTTTAAGAGGACACGTGATGAAGTTATTCACATGTTTGTATTATGATAATTTTTATCTTATTTATATTTATTAAAGGCTAATGATAAGTTCGTTTTGGAAATTTAGTGACCATATTATTAAAATGATAAATCATAATATTTTATAAATTTTAAACATTTATTAAATGGTTTAGGTTTTACATTGTATGTCGTTTTAGAGATTGATTTATTACACCACTATGCAATGAATCTTGTTCTAATTGATGTTGTAGAAAGAGTTCAAGGAAAAACTAAAATATAAGATTGTTCATATAGAAATTTACCATGTAAGTATATTTACTTACATTCTTATAGAGTGAAATAATTACTCAAATCTAAGAAAAAGGATCTTAAAACCTAAATTTTTGTCTTATTACTTTCATTTCTGATGAATTAAATATCCCTTTGATCATCATAGATTTAGGGAATTGTTATTGTAAACATTATACTAACCAATTTATCCCTTACATTTTATATGAACATATTTGTTTATTTTTTCATTCGTATCTGTGTTTTTGTTTCCCACCTATGATCTCTGGCAAGGAAACCTAGTTACGAGATTATTGTACTTTTCTTTCTCTCATATTAAAAACATATTTTAATAACCCTATTCATGATCTGGATTTTTCAAAAATAGATTATTTTTAAATATGAATTCTTTGATTTCTGAGATCATGTTTAAATTGAGAGTATACCATTTAATTAAGTTGGGGAGAATGTAACACCCCAAAATTGTAGAGTATGAATGTTGTATTCGATAATGTGTTAGACATGAAAAAACAAGCATGTAAGAGAATATAATATCATGAGAATTTAAAATATATTTTCTATTTAAATAAAATTAAATATATTTAATAGATTTAAATATATGAAACAATGAGTTATCTTATGTTACATGCAACAACACATTTCTGCAATGTCTTGGGTTACACACAAGATAATGGTTTACCGAGAAATATTATATTATTAAAATATTTTTTTAATATAATAATATATAAAAATAAATTATGAATACTATTAACTAATGTATAAAATTTTATAGTTTATGTTAATATAAAATGAATTATTGGGTTACCAATTAATTATAAATGAAAATAAGAACAAATTGGATATAAAAATAAATATTTCTATTTCTATGCTTCCAACGATGTTTTATCATAATAAAAATAGTTCATTAAAATTACGTTAGGATTTTAATGAAATATATATGTTATATATTCATTTTTTTTATTTTCATCTATTAGGTTTGAGAGGCATATGATAAGAAAAAACACTATTTTACATATAAAAACCTAAATTTTTATAAAAGAAATTTGACCCCCTTTTGATGGTGAACCAATATTAAATCTTAATATTAACAAATTAATTTATTTTATATATCATAATAAACAACATATTTTTAATAGAAACATATGATTTAGGTCTGGTTAAATTTTTGATATGTTTATGAAACATTTCATTTTTTAAATAATAGTTAAAAATATAGAATTTTAGTTTAAAAAAGTTTTTTCATATAATTTATTTAAAGGATAAAATATATTTTTGATTGGTTATATAGTTTAATTAGGTAATATTTTTTGTCAATTAAATGAATTTATGTCATTGTAATAAATTTCACTTTGGAATTGTTTATAAAAACTAATCAAACATTTGTATGTTTTTCTTTAAAACCTACATTGTCATCCCAACTGTGTGGTTAAATTTAATTAATTTCTTCCACTTCTATGATAATAATTTTGAAAAATGGATTCCATTTTTTGAATTAGAATAAATTTTAATTTATAATAATTAAAATTTTGTTTATGATAAAAATATTAGTGCATGTGATTAAAATTAATTACAATGATTAAGGTTGAATATTTCATAATAAGAGACTATACCTTAACCTAAAGGGAAAAAAATCCTATAAAATTGCCCAAAATATATTTTCCTACCATATTTAGACCCTATACTATCTTTTCTAGAAATTGGACAACTATGGGATCCACATACTACATGAAAAACGTGCATGGAATTCCTCTTTCAAAATATTACCTGAGTGCCACTCCACATATACTATAAAAGGCTTCCTCTCCTCCCACATCTTCACACCAATCAAGACACATTGGATCGAACAATATCTACCTAGAAAACACCTAAAAATCCATCCTATCATCCTAGAAGCATCCCCTTGGTCATAACTGCATCCAAGGATGTCTGTTGGTACCAACCAAAAAAGGTGTTAAGTTAATAGGTAATGTATTCTCTCAAGCTCTCTATTTTAATTTACATTATCCACACCCTATACACTTATTATTACATTATTAAATAACAAATTTATCATAAATATACCAGTGTTTTTTTTATTTTATGATTTCTACCGATGCACACACATCTCCTTCTAATGGGTAATAAACACTCTGTTTCATTGAACGACAAACTAACAAATCATGAAAGGATGATTGTAAATTTTACCTTTAACTCCTCTCATGATAAAAATTATGGTGGAAAATATGTTTTTATATGATTTATATTATATTAAAATTTTATTTATGTTTATTTAATTTATATTTAGAGCACACATTTTTGGTTTCCATCTAGTGTAAATACTATAATTTAATTTGAGGAATTGTAGACTACGGCCCCTCAAAGTGATAAGACTCATTCATGCCATACATTGAGCATATAAAGGATAGTTTTAATAAAAATATGTAACATATATAACATATACATGATAATGGAATTATAATATACATATCAATCATTTAGTTTTCTTTCTTCAAATACAACAACCAATCAATGTAGTGATCTTGTGTACGTATGACATACCATCTCCATGAATAGTGCACATCATTTCTAATCTACAAATATAATGGAATAATATAAATTCATATATAATGAATATATACGATAATATATTAATTTTTTATATTATTTATATGATGAAATCATGATATAATTAATAGGAACAACAAATCATAAATCAAAATATAGTAGAGAAATCATGGTAATTAACTGCCAAAAATGTTAAAATAATGAATGAGTGTTTACAAATGGGAAATAAAATATTGAAAGAAATTAATATAAGAAATTATTAACATGATTAATTTTACAATACAAGCTATTAAAATATTTTATACCACTATACATGAGGATAAATATCACACACAAAAATAAGGTTAATGTAATATATTTTGTCTCAATTTACATTCCATTGAGGATGATAATTGTTATGAACCATATCACTCTTAAATGGTGTATATACATCCATTGTAATGCTACATCATAAATCTTATTTTTCTAGTAATATTATAACATTCAATTTATTTATGGGGAATTATTATTTAAATGTTTCAAAGTGGTATGGGATACTTCTGAATGTTTAAAGATTATTTATCCTTAATAATGTTTTAATGTGAACAACCCTTATTGTTATTTATCCCATTTAATGGTATTATTTATAAATCCATATTATTTATTCAATATGGTTATTTGATAAGTAAAATTATTTACTCAATATATAATGAATTAGTTTAACATTTAATACATTGGATATGAACCATTTATGTAAATCCCTATGGGTTGGGGATCGATTAATGAAAACCCCTCAATGAATTGGTAGTCTCATGAGATGAATTAGTTGGAAAAATAGTTTAAATTGTCTCTTGATGCTAAATGTATCATATTCATTGGGAAAATGACATCTAATAATTAAGAATTTACTTTATATATAATTTAGTTATTATTTTCTCTGAAATTTTGTATCTAAATATCTATGGATGCATTTAATTTTAAGTTAATTGATTTAATTGTTTTTTTTGGTTTATTAACTTTTCATATTGATATTTCCTTATTGTGTTATTTGAATGATGTTTGTTATGATATTTCTACCTTTCTATGTTAATTTATTTCCATTGGTTCATTTTTTTTCCTCTTTACTTCCCTTACTAAGCATTTGAGCTCACCCATTTTATGTTTTTCTTTTCCCCATGATATGAAGAAGTAGTCATTGAATAAGAATTCAGTGATGAAATTTATTTAATTTTATTATGTATAATGTTTTTATTTTCTATTTCCCATTAAATTATGGGTATCATAAAATTAAAACTGATTTCAAACAACGATAAATTGTTCTATTCTTCAAGATTTTATTCCATATAATCATGAAAATGTAATAAAATAATGCACCAGATCTAGTATTATGGGGTTGGTGAATTACAAGTTAAATGTCTAGGATTTTGCCATTGAGTGGGATAACTTAGTTAGACCAGATGGTGGGATTTTTTTTCATGGGGTTTTATTATTACTTTAGTGAATTATTATTTCTTCTTTTATTTTTACTTGTGTTCATCCTAATGGGCAGTCAAATATTATATAGTTGTATGATCTTACATAATTTATTATTATTCATGGAGATGTTTTATTTATTCCTGCAAACTATGGAATTTTTTAATCATTTATGATTCTTGGTTATTATTATATTTATTGTACACTCTGATATGTGGGTACATTATCCCCACGGTTAAACCTTAAACCTTCACTACTATTCAACAAGCAATATTTTATAGGGATGTATTCCTTCCTCTCAACCTCGATCAAGTTACTCTTCCTAGAGAACTGGTAAAGGATATGAAAATGGAAATTCCTTTTATTCCTCAAACATTAGATCAATATTAATGTGTATAATGAATTACTTAATTAGATGTATGAATTAATATAGTGATGACATATTTCCCTAGGTGGAAGCATATGTCTAGTGGATTATAAGTGACATGATTAGCTTAATAGTCATGAAATGAATTTTCCTTTTTAATATTAATGGAACCATATATCTCTAGAACTTCATTAAAATGGAATTTCTAAAGAAATAAGTGTCCATGGTAGTTTATAGACAAAGTCATATAATAATGTAATTGAAAAATAAATCAATAATATATGGTGATGAGATATGTATTCATCATTCTTGGGGAGATATCAGTTGGCAAAGAAATTATATTAAAATATAATAATAAATGTAAGTTTTTTATAATTTCTGTAATAATTTATTTCTTTATGGGTACCTTTAAGTGTTTCTATATTCCGATCATGTACATTAGGCATGTTAATCTATTTACATATGAAAAATAGATCTAAATGGTCACAGACAATGTTTTTTTAGAATATTATTAAATTATATTAAATTTATGAATACATGTATTCCTTGGTTTTTGGAATTGTATTTTTTTAAGTAATAGTGGATCATATAAATCCAAACATAATATATTCATGTTTAGAATATGTGAATTGAATTTCATTAGTTTTTTATTCAAAAGGAAATGTATATAATATTTATTTATTATTATATTTATTGAATATAATAAAATTAATATCTATTCAAGTTATATTAATATTTAAAATAAATATTTTCTCCCATGTTTAAGGAATAAAATATTTTATTGGAGTATATGGGTCAATTTTAGTGACCTGTTGAAATATTTATTAATTTATTTAAGAAGTTATACTATAATAAACTTATGTGTTTGAATATAATAATAATAATATTATTATTATTATAATTTGGAATGAGGAATAACATTGAATATATAACTTGATAAGGGATATTTTTTAATTATCATCATATAAATCTATGTTTATAAAACAAAACATATCATTTTTCACTAATGGTTGTGTCGAATGAATGGAGAAACAATCAATAATTCTCTCAGGCCCTAGATAGAATCATCCTTCCTCCTTCTCTTATGAGAATAAAGAAATAATAAGATAATATTGTAACTATAGATGAATAATGTATTATATTAGTTGATCCTAATATTCCAGCACTCCTAATATTAATAACACCATTCAGATATTCATGGTGAATGTTTTGATACATATAGATAAATTAATGTGTCAATTTTTCATTGTAATAAATTAAAGGATCAGTGATATAATTTTAATCAAGTAATATTATCATTAGAAATGTAATTCATATTTAAATTAATTAAAAATTTAATGTGTATCATATTATATAAGGAATCCCAAGGTGTGTTCTTCTTATTCATTAGATATATCCATTTATTATGTTGAAAGAAATTTGGCATTGGTCTTTTACATCTATTGTGCCCCTAAAACATTAGATGTACCGTATCATGGATTTATAAAACCATCTAAATATTCTCAATTTAAGGAAAATATGGCATGGTAAATAATTTAATATTTTTATGTCAAATCATTTTAAATTATTCCCATTCATCTAGAATTCTAAAAGAATCAAGCTGAAATAGTTTCAAAGAATAATTTCCATAAACTAGTAACATTTATCCAAATAGAAATCACAATAGTGAGAAACAACATGGATAACTCACAGTCTGGATACCTTAGTCTCTTATATATCAACTAGAACTAGTGCACAATAGAAGTCCCTTGAACCCATGCATCAAAGTCTAAGGAACAGAGGCAAGAACTAGAAAGTGAAGCATCTTACCATGTCTATTAAGACCTAGATCCAACTGTATATTGATATAGGAATTGAAAACAACCCTATTTAGTGAACAAAAATATAATATCAAAGGATAATCCTCAATAATATACCTTCTACATATGTACCCAAGGATCCCATGTGTTAAATTTACCAAATCACATAAAAAGGGTTGAAAATATTAATCATATAAATTTAAACAACATTTTTTCAATCAAAACCTTCATCGAAAACCCATTTTACATTTTATTTCATGATGATTTGAAAGCACATTTATTTTTCCAAAACATTGGGAACACCAATATTTCTCAAAAAAATTACACTCACAAATAAATCATTCCATTAGTATTCACAATTATTTTGAAATCAATTCATAAAATCAGAATCATATAAGAATTTACTGTAATAGGGTATAGATGGAACCACCTACCTCAAACTCATGTTGAATAGGAACTGCGATGAGATCCACAAAATGGAAGGAACATATAACAACCAAAAAAGTTCCTATCATTAATTATCATGACATAGAATCATGTCCCATAAATAGAAAGTGTCATAAAAGAAGATATATTGATAAATAAATTGGGAAACCCATGCATCATTCCAAAACCAACAAAAGGATTGAACACTAGAAGATGATTTCACAAACAATCTTAAAGGGATTAATCATGTGTCATAACACGATCACTAATCCCATAATCACATTCCAACACCAATACTGTAACTAATAGAAACAAACAAGTAGAAAGGATATGATAACACATATTAATGGAAAAACAAACAACCATTCTATAGATAAAGGCACCAAATGGAGCAATCTGGAAGGAATGTACTCACTGAAAATCTTATGGGGGAGACCTAGGGAATGAGTTTGACAGGATATAACTAAATTAATTATGATTTGGGCATGTATTTTATAAGAGCCTACAGGTTTCAAATGATTCATGTCAGGAATACTCTTCTCATGATATGAATTTCAAAATTTACATGTACGCTGAAAAAAGTGTCACCTGAGATTAAATAATACCAATCTACCAATTCATGTTGTGAACATTATTCAAGGACTAACCCTTTATAATGCTCTATAGATAATTGAAGGAATCATCCAAGTGAAATATTCATGTCATTTATCACATTCATCATGTGAATTTTCCCTATAAGAAGCACCCAATCCAGGTTATAAAAAAACCCAAATCAACACCCATAACCTCCGAGCTTGAGAAAATTGTATTAAAAATTATATGGGCATGTAAATTTTTACCTAGATTCTAATATCTCTCTAGACCATACATTCCATACCCATCAAGTCACGTTCAAGAAAAATGCTTTGGAAAGTGGTGAGTTCACCATTCCCACACTGATGGTTCACACTCCCAAGAATCATGAGAATCCAATCTATATCGATACAACACCTTGACCAGTGGAATAGAATTACCATACAAGAATTTAACCGGAGAAACAGTGATATATACTAGTTACTCAATAATAGAAACATATATCTCCCAATCAATTTTCCCCCATTCCACAATATGAGAGGGATCAAGACGGTACTTCTCAAGTATAGATATGTGGAAAATATCATAGATACATGATTGTTTATCCATCAATTCCAATTGGTTAGGATCCTACCCAACCCACTCTGTAACCTCAAATGATCAAACATACCTTGGTTTTATATTTCCATATTTCCCAAGACAATGGTGAACCAACTAAGGATAATCTTTATAGAAAACATGGTCGCCAATGGAAAAACTCTAGAGGATGGTATATGTGATCCACATATGATTTATATCGAATATGAGTTGCAACTAAGAATTGATGAATAGTACGGATTCTTTCTAATTTCTATTGAATGTTCATTTTCCCATAAGAGAGGAATCACCTACCTCTTCCGAAAGAATAATCTACCTACACACATGACCATTCAAGGCCTTGAATGGATATATTATGATTGACGATTGATAACTATTTTTATAAGAAAAGCTAACCAATCCTATATGGATATCCAAAAAATACAAAATATAAGATGAAGGTCTAGATCATATTATCTAAGATCTTAATAACTCTCACCATCTATATATCTTTCTTTGGATAAGAAGCTTCACTCAACTGAAACTAACTCCCCATTGCCTATTAGATACTCTTGAAGAATTTGGAAGTAAACATGGGATTTTTATATGAGACAATGGTAGATGGGACCCTATGTTACCTCACAATATCCAATAAATATAGTTTACCAAGATCATTTACTTTCTTTCCATCCTTGATTAGAATAAAATATGTAGAATTCATCATCATATATATCACCTCCAAGATAGACTTCTATCTTTGGTTATTCTATTGTAATCCAAGAATGAAGTTTATGGGATCCTCATCTAATGGCCAATCTAGAATATGAAGAGGGTAGAGAAAACCAAAAATATCTAGGTGGTATTCCATTATATATTAGTAGGTATAACAGTGTGATACAAAATCAACCATGATGTGCTTTATACTAGACCACTGGAAATGCTAGATCACGTCCTAATACATCATCATAGTTCAGTGATAAATGGCCCATGAAGAACTATGGTAATTTTATGACACTAAACTCATCATAGATGATGGAATTAAATAAATGATCCCTAATGTGTAGAATACCATAATGATAGAGATTGTAATAAGAAATGGCCTCCCCATTATGATAGGATTCCATGATTCTTCTGAACTCATCATTATTCTACTGACCCTGTAGGATAGACTCATTGATAGAATATATTAACCGATAAATGGTTATAATACAAACCAAATAAGCCCTATTAGTATCTAAATGCATCTGATAAATGATTACAGTCAGGTTATAGTCCTCTCTTAATTCAAAATGGACTATGGTAGATTTTTCTTATTTAGAGTACCCATAATGTAATTTCCCCCCACCAGGGTGTTTTCAATGTTGTAGTTAACCATTTGGAATTATACCTATGAACATCCCTATTTTATATTATATTACTTCAAAGAGAGGATGAAACATAGAATCTTATTATCAGAAAAGTGCATGAACCTCTCCCAAAAAAGATAGTTCCAACAACATTTAACCACATACATAATTGTGGAATGCTAAAAATCATGATTGGGGAAATTATTTCAGTGCAGATGATATTGATGATAACCCTATACTGCAACATGATTGTATTTCATAAAAAACCCCCAAAATAGAATTTGAAGCATCATAATATACTATATATTAAATACTAGGCTTAGGTATGATCAAAATAGGATAATATGTTATAAGAAATTTCAACTCAACAAAAGAAGTATTCCATTTAACATCCCATATGAAAATCATACCATTCATTATAAGAGTAGTCAAATTTTATGTAAACAATGATGAATCCACGATGAAGCATTAATAGTATCCAAATAGACATAGTAAACTCTTTATATTGAATTTTTTCTGTGGTTCTTCCCTAGACAGTAAAAAACATCACCATCTCCATACCGACTAATTGGCCATGCTCAGAAACCCCATTCCCCTTGAACAACACATCATGGATTTTAAAATTTCACATTGAAAGTTTCCTAAAAATGTGGTGAATCCTTGTGATTTCAAAAACCATAATTAGACGGTCCTAATGATATTGCACAGATATCAAATAAACAATGTTATCATCCAAAAACAACACAACCAAATCATCATGACACTGATAAAATATCTGATTCATTTGGGTATTCAAATCTATATGAGAGTTAGTCAGACCAAAAATCATTATAAGATATTAATAAAGCCCATACCTCTTCTCTAAAGAAGTCTTTGGAATATCAGAGTCCCAAAACAACTATAGATGATAACCCGACTGATGATTTATTTTAAGAAATCACTACCCTTCATTTAGCTGATCAAACAGTTTGACCATGTTAGGTAATGGTTACTTATTATTAATAGTTATGTAGCTCAAATTTTTATAGTCCACATACAATTTATATTAACCATCATCCATATAGACAAAGAGTGTGAGGGAATCCCATTAAAAACAATAGGATAAACAAAACCTTTCTCTATCAAATCATCCAACAAGATTTTGAGATATTTCATCTTAGTAGGTTCCATATGACACATAACTAACACTAAATTAATTTTAAACTATAACTGCCTCTCTAGAATAAAACCATTGAAGTTTTCTGGGGAAAATTTTGGAAATCTTGAACATCCAACAGTATATAACCAAATGAAAATACATCATTGTGATTGACCAAAAAATAGACACCAAGACTCTTAGATCGAGGTAAGATAGTCCTGTGGGACAAGACCATGGTTCACATTCTTCATGAAACACTTGAGAGAAACCATAAGTAGAAAAAAGAATATAACACAATGATAAAAATCAATATCAGTATGATGAGAAATAATCAAATCTTTCTCAATGATGATGTTAAATAGATCAAGATCAAGACATTGTAAATATCAGATGAAATCTACAATATCTATTGATAGAGTATAAGACAAACATATAAAACTCTTCGCTTTCCTCTTTCTAAGAGTTTTTACCAACCCTATAACAAATGAAATTATCTCAATTGGATGTTCTGTCATATTGAAAAAATTTAATGATATAATCTAGTGTGAGGTACCAGTATCAAATATTGTAGATTATATTGAAGATGAGAAAATAATGGTACATATCACTATCCCTAGATCCACATCAGCCTCCAACATTAACTCATCCACTACATGATGTTTCTTTACTACTAAGGATTATGGATAGAGCCTTGTGGATGTCGAGGAATATGACCATACAATAGTTACATTTGGAGAAAAATATCACTTACGATAATTTGTTATATTCATGGCATGGTAGAACGACTACAAATGGCCTCAGTGGCCCCAAGCACTAAAAATATTCAATGGTGTAAGATATACATTCAGAGTGTGTCTAAACTTTCAACACTAATAGAAAATCATAGGCACCTGACAGGATATAGATGATGCTATAGAGGAGGCCTTCTTCTGAGAACAACATCCACCATAACCATGATTATAATTCCACTTCATTATTTTCTATTACATGTCATTAAAACCTCTAATCTGATGAATTTAAGAGGAAAAAGATCCAATATTTCCTAGCATATTCATCTCTATCATAAGTTTCCATATCTACCATGTTATCATAGGTTGTAAGTTCAACATATAAACCTACAATTGACTATTTGGTTATAAACACTGCAGGTATTTCAGTTCCCTTAACTGATCATTTATCACCTCCTTTAAAGAAAAATGAAATGGATTCTCATAATGATTGATCTATTACAAAAATTTGATGATATCCCTACTATAAGAAGAGTAATTCCAGAGATTTATTCATCATTTCATACTCTAGGAAGATCTAATAAAATAATAGAGTCTTGAAAATCTTCCAATAAAAAGACCACATGTTGATCCTCTGGTACCATGAATTCCACCACCGTTTATTGTGACCTTCGAGCTTGAAAGTTGAACACATCACTCTCATATCTTCTTGTATATCATAGATGCTAGAAATGAGATTAATATTTTATATCCAATCCTATAACTCTTGAGGTTCATTTATACCACTAAATGACTATGGATTCTCATGTCATAACTAATATGTTTGGTATATTTCTCCCCATTCTCCTAGATACTCCTCAATAATTGAGATTGGAACTCGTTGTATATTCTACATATTAACATGAATTATCCACATGATAGAATCTAGTATATTCTAGTCAAAATTAGGGCCCCTTTAGGATTGTCTTAAACTAAAACCTCCTATAAATCCCAAGGAAAAATATCCGAGGCTTGTTAATACACCCCAGAATTAAAGAAAATGATCATAAAAAAAGAAAATAATTGTTAAAACTAAATAAAAAAAGTATAAACTAAGATCCATATCAAAAACATGAACAAAGGAGACACAAATCTTAAAATCCCATAGTTACTTGAGAATATTCTGGGAAAGAGATGGCCAGACACTCACCGCAACCTACCACTCATGTTCCTTGAAGCCCATCTATTGTCTGAAAACAACCCAAGATAAGTACTCTTAAAAAAATCAACTATGATACCAATTTTCAATGAACTGACCTAGGATACCCTCCAAAATTGGTACCTGACCCAACCATCTATAGATTGAAATGGTGTTACCAATCCCCCTCGTAGGAAACTGGTACATGAGCCTAAAAACCCATAGGGAACGATTTCACACAACCTAAAAAAAGATACGTGGCTTATATTTATATATATATCCTGCTAAAATAAATATAAGAAGAATAGTAAAAGAAATATATTCCATAACAAAATAAGCAACAAAGGTAATTATGAAACTCAAAAGTTGATGAACCAATCACTGAGGTACACATCCAACAAAAAATGATAACAAAAATAATAAACCACTACTCCATGTGAATTTTGGGCAAAAACCCACCATCTCACCACCATCTACCCATACCCAGCTGACATAAACATTATATCCTCACTGAAGCACCTTGCCTTTTTTGCAACAAAATACAATACAAGGTATACCTACCATCGAAGGGGTGCGTAAGGTGTGAACTAAACCATCTTAGTAAAATCCCACCCAGGTTTTCCATAACATTTCTCTCTATGACAATGAAAATTTAAGCAATTTATAAAAAATAATGTAGGATAGATGATTTAATAATTTTATACTAAATCATGGTAAACATTTACACTTTTTTACACAGTTCCAAAATATTTCTAGTAATATAGGATCAAATAATAATTTCCAAAAACTAGTCACATTTATCAAAAATAGATTTATCAAATCCAAATAGTATAAATACAAAGAATAATGGATAAAACTCATTAAGGATAATTCTTGGCGAGGCTATCTATGTCACTTGTATATCAATTATGACTATTGCACACAAAGATTTGCCTAAACCATTACATAAATGTCTAAGGAACATAGTAACACCTTATAATGTGAACAATCCTGCCATTTAAACCAATTTATTTAGCCTAAAGCACCACTATCTTAGAATAATAGAATTCCAAAAAATGTTAAACTCCTTACAATATCAACGGTTAAGGCCCAATAGTACACCTTCGACAAAAGTAACCAAGGCACCCATGTGTTGTATTTATTAAATCATATAAAAGGAATTAGATAATTAAATATATACATTCAAAAAACCTTTTTACATCAAAAACTACTTTGAAAACGAATTTTCGAATTTATTTCTCAATTCCATGAAAAATCCATTTTATCACAAAAATAATGTAAAATTACACACACAAATCAATCCATGTATTATCATTCAATATTTTTTAGAATCCAATTTATAAAATGAAGAGAAATTATGGTTCAACTATCAAAAGTTTGAAAGAAACCCGCCTTCCTTAAACTCAGGCCTCAGATCAACTATGATGTGATCCACACACCGAGAGGAAAGAAGAACAATATAGAAAGGCCATAACATTGATTCTCATGTCCTATAATAGAGTTTCATATACAAAAACTGTCTCTGTAGAATATTTAATGACACATAACATGGAAACCCACACACTAAACAATAACCAAAAAAAGGACTGACCCCTAGAATTTGATCGGACAATGGATCTATAAGGTAAAAAAGTGTCCTAAAATTATCAAAAATTCAAAAAAACATTTTTCAATGCCACTAACAAAAACAATATAATTGATGATTCAAAAAGGATAATGGTAAACATTACAAATGAAGAGTAACCAACCGTGATAATGATCAAGGATCCAAATGTAGCCATCCAAAAGGAATGGAATCCCACAAAATTTACTAGGAGTGATCTAGGGTATGAGTCATGGATGAGGAAAATACATGAATTATGATTCCATCAAGTAGTGCATAAAAATATACATTGGTAAAATAGTTATAGTAAAAAATACTCTATTCATGGTGTGAATCCCACGAGTTACATTTTTTACAAAAAAAAATAATTTCTTTGGGTTAAATAATCCATATTAACCCATTCATTTCATGAATATGATTTATTTCTGGAACAATTTTCACACTCTAAATTTAACTCATGAAATATTCATAGGGGTATATTTACATAATGAATCACATTCAGGACATGATCGTTCCCTATAGGATACACCTAATCAAAATTCAGCAAAAACCATGAAATCGATTCCTGAACCCTCCAAACATGAGAACAATCTCTTAAACATTAAAAGAGACAGTATCATTTTATTAGGATGTTATAAATATAGACCTTAAATGGAAACATGAACCATAGTCCCTATAATAATAACTTTTATATTCGATTAGTCTTGTCTAACTAGTTGGGCCCTATAACCCATCCTAATATTACAATGCTAGTATGGGTACAATCCATCAAGGAGTGCTAAGATACAAAAATTAAAACCTCTATCCAAAATTAAAATAGAAATTAGAATTTTCACTAATCTAGGTAATTTAATATCTTCTTCGGATTCCCATGTAATCAATCAATATTGGTGATAAAGTAATCAAAGGCTAAGGAAAGAGCGTAAATCATATAAAATAAACCTTTTGTAACCTCTCACGCCCTAAAAAGAAAAAAACCCATTCAAAATCATGAATAATATAGAATAAAGATATAATAATATAAAAAACTTCATATGGGGTCCCAACCCACAAAAATAATATCAGTATTATGGGGTCCAATTTAGGGTCACACATGTTTTAAAAACAATCCTCTACATGTGAAAATGATCATTTTAAAAGGGAACATATAATTTTTATGCATTTCACACCCCCTAGAATTCATTTTAAAATATCCATTAATACCAATTTTTAAATTTTTTTAAAATCAAACTAAGTAAATATACATATCATCCATTATAATCCAACCCCATTTATTTAAAAAACATTAAAAGTAAAATA
This sequence comes from Viscum album, assembly GCA_963277665.1. NCBI lineage: Eukaryota > Viridiplantae > Streptophyta > Magnoliopsida > Santalales > Viscaceae > Viscum > Viscum album. The sequence goes on along the minus strand of OY728120.1, from coordinate 1,757,601,739 downwards.
CACTTCATGGAATCCAATTTAATTAGTTGATAATTTCCATCCATTAAAACAATTCCATAAAACCACACCATAACCAATTTGTGACCCAAAAAACATAAAAACAACATTAAAATTTATAAAAACAATTGGAACATGCCTTATATGCATCTTAAAAAACCCATGGAATCAAAATAAATCTTTACAAAATCAGGAGAACCCTCAAGAACCATTATTCATAATCATACAACTTTTAGAATATTTATAAAAACTAATATAACTTCAACATTCATTTTTTACATTAGCAAAAAAATGTATTTAAAATCATATTGAATTGAATGAAATTCCATTTAAAGGTAAAAATATCTCTCATCAAGCTGAACCAAACCAAAATGTATCACCTGGAATGGAGAATGCTCAAATGTGTAAGAACACATCCTCTAAAAGCACTAGAAATCCAAATATCAAATCCAGACCCACCCAAAACCATATTTTTGTTTTCATAATGAACACCCCAATAATTAGAATAAGGGATTTATGGAAGAGAAAAAGAGGAACATGATAAAATAAGGGCTTGATGTAGAGAAAATAATTGAAATTTAGCAATAAAGGACACAAAACCAAGAAGAACATAGGTGGATAGATCACATCGTGTTCTATAGGGTTGACCAAACAAGGATGAAGGGTGAGGAATGGATAAATACCTAAAAACTGATAGTTCATAAAATTAAAATATCCTTTAATGAAATATATAAAAAACAAATATCTAAGAAATATAGTTTTCTAAACCAATCTCTATTGTGTTGACTCGCATTAGTCTATCATAACACACTCAAACAGTTTATCCACATAGTTTACAAAAATGTGTAGTTAAACCATGTGTCCAACCATGGAAATTAACTCTACAATATACTATAGAACTTCTATATGGACACCCATGTGGTTTACCATAACCATGTGCTAGCCATCTGTCAACATTCCCAAGAAGAAAAGACACACATGAATTCTACTGGTCATCACGTGGTCTAGACCCATCAATGATATGACTTGGAAGACCAAACCACTTTACAAAAAATTATCAGGGAAAGTAAATTTTTATGATTCATAACATGGATTCCCCTAAAAATGTGAACTAATAGTTAAATAGAGGAAACATTACATAAAATTAAAAACACAACCTCAAAACATTTAAGCATTAAAATTACCCAAAATTAATATCAAATATAAAACAACAATGATATACTACAATCATAATCCTCCCCACCGTGACACTTTCTACCCTTTGAAATTCATTGATTTAAGTAGAAGAAAGGTAAAATTGAAAACCTCATCATGTACATAAAAGGTGGTAGTATCGGGAATGTCTTGTGGGGTTCCGTGATAAAAAATCACCAGACGTGCACAAAACTACTCCAAACCATGAACTCAATTCCCAAACATCCATACAATTCTCCAACCATAAACTAAATAATAACAATAATAGGTAGTTATCTATGTATATGGAGATGTAGAAAAGGTATCAATGTAATTTATAAATCCTCTAAAATAGTGGAACAAACTGACAACCAATTCTATTATGAGAAATTCACTAAAAAGATATAATTCCATAGATAAACCAAGGTTAGTTTAACCTAAAATAATTTCCAATTGAACACTATGAATGGTCACCTAAATTTACCATAACCAATATCACTAAAAAATGAATGGATACCTCAAATAAAAAAGACCTCAATATGAAAAACAATTTAAGATCTACCCTGGGGTCATAAAATTGAGTGGATTCAGTTATATAGGAGTTCAAATATGGAACCCGATATCATGAATAACCCAATAAGATTGAAACCCACACAATATAGTGCAAAATCTCAATTTTTGAAACATCTTTCATAGTCACCCAAAACATAAATCCATGCTTGAACCATGTCGATACCATTGAATCCCAACCATAAATGAATTTCATAAAATACCCAAAATATAATATCATACACCGAGTCTTAGAAATACCACAATAAATAAAGCACCACTCAACCAATAAACCAAAAAAATCAAAACATCCAATGGAGATCACCATAATATCCCAATCCACTCCAGATTTAATTATAAAAAACTCCAAAATAAATAATAAACTAGATCATGTATGCACCAAAAAATATTCACGAAAACTTATTTTATGATATTAATAAAAATAATATAAAAATTAATTAACCGTAAGGGGACCTTTATTTATATAGAAGCGAATAATACAACTAAAAAAATTCTAGAGAAAAGATGATTTTTACATAAACTAATCCTATTTGTTCCTAGGTATAATAAAAAACTATAAAATAGATAGCCAAATACAATAGGATTACCCTATGAAACATCCTAAAATATATACTTTCAAATTATCACAATAAATTACTGGGTGGTATAACAAAATAACAAGAAAAATGTACCTAAGCACTTCTCATTTTCCAAGCCAAACCAATTTTCCAAAATAAACACCAAGGTACGAACCCAAATACTCAATCTACCAGGGAAACACATATAAAAATGTCTCCCAAAACATCAAATTCTTTAAATAAAAAACCTTTCATAAAGAATCTAAAATTATGTTTTTAGAGTCACACACCCTCTAAAAAAAATAAATTATTCTTTTTAAAAAATTTACAATTAAATTCTATGACTTATGAAAAAAATACTTTCATTTAAATTTTATCTTTCTAAAAATAATCTTGCAGCCTATTTCAAAAAAGAAAAAACACAACTTTAAAACATTCAACTTCATTAAAATAGAAATAAACATTTATTTTATAAGGTTTATTTTTATTTCGAAAACATTCAATAATTATCACTATAATACCAAAACCACATGAATAATTTTCATTAATTTAAATTTATTTCCAAAACATTTTTTAAAAATCCATAATGAAGTCAAATATTTTTTGAACATTTGAATGTTGTGTAAAATTCAATTGTTAATAAACATTAACACCCTCGTTAAAAAATAGACAAATTTCTTAACATACAACTTTAAACCACGTAAAATCATCAGATTAAAAATATAAAGGGGACGACCATTCACCTTCAAAAAAAGTAATATCTATAAAATTAAAATTTTTAATTAAAAAATATATTTTATATTTCACAAAACTAACTTTTAATATTTTAATTTCAAACAAAATGGTATAATGAATAAATAGAAACACCATCCAATAAAATCACATCACCATAAAACTCCCTTAATCAACCTCACACCAATGGTAGAAACGATTGGATAAAGTCAAAAGGTAATAGAGTCAAAATAAAAAGTACATGTAGGAATTATAAATTTTTTTAGTTTCACCTAATGAGTTTTTTATCAATGATAGAACTATTTAATAACCTCTGAAATGGTTTGAAAAAACCTATGTTCATGGGCTTCATATGGTTTTCCAGACTATGTTTGGTAATGTTTTTTCTTTCATTTTCCCACTATTTTCAACCTAACACCTCATAAGATCCCAAATATTACTAATAAACTCCATGGTTTTAAAAATACAAAAATATCAAACCAAAAATCAACAAAAAGAAATATTATAAAACACAAATTTATGATTAAACCCCCAATTACCAACTGTAACTTGAGGCTCCAAAATGGAAATATCTCATGAGGATGTCCCTAGGACTCCTTCTGAAGTTATGAAATTCTTATATATATAATACATGACATCTTAAATGAAAAAAGATTGATTATAGAACCTCGGTACTTTTAATATCATAGGATTTAATACTATTTATAATGAATAAGCCTTTTCCTACCTAACATGACACCTAAATTGATCTGATACTCGTCCAATAGGTCATCCTTAATCCTCATGAGATAACAACTAATGTTTTTAATCAATAATTCACACTTGGGAATATTTTCAACCTTGTAAATTATTATAAACATGTAGTGGAGGCTACTAAGAGCATGACATAACCCATACATGAATTGGAAGACTACACATAGGAATAAATATATTCAAAATAATAAATCCCACTAAATAGAGTGAAACATAGATATATAAGAAAAATAGAAACTTAATATCTCAAGACATAGAACCATTATTCTAAATATACAATGATATATTGTAAATAGAAAATATGAAAAATATATAGATGAACAATCTGATACTACATCTAAATACAAACTAGAAAAAATAGAATTCACTGTGTTCCATCTTCATGAAACCCACAATCACTCCCCTCATCACTACACTACCCATCATGAACAACACAAAAAATATCCCTAAATAAGAGATAAAATCTAGGAGATATTGTAAATTGTGAAGCTAAAATAAATCATTGGAGATGAATACAACCAATGATGTAAGAACATTTTGAGCTAAACATGAGTAGTAAAATTTCACAAAAGATATTCTTTAATTTTCATTCAAAATTAATTTTATTAATAATATTTTTAATTATAAATATAAAACAGGTTTTTCACATACCAGTGAGATGAAACCAAATATAATTTCTAAAATCACATTTATAAAACATTCCCCTTCATATAGTAAGGGATTGATAAAAACCTTTTTAATTATTTTTTTAAAACAATAAAAATATGATCCTTGATTAGATTCATGAAATCCAAACCAAATACCCTTCATCTTTCTAAAAAAATTTACACATCCATTTTTATGAAAATATACCACTTTCCTTTTTATATAAATTTTATAATCATTTTTCAAATCCTTTTTATGAGTAAACAAAAGACATAAAAATATAAAAAACACAATAAGAATACTCATATAAAAACTAAATATAAAAATAAATATCCAAGGTAGTGTTTCCTTGAAAGACAGTTAATAATAGAGGATATAAAATGGTATATAATGAAATCCCCTAAGTAATCCACAATAAGAGCTAAGAATCATTTGAAAATCTTTATGAATCGTGTAATGCAGACCTAAAATATAGATATAAACCCACAGTGACTTATAAGAACATGTCAGTCCCGATGGTCTTATTGAACTAGTTGGTTCTTGCAAACCACCTTGAGAGTGCTAAGATACCTTGGGGAAGAATTATTTTGGGAGTGAGAAGCTACTATGGTACCTCTAGTTATAAAAATTTCGGAAGTAGAGTTCACAACCATCTTGACCATATACTATCATCTTAGGATTCCCATGTCATCAAACAATAGTGGTAATAAAACTGGAAAGGAATAATGAACAGGCATAAATAATTTAATATAAACCTCATCTCACCTCCCACACCCTCATAAGAAGAAACCTATTTTGAAATAATTTATAATAATAAAAAAAGATACAATAATTTAAACACTCATCTAGGGTTCACAAGACAAAATGGACATACCAATCATAGGGATATCCATCGAGGTCCTCAAATGTTTAAAAAATCTTTTAAATGTTCCAAATGGTCCATTGAAAAAAACATGGAATTATAAACTATTTAACACAACATGGAATATCATTCTAAAATATAATTTTAAACCATTTTTAAACATTTTTTGAATTCGAAACATGGAGAAGAATCATTTAAAATTGACCATCTTTATTTAAAACCATTTCAAATGAATATTATCCTCATTAAAACCAATTGAGAAATCAAAGCATATCCCTTCTTTTTAATCAATTCAATAATCCACATATCAATAAATTTGTGACCCAAATAGGTTAAAAAACATTTAACCATCATTATTTAAATTGAAACATTCCATAAATTCATATTCAAAAAACATGGAATCAAAATAATTCATTACTAAATAATGATATCCCTTAAACACATTTATGAAAAATGATCCAACATTTAAAAAATATATTCAATTATCCATAACTATTATATGTATGTTTAATTTAAAAAAATAAGATATTTAAAATAATAAATAATAAAATTAAATTATCATGAAAGGGAACCCTAAATCACCTATGGATAATCATGTGTATCCAAGAAGAAACCGTCAATTTTAATTGAAACTATTCAATACATAAAGAACACATATCTACAATCCATTTACACCCAAAACATCAATTAGGAACCAATTTAAATTGAATTATGATAATAAACCCCTCATAGGGTTCATACGAGACAAAAAAACCAAGAAGAAAATGGTTGTAGAGTATGAGAGATGAGATTAATAATAGAAAATGAGTGATTAACTTGAAGAAATCAATTAAAATCATTTGATAAAGGGCACAAAACCAAGGATAAGTGGGGTGGAGAGAAACTTCATGCACCATAGGGTCATCCAAACCTAGGTAATGGTATTGGGGTGGGGGGAATCTAAAAACCCAAGATTTTATGAGAATTATTATTTTTAATTTATGACTTGTGTTGTACGCTACATGAAAGGGAGCTTGCACTACACACATCCCTGACTTGGCGGACATTACATGCAATCGCGACCTTCCTCGATAGCGTGTGTAGTGTGCAATACCAGGTTTCACTAAACAATGATATATTATTATAATACTATTATGGACAAGCCGTTATGAAAATTATTAACTAAAAATTTAATTTTATAATATTATTATTAATCTTACACATTTTCTAGAAAATTGTATGAGATCAAAATAATTTTTTCGGGTAAAATAAGTATTTTTAAAAAATGCAGTTTCGCCGCATTTTGATAGAGAAACCACTTTAAATATAGTTTTTGACATTTTTATAAGTTCAATTTGACAAAATAAAATTCTTCTTTTGAATCAGGATATAAAAATTTACTTTGGATAATTATTTCATATTATTCTGATAACTTTCATATTTTAATGAAGAGTAAAAACACGAGAAATATTAATTAGAAAAATATTTTTTCATCGCAATAATTTATATGGTTAAATTATAATATTGAATGGTGTTAAAGTATAAATAGAATATATTTTTTCTATTTAATATAATTTATGTAATTACCATTAATTTTACATTGAATTCATAGGTAAAAACATTTCATTATTTGGCAATATTTTAACTTTTAAAACCCATTTTCTTAACAACAGGATAAATTTTAATTTAATTACTGCAAATTCTGTGTATTGAAATTTTAAAAATGGATTCCATATTTGGATTTATTGTGTCCAAATTATTTTAATAGGTTACTTTTATTTTTTTGATATTATGAATAGTAACAACGGTAATTTTTATTACTTCAGTTATAGATAAATCTGGTAATTAAGGGTAAACCTATGATTATAAAATTACCCTAACATAATCCAAAATTCTATTGGATGATTAAAAGTCGAAGCGTAACACCTGAGGGTCGAAATAGATTCATTTTATTGACTTTTGACCATGAAAATAATTTAGTTATTATTAAAACCAAAGAAAGTGACAACATCTCACTCTATTAAATCTTATAAGTATAATAATTCTAATTTAGTGGTAAAATTCATCAAAATTTAAACATGAATAGTCTACATAAATATAATAAAATTATCTACATAATGTGAATTTATTTAGAATTTTTATGGATTAAATGATAATCATTTAAGGTGACACAATAGTGATGTTGAAATTATATTATTGATTGAAATATCAAATAAATGGTTTTAAAAAATACAAATAAATATTATATGAACTACTTAATGTGATCCAAGAATTTCATAGATAAATATGACATATTATGAATCTATTTAATATTTTTTTCGAACATATCTTCTGTTAGGATTTTATTTAAATTCAAATAAATTAATTGTGTCAAAATTGACACTATTGATATTTTATATTATTAAATTGTTTAAAAATCACAAATATATTTTAAAAAATTATAAATTAAAATTTATATGATCTAAAATGTCATAAAATATCATATTATGTATAATTAAAAACACATAAGCAAGTATTTATAACCATATAAAATTTATAACATTATTACCACAAATAAAATTAAATAGATTAAATAAGGATAAATCAAAATGATAACATTTGAAATAAAATAAAAACATATATAAATTTATTGGGTTGATGAGATTACAACCCTATATTATCTAATATCCTAATTTTAGTAACTTTGAAATTATTTATGTGGGGTTTAGGTTTATTATAAATTAATATTTTAGAGGTTTCCAGAAGTGCCCCTCTCCTCCGTTATAAAAGGGAACCTCCTCCCTCTTCTCTTTACACAACATTGAGCCTTCAGGATCATCCAAACCCTGCCCATTACTCTTATAAACATACCTAGTAACATTTTTGAGGTTTTGGGCTTCTCAGAAGACCAACTCTAGTCCCTTAATGAGGACATTTGAAGGAGGCATGTCGAAGAAGAGGTAATCTCTTCTACCGATTATTTAAAGTTTCTTTCTTCTTCAAATTATTATTCTTTAGTTGTATCATTTTAATGTAATAAAATCAGTATAACTAATATACTGACATGATATTATAAATATTGAACAACCCCATTTCACATTCTATCCATCCTATAGAAAATGAAATCACCGCGCCTGCGTACGTATGGAATACCATCTCCATGTCGTGGTGTAATTAGTTTTTCCACCACCACCATACTTGGATGGGTATAATGGTGTAAATCAAAACAATATATGGTTATTATAATATCTTACTAATTCTAAGATATTATATCATTCACTCAAATTCTATTCAGTAATTATGAGAATGATATCATCGCTCGTGCGTTCGTACGGACTACCGTCTCCACGAACACGATGAGATTAATTTTCCATGATTAACGATTAAAGTATGATTATAATGTATATATATAATAAATAATAATAAAAGATATTACATAATAATGACACTGGATTTATGTACATATATGTTTCATTTACTTAATTCCATTCAATTAAATAAGGAAACTAAAATAGAGTTCATGCGTACGTAGGACCTACCGTTTCATGAATGGTGTATTTCATTCCATTTATCGATCTATCATTTATATTTTTATACTGAATATATATTATATATAAATGATGTCTTACCTTATGGAATTAATTAAATCATGATATGAGTAATAATATCAAGAACAACGAATCGAAACACGTACGAGAAATGAAACGATTTTTCCCAAAATGCTGCTTTAACATGGGATTTACAAAATAATGGGTAATATAAAGTCATAAGTGAATCATATATGATATCATAACAATGATTATGATTCTTTAATAATTCAATGACATTATTTAAATAATTATATAGGAGGTTCGGATACATATGAAGCATATCAGACATAAGGAAAGGGATAATTTTGCAATCTCATTTTTATCCGAGATTGCTTATAAGTATGTATTTACTGGGGTTATATTTTTCATCCATTCCCATAAAATGTTTTTGATAAGGTGTTTTTTAACACCCCAATCTTCCACAGTACACTTCTCTTTGAATAATACAATAGCGTGTGTTATACGCAACACTAAGTTCAAGCGCACCATGACTTACCAAACTAGCCGTTCAAAAGCGGCAATGAATAGTATTAACTGAACATTAAATTTTATATTATCCTTATAATTGTAGAATCCATATTATGAGTTTTTATGACATAATTTAAGAACAATTTATTTTTTTTCAGATAAAAGAAGTATTTTTCAAAAAATACAATTTTATCGCCTTTTAATGACAATGCCTTTTCAAATACAATATTTGAATCATTTATATATTCAATTTGAAAAAATTAACTTCTTCTTTAGAATCGGGACATAATAATTTAGTTTCAATAATGTTTTGGTGTTTTTATGATAACTTTTATATTTGGGTGAATAGTGAAAAATTCTATATTTTAACTGAAAACAACTTTTTTAATCAAAATAATTTATATTGTCAAACTTTACATTTTAATGGTTTGGATGTATAAATAGATTATATTTTTACCATTTAATCCAATGATGGTCATTGTATGTAATTTCACTTTGAAATTGGGCATAAAAAAGTGTCAAACTTTTGATAGTTATTATTTCTTAAAAATATGACTATTGGTTTTAACATTAGAAATTAATAAATAAAAATCTTATATATTGAATTTGGTAAAATAGACTTCAATTTTGGATTCGTGATATCAAAATTTTCTTAGGGTGAAATTTTGGTACTTTTCGGAAAACATTCAATTTTTGATGAATAGTGAAAACACAGAGTTATTGGTTAAAACTGACTTTTATTTAAATAATTATTTATTTTATTTAAATTTATTTTATGTAAAAATAGATAATTAATACCTATATAAGTTAAATGTAATTTATTGGAGTCAGTTTATAATAATTTTAGGCATATAAAAATTTTATTGAACTTTTCACCATCTTTTACCCATCTCCAAGGAGAATTTGCAAATTTTCATAAAACATAATTTTACCGCTTCTGTGAGTGGAATTTAAAAAATCCAACAGAAAAAGTTAATATCAAGGAATAAAATGTGGTTCAATAAGATAAAAATAATTTTTTGCGAATAGTAACTTTTGACTTTTATTTACCGCGGTTAAAGGTAAATAGGGTAGCTCAAGGTAAAAAGAATATTGTAATAATTAAAAATTACCTTAACACATGTACTAACCTTATTGGATGATTAATGTCTGACCATGAGAATCTTTGGGTCAATTTTGGGGCCCCATGGAGCCACTTGTATGTGATAATTAAACTTTATATTAATTAAGTTAATGTTTATACAAAAATGACAATAGCAAATATCTTTTAGAAAAACAATTTTTAAATAGGTTTATACAAAAGATAAATTCAACTATAAATATTCATTAGAATTAAAAAAAGATTTTATACTAAATGGAATTTTATTTAGAATATTTAGATATTATATAATTATATTTATTTATGACACAATGATGATGGAGTATTTTTATTATTAAATAAAGAATCAAATAAATGGTATTTTAAATGTTAAAATAAATAAAATTTGAATATTTTTTGCCATTCAAGAAATTTCAAGGTTACTATGTCATGTTAGGATTGATGAAATAAATTTATTTTGAATTAATAAAGTTTTTATGACTTTTAAAAAAATAAATTATTAAATATTGTCAAAATTAACATAAAAGAGATTTTAACAGAAATATTATATTATTAATTGATATAATATTCTTAAAAATCTAAGGTTTGTCCTAGTAACTTATGTAATGATTGTTGTATCATTAATGGACCAATTTTGGGTCTCTTGAATGTTTATAGTATGTTTATTGACTATATAATATAAAAATACAAAGTGTCATGGTAAGTGTCAAACTAATTAACTTAGAGTTAAAACTTAAATCTAAGGTTACTATAGTGATAAAAACCTATCTAAAATCTATTGGATGAAAGTATTTAGACCCATACCCACCTTATAATTTGAATAATCTACTTTGGAGCCACTAAAAACTGAATATGAATTTATTATAAAATAATATTTTATGTTTTTTCTAAGGTGCCCTCACCCCTCTTATAAAAGGGCACTCCCCATTCACTCTAATTCATACCATCAAAGGCTTTTGGTTCAGTCAAAACCTGCCAAATATATCCTCTAAACTTCCCTCACATCAACCAAGTGGCATTATTTTGTTCAGAAATCCATCCTACGGAGCCCTTTTGGTCAAATCAAATGGAAGAACCCGAAGAAGAGGTAATGATTTCACCACCGTCTTTCAAGTTCCTTTCTACTTCCACTTCTTCTTTCATTGTTATTTCCATTATAAAATAATAAATCTAGTATATTCTATATAATTTGATGTTATTATAAATATTTCACAACTATATTCATTATTCTATCCATCTTATGAATGATAATGTCACCATGCGTGCGTACGTATGACTTACCGTCACCACACCGTGGAGTAATTTGTTATTCAACACTATGTTATTTGGATTGATATAATGACGGGTAATATGTAAATAAATAATGTAAATGACAGGATAATGTCTCTGTAAAATTAATATACCATCCAATTCCAAACCTTTAAGGAAATAATATTGTCGCTCGTGTGTACATACGAATTACCGTCTCCACGACGCGATGAGATTAATTTCCATATTCAGCATTCATTGACAATTATAACAATATATATTACTAATTTGTTTTTAATATATGACATAATAATGCTACTAGATATATTTATATAAATATATGTACTTACATATATTATATTTACTTAGTTCCGTTCAATACGTTATGAAAATGGAAATAGCATTTATGCATACGTACGGAGTACCATCTCCATAAACGGTGTTTTCCATTTCATGTATATGTCTATTATACATATTTATATTGTAAATATATATGACGTTTCATATTTTGTAATTATTTAAATCATGATCTAAGTTATACAATCAAGAGTAACAAGTTAAAACACGTACGATAAAGAAAGCGATTATTACCTAAAATGTTAATTTAACATGGAAATTATTATTAAATGGTTAGTATAAAGTCATAAATGAATATTTTATGACATCATAAATATTAATATGGTTTTGGTATAATTTAATAACATACTAATGTCTTTATACAGGTGGTTAAACATACCCATGACTAAAGTAAAGTGAATGGTAAGGGGTTTTCATCGCACTCCTTATTCCCTTGAGATTCGTGCCATATTTCCACTATTACCTTTTGTGTGGTGTCTGAACAGCCCATAATTGTATTCTTTGTGTAATAAACATTAATTTATGTTTATTTACATGTTCATTGTATGATACCTCTTTCATGGGGTGTATGTTTTGTAAGTTACCAAATTGGTAAGGGTTTATTTTACAATCTCTTCATTATCTGAGGTTGTTTTTACGTAATTATCTACTGGGACCTCGTTATCATCCACATCCATGATTCTTAAAAATGTTTTTCAAAACATTCTTACTAATTTACAGAATATTGGTTAAAGTATTTTATACCGTTTTTTGACTTTTTATAAGAATTTTATTAAGGAATCTTTACGTCATTTTCCAATCAAGGACCTTTTTAACATTTTTGACAAAATTAAGGTAATAATGTCTTTTTTTAACTTATTTGGCGGGTGCGGCTATTTTCCACAGTTGTAAAATATTCAATGTATCCCTTAAAAGCTTATATAAATATTTTCAATGTAAATGTTTTATTTTATAATTATGTGACTTCTAAATGATTTCAAAAAAAGAGATATTTCTCTCAAATAGTTTTGATTTCATCTATGTCAAAATCCTTTGATGGATTTTAAGAATATTTGAAGTTGATTTGTTATGATACAAAACCTCCATATTGTATTGAAGGTTTTGTGATATGTTTTAATGTGGATATTTTAGTTTTATACCATTCATGGTTTATGGATAAAGTTTTGAAATTTCGTATACTAGTTTCAATACGAATGTTTATGTTATGTTTAAACATGTTCATATGAGGAATGAATTTGTCTTAGTAAGTGACGGGTGGAGCCCGCTATAGCTCCTCGATGCATCAGTAGGTCTCATGAGACAAACTAGTGTCTTGGTACGAGGCCTTGAGAAAATATTATTTGTAGTCTTGGCATGAGGCCTTGGATACGCGGTTATAAGAGTCCGGCATTATTCATTCCATCATAATGAAATTTTTTTGTGATATTTCATGTGATTATTCGATTAATAGAATATCCATGTGAATAATTAAATGGAATTAATTAATTTTATTTTTTCCATATTATGCTGAAGTTCACGTTTAAAAGTCTTTTGTTTTAATTATACATTGCCTTAAATTTTTATGCTTATTTATGAAGGTTTTTGCTGTATTGTAATCTTTACTATGAATCTGAGCTCACCCCTTTCTATGTTTTATTTTTTCCCAGGATTTCAAGAAGTGTATTTTGATTGATATGAAAGGTTAAGCCAAGGAAATATTGGCGTTCATAAAGGATTATTTATGTTATTTTATGTTTTATGTGTAATGTAACATTCAGGTATGTAATCTATTTTCCAAGACTGCTAAACTGATCGGTCCTTCGGGACTTGATTCCTTGTAATAATGCCAATTTATTAAAATAATGCACCAACTATGGGTAACTGGGGACGGGTAATTACAGTTGGTATCCGACGAAGTTTAGCAATATCCTTGGAAGAAAGATTTAGATAAACTCTGATCAGAGCACATAGACGTAAGATAGACTTTTAGGATTAGTATAGAAGAAATTCCTAGAATTATGGTAAGGTATAGATTTTGTGAGTTTCCAAGAAAATACATCCCTGTCTGGATACGAGCAGGTAAAGGAAGCTCTGGCACAGATGTACCTAGGGGTAAAACCTGAAAACACCGTTTTGAGCTAGACTCGAATGGGAAATGGTGCACGACATTGGGCCTTGATGCACTCTTGGTTACGACACTCCAAGGGGATATGCTTTGGATAATTCTCATTTCCTTTACAAATCATTATGAATGGTTTATGAGTATATACTTCCTCAATGAAAAAATCTTTATGATTATGGATTATGTCTATAGACCATTCAATTTACGTTAGGTATTTTACAAGTTTGGAATTATTTATCGCAATTCATAAACTGATCTAGTTTATGATATTTTATAGAAATGGCGCCCAATAGAAGGAATGTGAACTCCAGCAATAAGTATGATCCAAAGAGTAAAAAGGATAATATATTTCACGGTATTAAGCCAACATTTAGAATGGAAAAAGTCTCCCATGTATTCTAAATAAATAATTCTATGAGTCCTACGACTTTGAAGGGAAGTAAGAGATGAAAAGGATGAAAGAGAGAAAGATGGATAAAGGTAAGAGGGAAAAGAAGAATTTTCCCATAAGTGATAACTATGGTAAGAAACACCTAGGAACTTTTCTAAAATGAATGTGAGTTTGTAATAAGTGTGGAGAAAAACGACGCCAAGTACATGACTACAACGGTAAGAAAAAGGATTCAAATGTACAATGCTTCATATGCAAGGCGTTGGGACACTATGCGAACCAATGTCCAAATCAGCAGAGTATGACCCAAATGATACTATTGGATTACAAAAAAGTTATGATACTACCACAGATGAGGAGGAATGATTAGAGTTCTTATGTTGTTATTAAATAATTATGTCGTTGGAGTGTTGTATCAATGATGTACTGGTTATAATAATTATGGAGTATATAAGGATTTTACTACAGTACTATTTTAGTAATGACATGAGATTGTGTGGAACCAAGAAAAGTGACTCAATAGCTGGTTAAAGTATTGGAAAATATATGGTTGAGAGAAAGATATACCATAATATGGTTCTGATACCGAGGTAGTTATTTTGGAATAATACATGATTGATTTTTATAAAATATATTGGATATTCTTCACTACTTTAAAACTGATTAATTAATTGTATATTCCATCATTGTTGAAGTTTACAACATTTTTTGATAGAATGAGTATATCCAGTATTCTATATGGAATAAGGGATCATGAATGTAATCAATAAGGATTTATGGTAATTCATGATGTTGTAGTGTTTTAAAAGAATACATGATGAAGGTGTTCACATGTTATTACATGACAAAAAGGATCTTCATTGTGTTTAACTTCCTTACAAATTTTGGAATGTGAGTTTTGAAAGAAGTATTTTGGTTAATTCTAGATTGAGATTATTTTTGGATTGCCAAAAAATGGACAACTCGAAGGTCGGGCGGTAACCCGTCGCATCTGGCAAGGCCACGAGACTTGAACCCGTAACCGAAGGGCGACAAGGGTGTATCACCTACCACTAACCCACATAATGTCTTGGATTGAATAATGTAGTTTTTTTAAAGTTATTATAGATGAATTATAAATTTAATTTTAGAACCCTATATGGTTAGGATAAATAGAATATTTTTGAGTTCTATTACATTTTGGAGTGAAAGATGGGTTTATAGTAAACATTTAGTAAGGAATAAATGTCTACATGAGAAGTAAGTATATTTTCTTACGTTCTTAGTAAATATCATAAATAAATTCTTCAAATTTATGAAAGGTAACTTAAAACAAAAATGTTTTTGTTTAACTTTTCATACTGGGGAATCAGAGACCGTTTAACTAATCACAAGTTTATGATTTTCTTGCAGTTAACTTTCTCATAATCCTGTTTTCTACAACTCCCCATCAGACATTGATGGTTTGTTTCTCCTCCATATCCATGTTTTCATAGAATCCTAGTATGGGCTATCTCGTGTGACCTTTGTACTTCTCTTTCTTTCTTTTAAAGTTATATCTTTATTAACCGTATTTCTGATGTGAGTTTTCCTAAAATGTATTTTCTATTTTCAACCTTTTATTTTCAAAGAAAAATTTCAAATTGCGAGGATGAAATTTATTGAAGGAGGTTAGAATGTAACACCCCAAGCTTCCACGGTACGCTTCTCTTTGAATAATACAATAGCGTGTGTTGTACGTAACACTGATTTCAAGCGCACCATGACTTACCAAACTAGCCGTTCAAAAGCGGTTATGAATAGTATTATCTGAATTTTAAATTTTATAATTCAGATTATGAGTTTCTAAGAATTAATTTATGAACAAATTCATTTTTTCAGATAAAAGAAGTATTTTTCAAAAAATACAATTTTACAGCCTTTTAATGACGAAGCCTTTTTAAATCCAATATTTGAATCCTTTATATATTCAATTTTACAAAATCAACTTCTTATTTATAATAGGGACATAAGAATTTAATTTCAATAATGTTTTGGTGTTTTTCTGATAACTTTCATATTTGGGTGAATAATGAAAAATACTATATTTAAACTGGAAACAACTTTTTTAATCAAAATAATTTATATTGTTAAATTATAAATTTTAATGGGTTGGAAGTATAAATACATTATATTTTTACCATTTAATCGATTGATGGTCATTGTAAGTAATTTCACTTTGAAATTGGACATAAACAGGTGTCAAACTTTTGATAGTTATTATTTCTTAAAAATACGCCTTTTGGTTTTAACAGTGGAATTTAATTTTAAATTAATAAATGAAACTTTTATGTTTTGAATTTGGTAAAATATACTTCATTTCTGAACTAGGAATATCCAAATTAGCTTAGGGTGAAATTTGGGTACTTTTCTAAAAACTTTCGATTTTTGATGAATAGTGAAACACTGAGTTATTGGTTAAAACTGACTTTTTATTTAAATAATTATTTATTTTATTTATATTTATTTTATGACAAAATAAATTCTTAATACCTATATAAGTTCAATGTAATTCACTGGAGCTAGTTTCAAAAAATCATTGGCATATAAAAATTTTATTGAACTTTCCACCGTCTTTTACCCATCTCCTAGGAGAATTTGCA
Source organism: Viscum album (assembly GCA_963277665.1). Taxonomy (NCBI): domain Eukaryota; kingdom Viridiplantae; phylum Streptophyta; class Magnoliopsida; order Santalales; family Viscaceae; genus Viscum; species Viscum album. The sequence goes on along the minus strand of OY728120.1, from coordinate 1,757,584,617 downwards.
AATTCACATAAAACATAATTTTACCACTTTTGTGAGTGGAATTTCGAATATCTGGGAGAAATGGTTAATATAAAGGAGTAAAATGTGATTCAATAAGATAAAAATTATTTTTGGTGAATAGTAACATTTGAATTTTATTTACCGCGGTTAAAGGTAAATAGGGTAGTCCAGGGTAAAAAGAATGTTGTAATAATTTAAAATTATCTTAACACATGTCCTAACATTATCAGATGATTAATGGATGACCATGGGCATCTTTGGGTCTATTTGGGAACCTCATGGAGCCACTTGGAAGTGATAATGACACTTTATATTAATTAAGTTAAAGTAAATACAAAAATGAAAAAAGAATATATCTTTTAGAAAAACAATTTTTACATAAGGTTGTACATAAGATGAATTAGTGTATATATATTAATTAGAAAGATAAAAATATTTCCTACCTAATTTTATTTTATTTATAATTTTTAGATATTATATAATTAAAATTAATTATGACACAATGATGAGGCAGTATTTTTATTATTAATGAAAGAATCAAATAAATGGTATTATAAAAGTTAAAATAAAAAATATTTGAATATTTGATGCCATCCATGAATTTTCAAGGTTACTATGGCCTGTTATAATTGATTAAATAAATTTATTTTGAATTAATAATGTTTTTATGACTTTTACAAAAATCAATTATTAACTAGTGTCAAAATTGACATTAAAGAGATTTTAAAACAAATATTATATTATTAATTGATATAATATTTCTAAAAATATATTATTCAGCCAGAGAACATATATAGTTATAGTTGTATCATTAATGGACAACTTGGGGGTCTATTGGAAGTTTATTGTATGTTTTTGACTGTATGATATAAAAATACAAAGTGACATGGTAAGTGTCAAACTAATTAACTAAGAGTTAAAACTAAAAGATAAGGTTACTATAGATACACAAACCAGTCTAAAATCTATAGGATGAAAGGATTTTGACCCATACCGACCTTATAATTTGAATAATCCACTTTGTAGCCATTAGAAACCGAATATGTTTTTTTTATAAAATAAAATTTTATGTTTTTCCTAAGGTGACCCTCGCCCCTCTTATAAAAGGGCACTCCCCATTCAATCTAATTCATACCATAAAAGCCTTTTGATTTGGCCAAAACCTACCCAAATATCCTCTCAAATTCCCTCAATTCAACCTAGTGGCATTATTTTGATTAGAAATCCAACCTAATGATCCATTTTGATCAAATCAAAAGGATGAACCCGAAGAAGAGGTAATAATTTCACCGCCCTCTTTCATGTTCATTTCTTCTTCACTTCTTATTTCGTTGTTAATTCAATTCTAAAATAATAAATCCAGTATCTTCTATATTCTGTGATGTTATTATAAATATTTCACAACTATATTCATTATTCTATCCATCTTATGAATGATAATGTCACCATGCATGCGTACGTACAGCTTACCGTCTCCACGCCGTGGTGTAATTTGTTATTCAAAACTATGTTTTTTGGATGGATATAATGATGAGTAATATGTATATAAATAATGAAAATAACATGATAATGTCTCTGTAAAATTAATATACCATCCAATTCCACAACTTTAAGAAAATGATATTGTTGCTCGTGCGTACGTACAGATTACGTTCTCCACGACGCGATGAGATTCATTTCCATATTCACCATTCATCGACAATTATAAAAATATATATTAATAATATATTTGTAATATATAACATAATAATTATACTGGAGATATATATGTATATATTTACTTACATATATTATATTCACTTAGTTCTGTTCAGTACATTATGAAAACAGAAACAACGTTTATGCGTTCGTATGGAGTACCGTCTCCATAAACGGTGTCTTCCATTTCCTGTATATGTCTATTATACATATTTATATTCTAAATATATATAATGTTTTATATTCTGGAAGTATTTAAATCATGATCTAGGTGATACAATCAAGAGTAACAAGTTAAAACACGTATGAAAAAGAAAGCGATTATTACCCGGAATGTTAATTTAACATGGAAATTATTATTAAATGGGTAGTATAAATTTATTATTGAATAATTTATGACATCATAAATATTAATATGGTTCTGGTATAATTAAAATACATACTGCGGTCTTTATACAGGAGGTTAAATGTACCCTCCACTAAAGGAAAGTGCAAGGTAAGGGGTTTTCATCTCACTCTTTATTCCCATGAGATTCGTGCCATATTTCCACTATTACATTTTGTGTGGTGTATGTACTGCCCATAATTGTATTATTTATGTAATAAACTTTAATTTATGTGTATTTACATATTCATTGTATGATACCTCTTTCATGGGGTGTATGTTTTGTATGTTACCAAATTGGTAAGGTTTTATTTCACAATCTCTTCATTATCTGAGGTTGTTTACACATAATTATCTACTAGGACCTCTTTATCATCCACATCCATGTATCTTAAAAATTTATTTCAAAACATTCTTAATATTTTATAGAATATGGGTTAATGTCATTTATACCCATTTTTTACTTTTTATTAGAATTTTATAAAGGAATCTTTACGTCATTTTCCAAACAAGGTATGAATGTATTTTTTTTGACTTATACGGTAGGTGCGGCTATTTTACACCATTGTAAAATCTTTAAATATTAACTTACAAGCTAATAAGAATATTTTCAATTGAAATGTTTTATTTTATAATTATGTGACTTTTAAATGATTTAAAAAAAGATATATTTCTCTCAAATAGTTTTGATTTTATCTATGTCAACATCCTTTGATGGATTTTATGCTTATTTGAAGTTGATTTATTATGATACAAAACTTCCATATTATATTGAAGGTTTTGCGATATTTTTTACTGTGGATGTGTTATTTTTATACCATTCATGGTTATGGAGAAATTATAGACATTACTTATACTAGTTTTAATACGAATTTTTATGTTATGTTTAAACAAGTTCATATGAGGAATGCATTGGACTTAGTAAGTGACAGGTGGAGCCCACTATAGCTCCCCGATGCATCGGTAGGTCTCATGAGACAAACTATTGTCTTGGTATGAATCCTTGACAAAATCTTATTTTTATTCTTGTCACGAGGCCTTGGCAATGTGGTTATGATAGTCTGGCATTATGCATTCCATCATTATGAGGGTTGTTAGTGATTTTGCATGTGATTAATCAAATAATAGAATATCCATGTGAAAAATTAAATGGAATTACTTAATTATATTTTTCCCATATTATTTTGAAGTTCCAGTTTAAGAGGCTTTTTTTAGTTATAAATTTCCTTAAATGTTTATGCTTATTTATGAAAGTTTCTGCTGCATTGTTATCCTTACTGAGAAACTGAGGTCACCCCTTTCTATGTTTTATTTTTCCCAGGATTTCAAGAAGTGTATTGTGATAGATATGCATGTTTAATCCAAGGGAATAATTGCATTCATAAAAGATTATTTATTTTGTTTTTATGTTATAAGTGTAATGTAACATTCATGTATGTAATCTATTTTCCAAGACTGCTAAACCGATCGGTCCTTCGGGACTTGATTCCTTGTAATCATGCCAATGTATTAAAATAATGCACCAACTATGGGTAACTAGGGTCAGGGAATTACATGTTTAATATTATTCCATGTATGTTTAATGTCATGTTTACCCCTCTTTGACTTTTACATTGTGTTAGGGAAGTAATCTTTATTTTGTTTACCATACGGGGAACTTTTTGACTTTTCTGACAAAAGTATGAGGAGAATGTTTTTTAAATTATACGACATGAATAGATTTGTACGGTTTCATAACGCCTTTTCTTAATAAATATTACTCTAAAAGATTTCAGGACTATAATCAACATAATCCATTTCTTTTAAAATTTAATGACATTTTGTGAAAAGAAAATTATTTTGAAGAAGAAGGGATATTTTCCTCAAGAATTCGTTTCAAGTGTTTTATAAAAACTATTTTCCATCTAAGATGAAATTATTCATTATTTTTATGTTTCAAGTATAATGTTTATATTATTTAAATGGTTTGATTATTATTATGATGAAATTATATCCATTTGTTTTATATGGATTATGTTATCATGGGATGATGTTTATGAAACCCATTTTATTCTTTGGGTTATAATGAATAATTTATGTTTATTTTGTGGAACACGTAAGAATTATTTCATTATGAGATGTTTGGGACCTATATCTCTCTCCAATAACTTGGGTAAAGATTTATATCTCATGATATATACATGACTGGAATGGTATGTTAATCTGGTTCAGTGATAAAGGACTGGAATGAGGAGTGAACTCGATTCATAAAGGGGCTTTATCCACTAAGATTGTCTTGGTAGCAATGCCTTTGATACTATGGAAATCATATCATGTGCTTAATGGTTTTCCACAATTACACGTTTTCTTCCCATGATATTTTATCATGATTGATGTTCCATTATGATATATGCCTTACGTACATCCAAGATTTATGTCTTTGCTCAAGATTTTGATGTTAAGATTGTATGTTCATGTTTTTTCCTTCAAATGTTTATGGATTGTTTTATGTTCTCTATGTTTACCCTTAATGAGCATTTGAGGTCAGCCTTTTTATGTTTTCTTTTCCCCATGATATAAATAAAGGATTTAGGAAAGAAAACAAAATGGGAAGATCTTTATGGGAGATGTTAATGATTGTTCAACATGATTAGAAGATAATGTTCCAAGTATCCAGAAACACTAAACTATTATGGTCCTTTGGTGTATATTTTTGTTTTGTATTAAGTATTCCAAAAAATTAATTTAATGCCTATGTACATTAAGCTTTGGGTCTCTATAGTTGGTATCAGAGGAAAGGTTTAGTCAACCTTTGGAAACTAGGATGCGAGAACTTTAGTGAGATCCATATAGATATTTATAAGGTATGTCTAGGGATGTCCCTAAGGTTAAGTATAAGTATAGGTTATAGACCTAGAATTATGGTAAAGATATTATAATTAAACCTATGATGTTAGATATTGAAGGTACTCCTCCTTTATTATGTTGTTTTTCTAGCTTGATTTTTTCCCCTCACACTATTTTTTTTGGTTTTTAGATGATGGCTGGAACCCGAAGGAACCGTGTTGATCAATGTAATGGACAATGCAATGATTGTCCTCCCAAGAAACCAAATGTGATGGGAGATGGAGTGAAAAATATTATTTCTATACTTACACAAGCTATGAATCATTCTGTATTTCCAAATGATCAGAGAAGGGAACAAAGTTTTATTTAGTCCTTCATGAGGCAACATCCACCGTCATTCAATGGGTATTCTGATCCACTTGTTGGTGAATAATTGATCAGTACCATTGAAAAGATATTTTCCATACTTCGCTGTTTAGAACAAGAAAATGTCATTTTAGCTATTTACTGTTTAGAAGGTGAAGCAGGCCAGTGGTGGACTCTAATTAAAAATACAAGTCCCCATGATGAAATTGAATCCATGGAATGGGACGAGTTCAAGAACATGTATTTCAGTAAGTAATTCCCTTGTATTCTTCGAAAAAAGTTGGAAAAGGAGTTCCTTGAGCTTAAGTAGAAGGATAATGAATCTTTTGTTATATAAGAAGCAAATTTTACAAGACATTCAAGGTATGCATCTGGATTTATCATCCAACCTGAAAGTAATTTTGATCGATTCTTCAGTGGCTGAAAACCAAGTCTTCGAATGGCATTAGCTATAAGAGACTTCAGTATCTATGAATAATTTGTGCGTTGTGCTATCAAGGTAGAACTGGAATTTTTGTAACACACCCATCTAATGGTTTTGGCAAGAAATGAAAGATGGAGTTAAAGGAAAAACCTCAGAACAATGGTGAAAAGAAGGTGAATGTTTATTTATGCTCAATGTGTGGAAAGAAGCATGGTGGAGATTTTATAAAAGGTACTAGAAAATGTTTCAAGTGTGGAAAAGAAGGTCATCAAACAGCTGAGTACTGATGTAATTGGAAAATGGTTTCTATTGACGTGAATAGAGAAAAGACTATAGAGAACGCTCCACCAACACATCAATGATTCAAGTGCAAGGAAATGGGGCATTATGATAATCAATGCACTAATCCAAGGGTTAACGATGATCGATGTGAGAAACCGATTAAGGTAATGGAAAAAGGGAAGTCACATGTGATCACTATTGGCGATGTTGAGTATGACAACGATGTAGTGGAATTATTATATTTTTATGTAATGGGATTCCAAAATAATGTTGTGGAATCTAATTTATAGTACTGTGGAATATTGGAATATCTATGTATTGGAATATTATGGTTTTCAATAATAATATGGTACTGGTAACCATGAAAATTAATTCAAATATTTTGGAAATTAGATGATATGCGCATAATGAAGGGATAATGAGAAAATAATATTAATGAGATCATGACTGATATAAGGACAAAGTGATATCATGGTTTGAGTATATTGAAATTTTTGGATTTTGGTATGTGGAAAGAGTAAACTTTTGACAGAATTCATGTTTTCACTACGGTTCTATGGTAATTATTGTTTCAAGAGAATACAATATTAAGGTATTAACATGTTTGGAATGTGACCAAAAAGATATATCGTATGATATATGGGGGATAAATTATCGTATTTACATGCTCGGTAGATGACATTTCTAGTAATTGTTTTTTTATACTATGAGCTTGGACAGAAGTATTTTGGATAAGCCTAATGATTGGAATGGATTAAGTTGGCAATAAGTTAGTACTGGTTAAGGATATAACTTTTTCCATATTATTGATGGGATGTTATAATAACGTAGATTTAGAAAAAGGTCAACCTGTATGACGGGCGAAAACTCATTGCGTCGGACAAGGCTGTAGGAATCAAACCCACAACAAAAGTGAAATAGGATTTTATCACCTAACACTGGCCTACAAGAAGTCCCTGGTTATTAGAAACGAGTTTAATTTTATTAAGAGGTATGATATATGAAGTATAAGTCCATTTTTAGAATCATATACGATTAACCTTTCCATAGATGGACTTATTTATATTTGATAACTTTTGATATAATTTTTTTTGAGACTTATGGAATGACCCATCATTCTATCACATGATCTGCTAACACATCATGAACGAAAAATTCAACATCAATTCTTTTAGATATGAAGTGGAAATTGTTCAAGGCATGAACAGTGGTGAGATTGTAAAGAAATAGAGTTAGTATTTCTTCTAATTCAAATTCTTCAACATTTGGGACATGATCTTGAAAACCAAAAATGTTGTCCTAGTTCCCTTATATCTGATAAATCAGATGGTACCTTATATCATCACAAATTTATGGTTTTGTGATTGTTGTCCTTTTAATAACCATGCCCTCTACCACTCTTCATCAGAAGTTGATTGTTATATTTCCCTTCCATATCCATCTTTTCACCTATGTTCTCTAATGTGGAAAACCATTAATGAGTTAATTTGGGTAACCGTAATGTTTCTTACTTTACTATTTAAAATTAAATTTTAGTATTCCATTTTACAATGTGGGTTTCTATGAAAGAAACTTTCAAGTAGTAAACCATTTATAACCCTGACGAATTTCGAGGGAGAAATTCATTTTAAGGGGGGTAGAATGTAACAACCCAAGATTTTATGAGAATTATTCCTTTTAATTTATGTCTTGTTTTTTATGCTACACCAAAGGGAGCTTGCACTACACGTATCCCTAACTTTGCTGGCATTACACACAATCACGACCTTCCTCAATTGCCTGTATAGTACGCAATACCGGGTTTCACTAAACAATGATATATTGTTATAATATTATTATGGACTAGATATTATGAATAATATTAACTAAATTTTGAATATTATAACATTATTATTCATCTTACACATTTTCTAGAACATGGTATGTGAACAAAAAATGTTTTTCTGGTAAAAAAAATATTTTTCAAAAAATGCAGTTTTGCCGCCTTTTGATGGCGCACCCACATTAAATCTAGTTTTTGACATATTTATAAGATTAATTTGGAAAAATAAAATTCTTCTTTTGAATCGGGATATAAAAATTTACTTTGTTTAAAATTTTCATATTATTTTGATAACTTTCATATTTTAATGAATAGTAAAAACACAGTATATTTAAGTTTAAAACAACTTTTTTCATCTCAATAATTTATATGGTTAAATTATAATATTTAATGGTTTTAAAGTACAAATATAATATATTTTTACCATTTAATATAATTTATGTCATTACCATTAATTTTATATTGAATTCATATGTAAAAACATTTCAATCTTTGGCAATATTTTAACATTTAAAACCCATTTTCTTAACAACGAGAAAAATTTTAATTTAATTACTGCAACTTCTGTGTTTTCAATTTTGAAAAATTGATTCCATATTTATATTCAATGGGTCCAAATTATGTTAATATTTTTTTTTATATTATGAATAGTAACTATGGTAATTTTTATTTACTTTAGTTATAGATAAATCGGGTAATTAAGGGTAAACCTAAGATTATAAAATTACCCCAACACATGCCAATCTATTGGATGACTAAAAGTCGACCCATATTAGCTGAGGGTCAGAATATATTAATTTTATGTACTTTTTACCATGAAAAGAATTTAATTATTATTAAAACCAACGAAAGTGACAACATGTCACTCTCATAAATCTTATGAGTATAATAATATTAATTTAGTGATAAACTTCATGAAAATTCTAAAATAAATAGTCTCCAGAAAGCTCATACAATTATCTACATCATGTGAATTTATTTAAAATTTTAATGGATTAAATAATTATCATCAAAGGTGACACAATACTGATGTTGAAATTATTTTATTGATTGAAATATCAAATAAATGGTTTTAAAAAATAAAAATAAATATTATATGTACTATTTAATGTGATACAAGAATTTTATAGATAAATATAACTTGTTATGAACCAATTGAATATTTTGGTTCGAACATATATTTTGTGTGGATTTTATTTAAATTCAAATAAATTAATTGTGTCAAAATTAAACTATTGATATTTTATATTATTAAATTTTTAAAAATAACAAAAATATTTTAAATAATTACAAATTATAATTTATATGATCTAACATGTAATTTATTATTATGTTATGTATAATTAATAACCCATAAGTAAGTATTTATAACTATATAAAATTTATAACATTATTACCACAAATAAAATTAAATAGATTAAATAAGGATAAATCAAAATGATAAGGATTAAAATAAAATCAAAACAGGTCTAAATTTAATTTTTTAACGAGATTACAACCATATATTATCTAATATCCTATTTTGAATAACTTTTAAAGTATTTAAGTGGGGTTTAGGTTTATTATAAATTAATATTTTTGAGGTTTCCAAAAGTGACCTTATCCTCCCTTATAAAAGGGCACCTCCTTTCTATTCTCTTCACACAACTTTGAGACTTTAAGCTCGAAAAAACCCCTTATAATTACTCTTCTATACATCCCTATTAATATTCATGAGGTTCTGGTCTTCTCAAAAGACCAACTCTAGTCCCTTAAAGAGGAAGTATAAAAGAGGCATGTCGAAGAAGAGGTAATCTCTTCTACAGATTCTTTCAAGTTTCCTTCTTCTTCAGCTTCTTCTTCTTTAGTTGTTTCATTGTAAAGTAATAAAATCACTATCACTAATATACTGATATGATATTCAAAATATTAAACAACCCCATTTCACCTTCTATCAATCCCAGAGAAAATGAAATCACCGCGCGTGCGTACGTACGGAATACCGTCTCCACATCGTGGTGTAATTAGTTTTTCCACAACCACATTACATGGATGGGTATAATGATGTATATTATAACAATATATAGTTATTATAACATCACACTAATTCTTATATATTATATCATTCACTCCAATTCTATTCAATAATTATGGGAATGATATCATCACTCGTGCGTATGTACGGACTACCGTCTCCGCGAACGCGATGAGATTCATTTTACATGATTAACCATTCAAGTATGATTATAAAGTATATATATAATAAATAATCATGAAAGATATTACATAATAATGACACTGTATTTATGTACAGATATGTTTCATTTACTTAATTCCATTCAATTCAATACGGAAATGGAAAAAGTGTTTATGCGTACGTACAACCAACCGTCTCCATGAACTGTGTATTTCCTTCCATTTATCGATCTATCATATATATTTTTATACTAAATATATATTATATATAAATTATTTTTTACATTTTGTAATTACGTAAATCAGGATACAAGTAATAATATCAAGAATAACAAATTGAAACACGTACGATAAATGAAACGATTTTACCCAAAATGCAGCTTTAACTTGGAATTTACTAAAGAACAGGCAATATAAAGTCATAAGTGAACCATATATGATATCATAACAATGAATATGATTTTTTAATAGTTAAATGATGTTATTTATATCATTATATAGGATGTTCGAATACATACGAATCATATCAGACATAAGGTAAGGGACAGTTTTTCAATCTCATTTTTATCCGAGATTTCTTGTACATAAGTATTTACAAGGGTTATATTTTTCCTCCATTCCCATAAAATGTTTTTTATAAAGTGTTTAATATTAATCCATGTATTTTTAATGTCATGTTAACCCTTCTTTTACTTTTACTGTGTGCTATGGAAGGAATCTTTCTTTTGTTTACCATATGAAGAACTTTTTGAATTTTCCGACAAAAGTACGAGGAGATTGTTTTTAACTTATATGGAATGAATGTATTTTTACAGTTTCATAACGCCTTTACCTAATAAAGATTACACTACAAGATTTCATGACTATTTTTAACAAAAATCCTTTTTTTTTAAAATTGATTGGCATTTTGTGAAAATAAAATGATTTTGAAGAAGAAATGATATTTTCCTCAAGAATTCATTTTAAGTGTTTTATCAAAACTATTTTCCATCTTAGATGACATTATTCAGTATGTTTATGTTTCAAGTATAATTTATCTACTATTTAAATTGTTTTATTATTATTATTATGAAATTATATCCCTTTGTTTTATATGGATTATGTTATGATGGGATGTCGTTTATGAAAACCATTTTATTCTTTGGGATATGATGAATGATTTAGGTTTATTTTGTGGAACATGAAAGAATGATTTCATTATGATATGGGTGGGACCTATATATCCATCCAATGAATTGGGTAAAGATTCATATCTCATGAGATAGACATGGATGGAATGGTAAGTTAATCTGGTTCAGTGATAGAGGACTGGAACGAGGAGTGAACTCGATTCCGAAAGGGGCTTTGTCTACTAAGATTGTCTTGGAAGCAATTCCTTGGTTACTGTGGAAATCATAACATGTTCTTAATGGGTTTCCACAATTACATGTTTTCTTCCAATGATTTTTTATCATGATTTATTTTCCATTACGATATATTCCTTACATACATCCAAGATTTAAGCCTTTTTCAAGATTTTTATGTTTAGATTTTATTTTCATGTTTTTGCAATCAAATGTTTATGGATTGTTTTATGTTCTCTATGTTTTCCCTTAATGAGCATTTGAGCTCACCATTTTTATTTTTTATTTTCCCCAGGATATAAATAATGGTTTTTGGAAAGAAAACTATAGGGGAAGATATTTATGGGAGATGATGAAGATCTTTCACCCTGATTAAAAGATTATGTTCCATGTTTCCAAAGACACTAACCTATTACGGTCCTTTGGTGTCTGTTTTTCTTATGTATTAAGTATTTTGAAAAAGTAATGTATTGTCTATGTATGTCAATATTTGGTTCTCTATAGGGATTCCAAAAACAATTGAGAGGTAACAAATGTTAAATCACCTTTTAATGTGCTATTGGTGACTTTCATGGTTATACTAAATGGTTTGGTAAACCATGATAAAACTATATGGCTCACACTAAATAGGAATAACATACTCACATAGTTTGGTTGCATGATTTCCGAAACAATGAAGTAACCATTAAAATTTTCTATTCAATAAACTTCAATAATTTCATTTATATAAGAACGATTTCACCAAAATGTGCACCAATCGTGTGATAACACTCTCAGAATAAAAGACACAAAAAATTACTTACGGACTTGACATGGTCTAAACCCAACTATATTCTACCAACGCATAAAAAATCATGAAAGAACAAAATTATATCAAAAGGTACCTATGTATTATTCATGAAGATGGTTTTAACTAAACATCAAACATTATCCAAGAAATATAGAAGTATTTTCAGAAAATAAAATACTCAGGATTGAATCCTGTATAGAATAAAATTTCCCAAAGTAAGTATAAAATATAAAATATTAAAGAAATGTGACATGTCAGTGTCAATATTTTTTTTAATTCATCATATGGATATATAATTTTTTTACCATTTTTCACATCATAACATGTACATGCATATTTTATCCACATAGAACAAAAACATTCATGAATCAAAAGCTTGATAACATATTGAAAAAAGAAAAAAGATACAAATAAATATCATTTTACACAATCATAGAATAATAAACTAAAGAATCATATAAGTCCCAAAATATGAAATAAATGAACTATAATGGGTGTTAATTAATAGGGTAATATAAAAATATAATAACATATAATACCAAGATAGAGTTTTAATTTAAATGAGCATAAAAAAGGAATCCCAGAATAATCTTTTTAATGAGAATGTATGATTGGAAATAATATGTGAATTTTTTTTAAAAGGTAAATATATAAGTAATTAACCAAAAATAATATAAAACCATTATTTTATACCCTCATGGAATGTTTTATATGAAATATATAAGTTGTTAAATGAGGTATATAAATAATTAATTAAACGATATAGAAGCGGGAGATAGAGTGCTTCCATTTTCAAAATAATAAGGTATGAAATCAGTTTTTGAATAGATAAATGTCATGTAAATATATGAAATAAAATTTATTTGGTATAATATATGATCAAGAGGTGATATGAAAATGTCGTGAATTATGGTTTTGATGAATAAAACATTTAAACATTTGGAAATTCTACTATAATGAATTTGTTAATAAATCCATTAATAAATTTTTTATGAAATCCATAAAACCTATTTTAAATAATTAAAAGTAAAATTATTTTTCAAAAAACACATAAGAATATTTTTTTCTTCTAAATAATATGGTTTCAAATCAAATAAAAAAATATGTCAAAAAATAGGTAATTATTAAAAACAAATAAAAAATCGTACTGATTATGTGAGTTAAAGGACGTAAAAAATAATTGGATTAATAGTTTAAAATAATTTATACCGAAAAATAAATATGTTTAAAGTGATATTCAATATAATTTTAAAGGTATGTATTTTTAAAATTATATACATTTGGATAGAGAGTGTGTATTCCAAAAATGTAATTATATAGAGAAATTGAGATAGTCATTTTCAAACAAATTAATGTATTAAATTTGAATATATAGAAAACATAAGGAGGAAATTAATGTCATAAAAATAAATTGAGGAATACTATGGTATATTTTCATACATTTATTGATATTTTATATAGGAGAAAATAAAAAATTGATAAAAATTTAAAAAACAATTGAGATATGAATGTTAACTCATTATGAATTTATTATCATATGAGATATGTGCTGGTCAAGAAAATTCCATGAAATGGGGTGGGGGGTAAATTCCACTATAAAAATAATAAATAATAAATAAATCAAGGATATAAAATACAAAAATATATAATACAAGTATGTGATAATTTTAACGTTATGTATATAATAAATTAAAATGTGTAAGGTAAATTGTCATAACAAATTTGGTAAAGATGTTTACAAATAGTACGGAATGGTACCACTACATCTCCTCCCAATGAAAATGATCATGTGGTTAAATTTAATAAAAACCATGGTTTTATTGGGAATAGAAAAATCAAAAAACATTTGTTTTAATAGAAACCCAGAACCTCAAAAACCATTTATTTTAATTGAATATTAAGAACCTTGGCCCCTTGGTTTTAAATGTTAACTAATAACTGATGAAATAGAGCAGGAATATAATATAGAACTTGATTATATTTCAATCCCTTTACAGTGAAAAATCCTTACTCTCATAATAATATAGATAGTCTAGGGAGAGAATATAAAATGATATAACTAAGGGGTTTTACAAATAAGATCAATAGGAGGTGATAAAAAGATAAAAAATAAAATAAAATTGGTTATTTGGATAAATTCATTGAAGAAAACTTCCTTCTTGATTTAGTACCTCAATCTCCAAAGATTTTTCTCAATTTTATCTTCATTGGGAAAGGATGAGGAAGATGGAACATTGTACCTCTTGGGGAGATTATGATGTCATTTGAGATCAAGGTGCATTGAACTATATAGACATTGTAATTGGATAAATATTCGAGAGTCTAAATGTGTTAGGTCTGATGCGGAATGAGGAAACCTATGTGGATTGGAGGGTAAATTAGAGCATGGATACTTCTCAATCTCTTCATATCCCATGTAATGTTGACCACTTAATTGTAAGGGTCTCCTTGATTTTCTCTTTTTGATCTAACATACTTTTAATTGAACATCATTTATATATTAATATACATATTTTATTATCTTTTTAAATTTTATATGATAACGATTCATATAAATTAATTAATACATGTACATTGACAAATTGGTTTTTACCTACTCTACCACAATGGGCTAGTACAATGGATATGCTAACAATATTGTGCTGTTAAATCAAAATCACTATGACCAATACTTGTTTCCATAGGCTAGGTCACTCTTGCGAAAGATCACAACCTTTTCATTTAGGCTGGGTCACTTCTTATAAGTATCACTACCTATTTGTTTTGGCTAGGTAAATACTAGAAAGTATCAGGACCTCACAATAGTTCAGGGTAGATTGGCTATCTCCCAAGGATCAATTCCCTTAAAACTCAATTTTTTACTCACTACGATAAAGAGAAATAGATATTGGATCACATACTAAGAACAATGTTGCATTATTGGTATAGATGAAGCAATTGTTAGATGGGTTCCTTTAAATCTCTAGTTTCCCCTTCAGAAGTATACTATGAATATCACCTTAAGAACCTTATTTCCATGAGAGGTCATTATATCAACATTATTTATTCCTAGAAAAATTCTAGAATCTCATTATTCAATAGAGATAAAATTTTATACTCTTCTTCTTCATAAGGAAAATAATTACCAAATTCCAAGGATTTTTCTTTCAAGAATAATTATGGAAATACATTCTAGAATAATACTTGATTGATCAATTTACTGGATATGGAAACTCCTCCAATGTAGTTGACATTGTTTTTGTGAAATCAATCGTAAAATTCTTTAATTCCCAAGATAACATCCCTATGAATGTATCCATCCTCTACTATATACTTTTATATCTGAATATATGGAAATCCAAATGTTCACCCATTATGATTATGGTTTTAAACTTTTATCTCATCATTTACCGTGATCATAAAATATTCCTCAAATATGGTTGGACCTCTATTTAAGAATAACCACACATATTACTACATATGTGTATAGTCAATAGTCACTTGAATTGTGCTCAATTATTTTCATTTATTTTATGGTTTATTCATTTTCTATAATGTGAAGATTCTCCAAAGTCCACAAACCCGAACTATTTATACTATGTATCTTACCTCTCTATGTCAATGAAGCCTCTCAAAATTAAAAATACACAAAACAATCTTCTCTTACATTTTTAGTGTAGCCAATATCTTTATCGTCAAAACCTTAATATTATTATGACATAAATTTTTCTTCACGGCGAAACTGTCACCATTATTGTAGACAAAATATCTTCCATGATGAAAGTGGTGTCTCAGCAACATGTGAACCTCACACAATTTAATTTCCACAACAGCTCTCTCTTGGAAATTTATATAATGTAATTGATTTAACAACTTAACATTTTATGCTAGTACCCTTAAAGATCCTCATAGCCTCCCAGTTACCCTTACACCACCTCATAGCCACCCCAATACACTTACAAAACCCTCATTATCACCCTTACACAACCCTCAATATTACCCTTATGTAGCTTATTATTGTACCATTATGCGAGGAATATTTGATCTTTATTTATCATTAATCATTTAGAATTATCCCCTTATGTAGTCTGATAACCATTACACCACTAAATACTACCCTTATGATGGCTTCTATACCCTTACATGGATGAATTTCACCTTTATGATTGGACATATATACCATTAAATGACCGAATACTACCCTTATACATGAGCTTTTATACCCTTTAATTGCAAAAGACTACACTTACAAAAGAGATTATATACCACCATGTGTGTTGGGATTTACCCTTACACTAGCTACCTATCCTAATACAAAACCATCAATTACATTCATAACATATCCAACATACCTTCACACAATGCATATAAAACCATTATACAAGGCATTCTATCCTCATACAAGTCCATATCGACCAACATATACCCTAACACAACTACATATCCTAAAACATATATAATTCCATAGTTCCACTATACTAAAATTATATTTTCAATAATTCTACTTGTCAACAAATCCATTCCAATATTACTTTGCGGTTACTTCAATCCCCCTATTTCATTTTGTTGAAAATATACTCTTGACAATATCACCATGAAACCAAGTGACCTAATCTCCATTATCACATATTCCCCT
This sequence comes from Viscum album, assembly GCA_963277665.1. NCBI lineage: Eukaryota > Viridiplantae > Streptophyta > Magnoliopsida > Santalales > Viscaceae > Viscum > Viscum album. Next base: position 1,757,567,891 of record OY728120.1, on the reverse strand, counting down.
TATTATCAATCAAATAAAATGGGTTAGTGTACGTGTTTCTTCTCCCCTAGTACATCTAATTGACATAGAATAATATCCACATAATCATGAAATATCTTCCCCTATGTTAATTACTTATTTGCATCTGTCCTTAACACTAACAATCAAAATAATTCTTTTTGGATTTCAAAATACAGAAACCAAAACTTATTAATATCATAATCTATCTATTTAAAGATAATTTAATCTCTTTTATAAAAAATTTAATTTGAAAAAAAATCACCACCTAGAACAGAAGATTTCTATAGATTGTCTAAAACTACTAATCATAGGCTATGTTTTGTAAATAAGAACCTAATCTAACACCTAGAAGGATGTATATATTACTCAGTATATCTAATAAATTCATAAAATAATTTTCATTATATTCAATCTTCACATATTATTATCCAAAATCATACAAAAGTATAATCAAATAAACATTTGTGAATAAATAATGAATCACATACAATTTCTAATAGTTGTTATTCAACTTGATAAAACAAATAAGAAAATGCAATTAGTTTTACATGAAATCCAGATTGAACCATAAATGTTTCATTCATCCAATTCCTTCTATATTTGTTTTAAGTAAATGTATCATCTTATGTGTCCCTGAAATCATTAAGAAACTTCAAATAAATATTTATAGCATTAGGAATCCCTAAGGATTTTATTTTATGCCAAACATATTATTCCCCACCTCTGATAAAATCCCACTAAAGTGATATCCTTTGTAACATAAAACCAAAATCCCCCTTGATTTCAGCATTATTTAATTGAATATTTTGGAGATATCATTTTTTGAGAAGATCATTTTGTTCAGTAGCATTTAATAACCAGAAAAATGACCCAACAGATTCCATAAGTTTGAATATGGATTGGAATACCCAATATCCATCATTATTATAGACATAATCAATTCTTCTCCCTTAGTGTACTTTTTATAAAATACATGTCCTAAAAACCATCATTTGACGATATATCATTCATATTAAATTATTATTTTTTCATATATGAATTAATTCAATCAGCACCTTCTTTATAAAATTTCTAACTAAATTTTAGATATGATGTCAACATCAATTTATATACTTTTAAGAAAACTTACACCAGGTATTGTGTCTACCCTGAGTTCTAAAACATATCAAACATGTAAAAACAATTATAGAATATAGTGTGAGGGGTACCTTGAATATCCTCAAGTAGAGGCTGATAGTGAGTCACTACAGAACAATATTTTTTATTTTTATTTCACTTCATAATCCATCTTCATATATGAACTTGATCTGATGGAATCCAACATCATTTTTTAATCATTATGGTTTTTTCTCTCCCAATAAATATATTCTTTCTTTGTCAACATTAAAAAAAATATATATTATTTTCCCAAAATAGGACAATTTTCCATTCCATATACCTTCTTGATTCCTTGATTATCCCTTGATTATCTATTAGGAATTTAAATTCCTCCATTTCTTTATGATTTCCCTTTATCGTGTGACTTCATGATTATATAATTAAGTGATATATTTTCTCTCATCCAATAACTATTATTATATATCTAGGATTTATACGGTTTATAAATAAAGTTGGAACTATTCGATACCTCATTTTTTGATGACGGAGTTTTCCTTATATAATCGATGAAACTAATTTATCCAGGCACAAATTTTACCCTTGCATCAATCCTAAAATTTTCCTTTAAACAATACTAAATATCCTATAATAATTCCACATTTTCTACTGTTAAAAAAGAAAAAAATATTTGGATAAGATCTATACCATATTTTTTGTGCGTCGTTACTCAGTATTTCTGGTTTTCTACATGCTTCATTGCATTTTATATGTCCCCATTACTCAACAAAAAAATCGAAGGCATGTCTATAAATACTGAAAAGGATACAAATTGTACCATTTCATCCTTATGTTTTCATCTGGTTGATATTACCTCTTTTCTGGTCTCTTTTAGGACCATTTATAACACCTTCAAAACATTCCCTCTTCTTGGGAATATTCATCTATCTCTTATTCACTTATATTAGTTGTGTTACTTATAAACTAAACCATATTTATCCATAAACTATGATCTTTTTGGCATGAGAATAATTTTTTATTTCACCATTGAGATATAATATATTTTATTTATTTCATAATCAATTTATTAAGGGTGATCAAACAGAAAATATAAAAATTTATTTATATTAGGATTACACTTGGAATCTAACTTGGTTTTTATGAAAACTAATTCTTATTCTAACTATTGGATCTTCTTACTCCATGATTCATGTTGTCACTAAATTCATACATGAGATTATCTCACCCAGATATATCATATTCCGTGTATTCTATATGATTATCCAAACTATTATTATGATCATAAATTTATATATTTTACTTGATTAATAGGGTCATTGATGCAAAACATTTCTTATTGTAATCTTCAATTCTTATTTACCACTTCAGCCATATGACCATCCATCTGATCCATATTTAACTTCGAATTATAAAACTATTTCAAGATTATACTACTTTATTATTAATATTATTAGAGTTGTTCCACATTTTTTTATAATATTTTTTATTATTATTATAGAAAGACATTCTTTTCACTATGTTCAGTTGTAACCTCAATAATCCTTTTTAGGCCAATCATATTTTCAACCTCATTTTCCAGCACATTAATCTTAATGTCCTATGATTTATTTTATTCTCCAAGTCTAAAACATTCTCACATTAATTGATGGTCGAATTTTTATAACAAATGGAAATTTTAAATTCTTATCCTACTTGGGATTACGTCATCACTAGTGGCCCTAGTATGTAATGACCTCAACCTTTGTAGATGAGGGCTGGTTGTTACTTTTTTACATTGTCCCAAGATACATACAATTAAATACTAAAGGACTAAATAGTTTTGTAGAAATATAAAACTAGATGCACAGTAGAATTTAAAATTACATTTGAAAACATAACACAATATAATATTTTATAGAATTTACCATCTTAACCTTTATCATATCCCTATAAATAAATCATAATATAATTATTGTTATCTTAATGAAAAATAAACATAAGAAAGGGGTGAGCTCTGATGCGCAGTAAGGGTATGCATAAAATGGAAGATAACATGAATAAATAAGTCATAAACAATATGATAAGGTATATATATGACAACACATGCCATGTAGTATATAGCAGAAGGATAAAGAATAATATGTCCGGAATAAATATTGATAATATAATACCATATAAATAATTAAATGATCATAAAAATTATAAATTGATATTATAAATAATTAAATAATCGAACAGACATAAAATAACTCATATAAAAATGAGTAAATGAATAATAATGAACCTTTTAAAAATAATATAGAGGCCTATCGCCAAGGCATCTTATAGAAATTCTTAAGGGCACAACCAATACCCAAACTATTATTCCTTATTAGACCCGCTGATGCATCAGAGGGCTATAATGGGCATCATCTATCACTTAATAAGTCTAATTATTTCCTCATTTGAAAGGGGTTAAAATTAATAAATATTAGAATTTTTTTTTAAACTTGAATAATTTTTTTTAATAATCACCCAATTAATAAATATAATCTTAATCCATCCAGAGTATTATGGTGAATGGTATCAAAATAGTACATTTTCAGTCAAACTGAATACAAAAATTCTAATACAATATTAAATATGTAATAAATATAGAATAATCTCATTAAATTATAATATTCAATAAATTATTTTGACATAGATTAAAATACATTAAAAATATCACTGAAAAGTTCAGGAGGAAAATGCCCTTTTCACATTGAAATCACTTATTTTTAAAACCTAAAAAATATGAAGGAAAACATATTATTTTAAAATTACCCTATAAAATGCTAAATTAATATTAAAAAAATATATTATTAATGATGGGGGAAAATATTTTCATGTCTTATAAGTTAATAAATATTCCATTCACAATATTATAAAATTTTAAAAAGTACCTCATTATGAAAATTAATTGAAGATCTCTTTCAAACTATTTTTTATAATGTAAAAGTAGGTAAAAATGTATTTCATAAATTATTTGATAATAATTAAAATATTTATTAAAATATTCTAAAAAAATATTGACAATGAGGAAAAATATTTCCCTACTAGGGACATAATCATAAATAATCATGAATAATGATGAAATTTGGAAAAAACATCCATTCCATAGATTTGTTTTCCTTTGTACGTGTTTGAACCTACATTATAATAAATTTAGAATATATATATATATATACATATTATAACCACATAAATTTATATCATACCATTTATGACTTATAATATTTTTTCTACTGTTTTATTCACAACTATTTGTTAAAGTCATTGTTTTTGGTAATAACTGCATTGTTTTTTCAAGAATATTTTGATTTGGTAGTCTAATTCCTTACACGTTGATTGTGGATCCATCATAAAAATAATATTAATAATGATATAAATGTAATATATAGTCATTATATATGTATTTATAGTCATAGATAAATGTTATAGATATAAAATGTATTACCCCATTAAAAGAAATAGTAGGCCGAATGAATGCATAAACACTGTTATCAGTTTTTGATGGATTGAATGTAATAAAATTAAATAATTTTTCAACTTTACTGAATAATTACTAAGTAATAATAATTATATATATTCATAAAATCGATACTCATTACCTTGCATGTAAAATACAAACAAAAAACCAATCATATCGCTCTGTGGAGGTAATAGTACACACGTAAACACAAGTGATGTTATCATCATTAAATAGATTGTAAGGTAATAAATAAGAAATGAAATTATCATTAAATAACTAAAATTATGTTTTAAATATATTATATCAATATTAAAACAATCATATTTCCCATCTAGAAAATATGGCAATGAAAAATGAATTATATCGCTAAATGAAGATGGTAAGTAGTACCTATGCACAAGAAATACATTGACTTCACATTAGATTTTAAAGTGTATTGATAATGATGGTTTAATGCTAATGATAAAATTTTATCCTATCTGGATACCAATGATAGAATTATATTATAAATACTATAGATTTAGATTATATAAAAGAATAATTTAAAACAAAGTGATCGTTTAAAGTGATTACCTCTTCTCATGAAGAACTCTTTTGGAACTCCTATTAAAGTACTATGGTTTGTATTTTAGGATAAATACATCCAAAAACATGGATAATGACTTTTTAAGATAAATGGATTGGTTTTGGTTGATCTAGATGGCTGAATATGGTGTTAAGTATTGAGAGTATACGTGTTCTTTTATAATTTAGGGTTGGGTAATTCTCGTAATTTCATAAAATAAATAATTAATGTATGTTAATTTTGTTTTATAAAAGGATATAAATTGATAATATTAAAGTCAAATAAAATTATGACTCTAAATCCTCTCATAAAATTAAATTTAGACATGTTTTGGGTATGTTTTCATGATTATCTTTTAGTTTTTACCACATTTTAACTCTTTTGATAGATATCATAATATAAATTTTTACTACACATTAAGGGTTGATAATGTTCTTAAATAATTAAAAAGACCCATACATAAGTCATGGTTTAGGTTTAAAATAATATCTGATTCATTTAGATGAATATTAGTTTTTTAATTAATTTTAAACCATTAAATGAAATATTATTTATTATAAAATATCCCTGAAGTCATTTTTAGTAGTTTTTGTAAAATTTTATTTTGAATAAATCAACTAAAAGGAATAATTTGAATATAAATCTAAAAAACCTCCCTAAAATTTCATAAAAATATATATAATTAATGCGACACATTATCTAATCATACTACATCACATTTAATATTCTTAAAATTCTTTATTTTATTTTTACATTAATTAAATAATTAATGTATTAGTATTTCATAGTAGTTGAATGTAATTATATAATTTTTAAGAGTTAGAAATTATTTTTAATCAAGAAAATAATTCCATTAATCTCAAAATAGAAAATTATTTTTGTTCATATATTTCTTTTGTCTCTACGGCGATAGTAATAGATATTTAAAACTATGAGAGTGATATTTTTTTTAACTTTCATTCCATTAAATATTATAAGGGTTATTTTTAGGGGGAATCATTCATGAAACAAGAAACATTCAAGCCTAAGGTGATAATCGTGGAATTAAATTCATCCATTAAGAGTTATGATGAAAAGTTATGGCCTTTTCATTTATTTTTAACTTAGATTAACCTGATTTACCCTTTATAGTATGATATATTTTACCAGAATTAAAATTAACAATTCCTAAACCTAAAATGACGTATTTCCAATTTTGTGGAAGTATTTATTTAAAAATTTAAACCTCAAATCGAATGAAAATATGTTTTTTAGATAAATTCATTTTAATGTATAATAACTTTTTATTATAAATTTATGTATAAATTACTTTCAAAAGAAAATAATTTGACTATTAATAATATAATATTACTAATTATTGTTTTAAAATTTTTTCGAACAAAACTAAACATTGAAAATATTTGAAATGAATATATAATTTCCAACAGAAATTTTTATTTTCACTATTCACTGAGAAAATCACTCATTTTGAAAAAATATAAAAATTTAACCCTAAGATAATTATAATACAATGATTAAAAAATATATATTATTTTTATAAAGTAAAACCTATTAAATTTCCAAAAAACTAAAAATAATATTTTTTCCATAAAAAGCAATAAAACCATTAGTAAGGAAATCGTTTCTCTAAAACATAAAATAACATTACAGAAAATTGAGTACTTATTTTCTAAGAGTTAACCAAAACATTTTTATTAAGTGAACCCTTAATTTATATACATCATAATTTAGTTAATACTAGTTATACCCCCCAAATTACTAGGTTATAATGGTCATTTTTAAATAATAATATTTTGTGGTTTGTTTAAGCCTCGTGTGGAGAGTCATATACACTATCAAACATAGTGTAATTTTAAAATCAGGGAGTGTTACAAAATATCACTTGATTAATTAGGCTTTTCACACATTCCTATAACATCATTGAATGGGTGATTGGATTCAGAATCTTAATTTTTCATACCTCACATCTTTACAATTCTATATTCATATAAATAAATCTCACACTTCCCAAATATCATTCCACATATATGGATTCCACTTTATTTTTTCTTCTCCTTTTAAGGTATTCCATTTTCCATATCACCACACAATATACAATAAAACTGAATATTCCACTTCAATAAACAAATGAAATAAATTTGAAAATAAAAATTCAATAATGAAACATACACTTTGATATCAATTTTTAGGTCTAAGAGGTGATTTGGTTCCTTGATAGGGGGTAATTATGTAGATACTTTTCAATCGCTTCATTCCCCAGTAACTCTTAACCTCTGAATTATATGGGTTATCTTTATTTCCACTCATTTATCTGATTACCTTTTACTTGATCATAATTTATATATTAATTTTCTACTTTTATTATATTTTTCAACATTATAAAATGATGATTCATGATAAGTGTATAAAAAAAGCACAATAAAACATGAGTTTTACTTGGATGACCACAAAAGGGCCAATGTATGGATCATGATACCAACATTGTGATTATAAATCAAAATAAATAATCTAAATTCATATTACTTTACGTTAGTTTAATCCTTCCATGGACCACTACCATAAAGTGTTTTGGGGTAGAGACACTATCTCTATTGGATCTATTTTATCTAAACTCCCTTTTTCACTTATGTATTCACATGGAAAACTAGATTGGGTCACAATCCAGTAACAATGCCAATTTATTGATGTGGATGCACTTGTTTTTAAATGAGTGCCTTTTAATATCTAGTTTCTCCTTTAAAAGTCCATTATAAATATCACATTAGGCATCTAATTTCTATAATATGTTATGGAATCTACTTTCTTAATTTATAGATTAATTATGGAATCACCATCTTCACTAGAAAGCAATAATCTCCACTTATTATTCTTTGGACAATCCTTCATTGGATGCCAATGATTATTCTTTCTAGAATAATTATTGAAATCCTTTCAGGAATAATATATGAATGGCCTCAATTTTTTGGATTCAGTAACTTTTCCATTTTACATCACTCAGTTACAGGGTAACAAAAAATCTTTTTTTTTTGTAATTCTAATATTTTAATGGTAAGATATCTCTCCCTCTCCTTCTTCTCTAGATGTTTCAAATAGTAAAGAGTTTTTTACAATATTTTGATGGATAACTCATATGATTCACATATTATCCTCTATTGAATCCATGATAACATATGATATAATTTACATTTTAAAATTCATAAATCACTTTTTTATTCTCCATGTATCATAGGCTATTTTCATAGACTTCATGGGATATTATTGTATCTATAAAATATAACTACCCAATAATATTTCCATTTTAAAATAATATATTTCTATAAAATAATGAAAAATGATTACACACTACTAGGATTTTAAGAGTCATAAATTTACCTTAAATTATCCATGTATATTAGGTTTTAGATATATAGATATTATCATATAGTAAGGATATTAATTCCCATGATAACTATCAACAATAATATATCCATCTACAATAATTTACTTGAATATTTGAAGATATGGAAAACTGTATGTTCACCCATAAAGATCTAGGTGGTCATATTTTTACTCTTGATGTCCCATGATCCTAAATCCTTCATAAAAAGTTATTGACCCTCCAATTAAGAATAAACACACATTTTAAATTATTTATGTATAGTGAAGAGTATACGACCCCAGCCTTAAACAATAAATAATCTTGAGTTAAATCATGAATTTATATATAGGACCTTTTTAGGTTTAGAAATTTATATAATTAGTCTATAAGTATAACATAACAACTCAAATATTACAAAGTAGACACTTCAACACACTGTCCATTTTTTCAAAAAATAGAACCGTTTAACATAAAATAATATTTCCTTTTCCTTATAAAAATAAGCATAACATTCATCTGGATTTCTTGATTTCTCTTAATCATCCTTATACCATATGAAAAACATATCAATAAAATTGATTGTGCAAAAAAATCTAAGCAAGGGATAAAAAATAAGGAATAAAACCATTATTCCATGAATATTTTAAACTCATGAAAACCATTTCACAAAATCATATTTTTCACCTATAAAACATAAGTTCTTTACCATACCCCATGAAATTATAGGATTATTGAAAAAAATTTAGAAATAATAAATCATAATGTTAACTTGGTGTATCAATTTCATATATACATTGTATATTTCATAGAAAAGTTAGGAGTAATCATCATGGTAACATTTGTAATGCCCATTAGAGCATATTACCTTAATATTTTAGGGAAAAACTTATTGTTGAACTCCATCTCATTACCCAATTCATTGGAGATCTATCATGGGCTCACATACCCTCAATTTATCATAGAACCACCTATATACATAAAAAATCCCAAGAACAATATCACAATCATAACACATAATCCAATCATAAATGAGAAATAACATTTCCACTTTGGAATCACCTACCAACTTTACAAACCCCTCACTCCAAAATGAAACAAAATTTATTTTAAAATAAAATGGTAAAATTTTAAAGTAAACATAAATACAAGATAACGATATGAAATCGATAAATTCCTTTCATGGTGTATATCCTAAAAAATTCCATGTAATTGAAATAATAAATCCATTTTTCAAAAACAATCAAATCATTTTAAAAGAGGATTTTTGAATCAAAGTGTACCATACAACATTGAAACATTTGAAAGGAATTAAAATTTTAAAAAATTAGTGTCCGTAATAAATATATCCTCAAAACCATTTTGAAAAAATTTATATTTAATATAAAGATGTATATGAATAAATCATCAAAATATTGAAATAAAGTTTTTATTGAAAAAGTCCCTTACCTTGAGTCTGACTCATCATGTACAATGTTTATATTAGTTAATAATAATAAATGGTTAATTTATACTTACTTGAGATCCTTTTTAAATATTATTATTTATTTTATATAACTTATTAACATGTTATAAAAATTACATAATTATTTATTTTCACATCGGATGCATTGTCAATATTCAGTACTTGAGTCAAAAATGAACTCGGTATGATGTCAATTGTCTATGTGGTCTTAATTCCATCATATACAAAATAATATTCATGAAATTATTATAACTATATTAAATTAATAATACTTTTTTCAATAAAACCATTACTTTTAATTATGTAAATTGAACAATGTTATAATCATGGAGATAGTAGGTCATATGCAAGCATGAGTAACATTTTATTTTTTCATTGAACATTGTAGAAATAAGGTAATTATTATTTTATATTTATATAATGATCATATTATTGTTAGAATCATAAAAATAATTTATATATAATTATATGTATCATAAATGTCATGTGGTGAATAGAAAATATTCACATCGCTTTCTGGAGGTGATAGTTACCATGTACAAATGAACGACATTATAATTTTTATGTGCATTGAAAGTATGAAATTAATTGATATATTGTTGTATTATTATTATAAATATGTTATTAATATAATATATAAACCTTAATTATATAGTCATTACCAGTGTTGAAAGGCGTCAATGAAGAATTAACTATATCACTTCTCGAGGTGGTAGTCCTCCATTCACACGAAAAAAAGTTCATTTCCCATTTGATCAAATTGGGGATGGATTTAGGATATGTTATTAGCATAATTATATTTTAATATATTTATAAAACTTTATTTAATATATCATCATGGATGGAGGAGATTGGATGAATTGAAAAAAACAAAATAGAAACACTTAAATAAAAACACTACATTTTGTTAAGATGATCACCTTTCTTAACACATTAACACCAATAAGAAACCTGTTATGCTTAAACTATGGACAAAATAATATAGGGAGGATATTTAGGAAGGGTTTTCTGAATATATTGGATGATAAAAAAGAAGGGTATGGAATATAGAAGAAGAGTTCTTTTTTATAGGAGAGTGGAGGGGCACTATTGGAATTATTTAAACTATTAAATTATTATAAATTCATTTTATATTAAAACATGGAACTAGTAGATATATTTCAATTATAGGATGATTATGGGTCAAAATTGATTCATTAAATACAAATTAGACATGTATTTTATATTTTTTAATCATTATTATTATATTTTAACCCTTTTAACTCCAATCATTATATTAATTAATTAATATTTTTAGAGTTGAAATAATTACTATAAATTATCACATGACCAATTAATGAGTCAGTAATGAAATTTGGAGACATAACAAATCCTATTGGTGGATTCTTGTATTTTTAGACATTTAAATTTATTTAAATATATATTTTATATTTTAAATTATTAATTATTTATATTTCGATACTATTCATTACTTAAATATTTTAAAAATTATTAATAAGTTGATTCCTTAGAAAAAACTATTTTAACTCATCAATAAAATTTCTCTTTCAACCTTAAAATTTTTGGATGACTTCAAATATCTCAATTTATATTTATTTTGGTATTATTAACTTCATTTATTTTATTCTTATTTTAATAAATATATTACTACATCATCATTCTGTAATAATTAAATTTATTTATTTAAAGTATAAAAATTATTAATAAATTATCATGATTTTTATAACATTTTTATTATTCTATGTAATAATTATAGTCAAAGATGTCTCTTATATAACCCCATATTAGATATTTTTTAATAATAATAGCAATGTTTATGAAATCTTTATTTTTAATTTAAAAAATATATTATTAATGTCATAATCACACCCAAGTGGATTCCATAGGTGAAAATTTCAGCCTAAGTATTTTATTGGTCTATAATAACTCATCAATTAATATTACAACATTTTTTAGTATAGTTTTGTATTTTAATAATATTATTTATACATTTAGTTACCCAATTTACATTTAATCATGGTAAATAAATTACTAAAGTTACTATTGAAAAATAATTATTTTGATCCTATTAGATGAAATTTATCATACTAAATTAGAACACATATATCCATTCTTGAATATTAAATTAACATAAGTGACTAGTTTAGTTATCAAAATAATCTCATTAACGAATTGTGGAAACATTGTTTTCATGTAAAAATGTTAAAAAGTCCATGATGTTTTTATATCCAATTTCAGTTTTAAATTGATTCAAATTTACTAAATTGTATTTAATGATTAAGAATTTATTTAATTATAATTTAAAACCTATTAAAAGGATAAAATGAAAATATAAACAAACTAGAAAAAAAATAGTTTTGAATTAAAATGTAGTATTTTTCACTATTCATTTAAAAGATAATATTATCAGAAAAATGAACAAAAATTCAACCATTATAGATTTTGATGTCCAACCAAAAAATAAAATTTTAATTATTAATATTAAATTTATAAAACTTTTAAAATATAGAATTAAAAAAGGTTTCTTCGTCAATAGGCGGTAAAACTTCCTTTTTAAAATATTAGTGATTTTTACGCTTAAAATTATTTTTATTTTTATTTTAAGAAAATAAAATTTAATGGAAGAATGTAAAAATATTTAAATTTTTTTTAAACATATTGTAGTTAGTTTTTTTCATCCCATATAATAAAATTTCTAGGTGTTAACTTCCATATAATGTAATAACATTAATAGTGTATTATTTTTGGGATTACCTCAGTCTTGTGTGTAATGTATGATTTCAAAGAAACCCATTATTGTGTGTTCTATATGCTATCAGATATAGCATCACTTTAGGGTAAAAATACATTCTAATTCATAAATATTAATAAATAAAAAAATTATTATTCTTTAATTCCATGGTATGTTACATCTTTCCTCTATTTTGGAAATTGCATCCTCACAATTTTAAATATGGTCTAGGTATCTAAGGTTTCACTATTCAAAATTAATTCAAGGAAATCAAACATTGAAAACATATTCAATAAAACCTACACTTTAAAATAATGAAAGTGATGTACAAAGGTCACCTTAGATGACAAATACTTGGGTTCCATGTAGGAAAATATGGATACAGAATAGAAAAATAACCATCATGTTCTGATGAAGTGAGATATGAGACATTGTTCAGCAACATTAACAATCACAAAACCATAGATTTGTGATATGATAAATGATATTTGACTTAGTTGTATGAAAATTGAATAAAATTTTTTAAGATCCTCTTCTTAGTGTTGAGGAAGTATTTTATTACATAGAAATAGAACATAAGAAAATATACTTACTTGAAAAGTATAGATTCATCCTTTAATCGAATACCACAAAAAATAATCTTTTTCTCAAAAAGATTAGTATTCTAGAGGAAATTGTTTTTATTCTTGAAGAACTAGAATCAACTTCAAGAGAATCCCCAAATATTAACTATCTATTTATCTTGTCTTGAAACATTATCCAAAACCAATATGGATAGGATATGATGATACAATTATCCAAAAAGAATAAGCAATTGATTGAAGAGAAACTACTTTTAATATCTAAAATTTGACTATAATACCAGAATTTAAAAATATACTAAACGAAAAATAACTTTCCTTAAAATCCATCAAAATAATCAGAACCTTTTTTGAAAACCAAAACTCAGATGAATTTGTTTACATAGACTTCCAAGATAAATTTTAATATTTATCTCCGAATAACATTAACCACTCACAATGTCTCATACCAAAACGTAACACACCTAATCACATATTCCCCATGATAGGTCATTAATTTCCTTAAATAAACCAATTCCCCATAAGTCTACAATTTAAATCATGGATAATTCCAAAATATAAATCAAACATTAATCCCCTGTTAAAACCCAATGTTAATATATATACCTTAATAAAAAAGTGTACCCATAATAGTAAACATATTCTAAAATAAAATTCATCATTTAATCCCAAAATAAATTTTCAATAAAATGGGTATCCATTTGAAAAAAAATAAGTTCCCATAGTTAATTAATTCTTATTTAATCAAATCATTTAACTAAATATAAAAATTCATAAAACTAGGGACTTCACTTATGAGAGTGGTAGGTGATAAATACTTTTCACCCTTCAGTTGTGGGTTCGATTCCGGTAGTGTTTTCCGATGTGACTTATTTGTCACACTTCCTTTGGGTTTTCCTTTTCTAAAACTACATAATTATTTTTACATTCTCATAATGGGATAAAATCCTCAAAAATAATGATAAAATGTTTTAAAAATAAAGTTTATCTCATACCATTAAAGTTTCACACCAAAAAGTCATAACCCAAAGTTAATTGAAAAATAAAGATTATATATACCCAAAAGGTCATTGATACCATTATAATTAAGTCCATAGATGAAAAGATAATTATTTGTGAAATAAAATTTTAACATAAAAAACATAAGGGTTATATAAAAAAATCCAAATTAGTCCCATAATTAAAAGAGTATTTATACTTTCATACATTCCATCATCCTAAAATATACCGTAACTTCTAAATCCCTTATTATCATCAAACATTGTCCATGATCCTTTAACGATGATTTTACAACTTATTCCATAATACTTTGTTCCTTAAAATATACATGAGTGATTTGGTAAATACATCAAAAAATAGTGCATGAAGGTAATACTATGTCTCCTTCTTATGTGAATAATATTTAGGTTCAATTTAGTGAACCCCATGGTTTGAACATGTACAATGAAACCAAACAACATTGGATTTAATGAAACTGGATAACATCAAAAACAATTTATTTTAATAGAATAAAATGAAACTCAATACCTTAGTTTTAATGGATAAAGAAGAACTAAATAAATTTATTGAGAATATAATAGATGTATTTTGTAATTTTCATCCCCTTTAGGATGCACAAACGTCACTCTATCTTTATGTAATAGAAAAAATATAGTGATAAAGAGTGTGAAGGATATGAGCTAAGAGCCATTGGGTCTTAAAATAGTCTATATAAGAGGAGATAGGAATATGGATGAATGATAGAACATTGATTTTAGTTTTACTTGGGATAAAGTCAATTAATAACAAACCCTTCTTTATTTTGGTCCTTGATTTCCTTGAAGGATGTTCAATTTGATATTATTTTAGAATGTATATAGAATATGTAAATTTAAAGATAATTAAGAGATTATGAAGCCATTAGAAATAAAAGAGCCTCTAGTTTTATTCAAAATGAAATTGGATTAAGATTCAAGACTTCAAATGACTAATTTTTTAGCCTTTATAGTGTGTTAGGGTTCTTGGTGTTGAGCCAAAGAAATAATGATCTGAACGAGAATTTTTTTTACCATAACAAATGCCTCTATAAGATATCATTCCCAATGCCACTCGATACCTAATATTCTTCATCGAGTAGCTGATGTGATTCAAGGAAATCTTTCATTCATTATATTCCCACCAGTAGGTTTATGGGACTCTACCAGCTCATCAATGGGGCTCATGTAGTCTTTGGTATTCTACTATATGCTACGGGATAACTAATGATAAAAATCTTCAGACACTTTAAAAGTGCCACTTTAAAACTATTTTAAACCAACATATTCCAAGATGCATTCCTACCAGTATCCCGAAATATAAACAAAAGATGAACACTTGAAATATATAGAATTAATTTATTACTACATTAGATTTTTTGGGATCATTAAAACAATTGCACATCATGATATAATAACATGTTCTAATAATGGAGGAAATATTAAAAAGTAAATTTGTGTACACTAAAATGTTGGATATTATAATATGATTCATTCATATACCAATATTCCAAAAACATAAAAATTATAAATAATTAAGAGGGAAAATAATTCAAAAGAAAAATTTTGAGACATGGACCACATTATAAATTTTTCATGGAGAAAATTAATCCTGAGTATTTGAGATTATGTATGAAAATAAATAGAATAGGTAAATAATAAGTGAATATTATATTTATATTATAAAATAAATGAACGTATTTTTAATTATAATTATAAAATGAAATGGAATCACAATGTCAATGTTCAGAGATAATTTATTACAAAAGTTATTAGTGATGGGAAAATTATATTTCAATATAAATAATGGAATATAGTTTTACAAAAACAAAGAATTGAGAATAAAATTTTATATTTAAATATTTTTTTAAAAAATAGGAAGGTGGTATCCTTTATAAGAGTATGACATGATAAAGCGATGAGAAATAGATATGTCCCATTTTTTGGGTTAAATTTAAAAGAAATGTTTGGAATGTTATATAAAATATATATATAATCCAAAAAAATAAAGGGAAAATAAAATAGGTATATATAGAGGAAACATATATATACATAACATAGAAGAAGAATATCTGAATGAGAGATATAAAAAGATAGATAAAGGGATTCTATAAATTGAATGAGACCATGATTGGATGGATTCCCCTCGCCTCAATTCCTAACAATCTTGGATACTCTGACAACCACCCAAATAGTTAAATTATATATGTTAATTACATAATATATAATAAACTTCGTATTTATTTAATATATTATAATCCATTTATTATCATATATAATTCATTTTTTAGATTTGTTTTCTTATGTTGGTCATTTTTTGTTGTTTGGTCTATAGTTCCAATATCTATTCATTATGACGATAATTGAAATTCCCCTTTAGATCAGAGAAGACACCTATGGGGGTTGAATACATTATTTCTTTTTTTTTTACTTAATTAAATTGAAAACTTTTAAACCCCTTTAAAATTTAACCTTTGTTTCAAATTATTTAATATGTTTCAATTTAGGGCTTGACCAAGAAATTATCAACCATATGAAAGCATGTCATGTAGATAAAGTTTCATGGTGGGATTTGACAAGGTTAATTAAAAATAGACACAACTATAATTGATTAGTAATTTTCCACAATCAATAATTCCCCACTATAATAAAATGTTCACTTTAATGGTTCTTGTTTACCACACATGAAAAACATTATATCGTGCATACACTTTTATGCATCTCACTATATTTATACAACTTTATCTTTACACTAAATTCACATATTTTCACAATTATATCTTTATATACCTGGATTCCTATATCTCTAATTTCTTCTAATCAAGTTCACACATGTTTTTCCCTCTAGTTTATTGATTGAATTCGAACAACAAGATTACAGCAGATGGCTCTATATCCATGAATGATAACCTTAATCTTGGGAATATAATTCAAATATTATTTATTTTTTAAGAATAATACCTTAAATATGGATCTATTCTTTTAATCTGTAAAGTTGTTAAAAAATTTATTCACTTAGGGTTCCTACTTCTCCAACACTAAAAGGATTGACACCGGTTGATAAGAAACATACATAGAAAATAAATCTCTCCACCACTATTCTTTTTTTTATGTGCTTTTTCTCATCGATTATAACTTATATTAATGGAAAAATAATTATTTTTTACATAAAATTTGATATCGAGTAATATTTTGCTTATACATAGTATCACATACTCAGGGTTGTTCTTTATTTGGTGTTATCTTATTCTTCCCAAATCACAACTCCCAAACTATACATATTGAAGAATGGTTTTTTTATCCCTTTTTAATTTTTTATATATAGATCATAAGTAAATGAAAATTTAAATTTCAGAATAAATGATATCAAATAAATATTTTCCTCATGATCTTCAATCCACTTTCCCATTTGGTAGAGTGCTCCGTTGATTTCTCTACTCTTTTCCTCTTTTCAAAACAAAATGACATATGTATTTCAAGGAGTGAACAATATTTTTTTATTCTCATTATTTTTCATTCTATTTGTCACAAAATAATGGTATTTTATTTCCTTATTGAAATAGGTTTGAGATTACATTTTCAATCTTATTGCACACAGAACTTCTTGGGGGCCCAACATCAGTTACTTTTTCTTAATTACCTTTTGAATAAAAAATCCAGAAAGAAAAAATAAAAAAACTCATTAGGTATAACATCCATTATTTATAAAACATGTATATATCATAAAAAATTATCCCATCACAAATCAAAATATCTTGGTGAAATTAAAAAAATTGATTCATTACCTGAGAACCATTTGATTCTTCTTTCATTTTGACAATTTGATGATTATTTTCAAACGCTGTCATTTTAGAAGAATGTATATAATAAATAATGATCCTCCATATCATCTAATTATTAAAAAATTATCCGTCCAATATTGGATCATATATTTATAGCTTCATTATGTCTAGATAATTTTATAATAACTCAAGCACCCACAACATCATATTTCATGTCATCAGAATTAAAACATTAGGGAAACATGATTTTTCAAACATTAAAATTTCTCAAAATCATTAATTGATTAGATATTATTCTTTATAAATTAAAAGATAATGATATTAATTATTCAATATGGTATCAAATGTTTTAATGATATTTTGTTCCATTATTATTAGTTTAGGAATCACACTAGTTAATTTTTTCTTATGATAGAAAATTCAAAATCATTTAATTTTCACTCCCAAAATTCAATTTGTGTCAATGTCAACCATACTACACCTCTCAAAAAGTCATATTTAGGTAAAAAAATCATTATTTTCTTATTAATATATTAATTGTAAACGTAATTCGTGTATAAAAATTCTCTTACGCCCAAGTCAATTCTGTTTTTAATTTTCTGAAATGACTTGTCTGTATACAAATTCATTACACGCTATCCAGAATCCAATGCAAAGATAAATATTCATTCAAAAAATTCAAATATCCTACACTATTTGAATATCCCCTTTTAGAAAATTTGACTTAGTGAAATATCATATGCACTAAGAAAATATCATTTTAGGTGACTCTTGTAGCTTAATTCACTTACAGGTATAACAAATATCCTATGCGTGAGTAGAATCTTATCCATGTAGATCATTTTAATTTTTATTTTATATATAACCACCTCACATAACTTTTGTGTAGCCCAAATATATTAAAAATAGAACATTTATCCTCTTCATAGGATAATAACCATTTACACTTTTATAAATTATATTTTGAACAAAAGTTTTATAAACTATCTTAAAATGAATTCCATGAATCATAAAATCATATATAGGATATATTAATCATCATTAATAGCTTGATAATAACACAAATATTTTTTTGAATTGTTATAATAATTTCAAATACTATTAATATTTTTCTAATGTATTTTAATTAAATAAATTCTTATGATAGATTATTTTGATAAGCTCATCTTCCTTATCAACCCCAGCTTCATTTTGACCTTTACAAATCATCATCAAATAGATAAATAGCACTATAAATAGTATCCTTAACACATTATCAATAACTTCCAATATCATTGGACATTCAATTGGTTCTCCGACCTGCTTGAACACAAAACCTCAGGTGAAACTCCCTATATGCTAGAGGCCACCAACTAGAAAAATGGGTATGGGAGATTGTCATGGAAATACTATACCCCCATAATAGAGTGTGAAATTGTAAGTATAAATATCCAAAAATTATATGCATCAGATTATGTAGAAATTAATAAATAAGTAATCATGATATAATAAATAAAAATATGACATATAGTCATATAAGACTATTCTCCCATGGAGACGATCACAGATACAATGTAAATATGGAAATGAAAATAAAGTAATGGTTCTCCTATATCTATGAACAAAATCGTATCCTAAGATCCATGTAATTTTATGAGCTATACTATTCATTCAGTCCTTTTGACACCCTAATAAATTTTTTTTTTTTGAATTAATTTATCGTTTTGATATTATTCTTTTCATGAAACAATTAATATAGTTTTTTTCATACGAAATTACTCATCGGGAATTGCATCTTATAAAAACCATGTAATTATTACACTACCTGAAAAACTTATTTTAGAAATTAGAACACATGACACTATGTTTGGATTGTATTAAACACAATACAAAACCCCTTTAATAGCCCGTGTTACATATAAGGTCATGTTTTACCAAACTACAAGATATTATTAATGATATTATTAAAATATTCTTATATATACCTCTTAGATGTTGGAATTGAATTTATGAATAATATTAACTAAAACCTAGAAATATGATTTAAACATATATATAAAATGAATCCTTTGGTTATCAGTTTCTAGAAGTAAACATAAGAACTATTTGTAAATAAATAAATTACTTTTCCAAGAAAAATATTTTTCTATGTACAAACACTATTTTATCTCAATAAATAAAAACAAAATTTGATTAATTTTTTAAATAAAATTTAAATATTATATATTGAGTCAATATGTTTTATACTTAACCAATAAATTTTATAGGTATAAGATAATAATAAATCCAAATTTAGGAATAAAAATTTGTATTTAATTAAATGGTAGTTTTACTGTGTTTTAAATAGACAACCTATATTAAATTTGATTTTTGAAACGTTTATAATAAAATTAATTTTGGAAGTGGAATATAATAATTTACTCTGGGATAATTTTGTGAATTTTTATGAGATCTTTCCTTCATTGATTAACAGTGAAAACACTAAATTTTAATTCAGAACTACCTTTTAATATAATTTATTTATATAGTTAAATTATAAAATAGTTATTTTCTAAAGTTTATTAGATAAATTTTACATCAATTAATACAATTTAGGAAATTGGAATCAATTTCACAAGGAAATTGGATATAAAAACATTTCAATCTTGTAAACATTTTTAGTTCAAAAACTAGCTTTTCCGTCCCATGAATCCACAATTAATATGCTCAAATGACTAATAAATAATCATAAATGTCTCCAAAACTCGATCTCAGGTGTTCGATACATCATTAAAAACTTCAACATAATAAATGGATAAAAGTAGATTCCCAAGTTTCCCATGAAATCATTGAATCAAAACATCCATCAAGTCACCATTATAAATAGAAAAAACCTAGGCATCCAGATTAGGTATGAGTAATGTAATTATGATAAAATAGACGAATCCTAGTTGTATCCTAGGTGTCACATAATATCCATGATATTAATAATAATAATTATCCAAAAAATAACACATCTAGATGCCATCTAGGATAAGCATCATAGGGACCAATGGAATCATGGGGTCCCATATATACTCTAGTTATAATACAACGTCTTTGGAATTCCTCACATGTCTAGAAACCATATTCATGGATACACAATGAGCATACATGATCATATCATCACATAAACTCCATAATACACTAATATCTCAAGATTTCAAAATCATTATCTTAGGAATTTCCTTTGGCCACTAACCATGTAACTATAATATCATTTAATTATCATAGTCCAGATCCCATAAAGTACATTTTGGAATCCGTAATTAATCATAATAAAAAAATAAAGGATAATGAAAAGTGATGGGATGATAGAATGCATGAACCCTTAGTCACTAACCTTAGGCCCACAAGCTTAAATGTTTGGTGTGGGCTCTAAAGTGAAACCCAGTACACTCTATACCCATACCCAAATTCATGATCAGGGATGGATTTTCAATGAGGTACTTACTCATACCCCCTAGGAAAATTCAAGGATTCACCCTACTTGGGGTCTTTTTCCAATGTTTGATGCAGGGGAACCATTCTTAAAGCTGCCTTCTAGTTTCTCTCACGTACAGGTTCAAAACCAAAAACATAGGGAAAGTATGTCCCTCATCCCAGTATTTAGGATATATTTTAATTTTAGATTACATAGATAATAATAAGTGGATACCCACTGGATATAATATATTCCTCATATCATTTTGAAAGGTAACTCTAGCGAAGTCCACTCAAGTGAAGCCACAACTTGGAAAAGAGGTGGAAAATGGATCCAACATAGCTAAACTAGGTCATGATCACCTTGTTCACACACACATTTGTTTAAATTTCACAGTTAATACAATAATATTCATTGGATTTTCCAATGGTGGCTATGGTGATCAAGATAGACCCCATGGGACAGCATGGCCAGGAAACATTGCTCCATATGTTATATTTTATTTCATTTTAATTTGAATTTTCAATTCAATTAAATTAATTATGGTATCCAAATTCCCTTAACAACATGAATTTGTATCCCATGTATTATAAAAAACAATCCTTTAGCCGTAGGGAATGTATTTAAGAGCACCTACCTTTTCAAAAGAAGCTTTCTAAATCAATGTTTTATTAAAAAAGCTCTACCTAAGATCATTGGGACCTGCCCAAGCCCCCATGATCAAAAATACAATTAATATCCATGTGATAAGATAAATAATTAGAAAAATCAAACATTAATTTATTGATGAAATTTTTAATTAATTAATCATATTAATTTAATAAATGGATAAATATCTAAAACTTGCTGGGAAAATTCATCATAATGGAGATGTTACCAACAACACACATATTTTCCATCGGATACCCAAATAACATCCTATGGTAAATAAAATAAATAAATTCAAAAATGTGAGAAAATTAAATTTAGTTTAAATGAAAGCTGATGAAAATTTCACTCACTAAGATAACTTAGTTAAAAAATGAACCAAGATACATGAACATTGTCTTTGTATGTCCCATAGCTAGGATGAAAAAAAGCCAATAGAATCAATAATTACACCATTATATAGAGCATTTGAATTTAATATATAAATTTGGAAACATGAAATAATATAGGAATGGAGAAGATGGAGATCAGGAACAAATAGAGGTGTACATATACCTTGAATCACCATAAAATATGCTTCTAATCACCCTAACATCCAAGGGAATAAGGGCGAAGGAGAGGGGCTTAAACACCTGGCCATGAGTGTTAAATGAAAGGATGAGAAGAATATATACCCCATAAAACCTAAAAAAATTGAATTCCCCCCTTTTAACCCCCAGTTAACTATTTGCAACCTGAGTGGCACCCAAGCCTCTATCATCCCACCAGCTAACTGGTGTGCTAGTACCATCTATCCGGTGGCTATAGACTATATCAATGCTATCCTGACATACTTATTGTGATCCCATGAACCTCTCATCCAAAATTCAACCTCCTTTATATGTCTAATGTACCCCCATTGTGGGGTTACAATCTTAATAAGCTAGGTTTGAATTCAGCTCAAAAATCCCTGCATCCACTAATTTGAAAAGGCCAATTTTATATTGGATTCTAAAACCTTTTACGAACACAATGTCTTAAAATTTCCCACAATAACACTCCTAATCCTAGAAAAGTCTCATTGTGTATTCTAGAATTGGGATAGACCCACTCAGGTCACCAATTACCTTTAAAAAATTGTGTTCTATCCTCGAATGGCCATGAATATTCTAAAGCACCTATCTAAAACCACAGTGCTCAAATAATGAAAAAAATACAACCCTAGATAAATTATTTAATTATCATGATGAATACTTACAATATCCATTATTTTTCAGACACTGTGGTTTCACAATCCAATTTTTCATTCAGTCCATGGTTCCCCACCATAGTTCATATCTCATACTGATTGGTTTCAAATCATAGAACCAACTCCTTTTGGTATTTCCTATTAAAACACAGTCTCAGTATTCTAACAACACAATCAACATGGTTACCAATTTAACATACTTGAACATACACCAGAAAATATCTCAAATCCCACTACCCATTTACATTTCCAAAATCCAATCCAAAAATGGGAATGTGTTTTCCATCCAAACATAACCTTAGCATGCTATATTTTCCTCAAATAGGATTGGTCAACACACAAAACATACCTATCATTTCTAGAATAAAATACCTATTGTGGTCCCTATCCAATTGTGTCTCATTACAAATAAAACAACCTGTTGGACCTCCACTGGTTGTCTTCCACAAAAAAACTATGTTTTCGCTACCTAATATAATTCATATACCAATTACTGAGGCCTTTACTCCTAATGGTATTTTGTGATCATTTTAAAACATCCCCTGAATTCAAAATCATTGATTTGGTGTTATTTTATAGTCAGAACCTCAATCGACCGATGACTTAGTCATTCTCAAAAAGGGATCACCAAATGAATTCTTGATCGGATCACATTTTTACCATACTAAACTTACCCCAATATAAATGTTAATTATTCGATTATATATGATAATAAAAACAAATAAATTTATAGAATTCATAAAGGATCCTGGATCAACATGGATCAATTTCCTCACTAGCCTCCAAAACTCTAAAAAATTCATTCAATAAATGGTCCCAGATATCCACAAATCCTCTCATCTGAGGTTCATATCACTATGACCAACATCATTATCCCATAATAAGATCATTTTTTTTCAGACTATCAAACCAAAAGACCAATAACCAAAAACAATATCCCATCCATCTCGAAACACAATGGTCGACTTGGGTCAAGCTCACAAAACTTGAGTACTTTCATGAAAAATGAAATTTCCACGCAATCATGAATCATTAAAATTTTATTCTTTGAAACCTAAAAAATTCCAATCATAATGAGGGACACACCTTGAAATGGAAACTTTTTCACTAACCACCATATGGATTACTTTATATCACTCGTTGGATGTCACGTCAATTAGTTCCCTTACTATGTGTGTGTCTCTCCTCCCGAGCCACACTATCCATCCGGTCAATACCTGGAAATGATTATGTTAGATAGAACATGAAAAAACACCCAATACACTATAAATATCTCCTCTACCATAGAGTTACATTTCCTATCCTTATCCAAAATAGAGCGGATATGCATGTGAGCGTCTCACAAATTTCAGTCTGACCTGATATTTCACATGCTCATTGTCGATTTAGTCTAAACTGGTTCTATGCCTGAATTACAAGTTTCACCTTGATTCAATTTAAAATATAACAATAATACCTTCCCATACCTCACAACTATAGAAAAACCGATTCAACCCCCATGAGACACGCATCAAAATAACTAGGCCTGATCACCTCAAAACATACCATGATACATGACATGTCCTTTAATCCTGATCTGAGAACCATTGGAAACCCTTCTCTAAATAAATTACATTTACTTAATCAATATCACAATATCACAATATATCGGTTTTCATTAATAAACAATAGGATCCCACACATACTATGATCCATGTTACCTCGTTCCGATGATTATCCACCACATGACACAATTCAAAAGTTGAGAGAATCAACCCACACTTCCACTGCATTACAAAACTCATCTATAATAGCATGATTTGGAATTCAAATAGTGCTACCCTTGAGACTATTATCAACTTCTTAGTACTATAATTGCATCACATAAAAAATAACTGACACAAAAGTTTCATTTATCAAGTATACCAGATGGTTAACCCATTCCCATACACTAAACACAACTTCACCTACTTTACATTGATCCAAAAATCATTACATATTTGATCATTCTACCTCTAAGACACTAGACAAGAAGGGATAACCATATTAATGGTTACCCTCAAACACAACACTAAGAACTAACTCACTGTGATTAAAAGTGGTGACACAAGGGTAACTAATTTCTCCCCCTTGCAATGTGGTTAAGTCTCAAAAAACTACATAGCTCACTGTATGTCTTCCACAGTCATGTCCCAATAACCCATGAAATCCAATGTGATGAAATGTGTAGTCCATGATTTTGTGAATGTATATCCAGCCTAACATGATAAAACTATTATTCCAATAGGAACTACTTCTCAATGAACATTCAACTTCGTGATTACCGCCTCGGGGATCACCACTCATTATCCAAATTTATCACATCTACTGACCGCATCCAAGATATTATATATCATGGAAAACTCATTGATGGGATCAGTTAATTGGAATTCCATTCCATGAAATATAGGAAAAATCAATATATTTTATTTCTAACTCTTTATGTAGAAGAACCAAAATACTAATGACCCACAAGGGGTTCATTATAATGGAATAAAATGCATGTATTGACCCACTGAGGTCACACCTTGTCCCTTACATTGATGGACTATATCATTATCAGAGAAATTCATATCACAAAAGATCCACATGATCTACAATTAAAAGGAATAATATAGAAATATTGGACCACCTGAGTAGAATTCCACTAAGTACATATACATGAACAATTCCATTGGAGTAGTAGTTGAATCATTAATCAGCTAAACCTTAGTTAGTGTAAAAAAACTATTAAGACCCTACATTTCATGTGAATTATACATTATGAATCATGGCACATGTATAAATATCTTTCTACCATGAGATGAGCCAATATACAATGATGTGACTCTTTCCAATGGGTTATGATCCAAAAATTCAATATAAACTGAATGATATTCACACAATCATATTCCCCACTCAGAGAGGAAATATAATATAACTATAATATCACAAACCTAGATAGTAAATCCCATCCATGGAGACATGAAATTCCTACCAATTAACGTGTTCATCAAAAACCATCCCAGTATCCATTATAGAAACTGAAACATTATTTTATCTCCATGGAGATATGGGTCCCTATATTGGTTATCCACATGACCACAGACACACCTCCTCACATGCCAGAGTCTTCCAACTATTAGAGGGATTCTATGAAGGAACCATGGGGAAACTATACCCCTATATTAATGTATACAATCATATGTGTAAATAACCAAATACAAAACACATCTGGGTATGTAGAAAAGAATAAAAAACTAATTTGAAAAAAATAAATAAAATACTAACTTAATGGAAATCACGATTGATCACACATCAGGATGATCAAAGATAAAAAGTAAGTAAGGAATTAAAAATAAAGAAATGGAACCACTTAAACCCTGATCCATACCCCATCCCAATCTCTATGTACTCATTTGACCTATCTCACTTAATAAATAATAGGTCCCAACCCAACCTATTATAATAAAAAAGTGAGAATCTACAAGGATACCACAGTGCAGTGGAATCCTAAGAAGGGTGTGAGTATATAAAATTGTAGGGAACCACCAACACGGTCCCATACTATACCAATAATTCAGTGATATGTTCATGTGCATTAATCAAAATGAATAAATAATCTTTAAGGAAATAAATAAATAAATAATCACTATTGATACATAGGTTTGATACTTTGATCAACCATACCATATTCAGCTAGTGTTAGGTTGTCTCCAAACAAGTAACGATGATAATGCCTTTATATAAATACCACATCCAATGGGTAAAACCCAAGAAGACGTCATCACATCAATTATAGTACACACCATTATCTCATGATCTAAGCAGCCATATCCCCAGAAACACATTTGAAAACCCACCTCATCAACATCATTTTATATAATACATTCAGTTGGAATCTCTATTAATACGTAATGGAATCCCCAATTAATCATCAGAAATAAATAATTTCTAAAATAAATTATAGGTATAGATGAAAGATAAATCCTTTAGTCACTAACTATAGCCCCACATTAATACATGCTCAATGGGATTTCTAATTGGAAAACCACTACACTCTACCCGTACCAGTATTTCCTCTTAATGTAAATTTCATTTGGGGTACCTAATCAGGTCTCCTAGGTCAATTAATATAGGAAGCACCCTACTTGGGGGTATTTTTGCTAAACACTAGGCATGAGAACCCTACAAGGAGACCCCTTCTAGTTCCTCTCAGAACAATGATCCATACCTAACAAATAAGAGAAAAAAATACCCTGTATAACTATTAAACAACTCATGGCCTATTCTCTTAATAGAATAATCCTTATTGGAATCCTACTAGATATGACTCATAAACCATCTCAATTTCAATTACCACTAAAGTGCAACCCATTCAAGTAATGCTATACCTCTAGACATAGGTGGCTAAAGTATTCTACAGTGGGACACTATGTCAAACTCACATTGGTCTCACATCAAGGTTACAAATGTCAATGGTCATAATAAAAAATGACCAACCTTTGCTACCAGTGGCCAAGGTGATCAAAGTGATCATGTCAGGGCACTTGGGCCAATGTGGCTGTAGCACTTCCTCCCCTATGTCCTATGGTATATAATATTATTTCGAAATTTCAATTTAATTTAATAGGTAAATGAATTAATTTTATTTGATCAAAGTCATCATAGATGAGTTGGAACATCACACGCATTATAAACAACTCGCATTAAGCCATAAAAAAATTACTACAGATCACCCACCTTTTTTAGGAAGTTTTCTGATTCAAAGTCTTGGTCTCACAGCTTTTCATAGGCTCAGTAGGATCTGTCCATTCCCAACAAAGATCAATCATCCCATACAAACCAAATTATTCCCAGAATCATTCCAATAATCCCACATTAATTCGTTATAATAGTTTATAATTAATTTAAATATATAATTTAATGAAGTCCAAAATGCTTGAAACTCAATAGATGTCCTTGTCGGGTTAGAACTAAAACCAACTATATGTAGTAACCATTTATGTTTTTATTTGTTCTATTATTTTGTTAAATTATAATCTTATTTCATAATTTTAATTAGTATATATGAAATTTTTTTATTCATATGTTTGATCACACGTCACAATTATTTTTTAAAAAAAAATTATACTACTTACCATGACTGTATAAGTTTTTGAGAAATTTGGTTAAAAGACCATTCCTTTTCCAATAAACCACATGAAGTTGAAATTAACTTCACATTATATATATATATATATCAAAAATAATTGTAAGATTGACCATTATTTAAAATGGTAATATGTTATATCAAATTTATATTGAAGTGGATTGACCGCATGTTGGTGTAGAGATCATTTCCACTTAGCTATTGTGTTATTTCAACAAAAATATCATGGATATCATAATTAACCTATCATAATTAAATATTATAGTTTCTATGAGGTACTCATATGACCTTTAATGAGGTCAAGGATGTTTAAATAAATTTGGCTACATGAATTTAGCTATGTCAGTTCACCTATGTATATTTACCTACTTCGATTATCGTAAGTGAATTCATATATGTCGATTAAACAAACTGAATTAAGCTATATTGATTTTAATATGTGAATTTGGCTATGTAAATTATCTATTTCGAATTATACTGTGTTAATATTCTAATGTGAATTGAAAAACATCAATTCACCAATGTGAATTTAGATATCTTAATTTTTTTATATGAATCATATAAAATAATATTCATATGTTGTTATTCATGTTTTTATAGGTTATTATTAAATATGGAAATATGTTATATTTTAGCATAATTTGATACCATTATATATAGAAATTTTGTAAAACTTATTTTTATCATTTTCATGATCTTTGAAATAAATATATTTTATAATGACCATTTTATTAACTGTTGACATAAATGTTATTAAATAATTCTATGAAAATAATAAATTTTTTATTTACAATTTTATACCCTATTTTATATGTATTGTCAATAATAAAATTAGATAGGGTTTGTTTAATTTTTTTAATCTTTTATTTATATGAAAAATTATAATATTTCTCAATGAATTCTATGTTTTTCAACGCTAGTTCTTGTAAAAATAATAGACCATGAATATTATCCAAGTATGAGTGTGATATTTCAAATTAGATGTAAAAAATAATTTTTAAATACTTATTAGTTTCTAACACGGTATTATGTTATTAAATATTGAGAAGATCATAGATCGTAGAGTCAATGATATGTAATTAGCCATTGCAATTCAAATCAATGAATGAGATAAAATAAACTAAAAAATATTATTAAATAATATTAATGATTATGATTAATATGACTACATTTACAGAAGAATACAACACACACCCTAGCAATGTAATTTAATGAAACTACACTATGAATACTATTCTATTATGGTGTTTATGAAGGAATTAATCAATTCGATGATCTAATAATGTAGTGATAAATTTATTTAGTTTCATCGACACTAAAAATCATATATACTTTTTTATTATAAATTATATAATTCCTTCATCGTTTTATTTATTTTAACTTTTGATTTTTTCTAAAGTACAATTAATCTTTTTTCATATAAAATCTAATTAACTAGGATTTCCCTCCAATATAAAAGGTTGGTCAGGTTGTGACTCATACATAAATGTTAGGTGGGTTGTGACTCTTGTAATAGTTATTTGGGGTTATATCACTAGGTTAGAAATATGTATGTACACCTATATTTGGGTTATCCATCGTTATTAAAAGTTTTTTTATTAATTTATATAGATCCTATCTCTGAGTAGAGAACATTGAAGAGTAGACAAGGATCTTGGTGATTCAAAATACTATAAAAAACAATACAATATCATTGTTTTATTTTCTATTGTGAAATTAAAACTTTTAATCACATTGATAATTATATTTAACTGGTAAATTATTAAAAGGCCTATTCACATCTGGTATAGACAGTCTTTCCATATATATGACCCTAAAAATTGGTATTAATGAATGGTGACATTTTAAGGGATTGTTTATTATTGTATCATTATCTATTGGAACTGACCATTATCCTAGAATTTAAAGTATATGGAAATTTAGGATTTTGAGATGTTGATTCTCATCGTACCACCTCACTTAAGTGTAAGTGACTATATATTCTAAATGGATTGAATGGACGTATTTCTCAAAAAATTTGGTCTTGAATTTTGGTATCTCATTAGAAAAACTTATATAATACATAAAGTAGATTTATAATCATTAACTTTAAATAATGATACAAAACGAGTTATAAATTGGAAAAATTGAATTATCTTTATTGTTTTCAATTATAAATATGTATAGACTTATTTCATCATAAAAAATGTTTCTTAAATTTAGATAACTTTTAAGGTCACTCATCATGGAACTAATACATTGTAGACATCCATGTTGCGAATTAATTGGGATGATTTTTATAAATTCAATGGGATTAATCAAGAGTGAATCAATGAGATGTACAATAGGGTCACTAATATTGTAAACAACATGGTTGATCTAAGGGTTACAAAAAATATTGAATTTCACTATGAACGAATAATTCAATACCTATAAAAATGGTGGAACTAAAAGGAATTTTCAAATGAAGAAAGTATGTATTTCACTATGTATTCAACATATAAAAATATGGGATTAATTAATCAATATGAGCTAAAAATGATCAATAGAAATACTGATGAACATGATAAATGGGAGGATATAACGTTAAAATATAATATATTTTTTCTAATTACTCCAGTTATGATTTCTAACAAATAAAGAAAGATTAAATAATAAATTTTATTGAAGGAGTCTATAATTACATGAAATGAAATTGATTATTTAACAGCTATCCTTGAAGAGATCTTTAAAAATGATATTAAGTGTTGTAAGAGAGGTAAAATAAGTAAATAGAATGTTTCAGAATTAGTATTATATGATTGTAGGAAAATAGGATATATAAAACCATACAATCCCAAATTAAAACAATAATGGAAAGAAAACAAATAAAAAGAGTTAAAATGAGCATATCATGTTTAATGGAGTTATATAGAGTGTTAAAACATGTGTAGTGATGATTCTGATAATAAAAAATAATTTTCTATTATATAATTGGTTGAAAAAACTTTGAATGAGATACAAATTGATTTCATTAGCATTGAGGTTATGAGTTTGATATTTAAAATGAATTCAAACAATTAAAAGAATGAATTTAATAGTTTTAAAGTATTATTTTGATAATTGATAATCTGTGTAGAAAAGGGAAATGATAAAATTTTAATTTTAAATGAAAAAATAAAAACATAATGTTTATTATTTATGAAATGTTTATGAGTAAAGGTTTGAATAATCTTCTATGATAAATCATAATGATTAGAATGTAATAATAAAATATGTATTGTTTAAAAATAATTAATATCTAGGTTGGATATTTAAATAATATTTCATTATGATTTTCATAAAATTAAAAAAGGATTCTTTATTTTAAACCATGAAAATATGAAATTGAAAAATATAGTATGATTTTTAACATTGAAAATCTATTATTTAATGGAATATATATAAAATTACAATGAAATTTTTAAAAGTAAAATTACGAGATTAAAAGAATCCTTACATTTATCTATTCCATGAAAAGTTAAATTTAACAAGATGATGGATATAAACTAATATAATTATGGTAAAACCTGATTTTGTAATAATATACAGATTCCAAATCTATATGAAACTACTTTTTATTAATTTAGTGAAGTAAATTTCATAAATGATAGAGGATTTAGATGTATTGTGAAAGGGAGTTATGAATGAAAATGTTATTTATGTTTTACTTAATCACTTGACCAAACCGAGACTATTAATTATATGAATATATCTCATAGGTTTCCCTACAATAAAATTTTAAAATTAGTATTTGTTACTAAGAGTTTTTTTAATCAAGTGCAACCCAAAATAGCATGCCTATAAAAACAATTATCAACTTAATCGGTTTTATAGGAAACTTTCCTAAAGGGTTATGAAGATAAATGGTATATGGATAATGGGTTATCCTGAAACATGACTGGTGAAACTTATAACTTTTTATCTTTTAACTCATGTGATGGAAGCATTATCTCTTTCAGTTGAAACTCTAAAGATAATGTTAATGATATTATAGAAGAAGGTATATTATAATAAGTTATAACTCTTAACGTACTATATGTAGTGTTATAATAACAAAATTTAATTACCATATCAAAACATTGTGATGATTGTATGAGTGTGATGTTTTAAAATAAAAAATATGTAGTTTATAAAGGTAATTTGTTTTTATGCTAATAGAAAAGAAAATATCAACTTAATATATTTTTTAGATCCAACCAAGGAAAATATAAAGTGATTACACATTGTCAAAACATACCATATTATTTGTCATAGATAATTAAGACATGTTCAGATTGGGTAACTGTATATGTTTCTAAAACATGGAATGGTTAAGGAACCTTCAAATTTTAATGTGAGTAAGTGTTTTATGTGTGATTATTATGTAGAGGGCAAGAAGAAAATTTTTTCTTTTATATATGTTAATAACATCAATACAACTTTATGTTATGAACTAATTTATATTAATTTATTTAGATCAATGAGAACTACTATTATATATTGTAAGTGATATGTATTTTTAATTTTAGATTATTTTAGTAGATTCACTTGGACTCTTTTCATATCTCGTTAAAGTGAAAACCCTAAAAATATAATTACATTCAATAAAAAATTAAAAATTTAAAAAGTTAATTTAATAAAATCAATCATAATTGAAAGAATTAGAAAATTCATTATCTTCAACTTTGAGATATTTTGTGAAGATAATAGGTATTTGCATAATTTGTCAACCCCTATGATAGCTCAAAAAAAGAGCATTGTAGAGAGAAAAAATAGAAATATTAAATAAATAGACATGAATATGGTAAAATAATTCAATATACCAACATTTTATTAGGATGAAATGATAAACCCTTATTTGTATACCTTAAATGCAGTTTACATAATACCCATGCTAAAAATCCCCTTATAAACTAGTTAATGAAAAATATAGATATTGGTTACTTTAAAGTATCTAGATGTAGATTTTTTTATTTTAAATACTAATGATAATATGGAAAAATTTTATGCTAAATTTCATGGAATAGTTTTTCTAGGATACTCTAATAATAATAAATCCCATTAAGTTTACATGAATATAACTATTTTAATGAAGGAATCTATCCAAGTAATATTTATTGTAAATAATGAAAAAAAGTGTATAAATTTCAATATTCGTGTATAATAATTTAATTAATTCATATTTGATCAAGGTAAAATTGAAAGTTTTAATGAACTAGCTGAGGGGGAGCAGATCTCCTATCAATATGATCATATGAGTTGGAAAACACATCGATATAATTAATTAGAAATTTTAATTGGAACGGGTGAATATGAAATAAGAATAGGAAAATAATATTTCAATATTTGTGTTAATTCTTATTAGGTTGAAGATTTTATTCCTTTTAATATTAAATATACATTGAAACACACTATCTTGCTAAATTTTATACATGATTGACTAAATCAATTTGATAGAAATAATATATCAAATTCTTTTTTGTTTCATAAAGATATAAATTCTAATGGAACCAAATGTATTTTTTAAACTAAAATGGATGATTTGGGTAATATAGTTAGAAATAAGTGTAGATAAGTTACCCATGGTTATTTATAAGATATATTAATTGATTTTTATGAACCATTAACACTAGTTAGAACACACTTAGATTCTATTAGTGTTTTCTTGTTATCAAAATTTTAAATTGTTTCAAATTAGTATAAAAAGTTCAGTTTTAAATCACACAATATTATAAGTGTTCCATGTTAATTAACCACATAGTTTTAATAATAATTAATTAAAAAATCATTTCTTAAAATTATCTAAATATTTATATTGTATAAATCATTCTACATGAGGTTAAAATGATATAATAACATTAATTTTATGTAAATTTATTTTAATAAAGGAATAGTTAATCTAACTTTATTTATAAATAATGTTTATACTAACTTTTTAATTGTATAATTATATTTTGATGATACTGTATTTGGATAAACATAATACATACTTAGTAATGAATTTTAAAAATTAATGAAAACTAAATTTGATAAGATATTAATGGGTGAATTAATTATTTTGCATGGCCTTACAATTTTACAAATAAAATATTGTGTTTTTATAAATCAAAAAAAATATTATTAATATTTTGGTAGAAAAAATAAATCTTGATACATGTAAAACCTTGAGAACAAAAATGAGTACTAATTATGAACTAGATCTGGGTGAATCTGTAAAATCTATCAATGATAAAATTTACAGATGACTGAATAGAAGCCTAATTAATTTAACATAATCAAGGCTTGATATTATGTTTCTAGTCTATATGTGATCAAGGTATCAAAATAATCCAAAATGAAGTCATTTAAAAGATGCATGAAGAATAATCAAGCATGTTAATGGAAACATAAACATTATTTTATTTTAATCCAACAAGAACTATTTATATTTGATATCTTATTTTGACTCTGACATTGGAGGTTATAGACTTGATAGAAAAGAATATTTGGTGTTTGCGAATTAATAGGTAAATGTTTCATATAATCGAGTTATAAAAAGGGAGTATTAGTTACATTATCCCCAACTGGGGATAATTATATTGCTCCTACAAATTTTTAATCTCTATTTTGTATAAAACCAAGTCAATCTGATATTGATGTTTGTTTCAATAAAATTCCTATTTTTTTGAATATTCATCATCTATTTAAATATATAAATATGATTTATAGAATAATGGGGGAAAATATACAGATTTTATATTTCACTTTTTAAGAGATCATGCTATTTAAGGGAATATCTTTCTGGAATACATTCGAGGAGAAAATTGACATGAAGATATCATTGGAAAAGAATTATACTCTTTTAGGTTTAAACATTTTATGTTTAAACTAGGTTTATTTGAGGTTTTGTTTCTTAGTTGATGTTAATATTTGTTTTATTATACTTATTTTTGATGCGTAAAACCAGGGGGATCTATCCCTCACTTGAATTTTATTATATATAATATTTTTCTACATAATATTTCAAATGCAATTTCATTTTTTCCTTATGAAACCATTATAGAAGGGGGAGGATGTTAGGGATTTTTAAATTAAAAGATTGGTTTTCTTTGAATATTACACAATGTTGGAGATTTTTTTCAATGAGAGAATATTTTTTTATTTTTTTTATTAAATTTTTAAATTTCAATATTTTTTCTTAATTTTAATTTTTTTATGTGAATCAGTTTTATTGAAATGTTTAATCACACATCACATTTATTTTTTTAAAATGTTATACTACCTACTATTAATTTAGAATATTTATTCAATATTTTTAGTCAACTTAGACTTTTCCTATCAACCACACCACTTGGAATTTGACCCCATGTTATATTCTAAAACTACATTAAGAATAGTATTTAATTTAAGCTAAATTGGGTATCTATTGGATTAAAAATATTTTGAAGTAAACCGACCATTGATTGAAGTGGATTGATCACATTATCATATAGAGATATCATTTCCACCAACCTAACATGTGGTCTCAACCAAAAAACCATGGGAAACATCATGAATCTACCACAAGTTTTTAATATATTTACAATGAGGTACTCATGGAACATATGTTGAGTTAATAATTTTTTATTTTTTTTCCTATTTTAATTCTTCTATGTTGATTCTCATACATGAATTTGGCTACGTAAATTCACTACGTGAATTCTTCCATGTAGATTCACCTACATGAATTCAACTACATCAATTTTCCAATGTGAATTCAACTATGTTGATTTTCCTTCGTGAATTCATCTATTTCAAT
This sequence comes from Viscum album, assembly GCA_963277665.1. Taxonomy (NCBI): domain Eukaryota; kingdom Viridiplantae; phylum Streptophyta; class Magnoliopsida; order Santalales; family Viscaceae; genus Viscum; species Viscum album. Next base: position 1,757,531,612 of record OY728120.1, on the reverse strand, counting down.
TCACCTACCTGAATTTAGCTATGTTAATTCACCTATGTGAATTTGGATTCATCGATTTTACTAAGTGAATAATATATGTGAATTTTCCAATATTGTTATGCAAGATTTTATAGGTCATTATTAAATTTGTAAATATAGTCTATTTTAGAAATATTTTTTTATTTTAATCATTTTATGTTTATTAAATTTATTTCGATCAGTTTAAAGTTCATTGAAATAAATATATTTTGTAATGACCGTGAAAAAAACATTTGCATTAAAATTTATAGAATTTTTTATAGAAATATTAATTTCATAAAAATTATATTATTATATATTATATATATATTATAAATTATAAAATTAATGTAAGGCTTATTAAACATTATTTATTTTTTATTCACTTTAATAATTTGGATTTTACATAATTATATTATTCAATGTTTTTCTATGTTACATCTTGCTAATATAAAAGAGCACAAAAATTATCCAAGTATGAGCATGATATTTCAAATTAAATGTAATAAGTATTTTTTAAAATATTTATTAATTTATTACATTGATTTTTCTATTAGATATTTAGACACTCTAAGATATTAGAGTGAATGACACACAATTTTACAATGAAATGTGAATAAAAAATGAGATAAAATAAACTCAAAAAAATTTATTCAATAAAAATGCTGATATACATTGATAAAATTAGAGTGAGAGAAAAATAAATAATTCATATGAGAAATGTGATGTACTGAAATACACCTAAAAATATGTTTCCATTTTTGTGATCAGGGATGAATTCATCATTTTGATCATCCACTACTGAATTGAACAAATTTATTGAGTTGTATCAACATGCATGACAGTCTACTCTTCTAATATTATAAATTCTTCATGGTATTCCACATTTTATTTTTTATATATTCTATTGGATCATTCATATTTGGTTTAATATTTTACCATAAAAATGTTGATTAACTAGGTTATTCCTTTTATCTGCAAATGATAGCCAGGTTATGAATTCTAGAGAAAAGTCATGTCATCCATGACTCTTATAAAAGTCAATTGGGGTTATACCACCAATAGAGAAATGGGTACATATATCTTTAACTGGGATATCACTTCCTATAAAAAGTGATGTATTAGGGAATACTAATCATATTGTTAAATATAAAAGATTGATGATTAGATTGGATCTTGGGGATCTAAAGCACTATAAAAGACCTCCTTGGTTCTTGGTTTTATTTTATACTTCCCAAATAACTCTATTAATAAATCATGATAATTATAATTAATTAATTGATTACTAAAAATAATATTCACCCCCTTTAATTAATTTTCCAATATACTAGAACCTTACTCTAACAACATGTTGATGGATCTCAACTGACCCTGAACATGATCCGGGGTGAGAGAATTAATTAAAAATTCAAAAACGTGAGGAAATTGGATTTATTTTAATATAAAACACATGAAAATTTTCCATTATGATTCACATTTATTGAAATGAAAAACGACAACACCCATATGTTCTTTAAGTGTGTTCCCAATATAGGAAAAATAAAATGTCCAAAAGAATAAACCAATTCATCCATGTTCTAAAGGAATTGGTGTCAAAACCTAAATATAGAAACAAAAAATCAGGGATTAATGAAGGTAAAGAAAAATGAGAATAAATGGAGGTGATCTGGTACCTTGAATCACTAACAAATCCATTTAAAACACCACAGATCAAGCCAAATAAGGTGTAAGGTGATAGGTTTGACCCCTAGACTTAAAAATGAAATGATAATGAGGGGATAAGTTTTCCCATATATAAATTTGATGGATATGAATTGAATTTCAACATTTCAATCACACCGACTAGCTATTGGAACCTGTAGTGGTACCAAGGACAATTATAGACACACCGACTAGCTGGTGGCTTCAAAATACATCCTCTTTATCCAAAAATCCATTATATGATCCCATAAACCTATCAATTATAATTTTACCTCTCTACCACATCTAGAATGCCCCATTCTAGTGGTTTCATCCTAGATAAATGAATACCAAAATCCAATTCAATATTTTTACCATCCACCAACTAGAAAATTTCATATTTCAGTTTGAATAATAATTATTGTGTTAGGATGGGGTCTTATATAATCAAAAAGGGTTGGATTATATAATATTTAGGTATCTTTACCACATGAACTAAAATAATAGATATTCAATCTCTACATGTATATAACTTCTCTATATATTCCATCTATTTAAATTTTTATATCTTATAGTCACCATTAAATAACTTCCACCTACACTTTCCAATAGTTCCCTTAAATATAGACATATTCAACCATTTGATTTAATAAGTCACATTATACTATTATACTACTAAATCTATTATTAGAAACAACACCAATTCCAATACCCAATAACTATAGGAACCCCCTTCTTCATGTGTTGGGTGGATACTCTAATCTATCACCCAAAACTCTAATCATTCAATTTTCCTTATAAGATATATTGACAATAAATTTAATACAAGAATCAAATATCCATTAATAAATGAACATGGTAACTTCAATATCCCCCTTCAGATATGTTTTCGATAACTGTTTCATATCCCACTCAATTTATTTTATTCAAACTTTAGACTATAAATGAAAAGTATAGAAAACTGTCCCCCCGTATAAATGTAATGTATTGATGAGATGACACACTTTTATAACCCCATTTATTTAAATGTAACATATTCTACTCTCTGATCATTTAAAATATTTAGAGAAATAAGGCACCATATACTTTTCAAATAAATGATACTTAGGTAATTTAACACTAAATCTGCACGGGAAAGCCTAATGTAGAAACATTGAGTGAATGTACTGAAGCATCAAAGATTCCCATATGTTTTTCTTATTGTGGTACCAACATTTATCTTGATTTTTCTAGGGATGTAGAAATGATTTCTAGAATTTTATAGATATGTTCTCAACTTCAAAACACATGAAATTATTGAATTTTATGTTGGTTCTTCAATAATTTATTAAGAAATCACCCCCCTTAATTATTACAATATGAAATAGTCATAAGAATTTTTAGATAGTGTTTATTATAACTCCATATTTATCATTTTTAGGGCTATCCAAATTTCCAATTTTAGGAGAAAAGAAAAATCATCATAATATTTTATTACACTAATCCCTCCTCATGGGATAATTTTCATACCCAAATAGTACTATTTCCATTCTCCATAAATAAACACCCAGTAGTTATAACACTAATAGAAAACATGATAACAATTATAGTCCCCCATTACGAATTTCATTATTTTTTATATATTTATTACAACCCTCATTCAAACATCATCTTAAATTCAAATAATTTGGACACAAGAGAAATAAATTTGGTAATAATGTAGTCTTCATCACCATCCCATTTATAAAAAACAGGCTGATACATCTTTCTCAACCCCATAAAATGTTCCATTATAACTCTGTAATGTATTATATTATTCATTATTAATTCATTAATCAATCTTATATTCTTAATATCCTTAGGTAACATGGTTTTATTATTGACTGGATCATAAATATTATATTGAAAGAGAATATTTTCAGGAGATAGCAAGGAACTCCCTCAATTTTTATATTACTCTAAATTTCTAGGCATTTCTAGTTGATCAAGTTATATGATAAAAGATTGTTTATAAACATTCGTAACCTTCTTTTTAGGTGTTGACTATTTATTTATAGATAAATATTTTGAACATGAAATAAAAGGTTTTTATAGCTCTATCACTCATCAACTATCATTGAATAGGAATCCATGTAAAGCATTTGATAGATCTATGGACAACCTAGTTACAACTTCCAAGCGTCTTTTCCTTATCTTTTGAGTTTATTTTAGTCGGAAACTTATTAGAAATATTTATCAATGATGTCTTTCACCATTCCAATGTGCTTCTCTATATCTTTGATTGAATTCTCCATTCGACTAAGACTACTCCCTTGAACGTTTTACAAATGCATGGAATTTTTTAAATGGTCTATGATGTACCATTTTCTAAAACAATATCAGAATCTTCTTTAGTAAAATGTGGCATATTTCTTTTCTTTCTTCTTAGGTGATACTTAGTTAGCACTCTTCTTTTGTTTATTCCCAAAGTATAATTAACTTAAATAGCTAATTTATTTTGTTATTATGGTATCTTTCTATCATAAATATAAGAGTTTTATTGTGTTTATTCAAATCATTTATTTAATAGTTTGACTAATTCTATTTTATTATTCATAGAATTCCTCAAGACTATTAAATTTTTTGTTACAATATATGTTATTATTCATCTATCTCATATTACATTTCATAATAAGTTTTGTCATAAATTTTTTGTTGATCTTACTTGAATGATTCATTTCTTATCTTTAATATAAACAAATATTAAACTAGATTTTAGTATCTATAATTCCAAACATCCAGCAGCCCCAAAAGTTTCCAAAAAAGTGCTTTCTATTATCGTTGATGTCATTATTTCCATATTTCTAGGCATGTTATATTTTATTGTCAATCTGATAGTTTTGGTCTCCACTTGAGGGAATTATTCTCTAATATATTCTAAAATCAATAATTGTTACTTTTGGGGGTTTATAAACATTTTCACTAGCCCAACCTTTTATTGATCTTGAGTTTTGTAAAAAACTATAAGGAATACAGATTTAGTGCATATATCTATCTAAGAACAATTTATGATATTATTCAATGAGAATTAGGTTGTTAATTATCCACATTATCAAGAGATATCTATACCAAAAATGTGAATCCTTTTGAAGGAACCCCATATTTGAAACGTGAGTGGTAGTTTACTTCTTCTATGTTAATTGGGAAGGTCCAATTTGATTTTATTCCAAATTCATTAGCATGACTTATAGAATAAGACAAATCATTTTGAGGGATTATTTCTCACCATCCATTTAATTATAAAATTATTCATTGTCATTCTTTATCTTTTTTAATTATTTATTATTTATTATTCTACTCTCTTGTAGAGAATTTTCAAGATCTTCTACTCTCTTATCTTTTATATTCTCCTGTTAAAATATTTCATTCATTGTAAATTTTTTACATTTTATAATACATGTATTACATCAGTGGTTGTAACATTGAACAATAACCTTTCACAAACTAGAATTTTCATGTGTTCAACAATTAGATTTTTTTATTTCAATGTTATATAGAATTATTATTTCCTCTTACATGATTTGTGAGTGTGTTAAGGAAACCTAATTTTTTATCTAATGCATATTCCAAAATATAAAGTTATTCTACATTAGTTTATTATCATTAAAAGAATTATTGATTTAATAAAATATATTTAAAAAATATTTGAAACATTCTTTATATTATTGTTTATATTAGAAAATAAATATTTGTTCACTTCATAAGAATTATTTTATACATAACTTATAATTGTTCATGACATGGAATACTGATCAATAGATTTATCAGTTCACATAACATTCATTGTAACTTTAGATAATATATTATCCTCCTTCTTCCTTAGAACGTTTCTACTCAAATTTAACTCTTTAGTTTTCCTAGATTCCATTTCATTGGAAGAAACTTATAAATTGGTAACGATTGGAATTTTTTATAATATTTCCATCTAAGGAACTTCAAACATCTAAAATATATACATAATTAAATTAAATAATTTTTTTTGGGAATTCAAATATAAATATAATAAGAGTTAAATTTTCATTTGATACCACATTACAGGGCCATTTAGATTAGTTTAAACACCTAAGGGGGGGGGGGAGTGGGGAATTATTTATTGCTTATTTTTTTGGCCAAATTCCAAGATCCTTTTGAATACAATAAACCCATTTCGAATTTAACATTTTTTCTTGTTAGTGAATATGTATCAATTTTAAGTTTTAATATAAAATAAATTACCTCGTGCATTCTACTAAAGTATATTAAGGTGCACATTCTATTTCTAAAATGATTTCAATAAAAATTTACTTTTTACCCTAATTGATTTTCCACAAAAAATGATTCTATAATATAATTATATGTTGAATAAAATGGTTGGTGTTCCCCACACCTTCATAAAATATCACCATTAATAAACTGGTATGTTTCCCATAAAAATTCAACAACCTCAACTTCACATTGAATTCATAGATTTGCACTCTAGTATCCTTGAAGAACCATAGTCCCACACTTTCAATATTTTCCCACCATGTATACAATAGAGTTCACTATTAAATCCATTTATGTTTATCAACAAGCTTATATATGATATATCAACATCTAAGAATCATATATTTACTTTAAGGGAGAGTCATCGAAAATCAGATGGCCCCCAAGAATAATACATTTAACTGGATATCTATTCTGATCAAATTTATTGCTTTTTGATAGAAACTATTCACATTGAATTATCACCTATCAAACATATAAATGATTGATTTCTATTTATAAGAAACATACATAGTAAATAATTCTCTCTTTATCACCTATTTCGTATCACAACTTTGGATCACTTTTCTGAACTCATATTAATGGTCATTTTATTCTTCTTCCTTCAATATCAAAATCTTATTATCTTCTAGTTAAACTCAGTATTAGATACTTATTTTCATTCTTCCAATGGATATTTCTTTTTTTCTCAATTCATAGTTCATAGGGTTTATATCTCAACATAAAAAATTGCTTATCTCCATTATTTTATTTTTACAATTTGGTCATTATAAAATGCTATTTTATATTTTGAAATAAATGATGACCTATAAAATTATTTTCCCATGATCGTAAACGACCTTTTTCTTATGTGGGAGTGTTTCAAAAATTTAAAAATTCATTTTGTCTCCTCATGTAGAGACCCATTCTTGACATACATAGACATTACTTTACTTTTTCGGAATATTCAATACATTAAAAAAACAGACGCCCAATGACCGTATTAGTTTAGTATCTTTGGAAACTCACAACATAATCTTATAATCATGGTGAAAGATCTTCAACAACTCCCATAAATATCTGCCCCTTTTTTTATTACCTAAAACTGTGATTTATATCCTGGGGAAAAGAAAACATAAAAAGGGTGAGCTCAAATGCTCATTAATGGTAAACATGGAGAACATAAAAACAATCCATAATCATTTGAACATAAAAACATTAACATATGAAATTACATAAATCATGGCAGTACATAAGGCATAGATCATGAAAGAAGATTAATCATGATAAAATATCATGGGAATAAAACATATAATTTTGGAAAAGCATTAAGAAAATGTTATGATTTCCATAGTAGCCAAGGCATTATTTCCAAGACCATCATAATGGACAAAGTCCATTACTGAACCGGGTTTACTTGCCGTTTTAGCCCTGTATTAATAAACTGGATTCACTTGCCATTCCAACCATGTCTATATCATGAGATATAAATCTTTACCCAATGCATTGGAGGGAGATATAGGTCCCACCAATATCATTATGAAATCATTCTTATGTTTTCCACAAAACAATCTTACATAATTCATAATACCCTAACAAATAAAATGGGTTTCATAAACATCATCCCATCATGACATAATCCAAAGAAATGGATATCATTTCATCATAAGAAAAATAAAACCACTTAGAAAATATATGCATTATAATTGATACTTAAACATACTAAATAATTTAATCATAGATGGAAAATAGTTTTGATAAAACACTTGAAATGAAGTTTTGTGGAAAATACCCTTTTTTCTTCAAAATGATTTTCTTTTCTAAAAATGCCATGAAATTTTAAAAGAAAACGATTTTGTTAAAAATAATCAAGAAATTTTGTAGAGTAATCTTCATTGAAATAATTCATTATTAAACCGTAAAAATCCATTCACGCCATAAAATTAAAAAAACCTTCTTCTCGTACTTTTGTTGGAAAAGTCAAAAAGTACCTTATTTGGTAACCAAAGGAATGATTCCTTCCATACAATGTGGTAAAAAGTCAAAAAAAGGTAAAAATGACTTTAAAAATACATGGATGAATACTAACCATTTAATGAAAACATTTTTAGAAAACATGGACATGGACGATAAACATAACCCCAGTAAATACTTACGTATAAGAAATCTCAGATAAAAATGAGATTTGTCAAATTATCCCTTACCTTATGTCTAATTTTATCCATATGTTTCTGAGAATCCTGTATTGTGGGTTCAAACATTTTATTAACTTGTAATAGAACCATAAAAATATGTATGATATCATACATGATTCACTTATGACATTATATTACTCATTCTTTTGGCAATTCCATGTTAAAGCATCGTAGTGGGTAAATTTGTTTCATTTATCATACATGTTTTGACTTTTAATTCATCATATGATTACATATGTCATGATTAAATTTTTCTAGAATGTAAAACATGATTTACATATAATATGTATTCATCATAAAAATATCTAATAGATTGATAAATGGAATGAAATACACAGTTCATGGAGAGGGTAGGCCATACGTATGTATGAACGCTGTTTTTGTTTCTTTATTAAATAGAATGGAAGTAAGTAAATAATATATAAATAAATCCAATATCATTAATATTTTATATATTTCATGATTATTTAATATATATACATTATAATCAACCTTTAATGGTTAACATGGAGAATGAACCTCATCGCGTCGTGGAGATGGTAATCCGTACGTATGCACGAGCGATGATATCATTCCCATAATTATTGAATAGAATTAGAGTGGATGATATAATATATCAGAATTAGTATAATTTTAAAATAACCATATATAGTTATTCTTTAAACCATTATACCCATCCACTTAAGGTGGTGGTGGAAAAATAGATTACACCAAGGCGTGGTGACGATATTCCGTACGTACGCACGCCTGATGATTTCATATTCCGTACGGTGGATAGAAGGTGAAATAGTGTTGGTTAATATTTATAATAACATATCAGTATATTATTGATACTGATGTTATTAATTTATTATGAAACAACAAAATCAGAGTATGTAGAAAAAGAAATAAACTTGAAATAATCGGTAAAGCATATGACATCTTCTTCGACACGCCTCTTCTAAACCTACTCTTAAGGCACTAAAGATGGTATTTAAAGAATAAAATGACCACTAGTATGTTTCTAGGGATGTGGATAAGAGAATTTGGTAGTGGTCGGCTGAGCATGAAGGCTCCAAATGGTGTGAGGAGTGGGAGGAGGTACCCTTTTATAAGGGAGGAGAGGGGCACCTTTGGAAACCTATAAAATATTAATTTATAATAAATTTGAAACCAACATAGAAACATAAAAAATGACTCAAATTAGAATATCAGATGAGATAGGGTTGTAATATCATGAAACAATAAAATTTAGACATGGTTGGAAATTATTTTAAACCTTATCGATTTGATTTATCATTATTTAATCTATTTTAGTTTATTTGTGGTAATAAAATTCTAATTTTTAAATTTTTATAAATACTATCTTTTGTGTTGTGAATTTTCTATAATTAGATAAATTATTTCATTATAGACCGTATAATTTTTTATTTTTAAATTTTAAATATTTTTGTGATGATTAAACAATTTAATAATATGGTATTTTTATAAAATATCAATAGTGTCAATTTTGACACTATTAAATTTTTTGAATTTAAATAAAATCCATAGAGAATATATATTCGATCCAAAATATTAAATAGATTTATAACTTGTCATATTCATCTAGAAAATTAGTGGATCACATTAAATAGTTCTTATAATATTATTTTTAATATTTTTAAAACCATTTATTTGATATTTCTCTTAATAAAATAATTACTATAACATTTTTGTATAATTATTTAATATAATTATTTGTTTCATAAAAATTAAAAATAAGATATTATAATAAATATAAATCTATTAACTTTAATAATAATACTTTTAATCGAATTTATCATCTTAAAATCACAACATTTAAATTGTTATATTTATTAAGTTATGAGGGTGACAACTTTGACATTATTAAAAAATAAAATAATACAAATGTCATAATCTCTTTATACTACTCCAAAGGGTCCCAAAATCGAACCCTGGATGATTAAAGTATAGATATAATCGACTAATAGGTTTTGTTCAAGTTTTTGGGCCTTTTTATGGGTATTATTACTTTAATAAAAACAATATTATTGATTTTCCACTAAGTAAATAATTTCTGCATCATTAATGTATAGGACACTAAAGTAATTAAATATCACTTAAAAATTAAAGATACATTACCATAATAAATAAAATCATTTTACCTTTCTGATTAGTATTTATAATCTAATTTATATTTTGTATAAACTTATATTAAAAAGACTTTAATTTTTAATGTTTGAGTGATACATATTTATCTTTCATTAAAATAAAATAAATTAAAGGCCTTCATCACATCCTTGTGGGTTCCAATGGATTCCATTTAGACCAAAATATTACTTAGGAAGAAATTAAATCATCCAATTATATTAAGAAATGTGTTAGGGTAATTTTATAATTTTATATTTACCCTTAATTACTCAATTTACCTTTAACTATGGAAAATAAAATTTGCCGTATTTACTATTCATAGTGCCCCAAAATAAAAAGTAGACTATTAACATAATTTGGACCTACTGATTCAAAATATGGAATCCATTTTTCCAAATTCAAATCACATAAGTTGCAAAAATTAATTTAAAATTAATCACATTGTTAAGAAATCAAGTTTTATAAGTTAAAACATTGCCAATGATTGAAATGATTTCACCTATAAATTCAATGTAAATTAAATGATAATGAAATAAATTATATTAAATGGTAAAAATATATTATATTTATACATTAAAACCATTAAATATTATAATTTAACCATATAAATTATTATGATAAAAAAAGTTGTTTTCAATTAAAATATAGTGTCTTTTTACTATTTATGAAAATAGGAAAGTTATCAGAATAAAATGAAAATTTTTATCCAAAGTAAATTTTTATGTCCTGATTCAAAAGAAGATATTTATTTTGACAAGTTGAACTTATAAACATTTCAAAAACAAGATTTAAAGTGGGTTCACCATCAAAAGGCTGTAAAACTACATTTTTTGAAAAATACTTATTTTACCCGAAAAAATTATTTTATTCTCATACCCTTTTATAGAAAATGTGGAAGATGAATAACAATGTTATTAAATTTAAAATGTAGTTAATACAATCCATGAAGTCTAGTTCATAATAATATTATAATAATATATCGTTGTTTGGTGAAACCCGGTATTGTGTACAACACACTTTATCGAGGAAGGCTGCTCTTTCATGGAACACAAGCCAAGAATTGTGTTGTGTATACTGAATTCTAATACGGTGTTGTTTATATCACAAGATAATCTTTGTGTATCATACAACACAAGACACCAAATAAATTAAAAAGAATATTTCTCATAAAATCTCAAGGTGTTACATTCTACCCCCCTTAAAATAAATTTCGCCCTCGAAATTCGCCGGGGTTATAAATGGTTTACTACTAGAAAGCTTCTTTTATAGAAACCCACACTGTAAAAAAGGAATACTAAAAAATAATTTTAATAACTAAAGTATGAAACTTAACGGTTAACCAAATTTACTCATAACTGGGTTTCCACATAGGTGAACATAGGTGAAAATATGGATATGGAAGAGAAATATAACCATCAAGTTCTGATGGAGAGTGGTGGAGAACATGGTTATGAAAAAGCCAAAATTTTTGGTTATCATGATCATTTCCCAAATGTTGAAGAATATTTGAATTAAAAGAAATACTTACTTGATTTTGGTATAATATCACCGTTTCTCATGCCTTGAACAATTTCCACTTCATCTCTTAAAGAAATGAAGTTGAATTTGTTTTTCGTGAAGTGTTAGCAGATCATGCCATAGAATTATAGGTCATACCATCTGTCTCAAACACAAGGTTAGAAAAATTTATATACATAAGTCCATCTATGGTGAGATTAATCGTATATGGTTCCAAAAATGGACGTATACTTCATTTATCATACCAAATAATAAAATAAAACTAGTTTATACTAACCAGAGAATTCTTGTAGGCCTGTGTTAGGTGATAAAGGCCAGTAGCACTTTAGTTGTGGGTTCGATTCCCACAACCATGTCCGACGCGAAGGGTTGTCGCCCATCCGACAGGTTGTACTTTTTCTAAAACTACTCTATTATAACATTCTAGAAATAATATCGAAACAAAGTTATATCCTTAAACAATAATATCTTATGTCTAACATAATCCATTTCAAATCTTTATGTTTATCCAAAATACTTCTATCCAATCTCATTGTATAAAGAAAACTATTACTTGAAATTTCATCAACCAATCATCTGAATACCATCATTTATCCCACATATATAACAAGATATATCTTTTTGGTCACATTAAAAACTTTTTATTACCTTAATCATGTATTCTCTTGAAACATGTATTACCATAGAACCTTAGTGAAACATGAATTCTATCAAAAGTTAATGCTTTCCACATACCAAAATCCCAAAAATTCTTTATACTCAAACATTGATGTCACAATGTCCTTATATCATTCATGAGGTCATTAATAATATCAAACATATTATTTTCTCTTTATCCCTTCATTATCCGCATATAATATTCTTTCCAAAAATATTTCAATCACATTTCATGGTTACCGGTGCCATAAAATTGTTGAAAACCAATACATAGATATTAAAAAATTCCACGATACTATAAATGAGATTCCAGGATACTATTTTGAAGTCCCATTATATAAACACATAATTATTCCACAACATCATTTTCATACTCAAGATCACAAATAGTTATCACATGTGACATCCCTTTGTTCTTTCCCTTAAGCGGGTTCTCACGTCGATCATTATTAACCCTTGGATTAGGGAATTGATTAGCATAATGCCCCAATTCCTTGCACTTGAAGCATTGAAGTGTTGGTGGAGCGTTCTCTGTAGTATATTCTATATTCACATCATTAGAAGCCATTTCCCATTACTTCAGTACTCAGCTGCTCGATGACCTTCTTTTCCACACTTGAAACATTTTCTAGTACCTTTTAGACAATCTCCACCATGATTTTTTCCCCACTTTGAGCATAAAGAAACATTCACCTTTTTTCACCATTGTTATGAGATTTTTTCTTGAACTCCATCGTTCATTTATTGTCAAAACAGTGAGATGAATATGTAACCCAGTCTGCCAATTCTACCTTGATAGCACAACGATCAATTTCTTCATAGCTATTGAATTCTCTTATAGCTATTTCCCTTCAAAGTCTTGGTTTTAAGACACTGAAGAATCGATCAATTTTACATTCAGGTTGGATGATAAAGCCAGATTCATACCCTGCAATACTGGTAAAATTCGCTTCATATATACCAACAGATTCATCATCCTTTTGCTTAAGCTCAAGCAACTCCTATTACAACTTTGTTCAAAGAATACGATGGAATTACTTATTGAAAATTAAGTTACTGAACTCATCCCATTACATGGATTAAATCTCATCTTGGGGACTCTTATTCTTAATTAGAGTCTGCCACTTGTATGATTCTCCTTCTAAATGGTAATTAGCCAGAATAAATTTTTCATGTTCAGAACAGGGTAGTATGGAAAATATATTTTCAATTGTACTTATCCATTGTTCAGTAACAAGTGGATCAGAAGACCCATTGAAAGAAGGTGGGCGTTGACTCATGAAGGACTCAATAGAATAGTGTTCCCTTCTCTGCTCATTTAGAACTCCAGAATGATTCATAGCTTGTGTCATTATAGTAATAATATTTTTCACTCTATCTCCCATAACATTGGTTTGTTCAGAAGGACGATCATTGCATAGTCCCTTACATTGATCAACATGGTTCCTTCGGGTTCCATCCATCGTCTAAAACCCAAATAAATAGTGTGAGAGGCAAAAATAATTCTAGGAAAACAACATAATAACGGGGTATTACCATCAATATATAACATCTTAGGTTTAATTCTATGATCATTTCCATAATTATAGGTATATAACATATACTTATACTTAACCTTATGGACATCCCTAGACATACCATAGAAATATCTATAGGGATATAATGTTTTTGCATCCTAGTTTCTAAATGTTAACTAAACCATTACTCTAATACCAACTGTAGAGACTCATATTTGATATACATAGACATTAGATTACTTTTACAGTATACTTAAGACATTACAAAAACAGACACCCAAAGACCATATTAGTTTAGTGTCTTTGGAAACATGGAACATAATATTCTAATCATGGTGAAAGATCTTAAACATCTCCCATAAATATCTTACCCTTTTGTTTTCTTACCTTAAACCTTTATTTATATCACAGGGAAATGAAAACATAAAAAGGGTGAGCTCAAATTCTCAGTAAGGGTAAACATGGTGAACATAAAAACAATCCATAAACATTTGAGTGTGAAAACATGAACATAAGCAATGACATAAATCATGGCAGTACATAAGGCATAGATCAAAAAGGAACATTAATCGTGATAAAATATCATGGTAATAAAACATGTAATTGTGTAAAACCATTAAGCACATGTTATGATTTACATAATAGCCAAGGCATTGTTTCTAAGACCATCATAGTGGAAAAATTCCATTACTGAACTGGGTTTACTTGCCATTGCAGCCCTGTATTACTGAACCGGATTCAGTTGTCATTCCAGCCATGTATATCTCATGGGATATAAATCATTACCCAATTCATTTGAGGGAGATATAGGTCCCACCCATCTCATAATTAAATCATTATTACATGTGCCACAAAACAATCATACATCATTCATAATAACCCAACGAATAAAATGGGTTTCATAAACATCATCCCATCATAACATAATCCAAATAAATGGATATCATTTCATCATAAGAAAAATCAAACCATGTAAATAATAGATACATTTATTTGAAACATAATCATAATAAATAATTTCATCTTAGATGGAAAATAGTTTTGATAAAATACATGAAATGAATTCTTGTGGAAAATATCCACTCTTCTTCAAAATCATTTTTTTTCTCATAATTCCATGAAATATTAAAAGAAAAGGATTTTTTTTGAAAATAATCATGAATTTTTGTAGTTGAGGTTTCATTGAAAATAAGTAGTTATGAAACCATAAATATCCATTTATGCCGTAAAAGTTAAAAAACATTCTTCTCGTACTTTTGACAGAAAAGTCGAAAAGTACTTTATATGGAAACAAAAGGAAATATTCCTTCTATACAATGTGGTAAAAAGTCAAAAAAGGTTAAAAATTACTTTAAAATACATGGATGAATACTAAAAAATTTATGAAAACATTTTTAGATAAAATGGACATGGTTGATAAACATAACCCCAGTAAATACTTACGTATAAGCAATCTAAAATAAAAATGAAATTTGCAAAATTATCCCTTAACTTATGTCTAATTTCTTATGTATATGTTCGAGACTCATTTATAGTGGGTTTAAACATATTATTAACTTGTAACATGACCATAAAAATATTTATTATATCATACATGATTCACTTATGACTTTATATTACCTTTTCTTTTCAAAATTCTATGTTAAAGAAATGTTTTGTGTAATATTGTTTCATTTATCATACATGTTTTGTCTTGTAATTCCTCATATTAATACATAGATCATGACTAAATATTTCTATAATGTAAAACATGATTTATATATAATATATATTCATCATATAAATATATAATATATCGATAAATGGAATGAAATACACCGTTCATGGAGACGGTATGTCGTATGTACGCATGAACGCTGTTTTCATTTCCTTATTAAATTTAATGGAAGCAAGTAAATAATATATAAATAAATAAAATATCATTAATATTTCATATATTTCATTATTACTTAATATATATACTTTATAATCATTCATGAATGGTTAACATGGAGAATGAACCTCTTCTTGTCGTTGAGACGGTAATCCAAATGTACGCATGAGCGATGCTATCATTCACACAATTATTGAATGGAATTAGAGTGGATGATATAATATTTAATAATTAGTATCATGTTATAAAAACCATATATAGTTATTATTTACACCATTATACCCATCCAAGTAAGGTGGTGGTGGAACAACAGATTACACCACGACGTGGAGATGGTATTCCGTAAGTACGCACGTGCGGTGATTTCATTTTTCATAGGATGGATAGAAGGAGAAATAGGGTTGGTTCACATATATAATAACATATCAATATATTAGTGACACTGATGTTATTAATTTATTATTAAATAACAAAATAAGAGGATGTAGAAGAAGAAATGATCTTGAAAGAATCGGTAAAGGATATTACCTCTTCTTTGACACGCCTCTTCCAAACCTCCTCTTGGGGCACTAAAGTTTGTCTGGGAAGAAGACCAAGACCAGCAGTATGTTTCTAGGGAAGTGTAGAAGGGAAATTTTCAGGGGTTTTTCGAGATTGAAGGCTCAAAATGGTGTGAGGAGGAGAGGGAGGAGGTGTCCATTTATAAGGGAGGAGAGGGGAAAATTTTGAAACATAAGAAATATTAGTTTATAATAAATTCAAACTCCATGAAAAAACATCCAAAATGGCTCACATTAGAATATGAGATGATATCGGTTTGTAATCCCATCGACCAATAAAATTTCTACATGTTTGGAATTTATTTTAAACCTTACCAATTTGATTTGTCATTATTTAATCTATTTAAGATTATTTGTTTTAATAAAATTCTAATTTCTAAATTGTTATAAATACTTACTTATGTGTTGTGAATTTTTATTTATTAGATATATTATTACATTTTAGACCATATAATTGTTAATTTTTAATTTTTAAATATTTTTCTTATTTTTATACAATTTAATAATATGTTATTTTTATAAAATATCAATAGTGTCAATTTTGACACTATTCAATTATTTGAATTTAAATAAAATACAAAGAGGTGATATATTAGATAAAAAATATTTAATATATTTTTAAAATGTCATATTAATCTATAAAATTAGCGGAGAACAATTAATAGTCCATATAATATTTATTTTAATATTTTTAAAACCATTTATTTGATATTTCTGTTAATAAAATAATTACTGTAACAATTTTTTATAACTATTTAATATAATTATTTGTTGTATAAAAATTAAAAATAAAATCCTATTATGAAGAAAAATATATTAAATTTTATAATAATACTTTTAATCAAATTTATCATCTGAAAAGCACAACATTTAAGTTGCTATATTTATTAAGTTGTGAAGGTGACAACTTTGGCATTTTTAAAAAATAATATAATATAAATGTCATAATCTCTTTTATATGGCTAAAAATGGTCCCAAATACGATCCCCAGATTCTAAAGGGATAGATACACTCAACCAATAGGTTTTGGTCAAGTTTTTAGGCCTTTTTATTGGTATTATTACTTTAATAAAAACTATATTATTGGTTTTTCACTAAATAATTTTTGCATCATTAATGTATAGGCTATTAAGGTAATTAAATGTCAATTAAAAATTACAAATAAATTACCGTAATAAAGAAAAAAATATATCTTTCCAATGATTATTTATAATCAAATTTATATTTTGTATAACCATATATTAAAAATACATTAATTATTAATGTTTGAGTGAGACATATTTCACTTTCATTAAAATAAAATAAATTAAAGCTCTTAATCATATCCAAGTGCATTAAAATGGATTCAATTTCGTCCCAAATATTCCTTAGGACGAAATATAATTGTCCAATTATATTAAGACAAGTGTTATGGTAATTTGTAATTTTATATTTACCCTTAATTACTAGATTTACGTTTAACTGTGGTAAATAAAATTTATAGTAGTTACTATTCATAGTGCCCAAAAATAAAAAAGTATCCTATTAACATAATTTGGACGTACTAATTCAAAATATTGAATCCATTTTACCAAATTAAAATCACAGAAGTTTAGGAAATTAATTTAAAATTAATCCCGTTGTTAAGAAAACGAGTTTTATAAGTTAAAACATTGCAAAGGATTTAAATGATTTTACTAATGAATTCAATGTAAAATCAATTATAATGACGTAAATTATATTAAATGGTAAAAATATATTCTATTTACACTCTTAAACCATTCAATATTATAATTTATCCACAATAATTTTTACGATGAAAAAATATATTTTTAATTAAAATATATCTTGTTTTTACAATTCATTAAAATATGAAACTTATCAGAATATTATGAAAAATTTATCCAAAGTAAATTTTTATATCCTGATTCTAGAGAAATGGTTTTTGTCATATTGATCTTATAAAAATTTCAAAAACTTGATTTATTGTGGGTGCACCATTAAAAGGTTGAAAAACTTCATTTTTTTTAAAATAATTATTTATCCTGAAAATTTTATTTTGTTCTCATACCATGTTCTAGAAAATGTGTAAGATGAATAATAATTTTATAAAATTAAAAATTTAGTTAATAATATTCATGACGTCTAGTCCATAATTATATTAGAACAATATATCATTTTTCAATGAAACCCGATATTACGTACAACACACGTTATCTAGGAAGGTCGCTCTTACGTGCAACACAAGAGAATAATAGTGATGAATATACTAAAAGCTAATACGGTTTTGCGTATAGCGCAAGATAATATTGGTGTAGCGTACAACACAGGTCATCAAAGAAATTAAAAGAATATTTCTTAAAAAATCTATGGGTGTTCACCTTAACTGCTGACACTTGTGTTTTTCTAGGACTGGTCATTTTAATTATATTTTTTATGGATGAATAATACATCTATATCCTTATTCTAGTAGGATTGATATCACCTTCTTATATCTTGTGACATAAGGATATTCTTTGTGCCACAACTTAATTTATTTCTTATATATTTTTAGTTGATGAATTGATCCATGACGCAAGACTTAAAACGTGACCTACTATAATATACAAACCTATGAAAAAATGCTTCTCATAAAACTAAATCCCAACTTGAATCACATTATCATGGTTATATGTAAAAAATTGAATCAAAATCTGCGCTAATTATATTTTTCATTCATTTATATCATCATATGATTGTTCTAAAATATTTTCATTTGAAAATCATATTCCAATAGAACAAAAGTCCTTATTTTCATAAAATGCATCATGGTTTATTAGACATAAAATGGATCATTTATTAAAAATGATACGATTTTCATATATTTTAAGAATAGAATAACCCTGAAAAATATCATATTTCAATTCACCATAATTTAACCTTTATGAAAACTCCATTGATTATACATTAAAAGTAACTCGAAATATATCAATGTTCTGAACATATTGTTTCACAATTTAAGGATCATTATATTATTTATTTAATATTGTATCACATTATTTTGTGATGTTTTTATCCATTAATTACAATTCAATAATCAACCAAATTAATTATTTCTTTGAATCTTAACATCTATATTTTTTTACTTATTTACGTCAGCATATATTTGAATTTTTTTAGGTTTATTTTATTACATCTCTCATAAATGTATATGCATGTAAATACGCCTAATTATCATACATAAATATTTAATTTTAATATATAAATATTAATTACATAACATAATGATCCATGCTAGATTCATTTTGGTCTAGTACCATTGGAAACATTGACACTTAAACAAGTAGTCTATAAGTGATCTACGTCACCTACCAAAAAGTTATTTAAAACAACATCTATTCTTCGAAATATCATACATTATAGTTTTCATTATATCCGAGGTAAATGAAACATAAGAAAGGGTGAGATTAGAATCATAATAAGGGTAGATAAGGTATATATCAATATAACATGAGCATATGAGTACAATAACAAGAGATTAACATATTAAAACCATAACAAGCTTATCATATATCATAAAAATGAGTCATGGAATAAATCATGTCAATTAATAATAAATAAATCTTAATGGAATAAAGAACATTATCCATGATAGCATAATAGAAGTATAATACATAGATTTGTGTCATCTAAACAGGCCTAGAAAATCTTGTGTCATGGAAAGCCACTAAGTCATTAATGACATGTCAAACTCAGGCTGACCACCCATGCACCTACTTCAGGCTCGGGATAACCTCTCATGTATACATTTTGTGCTTGGGATAATCTCCTTTTTACCCTCTTTTAGGATTGGGATAATTTACTCTATAACCTTTGAGATCATATAACTTTTATCATTAATGAATGCATTGGAGAGAGATATAGGTCCCACCTATCACTTAATCCATATATTCATGTTCCATGATATCATAATGACTGTATCATAACACAACCCATTGAAAGGAAATGAGTTTCATAAAAATTACACCATCATGAAAGCAAATCATCAAGAGAAATAATAAGGATAGTAAAATTGTATAATATTCTCATTAAATCTTATATAACATAAAAAGATATCATCTTAGGTGGAAAATAATTTCGAAAGATCAATTGGAATATTTCTTAAGGAAATAATATTATAATTTTGAAAATAAGCATTTCCAAAAATAAAGTTCAAAAACATTTTGAATATAATTTTCATTTAAAATTACATTTTAAAATTATAATGGAATCTTCAAATAAAATATTGGTAATTATTTGGGGAGATTCTATTCATTCTATACAAGATAAGAATAATATTCTTTTAAGATTTTCGGTAAAAAACAAACAGACCTTATTTAGATAATAAAAAAACATTTCATTTTATACTAACTTTTTATATTTCAAACATCGGTAAATATTTATTTAATTAATAATAAGAGTATTTATTTTGATATTTTTAGAAATAATAAACGTTCAGAAAAATGTGTTTTGGATGAAGAGAAATATAAACCGTATTTTGTATCAAAAATATTATTTGATAATTTTAAGTTAAAAAGATATTAAAAATGGCACTATTAGTTTAAAATTTTATGAATTATTAAAGGATAATAAAATAAAAGTGTTTATTGAGATATAGATCAGAATATTTCGTGATTCGATGCATAATCTTAAACAATTTTGATAAATCATAATATTGTAATATAAAATCTTTTTCACTTCGGTAACATTTATATTATTAGAAAAATTAAAGAATAAAATCAAATGAAACATTTAAATATCCTTAATAGAATTATATTCATTATATAACATGTATATGTGGAAGTTTATACAGGTCATAAAATATGTTAGGTGTATGACATAATTAATGTCCCAAAGAATTAAAAATAAGATAAAATTATCTTCTCAATTTTGAAATATTTTGAATCATAATCCCTAATAATGAAGGATTTCAAACCAAAAAATAAATATCATTAGATTAATTATATTCATGAAATTAAATTTAAAATGGAAATTATATACACAACATAAAATAAATGAGGGTTGAGTAAACAAATGCCTCCCTAAGAAAAGTGACAAGAAATACCCTACATTAAGTCTTGACTCATTTTGTACATGTTAGAACCCCATGTATAGTAAATATATGTTTATTATACAATTATTATATAAAATTAATTATATGTTTTTACCATTTATGTTTAACTTATAACATTTTTTTACACATTTATTAATAATTCTTTGTTAAAATCACGTTTCAGATAATAACCACTTTGTTTTCAAGTGTATCTAATTTTTTATTTTCATTCCCATTAAATTTATCACATTTCCATAATCTGAATGATTATAAAAATTATATAAATATAATATATATTAATTATATTTTTATTTATATTAATTTATAAAATATAGTGATAGGAAATGTAATACATCATCCATGAAGATGGTAGATTGTTCATATGCATGAATGTTGTTTCCATTTTATCAGTGGATTAGAGGAAATATTGTTAAATTACATATATTCATTATATAATAAAATTTATGTAATATATATATATATATATATAATATTTTATGTCAAACCTATCCTTATTACCTTCCATGCAAGGCGTATGTGAAGAATGAATCACATCGCTTTGTGAGGCAGCATCCAGCCGTACACAAGAGCGACGTCAACATATTCCCACATAGTAGAAAGTAAGTAGGTATATGTGATATAGTAATTACATAAATATAAATATGTTACATATCTAATATATATTTATTTAATCTATCCTTTTTACTATCTATGTAAAATATAAATGAAAACCCACAACATCAGTTCACCGGGCCATAATCCCCCATAGACATGAGTGACATTATTGTATCCCAAAAGGAATGGAGGTAAAACAAATTTACATGGTATTATAAATAAACAGATATAATAATATCATAAATTTCATATATAAACATTAAATCAATTGTTACATCCAATCGTTTGCGGTGGGGATGAAAAATGAATAACATCGGTTTGCGAGGTAGTAGTCTATTGTATCCTTGAATGGTGATTTCATATCCCATTTACTAGAAGAGGATTTGAATTTAGGTTTTTACATTAAAAATTTAAAATATAATTATATTGGATATATTTTTGTTATTATCTTTCCATATTTTGATAATATTAATGTAGGTTGAATAAGAAATAAAACAAAAAATGCACATCTTGGAATTTTACATCTTCTTTGGAGAGACTCTTTTGGTTTATACCTAATTACATATTTGGAGAGGTTCCTAACGAAAAATATTCCTTGGATTAGGGGAGTTAATTAAGGAATTCAATTGGGTGTGGATGTGTTTATCCAAATTTTTTTTGAGGTTTGAAGAGGGGAGGAGAGGGGGTGGCCTTTTATAAGTGAGGTGAGTGGCACACATGTAATTTCTGAAAAGAAAAAGGTGTACCCATGTTTTTCTCATTAAA
Organism: Viscum album; assembly: GCA_963277665.1. Classification (NCBI taxonomy): domain Eukaryota; kingdom Viridiplantae; phylum Streptophyta; class Magnoliopsida; order Santalales; family Viscaceae; genus Viscum; species Viscum album. The sequence goes on along the minus strand of OY728120.1, from coordinate 1,757,508,813 downwards.
AAGTGTCAAAATGGGAAATTATCAAATATTTGTTGTGATATGGTCTAAATATTTCAATAAAGGGGATTGAAATGTTTATTTTTCATTTTACCCTTTATTTTTTAGTTTAAACCCTCGTTAAACCAATTTTAACCACAACTAATGTTATTTATTTTTACCATATTTACAAATAATTTTGGTAAAAATTTACATGAAATTAATAGATATTAAAAACTATGATTAATAAAAAAATATTGAATATATTTTTCAAATTTCCATTCATTTATGTGGGAAAAATAAATTTTTAAATAATCACTTAGATGCGATGAACATGTAGTGTTTTAAAGAGAAATGTTTTTAAAGATTAATTTTTTTTAATAAAAAATCAATATAAAATTTATTTTAATGAAAAAAATTGAATTACTATGGATATGAATTATCTAATTTAACTTTTAAACAAATATTATGTAATTTTTATATTTTTAAAATATTTAATAGATAAATATCATTCTTCATAAAAACAAATATTTTTCACTTTTCAAGTAAACATATAACTTTTCATAAAATTCTCAAAAAATTCACTCCAATATAATTTTTATGCGATGGTTTCATAAATAAATTTTATATTTAAAAAATGTTCAAATATTGTAAAAATCAATTTTAAAATAAGTGTGAAAAAAGAAAAAAAAACTACATTATAGGAAAATACAGTTTTAATAGTAAAGTTGTTTTTATTAAATTATATTTTCTATCAAACACATATTATTAATGTTAAATTTTTTATTTAATATATTTAATATATTAAATATATATTAGATTTTAATCATTAAACAAAAGGTTTTTCAATTTATTAATGTAAAACATGTCTGTGTGCATAAATATTGTTTTTGAAAAAGGGATTTCATTTTTTTCAAATGGCTTTTATTTTCTTTTATAATCAATTATTAACTAAATAATTATTTATATATATGTGTGTGTGTCTTTGTGTAAACAATATTTTAATAATTTAGTTAATCCTATTCATACCCACCATTCCATATGCTAGAAGATGACTGCCACATTAAACAATAATATTTCAGTAGTACGTTACGTTTCGTTTACACTCGGTACTACTTATAAGATAAGATACTTGTAGTGTTTCATGTAAAACAAGAAAAAATATACATTGTGTGTAACAAAATATAATCATGGTTTTGTGTGTAATGAAATATGTTGATAATATTAAATTTATATGAAGTAAAATCTCCCAAAATCTCAGGATGATACATTCTACCCACCTAAAAATTGAAATTTTCCATTGAAATTCATCACTTTGGTATCAATATCTATGGATAGTTATGCCCCATTACATCCAATGTTTCTCACATAGCATCCTAAAGATTGTGGTTTCACCCCAAAACATTGACCAGTTTATTTTTCATATTTCATAATACATTCATTGATCTAGATTGTTTGCGAGTTGTTTTTCGTAGGAAAGAACATGCTCCAATGCAACAAACTTTGAGTTATGTATATGGGATGAATCATGTATGTATTCTTTAGAAGAGTACATAAAGTAAATCACGATCCTAAGAAAGTTTCAGTGTAAATTACAATAGATAATATTCAGTCTATATATGATCCAGAATTTAAAAGGGACTGATATACCCAAGGTTTTGTTTTCCCTTATTTATTCCATGGATAAATTCCCAGATACACCTGATCACGAGTTTAAAATTATATATCACATTGAAAATTATTAGTATAACATTTATACCTACTTTATACCTCCCTTATGTGTTTCTGGATTGCTCTTACCGTCTCTAATATTTTATTATCTAGATTAGGTCCTAATTTCTTTATTTTCGAAACATCATTAAAGTACATTGGAGTTTGACACTTCTTTTTATAATGGGTTTCAAAAGGATCAATCTGATAGATGAAATGAAAGTTTTTATTTTATGAAAACTGAACTATAGAATTTTTTTATCCAACCCACTACAAAAGCCATAGTATAAAATCATAAAATATCCTCTAGGGTATGAATTGTTTTCTCAGACTGGCTATTTGTATGAGAATAGTATGTAGTACTAAAACTCAATTCCATATCAAGATCTTGTTTAGGGATTCACCACAACCTTAAGGTTTGGATAAAAATCCATTAAAATTATATTTGGTAAACCATGAAGCCATACCACATCCTTAAAATATATTCTGGAGAGTAGACCCAGAGAAAAACCATCTCTAATAACAACTAAGTGTGCTGAATACATAAGGAAATCAACATAAACCCATAATTACCTTAATATAAAAAAAATAAGATAATCCATAATTTTTACTTATAACATTAATAATATTCCATCAATGTTTAACTGCATTCTTACTCAAATAACTCATTCAACAAAACATATTCCAAACCAAAAGTTTTTATTTCAATAAATGTGTCTTAAAATATTCTTAATCTTGGTAAACTTTCATCTCATAAAACCTAGAAAGGGGTTTTAGGGACATTGTACATATAATTAACCTTATGTTCACAAACATAAGCTCTTATCCATAAATCTTATGTTAATCATACATGGAGTCATATAAACTAACCTAATTAATTCACCCATTATTCTTTATATGTGATCTTTTCATATAAAAAAGATTTTTATTGGAAGAATGGGTACATCCTTATACTAATACAATATGAAATGTGATTTAATTTTTTTAGAGTCTATTTAGATGGAGATAATTTCATGAAATTTCACTAAAGGATAAACTATAAGACTTTCATAGGGATCATTTATACAAAATCAAATATGAAATTCACAACTAATGTGGGGATGAAAATTTTTCCACAATTACTATGATTCCCTTAATTCATTATGATTTCATAATATTTCCCTTTATACTTTGAGTTCAAAAGTCATTGTGTCTTATAATCCACATAATCCCTTGGATTGGGGAGTTGAATCACATATTTAGACAACACCTTTCTCTAGAATCATTGGTGTGTGGGTCATGCTTTATGTGGAGAATTTTATCTATATGAATCAATAAGTAATTTATTCCAATCACTTCGGAATTCATCCACACAATGAAATTAATTTCCACACATAAAATATTTAGTAGTCCCATTAAGACTATTTCCTCCACGTTTCCTTCCACAATTTGAGCGTTAATTAAATATCATGTTCTTCTGTCCATGATTTATAGAGTTTCCATTAAATGCCATATTTCATGTCTTATAAAAAAATGATTGATGGGGAACTTCTATCTCCATTCCAACCTTGATAGAACATTAAATGATTTCATAATTGCAACCAAAGTTCATTATGGATAATTCACTTTGAGACTATTTCAAATCAATGGAATAATTTACAAAAAATTATTTCAATTTGGTTATAATATTGAAAATTTACCTTTTTATCCTTGTAAAATATTCCTTATATGTACCAACACAGTCACCACTATTTTGTTTGAACTTATTAAATACATATTCTAATTTCTGTGAATAATATAGGGTGTGTATTTATTGAAAATTAGATCTCATGCTCATCCTAGTCCGTGGAGTCAATTTCTACCCCTTGGCATCTCTTATTAGTAAGGTCCCAGAATTAATTAGCTTCACATACCAAATCCTAAAAAACAATATGACAACATTTTCTTGTTTCGAGAACTGGAGAATAAAAAAGATCTTCCAAATAGTGCTAATCCACCACTCATATACATGTGGATTGGAATACCCATAAAAATATGGTAGATATTTTCTTTTAAATGATTCAACAAAATGGTATCCCTTACATTGATAATTTATAAGATTAAAACGGTTCATGGATTTATAAAGTTGTGGGAGTATAACATTGATATTTTTCATTCCCACTCCCATAACATTTGACAACTGTATAGGGATATCATTTCATTTCCCACCATAGTAATCATTAACATGATTCCTTTGGGTTCCATCGATTGAATAAAACCAAAAATCACACTGTAAGAAACAATAATAATAGTGGGGAACCGAATAATATTGAAAAATATCTTATAGGATATCTAAATCAAGACACATATTTTTAATCTATGAAACCTTCCGTTCAACCTGGGTAATTCAATGTCATCATATATTTAAATCCATTATGATGGAAGATAATGATATTATTAATTCCCATATAATATACCATGGGATTGTCAAACCATGTGTGTAGAAAGGATCATTTTCATGCACATTGTGATGATGGAATCTAGCAAAATACATGCTTTTTATGTTATTATTATTCGGTTCCTCTATTATAAACTATATCCACTTATAGCATCCAGTCAGGGATTTAATTTCATGAACACCACATTCTCTATCCTTCACCAAAATTCATGTATATTTTTCTGTAATTTGACTCATACTTAAACATATACTAAAAAATATACCTATACATATCTACATAAAAAACCCTATGGGTATCACTAATTTTTTCTCATCCTAGTTTATATAGGTGAACTGATCCTTGATTTGATACCAATTGTAATGACCCACACTTATCATACATAAATTTTATGTATTAACAGACAAATATTCATTACATAACATAACAGTCAACACCAAAATCATTTAGTTCTATTTCCTTTAGAAACAGAGACATATAAAAAACTGGTATATAAGTGAGCTAAACCATATTCCATTATGTTCTTCATAACTAGATCACTTATTAGAGTATCATACATATTACCTTTCTATATATCATGCGGTATGGAAACATAAAAATTGGTGAGCTCAGATGCTATGTATGGATAAAAAATAGGGATATCAATATAATATGTTTATATGGGTATGTGAACATGAGAATAAAAATTTAAAACAAATTCATTCATATCATAGATCAAAAACACAGGTCATGGAATAAATATTTATTCTTTGTAAGACAAAATCAAAATGGAATGAAAGAACATGAGGCATCAAGACTAACAATAGAAGATGACATAGATTTGTGGCATATACATAATCATAGATAATATTTTGTCAAGGATACCGACCAAGACATTTATAACATGTTAGGCTCGAACAGACCACCCTGGTACCTGGTTCAGGGCTTGGATAACCTCATGTGTACCCTCTTTTGTGTTTGTTATAACCTCTCTTGTTCCATATTTTGGGTTTAGGTAAAACATTTGTAACCTTTGAGCTCAAATAATTCTAATCAATACCTTATTTATAGAAGATAGATATAGGTCCCACCCATCAGATAATCTATATTTTTATATAACACAAGATCGTAATGATTTTATTATAACATTTCCCATAGAAAGGAAATGGGCATCATTGCCATCTCTTCATCATAATCATAAGTCATCTTGAGTATGAATAAGGATTGTATAATTGGATCTTGGATCATATCACCAGTAATACATAAGTAACATCAAAGGATATAAAATTGAATTGAATTTTTTTAATAATCGAGCGTGACTTTTATTGTGGAAAATTACATTTCTAATTTGAAAATCACGTTTTCATTTTGAAAATTATATTTTTAGAAAAGAAAATTCACCAAAATATTGAAAATAAAATTTTGGAATATTAAATTTTAAACATATAATGTTATCTTAAAAGAATATATGGTTTATGAAAATAAAAAATATTCTTCATAACCTACACATTAAAAAAAATTACTTTCAAAATTTTAGTAATAAAATAATGGGCCCTGTTAGAAATAATACACGAATTTATATTATAAAAAATTATGTAAAAGCTAAAAAATGGGTCAAAATATCTTTTAAAAATAAAAATAGAATCAAAAATTTTGAAACTATTTTTTAAAAACATGATGATAGAAGTGAAATGGTTTTCATTCGAAGAGAGTGATAAAGTAAAAATTAGTTAAATATATCTCTTAATCATTTTAAGTATCAAAGAGAGGAAAATGGAAATATTAAAAGAAAATTTCATGAATAACAATATTGTGATAAATAAAATTAATTTAATGAGATAGTGATTATAATATTTTATTATTAGAAGCATAATCATGAATAATCCGAATAAAAGATGAGATTGTAACATAAAATCATTACCATTTTAGAAACATTTGTATCATAAGCCTCATGAAAGGATAAATATCAATGAAACTTATGTATATAATTTACAAAAGTATACTCATGATATAACTTATCAAAGGTGAAGTATATATACCTCATAAAAGGTAGTAGGTCTAGAACATAACAAATGTCCCAAAAAAGACAAATTGACAGAAAAACACATTAACGATTTAGTAATCTTTTGAATCATTAACACCAATAAAAAATAACATTAAATAAAACATTAAATATCATTATATTAATGATATTTATGATATAACATGTAAAATGGGAAATATATAAACCCCACAATAGAAATGAGTAGTTAATTGAAATATGTATTCCATAAATAAAAGGGACTACAAATCATTTATCTTAAGTGTTGATTTCCTTTATAAAAGTTATAAACATAGGTATAATAAATATATTTTTATTTTAAAAATATTATGAATCTGAAATAATATATACAATACAATATTTATTTACTTACGACCTTCTATCACCATTTTTTAACATTTCCTTTTCAAAATCACATTTCATATAATAACAACTTTGATTTTCATATATGAATTGATTAATTATTTTTTGGTACTACTAATTTAAACAATTTTTCAAGATATATATAATTTTAACCATGATATAAATATTATATATATTCATTATATATATTATTATAGAAATTTAGAAATGTTTGAGATAGAAACTAAAATACACCTTTCATGGAGAAAAGAGGTCATACCTAAACATGAATGACATTACTTTTTTCTCGATAGAATGAATGAAATAATGAATAATAATATATTACCATTATAAAATCACTAATATTTCATATACATATGTATATCACATATTTTTATTTAAACATATCCTTATTACCTTGTTTCAGTGGGATTTTGTGGTGTGGAATGGGTTTCACTCGTCACGTTACCCTTGATTCTTTTCATAGAAATTCCCAATTTTCCGCCATTTGTAGAGGGGTATAGACCTGATTTCCAAAGCCTAGCAGTCATCAAGGTTTTTAGGCCCAATGACTCTTAATGACTCACATTTATCGATTGGAGATGAGGTCTGGCTCTTCTCATGCTTTTTCAGGGAATGGTTGCCTACTGTGAGACTCTCTTATAGATTTAAGACCTGTGTGTGGAACTATTTCTAATCCAAATGTGGGACCGATTACCATAAAAAAGAGATATGGGATAACACTATTTTCATGTGATAGGCTAGGATCTGTTTTTTGAATCCATCTGTATGTATCCTGGTTTCTTCGTCATTTTACAGTAATGATCGGTCACTTATATATCGAAACCATATAAACACATTTCTCATTCTATAATCCCTTTAATGGAGGTTGTTGATATTATGAATATGGGATTGATCCATTATGAGGCATCCTACATATATTTGTTATTGTTGGAATAAAAACCCATGTAGTTCAGTTGATTCGTGCTGTTTAATTTCATGCATTATGAATTTTAAAAAGATTGAAAATTAATTTCTAATTACTTGTTAGTTCCACCCTCTAAGTCCATGTGAGCCACACTCATTTTGAGAAACATGTGGGAGTGCATAATCAACCTCATGGAATATGGATATGGGATCTACATATTGGGATAGTCCATCGAATGTTTGATATGGAGATCAGGCCTTTAAGGGGTCACTACTACAATAAACAGACAAAGGGAAGTGCTACCCCTTTATCAGCGCTAAAAAAAGTAATGATAAATGGGACACCTTTATCAGTGATTTTTTAGTAGCGCTGATTAAGGGGGGATTTATCTTCTCTTTTTACTACTGGTGATAAATTTAAAGTTTAAAAAAATCATGAAAAATAAATTATTGTTATATATTTATATTTATATTTATATAAATATAATATAAATTTTTTAAATATGTTTTAGATACGTATAAATAGACTATTAAATTTAATATATACGTACATTAATGAAAACTGCTTCAAAATATTTTAAAAAAATTTATTAATTAATAATATGCTAATTATTATTGATTAAATATCATTTAATAACAATTTGAAGACACAAAAAATTAAAACAACAAATAAAATATCTAAAATAAGTTTAAAATGTAACTCAAACTTCCAACAGCCATAACATTTAATCTGGCTGTCCGTTTGAGATCTACAACATATCAAATCAAAGCCTGCGACGATCTTTACACTCTAGTGACCGAAAAAAAGCCACTTTCATATTTTTTGAGGCCAAAAAATGCCAATAAGTCCTCAAAAATTAGTTCTTAGTCGGGATAAACCAATTTTTTATCATTCGAATAGGTATAACATCTGATCCAGATGTCCGTTAGCCCTGTACCACATATTATATCGAAGATTGTTTCATTTTCATTGATTTGACTAGTTGTGGAGTTAAAATGGGCTTCTAGATTATAAGTTATGATATTTTTAACATTCTATGGCTTTTCAAATACACATATATATATATATATGTATTTATTTTTAAATATATAGGTGTCTGTGTGTGTGTTTGTTGTATAAATGTATGTATGTATGTATTTAATTAATTATAAACACACATAAAAAAATATTTTATAAATTTATTTAAAACTAATCTGGTAAGTATATATTAATATACAAATAAATATATGGATAAAAAATTATAACACAAAATATATATATAACTAAATATATATATATATATTAATGTACGAATGAATCTATATATATATACTAATATATTAATATGAATCTATATCAATATATGAATAAATATAACTATATATATATATATATTGATATATTATTAAATAGTGAAAAAATAAGAAATAGCTTAGTGGTAAAGGTGGAACAGAAAAAGGGGGAGGTTGCAGGTTCGAGTTTGGGTGGAAGCGCAAAGGGGTGCGTGCGTGTGAGGATGCACGGGGAGGGAGGCATGTGGGAGACCTCCTAGCGCTGATAAAGGGGGGGTCAAGCACTGTTAAAATCTCTCCCTGCATTATTTAATTTTCATTTTATTTTTTTTAATTTTTATTGACTTTTATCAGCGCTTTTTAGAACTGGGGATAAAGGTCCCTTTTATCAGTGCTTAAAAAAGTGCTGATAAATGGGTCTTTTATAGGTGCTTTTTCTAAAACTGATAAAATTGGCATTTATCAGCGCTTTTCGGAGCACTGATAAAAGGGACCCCCCCCTATATTAGATATGAGCTTTACAATGCTTTTTTAAAGCTCTTAAAGCCCATTTTGGGCGCTGATATAAGCCATTTTGTAGTTCTGGGGTGTTCTATGTATTACAGTTATCACGAGAATCAGAGCCATCATTGTTCTCTTGGAGATTTTTTGGCATACACAATGAGGATTCCCTAGTAAATAGGCTTTTTATGCATGATGATGTGTTTGTTGCACCCCCCAAATACCACATGATCCATGCTCATTGTGAGAAACAACAAGGAGTGTATGATTAACCACATGGCTTATGGATATGGTATCTTTGTATTGGGTAAGTCCATGGATTGTTTGATATGGAGATCAAGACTTTAAAGGGTATCCTATGTATCCCAGTTATGGAGGGAATCCGAGGTTTCATTTTCCCCTCAAAGATGTTGGGGCTTACACACTGAGGATGCCTGGGTGAATAGGTGTTTTATGCCTAATGAGGTGTTCGTTGCATCACCCTAATCCCACATGATCCATGATCATTATGATAAACAATGGGGATTTCATGATTAGACTCATGGTATATGGATATGGGATATGTGTGTTTAGGGTGTCCTTAGAATGTTTGATGTTGATCTCAGGGCTCTAAGGGGGTGTTCTATGTATCCTAGTTATGGAGTGAATCTGAGTCCTCGTAGTTATATTGGAGATGGTAGGGCTTACACATAATGGTTGCATAGGTTAATAGGAATTATTATCTGTATAGTGTATCATGATCCTATTGGAAAACCATGGAGTTCATCACATGACATGTGTCGACACATGTGGATGTTGTCATAAGAGCCATGGTAGTGTGATCCAAGGGGTGTCGTGTGTCTTGGCTGACACCTTGAGGACATCAAGAGACAAGTCTGACATGTCCAAGGGGTGTAAGATGTCTTTTACTACACCTTGGGGAGACATCATGTGACCAGAACAACATTTCTAAGGGTATCACATGTCTTCACTGACATGTCAGGGAGACATCGTGGGTCCAGGCCGAGATGTCTAGAGGGTACAAAATGATAGATGGATTTTCATGTCAATATGTGTTGACGAGGATCAGTTGACATGGGACAGTGGTATTATTTGAGTCAGGAATCATGTTATGAGGACATCACTAGTCCAAAGTGACAAACCGAGAGGGTTTTAGGATCTAATTGTTGCTCACGAATGGTCCACAAGACTTGTCCCGACATGTTTGGAGCATCCTTTGTATTCCAGATGACATGTTTAAGGGATGTCGAAAGGTATGGGTGGTGTGACTTGGTACCATTTCATGTTCTTCATTAACATATTTGAGGCACACAGAGGTCCATGATCATGTATTCTGCTTTATTTTCCATCTTCAAATCCATGTTTTTGACCTTGTATTGCGAGTTCCTTGGATAGGTTCAGTGTTAATTATTCTGGGTCACACGTGATCTGGTGGACATGAAATATGATATTTGGCATGTCTCTCTAGAATAACATTGTGTGGTCATTTATTAATCATGTGAAATAATTTATTCTAGGCTCATGACTTCTATAGGGGTCCACCAGTGTATTACCTGGAAGAAAGTCAGTCGGTCGCACGTTCAGATTTGTGGCGATGCCTAAAGTCTGAGTGCCGATGTGTGTAGCGATGGTCTAGGTCCAAAGTTATATCATTTTATCCAAAAAACAATGATCCAAAGAACTGAACCCTTTTTATGAGTTTGAGTATATATTTTATATGCATATCCATCCACAATCTCATAGGTTTGTGTAGGGGATCTGGCATGAGTTCTAGATGGAATCGATGTGGGGTCTAGAATTACACAGTTTGGTGAGTCTCTTCAGTTGACTAGATCAAGGACACCACCTAATTTTTAGTTTCCATAAGTCCATCCATACCTTATCAATTAATTATAACTATTGAGGAATTGTACATTGAAGCACATCCATGTCGTCATGTTAATATATCCAAGCTTCTTCACGATATACGAATGTCTGTCAGAAGTCATTCACGAGTCCTTGTAAGACTTGTCTCAGGGTCTTGTGGGACCACACCATGGGTTAGCTGGGCAGATCGCATGCACTTCATTTACCACGAACCCTTATCACCTGCTCCTTTCCTCCATCCTTTATTTTATGTAATGATGGTCGAAAATCATGTGATATTGAGTGTTTCAAATTGAGGGTATTTCCACTATTTTTAGAGATGCATCATGTTAAAAATATGGGTCCTATGGAATACGATCCTTTTTGTGGAAAATTCATTGAGCCCAAGGGCTTCTGTGTGGTAAGGAATGCATGTTACCAAGGTATCTTGGTGTTTCATAGTTCATCAGGGGAACCCCACATGTCTTTTAGCGATCATGGACCGTGTTTTATTCCAATTTTTATATCTGCTTTTTTTTAATTTCACAAAGTTATGGGGTCATGAGGGATTTCATGATCAATGTCTAGGTTTTAAGATCAATTTTTGGGTGATGTCGTCCATGACCAATATGGGGCATAGGGAGATTATGTGAGCTTTTATGGGACATGCCTTTACATCTATCTTTAGTGCAACACAGAGTTATTTGGACTCATGTGAAGGCTTCCGAGAGGAAAGGATAATAATCCAAAAGGGAATCATGAGGTGAGAAATTTATGGAAACACAGTCCTGAAATTTTTTACACATCAATTGAATGTGTGTGTTTCATGTCCTTTAGGTGCCACATTCACCACTCACCTCCTCCCTTTTGATCTCCTTTGTTTTACGTGACATGGGTTGGGAGGAATGCATATTTTCTAGAGTAATATCTTTTATTTTAGAAGATTTTATAGTTCTCTCTAACGAGAAAATGGGGATCATATGAGATTGCACAAGTATTAGGGAAAAAACCATGTGTTTGTCCTTTGAGTGTCCTAGAATTGTCCAGAGGTTTCCATGGGGTTCGGATGACAAGCTGAAGGGGTTTTGCAAGGGGCACCAGACATGTCATGGTGGGTTGCATTTCATATAAGGAAAACCACATGTCCTTCAGTGACCTAGAGACTATCTTTCCTCTTACTTTTCTCCTTTATTCATTTTGATTAAGGATCCAAGGTATCAGGTGAAGGATTGGATATCATCAATGGAATATTTTATGGCCAATGATGATTTGGTGTTGGATATATTAGACCGCCGAGGGTCTCTTTCTTGGAATGTTTTCTCCCTTTATTTTTGAAGTATTATCGATGGTTTGTGAGATTTTTTCCAATGATAACCCATATGGCCTGGGGGATTCTCATCTAGCTGTAACCATTCGACCATTGGTGAAGAAGTTTTCTTGTTGGGAATGGATCCATGTGAGTTATTAGGGGTTAGGCACCTTGTGTGGAGACTTCATGTAACCTTGATGTGGTCATGAAATCATGAGTCTTTAACCTTCCTCTTCTTCCTTCCTCTCGTGGGGAAATAATATCCACATTAAAATGTTTCTTCCTTTATGGTTTTGTTGATGCTGATTTAGTGGGTGTCAACAAATTCACCCCCTCAAGAGCGATGCCCGATAGGATACAGAATTAGTCCAAAGGAAAACTAAATCCCCACTAGAGTCCTTGGTGGTGTTGTGATCCCATGCTTTTAGGTGACATTTGGTTTACTGGGTGACATTTGGTATTCTGTGAACAAATTATATATAGCAGGGTGGAGGACACTTTATTCTACCAGTCACCTCTATTTCTATTGTGCTCCCCCAACATACTGGTCACAAGAGCTTACTCCAAACCATGATCATGATTCCTGACTATGAGTCTACATCAGGAGTCCTGACTTTGAGGCTTGATCTCGTGTAAGACTAGTTTCACTCGGACACTCATCTGTCTCTAACAGAGACTAAGCTTCAGTAATTCCATAAACATATGAGGATGTCATGAGGACAATGTGAGTTCTTCAGGCTCGACCTCTTGACCAATTTCATGTAACCATGTCCATGTCTTGTGATTGCAAGCCTCTAAGGAGGTCAAGCGATTCCCTTGGGGCCTTGCAGTGGTTTTGCACCCCATGAGTCTTTTGGAGACCAGGTGGGTCGTGAACTCCTTGATTGGGCTTGCAAACCCTTGGCTGGGTTTTATGATGACCATGATTCTATCTGGGAATTCTCATGCCTTTATATTTTGTCAAAACAATATATTTTTCACCTGACATGTGCCACTTAATTATCTTTCAAGTGGATTTTGGATCCCATGAAGGTTCCTTGACTGTAGAAAATTAAATGTCCATTCTTTCTAGGAATCATAACGTCGATCCTCTCTATTGTGTGCATACTGATATCCAGATTTTGTGAAAGTTACTTTTTCCCGGCATAAATTATTACACCCTATATGACCTAATTACATTTTATGCATTTGGTCAGGTGTAAGATGTATCTATTCCTTCACCACACTTGAACTTTCCCTGTCGTTGGGTGTTTAGTTCCTCTGACTGTGTTCATATGATGATTACCAAGGATGGTCAACTAGAAATTGCCCAACATTAGGGCTTATCCTACCTATTGGTCAACTCCCACCTAAGCCCGAATGGTCATGATCTTTCCCAAAACCATTTTTCTCAGAGCTATTCAAAAATATTTACTTCTTCCCAAAACGCTCTATGTGGTGGGTGGTACTCCATGTGGGACCTTCTCCTTTGTGGAAACTTCTCTGATGAATAGCTATGGACAACCTGGGTATGATAAAGTTGTTTTTAATTTATTGATGATCTATACTATGTTCATATTTATAAAACCATGTGGATATATCAGTTCATAGTATATTTCCAACCTAACTTCCCTTGAGGAATGATTTGTTGTTGGTGCCCTGGGATAAATGCATTCCACATTCCCCATGGAGAGGTGGGAATCAACCTATGGGATATAAATTATTTGGTTGGAATCTGTCCTCATGGAGATATTTATGATGAGTTCCTCCCTATTGAAAACATTTGGGACAATCCTCTGTATACTTCTGATTTAGTGAATGATATTCCTGTCCTCATGAGGAAGAAACTAGAGAAATGGTTGACAGTGCACTCACTTGTTTCCTTCACTGACTGGATCAAAAACAATTTCCGTAGTAGTGGTGTCAATACAAGCATCATTATCACTCATCAATTTTCCCCCCTATATGTTCGTGATGATGTAGGGTCATATTGGGCCATTCTAGAAGTTGGGGATCATAATTCATGGGGTTATAAACTGAACAAGTAGGTTTCTCCTAAACATAGGCTAGTAGGTTTTCAACCTATGTTTCTAAATAGTTGGATGTTCCTTGCTAGAGATGTGTGCTCTAGAATCTGCAGTAGCACCATGGTAATGGTGGAATTTCCTGCATATGGGTGATTTCAGAACTTGGAGGTACCATTCATACTGTTCCAATATTAGATACTGAGTCATATCTAGCAAGGAAACAATTCATACTTAATTGGAGGTCCCCTTCAGTTTTGGTTTGGTTCAATAGGGAATTAATTTCATTTCAATGGGTACTACTATACATCCCATAATCTAGACCCCATATCCTACCCTAGACTATTGTACATATCTGGAGTTGTGCTAATGTCCCTAACCCATGCAGAGGTTAAAGGTGCACTATGCTAGTAAGAAAATTTTGACTTCTCTACCCTATGTATACCATTTAGTTCAATCATTGATGATGGTAGTGGTTATCTCTATGAGAGATCATATATGGTTTCCCTTAGGGATGGGGTCCTTGCACCCAGTGTATATAAGCTTATTTTCTGTGAACCGTACTCCCCACATTGATTTCCTAGAAAAGTTTTCTATGATAAAATGGATTTCCCCATTCAATTATCTAGTGTCTATGGTGAATGATAGCCTGGAATCATCCTCCAATTTTTGATGATACTATCTAGTGAAGACACTGTGGCTATAATTATATTTCCATAATCCAATGCATCTTCTTACCTCACCCAAGATTATTCTTGTCCCATGATGTCAACTTATCCCAATGTTGTATTAGGACATTCGGTCCGTCATGTGGATATACATCTTTTATTGATGACTCATCTTTTCATGGAATCGATGAATTCAATTAAGGATTTCGGAGATGTGTCCAAGAAATGACCTTTCTCAGATGATAGTTGGTCAGAGATCAGACCAAATTCTATTGTGGAAATCAGTTCTACAATGGAGACAAAAAATAATTCTCCTATTTAATTGGGGTGTATGGGGCCTCCTCTCCTATTTATTTATTGATTCAATTTTTTTGTGATCCTTCTTCCATACTTTGTTTTCTGATGACACTCAGTCATGTCGTAGGCTGGTTTGGGAGCGTAATGAAGACATGATTATTATGACCCATCTAGAGACATTTTTTCATCAAGGGGAGTGGCTTCTCAAACTATTCCATGATCTGGGGGCACGCGGTTTTGATCGGAAGCCTCACTTCGAAATTATGCAGTGGGTCATTCTAACTCCATGAGACCTGGCTACACAAGAGAGTAGCTTTCATGATTTTGTGAATGAGGCCTCCCTTTCCAAAAAATATTTAGAGATGATGGATGCACTAGAGAAGGAAAATCTACTATTGAATAGATTGAAATCCAAGATGGATTCTTAGACAATGTAGACATGGAGGCCTGAAGAGATGATTTCTCAATTGATGTATAATCTTTCAAAATCATCAGATTCTTTGTCCACTACTCAGAGGAGGATCAAAGATATGACTACTCTAGTAAATGTTCTTTTTCCTAAAATAGAGGTAGAGGAAGAGGGGAGTGATAAACCTCAATGATCGATTGAAAAATCCAGCCAAACACTTTACTATCTTTCTAGCCCAATTGATCATTTTTTTCATTAAAATAGTTTTCTTGCACCATAAACCATTCATTTTCACTACATTTCATTTTGTTTATGTTTTGGGAGAGGTACAAAAATATGGATATTCTAATATCCTTTCTATAATATTAATGGATGAGTTTAGTTTACTATCCAATAATCTTCCCTATATAATACATTATAATTATTTATCATTATGAATTTTTTTAAGGGCCCATCTCTCAAATGGCAACATATTAGGGTGAATGTTTTATGTATGGGGAAATCATCAGATCATGAGATATTTATAAAATGATGATCTCTTTAAATATCTATGTATTGTAGCTTGGGTGAGAAATGTCCATATATTGAGCCTCATGACAACTATCACATGATTTAGTTTAGGTTTCTTATCTCAGAAAACCTATTGATTTAGTTTATCTTCATTTATCTTGGACCTTATGTGGTTTATTTTTGTGTCTTTTAGCATTGACCTTTATTGAATATGGGGCAGGCATGCTAGAAATGACTCTAGAAACAATGGGGTGCTGATTTCTACCATGGTACTAACATGGTTCATGAGGAAATGAGTTCCATTTATGTAAAGGGAGAGATACTTCTTGATGGTGGCTTAATTCCCTTGTACGGTGGTAGTATGGATTGGAAAATCTATTCTCCACTCTTTACTAAGGGATATAGAATATTAATGGGGTGAATATGGTTGAGGGTGAAATATTATAGAATCTAGGACTACTTGGATAGTTGGAATGTGGGTTATGTAACTCACACTATAAATATATGAACTAGGTGATATAGAATGGGGTGGACATTCCAGGTATCTCCCTTAACACTATGGGGTGTAAAATTTTGAGGTGGTGTCATTGTGGCTCACAATGATTATGAGTCCATTTATACCTATCCAAGATATGTATGGTTAGTGGGTTTGAACCCTAGCATCACTATCAAGGCCATCTAAAGAGATCACATTTCCTTTCAAGGGGATAAGAAATATTTATGAATGCTAAAAAATTATGATGATGAAGTTGGTAACGGAATGAAGGCTATCTGTTCAAGGTTCTAGAAACCTAGGGAAACATAACACCTAATTAAATAGGTTGATCTTTATGCATTATGGTTTTGAATCATGATATGTGAGCCATAAAAAGGATTAAGAATGAACAATTTCTTTCTGACTTTGAGAATGATTACAAAACATGATGATGAAATGTCTTAGATATCAGATCTTATTAGATAGTCTAATATTGAGATTATTAATCACAGTACAATGTGCTTTGGTAATGAGGATGTTACGGGGAAATCACCCTGAAGGGATCCCATAATACAATTGCATTTTGGGTTCTGCCGTGATGATGTCAGGCTCACAAGAATCAAAAAACCCTTTTCACCATGCCAATATGTTTCTAGTTGGTTTTTATGATCCCCTTATATAAATATCATGGACAAGTGGAGAGATCTTTTTTCCTCTCTAGGGGAAATGAAAGAGTTGCGAAGACATGATACATTTCAGATCATAAAGTTAGATATATGGGAAATTTATGATCCAAGAAGGGTTTGAGCACCCTAAATGTTGTTCCCCCACATGTTGAACATATTCTCATTCTGAGTAGATGTGATGAATCGTTGCTATAATTATTTCCTCGACTAGGTGGTCCAGTTAGCATAGATTGGATTTTACTTGTGAATTAGATTATACCCTATGAGATTTATGCCTTATTCAATTATTCCCTAATTGTTTCCTAAACTGAAAAGGTTAAGAGTTTAGCGGCATAGTCTTGAATTTTTCTCAGGCTGCCCATTGCGGGTTATTGACCTGCCAACTTTTCATGTATCTTTCATTAGTAGTTTAATGTCTTGTAATTTGGACCATTATGTGCTTGATTTTACGGTCATATAAATTTTACCAAGGTCAGATAATTTTATGTTCATTCCACTTGGACCTAGTATGGGTTTGTTACAAAAGAGGCTCACAAGGATACCCAGGGTCAAGAGTACTCTAACATCCCTTTGAGAAGGTGATGGAGGTGTTGTAAATCATGGATCAGTGTTCTCAGGTCTTGAGTGATGATATGGGACAATCATTATAGGGATTAACAATAATAGAATGGTGTCCTGGGTTCCACCTTTGTGATGTCAAGATCACAAGAATCATAAACCCCTTTACACTAGTCCAAGATGTCTCTAGTTGGTTAGTTTAAGACCTCCCATAAATATCGTGGAAAAGCATAGTGACCTATTTTCTTCTTTAGGGGAAATGAAACTTTTCGAAAACCCAAGACACTTGATACGTTGTGTGTGGAGCATGGATTGAGGTGCTTAAAAGTATTATGGAAGTAAACAATTCACTGTAAGGCCTAGGTAAGGCTCTTGTGATCCTTTGATAAGGAGGGTGATGGATGAAAACCAACACAGTATATCATCATATAGTGAGGATATTATTCCATGATGTTTAATGTAATGTGGTAAGGATGAACTTCCATGTTGTGTAACATATTGCGGTGTGAAATCTTTCATGCATTTTAACATCATGTGGTAAGGATGTATGAACTGACTTGAAAGGTGGTAATTTTGCATATGGGAAATAGGATGAGGACTTGGGCATCACTACATATCCTATATGAATGATAATCAATCCCCATGTAGTTCTTGGAAGTTTCCATGTAGTTTTACATCATGTGGTACGGATGAAGGTGACTAGTCATAGATTGATGGGGACATTCATCACTGTGTCGTTTAAGTTCATGCGGTAATGATGCGAGAACTGATGTGAAATGTGGTAATGCTATGGTTGGGCCCAATTATGAGAACTTGGGAGTCAGTACATATCTTAGGGGGGGGGGGTAATAATCAATCCACAAGTAGTTCATGAAGGATAGTTCACTTTAACATCATTCAGCGTGGACTTACAATTATGATTTTTAACATCATGCGTTAATGATGGTGCGATGTAGTTTATTGTTGTGTTGTAGAGACATATGAAGATACATTAGGTTCATTAGATTTGGAACGTAAGATAGAGTCCCTAATGTAGATGCACAATGTGGTTCCATGGAGAGACCTATTATTAATGAAAACCAAATAGGTATCATCCACACCACGCATCTTTATGAGAGGACTCAGGATAATGGGGACAATGGAGGTTGTACCCATGGTTGGAAAAAGAAAAAAATTATGGGGGTAACTATGTATCACATTAGTATGACAATCAAGCTATCCATATTTGTGGGAGCTCTATGTTGTTTAATGTTATGTGGCCAAGATGTTTCCTCGTGCAGTTTAATGTCGTGCGGTAAAGAAAAAGGATAACCCATCATGAATGGATGAAAATACTATTGTTGGAACTTGATGTAGGGGTCCATGCATCACTACGTATCTTGGGATAATAATAATTAATCCACACCTAGTTCTTCGAATTCCGTGTTGTTTAACATCATAGGGAAATGGAGATGATATTCGATGCAGTTAAACATTATGTTGAGAGGATGAAGTCGAACCGATGTGACAGTGATGTAATACATAAGGTTCATGAAACATCATGGTTGAACCCCAGGGAGGTTGTTTACGTATCCCAATTGGTTGGAAATGAAAGTCCATGTAATTCTTTGAAAATAAGGTACTCTTGTCAAGTCTGGCCCATACATAGAGGTTTGCATTATCTCATAATGATATAAGTAGCTAGGCCTAGTATTAGAGATCCAGACATCACTACATATCTCATGGGATTTAGAATCAAGATACATGTAGATCTTATAATTTTGTGAATTTTAACGTTTTGCGGTAAGAATGATAGAGGGTAATGAGGTCCCAAAGGGTATGTGCGTGCCATGGTAAAGAAAACCTGTCATGAATGAAAACGGAAGATATCTACACAACACCACACAAACAAGAATGGGTCCAAGGCCAAGTGGCTGAAAAATATGGAAGGTTTTTTGGTACCTAGGGATGGACATGATGATTAAATTCGATGGAGTTCCTATGTACTCCCTTAGGGTGGGAATCAAGACAAACATAGTTTTAAAATCACTATGAATTTAAAACATCGTGCAGAAATGAAGAATTATTGTTCAATTTAACTTCTTGTGGTAAGGATTATGGTATTTCAATGTGAGTGGAAGATAATCCTATGGTTGGGCCCAGAAGAATGGTTTGGGGTATCACTATGTATCCCATAAGGATGGGAATCAAACCATACGTAGATCTTGGGATACTGTTGTGGTAGGAGACTAGAACCATGGATGTTGTTCCTCTCATACAATTTCTTGTCATGTACAGTACATAGATCATGTAGTTTAACATCATCTATTGGGGAATCATTTCATACACATTAACTCCTTTTATTTAGTATGATAACAAGCTCTCCCTAAGACTTCATTTCTTATCTTTTATGGGTAAAACCTTACCAGAATTCCTAATCATGCAGGATCTATGCTCTGTGCGTGAAACAAGGACCAACAAGGGTCCCTTATTGTATTTATAGGCTAGGAGGATATAATATGAGTATTTATATTTTGATGTGGCTGGTCCATGATATAGGACTATGGTTTCCCTAAGTATCTCATCGAAAATTTTAATCAAGCCACACATAGTTCTACAGAGACTGTGCTTTTTAACGTCATTTGGTGAGGACATGCCAGCACAATTTAATTTGTTGTGATAGACATTTCATGCAGTTTAATTTCAAGTGACAAGGACGATTATTTGGATTACACCATCATGGATGACTTATTTATAGTGACTGTGCAATGTATTTCTTGAGAAATCTCACATTGGGGGGTGGTGTTACATGTGCCCCATCCATGGTGGCCAGTGAATAAGATCCATTATTAAAGACTTTATATATGATTCATGGTCCCTCCCTATTGGTTTATAATTATTTTGTATACATTCTATCTATCAATTGGGTTATGAGAGCTAGCACCAATTATCCCTGGATGAACAAACAGTGGGGAACCTTTTTGTTGAAGGCTCATGCTATTCCGTTAGAATGGACCTCAAGCTTGTACAATGTGCACAAAATTTTCTCATCTAGCTACCCCAACTAATATATTCATTTCCTTGAATTTTAATCATATGATAGTTTCCATAAAATTGCTATTTGGAGTGATGGAATCTAGACCTCTAGGGTTTTCACTTCCTCGGTCCCATGCACGAACAAGTATGGTGTTTCTTGTGTAGAAGTACGCCTGCTGGTCTGGTAGGCCCATAAAGCATGGAAATGTTTTTCTGGAGTAGATTTATTATCCCTGTTCACCATATTTTAGTGAATGTTCAATGGGGTCTTATTGAAGACCTATATCTATCCATTTTTTTCCACATGATTGCGAGAGGAGTGATTGAATTAAATGTTATACTTTTGGTATAGATTCTTCGACTCCACAGAATAGTAGTTGGTGTAGTTTTTTGATAATATAGTGTGAGGGAAATCGTACCTTGTAATGATATGGGAATTAAAGAATTTGATGAAATTATTTTTTCTCACTACATTGAGGGGTATCACCTCAGCCCATTTGGAGAAGAATTTGGTGGTAGTAAAGATATACTTGAACCAATTTCTGATGGCCGCGGGATATGGCCCCACAATATCCTTCTACAAAATGGTGAATATCTAGGAATATATGGTTGTATGCAGCAATTACAGGGTTTGATGGATGAAATTTTCATGAATCTGGCACACATGACATTTTATGTTGAATTCCATGAAGTCTTGTATCATAATCGGTCAGTAATACCCCAATCTTATGATATAGTTAGAGATCCTAGTTCTTGATTGGTGGGCCCTGTAGGATCCTTTTTTGACCACTTCACTGATAGTGATGATTTGTATTTCTACTATCCAACTGAGTATAATTCCGTCTAAACCATGCTTGTATAGGATTTTCTAATTATTTGGGGCATCCTACAATGTGAATCTTGTTTCTCAACATCGTATTTATTCAATTCCAATACGATCTATTATGAGAGTTCCTACCTAAAGATATATGATTATGGGATCCACCCACCTAG
Organism: Viscum album; assembly: GCA_963277665.1. Taxonomy (NCBI): domain Eukaryota; kingdom Viridiplantae; phylum Streptophyta; class Magnoliopsida; order Santalales; family Viscaceae; genus Viscum; species Viscum album. The sequence continues at coordinate 1,757,486,883 of OY728120.1, read as the reverse complement.
AGGAGGACACTAGTTCGTCACTCTCTATTTGGGTGTGGACCTAATTGATCTCCTTCATATCACACATAATGATCGATGAGACCATTCTTCGATGTAAAATATGGAAGTTTGCTTCCTCCAGATCAGGGTCTACCAAGAATGTGACTTTGTTAGATATTTTATTAGAGAGATCATTTTTTTATTAAGGGATATAAAAAAAATGGGATCAAATGGAAACTCCACCACTAGTCCCAGGAGATAGCTATTGAGGGGGGTGGGATATTTGTTCCTTTAGGATGGTATATTCTCCATTGATATGATTTATCAGCATTTTCAAATACTGTTTTTCGTTCTAGAAGGCAATGTGCAGCTTTATTGCCTCTTCCAAACCAACAATAAGGTCATGGTATTCATATTCATTAATCATAAATACTTCATATTTTTAGAAAGAGTAAGGAAAAATGATTTATCTGTAGAGACAAATATAACCCCTTAGACAATGCAATTGAGATTTAATATTTCCATTATTATGCCGATTGGACTCTCGATGTGGCCATCAAAATATATCTTCCATGTTTGGCGAGTTTTGTGGGAATAAAAGACAACTTTTTCTTGGATCTCGGTGTCCTCAGCTGTATTTTCTAGAGTGGGATGTGCCACAAGATAGTTAACGAGAGATTTCCCTTTTACTAACTTTTAGGATATGAACTAGATTTCACAATCCTACAAAATGATCTCCCAACAAGCCAAGATATTGGTCATCATAGGATGGATAATGATATACTTTAGTGGGTGGATATGAGAGACTAGGTGGTCCTTGTGGTGATATAGGTAATTCCTCAGTCTTTTCACTGCGAAGATGAGAAAAAGGATGTTATTTTGGACATTATAATATCTCCTCTCGACACCCAGAATAGTCAGACTAATATAGTAAATACAATTCTCGCTCCCCACATCATTCGTCTATGTATGGAGGGAACCAAGTGATAATTCATTGGTGGAAACATATAAGATGAGTGGTGTCCCTTCCACCAAAGGCATCAAAACTGGTTGTTGCAGAGGATATTTCTTGATACCATTGAATTCTTTTTAACACTCATTGTCTAATTAGAAGGTGAACCCCTTCTTCATTAGCCTCATAAAGGGGGGGGGGACTTTGCAAACTAGGTTGGCTATGAGTCTCCGAATGTAGTTGAGGTTTCCATTTATCTCCATTTTTCATTAATAATATGAGGTATTGACATTTCTAGGATAACACCCATCATCTCTGGGTCTACCCTGATACCATGGTGGTGTACCACAAAACCAAGGAATTTAATTGATATTACCCCAAAAGAACTATTTTTTTGATTCATATTTAGACTATCCTATCACAGTGTGTTGAATATTTCTCAAAGATACATGAAGTGATCACATAGCTATAAGGATATGATGACCAATTCATCGACATAAAACTCGGTTAGCCATCCCATAAACAACATAAAGAATTGATTCATGGAGCGCTAATATGTGGCACTGCCATTCATTAATCTGAAAGGAATGACCTGGAAGTAGATGATCCCCTAGGGTGACTTCATGGTGGTGGCTTCTTCATCCTAAGGGGAAATTTTTATTTAATTTCACCTGAAGTACCCATCCATGAATGGATGGGTTCGGAAGCTAGCAGTGGTGTCGATCAAGATTAATGTTATCAACAATGGTGAATAATATTTCAGGTAATACCGATTATGGTCTCTAAAATCAATGCAAACCCTAATATGCTCATAATTTTTCCTTAATGAGACAATGTTGGTAGGAAATTTCAGGTGTTACACATCATTAAAAAAGTTTTCTTTGACCAACTTTCCGACTTCCACCTCCATGTTTGTAGTATGAAAGTGGTGCATTCTATTGGACACCTTATTGAAGCCATGATTCACTTCATGTTTTCTGAGATGGTCTGTATCCTCATCTGAATTCAATCTTGAATTTTTTTATAGTTCTAGAAGAACACATATATGTTTTTCTTTATGAATGTGATATATATCTTCTACTCTTCAATAGAAATGGTGGTGCTAATCAAGGTAGGTCATGGGGCTTCTTCTATCCCCAGGTTTATCTTTCATAGCTCATCTATTGTTGCGGAAACACCTTCATCGAATGATCGAGGGGAGTTTCTGAGATCATCCTTATCTTCTTTTATATCTTAGCCTTCTTTTTTCATATGAGTTATAGAAGAGAGATTCTAAAGATAATTTTCACTGAGGATTAGAGAAGCTAGGACCAATAGGACTGGGTCTTCTATTTGGACCATGTTAAAGGGGATCACATAATCCTCATCAAGGATTCCCTGGGGATTTATTGGGGTGGTCCCTAAACCATTGGGGGGGAAACTGTATAACATCATCTTCTATCATCAATTTTCCACCCTTCATGTAGATGTCTACTTATGAATATATGGATACATAAGTCTCTAAGGGGAAATTGTCACTATAAAGTATGCCAACCTATTCCTTTATGAGTTATTTAAAAATTTATGGAATGTTGTTGGTACTGTGAGAGTGGATATAGAGCTAGGGCCTTAAAATTAAGAAATTATTTGTGGTGTATTATTAGATAACCAGAAACTCGACATTAGATGCCAGCTCCTCAAACTGGGTGTCATGATTAATCTTCTTGAGGGTCCTTTACTTACACTTATCATGTCACCAGGTCGTCATCTTTGTAGGGGATAAGTCTCCTTCTCTATACCCCACACATCGGAGGGTTCATGAATGGGTGAGATTGATCAGAGTTCCCTTATCGGTCAACACCCTTTGGAAATTGATGTTATTTATTTTTCATGAGATTTAAAAGGGTATGATATTTCCCCGGATGGCCTCCTCCTAATCTTGATCGGTGAATGATATGGATTCCTAACATCCTAAGGACATGGTATCCACATGATATACCTCAGCTACAATGACTATTGTCTCAAATTACTGTGGGATTCAGAGGGATTCAATAAGTTTCTCCCAGAGTTCTCTTGATATATAAACCATATCAAGTATTGATATCTTTTCTTGGATAATAGAATTCTATTTGAAAAGATCATACTTTTTCACCAAAGGTAACTGATTCCAACATGGGGATGATTTGGTGTGTGAGTCTTGGAAGCTGGAGTAGATGAGTTCAATGGACCTGGGGCTTTTGTGGAGGTGAAGGGAGTATCAGTTGCCAGTGGCATAGGCTGTGTTGACTTACCACGTTTCCAATATTGATCATGTAGAACCCTCATTAAGAGGTCATGTAAGACAATCGGGTGTGGGCGACTGCTTGAGGGCTCTGAGGTCCATCTCTTCTTTCTTTTAACCATATAGAGTGCTTTCCCATGGGTCTCAGCTGCACATGTGTATTTTGGAGGGATATGCTAAGGATAGTGACCCCATCCTTATCTGTGTTGTCCCATGTATCATTGGAATAAACACATGAAACCTCACATTCCCCTATTATATGTTGGAAAAGTATATTTGGGTATGAAATCATAATTGGATAAGGGGTTCTTCAAGTGTATCGGGTTGATAGAACCAAATATGATCACTTTTCCTAATGAGGATTCCATTTGGTGGGGAGGTGACCGTTTAAAATATATTCCAAGGAATAAATCTTCTAGAGTTACAGTAATCTTTAGATTAGAATATTACTATTCGTCTTATGTTTCTTACTACTTTCTGTGGTCACGCCATCCCTTGGGATGTACATCAAACTTCTTCTTTTTGGGTGGTGGATTTGTTCGGATTTTGCACAACTATGTTCTCAGGGTTCTGTGAGTTCGATTAGATGTTTTAATAGTTATCCATCTATTGAGCTTTTGGGATTTCCTTATAGGAACATTCTATAATCCTTACTCTTCCTTTCACCATGAAATGGTTATTCAAGACACTTTTTCTAGAGGACCATCTAATATCATCTATCTTGAGTTGACCATGTCTTGATGGATGTCCAAAATGATGAAACAATTTGGGATATTATGACCCAACCATCTTTGGAAAGGGAAATAATTAGGACAATTGGTGAGGTTGACTACATTAGAATTCTTGGGTTGTGGAAACATGAGTCGGTTATTGTCCATGGATACCAAGAAGTAGCCCAGGACATTCTTATTTCAGATTTATTACACCTTTTTCATTCATTCCTGAAATCCCGGGTGGTCATGGTTTCTCTATTCTACCAGCTAGGAGAGATTCTACATCTTCCGTAAGTCTGTAGGAGGTGTTGGGTGGTTCAGATCATACATGAGTTTTTAGAATATTGTAGGCTTGAGGGTTCTAGTTATAGCTTCCACTCTTCCAATATCATTCCTTGTCTTGTGTGTGTGTGTCGATACATAGATCAATTTTTTTGAATATCCTCTTCAATATGCTGGGATGTTTCAATGAACTCTCAAATTCCTCCTAGGTTTTTCATGGGGATTATGTGTTTCTACATCTCACCCCTAAGATTTTCAGTACTATGTTTTAGTGCTTTTTCATGCGAGGTAAGGATACCGAGAGAATAGGTTTGAACCTTCCACTTTTCTGTGAAGTCAGACACCCTTTCATTCTCACGCTACATACATTTCATTTGGTCAACAATCATTTACTTCCTCAGAGTTGAACTGAATTAGTAAAGGAACTAATGAAGAAGGTCTTCCCATCATGTTATAGAACCTATATGCACACGAATATACTAGACAAATTCTGTCCCTGTCAATGTATCTATGAAACACCTCATCTTAGTCACCTCTTACTAAACCTTAGGTCCCATCATCGGACTTCATCGAGACACCAAGTCTATGAGATGCTGCTCTATATTGTCGTCACTATTGAAGGTGTAAGAGGTAGGTTTTTTGAAGTTATATGGAGGTGGGTATAATCTACCCATTCAGGATATGGCTTTCTCTACATCTACTCTTGGGCACATCACACTTCCATGGAATCTAACCAAGTACCCATGGATTCAATGGAATTTAGAAAATTTGGATGTGCTATATTTTTAACTACCTCCCTTCTGTAGGGAGTGGGTGGGAGCCAATAAGGTGATCCCACATCTGTCTCCCACAAATACTGTATTTTTCTTATGATTGAGGAGTTCCCCTAGTGTGGGAGAGGCTGTGACCGCATTGGTTGGAAGCCCCAATCATTCCTAGCTTCTTCATTTATATGGATGTGTTTTCTGTTCCCATATCCACTCTAATATTCATATGCTTCTCTTATTGGAAGATCTACCATTAGAGGGAGAATATTCCCCTCTGTCTAGTGATGACTCCCAATGGGAATAGTTCCCCTGGGAAACTCCACATTGAGCTATTGGAGAGCTTATATTTCACTCTCATATTGTGAAAATTTCTCTTTCAATGATGGATGTTTAGGTGTTGTCACATATTTCACTTTATATTTAGAGATATTCCACCATCGATGTGGTAACTAATTATTTTCTGGTACCCAATTCTACATCCTTCATTGACTCAGGGTGCGTGGAACGTCATTTAGTATGTATAAATGACCATCCTTCTAGTGTACATCATCACTGTTGTGACCCTATACATCTAGATGTTGATCCATTTCCACCATGTTAACAGTGATGATGTTGATAGAGGAATATCATGAAACAGTGGTTGTGCCATTTATTTCTACATAGAAATCTTTTTCTGTAAGGTTTTCATTGGGTTCTTTATTCGAACCCTCGACCATATTGGGTTGTTTTTTTTGGGACCCTAGTGGGACTTGATTTCATTCATGGTACACTCTTATCCTATTGGTTAATGAATGGTGATGTTGAGGGAATTTCCAGACTAGTTTTCCAAATTAGCACCAACCAATAGAGGTTGGTCTTATGGTGGGAAGATTGAATGGGATGCCAAAAACAGATCTGTTCCTCCTGACCTAGAGAATACTGATACCATCTACAGTGTCAATGATGAAAAAATTCCCCTAGACATGAGGGATAGGGTTTATCTGGGGCTATCATTAGAAATGGAGATGTTTCTATCCCTAGACCTTTTTGGTTGAGGTGATCTGGAATCCCAGATGATGTCTCTCATACCTTTTTAGGGGATAATGAATTTATATATCATGATTGAGAGATAAATGACCCTATCCCTGTGGGCTGGGGTATATAAAGGACTACTGCACGAATTTCCTAAATTTTCATAGAAACTGATGACCTGAAGGTGGAGGTAGTTAAAAATGTTTTCCAGGTCCAGGTGGATGATTCCATTCGTGGATGGCCACTATAGAAGTGTCTACTGTAGTATCAGTGATGCAACATAGTTGTGATTAAGTGAAAGTTGGGTGTGATGGAATCCCATGAAAATGATCGTTCCTTGCAGTTAGTTATCTAAGTTATATCAACATTGATCTTCATGTTTGTAACAACCTTATACAATCTTGTGGGGGCCCATTTTGAAGTGCTATTGGAAATCCACTCTCTGTGTCTGTGATATCTTGGAATTGTTGGCGTGGAGACATACTATTGCAGCGACCAACTAACATGAGCACATCCTTGTCCCTTAACATTGTCGAATGCTATAACATTGTAGGATGAAATGTATGAGTGGCACTGCTATTCCAATGGATCATAAAAGTGTAATTCCCCATACATTCACCATCCTCAAATTCAGATGCATGATGTGGGTTCAGAGATTAGATACTGAAGTGTCATGATGCATTGGTGGTGTACATGCTTCATATTTACACTATGATTTTTAGATTTTGGATTCCAGAAAATGGAGGTAGCAGCAAGTTCATGCTAGAAACAAAGTATCATGGGGGTCTGAAGGTGACACTCATATCCTTGATAAAGGAGACTTTGATCCTTCAGTCGCTGATGAGTAGCCCACATATTTTGACGTAGACAAGGAATACAATCCTTTTCTAGTTCAGCAAGGATCCTATTGCTAGATATTGTGAGTGGGTAGAACATGATGGGGAGGTTGTTTCTTGCTATCACTCTCCATATGTCAATTTTATACTGTACATCATCATACTTAGACACCTCCAACTGGCCAAACCATAGAAGATGACTTTGATGGTCTCCCAATGACGGGAGTGGAGTGATGTAAGAAGTTGATGGGGAACTATATATAGTTGACCCTTGTGTTTTGAGGACCCCTCTATATGAGGATTTTGGTGTATGTTTAACCTATCTATTTGTTGGTGTCTAGAAAAAGAGAGGAATTCATTTCTTATTAGAGGTATTTATGTGGGGAGGATGATCATGGTGGATATTAGGAGTAGAATCCCTACGATCCATCTCTACAATACCATGAGGAAGACTATCGTGGTAATGAATATATCTGGCCTCCACATAGATGTAAGGGTTGGTGAACCCTTTTGGTGTTGCGATTGTGTCTTGAACAACCTTAATGATACCAACATTGAGTATATTAGGAATATGATTCATGTTCTGCATTGTGGTCGGTGTATGTTGAACAACATTTCGTGGTTGTGTAGGGCAATGGGCCTGCTGTATGGAGGTTTCCAAAATTTGTATATAACTGCTTGGTGTTGTGGGGAAATGATCCACTACAGATGATCTATCATAATATTTCTATGAGAATCCAAATTGTTGATAGATATATCAACCTATCCAGAGGATTTTGACACTCTCAGTTGGTGAACCTCAATCAAGATGTGGGGTATGGGGAAGATCTTGAGCCTTTGGGATATGGTACTAGTGTTTGTTGATAGGAGTATGATCCTACCCCATGGTATATTCCACAATCACTTAGTTGTCCCCAGTTATATTAGGAGTATACGCCTTTTCCAATTATTCATTCCAAACCAGAATATTAAGACATACATCCATAATGGGAGAAGAAATATAAGACTCCACATATATTTCCCTGGAATTATTCCAGCATAGTCATTTATTAGAGGAAGTAGGAATATGTGCCTTACATTTGGGATCTAATGAATTATGCCGATCATAATCAATAATTGAAATATGAGACTATCCCGAGGCTTGTTCGACTCCAACCTAGTTGGCCTTGACCATAATTGGGATTTGCTCCCGATATTTAGCCTTTGGGATGTGCTTCTGGTCTTCTTCGACAAGAATTTCCCCTATCACGAGGTTTTTTCCACTCTAAACTAGTTGAACCTGGTTGGAATTAGATTTTGAGCCCAGTTTGAAGCCTCTCTATTCATCGAGATATTCTGATAATCCCCTCAGGCAGGAGCAATAACGTGCACTCACTCTAGTACAACCAATTGATCCTTATGATCAGAGTGTTGAGTCATCCTGGCTATAGAGGTATGAGTATGTCTCTATATTTAGATCATAAAATGTTTCAGAATATACTAGATGAGTTCTTCAGCTATTAATAAAATGTATTAGCATTTTCACAAAGTTTTTGCGGGGATGTAAGCCCACACATTTTCTGTTTCCAAGTCCCTTTGACATATATGTTCTAATGAAGGGTGGGTGTTCACCCACTTCATTCTTCCATGTTATATTGGTATATGTCAATGGAATTATTTCACGTGGGTAAAAGTATGAGACTCCCCCATGTTCGTTGTGGGAATACACCCACAGACTTGTTCTGAGTGAGTAGGGAAATGAACCAGATGGGTTGTCCCAACTAGAGATTGATAGGGAAACTATTAGCAAGAGTGGTGGTATTATCCCTTTCTATGGTATCCAAAATATTCTTTCTTTAATGAGTCATCCTAGGTGGAGCCAGTTCTTGGGTGTATAAGGTGGTTGTATGTTAGGAGGTAACCTCAGTAGGTGGCTGATATGTACCGGTATGATGAAGATGGCGACGATGATTTCCATGTTCCCTGATTGGCAGTTCTTGAATCGTGGGGAAGTCATATCTAGCCCCATGACCCACCTTCATTAAGTATAAAAGGTTTTGGTTGTCATGCTTTAGGTATAGGCACTTCATGTGATTTTTCATTGAGATGGGGACACCGGTTAAGAGACAACATTTGTTGAGAAATGTGAACTCACCAGATGACACGCTTGTAGATCCTCGGTAGTAGGTTCCAAAGTTGGGATTTCACCATATCGGTGATACTCTGGAAGAATCATGTGGTAAACATACTATTGGATATTTTTGGTAGGATATAACATTTTATGACCCACGGGGGTCATGGTAGCGGATCATGTACCAGAACGAGTGCATGAATATGAAGACATTCTCTCAGATGAGTCATATGAAATCTTGGAGATAAAAAGGAACAAGGACACTAATCAGTTCCATATCACAAGCATTATAATGCTTAATTAGATATGCATGGTCAACAAAATTGTTCTATATTACCTTTTCGGCCATTCTGAACTTGTGGACTCGTCAGCATGATGATGGGATTGCTAGAATCTAGGTTTATGATGCTCTAATTACATTGTTTTTATATGGGTTAAAAATAAAATTGGTCGAAGAGGATAATGACAAACTTATTAGTGTTGTTTATAAACAATGGTAGAGAATCATGGATTGCTGGATTATATCCCAATTGTATTCTATTAGAGGGATTCACATTTGGTTAATCATTTTTTTGCTTATGGGGACAACCAAAATGATCTTATTTTTTATAACCTGATCATTTTGTTATTTTAGTGATTCATGTTGGGATAACCATTTTTTGATGGGATTTTGTGGCATAAAATGGGGTTTACTCAAAATGATTCCCCTATCACTTTTCATGGGTACTCCCAATGGTCCCCCCTACCATTGTAGGGTATGGACCTTCTTTCCAAAGGATAGTAGTTGTCTATGTTTTTAGGCCCAAACACCCATAGGAACTCGCATTGGTCGAGAGAATTGGAGGTTTATCTCATCACCCCCATTTGTGCGGAATTTTTTCCCACATCAGGACACTCTTATATATTTAAGGCTTTTATGTGAAATCATTTGACCAAGTGCTTAGAGATATTCTCTTATTAATACAGGTGGTTGATATTTCGAGGATGGGAGTGGGCCATTATGAAGAGTCCTTTGTGTCCTTTTCATTTTAGGAATCAAACCCCACATAGTTCTATTGATCCAGGTAGTTTAATGTAACATGGTATGGTCTATAACAATAATTAAAATTGATTTATAATGAGGTGTTCATTTCATACTCGTAAGCCCATCTGAGCCATGTTGTTTGAGAGAAACTAGGGGGAGTGCCTGATCAGCCTCATGGCATATGGATATAGGATCTGCATAATGGGGTAGTCCATGGTATGCTTGATATAGAGTTAGGGACTCTATGGAGAAATCCTATGTTTTCTAGTTATTAAGAGAATCCAAGCCCATTTATTTCAGTTGGAGATGTTGGGTCTTACACATTGAGGCTTCCCTAGTGAAATGTTTTTTGATTCCTGATGAGGTGTTGGTTTCATCCCCATAAGCCCATGTGAACCATGGTCATTGTGAGAAACAAGGGGGATTGCATGATCATCCTTATAGTGTTTGGATATCAGATCTGTATATTGGTTCTATCCTTGGAATGATTGTTTTGGAGCTCAAGCCATTAACGGGGGTCCTATGTATCCTAGTTATGGTAGGAATTAGAGTCCTCGTTGTTTTCTTTGAGATATTGGGGCATACAGAGTAAGGATTCCGAAGTGAATAGGAGTATGGTGTCTAATGAGGTGTTCCCTGCATCCCCCTAAGCCGATGTGAACAATGTCCATTGTTAAAAAAAGGGGGAGTGCCTGATCCACCTCATGTCATAAGTATATGGGATTTAGGTATTGGGTAAGTAATTAGAATTTTTGATATAGAGCTTAGGCCTTTAATGGGGTGTCCTACGTATCACAGTTATGACATGAATTAGAGTCCTTGTAGTTATCTTGGAGAAGATGGGGCTTACACACTAAGGATTCTTTTGCGAATATGACTTATTATCTGATATGTGTCACATCATACTATTGTCATACCCTAGAATCCATCTTGTGACCTAGCACATAACATGTGGAGAGTGTCACGAGAGCCATGGTGGTGTGATTCGAGCGGTGTCATGTGTCTTGGATGACACCTTGTGGGAAACATCACTAAACCATGAAAACATGTCTGGGGGGTGTCACTTGTCTTGGATAACTTCTTGGGGAGACATTTCAGGACCAGGAAGACATGTCCAGGGGGTGTCGCGTGTATTGGGTGACACTTCATTTAGAAATTATAGGTCCAAGCACACATGTCCAGAGGGTATGCTGTTTGAGCTGGATTTTCATGTATATATGTGTCTAAAAGAATCAAAAAAAATGAGTGGGTTCGGCTATGTGAGTCAGTTAGTTAATATAGAGGATGTCTCCAGTCTGGGTTTATGAACCCAGAGGGTTTGCAGGATCCATGTGGTGCCCATGATGGGTCCCCAAGACTCATAGGGACATGTCTGAAGTGTCTTGCATAGCCTAGATGACATGTCGAAGGGATGTCATGAGGTTTGGGTGGTTTGACTTGGTATCATCAGGTATTGTTAATAAAAACATGTGACAAAGGAATATGTCTGCAATAGTGTCTTCCAATTGGGTTTTCCATTTTGAATACTAGTTTTATCCATTGTACTGCACGTGCCTCGGTTTGATTCGGTTTCAATTTTTTTGGGTCTCGCATGATCATGAGGGCATGAGATATGGCATTTTCATGTATCGCCAAATGTCCTTATTGTGATCTTTCATTGATCATGAAGATGTATTTATGAATAGATAATGATTTCTCTGGTGGTACAACAGATTATTACCTCATGGAATGTTGATCCGTCATGTGATCAGATGTGTGTAGAAGCCCAGAGTCTGAGCACCAATGTGCATAGAGGAGGTCTTAGTCCAAATATCTATCATTCGAATCACCAAAAAATGAACCAACCAAATGAACCCTTTTTATGAGTTTTAGTAAAGAATTTATAGGCATTTCCATCAATATACAAACTAGTTTTTCTTAGGAATTTGGTATGAATCTAGGCGAGATTCATTTTATTGTCTAGCGTTACATAGCTTAGCGAGTCTATATGGTGGACCACATCATGGGATCCACCTGATTTTCAGTGGCCACAATTCCATCCATCCTTTATTGGATTATTTATGACTATGGGGACTTGTTCTTTGAAGGACTTCCATGTTGTCATGTAGACATGTGCAAGGGTCTTCGCAGGATCTGAATGGCTGTCAGAAGTCATTCAAGAGTCCATGGATGGATTTTCATGGGGTGTCTCATGTCCACTATGAGGGTGGATTAGGCACATCACATGCCCTTTAGTGTCCACGAACAGTGGTCTCATCCTTATATCCTATCCCATTCTATTTATATGACTATGTTTAGGACTCATGTGAGATTGCATGTATAGTGTTGAGGGTATTTCACTTTTTTTATAGACGCATCGCATGATAAGGATGGGTCATATGGCACATGAGCTTTTTGTGGAAAATTCCTCGAGCCAATGGGATTCATTGAAGTGAGGTGGGCTTGTCATTGAGGGATCATGATGCAGAACTGGTCATCAGGGGGCACACTGCTTGTCTTTTAGTGACCACAGACCCATCTCACTTCCCCATTTTATATATCCTTTGGTTTTTTTCACAATGGTCTGGTTCCATGTGGAATTTCATGATCAATGTTTGGTTTTTATGCTCAATTTTTGGGTAATGACTCGATTGAACAGTATGGGGAATATGGGGATTGTGCGAGTATTTAGAGAACATGTTTTTTCATCTATATTTAGAGTGTTGTCGAGTTGTATGGACGCACATGAATGCTTCTGAGCAGTGACGTTGATAAGCTAGAGGGACTATACGAGGTATGTTGTTTAGGGTGCTAAGGTCTCGGGGTGTCTCACAGATCAATTTGATGTATGTGTTTCATGTCCTTTGGCAACTGTAGACACCACTTTCCTCCTCCCTTTTGTCCCCCTTTTTTATGTTATTTGGGTTAGGAGGTATGCATGTTTGCCCATGTAATATCTATGATTTTTAATCAATTTTCTAGTGGTGTTTCACGTGACCAATTTGGATCATATGAAAGTGAAAAAGTATTGTGGAAATAATCATGCATCTGTCCTTAGTGCATTGTGTAATTTTCTGGAGGTTTCCATGTGGTGAGGAAGACGAGCCAAAGCAGTTTTTCAAGGTGCACCAAACAGGTCATGGTGCATCGCATGTCCTTTAGTGACTTTGATACCCTCCCACCTCTTCTTAGTTATCACATTCATTATTTGTGATAAAGGCTCGATGGTGTCACAAGATGGTTTGGATATAATCTAGATATTTTATTCCTACCATGGATGATTTGTTCCTGGTCTGTGTTACCACCAAGGGTCTCTTCCTTTAAATGTTGCCTCCCATGATTTTTGAAGGATTATAGATTGTTTTTTAGATACTTTTCCATGAAAAACTATAAAACCTGGGGGATTATCATCTAGTTGTCACCATTCATCCACTGGTGAACAAGGGTTCTCATTGAGGGGGGCTTCGTGGGAATTTGTATAGGTTAGTTTCCTTCCAAAGAGACTTTAACTGACCTTCCAGTGGTCACACAATCATGAGTCTTTAACCGTCCCCTTATTCCCTACTCTCATGGGGAAAATAATTTCCACATTCAGATGTTTTATCATTTTTTCTTTTGATGATGCCTATTTGGGGGGCGTTTACATACCTTCGCTGCAAGGCATATGTGAAGAACAAGTCACATCACTTTATGGGGTGGTAATCTATCATACACATGAGAAACATTATTGTGTTACCACAGAATATAACAGAAAGATTTATCTATGGTATTATAATTCCAAAAAGAAAAATATGTTACCAACATCATATATATTTATCTAAATATATCGTTATTACTATCCAGGAAAAATAGAAATGGAAAACATATAACATTGGTTCACAAGGTAGAAATCGTTCATACACACGAGCGACATTATTGTCATCGAAAGGGTTTGGAGGTAAGAATGTATATGGGGTATTATAATTATATAGGTATAAAAATATAGTTAATATAATTTTTAAATATTAAATAAATCATTATATCAAACTATGAATTTTGGGGATCAAAATAAAATAACATTGGTTTTCACTACAATAGTACATTATACACTAGATTGATGATTTTGTATCCCATTTTATTGAAGTGGATATGGATTTTTCTTATGAAATTATAATAATAACTTCTAAATATAATATGTATATTGGTGTTATTATTGGAACATATTTTTGAAATATTAAATTAGTTGTAATAATAAATAAAACAGAAATGAAAGTTGAAGAATTTAACCTCTTCTTTAGAGATCCCCTTTAGGTTTACACCTAAATCCTTATTAGAAGTCCATAATAAAAAAATAAGGACTCTATGATGAGGCTATGGAAGTAGGGAAATTATTTGGTTAGACCTTGGATAAAACAAATGGCTTTGGGGTTATAGAGAGGATTGGCTAGGGGTAACCATTATTATATGTGTTGAGTGGAACACTTGTGAATTTTGAAATGAAATATGTTTAGCCACATTTTTATATATAACAATGTTCAAAAAACGGGTCATTATCAAACCATAGAGGTTATATGTTATAAATATTTTCATAAAATTATTTTCGTACAAGTTTCTAGCTCATTTAACCCTTATCATTTTAGTTTAACCTCTACTAAAATATTTTTGACCTTAACCATATTAAACAATTTTAACTATTTTTATTATTCATTATGGTCAGAAATTATGTTGAAAATATTAGACAATATAAATTATTTTTATTTAGGATATGGAATCAATTATTCCATATTTAACTCATATAAGCGGAGAGATTTAATTTAAAATTAATCTCACATACATGATTAAAAAGATGTTTTCCAAAGCGGGAGGTTTCAAAATATTAAAATGTTTTAATATTAAAATTGAAATGAAATTGATTAAAATAAATTAAAATGGGTAAAGAGATATATATAATTGAAATAATTTGTCTTTTTAAACAATATTAGAATAATTTTTATGGGCTTAAATTCTATAGATTAAATGATAATTATAAATAAAAACTAGAGTTCTTCAGTATTCATCAATAGGTTTATCTTTTTATAAAATTATTAGAATTTCACTCCAATTTAATTCATAAATTTTTATTTTTAAAAATTAATTTATTTTTTATAAAATTAGAAAAAAATAATTTTACAATATTTGTAAGAAATTGACAATATTTTTTGAAATCAATTTTTGACTGTAAAATTGGTTTTATTATTATCTCTTGTGTAGAAAAAACAGAAGATGAATTTTAAGGATCTCATTGAATATATAATGATTTCGAGTTTCCATAAAATAATTCACCAAAATTATTTTCTAATTTATTTGTGTAAAGTTAATTTGTGTGAATAATTTTATTTTGATAAAAGGTTTCCTTTTTTTCAAATTATATTTATTTTCATCAAAAAATTATTTATATAGAATTTTTTAAACCAAATTTTCATAATTTACTTAATGCTATTCAATCCCACCATTTCAATGTCTAGGTGATAACTATCATTCAATAACAAGTCACCTTTTATTTTAATAGGGGTTTTTATTTATCATAAGTTATATTCATTGTTGCATGTAACACAATATAAAATCAGAGTTGTGTTTAATGAATGATAACCAAGGAATTTCATGTAATAAAAAATAAATAAAATATTAAATTTATTTGGAAAATAATTTCATAAAATCTTGTGTTTCTACAATACAACATAGAAATAATCCACATAGCTATTATGTCACTAATAGAAAAAATTTATCCATGTAAATAGACACCCCTACACATGGTTCAATATATTTTTTCTCCTTTCAAAAATTATTTATTTGTATTTCATTTCATTTAAATGCTATCCATAATCCACTGTGTAGATGAATCATCAAACATGGAACATAAATCTCCTCTAATATATGAAATATAACTTTGTGAAATCTGTACACACTCAAAAGCAATAAGATATTGAAAAATATCATATATGGTGACCTACTTAGATTAATTCAATTAAGTAGATGAAAAAACAAATAAAAATAATCATAATAGTATCATTATATATAAATTTAATTTTCCACTTTTTATATGATCAAATCAATTTTACTTTGTTTAGCTCAGATCTCTTATGAATAATTTAAATCATTAACACATATGATAAATTAATCTTCCACATTTTAAAAGCTCATATTAAAAATAGATATTATAGAATTCATTCAAATAAATTCTGATCCTCTTCAACTATCCTTTGGGTAACATCATTAGATTCAATTGTCTGTAGAATAGCTACAAATGATTTTGAGAGTTATTATGGTAATTCCAATTCCCGTTAATCTTTATCCAAAGCCTTATATCAACATAAATAGTCATTTTATTTCATTTCCATAAGATCCTTTTCCTTAAGAAGCCTATCTTAATTTCTACCTTTATAAATCATCATCGAAGAGATATAGTACACTATAAGAATCAACCATTAGTCTTGGTCCCAAAACTATAGTTTTTCTGATATTCTGGTATCTTTTTCACATGAATAACAATAAGATACCATCTTCCTCACCAAGTATCCAACTTCAAACTTAGTCTCACCTCTTCGAATTTAGAACTATTGTACACAAAAATAGATTAATTCAATCAACACAAGAATTATATTCTCATGAATATCATAAAATTAAATTTTCTGAATTAGTAATATTCTATCTAAACCCATCCATAAAAATCAATTAGTAGCAATAACTCATAATCCTTTACCCATAAAGTATGGGAAGAACCTTTTTATTATATTGGGTGGATACCCCAATCCATCACCCATAACTATAAACATTAAATTTATTATAGAAAAAATAGTAAAAAAATCAATGCATAAATAATACATCAAAATTCATCATGTTCACTTTTGGTATAGGTAGTGTGGTTTTCCACCTATGCTCAAAAGCTTAAACAGAATTTTCATTTATGGAGTTGGACTCCCTTTATAAATTTAACCCCAGGTTATCCCACTATATTTCATTGGAATGGATGTAGGTAACGGTGATGGATGCAACACAAATATCAAGCACAAAACAACCCTCTCACTCCACAATGTGGGACATGTATCTAACTGGCATCCACACCCCAATAGCAACACTTCTACGATCAGGTCACACATATCCATGGGGATAACTAAAAAACCATGAGTATAAAAAATATCCCCCCATGAATTAATTTATGAGTTTCTGATGCTTCACTAATACCTGATACCAGGTATATTCCATATTACCATCTACACGTGCTCACATGATTGGATGAAATTGTATCCTTCGGATAATCACACCTTCAATGTTTTATCCCAAGCAAATCCCACCTTTTTTCTTGGGAAAATGACTCATGTAAGTGAGAGGGTTTTTCCATTATTATCTAGAACTCAAAAACAATCCCATGACTCAATGTGAGACTTGTTACCTCCAAATAATCACAACCAAATGGTAATCCTATGATGATCATATCAAAAACATCCAAGGGGAGTGCTATAAAACATTATGTATCATTGTAATGATCAATTGTAATTGTAGTATGGATCCAAAGTTTCAAAAATTGTAATTATTTGAAGTTAAAATCTTAAAATTACATTAAAAACATACAAATTTTTAAATCTATTTAATCAAAGTCATGGTTTATTGGGTTTGATGTTCAAATTATTATGGTGTTTTCATTTTGGCGATTTCACAGACCATGATTCAAATAGTTAGTTTTATTTAAATTTTATACTACAAAATCATTACATATTATTTATCATAATATAATATAATTATTAAATTTGTATTTACCAGTAAAATAATTTATTATAACCACCAATTAAGACAATTATAGTTTTAAATTTTATCAATTTAGGTGGTTATACAAACCATGAATAGATTCTTGTTAAAAAGATAAGTATTATGTTTATTATTTCATTTTAACATTCATTTTAATGTATCTATATTTCATTAATTAAAATATAGGGAACATTTTTTATTAAATTATATAGTGGGATATGATTTAGTCAATGAATGGAAAGTAAATAACATGATTATGTTTTTACTTTACTGTTGGGGAAAACTCTACTTACAATAAACATATGTCCTTAATGTATTGTCATTTTATGAGGACAAACCCTCTAAAATATGACAAATACATATAAGGTAGATGATTTGGTAAAAAAATTTCAATCCATGATTCTTAAGGTGTGATGAAAAAGTGATTGTTGATGAGTGTTATTTATAAGAGGTGAAGATTTGTTTTTTTAATAAAATATTAAAATAAAATATTATTTTCATAAATAGTGATCAAAATTATGATTTATTTGAAATGGGATCATTACATAATAGTAAATGAAAATTTTAAATATTAATATAAATTCTATGAATTTCAAAATTCTTCCATACATCTATATTATAAAATATGATAATTTTGATTAATGATTAAAAAAATTACATCATTTTTTCATTATTCACTCCTAAATTTTTTCATTTTAATATTTATTTATTTTTTGTAAACAAATGTTGTTTTATAAAATAATTCAAAACATTATTTACTATATATTTACACATACACCCACATGATGTTACATTTATTCAGTAATTATTATATTTTATTTTTATACTTATTCTAAATTATAATATCCGTGATAAATAATAATTATAAGGTTAGTTAATTTGTTACCATGATAACAATTTTACTATCCCAATAGTTATATATTTTTTAAACCAAACAATGTTTATTTAAATTATTCTTCATTTACTCAATTTTATTCAATGTTTCCCAACATTCAATATTCAAAATACCAATCATATTTAAAATTTTTTGTTTTCCTTTCATATTGTATCACGTTGGAGTGGCATTTCTCTTGACCATGAACCTATGGATTCTGAAATTCAATTCAATTGTTATATATGTTTTTATTATACCATTAAACAGTTTTTTATTTTATATTGTCATTTATCCTTCATATGTAATGTTCTATGTCGGTGGAATAAAATTGTGGTTGTATATTTATGGGTTTCCTTTAATTTAGTTATTTTATTACATTTATTTACTTGGGTTAATATACATTAATCAAAAATGTATATAATAATACAATAAAAGATTAATATTTGGAAGATAATATTGATTTATATATTTTAATAAATAAATGTAATTTAAATTTACATATTTTATTTATGGAAGAAAATTAAAAAAAACTTTATAATTTTGGATGTTACATTATACCCTCTTAATGAAATTGTTCCCTTGTAATTTTTTTCTATATTAATTTTTTTAATGTTTATGAATATTTTCATGAACAAGATCTCTAAATTGTAATGTTATTTAAAATATTATGAAAACATAATCATATGTGATTATTCTTGTTTTATATAATCTATTACTCTAGAGATAATGGTTTCTATCTAATGTTTAATTGTAAAATAATCAATAATAATTCCAAAAAATAACTAAACTCTATAGTAATACCAAATTTGACACCCCTATACCACCATTTCTATATATTTTTTCTAAACATACATAATTTTACACATATCGTGAAAATTAAATTTAACTCATAAGATCAAAAGTTTAGTGTATTTTAAAACTAGGTGTTAAATTCATCATCAACCTATACGACACCATAAAAATTAATCTCTGTATTTATTACTTTGGACCACTTATAT
Source organism: Viscum album (assembly GCA_963277665.1). Taxonomy (NCBI): domain Eukaryota; kingdom Viridiplantae; phylum Streptophyta; class Magnoliopsida; order Santalales; family Viscaceae; genus Viscum; species Viscum album. The sequence continues at coordinate 1,757,467,337 of OY728120.1, read as the reverse complement.
ACCGATCATAATAACCTCAAAACCTAGGTTCAACTAAGGTTATTAATCATAGAAGGGGTGAAATAAAAATAATAATAAGGGATAATCAAAATAAAATATAATGATCATAATCAGTCAGATAATAATTAAATAATTTATTATAACATCTGATTATATCAAATAAAAAATATAAGGAATAACATCATAACATAAATTATTGATTTGAAATACCTTGAGATCCCTTCGAGAGGAATGAGTTTATAATATATAATAATCACGAATCATCATAATGAAATCATATAATTGGAATTTTTAATAATATAGATCAAACAAAATATATGAAATCATGATCATATGTCAAGGATAACTATCAAAACATCATAACAATGTGTGCTAGGATCATTACCCATGTACCATAACATAGTGTTATTTGATCTCCTACCATTAACTATACATAGAATATCATGATATATAATCTCAACCCAGTTCATGGGAAAATAATAAAATTCTATCTCCACCTATCACATTATAACATGTACATGTATATAAATTCCACATAGAATAAAAACACATAAGAATAATAAGCATGATAACCCAAGGAAGACTAAATGGATTACAAATCAATGTCATATGACATAATCATAGAATAAGAAAATGATTAATCATGTAAGTCTCGAAATAAGGAAGGGATAATATAGAATGGTTGTCAATGAATTGGGTATTCTATAAATAGAAGAACCTAGAACAAGTAGATATAATTTAAATTAAACTAAAATTAATAATGAAATGAAGATTATTAAAAAATCATTTTAAAGAGAATGTATGGTATGCGATAATAATCAAAAAATGATTAAAAGTTAAATAAATAATTAATTATATTATAATAATGTAAAAACCATATTCTTTACATTTATTGAAAGTATTATATGAAATATATTATAGGGTATATCATAAATAGAACATAAGAATCAATATATATGAAAGTGTTTTAGAGAGTGCTTCCCTTATAAATATCTTGGTGTATGTCATCAATGGATGAATTGGGATAAATACTAAAATTTTCAAGCATAAAAAATAATTTGGAATAATAAGTGATCAAGGGATTCTATGTAAAATTTAAAAATTATGGTCTATATAAATATAACATTTAAACAACAAGAAATTTGATCGTAAGGTATTTGGGAATAATTATGCTTATATAATTTTTATAAAATCAGAAAAGCATATTTTAAACAAACAAAATTAATATAATTTATTTAAAACTAGAGACGAATTTTAATTTTTTTTATTTTAAATCTCTTTTCCAAATCATGTAATAAAACATTCATGATATAGTTAATTTAATAAAAGTAAGGGATTTGGAAAAAATTTCCAATTTTTTATGGCAATTAAATAAATGATTGGAAGGATAGTTTGAAATAATTTATAACAAGAATAAATATGTAACATTGATATTAAAATATATTCCAAATGTATGTAGTGATATAATAGTATCTCTTGTTAGAGAGAGTGCATACTCCGAAATATAAATATAGAGATAAATTTATAAATCCATTTATAAAAATTATCTTATTAACGCTGAATCACCAAGAAATGTATGAAGGCAATTTATATCATAAAAATTAAGGTAGAATAATAATGTATATGTAAATTAAATTTTTTAAAAGAAATATAAGATAAGCTAAATAATAAAATGTTAATAGCTGAAATGATGAATGTTTGAAATATAACACATTAAAAATTTAGAAACAAATGAGATATAGTACAAACAAGGAAAATATTAATAAGGAAATCAAAATTATTTCAAATAATGAAAATTATAATATGAGACATTAATATACTAGTATATACAAGAAATATAATATGATAAATAAAGAATAGGGTACATTCTTTAAACGGAAAAGATAGAGATATGAATCTCATTATAAATTTTCATTAAATGGATTAAGAAAAAAAATTTGAGATTAGAAAAGTAAATATCAATAAAAAGTATATTGTAAAAATAATATATTTATATCATAATCACAATGGTATAATTGTTTATGATAATTAGGAAAAGTGATGGAATCCCAAAGTAATGATTTAGAATAAATGCCTTAGTCAAATTAAAATGTATGGGGAAAACATCTTGATCAAAAATAATGGGGTACATTTCACAAAAAAAAAGCACTAGAAAATTTTATGCTCCTAAATTTAGGATTTTTTTAAATCATAAAGAGTCAATGTCTTTTGTATGAGTGAAACATAAATGTGTAAGATGAAATATAAATTTTCAAGTTTTTATGATTAATTTAAATAAATTATTTTATTAGAATCTAAACATATTTTTAAATGAACAAAAAAATATTTGGAAAATAAACTATGAATGTTTGGAGAAACATATTTATGAAACACAGACGAAGAATACATGAAAAAGAGATAGATAACTATAGATAAATAGAGTGAATCAACTAAATAAAAATGTAATTTGATATTGTCACCTTACATTGAGACCCAAATCATTTGGGTACTCCTCTAACCAATTGAATAATCAAATTTTATATATTAATTATATAATTATAAAAACTATTAATATTTTTTTCTATATATTATAATAAATTTATTATCATATATCATTATTGTATTAAATTAGTCTCTTCACATCAGTTGTTTGTGGTTGATCATTCTATAGTTCCAATATAACATCATAATTTTGGAAAAATTCAATAGTCATTTTAAAAAGGTTCTAAAATATCCAAAAGTGTAATTATATGGATTTAATTTATTTACATAATTTTTAATGTTATTAAACATAAAGTTTTAAAAAAAATCATCGTTTAATATTTATAAATGTTATTTTATAATTGTATGTTCATTTAGAAAATTTTACAACCCATGATGAGGTTAACTTGTTTCATTTAATTTTATGATTAATTAACCATTAAAGGATAAGAATCATAACAGAATATCATAATGCTATTCCTATTTGAAAATAAAATTATTTATTATAATCATCCATGAAGGTGATAATTGCTGTTTAAAAACACTATCCTAATATGTGGTCATACTATCCATGAATGGGAATTTTTTAAAACCCACAATTATGTACACTATATGATTTTACAATTAATATTAAAATATCCAAATATCATTAATTTTATGAAATTTAAATTTTTTATTATATTATAATCAGTAAGAAAAAGAAGTAAAGTAAGTGAAATTAATGAACATGATTAGAAGTTCCTACCTTCCTCTTTGGAATGACTCCTTCACTAAGCAACTTAGGGAATAAAAGGGTTGTCTTTTGATGATACCAAAACCTCCAAAAAATTTCTAAGAGGGATAATGGGGATAATTTGATAGAATATTTTTCAAGATAAAAAGATTAACGATTTAAGAGAATTGGTATCTTTTATAGTGGTATTTATAGGAGGATGAGAGATGTGTTTTTGATTAAAATAAAATTATTTTATTTTATTTCTAAAAATAGTGATCAAAATTTTGCATCAACACATTGCGGGATGTGAATTAAAATTATTTGTCATATTATAATATCCATCTAAATAATATAAACCACAACATTATTATATACATCATTATTATAGAATAAAATAATTATACCGTATTTTACTATTTCGCTACATTTTTCACTATTCATGAAAAATCCCAAAACATCAACCTTAGTTAATTTGGGGGTAATGATTCAAAAAATGATTTTTTTTTGTAAAATAAACATTTACTATAGGTACCATTAATTTTTAATTCCCATACAAAATGTATTTTTTATTAAATAAAGTAAAAAATATTTTCCTAAAATTATATGTAAATAAATACAATATATAACACCAATCGTGTAATTTTTTAAGGTTTTATTATAATTATCTTAATTTAATTTATTATTCGTAAAAATCTCTAATAAGGTTACGTAATTAGTTATAATAATGTTCATTTTAATATTCAAATAATCTATCTATTACTCTAACAAACAAATTCATATTTTTACATTCATTTTTTCATCATCCATATAATCCTTACATGTAACAACCTATGATTTTAAAGTTTAATAATAAGGTTTTATAGTGTATATTTCATAAAACACCATTATTTTATGTTAATGTAAAAACATTTTTCTTTATGAAATAAATAAATTCAATCTCTTCGATAGATTTTAGAACATGAAACCCTAATTATAAATGAACCATAATTACCAGGCCATAAAACTGACGTATATGTATTGGAATAAATAAATTATGAAAATTATATTGTTTAAAAATGTTAAAAATAAATTCAATTATTATATCATTATTTGAAACAAAATAAGTATCATTTTAAATAAAAAATATGCTTTCTAAAAAACTATTTGTTTTGGAAAAGCGAATTAGTCATTCATTGGAGACATAAATTAAAATTATTTTTACCCATTTTTTATAGTATTTTAAAAAATAATAATGACATTATTTAAATAATCGTATAAAAATTATGTAAGGGTGGTAGTTAATTTAATTTTTTGAAATGCTTCATTTTCGATGAAAAATATTGATTTTTATTAAAAACTACTATTTTGTATAAACAATGTATAAGAACCATTTTATTTTAATTTGGTTTTAAAAGAAAATTTACCAAAATTATATTTTTAATAAAATAAATTAATTAATTTTAATTAAATTCAAATAAAATATTTATATAATAATATTTTAATCTTTTTTAATTATTTTCTATTGGAAAACTATTTTTTCGACATAGTTGGGGGTTTAATTTAAAAAAAAAATTGGCCATATATTTCAGTTAAATTTAGAAAAATTGTATAATTATTTGGAATCATAGTATGTAACATTATCTATTTAGGAAAACAAAATTTTGACCATTGTAAATTTTGAAAATAGTAAAAATTATTTATGGTGGGAAAGGTAAAAATGAGTTTATCAGAGGGTTTAACAAAAACTAAAAGGATTAAAAGTGACCCATAATTTATATAATTATTATTATATTGTCATATTTAATCATTTTCACTTATATGATTTGAAAATTTTCCATTTTAGATCATTTTTCATTAGAAAAAAGCAGGGGTTATTATTTCTTTTCAAAAAAACCAAGTGTGCCCTGCCCCTACTTTTGAACAAAAACCCCTCTTATATCCTTTATAAACATAAAAAAAATTTGACCAATAACTACCAAAATAACTGCTCTTTATTCCATAAACTCAACCTATGTTTCATTTTGTGGTCATAAATCCAACCTAGGAAGGATTTTAGTGAAAATCAAAATGAGTTGTTTAAAGAATAGTTAACATCATTAACAGTGAATTTTAGTTTACTTATTTCTCCACACCATAAAAATATTACTAAAACATTATGATATAATAAAATAATTATATTCCATATACTGATTTGTTTTTTTAACATTTTATGACCTATAACCATCGCCTCCTCCCTCAAATGGGAAACCAAACTCTTGATCGTGTGTACGTTGGACTACCACCTTGTGAACCGACGTAATTTTATTTCCATCCCCGCTTCTCACAGTTTAATATAATGTTTATTTATAATATTTATGATATAATAATAATTGTATAATTATTATATATTATATTTATTCTTACTTTATATTCAAAAATAATTACAAAAACATCGCTCTTTTGTACGGTGGACTACCGCCCAATGAAGCGATGTGATTAAATTTTCACAAACACTTTACATGGAAGGTGACAAGGATAAATTTAATAAATATGTTTCATATATAAGAAAATATATTTATTTAGAATAATTATTATAAAATAAAATTTATTTCCCAATCTTTCTATAGGTAAATGATAACGTTGATCATGTTCAATTATAACCTACCATTTTCATGAAGCGATGTGATTCACTATCCACATTAAAAATTATGTTTTGAAAAAATTAGGTGTCTAATGAATTTATATTTATTTATATTTACTTTAAAATTGTATTTATTTCATGATAATTTTTTTCACATAATCATTCCATTTATTAACTATAACCTCAATGAAAAAAACTTTGTATGGGTATCATCTCAAACTTCCTTCATTGATAAACACGTTCTTTAATTCAAGTAATTTATTTTTAGTGGTGTATATACTTCTAATTTTCAAAAAATATCATTTATCATTCATACCTTATTTTATTTTATGTTATAATTAATCTACTAGATTATGTGAATTTATTTTTCAAAAGTAAACAAATTGGTAAGTGTTTTTGTTTCAAATTCATTTTAATCAGGGTTGCTTATTCTTAGATTTCCATTAGAGTAAATTATATAATAATTGAACAATAAACACAATAAATTCTTCTTTAAATCTATTTAATCATTAATTTTTCATATTAGAGTACCATTTTCACTCTCTTTGTTACTTAAAATAAATTAATATATATTTTAAGAAAATATGACTTCATTTTAGCCTTTGGTATAAAATTATTATTCTTCCAAATCCATGTTTTCAAAAAATATCTTCAAAAATGATTTACTATGATTGATGAAATTTATTTTTATCCTTAATTTGATTTTTTTAAAAATGTTTTAAATGGAATATTTATGTCATTTTACGTATTAGGTACTTTTTTATTTTTCATTATAAATTGGGAATGAAATATTTTTTTTATATTTCTCATTAATGGTTCTCTTCAACCCTCATAACAACTCTATATTTTTAGGATTGCATTTTCTGTTTCAAAGGTAATTTTTAGAGAAAAAAAATTCTTAATATTGGAGAAATTTTTAAACATTGAATACTTTTTTTCCAAATTCATAGGATAGTTTCCTCATAAAATTTCAAAAGTTATCTTTAAAAATATGTTTTTATGTATGATGAAATCCTTTTTTGTTACTCAATGTGAAAAGGATATTTCAATGAGTAATGTTTTTAATATTTTAAGAGTATTTTCATCAATTACAATATCCTTTTATGTCATGGATTTCTTCTAAATTATCTATATATATCTCTCACATATATTCCAAGAATATTATACAAGACTTATGATAATTTCTCAAAATAAATCATTATGAAACATCCATTTTTATGATATTATGAAATATTATGCATTTAATTTTCATTATATTGGAAATTATTTTATTATTCCTTATGAATGGTTCATGTGTGTGGCACACATATATAGTAAAAATGATATGATGGGTATGCCCAGATTGTTCTCCAATGAATTGGGAAAGGTTTTAATCTTATAAGAAATATTGTTTCAGATTATGGAGTAAATCAAAACCACTATGGGACTTTGTCAACCATGTGAAATTTTCTTGGTCATTACCCCGGAATCATGTTTATGTCATGTTATATGTTTCTTCCAAATTTCCTATGATTACATGATCTTATGATTCCATGATGTTTATGTTATGCATTAATGTGATTACCCATGAAACTTCTCTAATACGATATCATTTTTTACCTTTGAATCACATGTTATGTTTCTTTAAAGTATTTACTTCCTTACTAGGTTTTTAGATAAATTCATTTTTTATTTATACTTTAGTTTATCCCATGTATATTTAAGATCTTAAATAGATTTTAGAATCTCACAATGGAAAATAAAATAAGGATTCCTTTTTTTATTAATAACCTAGTACTCCCAAAACCCTAGTTCTTTATGATCTGTGTGTTTTATTAATGGTTATATTTTTTATAAGAATCATATAATTACATGTGAAAAATGTTTGGGTAGTTTTATGTGGTATCAGAGGAATGTATTAGTAAATTATTATATACTATGATGAAAAAAACCTTAGTGAGTATCCTAAGGATATGTATAAGGATACGTCAATTACAATTATAATGATAAGTCTATGAATAGTAAAATATCCTGAAATTTTGATGACATTTAGAGAAAGTGGTTTCAAAGAATGTGCATCCTAGTATTGATACTATTTATTGATGTGGTTCTATCACAGATGTACCTAGGGGTAATAAATTTGAAAACGGTGCATCTAAATTTAATTGAGAATTACCTAATACACAATAACAAGACTTACTATGCACATATTTTTCTACTCATGAAGAAAATTATTTAAGGATTCAAAAAATATTTATGAACAATATTGAAGGATTGTAAATGATGATAATGTGAATGACCTTTGATAAAATTATGGTTTCATTGGCTGAAAAGAATATATCATTATTTATACATACTATAATTTATTTTTCATGATTATATGGTTTCTCACAATGTTTATTATTTCTCATTATATGATATTTTGTTTTAGTCAATAGTGGGAACCAGACAGAACTAGGTTAACATTAAATGTGATAGATTATATGTTAATGAAAAACCAAATAGGATGATTAATAGAGTAAATGATTTTGTGATTATTCCTAATTAGTTATCAAGATAAATGATTAACAACATTCACTATAACCAACTCTTGGAATTAAAAAGTGGAAATGGTTAGATTTTGTTGAGAGTTCATATAGTCGAGACCATAGAAGAATGATGATTCAGATTTCTATATATCGATAAGGTTGGAGTAATCACCTAATAAAATATCTCAATTTGAGAGGAAGATGTTTTTTTTGGAAATGGAGGTCACAAACGAAGAAATTACCAATTAGATCAATGTATTATATATGTGGAACATGGTCATTATCTAATTCAATACCATAAAAAAGTGTTATCCGATAGACCTGGTAAGGAATTATGTTATACCAAATCATTGAATTAAAATTATTGAATTATTTGTGTATTTTATTCAACAGTTCTCCTAAATAACTATTTTTTCCAATGTTATTTTGGACATAATACAAACAAAACATCTAGGGATTGGGTAAATTTTGGAAACATGTATGTATTCTTGTTTTCTTAATATAGGTGTCAAGGATACCATAATGGGTTTTTTAGATTATGGTTGATCAAAAGACCAATTTCATAGACACCCCTTTTGTAGTTTTAAGTAATTAGATTTCAAGGTGACTAACGATATTTCAGGGGGATGATTTATTAGGATGAAGAATATATTACCATTTATTTTAATGTATCAGATTATTTGGGAAGTATGTTATTACCTTTTAAATGATGTAAGATTAATGTTTTTAAGGATTTACACTAATAGAATGGATTAAGTTGAACATTGAGAGTTAAAATTGAGGTATTAGAGATCAATTTATTATATTGGACAACTTTTTATAATTTTTTTTTAATAAATATATGAGGCGTAACTTATTTTTCATTTATAGATCATATGATGGATTTAAAATTAATTTTATTGATTCAGGATTAAAAATGATTTTCTTATTCATTTACTGGGGTAAGAGATGATGTATAAATTGATCTAAGCACAAAAAATGGATAAAATTGTGCTTATGAAATATAATGATATCATGTATTTGTATTTCCTGATATTCACGGTTAGTAAAACAAATAATCAAATTTATGAAAATGATCTTGAATGAAAATTTTTATAATATTAACTTCATATTAGATAAATCAAATGGTATTTTAAACCATAATATATTTATGGTTTTTAGGTCCTTATCATTCCATTGAATATTCTTTTTCTTGTAATAAATGATCTCTATAACTCCCCATCATTATTTATTCTTTTCTTCCATATCCATATCTTCACATGTCAACAATTGTTTCCTATATAGAAATATATTTATGTTTTTACTTTAATATTTTATATTCCCTATTCTAATATTATTTTTTATTAACACTATTTATGATGTGGGTTTTCACATGATGAAATTTTTAAACCCTTGATTTCAATGATCATTATTAAAATGTGAGGATGAAATTTACTGAAGGGGTCGAACGCGAAAACCTATAATTTTAAAATTTTAAAATCATGTTCAATATAAAATATAATAAGAAAAAATACGTTTATAAGATAATTTAACACTCTAAGAATTTATGTAATAAATAAATTCGATCTCATCGATTGCTTGGGGGAACATACATCATCAAACCTAAAGGAACCATAATAACATAGTCGCTAAATTGGAAGGTATGAATAAGAATAATTATATTATAAATATTCTATGTTTTAAAAATTTTAAAAAATAAATTAAATGATTATTTATTTATTGTAAATAAAAGAAAAATAATTTTATGAAAAATGAAATATTTTCTAAAAACTATTTTTTTTAAAATACAGAGTAGTCATCATTTGTGAACGAAATTTATTTATTTTTACCAATTTTATATAGTGAATTTTAAAATAAAATATAATATTTTTTTAATTAATAATATCAAAATTATATTTGGGTGATTTGATTTTGGATTTTTCTCAAATGTTTATTTTTTCAATGAATATTTAAAATACTAACTTTTATTAGAAACTACCTTTTTGATTAAAGCATTCTAAAGACCCATAGTATATTACCATGGTTTCAAAAAGTAATATTTATTACAATATATATTTATTAATACAAATTATTTTTTTGTAATCCATTTAATATTATATTTTGATATAACTTTTTAAAATATTTTATTCATAAAGATTGTATTTTTGACAAGATATTGGGTTTGATTTTAAATTAAATTCGGCCACTTAAATGAGTTTAATTTATAAAAATGGATTCCTTGTTATGAATAATAATAATTTAAAATTTATAATTAATTTTAATTAATTTTTTACCATAATTAAGAGTTAAAATAGTAAATATTACTTAACGTCGGTAATGTAAAAACGAGTTTACTGGGGCTTAATATTAAATGATACGGGTTAAAAATGACTGAAACATGTCTAATTCCTAATTTATGGTCATATATTGACCTTATTTATTATTATATAAAAAGTTATATTTTTTAACCTTTCATAATGAGAAACATATGGGTGTAATTCTTTCTTCTCAAAATTACCATGTATCCCCTCCCCTGATTTTAAAATCCCACCCACTCTCCTCTCCATTCAACAAATCAAAAATCCATCGGTTAAGAAAATATCTACTCATAAAAAAAATCACTAATTCCATCAATAATCCTTTAATATTTATTATTACTATAATGATATCATAGGATTGATTTTGTTGTAAACCAAAAGAAGTTGTCCGAAGATAAGGAAATGTCCTAAACCAATAATTTTATTTCATTTCTTCCTCCACCTACTCCAAGTCTTAATAAAACATTATTATATAATAAAGTAATAATATTATATATAATTATACTTCTTTAATTTTCATGACCTAGAACCATCTACTCCTCCCTCAAATGATAAATGAAATGATTTTCCATGTGTACAGTGGACTACTGTCAGATAAACCGATGTAATTTGTTTTCCATCAACAAAAATCATGTATTGACATAATGATATATTTAATGAAAATATATAATATTTTTGATATAATTTATCTTTTCTAATTATAATATTAAATATAATTTATTACTTTATATTCTTTACAAAATAGGATAATGTCACTCATTTGTACAGTAGATTACCGCCTCACGAAGTGATGAAATTTTTTTACTAAATATTAACATGTAAGGTTAAAAAGGATAAATTTAATTAATATATATTATATATATGATATGATATTGGTTTTATAAAATTAATATACAGTCAACTTCTTTACCTTTCTCCCAAAAAGGAAATGATAATTTCTCTTGTTCATATGCATTACATTCTTTCATTATTAGCAATGTGATTAATATTCCTTGTTGAAAACTAATTAATCATTATAAATATGTATCTAAATAATAAAATATATTTAAAAATTGGTAAAATTATTGATATAATAGAACTATAAAATATTTTCTTCATCAGAAATGTTCATTAAAATAGATGTATATGAAAATAAAGCAATTAATACATGAAACATTAGTTATAATAATAGATTATTAACAAATAGGAAATAAGAAGTTATATATGGATAATATATGATATTATGTATATTAATATGGTTATTTTATAGGTCAATTAAATGTTTAAAACCATTATACATGAGGTTAATGAATTCTCATGTAATGGAAAACATGGGGAAAGGGGTTTGTTATCTTAATTTCCATCCATTTTGTTATACAATAGCTTCATTGATTATATTTTGAGATAATTATGGGGGAAATAAGTTCTGATTTATCTCTATTATATTTAATCTTTTATTAATGTGTATATACATTTTTTATACGTAATCACCTCATTTATTAACTCTCACCTCGTTAATATGAACTTTGTAAGGGTTTCGTCTCAGACATCCTACTTTTAGTCACTTGTTCTTTTTTTAAAATAATTTATTTTTAATGGTGTATATATTTTCACTTAACATACTATATCTTGAGTCATTCCTACATAATTATATTTTATTTTATAATTAATTTACTTCATTCTTTGGAAGTTATGAATCAATAGTTTCTGAAGTAGTAGGGGTTCATGTTTTAATCACATTTTTATAGGGATTTCTTATGCTTGAATTTCCATTAAAGGAAATTATTTGATAACTTTATAGTAAAAACATTCACTATTATCATTATCTAGTTATTAATGAACATTTAATGTGATAGTACCATTTTCATTCTCTTTGGAAAATAAAATTATTTAAGAAAATGTTTTGTGATAATTATACGCCATTATTCTCTTTGGTTGAGAAACCTCTATCATTTAAATCGATGTTCTCAAAAATTGTTTTCAATTTTTATATTATTATTGTTTAAAGTTATTTTTCCCTAAATTATATTTTTATTTTTTAAAAGTAATATTCCTTTCATTTTTTGAAAAATGTAATTTTTAAATTTTTATTCTAAAATGCTAAAGGAAATTTTTTATTAATGTTTTCAACATAAACAATACTCTTCCACCATCATGATCACTAAATGTTTTAAATATTACATTCTGATTTTCAATTTTTATTTAAAAAAAATGTTTTATTTAATGTTTGAGATATTTTTAGATTTTAAAAAAGTTTTCTCGAAATGGAAGGGGTATTTTCCACAAGAAATGTTCAATGTGATCTTTCAAAATCAACTTCCATCTAAGATGACATCCATTGATATTTCTCAAAATTAAAAGGTTATTTTCTTGAAGAATTTTTTTTAAATATTTTATGATTATTTTAATAAATTAAAATAATAATTGTTGTTATATATTTCTACCATATTTTTTATATATGTCTCTCACATATATAACAAGATTATCCCATAATTATATGATATTTCATTTTATTTATGATATGAAGAAATATTATACAACATATTTTCTTTCCATAGTTGATTATTATGTTTTCTCATTTGATTTATTCCTTTATGTGGTAGACATAGATCATGAACATTTCATGTTGAGTTCAGCCATATATCACTCTGATTTATTTGGTAGTTTTATAGTCTTATGAGAAATCATGTTTTGGATTAGAGAGTAAACATAATTCATTATGATAATTTATACACTATGTGATGTCATATTTGCATTTTTCCTTTAATCATGTTTATGTCATGTTACATTTTGCTTCCACATTTCATATGACTCAATTATCTTATGATATAATGTTATCTACGTCATGATTACATGTGAATACTCATGTGAATTATCTTTTATGATATAATTTTATACCTTTGAATCACAAGTTATGATTCCTTGTAATATTTTTACCTTGGTGGGATTTCTATATCACACCATTCTTTATTTAATCCCCATGTTATCCCATGTTGAAAATTTGGTTGATAATGTGGTTCCAATGAAACTTCTTGGAGGATGCTCCTCACGGCCTCATGCAGGAACACAAAACATGTTAAAAAATGCCTCTAGATTCCCGGATGTTTCCATTTTACATTAAATATATATATATACATATATATTTATATATATATAACACCTCCCTTTAAGGGAGGTAAGAACTAGAAAAAAATTCCGTAGTTCTCTATACTTTTTTAACACAATTTAATTCGCATTTTAAATTTCGGTTTCATTTTCAATGAATTATTTGAATATGTGATATTTCATGGAGAGCATGGTACAATGAATTTACAAACTATATTATTTTTATTAAATTTTATTTATTATATAATAATAGTATTTTTTATTTTATGGGTTAATTTTATCATTCATATATATTGTACTATGTTAATGGAATAAAATATTTACTGTCTCTTTTTGGGTTGCCTTCAGTTTATTTTGGAAATTATTCTTATTTATGTTCATTTATATATATATAATAATTACATATTTTATAATATTAAAAAAATTAATATTTTATATATTTTAATTATTTATATTAATATAAATAAAACAAAATAAATTAATTTAATATATATATATTATTTAGGGTAGAAAATTCTTATATTTTTTTGTTAATAATATGATATGTTGCACTGAGTTTCTTTGGTATTAGGTCCTCAATGATATAGAGGATATAGGTGGTGGAATATGGGATATTGTTTCCAAGATGAGACTTCTCTTAAATTTATTATTGTATTATTTGATGGATTATATTTTCCTAGAGGTCCTGAAGTTGAATTTTGGGGGGATATTCAAAGGTCACAATCAGGAGGATCTACTGATGATGAACACAAAAAAATATTTCTAGATATTGATTAATCAATTAGCGTGTCTCTTAGATCATTAAGGTGCATGAGTGTTATATTTTGACGTTTTTTTAATCTATAGATCTAATAAAAGGAACATAATGTACAATTAAAGAACCTCATAGTGGTAAGGTATTGTGGAAGGAAATATATAGGGATTTTTATAAGACTTGTAACTTCAATAGAAATCATGTTTGGGTATTTAAGAGTAATGAGGAGAATGTTATAAATTATAGGCCTTATGGTTGGTGAGGGTGAAGGGTATAATGTCTCTTTAGTGAGTGGATATAACCCTAATCGTTAAGTGACAATGGCTCGGGATGTCTTGTACTGGGGGAGTTGATTTGTTCCATTATCTATGTGGTTAGTCTTTATTAGTATGAACTGCCTATGAGATGTGGAACCTCACGACCTTAGTTGAGAATTTATTTTTCTTCATATCATTGTATGAACCCAGTGGGTGGTTCATTAGGATATATTATTCTTAGTCTTGAAGATTGGAATATTCAATGGGTAGGTGAATTTATTCAATTCATAAAAATCCTTTTAAATTGTATTTTTAATTTTAATTAAATTTATTATCATATCATTACCATTCCCAACAAGGTGTACCCCTCCATGGCCAGCAATGTGAGAAGGGAGATAATTACCTTTGAGTCACTCCTCTAATTGCTTTTGGGTTGGGAACTAGCACTGAGGGTATAGTAAACAAAAAAATGGGTGGCATTACCCTCTAACGGAACACATGTGATAGAGAGAGACAAGACATACCCAAACCAACACCAATTTAGAATACAATATTAAAAAAATCCCATTTACACATATTTAATGTCATGAAAAATCTACAACAACTAAAATTGAAAACTTCAAGTACCAAAATAAAATAAAAATGTTAGTGACCACGATGCCCAAATAGCTCTAACAACCCCAAGTTATTATTAACCATCCTAATCTCAAACCTACTCCAGGTGACCAAAAAAATAGTTTATATATATTCATAGGTAGAGTATTACAATATACTCAGTAGTATCCTCCCTATAGACTCTTTTGAAAAAGTAAAGATATGATGCTAAAGCACAGTGAACTACAATTGAAATGAACTCATTCTCTAAACATGTATACTAAGTTTTCAACCTCACCATGGATACTCTCACCATGTATTTCATACAAGAGTATAAAATATAATAAATAATATCAAGGGTACCCTTTGACCACTTCCACACTGGTTTGCTGCTTTTCCCCAACATCGCATGTCCTAAGAATCTATCTCTAAAAAGGTTATCCCACAAACACCTATGTGAAGCACCACAACATGAACCTCATACAACACAACAAATATGTCATCATAGCCAAGGTAACTATATGATTTTTGGTAGCCACTACAACTCACATAACATGTACCATACATAGGGAATTATACCTCAATCCATTACAGCCCATACACCGGGTAAGGATCCTCTATATATCATAGCCTATAGACATTACGCCTATAGTAGTCCATAGTAAATTATATCCAAAAAATATGTGAGTGAATAACCACCAGACATTAAATCCCTCTACACACTTATATGGGAAAAACTATCCATTTTTCCAACCAGCATGAGTAACTACCATGAGAAGAGAGTGGGGGTAAAGGGGGTAGTTAGCCATCCATCCTCCCACTACAATGTTGGGGAAAACACCCTAGGGTTTAGAATCCCTAGCGTGTTAGTTTCCATAAATGATGGGTTAGAGTATCTTATAGAAACAAAAAAAATTCCGAAAATACTATATCTTACAACCACACATTTGGCATAACCTAGTATTAGACTCAACTGCAGCTAACATCTATCGAACTCCTGCTGCCACTAATAAGACTAGGTATCTTATAAGAACACAACCATTTAAAGAGAATTATTATATTACTTCATTCCCTTTTTATCTACTTTACTTTTTTTAACCATTAATTTAAACATTAATAAACAATTATCAATTACACATTATATTTCATTAGAATCACACCCAAATTATACTATTCCTTTTAATTGTATCCTCATCATTTAGTCCTAAAAATATCCAACCACATGGGTTAACATCATTTATACAATCATTCAATAAATTCATTAACTTTCTCTCATATTCCTAGGCATTCTAGGAAAATATTATATGCTACCAAACATAAGGGCCTCAACACGGTGAGTAGATGGGAAACATTTCTAGTAATTTCCACCTATATCAAGATCATAGACCCATCCTCACTTGATAATATAAACACAGAAATCATGTGGAATACACCACGCATCTTCAACCCTTTTTTAATGAGAGTATGCAAGACCAGCTACCTTGAGATGTGGGGAATGAAAAGAAAATAAACAACCATCAAGATTCTATAAGAATCCAATCATTCACATACAACATATTTCATCATCTCTTTTGTCCTCCTCAAAACCCACATGCATAAACTAACGCAACTCTCCACTCTATACTTCAACTGCAGCCACAACCACTGGGAATCCCTACCCCCACATCTCACAAATTCCATCCAAGCTCATAACACATCAAAAGAAGTGGGAATGAAACAACATATGAATTGGGATCTTGGACCATAAACAATGAATAAATCCATCATTCATAGTAAGCATTATGGCTCCAATGAACAAGGCACTCGACCTTACATGTAAGACTGTAACTCAGGACCATACAAGGACATATCATTTATCAAATTTCTTGCTCTTTAATCCATATGGAATTAACTGATTAATAAATTATTGTTTCCAAATATGGGAAACCTAAAAAATACACTATAAAAAATTAACTAATCAGTTAATTGACATGCTTTTAATTCATCATCAACATGCCCCAACATGCCTCTGGCTAATCAATTAGTTCAATCAACCATGCATTATGAAAAAACAATAAGATTCATTTAATGCCACTTTATCTTTGAAAAAAATAATTACAATTAATCCTAGATTATGTTCTTTATCAATTTTTTTAAGAACAACATGAAAGACACGACAAGCATAGATATCACACTATATAGCGAAACAATAGGTTATAATATATGATCAATACCAATCTATTAATCTAGTTAGAATATTTTTTTCATCAATTCCATTATGGTACAATGGCTAAAACATGCTAACTATAATGTATCGTGTAAAATAATTGATAATAAACAAATCCCCTACCTCAAAGGTTATTAACATTATTTTCATGATAACGATCCATGAAACGGATCACGATCACCTCCCACAACGACAAATGCATCCACTAGAGGATGACACGACACGACGAAACCAAACAAAACATAAAAAAAGTATAGTAGGAACATGGATACCACATAAAATAAAATGGCATGGAGAAACAGGAGAATAAGAATTGAAGAAACCAAAGAACAGAGGTAGATCATACCTTCAATCGATGAAAGATCGATATGTTCTTCTTGTACCGAAATAGGGAGTGCACATGTATCAAGAAGAAACTTTAAGGGGAATGGATCTGATGAATATGGTTCAATCACAACACTCTTGTGGGATGAAGAAATGTTTTGAGCATCTCGCAGCAGGGAAAATAATATAAAACAAGGGATGAAGATATCTCATCCCCTTAGATGATTTAATTGAGTAGATGTTTAGGATACGTTAGATTTTCCATTAAAAGTGGATTACATTAAACTATAAGGTTTGACCATGTAAAGGAATTTTGAGACATAGAAAAAATAAGATAAGAGTTATGGGGCTCGAATCGGCCTTAAATCCCTTAATAAAGGCCTTCAATACATTTTTCGTCAAAGAAAATGTTAAATGGTCGAACTTTAAGAAGGTGGAAACACTAGACACCTACCGATGGATGGAAACATTATAAACCTATTAATGGCTGGAAATATTGTACACCTACTGACGCCGAAAATACAAATGACTCACTAATGTCGACATCACAAATGACTCACTGACGCAGACAGTACAAATGACTCACCAATGCTGACATTATATATGACACACCAATACCGATAGTAAAAATGACTCATGAACACTGACAACAATAATGAATCGAGTACGCTGATAGTACAACTTACTCACCAATGTCGATAGTACAAATTAATCACTGAACCTCATAGTAAAAATGACTCACCAATGAAAACAAAACAAATGAATCATTGAAATCGATAATACAAAAGGCTCAACGATGCTGAAAGTAAAAATGACTCACCGACTCTAATAGTACATATGACTCACCAATGCCAACTTTACAAATGAATCACTGACGACGATGGTATAAATGACTCACTGATGGAACCATTCAACATTTAGAATTAAAAAAATGAACTCAATTTTTTAAAAATATTTTTATAAATAAATTTAATTAATTTTTTTAATATAATCCTATTTTATTCAACAAAAACAACATCAAATCTATAACTTGTTTTGTAACACCTTTAAAAATTAATCAATATCCCATAATATAATCTTATAACCATAATAAAAAAAGTAACATATTGTTATTACATTTTATTAAAATACATTTACACTTTAAATTATTAAATTAATAATAAAATTGTAAATAAATATTTTAGACATAAAAAAATTTATACTTTGATTTTTTTCACTTTTGAGATATCTAAATTGTACATATACATTCTTGAGTGAAGTTTATTTTTTTGCCTGATTTTATATTCATTACTGTTAATTACTATTCAAAAAGGTCTGTTACTATCCATAAGGGTATGTAATTATTCATCAAAAATTTTGTTTGCATTATCAAACTCCAAATAGCTTACTGATCACAATTTTAAATGACCATTTTTCTAAATTCAAATCACATAATTGAAAAACTTATGTCTAAAGGTCATATTGTACATAATAGTTCTTTTTGTTTTGATTTCATTTGATTATATGACATTTTTATAATATAGGATTTTCCATTGATAAAAAATTGGGTCCTTACAGAAGAAACAAAGGATCGAGTGTCTTGCAATATAGAACAAGAAGGAAGAACAAGGGATGAAGGTATCTCATCCCTTATGAAGATTTAATAGAGTATTGGTTTAAGATACTCTAGATTTTCCATTAAAATTTGATCATATTAAACCACATAGTTTGATCAAGTAAATGCTTCCTGAGCCTTGGGAAAATTAAGAATGAAGTTATGGGATTTGAATCATCCTTAAATACATTAAAATAAGGACTTTAATGAATTGTTCGTCAAAGAAAATGTTAAAGGACCAAACTGTTGGAAGATGGAAAAACTGTACACCTACTGATGGTAGGAAACACTATACACCTAATGATGGCTGGAAACATTGTACACCTGCTGATGGCTGGAAACACTGTACACATACCAATGTTGACGATACAAATGACTCACTGATGCAGACTATAAAAATGACTTGCTGACGCCGAAAATGAAAATGAATCACCAACACTTACTATATAAATGACACATTAACACAAAAAGTACAAATGACTCAAGAACACTGATAGTAAAAATGGCTCACTGATGCTGACTGTACAAATGACTCACTAATTCTGATAGTACAAATGACTCATCGACATCGAAAGTAAAAATGAATCACAGACGCCAACAGTACAAATGACTCACGAACACCGGAAATAAAAATGACTCACCAACACTGACCGTACAAATGACCCAATGATGCTGACAACACAAATGATTCACTGGCACTGATAGTGAAAATTAACCACCAAACTTAACCGTAAAAATGACCCATCGATGATAATATTTACATCTGTCTCACCAAAAAAATTGTTCATATCTGTGTCACCAATGACAGTATTCACATCTATCTCACCGATGACATTGTTCACATCTATCTCACCGATGAAACTGTTCACAACTATCTCACTAATTAAATTATTCCCAAAATAGGAAAACTATTCACAGAATTGGAAATTTGGAAAAGTGTTGGGGGATAAGTCACCTTGACCTCCCAAAACACCTCAGACACCATATTTCTGCAGAGGTCTAGGCCATTATATCAGATACCACTCAAGCATTCTCATCCTCGATAATTCATAACCAACCTAAAAGGAAACAAAAAAGGGGTCTAAACAACCACCCCTCGAGGTACCTCTCAAAAGAGTAAAAGATAAAAAAGAAACAAAAGGAAGTTATCTCATAAAAACAAAAGGTCTACAATCACAAAATAAGATCATTACATTAAAATAATTAAACATCAAATATCTCGGCGTACTTTCAATATATCTATTACTCACGATCCCAAGTACTCTCTTCCACTCCACTGTGTCACCACAATACACGAACCAAGGGTATATAACGCTCATGAAACACCTTCTATTTTTGGTCTGGTATCTCCACATGACTCTCCTCAAAGGACACATAATCATTAATGTTGATCTCACCCCAATCGATAATGTGGGTGTCATTATGAAGATAAATATGGAGCTACGACACATTAAAAACATCATGTATCTAGATCATCTATAGGGGAAGTACCATCGGATATGTCATGGCTCTAACATGATCTAACACCTCGATAGACTAAACAAACAGGGAATAAAGCACCCTCCCACGACCAAATATTCGCTTCACCTAATAGAGAGTCACTTTTAGAAACACAAGATCCCCAACATCAAACTATAAATGCCTCATCCTTTGATCTACATATGATTTATGATAATCCTACACTACCTTCATCCTCTCACTAATTTTTTGAACTATCTCGGTCATGTTCTGTACCAGTTCTTGTCTACAAATGGCGGAATCTCCAATTCGAGTCTAAAAAAATGGAGAACAGAAAGGTCATGCACATAAGGATTCAAATATATCCATACCAATAATGGAGTGGAAACTATTGTTGTAAGAAAACTCCACCAATAGTTAGAGCCTCATCGATGAACCTCTAAAATCCATGACAAAAGAGCACAGCATATCTTCAAGAGTCTAAATGGTCCACTCTATCTGACCATCTATTTGTGGATGAAAGGAAGTGAGAAGGAATAGCTAGGACCCGAAATCATGGTGGGGACCTCTCCAAACACTAAAGGTTAAATGAGGATCTTGATCAGAAATGATCATCCTTGGGAATCTATTTAGTCTCACCGCCTCCTCCAGATACTACCTCAACAAAACATCTACCAATATCGATTCCTTGATTTTAAGAAGTGGGATTATTTCTTCAAATGATCCACAACCACCAATATAAAGTTATGGCATCCCTATGTTGGAGGTAAACTAGTAAAAATGTCCATTGAGATATCCTCCCTCTTCCACTAAGGAACATCTATCGGTACAAGAAAACCACTAGGGACATAGTGATTGACCTTCACCTTATGGAAGACCAAACATCATGACACAAACTCCACAACTACACGCTTCATCCCAATCCACCAAAACTGACTCCTCAAGGCCTGGTACATATATTTCATTTTTAGGATGCACTACTAATGGAGAACTATGGAACCCTCTAAGAAATGTCTCATGTATAACCAAAGGAACCAAAATCCATCTCTGATATAACACCCAAATTTCTTTATCTTTAGATGAACAACCAGGGGATTCACCATAAACAACTTGTTCTCTGTAGACCACCACCTCTAAATCCCCCAACTGGGACTCTTCCACCTACAACACTAGAGATGACTACCCTGTCGTTTAAAAATGAAAACTTCTACCCCCAAATTCTCCCATATTGAGCTGTATTGTTGAATTTTCTTCCATTACTCTCCAAGAATCACCAGATTCATGCACTGTATCAGTACGAAACATCCTGCTTAGTTAATCAGTTACAAAATTCACCTATTTAGTTGTATACTATATTTTGAGGTCGTATTCCAATTAGTACCCCATCCACTAATGATGTTTCATGTTCATGTAACACTAGGAAAAATCATACCTCAGTCTCTTATGATCAGTGTAAATCACAAAGTGCTCTATAATGAGTTAATGTCCCCACAACATCATAGAAAACACCATAGTTTCTAACTCAAGATCATGGGTGGCATATTTATGTTCATGGGGACACAACTGCTGAGACCCATATGAAACAAATGATCCCTTCTACATTAGAACGCATCTTATCTCGAGACACTATGAATCATAGAAAACATAAAATTGAAATCCCTATACTAGATTAAATGAAATAGAGCACTGACCAACTTCTTGCTCAATTACTCAAAAGCTTCATGAAACTGATCTGTCACGACCCGTCCCCCAAGGCCCGTGTCATGACTACCCCAAGCCTGCATTCCATTGGCCAAGGGTTGGAAACTTGCACCGGAAAGGCATATCCCTAAAACTAGGACAAAATTTCCTTTTTAAACTAAAAATTCACACAATCCAACAACAAATCATGATGAAAGCACTATGTAAACTATATAGTAAATAGATAGAGTACAATAAGTAAAGGGGCCCAGAATACAAGTCTAACTGGAAAGTACAAGTAAAACTGTAAACAACTCCTATAAACACCCACCAAGGATCCTACCTGAAGTGTGGGTACAACTTTCGAATGGTCGTATCTATGGTATTCCTCATATAATGGTCCACCTCGGAGCCGCCTCTAATCCTGGCACCCTCAGCATTGATCAATGTTGTCTGTCGTTTGCACAAGTCACAGAAAGGTGCAGGTGTTGCCCATGCTGGGGTGAGTATAACAATAATTAGTAGAGACCCTGAGACCCCCGAAGGTGTAACACACCCAAGCTTCCATAGTACGAATCTATTTGAATAATACATTAGTGTGTGTTGTATGCAACTTCGAGTTCTAACACACACCACAACCAATCAAACTACCCGTTATGAATAGTAATACCCACTTTTTGAAATTTAATAAAATTTATCTCTCGAAATGTACTTCTTTTTTGGATTTGGAATTTCAAAATTTTCCTAGAGTAAATTTTTTGAACTTTTCAGATAACTTTTATATTTTGATGAATAGTGAAAATTAATAAATTTTAATTAAAACCAACTTTTTTAATCAAAATAATTAAAAGTGATATATTATGAATTTGAGTGGTTTTAAAGTATATTTATAATATATTATTACCATTTAATACAATCTTGGTCATTGGCCATAATTTCCCATTTAAACCGGACATAAACAACTATCAAACTTTTGATAGTTATTATCTCTTAAAAACATGCTTTTTGTTTTAACAATGGGAATTAATTTTAAATTAATTTCTTTCACTTATATGTTTTGAATATAGAAATATGTATTCCATATTTGAAATCAGGAGGTCCAAATTTTGTAAATATGTAACTTTAATTTTTAGACATCTTGAATAATTACTTCGGTAAATATTTTATTTACCAGGGTTAAAGGGTAAATCCGGTAAATAAAGGTAAAAAATAATATTATAATAATAATAATTAACCCTAAACTGTGTCCTAACTCTATTGGTTGATACATGTCCGACCATGGGCATATTTCGGTCGATTTTGGGACCCCATGGATCCACATGTAAGAGATAATGAAACTTTATATTAATTATGTTAAAGTAAATACAATAATGACATAATCATATATCTTTTATCAAAACAATTTTTTCATTGGGTTATATATATATTATATTTTTGACTATAAATATTAATTAGAAATATAAAAATATTTCCTACATAATTGTATTTTATTTATCATTTTTAGACATTTAATAATAAAATTTATTTATCACACAATAATGATGCAATATTTTCTTTATTAATGAAAGAATCAAATAATTAGTATTATAAATATTAAAATAAATATAATTTCAATGTTTTGATTCAATACAAGAATTTAATTGATTAATATGACATGTATGTATTTCTTAAATGAATTTATTTCCAGTTAATAATATTTTTATGACTTTAAGAAAAATCAATTATTAAATAGTGTCAAAATTGACATAAAAGAGTTTTTAAAAAAATATTATATTATTAAATGATATTCTATTCCTAAAAATCTTTGGTTCAGAAAAAGGACTTATATCATGATCGGTGTATCAATAATGGATCACTTGGGGGTCTCATAGATTTATATAGAATGTTTATTAACTATATAATATAAAAATACAAAGTGAAATGGTAAATGTCAAACTAATTAACTAAGAGTTAAAAATAAAATATAAGGTTAATATAATGACCCAAATAGGTATAATATCTTTTGGTTGAAAGAATTTAGACCCATACCCACCTTATACTTTGAATAATCAACTTTGGAGCAATTAGAAACCGAATATGAATTTATTATAAATAAATACTTTCAGTTTTTTCTAAAGAGCCCCTCCTCCCCCTTATAAAAGGACACAACTTCTAACCAATTATTCACACCTTCAAAGCCTTTTTTTCGGCCAACCTCCCCCCAAATACCCTCTCAACTATAATACCTTTTACCTAGAGGCCTTATTTTGATCATAAATCCAACCTATAGATCCATTTTGATCAAATCAAAATGAAGAACCCGATTAAGAGGTAATGTTTTCACCACCCTCTTTCAAGTTACTTTCTTCTTCAACTTCTTCTTTATTTTTTATTCCCATTATAAAATAATAACTCCAGTTTCTTCTATATACTGTGATGTTATTATAAATAGGGTACAACCATATTCTGTATTCTATCCATCCTTTGAAGGACATGTCACCATACATGTGTACGTACGGCTTACTGTCTCCTTGTCATGGTGTAATTGTTATTCAAAACATTATTATTTGGATGGGTATAATAATGATGTTTAATTCATGTATATAATAAATATAACATGATAATGATTATGTATATATTATATACCATCCAATTATATATTATTTTAATATCAAAAATATGATATTGTTGCTCGTGCGTACATACAGATTACAGTCTCCACGAATGAGATGTGATTCATTCTCCATCGTATCCATTGAATTATAATTTTCATTTTATCTTTAAAAATAATGTTTAAGGACTTGATATAATTATGGATATGAATAATATACATCCCATCCATAACAAATATGTCTCACATAACAAAGAATATAAAGAAAGAAAAATCCATTAACACCCGAAATGATGATAATACTAAGATATTATTAGAAAATAAATGTTAAAAGATCATATATGATATCATATTAATGTATATAATTATTCTATAATTTAGTAACAATTATTTCACCATTATACAAGAGGTTAAACTACCCTCAACCAATGAAATGTATAAGGTAAGGGTTTATTTCACAATCTCTTCATTATCCAAGGTTGTTTATACGTAATTATCTACTGGGACCTCTTTATCGTCCACATCCATGTTTCTTAAAAATTTAATTGAAATCATTCTTACTATTTCACATAATATGGGTTAAAGTCATTTATACCATTTTTTGACTTTTTATAAGAGGTTTATAAAGGAATCGTTCCATCTTTTTCCAAACAAGGTCATTTTTAACCTTTTCAACAAAATTAAGGTAAAAATGTCTCTTTTTAACTTATACGGTGGGTGCGGATATTTTCTACCGTTATAAACTCCTAGAAGCTTCCCATACAATCTTATAATAATATTTTCAAATTAAATGTTTTACTTTATAATTATGTGAATTTTAAATGATTTCAAAATAGAAAGAGATATTTCTCTAAAAAGAGTTTTGATTTCATCTATGTCAACATCCTTTGATGGATTTTATGATTATTTGGAGTTGATTTATTATAATACAAAACATTCATATTTTAGTGAATGTTTTCTGATATGTTTGACTATGGATGTGATATCTTTAAACCATTCATGATTTATTGTTCAAGTATTGACATTTCGTATGCTATTTTTAATACGAATGTTTATGATATGTTTAAACTTTTTCATATGAGAAATGTATTGGACATAGTAAGTGACGGGTGGAGCACGCTATGTCTCCTCAATTCATCGGTAGGTATAATGAGACAACTAGAAATGGAATTGGCTGAAGCCCTTTCCCAATTTGATTTATGGTTTTGGCTGAGACCTTAATCATTTTTAGACGTCTTGGTCGAGGCCTTGAAAAAATGTTTCAGAATGTCCAGCATTATACATTCCCTCATTATGGAAATAATATAGATGGTTCATGTGGACATTCGACTAGTAGAATACCCATGATTATGTTTTATTATGGAATTATTTACTAATCTTATATTATTTCAATAAAATTATTCATTTTTATTACTGGTAAAGGCTTGTGGTTTCAATTATCTAGCATGCTTAATATTTATGTCATTTTCCACTGTATTACTTACCCTTACTGAGCATTTGACATCACCCCTTTCTTATGTTCCATTTTTCTAGGATATGAAGAAGTTATAGGGTGACTTGAAGGAATAATCTAGGAAGATTGGATGTTTCTAATTAAACATATTTGTGTTGTATTTCTCTTCATGTTCTAAAGTTGAACTTATGTATGAAATTGTTTCCAATAATACTAAACGGATCAGTCTGTCGAGACATGATTTATTTTTGATAATTCCAAAGTTATGTAATAATGCACTGACTCTGGGTAACTAGGGTTGGGTCATTACAGTTGGTATCAAAGGAAGTTTAGTAAAAACCTTGGAAACTAGATTTAGATAAACTCTGATTAGAGCACATAGACCTAAGACGGACTTTGAGGATTAGTATAGAAGAACATCATAGAATTTTGGTATTGTAGAGATTTTGTGAGTATTACGATCAATAAATCCCCGTCTGGATATGAGCAGGTAGAGGAGGCTCTAGCACATATGTACCCAGGGGTAAAACCTGAAAACACTGCTTTGAGATAGACATGAATAGGAACTGGTGCACAACAACGGGCCTTGCTGCACTCTTGTTTACGACAATCGCGGGGGATATTCTTAGGATAATTCTTATTTTCCATAAAAATCATTATGAAGGGTTTATGAGTATATACATCCTCAAAGAAAACATTTTTTATGATTATGGATTATATCCATAAATTGTTCAATTTATGTTAAGTGTTTTACATGTATGGAATTATGTATTTTGATTTATAAACTGATCTAGCATATGACATTGTTTAGAAATGGAGCCTAGTGGAAGGAATGGAAACCGTATCAATACACGCACTCCATGTAGGGATTTCCCTCCAGGTCAAGATAATTATAGTGGAGAAGGTGATGCAACTAATGTAGATCATCTAATCACCATACTCGGACAAATCACTCTGGATAGGAATAATAACCTTACCTATATGGAGCACCCAGATCCGCAGTGTGGAGCATCAATGTTAGATCGCTTCATGAGGAAAAAACCACAAACATTCAATGGGAATACAAATCCCTTAGTAGTTGAGCAATGGATAAATTCTTTAGGGAAAATATTCCATCCCTTGGGGAGTAGTGAAAGGGAAAACGTTATCATAACTGTTTACCGTCTCACTGGAGATGCTGATCAATGGTGGTAATTGATTCAAAACATGAAGGAAGATGATAAAGTATCAAATATTGAATGGAGGGAGTTAAAAGATATGTTTTTAGAAAAATACATTCCTCGTGACCATCGAGCAGATATGGAAAGGCAATTTCTAAGTAAGAGGGAAAAGGAGGATGAGAATGTCGCAAAGTATGAGGCTAGCATTACAAGGTTATGAAGGTATCCTACAGATTATATACGTAACCCAAGAAGTAAGATTGATCGTTTCTTTGATTGGTTAAAACCATTTCTCCGTCGAGCATTGGTCTCATATTCCTTCTCGTCATAGGAAGATATTTCCTCACGTGCTATCAAGACAGAAAAAGAATTCTCAAAGTCTTATGATTTTAAATCAAAGCAAAAGAATAAGAGATATGTTTAACACTATAGGAAAGAAAATACAAAAACAGGGAAGAAGGGAAGAATTTAATTTCCACCTTGTGATAATTTCAGAAGGAATCACCCTGGTGCATGTCTAAAAGGAAAAGGAGTATGCTACAAGTGTGGACAGAAAGGCCATCTAGTTGGTGATTATAAAGGAAAGAAAGACGCTACCAATGTTAAATACTACAATTGCAGGGAGATGGGACATTATGTAAATGAATGTCCTAAGCCTCAGGGAAACATATATCAGAAAATGCCTAGGGACCAAGTCCAAGATTTTACAATCACTACTACTAAGGTTGAAGCCGCGAAAGACACGGTGGTAGGTAATTTAATTATTTCCCCAAGTTTAGAAAATGATTTATTTGATTCATGGATCATCGCATTGTTTCATATCTTCCCAGTTTTCTAGGAAATTTATATATTTCCAATTTGATTTACCAAGGGATATGTCAGTTAAAACTCCTAAGGGAAGTATCATTGCTACAATGTTCTGTGGATCCGTCCCCATTAGGGCATATAAATGTTCTTTATCTACTGATCTCATCATCATACCCATGATTGAATTTGATATAATCATTGGTATGGATTGGATTTAGGACCATGATGCGAAAATTTATTTTAAGAAGAAGGAGGTTACTATTTTTGATGATGATGATAAAGAACACCTAATCATTAGAGCAGAATCATCACCCCCTAATACATACCAAGATCCACCCCCAGTAGCTCAACTAAATTCAATTATTGGGGAGGAAGAGAATGAAATATGTGTGGGTGAGGAAAGGAATGTTCAAATAGAGGATGTACCTATTGTCAGAGAATATGTTGATGTGTTTCCGGAAGATTTACCTGGACATCCTCTAGAATGTGAAATTGTGTTTTCCATTGATTTAATTCTTGGTTCATGGCCTATATCGAAGACCCCTTATATAATGGTCATTGTGGAATTAGTTGAACTAAGGAAACAACTAGAAGAATTGAGTAATATGGTATTTATTCGCCCTAGTGTTTCTCCATGGGGAGCCCTTGTCGTTTTTGTTAAAAAGAATGATGGATCTATGAGGTTATGTATCGACTACTAGGAAATCAATGCTATAACAATAAAGAACAAGTACCCCATACCTCACATTGATGATTTATTTGATCAAATGCATAGAGCTCAATACTTTTCAATTATTGACCTTCGATCTGAATACCATCAGTTGTGTGTAATAAAGGAAGAAATTCTGAAGACAACATTTTGATCCAGGTACGGGCATTACGAGTTTACAGTAATGCCTTTTGGATTGACTAATTCACCCTCAGTATTCATGGATCTAATGAATAGAGTTTTCAATGAATATCTCGATGATTTTGTGGTGGTATTTATTGATGATATCTTGGTATACTCCAAAAATCTACAAGGATCATGAAAATCACTTGCGCAATATCCTCAAGACTCTTAGAAGACATGAATTATATGGGAAGTTTAGTAAGTGTGAATTCTGGCTTCAGGAGAATTATTTTCTTGTCCATATTATCTCTAAGGATAGAATATTTATTGATCCTTCTAAGGTAAGAGCAATCCCAGAATGGCCTACACCAACGAGTATAACTGAGGTATGTAGTTTTATTGGTTTAGCAGGTTATTATCGAGGTTTCGTCCAGAACATTGCCCGATTGGCTAACCCATTAACGAAGCTCACACGTAAAGGGGTTAAATTTGTTTGGACAAAAGAGTGTGATGAATATTTTGAATAACTAAAGAGATGATTATTCAATGCTCATATATTGACTCTACCATCTAGGAATGATGGGTTCACTATTTATAGTTATGCATCTATGAAAGGACTTGGTTGTGTACTTATTCAGAATGATAGAGTTATTTCCTATGCATAAAAAAAGCTAAACATTCATGAGAAAAACTCTCCTACTCATGATCTTGAGTTAGCTACTGTAATCATTGCTTTGAAGATATGTAGATATTATCTCTATGGTGAAAATGTGAGATTTATAGTGATCACAAGAGTTTGAAATATATTTTCTCACAGAAAGAACTCAACCTGGGGAAAAGGAGATGGCTTGAATTACTCAAGGATTATGATTGTACGATACACTACCACCCGGGGAAGGAAAATAAGGTGGCATATGCTTTGAGCAGAAAAAATCATGGAGTTTTGAACATGATGAGAATTGAAAGGGATCCTATTTTCATAGATCTAGTGAAGATGGATATGGGAATTACCATGGAAGCTGAAACATCGATACTTTTTCAAATGGTTTCCAAACCATCTTCACTATAAAGGATAAAGAGTTCTCAGACCGGTGATGAAGAGTTTCAAAAGAAGATTAAACCTGTGAATGATGGGAGATTGAGAGACTTTGTGTATAAAGAAGGAATTTTGAAATTTGGTAAGAGACTTTGTGTTCTTGATATACCTAATCTAAAAAGGGAATTGTTGGACAATGCTCATTGTTCCAATTTATATATACACCCTGGGAGCATTAAAATGTATATACATTTGATGGAAAATTTTTGGTGGGACAACATGATGAGGGAGATTATTGATTTTGCGTCAAGATGTATGGTTTGTCAACAAGTGAAAGATGGTAGGCAATAGCCTGGAAGATTATTGCAACCACTTCCCATACCTGAGTGGAAATGGGATAATATTACAATGGACTTTGTCATGGGAATACCAAAGACTCCTAGAAGGAATGATGTAATATGGGTCATTGTTGATCGTCCTACCAAGTCATCACATTTTCTTTCTATAAGAGAAGATCAACCACTAGAACATCTAGAAACACAATATAAGAGTGAAGTTGTGACACCTCATGGAGTACCCCTAACTATTGTTTCTGATCATGATCCTCGTTTTACTTCAGGATTCTGGAAGAGTTTTCAGAAGGCCTTGGATACTAAACTTCATTTGAGCACTGTCAATCACCCTCAAATAGATGGACAATCAGAACATACTATTCAAACCTTATAAGACATGTTGAGATCATGTTCACTTGACGTTCAGGGTATGTGGGATCAATATTTACCTCTGATTGAATTTTACTATATCAATATCTTCCATTCAAGTATTCAGATGGCACCATATTTAGAGTTATATATAAAGATATGTCGCACACCAACTTGTTGGGATGATATTGGGGAAAGTAAACTCGTAGGCCCAGAACTGGTGGAGGAAATTATGGAAAAGGTAAAGGTAATCCAAAACCACATTAATGTTTATCAAAGTAGGCAGAAGAGCTATGCTGACAACTGAAGGAAGGATTTGGAATTTCAGGTAGGAGATCATGTTTTCATGAAGTTATCTCCATGGAAGGGAGTTATACATTTTAGTAAGAATGTAAAATTGAGTCCTATGTACATAGGACCTTTCGAAATTCTAGAATTAATTGGGGCTGTAGCTTACCATTTGGCAATGTCTCCTAGTCTCTCCAAAGTTCAAGCTGTGTTCCACGTATCACTGTTGAGAAAATACATGCCTAACCCAACGCATGTACTCACCTATGAGGAATTAGAACTGGAACCCGATCTGTCTTATTGTGAAGATCCTGTCAAGATTCTTGATATGAGAGAACAAGTGTTGAGAAACAGGATTACTAGTCTGGTAAAAGTTCTATGGAGAAACCATAAGATGGAAGAGGCAGCGTGGGAACCCGAGGAACTCATGATGAAAAACCACCCAAGTCTTTTCACGCAGTAGTATTCTATAAATTTTGAGAACGAAATTATTTTAATGAGGGGATAATGTAACACCCCAAGCTTCCATGTTATGCTTCTCTTTGAATAATACAGTAGCATGTGTTTTACGCAACTTCAAGTTCTAACACAAACCACAACCAATCAAACTAGCCGTTATGATTAGTAATAACAAAATTTTTGAAATTTTATAAATTATATTCTCAAAATGGACTTCATTGTTGTATTCGGAATATCGAAATTAGCCTAGGGTAAAATTTTAGAACTTTTTCCATAACATTTATATTTTGATGAATAGTGAAAATTACTAAATTTTAATTAAAAACAAATTTTTTAATCAAAATAATAAATAGTGATAAATTATGTATTTGAGCTGTTTTAAATTATATTTATAATTTATTTTTACCATTTAACACAATTTTGGTCATTGTACATAATTTCACATTTAAACCGTACATAAACAACTGTCAATCTTTTGATAGTTATTATCTCTTAAAAACACGTTTCTTGTTTTAATAACGGGAATTAATTTTAAATTAATTTGTGCCAATTATGTGTTTTGAATTTAGAAATATAGACTCCATATTTGGAATCATGAGGTATAAATTTTGTAAATTGGTAACTTTTATTTTTAGAAATTTTTAATAATTACTTTGGTAAATATTTTATTTTCCATGGTTAAAGGGTAAATCCGGTAAATTAGGGTAAAAATAATATTATAATAATATTAATTTACCCTAAAACGTGTCCTAACCCTATTTCATGATACATTTTAGACCATTAGCATATTTGGGTCGATTTTGGGACCCCATGGATCCACTTGTAAGTGATAATGACACTTTATATTAATTAAGTTAAAGTAAATACAAAAATGACATAATCATATATCTTTTAGAACTTTTATTTACATTGGGTGATATATGTTATATTTTCGACTATAAATGTTCATTAAAAAGATAAAAATATTTACTACATAATATTATTTTATTTATAATTTTTATACATTGAATAATAAAATTTATTTATGACACAATAATGATGAAATATTTTCCCTATTAATGAAAGAATCAATAATTGGTATTATAACTATTAAAATAAATATAATATGAAAGTTTTGATGCCATAAAAGAATTTTATTGATTAATATGACATTTTATAATTTCTTAAATTAATTTTTTTCAGAATAATAATGTTTTCAAGACTTTAACAAAAATCAATTATTAAATAGTGTCAAAATTGACATAAAAGAGTTTTTAAAACAAATATTATATTATTAATTGATATTCTGTTCCTAAAAATCTATGGTTCGGCCAAAGGACTTATATCATTATTTTTTATCAGTAATGGACCACTTGGGTGTCTCTTAGATGTATATAGTATGTTTATTGACTATATAATATAAAAATAAAAAGTGACAAGGTAAATGTCAAACTAACTAACTAAAAGTTAAAACTAAAATATATGGTTAATATAATGACCCAAACATGTCTAAAATATATTGGTTAAATTATTTCTACCCATACCTACCTTAAACATTGAATAATCTACTTTGTATCCATTAGAAACCGATTATGAATTTACTATAAATTAATACCTTAAGTTTTTCCTAAAGAGCCCCTCCTCCCCCTTATAGAAGGACACAACTTCTAACCAATTCTTCACACCTTAAAAGCCTTTTGGTTCGGCCAAACTCTGCCATAATACCATATAAACTATTATAACTTCGTCCTAGAGGCCTTATTTTGATCATAAATCCAACCTAATGAGCACTTTTGATCAAATCAAAAGGAAGAACCCGATTAAGAGGTAGTGTTTTCACCACCCTCTTTCAAGTTCCTTTATTCTTCAACATCTTATTTCTTTGTTATTACCATTCTAAAATAATTACTCAAGTATCTTCTATATAATTTTATTTTATTATAAATATGGTACAACCATATTCAGTATTCTATCCATCCTTTTAATGACATGTCACCAAACATGTGTACGAACGGCTTACCATCTCAAGGTCGTGGTGTAATAGTTATTCAAAACATTATTATTTGGATGGGTATAATAATGATGTGTGATTCCTGTAAATAATAAATACAACATGATAATGATTCTGTATATATGATATACCATCCAATTATATGTTATTTTAATATCAAAATAATTATATTGTCGCTCGTGCATACGTACGGACTACCGTCTCCACGAATGCGATAAGATTCATTCCCCATTATATCCATTGAAGTATAATTTTCATTTGACGATAAAAAATAATGTTTAAGGAATTCATATAATTCTGGATATTAATAATATAAAACCCATCGATAACAGATATGGCTCACATAACAAAGAATATAAATAAAGACGAATCCGGTAACACCCGAAACAATGGTACTACTAAGATACTATTAACAAATCAAAGTTAAAAGATCATATATGATATCATATTAATGTATATGATTATTTTATAATTTAATAAAAATTATTTCACCATTATATAAGAGGTTAACCTACCGTCAACCAAGGAAAAGTACAAGGTAATGTTTTATTTCACAATCCCTTTATTATCCGAGGTTGTTTATACGTAATTATCTACTGAGACCTCTTTATCATCCACATGCATGTTTCTTAAAAATGTATTTCAAATCATTATTACTATTTTACATAATATGGTTTAAAGTCATTTATACCCTTGTTTGGCTTTTTATAAGATGTTTATAAAGGAATATTTCTGTCATTTTCCAAATAAGGTCCTTTTTAACCTTTTCGACAAACTTAAGGTAAGAATGTCTCTTTTTAACTTATACGGTGGGTGCGGATATTTTCTACCGTTTTAAACTCATTGAATCTTCCCTAACAAGATTATAAGAATATTTTCAATGTAAATGTTTTACTTTATAATTATGTGACTCTTAAATGATTCCAAAATTGAAAGAGATATTTCTCTAAAAAGAGTTTTGATTTCATCTATGTCAACATCCTTTGATGGATTTTAAGTTTATTTGGAGTTGATTTATTATGATACAAAACATCCATATTATACTGAAGGTTTTGTGATATGTTTGACTGTGTATGTGCTATCTTTATACCATTCATGATTTATGGTTAAAGTATTGACATTTCTTATGCTAGTTTTAATATGAATGCTTATGATATGTTTAAACCTTTTCATATGAGGAATGTATTGGACTCAATATGTGACGGGTGGAGCCCGCTATAGCTCCTTGATGCATCGGTAGGTCTAATGAGACAACTAGATGTGTAATTGGATGAGGCCCTTTCCCTATTTTATTTCTGGTTTTGGCCGAGGCCTTAATCATTTTTAGACGTTTTGGCCGAGGCCTTGACAAAATGTTTCAGAATGTCCGGCATCATAAATTCCATCATTATGGAAATAATATTGATGGTTCAGGTGGTAATCCAACTAGTAGAATACCCATGATTTTGTTTTATTATGGCATTATTTACTAAGCTCATATTCATTCCATAAAAGTATTCATGTTTATTACTAGTAATGGATTGTGGTTTCAATTATTTACCATTCTTAATATTTATGTCTTTTTCCACTATATTACTTACCCTTACTAAGAATTTGAGCTCACCCCTTTCTTATGTTTCATTTTCCCAGGATATGAAGAATATAGTTATGAGTGACCTATAGGCATAATCTATGAGGCTTGGATGTTTCTAATGAAATATATTTGTGTTGTATTTCTCTTCAAGCTGTAAAGTTGAACTTATGTATGAATCATGTTTCCAATAATACTAAACTGATCGGTCTTTAGAGATAAGTTATCATTTTGATCATGCCAATGTTACGTAATAATGCACCGACACTGGGTAACTAGGGTCGGAGTGTTACAGAAGGTCTCCTAGAATCCACAAAAAATAAACCACAAAGAAAGACCTCAATCTAAAAGCATGAAACAATATTCATCTACACTACTTAGGTATATGAACATATATATACCTAAGTTATCATTATATACTAATCCCACAAATGAGGGAAAATATACCACAATGGTCAAACCATGATGGTAGAAGTACCACACAGGTAACACCACAAAGATAGAAGTACCACACAGGTAACACCACGAAGGTAGATGTACCACACAAGTATCACCATGAAGATAGAAGTACCACACATTTAACACCACGAAGGTTAGTACCAAAAAGGTAATGCAACAAAGAAGAATACCATGAAGGGATCACCACACAGTAGTGTACCAAAAAGGTAAAGACTCAGCTCACACCATGTATAACATAAGTATGGAAGTATAGATGATTAGTTGTATTATTAGATCATCTTACTTCATTGAGAAGCTCTTCTATTGACCAACACAAGATCGATGATGACCCACGCAAGATATGAAGATGATGCACACAAGATCTGAAGATTCTGCCCCACATAGGATATGAATATGACCCACACAGGATCTAAAGATGACCCGCCTAGGATCTGATGATGACCCACACAAGATCTGTTGATGACCCACATAGGATCAGAAGATGCTTCATGTACAGCCACCCACAAGGTTCTCACACTACACACGTTTTATTCTGGGAGTATATTCTCTTAAATCCATCGGTCGATACATCAACTATCATGTTGTCTCACGAAGAAGAATCCCAATGGTTTTCCATGTCATATGGGACCCAACATGACAGATATCAGGTCAATCGGACGCCCGATCTCTTAGTTATTACCATTTTCGTTCCAATGGCCCAGTTAGATTTGAGTTCAATCCAACCAATCCATACTCCAATTATTCCAAAACTCAAGTGGAATATATCAAATGGAACTTCTCGATCCAAGGATTCTAGTTCCATAGACGGTTCATCAAATGGATGCCTGATTTTCATGATATGGCCAAAAGGCTTATTGGGGTCCAAATGGGCCCGGGCTGAGTTGTTGAGGTTCAGGTTATCCGGACCCCACCCGTATCTGGCCCTGATGAGCCAATCCATGGGGGGCCTCGCCCCCCGGGTGGCAGTCTAGCTCAGCCCACTGTGCATGGCCCACTAGTCGTGGCCCGCTCGGCGTGGTCCGCAGGGCACAACCCACTCGGATGGGTGTGGTCTGCCGTGGTGGGGTCCTCCCTAGCCGCTACCCAAGGGGGAGATGCCACCCCGGAATTCCAATTGGCCCAAGGGCCATTTGGTCTCCCCCTATTGGTACATAGTACCCACCGATGTGGGTCTTGCTCGGCATGACGCGGCCATCCAGAAGTATGGCTGGCTTCCCCCTTCAAGCGGCATGATGACGGCGTTGTCCACCGACAGCTGGTCGGGTGCCTGCTACCCTCTAGGTGTGCCTCAGTGGCTAAGTAGCCACGACCTCCTCCTCCACTAACAATGCATATGTGAACCTCCCTGCCTCTACGTGGCCGACCAACATGTCAACTGCCACCCTTCTCCATTGCGGCCACATTCCGTGGCGTGGTAACACCGCCGCCACCACCACGGTTGTTCGGTGTGCCTGATGCCACCTGAACCCTTCCAGCATCAGTGGCCGACAACGTGGTCGGGTTCTTCTCAACTCGTTGCTCTTCCCAAGAAGAACTCATCAATAGAAAAGTTGCGGTGGGATCAGGCCATGTTGGATTGTCCCAAACCCTCTGCATTAGACCGATAACATATTGGTCCATAATAATGGTTCAACATAAAACCATGAAGAATAATAAAAAAACACCCCTACCTTGATCATTCCTTGGAGATGGCATGAGGAAGAAGATTAAGTCACCAATGTTCCCCACTCCCACAACACACTCCCAATTTGAGATCGAGCGTCATCCTTATCGGAGGTTTGTTCTTCTTTGGAGGATTTTCATCGTTGGTGGATGTTTCTCCAATGGATCCCCCATGTTCTATCTTTTGGCGACATTTTCCCCCATGAGAGGTGGGGAGCCAACTTAATTATGTTTATGTTAATTAATGTTGGCCCATCAATTGGGGGAATTCCAAGATTTACCTCTCTTTAAAAGAGGAGTTCAGGTTGTCTCCACCACCATGATTCAAATGAGAGGTTTCAAAAAATAAAATAAAAGATATTGTTTTATTTTATTATTTTTCCTTTAACTCTCCCACAAAAATCCGAAAAACTAACTTCCACCCTCATCCTACTGCGGTCTAGGTGAAGGTCTCCCTAAGTGAGTATCAGCGCTATGAGTTCAACGATGTTCTCAGATTTCAATTCCAAGAACCCATTCAAAAGTAACAAAATTCCACTCACACATTTTCTGAACGTACATAAAAATGCTTAGAAATTCATTCCTGACACACCGGGAATCAGAATCATGTGCCTTCATTTTTAACTAAACTCATAATAATAATATATAATTAAAAAAAATACATTGAATGTTCTGGGTCTTTACATTCTCCCCACCTCAAGGATTTGAGTTACCGAAAGCCACAACACAATCTAGGTACTCAAGTGGGGGTACTGAGCACGAATATGAGCATCCTACTCCCATGTGCTCTCTTGGAGGTTCCCATGCTGCCAACAAAGGTGAACCAAGGATATCGACTACCCACGAAGTAATCACTCCAATCGATCCTCAATCTCAGCTGGAACCTCTAAAAACATCTCCCCATCTTTGATGTCCAGCTTGCTCTGGTTAATGATGTGAAAAAGATCATGTACGTTTCTCCTCAGTTGGGATACATGGAAATCGAATGGTGCCTTACCGACAGTGGAGTGATAACTGTTATTGTATGTGAACTTCACCAATGACAAGTGATCCTCCCAGCTATGACTAAAATGAAGGACGCATGCATGCAACATGTCCTCAAGGGGATGAATGGTCCATTCTGTCTGAACATCTATCCGAGTATGAAAGGCGGTGCTCAATATTATAGGAGTTCATAACTACTCCTAGAACATCTTCTATAGCTGGGAAGTATAACATGCATCAAAATCAGAGACAGTCATTAAAGGAACTCCATGAAGATGTAAAATCTCCTCCGCATAGAGGCATCCCAAGCCCTCTACTGATCCCTACTCTCTGATAGGTAGGAAGTGGGAAGAGTTGGTTAGTTTTACAATGATCACCCAGATAGAATAATGTCCCCTGGACATGTTTGGAAGTCATGTCATGATGCCCATCAAAATTCCATCCCACTTCCAGTCTGGCACCTCTAGTGACTTAAATATGATTGTTGGAACCAGATCCTCAGCCTTCACTTGCTGACAAGTGAAGTGCCATGAGACAAACTCATCCACTACTTTCTTCATTCCTGGCCTCCAGTGCTGATGCCAAATATCCTGATACATCGTCGCCACTTCTGGAAGTA
Source organism: Viscum album (assembly GCA_963277665.1). Taxonomy (NCBI): domain Eukaryota; kingdom Viridiplantae; phylum Streptophyta; class Magnoliopsida; order Santalales; family Viscaceae; genus Viscum; species Viscum album. The sequence continues at coordinate 1,757,428,198 of OY728120.1, read as the reverse complement.
CCATCAGAGAAGGTGTATGGAAGCCCCTCAACAATTCCTCTTTAGAACCACTGTTACTATAATATGTCCTCTGAAGAGGATGACATGATCCCCACCTTAAAAAAATTCATCAGGTGCCTATCAGGTGGATATCTAATCATGTCGATCCTCGCAATCAGTGTCCTCAAGCTGTGCCTCCCTAGTACGCTGAAGGAGTAGGGGAGTGACTGTTAGAGACAGAAGATAAGATGCTCCATCTTGATCCATGTAGGATATCCGCAAAGTGGCCAGCTTCTATGTTTCCTCACTCAGCAATTGTATAACAAATCTTTTATTCAGAACATATGCTACTACGTTCCTCTTCCCAGGAGTATATAAAATCTCAAATTCATAGTCTTGGGGGAACTCTAGCCAATGTCGAGGTCTCAGGTTTAGGTCTTTTTGAGAGAAGATATACTTTTGACTCTTGTGATCGGAGTATATTGTAAAACATTTTCCCATCAAGTAATGTTGCCACATCTTCAAGGTGAATACCACTACTGGTAACTCTAGGTCATGGGTAGCATAGTTCTACTCATGTTGTGTCAACTATCAAGAACCATAAGTGATCACTAATCTCTCCTGTACTAGGACACATCCTAGCCCGGCCCATGACGATTCATAGTAGACTATGTACCCAACACCCTCCTTCGGTAGGCTCAAGATGAGGGAACTCTTCAGTCTCTACGTCATCTCCTGGAAACTCCGCTGGCAGTTCTACTACCACACGAAGGGTTTCCCCTTCTTTATCAATGCTGATAAGGGTTTTGAAACTCTGGAAAATTCAGGCACAAGCCTCCAGTAGTAACTGGCCAAACCCATGAAGCTCTGCTCCTCCTTCACACTCCTAGGTGGATCCCAAGAAAGCACAACCTAAATTTTCCCTAGATCCACCGCAACTCTAGCCTCTGGGATGGTGTGTCCTAGGAAGTGAAACTCTCTGATCCAGAACAGGCACTTTGATGGCTTACCATAAATCCGATTCTCTTAGAGTGTGTCCAGAACTATCTACTGATGATAGGCATGCTCCTCCTCTTTATCTAAGTATATCAAGATGTAGTGTATGAATACTGCCCCAAAGCGATCAAGGTATGGCTGGAAGATACTATTCATGAGTCTCATGAACACTGTTGGGGTTTTGGTCACACTGAATGTTACAAACAAGAACTCATAATGGACATAACGATATCTAAAGGTCGTCTTATTCACATTATTGTCTCGAACCCTGAGCTGGTAATATCCTAATCTGATGTATATCATTGAAAACCTCCAAGCTACATTCAACTAATCAAAGAGATCATCAATACATGGGAGTTGGTACTCATTCTTCACGGTCACCTGGTTAAGGCATCGATAGTCCACATATAGTCTCAAACTCTCATTTTCCTTCATGGTGAAAAAATAGAGTATTCCCAAGGGGAAACATTGGTCCTAATGAACCCTTTTCACTACAAGTCCCTCAGTTGTACACAAAGTTCTCGAAGCTCTATGGAAACAAACTGATATACTAGTGTAGATATCAGTGACGTCCCATGCTAAAAGTCAATATAATACTCCACCACTATGTGAGGAGGTATAACTAGAACATCATCAAGGAAAACATAAGGTAACTGGTCTAACACTATAAGATAGATTGGCCTCTCAACATCAACCGCTATGAAGGTAAGGCTAGCCAACTGATGTGTGATCAGCTCCACCCTCTTCTAGGGTAAGTCCATCCTGTGCTTCCAATGTTCCCTTCTTGCTGGTGTAGGAAATCATAGTCCCATCCTCATGGACACACTTCACATTGTGCCTAATAAAGTCGATCTGGGAATGGAATTTAGATAACCAATCCATAACCATGTTGACGTCTTAAGGCCTCGACGTCGCTACTAGAAGATCCCAGCAGAAGCACTCACCTCCTAGAGTAAGCTCACACTACCGTCACTAGCGTGTAATCATTGAATCCACTCTCGTAGGAGTCTCTAGACATAAGAATCGAGCCAACAGCTCCACTGGAATCTTTGAGCTCTGAATGAGGGCTATGGAAATAAATGAGTGACTGGAACCTATGTCTATAAGTAGTAAAACTATGGTGGATTAGACACATATTGTACCTCATATCATATCTGGAGTGTCGCGGTCATGGACCTCACATGCCTGGAGCTGAGCTTGTCCCTATCCATGTGCTCCCTATGGTCGGGGTGGACCACATGGTGGTGGTGGCGTTCGAACCTCTAATCGCCGCCCACCGCCTACGGCATGGCCAACTCATTTGCCACATCGTCCTCCTGCATGTGGACCTCCTTGATCTAATCTTTGCCTCTACCAAGGCGGTCCATCGGCCATCTGTAGGTCATTCGTATGGAGGGTTGGGAAATCATGAGCCATGTGGACCTAACCACTGTACGAGTAACATTTCCTATTCCTCTCCTGTCCTACTCTATCTCGAGAGCCCGCACAACCAACCCTATATCCTCCAGTCGTACAATTGGAGGTCTGGTCCTCTTGGACCTATGTGTTGTCTATCTGCAGCCAGTAGGTGATGAATCTTCTACATGATGTCTAGTGGTGGGTCTCACTACCAGGACTTCCTAACAAGGAAGCTATCGAGAAATATTTCTCGCTCCAACACCCCTTCCTACATCGAGATGCTATGAGAAATCATTGAAGCTATAATATCCCAAATGAGCCCCTACTCTAAGGTCCGGGCCCTGAATAAAGGGTCCCACATCATATCAGTGGAGTACCACGAGAGGTCAGTGGACCTCGCTGAATACTTAGGCTGGTTAATGCTGCCCTACTATAGGTGTAAAAGCTCATGTATACGCACAGATCCCAAGGTCGCTTGGAGGAACTCTGCCCTGAAAAGGCTCTCGAAGTCCACCCAGATGAGAGTGACCTTGTCGTGAACCTGGAGCATCAAGTTTCACTATCTTTCCACTGCTTGCTGAAGATTACTGGCAGAAAAGATCTCTATGGGATCAGCTGGTGTCCCTATGAGTAAAAAAACTCTTACCATGGCCACCAACCATTCCTCAGTTGCCTGTGGATTCGTCTCGCCCCAGAACCCCAGTGGCCCCTAGTGCTAGAACTCGCGCAATGCGCTCAATTGGCGATCACCCTATGCTTCTAGGGCAAGTGTCATTTCTTCCCAATAGGTATCGGTGCTGTTGGTACCCCACATGATAGTACAAATGTCATAAGGGGGCATAGCTCCAAAGCCTTGTCGCTCGGTGGGCATTGATCGAGTACTCTACCTGTAACCTTGGATGGTTGTCTGCATGGAGGAATCCTCAAAAGAAATAGGAATTCTACAGTCAATAAGTAATACCTCTTGAGCTGACTTAAAGAGATCACAATGGAGACTTTTCAAAACCATGCACACAATCAGTGTTTTTGTGCACTGAGTCAGAAATCAGAAGTCATGGTCCTGGTGTATGGATACGTCGGCCGTTGCACCGACTAGGTTCCCCAAACTAATAACCACACTCGTAACACTTAACAATATTTCCAAATGAAAATATTTGAGTCCATGTTCTTCGGTAGAACTGACTCCTCTAATACAAATTTTTCACAATCCATCCCTCAGATCCCATGCCGTGACTACCCTAATCCCACCTTCCATTAGCTAGGGGATTGTGACTAGAAACAGAATGATTTATCCCTAAAACCAAGAAGCATAGCATTTTTAACTTTAAAAACACACACAATACAAGCAAAAAGTAAAATGTAAGCACTAAGAAAACTATATAGTAAATAGAGTGAGTACCATAATTAATGGTGGCTGGAATACAAGCCCAGCTGAAAATTACAAGTAAAAAAAGAAAACAGTTCATGTGAGGACCCACCAAGGATCCTACCTAAAGGGTAGATACAGCTCCCGAACAGTGGCCTCTGTGGTACATCTGGTTTAATGGTCCACTTCCAAGCAGCCTCTAGTCCTGGCACCCTCAGCCTTGATCAATGTTGTCCGCCGTGTGCACAAGGGACAGTAAGGTACGGGCATAGCCCGTGCTGGGGTGAGTATAACAATTCTTAGTAGAGACCATAAGACACCCGTAGGTCTCTCAGAATCCACAAAGGATAAACCAAAAAGCAAGACCTCAATCTCAAAGCATGAAGAAATATTCATGAGCTCTAATTATGAATATTCCCACACCTATACCTATGTTAAAAATATATACTCATCACACACATGAGGAAAAAAATACCAAAAAGGTAACAAAAAGATGGTAGAAGTACCACACATGTGACACCATGAAGATTCAAGTACCACATAGGTAACACGAGGAAGGTAGAAGTACCACACATGTATCACCACGAAGATAGAATTACTATACAGGTAACACCAGGAAGGTCTGTAACACAAATGTAATGCCACACAGTAGAATACCACAATGGTATCACCACATAGTAGTGTACCACAATGGTAAAGACTCGGCTCCCACTAGGTATAACATAAGTACGGATATATGGATGATTATTTGTATCGCTTGATCATCATACTTCATCATGAATATCTTCTCTTGACCCACACAAGATCTGAGATGACCCACACATGATCTGAAAATGACCCACACAGGATCTGAAGAGGCTGACCCACAGAAGATCCAATGATGAACCACATAGGATCAGAAGATGACCCACATATGATCTGAAGATGACCCACATAGGATTTGTAGATGACCTACACAAGATCGGTAGATGCTTCAAGTATGGCCATCCATAGGGTTCTCACACCTAGCACGCTTGATTATGGGAGGATCCATACCTCAATCCACCAGAAGATACTTTAACAGTCACGAAGTTCCTCAAATAAGTATCCCAAAGGTCCTCCATGACATAAGGGACCCAACGTGATAGACTTCGAGTCAATCTGACGCATACTCTGTATGTTATTAGCATTTTCGTTCTGAGGGCCCGGTTAGATTCATGTTCAATCCAACCCAGCCATAGAAAAAATTTACGCCAATTTCAAGTGAAGTATATCAAATGTACCATCTCGATCCATAGATTCTGGTGCCATAGATGGTTCTCCAAATGGATACCTGCTTCACTTGATATTTCCAAAAAGGTGTATCTGGGTCCAAATGGGCTCGGGGCTAGTCCGACCCGGTCAGACTGACCCAAGCCGACCCTGTCATGGCTGACCCAGTCAGGTTCAGGTTGACCTGTCATGACTTCGTTCAAGCCCTGATGGGTTGGACCATGATTGGCATGGCTAGCTGTGTCGCGGCCCGGCCCGACAAGCAATGGGGCGGCCCGACCCACTAGGCGTAGCCCGCTCAGCTGGGTTCGGTCCGACGTGGCAGGTTTTTCCCTAGCCGCTACCCAGGGGGAGGCGCCACCCCAGAATTTTGAATAGCACTACGGTCGTTTGGTCGCTGCTTTCTAGCATGAAGGACCTGTCGAAGGGGGTCATGTTCTTTATGACGTGGCGGGACAGGAGTCTGGCCGGTTTCCCCCTTCGAGTGGGGCGACGACACCGTGGTTCTCTGGTAGCCGGCCAGGTGCCGACTACACTCTCGGTGTGCCACCACTGCTAAGAAGTTGTGGCCTCTTCCTCTACTGGCGGCGTGGATGTGTGTTGCCCTTCCACAACACGGTCGACCTGTGTGTCGGCCGCCACCCTCCTCCGCCGCAGCCGACAGGCTGCGACCTCCTTTGGCGGCGTGGTTGTGCCGTCGCTGCCACAACGTCTGGATGGTGTGACAACTGTCGCCTGAACCATGCCGGTGTCGGTTGCCATCAAAGTGGTCTGGTTTGGCTAAACCCATCTCTCCACCCATCAAGAACTCATCAACAACAATGTTGCGGAGGGATTGGGCCATGTTTGTTTGGCCCGCACCCTCCGCCTTAGACCGATAGCATATGGGTCGAGAAGAATGATTCAACGTAAAACCACAGAGAACAATCATAAACACAACCCTACCTCATTCATTCATTGTAGATAACATGAGGAAGGATATGAATAAGCCGGCATTCGTCGCTCCCACAACAGACACCGGATCTGGGCTTGCGCGTCATCCTTGTTAGAGGTTTGTTCTTTGTTGGAGGATGTTATTCATTGTAAGATGTTTATCCAATGGATCTCCTATGTTATCTCCTTTTCCAATGGTTTCCCCCATGATAGGTGATGATCCAACATAATTAAGTTTAATTTAATTAATTTTGGCACATCAATTGGGGGAATTCTAAAAGTTTCCTTCCATTAAAATAGGTTTTCAGGTGGCCCCTACCCCCGTGATTGAAATCAGAGGTTTCGAGGAATAAAATAAAGTTAATTTTTATATTTTATTGTGTTTCTTTTAACTCTCCAAGGAAAATCCAAAAAACTAACATCCTCCCTCGACTACTACGGTCGAGGTGAAGGTATCCTTAAGCGAATATTTGCGCTGCATGTTCAACGGTTTCATCGGATTTTAATTCTGAGCACCAGGTAAAATGATACAAAATTCCGCTTGTGGATTAACTAAAAAAACCAAAAAAATGTCAGAAATTCATTTTGGGCACACCAGGCCATAGAATCACACACTGTAAAGTTTCACAGACTCGTAATAATTGCATATAATTAAAAAAAATTACATGGAAACTTCTGGGTCTTTATATCAGTCCCCAAAAATGCATAATCCTTTTTGGTCAATTCTTTAAGATTAGTCGCAACCCAAGAGAAATCAGTTATGAACCTCATATAGTAGCCTTCTAGTCTAAGGTAACTTCACACTACTATAAAAATCTTGGGGGATTCCCTAGAAACAACTACTTCTATATTCGATAGATCCACAACTACTCCCTATTTGGACACCACATGCCCAAAAGATGAACTTATCGATCCCAAAACACACTCTTCGCAACATCCCAAATAGATATTATTTAAAAAGAACTCCCAAAATGGCATGCATATGTTTTTCATGCTCCGCCTTAGATGTGGAGTACACAAGGATTTGATCGACTAAAACCCCCACGAACTTATCTAGGTACTCACGAAGCACAATATTCATCAATCCCATGAACATGGCTTGAGAATTCATCACACTGAATGGAATTACAACAAACTCATAATTCCAATGATGACAATGAAAAGCAGTCTTTTGGATATCTACATTCTTCACATGCATATGCTGATATCCTGACTACAAATTGACCTTCGAGAACCAAAATTTTACCATTTATTTGATTGAAAAAATCATCAATCCATGGAAGAGGATATATATTCTTCAATTTCACTTTGATTAAGCTATGATAATCAATACATAACCACAAACTTCATTCAACCATCTTCATGAAAAAACTAGTGCACCCCATGTTGACAAACTCTGATAAATAATACCCCACTATATTAGACTATCGAGCTGTATAATACTCTCTCATAACTGAGAAAGAGCCTTCCTATATTGATACATAGAGATAGGAGACATCCTTGGTTGTAGCTTTATCCTAAACTCGATGTCTCATTGATGAGGTAATGCTACAACAACTTATGGAAAGACATCAATGTACTCTTCTATGAACCAAGGAAACTCGAACTGTTAAACCTCTAAAGAACTCAATATTAGCTCAGCCCTCAAGGATGACAAGGGGTAAATACTCCTCTGACCCATCAGAGGGTCTTGCGGGCCAAAAACACTGCTGGATCTCAATCAACATCAGAGAACACTACCTACTTCCAGAAGAAATATAAGATAACCTACAATAAATATATCTAATACATTATAAGGATGACATCGAATGGTCGTATTTATAAAAATATAAAATATCCCAAAGAGAGGTGTTCCCCATCAATTTTTCACTATCTCTACATACTTCAAAAAAGTCATCTCGACCTCCAACTAGTGAAGTTAACACCAAGGTCACTAGAGGCCTCTCTACCTCAAGTCCAAATGCATGTAAAAGGGATGGTGATATGAATGAGTGCATGGATCTTGTGTCAAAAAGGCACACACCCAAGTGGAAAACAATAAATGGGTAACTCAAAGAACATCGGGCTCACCTAGCGCAAATAATGCTAAATCATGAAGCTAACCACAATCTCCTCCACGACCTCACTGACCTTGATGACCACCACCACCAAAATCGTTGTCTACTCTCAGAGGATAGGGAGCTTCACATGGCTGTCCACTTCCTATGTCATATGATATCTTCTAATCCAATGCTATTGAAAACCTACTCCAGCTTCTTCGGTTGGAAGTTACTCAGTTGAGGAACCTAGGATGAAACACAAAGTCCACAATTATCTCTCTGAATGTTTGGTCACTCTCGTTGTTGATAAACTCATCCTCACAAATAAAAACAAGTTCATAATCCCTTGTAATAGGCCTAAGAGCCTCCGCCCCCAGAGAAACAAGACATTGAGTGTTGCGACCTACACCCAGTCAAATGAAAACTATTCTTCACTGGAAACTGAGAACCCTAGACCACGTCTCTGATTCATGAGGAATCTTAAAGAAACCTTTCTTGTGATGATTTTGTTCTGGCTAACATCCCCTTGATGAACTCTACCCTTACCAGCATCTCGAAATATGTCTTCAACATGAACGATGTGACATGTCTCTAGATCTCTAGATGTAATTCCTCCTCGAAATACCTCTCCATATCCTCCTCATTTGGCAACAGTTCTGTAGAATATTGTAAAAGGTTCCTAAAATGGATTCAAAACTCTCACACACTAGAGATCCATTATCGAAGGGTAAGAATCTCCTAGTGATCCTTCTAGGAAATGATCACACTGACGGCTATCGCATCCTCCTTTTACCAATATTCTATGACTACATCTAAAAGGGAGCCCTCATATTCTGCAGACTCTAGTACTGAAACTCTCGGACTGTCCACCTCCAAGTGTCGTCGTAATCAACCTCTACCCTACAACGATCTACTGGCATAGCCTTCTAGACATCTTCTATCCAAACCTGTTGAAGATGTCGACCTGGAGCCATACCAACAAAATAACAAATAGTTAGAGCTCATAAACCTAGAATATAGAAGACTTAACATTAATTGCTTAATTTTATTCTTTTATTCATTTTAGGTGAACCTATCCCAAGGTATACCCATTCAATCACATGCACAAAGATGAATGATGCATGATCCTTTCTATTGACAATAGACTACAACCAATATCACCTCATTTGGTAGCATATTTAAAAATAATTGTATGTGAATCATATCACAAGGGGACCTAAACTCCTATGTCTCATATAATCTCTAGTGTTCACAACACTTGCTAAACTTGTCTAAGACTATTTCCCGACCAACCCATGCAACCTCACCTATGTCTAAGACCATAAAAACTCCATCCTTTCCCTCAAACCGATCATTGATACAACTTTTTATTGACCCCATACCCCCAAGTTGTACACATATTTGGATTGAAATGTGATAAGGGAGATAGTGACCCCCGATTCCTGCCTCTAGTAGGGCTTGGGTTGGAGACTAACACCAAGGGTATGGAAAAAAAAGATAGGCATTACCATCTAAGAGAACACATGATAAATAGAGAGATAAGATAGAAACCAACCAAATCTAACTTAGAATACAACATAAAATACATACCAAGTTAACATATGTAATGTCATAAGAAACTACTTTAACTGAAATGTAGAACTTCAAGTACCAAATGAAAATAAGAATCTACAGTGACCACGAATCTCAAACAGCTCGTGCAACCCCAAGCTTATAGTAACCAGGATGATCTCCAACCTTCTCCTAGTGACCTAAAAAATTGTTTATAAATATACATTGGGTGAGTATAATAGTATACTCAGTAGGATCCTCCTTTTACCCTGTAATGAAAAATTAATGAAAGCATGCTAAAGCAAAGTGAACGATAATTAAAACTAACTTGTCAGAGAAACATGTATACTAAGTTCCACCCCCACCATGGCTACTCCTCCAAGAATCGCATACCAGAGTACATAATATAAAAAAAATAACAAGGGTACCCCACTATCACTTTCTCACTAGTTTTCCTCTTTTCCCCAATGTTGCACATCCTAAGAATCCCTCTTAAAAAATGATTTCCCACAGACACCTAGTTGAAGAACCACCACATTCCCCACATGAAACAGAACCACTATGTCCACACAACCAATGTAACCATGTTGTTTCTAGGAGCCACCACATCTCAAATAATGTGTATCATACTTCAGGAAATATACCTCAAGCCATTATTTCCCATACACCGAGTAAGGATCCTTAAGCCATCAAAATATATAATTTTACACCTGTAGTTGTCCATTGGAAACATTATCCAGAATATTTGTGTGTCAATAACCACAATCCATTATATCCCTCTGAACACAAATATGGGGAAAAATAACTATCGTTCCTACCTACACATATAACTATGAAGATACGAGAGTGGGGCCAAAGGGGGTAGTCAGCCATCCGTCCTCCCACTGTAATGTTGGGGAAAGACCCCCAGGGCTCAGAATCCCTAGGGTGTCAGTTGCCCTAACTGACGGTGTGGAGTAGCGTATAGAAACACATAAAGTATAGAATATATTATATCTCAAAACCACACTATGGTCCTAACCTAGCCTTAGAGTCAACTACATCTAATTTCACTTGGAATCCCAACTTCCACTAATAAGACTAGGTATCCTATAAGCACACAACCATTTAAATATATTTATTATATTACTTAGTCCCTTTTTTATCTGTTTCACTTTATGTTAATTAATTATCTAAATATTAATTAACTATTATCAATTAAACATTATATTTCATTATCAACACACCCTAATTCCATAGTTATTTTAAATTACAACCTCAGTATTTCATCCCAACAAGATCTAACCCCATGTGTTAACATCATTTATTAAATAATTCATTAAAAGCATTATCACTTTCCCATAGTTCCATGCATTTTAGAAAAATTATCTAAGCTACCAAAAACAAGTGGATCAATACGGTCAATAGATGGTCTAAAAATCAAGTCGATTACAACTATAGCAAGAGCGTAGAACCATATTCCCTCGAGAAGAAAAACACAGAAGCATGTGGCATAACCCACACATCATCACCCCTTTTGGAAGGAGGGAAGGAAAGACTAGCTAACTTGAGTATTGGGGAAAGTGAAGAAGATAAAAACCCACAAGATTCCACAAGCATCCAATCATTCACTTCCAACATATTTCATCATCTCTACTGTTCTCCCTAAAACCCACTTCCATAAACCGATGCATCTCGCCACTCTAGCCATAAACTATAGCCACAAACACTAGGCCTCCCTACCCGCACATCTCACAATATCCACATAGTAACGTAACACATCCCAAGCAGCAAGAAAACCAACATCATATCAACTGTTATCTTGGCCACTAAACAAGGAGTCCAACCTTCATACATAATGAGCACTCATGGCTCCAAAGCACAAGGCACTCGACCATACACGAAAGAGGGTAACTTAGAACCCTACCTGGAATTATCTTTTATCAAACAACGGATTCTTTAAACCATTTCTAATTAACTGATTTATTAATTATAGGTTCCAAATACGGGCAACCTAAAAAGTATACTATCAAAAATTAACTAAATACTATATTAACATGCTTTTAATTCATTGTCAACAAGCATCAAAATGCATCTGGCTCATCAATTAGTTCAATCAAACATGATTACTGCTACAAAAACCAGATTCATTTACTTTCCTCTTTATTTATGACAAAAATAATTAAAATTAATCCCAGTTTATATTCTTTAACAATTTTTGTTAATAATGACATGCTAAACATTGAAATCATAGATATCACACTATCTTGAAAAAATGAGGCAATAACATGCAATCAATACAAATTAATTAATCCAGATCAAATACTTATTACTTTAATTACATTGTGATCCATTGGATAAAACATGCTAACTCTATAATTTCATGTAAAATAATAGGTAAGTAATTAATACCTTACCTCCAAAGGTTCTTGATGTTCTTTACATGATAACGATCCACATAATGGATCACGATCACCTCCCACCATGACAACTGCATCAACCTGAGGAAGCCGCCACACGAGTGCACAAACCAACACTCAATAAAACTCCATTAAGAACATAAAGACCATATTCAATAACACATAAAGGGAAAAAAAGAGAATAAGCTTCAAAGAAGCATAAGAACAAAGGAAGATCATATCTTCTTATCGATGATGGATCGACACTTTCTGCTTTCACCAGAATAGGGGGTGCACATAAAGCATAAAGAAACATCAAGGGGAAATGATTAAAGTATTAAGGATTGATCACACCACTCCTATAGAAAGATATTTCTACCCTAGCCTTTTAAAGTTAACATTGCTTGATTTTATTCATAATTATAAATTGTTGTATAATCTAAGGATACTAAATTCTATTGTTTTTGAAGAATAGGTACATAATCAAGAATTTTAAAAAAAAATTATTTAAATTCCATAATAAGTTCCTATATTCCACTGTGCTCAGACATCTGAAAATGATACCCTGGGGATAACATGAACTGAGGAATGAGCTAAAATCCCAGTAAGCGAATAGAAATTTGAACAAAGCATTTGAAAATTTGATAGAAGGCATGACATGAAGATATAAAAAGCCATGTAACATATGGAATCACAACATAAAAATTGGGATCATTTAAAAATGGAATAATATAAATTTATAAGAAACATAAAACATGAATTTAGTATTATTCAAGGATAACCATCCAGACCATTTCCCATTGTAACTCAAGCCAAGTCTAACCACCAAGATCGTTGCACATTGTAGCACAAGCCAAGGCTAACCGCTAAGACTGTCGCACATAACATCTCATGAGACTCAAGTTTACCCAATGAATTGGAGCCCTATTTGGGAAAACCCATATTAACTTTTCATGTGTATGTTTTTCACCTATATAATCATACACAATTAATCTTAAATATACATAAGGGTTACCCATATATAGAATTGGGTACCAAAATAATGACATAAAGCATAAAAAATGGGCGTATCATGAAAGTTTCCATGAAAGAGAGGAATTAAAACACACATGGACATTCATAAGGTAAAATAGTCATATAACTTGGTTAGTGATTTAAAAAAGAACTAAAAATATGAAATAAATGTATTTGAGAAATTTTGTCAATAAAATATTATTGTACTGTTTTAAGGAGATTACTATAGAGCTTTAAAATAGAAAATGGAACAATAATTTATACAAAAAAGAAATTTTAACCAAGATGTTTTTTATAATAAAAATAATTATTTTATAAAGACAATGGTGGATTATAAAATAGGATGCATTGTACTTGAAATTGATTAGAAATTTGGGAATTTCCAATAAAAAGGTTTGCTTATCGGGAATAATTAAGGAGGGAATCACATAAAAACTTGTATATCAACAAAAGAGTATGAGGGACGGATCTTGTAACATTAGTTTGGATTATATACATATTATGTGTAATTTTTTCTAAAAATAAAGGACAAATTCATTTGGTTAAAAAAGATAGATGGAGCAACCCGAAGGAATAAAGGCAACACTGGTTGAATCCCTTATGGAATATCCTCACGGTATCCATTGTACATAGAAGATATTAATGAGAGAGAAATGAATTTATAATTATTTATACATCATGAGGGAAGTTTTGTGATGGTGGGAAATAATACCCCAACATTATGAATTATACATTTAAGGTAATAAAATAGGGGACATTCTTGGACCAAAGTGAAATAGAGGGGATCTATTACCTTAAGTCCAATAGTATTCTACACTTGATATTAACAAACTAAATAAAAAGATTTGATTCATTAATTAATAATTCCAGAACCTATTATAAATTTATATTATTTAGTAGAACCTTTCTATGTTCATTCATAACCTTTTTGATTGGTTATGGGGTTCTATTTCAGTGTTCGGGTTTGTTTGTTTCCTTAGTTCTAATGATTGGTTCACTTATATTCATGTTCGAAGAATCATGTAAAATGGGAATGGTTTTCCAGAATTGGAGTTATATGTTATTAGTGATAATAAATATGGTTACATAGTTATAAATTAAATTTGGTTTCTTGGAGGGAAGATTAATCATTATGTAAAAAATTTGTGAAAACCTTTTGGGTTATTTTGCAGTTTTTGGACGTAAGGAACATTTTTTATTTTATAAATTAAAACCATGAGTACAAAAGGATTATAGAACCAGATATGAGACATAATACATATATTATTGTCTATTTCAACCATAATAATTGTTTCATGACCAGAACTGACTATGATTACGGAAATTGAAATATCATCGTCTTTGAACATGGTAAATTAGCACACCTCAGATGGTGTTTTCCTTTTTAGAATTAATAAAAGTGAAAGGAGAGTTGAGGTAGAATTATTTATTTATTAGGACAAAATTATAGTATATGTATGGTAATAGAGTCATCACAATGTATATATTAAAGGAGGTGAGTAAAGAAAATTAAAAGAAATGAACAAGAAAATAAAAGAAAGGCTGAGATATCCCTTATGAAAATTCGGTAGCCTAACTGTGTTGCATAAAATTTAAAAAATATAATTTGGTGAGAGAAAAAATGAGTATCTAATAATTATTAAATTATATGGATAGTAAGTGTGATATAAAATGATATATCCCAACATAATCCAATTGATATTAATTAGATAACAAAAAAATGAAAGCTTGAAAAATAGAAGGGAGGTGGATTCCCTTACCATGTATAGTAACTCCTAAAACATGAAGGCTCGGACCCTTAGGGCAAGAGGACACCTTGAGAAGACTCATAGGGAGGAAAAACCACCATATCTTAGAGGATTATTTATTTTTAATGATAGTAACGGACGAAAATATTGTGTATTGATAGTAAAAGAGGGAGAGTTTTTTATTAACTTCAAAGGACACCTCATTAGTGGTTTTTTTTGAAAAACAATGGGATTTCCCCTTGTATTTTCACATGGTATTATCCAGTTATGAATCCTTATATCTTATTTTACTATAAAAAAGTTTACCATAATATTATTTTAAATATTACATCATTATAATGTTATTAATCATACGGAAAAATCAAAACTCTATTTTTACAATTCCAAAAAAAATCAGGTTTTTTAAAAAAATCCAAAAAATACTCCCTAAAAATTGTTGATGCATAGAATTCAAAAATGAACTCCATTTTTTGAAAATTATTTTCAGAATAATTATAAATTTATTATTATATAAAATTATAAATTATTAAACAAAAACAACTTCATAAATCTAACTCTTTTTATAACACCATGAAAAAATAATCAAGGTACCATAAAATTATCTTATAACAATAATAAAATAAAGTAACTACTTATGATTACATTTTATGAATATACATTTCCATTTTTAATTATAAATTTAAAAATAAAATTGTGAATAAAATATTTTGCACATACAAAACTAAAAATTCTTATTATATTTTCTTTTTTTCATTTTTAGGATTTCTAAATTGTATTTATACATTCATGGGTGATGTTTCTATTTTTTGGGCTACTTTTCTATTCATTAATCTTCATTAGAATTCACAAATTTATTTTAATATTCAAAAGGTTATCATAATATTCATCAAAAATTATGTTTCTCTTATCAGACTCCAAATAACATACTAATCACAATTGTAGATGACTATTTTTTGGAATTAAAATCACATAAGTGAGAAACTTATGTTTAATGGTCACTTAGTACTTAGTTGTTAATTGTGTTGTGATTTCATGTGATTATGTGAAATTTTTATAAGAAAAGAATTTCTATTGATAAAAGACTGGGTCATAAAATTCTTCCCCCATTAAGAAATTTTTCAATTAAATTTTGTTTTTCACATTCTAGGGTATAAACATGTGTGGGAACTTTTCTTTCTTTGCTTCCTTGAGTTCCCATGTTGCCTCTTCATACTTATGTTTTAGCCAAAATACCATTACCTGGTGGGTAGTCCTGTTAGGTATAAAATTGTCTCTATGATCCGAGATCTTCACTGGCTTCTCCACGTAAGAAAGATCATCCTACAATTGTACCACCTCTGAAGATAGTACATGTAAAGATTCGGGTATGTACATTCTTAAGATAGATATATAAAAGAAATCATGTAATTTTGACATGGTAGGAAAAAGTTTCCTTCAATAAGCCTCATACCTGATATGATCAAGAATCTCGAATGGGCTGATGTACCAGAGACATAACATTCCTTTCTTCACAAACCTCATGACCTTCTTCCACATAGATATTCATATAAATACAATCTCTCCAAATTTGAAATAAACGTCTCTTCTACGATTGTCTTCATAACTATTTTGTTTATATTGTGCTACCTTGATGTGCTATTGAATGGTCTTCATATTCTCCACCATTTCTTCAACAATTTCTGGTCCTAGCATCTTACACTCACTTACATCATCCAAACAGACTAGGGTTATGGATCTTTTCCCATGAAGGGCTTCGTATTATTCCATTTAGAATCTCTAGTGGAAACAATTTTT
The DNA here is from genome assembly GCA_963277665.1 of Viscum album. NCBI lineage: Eukaryota > Viridiplantae > Streptophyta > Magnoliopsida > Santalales > Viscaceae > Viscum > Viscum album. The sequence goes on along the minus strand of OY728120.1, from coordinate 1,757,411,751 downwards.
CTAATGGAGTTTATCTAGTGAAATATGTTGGTCCCATCCTCCATTCAAATCCATAGAATATACATTTAGAATATTTTATAGTGTCTGAATAGTCCTCTAATATTGGCCATCTTTTTTTTGGATGATAGGATGATCTGAAGTCCAGTTCAGTGTTTAGATCATGCTGGGGACCTTTCCAAAACATTTAGGTGAATCTCAGATCTCGATTAGATATAATATATAGTGCTACTCCAGGAATCCATAGCACTATTTTGATGTCAATCTGTGCATGTTGATCCAATGAGCTGTCCCCTTGAATCACGATAAAGTGAGATCTCTTTGTAAGATGATCCATAGTTACCCATATAGCACTGTTTCATATGGTGGTCCTTAGAAGTGTAGTGAAAAAATTACATGGTGATGTTCTCCCACTTCCATGTTGGTATGGGTAGTGGATGCATCATCCCCTTATACTATTGTCTTACATCCTTCACATGATGACATACCTGGAACTTTGATGTGTACTCAGCGATCTTCTTCTTCATATTGTCCCACCAAAAAATTTATCAGAGCTCTCGAAACATCTTTGTTCCCTTTGGGTGAATAGGGAAGGTTGAAAAATGTGCATCTTTCAGACTCTACTTCTATATCCATAGATTGGATGGTATACATAATTGTGACCCTAATCATAAAAATTATTACTCATCAATCATGAAATCTAATGATTTAAAATTTCTGATAGCTTCTACCCTTTTCTGAATTTCCGAATATTTTTTTTGAGCATCCATTATTTTCTCCAAGAAATTTGGTTGAGCGATCATTTGAGAAGGATTGAATATGTTCCTTACATAATGATTCCCATGAACATCCTCTTCAAATATGAGAATATTTTATCGTTTTAAATTCTCATCGTTGATAATGATGCAAGACCCTTTCTATATAGAGTATTCGCCACCTTGTTTTCCTTACTAGGATGGTAGTGGATTGAGAAGTCATAATCATTGACAAGCTCTATCTATCATCACTGGTGAATATTAAGCTCTTTTTTTTGTATATATATTTGAGACTCTGGTCATCAGTAAATATCTCACACTTATCCCCAGAGAGATAATGCCTCCATATTTTGAATGAAAATATGATGACTGCCAACTCCAGATCATGCGTGGGATAGTTTTTCACATAGATTTTCAACTGCATTAAGGTGTATGCAATCACATTATCATTTTTCTTCAACACAAAAACTATTATCTTATTATAAGAATAACTATACACCATAAATATCTCTCCACCTACTTGGAGTGTGAGTACTGGTACAATTATTAGATTCTTTTTTAATGCCTTAAAATAATCTTCACATTCCTTAGTCCATACAGACATTACTCCATTCCATGTTAGCTTGGTCATTGCATTTGAAAATCATGAAAATTTGTTCAAAAATCATTGATAATAATAGTAAAGACCCAGAATTCCATGGATCTCCATTACAGATGTTGTCCTGGGTCACTCGTCAATTTCCTTCTTCTTGGAAGGTTCCACAGATATCACTTTTCATGTGATAACATGTACCAAGAATGAAACATCCTTCATCTAGAATTAACATTTACTATACATTTCATACAACATCCCCCTTCATAATGTTTTTAACATAATATTCATATACATCTCATGTTCCTCCTTACTCATGGAGTATATCAGAGTATCATTAATATGTACTTCCACAAATTTTTTGAGGTAATCTCTAAAGATTCTATTCATTAAATCCATGAAAATTTCTAGAGAATTATTTAGTCCGAAGGGCATCACTATGAACTCATAGTTTCCATACCTTGCTTGAAAGGAATTCAAGGGAATATTATCTTTCCTTTCCTTGATTTGGTGATATCACAACAAATGTTCAACCTTAGAAAAATAGATATACCCACAAAGCTGATCAAGCATGTAATCTATCCGCGACAAATATTCTTTTTCTTTATCGTGAATTTATTAAGATCACGATAATAAATGCAGAGGCACATGGATCCATGCATGTTCATGATGAAGAGGACTGGAGCACCACCATGGTAAAGCACTTGGGAGTATAAAACCCTTCTCTAGAATCTCCTATAACAGCTTCATCAACTTTTACAACACCATTGTGGGAATTCTATAAAGAGTCTTTGATATAGGCAGATATCTAGGAAAAAGATCAATTGAGAACTCAACGTCTCAGTCAAGAGGAATACCAAGAAACCCTTCAGGGATTATATTAGTGTAATCGCTCACTATGTACATATCTTCAAGCAAGATTATCTCTTACGTCTCAATCGTTTGATCTAGAAAAGCTTTCTCATAAGGAATTAATATACACACATGAGAAACTAATTCTAGAGGTGAATTGTACTCCTTACACATGTAATGAATTATAGGATGCTTAAGGATACGAAGAGTGATCTCCCTATCTCGATAGTTTATTTCAACTTTGTATAAATTTATCCAATCCATTCACAAGGAATCATCGAACTCCACTAAAGGAAGTATGACAAGATTTTCTGGGAGTTTCAGTCTAGAAGAATTAATTAGGATGTAGTTATAAACCAGGAATGTAATAATTTCCCCATTTTCTATTCTCCTAGATAACATATTCTCTAAATTTTGAAGTTGTGTTTGAATAGTTCTACTAAGCTTTCATGATACGAAAGAATATGTAGAAACGAAATCAAATAGTATGTTTTCTATTCTTGAATGAATAACTACAATACCTATCACCACATCACTATCTGGCTCCACCTTAGGTGTAGTGATAGAATAATCCCTTACATGTTTCCTTATAGGTTGTTATTTATTTCCTCTTCCAACCCTTGGATTAGAGAAATTGTTTGTATAATGGCCATGCTCCTATAAATTTTAACACTACAATATAGGCTAAGTTTTGATCTGAACCTTCTCGAGCAAATGTCCCATCATTCCACATTTGAAGCAACTCTTTGTTCCCTTTAGAAAAAACTCATCATTCTACTTCCCATAACTTTTACATGTGGGATATTCAGGCTTTTTTACATCATGATATTTTTTGTTGCACCACCCATGTTGTTATCTATTATCCACTTCTTATCACTAGGCCCATGCAACCACTGAGAGTCTCCAATCTCTATTTAAACCATGTGGTTACAATAGACAATATCCTCATAACTGTCAATGTCTTGAATCTCCAATGCTTTTTATATACTCGTCTTTAGTCTACTAAAGAAGAGTTCCACCTTGCTTTCTATGTTCATGAAAAATAAAGAGTCATACCTCTCAAGCCTTGTAACGTTTTCTTCATATGCCCTAACAGATTAATTATCCATCTACTTGAGTCTAAGGAACTCTCTTTCCATACTGATAAGGAGGGATTGAGGAAATATATTATTGAAAACATCATCATGAATTCCTCCCAATCTGTGGAATCAACTTCCTCTTGAGAAATTGTATTCATGATCACTGTCTACCACTGATCAACTTCCCCATCAAAATGATTGAATGCTAGTACATATTTCTCTTCTTCCAAGAACAAGAGGAGAGAGAATATTCTTTTAGTGGAGTTAATCAACTATTCCATGAGGAGGGGATCAGAATATCCTCTAAAAATGGGAGGCCTTTCTTTTCATGGAGGATTCTATGTAAACATGATCTTTTCATGGAGGGGGAGGGAATTCCACCATACTAAATTTATTATTCATAAATTAACCCAACTGAGCACGTATTGTCTTGATGTTTTCAGCACCCATTACCGTCATATCAAGCATTTCATTTGAGAAAACATCACATTCCCTTTCACATTGATTGTTTTAATGTGTTCTTTTATTTCTTTACATTAGAAAATAAAAAATATATAATTATAGGTATTTAATACAAATCAATAGATAATTAAAAAAGAAACTTTAAATACAGGAAGATAAAAATTTAATGGTGAAGTATATTCTAACATGGGATTCCCTATATTTCAATCTAGGATATCCTTAATATATATCATAATATATATTATTATGGGATTATTTTTCATTCCCTTAGTAATGGTTTTTATCAAGATCAAGAATTTACCAAGGCATATCCCCTGTGAGTGTCAAACCAAGAGTGAAGCAAGGCCCGTTGTCGTGACCCTCTTCTTATTTAAGTCTAGCTCAAAGTAGCATTTTCAGTTTGGACTCCTAGATATTTATGTTCCAGATCCATCTCTACCTATTTCTATCCATACATAGATGTATTTTCTTGATAAATAACTTACTCTATACTCACCAAAATTGAAATATGTTCTATTTTACTTATTATAATCCTTAAGTTTCTCACTAAGGTTCTCTATTCCTAATCATTAAAAAATAACTAGCCCTTCCTATGATATCAGCTATAGTAACCCTATCCCTTTACACATAACATCACATTATTTTAAGTACAATTATACATCAGAGTACAATCTAACGATCGTAAATTCTATTGTATTGGATGATTAGGTATCACTACTGGAAACATGATCATTCCCAACACTTCTATACCAACGGTTTGTAAAAACCGTTGGTATAGCTACTCTTTCCCAACGGTTCACCAAAACCGTTGGGAAAGGGCCTAAAAACACACCCTTTCCCAACGAGTGACGCCCTTTCCCAACGGTTTTGGTGAACCGTTGGGAAAGAGTACCCTTTCCCAACGGTTCACCAAAACCATTGGGAAAGGGTGTGTTTTTAGGCCCTTTCCCAACGGTTTTGATGAACCGTTGGGAAAAAGCAAAAAAAAATCCAGCATACATCCAACTAAAAAAACACCCACCCAGAACCTATCCCAACGGTTCTGAAAACCGTTGGGATAGGTCTATCCCAACGGTTTTGACAACCGTTGGGATATGTTCATTGATTTTTTCCAGATCTACTAACGGAGAACATTATATAAATCAAAAATTTAAATAATTATGATAATACATATATATATTTATGAAATTATGTTTACAAAAGTGATGTTAGCTTAGTGGTTATGTCATTCGATTATAAACGAGGTGTCCTGGGATCAAATCCCAGCGGATGTTTTATTTTTGGAATTTATATTCCAAAGGTTCCATTACCGTTGGTATAGATTTCATATTACCTATACCAACGGTTTCCAAATACGTTGGTATAGGTCTATACCAACGGTTTTTGGAAAACCGTTGGTATAGACCTATCCCAACGGCTTACTTGGCTACGGTTCTCCAAACCGTTGGTATAGGCTATACCAACGGTTTGGAGGCCTATACCAACGGTTCCAAACCGTTGGTAAAGGTTAGTTTTCCAGTAGTGTATATAATCAATTATTATAAAAGCAACATTTTATTTAAACTCTATAATGAGATCCTATAAACCATTGTTCTCATATTTATTCAAAGGATAACCTAGGGACAACATGAACAAAGGGATGACCTAAAATCCTCATAACGGAATAAACATATGAATAAAGCATTATCACATCAGATACAGGGCATGACATGATGATATAAAAAGTGATGTAACATATGTAATCATAACATATAAACATGGGATAATTTAAAAATGGAATCATAGAAATATGGAAGGAATATAGAACATGAATTTTTTATGAGTCAAGGAATACCGCCAAGACCATTTCCCATATTAGCACAAGCCAAAGATAACCTCCAAGAACGTTTCACATAGTTGCAAATTCCAAGTCTAATCGCTAAGACCATCACAAATAACATCTCAAGAGACTCAACATTACCCAATGAGTTAGAGAATTATCTAGGTTCACCCATATTAACTTTTCATTAATATGTTTTCCACAAAATTAATCACACATAATCAATCTTACATAAATATAAGGGTTACCCATGGAATGAATTAGGTGCCACAATAATGACATAAAGCGTAACCAATGGGAGTATCATGAAACTGTCCATGGGAGAAAGGAATTAGAACATACATGAGTGTTAGTAAGTTAAAATAGAAATATATCATGGTAAGTTATGTCAAAGAGAAGTTGAAACATGTAAGAATGATATTTGGTAATGTTTATCCTTAAATCATTTTTGTGGGGTTTGATGGAAAATACTATAATAATTTTAAAATAGAAAATGGAAATATATTTTATATAAATCCCAAAGATAACCAAGAAGGATTTAATAATAAATATACAGATTTTATAACGTTTATGGTGTCTTAGAATAGAGGATATATTTCACTAGAAATTGGGTAAAAATTTGATATGTTCCCTTAAAATAGGTTTTCATATTGGGAAGTATTCAATAGGAAATAATATAAAAACATGTATATCCCCAAAAAGGAATGAGTTATTGGTATTGAAACATGAGTCTAAAGAATAAAAACAATATGTGGAATTTTTACATATAAATAACATGAAAATTCATTTGGGTAGAAAAGAATGGTCGGGTAACCCAAAGGAATAAAGGCGGTACTGGTAGAATCTCTTACAGAATATCGGCATGGTACCAGTTCTACATAGGATCTATTAATGAGAGAGAAAGGAATTTATAATATTTTATAAAAAAATTAAGGAAGTATTGTGAATGTGATAAATCATACCCCAACATTAGTAATTATATGTTAAATGGCATATCATATAGGACATTCTTGAATAAAAGTGAAATATGGGGGATCCTTTACCTTAAGTCTGATGGTATTCTACACTTCATATTAATTACCAAAATAAAAAATTAGATTCATTAGTCAGTAATTCTAGATCCACCTCTATATGTAAGTGATTTATTACAACCATTTTTAGTTCATTCATAAACTTTTTGATTTGTTATGAGGTTCAATTTCATTGTTTGGGTCTGTGTGTTTCATTGGTTCAAATGTTCGGTTCAATTATATTAATGTTCGGAGAATCATTTAAAATGGGTATGGTTTTAATGAATTGTAGTTATATTTTATTAGTAATAATACCTAAGTTTACATGGATATAAATTCCATTTGGTTAATTTGAGTAAATATTAATCATTATATAAATCATTAGTGATAACCTTTTGGGTTATTTGGTGGTTTTGGCCATAAGGAACTTATTTAGTTTTATGAATCAAAAACCTTATGTAAAAAGGATTATAGAACCAAATATGAGACATAAAAAATATATTATAGTATGGTTCAACCATAACAATGGTTTCATGGTAAGAATTGATGACGGTTATGGAAATTAGCAACCCATCATCCTTGAATGTGGTAAATTAGCACATCTTGGATGGTGTTTTAATTTTTAGTATTAATGAAGGAGAAATGAGAGATGATGAATAATTATTTCTTTCTCATGAAAAAATTACAGTAAATGTATGTTACAATATTCATATCAACATTTGGATTAAAGGAGGTGAGTAAATAAAAATAAATAAAATTAACATGAAAATAAAAGAAAAGTTGAGAGACCCCTTATGAGAATTCAACAACCAAACGATGTCACTTAAAATTTCATAAAATATTTTGATTAGACAGAAAATGGGTCTTTCATCATTATTAAATAATATTTATATTAATGGGGATATTTAATGATATATCGAAACATAATCGAATGGAAATTAAAACAATATTGAAATAATGAGAGCTCAAAGAAGAGAAGGGAGGTAGATTCCCTTACCTTGTGGAGTTACTCCTAAAACATAATGGTTGGGACCTTGGGGCCCTGAGGAATCCTTGGGAGGATTCCTAGGGAGGTAAAAATAACATAGATAAATGGATTATGGATTTTTAAAGGGAGATAAAAAAAAGAAAGACTGGGTATTTAAAACATAATTTTTTAATGTTTAAAACCTCTCTTACATTCATGAAATGAGTTATGGTTAGTAATCGATTTAGTTATGGGTTGAAGTAATTTAATTTTTTTTAATTTTATTCTATATCTAATTTGATATTTTTGATAACTAGATCACTATTTGGGAGGATTCTATAATTTTGGTTAAACATTAGGATATCTCTTTTAATAGTTTGCATAAATTTTGTTGTGTTTCATTCATTAAATGTTTTGCTGTGAAATTCATTATATTTATTCGGTGCCATTGTCTCTAAAGGAATGTTTAATTATAAATTATAATGAGTCTCCTAAGAATTATGTTTTTATTTATTCATGGAATAACCATATGGAATGATTTGTATGATTCTATTGTCAGTTAATTGTTTAAGGGTGATCTTTATATGGGGGATATGTATATTTGAGGACCATATCATAGTGTATAATGTTATAATTCAGGGCCAGTGAAGGTCATTTTGAGGGTATCATCAATATAATTAATCATTATGAATTTTTTTATCAATTTTATACTTTTATAACCATGTATGAGGATCATTTTTATATGTATCTAATCTAGAGGCCCATATTTTCATGGATCTATAAATTATTTTTAGGTGTTCCTGGAGTCCAAAGTGACGTTGTAAGTGGATTAGAGTAAAAAGGATGTGGTTTTTTATTTTTACAGAAACCACACTAGGGTCGTGTCCTTATTATGAAGTGGTTCAATTTAATGTGGATGTGTATTGGTTATGGATAGGGTGGATTCACCTTTTTTATGTGTTTATGAATTTGGAGGTCATTTTAGTACTTTTGTAGGGACTTTAATTAGTAGTTGTAAAATAAGACAATTTGATGAATTGGGAATGTCCATTTTTAATGTATTTCTCTTGGTTCAGTTTTAGTGAAACCTATATGTAAGACAAAGAAGGTAGAAACACTCATTTTTTACATGTTAGTGTGAGATGATAGGGTCAATTTTTACTATTCCATGATTTGTCTATTAATCAGAAAAAGGATTGAGGGACTACGATATAGTTTGAGATGGATACAATGTGATCATGGTGATAGGAATGTTTGTGGGAGTGAAATAAATAGTGACATTTTAATGTACATTGAAATTTAAATATTTTCATTTATATATCCTTTTTGGTTGATCCATTCCACGATGTACTGTTCCTAAGTTGGCCATGGTGGTGACCAATGAATTTTATTTAAAAATTCAATGTTCTATCTTCTCTATTTCCATTATGTTGTTGTCTTCAAGACATAAGTGAATTAGAAGATCTACTTTGATGTATTTAAATTCCTTGTAGGTCCTTTAAGAATTTAAATTTATATGGGTAATGTATTATAATTTAATATACTTATAACATACATTTTTCTTATATACCATCTTAGTTATTATTCATTTTTGATGTTATACAAACCGTAGTGTTCATTTTTGATGGTTTTTTGGAAAAGTAATGTTGGAAGATGATGTTTTATTGGTGGTTGGAAGGTTTCATTTTCATTTGATTTTGGCTTCTTAATATTATCTTTGTGTGGTGTTGATAGTGTTTTGTTGGAGGAAAGTAATTAATATTCTATCTATTATTATTCTTTGTTAATATTTTTAGATCCCAATATATGGGGTTATTATCTAAAGAGGGGTAAATAGTCCTTTTAAATTTAATTAATCAAAATTGATTATCTGAGTCTTAAATAGAATTAATTGGTTATTGGAAAATAAAACAAATAACAAAAGATGTTATTTTTAGTAGTTTATATCACCATAATCCTAGTCCAGTCTTTAATATCCTCTACTTAACAGGGAGAATAGTATTTAAAATTTCATCACTTTTGATTGGCATTGAGAACCCAATTACATATAGATATAAATTTTTTAACCCAGTAGTATGACCAAAGAATTTTGAAGGATTCAAAACCCACCTGACTTTTTTCTAGGATTCACAACTTGACATTCCTTCTAAATGAGAGCAATAACCCATTTGAATGTTTTTTAATGGGAAAATCTTAAATGAAAACTATTGAATAAAAATAAATAAAATAATGAAAAATAGAAAGAAACTTTTAACAATTGATGAGTTGATCATATTTAATGTTAATGAAGATCTGTAAATTCAATCACTTTAGTAGTGGATAATGAAAATGCACACATCCTTCTTGATTAAAATAAGGGAACAATAGTCTTAGTCATGAAATAGTACATTGAAAAGCTTATATGAAGGTCTATTTTTTGTATCTTTGATTATATCAATAATAATTGTAAATCCATTGAAAACTTTTTCTCTAATAACTTGTTTTTCAATGTAATGGATAATGGGGTTTTATTAACACTATATATATTAGGGAATAATATTGTATACACACATAGAAACATTATAAAAATAATAATAATTTAAAATTTGTCTATTACCTGTATTACAAAATTCTATGCTTAAAAAATTATAGTTGGTGCCCTTTATTTCTAGATATAATGTATTCGTAATAATTCCACTAATAATTTAAAAAAACATATATAATACAAATATATGGAAAAATTATAATTATATGATGAAACATTCATTTTATTTGAAAATAAAGAATTCACAAACAAGGTATTGTAAACTTCTAGTGTGAATATATACGTAACAATTTGTTCAAAATAATTTAATCAATCATTGAATTATATTTTTTTAAAATATATTTAATTAAATATTAATTATTATATATTATTTCTATTTCATCATTTAACAATAATTCCAATAATATTTTGGGAAAAAAATATGTCAACTTCTCGGTAGATAAAAACAGACCTGGTGGTTACAAGAGGATGTCACTGCAAACAATCTACCCTCACAGATGATCTATAATTCAGGTGTGATCTACCAATGAATTATGATCTACTATCACCTGGTTCTACCACTCTAACTTATGTACCATTTGTTGAGTGGTAGATGAAATTTACTACTACTATCGTGGTCAGTGATACTAAAAATTGAAGTGAGATACCGTCGGCATACAGAGTAACTGAGATGGAAGGCAGTGATACTATGAGATTTCAATAATTATGTGAATGAAGGATGGTAGTGGTAGTTACCTTCACGAGATACAACCATAGAGTTGTAGATACTTTTTAATGTCATTATACCATCATCTAGTACTAGATGATATACCATCACACTATGTTATGTCAAACAATTCTTTCATTGAAGTAGGTTGGTGGAGCGTTGGAATGGTCAACCATTCTTGGAAGAAGCTAACAGTGAATCCATTATAACATCATACCCATATTGGCCTACTAGATCTCTTGTGGGAAGGATATGTTCCCACTCTACCCCAGGTCTTTACATGGTCCACCTATTCACCTCATTTTCTTTATAGGCTCCTTGTGCTAGCTCTCCCATAGGGTTAACCGTAGTTTCCCCTTTGTGGTTTAGCGGCTTCCTCTTGGGACTTGTCATAGTTGGACCCATTTTTTTACTTAAAATCCAAAAATATATACTAACAAAAACCACATAAAAAATAACACATAACATAATTAAAGAAAAAACTAAAAAGCAGGGTATTAAATATATTTAATAAAATCATAAAAATACAATTTTATTTATAAAAAAACTTGTATTCCTAAATAATAAGAAAATAATAAAATCAATTAAAAATGGATAATATTTTTTTAAAATAATAAAAGAAAAATTCATATGAAAAAATGTGTATTGTAATAACAATATTCTTAGTTGTATTGTTTTTTAAAAAATTATATGAATTAGAAAAATAATTCTCAATGATAACTGAAAAAATTAATCTAGCATTACATACTAAGAATTACAACACTAAATATGATATATAATTGAAGAATTATATGATAATTAAAAGTGTACAAATTAATTTCATGGTTGAAATAAATATCATCATGATCTCTCATGATGATGACTCCCCCAAAAATGATTATATAATAACATTTTAATTATTTATTAAAAAACAAGGAATAAGGAGAAAATTTCAATCATTTTTAAAATAACGGAGGATGAAGGCATAAGATCTAATTATATTAATAAAAAACTAGTGAGAGAACTATAACATGAATAATCAATCAAATGTTCAAACTGACCACATTTGGATGCCAAGAAATTATCCAACATATTAACTTCTCTAAATCATTAATGAATCTATAAATCAAGAAGAAGAAATATTCGATAGGCCTTGATTGAATAAGAAATACCCAATAGGATAGAAATGATCACTAAAAAGGTTTCAATTACAATTCTAGATTTCATGACAACAACTATGAATAAAATATTATTCTCTTTATAGAGTGAGATATCAATTATCGTTGCATTGGCTTCATCCAAAATCGAGTTTCCCTCACCAAATAAAGACAAAAATTCTATGATGATTGATCCTATGGGGTACCAAACAATTCCACCACCATGCATTCCACCATCACTACATGAACCATCTTTGTTCACATTCAATCCTAAAATTTATGTTCTCCATATCACAAAGGCAACCAATATCCAAATCTAGGAACCTATAAATAATGGGGTGAAGATATAGGAATGAACTTATTAGAGATGCAGTGTAACATCCTCCATAAACATTGATATGAGGTTAGTCATGAGTTATAGAAATATGATTTTAAGGGATGTATGGAAATAATTTATCCACGGATGTCACAAAATATTTAGGGATAATCAAATTCCCCATAAGTCTACAGTAAATTGAACACTTCTTCTGAGAGAAACTAAGTCTTGTGGTCTACACCTCAATATAATTGAGAAGAAACTCAACCATATAATCAACATAACCACCAGAAATTGAGAGACCCTTGAGTGAAAATGAAATAAATCATTCCCATTCACATTCAATACACAATAAAAGAAATGATTCAATATATTGAACCATAAAACACTATAATTAAGTGGAGTTTTGTATAAAAATGTTTTGAATGTTCACCTCAATAGGGTTGGAATGATGATGAATATTAAATATAATTAATTTAAATTTGTTAAGGAATGATTTTCCCCAAATCCCACTTTCCAAAGGGTCAAAAATATAAATAGGATGATTAATTCTTCTAAAACACGACAACGTGATCTTTCTAGATGAGGTAGTGGTGGATATATAATGATCAAGTTACTCCACATTATGGATTATATGAAATACGCAATTCTATTCATTATTTTATATAGTTTCTATAAAGTAAAAGAGAGTGTTAGATTTTTTGGAACATATATTAGGTATAGGGTACCCCATATATAAGAGAAAGGATCCCACCCAATAATCATTCCTAAAGTTAATTTTACCTTTACCAATGATCCAATTAGAGTTTTCAAGGTCGAGGTGAACACTATTCAGATAAATGAATCACATATGATAGTCGTTGGTGTTTTTAGTCCAACTATTGTGAGGGATTCTATACCTAAATCTTATATGATTGGATTAGAGGGGATTTTTATAATATCCTCCCAATAAAATTTTCCTTTCATGAATTTTATGGTTTCCTTAGTTTCCCTATTTCCAGTCCCACCTTCTTTAATACGAATGGATTTACTAGACCACTTAGCCCAATGTTTTTTTCCTTCCTATTGTGATCACAAATGAAAGTATTGAATATGTTATCAATATTTTTTATGTAAAACTATAGCATTCAACACTAAAAAAAATAAATCATGGTTATGGAATAAATTAAACTAATCTTAGGGGTAAATATTCATTCAAATGATTGTAATGGGATCTTCAAATTTAGTATCCTACTGGAGATCCTGCTAAAAATCCCATTTATGTGATGAATTCAAATTCTCCAATTGGACAATGGACCACACCAAAACTCAATGGGGAAGTTTTTTTCTTGAGATTCCAATTTTTTATCAATGAAATTGGTTTTCATGTACATGTATTATCTTGATATATAAACACCATTTTATAAGTTATTTCGTTTCAAGATTTGAGAGAAGAATGCTCTAATTTTCATTTTGATGTTGTTAATCAAATAATAAAATTACAATAGTAAAAAACATATTTTCATAAAAAAGGAAATGTTAGAGAAACCATCCCCCAAAATTAAAGGGTGGTACATTCCATAACAAATTATTTTAATAATATTTTTTTAAAAGAAATAAAAAGAAAGAAATAATACGATCATAGATATAGAGTATGCAATGCCCCGACCCTAGTTACCTAGAGTCGGTGCATTATTACATAACATTGGCATGATCACAAGAAGGATCAAATCTCAAAAGACCGATTGGTTTAGTAGCCATGTAAATACTAGATATATTCATAAGTCTTACATTATATCATAAAAAGGAAAACTACAAAAACATCTTTTCTTCATATTCCACACTCATATCCCCACACACTATCCCTGCAGTTCATTCATAATTTACTTCTTCATACCCTGGGAAAAATAAAACATAGAAAAGGGGTGAGCTCAAATGCCCAGTAAGGATAACAATATAGCGAAAACTTTCATAAATAAGAATAAACATTTAAGGCAATGTATAACTAAAACAAAAGCCTTTTAAACTTGAACGTAAACATAGTATGGCAAAAATAAAATGAAATAATGTCATTTACTTATTCACATGAATATTCTAATAATTGAATAATCACATGCAATATGAATAACCACTTTCATAATGATGGAATGCATAATGCCAGACTATCATAACCACATAGCCAAGGCCTCGTGCCAAGACTAAAAATAAGATTTTGTCAAGGCCTTATGCCAAGACACTAGTTTGTCTCATGATACATACCGATGCATTGAGGAGCTATAGCAGCTCCACCTGTCACATATTAAGTCCAATGCATTCCCATATGAAAAGGTTTAAACATAACATAAACATTCATATTAAAACTATCATACGAAATGTCAATACGTTCACCATAAACTATGAATGGTATAAAAATAGCACAACCACAATCAAAAATATCACAAAAACCTTCAGTACAATATAGATGTTTTGTATCATAATAAATCAACTTCAAATAAGCGTAAAATCCATCAATGGATGTTGACATAGATGAAAACAAAACACTTTTTAGAGAAATATATCTTTATATTTTTGAAATCATTTAAGAGTCATATATTTATAAATTAAAACATTTTCTTTGAAAATATTCTTATAAGCTTGTAAGGGAAGATTAGACGATTTTATAATGTTGGAAAATAACCGCACCTGCTGTATAAGTTAAAAAAAACATTCTTACCTTAATTCTATCAAAAAGGTTAAAAGCACCTTGTTTGGAAAACGACGGAAATATTCCTTTCTAAACCACTTAAAAAAATTTAAACAAGGGTATAAATGACTTTAACCCATATTATTGTAAATAGTAAAAATGTTTTGAAATAAATTTTTAAGAAACATGGATGTGGATGATAAAGAGATCCCAGTAGATTAGTACGTATAAAAAACCTCGGATAATGAAGAGATTGTGAAATAAACCCTTAACTTGTACTTTTCCTTGGTTAGGGTAGGTTAAAATCCTGTATAATGGGGAAATAATTGTTATTAAATTATACATGAATCATATACATTCATATGATATCATATATGATCTTTTAACATTGATTTGTTAATAATATCTTAGTATTATCGTTGTTTCGGGTGTTAACTTACTCATTTTCATTTATATGTTTTATTACGTAAGCCATGTTTGTAATGGATTGGTTGTATATTATTCATATCCAGAATTATATCAAGTCCTTAAACATCATTTTTAAATAATCAAATGATAATTATACTTGAATGGATACGGCGGAGAATGAATCTCATCGCGTTCGTGGAGACGGTAGTCCGTACGTACGCACGAGCGACAATATCATTCTTTTGATATTAAAATAATATATAAATTAATGGTATATCATATTTATAGAATAATTAACATGTTATATTTATTATTTACATGAGTTACACATCATTATTATACCCATCCAAATAATAATATATTGAATAACAATTACACCACGATGTGGAGACGGTAAGCCGTACGTACGTACGTTTGGTGACATGTTATTCAAAGGGTGGATAGAATACTGAATATGGTTTTACCATATTTATAATAACATCACAGTATATATAGGATACTGGAGTTATTATTTTATAATGTTAATAACAAGGAATGAAGAAGTGGAAGAAGAAATGTACTTGGAAAAGGGTGGTGAAATCATTACCGCTTCTTCGGATTCTTCCTTTTGATTTGATCAAAAGGTCTCTTATGTTGGCTTTCTGACTAAAGGAAGGCCTATAGGATGAATTTAGGGATGTTGAGAGAGTATTTGGGAAGATTTTGGCCGAGCCAAAAGTCTTTTAAGGTGTTAGTTAATGAGAAGGGAGAGTGTCCTTTTATAAGAGGGGTGAGGGGCACCATTGGAAAAGTTAGAAATATTATTTTATAATAAATTTATATTCAGTTTCTAATGGCTCCAAAGTGGATTATTTAAAGTTTAAGGTGGGTATTGGTAGAAAAACACTCATCCAATATAATTTAGACAGGTTTGGGTTACTATATTAACCTTATCATTAAGTATTAACTCTTTTATAATTAGTTTCACTTTTACAATGTCTCTTTGTATTTTTATATTATATTGTCAATAAAATCACTATAGACATCAAAGAGACCACCAAGTTGTCTATTAATGATACACCTATCATTATATAAGTCGTTTGTCCGAACCTTAGATTTTTACAAATTTAATATCAATTAATAATATTATATTTGTTTTAAAAACCGTTTTATGTTAATTTTGACACTATTAAATAATGGATTTTTGTAAAAATCATAACAGAATGATTACTTCTAAAAAAAGTCAATTAAATCTATACTAATATGTCATATTATCCTATAATATTAGTTTAATTCATTAAAAGTCTCCAATTATATTTATTTGGGTATTTATAATATCAATTATTTTAATTTTTCACTATTATGGTAATTACTGCATCATCATTGTGTCATAAATAAATTAAATTATTTCATATCAGAAAATTATAAATAAAATATCATTATGTAGGAAATAGTTTTAGCTTTCTAGTTAATATTTACAATAGAATTTATCTTATGTATAACCCTATATTAAAAATTTTTTAGTAAATAAACTTTGATTTTAACTCCTTTAACTCTTCTTTGAATTAAATAATAATAAATGTCCTAATCAAATCCAAGTGGTCCTAAATGATAATATTTTATTCCTAAGGTTGTTTTTGGTCGATATACACTTGTCCAATATAATTAGGACATGTGTTAGGGTAATATTAATATCATTTTACCCTTAATTACCCTATTTACTTTTAATTGTGGTAAATAAAAGTAAAATGTTACTATTCACCAAAATTATTTTCATCTCATTGAACCACATTATAATCATTGATATTAACCGTGTATCTCGGATTTTTGAAATTACAGTCACAAAAGCGGTAAAATTAAGTTTTATGAAAAATTCAGTTTTTTAACTACCACTTAGTAGTTTCACTATTCATCAAAAATTTATGTTTTTCAGAACAATTCCAAAATTTCACCCTAAGCTATAATTGATATTCTGAATTAAAAAATGATGTCTATTTTACAAAATTCCAAACATAAAAGTTTCATTAATTAATTTTATAATTAATTCCCGCTGTTACAATAAATAGCGTATTTTTAAGAAACAACATATATCAAAATATTAACACTGGTTTATGTCTGGTTTAAATGTGAAAGTACATCCAATGACCAACATTGTATTAAATGGTAAAAATATATTCTAAATATACTTTTAAACCACTCAAATTAATAATTTATCACTATTAATTTTTTCGATTAAAAAAGTTGTTTTTAATTAAAATTTCGTAATTTTCACTATTCATCAAAA
This sequence comes from Viscum album, assembly GCA_963277665.1. Classification (NCBI taxonomy): domain Eukaryota; kingdom Viridiplantae; phylum Streptophyta; class Magnoliopsida; order Santalales; family Viscaceae; genus Viscum; species Viscum album. Next base: position 1,757,394,203 of record OY728120.1, on the reverse strand, counting down.
TATGAAAGTTATCTGAAAAGTACCAAAATTTCACCCTATGCTAATTTCGATATTATGAATCCAAAAATGAAGTCCATTTAGAAAGATAAAATTTATAAAATTTAAAAAATTATGTATTACTATCCATAATGTCTAGTTTGATTGGTTGTAGTGTGTTAGAATCTAAAAGTTGCGTACAATGCACGCCATTGAATTATTCAAAGGGAAACGTACCATGGAAGCTTGGGATGTTTCATTGTAAATTTTTGATGTCCCCATTCTAAAAAGTAAATTTCTTTAGTCAAATTGAATATATAAAAGTTTAAAATATTGGATTTAAAAAGGGTTCAATATTAAAAGTTTGTAAAAGTGAAATACTGAAAATGAATTTGTTCTTACATTATGTCTAAGAAACTCATAATAGGGATTCTAAAATTATAAGGATTATATAAAGTTTAAAATTTAGTTAATACTATTCATAACCTCTTTTAAACGGCTTGTTTGGTAAGTCATGGTGCGTTTGAACTCGGTGTTGCGTGTAGTGCAAGTTATTGAATGATTTTGGAGAAATAACACACTATGAAATATTGGGGTGTTGCATTCTCCCCTCCTTCAATAAATTGTGTCCTCGCAATTTGAAATTTTTCTTAGAAAATAAATGGTTGAATATAGAAAATATCTTTGTGGGAAAACCCACATCAGAAATTGGGTTAATAAAATTTAGTCTTAATAAGAGTAAAAGAGAAATGAAAGGGTCACCACCAAATTATGATCTCTATTCGGAGAACATTGGTGGAAATTAGAGACATATAATTGGAGGAAAACGTAAATATTTATAGGTAGTGATTGAGGTCATCAATCACAAACAAGTGTAAAATTGAGAGCCTTAAATTCATCAATCTATGATGATTTAAAATACCATCGGTTCAGCAAAACATATGGTATTAGGATAAAACATTTTTTTTTAAGATCCCTTCACTACAGTATAAGAATTAAATTCTTCATTGAATAAGAGAAGAATAAAAATATATACTTGACACGTAGATTCTCATCCTTTAACTAAGTTCTACCACAAACTCATCTTTCACTCTAAAAGATAATAGAACTTAAAAATAATATTCTATTTATCCTATTCGTATAGGGTTAAAAAAATGAATTTATAATTCATCTAGCAGAACCATTAAAAAATGAAATTATTCAATCCAGGACATCACGTGGGTCAGTGTTAGGTGATACACCATTATCGCCCTTCGGTTGTGGGTTCAAGTCTCGCGACCTTGACGAACGCGACGGGTTGCCACCTGACCTCCGGGTTGTCCTTTTATGGCAATCAAAAATAATCCAAACTAGAACTATCCAAAATACTTAAGTCCAAAATTTATAAGGAAGGTAAACACAATGAAGATCCTTTTTTCCGTGTAATGACATGTGAACACCTTCATCTTGTATTCTTTTAAAACATTGCAACATCCTGAATTACAATAAAACCTTATTAATTACATTCATGATCCCTTATTCCTTAAAGAATAACAGATATACTCCTTCAACCCCAACAATGTTGGAATATACAAATCATTTATCAGTTTCAAGGTAGTCAAGAATATCCAATATAATTTATCCAAATCAATCATGTATTATTCTAAAATCACTACCTCGGTATCAGAACCATATTATGGTTTATCTTTCTCTCAACCATATATTTTCAAAAAATTTAACCTGCTAATGAGTCATTTTTCTTTGTTCCACACAATCTCAAGTCCTTAATGAAATAGTACTGTAGTACAATCCTTATATACTGCATAATTATTCTAATAAGTACATTGTTGATACAACACTCAAATGAAATAATCAACACAAGAACTCTAGTCATTCCTCTTCATCTGTGGTAGTATCATAACTTGATTATTATCCAATAGCATCATTTGCGGCATAGTCTGATGACTGGGACATAGGTTCACGTAGTGTCCAAACTCCTTAAAAATGAAGCATTGTACATTTGAAACCATTTTCTTAACCTTCCAGTCACATAATTTGTACCCTTTTCCTCTTCACTTATAAAAAACTCCCATTCCTTTCAGGAAAGTTCCAGGGTGTTTCTTCCCACAGTTATCACATTTGAGAAAATTCTTCTCTTCCCTCTTCCCTTTATCCATCATTCTATCTTCCTTCCTTTTCTTCTCATTCTTCCCTTCAAAGCCATAGGACTCAGTAAACTCATTACTTATCTTATCAACACATGATATTATTTCTTCATATGATGATAATATATGGGAGACTATTTCTCTTATAAATTATGTCTTAAGACCATGAAAGATATGATCCTTCTTTCTATTTAGATCATGTGCATTTCTGGAGTTCTCTTTCCTTCTACTGGGCACCATTTCTAAACAATGGCATACAATATATTAGTTTATGAATAACAATACCTAATCCCAAACTTGTAAAACATGTAACATAAATTAAATAGTTTATGGATATAACCCATAATCATAAAAATGTCTCCTTTGAGGAAGTATATACTCATAAACCCTTCATAATGGTTTGTAAAGAAAATGAGAATTATCCTAAGCATATCCCCCAGGAGTGTCATAACCAAGAGTGCAGCAAGGCCCATTTTCGTGCACCAGTTCCTGTTCGAGTCTAGCTCAAAGTGGTGTTTTCAGGTTTTACCCCTATGTACATCTGTGCCAGAGCCAGCTCTACCTGTTCGTATCCAGATAAGGATGTATTGCTCGGAAAACTCACAAAATCTCTATAATACCAAAATTATAGGAAGTTATTCTATACTAATCCTCAAAGTTCATCTTATGTCTATGTGCTCTAATCAGAGTTTATCTAAATCTAGCTTCCAAGGTTTGTACTAAACTTCCTCTGATACAAACTGTAACGCCCCAGCCCCAGTTACCCAGACTCTATTCATTATTACATAACATTGGCATGATCATAAGGAGGATCAAATCTCTAAAGACCGACTGGTTTAGTAGCCTTGGAAACACTAGATATATTCATAAGTCTTACATTACATCATAAAAATGAAAACTAAAAAAACATATTTTCTTCATATTCCACACTCATATCCCCACATACTATCCCTGTAGGTCATTCATAATTTACATCTTCATACCCTGGAAAAAATAAAACATAGTAAAGGGGTGAGCTCCAATGCCCAGTAAGGGTAAAAATATAGAGGAAACTTTCATAAATAAGAATAAACATTTAAGGCAATGTATAACTAAAACAAAATCCTTTTAAACTTGAACATAAACATAGTATGGAAAAAATAAAATGAAATAATGTCATTTACTTATTCACATGGATATTCTACTAATCGAATAATCACATGAAATATACATAACCACTTTCATAATGATGGAATGCATAATGCCAGACTATCATAACCACATAGCCAAGGCCTTGTGCCAAGACTAAAAATAAGATTTTGTCAAGGCCTTGTGCCAAGACACTAGTTTGTCTCATGAGACCTACCAATGAATCGAGGTCCTATAGCGGGCTCCACCCGTCACATATTAAGTCCAATGCATTCCCATATAAAAAAGTTTAAACATAACATAAACATTCGTATTAAAACTAGCATACGAAATGTCAATAAATTTACCATAAACTATGAATGGTATAAAAATAGCACATCCACAGTCAAACATATCACAAAACCTTCAATACAATATAAAATTTTTGTATCATAATAAATCAACTTCAAATAAGCGTAAAATCCATCAAAGGATGTTGACATAGATGAAATCAAAACTCTTTTTAGAGAAATATCTCTTTATATTTTTGAAATAATTTAAGAGTCATATATTTATAAAATAAAACATTTTCTTTGAAAATGTTCCTATAAGATTGTAAGTGATGCTTTAATGATTTTATAATGGCGGAAAATAACCGCACCCGCCGTATAAGTTAAAAAAAATTATTACTTTAATTATGTCGAAAAGGTTAAAAGAACCTTGTTTAGAAAATGACGGAAAGATTCCTTTATAAGCCACTTATAAAAAGTCAAACAAGGGTATAAATTACTTTAACCCATATTCTTGTAAATATAAAAATGTTTTGAAATACATTTCTAAGAAACATGGATGTGGATGATAAAGAGATCCTAGTAGATTATTAAGTATAAACAACCTTGGATAATGAAGATATTATGAAATAAACCCTTACCTTGTACTTTTCCTTGGTTGGGGTAGGTTATCCTCCTGTATAATGGTTAAATAATTGTCATTAAATTATACAAGAATCATATACATTCATATGATATCATATATGATCTTTTAACATTTATTTGTTAATAATATCTTAGTATTATCGTTGTTTCGGGTGTTAACTGACTCATTTTATTTTATAGTTTTGTTACATAAGCCATGTTTGTAAGGGATAGGCTGTATATTATTCATATCCAGAATGATATAAAGTCCTTAAACATAATTTTTAAATAATCAAATGATAATTATACTTGAATGGATACCATGGAGAATGAATCTCGTCGTGTTCGTGGAGACGGTAGTCCGTACGTACGCACGAGCGACAATATCATTCTTTTGATATTAAAATAATATATAAATGGATGGTATATCATATATACAAAATAATTAAAATGTTATATTTATTATTTACATGAGTTACAAATCATTATTATACCCATCCAAATAATAATATATTGAATAACAATTACACCACGACTTGGAGACGGTAAGCCGTACGTACGCACGTATGGTGACATGTTATTCAAAGGGTGGATAGAATACTGAATATGGTTGTACCATATTTATAATAACATCACAGTATATATAAGATACTGGAGATATTATTTAATAATGGTAATAACATTGAATGAAGAATTGGAAGAAGAAAGGAACTTGGAAAAAGGTGGTGAAATCATTACCTCTTCTTCGGGTTCTTCCTTTTGATTTGATCAAAAGGGCTCTTATGTTGGCTTTCTGACTAAAGGAATGCCTCTAGGTTGAATTGAGGGAAGTTGAGAGAGTATTCGGGAAGATTCTGGCCGAGCCGAAAGGCTTTTAAGGTGTGAGTTAATGAGAAGGGAGAGTGTCCTTTTATAAGAGGGGTGAGGGGCACCATTGGAAAATCTAGAAATATTATTTTATAATAAATTCATATTCGGTTTCTAATGGCTAAAAAGTGGATTATTTAAATTTTAAGGTTTTTATAGGTCAAAAAACACTCAACAAATAGAATTTAGACAGGTTTGGGTAACTATATTAACCTTATCATTAAGTATTAACTCTTTGTTAATTAGGTTCACTTTTACAATGTATCTTTGTATTTTTATATTATATGGTTAATAAAATTACTATATACATCCAAGAGACCCCCAAGTGGTCCATTAATGATACACCTATCATGATATAAGTCTCTTGGCCGAACCTTAGATTTTTTAGGAATTTAATATCAATTAATAATATAATATTAGTTTTAAAAACTCTTTTATGTCAATTTTGACACTATTCAATAATGGATTTTTGTAAAAATCATAACAAAATGATTAATTCAAACAATGTCAATTAAATAAATACTAATATGTCATATTAACCTATAATATTAGTTTAATTCATTAAAAGTCTCCAATTATATTTATTTGGGTATTTATAATATCAATTATTTTAATTTTTCAATATTATGGTAATTACTGCATCATCATTGTGTCATAATTAAATTAAATTATTTAATATCTAAAAATTATAAATAAAATATAATTATGTAAGAAATAGTTTTATCTTTCTAATGAATATTTAAAATAGAATTTATCTTATGTATAACCCTATATTAAAAGTGTTTTAGTAAATAAACTTTGATTTTAACTCCTTTAACTCTTCTTTGAATTAAATAATAATAAATGTCCTAATCAAATCCAAGTGGACCTAAATGATAATATTTTATTCCTAAGGTTTTTTTTGGTCGAGATACACTTTTCCAATAGAATTAGGACATATGTTAGGGTAATATTAATATCATTTTTACACATAATTACCCTATTTACTTTTAACCGTGGAAAATAAAAGTAAAAAGTTACTTCTCACCAAAAATTATTTTCATCTCATTGAACCACATTTTAATCATTGATATTAACCGTGTATCTTGGATTTTTGAAATTACAATCCTAGAAGTGGTAAAATTAAGTTTTAGGAAAAATTCAGTTTTTTAACTACCACTTAGTACTTTGACTATTCATCAAAAATTGATGTTTTTCAGAACAATGCCAAAATTTCACCCTAAGATATAATTGATATTCTGAATTCAAAAATGATGTATATTTTACAAAATTATAAGAATAAATGTTTCATTAATTAATTTTATAATTAATTCCCGTTGTTACAACAAATAGCGTGTTTTTAAGAAACAATATATATCAAAAGATTAACACATGTTTATGTCTGGTTTAAATGTGAAATTACATCCAATGACCAACATTGTATTAAATGGTAAAAATATATTCTAAATATAATTTAAAACCACTAAAATTAATAATTTATCACTATTAATTATTTTGATTAAAAAAATTGTTTTTAATTAAAATTTAGTAATTTTCACTATTCATCGAAATATGAAAGTTATCCGAAAAGTACCAAAATTTCACCCTAAGCTAATTTCGATATTACGAATCCAAAAATGAATTCCATTTAGAAAGATAAAATTTATAAAATGTCAAAAATTAGGTATTATTATCCATAATGGCTAGTTTGATTGGTTGTGGTGTGTTAGAATATCGACGTTGCGTACAATGCACGCCATTGCATTATTTAAAGGGAAACGTACCATGGAAGCTTGGGATGTTTCATTGTAAATTTTTTATATCCCCATTCTAAAAAGTAAATTTATTTAGTCAAATTGAATATATAAAAGTTTAAAATATTGGATTTAAAAAGGGTTCACTATTAAAAGTTTGTAAAAGTGAAATACTGAAAATGAATTTGTTCTTACATTATGACTAAGAAACTCATAATATGGATTCTAAAATTATAAGGATTATATAAAGTTTAAAATTTAGTTAACACTATTCATAAACTCTTTTAAACGTCTTGTTTGGTAAGTCTTGGTGCATTTGAACTCGGTGTTGTGTGTAGTGCAAGTTATTGAATTATTTTGGAGAAATAACACACTATGAAATATTGGGGTGTTACAGAGTACCCATTAAAAAGACCCATGCCTGATTTGAAGAAAACAATCATCTTTACTATGATAGAGACAGAATACTATGGTGAGGTGAAAATACAAAATAAAATGTCACAAACCAATTCAAAATGTAACGTCTCAGCATGGGTACCACATGCTCATACCCCATGCGGGTTGGTCATATGAACTCAAGTGTGCCTCCCCATATGCCAGAGGCTACCCACTAGTAGTGAGGTTCTAATACAGATCATGGGGAGACAATACACCAATTTATCATATAAATACACCAATGGTAATTAAGAAATGATAACTGGAAAATATATAATAAGAAATAGAATAGTACCTAGATCACAAGATGAACAAAATTGAAAAGAAAATTTCCAAAAATGAATAATATAATATGTATTTCTAATTTATGTGCCATGTTTCAAAATGAAACTCCAAATTAACGTCATTAAAAACTCCAAAGAGAATCCTAAACAATGTTTGGTTCACTCATCCATGATCCATACCGACTCAACCATCTAACACTTGGCCTTTTCCCTTATCTATTTCTCAAATAATGAAATCTATTTCGGTACAGATCTGGTAGCCCGAGTAGGGTGTTAGTACAACTCAGTAGGGCACCACCAATGATGTCTAAAAGAATATCTAGTCTATAAAATGTTTAATCAGTTTCATTAAGAATACATAAAATCAATAAATTAAATAATTTAAACGTATTTGATTACTTCTTATTTAACCACATATCATCATAGTTCCCAGGAACACAAAACTCTCAATACCTACTTTGGCCCATAATGGTGATTGAAAAATCCCCAAGGGATGTCACAAGTCTGAATTCCCATGTTACCATACCTCATCACGAGTTACATTTTATTTTCTACGATACCATTAATTACCCAACATGGGATTTCCATATCATGTTCATTTCAATTTCATTATTAGGGCCACATAAAACCATATCCAATTACAATATTTTGAGGGTATAATGGCATGTCAAGAAACCCACGAGTATATGGAGCATCAGTCCCCATCTCATACCACATCGATATTTGGAGAATCATCCCATATCCCGTACAATTCACCATGAAATATTTCAGTGTAGAACTCCATGTCTAACACCATGTGAGTATTTTGAGCATAAATCTCTCTCTCAGAATCCATTTATCAATCATACATATATATTATGGGTATATAAGGTCATGTGTAACATCCCGTGGGTGTTTGGAGTATTAGTATATGTCCCACACCCCATTCTCAAACAATAAAATATAAATTTCATTGATACCATTCATCATTTCAAATCACATATACACAATAAAATGATTAATTTATTCAAAAAATAATTTAACACATCAAAATTACTAGTTAATTCCACAATCAACTAATCACATCAATAATTAGAATAAATTCAATAATTAATCAATCCCATCAATTCTAGTAGTTAATTCAACAATTAAGTAATCACATCAAAACCATTAATTAAATCAATAATTAGTTAGTCATATATATTGGACTCCTCTATTTTTATTGCTAAAAAATAAATCCTAATCATATATCATAAAGTTAAATTATTTTCACACCTATTTAATCATGTTTTTATATATATGATTAATAATATATGGTACTGTTTCATAACATTGCATAGGTTTCCAATATTTGACTTTGTTTTGGAGAAGGTTGAGGTTGAGTTACCATTGATATAGACTCACTGAAGCCACTAAGTATGAGTCACCAATAAGGTGAACTCCCTATTGGATATCTCACTATTGGCATTATGTTATTAATAAAATGAGCTACAGATGACAAAAGAATTTTTACAAAGCATGAGTCATTGATGCATTATGCTACCGATGCACTAAGTCACAAATATAATAACCCACTGACAGCTCAATTCGGAATTTTTTTCAAATGAGGATACGTCGTCAAATTGAGATAATAATAGATGACCTACCCTCAAGAGGACATAACATCAGACAGAACTACTGATCTTGAGTCAATGCTACCTAACCTACTGATATCTAGGTAACAATCAAGTTGACCTACCAACAGACGGACCTACCAATCCTAACTCTCCATTCCTAAGGTACCATTCCTGAGTCACTACTACTTGACTTAATGTTCCAGATTAAAAAATGCTCTTTTTTTGAGACATTGGTTCTATGTGACCGTTATTGACCTACCAATTAAATACACCTTCATTATTTCCTTTTCCATTTGAATTCAAAATTATTTCTAATGGTCATATTTATGATAATTAGTACAATTATTTATTTTTCTAAATTTTTCTATCATTTCTTGACACAATTTACTGGATATCCAAATGAAGTATGAGGTATGATGTACAGGCTCCTTGTCAGCTGTAGTATATAATGCAATGGCCAGATCAAAAGAAAATTATGGACAGAGAATTATACTAAGCTACTTGTGTTCCTAAGAAAAACTAATGAACTAAAAAGTACAGGTACACGAATAAAATTTGTTGTGAACTCATACTGAAGAACTTCTCTTGGAAACATACTAAGAAGGAAGAAGATCTAATCAACTAAACCACCAACCTCACTGGATGTAGAAAAAATAATCACTCACGGCTCTATATTTTGATATATGTTTCAAGAAGACATGTAAATCTAATTCTCAACATATCTTTCAAAAGTCACAAGATCCAAATCAAATCACACATACCCTTCTAACACTACTATCATCAATTTATGCTCATTTTGTGAACTGTTTTACCTATCGAGTAGTAGGTGTGTATCATTATAATAAACACGTACCAATTCATGTAATTGTTTTTGGATACATAGATATCTTCACAAACCATCTATTTCACATCACACTAACCACATATAATAGGGAAACAGTTCCCCAAGTGTTAGGTTTGTTTCTGAACTCCCAAGAAAACTATGGAAGAGGTCTTATGATCCTGGAAAGTTGTGTTTGTTGTTATTTACCCCAATCCAGGGTGCAGATCAAAATTTATTTCTATAAATTGCCCAGTTGAAGGTGATCACCAAGTGTAGAGGAATAAGTCTAATCTTGACACTGAACCTCTTATTTTAATCTCTTTATGCCTTTTAATGTTTTATTTTCACTTTTATATATTTACAGAAAAGAAAAATTTTATTTCAATCTCATAGTTATTCTTAGAATAGTGTCTATATTTGTATTTGATTTAGTAGGATGATTTTAGAAGAAAAACTAATAACTATAATTTTTTTAACTTATAACTAATCACTATTTGAGAGGTCATTCAAAAGATAAAAACTTTTATATGTTTTCCACTTTAGTTAACATGAACTGTTTTGTATCTAAAATTAGGGAACATTTCAATAAACAATTTTAGACATAAATTTATATTGGAACTGAATTCACCCACATAAAGAGTTTCATACATAGAGCAATAAATAATTTCATCTGAATTTTTATTTTTTCAGTTTCAAAAGTATTCATGGTTTTCAAATCATTAGAACTGTGATTTTAGTTGTGTTTTAAAGAACTCAAATTTTTTGTCAGTTCAAAATTTATAGTTCGTTAAAAGTTTTTTAAATGGATAATATACCAGAAGGTACTACTACTAATAGACCTCACTATATCAATGTTATAAACTATTTTTAGTGTAAAATAAAGATAAAAATTCATTTATAAATCATTTTCTTTGAGATTTGGTCTTCTGTAGTAGATTTATATAAAATTACTGCTACACCTTGAAACACAGGGTTTGACCCAACTATGTTAGCCTAAAATTAATATTACAAAACTATTAATGCCTTATTATATGATTTTGGTGATGAATAATTAAATAGGATTTATTCATGTAAAAAAATCTTTTGAAAATTCAGTTTCATTAGCTATTTCACATGAAGGAACAATTAATACTAAGGAAATGAGGCTTAACAAATATCCTAATAAAAAATGATAATTTCACAATGAATCCTTATGATCCTATCTTAAATATGTATATCTAGTTTGATGATATTTCAAATACAATGATCTTAGTGGGAATGAAAATAACTACAAAATAACATAACATGAGGATCATGATATGTCTTCCATAAAGGTGGAGAGGGAACATAGTATCAATTATAGAACCATGTGGCATCGATTACCTACCTGTAATGAATATGATTGGAAAAATTAATTTTATGAGGAATAATAGTAGGTTAATTGGGAAGAATATGATGAACATAAAAGAGATTTAGTGGATTTCAAAACCACTACATCCAAAAATAATGGGAAAATTTATGTTCATGGTGAATGTTCCTTTAATTGTATTAAACCAACTGATAGTGATTGGGAAATGGATCAAATATCCAAGATATTTAAGAACTTATATAGAAAAAAGATGTTATTTAAAATCCCAACTAGAGAGGGAAGTATGAAAACAATGGTAGCTTGAAAAAGGATTGGAAAATTATTGATAAAAACAATGAGATTGTTTCTTTTGAAAGAAAAAGAAGAGGACATGTGAAGGATGATAGTCCCAAAATAAAGTACAAGAATTATGAGGATGAGGACAAAAAGTAAAATAAGGCAATGATGGAGATGTGGAGTGCTTCCGAGGATATCTCCAGTGAATATAAATCATCTCACGATGAAAAGGTTTACAATTCAAACATACATTTCCAAACAAACACATCTGAGGTAACATTAGAATCACATGTACACAATTTCTATTATTCTAGAGTTGAGTGTGAATATAACTATGAAAATATGACTAATAAAGAATTTTTTGAATATTTTAATATGATAGATGATACTTGAAATAATTTGAAGGATAAATATAAAATTACTCAAGATACAACATGATCTATCTTCTACTATTAAATATGAACATAATATAGAAAAGGAAAAGAATACTCGACTAATTAACAAGAAAATAGAACATAAGATTTCAAAGGAGAAATTTAAAAAGGATATTGAGAAATTTAAAAAATTTAAAGATACCTCAGCTTAAATTTAGGGTAAATAGAATTCTCTTAAATATAATACTGGTATTGGTTATCAACGAGGGAAATTAAATTTTCATTAAAGTAACTTCGTATCCTAATTTAGGAAATCAAGTTTTATGCCCAATTCTAGAAACTTTTCTGCTTGTTCTAGCACAGTAAACTATTTTAGTTCTTCTAGTTCATCTAGGCCTAGCCAAGTTTATTTTTCAAAAACATTACAAATTTTTTTGAGAAACCCATGAAGAAAATATGAGTTCCTAAATACTTAATTACTAATATTACCGGAATCAAAAAATCATGGTAAAGTAATTATTTTCATTCTTAAACTATTTTATAGAATTTTTTTTAAAATATTCCATAAAATCTTATGGTACATAGATAGTGGGTGTTCAATACACATGAAATGGGGATCCTATTTCTTAAAAAATATTATAAATATTGATAGTGTTCTTGTCAAATTTGGTGACAAGGAAAAAGGGAAAAAATTGTCCTTGTTCAAATTGGTAACTCTAAATATATGTGAATTTCTAATGTTTATTATGTTAATGGTATTAAGTACAATATGCATATTATTTCATAGTTATGTGATGATGGATTTCATGTTAAATTTAAAAATGATTTTTGTAATGTTTTCTATTCTAAAAATGAATTATTCATTACTATTTTTTGAAATGAAAATGTTTATACTGTTAATCTGGATTCTTTAGTCTCACAAATTGATTCTTTCATAAGTGCCTTTCATAAATAGTCTTGGATATGGAATAGGAGACTATGAAATTGTAACATTCAATATATCAGAAAGATAACTAGAGAAGGATTAGTAAAGGATCTACATAAAAAAGAGCTTCCAAATGATAATGTATATAATCCTTTTCAAAAAAGAAAATAGAACACAATAACTTTCAATCCAAAGAAATAGTTTTAACTTCTAAAACTATTGAGTTGGATCTTGTGGACTTGTAAGGACCTTATAGAGTTTTTTGTTTAAATAGAATGAAATATTTCTATGTTCTAGTAGATGACTTTTCTAGGGATACTTTGAATTTCTATCTAACTCAAAAAATGATGCTTTCACATTTTTCATCAAGTATTCTAGGTCTATATAAAACTTAAGTGGACTTATAAGAATACCATAAGAAGTGATCATGGTTGTGATTTTTAAAATAAAAAGTTTGAATCACTATTCTCAAAAATGGCTATAGTCATAACTTCAATACTCCTAGGACACCCCAACAGAATGGTGTCATAGAAAGGAGAAAGAGAACGTAACAAGAAATTACCAGGACTATTCTAAATGAATATGATCTACTTGTTTATTTTTGGAAGAACCTGTGAATACGGCTTTCATTATAATCAATAGAGATTTAATTAGAACTATCGTAATGAAGAATCCCAATTATATGTGGAATAATCATAATCCTAAGGTTAATTACATTAATTCTTTTAGATGAAAATCCATTATTCTTAATACGAAAGGAAATCTTGAAAAATTTTCCTCCAAGGGTGATGAATAGATTTTCCTAGGTTATTAAATCTCTAGTAAGGACTGTAAAGTATTTAATAAGAGATCCAAGTGTGTTAATGAATTTTTTCTCTTCAGGTTTAATAAAATAGATCCACATGAGTCCAAAACCTCTAAAGAAAATCTTGAGGATAATCTGTCCAGTCTAGACAGAAATTACAAACCATATAATTTTATTGTTAAACAAGAAGCAAAATATGTTTCTTGAAACTCTTCAAATTCTAAACAAAGGGATCCTAAACCAATATATGAACAAGAAATAATCATCTCTTCATCCTCTAGAACATTAAAATATGTTTATAAGCACCCTTTAGATACGGTAGTTGTATATTAAGACAACGAAACATAGATAAGATATTCTCTAAGAAACCACATTGAACAGAAAGTATTTCTATCAGAGAATAAACCTAAGAACATCAAATATGTAATTAATGATGAATTTTAGATGATGGATATACAGGTAGAATTAAAATTGTTTTAATAAAATAGAGCATGGAAAATTTTTGACAGACTCAAAGACACCTTGACAATAGGAACTATGTGGGTGATTATAAATAAGGTGGATAAAGCTATTAAAATAGTATGAAATAAATAAATACGGGTAGTAAAAGTATATAGTCAAGAGGAAAGAATATACTACGAAGAATCATTTTTATCTGTTGCCCGACATGAATCCAGTAAAATACTTCTAGCTTACACAACACATCTAAATTTCATAATTAATCAAATGGATGTCCAATGTGCATTTCTAAATGTTTATATTTATGACGATATTTTTGTTCAAAAAACCTCTAGTTTTACAAATCCCCATTTTCCAAATTGGGTTTTTAAATTAACAAAAGATTTGAATAGTTTAACATAGGTTCCAAGAGCTTGGTATGATACACTTAACAATTTTATTATTTCTAAAGGTTTTAAAAAAGATTTATATGATCATACTATTTTCATAAAAAGACTTTCTGAAGATATTTTATTTTTTCAAATATATTTTTATGATATTATTTTTTGGATCATCAAAAAAATTTATGAGATTATTTTTTAAAAAAGTGTGTAAAATGAGTTTGAAATGAATTTAATTGGTGAACTCGAATTCTTTGTTAGATTAAAAAAAATTTAAAATAAGGAATGAATTATTTTAAATAAATTTAAATATATTAATGATATTTTGAAATGTTTTAACTAAGATAGCACTAAATGTAGTGATAATCCAATAAGTACCTCATATAAATTGGATATTGATGAAGATGAAAAATTAGTATATCAAACCAATTATAGTGTTATGATTGGATATCTTATCTACATTAATTTTAGTTGAACTTATATAATGTTTAGTGTGTTAATGTCGACAAATTTTCAAGAAAATCCCAAAGATTCACATTTTCATGTTTTTAAAAGAATTTGAAAAAACCTAAAATTTTCCACTATCATAAGAATTTTCTATCCTAGAGGATAACCATTTGAATTAGTTAGTTATTGTGATACTGATTTTGAGGGTTGAAATTTAAATAGAAAAACAACCTTTGGAACATGTGACTTTTTGGGAATGTATCTAGTTTCATGGTGCTGTAAAAAGAAAAATTATGTTTCATTATCTAATTGTAAAGCTGAATACCCAGCTACTGGTAGTTTTTGTGCTCTAATTTTTTGAATTAAACAGACATTACTTGACTATGGTTATCTATTTATTAATTTCCCTATAAATTTTGATAACCCAAGTGTTATTAACATTTCTTAGAATCAGGTTTCTGATTCAAGGAAAAAACATATCGATGTAATACATCCCTTTTTGAGTGATAATTATCAAAAAGTTGATACAAATTTAGAATTCATTTCCACTAAACATCTACTATTAGATATTTTTACTAAGAAAATAAATTATGAAAAAATGAGTTACACCATACGTGTGTTAAAGACGATCAAATTCGAGTGACTAAACGTTTATGTCTCATAATTAATGTCCCACCATTGATGTATTAAAATTTATGTCTAATTGTTGATGACTCACCCTTGATGACTCACTATAGATTTCTCACTATTGATGACTCACAGTTGATGAATCACCAATAGGACTCACAGTTGTGTCACACAGTTCTATATTTTGTTATATATCAGTCAGGATTTTAAAACATATCTGTTTTATTTGTTTCTTTTTTGTTTATTTTTCATTTCCGGATTTATGATTTTCAATTCCATAAATTATAAAACTCAAAATGATCTAAATCAATTTCTCACTCTCAATCTCCAGCTCTCTCATTCATTTGTCCCAAACTATTTCCCTTCTTATCTAAACCAAAACCTTCAAATCACACTAATGGATCAAGTTATTTGCATCTCGGAGAAATTTTTTGATTATTTTTATCATTATATGGAGTAAAAAAGTTTAATCTAGTAATCCTAAACCAAAACCTATCCATCCCGAATTCACAATCCAAATCATCTCTCCTGAAAAGGATAGTCATTCTAAATGGTTATTTCCGTGTAAGTCTCTCTTATTTAATGTGTTTTATCAATAAGAGAGGTTGGAGTTGTTCTCCAGTGATAAAATACCGTTTTATCATAATATTGTGCTTGATTTTTTTGTATACAGAGTTTATTCTCTAGGACACAATAAAATTTGGGATTATGTCTTGGATAAGCGCTGAAAGAGTTTCCTTTTCTTCAAAAAGTGGTCCAAATTCTTGAAAATACCTCATGAAGGAATTGTTAATCATTCCCAAGGCATTGCACCTCCTCTGAGTGATATTTTCATTATTGATATAGAACTAACATAGCTAACTAGAAATAGAGTTCCTAGAACAATAATAGGTACAGAGATTAATGGTGAATGTAGGTTATTGTTAAAATTTATTCATCAGCAGTTATGTCCATGTAAAGGGTATTTTTTCTATGTCAAATACCAGGATGTATATATTTTAAATTTTATGAAGGAAGGAAATAAGTTCAAATTGAGAAGGTATTTAATAATGAATACAAATGAAATGATGATACCCCAATATAAGAAAAATTCTGTGTTTTTCCAAATATTATTTCAATAATGTTGAATGTAAATGTTCTGGTGAATGGGGATGAAGAATCAGTAACTTATTATGAAAGGTTTTTATCCCAAATTACATTTTTAAGAGAATTATGATAAATTGGAATATGAGGAAGAAAAAGTTTTATGAAGTCAATGATAATATTAATGTGGTATTAAATATTATTGAGAACCCCTAAAGCATGAGAGATATGATTGATCAATTTATTGGACCTGATAAAGATGGGGATTATTATAATAATGAAGAAGAAGAAAATGAAGAAAATCAAGGATAATAATAACCTATTGATGATAGAGGTGACCCAAATATTGATGAATGTCTGGAAAGAATGACTTATGGACTTCATATCCATTCTATGCCTCTTCTTAAAAAAGAACTAATATTTCCAAATGATGATGATGAAGAGACTAAAGAACCAATTTATTTTAAATATGTTAGTAAATGTGGTAGTGAAGAATATGAAGAGTCTAATGGTGAATATGAAGAAAGTAACAATGAGGAAGAAGAAGATGATGATGGTGATAGAGAGGAATAAGATGAATATGAAGGAGAGGAATCTAGTGACGAAAATGAAGATGATGAAAATGATGGGGAAGAAGAAGGATGTGCTGAATCTGATAGTGGATTAAACCATCTAGATAATAATCGAGGTCATATTTTAGAACATAATAATCGTAGTCTAGATCTCGTTGAGCCTGAAAATCCTACTAATACTGATTTAGTAGAACTTGATTTAGTTCTGGAATCCCTTGAAGCCCTTGAGTCAGTTTTGGATGAAGAAAGATATCTAGATGTTCATATTCAGGATGAAGTTCATGTTGAAGAATAAGATCGACAAGATTTACTGCATTAAATGGATTATTATAGAATTAATCTGTTGAGGGGTAGAAATAGATAGAAATGGTAAGAGATGATACACTTATTCATTATGATGTGACAACCAAGGAATGGAAAAATTAATCTAGTATATCACTCATGGTTTAAAATACCAGGATTTAGATATTGAGGAATCTGATCCTAAGGGGTCATGGGTAGAATAAGTGGATATTTCTAAAATGGTTTCACTTGGAACATCTATTGAAATACAATCTAACCAATTGTAGCTCCTTATCCTATTTTTTTTCTTCATGTTATACCTATAACTTTATATTATATGACATAGAATGATTTAACAATGTTTAAGGAATAGTTATTCATAGTAGATTTATCTATCCTTCCATATAAAATATCACATTTTTTATGTCCCAGTTAAACTTATGTAGTTATGATTTTGGAAAATGATTATTCTAATATTCAACCTTAAATGATTTTAGTGAATTAAGCAATTTTAAAGGACAATTAAAATTTGAGTAGTGAATTTGTTTCTATTGTTTCTTTAATTGAAAACATGACTATTGAATATATAGAATCATTATAAATGCTTCTAAAAAGTCTTGGAGACACCTGTTATGATTATTTTGAGGACAATTCTCCTCCTCCCCCAACTATTTACCTAGAAATTTTATGATTACTTGTCAAAGATTCCATTAAGAATGCCTCAACCTCTACTACTCTTGCTTCTCAGACTGATGATATTGATTCCACCAGAAATATGGTAAGAGAGGAACTTTAAACCATGATAGGTGGCATAGATCATGAGTTACTTATCAAAAATTGATAGAATTGTGAACATATATATGATATGGTGGGGTTTTTAAATAATGGAGATATGTCTACTCGAGAAAAAATCACAAAGAAAGTAGATTACTAGTTTAAAAAAATAACACAAAACATTAGTTGGACAGTCATTTAATGTATTTGGTTGAGAATTTGAGAATCCATACACTTACTAAAGCATTCAGTGAACATGTGATCCTTCTAAAGGAGTTATCTCCTACCCTACATAAGTGTAATGATAATAAGGATGATAAGACAAAGGCAATGGAAAATTGTGGAATAATAATTCTGTATTTTTTAAACCTTTTTTATGAATTACATACATCATTGGAGTATAACTATTGTAGATCTTGAAGAATTCCCTTTTCATCCAATAAATACGAATTTTTCTTTAGGTTCAATATTCTGGTATGTTGATCCCCAGTTCAGAGCTATTGTGACCAAAAATCATTTTTATCCTTAGCTTGTAACCCTTCAACCGTATCACATGTCTGTAGAATAGGATCTTAGTCATCTAAGACCTTTGATCTATAGGTAAGTTTCCACTATTACCTATTCTAATAAAATTCTAACACCTATTGTAACCTATGGAGTTCCCCGTCATTAGTTATATACCTCTCCACCTTTTTACCTATTGTTTCTCCATCTACTTCATTTTATAAGGGCTTATCACCCATGGATCCTTCCTTGGACAAAATCTGAGGGGGTTGATCTTTTATAGGGATGTAATTTTTTTCTCATATACTGTACTATCCATTTTTCATGAAATGAATTATATATTTTTCTATATTCTATGTTTTTTATCTCTTTTTATTTACTCTTTATAATCTAATTTATTTGTTCTCCTTTTTGGAAATCCAATAAGGGGGTAAATTAGAGATGTAATTTTCTTGTTATTTATGTTGAGTATTTCTATTCTAAAAATTTAATCTCATATGATTAGTATGATCTGTTACGAAGAAATTTTTTAGTTTACACTTAGATTATTATGTATGGATTATTAATAATGTGATTTGTGATCATCAAAAGTGGGATATGGTTTGAATCCTCTAGTTTTAATGCTCAAAAAGCATGTCTAATAATATATCATAATGTCAAATTATATTTACACAAGTTTATTCAGGTTTACATATAAGATTAATCTTTTCAATCACTATTTCATAACATAAGATAGGGTTACAATATTTGACTAAGTATGGGATACTGTTAAGGTAGAGTCATCATTGATATAGACTCACTGAAACCAATATGTAGGAGTCACCGATAAGGTGAAATCACTGTAGTAAATCTCACCATTAGCATCATGTTACTGAAAGTATCAGTTACCAATGGAATCCAATTTTTTTCAATGCATGAGTCACTGATGCATCAATATACCATTGCACTAAGTAACCGATACATAAACGCACCAAAAGTGAACTCAAATTTTTTATAAGGGACAAGACACCATCACATTGAGCTACTGATAGTTGACGTACTGTCAAGAGGAACTACCGTCAGACTGATCTATCAATCCAGAGTCATGGCTACCTAACCTACTGATAGTTGAGACACCATCAAGTCAATCTACTAATAGTCCATCCCACCAATCTTGAATCACCATTCCTGAGCTACCATTCCGGATTCTCTTCAACTAGACTCCCCAATCTAGATTGTAGAATGATTTTTGTCTATGATATCTGTTCTAAGTCACCGTTTTTGACCTAGAAATTTGATACACCGTGATTCCTTCCTTTTCCATTTAAATTCAAAATTATTTCTAATGGTAAAATTTTTGAAACATATTACCATTATTTTTTTTAATGACTTTTCCCAATATTTTATTGACAACATTTAATGGATGTCAGTATGCAGTAAGAGGTATGAGGTACATGATTATTGTCAGTTGCAATATATAATGCTATGACTAGATCAAAAGAAATGTACCAACATATAAATATACCGAGATAAACATGTTCCTCTAAAATAATAACGAACTAAAAACTATAGATAGACAACAAAAAGCTATTGAGAAATCAAACTAATGATCTTTTTTGCAAAAAACTAAGAAATAAGAATGGATCATCTTCTTAATAAAAAAATTCACAAGATATAGAGAAAAAAAATTCTTATGACACTCTATTTTTCTGTCTATTTCAAGAAGTCAACTAAAGAAACTTCTCATCACATCTTTTAATAGTCACAAGCTACATAGAAAATCCCATTGAGACTTCTAACTCTATTATTGTTAATTTATGCTCTATTTGGGAACTTTTTTTCATTTTGAGCAATGAGTGCATCTATTTCTAACAAACACACATTGACTCATATCATTACCTAGATGATACATATATATCTTCAAAAAACATGTATTTCACATCACAAAATAAATAGGTAATAGTGGAAGAGGTCCTAGTTTTTCATGATTGTTTTTTCACTCCCATTAAAACATGGGAAGTGGTCTTCTAAACCTTTGAAAGTTGTGTATACTGTTGTTTACCACGATCCAGGGTGTGGATACAAATTTATTTATATAAACTCATTAGTGGAAGGTGATCACCAAGTGAATAGGACTAAGTATCAGATTGATACTAAACCTCTTGTTTTAATTCTTATGGGCCATTCCAAATTCTACTTTCATTACTCTTAATATTTTCACACAGGAAAACATTTTATTCCCTTTGATATATAATCTAAGATAGTTTTTTTAATATAATTATATTTAGTATATTGATTTGAAAAGTAAAAATAATAACTAAAATGGGTTTAAAAGAGAACCAATCACTCTTTGAGATTCAATTCAAACGATCCAATGTTTTATAAATATACAGCTTTGTGCAACTCGGTCAATTTTATATTTCAAATTGGATAACTTTTTAATAAACCATGATAGAAAATTTTATTTATAAAAATTAAATTCACACCCCTCTTGAGTGTCATACTCTAACCAACAACATCATTTTCATTCGTTAATTAAACAATTAAATAAACACATTTATAACATTAATTATTTAAATATTTAATTAATCATATAAATCACAATAACTATTTCAATAATTAATAAATCCAATTTCAATTTTATTTACACTATAAATCCCATTAATTAATTAACCAAATAATTAATACTACTTATTGAATTTCATCATCATGAAAATCCCCAATAATTAATTCAATAATTAATTAATCTACTTCATTCAATTTCATCTTCAGAACAAGCCCCATTAATAAATTGACCAATTAATTAATCCAATTCAATTCCATTAATTAATTCAAAAAATAATTAATCATAATTAACACCTTCAATTAATTCACTAATTAAATGTTTATATCCATCCCATTAATTAATTTAATAATTAATTAATCACATTCAATCCCATAAATTAATTCACTAACTAATTTTTCAGGATAATTACATTAATTAATTCCATAATTAATTATTCACATTAAATTGCATTAATTAATTCACTAATTTATTTTTAATGATAATTACAACATTTAAATAAAAAATTAAATAATCCTAATACTCCTTTTAATCAATTCATTAAATAATAAATCACATCAATCCTTTATTTAATTCAAGTATAAAATAATCACACCACTTCCATTAATTAATTAATCAATTAGTTAATCCAATCAATCAAAGTATTGAATTCAACCATAAAATGATCACATTACTTATATTCATTAATCCATCAATTAATTAATCCCATAAATCTCTTTATTTAATTATATAATTATATAATCACAATACTTACATTAATTAATTCATCAATTATCTAATCCCTTCAATCCCATTATTTAATTCAATAATTAAATAATCACATTATTTCCATTAATTAAATCACCGACCAATTAATCTTGTCCATCACGTTATTTATTTGAACAGTTAAATTATCAAATCACATCTATTAATTAATTAAATAAATAATTATTCCTATTATTTAATTCAATAATTAAATAATCACATTACTTCCATTAATTAAATTTTCAATTAATTAATATCATCAATATTGTTAATTAATTCAACACTTGAATAATTACTTTAATTGAATTGATTAAACCATTAATTAATTAATCTCATCATCCCCACTATTTTATTCAATAATAAAATAATCACATTACTACAGTTAATTAATTCCTTAGTTAATTAATCCTATGGTTTAATTCCACAATTAAAAAATCACATTACTTCAATTAATTAATTCCTTAATTAATTAATCTCATCAATTTCATTATTTAATTCAATAAGTAAATAATAAAATTACATCAATTAATTAATATTCTCATCCCTCTTAATCAATTTAGAAATTAAGTAATCATCTTAATCAATTCATACTCATATCAATATATATTAATTAATTCCACAATTAATTATATGTAATCCAACAATACCAATACAATAATAATCAATTCAACAATCAGTTATTCGAATTCAAAAATCTCAATAAGAGAAGAATTAATTCAGTAATTAAATATCTCTATTTAATCAATTCAATATCCCCATAATTAATTCAACAATTAATTGTTCTAATGAAACAATTAAATATCCCTATAATTAATTCCAAAATTAATTATCTCAATCAATCAATTAAATATCTCTATAATTAATTCATTAATTAATTATCACAATTAAATCAATTCAATATATCTATAATTAATTTTATAATTACTTATTCCTAATTCCCAATGCCTTCATTAATTAATTTACCAATTTAATTAATTCAATTAAGAAACCAAATTTCTGAAAAAACACTATAAATTGTACATTTACATACACAGAAATGATATCATGATAAAGGTATTTGAATAATAGACAACCAACCTCAATTGGTTGATGATAAATTACCTAGCGGAAATTCCCAATTTTTTTGGAAGTAATTATGTAGGATGATATCTAGATCAAAAATCAAAATCAAAATTGAAAAAATAAATATCATTTAAATCTAGATCATTATCTGCAATCCATGATCTATTTCCAGAATACTCAGTCTTGATTTAACCAAAAAAAAGAATAAATTTCCCTAAATGAAGAGATATGAATGAGAGAATAATGGGAAAATAACTGGGATGATATCAACTTACCGAGAGTGGTGAATATCTTCAATTTGAGATTTGATCCACCCAAAATAGAGTTTGGGTTGGTTTGGAATATATATTAGAGCCTCCAAAATCCTGATATTGAACATAGGGTCGAACTAAGGCCAATTAGGGGTTAATATGGGGGGTTAGGAAGTATTACAAACAGATTTTTGGTTTAATAAAATATCACACACATTTTACTGGGAAGAGGTTAAAATTTCTCCTTATCATTCACCTTTTTCCCCTATTAGATAGGGTGATTGGTTTCTCCTTTTATAGAACAACGCTTGAAAACCCGTGCTCTAACCAAAATAATCCACTTCTACTGGGAATGCATGGAGGGCTCTACAGGGGAAAACTTTTTGGGAAAGCCATAGGCAAACCCTGCACTTGGCCACTTCCTTCAAAACTATCAAAATTTCAATAAAAAAACTCCGAGGTATAAACCAAAAAATTTATACTCAAAATAGTAAGAATTAATACCTCTAAATGATCTATAGAAATATTCAAAAATATTGGGATCTTACAATCTCCACACATTGTAACTGATCATCCTCAAGATGTACCCCCTTGGATCCCTATGATTCAAAGTCAAAAAGATTGGGCCATTGAGCCCTTATATCGACATATATCTCCCATGTATCCTCTTGTACACAACCATGTTTCCATAACACTGGAGATATCAGGATAGTCTTTCCCTCAAACACTATATCACTATGATCTAACACCCATATCAGATTCTCCTCAAAGTACACATCAGTATAATGTTTAACTTTGATAGTAAACTCAAAATATTTCCCTCCTCACTGCACCCAAAAACCATAATATCATCATATAACTTTGTAACTCATCCTTTCCATAAACATTTCATGGAAAGGATTTACATTCTCCAATTCCAAGGCCCTCTTTACCATTCCGTAATGAATTTATACATTCACCTTATAAGATCCCCATTTTAATTCCAATTCCATAACTTCCAACCCTTGATCCTACCCCAGGAAACTACTCTAGGAATTTCACTCCATTCATTTAGATCTTCATTAAAAACACTTTTTCAAGAAACTTAACAACCACAAACCAAAACTCAATCACAAATTATACCCTCAAATGTGGTCATATCCTTCTAATCATTCAAGGAAATGAAAACAACATCAATAGCTACTTGTTATATACACCTGAGCATGGAACCCATGGTATTCATATAACACCTATAAATAATGAGAACCACTAACATAAATTATGAATGGTGTACCTACCTCCATCTCCTTCCACTTTTACCACGTCATATGTGAAACTTCTAAGAGGTCCCATATCCAACCCAAAAACATTATATATAGCTAGTTGTAAAGATAAAGATTTCTCAGTGTACCTAGTATGACATCAAGGAATGGGACAAGATCATCACTGAATAATAGTATGCCAAGAATTACTTAGTGAACACCACCAAATTTCTTCCATCACCAATGTTACCTCCCACTATGAAAGCACTGATAAATTCCGCAACAAGTATTGTTCCCGAAACCCTTGTACATGATCAAAACTGAGGTTTCATCACTATCGTTAACCATTCTAAATCTAGTTCATGGTTAAAAAATGGTAAACTAATTCTAATCATTTAATTTTATCAATATACACCCATTTACTATCAAATTACATCATTTTTCAATTCATTTTATGTTAGGCACACATTCAATTCAATTTCATTTCAAAGGAAACATAGTTCAAGTTAAAAAATGTATCCAAAAACTACTTTCCCATGTGTGATTAAAATGATGCATTCCAAAAAATAATCCTAAGTTCCTATAATGATTCATGGAATTACAATCTCATGCCGTACAGATCCATAAGTTAAATCTCAACAAATATCAAAAAAATATCAAATCACACCACAAGGGTGTCACCCTTAGTTAAATAATAGTCAACAGTAAATAAATAGTAATAAAAACAATCCCACCATAGGTACATATGTTCTCCCCCATACATGGGTTAGCTAATCCCATGAATGTGTTCATAACCAAGGCTCGAATAATCATAGTATACTATATATCATTACCCAATATTATGAAAAAAACAAAACAAAAGCAAAACTGCGCTTTTATACCCATTTGTAACATCCCAGCCCGGGTGCCACAAGCTGGTGCCATGAGCTGACCGGTCACGTGACCTTAGGAGTGCCTCCCCTTACTCTAAAGTTTACTAACTAGTAGATATGGCCTAATATTGATCACAAGGAGACTATAACACCTTTTATTAGATTAATACACTATTGTAAAACTAGAAACAATAAATAAAACCAAAAATAAAATACTAGTAAGATCAAAAGATGACCAAAACTGAAATTGCAATATAAAAACTGAGCAGTAAAATATGCCTTGATAATGTACCTCTCAAGAGTAAAAATTCAATTCAAAATTAATGACACTGATAACTCCTAAGAGGTTCCTAAATGATGTCTGGTTCCCTCATCCATGGTCTATCTTATCTCATCTATCTGTCACAAGGACTTTTCTCTTATCATGTCCTCCGAGTATTAAATCTATCCGAGTATTGATTATGAATCCTGAGTATGGTGTGAATAAAACATTATAGGCCACCACCAATGAAATATGAAACAACATCCAGTCAATAAAAAGTTCACATAATTTTATAAACAGTACATAAAATAAGTATAGAAAAAAATTTACACTTATTTAGTTATTATTTATTAAACCACAAAACACCTAGATTCCCTAGGACACCTGAACACTCAATACCCACTTCTGCCTGTGCTAGATTTGGAAAAATGACAAATAGATGTAAAAGATTGAATTTCAATGTTAACATTCATCATCAAAATTTATATGTTAATTCCAATGCAACCATTCATTTTCAAATATTGTACTCCATTATCCATGTCATTTCAATTTCATTTTTATGGAAACTTGGAACCGTAGTGTGATGCCAATATTTTTGGGGTTAAACTCTATGTCTAACAGCCCATGATTATTTGTAGAATCAATCCCTCACTCACACCTCATGAGTATTTAGAGAATATGTCAAAATCCTATACAATTTATCAAGGATTATTTATGTGTAAAACAATATGTCTAACACCACCTGATTATTTGGAGCACTTTCCCCTATCTCATAGCCTGTTTATCAATCATATATATATATATATATATATCATGGGCATAGAAAAATTTATCTAGCACCCCATGGGCATTCATATTATAATTCTATGTCCCAAAATTGATTTAAAATCAGACACATATGAATTACATTGTTGTTGTTCATCATTTCAATACACATATATCACCATAGAACGATTAATTAATTCAACAATTAATTAAAAAAAATACATTCCTTTAGTTAATTATACAATTATCTAATAACATAAAAAAAATTAATTAATTGATTAATTTATCCATAAAATAAATTCCATTAGTTAATTAAACAATTAACTAATCATAGTAATAACATTAATAAATTCAAAAATTAATTAATCACATAATTCACATTAGTTAATTAAATAATTAACTAATAAAATCGATAACATTAGAAAATTAAATTATTAATTAGTCACATCAAACATTTTTATTAAATGAACAACTAATTAACCCATTTTCTATTTCATTAACACAAAATTCCACAAAAATTATTTCAACTATTATTTAATCCAATTTATTCAATCGTTTAATCATGATAATCCATCTAAATTAATTCACCAGGTAATTGATCAACTTCAATCAATTTCATCATCACAACAATACACATTAATAATTTGACCAATTAATTAATCTAATTCAATTACATTAATAAATTCAACACTAAGTTAATCGCATTCAATTCTTTAAATTATTTTAGCAATTAATTTTTCAGATCAATTCCATAAATTAATAAATCACATCCAATCCAGTCAAATACTCATGTAATCAATTGTTCACATTAATTTCATTCATTAATTCTATAATTAATTATCAAAATAAATCCCTTTTATAAATTATCTAAATAATTATTCACATCAATTGAATTACATAATTAATTAGTTAAATAATCACACTACACTCATTAATTATTTCATCAATTAATTAATCGCATTAGTCCCATTATTTAATTCAGCCATTAAATAATCACATTACTTTAATTATGTAATTTATTAAATTTTTAATCCTATCAATCCCATTTTCTAATTAGACCACTAAATAATCACATTAATTTCATTAATAAAATCATCAATTAATTGATCACATAAATACCACTATTTAATTAAATAACTAAATATTCACTTGACTTCCATCAATTAATTCACAAATTAATTAAACCCATAAATCCTAATATTGAATTCTAAAAGTAAATAATCATATCACTTCTATTAATTAAATCTTCAATTAATATATCCCATCATTCCCATTGTTTAATTCAATAATTAAATAATCTCATTACTTCCATTGTAAATTTCATCATTTTTGTAATCATATTATTTAATTCAAAAATTAAATTATCACATTACATATATTAATTAATTCAACATTTAATTAATCTCATTAATCCCATTTTCTATATTAATAATTAAATAATCACATTAATTCCATTAATTAATACATCAATTAGTTAATCTCATCAATCATATTATTTAATTCAACAATTATATGATCACATTACTACCATTAATTAATCAATCAATTAATTAATCCAATTATTTATTTCAACAATTAAATAATCACATTACTTTTGTTAATTAACACTTTAATTAATTAATCTCAGCAATCCCATTATTTAATTGAAAAATTAAATAATCAAAATACTTCCATTAATTAATTAAACAATTAATTTACCATTTAAACCTCATTAATAAATACAATAATTAATTATTCATCTCATTAATTCTAATTCATAACATTCCCCATTAATTAATTTAACAATTAAGTATGTCCAATTCCAAAATACAATTCCAATAATAATAAATTCAATGGTCAATTATCCCAATTCAATAATCCCAGCAACCCCAAAATTAATTGATCAATTAATTATCACAATTCAATCAATCCAATATTCCGTAATTTATTTAAATATTAGTTATCCCCAAAAAACAATTTAATATCACTAAAATTAATTTAACAATTAATTATTCTTAATTCACGATCCCATAATAAATTAAGTATCCAAATTAATTATTTCAATAAGGAAACCCAGTTTCTAAAAAACCCTAGTAATTTTACAAATAGACACACATAATTGAAATCATGACTTTGGGATTTGATTAATAGACCACCTACCTCAATTTGTTGATAAGAATTTACCTATTGAAAATCCCAAAATTTTTGTAGAGTAACAACATAGAAATGGATCTCGATCTAAAACCCGACTCAAGGTCAAACAAATAAATATCTATTCAATATAGTTCAAGATCTACAATACTAGATCTAGATCTATAGAACTTGGTCTAGATCTATATAACTTGGTCTAGATCTATCCAAAATAGGGAATTATTTCCCTTAATAAAAAATTTGTTAACAGAAAAATTAACTGGAGTAGATCCTTTTAATGGGATTTGTGTAGATCTTTGATCCTGGTTTTGAACTACCAAGAATGGAGGTTGGGAGGGCGTAGAATCTATCAAGATCACTCCAAAATCATTAATGAGAGATTTGGTGAAACTAAGGCCGATTAAGGGTTAATATGGTTAGTTTTAAAATTTAAAAAACAAAATTTTGTGTTAAATATATCCAGCGCATACATTACTTGGCAGAGGCACGTTGTTGCCCCATATATAAGGACATAACCATTCACCTCTTATAGGGGTTCACCATTTCCTCTTTTATTACACATGGTTTAAAAATCCTATGGGCAAGCCATGAGAATATCAACTTTTCAGGTTCCATGGTTTTCTAGGATGGGGTGCATGGTTTGGGAAAACTGTGAACAAAACATGTAGTAGTCCACATCCTTCAATAATATCAAATTTTAACCCAAACAAGTTTTAATCAAAATAAGGAAAATAATAACTCTAAATAAGCTCGAGAAATCAAAAAGAAGATCAGGATCTTATAATCCCCCACCCTATAACAACTCGACTCAGATTTGTACTCCCACACATACCTAAGATTCTAAGTACAAAAGGTTGTGCCAATAGGCCCTCATATCAGGTTCTCTTTCCCATATCTCCTCAATCACATTCCCATGATTCCACAACACTCAAACTATGACCATAATTTTTTAACACAACAGTTTCTCACTACGATCCGACACACTTATTAGATAATCCTCAAAGTACGCATCTGTCTCAAGTTGAACTACCACAATATAGGGGATGCATTTCCAAACTAACCATGCCCAACATCAATGAGAATAGCATCCAACATTTGAAATTGGCCTTTACATAAAGACATCCTATAAATGGAATACATACACATCCTCTAAGGCCCTCCTATCATTTTCAAGAGGAATTTAAAAAGGCACATTACAAGTTCCTCATTGACATTTTGATTCCTTCTCTTCCATCTCATGGTGATTTCCCACACACCAAATATGGAAAAATCACTCTCCACATTTTCAGATTTATTAACATCACATTATCAATCAAATCAAAATCCATTACCCATTCCCCAATCTCAATTTAAACCCTCAAACAAGGACTTGGCCTTCTAACCATTCACAAGACAACAAAACAATATCAAACACTAACTATTCCCAACTCATGATTGTAGAACCCATGGTATTCATTGACCTATTATCTATCCTAATAAGCTATTTCCTAAAATATCATTGGTGTACCTCCAACCATATGGCTCCACATGCTGTTCATAGTAATTGAATCATCTATGAGGCCCTATCTCCAACCAATACACATTTAGGTAACTATGTATAAATCTAGGGATTTCACAGTGTACTTGAAAGATGTTAAGGTAGGTGACATGATGTTCACATAATAAATGAAAACTAGGAATTCAATGGTAAAGGCCATCACAATTCATTTTTCACCAATGTTACAACCTACTACAAATATACAAATAAATTCCATAATAATCATTTTTCACCAAACCCTGAAACATTGTCAAAACCTAGGTGCTATCATTAACCATAACCATCCTACATATGGTTCATGGTTAAAAATGTTTAAACTAATACTCATCATTCATGTTCTAATTATACACCCATTTATTCTCAACTTGTATCATTTTAAATTTCATTAATTATTAGGTAATTATTAATTCAATTTCACAAGAAACGTTAATATGTCAAATTAAACATCATAACCAAAAATCATCATCCCATTTGTGCCTAAAAAGATGCATGTCACAAAATAGTCAAGAGTTCCAATAATGATGTGTGAAAAATTACTTTCGTCCTATATAGGGCCACAAGTCAAAACTATACAAATCTCAGAAACAAATATCACATCACACCATAACTGCTTTAAAAAAGGTGAAATAATATCCTACTATAATAGTAAACAACAATAACAGAAATACCACCCTAGGTACATGGATTCTCACCCATACATAGGTTAGCTACCACTACACTTGAGTTCAAAAACATGGCTCGGATCTTCCCAGTATCATTTATAACTTTCCCAAAGTGTAATAGAAAAAAAATAAAAAATAAATTTTGGCTCTCATACCACTTTGTAATGTCTCGGATCGGGTACCAATCACCAGTGCCCCGAACCATTCAGTCACATAACCTCAAGTTATCCTCCCCATATACATGAGGAACTTGACTCACAAAAATGGTAAAATATAGGCTATGGGGAGACTATAACCTATTTTAGGATATTAACACAACAACAGAAAATAACAATCAATAACTAAAACATGAAATATAAAAGTACCAAGATACGAAGATGAACAGTCCAAAATGTGAAATGTTTGCTCCATGTGCTTTGAAGCATCCTTGGCTGGAATCTGGTATTTTGACTCATGATTATTCTATTAGGGAGTTTTCTTCAGAACATCCTTCTTTACCTCATGAACCTAACCGAAATACAACGTATTTGGGGTTTTCTATTTTCATTTGTGTATACGATAGAGGTGTTGTGGAGCGCCTGGGCCAATGGTGGATTTATTGGTCCGAGGAGTGACCGGATTCTCGATGGCAGTGAATTAGTGATAGGAGGCTCTTGTCTCTTTTTGGATATATGCATATGAAGGCGGTGAAGGTGGTTGGGGGCTTGCGAGTCACGTTGGAGGCTCGTAGGTGGTGATAGCACATGTAGGAAATGGCTGGAGGATATAGGATCCTGGAGGATTCCCTGGCGAAGCATCTAGTCAGGATGGCATCAAAGGAGTCCATCTCTGGTGGGGTGATGGTCGGTTGTCAAGTGGGAGTGCTGGCGCTTTTGGTGATGGATCGCAATTCAGACGTGCTAGGTGGGCTGTTGTCACGACCCGCCCTCGGGGTCCGTGCCGTGACTACCCCAAGCCCGCCTTCCATAGGCCAGGGGCTGGCGACTAGCACCAAGGCGTAAATCCCGGTAAAAAGGGAAGGCATTGCCTTTGAAAAGTAAATACACACCACAGAGTAAACAAGCGGAAAGTAAACACTAAGCAAGCAGAGTACAACTGAAAGTGCGGAAAAGTAAATGGGCTAGTATACAAACCCAAACTGAAAGTAAAGTACAACTCGAAAAGGGAAAAACAGCAACTGAAAAGTAAAAGCCGCTACTCCGAGCTGTCCACTGGAAATCCCACCTGAAGGGTGGGTACAGATAGCTCCTCTGCTCCACGGGTCCCACCGTCCGCTCCGTGCACGTCTCACCCAGTGGTCCACCTCCGGGTACCGTCCCGCTCTGCAAGCCTCAGCTAAGGTCAACGCTGTCCGTCGTCTGCAACCAACACAACGTGGTGCGGGCAAAGCCCGTGCAGGGGTGAGTATAAGCTACTCAGTAGGGACCCCGAGACCCCTGAAGGTCTCTCAAATCCACAAAGGATAAATCACGAAGAAAAGTAAAATCACGAAGTAACAATCGACACTGCTTAGGTATATGCCCATACATATACCTAAGTCATCAATTCTAATACGCTCCAACCTCCGAGCCCAAGTACTACTCAGTCCACGCAGGAAAGTATACGTATTCCACATAGGAAAGCAAATCATAATCCACACAGGATTGCACAACACAATCCACACAGGAAAGCAACAGGATTCAGCTCACACAGGTACACTTCTTCAAGGACGATAAAGATGATCACTGATCCATCTAAGTCGTCGGACCCACGAAGGATCGATAGGTAACTAACCCCCGCAGAAGACCCACACAGGATCGGGCTCACACAGAACCTGTAGGCGCTGGCTCACACAGAACCGCTGAGCGCAAGGACCCACACAGGATCGGGCCCACACAGGACCTGTAGCACTGATCCACGTAGGATCGCTGAGTGCTGAAGTCGTCGTCGTCGAATCCACATAGGATCTTTATACTGTCGTCGTCAAATCCACACAGGATCTCTGTACTGTCATTGTCAAATCCACACAGGATCTCTGTACTGTCGTTGTCAAATCCACACAGGATCTCTTTATTGTCGTCGTCAAATCCACACAGGATCTCTGTACTGTCGTCGTCGCAGTCACAGTAGCAGTCGTAGCAGTAGAACAGTCGCAGCCAGCACTAGGGTTCCCGCACACAGCAAACTCGTACGGAGGGTCCGCTCCACGAGCCGAGAGGCTGATACATCAACTGTCACGAAGACCGAAGTTGATGTATCCAAAAGTTCCGTAACGTCAACAGGAACTCAACGTAGCAGACGGCGCGTCGATCGGACGCCCGGTCTGAGATTTATTGGCATTTTCGTCTCCGGGGCCCGGTTGGTTTTTAAGGAAAAACCAACCCGACCGCACTCCACCTGCGTCCAAACCTTGGGCGGAGTATTCCAAAAGATCTGTCTCACTAAGAGGAACACAACGCGACTGACGGCGCGTCAATCGGACGTCCGTAGCTCAAGATATGAGCGTTTCCGCTCCGAAGGCCCGGTTGGTTTCGTGAACGAACCAACCCGGCCGAACTCAAAGTTAACCGAAACCTTGAGTGCGATATACCGAAACGACCATCTCGATCCAAGGATCGCGTTGCCGCAGACGGTTCGTCATTCGGAGGTCCGAGGCTCAAGTTATGAGCCAAAAACCAAAACTGGTTCGAAACGGGGGGGTCCGGGTCCGGGCCGACCCAGCCCGACCCCCCCCCCCCCTGGGCGGCGCGGTGGCCGGCGGCGGCGGACGGCGGCGGCGCGGTGGCCGGCGGCGGCACGCGGCGCGCGGAGGCGGCGGGCGGCGGCGCGGCGGGCCGCGTTGGCGGCGGCCGCGGGCCGCGTTGGCGGCGGGCCGTGGTGGCGGCGCACGCGGGGGCTCAGCCCCGCGGCTTTGACAAGGCGGCACGGCCTTGTGCCGTGCCTTTGCAAAAAAACGGCCCCCGCAAGTGGGGGCCGGCTGGAACGAACCGGGGGGGCTGTTTCCCCCCCCCCCCCCCTCCTTTAATGAACCGCCCCCCTCATTAAGAGGGGGGTTTGTTAAACCAGCCGGGGGATTTATTCCCCCGGTTTGTGACATCCGGCCGGCCAGCTGGCTGGCCGGTTTTTACCAACGGGACCGGAAATTCCGGTCCCGCCCTCGACTTCCGACGCCGGCGGCCCGGCCGCCGGTCTTTCCTTTCGCCGCGGCCCGGAACCGGCCGCGGTCTCCTCGTCCCGCCGCGGCCCGGAACCGGCCGCGGTCTTCTCGTCCCGCCGCGGCCCGGAACCGGCCGCGGTCTTCTCGTCCCGCCGCGGCCCGGAACCGGCCGCGGCGTTCGTCATCCGGCGCGGTGCGACGGCACCGCGTCCCTTCGCCGTGCTTTGATAATATTCAACGCGGCGCGCCGGCGTCGTGTTCTTGTTGTTACTTCCAAGGTGCGTGTGACGGCATCGCGTAAGATATTCGCACGTTCATCCGCGTGGTGCGACGGCACCAGGCCACTTGCTTTCCTCCGCAAAATAATTAAACAAGAACGATGGAGGGGGGTTCGGCCGTGTTCGTGCGGTCCGGCCCCCCTCTCGTTAAAAATAATAACGCAACTTAAAACATTTAAAAGTCTCAAGTTTGACATGCGAAAACTAGGATCAAGAAACGGAATAAATAAAAAAAAGAATCAACAACCCCTACCTCGGGTTTAAGATTCAAAGGTTCGGCTACGCTCCGCGGAAGACGGCGTCGCGGAGGTCGGGTGTCGCGGTCGACGTTCGTCAAATCCGTTGACGAAGTGTTATGCCCGAAGAGACACGACGTTGGCGGATCTTCGTTTGCCGACGAAGAAGGTCTGAGGAGGAAGAAGTGGTCCGAAGATACCGGGTCGCCGAGTCGATGATCCTTGACGATGTGTTGTCGTTCTTCGTTGAGGATGAAGACGTTCTTCGCCGGAGAAGATGAAGAGGAGCTCTCAAAAGCTCACAAGGGAATAAACCAACAACCCATAAACAAATAAGATTACATCTTATTTTATTAACACATAACTCAAAAGAATTTCAAATGTTTGAAATTCAAAAGAGTTAACTCCCAAAATTAATTAAGAGTAACATAGGCTAATTAATTAGGGGTTAAGGACGTTGAGAGAATTTGAAAAGAAAAGGGGTTCGTGTGGGCCCCACCACACTTAATCCTCCCAAGGGAGGTTAAGTGGGTGTGGGTCCCACTTCCAACCTCCTTTGATAGGTTTTTAAATAAGTTAAAATAAAATTTGTCTTACACAAATTTTATTTAACTTAACTGAAAAACCCCAAAACGTAACTTTCAACCCGCAACAAACGCAACTCCCGATAAGGTCTCATTAAGCGAATATCGGCGCTGCGAGTTCATCGGTGCCCTCGGATTTCAATTCCGAGCACTGGATCAAAAGTTAGGAACTCCCGCTCGTTCGTTCACTGAACGTACCCGAGCCAAACTTCGGAAATTAATTCCGGGCACTCCGAGCCTCGGAATCAGGTGCCGTCAGAAACCGCGCTCTTGTAAAATTCTAAAGAAAATTAAGAAAAAATTTCCCTTGAATTTTACGGGTCTTTACATTACTCCCACCTCAGGTCTTTACGTCCCCGTAAAGATACAACAAAAACTAGGGAAACAAAAGAGGGTACTGAGCACGCATCTGAGCCTCCCGCTCCCATGTGCTCTCCTGGAGATTCCCGTGCTGCCATCTGATGCGCACAAGAGGAATCGATCGCCCACGCAGGACCCGCTCCTGTCGATCCTCTATCTCCACCGGGACCTCCGCAAAAGTCGCCCCATCGTCCACGTCAAGCTCCCCATGGTCAATGATGTGCGTCGGGTCGTGCACGTATCTCCTCAGCTGAGATACGTGGAAGACGTCGTGCACCCGGTGCAACTGAGGTGGTAGAGCCAGGCGATAAGCCACCTCGCCAATCCTGTTGAGAATCTGGAAGGGTCCGATGAAGCGCGGAGATAACTTGTCGCCTCGGCCAAATCTCCGAATACCACGTCGAGGTGAGACCCGCAAGAAGACGTGGTCGTCATCCTCGAACTCCAGTGGCCTCCGCCTCCTGTCAGCGTATGACTTCTGCCAGCTCCGAGCTGTCCTCATCCGCTTCTGGATGACCTGGACCTTCTCTGTCGTGGCCTGGACCATCTCCGGTCCCATCAGAGCTGCAAGATTTCTCCTTTGCCGAAAAGAGAAATCTGGTCTCATCCCCAGGATGAACCACTTTCTTTGCCTAAAACAGTCAATCCTAACATGGATGATACTAATCCATACCAAGGATGACGTCGTAAGGCCTCGACGCTACTACTAAGAGATCCAACCGTTACTCTCGCCTCCAAGGATTGAGTCACACTGTCGGCATCAGTGTGTGGTAACTGGGTCTCCTCCAGTAGATGTCTCACAAGTGAGGGTCAAGTCAACAGCCAAAACTGGAACCTCTTAGTAACATTACGATAGAGGACAGGAACGAAAACATCACAAGGTATGCGTCTTTTATTATTGCAGCTCGTAATACAAGACGCTACACAAAAGCAACAAGGAACCAGAAGTACAAAGGATGTATCCACTAGTTCTGCTCATGTCCATCGGCTCCCAGAGCTCCATGATCGAAGGCCTCGGCTGCCTGAAGCTGAGCTCTCCCCTGCGGTCGGGGTGGGCCTCCTGGTGGTGGTGGTGGTAGAGCCTCAAAGCGTCGTCCACCACCTGCTGCTCGGCCAGCTCCTCTGCCTCGTCCGCCTCCTCCCTGCAGACCGCCACGGTCGAACCTCTGCCTCTGCCTAGGTGGTTCCTCAACCGTCTGCTGCTCCTCCGCATGGCGGGTCGGGCAGTCACGAGCCATGTGGCCTTGCCCGCCGCATGAATAGCACTGTCTTCCTCTCGAAAGACTGGCTCCGCGTTGTGTGCTCTGCACTGCTGAGCCAGTGCCCTGAGATCTGGTCTGTCTGGACCCCTGAGTCATTCGTCGACTGCCTGTTGAAGATGACTCTGCCACGTGCCGCCCTGCGGTGGGTCGCTGTGCTGGTGTAGACTTAGCATGGAAGCTCTCGATCAGAAGGGCCCGCTCCAGTACTCCTGTCTGAGTCGGTATGCTGAGGGAGATCAGCGATGCCCTGATCTCGTGTCTCAAACCCTGCTCGAAGGTCCGGGCCCGGAAGAATGGGTCCCGTACCATGTCGGTCGAGTAGCGCGAGAGATCGGTGAATCTCGCCGAGTACTGAGCGACCGTCATGCTGCCCTGCCGCAGCTGTAGAAGCTCCTGGATGCGCACCGCTCGGAGGGTGGCCGGGACGAACTCAGAGCGGAAGAGGCTCTCGAAGTCCGTCCAGAGCAAGGATGCCTCATCGTGCACCTGGAGCATCAAGCTCCACCATCGTCCTACTGCTGCGTGTAGTAGGCTCGCAGCGAGGATCACCATGAGGTCTGCTGGTGTCCTCACTAGCCTAAACACTCGAACCACTGCCTCCAGCCAGTCCTCTGCTGCCTGGGGATCCGTCTCCCCGCGAAACCTAGGTGGTCGCTGGCGCTGAAACTCATGCAGTGCACTGAGGCGACGTGCATCGTCAGCGGCTGCTGCTGGAAGCATCGGGGGCTCGGCGGGTAAAGCTACCGCTGGTGCCACTACTGGCAAAGGGCCCTGCACCGAAGCCTCGTCGCTCGGTGGGCTGTCGTCTCGCTCGACTCTCGGAACCCTAGCTGGCTTCCGTCGTGGGGCCATCCTGAAAAGGAACAGGTGCGCCACGGTTAGAACAGTATACCTGGTGAGCTGATACATGTAATCACAAAGAAAACTTTGAAACACACACGCAATCAATGTTTTCGTGCATTAAGTCGGAAATCAGAAGTCAGGGTCCTGGTGTACGGATACGTCGGCCGCCGCACCAACACTGGACTCCCTGGACTGATAACCACACTCAATACGCTAAACATTATTGCTTCACATAGAAAAGATCAGAGTTCGCGGTAGAACCGAACTCCTCTGATACCAATTTGTCACGACCCGCCCTCGGGGTCCGTGCCGTGACTACCCCAAGCCCGCCTTCCATAGGCCAGGGGCTGGCGACTAGCACCAAGGCGTAAATCCCGGTAAAAAGGGAAGGCATTGCCTTTGAAAAGTAAATACACACCACAGAGTAAACAAGCGGAAAGTAAACACTAAGCAAGCAGAGTACAACTGAAAGTGCGGAAAAGTAAATGGGCCAGTATACAAACCCAAACTGAAAGTAAAGTACAACTCGAAAAGGGAAAAACAGCAACTGAAAAGTAAAAGCCGCTACTCCGAGCTGTCCACTGGAAATCCCACCTGAAGGGTGGGTACAGATAGCTCCTCTGCTCCACGGGTCCCACCGTCCGCTCCGTGCACGTCTCACCCAGTGGTCCACCTCCGGGTACCGTCCCGCTCTGCAAGCCTCAGCTAAGGTCAACGCTGTCCGTCGTCTGCAACCAACACAACGTGGTGCGGGCAAAGCCCGTGCAGGGGTGAGTATAAGCTACTCAGTAGGGACCCCGAGACCCCTGAAGGTCTCTCAAATCCACAAAGGATAAATCACAAAGAAAAGTAAAATCACGAAGTAACAACCGACACTGCTTAGGTATATGCCCATACATATACCTAAGTCATCAATTCTAATACGCTCCAACCTCCGAGCCCAAGTACTACTCAGTCCACGCAGGAAAGTATACGTATTCCACATAGGAAAGCAAATCATAATCCACACAGGATTGCACAACACAATCCACACAGGAAAGCAACAGGATTCAGCTCACACAGGTACACTTCTTCAAGGACGATAAAGATGATCACTGATCCATCTAAGTCGTCGGACCCACGAAGGATCGATAGGTAACTAACCCCCGCAGAAGACCCACACAGGATCGGGCTCACACAGAACCTGTAGGCGCTGGCTCACACAGAACCGCTGAGCGCAAGGACCCACACAGGATCGGGCCCACACAGGACCTGTAGCACTGATCCACGTAGGATCGCTGAGTGCTGAAGTCGTCGTCGTCGAATCCACATAGGATCTCTATACTGTCGTCGTCAAATCCACACAGGATCTCTGTACTGTCGTCGTCAAATCCACACAGGATCTCTGTACTGTCGTCGTCAAATCCACACAGGATCTCTGTACTGTCGTCGTCAAATCCACACAGGATCTCTGTACTGTCGTCGTCGCAGTCACAGTAGCAGTCGTAGCAGTAGAACAGTCGCAGCCAGCACTAGAGTTCCCGCACACAGCAAACTCGTACGGAGGGTCCGCTCCACGAGCCGAGAGGCTGATACATCAACTGTCACGAAGACCGAAGTTGATGTATCCAAAAGTTCCGTAACGTCAACAGGAACTCAACGTAACAGACGGCGCGTCGATCGGACGCCCGGTCTGAGATTTATTGGCATTTTCGTCTCCGGGGCCCGGTTGGTTTTTAAGGAAAAACCAACCCGACCGCACTCCACCTGCGTCCAAACCTCGGGCAGAGTATGCCAAAAGATCTTTCTCACTAAGAGGAACACAACGCGACGGACGGCGCGTCAATCGGACGTCCGTAGCTCAAGATATGAGCGTTTCCGCTGCGAAGGCCCGGTTGATTTCGTGAACGAACCAACCCGGCCGAACTCAAAGTTAACCAAAACCTTGAGTGCGATATACCGAAACGACCGTCTCGATCCAAGGATCGCGTTTCCGCAGACGGTTCGTCATTCGGAGGTCCGAGGCTCAAGTTATGAGCCAAAAACCAAAACTGGTTCGAAACGGGGGGGTCCGGGTCCGGGCCGACCCGGCCCGACCCCCCCCCCCTGGGCGGCGGCGGCCGGCGGCGGCGGCGGCCGGCGGCGGCGGCGCGGGGGCCGGCGGCGGCGCGCGGCGGCGGCGGGCGGCGGCGGCGCGCGGCGGCGGCGGGCGGCGGCGCGGCGGGCCGCGGTGGCGGCGGCGGTGGGCCGCGTTGGCGGCGGCGGCGGGCCGCGGGGGCTCAGCCCCGCGGCTTTGACAAGGCGGCACGGCCTTGTGCCGTGCCTTTGCAAAAAAAAACGGCCCCCGCAAGTGGGGGCCGGCTGGAACGAACCGGGGGGGCTGTTGCCCCCCCCTCCTTTAATGAACCGCCCCCCTCATTAAGAGGGGGGTTTGTTAAACCAGCCGGGGGATTTATTCCCCCAGTTTGTGACATCCGGCCGGCCAGCTGGCCGGCCGGTTTTTACCAACGGGACCGGAAATTCCGGTCCCGCCCTCGACTTCCGACGCCGGCGGCCCGGCCGCCGGTCTTTCCTTCCGCCGCGGCCCGAAACTGGCCGCGGTCTCCTCGTCCCGCCGCGGCCCGGAACCGGCCGCGGTCTTCTCGTCCCGCCGCGGCCCGGAACCGGCCGCGGTCTTCTCGTCCCGCCGCGGCCCGGAACCGGCCGCGACGTTCGTCATCCGGCGCGGTGCGACGGCACCGCGTCCCTTCGCCGTGCTTTG
This sequence comes from Viscum album, assembly GCA_963277665.1. Taxonomy (NCBI): domain Eukaryota; kingdom Viridiplantae; phylum Streptophyta; class Magnoliopsida; order Santalales; family Viscaceae; genus Viscum; species Viscum album. Next base: position 1,757,353,962 of record OY728120.1, on the reverse strand, counting down.
ATAATATTCAACGCGGCGCGACGGCGTCGTGTTCTTGTTGTTACTTCCAAGGTGCGTGTGACGGCATCGCGTAAGATATTCGCACGTTCATCCGTGTGGTGCGACGGCACCACGCCACTTGCTTTCCTCCGCAAAATAATTAAACAAGAACGATGGAGGGGGGTTCGGCCGTGTTCGTGCGGTCCGGCCCCCCTCTCGTTAAAAATAATAACGCAATTTAAAACATTTAAAAGTCTCAAGTTTGACATGCGAAAACCAGGATCAAGAAACGGAATAAATAAATAAAAAGAATCAACAACCCCTACCTCGGGTTTAAGATTCAAAGGTTCGGCTACGCTCCGCGGAAGACGGCGTCGCGGAGGTCGGGTGTCGCGGTCGACGTTCGTCAAATCCGTTGACGAAGTGTTATGCCCGAAGAGACACGACGTTGGCGGATCTTCGTTTGCCGACGAAGAAGGTCCGAGGAGGAAGAAGAGGTCCGAAGATACCGGGTCGCCGAGTCGATGATCCTTGACGAAGTGTTGTCGTTCTTCGTTGAGGATGAAGACGTTCTTCGTCGGAGAAGATGAAGAGGAGCTCTCAAAAGATCACAAGGGAATAAACCAACAACCCATAAACAAATAAGATTACATCTTATTTTATTAACACATAACTCAAAATAATTTCAAATGTTTGAAATTCAAAAGAGTTAACTCCCAAAATTAATTAAGAGTAACATAGGCTAATTAATTAGGGGTTAAGGACGTTGAGAGAATTTGAAAAGAAAAGGGGTTCGTGTGGGCCCCACCACACTTAATCCTCCCAAGGGAGGTTAAGTGGGTGTGGGTCCCACTTCCAACCTCCTTTGATAAGTTTTTAAATAAGTTAAAATAAAATTTGTCTTACACAAATTTTATTTAACTTAACTGAAAAACCCCAAAACGTAACTTTCAACCCGCAACAAACGCAACTCCCGATAAGGTCTCATTAAGCGAATATCGGCGCTGCGAGTTCATCGGTGCCCTCGGATTTCAATTCCGAGCACCGGATCAAAAGTTAGGAACTCCCGCTCGTTCGTTCACTGAACGTACCCGAGCCAAACTTCGGAAATTAATTCCGGGCACTCCGGGCCTCGGAATCAGGTGCCGTCAGAAACCGCGCTCTTGTAAAATTCTAAAGAAAATTAAGAAAAAATTTCCCTTGAATTTTACGGGTCTTTACAGCTGTCGAGGCGATCAAGCTTCTCCTGTGAGGTGGGATAAATTTTCTAGATCTGGAATGGAGATGCAAGTCCGTGGGACCTTGTGGTGTTGGGATCTTGGCAGTTCTGGTGGCCGGTGACGATGTGTGGGGAAGCAGATGTGCCGACGAGGTGGCAGTGTCGGGTGCGTAATTGGTGTGGTTCATTCATGGATGGCAGCACGTCGGTGATACGATTCAGTGTCCAAGAATCAGCCTATTGATGGGACAAGGAGAAGGCTATTCTGGGATCCTGGCGGTGGGAGTTGGCCTCGAAGACTGCTTGATGCGGCTCCATTTCAACTGTGTGTCTTGTTCACTAGTGGAGATGGCTGGCATTGTGTCTTGTTCACGGGTGGAGATGGCTGACACTAATGCGGATAGTGCACTAGACGGTGGTCGAAAGGCATGTGGGAGCCGAGGCATTTTGTGGGCAGGTTGATGGTTGACGGTAGGGCTGTACACTAAGATGCTTTTCGGGTGTGAATGTTGCTGGCATCAATCTTTAGGGAGTTATAACTGGAAACAACCATAATTGATGGTTCCTCGGGGGCTGCAATCACCTCGGGGTATGTGATGACTTTAGGGGTGCATGCTATCTTCGGGGGCAGGTGATGAGGATGACTAAGGAAGCATGTAGCTGGCTGTGTGACTTTAGGGCTGTCATACGAGGAGGTAGTGGCAACTGGTTTCCCATTTTGGCACGTGGATCTGAAATCACGAATGCAGTTTTTTGGATGAACAATCACAGATGTGGTTTTGTTGGATATAGCATGTGTGTCGGTGTGTTGTGTGTGATTTATTTTGTTGTTGGGCTTTTCTTGGGTTGTCGTGTGACCGGTGTTGGGCTGGGTTCTTATGTTTGGTAGCTCTTGTGCCACATTTTTTGTTTCGTTGTATTTGTGTTACTTTTTTTAAATAAATTTTTTTGACTGAGTACTCTCTGATCCCGAATCTTCAGAGTAATTCCCGGTAATCTACATGCTATATGTCAAAATTAAACTCAAAAGTAATGAAACTAAAAACTCTCAATTGGGTCCTCAGACACATCTTGTTCCCTTACATATGTTTTATCTCGACATAGCCATCTAACATAAGGCATTTACGCTTATGAAATCATGGAACCATAAAACATATTTGGGTACCGATCAGGAAACCCAAGTGGCTTGTGAGTACAAATCTGTTGACCACAACCAAGGACATCTAAAACAATATCAATTTAATAAAAGGACTATGAAGTTGTACAAAGAATACATAAAATAAATAAATTAAACAATTTAAACTTATTCAGTTACTATTTATTTAACAACATAACATCTAGGTTCCTAAGGAAACTCAAAGTCTCAATACCTTCTTTAGCACGTGTTAGATTCTGAAAAATCCCCACAGGATATCAATAGTCTAAATTTTTATATTACTATTCATCATCATACAATATATTTGAATTTCCATGTTACCATTCCTTATTAGACATGGGATCTCATTATCCAGTACATTTCAATTTCATTATTATGGCCACCTCGAACCACAGTCCAATGACAATATTTTTTGGGAAGAACGTCATGTCTAGCACCTCATGAGTATTTGGAGTATTAGTGCCTACCTCACACCTTATCGGTATTTAGAGCATCAGTCCCTAGCCCATACAATTTGACATGCATGCTTAGGGTGTATAATACCATGTCTAACTCGCTATCAGTATTGGGTGCACCAGTCCCAATCTCACACCTCATTTATCAATCATACATATATATCATGGGCATAGAACTTCATGTGTAGCACCCTAGGGGTATTCGGAACCTCAGTCTGTGCCCAAAACCCACTTTCTCTATCAAACACAAATGAATTCCATTATGAGCATTCATTATTTATATTATCATATATCATAATAACACCATTAATTGTTTCAATAATTAATAAAACAAATCAAGTCCTTTATTTAATTAAAAAATTAACTCATCAACTTAATAACATTAATTAATACAACAATTAATTAATAACATCAATTATATTGGTTAATTTAATAAATAACTAATCACATCAATAACATTTATTAATTCAACATTTAAATAATCACATCATTTCAATTAGTTAATTCAAAATCTAACTAATCAAATCAATAAAATTAAATATTTCAAAAATTAATTAATTAGATCAATAAAATTAGTTAATTAAACAATTAATTAATCCATTTTCAAGTACATTAACAAAACATTCCTGATTAATTAACCCACTGATTAGTTATTCCAATTCACTCAATACATAATCATCAGGATAATAAATATTATTTAATTCACCAATTTATTAATCCACTTCATTCAATTTCGTCCTTACAACAATACCCATTAATTAATTCACCAATTAATTAATTCAATTCAATTCCATTAATTAATTCTTCAATTAATTAATCACATTCAATCCCTTCAATTAATTCACTAATTAATTGTTCACATCAATTCCATTAATGAATTCCACAGTTAACTAATTTAATTCAATAACATCAAATAATTAACCAATTAATTATTCTTCTCAATTCCATTAATTAATTCCACAATTAATTAATAACATTCAATCCCTTCTATTAATTCACCAATTAATTATTCAGATCAATTCCAATATTCAATTCCACAAATAAATTATCACATTAGTCCCATTAATTAATTCATCAACTTATTAATCCCATCAGTCCCACAATTTAATTCAACCATTAAATAATAACATTATTTCCATTAATTAATTCATCAATTAAGGATACCATCAATTCTATTAACAAATTTAACCATTAAATAATCATATTTCCTCCAATAATTAATTTATAAATTAATTAATCCCCTCAATCACATTTTTAAATTCCAAAATTAAATAATAAAATTACATCCATTAATAAATTCGTCAATTAATTAATCCCATAAATCCCATTATTTAATTCACAAATTAAATAAGCACATTACTTTGATTATTTAAATCATTGATTAATTAATCCCAAAATTTCCATTATCTAATATAAAAATTAAAAAGTCACATTACTTGTATTAATTATTTCGTCAATTAATTAATCCCATTATTTAGTTCAATAATTATATAATCACAACACATCTATTAATTAAATTGTAAATTAATTAATCACATCAATATCATTAGTTAATTGAACAAATAAATAGTCACATTACATAAATTAGATATTTTATTAATTAAATAATCTGATAAATCTAAATATTTCATTCAATAATTAAATAATAACATTAATAACATTAATTAATTAATCAATTAACTAATATAATTATTTAATTACATAGTAAAATAATCACATTACTACCATTAATTAATTCATCAATTAATTAATCGCATCAATCTTATTATGTAATTCAACATTTAAATAATCACATTACATCCATTAATTAATTCAACAAATAATTTGTCATCTCAACCATATTAATCAATTTAATAATTTATTAATCATCTCAATCAATTAATATTCATAAAAAATCTCTTAATTAATTAAACAATTAATAATCTCTAATTCAGCCATCCCAATATAATAATAAATAATTCAATAATCAATTATCCTAATTTAAAAATCCCAGTAACCCCATAATTAAACCAAAAGTTAATTATCTCAATTAAATAAATTAAATAACCCCATAATGAATTCAAGAGTTAATTATCCCAAATTTTATTGGAGTAACAATATAGAATGAGATCTAGATCTAAAACCTAAATCATGAATTAACAGATCAAGATGATGTAAATCTAGATCTAGATTTAAATTATAGTTATAAATCCAAAAAACTAGGTCATGATAGAAAAAAAAACAAAGAATAAATTTCCTTAAATAAAGTGATAAGAATGATAGAGTAATGGGAAAATAACTCCAATGTGATCCTCTTATCAAGATGGGTGTAGGTCTTCGATTTGGGATTCAACCCAACATGAATGATGGGTGAGATGGATTTAAATCTATCTGAGAGCCTCCGAAATCATGAAAGAGAGCTTATGGTTGAACTAAATCCAATTAGGGTTTAATATGGGGGGGGGGGGTTCTAGAAATTAAAAAACAAATTTTTTGATTAAGTAAATATCACATACTATTTACTAGGAAGAGGTTCAAAGTTTCTTCAACCCTATAAACTTCACCATGCACCTATTATAGGGGGTGTGCATTTTATTATATTATTGAGAACTATTTTACGAAACATTCCCAAGACAAGTGAATCCCCTCTGCTTGGGTTTGCAAGGTTTTCTTGGCTCGGATACATAGTTTGGTAAAATATTGGTCTAACCATTTACGTTCCCACTTCTTTCAAAAATATCAACTTTAAAACCAAATGATCTCCAAGGTAAAACCCAAACAATATGTAATCAATATAAGAAAAATTAATGACTGTAAATGTGTTGGTAAAATCTCAAAAAGCATCGGAATCTTATAATCTCCACACATTATAATATCTCATCCTTGAGTTGTACTCCCATGCATCTTATGATTCTAAGTGAAATAGATATGTCCACAAATCCATCATATCCTATCCTCTTTTCCTTTTCTCCTCTAGAATATTCCCATGATTTAACAATATTTAAACTATTAGCATGGTATTTCCCCCACAACACATTCTCATTGTGATCTAACACACGTATCAGATATTCTTCAAAGGACTCATTAGTCTCTTGTAGAACGTCCACATCATACCTATTGTGTTTCCCAACTCCCTACACTGAACTACCATAAGAACACTATCCAACATTGGAATTCATCCTTTCTATAAAAACTAACTGGAAAGGGCATACATCCACTAACACTATGGAACTCCTAGACTTTTCTTGAGGAATTTAAACATGCACCTTATAGGTTCCTCATTAGAATTCTAATGCTATCACTTCCAACCCATGGTCTTTCTCCATGCACATACTACTGAAAAAATTCTACACACCTTTGGATCCTTTTTAACATTATTTTTTCAAGAAACATGACAACCATTTCCCCCACATAAAACACAAGTTGAACCATTAAACATGGACCTGGCTTTCTAACCATTCACAGGAGAATAAAACAATATCAACTTGTACATGTTATCTACTTTTGAGTGTGGATCCCATGGTATTCATTGAACTCCTATCCATATTGAGAACCCCTAAAATAAATTATCATTTTTTTACCACCTACCATCCATCTCCACTTATACCACTTCATAAGAGAAACCTCTACAAGTATCTATATTCATCAAAAACATAATTAGGTATCTTGGAGTAAAGATATAGATTTACCATCATACCTAGGAATATATCAAGGACAGGGACATGATTGTCACTAACTAAAATAATTCCAAGAAGTATCTGGTGAAAAACATCATAATTACTCTACCAACAATGTTACATCCCTCTATGAAAACAGAAATAAATGTCACAACAATACATTTCCCCCAAATCCCAATATAGGATTAAAATTGAGGCACTATCATTACACATAACCATCCTACATTTTAGTCCTTGTTAACAAAGGGTAAAATAATTATCAACATTCATGATTCTCAATAGTCACCAATTTATTCAAATCGTTCATCATTTTACAATTCATTTCATGTTAGGAACTTTTTCAAATGAGTTTCACAAGAAAGGATATGTATCTCAAGTTTAATAATGTATCCAAAACCTATTTTCCTATGTATTCCTAAAATGATTCATGCCAAAAAATAATACTTGGGGCCTATAATTATTCATGAAAAATCACTCTCATGCCATACTACTCCATTACTCAAATATCAAATAATTTCAGAAAAAAATATCACATCACAACCAAAGTGTATCGACCTAGATGGAATAATAGTCAACTGTAATAAAAAATAGTAATAAAAAATATCCCTCCCTATGTACATGGGTTATCCTTAATACATGGGTCAACTACACCCATGCATGATCTCATAACAAAGGCCCAAATCTTCTTATATTATTCTCAATCGTTCCCAATAAATAAGGAAAAATAAAAAAAAATGAAAACTGTGATCTAATACCCATTTGTAACATCTCGGACCAAGTGCCACATGTCGGTGCTCTGATCCGGTCTGTCACCTGACCATAGGAGCATGTCCCCTTACACATGAGGCTTATGACATGTAGAGAGGGTCTAATATTGATCCTAGAGACAATATACCCTCTTTTATCATAGAAATACACCAGCAGAAAAGAAGATACAATAACCAAAACCAGAAACAAAATAATACTAATATCCCAAAGATGACAAAAACATAAATTTAAAAATTAATACAAAATAAGAAAATATGTCATGCTAAGGTACGTTCTAAGTGTCAAAATAAAATTCAGAATGAAATACTCAGGAATCTCCAAAGTGGGTAATAAACCATGCCCAGTTCTCACATCTATGCTCCATCATGTCTCTAATATCTAACATAGGACATTTTCTTTATTCTATCATTAAAACATTAAATCTATTTGGTTACTGATCAAACTGCCTGAGTAGGATGTGGGTACAGCTTTTTAGTCCACCACCAATGATGTCTGAAACAATTTCCCATCAATAAAAGGTGTATACAGTTTTATAATGAATACATAAAAGAAATTATGTAATCCATTTGAACTTATTTAGTTCCACTTTATGTAACCACATAACACTCTGGTTCCCAAGGACACCCGAACACTCAATACCTACTTCATCCCATGTCGGAGTCCAAGAAATCCCCAAGGGATATCACAAGTCAGAATGTCTATGTTACCATTCTCATCAAAATTTACAATTGAATATCCATGTAACAATTCATTATCACTGATGGTATTTTATTATTCATGTCTTTTCAATTTCATTTTAATGGCCACATGGAACATTAGTCTAATGCCAATATTTTGGGGGGAGATTGCCAAGTCTAGAACCCTGTGAGTATTTAGCCCATCCATATCGGTTTCACACCTCATGGGTATTTATAGAATCAGTTCATGTCTTTTTCAATTTGTCATGTATTCTTTGTGTGTAGAACCCCATGTTTAGCACCTCGTGTGTATTTAGATAATTTGTCCCTTTCACACACCTTATGGGTATTCCAATCCTCAATCTATGTCTCATAAAATTTAGCATGCACACTTTGGGTATAGAATGCCCTGTTTATCACCCCATTAATATTTGGAGCATTAGTCCCTATCTCACACCTTGTTTATCAATCACCCAGACACATATATTATTGGCATTGAACATCATGTCTAGCACCCCATGAGTATTTGGAGTGTCAGCCCAATTCCTACACCCCACTCTCAAACAAACACATATGTATTAAACTATTACCATTCATCATTTCAATTCATATATGTCACAATATCACTATTAATTGATTGGAAAATTAATTAAACACATCAACTAGTCCAGTTCTTTTGAAAATTAACAAATCACAATAATAACATTATTTAATTTAATAATTAATTTATCACATCAATTCCACTAGTAAATTTAATAAATTACTAATTAAATAAACAACAACAATTAATTCAACAACTAATTAATCACATTATTTCAAGTAGTTAATTCAAAAATTAACTAATCACATCAATAACATTAATCAATTCAATAATTAACTAATCACATCAATAAAATTAATTCATTCCCAATATAATTAATATATTTTAAATTGTATTAAAAAAATATTACTCAATAACTAATTTAATTATTAATTATTCCAATTCATTAAATTACATAATCATGAAATTTTCCAATAATTAATTCAGCAATTAATTATTTTATTTCATTCAATTACATCATCATAACAATCCCCATTAATTAATTAACAAATTAATTAATTCAATTAAATTCCATTAATTAATTAAATAATTAAATAATCACATTAAATCCCTTCAATTATTTCACCAATTAGTTGTTGATTTCATTTCCAATAATTATTTTAAAATTTTATTAATCACATTCAATCACTTAAATTAATTCAAGAATTATTTAATCATGTAAATTCGACTAATAATTCCAAAATTAAGTAATCACATTCAATCCATTCAATTTCTACAAAAATAAATTTTTCACACAAATTCCCTTATTTAACACTACAATTATATAATCACATTACTCCAATTAATTAATTCATCAATTAATTAATCTCATTGATCCAATTATTTTATTTAACCAAAAAGTAATTATAATACCTCCATTAATTAATTAATTAATTAATCTTATCAATCCCATTATTTAATTAAATCATTAAATAATCACATTACCTCCATTAATTAAGTAATCTATTAATTTATCCCAAAAATCTCACTATTTAATTCATCCATTAAATAGTCACATGAATTCCATTAATTAATTCATCAATTAATTAATCACATCATTACCATTATTTAAATCCAAAATTAAACAATCACATTACATTCCTTATTTAAATCATTAATTAATTATTTCCATCAATCCCATTATTTAATAAAATAATTAAATAATCACATTAATTCCATTAATTAATTCATCAATTAATTATTCCCATTATTTAATTCAATATTTAAATAATCACATTACATCCATTAATTAATTTATCAATTAATTAATCCCATCAATCTGAATATTTAATTCAACAAGTAAATAATCACATTACTTCCATAAATTAATTCATCAATTAATTAATCTCAAATATACCATTATTTAATTAAACAATTAAATAATCCCAATACTACCATTAATTAATTCAATATTTAGTTAATCCATTTATTTAATTGAACAATTAAATAATTATACTAATTATATTGATAAATTATTTAATTAATTAATCTCAAAAGTCCCATTAATTAATTCATCTATTAAATAATCACATTACAACGATTAATTAATTTGACTATTCATTAATCATCTCAACCCTATCAATTAATTCAACAATTAATTAATCATATCAATCAATTCATGTTCATAATAATCTCCGTCAATTAATTCATCAAATAATTAAGACATAATCAAAAATACTTTATATAATAATAATTAACTCAACAATCAATTGTCCCAATTCAATATCCCCAATAACCAAATAATTAATTCAGCTACTATGTATCTCAATTAAATCAATTCAATATCCCCATAATTAATTCAACAATTAATTATCCCAATCAAATAATTCAATATCTCTATAATTAATTCAATAATTATTTATCTCATTCAATAAACTCAATATCTCTATAAATATTTATATAACTAATTATCTCAACTCAATCAATTTAATATCTCTAAAATTAATTCAACAAGTAATTATTCCTAACAGACAATCCTTTAATGACTTAAATTACCATATTAATAAATTTATTTTTGAAACACAATTGATAAATTATCCCTAGAAATACTATAGTTACATAAACATAATTGAAATCATGTCTATGGGATTTGAATAATAGGTCACCTAAATTTATTTATTGATGAGGAATCCCCCAGTGGAAATCCCTAATTTTAGAGAAGTAATGGCGTATAAGGAGATCAGGATTTGAAACCCAAAACAATATCAAAAAATGAAGATCCATTTAATATAGGTCTAGATATGAATTCTTGGATCTATATCCACAAAACTAGGCCAATATCTTATGAAAATAGAGAATAAATTACCTTATATTAATATAGACAAATAGGAAAACAAATGGAATAAAGTCCTCTTAAGGGGAGGGATGTATATCTTCGATAAGGGCTTCGAACCACAAAGAATAAAGGTTGGGAGGGCATAGAATCTATCCATAAGCCTCCCAAATCATGAAATAAAGCTTAGAATCTATCTAAGTCCAATTAATAGATAATATTGAGGGTTTGGAATGTTTAAGAACAAATTTTAGGGTTAAGAAAATCTTGTGTACTATTTACTGGGCAGAGGCACTCAATTTCCCACAATCTAATGCTTTTACCATGAATCTATTCTAGGACGTGGACAAGTTCTGTTTTTATATTGAATGGTTTGAAATCCACGAGATATAAATTCAAATCCCCATGTGCCAGGTGTTCCATGGTTTTCAGTTCTGGGGTGCAGAGTTTGGGAAAACTGTTCCCGAATAGTGAAGTTTCCCAGTTTTATTCGAAATCTCAAATTTTTAACCAAATTCACCCCAAGGTAATACCTAGAAATATTATAATAAAAAAATAAAAATAATACATCTAAATAAGCCCTAGAAATATCAAAAAATACTGGGTCTTATAATCTCCCCACCATATAATAGCACATCCTCAATCTCTACTCACATGTGTCCCTAAGAATTCAAGCCAAAATGTTCTAGCCATTAAGAACTTATATCCACATATCATTCCCATGTCTCCTCCTAGAAACGCCCATATTACCACAAAACATGAACTATTTTTACTGTCTTTCCCCGCAACAATTTCTCACTATGATCCAATACACGTATTAGATGCTCTTCAAAGGAATAATTGGTCTCAACATCAACTTCCACAACATACCAAATGCATATCCCAAATTACAACACACAATAACCACAAGAACACTATCTGACATTGGAAGTTAGACTTATCATCAAAAAATCTTGGGAAATATATAATTCCACCACCACCATGGAACACCTGGCCCTTTTTGTGGAATTTAAATTATTAACTTACATGTTCCTCATTTTCTTTCTGATTATATCACATCCAAACCGTGGTATTTTATTCATGCACTAACTATAGACACATATTTCTCCACCTTTGTAGATTCATTAAAATAAAATTTGAAACCAAAACACCCACCACAACCCATGATTCAATTGCTTCATATACCATAAATCATAGACTAGGCCTTCTTTCCTTACAGAGGAAAAAAACAACATCAACCGATAACCTTTCTCAGCATACCAGGAACGATGTCATGGTAGGGTACATGATCATAACTAATTGAAAGCAAAATAATAATTATTCATTTAAAACAAAAAAAATTCCTCCATTAAAGATCTTACCTCTCACAATGAAAATATAAATAAATTCCCCCAAAAGTCTTTTCCCCCAAGCCCTTCCACGCAGACAGAACTGAGGCGCTATCACTACCCAAACCACAGACATATATGTCATGTCTAACAAAGGTTTAAATAATAATCATCTTAAACTTTTATCATTAGACACCCTTTTATTATTATTTTGTATCATTTTTAGTCGATTTCAAGTTAGCACATTTTTAATTCAATTTCACAAGCTATGAAAAATAATCCAAATTCAAGATCTTTCCCAAAACCTTTTTCTGATGTGTCTAGAAAATGATTAATGTCACACAATAATCTTGAGTACCTAGAATGATGAATGAACAACCAATCACATACCATACTAGGCCATGAGTTAAACCTCAATGAATCGTAGAAGCAAATATCACATCACACTACAAGTGCTTCACCCAAGGTGAAATAATATCCCACTAGAACAAAAAACAACAATAACAACAATACCACCCCATGTAGTTGGGTTCTCTGCCATATATGTTTTAGGTATTCCCATGAATGAGCTCATAGCCAATGTCCAAATATCCATTTTCTCGAATATAAATTTCCCAAATAGTAAGAAAAAAATGAACTAAAAATTAAATGGGGGCTCTAATACAACCTTTTTACATCCCGTCTATGGTGTCATATGCTGGTTTCTAGAGCTAGTTATTCACATGACATCAGGAGTGCCTCCTTATTTTCCAGAGACTGCTGGATAAAATAGAGGTTCTAATATTGATCATGGGGAGCCTATATCCCCTTTTATCAATGTAATACACTAAATAAATAAGAACCAATTACTATAATGAAAAATAAAAAAGTACCAAGATCAAAAGATGACTAAAAATGGGAAATAACATAATTCGATAATAAATTTTTCCCTGATAATGTATGTGCCATTTAATAAAATAAAACTCAAAAGTAAATACTATGACAACTCCCATGCGGATCCCAAACTATATATGGTTCCCTCATCCTTCCTCCATCCCTACATAGGCATCTAACACATAGACTTTTCCCTTGTCTTTTCCTACAAAAATGAAATCTATTTGGGTACCAATCAGGAGGCCAAAGTATGGTGTTAGTATAACATAGTAGGCCATGACCAAGGGTGTCTAAAACAACATCTAGTAAATAATATGTGCACCCAGTTTTATAAAAAAATCTAAAATCTATAATGTAATCAATTTATCCTTATTCAGTGAGTCTTTATATATCCACATAACACTCAGGTTCCCTAGGACACCCGAACTTTTAATACCTAATTCGACCCATGTAGGGGTCCAAAAAATCACTAAGGGATATCAAAAATTTTAATGTACATGTTAACATTGATCATCATAATTTACATTTTAATTTCCATGTGATAATTCAACACCACACAAGGGATTTCACTATCCATTTCATTTCAATTTAATTAATAAGAACACTTGGTAATATAGTCCTATTCCAATACTTTTGGGGCAGCTGCTGTGTCTAGCACCCCATTAGTATTTGGAGCATCAGTCCATGTCTCACACCTCATGGGTATTAGAAGCATTAGTCCATGTCCCATATAATTTACCATTACTTGAATTGGGTGGAGAACACCATGTCTAGAACCCTATGTTTATTTGGAGCATCAATCCCTAGATTATACCCCATTTATCAATCATACATATATATCAGGAGAGTATAATGTCATGTCTTATACCCCATTGGTATTTGTAGTTCATGTCCATGTCCCACACCCCGTTCTCAATAAAACACATATGAATCCCATTATTACCATTCATTATTTTATTTCACATATATCCCAATAACACCATTAATTATTTCAATAATTAATTAAATGAATCAATTCCTTTTACTAATTTAACAATTAACTATTCAAATCAATAACATTAATCAGTTAAAAAAATTAATTAATTGTAATGATTCGCTTAGTTAATTCAACAATTAACTAATCAGATCAACAACATTAATGAATTCAACAATTAATTAATCACATCAGTTCGATTATTTTATTTAAAAATTAACATATCATATCAATAAAAATAATTAATTTAAAAATTTATTAATCACATTAATCTCATTAATTAATTCAACAATTAATTAATCCATATTCAATTAAATTAACAGAATAATCATCTATAATTAATTCACCATGTAATTAATAGAATTCATTCAATAACATCATCCCAATAATCACCATTAAATAATTAACTAATTAATAAACCCAATTCGTTAAATTTCATCATCAAAATAACCCCAATTAATTTATTCAGCAATTAAAAAATCCAATTCAATTCCATTAATTAATTCAATAATTTATTATTTACCTTAAATCCCTTAAATTAATTCACCAAATAAATTTTCTTGGCAGTTCCATTAATTAATTCCTTAATTAATTATTCATAATAAATCCCTTAAATTATTTCCCAAATTAATTATTCATGTCAATTCCATTAACTGATTTCCAAATTAATAAGTCATATTAAATCCCTTTAATTAATACACCAGATAATTGTTCACATAAATTAAATTATTGATCTCCACATTTAAATAGACACCTGGCTCCCATTAATTAATTTACCAATTAATTATTCCCATCAATAAAATTGTTTAATTCGGTCAATAGATAATTACATTACATAAATTAATTAATTCATCAATTAATTAATCCCATCAATCTCATTATTAAATTCAACAATTAAATAGTCATAATACATTCATTAATTAATTCATAAATTAATTAATCCCACTAATTACATTACTTAATTTAGCCATTAAACTGTCAATTTACTTCCATTAATTAGTCCATCAGTTAATTAAACCCATTAATCCCATTATTTAATACAATAATTAAATAACCACATTAATTCCTTTAATTAATTCATCAATGAATTAATCATATGAATCCCATTATTTAATTAAATAATTATGTAATCACATTAATTCCATTAATTAATTCATTAATTTACTAAACCCATCAATCCCATTATTTAATTCGACCAATAAATAATCACATTAATTCCATTAATTAATTCATTAATTAATTAATCCCATAAATCCCATTATTTAATTCAACAATTAAAACATTACTTCCATTAATTAATCAATCAATTAAATAATACCATACATCCCATTGTTTAATTCAACATTTAAATAATCACATTAAATCCATTAATTAGTTTACCAATTAATTAATCCCATTATTTAATTCAATAAACCAATAATCCCACTTCATTCATTAATTAATTCATCTGTTAATTAATCCCAATATATAGTTCAATATTTAAATAATCAAATAACTTCCATTAATTAATTCAACAATTTTTTATTTACACCTATCCCATTATTTAATTTAAATATCAAATAATAAATTTACTTCCACAAATTAATTCAATAATTTATTAAACATATCTGCCCAATTAATCTATTCAAAAAATAATTATTCATTTCAATCGATTCATATTCATTATAATCAATGTTACTTTATTCAATAATTAATTATGTCTAATTCATCAATCCCAAAATAATAATAATTAATTCCATAATCAATTATCCCAATTCAAAAATCACAATAAATCCAAAATTAATTTAACAACTAGTTATCTTAACATAATCAATTCAATATCTCCCTAATTAATTCAGTGACTATTTTTCTAAATCTAAAAATTCAATATATCTATATTTTAAAAAACAATTATTTGTCTTAATCAAACTATTCAATATCATTATAATTAAATCGACAATTAATTATATCAACAGAAAATTCAATATCTCTATAATTAATCCAACAATTTATTATCTAAATAATATAAATTAAATCTCTCTATAATTAACTAATCCGTTAATTATTCCATATTCACAATCCCTTAATTAATTAATTTACAAAATTAATTAATCCAATTAAGAATCCCAATTGTTAAAATAACTCTATAAATTATAAAATTACATACACGTAATTGAAGTCATGACTATGAGATTTAAATAATATACCACTAACCTAGATTCATTGTAGAGAGATCACCTAGGGGAAATCCCAATTTTTAGTAGAGTAAGAACATAGAATGATATCTGAATCTAAAACCTAAATCTAGATAATCCAAATAATGGTCTCATAAATTGAGAACTAGATCTATAATACTAGATCTATATCCACCAAATTATTTCTAGATATAAATAAATTTGATATTAAATTCCCTTATAGAAAGATAGAAGAACTCGAGGAGAACGAGAAAATAATTGTGATGAGATCCTCTTACTGGGATACCAATATTCCATCATGGCTTCAATGCACCATGAATTGTAGTTTGGATAGTTTGAAATCTATCTAGGGGCCTCCTAAATCATGAAATATTTCATAGTGTTGAACTAAGTCTATTTAGGCGTTAATGTAGGGGTTCAAGAATATTAAAAAATATTTTTCAGGTTAATTATATCCCACACATGGTTTGTAGGTAGGGGTGCACCATTTCTTTTTCTATGGCATTGGATTTGAAAAACCATGTGCTATCCATGAAAATCCCCTCCACTATGGTTTTCATGGTCTGCTAGGATGGGGTGCACAATGTGGGAAAACATTGCGCCCATCTTTCATTATTCGTCTTCCTTCGAAAATGTCAAATGTTCACCCAAACGAACCCCAAGGTTAAACTAAAACATGTTATAACAAATACAAGGAAAATTAATACCAATAATCAAGAATGATAAATATTTAATATGATGTGTATCTTACATAGAATAACTACACCATCTCACGACTTTCATAATGAATTATCATTCCATCAAATGATAAGTGTTCTCCGTGTAAATCTTGATCATGAAGTTGTAGCCTACCACCTTCCTATTCAAGTCTGATTTCATATCTTGATCCATGCTAGTGATCTGATGAATATTATTAATTTTATAAACTAATTCTAATATTAAATTTTTTTAAGAGGCATGTGTAAAGAAAATATTTTACATAAAATAGTGGTGAGAAGATTGTAACTGAATGTAGACAAACAAATAGGATGATATTGGAATAAACCATTAGGATGATTCAAAAAAGGGATAAGAACAAGAACAGTGGTAGAGGATGATATAGAAAGATAACTTCCAATGATGGAATCAAGCACTATCTCAATGAACTTCTTCATAATCATTTCATAGGAACTATGATAAAAGAACCCTAGGATGCTTACAGGTACTGAGGCACTATCCGATTTTAGAATGTTAATGGATTTTATGATTTGATCCTCTACTGAATTTTCTTCTAGATACACATTTTTTTAGTCATTAATAGTTATTTGGATGTTACTAAAAATACTTTTATCCACATCTTCTACTACCAAAAATGAATATATTATAAGGAAAATAAGTTAAAATATTGAATTTTTTTGAGGTTGAAATAAGATTATAGGATGTATGATTTTTTAGAGGGGAAAATATGATTATTTTTCGTAGTCATCATATATATGATAAAATATCCATTTTTGGAGGTTGTTATGAGATCCTTGAGTATAAGAGATAACATATGATTATGTATATTGAATAAATAAATTTTATACTTTATGTTCTTCATTAATGTATTTATTATAATTTTTTTTTAATTTTTTGTATTTAATTCAAGACCTAAAGGTAATAATATAATCAATTAGACACCAATCATATATTTTACATTAAAAAAAAATTCTATTTTATGAAAATCAATAATTAGAGTTTTTATTCATTTAATGAATTATTTAATTATGTTATATTTAATATTAAATTTATTTCTATTATTTTGATTTTAGGATTAAATTTTACAAGATTATTATGATTTTAAATTTTTTAAGGTTATTATTTAAATTTTTGTTTTATTATTATAAATTTTCTATTTAAATTTATAAGATTTTACAATTTAGTTAATGGATTTTTATAATGAAAATAATATTCATAGATTCTCATTATTTATATTGATGATTTTTAGGGTAAAAACATCATATATTCGATGTTTAAAAATCTATCTTAGTCAAAAGTATTATGGATGGAAAATTTGAGTAATTAAAAATCATTACATTTCAGGAGATGATGTGAAATTTATTATATATTAGGAAAATAGATTATATATTATATTTAACTAAGTAAAATATTATATATACTAAATTTGGTTCTAAGGAGATAACCCTTATGCATTATTTGTTATTTTATAATAACTTTTTTGTATCTCAATCAAGAAATTGCTTTGTTAAATATCATATTTTTTTACAAATATAACATATTCCTTTGAAACCATGGAAACATTTAATTATCAAACATTAATATTTTATTTAATAATATCACTTTTAAAATTTTAGATTACTATTTTTCATGATTTTAATGTTTTGATTTTCCAAAAAGATAAAATAGTATTGTACTTATTTCCAATCACAATATTTTTTTTCTTGATAATTCATTCAATTTCAACCTTCAAAAATGATTTCAATTATTCAAAAAAATCCTAGAATTTATGATACCAGTATATTCATAAATCTTATAATTTTTTCATAAATAGAACTATGATGTATAATATACACTTTATGTTTTGAATAAATTCCCATATTTCTCACAAAAAATATAACTGAGACATGATAACTCGTATCACGATGTTACATCAATAATAGATTATCAGCATAAAAAAACATTTATTGAGTGGTCATCATCATTGTTCACTACTTGGATCATGTCTACTTACGAATCATGAATGTTTATTATTAATATCATCCAATCCGTTATAACATTTTAGTCACCTGAAACACTGTAAATTCTCTAATAGGTACTACAGTCATATTTTTTATTGTATGGAGTTACCATAGTCTATTAGTTATATTTTTTTCAAATGATCATCATTATGTTAGAAAATTTTACTATTGTGTTTCAATTTTAGTTCATGACTCTGCAAAATTTTCCATTATGAAAACCCTTATGTTTTCATTGAGAAACCTTAATGAAATGGGTATATAAAATCCTATGAATCCTGGAAATCTCAAATTTTCTTAGTTGGTGACCCTTAGGTAATATTTTTATTATTCTTATGTGTCATACATTTTTTTCACTTTAATATATTTTTCAATGAGTCTCCATAAATATCTTCCATATTCCATCTAAATATCTCACATAATATGTTTGATATTTTCATTTTCCAATTACAAATTACACCTCTTAGTTATTTATATTCTAAAATTCACATCTTCTTTGGCTTCTATCTCTAGAACATTATCCTAATTTGATAATGAAACTCTTCATCATTGTCCAATATTTTCTATAACAACTCAATATTTTTTGATATTTTAAAAAATATATTTAATATTTGTGATATTTTATTTTTCATAAAACACTAATTTATGCTTTTATTACACAGAATACTATGTTTTTCTTGTGTTACAAACAATAATGATTTTATCTGACAATATAGGTAACAATAAGTTTAAAACAAACAAGAAATACTATTTAAATTTTATTAATTAATATGAAAGTTATAAACATTACATAAGAATGGTGGACATAAATAGTAATAAACTAATTATAAATATTCAGTTTAATATTTCTTATAAAATAATTTTTTTCCAATTAATTATAAATTAAAATAAACCCTTTTTAAAATACAATGAAAATCATTTTCAAAAAATATATTTTTATGCAAAAAAGTATTATATATATCTATAAGTTATATTTTTAAAAATTTTAATTATATTTATATATTATATATTCCAAAAATATTAACATTCATCTTATATGTTTTTTGTAAAATAAGTAAGAATAAATAAATTTTAAGCTTAAAACATTATTTTCTCTAAAAAGTATTTTAACACCTTTTAACAGAAAAATAGTTTTAAAACTAAATTATGGTTGTTTTAGAAAATGATTTTGATAATATAAAAATCATTTTTAAATTAATATTATAAACATTATATTAGGGTGATATTTTTGGGATCTTTCTTAAAAGATACATTTTTTGAAGAATAGAAAAAATAATAAATTTTAATTGTAAAATATCTTTTCATTTAATATATTCATAATATTAAATTATATTTTTAAATAGTTTTAATGTAACATAATATAAATTTTATACCCATTAATCCAATTTTATTCCTTATAATCCATATTATATTGAATTTGTACATAAAAACATCTCAAAAATTTGATTCTTTCTCTTTAAAGCCCCCTTACTTGTCCCAAATATATGATTTATTTTAATTAAATTTCTTGCACATATGTGAATTGAATTTGGAAAAATATATTGCATATTTGGAATCATAATAATTGATATTATCTAATAATATCCAATTAATTTTTGACCAATATGAATATTGAATGGAGTAAAAATTAAATACCATGGTTAAGGTATAATTGGGATTCCCAGGGGGTTAAACGTGAATGATAATCATGAAAATGACATAAAATACTATCATAATTAATTGAATGAATATATTTGTATCTTTAATATAAAATTATCTGAAATATCTAAATTCCTTACCCCTTTCCTTTAAATATGATATTTTTAAATAAGATTTGTTATTTTTATCAAAATAATTTTTTTAAATTTTTATAGATGAATTAATTATATAAAATGCTTAATAAATTCAAATTTATTATTTTTTTAGTTAAAAAAATTACTAATACTAAAAATAATTAATGTGAGGTAAATTAAATGAGTTATTGTGTTTCATTTTTTTAGATTAACATATCATTTTACACATGTGGGAACATAATATGTTCTGATTAAATATTTGAATTTATTATTTTAATTTAAATTTATTAAATAATGTCAAAATTTACATTAATACCATGTTATAAAAAGTGATATTCTATTAATTTTTTTAAAAAAATTACTAAAAATACTATTAAATTACAATTAATTTTTAAATGCTAATTTATATCAACTATGGTCCATTCATGGACCTATTTCTCTATTATAATGATATATTGACCATTAAATAGTAAAAATAGTTTAAGCCTGATTAAAGTTAAACTGGTGTTTTTTGGGTGTTACTTGCATCTGTGTTAAAAATAATTTGTAAAACTCAAGGGATTTATATTTTTGAAATTATATGTTATATTTAGATTTTGTGGGTCCGAATTATCTAATAATATGCACTCAAATTTATCCTTAATATCAAAACCAGACCCAATGGGTCTATACCGCGACTCCCAAAGCTCGCGTCCAATAGGCCAGGTGTTGGCGACTAGCGTCATGTATTAATTTCACAAACATGGGAGGCCTTAACATAAGTATATATAACCAGACACATATCTAATCCTATACGATGCTGAAATGTAATAACAGCTGAACAACTTTGAATTGATGCATCCAGACCCCAAAACTAGAGTATGATAAGAATTTAAGTAAAGTAAACATGTTCAAATTCAAACCCAAAACAATGAGTTTTAAAAGAATGCCAACATGAAAGTAATACAGGGGTTACTGTAACAAATTCCATAAGTACACACCTTAGTCTGTCTAATCTCACCAATCCCCAATTGTTCATGGTCCGTCTATGAATCTCCCAAATTATCTGTCATTTATAGAAGACACGACATCTGTAGGAAAATCTCGTGAATGGGTAACTATAAAAATACCCAGTAGACCATATTGAAACCATTAATCCTAAAATATTATTTAGATTCAGATCTAAATTTTCATATATATGCAACAAATATAACAACTATATCTAGAAAATCTAAACAAAGACACACAATTTAAATGATGTCACAAATGTAATGCTTGCCTAGGATTACAGCTTGACGGTGGTACAAAGGACTCATTCAGGGGAACACAGTCTTGATTTTTATGGAATTGATGATTTACATCTGAGTAGTAATGATTATCGAGTATTTATATTAGAATTACATGTTGAATCTGTGAAGAGAAAAAGTACATCAATGATGATCGCTCCTAAGGGAATGGGGTATACAAATAGCTCAATCTGGATTAACCAGCTATGTAGTGGATTAGTGATTGCATAGTATTGGTCATGATGATACCAAGAACAAAACATACTAAACAAATATGAATAGAGGATCTCACTCCAGGCCTCACTAAGGGATTCTAGAAACTCAATCCATGAACTCCTGCTAAAGGGATCACTATCATATGTGCATGAGGAGATTCCATAATAACCCATAGGGAATGGATATGGGGAATGAAACCTACCAAAAATAATCCATGATTTGATAAAAAGGTATCCATTCATGTTTTTATTAGTATACCACATGTATTAGGGTTAAACGTTGTACCCCTTTGACTATGGGTCATACCTATGTGAACAAATCATGTCCCATATCTGTCTAATAGTACATGATGTTTTGGTTACCGATGTACTCTACCTACATACTAGTATAATAGTATGCCTATATACAATATTCCATTCCAAGTCTATGTTGGAGTACATGATGTTTCACCTGCATGGGTACTCCATCCCTTGTCTGGGTACCCTAAAAGTCAAATTCTTACCCACAAGGGAGAGGTTATACATCATGTGATCCTTAACTTCCACATGAAACCCTAGCTGCTGCTAAGATGTTCCCACATAGTATGTGGCATTGAGTTATATGACATGTATAATAGAAATTTCTATATTCCTAGATATGGATTCCATGCATCTTCTCCAGTGATCCAAACACCATTCCAACTATTACTCATCCAAAAATATGAGGAAAAAATTCATCTGATCCTTGTCGTCAACGAGCAAAATCATCTGGCTCTTTGATTCATTCAGAAAATTCTTTTGTAGAATTTTCTTCTTCACACAACAAAGAGCATAAATTTGGGTATCCAAACCCTTAAAATCCACCTCTTTTTCTATCATCACACCACCATCATGTTGATCAGATCATAGGTCTAAAATATCAAATCATTACACCAAGAAATAATTACGCAATGATCAGTTCCTTGGTGGATGTCGAACCACAAGACAAATGAATAATACCTATGACGAATAGAGAAAATGGGAATAAATGGAAATCAATAAAGATGAGGAATGAACATAAAAAAATATTCATGTTGGCTAGGATCCTTCACCATTTTAATGATAATAAAACAATAAAATTATCATGAATAAACTATCCTAAAATTATACCACAAACAACCCATCCTGAAACATGCATGATTCATGAATCAATTTTTTTTTCAATAGATTCATTTTCATCATAGAAATTATGAAAATCGGAGGAATACCATAATAAAAAACATTTTACCTTGATTTGGAATGATTTTTGTTGAAGAAAAAATGTATACCATGATTTTTGGAGGGATCCATTGATTCTACCTCACTCTTGTCTCCGATCACTAATTTGGTCATCATCCGCCAAGGAAATATCATTTTGTGGATTTAAAATGGCTCTATTGACCTCTAGGTTTCTGTTGCTAAACCTTTGAATTCCCCATAAACATTTATTTAATGAATTTTTAGGTTCTTCCATCGTGAAAATTAAATTAAATATTTAATTTTTATTCATATCTTTTCTTGAGAGTAATTTTCTACAAACTCCCCATGATGATTACGTTTTGGTCGCACGTAGAAAAAAACTCACATTAAAAACTCAACGGTGCCCTCATATTTATGATTTGGGACCCCAGTTTAGAGTTTATTACCATTTTTCATGTAAACTAATTGCTCGTTCTATTTAATATATTAAATATGTTTCAAAAAAATCGGGCAAAACTAGATTCATAATCAAATGTCTCCTTAGAACATGGTCTCTAAAATAATTCATACAATATCAAAAAAATAATAATTAAATTTTCTAGTCATTAAATTCTTGCCACATTGGGGATTTATGTTCTTGAAAATAATAAACAAGGGTTAAACAAAGATACATGGGTAGTAAGCATGAATATGACCTTTGTGATCACACGTTCCCTCCTAAAGATTCATGTGCTGCCACCAGAAACACACTAAAAGAATTTATTGTTAATAAAGGATCCCTTCCTTCTGATCCTAAATCTCTACCGATACTCAGCAAAGGTAGAAAAATTCTTTATTTTCATCATTCCTTAATATATAACATGTCATGGGTCCGGAATGTACCTTCTCATCTATGACACATGGAAGATGTCAAATAACCAGTCTAACTACAATGGTAGAGAGAAGAGGTACACCACCTCCCTAACTCTAAAAAACATATGGAAAGGGCCAATGAATCTCAATGATTAGTTACCACCATGTACAAATCTTCATAAACCACATTAATATAAAACCCATAGTAACACCTAGTCTTCCTCTTAGAAATAAAATGGCCTCCTTCGTCTATCTTTATAATACTTTTGATGGCTCTGTGTAGTTTTAATCTAATCTTGTATGATCTAAAACTTCACGATAGTTTCTGAAACCAAATATATGGACCTTGACTTCCCAATCACCAGGGTAAGTCTTTAAAAGTGTTGATTTATAGGATAAAAATACATTACCTATAATGGTTCCATACCAATGGTGGAATATAACCTACTGGTTTACACAAACTCCAGAAGTGGTAGGTGATCCTCCCAAATATGGCTAAAGTACAACATGAAAGATTACATCATTTTTTCATAACCTAGATGAACCACTCATTATGGCCATCAGTTTGGGGGTGAGAAACTATGATAACCCATATCTAAGTCCCAAATTCCACTTGAAATTCATCCCATAATCGCGATGTGAAGCAAGTATCACTATAAATAATGATCATCAATGGAACTCTATGGAGTCGAAAAATCTTCTGTATGTAGAGGTGTTCCAAGATCTCTACTAAAATTAGTTCCCAAATAACTAGGAAGTGTGCTGGCTTGGTTTGTGGGTCAATGATTACCTAGATGGAACTGCATCCCCTTGAAATTTGTGGTAATCATATACCAGAGTGTACAGATATACCCTCACACTTCCACTTGGACAACTTAATGGGATGAGCTAAACCCGCTGGACCTTGCTTCTTATCTATCACTTTCTGTAATGTAGTTTATCAATAGATGAACTATGAATTTCCATTCTCCATCCTTATACACCAAAACTAATGTCGAAGGTCATGATACATCTTTGACCCACCGTGATGTACCACCAAAGGAGATATATGAAACTCATTCAAAACCTTCCACCACAACATCATTGGAACAATTGTGCATCCTCTAAAGAGAATGGAAACTCCACACCTTTATGCATCCTTTAAAGAGAATGGAAAACTCCCCACCATTTCAAAATCCAATAAGAGCATGTCTCGTGGATATCTATGTATGTTGGGTGTCATGGTCAGTATTCCCATGCTACACATCCTTGAATGACTACAAGAGAAGAAGGGTGACAACAATATATTGTAGGTAAGTTTCCACATATCCATCCCCAAAGTATAATTGTAATGATTCCATATTCTATAACGTCTCATTCATCAACTGCGAACAAGATCACCAGCTTAGAGAATATGCTACCATGCTTCCCTTCTTATAATAATAATCAATTTCAATGTCATAATCATAGATAAACACTATCCATAGCCATTTTCCTGTGTTATAATCCTTCTAAGAGAATATATACATGATAATATTGTTATTAGAATAGAGGTTAAACCATTCTCTCATCATTTAATGTCTTAACAACATTAGTGTAAAGACTACCATTCCTAAATCATGATCATGGGTCATGTAGTTACGCTCATGTGGTCTCAACTGATGTGAACCATAGGTAATCACTGCTTGCATCTACATTATAAAAACCCAAGAAAAATTTTATTGCATAGTAGATCACTTCGTACTCAACACCCTCTTCTGAAAATTTTAATATGAGAGCACACATCAAACTCTACATAAACTATAGAAAACCCAACTGGAACTGCTATTTCCAAATTAAATATTTCCCCTTTTGATTCCAATAAGTAATGTGTGTTGAAATACTGTATAAATCATGTATGAATATTCTGTAATAGCCTTCCATCCCATGAAATCTTTGTGTACATGTATTTCTCTAAGTAAGATCCCATGAAAAAACTACTTTGACCATGGATGATTCCACTTCAACTTCTCTGGTTAGTTAATGTGTCCCAAAAAGTTCACCACTTGAATCGATAACTAGTACATCGAGAGCTTCCCATATGGATGGTACTCTCAGAGTACATCCACAAACATCCTAAAGTTCTTCATATTCTCCTTAAATTTTGAGTACATAAGGATTCCATTAATTAATAATAACATAATCCAATCTATAAAATACTGAAAGATCATGTTCATAAGTCACATGAAAACTGTTGGAGAGTTCATCACACCAAAGGACATACCCAAGTACCCCTAGTGACATAAAAATATCTAATATTTATATTTCATATATCATTATCTTGTAATCATAACTCAGGTTTTCCCTATCTAATTCAAACCTTCTACAACCATCAAGCCCCACTCAACTAATCAAAGAGGATATCAATCCTTGCTAGTGGATACATGTTCTTCACAGTCTCCTGGATCAAGAATCAGTAGTCCCACATAACCTCAAGCATCTATTTTTGTTCTTAGAATCAAAACTAGAGCTTACCAGGGAGAAAAACTATATCTAACAAATGCCTTCTTCTTAAAGACCTCTAATATCACCCTCATCTTGTGAAGCTCTATGGGAGATATGAGATATGATGTCACATATATTAGTGTAGTACAAGGGTGTAGATCAATGAAGAATTATATTAATCGGTGGGATGGTAATCCTGGAACATCCTCTGGTAACAATTCCTTGTACCTTTCCACCAATGTATGAAACTATAATCTCATTGTGAAACCCTACAATTTTGTGAAATATATTATTTTAATTAATTAATTCTTTATTTATATTTTTCATTTCACACAACACTGAATTAATATTTTGTTATACGAAAGAACTAATTGTGGCTTAATTTATATGCAACACCAATTTATGATTATTCTATACGCAACACATAGATTGTCTTTTGTTACACACCACTAAATTTGGATTTTGTTACACACAATAACGAGTCCCTTTAGTAACTTGTGTTACATGAAAGGCCACGATTTTGTGAAATAAAATATAATATTATTGATATTATTAAAATATTATTATAGTTACAACATACGTGTTATAATGGAAGTTATTTATAAGGTTAAATAATTTGTGAATTTATGATATACACATGTGTAAAAAATTAATCCATTCATTCTTAGTCATTTATAAATGAATATATTAACTTTCGTAGAATGAAGAAATTCATTTATTAACAAAACAAGTTTTTATATAGAGTGAAAATTATGTCTCAATAATATAATGAAACAGCCATTGATTGATTTTTTCAATAAAATTTATATATTATATGTTCAATAAATATTTTTTATAATCATCCTATATACTTTAATGGTATTATATATGAATAAATGCATTTTTATGAATGCAAATATGCATTTTTCAAAAATAAAACTAAAATTTCTTGTAATGGTGAACCAATTTTAAATTTTATTTTTGAATTTTTTTTAAATTTTATTAAAAAAAATAATTCATTTGATTAATTTGAATAAAAAATATTACATTGGGTGAATTTCTGATCTTTTTTCTGTGTTGATTCATTTTTGGGATGAATAATGAGAAACAATGAATCTTAAATCAAAACAAAATTTTCACCTATTTTATTTATATATATAATTTATATTTTAGATTGATTTTAATTATTATTAATATATATAATACATAAATTAGTCAAATTTCTTTTGTTTTAATTGATTTAACAATGAAATTAAGCATAAAAAAAATTCAGATGTTGGAACATTCTCACTTTAAAAACCCACATTGTCGTCCTATCTGTATGATTAAATTTAATTTAATTTCTAACTATATTGTGATTATAACTATTAAAATTGGATTTTATATTTTTAATGATGATAATTTATTATTTATAAAAATGTAAACTATGTTTTTTACCAAAAATATTAGCAAAATCAATTAAAATTAAATATAATGATGAAAAGAAAAATTACCATAACAATAGACCAAACATTTATCTTAAGGGCCAATATGACTTAGAAACATTTAAAAATACATTTTATATCCATATTAATACCCTATACATCCTTTTATAAAATTTGTTTCATTATTGGAGCCACACTAAATTAGGAAAATCTAGCTGATATTCCCTTTTAAGTAATTTACAAGAATACCACACCTCCTCCACTATAAAAATGAACTTTCTCCTCCCACTTATTAACACTTCTCAATCCCATTATCTGAAAAAAAATCATCAAAAATAAGAATAAAAATCCATCAATTAATTTGGTAAAACTATATTTGGGTATAAATCCAACCAATAAATACCTTTGGTACAAACTAAGAGTATTTTCCCAAAGAAGAGGTAACATCCATCCTCAATCACCTTTGTTTTATTTTCATTTTCCACCCATAAAATATTATTATTACATGATTTTTTACTAAAATTACTTTCTCAAATATACTTATTTTTTGTTATTCAATGGTTTTAACCTACAAATACACTTACTTCCATCTAATATGTAACAAAATTACCATTATTGTGTATGGAGAACTACCACCTAACAAAACGATGTTATTAGTTTTTCCATTACCACTTCTCAAGGTTGGAAATTATGATAGAAACTATATTTTTATATGATATATAAGAAAATTGTTATGTATTTATGATTATTTAACTATTATATAATCACATCCCTTCTTACTTTCCATTTTATGTAAATACAATAAATTCATTTGTGGAATTGTGGACTATCGCCTCCTCAAAGAAATTTCATTCATTCACACATTACGTGAAATTTATTAAGGATGGGTTTAGTGAAATTATATAAAATATATTAAATAGATATTATAAAATAATAATATTATATATATTTGTGTATCTCATTTACATTTATTTTCAAAACTACAATAAATTGGAAACAACAGTCATGTGTACATACGGCCAACCGTCTCTGTGAACGGTGTATTCCATTTCACATGTGTATATTTTATATATTATTATAAATAAATATATATGGAATATACATGGAATATATATGAAATATATATATCATTATTTATATTGTATAAATTTATAAATCATTGTCTATGTATGAGTGTCATGAATAAAAAGCCAAAACATATATGGGAAATAATGGAGATATTACCTGAAACATAACATTAACAAGGATTTGTTAACAAACAGGTAATATAAAGTCATAAAAAAATATATGGCATGATATATAATAATTTGATTCTTTTTATGATGTATAATAAATTTATATTTCTTATACAGAGGGTTTGAACATGTATGAAGCATGTCAAGAAATAAGGTAGATGAATTTCATCTCACTTTTTATATCTGTGAGATACATGCCTTATTCACCACTCATTTATTTTGTTTATTATATACATTTGTAGAATTTATTTCTTATTTCATTAAATTTTATGTATTAATCTATCCATTTTATTATCTTTATTTTATAGGATTTATGGTTGAAAATGTTCCAAATTTGTAATTTAATTTATGTGTCAAGTTTCCTCTTTGGGATACATGTCATGTTATGCAGCTATATTTTTCTATGGGGTGTATATACTACCCCTTGACAAGCTATATCATGAATATATTTCATTGAAGATATTTCATGCTTCATTAAATGTTATTATATCAAATATATTATGATTCATGGTTACCAAAGTGGCAATAGTTTACTTTTATAATCTAATTTTTTATCAGGATTATTTACGATTATACTTAAATTAAGGAAATATTATGATCCATAACTCCAAAATACCAATGAATTTTATAACCCTCTCATTATACACGATATATTCATGTATTAGTACCATTTTTATGCTCTTTGTAACTTTATATAATTGACTGATTTTTTTGAAAATCTTACTTTATCTATCCTTTTGGTCATAAATCCATGTTCATTCAAAACCATGTCTTCTAAAAAAGGGTTTTCAAAAAAGTTTTATGCTTAAAAATTATTTCAAACATTTTCAAGCCCTATTTTTGTAAGGAAAAATATTTTAAATTGCTTTCATGATTTTCATATAATTTTTAATTGTATTTTTAAAGTAAAAGGAACTCTAAATGTTTTCCAGATTCCATTATTGGGTTTTAATGATATTTTAAAAGAAAATGTTTTTCAAAATGATTTTGGATTTAAAAATTATAATTCATTAAAGAAAAGTTATTTTCATTAAGAAATGTTTTAAATGAAATTTAAAATAACTCTTTATTTGAAAACTATTTATGAAATGGCTTTATAAAAAAAATTCAATGAAAGACAACATGTATTAAGAAATGTTTCATGTGATATTTCAAAATCATTATCTATATATTATTAAATAATTTTTTATGGTTTATTCTTTATTGGGGATACTATAAATGAATAAAATTAATATTATTTCTTTAATGGTTTATATTTTGATGGAATGACATTTATGAAACCCATTTCTCTTCAATAAATTATATGATTTTGAAACCCACATATTTTCTTGGGTTATACATTGATGACATGATTATAATACCTATCTAATTTTAATTAGAGATGATATAAAGAAATTTTTTTGAATCCCTTTTATTTTCATGGGTTATTATATGAGGTTTATGAAACCCATTTTTATTTTGTTAGTGATATTTTGAATGTTTTATTTTCTTCTGGAACAGTTATGTATGATTTTATTATGTGATGTATGGGACATCCATATACCTCCAATAAATTGGTTACTGATTTATATATCATGAGATAATGATTGGTAAAAATTCTAAAATCTTGATCCAAAATGAGAAACATGTGCGTCTTGATACAAAATGGGAAATAGGTGTGTCCAAACACATGATGGGATGATTGGGAATCCGAATCCAATATGGGAATATGGGGAAACAAGATCATCTATAGGAAGATGGGGAAACCCAATCCAATATGGGAGGGTAGGGAAACCTTATCCACTATGAGAATTTGGGGAAACCTGATCCCTTATTTGGAGTGAACATTGACATGGGATGATAGTGTTTCCCTCCCAATAGGTGTAGTCCCCATATAGTGTCGTGATATGTTTCTTGGAAATGATCCATTAATTATGGGGAACAATGTTACAGGTTTATGTGTATTCCAAAAATATTATGCCTCAGTTTTTTGACCTGATCAAATGATTTATGTTCATGATTATATTATGATTCATGTATTACGAAATTCCGATCATTATGTCATGTCTTATGATTATGATGTTTCTATGCAGGGGATGATCTTATAATGTTATGATAATGTTCTAATACCCTTATTATCATGTTATGCAAACATATATCACTTTTTAACCCTTAATGAGCATCTAAGATCACCCCTTTATTATGTTTCCTTTCCTTAGGTTATGAATAAAGTTTTAAAGTAGGATTCATAAAGGGACATATATTTATGGGAGATATTAAATATATTAACCAAGTTATAATATTAAGTTTCCATGTTTCTAGATATATTAATCAATTATGGTCCTTGGAAATATATTTCTATAATGCAATGAATATTCATCTAAAATGGTATAATATCTATTTATGTTAATCTTTGGACCCTAAAGTTGGTATTAGAGAAAAGGTTTAGTCAAACCTTTTATACTAGCATAAGAAAACTTTTGTGAGATCCCTATGGATATTTCAAAGGATATGTACATGGATGACTCTAAGGATAAGTCTAATGATGAGTTAATGTATAGGTAAATGTCCTAGAATTTTGGTAAATGATAGAGTGAGTGGTTTCCTTGAAATTAATCCCTTCCAAGATAAATCAACTATATGTCAATCTGGAATATATGTACATAGGGGTGGCAATCCTGAAACCACTGTATTGTGCTAGACTCAATTGGAAACTAGTACACAATAGTAGGACATGTTGCACCTTTGAGGGATATTCATTGAAAATTCATAAACTCTTTACAAACGATCATCAAGGATATAAATAGAATATGATTATTAATAACCAAGGATAAAATAAAAGTATCATAGATTAAAGATTATGTGTAATTATTTAGACATCCTAAAATCATATTTTTCTGATTGTGTGGTTTTATACTATAAAAATATTCACTCAAACTATTCATTTTGGTTTTATTAAATAATGGGAACTAGACGGAAATAGGTTACAATATTATGTTTCAGATGAGGAATGTAAGGGAATGATGAAATTTGATCTCCTAAGTGTAAATCTCATGAATTGAATGAAAAAGGTCTAAGAGTATTAGTGTTACTGCTGAAGAAAAAGGGACCCCAAATGACGTATTAAATGTATGGGATTTTCTATCAACATTATTTTCATTAAATTTATAATGAATGACTTGATTTTGGTAGAGTAACATTAATACATGATTAACATTTCATATTATAGGAAAAGGCGATTAAGGAATAAGATTATGAATCTGGAGAAATGGATTACAAATAATGTTTGATGATTGAAGTGTATATGTATATGGATTGAAGAATTATGTTATATGAATCAAGAATTATATGTTTTACATTATGGATTATCAATAATATATTGAGTGATTCTAATGAACCAGGAAAAAGATTTAATTGAAGTGTGATATTTTGATTAATGGAAGTTAACCCTTAATGTGTATCATATGAAGAGAAAATTGTGGCTATCATGGATAAAGTGATGATTGACATATATAAAGTATAATGGATATTATTTTTTAACATTTAATGAATTATTTAATTAAAGATGAAGTGGACTATGCCATTATGGATGATGTTTAAAATTTCTTTGATATATGGAATATATCGAGTAATAATTGGAATTAGAAAGTGTGCATATTTTCCAAATGGATTAAGAGTAATTTTGGTTATTAGCATGTTCGAATATAATATATGTTTAGGGTATTAACATGATTATCATGTCACAACCAAATTTTATTTTGTGATATATGGGTGACCAATTTTAATCTGATTTCATATACTTCTTACTAATGTTTAATATTTTCATATTTTTAAGGGTTATAAGGTTACCATTTTTTGAATGATTAATTTCAACATTGGATGAATTTTGTGAGGGCATAGTATTATCTCACCAAATGAGGATTTTTGAATATGAGAAAAAAATTTCTAACCACTTTGTTTTGGTGGTAACTCAAGACATAGGGGAAGACTTATCATGGATTGCATGAATTGTTAGATATTTAGGAATGAAAACTTTACATTCGTTTCGGGATAAAGAGTTGATGTGTAAATTGGTCAAGACACGACCAAAGGGTAAGATTTTAATTATGAAATGGAATGGAATAAAGTAATTATATCTTATTGTGGAAAAAATATTAAAAAATTAGGGAAAGGTTATTGGAAATAAATATTGTCCTAAAATCATAATTTTTTATAATTTCAATGGCCTCTTTCATCTTTCTTCACTTTATGGATTTGTGATCATTAACTTTCTCTGGATCACCTAGTTTATTGTGATCAGTCATCTTTAGCAATACCTATGATTATTTACACTTTTCTACATTTCTGTGGTTTTGCTTCCCACCAATGTCCTCTAATGTGGAAACCTAGTTATGTGTTACTTTGGGTGTCCAATATGATTATAACATTCCCTTCTTAACATAAGTTTTAATATTCATTTTTACAAAGTCGGTTTCTAGGAATGAGAATTTCCAATATTAAAACATTGAAAACCAAGATGGATTTTAAGGTAGAAATTAAATTTATGGGGGGTAGAATCTAACACCATGTAATGTTTTGAAATATTTGTTTTCTAATTAATTTAATCTTTTTGATATTTTTTATTTCACACAACCCTGAATAGACCTTTTGATATTGGAAATCACTATGTGTGGATTCCATTATGCCAAACCCCAAGTCACGATTACAAAATAAAAACACTTAGATTGTCATGAAGTATATGAACCACTATGATTGGATTGTATTACACACAATAATGAGTCCCTTTTATATCTTGTGTTACCTATAGGGCTGAGTTCTACAAAACTAAAATATACTAATAATGAAATTATTAAAATATTATTATAGTTACCACATGGCCATTAGAATGGAAGTTATAAATAATATTAACTAAATTTTGAAATTTTTATCTAAGCATGTACATAAAATTAATCTCTTGGTTGTTAATTGGTTTGAAATTTTTGAAAGAACTATTTGATAATGAATAAATTCATTTTTTATTAAAAACTATTTTTCTACATTTAAATGAAATTGTATCTCATTAAATATAATAAAACAATATTGATAATATTTTCAATAAAATTTACATATTATATATTCAATAATTATTTTTCATAGTCAGGCAATTTATTTTAATGTTATAAAATAAGAATAAATCCAATTTAATGAATAAAAACCATTTTTTAATAGGAAAATTTACTACCATTTAATAGAGAACCCATTTAAAATCTTATTTTGAAGATTTTTTAATTTTTATCATAAAATATAAACTTCATTTTTTGAATATTAATATCAAAATATACTTTTTTGATTTTTGGTAGTTTTCTGAGATGTTTCATTTTTTTTGATGAATAGTGAAAATACTGAATTTTAATTCCAAAATGGTTTTCCTATTTTTTATCCATATAGTTAAATTATATTTTAGCATTTTTTTGAAATTTAATTTGATAAATTTTAAATCAATTAATCCAATTTAGGTAATTTTAATCAATATCACCCTAAAATTTAATATAAAAACATTTTAAAATTTTGTACAATTTTGCATTAATAACCCGCTTTTTCACCCCACCTACGGGAATAAATTTAAATCAGTTTCTGCCACATTTTTGATTAAAATTTTGAAAAATTGATTCTATATTGGTAATTAGAATAATTTATAATTTATAATAATATCAAATTATTTTTTACCATAAATATTAGTGAAAGTGATTAAAATTAATTATAGCGATTAAGAGAAAATTTTGGTTAACAAAGGATTAAATTATATTCATAAGGGGAAAATGACATGAAAACTTGTTGAAAATCCATTTTACGCCCATATTTATAGTATATTCCCCTTTTTCTATAATTTATACCATTTTTGGAGCTACCTTACAATGAGAAAATGGGGGGTGAAACACCTTTTAAAAACATTAACAAGATTGTCACTCCTCCTCAACTAAAAATAAAAGGTACTCAACCCTACAACTAATTCACCCCAATAAAGCCCTTTGGATAAAAAAATATTTTAAAATAATCCCCAAAATTTTGTCCCATATTCCTAGAAGCCTCCCTTTTGGAATAAATCAAACCAACGAATCCATTTGGTGAAAACCAATAATTGTTACCCAAAGAAGAGGTAAAATATTTCCCCAATCTCCTTTGTTTTATTTTCATTATCTACCCCTAACCTATTATTATTCCATAATTATATAATAAAGCCATTATCCTACATAAACTAAGAGGTTTTAATTGTATGTTTTTTACCTACCCCTATACACACTTTCTTCTAATGGGTAACAAACATACTATTCTATTGTACGACAAACTACCGCCTAACAAAACAATGTTGTTAGTTTTTTTCCATTCCCACCTATCATTGTTGGGAATTGAGATTTAATATCAATTACTATAAAATATATATGATATTTATAATGTATTTATGCTTCATGAATTATTATATAAACACATACCTTAAATATTTATATTTTGGAAAAACATGATATATTTGTTTGTAGAAGTGTTAACTAAAACCTCTTCAAAGCAATGTGATTAATTCACACTCTACATGAAATTTTTTATGGATGAGTTTTATAATGGAACATAATTTACATCCATTGATATTAATTCAAAATATAATAATATTCATTAAAAACATAACAAAACCCTGAAATGACCATATATGTTAAGTGTATTTGGAAACTGGGAAACATAAACAACTATTTCATAAGACATCTACATTGTCTCCGCCATATCCGTTCATATATAGGCCCATTTTTTGATAAATATTATGAATAATACTCTTCAAAATCAAGGATAATAGTCATAATAAAGGGTGATATCAAATGATGATTAAGGGTAAACAATGGAGATATCAATCATATCATAATCATAAGATATATAAGCATATCATTTGAAAATATATTCTTGTATATGAAATTATAGTATATCATGTCATTGGATAAATCCTAAAAGTGTATAATGAATCAATTAACATATTCCCAAAAGTAATAACATAAGTCATTGATATTTTTTGCGTACTCTTAAGTATAGAAAAGTATTTCATATTAGTCAAGTCTCGTTGCTAAGGCTATCATAGTAGACAAAGTATGTTATGGAATTGGTTTTACATTCTCTTCCAGCCATGTATTATAGAACCGAGATCATTTCCCATTCCGAAACAATCTATATCATGAGATATAAATATTCACACCATTAGTTTTAGGAGGATATAAGTTCCTCCCATCTCATAATTAAATAATATTTATGTGTTTCACAAAATCATAAACCCTCATCATATAATAACCCATAGAATAAAGTGGGTTTCTTAAACATCATTCCATAATATCATTATCTATATAAAACAAATGGATTTCATAAATATAATTACATTATATACATAATCTCCCATACGAGTAATTGAAATAGTGTACATGAAAAATAACATTATTAAAAAATTCCATCTTAGATGGAAAATAAATTTGATAGAACACCTAAAATTAATTCTTTATTTAAAGAATCGTTCCTTTTCAAAAGATTTTGTTTTCTAAAAAATCCAAACAATTTTAAAATAAAATAATTTCTCGGAAAATAAACATTAAATAATGTAAATTAATCTTTATGTAAATATGATTTTATGAAAACATAAATACACTTCTTGGCATATAAGTAAATATAAAATAATCTTCTCATACTTTTTTGAATAAGTCAAAAAGTACCTCGTATCTAAAATGTCAAAAGATTCCAATAATATTATTTAATAAAATTAACCAATGGGAAAAATTTAATTGAATAAAATTTATAATAATTGATAGAATATTATGGTATTTATATTTATGATACAAGGACATGGATGATAAATGTAACCATATAAACAATCTCGGATAATTAAAAGATTGTGAAATTATCCATTACCTTAGGTCTGATATCCTTTTATGTATCCAAACCTCTAGTATAATGATTTGAATAATGATATTGAATTGTTATAGAATCATATTCAATTTTTATGATAACAAATATTATCATATTATCATCATATTGTTTGTAACATTTCATTATTACTTCTTATTAAGGTGTAAATGACTTAATTTTCTTACGCATGTTTTTTCGAATAAGATCCTATTATTCTTTATAGTTTATAGTTATACCATTTCCAGAATGATATTAATAAAATATATATCATATTTATTCAAAATATACATATATATAATCATGCTTTAATGGATTTCATATAGAATTAATTGCATCACATCATGGACATGGTAGGTCTAATGTACGCACGAGTGATGATATGATTCCTTAAATTATCAAACGGCATAAAATTGAATAATATACATATTTTTTCATAAAAATTACTTATTTAAATAATAATATATAGTTATTATTTCCAACATTATAGCAATCCAAGTAAAGTGGTGGTAAAAAATAGATTACACCACCATGTCACTACAGAAAAATACCATTTCACGCCAGTTTTTTTATATGGAAGAGCTTTAAACTACCACCTTATGCTTATGTGATGGTTTCAATAAAGTGATGCTAAATTTTGTTTCTATATACATTACATAAAAATCTACTCGATTTAGTGGCGATTAATAGTAACTATCATAGAGGATGAATTTATCGGTGGTTTTTGTGGTTTTAGTGGTGGTTAAAACCACTGCTAAAAAATTATTTTCATCCAAAAAACCACCAATAAAACAATGATAACCACCATTAAATAATAATGTAATATGAAAAATATTTTGTGGTAGTTTTAAAAACTGCTAAATTATTGTATTTAGCAGCAGTTTTAACCGCCGTAGATAACAACACACTGAAATTGTAACTATGGTTAAAACAATAGCTAAATATAATACATTTATTTCGTGTCGGTGAAAACCCCAAAAAAAGCATGATTTACAAAAAAACAGTTGATTCTACAGCCCTAATAAAAGTTCCCAGAAAAAAAAACCATTCTAATTTCACATTCACATACATCCCACATCCAAAATAATACCAGAATACAAACATTTTCATAAGAATAACATGATAAATACTTAAAATAATAGGTTATAGAACTTTTTGGGTACATAAAGTTTAATCTAAGTACTTGAAGTGTCACATTTTGATGTAGTGGTTTTACAATCAATGATAGAAGTTGATCTTGAGTATGTTGATGTATTTGTGTATCTATCACAACTGAGGAATTTAATCGATAGTAGATGTTTTAATAGGTTGTATCGGAATTAAAGGAGAATCATTTTAGAGATCTCTCACTTAGCATTTCCAATGACCATAGTAACCAAAAATGGATTCACGTTTGATTGTACATACTAGTGTGAGGATGATTCTATAGTGATGAAGAAGTGGTTGTTGTTATCTTGGAAACTAAGAATTATTGAGCCTAATGTTGGACATGTAGTGAAATATGATGCATATGGTTCAGTCTTAGGATATGTTCTGATGTAAAGTGATAAATTAGTCACTTTGGATTTCATTAGCTTTTAACCATCAAGATGAAATACTCTAATTCTGTATTTTAGATTGATGTTGTGGTCCATGAATTGAAATGGTCGTGACAGAACCTCTTGGGAGAGATATTTGTTTGGTACTTCAGTACCTAATGTGAATATAAGATTTTATCATTGTATGGACATAGTCTTTATCAGAAGAACTTCATAGAGAACATGTATATGTTTGAAATCAATAAATATTATTCAACTAGAAGTGGGAATGTAGTTGTAAATGCATTGGGATAAAAAACGTAGGATATCGGAGAATAAGTTTCATTAGATGAATAGAATATCTTAAATTCACATTAAGACTAGTTGGTTGGTGTAGTTGAGGTTTTATGGGAGGCAATGTGGGTATCCTTAGATATGATTTCATCATTGGTTAAAAATGTAAAGAAAAGTTAGAATATTGTTCTGGAATGTATCAGGATGGGTGAAAGGATTGAAGAATGTGACAATATTTCAGGATTGAATTTTTATATACATGGAGTATTTATGGTATGTAGCATAGTAATGGTCACATATTTTATGAGAGATAAGTTTATGAGATCCTATAATGCTTTGAAGTTGGATTTTCACCTAGGGCCGACCATGATATATAATAATGAAAATTAGAGGTTCGGGTGGCCCTCTATAGTAAGAGACATTGCAGGCTTGGTTTCCCATTGATTAGCATGTCTAAAAATTATCACCGAGTGTTAGAGTGGATTGTTGAAATGGGATGTTCACCCAGGGTCAACATGATTTACCTCATAGTTTTGTTAATTATAATAGAAGTCTATGAGATGTTAGTTGATGTTTGGAATAACGTTTAATCCACTGTTCGATGAGAAGCCATGAAGGATGATCCAAACCACATAGGACAAGATTCCAGATTCAATTACATATTTTATCCACCATATACATCTTTTGGGGAGATAAAAATTTTTGTACTGTAAGACACTCAAGTGTTCAAAATATATTTTCAAATTATACTATTAATAAAGTGGACAGTCCCACAACATTAATAGGATCAAGACACTCAAGTCTTAAATACATATTTGTAAATTATTATTAAAACAATGTTGAATATGAGGAAATCATAAGTGGGATTGATCACATGCCAAATATAGAGCATGAGAAGATAATACTATAAAATTTGATGAAAGAAGGGTTATTTACTAAAAACAAGTTAAAGGGAGTTTCAATAATGGATATTCCCAATAAAATAAATAAGAAGGACGATCTATAATCCTTGGGTAACAAACCTAATAAATTTAGGAAAAATGAATCATATAAGATTATTCATGACCACAAGGAATCAACATATATGGTGTACACCACACTTGAGAAATCTGGTCATAAAAGGAATCTTCAGAAATCAATAAAATACACAAAATGAAACATGAGAAATCAATAAAATGTTTGGTCCTGAAAATGTTTGGCAGCAACTATGTGCCGCACATGATTCAAATACAAACTGATTGTCAGCATATTTTTCCAACATATCAATAATACAACTAATCATGGTCTGATGATAAACACATCTCGTCACCCTCTCCACATCCATATGTACATCCTACTACCACCTGTAAGAAAATTATTTTGAAAATTAAGTATTTTTTTATATTTTTATTTAATCATAAAACCAATTAATGTTTGAAAACTAAATGAATTTGATTTTTTTGATTTACCAGCTCACCACAAGTCGATGCAACAACACTAGGTGTAGATCTTGTCATATTCTGTTTTAAATCATTCAACGCTTTTTGCAAAGTGAATATCTTAGCCCCTAGTCTTGAACTCTGTTTCACAGGGAAATAATATCTCTCTGAGTATCTTAGGGTATAGACTGATGACAACATGGAGTAGATGCAGCTACAATATCTGGTGGCCTACAAAAGACCTCAAATGTTATGGGTCCCAAACCTATCCCACACACTCTACTAGGATGATCCTTCCCAAGGATTTTAGCAAACAAGTGATCCTGGGATACTGAGTAGGACTGCGTAGGATTGAGATCCCATTATTCTTTAATGTTTACCTATAATTCAAATAGAAGTTATATTATAAGCAATATATATTAACATAGTAACAAATTATAATAAGTTATTATAAATAAAAATTATTTCAAACCCCAACTTCTTTGGAAATATCATTAACAAAACATCCATAAAATTTTTGTTGAACATTCAACCACACTTCTGTTTGTGGTGCTTTATGCCCGAAAATTAGTGACTGTAGTAAAAAAACATATATCTACAATTTAATATATTACATAAATAATATTGTATAATAAATATTTAAACTAATGGAAAGATTACTAAAATAGATCAACTTCTATAAATACTCTTTGGCCCCATGGTGTGAGTGATGACCTTCTTATCATGGATTGATGGATTCTTTCTTAAATGATCCTAAAATAAATAAAATGAAATTTTCATAGTAATTTATTCGATGACATCTCCTCTTTATATAAATTTATAAATGTAAAATGAGATTAATATAGTAATATGTATTTAAATACCGTTTGCTTTTAATAACGATATCTATTATAAAAAAATTCCAGTACTCTTTGGGTACCCCATTGGGTAGCTTGTCAAACATCTGTTGGATGATCAATGAAGTATCGTTGAAATTTCCACACAATCTATATATAAATACTTTCCATTTTTTAATGATTTTTCAATATCCACTTTCATGATATCACATCAGCAACTATCATGTGGAAAAATATGTGTACACCGAAATTCATTTTGAAAATATTAATAACATGACATTAAAATACAATAAAATTTATTAAAATTAACTTTATTTGGGAATGAAAAACGTCATTGTTTCTATCTTATAGGCATTTGTCTCCAATCATCATACAAAATTGGAAGGGAAATGGGCCCCATGACCAGCTGGCCTTTAATATGTCCATGTAATCATGTGGCGTCATCCAAAGGGACACCATATGAATCAAATATGACAACCATCTTCTCTCCGATCAGATTATACACATCTAAACTTTTTATATGTAACACCACAAGATTTCATAGTGTGTTATTTCTTCAAAATAATTCAATAACTTGCACGACACACAACACTAAGTTAAAGCGCACCATGACATACCAAACTAGCTGTTATGAATAGTAATACCTACTTTTTGAAATTTTATGAATTCTATCTCTCAAAATGGACTTCATTTTTAGATTCTTAATATCAAAATTAGCCTAGGGTGAAATTTTGGTACTTTTCGGATAACTTTAAAATTTTGATGAATAGTGAAAATTACTAAATTTTAATTCAAAACAACTTTTTTAATCAAAATAATTAATAGTGATAAATTATAAATTTGAGTGGTTTTAAAGTATAATTAGAATATATTTTTACCATTTTATCCAATGGTGTTCATTAGAATTAACTTCACTTTGAAATTGGACCTAAACAATTGTCATTCTTTTGATATATATTGTTTCTTAAAAACACGCTATTTATTGTGACAGCGGGAATTAATTATAAAATTAATTAATGCAACTTATATGTTTTGAATTTTGTAAAATAGACATCATTTTTGAATTTGGAATATCAATTATATCTTAGGATGAAATTTTGGCATTATTCTGAAAAACTTCAATTTTTGATGAATAGTGAAACTACTAAGTGGTAGTTAAAAAAAACTGAATTTTTTCATAAAACATGATTTTACCGCTTCTGTGAATGGAATTATAAAAATATGAAAGACACGGTTAATATCAAGAAGTAAAATGTGGTTCAATGAGATGAAAATAATTTTTGGTGAATAGTAACTTTTTACTTTTATTTACCACAGTTAAAAGTAAATAGGGTAATTAAGGGTAGAAATGATATTAATATTACCCTAACACATGTATTAATTCTATTGGACAAGTGTATCTCGACCAAAAACAACCTTAGGAATAAAACATTATCATTTTGGTCAACTTGGATTAGATTAGGACATTTATTATTATTTAATTCAAAGAAGAGTTAAGAGAGTTAAAATCAATGATTATTTACTAAAAAAAATTAATATAGAGTTATACCTAAGATAAATTAGATTGTAAAAATTCATTAGAAAGATAATATGATTCCCTACATAATTATATTTTATTTATAATATTTAGACATTAAATAACTTAATTTATTTATGACACAATGATGATGCAGTAATTACCATAATAGTGACAAATTGAAATAATTGATATTATAAATACCCAAATAAATATAATTTGAGACTTTTAATGAATTACACTAATTTTATAGGATAATATGACATATTAGGATTTATTTAATTGAATATTTTAGAATTAATAATTCTGTTATGAGTTTCAAAAAAATCATCTATTGAATAGTGTCAATATTGACATAAAAGATTTTTTAAAACAAATATTATATTATTAATTGATATTAAATTCCTAAAACTATAAGGCTCGGCCAAGAGACTTATATCATGATAGGTGTATCATTAATGGACCACTTGGGGGTCTCTTGAATGTATATAGTAAGTTTATTAACTATATAATATAAAAATACAAAGTGACATGGTAAATGTCAAACTAATTAACTAAGAGTTAAAACTAAAAGATAAGGTTAATATAGTAACCCAAACCTATATAAATTCTATTGGTTGAATGTTTTTAGAACTATAACCACCTTAACCTTTGAATAATCAACTTTGGAGCTATTAGAAACCGAATATGAATTTATTATAAATTAATATTTCTAGATTTTCCAAAGGTTCCCCTCACCCCTCTTATAAAAGGGCACTCCCACTTCTCATTACTTCACACCTTCAAAGCCCTTTGGTTCGGCCAAACTCTGCCCAAATACTCTTCCAACTTCCCTCACTACAACCTAGAGGCCTTAGTGTGATCATAAAGCCAACCTAAGTAGCCCTTTTGATCAAATCAAACGGAAGAACCTGATGAAGAGGTAATGTCTTCACCACCCTTTTTCAAATTCATTTCTTCTTCCACTTCTTCTTTCTTTGTTATTACCATTATAAAATAATAACTACAGTATCTTATATATACTGTTATGTTATTATAAATATGGTACAACCATATTCAGTATTCTATCCACCCTTTGAATAGCATGTCACCATACATGCGTACGTACGGCTTACCGTCTCCACGTCGTGGTGTAATTGTTATTCAATATATTATTATTTGGATGGGTATAATAATGAATTTTTAACACATGTAAATAATAAATATAACATGATAATGATTCTGTATATATTATATACTATCCAATTATATATTATTTTAATATAAAAATAATGATATTGTCGCTCGTGCGTACGTACGGAGTACCATCTCCACGAACGCGATGAGATTCATTCTCCATCATATACATTCAAATATAATTATCATTTGATGATTTAAAAATAATGTTTAAGGACTTGATATCATTCTAAATATAAAAAATATACAACCTAACCATTAAAACATGGCTTACGTAACAAAACATATAAAAGAAAACGAGTAAGTTAACACCCGAAACGACGATAATACTAAGATATTATTAACAAAGAAATTTAAAATATCATATATGATATCATATTAATATATATGATTCTTGTATAATTTAATAACAATTATTTCACCATTATATAGGAGATTAACCTACCCTCAACGAAGGAAAAGTACAAGGTAAGGGTTTATTTCACAATCTCTTCATTATCTGAGGTTGTTTATACGCAATTATCTACTGGGATCTCTTTATCAACCACATCCATGTTTCTTCGAAATGTATTTGAAAACATTTTTAAAATTTACAAAGATTATGGGGTAAAGTCATTTATACCCTTATGTGTTTTAATGTAATCTTTTCATCGTTTTCCAAACAAGGCACTTTTTACCTTTCGACAAATTTAAGGTAAGAATGTTTATTTAAAAACTTATACGGTGGGTGCAGCTATTTATAGACATTATAAAATCATCAAAGCTTCCATAACAAGCTTATAAGAATATTTTCAAAGTAAATGTTTTATTTTATAATTATGTGACTTTTAAATGATTTCAAAATGAATATTTTAAGAATTTTTGAAAGGTACTCTTTATCATGATCATAATTTTAAATGTTTTAAGGATTTATCTTTCTAAATATTTTTAATTAATGTT
Source organism: Viscum album (assembly GCA_963277665.1). Taxonomy (NCBI): domain Eukaryota; kingdom Viridiplantae; phylum Streptophyta; class Magnoliopsida; order Santalales; family Viscaceae; genus Viscum; species Viscum album. The sequence continues at coordinate 1,757,309,156 of OY728120.1, read as the reverse complement.
CATGTTTTCAAAATGATTTTATGGATTTATTTATATGGACATGAAGGTTTTTAAATGATATTTCTTTTCAAAAGTTTCAAAGTGGTATGGGACACTTTGATTCAAAAATCTCTATTAAATTACTCCCTTTATAAATGTGTGACTTTTCAATGATTTCGAGAAAAGAGATATTTCTCTCAAATAGTTTTGATTTCATCTATGTCAACATCCTTTAATGGATTTTAAGCTTATTTGAAGTTGATTTATTATGATACAAAACATATATATTATATTGATGGTTTTGTGATATATTTTACTGTGGATGTGCTATTTTTATACCATTCATGGTATATGGTGAAAATATTGACATTTCGTATGCTAGTTTTAATACGAATGTTTATGTTTTGTTTAAACCTTTTCATATGGGAATTCATTAGACTTAATATGTGATGGGTGGAGCCCGCTATAGCTCCTCGATCCATCGGTAGGTCTCATGACACAAACTAGTGTCTTGGCACAAGGCCTTGGCAAAATCTTATTTGTAGTCTTGGCATGAGGCCTTGGCTATGTGGTTATGATAGTCTGGCATTATGCATTCCATCATTATGAAAGTGGTTATTGATATTTCATGTGATTATTCGATTAGTAGAATATCCATGTGAATAAGTAAATGGAATTATTTAATTTTACTTTTGTCGTACTATGTTGAGGTTCATGTTTAAAAGGCTTAATTTTTTTTTCTTATTTATGAAAGTTTCTGCTTTATTGTTATCCTTACTGGAAATTTGTGCTCACCCCTTTTCTATGTTTAATTTTTCCCAGGATGTGAAGAAGTAATTTATGAATGACCTGTAGGGATAGTATGTAAGGATATGAGTGTGGAATATGGAGACAATATATTGTTGTAGCTTTTCACTTATTGATGTAATGTAAAACTTTATGAACATATCTATTGTTTCCAAGGCTACTAAACCAATCGGTCTTTCGAGATTTTATCTTTCTCGTGATCATGCCAATGGTATGTAATAATTCACTGAATCCGGGTAACTGGGGTCAGGGCGTTACAGTTGGTATCAGAGGAAGTTTAGTACAAACCTTGGAAGCTATATTTAGATAAACCTTGATTAGAGCACATAGACCTAAGATGGACCTTGAAGATTATTATAGAAGAACTTCCTAGAATTTTGTTATTGTAGAGATTTTGTGAGTTTTCTGAGCAATACATCCCTGTCTGGATACGAGCAGGTAGAGGCGGCTCTGGCACAGATGTACCTAGGCGTAAAACCCGAAAAAACCACTTTGAGCTATACTCGAACGGGAACTGGTGCACGACAACGGGCCTTGATGCACCCTTGGTTATGACACTCCCGGGGGATATGCTTAGGATAATTCTCATTTTCTTTACAAACCATTATTAAGGGATTTATGAGTATATACTTCCTCAAAGGAGACATTTTTATGATTATGGATTATATCCATAAACTATTTAATTTATGTTATCTGTTTTACAAGTTTGGGATTAGTTATTATTATTCATAAACTAATCTAGTGTATGCCATTGTTTAGAAATGGCACCCAGTAGAAGGAATGATAACTCCAACAATGCACATGATCCAAAGAGAAAGAAGGATCATATCTTTCATGGTCTTAAGCCAGAATTTATAAGAGAAATAGTCTCCCATGTATTATCATCATATGAAGAAATAATATCATGTGTTGATAAGATAAGTAAAGTGTTTACTAAGTCATATGGCTTTGAAGGGAAGCAAGAGAAGAAAAGGATGGATGAGAGAAAGATGGGTAAAGGGAAGAGGGAAAAGAAGAATTTTACCATATGTGATAACTATTGGAAGAAACACCCTGGAACTTACCTGAAAGGAATGAGAGTTTTTTATAAGTGTGGAAGAAAAGGGCACGAAGTACGTGACTGCATGGGTAAGAAAATGGATTCAAATGTACAATGCTTCATTTGCAAGGAGTTTGGACACTACGCGAACCTATATCCCAGTCATCAGACTATGCCGCAAATGTTGCTATTGGATAATAATCAAGTTATGATATTACCACAGATGAAGAGGAATGCTTATAGTTCTTATATTGATTATGTCAATTAAGTGTTGTATCAACAATGTACTTGTTATAATAATTATGGAGTATATAAGGATTGTACTGCAGTACTATTTCATTAAGGACTTGAGATTGTGTGGAAAAAAGAAAAGTGACTTAATAGCAGGATAAATTTTTGGAAAATATATGGTTGAGAGAATGATAAACCATAATATTGTTCTGATACCGAGGTAGTCATTTTGGAATAATACTTGATTGATTTGGATAAATTATATTGGATATTCTTGACTACCTAGAACCTGATTAATGATTTGTATATTCCATCATTGTTTGGGTTTAAAACATTTTTTGGATTGAAGGAGTATATCTATTATTCTTTATGGAATAAGGGATCATGAATGTAATCAATAAGGTTTTATGGTTATTCAGGATGTTGCAGTGTTTTAAAAGAATACATGATGAAGGTGTTCACATGTTATTACACGGAAAAAAAGAAAATTTATTGTGTTTACCTTCCTTATAAATTTTGGACTGAAGTATTTTGGATAGTTCTAGTTTTTATTATTTTGGATTTCCATAAAAGGACAACCCGAAGGTTTGGGGGCAACCCGTCGCGTCCGGAAAGGCCGCGAGACTTGAACCCACAAACGAAGGGCGACAAGGCTGTATCACCTACCACTGACCCACGTGATCTCCTGGATTGAATAATGTCGTTTTTAATGGTTCTTCTAGATTAATTATAATTTCATTTTTTAACGCTATATGAATAGGATAAATAGAATATTATTTTTAAGTTCTATTATCTTTTAGAGTGAAAGATGAGTCTGTGGAAGAAATTAGTTAAAAGATGGAACTCTACTTGGAAGAATATATTTTTTCTTCTTCTCTTATTCTATGAAAAAATTAATTCTTATACTTTATTTAAGTAATCCTAATACAAAAAATGTGTTATCCTAATACCCTATGTTTTGTTGAACCGATGGTATTTCAAATCATCATAGATTGATGAATTTAAGGACCTCAATTTTAAACTTGTTTGTGATTGATGACATCAATAACTACCTATAAATATTTATGTTTTTCCTCCAATTATATATCTATAATTTCCACCAATGTTCTCCTAATCGAGATCATAATTTGGTGGTGACCCTTTCATTTCTCGTTTCCTCATATTAAGACTAAATTTTAGTAACCCAATTTCCGATGTGGGTTTTCCCACAAAGATATTTTTTATTTTCAACCTTTTATTTTCGAAGAACAATTTCAAATTGCAAGGACGCAATTTATTTAAGGAGGGGAGAATTTAACACCCAAAGATTTCATAGTGTGTTATTTCTTCAAAATAATTCAATAAGTTGCACGACACGCAATACCGAGTTAAAGCGCCCCATGACTTACCAAACTAGCCGTTATGAATAGTAATACCTACTTTTTGAAATTTTATAAATTTTGTCTCTCAAAATGGACTTCATTTTTGAATTCGGAATATCAAAATTAGCCTACGGTGAAATTTTGGTACTTTTCGGATGAATTTAATATTTTGATGAATAGTGAAAATTACTAAATTTTAATTCAAAACAAATTTTTAAATCAAAATAATTAATAGTGATAAATTATAAATTTTAGTGGTTTTAAAGTATAATTAGAATATATTTCTACCATTTTATCCAATGGTGTTCATTAGAATTAATTTAACGTTGAAATTGGACCTAAACAATTGTCAATCTTTTGATATATATTATTTCCTAAAAACACGATATTTGTTGTGACAACGGAAATTAATTATAAAATTAATTAATGCAACTTATATGTTTTGAATTTTTTAAAATAGACATCATTTTTGAATTTGGAATATCAATTATAGCTTAGGGTGAAATTTTGGCATTATTCTGAAAAACTTCAATTTTTGATGAATAGTGAAACTACTAAGTGGTGGTTAAAAAAAACTGAATTTTTCATAAAACATAATTTTACCACTTCTGTGAATGGAATTTCAAAAATTTGAGAGACACGGTTAACATCAAGTAGTAAAATGTGGTTCAATGAGATGAAAAAAATTTTGGTGAATAGAAACTTTATACTTTTATTTACCACGGTTAAAAGTAAATAGGGTAATTAAGGGTAGAAATGATATTAATATTACCCTAACACATGTAATAATTCTATTGGACAAGTGTATCTCGACCAAAAACAACCTTAGGAATAAAATATTATCATTTATGTCCACTTGGATTAGATTAGGACATTTATAATTATTTAATTCAAAGAAGAGTTAAAAGAGTTAAAATCAATGCTTATTTACTAAAAAAAATTAATATAGAGTTATACATAAGATAAATTCGATTGTAAATATTCATTAGAAAGATAATATGATTCCCTAAATAATTATATTTTATTTATAATTTTTAGACATTAAATATTTAATTTATTTATGACATAATGATGATGCAGTAATTACCATAATAGTGACAAATTAAAATAATTGATATTTTAAATACCCAAATAAATATAATTTGAGGATTTTAATAAATTAAACTAATTTTCTAGGATAATATGACATATTAGGATTGATTTAATTGACTTTTTCTGAAGTAATAATTCTATTATGAGTTTCACAAAAATCAACTATTGAATAGTGTCAAAATTGACATAAAATATTTTTTAAAACAAATATTATATTATTAATTAATATTAAATTCCTAAAAATCTAATGATCGGCCAAGAGACTTATATCATGATAGGTTTATCATTAATGGACCACTTGGGGGTCGCTTGGATGTATATAGTAAGTTTATTAACAATATAATATAAAAATACAAAGTGACATGGTAAATGTCAAACTAATTAACTAAGAGTTAAAACTAAAAGATAAGGTTAATATAGTAACCCAAACCTGTCTAAATTATATTTGTTGAATGTTTTTAGACCTATACCCACCTTAACATTTGAATAATAAACTTTTGAGCTATTAGAAACCGAATATGAATTTATTATAAATTAATATTTCTAGCTTTTCCAAAGGTGCCCCTCACCCCTCTTATAAAAGGGCACTCCCCCTTCTCATTAATTCACACCATCAAAGACTTTGGGATCTGCAAAAATCTTCCCAAATACTCTCTAAACTTCCCTCACTACAACCTAGAGGCCTTAGTTTGATCATAAAGCCAACCTAAGTATCCCTTTTGATCAAATCAAAAAGAAGAACCCGATGAAGAGGTAATGTTTTCACCACCCTTTTTCAAATTCATTTCTTCTTCCACATATTCTTTCTTTGTTATTACCATTCTAAAATAATAACTCCAGTATCTTATATATACTTTTATGTTATTATAAATATGGTACAGCCATATTCAGTATTCTATCCACCCTTTGAATAACATGTCACCATACATGCGTACGTACGGCTTACCGTCTCCACGTCGTGGTGTAATTGTTATTAAATATATTATTATTTGGATGGGTATAATAATGAATGTGTAACACATGTAAATAATAAATATAACATGATAATTATTCTGTATATATGATATAATATCCAATTATATATTATTTTAATATAAAAATAATGATATTGTCGCTCGTGCGTACGTACGGACTACCGTCTCCACGAACGCGATGAGATTCATTCTCCATCATATCCATTCAAATATAATTATAATTTTATGATTTAAAAATAATGTTTAAGGCCTTTATATCATTCTGAATATGAAAAATGTACAACCTAACCATTACAAACATGGCTTACGTAACAAAACATATAAAAGAAAACGAGTAAGTTAACACCCGAAACGACGATAATACTAAGATATTATTAAAAAAGAAATGTATAATATAGTATATGATATCTTATTAATATATATGATTCTTGTATAATTTAATAACAATTATTTCACCATTATACAGGAGTTTAACCTACCCTCAACGAAGGAAAAATACAAGTTAAGGGTTTATTTCACAATCTCTTCATTATCCGAGGTTGTTTATACGCAATTGTCTACTGGGATCTCTTTATCATCCACATCCATGTTTTTTCGAAATGTATTTCAAAACATTTTTACTATTTAAAAAGATTATGGGTTAAATTCATTTATCCCCTTATGTGTTTTTAATGGAATCTTTCCGTCGTTTTCCAAAAAATGCACTTTTTAGCTATCGACAAATTTAAGGTAAGAATGTTTTTTTTAAAACTTATACGGTGGTTGCAGCTATTTACAACCGTTATAAAATTGTCAAAGCTTCCCTTAAAAGCTTATAAGAATATTTTCAAAGTAAATGTTTTATTTTATAATTATGTGACTTTTAAATGATTTCAAAATGAATATTTTAAGAATTTTTGAAAGGTACACTTTATCATGATCATAATTTTAAATGGTTTAAGGATTTATCTTTCTAAATATTTTTAATTAATGTCCATGTTTTCAAAATGATTTTAAGGATTTATTTATATGGACATAATGGTTTTTAAATGATATTTATTTTCAAAAGTTTCAAAGTGGTATGGAACACTTTGATTAAAAAATCTCTTTTAAATTACTTCCTTTATAAATGTGTGAATTTTCAATGATTTCGAGAAAAGAGATATTTCTCTCCAATAGTTTTGATTTCATCTATGTCAGCATCCTTTGATGGATTTTAAGCTTATTTGAAGTTGATTTATTATGATACAAAACATCTATATTATATTGAAGGTTTTGTGATATGTTTGAATATGAATGTGCTATTTTTATACCATTCATGGTTTATGGTGAAAATATTGACATTTTGTATGCTAGTTTTAATACTAATGTTTATGTTATGTTTAATCCATTTCATATGGGAATAAATTAGACTTAATATGTGACGGGTGGAGCCTGCTATAGCTCCTCAATGCATTAGTAGGTCTCATGAGACAAACTAGTGTCTTGGCACAAGGCCTTGGCAAAATATTATTTGTAGTCTTGGCACGAGGCCTTGGCTATGTGGTTATGATAGTCTGGAATTATGCATTTCATCATTATGAAAGTGCTTATTGATATTTCATGTGATTATTAGATTAGTAGAATATCCATGTGAATAAGTAAATGGAATTATTTCATTTTTCTTTTTTTGTACTATGTTGAAGTTCAAGTTTAAAAGGATTTTGTTTTAGTTATAAATTGCCTTAAATTTTTATTCTTATTTATGAAAGTTTATGCTTTATTGTTATCCTTACTGGGCATTTGAGCTCACCCCTTTTCTATGTTTTATTTTTCCCAGGATGTGAAGAAGTAATTTTTGAATGACCTGTAGGGATAGTATGTGGGGATATGAGTGTGGAATATGGAGACAATATATTGTTGTATCTTTTCACTTATTGATGTAATGTAAAACTTTATGAATATATGTAGTGTTTCTAAGGATACTAAACCAATAGGTCTTTCGAGATTTGATCTTTCTCGTGATCATGCCAATGGTATGTAATAATGCACCGACTCCGGGTAACTGGGGTCGGGGCATTACAGTTGGTATCAGAGGAAGTTTAGTACAAAACTTGGAAGCTAGATTTAGATAAACCTTGATTAGAGCACATAGACCTAAGATGGACCTTGAGGATTAGTATAGAAGAAATTCCTAGAATTTTTTTATTGTAGAGATTTTGTGAGTTTTCCAAGCAATACATCCCTGTCTGGATACTAGCTGGTAGAGGCGGCTCTGGCACAGATGTACCTAGGGGTAAAACCCAAAAACACCGCTTTGAGCTATACTCGAACGGGAACTGGTGCACGACAACAGGCCTTGCTGCATCTTGGTTACGACACTCCCGGGGGATATTCTTATGATAATTCTCATTTACTTTACAAACCATTATTAAGGGATTTATGAGTATATACTTCCTCAAAGGAGACATTTTTATGATTATGGATTATATCCATAAACTATTTAATTTATGTTATGTGTTTACAAGTTTGGGATTAGTTATTGTTATTCATAAACTAATCTAGTGTATGCCATTGTTTAGATATGGCGCCCAGTAGAAGGAATGATAACACCAACAATACACATGATTCAAAGAGAAAGATGGATCATATCTTTCATGGTCTTAAGCCAGAATTTATAAGAGAAATAGTCTCTCATGTATTATCATCATATGAAGAAATAATATCATGTGTTGATAAGATAAGTAAAGTGTTTACTGAGTCATATGGCTTTGAAGGGAAGAAAGAAAAGGAAAGGATGGAAGAGAGAAACATGGATAAAGGGAAGAGGGAAAATAAGAATTTTCCCATATGTGTTAACTATTGGAAGAAACACCCTGGAAATTAACTGAAAGGAATGGGAGTTTTTTATCTTTGTGGAGGAAAAAGGCACAAAGTACGTGACTTCAAGGGTAAGAAAATGGTTTCAAATGTACAATGCTTCATTTTCAAGGAGTTTGGACACTACGCGAACCTATGTCCCAGTCATCAGACAATGCCACAAATGATGCTATTGGATAATAATCAAGTTATGATACTACCATAGATGAAGAGGAATGATTAGAGTTTTTATGTTGATTATGTCAATTAAGTGTTGTATCAACAATGTACTTGTTATAATAATTATGGAGTATATAAGGATTATACTGCAGTACTATTTCATTAAGGACTTGAGATTGTGTAGAACAAAGAAAAGAGACTCAATAGCAGGATAAATTTTTGGAAAATATATGGTTGAGAGAATGATAAACCATAATATTGTTCTGATACCGAGGTAGTGATTTTCGAATAATACATGATTGATTTGGATAAATTATATTGGATATTATTGACTTACTTGAACCTGATTAATGATTTGTGTATTCCATCATTGTTTGGGTTTAAAACATTATTTGATTGAAGGAGTATTTTTATTATTCTTTATGGAATAAGGGATCATGAATGTAATCAATAAGGTTTTATGGTTATTCAGGTTGTTGCATTGTTTTAAAAGAATACATGATGAAGGTGTTCACATGTTATTACGTGGAAAAAGGATTTTTATTGTGTTTAACTTCCTTATAAATTTTGGACTGAAGTATTTTGGATAGTTCTTGTTTGTATTATTTTGGATTTCCATAAAAGGACAACCCAGAGGTTTGGCGGCAACCCGTCGCGTCCGGCAAGGCCGCGAGACAAGAACCCACAACCAAATGGCGACAAGGGTGTATCACCTACCACTGACCCACGTGATGTCCTGGATTGAATAATGTCGTTTTTAATGGTTCTTCTAGATTAATTATAAATTCATTTTTTAACCCTATACGAATAGGATAAATTGAATATTATTTTTAAGTTCCATTATCTTTTAGAGTGAATGATGAGTCTGTGGTAGAAATTAGTTAAAGGATGGAACTCTACTTGTCAAGAATATATTTTTTCCTCTTCACTTATTCTATGAGGAAATTAATTCATTTACTTTATTTAAGAAATCCTAAAACAAAAAATGTGTTATCCTAATAACCTATGTTTTGTAGAACCGATGGTATTTCAAATCATCATAGATTGATGAATTTAAGGACCTCAATTTTAAACTTGTTTTTGATTGATGTCCTCAATCACTACCTATAAATATTTACGTTTTTCCTCCAATTATATGTCTCTAATTTCCACCAATGTTCTCCTAATCGAGATCATAATTTGGTGGTGACCCTTTCATTTCTCTTTTCCTCATATTAGAAGTAAATTTTAGTAACCCAATTTCCGATGTGGGTTTTCCCACAAAGATATTTTTTATTTTCAACCTCTTATTTTCGAAGAACAATTTCAAATTGCGAGAACGCAATTTATTGAAGGAGGGGAGAATTTAACACCCCAATATTTCATAGTGTGTTATTTCTTCAAAATAATTCAATAAGATGCACGACACGCAACACCGAGTTAAAGCGCACTATGACTTACCAAACTAGCCATTATGAATAGTAATATCTACTTTTTGAAATTTTATAAATTCTATATCTCAAAATGGACTTCATTTTTGTATTTGGAATATCAAAATTATCCTAGGGTGAAATTTTGGTACTTTTTGGATAACTTTATTATTTTGATGAATAATGAAAATTACGAAATTTTAATTAAAAACAAATTTTTTAATAAAAATAATTAATAGTGATAAATTATAAATTTGAGTGGTTTTATAGTATAATTAGAATATATTTTTACCATTTTATCCAATGGTGTTCATTAGAATTAATTTCACTTTGAAATTGGACCTAAACAATTGTCAATCTTTTATATATATTGTTTCTTAAAAACACGCTATTTTTTGTGACAGAGGGAATTAATTATAAAATTAATTAATGAAAATTATATGTTTTGAATTTTTTAGAATAGACATCATTTTTAAATTCGTAATATCAATTATAGCTTAGGGTGAAATTTTGGCATTGTTCTGAAAAACTTCAATTTTTGATTAATAGTGAAACTACTAAGTGGTAGTTAAAAAAACTGAATTTTTCATAAAACATAATTTTACCGCTTCTGTGAATGGAATTTTGAAAATCCAAGAGACACGGTTAATATCAAGAAGTAAAATGTGGTTCAATGAGATGAAAATAAATTTTTGTGAATAGTAACTTTTTACTTTTATTTACCACGGTTAAAAGTAAATAGGGTAATTAAGGGTAGAAATGATATTAATATTATCCTAACACATGTCCTAATTCTATTGGACAATTTTATCTCGACCAAAAAAACCTTAGTAATAATATATTATCATTTAGGTCTACTTGGATTAGATTAGGACATTTATTATTATTTAATTCAAAGAAGAGTTAAAAGAGTTAAAATCAAAGTTTATTTACTAAAACATTTTTAATATAGGGTTATAGATAAGATAAATTCTATTTTAAATATTCATTAGAAATATAATAAGATTCCATACGTAATGATATTTTATTTATAATTTTTTGACATTAAATAATTTAATTAATTTATGACGCAATGATGATGCAGTAATTACCATAATAGTGACAAATTAAAATAATTGTTATTATAAATACCCAAATAAATATAATTTGAGACTTTTAATGAATTACACTGATTTTATAGGATAATATGACATATTAGGATTGATTTAGTTGACTTTGTTCGAAGTAATCATTCTGTTATGAGTTTCACAAAAATCAACTATTGAATAGTGTCAAAATTGACATAAAAGAGTTTTTAAAACAAATATTATACTATAAATTGATATTAAATTCCTAAAAATATAAGGTTCTGCCAAGAGACTTATATAATGATATTTTTATCATTAATGGACCACTTGGGGGTCTCTTGGATGTATATAGTAAGTTTATTTACTATATAATATAAAAATACGAAGTGACATGGTAAATGTCAAACTAATTAACTAAGAGTTAAAACTAAAGGATAAGGTTAATATAGTAACCCAAACTCATATAAATTATATTGGATGAATGGTTTTCTACCTATCCCCACCTTATCCTTTAAATAATCCACTTTGTATCTATTAGAAACCGAATATAAATTTATTATAAATTAATATTTCTAGATTTTCCAAAGGTGCCCCTCACCCCTCTTATAAAAGAGCAATCCCCCTTCTCATTACTTCACACCTTAAAAGCCTTTTGGTTCGTCCAAAGTCTTCCCAAATACTCTCTCAACTTCCCTCACTACAACCTAGAGTCATTATTTTGATCAGAAAGCCAACCTTCGGAGCCCTTTTGATCAAATCAGAAGGAAGAACCCGATAAAGAGGTAATGTTTTCACCACCCTTTTTCAAATTCATTTCTTCTTCCACTTCTTCCTTCTTTGTTATTACCATTATAAAATAATAAATCCAGTATCTTATATATACTATTATGTTATTATAAATATGGTACAACCATATTCAGTATTTTATCCACCCTTTGAATAACATGTCACCATACATGTGTACGTACGGCTTACCGTCTCCACGTCGTGGTGTAATTGTTATTCAATATATTATTATTTGGATGGGTATAATAATGATGTGTAACTCATGTAAATAATAAATATAACATGATAATGATTCTTTATATATGATATACTATCCAATTATATATTATTTTAATATAAAAAGAATGATATTGTCGCTCGTGTGTACGTACGGACTACCGTCCCCACGAACGCGATGAGATTCATTCTCCATCATATCCATTCAAGTATAATTATCATTTGATGATTTAAAAATAATTTTTATGGAATTGATATCATTCTGAATATGAAAAAGATAAAACCTAACCATTACAAACATGGATTACGTAACAAAACATATAAATGAAAACAAGTAAGTTAACACCCAAAACGACGATAATACTAAGATATTATTACCAAAGAAATGTTAAAAGATCATATATGATATCATATTAATATATATGATTCTTGTATAATTTAATAACAATTATTTAACCATTATACAGGTGTTTAACCTACCCTCAACTAAGGAAAAGTACAAGGTAAGGGTTTATTTCACAATCTCTTCATTATCCGAGGATGTTTATACGCAATTATCTGCTGGGATCTCTTTATCATCCACATCCATGTTTCTTCGAAATGTATTTAAAAACATTTTTACTATATACAAAGATTATGGTTTAAAGTCATTTATACCCTAATGTGTTTTTAACGGAATCTTTCAGTCGTTTTCCAAACAAGGCACTTTTTACCTTTCGACAAATTTAAGGTTAGAATGTTTTTTTTAAAACTTATAAAGTGGGTGCGGCTATTTACCACCATTATGAAATCTTCAAAGCTTCCCTTACAAGCTTATAAGAATATTCTCAAAGTAAATGTTTTATTTTATAATTATGTGACTTTTAAAGGATTTCAAAATGATTATTTTAAATTTTTTTGAAAGTTACTCTTTATCAAGATCATAATTTTAAATGTTTTAAAGATTTATCTTTCTAAATATTTTTAATTAATGTCCATGTTTTCAAAATGATTTTATGGATTTATTTATATGGACAAGGAGGTTTTGAAATGATATTTCATTTCAAAAGTTTCAAAGTGGTATGGGACACTTTGATTCAAAAATCTCTTTTCAATTACTTCCTTTATAAATGTGTGACTTTTCAATGATTTCGAGAAAAGAGATATTTCTCTCAAATAGTTTTGATTTCATCTATGTCAACATCCTTTGACTGATTTTATGCTTATTTGATGTTGATTTATTATGATACAAAACTTGTATATTATATTGAAGGTTTTGTGATATGTTTGACTGTGGATGTGCTATTTTTATACCATTCATGGTTTATGGTGAAAATATTGAAATTTCATATGCTAGTTTTAATACGAATGTTTATGTTATGTTTAAATCTTTTCATATGGGAATGAATTGGACTTAATATGTTACGGGTGGAGCTCGATATAGCTCCTCGATGCATCGGTAGGTCTCATGAGACAAACTAGTGTCTTGGCACAAGGCCTTGGCAAAATCTTATTTGTAGTCTTGGAACGAGGCCTTGGCTATGTGGTTATGATAGTCTGGAAATATGCATTCCATCATTATGAAAGTGGTTATTGATATTGCATGTGATTATTCAATTAGTAGAATATCCATTTGAATAAGTAAATGATATTATTTCATTTTACTTTTTTCATACTATGTTGAAGTTCAGTTTTAAAAGGCTTTTGTTTTAGTTATACATTGCATTAAATTTTTATTCTTATTTATAAAAGTTTCTGCTTTATTGTTATCCTTATTGGGAATTTGTGCTCACCCCTTTTCTATGTTTTATTTTTCCCAGGATGTGAAGAAGTAATTTATGAATGACCTGTATGGATAGTATGTGGGGATATGAGTGTGGAATATGGAGACAATATATTGTTGTAACTTTTCACTTATTGATGTAATGTAAAAAAATATGAATATATCTAGTGTTTCCAAGGCTACAAAACCAATCGGTCTTTCGAGATTTGATCTTTCTCGTGATCATGCCAATGTTATGTAATAATGCACCGACTCTGGGTAACTAGGGTCGGGGTGTTACATTATATGTTTCTCCACACTTGAATTTTTCCCATTTTAAATGAAAAAACTGTTAGTATAAAAAAAATTCAATAAATTTATTCATATTAAAATTTGTACCTATAACAGTCAACCTCCAGTATCCCCTGGAAGAACAAGAATTGGCGCACCGCTCCCGCACTGCTAAGGATCCGGAAGTTGGAGGCAACGACTAAGCTACTGAAGGGACACTCATAATGGGAGTGAGATATGGTCCAATGGGAGATGGTTTAGGGGTCAAGCATATGGTGGCCCAGATGCCGTAGAGAGAGAGACATATTGATAGTCATCTGCCGCAGTTGTCGATGAAATAGTATATTGCTTCCTCCTTTGCATTCCTAAAATTTAATCAAATAATATCAAGTTCAGAACATATATTTCAAAAAAATTATGCAAAACAAAAAATTTAAAATGATAAAATATGCACAGTATTAAAAAATAAAATATACATAACAATGATAATGAATGATTTCGCAAATTAAATATGTGGTTTCTAAAGGAATGGATAACTATACATGCAATCATTTTTTCCTTCAATCATGTTAGTTTATTTAACCATTACTTCATCCACTTCATTCATACTTGCTAGAATTATATTTTCAATATCATTAAGGAAAAACAATTCTTATTTTTTTTGTTGATGAAATAAAATATCAGAGGTCAATTCTTCCAAATTATCAACCATATCATACAAATATTTTTGTTTTACGTGAGAAACAACCATCCAAACTTCATTCAAAACATAATTCACATAATATACCATGTTTCCTGCTATGATAAGATATATGGATCATGTTATTCATGATCACTAACATCCACCATGAGAGAGTAGTTCATAGAAGTAATTTGCAAGGAATCTCTTTTAACACCTCTGATAACATCCACCCAATTGAATTTGAGTAAAACAACTAAAAAATACCTATGGTAGTTTAATTCAATAATATCAGTCATCTTTCCATAGTATCCCACGTTATCTTATGTATATATACCACTATTCCATGTTTCCAAACCCTCTTCTTGATCAACTGTATGAAATCTAATTCCATTCATGTTGTTCGAGTCGAACATTCTAACTTGTTTTAGAGGACCTCGAGAAAGAAACATAAAATCTTCTGAAAAATCTGCCCGAGTATCAATATTCATGATCAAAAAAATAAATACACATTATTATAAATAAAATATATATTTTTCGACCTAATATTTTTATTTATTAAAATATTTATGAACTTACACATCATTCAAACCATTCTACAATAATTTTATTAATAGATTTCATTATATCATTCTCATTTCTTGTTCGGCATCTCATTCGTCTCTTTGTTTGTATCGTCAACTCTTCAATAAATGGATCATTAATTTCACTATTCAGCAGCACAAATCAATGTGATTGTAATAACTCCATTTCTGTCATTGTAACACTTGAGGTCCTCCCAACTGATCGGCTTATATCATGAAATATTTATGATTCACCATGTATTTGATATTGAGCTGATGTGTCTTCTACAAGTCCAACTTGATTAAATATTGTCTTAATATCATCCAAATATCTATAGAAAAAGGTAAGACTATCCTCTACCAAATAGCCTTCAACAATATATCCATCTGGTTGAGCATTATTTCTCACGTATGATTTCAAATTCCCAAGATATATGTTAATTAAAATAAACAAACATAATTATTCATTTAATTAATTGAAAAAAAATTGTTTAATTAACTGAAAAACATATAAATAAATTACCTCTCAATTGGATACATTCATCTATAATGAACAAAGCCTCCTACCATAGCTACCTCAAAAAATGTATAGTTAAATGAATCAAGACAGTAAAAAAACAGAGGAAAGATCATCTCCATTGCACAAAGTGTCAATACAAACCTATCCTGAAGGCTGTAGAGATAAAATAGATGTATGGATTTCTCACATAGTAGTCTACAAAATTTGAATAATTGGAGTACAAAAACAGAAGCTTTTTCAGGTAATAATGTATGTAATGCCATTGTAGAAACTGCTGTAACAAAATATGTGAATCACGACTTTTCAATCCATGTAACATACAATTATTTAAGTCAACTCACCTCAATATGTCAATTGTATATCCATCATATACATTCACATGATTAAAAATTCATTGGAATGTATCATTATCACTATTTTTCATTGCAAAAATTTCCGGAACATACTTTTCATTTTCATCTTGCTAGTTTTCAAATTTTATGTTCATTACATATAAGTCTTTTTGAGAATTGAGATGATCCTTCGACTATCCATCCTCATTATGAAATGTGAAGGTCAAATTGTGACATAAATTCTCCACAATATGAATTACATCATGATTATGCCATAAAAAATTAAATTCCCATTATGAATGTTATATGAAGATAATGTTTTTCTACCATTGTTACATTTCGATTTCACATGATGTTGCACATCGAACCCATTTCCTGCTATTATTCAAATGATGAAACATCAAAAATTATGGTCAAACATTTCCAAGTTCTTTCAATGTTTTGAAAATAGTTAACAACTTTGGAGGTGGTCTATGATCAATGAATCCATTAAATTTTAATCTGTTTTACCGAAATCTATGAGATGCATCGAGAAATATTCAATGAAACAAAAAAGAACAATTTTCTACTGTGAGGTATACATTTTTGATAAAAATCAATGTTAATAATAGGATAATCCAAACCGCTATATTTTTTCCAACCAGATAAATTTTCAAGCCTAGGAAAGTCAGTAATGGTCCACATTAAAGCAGCCTGCATTTTGAACATTGTTTTCGAAGAAGCATCAAATGTCTCAACACCGTTGCTCCATAACACTTGTAATTAATCAATTAAAAGCTTCATTAATACATCAATATCGTATCTTGGTATTTTTTTCTAGGAATAATCATCGAAATTATAATATATGTTTGTTTCATACAAACCCATGAAGGCAGATTATAAGGGATCAAAAAAGATTGGCCAAATGCTATAATTGGTACTCAATGTCCCAAATGGGTTGAATCCATCAGTAGCCAATACCAATATAACATTACTAGGATTATCTGAGAAATATCTATGTTATTAATTGAATGTCTTCCACCATTTTGAATCTCGTGGATGTCGCATTAACACATCATTGTTATTGTCTACAAAATTCTACATCATGTGTTCGGCTATTTTTTATGACATAAATAATCTGGGAAATAGAGGATTCAATGTAATGTAACGCAATACCTTTATAGGCGTGTTCCTTTTTTTCTTATTCACGGTAGTATGTTTATTCAGACTTCAAACATCACCCATTAGCTAACATCTATAAGAAAAACATTTTTTTAAATCCTTTCTAATTGAATCTTCTCACCAATAAATCATACAATCAAAGGGACACAAGTGTATTTTTGTATAATTCAAACCAATCCTGTTAACAACTTTTTTAATCTCATAAAAACACATGGGGATGTTTTTTTAAGAAATGTATCACGAAACAAATTCCAATATCATGGACATTTCCTAGTTTGTAATTCCATATATACATTTCATATTCTATATCTTCAGGAGAAAAGAATGTTTTTATTATTCCTAACATCCACTATAAAACCCTTGATTTCCATCATTAACTAAATCATGAAACATATTTTCCTTAGTGAAGATTTATCATACATAATAATCCATATAATTAAGTGGAGGATCAACAGATATGTTACAATATTGACCTGGTTGTCTTACCTTCTCAAAAACATCACTTTTCATGTTTCTATTTGTTGCACCCTTATCTTGTTGTTTTTATATATTTTGATGTTTATGGTTGAGTATTGTAGTGCCGAATGCATCATTTATAAGGTTTTCAATTTCTTTTTCCATTTTCAACAAAGTTGGGAGCTCATTCTGTGGATTGACATTAGTGATCAACCTTTATGTAATGTTCGATTATCCATTCCAAATCCAACACAAATATTGCCCTGGGAATGGCTTCATTATTAAATGATTATAAAATTAGTCCCTCTTCAACCATGTTCTAAATTTTCAACTATGACATGGAAATCACATTCTCCCTTTAACGAATTGATTGGAAATTGAAAAAATCTAAAAACTCCTCCAATACCATAACATACTGAAGTGTGTTCCTTGGTAATGTGATCCAGATTTTTGAAATTTATATCCCAACTTACCTACTCAATATAAAAATATATAAAAAACATAACTATTAATAAATAGGGAAATAGATTCATATATACGGGTTGAAAAAATATATAAATATTTAAAATATGGTTTTCCAATATAAATATATATGGAATATAATGAACCCACCCACTAGAAAACAAAATCATGAAATTAAAAATATCCATAATAGAAGAGAGATAACAATGATCCCATCCCTGTAGTTTTTTTGTTGTGCTATACCAAAATAGATGAACAAGCTGATGATGTCATAACATTGATATCAATAAGATATGGTCTTGATAAATTATATAACAATTAAATTGAATTTAGGAATATGTAAGGAAAAAAACTCTTATCTTAAAAGAAATACATGTATGATTTTTAAGAGGAGATATATGTTTTGGTTGGATGGGTCAGAAGTGAAATGGTTTCTAAATAAGATTTTTATAATTTGAAAAATATTTTTTCTAATAAGTATGAGTCTATAAAATCCATTACCAGTCAATCTTGAGTTTCTAATTTTTATGTAATGGGTTTTTTAGATATCTCATGATGAATTCCATTATTTATAAAAGATCTTGATTCAACATGAGAAAAGGCTAGGAAATTATATTTTGATTAAGTACCCTTAAAACATTGATTGAAGATTATAATTTGTTGGTTGATAAGTTAACCTCTACAGAACTTGGAGTTCATTTGTTTGACTAGGTGAATGATGTGATGTGAAAACATGTTCAATATTCTTAAACTATTCATAATTTTCTAAAATTAAATCTCATGGAGGCATTGGAGATGATCCATGATCCATTTTTTTTTATGAAGGAATTGTATGTGACAACGAATTAGAATTTTTAACTATTGACTAAGGAGTTAATGTTAGTGCATCGGACTATTCACGATTCCCTAACCACAAAATCTTTTTTCTGATGAACCTAATACTTCATCTCATATTACACCATAACCTATTAATCCCTTGTTCCAAAACTCATTTGTAAACTGAGATTATTTATACAATATAATTATTTTCTTTATATATTATTATTTCATATCTTACTTATATATTTACTTTTTACTATAGTTTTATGTTTCAGAGCCTATTTATTTTTCAGAATAATTTTATTTTTGGTTATCAAAAAATTCAATACTAAATTAGAATTTTTAACTATAGTTTTATGTTCTTTTCTTAATTATTATTCCACTTCTTAATATTATTGAAGATAATAGAAATGTGTCACTTTCCAAATCACAAAGGTGGGTTAGTTTTTTAATTTATCCATGTTTTTTTTAATTCTAGGAATCCTAAAAAATCATAGAGAACCTAAAAAATAAAACCCTAATATTTTTATATATCAAATTATGTATATTGGTTATGAGAAAAACTAATCCCAGTCAGATCTAATTTTTTATACAAAAGTCTTTTCAAAACACATCTCATTTATGATAATTTTAAATATAGTTATAAAATATATTTTTATTGATAATCACATGAAAACCCAAATATCAACTTATCAGCTATTTTATAAACATCCATTTTTTCTTCATATAATTAAAATATTCCTTTTAAAAATATTGATTTAAAACACTTACATTCATTAAAACCACACATTAAATTTTCAATTTTAAAAATACATTAGAAACAACCTTTTGAAAACACTTCAAAAATAATTTAATGAATCAAACCCATTATCTATAACTCTAAAAATAAACCGCAAAGTCACCAAATCACAAATGAGATACGAGTAAATAAGGATAAATGTCCATCATTCCCACCATATTAATCAAACTATGGGACATAAGGAATGAGAGTCTCTATATGGAATCTATATAGTATCATGGGAAAAAATGTCAAAATTTAAGGTAGTCCTAAACCTTACCAATACAATATACCTACCACTGACATATGTTTCATAAAAACAATACATGTCACTTGAGTATCCTTCATCTAACATCATAGGGGGAACTCCCCACTAGCCATGGTATACAACACAACTAGGGGACACCAATAATGTGTGAATATCTCGTATAACAGAAATATTGATATCTCTCTCAGTTCCAAGTCCACCCATGATATAAATAAAATGAGACCAGTAATCAAAAAATTTACATGATTAATTGCACAACGAAATATAAAATTTACCTCACCTCCAACACCCTTGCAATAAACAACACAAAAAATTCACCCCTACCTTAAAAATACATCTAAAGATAGGGGGAATTATTAAGGGTATTGCATACATTATAATTAGTTCATTATGAATGTTACAAATGAGACTTATTAAAATAATCATAATTTTAAGTCACTTCATTAACCTTTGAAATCCCATTTCAAATATTTCATTAAAACTGTCCATTTATATACATTAATGACAAATGAAATGGTTGAATGTCTCTTAATTATACTCATACTATAGAATATATAGTGATTGAAATATTTTTGGGTTTAAAAATAAATATGAAACCTATATATATAATAGTCCGAGAGGAAAATGAAATAAAAAACAAGTCATTTGAGGTTTAATATGGATCTGTCATTTCCTATTAGATAACAATGAAGGTACATGCTAATAAAAAAATCCAAATAATAAAATAATATTTTCTTTTAAATAAATTAATGATGAAACCTATAATTATGAATAAATTGCTCATTAATCAAATAATATGAACATATTATTCAAACTAAGGAAATCATAAAATTGTTAAAATATGGTGGATAATGAAAGATAACAACAAGTGATGTTATTCCAACGAAAAAAAGGAACACATAAATTTTTAATTCAATATGAGTAGTAAAAGGAACATGGGGAAGAAAAAAATCAAGGAATCCTTAAATGTTTCAACTTAGTTTGTGAGAAATGAAACCCTCCTATAATGGGAATCATTAGAAAAATGTTCATAGTAACTCATGACTAAAATAGAGGTTAGTAGTGATGTAAAATCTAACTCTCATTCCTCTTCCCCTAAATATACCACCTCTCCCTCTTATTCTTTATCCAATCACCAATGCTATAAATATCCAAAATATTCTTTTTGAAAACATGATGAAGGTTTTTGAAAATATAATTTAATATAGAAATATAACAAAAATAAGTGTAATCACTCCCTCAATGATAAGTGAAGACATAGAATCAATAAAACTAAATAATAAAAAATAATTTTCAATATAATCTGATAAAGTTACAATGGAATATTTATTATATAAAAAAATATTTCAAAATTTACCAATTTATAAAAAAATATTTCAAAATTGGGTTTACAATGTTTTGAAAATAATAATATTCATCGGGATTTTCAAAAAATGAATGTTCTTTAAAAAGAAAAAAAAATTATTAAATGATCTAACAAAAAAATTTATAATTACTATCTTTAAACAGATAATATAATTCAATAACATAATTAAAATATTGTTATACAATGAACTATAGGTTTAGGGTGAACATCTATGGTGCAAGGATATTTTCTCAAATTTCATTTTTATGGAGTGGAGGGTTTATAATCATATACTTCCAACTGATGAATATATCATGTGAATATGTTTGAGTATGCACTCTAGGTGATAATGCTACATCTAGATGAGGGAATAAGAAGAAGGAGGATGACACTGAGGGGTGGAGAGAATTGTCAATCCCTGCCATGGGTCAGGAACTAGAGTAGGGAGGTGAGCTAGGGCTTTTGGGGGTAGTGGCGATGGGTGGTGATCAGTGCTGAGGGGCGGTGAGGTGACGAGGCATACTGAGGGGAGGAGTTGGGCTTTGCGGTTATTGGGGGGGGGGGTCTTGCAGGGTCGGAGGGAAGGGGGTCTCGCAGGGGTTGGGGGGAGAAGTGTTGGGATTGAAAAAGATATCTTAGCAGCAGTTTTTAATAAACAACCGAAAAATCATTTACAATAATATTATCGGCGGTTTAGTAAATTTCTGCATAAAACCCACTGAAATATTCTATTTATGTTGTTGTGTGTGAAGATGGTAATATGTACGTAAGCAAGCGTGGTGATTTATTTTTTCGTAGAATGGATAAAATGTGGAATAAGGTTCTTCATAACCATTATAACATCTCATTATATAGTTTATACTAGTGTGATTACATAATAATGGAAACAATAAAGTAAGATGAAGTATAAGAAGAAATGATCTTGATAGAGTCAGTAAAAAAGATTACCTCTTCTTTGGGGAGCTCTCAGAAGATATACTCTTGAAGGAACTCAAGTTGGTCTTTTGAGAATACCAGCACCTATGGAAGGTGACTATGTATGTATATAAGGAATATTTTATAGGGAAAGATGAAATTTATCTCTTAATGGATTGTGATGAAATGTGGGAGGATGTTCCATTTTATAGTTGATGTAATGGTAACCTTTGAAATTTCCAAATATATGAATTTATAATAACAAGAAACCACATCTGGAAACCTCCAAAATGTCTTATTTCGTAAAATGAGATGAGATAGGATTTTATTCTCATAAAAAAAATTAGATATGTTTTTCTATCCATTTAAACATTATCCTTTTAATTTAACACTTAGTTATTATATTTAATTTCAACAATGGTAACAAATATTTCCATATTAAAAGTCTATAATGTATACCTATTTGATGCTAGTTAGACTATAAATAAATACTTTAGAATATTTTATAACATATCATAATTATTATATATATAAATATATTTAATTTTTTTAATAATATACTAATACATTATTTTCATAAACAATCTAGAGTGTCAATTATAACACTATTCAATTCATTGATTTCTAAAAATATGAAGATAACAAAATAACATCGAACCAAATATTTTATTATATTCCTATTATGATAAGTTCATATAAAAATTTTATTAGACATATGAAGTATTAAAATTTAAATTTATTTTAATATGTTTAATATAATTTATTCGTTAGGTCCGTTAATAAAATAATTACAAATTAATTTTTTGAAATTATTTAATATAATTATTTGATTCTTAAAAATTAAAAATTAAAAAAAATCATGAAGATAAATCATCTATATTTCAAAATAATACTTATAGTTTAATATATATTCTGTAATATTCTTCACTAAATATTTTATCTTTATTACAACATTCATGTGACAACTTTAACATCATGTTAAATAAAAAATTATAAGCATCATAATCTTTTCCATATGTATCTGAATTTTAAATAAATCAAAAATTGGAAAATTATTATCTAAATATACTAGACTAATAATATTTGTTCTATTATATGCGCCTTTTAATGGTTAATATATTTTTATTAAAAATTATCTACTAAAACATTTCTACATTATCAATGTATAAGCCATTAAGTAACTATTAATTTCATAAAAAATACCAATAAATTTCCATGATAAATAAAAAAATAAATTAAAAAAGACTATTTATTATAGAATTTATATTACGTATAACCATATATGAAAAATTATATTGTTATTATAATTTTAGTGACTCATATTTAAGTTTTCTTAAAATTAAATAAATTAACTGTCTTAATCTCATCCAACTGACTTCTAAAGGTTACCATTTCTACCGAATGATGATTTAGGATGATCCAAACTTATCCAATGATATTATGGCATGGTTTAGGGTAATTTTATAATACTATTTTAGATTAATTACCAGATTTACCCTTCTATAATATTAAATAAAATTACGTAAGTCAATATAAAAAATTCCCAAAAATAAGATGAATATTTTTACAAAATCTTCAGCTTATGATTATAAATATGGAATAAATTTTTCATAATTTAAAATAGAGAAGTTTCAGTAATTAATATAAATTTAATCTCATTGTGAGAATGATAAAACATGTATTATAAGTTAAAACATAACCAAATACTAAAATATTTTTACATATATAAATTCAATGAAAACTTTACAACAATGACCTAAATTATATTAACTAATAAAAATACATTCTATTTATACACTAAAAAAAATTCAATAATATAATTTAACCACATACATTATTATGATGAAAAATGGGTTTTAATTAAAATTTAGTATATTTTTACTATTTATGAAAAATTGAGTGTTATCAGAAAAATATCAAAAATTAATCCAAAGTAAATTTTAATATCCCGATTACAAATTAGAGGTTTATGTTTTCATATAAAAATTATTAATTTGAAAATATTTAAATTTAAAAAGTTTTTAACAATAAATGATGATAAAATTACACTTTTGAATAATATAGGTCTATATACATAAAATATGGGTTATCCGTAGCTTATTACTAAATTATCTATTTTATGGATATAGAATTGATTTAATTTAATATATATCAAATATTTTACATTAATTAGATTTTATAATTGTATTTCACTTTATTTATTAATATATAAATATGAACATATCCTTTATATTTAATTGGTTTTAATTTTTCATAATTAATTGGTAGACAAAGAATTCACCATGGATTTTCATATGTTAGTTATATTTAATCACTCTAACATAATAGCTAGGTTAGAATGGATATTTTATGCCAATGGAAACTCATTTTTTTTAAACTAATGATTGCATGCAATGCATGCTATTGAAGAATTAAAATTATTTAAACAAATGATTTCATAAAATCATCCAGGTGTTAAGTTCTACCACCATTAAACTGAATTTCACCATCAAAATTCATCACTTGGATACAAATTGATGTAGATACCTCTGCCTCATCACATCCCCATGTTCCCACATAGGTTCGTCCAATTAGTGGATCTTCCATAAAACTTTAACCAATTGAGTGGTCTTGTTTCACAAAACATTTTTTCTAGGATACAAAATCTCTATCAGTTGTTCTTCATGAGAAAGATCATGGTCCAGCAGTATGAAATCTGAGATTAGTACATGTGAAGGATCATGTATGTTCTTTTCCCAAGAGAGATACATGTAACACATCCTAAACATCAAAGAGATTTAGTGGTTGCACGAGTAAATAATCTAGATTCCCAAGACGATCGAGACATTCAAAAGTACTAATATATCTAGGGCACATCATTCCCTTCATTCAAATTATCATTAATATCCTCTAGGGATATATTCATAGAAAACAATTTCTACCCATATTAAACTCTAGGCATTTATTTTATTTGTTAGCATAAATTTTATGAAATATTATCTAATATTATGTGATTTTAATAGATCCAACCTTCTCTGCCATTTCTTCAACAAGATCATGTCCTCATACCTTTCTTTCCCCAACTTTATTCCAGCAAGTTAGAGTTCTGCACTTCTCTCCACAGAGGTCCACATAACGAGCTATCTGAATTCTGGAGTGAAATCTACTTTTGAATGAAACTTATACCAATGGTAGGTGTTGGTCCCAATAACCTTTGAAATCAATTGAGATAGATCTCAATATGTCTTCTAGTGTTTAAATTTTTCTCCCAGACAGACCATGTGTCTGAGTATGATGTGATGTTTTGAAATATCACTCTATATCTAGAGATTTCTAAATTATTTTCTAGAAAATCAAGGTAAACCTCACACATCAGTCAAATATAATGTAAAGTGGTACTCTATTAAATATTACCACTTCCTTTACATATATCCTTGGAAGCTGATCAATAGAGAAACTCTATATAGTAGCATTGAAGTGTGATGACATTATAATTTGAACAACTATAACCCTTATTACATTATGACCATTAGATGGTTTGGGATGTTTGACAACAAATTATATAGTGATGTTTTCCTATTTTCATTATGGAATGGGTAATGGTTGTAACATCCCCTTATACTTCGATCTCTCATCCTTAACTTGTTGACAAACCAAGCACTGAGAGACATATTCAATGACATATCTTTTCATAACATCCCAACATAAATACTATTTTAGGTCCATGTACATATTTTTTTCCAGTATGAATATATAAAGAAAAATACGATCACCATCCAAAAAATCATTCTTTAATTTTGGCATTGGAGGAATACAAACAGGGTTCCTAAACCATATTGTTGCATCATAATCATGGTTGAATTTCGGAACATTTTCCACCTTCTTTTGTATTTCCACAACTTTCTTATGCGCCTCATTAATATTTACTTGTATTGATGGTTGAATATTTATTCAAGAAAGATAATATTTCTCTATTTCATTTAAAATTACAAGCTCCATCCTTCAAGAATCCATAAATATTAGATATTATCTGATCCTCATCATAGATAAGCTAGTATGGTCCTTTTGACTCAAATCATCTACCAACTTGTTCACTTTCCTAGGGTGGTAATGTATCGAGAAATCCTAATCATTAGTCAACTCCAACCATATTCTTTGCCATATATTCTGCTCCTTCTATGTAAAAATATACTTTAAACATTTATAATCATTATAAATATCATACTATTCACCATAAATATAATTCCTTCATATCTTTAATGTGAATATTACCGCAGCAAATTCCAAATCATGAGTTGGGTATTTTTTATGTCTAATTTAGAATTTTCATGAGATATAAGCTTTCACCATATCATTTTTCATGAGAACACATCCAAACCCCATTTTGGAAGCATCCTTGTAGATAAAAATCCTATTTAAACTATAAAGAAGTGTGGGCATAGGTGTACTGACTAACCTTGATTTTTTTCTCTTGGAAATTAAATTCAAATTACTATGTCCACATGAACTTAAATCCTTTCTGAGTCAACATGCTGAGTTGATTATATTTTCATGAAACATCATTCAGAAAATCTTGATAATATATAGCCATACCATGAAATATTTTGATCTCAGTTACCATTGTTGGACTCATCCAACATTCAATAACTTCTATTTTTGAAAGATCCATAGATATCCCCTCTCTTGAGATTTTGTGACCCAAAAATGAATCTCTATGAATCCAAAATTCATATTGGGTAAATTTTTCATAAAACTTCCCCATCCATAGGGTCCTTAGTAAAATTCTCAATGATCTTTATTCTCTTCATTTCTCATCAAATAAACCATAATATCATCTATAATGTTTACCATAGAATGATTAAGATAGTCTCTAAATAATATATCTATTAGAACCATGAATATAGAGGGTGAATTTTTTAGACCAAAAGGTATCACTACAAATTTCTAGTTTCCATACCTTGTATAGAATTCCATCGTTTGTATATCATCTATCTTGACCATTAACTAATGATATCCTGTAAGAAGATAAATTATGGAAACGTTTTGAGATTTGCAAATTTGATCGTATAAGTAATCAATGCAAAGAATATGATATTTTATCATGATATTGATTTTGTTATATTCTCAATAATCAATGTAGTGACTCATTTATCCATAATTATTCTTAAAAAATAGAATAGGTTCACCCCAATGTGACACACTTGGGTATATTAATTTCAATTCATGATTGACATGGAGATGCTTATTCAATTTCGAAAACTAAATTTGGACCACTCAATTTGGTGTCTTTGAAATAGTCTTAGCACCTATTATGAGTTATATTGGGAAATCAACTTCACTATTTGGAGTAAGACCTTCCAATTCATCTAGAGAGGGAATATCAAACTCTCATAAAATATGATTACTCATAATGGAGAGTTTTTCCCAACCATTTGAGATTGATTAAATTCATTTATAGGAACCAAGGCACATAATATGGAATAAATTTTCACTAGAAGTTCATAATCATCATTGTATATAACTATGATCATATATTGAGATAAAATATGTTATGTGACCTCCCTTCATTCTAAATTGATATGATCCCGATATATAAAAATCCAATCCATGCCATGACTAGTATTAAAATCCAATAAATTAAGGATCACATGATTTTAATGAAGAAATTCCCACAAACATGAATTGAAGAATAATTATAAACATTCTATGTGAATGTTGTGCCATTAGATGTTGTCACAGCTAACTCAACATCCAATTGCTGAGGTAATAAAGATATATCCTTAAAAAAATTTCAGAAATAAATGACTTGGTGGATCCAGAATCAAATAAAAAAAATTCTACATTATATTAGATGATTGTTTTACCCTTAACCACTTCATTATCGTATTCCACATCAAAGATAGGGATCACATGAAAATTTCCTTTCTCATTGGCCTTGATAGTTTGTATATTTCTATCATCATTGATTACCCCTGAATTTGGGAATTGGTTAGCCTAATACCCCATTTCCTTTCACTTGTAACATTGAAGTATAAGAGGTTAATTCTATGTATCCTTTTCTCTATTAGCATCAATAGATATATTTTTCCCATCACATCAACATTCAACAACCTGATAACCTTTACTTGCACACATAAAACATTTTCTAGTCCCTTTAACAAAAATTTCTCCATGTTTCATTCCACACATTGTGAATTAGGTAGAACTCATCTTCTTTTCAGTGTCATATTTATATTTTTCCCTGTATTACATTTTTCAATTCTTAAAAAACCCATAAGACTAATGGGTTACTCCATTATCCATCTCAACCATGAGAGCACATTGAACGATCTCCTCATTACTATGGAAGTTCCCTTGTCTAATTCCCTTTAGTGACATGATTTTAAACCATTAAAGGATCAATCAATTTTAATCTCATGTTGGATAATTATTCCAGAAGCAAACCAATCATGTATTATAAAATTAAATTCGTAGGTACCAACAGATTCATCAACCTTTTTCTTAAGTTCAAGGAACTCCTTCTCCATCTTTTTTCATAGAATGTAATAAAATAACTTATTGAAAAATATGTTCTTGAACACATCCCACTCCATTGAATCAATTTCAACTTTTTTCCTTGTATTATTGGTAAGGTTACTCAATTAATCATCTTCACCTTCTAAATCATATACTACATTGATGACCTTATCATATTATGAATATTGGAGAACCAAAAGTATTAATTTAGTGGTATTGATACAAGTTCATTCATTAATGTATTAGAACACCCTATGATAGAGGGATAATGCTTCCTCACTAAGGACTCAATAGAATATTGATCCAACATTTTCTCATTTAGGGGTCTTACAAGATTCATAGCTTGAGAAAGTTGTGTGAGAATAGATACAAGATATTCCATCTCATTTCCCATAACATTTTGTTTCTAGGGATGAAAATCATCACATTCCCCTTGTAGTCATCGTTAACATGGATCCTTTGGGTTATATCTAGTGACTAAAACCAAGAAACATAGTGTGAGGAAAACAAATAACAATGGGAAAACCAAATAATCATGAATAAAATGTCAACTTAGGTCTATTTAGGTTTTATCCTAGGATAATCATAATAATTTTTAAAATACAAGGATTATATCCTATACTTTGACATATCCATAGGGTTTTTTACTATTGTTTCTCATCCAAGTTTCCAAGGGATAAATATACCATTATCTCTGATACCAATTATAATGGACAATACATTATATATA
Source organism: Viscum album (assembly GCA_963277665.1). Taxonomy (NCBI): domain Eukaryota; kingdom Viridiplantae; phylum Streptophyta; class Magnoliopsida; order Santalales; family Viscaceae; genus Viscum; species Viscum album. The sequence continues at coordinate 1,757,279,643 of OY728120.1, read as the reverse complement.
TATATATATTAAATAAAAATCGGAGAATATTCATTAAAAAAGGTAAAAAAACAATGCCTAGGTCGTATAGGTTTATCGTCTTTAGAAATTGGGAAACATAAACAACTAGTTCATAAGATATCTACATTGTCTCCAGCTTATTTCTTCAGATCTAGTCCCCTTTTTGACATAACATACCAATTCTCTTCTTCATAAGTTGTGTAAATGAAACATAATGAAGGGTAGGATGAGATTCTAGGTAAGGTTAAACAAGAGATATATCAATCATGTCATAACAATAATAAATAAGTGCAGAATAATTGAAAATATTATCTTGAATATGAAATTCAAGATATCATATCATGGGATAAATAATAAATAATCAAAAATAATAAATAAAAATAGACCCAAAATTCATAACAAAATACATTGATCTTGTGGCATATAGATAAGAATATAAAATAATTTCATATTAGTGAAGGTTCAATATCAAGACCATTATAGTATACAAAGTCCATTATTGAAATGAGTTTATATCCATTTGTAGCCCTGTATTACAGAACCAAGAAAATATTTCCCTTCTATCCTTGTCTATCTCATGAGATATTTATCTTAACCTAATTTATTAGAGGGAGATATAGGTTCCACCCATCTCATAATAAAAGTTTTCTTATTTTTTCCACCAAAACATAAATTCAACATCATATCATAACACATTCAATAAAATGGGGTTATAATTCACCACTCCATCATTAAATTATACATATTAAACAAATAGATTTAATTATTATAATTACATTATAAACATAATACCCCCTTAGAATAATAGGGATAATATACATGAAACATATACCTTATAAATTAATCCCTTATTAGAAGGAAAATAATTCTGATAGAACATATAAAATTAATTCATGGGAAAAATATCTTTTCTTCTTCAAATAAATTTTTTTTTCTGAAAATTCCACAAAATATTAAATGAAAGTAATTTTATTTTAAATAACCTAGAAATATTTTCAATTAAGATACATGGAAATTTGGTGTTACAAAAACCTAAAAACACAACATTCCATATAATTTGAAAGAAAATATTTTTCTCTTAATTTTATCGAATAAGTCAAAAGGTACATCATATCAAAAATGAAAAATGTTTTCATTCATACAGTTTAATATTATTCACCGATAAATAATTTACTTTAAACAATTGTATAAGAATAGAAACATCATTTTGGAATACATATTTAGGAAACATAGACATGGATGATAAATGTACCAATATAAACAATCTTAGATAAAAACAAGATTAAGAAATTTTCCCTTACCTTATGAGTGATATTATTTGTATATATCCAATCCTCATGTATAATTATATAATTATTACCATCGACTTAATCTAAAATCATAGTCCTTTTAATTATATCATATAAGATAATATTCTAATCCATTTATTAATAATATTTCATTATTACTCATTATTTTGGTATAAACAGCTTCATTTAGATATGCATGTTTTGGTAAATAAGTTCTGATTGTTTATAGTTATATAATTAATAGAATGATATCTATATAATATATACCATATTTCTTCATTATATACATTTATATATCAATTATTTAAAGGATATCCTATAAGATGAATAGCATTGCATCGGGGGGACAGTAGCCTCTATGTACAGATTAGTGATGATACAATCCAATTAATTATGAAATGGTATGTTAGTGTAACATCCTATTACCATTTTATGAGGTACCCCCCTTAAGATCATCATGGTTTACTGTACTGTTAGATTGAAAGGATACCTATAATCATGAAGTCTGAGATTTGTTAGAATTTTATCATTAACCATACTTTTCAGTAGGACGTTTGATGATTTCAAATCGTGTAACTAGGTTACAAATCATGTAATTTATATTGGGTACATACTGGGAAAGTTGATTCACGCTGTGAAATATTACACATCGTGAATTGTTGTTTCACATTGTGTATGTTTTAAATAATAGTTTTTTAATCTGAGGAGACTGATTTTCAACGTATTTGTAAACCATGGATTTCACGGAATATAACTATATTACATGTCATGATATAGATCATGCCCAGATTTTAAAATCATCTATAATCTGATTTTTCATGGATCATTCTCCAGACCTCTTGGCTCATAAACTGAGGAACTTCATAGGTTACTTTTAGAGGCACCGCTCCTCCTATATCGATCCATTCTGTATTAGATCTCCATTATAGCTACAGTGTATCTCTCTGAGTAAGATACCATTCCACTTCCTCATTTCTCTTGATCACTATATCATTGTGAGGTGGAATCTTTGGATCAATTGGTTTAAGAGGGTTGGATTCTCCTAGATCTGTTGTCTGATCCTATTCTGGAGTCCTTTTTCTTCATTAGTTGGGGTGTGTTAGGAATTTTTCATTATGGTATGTAGGTTTCCACTCATCTACCAACCCATTTTATTCTAAATTGAATCAATCATGAGGTGGGTTTTATTATAGGTTCTTTGTTGAATTTGTTGGGTTTCAATGATTTTGTATTCTATTATAGGCATCTGCGACTCGAGTTTTGTGGTAAGTGGTTTCTCCTCTAGCCAATTATAATGTATCTTTTTTTCCTTAAAAACTGATTCATATTGAAATTGGAGTAATTTTATAGTGTCTGTTGAAATTGGATTTTAATTAAAAATGGTTTTACTTGGTTATTTATAAATGGTGATAAAATGGGGATTTTCAAAACATTGAAAGGTAATTTGTGAAATGGGATTGAAATTATTTTCAATTCATGGAAATTAAATATCAAAAAGATCACAAGGGTTACCTTGGGTACATAGGGGGAAGGTTTATCTTGGGGACATTATACCATGTATAGTGATTATCATGGGGGTTGTCTTGGGGATTTACACCATTTCCATGGGTTGTTTCTCAAGAGGATGGATATTAATATTGTTTGGGGGTTTACTCATGGGGTATTCCGATAATTCCTGGGTCCGTCGTTCTAGGAATTGGTTTGTGCATTTGAGTTTATTTGTATGAGTAGTATGTGGCCTGGACCCATAGTATTCCAGGGTGTTGTGATACATGTGCTTCTATATGGTTTTTCACATATTTCAAAGTTATCCTTGATATTCATGTTTATGATTGTGAAAAATGATATGGAAAATGTTCATTGAAATTGATATACCATCTTTTCTATAGAACAATGGAAAAATGGAAATGTTTACCATGATTTCTATAAAACTAATTTACTACTTACCATGACATGTATTAATTTAAAATGGGAATAGATTGATTTTTATATAGATACTTTATATGGAACACCTAGTGGGATCCTACTATGCCTCTCAGCTCACACAATGCACACCTCTTCTATAGTGTGTTGACAATTTTTTGACTTCCACTACTAGGAAAGGAAACTCACCTTAGTGAGTCAGTGATGTTTGTTTCTACTGGTTAGGTAGCTGGTGGAGAGATAGTTTGAGTGCCTCCATTCCATCGTTTGGATTAGTTGTTTGCCTTGGGTCCTTTGTAGTTGGACATGTCCTTTGGAGTTTTTAGAAAAAAATTTCTTGTCTGATTCTTTTGTATTCTCACTATTATGGCATATATATATGTATATCTTTTTCATCATCCATTATCCCCTTTTCTAGTAAATATATTACATGTGGTTGTTTAGGTTAGGTGAAATTGTTCCCTCTATTGTGTCATTCAATGTGTGGGTGCTTGTAGCTTGCCCGTGGGGATCGAGAATGCCCTTCGAGTATGTAATAGAATTGGTTGGGTGCCAGGTTTGAGGGAAAAATGGGATAGTTCATTATAACATGTTATTATAGGAGTTTTTTTCTCAAGAGTCCATGTCTTGCGGCATCTATTAGACATAGGATAGGATATTCAGGACATGAGAAGTATGTAGCGATACGTGACTGGCTTACTCTTATTGTAACGCAACTCAAGTTTCCCTGGGGAATTGGGATGTTCTTCTCTAGTTTTGGTTTTTATTTTAAAAATATGAGTTTTTTATTTTGGTTTTTATAGTTTGATCTGATATTTGTTTGGTTATCTAATCATTCTTCTGTTTTTATGTATATTAGTATTCCTCCAAGATGACTTCCATGAGTTCCTTAGGAATGTGTAGGCAATTATCCTCAAGGGAACCCACCTATAGATCAGAATATCCTTGAGAATATCACATGGGTAGTCCATGTTGTTGATCAAGATGTTTCATATGTTCAGAACACTATTGTTGATGTAGAATCGGGAGCTTGAGGAGGGAGTGATCAAAAAAGGGATTTCTTGTGTAAGGAACCACTATAAATTAAAGGAACGTCTTAGCCTTAGGAGGCGGGGAACTTGATGGATAGGATCGATAAAATAATAGACATTCTGGAGACAACTAAGAACATTTGGGTAATGATTGTAGTGTTGATAATTGATGGATCTATAAAGTGATGGTGGGATTCCATGGTCAAGGAAAATGGTCACATAGACTTGGATTCGAAGTGTTTCAGAACCATGTTTTTTGAGTAGTTTTGTCGAGAGTTACTGATTCTGGAGAAGTATATGGAGCTCCTATCTTTATAATTGGTAGAATGTATGATGTTGGAATACAGAAATAGTTTTTTTGTGCTTGTCCATTTTCCCCAGACATGGTGAAGAATGATCAGCTGAAGGTTCAGAAAGACCAATAGGGTTTGCGACTAGTTATCTGGTCACAAGTGTTTATTCTGAAGCTTTCAACCTATGTGGATATGGTAGATAGAGATATGACCAATGAAATGAATATGGAAAGAAAGGTTTTATTTTCCACCTATTCTATTCAATTTTTCGGTATATTTAGTGGAGCACATGTGAAGAATAGGATGTGTAATATCATCATACGAGTAGTTAATGGGGGTCTCAATAGTAAGCCTCATCTACACCATCTGTTATAGTAGGTAATGTGCTTCTAACATGCAATCAATGTGGAAAGGGTGGACACACCAGATGTTTTGGTCCTATGCTCCAAAATACATGCAACATTTATGGATGCATTGGTCACATACGATGCTTCTGTCAGGATACGACTACACCACGTTATGGTCAAGGTTTGTCACCTCCAAAGGATATTACGGTGTAGTAAAAATATTCAATGACTATAGGGATCCTTCCATAGGCCTCAGGATTTAATAATATTCATGTAGTATATGAGTTTCCAATGAAGGCTGATTTTGGTCTAACAATAGTGAGAGGTATAATCCTTATTTAATATTCAGTAGAAATTTCATTAATTGATTCTCATTCCTCCCACTCGTTTATATCTATATGTTTTTTTGATGTTTTTTAACTTCCGACGGAACTTATGTCCTTTAAAATGTATTTTGAAGAACCTATTGGTAAGAGGAAGGATTAAGGGTTTAGGTGTACTTCATGTTTGAGATCTCATGTGTTTAAAGGGGAGTGGGACACATGGTCAAGTAGTATAGGACCTTCCCTCCCAGAGATCAGGAGTTTTTCGGTAACTATTACATTTGATCCCGATGATGTCTTTCCAATCATTGATCTTCCCATTTTTGTTGAGGACATTCTTGATGTTTTCCCAGTAGATATCTCTAGTTCTGCTCCTGATTGAGATTTAGAGCTTAAAAATGATTTGGTTCTATGTACTCATCCAATATCAATACCTTCTTATCATATGGAACCAGTGGAGATGAAATAACACAAGATTGAATTTTACAACCTGATAGAAAAAGGATTCACTCACCCTAGTGGATTACCCTGCACAACCCCTATGCTCTTGGATAAGAAAGAATATGGTTAAATTAATTTATGTGTAGACTATCAGAATTTAAACTAATTAAAAATTAGGGAAAAATATCCTTTTCCTTGTGTTGATGATCTGTTTGATTGTTTATTGGTGGAAAAGTGGTTTTTAATGATTAATGTTTGGTCGGGTTATCATCATCTCAGAGTTTGGGAGTCTGAAATACCCAAGAGATCTTTATGGAGAATTTATGACCCTTATGAATATCTTATTATTCCTTTTGGTCTAACCAATGCGCTATTAGTTTTTATTTACGTGATGAATTAGATATTCTATCAATATCATGACACTTTTGTGGTATTGTTCGTGGATGATATTCTGGTCCATTCGATATCTGAGTGGGAACATGAGTACCATCTGAGTTTGGTTATAGAAATTTTGATAATTCTTTATTTTTATAGAAATAATTTAAAATCTAGTTTCCAAATTCAATAAGTATTGTTATTGGGGCATAGATGTTCTGAGCATGGATTATCAGTTGATCCATTGAATTTAAAGGTTTTTTTAATTGAATGAAGTAGAAAATTTCATTGAGATATGAAGCTTTCAAGGTCTTAATAGATACTAATTATGGTTTTACAAGGACTTATCTATGTTGGAATCTCCTTTGAATTCTCTTACTAGGAAAGCGGTGAAATACACCAAGGATGCGAACAGTCAGACTTCTTTTGATGAACATAAATGTCTTCTAACATCACATTATATTCTGATCTTACCTAATCCATTTTAGGGAACATGGGTTTTTTATGATTAGGGTGCTAGTTGGGGATACATGATTATGCAGTATGACAAGGTGGTACCTTAAATGTTCGTGTCACTATAGTTTTGGGGAGAAGTACATAGTCTTATATTATCATTAGCGTCTGAGATATATATTTCCTCAGATGCAAATGAATCTCAGATAGAGATGATGGTTAGAATTCCTTCATGAATTTGACATTTATTTATTCTAAACTCTAGGGAAGGGAACCATTGTGGCATATGATATAAGTAGGAAAGTACTATCAGATGATCCTCTAGAATCCAGTGAAGATTGGAACCGTATTTATATTTTCAATCAGTTTGATCTTGATGCTCAGTATTGTAATTTGGGTACCGTTTTAAATTCTTTTTAGCAATAATCATCTCTCCTATAGTCTATTTTGTAGAGTTTATAGCTAGATGAAGAGTTTCAAAAGACACGAGAAAGCCCTTATGGTGGGGAGACCGTTTTGGTTCGGCCTCACTCTTAAGATGGTATGCATCACTTTGGGAAATGGTTTGTCATCTAAGTGTCATTGAGGGGTTATATCTTGTTAGATTTTTACATAATTTAAATGAACAATAATCTAGGAACTTTGAATATGTATTATGACATGAGGTGGGGATTTTGGTAGGTGGTTATGAAGGGTGACATCATAGAGTTTATATCTCACTCTTATACCTGCCAAAAGATAATGGCGGAGTACTAGAAACCTTTTACTTTACTTCATCCTTTCTAGTGCCAATATATAAATAGGATGAGATATACAGGGATTTTGTTTTTAGATTACCATGGACTCCCTGAGTGATGAATGATATATGGGTGGTTGTTGATTAGTTGATGAAGTATGTCATTTAATTATAATCAAATACACCACAATTAGTTGAATATATGGGTAAACTGAATGAGAAGAGGATTGTGAGGTCACATAAGAGTTCTTATTTCATTACTTCAGGCAATGATCATTGGTTTACCCCAAGGTTCTGGAGGAGCCTCCAAGAGGTGATGGGAAACTTGTTCAAGATGACCACAACATACTGCCCAAGCACATATGGTCACACAAAGTGATTAATTGTGATTCTAGTGTATATTTTCTATTCTCATGTCTTGGATTTTGGAGGATCATGGGATGAGCATATGGAACTTGTTGAGTTTGTTTACAATAATAGTTATTAGTCGTCGATAAGTATTGATCACTTCAAGGCATTCCATGGTTTCTCATGTATATTACCTATTAGATCAGATGATGTTGGAAGAGTATCGTTAGATGGACCATGTTAGGCTTAGGAAACATCCTTGAAGAATGAGGATGTACATTGACTTCTGGATGGAGCCTAGAGTCAAAAAAATCGAATTTGGAATAGTGGTTTTGAACATGGTAGTTTTTGAATGGGGATTGGGTTTTATTGAAAGTTTCTATTCAGTTTGGAGACCATCGACTTGGGAAATAGGTAAAGTTGTCTCCAAGAAATGATGGACTGTTTAAGGTCACTCAGTAGTTTATAAACATTGTTTATCAATTTTTATTTCCAGTTTTATTGACAGGTATTCATGAAATTTTCCATATATCTCAGCTCAATAAATATCACCCTGATCCCACTCTTGTACTGTGTTTGGAAGAAATGGAGTTATATCAATGTTCATATATTTTAGAGAAACCTATTGAGATCATTGACTCTCAAGAGATTGTATTTCATGGAATGTCTATTCTATTGCTCAATGTTCTATGAAAAAAAAAGATATGATTATCAAGAGACTTGGTATCATGATTCATTGATGAGGGAGTAGTGAAATCATCTCTTTCTTGGGATTACATCATCCACATGAATTCTTGGTGAAGGAAAGTCTTTATGTTGGGGCGTTTATAACTTCATGTCACCATTTTATCAGGTACTCCTTTAACCTCATCATGGTTTTCCCCTCTTATGAAATTGGTAGGATACCTATAATGTTGACGTCAGAGATTTGTGGGACATTCAATATTAAATAGATATTTCTGTAGGATTCAGGAAAATTTCACATCACGTAATGGGGTTAAACACCATGTAATTTATGCTAGGTATAAATCAGGAAAGGGGATTCATGTTGTGAAATATAACACATCGTAAATGGTAGTTTCATGTCATGAATATTTTAAATAACATATTTTTAATCTAAAGTGATGGATTTTTCAATATATTTATACACCCTGGATTTCACAGTGTGTAAGAATATTACATATTAGGAAACAACTCTATAACGACCCATACTTTACATACATTTTTATTACATTAGAATTGAAGCACACTTATTAAAACATATAACAAAACCAAGAAAGGACCGTATAGGTATAGAGTCTTTAGAAACTGGGAAACATAAACAACTGGTTCATAAAGCATCTACTTTGCCTCCCATTTATTTCATCATATCTAAGTCCCTTTTGGCATATCCTACTTAATAAGCTTCTTCCTGGCCTGGTGAAATAATACATACAAAAGGGTGATCTCAAATGCTCAGTAAGGGTAAACAAAAGGAATATCAATCACATCATATACACAAGAACATAACTTTTGGAAATCTTAACCTGCAAAAGAGATCATAATTTCATAACATGGGATAAATCATAGTAGTGAAATGTAATCCCAATAATAATAACTTAAAACATGAAACTTTTTGGAATACACACATAATCATAGAAAATAATTTCTTAGTAGTCAAGACTCATTGCCAAGACTATCTTAGTGGACAAAGTCCATTTCTAAACCGAGTTCACTCCTTGTTTTAGTCCTATTTCACTGAACCGGTTTAACCTGCTGTTCCAGCCATGTCTATCTCTTGAGATATAAAATCATTACCCAATTCATTGGAGGGAGATATAGGTCCCACCCATCTCATAATGATACCATTCTTATGTGTGCCACAAAATCATAAATCATACATCATTGCATAACCCATGTAATAAAAAATGGGATTCTTAAACATCATGACATCATAAAACAATTCATATAAGATAAAGGAATTCAGAAAAATAATTCCATCAAAACATAATCAAATTAATGTAAAAATAGGTATAGAAACAGAACCCTTTATTATCTTAGATGGAAAATAATTTTGATAAAACACTTGAACTCCATTCTTGAGGAAAATATCCTTTCTACTTCAAAAACACTTTCCTTTCTTAACATGTCATACAATTTTAAACTAAAATAATTTGATTAAAAATAATCATGAAAATTTGTAAAGTAAGATTCTTGGAAATAATTTTTTAAAAATCCATTCATTCCGTATAAGTTAAAAAAACATTCTTCCCGTACTTTTTTCAGACAAGTCAAAAAGTATCTCGTACGAAAAACGACAAAAGATTCCTTTCATATCGTTTACTAAAAACTCACCGATGGGTAAAATTGGATTTAAACAATTGTAGGTGGATGGAAACAATATTACATATTGAGGAAACAAGGATGTGGATGATAAAATACACCCCGGTAAATACCAAAGTATAAACAATCTTGAATATAATGAGATTGTGATATTTTCCCTTACCTCGGGTCCAATTTGCTTCGTAAGTGTCCGAACCTCCTTTATAATGATTTAAATAATGTTATTGAATTATTCCAGAATCATAATTATTTTCATGATATCATATATGGTCATAGTCTTAGCTTCTTATTAGTAATATTTCATTACTACTTGTTATTCGGGTGTTTATTACTTTTTGTTCTTATGCGTCTTTTGTCGAATAAATTCTTATTTTTCTTTTTAGTTTATAGATACCTAATTTTAAGAATGGTATTACTGTAATATATATCATATTAATTCATTCAATTCATTTATATAATCATTATTCAATGAAGATCATGTAGAACGAGTCACATCACATTGTGGAGACGGTATTACGTACGTACGCACGAGCGATGATATCGTTCCCATGATCGTGAAATTATAATGGAGTGTATGTATACTATTTTAGAATCAATATCACTTTAAAATAATCATATATTGTTGTTATTTACACCATTATACCAATCCAAGTAAGGTGGTGGTGGAAAATAGATTACACCACGGTGTGGAGACGGTATTCCGTACGTACGCACGCGCGTTGATTTTGTTTTCCCGTAGGATGGATAGATGGTGAAATGTTGTTGTTTCATACTTATAATAACATATCCGTATATGAGTGATAATTATGTTATTACTTCATAATGAAACAACTAAATAAGAAGAAGTAGAAGAAGAAATAGAGTTGAAAGAATTGGTAACGGACATTACCTCTTCCGTGAAGCGCCTCTAGAGACCTCCTTTAAGGGCACTAAAATTGATCTTTGAAGAATACCAGGACCTCTAGGATGTTTCTAGGTAAGTGGGTAAGTGAAATGGTCAGGGTTTGGATGATATTGAAGGCTCAAATTGGTGTGAGGAGGAGATGGAGGAGGTTCCCTTTTATAAGGGAGGAGAGGGGCACCTTTGGAATAACTAAAAATATTATTTTATCATAAAGTCAAATTCGGTTTTTAATAGCTCCAAATTTATATATTTCTAAGCTAAGGTGGGGACGGGTCTAAATCCTCTCCTCCAATATAATTTAGACAAGTATAGGTCATTATATTAACCTTATCTTTTAGTTTTAACTATTAGTTAATTAGATTGACATTTACCTTGTCACTTTGTATTTTTATATTATATAGTTAATAAACATACAATATACATCCAAGAGACCCCCAAGTGGTCCATTAATGATATACCTATCATTATATAAGTATATTGGCCGAACCATATATTTTTAGGAATATAAAAAAAATTAATAATATAATATTTGTTTTAAAAACTATTTTATGTCAAATTTGACACTATTTGGTCATTGATTTTTGTGAAAATCATAACAGAATGATTAGTTCAAAAAACATTAATCAAATCAATATTAACATGTCATATTAACATATAAAATTATTTTAATTCATAAAAAGTCTCAAATTACATTTATTTGGGTATTTATAACATCAATTATGTAAATATTTCATTAATATGATAATTACTGCATCATCATTGTATCATAAATAAATTAAATTATTTTAAGTCTAAAAATTACAAATAAAATACCATTACGTTGTAAATATTTTTATATTTCTAATGAATATTTATAGTCAAAATTATATTATGTATAACCCTATATTAATAATGAATTATTTATTAAACTTTGATTTTAACTATTTTAACCCTTCATTAAGTGAATTGATAATAAATGTCCTAATCTAATCCACGTGGGCCTAAATGGTCATATTTTATTCCTAAGGTTGTTTTTGGTTGAATTAAACTTATCCAATAGAATTATGACATGTTTTAGGGTAATAATAATAACACATTTACCCTTAATTACCCTATTTACTTTTAACCGTGGTAAAAAAAGTAAAAAGTTACTGTTTACCAAAAATTATTTTCATCTCATTGAACCACATTTTAGTCATTGATATTAACCGTGTCTCTCAGATTTTCGAAATTCAACTCACAGAAGCGGTAAAATTATGTTTTATGAAAGATTCGGTTTTTTTAACTACCACTAAGATGTTTCACTATTCATCAAAAAATAAAAGTTTCCAGAAAAATACCAAAAATTAGGCCTAATATATATTTGATATTATGAATTCAAAAATGATGTCTATTTTACCAAATTCAAAACATATTAGTTACATTAACTAATTTAAAAATTAATTCCCATCGTCAAAACAAATAGCATGTTTTTAAGAGATAATAAATATCAAAAGATTGACACTTGTTTATGTCTCATTTAAATGTGAAAATACATCCAATGAAAAACATTGTATTAAATTGTAAAAATATATTCTAAATATACTTTAAAACCACTCAAATTAAAAATTTATCACTATAAATTATTTCGATTAAAAAATTTGTTTTTAATTTGAATTCACTAATTTTCACTATTCATCAGAATATGAAAGTTATCCAAAAAGTACCAAAATTTCATCCTAAGCTAATTTTGATATTCCGAATCCAAAAATGAAGTCCATTTTGAAAAATAAAATTTACAAAATTTCTATAAGTGGTTAGTACTATTTATAACGGCTAGTTTTAATGATATTTTAATAGCATACCGTTGTTTAGTGAAACTCGGTATTACGTACGATGCAAGCTATCGACCAAGGCCGCAGTTGCGTGTAAAGCAAGCCAAGATAGTGTTGTGTGTAGTGAAAGATTCCTTTTATGATTTATAAAAACAAAATATTTCTCATAAAATTCTCGGGTGTTACATTCTACCCCCCTTAAAATGAATTTCGCCCTCGAAATTCGTCACTTTGTAAGAAAAAGATGAGAATACCTCTCCCTCATCATATCCTCAAGCTCCCATGTAGCTTCTTCTAATTGGTGGTTCCTCAATAAAACTTTCACCAAGAGAGTTGTCTTGTTCCGTAGGACTTTTTCACTACGATCCAGAATCTCTATCGGCTGTTCTTCATAAGAAATATCTTGCTCCAGCGGTACAACTTCTGAGCTGAGTACATGTGAAGGATCAGGTATGTACTTTCTCAGAAGAGATACATGGAACACGTCGTGAACTTGAGAGAGATTCGGTGGAAGTGCCAATCGGTAAGCTACCTTTCCAACACGATCTAGTATTTCGAAAGGACCGATATATCTAGGGATCAACTTACCCATCTTTCCAAATCTCATGACCCTCATCCCATGGAGATATTCGTAAGAACACTTTATCACCCACTTCAAACTCTAGGTCTTTTCTTTGGTTGTCAGCATAACTTTTCTATTGACTCTGAGCTACTCTAATGTGTTATTGAATAGATCGGACCTTTTCTGCCATCTCATCAACAAGATCAGGTCCTAATAGCTTTCTTTCCCCATCTTCATCCCAGCAAGTTGGAGTCCTGCATTTCATTCCATAGAGAGCTTCATAAGGAGCCATCTGAATACTACAGTGAAAGATATTATTATAAGAAAATTCCACAAAAGGTAGGTGTTGATCCCAACCACCTTTGAAATCCATATAGCATGCTCTCAACATATCATCTAGAGTTTAAATTGTTCTCTCTGACTGACTGACTGTCTGAGGATGATAAGTAGTACTGAAACTCAACTCTGTATCCAGAGTATGTTGTAGACTTCGCCAAAACTTCAAGCTAAATCTCGGATCCCGATCAGATATAATAGAAAGTGGTACTCTATGCAATCTTACCACTTCCTTTATATATATCCTGGAAAGCTGATCCAGAGATAAATCCTCTTTAATAGCAATGAAGTGTGTAGACTTTTTAAGATGATCAACTATGACCCGGATAGCATTATTGCCTTTGGATGTTTTAGGAAGTCCTATGAAAAAGTCCATAGTGATGTTTTCCCATTTCCATTCGGGTATGGGTAATGGTTGTAACATCCCCTTAGACTTCTGTCTCTCAGCTTTAACTTGCTGACAAACCAAGAATCGAGAGACATATTCAGCAACATCTCTTTTCATGCCACCCCACCAGAAGTACTATTTCCGGTCCCTATACATCTTCGTGACTCCAGGATGAATAGAGAATGAAGAACTATGAGCCTCATCCAGGAACACCTTCTTTAATTCGGGGATGGGAGGAACACAAAACCGATTCCTAAACTTTATTATCCCATCACAATCAAGGTTGAATTCAGGAATATTTCTCTCCTTCATTTGTAACTCTACATCTTCTTTCTTCTCCTCTTTAATCTTCACATGTATAGATGGTTGAACATTCATTTGAGAAAGATACGATTTTCCCCCTTCCATTATAATTCCAAGATCCATCCTTTGTAAATCCATAAATATGGGATCTTTTGTGATCCTCATCATGGATAAACTGGCATGGTCTTGTCGACTTAATGCATCTGCCACCTTGTTTGCTTTCCTAGGGTGGTAATAAATTGAGTAGTCGTAATCCTTAATCAGCTCCAACCATCTTCTATGGAACATATTCATCTCCTTTTGTGTGAAAATATACATATAACTTTTATGATCAGTATAAATGTCACACCTTTCTCCATAAAGATAATGCCTCCAAATATTTAATACAAAGATTACCACAGCTAACTCCAAATCATTAGTTGGGTAATTTTTCTCATGGATTTTCAACTGTCGTGAGGCATAAGCTATCACCATATCATTTTTCATAAGAACACACCCCAATCCCTTCTTGGATACATCACTGTAGATCACAAACCTTTCTCCACTACAAGGCAGTGTGAGCACAGGTGCACTGGATAACATTCATTTCAACTCCATTAAATTCTCTTCACATTCCTCCTTCTAAACAAACTTAACTCCTTTTCGAGCCAACCTAGTGAGTGGATTAGATAATCGTGAAAACTCTTTCACAAAACGTCGATAATATCCAGCCAAATAAAGAAAACTTCGGATCTCAGTTACTGTTGTTGGTCACGACCATCTTTCGATAACCTCTGTTTTGGCTGGTTCCACAGATATCCCATCTTTTGAGATTATGAGACCCAAAAATGAAACTTTTTGAATTCAAAATTCACACTTGGTAAATTTTTCATAAAGCTTATACTTTCTCAGGGTCTTCTATATAATTCTCAAGTGATTTTTATGTTCTTCCTTTCTCTTTGAATAGAATAGAATATAATCGATAAAGAATACCACAAATTGATCAAGATAGTCTCTAAAGACTCTATTCATCAGATCTATGAAGATAGCAGGGGCATTAGTAAGACCAACTGGCATCACTATAAATTCATAGTGTCCATACCTTGTATGGAAAGTCGTCATTGGTATATCCTCCCTTTTTAACCTTAATTGATGAGACCCGGAACAAAGATCAATCTTGGAAAATTATTGAGCTCCGTGTAGTTGGTCAAATAATTCATCAATCTGTGGGAGAGGATATTTGTTCTTGATATTGATCTTTTTATGTTCTCGATAATCAATGCAGAGTCTCACTGATCCATCTTTCTTCCTAACAAATAGAATAGGTGATCCCCAAGGTGACGCGCTAGGGCGTATGAATCCCATATCAAGATTCTCTTCGAGTTTCTTCTTCAATTCCTGTAACTCAATTAGGACCATTCTATAAGGTGTCTTTGAAATAGGTAAAGCACCTGGTATGAGTTCTATTGAAAACTCAACTTCACGATTTGGTGGAAGACCCGGCAATTGCTCCGGAGAAAAATCATCAAACTCCCGAAAAATGGGAGTATTTTTAATCGTGAGTTTATCACCAACCATTTGAGATAAATAACCATCATTTAGTGGAATCAAGACCCATAAGATGGAAGAAATTTCCACTAGAAGGTTATGTTCATCCTTGCATCGATAGACGATCATAGATTTATCTGGAATATGAAATGTGTCTTCCCTTATTTGGAAATTGATATGAGATCCATATAAAGAAAGCCAATCCATGCTAAGAATCACATCAAATTCCACTATAGGATGGATCACAAGATTTGCAGGAAGCACTTTCCCACAAACTTCAATCGGGGAAGAATTACTAACTTTTTATGTGACTGTTGTGCCATTAGGAGTTGTCACAGCCAACTCAACATCTAATTGTTGAGGTAATACGGTGATACCCTTAGAAAATTCTTCAAAAATAAAAGAGTGGGTGGATCCAAAGTCAAATAAAACATTTTCTACTTTAGAGTGTATGGTAAGTGTACCTTTCACCACATCATTATCATACTCCACATCGCAGATAGAAATTTCATGTGATTTTCCTTTGTCATTAGCCTTAAGAGTTTTTTGACGTCGACCATCATCATCAACCCTTGGATTTGGGCATTGATTGGCATAATTCCCCATCTCCTTGCACCTGAAACATTGAAGTGTTGTAGGTTCATTCTGTGTATCCCTTTCTTTGTTTGAATCATTAGACATCTTCTTCCCATCATTACGGCATTCAAATGCCTGATGACCTTCCTTTCCACATTTGAAACATTTACTAGTCCCTTTAAGAAAACTCCCTCTATGTTTCTTTCCACACTATGAGCATAAGGAAAAGCTAATCTTCTTTTCAGTGTGCTCTTTAGATTTTCCTTTGAATTCTATTTTACTCTTCTTATCAAACCCATATGACTGATGGGTTACTCAAATCTCAAACACAATTTTGAGAGCACATCGAACGATTTCCTTGTAGATATTGAAGTCCCTTATGGATAAGGCCCTTCAAAGACTTGGATTTAAGCCACTAAAGAATTGATCGATATTACTCTCAGGTTGGATAATAATACCAGAAGAGTACCTTGCAAGTCTTGTAAAATTTTCTCCATAGGTACCAATAGATTCATCATCCTTTTTCTTCAGTTCAAGAAACTCTTTATCCATCTTTGTTCGGAGAATACTAGGGAAGTACTAATTGAAAAATAAGTTCTTGAACTCGTCCCATTCCATGGACTCAACTTCATCTCTTGGCCTCGTATTCTTGATAAGATTCCATCATTGATCAGAATCACCTTCCAAACGATACACTGCTAAGATGACTTTATCATGTTCTGAACATTGATGAACTTAAAATATCTTTTCAGTAGTACAAATCCATTGTTCAGCAACTAATGGATCAGTAGACCCGCTGAATGAAGGTGGACGCTGCCTCATGTAGGATTAAATAGAATGTTTCTCCTTCTATTGCTCGTTCGGAAGTCATGCATGATTCATAGCTTGAGAATGTTGTGTGAGCATGGCTTCAAGATTTTGCATTCGAACTCCCATAACATTTGGTTGCTCAGGGGTATAATCATTTCATTGCCCGTCGCATTCCTCATTAACACAGTTCCTTCGGGTTCCAGCCATTAACTAAAACCAAGAAGAATAGTGTGAGCAACACTAATTATAATAGGAAAACCACATAATCAAGAATAAAATTTAACACTTAAGGTCTTATCCTAGGTTATTCATGGCCTTTTATAAAACACTAAGATTATGTTCTATTCTTATAATTATCCTTAGGGTTCTTACTAAGGGTTTCACATCCTAGTTTCCAAAGGTTGATTATACCTTTCCTCTGATACCAACTATAACGACCCATACTTTACATACATTGTCATTACATCATAATTGAAGCACACTTATTACAACATATAACAAAACCAGGAAAGGACCATATATTTATATAGTCTTTAGAAACTGGGAAACATAAACAACTGGTTCATAAAGCATCTGCTTTGCCTCCCATTTATTTCATCATATCTAGAGTCCCTTTTGGTATATCCTACTTAATAACCTTCTTCCTGACCTGGGGAAATAAAACATACAAAAGGGTGAGCTCAAATGCTCAGTAAGGTTCAACAAAAATAATATCAATCACATCATATACATAAGAATATAACTTTTGGAAATCTTAACCTACAAAAGAGATCATAATTTCATAACATGGGATAAATCATAGTAGTGAAATGTAATCCCAATAATCATAACATAAAACATGAAACTTTGTGGAATACACACATAATCATAGAAAATAATTTCTTAGTAGTCAAGACTCATTTCCAAGACTATCTTAGTGGACAAAGTCCATTTCTGAACTAAGTTCACTCCTCGTTTCAGTCCTATTTCACTAAACCGGTTTAACCTGTCATTCCAGCCATGTCTATCTCATGAGATATAAAATCTTTACCCAATTCATTGGAGGGAGATATAGGTCCCATCCATCTCATAATGATATCATTCTTATGTGTGCCACAAAATCATAAATCATACATCATTGCATAACCCATGTAACAAAAAATGGGATTCTTAAACATCATGACATTATAAAACAATTCATATAAGATAAAGGAATTCATAAAAATAATTCCATCACAACATAATCAAATCAATGTAATAATAGGGATAGAAACAAAACCCTTTATTATCTTATATGGAAAATAATTTTGATAAAACACTTGAACTCCATTCTTGAGGAAAATATCCTTTCCACTTCAAAAACATTTTCCTTTCGTAACATGTCATACAATATTAAACTAAAACAAGTTGATTAAAAATAAACATTAACACTTGTAAAGTAAGATTCTTTGAAATAATGTTTTAAAAATCCATTCATGCCGTATAAGTTAAAAAAAATTCTTCCCGTACTTTTATCAGAAAGGTCAAAAAGTACCTCGTACGAAAAACAACTAAAGATTCCTTTCATATCTTTTACTAAAAACTCACTGAAGGGTAAAATTGGATTTATAAAATTGTAGGTGGGTGGAAACAATATTAAATATTTAGGAAACATTGATTTGGATGATAAAATACACCCCAGTAAATACCAAAGTATAAACAATCTCGGATATAATGAGATTGTGATATTTTCCCTTACCTTAGGTATCATTTGCTTAGTAAGTGTCCAAAACTTCTGTATAATGATTTAAATAATGTTATTGACTTATTCCAGAATCATACTTATTTTTATGATATCATATATGATCATATTATTAGCTTTTTATTAGTAATATTTCATTACTACTTGTTATTCGGGTGTTTATTTCTTTTTGTTCTTATGCGTCTTTTGTCGAATAAATTGTTATTTTTATTTTCAGGTTATAGATACCTCATTTACAGAATGGTATTATAGTAATATATATCATATTCATTCATTCAATTCATTTATATAATCATTGTGCAATGAAGATCATGTGGAACGAGTCACATCACATCCTGGAGACGGTATTCTGTACGTACGCACGAGGGATGATATCATTCCCATGATCGTGAAATTATAATGGAGTGTATTTATACTATTTCAGAATCAGTATCACTTTACAATAATCATATATAGTTATTATTTACACCATTATACCCATCCAAGTATGGTGGTGGTGGAAAACAGATTACACCACGGCGTGGAGACAGTATTCTGTACGTACGCACGCGCGGTGATTTCGTTTTCTGTAGGACGGATAGATGGTGAAATAGGGTTGTTTCATACTTATAATAATATATCAGTATATGAGTGATACTGATGTTATTACTTGATAATGAAACAACTAAATAATAAGAAGTAGAAGAAGAAATAGAGTTGAAAGAATTGGTAACGGACATTACCTCTTCTTGAAGCGCCTCTTAGAGACCTCCTTTTAGGTCACTAAAATTGGTCTTTGAAGAAGATCAGGACATCTAGGATTTTTCTAGGGAAGTGGAGAAGTGAAATTTGGAGGGTTTGGATGAGCTTGAAGGCTCAAATTGGTGTGAGGAGGAGAGGTAGGAGGTTCCCTTTTATAAGGGAGGAGAGGGGCACCATTGGAATAACTAAAAATATTATTTTATTATAAAGTCAAATTCGGTTTTCAATAGCTCAAAATTGATATATTTCGAATCTAAGGTGGGGATGGTTCGAAATAATCCCATCCAATAGAATTTATACATGTTTAGGTCATTATATTAACCTTATCGTTTAGTTTTAACTCTTAGTTAATTAGATTGACATTTACCATGTCACTTTGTATTTTTATATTATATAGTTAATAAACTTACCATATCCATCCAAGAGACCCCAAAGTGGTCCATTAATGATATACCTATCATTATATAAGTTTCTTGGCTGAACCTTAGATTTCTATGAATATAATAAAAATTAATAATATAATATTTGTTTTAAAAACTATTTTATGTCAATTTTGACACTATTTGGTAATTGATTTTTTTGAAAATCATAACAGAATTATTAGTTCGAACAAAATAAATTAAATCAATATTAACAAGTAATATTAACTTAGAAAATTATTAGAATTCATAAAAAGTCTCAAATTACATTTATTTGTGTATTTATAACATCAATTATGTCAATATTTCATTAATAAGATAATTACTGCATCATCATTGTATCATAAATAAATTAAATTATTTTAATTCTAAAAATTACAAATAAAATACCATTACGTTGTAAATCGTTTTAGCTTTCTAATTAATATTTATATTCAAATGTATCTTATGTATAACCCTATATTAAAAATGATTTAGTTATTAAACATTGATTTTAACTATTTAACCCTCCTTTAAGTGAATTGATAATAAATGTCCTAATCTAATCCAAGTGGGCCTAAATGGTCATATTTTATTCCTAACGTTTTTTTGGTCAAATTACACTTATCCAATAGAGTTAGAACATGTTTTAGGGTAATAATAATAAAACTTTTACCCTTAATTACCCTATTTACTTTTAACCGTAGTAAAAAAAGTAAAAAGTTACTATTCACCAAAAATTATTTTCATCTCATTGAACCACATTTTAGTCCTTGATATTAACCGTTTCTCTTGGAATTTTGAAATTCACCTCACAAAAGTGGTAAAATTAAGTTTTATGAATGATTCAGTTTTTTTAACTACCACTTAGTGGTTTCACTATTCATCAAAAAAGGAAAGTTTCCAGAAAAATACCAAAAATTAGGCCTAATCTATATTTGATATTATGAATTCAAAAATGATATCTATTTTACCAAATTCAAAACATATCAGTTACATTAACTAATTTAAAAATTAATTTCCTTCATCAAAACAAATAGCGTGTTTTTAAGAGATAATAACTATCAAAAGATTGACACTTGTTTATGTCTGGTTTAAATGTGAAATTACATCCAATGAACAACATTGTATTAAATTGTAAAAATTTATTCAAAATATACTTTAAAACCACTCAAATTAGTAATTTATCACAATTAATTATTTCTATTAAAACAAAATTTGATTAAAATTTAGTAATTTTCACTATTCATCAGAATATGAAAGTTATCCGAAAAGTACCAAAATTTCATCCAAAGATAATTCTGATATTCCAAATCCAAAAATGAAGTCCATTTTGAAAACTAAAATTTACAAAATTTCAAAAAGTGGTTATTACTATTCATAACGGCTAGTTTTAATAATATTTTAATAGTATATCGTTGTTTAGTGAAACTCGGTATTGCGTACAACATAAGCTATCGAGGAAGGTCGTGGTTGCGTGTAAAGAATGCCAAGCTAGTGTTGTGTGTAGTGGATGATTTTTGTGATTATTTATAAAACAAAATATTTCTCATAAAAGTCTCGGGTGTTACAAACTCGCATCTAGTTTTTAATGTGGTTTAGGGGCTATTTTGGCCTGGATCATTTTATAGACCTCTTGGATTTCTAACTGTGTCTCTTCCTCAGTGATTTTCAGAGATGCCTCTCTCCCTAGATTAATCTGTTCAACGTTTCATATCTATTGCAGTTGTGGTGCATCTCTTTGGGTAAGTGGCATTTAGGATTATTTGTTGCATTTGAATGTGGTATGGTCATTGTCTATCATATTTGTCTCTAATGTTTTAAGATGGTGTTTTCATCTTTATGTCTTCTAGGTCTATTGTGTGATTTTTTTTCTAGAGTCCTTTTTATTCGTTGGTCATGGTGCATCAGACGTTCTTCATTATGGTATGAATGTTTCCTCTGTTTCGTCGAGACCTGGTATTCTAAATTTGGATCAATCTTGATGTGGATTTCATTCTAGGGCCTTCTTTGTCATTGTTGGGTTTCATTAATTTTGGATTCCATTACGGGCATGTGCAAAATGAGTTTTTAGGTAGGTTGTTTTGTCTATAGTCTATAATAATGGATATTATTGTTTTTCTTTAAAACTGAACCATATTGAAATTTTCATGATTTTTTTGGGTGTATTGAAAATGGTTTTTAATGAAAAATGGTTTCCCCTGGTTATTGATTAATTGATAGAAAATGAGCATTTTCCAAGCATTGAAATGGAATTTATGAAATGGTTTTCAGAGTATTGAAATGACATGTGGAAAATAACACAAGTGTTAACATCCTTACTAAGGTGGAAGGTTTAGTTTGTGGCCATCATACATTGTTTTTAGATTTTCTGGGGTGGTTTTCTTAGGGATTTCCTCTATTTCTTAGTCCCATTGTTTTAGGGTGCTGATATTATCAATATTGGGGGGGGGGGGGTTACTCATGGGGTATTCCTCTAGTTTCTTAGATTTTTATTCTAGGAACTGGTTTGTTTACTTGATTGTTGTTGTTTGGGTAGTTTCCGACCTGGACCTATATTTTTCCTTGGTGTTGTGATAACTCTAATTATATTTTTTATTTCTTGGATTTCTATGTTATCCTTGATATTCATGGTAATTATTGTGAAAAATGATATGGAAAATGTTATTTGAAATTGTTATACTTTCTTTTTTTAGAACTGCACAAAAAGGGAAATGTTTAACATATATTTAATAAAAATGCTTTAATTATTATCTTGCATTGTGATTACATAAATTGAGAATACAAGATTTTTTTATATAGAGACAAGATATGGTACACCTAGGTGGGATCCTACTGAGCCTATTACCTCACACCCTATGCACCTCTTTGGTGGTGTGTAGACCATTGTTATACTTCTGGTGTTGGGAAAGGAAGGGCGCCATAGCGAGGCAGTGAGGTTTGTGTTAGCTAGTTTGGTCTCTAATAGTGAGATGGTGGGATTTCAACCATTCCATTATTTTTAGATGTAGTTTGTCTTGGGTCCTTTATAGTTGGAATTTTCCTTTGGAGTTTTTAGATACTTTCATTATTTTCTGTTACCATTATTTTCGTAGAATTATGGATTATATATATGGTTTGTCTTGAACTACCCCCTTTAGTTTAATAAATATATACTATATGGTTGTTCAGGTTTGTAAATATCATTCTCTCTACTATATCTTTCGATGCCTGGGTGCTTGTCGCAAGCTCATGGGGATCAGGAATTCCCTTCGGGTATGTAACCGAATGGGTCGGGTTTCAGGATTGAGGGATACATGGGTAAGTTAGTTACATAGGAGTGGATGGTATATACATTGTTCTAAAATAAATGTCTTATTATAATAATAATATGTACTTACTGTTTCCATAATTATATCTGTGCATGTAATGCGTTGGTGAAAATAGATTACACAATGGTGTAGAGATGGTAAGTCATACATACCCACACATAGTGATTTCATTTTTTTAGGACAGATACAGGGTGGAAAACAGTTGTTCCGTAAACATAATAACATCTTAGTATATAGGTGATACTAGATTTATTACTTAATATTTGAAAAAAAAGTTGAAGTAGAAGAATAAATGACTTTGAGTGAGTTGGTAAAGGAGATTACATGTTCTTAAGTGATCACCTTATAGATGTCATCTTAATGGCACTAATGTTGGTATTTTGAGAAGAACATCATCTCTAAAACGAGACTAGGGATGTTGATAATGGATATGGGTATGGTATGGATGAACTTTAAGGATCAATGAGATATTAAGAAACGATGGATGAGGTGCCCTTTTATAGCAGAGGTTGGGAGCACCTTTGGAATTACCAAAAATATTAATTGACAATAAAATCATACCTCTTCCAAAACCTTAAAAAATGTAACATTTTATAATGTTTGATGATATAAGGATGTAATCTCTTCAAGCAATAATTTTTGGAAAATTTTTTCTTTCCATTTAAATCTTATCATTTTATCTTTACAGTTACATATTCTATTTAATTTTAACTACGGTAATGATCAATTTAATATAAAAATTTTATAATTTTTACATATTTGTTGTCAATTAAAAAATAAATTAATACTTAACATCATTATTAACATATCATAATTATTTTTTATTTTTTATTTTTTTATTTTTAAATAATTTAATATTACATTATTTTGATAAACAATTAGTAGTGTTAATTTTGACACTATTAAATTAATTTATTTTTAAAAATATAAATATTACATGTTAACATAGCGATAAAGATTTTATTATATTCATATGATTTACAGATCATCTTAAAATTCATTGTATATATTTATTTTTCCAAATTAAATTTGTTTTAAAATTATTCATAACATTTACTAGTTATCTGCAATAGTAAAATAATGACAATGAAATTTTGTGTAATTATTTATTATAATTATTTTTTGAATAAAATATAATATTAAAATTCCATGATGAATCCTAGTCCTCTATATTTTATAATAATACTTATATTCGGATATTAATTTTAGAAAATCTAATATAAAAAATGTTATATTAATTAAAATATGAATGTGACAACTTTAACATCACTTTAAATAAAAATCTATAAGTTTCATTATATTTCCCATATGGATTAAAATGGTCAATAACTCAACCCTTAGATGAATATGGATGATTTACACTCAAAAATTAATATTTCTTTTATGGATTTGGGCCTTTTAATGGTTTTTATTAATTTAATAAAAATTACCTTGTAGATTTTTAATCAATTATATAATTTTTGCATCATCAATGTATAATCATTGAAGGAAATTATTTATTTCCCAAAAATATAAATAAAATGAAAATTATAAACAAGAATATTTTATCATTAATATGAGTATTTATAATCAAATTTATCTTCTGTAGAACCTTATATTAAAATTTATAATGTTATAAAAATTTGAGTGAGACATAATTAAGCTTTTATTAAATAAAATAAATTAAATATCCTAGTATGATCCACGTGGCCTCCAAAGGAAACCATTTTGACTCAAGGATGATTTAGGTTGAAAGAAAATCCAATTATATTAATATATGTTTTAGGGTAATTTAATAATACTATTTTTACCCTTAATTAAACGATTTACCCTTTTACTGTATTTATTTATTTACCCAAGTTACTATTGATAAATCCCAAAAAGAAAATAAATATATTTACATAAATACAACATAATTATTCCAAATATGGAATCTTATTGTCCAAATAAGAAATATATAAGTTGTAGGAATAAATTTAAAATTGATCTCATTTTTGGAATGAGAGAACAAGTTTTAAAAGTTAAAATATTGCAAAATATTAAAATGTTTTTACATAAAATTCAATGTAAAATTAAATCCAATCACCTCAAATATATTAAATGATATAATTATTTTAGATTTATATATTAAAATCATTCAATAATATAATTTCACCGTATAAATTATT
This sequence comes from Viscum album, assembly GCA_963277665.1. Taxonomy (NCBI): domain Eukaryota; kingdom Viridiplantae; phylum Streptophyta; class Magnoliopsida; order Santalales; family Viscaceae; genus Viscum; species Viscum album. Next base: position 1,757,254,246 of record OY728120.1, on the reverse strand, counting down.
TTGATAAAAAAATTTGTTTTAATTAAAATTTAGTATATTTTTATTTTGCATCAAAACATGGAGGTTTTCAAAAAAATATCAAAAAATAATTCAAATTAAATTTTATATCTTGCCATAAATAAGAGGTTTATGTTGTCATTTAAAAGTTAATAATGTGTAGATATTTTAATTTTAAATGTGTGTATCCAGTAAAAGGCGGTAAAATTTACATTTGAAAAAAATATGTTTTTAAACATAAAATAGGGTTTATTCATACTATATGGCTAAAATATCTATTGAATGATTATAAAAAACTTTTATTAAATATAAAACATATATATTTCATTAATTTCATTTACCAATGGATATTAAATGAATTTATTAATAAAAAATACAAATATTTCCTTTATATTTGATTGGTTTATATTTTTTATAAATAATTGGTAGCCAAATAAATTACCATATATTTTCTTATGTTAGTTATATTTATTCCTGAAAACATAATTCCTAGGTTATAATGGTCATTTTATACAAAGTGTGTCTTGCATTTGTTTTTAAACTCGAGATTTTGTGCAGTGAAAGCTATTGAAGAATTGAAATTATTGATTGAAAATATTTTATATAATCATTCGGGTGTTACATTCTCTCCCCCTTAAAATGAATTTCACCTTCAAAATAATCACATGGATACAAATAGATGGTGATACCACTTCTTCATCACACACTCAATTTACACCCAATCTTCCCAAAATTGGTTGGTCCTCCATAAAATATTAACCAAGAGAGTGATCTTATCTCGCATAAATTTTTATCTATGATCCAGAGTCTCTATATGTTTATCTTCATAAGAAAAATATTGCTTTAGTGGTTTGACTTTGAAGTTTAGTACTTGTGAAGGATCCGGTATATACATTCCCAGGAGTGATGCATGGAACCTATACAATACTTGAGATAGATTCAGGGGTAGTGCCAATTGATAACCTTTCATCTGATCACGATCCTGAATTTCAAAATGATCAATATACCTAGATCACGGTTTTCCATTATTTACAAATGTCACTACTCTATTATAGGGAGATATTCATAGAAACACCTTCTCACCCACTTCAAAATCTTGATATTTTCTTCGATTTTCATCGTAACATTTTTATCGACTCTGGGCTACTCTTTTGTGTTTTGAATAGATCTAAAATTATCTACCATTTCATATACAATATTAGGTCCTAATTGAGTTCTTTTCCCAACATCATACCAATAAGTGGGAGTTCTACACTTCTTTTTATAGAGGTATAGATAAGTAGATATCTTAATACTAGGGTTAAAGATATTTTTTAAGAAAAATATACCAATGGTATGTGTTGATCCCAACCACATTAGAAATGCATATTGAAAGATCTCAAAATTTATTCTAGAGTCTGAATGTTTCTCTCAGATTGGCCATCTATCTATAAATGATAAACAGTGATAACGATTAACCCTGTACCAATAACCATTTGAATACTTTTATTGAACACCAAGGTAATCCATGGATCCCAATCAAATATAATAGATAAAGGTACTCTATGAAATCTTACCACTTCCTTTACATATATTTGGGAAAGCATATCAAGATATAAATCCACTTTAATAGTAATTATGTATTCCGACATTGTATGGTGGTCAACTATAACCCATACAAAATTATGTCCTATATATGTTTTGGGTTGTTCGAAGACAAATTCCATAGTGATGTCTTCCTATATCCTTTAAAGTATGTGTAATGGTTGTAGAGACTCCTTTGACTTTTGTCTCTTAGCCTTAAAATGATGAAAAAACATGAATTGAGAGACATATTTAGCAATATCACTTTTCATTCCATCCCATTAGAAATACTCATTTTGGTCCTTGTACGTCATTTTTATTCCAGGATGAATACAGAATGCAAAAATAGAAGACTCATCCAATATCTCCTTCATTAATTATGGTATTGGAGGAATAAAAACATCATTCTGTAACCATATTATTCCATCACAATCAATGTTGAATTCAGGAACATTTCGCACCTTCTATTTTATCTCTTCATCTTCCTTCTATGGCTCCTTAATCTTCAATTGTATTGGTGGTTGAATATTCATTAGAGAAAATATGATTTACCTCCTTCCTTTAAAATTCCAATATCTAACCTTCACAAATCCATAAATGTTAGATCATATTTGGTCCTAATCATGGATTGGATAACATGGTCATTTCGACTCAATACATCTTCCACCTTATTCTTTATCCCATGGTGGTAATGTATCAAGAAATTGTAATATTTAATCACCTCCGACCATATTCTTTGCCGCATATTCATCTTATTTGGTGTGAAAATACACATTTAACTTTTATGATCAATATAAATAGCACACCTATCATAATAAATTTAATTCCACCTTATATTTATTGTAAATATTACCACAACTAACTCCAAATCATGATATGGGTGATGTTTATCATAGATTATCAATTTACTTGATGCATAAGTTATCTCAATATCATTATTCTTGAGAACACATCCTTACCCCTTCTTGGATTCATCCATATAGCTCTAAAACCATTCCTCACTAAATGGAAGTGTTAGCACAGGTGCACTGGATAACAATATCTTTAACTCTTCGAAATTCACATCACATTCCACCATCCACATGAACATAAAATAGTTTTGAGTAAACTAGGTGAGTGGATATAATAGTTGTGAATAAACTTCAAAAAATAACTTTAATATCCAAGAAATCCAAGATAACCTTGGATTTTAGTTATCGCTGTTGGTCTAGGCCAATATTCCATAAGAATTGTTTTTCTAATATCCAAAAATATCCCCTGTCTTGATATTATGTGACCCAAAAATAAAACTCTCTTAAGAAAAAATTCACACTTAGTAAATTTTTCATAAAGAATCACAATTTTTAGTGTATTCAGTAAAATTCCCAAGTGGTATTCTTACTATTACTTTCTCTTAGAATAAACCAAAATATCATCAATACAGAATTCTGAAAATTGATCAAGATAATCTCTAAAGACTCTATTCAGTAGATCCATAATGATATAGGGGAAATTATTAAGACCGAAATGCATCACAATAAATTCATTGTGTCTATTCCATTTACATAATGAATATTTGGTATATCCTCATTCATTAACCTTAATTAATGATATCCTGAAAAATGGTCAATCTTCTAAAATTATTAAGATCAGAATTGTTTTTCAAATAATTCATCTATGCTGGGAAGAGGATATTTTCTCTGGATAGTGATCTAGTTAAGTCCTTCATAATCAATACGGAGTCTCATAGATCCTTCTTTATTAATAAAAAAGATAACTGGTGCACACCAAGGGGATAGACTAGGGTATATTAATCCATTTTCATGATTCTTTTGGATATTCTTATTCAATTCTGAAAACTCAATTGGGGCCATTTTATAAGGATTGTTTGAAATTGGCATAGCACCCGAAATGAGTTCTATTGAAAACACAACCTCACTATTTAGTGGAAGACCATCCAATTATTCAAAAAAGGCATCATCCAACTCTCATGAAATATTATTATTCTTAATAATGAGTTTCCCACCCAACAATTTGAGATAAATAACCTTCATTTATAAGAACCAAGACCCGAAATATGGAAGAAAATTCACTTGGAAGGTCATACTCATACTTGCATCGCTGGATAATCATAGATTGATCTGAAATATGAAATGTAAAATCCCTTCCTTGTAAATTGATATAATATTCATAGATATAAATCAAATCCATGAGAATATTTACAAAAAATTCCATTATATAAAGGATCACAAGACTTGTATGAACCACTCTCCCACAAACATCAACGAGAAAATAATTATAAACCTTGTGGAATTTTTTGTTCCATTAAGAGTTTCCATAACTAACTCAACATCCAATTTTTTAGGTAATAAAAATATATCCTTATAAAATTATTCCATAATAAATGATTGGGTGGATCCAGAATCAAATAAAACGTTTTTTAGTTTATGGTGGATGGTAAGTGTACCTTTCACCACATCGTTATCATATTTCAATTCACCAATAGTGATCAAATGTGAATTAAATTTTTCTTTGGCCTTAATAGTTTTCTGAAATTGATCATCATATATAACCCTTGGATTAGGTATTTGGTTGAAATAATTCCCCACTTTATTGAACATGTATCATTGAAGTCTTGGAGGTGCATTATGTGTCACATTTTGTCTATTCACATCATTAGAGATCTGTTCCACATCACTTTGGCATTCAATGGCCCGAAAACCTTATTTTTCACACATAAAAAATTTTATATTCCCTTTATTAATATTTCCTTCATGTTTCTTTTCACACATTGAGCATAAGGGAAAAATCTTTTCCTTTTCAGTTCTCTCTTTAGAATTTACATTGATTTCCATTTTTCTCTTCTTATTAAAATCATAGTATAGATGTGTTACTCTTATCTCCATCTCAATTATTAGAGCACATAAAATTATTTCCTAACAGCCATTGAAGACCCTTTTGGATAATTCCCTTTAGATAATTGGTTTTAAGACACTAAAGAGTTCATCAATTTTACTCTCATGTTGGATAATAATTCTAGAATCATACCCTGCATGTCTTGTAAAAATTTATTTGTAGGTACTAATGGATTCATCATCCTTTTTATTAATTTCAAGGAACTAATTATCCATATTTTATCAAATAATATGAGGAAATACTTATTGATATATAATTTCTTAAACACATCCTCTAACATTCACCATTTATGTTGTTCCATCTCGTTACAACTATTGACTAAAATCAAGAAGCATATTATGGGATACAAAAATCATAATGGGAAAATAAATTAATCATGAATAAAATTTGAATTTATAAATATTTAGATTTATCCTAGGTTATTCACAATAATTTTTAAAAAACTATGATTTTGTCCTATTCTTTGACATATCCTTAGGGGTTTTACTGTTTTTTATCATCCTAGTTTCCAAATGTAAACTATAACATTCACTCTAATACAAACTATAATGACCCATAACTTACATATATATATTAATTAAAAATTATATAATATTAATTAAAAAATCATAACAAAACCTATCCATAATAGTATAGGATTAATGTATTTAGAAGCTGGGAAACCTAAATAACTACTTCATAATATATCTACATTGTCTCCCTCAGATTTCTTCTTATTTAAATCCAATTATGAAATATATTACCAGTAATATTCTTCAAAAAATTGGGAAAATAAACATAAAAATGTTTGATCTCAGAGGCTCAGTTAGGGTAAACAATAGAGGTATCAATCCAATCATAATCAAATGACATAAGAACACACCAGTTGAAAATTTTATCATGTAAAGGAAAGATCGGGATATCATGTCAGGGGATAAATCATAAGAGTTCATAATGAATCCATGAACATATTACAAAATTTCATTAAATAAGACAAGGAACATGTCTAATGCACGTACGAATATAATATCATTTCATATTACTTATGGTACATTCCCAAGACCATCATAGCGGATAAATTTCGTTACTAAATTGGGTTAACTTCTCGTTATAGCATTGTATTACAAATCCGAGTTCATTTACCATTCAATAAATGTATATATAATGAGATATAAATATTTAAACAATAAATTGTAGTGATATATAGTTCTCACCAATATCATTATGAAATAATTATTACATGTTCCATAAAAACAAAAATCATTCATCGTAGTACAACCCAAATAATAATATGTATTTATTAAACATCATTCCATCTTGACTAAATCCATATAAGACAAATGGATTCCATAAATATAATAAAATTATAAAAACAATAAACTATTGGATTGATAGGGGTATTATAATTGGAACAAAATTTTATTAAATAATTCTATATTATTTGAAAAATAATTTTGATCGAACACCTAAAAATAAATCATTAGAAACAGATCACTTCTTCTTCAAAAACATTTTTTCTCAAAATTCCACAAAATATTAAACAAAAATAATTTCTTTAGAAATTAAAATGAAAAATTGTATGGTTTTCTTCATTGGAATATGGTGAACTGAAATTATAAAAACCTGTCATGTTGCATAAGTTAAAAGGAAACATTCCTCTCATACTTTTGTCAAATAATACAAAAAGTAACTCAAATCGAAAATGAAAAAATATACCATTCATACAATTTAATAAAATTTAACAATGGGTAATATTGAATTTAAAAATTTATATAAGAATAGAAAGAATATTTTGTACTACATATTTAAGAAACATGAACATGGATGATAAATATATATGTATATACAATCTCAGATAATAACGACATTTGGAAATTATCTCTTACCTTAGTTATGATCTACTCTGTATGTATCCAAAAAACCTGTATATTGATTTAAATAATTTCATTGTCTTATTTAAGAATCATATTCATTTTTATTATATAATTTATGATCATAATACCATATGTAAGTCAATAATATTTCATTATTACTCATTATTCAGGTATAAACAACTTCATTTTCATAATCTTGTTTAGTTAAATAAGTTCCAATTCATCATCATAGGTTATAGTTATGTCATTTACATAATTAAATTAAAATAATATTTATTATATTTATTCATTACATAAATTTATATAACTATTATTTATTGGATATCCTTTAGAAATAATCACATCGCATCGTGGAGACAGTATGTCATACGTACACATGAAGTGATTTTATGCTCCCTTTAATTAGAAATTGGTATCAAATTGTATGGTATATATACTGTAAAAAATAATTATATTTTTATAATAATAATAATATATTTCTTATTCACATCATTATACCCATCCAAGTAATGTGGTGCTGAAAAGAATATTATACCATGGCATGGAGAAAGTAAGTCGTACTTACACGTGCATGGTGATTTCGTTTTTCATAGGATGGACATAAGGTGGAATAATGTAGTTATATAACCATAATAAAATCTTATTATATTGTTGATACTATAGTTATTACTTAATAATGGATACAATAAAGGAAGTGGAAGTATAAGAAGAAATGATATTGAGAGAATCAGTAAAGGAGATTACCTCTTCTTCAATGAACTCCCTCTAGATTTCCTCCTAAAGGCCCTAAAGATTGTATTTTTAGACTAACAACACATATATAATGTGACAAGGGAAATTTATAAGGGAAATAATTAGTTGATGGATGAACATGAAGGCTTAATGAGTTATGAATAAATGAAGGAGGAGGTACCCTTTTATAGTGGAGGATATGGGCATCTTTGGAGTTACAAAAAAATATTAATTTATTATAAAATAGTACTGCATCCAAAAAACTCAAAAATAAAAAATTTTAAAAAATGATATGTCATAATGTTGTAATATTATTAAAAAATAATTTTCTGAAAATTTTTTCTATCCATTTCAACATTTTCATTGTAATGTGTCACTTTGCTATATCATTTTAATTTAAACTAATTTAACAAATGTTTCAATATTAATGGTGTAAAATATTTACGTATTTAATGACAAGTAGACCTAAAATTAATTATTTAGAAACTCTTAGAATTTATAGTAATTATTATATATTTTTATTAAATGTTTTAGAATTTTTATGTAATTTAATTTTAGATTATTTTGACAAATAATCAATAGTGTCAATTTTGACACTACCGAATTATTTGATTTTTAAAAATATGTATATAACAAGTTATACTCCAACCAAATATTTTATTAAATTTATAACATGTCATGGTATTCTGAAAAATTATTTTCAAAAATTAATTATCCATATTTTATTTATTTTAATATTTTTCATAAAATTTTGTTTTTATCTCCATTGATAAAATAATTGAAAATAAATATTTTGTAATTATTTAATATACATATTTTTTAAATAAAAATTAAAAAAAATTACTATGATGAATATAAATCATATATCATTAATAATAATACTTATATTAAAATATATATTCTTTAAAGGGAAAACATTAAAAATGTTATATTTTTTAAAACATGAATGCGATAATTTTAACATCACATTACATAAAAAATTATAAGTGTCATACTCTTTTACATATTGCTAAAAATTGTCTATATATCTAAACTTGGATGATTATATCCTAGATATACTCTAAAAATAATATTTGGTTAGGTGTTTGTGTATTTTAATGGTTATTATCATTTTTATAAAAATTTGTTAGAGGATTTTTCATCAATTATATAATTTCTGCCTCATCAATGTATATGGATTTAAGGTATTTTTTTATTTACTAAAAATTAAAAATAATTTACCATGACAATAAATTTCATTTTAGATTTAAAATGAAAAATTATTTTAGAATTTCTATTCTATATAACCTTATATTAGAAGTGAAGTAGTTATTAAAATTTGAGTGAGGCATATTTAACTTTCCATTAAATAAAATAAATTAAGGGTCATAATATCAACAAAGTTGATTCAAAAGGATACCATTTCGACAAAGGGATGATTTAATTAGAAACAATCTACTCAAATAATATTCATACTAGTGTTAGGGTAATATTATAATACTATTTTTAACTTTAATTACCTAGTTTTCCCTTTATCCATATTAACAAAAGTAACGAAGTTACTATTCATAATGCCAAACAATAACATAAATATTTTTAAATAATTTAGAAAAAATGATTACAGATATGGAATCCATTTTTTCAAATTCATAAAATAGAATTCTTAGTAATTTATTTAATATTAAACTCATTTTTATAATGGGAAAATGAGTTTTAAATGTTAAATCATTACAAAAGATTGAAATTTAATTACATATAAATTAAATTTAAAATTAATGTCAATGATATAAAATATATTAAATGAAGAATATATATTCTATTAATACATTGAAACAATTCAATATTATAATTTTTGATGTTATATTATTTCGATGATTTGTTTTTAATTAAAATTTAGTATATTGTTTTTATTCATCAAAACAGAATGTTATAAGCAAATATAAAAAATTCATCCATAGTAAATTTTAATGTCAAAATTACAAAATTTGGTTTATGTTTACATATAAAAATTATTAATGTGTCCAAAATTTAATTTAAAAAGGGTTCTCCATTAAAAAGAGGTAAATTTACCATTTTGGAAAATATTGGTTTTTATACATAAACCATGGTTTATTCATACCCTATGACTAAAATATATAATATATTAATATACAGAATATTTTATTAAATATAAAAAATATATATTTCATTAATTTCTTTTGCTAATTTTAATTCACTTAATTTATTGATATAACTATACAAATATTTCCTTTACATTTAGTTGGTATATATTTTTCATAAATAATTGGTATCCAATAAATGATAATACATTTTCATTTGATAGTTATATTTATTATTTGTATCATAATAGCTAGGTAATAATCATCATTTTATATCAAGGGCCTCTCACAATATTTTTAAACTCACGATTACATTCAGTCTATGTTGTTGATGAATTAAAATTATGTAAAGAAAGTATTTAATAAAAAAATCCAGTTGTTACAGGTTTTGTGATGTTATATGATATAGATGACATAACAATTATTCTAAAATTATATTATATATACACATATATTTCATTTACTTACTTTCTTTCAATAAGATAATACAACAAAAACATCATTCATTTTTATGTATGCATACTAACGTCATAAACGACTTATTCCATTTCATATTTCTATATTATATAGATTATTTTAAATGTATGATTTCTTAATATAAATGATATTTATATCATTATTTTAATTTTAGAAATAAGTAAATCATGATCTAACTATGGGGATCATGAATAAAAATCTTAAACATTAATGAAAAAAATTGATATTATCTGAAACAAAACATTAACATAGAGTACATAATAAATGGGTAATGTAATGTCATAAAAATGATATATGGTACTAGATATTGGAATATGTATTTTTGGTAGATTTATTATAAACTAATATTTATTATACATGAGGTTTGAACATGTCTGAATAATGTGAAGACTTATTTTATGGAAATTTCATCTCACATTTAATATATGCGAGAAAAATAGCTTATTCACCACACAATTACTTTGTGTTGTACATCTAATTCCCATTAAGTTTTACTATGATTCCTATATATAAATTTATTGGTATTTAAATATCCATTTTATGTTCCTTATTTAATGGGTTTTATGGTATAAAAGGTAGCAAATCAGTAAAGTAATTTTTGTCTCAAGTAACCTTCTCGGAGATACATGTCCATCCATCCAATGGCCCGAAGGCCTTCATTTTTTATTGATTTTTTATAATACACATTTCAAGTGGTTAGGTGGAACCCTTAAAATGCATGTATGCCTAATTGTTTTATGGCCCATATCTATGAAGTAATTCATCGCCTGCATTCTTCAAATGGTTTCATGATTTCCTTATATGTTATCAAATTATTTTCAACAAAAATGGGATTATAAATGGTTTTATGATTTCCTTCTATGTTTTAAAATCAACATTCAAAGAAAAAGGTTATGAAAATGATTTATGTTTTAAAAACATTCATAGAGAAAAATAAATTATTCTCAATAATTGTTTCAAATGTAATTTTAAATCGTTCTTTAAAAGATAAGGATTTTTAAATGGTTATATAAAAACGTTTTTCAGGGAAATAATTTTTTTAAATAAGAAATGATTAAGTGAAGGGTGGGACCAACATATCCAAAAATTATATTAGGAAAAGATCTATGATGAAATTGTAAATCTTTCTTTAGGTCACTTCATGGGGACTACCCCATAGAGGATAATATGGTGAAGTTTTTATTATAAAAATTTAATGTCAAGGGTTAAGATAAAATGTTTATGAAACACATATCTTTTTATGGGACGTTATATGATACATGTTTTATTATCCTGTGGAAAATGTATGTATGATTTTATTAAGTGAAGGGTGGGACCTATATATCCCACCATTACATTTGGAAAAAATCTATATCTATTGTGTTAATTATGGGAATGAATTCAACAGGGTTAATCCAAAATGCTAAACAAGTACACCCTGATCCAAAATGGTAAACATGTGTGTCTTGATCCACTATGTTAAAATGGGGAAAGCCAATCCACTATGAAAATATAGGGAAACCCAATCCAATATTGGAATATGAGGAATCCTGATCCATTATTAGAATATGGGGAAACCTGATCCACTATGTGGATATGGGGAAACTTGATCCCTTACAAGGAATGGACTAAAACTAAGGATAGTGGTGTGTACTGACAATAGAGGAATCCCCCATGAAGTGACCTAATGCGTTTTTGGAAATTATCCTTGAATTATGCGAAATGATGTTACTTGTTTATGTGTCTGCTAAAAATTATATTTATTATGCTTTTGATATACTTACATAGTTTATTATATTAATTATCTTATGATTCATGTCTTATGAACTACCAATATTTATGACATGTCACATTAATATAATCTTTTTATGTATGATCTCTTAACATTAATATCATGTTCTAATACACTTAATATCAATTGTGCTTACATATATCTCCCTTATCTATTCATACTAAGAACATGATCTCACACATTTCTTATGTTTCCTTTCCCTAGGTTATGAATGAAGGTTATAAGTTGGTGTAATAAAGGGAATGATATTTATTGGAGTTGATAATGATATTTCACAATTTTTTAGAAATATTTTTCCATGTCTCTAAAGGCACTACAATATTACAGTTATCCGACATATATTTTTTTAAAGCTCTGAATATTCATCTAAAATAATTTATTATCCCTGTCTGTTATGCATGGGTCACTATACTCATAACTCAACTACACCAAGGGTCAGACTAGCCAATTGATGAGTAATCAGTTGTGCCCTCATATAAATGAGTCCATCTTAAACTTTTTGAGATTCATTTTCAAGCACAAAAGAAAACAGGGTTTCGTCACTAACAACACACGGCATCCCCTCAACAATTTTTTTTCTTCTAAATATAGGGTTGATCATCCAACCATTTAAAGATATGTACGATATCTAATAAATAATTTTTTTTCTAAATTTATCATTGATAATCCATAATTTTCCAAAAACATGAGGTATCATATCTATGATTGTTATTTAAAAAGTATAGTTCCCAAACAATATGTTATGAATAAAAGAATTTTGTATGAACATTTTTTCTAGATTAAATATAAAAACTTCTATAATAATTAATCAAATACCGTCCCTCAGATTAATGACTATTGATATTTTCTATAATGAAAATAAATATTATTACTAATAACATCTCCCTAAAATTCAGTTCAAAAACAATTATTAGTAATATAAAAGTGGGTGTTTGTGAGCTAAAAAATAAAAAAAAATTAAAAAATTATTTAATCAACACATTCTCAACACCATTTCCCTTTCTGATGATCCTAAAACCAAAAATAAATATATTAAACTTTTTAAAAATAAATTTCAATCTTCTAAATTTTTTTCCATTAATACAATATTCTCATAAAATTCACCCTCTTTTTATGAAATCATAATGATGAGACTAAAATACAACAGTATAAACTCCTTTGATATTCATTTTTAAAAATATATATTTAATCAAGGAATTGAGGAAAACATGTAAAATATTATGCAATTAATAATAAGGGTTTTTAATTAATATGTTAAATTATTTAATTTATTCCATAAAAATAAATTATCTAAAATCAAGAAATGAATTTAAAATCACTTCCCCTAACACGTACAATGATTATAAAATATAAAACAGGAATTTAATACAATATTTTCAAAGAATTCATAATGTAAATAATTTTCAAATAATTTTATCATAATAGACATTCATGGAATTATACAATATCAATTTCTTCATTTTATAGTTGAACAAAATATTTTAATAATTTATCACATAGAGTAATAGAATAATTCATCACATATAATTGATTTAAATTTTAATACTTTAAAGAACTTGATTATTAAAAACATAACAGTTTACAGAAAACTGTAACATTATGCTTAATGGTCATTAGTTAACAAAATTATTTATATAGTAAATTCATAAAATAATAGAGTGGGGAAATGGTTTAACAATATATGAATTTAAATGTTGAGAAATAAAAGATAATAATTTAAATGTTTTCACCCCTATAAAATATTATTATTGAATTTAAATTAGATATTAAAATAAAAAATAAAATACATCTTGGATTTCATATTTCCTGTTCTATTAAATTTTTTTTATATCGAATGACATCAGAGATGTTCATCCATTGTAAAATAATGAAAAAAAAATCTAAGTATTTTTCAACAAACCACTTGATGATATAAAAAAGATGTTTAGTGGTGATAACCAAAAAATTATAAAATAAAATTTCATTTTTTGTGACTATATGATTTTTGGTCCAGAAGTGTTAGCAATTGACCTTTTTAGTATGTAAATCATTTTATATTTATTATAAATTTCAAAAATAGATTCATATAATTCCTTTTAATAATGATGATTATTGATACTACAATGTTGAGGATTTAAAAAAATATTCATTAGCATAATATCTTTTAATACCAAAATAAATTAATTTAAAATTAGACATTCTTTTTTTGAACCAGGATCAAAATAATTGATGAATTATTTTTTCATTTCTCCATTAAAAAAATTCCAAGATTTACATTTTGAATTTTATTTTTACAAAAAATTTGATTCAAAAATATCTCTCACTTAATAAGAATACTCTTGGATAGTTTTCATATGGAACCTTCATCCAACATTTCTATTATTTTAGTTTCAAATAGTTCATAATAAATTTGGGAAGAATTAGATATTAAATCTATAGTTTTTTTGGAAAGAATTCTTTTTGAAATGAAATAGCATTATAATATATTATAAGATTTATTGGATTATTCTTTATGGATTACAATTTATCATGAAGCATAATTTTTTCCATTAACTTCAATAGAAGAAATATTTCTAAAATTTAAACATTGAGAACAATATGATTTTATCCCATCTCTATGAGCTATAATACATAGACATACGTTTGGATTTTCATACTCATCATTAGAATTTGAAGTAGATTCATCTATTGAATATTTTTATTCTACCAAAGCATCCTTCATGGAATTCATTCCTTTTAATTAATAATTATGTTTCCTTTGATAATTATGTTAAATAATGTCAGGTATCAAATGATGTTTATTTTTACATTCTTTGATTCTTAATTAAATCTATTTATTCATCATCAATGTCTATTTTATCTTTTTAAATAGGTTGAATAATTTTTAGAAAGATTATATAGCTCATAAAATGGTCCCTAATGACTAGAATCTGAATCATAATATTCATTGATTGAAATATTTAGTGTAGAATTTTCCATTTTTGGTAGAAATATGATTGTCGTATTTTTATTCCGTCTCATCATCATACTTCATCAATATATGATCAATTCATTCATTTTTAATTCTTTAATTGATTTTTATTATAAAATTAAATTAGATATTACATTCTAGTTAGAAGATATAAATTTAAGTACATTTAACACATGATCTAGTTCTAGAATTGGGGTTTCCATCGATGGAACATCATCGATAGTTTTGCCCAATTTTAAATTCATCTGTGTGATATTTTCATATTCATACATATTATATGTGACAAATTTAATATTATAAGTATTATACCCTAGTATTTGAACATTATTTGTTCCTTCAAATGAATCTGTGATTGAGTTACACGTCTCAAATATAGTAAAACTTCTAGAAACATGGTTGAATTAATCAATTATTTTTATATAACATCATATTCATCATCCATCACATCATCCTATATTTATGGTTCTCTAGAGATTTTTTATGTTTGTAAAATCTTCATGTAAAATATCAAACCATGATTCTTCAAATATATAGTCTTTATAATAACCCATCTCTTTATTACACAATAATTAATGATTTATTACACAAAAGTACAGATAATAAAACCAAAAATATCAATAATTATTTTGTCTTTGGGAATTACATACATTATATGACAACTTATAAAATGGGATATGAAAAAATTATTTAAAACATCCTTAGTATGATCATAATATTTCATAATACTTAAAACTACATGGGTTAAAATGGGGACATACTTAATAATGCGGTGACCTAAAAAGCCCAGTATGGGAATAAACAAGGCATAAGGAAATACTAGATAAGCAATTGAAATATCATTTGGTAATCAAATGAGTACAGATCATAACCATGAAATTTTATACAGGATTTATAATTATATTCATAACATTTGAAATATGGCATCAATAGAAAACATTGCATCGTATACATAAGTCAAGTCTGAAACTACTATGAAATCATGGTGGAAAAAGTCTCATAATGGAAACCCATTCACTACCTATGACAACATGATGTATCCTGATATTAAACATTACCCAATTCAGTAGAGGGGAGAATAATTATTGTAAAACCCATCTCATTCAATTAATTTTCATATTTATGTGTTATTCATAGATTACACCAATTGGATTCATTAATCATCAAAATTTATTCCCTGATAAGGGAGTGTTAAATAAATAATTGTATGTCCCAATTAAAAGAAGTATAATTTTATGAATGTGAAAAACATGGATTGTAAATGTTTATGGTATTCAATGCATAGTTGATTTAGCATGGAAAGTCGATGTGAAATTTCGGCAGCATAGTTGTGTCACGTAAAAGTATCGAAAATTGTTTAATGAGAGTAAAATGGGTCACTCACAATTGTTACATAAAAGGGGAAATAATATGGAAATGAAAATATATATACCCAAAATATATATTTTAAATTTAAGTTATAAGATAAAAATGAAAATTTAATAAACAATAGAAGGTGAGGATCCTTTACTAAATTTCACCATGGTAATATATGTACAAAATAGTTTGTTTGAAGGATTAATGAGATTTGAAGGGGACACTCAACATATATGAACTATAATTATGATAATTTAGATATGTAATAATATATCCCAAAATGAATAATTTTATATTACGAAGAATAACATTAAATAAGCTCTTGAATAAAATGTAGAGCGGAAGATCCCTTACAAAATTTCAACATGGTAATACGTGTACATAACGAATTCTTGGAGGATTAATGAGAGTTAATAGTTTTTCTAATATTTTATAAATAAAAAATAATGTAAGGTTGTATTGTAGAACATATCAAAACATAAACTAAAAGAAATTAATAAAAATATCCTAATAGTTATTATCGAAGAGAAATGGTAAAAGTGAAAAACTATACATGAGTGTGTGACATAATGTGCTTGGGAGGAACTTCTTGAGTGCTTGGAGGAACCTTCGTAGGAATCTATATAGTGTAAATAATATTGTGGAAGTTCTATAAGGAGTATTTGTGAAATGAATGGGCACTCGGGTGGGTTTTTAGAGGAAATGAGGGCGGGGTATTTGTTATTTAGGTTTTGGACTCCAGAAAATAAAATAACTAAAACCTAAAACCATACCATGATTTCTTCCCATGGTATCTGAAAAATTGGTTGTTTATTGTTAATTTCATAATTTCGAGGTGAAATCTTAATAAAATTGTTTTATTTCATTTTTGGAGGTGAGTCAGCCCCCTAAAAAAGGTTTTTAAAACATTAAAATATACTATTTATTTTGGGGGATTCATAATGCATTTATTAAATAAAATTAAAATCACATTATTTTAAATTTAAAACAAATATTTGGTCATGGATCCCATTTATCATATTTATTTCATCTATTTCGGGTCATTATGATTTCATAATACACAATGTATATTTATACGGTGTTTAATTTTTACTTGAAAATTCATCTGTCTTGGAAAATTATGAAAAATTCACGATTGGATAATTTCTACATTTTGATTCCAAAAAAAATATTCATTTTATCAGAAAACGTTTACTCATATGTATATTTTATCTTTTAAAATAAAATCGACAATTAATAATAAATGATGAGTTTTTTTCAATAATATTTTTTGATCCCTTACAATAATTACATTAAACTTTATAAAAAATATATGATCATATATTTAATACAAATTAAATAATAATAATATTCCATTAAAATATTATTTATTCCCAAAATATATCAAAATAATTTTTTTTTTGGAATTAAAATGATAATGAAAAATAATATTAGTTTTTTATTGAATCAAAATAAAAAAACATTTACAAAGGAAAAATAATACGATGAAGATATATTCATTATTGTTTAAAATTTAATTTACTAACTATTATTTATATTTTATTCATACATATCCATTTAATAAAACAAAAAACATCCTAATATTAAGTTGTTCGATGGTGGGACATTCCTGTGGTGGTTCAGATATCAATGGTTTGGGTCATGATCTCGATGGACTTGACCTTCTCCACTGAATCAATTTTCTAATTTTTAAGTTGTTGGATCTCATCGTGGAATCCAATGTAACATCCCAAGTTTTAAGAAAGAAATATTATTTTCATTATCATGCATGATATGCCACATCGAGATTAAACAAACAACTAAATATTATTATTTAAATGTTACCATTATAAACTTTTCATTGGAATGGAAGGAATGAATAAAATCAACTGAATTCTGAAAATATTGTTTACACATGTTTAAAAAATGGTCAATTGGTTACCTAATTTATTAGAAATGAAAAAAAAATTGAATATAAAGGATGTGTTTTATGAAAACCAATTTAAAAGCGGATAATTGTGTTTATAAAATCATATCACTCTTTACATAATTCTATTTATTGAAAAATATATGTTATATATTAAATGTAATGTTTTAAATTTATTTTTATGTTTTTTAGATATGACATAATAAAAAATTAATTTTTTATATTAAAAGAAGTATTTTTCTAGAAATTTTGTTTTAATGCATTTTGATAGTGATCCATTTTTAAATTTAGTTTTTGAAACCATTATATGATATTGTTAACAAAAAAATCTAATTTAGAATATCGATATAAAAATTTACATTTGATGAATTTTTTATATTTTTTTGATAAATATAAGGATTTTATGAATATTTAAAACACGTTAAATTTTAATTGAAGACATCTTTTTTCCATCGATATAATTTATATGGTGAAATCATATTATTTAATATTTTTGAACTATAAATAGAATATATTTTTTTCATTTATTATAATTTATTTCAATGTTATTAATTATATATTTAATTCTGAAGTAAAAACATTTCAATCTATTGTAATTTTTTAACTTTTAACACTACAAAAAAACAGTACATTAGGGGGGGTTATTTAGAGGGGGTTCTGCACAACCCCCTATAAATTCATTTTCTGTAACATTAGAGGGAGTTTTGCACAACCCCCTCTAATCATCAAATTTATAGGGGGTCATGAACCTTTTCTAAATTTATTTTTAATAAAAATTAGATAGGGATTATGCACAATCTTTCTATAATCATTAAATTTAGAGGGGGTTCATAACCCCCTCTGAATGTTTTAGCATTTTGTTTTTTAATATTTGGTTTGATTGCAGATCTGGTTATATCAAAACCATGAAAAATTTAATAATTAATGGAGTTATATATTCTGTTGGATTTTAGAGGAGCCGTATATATATAACATTTTTTTGGATATATATATATATATATATATTATTTTTTAAAAGAAATAATTGGGGTTCACAACCCCCTCTAATTTAATATATTAGAGGGGTTCATGAAAAGCCATTAATCACTTAGATTAGAGGGGGCTTTGAACCCCCTCTAATTCATGACATGAGAGGGGGTTTTGAACCCTGTCTAATTTAAGAAATTAGAGGAGGTTTTTAACCCCATAAAATTTAAGAAATTATAGGGGGTTATGAACCCCCTTTAATGGAATACATTATAGGGGGTTCAAAACCCCCTCTAATTCACGAAGTTTGATGGGTGTTATGAATCGCTGCAAATCCCTTTGATTAGAGGGGGTTTTAAACCCCCTCTAATTTTTAATTTATTTTCTAACATAAATCTCATATAAATTCAAAAATAATAATATATATATAGGTGTGCATATGTGTTTTCATATATATATTAGATAAACACATTATATAAATGTATTTAAATACATTATAACATCCATATATATAAAGTCATTATATAAATATTGTAAATAAATACTTACAAATATAAACAAAAATGTATACATATATACATATTTATAAAGAATTATATACATAATATAAATGTAAATATAAATATATTTATACAAATTTATAATGTTTATATATGGTTTTATAAATACTTTACATTTTTATTATGGTTTACAATATACATATATTATGTTAAATACCTTTTTATTGTAGATTTATGTAAATATAAATTTATATTATATTATGTATACAAATATATATAATATAGAAAAAATTAAAAATAAAAATAAATATACATATATATATATTTATATAATTATATTATATATATTATATTATAAATATTTAATTATATATAAATTTATATATATTATATAATTATTTTATATATATTGTTTCATACCATATTAATTATAAATTAATTTAGTACATATATATACACACTATCATATAATAATTAATAATATTATTGTTACACACAAACATATATAAATACATTTTTATTTGATATTCATGTTTAAATACATTTATTTAAGATTATGTATACTAATTTACATAATTTAGACAAAATTAAATATAAATATAAATATAAATATATATACAAATATAATATTTATTTATATTATATATTATATTATAAATATTTTATTGTGAATAAATTTATATATATTATATAATTATTTTATCTATATTGTTGTATAGAATATTAATTATAAATTAATTTATTGGATATATATATATATATCATTCAATTAAATTATTTATTTTCAATTATATGAATGCATTTAATTTTGTGTGTATATATATATATGTGTGTAGAGATATAATATAAATGTATATAATTAAATAAATTAATATATAATATAAATGTATTTAATATAATATATGTATAATATATAATATAACTATATTATATCTATAAATAAAAAAATACACACACAAAAAATTATAAATATATTTATTAATATATGTATAAATATGTATTTATATATACTAAATATACAGAAATATATATATATATAAACAAATATATTGTAGTTATAAATAAATACATATTATATATAAAAATTATTCAATTATATATATTATATTATAAAGAAATATATTATAAATATACAAATATATTATATTATTTTTATTTTAAAAAACATAAATATATATATATATATATATATAATTTAAAATAATATTTCAGAATATAAATAAATATACTGCATCGTAATTTATTACAACCCATTCAGCATAGTGGTAGTGCACCAAGGCCAGTTTCCATGTGATCCTTGGTTCAAATCCTGTGGGAAATGATTTTTATATCCGGGCCTGGCACGCGAGCGGTTGGCTGTCTAGGCATGGTGCGCGAGCGGGAGGCAATACAGGCATGGTGTACGCGGCTGTCCAGGTGGAGGTGTTCAAGTGTGAAGGGGCGCAGGGGTGGGTGTCCACAATGGGGGGTCTCCAGGGGCATGGAAGGGTGCAAAGGCGCGTGAGGGTGTCCAGGAAGCAAGGGTGGCATGGGTGTCAAGTGGTGCGAGGCTAGGTGTGTGTGGGGAGGTGTTCACACTAAGGTGTCAAGCAAGGTGTACAGGGGTGTTGTCCACACTGGGGTGTCAAGAAAGGGGAGCGGGGTACCCCGGGGTGTCAAGCAAGGGGTGTGGAGGTGTTTTCCACACTGGGGGTGTCAAGGGGCGCAGGGAGTGTCCTAACAGGGGTGTCAAGGGGTGCGGGGAGTGTCCTGATGGGGTTTTATGGGGGGGCTGGCTGGCATCCATGGTGGGGTGTCATGGGGGTGTGGGTTGTGGTGTCCCGGGTGTCCCCCTTAGTGTTGTCATACGGGTTAGGGGTGGTTGTGTCAAAAACACCCCTAATGCAAGTCACTGTTAGGGGCAGTTCAAACCACCCCTAAATCCATTGTTTAGAGGAACTTCCTTTTATAACCGCCTCAAATACGGTAAATTTAGATCAACATTAGAGGGGGTTTAACCCTCCTCTAATGTAACCTCCCCTAAATTCTCCATCAATTTAGCAGCGCTTCCTCAAAACCCCCTCTACTAATAGTAGGTGGGCTCATTAGCGGCAGTTCCTCATAACCGCAACTATTGTCTTTAAAGGGGTTATAACCCCTAAAGTGGTCAACTTTTAGTAAAAAAAACCCTGTATTATGGTTTTGAAAAAAGGAATTAGTTTCAAAATAATTACTAAAACTTCTATATTTTGAATTTGATAAATGGATTCTATATTTGGAATCATAAGTTCCAAATTATGTAAATAGGTCCCTTTTATTTTTGTAATTTATGAATAGTTCCTTCAGTAATTATTTTTATTTATAATGTTTAAAGGATAAATCGTGTAAATAAGGGTAAAAAATATTATTATAACAATATAAAAAACCTTAAAATGTGTCCTAATCCCATTGGATTATATATGTATGACAATGAGAATCTTTAGGACTAACGTTTTCCATTTGGGAGCCACTTGGGTGTGAAAATGAAATTTTATAATATTTAATTTAAAAAATAGGGAAATATAACTTAAAGATGTATATTTTACTTAAGAAAATTAAATATATGGTTATATAACTGATATATATGACTATAAATATTCATTATAAAAAGAAAAATATTTCCTACATCATGGTATTTTATTTATAATTTTTATACATTAAATAAAAAAAATTATTTATGAAACAATGATGATGCAGTGATTACCTTACTAATGAAAAATTAAAATAAATGATATTATAAACATTAAATTAAATGTATTTTGAACATTTTGAGACCATACAACAATTTTATGGATTATTATGACATATTATTTTTTATGAAATTATTTTTTTCTAAGTAATCAAGTTGTTATTACTTTATCAAAAAGCAATTACTAAATAGTGTCAAAATTGATATAAATGGGTTTCTAAAACAAATAAAAATTTATTAAATGATATAATGGTCATGAAAAATCCAACATTATAAACAATTACTTATATAATGTTAGATATATCATTAATTATCCAATTGTAGTTCCATTGGAATTTTAATGTAACTACAGTAACCGTATTTTCTATAAATACAAGAAGACATGGTAAGAGTTAATATTTTTAAATAACTGTTAATGGCAAAAGTTAATGTTACTTTTATGACCTAAACATGTTTAAAAATAGTTGGTTGAGACAATTTCGACCCATAATCATCTTATCCTAGTATTACATCCCTTTTTAGCTAGTACAATCTGAGGATCAATTTTTAATAAAATATTATTTCAAGACTTCCCTAAAGTGACCCTCCTCTATCTTATGAAATTCTACCACCTCTACCAACTTAATCACACCTCTCTAGCCTATTATCTCATCCATGTCCACCTAAAATAATCTCCAAACATCCCTCCCTTCCTCTTAGAGGCTGCACATTGGGTATAAATCCATCTTAAGGAGTCCTTTAGTAAAAATCATAATGAGAAAATCAAAAAAGAGGTATTTATTTTATCACCACTTTCAGAAAATTTCTTATTCTTCTTCTTCTTAT
Source organism: Viscum album (assembly GCA_963277665.1). Classification (NCBI taxonomy): domain Eukaryota; kingdom Viridiplantae; phylum Streptophyta; class Magnoliopsida; order Santalales; family Viscaceae; genus Viscum; species Viscum album. The sequence goes on along the minus strand of OY728120.1, from coordinate 1,757,231,673 downwards.
AATTATGTTGATTCCATTTTAAAATAATTAATCACATATTTTCTATATTATGAAATGTTATTATAATTATGGGATAACCGTATAACTCATTTTATCCATAATATGAATCAAAATATCTCCATGTGTGACTACTTACGACTTATTGTCTCTAAGTCGTGGTGTAATTTTTTATTCAACAAGAATTAATTTGTATGAGTATAATGATGAGTACATTGGATGAAAATAATTAATAGAACATGATAATTATATTTTATAATTAATATACCATCCAATTCTATACCATTAAACCATTAACTGAATGATATCACCACTCGTTCATACGTACGACCTACCTTCTCCATGATGTGATGCATTTCATTCTACATTATTTGCATTAAACCATAATTATTTTAATGAATGGAATGAAAAAATATGATATATATAACATTTATATTGTCTCTATTAATCTTTTATTTTTATTTATAACATACCTTTATTCTTTAATAATGTGTAAATATGATAATTTCATTTGAGGAAGTATGGATTACCGCCACCTCAGTGCGATATGACTCATTCATTCCATACATGGAACATAAAAATGATGGGGTTAAAGAAATTATGTAAGATATATAACATAGATATTATACTATAATTATATTATACCTATTTATCATTTAATTTTCATTCCATTAATATGATATGAAATAAAAATAGTGTTCATGCATACGTATGACATTCCATCTCCATGAATTTTTCATTTCATTTATTATCTATGAATGATATGAACTACATTAAATAAATATATACAGGATATATAAGATATTTAAATCATGACTAAAATTTTGGATATTATTTAATTTTTACCACTTGGAAACTTTTCATCAAAACAATTTCATTTTCGACTCAAGAACCAAATATCGAAAAAATGACTGATATGAACACAAATAATTATGTAATTGTAAAAACATGGTAATAAGTGATATAAAAGAAATAAAGAAATGAAATGGGTTATAAAGAATGTATAAATTAACCTAATTTTATTATTCTTGAACATAACCATTATGTGTGATGAGTTGGATTCAAGGTACCTGAATTTCTAAAACCAATATCCACTCATTGGGTTTTACGCATACTTCATTGATTGTATTATTCCAATATTTTGTGTGTAATCATTTTATTTTATTTATGTTTTTATTTACAGTCCTGTTTTTGTGGATATAATTTTTATACCCTTAATTTCCCCATTGATAAATTTTTATGTTAATTATATGCACTCTGTAACAAAAATCTTAACTCAGTCTTTATTCACTGAGTTAAATTTCCATGTCATTGGTTTTGTTTTTACAAGAATTTTTTTGAATGAACTATTATTATTTTACATGGAATACCCACTTATATTGGGTGTGTATATATTTTTTCACACATATTTTTGTTCTTAATTTATCCTAAATCTATGGATATGATTTTTTAAGGGATTTCGTCTCAATTTAAATTCCATAGAGACTTCTTTGTTGTTATGCACCAATTCAATTTTACATGGTGTATATACTACCCTTTGACATATTATATTATGAATCTTCTTATTTTAATATTATTATAAGTTTTGTGTGATTTTATTCTTTGATTCATTTTATTCATTTTATTCATGTATTTAATCAAGTATCCTTGGACTCTTCAACTAATACATAATTTATATTTTTTATGGATTTATTTTTCTAAATAATTCTCATTAATATTCTTATTATGAAAATGGTATTAAGAATTAATTTATATGGACCATAATGTTTTAAAATGTAAATACCATTAAAATTTCTAAATTGGTATGGGATATTTTGATTCCAAAATCTTCTTTTTAAATTTTTTGAATATGATTTTTAAATTGGATCGATTATGTCAATATCTTGAAATGATATCTTGTGAATGAAAATGCGGAAATTTTATATTTATTTTAAAATGGTTTTATGTTTTATGATTATGTTATTGCTATTGGGAATTATTTATATATACAGGTTTCATGATAATCTGAAGGAAGGTGATCAAGTGATATCTCTCCAATAAATTGTGTAATGGTAAACGTTAAGGTTTCCCCTAAGGTATTTAAGGAATATACAGTGATGGGTATTCCAAGCATAACCATTAAGGTTACTCCATACATATCTGTGAAATCTAAAATATAAGTATGATATAGATGCCATAATTTTCTTTATGTTTTAAAATTTATATGATGTTTTATAGGAATAATATGATCACATGATATAATCTATGTAGTATATGTTTTATGGGTGAAAGTTATGATTTTTTGGAAATGTTTTCATGGGTTTTAAATATTCATGGGCTAATGATTTTATTAATTATTTTATCTTCCTTACTGAGCTTTTTATGATCATCAAAAAATTTTGAAATGTTTTTTCGCATAGTATAAGGAATTATAAGAGGAAAAAAATAATTCAATAATATTATTATTGATAAAATAATTCTTGTTCTATTTATGGAGATTTATTATTGTGAAAATATTTGATATAGTAGAAGTGTCTACTTTGTAATATTTGAGGTGTTATGCAATAGTTATGTCTTAATTCTATAATAATATAAACTTGAAAAGATCCTTAAAGTGGATTAAAGTCAATTGTTAGATTATCTCAAAATTTTGTATTATTTATGGTTGGGTCCTTATAGTTGGTATCATAGGACAGTTTAGAAAACATTAGGGATTATGAGTTTTGGATAACTAACTGGTACATATCTATGTCTATTCTTTTAGTTCAATACTTTTTTTATCCTTTTTTAGATCATGGAATATTGTTTATAAAATGAAGGAGGAGGATCTCAACCAACATTCATATCTCTTCTTGATGACTTTCTTGTAATAATTATTACAAATTAAAGCTCGGATGATTGAGAGACTTTTACTAACAAAAAAGCACTTGAAATATGATGTTTGAGATATCAAACAACTCCAATATACCTCAATACCATTGGAGATCCTGGGTAGTATTCAATCAATTACAATTTTCTCAATATTTTCATATTTTAAAGAAAGTAAAATATTATCAAGGAATTTTCAAATATCTTACCTTGTCACAATATTTTGAATCATATGATGATTTTGAATAAGGTTCTGAAGAAGGAACCCCTTGTGAAACCTATTTATATTTTCATTTAATATATAGTCTTTCATTACATACATATGGTATTTTAAAAAGACCATTGATTGAATGTTTCAACTCATTCTTGGTATGAATGTTTTATAAAAATCAATTTTTATTAGAAGTTTTGAAATAAAATGCCATACATAAATATTGTTTAACACAATTTTTCTATGAACACCCAAATGACCCACGTTGTACACGGTGTATCTGGATAAAGGAATTAAATGATTTTCAAGTATATCTAAATAAATCATGAATTTCATGGACCTCATATCCACGTGAACAAGATGACAATGAAACTAGGTGGAAACCATGATCAAGGTACGATGTTCTTTCATTGGGAATATTTTTATTTTATCATATGGAGGTGAAATAATAAAATTAAATATATATAAGATTTCATGAACTAATATTTTGAGGTCATTATGAGTTGGGATGAAAATTATAAGTATAGTAAAACCATTGAGGTTAAAACATTGTAGGGTTATTTTCCAGTTTTATAAAAATGGAAAACCTTCAAGATGGGTGGAAACCCTTCACATCTAAAATTGCCACGGTAATCGAACCCCCAACCGAATGGAAACAAGGGTGAATCACCTACCACTGGCCTACATGAATTCCCTGGTTATTATTTCTTCTTCTTTTTAGTTAAATGATTTTATGGATCAAGAATATGGTTATTTTGAAACCTTATGTTCTATAAAATTTATATCCTTAGTAAAGGAAAATGATTTTGTGATTAAGTGATAAATGCGATTTTGTAAGACATTTAGCCATTTGGGTATACTAAATATCTAAGGAAAATAAAATACTATGGGATTTAATTTTAGGAGTAATTGTTGAATTTTATTTTGGATGAATCTATTTTTTTTCTGTACATATGGAAATTTGGATTATTTGTGGAAATGATTTCCCTATCATGTATAATATGTGATTAGGTTAATTAATTTTATGTATGAGACATTAATAGTAGTCGATATTATTTGGAAATAGATGTTAAGATTCATAATGGAAGACTATGTGATCAAATCCTTCAGAATATTGGGATTCAATTTTAGTTTGGATTATTTTGAATAATTTTGAGGGAAATTGATTATTCAATGGACTTTGTTGAACATTGGGTAATATTTTTTGAATTTTGGAGATTCAGAGTAGTATTTATTTTCACAACAGATTATTATTTTAGGGGGATTATCAGATATTTGACTAACTATTTTTGTTTTGTTTCATGCTTAAAGACAAGGGAAATATATATTTCAACATTTATGGATTATTTGATTCTCTAGAAGTTTATTCTAAAGCTTCAGGTGTGACTAAGTCATCTTGAGTACTCATCATTTGGAGAAAAGATGAGTTTGTGGTAGATATTTATTAAAATATGAAACTATACTTGAAAAATATGTATGATTCATTATTTTCTTATTCTAAGTAGTAAAAAAGTCATCAACATTATTAAAATTATTTTCAAACAAAAACTTTTTCCACTAAATTTTCATACTATGAAATAATATACTATTTAACCCATCACATGTTTATTATTTTCTAGCTGTTAATAGTATTCTGATCATTTTTTCTATCACTCTCCATCATAAGAAGATCGTTATTTTTTCATCCATATCCATATATTCCTATATATAATCCTAGTATTAGTTCTCTCAGGTGACATTTATTCTTTTCTTTCTTTATTTTAAGGTGATAGTTTTATTGACTCTTATTCTGATGTGGGATTTTCAATGAACTTACCAAGCCAAACATTAAAATTTGGAAGATGAAATTTTAAAAATAGTAGAATGATGTATCATCCTATGTTTTATGAAAGAAAAACTATTTTTAATATCATACATGTTATGCTACATTGATATTAAACAAACACCTAAATATTATTATTTAAATGTTACAGTAATTACCTATCTGTTGGAATGACGGGAATGAATAGTATCCACAAAATTATGATAATAGGGTTTAAACATGATTAAATAATGGTTAATTGGTTACCAAGTATTTTATAAATGGAAATAAAAACAAATTAAATACAAAGGATGTGTTCTAAAGAAAACCTATTTAAAAAGATAATAATTCTATTTCTAAAATCACATCACTCTTTATGGATTTGTATTTATTGAAAAATGTAATCCATATGTTCAATGTAATGTTTTACATCCAGCTTATTCGTTTTATTGATATGATATAATAACAAATTAATTTTTTGGATAAAAGAAGTATTTTTCTAAAAATGATGTTTTACAAAATTTTGATAATGAAACCTATTTAAATTTATTTTTCATCACCATTACATGTTCAATTTGACAAAATAATATTATCTTTAGAATCAGGATATCTAAATTTACTTGGGATGAATTTTTTATATTTTTTTGACAACTATCATTTTGTGATGAATAGTAAAAATACTTTCAATTTTATTTGAAAACAAAATTTTCAATTCAGATAATTTATAGGGTTATATAATATTATTTAATGTTTTTAAAGTTTATATAGAATACCTTTTTAGAATTTATTATATTTTAGGTCATTTTTATTAATTCTATATTGAATTTAGAGGTAAAAAAATTTCAATCTTCTGCAATGTATTAACCTTTGAAACCCCTCTTTCTGGTTTTGAAAACATGAATTAATTTGGAATCAATTACTAAACATTATGTGTTTTGAAATTGGAAAATGGAATCCATATATGGAATCATAAGGACCAAATTATATAAATATGTCCCCTTCATTTTTAGACTTGATGAATAGTAACATCAGTTATTATTTTTATTTACCGTTGTTAAAGGGTAAATCCGATAAATAATTGTAAAAAAATATAATTAAAATAATATTTAAATACCCTAAAACATATTCTAATCCAATTGGAAGAGATTTTACTGACAATGAGCATCGTTAGGATGAATGTTTGGCATTTGGGATCCACTTTGGAGTGGAAATGACATTTTATAATATTTACATTAAAGAAAAGGGAAATATAACAAAAACATGTATCTTTTATGAAAACAATTCTAACACCGGGTTATATAAATGATGTATATAAATATTTTCTAGATAGATAAAAATATTTTCTAGATCATTTTATTTTATTTATAATTTTTAGATATTAAATAAATAAATTTATTTAAGACATAATGATGATGGAGTGATTACCTAATTAATGAAATATTAAAATAAATGAAATTATAAATATTAAAATAAATGTAATTTGAAAATTTTGATACCATATGATAATTTTATGGATTATTATGTCATATTATATTTGAGTAACTTTTTCTGGAAAGAATGAATCCAGTTGTTATGACTTAAAAAACAAATTACTAAAAAATGTCAAAATTGACATAAATGAGTTTCTAAAACAAATAAAATTTTATTATATGATATAAGTGTTATAAAAATATAAGGTTATTCCAAATGACATATATAATGTTATATATGTCCCAAATGATCTATGTTTTTTCCATGGCATTTTACAGTAACTATTGTAACCATATATTTTGAAAATAAAAGAAGGCATGGTAAGAGTTAATGTTTTTATGTAAGGGTTAAATACTAAAGATAAGGTTTACTTTGTGACAAAAAATTGTGTAAAACCTATTAGATTAATGGATTTCAACCCATTGTCAACTTATCCTACTATTATATCACTTTTTAGCTATTATAACTCGAAGATCAATTTTTTATAATAAAATATTTCAAGACTTTCATAAAATGCTTCTCCTACTTATAAAAGACCACCAGCTATACCCACTTACCCACACCACTAAAGCACATTGGATAATCAAAATTATGCCAAAATAAGAACCCAACATGTGACGGCCCATCCCCCAGGGCCAATTCCCGGACTGCCCCAAGCACGCCTCTGGAAGGACAGGGGCTTGATATTAGCACCGAATGAGTCAACCTACAAGTGGGAGGCATTTTCCTGTGTACCTGTAGGCACAAACACACCAAACCACATCCCAACACACTAAAAAGTGGAAACATGTACCACTGAAGCAAGGTGAGTTCAAGAATAACTAAAGTTAAGTGGGCCAGAATACAAACCCAACACGAACTAAAAACAACAAGTACCAAAAGTACACTCTGATAGCCATCCACAGAAAACGCCACCTGATCAAGAGAGTAGTGAAGCTACTAGAAGCCGAAGTAGTACATCATGTTCACCCAATTCTTCTGGGCCCCATCTATTCCTAGGCCACCATGTCCACCGTCATGGAATCCATCAATCATGTCTCCCTCAACACCCCTGTCATAATGGTGGTCATCTGCACAAGACACAACATGTGCGGGTAAAGCCCGTGTATGGGTGAGTAACACAATACTCAGTGGGGACACCAAAACAAAAAGGAAAGAAGACACAAAAATTCATCATAGTAAAACATGAAAAACAAGATAACTCACAGCAGGTATATAAGAGGGTTGTAACAGTAGCATCATCAGTCACATCGTCGAACACCATGTCTTCTAGATAAATCCTCCTCTACCGAGTATAGTGGGCCTCCCTAGTGACATAGAGATTCTTCCCACAGACCTTTAACTTCTTTGGTACTCATCCCCATCACGTACCATGGGTCTTCCAGGCCATACAGAGTTGCTCCCCATCGTGGCCTGCTGAGGTACTACTTCTATTGAGTATTGTGGGTCTGTAGGGTCACAAAGAGTCGCTCCCCACTATGGGCCTGAAAATTCAAACAGAGGTGCTTCCCACAATGTTGTTGAGTTACAAATAGTAAAAATCAGTAGTCTTCTAGTCTCTACCAATCATAGGGTTCCATATATAGCACACTTGGGAGAACTGATCCTCATGCCATTTTCCACTTCTCGGCAGTCATGAACGTCACCATAACACATGCCAAAAGATCTGACTCCTCAAGAGGGTACCAACACCACAAATGACCCATCATATGGACGCTCGGTTTTCATGATATTGGTTTTTTAGTAACCAGGGGACTGGTTGTGATGGGCCCAGTCCAACCCGGTCAGACTGATCTAACCATCCCGGCTTGGGGGTACCCCATACCATGGTTCATTCTAAGAGACCCAACCCAACCCAGTGTGGGTTGTGGTTGGTCTATTCTGGAATGGCCAGTTGGTCAAGCCCAATAGACCTCGTTGGACCCAGCCCATTGGGCAAAGGGTCCAGCACACTGGGTCGCGTGGCAACCTAGTATTGTCCAGCACTGCTCGAAGAGGGCACAGGTCTAGCCCGAAGAGGGTGCAAGTCCAGCCTTCCAGTGTGGGATTGGCCAGCTGGGAGGTGTGGCCTACTAGTTCGAAGACTATATGCTTTAGTGGATGATTGGGTACGACTGAGGCATGGTGCAAATCCATGTCCCGCTGCCCAATCACAGCCTACAAGGAGCAGGATGGTCCTTCATGTGTCGCGGCCGATGAAGACCTGCCGCCAAGCATTTCAACTATGGACCTAGTCCATGGGTCGACCCAGGTCAAAGCAGCTCCATGCTGGCACCTCAAGTGTCCAGTACATCTTCTCGGTCGAATATAGCATCTTCTGCACCAGTGCGCCGCTCCACATGGACACCATCACGGTCGACGTCCTGCTATATTATTCGGCACGTAGTTGGAACATGCCACGGCTGCCACAATTTGATTTCACTGCTGCCACCAGTGCACTAATAGAATATTTGAAGGGACATGGGACATGCTCCGGTTGTACATTCCTTGCGCAGATTGCACGAATTGTCTCTGGGAGAGGATTCCTTTACTACAAAGCCTTCATACCAGCCTTGTAGTCGCTTTAGATAAAACATTCACCCTGATCACACACATGGAGGGGTCCAGGACTTTGTTCGTGTCATCCCACACCCTCTTCCATAGAAGGATTAATGACGGGGGTGGTTTGGGGAGTCTCCATTCAATCGTTACATGATAAGACTTGAACCCCTGAATAATCATCTCAAAAGAAATGTCATCCTCTTATTTGAACGCTGGATCTGCAGATTAATTTTGTTGTTAGTTAATCATCATTCTTTATTTAGAAATGGATGGGAATAAAAATGTATTAAAAACCCCTAAGTATTTATGTGTGTTGCAGCACATTTGTCCCCAAGGTGTTAAGACGTCGATGTCGCTTCTCAATTTGGTTATTCTAATGGTGTCAAAGAAGGATATGTCCCGCCGACATTCTTCATTCTTCGATGGGGTTGAATTCCATCATAGGTTCTCTAGAGAATCCTCAAATTTCTTTAATCCATATTTCCCCATCTCATTAAATTATAAATAAGAGAACCTCATAGTGTTCGAATACAGATGTGGTGTTGTGTCGTTATCATCGCAGTTTCTCATCATTAAAGCATCATTACGCTACAAGTTTAAAGAACCATTAATGAGCCCCATTTATGTGCATTGTTTTCGCCCTGTCATTTTCCTATAACTTCCCCACAACGTCGCCATCCGCCACTCCAAATGGAGAAAATAAATGATATAATTTATTTAAATTATATTATTATTATTCTAAAAAAGTTAAAAAAAATAACTTTTCAGCTTGGCCCATGCTAGCCGAAGTTAAGTCATTTTTAAGTGAATCCTGACATTATAAATTCAACCGTTACCTCAGATTTTATATCCATGTGACGGTTTGAAATATATAAAATATTGATTGCACATTTACTGAACGTACTTTAAAAATGTTCAAAAAATTATTAACAGTCACCCTCGTCCCGTGCTGGTCAAGGTTATGCTCCGCCTAAGGGATACACATCCCCAAGAATCCAACAGTACTCATGGATTATCAATCTGAGTTACCATTTAGAAGTTAAATTATTTACCATTATGATAATTTTTAGTTAATTATTTAATTTATGGCCAAAAACTAACTTCCAATGTTCTCTCCCGCCAGCCAATGTTATGGTCTGCCTAAGGATTGAATACTCTCACGAGTTTAGCAGTGGTATCAGATTTTTAATCTGAGTCATCGTTCGTGAGTTATATGTGTTTGAAAAATAAAATAATTTTATTTCCTATTATGAAATTTTCATGTTTTCTCACAGGAGGCCTTCACTGACTAAACTTAAGTTGCATCTAGGGTAAACCCACCATCATGAATGCAATGGTGCCCCCACATTTCTTATCCGGGCACCCAATTAAGAGCTATTACACTTATTCAGGAAAAATAATCATGCGTGCTATTTAAAGATGTACATTTTCTAATGGATCATTCTAGGTGCTCCAAGACTTGGAATTATGTGCCGTCAAGTTTTGTGGTCTAAAAATAATTCCATATAATAAATAACAATATATGGAAACTCAGGGACATTACATTCTCCCCACCATAGGGCTTTACATCCCTAAAAGACAAAACAATACCTAAACAAAAATATGGGTACTACTGAGCATGAATTTGGGTCTGCTACTCCCATGTGTTCTCCTAGGGATTCTCATACTACCACTGGACGCGAAATAGAGGAATCAACCTCCCACATAGTACACGCTCTTGTCGCTCCTCTATCTCCATTGGGAACACCACAATCATCCCCACATCTTTGATGTCCAGCTCGACCCAGTCGATGATGTGCAATGGATCTTGCACGTACCTTCTCAACTGCGAAACATGGAAAATATCATGAACCCAGTGCATATATGGGGGAAGAGATAGGAGGTATGTCACATCACCAACTCTGTTTTGGATCTGAAAAGGTCTAATAAACCTCAGAGATAGCTTTCTGTCCTGACCAAATCTTTGCAGTCCTCATCAGGGTGAGACCCTAAGGAACACATGATCTCCCTCCTTTAATCCCAAGGGTCTCCATCTCCTATTGGAATAAGACTTCAACCTGCTCTATGCAGTCTTTATCTGCTCTTGGATGATCTGAAACTTCTCAGTGGTAGCCCTTACCAACTCTAGAACCATGATTGATGACTCCCCTAGGTTTGTCCAGAATATGGGTGATCTGCAAGGCAGCTAATACACGACCTCAAACCGTGGCATGCTAATAGTGGAGTGATAGCTATTTTCTATGAAAACTCCACCAGTTGAGGGTAGTCCTCCCAAGCATAACCAATGTCAAAGATGCAATCACGAAGCATGTCCTTCAAGGACGATATGATCCGCTTCTTCTGACCATCCGTTGGGGTTTGAAAAGATATGCTCATGCGTAGCTCCGTCGCGAACACCTCATATAATCCCTTCCACAACCTTGATGTAAAGAGGGAATCACAATCTAAGACGATTGTCGAACGCACCCCGTGACGCCTCACTATCTCCTAGACATAGATGCCTCTCGGGCCCTCTATCATCCCCTACTCCTATATTGGTAGGAATATAGATGACTTGGTGAGTCGGTCAACAATAAATAAAATGGAATCATGTCCCCTCGACGTATGTGGTAATCCTATTTCGAAGTCCATGGAGACTCCATCCCACTACCAATCCGGCACCTCAAGTGGTTGAGCTAAGTCAGTGGGTACCTGATGCTCGGTCATCACATACTGACAAATGAGGCAAAATGATATAAACTATGTCACAAATTTCATAATCGCTAGTCACTGGTACTAAAACTAGACGTCTTGGTACATGTTCTCCACACTCTGATGTAATGCCAATGTGGATGTGTGGAACTCCCTCAACACTTCCTCCCACATTGCCACCAGTACAATGGTGCGCCTTCTGAAATGAATAATGTGATCCCCACCTTCAAAAAAAATTATTCAGGAACCCATCCTTATGATGTTTGAGCACATCAGGCCTCATAATCAACGTCCCCTAACTATGACTCCCTAACTCACTATACAATTTGTGGAGTAACGACCATCTAATTGAGGTAAACAACTTCACCATCATCCACAAGGGATACCTTCATCATGGGTAATTGGTTTGTCACCTCACTCTGCCGCTGCAACCCAGTCCTCCTGTTGAGTCTGTTAGCCACCATGTTCCTGCTTTCTAGGAGTATAGACTATCTCAACGTCATAGTCCTAGAAAAACTCCAACCATCACCACTGCCTCAACTAATGAAAAGCCTACAAGAACCTTTCCACCAACATGAAAGGATGCCACTTTTAACTGATTGATATTCCAATCAACCCTTTGGTAGTGGGGTACTTGTTCTGCAATACCATTTAGTTAACATGATAGTAATCCATGCTCAACCTCAAACTCTCATATGAATTATTGGAAAAAAGAACTGGGGATACCTAAAGTGAAACACTGGTTCATTCAAACCCCTTATCCTATAATTCATCTAGTTGTACCCTCATATCGCGAAACTCTATGAGAGACATTCGATATGCCATAGTGGATATCGGTGCCATCCTAGGGTACATGTCTATTTAGAAGACTATATATATATGAGGAGGTAACCCTAGAACCTCATCTGAAAGAAGATCCTCGTACTCATCCACCACTACATGAAAACATGGACTCCTCTCTTCCACTATACCAAGGGTGCGGGTAGCCAATTTGTGAGTGATCAGATGCACCCTCCTCTAAGAGAGTCTATCCTACGGTACAATGGTTTCTTTTCACCGGTGAAGGAAAACCTGGTCCCATCTATGTGAACACACCACACCATATGAGTAAAACAGTCGATATGAGTATGGACTATGGATAACCATTCCATACCCAAGATGACATCATAAGGCCACAATGCTGCTACTTGGAGATCCTAGCTAAAACTATCACCTCCTAGCGTAAGCTCTTGCTTTCGACACCAATTTGTAATCATCGAATCCCCTCCTGTAGAAGCATCATGCTGCAAGGATTGATCCAACTGCTCTATAGGAATCACCAAGCTCCAAAAAAAGCCATGTCAAGGAATTAGTGACAAGAACTAGTGTCTATATGTTCTTCATATGGGGTGTAATAAACATATATCATATCTATAATCATCTATGGAGTGATATGGTTATAAGCCTCTATATCCTGGAGGTGAGATTTCCCATGGAAGATTTCTCCCTGATGTCGGGTGGACCACCTGGGGGTGGTGGTAGTAACACCTCAAACTATCACCCACCACCTGCCACTCAGCAAGCTCCCCCTGCCACATCTGCTTCCCTACGGACCTCCCCGCTCGAACCATTGTCGTTGTCTCAGTGGCCCCTCAACCATCTGTTGGTCATTCATTCGACGGGCTATGCAGTCACGCGCCATGTGTCCTTACCCGCCGCATGAAAATAAAATCATGGCCGTTTTCTATCTCCCTCTTTCCTCTGAGCCCCGCACTACAGACCCTGAGTCCCAGGGTCGGCCTCTGAAAGACCTTGCCTGCTTGTTCCCCCTCGTGTCTTCTATCTACTACATGCCGAAGACTATGCCATCTGGTATCTACTGGAAGCTCTAACTGTGAGCGCCTACTCCTCCAAGATTCTCTTCATTAGAAGGGATAACTCCAGCACCCATGCCTATATAAGGATAATAAGAGACACCACTTAATCCCTAATATCTCATCTGATTCACTGGTCAAAGGCTCGTTCCCTAAAAAAAGGGTCTTGAACCATATCTATAGAGTAGTGGGAAGGCTATGTGAACCTTTTAGAGTACTCAGACACCATCATGTTGTCCTGCTGTAGGTGAAGCTTCTCTAGAATTCACACAGAGCACAACGTCATAGGGGAAAAACTCCTAACGTAAAATCATCTCCAATTCAACTAATGTGTGTGTCTCTTGATAGTGATTCAGAATGGTCAAGCTCTACTGTCTCCCTGCCTTGCCCTGTAGAAGTCTCACCCCCAAGATCACCATTTGGTCAGGTGGTGTCCTCAACAAGTAGAAGACCCATGTCATAGCCTCCATCCAGTCCTTAATGACCCGAGCATCCATCTCTCCCCTGAACCTGGGAGGTCTCTCACTCCAAAACTCATATAGGGCACTGAGCTTACGAACATCCTCTACCAGAACATCCAGCAGTAGATGTTGACCATCGGGTTGTGGTAGTACTGGTGCACCACCCAGTAGGGCCATCTTAATCCTTGGTCCCTGAACAGACACCTTGTCGCTAGGCAGGCTATCCTCACGACCTCATATCAGGATCTTGGTTGGTTGTCCATATAGAGGCATCCTGAGATAGATCAAGATATACCATAGTTAGAAGGTTATACCTAGTGAGTTCACTCTTATTCAAATAAATCCCACACTTATTAAAAATTAGTTTTTTCATGTATTAAGATGAAAATAGAATTCAAGGTCATGGGGTATAGAAATGTCAGCCGCCACACAATCATTGGACTCCCCAAAGCTGGAAGTCAGACTCAAAACACTTAACACTGTTTCCCCCAAAAAAACATTATACTCCTGTTCATTTAGGGGGAATTTACCACCGTTTGATACCTCTTTTTCATGACCCCTCCCTCAGGGGCTGTGTTGTGACTACCCCAAGCCCGCCACTTGAAATCTAGGGGATGGAGACTAGCATTGAAGACTTCAACCTACAAGTGGGAGGAATTTATTGAGTACTTCTATACACACACACACACACACACACGACCACATCCCAACACACTGAAAAGGGGAAAAAGTACCACTTAAACAAGATGAGTGGAAGTAAAACTAAAAGTAAGTGGGACAGAATATAAACCCAATAATAAATGAAAACAACAAGTAAAAATAGTAAACTCTGATGGCCATCCGCACAAAACCCCACATGATCCAGAGAGTAGTGAAGACACTAGAAGATGAAGTAGTAAATCCTATCTGCCTAGTCCTACTGGGACCTGCCTGGTCTTAGGCCTCCAAGTCCTCCGTCGTCGCATCTGTAAATCTCATCTCCCGGAGTACCCATGTCATAATGATGGTCATCGGAACCAGCCACAACACATGGGGGTAAAGTCTGTGCAGGGGTGAGTAATACAGTACTCAATAGGGACCCTAAAACAAAAGGTAAATAACACACAGCAATTCCTCAATGTAAAACACGAAACACTAGACAACTCACATAAGGTATTTTAGGATAGTAATTGTAGCATAATTAGTCACATCATTGAACACCTCAGCTGCTGGAGAACTCCTAATCTATTGAGTACAGTGGGCCTCCCAAGACACACAATGTGATTCTCAATAACCTTGAACTGCTTAGGTACTCCTCTTCACCATGTATTGTGGGTCTACAAGGTCACATAGAGCTGCTTGCAACAGTGGCCTACTTAGGTACTCCTCCTGTCGAGTACCATGTGTATGTCGAGTCACACTGAGCCGCTCCCCACCATGGGACTACAATGTCACACATAGGTACTTTCAAGTGGTCTTTCGAGTCATAGAGAGTCAAAGGTCATCAGTATTCATATCTTAGCCAGTTGTAGGATTCCATATATTGCGTTCTTGGGAGAACCACTCCTCCTGCTATTCATTGCTTCTCAGTATCCATGAAGGTCACCATAAGGCATGCTGAAAGAAGCGCCTATTCAAGGAGGTCCCAACATCGCAAACGTCCCGTCAATTGGACATGTGGATTCCATGATACTAGGGTTTTACTAACCGGGGGCCCGATTGCGATTGGGCCCAGTCGAACCCAGTCAGACCGACCCGACCAACCCAGCTCAAGGGTTTAACCTATCCTGGTCCATTATGACAGACTCAAACTGACTTGGTGTGGGTCAGGGCCTGTAACTCCTCGACCCCAGAAGCCCAGAGTCAGTTCATTATTACGTATCATTGGAATGATCACAAAAGATCGTGTCACGAAAGACCGATTATTTTAGTAGCCTTGGAAGTACTATACACATTCATAATGTTTACATTACATCATAAAATGGAACACTACAACAACATTGTCTCCATAGACAACACTAAAATCCAAAAGACTATCCTTGCAGGTCAGTCATAATATACTTCTTCACATCCTAGGAAAAATAAAACATAGAAAGGGGTGACCTCAGATGCTCAGTAAGGATAACATTATATTGGAAACTTTCATAAATAAGAGTAAACATTTAAGGCAATGTATAATACTAAAACAAAAGCATTTTAAACATGAAATTCAGCATAATATGGAAAATATAAAATAAAATAATGCCATTTACATATTCACATGGATATTCTACTAGTAAAATAATCACATGAAATATCAATATCCACTTTCATAATGATGGAATGCATAATGCCGGACTTTCAAAACCACATTGTCAAGGCCTTGTTCAATGACTATAAATATTATTTTGTCATGGCCTTGTGCCAAGACACTAGTTTGTCTCATGAGACCTACTGATGCATCGAGGAGCTATAGCGGGCTACACCCATCACATACTAAGTCCAATGAATTCCTCATATGAAAAGTTTGAATCATAATATGAATATTCATATTAAAACTAGCATACGAAATGTCAATATTTTAACCACAAACCATGAATGGTATAAAAATAGCACATCCACAGTCAAACATAACTCATTTAATACAATATAGAAGATTTTATTATAATAGATCAACCTTAATAGGTAATAATGAATGATATTGAAATATATGAAAATGATCATAAAAACTATTTGAGAGAATATCCCCCTTTTCATGGAAACATTTAAAAGTCTCACTATTTATCAAGAAGCCGTTTAAAAAAGATTTTTTTGAATCAAAGTGTCCAATTCCTCTTTGAAACTTTTAAAAGTAATTTTAATTTTAAAAAATTAATGTCCATCTAAATAAATCCTTATAACCATTTTTAAAACATGGACATTAATGAGAATGATTTAGAATAATAATTCATTAAAACATTTTAAAATGATATTTCAGTTAGAGTTCCTAACTAAAAGAGAGACACTTGAATACAAATAATTGAGGTAATAAAAACATTATAATATCTTGGGAATAAAGGGATTCATGATATACTATGTAAAAGTACATTATATACACCATATAAAAGTGAATTGGCATATAACTACAATGAAGTCTCAATGGAATGTAAATTGAGATGGAATATCTTATAAATACGGTATCCTTAGGTTATATATAAATCAACGACATAATTATGTGTGAAAAATTTAAATACACTCAATTTTATTTTATATTCAATTTAAATCAATCAAAGTATATTCATAAATATTCTGGTAAAAACAACACCAATGAATTGGATGTTTAACTCAATAAATAGATATTGAGTTAAAATTAATCATATCAAGTTCATATCGATGACCTAGGAATTTATTAATGGAGTGATTATGTGTATCAAAATCATATCCAGAGAAAGGGTAGTGGAAATTACTACATAAATAATAAATTGTGATTCCACACATAATCGTGGAGTAAAATAATCAATGAAGCGTGCGTAAAGCCGAGTGAGTGGAAATTGAGATGTGAAATTCCTTTACCAATTTGGTATGTTACGAAACACACATCCCATGAAAGATAGAACATAAAATTAATATGAAATTACTCATAAATTAAAGTATATTTCACAAATAATACAATCATTGGGGAGTACATACACCACAGAAAAGGGAATAGTGGTAGTATGGCATGAATCTCACCGAAATAGGAAGTGAGATGAAAACACTTACATTGTGGTAATTAATCAAGTCGTATGGATAAAATATAATAAAAAAATGAATCACAGAATACCATGAATAAAAAGGGAATCATGATAAAATATATATCAAATGACAGTACACAATACACCACATTTAATAAATAAGTGGTGAATAATGGAAATCTCACGGAATTAAAAGTGAGGTAAGAAACCCCTTACTTTGTTCTTTTCATTTATCGAGGGTAGGTTAATGTCTAGTATAATGGTGAAATAATTTTTATTAAATCATTGAATAATAATATACATTAATATGATATCATATATGATCTTTTAATATTGCTTTGTTTATAATATTATAGTATTATCGCCGTTTCGGGTGTTAACTGATTTGTTTTCCTTTATATGAATTGTTTTGTAAGTAATGTTTGTTATGAATAGGATGTCTATTATTCATATTAATAATTATATATAGTCTTTAAAAATTATTTTAAATCATATAATTAAAATTATACTTAAATGGATTACAGTGGGGAATGAATCTCATCGCGTTCGTGGAGACGATAATCTGTACCTACGCACGAGCGACAATATCATTCCTTTGATATTAAAATAAGTTTTAATTGGATGGTATATCATATATATATATATAATAATTATCATGTTATATTTATTATATCCATCAATTACACGTCATTATTATACCAATCAAAATAATAATGTATTGAATAACAATTAAACCACGACGTGGAGACAGTAAGTCGTACGTACACACGTATGGTGACATGTCATTAAAAGGATGGATAGAATATTTAATATGGTTGTACCATATTTGTAATAACATCACATTATATAGATGATATTGCAGTTATTATTTTATAATGGAAACATCAAATAAAGTGGAAGTGGAAGACTAAAGGAACTTGAAAAATGTGATGAAATATGTACCGCTTCTTCGGGTTCTTTCTTTTTATTTTTTCTAAAGGTCACCTTAGGTTTGCTTTCTGACTAAAGGAAGGACTCTAGGATGAATAGAGGATAGTTTAGAGGGTATTTGGGCATAGTTAGATAGTGAAAAAAGGCTAAAAAAGTGTGAATTTGAGGGAATGTGGAGTGACCTTTTATAAGTGGGGTGAGGGGCACCTTAGGAAAAGTTAGAAATATTATTTTATAATAAAATAATTTTAGGTTTCTAATGGATCCAAAATTAATTATTTAAAGTCTAAAGTGGTTATGGGTTTAAATCCACTCAAACAATAGGTTTTAGACAGGTTTGGGTCCCTATATTAACCTTATCATTTAGATTTAACTCTCAGTTAAATAGTTTGAAATTTACCATGTCTCTTTGTGTTCTTATATTATATTGTTAATAAACTTACTATATACTTCTAAGAGAACCCCAAATGGTTAATTAATGACACAACTATCATTATATAAATCTTTGGGCCTAAAAGTAGTGTTTTAGGAATAGAATATCAATTAACAATATAAAATTTGTTTTAAAACTCTTTTATGTCAATTATGACACTATTTGGTATTTTGTTTTTTATAGATTCATAACAGCATTATTACATCGAAAAATATTTATCTAGACAAACCTAACATGTCATATTAACCTGGAAAATTATTGGAATTCATAAAAAGTCTCAAATTACATTTATTAGGATATTTATAATATCAAATATTTTAATATTTCATTAATTAGTTAATCAATGCATCATCATTGTGTCATAAATAAATTAAATTATTTAATGTCTAAAAAATATAAATAAAATATAATTATGTAGGAAATATTTTTTTCTTTATAATTAAAATTTATAATCTAATTTATCTTAAGTAAAACCCTATATTAAAAATAGTTTAGTTATTATGCTTTGAATTTAATAATTTTAACTCTTCGTTGAATTAAATAATAATAAATGTCCTTATTTAATCCAAGTGTAACTAAAGGATCATATTTAATTCCTAAAAATGTTTTTGGTAGAATTACACTTATGCAATATTATTAGGACATATTTTAGGGTAATAATAATATCATTTTTACCCTTAATTACCATATTTATTTTTAACCGTGGTAAATAAAAGTCAGAAGTTACTATTCAATAAAAATTATTTTTATCTTATTGAACCAAGTTTTACATACTGATAACAACCATGTCTCTCAGAGTTATGAAATCAAATTCACAGAATTAGTAAAATTATGTTTTATTCAAATTTTCAAATGCTCCTATGAGGTGGGTAAAAGACAGTTAAAAAGTTAAATAAAAATTTTATATATCTAAAATTATTATAAACTAACTCCAATGAATTAAATTAAAGTTATATAGGTATTATGTATCTATTTTGACCTAAATACATTTAAATAAAATAAATACTTATTTAAATAAAAATTTGGGTTTAAACTATAACTCGTTGTTTTTCACTATTCATCAAAAATTTAATGTTTTCAGAAAAATTAAAAAAATTCACCCTAATATAATGATAGAGATAATATTTTCATCATTTTTTATATTTAATTCAATTATTTAATCCATAATAATTGAACAAGTTGAGTTATTTACATCAATTTTGGATTTATGACATGTATCGGGCTAAAATTGGAAAACTACTTAATTTGGAAATATTGAATGATTTTAATCAGTTAGGTAATTCATGCATATATTTTAAAATATAAATTAAATTGATGTGATTCATCTTTTATTCGGTTAATTTATTTATTTTCTTCAACTTTTGTTTTTTAACATGGATTTAATTCGTCCATCCATGGTTCCCAAAAATTCGATCAAGGTGGAAAATTATTCTAGATGACCGTGTGGTCCCCAACTCAATAAATTGATCATAAATCAGTCTACAGACATCCAATTTATGTCAATCCAATTTTATTGTAATGATAATTAAATTGGGAGTTCTTATATTGATGATCTCGAAGATTGTCCAACATTAAGGCAGTGCATGGATACCGATATGTTTGGGAAGAAAAAAAGGAAACATTCCTTTGGATTAAATGCTCAACATTAATTATCCATATCTTGTAATACACATGGAGGATAAATCTGAAATTTTGTGAGGAAACGTAAAAACAATTTTTAATAGCTTTATAGAAAAAATAATTTCGGTATTAGGCCATTAAATTGGCCGAACATGGTCAAACTTTTGTTGGAGAGAATCTGCTGTAAATCATATAGGGAGATTTGAAGATATTAAATTTGAAGACCGAAGGATGGCACCCCGTTGGCCTATATAAAGAAGATTTTACCCATGCTGAAGAGTGAGTTTGACACCACAATCGGAGATGGGAGGAAGGCAAGGGATACTAAGGGAAATTATCCTTTAGTATCATTCTGTTTTTTTCTTTTATTTTTCTTTACATTAAAATGTCTCTCCTCTCCCGTATCATCTCGTTTACCCCATCCATGGAAGGGTAGTTTCATTTAAGTGATTGGAAAGAGGGGACGCTGGAACTATGTGTTGTGTTTGAGTTCTTATTCTTGAAATGAATAAATTTTTTTTCTTCTTTCTTATTATGGTTTCAATTCTTAATTCAGTTTTAAATTCCAAATACAGTGGTGTTCAGTTTTGATTCTGAAATTATAAATTGCTTTGGTCGATAATCACTTCTCGCTCAACCCAACTCTAATCTGTATACGGTGGAACAAGATTAGGGTTGGGTGGTGATTTCTTGGTGGTGGTCAAGCATGTGTGTGGGATTGTATGTCAAAATCTTGGTTTACTAGGGAACGACAATTCCTGGTATGATATTTCTCAAATTGATCAAGAGACCTTATACAACCCTAAACAAATTGGAAGGATGATAGAACAATCTAAGGTTTTAGAATGGATAATTCTCATCATATCTATCTGACCAATGGAGATAGAGGACTCAGTAGATGAATCTCTCTGTTACTAGTTTAAGGAAGAAAAAGAGGTAAATTTGGAAACCATGATGGCACAACACTTGGTCTAGCTGAACCCAATCCGATCACCATCTTTATCATTTGTTAAAATCAATCAATTCAACATTTTTTGATTATCTCATAGTCATACAAATTAATTAAAACAAATATTTTTTAGAAAACCAACAAGAAGTGACAACCTTGTTTTGTGTGCACTCCTCTACGTGAGACTACCTAGGATGAACTATTATACTTTATTTAAGTAAATAAAATATTGGTTTTCCACACCCCACGATAGTCATGCATCAAACTTGCCGCCATTGATGAGGAGTTAGTGGCACAAACTAATAGTAAATATTTTATCTTTTTCTAGTAAAAATTTATTAAAAAAACATTTATCCATGTTGTTTTCAAATGATTATTTCTATAATTCATGGAACAATTACCAACCAGTGAAAGAAAAAATTATTGACTCACCCTTGTCCAAGGAGGTTGGTGTTTCTTTTCTTGTTAGAAAAGTGAGGTTATTTTGGAAGTCAAATAATAAGGAACATACATTCAAGGAATTCACAGATTTCCTGATGGAGGACATGAAAAAAGAAATTTTTTAAACGATGGACCGAGAGATAACTAAGTTCTCCCATTACTTTCTAGAATTTTATGTTGTTTCCAAGGTCCAAGAAGACCCCCACTTAGACTTACCTGATTTTTATATGGAGATCCAAGAATTAGTGGAGACCTACTTCCCACCTCTAACTACTACTACTCAACTCCAAGAGGTTCTTTCTAATTAAGAATAGATTGAAGATGAACAAACTCAGAAAGATAATCATTTCATGAACTCATTATATTTTGATCTTGTTAAAAATGAATTGAGTATTACCTCCCCTTGTTTTAATTTTTCATATTCAGACAACTCTTATATTTACTTGGAGGAAAATGATGAAAAATAAGATTCATCTATAGAGGAACATCTAGAGCTCCCCGAACTTGTTGAACATTTCTTGGAGGGTGTTCAAGAAGAGATCAAAGTGGCTCTGACTGAGTAAATAGAGACACAATGTGTAGAAATTGAATTGGAAGTATTTGATATTGATTCTTCATGCTATAATTTTGTTCAAATAGACAAACAATCTGAAATTCTCTTTAATTATTCCATTGATGCAGCATATCTTGAGAAAGAATTGGTGAATGAAGAATAAATTATTCAAGTGAAAATTATGAAAGTGGAGGACTCATTCATTGTCCAACCCCCATCATGCATGTTGTATCTCATTACAATGGGTCTGGACTTGGGATACAATATCCATCGGTTCCTCAACAAAAGGGAATAACTTTTTTCTGGGAAGAATAATTTTTGTTGGTTGTGAGAAAGAAACGTCACCCACCATCAGATTGGGGATAACAGATTAGAACATCACATCTGGTGGCAGTCAAAACCCAGGGCCCACTCGGGGGATTAAACCAAGATTTATCGTTCTTTTTTCATATAAATTATATTGTCATTTCATTTAATAAATTTCTAATGTTATCTTTTTTCTTTTTTTATGTTTTAAAAGAGCCACACTTTGGTGCCTAACTCAACGTTGCATTGGCAATATGTCAGGTCGTACCTCTCCTTCACATATTCTTGTTTTATGTGATTCATTTTCAAATCTTCTTACATGTTAAATGCATTTTAATGCACTGACGACATGTCATCAATTAAGTGTCGGGGATGGAATTCAATAGTCTAGGATTTTTTATTTTTTTAGTAGAGCCAATGACATTAAAAAAAAGCGCTACCGGGAGGCAACCTGCATTTTCCCCATATTTTCCACTTGTCCTCATAGTCATATACCAGCATGATTGAACATGACTTCACTATCCATTGTTTTTATTCCTATATTTCAGATCCATTAATGAAGAAGTTGTAGTGGGATTACACATTGTGAAGAAACACATCCATTTGAAAGGAGAGTAATGTTAGAATGGTATGTCTTAGTATGATGTACTCTATTATACCAAATTTAAGATTGAATATGTAACTAGTTTATCAAATACAAGAGGGGGTGAATTGTATACATTAAAAACCCTTATGAAAATTTTTTATAACCAAAATTCACAATACCTCTAAGATCTAATATCGTTCTTGATTCTGGAATAGTGATTCCAAAAATGAAACATAATAAAAGTTTACAACAAATGAGATTATACCTTAAAGCATATAGAATCTAACTAAAATAGAGTACAAATATTAGGAAGTATAAGAAAGTTATACTTTCCTTAACAATACAAAATTCAACGGAAAACTTGAAACAAAACTAGTAACAATTACTAAATCTTTTAACCCAAAGAGAAGGATATCCAACAACCTTGGATAAAGATCCCTTGATTTATACTTCCAAGAAATTTTGTCTTACCCAGACCAAGGTAAGCCCTTGATACGAAGATCGGAGTTTGTCTTGCTATCTCCGCAAGCCCTCAATTATCATGTAATCGGCACCTCTGTCTTCCTATCCCCAGAAGCCCTCGATTGTACACAACAACAATCAGAGTCACATGAACCAGGTCTGCATGAATAATGGTTTCAACAAGCCGTTCAAACTTTCTGCACAAATCTTGAGAGTTTATAAGAGCCTCTCTCTCTATAAATTACTTCAACAGCATGTAAGAACAGATTTCAAAGATCATTTTTCAAGTTGTTTTCAAATGATCCCCTATTTATAGGCATAGCTCCAACGGTCATCTCCCTCCTCCAACGGTCATATTATTCCTTGAATTTCGAAGGGACCTGTACATGTGTCACTCAAAGAACAATTAGATGATAACTGAAGGCACGACATCATTTTATAAAATAACAAGTGAAAGCATAACCAAAAACTAATATTCAGAAAGTAAGCATAAATGAAAGTTTGGAATGTTAGTAAATGAATTTGGGGACTATAATACCGGGATATTTGGATTCTATTTATCAAAATAATTCAGATTCGAACTTCATAAATGATCGTACCCATAACTAATAATCAGATTTGACAACTAGAATTCGTAATGATAATTAATAATTAGAGTTCATCATTAGAATTCGTAATGAGAATTCGTAATCAGAATTCATCATCAGAATTCGTAATGAGAATTTGTAATTAGACTTCATCATTAGAATTTGTAATGAAAATTCATACTCAGAATTCATCATCAGAATTCATAATGAGAATTTGTAATCAGAATTCTTCATCAGAATTATTAATGAGAATTCGTAATCAGAATTTATCATCAGAATTCATAATGGGAATTCGTAATCAGAATTCATCATCAGAATTCGAAATGAGAATTCGTAATCAGAATTCATCATCAGAATTCGTAGTTAGAACTTTATACAAGTTCATAATCAGAATTTGGAGTTGAACTTCATAAAAGTTTTTAACAGGAATTTGGAGTAGAACTTCGTAGCAGTTCGTAACAGGAATTCAGATCCTAAAATAGAATTCTTCATATCTATGTATTATATGATTCCGAGGTTTCTAGATATGAATATGATTTTTATACTTAAGAAAAATATTGATATGAATAATGAAAACATGGTTTGGGTAAATTTCCTTTGGGAAGGAAATTTTCCTTATGAATGTAAAACATGGGTAAATTGAGTTTTGCCTTGAAATAAGGTGTTTGTGATTTTCAAAACAAGAGGAATGGTGAAGTCATAAGGAAACCTTGATGAGTTAAAAATCTCCCCCTTATATGAAGGAATGGAAAAGTCATAAGGAAAACCTTATGGACTCAACAATCTCCCCCTTTTTGGAAAGCACAAACACCCTTCAAAGAATAGTACAAGGACTATGAAAAAGATTTTCTAGACATTGAAATAAAGCATATCTCCCTTTGTTCATGGAAAATGATGAATACGACTAGCTCCCCCTTAGGCTTTGGAACTCTAAGGATTGTATTGTAGATTTTAGGAATGGGATTTTCATTATGAATATTGAAATATTCTTAATGAACACTCCCCCTCAGATAAACTCCCCCTTATATGGGAATACTTCTTTTATACTTATAAATAGTTTTCCTTCTCTTCTTTAGAATTATTTTTCCTTATCCCCCTTTGTGATTTTCAAAAAGAGTTTGAGGGAATGTAAAACAATATGGTACCTGAAATATTAGTAAAACATAACACAAAAGACAAGAAACTAGATTATTCATTAAGATTGAAAGAATTTTTACAAGGAAGGACATTACAAAAAAATATCAGACTGGATCTATTTGTCCTCTTTTTTCCTGGGGTATTAACTTCTTCAGTAAGGTTTTTCGCTTCTTTAACTCTATGTGATCCTCCTCAGCATGATTTTATAAGGCTTTAATCCTGTCATCTTGAGCCTTTAAAGCCTCAGACTGAAACTTAAGAACTTCATCTTGCTTTACAAGCTTCCCTTTGATCTCAATCCGGAGATCTCTTTCTCCCTTCCAGTTTTGAGCAACAGAGTTAAGCTTCCCATTCATATCATTCACCTGTTGAATCCAAGTATTTTTCTCTGGGGTTAATTTTTCATCAAGAATTATTGTAAGATCATTTATCCTTCCATATTCTATATCAAAAGATTCCTTTACTCCATCTTTAAATTCATCAAGTTCACTCATTTATTGAATCGATTTCATTGACCATCTAGATATTTTTTTTCATGACTTCCTGTGGGCTTCATAGATTATAAGAATTTTTTTGAAATCTGATTCTATCTTGACACACTTTTCCATCACCTTGGACACCAAATCAGATTTCTAATTCAGGGTGTTTTGGAGCATTTGGAAACTAGAATCTATGCTTGTAAAAGTCAGAATGGAACTGACTAGCTTCTTAAAAGACTACTCCATAAAATCATGACCAAGTGAAGATGACTTCGAATCTGAGACATTACTTGGTGAGAGTGGGTTTTCAAGAACAAAAAGCTTCCATTTTGAGGTTCCTTCAACTTTCTTCCTCTTTATTATAGATTTTCTTTGAGTATCAACCATCATTTGAATACCCTTATCAATCATCGGTATGAATTGCTCATCAAGAGATTTATACTCACCATCAGACAATTGAACAACTCTATCTTCATTAATTTTTTTCTTTTTCAGCTCCTTCCTCAATAAAGTGCTTTTCATAACATTCTTCCTTAGATATGTCATTTATTTCTTCTTCTTCTTTGTCTTCATATTTCCTTCCATGTTTCTATTCTTCCTTTCCAGGAGTGACAAGCTTCGAGGACTTGGCCTCAGATGTTTGGAGTGATAATTTTTATGATGGGTTTGCCTTGTCATGAAATTACTCAATTTGTTTAATCGGATCATCTATATCACCACTTTCTTCTTCTACTTCTTCTTCTTATTTTTCTTGTACTTACACCTCTTCCACTTCTTCAACAACTTCTTTCTATTTATATTTTTCCGTAGTGAAGAAATTATTCCCCGGAGTCTCAGGTAGTGGCTCGACTAGGAAAGTTTCTGGCACTGGAATATTCTCGGAAGCTACTTCTATAACTTTCAAAAGAGATTGTACAACTTCAGCCTCAGACATTTTCTTCTTCATCTTCTTCTCTTTTTCCTTCTTCTCAAGGTATTCAGTAGTCTTCTCTCTTAAAGACACAGCATTAGTGGGGTACAAGCCGAACTGTGGCGCCCCTTCATTCCTCTTTTCCTTATCTTCCCTCCATTTTGTAACCACCTCATTTTGATAAGCTTTTTGTTTCTTGGGTTTAGGAGGTGCAAATAGGACTTCCTTAGCATTGGGGTTTTTTCCTTTTTCATCCACTTCCTTCAGCTTCCTTTTCTTTCCCTCTTTCTTTGATGGTTCAGTTTTTTCGACCATTTCCAAATTGTCTTATGTCTCATCCTTAGGAAGATCATAGAACACTCCTATTCCCTTAGAATAGCCTATATACATTATTTTCATAGTGTCATCACTAAAAAGCATGACTTTGCAATTATGAAGATTGGAACTGCATTCAATCTTGAATGATTCAAGACACTGAACAATCAGCATTAAAAGTAAGGTAGGATACATGATAATTTGGGCTCTTAAACTGCCAATCCTGATGTTATAAATTGTAATAAGAATAGGAATCATCAATTTTATTTTCCATAGATTTACAAGTAAATCTAAGAAATATATGTCACTCTTCTTGAGGGTCTATTTTTTCTCCTTTTCTCGGTACTAAAAAAACTTGTACCCATAGATGAAGGATCTGATTGTTAGAAGATAGATAGGCAATCATTGCTGCCTTGACTTCAGAAATTCCAAGACATTCCAAAGCCTTTACCTTTAAAAAACTACCTAGAACCTCTGTTAGTTTGTGAGAACAAAATTCATATTCACCTTCATATTCCAACCCCACCAAGCTCGCAGCCTTAGTGTAGGAAAGTTTAGAGGATTTTTCATAAGACTTGAAAGAAACATTCTCTTTTCCATATTCCATAATGAAGCACACTAACTCATAAAACACTATGAGTAAATCCGGATACACCTAGTCTTGAACACCTAGATTAGATATACAGACATCCTCCAATCCATTTAACATGATATTCATAGAAATGATAGAATCTAACTTGAAAAAGTTTGGATGCACCGACCTTTCCCTGTATACATGCCATTTTGAGATGGGCTTCAGAGTAGACATTTCATAGGAAGAATCTTCTACATACATTCATACCGGATGAACTTTGAGAGATTCGGAATGGGCTTAAGAACTGAGGTAGAGCATCGAGACGTCATATCTTGGCAACCATTGTAGGAAAACCATCAGGGGTCCCCTTTATATAGGCGATGGAGGTGACCTTTCGACTTTCAATTCCAATATAATGGTTAAAAAAGTCTCTAATATGATCTGATGGTTGAAAAAATACACACAAGGAAATCATGAATCCGATCTTTTGAGGTTTTAAGAAAAAAACATTTGGATTTAAGGATAAAGGAATCTAAAAAATAAAGATAAAATACCAGTAAGTAAAAATGATTATGAAAACTTAAGTAAAGAAATCATACCTTTCAGATTGTCTAGGATGATTATTCATAATAGGTTATATTCTTCTTGGAGAAAATTTTACTACAAAAAACACACAACGAAAACTTTTCTACGAAAATTTCATTACAAAAAACTCACTATGAAAAACATTAGACGAAAAACTCACTACGAAAAACATAAGACGAAAAACTGACTACGAAAAATATGAGTACGAAAATTCCCATTACGAAATTTCTCATTACGAAAATTTTCAGTTCGAAAATTTCCCTTAAAAAATTTCCATCACGAAAATTTCTACTACAAAAATTTTTATTATAGAAATTTTGAAAAAATAACTATTAAAATATTCATTACAGAAAATTTTGAAAAAATTCAATAACATATGTACTCCCCCTATGAAAAGGAGTTTATTACTATAAGGATATTGGTTAAACAGAAAGTTAATGGAGGAAGATTACCTCACAGTTATTATTCCTAACTTCTGTTTAATGTATTAATATCTATCGGTAGGTAAAGATGTTGTGAAAATATCTGCAAGATGATCCTGAATTCTGATAAATTGAAGAATGATATCTCCTTTTTGTGTGTGATCCCTAAGAATGTGATGCCTGATATCTATGTGTTTTTTACGACAGTGATGTGCATGTGTTTTACTAAGAGAAATGGAACTTGTGATATCACACATAATTTGAGTCTTAGTAAAACTCAAGTCATATTCTATGAATGTGGGTTGCATCCACAACACTTGAGCACAAAAACTTCCAGTTACTACATATTCAGCTTCAGTAGTGGAGAGTTTTACTGAGTGTTGCTTCTTGCAAGACCAAGAAACTAATGAATCTCCTCATAAATTATATGTTCTGGATGTACTTTTTCTATCCATTCTACATCCACCAAAGTTATAATCTGAAATTCATTTTAAGACAAAATCATTTCCATAAGTATAAAATAGTCTGAAATCCATGTTTCCCTTTAAGTGGCAAAAAATTCTCTTCTCGGCCTTTAAATGAGATTCCTTAGGATTGGATTGATATCTTGTACATAAGCATAATGAAAACATTAAATCTGGATGACTAGTTATCAAGTAATGTAGACTTCCTGTCATACCTGTAAAAGTTGTTTGATCTACTAGTTTTCCAGCTTCATCAAGATCAAGTGTATTTGATGTACTAATGGGAGTACATATACTTTTAGTGTTTTCATATCCATAATTTTTAAGAAGATCATTAACATACTTTTGTTGAGATATATAGATTCCTTTTGGTTTTGAGAAATTTGAAAACCAAGGAAAAAAGTTAACTAACCCATCATACTCATGTCAAACATAAATTTCATTATATCCGCAAAGGAATCAGTCAAGAATTTATGATTTGAACCAAATATAATGTCATCAACACAAATTTGAACAATCAAAACATTTTTGTTATCTTTATTTATAAAAAGGGTTGGATTTTCATTTCCCTTAACATAGTTATTTCGAAGAAAAAATCCTATAAGTCTATAATTCCACACTCGAGGGGCTTATTTAAAGCCATACAAAGCTTTAGTAAGTCTAAAAACATGATCAGGATGTTTTGTATCTTCAAATCCAGGAGGTTGTTCAACCAAAACTTCCTCTTGAACATAACCATTAATAAAAGCACATTTCACATCCATTTGAAAAAGTTTGAAATTGAAGAATGCTACAAAGTCAAGTAGAATACGAATAGATTCAAGTCTATCTACTGGAGAATAGGTTTCTTCATAGTATATTCCTTTTTTTATTATACACTTTAGCAAATAATCTAGCTTTATTTCTTACTATGATTCCATTTTCATCACACTTATTTCTGAAGACCCATTTTACCCAAATTATAGAAGATTCTTAAGGTCTTTCAACCAAGGTCTAGACTTTATTACTTTGAAATTCATTTAGTTCATCTTGCATGGCTTTAATCCAATCAACATCACCTAAAGTTTCATCAGTGCTTTTTGGTTCAAATTGGGAAAAGAATGCTAGATTCTCTACTTCAATTCTTAAGGAAATTCTAGTCTTTACAGGTTGATTAACATCACCAATGATACTATCCCTGGGATTATTCTTCAGTAACGACTGATTTGGGGTTTTTAAAACATGTTCATCAATATAGGGTAGGAAATATTCTATGGTAAATGTTTCAGGAGTATCTTCTTTAACATTTTCCTTATTATAAGGATTTTCTATCAAAGGATGATAATTAGTTTTTGAAAACACATCTGTGGATGTAGGTTGGGGTTGTTTAAAAATAAAAGGATCTATTTCATGAAATTTAACATGTACTGTCTCTTCAACAGTATAAGTGTTTTTATTGAAACTCTATATGCCTTGGAAGTTGTGGAGTAGCCTAAGAAAATTCCTTCATCAGATTTTGGTGCAAATTTTTGTAAATTATCTTTAGTATTCAGAATAAATACCTTGCATCTAAAAATATTAAAGTAGGAATGTCTAGGTTAATTACAATTCCATAACTCATAAAGAGTTTTATTAAGAAAAGGTCTAATCAAAAAATGATTTATAGTATAACAAGAAGTACTTACAGCTTCAGCCTAAAAATTTTTGGCTGCAGAATACTCACTCAACATGGTTCTAGTTGTTTATTGAATAATTCTATTTCTTCTTTCAACAACACCATTCATTTGAGGTGTTCTTGGTGCTGAAAAATTATGAGTAATGCCTTTTCTGCTACAAAAGTATCAAAATCCGAAATTTTAAATTCTCCTCCATGATCACTACCAATAGTTTTCAATGGAATGTTTTTTGCATTTTTAAATTGGGATCTAAAGCTTTTAAAATAAGAAAAAGCTTCAGACTTCTTTTCTAGAAAATAGACCCACATAAATCTAGTGTAATCATCAACAAAGAAAAATACATAATACATTCCCCCAATGC
Organism: Viscum album; assembly: GCA_963277665.1. Lineage (NCBI taxonomy): Eukaryota > Viridiplantae > Streptophyta > Magnoliopsida > Santalales > Viscaceae > Viscum > Viscum album. The sequence continues at coordinate 1,757,200,361 of OY728120.1, read as the reverse complement.
TTCCAGTATGTGTTGGACCAGAATGATCCATATTCACTAGCTATAATGCATCATTACATGAGACTTCACCGACTAATTTAAAACTTGATTTATGTTTCTTTCCATATTGACAAGGGTCACAACCTTTTTAAGAATCAAATCTAAGATTTGGTAGATCCTTAAGTAAACATTTATTAGAAAGTTTTCATAAGTTCCTAAGGTTACAGTGACCTAACCATCTATGAAATAACTAGGAGTGATCTTCCATTGCACTATTGAAAGGTATGTCTTGGCTCCTAAGGTCTTCTATGTTTAGTGTGTAAACATTCTCTTGCCTATTGGCTGAAAGAATAAATTCTTCCTTGGAATTGTGTACTAAGCACTTAGAATTCCTAAAATTAACAAGGTATCCTTCATCACATAATTGGCTTATGCTAATGAGGTTGTGCTTATGACCTTTAACAAATAAAACATTTGAAATCAAGGTTTTTTCAAGAAGAACAATGCTACATATACCAATAATTTCTCCCTGAGCATTATCTCCAAAAGTTACTTTTCGTCCTTTCATTTGGATAATCTTTTCAAAATAGTTTTTTTCTAGTCATATGCCTAGAACATCCACAATCCATGTACCACGTATTTTTGTTGGTTCCATCTCTATTTTCCTGAAAATAAGGAAAAGATAGATTTTCAGAATCCAGACTTTCTTAGATCTTGAATGGTTAGACAACAAAATTTTGGGTATCCACATTTTTTAGAAAAATAAGCTTTATGAAACCTAAGAGATTAAGCTTTATTCAAGGAACAATTTTTCTTCCAATGCCCACCACTTTGACACTTAGTGCAAAAAGGTGCTCTAGAAGGAACAAAATAATTGTTTTTGAAAACATGTTTTTGGTGAGTATATCCTACTCCAGTAGTATTTCATCGTGTTTTTATTTGAGAATACAACTTGTAAAAATATTCCTTCCAAGAGGTAAATTTTTCTAGAAGCTTCTTTAGAGAAAAAATTTCAGATTTCAGTCCGATGACTCAATTCCTATCCTCAAGAATCATTACCATAGAGATAGATTTTTCTCAAAAACTTTTTTCTTTAAAATAACATTCTTAAGATCTTTCGAAAGTTATTCTTTATCAGAATTTCCTTTCTCAAAGTATTTAGAAAGTTTTTCTAAAAGCTCTTCTTTATCTCTAAGATCTCTAGAATGATCTGAAATCTATTTTATAATAATTTCTTCTCTAGTATTTTCCTTGTCTAATTTCTTAGAAATTTTACAATTTTTTTGGTTAAAGTACCTTCTAATATCTAGAAACATTTTCATATGAAGTTATTTTTTATTTTTTGAGGATGAAGTATGATGTTTAGAAGTACTATTTTCAGAATAGTAATTCTTATCAAGAGATAAATTTGTTAAAGCCTATGTAGAGCGTACCGTGGCCATAAGACATGTATTAGGGAAATATATAGTAGCAATGAAACCCATATTATTTTGTGCAGATGAATCATATTCAGAAGATTCACTTTCTGAAGAATCTCCACAGCTAGCACTCAAAGTATTATTATCTTTAAGACTTTTCTTATTCTTTGATCGATTGAATTTCTTCCTATTCCTTTCAGAATTCCTTTACTTTTTTCCTTCTTTTTTAACAAGGGACAATCCGGGCTGATATGACCTGTTCTTTTACACTCATAACAAGTAACTTCTCCATCTTTCTTATCTCTATAGTCTATCTGCTTGTATTTATTCTGATGGTTCCTTTGGGCTACAATCTTCTTCATTCATCGAGCAAGATTTTCTAATTCATTCTTAGACTTTTCTGTGTCACAAGATTCTGACCGAATAATGACTTTATTTGTCTTTGATCTGGTTACCCTTTTTGGGGTCTTGGATTTAATATGTTTAGAAGTGGTTGTGAAAGAAACTCCTCCATTTCCATTATTTTTCTTGACATTATCATCATCTATCTTCATTATGGTTTCATACTGAAGAAGAGTTCCAAACAACACATCTAAAGAAATCTGACTAACTTTCATGTTCTCATCAATAGATGTCCTCTTGGACTCCCATTCAATTTGGCATGATATCTATGATCTAATCCACAATAGCTTCATCATACAAACCTTTTTCTCCCATATATTTCAAGGTATTCATAGTAGTCATAAAACTCTGATGTACTTTACTTATAGGTTCTCCAAAAGGAAAGTTAAAACTATGATATTCAGCTCTCAACATAGCTCTTCTGGTCTCTATGAATTTGGATGTACCAAAATGTGTAATTTCAAGTTTCTTTGAGATAGTTTTTGCAGCTTCACATGAAGATATTTGAATATAGATGTTCCTAGTCATGGAAAATAACATAGTATTTCTGACTCTGAAATTTGATTAATATTCTGATTTCTCCTGATTCCTAAAGGTTCTCAATTCCTTATCTGGAATCTTATAATCTCTAGTTAGAACTATATAGTTATCAGCTCCAGTATTGAAAATGAATGTCTTCATCCTATATATCTAGTATTTATAATCATTTATATCAAAAACAGGAGGTCTGGTAGGATTTAGACAATCAATAGAACCAAAATTTAAACCTGACATTCTTAAGAAAATAATTGGCACACAAACTTGTTAGTAGAATGAGTTTGTAAACAAGAGAAAATATCCACATAAAGGAACAAGATATTGTATCTCTAAGCAAAAACAAATCTGAACTATATGAGTCTGAATATATGAATTCGAAAAATATGATTTCGAATATATGATTATGAGATATCAATTCTAAGATTGTGTTTTGAATCTTATCGGGAGATTTATTCAGATTGAACCAACGCTCTGATACCAATTGTTAGAATGGTATGGATGAGTATGATATACTCTATTTTACCAAATGTAGGATTGATTATGTAATGATATGCTCAAATACAAGAGGGGGTGAATTGTATACATTAAAAACCTTAAGGAAATTTTGTATAACCAAAATTTACAACACCTCTTAAATCTAATATCTTACTTGATTCTGGAAAAGTGATTCTAGAAATGATACATAATAATAGTTTACAACAAATGATATTCTACCTTAAAGAATATTGAATCAATCTAAAATAGAGTACACGTATGAGTAAGTATAAGAATGTTATACTTTCCATAACAATACAAAATGCATCGAATAACATGAAACAAAAATAGTAACAAGTAGTAAATCTTTTAACCCCAAGAGAAGGTTATCCAACAACCTTGGATAAATTTCCCATGATTTATATATTATAGAGGGTATGTCTTACCCACACCAGGGTAATCCCTTAATACAAATATGGAAGTCTGTCTTGCTATCCCCACAAGCCCTCAACTATCAGGTAGTCGGAACCTCTGTCTTCCTATCCTCGGACGCCCTCGATTGTACACAGCAACAATCGGAGTCACACAAATAAAGTATACACGAATCAAAGTTTGAACAAGCAATTCAAACAATATGCACGAATCTTGAGAGTTTATAAGAGCCTCTCTCTCTAGAAATCACTTCAACGACATGTAAGCACAGATTTCAAAGATCAGTTTTCAAGTTGTTTTCAAATGAGCCCCAATTTATAGGAACAACTCCAACGGTCGAATCCCTCCTCCAATGATCATATTCTTCCTTGAATTTCATAGGGACCTATACATGTGTCACTCAAACAACGATTAGTTGATAACTGAAGGCACACCATTGTTTTATAAAAGAACAAGTGAAAGCATAACCAAAAAATAATATTCAGAATGTAAGAAAATATGAATGTTCGGAATGCAGGTAAATGAATTTGGGGTCTATAATACAGGTTTATTTTGTTTCTGTTTATCAGAAGAATTTGGAATCGATCTTCTGAAAAGTTCATATCCATAACTCATAATCAGAATTCACATCTAAAATTTATAATGAGAATTCATAATCAGAGTTCATCATCAGAATTCGTAATGAGAATTCGTTATCTGAATTCATCATTAGAATTCGTAATGAGATTTCATCATCAGAATTTGTAATGAGAATTCGTAATCAGAATTCATCATCAGAATTCATAATCAGAATTCGTAATCAGAATTCTTCATCAGAATTCGTATTGAGATTTCATAATCAGAATTCATCATCAGAATTCGTAATGATAATTCTTAATCAGAATTCTTCATTAGAATTCGTAATGAGAATTTGGAATCAAAATTCATCATCAGAATGCGTAGTTAGAACTTTATACAAGTTCGTAATCAGAATTCAGAGTTGAACTTTATAAAATTTCGTAACAGGAATTCGTAGTAGAACTTCATAGTGGTTCATAACAGGAATTCGGATCCTAAAACAGAATGCTTCATATCTAAGTATTATACGATTTTGAGATTTTAGATATGAATCTGATTTTTATACATAAGAAAAATATTGATATGAACAATGAAAACAAGGTAGGGGTAAATTTCATTTGGGAAGGAAATTTTCCTTGTGGTTGTAAAACAAGGGTAAAATGAGTTTTGCCTTGAAATATGGTGTTTGTGATTTTCAAAACAAGAGGAATGGTCAAGTCACAAGGAAACCTTGATGACTTAACAATCTCCCCATTATACGGAGGAATGGAAAATTCATAAGGAAAACCTTATTGACCCAACAAGTAGGAGTTTCAATTCGATATTATCCATCTTTATTCAATTCATTTTCAGTCTTTCAAATAGTTAAATAAAAAACGCATGCCCTCGTGTGAATTCATGTTTTACTTGACTTATCTAGGAGACGTGAGTTTTACAGGAATATGGTGATTATATGTTTTAGATTTCAATTTCAATGAGGTTGAATGATTAAAATGGATAACTGGATGATTAAATTGAAGCATTAATATCGATATAAGGACTCATGATTTGAGGGAATTAGATGATTCATGTAATTGAAATTTCCCTTCCATTTTTCATTCTTTGAATTTGTGAAATTCATGTAAATTAATTTTTTATTATTAATCATAGCATGAGTCATGGTTCAATATCATACTCCCATTACTTTAAGGATTTCTATACCAAGTATTTCCTATATTATCTTGAGTATATTTCTTGAGTGATCTTGGAACATGCCACCTACTAGAACTTGTATTGGAACTTGTCAAATCTATGACTATACAAAAACACATTTAAAATGATTGAGGCACTACATTGGCTATCCACATATTTACCTAAGACCCACCCTTACATTTATCCTTCATTATCCCATAGAATCCATGAATTGACTTATAGGTTTAACACACATTAAAAGCTAATATTTCCTTACCTACCTGAACATTAAGTATTTTTGCATGTATATCTCACATTTGAGTGTAGGGGAAGGGCATTTCGTGTGCGTTTATTGGGTATGTATCATTTTTGGGAGGTGTAAGGTGTGTGTAATCATTTTGGGGAATGTATTATTAGAAAATTCGGCATGAGTCATCATTTCATTATGCTTCTTTCATTTCATCCAGTTCTCCATAAAAAAGTGACAAAAATTTCAAAATAAAGATGTGCCTATTTGGAGAATTTAAAAAAAGTGAAAAATAATGTTTTGACATTCAGAATCATTAAAAAAAGAGGAGGAGAACTTGGATGATTTCATTCTTTGTAAACATTTATTGTCTCTTGAACTATGTCATTAAAAGGGTGTGGTGTTGTGTTTCACACTATCAAAAGGGATTTGAGTGAGGTTCATCCTGTGTTTTCACTTGATTAATCGTGCATTGTACTTAAGATTCAAAAATCCTACTTCTGGCCTTAAATTATTTCAATCATTTACCCACCAACCCAATGACACATAGTCATTTGAACCTTTATTGCAAGTCCTCATGATTTTATGTGTGTTTTTTCTTTACAAAGTGGAGAAAGTAGTTCCTTTACACGCCTATGGATAAGGAGCATGTTCTCATGATATGAGTATAACTCCACAATTAATTGTATCACGAGTGATGAGCGAAATGATTCAAAAGATAGGTAGATCATGATTTTGGATTTTTAATAATAGTAAATTGAGAAGCTTGAATGAATGAAAGGAGAAGCTCCATAATTTTTTAAAGCGGAAAAGTAAAATGCATGAATTTTTTGTTTCGTTAAAAAATGGGAAAATAAATTGATATTGTTTGTGGAACTTGAAAATTTGATTATTCATTGATAATTTTTTGATTTTAGTGCCTTGAAATTTAAATATTGGTAACACTGGAGCCCATTGAATTCCATGTTGAGATTTAATGCTTGAGGAAAAGAATAGTTTATGTGTGGGGTAATTGATATAGATAATATTTTCATCATTTTTTGTATTTAATTAAATGATTTAATCCCAAAAAATTGAACAAGTTGAGTTATTTAAATCAATTTTGGATTTATGATGTGTTTTGGGATAAAATTGAAAACTGCTTAATTTGGAAATATTGACAGATTTTAATCACATTGGTAATTCATGCATACCTTTTAGAATATAAATCCAACTGATTTGATTCCTTTTTTAGGTTAATATATTTATTTTCTTCAACTTTTGTTTTGAATGAGGATTTAATTTTTCTATCCATGGGTCTGAAAAATTCAATCAAGGTGGAACATTATTTTGGATGACCATGTGGACCCTACATCAATAAATTGATCATAAATCTGTCTACATACAACTAATTTATGTGATTATAGTTTGATTGGAACAATCATTAAATTGGGATTTCCGATGATGATTATACTAAAGATTTTCCATCATTAAGGTGGTCCACGGATGTTGACATGTTGGAGAAGAAAAAATGGAAAAATTCCTCTGAATTAAATGCTCAGCAACAACTGTCCATATCTCGTAATAAACATGGAGGATAAATATGAAATTTTGTGAGGAAATGTAAAACCTATTTTTGAAGAACATTATAGAAGATATAATTACCTAATTCGGCCATTAAATGGGCCAAAAATGGTCAAGCATTAGTTGGAGAGAATCTACAGCAAATCTTAAAGGGATATTTTCATGATCTTAAATTTGAAGACTGGAGGATGGAACCATATTGGCCTATATAAAGACGAGCTTACCCATGCTGAAGAGAGATTTTGAAACCAAAATCAGTGATGGGAGGAAGCAAAGGGAAAATCGTGGATATTCTCCTTCAGCATCATTCTGTTTCATTCTTTTATTTTTCTTTACATTAAAATGTCTCTCCTCTCCCGTATCATCTTTCTTACCACATCCATGGATGGGTAGTTTCATTTGAGTGATCAGAAAGAGGGGAGGCTTGAACTATATGTTGTGTCTGAGTTCTTTTGATTGAAATGAATCAAATTTCTTCATCTTTCTTATTATGGGTTCAATTATTAATTCAGTTTAAATTCCAAATACGGTAGTGTTCGGTTTTAATTCTAAAATTATAAATTGCTTTGGTCGATGATCACATCGCCCTCCACCAAACTCTAATATGTATACAGTGGAACATGATTAGGGTTGGGTGGTGATTGCTCGACGGTTGTCAAGAATGTGTGTAGGATTGTACGTCTAAATCTTGGTTATTTAGGAAACAACAATTCCGGGTCTAGGATTGCTAAAATTAATCAAGAGACCTTCAACAACCCTAAACACATTGGAAGGAGGATAGACCAATCTAAGGTTTTAGAAAGGAAAATCCCCATCACATCTATCTGACCATGGGAGAGAGAGGACTTAGTAGATGAATCTCTCTCTTACTAGTTTAAGGAAGAAAAAGAGGTAAATTTGGAAACCCTAATGGCACAACACTAGGTCTTGCCGAAACCAATCCGATCACTATGTTTATCATTTGTTAAAATCAATAAATTCATGTTTTTTTTATTCTTTCATGGTCATTAAAATTAAGTAAAACCAATGTCTTTCAGAAAACCAAAAAAATGACAACCTTTTTTTGTGTGGAAACCTCTTTGGGAGACTACCTAGGATCAACTACTATACTAAACCTAGGTTATTAAAATATTGTTTTTCCATGCCCCACGACAGGCGTGTGTCACAAATTTCAATATTCCAAATCCAACAATGAAGTCCATTTTGAATGATAAAATTTGTAAAATTTCAAAAAGTGGGTATTACTATTCATAACGGCTAGTTTGATTGGTCACGATTTGTTAGAATCTTGAAGTTGTGTATAATGCAAGCTATTACAATATTCAATGGGAAATGTACTGTGGAATCTTGGGGTGTGACATTCTTCTCCCCATTTGGAATTTTCATCCTTGAAATTATTAAAATCGGGTGTGGGAACATAATTGAATGTACCACATGTGAAAAAGAGTCAATAAAACGAACACTTTAAAGGAAAGAAAGAGAAGTAAAAAAGTCACCCAAGATAACCCAAACTAGCATTATATATAGGAAAACATGGATATGGAAGATAAACTAAGTGTCATGTTTTGTTTGAGAGGGATAGAAAATATGATCAAGAGAATGTTAACAACAATAGAATCACAAACTTGTGATAGGATAGACAGTCATTAGTTTCCCAGTTGGAAAAGTAATGGGAAAAAAAATTTGTTTTAAGTAAAATTTCATAATGATGAGGAACTTAATTATGAAATTGACTAAGAAAATAAAGAGATATAATTACCTTTTAAGTAGAGTTCCATTCTTTAATAAATTTCTTCCACTAACACATTTTTTTCAAAAGAAGAGTATTCAAGATGAATTGGTTACACCGAAAGAGATAAAATAAACTTCTAGAGAATCACATGATCCATAAAGGATAAACTATATATTTACCTTGTCTTTAGAGATTAATCAAAACCAAAATGGTTAGTATAAGATCAGATGATCCCCCAAAAGGATATTCCTTTAGAGAAAGAAACACTAATCTTAATTTCTAAAATTAAACCAACAATACCCCAAAGATAAATAAATACCATTCAGTAAACAATTGTCCTTAAAATACTCAAATATAATCCAAACTAATATTGAAAACCAAAACTTGGAATAATTTGGTTATGTAGTCTTCCATGTTAAATTGTATCTCTAAATGACATCGACTACTCTTAATGTCACATACATAAAAGTAATTAACCTATTCACATATTCTCTATTATAGGTTAATCATTTCCATAAATAACCAAAATCACTATAAATCCACAATAAAAAAACAGATGAAAATCCACCATTAATCCTGAAATTAAATCCCATAGTGTAATATTTTCCTTAGGTGTATAGTGTTTACAACAGAGCAAACGTCTTCCAAAATAACATTTATCACTTATTAACCAAATCATTTTCCAATACTAAGGATATTCAATTGATAATACATAAGATCCCAAATCAACTTATTATTGATCAATAAAACCATTTAACTAAAAATAAATAGTCACACTAACCAGGGACTTCACATAATCTAGTGGTAGACGATAAATCCCAATTGCACATTCGTTCTGGGTTCGATTCCCACAGCTTTGTCTGATGCGACGGGTTGTCCCACAGTCTGTGTGTTTTCTATTTTCAAAAACTATATTTTATAAAATTACCAAAATGAGATAAATTCAAAAAATAACCATAACATAATTTAACAACAAATGTTATCTCATACATTGCATTTTCATCCCAAAATATAATTACTTATATTTTTTATAACCCAATGATCATATAAAACCAAATGGTTATTTATAACTATATCCACAAGAGAAAAGGTAATTCTCTCTCAAATATCATTTTCACATGACAAACTGTAGGGTAACAAATACAATTGAAAATTATTCCAATGTAATCCCCTAAACAAGGAGCACAAATACTTTTAAACATTTCTCCAACCATTTATTTCCACAGATATTCTTCTTTGAACCAGAAAATATCCTATAGAATAGAGAATTCATTGAGGTAATGGACAGCTCCCCTAAATTTACGGAAAATGAATGTAAATGGATTCATGGGACTGTTTTTATTTTCATCCATAGTACTCTCCATTTTTCCTCAGAAATTCATTACTTTATGTCTTTATTTCCCACACGTAAAGCATTTATTTGTTCCATTGAGACACTTTACAGGGTGATTCCTTCCACATTTCCTACATGATGCAAATTGAAGATTCTTTTCTCCATGGTCTCCACTACTAGAGATCTTATCATTCATCACCTTTCTATTCTTTGTTGAGTTCAGGAGTAGGTTAATATATATGATGTTGATCATATTTTTGGGAAACTAATTTGGCATGAACATGATATCTTTTAAGCCTATGAACATTCCATTTTGTTTCACATTTACACCACTGCTCAAACCTTGTACAACATGCTCAAAGATAACATGACATCCTTGGAATCTAGCCATTGACTAAAACCAGAAAGCATTATGTGAGTAAAATTAGTCATAAAATCATTTAGAAAATATCATGACACCATATTTTCAATTTGAAACACCTTTGGATTAACCAGGGTCTTTTATTCTCATATTATATTAAAATCCTTTAAATCTTCTTGTAGAGAAAATGTAAATTATCCTAGTAATATCCCCCGGTAGTTTCGTAACCAAGAGTTAAGCAAGGCCCGTTGTCAAGCACGAGTTCTCATTCGAGTCTAGCACAAAGTGGGGTTTTTTGGTTTTAATCCTAGGTACATCTGTTCCAGAGCCACCTCTACCTTCTCATATCCAGACAGGGATGTATTTCTTGGAAAACTCACAAAATATCTATAATAAAAAAATCTTATAAAGTTATTTTATACTAATATTCAAAGTCTATCTTAGGTCTATGTGATCTAATCAGTGTTTATCTGAATCTAATTTCCAAGGTTTGTACTAAACTTCCTCTAATACCATCTATAACACCCCGACCCTAGAATCCCAGAGTCAGTGCATTATTACATATCATTGGCATGATCAGAAAAGATAAAGTCTCAATAGACCGATTATTTTAGTAGCCTTGGATGTACTAGATACATTCATAAGGTTAACATTACATTATAAAATGGAAAACTACAACAACATTGTTTCCATAGACAAAACTGAGATCCCATAGACTATCCCTATAAGTCAGTCATAATATAATTCTTCGCATCCTAGGAAAAATAAAACATAGAAAGGGTGATCTCAGATGCTCAGTAAGGATAACATTATAGCGAACACTTTCATAAATAAGCACAAACATTTAAGGCATTGTATAAGACTAAAACAAAAGCCTTTTAAACATGAACGTCAGCATAATATGGAAAAGATAAAATAAAATAATTCCATTTACTTATTCACATGGATATTATACATGTCAAATAATCACATTAAATATCAATAGCCACTTTCATAATGATGGAATGTATAATTTCCAGACTTTCATAACCACATAGTCAAGGCCTTGTGGGAAGACTACGAATAAGATTTTTTTCAAGGAATTTTTCCAAGACACTAGTTTGACTCATGAGACTTACCAATGCATCAAGGAGATATAGAGGGTTCCACCCATCACATACTAAGTCCAATGCATTCCTCATATGAAAAGGTTGAAACATAATCTAAACATTCGTATTAAAACTAGCATACAAAATGTCAATATTTTAACCACAAACCATAAATGGTATAAAAATAGCAGATCCACAGTCAAACATAACTCATTAAATACAATATGGATGATTTTATTATAATAGATCAACCTCAATAGAGGATAATTCATGATATATACATACATGAAAATAATCTTCAAAACTATTTCAGATAAATATCCCCCTTTTTCTTGGAAGCATTTAAAAGTCTCACTATGTATCAAGAAGTCGTTTAAAATAGATTTTTTTGAATCAAAGTGTCCCATAAAACATTGAAACATTTAAAAAGAATTTTAATTTTATAACATTAATTTCCATATAAATAAATTTTTGAAACCATTTTTAAAACATGGACATTAATGAGAAAGATTTAGAATATAAATCATTAAAAAAATTTAAAATGATATTTTAGTTAGAGTTCCTAACCAAAAGAGAGTCAATTGAATAAAAACAATTTAGGTAATACAAACTTTATAAAATCATGGGAATGAAGGGATTCATGATATACTATGTCAAAATAAATTATATACACCATATAAAAGTGAATTGGCGTATAACAACAAAGAAGTCTTAGTAGAATGTAAATTGATATGAAATATCTTATGACGACTGTATCCTTAGGTTAAGGATAAATCAAAGACATAATTATGTGTGAAAAATATAAATACACTCAATATTTTGGGATATTAATCGTAAATGAATCAAAGTATATTCACACATATTTCTGTAAATACAACACCAATGAATTGGATGTTTAACTCAATAAATGGAGACTGAGTTAAAATTACTCTTATCAAGTTCATATCGATGACTTGAGAATTTATCAATGGAGTAATTATGTGTATCAAATGAATATCCACAGAAAGGGGAGGTGAAATTACTACACAAATAATAAATAGTGATTCCACACATAATCATGGACTAAAATAATCAATGAACTAAGCGTAAAGCCGAGTGAGTGGAAATCAAAACTTGAAATTCCATTACCAATTTGGTAACTTATGAAACATAAATCCGATGAAAGATGGATCATAAAATTAATATGTAATTACTCATAAATTAAATTATATTACAACAATAATACAATCATTGGGTAGTACAAACACCAAACAAAATGAAATAGTGGCAGTACGACATGAATCTCAAGGAAATAGGATGTGAGATGAAAACCCTTATTTATTGTAATCAATCGAGTCATATGGAAAAAAGTTAGTAAAAAAAAATAAATAAAATAATAACATGAATATAAATAAAATAATATATATATATATATATATATATATATATCAAATTATAGTACACAATACACCACATTTAATAAATAAGTGGCGAACAATGGAAATCTCACGGAATTAAAAGTGGGATAAGAAAATAATTACTTTGTACTTTTCCTTGCTCGAAGGTAGGTGATCCACCTATATAACGGATAAATAATTGTTATTAATTTATATAAGAATCATATACATTAATATTATATCACATATGATCTTTTAATATTGCTTTGTTAATAATATTTTATTATTATCGTCGTTTTGGGTGTTAACTGATTCGTTTTCCTTTATATGATTTTTTCATAAGTAGTGTTTGTTATGAATAGGATGTATCATATTAATATTTAGAGTGATATGAAATCTTTAAAAATTATTTTTAATCATATAATGAAAATTAGTCTTGAATGGATTACAATGGGGAATGAATCTCATCGTGTTTGTGAAGACGGTAATCCGTACGTACGCCAGAGCGACAATATCATTCTTTTGATATTAAAATAATTTTTTATTTGATAATATATCATATATACCGAATAATTATCATGTTATATTTATTATTTAAATCAATTAAAAATAATTATTATACCCATCCAAATAATAATGTATTGAATAACAATTACACCACAACGTGGAGACGGTAAGTCGTACATACGCACGTATGGTGACATCTCATTAAAAGGATGGATAGAAAAATTAATATGGTTGTACCATATTTATAATAACATCACAATACATATAAGATACTGGAGTTATTATTTTATAATCGAAAGAAGAAAGAATGATGAAGTAGAAGAAGAAAGGAACTTGAAAGAGGTGAATAAATATTTACCTCTTCTTTGGGTTCTTCCTTTTGATTTGATCAAAAGGGCTCCTTAAGTTAAATTTTTTACTAAAGTAAGGACTATAGGATGAAGGTAGGATAGTTGATAGGGTATTTGGTCTGATTTTTACTGAGAAAAAATGCTTTGAATGTGTGAATTTTAGGGAAGGGGGAGTGCCCTTATATTAGAGGCTTGAGGGGCACCTTAGGAAAATCTAGAAATATTATTTTATAATAAAATAATTTTCGTTTAATAATTGCTCAAAAATGAATCATTTAAAGGATAATGTGGGGATGGGTCTAAAACCACTTAATAAATAGTTTTTATATAGGTTTGGGTCACTATATTAACCTTATATTTTAGATTTAACTTTTAGTTAAATAGTTTGACATTAACCGTGTCTCTTTGAGTTTCTATAATATATAGATAATAAACATACTATATACTTATAGGAGAACCCAAAGTGGTTCATTAATGAAGAAAATATAAGTATATAAGTCTTTTGGCCGAACATTAGAGTTTTATGAATACAATATCAATTAATAATATAATATGTTTTTCAAAACTCTTTTATGTCAATTTTGACACTATTTGGTATTTTGTTTTTGCTAAATTCATTACAGCTTTATTACTTCAAAAAAATACATCTATACAACCCTAAAATTTCATATTAACCTATAAAATTAGTGTAATTGATAAAAATTATCAAATTACATTTTTTTTGGATATTTATAATATCAAATATTTTAATATTTCATTAATTAGGAAATTACTGCATCATCATTGTGTCATAAATAAAATAAACTATTTAATGTCTAAAAAATATAAATAAAATACCATTATCTAGGAAATATTATTATAATTCTAATTAATATTTATAATCAAATTTATATTATGTATAACCCTATATTAAAAATGGTTTATTTATTAAGCGTTGAATATAACAATTTTAACTCTTCTTTGAATTAAATAATAATAAATGTCCTTATCTAATCCAAGTTGACATAAAAGAACATAATTTATTCCAAAGGTTTTTTGTGGTCGGAGTAAAATTATCCAATATAATTAGGACATGTGTTAGGGAAATAATAATATCATTTTTACCCTTAATTACAATATTTACTTTTAACCATGGTAAATAAAAGTGAAAAGTTACTATTAACCAAAAATTATTTTTAACTTATTGAACCACATTTTACGTACTGATATAAACCATGTCTCTTGGATTTTTTAAATTCTATTCCCAAAAGTGGTAAAATGTTGTTTTATTCAAATTTTCAAATGCTCCTAGGTGGTGGGTAAAAGATGATTAAAAAGATCAATAAAAGTTTTATATATCTAAAATTATTATAAACTAAATACAATGAATTACATTGAAAATATATAGGTATTATGTATATATTTTGACATAAAATAAATTTAAATAAAATAAATAATATTTTAAATAAAAATTTGGTTTTAAACTATAACTCAGTGTTTTTCACTATTAATCAAAAATTGAATGTTGTAAGAAAAATACCAAAAAATCACCCTGAGATAATTTCAACATTCCAAATCTAAAAATGAAGTCTATTTTGAAAGATAAAATTTATAAAATTTCAAAAAGTGGGTATTACTATTCATAACAGCTAGTTTGATTGGTCGCGATGTGTTAGAATCTCGAAGTTGCGTGCAATGAAAGCTATTACATTATTAAAAGGGGAACGTACCGTGGATGATTGAGGAGTTACAGGGTCAGTCCGATCCTTCCTGGAAAGTGGGCAGGCCCAATATTCCTACCCGAACCTGGCCCAATTGGCATAGGGTCCAGCCCGCCGGGTCTCTTGGCCACCGGGTCTACTCTGGCCCGAACTAAAGAAGGTGCGAGTCTGGCCCAAAGTGGGTGCAGGTCCAACCCCCTAGCGTGGTTATGGCCTACTAGGAAGTGGGTCCCACCCAACACGATGGGGTGTAGCCTATAGTCCTGAAGACCGGTTACGTTAGAGGCCGGTGGGGTACGACTGGGGCGCGACAGATAGTTGTGTCCCTCCTTATTGAAGCACAGACCGTAAGAAGCGGGCTGTTGCGTCATGCACCACAGCTGGTGATGACCGACCACCCTCCATGTTACCCATGGACCCAGTCTGTGGGTCGACCCCTATCAATGAGGCACCGTGCTAGTGCCACCAGTCTCTAAGGCCATGAATATGTCAGTCGTGGCTCCCCCCCCCCCCCCACGAGCACGCCGCTCAACCTGGTCGACGACATGGTCGATAGCCTGCTCCTCCACCCAGAATGCAGTTGGTGTGTTCCACCAATGGTGTTGCGTGCTGTCGCTACCAGCACGGGTGCCCAGGTAGAATCTTCAGTGGGCCATCAGATGTGCTCCGGTGGACCATCTCTCACGCCGCTTGAACCAATGGTCTTCGAGTGTGGATTCTTTTACTGTGAAGCCTTCAGACCAGACTTGCCATCACATTAGAAAAAACGTTCACCATGAGCGCACAAACTGAGGGGTCCAGCCCTTTGTTCGTGTCAGCCCACACCCTCTACATTAGAAGTCTCAAATATAGGGAAGGTTTGGGGAGTCTCTAATCAGTCATTACATTCCATGATTTTTGCCCCTGAATAACCATCCCAAAAGAAAAGTCACCATCCCAGTAGAACACACGATCCGTAGATTTACAAGTTTCTGGGTTAATTTGTGTTAGTCTTTTAGAAATAGATCAGAAGAAAAATGGATTTAAAACCCCTACCACTTGAAGTTTATTTCTGCATGTTCATTCTTGTGGGGTTAAGACGCCTGTGTCACTTCCTGATCCTGATATTCGAAAGGTGTCGAAGAAGGAGAAGTCACAATGGCATTCTTCGTTCTTCGCTGGGGTGGAAGTTTGTCAGAGGTTCGCTAGAGAATCCTTCAATTTCGTTAACCCATATTTCCCCATCACGTCGAATTATAAATAGGATCATGTCACAACATTCAGTGAATTTAGGGGAGGGGGTAAAAAAATGTATTTTAATGGGTTTAGGTATAGATTATTTAGGTATATGGGTGTCTTTAGCGCCACTTGAGGTCGCGCTGTAGAATTCTTCGAAGAGCGCCACTTTAAGTGGTGCTGCTGTTTTTTTTAAATTAATTATATTTATTATTTTACATTTAATATAATTAGATTGTTTTTATATTTATTATATTTATTATAATTATTATATTTTTAATTATATTTCGATAATTCTATATTCATTATAATATTAGAATTAGTATAATTATAAATAGAGAATTATAATAAATTTATAATTATAAATATAATAATTTTGATAAATATATAAAAATATTAAATATATAAATATAGTAAAAACAAATATATAATAATTATATAATTATAAATATAGTAAATAAAAAAAATAAAAAAATAAGAGAATTATAATAAAAATAATAAATGTAATAAATATAATAAAAGTATTAAATGTAATTATATATTTATGTATACAATATATATAATTTTTTCTGTGTAAATCTGCAATTATATTTATATATATTGTATATATAATGTATATATAGATATATAATTACAGAATAATAATATATAATTCTATATATATACATTATATATTTTTTTACATTAAAAATATGTAATTATAATAAATATGTAATTATAAAAAATATAAGCCTATAATAATCATTTATTTTAATTCTATATTTATTATATTTAGAGTTATAATTAGATATATATTATATTTATAATTATAATTATATGTTTATTATAGTTATATATTTATTATAATTATATAAAGATAAATAGAATAAATATATAATGTATACATGAAGATATAATGATTTTTAATAATCATATATTAATAAAAAATAATTTGTAATTTAATATATGACAATTATTTATTTATAATTATTTTTCAATTATAATAACTTATTGTAAAATTAATTTGTATTAATTTATAATTTAATTTAATATTATAATTAATTTATAAATATAATTATTTATAATTATAATAATTTTTAATAATTATATTTTAAATATATAAGAAAGAGTTGAAAACAGAAGAAATTTCATAACAAATGTCGATGAAAAATAATTTTTAAGCAATTAAAACCACCTATTTGAAACATAAAAATGTTTCAAATATGTGTTTTTGAAAAACTATAATAGATAATGTATAACACCGATATAGAAGCAATTTTAATCATTGGTTAAAAATATAATAAATATTTGAAAACAAATTGAATTTAATGAAAAATATCCATGAAAAATATTTTATAAGCTTTCAAAACCAGCTATTTGAAACGTACAAATGTTTAATGTTCATCAATTTGAAAGAATGTAAAACATAAATTATAGCACAGATATAAATGAAACATTAAACATTGACTAAACATATAATAAATATTTGAAAACAAAATGAATTTCATAAAAAATGTTGATGAAAAAAAATTTACACGTTTTCAAAACCACCAATTGAAACTTACAAATGTTTCATGTATGTGAATTTAAAGGAATATAAAATAAAAACTATAACACGGATATAAATGAAACTCGAAACAGTGATTAAAAATATAAAAAATAGTTGAAAAGAAAAGTAATTTTATCAAAAATGTTGAATAAAAATAATCTATAATCTTTTATCTTAAAAATGTTTCAAGTACGTGGCTTCGAAATACTATAAAACGTTAACTGGATATGAAGAAAGGCTGAAGCCACCTTTTGTTAAGGGAATCCTTATCACACGAGTTTTCTGAAATTTTGACATCCAATTCACTACAAGAAAGGCTAAAAGGTCCACATAAACACACCATGTTTGGACCTTCTGGCCTTTCTTGCTGTGAATTGGATGTCAAAATTTATAATGGATATAAAGAAAGGCCGAAGCCGCCCTTCAGTTTGGGGGGAACACCACCACAGCTTCCTACATCTCGCTTAATCGTTCGATTCAGTTTCATTAAATTTGGGAGTCCCCTCATTTTTAATGAAATTATTTCTTTCTTCGAGTATTTCATATATGTCTAATCAATGTTTCAATTTTTGTTTAAATTATTTTGTATATACTATATATTTTATTTTCTAATTATTTATCTAAATAAAAATCATTTATCTAAATAAATATGTTTTTTAACATATAAATCATAACATCTGAATAAATCAACATTGATGCCCCCCGGTACCACAACGTGGAATCTGAATCTCACATCATCCCCACGTCAAACGTATGTGTCACTCCGGTGTCCTAGCAGTGGGATCCTCCGCTATTGGTGCATCTGGTGCCTCCTCATGATGCTGTGTAGAGGGATGACCAAAATCATGTGTGGATGACGACCCAAAATCATGCGTGGATCCAAATGGTCCTGGGGCACTTAAAAACGGTAGAAAGGGCATACTAAAGAAGTCCTCGCCGGGAGGAGAGGGGGCTGCCACAAGCTGTGTCACCTGATCCAGCTCGTAGTCCATAGTAGTCATCGGAGACGACAGATGTGGTATATAAGAATCTCCCTGCTGTGCAAGCTCATCAATAAGCTGGACAGGATCATCTCTATGTGGAGCTGCCACATCTGTAGGAGGCGCTCTCGGATGTCTATCTCGCCACCATGCCCCTCCCGAGGTACTCGTCTCCGTCTCCTAGCTGGCGGCGGTGGTGGCGGTGCATTGTCATCAACTGGCATAGCAAGGACATTATCACCCTCTGGAGCTCCAGGTGGAGGATATGGATCAGGATATTCTTGTGGCTCCTCGTCATAACAATTTTCTCGTATCATCCGAATATCGTTGTAGAGAGCCAACACATCTCGATGAAGTACGTCACGTCTAATATATGGCTCCTCTTGAGGATGTGTGATATGTGAAAGATGATCAATGTTGTCTGTCTATAAATAAAATGACATTCATATTAATAACAAAAAAGAGTTAAACAAATATAATATACCTTAATAATCATACCATACTGTATTCTAATCCCCTGACGTGTAAGATGTATGACGGTATGACGTCGATACCAGTCTATATAATCCCCCTGGGCAGATAACTGATACTGTGTTGTGGGATATCCATATCGAGAAACACCATATCGGGAACGTGCGTCCCACAGCTCAATATGAGATGCATGAAACTTCTGCCAGTCTGTCGACTGTCTACTTGTAAGTACAATAGAATGCAACCCATCAGGCTGTCCTGGTGCCATCGGGATATGATGTATATAACCGAACAGGCACATGACTCGGTCAGGCTAGTGCCACTCAATTATATGTAAGTGGATATGTGGCACCACTGCAGGACGATATCCAATCATAGGTGTGCAGTACGGTGGAAGTGATGCATAGACATAACCTGTATATGGAGTCCATGAAACCTGAAATGTGAACTCAAAAAGTAAGTGACATATTAGAAAGTTAATGTCAGTAAGATTACATTAAAATAACTTAAAATAGTGATAAAAACATATTGTTATATAAAAAATTATTTCTTGTCTTACATCAACTGGCACTAATTCATAGAATATCTGTAGAAAGTTGGGCACACTATGTCTCGGTGTGTATGCATGCTTCTGAGACTAACTGCACTTGGTTAAAAAAGAGTAATATACAGTAAGTTTCTAAATAACAAAAACAAAACTACTAAATAAATGAAAGTAATGAAGTAAACATACCATCATCCCCGAGGACAATCCTGAAATAGCTCTGCTGCAAGTGGTGAGATAGCTCTAGGAGCGATGCGTGCAAAATACTCCCAAGACCTCATCTGTAATAAAATTATACAACCAACAATCTGTTGTGCATCTACATGAAAACTGGTATAAAGGTATCTATACAGATGTGCTAATACAGTGGATCCCCAACTGTATGTAGCTGTCTGATCAAGATCCTCAGGTAATGGGAGTTACATCATGTGTACCAAAAGGGTGGAGTAGTCGACGCATAACATGCCTCTGATCAGTCACAGAATATATGCACGTGTGTGCCTAATAAGCATCTCCTCGTCTAAATCATCAGGAATGACATGGAAATGCTTGTCAAGCCATGTCATGCGCAATCGAGAACCCACAAGGACACCTCATACGCCAACGATATCAATGCCTAATAGTAATTGTATGATGGCAGCCCAGTTTCCACTAATGGAACCCATAATTTCCTATCCATGGATGGGAAAACAAAGCATGTAGATGACATCCTCTAGAGTAATGGTCATCTCCCCCTCCGGGAGATGAAAATTGTGTGTCTTTGGCCTCCATATCTCAACCAATGCTGCAATAAAATGATGATCAATAGTTTTGAAGTCACACAAAGTGACTCCATAATTTCCTGCACGTCTAAGGTATGGAGAAATAACTGTCGGGGGCGTTTCGTGATGAAAATGATGTGTTCTCCAAACAGCGAGCTGTCGAACAGGTCATCTAGCCAACACAATACACAACACATGCATCTACTGGAAAGATAATAGTGGATGCTCCATCTGATTGTACAAATAGTAAAACATTAATTTCATGTTAGTCATCACATTTATCATTTAAGGTATGAAATTTATCATGTAATGTAAGAGAGAAGCGTGTATTTAATTTAGGATATGTACAATATATAAAGGAATTTATGTTATGTTCAACATATAAAGTTGATGATATATTCACTTTGAATGCTTTCAAAATTCAACGATGAAATTGGATTTTGAAAGATGTCGACGTCACAATAATTGGCGAAAATTATTGAAGGAATTAATGATATGTTCAACATATAAAGTTTTGGATTGATTCTCCAAACTACTATGTCTATTGAATACTGATCATATCATAGGAAATATTCTTCGTTATTTATTTTGATTCATACATGTCACAAATAACTCATGGACCATTTTCCTAAAGCATTTGAACATATTTTAAGTACATTTTTTTCCCTGCAAATCACTGCACCCATGCCTCTGAATCCTAAAATAGAGATTTGGCCAAACCAATATGCTCGGCCAGCATCGTTTACAAGTAATATGGAAATACCTTTTTTCTATGTACAGTTGACATGAAAAAACATCCACCTTCTGGATCGTAGCATTAGTCGACCCAGTAAAGAACAAACTGTCATATATTGACGACCTCCGAATGAATATATGACAGTTGGTTCTTCACTGAGTCGACTTAATAGGGGAATTACCAATGTTGCAGAATGAATCAATGTTTTTTTTGGAGAAAACCCATTCTCTTGGTTGAAAAAGAGGGGCATAATGTTTTAATAATTGTCAAGAATATCAATTATTTATGTTCATCACTCTATTTAACACTTTTTAAGAAAAGGATGATAGGGGCATAATGTTTGAAACAGGTTGATTTCTCACCTTCTCCTAAAATGTAGCTTTTCTCTTGCCTTTTTTTTATCTATTCCGACTTCATTTTCCTTGGATCTTTGTATTTTTAGGTGTGGGTTCATCACGATTTTCAGGTTGAACCTTGTTGTCCTGATTTCTTTATTTATCATTTTCTAGGCTAGTAGTCTCAGATTCTGTTATATCCTCAATTTATTCGTCCCTATTATTCACTTTAATTGATTCTCTAATTCTATTAAATGCCCGATCATACATTTTATATTTTTTAATGATTCTTGTTATTTTTCAAAAACAACAACCACTTATTAAAATGATGATAATATATTAACTATGAATGGTTTAAAAACTCATCGAAGGACAAATATTGATTACACGTACAATGTGTTTACAGTAACTGATGGAGTAGAAAAAAACATTTTAACCATTAGATGATTTCCCTATATGTCTAGGGAAACATGTCTTCGTATAACCCACTTAGCGGCATATGATGCACCTTCGTCTAGGTGCCTGTTCACAAGTCCAATCCATCTCATTCCGAATATGAGTCGACTTTGGCCTCACTTTAGGGAGAAGTCTACTGTTGTTTGGTAGAAGCGTGGGTGTGCCATCAGAGAGATGGAAATTTTGATATCATCTGATCGGCATCCATGGAGTATTGTAGCAGGAGTTGATATTGTCGAGTCAATAAACTGGATCAACAAACTGATACCAAGATACATGTATGTAAGAACATGCTGCAATAACATGGCTAAAAGGATATCTGAATGCTTGGAACGTTCCACATTCACAGTAACACTTCTCCAATAAAACAACTCAGATATGACCATTATTGAAAGCTACAGCATCACCGAGCTCAACGACCTCAAATTGTTGCTCTGGACGATTAAATGCGGTGACATGATAAGTTGCAGCTTCCTGAAGAAATGCATCTAGATCACACTGTAAGTGGTGTCCATAGCGCATCCCTATATTCAATCCCTCTTCATCTTGCTTTCCTCATTCCAGAAAATACTTGACACTACGATAGAAGGTCTCTTGTACCAAACCTTTAATTTAGATTTAAGTAAATATACTAATAGTATATTATAATGTTTCTTTTCTGAGAAAAATATAATCAAATATTCATATTTACCTGTGATAGGTAATTTTCGAATTCCCTTGAAAACTCCATTTATGCATTCTACGATGTTGTTCGTCATATGACCATATCTCCTCCATCCATCATATGATAATGACCATTTCTGTTTTGGAATTTTCATCATGTAATCATAAACTTCTGCATTAACTCTAAGAATATCTTGAAGATGCTCCTGTATTCTTTTTTGTTGAGGCTTTTATGCTATCATACAAGAAATAATCTGAACAGATAGGATCATAACTATGACAGAATCTTTTAATAGAAAAAAGGATATTCATACCAATTTTTAATATTGCTTTCTTCATCGACTCATTCTTGAATATCTTTTGTAAATTTCTATAAATGCATCGAATACAGTATCGATGATGGGCATATGGTTCTCTCTATGAATGTCCCTCAGACTGTACTGCCTCATTGATTGCACGGAGAGCGATCTGAGATAAGAAAAATCCCTTCGGCGCCTGTAACAAACTCTCGAAGACATGCCAGAAACCAACTCCATGATGAGAAGTTCTCTTTATCCACAACTGAAAATGCCAAAGGTAGAGGGGCTTGATTTCCATCTTGTGTTGCAGCAATCAATAAAGTTCTTGTATACTTTCCATATAGAAATGTTCCATCTATTTGTATAAACTGCTTGCAATGCCTGAAAGCTGCCACACATGATAAAAATGCCCAAAACAATCTATCAAAAACAATCATCGATTGTTCAACTTGGTTGTATTGGTTAACATATTCAGTAGTATGTAACTAATAGATCACTTAATTATTGTGGCGTAAAAGCTCCAAAAGTTGTGGTAAAACTCGATAAGAATCATCCAAATCATCGTACACTTTTACAATTGCCTTTGTCCGTGCTCCCCATGCCTTCTAGTAAGAAATATGATACCCAAAATGATGTTTGATTCGCTCGTTCATGAGAACAATAGGAACATCTTGACATGATTTATTCATTTCAACAATAACTGATGAATCAAATTCAATATTTAATGAAGAGTGTTCTTGTAACAAGATTGGGTTCACACATGTGTGTGGAGTAAATCTTGTGATGCGCTAGCTGTGAAAAGTGTTATCAATTATAGCTCGCATAAGCATTTGATAGTTCGAATCATATTTGTCACAACGGATCAAATAATAAGATCTTTTTTACTCTTCTACAACATAAGAGTAATTTCTTTCAATGTGATATAGTTTTATGAAATTTTTCATTGCATATTTACTCCCAAACTCTCTTCCAATATACAGAACACCTTCATTTGTCACACGATCAGTGCCCCCAATGATTCCTGGAAATTCTAAAATAGGAGTAATAACTGGCCAATCATATTCTGGAAAGTGATTCATGCCTTCTGTCGACCATGAACTCAATGTTTGGGGATGGATCAATAGTTGGTTAATCCCCACATGAGTGTGAAATGACTGTTCTTCTGCATGCAGTTCCTCTTCATCTTCAGGTTCCTCTTCATCTTCTAAATTGTCATCATCCTCAAAATCATCAACCAACGCATCTATAGTATGTGGGGGACTATCCATTGAAATTCTAACCGAGGGAAATGACGGTACCATTGTAGATAGAACTTCATGACATGTTCTTACAGGAGCATATGACATTGTCTCGTGACATTGTGATGACCCAGGTTCCAATGTCGATGGAACCTCCATTGTAGCTATGGTCACATACAACTCCATCATTTGATTGGGAGGTAGGAACTTGACCAATGACAGTATGTATTCCCATTATTCATCATCAGTAATTGGATAAGCCACATTCCAAAACCTATCAACATATTGTAGATTCATGTATGTGATAGATTCTTTCGCTTGGTTGCTCCTCAGTTTCAACTTTCGGTGAATTTTCCTCTGAAAAGTTCCCAAAGTTGTACACCCTCCAAGAATTACAATAGCTTCTTGTTGTATACTATAACTACATCCTTGTTCTATCTCAATTATTTATCTGTTGCAATAAATATAAGTTGCCATATTTTTCATTTAAAATAAACCCTCATTAATAATCACATATGATCAAATAATCAATTTATGACTGCATGCTTCTAGAATTTATGTTGGAATCCTATTCCCCCCCCCCCACCAAATCAATATGTTCAAACCATATTAATGTGTAACTCTCTTTACACAACCCACAAGTTTGTGTTATATACCCAAAAATAGTTACTCAAACATATTCATACATATCCACATGAATCACATGCATGAGGTACATGAATACGACATGTAAAAGCATAGAGTTATATGAACTTGAAAAAATCAACATGAATAATCCCGAAGCAACAGATATCCAACCTCATTCACTTTCCTAGACAAGGAAAGCCTTCAGGAAAGTAGGTGGTCTAACCCAAAGCCCCTCTATCTGGGGATACATTACTCATTCAAGCATTTGAGTTCATGACAGCTCTAACACTTAATATGTAAAAAATATATTAAACTACTAAATTCAAGTTCATAACTACAATTACAAACTTAGGTCAAGGAAGATGAAAAACTAAATTCATTATCATACCTAGAATGTAATGCAAATATATATTATATAAACAATTCATAATATAACTACTTCGCTAATTATTGTAACTACTTCGCTAATTACTTCAACAACTTTGCTAATTACTATAACTACTTCGCTAATTAATTAACTACCTATAATTAATTAATTGACTACCTATAATTAATTAATTGACTAATTAGATTTAATTAATTGACTAATTAGATTTAATTAATTGACTAATTAGATTTAATTAATTGACTTATTAAATTTAATTAATTTACTAATTAGATTTAATTAATTGACAAATTAGATTTAATTAATTGACTAATTAGATTTAATTAAACGAATAATGATGATTAATTAATTGACTAATGATTATTAATTAATTTACTAATGATAATTAATTAATTGACTAATGATACTTAAGTAATTGACTAAATAGATTTAATTAATTGACTAATTAGATTTAATTAATTGACAAATCAGATTTAATTAATTGACTAATTAGATTTAATTAATTAACTAATTAGATTTAATTAATTGACTAATTAGATTTAACTAATTGACTAATTAAATCTAATTAATTGACTAATTAGATTTAATTAAATGACTAATAATAATTAATTAATTGACAAATTAGATTTAATTAATTGACTAATTAGATTTAATTAATTGACTAATTAGATTTAATTAAATGACTAATTATATTTAATTAATTCACTATTAATAATTAATTAATTGACTAATAATAATTAATTAATTGACTAGTTAGATTTAATTATTTTAATAATTAGATTTAAATAATTGACTAATAATAATTAATTAATTGACTAATTAGATTTAATTAATTAAATAATTAGATTTAATTAAATGACTAATTAGATTTAATTAACTGTCTAATTAGATTTAATTAATTGACTAATTAGATTTAATTAATTTACTATTTAGATTTAATTAATTGACAAATAATAATTAATTAATAGACTAATAATAATTAATTAATTGACTAATTATATTTAATTAATTGAATAATTTAATTTAATTAATTGACTAATAATAATTAATTAATTGACTAATTAGATTTAATTAATTGACTATTTATATTTAATTAATTGACTAATTAGATTTAATTAATTGATTAATTTGATTTAATTAATTAAATAATTAGATTTAATTAATTGACTAATTAGATTTAATTAATTGACTATTTAGATTTAATTAATTGACTAATAATAATTAATTAATTGACTAATAATAATTAATTAATTCACTAATAATAATTAACTAATTGAGTAATTAAATTTAATTCATTGACTAATTGAATTTAATTAATTGACTAACAATAATTATTTAATTGACTAATTAGATTTAATTAATTGACTTATTAGATTTAATTAATTGACTAATTAGATTTAATTAATTGACTAGTTATATTTAATTAATTGACTAATTAGATTTAATTAATTGAATAATTATATTTAATTAATTATAATTAATTAATTGAATTGACTGATTATAATTAATTAATTGAATTGGCTATTTATAATTAATTAATTGAACTGACTAAGTATAATTAATTAATTGACTAATTATAATTAATTAATTGACTAATTATAATTAATTAATTGACTAATTATAATTAATTAATTGACTAATTATAATTAATTAATTGACTATTTATAATTAATTAATTGACTAATTATAATTAATTTATTGACTAATTATAATTAATTAATTATCTAATTATACATAATTATGTACCTAATTATTCTTACTGCTAAATTAATCAAATTAAATTAATTACTTAACTACTTACAATTTATTACTTCTTAAACTAATTCAATAAACTAATAAATTAAATTAATAAACAAATTCTATAATCTAATTACATTAACAAAACAATTAAATATACAATTTAAAATATTAATGAAATGTAAATGAACAATTACCTCAAATTTATGGAATGGTCGGGGGACAACCGGAAATTTGTTCTCCAAATTGAGAGAAAGATATGAGGTTGAGGGGGTGAGCCTGATGAATGAATGAGGAGTGGTGAGGGGGTGATGGTGTTTTATAGTGGGAAAGGGAGATCGACGTCACTTGAAGTGGTGCTGATCTGTGTAATTGTATGGGATCATGACCACTTGAAGTGGTGCCGATCAGTTACCCAGAAAACGGAGCAGCACCACTTCAAGTGGCGCCGATGAACAGTATGCCCAATTCCGCCAACCGCCACTTCAAGTGGCGCTATGGCGTTTTTTTCCATTAGCGCCAATTGAAGTGGCGCTAGGCTGCCCCATTTCCTAAATAAAGAAAATGGGGAACCCATTTTTCAAAAAAAACCCCTTTTAACCAAAATTTTCCACCAACATTCCCATAAATATGTGGCATTGCGTCGTTATGTAGAAACGACGTCGCTATTACTCTTCATTAAAGCATCCTTACACTGTGACTTTAATTAGCCATTAATGAGCCTCATTTATGTGGATCTCTGTCACCATGTCGCTGCCCTGTCACTTCCTCGCTGTGTCACCATCAGCCACATCAAAGGGAGAAAGGAACTAATATAATTAATTTAAATTATTTTATAATTTTTCTTCATAAGTCTGAAAAATAAATTTTCTGCAATGCCCTTTCTGGCCAAAGTTAAGTCATTTCTTGGTGTATCCCAACATTATGAATTCAATAGTGCCCTCAGATTTTGGATCCAGAAGACCGTTCAAATGATAGAAAACCCCACTTGCACATTTACTAAATCAACCTTAACCAATGTTAAAAAAATTATAAACAGTCACCCTCGACCAGGGATAGTCGAGGTTTGGATCCGCATATGGGAAACACGCCTTGAAGAATCCAACGGTACTCTCAGATTTTCAATCTAAGTTGCCATTTAGAAGTTAATGGATTTACCATTAAAATAACTGTTACTCAATTATTATATTTATGGCCAAAAACAATCTTCCACTCTTTGCCTGCACTAGCCAATATTAGGGTCTGCATAAGGAAAGAATATGATCACTAGTTTAGCGGTGGGAATGAATGAAATACTACCTTGAAGGGATGTCAATAATCCTTTCATGAAAGTGGATCTTTTGACATACCTCTGATTAACTCTTCTATAGGATATACCTCCATATATGGATTTTGTGGCACAACCGCAAAAAAATAACTAATGGGAACCCCGTTAGGAATATGGGTAAGAAAACACCATAGTATGAAAATAATATATGGATAAAAAGTGATCAAACCATGATTAATTTCTTGAAAACGAAGGGAGAGAGTACCTTAGTTCACCACAGACCACCAATGATCAATCCGTGAGATCAATATATAGAAGAGCGAGGGAGAGGGCTCGAAGAACTCATCAGGGCGCCTAGGAATTTTTGGAAACAAGAGGAAGTAGATATCATGGATGAATAATGGAATATTTTGTGGAAAATATTTTTTAAAACATAAGTGTATCATGTATTACACGGTGTGTAATACCCATTCATGTTTTATAGTACCGAGGGTTTAGTTTTCCCAAAAAAAAGTATCCCACCTCTCGATTTATTTTAATTTTTAATCATTAGAATACTACATGTTTTGAATCCTCTTAGAGAGGCCATGAATCAAGGTTTCATGTCATGTAACCTAGTTAAACGAAGTTTAATTGCTATTGAACTTCTCCAAACTCTCTCTGATCCTCCTCTGAAAACTCTAACAACTAAAAATCAAAAAATTAATATACTGGGAGGTCACATACCATTACATTAGATACATGTAAAATTATTCTCTTCCACAAGAATCCAAAACCATTTCCATAAGGGAGAAAGAGGGGTCCGAACGACCACCTCACGAGATACCTATAATGGATCCTACTATTCTTGAAACACTTCTAGAAACAAAACACATCACGGATCATTGATAAACCACCCAATTTTGTACAATTATTGGAGTGTAAACCATTACATCCAAGAACAGCTCTTATAAAATCGTCAACCAAGCCTTATCACGTCAACCCTAATAGCCACAAAATGCACAACATGAGCACAACATCTACTCCATCCAAACATAAGAATTATCGAATTTGATTTTCCATGTCATGATATT
This sequence comes from Viscum album, assembly GCA_963277665.1. Classification (NCBI taxonomy): domain Eukaryota; kingdom Viridiplantae; phylum Streptophyta; class Magnoliopsida; order Santalales; family Viscaceae; genus Viscum; species Viscum album. The sequence goes on along the minus strand of OY728120.1, from coordinate 1,757,170,819 downwards.
ATCTGATCTTGGATGAATTGACACTCGAACATGGTTTTAATCACATGTCAATTAATGTGTCTTGATTAGGAATCTTGTCCCCCCTTTCGAAAAGTCAGGACATTTTTCACACACTGCACCAAACACATAACAAGGAAAGTGGAAAATATATCACATCATAAATAACATGGTTCAAACATCTCATTAAAAAAATAATTTCAAAAATCCAAAAAAGGCTCCAAATATGGGGAAAACAACTATGTCTATTACTACCATGTACTCTCCAAACCACCATGCCTCCAAAAAAGAGGAATGGTTACTTCATGCAGCACCTTTTCCCATCAATCCTAGATATCCACTAGTTGTTCCACAAATTTCATGTCATCCTCAATATCCATGTCTCCTTATTCAATGACATGGAATTCATTATGAAGATATTGATGAAGATGGTATATGTGGAAGATGTAGTGGATCCACTCCAGCTGCAATGGCAATGCCAATCGTTATGCCACCTCACCAACTCAACCTAAAACCTTAAAGGGTCCAACGAACATGGGATAAAGTTTACTCCCTATGTTAACCCTCCACTTCCCATGTTGGGTGGGGGGAGCCTTCAAGAAAATTTTGTCCCCAAAATTAAACTCCAAGCACCACCTCTTGCAGTCAACATAAAACTTCTTCCAATTCGGTGTTGTTTTCATCCTCTCTTGAACAAGTTGATCCTTCTTCGTCATGTGTTGTACCACATCCAAACCCAGAACAACTGCCTCCCCAATATTTATCCAACTTAATGGGGGAACAACGTGGACCCCCATTGAATTCATAAAATAGATCTATACCAATGGAAGAGTTATTGGTTTTGTTATATGTGAACTCTACCTAGAGTAGTTGTTGTACACAAGATCCACCATGTCCCTGACACATGTTCGCCACATATCCTCCAACGTCTGGATAGTCTGCTATGTCAGCTGATTGGTCTTAGGGTGGAATTAAATTATAAGAAATAATTGGGTTCCAAAACCATGTCATAGTATCTTCTATAATTATGAGGCAAACCGTGTGACCTGATCTAAGATGATGGACTTTAGAACTCCACATGACCACACAACCTCGTCTATATACCTTTTGGCCATGGCATCCACTATGCATGACTCCTTAATTGATAAGAACATAGAAGACTTCATCAAATTATCCAATATAATCTAGATAGCATTGTAAATACCAAGAGCATTGGGTTACCCTATAAAAATATCCATTGAGATGTCGTCCCATTTCAACTCGGGGGCATCCAAAGGCTTCAGAAAAACCTCTAGAGGAGCGGTGCTGGGATTTTTTCTCCTGGAACACCAAGAAATTCTCTAAAAACTACATCACATTATATTTCATCTCGGGCCACAAATAATTACTATATAATCCATGGAACATATTGGAAACTCATGGATGCACTGCCAAGGGTGAGATATGAAAGTCATGAAGTACTCCACTGCACATCACCACCATATCCAAAAAACATTCCTCAAAACAACATCATGTTTTGATTATCCCTTGACCATCCCTATGAAGCACCATCATGACCTACATGATTGTGCATCACCTAGACCTTCATGCTTCCCCACCAAGACTCCTCCACCAGCTTCATTTGAGAGGACCGTAATGTCAAATAAAACAAACAACACTTACCTACATCCACTCTTTCTTCTAAGTGAAATTCTGCCAAATCCACTACTTCTCTCTAAAAATATGCATATTCCTAAACAACCTCATTATATGAAATTATTCTCAAAGAATCAACCACACCATTTATATTACCTAATGTATTTGAGATCTCATAATCATAGTCCTAAATATTCTTTATCCACCTTTATTGTTGTAGATTCAGATCATGTTGGGAAATGATATGACTGAAACTGTTTTGATACATGAAGACCACAAAGCACTCCCCAGTGAGGTAATGAATCCAAAAATTTAGTGGGAAAACCACCTTTAGAAACTATAGATCATGGGTGGCATAGTTACAGTCATATGGACTTAACTAGATATATCCATAAGATATTGCTTCTCTCAACTTCATTAGCACACATTCCAAAACCAAAAAAGATGAATAAAATAAACACCTCAAACACCACCCCTTCTTCTAGAAGTCAGAAGAATAACCAACATCCGATTCTGGTAACTGAATGCTTCATGAACCTCATAAATCCCCAAAAATTCTTTCTCGATTCATGTCAAATACATCAATGGAGAAAAATCTCGGGAGAAATTGGGTACAAACCACTGATAATAGCCTCCAAGACCAAGGAAATTGAGAACTTCTACAATCTTCGTGGGTGCTACCAAACAAACAAAAACATACACCTTCAACGGTTCCATCGCTACTTCCTGTGAGACACCACATTCCATATTAATTGTACCTCCTGTGTCCAAAACATAAACTTGGATAACAAATTATAGTGCCTGTGGTGTCAAAGAACCTATATGAACATTCCTATGTGTATGATATGCTCCTCCTCGGACTTCGAGTAGTTCATGATATAGTTGATGAATACTATGAGAAATTGTTCTATGAACTCATGCAACATAGTGTTTATGAGTCCCATGAACATACATGGTGTGTTTGTAACACCAAAATATATGAGTATGAACTCATCATGCCCATAACTATATATAAATGCAGTCATTGGTATATCCCAATCCTTCATCCTCAACTAGTCATATCAAGACCATAGATCTATCTTAGTGAAATAACATTCCAGTCTCAGCTAGTTGAAAAAATTCTCTTTACTTGGAAGTGGGTAATGGTTCTTGACTATTACATGATTCCATTTGTGGTTGTCTATACAGTATTTCATACCACCATCTGCCTTCTTGGTGAACAACACTAGAGCTCCTCGTGGTGACACGCTAGGTTGGATAAAACCCTTCCATATCTGATCATCAATCTTGATCTTCAAATCTCACAACCCAAAATGTTACATCCGATAACAATCCATTCAAATTAGATATGCACCATGTTGAAATTCCATCCCGAACTCAACATCATGTTGAGGGGGTAGCATCACAACCTTCTCAGGGAAAACATCATGGATCTCCCCAACATCCATGGGAACCACCACTATATTATAATCCATTGAATCCACTGAAAAATAAGTGCTAAATTATTGTAGGGGTTTTTTATGTTGACTTCCCACCTAAAAACCTTGCATGTCATTGAGAGATACAAGCTGCTCATCCACATCTGAAAACGCGAATCTACTGTTGAATCTACTGATAATGGGATGCATGGAATAAAACCGTTAAATGTAGATGATGACAACATATGGATGAATTTTAAATAAGGTTATATCCCCATGGGATTGATGTGGTCCCATCATCAGTCCACAACCCCGACACATATTAACCAAACTGGTCTGTCCTCTAATAGGCTTACTCAACATTTGGGGATTGGGAAGCCTCTATATATCTAGTACAAATTCATGGAATATAGTGGGTTCATCAAAGGAGTGAGAATATTAGGAATCAAATAATTCACAAGAAATTGTACTAAAAAAACTAATTGTACCTCTATCAACCTCTGGCCTTGCTAGAACTGCCCTCTTTTCTGCGTGCAACTGACCATGCCCAAATCCCATACCTCTTGGATAAAAATATCCTCCATGGACAAGCCCAAGGTATAGTCTCTAAAAATATGGAACATTTTGGTGCCAAACTATACCTTCTCCATCTCCCATCTGCAGTGCAGAAGCTTGTTGTCCCTACTGTTGAAACTGTCTCACCAGTAACTACTATTGAGGCTGATGCTGAGCTTGTCCACCACCACCAAACTAAGATTGGGAAGCCACTACGCACTGATTTTGAATATGTCATTGAAACCCAAATAAGAAAGGAATCATCCTAAAGCCCTTAGAAATAACATTGGGACTGCCGCCACCAGTAGGTTGATATGGAAGTCGTTGAGGTCATCTCCCCACTAGTCAAAACCTTAAAGGCCCTAACGCCTAAGAGATAATTCTGACAAGTCTGGAAATCTGAGAACTCTAGTAGCTCCCCACTCATGGTATTCCTAATCTCGAGTGAATCCAATCAACCACATTCCCCTTCTTTTAGACCTCCAAATACATTTTCAATGTAAAAGGAGTAACCACATACTGGATGGAAGGGTGAAACACTTCCTCGAGACATCTTTCATGATACTTATCATCAAGAAAATGATTAGGGGAAAAGCACAAAAGGTCATTGAACTTGATCCCATGATCACGTACTGAAATACTCCCTAGATGAAGTGAGAGTAGATCGTACCTATTCTAATTTATAAATGATTATGAATGAAACTATGCCTAGAACTCCTTTTGAAATTCAAACTAGAACACGTCTTCCTGCTTTTTCTCTCATATAAATAGTGTCCACCACTGACATGCTTCTCCCCACAACTGACTATCTTTGAAAGGAAACATATACTCCATTGGGTCATGCATTATACCAAAGTTAATATCTAGTTCCACTTGAAAAACTATTATCTCTATCTTCGAAACACTTCCACTATACATCCCTAAAGACTTCCACTGTAAAGCACACAACACCCTCTGCCGTCAACCATCCTCCTATTCTGGATGAACCCTATTGTGATCAAAAAAATCAACCTTCTAAATCTCCACTTCATAATACACACGTGAATGAAATATATGATCCATATGTGGAAAGTGAACCAAATATTTCCTAACCCCATATAGTATGGAAATTTACAAAAAATTATTTTAAATTATTTTATTTACTTTAACCTTTCCAAATAACCCAATTAAATCAAAAACATTGGTAACTATGATGAATGTACCTTTACTATACCTATACTGTGTAAGCCGATCAATCTCACATGGTCATTCGATAAGATCATTGTTTGTTCACTGGAATAAGGGGCTAAAATCTCATTTCCTAGCTGGTCTCCCTAGCCTATGTCACACACCGTGGTCAACTGAAACTGTTTCTATAATGCCCCGACCCTAGATGCACAAATTTGGTGCATTATTTTAACACATTGGCATAATTACAAGGAATCAAATCTCGATGGACCGATTTGTTTATTTGTTTTGGAAAATCGAATACATACATAAGTTCAACATTAGAACCTGAAATGAAATACAACATATTTGTTTTATGAGGAACATCCACAACTCTAAGATAAACATTAAAGGACATTCATAAAAAACCTATTTGTGTCCAAAGAAAATGAAGCATAAAAAAGGCATGAGATCATATTGTCATTAAGGTTATGAAATACAGCAGAAGATATCATAAATATAAACATTAGTCATGTTGAATAACTAAAAACACATAACTTTAACAATAAACTGGAACACATTATGAAAGGAATAAAAGATGAATAAATAATTCAAAAATAAAACATAGTCGCATGTATTCTACAAGTCAAATAACTACATGAACCGTCAATATTATTTTTATAATAATGGAATGCATAAATCATGACATTATAACAACACCGTCAAGGCATCATTCTAAGACTATAAAAGTCTATTTTGTCAGGGCCTCTTTCCAAGAGCATAGTTTGTCTCCTGAGACCTACTAATGCACATAGGGGCTATAATGGGCCCCAACCATAACTTAATATGTCCAATGAATTACTCATATGAATTGGGATCAACATACATATCATACAGATTCATATTAAATGTAAATAACTTTTCCTAACCATTAAATGTAAATACGAACCATTTAGAGTAATATGGTGAATAGTTTCAAGATAGCACATCCAGAGTCAAAAAAATCCTGAACCATTCAATAAAATATAGTGGTTGATATTAGAGGAGGTATAACACAATGAGGTACCAAATTCAACAAAGTATGTTTACATATATGATGATATATTTAACTAAGACCATTGATAAATCCTTGAGGAAATAATCCTTAAATATTCCAAACTGTACCATATAACCTTGAGACATTCAAATAATAATTACTTAGAATATAATTAGAATAAAGAGAATTTTTATATGATATTCCAAAGGGATGTAAAAAACACCACAATCTAGAAATAATTGGTGAACAAGGCATATATATCATAAAAGATAATGTGAGATGAGATAAAAAATTACTTTAGAAAGAAGAGTTGTTTTGGAAGATTATTTGTATTTTTCAGGAAATGATATTGTAAACATGTATATACCATTAAATAAAAGGAAAGGTAATTAAAATTATATTTTAGGATTAAATAAATCCTTATTTATGTGAAATCATTTAATTATAGTTTTTAAGGAATCTATAGAAATAAAACATTTTAGTGGGGTTTAAGGAACATTTTAAAGGATTTTAAAGCACAAATGAATGATTTCATTCATAAAAGTTAAAATTAACCAAAATATAATTTTTATAATAAATTGTATGATTTTAGAAAAAAAATACGGATTAAAAAAAATTATAGGTTGAACTTAATAATAGGTAATAATTTGATATGTTCCTTGAATCAGCTATGCATTTTTGTAGAATTTTTGAAATATTCATTTAAAACATGTAACTCCACATTACATAAAGGAGAATTATGAATTGTAAACAAATATAGAACAAATAAAAATAATTTATTAGTAGTGAATAAATATAAAGAATAATTTCATTGAGTTCTATAGATAATAATAGTAACCTCGAATGAAAATGGAGGTTCAAGTATAAATTTCTTACAACTTTGTAATGAATTGAGTCGAATGCCCAAAAATTAATAATCATAAAATTAAAAATTAAATATCATTATGTTAAATATATTCATGATAGTAAACATCAACTTTAATTATAACATAAACATGTAATAATAGTGAATATGAAATATCTCATAAAAATGGAAGTGAGATGAAGAATCCTCTTGCCATAAATCTAGTGGTGTTGTTCACATGATCTTAATGACATGAATAATAAAATTTAGGTTCATTAATTAATTATTCCATAACCTCTTATATATTTAATTATTTATAATAACTTTATTAGGATAATTCATAACCTTTTTGATGGGTTAAGAGGTTCAATTTCATTGTTTAGTTCTATTTGATTCATGGTCAGTGTACTTTTATAAATGAATGGATAATCGTGTAAAATGAGGTTGGTTTTCTAGAATTGAAGTTAAAAGTTATTAGTGAACATCCATAAGTTTAAATGGATGTAAACATTATTTTGTTACATGCACTAAAGATGAATAATTATAAACATTATTTAATGATAACTGTCTGGGTTAATTCGTGGTTTTTGAACACAACAAACTCATATTCATTTATAAGTTATGATCATGTGTAAAAAAAGATTAAATAAACTCAAATAAGTTATAATACATATATTATATTCTATTTAAGCCTTAAATATGGTTTCATGACTATAATTGATGATGTTTATAGAAATTGAAAACCCATCATCCTTGAATGGGATAAATTAACACATCTTGGATGGTGTTTTCATTTCTAGTATAAAAGAATGGGAAATGAGAGATATTGATAAATTATTCCATTATCAAAACAATATTAATTTAAATTGATGTTACAGGAGTTATCATAACATTTGGAAGAATGTGATTGGGGAAAGAAAATTAAAATAAAATAACTATAAATAAAAAAGTATTATAGAAATCCCTTGAGAAAATTCGGCATCCAAACGACGTCACTTAAATTCCATAAAATATTTTGATGAGAATAAAAGGGGTATTTAATCATTCATAAATAACATGGACTTTAAGGAGGATATATAATGACATATCCCAATAAAATACAATCGAAATTAAAAACAATAAAATAATATGAGTTCTGAAAAAAGAAAGAAATTTTTAGATAAAGATTCTGCAGGATAACGGCTATGGAATGTGGTTTTAGAAACCATTAAAAAAAGAGTGGACATGGGTCACCCATTTATAGAAGTCTCATAATATAGAAGAGGGAAATAATAAAATTGAAATATGAATATGGTATGGAAACATGGAATACAAAGCACATAAAATATAACATGAAATAAAAGAAATAAAAAAATGAATTTACCTATTGAAGTAATCTTACTTGAGAGCCTCTTTATGGGAGAGGTTTTGGTCTTTTATTAGACCAAGGGAAGAAGGTTGTGAGGAATGAGATTAGGAGGATATTTTATCATAATGTAGACAAGGCACAAACCATTAGTGAATTTAATAGAAGAGAGAGTGGGGGGGGTTATAGTGGATGAGAGGGGTTATTTGTGAATATATTTTTCATTATTTTATTATTTCCCTAATGACAACAAGTTGTGTTGATTCATGTGACCCATAATTGTAATAAGTTCAGATTAGTTCAAAACAAGTGCACATACATCAGACATGATTCTAGGAATAGTTAATTTAACTCATAATGTATATATTCTGTAAATTACCATATTTTACTAGGAATGTTCAGGCACTGAACGTATTTGGGCCTAAAAATTTATTATAAAATAAAAGTAAAGTTGATACATAAAGTGATGCACCAATCACCACCAAAAAATGAAAAATGAAACACCAAAAACATAAATCCAACCATTAAAATGGCCCAAACTTATTACGGACGAAGTCAACCCATAATAGTTCCATTAGAAACCCACCTAGGCTCTCACCAGTCTAACCACAGAGCTTTCGAGGAAGACCCCAATCCAAGATCAGAACCTACCTCCATCTCAAGGCCATTATCACTACCATCCCGGGGTCATTGTCACCATATAAAACCCCCAAGTTCATCCCATAAAATTTCAACCATCCACAACCTGTCAGGAAGAAAAAACCCTTTATGCTCCAAAGAAACAGGTTGTCACTAAAGTCGACGGGTAAACGTTTTCCACCCTATCGCCATCTTCCCACACAAAACCCCAACATCGTTGGAATCCATCCAAATGCCATCGTTGGGACTCCTATATGACCACCATTCCGAAAAGCAGTCCACCAAATGGAAACTGTCATCACCCAAAAAGCACACCATCAGTGGACATCCCACCAACACCATCGTAGTGTGATTCCATGTTGTCCCAGAAGACCCAGGAACACTATCTGCACCCAACCACACCCCTCTGGGATCCCAAACCAGACATTGTTCAACTCCAACTCTAGGCCTCCGTCGCCCGAAACCCATCCACACCACTATCAGGACCAGAGACCTGCCTAGCCCATAGACCCCACCAATACCATCTCATTAACAGCACCTCAGAAATGCATATTCACTATATCAACATATCTTCTTAACCATATTCTTCATTTTCATCTTTTTACCAAACCCTCTCAACTTCCTCTCCCCTTTCACTGCAATCACAGAGAGGTCAAGTGTATCTGCCCCAACCGTAATTCCAGTTGTCGTCTCCAACCAAGTATCATCAAGCGGGGAGGACTGGCATCCACTGCCCTCAACATTGTCTTCAGATATCGCCATAAACAGGTCATTTCTATTTATCGAGCAACACAGACCAAATAAATCGTTGTTCCCAACCACATATATAGAGGATCGAGTATGCTCAAATACAAAACTTATGATGAGATCACTATAGTAATCTCCATATATAGATAGAGAGAGAATCTCTCTTCTAGATAGGGAATCCATCAATACCACAATTATCAATTACCGTATTTTATTATTCATAAAAAATTTGGGTATCTCAAAAAATCCTAAAAATTCACCCGAACCATTTTTAGATGTGTAGAATTCAAAAATGAAATACATTTTTTAAAATATTTTAATAAATACATTTCATTTAATTTTTATATAATATCATAATTTATTTCCAAAAAACAACATTAAAGTTATAACTCATTTTATAACACCTTGAGAAATTAATCAAAGTCCCATAAAATTATATAATAACCATAAAAAATAAATTAAAATTTTATGATTATATTTTATGAAACTATATATCCATTTTAAAAATTTAAATTAATCATAAAATTATAATTAAAAACATTATGACATACAAAAATAAAAATACTTATACTATGGTTGTTTTTTCACTTATAAGATGTCTTAGTTGTATTGAAACATTCAATGGTGAAGTTTGAATTTTATTGGATGATTTAATATTAATTATTATTAATTAATATTAATTACTATATATAAGTGTATGTTACTATTCATCTAAAATTAAATTTGTCTCATCATAATCTAAATATCTTACTGAACGCAACCGTGTATGTCAGTTTTTCGAAATTCAAATCATAGGGGTGGAAAAATTTTGATTACTAGCTTGGTTATAAAAAAGTGGTGATTTAAATAGACTTAGTGTTTCATGCATTAAATATTATATATTTTTTAAAATCTTGGGGTGTTACAGTTTCCATACCATCCCACCGAATCCTCAATATGCCTATCTTCAAAATTTATATTATATCTCAACAATCCCCATTGATACCAATCTATCATGACCCTCTTCACCAAAAATACCCCTCTTGGTCTGAAATAGAAGAAATTGAGATAATATCCTTGTAGTCCTACCGATAGTAGGCCTTAGGCTGGAAACTAGCACAAAGGGTGTACAAATCTCACACAATGGGTGTCAAAACCCATTTTGAAAAAATAACATCGCCATATGTGATGGATCATCTACAGAGAAACTCTAATACATATATATATATATAATGGAAATGAAAAATCCATCCCACAAGAATGTGAAAAGTAAAACTAAAACATATAAAAAATTAACCAAGTAAATACCTAAAGTAAAGCTATGTAGAAACAACGTTATGATCAAGATCCGAGCTAGAATGGTACAGTTTGGTATGTGAAATCCTCCTGGAAACCTAAAAGAAGATTATATACATAGGGTGATAATACAAGTATACTCAGTAGGCAATCCAAATTATCTCATACACATTCTATGGAAGCATAAAAATGCTACTGTGAGAAGATAGAAAAACCAAAACATCACAAAAAAATGTGTACTAACCACCTCAAACTCTCTGTCATGACTCGTCCACCAGGGCCCATACTATGAATACCCCAGGCCTGCCTTCCATAGGCTAGGGGCTGGTGACTAGAACCAAAGGCGTATATCCATAAAACATGGAAGGAATTGCCTTTATAAATTATAAACACACACAATAGGGAATAAGATGGAAGCAAAACACTATGTAAAATTGTATACAAAAGGAGTGCTGAAATGTAAAGGGGCCAGAAATACAAGCCCAACTGTAAAGTACAAGTACAATTGAAAGGGACCCAAAATAGCTGAAATGTGTAAAGTAGCACTAGGATCATCCGCTATGGATCCTACCTGAAGGGTAGGTACATATAGCCTCCTCAGTACTCCACGTCCATCTATCTCCTCCGTATACCGTCACATCGTGTGGTCCACCTCCAAGTACCATCCAATCCTGCTAATCTTGGCCTTAGTCAGTGATGTCTGTCGTCTGCATCCAATACAATGAGGCACAGGTATAGCCCATGTAGGGATGAGTATAACGGTACTGAGTAGGTAACTTAGGACCCGTAAGGTCTCACAAATTAATACAAGGATAAACCAAAAAGTAATAAAACAATAGATAAACACAATTAGGTATATGCCCATACATATACCTAAGTTATCAAGTAATACGTCTCAATCATGAGGTAAACTCAAAAGATACTAGCTCAGCTCAACCAGGATTTTTATTCACATTGTCGAAACTGCAGCTACTAGAGAACTCCTCCTCTGTCGGGTACACTGGGCATGCCACCAACTACCAGGCACTTCCCACTATCCTTGTACTACTGAGGTACTCCTCCTTTCGAGTATCACGGGCCTTCCACTCTCACACAGAGGCGCACCCCACTATGGGTCTACCTCCAACTACCAGACGCTACCCCTAGTAGCCTACAGAGGTACTCCTCCGGTCAAGTACAGTGGATAATCCACCAACTACCCGCCGCTCCTCCACTGTGGGTCTGCCGCCAACTACCCGACGCTCCCCACTAGGCTAATCGAATCACTCCGAGTCAAATCGGTCAAGTAGTCATCAGGTCTCAGCCAGCTAAAAATTCTCTTGAATCCACTTGCTCATCTCTGGGTGGGTCCGCTCAACAAGCTACAGGTAGATACTCCAACTGTCACGATGTCCCACATAGAAGTATCTCAACGGTCCAACTCATAATAGGGGTCTAAATTCAATAGATGGCGCGTCAAATGGATGCCCGGTCTGTGAGTTATAAGCTTTTTAGTCCCAGCGGACTGGTTGGATTTGTGTACGATCCAACCTGACCATATCTCAACATTAACTTGAACTCCAGTGGCATATGCTTAAAGGGACTGTCATTCACCATGAAAAGCAGTGTCACTGACGGTTTTTCAAACGGTCGTCCGATGCCAAAGATGTGGCCAAAGATGTAAAAGTCAGTAATGGGCCTGGGCCCGGTCCGAATCAATCAGATCAACTAAACCCAACCCAGACTAGACCGACCTGGTCTAGATTGACTGGGTCTGACCCACTAGGTCTAATCCGCCCCATTGAGTAGGTCGGTTCGCTAGGTTTGGGCTGGTTCGCTGCGCCCGACCCAGCGGACTGCAGGGGCGGTTCTCCCTAGAGGTCGACATGTAGGAAGCCCAAACTGGAGGTCAAGGCTGGTTCAGCCATTTCCGTGAGGGGCGCGACTTGGCGGCTATGCCCGAGAGGTCGGCAGGGAAACGGAAGGGTGTCGGGTGGCCGCATAGGGCACGGGCAGGCCGACGGGGCACCAGGAAGGGCGCTGGGAGCCCGGGCAGGGCGCGGGTAGGCTGACAGGGCACCGGGAAGGGCGCGGGCAGGCCGCGTGGGGAGCGGGGCTGGGAGTGGGGTAGGCCGGATGGGCGCCGGGAAGGCCGTTGGGGTGCTAGGATGGGTGCGCGGGAGGCCGTGCGGAGCGTGGGCAGGCCACCGAAAGGTTTCCCGGGGCACGGGCAAGGCGTTGGGAGGCCACATGGGGCATGGGGAGGCTGGCCAGGCACTAAGCAGGGCACGAGCAGGCCGTACGGGGCATCGGGCAGGTCGGCAGGGCGCCAGATAGGCTGATAGGGTGCCAGGCAGCCGCGGGCAGGCCGCCAGGGGCGCGGGGTAGGCCTACAGGGCACCGAGCAGGACGACTGGGCCCATGGCAGGCCAGTGGGGCACTAGGCAGGCCATGCGGGGCATGAGCAAGTCAGTGAGGCACCGAGAAGGCTAGCACGGGCCAACGGTGGTCGGCCAGAAGCTTTGGTGAGCCACTGGGGCAGTGCGATTCATGGAGGTCGTGGTAGCGCAACCTTTGTCATTGCCGCCTTCGTCATCGTCTCCTCATCGCCATGCCGAAGAAACATCATAAAAGATCAGTGGAGGGTTTCAGGCCATTTATGTTTGTCCCGCACCCTCTACGTTTAGAGGTGATAGCAATTGTTTTATCAAAGTATAACGATGAACAACACTTTCATACAAACCTTGGCATCGATTCCTTTCAAACGAAGATGAGGAAAAAAGTGTATACTACTGAAAGTAAACCCCCTACCTTTTCATTATCAATCATTGATGGTGAAGGCGCGGAAGGAAGACGAATATGTCACTCGTCGCTTCCGCCTCACTCTTCCACTACCAAATACGCACAACAATTGTGGAAGATGCTTCACGTCGGTCGGTTTCTGGAAAAGAAGTTTGAAGAAGCAGTCTGTGGAAGATCGTTGTCCGTGTTCTTCATTGGGAGAATGGTTCTTCATTGGGATATTTCTACCAATGATCCTCTAATCCTAATTTTTCGAACAAATAAAAATCTAGCCCCTACAAATAAAATATTGTCATTTATTTTATGTTATTGTGTTTAAAATTCATATTATGGCCATTAATTAAAATAGACGACCCATTTAATTAATGGAGTTTAGTCGACATAATAAACTATGTGTTTTCTGCATTAAATAATGGTGAGGTCAAGAGCCCCCCCCCCCCCTCATTAATGAGGGGAGTTGAGAGGTTTTACTCTCCTCCCATTAATATGAGTTAAGCCCCGTGTTGTCCCCATCTCATTTATCCTCACACGGGAGGTTGAGTTTGGTTGGGCCCCACCACCATAACCTCTAATGGGAGGTTAATTTGTGGTGGCCCCACCTCCAACTTCAAAGATGAGGTTTTGACCACCTAACACTTACTTGGTGGATCAAATAAAATTAAAGTGTTGCACACTTTATTTTTTTACGAAAACACAAAAATTAACTTATATTCTCTACTCACTGCCATCGAATTGAAAGTCTCCTTAAGTAAATACAGGCATTGTGTGTTCAACGGTGCCCTCAGATTTCAATTCTGAGCACCAGTTCAAATGGTATTAAAACTTGCTTGTACCTTTATTGAACATACCCGAACAAAACATCAGAAAATGATTCCGGGTACACCAGGCCTCAGAATCATGTGCCGTCCGTTTTGGAAGACATGTAAAATTCCCATTTATTTATGAAAAAGTTCCATGGAAATTCTGGGTCATTACATTCTCCCCACCTCAGGGATTTCCATCCGCATAAGCTACAACTCGAACTAAAGGAACAAATGGGGGTACTGAGCACGCATTTGAGCATTCTGCTCCCATGTACTCTCCTGGAGGTTCCCAAGCTACCAGCGAACACGCACCAGAGTTATCGACCATCCACGTAGGACCCGATCTTGTCGATCCTCAATCTCCACTACGACCTCTATAAAAGTCACACCGACGTTGACGTCCAGCTCTCCATGGTCGATGATGTGGGAAGGTTCATGCACGTATCTCCTCAGCTGAGATACGTTGAAGACGTCATGCACCTGGTGCAACTGAGGTGGAAGAGTGAGGCGGTAAGACACCTAGTCAACTATGATGAGGACCTAAAAAGGTCTGATAAATCTCGGAGATAAATTTCAGCCTCAGTCAAATCTTCATGGACCTCGCTGAGGTGAGACTCGTAGAAAGATGTGGTTCCCATCCTCGAACTGTAGAGGCCTCTATCTCCTGTCAGCATACGACTTTTGCCTGCTATGTACAGTCTACATTCTCTCCTGGATGATCTGCACCTTCCTTGTGGTAGCTCGTTCCATCTCTAGTCCCACATGTTCTGACTCCCAAGGTTCTGTCCACCACAAGGGTGATCTGCAAGGTTGCATGTACATCACCTCAAAATCAGCCATCCCTATGGTGGAATGGTAGCTGTTATTGTAGGAAAACTCTACAAAAGGAATGTGATCCTCCCAAAAGAGATTGAATTCGAGGACACAAGCACACAAAATGTCCTCGAGGGTCTGAATGGTCCTCTCAGTCTGGCCATCCATCTGAGGAAGGAAGGTGGTGCTCCGACGAAGCTGCGTCCCAAAAGCCTCCTACAACCCCTTCCATAGTCGCGAAGTAAAGCGTGCATCGTGATCGAAGACAACAGATGAAGGTACTCCATGTATCTACACAATCTATTGCACATAGAGGCATCCCAATCTCTCTACTGAACCCAGATCTCTGATCGGTAAGAAGGGGGCCGACTTGGTGAGTCAGACGACGACCACTGAAATCAAGTCGTGTCCCCTGGATGTACGTGGAAGACCCATCACGAAGTCCATTGATATCCCATTCCACTTCCACTCTGGGACCTCTAAAGGCTGAACCAAGTCTACTGGTACCTGGTGCTCCGCCTTCACTTGCTGAAAAGTGAGACACCAAGAGACAAACTCTGCTACTGCATTCTTCATACCCGGCCACAAGTGCTGTCGTCGAAGGTCCTGGGGCATCTTCGCACACCTGGACGTACCACTAGAGGGAAAGTGTGGAACTCACTCAACACATCCACCTGAAGTGATACTGATACCAAGGTACATCCTCTTAAGAGGATGATGTTCTCCCCACCTTTAGAAAATACATCAGGTGCCTGCCCTGTGGATATCTGAGCACGTCACGTCTCGTAGTCAGCGTCACAACGTTGCACCTCCCTGACTCATCGAGGAAGTGGCAGAGTGACTATAAGAGACTTTAGAAAGGATACTCTATCTCTATACACTAAAGATATTTATAAATTCACTAGCTGCCCTGTCACCTCTCCTAGAAGCTGTTTACCAGTTCTCCCGCTGAGTGCATCTGCAACAACGTTCCCCTTTCCAAGAGTATAGACTATCTCGAAGTCATAGTCCTAGAGAGAATCAAGCCAACGTTGTTTTCTCAGGTTCAGGAACATCTAAGAGAAGATATACCTGAGACTCTTTTTATTAGAGTATATATTAAAATCTTAGCCCAAATGATAGTGTCGCCACAACATCAAGATGAAGACCACTGCTGCTAACTCCAGGTCATGGGTAGCATAGTTCTTCTCATGTTGTCTCCACTATCGAGAACCATGTGCGATCATTGCTCGCTCCTGCATCAAAACACACCTGAGTCTAGTCCCTGATGCATCACAGTAGACTACATACCCTACGCCTTCCTCTAGAAGCCTCAAGATGGGGGCACTTGTAAGCCTCTACCACAGCTCTGAGAAGCTCTGTTGTCATCTCTCTGACCACATGAAGGGTTTCCCCTTCTTTTTCGATGATGATAGTGGTGATGCAACTATGGAGAAGTCCGGTACAACCCTCCGGTAGTAACCAGAAAAACCTAGGAAACTCTGTAACTATGTAACACTCCTCGGTGGCTCCCAAGCAAGTACCGCCTAAATCTTCAATGGATCCACTAAAACTGTAGCCTATGAGATGAAATGTCCCATAAAGTGAACCTCTTAGATCCAAAACTTTCACTTCAAGAGATTAACATAAATCTGGTGCTCTCGGAGTGTGTCCAGTACTACTCCCAAATGGTAGGCATGCTTCTCCTCAGTAGTCGAGTAGATCAGAATGTCATCGATGAAGACCATGACAATGTGATCGAGGTAAGGCTGGAATATCCTATTCATGATCCCCATGAACACTACAGGATCGTTGGTTATGCTGAAAGGCATAACTGAGAACTCGTAGTGGCTGTACCGACATCTAGAGGCCAAGAGCGGGTGGCGGGAAGGGCGCGGGCGGGCCGGCGGGGCACCGGGCAGGCCAGTACGGGGAGACGGTGTTCGGCCAGAAGCATCGGGGTGCAGTGGGGGTGGCATGATTCATGGAGGCAGTGGGTAGTGTAGCCTTTGTCATTGTCGCCTCCATTGTCGTCACCTCATCTCCATGCCTAGGAAACATCACAAATGATCGGCATAGGGAGTCAGGACATGTTAGTTTGGCACTCTCCCTCCGCGTTTAGAGGTGATAACAATTGGTTCATCAAAGGATAACAATGAAAAACAATTTCTTACAAACCATCGCAACGATTCCATTCAGAATAAGATGAGGAAAATAAAGGTATACTACTCAAAGTAAACCCCCTACCTTTTGATTATTATTCGTTGATGGTGATGTCTCGGAAAGAAGACAAAGTTGTCACTCGTCACATCCACAGCACAATTCCCCTCCTGAATATGCACGACGGTTCTGAAAGATGCTTCACATTGGTAGTTGTCCGGGAATGAAGTCTGAGGAAGAATTCCCTGGAAGATCGTTGTCGGCATTCTTGGTTTGGAGTATAGTTCTTCTTTGGGAGCTTTCTCCCAATGATCCTCTAATCCTCTTTTGGAAACAAATGAAAAGCTTTCCCCTACAAATATAATATTGTCTTTTATTTTAGATTATTGAGTTTAAAATTCCAATTGTGCTGATTAATTAAAAGAGATGACCCATTTAATTAATGGAGCGAATTTGGCATAATAAACTATGTGTTGGCTCAATTAATTAATGGGGAGGTCAAGAGGCTACCCTCTCAATAATGAGGGGAGTTGAGAGGTTTTCCTCTCCTAACATTAATAGGTGGGTTAAGTCCCATGTGGTCCCCATCTCATTTATCCTCACATGGGAGGTTGAGTTTGGGTGGACCCCATCACCATAACCTCTGATGGGAGGTTAAGGAGTGGTGGCCCTACCTCCAACTTCCAAGAAGAGGTTTTAACCACCCAACAATTACTTGGTGGCTCAAATAAAATTAAATTGTTGCACACATTATTTTATTATTTTTTTAAGAATACCCCAAAATTAACTTCTATTCTCGACTCAATATCATCGAACTGAAAGTCTCCTTAAGTGAATACTCGCGCTGCAAGTTCACCAGAACCATTGGATTTTAATTCCCAGCACCGGTTCAAAAGTTATTAAAACTCGCTCATACGTTTATTGAATGTACCTATAAAAAACATCAGAAATTAATTCCAGGCACACCGGGACTCAGAATCAGGTGCTGTTATATTTCACGGGCTCGTAAAATTCACATGTATTTAAGAAAAAAATTTCCATAAAAATTCTTCCACATTAAAATCTCCATGGAATTCTCACCAAATAATTCAAGACAAGTAATATAATATAAATCACATCAATGGTAGGGTACCCCACACAACATTCCAACTTATTATCCACTCTCACAGACTAACGACAATATTCCTGGTGCTCCCACTGCTTACGAACATACTATATCGCATCCTGCCCAATGAAAATCGGTCCAAAAACCACATCACATCCTACGACCAATCACATGGGCCACAAACCACATCACATCCAGCTTGAAGAAACCTATTCGACAAACCACATCACATCCTGTCCAAAGAAACAAGTACCACAAACAAAATCTCATCTTTCCCACCAAAGCTTAGGCCACAAAACACATCACATACAAAAGATACCTAGGAAAGCATAATTCACCTGCACAAACCTAGGCCTCACAAACCACAACCTTCCCAGATAATCCTGAGTAATCACTACGAGAAATATTGAGGAAAGATCATGTGGCCATCCGTCTATCTTCCTATTGAGAATCATGGGAAAGACACCCTCCCCTATTAAAATGGGGGTGTTCAGAACATAGTTCTCAACTAGGGTGGGATGCATATAAAAATCACATTGTAAATACAATTATATATATATAAGAATCAAAAAATCATACCCAAACTTTGGGTTCTCAATAAAACCGACACTACCACATTCGATAGTTCCTCTAGATGTAAAAACTACATAAAATCCATCACATAATTCATATTTACAATAATTTTAATTTACCAAATCCATGCCATTATCCAAAACAAATGAAACCATTATAATCCATAATAATCAATAAATTATTTAATTATTCACTTATTTCATCATTAACTGTTCAACAACCAAGAACATTACACAATAAGTAACACGAAGAATATCATTCATGGAGAAACTCCAGGAAAAGTACCCATACAACCCAACACCATCCTTCCTCAAGGTCATCCTCCCAAGACCACCAA
The DNA here is from genome assembly GCA_963277665.1 of Viscum album. Lineage (NCBI taxonomy): Eukaryota > Viridiplantae > Streptophyta > Magnoliopsida > Santalales > Viscaceae > Viscum > Viscum album. Next base: position 1,757,151,631 of record OY728120.1, on the reverse strand, counting down.
TAAACAAACACAACTAGCGAAACATCACAACACAATCAAATAATATCCTTTTGGTGTAACACTTATCATATACCACAAAATCAATTAATATCTCTACATGAGATTCCATTTCACAACCCAATCCATACCACACCACAAAAACATGCATACAAATGTAACATAGCACAAAACAAACAAAACACAATTTCCAATTTAGCAAATAATCCATTATTAAATTCCACTTGTTAATTTAGGGGTTATCACATAAACTGTATAATCTTGGGGAATACATTAATTAGATGAGTGTACATAATTAACCAATTTCCACATGTAAGTTCCCAACCAAAAATAAAGACATGAATTCCATAAATTTTTTTGTTACACAAACAAAACCACTAAATGGCCACACATTTTAGAAGGTATTCAAGCCCAAACAATCACAAGATCACAACAATTTCAATGCTATAATAATGGCATGAGAACAAACCCCCATTACCACTAAATTTCAATTAATCGATTCGTTATCTTCCGTATGGTTATCACAACCATGATCCAAAGGTAAACATAAGTAAAAAACCCTCCTGCATGATGCACAACATAGAGAAATGAATAAAATTATACCTCAAAGTTATGTCAACGTTCACTGCATGCAAATGGTACACATGACATACCTCCCAATACATCTTCCCCAAGATCTAATTCCATATGAGGATTTCGCAACACCACTACACCAACAACAAATGAAGGAAACCGATTTATGAATATTGGTAAGAAATCCCCATATCATTGAGCAATGATATGGAGTAAAAGAGATCAAATTGTGAGAAATTTCTAAAAAATGGAGAATGTACATTGGTTCACCAAATATCAAAAATGAGAAATCATTGAGATCAACATATCAAGAGGGAGTGAGAAATTTTAATGAACTCCTCAGGGGAACCTAGGGTTCATATAAAATTAGTGGATGTAGAGGTCATGGTCTAATAAATAAAAAATTAGTTGAAAATAATTTCTTTCAAACAACCTTGGAATGGGGTATTACACGACATGTAATACAATTTCATGTTGTGATGTACCCAGGGTTCAGTTTCCACAAAAAAACTCCACATCACTTGATTAATTTAATTTTCCCAACTCAGAAATATTATACACTATGAAACCTCCAGGACATGCCATGAAACCAGGTTTCAGGTCATGTAACCCATTTACACTAAATGTAATCCCCCTTCTTCTATACATTAGCAACCAAATAACTTTAAATACTCTCCAAGCCTCCTTCAAACACATCAACAACCAAAAACCATCAATGTAATGGACTATGAGTAAATGGAATGTTATAGTTGTGGTCGATCTAGGAGGCTCAAAGTGGTGTAAGGAAGAGATAAGATGATTTCCTTTTATTTGGTAGGGAAGGGGGGCTCTTGAAATTTTAGAAAACATTAAAATATTATAATGTAACATTAATGATCATGAGGTTTAAAATTTTGTTAATTAATTATTATATATTCTATGAAATCTAAATAAACATGTAAAATTGAATTAGACAACTTGTTTGGTCATTTTAACCATTATCTCTTTAATTTAACAGACATTGATGCCTTTTTATCATTAATCTCAGTAGAAAATTTTTCAACCATTAAGGGTTATAAATTTACTTATAAGGTTATATTTGTATCATAAATGGTCATGTTACTAAATTTAGACCGTATCCTACACCACACATACTATTCCATTTTTTTGATTTTTATATCATTTTATAAAATATTATAATACAGAAAATATCATAAGGACATTTTTCTTATAATTAAATTTAATTTTACATTGAAGTAAATATAAAGGTAATATATTTTTGATCTAGAACCATTAAACATAAATTATAAATTATATTTATCCATAAATTTTTGGGCCAAAAAATTCCATGAAATTAATTATTTTAAGGTTTTGATATTTATTTATTAATCTTTTCTACAACCTACACTAGCATTGTGTCTACATTTATTAATAAGTTAAGTGAATTATAACACCATATAAAAATAAAATAAAATAAAATAATAAATTTATTAATTAATATGAAAAATATTCATTTATAAGTTACTATAACCTATTTTTATTCTCCCAGATAAAATATTGTAGTCTTTAAAAGGAAAGAGGTTATCAGTGAGAATTTTCTGGGAAATAATATATGTAATTATCAAGGAAAAATGGATCAAACTCCTTAACATAAAATAAATTATAAATATGGTTTTAACAAACTCATATAATAGATTAATGGAACGTTTTGGTGTCATTTAAAAATCTAATCCCATTGTTTTAACTATATTTTTCATGTTTTACCTTTATTGAGGTGAAAAGTATTTTGCATGGTTTCTATTCACAATGGAAAATATAAAAGGGGCCTTTTTTAAAGGTTGGGGCCAAATCCTCAATTTATTATTTAAAGCAAAGACCTCTATAGACTGGGTAGAGGGTGACCCATTACATAGGCCGAAGGCCCAAGTCCCAGTGACCTAAATACAAGGCTGGAAAGCCCATTTTTTGGCCCAAAGGACCCCTCGGTGAATAGTACTACTACAGTGCCCGTGATGCTACAGTACCACCACCGATACATTACCCACTCCAGTCCCTCCGCTGCTACAGTGTCGCTGTTGCTACATTCCCCCCGCTGCTACAGCACTACTACAGTACCCAGAAATTCGCCCCTGCCCGGATTTGATCCTGGGTCTATTGGATGCCAAGCAGGGGCCTGTACCACTAGGGTACAAGCTCGTCGGCACTGCAGAGTTCTAAAATTTCATTTATTTTAAAATTTCATTTATTTTAAATTTGTAAAATGCAATAAAAAATCCATTTTATGTAATATGCATTTTAAGACTAAATTTTAACTTATATAAAAACATGAATATTTTGGTTTAAAATGGAGTTAATTATACTTTTATTAGAAAATGGATCATTTTTAAATTAATGAAAAAAATACAAATATAAAGGGACTTTTAAAGCAAATGATTTTATTTTACAAAATAATTATATTTTAAAATTATATATGTTTAACTATTCACTAAAAATTCTATCATTTCATAATAATATCATTATTTAACCCTTGATTAATTTTTTTAATGTTGGTTTCATTAATTATGTTCATTTTAAATAATAAAATTTGTGAAAGTGGAAGATATTAATTATATATTTCAACCATAAAATGCAATAAAATTTACATTTTAGGAAAATGATTTTCTTAAACATAATAAGAATTCATCAAAAAAATATGTTCTTATTTCCAAAACATTATTAAATTTATTATTATTTATTAGGACCATTATAAATATATCTCATAATTTGGTTACTCATACTCATACCCACCAATTCAACGACTGCGTTATAATGTTCACCGATAAATAATAATATTTAGATAATACGACACAATTTTCATGAATCACAGTGTTAGATGTTAAAAAAACTATACATCATATTAATATTTTAAACAACATTTTTGGGGTGTTATTGAAATATTTCTTGTATGTACATAAGGTAAACCATCTCTATGTAGTGGTGTAATTCATTTTTCATCACCACATAACTTGGTTGGTTATAAAGATGGAATTAATTAAAATATATTAAATTTATGAGTTAATTATGATTCATTAAATATAATTTATCATGTACCATCTTACCCTTCCATTCATTGGAGACTAATAACTCTGTTAAGGTGTAATTTTGGAGTGCCACCTCTATGAAGAAATGTGATTACTTTTCCACTACCACAATGGATGGATGATTCTAAAATATTATAAAATGAAAAAATTAATATTATTGAAATTATTTAATTTTTGATGATGATGGATCCATTTTAGAAAGAATTTATCCATGACAAATATAATGATGTAATTTTATATAAATTTATCAAAAACCCATAAGTGGCCAACATAAAAAAAATTATTCAATGAAAGGATGCAAAAAGATAAAAACAAGACCAAAAAAATTAATTATTGATGAAAAATGTTCTTTTGGAAAATTTATGAAATTTAAATATATTATTAAAACGGATATAATGTGTTTGACAAAGAAATAATCCAAGGTAGGTTTTATTCATCTCAATTCCACTCTATTGAGATGTATTCATATTGTGCCCATAATTTCATATATATGGTGTATATACTTATCAATTTAAACGTCATCACATGAAATAATATTTATACATGAAATTAAATAAAAATATTTGTTTTCTATTTTAAGAGGGTTTGATTAATAACTTACCCAAGCAATATGGATTTATATGATATTATCATTATTCATCGACCATGTTTATGTTTAGTTTTTTTAAACAATTTAATTTTATATTCTCTTTAAAATACATATATTTTCATATATTATTGTTATTTTTGTGGTTTTCCATGATTTCATATGATTTCTCTACACTCTTTTTCTTAAAATGATAATTATAATGTTTTTATGAAAATTCATCATTATTTCCTCATTGGTCCCTTTACATTTTATTCTATGTATATGTTCATTAAAATATTTCAATAATGTCATTTTATATTATAAAAAGATTATTTAAAATTATTTTCAACCATATTTTACTTTCTATTTTTTTGTTTTAAAAGTAATAAGATTATCATTTCCTAAAGGAGGTACTTTTAGAATTATAACCATAAGAGTGAAAGGGAATTTAAATTATACAATTTACCAAATAAAAATATTTTCTCCAGATCATAATCATTATTTTATATTAATCGTACATTATTATTTTCTGTGGTAAATTTCAAATTAAATATTTTTCTCAGTATCAGAGAATTTTTTTTAGTTTTTAATGATACCAAAATAAAAAATTAATTTTTCCTTTTTTCAAAGAAAAATATTCTTGATTATTTAATGGTATTTCTCAATTATATCAATACCCATTTTTTTCTTTGTATTATTCACTGGTAATAAGATCATTCAATTCCATCCATGTTATATCTATGTGTGGATTATGATTATGTTATGTTGAAATATTATTGAAAAACATTTCTGTTCCATAGGTTATGTTATGGTGAATTTACTATTGAAATTCAACCTTTACTGATTCATGGTCTCATAGTCATATCCATTATCATCATCACATGAAATACGACCCACATTATTTAATTAGAATATATTATATCCTTAATTTTCAAATTTTATGTATTAATGTTTTATATAGTATCATTTTCTATTATTAGATGGCTTCTTAACATTATATTATTTCTGTATATAGTATTAGTCAAATGAATCTAGTTAAGAATGTTATTTCCATTATTGGGGAAATATTGATGTTCGATATTCTGGATTATTATGAATATTTATCTCTATATAATATATATTTACTAGGTATTATATTTTTTTATATATATGATGAATGAATTGGACATGTGTTAGTTACGGGTGAGGCATGATTATATATAGCACCATGATGCATCAATAAGTCTTCTGAGACAAAACAAGTGTTCAAAATAGTTATTTAATTTGTGCATACCTACCCAAATAAATAATGTTTCTTGTATAAGGTCTTAACTATATTATTAATGGCGTCTTTTTTAAAACCTTGAGGGTATGATCAATAATTTATTTACTTCCATCCTTAGAAATTCATTTATTATTAACCATATTATTTTTTTATTTCTCATTGAAAAATTTCGTATGTAGTTTTATTTATTAAATATAATATTTATTGATTATTTAATTTTCTATATTTATTATGCCTTATTTTATCAAGATATATATTTTTTCTCTTTTTCTACCTAAACACCTGATCTCATTCTTAATTTTGTTTCATTTCCCAATGACATAAAGAGGGAATATTTGAGTTATAATTTCATATATGGTAATTTTTTATGTAATGTTTTATTTTTTCCAATGAAATATAAAAATAATGTATATATATATAGTTTCCCAGATATTCGAAAAAGGTTAATCCTTTATGTTATGATCCCTTTTTTCTGGTACCATTACAAAAATGTAAACATTGACTCTCGGTAACTAGAGTCGAGGTTACTATAGTCATCTCTTTAGGTTGTGTGATGTGTTTTAAGATATAGTGATTATTCTATTATTATAACTCACTAATATTAAGATAATTTTCTAGAAGGGTACATGAAAAGTTTATCCTTATGTTCCACTAGTTTTTATGAATTTGAATTTAAGATGATGTGGACCCACATCCATGGTTAAACAAATATAAAATTATGAATGATAATAAGTAATTAAATTATCCAATTAAATTTTATCTCTTTTATGTTTTTAATAATGATAATTAAATTTATTTCTCAAGGTGGTCACATTCATTTACGTGTAAAATTAAATATGAAAAAAATATTTTAGTAAATGTTACACAATCAAGGATTGTTAAATAATTATAGTAGGTAAAAAAATAATGGTGGGTATTCTATCATGTTACACATTGGGCTATTCAATTTGACTGAAAAATATTCATGAAATTTATAACATGTTAAAAAGGTCATTTGAGGGAATATTTGGTCATTTTTTCAGGTTAATATTCATAAATTCCAAAACACAGTTTGTGATTGTTGAACCTATGCATATAATGGAATTTAACATACAAAATAAATACATGGAAGCCCTTTTATTAATTTAGAGTGCTTTCTCTTAACCACTCATGTTATATAGAGGTACATGTAAGAAATAAGAGGGTTTGATTGATCTCACATTCATAAATTAAATATGCATTCTTTCCTTGATCATGTGTTCCTTTTATGGAACTTAAATCACTAACTATAGATAATAGGAGTCAATTATGATAGAAATAGATCATATAGAACATGTGGTGAAAATAAAGAATGATACTATGTTAGATACATCAAGTTTTTATGATCTTAAAATGGAAATAGGACATAGGGATCATGTTGTTTCTCGAGGTTCTAATTTGATTTAATTTCTATAATTATATTAAATTGAAAGTGATACATGCTCATAATTAAGAAATATCATACAAAATCATGTTCATTATGATAAATTTAGTTAAAAAATTGAAATGTACCTATTATAATATTAACATAGATATATTGGATCCTTAAATCGTTATTATAGAAGCCTTTGAATTTTTTTCTTTTGAATATTTAAATAAAATTTTCAAATAATCAAACATATAGTGATTATATGGTCTCAAAGACATATAAAAAAATGGTTAAAGGTTGGAAAATTAATATATGACCATCTAATGGTTTATGAAGTTTGATTATTATCAAAAATATCCTATATGTATATCAAAAAGGGAATAAAAAATATGGTAATGTGATAATATGCACCTTCAAGTTGTGGAAAAACATAGAACGCGTTTTTGTCATAAAAATATAATAATAAAAATAATAATTAAAAAATATGGTTTGTGGACAAGAATCCCATTCCACAACTATTTTCCCCCTCATTTACTAGAGTGTGATACTGTGCATGACCCATGCCTCATAAAGGGTAATACATTTAATTTTTTAATTAAAAATTCCAAAAATTACAACATGAAGTTACAAGGAACATTCAGGTGTTAAAGTGGATCGGAAACCCAGGAATGCTCCTTGCCCTACCACACTAGCGGTCCAAAATCCCAAATAGCTATACTTGAACTGTTTAAAGTTATATCTCACCCTCTTTCTCCAAAAAACCACCCCATTCACATTTAAACCTCCCAGACCCCATTTTAGGTCTAATTGAACCCAAAAATTACCGAAATACCCCAGAAAGTATTTTAACTATTTAGATTAAAAAAAAATATTTCAGAGCCTATGTTTTATGTTTATTAATGATTAATTTTTTTATTTTAATTCTAAAAGCCCTAAATTAAATTTTTATTAATGAAGAAAAATATAAGGGAATTTTCCCATGTCCACACTAACTAACTGAGTATTAAACTTCCCACTAAGATGATGACACCGTATGACAGTCACACTATTTTGGTTGTTTGATACCATGTTGAATATGAGTAATTATTTATTATTCACTATTAATGTGGTGTGTATTGTCTAATAATAAGTCAAGAGCGAGCCATTTATGTTTTGGATTTTTTTTAATTTATTCATGGAATTTAAGTAATTAGATTTTATAAGTAATTATTTAATTTTATTCCCTGATGATTTTTTTAGACCCTGCAACTATAAATTAATAGGGTCTAACTTTTAAATGATGGATCCATTAAATTTTATTCATGTATCCTTATTTTCCTACACTTTCATGTGAGTAAACATTTTAAATATTTTGTATTGTAGTTAGCATGGAACTAACCAATAAAATGATAATATGGTTTATGGGAATTGTAATTTGAGTCTGGAAATGACTCTTATAATACTTTTAGAGTCACAGTTGATCCACCATTCACTCTATCAATTATCTAGTAGAAAATACCTCATGATCACATGAATTTTTATTTAATTTTTTTCATTAATTATAAATTATTTTCAAAATGTTTCATTTATAGATGAACACATAGAATAATTAGAAAAAATTCATATATAATTGAATAAATGTTTGATGAATGTTTTCTATTTATGGACATTCAATGTTATGAACATAGTAAAAAATTAATGAACATGATATACATGAACTGATTTAGGACATAAAAAATAAATAAATTCAAAAATCCCTCAATGTAAATATTAAATAAAAAATAACTTCCTATTGATGTGTTGGAAAAAAACAATTGTTGAGGTTTACCGTAAATTTTTTGTTTTGGGTACCTCCTCATATATGGTGATTCTAAAAATAATTTTGGTTTGACATAATTAAAATTAGAATTAGAGAAATACACATGGATAACATGGTGTAATTGTATAGATAACTATTGAGTGAATCAAAGTCAAATGTTCATAAGAGATGGGAATGTAGTTAATATTGAAAGGATTTAATAGTTAATTCATTTCCCTTGTCAAAGTTAAACATTGGAATCTCAAAATATTTTGGATTTATACCTGAAACATTGAAGATTATTTTATTGATGCTTTCCCTCCAAAATATCCAGGTGACTGAATATTTTGTAATAAATATCTTAGGGATATTTGGATTTGGATAAAATACTTGTACATATTTAATATTAGAAAATATAAAATGGTTTAAAAAATAAGTAATCAGGACACAATTATTACTATAATAATGTTTTATTTGGAAGAAATATTGAATTAATATTACAAAAACAATGCAATAAATTTTGGAAAAATAACATGTCCTATCTATCACTTATTTACATAATGGGTATAGACACATGCATAGAGTACTATGATACAAAATGAAATTATATATGAAAATATTCTTATCTACTTTATGAGCCACTTAAATTATTATATGATGTTTAAAAGGAACTGTAGTGGAGAAAGATGGTTGATTAATTTTATATTTACATCATAAGCTCATGTTATTTTTTTGAAATATTTATAGAATATGAATGAGTACATAGATTTTTACTATATGTTATCTAATCTACAAGAATATTAAGAGGTGAATGTGAATCAAGAAATAAATAAAATTATCATTTGGATAAGCAAGTGTAAATTGAAATACTGAATCTGGGTTTAAACTCATATTCTTTAGATGATAAGTTATATTGAATAATTGGAAAAGTTATGATTTAGGATGAAATATGATCTTTCAATATTTTTCATTCTATCTTCCTTATTACTGTGTTAGTAAAGTTTAATTAGAAACTAAAAAATGAATAATATGGATATATTTTTTCAATATATTTTTGTATATGGTTCACCAATAATATAATAACATAAATAATGATAAATATTTATTTATTATTTTAAACAAGGAGAAAAATAACAAAAAATTATTCCATTAGAAATTTTAATTCCAAAAAAACCATTGTAATATTTTTCTATGAAATAGTTATTAATCAGGGATAGCATCAAACTTTATGATATTTTTTCAAACATGGAAATAATTTTCATAGCAATATGAATTTCATATTATTTATGATAATTCACTAAAAAACATTTACATTGATTGTATTCATCGTTACATGTAATATTTGTGGTTATACTATTTGGATATTAGATAAAAATGGTGATAGATACATTTATATCCAAATACATGAACCATGGGTGTTTATATATGTTACAATTAAGTAGTGAAAAATCATGTGTTTGATAGATCTTGATTCATATGTTATCTAAATAATGTCATAATATCACATTTCCAAATTAAAAATTTCTCAGTTTTGAAATCTATTATTTAAGTACCCAAATCTAGTGAGATGATTGAGAAAGAGTGGGGATAATCATTGAAGCCATTTTTTGTAATTTTTTTTGAAATAAAATTTTAGACTAGATAAGATATCAATACTATCATTCTCAATTGTCACACACTTTCTCGTATGAATGATAATGATATCCACGAAATTACATGAGGATTTATGAGTTTCAGTATGTATAAGAGATCAAAATCTATTCCATGTTTTGACATGGTATCAGATGTACATCTCTACTATAAATCAATATGAGTATGAGTAAAATTTATATCCTAAAAATATTGATAGACAATATACTAGAATTCTTGGTTCACTAATGAATACCAAAACTACATCCTGACAGGTTATTTAGACTAGAATCCCAAAGATGAATTTATCTCAAAAATTAATTTGTATATCTGATGATGGATGCTTTTTAATTTCTCCAGATATTTCTTCAAATGTAACAACCAAATTCTTTCCCCCAACAAAAAAATTATTCCTATTTTATTTTATTGTTTTTGGTGTCATCCTTATTTTTCTTCAAATATTTTTTCTTTGGTATTCCATGTGTCTACATCAAATTTTGCAACATATATTGAAAATATGCCTTCAAAATATACTAGTTGAGTATCCAACTCTGTACTATTCATATCTAGCACACTAAATGTAGATCCTAAAAGATTTTTATATTCTCAAAACTGAATTCATGGGATCAATGAATTTAAAATCCCCATAGCCTATTCACTTTAGTCACATCTTGTTCTCCTTTAAATTTATTACTTATTCAACAAAATTTTTTATCTCTTCTCAGACTCAATATCTTCTACCTATATTTATTTTTTTTATTCAATGTGAATTATTTCTTTTCTATGTCTATATTACAATTTTTTCATATGAGGATCCTTATTTTCTATTTAGAATCCACTTAAAATTTTCATTGAATTAATATATCCCCATAACATGATTTCTCTCATATTAATTTCTCACCAATTTGTACACATGGAGCTAGCCTCTATCTTTTTTGTTTGGAATTCCAAAAATTACATTTTACATTTAAGAATATAGTTAAAATTATATAACACTACACCTTATATCACATTAATAATAAATTTTAAAATAAATGTTTTTGTGAGATACTGAAATACCCATCAGTAATCTCTTATTCGATTCTATTAGATTATCCCCAACTCCAAATTTCATCATCATTATCATGGAATAAAGAAGATTCTACATTAAATCTATATATTAATCACATTATAACCTTCATGTGATTAGGGAACATAAAAATAGATTAACATAATCCCTTATTAATATTCCTCAGAATATACAATTATTTAAAACTCAAATTTTCATTCATTATAATTCACAAATTTTAACTAATTGTTGGACATTTATTAGAATCTACGTCAGTTATATATAAAAAAAATTGACCGATGCATATATTTTAATGAATCATACTCTTTGTATTATGAAACATTCATAGATTTAATTTAATCAACCCACCATCAAATATATTACACATAGCTTTCCTTGATTCATATGCACCTTCCAATGACTTATACTTAGATTTCATTTGTTGTACACATATGCAATATAAAAAAATGAATCACATAATTTGAATAATGACTGTTATATTATTTTTCCTTAGTCATTAATTTATTAATATTAAAACCATAACTCCAAATTTCATATTATTTTCAAATAGACATATGATGTATTTATGTCATCTCATGGAATTCTCAAATAACTCAAGTAACCTTTAAAGATCATCCAAATAATCTTCATTAAATGGATGAATCTTCTTCCCATATTTGTTTATTAATATAGTCATTAAATCACACAAACTAATTACAAACTTCCAAACTATTTAAAAAATAATATTTAATATACTTTCCAACTTATCACTATTTTGTTACATGGTGATCAGATCACCAATGTCCTAATGATGAAGCTACTACTTTAATCTATCTACCATATTTCTACATGACGTCATAACTAAAAAAATAATTGATTATGGTATTACCTTCGATGAATCTTTGAACATTTACAAAACATATTGATAGACTCGTCACATGATAGTATGCATACTTATAAAAAAAATAAAAAATTATATTGGGGTCAATAATCTCACCATTAATTTTTTTTAAATACCATAAAATATCTATTTGTCAATATAGGTTAAAGATAGATCCATTTCAATCATCTAATTATTTATATTAAATACCAATAAATATAGAATTGCATCCCAATCATATTCAAAAAATTTCTTTGGTTCTCAAAAGAACTTAATATCACAATTTTATTTAAAACCAAAACATCTTTAGATTCATAGGGATGGATAACTTCACATTCAAAGAAATGAATTTTTTTTAGAAAAATATATGCCAATTTCAGATAAACTAGAGGGATTTCAATAAAGCATCATTTTTTCTATTAATCAGTTTTGCATGTGATACTATTACCACTTCATCATATTTTGGGTAAACTGTTGGAAAGATTTATAAAGAAACGAGTCTCCCACTCATCTTTATCTGACCCTAAAAAATAGTTCATAGGGAAGGCGTAAATACCTCCCTCATATTAGCTTACACGTTAACCAAAATTCCCCTTTAAAAACGCAATTTTTATTATAAAAAAATTATTGGGGGGTATTGTTGGAATATGTCACCTTTTAGTTTTTAAGGTATCTATAGAAATTCCAAATTTCACGAATTAATATTCGTTTCGTAAGATACACTTCATTTATTATCCCACTCAAGGGACACACTCACTCTTTCATGGTGCTTTATTTTCATTAGGAATATATAGTGATAGTGTATTTATTATTTTTTACAGCTGCTAAAAACTCATATAGATTCCCCTTAAAATTTTATCCTATATTTCCACACATGGGAGTTAAATAAAAAAGGTTATGGGAATAATAATTTGGTATTATTTAACATTAATTTTATAAAAATGTTTTAGAGTTTCCCATCAACTAAGATTGTCCATGATTTTCAGTTATATCTCAGGATGAGCTATTAATTCCTCCTTTAATATATTTTTCCTTGAGTTACTATTGATTGCATGGACTCCTAATTTATTTTATAAAAATCCATGTGCGACTAAATATTCCTAATGTGAGAAATAAATTCACATTCTTTATTAGATAATTTAAAATTATTATTCATCACTTTATCATGAGTCTGCAGAAATTATGAACTATTTTTTAATTCTATACAAGTTTTTTAATCTTTCTATATATAAGTTATTTTATATTCCCTCTAGTCATCGAATTATCACATTCCCTCTCCATTAATTCCTTACAACAATATCTGTACTATCTATAATGCTTATGTTTCATCATTTTCTTTTAATCATTCATGGATCCAAAATATTGTAGAGTCTATTTAATAATCATTATCATGAAAAAAATCATTATAGTGATCTTTTTGGTGATATAATACATGGAATTAGTTCATATAATCAAATTTATTTTTAATTTATAAACTTGTTCAATTCTAAAAAATAAGCAACTTCTTCAAAAGACTACCAATTATCCTCACAAACTACCTCTCCATATTTCTGGATTTTTCAACTTGATTTATTCCATATTCATGGAGTGAAATGTAGTATAATAATTTGTATGAACTATTAACAAATCATCTATATCCCCATAGGTATATTTTAAATATTAATCATCATGGATATTTATTGTTATTGTAACACCCCAAGATTTCATAGTATGTTATTTTATTAATGTAATTCAATATCTTGAACTACGTGTAACACTAAGTTCAAGCACACCACGACATACCAAACTAGCCACTCAAAAGTGGTTATGAATAGTATTAACTAAAATTTGAACTTTATATAATCTTTATAATTATAGAATCCATATAATGATTTTCTTAGACATAAGGAAAAAAATCATTTTTTCAGAAAAAACAAGTATTTTTAAAAAAAATGCAATTATACCACCTTTAAATGGAGAACCCTTTTTAAATTCAATATTTGTAACTTTTATATTTTAAATTTGACAGAATAAAATTTTTCTTTTGAATCGGTACATATGAATTTAGTTTCAATAAATTTTTGGACTTTTTTTATAACTTTAATATTTGGGTGAATAGTGAAATATGCTATATTTTAACTGAAAACAACATTTTTAATCAAAATAATTTTTACTAATAAATTATAAATTTTAATGATTTGGAAGCATAAATAGATTATATATTTTCCATTTAATCCACTTTTATTAAATGGAAATAATTTCACTTTGAAATTGATCATAAACAAGTATCAATCTTTTGTTAGTTATAATTTTTTTAAAAACACGCATTTTGGTTTTGACAATGAGAATTTGTTTTAAATTAATAAATGAAACTTCAAGGTTTTTAATTGGGTAAAATATAATAATTTTTTGAATTCAGAATATCAAAATTATCTTAGGGTGAAATTTTGTTATTTTTCTAAAAACATTCAATTTTTTATGGATAGTCCAAACATTGAGTTATAGTTTAAAACCAAATTTTTTATTTAAATAATTAATTATTTATTTTTAAATTTATTTTAGGTCAAAATAAATACATAATTCCTATATATGTTCAATGTAATTCATTGGAGTTAGTTTATAATAATTTTAGAAATATAGAAATTTTATTAAACTTTTATCCTCTTTTACACACCTCCTAGGAGCATTTGAAAATTTACATAAAATATAATTTTACCTCTTCTGTGAGTTGAATTTAGAAAATCCGAGATACACAGTTGATATTAGTAAGTTAAATGTGGTTCAATGAGATGAAAATAATTTTTGGTGAATAGTAACTTTTGGCTTTTATTTACCACGATTACAAGTAAATATGGTAATTAAATGTAAAATTGATATTATTATTACCCTAACACATGTCCTAATTCTATTGGATAAGTATAATTCAATGAAAAATATCCTTTGTAATAATATATGTTCCTTTAGGTCCGCTTGGATTAGATTAGGACATTTATTATTTTTTAATTTAACGAAGTGTTAAATGTGTTAAATTCAATGTTTAATAACTTAACCATTTTTAATATAGGGTTTAAAAAAAGATAAATTCGACAGTAAATATTAATTTTAGAGCTACAAATATTTCCTACATAATGGTATATTATTTGTATTTTTTATACATTAAATAACTTAATTTATTTATGACATAATGATGACGGAGTAATTACCTTAATAATGAAATATTAAAATAATTGATATTATAAATATCCAAATAAATGTAATTTTAGACTTTTAATGAATGACACTAATTTTATAGGTTAATATGACATGTTAGTATTGAAAATATGAATTTTTTTCGAAGTAATAAATTTTTGAGGACTTTAAAAAAATCATTTATTAAATAATGTCAAAATTGACATAAATGAGTTTTTAAAACAAATACAATATTATCAGTTGATATAATAATACTAAAAAAATATGGTTCTGCCAAAATACTTAAATAATGATAGTTTAATCATTAATGAACAACTTGGGGTTATCTTGAAATAATATAGTATGTTTATTAATCATATAATAAAAAAATACCAAGAGACATGGTAAATGTCACACTATTTAACTAAGAGTTAAATCTAAATGATAAGGTTAATATAGTGAAATAAATTTGTCTAAAACCTATTTTATGAGTGGTTTGAGTGCCTTACCCACCTTACTCTTTAAATTATTCATTTTGGAGCCATTATAAACCGAAAATGATTTTTTTATAAAATAATATTTCTAGATTTTCCTTAGGTTCCCCACACACCTCTTATAAAAGGGAACTCCACCTTCCCTCATGTTCACACCTTCCAAGCATTTTGGTTCGGCCAACCTCGGCCGAAATACCCTCTCAACATTCCTCCCTTCATCCTAGAGGCCTTCCTTTAGTCATAATTCCATCCTAATGATCCCTTTTGATCAAATAAAAAGAAAGAACCCAAAGAAGAGGTAAATGTTTAATCACCTCTTTCAAGTTCCTTTCTTCTTCAACTTCCTCATTCTTTGTTGTTTCCATTATAAATTAATAACTATAGTATATTATATATACTGTGATGTTATTATAAATATGGTACAACCATATTCATTATTATATCCATCATTTGAATGACATGTCACCATACGTGCGTACGTATGGCTTACCGTCTCTACGTCGTTGTGTAATTGTTATTCAATACATTATTATTTGGATGGGTATAATAATGATGTGTAATTTATGTAAATAATAAATATAACATGATAATTATTCTGTATATATATGATATAAACACCAATTATATATTATTTTATCATCAAATGAATGATATTGTAGCTCGTGCATACGTACAGATTACCGTCTCCACGAACATGATGAGATTTATTCCCCATCAGAATCCATTGCAGACAAATTTTCATTAAATTATTAGAAATATAGTTTAAAGACTTATTATCATTATGAATATGAATAAGATACATCCTATCCATAACAAACATTACTTATGTAACAAATCATTTAAAGGAAAACAAATCATTTTACACATGAAACGATGATAATACTAAGATATTATTAACAAATAAATGTTAAAAGATCATATATGATATCATATTAATGTATATGATTTTAGTATAAAATAATAAAAATTATTTCACCATTATACATGAGTTTAACCTACCCTTAACCAATGAAAAGTACAAGGTAAGGGTTAATTTCACAATCTATTTATTATCCGAGGTTGTTTTTAAGTAAGTATATACTGGGACATATTTATTATTTATGCCCATGTATCATAAAAGAGTTTTCAAAGGGATTATTTTTAAGGTACTTTTTTACAAAATCATAATTTTAAATGTTTTAAATATTTATTCTTCTAAATCATTCTCATTAATTTACATGTTTTCAAAATGATTTTTAAGGATTTATTTATATGGACAAGAATGTTTTTAAAAAGTTAATTCCATTCAAAAGTTTCAAAGTGGGGTGGAAAAATTGGAATCAAAAATGAATTTAAATGTCTTCCTTACTAAATTTTGTGACTTTTAAATGTTTTTTTGAAAAATATATATTTCTCTCAAAGATTTGTACAAATTATTTTCATCTATATCAACATCCTGTGATGGATTTTAAACTTGATTGAAGTTGATTTATTATGATAAAAAACTTACATATTGTATTGAATGTTTTTTGATATTTTTTACTGTGGATGTGTTATTTTTATACCATTCATGGTTTGTGGATAAAGTATTTAAATTTTATATGCTAGTTTTATTACGAATGTTTATGTTATGTTTAAAACTTTTCACATGATGAATTCATTGGACTTAGTAAGTAACAGGTGGAGCCCGCTATATCTCCTCAATGAGTCAGTATGTCTAATGAGACAAACTAGTGTCTTGGCACAAGGCATTGACGAATTATTATTTGTATTCTTGGCACAAGGCCTTGACTATGTGGTTATGAAACTCTGGCATTATGCATTCCATCATTATGAAAGTGGCTAGTGATATTTCATGTGATTATTCGACTAGTAGAATATCCATGTGAATAAGTAAATGGATTGATTTGATTTTTTATTGGGCATATTATGCTGAAGTTCTAGTTTAAAAGATTTTTGTTTATTTATTATACATTACCTTAAATGTTTATGCTTATTTATGAAAAAATATGCTATGTTGTTATCCTTACTGAGCATCTGAGCTCACACCCTTCTTTGTTTTAATTTTCCCAGGATGTGAAGAAGTATATTATGACTGACCTGTAGGGATAGTCTATGGGATCGTAGTGTTGTCTATGAAAACAATGCTATTGTATTTTTCCATTTTACAATGTTAAGTAAACCTTATGAATGTATCTAGTACTTCCAAGGAAACTAAACTAATCGGTCTTTAGAGACTTTATCTTTTGTGATCATGCTAATGATAGGTAATAATGCACCGACTCTGGGCTTCTGGTGTCATGGAGTTATAGATGGTATCAGAGGAAGTTTAGTACAATCCTTAGAATCTAAATTTAGAAAAACTCTGATTAGATAACATTACCATAAGATATTCTTTGAGGATTAGTGTAGAATAACTTCCTAGAATTTTGTTAATGTAGAGATTTTGTGTATTTTACATTAAATACATCCCTGTATGGATACAAGTAGGTAGAGGCGGCTCTGTCATAGATGTACATAGGGGTAAAACCCGAAAACACTGCTTTGAGCTAGACCCGAACAGAAACTGGTGCACGACAATGGGCCATACTGCACTCTTGGATACGACACTCCCGAGGGATATGATTAGGAAAATTTTTATATTCTTTAGAAACCATTAGGTAGGGTTTATGAGTATATACTTCCTCAATGAAAATGTATTTATGATTATGGATTATATCCATAAACTGTTCAATTTGTTTTCTGTTTTACAAGTTTGGAATTATGAATTACAATTCATAAACTGACCTAGTGTGCCCATTGTTTAGAAATGGCTCCTGGTAGAAGGAATGAGAACTCCATCAATACGTATGATTCAAAGAGTAAGAAGGAAAATATCTTTCATGGTATTTAGCCAACATTTAGAAGGGAAATATTCTGCCATGTATTCTCAACATATGAAGAAATAATATCATGTGTTAATAAGATAAGTAATGAATTCTTTGTGTCCTATGGATTTGAAGGGAATTAATAGAATAAAAGGATGGTTAAGAAAAATAAGGATAAAGAGAAGAAGGGAAAGAAGGATTTTCCCATATGTGATAAATGTGGAAAGAATCAGCTTGGTAATTTCTTGAATGGAATGAATATTTGTTATAAGTGGGAAGAAAAAGGTTTCAAATGTAAAGTTCTTCATCTACAAGGTGTTGGGACACTATGCGAATCAATGTCCCAGTTATCAGAGTATACGATAAATGATGCTATTAGATAATTATTAAGTTATGATACTGCCTCAAATGAAGAGGAATTACTAGTGTTTTTATGTTATTATTATAGAATTATTTAATTTGAGTGTTATATCAACAATATACTAGTTATATGAATTATAGAAATAAATAAGGATTATACTGCAGTACTATTGTATTGAGGATTTGAGATTATATGGTTCTAGGAAAAGTGACATAATAGTAAGATTCACTTTTTGAAAAAATACATGGTTGAGGGAAATGTAATTTTAATATAGTCTTGATAATGAGGAAGTGATTTCGGAATAATAGATGGTTGATTTGGGTAAATTTTATTGGATATTCTTCACATCCTCAGAACTTATTAATAGTTTGTTTATTTCATCATTGTTGGAATATTCAATATTTTTTTATATAATGGAATATATACAATATTATATATAAGATAATGGATCATGAATGTAATCAATAAGGTTTTATGGTAATTCAGTGTGTTACCATGTTTTAAAATAATACATGATGAAGGATTAACATTTTATTAAATGTAAAAAAGGATCTTCATTGTGTTTAACTTCCTTATAAGTTTTGGACTATGAGTTTTGTTAGAAGTATTTTGGATAATTCTGATGGTTGGAGTTGATTAAGTTCGATATTGGATACTATTGTTAAGGTTATTTTTGGATTTTTTTTAAAATGGAAAACACACATACCATGTGACAACCATCGCACAGGACAAAGCTGTGGGAATCGAAACCACAACCATAATGCAATTGGGATTTTCACCTACCACTGGACTACGTGAAGTCCCGAGATTGTATAATGTAGTGTCTTTTTTTAAAGGGTCTGATAGGTGAATTTTAAATTCATTTTTGGAACCCTATATGAATAGGATAAATAAATATTTTTTATGTTCTATTATCTTTTAGAGTGATAGATGAGTTTATGGTAGAAATTAGTTACAGGATGGAACTCTACTTGTCATGTATATATTTTTCCTTTTATTATTTTATGTAGAAAATAATTCTTAAACTTTAGTTAAGGGATATTAAAACTAAAAATGTGTTATCCTAATACCTAATGTTTTTTTACCGATGGTATTTTAAATCATCATAAATTGATGGCTTTGTGGACCTCAATTCTACATTTTTTGTGACTGATGACCTCAATCACTCCCTGTAAATATTTACATTTTCGTCCAATTATGTGTCCCTAATTTCCATCAATGTTCTCCTAATCGAGACAATAATATTTTGGTGACTTTTTAATTCCCCTTTTCCTCATATTAGGTTTAAATTTTATTAACCCAATTTCCGATGTGGGTTTTCCCAGAAATGTATTTTCTATTTTCAACCTTTTATTTTTGAAGAACAATTTCAAATTGTGAGGATGAAATTTATTGAAGTAGGGAAGAATGTAACAACCCAAGATTTCATAGTATGTTAATTCTTCAAAGTAATTCAATAACATTCACTACACGAAACACTGAGTTCAAGCGCACCACGACTTACCAAACTAGCCATTCAAAAGAGGTTATGAATAGTATTAACTAAATTTTGAACATTATATAATCATTATAATTATAGAATCCATATTATGAGTTTCTTGGAAATAATGAAAAAATCATTTTTCTCAAATAAAAGAAGTATTTTTTGAAAAATGCAATTTTACCGCCTTTTAATGGCGAACCATTTTGAAATGAAATATTTGAAACTTTTTTTAATTCAATTTGGAAAAATAAATTTTTTATTTAGAATTGGGACATTAGAATTTAGTTTCAATAAATTTTTGTAGTTTTCCGGATAACTTTCATATTTGGGTGAATAGTGAAAAATGCTATATTTTAACTGAAAACAACTTTTTTTAATCAAAACAATTTTTAGTGTTAAATTATACATTTTAATGGTTTGGAAGTATAAATAAAATATATTTTTACCATTAAATATAATGATATTCATTGGAAATAATTTCACTTTGAAATTGAACATAAACAAGTATCAATATTTTGTTAATTAATATTTCATAAAAACATAATTTTTCGTTTTGACAACGGGAATTAATTTTAAATTAATTAATGTAACTTCAATGTTTTGAATTTGGTAATATAGACTTAATTTTCGAATTCATAATATCATAATTATCTTAGGGTGAAATTTTGGTAATTTTCTGAAAACATTCAATTTTTGATGAACAGTGAAAAACACTGAGTTATTGTTTAAAACTGACTTTTTTTAAAAATAATTATATATTTTATTTAAAATTATTTTATTTCAAAAAATATAAATAATACCTATATAATTTAAATGTAATTCATTGGAGTTAGTTTATAATAATTTTAGATATATAAAAATTTTATTGAATTTTTACAATATTTTACCCACCTCCTATGACCATTGGCAAATTTACAAAAAACATAATTTTACCTCTTCTATGAGTTGAATTTTAAAAATCCAAGAGACTCAATTTATATCAGTAAGTAAAGTGTGGTTCAATGAGATGAAAAAAAAATTTGGTGAATAGTAACTTTTGACTTATATCTACCATGGTTAAAAGTAAATAGGGTAATTAAAGGCAAAAATGATATTATCATTACCCTAACACATGTCCTAATTCTATTGAATAAGTATAATTTGACAAACAAATATCCTTAGGAATTACATATGATCCTTTAGGTCCACTTGGATTAGATTAGGACATTTATTATTTTTTAATTCCAAGAAGAGTTAAAAGTGTTAAATTCAAACTTTAATAACTAAACTAATTTTTATATAGGGTTACACATAATATAAATTCGACTATAAATATTAATTTTAAAGATAAAAGTATTTCCTACATAATGGTATATTATTTTTATTTTTTAGACATTAAATAATCTTATTTATTTATGACACAATGATGACGGAGTAATTACATTAATAATGATATATTAAAATAATTGATATTATAAATATCCAAATAAATATAATTTGAGAGTTATGATTAATTAAAATAATTTTATAGGTTAATATGACATGTTAGGATTGAAAATATGAATTTTTTTTTTAAGTAATAAATTTTTTAGGACTTTAAAAAAAAATCATTTATTAAATAATGTCAAAATTGACATAAATGAGTTTTTAAAACAATTACAATATTATCGGTTGATATAATAATACTAAAAATATAAGGTTCATCCAAAATACTTATATAATGAAAGGTAAATCATTAATGAACCACTTTAGGATCGATTGGAAGTATATAGTGAGTTTATTAACCATATAATATAAACATACAAAGAGACATGGTAACTGCCAAACTATTTAAATAAGAGTTAAATCTAATAGATAAGGCTCATATAGTGACCAAAACCTATCTAAAACCTATTGGTTTAGTGATTTGCATCCCATACCCACCTTAGGCTTTATATTATTCATTTTGGATCCATTAGAAACCGAAAATGATATTATTATAAGATAATTTTTTAAACTTTTCCTAAGGTTCCCCTCACACCTCTTATAAAAGGGCATTCCCCCTTCCCTCAAGTTCACACATTCAAAGACATTTAGCTTGTCCAAACAGTGCCCAAATACCCTATCAACTGTCCTCCCTTTATCCTATAGGCCTTACTTTAGTCATAATTCCAACATAAGGATCCCTTTTGATCAAATCAAAAGGAAGAAGCCCAAGAGGAGGTAAATATTTTACCACCTCTTTGAAGTTCCTTTTTTTCAACATCATCTTTATTTGTTGTTTCTATTCTAAAGTAATAACTGCAGTATATTCTATATACTATGATGTTATTATCAATATGGTACAACCATATTCATTATTCTATCCATCCTTTGAATGAGATGTCACCATACATGCATACATACGGCTTACCATCTCCATGTTGTGGTGTAATTGGCATTCAATACATTATTATTTGGAGGGGAATAATAATGATGTGTAATTGATGTAAATAATAAATATAGCATGATAATTATTCTATAAATATGATATATCATCCAGTTACATATTATATTAACATCAAAAAAATGATATTGTTGCTCATGCGTACGTACAGATTACCATCTCCACGAACGCGATGAGATTCATTCACCATCGTAA
This sequence comes from Viscum album, assembly GCA_963277665.1. Lineage (NCBI taxonomy): Eukaryota > Viridiplantae > Streptophyta > Magnoliopsida > Santalales > Viscaceae > Viscum > Viscum album. The sequence goes on along the minus strand of OY728120.1, from coordinate 1,757,128,519 downwards.
TCCATTCAAGAAAAATTTTCATTAGATTATTAATAATAATGTTTAAAGACATAATATCATTCTAAATACGAATAAGATATATCTTATCCATAACAAACATTACTTATGTAACAAAGCATATAAAGGAAAACGAATCAGTTAACACCCAAAACAACGATAATAGTAAGATATTATTAACAAATCAATTTTAAAAGATAATATATGATATCATATTAATGTATATAATCCTAGTATAATTTAATAACAATTAATTCACCATTATACAGGAGGTTAACCTACCCTCGGCCAAGGAAAAGTACAAGGTAAATTATAATTTCATAATCTCATTATTATCTGAGGTTGTTTTTACATAAGTATCTACTGGGACATATTTATTATCCATGTCCATGTTTCATAAAAGAGTTTTCAATGGGATTATTTTTAAAGTACTTTTTTACTAAAACATTATTTTAAATGTTTTAAATATTTATTCTTCTAAATAATTCTCATTAATTTCCATGTTTTCAAAATGGGTTTTAAATATTTATTTATATAGACATGAATGATTTTAAAATGTTAATTCCTTTCGAAAGTATCAAAGTGGTATGGGACACTTTAATTCCAAAATTTCTTTCAATGTCTTCCTTTCTAAATTTTGGTACTTTTAAATGTTTTTTTGAGAAATGGATATTTCTCTCTAATATTTTTACAAATTATTTTAATCTATATCAACATCCATTGATGTATTTTAAACATGTTTGAAGATGATTTATTATGATAAAAAATGTCCATATTGTATTGAAGTTTTTATGATATGTTTGACTTCGGATGTGTTATTTTTATACAATTCATGGTTTATAGATAAAGTATTGACATTTCATATTCTAGTTTTAATAATAATGTTTATGTTATGTTTAAACCTTTTCACATGTGGAATGAATTGGACTTTGTAAGTGACGGGTGGAGCCCGCTATAGCTCATCAATGCATCTGTAGGTCTCATGAGACAAAATAGTGTCTTAGCATAAGGCCTTGACCAAATCTTATTCATATTCTTAGCACAATGCCTTGACTATGTGGTTATGAAATTCTGGCATTGTGCATTCCATCACTATGAATGTGGTTGTAGATATTGCATGTGATTATTAGACTAGTAGAATATCCATGTGAATAAGTAAATGGAATAATTTGATTTTATCATATCCATAATACGTTGAAGTTCAAGTTGAAAAGGCATTTGTTTTATTCATTTACATTGCCTTAAATTTTTATGCTTATTTATAAATGTTTCTATTATATTTTTATCCTTACTGAGCATCTGAGATCACCCCTTTCTATGTTTAATTTTTCCCAGGATACAAGGAAGTATATTATGACTGACTAGCAGGGATAGTCTATTGGATCTTAGTGTTGTCTATGGAAGCAATGTTGTTGTATTTTTCCAATTTACGATGTAATGTAACCCTTATTAATGTATCTATTAATTCCAAGGCTACTAAACTAATCTGTAATTGAAGACTTGATCATTTGTGATAATGGCAATGATAGGTAATAATGCACCGACTTTGGGTTTCTGGGTTCGAGACGTTACAGTTGGTATCAAAGGAAGTTTATTAAAAACCTTGAAATATAGATTTATATAATCTCTGATTAGAGCACATTAACCTAAGATAGACTTTGAGTATTATATAGAAGAACTTCCTAGAATTTTGGTAATGTAGTTATTTTGTTTATTTTCCAAGAAATACATCCCTTTCTGGATACGACCATGTAGAGGCGGATTTGGAACAGATGTAACTAGGGTTAAAACCCAAAAACACCACTTTGAGCTAGACTTTAACCGGAACTAGTGCACAATAACGGGCCTTCCTTCACTCTTGGATATGAAACTACCAAGGAATATGCTTAGTAAATTCTCATCTTATTTACAAACCATTAAGAAGGGTTTATGAGTATATACATCTTCAAAGAAATCATATTTATGATTATGGATTATATCCATAAACTGTTCAATATATGTTAACTATTTTACATGTTTGGATTTATGAATTGTGATTCATAAACTGACCTAGTGTATTCAATTATTTAGAAATGGCACCAGGTATAAGGAATGAGAACTCCATCAATACGTATGATCCAAAGAGTAAACATGATCATATCATTCATGGTATTAAGCCAACATTTAGAAGGGAAATAGTCTCCCAAGTATTCTCAACATGTAAAGAAATAATATCATTTGTTAATAAGATAAGTAAATAATTCACTGTGTACTATGCCTTCAAAGGGAAGCAAGAGAGGAAAAAATGGTAGAGAGAAAGATGGATAAAGAGAAGAGGGGAAAGAAGGATTTTCCCATATGTGATAAATGTGGAAATAATTACCTTGGTAAATGCATTAAGGGAATGAGAGTTTGTTATAAGTATAGAGAAATATGTTTCAAATGTAAAAAGATTCATCTACCAGGCATTAGGACACTACACGAATCAATGTACCAGTCATCAGAGTTTACCGTAAATGATGCTATTGGATAATAATCATGTTAGGGTACTACCTCAAAAGAAGAGTATTCACTAGTGTTCTTATGTTGTTATTATAGAATTATTTTATTTGAGTTTTTTATCAATAATATACTTGTTATATAAATTATGGAGATAAATAAGCATTGTATTGCCGCACTATTTTATTGAGGATTTGAGATTATATGGTTCTATGAAGAGTGACTTAAAGTAAGCTTCACTTTTTGGAAAAATACATGGTTGAAGGAAATTTTATTCTTAATATAGTCTTGATAATGATGTAGTGTTTTAAGAATAAGAAATGGTTGATTTGGATTAATTATATTGGATATTCTGGACTTCCTTGGAACTGGTTAGTAGTTTTTTTATTTCATCATTGTCGGAATATTCAATATTTTTGGATATGAGGAATATATCCAGTATTATATAAAGTATAAGGGATAATTAATGTAATCAATAAGGTTTTATGGTAATTCAGGGTGTTTCTGTGTTTTAAAATTATACATGATAAAGGTGTTCACATGTTATTACATGGAAAAAAGGATCTTCATTGGGTTTAATTTCCTTATAAATTTTGGACTGTGTGTTTGGATAGAAATATAATGGATAATTCTAAAGGTTGGAATGGATTAATTTTGAAATTGGATACTATTGTTAAGGTTATTTTTGGATTTTTATAAAAAGGACAACACATAGACCATGTGATAACCCATTGTGTTGGACAAAGCTGTGGGAATCGAACCCACAACCATAGTGCAATTGGGATTTATCGCCTACCACTAGAATAGATGAAGTCCTTGGATGGTATAATGTAGTTTTTTTAAAGGGTCTGATAGGTGAATTATAAATTCCTTATTGGAACCCTATACGAATAGTATAAATAAAATATTTGTTAGGTTCTATTATCTTTTAGAGTGAAAGATGGGTTTGTCATAGAAATTAGATAAAGGATCGAACTCTACTTGTCATGTATATATTTTCTCTTCTCTTATTCTATGATGAAATTAATTCTTAAACTTTAGGAAAGGGATCATAAAACAAAAAATGTGTTATCCTAATACCTAATGTTTTTTGGAATAGATGATATTTTAAATCATCATAAATTGATATCTTTGGGGCCCTCAATTCTACAATTGTTTAGAATTGATGACCTAAATCACTATCTATAAATATTTTCATTTTCCTCCAATTATGTGTCTCTAATTTCCACCAATGATCTCTTAATAATGATCAGAATTTGGTGTTCACATTTTCTTTCCCCTTTTCTTCTTATTACGACTAAAGTTTATTAACCCAATTTCAGATGTAGGTTTTCCCAGAAAGGTACTTTCTATTTTTGATCTTTTATTTTCTATGATCAATTTCAAATTGAAAGCATGAAATTTATTGTATTAGGTAAGAATTTTACACCCCAAGAATTCACAGTACGTTATTTCTATAATGTAATTCAATAACTTGCACTATAGCCAACACTGAGTTCAAGCGCACCACGACTTACCATACTAGCCATTCAAAAGAGGTTATGGGTAGTATTAACTAAAATTTGAACATTATATAATCATTATCATATTATAATCCATATTAATAGTTTCTTAGACATAATGAAAAAAATAAATTAATTTTTTCAGATAAAAGAAGTATTTTTTTAAAAAAATGCAATTTTACTGCCTTTTATGGGCGAACCCTTTTTAAATTCAATATTTGAAACTTTTTTATATTCAACATGAAAAAATAAACTTCTTCTTTAGAATCAATACATAATAATTTAGTATAATAAATTTTTTGTGTTTTTCTGATAACTTCCATATTTGGGTGAATAGTGAAAATGCAATATTTTAACTAAAAACAACTTTTTTTAATAAAAATAATTTGTAGTGTTAAATTATACATTTTAATGGTTTGGAAGTAGAAATAGATTATATTTTACCATTTAATCTAATTTTATTCATTGGAAATAATTTTACTTTGAAATTGATCATATACAAGTATCAATCTTTGTTTGTTATTATTTTCTTAAAAACACGCTTTCTGGTTTTGAAAATGGAATTAATTTGAAATTAATAAATTAACCTTATATGTTTTGAATTTCTAAATAGAATTAATTTTTGAATTCAGGATATCAAAACTCTCATAGAGTGAAATTTTACTATTTTCTGAACACTTTCAATTTTTGTTAAATAGTGAAAAACACTGAGTAATTGTTTAAAACTGACATTTTATTAAATAATAATTTATTTCATTTAAATTTATTTTTGGTAAAAATAGATAAATAATACCTATATATGTTCAATTAAATTTTTGGTGTTAGTTTATAATAATTTTAGATATATAAATATTTTATTGAAGTTTTTTACCGTCTTTTATCAACCACCTAGGAGCATTTGTAAATTTACATAAACATAATTTTACTGATTCAATGAGTTGATTTTGAAAATCCGAGGAACACGGTTGATATAAGTAAGTAAAATGTTGTTCAAAGAGATGAAAATATTTTTTGGTGAATAGTAGCTTTTGACTTTTATTTACCATGGTTAAAAGTAAATAGGGTAATTAAAAGTAAAAATAATATTATTATTACCCAAAAACACATGTTCTAATTCTATTAGATAAGGGTAATTCGACCAAAAATAACCGTAGGAATAAAATATTATCCATTAGTTCCACTAGGATTAGATGAGAAATTTATTATTATTTAATTCAATGAAGAGTTAGAAGTGTTAAATTCAATGTTTAATAACTAAATAATTTTTAATATAGGGTTACCATAAGATAAATTCGACTATAAATATTAATAACAAGATAAAAATATTTCATACATAATGGTATTTTTTTTATACATTAAATAATTTAATTCATTTATGACACAATGATGACGCAGTAATTACCTTAATAATAAAATATTTAAAATAATCAATATTATAAATATCCAAATAAATGTAATTTTAGAATTTTGATGAATTAAAATAATTTTTTAGGTTAATATGACTTGTTAGGATTGAAAATATGAATTTATTTCGAAGTAATAAATTTTCTAGGACTTTAAAAAAATCATTTATTAAATAATGTCAAAATTGACATAAATGATTTTTTAAAACATATATAATATTATTGGTTGATATAATAATAATAATAAATATATTGTTCTGCCAAAAGACTTATATAATTATAGGTGTATCATTAATGAACCATTTGGTGTTTTATTGGAATTATATAGTAAGTTTAATGACCATATAATATAAAAGTACAAAGAGAATGGTAAATGTCAAACTATTTAACTAAGAGTTATATCTAAAAGATAAGGTTAATATAGTGACCCAACCCTGTCTAAACATATTTGTTGAGTGGTTTTCATCCCATCCCTTCCTTATCCTTTAAATAATTTAATTTGGATCCATTAGAAACCGAAAATGATTTTATTATAAAATAATATTTCTATCTTTTCCTAAGGTGCCTCTCACACCTCTTATAAAAGAGAACTCACACTTCCCTCAAATTCACACCTTCAAAGCCTTTTGGCTCAGCCAACCTCTGCCCTAATACCCTCTCAACTATCCTACCTTCGTCCTAGATGCCTTAATTTAGTCATAATTCTAACCTATGTATCCCTTTTGATCAAATCAAAAGGAAGAACCCGAAGAAGAGGTAAATATTTCATCACCTCTTTTAAGTCTCTTTCTTCTAACACTTCCTCTTTATTTGTTGTTTCCATTCTAAAATAATAACTCCAGTATCTTATACATATTGTGATGTTATTATAAATATGGTACAACCATATTTATTATTCTATATATCATTTTAATGAAATGTCACCATACGTGCGTACATACGACTTACTGTCTCCACGTCGTGGTGTAATTGTTATTCAATACATTATTATTTGGATGGGTATAATAATGATGTGTAAGTGATGTAAATAATAAATATAACATGATAATGATTCAGTATATATGATATACCATCCAATTATATATTTTTTTAAATTCCTTATATGTTTTGGACTATGAGTTGGGATAGAAGTATTTTGGATAAGTCTAAAGTTTGGAATGGATTAAGTTTGAAATTGGATACTATTGTAAAGGTTATTTTTGGATTTTTATAAATAGGACAACACACAGACCATGTGACTACCCATCGCATTGGACAAAGATGTCGTAATCAAACCCACAACCATAGTGCGATTGGGATTTATCGCCTACCACTGGTCTATGTGATGTCCCTGGATTGTATAATGTAGTTTCTTTTTTTAAGGGTCTGATAGGTGAATTATAAATTCATTTTTGGAACCCTATACGAATAAGATAAATAGAATATATTTTTTTATGTTGCATTATCATTTAGAGTGAAAGATGAGTTTGTGGTAAAATTTGTTAAAGGATGGATCTCTACTTATCATGTATATATTTGTTTCTTCACTTATTCTATGAGGAAATTAATTCTTAAACATTAGGTAATGGATCTTAAAACTAAAAATGTGTTATCATAATACCTAATGATTTGTTGAACCGATGATATTTTAAATCATCATAAATTGATGGCTTTGGGGCCGTCAATTCTATAATTTTTTGGAATTGATGAACTCAATCACCCCTATAAATATTTACATTTTTCCTCCAATTTTTTGCCTCTAATTTCTACCAATGTTCTCCTAATCGAGATCATAATATGGTGGTGGATTTTTCATTCCCTTTTTCCCCTTATAAAGACTAAATTTTATTAACCCAATTTCTGATGTGGGTTTTCCCACAAAGGCATTTTCTATTTTAAACCTTTATTTGAAGAAAAATTTAAAATTGCGAGGATGCAATTTACTGAAGGTGGGAAGAATTTTACACCCCAATATTTCATAGTATGTTATTTCTTCAAGGTAATTCAATAACATGCAACACACACAACACCGTGTTTAAGCACACCACGACTTACCAAACTTTCCATTTAAAAGAGTTTATGAATATTATTAACAAAAATTTTATCTTTATATAATCCTTATAATTTTAGAATCCATATTATGAGTTTCTTTGACATAATGAAAAACGAATCCATTTTCACTTCTGATAAAGGAAGTATTTTTTAAAAAAATGAAATTTTACCGCCTTTTAATGGTGAATCCCAATTAAATTCAATATTTGAAACTTTTATATATTAAATTTGACAAAATAAACTCCTTATTTATAATTGGAACATAATAATTTAGTTTCTATAATTTTTTGGTGTTTTTCTGATAACTTTCATATTTGGGTGAATAGTAAAAAATGCTATATTTTAACTGAAAAAAACATTTTTAAATAAAAATAATATGTAGTGTTAAATTATACATTTTAATGTTTTGGAAGTATAAATTGATTATATTTTTACCATTTAATCCAATTTTATTCATTGGAAAAAATTTCACTTTGAAATTGAACATAAACAAGTATCAATCTTTTGTTAGTTATTATTTCTTAAAAACTAGCTTTTTGGTTTTGAAAATGGGAATTAATTAAAAATTAATATATGAAACTTATATGTTTTGAATTTATTAAAATATAAATAATTTTTGAATTCATAATATCAAAATTATCTTAGAATAAAACCAAAAAATAACTACACAATAAACCAAAAAATAATTTTTGAATTCATAATATAAATAATTTTTGAATTCATTCCAGCGACATTTTTTCCATTACACGACATCAACTACCACCTATATCTAGAATAAAACCAAAAAATAACTACACAATAAATTAACAACTTCTATATATATTGACATTTAAATATTTATTACCAATTCCTCGTTATTTTTAATTAAACACATTATAGTATCATCATTATCTCATAAATTTATTTCATATCAAAAATTTCATATTATTAACCACATAATCCATTCGACGTTTATCATATAACTCATCAATACCATTAATACCCACTATTCAATTTATAACTATATCCATAATTCATAAAATAAAAAATACTTCATTATATCACCAATTTATTACATTACCAAAAAAATCTAAAAAAATCAAGCATATCAACCTTATTATTACAATTTTCAATAAACAGATCATTTTTTTCATTTCATTATTAATTAAAAACCATATACATAATATATTCTCAATATAAATTGACTAAATTTTGGTATACAATTTATTTTAAATATATATTATTTTAAAATAATTCTTTCTGATAACCAATTCGAAACATAATTTGTTAACATTATATAATTTACATCTTAGCATTTGATCCCCTATTTAAAACTAAACATCATATTATGTTTTTTTTTTATTTAATTCCTTCCATATTTACCTAAATAATATAATTGTGCAATATATATGACCAAATAATATCAAACAATTATAATCACATTATTTGTATATTAACATCAAGTAATTGAAATTTAAAAAAAATGTAAAAATAATATATCTATTTATATAACATAAATATCCACGCAATCATGTACCCTTTGGATTTATGGTTTAGTTTATTTGAAATAACTATTACAATCTATCAACATAAGAAAGGTAAATAATTATTAATGCACATCAATAATATATAGTTATATAGAGAGATTAAAAACTACATACTTAAAATGATTTCTATATTTTCTTATCATCACAGGATCAATATATATTCATAAAACATCCTATCATAATGGGCGTTCACTAAAATAACTTGGATCAATCACTTTATATCAATCCCCCATTATAGTCGATGATGAAGTTTTTTATGATAACCTCTAGGGGGAATTAAATGGATGAATAAAAAATAAATCATGAAAGGAATAACTTCCATCCTTATAGATTAAATATTATGATGAATGGGGATAAATACATCACTAGACACAGTTAAATGTCAATAAGATATGGAATTATTTTACCTAGATTCTCCAAAAGGGGGTGTTGAACTAGATTAAATGATTTTCCAATTTTCATATTAAATGTTGGGTGGGCCGAACCATAGTAATGTTTTCTAAACCATATGGTGGTTTATTTTAATCAATTATTATCCAAAATAAATATAATTTTAAATCTTCTCTCCACTTAAAACCCATCATATATTTCCTTTTAAAAAATTGACTTTAAAAATAACTAAATCATAGTAAGAAAATCCATAATTGGTTTTCCATAGTTTATATTTAAAATGTGAAGATAACCAAGGTGTATTTCTCTATAAACCACACCATTTTTCAACTATGGTGTAAAACCAAGGCATGGTTCGTCACCCTATTTTAGAACAAGGATTCACCAAATCCAACCTCCAAAACACACCCTTAATGTTTTCATTTCTAACAAACCACATCATGGTTTGAAAACTACCATCATAATATTCTTTGGTTGTAAAAAAATAACGCCACTCTTTTCTTCTAGAGCTATGACTACACATTATGATGAAAAATTAATACCATGACCAAATTTGAAAACCATAGTGTTTTCACACTTCCCTAATACTAGTTTTATCCTAAATAGGAAAATTTAATCTCCTCAAACAAAAATTACCACCAAACAAACTCCCACCATCTATAAAACCATAAAATATAAAGTTATAATATGATTATAATTTTAGACACTAAATTTTATTTCCCTAAAATGATGCACAATATCATGAATAAAAAATCAAAATAAGATAATAACCATAAATAATAATTATTATATTAAATAATTATGATGACTAGAACTCTTTTGAACATAAACCTAGTCATAAGACCCTATGGCTCTCCTGTATTTCAAAATTTCCTTCACACCACTGCATTATTTATTACCCAATTAGTTCACATATCATACTAATAACCATCATTATAGGAGTACACCTATTTTTCAATGTTTTTTATACCCAATAAAAAATTCTATATGAAACATCCCAAGAGAACACCTATCCTGACACGAATATTGAATAAGAATTCTTAATTATTGAGTTATAATTAGGAAGGATCCTATAAATAATGATGCACCTTATTTATATGTGTTATAAAATTTTTCTTTTTAACCCTCTTTTTTAAGGGTATTACACTCTGTAAACATTTAAAGAACAATTCCTTCAAGTTGGACCACAAAACTCAATCCCTTGAAGTTCCACTACAATTCTAGCTAGGAATTGGCTATAATACCATTTTCCATGACCGGACCTCCATAGAAAATGAAATGAGTCACCATACATCATGGCTATCTGAAAATACCTTGGACTCTATTCCAGAAAAAGATAGAATATTACCAAAATGGGTCACATATCTATCTAATGAGTTTTTTCATTAGGCCAATGCATGTTCATTTAGTGTGATTTTTCCACACCCACATACACCCTAAGAAATATCTCATGAGGTTATCCATCCTGACATGGACCTCAAGACGCTCCCCATTCCCATGGTCTTGAAACGGCCTCATGAGAATTGAAAAAATACATATAGAAGGATTTTTCTATAGGAATAAATCATAATTTTATAGAAAATGGTAGAAAATCAAAAAAATTAGCTATGGAAAACACTCTTCATGTGGAAGAATTATATCACATGTTGAAAATAGAAGTCTCAAAATAGAAATTTAATCCATGAAATTATACAAGAACATAAAGATGTCATCATTAAAACACCACATAATAAGTGAATCACACATTCCCACTGGTAACCAGTAACATCCATTCTCCCACAAATCAATATCACTCACCACCTCTACGTAGTGATTTCCATTATTCTAGACCTAGAATAATAAAATAAAAATAATCCCAATGGTAAAGGTACAGTGTGAGAATCAAATCCCAATAAGATCTCACCAAGAATTTCCAAAATAATCTATAACAAATAAAAAAAATTCATTCCATTAAGTTGAACACTCTATGAAAATATATTCACATTTTATATAAAATATGATTTCCACTAAAATAAGTTGATTTTATAATATAGGATAAAAAATTAAATTTCATCAAAATAGTTCATTATAATAATATTTATCAAAATCGCCATGAATAAGTATTTCTAATACTAATAGACACTGGTAAATCATTTCAATAAATCATTGTAATTTATAATTATTTTCAATAATTGAACTTGTTTAAGATACTCGGGATATATTGAAATAGGTATGTTCAAACATATTCGTGAAATATTTCTTCAGGTTTGGACACCCACCCAATATCCCAAGCCTAGTGGGAATAGGAGAGAATCGTAAAGAATAAACTATATTACCTCAAGAAAATTAGTTATAATTTTAATATTCAATGTGATTATTATTCCAAAGTATCTGCCATGGATCCCATGTAATTCATGGTATGTCAATAAAATGATGTGGATATCATTTAATTCAATCAATCTATATCATTTCAAATAATTATATAAATCCCTACAATGTTCCTGTAGCAAAAAAATATTCCACTAATTTTAAAACTGAATTCTTAAATGGATTCCATCAAAAAAATCATTCAAGTCAATTTAAATCATCTAATTTCAAATCATAAACCATTCTATGAAATTTCATCTTATTAAAATCATTATTCAAATTCATAATTTCAAATTAATCTCATTTTCAAAAAATTAACATGTAATTTTAAAAATCCATTGTCAAAGGATTTCATTACCCAAACCATAAAATTTAATTTCATTTATCAAGAGACACAAAAAACTATTTAGATAGAAATTGTAATGTTATTTCAAATTAAAAATGAATTATAGGTTTCAATTTATAAATATTTGTTTACGAAACCACCTACATGAATCAAGATAAAAAAACCACACGGGATCCAACAATAAATAATCGATGACAATAAGGATCATTGTATAGTATAATAATAATATTTAATCAGTTATAGATATATACTCCTCAATGGTATGAGGATTCAACACTCATAAAGAGGGTTGTAGAGGAGTATAGAATCGATTATCAAAATAACATTATAATTATTATAAGGAATTTAACACCTCACCTAATGCATCTATCCAAGATGAAAAAAGGATGAGACAATTATAACATCCTCTAGAGAGACTCTATGGAGGTTAGGGTTGAACTAAAATCAAGGGAAATGATTATACATAAAAGACAAATTGACAAAATAATATATAATTATATGATACTATCATGGATTTCCTCATCCTCTTCAGTTTCACTAGCTAGGTAGTGGCCTCCACTAGCAATCCGATGATGTTAGAAACAATTAACTGCATTATGGAAGTCCCACCTATTGGCTAGTGGGATCTTACCAGCTAGCATGGGGGGTTCCAATAGGAACCCAACATTTCTATCCTCCCACTGACAATCTGGTGGTCTTTACTAGAAAATTGGTGGGCCACCTATAGTATTTCTAGCTATTGAATTATCTCCACTTCTACATTGAAATCCATGACCAAATATTAACCATTAAAACTAGAATAAAACACCCAACAAAACCACCAATAAAAAATCAATGTAGGGGGAAAATATATAAACAAAAGTGAAATCCAAGGAGTGATGATAACATTTTGAAATAAATATCCAAAATAGGTCCTAACAATTAAAAACTTTATATACCTGAAAGTTGGTAAAGAGATGTTATAGTCTCCCAATTATAAATTTTACCTTCCCTAGAAATACAATCAATAAAAAATAGTCAAAAGTTGTGAGGCCATATCTCCCTTATCAATTTCATATGAAAAAAATTATAATTTCTATTAGAAACATATTACCATAGCACAAAAACCATGGGGATATAATTAAAAAAGGATCTTTACCTGAGAATCAAAAATCTAAACCAGATATTCAATCAAGGATAATTCAAGTTCCATATCATGGTCCTCACAACTAATGTCATGATATGGGTCTTAAAAATACTTTGAATGATACGAGACAAGGAACACATATTAGAATGATTTCATATGTGTTGCAAAAGAAAAAAAGTAATCAATACTTCTAATCTAATCAACAAAATTAAATGGTCCCACATGTCATGATGATAACATGCTCTATTTTCAAAGAAGTTGGTGAACCAACCAAGGGGAACTCTCATAAAGAACAAGATAATAACTGAGATATCCAATGGGAGTATAAGTGGATTAATATTTTATTTATAAATTATTTTTGATGCTATCTTTCTATTATGAATCAACTGATTTTTTGTCTTCTCATGGACTAAAATATTTCCAACCAAGGAGGCTTCACCAATATATGAATAGAATAGAAAATATCTACAAGGTCATCCATACCAGGACTCAACGTTTTCAATATTGAAGGATGAAAATGTTCTATTAATATATGAAAAATTAACTAAACCAAAATGGAAATCCCATGTTCCTCTAATGTAATTACGGTACGAATGAATAATGAACCGAAGAATCTATATTGATATTCCATTCAACCATATACCTATGGAAGGAAAACCATGCTAAAAATTTTAAAGTAACCCATCACATCATTGTAGACTCTTTAAAAATAATAAGTGAATGGTATATCTTTATTAGAAATATTGGTGGACAATACACCATGAAATCTGATGATCACCTAAACATACATATTTCACAATTCCCAAACATTGGTTGTCTGATGTATGGGAATAAATTGAGATAATTTGTTAAATCAATCAATAACCACAAAAAATATTTTATTTCCATGCGGTGTATGTTGTAACATAACCCAAAAGTCAATCAATATCTCATCAGCTAACAGGTCCTCATAGGAAGCGGTTAAAGATGGATAAAAGGATTATGATGCTTGACCTTCATCTAATTTCATGTAATATAATGATAGAAAAATAGAAAATTTCTTCCTTCATTCTTGTCCACCCAAAACTTTTCTCGTATTAAAAAACATTTTGTGGTTTTATGGTGTACCACCCACGAGGAATTATGGAATTCACCTATAAAAACCTTCCTCAAAGTAAAAGTAATTAAATACTGGATCAAGAAGAATACGTTAACCTCAAAAGTTAATGATCACACACTGATGGTATCCCAACTATATGAAGAATCCGTAATGTCACAAAACTCATAATCAAACTACCATTCATGAGGAATAATCTTTATATGTTATTATATAAGCTGAAAACTCAATAAAAGAAACTCAGTCTCATCCTCTCAAATTATAAAATTCATATAAGAAAAAAGATGCATACTATTAATATCCTTATAAGATTATTCCATGTCATGAAATTGAGATTTCCTAATCAAATAATCAAAAATTACATTCTTATTTCCAAGGGTATAGGTAAAGTTGAAATCAATGTTTTATAAGTTCATCACTTGTCACCACTCCTAAAGACTCAAATTCTTCTCTAATATGATATGACTTCAGAGTTTTTTTATTGAATATGATTATAAACCTTTTAGAAAAAAATTGATGACACCAACATGTTAGAGAATAAATCACATAAATTAGTTTAAAATCATATGTTGGACAATTTTTCTAAATATTTCAATGATTATGAGAAGTATAATCAACCACATGATAACCGTGCATAATAAAGAAACCCAAACCAAAAACCACTGAATCATTGAAGACCACATATCCCTTAAAAGCTTTTAGTAAATTCAATATTGGTTTTGATGCCAAACAAAATATTAACTAAACCACAAAATATAGATATTTTTAATTCATTATAAAAATTACTCCCTTTCAACTGTTGGAAGTAAAAAAATAAACCATCATTGAAAAATCCATTATAAACCAGAAATAATACCCTACCAAGAAAAATAATATTAAATCATTAATTAGGTATCCTGGTTCCTACCACATCATAACATCTTTCACCTTCAAAAGATCAAATAAAAGTACCTATTTGTAAATAATGTTTCTATTATTTTACATCCTAAAGCAAAAAATTTCATTTAGAATGTATGACATAAAGTGTTTGATTTCTCATGATGTTCAAAACATCTCTCAAATGATGCACATGACCCTCCTAAATCTTGAATTAATCCAAGATTTTATCCATTATCTATTGTTGTAATATCAAATTATTTTATCAAATAAATGTTGTAGGGTCATTGGTCTATCATAAAGTCTTAAAAAGGTACTGATAGTTTCTATGCCTCCCCCTAAAACTTGTCTTGGGGATATTAGAGAACTGGATTCAGTTATTTTTATAACTAGAGTAAATAAAAATCATTTAGAACCACTTATCCACATGAAGCATCTCCAAATAATATTAAATATGTGGAATGGATAATTTTCCTTGATCAGGAACATATTTTCATTTATTATTAAACAAAAGTAGAAGGCTTATATCAACCTTCATGCAAAAAATCATTTGCATTTCCCATAGAAAAAAATAGGTCACATTAATACATTATAAGAAAAATTGTATTACTAATTATTTTAATCATTTAGTACAACCAGTTCCATCTGATAAGAGGGTAAGGAAATAGGTTTTGTTCCTTGTAGCAAGCTGGTTGAAATCACCAACTCCCTCATTAGGGGAAAATAGTAATTTTCAAAAAGTAAACACATCGGGAAACATTGCATATATTAGATGAATAATAATTCTCAAAGATTACTAATCATGTTCAAAATAAATCATTAATGTAATCATACATAAATATGGAAGATGAGGTCCAACTCGACTCAACCTCATCCTATTCTCCTCGAAATACATGACAAACACTATTAGGGGTAGTAAAGGTTAGCCATCAAATAGTGAGGTTTATATGAGATTTATTTTGAATTTAAAAATACATCACATGTATTAAATATATATAATTCATATCCATAACCAAAAGTTACCCAAAAAAATTCAATTTTGTCTAATGTGAATGGAAAAAAGGGCTTCAGATACACTTATCTCTTTTCATATTAATAGGCATAACAATATCCATTACCTAAGGTATGAGTACTAGAAGGAGATATTATAGATAAAAACATTGGTGGATATGAAAGAATGAAATTAAACAATATCAAATAAAGTATTCATTAAAGATGATGTAATGGTAATGGTACCTCCCACGGTTACTAGACCCACATCAGTTTCGCATTGAGACTCTTGCAAAACATAAAAAAATTTAAGTTTCTGATTTCTATTTATGGAACCAATTTTTTATCAAATAATATGACAACAACATATATAGTCTTGGTATTTTAAATCTCATACTACTATGTGATGAAATAAAGGCATGGGAAACCTATTGTAAGTGAACAGAGGATCCCGAGGAGCTATAGATCTTCAGTGTCTCTATACAGGCTCTCTATAGTTATCCCACTTTTTCAAAACTAGAAATATGTTAGTGGATAATTAATATATAATATATATTATTTATAAGCAATAATATATAGGTCTATACTAACAGTTTTGAGAACCATTGGTATTGGTAATTTGATTTTGGGACCTATACCAACGGTTTTGGACAAACCATTTGTATAGTGGGGACCTACACCAACAGTTTTGGCCAAACCGTTGGTATAGTTCCTCTATAATGGACCTATACCAATGGTTTGTGCAAAAACGTTTGTATAGGTTCATATAAGTGACATATACCAACGGTTTTGGCCAAATCATTGGTATAGCTCCAAATTAATGAACTATACCAACAGTTTGTCCAAAACCATTGGTATAAGTCATATTTCAAGTAGTGTATCCTTACTAAGAATCTTAGCTAACCCCTTTCTATGTTTTATTTTTTCCATGATACAAAGAATTATATTATGAATGACCTCCCAGGACAGTCTTTGGGATGTTAGTTTTGTCTATGGAAACAATGTTGTTCTAGTTTTCTATTTTACAATGTAATGTAAACCTTATGAATGTATATAGTACTTCAAAGGCTACTAAACTAATCGCTCATTCAAGACTAGATCTTTTGTGATAAGGCCAATGATACGTAATAATGCACCAACTCTGGCTTTTTGTGGTTAAGGTGTTACAGATATATTGATTAAAATATTCTAATGGCCGAAATGAATTAAAAATTTTATGTTTCCTTTTTATTGGGAGATATCATTATTTAAATCGTATCTATCAACATAAATTACAGAAAAAAATATTTTATGATTTTGATCATCCAAACAGCTCAAGATTTAGTTTCAAAATTGATACAACTGAATAAAGTAGATTCAGTTTCAATTTATTTTTTTTAAAAGTTACTAAATTATTATTGCGGTAAGAATTTTCAACTTCTTAGGTGGGTTTAACCTGAATCTCCAAAAAATATAATAATATTCCCAAATAGTCTCTAATGTGTTTTCATATTTATTTTATAAATATTCTGCCTCATGTATTGTTTCTTATTTAGTAGCTATTTTTTAATAAATATTTTCTACAATCTTGTTCTATCCTATAATTTTCTCCTTGTAAATTTTTAACCAATTTATGAGATCACTCTCCTTTATATATTCATTCTTTTCTCCACTTACTATATCCATATTCATTTTCTTAACCATGTATTTTTATTTATGGTATAAAAAAATTAAAATCCCAATATATTCTGGATATGCCCTTCTTCTTCCTCCTCATCAACTCCATGAGTGAGTACAAGATATTTAACATGAGCTTAGAGGGTTTTATTATTATCAAAGTCTCTAATATATTATGAATCACTCTTTAATTTTGTGTCATCATCCCCTTCCCATATCATTAGGTTTCTTGTGTAATTTCTTAAAAACTAATTCCTACTTCTAATTTCACTATTCACAGTTATTATATGTTTTATTCAAGAGAGTTTCTCTTCCTCATCATCACTCTCAAGATCAACATATTTCCTCTTTGGGATTTCATTTATAAAATGACCAATGTCTCCATAATTATGGAAATTGATATTAATCATACAAATGATTATTCCTTTCCCTCATTTTAAGTTCTTAGATATATGGACCATGTATTTTTATGCTCTTTGATTCTTTCAGATTCGAATTTAAAGACTATAATTAGATTCCACCATTGTTACCATGATATTTTTATTATTTCGTTGATTTAAATTCCATATATTAAATAGTCTTATTTTTAAAAAGTTATACATTTATCCATTCATAGTTAATGATGGTGTTTTGAAACTCATTAAGGGTTAGGTCCCAAATATTCACGAGGGATTATATCTTTAAATCAAACCTATAATAGAAATTTATTATCATATTATATTAAATTATTAAATAATTTATAGTGTCTACAATTTATCAAATGTTGATAATTATCTCATTGGACTTTATAAACTACTCATCCACAGTCTCATCATCCACCATCCATATGTATTCATACATAGAACTCTAAATATGGTTATCAGAATCTTTATTCTTCAAATTTTCATCAAATATGTTATCATGATTTTCCAAAATATTCTTGAAGTCTTTAAGTCCCAATACATTAGTGAAAACACTCCATAATAGTTATGATATGATGATTTAACTAGATTTCCATTCCACATCAATATTTTTCTTATCATCATATGACACATGATCACATCTTCCAAGTATAGTAAATACCACTATTACATCATCACTAACCTAAATTCCTTTAGTTATAAAATATTGAATCCTTTTTTCTTCTATCCACCAAAATAATTTCCTTGAAAAATGTGTACACCGCATATATTGATAGTACTACGATTATTTGTGCTTCTTAATCCATAATAGATTGATCATATAAATGGGTTCATAGTTTACGCTAATATGAATTGAAGATCCAAAATCCAATGAGATCAAAGATAAGAGGAGATGGTGAATCAATTATTACATTATCACAATATCATATTTTTTCTTTTAAACAAACCTCAATGGAAGGTTAAGATCTCGATCCTCTCATTTTAAATAATTTAACCATTTATCATATGTTTGAAGATGAATATTAATAACTAATATGAGAATATATATATGATTCAGCAACAATATGGTGGCCTATATATTTTCAAATTAATTTAATGTTCCAACACCAAGTTTCTCAATTAGAAACCACTATGAGTATGAGTATAATCTACTTTCTAAAAATCAAGAAAAAAACATCTTAAATTTCCATGTTCACCAGTGAATAAAAAAGTTTCCTCCTCGTGGGGATTTAATTCTTGAGTCATTCATGTTGAAGAAATTTCCTGAAAATATTCTCACATTAAATCAATGGGGTTTTATATACCTCTTGATATTTATTCTAAGGGTCCTTCAAAACTCCACCCTTGAATAGGTTTGTGAAAAATCATTGCTCCTAGTGTATTGAGTGGATGACTTGTTTTTATTTAATGTATGTGATTCCTTTAATTTTAAATGACAATTTTGAAATTATTAACTTCTTATCGACCAAGAAATTAAGATATAACAGTTGATAATAAACACGATTTCATGTTAGTTCCCACTAACTACATGACAATACTCAATGACCAATTTATTCTTTGCACTAAAAGTTAACGATCACAGACTGAAAAATATTTAAAACCTCTCCAATTCAGTCTTTAAAAGATTATTTTAACATCCCACCCTTTTTTTATTGTGTTGAAAATATGGTATGATATTACATGGCCTTAATAAAAAACCCCAAGATTCTAATGGTTGGAAATAGATGCATATGGTCATCAATATAAATGGGGGTGATTTTCCCTTTAAGAATAAATATACGAAAGAAATATATAAAAAACCACTATATGATTTTTTATAATAATGGAAGACAACTCAACATTTAATTTCTAAAAATCAAACTAAATCCATGTACCGTAGTGGAAGACTAAAATATCAAAGCACACAATGGAAAACCAGACTAAAATACAACAATGAAAAAATCCAAGATCCAATCATTCTCCATGATCCAATTCCACAAAACCAGACAAGTATCATAAAATACCACTTGATAAGGTTGATACATTTATTTTTACTATGTCATGATTAATGATATTGGTAAAATCACCAGTGACCTAATGAGTAATGAAACTCAATAGGTTTTCATAGAATAACATCTTATCCCATAACACTATGGTGGAACATGTTATCATAATTATATAAAATAGTTTATATGAAAAAAAAATTCTACTATGGATTCCATAAACATATAATCTAGTAAAATAGAAAAACGTTTTCTTTAAATAACAACAAGTTCCAAGGAATACAACTAAACAATGACTTAAAACCATTTCATAAAATCCACTTTTTTCATAACCATTTTTTTCACAAATCCACATAATCAACCATCCATCAAACCTTGAAGATGGGAGAATACCTTACGATTATCTATCTGATGAATGATGGGGGGACTTATTACCCTTATCTAACCCAAATGAAGAAGAATGAATGATGGGGGGAAGCTTTGACCCATATCAATCACAAAAATAACGAGGGAATCATATTACCTAATCCGACCCAAATGAACATGAATGTTTTATGGGGGAAAGTTTGGACCAGTATCCATAACCAAAATTATGGGAGGGGATCCTTACTGTTATCTGACCCAAATTCA
Organism: Viscum album; assembly: GCA_963277665.1. NCBI lineage: Eukaryota > Viridiplantae > Streptophyta > Magnoliopsida > Santalales > Viscaceae > Viscum > Viscum album. The sequence continues at coordinate 1,757,107,743 of OY728120.1, read as the reverse complement.
CATGAACACACACCACCCGTATGCTCAAAACCTATTCCAATTAAATCATGGAAAAACCATTCCAATGACAAAGACAATTAAGTACCTAAAACATTTCAATGCCAAAAACATTTTATGAAAACTGTATTCTAATTGAAAATCTCATTTTACAATGCCTTGATCCATCAATGAAAACATTAAACTATTTTAAAATCAATAATTTTAAATCCTTTATCAAAAATCTTTTGATAACAATTCAACAATTTCACACAAATCCACAAACCATCACTAAATAAGGTTTCTACCATGATGTTCACAATAATTTCGAAATCATCAATGAAATTTATCTAATTTGAAATCATTTCATCATATTATAAATAGTGGAGTTAAGAGTGAATACACCTAACTAATGTTTTATGATGACAAAAATAATAGTGGAAATAATGTCTACAAAACACTATTAAATCTCTATGAACCTACTTTAGATATCATCCCCTATCAACAAAAGGAAAAAATTTAAACATATATGATATTCACAACCCCATATCTAAAACAAATAGGGGTAGATATATGAAAACTAGATAATTAGATATGTAGATCTAAGAAAACTATCAATAATGATCATGAATGATCCTTTACCATGTAAATATAGATTCAAATCACCAAGGGAAGACTTTGGATCACCTATAGATCCATTGGAGAACCTTCTATGAGGTTTGAGAGAGATAAATCCCATGTTAGGGAAATTTGGTGGAAAACAAGGAATTAAAACACAAGGCTAACCTATATCGACTTTTTTAGGATCTATATTTTTAACCACACTTGACTTAGTTGCACGAATAGGAAAAATATGTGATAACCAGGTGCCTACCATTTCCTTATGGGTGAACCTCACACAATTGTCTCACATGGTCTCCAAGACAGGTTATGACAATATCAAATCTTGTTCCTCAAAAAGACCAATGAAGTTTTTCAAAATACACAGTATCTTATAGGCTACTACATGGTTTGGGAAAACTGTACAACACCCATGTGAATTCTCTTTTGTACCATTCTCACTATTAACTATTTAATATAGTTGTTATATGGTTTTCATAAAACATAAACTTACTATGAAACTTTATAAAATTTCCAAAACATCCAAAATTTTTCCAAACATTCCCAAATATAACCCATAAAATATATATACTTAAAAGTCATCAAGAAGTGGTTACTTATTTGAAATAGAGGGTGAAAATTTCTGCCCAGCATTATTATTTCCATCCCTATAAATTAAAAAACCAAATTTTCCAGGAAATTTATCCAACCATTACTATTTAATATCCCTCTAATGTATCTATGAATCTTCATAGATCTGCCCATGTGGCCCCCAAACCCACACTAGATCGACAATTTTTACAAAAAATACATTCTCTAGCCTATCCACAATCCGCACTAGCATGTTCATCAATGAAAGATCTAGATCTTGGTCAATCTGATCCCATGTCATCACATGGTCAGGATCAGGAAGATATATTTCCAACTTAGATAAATGGAACACATTATGCATTGTACTAAACTGTGGTGAAAATACCAATTAATATCCCACCCCACCAACAGTTCTAGTATCTCAAAAGGGTATAGGTATCATCATGTCAACATGCACTGAACCCCAAAAATGGTGTCCAAGCCTGGGAGAGATCCTCAAGAACACATGGTCACTCACTGTGAATGAAAATGACCTTCGATGATGATTATCGTATGATTTATGATGTCATTGAGTCATCTCTATCTATTTCCTAATCAACTAAATATTCTCTATTGGTTCATAAAAAATGATGGCACAATCTTGTGAAGTCTCCCTTGTTTTCACCCAATAGAGTGAAGAATGAAAAGGATTCCCATAATATGCTTCGAAAAGAGCCAAATGTATTGAGGCCTAATAGTTGTTATTATATGAGAACTCCACCAATGGCACGTTCTCTTCCCATTATCCTCTAGAAACCATTACACGATCTTGTAATACATCTTTTAATGTATTTATCATCCTTTTGGATTTCACATCCATATGAGGTTGATACACCATACACATTGTCAATAGAGTCCTAAGGGATTTTTGTAAGGATTTATATAAATGAGAAATATCCTCGGTTCTCAATTAGACATTATTGAAACCAATATTCCTTGTCTATTTACCACTTAATGAATATAGGTTTTTTGAAAAATCATCCACCATATGAGTTTCACTAATAGGGATGAAATAAGTGACTTGGTATGTTGACCCACTGTCACCCATATAAAATCCTAATTTTGAACCATTATTTAGAGACCTATAAAAAATCCATAGTCATTCACACTCATTTCCACACAAGAATAGGTAGAGACTGTAACATACCTACCAATTCTGCCTTAACATGTTGATAATTTAAGTATATTGTACTTTTTCATGGAATCCCACCAAAAATATTATTTCAATGACATATGAATTTCTTATATTCTCATATGAAAAAAATTTAATGTTGTTATGCTTAAAAATTTTGTTCCTAACAATCCATAAGTACTACCATCCAATTTTTGAACAACTAAAATAAACTATCATCCAGCTTCCATCACTCAATGGTCTACCCGCCACTAAGTTTTGAAAAAATCACAACAAATTTTTAATTGGACGTTAGTGCCTCTTTAACAATATTATCTATACAAAGAATCAATGAGAATGGAAATAAAAATAAAAAATCACATGCATGTTGAAATTTCACATGCATGTCGGATAAGACTTACATCATGAAGCGCATATCTGAATCACTTTTTCAAACATAGCATAGGGATTCTAGCTTAATCAATCATTCACCAAATTTCATTTTCACTATGTGTGCATCAAGTCAATGTAAAACATTATGAGATACTATATTATTCTTTTTTACCCTCTTTAAAGAATTGGTGATCCATTTATATTCCCTACACTTTCGCCGAGTTTTTCGAATGCTAATCCCTTGACATTGAATAAACAAATATGTCATCCAAAAACCCACCACAGGGGAATCTATGTATCTTTGAAATATCTAATTCTTGAACACCATGATGTCCATTGGTGAATTTTTAAGACCAAAAGGCATTACAATATATTCATAATGACCATAAATCTATTTAAAACATGTCGTTGGAATATCCTCCTTCAAAATATTCAATTTGTGATATCCTGATCACAAGTCAATTTTAGAGAACCACTGAGTTCAACTTTATTGATCAAATAGATTATCAATGCATGGAAATAGATAAATATTATTTATTATAACATGGTTATGGTTATAATAATCTAACCACCACCTTATAGTTTCATCCATATTTTTTACAAGAAAAACTAATACTTCACATGGATATGTGCTATGTTGAATGAAACGGTTTCTTTATATCTCTTCCAAATATAATTTCATCTGTTTTTATTATATTGATTTCATCAGATTGGATGGACGAGAAGTAGGAATTCACTTTGAGTGGAGATCAATCATAAAATCCACTACTCTTATAGGTGGTGACCCTATGAAATTATCAAAAAGCACATTTGGAAACTGATCAACCACTTCTATAAAAATATTTTTCTTGATCTCATACATAGATATTGAAGACAAAAATTCCAAATGGTAGGATATCGTTCCATATTTTGGTGACAAACAAACCCCTTGTACACTCCTTTACACTATGGTCCCCTTGAAAGTGATTCTCGATGCCATATTCAGTTGTAAAACTGACCTTTCTGGTATATTAGTATATGTGAGCCTTGAACATATTCCACCAATCCATACATAGGATTATATCAATGAAATACACATAAGGCATAGAGTAATAACATTTAATCATATATCCATCAACAGTTATATAAAATTTTCTACACATAAAGGCACGCCACTCTCTTTGACTAAGATGAGTATTATGTTTTATAAAAGAAGGAATAATCTCATATTTTGAACATAGAAAATAGATAACATGAAAAAAATAATGGAATGGTAAGCACATGTGAAAAATGACACTTGTATAGGGGTAGAATTAAAAATAATCATACATCTCATACTCGATGGTCTGGGGTTATTATCCACATTCATCTGCTCAACTCCATTAAATTGATTCATTGTAACACTTTGCTCCTTAATTAAATATTGATATTGTATAGGATGAGTTGTTTGAGTATTAATTGAATAAACATGTATAGATCTGTTTGGATAATGAGATTTATTCTTTTGACTTCATTCCATTGAATCATATGACGTCTACAAAAAAATTGATTTTATTGAACACCTTACATCGGATCAATATGACAATATAGCAGAAGATTCCCAATCTTTCTTCAACTGTTGAATTATTTTGATGGTGTCTTACATAATTTTTTAATGTCACTTACTGAACCACACTAAAAACATCTAGTATCGGTATTGGTTAGTAGTGGAAGGTTACTTGCTTATATGGTCTGATTCTGATGTTTTCCAATTTCTTGAGAATTGGTGTCCCACTTACACTTTCACATAGTACTATAGTTATCACCTCCTCTCGTGAAAACAATCACAGTTTATTTACTTTTATTTTTAGAAGTGAAATACATCATAAAAAGTGTATCTGGTTGTAGGCCTCAATCAATGTTTTAAAAATCCTTAGCGATGTTGTGGAAAAACTATTGGTTCACTTGTGTCTTAGGTGAAACCTCATTCTAAATGGCTTATTCTGACACATTCCTACAACTTCTATGGTGTAACATTTTCTATACAAACTAAAAATTTCATATTTCTCACACTAAATTAATATATGGCTTAATTGTTTTTCAAATTCATCCACAACTATGATCACAAAAATCCATTCCGAAATCAACCTTTTCCAAATTCATCCATTTTTAAAAAATTTCAACTTGATTTTGAATGGAAAATAATTTTCAAAATTCCAAAACAATGCTCTTTTTCCAAAAATCCTTAATTTGAAGTCAATTTCAAATTTTTTCAAAATTATACACATTGTAACAAAGCATATATTGTAAGGGTCGGTGTCCTGAAAACCAACTGTTTTGTACTTTGATTACATGAATGTTCACTTATTATATATTGTTCATTATTCTGCATGATTATAATATAATAATGTTCTGTAATTTTGTTGCATTGATAAGGTCATGGAAGATCTCCGCTATGATGAGAACCTTGAAATGCTATAACAATATTCTTAAATAAAGTTCTACAGTTGGATGATATACTATGATAGGACACATAGTATACAAACCATCATGTGCGATAACTCTTAAGAAGACGAGACTCTCTCTCATGGAGTTCGCACTTGGTAATCTCCAATATGGGGGATTATGAGAACAGACCCGCCAATAGCAATTCTGCATGTCTTGGAGTCATCAGACATTTCTATCTTCGAGCATGTGTAATGGTCCATAGACTATAAGATTATCATAAACTCATGTAATGACTCGTACACTTAGATTTACTGACGAAAACCGTCATGAAGACAGTTGGCGGGAAGTAGGGTGCGTCACGAGTGACATGATGTTAATGGATAAGTCGAGGAAGTATTTTTCCCTTCCATTTATGGAAGTTGATATCTCGACCCTTTGATTGAAATAGAACTTTCGCATTAAATTCCTTGTCTATGGTGTGAACGACGAGTGTATTTCAGGTAGTCAAAGAACGATGGATCAACCATATATGTTTATGACACTACCATGAAACCTGCTTGATGAGATATCGAGAAAAAGGGATTAAATTACATAGTAAGCGTTCGTATGAGGTGAAACGTCAATTTGGAATCAACTTCTTTCTCATGGGTGCCTTGACCCATTTCTAGACAGTAATCTTGGACTTTAGGCATGCTCGCCTAATGCCAACGAGAAAGAGGCCTAGAGGGTCACACACTAAGTGTATTCGAGTATCTCAAGTAGAATAAACATTATTCCCATACGTGGTTTAATATTTATTCAAGGAAGCCTAAATTGTTTTAATGTTAGAGGAAGAATAAAAAATAAAACAAGTAAACTCCATGTATTAATAATTACAAGCCGTGTAGTTTTATTTTGATAACAAGTACACGCCGTGTATTATTAAATGTACACGCCTTGTAGTTTTCATTTTGGAAAGAAAATGAATAAATGAAAATAAGATATACACGCCGTGTACATTGAATGTACATGCCGTGTATTTTTCAATGAAAAACAAGTACACTCTGTGTATTTATTAATACATGCCGTGTAGTTTTTCCGGTCGGGATTTTGAAGATATAATATTGTTTTAAATGATATTTATTATAATCAGTGTGGGCGCATGACAAGGAATTAATTATTAGACATGGGGTTTTAAATGAGAGTCAATGAAATAAATAAAATGCATAATGAGTTTATTTATTATCATAACTCTACAACCTCAAACCTGATTATAAATATCCTCAAGACCCCAATTATTTTCCAATAAAACAATTCTGGAGAATTTTTTCAAGGCCGAAATAACCTCTTCCTCCAAGAATGCTCTCAAGACCGAGAGAGATCCTCTTCCATCAGATCACGACGATCTAAGGCTGACAATGCAAGAAAAGGCTTCTCCACGCTAACACCCGAAGAATCATTTGGCGACGTTCAGAGATACGAGGTACACCTGTGGATCACTGCTAGAGGTAGTCTAGACTTGGCTTCTGCAATACAGCGATGGATCACATAGACAATGTGATCAAGAACATCAACTAAGAAAGAACACCCAAAAGGCATTTCTTTATAATTGAAAAAATTTATTATAATCAACCTGTAATGATCCTTATTTGTGGTTATGGGAAAAACCTTCTTCATTGTCATTTTCTGTGATTCGATCTGTGGAGACAGGTGTTTATCGTCGTATTGATCCCGGATTGATCATTTCTAATGACAAAAATCCATGTGGGCACATTCACCCACGCGCTTCCGCAGCGGCCGGAACCATCAAATGGTATTAGAGGGAGGTTACAACATTGATTATAGTTATTTAATTTTTGTTGATAATTTACGCATATATATTTGATTCAATTTGAAATATATCCTTCTATTAATCTGAATAAATGAGATCTATTATCCCTCCTTCGTTTCTCGATTCAGATCATAGAAATGTCCTTTTAATTTTAATTTTTTATTAAAATAAAAACAAGGAACTCATCCGGAGGAGCCACTCTTTCTGTCTGTGCAACACGGGATTACACAGCGTGTAATTAAAACTACATGCTATGTACTTAGGTTCAATGAACCGGAACTGGTCCTCCAAACCACACCGGGTAAATTGAATATGCCTAAGTATTAATCACACCGTGTTGACTATAATTGAACAGCGTGTGGAACTCGAATACACATCATGTATGTTGGAGCAACACGCCATGTAGTCTATTCCAGCCCAGGTGAAACCGTGTACAATGTTAAGCCGCGTACCGCGTACACGGGATCCCCAGGCCGGTTACCGCGTAACAAGGAAGTACACTCCGTGTATGATTCATCTACACGTCGTGTACTCCAAAATTTCCGAAGTACAAGAACAATCCAAAGCCCCAGCGTGCACTTTGGATAAAAGGTGAAAAGAAATACACACCGTGTAATTTACAGAAATGGAATTTCACCAGGTTTCATACAATGTACAAAGACCCATACAAGGAATATGGATGAGAAGAATCTCATGGAAATTCAGAAAGGAATTTAAGATAAAGAATTGATTAATTATAATATCATAATTAATTGATTTCGAGCGCGACATATCTTAAATGAAGGAACGATTAAAAGAATTTCAATTTTAAATATGCGTAAATGTCGTTGTATGCTATGTATGATCATGAGCTACACCAAAGACCCTTTGTATGTGTGTATGGTTTCATTTAAATTTGTTTAATTTAAATGTGTTGTCCTGCGAGCCTTCTTCTAATAAAATGTAGGGCCTTCATGCCCATGGTTTCTTTAATGTAAACCCATGTAAATGGAGAATATCCCAAGCCATAGGAGATGGTTCGAAATCCAAAGTTGAGGAAAAACAAACCCAAGAAGATACAAAGGTGGACAGGTGGGAGCTGCAAAACATGAACCATCAGGTTCAAGGTGTTTTCCCTAGTTCAGGGTTAGCTTATAAAACCTCTAGATAAGATAACCAATAGAAGCTCATGATCATGCCATCTTATTTTATTTTTGTCTAAATTGCATGGTTTATTTATTATGTATGTGTTGTCATGATCACATAGTTAATAAAATGAACAAGCATGCAAATATGGAATAAAATAAAAACTGGACTATGCGTAAACATTATCAAAACATGGTTAATCACTTAATCAAGCACCACTTAATATTAACAAGAATGTCATATTAAAAAACTATGCATAAAGGATTAAAATCCCTCAATACCATATTAATTCAGACTTAGCCTTCTATTACCTGATTAAGGGCAAGACTAAATAAAACTATGTGTTTGACCAAAAATTGTTGGGACACTTACTTTTATAAAGAAACCCCTTATGAAAGGTTTCGGGTTGACTTAACCATATTACATAAAGGGAAGTAGCCCTTGATAAACTCGATGTAATATTGGAGGCAAGAGTTGAGGAAATCCAAGTCAGAATTTCAGGATTGGGGAGTCCACTCAACAGATCAAGGAACTATAAACTCACAGTTGGCAAACACCTGCCTACCTAAATACCTTCAAATAGCTTGACCAACCCATGTTGGTGTTATGCAAAGGGGGATATGGATCCTTTCCACTAGATTGTCAATGCTTCTGGACATTCCGAGTTCAATGGTGAGGGCCATTGGGACTTGATAAAATAGTGGGAGAATTAATTAATTCATTTATTAATTCTCATAAAATGTAATAATAAATATACTAATAAATATTCTCTTGTAAATTGTAGAATAAAGATGACAAACTCGTCAACCACCTTTTCTCTGTGATCAATTCTAGATAAAGACAATATCCTCCCTGGCAGTAACTTTTAGGAATTGTTTATGTGCCTTCGGGTTATCCTATTCCATGAACGAAATTTTTATGTACTGGATTCCTCGCTTCCTGATTCTCCTACCCCTAGGGCGAGTGATGAAGATTTCCTGGTCTATGATCAACATTTGAACGATGCTCTCGATGTTCAATGTTTGATGCTGTCATCTATGTCTAGTGAGCTCATGAAGTCTCATGAAGACATGGATGCCTACAGAATGCTCGAGCACCTCCGTGGTCTATACCAGGAGAGAGCAAGACAGGAAAGGTTTGAGATCTCCAAGGCTCTATTCCAGAGCATGCTTGGAGAGGATTCCCCAACTGGGCCATATGTATTCAAGCTCATTGGATACATTGAGAGCTTGTAGGTTCTGGGTTTTAAACTCCTCGAAGAACTGGGCACCGATCACATTCTTGCATCACTTCCCCAGAGATTCTCAAACTTTGTTCTGAACTTCAACATGAACAACATTGAGAAGTCTCTGTCTGATCGTCTTATCCGTATTCTCTAAGTAGACAATGACCTGAAGCGGTAAAAGCCTTTTGTCATCCTGGTGAATAAAAGGAAAGGGAAGGAAAATAGCTTTAAGCCCAAATCTTCTTCAAGGCCTTCCAAGAAAAGGAATATCAAAAGCAAGGCAAAGCTACAGGATGTTGTTTGTTTCGCATGTGGCAAGAAGGGCCACTGGAAGAAAAACTGCACCCAGGCAAGAAAGCAAGGGGTAGCTTCAGGTGCATTTGTTATCGAATAAAATCAATCTGTTTCTACCAATTGCGTATTAGATACTGCTTTTGGTTCTCACATCTGTATCCAAATATAGGAACCATGTAGATTCAGGAAGATTGATTGAGGGGAGGTAGATATACGAGTAGCCAACAGATCCAGACTTGCTGTTGTAGCTGTCGGGGACTACCACCTCACATTGCTTACTGTGATGTTCTTCGTTTTGAAAGGATGTTAATATGTACCCTCTATAACCAAAAACATTATTTCAGTATCCAGATTAGATATTGATGGATTCATCTTCATGTTTGGAAGTGGATGTTGCTATTTTTATAAAGATGGCATTTGTTTTGGTAGGGCATATTTATATAACAGCCTTTATGTGTTAGACTACACAAACCAAGTAATGGAAATCGATGAAAAAGTTAATTCACATGACTCATACCACACCCAACTTTGGCATCACCGGCTTGGTCATGTCAGTGAGAAACGTTTGACAAAATTACATCAAGATGGGTATTTAGATTCTTTCGAACTAAAACCACTTGGTGTATGTCATGCATGTCTACAAGGTAAAATGACCAAATCCCCATATAGTGGTAAAGGTGAACGAGCTAAAGATCTTCTAGAATTAGTTCACACAGATGTGTGTGGGCCATTTCCAGTTGAGGTAAGGGGTGGGTTCTCATACTTCATAACTTTTACTGATGATTTTAGTAGATATGGATATATCTACTTAATGAGGTATAAGTCAGATTATTTTGATCGGTTCAAAGAATACAAGAATGAAGTTGAGAGCCATCTTGGTAACAAGATTATGAAACTCCACTCAGAAAGAGGAGGAGAATATCTTTATCACAACTTCATTGATTTATTACAGGAGTTTGGGATTCTATCTCAACTCACTCATCCTTACACACCGTAGTGGAATGGTGTAAGTGAAAGGAGGAACCGCACCCTGTTGGACATGGTGAGATCAATGACGAGTCTTGCAATTCATCCATTATCCTTTTGGGGATATGAATTACAAACAGCATCGAACATACTAAACCATGTACCAACTAAATCGATAAATGGTATTACATACATGTTATGGAGTGGACACAAAGCCATGTTATCAAATTTACATGTGTGGGGTAGTGAAGAATTTGTTAAGGAGTCTTCAGGTAACAAACTTGCACCCCGAGGCACAAAGTGTATCTTTATAGGATATCCCTAGGAAACAAGGGGATATTACCTATACAACCACTTAGAAAAAAATGTTACAATGTAAAGACACGCCATATTCATTGGGAGGGAGCACATCTCCAAAAGAGATTGTGGGAGTGAGATAGACTTCGATGAAGTCGAGGCTCAAGATACACATGAGTTGGTACAAGAACAGATTCCACAAAGCCCCGTGGAAGAACATTCTGTTCTAGAGACACAAGAACTATATAGGATCATGAGAGAGGTGGGAGAACCAGAATGATATGGTTTTCTTGTCACTGAGGATGGTGACCCATTATTGGTTGACAATGATGATCCTCTTACCTACAAGGAAGCAGTTGAAGACACAGACATTGCCAAGTGGCAAGAAGACATGAATTCTGAAATGGATTCCATGTAGCAAAACCAAGTCTGGGTTTTTGTAGATCCTCCAGTTGATGTAAAGACTCTTGGTAATAATTGGGTATTCAAGAAGAAATTGGACATGGAGGGGAAAGTCAGCACCTATATGGCATGACTGGTTGCAAAAGGTTTTAGACAACGTCAAAGAATTGACTATGATGAAACCTTTTCATCGGTAGGGATTCTTAAATCCATCAGAATCCTATTGGCCATTACCGCTTACCATGACTATGAAATTTGGCAAATGGATTTCAAAACAACTTTCCTTAATCGGAACCTCAAGGAAGATGTCTACATGACACAACCTGAAGGGTTTGTGACTCCAAAGGATGCCAACAAGGTATGTAAGTTGCATAAATCCATTTATGGATTAAAGAAAGAATCATGTTCATGGAACATTAGTTTTGATGAAGTTTTACGGAATTTGGCTTTGTTAAGAACAAATGTGAGCCTTGTGTCTACAAGAGGTTTAGTGGGAGTGCAGTCGTTTTCCTAATAGTATATGTTGATGATATATTACTTATTAGAAATGAAGTACATGTCTTACAGTCAGTTAAGGAATGGTTGCATAAATGATTCTCCATGGAAGACTTGGGTGAGGCAGCATATATTCTTGGGATCAAGATCTATCGTGATAGATCCTGGATAATATTGGGCCTGAGTCAAAGTACATACATTGACAAGATACTAAAGAGATTCAGTATGGAACAGTCCAAGAGGGGATTGTTTCCAGTGTCACATGGAATTCATATTTCCTAGAAAACGTGTCCTCAGACACCTGAGGAAAGAAAGAGAATGGAAAGGATCCCTTACGCATTCGTGATTGGGTCAGTCATGTATTATATGCTATGTACGAGGCTAGATGTTTCTTACGCATTATGTATGGTAGGCCGATATCAAGATGATCCAGGAGACCACCATTGGATGGCAGTCAACACTATCCTTAAGTATCTGAGGAATACTGAGGATATGTTCCTGGTTTATGGAGAAGATGAGGAACTAGTCATCAGAGGACGTGTAGATGCTAGTTTTCAGACTGATCAAGATGACATGAAGTCACAGACTGGATACATCTTCAGTTTTAATGGAGGTGCAGTGAGCTGGAAGACCTCAAAGAAAAGCGTGGTGGCAGATTCTACAGTGGAGTCCAAGTATATCGCAGCTTCCGAGGTAGCTAAAAAAGCAGTATGGATGCAATGTTTCATCCAAGAGCTGGATTTTTTATTGAGCAGTAAAGATCTTATCACACTCTATTGTGATAATACTGCAGCAGTGGAACTTGAAAAAGAGCGAAAGTCGCATCAGTGGATAAATCACATACTTTGGAAGTATCATATCTTTAGGGATTTTTCTCAGAGAGGTGAAGTTTCAGTGAGTAGTATTTCCATAGAAGACAACATGGTGGACCCCTTGACTAAATCCTTGACTTAGTAAAAACATGATCATCATGTGAGGTCTAGTGGACTAAAAGTCATAGGCAGTTGGCTCTACTCCAAGTGGGAGTTTGTAAGGGTTAGTGTCCTGAGAACCAACTGTTTTGTACTTTGACTACATGAATGTTAACTTATAATATATTTATTCGTTATTCTGCATGACTATAATATAATAATATCCTTGAATATTTGTAACATTGATAAGGTCATGGCAGATCTCCACTATGATGAGAACCTTGAAATGCTATAATGATATTCTTAAATAATGTTCTACGGTTGGATGACATACTATGATAGGAAACATCGTGTACAGACCGTCAAGTGTGAGTACTCGTAAGAAGACGAGACTCACTTTCATGGAGTTCGCACTTGGTAATCTCCATGATGGGGGATTATGAGAACAGGACCGCCAGTAGCAATTTCGCATGTCTTGGTGTCATCGGACATTTCTATCAACAAGCGTGTGAAATGGTCCTTAGATTTGAAGATTATCATTAACTCATGTCATGACTCGCGTACTTAGATTTACTGATGAAAACTGTCACACTGACAGTTGGCGGGATGTAGGGTACGTTGGGTGTGTCATGAGTGACATGTTGTTAATGGATAAGTCGAGGAAGGATTTTTCCATTTCATTTATGGAAGTTGATATCTCGGCCCTTTGATTGAAATAGATCTGTCGCATTAAATTCCATTTCCATGGTGTGAACGACGAGTTTATTTCAGGTAGTTAAAGAACGAAAGATCAAGAATATTGGTTTATGACACTTCCATGAAACCTGCCTGATGAGATATCGAGATAAAGGGATTAAATTACACAGTAAGAATTCGTATGAGGTGATACGTAAATGTGGCGTCAACTTCTTTCTCTTGGGTTCCTTAACCCGTTGCTAGACAGTAATCTTGGACTTTATGCAAGCTTGCCTAATGCCAATGAGAAAGAGGCCTAGAGGGTCACACCCTAAGTGTATTCAAGTATCTCAAGTAGAATAACGATTATTCCCAAACTTGGTTTAATAATTATTCAAGGAATCCTGTTTTAATGTTGGAGGAATAATAAAAAATAAAACAAGTACACGCCGTGTATCAATAATTACATGCTTTGTAGTTTTATTTTGAAAACAAGTACACGCCATGTATTATTAAATGTACATGCTGTGTAGTTTTCATTTTGGAAAGGAAATGACTAAATGAAAATAAGATATACATGCCATGTACATGGAATGTACACACCGTGTAGTTTTCAATGAAAAACAAGTACACACCATGTATTTATTAATACACGCCGTGCAGTTTTTCCAGTCAGGATTTTGAGGATATAATATTGTTTTAAATGATATTTATTATAATCAGTGTGGGCGCATTTCAAGGAATTAATTATTCGACATGGGGTTTTAAATGAGAGTCAATGAAATAAATAAAACGCATAACGCGTTTATTTTTTGTCAAAACTCTACAACCTCAAACCTGATTATAAATATCCTCAGAACCCCAATTCTTTTCCTATAAAACAATTCTCGAGAATTCTTTCAAGGCCGAAAGAACCTCTTCCTCCAAGAACACTCTAAATACCAAGAGAGATCCTCTTCCATCGGATCAAGATGATATAAGGCAGACAACGCAAGCAAAGGCTTCTCCACGCTAGCACCCGGAGAATCCTTTGGCGATGTCCCGAGATACGAGGTGCATGTGTGGATCACCGCTAGAGGGAGTCTACACTTGGCTTCTGCGACGCAATGACGGATCACATTGACAACGTGATCAAGAACATCAATGAAGAAAGAACACCCAAAAGTTATTTCATTATAATTAATTTAATTAATTATAATCAACACGTAATGATCCTTGTTTGTGCTTCCGAGACAAACCATATTCTTTGTCTTTTTCTGTGATTCGATCCGTGGAGACTGACGTTTATTGTCATATTGATCCCAGATTGATCATTGCAAATGAAAAAAATCCAAGTGGGCACATTCACCCACGTGCTTCCGCTGTACCCGGAACCTTCATATATCATTACATAAAATTATGTATGAACTCTTAGTGGGAATTCATTCCCCTAATTCATTTCATGTTCATCTCATTGGCTATAACAATGATAATGATATTTTAAAATTATTTATGTGTATCCAAAACTCTATTGTACCCAAATGCTTGGTTATATGAAGTATAGAATAAAAAGGATATCTACATATTTTTATTCTCTAAAATTATTATCCTCACAATTCTACTACTTTATATGATCTCAACTCAAGGAATAGATAATAATGAATTCAATTCCAAGAACAACAACTAATACCAATTCAAAGACCAACCAAGACTATAACCACTTGTTCACAAAAGATCCGAAGGACTACGCTGATCCCACATGTCATATATAGATTTTGAATTGAACAACCATACACCACATATAATGTTCTACCCATCATTATTGTATGGAGAAGGTGGTATGATATTACTTGGAATTTAGTGAAATCCCATGTTTCCAATGGTTGGAAATGAATGTTGAAGGGCTTAAATATACGTGGGGGATTATTTTACCTATAAGATTAAAAGAACAAAAAATAATCCATAACAAAAAAATCACTATATCATTCCTAATAACAATGAATGAAAAATCAAAAATTGATTATTCAAAATCTTACTATATCCAATTACAACATCTGAAGACTATAATATCAACACACACAACAAAATACAAAACTCAAATACTATAATGACAAAATAGATGCTCCAGTAATACTCCATGCTTCAGCAACATTAAACAACCCATGTATCACAAAATACCACTAAAATAGTGTGATACATTACCTTTTCATATTCCCTAATAAATGATTTCTGCAAGAGTAACAAAGTTCCAATGAAGGTGTCAGTAATGAAACATAGCTGGTTTTCCCTAAATGAATTCCCTACTCACTGCACCTAGATAGAACATTTTTGAAAATTTATATAAATTATTTTATATAAAATAATTAAACAAATTCAATCAAAATGTAAACATGTTTCAAATAGGAACTATTTTCTCAAGATAACAATATGTTTTGTGTAATGATACCAAGAAATACATTAAAACCATTTCATAAATTTCATTTTTAGAAAAACCATTTCATTCAACATATCTACAAAATAAATAATGTGTGAAACTTGGAATATGGGGAAATTACTAACACTTAATAGTCTCATAAATTATGTTGGTGATTTCCTACCCTTATTCGACACCAATTCATAGGAATTCTTGATGGGGGAAGCACTAACCCTTATCCATCCTAGAAATATTGGGGGAGACTTCTTACCCATATCCAACCCAAAGGCCAATGAATTTTTGATGGGGGAAATCTCGGACGCTTATCCATCCTAGAAATTATGGGGGATACATCTTACACTTATCTAACCCAAATTCTCAATAACAAAAACCAAAATTATGCTCAAAACATATTCCAATGCAATCAAGCCAAAACTATACCAATTAAAAAGAAATTTAAATTCCAAAAAAATTCAATGCCAATACTATTTCAGTATAAGAATATTTTAATTGAAAAATATCATTTGTAAAATTTATTTTTTGATGAATCAAACCAAGTAAATATTTTAAAATCAATATTAATAAAATAATTTAACAAATCACTTTTCTCAACAATTACACAATTCCACACTAATCTAGAAACCACAACTAACGAAGGATTTTACAAATATTTTACCACAAATTTCAAAAACATGAAAGTAATTTAACTAATTTGAAATAATTTTGTCAAGTTATAAATAGAGGAGTTGAGATTTAATCCATATACCTTGGGTTTTATGACAAAACTAAAGAAGGTCAAGAAGAACATCCAAAAAACTAGGTTAAATATCCATGAACTAGATGTAGATCTCTTACCCTATCAACAAAAGGAAAAATTATAAAAATATTTGGAATTTAAAACCGTATAACTACCCACAACGAGAGTATATCTGAGAAAATAAGATAACTGGAGAAGTAGATCTAAAAATATTATCTAGAATGATAATGAATGATACCTTACCTGTATAATTTGTCCACAAATCACCAATGGAAGCCTTCTTATTGCCTCCAGATTTATGGGAGATTCTTACTTGAACATTGAGAGGGAGAAATCTTGATTTAGATCCATTTGGGTGAAAAATTAGGGATTAAAATTCAAGGCCGAACTAGAGCATGTTGTTAGGATCTTTTTTTTAACAACACAAGGTTTAGCCCCATAGTTAGGATAAAGGTGTGCTAACCATGCACCACCTTTGCAGCTTTTCTTTTCCCCCATCTCACTATGAATAATTTCCTATAGGTGTTTCCTGGATTTTCCAAACTATGCCCGAATCAGGAACCTAAAGAAAATCCAAAAAAACACTCGAATTGTCTTATAAACTCTCCAAAACATCTCCCAGACACATTATATACTTAAAAAGCATCAGGATAGGGTTACAATGAAGAATTCGGGGGTCATACAAGATCAAACAATTTTTTTATCTCATATCATACTTAATATCATCATCATTTTTAGATTTTTCATCTTAGACATATTTTATTTTATTATTTTGGTCTCCATTAATTTTTTTTTATAATGATCACCTTTTAATCTTTATAATTTATATCCAAAATTCCCAAAATTGAAATATCACCAGAAAACAATTGTTTCATATTCCTTTCTCACCAAACTATAGACATGGATTTATCCTCATCATTAATCATACATTATTATGAAAATACCATTTTCTTTTAAAGGGCTAATAATTATTTTAAATCATAGAAAATATGTTCGGATTAATATATAGGGACAATTATTCAAGAAAATAATTTACAAGAAGCTAGTATGATCTTTTTTAGGAATTAATTGGTGATGATTTTCTAATATAACATTACAATTAATAAATAAAAGGAAACAAAAATTAGGATGTTGTATGGAATCCTGAATTTTTCCACTAATGAGGGATTGGTATTGTTTAATATATAGACATGTATCTTTCCTTGGTTGTTTAATGAAATAAAGATAAATATGGACGATTTTTTCAAGGGATGGGGAAGAATGGAAAATCTATTTCAGAATCTGATTGTAGGGAATGAAAATTAAAGAAACTTTAAAATAATTTTGAATCCTTAAAGTATTAGAGGTTTGAATATTTCAATGTTTTACTATAATGGATCAATGTTTTATATTGAGGATTAATCTTATGCTTGTTTTTGTAACCACTACCACTAAATGTAAAATTCCATGAGATGAATAATAAGAATTCTAAGTAGATCACACTAAATTTAAATCATAAATATGTTTATTTTTTAATTACTCAATACAATGTAGTGATCAGTTATTTGATTCAACTAGGAAAGGCTCAGTTCAAAAAAATCAACATATTTACAACATTAAGTGGCACTTCAATGTAAAATATCACATATTCACTCAAATTCATTATAAATATCACACTTTCTTTGTAGATCATATAATTATTTTCATATAATTTAGGAAAATAGTAATTAGTATCATCATACCATTTGAATATTAATCAGAATATAAATCCCTTGAAAACTAATATTTTAATTCTATAGAATTCATAAATTTTCACTAACTGTTGGACTCATACATAAAATGTGATCACTAATACACTATAAAAAATGATTAATATCTTGGATTAGTGATGCATACATAGAGTCCCATGTATAGTTCGTAGATTCAAATTACATGTACACACATTTATTTGGCTCATATAATGCTTCTATTAACACATGCACCGCTAAAAATGATTAGTATTCTAATTGTGACTTGGTTATTTTTATATCATTAATTTCATCATATGGATGAATGAATAATATATAGCTTATCTGAATAAATAATATGATATCAAGAATGAGTCCTACACAGTTGTACCCTTGTGAGGAATTCTTCAATATTCTATCCATGAACCCAAATTTTATAATATCCTCATATAGATACATAATGAAATTATATAATGTCAAGACCTTTTTAAACAACTCAAAAGAACATCTAACCCTACCCAAGTGATGTTCCATAACTATATTGGACATCTTAAAATCATCTATCATCATCATTCATTTATATAGTCCTTCAATCAAACAAACACTTTGGAATATTTTCAACTATTTCAATGTTATTATAGTCAATACACTCCTACATAGGTATAAAATTTTCCATGAAGATCATATAACTAATCATCTGATGTTATGGCTGCTACGTGTATCTTTCAATCCATGATCATCAAGTATCATAAACAGAAACTCATTTTCAATTTACGATGTTAAGAACTTGAGTATACCTCCACACTATGTCATCACATATTAACTACCCCTTCCTATGATTCTTTCCATGCATATTGACAATAGATAAAAAATTTGACATTGGCCATTCAATTATTATGCATTGTGTGTTAACAAGACATAATAAATGTTCCGTGTTTATATGTAGTGAGATTTTGTTTAATGTTTCAAATAAATATTTTTATGATATTCCATAAAATATTAACAAAATAACAATTTTTTAATCATGGATGTCTTATATCATTAATTAATTTAGTATATTAAATATCAGACTAGAATATTACACATTTTTACCTTGAAAATACATGTCTATAAAAATTTGAAGAAATATTCAAGTATATAGAAGGTCAGGTGTTTTGAACCTTTTAAGGAAAAAATCATAAGGAATTTACATTATTTCATACATGATATAGTGACCAAAATTTTTTTTTAAATCAAAGATGTTAAAACCACAAATAATATAGAATTAGTTCTAGGTAATAAATTTAAACTATTTCAAGAAAATGCTTGAGTTTAATTCATTTTATTCATGGATTCTTTTTGTGATGTTTATGGAATGTAACATGAAGTATTAATAATATTTCTAAGAAGATAGAAGATGTTTCATGTGGGGGAGCTAAATAATTTCCTAAAAATCATTAATTAATAATTAATATATATAGTGGTGTTAATAATAAACACATAATTCCTCCTTATATACATCAAAGGTATGATTCCCATAAATGTAATGTCAATTAGGAATCTTATAAGTCTTAATATCTTCCATTTCTCCCTTTCAATAAATTCTTTGCATAGAGAATATTCATCACTTGGCCAAATGATAGAAATAAGAATATATTTACATCATATAATATATAATATAAAATAAATCCATTATTTTAAATAATTTATATTCCTTGAAGTTTAATTATTGTCAAGTATTATTTTAGAAATAATCTCTAATCATGAAAAATGAATATTACATCTCATTATATTATCCTAATATAAATAATGTTTTTATTAATCCCTATGATAAAAGAGTAATAGTCAAGTGAAATTAAATATTTCTCTAAGAGAGTGAAATTTTATATTTGAGATATAGGGATAATAAAACAATTTTAAAACATCAATGTTCAATATGCTTAGGATACCTCACAAGGGAAAATGTTCCATAGGAACTCATGGAAAAGGAATATTCAAGAGACAGATTTTGTATTTGAATTTTTTAGAACCAAGGGAGGTTATTATAATATTAACACATTTGTTTATATGTTACTCAATATGAATAATAAATCATTATCTTATAATGAATCAATAAATGGAATATAATTTAGAAATTGATAAGTAGGTATGAATATAAAATGGATTCTATGTACCAAAATCATATTTGGATTTTGGTACAACATACAATTGATGTAAATATTACTGGGTCCAAATGGGTATTGAAGAGAAATATAAAAAAGGATGGTAAAGAGAATAAATATATATAAATTTTAATTATAATGTTTTATGATCATTCATTTTATGAAATTTGTGGAAAATTTTCACTAATGAAGATGTTAAAATCCATTCGAATTCGAATTTCTATAGTAGCTTCCGTGATTTAAATTTAAATGAAAAAAGAATCCGTTGATAGGTAAATGTATGTATTATAAAATGGGATGATTATTTTTATATGTGTTTACCTATTTTTATTTCTTGAATTAATATTTTCAATTGATATATAAAGATAACATATGTAAAGCATATACTAGTCATTAAATTATTTAAGACATAGTATGAATATTTCTCTAAGAATAACTAATTTGATGCCCGAGTTACAGGGGATATGATATTCTGATATTGATATACAAAGATTCTTAAACCAAGTCATATTATATAAATTTACAAGGAGTTGAAAAATAAAAGATAAAACCATCTGATAGTCAATTTTTTCTTATGTTCTATGGAATAAATATTTTCAAGCTGATGTTTTATGACATTGGTGGAGATTAAGATAATGAGTATAACTTCATACACTTCAAAAAAGATACCTATAATTTATTCTATGATATAAACTATGTTTAATGTTTTCTAAGAAGAAAAAATGATGGGGAAACAATAAAATGGTGCCAGATAACTATACAAATAATCAGTAAAAAATATCTAATTGAACTTGGGAAAGTATATGGTATATGATCGTGGTCCTTATAAATAAAGGAACACTACTATTAAAGGGGTTATAAATTTAATATTTTTATGCATAAATTGATATAGTAATATATTTAGTCTATCAAGATGACTAATAGATTATCATTAAACCAATTGGTATCTATATATTCAAATACTATGTAATTTAAATATTCAGATGGAGATGAAGATGTAGTCCAAATATACAATTATTTTTCCATTTCTAGAAACTATTCCTATTAATAAAATCATTTTTACAATATAAATTATTATAATATTATGAAAACTTTTTAAAATAATATGTCATTTTCAAAATAGTAGAAATAATTTATATATTTTGGTCTACATAAGTAAAAAATTTGTCTATAGCCACAGTCCAAAACAGTGGCTAAATGGTTCAAAACTATGGATATAAGTTATACACATTGTTATAGTGCATAGTAGATCATATTTTTAGGGGTATAGAGAAAATATCATTCCATGGTTCAAATGGGTTTTAACCATGATTCCCATCATTGAAACATCACCTATAGACACAGTTTGATCAACTGTGATAATAAGCATCTCATTTATCCACTATGGCTATGGGGTTATCACCATGGTTTAATTCATGGAAATAAACAAAATTTCCATTGAGGAAACCCGTGGATATAACCCCTACTAACCATGGATATAGTGGTAAAATAAATTTTCTCCAGTATGATTTGATCTCCATACCTCCATTGCGGGTAACCAACCATCTTATAGCAACACTATGGATAAATTTTGGTATATAAATAAATATTTGTTTTGAATACATCTTTAATAACCATTTTAATATGAAATAAAATTTTAGCAATATATCTTCACATTACATTCCCACATGAAAAAAATTTCACTACCCTTATGAGGAAAACCCATAGCCAAAGTTTACACAAACTATGTCTATAGGTACGAGATATAGCCATGATTTCAGAGAACCGTGGATATAGAATTTTGAAAAACTACCTATATAAAATGTTTAAGTAAAATGTGTGAAAATCCTTCCTCTATAGCCACTATTCTATCAAAATTGTAGCTCTTGGATTGACATAATTACCTACGTCCAATGTTTTGGAAAACTGTGTCGATAGATCCATGGATAAAGCCTTATTTTATAGTAGTTATGTCAAATCGAAGGGGATTTTACTCATGGAGGTGAACTCATAGAATGTATATTAGATATGGAAGAAACCTTTTGGCCCAAATGACTAAATCCAAAAATAGGGACAAGCATGATTTAAATTGTGAGAGCTAATAGGTTCATGGTTATAAAGATGTCCCAAGTGAAAGTTGGAGTGTTGTGAAGTTGGAGACCTAGATCCAACATAATTAGTAATTTTTTATTACCATATAATGTATAATAAGATTTATTCCATATTTTTTTTATTTTAATAACATGTTTATTACTTATTTGTATACTATTTACGTGGTAATGTCCTTGGATTACACATTTTTTCATAATGTTATTGTAATTCTCAACTATATTGAGAACATTGAGATAATATTACAATAATCTAAAAATTATTCCATTTTTTAAATATAAATAATACAAGTATGACATAGATGATGTTTGACTATAAGTTATTGAGGGGTTCATAAGCATTGATACCTCTTCTATTGAAGTATGTAATATGTGATATTGAGAAAAGGGGATCATGTGGACTGACATGAAAAATACTTATTTTTGGCGTAATTGGATATTACAATCTATGATCATAAGTATTAGTATATTTTCATCAGTTAATTATCATTGAGTATCATTGGATCACATAACATGATTCTGAATGAAGAACATTATCATTTATAATTTTAGTATGATAGCATGAATAAAGTGTGGGATTAGTGGTATGAAAATTATTGATTGGTATAAACTGTACTTATTTCTTTTAATTATTGTAAAAAAGATATCATTATCCACTTGACTAGGATGGTAGTGCCTTGAATAAATATAAGGACCTGGTAAATTCTGAAATGTATATCCAATATAGTCTGTAAAAGGTAAATAAATCATTTTTGGATTATGGAACAAATAATTCATCATGATTTATTTTATATTACAAGATAAAGAGATTATATTATAGGGTAAGTGTTCATAATTTTTTATCATAGTTATGACATATCCATGTATATTACCGATCATATTATGTTTCTAGATTCCTCTCTTGATCTATGAATATGACACACTACAATCATGATATGGTCTTATTTGGTTACACATAATTTAAATTCATGATCCCACCAAATTAGGATGAATTTGGGTTTTGGGTGAAAATGGGATCCACATGCATTAGTCAATGAATGCCCATGTGTGAACAACCATATGAAATTAAATAAATAAATTAAATTATAAATTAATCAAGTTTATAATAATGATAACTGAATTTATTTCTCATGGTATTAATATTTAATATAGTTATAAAAGTGACTATGAATTAAAAAGTAAAAATAAATAAAACAATCTATATTTGTTAAATGGTTACTGGAGGTAATTTTCTGTGTTATTGGACTGCATATTATCACAAGAAACTTTGGATTATTAAATTCATGTGATGAAATATTTGTGATATTTATGGACATCTTAATAAGAAGTTAGTTTCATTTCTGGGTCTATTCTCAAAATTTACATTTATAACAAAAAAATTATAAATGATTAAAATAATTATATACTAAATTCATACACCAATGATTCATACAACTAAATTATTTCAATAATTATTATTTCTACGATATTATCTATCTATACTTGGAGATAGGAACTAATTGGAAAAGAAGATTGGATCAATCAAACTTTATTGGATCCACTTTGCGTTCTTCCAAAAATTCTACGTTCATTTTAAGCTGATTAGATCACTCAGTCTAGCACATGGGAATATAATATCCCTAAAATAAGATCTTATAGTCCTTATGTGGTTGATCTAGAGGGATACCAGTTTATATTTTTTGAGCTATAGTGATTTGGATATGATCATAGTACCCAGTGGTCCTATCATTCCATGAGGTGTTGTTTCAATAACATTTATATCAAGAAATTTAACTACATGTGATCTATGACAGAAATACAGTGATTTCATGTTAATTCAACTATGTTAATTTAGATTCAATGTAAATTTTTTGAATTTTACCTGTTATGTAACTTCAAAAACTACATGGTTCCTTTAATTTGACATAAAATTGACAGGGATTTGTCTACATTAATACCATGATAAGAAGAGGGTTTCCTCCCTCAATAACGAACAAAAAAATATACATTAATCCCAAAATAACAATTATTATTTGAATGTTTACAAAATAATAAAAAATAAAAAATAAAAATCCAATAAGAGAGCTCCTTTGAAAATATAGACTCCTTCAACGTCATCCAATATCTAAAATATGAGATAGTGAGGTTAAGCTCATTCTCCAACATTTCCATATATATATATCAAAAATATATATATTTAGTTGTGATTATAAAAGTATAATTAGTTGTTTTCACCCCAGAAACAATCATTTAAACATTTATTATTAATAATAAAGAATCAGTGATAAAATAATGAAACTGACCTTTGTCTCATTCGATATCATTTATAAACCAAAATATCTAATTTGTATTACTTTGTAAGTCCAAATGTGATATATATATATATATATAGTAAATTATATAAATGTACAAAATGATATACCTTGTACCAATTGATCTCGTGACCTTAGCATCCTAAAATCATACATCCTAGTGCTCCTATAACATTACATTCCATAAGCCTAAACCTCATACCACAACTGCATACCACAACCACATATGATAACATCATACCATTTGGACATAATAAAAACGAATTTGTCACAGAACACAACCACTACCGTAGCCATATGCAACCACATACCACAAACACTTCAATATTCAATGATAAAATGGATATCTTGAGATGGGTTGTCTTCATTCATCTATTTTACCCACATCAAAGTTGTTGAGGATTAATCTAGTATTAAAAACATTATATATGAACTTGTGAGGTTATCTAACCTGAATGGAGGTTCATAAGGGAAAAATCATGTAATGATATACAATAAAACAATATTCCCAACTTAATTTCCATGTTTAGTGAATCAAGCCGTATAATATCATTCCACCAACATTTTTACCATTACACAACAACAACTACCACCTATATCTAGAATAAAAACAAAAAATAACTACTCAATAAATTAACAACTTTAATACATATATTGACATTTAAATATTTATTACCAATTCCTCGTTATTGTTAATTAAACACATTACAGTAACATCATTATCTCATAAATTTATTTAATAACACAAATTCAATATTATTAACCGCATAATCCATTGAACATTTATCATCTAACTCATCGATACCATTAATACCCACTATTAAATTTATAACTACATCCATAATTTATAAAATAAAAAAATACTTCATTATATAACCAATTTATTACATTACCAAATCAAAAATTTAAAAAAAATCAAGCATATCAACCTTATTATTACAAATTTCAATTAACAGATCATTTCATTCATTTCATGATCAATTACCAACCTTATACAAAATATATTCTCGATATAAATTAAAAAAAATTTGGTATACAATTTATTATAAATATATATTATTTTAAAAAATCCTTTCTGATGACCAATTCCAAACATAATATTTTAACATTATATAATTTACATCTTAGCATGTGATCACCCAATTAAAACTAAACATCATATTATGTTTTTTATTATTTAATTCCTTCCATATTTACCTCAATAATATAATTGTGCCATATATATAACCAAATAATATCAAACACTTACAATCACATTATTTGTATATTAACATCAAGTAATTGAAATTATAAAAAATGCAAAAATAATATATCTACTTATATAACATAAATATCCACACAATCATGTACCCTTTGGATTTATGGTTTAGTTTATTTGAAAAAACTAGTACAATATATCAACTCAAGAAAGGTAAGAAATTGTTAATCCGCATCAATTATATTTAGTTATATAGAGAGATTAAAAATTACATACATAAAATGATTTCCATATTTTCTTATCATCACAGGATCAATATATATTCATAAAACTTCCAATCCTAATGGGTGTTCAGTAAAATATCTTGGATCAATCACTTTATATCAATCCCCCATTACAGTCATTGATAATTTTTTTTATGATAACCTCTAGAGGGAATTAAATGGATGAATAAAAAATAAATCAAGAAAGGAATAACTTTAATCCTTATAGATTAAATATTATGATGAAAGGGAACAAATACATCACTAAACACAGTTAAATATCAATATGATATGGAATTATTTCACCTAGATTGTACCAAAGGGGGTGTTAAACTAGAGTAAATAATTTTCCAGTTTTCATATTAAATGTTGGGTGGGCCAAACCATAGTGTGGTTTTCCAAACCATATGGTGGTTTATTTTAATCAATTATTATCCAAAATAAATATAATATTAATTCTTCCCTCCACTTATAACCCATCATATATTTCATTTTCAAAAAAAATTGACTTCAAAGATAACCAAATCATAGTAAGAAAATCCATAATTGTTTTTTCATAGTTTATATTTAAAATGTGAAGATAACCAATGTGTATTTCTCTATAAACCTCACCATTTTTCAACTATGGTGGAAAACCAAGACATGGTTCATCACTCTATTTTAGAACAAGGATTCACCAAATCCAACCTCCAAAACACACCCTTAATGTTTTTATCTCGAACAAACCACATCATGGTTTGAAAAATACCATAATAATATTCTTTTGGTAGTAACTAAATATAACCCCACTCTATTCTTCTTGAACTATGACTACACATTATGATGAAAAATTAATACCATGACCAAATATGAAAACCATGGTGTTGTGACATTTCCTTAATACTTGTTTTATCCTAAAAACAAAATTTAATCTCCTAAAACAAAATTTACCTCCAAACACACTCCCACTATCTATAAAACCATAAAATTTAAAGTTATAATATAATTATAATTTTAGACACTAAATTTTATTGCCCTAAAATGATGCACAATATCATTAATAAAAAATCATAATAAGATAATAACAATAAATAATTATTATTATATTAAATACTTATGATGACTAGAACTCTTTTGAACATAAACCTAGTTATAACACCCTATGGATCTCTTGTATTTCAAAATTTCCTTCACACCACTGCATTATTTATTACCCAATTGGTTTACATATCAAACTAATAACTGTCCTTATAGGCGTACACCTGTTTTTTAATGTTTTTTTATACCTAATAACAAATTCCCTATGAAACACCCCAAGAGACCACCTATCCAGACACTAATATTGACTAGGAATTCTTAATTATTGAGTTATAATTAGGAAGGATCCTATAAATACCGATGCACCTTATTTATATGTGTTATACAATTTTTATTTTTAACCCTATTTTTTTAAGGGTGTTACACTCTGTAAATATATAAAGAACAATTCCCTCATGTTGGACCACAAAACTCAAACCCTTGCAGTTCCAGTACATTTCTAGCTAGGAATTCGCTATAATACCATTTTACATGACCGGAACACCCTAGGAAAAGAACTGAGTCACCAGACATCATGGCTATCTAAAAATACCTTGGAATATTTTCCAGAAAAAGATAGGATGTTACCAAAATGGGTCACATATCTATCTAATGATTTTTTTCTATAGGCCAATGCATGTTCATTAAGTGTGATATTTCCAAACCCACATACACCCTGAAAAATATCTCATGAGGTCATCCATCCTGAAATGGTCCTCAGGACGCTTCCCATTCCCATGGTCCTGAAACTACCACATTATAATCAAAACAAGACATATAGAATGATTTTTCTATAAAAATAAATCATAATTTTATAGAAAATGTTAGAAAATGACAAAAAGCAGATATGGAAAACACTCTTTATATGAGATAATTATATCACATGTTGAAAATAAATGTCTCAAAAATAGAAATATAATCCATGAAATTATACAACAACATAAATATGTCATCATTAAAACACCACATAACAAGTGAATCACACATTCCCACTAGTCACCAGTAACTCCCATTCTCCCACAAATCAATATCACTCACCACCTCCAAGTATTTCTAAAACTAATTGACACTGGTAAATCATTTCAATAAATCATTGTAATTTACAATCATTTTCAATAATAGAACATGTTTTAGAGACTAGAGATAGATTAAAATAGGTATTTTAATACATATTCGTGAAACATTTCTTCAGGTTTGGACACCCACCCAATAACCCAAGCCTAGTGGGAATAGGATAAAATCGCATAGAATAAACTATATTACCTCAAGATAAATTAGTAATAATTTTAATATTCAATGTAAATATTATTCCAAAGTATCTTCCAAGGATCCCATATAATTCATGGTAAGTAAAAAAATGATGTAGATATCATTTAATTCAATCAATCTATATCATTTCAAATAATTAGTTAAATCACAACAAAGTTCCTATAGGAAACAATATTCCACTAATTTTAAAACTGAATCCTCAAATGGATTCCATCAAAAAAAACATTCCTGTCAATTGAAATCATCTAATTTCAAATCATAAACCATTCCATGAAATTGCATCTCATCAAAATCATTCTTCAAATTATTAATTTCAAATCAATCTTATTTTCAAGAAATTAACATGTAATTTTAAAAATCTATTGTCAAAGGATTTCATTACCCACACCATGAAATTTAATTTCAATTGTCAGGAGACTAAAAAAACTATTTAGAAATAAATTGTAAAGTTATTGTAAATTAAAAATGAATTATAGGTTTCAATTTATAAATATTTCTTTATGAAACCACCTACATGAATAAAGATCAGAAAAAACCACACGGGATCCAATGAAAGATAATCTATCACAATAAGGATCATTGTATAATCATATAATCATATTTAATTAGGTATAGATATATACTCCTCAATGGTACGAGGATTCACAACTCATAAATAGGGATGTAGAGGAGTAGATAATCGATTATCAAAATAACATTATAATTATTAGAATGAATGTAACACCTCAACTAATGCATCTATCCAAGATGAATAAAGGTTGAGACAATTAGAACATCCTCTAAAGAGACACTATGGAGGTTAGGGTTGAATTAAAATCAAGGAAAAGTATTATACATAAAAGAAAAATTGGTAAAAATAATAAATTATATGATATTATCATAGATTTCCTCATCCTCTTCAGTTTCACTATCTAGGTAGTATCCTTCACTAGTAATCCGATGATGTTAGAAAAAATGAACTGCATTATGGAAGTCCCACCTTTTGGCTAGTGGGATTGTACCATCTAGCATGGGGGATTCTAATACGAATCAAACATTTCTATCCACCCACCGAAAATCTGGTGGTCTTTACTCGCTAATTGGTGGGCCACCAATATCTTTTCAATATATTGAATTATATCCACCCCTGCGTTGAAATCCACGAAGAACTCTTGACCATTAAAACTAGAATAAAACCCCCTACAAAACCACCTTTAAAAAATCAATTTAGGGGTAAAATATATAAAAAAAAGTCAAATCCAGGGAGTGATGAAAATATTTTGCAATAAATATCCAAAATAGGTCCTAAAAAAACAAAAATTCTATACCTAAAAGCTGGTAAATAGATGTTATAGTCTCCCAATTATAAATGTTACCTTCCCTAGAAATACAATAAAGAAAAAACAGACAAAAGTGGTGAGGCCATATCTCCCTTGCCATTTTCATATGAAAAAAAATTATAATTTCTATTAGAAACATATTCCCATAGCACAAAAACCATGGGGATAGAATTAAAAAAGGATCTTTACCTGAGAATCAAAAATCTAAACCAGATATTCAATCAACGATAAATCAAGTTCCATATCATGGTCCTTACAACTAATGTCCTTATATGGGTCTTAAACATACTTTCTATGATATGAGACAAAGAAAACATATTAGAATGATTTCATATGTGTTTCAAAAGACAAAAAGTAATCTATACTTCTAATCAAATCAACAAAATTAAATGGTCCCACATGTCGTGATGATAACATGCTCTATTTTCAAAGATGTTGGTGAACCATCCAAAGTGAAACTCTAATAAACAACAAGACAATAATTGAGATATCCAAATGGAGTATAAGTTGATTAATATTTTATTTATAGATTATTTTTGATGTTAACTTTCTATTATGAATCAATTGATATTTTTGTCTTCTCATGGACTAAAATATTTCCAATAAGGGACGCTTCACCAATATATGACTAGAATAGAAAATATCCACAAAGTCATTCATACCAGGACTCAATGTTTTCAATATTGAAGGATGAAAAGTATCTATTAATATATAAAAACTCAACCAAACCAAAATTGAAATCCCATGTTCCTCCAATGTAATTAAGGTATGAATGAAGAATGAACCAAAGAATCTATATTGATATTCCATCCAACTATCTGTCTATGGAAGGAAAACCATGCTCAACATTATAAAGTAACCCATCACATCATTGTAGACTCTTTAAAAATAACAAGTTAATGGTATATCTCTATTAGAAATATTGGTGGATAACACACCATGAAATATGATGATCACTTAAACATATGGATTTCACAATTCCGGAACATTGGTTGTATGATGTATGGGAATAAATTGAGCTGATTTGGTAAATCAATCAATAACCACAGCAATTATTTTATTTCCATGAGTTGTATGTTGTAACCTAACCCAAAATTAAATCGATATCTCATCAGCTAACAGGTCCTCATAAGAAGCGGTTGAAGAAGGATAAAAGGATTATGATTCTCGACCTTCATTTGTTGACATGTAATACAATGATAGAAAAATAGAAAATTTCTTCTTTCATTCTTCTCCGCCCAAAAATCTTCTCGTATTAGAAAACATTTAGCTGCTATACGGTTTACCACCCACGTGGAATTATGGAATTCACCTATAACAACCTTCCTCAAAGTAAAAGTAATTAAATACTAGATCAAAAAGAATATGTTAACCTCAAAAGTTAATGATCACACACTGATGGTCTCCCAAATATATAAAGAATCTATAATGTCACAAAACTCATAATCAAACTACCATTCCTAAGGAATAATCTTTATATGTTATTATATAAGGTGAAAACTCAATAATAGAAACTCAGTCTCATCCTCTCAAATTCCAAAATGCATATGAACAAAAAGTGGAATAATATTAATATCCTTATAAGATTATTCCATGTCATGACATTAAAATTTCAACTCAAATAATAAAAAATTACATTCCTATTTCCAAGGGTATAGGTAAATTTGAAATCGATGTATTACACGTTAATCACACGTCACTAATACCGAAGACTCAAATCCTTCTCTGATATGATATGAAATCAGAGTTTTTTTATTGGAGATGGTTGTAAACCTTTTAGAAAAAAATTTATGACGCCAACATGTTAGAGAATACCTCACATAAATTAGTTTAAAATCATATTTTGGACAATTTTTCTAAATATTTCAATGTGTATGAGAAGTATAATCAACCACATGATAACCCTACATAATAAAGAAACCCAAACCAAAAACCACAGAATCATAGAAGTCCACATAGCCCTTCCAAGCCATTAGTAAATTCAAAACTGATTTTGATGTCAAACAAAACATTAACTAAACCATAAAATCTAGATATTTTTAATTCATTATAAAAATTACTCCCTTTAAACTATTAGAATTAAAAAAAAATAAACTAACATTGAAAAATCCTTCAAAAACCAGAAATAATACCCTGCCAAGAAAAATAATATCAAAATATTAATGAGGTATAATGGTTCCTCCCACGTCATAACATCCTTCACATTCCCAATATCAAATAAAAGTACCTATTTGGAAATGATTTTTCTATTAAATTTACATCCTAATGCCACAAATTTTATTTAGAATTCATGGCATAAAGTCTTTGATTTCTCATGATGTACAAAAAATCTCTCAAATGATGCACATGAACCTCCTAAATCTTGAATTAAACCAAGATTTTATCCATTAATTATTGGTGGAATATCAAATTATTTTATCAAATAAATGTTTTAGGATCATTGGTCCATCCAAAAGTCTTGAAAATGTACTGATAGTTTCTATGCCTCCCCCTAAAACATGTCTTAGGGATATTAGAGAACTGTATTCAATTATTGTTATAACTAGAGTAAATAAAAATCATTGAGAACCACTTATCCACATTAAACATGTCCAAATAATATTCAATATGTGTAATGGAAAATTTTTCTTTATCGTGAACTTATTTTCATTTTTTATTAAACAAAATTAGAAGGCTTATATCAAAATTCATGGAAAAAAGCATTTGCATTTCCCATAGAAAAAAATAGGTCACATGAATCCTTTATAAGAAATTTTGTATTACTAATTATTTTAATCATTTTGTATAACCAGGTCCATTTAATAAGAGGGGAAGGAAATATGTTTTGTTCCTTGTACCAAGCTAGTTGAAATAACCAACTCCCTCATTAGGGGAAAATTCTAATTTTAAAAAAGTAAACACGTTGGGAAACATTGCAGATATTGGATGAATAATACTTCTGAAAGATTACTAATCATGTTAAAAATAAATCATTGATGTAATCATACATAAATATGGAAGATGAGGTCCAACTCGACTCAACCTCATCCTATTCTCCTTGAAATACATGACACAAACAACTAGGGGCAGTAAAGGATACCCACCAAATAGTGAAGTTTATATTAGATTCATTGTGAATTTAAAAATACATCCCATGTATTAAATATATATAATTCCTATTCATAACCAAAAGTTACCAAAAAAATTCAATTTCTTCTAATGTGAATGGAAAATAAGGGCTTCAGATACACTTATCTATTTTCATATTAAGAGGCATAATAATATCCATTACTTAAGGTATGAGTACTAGAAGGAGATATTATAGAAAAAAAACATTGGTGGATATTATAGAATTAAATTAACCAATATCAAAAAAAGTATTCATTAATGATGAAGTAATGGTAATGGTACCTCTCACGGTTACCGGACCCACATCAGTTTTGCATTGAGACTCTTGCAAAACATAAAAAATATAAGTTCCTAATTTCTATTTATGGAACCAAATTTTTATCAAAGAATATGACAACAACATATATAGTTTTGGTATTTTAAATCCCATACTACTATGTGATGAAATAAGGGCCTGGGAAACCCGTTGTAAGTTTACAGAGGATCCCGAGGAGCTATAGATCTTTAGTGTCTCTATACAGGCTCTCTTGGGTTATCCCACCTTTTCAAAACCAGAAATATGTTAGTGGATAATTAATATATAATATAGATTATTTAAATGAAATAATATATAGGTATCAATAACTAATGTTTCCTCCATGAAGATTATCTTGCTACATCTTACCATTAAAGGGACAACTCGTGCTACGACTGGTTGTGGGAGGAAATACTGAAAAATGTATCATGCCTTACAATTCAAGTACATTCATTGAACATAAATCTAGAAGATATGTATATGATGTGATATTTAATATAAAAACATATGATCATATATCAGCTCAACATTCCATCCCAAACATTTGATCTTTTAGCTTCCCATTTCATACCACCTCATGTGATAAATGAATAAAATCATAAATAAAGTTTTCATATTTGGTTGTTCTATGATCATCATCGTATTGTTTGAGAAGATATATCATCATATCCAACACAATAAATTCATGATATAAATACTTTGTGAAAATATCCATGAATTCTATCCACTTCCTGGCCATATTGTTTCTAGAAAGAACTATTATGTCCCACCACCTTCTGAAATGACCATCATGTTTGAAGATGATACATTTCTCCTAAACTAAATTTGGAATCTCTAAAAACATAAGGTGATATTAACCTTCTTAAAAGAAACATTTTTATCCAAATCATCAATGGTTCACTGGATGGATCATGGATTCAAATTAAGAAATTCCTAAGAGTGATCTATGTTATCTTCCCTCTTAGGTACAACCGCAACAACCTAAAAGGGAATATGTGTAGCTACCTGGCCCAAATACTATACCCCACACACAAGGACCATTATATGGTTTTGATAAACTCATAAATTCTCCAATAATGGTTCATTAATAGATCCCTTTTGAGTTTTATTTAAATGTCTTCTTAGGGGCATGGTACTACATAATATCAATAGATATCATGGTAAAAATTAGTGATGAGACATCATACATCAATTCTGTCAATCATAATTCTACTAGGAAACTAAAATATCAAATAAAATATTTCTAAAAAGAATTTTATTAGATCAAACAATTCCAAAAATGAAATATTTCGAACAACCCGTGATGACATATGGATTATTACAATGAGTGTTATCTAGGAACTCACTCCGAAGTTACCCCTTATGTACTAAAAGTCACTTCACCTATCTACTAAGACATCCAAACCATATTTCAATATCATGAAAATAAATGAACTCTTATTAAACCAATTTTTCAAAAAAGGGCTAGATAACCCGCCTAAATAGTGCCTCAATCAATTCAATTATGTCTTGATGGAAATTACGGATCCCCACAGGCTGAAGACTAGTGCTTATAAATCCAAAAAACGAGTAGGGAATGATTTCAACAATGTAATGAATAAAAATATTAAAGAAGTGAATGAAAAATTATAAATAATATCCCATCCAAACACTCCTCAATTTATATAGAAGTACGATAAGTAGGAAGATACATCTCTCAAAATTCCATTGTAATCAGAGACACCAAATATGACCATAATGACATCCTAATCAAAACCCCATGTAGTAAGTGCGTGACATGATCCATTGTTCACTGCCAACTCCTAAGGAATAGTTAATCATATACACTCACCACCTCTAAGTGGTAAATGTTCTTTTCCTAGACCTATAAATTTATACTCTCCAAATTCTATGAGGCAAAGGTAGAGTGTGAGTTACAACCCCATGTCTGTTCCCACTAATCCATTCAAAATTCATCTATTACAAAAAAACCTTTCTCTACTCTAAATAAAAAACGAAATTGGAACATATTCACAATTCTTATCATGATAATATTTTGAAAACATTTCAATGGATATTATAAAATAATTTTCAAAATGTATTCCCATCAATAAAGGCAGTTACCAGAATACTTATATAAATAATGATCAATAATAATTTCTATCAAAATAGACATGAGTAAATTTTTTCAACCAATCATTATAATTTATAATAATTTTCAATCATAGAACCATTTTTAAGAGTTCCATGATTATATTATTATAGATATTATGATACTTCTTATTGAAATATGGATATAGGTGTGTATAGACTCCCATGATACAAATCCTAGGGGGAATTGGAGAGCATCACATATATTAAACTCCTTGTGCCCATGATAGTTTATTTAATATATTCATTTTCAATATTTATGTTATTATTAGCCTACTAATTATGATTCAAAGATATTTATAGTTAATAAACATTGACAGTGCTATCAAGAAAATTCAATTTATGTCAATCATTTTAAATAATCATTTTAATTGGAAAAAATTCATTTTTTTAAAATATTTCTATTATTTCAAAACAAATCATTAATTTTTTGTCCTCAAAACACCATGATTTTCATATATAATAATCTTATTTTAAATGATAAAACTTTTCAAGCCATTCCATTTTATTATAATCATGCTTCAAATCATTATTTTCATATAAGTACAATTTTTATGAAATTAAAAATTAATTATATAAATCCTTTATTAAGGGATTTCATTAACCACAATATCCCATTTCAATTAATTTATCAAAAGAATCAATTAAATAATTAGAAATCAATTTGAATAAAAAAATTTACTTATTAATCATTAAATGTTTAAATTTATACAGATTTAATTATGTAATCTCCATCCTTAATCATGATCAACATCACCCACACATTTTCCGCCACAATATAATCGAGGGTTTGAATGATCAAGTGATGGTGCTAGAATCAAAATTAATCAAGTCAAGATTTAGTTCCATCAATAATATGATAATTCCTTAAACTAGATGACTGAGAGAGATGATGAAAAGGCAATCCATGATTAATATGATATTAAATTTACCAGAAGGAATCCAATTACTCAAATGACACATCAATATAAAAAGAAACATTATTGAGAGAGAGAAAATAACCTATAAGGAGCCTTTAAGGAGGTTAGGGTCAAATGAAAATAAATGTTGGGGATCAATATTAAAAAATAGATTGAAATAAAAAAATGTTACAATACTACCATATATTTTATCATCCCCATTGGTGTCACTAAATATCAGGTGGACTCTACTGGCTACCTAGTGGCACTCCAAAAAATGAAACGTATTTTGGAAGTCCAAGAAGCTAGCCAGTTGTATTCTATTATCTAGATGATGGGATTCCTATAGGAACCCACCACTATCATTCTCCCACTGATTTACTCATTTCCCACACCGACTAGATAGTGGATCTCTTGTAGTTTTTATAGATAAAGGATCACACCCTCTCCCATAGTAAAATCCCCTTTCACCATGTGGGCATAAAATATAATATAAAATTCTCTCCCACACCCCTTGAAATCATCAAACAAGGGGAAAAACCAAGAAACAAAAATCATAACCATGATGTAATGGAAACAACATGGAATAAAAATAGAAAAATATAAATAATTACAAAATAAGGACTATTCATAAAACCTAGTAACGTGGTGATACAATGCCTCTCAAAAATTAATATTGATTATATAAAAACATTACCTATATTGTAAAAGAATAATGTTAGCTAATGAAATCATTTGATCCTCATGTCACATATAATTAAAATACTTTCAACATTGATTCAATATTTATAGCTAAATTCCACTAATCAAAAACTCAAATCATCACACTACACACATAACATATATATCCCCTCATTCTCAAACATGATATTAACACCAATAATTGAAACTACCAAACATGAAAGATCACAATGTTCCAAGTCACTCCCAAAAAAAATACTAATGCTACAACACTGACCTAACTCTCTGATGTGAACCTTAAAAAAAATCCTAAAACCAATCTCATTATTTAAGAATATACTATATTTTACTCTCTCTATTCCTACAGTTTATGCACGAAACTCAAAAAAACACATATATTTGAAATAATATAAAATATAGAATAAATGAAAGAAAGGAAACTCTACTCATTTTCAAAACAAAATATTTATTATAAACCATAATCAATTTTTAGGAATATACCCCTAATATGTGTGAAAAGTCAAAAAAAAGTTTTTTACATATATTTTTAAATAAAATTTTGATTTAGATAAAAATCCACCTTACCTATAAAATTTAATGAACAATAGTTATTTTATCCTTAAAAATATAAACACGATTTCAAAAATCTGATTTTTATATAAAAAACTATTAAATAGACTTAAAATTGTAACCATGTGAACACATTAATAAATAAAAATAAGTTCGTAACTATGTTATAAGAAGTAAATTCTTTTATTTTCCTTAAAATAAAAAATAACACAAAAAAGTTATTCATGTATAGAATAAGACGACTACATATATCATACATCAATCCTCAATACCAAATATAAATTACCATAATTTATTTCCAAATAAATTCTCTAGATACTATTATGAAAAATAAATAACACACATATTGAAAAAGAGAGTGATAAATCATGAGACACTCGTACTATCAGTGTTCGATAATACAGAATGGAGAATAATTTTTCTTTCCCATCATAGGGATTCTAAAACCACTCACCCTTAGAGACAAATGTTTTATACATTCTCTAAAGATATGTGTTTCCCTTCACCATCTTGAATCAGACTCCCCTTGACTCATGTATTCTATCTTACCACTTTATTACCATCAAGGATTTTCCCTATAGAAACAAAATTTCATATATAGTAACCATTCCATTTTATATATGTTATTTCACACCTCTATCCATGTATTCATCTATAGGGAATCTATCAATAATCAAATATTTAACTTTAAATTGGCATCATAATATCATACTTGTAAATATTTATTAGCTAGAAATCAAGGAAAGAAGATTATCCACCATTAACTAAAAATATCAAGTTCAAATAAATAATATTTTCCATCCATAATCCATTTAATCTCATTTATTTACATCTCCATTCACACATAATCTATAAACTACTAGTCAAAATAATTATAATAACTCTTCCCAAAATAACTTAATTAGTTGACGAGGATCCATTTTCCACCCAATTAATGCCATGTATTTGACAATGAAAATTACAAAAGTAACTAAAATGTGGTATATATTTGTAACCAATATAAAGAAAACATCAAATGTCTCATGACTAATCATTCCAAAAAGTATCTATGATAATCCTTTTTTATGGAGTTTCAGTAATACATAAACTAATTATTCCTCCTTCATTGTCTCAAGTCGAGTTTTTTATTAATTTTTTAGTGAAATATCTTTAACCAAAATTTTTTTTTCATGAATTTCAATAAATAATTAAATAAAATTAAAAAAA
This sequence comes from Viscum album, assembly GCA_963277665.1. NCBI lineage: Eukaryota > Viridiplantae > Streptophyta > Magnoliopsida > Santalales > Viscaceae > Viscum > Viscum album. Next base: position 1,757,069,059 of record OY728120.1, on the reverse strand, counting down.
CAATAATTACATATAATGTAAAAAATATATAATTCTTTTAACAACTCTAATACTATTTTCTAGCCAACCAAATACTCTTAATCAATTATATTCCCTGATAAATTAAAAAAATAAAATCTTCTCCATACATCATAGTTGTGGGTAAACACTAAAATAATTAATAAACTAATTTTAATGAGTAACAAAATAATAAAATTTACCCTCTAACAATCTACAATTTTCACAAAATTCTTATAATAAATCCCAATATGTCATTCCTGCCAATTAGTAAATAACATTATTATCAAGGTAACAATAATAAACATTTCATTAAATTTATAAATTGATAATTGAATTTTCATACAAAAAAAGAAACTATTAAATAAAATACCAACTTAGTATGTCATAATTTCCCTTTTCATAATTAAAAAAATAAAAAAAAATCAATTAAAAACCATAATATTTTGATTTTAAATCCTTTTCATGAGATCATGGTTCCAAAAAATGTTTCACCCAACCTTTCATTAATTAATTGATAAAATAATTAAAAAATTATTCAAGAAAAATTTCACAAAACATTTCATTTTTAAAAATATCCAATGAAAAATCATCAAACAGTACATCAATTTCATATTCACATAATTCTACTAAAATTGAAAGACCATATTTTGAAAAAAAATTCATTACATTTTTCATTTTCTACTCATGGTCTTTGTCATCATATAAATTTTTTATATAATATAATTACATCAAGAATATGTTAAATTAATGCTTATTACATTTATTTCATACCATAAAAAAGCTGAAATACCATTAATTTTACAAATCTACTATTCAAAATTTAATTAATTTAATGAAATAAAACAATAAATTATTCAGGTATATATTTCATTTTCAAATGATAATAACTAAATTATATTCTAAAACATCATATTATCAATATTTATTATGTTTACATTACAAATTATAATAATATTTTCAAATAAATGTTAAATATGACATATAATTCATCAGACATTCATAATAAAATATTTAATTGTCATTATATATCTCACGGTACTAAACCTACTTTTCATAGACATAATTTGTACCCACTAAAATAAATCATTATATTAAATATGATTCATTAATAACTCATGCATTTTGGAATGAATAATTATATGTTGTATATTTTATAATAACTCATAACTGTAGTGTACTTATACAAACCAATTCATAATCTCATCAATAAATTTTTTTTCAATTAATTTTTATTTATATTGTGCATGTTATCAGATATATATCAAACCTAGAATCATGAAATAATTTTAACACGTGGTATAACACTTTAATCAAATGGAATTATTAATGCCACCATGTTGTTGAAATAATCATTGTATAAAATTTAAGGGTTTAAAATTTTACTAATATGTCATAAATCATTACTAAATGCACCAATATAAATATAAATATATTGGATTTATGATAACATTCTATAATTATTCTCCCTTTAATAAAATATAGTTTATGTAACAGAAAGTATTTAATTAACTTTTAATGAGTTATCATTAATAGAAACAATTACATCCAATGATTTTGGAAAATTAAGACATATCATCAATATAAAAACCTATAGATAAATACGATCAATATTAACATAATTTTTCAAAAATAATCCTAATAATCTAACCAAATCATAAATAAGAAAATTTCAATTGTAGGTACAATCAATTATAATGTACATACAACGCATAGATCTCTAATCTATAATTAGTGAACTCTTTTTTAGAATAATTAGGAGGCTATTAGGGTCCTGTAATGAGATCTTAGGGGTACTTATATGTCTATGTTAGTCCATCTAGACTATATATTTTTCTAATTTCTAATGCTATTATTACCCTAGCATTAAAATTCAACACTCAGATATTTCTACACCAAATTATATCCTAAAATAATATATCATATCTAATACAACTCAATTATTATTGTTCCTTAATTAAAAACATCATATGTTTTTATTGGATCAGAGTGTGACTCCCTAATATAATATACAATAGGTCATATGCAAGAAACAAGCCCTAAGGGAATATAAATCGCAATATTGGAGGAATTTCATGTATTATCCAAAAGAAAAATAACTGCATTTCACCACTATGAACCTAAAAAAATAATTAAATTAACCCATAATCCATATAATTATTTGATTATACATGAGATTCCATGAAATAAAAACATATTCACAAGTCAATATCAATTATGAAAATAGTAAGAAAAATAAAAACTCTTCTAACATCTATTAATCACTATATTCTGATATGTGAGTTCCAAATCATTCTCCAACACTATCCAATAAATATTGTAAATATATATATAAACATAGATGAACATATAATTATACTCAGTAAGTTACATCCTAGAAACTCCCATGTAAATTGAATACAAGTGTACAAAATATTCAATGAATAAATAGTGAAATTTAATCATGTATCATCATAGGTCCTATAAAAACCCTAATATCACAATAGGATCTTTATCCAAATATATATTCAATTTATCTATTATAAACCATGAAAATATACCAAATTATACACATTTCATCCACATTCACATTGATCTTATTTCAATCACGTCACAACGGTATAATTATTTCACTTCCATTACTTCTCATTCCATACACCATATCCATATACGAAGATTGAAAATCATATCTACATACCACTAAAATATATAATAACCCAATAAAATAGATAAATCTGTCACATACTATAACTGCTACTGGGGAAATATACCACCTCATAACACAACCACTACCATAGCCTGGTAACGATGGGGGACATTAATATGAGAGTATTCATCCATTTTGTATGATCCTGGACTTCATGATGTAATTTAATTATTTTAATCAGGATTTTAAACAATTGATTATGCTAAAATAAATGTTTAATAGTCGTGTGAGGAGGATTGGGTGTGTTTTGAGGGCATGGGAGATGAATGATAGGGGAAACTAGGCTATTCTTGGTATGTTTCACGGTATGCACACGGTTAGGGAAAACCATTTGAGGGGGAATGAAAACCCAAGAAAAATTGGATAGAGGCTTCTCACACTACTGGAACATGGTTTTTCAAAACATGCATGACACCCTAGGTAACCATGCAACATAACTATTCTTGGGTAGAGGCTAGCACATGGTTGGTGCATGGTTTGGTAACTCATGCGACCAAGCCATGAACCCCATTAGTAGGTGAAAATTTAACAAAGACACCCTTCAGTATTATTATTCCCCCAATAAATTTCATAACTATTTCTACTCATCTCTCCCTAGTTAAGAATGAAACTCTCCCAAAATCAATGGTATCATTTTTTTTTGATTGTAATCTATTTGGAGTGTTGTCGGTTACAGATCGAAGCTTCGGTTAAGTCTAACTCTCCCCTATCATCACTCTTCCGTATTACAAATTGTTTATTTTTTATTATTCATAAAAACCCCTAAAACCATCATTTTTTTATTACAGATTACGTATTCACGTTCCACTGCAAACTAGATCTATGCCTACAGTAAATAGTGTCTTCTTCTTTTGAATCGAGGAATGTGGTATACAACTCATATCCCCATGTATTGTTGTAGATTTGTAATTGTGTGGTAGAACTATTGATTTCTTATTGATGTGTGTTTAGTGACTTGATTAATAATTGATTAAATGTTTGGGTATGTGATTATTAAATCGCATCATGATCCCCTTTGGATTCATTGAGGTTGGTTTAACCAATCTGGGGCGACCTATAGGGTGTGCCCATATTCCCAAACATTAAAAATTGTAGTGTTAAGCCTAGAATTACTTTTTTTGGAAATAAATACCAATATAATTATTTGGAATTAATTATTGGGGTTTAAATGGGAAGTAATGGTATTGGTTTCTAGTCATTGGCATTGTAATAAGGGATTGTTTTTGAAAAATAAGAAATGTTTTAATTGAATAACGTGAATGTGGAAGTGAATTGTGAGTTAGAATCGATATAGGTAAGTGGGTAAATACATTTGAATTGATGAATTATGTAAAATTGGTAATTTAAAGTAATTGTTTATTATGATAAGTGATAAAGTAATGGGAAAAGTGTAATAAGTTAAATGGTCTATTTCTAGTAAATAGTAACTATACTAATGGGATAAAGCATGAGGTTGATTTATATATTAAATGAATTACAAATTGTAAATGTTATATGCTTTTTTGTGATTTTATTGTGATATGGTATATATGGTGGATGGATAAATAAACTTGTTAACATGGATTGGTGGTGTAGGTTTAAGATTGAGTCCATCACATGGGTTGGGTTGCACTGATGCTCTAAACCCCCTATAATTCATGGGTTTGGTTTATCAGAATGATGTTGTATGACCTAATGGTTAAATTGGATGAAAATAACTAGACTAATGATACAAGGTTATTGTGATTTAATGATCTCAATATTTTTTCCCCATGTGGAATAGAGAACTTGAATTATTCCTTATACATGGTAATGAATGTCTTGAGTTTCTGTGTAAATTATGTAAATGCCTCACCCATGAAATATAAGTCAAAATTTGCTAACATAAATACTATTATCTAATGATTCAAATTAAACTCTTGGTTTACCATGCAATTTATCTCATAATTTTATACACAATCTATTTACACTGGATATTTTGTAGAAATCATTGGTGGCGGTCTACTTAGTTATTCTCACACCCTACTCGGGCCGCTGTTGGGTACCCGAACAGATTTCAAGGGTGAAAGTTAGGAGAAGGGTAAATTCTATATTCTTGGGAATTATGATAGTCATTGGACATGCATGTATGTGGATTCAAACCTGGATTTGGAACATGTTCTTGGGAGTCTTTTGTTATCTATTTTTTGGGTTTTCTTTCCCATTTGGCAAAATTCGGGGGACTTGAATTTTTTACTTATTTGGTTGTGGATTGTACCCTATTTGGGATTTTGTTCATAATGCATGTTAATGTTTATTTTTTTATTTATTCTACTATTTATTATTTTGATCTATTTTGGATTTAATATAATAATGTGGGTATATTCTTCCCACGGGCTCTATTAAACCCTTCCCACTAGATGAAAAACATTGGCATATGGGCAATTGTGCTTAAGGTCACGTGATAACCCAACTCTAAGTGATGGTTAGTGGAATTTGGGTTAGAGATGTTATAATGTGGTATTAGAGTGGTTATTTTTAGTTGAATTAATTTTTAAGATAGTAGACTGGGGATTAGGATATGTCGAGCCTAGGAAATGAGCTTATTATTGGGATTAGCATACCCATGTACGAGGGAAATCCCACATTCTGAGGGTGGGATTTGTTGTTTTTATATGGGTTGTTATAGTTGAATGGTATTTCACCATTTCATGATGCACTTGTTGTGTGATGTGACTGTTTCATGATATATTTCTCATGGAAAAAACATCATGACTTTCTTCATTCAAGCATCATTTTAGGCACTTAGTATATATATGACATGCATCATCATAGACACACACAAGATAGATGTTGGGGGAATAGAGAGAATAATGATTTCAATTCTTTGAAAACATGAAGAAAATGGTGTCTAATAAAGATGATGTAAATGGTTAGAAATAAATAATGTTAAGGAAATGTGAATAATGAGAGGGTGTAATGGAGTTAAATTGTTTTTTGTAAATGTTTTTTAAATGGAGAATAAGTATGAGAGGAAGTTATTATTGTTGTAAAAGATGAAATTGTTTTGAAAATGGTTTCTAATGAAAAAAATTTGAACATGTATGTTGGTTTACCACAGGTTAACTATGGACCATAGTATGGATGAACGATGATAGTGTTCTAGATGTAATGGTTTCCATTAGAATAGTTCATGAAAAATTGAATGTTTATTTCTTGTTATGTTCCTTCTTTTTCACTAATTGTTGATACCATATGTTATGTGATGTAAGACTCATGTTCTTACTTATAGATAAATGCCACCATAATGATGTGTTCTGATGGGGTGATAATAGGATAACATCGAGAATTCAACCTTGGATGTCAATAGAGAATCCCCGATGGACTAGGGAAATAGCGGGGAGGGGAAATGCTAGAGGAACATCTCTCATTTTATACAGATGATGCAACAGAACCCATAGTGGGATGTACCGAGTATGTTTGAGTCGAGTCATGAGATTCAGTTGTAGCACCCTCTGACCTTTACCGAAGAGGGTGGTCCAGGGGAATCCATGTATTGGATACATTCCATCCAGATGATTCTTTATCATTTATAGGCTCTTTTATAGATGTGTTTTAATATATAAGCTGACATTCTGGGAGGTCATGCAAAGTGTTGGTGGGACATCATGGTCTAGATAGAGAAGAAAGAGGGGAAGTTGTTGAAGGGTTTCTAGGAAATGTTTCTGGAGCATTACTATCATGAGACCTTGAGAAAATACAATGTTTTTGAGTTTATGAGGTTGAAGCAGGGAACCATATTCTTGATGGATTATGTAGGTTGTTTTCAAAAACATGTATTGTTTTGTTCCCTCTTTGTTTTGTGATATGGAACCTATGGTGTGATGTTTCTAAAATGGAATTTGACCTGGGATCATGTCCAAGATGAATATATTTGATTTAAAGAGTATTTTTCTCGTAATAGATTAGTCCCTTACCTAAGAAGATAATTTCAAGGAGGATTTAGGTATTGGACATGTATTCTCAGTATGGTGATCTAGTGGTGCAAATTCTGATGGTAAGAAGCAGCATTTTGAGATAATGTAGTAGGGTAGCAGTGGATATGGTAGTTAGAAAAGGGAACTGGTGTCATGGAAGTGACATTGTTTTCTATTATTAATGTGGTATGTTAGAAAATGAGGGGATTCAATGGAACTTACCACCATTTGAGTGTCATTCATGATGAAGTCTAAGCCATGTGTACAAGATCTATATGAACCCTCAACATCCACAAAGAGAGGTAGGATCAAGGTTCATGCTGAATAAAGGCAGGGGGTCAGTTGCCCCTTATCCATCGGGTAGTTTCTAGTTGTCCAATCGTACTAATAAAGGAAGAAGAGGTTTTTCAATTGGGTGGGAGCATCCCAAGAAGTATGGTAGTACATCCCCAAGATCACATAATTGAGCCCAAGGTGGAGGGGAATTCCATCTTCATGTAGTTTAGTCTATACTCATAGGTGGTGAGGTTGGACACTCGATTGTTCGATGTATGATTCTAGTTGTTTCCTCTCTTTATATTTCTTTATTCGATATCAATACCTCATATTATTTTATTTTTTATCATCTGGTGGTTGTGTTGGGTGTTGATGTAGATTATTGGTGTGGATTTTGGTCGATTGATACACTATTAGGGGTGTGACTAGAAAACATCTGTCAATGTATGGAGTGTGCTTTGGACATTGGTGTATTCGATTTTCTAGGGGACTTGTTCGTTCATGAGATGATAGGTTTTTACCTGATTTGGATACAAATTGGTTATCATTATACCAATCCTTTATTTATTTTTACCTTGATAGGGTAATAAGGGGAACACCTTTGTCTGTTATGGTGAATGGGATGTTCAGGCATGCATGCATGGAAATTTTTTCCAAATCTCAGTGAAATCATATCCCATATGGTTTGTAATAAAATATTTTATGGGTGATAAGAGTATATATTCTTTACTTAGATGATGGTTGGGTTTTATGATTTGTTTCTTAAGGACTTATTTTGGTTTCCACTCAATGGATATATTTATTTAACAATTGGGTTAATTCCAAGAGTAGACCCAGTTTCCATTATATCATATAGAATGGCCCCTAAAGAAGACCAGAAGCATAAAACTCAGTTGGAGCAGTAAGAGAGTAAAGGTTCCATCAATCCCGGCATGTCACCATGAGGATTACCAGTTTTTTTCTAATATGTTTAATAAATCTTTGTGACTATGTGTTGATTATAGAAATCTGAATCTGATGGAAGATAGGAACAAATACCATATTCCATGAATTTATGATTGTTTTAACTAGGTTAGGGGTGCTTTGTTGTTTTAAATGATTTATTAGGGGTTAGGGGATCATAAAATAAGTTTGATACATTATGAGATACTTTGAAATAACTTCACAAGTATGTATGGGTTGTATGATTCTTTTCAAATTTCATTTTGGTTGACTAATTCCCTAGCAGTGTTCATGGATATAATGAACCAAATCAATCACCCTTACCTGGATTAGATTTTAGTGGTTATTATTGATGTAATCTTAGGGTACTCTATAACTCATTATGATCAGTTAAAACATCATAAACTATTCCTATGTACACTAGGAGAATATAGGATATACACCAAGCTATTGAGGATCCATTTATGGATTGACATTGTGAATTTTTTGGGCCTCATTATATCTGGGGAGGGTGCGTTATTGGATGTACAAAAAGTGAAGGTAGTGGAAACTTGGGAGTATCATAGGAATGTTTCTAATGTTGGGAGATTTATATGGTTGTATGGTCATTACTAATGATTCATAAAGGATTTTTCCCATTTATAAATTACATTTTCTCGATTAACAAAGTAAGGAATCATGTTTGAGTGGTATGATTCATTTGATAATGTCTTTCAATAGATGATGATGTGGTTAAAAACCACATTGATTTTTATCTTACTTGAGATAAGTAAATTGTATTCCTTGCTTTTTGATGCATCTAGTGTTGGACAAGGGGTGGTATTGATGCATGATAACCTTGTAGTTAATTATGGGTCAAAATTTGATAGAATAATGAAAATAATTACCCCACTCATGATCTTGAGTTATCTATGATAGCTTACATGTTGAAGATTTGGAAGAACTACTTGTTGGGAGAATGATTTATAGTGTATACCAATCATAACAACATAAAGTACATATTCTATGTACGTGACATGAATAACTGGAAGTGAATTTGTGTTGAGTAAATGGAGTCCTTCGACTTTGATTTGGTATAGAAATAGGGAACAAGGAATAGAGTTATGGATTCTTTGAGCCATAAGATTCAAAATTAGGCAGTTAGGGAATCCAGTTCGAGTGGGGGAAGATGGAATTGTTTGAAAAGATGTATTTGGAGGTGAATGTGTAAATGACCATAGAATCTATGATAGTTGATACTGAAATTATATTTTGGATCAAAGAGAAGAAGCTTTAAGATCCAGAATGATTATCTATACTGGAAATTCCAAATTTTTTGGAGTCGTCTTCTAGTTGTACTATTGGTAGTAATGGGGTTGTTTATGTTCGTGGCCATATTTTTCTAGCATATATAGAAGAGGATATGAAGAGAATGATTCATGTATCAAATTGGTAGGTTCATCATTTCATAACAAAAATGTATCATGAATATTATAGGGGGTTTTAGTTGCCTGGGACGAAGAAGGATGTAGCATGTTTTGTAGTGTGATGCATTACATTCCATTCGGAGAAGGATGATCATCATTGGCTAAGTGGATTGCTACATCCATTTGTAATTCCAAAATGGAATGGAGATGACATAATGATGGATTTTTTTTGTGGGTCTTCCAAGGATTCAATAGAAGAATGATGTGATCTGTGTAGTTGTTTATTGGATAACTAAGGTGTCTCATTTCGTACTGATTCATGAGACTTTCACCAGAGATCAATTGGGTGAATAGTATGTTCAAGATATTTTATGGTTTCATGGGATACCAAAAAATGATAGTTTCAGATCAAGGTTCTTGATTTACATTGTGATTATGGAAGGGATTTTAGTGGTAGTTAGGTAGCCATGTGTTTTTTGGTATGGATTTTCACCCATGGATAGACATTCATTCAAAGTATACTATTTATGTATAAGAGGATATGGTGATATATTTTTTCTGAAAAATTGGTGGATCATGGGGAATTTTTTTTCATCCGTTGTGGTATCCTTCAATAGTATTTAATGGTAAATGATTAAAATGGAACCATTTGAAGTCCCCTATGTTAGGCTTTGTGACATCTATTATATTGGTTATAGGGTAGGGAATCAATGTTATTGGGACTCAGTCCCATGCATGAGACGTTATAAATAATTCTGTTGATCTAGAAACATATTATAGTACGTCAATATAGGAAGAAGTCATATACAGATTGAAATCATAGATCTCTTGACTTTGGGGAGGGTGATCGAGTGTTTCTTTAGCTATCACCAATGTTGGGACACCATAATATTCCTAAAAAATGAAATTTGGTGCCCAAGTGCATGAGGTCGTTTAATATTGTGGAGGGGATTAGACCGTTGGTGTACCAATTAGATCATACACAATGGTAGAATGGAATTAATGTTGTTTTTTGAGATAAAAAAATTTAGTAGTATAACCATGACCCATCTCTTGTGATTTATATTGAGAATGTTGTACTTAATGCTATTGTGTCATTCTAGGAGCATTTGATTTGTATTTTTGATAGTAGATAGAAAACATTGTAAGGTATGACCATTCTATTGGTTCATGTATTATAGTAGAATGGTAATTTTAAAGAGGGAACATGGTAAAGGGAGATGAATATACATGCATAGTGTCCAGACCACTTTTATTCAAAATATCAATGATTCCATAGATTGTGGCTCTAGGACATATCATTATATGGTGGGGAGGATATAAGATCTCGGAAAATGTGAAGGTATTTTCTTGTTTATTTTTTATTTTAATCCCATTTTTTTCCAAATAATTGTTTACTGGGTGTGTGAGTAGGTTCAGGGGTGTTTCAAGTGATTGATAGATGAATGAAAGGGGAAACTGGTCCATTCTGTGTATGTTGAATGGTTTGTGCATGGTTAGTGAAAACTATGTGATGGGGAAAGAGAAATCATTCTATAGAGACACTTATTTTTATAAAATTGATTTTATATGATTTTATAAACATAAAACAATTACAAAACAAAAGTCAAAAGGTTTGGTGTCTTGTGAAAATTATGACCATTCATAACATTTATAAAATAAAACATTAACATATATTTAATTCCTTCTTCTCTAGCTTCTTTTGGCCCTTGAATTAATCGTATTACAAGTAGTCACCTAATGGTATAAATCTAAGAAACATGTGAGCTAAAATCAAAGTTATAAGATAGATAATAAAATGAAACAATATACCATGGGTTGATAATAATCATATCATAATCATCATCATCATGGGAGGATGCATTAGATAATGTCATATAATGTGGCAGTGCATAGAAATTAAACATCATGTCTTAGTGGTCAACTATCACACATAGTTGTGAAAAAATATAGCATCATGTTCAGATATTTTTTTACTTTTATCATGAGGTACATCACATTACCCATTCATTTATGTGTTGTATAATTCTGATAGAACCCATCACAATATTACATTTACATTGTACTATATAATTCTGGGAACCCCGGTCACATTATAACATTTACATTATCATCCATTCCACAAAGAACATATATAAATTTTGGTCCTCAAAAACCAATGGAAGGTAATTGGTTTTATTTCAAAAATAAAAAATTCTTAAACACTTAGTTCCTTAATTTAATAGGTTAAAAAATACTTCATATATGAATCATCAACCTTGAGTGAAGAACAAACAATCTCAAGAAGTATAAGTTCTACTTTTTTGAAAGCAGATCTCTTTTGTAAAACATTATGTAGGTCACAAAATCAATTATAAAACATTTATGTCACATAAAAGGTAATATATTGATAAAGAAATTATTTTTATGGAATATCTAAAATGAAAATGGGGTGAAAGATAGAAAACCCAAAGAATGATACTTCAGTTTGAGAATTCCACTTACCATGAGCCTGAATGTTGTATTCCCTCTAATGACCTATATAATCAAATTGGATTCATTAATTAACAATTACAGAACCTTTTATAAATGTATATAATTAATTATGGATTTATTATTTTCTTTTATGGTCCTTTGGATGAGTTATAAGGTTTAATTTCATCATTCAGATCTATTTTTTTCAAAGTTATCATGATCTATTTCACTTTCATACATAAATAGAAGTTCATGTAAAATAAGTATAAATATAAAGAATTTTTATTATATGTTTTTAATGATATTAAGATGTTTCAATTATATTTTAAGTAATTTTGTAATATGGTATGAGGATTAATCTTTAGATAAAATTTAATGATTATTGATTTGGGTTAATTTTGTCAGTTTTTCAATCACAACGAACCCGTTTGGTTTTATCATTTAGTATTATGAATAAATGTTTGTTGCAGAAAATTAAGATAGATATAAAACAAAATTCAATATCATTATTAAAAAATTTAATGTTTTTTTTAACATCATTGTAGTTTTTAAAGGGAAATTAATGGGCATCACCCACAATGTCGATAAATTTAAACAACACGAGCGACGATTTCATTTTTGATATTAAAATAGGGAGAGGGTGGAGTTTCATGATCAATATTACATTAACATGATATAATTCTATTTTTATCAACAATACATGAGTTATAATTCTATTTGGATGAAGGTATGTGAGGAGTGAATGAGATAATAAATGAAATTGAAAGGAAATTAAAAGAAATAGAGAGAATTTACCTCTTGAATCTATCCTCCTCAATAACCTCCATAGGATATGGTATTGGTATTTTGATGATATGAATAGCACAGGGAAGTGGGGGAGGGTCAAGGGAAGAGTATTGGGAAAAATATTTTCAAGGATCATTGTTTGAGAAGTGTGAGGATAATAGGGTGCGAGAGGTGGTATTTATAGTGGATGAGAGGGGCATTTTCTTAATATTGTGTTCATTATTTATTTTATTTATGGTCAAGACTATAAATAGTTTGAGAATTATAACTAAATATATTATAATAATGAAGAATGGGTCTATATTAATGTTCTTACATCAACCTTACATCCACAATGACTCAAAAATGATGTATTTAGTATTAATAGAAAATTATCATGTTTTACTATTCATCAAAATTCATATATTTCAGAAAAATATGAAAAAATCACCCTTACCATTTTTCATCATGTAAAATTTAAAATGAACACCATTTAAAGATAATAATTTTATAAATATGTGTAATTCAATTTTTTATTAAAAACATCATTTACTTGGAAAATATGAATTTTAAATTTATATCTTATTTTGAAAGACATTGAAAAATTTCACATGGTGTCATAAAATTATCTTAAAACCATAACATATCAATATATTAATTTATGGATACATTTTGTGAAAATAAATTTTATTTTAAATTATTAAATTTATAATAAAATTTTAATTAAATATTTATGACTCTCAAATATTCCAACAGTTAATTAATAATTTTTAAACATTTATTTAATTTCTATGTGATATAATTATACCAAAAATTCATTTATAAGATGAATAAATTCATTTATACTTTCCTGGGTGGGGTTACTATTCATTTTTTAAATTTACTTTCCAAAACGATCATATTATTATTCCTATGGTCAAGTAATTATTTCATTATTATTAGCTCCTTAACATCGAGATATTATTCTTATTTCACTAATGATTCATTTATAATGTTTTCATTCTGTCGTGTAAGTGACTTTATGAGATTTATAGTATATGAAATTACAATAATATTGGAGAAAGTCCACCAATAAATGTCTGGGTCATTACATCCCCCCCATTGAAATTTCACCCTTGAAGTTTCATTACTCATAAACATGTGAGGGTACTTTTCCTCCATCACATCATCATGTTCCCATGTTTATTCTTCATACATATGGTTCCTCCAATACACATTGACTAGGAGGGTTTTCTTGTTTATTAGAACATTATCTCTATAGTCTAGAATCTTTACTATCTTCTCCCTATATGAGAGAACATCTACCTGTTATACCACCTATGTGTTTATTATATTTGAAGGATCTGGTATTTATATCCTCGAGAGTGATACATGGGACACATCATGAATTGGAGCCATATTCGGCGGAAGTGATGGAAAATAGGCCACAGGTCCTATGAAATCAGGGATCTTAAAGGGGACAATGTAACTTTTATTAATATTCCTTTATTTCCAAACTAGATGACTCTATTTCTTGTTGATATTCAAGGGAAGAGATTATTCTCAATGTCGAACTCAAATCCACTTTGGTGGCTGTCAACATAGCTCTTTTTCTGCCATTGAGTATCTATGATATGTTGCTCGATTGATTAAACATTTTCTATCATCACTTGAACATGATTTTGTCCAAGTACCATTTTTTATCAATATTCATCCCAACATTGTAGAATTCTACATCTCTTTTTATAGATATCTTCATACAGAGACATATGAATACATGAATAGAAACTATTTTTTATGAGAAATAAACTGGTGGGAGATTCTTATCCCATTCACCATTTAATTAATAAGAGTATGATATTAGCAGATCATTGAGTTTATTAATAGTCCTTTCATATTTTCCATTAGTTTGGGGGTGATTGGTCATTATGAGATTTAATTTAGAACTCATATAATGTTAAAGACTCATCCATAATTTTGATGTGAACCTAGGATCATGAATAGATACAATCATCTATACAACCCCATGTAGTCTTACCACTTCCTTCACATATTTAATCTCATTTTTTTCACGAAAGAGATATTCCCTAACAGTTATGAAGTGGGAAGTCTTGGTGAGTTGGTCCACCATAACCCATATCACATAATTCAGTTTGGATGTCCTTGGGAGACTAGTGATGAAGTCTATAGTGACATTCTTCCATTTCCACATGGGTATAGGAAATGGTTTAATCGTTTATTTGGACTTCTATCACTCTTCTTTAACTTTATGACATATCAAACACATTAATATATATATTCCCCAATATTCTTCTTTATTTTATTCCACCAAATGTTTTCGTATAGATTACAATACATCTTTGTGCTACAAATTTGGATAGAGAATGTTGAGATCTATAAATTTTCCTATAAATCATTCTTTTCCCCATGTGATGAAGTTACAAAAAGCCTTATTCCAAACTAAATTACCTTATCATCATCAATATTGAACTCTTTCATCTTCCCTTCCATTACATAATTCTCTAAATTCTGTAACTCAGGATCCTCCCTTTCTTCCTCCTTAATCATATCTTTGATAAATGGTTGGGAAATAATTTTGGGAAAGGTAGAATGTATTCCATGCCATTTTTACTTCAAAATAAATCCATTGTATGTCCATGAATATTGGGTCTTTCTTAATCTTTAACATGGATAGAGTAGCAGGTTCTTTTCATCTAAGAGCATCAGGTACCTTGTTCTCCATTCTATGATGGCAGTGGATAGATAAATAATAATCATTGATGATCTAAAACCATCTCATTTTATTCATGTTGAGGTCCTTTTGTGTAAATATATACTTTAGGCTCTTATGATCGAGGTATATTTCACCCTTCTAACAACAGAGGTAGTGCGACTAGATTTTAAATGAAAAAATCATAGTTTTAAGCTGTATATCATGCGTTGTGTAGTTCTTCTCCTGGATCATCAGCTGATATAAGTCATAGGCAATGAAATTATCATTTTTCATGAGTACACACCCCAATTAATTCTTTAAAGAATAATTTTATATCAAAAATTAAATTATCCACTTTTTGGTAATCTGAGTACATGTGTATTGATAACACTTCTCTTTATCTCCTTGAATCATTCCTCACATTCTTATGTCCATACATACAATACCCCTTTCATTATTAACATTGGTAGATGGCTAGAAAAATGTGAGAAATTTCCCCCAAAACATCGGTAGTACCCTACTAAGACAAGAACACTATGGATTTCTATATCAAAAGTTGTTCTGGACCATTCCTCAATTGCCTTTTTGTTTTTGGGACCCATATATTAACCCTAACTTATGATCACAGGTCCCATTAATGTAACATGCTACATCCAAAAGTCACACTTCATGAATTTGGCTTACAACTTATCCTTCCATAATTTCTATAACACAAGACATATACGTTCTTCTTTTTTCCTCCATTCTCTTTGAGTAGTGGAAAAAATCATCAATAAACATGACCAAAAATATTTCGAGGTAATTTCTAAAGAATCTTTTCATCAATTCCTTAATGATTTTAGGGTCATTAGTAAGTGCAAAGGACATCTCCAGAAACTCGTAGTGACCATACCTTGTATAGAAGGTAGTCTTCTAAATATTATCAATATTCATCTTTATCTGATGATATCCAAAACAAAGATCCTACAATGAGAAGTATTAAGCTCCTCATAGCTGATTGGACAAGTCATTAGTCCTTGGAAGATGATACTTGGTCTTTATGATGATCTTGTAGAGTTCCTGATAATTGATACAAAACCGTATTGATATATTCTTCTTATTAACAAATAGCACTGGCACACACCAAGGTGATGAACTAGGATATATAAACCTTTTACAAATGATATTATTGCTACTTCATTAACTCCTCCAATTCGATAGGACCCATCATACTGGTACATTTTGAGATAAGATTAGCTTAGGGTATGAGTAAAATTGAGAACTCTACCTCAGGATCCGAGGGTTGTCTGGGTAACTCTTTTGTAAATACATCATTATATTCCCTCACAATGGGAATTTTCCCTAGGTTGATACCATACACTGACTCAACCATTTAGGCAAGGTATGGTTCTTCATAGGGAATCTACTACCACACCATTGAAGGATTTTCCAAAAGAGATTCATGATCATCCCAACATTTATATAGGATAATGGGATGTTTTTTAAAATGAAAATATCTTTCATTTTCTTGATATTTGAAATGTGTTCTATATATAGAGAGCCAGTACATTCCCATTATAGGAAATAATTTCACTAGGGGATGTATCGTGATATTTCCAAGAAGAATCATCCCACAATCTCTAATGGGAGAAGAGTCCAACACTTCTGTTATGATGATTACACCCCAGGGTGCTTATATATATATACATTATAGTTTTATAGATTCAATTCAATAGTTATAGAAAATTTAAAAGATATAAAGGAATGATAATAACCCTAATCAAACAATACTTTTCATTTATTCAGTGAATAAAATGCTTAGCTTGTGAGAATGTACTTTCATGATCTACTTCGATAGTATTGATGGCTTAAGCCAATCCTTAATCAATTTCAATTGATGGCTGCAAATTTTTATTACCCTTGATGACTCAAAGTTTAGTGAATCATCTTGCATTGTTCTATTTCTCCCAATAATTATATCATAGGATCATGTGAGGTTCTCTCCTTTCCTACACCACATTATCCTATTTACTCAGGTATTTCTGATATTCATTAGCTTGAGATAATTCTCTCTTACACTTAAAGTGTTCCCCCCCCCCCATTTGATGCAGTTGTCGTGATGCTTATTCCCACATTTTTTATATATGGGGGTTGAGTTATCTTTCCACTTTTATCATTATATCCCTCGAATTGAAACTATATCATTCATTTCCTATCACCATATCCATGGGACCATTCTCCAAACTACATATTTACATTGAGATCACATCAAACAAGTTATTTATAACATCCAATGTCTCGAACTTATATTTCCTTTTGAAGTTGTTGTTTTAAACCACTAAATAATCTATCAATTATTCTATCATTATTGATAACAATACATGAAGTGTACATTGGAATAAATTTGAAATTTTCTTCATAAGTCATAACATATTTTACTTATAATTTCTGATACTCTATGAATTCTATCTCTATAATTGTATAAATATTTCATGGGAAATACTTTTTTGAAACATTATCTTATTGTATTCCCACCCTATCTCTTCAATTTCATCCTTTGGCTTGGTGTTATTAATAAAATCTCACGATTGATCAGCAGCTCCAACTAGATGATAAATTGTGAGATTCGCGTTATCCGTCTCAAAATATTGATGAACAAAAAATATTTTATACATCGTGTTTCCCATAATTCTGTAACTAGTGGTTTAGAGGAACCACTAAACATTGCTGGTAGTTGCTGCATAAAACAATCGATATCTAGTTTCTCCCTCTTAGGTGAAGGTAGATGTTTCACATTGTTCATGATATTTTTCTCAACCGGAGACAGTTTGTTAAGAATATCCATTAAATTTTGACCTCCACCTTCCAAATCATTAGGGATGTCATTCGTTCAATTTTTTTATTTCCCCTAACACTTATTTTTGGCCTGGTTTGTCCTACTTCCCATCAATTTATAAAATAGTAAAGGTCAAAACAAAACAAAAGTTAACAATTCATAAATAATTCATCCATTTGTAAAATTAAATCTAAAGGAAATCGTATGGGAAACCTATTCTTAGAATTTTTTTAAAATATATATTCTATGGATCTTACATATACATAGTCCCATATAATGGGTTTTTACTAAGGTTCTCTAATCCTAATTCCCACATTGACCAAGATGTTCATTGAAACCAACTATAGAGAACCTTCTTTTTCTAAAATTACTATTACATCATTTTAAAAACATAAAATCATTACACAACCATGATATATTGGTATCTTATCTTGGAATAATTATGACTATACATAACATTTACAAAATAATACATAATTATTTATTTAATTTCTTATTCTCTAGCTTCTTATTTTCCCTTGAATTCTACTTAGTTGAAGTAGTCACCTAATGACATACATCGAAGAAAGGGGTGAGCTTAAATCCTTTTTAAGATGATATATAATAACATAAATCAATATAATATGGGGTAATCAAAATTATAACATCATCATCCAAAATCAAGAGAGGAATCATTAGAAAAAGGAATGGAATGTGGCAATACATAAAAATGAAATATCATGTTTTAGTGGTCAACTACCATATATAGTTGGGAAAAATTATATCATCATGTTCACTCATAATTCACTTTATTCATGAGACAAATCACATTAACCAATACATTTGAGAACTATATAATTCTAGGTGAACCTATCACATTATTAAATTTTCATTATAATATATAATTTTGAGTGCACCCGTCACATCCTAACATTAACATTATCATGCATTCCATGTAAAGCATATATAAATTTTGGTCATAAAATATCCCATGGAATGAAATGGGTTTCATTTCATAATTTATAAATTAATAAACATTGGGTCCCAAAATAAAAGAGCAAATGACATACTGGATATGAGAACCAACAATCTTCGGTGAAGAAGAAACAATCTCAAGAAATAAAATGTGTCTATTTTTTAAATAAGATTTTATTTGGAATATATTGTGTTTGTTGTAAACTCAATTAGAAAACATTTATATTACATAAAGGGTGATATAATTATAAATATATTATATTTATGGAATATCCATTCAGAAAATGTGGTGAGGGAGGGAAAACCCAAAGAAAGAGATTTAGTTTGAGAATTCATTTTACCTTGAGTCTGAATGCTTTCTTAACTTTAATGCACGATATAATGTCATTATATACATTAATTAAAAATTAAATAAAATTATATAGATTAATTTTATTCATTATGGATTTATTATGTTCTTTTATGTGCCTTTCGTTTGGTTAGAGAGACTAATTTCATCATTCAGGGATGTTAATTTTCATAGTTTCTTGATCTGTTTCACTTATATACATGAATGGAAGTTTGTGTAAAATGAGGATAAATATCCAGAATAATTATTATGTGATATTAATGATATTAAATATTTTAAAAATATATATTCAGTAATGTGGTTATATTATATTAGGATGAATCTTTATATAATATTTAATGATGACAGTTTTAGGTTAATTTTTCTGGTTTTTTAATCACAATGAACTCATATTGTTTTATCAGTGAGTATTATGTATAAAATATAGTTCTATAACATAAAAATGGTTATAAAGTAAAATTTAATATTTTATTTCAACTATTTAATGGGATTATTAACATCCTTGAAGGATTTAAAGTAAAATGAAATGGCATCGCCCTGGATGTCGGTATATTGACACATTACGGGTGATGATTTAATTTTTTAAAAAGAGGGAAAGTAAGAGAGGGTGGCGTTAAATGATGAATATTAATTTAAAATGATATAATTACAATATATCAAACATAATGGTGTTATTGTGAAATTTTTACCAAGATATGGATTGATATAATAAGAAAAGAAAAGAAATTGAAAGGAAACTAAATGAAAGAGAGAGAGGATTTACCTATTGAATTTATCCTCGTTGAGATCCTCCTTAGAGAAAGGTTTTGGTATTTTGAAGAGACAAAGAGTTAATGGAAGTGGAGGAGGGACCAGGGAAGAGAATCTATGAAAGAACAAAAGCCATAGAAGTGTGAGGATAAGATATGTGAGGGGTGATATTTATAGTGGAGGTGAGGGGTGTTTTCCCAATATTAAATTCAATAAATTTTTATTTTGTCTCATTTCTATGAATAGTTTTTTCACTATCATAATATATATTAAAATAATTATTGATGGTTCCAGATTAAGGTTCATAAATTATCCTTATATGCATAATGGAAAAAAATCATGTATTCAGCATTTATAAAAAATTATCATGTTTTAATATTCATCAAAAATTCATGTATTTCAAAAAAAATATAAAAAAATAGCCCGAATGATTTTTAAAATACCAAATTCAAAAATTAAGTACATTTAATTGAAATAATTTTATAAATATGTGTAGTTTAATTTTTTATTAAAATCATCATTTACTTGGAAAATATAGATTTTATAATTATAAATGATTTTAAAATACATTGATAACATTCTTAAGGTCTTAAAAAATTACCATAAAACCATAAGATATAAAAATATTAATTTATTGATAAATTTTTTCAAAATAAATTTTCTTTTAAATTATTAAATTAATTAAAAAATGTGATTAAATATTTATGAATTAATAAATTTACAACACTCAATTAATAATTTTTAAAACATTCAATTATATAGTCTACGATATTATAATACCCTAATTTCATTTATAAGATGCTTAAATTTTATATATACTTTCATGGTTGGGGTTACTATTTATTAGGATAGTTTTCTATTCATAAGGGTCATATTACTATTCCTAAGGTCATGTTTTTATTTCATCAGTATATATTCCATTAGGTTTTATAAATACTTATTATTTCAAGAATTATTCATTTATAATGTTTCTGTTATGGACACTATGTTATTTTATGTGAATTATACTATATAAAATTACTATAAGAAGGGAGAAATTCCATTTATAATTGTATGGGTCATTACACATGTTACCATGGAAGGAGGCTTCTCACATGGTTAGTGTATGATTTTTCAGACCATGTAGCCATCCCTATGCAACATTGTGGATCAACCCTTCTTGGGTGTGGGTTTTCACACTATTGGTGGATGGTTTGGTAAATCATGTGGTTGAACCATGCACCCTATTAAAAAGTCTGAAATTTCCAAACATCCATCTCATTATTTTTAAGTTTCTCACCCGATTACTTCCCTATATATCCTCCTATCAACCCGACTGATGAACCAAACACCCCCAATCTTTCCAGGGATCATTCTACTTTGATTAAAGTTCATTTTCATTAATGATTATTATAGAAAAATGGTTCAGGCATGTATAACTCTCCTCTTACTTCTCTTTTATATATCAGTTCTCGTATATCTGTTTTTCTTCTTCCAAAGCCCTAATTCTAAAATTTTCTAGTGGAATATTGGTATAGTCTTCATTGGGTACTTGAACATAGTTATAAGGCTATAATTAAGAGTGATTTTATCTCTGGAATTGAGGTAGGTGGTCTATAAGTTATATCCCATTGTTTAGTGGTATATTTGTGCATGTGTGGTTGTGGTATTACTTCCAAATTGATGTGTGTTTTATTCCTTGAGTAATAATTTATTAAATAGTTAAATAAGTTATTATTTAAGCCCCTCATGATCCCCGTCAGATGGATTTATTTTGGTTTGACGGATCTAGGGCCACCCATGTGGTGCGCTAGTATTCCAGAATGGGGAAAATGGTAACCTTAAACATAGAGTGACTTTGTGTTGATATAGAGCCCTTGATAAATATTTTGAATTGATTATTTGGGTTATAAGTGGACCTAATGGTATTTGTATCTAATTTATGTCTTTATTATAGGGTATTTTTTACAAAATTAAAAAAAAGGTAAAGGAAAAATGTGAATCTGATAAATGACTTTTGATATGGAATGAGAATAGTTATGTGTGAAAATACATGTTAATTGATGAATTATGATAAATGGGGAATGTAAACGCATTATTTACTATGCTAAATGGGAATGGGTAGGGAGTATGGGAAATGAGTTTAATGGGATATTCTATTTAAACAGTAATTATACTAATGGGCCAATGTTTGAGGATGATTTTTATGCCGAATGAATCTTGAATTATAAATTTTATATTCATTATTATGATTGGTTCATGATATGTTATATGTGGTGAGTGGAGAAATAATAATCTACACCTTGATTGGTAGTGTAGTACAATGGATTTTAGCTCCTCCCATGGGTCAGGTTAGATAGATTCCCTACGCCCACCCCTAGAGTGCACAAGTTATGGTGCCAGATAGATGATCCATGAATTAATGGTTACATTGGAAAAAAGTACCTAGATTGAAACTCTAAGGTGAGTGTGATGTAATGATTTTGAAATGGTATTACCGAGTGATATAGGTAGCTTGAATTATTTTTAATACTTGGTAATTTATTGTCTTCGGTTGATATGTAAATGATGTAAATCCCTATCCCATGAAATAGAAGATGAAATTGGCTAAAAAATATTGGTAACTAATGAATTTGAGTTATCCCATTATTTACCATATATTTTATTTAATACTTTCCTGCTCTATAATTTTTGACTAGATATTTTATAGACAATATTTTTTGTGGCCTATTTAGTTGTAATCACACCATACTAAGCCCACCATTGGGTACCTATGAAGATTTTCTAGTTGTAGGTCAGGACAAGGGTAAATGTCATGTTCTGGGGAGTTGAGTTGGGCCTTGGACGTGCATGGATAAGGATCCACACATGGAGTCCAGAACTATTTTTTGGGAGTCCGCTGTTGTCTAGGTTTTGGGTTTCCTTCCACATTTGGAACTATTAGCATGACATTACATGTCTACTTATTTGGTTGTGGTTTGAACACTATTTACGATTTGGTTGGTAATGCATGTTTCTATTTTTTTATTACATACATTATATATTATGGTTATCTATTATTTCATTCTTTGGTAGTGATGTTATAGTCTTCCCACATGCTCAATTAGACCATCTCCACTCATTGGCGACCTCTAGCGTATGAGGTGCACATGAGGACATGTGGCCACCCAGCTTGGGGAATTGGTTAGTGGCTTTCTTGTAATGAATGCCACACATTTATTTCATCCATATCCTTATCATTGAATGTTCAACCATAACCAAAACATCATATAGGCATCAATTAGGTTATCCAACTCTATGGTGATGTGTAATAAATTAAAAACATATAATTTTATATAATAATAAAAATATCAAACCTAGGATCCACATCATATAAATCCACGTATAAGACATCCCTACACCCGCATTGTCACAATCCTAAAAAAACCACTACAACATCAAAATAAATAATAACTTTACAAAATAACCACAGATTAAATCTATTACTTTGATATATTTATTCTCATTTTATAATATAATATGAATTATATATTATTCATTATTAACAATTTTACTCTAAATACAACATCTTATTAATTAATTCCACACCACATATTTTATCTTCATAAATAGATAATTTGATGAAAATTTATAATTTAACTCTTCAATCCCAATTGTAATATTATTCTTAATTCATTTCCACATACATTAATCACTACATTAGATAATTAATTCATTATTTCACTCAAAAATTACATATCCAACATATAAATGACACAAAATTATCATTCCAAGAGTATTATTAAAATTATCAATTACCACATAGAACTTTTCATTACATGATTAATTATAATATTTCCAAATAATATAAATTTCATATAAAATTACTCAATTATAGTGTTCAATTTCTATCATAAAATATATTCCATTAAAAATCCTTATTTCTCATAACCAATTCCCATGAATGTTTTTTATCAAAATTAAATTTACTTTCTAGTATATCATTATTTAATTCATACTAAACAGTGTATTTTTAATATCATTATTTTATTTCATCCAAATTAGCCCCTTAAATTTAAAAGTACTATCCTCACTTCCAAAGAATATAAAATAAAATAAATCACTTAATTTAAGCACTACTAAAATAAAATAGAAATATTATAAAGGGTAACATTGATATATATATATATATATCACATTAAGCACCACAAAATAATTTCCCTCCTAGGACTTTTGTTTAGATTATGTAATTAAATCAATCACATTAATATACACAAAACAAACTCTATGTTTGATAAATTGAAATCAATAATAAATAAAAAAATGGAGTGTTTTAAAATCACCAAATTCATTTGATGCTTGATTAAACTTTTAATTGAGAGATGAATCTTGATTCATAACCATTTACACCCTCAAAACTATTCTCTAATAAATCTTCTATCAAACCACCCGTAACAAACCCCCATAACACTAAATCATAATCACTTTCTTGAAAAACACCAAGAGGAGTGAAAAGAAGAATAAAATAGTAGTCATGAAAATAATTCCATTGGACTATATGGATTCAATATCAAAAATTAGGGAGGTGAATACTTTACCAAAAAAATATAAATATCTTTATGGGATGGTATTCACTCAGAATGATTTTCTATTTGAAAATGTTTCTCAATGATATAAAAATAGATTCTCAAATTTATATTTAAATTTATATAGACCAAACCATAATTTGGTTCTTTAAAATTTTTTATGATTTTTTTCAATCAACATAAATTTTGAAAAATTGAGATCTAAATCCAATCACCATAAAAATACCTCCAACTATCTCAATTTATATAACAAGGTTTTTACCAAAGCCACTTTATAGAAAACAATCGAAAATGTATTTTCCTCAGCTCCACATTCAACCCTCTCAAAAATGATCAAATTTTGCTTCATAATCTATATTTCTTTCTCATCCTTGATAAACATACCTGGAACAATTTATCTCCAAATTGTTGATAGAAATATTAGATAACCACACCACTAAATGACAACCTTAAAATGGATATTTCAATTTAATAATTTCAGTTTTGTAAAAAACATGACATAATATTCTAATCATGGTGATGAAATAAAACATAATTATCCTTCTCTGTAACCACTACTACACACCATGAAGAGAACTACAGGCCATGAGAAAATTAGAAAACAATGAAGTAATAACACTAAACAAAAACATGGATTATCCCCAAACCGAAAATTAATATCCTCAACAAAAATTTATATCCAAATCACTCCATCCGTCACAAATAACTCAAAATTACCGTGAATTGGTCTAATAAAATTTGTACCTCAATAGTTATGGACACTAATATTCTATTTTACATAAATGAGACAATTCATGGGCACATAAATGTTATGGTCTCTTATACAAATGGTTAATGTTTTTGTTACTGTTCATTGTGATAGAAATAAAATAATTGGAATTTTGAGATGTTTTAAATGATATCACAATACCTTATATACATTCTACAATCTCCTAATATGTAGGTGTGATTTTAATGATTTAACATATGTAGCTCATTTCTTCAACCAAATTAACATGTTTCATTCATGTTAACATAGAAATATTATATAAATAATAATATTTGATATAAATATACAATTTATATTCAATTTTAATATTCCACATACATCTATATCAATAATATTAATGGGGTACATGAAGTTATTTTCATGTAATATATTAAAATCAAATGAATCCAAAATATTTTAACTGAGTACATATGGTTGATAGGTAGATAAACACCACGTTTTTAAATTATATAGTATACCAAGAATAAAACTCCTTAGATTCATGAAGTTATATTTACATGAAGAAAATAATTTGATTTAAATTAAATCATACAAATATTAACAGAATAAATAATTAATGTTTATGAATATTTAAATAGGTAAAAAATAATTATTCATATTTTTTTCATTATATATTTTTTTAAAAATAATAATTTATAACTATATCATGATAAAAAAACTTCTCAAAATTTTTATTCATGATATAGTCCAATCTTATTTCATTTTTTCAGGTGTAATGATATCAAATATCTTTACCCCTTTATCACATTTAGTTATATTATCATATAACTAATTGATTGTAATGTGGTTTTACTATACCACATATAATGATATCCTTAGAAAATAAAATAATTATATTTATTTTTTTATTTTAGGATTCATTCATTGTTATTAAAAACGGTGGTGATATCATAAATCATTTTATGTGATATAATTACAATTGAATAAATAAAGTCATTACACAATGAAATATCACATATCAAAATATGTGACACTTAACAGATAATACTACCACCTATCAATATACATTATTTATATCCCAGACTGATATATTTTACAGATATATCTAAAATGGGTATCCAACTGATGATATTATACCACATTATATCAATGAAAATTATATCCTTCTGTCAATTTATGGAGTAAACATTTTCTTTTAAAGTATCAAGAAAATAAAATTTGGAAGAAGACTTCTATCCATTAACATATATAGTTATGATTCAAATAATTGGTTTTAGTTGTATCTAACAAGTATAATTTAGTGGAAAATAAAATCCAAATCCAAAATAATTGTTCGAATAAATAAATTATAATTTATGTAAGAACATAAATTAAAACATATATCTTGTTTAGTATAACTTAAGCAGCTGATGTTAATAATGGTCACATAGGAAAAAATGTTTTCTTTACAATAATTATAATATATCTTACTTGAACTCTCTAAACACATTGGAAGGATTATAATTTATTTCATAAGGTATTCCGGTGAAAATATTTCTTAGGTAATAATGAATGAAAAAATATTCATAATATGTGACTCATACTAGTGTCCATGTGTTGAAGTGATAAAGATACAAATCCCATATTATTGAACTAACTTAATAAAAAAAGAAACTTGAAAAGTTCTATAATTTCATAATGATGTTCTCATTTGAGCAGTGAATGTTATACATTATAACATTCACCTCCATTACACAAATTATAGGTGAACAATTAAATGATAAAAAATATTTATTATAATTTAATAAAGTCATCATCACATTATGTGTAATTCAAATAAAATTATATGTTATGTCTATGGAATAAAAAAAATTCATGCACTATATATGAATTTTATTTTTCCATGTTAATGCATTATCAGATCAGATGTACTTTTTTGATAATGATTGATTAAGTGTATGGAAGAAAAAACATGATAGCGATATCAAATATAAATTTTTAATTATTTCATGTGATACATATCATAAATTGATATATATCACATATCATACTCCCAAATATGTTATTTAGTGCATATAAAATTTTAATCAATCCATGTTAGAGTTTTCTAAGATCAAAGTCAAATATAAAGTAATATATATCTATATAAGACATGATAGATCATGTAATAATAATTAAAAATAGAGGGGTAATAAATATAATGAAAAATATGTAATGAATTATATATTTACATAATAAACATATGAGAAAGGACGACTACCAAAACCACTAATGAGGAAAATTACTAACCCATCATACTAAAATGGGAGTATATTGAATGACTAATATCGATGTCATGGTATCATAATAATCCCACTTATATTGTTTTTTTAATATAAAAAATTACATAATACATTAGGGTCCGTATAATTAGGGAAAATTCGTCACGCTATTTTTTTATAATTGCATTTAAATACTTGAAATTAATACATACATGATTGGATATATAAAATAATCGATAAGACATGATCAAACAACATGGATCCCCTAAAAGGAATTGGCATTCGTGTAAAAATAGAGAATATAATATCATTTGATGGTATGAATAATCATGTATATAAAAATTAGTCAAATAAAAAATGTCACACGGTTAGAGATGAATGTATATTCTATAAAATTGTGTAATTTTCAAAGGACCATATCAAAAGAGTTTTCAATGTAGAAAAAAATATAATTATTTATTAGAAAGATTTAATACCATGTTAGTGGTATAAATACCTATATAATAGTTACTATACAACCCACATAACTGATTTACATTTGGTATTCAAAAAAGTTTTAAAAATAACAATTATGAGTTTTTATATCAATACTAAATGTTTACTTATTTTAATTCAAAGGGTAGTCTTGAATGTGGAATAAATGTCAAACAAAGTATATCATAAATCTAATAGAATATAAACTCACCCTAGTAATTTATATATTATAATATCACTGATAAATAATATACAGATGGATTTAGATGAAAATAATAGGAATGTAATTGATGATAATGAATAAGAAATATTTTTCGAATCATTGTGATGTGCCCTAGGAAACTGTATGATCAGTACTAAGAAAGGGATTTAAATTAGTTTTTGTTAATTTTTTCCAATTTCTTGGGGTGCTTAATTATCAGGATTAGGGTGGAGAATGCCAAATCTTCTTAGGCAGGGATAAAAAATACAAGTCTATTTTGTCTCTTATTCAATACGGACACAAAAAATTATTTCCAAACTAGTATTCATTTTTTGCGGACCAATCAATAGGCCAACCCATGTTTTAAATCATGAATAATAAAACATCAAAAATTATAAATTTTTTATTATTATTTAATATTGAATATATTACATATAATAGTTACCACATATGTTTAAATATATTTATATATGTATTCAAATTATACAAGGAAAACAAGTATTTTTATCTTAAAATTGATATATTAAATTAAATTATTATTAATATAAGAAAAAAAATTATTATTACATTCATTCATGTATTCCAATATCTGTTACATCCTATCTTTATAATCCCATTGGATTTTCCTCCAATCCATTTACAACTATTTATAATGTGGTCAATTTATTTCTATTACAACATGTTCCACAAATGTTGGTTAGAAGACTGGGCTTGTGAGGGCAAGGAATGTTAATCAACCGAATAAAGTTCTCAAAAATAGAACATTATTACTTGTTAGAGTGAAGGGATAACCTTAAACTCACTAAACCCACAGACACAATATATAGAAATTAATGTAAGCATGAAATATATGTGGTATTTTTACAAGATTCATCTCCCATTTTGAAGACTGTATACATGTTTTATATGGTCATGGGAATGGAAGAGTGATATACTTATTTTATAATGAATATTACAGTAGAGTGGATATTATCCTTTAACCCTGATAATGAATATAATATCCCAGAATTTTCTTTAAGCATTCCACTTACAACATTAGAATCCATTACTTGTTATACATGATTTTAAGTAACACTAGTTGGTGAGTTGACTCATCTTTAATGTAATCCATATCATAAATTATAAATATATATATATATATTATTCTAAAAGGACTTATTTAATAAACATTATACAGAAATATAATCAACCCCTCTTTCTTCAAATCAATAAATAGACATGAACATGAAATATTTGCGTCAATATTTTTTTGTTAATATTTAGAATCGTATTTATAACTGGTTGAAAAATTTTCTTCTTATTCAATTTTTTTCTCTATGAATTCGTAATTTTATCTCATATAATTGTTGTTTAATCTCATGTTGTTCACTCACATGTTCTTTATGATCTCATCATAGACTCTCATTATTTTCTCACACTTGATCACATAACAACCTTCCGCTTCTTATTATAATAAATATATCCATAAAATTCAACAAATAATTCTAATTTAATTCCATAAATTGATGAGTCAAAAAAATTAAAAATTTATAGTAAATTATTTCCATAAATATTTTATTAATATCATTATTTCTCTTATCTTCTAAAATATCATCAATTCACAGCTATCAGGTATTTATAATAATACCAAATCCCTTTTATTAAGTATTTCATAAAAATATCTATAAATAAATATCCTAGAAATCCTATAGTAATCTTGAATGACATTCCATATTTGAAATAATAGAAATCAAAGTAACATATTATTTTCATATTTCTATAATAATCAGTATTTAAGAAATTTTATTGAAAATTGTGTTCAGTATTATGAATTAACGTTTCAACCCTTACATAGGCCACGAAATCTTCAGATTAATATTGCATATATTCATTTTATTTTATTTAAATACTACACTACATCTTGATATCTATTATATATTCTCAAATAACTCTTACTCATCATTTATTCAAAACTTATGTGGGAAATTAAAACTTATGTTTGCTAATATATAATACCCATATAACTCTTTTTAAACACCAATCAATTATTATGCAGATTTTTCATTCTTGACATCCTTATTATGAAACACTCAAATAATTATTTTGTAATCAATTCAATTTTATATTTTACTATTAAATGATGAATTAAAACACTGTTTTAATCTTTTAAATATATTTTATTTTTTTATTCAAAGTCAGACATTTCCTTATAATATTTCCCTCTAAAATATCATCAACAACTACTAATTAATTTTTTAGACTAGTTTTATTGTAATTCATTGATCCATAAATATCCACAAAGCATCATTAACCATAGAGATCCATAAATAATTTTTACAGGGATTCTCATTATATTATCAAGGATCCTAATCATTATTACCTATCACATTGTCCTATAAGGTTTTAAAATTTCATCTTTCCACATTGCATCACATTCTACAAGAACATGAAAACATGAAAATGACCATTGACAACCAATACAACAAAGAAAAAAAATAGAATTAAATCAAAACTTCTAAAAATATACTTTCCACTTTAGTTTCCATTATTAAATATGTTTTGGGAAAATATAAAATACTAAATAGAGTATATCAACCCATGGGAACGTCAATATCCATTTCTACCTAGGGAACCTCAGTGTCACAGGCACTTCACATAGGGTCTCCGGAAATGGGTTAAATATAGTAAATGGGAGAATATAATGAATATATATATATATATATATATCATTAGAGTAATTTTATAAAAATTGATAAATGAACATAAAAAATAGGAAACTAAAATTTCAAATTGAACTATTATAAAAAAAATATTTAAAATAATTATGTGAATGGGACCAGAAAAAATGTATACCATATATATCACTTCATATCCATACAAGAAGACATATATAATCTCCGAAGAGATTCATAAAGAGATATTTCAGATAAAAATTGTTATAAGATTCTCAATGTTTTTTAATGTGTTTAAATTGTTTGGATATGTGATTATTTATAACATAACATTAGAAATGTTATACAATATTTTGAATTTTTAATTTGGATAACTATATTGCTTAAATTTCATTTAATATGTCTCACATATAGTTTTAAATATTGTATTATTAAAATTTTAATATATTTCTTACATTAAATTAAATAAAATATTACCAAATTGTATTATATTTTTTGAAATAATAAATAATTAAAAATTCATAAATAATGTTTTAATATTCTAAAATATTTTTTGAGACACTGAAAAGAATTATATAAGATTAAAAACTGAGTTTCATATTTCGGAATATATTACATAAATAATGTAATTTGTTTAAAATTATTGGAAACATAATTTAATTTTTATATTCATTTTTGATTAAAAATGAAATCATAAACCATATCATTTACACATAACATATTTTATTATTAATCAATAAATTCATCTATTTCAGAAAATTTTCAAAAAATCACCAGTGTCTAATTTCAACATAAAAAATCAAATTCATTCATTCATTTTAATGAAGTGATTCTCTATGCGTGATAAATTTCATTATAAAAAAAGATTATTAAATATCTTATAAAATAATTTTTCATAAAAAAATAAGTTACATGACCATTAAATAATTTTTTAGTACCTTCGATTATAAACATATAATATTTTTCAACATTAATTTATATACACACCCATACATATATTACATGTTAATTTCATCATTTATATTAATAAAAAACATAATATTACATACATAAAACAATGATTTTTAGTGTATTTTAGAATTCAGTTCATACAGCATTAATACACATAAAATTTTAATCATTATTTAAAGAACTCATAAAAGTCCTTCAATAGACCCATAATTTCCTTTTAACAAATATGATCACTTGGGGATAAAAAGTAATGAAAATAGTGAGTTAAAGGACTAGTTATGGGATGAATAAATTTAAATAGACATAATTATGAATCCACATGAGTAAATAAAAGATTGTAAATGTTTTTATGGTAATATAATCATGGGAATATCACCATAAATGTATATAAATTATAGGACTATGGTAAGGAATGTGGAATATTCATAATAACAAAATACAATAAGAATACATTAATGCTTACTACTAGTAAAAAAATATAGTTGTTCTAGGATATTTTACCATTCCCCATACATAGTATATCATGAGATAAAAGAATTACCCATTTCATTGTATGATTATATATTTAATGACCCACCGCTTATGTCATCATATCTCGAAAATCATGTGTTTAATATATAAAATAGAGGCCACAATTACCATACATCAATGAATATAATAATATAGATAAACCATGTGGAAAAAATAAATGAGTTTCATAGGAATTACATACATAATATTATATTATCAACCGTGGATACAGTAGTATAAATAAAGCTAAATTCCTATGAAATAAATGAGAAGTCATAATGGTTTTATATTGTCTTAAAGGAAAAAACACCTTGAACATAAGTAAAATAATTTATTAAAAAGATTAAGTGAGAGGTAATCAAGAGAAGGCTTAGATAAATCCTTATGAATTATTTTAAATTTAATTTAATCTTAAGACATGTTTAAAATAATATAAGAACACATGAATCAATGAATAGTTTCATCATAAAATATTATAAGCATAATTGAATGTTTTATAAAAAATATTGAAATATGATAGGGAAAAATAATTTTTTTTCTAGAGAATATGGGAGAAAAATCCATATAATTTAATTAATCCATGAACATTAATATTTTAAAAAAATAACCTAAAAAATAAATATTTACTAAATAATATATCAAAAAATAGTTTTTCACTATTAAACCTTCTGATATTGTAAATAATAACTCTATGGACAGTTGCGGAGCTGATGTGGTATTGTGAGAAATGTTTATGATTGATATTAATATATTTAGAATAGTGTATTGTTATTAGTTCATGCACATTCATATTCGAGAATAATTCATTTTCTCCACAATAGATTCTACAGTTGGAAAACAGACATCATGACAGAGTCTAAAAACAGGGTTTTACCCTATTTAAGTTATAATTTTTATCTTCTTTTGGGATCAAGTTTTTATTAATAGTTGGCTGGATATTTTATTAAAGATTGGATTATTTAATCTATTAAAAATAATTAATAATGAAAATTAATTATTAAAACCCTAATTAAACCCCTAGTTAATCACTTTTTTATAACTCCTAGGGAGTGTTTCAAAACCTGGTGAATTTTATAGAATCCAAAGTGGTAGAGACCATGGTGTTTTATCTAGGGGAAATAGTGAGATGGTAAATGATCTCAATGGGAATCCACATAAACTAATGTGGATTCATTCTTCTCTATCTTAAAAACCCAAATCCCTTTTTTATTTATTTTGGATAATCCTGTTATTTGAAGATGGCGGCCTTTTCGGACGGCGCTCTCGTGTGCGGCCTCTAGGGTTTCCTCCCTCCCGCCGCCTTCTTCGACACCTATGCCTATCTCTGATGCAATATCTCGGGATGATTAGTTCTTCTCTTTCTCGTAGACCCCTTTTCCTTCTTCGGAGGCAAACCTTCTTATCCTCTCTGTGTGCCGGTTCTTGCGGAAGTTTGGTTTTGCTGGTTCCATGTCGGCTGGATGCTCCCTACCGCTTAGTGGCCCCTGAACGCTGCTTCCACCTCTCTTATTGCAGGAATCTTTGTGATAAAACCCCATCTTGGTTTGTCACAAATATACTTCGGTGGTTTGGGTTCTTGGTGGTAGCGGTGCCCGACGACTTCTCCTCACGGGATCGATCAACCTCCTCTGCTCTTGCTACCCAGACCATTGTCCTGGACCTATTCTCGGGTCGGTACGAAGGTGTTTGTGGGGGCTTGGGATGGTGCTGGGGGTTTTGTTCAGTGTCGAGGTTTCATGGCAGCTGGGTTTGTTCGTCGCTATAGTTGCTGGTTGAATTGAACGATCTGGCGGAAGTTTGGTGTTCCATCCTCGTCGACGTCCTTATCTACTGGTTAATGGTCCTTTTCGGTGGTCCTTCAATCCGTCCCTCCTGGTTATGCTTTTTCGAGGGTAATTTTTTTATTTGGGTTTTTAAAAAATTAAAATTTGAAAGAAGTGTATAGGGTTTGAATAATTTTAAAAATGGGTCCGGGATGCGTGAACGCCGTTCACGCATCCCGGACCCGGGCGTGATGCGTGAACGCCGTTCACGCATCTTCCCGAGAGAAGGGATGCTTGAACGGCGTTCACGCATCTCACAGAATACCTAGTGAACATTTTTGAAAACTCCTTTGCACATTTTTTTCTATTTAAGATAATCTTAAATAATTCTCACTTTTAAAACATGGATAATTATCCAAATATGAAATTAAATTACATAAATGAAGAGATATATGAAAAAAGTATAAATATATTATTTATATTTTTCATGAAGAATAAGGATTGGTATTTGGAGTGAATATGGAATTTGGTGGAATATTTTATCTAACACATATTTTTAACTTTATTTAAAAAGGAATCCATCCAACTAGCTACATAAGGGAATTAGGTGCAGCCACTTTTGAGGTGGGAACTGGAGTTGACTATTGTATGGGAAGAAATGGTAGGCGAGCATGAATTCACATGAGGCACATGGTATTAGAGTGGTGGTTCAATCATGTGCAGTGGAATGGTGTTAGAGAAGACAACATGGGTCGATGCCAGTGAGGATTTGAGAGCGTACCCCAGTAATCACTTCTACCAAGCTGAAGGAATGATAAAATAAATAAGGAAGCACTCAACCGAGTGATATTATTATATGGGAAAATGGTGACACAATCATTGTCTCTCCACTAAAAACATGCAGACATTTACACAACAGTTTGATCTAACTTTTTCAAGTTGTCTAATTAGTGAGAACCTTCTTCCCTTTCTCAAGGGTTTTATAGAGCATTGGTTATCTACCATTGATGAGTCACAAAGATCATGGTTGGGAATCCTTGGATAAAACCAAGGACCCTTCCATATTAAGAAGTCCATGATGAACTTATAATATCCAAGCATGATCCAAGAACAAGTCATGTTCAATATTCATGCATTGTCGTGCATGAACTGAAGGATCCCAAGACTTTTGATGAAATGGAGTCTTCAAATGAAGTAACATCTAGATTTAATGCCAAGGTACAATCATGATAATATATTCATGAAGTTACAATTTCATTAATATAATTTAAATAATAAAATGAATAGTTCATGTGATGAGAGTAAAAATTTATTCTAAAATGAATATCCTATGTGATGAAATGTGAAACATAAGTATTCGGGTGATTAGAAGATCATATTTTGATGAATCCACGTGAATCAGATTCTTACATGAGTTGTAACATTTATGTGAAGAATGGAGAAGACCCGAGCATTGGGTATTTTTGATGAGTTTTTGTATTTTATTATGTAATTAAATATGAGTTACATGTATGAATATAGATAATGATTCATAGAGATAGACACCACATTAAGAAGAAATAGGGGAACCTTAATCCTTCTAGTATTCTTTATGAGTTGCATGAAACAAAATACCCACAGAAACTAATGGGGCATTCAATATGAGGAAAATATGATACCACTACTGATGAGTATTCATATATAAATGTGTAATTAAATGTGTTATTACGAAACAAATTTAAATAAGGATTTAAATGATTGATTTTAAATCATGTAATAATGATATATTACCCATGAACAATTATTGTTTGTTTTGTGAATAAAGTGTGTATGAAGGTGATGAAGACTCTGTGTTGAATTGAAATATTATTTCTGATAACTCGATACAATAATGTATCAGGTAAATACAGAAAGATGAATTGATGAGTTCTTGATTATTTGAATATTGAGGAGAATCTAGATTGCACAAAATCTGAAAAGAGTCTTAATATAATAATTTCTAAAATTATTGATAAAGTACACAAGGTAGGAGTGACTAGATTTCTTATAGAGTAAGTCTATTTGAAGAAGAACTTCTTCCTAAATTTGGAAGTAGATGTATCTTTTGGATTATAGAGTAGAATGAATCTCCAATGTATTATGGAGAAAGAGAGTGTATAGTGGATTATTTTTTGTTATAGAGAGGAAAAATGGATTATATGTCATTGTATTAACTTGTGGAGATAGTGAATAATACATGTTGGGGGGTATAACCAATATAGAAATGAGTAGTATTTTCAAAATAACCCTGTAAATAACATGTGATTCTCCCTATTTCATTACAACTACACTTGAGGAATGATTGAGAGTTTATATTGAGTGGATCAAAAACCTAAACAAATTTCAATAGGTTGAATTTAAAAAAAGAATTAGTAAAATAAGGCTACCACTGATTCACCTCCCTCTCATTACCACCTAATTGATCCTTGGCCACTAAAAATATCTCTTCGTATCAATAGATCTTGGTGAAATAGGTTTACACACATCAATTTGCATTAGTTCAATCACTCTTATTGACCATTGATCTTTAACCTTTTATATATTTCAAATAATCTTCCCTTGTTAGAAAGAATCGCATGTATGAGTATGATCACATGATAAATTAGAGAGATCTTGAGCAGTGTCACATTTCAACAGATCTTCCATGTATGATTGGCTCATATAAACAATAAATTTATACCACAACCTATTTTCTTCTTCCTTGGATATAAAATACATATCTTCTTGTCCACTCACAAGATATAGATTCCC
This sequence comes from Viscum album, assembly GCA_963277665.1. Classification (NCBI taxonomy): domain Eukaryota; kingdom Viridiplantae; phylum Streptophyta; class Magnoliopsida; order Santalales; family Viscaceae; genus Viscum; species Viscum album. The sequence goes on along the minus strand of OY728120.1, from coordinate 1,757,032,225 downwards.
CTTTGTGTGTTTTCCTTACAAAACAACTCCACTATATTTTCCCTTGATAATACACACCTTATTTGTAAATATTATAGTGTGTCCCAAGTCACATAGTGACCCTCAAGGCTATGGAATGAGCATTCTAAGAATTCCCCATATTTCCACAAAAATAATATTTGATAAATGGTTTATTCATGTGCATCACTAATACACCACTCATTATTCCTTAAGATCACTAAATATTCTGATTCTAATTCATACCAAAATAAATCTTTATCCACATAACAGGCTCTTGTGTTCTGATATTCCTCATTACATTCTTCCACAGGAGTCGTATGAGAAGGAGGCAATGCAGAAGACTGTTGTGAAGGACCGACTTCTATAGAGGTCACAAAGCATGGTTCTATAGTAATCGATTGCACCACATCAATATCAGAAATGACAATAAATAATTCCATCAAACCATTAATACACTGTTGCCTGAATAACTGAGAAGCCTCCATCCAATCCTCATCATCGACTATAGGGTAGTCGCTGTGCCACATACGCTCAGGATATTGAAGATGTCGGTATCTAATTGAAGTGATTTCTTGTCCTGCACTCAATTTTAACCGACTATGAATCTTATTACGAACTGCATCCAATGTCATACAACCATGGAGATTTACCACTTTGACAGGTGGCACACTGTAGCTAAAACCCTGCTCGGTACAAATTACCTCACCGTTGCAATATATTTGAGCAGACATAATTACCTATTAAATTTTTTTTTAAAAATATTATACACTACAGTAAAATTTTAAATTATTTAATTTGGTTTTGAATAATTGATTATCTTGAGACTTTTTTATGTATTGATTTATCACTGTTAAGGTATAGTGATTGTGATTTTAGCACAAAAGCAAATTTAATATAATGTTTCATAAAGTTTGATTACTTATGAATATATAATCATGACTTGATCTTGAGACTTGCGATTAGTTTATCATTATCCGATAAACTAACCACAATTTATATGAGTAAACTCCTATCTCTATTATCAAATATTGCAGCAACCGCCAATCTCCTGTCAAATAGCAACGCCACCTCTCGAACGAGTTCTCAAATGCCTCTTCGTCGACACCTCTTCGGGGATGCCTCTTCGTCGACACCTCTTTGGGGCGTCAGTCTTTTATTTACAAATTTACTCACATGCATGTGAGAGGGTCTAGGGGTATGAAATACATAAATTAATTTAAATGGACACGCAGGTCCTTACACTTACTGAGAGATGACTCGCAGGTCATCAATACCGAAAAAATGCAATTATTACAAATTGAATAACAACATACACAAAATAAAACATGCAATTTCAATTATGCATGGTCGGTCATCTCAAGATCAGTCATCACTCATACCGTGTTTTTTGGTATATTTATTATATTATCCGTATTATATAAAATCTATATTAAATACTACACCTATTTTACAAAAATTTAACTTCATGTGTATATATATATATATATATATTAAAAACATTAAATAAATTTTATTATAACTGATCTAATTGAGATTTACATAATAAACACTTTTGTTATTTTAAATTTTATGAAATTGTAATGTTTTTTGGCCATTCTTCTACTTTTCAAAATATAAGTAAATATATTTTATACTTTATTGATTAAAAATATTATTACTAGTAATTAAAAGTAATTTAATTTACACTTACATCAAAACAATCCATTAAAATAAATTTCTCCAACATAAATTACTTTTTCTAAACATTAAAAAGTTTAGACATAACATAAAACATTCAATATTTAGACAACAGACATTCAAAAAATTAAATCATACGAACATTCAACATCAAGAAAATTAAATCATACAAAACATTTCATGCATAACATATGAAATAAATAAATCATACACACAATTACACATACAAATGAAATAAATAAATACAATTAAACATACAAATGAAATAAATAAATACAATTAAACATACAAATTATTAAATAGAAATTTTACCTCAATAAAAGCAGCAAATATTTGTTGAGAAAGAATTTCTGCAGGGCTTCGCAACGAAAATCAGAGGAGAACAATGGGTATTGGGGGGGGGGGACCCCTCCTTTTATAAGTTCTCTCGGCCGGATGCGTGAACGCCGTTCACACATCCTTCAGCTCGTCCGCGAAGGATGCCTGAACGGCGTTCACGCATCCTTCGCCGCGGAGAGAAGCGTGAACGCCGTTCACGCATCTTTTCCCGCGCAAGGATGCGTGAACGGCGTTCACGCTTCCTTTAGCTGGTCAGCAAAGGAGGCGTGAACGCCGTTCACGCATTACCGTCGGGGTCCGGGATGCGTGAACGCCGTTCACGCATCCCACGCCGCGGAAGGATGCGTGAACGGCGTTCACGCATCCCGGACCCATTTTTAAAATTATTCGAACCCTATACCCTTCTTTCAAATTTTAGTTTTTTAAAAAAGCAAATAAAAAAATTACTCCTTTTTCGACTCGTTGGTCTCTATCTCCCTATTGGTGGCTCCGAAGAAACTGGTTCGTGATCCATCCGAAGGTCACCTTTCTCTGATTAGGCATCCCCTCTCCAAACTCTTCCCTGGGCTATGGTTTCTTCTCGCCAAGCCAGCTCGGCATGGTGCGATGGATCTTGGTGAGGTTTTGGGATTGTGTTGTTTGACCGGTTGTTGCTTATTCATGATGTGCGAACTGTAAGTCGATGTTCTGGTTTGGTGTATCGGCATGTTGTTGATGATTCTTGCTGGAAGTGGTGCTCGTCGATTGTATGTTCATAATGGTGACGATGGTTTTCAGTGGACAAGTTTTTGTGGGAAATTTTAGGCGGATAAGTTTTTTTTTTATTATTAAAATGGGTCTAGGTTTAGATTAATTTGGAAAAAGGGTTTATTGAGCGCCACTTCAAGTGGCGCTCAACAACTCGGATGGCTAGCGCCACTTGAAGTGGCGCTTTGCCACCCTTTTAATTTATTTTTTCTGGTTTTGTTTTCTTTTTTTTTGTTTTAATTGTTTTTCACCTCATCTCTTTTTAATAAATAATTTCAAAATAAATAAATAAAATTTTGTTTTCTTTTTTTTTTGTTTTAGTTTTTTTTCCACCTCATCTCTTTTTAATAAATAATTTCAAAATAAATAAATAAAATTTTAAAAATAATCTTATAAATATGTATTTAAAAATGCTAAATTAATTATTATTATATTTATAATTATATAATTTTGAAATTATATTTATGTATATATATAATTATATGTGTGTGTATAAATATAATTATGTATATATATAATTAAAAATAAATATTTATAAATATAAATCTATTTATATATATTTTTTAAATAAAAAATATATTTGTAATTATATAATTATAAACTAATCTTTAAATATAAATATTTATAATTATATGAATATGAATATATTTAAAATATATAATTATGAAAATATTGTTACATATATATTTAAAATTTATTTATAAATATATTTAATATTCATGTATAAATATATATATGTGTGTGTGTGTGTGTAGAATTATATTTATAATTATATTTAGAATTATATTGTAATTATAGTTATACTTGTATATGTATAATTATATATTTTTACATGTACATATTTACATAGTTATAAGTAACTATTTATAAAAAAAATTGAAATATTGTTAAACATATAGTCTTTCAATACCACCTACTTGAAACTTAAAAATGTTTCAAGTATGTGACTTTGAAAGGCTATAAAATATAATCTAAATGACCAATATGAATGAAACTTAAAACATGTATTAAAAATATACTAAATAGATAAAAATAAAAAAATTACATAAAAAATGTCGATAGAAAATATTTTATAGGCTTTTAAAACCACCTAGTTGTAACTTAAAAATGTTTCAACTATGTGACTTTGAACGTCTATAAAACATAATTCATATGACCAATATGAATGAAACTTAAAACTTGGATTAAACATATACTGAATAGATGAAAATAAAAAAATTACGTAAAAAATGTCAATAGAAAATATTTTATAGGCTTTCAAAACCACCTAGTTGTAACTTAAAAATGTTTCAACTATGTGACTTTGAACGTCTATAAAACATAATCCATATGACCAATATGAATGAAACTTGAAAAATGGATTAAACATATACTAAATAGATGAAAATAAAAAAATTACGTAAAAAATGTCGATAGAAAATATTTTATAGGCTTTCAAAACCACCTTGTTGTAACTTAAAAATGATTCAACTATGTGACTTTAAACGTCTATAAAACATAATCCATATGACCAATATGAATGAAACTTGAAACTTGGATTAAACATATATTGAATAGATGAAAATAAAAAAATTACGTAAAAAATGTCGATAGAAAATATTTTATAGGCTTTCAAAACCACCCAGTTGTAACTTAAAAATGTTTCAACTATGTGACTTTGAACGCCTATAAAACATAATCCATATGACCAATATGAATGAAACTTGAAACATGGATTAAACATATACTGAATAGATGAAAATAAAAAAAAATACGTAAAAAATGTCGATAGAAAATATTTTATAGGCTTTCAAAACCACCTAGTTGTAACTTAAAAATGTTTCAACTATGTGACTTTAAACGTCTATAAAACATAATCCATATGACCAATACGAATGAAACTTGAAACTTGGATTAAACATATACTAAATAGATGAAAATAAAAAAATTACGTAAAAAATGTCGATAGAAAATATTTTATAGGCTTTCAAAACCACCTAGTTGTAACTTAAAAATGTTTCAACTATGTGACTTTAAACGTCTATAAAACATAATCCATATGACCAATATGAATAAAACTTGAAACTTGGATTAAACATATACTGAATAGATGAAAATAAAAAAATTACGTAAAAATGTCGATAGAAAATATTTTATAGGCTTTCAAAACCACCTAGTTATAACTTAAAAATGTTTCAACTATGTGACTTTAAACGTCTATAAAATATTATTATTTTATATACAATAATTAATTAGTTAGTAATATAATTATTAATTATTATTTGTCATTATAATTATTAATTATTAATGGTTAACTCGCTGTGACAAATTTTGTTTATATTGTACCTGTACTTTATAATTTAATAGTTAATTGAAATAAGTTTGTATTTAATAGATTTTTGATTTTCTTGTTATTTGACTTAAACAACAGTTACATATCATAGTGAATAAGTTTTTTAATATATACAACATTAAATCAAAAAACATCAATGGCGATGCCCCCTGGTACCACAACGCGGTGTCTGAATGTCACGTCCTCTCCGCGTCCGACGTCTATGTCGCTCCGGTGTCCTCTCTGTAGGTTCCTCCTCTTCCGGTGCTTATGGTGCCTCCTCATGATGCTGTGTAGAGGACTGACCAAAATCATGTGAGGACACCCCAAAATCATGTGAGGATGCCCCAAAACCATATGGGGTGACATATGGCTCTGAAGCTCCTATAAATGGTAGAAATGGGGTACTGAAGAAGGCCTCGTCGGGTGGACAGGGGGCCGCCATAAGCTGTGTGACTGCACCCAGATCGAAGTCCATAGTAGTCTGCGGAGACGCCATATGCGGTATATAAATGTCTCCCTGCTGTGAAAAATCATCAGTCGGCTGGGCAAGATCGTCTCTCTGTGGTGCGACGACATCTGCAGGAGCCGCTCTCGGATGTCGATGTGGTCGCCTCTGCCCCCCGGATGTGCTCGTCTCTGTCATCCAGCTGGCGGCGGCGGTGGCGGTGCATCCTCCTCAGCAGGCATAGCAGGGACATCGTCATCATCAGGTGCTTCTGCCTGAAGATATGGATCAGGATATATCTGTGGCTCCCCATCAAAAAAACTGTCACGTATCAACCGGAGATGATCCAATAGAGCCACCACATCCCGATGAACTACCTACCGCAGAATATATGCATGCTCCTGAGGCTGCGTGGAATGTGCAAGCTGACCAATGGCGTCTTCCTGCAAATGAAATGACAATCAAATTAATATCAAAAATGTGTTAAACAAAATTAATAAATCTTAGTAAACATACCAATCACTGAATGACAATCCCCTGACGTGTAAGGTACATGATGGTATGTCGTCGATACCAGTGTGCATAATCCCCCTGATCAGATAAATCAGAGTGTGATGTGATATATCCCTGTGGAAAGATACTGAATCATGCACGCCTGTCCCAAAGCTGGATATAGGATGCATGATGTCGTCGCCAGTCTGTCGTCTGTCTACCTATAAGCACAATCGAATTTAACTCGGTATTCTGTTGTGGTGCCAATGGGATATGCTGTATAAAACCGAACTGGCGCATGACCCAGTCTGGCTGGTGCCACTCAATGATGTGAAAGTGAATGAGTGGCACCACTGCAGCACGATCTCCAGCCAAAGCTGTGCAGTATAGTGGAAGTGATGCGTAGACATAACCTGTATAAGGAGTCCATGAAACCTGAAATGTAAACTCAAAAAATAAGTCATATAGTAGCATGACAATGTTACTGAGATTATATTGAAATAACTTAAAATAGTGATAACAAAGCAAATTTTCCTACAAAAAAGTAATGTTTAACTTACATCAGCTGGCACTATAGCGTCGAATATCTGTCGGAAGCTATGCACACTATGTCTCGGAGTATGTGCATACATCTGAGACTGACTCCACCTGGTGAAAAAAGAGTAACCTACGGTAAGTTTATAAAAATCAATAAAAAAAGTACTGAATAACCGAAAGTAATGAAGTAGACATACCATCGTCCCCGAGGACAGTCCTGAAGTAGCTCCGGTGCAAGTGGTGCGACAACTCGAGAAGCGATGCGTGGAAAACGCTCCCAGGCCCACATCTGTACTAACACAATGCAACCTGCAATCTGATGTGAATCGGCCTGACAACTGGTGCAGAGAGATCTGTACAGATGTGCTAATACAGCAGATCCCCAACTATATGTAGCAGTCTGATCCAGATCCTCAAGTAATGGGAGGTACATCATGTGTACCAAAGCGGTGGAGTAGTCGACGCACAACATGCCTCCGAGCAACCGCAAAATGTATGCACGTGTGTGCTGAAGAAGCGTCTCCTCGTCTGCATCATCAGGAATGAAGTCGAAATGCTGATCAAGCCACCTCATGCGCAAGCGCGAACACTGGAGGACACCCCGTGTGCCGATGATGTCAATGCCTAGCAGCCTCTGTATGACTGCAACCCAATCGCCGGTACTGGCCCCCGTAACTGCATCTCCATGGATAGGTAACCCCAGCATGTAGGCAACGTCCTCTAATGTAATAGTCATCTCCCCCTCTGGGAGATGAAATGTGTGTGTCTCTGGCCGCCATCTCTCAACCAATGCAGCTATCAAATGATGGTTGATGGTCTTGAAGTCACACATAGCGACTCCATAAAAGCCTGCACGTCTAAGGTATGGACAAATAGCTGCCGGCGGTGCCTCATGATGGAAACGGTGCGCTCTCCGAACATGAAGATGTCTAACAGGTCGCCGCGCCAACACATCGCGCGACACGTGCGTCTCTTGACCAGATAAAAGTGGCTGCTCCATCTGAATGTGCAAACAATAAAACATTAATTTCATGTAAGAAATAACATTTATCATGTAAGATATGAAATTTATCATATAATTTTGAAAGAAGCATAAACACATTGGGTTAGTTGTTGTCTCCCGTGTTGGGGTGTTGGGGTGAAGACGTTCAAAGTTTCCTCGTTTTTGTTTTGTAGTCACTGTAAGTTCATCTTTCATTATACAAAACTGACGACATTTTCATTTAATAGTTCAAATGGTTTTGTTTTCTTATACAGGTACATTCCTTTTATTGAGTTGGTGTTGTCTATTTAAAGCTACTCATGTAATGTTGATCGTTCGACAAAAAATGTCACGTGAAATCGTGGTACATTTTCCAAAAATTACCCTATTTACAAGTAAGACAAATATGATTAAAAATGGTGAAATGATAAAAATAATTACATGTACAAAGTTTTACAGTAACTGATAGAGTACATGATTCATTTTAACCATTAGATGATTGCCCTATGTGTCTAGGGCAACGTGTCTTCGTATGACCTTCCTGGCGGCATATGCTGCACCGCTGTCCAGCTGGATGTTCACTAGGCCAATCCATCTCATTCCGAATACGAGTCGACTTTGGCCTCCCTTTAGGTCGAAGTCTATTGCTGTTCGGTAGAAGCGTGGGTGCGCCATCAGGCAGCTGAAAATTCTAATATTCCCCGATTGGCATCCACGGAGTATTGTAGCAGGAGTTGATGCTCTCGAGTCGATAAGCTGGATCAACGAACTGCTCCCAAGATACGTGTACGTAAGCACATGCAGCAATCACATGGCCGCAGGGATATCTTAGTGCCTGAAAGTTGTCACAATCACAGTAACGCTTCTCCAATAAAACAACTCGCACACGACCATTGCTACATGCCATAGTATCACCGGGCTCAGCGACCTCAAATCGTTGCTCTGGACGATTAAATGCAGTTACACGGTAAGTTGCGGCCTCCTGAAGAACTGTATCTAGCTCGCGTTGGAAATGGTGTCCATAGCGCATCCCTCTGTTCAAGCCCTCTTCAGCTTGCTTTCCTCGTTCCAGAAAGTACTTTACACTACGATAGAAGGTCTCTTGTACCAACCCTGAAATTTAGATTTACGACATTATACAAATATTATATTATAATAGTAACTCTTCTGAGTAACATATATTGAAATATTCGTATTTACCTGTGATAGGTAGTTTTCGAACACCCTTGAAAACTCCATTTATACATTCTACGATGTTAATCGTCATATGACCACATCTCCTCCCATCATCATATACCAACGACCATTTCTGCTTTGGAATTTGCATCATGTAATCATACACTTCTGGATTCACTCTGTGGATATCTTGAAGACACTCCTCCATCCTTTGTTGTTGAGGCTCATATGCTATCATACAAGCAGTCATCTGAACAGTAATGAAAATAACTACGACAAAAACATTTTAAACATAAAAGGATGTTCATAACAATTTTTAAGATTGCCTTTTTCATCGACTCATTCTTGAACTTCTTTCGCAAATTGCTGGCAATGTGTCGAATACAGTATCGATGATGGGCATATGGTGGTCTCCACGAATGACCCTCAGACTGTATCGCCTCCTTGACTGCACGATGGCGATCAGAAATAAGACAAATCCCTTCTGCATCCATAACAAACTCTCGGAGACATGCCAGAAACCAGCTCCATGATGAGAAGTTCTCTTTCTCCACAATTGCAAATGCTATAGGCAGAGGGTCTCGATTTCCATCTTGTGTGGCGGCAATCAATAATGTTCCGGCATTCTTTCCATACAGAAATGTGCCATCAATTTGTATGAACTGCTTACAATGTCTAAAAGCCGCCACACATGGTAAAAATGTCCAAAATAATCTATCAATCACAACCATTGAGTGGTCAAGTTGGTTCTGTTGGTTAACATATTCAACTGTATGTAACCGATAGACTATTTGATTATTGTGGTGTAGAAGCTCTAAAAATTGTGGTAGAACTCGATAAGAGTCATCCCAATCACCATACACTTTCACAATAGCCTTCTATCGTGCTGCCCATGCCTTCCAGTAAGAGATTCGATACCCAAAAAGCTGTTTGATTCGCTCAATGACCAGAACCACGGGGACGTCTTGACATGCTCTAATCATTTCAACAATAATAGTTGAAACAAACTCAACATCAAATGAAGAGTGTTCCTGTGCCAAGCTTGGGTTCACACATGTGTGTGGAGTAAATCAAGTGATGCGCCAGCTGTGAAAAGTGTTATCAATAATAGCTCGCAGACGCATTTGATAGTTCGATTCATATTTGTCACAACGGATCAAATAATAAGATCTCTTTGACTCTTCTAAAACATATGAGTAATGTATTTCAATGTGATATTGTTTTATCACATTTTTCATTGCTTCTTTGCTCTCAAACTCTCTACCAATATACAGAACACCGCTATCTGACACTCAATTTATGCCACCAATGATTCCTGGAAATTCTGAACTGGGAGTGATAACTGAATAATCAAATTCTGGTAAGCGATTCATGCCTTCAGTCGACCATGAAGCCAATAGTGGAGGATGGTTCAATGGTCGGTTGAACGTCACATGAGATGGTACAGACTGATCTTCCGCATGCTCTTCTTCTTCTTCAACTTCCTCTTCATCTTGTTCAAAATTGTCATCAACCTGAAATTCATCAACCAATGCATCTAAAGTATGTGGAGGACTATCCATTGAAACTGTGGCTGATGGAAATGATGGAATAACTACTGATTCTGATGGAACGTCTTGATGTGAAGGAGCATATGACATAGTCTCATGAATTTGAGATGGGTCAACTTCCAATGTCGATGGAACCTCCATTGTAGCTATAGTGACATAAAACTCCATCATTTGATTCTCAGGTATATACTTAACCAATGAAAGTATATATTCCCAATCATCATCATCATTTACCAGATAGGGAACATGCCAAAACCTATCTATAAATTGAAGATGTCTGAATGTGATGGACTCTATCACTTGATTCCTCGCCAATTTTAACCTACAATGAATTTTCCTTTGCACAACTTCCAAAGTAGTACATCCTCCAAGCATCACAACAGCTTCTGGATGTATACTATAACTACATCCTTGTTCTGTCTCAATTATTTGACCGTTGCAATAAATATAAGTGGCGACCATCTTTTTTATCTAAAAGAAACCACTGTTATTAATTAAATCTGATTAAAGAATCAATTTATGTATGCTTGCTTCTAGTAATTTTGGTTGGAATCCTAATCCCTCCACCAAATCAATATGTTCAAACCATATTGATGTGTAACTATTTACACAACCCACAAGTTTGTGTTACTTACCCAAAAATAGAAGTCAAATATATTTATACATATCCACATGCATTATATGCATGAGGTACATGAACACATCATGTAAAAGCATAGAGTTATATGAAATTGAAAGTCTCCACATGAGTAAGCCCGGAGCGATAGATAGCCAACCCCATTCACTTTCCTAGACAAGGCAAGCCTCCAGGAAAGTAGGTGGTCCGACCCAAAGCCCCTCTACCCGGGGATACTTTACTCAAGAGAGCAATCATTTCATGATAATTCTAACACTTAATATGCAAAAAATATATTGAACTACTAAATTCAAGTTCATAACTTCAATTACAAACAGAGGTCAAGGTAGATTGGAAACTAAATTCATTATCATACCTAGAATGTAATGCAAAGGTATATTCCATAAGAAATATACTACTACTTGGCTAATCAATATAACTACTTCGCTAATTAATATAACTACTTCGCTAATTAATATATCTACTTCGCTGATTAATATAACTACTTCGCTAATAACCTAATTACAATTAATTAATAACCTAATTACAATTAATTAATAACCTAATTATGATTAATTAATAACCTAATTACAATTAATTAATAACCTAATTACAATTAATATTGATTAATTAATTACCTAATTACAATTTATTAATTAGCTAATTACGATTAGTTAATTACCAAATTATTATTAATTAGTTACCTTATTTTGATTAATTAGGTAGCTAATATTGATTAATTAATTACCTAATTACGATTAATTAAGTATCTAATATTGATTAATTAATTACCTAATTACGATTAATTAATTACCTAATTACGATTAATTAATTACCTAATTACGATTAATTAATAACCTAACTACGATTAATTAATTACCTAATTACGATTAATTAATTACCTAATTACGATTAATTAATAACCTATTTACGATTAATTAATAACCTATTTATGATTAATTAATTGGATTTTTATGATTAATTAGGTAGATAATATTGATTAATTAAGTAGCTAATATTGATTAATTAATTACCTAATTACGATTAATTAATTACCTAATTACGATTAATTAATTACCTAATTACGATTAATTAATTACCTAATTACGATTATTTAATAACCTATTTACGATTAATTAATAACCTATTTATGATTAATTAATTAGCTATTTTTGATTAATTAGATAGATAATATTGATTAATTAAGTAGCTAATATTGATTAATTAATTACCTAATTACGATTAATTAATTACCTAATTACGATTAATTAATTACCTAATTACGATTAATTAATTACCTAATTACGATTAATTTATTACCTATTTACGATTAATTAATAACCTATTAATGATTAATTAATTAGCTATTTATGATTAATTAGGTAGATAATATTGATTAATTAAGTAGCTAATATTGATTAATTAATTACCTAATTACGATTAATTAATTACCTAATTACGATTAATTAATTACCTAATTACGATTAATTAATTACCTAATTATAATTTATTAATTAACAAATTGTGATTAATTATTAATATTGATTAATTAATTAGCTAATTATGATTAATAAATTAGCTAATTATGATTAGTTAATTACCTAATTATTATTAATTAGTTACCTTATTTTGATTAAATAGGTAGCTAATATTGATTAATTAAGTAGCTAATATTGATTGATTAATTAACTAATTACGATTAATTAATTACCTAATTACGATTAATTAATTACCTAATTACGATTAATTAATTACCTAATTACGATTAATTGATTACCTAATTACAATTATTTAATTACCTAATTACAATTAATTATTTACCTAATTATGATTAATTAATTACCCAATTATGATTAATTAAGTAGCTAATATTGATTAATTAATTACCTAATTACGATTTCTTAATTACCTAATTATGATTAATTAATAACCTATTTACGATTAATTAATAACCTATTTATGATTAATTAATTAGTTATTTATGATTAATTAATTAGCTAATATTGATTAATTCATTTCCTAATTACGATTAATTAATTACCTAATTACGATTAATCAATTACCTAATTACGATTAATTAATTACCTAATTATGATTAATTAATTACCTATTTATAATTATTTAATCATGTAACCTAATTATGATTAATTAATAATGTAATTACAAATAATTAATAACCTAATTATGATTAATTAATAACCTTATTATCATTAATTATTTACCTAATTATGATTAACTAATTAACTAACTAATCATTTCATTATCTAATTACATTTAAAAAAACCATACTATTTATAAAATACAAACATTATATACTAATTCTATAAATTCAACAACTAAATTATTAAATTAAAGTATTAAATAAATTTAAAAAAAATTTACCACAAATTTGTGGAGAGGTAGCTACACAGGCAGAGCAACCGAAGAGGCAGGCGAGGCAGGCGGCGCAGACAGATCAACCGTAGAAAACTTTAGAGAGAAGTTTGAGAGAAAGGAGAGGAGGGGTGTGGGGAAAAGATTGGAAAATGGGGTGGCGGAGGCTCCTATTTATAGGGGCGGGGGTGTTTCGGCGCCACTTTAAGTGGCACTGAAATGTTTAGTTTTTTGAAGGCAGCGCCACTTGAAGTGGCGCTGCATGCTTTTTAAATACACCTTCTGCGCCACTTCAAGTGGCGCTGAAGCTGTTTTCCGCGGAAATGGCCGAGCGCCACTTGAAGTGGCGCTCGGCCTCAAAACACCCATTCCCCTAATTATTCCAATCATCGACCCATTAAAATAAATAAAAAAAACACCCCCTCCAACAAAAATAGCCGGTTTTTGTGTCTTTCTGATTCAGAATAGTGATACCGGTGATCCTTTTCCGGGTCCTCGCCGACATTGGGGTAGGGATGCTGATGGATGGTTCGTAGGGTGTGCAGCTTGAGATGGTTCGTCTTCCGTGATGATATGGTATGATTTTGTTTTGTTTTTGAATTTGAATCGGTTGGATGAGTACTGGGTTATTTGGTGCTCATTTTGTTTTTGGTATAATGTACGAATGGTGGTAGCTGTGAGGTTCCCACTCAGCCGTAAAAGTGGTTTTTTATTGAAAATGAAAAAAAAGAGATTGGTGTGATAATCCCGTTATTAACTAGATTGAGAGGGAAACATACACGGACCGTAATCCCTAAGGAACATGACCTATTATATAACCATGAAGGACCAAAGACAAAAAACTAAAAAAAACCCCCTCCCTAAATATTGGTTCATGATTCTCCAATGCTCCTGACCTATAATGATGATCATCTAGAATTTCCCCATGTAGAATATATGATTCCTGGTACCAATGTGGAAATCAATTCCATTTCTTTCCATGAAAATAATTAACTTTTATGGTGGGTTATTCATACTCTATACCTATTATGGGGAATATACCTCAGGATATGATATACATTTTCCCCTTACTGATAAAGCATTCTCTAAGGCTCCATCACCACAAATCTTCTATAGAAATCAAATCATTATTAAGGTAGGTCTTTGTTATTGTCGGTTTCTCTTTGTCTTTGGTGATTCTCAAGAAATAATTGATTTTCATCATTTTATTTTCAATTTTTGGCATAGCCCAATCAATTTATGAATTTATTTTTATCCTAGATTATTCAATAGTACCAGGCTTATAATCGATGGTTACATTCATAAAATCGTTCAATGATATTCTCCTTTTCAGATTAATTCATTTTATCCTTGAATTCTTCATGTACTCATAGAAAGCCTATTTTTATCTCAAATATTCAACTTCTATAATCTAATTTGGGATTTAATTAAATCCATGGACCATGTGTGTTTTATGGATTCAATATTGTAGGATTATTAGAGTAGAACGAATATCTGGTTATAGATGATTGAAAAGGAAACAAGATGTATATTCATTCTTATGCGATGATGTACAGGATGATAGGATATTTCAAGGGTGTCAACATATATCATTTATTGCACTATATGTTTTTACATCAATGATCATTGGTGTTACACCCCTGATAGAGGCCTTATATGATGATAAGGGTCCGATTAGAGGTAAAATTGAAGTTGGTAGTGGGATTATATGGTTATGTGTTGAAAATGGTTTGAAACCCAAACCTCTTTGAGTGTAGTTCAAGAGAGCACACATCATATATATTTGTTAATATAGTTACCATGGTTTTTTTATATGTAAAATATCACATAGTTTGTAACTTATCTTACACATCATGTACCACTTGTTGACCATCATGACATGTATATAGAGTAAAATTCCTAGTTTTTGTTTTCCTGACACACTATGTTGGTCCAGACCACATTTTTAGTATTTATCTATCCCGAGAAGAGTCATAATGGTACATGCCAATTACCTCAACTGGATGAAAGTTTCATGTAAAATTCCCTTTCATTATATGTAGTTTTCTAGAACATGGAAATTTTACTTCATAGTTAACCCATTTCATGCACCCTACAACAGATGTTGAGTACTCCTTCTAGGCCATGTGACTTTTCTAATCACCTTACTCAGGACTATGATTTTAGAAATTAAATAGCATATTCGAATTAATATTATATTTGGATTGTGATAATGTATTATCTATGATATTGTAGATGAAAAATGGAATGTTACAAGAAGGTCATCTCCCTATATCATTAGTTATCCAATGACAGGATTCAAGTTTGATATTATGAGTGATATTAGGGTATGTATACCAATGGAAATATGATTATTATAGGAAACCGGTTCCCCACTTCCCTTTCATATATAGTTTTGGAATCCCCCCATACACACTTTTAGTGCTAGTCCCCACTGTGCATAGTTGGTATCCCCCCACCATTTATGTTCTAAAATGGGCTATAAGTCCTCAATCCGTATCATAACCCCTTCAATAATTTCATATACGTAATTGGCGTGTGGGTCCCACACCACTAGTTTGAGAATTTAAATATATTTTTACCAAATGTTTTTATTTTTATTTTTGGAGCATCCTATTTTTTTAACCTATGGATGGATATAACAAATGAGACCACATCTTCTATCGTATGTTCTTATATTATGACAATATTTGGGTCATAATTGTCATTCCACCCTAATTTATGTTTGTTATGTGACTAATATTTTGATATATCAATGTTTTTTAAGGGATGATATTAGGTATGTATATAACCACCCCCAATGTCCATCTTATCATGCATTTCATGTCTTATAATGATGGTTGATAGTTAGAAGGGATGTTTTGGGATAGTGCATTGGTGGTGCTTAGTGATTCTCGTGTTGGTGACACATGAAGGTGTTCAGATTTTGGGAGCATTGGGAAGGGTCTCCATTATAGTAGTTTTTAGTTTTGGTTTCCCTATTTGTAGGTTTGTATTTTTTTCTCTACTACATTATGCTTATGGAATTTTTTCTCACATGTTTAAATCTAGTAATTTTTTCAATAATTTATCTCATTAATGGTCTGTAATGTTGTTATCCTTAATTATTATTTTATGTATGGATGTTCATGTGTGTAGATGTACAATTGGATGAGGCCTCCCATTTTTGTGTTATTCTTACTCAGTTTTAATCACCAACCCTAGACCTATTTGAGGTGGGTGTGGGGGGGGGGGGACTGTCATCCAACTACTACCATGGAGAGTTCAAGATAGGTCGAGTAATATTAGAGTGGATTAAAATTAGGATTTTTCTTGGGATGATGTTTTTAGTAGGGAGTTATGTGATACTAGATGGGAATTTAAGGAAATGGTGTTATGCTTCCATTAGTTATGTATTTTGGATAGGGGACATGTTAATAGTGTATTAGCCAAAATATTCATTCACCAGACATTGATAACCTTTTAGTCGACTCTGTGAACTATGAAACTGGTGGTGGGTAAACAATAGTACATGCATTATATTTTAATAGGATATTAATCTTTATGACCCTAATGATGTTGCTCCATAGATATGTTCTTTTTTAATGTGATTCATCATGTTGAATTAAATTATTCCCCTTCATAGAAAACCGTACATGATTTCTAGATAGGTTCATGATAATGACCAGATGAGTGATGAGGCTTCTATTCAACGGAATGTACATGTGGAATTTTATCTATGTTGGGATGTGTGGATCCCCCACCCCCCCTGTGTGATGAACAAGAAAAACTCTTATGGTATGAAGAAATTTCCTTTTATGTAGAGTTGTATATTTTTCAAAAGAATTTTGATGAGGATGAAAATATGTTGAGTGACCTATATGAACTTTTGTTATAGAGGATTACTATGCTAAGTGTAAATCCAAATATGTACCCATATTAGTACTGCATCAGTTAAGGGGATCAATTATTTCATCCCATTCAAATCCCTCCCAACCAGTTAGTGAAGCTGGAATCCATTCTTATTCTGGGAAGGGTTATTATTTTCAGGCATTTGATCACCTGGACTCTTAAAGATGTGATTCTTACATTTTATGAGTATGAATACCTCTTCCATGAAGATTACTACACCTTGAAACTGAGGATTGTGCATTTTTAGGATCTTCTAGAGCTGTAGAAAGGATGTAATACCATTATTGATTATGCATCAAGATCTATGGAACTCACACTACACTCCCTTGATATAACTAATGATGTATTATTCTGAGAAATAGTGTTTGAAGGAGGTATTCAAAGATACTTAGAGTTTGGAACAGTACCTCTCTATATCACCACATATGTCTGGGTGTTAGAATGGAAAATGTTGATATGGAAATTATAATTCATTGGGTGGTTAATAGTTAGTACTAGAAGTGGAAATCCTATAGAAGATTCATCAACCACATCCCAATTATGTCAAAAATAATATTCCTAAAGTAGGATTCCATCACATAGTTAGGCTAAGACTCATGGTTCATTAGAAAAGGTATCATGTTGAGGATATAGTCATCTGAGAGATATACATTGTTATGCACATGACGGGTGTGGTCACCATGAGTATGGATTACCGAACCACCATGTAGTATATTATTTTTATATATACCATGTAACAATAAATCAGTGACTATGAAAAAACTAGGGTCCTACCAAAGGTGGTTACATCATCCCTTGAGGAGATAGTTTTCTTATAAGTGCTAGATATTCCCCAAGTATGATCTTGATGTGGTTGGTGTTATGACTGACTTTAACTATTTTCACTACTTGGTGGTCCTAGATGATCTGAAAGGGTTGATGGTTTTTGGTGCGAGCAATGCAGGGATATAATAAATCTACTCATTACATGATTTGAGGTATAATGAAACTATTATCTACATTGAAACCAGTACACCTAAACATAGGTGTGGGTCATTATTTTATACATTTTCTATTGTTTGATATATTTAGATTCAATTAGAGCCTCTATCCAAAACCATTTGTGTGTATATTTATAAAAGGAGTGATTCCATGATCATGTGCATCTAATGACTGTGAAAGATAACTCTCATCGGTGGGAGGATAACATTGGGTATCCTATTGGTTTCTGTAAGGCCATATCAATTTATCCTTGTTATGGAATGTCAAACTACATTTCTTTTCTAGGTATACTATTTCCAAATGAGGGAGACATTAATTCGAGTAGTTAAGTCATTGATTTTTCTATAACCAATAAATATTTTTCATCAATTATAGTAGGGATAGTGCATGGAAAAATTTAATTATTCAGAATGTAGTTTATCCAATTTAAACATCCTAAAAATAAGATTCATATGTTCAACTCCTATCAATGGTGGTGGAATACATGGACACCTTCGCTGAGGGCATACCATGATTACCCAGTGATCAAAAGGTAAACTAATATATCTATTTATACAATAGTTCCATCTTGATACATTCTATATCTTATCAAATAACCCATTATGATATTTGGGGGCTAAGAGTAATATTTCAGGACCATTAGAATAGAGGTTTTATCGTATATTGTTTCTTACCTAGGGTGGCTCCATTATATTTATGTTATAATTTTGATATAATCTTGGGGATTTCAATTGCAATATCTATCTAAATTAGGTAAAAATCATGAAAAACTACCCTTGGATGAATATCTATGACATCTTCAATAAGATAAAGGGAGTGAATTGGTTCTCAATGATATATCTCATAAGTGTATATCCTTAGGTACTATTTTTTCATATGTATATCCTAGAGTTGAAAATTTATTATTTCGTAGTTCATTACAATTTCTTGATAATGATGTTGGTCATGATAGATATCTGAGTTGTTTTTGTGGGGCTTATTACCTAGATATTTCATCCCTTCCGAGAATTATTTGTAGTTGTATTCATAGAATAAAACATATTTTATTAATAATTAATGGTTGATCATGTAGATAATATGAATATGGTCATAGACATATCATAAGTTCATTGACCATATAAAAATATCTCAATATTTTAGGTTTATATTACATAGTTTTACTTACTAATACATGTGTCCATAGAGGCTAAAATAGATATGTCCCTAGTGACTATTGAGGTTGTGCTAGATTTGGAACCATAAAAGAGATCCCCTCATGTGTATAGTCTCCTTTGTATGTTTGAGCATTACCAATGTTTTTTAGAAACCTTTTAAAGGATAATAGCCCCCCACCCTTGAATACCCAATCCCACAATGGGCTACAATTCATTTGGTTTCAAAACATTTAAAGGTCTTTTGTTGAGATAAGGTAGTGATTGGATAGTGATCCTATAATGATAAATCCAAGGGAGGGAGTTGTGTATTTTTTTAAGATTCCATTAGGGATCGACTTGCATGCATGTTTATTAAAAGGTATGTGGAGGCTGATTATGTGTATTTGGATGTAAGACCCAATGACGTGAATTAAAAAAATCCTAGACATGGTGCTATTAGTAGTAATTTTTTTTCCAAAATTCAAAGATGCATTATCTTATTTGTGTATTGTTTTCAATCTACTTATACCACTAGTTTCTCCAATATATATTTACATTGAGTTACCACATATAGATGTGGACACTACCATGACCCAACTAGGGTCATCACTAAAATATACAACCAATCTAGACTGTTACAATTCCCAAAGGCCATTCTTGATCACAAGAATCTACTAACAAGTTCCATAGCATCATGAAATACCTTTTGGAAATAATTTTCCCCTAATAAAAAAACAATAAACAAATTAAATATTTAAAATAAATACAATATTACATTACCATGTGATACTTCGGAATCCATAGAGTATAAGTGAAAATATGTTCCAATCCAAAATAGGTAAAAAATGTAGCTAAGAATAATAATAAACCATATCCTTGTGATTTAAGTTCCAACTTCCCACTACCTCCCTTTTAAACTCCCACAACCAACTAACATGGATACCCTCCCCCACTTTGAAGTGCCATTCCTCTATCTGTGTTAGATTAAACAATATCTAATCACACACAAGGGTATGTGTAGGGTTTGGGAAAATAATACCAACATGATCCCACAAAGTGTACTATAAATAGTCCTTAAAAAGTTAAACCAATTCTACTCATTTGAAAAATACATGGAATGAAATACACCATTATAAAATATTCAACAAAACATATATAATCCAGCATTTTTTGAAAAGTGAAAATTTTATTTATAAACAAACAATTTCTAAAATAATTTATTAATTAAACATTTCTCACGGAATTTTAAATTAACCACTTTCCAAAAGGATCACCATGGAATCCAATTCTAGAGTAGATTATGTCCAAGAGATAGGATAATCTCACATTACTAATCAAAAGTGTGTATATGTTCTTAGAACCTGAGACTCGATCTAAGAGAAAGCCATTATAGTTCAAACTCAATCATAAAAATTATTATTTACAACTATATCATAAGTCCTTGTTAGGTATCACCCATCCATATTCATCTTATTTTCTAGAATATATCCCCCTTATAATTACCTGAGGATCCCATTGTCACAGCCCACCTTCACCAAAAATAGAGAAGGGTCAGCAGATTGCCAGGCCCTTCCTTCTTTAAGTTGAAGGAGAGATAATGACCCCTGAAACCCGCCTTCAATAGGTCCTGGAGTGGCGACTGGCACCAAGGGTATAGAAATTACAAACAAATGGAAGGAATTACCCTTTTTTTATAGGATCGTGAGATAAGAAGATGAAACCCAATAACACCATGGTACAAGAAAAGTAAATCAAAAAGTAAACCATTCCCACATGCATGTTCCAAATGTAAAAGCCACAAAAGGTGACTACAAAGGTAAGTACCAAAGAACGAAAAACAGCAACTGCAACTGCCCCAAAGTTCCAAGCTAGTATGGTCCCGCGTGATCCCCGAAGTCCTCCTGGAAACCTGAAAGCAGTTTTATATACATAGGGTGAGAATACAAGTATACTCAGTAGGGAAATACCAAAGACTCTCATGCACAAGTGGGGGAACGTACTAAAGTCCTGTGAGAAAAGGAGTAAACCAAATACCTATGAAGGCAAACTATCCACACAAGCCTCACCAAGGCACACTCCCCAAATAACGCAAGTCAAGTAATATATATAATAAGAGCACATCAATGATTGGGTACCCCACACTACTTTCCCACGGGTTATTGAGACATCCTACGCATCAGAAAATCCCGCCATTCTCACCGCAGTCCCACTGCCACACCCGCCCGCACACACCTGGTCCACAACCGCATGCAGTCCCACTGCTGAATCCCACCCGCCAACACCTGGGCCACAACTGTCACATGTAACCATGCCTGCAAACACCTAGGCCAGAACAACTACCACCACGACCGAAGACCCCTGGGCTAGGAGATCCATTGCCACGCCCGAAGACACCTGGGCCTCATCCCGAAGACACTTGGGAAACCACCGGCCGCACACACCTAGCCAACCATCACACCACCCCGCCCAAAGGTTCATAGGCTAATAATGGACCTCAGGTGATCACAGCCTGCCCGAAGATACTTGGGCTATTCGGGAAAGGGAGCAGAAAATGAGCTAATAACCAGCCACTAAGAATAGTGTTGGAAAAAACACCCTCCCCAATGAAATTGGGGTGTTCGGCACTAAGTGCTCAACTTGGGTGGGGCGCAAATAAGAAAAAAAGGCTACAATTATATATATAGGTAACAATCACTCACCCAAAGCTAGGTTTTTCTTTATACATCCTATATATCACAACAGCACTCAAGTCCGAGTCACGACTCTCACCAACAAAACCCATTTGTCCCATTCTTGTTTCATGCTCAGTGATAATGTTCAAATAAGTTCATGAACCACTGGGCAACTAACACAATAATCATAACCATGTAAAAGAATCCATCTAATCATCAATTTAAACATTCACACCCGGTTCTCTTGTAATGTCACAACAACAAGGGGATAAGTGAGATCCCTCGAAGTACTGAAACCAAAGAAAAACCCTCGAGACACTACCCCGTGTCCCCAGAAATGGTTTCTCATCAACAGAGGATCCCACCCCAATTCATGATATAAACAAGTACCCACCCAGTCTTAAAACTCACAACCACTGAATCCATACCAACAGGGGATCTGATCCCCAATTTCACACAACCACCGAGAGTATAAAAAAACAGGGGATCCCCTTCTCTCCCACATTTCCACCAATCGGCCCATGAAAGAAAAAAACCAAACCACTGCCACCAACACTAAGCAGGGCCATGCATGTATCTTCAGATTTATAAGATTTAACATACTCCATGATTTCAATTCCATGTTTTGACCGGGGTAAGCACAGAAGGGATTGATGCTAGTTCTTTCAATTTATTCAGCCAGGTATACATGATTAACCAATTTAATTTTCATATCAAGAGTTTAAAATTAGGAACAAGCCATTTAAAACACCATGAGGGGTTCATTAGTGCACAGACAATGACCACCAATGGCCTCATTTTTCAGAAGGCGCAATATGGAACAATTCTGAAAGATGATCATAATTTAAACAACATAAACGATCATAGCCCCCCCCCTTCATTCATTATAGAAACAGTTTATTATATTTATTTAGTTTGGGTTTATCCAATTCTATAGAATCAAAAGCACACCCACCCCGCATGATACATCAAAGAGAGAGATGAAGGAGAAATTACCTACTTGTTGATAGACGATCGATGCTTAGGCCAGGCGCGGAACTTTACAGATAATGACACGGCTCGCCCGATGCACCAGAAGATATTCGTGAAAAGATGCGATCGAGGAAAGAAGAAACCATGGCTAACCCATAGTTTATAAGTGCCGCGGATGGTTGATATGAGAATGCCAAACCACGTACGGAGCGGGGGTCGTGGGTTGACCACGCGGTTGGGCAGTTACAAACGGAGGTATCTCGGGATTTTTAGGAATTAATTATGGACTTTAAATGGTTTTAAAATGAGTAAAATAATTAATTTACATCAAAACATACGTTGCGGGAGCGGAAAAGTCAGGTACTGGAAAAAAATGAAGGGCTCGATGGGGGGACACGGTGCCACCGTCACGATGTCACCCTCACGGTGCCACTGTCACGGTGTCACCCTCACAGTGTCACCCTCACGGTTCCACCTTCATGGTTCCACCGTGACTGGTGTCACCCTCACGGTGTCACCGTCACGATGCCACCGTCACGGTTCCACAGTCACGGTGTCACCCCCACGGTGCCACCGTCACGGTGCCACCGTTTTGGTGGAGCCTCACTTTGGCAAAGTAATGGGACAGGAGGGTCCGGGCCATTACATTATATACCTCTCAAACTATTCTCACCCTCGAGAATCAAAATAGACCAGAAGAGAAGAGAGGGTCCGAACAACAACCTCGAAAGATACCTCTCAGGAGTGAACCTCATCGTTATCTAGAAACACCTCCCTCTCAAGAACTAAGCTACATACCATTCCAAACCGCCCATGCATGTGGGTTGGGGAATCTCCTCCCCCATGTCAAGATATTATCCGCTTTGGGCGGCACTGACTTTCCCGCACGGGTTTAATCGCATCCACCTTAATGCATCTTGATTAGGGGTCAGGTTCTCTCCTCCCCCGTAGCTAGGGCTTTTCACACACAATCAGAAGAATGAAAACCAGTACATTTCATAGCCAAAAAGAAAAAACATTCTACCACAACAGGTACAACATGGAACAAAACTCAAAACAACTCTGGTTACTGGGTATGCATCTATGCTTCCCTCTCCCATGTACTCTCCTCAAGCACACCATGTCTCCACAACACACGAACCAAGGGAATGGTTCTCCCACGAAGCACCTTCTCCTTGCGATCCTCGATCATCACTTGTCTCTCCACAAAATTCACGTCATCCTCGGTGTCCATCTCACCCCAATAAAGGACGTGTGAATCGTCATGCAGATACCGACGGAGCTGGGACACATGGAAGACATCATGTATCCTCAGTAGCGGCGGTGGTAATGCTAGCTGATAAGCCACTTTGCCGACCCACCGTAACACTTTGAAGGGTCCGATTAACCTGGGAGAAAGCTTACTCCCCTTGTCGAACCTCTACTGCCCACGCCGAGGGGAGACCTTCAATAACACATGGTCTCTAACCTCAAACTCCAAGGGCCTACTCCTGGTATCATTATACGACTTCTTCCGGTCCTGGGCCGCCTTCATCCTTTCCCGTATGAGCTGAACCTTCTTTGTCGTGATCTGCACCACTTCCGGGCCAAGGATGTCTGCCTCTCCTACTTCGGTCCAACACACAGGTGAACGACATGGCCTCTCATACAAAGCTTCAAATGGGGCCATACTGATGGTATAGTGGTAGCTATTATTGTAGGCGAACTCTACCAGAGGCAAGTATCGCACCCATGATCTTCCTGAGTCCAGAACACATGCCCGCAGCATATCCTCCAAGGTCTGGATGGTGCGCTTAGTTTGTCCATCTATCTAGGGATGGAAAGCAGTGCTAAGCGTAACTATGTGCCAAAATCATGCTGAAATCCTTTCCAGACCCGCGAGGTAAACCATGCATCCCTATCTGAGACTATAGACCTCGGAACTCCATGAAACTGCACCACCTCATCCACATACCTTCGCGCCAAATCATCCACTACACTCGACTCCCTGATAGCCAGAAAGTGAGCCTATTTCATCAACCTATCCACTACCACCTAGATGGCATTGTATCCCCCTTGGACCTTAGGTAGTACCTTGACGAAATCCATCGAGATGTCATCCCTCTTCCAGTCGGGGACATCCAGAGGCTGCAGTAGGCCGCCTGGAACTCGGTGTTCAGCCTTCACTTGCTGACACACTAAGCACCTGGCCACAAACTCTGCCACTGCTCACTTAACTCCGGGCCACCAAAACTACCTCTTCAGTCCCTGGTACATCTTGGAAACTCCTGGATGTACCGCCAGGGCTGAGTTATGGAACTCACTGAGAACCTTGCCGCGCGTCACTTCTGGAACAAACAACCTTGCCTGAAAAAGCATCTGGTTCTGAGAATCCTCTTTCCATCCTTCCGGAGCATTGCCCTGGTCAACTCAGTCACACATCACTTCGCACTCAGGGTCTCCCCACTGAGACTCCTCCACTTGCTGAAACAGAGATGACTACACTAACATTTGATATAGGAAGCCTCTGCCGCTATCCATCTTCACATCCACGTGTAAAGTAGCCAACTCCTCCATCGCCTTCCAGGCATCCGCCGACTCTCGGACTGCATCCTTCTGCGTCCTCCTTCTCAAGGCATCGTCCACTACATTGCCCTTTCCCTCAGTATAAGAGATCTTGAAGTCATAATCCTGGAGGAACTCCACCCATCTCCGCTATCACAAGTTTAGGTCCCGCTGGGAGAAGATATACCTCAAGCTTTTGTGATCTGTGAAGACCACAAAGCGTTCTCCGATGAGGTAGTGCCGCCATAACTTTAGCGCAAAAACAACTTTTGCATGCTCCAAGTCGTGGGTGGTGCAATTATGCTCATGAGGGCGTAGTTTCCTGGACCCATAAGAGATAACCCCTTGTTGCTGCATCAACACACATCCCAGGCCCTGTCCTGAAGCATCGCAGAACACCTCATATGCCGCCGCTTCTTCTGGTAATCTCAGCACGGGGGAACTAACAAAATTATCCTTCAGATACCTGAAGGCTGACTCACACTGCTCACTCCACATGAAAACCTGGACTTTCTTGGTCAGGGCTGTCAAAGGGACTGAAACTCGAGAGAAGTTGGGTACGAACCTCCGATAGTAACCCGCCAGCCCGAGGAAACTACGAACTTCTTCCAAATTCTTGGGTGCTACCCAAGAAACAACTGCCTCAGCCTTTGATGGGTCCACTGCTACCCCATGCTCGGACACCACGTGCCCGAGGAAGTGCAGTTCTCGTGTCCCGAACTTGCATTTTGACTACTTTCCATAGAGCTGATGATGTCGGAGGATGTCCAGAACCGTCCTTAGGTGCTCTTCATGGTCCTCCTCTAATCTTGAGTAGACCAGGATGTCGTCGATGAACACAAATACGAACCTATCTAGGTACTCCCGGAAAATGGATTTCATAAGCCCCATGAACACAGTCGGGGCGTTCTTAACACCGAAGTGCATGACTACGAACTCAAAGTGTCCATATCTTCACCTGAATGCCATCTTTGGGATGTCGCCCTCCTTCACTCTCAGCTGGTGGTACCCAGACCGCAGGACGATCTTCGAGAACCATCCTGCCCCTTTCAGCTGGTCAAAAAGATCGTCTATCCTCGGAAGAGGGTAGTGATTCTTGATGTTCATCTGATTCAGACTACTGTAGTCTATGCACAACCTGAGACCACCATCTGCCTTCTTTGTGAACAAGACTGGAGCACCCCACGGTGACGCACTTGGCCGAACATAACCCATCTTCATCAGATCGTCAATCTAGATCCGCAACTCCTGTAGCTCTGAAGGTGACATCCGGTAAAGATCAAGATCGGATGAGCACCGGGTTGTAGGTCTATCCCAAACTCAATATCACGTCGAGGGGGTAGAGTCGTCACCTCTTCATGAAAGATGTCCATAAACTCACGGACAACCTATGGCACCTCCACCATCTCAGCATCTACTGATTCCACTGACAACTTAGACAACAAGGAGAGGAGGGGTTCCTCTCTCCTGCTTCCCTTCTGACTGCTCCGCTCGCCGGTGAAGGTAACACGCCGGTCACCCAAGTTCGAGAACACAACCCTTCCTCAAAAACAGTCCATGACGAAACACACAAAAAATAGTTAGTCAATTCCTAGGATGACATCGTATGGTTGTATCTGTTGCAGAAGAAGATCCTTAACTGACTGATGTGACCCTATCATCATTCTACATCCTTGAAAAACAAACAACAAGTTGGTCTCACCTTTGACTGGTGTGCTCAACACCTGGGGCACTGGTTATTTCTCGGCATCTAGACCTAAGGCACGGGCTAGACTGGGTGAAACAAAGGAGTGCAAAGTTCCAGTATCGAACAAGGCATAAGAAAGAGTGCTAAACAAACTGATCGTACCTCGAACAACCTCCTACCCTGCTCTAAATGATGCCTTCTCAACATGTAGCTATCCACATCCAGCTCCTCTACCCCTTGGCGGTCGGACACCTCCCCGACCATGCCCTAGTCGAGGTCCCTAAGGAGCACCCTAAGGTCGGCCCCCTCCTCCCACATCTGTCCTCGGAGGAGCGGGAGCTCGCTGTCCCTGATGCTGTTGCTGGAAAGGTCTGGATGGAAGCTGCTGCTGGGGCGGGTGCTGGGGCTGTCCGCCACCTCCGTACTGTACCCGGTCCAGGCACAGATTCAGGAGACGTCCAGGGCTCCCACAGACGAAGCACCGCAGTCCGGGGCCCGAAGGAAAAGGGTGAGGACCAGGGGATCAAAACTGAAACTGCTGCATCCTGCTCCCTGCCGGCCAGAACCTGGAGGGTCTTGACGCTGGAGGCTTGGTGCTGACGGCCTTCCCCTTCGACGGTCCCAGCTGGATCCCCTGTCGTGACACTCCTCCTAGAGCATGCATCCTCTCCACAACTTCAGCCTTCTTATGGACCTCCATGTATGTTGGAAGGGTAATGGGGGTAACAACATACTAGAGGGAGGGTCGGAGCGCCTCCTCCAAACTTCTTGCCTGAGACTCCTCGTTGGGAAAGAGGTCTGGATAAAAATGTAGGAGGTCCTTGAACTTGATCCCTAGCTCCCTCACAGACATACTCCCCTGTTGGAGGGAGAGTATCTCTTGTCTCTTTTCCGCCTTCATTGTCGAAGAGAGGAATTCTGCCCGGAACTCCCTCTTGAAATCAGCCCATGCCACCTAAGCCTCTCCCCTCTCCCCCAGGTAAAGCGTCTACCACTGATGGGCCGCTCCCCACATCTGGCTGACGGCCAGAGGAACCCAGTACTCTTTCGGGGCCCAAATGAGGCTGAAGGCTATCACTAGCTCCTCTAGCCAGCCTTCTGTCTTCATGTTGGACGTGCTTACCTCGTACTTCTTGAGGGTCTGTCGCTGGAAGGCCATAAGAGTCTTCTGCCACTAGTTGTCCTCTTCCTCTCGATCAGCTCTCTTCCAATTGGCCAAAGTAGTCTCTGGGGCCTCGATCTCCAGTACCACACATGGTCTCCTTCCAGGTGCCATAGCTGCAAGGTAAACAAGGAATGCCTAAGCCCAAGTAGTGCAGAAAATTGTTCTTAAAATTTCTTAAACTTTTCATTTACTCTTAATCCACAAAACATCCCAGAAACATGGGAACACAATTCATTATGATGCATGTAACATTCCTAGGGTCTCTACCCTGCAATCAGCGTGTCATCACTTGGTCGTTCATTAGGTCCAGAGTCCTTGCGTCAGATCACAGGGGGCCCTAAAATCCCTTGTCCTATCCCATCTTCCCTGGCCTAATTCACGAACCAAGGTCACCCAACACTGTTGCCTTACCATCGCATGAAATCCTTACTGTGCCTAACTCCAGACTCCATCCTATCTCTCAACCATCACCCATTGATACCATTCTGTCATGACCCGCCTTAGCCAAAAGGAGGGAAGGGTCAGTAGATTGCCAAGACCTTCCTTCTTTATGTTGAAGGAGAGATAATGACCCCCGAAACCCTCCTTCAATAGGTCCCGGAGTGGCGACTAGCACCAAGGGTATAGAAATTACACACAAATGGAAGGAATTACCCTTTTTGTTTTATAGGATCAGGAGATAATAAGTTGAAACGCAACAACACCAAGGTAAAAGAAAAGTAATGCCAAAAGTAAACCATTCCCACATGCATGTACCAAAAGTAAAAGCCACAAAAGGTGACTAAAAAGGTAAGTACCAAAGAAAGAAAAACAGTAACTGCAACTTCCCCAAAGGTCCAACCTAGTATGGTCCCGCGCGATCCCCGAATTCCTCTGGGAAACCTGAAAGCAGTTTTATATACATAGGGTGAGCATACAATTACACTCAGTAGGTAATGACCAAAGGCTCTCATGCACATGTTGGGGAACTTACTAAAGTCCCGTGAGAAAAGGAGTAAACCAAATACCTATCAAGGTAAACTATCCACCCAAGCCTCACCAAGGAACAATCCCCAAATAACGCAAGTCAAGTAATATATATAATAAGAGAACATCGATGTTAGGGTACCCCACGCCACTTTCCTACTGGTTATTGAGACATCCTATGCATCGGACCAATCTCTCCATTCTCACCGCAGTCCCACTACCACACCTACCCGCACACACCTGTGGCACAACCGAACGCATTCCCACTTCCGAATCCTGCCCACAAACATCTGGGCCACAACTGTCAGACATAACCACGCCTGAAAACACCTAGGCTAGAACAACTACCACCACGCCTGAAGACACCTGGGCCAGAAGATCCACTACCACGCCCGAAGACACCTAGGCCTCATCCCGAAGACACTTGGGAAACCACCTGCCGCGCACACCTGGCAAACCATCACACTACCCCGCCTGAAGGTTCTTAGGCTAATAATGGACCTCTGACCATCACATCCTACCCGAAGATACTTGGGCTATCTGGAAAACGGAGTAGAAAAGGAGCTAATAACCAGCCACTATGAATAGTGTTGGGAAAAACACCCTCCCACATGAAATGGGGGTGTTCGACACTAAGTGCTCAACATGGGTGGGGTGAGAATAAGAAACACAAAGCTACAAGAATATATATAGGTAATAAGAACTCACCCAAAGCTAGGTTATTCTTCAAACAGCCTACAGATCACAACAGTACTCAAGTCTGAGTTACGACTCTCACCAACAAAACCCATTTGTCCCATTCTTGTTTCATGTTCAGTGATAATGTTCAAATAAGTTCATGCACTACTGGGAAACTAACACCATATGAATAACCAAGGAATAGAATCCATCCAATCTTCAATTTAAACATTCACACCCGGTTCTCGTGTAATGTTACAATAACAAGGGGATAAGTGAGATCCCTCGAAGTACTGGAACCATAGAAAAACCCTCGATACACTACCCCATGTCCCCCGAAATGGTTTCTCATCAATAGAGTATCCCACCCCAATTCATGATATAAACAAGTACCCACCGGTCTTAAAACTCACAACCACCGAATCCATACCAACAGGGGATCCCATCCCCAATTTCACACAACCACCGAGAGTATAAAAAAGGGGATCCCATTCTCTCCCACATTTCCACCAATCAGCCCATGAATGAAAACAACCAAACCACTGCCACCAACACTAAGAAGGGTCATGCCTGTATTTTTAGATTTATAAGATTTAACACACTCCATGATTTCAATTCCGTGTTTTGACTGGGGTTCGCACAAAATGGGTTGATCCTGGTGCTTTCAATTTATTCAGCTAGGTATACATGATTAACCAATTTACTTTTCACAGCAGGAGTTTAAAATTAGGAACAAGCCATTTAAAACACCATGAGGGGTTCATTAGTGCATAGACAATGACCACCAACAACCTCAATTTTCAGAAGGTGCAAGCTGGCACAATTCAGAAAGATGATCATAATTTAAACAACATCAATGATCACAGCCTACCCCCTTCATTCATTATAGAAACAGTTTATTATCTTTATTTAGGTCTGGTTTATCCAATTATACAGAATCAAAATCACGCCCACCCCACATGATACACAAAAGAGAGAGATGAAGGATAAATTCCCTACTTGTTGAAAGACGATCGACGATTAGGCCGGGCACAGAACTTTACGGATAATGATGTGGCTTGCCCGATGCACCAGAAGCTGTTCATGAAAATCCACGATAGAGGAAAGAAGAAACCATGGATAACCCTTAGTTTATAAGAGCCACTGATGGTTGAGATGAGAACTCCAAACCACGTAAGGAGCGGGGGTCGTGGTTGACCATGCGGTTGGACAGTTACACACGGAGGTCTATCGGGATTTTTAGGAATTATTTATGGACTTTAAATGGTTTTAAAAGGAGTAAAAGAATTAATTTACGTCAAAACTTACGTTGCAGGAGCAGAAAAGTCAGGTACTGGAAAAATAATGAAAGGCTTGGTGAGGGGACACGGTGCCACCGTCACGGTGTCGCCCTCACGGTGTCACCCTCATGGTGTCCCCCTCACGGTGTCACCCTCACGGTGCCACCGTCACAGTTTCACCGTCACGGTGTCAACCTCACGGTGCCACCATTTTGGTGGAGCCTCACTTTGGCAATGTAATGGGCTAGGAGGGTCTGGGCCATCACACCCATGTTCCATATCCCACACATGGAAGACATCAATTTAAAAAATTTCCCACACCTACATAAATCCAATTTTACAAATATCTTACACTTTGAGGATTTAATTTTAACAACTTAAACAATTAAAATGGTATTTCACATTTAAATAATCAAATGTCCTTTATATCACAAAAAACATGATGTAAAATCCATTTTGTTTATCAATGCCATAGGGAGAATCCATTTTACCAAATAATTCTAAAACATACAATTTTTAGAATAATAAATCATTCACTTAAATAAAATATAAATCTATTTTAAAATTTTAATGAAATATAGGTTTATAAATAAAATTCATTTCATCAAAGAACCTACCTCATACACATGGAATTTCCAACAATCCAATACGATCCACAATCAATAGAGGAACTGGGATCCATGATAGCAAGATAATAAAATAAACAATAAATACAATATGAAGAAACTATTATTAAAAAATTCCAATTCAATAAAGATAAGGAAAATCAATTACCAAGACAATTCTTTAAGAATAGAATAACGATTAATGCAGATCTGGTTCCTACCTTCCTTTCACACGATGGATCTATAATAAAATATATTTTATCGTAACACAACCCATATATATTTTTATATCATCCCCAATATATGGTTACCTTCATGAAGAAGATATGAAATCTATAAAAACAACTAAAAGATACGATGAAATGAGTCAATGATTGAG
This sequence comes from Viscum album, assembly GCA_963277665.1. NCBI lineage: Eukaryota > Viridiplantae > Streptophyta > Magnoliopsida > Santalales > Viscaceae > Viscum > Viscum album. The sequence goes on along the minus strand of OY728120.1, from coordinate 1,757,000,024 downwards.
TTTCATAGATAAAAAACCTATAGATCTATTATAATTGATATCCAGAGCGGTTGGAATCATAAAAATCTGAAAAAGGAATCTATTGTGTTGAGATACCAGGAAATTTGAGGAAGAATGATGTCAATAATAGTTGTACAGGGTTCATAAATGATTTTTTGGATTAATTAGTTTTGGTCATATGGTTTTCCCACATAGTTTATAAAACCATGTCCTTGGATTTATTTTCTGGGGGATTAAATTTTTTTTGGTCACGTGGTGTGACTAACCATAATCTAACCATGTGAAACACCATTATCCCAATCCACTAATTGTTTTATGGTTCATATGAAACCTATATGGTTTGGACTAAACTTTCACCAACTATGAACATGTCTAGAAAACTAGAAAATAATATTTGAAAGTCACCATAAATAACCATTCAACTGTTAAAAATAATAAATGGTTAAAAAATGAATATTAATAAATTAATGTGAAATTGGGATTAGAAAATTACCAATAACATACCAATTATTATCCTCAGAAAGTCATGATGAATATTACTCATTGTAGAAAAGATGAGGCCCCTACTCACTCACCATTGTTTTTCATTCCCGAATCTCATGAAAAACTATATTTGGATTCTAAAATAATATGACTATAACAATACATTTCTTATTTAGAATAATTTCCATAGAAATAATAACATGAACTAGTCTTTCAAATTCTGACATATCCAGATCCAAAATAGGAACATCCTAGTTTAGAACATGAGAGGGATCAGGATGATAATTTTTATATTGAGATAAATAGAAAACATCATGAATATAATTAAATTAATATTGAAAAGATAAACTATATTCCTAATTTCAAATAAGCTCAATGATCTTAAAAGCTTCATATATCACATAGAATGGTTCACATATATCCCAATATGACAGTAACACATCCATGGTGAATTATTCAACATACGAAAAATTATAGAGGATGAAATTAATGATTTTTATACTATTTATGATGAATTAGAGACATCTCTTGTAGTTTATGAATAATTATAGTTGTTGTTGATGTCTCGTAAACAATACATGGGCCCATTTGTGAAACATAACCCACCTAAATCCAATAAATATGTAATTTATATTTTTGAAAGTACAAATCATAAAGGGGGTCTATTTTAATGGACTGGTGGTAACTATTGATATAGGATATCTCAACTATCCAAAAATTGTTTTCCAAAGTACCTCTAAAGATCCAAGACATAATCATTGGACATATCCTCCAAAATATGAGTTATTTACTCTATATATCTATCTGTTTGAATATGGTAAATCATGTTAAATTTCACTTAATAACACATAACCTCATAGGGGGTTTCCCCGAATATGGAGGTAAAGTGGGGTACATATCAAAATAATTGTATAACAAATCCTATTTTACCTCAAACCTCATTAATTTACAAAATTCTAATATCATTAACCTTGGTGGGGTCTCAAATTGAAATGAAATTAGATAAATCATTTGAAAAATCATTCATCACTCATATGGAATTCTTCCTCCAACGTGTCTATGGTAATCCAGTGATAACTTCCAGGGACTCCATGACCCATTTAATAATTCTAACTAGGATTTGTTGAAGTAAACTAGAAGATTTTTAGTGCTTGAAGTTAATTTACAGATACATACAAAAAATAAGTCACAAAATCTGTTTTTTCACATTATAAATGCATCCAAAAAACTAATACATCATCACATAGTATATCGTTTTTCAAGCTAGATGAACATACTAATGGGAAAAAGGAATGTATTTCACCACAACCTTAATTATAAATGATAGATATAATTTCTAGTTCTTAAAACCAAGAATGACTTCTTAAGAGAAAGAACAGTTGGAAATTTTCTCCACAAATTATAATGAGTTTTTAATACTCTTGAACTCTTAATCATGTTTTCTCTCATGAGATATTAAATAAAAATGAAAAAATTGAACAAATAACTAATCAAAATAAAACTAGTTTCCTCATCTATCACATTCAAGTAAATCCTAACCTATTTTCCCATGTAATTCCATTCATATTTTTTATTCCATCAATGTGATGACCTCTAATATGAAACTATGATTTAACTAATCATATTATTTATTTATTATTATTATAGGAGTTTTTAGAAAATATCTATAGAAATCATTGGAATTTGTACATAATAGGAAAAGTTAATGGTTGGAAAACATTTATTAATAACCATTAAGTGACTGTGTCATATGTCTCAGTGAGTCCATAGAAGTGTTTATATGGTTTTAGATTTGTTTGAAAAACAATGCGGCACTCCAAAGAAGTCTTGTGGGGGTATAGTTGATTTTAGTGGGTTCAAAAGGTTTTATTATGGTGTTCCATATAATTTTTTCATATCCTATAAAGTAAAATTTCTTGAGAGATAATCCAGATATGGTTGGCGCACCATTTTTTAAACATGCATCCTAACCATTTTCCACCCACAAATCCATTAAAAATATTTAAATTTACCATTTTAATATGTTCATGTGTATGTATAATATCCTTTTAATCCCCATAAGACTCAACATAAACCCTCTAGGGTTCTCTATATGATTCTTTACTTCAACACATGGTAGAATTACTTTGTTCTAGATGGATCACTTCAAGGTGCGTGAGTGTTCTTGATCAGGTTTTTTAATTTTTTTCATAGATCCCCACTCTATATATCCTCTTCTTATATCAAGGACTACAGGGGGGGTTTTATTCGAGGTCTAAGAGTTTTTAAGAGGTTTCATATTGTTTCTTATAGATCTAGGATCATGAGGACCTGATCTACTCTCCCCCGATCATGGTTTTCAATGGAAACAAGATTCTCCTCTAGTTTTGAGGTAGGAGCCTCTATACAAAGAATGTAAATCATAATTTTATTAAATTTAATATAATTTCCTTTGGTTTATTTAGTGAAACTAATTAATTTGGGATCAATGTGAACTTTTTCAGAAAATATACATGTTTTTAAGGGTATTTTCTTTAAAAAAAATTTTGTACCCACGAACTATTTAATGAAAATTTTCAATGGTGGTTTTGTTTCTAAAATGAGTTTCCAATCATTAAATAAAATATTATTTGTGAGGAAATTTTTATTGAAATTTTATTATTTTTTAAAATAGTTTTTGAGAATCATATAACATTGGGGTACCATTGGTTGATTGGAAAATATATATGTCACACTAACTGTGTGTAATTTCTCTAGAGATTTGGTATCAATTTAGTGTGTGTAATTCCACAAGAAGTTTAACTAATTCAATGATATTTATGATGCATTAGGCCTTTTATTTATTTTATAGAATTTATACCCATGGTTTCGATCCAAAATGGTGATATTTTTTATGTATGTTCATTTTTTCACCTCGTGATATATTTTATAGTTATTTTCCCAAATAATTATCTTATCTTGTATCCATGGATAGTTTTTATTATAATTTCTTGATATCTCACATTTCCTTTTCACATTAGTTGGTATGTGAATATTAATAGATATTTTTTGAAACAAAATGACATTTTCAAAATGGATTATTTTATAAAAATTCATATAACTGTGATTTCTTTTCAATATATATTTGATGCATTCTTAATATTAGAGTTTGTATAGATTCCATTGTGAAATACTATTAGGATTCATGATCACAACAATTTTTTTACTTTGGGTATTTTATGGTTTTTTATAGGACCAAGGTAAATTTAAGGACATTGTGTTTCATTGTAATTTATCTTGCTGTTATCACCTTCGTAGTGAGATGGTTTGGGGATGTCAGATGGTCACATAGAGAATCATTTTCTCTTGTCTTGTTTTTTTTCATTTGGATTCGCATGTTTGGATAGAATTTATATATGTCATGGATTGTTAATCCTTTTGTTTTTAAATTGTTTCTTCCTCAATGATTCATGATACATCAATTTCATTTTTCTATCTCATCGTGTGGAATGGTGTCTTTGGTTACTTTTTGAGTTGACCTATACTAGTTCGTTATAATATTGTACCAATGGTTATAAATAATCAAAATTGTTACAAAATTTCCTGGGTTTGGTTATGTGTCTTTGGTAGTAAGAAGTTAATACTATAAAAATTTGGATAATAGGCATGTGTGGGTTACGAAATATCTCACTTTAATGTCTGAACATTTGTTTCCATGGGTGGTTAAGGGATCGTTTCCAAGATTGTTTCATGGTGTTTAGGTTATATGAATAAATTTTATATAGAGTTTATTTACATAGACCTATTCATTTTTAAGGGAATTTTCATCATTCATAGAATTTAAAATTCATTTAAATTATTCAATTCAAGGGTCGTTATATTGATTATAGAAGTTGGTCTAATATTTTTTTATTTTTCACTAAAGATGGTTGTTTATTTTCTTCTTTTTAGTAAGAAATTATTCCTAGAATATATCTTTCAAATATGAGTGAGGAAGCTAGGAGGTAAGATCCAAAGTCAAACCCTCTTGTGGAACCTTATTTGGTGAAAGAATTAATAAATGATATATGGACTCTATGCCAAATGGGTGTTGGGGACCTGTATTGAGAAGTTGAGAATGACATGGAATTCACTAAAAAATATTTACAAATTTTCTATAGTGAAAAATGAATGTATGAATCTAAAGAGTGTCTTGAGAAGATTAAGATGATTTTCAAATTCCTAAATCCTCATTATAAATATATGGTTGGATTTACCACATATATGCTTGTAGGACAAGGAATATGTTGGTGTGACCGTATTGTGCAAGAAAATTTGTATGGGGACCTTACCTGAATATATTTCTAAAAAATATCTCATCCGAAGAACTATCCAAATGTATTACATATTGAAGATACCTAAGTGTCTATATCCTTAGAGTAATGATAAGTGATTGTTGTTTATTATTCTACTATTTTTCATGATTTTGTGAACATATAATTGTATCATGTTACTAATGATTGCCTTAAGGATAACAGGTTTGAATGGGTATGAGGGTTTACATTTAATTGATATTGATTCTCATGTTCCATATGAACTTTTTATCGGTAGTCAATTAATTGGTTATAGTAGAGTAAAATATGGTAGGTAAAAAATATTGGGTAGATCTTTGGTTGGTGTGGTTGTTAACTAAGGTGTTTCTTATAGATATAAAAGGAAGTGCAATGAAATTCAGTTTTCTCTAAGAAAAGTTTCATGAGATTCATCAGGAAAACATCCAGTTATATCCTATAAGTGTATGTGGCATGTTCAGACCAAGAATAAATATTTGAAAGATCCCCAAACTTCTAACCATTATAGGAAACCTGTACATGTCATTGTTTTTTTTGGGAGGATATCTTAAGGAAGTAAGGATAGATCCACTCCCACCATGTGTTCAGAGGTTCGTTTTGATGATTCAAAACATTGAATTTAACATCCTTAGGCCATGGAGGATGTTCATAAAGCTATAAATTTTTGGGGAGGGGATAAGATATTTCAATTAAATATAGAAGTGTATAAAATAGAGTAATCAGAAGTAGGTTCGACTACTATTAGAGGTGGAGTGTTTATTTCAACTTCTATTGTGCTTGCGGTGTTTGATATATGTTCATATCATTCATTTATATCATTAAATTTGGATTATTTATTGGGCTTATGTTGAGATATTATTTACTTATTTTTTATCATTACACAAATTTTTGGAAAATGGACTATTTTTTTATGATATCCCATGTCTCAGGTGATCATAGACAACATATAGGTGGTGTAGGATTTCGTAGTTCTTGATCATGATATCTTTGAATTGATTTTCAGCACAAATCAGATGATCAACTCTATGGAATAGATCAACTGTTAGTGTCATTATGTTTTATTTTTGATAGAACTAATATTTTAGTTAATTATTATATATATTTTAATGATTTAATTCTTATAAATTTAATAATTTGAGCTTAATTACATTGCTTTTGTATCTTAAGAATGTTTTGAGCTTAAAACTGACAATATATTAATTAATTATTTTTAACTACATTAAATAAATATTATAGTTCATGAATAGATAATTCTATATGTATTTGAATTCAATAAATAATTTATATAGGATTAATATGTTCATGGAGTACAATTCTTTTGACTGAACTATGTGATAATTCAAACTTCTTCATACCTAAATAAATCAGTCAATATGGAAGAGTTTTTTCACTAACAAAATTAACACACCTTAATTAAATGAGAAATCATGATATATTCTTCTAAATGATATTATTCTAGTTAGATATGAAGGAGGACTAAAATTCGTGCAACCACGTAACATTGCAATGAATATATTGATAATTAATTCACTCTATGGATGATTCAATGTGTATGTAGATGAAGGATCTCTTTGGATACAAAATAGTAACATCCTTAATTAATTAATATTATTTCACCATATATATAAAATAATTCAAATTTTATGTTAAGATAGAAGAAAATAACTTCAAACAACATACTAGAAGACCTACAGTAGAGATTTGGCCCCATAGGTGGACCAAAAAAATAAAAAATCAATTAAAAATTAACAGGACATGAAATTCCCACCCTCTTCCTCTTTATATTTCAATATCCACATATTTACTTGGTTTTTTATTTGATTAGTATTGAAAGGGAAGGTTATGATAGAGCAATATATAATGATTTTTTGAACTCAAGTTGTAATGGAGAAGATGGGGCTTCTCATGTGATGCAAGGCTAAAATCCAAGAAGTTGTGGATATCAATAACCAATATACACTCTCTATTGAGTTGTGATATTATAGTTTAATATCTTTTGATTTTATATAAAAAATAAATTTTTGAATTAAATTTATTTTTTATTTGTTAAATACATTTTAAACTAAATATTTTGTATGGTTTTGCTATCTATGAATTAAAAATAATTAATTTCAGTATTTAAATTTCATTGTTGAAGTCTTACTATTGACCATAGTGATCTCAGTTGATTTTGATTTCATTGAGGTATTCATGTGATGGTATCACATCCATAGGAGGGACCAAAATCATATAGATGTATTTATATGATATCCTTAAAAAAATTAAGTTAATGTAGAGTTATTTTGTTTGGTATTGATAAATTTATTTGGGATATCATTTTTAAATAATGTAGAGGTGAGTGTTTAGAAGGTCTATGATTATCCAAAACTATTTCTTAAATTCTAGTTTCAAATTTTTTTTTTATTTTCAATGATATTTATATTTTTTACAAAAATTTCAAGAATTTTATTTCCAATTTATTTTTTTCATTATAAATTTTAATCAAATCCACATTTTTTTCATTGAAAAAACAAATAAATAAAAAGTGATTGTGTTGTATGCAAAACTGAAACAACCAAGACAAATATTAAAGGTATTATATATTTCATTTCTCTACACTATAAATTGTTTGATTATGGGTTTTGTGACAAGCCCCCCAAATTAACATGATCTGTTTATGTGATGGTTTCTTGGGTTTGTTTTTAAAATTGTTTTTGTATACCATAAAATTATGACCCAAATTTGTTTCCATTGTATTCTGAATTTTATAGGACTAATCACTCTAGGTCAATACCTGTTCAAAATATTGATATCCCATGTTGGGAATATTACATTAACACACATATAAGGATCCTTTTTGAATTTAAAATTAAATTGGATGATAAAAAAACCCCGATATAATTGGATTCGTCATATAATGAAAATCTAGAAAAACCTATGGAATATCCCAATGTACCTAATGGCTTGGAAATTTAATCTAGTATTATTAATAATCAACCAAAATATAATATATTCTCTGTAAAAGATCTATATAAAAAACATCAATATATCATTTATCTATGTTTGAAGATAAAACCATGAGGGGTTGATTAAAATCAATTGAAATTGGAGTCATTTACTTTTTTCTTGAATGAGTTTCCAAAATTTGTTTTCTATTGATATTAAAGATTTAGTAGACATTGAAATGAATTAAAGAATATTTTCATAAAAAAAATTCCCTCCTTATATAGAATCATCATTTCTAAATGATATTTTTGGGATTAAAAAATATCTAGTTGAAACGAGTCATGAGTAATTTGAATTATTCAACTGTCTCTGTTTTAGATTCCCCCAACATAAAATAAGTGACCAAATCAGGATAAAATATTTTAATGAAGGATTGTTTATTTCTAATATGATTTTAGTTGATGTTTTTGTAGGGGTATCTAGTTTAAAAAAACATGTATCTTCTATGACTTTAATTGTATCCATGGCCCAAAATAACCTTCAATTTGGAACAATAGTCCATCTTCATGTGATATATCTCCTTGAAATCCCAACTACTAGTTTGGAAAATAATATGATTTTTAGTTAACATTTTGATCTCACCACAATGGTGATGTTGATATTGTTTTCCAATAACCCTCCATCCAAACACCAACAAAATGAAACGTTTTAAGTGAAATTCTATTATATAATTTTTTCTTACAATGAATATTTTAGTGACTAATACCCAAAAATAAAATGATATTTTGATAATTGAAGGATTTTTTTCATGAAAATCATATTCAATAAAACCAACAGAGATATTTTCAAAAAAACTAAAATTATAATATGGTCTATAACAACCACACCAATGAATGATTTCAATAGACATAATAGCCATAAATATTCCTCCATGGCCAATAAAATAATTTAAAACTAGGATATTTCAATGATAGAACCATTTCATAATCTTCATGAAACATTCATATAACCCATCACACTCAAAATTCAGATAGTAACATCGTAGAAGCAATGGCGCAATTATAAGAAACGATAATAAGAATAAAAAATCCATAACAGAGCATGATAAATACAACGAAGACTCAAATGGTTCAACCTACCTCTGATCCTAGTAGCATGTAATATAAATTGATTAGATGGTTACCTTAAAAACCCCATGTGAATAAGATGAATAATTTGACGAAAAATGTGATTGATATAAATCATAGTAGTTCTGCTATACTGAATTACCATTAATGTTAGAAACTCAATCTGCTTGCTGAAATTGTAAATGAGATTCCCACAACCGACAAAAATTTTTGAAATTAGGAATTCTCATTGAATACATACACAAAGTGAATATAACACACTTTTTTTTAAATGAACAAGGATGTATTGGAAGATTTTGTAAGGACTATATGTGTCTCAAAGAAGTGTTCACAATATCCACATAACAATCAAGACACCACTTCCTTATCCTAGATGTGAACCACTAATGAATTCATGGTATGCAGAAGAGTTTGATAAGGAGGTTTTAGAAACATTCCTGAAATATCATGTCAACAAACCTTTTCTAATATATATGAAACAAATACTAAGGTATTCTATATTTTTGAAAAAGATTTATACCCACAAGAGTAAATTCAATGGATGTTAAAATGTAATCATAGGGAATATTTTTTTATCAATGATTCAACATGATTTTCATGTCGAATGAAAATAACTAAGATCATTTACCATTCCATACATCATTTTGAAATTGGAATTCAATGTTTTCGGGATTGAGTTTGGAGCTTCCATAAATGTTATGAAACATTCTACTTACTCATCTCTTCAAGTGTGATAACAAAATTAATGGGAAATTATCAATCAAATTTTCAACTGAAGTACTACCAAGAATGAGGTAGTTATAAAGGATATTATTTTTTGGGTGAGGTCCATTATTACTAATGTGGATTTATATGTATTGGATGTGTAAGATGATGGATTTAGTATCCATGTAATCCTCATTCTAGGGAGACTATTTATGAAAACAGGAAAAGAAATCTTTAATGATTACAATGTAAACCTTTTACATCAATCTAGAGGACATTTTATACACTTTAATATTTTTTAGTACCTAATGCTCCCAGGTCAAAATTATTCATCCTCTCATAAAAACCTGATTTATTGGTTTTTCACTCATGTTTTCATATTTTTCTAGAAATTAATAATTCATGAATGTAAAAAAAGATGGATGTTTTTTGTAGCAGAATCTGATCCAAATGTGTATTAATAGGATGAATTTAATGAGTCATGGAATGTTTAAATTGATGTGTAACAATCTATTTATATATAAATTAGTGATGATTATTTTTTGGAAACCCTTGAACCTTCTAGTTATTTCCATAGATAAGATTCCAATATTTTACATGAAACAGATGTTGATAAAATTGGATGTTATCAAAATGATATTGAAAATGAACTTCCTCTAAAATATGGATCATCATTCAACAACGGCACCTTTGAGTAGTGTTCTTTGATTAATGAGAATACCCCACCTGAGAAATAGTTAAAACACATACAAATGAACTCAAATTTTCTTTTTTATGTGAGATTGAACATTTCTTAATCATCATTTCAAAATAGAAATCAATGCACCACGTGGACCAGCTTTTAATTGTCCTCAAACCCCACATGGATTCTTTTTTATAGACTCAATATGATTTGTCTAGAATCATTCCCATAGTGTGAATATGTTAATTTTTTTGGAATAAAATACTAAACTAGTTTGGAAATTTATATGGATACTAAACCCAACACTTTTAAACATTGTTAAGAAACAAGTCACCAATTTTTTGGCTACTAAAATTATTTTTCCCATCTCTGATAGTAAATGGGTGAGACCTATCCATTTATTCCCCCAAAAAAGTAGCTTCATATTCTAAATGAATGAATTTTGTGAGGTTTTCACTATCTGGAGTCCCTATAAATAACGAATGTGCACTGATTATAGGAAAATATTTGGTTTATAATGAATGATTATATCCAATTTCCATTTATTAATAAATTACATGAAAGACTAGTAGGTAAAACTTACTATTTATTTAATTATGGATTCTTGGATTTTTTAATTATTCATATATTAATGGATTATAAAAATAAAACCACTTTCTTATCCCAATTTTAAAAAATTACTTATAAGAAAATTCAAAAAGGTTTGTGAATATTTTGAAATGGGTATGATAATAATTTTATATAAATTTCATGAAACTTCATTAAATATTTTTTGGGATGATTTTAGTATTTACTGCTCATCATTGTAATGTTTTGTGAAAATTATGTATCATGTTATTGAAATATTCATTTGTAATAATTTTGTCCTAAATTATGAAAAATTCCATTTTTTGGTAGACAAGGGGATTTCATTGGAAATCGTTTTTCATTAGATGGATCTCAAGTTGTTCAATCAAAATTTGAGGTCATTTTATCATTTCAGTACACAAAAATATTTAATATGTGTGATATTTCATTGTTCATTATGGTTTTAATTAGTTATTTACAAAATATTTTATCAAAATTTCACTTTCCTTTTCTAGGTTTCCCGAAATTGACACCAAATATAAAATTTACGAAAACATTAAATCAGCCTTTAGGGGGATGAAACAAAAACATATAACCACTATAATGGTTTAAAAATGAAAATGGAATTTTCCCACTGAAATCATGACTGATGCATCTGACTTTTCCCCTGGGGCAGTTCAGAGTAAAATGATAGAAAATAAATCTCATGTTATTGCTTATATTTCAATAAAATTAGATTAGTCCAATCAAACTACACAATGACTAAAAAGGAATCATTATCTTTTTTTACTAAATTAGAAAAATTTAGATGTTATCTTTTAGGCTCTAAATTGAATGATTTCATTTTATATTCTAAAATCATATTTTTATGAAGAAAGATAATGCAAATATAAAACTTTGGAGGTGGATCTTGATGTTTTAGGAGTTTTATGTTTAAACAATTAATAATAAAGGAAGTGAGAACCATTTATATATCTGTTTGAGTAGGATACCATCTGGTTTTAAATGGTAAGCATCATATCAATCAACAAATTCAAAAAACCATTACAAATGAGGTGATTTATTCCTGTAAGATTTAAATACCATGGGATTTCAATCTTTTGAATTATTTTCCTATTGGATATGTTCCAATATATATTTGCAAAAATAAATTATAAACATTTGAGTGATTTTAATAATTACATTTGGGGTGATCCTTACCTATGGCATGTTGGCACAGAAAAACTTATTTAGAGATGCATTCCAAATTCTGAATTTCAATTTTTCATATATTATTATCACACATTGAGTTGTAGAGTTAACTTTGGGACATCAATAAATCCAATAAAAGTTAGAGATTGTGGTTTTTATTAGCCCTCTATTTTAAGATAAGATTTTGTACTTTTTATAACATGAAAAAAATGAATATTTCAAGGTTACAATGTCAAAAAATGAGATTCTAGAGGATCCACTTTTGTTTTGTGTTGTAATTGATGTATTGGGTGTGTATTTCATAGGTAATTTTCCCAATTATTTAGGATATAATTAAATAATAATAATAATTGATTATATTTCATTGTGGGTTGAGTATTTTCCCACTCGAGCTGATGACTCCAAAATGATATCCATGTTTGTTAAAAGAAATATATTTTCTAGATTTAGATTTTGAAATTTAATGACCACTGATCAAGGATCCCTATAATATAATTGGACATTAAAATAAATTTTTGAGATATATGGAGTTTTTAATTTGTACTATGTGACCTATCACCATAAAAATAATGGAATGGAATAGTTATCAAACAAATATATCAAAAAAAAATTGATAAAATTGTAGACCCAAATCGAAAGGATTCGTTTTTAAGAATAGATGATGGAATATTGGTATATAAGACTGTATTAACGAAAAGAATTATCATGCCATCAATTTGATTAGTTTAGATAATTCCATTTCACCATAAATTTTAGTTAGATTATAAATCTTTTTTGGATGTTAAAACATGAATCATTAATCTATTTTATGTTGGAAAAGAATAAAAAAATTTCTTACAAGAGCTGGAGGGGATCAAGAATAATGAATATGAGAGCACTAGGTTGAAGATGGAAAGAGCCAAATATTTTCATATATAATGATATTCAATACAAAATTCAAGGAATGATATAAAGTATTGCTATTTAAATCCATATAAATGTTGTTATCAGGTAAAATTTCTACCAAATGGTCTAGCCCATTCCTTCTTACACATATTTTTCCTATTGTGAAATCTAGATCAAAGAACCAGACAAAGGGACACTATTCACATTCAATGAGAACATGATGAAGCTATTTATAAGGAATTATCTAGATCCTACTTGGTAGTAGATCGATTTACGTGAACTTAATATAATTGGATAAAGGGTGTGACTTTATTAACAACTTATTTTTTCATTAATTTATAAAATCCCATTTTTTAAAATAAAACAATTTAAAATTAGGACATTAAACAAAATATTTTTTGTGAGAGGACCATTCATGGTAGATTAGTATTTTTTTATTCTCAATTTTTTTTATTTTTCTTTCAGGTTTCGATTTATTTATTTTAATTTCAATTATTTATATTTTTATATTTCTATTTTTTGTGTTTTTTATTTTTGTTTTTTTGTTTTTTTGAAAATATTTATATCAAATGAGTATCATTTTTTATTTTCAAAACATATTTAGATGACTGAATAAATTTATATCTTGAACTAGAACATAAATGAATTCTGAAAATGAAATTGTAGATCGTTCAAAAAATTATATATTTTACTGAAATGTTCTATATTCATTGAATCTGATAACACCTCAAATTGTATTTATCATTGAGATGAGTTAAATCGATAAATTTACATTTTTTATGAGGTATACAGTCTTTTGTTTCTTTTTGATAAATTTGTAGATATCATGGGTATGTGTTTTCAATTATCCTAGATTTAATTTTAATTCTTACTTTTAAGGAATTCCTAGTCATACATCTGTTGTAATTTATATATCGAATATATACATTTTTTATCAAGTGTATTTCAATGATTCTACCAATGTAATTTTACTAATTATAACTTAATTCCATTGTTTTTGGATTTTATGAAAGTTATGAGCTTAAAAGTTTGAATTTATTAATTCTATATTTTTAACATTTTTCAATCATTTATGATTTTCTAGAATAATATTTTTTATAGTGATCCAAATTTGTTAATCCTTTTTTATTGTCCTCATTTTTCTATAGGATATAACTGGTTTAAATAGTCCAAGTGATAATTTAATATTATTTAGTCCCAAATAAATCATTCAATAGGGAAAATTATTTTGGATGATAAAATTAACACACATCGATTTAATGTTTAATATCTATTAGAAAAGAGGACCAAATTAACTAATGATAAATCTCTAGGAAATTTGAATCAAATTATCTCATTCATATTAGTTATTAAGGAATCATGTTCTCATTATTTATCTCTATGAATAGGTAAAATTGGATAAATATGAGGGTCTTTTAAACTTTAAATATTTAACACCAGCAATTTATGAATATCTATTTCATCACATGTCCAAAATATTTGAAATTTAAATGACCAATATCTAACCAAAATTCAAAAATCATTATAGAAGACCTATAGTCAAGATTCATCCAGAGTATAGGACACAAACAATAATACATTAGATGGATAAAAACAAGAGTGAATATTTCCACCCCTCCTCCAATTTATATTTTGACCTCCTTTTGGTTTAGGGTTGACTGTGGTCTTGAGAGAAAAAGGGGAAGTCCATGATTGTGATTTTGATGAAGATGATACTCATTCATGAAAGAATAAAGAATATTTGGGATTATCAAGTGGTGCCAATATAGGCACCAAGTGGATGTGAACAGTGAAAACTGACGAACACTCTCTTCTATGATGGAATATTTCTATATAATCTCTTTTGAATTTCCCTTGACCATATATTTTTTAATGAATACAGTTTTTTCCATCATGAATATGAGTTCAACTCTTATGATCATGTATAATTGTTCTGAGTTCTTGATCATGGGTTGGGTAATTCATATTATGTTACTGATTCTTACTGGATTCATATTTAACAAAATGATCTTATTTTTTAAGAATATATTTCAATCCACCAAAAAGTACATCACAAAACTCAACATATCCCTTTCCTAATAATTCTAAAATAAAATTTGGTTCTACAGTCAGATGTTTCTTCAATTAATTAAATGCATTATAACATGTAGAATTCCATATTAAATTCCCCCTTTCCTTATTAAAACCTTTCCTTAATGATGAAATCTTTGATAAGTCCTTCAAATATCCCAGATAAAACCCAACTAAACTGAAGAGTATTCTAACCAAAAAATCATCATGTCATTACTCCCATGACACGATAAATTTCACCATCATAAGATCAACATGGAAACTATGTTTTGATACTACATGATTTAAAAACATGACTTTTGGAATACATAAATTAATTATCAATAAATATACATAATTTTATTGATGCCTCAAGATTTTAAAATAGACTCCTAGTGATGCTCAAGGCCTTATTCATTTTTTTTATTAAAATAGAATGTCATTCCTGAATAACACAATAAATTAATCTAGGGACCGATGTAAAATCTAATTTATTGGTGCCATGAATGTGGTTGGAGTGTTAGTCATACCCAATGGAATAAAAAAAATTTCAATACAGACGTAATTATTACTGAATAAGGTCATTATAATAATTGACACCTTAACTATATGTTGATGATATCTGGATCGATTATTGATTTTTGAAAACCACTTAGATCATTTTAGATTATCAAACAATTAATTGATACAATTTAAATCATTAAAATTGAAAAACATTAACAAATTTATATTCTAATAGTTAGATCATAAAATAAGAGTACATTCATATTTCTTAAAAAAATTTATCATGGATTCCCATGGTGTCACACTCTAGAAATCAAGGCCTTTATCCTTAATATAATCAAGATAATGATTAAATTTATTTAATTTCAGCAGATATATATTCTATAATGGAATGAATATATTCCATGTTTTTGACACAAAAATCAATTGAAAACTCATCCACACTCTCTGAAGGTAAACCTGATAAATTAGATATATACACTTCCGTAAACTCTCTCACCACTACTAATAACTAAACACCTGGGGGTTCATCTTCAATTTCAATTTTCAAAGAACATATCAAAAAACTCTGTTAATTGAGGTAATTCTATACAATATCTCAAATCTCATTTCTCCTTGAAACACCGAGTAACTCCCATATGAGGTAGTAATTTTCCCCCACTGATAAAAGTAATCAATCTCCACTTTAATGAAACTAACTAGTCCATACCAGTAATAGCATCAATGCGATCCAGGTATTAAACCATAAAATACCAATCTAAATCATATTTAGATATAAATAATGAAATTTAAGGAAATTATATACCATTTCCCTTATTTTTCTGGAGGTATCATTAACTACCTTAAAAATGACATGAGATTCATTGGAATTTATAAAAGATTAAAAAAGATAATCAATATAAATGATTAATAGGAATTAGAATCAAATTAATAATTACTTAATGATAGAAATAAATATATTAGTTATAATTTTTGAAGGACCTATATCAACTTATATTTGGGACTCTTCAAGTGCATGTGACTACTTAGTTTCGGAGGCCTAGGGAAAGAAACTTGTTGTCTTCAAAACCATGGATTGCAACACATATAATTTAGGGGTTGGTGAACATGTTGCATGATGTGTAAAGAATATTTCCTTACAAAACCTATGTATACGATCTTATTATCAACATGAGTTATATGCCACAAGAGTTATTGGGTAATTATATCTCATTATCTCTATCTTAACACACTAGTAGAAAGTTAAAGTACCATTTCAGGACACTATATAATGTTTTTTATATGTATATTCATAGAAGAACCATTCATCACCCTTAAAAATCACATTTCACTTCCTCTTCAATGAAAAAACCACTAGGTTGAAGAAAAATTCAATCCAACCCTGACCTCACTACACGGTCAATTTCTTCAATCATTGGTCTATTTACCACATCAATGTATGACATAAGATTCAACACAAAAATCAATGAATGAATAGCTAGTTACAATACCACATATAATAATTCATCCATTAACATATAATTTGATACCACTTTATACTAAAATTGAAATAACTCAAAAAAAATAGGCAAACATGGTCATAGTTAGGGTACATTTTTGGAAGGTGACAAACCCTATGGATTTAGCCAAAGTCAAATATGCTATGAAAAACTAATGGAAAATTATAGTCTTATAAGTATTTCCACTCCATAATTCCTTGATGTTTTTCCTAAACTAGTGTGTCCCACTATATACTTCTTGCTCCTTTTAGATTAATGGAATAATATTTAACCTTAATGGAATAAGTAGCTTCTATATTTTTGAAAACTCATTTGATATTACACAACCAATCCTCCACATCCTAGGGATCATTCATTAATTGGAGTGATGGTATTTAGTGGAAAAGAAACAATTTTACCTGATCTTTATCAACTTCTGCCCCTAGTTTTACTTCTTCTTCTTGATTCAGGGTAGGGGTAAAACTATCTTCCCTAACATGAAATTTTCACACTAACACTTCAACAATGTTCTAATGAACTAGATGATTTCCTCATGAAACATCATTTGTAAAATCCTCACAAGGAACTATAAGGATCCTTATTGGGGAAAAAGTACTATATCAATGAAGGACTAATGATCATCTGGTGAAAGATCATAGTTTTAATTAAGAGACAAAAAATAAAATAACATGTATTAGACTAAAATTCATTATATTACACATGCTTCCTAAAACGATGTGGTGAATTAAAGCTCATTATGGTGAGTGATGGCCATGAAAATTCATGATGCATTCCACTAATGTCCTAAAAATACTTTATAATTTCTAAAAAAACATCCAAATTCTAATAGAGCATAAGATGAAAACTACCTTTGATACCAATTTTTCATAAGCTGGCCAAGGACAACCCTAAATCGGACACTCGATATGACCTGTAGCAAGGCCCAAAGGGTGATCATAATACCCATGGGTTGGGGATAAGCATCTAAAATTTAATAATTAATATGGAAAATATTCTTCCCCTAAAAAACCAAATGATCAACATATGGAATATATAAAATAATTTCAACATTCCCATAGAAAATAAAATGGAAAAAGTCAAAGAGTACCAAGAATAAAATGTACCAAACAAATATAGGTGAACTAATGTAGTTGATACTAACAATAACCCATATTCATGTGATAGGAAGGCCAATATATCATTATATCATAGAAAAATAAAAAATAATGTGGATAAAAATACCCACCACCTCCTTTATGTAGATTACCATTACATACATCAGATAAAACAAGATACCCAAACACCCATGTGTATGTCTATGGTGTGATAAAAAAATAATCTATTAGATCCCATCGAGTATTCCATAAGTAGTATTTATCAAAACAAAACAATTATATTAATTTAATGAAAAAATGGATGGAAATATATATTTACAATATCTTTAATAAAACATATTATTATGTTATTTAATAAATTTTATAAATCATGAGTAAAAAAACAATTTACCCATGTATATATTAATAACACACTTTTAACCCAATTTTACATAAACCACGTCGCTAAATTACCACCATCGAAACTAGTATTAGGAATAATTTGTTTTGGGCTTTCTAGGTCCCTCACACCTCAGTGATGAAATTACTATGTGCCGATATAACCCAATAACATGATCCTAGGGATGATGTAAAAACCAAATAAGAGAAACCCATAACCGAAACATGTTTAGTTAGAGTTATACTGTAATCCCAATCTAGGTATCCAAAATCCATCCCAGCATGATTCTCCAAAACATATCCCCCTCTTAAGTATATTGTGTTCCCATGTTCCATAGGTCATCTATATAGTATTTATATTTTACAATGTTTTGACACTTCAAAGATTTCAATTTCATAAAAAAATGTTATGATGCTTTAGTATTCATAGATTAAAATTTTCATAGGGAATTTCTCACATAAATAATAAAATGGACCTCATAACACATCAAAACATAATATTGTATCTATTTTCATTATAAATATCAAAATTAAAATACATTTTAAAATAATCCATGTTAGCATGGCTATGAGAATAAGCAATAGTCATCAGTGTGCCTATGAGATGATGCATGAGGAAAAGCAACACAATGGGAGGTATCATCCAAGGGACTTTGAAGTTATTTGTACGCGCCTAGAAGGTCGCACGGAAAAATGGCGCTTGATGTGGATGCCCGGGGCATGGGAAACAACCGCAAATGGCATCCAGATAAAGACCATCGGGTGCCTATGCAAGGAGGTGCCCCCGAGGAGCACTGAAATGGGGGTCCTGGGAGGATTGCATGAAAAATTTGAGGCTTTCACGTGAAATAATAGACATGCTCGAGAAACACCGGGCTTGTGCGAAACAGGTGATGCTTGCGTGTAATTGAGGACAAGGTTTTCCGCGTGACTAGAAGGATTGGACGCAAGGTGTATGAATTGCGTTCAAGTGGGAGAGGTTGTGCGCAAAGATTGGGGTGCGCACAATTTGGAGATATTGCGCGTAATCGGAAGGGGGGTGCACACAATGAAAGGACTTACATGCAATTTGTTGGCCTGTGTGCAATGGAAGGGATTGCGTGCAAGGGGCAGACCCCAAAGGGATTGGAACTTAGTCTAAGCCATTGGGATCTCATGAGAAGGCGGACCCTGGGGTGACTTGGCGGGAAAATAACAGTACCTGAAGGGCATATTTCACGCGCGGAGGGTGGATTGCATACATGAGAGCCCATTCAGATTCTTCAGCCCCGAAATGGAAGGGGTATCCTTCTATTTATAGGCACCCAGGTGCGTGGTAAATATCTCGTTGTGAAATAATTGCATGTTGAGTTCTGCGACGTGAAATGTCAACTGAGTGTGGTGGGGCACGGAAATATTTTGTGCCTAGACTGAGGCCTCTTCGCGAAACCTAGAACATTCTGTGCATGACACATTTTTTCACGCACCTAGGAATTTAGGTCACGCGGCCCCTCCGGGCCCCTTGACAGGGTCCCTGGGTTTGAATATGACTTCACTTTTTCGTTTGGAAACATTCTTTAGCACTTGAACACTTTTCAACATCTACAAATGCCCCCTCAGAATTGGATCAGCGAGGGGTCACAATGGTCAGATTCCGAGGGAAACACCGAAAAATAGGGCTCCGTGGGTTCTCCGCGTGCAAAAAACTGAAGTGGAAAACAAAAATTGGGAAGTCATGGAATCCTCTTTTCACGCGGGAGCGGAATCCAGACTTAGCCTATAAAAGTGACTGCGGGTCCCATGCTCTGTACGACTCTTCTCACACAGCAAGCTTCGAGCTCTCATGCGCGAAATGTTCTCTGGTCCTGCGCGAAAAATGTTCTGGCTGTGTGAAATTCCACCGAGATCAGGCATCATTTTACGCACAAACCTGAGATTTTTCGCTCCATGACCTGAAATTTCATGACGCCCACTAATTTTACTCGCCAGCCTCCCAGTTTTCACACTAGCTGCTAAAACACTTGGTTATAATAAGATGGACGCAAAATAGATTGTTGAGGGAGGAGCCTCTACTCACAGGGCTGAAATGGTTTCAAACCCAGAGGTGTATGGCTCCAAAAGGATTGTGTCCTACAACCACACCCTCTTCAACATGCTAACCCCCTTCAAAAAAGATTATGCTTTGTCCAACAATCTACCGTTGCGGGACATCGGTATTCTGGAGGAGGTTCATCTTCTGGGCTTTGAGGTGGAATCACCACGGTCATGGGTGACCCGTGAGGATGACCTTCCTCAGTACAACATCACTAAAGATGGTCACCCTGCCCGAGAAACTAGGCACATGGACTTATATGTCTTAAACCCCAGGACTAGGACCATTGCTGTGGGTGACACTATGGCAGAGATCTCCCCAGACCTCTTCACGACCACCTTTCATCAGAGCGTTACTGACAAGACCAAAGGATGGCTACAAGACTAGGACCTGTGGTCTGGAGAAAACTTCACCAATGAGTGGTCTTGGGTGTATTGGTTTCAACATACATGCGACAAATTTGGGGCCGAGCTGTGCAATATTGGTTTATTTGAGGCGGTATAGACTTCAGAGTTCCACTTCTACCACCAGCACCAGCTCAGGCCAGAGTTGTTCACCTGGTGGTCCCCTGATACAAACACATTCCATCTTCATCATGTGGAAGTCAGTATCACTCTTTGGGAAATTCACTACATCAGAGGTATCTCTTTTGCGGGCTACCAATACGATGAGTTAGTTCCGCCGATAAACACCTGGGGAGACAGGTCACAAACCCCCATACTGACATGGCACCTACTGGAGCTATCCAAGGAGAAGCTGGGGGTCAATGACTTCTGAAAGGATATCAACTACAAGGACTAGTTCAGCCTATTCCAAGAGAATGATCCGAATGTCAAGATGATGGGGCGGGGGAGATGGTTTCCCACTGTGGCACAGAGGAGCAAGAGTGGATCATACTGGAGGGTCATGGAGGCAGGGAACTACCAGTCATGGGGCTATAATATAAACAATATTCCGGATCTGAATGTTTGGTACGCTAGATTTATCACTACATTCTTGAGTGGGTGGATCCTGCCGGTGAGGGACACAAGGATGGGTGTTCATCCAGAAACCCTGGTGATGGATGGCATCATGGTTTCAACAAGAGGTTCAACCTGGGGATCCCCATGATGGCTCAGCTGTATGCCATCTTCTGATGAATCTTAAGTTGGGGAGCACCTAGGAGAGTATGTGGCCCCTTCCATATTTTCCATGGCTAGGTTAAGGCTCATTGTGGAGGATACCATTTCCCAGATTCCATCCGTCCTCTGGGAATGACATGCGACCCTCTCTGTTGAACATTGTCGGGGTCATGCCGATGACGATCAATGAGGAGGGAGTACGAATCATGATTGGTAACCATGCCAACGTCAAAATTAGCCCATTCCCCACCATAACTGGATAGATGATAGACAATGGCATGGATCAGTGGAGAAGAAGGAGTATTTATAGAGCATTATAGGTGGGGTACTTGATGCCCAGATCGATGGGATGATCTTCTGTGAGTCATACGTGCCATCCCGGTTCTCCAGGCAGTTTTGGTGCATCCAAAGAATACCAAAAAAGTTATACACAGATGTCCGGGAGGAGAGGAATCCCTGTGTTCTTCGTCAGTTGTGGCTGATGTTCACGACCTATGGATCTGGTGACATCATCACCTCTCCTCCCACTGGGGTTGACACTGGTCTTTCAACCAAGTACGCCGAACAGCGATGACGAGTCAGAGGGCGACGAAATAGCAGAGAAGGTAGATGGAGAAGGGGAAGTTGAAGCTGAAGGAGAAGAGGAGCCTAGGGGTGAAGGGTCTCAGGGGGCGTCCCACTAATGGAGTCTCCAAGAGAGCAGCGAGATTGTCGGCTCCGCCACTGATCTACACCTGTATCATCATTCCTTCATAATAATTAACCCCCCTTCCATATATTACTTAGGATCATATTGTTCTAACCAAGAATCTGCAGTCGAAGGAGGGGAAGAAGAGCTAATGGAACAAGGTGGGGCATCGACGCTCATTATCGAGCTGGCGAGTGTCGAGGGATCCCCTACTATGACAGCTCTTGTAGCGACATGAACACTATAGACTAGCACCTTGGGTTACTGTAAGTTCCATGCTTTGACATCGGTACTCAATATTAGATGACTCAACTAATTAGGGTGGTCCTTGTTTGTACAGTGATCCCGGCATTGGAGGCTCGTCAGGCCGCTGAGCTCGGATCATCCGTGGGCGAGTCAATGGCAAACATACTGCCCCATCTAGAACATACCTCCCAAACCATGTTGGCCCTGAAATTTGGTGATCAGGGAGAAGCAGACACCAGTGGCGCTATTGTCGGGGTAGGGTCAGAAGTTTATGAAGTATCCTCCACGGTCGAGGCAAGAGAGGAAGGTCGCTCAGACGTTGAGGAGCCTATTACCCTGGGAGGAATCTCCGAGGAAGACCCAATTTCTAGCATGCTGGTTGTCTTCCCTATCTATCGGCCTTCTTATCTTGAAGAAATCGATGATTCATATTTGGATGAGGCTGAGGAGAGCTGGATGACGCAACAATAGGGATGGTAGTGCATCTGACATTTTCTCGTTCAGCCTCAGGTGGAATGGATGAAGTAGATGGGTTCACTCTACACCTGCCTGCATTCCCAGTGTGCTGGAAGGGCAGATGCTCAATGCCTTCACTTTACGATTCTTGATTATATGGCCGAGAAGATGCATGAGAGCAGCCGACGCTCTGACATCACCCAGTGTCGGGAGAAGTCAGGGAGTACCTGAGCATTTTTGAGGGCGGAACAGGAGGTCCAACGCATCGAGGAATAGGTGAAAGAACAAGAGATATTCATCACAAACTATTTTGAGATCATGGAGTAGTTGAGGGACCATATAGAAGATTACCTAGAACAACTTGTGGAAGTGAGTCTCCAGATAAATGTGCTCCAAACTAAGCAGGCGCGGGCACGGGCTAGAGTCAGTGAACTGCGCTCCGCAGCTGCTGATGAAGAGAGAGTCCTCTGGGGAGGGGGAGGTACTCCTGGAGTACACCATCCAAGAGGTCGCAGCATTAGAGAGATTTATCCATGAAGCCGACCCTTAAGGGACTTGTTTTGGCCAAACCCATAAACATACCTAACCTTAATACTTCTTGTTTTCTTTGTATGTATGGACTAATATATTTACCTGTCTCTTTGGTTTAACATACTTTTCACTTTGGTTTGACATGCTCAACCATAATCCCAAAATAAAAAGCAATCCATTCCTAAACTCACATGGGGAGTACTCGATGTGAGAAATAAGGGAGCCTCATACTATCACTTCATTTGATCGGGGGAGTGTCAACCATGCTTCAGGCATTCAAAATATGAATTTGGATTTCTGAGGAGAAGAGGGCGGCCAACCAATGGAAGAGGTCCTCAGACTGATCAATGTATCTTCTTCTCAATGTTCTCTAGTGCACGAGTGTGGAAATTCCAGGGGCATTGGCATCAGTTCAAACATAAGTAAATGAAAATTTTGAATCACGTTACCCATATTCGGAAAACTGTGGGAGGGGCGTGGCAACAAAGGACGACTGTTGACCGTGTTCGAAACACAACATCCCTATTGCATTATCCTAAAACGGGGACAATAAATGAAGGTCAATCACTGACCATGTTCACAACGTGGGACATAACTCAAATATCATCCATCACTCTTCCAGAACGTTGGACCAGGATAGTAGGTGGAACATAGGTCGAGCATCCATACTATTAGGGGACCCTTATAATGTGATAAGTCTTTCGGAATGTTGGCCTAGGATAGAAGGCAGACCATAGGTCGAGCATCCACACTGTTAGGGGGTCCATTCCAACATGATCAATCTTCTGGAATGATGTCCCATGACAGCAGGCTGACCATAAGGTGAGCATCCATACTGTTAGGGGGTCCCTTCAAACGTGAATGAGGATGAGGGTCTAAATAAAGGGGCACGAAAAGCGTGGAATGTGAAGTGGTGGTTTGTTCGAACAGAATCCAACACTCCTGAAATTACGCCACTGTGGTGGAAGCACATTAGGTAGGCACATTAATATGATCATGGATCATCCCTAATTTTAGACAGGACCTCTCTGGTGAGGGAACTGTCTCTTCTTAATTTCATTATGGGGCATCACAAACTTTTTCAAGGAAAATGCTATAGTTACACAACTCCCCGGGGGGGGGGGGGTCAGGACAAGGGGCCGACAGTGGGGAAATGGATGGGATTTGGGATTACTAGGGATGGACCCGAGATGAAATTCGTGGGCATTCCTACGTATCTCATAATGATGGGAATAAATCCATACGTTGTTCTGGAAGGGTACTTAGTTTACGGACTTAGAACTCGGACCAAGGATCAGTAAGGAATTCAGGGGACACATGGTAAGGCGTTTATGAAACCCGACATGAATGAGGACATGAGTCTAAATTACCATGTGTTCCTTGGGAAAGTTTTTAGGTCAAGGGGACAAACACAAATGGTAGGATGGACCCATGGGGAAGTGCCCGAGTATTCCTACGTTCCCATAAGGATGGGAATCAAGCCACATGTAGTTCTGGGAGGTGGCACGGTAAGGTACCAGTGAAAAGGATGAAAGGGTCATGCGGGTCTATCCCTCTCACCAAAAGAAGCATTATTTGATGTATCTTGTTTTTCCTTCAAGGTGAATTGTTTTCTTATTGTGAAGTGACCGACCTAGGGTAGAAATTTCCAGCATCGCCACAGGAATCAAGCCGTATACAGTCATTGAAAAATGGTATGGGGGATAACCGATACCCAACATGATGTACACTATGATGAGGTCATCATAATGCAGTTCCGTTTTTCGTCGGGTGGCTGGGAAGATATTATCATAGTTTAGGGTCATGTGAGTGGACCCAACAACACAGTTTAAGGTCCTATGACTTGGACCTGATGGAATGCGCATGACGGGATAAAGCATACCCTGTGTGAATGAGGATGAGGTCCACATCATCACCCTGTGCGATTTTGGGAGGAGCACCTCTGGCCAAGTGGTTAGTGAGGGTCAAAGGTTATGGGGCCGAAGGAGCTGGCTTCCAATTGAGCTGGACCCGATATGCAATGTCTGAGTGATCGCACATGTCCCCTGAGGATAAGGATCAAGCTGCACATAGCTCTTGGAGAAGATCCCAGTTTTTGGTCTTAGTGCTCGAATCGTGGGAGCCCTGAGGGGCGCCGATTTGCAGCATTGTCCTCTTTTCGTTCGGAGGTGCACTGAGGGATAGTTGCAAGAGTGTCGAGACTCCACCTAGACATGATGGGGTGGGACATAATGTAAATCATGCAACCAACACTCAAGGCCTGAAGGGGTTGGCGTGACGATAGAGGATTACTGCTGACCATGTTCACAACACAGCATCCTGTCGCGTTTTCCTAAAATGGGGACAAACAAATGAGCATCGGCCACTAACCATGTTTGCAACGTGGGATTTGTATAAATATTTTTCTGAAAATCTCGGGGATGTTGGCCCGTGATAGTAGGAGAGCCCTTATGCTCAATATTTATGCAGTTTTGGGGGTCCCTTCGGGTGTGAAAGAGATTGGGGGCCCAAATTAAGGGGAACATGAAACTTGACAAGTGGATAGAGACTTTCCCCAGTTGAATCTGACACTCCAGGTCCTAGACCTGAGTACTGTTAGACACATCTGTGATCCACTGCAAAGGGTCAAGGGGCTCAATTTGAGAGCTTCTAAGAGATGGTAGACACCCAGGAGAAGGGGGCATGAATCCAAAAACCCAACACGAAGGAGGACATAACCATGTACCACTCATATACATCCCCATCGTGGAGAGGAACAGGACAAGGGGCCTAGGTGACCGGGAGATCAGGTGATCTCTATGAGATGGGGCTGGACCCGAAATCTAAATGTTCAGGCTTTCCTACATATCCTATAAGGATGGGAATCAAGCCGCACATAGTTCTTAATGATACAGTGTAACGTCAAGGGAGACGAGATACATTTTAACGTCATGCGGGACGAGATACATTTTAACATCGTGCTGGAAAAGATACAGTTTAACATCATGCGGGACGAGATACAGTTTAACGTCATGCGAGATGAGATACAGTTTAATGTCATGCGTGATGAGATATAGTTTAACATCATGTGGGACGAGATACAGATTAATTTCATGAGGGATGAGATACAGTTTAATGTCAAGCGGGACGAGATACAGTTTAACGTCATGGGGGAAGAGATACAGTTTAATGTCATGCAGGACGAGATACTATTTAATGTCAAGCAGTACGAGATACAGTTTAACATCATCCAGGATGAACGTGCAGTTTAGGGTCATGCAGTACTGAACGTTTATGGTCGTGCGGGACCATAATCCAGTTTTAGGTCATGGAGGACCCAGATGGGTCAAACAAAGTATTTTTTAAGGAACTTGGCATTGTTGGGAGGAGTAATACACTAACCATCCATGGTCACCAGGGAGGACTCAAAATTGAGATAAACCTTATGAACAATGAAATTTCCTTCCCATTTGGGCACCAACATGGGTGGTATCCTGCCGGGGATCATTGGCACTCTGAGGGAAATTACCAAGTCACCCTTCAGAAAAGCGAGTAGGCGAACATTCTTTTTGAAATCTGGAGCCATCCATCTCTGATTCCTTTCTAGGTTATGCAAAACACAAAGCCTATTCTCGTCTAGTGCTTCCAATTAAGCTTGACAGATTTCAGCCACTTGATCTAGCACTTTCTGGTTATATATCGCTGTGCTCAATGATGGAAATTGAATTTGTATGGGTAGTGTAACCTCAGTTCCATACACCAGTGAATATGGGGTCTCTTGGGTGGAATTACGAGTCGTTGTTCGATAGGTCCAGAAGGCATTGGAGATATTATCCGGCCAACTCTTCTTTTTCTGACCAACCATTTTATGAAGAATGTTAGAGAGGGTTTTATTGAATCCCTTAATCTATCAATTTTATTGCACGTGATAGAAGGAGGTATGGTAAGAGAAGATGTCATACTCGGCGTATAATTTCTTTAGCTCAGCTACTCAAGAGTTGGTGCCATTATAGGCGAGGACAACGTGAGGGACTAGAAACCGGTGGATGATGTTGGAGCTCACGAAGTCAACGATGGAACATGCTTTGACCTCCTTGAGTGGAACTGCTTATGCCTACATGGAAAAGAAATCCATAGCAGTCATAATGAATCACCATTGGTGTGCCGTTGGGAGTGGGTATGGTCGTACGACATCTAATCCCTAGATTGAAAAGGGCCAAGAGTACATGGAAGTACGGAGAGGCTCTGGTGGATGATGCAATACGTTAGCATGAACCTATCATGTATGTCACGTCTTGGATAACTCGATGTAATCTTGGATCATGGAGGGACAAAAATAAACTAATCTCTGGATCTGGTAAGACAATTTTGGCCCAGCCTGGTGGGCGCCATAGGAACCAGCGTGAACCTCTTGCATGACCTGGGGGATCTCAACCCACTAAATTCAATGGAGGACAACACAAAAAACCTGCTCTTATAGAGGATTTGATCAATGATAGGACCACTGTGGAGGGTAAATTGTAGCGCACAACATCATATTCGCTCGTGCTCAGCCCGGTCTGTCCGTAGATTACAGTGTTTGAGGTATTCAACCAAAGGTGTCCTCTAATCATCAACCATTTCGATTATTTAATTTGTACAACTCGAGGGTCCAAACGCAGAGGTGTCGACTATAATATGGCTTACCTATGGGACGTAATCGCCATCCGGGGTAACAGAAGATATGACCCTCTGATGTTCCATGTGGATAATTAGATCCTCTTATATGGGAGCTACAAGCGATGCAGCCGAGCTGGCCAAATCATCTGCTCAACCGTTCTGTGACCGAGGGACATGGATAACCTCTAGCTGAGAAAGGAACTAGGCTATTAGCTGAAGAGTACGTTCTAAAAATGGTATGATATCTAGATTCCTGACAATATAATCTCCATTTACCTACCTAATTACTAGCTCATAGTCCCATTTTACAAGCAAGAGGGGCACGTCGATCTCAAGGGCCAGCTTGAGACCAGTGATGAGGGCTTGATACTCTGCCTCATTGTTAGTGAAGCCTTCCAACATTATGAATGAGTATGGCAGAACTTCTTGCACCGGGGTGATAAAGACAATACCCAAGCCTACTTTGTCGAGCCTAAGATCATCGAGCCTCCTACCGATGGGGGTCTGGGAGGTTCCATCAAAGTGCATATGCCAATAGGGGATGACATGATCGACTGAGAGGATCACCTCATCATGAAAATCCAAGTCCAGGGACTAATCTATGGAGGTTGTATGGGCATCTAGAAAGTCTACCAACATCTTCCACCTAATAGCCTTTCGTGGCACGAACCTGATGTTGAACTGCTGGAGGACTACCACACACCAATCTAGTCAGCAAATAGACATGGTACGACTTAGGATGTACATCAATGGGTCTACTCGAGATACCATCTGTACCTCATGGTGCTATAGGTAATGTCGCAATTTCTATACGGAAAACACGACCACAAGGCATCTCTTCTTGATGGGGGAGTATCGGGTCTCCGTATCTAGGAACATGTGGATGAGGCTATTCTTTGTCCCCTCATTCTTCTTCTGGGTGAGAAGGGTGTCGAGGGACCGTTCCAGGGTAGTGACGTAGATGACCAGTGGCTTCCTGGAGATGGGT
Source organism: Viscum album (assembly GCA_963277665.1). NCBI lineage: Eukaryota > Viridiplantae > Streptophyta > Magnoliopsida > Santalales > Viscaceae > Viscum > Viscum album. The sequence continues at coordinate 1,756,970,907 of OY728120.1, read as the reverse complement.
GGCAACAAGACTGGAGGCGGGAGAAAATATTTCTTGATTTCCAAAAAGGATTTCTAGCACTCCTCGTACTACTCAACAGCGGTGCCCTTCTTCATGAGCTGAGAAAAGGGCGTACACTTGCCAGCCATATTTGCAATGAATCGGAATATGTAGGCCAAGTGGCGTTGAAGACCTCAAAGCTCTCAGATATTTCTCAGGGGAGGAATCTATCTGATTTTCTTGATATTCTCTAAGTCGATCTCGATGCCCCGGTACCTGACAAAAAATTCAATTAACTTCCTAGAGGTGACACCAAACGCACACTTCAACAGGTTCATCTTTAGCTGGCCGGAACAGAGGAAGATGAAAACTTTTTCAAGATCCATTAGATGGTCCTAGAACTCACAAGATTGTACTACCATATTGTCCACATAGCACTCCAACAATGTCCCGAGGATTGTATTGAATATGTGGTGCATGGACCAATGATAGGTCACACCTACATTCTTCAGGCTGAACGGCCTAACCTGGTAACAGAAAGTCCCTTGGGGTGCCCTGAAATATGTGGACTCTTCATCCTCAAGGGCCATCCGGATCTGGTTATATCCAGAGTAACCGTCCATGAAGGATAGGTCCCGGTACCCCGTTGTAACGTCGATAAAAAATTATATCACTGGAAGGGAAAAGTCATCCTTCAGACAATGGAAATTGAGATCCTGGAAGACGATACAGACTCTGATCTGTCCGTTCTTCTTCTTAACTGGTACAATGTTGGCCAACGACATGAGGTACTGGACCTCATTGATGAAGTTGTCCCTGATGATCTTTTCAACTTCAGCGTCAACCATGACACTATGAGAAGGGTGCATCTTTCTAGGAGTCTGCTTGAACCCGTGATGATTTGCTGGAAGGCCAAGGTGGTGGACAGCAACCTGAGGATCTAGTCCCGACATCTCATGGTAACACCTGACGAATACATCATGGTCCTGGTTAAGGAAGCCTACATACTACTGTTACTCCTTGGGGGACATAGCGGCACTAATCAATGTGGGTCTCGGTTCCGCCTCACTTCTGAGGTTCACTAGTACCAACTGATCGACTATGGTTGAGACTCCTTCCTCAAAGGAAGGTGGATTCCTCTATATCCTCTTCTCCAATTATGGAGGGATCCTCCATGGGGGAAGGTGCTTCTGATCTTCCAAGCCCTGATGAGAGGTTGGTACCAGCTTTTTCAGAATTGGTTACTGCATCGGGGAACTCTGGTGCTGCAGAGACCATAGTGATGAAGGCTGTCGACCCGATCTCATCTTGTCTCTGGCCCATGGAGCCACGCATGATAATATCAAAGAAACAGTGGTGTGTCGGCCAGAGCCGACTTATTCCAGCCTGGTGAAACAGTCAAGTATGACGTATTGTCGTTTCCAGGAGCAAGATGTACCGATACCTGATGGGAGTGGGAGGCTCCGAGATCACTGGAGCCTGGTTTATATAAGAATACGAAGTGATCTTCCGACGCTGAACGGATTTTGGAACACGGTTCCCCCTTATACCAGAAATGATGATACATTTCCCCATATCAGGGGTCATGTCCACTAACCGATGGATCAGGAAGATGTAGGCATCACTCAGGCCTGCCCAGGGGTTGGTTGTAGCGATGACAGGCTCAATTTCCTGTTTCCTAGACTTGCTTATCCTTGGTCTTGCGATAGTCAGTATCCAAGTGGTGGGCTTTACAGGAGAAAAAAGGAGATGAATCACCATGGAGTACGCCCACTCGACCATTAACGGTGTACTTGAGGCATTGGTGATACGATGAGGGGACCGCTGCATGCAGTTGGAGCCATGGCATGCCCTTCAATGCATTGTATGTTGTGTCCTAGGAGACATCCATGAATATTGTGCTGGCACCTAGGCCATCGAACTGGGTCTTTAGAGGGATCTTTCCAACCATGGTCTACTATATCCTATCATATCCCTGGATTATTAAATTAGAGGTAGTCAGGTCATCATTAGATAAACCTAGCTTACACAGTGTCCATGTCGGGATAATGTTGATCCCGAAGCCAGTGTCAACGAGACAACAACGAACTGCCATGCCATTAAATTGGATGGTGATATACAATGGGCGGATGTTCCCCTATATATTGGAGCCTTCATCCTCTCCAGAGAATGAAATGATGGCCTCATATTCAGCATCCTAAACTATTTCAGCATGGAAAGCTTTTGCAGCTTCTACATCCATCTCAAACTACAGGGGGCTCCTTAAAACCTTGGCGAGTGATTAGTGAATATCTGGTGATAGGAGAAGGGCTTCAAGGATGGAAAGCCTCGCTGGGATGACGGTGAGGTGCTTGAGAACATTATACATCCACACCAAGCGCGAAAATCTACTTGTAGGGAGCAGCTCTGTGATGGAAGGTAGGGCAGGCCCTACCGGCCAGACTAACCGCTGACTGGTACTGGGAATATCACTCTGTCCACTTTTTAAAGCCTGGAGAGTAGCTGTCGGATGAGGACCAAGAGACTGAGATCATCTTATAGCGGGGTGAGGTTAGTCGCGGGACAACCGAAGTGGGTTTTCCTGATCCAGTAGCACAAACAGTGGTGGAGGTGGACCTGTTGGCACCAGATGAAGAGGTTGTGTGTGCTGAGTTCTGCTGTTGGCATACTGCCTCGTCTCAGTGGCATGCACAGACTAGCTGAGGGTGCCAACTGACGTGCCCCGATGACCTATATGGTTGTGGCTCTGTCGACGTTGGCATTGGCTGGGATCATTGGGGAGGTTTCCACGGCGCTCCCCCTCGTAAGGAGTCATATAGGGGTTTGACAACTCAACGGAGTTAACCGAAGCGTGTCGTTGGCCATCACTTGATGAATCATCCACCACTAGGTAGATCCTGGGGGGAATCCCCATCTCTGGAGGCATAAAGTTTCCAAGAGTGCAAAACAATGGAAAAATTGGTGGGGCGCATTGCTTTTTCTTTCGTTGCTGATGCATGCTCTTCTTGGAAGTGGTCGGCTGAGATGATGATGCAGGTGTGGTGATCGCAGCTTCTGAAGGCTCCAGCTAATTCAGACATGCACGGATAATGCCCTGGGCACAAGAGGCTATCCTACGAGCCATCCAGTCGTTATACATCTAGGACCCGGACTCAGATACATGCCGCCACTCACCTTCACTGTCGCTACTGCTATCTAACCTCACGAAGACACTCGCCACCTATTCCAGGGCCGTGACCAACCTAACAATGTTGTCGTCAATATTGTCTTGGAGCCAGTCCTTGAACACATAACACTGCTTGACGGTATGCCACATGATCCGGTGATAAGGGTAGCAGTTGGGGCGATCAGTGAGATACACCTCTTCTAGATTTCGACACAAAAGAAATCATACAATGCTCTGCTCTAAGGTGCTGCGGAAGTAACCAAGGACCTGAGCCGCGTTGAACGAGTAGGTCTGATTCCTTCTATCCAGAAAGGGGGCTCTAGACGCCTGACCCTAACAGATGGCTGGAGGAACCTTCCGAGGACATGGAACTTCATTATCTCACCTAGGCGGTGGCAGCGTGTTAAGAAAAGGTTCATGTCAGTTCTGAGGTGGTTGCTACTAGCCTGGAAACCGTGCTAGTGGTGGACCTCTATGGGGCTGTGGGGCTAACTCCACTGGGAGAAATTCTAGCTTCCTGGGGGCCTCTAACTGAGCCACCATGGCAGGCTCAGCTTTGGAAGTCCTACTTGCTGGGATTACAGGGGGTAGTGGACGTGCCTGGCTGGATAGTTGTAGGGATTCATCGAGTCTCTGGGACTTATCTGAGAAGTCTCAGAACCCTCCGGGATAGTTCTGAGTGATCAGGGAGGGAACCAGTTCTGTCTTGACATTCCCTACACACTTTTTTAGTAATTTCTCCGTTGTTATTGGAATGTCGAGAGAGTATGTGAGCCCTTTCAACCAGGCAAAAAAGTCTATGACTCTTTCATGAGGCCTTTTCTTTCACCTGAAGAGGTCTACGATGCTCTTTTCCCGGGTTGTAAAGCTTAACTGGTAAAGGAAGTTCCTGCGAAGGTCCTCCCAGCTAGTCACTGATCCAATGGAGAGTTTGTTGTACAAAAGGAATGTCAAACCCTCTAGTGTCTTAACAAAATAGAAGATCATGGTGACATCCTTCTGTGCCGGGGTCCCTAACATAGGCCCACACCTCGAGTTGATGTGGGATAGGTGCTACGGAAGGTCCCCTGTTTCGTTAAAGGGGGAGAAGGTGGGGTTTCCAAATCCTGGTGGTGCTGGAATGTCATCCAGCCATGCTGGATAGAGCTTTCCATCAGGTGGGATGGCCACTTGTCACATTTCCAATGACTCTAGGTTGGTGATGAGTGCCTCCATTGGATCGTCTTGATGGGGTTCCCTAACCCTGAGTGCGTTTTCGGGCTCTTCAATGCGGTAGACATGCTCAGCGGCTGGTGGAGCGAACCTTGCGGCTATCAAAGGAGCCTAAGTGGGGTTCCTAGGATTATCGCCTTGTTTAGGAGGGTTTGAAGAGACATACCATGCATTCATGCCATGAGCTCCAACTTCTGCACTATCAGTGAATGCGGCATGATTAGGGTTTCTTGGGGGAATCTCACCGAGGGGTAGTTTTCTTTCCCTTGATGCCCCGGCCTAGGATCACCATAGTCAAGTCGTCACTCTGTAATGTGTTCATCCATAATTTTATCGACCAACTTCTTCTACTCAGCAATCTGCTAGCGCAACATGGCCTTCTCAGGGTCCACTTCTGTCTCTTTCACTGAGGCAGATGGGTCAGGTTGTTTGGAAACTCTAAAGTGCTCCTTTCCCTTACTGACATTCCAGCTTAAGACTAGTGCCTCATTGGGCAGAGGGAGACCTATTAGGTTCCTCTCTTGATGAGTAATCATCCCTGATGGGTCTTGTGGTGGAGGAAAATCCTCAGGGAGGATGTTCCCATAGAGAAGTTTCAGCTCATTTTCCCTCCTAACAGATCATTCATGTTGACCGCAAACCTTCTTGGGGGTATGTCTCAACATTGCCTAGCGATTCAGGCTACTAAAGAATTTCACTGAAGGGGACGAAAGCATACTTCCCCCACCCACGAACCTGTGCATGGGGGGGGGGGGTAGCCTCCTTAATAAATTTGAGGAGTACTTGGAAACTCTGAACGCATTGCTGTTGGAGGGTAATGCGGTGACCAGGTGACTCGGGGGTGATGGACCATGGGGAGTGTGGCCAGGTCAACCAGACAGCATTGTTTGCTGATGTCTTCATGGTTCTCTTGGCTATTAGTATAGGACACTCACCGGTGGTGAAGATGGAAGTGAGTCATCTAGAGGGTCTGGAGGAAACATTCAAACTCCTCCGTGGTGAGCGATTCTGGCATACCAAAATTTGCTACTGCGAGCAGCCAAACCTTCTTGGGGAAGTGTCGCACTATGAGGATGGTCAAGAAGCTCCTCGTCTCAGATTAAAGGTCTACCCTTGATTGTCCCATTAATCAACTATGGGAAGCTGAGCAACTGGAAGTGGCACTGAGGCCAGCCATTGGGCCAGTGGGCTGGCCGACGAAGAATATGACGAGCGGGCTGATTGTCCGCCGAATCTTGGGCTGTCCTCGGAGGATTGTAGTGACCTGGCCTCTATATCACTATATGATGGAAGAGCGACTAATGCTCCAAAAACAGCATTAGCTTCTGCCGAGGGTGGTCTATGCCACGTCTATTCTTCCATTGGCCCCCAAAATAGCTCTCCACAGTCTCCAGTCAAAACAGAGGGTGCTCCCGGAGATGCCGGTGGCAACTGTGTGGTCGGTCCCTGGGGACATGCAAGGTTCACATCCTCGTGTATATACCTTCTTAGGGATACAAGGATCCCATATATCTCACATTCCGGGAGTACGATGCTGACACACATCATTCCTACCCTATCCCTTTACTCGGAGGGCTGAGGAGACGGCTCCTGTAATGTGTCTCACTCCGCTTCAGACTCTGAGAAGTGGACTGGTTTGATTCCCGTCCAGCCTTCCCCATAATTCCTCTTACGGAGGTGACAACCCGCCTTCCTGCCCCTAGGTGGCTCCTCGGGAGAGGGCTGATTTCTTACATTGGGTCCTCTGGACGCACTGGGGATGAGGCGGAGAGGGGTTTCACCTGAGAAAGCCAGGTTGTGAGGAGCACTGGGAAAAATGTCTAAAGGGACATGGTGAGTACCTCCATGTTGGATGTTGGTGAAGTGATGTTCGCCTCCACCTCGTCGACCGTCGGGTTGAGGAGGACCTTCACTGATTGGCATAGGGACATGGGGAGGACCTCCCTACTGGCATGTGACCGGAAATGCAACGTCCCCATACCTGCGGTCTGCGGTAGGGGTAGTGACCTCATACCTAGTGTAGTGAGCGGGGGAGAGACCCCCCATCTGGAGTGTTTCTATCATGGGGAAGACTCTCTCTTGGGTTGAAGGTGGTGTGGGGCAGACCTCCAAGCTAAGGTTGGAAACTGGGAGGGCCCGCACCTTCCGTAGTGGCAGCGCAGAGTGGGCCTCTACACTGGATGAAATTTCTGCGGATTGTTCCGCATCGGCCATCTCCTATTCCGGCGACCTAGATAGTCGACCAAACCTTCTCATAGGGCCGTTGGGGCCTTGATCCATGTTAGGCACATAATTTACCCCGCTCAATGTATGTGGGGAGTTGCTGAGATGAGTCAACAGTGACTCGGGCCACAATAGTTACTGGTGTTGACACCCCATGGTGGGAGCTATCTTCCATTTGCGCCCGATGCTGGCGTCGGGTTAGATGAACTAGGGACAAGGGTGTAGGTGTGTGGATTACCTACTCCTTGGCTCAGGTAGCCAGGTGGAAATGCTGACACATCCTGGGGGGATCCCTCACTGGGATCCCTTGAAGCGGGACTCAGATTCGGCCAACCCGTACATCCCCTACCTCGTCGGTATAGGGGAGGGAGTTGTCAAGGCGTTCTGGGGAAAAACTCCCAAAATGATTGAATGTTGGGGTGGGGAGCAGCGGCCCCCTGCACAGGCCTCAGGGGCAGCACTGACAGCGAGGTGTAGCTGCCTCATGATCCAAGCAGGCCATCTCCCTACTGAGGATGATCCCCTCATCCTCATACCTATGTATAAGGTCATTAATTACCCTTAGCTGGATAATTTATAATGGGAAGAGGGGGCATGGGCACCCACCAGTTGTGGAGGTCGAAGCTATCATGGAAGAGGAAAAACCGTGCGGGGTAACCGCATTGATATTTCCCCTTCCCCTGTGCTAGTGGGCTGGTGATCATGCTCTGGATGCAGAAACTTGGTTCCTGAAAGCCGGGAGACAAACTCATTAACACTGGTAGGAAAAGAAATCAATAACCAGTTACCTAACACCATTCCGTCTTCCATGGTCAGTAAGAGGTATCCACACTGACAACGTCACAGAACGGAATACTCAACATCCTGACTATCCCAACTTCTGGTGAGTTTCACATCAGGCCCTCTATTTGCTTGATAAACCTAATGCCGAATGACTGGGTCTGGTGAAGAGACAATCCATTGGTTCCTCAAACACTACAAGTATCCATATTTAGGAGAATATATTCACGTCAGGTTCACCATTTTTGTTTCTGATGCTTTCATCGGGGCGTGTGCATCTGTCATGCAGAGGATGCGCCGCTATTACCAAGCATTCTCACATTCCAAAGGCGGGTGGCATCCTCTCCTAATTCAGGGACGTCTGCTCCATGATAGAAACTAGATGATGGGATGTCATTTCTTCCTTCCTTGGATTCCCCCTCGGAGCTCGTCACCTAGTCCGGGTCTCCCTCATAGATTTAAGATGTAGTTCATGAAACTCTTCCTGGTGCCATATCTTCATGGACACCGGTTAATTACACTGCTTCTATCAAGATGTTCCAAGGGGTCTGGTCAGGGAATCAACCTTCGGTTAGGGGAGTAGTCACGTTGGGCACCACTGGCGTGTCTTGACGCTGGTGGATTGGCATGTTTGTCTTCTTTCCTATATTATAGGCCTTCTCGAGGGGGTGGAAGCCCGAGGCATCCCACGTCGGATGCGGGGAATCATGTACCATGGGCATGTATTTGAGGATTTCCTCATCTTCCCATGTTTAACATATGGTATACCGTATGTTTAAGTCCCTCGGAGACGGATTGGACTGATCAGAACACTGATTGGAGTGATCAGATTGAGGAACCCCTTGGAGGGAACACTGATATTGGGGCCAACATGTGGGCGAATTCCCTAATTCTATTCGATGGAATGGAGATTGTGGTGGCATGATCTCACTGGGATGTGGCGGCCCGGGTAAGAATCAGGATGGACGATAACTTTGGGCTTGATCCTAGAAGAGACTTTCTACGTATCCCCGTGGTAGGGAGTCAAATTCCGCATAGTTCGATGAGATGATGGGACACCAGGGGAGGCGACCCATAACAATGGACACATGGATGAGACCCAGAAGAAATAGAACCTCTGAGTTAGGTCTTGAGCTTCCCGAGACATATGGGCTCAAGGGAGATATCAGGATGATACATGAGTGATGGTCTTGGACATCGTGGATGCTTTCTACGTATCCCCATAGCGGGGAATCAAAGACCACGTAGTTCAGATGGCGAATACAGTTTAAAGTGATGTGGGAAGGGGGATAACTGACGTGAAGGGGGTTAGAATGAGCAATTGGTGGCCTTGAACCTCGTGGTGCTTCCTACATACCATGACTTAACTTGGATCAAATTCCCCATAGTTCAGGATTGATTGGGGATTATACTCTGAGGCGGCCTAAGATGATTGGGTCTTTAACCTCATTGAGGCTTCCTATGAACCATGCCTTGACATGGATCAAAGGCCCCATTGTTCGGGATGGATTGGGGCATACACTCAGAGGCGACCCAAGATGTTTGGTGATTGAACCTCGTGGAGTCTTACTACGTACCATTCCTTAACATGGACCAAAGTCCCCGTAGTTCGGGATGTATTGGGGCTTACACTCTGAGGCAACTCATGTTTTTTGGGTCTTGAACCTCATGGAGGCTTCCTACGTACCATTCCTTAACATAGATCAAAGTCCCCGTAGTTCGGGATGGATTAGGGCTTACATTTTTGAGGAGGCCCAATGTGTTTGGGGCTTGAACCTAGTAGAGGATTCCTACATACCATGCCTTGACATGGATAAAAGTCCCTATAGTTCAGGATGGATTGGGGCTGACACTCTGAGGCAGCCTATGGTTTTTGGGGATTGAACCTCAAGGAGGCTTCCTACATAACATGTCTTAACATAGATTAATGTACCCATAGTCCGGGATGGATTGGGGCTTACACTCTAAGGCGGCCCAAGGTGTTTGGGACTTGAACCTTGTGGAGGCTTCCTACGTACCATGCCTTGACATGGATCAATGTCCCCGTAGTTGGGATGGATTGGGGCTTACACTCTGAGGCTGTCTAAGGTGTTTGGGGATTGAACCTCATGGAGGCTTCCTACGTACCATGCCTTGACATGGATCAATGTCCCCATAGTTCAGGATGGATTGGGGCTTACACTCTGAGGTGGCCCAAGGTTTTTGGGGCTTGAACCTCGTAGAGGATTCCTACGTACCATGCTTTGACATGGATCAAAGTCCCTGTTGTTCATGATGGATTGGGGTTTATACTCTGAGGTGGAACAAGGTGTTTGGGGCTTGAACCTCATGGAGGATTCCTACATTCCATGACTTGACATGGATCGACTTCCCCATAGTTCGAGATGGATTGGTGCTTACACTCTGAGGCGGCCCAAGGTGTTTGGGGATTAAACCTTGTGGAGGCTTCCTACATACCATGCCTTGAGATGGATCAAAGTCCCCGTGGTTCGGGATGGGTTGGGGCTTACACTCTGAGGCGACCCAAGGTGTTTGGGGCTTGAACATCATGGAGGATTCCAACGTACCATGCCTTGACATGGATCAAAGTTCCCATAGTTTGAAATGGATTTGGGCTTACACTCTCAGGCGGCCCAAGGTGTTGGGGGCTTGAACCTCGTGGAGGCTTCCTATGTACCATGCCTTTACATGGATCAAAGTACTCGTAGTTCGGGAAGGGTTGGGGCTCACACTCTGAGGCCGCCCAAGGGGTTTGGTGCCTGAACCTCGTGGAGGCTTCCTACGTACCATGCCTTGACAAGGATCAAATTTTCCATAGTTCAGGATGGATTGGGGATTACACTCTGAGGTGGCCCAAGGTGTTGGGGTATGAACCTCATGGAGGCTTCCCACATTCCTTTCCATGACATGGATCAAAGTCCCCATAGTGAAGGATGGATTGGGATATAGTTTAATGTCATGTGGTACGAGAGTGTTTTCATGGTTTATGCTTACTGTAAACCCACATGGGTCATGCTCGGTGTGAGGAACAAGTGCCAAAAAAGGCCCGATGACCACATCGTGAAAGGTGCGTCTGCGGGAAGTGTAGAGGGGCTTAGGTATTGAGCGGCCCAAAGAGGAAACATCGGCTTACGTGTGCTTAGCAACCCAGGATGTCGGGGATTAATCCAGGATGGAGGCCCGATGGTGACAAAGCCTAGCGGGAGAGGGAAAGGGTGACAAAAACCCTTGTCCCCACCTCCCCTCTTGGTCCCTGGCACCGAGGAAGCGAGGAACAGGGATGCTACCTCCGACAAGAAAGGATAGGGGCTTACACCAAGTTGGATGCCCTTCCCTGCAGACAAACACCACTCCAATAAGATGGATATCATCCCCTGTGAGGGGTGATCCCGTCCCCATGGAGACGAGTGGGCATGGAGAATGTCCAAGGTGTGGGGACCCTACGTGTGAGGAATGGGGCCAGGTCACAGTTTAACGTCGTGTGCTGAGGACGATGTTGCTTGGAAGTTTAACGTCCTAGAGCTCGGATGATTTGGGTTTTCTCCTCACCCCTAGGTCGTACATAACCGGTACCCTCTACTCCTTGTGGGAGGGATAACATCGATAACGCTGTAGCAAGGGGGTGTTGCGGAGTGAACCATCGAGGGGTCCATGTTAGCATGGCTATGAGAAGAAGCAATAGATGTTAGTGTGACTATGTGAAAAAGAATGAGTCAAATCAACGCAATGGGTGGTATCGTCCAAAGGACATTGAAGTTACATCGTACGTGCCTAGAAGGTCACACAGAAAAATAGCGAATGATGTGGATGATCGGGGCGTGGGAAACTCCCAAAAATGGCATCCAAAAGAAGAGCACCACACACCTATGCAAGGAGGTTCCCCTAAGGAGAACCAATGTGGGGGTCCCAGGAGGATTGTGTGAAACCTTTGAGGCTTGTATAAGAAATAATATACCTGCATGAAAACAACAGGCTGGTGCGAAATAAGTGATGCTTGCACATAATTGAGGTCGAGGTTTTGTGCGCAAAAAGAAGGATTGTACCCAAGGTGTATGAGTTTCATGCAAGTGGGAGAGGCTTCGCACAAAGACAGGGGTGCGTACAATTTGGAGGGATAGTGTGTAATTGGCCGGCCTGCGTGCAATGAAAGGGATTGCACGCAATTGGCCAGCCTACGTGCAACGGAAGGCATTGCGCAAAAGGGGTGGACCCCGAAGGGATAAACCACTGGGATATCATGAAAAGGCAGACCCTGGGTAACTTGCAATGAAAATAACCGTACCGGAAGGCCATATTGCGCACATGGAGGGAGGATTGCGCGAATGAGAGCCGGTTAAAATTCTTTTTCCCTGAAATGGAAGAAGTATCCTTCTATTTATAGGTTCACAGGGGCATGAAAAATAGCTTGGCATGAAATAATTGCACGCTGAGGTCGACGGTGTGAAATTTCAACCGCGTGGGGAGGGGCGCGAAATTATTTCACGCCTGGACCGAGGCCTCTTCGCAAAACCCAAAACTTTCCGCACATGACACATTTTTTCTCCCGCCTAGGAATTTATTTCCTACGGCCCCTATGAGCCCCCGGAAGGGGTCCTCAGGTCTAAATATGACATTGCTCTATCATTTGGAAACCTTCTTCAACACTTGAGCACTTTTCAGCATCTACAGTGTCCCATCGATTAATGTATATCCCTTAGTGAGGCATGATTCATTGACCACTATTCTAGAGAGGTTTTCTGGATTTCTATATTTAGTAGTTTGTATTTATAGAGCTATGTTATGATTTTACTAATGGCTAGTTATAAATAATGAGACCTCTTTTGTTTTCTTGGATTTTTCTCATATGAGATTATGTATGTTCATCATTATCTTTTAACCATTGACACTTGTTTGTGGTCTATCAAATATAATGGTATATTAGCCTTTTTTATTTTGAAAAACCTACTATTAATATATTTACATATTCATGAATGAGATTCTTGATCTTACTTGTCATGTCATATGAAAATGATAGTCATTTTGGTGGGTATATTTGTGGAAATTTAATTGATTGAGATTTGTGATACTTGATGGTAGTGTTAACTAGAAATGATAGGATTTAAAGAGCATGATATGGATTATCACTCCTAACAATTTTGACATTGGGTCTCCCTTTTTATTTGTTGTGCATGTGTTCTCACATTTACATTATGTTTGTGAATTTGTTTCTCAAGTGTTTATCATTCAAGGTATTTTCATGAATTTATCACCCGTATCGTCAGGTCTATTATTATCCAGAATTATTATGGTATTCATGGAGGTGTTTCTTTGTTTGTGTTTTGTGTGTGTGTGTGTGTGTACATTTATATTATGATAAGTCCTCCCAATTGACTATTATTCCTACTCTATGCAAGTCATGAGTCCCAGACCTATTGGAGGATAGATTGGGGTGGAACCATTGACAAACTACGCCCATGATTTGTCTTTGTGTGTTGATTCATGTCAAAGTATAGTTCATAAAAATTAATTATGAAGGTGAGATAAGTTAACCCTAAATAATTAAAAATTAATTATAGAAAACATCTTACCTGACATCTCGAGTTAAATTAGTGCACCCTGGCTTCCTATATTACTAAATTTTATTAATTTAAATATCAATCTTGAACAATAGTTTTTTTAATTTAACATTTTTATAATTAATTATTTCAATAACAATCAATTATCATTTTGTTAGAACTAGATGTCTATTTTTTTTTGTATTCCATTATCATTTGAAGATAGTTTCATCGATCAGAAATAAAGTTATAAAATATATAATATAATATTATATACACCGTTATTGTATAATTAAAATAATTATGATTACACATTTATATGTGATATATAATAAGATTATCACCTATTAAGAAGATGATAATTGACTAAATGACAAAATCCTTATATGTCATAAAATAATCAATTAATAGGGCATGTCGAAAGAGAAGATGTAATGGAATTCTATAATAATTTAAATTAAAATATTGTAATATTATATCATATACATTATATTTATATAGTAATTGTTTAGATATAAAGGTGAATTTAAATATTGTTTAAAATGATTATAATGAAAAGTATTTCAGGGAGTTGGGACTTCTTTCCTAGAAATTACTCATTTTTTAAGGAACTAATAATCTAATGGATTGGTTGAGGATGATACTATAAATTGGTCATAGCAAATTGAAAGCTTGAGATGAGATATATGGGTTGGTATTTGGAAATGGGAATATTTTTTAATTTTTATATTCATGAAGTGCCCTGAGGTATTTATATTTGGAGGGGATAAATATTTTCGGTCAAAATATTGATTATAAAACAAAATAAGGACTAAGACATTCAATAATGGTTTTTTGAACTATGAATAATATTAATTTAAACATGTGTAATTACATGAATTTTAATGCCTTTGACCATGAAATTTAATTATTTTCACAAATTATAAAATGGAAAGAAACTAAATATCCAAAATTAGTTTTTTATTGAATAAATTATTTTTTCTAATTTCAATATTATTGAATATTTTTTTCAGAAAATTATATTTTTACTATTTACCACAATATTAAAATTTTCCAAATAAAATACACAAAAATCACTCTTGGATTTTTTAGACAAGTTAATTCCATTTTTAATCCCCTTTATCAAAAAAATCCCAAAAAATTAAGTTCACTATTAAATTTTAATATAAAATATTACGATTTAAAATGATAATGTTGAAACACAATACTAAAAATAATAATTTTTTTCATTATATGAATTTAAAAAATATATTTATTACTTTAAATAGTAATTTATGGTATTTTTACATTTAAATAATGGAATTTACTTGATTATAATGTTATTTAAACAATTATTAATAATGAATGATTCATTATTCCAATGGTTATGTTATTATTCTAAGGACTATATTTCTAACTGTTACAATACCCTTTACAACAATCAAATTTCCTCTTACTACATGATATATACAAATTAAATCCTAAAACAATCACTTTTTTCTTCCCAATATTCTCTACATTTCATTTTCAAATAGTCTAACCTATTTTTAATAGTTTTAATTCTTATTAAAGTGGTTTATGTGGCTGTAATTTTTAATGGAGGCCATGACCCCATAGAAGACCAAATTATAGTTATATTATTTACTTGTTTTTATTACCCCGTTATATATATATATATATTATTTTGTAAATTTTTTTATCCTTCACATGTAATGTTCTATATATTTGACATAAAATAGTTTTAATTTTCTTAGATGCTGCATAATATTTATTTCTAATATCATTTAAACTACACTTTATATGGAGAATATTTCTACATCTGACACATATAAATCATACATTTAAAAAATCCTATTTAAATGTTTGGGTTGTTACATTATATATAATATTATATTTACACATAGAATTTAATATCTTTAATGGTAATTTATATTGTAATAGTATTATTAAATTGAGAAAATTTTGATCATAAGTTCTAATTCTCAGAAAAATAATTTACCCATTTCCAATAGTCTTAAATTTATAAAATTACCTCCACTATATACATTCAATTTATAAAAAATTTACTTAAAAAAATCATTAAATTCATTCATATTTATCTTGATGTTTATGATTTATTATTACAAAAATCTCTATCAACTAATTAAAAATTTTATTTTCATTAAAAGTGAATCTCCCAACTACAGTATATGTGGGAGGCAATGGGTCAAGAGATTTATAACTCATTATTATGATCATTTCATAATTATTTCCATTTTCTTATCAGGGGTTATGAATGTATATATTGAAGTATAATGTTTTATTTATAGTAAATAAAATATTTTTTATTTTATGATATGATGCACATTACATTTTATTGTATACCTATATACTTTAATTCTTTATAAAGAAAGGTATACATATTTATTTTATTAAGAAACATATACTATTGTTCTGACATTATTTAACCTTATAGAAACATCACTTTTTTTTATATTACTTAAAACATATATTTATTTATTTTCATCAAATACCATTTAACTTGACAATATAAGATAATCAGAAAGAAAATGAGTACATACAGAAGTTTTTTTATTCATTGATCAATAAGCCTATATGAAAGAGAATCAGCCAACATATTTCCTTCACTCTAACTCTGAGATATAATAGTACCTTATTCCTCCTTCAAGGTGTATCACAAATAAGCTAAAAGATTGACCATTAGGAACATGATGATTTCATCAAATACATAACAATGTTATAAGCATATAATTTGATACACTCAAGAGGAATTCCTCTCACATGATAGAAAATGAAGATAAGGAGAACATAATTTTCCTCTACAAGAAGAGATGATCCACGACTAATGTGTGTTGAAAATCCCAATATCATCAAACCTGAGTAGTCATATACATCATCTCCACTGACTGTGGTATTATTACATATTAATAATCAGTTTTGATATGTTACAGATGGCATTGAGAATATAATTAGAGACATCTGCCTTTGGACACATTCATTTCTCACTACCTCATGTGAAGGTTCTTTAACCAAAGTGAATATATGATGTTATCTAAATAAACTTATTTTATGTCATTATATAGATCCTTCTTGATTTTGAGAAATTTATGGGGAATGAATATAAGTAATTGTAAATCATCTCCATGGGTGACCTTAATCCAACCACACCACAATACATAGAATGTTTTTGTAAAATTAAAAATAAGGAGGTGGCATGAATTATTTATCACAGTACATAAAACCATGTATCAAGGAGAGATTAAAAGGATTAAATATTGGGAGATAAACCCATGATGTATCCAAAATTATTTCATATACCCTTATCATTTTGTAAAAAAAATCTATAGATTTTAATACATTTGAGATGTAGTATCTCCACTTAAATACCAATGATATAACTATCATCTGAATAGAATCATATATAGGTTAATAATTTCTTCAATTACAATATATAAATAGTCTCATTTTAATGTGTATACACTTTTCCTGGAATACAAACCAGAACCAATTTTTTTTATTTTATTCTCATTGGAAAATTGGAAGGCTTTAAAGGAGAAGAATTCATTAACACTAGGGAGAAAAACTAATATATCCTTTTAAGATGATATAAAAATATATCTATCCATATAATATTGGATATTATCAACAACTACATACAAAAATTTCGGGTATGAAAAAACCTATCTGGCTATAATGTCTAAAGCCAGGCATCCTAGCAAAAAAAGTTTAAAATCCACACATATATCCTTTAAAAATGAAACAAACCTTGTACCCACAACCAATTTGTTTGTGATCAATGATGGGATGAAGGATTGATACTATCAAGTTATGTATTTTAGAAGTTCAATCCCCATTACACATTTTATCCACCTCCATTTTATTCCCATATTTGGATCAAATGAACCAATCATTGATGAAGAACCAACAATAAAGTCCAAATCAAACTCTTCCTGATAATATTTCATATTTTCCTCAAACCATTGAATATTAAAACCCCCATCCTCAATTAAAAGATATAATTATATATATAATACCTAATGAAATGGTTTTACCCTACCTCTAACCTAGATAAAATTAAAAAACATCATCTTCAAATTGAGGATGACCTCTTTAAGAAAAACTAAAATCGATTGTAAATGAATATGAATAGAGGATAAAATAATATTGGTCAATGTCATAATACCAAAATATTATAATAGACTATTTCAATTAGAAATTATTTTACTCTATGTTAAATATTATTAAATCAAAGTGTTAGAGTCTTATATTCCCATGAATCGTAGGATCCATAAGGTACTCAATAGTGAAATCCATCTAACTAATGGGTTTACACATTTCAAGGAGATCCCTATTCGTGAAGAAAATTTTAGTAGAAATAATGGAACCAATATTACTAGTATTATTTTTATAGCCACTTCATTGCTTAATAATTTTAAGAATCTAAGTGAAATTAGCTAAAACATTTCTTCTTTCTATTATTGAAAATTGATAGTTCATCTGAAAAAATGATGATAGAGATTTGAGGTCTCATTACATCATATAAGGTACCACATAATAACCTCCTCTATTAATGAATTGATGATTATTCTTAGAACATATTGAGAAATTATGGACGGTGTTAGAGAAAGAGGTTGACATTACTATAAAACTCTCTGAATCAAATAGTAACCAATAGATCTACCAATGAGAGAGATAGAAACCCAATGAGATTTGAAGAACCAAAATATTAATTCATTTTAATGATTAATGAGTCAAATTATTCTCAATTTATTTGGTAGAAGAATTATGACATCTTTTTATATGATTTCTACTATTAATTTTTGATCCTCAAATCATCCCAAAAAACATTCTATTCCATCTCCACCACCATTTAATGTTCCAACATGAATTTATCATTAATGATTCTCCCATTTAAAGAAAAATTGTATTCATATGAAATACTATAATTAAAGGAGAGGAGATAAATTTTGATAATAATAATAATAATTATTATTATTGAAATGTTACAATGACTAGTCGGTCAAATGTTTAGAAAGAGATATAATTGTTTAGTCTTGTGAATATGAACTAGAATAATGGGTGACTATAGAAGCTCCATTTTCAATTGAGGGTGAGTAGTTCCAATGAAATATATCCAAAGTATTTGGAGGAGTAAAAATAATGAAAGGTGAACTAAAAATAATTCCATATGATCACCCATGTGAATCTATTACATGTCAAACATGTGTAGTCCAACATCTATGACAAACCCCCCATGAAGGTCACACATACACAAGGAATTGCACATGGGACCTACCAAAAATGACTACATAACCAAAGTCCAAATATATCAAATAAATAAGACCCTTGGGTTCCTCTATTGACACAAATGAAAGATGATAAGATGGTTCAAATCTCTTATATCCCATGACCTTCACCTGAGTCCTAAAAACTCTCCAAGTAGCTCCCTATGTTTCAAAATAGGATTGAATTAATGATATTATTGGTATTTTAATTCCTCCATGTTCTAAGACACAAAATAATAACTCAAGGTTCTACTTCCCCAAGTCCAGTCTTACTAGGTCGAATGTCCCTTCCCAAGCTCAATAATTGCAAGAGACCCTTCCCAAAGCACATGAGGATACCCTTGGTGGTATAAAAAAAATCTCATCCGAGATTGGTTTCCAAAGATTTTTCATTTTCAATGTTTTTCCAAGTAATACTTGAATGAGACATCTCCAAATTCACGCAAGTAACTCCAAGGAAAATATGAATCCATATTGCCTAAGAATTTCATGGGTGAAGTAGCCTCCCTACACACTAAGGTTTCACAATATTGAATTCTCCTAAAACCCCCATAATAAAAAGCCGTGTATTTTATCATTTCCAGACAAAAGAAATGATAAAGGGTTTTTTTATCGATGTTAAAAAAATCCCAGATAAAGGATAACATTTATTAACACTAAATAAAATAATTGATAAATACTATACTTTTTCAGTAATTTTTTAATCATTGACAAAGGACACCCTTTATAATTTATTTTATTTAGAACTGATAGAGGGTGACCATTATTAGAACATTTTTTTACCACAGATAAAGGGATGTCGCACATGGCATCACCCCACGTTGGGCTTCTCCTTTTTATGGGAACCTCATTATATGTTTAGATGTTCCACCATCACAGTGTGCATTGGCTATGGGCAATCGACACCCATATACAATATCCCATATATAGGGTTGTACATATTTTCCCACCTCCCCAACAATCATACCAAACCCATCTAAATTGGGCCTCACAAGTACGATCCATTAAAAATCCCACCTACCCTTCATCCCCAAATATTAATATACTCTAATAAAATTATAAATAATAAAAATATAAATTAATAAAATAATTAATAATATAAAAAATAGAACTAAATTAATTAATAAAATATAAATATAATTATGAATGAAATACTTATTAATTAATATGTTTACATTTATAAATATATATGTGTGTATTTTTAATTTTTATATATTTATATATTTTAATTTTATTAATTATTAAAATTTATCCATAATTAAATTCCTTTTTCATATATAAAAATATATATTTATATATATAAAGACATTTCTTATTTCTTTTTAATTGTTAAATATATTAATTTTTTTATTTTATTGTTTAATATTTTTATCATTTATTTAATTTAAATATATAATTATACTTCTTTATTAAGATAGATTATGCTACTAATTGGTAAATTTTAATCATTTTATATATTTTTATTCAATATATATTATATATATTCCTTTTTAACTTTTTTTACAATTTATTAAATTTTAATATTATTGATTAGTTAATTGTCATGATTTTTTAATTATTTTTTTTATTTTTTCATTTTCAAATTTCGTAGCCCATTATTTATTTAATTTTGTACATTTTTTATTTTTTTATACATATTATTCATTATGATATAATTCATTTAAAATGGTTATAATTTTTATTTATAAATATAATGTAATAGACATAAATTCTTAAAGAATAACATTTTATTAGATAGCATATGTGACATGCAATATTGAGATTAAACATAAAAAAACATTAAATTTAATCTCTTTGACAGCTTGAGGAACATGCAACCAATATTATAAATAAACTTTAATATAATACACCATTATAACATAGTTGTTAAAATAGAGTGTATGAATAGTACAAACCAAAATATGAAAATTACTGTTAATTATTAATTGAAAATAAATTAAGAATCATTTGAAGGAAAAACTAAATGTTTCTATATAAATTATATATTTTCTAAAAGATAGTTTTCTAATGATTTACAAATATAATTTAAAATTAATAACTAGAACTTTTACAAAATATATTTCATTAAATAAAAATTATTTTTTAAATCATCACATCGAAAATATCTTAGAGTGAATTTTTGATATTTTTCTGAAATATTTCAGTTTTTGATGAATGGTGAAAAATACCGAATTTTAATTGAAAATTCATTTTCCATTAAACTATTTATAATGATAAATTATATCATAATTTTTTAAAATTAAAAAAATTTCAATTATATATTTATTAATCAAATATATGTAATTTTAATCATTCTCCTATTTATTCTTTATATAAATGTTTTTTTAAAATATTAAACATTTTCCCATTGAGAATCCACTTCGTAATCACTTCATTTGGTATTAATTTTGAGATAAATTCTCACACCTATATGAAAAAAATTTAAAAAAATTATTCCATATTTGGAATCTAAATAATTTATATTATCTAATAATTTAAATATATTTTTGACCAATATGAATGGTGTTAAAATTAAAAATTATTTAACATGGTTATGTTCATATAGGATATACCTGCGGTGAATCTATGAATAATGGTGTTAAAATTTCACAAAACTTATATAAAATCAATATTATGGCCATATTTTGACCTTATAATGTCTCAGTATCACAAAAAAATTATTTTGGAACCTTTTATCATGTTCAAAATATGGTAACACCATTTTCATTTCAAATATTACAAGTGTTACACTCACCTCACTTATAAACGGTCACCCACACTTTTATCATCTTCATACCTTCAAACCATTTTGGGCCATCCAATACCTAACATAATTAATACCCCAATTACCACATTGCATCTTATAATCCTTATTCCTTGATTAAATACAACCAATAATGGAATTTTTGGAAAACCTAAGGAGGTTACCCGAAGAAAATGTAACGATCTCTAATGAGAATTTCTATATTATTTCTTCATACATCTCCTTAAATTTGTATTGAACCATACTGATAATATAAAATCCCAATATTCAATACCATAATATGTTTTTTTGTTATGGAAATTAACTATAACCACCTCCACTTCTATCAAACAGGTCACAAAGTCATCATTCTGGGGTACGACCGACCACTGCCTCAGGAACCAATATCATTCATTTTTCCATTACCACCACTCACATTTTGGTTTAAGGTAGGATCCAAATATATAAATAATATTTATACCATATTTGTACCATTTGGGTATTTATATCACAAATACCTTTTTATCTTCCATTCCATAAGGGACATGATAACATCGATCGTGTGTACGGAGGACTACCGCCTCATGAAGCGATGTTATTCATTTTTCACTAACACATTGCATCAAATTTGATATGGATAAACATAATGATTATATTAGATATTATTTACATAATTGTGATATTAATGTAATATTTATAATTTTTAAGTTGTAATATGTCATTTTTATTTTTTACCATTACACTCACCTAAAGATAATAACATTGTTTATATATATATAGACTACCACCTTCACGAAGTGATGTGACTCTACTTTCATAACCATATCACATGGAATATAAATATATAAGTAAATTTAGAAAAATAATATGATATTATTATAATTATTTAATTGTGAAATATTAATTACATTCATTCTATAATGATATTTGAAAAAGGGAAACATTACTCAATTGTACTGATGACATACAATCTCCATGATCGTAACATACTTCATTTCTCTAAACGAACAATCATGATTGAAATTATAAGAATAATTTATATAAAAATATGATAATTATTTTATTAATGTTATTATATATATTAGGGATCTATATAATAGGTGCAAGAATTTTATCTTTCAAGACGACGCACACCAGAGAAAATAAGGTAATTAACACCTCAAACAATGAAAATATTTAATTATAATTAATGAATTGGTGGTAAGATATTATAAAATGATAATATAGGATATTATTAATATTAATATTATTATTGTAAAATTTAATAACATTTTTAAAAGTAATAAACAATATGTTAACGTATGATCAAACAAAAGGAAGGGTGTGGTAAGGGATTTCTATACTCAATTTCCATTCATTGGGATAAACGTCTACTTTATTGATTACATCATTAAAAGAATATGATTTTAATGACCTTCTATTATTTTATGTTTTTTATAAAAATGTTTTATTTGTATATATATTTTATACATATAATCAATTGATTGATTAATCCTCACTTTAATGTTATGATCATTTAAAAGGTATATTTCATATTCTCATTCAATCATGATTGTTTATTATTTGATCATTGTTTAACAAACCCACTTCATTTTCATATTCTATAGTTATTCAGTATATTTCAATTATTAAATATATGATTTTGAAAATGTTTGATAAAATGTTTTATAACAGTTTGACATCATTCCACCCATTGGTCAGTAATCTATTTTCTACCAAAACAATCATTTCAAAGAATCATTTTAAAAAACATATTCATATTTTAAATGATTTATTAATGAAGTTTTTACCAAAATAGAATTTTTTTGATATTATTTTAAAGAAATATTTCTGTCATTTTTTGAATATTTCCTCTTCGTATTTTAGAAAAAAAAGTAAAAGGAATACTTATTTTAACAAGTATGGAATGAATAATATTTCTTGCCTTCTTGAACACTCATATGTTTTAAATGTTCTTTTATAATTTTCAGAGGATATATTCAAATAAATTTTTTTCAAAATGTGTTTTCAATATTTAGATTCAATAGGTTATTTTCTAAATGAAAATGATATTTCCTCAAGATTGTTTTTAAATATAATGTTATGGTATATACATTAAATAATGAAAACATTCCTTAATTCTTACTCCTGTTAGTATTTTTTGGATTAATAAAATCCTTATTATTTATATGGATGGTTAATGATCATTGCGAACAAGGAGATTATTTAAATTCACTTCGTTTATTAATTTCTAATGTCATTAAATTTCCTTGTAATTATTCC
The DNA here is from genome assembly GCA_963277665.1 of Viscum album. Lineage (NCBI taxonomy): Eukaryota > Viridiplantae > Streptophyta > Magnoliopsida > Santalales > Viscaceae > Viscum > Viscum album. The sequence continues at coordinate 1,756,947,765 of OY728120.1, read as the reverse complement.
CGTTATAGATTTCATTAGATTTAAATTTCCTAGAAATATATATATTATTCATCATGGATATTCCTATTGCATAAACTAGATCTCATTTCATTATACAGGGTTTTACTATGAGTGTTATTTTATTGAATATGGTTATACTAATAATCCATATTATTTCTTCAATTTTTATATTTAATTGTATGGAATATTGTTCATAATTTAAATCGAATGTTTGATATATGAGGAATGATTTGACATATAAACATAGGTGTGTCCCACTTGAATTTATACGCTTAATGAATTGACATGTATAATGGAACAAAATAGTTGGAAAAAATTACTTTAATGGGTTTCTACCCATCATTTTTTAACTATCTTGATGATCGTTCTTGATGGAATAGGTATCATGTGCCTAAGACATAACATCTTACAATTACGAATTTCCTTCATTAAGAATTCAAGAATCATTATCCATGATATTTTCACAATGATATTATCTCTATAATATTTTCATTAATATTTTACTAATTAAATGGAATGTATTTTTACTTATATACCCTATAATATTAGTTATTCACTATCATGTCATGATAGACAAGTTATTTATATGGATTATGTTTTTAGTTATTTTCCATTCCATATTGGTTAATTCATAATGGTTCATGATATATTATGATGTATGTTACCCTTTATAAGAATTTTAGATCACCCTTGTTTTTTATCTTCTCAAGAATACATGATGTGTATTATGATTGATATACAAGGATATTCTAGAGGGAATAATGTTATTATTGAAAATATTATGTTGTAATTTGGGTTTTTGAAATGCAATATGGAAATATTTTATATATATAGTTTACCAAGATTAACATGATTTGGTCCTTCATGATTTGATTCTATGTATCTTATTATAATGTAATAAAGAAGACACCAGCTCTATGCTACTAGGGTCGATGTTAATAAAATTGGTATCAAAGGATGTTTATTAGAATCCTTGGGAATTAGATTTAGGAAAACCTGCATTTGGGGTTATAAATATAAGATATAATGGTATTGTAGGTATAAAATAATGTCCTCTTGTGGTTTATGGTAGTTATTTATTATTTTTTACTAAAAATAAATCATTGTCTAGATACTACAACTGGATGTGTTTCAAGCGTAGTTGTACTTAAAGATAATAGCTTTGAAAATGGTGGATTTTTCATGACCCAATCATCATCTAGATCAAAAAAATAGGCCATAATGTACACATGGAATGACAATAATAGGGGATATGGTCATAATAATTCATAATTTCTATACAATCCATAATGATGTATTTTAAATATATAGATATCTCCAAAGAAACCATGTTTCTTATTATGATATTATATATGAATAACGTTTTCAAATTATTTTTTGTACATCAGTATTTTGGGATTATAATTTATGGATTCGAAGGGAAGTAAGAGAAGAATTGGATGATAGGGAAAATGGCGGATAAATGGAAGAGGGAAAATTATGATTTTCAAACATGTTATAATTATTGAAAGAACCACCCAAGCACATTCATATATAAAATGGGAATTTTAATCATGTGTCAGGAGAAACTCCACCGTGACAGTGGTTTTAAGAGAAAGAGAAAATTATACAATGTATAATGCTTCTACTATAAGGATATAAGGAAAAATTAAAATAAGTTTGTAAAACATCGAAGGAATGTACCTCATAATAGCTAATGGATCAGGGTTTAAATTATGATATTACCATAGAGATTGTGAAATGGTTAAGGTTCTTGTTTTTTGATTCAAGAATTATTTCATTTGATTATTTTATCAATGATATCCTGGTAATAAGTATTATGAAATGTACAAGGATTGAAATGTAGTATTTTTTCGTTAAGGATTTGAAATCATATGTCTATGGTTATTGAAGACCAAGAAAACATAATTAGGGGAAACTTGAACATCATGGAAAAACATGATTGACTTAATGATCACCATTAATATGTTACTGATGTGAATTTAATGATGTTGGGATAATGATATAATTTATTGAGTTAATGTAAATTTGATAGTAATGAATACCTTGGGTCTGTTTATTAAATTTTTGTAATAGTGGTTTATTGTATAATTTATGGAGTTTATATCAATTTTAGACTTACGGAATACATACATTAATATATTTATTACATAAGTTATAAGGATGAATGAATCATTTGAATAATGTTTTATAGTAATTCAGGTAATTAACATGTTTAAAGAGAATACATGATGAAGGTATTCATGTTATTGGTATGTGATAATTAAGATGTACTTCATATTGTTTGGGGGATTATTGATAAGTTCATTTTAAAAAATTAGTGATCTTACTTATAATGTTCGGGATATTATTATTTTTTGATGGTTACAAGGTTAACCATTTATGAAATTTTATTATTTGAACATATGATGATTTTTTAGAGATTAATTTATTAAATTACCATATGGATATTTATGAATTGCATAACTCTGGAAAACCATATGAGTTTTGGAAAATATTTAGACACATACTGATGAAATTTTAACTACTTCATAGTGATTTAAATCCATTAAAGGTGATTTTTTTGCTTCAGACTTATTAAATACAATTTTGTATATTTATTCAATAAAGTAAGTGATTGATTTGATATTGATTGAAGTGCAAGAAAAGGATGAAACTGTGCTTTGAAATTGAAACATGTTATGTAATTTTATTTATTAATATTCACAAATAGTATATGTATTACTAAAGTTTTTGAAAAGGATTATGAAGAAAATAATATATACAATTACCATCATATGTGGTGTATCTAATAATCTTTTAATTCATCATATACTTATGGTTTTAAGGACATTACCTTTCCATTTATCACACATATTCTTGATAATAATTACTCTATCACTCTCTATAATTATTTATTATTTTCTTCCATTACCATATCATAATTTGATATTTAATTTTGAATACATATATACCAAGATATATGTCATTCCATAATATATTTATATACCCCTTTCACTCTTATTAATAGTACATTTTACAGTCCCCTATTACAATGTCGGGTTTTCAACAATGGTTTTTCAAAATTTGAATCCCCTGACTACTGAGATTTAGTAAAAATTGCAATGCGGAAATTTATTTAATGCGGGATAATTTAACTCCCCAAAATTATAAATGAATAAAATTTTATTCGATACCAAATGTGGAAGTCAACACTGTGATTGAAAAACCCATGAAATATATTTCATTAAATTTAATCTTTGAGAAATTTGAATAACACACAACCTCAAATCCAAATAAATAGAAATATAGTATACCTCTATAAAAAAGAAATTAAATTCGAGGGTATAAATAGTAAAAAATATATAATGAATATTATGGTAATTTATTTATTCTCTATATTATAGGAATCATTTAATGGTAAAAAGATATTTTTTCTAAGAAACATTATTTTTTATAAAAGAAGGTTTACACATGATTTTATCATATAAAATAAAAATATTTTTTACCATGTTTATAAAAATTTTAAGATAAAATAATATTATTTTTTGAAATCATTATATAAAAAGTTTCTTATAGCAATTTTTTTTATTTTTCTGAAGTATTTCATTTTTCATTGAATGGTGAAAAATACAAAATATTAATTGAAAACATTCATGCTGTTTAAGTTATTAATAATGATAAATTATATTTATCGTTGTTTTTTATTATCATTTGTTCAAATTTATATATATTAACACAATTTATTTTATTTGAGTCATTTTCATATTTAATTTCTATATAAAAACATTGTACCCTTTTTTTATTCTCTCTTTAAAAACATGTTTTCTCATTGCATATATGGGATTAATTTTAATTTATGTTTCTTCACTTATGTGAACATAATTTTTCAGTGGAATACATATTGAGAATCAGAAATTTTTTTATTATATCGTATGGTCAAATTAATTTTTTAACCAAATGGAAATTTGAAGACTGTATAAATTATTCACCATAGTTAAGGTTGAAACTATTTTGTTTGGGGTTAAACTAAAACAATAATAGTTAAAATGAACTATTTTTTTCTAAAATCAATTATATTTATATATTTGTTCCTTAGATTAAATAATGTACTATAATAAACTATTTTGGACTCTTTTGGCATGTGAAAAACATGGGAAATAATTTTCCTTTCCAAAAAGTTCAAGTGTGCCACTCACCTCACTTATAAAAGTCCACCACTACTCCTCTCTGCTTAAACCATAATAACCTATTGGTTCAAAAACTAACTTCCCAAATAACATCAAAAATTCCCTCATATAATCCTAGAAGCCTTACATTGGTCATAAATACAACATAGGAAGGCTTTTGTGCTATCCTAGTGAGGTTAACTAGAGAAGAGTTAATATTTTTCAACAAGTATTTTTATTTTATATTCCCTCCACCTCAGGTGATTATGAGTAAATCATGATGTTAAAATAAAAATAGTATATAACACTTAAAGATATAACTTTATTTTAAATTAATAACCTACATCCATTTCTACTTCAATAAAATGAGTTCTGAAATCATTATTTGTGTCCACAACAGACTATTGGCTCGCAAATTAATGTCATTAATTTTAACACAACCAGCTGTTACAATTGGGTATGATGATGGATATAAATTTTTTATATGGTATTTATAACATAATTATATATATTGATTCATTATATTATATGAAATTTTTTTTCTATCAATTCAAAACTAGACACGACAACATCACTCGTGTGTAGGGTGGGAAACCACCTTGCAATGCAATGTAACTTTCCATTCAATAATGATTTACGTGTAAGGTAATAATAATAAATTTTATAATTATATGTGATATACATTAATTAATGATTAAATTAATGAAATATTTTTAATTATAAGTAATAACATAACATTTTATTTATATCTAATTCACTCGCTTGAAAATTATAACATCGTTATTGTACGTGTGAACTACCACATTCCCAAAGTGATGTCTATCTATGTCTATCAACACACTAAATGGATGATATAATAATGTATATTTGAAAAAATGGTATTGTGATCATTTTTTAAAGGTAAAATATTTCTTAGCTTCTTCCCATAATGATTGTTGAAAAAACGGAAATGCTACTCTTGTGTATGTATGACCAACCGTATCTATGATCTAAACATAATTAATCTCCAAATAAATCCTTGATTATTGATATTGAAAATATAATTGATTTGTAAATATGATAATTATTTCATATATATTATTTTTTATTTTACGGAACTATATAATATGTGTAATAACCAGATCCTTCATGATGAAACATGATTGAGAAAACAAGTCAATTAACACCCAAAACAATGAAATTAATGAACGTTAATAAATTAAAATGATATAAGATGTAATAAAAATATAATATATGATATTATTAACATTAATATGGTTCTATTATACATTAATAATATGTTTCAAATCCCTATAAAGGAGCTCAAATAAGGTTTATACAAAATTAAGCATGAGGTAAGGGATTTCATAACTCAATTTCCATTAATTGGGTCAAAATATGATTCATTGATTATGTCATAATAAGAATATGATCTTAGTGAACATTGGTTTTTTTTGTTTTATTTACACTTTTTATATGGATTTATATTTGGAAGAAATAATAAATTCATTTATAAATATTTTCTTCAATGTTATGATCATTATAAGTGTTTATTTCACAATCTCATTCTAATTGATATTGTTTATTATTTGATATTTGTATAATAAACCAACTAAAGTCTATAATCCTATGGTTATTCATGATCTTTTAACTTAATAGTTCCAATTTTCACTCTTTTTTACTTTAAATTTTGGATAAAATGTTTTTAATTAAACTCAACACCATTTATCTCTATAGTCAAAAATGTGTTTTCTTCTAAGACCATGTATTCAAAAAAATAGATAAAAAATTATTTAAACCTTTTTCAAAAGATTTATAAAATATTTATTCTCTATTTTTTGAATTTTTACAATTTTTTGAAAGGAATATTCATTTATATTACAAAATAGTGCATGTGTGGATTTTATTAAAAAATTGAAATAAAATTTAAATTTACAAGTACATTATAAACCAAATTTCTAGCCTTCATGAACACTCAAATGAATTTAATATTCCAATATATTTTTCAATGATTATTTTGAACCAAAATTTTTCAATTTTTTAAGGTGTAGTTTTAAAAGGTTGTCTTCATAATTAATATGATAATTTCCTCATGAATACTTTTAATGATCTCTTTAATGTATTTTTATTCATCAATGATAACAATTTTATTTTTATTTTTTAAAAGGGTGCAAGAATTTGTCCTATCCATAATTATATATGGATATTTTATGATCATTTTGACTTAGGATATATTTTGGAATTTATTTCATTGATTCCTTTTTATGGTAATTTACTTTACCTTGATTAATTCAATTAAATTTTATTAATGTACATTATGTTAACATTATGTTTCCATATTATTTATCATTATATTCCTCTTTCTAAAAACATATATCATTTATGTATTCTTTTTTTAAATTTAAATTTAATTTCATGGACTATTGGAATACTAATAATTTGTATTCTTTCTTCAATACAGGCATTTAATAGTAAGAAATATTGTTCATAAATTAAATTAATTATTTGAAAAATGATAAATTATTTTTTCATGTTGAAAAGGGTGGAACCCAGTTATAGATATCCCATCGATGCATCGACAAGTATCATGATATGAATAAGTTGCCTATCTTTAGTTATAAGTGTTTTAAACCATCAGTTTTAATGTATCTTGAGGATATATCTTAATGGTAGTGGTATCATGTTCATGAGAAATGATATCCAATAATTAGTCATTTCCATAATTAAGAATTCAATTATTATTCTCTAGGATAATCTCATAATGATATTATCTCTGGATGCATTTCATTCTTGGTTAATTGATTAAATAACATATATTTTCAGCTATATAGAATACCATATTTATTATCCCTTATCTTATCATGATTATAATTTTATTTAAATAGAATGTGTGTTTAGTTATATACCTTTTCATTTTTATTATACTTATTTATTTATGATATCATCTGTTGCATGAAACCCTTACTGAGCACGTGAGGACACCTTTATTTTTTATCTCATGAGGAATCCATGAAGTGTACAATGATTAATAAGATAGGGCATGCTAGAGAGAATAATATTTCTCTAAAAATGTATGTTGTAATTTATGTTTTCAAATTTAATCTGGGAAGCAAGCATGTATCTTTTTTACCTTGACTAGTAAACTATGTCATCCTTTGGGAAACAATTCCTTGTATTTTTTTCCATTGTAATAAAGAAGACACCAGCTCTTGGCAAATGGGGTCAGGAACACTATATATATATATGTATGTATGAATTCAGTTTAATTTTGGCATATATTAAATTTTATTTTTTTAATAGTATATATAATTAATAACACATGATAATTTTTTTAATATTTTTTGCAATCTACTATTTTTTGAGTAATCAAATTTCCCTTTTTTAAAATTCTTTCATTTAATGTCATTTAATATTACTAATTCACAAATAATGTTAATTATTTTTTACTCTTCTTTATAATTTAATAATTTATTTATTTAATCTTTTAATATTATTTTAATTTTAACTTTTTTATATTTATTCATACATATTTATTAAAAAATTATATGGTTTTCAATACAGTTAAAATATACACATTTAATATGTATTAATTTCATTTTATAATATATATATATATATATTCATTTTTATCTTTTTTATAATTTATATAATTAATAAGTTTAATTGATTTTTAATTAATTTTTTTATTATTAATCATCAAATTTCACCAATTTATAACATTCAAGATTTTATGTTTATCTATTCAATAATATTTTAAATTAGCTTTAACCTTTTAATTATATATTCATTCTTAATATATATTAGATTTTTAGTTTAATTTTATTTTATATTGTTTTTATAATTGATTTCCAATGATATCTAATAAATATAAGTTTTCTCATGGAAAATATATATTCATAATGAAATATTTTAATAATTTATATGATGAATATATCCTATCGATTTTTAAAATATTACGAATGTTTTTTCATTTTAAATTATTTAGTTTTATATATTTTTAAAAAAGTTTGTGTATATTTAAAAAAAGAGAATTCTATATTTTAATTATTAAAAAATTTGAAAGAATATATTTAATTAACAATTATATTTTTTATATTTATATATTAATAAATATATATAATTATAAATTTATATACAAGTATAAATTTATATAAATATATTTAAGATTATATATACATATTTATATATTTATTTATTAATAATTATAAATGAAAATATATTTCAATAATTATATTTCTAAACACATATTTAAATTTCATTTAATATATTTAAAATTATATAAATAATTGTTTATTTATAATTATTTACAAATAAAAATTTACAATTCATTAAATATATTTATAATTATATAAATATTTAAATATAATTATAATAATTTATATTTCACTATTTTAATATAAACATAGTTTTTTGATATTTTTTAATTTTTAGTTAAAACATAAATTTATAGGTTTCTATTAGAGATAAAATTTTAGCATTGATAATACAAATTATTATTAATTTTAAAATCGTAGTGATGATAACGACTGTACTTTATCAGCACTTTCCAGCACTAAAAAATAATGAACATTATCAGCGTTAAAAAATGTGATAATAAAAATAGTTTGTTTCGTCGCTTTTTATTTTAGTTTAACAAAAACTATATTTTTCCACCTATTTATAATGAATTGTTAAAATATTCAAAATCATTTTAATATGAGATCTCAAGGAAGTAGTGTTTTGTCATCACATCCCATTAAACAATTCAAATGAATAATCACGATGAAACCACGTGGTTTGTGGCTTGTTTATTTATTTATGATCTTGAATTATTTCAACATTTTTTTTCTTATTTTTCTATATTTGATTTTCCCAAAGGAATTTAATGTCAGGATTCATTGTTGTTTCACCCTATCCCTTGGCCTCATGTTTGTTATTTCCGAAATCTAGCTTCGGATTTTGTGAGCCTATTCCTTCTTTGAGCCATATTTGGAAGCCATTTGATATCCAAGCACACACCAACCAACTGTCATAATTTCAATAGGTCCTATTACAAGTATGGTCATCTCATTCATTTAGAGTGTCGATCTATGCTTATGGTTCGTAGAAATATTTACTCCTCTTATTCTAACCTCTCTAGTGTGGTTTCCTATTCCATATTTAATCTACTTATTTCCCACAATTCAAATATATTTCATCATTTTATACTTTCAACACTTTTGTTGAATACTAATCAATTTTTAATGTTTTTATTTCTTTAAATTTAAACATCAAAATACTCATATTCTAATATGTTCATATATACAACCTCCTTTCCCTAAAATCCCTCATGCCCCCTTCGCTGATCCACTACTTTGTGTGAATCTGATTAACACTTAATATTAGGAAGTAATTTCCAAATTCAGAAAACAAAATTGATTAGGGATATATTAAGCCTAAAAGTTTTTTAATTTTAGTTTCTTTACTATATTACTACATATAATCACTATTGATATAAATATATTTATAAATTTCCATACAAACATATATATTATTAATCATATTTATAAATATTTCTAACTATTAAATTTATCATAGTATTTTAATTTATAGTAGTTAATATAATTACAGATTTCTCCATTAATCATTATAAAAAATAGTTTAATTTTTATTATTTCAATTAATAGAGGGTGAACCTTTAAATACAATAAATATTATACATTTAAACCAGGTTTTCTAATTTCATAATAATATTTCAGATCAATATTAAATAGGTTGATTATCCTTATTTTAATTCATACTACCCTAGTTTAACAAATTTTCATATACAGTATTTTCTTCCCCATAATTACCCCACAGAGGATCCCTTCCACTTCTATTTGAAAATCGGTTCTAATTAATTTGTTGGCCTTTCTGTTCAGTGTGTTCTTTTTTTCCCCACTTTCTTTCATTCTAACAACTATTGTATATTACCGACACCAAATTTACTAACATTAACCTCGGAATAAATTTTTTACAAGTAATTCAATGGAATAAGTCACAACATTCTTCAAATTATTTAAAAATATTAATGAAATAAAGAATATAGAAGATTGATGTATTAAAATAATAAGCTGAAATACTAAAATCATTAAAATCTAAAAAATTATGAGAATTTATCGAATTAATAATAAAAATAAAATAGTATGACATAATATTTGATGTATTGACCTCATTTGTGAAAAAAGAGTATGTAGAGAGAAGTTAAAGTATAGTATGTGACTACGAAAAGAAGAAAACATAAAAGGAAAAGAATACTCTTCCCTCCTCTTATAACATATATAAATTTTATAAAGATTATAATTTATCCAATGAGAAGGTGAACATAAAACATTATAGTATCCCTACGTATTATTTATTATAAATTCATCCCTCTTATTATACTCCCTCCGATAAAAGTTATATAAAACACATTACAGTTATTTAAAAATAAATAGTTATATTATTATGATAAATTTTATTGGATTGAGTTGGAGAAATAATTACATCCGTTGAAAAAAAACTATATTCATTTCCAACATTTTTTTAGATGAGCACTCATATAATCGATTTAAATCTCTACTAATATTATTCTATACTCATTAAATTGGTATCAGAACCATCATTCAAAAAATAAATATCTACATCCTTCTTTTTTAATCATTGCTTTCATTTTCAACCATAACATTTTTCTAGAGTTTATTATCTCCTTTGTATCCACTATAGTTGCCTTTTATTTTTAGATAATCCTATATTGTTGGGACTATAATATAAAAATTAGTTTGAGATTAGGATCATGACTGACCCCACTATTAAACTTCTCCTAATTGTGTTGAAGTTGATTGTTACATCATTTTATAACTTGTTATAAACAATATTTCTTAATAATTATTTCAATGAAACACCACATGTTTTACAATATACTAATTGAGAAAATAAATAAACACAAACTACTATCTCTTGTTGGACTCCCACCTAGTAATGCAATAGAAACCATCATATAATTAATAACTTTTAATCTCAAACAACATAAAATTGAGAACCTAGACCTACAACCACATGTTTACCCCATGTTTTTTCTTTTCATGTAACCCTTTGGTAAAATGATAACTTTTTTGTAATATTCACCAGTAATATTCAAATGTTTGGTCAAACTTTTTATAATTATATAAAACATCCTAAATTGTTTATGAATATATTATACGTATTTATTAATTTATTATACAAAATGATTATTTGATGAACCTAATAGAATTAATATGAAATAGAAATGAATGTATGCTAATTGTATGAAAAACTATTATACATAGGGAGTTAAATAGTTCATAAATTATTGAATTGAGCATTTAACGACCCTTCTAAAATGATTTTTTCATGTCTACATTGTCAATATTCTCAAAAAATTATTACAGAATAGTTTAAAGAGCATCTTATTTCGTTGGAAATAGATCTAATCTATAAATATTAGACTAAACACGATGAATAATTGATTTTTCTCATCGATTGGGATGATAATATGGTTTTTAGATTGTAACGACCAGAAATTTTGAATAAATCTTGTTTCCTAAATTTGTGTGTTATTTTATTTTATACTCAACAAAACTGTTTCATTTGATAACATGAGTATAATTAAAATGAGACCATTGGGTTTCGACTATTATATGACCATTAGTCAATATGACCATTGGAAACTAAATGTTGCAATTATTGCCTCTTAATACAAGTGATCTTGGTTAATTAATATGGAAAGAAGATTTGATGGCTCATCTAGTAGTCTCTAGCCAATCGATGCACATCTAACAAAACTTGGGAAGGAGTTAGCACCACTGGGCTTTGCTTGGGACCAAACCCAAGATGAACTTCATCGGGTGAAGCTAGAACGGAATCGCCTTCAAGAGAAGTTCAAACTGATAGAAATTACTACTCATACAATGTTGTCTGACCCGCCCTTATATTCTCTCACCTTAGTACACCTTACACTTAGGTCTTATGCTGGGGTTATAAGGGGCTATGTAAGGAGACCGTAACTGCTTTGTGTAATCCTTTGACATAAATAAAATTATGTTTTCTTCTTATGGTGATGTTTTTAAATTTTCAAATATCCGGATAAATGTAGGAATTATATAATTGATGAATTTGAAAAAAATTATATTTTTAAAATATTTTTGTAAACCTTAAATAATTAATGATGTGTAATGATTTTCAAAAAATTGTCTTCTGCAAATGTGTTCTGTTCGAAATTTGGAGTCTAGTAAGATCAATTTAATTTTATGTGAATAATAATTTATGAATATTGATTTTATTCTTAAGATTTGTAATGTGACCAAATGTATTAGAAATCTCACTTAAAGAATGTATTAATATAATATAGGCACCTTGATTATGTAATGTGATTCAATAAAATAGGTAAATAACTGTTTCAAAAATTATTAGTCAAGTGTTAGTTTTTTCAGGTGAATAGTTTTTTAAATTAAAAATTAAATTAAAAATATTTGGAAAATTATTTTTATAAAATGGACTTTATTTTTGAATTCATAACATCAATTTTATATTAAGGTAATTCTTGGGGATTTTTCTGAAAAAAATGAATTTTCGGCGAAAAGTTTTTTTATTTAAAAATTAAATTAAAAATATCTAGATAATTATTTTTATAAAATGGAGTTTATTTTTGAATTCAGAGCATTGATATTATGTTAAGGTAAACTTTTGGGAGTTCTCTAAAAAAGTTGGATTTTCAGTGAATAGTAAAAAAACAGTTTTAGTGTTTCAGTATGTTTAATGACATCATAATTGTATCATGATGATGTAATGATATATTTTAAGGGATGGTCGACTTTTTAATTGTATGATAACTTATGAGGTGTTCCAAGTGGCCAAAACCATGAGGAAATACCACTTTTTTGCCAATTCCACCAATGAGGTGTCCCTTGGAAATTAATGCCTTGTCCCCTCACTTTCCCTATAAATACCAAGCCATTCTATGATCCTTTCCATTCGAAAATCCTCCGCAACGATTTTATGGTATCCTTACCTCCCACGAAGTCCTCTAAAGGCACCCTCAACCCAGCCAAGGTCCCAAAGTTCGTGATTTCGGAGTTACTCTTCAAGGTAATGTATCCTACCTCTCACTTTTTTTTCAAGTACTCTTATTTATGTTATTTCTTTTAATCCCCATGTTCTTATGTTGGGGGTGTTCTTTTCTATTAATATTACTTTCCTTTTCATTTTAATTTTATGAGAGACCCCCTCTTTCTCTCATCATTTCATTTTATGAATGTTTAAGTGGGCTCGTTTGGCTGCCGAATTTTTGTCAGGGATTCTTTCACCATTCTCATTTTCATGTTCTATTTTCATGTCAAGTCTTTCAAGTTCTTTTTATTAAGTTGTGGTATGATCTCTATATATATCATACTTATCGTTTATTTTCATATGATGAGATACCGTATTTTATCTCTTTAATTATTTTTTTGATCTTTTAAGTAACGCTGTTAGGCTGCCGAATTTTCATAGGAGAAATCTTATTTTTGTCTTCCTTCAATGTTTTCATTTTAGATGGTATGTCTTTAAAATTTGATTACCGTGTTCTTATATCCTTTTTATTCTTTCCATCTACTATTTTATGGATCATTTATGAGTGGGTGACCCATATACCCTCTCTTTTCAATGTTTTCTAAAACCCTATAACACAGCCGTTATATAGTAGAATTTTCGTCTCAAAATATCTCCCTCATTTTCTCAAATTCTATAATTTTATTAATTTAATACTCAAAGCTATTTATTATAAAGGAGTATTCACATATATATATATATAATTTCTATTTTTTAATTCTTGTATTTACTTACACGAAACCTACTTTCCTTTTTCGTGGGTTTAAAGTGACATAAAGATGACGTCTTTAAGGAAGTTTTTATAATGTGATGACTATGAAATGAAACCCATTTATTTTAAGCTATATGGGTTGTTTATGAAATTATTGATGAAGATATATGCGGCTCACATGTTAATAAAGAAAAATTATAGGTGCGCCCTGATAGCGCTCCAATGCACTGGGTAATGATGTAACCACTAGAGATTACAATTTTAACGATACCTTGGTGAATAACCTTGTTAATTTCCAATGAAACCTTGGGGATGGACCATGCTGATATGATCATGATTGTCTAAGTTAAATGTTGTAGCCACATATTCATGTTATGAAACACATTATTTTAATAATGGTATTCCCCATGATGTCTTTCTCATTCCTTAATGTTATTTTTCATGACTTTTTGATGTATATCAAGTTCACATGTAAAATGTTTCCCTTGTTTCCCTTACTGGGCCTTCTACTCACCCTTTACTTTTATGTATGCTCCCCAGTAATGAGATGTTGTAATGAACTTAGGATGAACAATGAATAATCCTTTCAAGTGTTTAAGAAGAATGTTTTATGTTGTCATGTATTATGTTCCTGGTTTCCAAGACACTAAAGCTTAAAGATCCTCAGTTTTGTATAATGTAATGAATGTTTATGTGATAAAAAGGAAGGATGATATAGTTTGTGTCAAAGGATTGTTTAGTTATTTGTTGAAATCAGGATATGAAAACTTTAGTAATAACCCTAAGGAAAAGTATAAATATAGGAAATCATCCTGGTATTTTGGTGAGTATTGAGTATGTGGGTTCCAAAAAAATAAATCACTATCTGGATATGAACAAGTAGAGGTGGCTCTGGAACATATGTTCCTAGGAGTGAAAACTCTGGCAAGGTGTTTCGGTCTTGACCTAGGGTAACCTGGTGCACGACAATGGGCCCTGCTTCACTCTTGGTTTGACACTCCCGGGGGATATGCTTTGGTAAATTCATAAGCTTTGTATGAACCATTATTAAAGGGACAAAGACTAAATAAAATAAAGATTCACATAAGAATATATGATCATGGATAACCTATATTGGAACCTAGGGTATCACAAGTTAGGGTATACTTTTCTTCTACAATTTTATCCTTCTATGCTTTAATTTTCCTTTTCATGATTATTGGCTAAGTATTTAATCCCCCCTAATTATACTTTATTTTCTGAGTTAATGTAGGGAAATGGGAGAACATGTCCTAACGACCAATGTGATAGGAAATATGATGGTTTCCCTATTAATATGATAGAGATAATGAGAGATCAAGAAGAAAATATTGTGATTATGCCAAACTAGCTATCAAAAATCATAATTAATATTTGGTACCTAGTTGAATCCCCAAATTCATCAAGGAAGAAGAAGATGGTGTCTCAATGATGTTCATCTGATAAAGTTTATAAGTTAAATAAGACCCAATTTCCTTTGTGAAAAAAGTGTGGAAAGGGGCACCGAGGAGAATGTACCAAAGGAACCAGGAGATGTTTTATGTGTGGGGTGATAGGGAATAATGTAGCCAATTTCTTTAAAAAATTAGATAATGTGATGAATAGAGATAAGGTTCGATCTAATGTACCTTAAACTTTTCAATTTCGTAAATGTGGAGAAGTTGGAGATTATCCAAGTAAATGCTGTCATGGAAGGGATGATAAGCATGATGTGCATCAAAAATCTTCAAGGAAAAGGGAACAATGAGATTCCTATGTTGAGATTGATCACGATGACTATAGTACGTGTAACTTTGTCATAATAATTGTCTATGTCATGTTGTATTTTAGTTCGTGCCCTATAAGCATATCTTTGATGTTTTCTAAGAACATCGAGTCACTACCAAATATGGTTTTATATCATTAAGGAAAACATCTATTGTTATGTACCACATGTGGATGTTGTGAAGCTGTTCTTCTTGAAAAAAAAATATGATTAGGGGATTTAAAGATGATTATTATTTTGGAAGACATTCACTATTTTGGGAAGCCTATATGATCGAGGTAAATAGATTACTACTGTATTTTATTTCAGGAGTAAAAGTTGACATATATTTTAAAGAATCGATGAATTTAAGTTGATCTTATAGTAATTTATATTAATTATAGAAATGAATAACCTATCTTGGGGAAATATGTTTAGGTTAGTTACATCTGTTATAAGATGTTAGGAGTGGTTGATGTTGTTTGGAGATGAATGATAAAGTTTATCTTGGAAGACTATGTTATCAAATCCTTCTTTTATTTGGGTTTCAATCTTAGTTTGGTTGATTTTAAGGAATTTTAAGGATATTTATTTATGGAATGGTCTATGATCCACTTTTGGTAGTACCGTGGAATTTTGATGTTTTAAAAGTAGTTTCCTTTCCTATGGGGTTATTTCTTTTTGAAGAGTTGTTTTATCTTACCCTTTCTATTTTTTGGGATAATGTTTAAAGATAGAAGAAATAGATAGTTAATATTTTGTGGATTATATGATTCTATAGACTATGATTCCTCTACTTTTGATGAGGCCAAGTGTTTTTGAATGATCATTGTTTAGAGAAAAGATTAGTTTTGGTAGAAACTTATTAAAGGATGAAACTCTACTTGAAGGTAGGTATATTTCCTTATGTTTTTATTCTATGTAGTAAAGGAATTCCTCAAAATTATGAAAAGGAACATAAAACAATAACTTGTTTGGTTTTACGTTTTCTACTGGGTAATCAAAGACCATTTACACACATCAAAATTTTGTGATTTTTTTGTGGTTAACTTTCTCCTAATCATGTCTTATATCACTCTTCATCAGAGAATAACCGTTTGTTTTCTCTTCCATATCCAGTTTTCCTTATTTTTTGTGTTATTTTATTTTATACTCAACAAAATAGTTTCATTTTATAACATGAGTATAATTAAAATGAGACCATTGGGTTTCGACTGTTATATGATCATTGGTAAATATGACTGTTGGAAACTAAATGTTGTGATTATTGTCTCTAAATACAAGTGATCTTGGTTAATTAATATAGAAAGAAGACTCAATGGCCTCATCCAGTAGTCTCAGGCCAATAAAAACCCATCTAACAGAACTTGGGAAGGAGGTATCACCACTGGGCTTTTCTCTGGACCAAACGCAAGCCGAACTTCATCATGTGAAGCTAGAACGGAATCGCCTTCGCGAGAAGTTCAAACTGATAGAAATTAATACTTGTGCAATGTTTTCCGAGCCGCCCTCAGATTCTCTCACCTTAGTATACCTTACAGTTAGGCCCTATGCTAGGGTTATAAGGGGCTATGTAAGGAGACTGTAACTACTTTGTGTAATCCTTTGAGACAAATAAAATTGAGTTTTCTTCTTATGGTTAAGTTTTTAAATTTTCAAATGTCCGGATAAATGTAAGATGTGTATTATTGATGAATTTGAAAAAAATGGATATTTTTAAAATATTTTTGTAAACCTTAAATAATTAATGATGTGTAATGATTTTCAAAAAATGGTCTTCTGCAAATGTTTTCAGTAAGAAATTTGGAGTGTAATAAGATCAACTTAATTTTTCGTGAATAATAATTTATGAATAGTGATTTTATGATTAGGATTAGTAATGTGACAAAATGGATTAGTAATCTCACTTGAAGAATGTATTCATATAATATAGGCACGTTGATTAAGTAATTTGATTCAACAAAATAGGTAAATAACTGTTACAAAAATTATTATTCAACTATTAGTTTTTTTGGGTGAATAGTGTTTTTTCATTAAAAATTAAATTAAAAATTTTTTAGAAAATTATTTTTATAAAATATACTTTATTTTTGAATTTGGAACATTGATATTATGTTAAAGTAATTTTGGGGGTTTTCTGCAAAAAATGAATTTTCGGTGAATTGTGTTTTTATTTAAAAATTTAATAAAAATTATTTAGAAAATTATTTTTATAAAATGGAGTTTATTTTTGAATTCAGAGCTTTGATATTATATTAAGGTAAATTTTCGGGAGTTTTCTGAAAAAGTTGGATATTCAGTGAATAGTAAAAATACTGTTTTAGGGTTTCGGTATGTTTAATGACATCATAACTGCATCATGATGATGTAATGAGATATTTTAAGGGATGTTCTACTTTTTAATAGTATGATAATGTATGAGGTGTCCCATGTGGCCAAAACCATGAGGAAATACAACTTGTTTTTCCAATACCGCCAATGAGATGTCCTTTGGCCATTAATGCCTTGTCCCCTCACCTTCCCTATAAATACCAAGACATTCTCTCATCCATTCCATTCCAAAATCATCCTCAACGATTTTCTGGTCTCCTTACCTCCCAAGGAGTCCTCCCAAGGTTCTCTCAAGCCTCCCAAGGTCCCGAACTTCATGATTTCGAAGTTACTCTTCAAGGTAAGGGATCCTACCTCTCACTTTCTTTTCAAGTACTCTTATTTATGTCATTTCTTTTAAGCCCCATGTTCTTATGTTCAAGGAATTATTTTATATTAATATTACTGTCCATTTCATGTTCATATTATGAGATACCCCCTATTTTCTCATCATTTCATTTTATGATTGTTTATGTGGCGTCGTAGGCTACCGAATTTTTGTAAGGGATTCTTTCACCCTTCTTATTTTCAAGTTCTATTTTCATGTCATGTTTTTCATGATCCTTTTATTATGTTGGGGATTGATCAATATATCTGTAATACTGATCTTTTATGTTCATATTATGAGATACTGTATTTGATCTCGTCAATTCTATTTTTTTGATGTTTTAAGTGACGTCATTAGGCTGCAGAATTTTCACAATAGAAATCTTATTTTTTTCTTCCGTCCATTTTTTCATTTCATATGTTATGTCATTAAAATTTCATTACCATGATATTATATCCTTTATATTCTGTCCCTATACTATTTTATTGATCATTTATGAGTAGTTGACCCATGTCCCCTCTCTTTTCAATGTTTTCTGAAACCCTATAACAAAGCCGTTATGCTGCAGAATTTTCGTCTCAAAATGTCTCTCTCTTTTTATCAAATTATTTTATTTTATTAAGTGAATACTCAATGATATTTCTTCTACATGGTTATTCATATATATATAAAAATTTTATATTTTAAATTCTGGGATTTAAATACAAGAAACCCACTTTCTTTTTTCGGGGGATTAAAGTGACATAAAGATCACGTCTTTAAAGATGTTTTTAAAATGTGATGACTATGAAATGAAACCCATTTATATTATACTATATGGGTTTTTTATGAAATGATTGATGATGATATATTTGGATCACATGGTAATAAATACAAATTAAGGGTGTGCCCTGATAGCCCTCCAATGCATTGGGTAATGATGTAACCACTATAGATTACAATTTTAACGATACCTTGGTGAATAACCTTGGTAATATCAAATGACACCTTGGGGATGGACCTGGGTGATATGTTCATGATTATCTATGTTAAATTTTTTAGCCACATATTCATGTTATGGAACATGTTATTTTTATTATGATATGCCCCATGATATCTTTCTCACGCCTTAAAGTTATTTTTCATGACCTTTTTATCTATCTCAAGTTCACATGTAAAATGTTTCCCTTGTTTCCTTTACTGGGCCTTATACTTACCCTTTACTTTTATATATGATCCCAGGCTATGAGATGTTGTAATGAACATAGGATGAACAATGTAGAATCCTTTCAAGTGTTTAAGAAGATTTTTTTATGTTGTCATGTATTAAGTTCTTGGTTTCCAAGACACTAAACCTTAAAGATCCTCAGTTTTGTATAATGTAATGAAAGTTTATGTGATAAAAAGGAGAGATGTTATATAGATAATTTAATATGAATTACCGTATAAATTATATTATATATATATTATGGATAAAATTACTATTGAAATTGAGGATAACCCTTGTGATTGTACAATGTTATTTGAATATTTAAAAAGATGTGCTATGAGACTATTCAATACTGGTTGTACTAAATCCACAACATTGTGAACTATATTGATGTTATTTAATTGGAATGATGGAAATGGATGGAGTGAATCCATCATTATAAAACTACATGTTCTTTTGAATGGTATTCTAATAGAATAAAATGAACTTCCTTATCTAATATGTGATGCTAAATGAATTCAATGTTCAATGGGAATGATATATAAAAATTACCGGCTTTCCTAAATGATTTAATATTGTTTATGAAGGACCATGAATGAGTTAAAAAGACCCCACACAATTTTCTCCCACATTGACTTGTATTTCTGAATATTATAATAAAAAACCAAATATCAGTCACTCAAAAAGTTCCATAAGTGTGTTGTGAATCAAAATAAGAATGATAAATCAAGTACATATAAATATGTATGGTATTTTCCTATAATTCCATGATTATAAGAATATATGGTTGACATGAGAAAAATGGGACAATTGAAATTTAATATAGATATGTGAATTGATGATATGAAATGATATCATCCAGAATACTCTCCACAATGAATGAAAATTGATTATGAGTATCTTGAATTTGGGAACTACCTAAGAAACATGCATCCTTATTTTTCTATAAATGTAATAAGCCACCTTTTTATGGAGTTTTACTAAAATTACAAGGCTAGTAACATTGGTAAATAATATTTTCCCCTATGGTTATGCATGAAGCACAAATTGATGTCCATGTTTTGCCTGATGATAAATTACTTTTATTATAATGGTAATTTATCATGATATAGAGTAAAATAAATATTTTTGTGTCCCATTTTTTTAGAATGCACACACTCAATTCACTTAAAAAAAATACACATAAAATGTGTTTATAGGAAATTCAACATTTTCACCTTGATGGAATAAACACTAATCCTAGACAACATCATTTAATGGGAATACAAAAAATAGAACAACAACATATCTACTAATGGGTGATCAAGATTTTATAAAACTAAAATAAATTGAAACTATTTTTGATTAACCGTTTTTTGAAAAGAATTATAAAATAAGTTGTAAAGAGTGATAAATTTTTATTTAACTATTTTACTAGAATATTTTTTACATCATATGATTTATTGATGTCATGGATATAGAAAACATGTATTTTATAGTGTAATTAGAATGTTTATAATTGTTCCTAGAAAAAATAGGACTCAATATCTAGGTTTAACATGATTTACATGGGGATATGGAAGAGTTGGAACTGTTAAAGTGTGAGAGGAAGAATTTACTTACTGCAGAATCATACACTCTATCCAAAAAAAATTAATTTATCTTTTTCATTAATTGTGAAAAAGTTATAGATGGTTATTCATAAAATATCAAGAATTATGTATGAAGGATTAATTTTAAGATACATTACATGAAATCACACAAATGTCATATTATCTTGGAATATTTGATCCTCAACACTTTATGTTGCATTCTGCAAAAAAATTTATGTCAAACATTAATGAAATCATACTTATTTCTCAATGATAAATTAATTAATATTATAGAACTAGAATATTTTCCAATCAAGAAATGGAGATTGAAATAATATTATGTGAAATAGTGATTTTCATCCCACCATCATTATTTTATATAACGGTACACCTGATGGTTCAGTTGGTTAGATAGGTTCAACTATGTTGTCCAATCCATTATAGATGGATGTATCCCATTGAATGGTATATGATGATTTTGAAAAGGTGCATCAAGTATCCAAGTAGACCAGAAGGTTTTATTAAAGAACAATATATTGTTATAGAATATGTTAAATGATTTACTATTTTACCTATCAGATATTGATAACAACCATCTCCCAATGTCTTGTAATAGTGGATTCATTCTCGACAAAGGGGTTTTCAGAAGTTATATTGTTATAATTACG
Organism: Viscum album; assembly: GCA_963277665.1. Lineage (NCBI taxonomy): Eukaryota > Viridiplantae > Streptophyta > Magnoliopsida > Santalales > Viscaceae > Viscum > Viscum album. Next base: position 1,756,925,954 of record OY728120.1, on the reverse strand, counting down.
ACAAAATTTTGGGACCAACCTAACATTTATATTTTATATTATAATGTATAGTTTTATATATATGTTTAATCCTAGAAATAAATTCCTGGACTATTAAATCAATAAATTGATGGAGGATATATATCAAATATAGATGATAAACAATTTAAAAGATGGTTCTGAGATCATATTTAAAATGAGTTTTTTGAAAATATGAAATTTATTTGGGGTAGCCTAGAGGTCTAAATGAAAATGTTATATCTTAAAAGAGTTTTTTATTTGATAGTTATACATTCTATACAAAGGAATATGATGAACTCAGTATGATGAAAAATAGCGGATTTACACTTTTGGGGGAAAAGATGTTCATATCTGGTTCCAAGGATATAAATATAATTTCTGAAAATATGTTATATTTTAGTAGGATCATATTGATATAAATGTTGGATTATACAATATTTAAGTCCCTCTTTTCAATTGAAAATGGGTTACTATAGTTGTGTAGGTAAAGTTGATGAAATGGGCCTCATGAAGATGAATTTTAATATGGAAGGTTATAAGGAGAATCAATTCATAATAGAATCACAAGAACTGTTGGAATTTTATGTCTCAGAACCAATAAAAAATAATTTTTCAATGATCTTACTTATAGCTAAAACAAATATAGGGTATGATAAAAATTCAGTTAAGGATAACCCTTTTATTCGTTGATCACAATTATTTCACGATAGTCACAATGTAGCCAATTTCTGGTAAGATAGAGGGGACTATAAAGAGAAGATGTGTATATTTGACAGAGGATCCAAATCCCATCACCCATTAATGAATATAAATGGAGTTAAATGAGTAAGTAATTGTTTTTAAATATATTATGTTTTCCCCCATTATATTATTTTTTCTCTTCTGCATTTACATAATCAAAATGAAATGTTTGATTACTCATACAGAACATGACTTATTCACATGATTATATTACCAATATCAAGTAGAATATATGGATGATACTAAAAATATATAATTATTAGGGGATAAAAAAATGTTTAAGAAGAAAACCCATAATTATATAGCATCACCATGTGGACTAAAATAATTAAGGCATGGAGTAAGGGGTATAAAATCTATGGTTTTATGGAATCAAAGGGGTTAAATGGATAACCCTTAAAAGACAATTTTAATTATTTATATTGCATTAAAAATAAGAATAATTTTTCCAATTGATATAGATTCATTGATCCATGTCCATCCTGTAATAAAGGAAACCCATTTGGATGTTATTAAGTTAATGTTATGATATAATTTCTCAATTTAACTAGAAAATTATATATTGAAGAAATGATTTACCATTCATTGTTCCTTATAGATTACATTTATTTTAGATAATTTAAATAATTAATATATCTTAATGTCCACCAAAAAATACCATAGAGGATTTTGGACACATCATTCCATGATTCATCTCACATATGATTAGGGAAAAGTGAAGCCTCACCAACCAGTTATGTATGCACACATTATAATGTAGGAAACATTGAATGCTTTAATCATTCACCGTGATGAGAAATAAATTTAGGTTCATTATAGTTTGAGATATATTGTTTAAAATTATATATTTTATCCAATTGGATTATAAATTTTCAATTTATTAAAGTGAAATAGGGTTAGAATAACATACAATGTGAATCAAAACTAATTTATCCCAATCAAAAAGAAACAATAGGGTAAACTTCACTAGAGAAGAAAATGTTATGAATATTAAATCAATAGAAATTATTTTATAACTTATGAAACAACAAATGTTCTTTATTTATATATATATTGATCAATCAAAATCCAAAACAACTTCCATCCTATATCATGTGTTATTTAAGGATGTATGTGTGAAGAAAAAAGGAAAACAAGTTCATTAAAACACACAAGTAGTACATGAATCATATGTATGTATGACATAATAGAAATTCATTGTTATTTATAACAATATTAAAAAAATATATTTATTTATTTTTTCATGATTTTTATATAGTATGGACCCAAGAATTGTAAGTTATTATACCTGAAGAGGAACTAATTTCAATTGATTTGAAGTGGCTTGGAAAATATGGTCTCATTAGAGGTGTAGGTTCCAGAGTGTCACCTTGAACATATTTTATGAATATAATGTTTGTAGAAGGTGAATTTGAAATGATGAAATTAATAAATGTTCAAATAGATACTTTGAAATGTATTATTGTATGATTTGGTTTGAATACCAATATATACAAAAGGATAAATGAAAACTAGTAGTGGATAATAGATCAAAACATGATGATTAGTGTGACCCAAATATAATTGAGGCTAGTAATTTCTCAAAACTATATACCTTACCCAAGGTAATCAATTTTTCCATTACACATTCACCAAAAAGTTAATAAAATAACATTTAATAAATTTTTATTACTAAATTTTTGTTGGGTGATGCTGTTACGTGCTTTCTATCTATCAACACCCATACATCGTCATGTTTTGATGGCTATGGTGTATAATATCCTTCGAGACATCCTAAACTGAAAATAACTCCCAAAATATTACATGATAGAGGGGATTAAAGTAGTTCAATAGTCAATAACTATGTTTTGTTCTCCAAATGATTATATTTGTATTAAAACGGTCAAGAATTTGGTTGTAAATTTCGTATCATCATTGTATAATATTAAAAAAAATACATGTGGTTTGTGATTAAATTTTTTTCAAATGAAATACTAGTATTAGTTGATAAAATATTTTATTAAATGAGATATGGTGTTATAGATGGATAAAACAATGGGAAAATATAATTTAAGATGAACACAATAGAGACAATTGACCAAGAGAACCAAAGGTCATTCAAGGTGTTCCATCTCCATACCATTCCAACTATGACATATTTTAATAGTTCATGTTCATGTAGAAACCACATTTAGAGATAGAGTTCTTTCATGCATTATATATAAAGAATATATATTTGGAAATATAAATATAGAAATAATTGATCTAGATAATATAAATTATATAATCAAGATTCAATATATGAGATTCTAAGTTGTGAATACATAAATAATATACATTTCCGTTATTTTTCTATCCAAAAAATCAATCTACCCACTTTATATAAGATAACTACTTTTTACGTTTTTAGGGGTTTTATAACTTTTATTCATAGTAATAACCATGTGATGAATAATTTTTATTTATTAATACCTATATTGTTTACATTCAAGAAAATACAATGCATATGGAAGAAATTTATAAGAAAAAAGGTGATCTATGTGATGAGTTTGAGAAAACAATAGCAGATGATAGACTATTCCTGAGGCATGAAATTTAGTGGTAAAACTCTTTGGATATAATCATATAAAATTTATTTTTTTCATTAATTATTTTTTTCATGGATTCAATGGATGCTTATTAATATAAATTTAGATACCATGAATGCTTATTTTTTGGATCTATTGTGTGGATTTCAAAAAAATCATCAACACATGATATTTTTTGTGAATTTTCAATTTACTATAATCAAAATTTTACTATATTTCAGTAATATATTTATGTTAATGATTTAATAAGCATATTTTTTTATATGGAGTTTAAAAAATATGGGCTAAATCCTAGTATGATATAAGTGACTTATCATAATAAGTCTATGGATTTCTTCATATGGAGAAAATTAAGGTATATAATGAAACCTTAACTATTAAAATAAATTATTAACAATTTCATCATTTTGGGCTATTTTTCTATACTTTTTAAAGAAAGATAACCATAATGATTCTTGACCTACATCAAAAATTTATGAAAAATATCTTATACTATACAATTACTAGAAACCATGAACATGTACTTTAAAAGGTAGTTAAAATTTCATTAAATGGATTTTTAATCACTTTTTCAATATTTTCCAAGTACTACAATGATTCCCTACAATATACATACTCAAAATAAGTAGTAAGTTTTTTAGTGTGGAGTGGGTATTGTATATGGTCTTAGAATGTATTCAGACATCGAATTTAGGTAATTACCTATTATGTATTTCATCTTGTATGGGATATGACATTAGAGATACACTAATAATGTGAAGCACTAATATTGTATTGCTTATATATTATTTGTGATCTATTTCTCAATGATAATTTTATATAGGAAATCTATTTGTTAATTAATAAATTGGTAGAATAAACTGTGTTAGAAAGTATACTAACAACATGAAGAGGTGACTTCCTACATATTTAGTTAATTTTGGGTTCATTTTTTACACTTATTATACTTAATTTCCTTATCATTTTATATGATAATTATTTATTTAATCATATTTGGGAACATGAATAAATTAAATGCTATATAATTTTTTCCTTCATCAAAATCGATGCACTAATGTACTATGATAATACACAAAAATGTGATGATACACTCAAAATGATTAAATTTTACTTATTATTATTCATTGCATTTAAAATTCTTGGTTATCAAATAACAGTTTCATTAGATAAAATTGATTGAATAATTCATTCAAAAATGAAAATTAGTGGTTTAATGTGTAGGAATAAACGTCACCTCAATTAAATACATGGTAAGCTCAGAATGGGCCAATGTTTATGTTTTTAGTTTAAATTCACACGTTAGTTAAAACCAAAAGTCACATGCGCAAAGCAAATGAAACAAATTCATATTTATTTTTGATAATTTAGTAAAATGATCCATGAGTAATTTTTGACATTTTTTAATAAGCTGTACATATATATGATAAACATTGTGATGAATATGACTCAATTTGTGTGTTTTTAGTTTCAAAATTCAATTTTGGGGAAAAAAATTATGTTACTAACTATGAACATTGAAAAAACAGACACAATGGAAGTATTCATTATTAAATCAATCCATTAGTGATTTTTGGAATGTTGGAATAATTCTCACATCATGATGTTGTTTGGTGTGACCAGTATGAATCAAAGTGGGTGTTTTTAATGTAATAGTGTTATTTTTTTAAAACATGTATCACATATCCCAAAGAAGTTCAATGATCATAGATTGGTTTGAAAAATTATGAAATTATTATAAAATTTAAATTTTACTTTTATGAATCAACCAAATGTCAATATGACACCTAATGTGGTAGGTAAGACTATGTATATATATATATGTGTGTGTGTGTGTTTTCGATATAAAAGATCCATTTTTGTTCAAAAAGAACATCACATATCCAAAAAAATAAAAGTATATGATATCATTTCCATATTTTATGAAAATAATCCATAATTTATTTTTCATGTGCAGGAATTAACGGAACCCCAATCCAATACAGATTGTGGTCAGTGTAATATGAACTATGTGATTTCAATATAAGAGTTTCATCTATGTTTAAAACTCATCTCATACCTAAAACCATGTAAATTAGATTTTATTGTATGAAATTTTTTGTAAAATATTCCTTAATTAATTTTTAATGAGCAGGAATTTACCACACATCAATTTGACATCTTATTTGTTCAGTATGTCCCAAAATTCATTTTCAGATATTAAAGGGTCAATTTTGTTTAGAATTCATGTCACATCTCCAGAACTCCGAAAATGAGATCCAATTTTCTTCCAATGTTATGAATGAGATCCCAAATTTATTTTTAATGTGTTGTATTTATCTTCACATCAACCAGACACATGATTTTTTTGGATGACTAGAAGTGTTTGATTTTTTGGATATAAGTTTCATTTTAGTTTAAAACACATATCGGATATCCAAAACCAATCAAAAGATATCATATTATTTCAAAAAATTATAAAAGTCATCTAAAATTTATTTTTTGGATGAATCAAACACAAATAAATCAGATCCTTGATGTAGTAAGTTCTACCATATATTTATTTTTTCAATATTAAAGTGTCTTTTTTGGTTTAAACAAACGTCACATAGACAAAACAGTGAAAAAATTATCATATTATTTTCAATTTTTTGTAAAATAACCCATTATTCATTTTTCATGTGTATAAATTTACTAATTTCCAATCCAACACATTAGGTTATCTGTATAATTAAAAGTATGTGTATTCAAATATAAAATTTACATTTTAGTTTAAATTGCATCGCATGGCTAAAACTAAGAAAAAAGAGTTCATATTATTTCAAACACTAAGAAAAAGAACCATAATTCATTTTTTGATGTAATAATCGAACACACATAAATATGAATCTTGACGCCGTTTTCTTGACTCAAAATGTGAGTTTTCAATATAAAAGTTTCATTTTGTTTAAAAAATTGTGTCACAACCCCAAAAATGAAAAAATGAGGTTATATTGTTTTAGGAAATTATTAAAATGATCAATAATTCATTTTTTGATGTGTTGGAATTTACCTAATATCATGTTGAGTCACAATATGGCAGTTATGACTCACTATGTGTGTGTTTAATACAAAAGTTTTAGTTTAGTTTAAAACATGAATCAAATAGAAAAAACCAATAAAATGAGCACATATTGTTCTCATTTTTTGGGAAATGATGCATAATTCATTTTTGATTTCTATTAATCGACCACACATTTATTTGATACATGTATTGACAATATGATTTAATATGAATGTTTAAAATATAAAGGTGTCATTTTATTCTAAAACATATGTCTTTGTGAAAAACCATGAAAATATGATCATATTGTTTCAGCCACTAGGAAACAATCCATAATTAATTTTTTACATGTAGTTACAAACCTCAGGTCAATCTGATAGATAATGTTTTTAGTATCACATTAGGTTCATATTTTTAATATAAATGTTATATTTTAGTTTAAACCATTCATCACATCACCAAAATAGGAAAATTTGAAAATATTATTTTCAAACATTATAAAAATGATATATAATTCATTTTTATGCATTGGATTTGACTGCATATAAATTTGACCCTTGCTGTGGTTGGTTTGACTCGAAATTTATGTTTTTAATATTGAAGTTCCATTTCATTTTAAAGGAGACATCAAATAGAAAAAATTTACAAAATTATATTGGATTGTTTTAATCATATGGAAAATGGAGTATAATTCATTTCTAATTTTTTATAATTGACCGCATATCAACCTAATATATGATGTGACTCATATGATTCAAAGTACGTATTTCCAATATTATGATTTCATTTTCAATTCTGAAATATGTAACTAGATGAAATGATGAATACTATATCATATTATTTTCAAATGTTATTAAAAAAATTAATTCATTTTTGATGTGATTAAATTGAACAGATATCAATCTAACACTTGATGTTCTCGGTATGACTCAAAGTGCGTGTTTTCAATATATAAGTGAATTTTTTGTTTATAAATGCATCACATAGAAAAAATTGAAAAAATAGGGTAACATAGGTTTAAAAAATGCAGAAAACAATCCAAAATTCATTTTTGATGTCTAGGATTTGGCCTAATTTCAATCGGACTCAAGATGTGGTCAGAATGAAATGAATTTCCTATATCTTATAAAAATGTTCCATATTAGTTTTAAAAGCATTTAACATCACCAAAACCAAGAAAAAAGATAAAATTAATTTAAAACATTATAAAAATGATCTATAATTAATTTTTTATGTATAGGAATGGACCTTATATTAATATGACACACAATGTGGTTGATATGACTTGAAGTGCGTGTTTTAAATAAAAATTCTACTTTAGATCAAAACAAACATAAAAAAAATAATGAAAAATATGATCAAGGACTAATTTCAAACATTATTTAAATAGTCGATAATTCATTTTTTTTCATGAGTGAATTGACCACATGTCAATATATCGCATGATTTTACTAATATGAATCAAAGTTTGTGTTTTCTATATAAATCTTCCATTTTAGTTGAAAACATACATCGCTAGAAAAAAAATCATGCAAACGATCTCAGATTATTTTAAAATATTAAGTCAATGATCCATAATTCATTTGTGACATGTTGAAATTGAGATTCGGTCAATCTAATACATAATGAGTTTAGTAAAACAAGTAGTGTGTGTTTTAAATATACTAGTTCCATTTTAGTTTAAAATGAAAAAACACATAGCAAAAATAGAGTAAAAAGAAAAAAAAATTAAAATAAAATTTTATATAATATTAATTAATTACATTCCTTATAATTTTTATCATATTCTTATTTATTTAATTTTCATAGAGATAATTCTTGACAAAGAAAATGTAATGGTTTGGTGGTTGAAGTATTGTTCTAAAAAAGCAACTGATTCTGAATTGGCTCACCTCCATATTTAGAGTTTTTTTCTACCACAGATGTGAACAAATTCATGATAAGCTAATTTTGAGAAATAGAAATGGTGTGGGATGTAAGAATCTACTACCACATAATTTTATATATGGTTTACCTGGTATGAATCAAATTATATGTTTCTATTTTAAAATTTTAAATTTCTATTTGTTTTATTTCTCCATAGTATTAATAACTAAATAATTTTTCTTTTATATAGGTGTATTAATTTTATCATGTTGGGTTGTTATTTTGGGAAACTAATATCCTGAACAAGGCTCAGGGGATAATAAAAAATGAATATTGATGTTTTTAATGTATGCGTTAAATTGTACATAGTCATGTAATTTGATAAAAATGATTCATTAAATATATATAATTTGATTTTTTTCCTAGTATTTTGGTTGTAAATTTTATTTTTATTAAATTGTATATTTTATTTTTGTATTTTATCCCTCTATTTTCTGATCTAGTGTGCTAAAAGTTTAATATAACTCTATATTAGTATTCCCCTTCATCAGCACTAGTAATAACACTGATAAAATAACACTTTCACATCACTAGAAATATCACTAATAAATGGAATATTTATCAGGGATAAATTAGCATAAAGGACCCCCATTTATAAGCTCTATTTTATCCCTAATAATGTAACCATTTATTAGAACTAAATAAAAGAGATAATAAAGAATAACCTTTGTTTTTTATTTTCTTGAAATCATAAAGGCCTATAAAATTTCAAATTTCTCATATTTTTGGCCCTACTATAGCGCTCTTAAATTCCATATGTGAATTAGTGGAAGACAAAGCCAACTAACCTAGGTTTCACCTGGAAAAATACCATTCATGTATAATTTCCACATCTCTATGACATTGCGCCATTTATCATGGTCCCACATATATGGGGGGATAATCTAATACATCCTCCAAATCCTTTGGACATGTATGATCCGAACGTAGGGAACACCAGTGTGCCTTCATGATTGTACAATTCAATGATAATGGAAGTTCCTCATTTAGACTCCCTGGTAATAGGGGTAATCAAAATGTCCAAAATCATATATTCTCATGGAAATGAGGATCCCAACATTTAGAATGGTAGTATATGTCTTCTCTAATTAGGTGGTGACATTTGTTTCATGAAATGTGAAGACAATCAGATGGAAATCACCCCTTGTTGTCTTTTACCCCACCCACACCCACTCTTCCACCTGTCAAAAGGGAAAATCATTTTGAATACTTTTGTATTTGTCCTATACTTATTCTTGTGGTACATCCCCTACATTTCATACCCTCACGCTTAGCCACCTCTAGATAAAGTAGATTGTGAGAATTTATAGATCTTTTACATAATATTGTTTCTAACATTGAAGATGCAACACATGGGCTTAGAGGTTAGTGGTGATAACATCATCACCATTATCAAAAATCCACCACATGGAAATCCTACTTGTTATAAGACCAAAATAATGTTTCCTCACCCACTAAGGGTCATTTCCCCTAAAATAAGAATATTTATAGGTTTATACTCCAGATGAAGAATCAACTTCAGCCTACCCCATAATTCTAAGACCCACCATTCTAAACTAAGTGGGATTTGAAACATGTCCGAACATAATACATAAGAATAATTATTGAGGATCAAACCTATCACAACAAACACACCTAAATATTTTATAGGTCATATTCCTAGTAGGGTCATAGACAACCTCGAGGGACATTTTATTTATAGGTCTATCTATCGCCATCTTATTGGAAATTATTCCAAGTAAGATTATGACACTATTTGAGAGGTTATATACCTTCCATGCCCCTTTGATTGTTTTATCATAAGTCCCATACTAGATTATTCCATTCCCCTTTCACCTAGATTTCTTTCAATCCAATGAAATTCTACCAACTAAAATGAATATATAAATTATTGACTATACATGATGGATCCACATCTAACTTGTGTAAAATATATATAATATAGCTTCTTCAACATATAATTTCAAAATCATTGGATCTAGAGTACCAACTTAATGGAATATTCTAAACGTTAGATGTAATGATGCGAAAAAATTATATACTAAATTCTCTTTGTGATTGAATTAAATTTTCTATTATGTATTGTGGTTATAGAAATCAAATTCAATTATTTAGTTTTATTATATCCTATAAGATTTAAAATACCATTATGAATCATAACTAATTATAATATATCCATTGAATGGTGATCATATGGTTTGTATAAATATAGGGTTTTCAATAAATCGAATTGAAAAGGGAAAATGAAGTGATGGCCTCATTCAGTAGGATCATACCCTTTATAGCCCATTTATTAGAGCTTCATGGGAGATGTCATCATTTGGATTTTCCCTTGTCCAAACCTTGGATATTATCCAACATCTAAAGAATAATTGAAAGTGGTAACGAGGATAAGTTCAAACTTATTGAGACCATGACCCAAACCAAATACATTAAAGCACCCGATGAAAATATTTCCATCATGCACCTTACCCTTAGGTAGTCTGCTAATGTAATAAAGGTCTATATATCAAGAACCTGATAATATATATAGATATATTTTATTTTCAATACAATAGTTATTTTATTTAATACTTATTATTGTTATTATATACTTGATTTTGATTTTAATTCGATAAAATAAAAATTGTATTTTTGGGTCAAATGTAATTTCAATAAAGAGAATTGAATTTTCAGGTAAAAAATTAAATATGGTATAACTATAAAACGTGAATAATGTCATCATAATTACCCAAAATTGATTAATTAATTATATAAAGTGTATAAAAACAATATATATGTTTCCTATTTAAAATATTTTTTTTTGTAATTTTATTAATCCTATAAAGTCTTTATTAATCCTACTAAACCTATATTATATTTTAATATTTTAAAATCATTCATTTATGAACATGAATCTCTTCCACATCCCAATGGGTAATATTTTAAGGATTTTAGCCCTTGGACTTATTAAATAATGAAAACAAATCATCTTTGAAGGAAGCCATGTGGTAAAAACATTGGAAGGATTTTATTTTCTATTACATTATTATATGGTTTCCAAAACCTATGTTTGGATAATAATAAAGAACTTATATCACTTTTACTTTATAAACCCACCAAATCTCCCCTTCATATTCACTAAAAACACTTTAGCGCATCCTTAATATTCACTACCATCTATATTGTCCTCCTAAGGTTCCCTATGATATCAAGATTCTACTACAATGAATTTTGAATCACATTATCATTGTATTGAACCTTTCTCTCTTATTTACAATAATCACCCTCTTTGTAATTATCCATTTGAATCTTAATTGGTTTTCTTCCAATGAAATTAAAAATATCCCTCTACTTCACAGTTCATGTACTAACAATGAAAGATCATTTTCCATTCTTATTTTAGAATGTACATAATCTGCTACTTTTCTAAAATTTATAATGTAATACTTTCATTACCGACATTATTGAAGGAATATTCTTCATGTTATGCCTTTTATTTTTAATTAATAATTCTGGGATTTGTTTTTACAAATACATATGACTATCCATTTTATTTAAATATGATTATAGTCTCCTTTAATTCTCATTAATCCATTTTATGAATCTATAAGTACTGTCCTTATGTTTCCAAAATATCACTTTGATTTCTTCATGATAGCCCTTTATATTGAGAATAGATTATTTATTTACCCTCATTTTCATTGACCTATAAATACCTATAATAATTTAATTTGGTACTTCTAGGTATGTTTTCTAGAATCCATGATCATAAAAAAATTGACAAAAAATGATTCTATTTTTTATTATCTATGTGGCATACTTTTGCATGTACATGATATGAAAGCTATGGTTGTTCATGAAATTATATATCAGTAAAATACATTAGGTAATGTTTTCTATCATTATAAATCATCCAATATATTAGGGAGTAAACCTAATATATCACTGGAATTTTCCACCATGTTTTTTTTCATAACAACTAGCCTTGACATATATTTATGATGTCATGTTTAAATTTGTTGCCACATTTCCAATGTGGACTTTATGTTACCATGTTATACCATTCCTTATTATTCATTCTTATGTTTATCACCCAATTTATGTCCCATTTATATTACTATTTTATGAAATTTAAAACATTAATTAGGTTATTATTTTTTTTAAACCAGTATGGGATTTATATCTCACCCATTTCATATGTACATCACTAGGTCATCCAATGTTGTTTTAGAGGACTGATGTTTTCTAATAGAATTTTAAGGAAGTTATCAATAATGTTGTTGTATCCCATGAAAATGAAGTTAATATACACAAATAATTATGAATGATACTATACTTCATGATCATATGGGCTGTATCATGTGTATTCTTATGTAATAAATGATTAAATAATGTATAATAAAAACAAGTGATTTCATAGTTGGTTTGAGAGTAATGTTTAGTTATTTTTTGTTATAGGATTAAAAAACTCAATATAATACCTTTGGGATATGACTAAATAGAATAAAACATCCCTATATTTTGTTAAATTATAGAGTAATTGATTTCTAGAAAAATACATCCCTATCTAGAATTTAAAAGGAGATGGGGCTCTATTACATATATACACTGGGGTAACACCAGGAAACACAATATTGATCTAGATTTGATTGGGAACTAGTTGATGGAAACAAGCCTTTCTACACACCTGGTTTGACATTCCCAAGGATATGATTTGATAAATTCCGAAGAAAATTACAAACTATTATTAAGGGAAAAAATTCTCAAAGTAGTTTATGTTATGAAATAGACCACGGATAATATAGATGTAGCCTATAAATTCATACCCTAAGGAATAAATTTCATTTATAAATTATCCTTGTAATTTTATTTTAATCTATTTACTATGTTTAAAAATGATAAAATTATCATCCATATCTCTATTTTAGATAAAGTAAATTTTTAGAAGTAGAATAAATATTCAATTGTAGGATTATCATCCATATTTTTATGAATTCCTTCCTATCACACAAGATTAGTGGAATAATTAAAACCCAACCACAAATAATGAAAGTTGAGATGATGATGTGGATGGAAAATGGGGAAATTATTACATCCTAATTATATAACTCATCATATATCAATATTTGTGGCTTAAATATCCAAATAAACCTTGTAAATCCACATATAGTATAATTTGATGAATTTTTAGGTATCGATTTCCAATCCATACTGAGAGGAAACATAATTTTCTATGATAAAGAAGTCATTATCCATGGCTTGAGTCATTATCCAATTATGTAAAGGTGTAGGGATGAGTACTAATCTTCTATAAAAAAACAAATCTCAAGCACAGTTATTATTTACCTATGAGAAAGAGTATGTAAATCAAAAGATTGAATATAAAGAAAATATTATCCTTGAAGAAATTCCATTTTTTATGGAATATGGTTATGTGTTTCTAGAAATATTTATTATTCATCATGTAATTTCCCAGACCTCTCTAGTTTATTACTTTGTAAAATGTGGTGTTAGAGTTTTTCTTTGAGGTTAAGGTGACATGGGGTGAGTTTGGGTGGACTTTTAAGGGAAACTAAAGGGATATGGTTTTCACACGGGAGGCGCATAGTTTGTCTATACTGTACGGCCAAACCATGTGAGGTTGGTTTTAGAGGTAGTGGCTAATTCACAGTTAGTGCACGGTTTGTTTAACCATGCGGGCTAACCATTCATGGTGTGTTTGGTGAGGCAGTAGGGACCACAAGGTTATAGCACGGTTTGTCTAACCATTCGAGAAAACCGTGCGAGCACCTAAATTAAAACCTCATATTGTGAATCTAACTTGGTTTGCCTCTAAATGGTTCGTTTAAGCACCTAAGTGACCATAACTCGGGATTACCCACCCTTGAGGCCAGGAGAACCTCTCCCAAGCATTTTGGAGGAGATCTGAGGGCTTCTCTTGACGAATCGAAGCTGGTTTTTTGAGGTATGTGATCGTTCTTGGTTGGTTTCTTAGATCTACTTTGATCTACTTCTCCTCTTCTCTCGGTTTCTTAGATCTATGACCGTTATAGGTATATCTACCTTTGTGGATGCCAATTATGGTGAGCTTCGGTCTTGATCTTTCTAGGAGGAGATATCTAAGGCACGTTTTGGAGAATAGACCAGGGTTTCGTGAGCATTCTTCGCCCGTCATGGTTTTCCTCAAAAACCATGAGGTAGCGGAATCTTTGATTCTCTTTCCTTTACGTGCAAATGTATTGTTATCATGTTTAATCCTGTTGGATGACAAATGAATTGACCTAATAAATATTTTGAACCGGATAAAGAAACTGTATCGATCATATGATATTGCCTCGTGTTTTTCTAGATAGTGTGATATCTTTGATGGCTTTTCTTAGCTGTATGTTCTTGATAGAAATCAGTAAAGAACGTAAACTGGGATTAAATGATGATTTTTTTGCTAAAGATAAAGAGGCATGAAAGCTAATCAATTTCTTTTTGTAATTTGATGTTAATAAAATTGACGAAGTAAGAAAGTTTGATCATTTGTGATAGCTTTTTAATTAGGTTTCCCGAATTTGGAACCTAATAATTAAATTTATTAATTCAAGATGGATTAAACAGTTGATTGTTTGATAATACATGGAAGGGTTCTGAGTTACCCTCTTTATTGTTAAAGGGCCAAGAGCCCAATAAATGTGATGATGTTTTCTTTCCTACTGCTTGTGCTGTGATGTGATCCTGGATGGGTGTTGTGATATGTGGGTGCATAGTGGCATTTTGGTTGTGGCATCGGATGATGCCTATAGTGGCGAGATGCATCAGTTTATGCATGTGGGTGTTAGGGGGGACAACAGGGATGATGGGATGGGATGGAAATTATTGTTGAATTCTTACTGATTCTTACTTATTGATTGTCTACTTTACTTCTCCCCACAGCTCAAGGCATCTAGTCTTGCTTACCCTTCTTCCGAAGGAGGTGAAGACGCATGGATATGCCACATGCTTTCCATGTCTAGATTCTCAAGGGAGGATGGGTCTACATTCTTCCTATAGGCTGCAAAGACTCGACGGGTAGTACATCTACTTACCGAGTTGAGCCCCCTTGTGTTTAGTAGCATAAAATGCTTTTCTAGAATTCATGGGAATATGGGAAAGTAATTCTTTAATTAATTTTTGAATAAATGGTGTTAACCCATGGGGTTGGTGTTCATTGAAACATAATGAAGAGGTTGAAAAATGTCGAAGGAGCAGTTGGCTTTGGGTGTATTTGTAACACCCGAGATTTTTATGAGAAATGTTTTGTTTTTATGTTATATACACCATCAAAGGAATCTTTCCCTACACACAACACTAGCTTGTTTTTCTTTACATGCAATCGCGACCTTCCTCGATAGCTTGCGTCATATGCAATACCAAGTTTCACTATACAACAATATGCTATTAAAATATTATTAAAACTAGCCGTTATAAATAGTAATACCCACATTTTGAAATTTAATAAATTTTATCTTTCAAAATGGACTTCATTTTTGGATTTGGAATATCGAAATTATCCTAGTGTGAAATTTTGGTATTTTTCTGAAAACTTTTAATTTTTGATGAATAGTGAAAACAATGGGTTACTATTTAAAAACCGACTTTTCATTTAAATAATTATTTATTTTATTTAAATTTATTTTAGGTGAAAATTGATACATAATACCTATATGAGTTCAATGTAATTCATTGGAGTCATTTTATAATAATTTTAGACATATAAAATTTTTTATTGAACTTTTCACCGTCTTTTACCTACCTCCTAAGAGAATTTGATATAACACATAATTTTAGCGCTTCTCTGAGTGGAATTTCAAAAATCCAAGAGACACGGTTAATATGAAGGAGTAAAATGTGGTTCAATAAGATAAAAGTAATTTTTGGTGAATAGTAACTTTTTAATTTTTTTACCACCGTTAAAAGTAAATAGGGTAATTAAGGGTAAAAATGATATTATTATTACCCTAACACATGTCCTAATTCTATAGGATAAGATTAATTATACCAAAAAAAACCTTACGAATAAAATATGACCATTTAGGTCCACATGGATTAGATTAGGACATTTAATATTACTTTATTTAAAGAATAAGTAAAATAGTTAAAATCAATGTTTAATAAATAAAACATTTTTAATATAGGGTTATACATAAGATAAATTAGACTATAAATATTTATTAGAAAGCTAAAAATCTTTCCTACATAATGGTATTTTATTTATAATTTTTATACTTTACATAATTTAATTTATTTATGACACAATGATGATGCAGTAATTAACTTATTAAGGAAATATTAACATAATTGATATTATAAATACCCAAATAAAATTAATTTGAGACATTTTATGAATTACAATAATTTTATAGGTTAATATGACATGTTAGTATTTATTTACATAATGTTTTTCGATCCAATCATGCTGTTATAGTTTTCACAAAAATCAATTACCAAATAGTGTCAAAATTGACATAAAATAGTTTTTAAAAGAAATATTATATTATTAACTGTTATTTTATTATTAAAAATATAATGTTTCTTCAAATGACTTGTATAAGGTTATATATATTTATTATAAACAACCTGGGGTTCTTTTGGCTTTTTATAGTATGTTTATTAACCTTATAGTGTAAGAAAACAAGAAGACATGGTAAAAGTAAAATTATTTAACTTAAAGTTAAATCAAAATGATAAGTTTAAAATAGAAACCTAAAATTGTCTAAATTATATTGGATGAGAGGAAATAGACCCATCCCAAACTTATCTTCAAAATAAATCAATTTGGAGCTATTAAAAACTGAATATGACTTTATAATAAAATAATATTTTTAGTTTTTCCAAAGGTGCCCCTCTCCTCCCTTATAAAAGGGAACCTCCTCCCTCTATTCCACACACCACATTGAGCCTTCAATCTCGGCGAAACCCTGACAATTTATATTCTCCACATCTCTAGAAACATCCTATAGGTTCTGGTATTCTTCAAATACCATCTTTAGTGCCCCAAGAGGAGGTTAAGAAGAGGCGCTTCAAAGAAGAGGTAATGTCCATTACCGATTCTTTCAACTTTATTTCTTCTTCTACTTCATCTTATTTAGTTGTTTCATTATGATGTAATAACATCAGTATAACTCATATACTGATATGTTATTATATGTATGAAACAACACTATTTCACCATCTATCCATCCTACAGAAAAAGAAATCACCGCGCGTGCGTACGTATGGAATACCATCTCCACGCCGTGGTGTAATCTATTTTCCACAACCACCTTACTTGGATGCGTATAATGGTGTAAGTAATAACTATATATGATTATTTTAAAGTGAAATTGATTCTTAAATATTATACATACACATAAATACAAATCCACGATCATGGGAATGATATCATCGCTCTTGCGTACGTACGGCCTACCATCTCCACGACGTGATGCGACTCGTTCTACAAGATCTTCATTCTATAATGATTATATAAATGAATTTAATGAATAAATATGATATATATTAAAATAATACCATTCTGGAAATGATGTATCTATAACCTAAAATAAGAATAAAAATTTATTCGACAAAACACGCATAAGAACAAAAATCAATAAACACTTGAATAACAAGTAACAATGAAATATTACTAAGAAGAATCTAAGAATATGAACACATATGATATCATAACAATGAGTAAGATTATTGAATAAGTCAATAAGATTATTTAAATCATTATATAGGAGGTTTGGACACGTACGAAGCAAATAGAACCTAAGGTAAGGGAAAATCTCACATTCTCAATTTTTATCCGAGATTGTTTATACTTCAGAATTTAATGGGGAATATTTATCATAAACATCCATGTTTCCTCAATATGTAATATTATTTGTATCCACCTAAAATTTTTTAAATAAAATTTTACCCTTCAGTGTGTTTTTAGTGAAAGATATGAAGGGAATCTTTTGATGTTTTTCGTTTGAGGTACTTTTATACTTTTTCGGCCAAAGTACGAGAAGAATATTTTTTAACTTATACGACATGAATGTATTTTTAGAACATTATTTCCATGAATATTCCTTTACATCTTTTCATATTTATTTTTATTCAACTTATTTTAGTTTAAAATTATATGTCCTGTTAAGAAAGGAAAATGTTTTTGAAGTAGAAAGGATATTTTCCTCAAGAATGGAGTTCAAGCATTCTATAAAAATTATTTTACATCTAAGATAATATAGGGATATGTTTACATCCCTATTTTTACATTTATTTGATTATTTTTTGATGGAATTATATTTTATGAAGTCCTTTTATCTTATATGGATTATGTTATGATGGCATGATGTTTAAGAATCCCATTTTTATTACATGGGTTATGCTTTGATGTATGATTTATTATTTTTTGGCACACATAATAATGGTTTCATTATGAGATTGGTGGGACCTATATCTCCCTTCAATGAATTGGGTAATGATTTATATCTCATGAGATAGAGATGGCTGGAACGGCAGGTTAATCAAGTTCAGTGAAACAGGACTGAAATGGGGAGTGAACTCAGTTCAGAAATGGACTTTGTCTGCTAAGAGAGTCTTGGAAATGAGTCTTGACTACTAAGAAATGATTCTCTATGATTATGTGTGTATGAAACAAATTTTCATGTTTTAGGGTATGATTATTGGGATTACATTTCACTACTATTATTTATCCCATGTTATGAAATTATGATATCTTTTACAGGTTAATATTTCCAAAATTCTATGTTCTGATGAATATGATGTGATTGATATTTCTTTTGTTTACCCTTACTGAGCATTTGAGCTCACCCTTTTCTATGTTTTCTTTCTCCAGGTCAGGAAGAAGGTTATTAAGTAGGATATGCCAAAAGGTACTCTAGATATGATGAAATATATGGGAGACAATATAGATGCTTTATGAACCAGTTGTTTATGTTTCCCAGTTTCTAAAGACACTATACATATACGTTCCTTTCATGGTTTTGTTATATGTTGTAATAAGTGTGATTCAATTTTTAAGCAATAAAAATGTATGTAAATTTTGGGTCGTTATAGTTGGTATCAGATGAAAGGTATATTCAACCTTTAGAAACTAGGATTTTAAATTCTTAGTAAGAACCCTAAGGATAAGTCTATACATAGAACACAATCATAGTGTTTAAGAAATGGACATGAGTAACCTATGATAAGACCTTAATTGTGAAATTTTATTCTTGATTATTTGGTTTTCCTATTATAATTATTATTTCTCACACTATTCTTCTTGGTTTTAGTCAATGTCTGGAACCCGAAGGAACCGTGTTAATGCTGAATGCGATGGGAAATGCAATGATTGTCCCAATGAGCAACCAAACGTTATGGGAGTTGGAATGAAAAATCTTGTAGCCATGCTCACACAACTTTCTCAAGATATGAATCATGCAGGACTTCCAAATGAGCAAAGGAAGGAGCAAAATTCTATTGAATCCTTCATGAGGTAGCGTCCCCCCTCATTCAGTGGGTCTACTGATCCATTAGTGGCTGAAAAATGGATCAGTACCACTGAAAAGATATATTCAGTTCTTAAATGTTATAAACATGATAGAGTCATCTTAGAAGTATATCATTTGGAAGGTGAAACTGATCAATGGTGGAATCATATCAATAATACGAGGCCAAATCATGAAATTGAGTCCATGGAATGGGATGAGTTCAAGAACATATTTTTCAATAAGTAATTCCCCCGTATTCTTAGAACAAAGATGGAGAAGGAGTTTCTTGAACTAAAGCAAAAGGATGATGAATCTGTTGGTACCTATGAAGAAAATTTTACAAGACTTTCAAGGTACGCTTCTGGGATTATTATCCAACCTGAGAGTAAGATCGATCGATTCTTTAGTGGCTTAAAACCCAGTCATCGAGGGGCGTTAGCCATAAGGAACATCAATAGCTACGAGGAAATCGTTCGATGTGCTCTCAAGGTTGAGATGGAGATTGGAGTAACCCATCAGTCATAGGGGTTTGAAAAGAAGAGGAAAATGGAATTCAAAGGGAAATCTAATGAGAACAATGAAAATAAGATGAGTTTTCCCTTATTCTGAATATGTGGAAAGAAACATGGAGGGAGTTGTCTTAAATGGACAAGTAAATCTTTCAAATGTGGAAAAGAATGTCATCGGGAATTTGAATGCCGCAATGATGGGAAGAAGATGTCTAGTGATGCGAACAAAGAAAAGGCTACACAGAGTGCAACTCATACACTTCAATGTCACAAGTGTAAGGAAATGGTGAATTATTCTAATCAATGACCTAATCCAAGGGTTGTTGATGATGATCGACGTCAACAAACTCTTAAGGCTAAAGACAAAGGAAAGTCACATGAAATTTCTATCAGCAATGTAGAGTACGATAACGAAGTGGTGAAAGGTACACTTACCATCCACTCTAAAGCATCAAATGTTTTATTTGATTCTGGATCCACCCACTCTTTTATTTCTGAAGAATTTTCTAAGGTCATCGCCATATTAATTCAACAGTTAGATATTCAGTTAGCTGTGACAACCCCTAATGGAACAACAGTCGCATCAAAAGTTTAAAATTCATCTCCGATTGAAGTTTGTGGGAATGTGCTTCTTGAAAATCATGTGATCCTTACTATAGTGGAATTTTATATGATTCTTGGAATGTATTGGCTTTCTTTATATGGAGCTCAAATCAATTTCCAAATAATGGAATTCACATTTCATATTCCAGATCAATCTATGATCGTCTATCGATGGAAGGATAAACATAACCTTCCAGTGGAAATTTCTTCCATCTTATGGGTCTTGATTCCACTAAATGAAGGTTATTTATCTCAAATGGTTGCTGAGAAACTCACGATTAAGAATATTCCCATTCTACGAGAGTTTGATGATGTCCTTCCGGAGGAATTGCCGGGTCTTCCACCGAATCGTGAAGTTGAGTTTTCAATAGAACTTGTACCAGGTGATTTTCCTATTTCAAAGACACCTAATAGAATGGCCGCAATTGAGTTGTAGGAATTGAAGAAGAAACTCCAAGATAATCTTGATAAGGTATTCATACACCTTAGTGCGTCACCTTGGGGAGCACCTGTTCTATTTGTTATGAAGAAAGATGGATCAATGAGACTATGCATTGATTATCGAGAACTTAACAAGATCACTATCAAGAAAAAATATCCTCTCCCACACATTGATGACTTATTAGACAAACTAAGTGGAGCTCAATAATTTTCCAAGATTGATCTTCGTTCAGGGTATCATCAATTAAGGGTCATAAGGGAGGATATACCAAAGACGGATTTCTGTACAATGTATAGACACTATGAATTTATAGTGATGCCATTTGGTCTTACTAATGCCCCAGCTATCTTCATGGATCTAATGAATAGAGTCTTTAGAGACTATCATGATCAGTTTGTGGTAGTCTGTATAGATGATATTCTTGTCCATTCAAAGAGAAAGGAAGAACATGAAGATCACTTGATAATTGTATTGAAGACCCTGAGAAAGGAGAAGATTTATGACAAATTTACCAAGTGTGAATTTTGGATTCAAAAAGTTTCATATTTGGGTCACATAATCTCAAAAGAAGGGATATCTGTGGATCCAGCAAAAATAGAGGTTATTGAAAGATGGTCGAGACCAACAACAGTAACTGAGATCCGAAGTTTTTTGGTTTGGCTGGATATTATCGACGTTTTGTGAATGATTTTTCATGATTATCTAATCCACTCACCAGGTTGACTTGAAAAGGATTTAATTTATTTTGGACGGAGGAGTGTGAAGAGAATTTTAAGGAGTTAAAAAGAAGGTTATCCAGTGCACCTGTGCTCACACTGCCTTGTAGTGGAGAAAGGTTTGTGATCTATAGTGATGCATCCAAGAAGTGATTGGGGTGTGTTCTCATGCAAAATGATATGGTTATAGCTTTTGCGTCACGACAGTTGAAAATCCATGAGAAAAATTACCCAACCCATGATTTGGAGTTAGCTGCGGTAATCTTTGCATTAAAGATTTGGAGGCATTATCTTTATGGTGAAAGGTGTGATATTTATACTGATCACAAAAGTTTAAAGTATATTTTCACACAAAAGGATATGAATATGAACCAAAGAAGATGGTTGGAGTTGATTAAGGATTATGACTGCTCAATTTATTAGCACCTAGGGAAAGAAAACAAGGTGGCAGTTGCATTAAGTCGACAGGACCATGCTAGCCTATCCATGATGAGGATCACAAAATATCCAATATTTATGGATTTACAAATGATGGATCTTGTAATTATAATAAAAGGTGAAAAATCATATCTTTCTCCAATTAATGTTCAACCATCTATACTTGTGATGATTAAAGAGGGACAAAGAGAAGATGTAGAGTTACAAAAGAAGGTGAGAATGATCCGGAATTCAACCTTGATTGTTATGGGATAATAAAGTTCAGGAATCGGGTTTCTGTTCCTCCCATCCCAGAATTAAAGAAGGATCTGATGGATAAGGCTCATAGTTCTTCATTCTCTATTCATCCTGGAAGCACGAAGATATATAGGGACCTGAAAGTGTACTTCTGGTGGCATGGCATGAAAAGAGATGTTGCTGAATATGTCTCTCAATGCTTGGTTTGACAACAAGATAAAGCTGAGAGACAGAATTCTAAGTGAATGTTACAACCATTACCCATACCTGAATGGAAATGGGAAAACATAACTATGGACTTTGTCACTAGACTTCCTAAAACATCCAAAGGCAATAATGCTATCTCGGTCATACTTGATCGTCTTACAAAGTCTGCACACTTCATTGCTATTAGAGAGGATTTCTCTCAGGACCAACTTGCCATGATATATGTAAAGGAAGTGGTAAGATTTCATGGAGTACCACTTTCCATTATATCTGATCGGGATCTGAGGTTTACCTCAAAGTTCTGGTGAATTCTTCAGCATACTCTGGATACAGAGTTGAGTTTCAGCACTACTTATCATCCTCAAACAGACGGTCAGCCTGAGAGAACAATTCAAACTATATAAGATATGTTAAGAGCTTGCTCTATGGATTTAAAAGGTGGTTGGGATCAACACCTACATTTGGTGGAATTTTCTTATAATAATAGCTTTCACTCCAGTATTTAGAGGGCTCTTTATGAATCTCTCTATGGAAAGAAATTCAAAACTCCAACTTGCTGGGATGAAGTTGGGGAAAGAAAGCTATTAGGACCTGATCTTGTTGATGAGATGGCAGAAAAGGTTAGATCTATTCCACAACACATTAGAGCAGCTCAGAGTCGATAATAAATTTATGCCAATAACAAAAGAATAGACCTAGATTTTGAAATGGGTGATAAAGTGTTCTTATGAATATCTCCTTGGAAGAGTGTAATGATATTTGGAAAGAAGGGAAAGCTGAGCCCCAGGTATATCGGTCCTTTCGAAGTTCTGGATCGTGTTGGGAAGGTAGATTACCGATTGGTGCTTCCACCGAATCTCTCTCAAATTCATGATGTGTTCCATGTATCTCTCCTAAAAAAGTACATACCCGATCCATCACATGTACTCAGCTCAAAAGTTGAACCGCTAGAGCAAGATCATTCTTATGAGGAACAACAAATAGAGATTCTGGATCGTAGCGAAAAAGTCCTACGGAACAAGACCACTCGCTTGGTGAATGTTTTATGGAGTAACCACCAATTATAAAAAGCTATATGGGAGCTTTAGGATATGATGAGGGAGAGGTATCCTCATATGTTTGTTACAAAGTGACGAATTTTGAGGGCGAAATTCATTTTAAGGGGGGTAGAATGTAACACCCGAGATTCTTACGAGAAATGTTTTGTTTTTATGTTATATACACCATCAAAGGAATTTTTCACTACACACAAAACTAACTTGTCTTTCTTTACACGCAATCGTGACCATCCTCAATAGCTTGGGTCGTACGCAATACCGAGTTTCACTACACAACGATATGCTTTTAAAATATTACTAAAACTAGCTATTATGAATAGTAATACCCACTTTTTGAAATTTTATAAATTTTATCATTCAATATGGACTTTGTTTTTGGATTTGGAATATCGAAAATAGCCTAGGGTGAAATTTCAGTACTTTTCTGAAAACATTCAATTTTTGATGAATAGTGAAAACCCTGGGTTACTATTTAAAAACTGACTTTTTATTTAAATAATTATTTATTTTATTTAAATTTATTTTATTTTAAAATTGATACATAAAACCTATATAAGTTCAATGTAATTCATTGGAGTCATTTTATAATAATTGTAGACATATAATTTTTTTTTGAACTTATCACCGTCTTTAACCCACCTCCTAGGAAAATTTGAAAATTTATATAGAACATAATTTTACCATTTCTATGAGTGGAATTTCTAAAATAAAAGAGAGACTATTAATATCAAGGTGTAAAATTTGGTTCAATAAGATAAAAATATTTTTTTTGTGAATAGTAACATTTTACTTTTTTTACCACAGTTAAAAGTAAATAGGGTAATTAAGGGTAAAAATGATATTATTATTGCCCTAACACATGTCCTAATTCTATTGGATAATATTAATTCGACCCAAAACAACCTTAGTAATAACATATGACCATTTAGGTCCACTTGGATTAGATTAGAACATTTAATATTATTTTATTTAAAGAATAGTTAAAATAGTTAAAATCAAAGTTTAATAACTAAAACATTTTTAATATAGGGTTATACACAAGATCAATTCGACTATAAATATTCCTTATAAAGCTAAAAATATTTCCTACATAATGGTATATGTTTTATAATTTTTAGACTTTATATAATTTAATTTATTTTTGACACAATGATGATTCAGTAATTACCTTATTCAGGAAATATTAACATAATTGATATTATAAATACCAAAATAAATTTAATTTAGACCCTTTATGAATTAAACTAATTTTATAGGTTAATATGACATGTTATTAGTGATTTAATTAACTTTTTTCTTACTAATCATTCTGTTATGATTTTCAAAAAAATCAATTACCAAATAGTGCCAAAATTGACATAAAATGGGTTATAAAAGAAATATAATATTATTAATTGTTATTTTATTCATTAAAATATAAGTTTAGGCCAAATGACATATATAAGGTTATATATATTAATAATAAAAAACTTCGGGTTTTTTTGGCTTTTTATATTATGTTTATGAACATTATAGTGTAATAAAACAAGAAGACACGGTAAAAGTAAAATTATTTAACTTAATGTTAAATCTAATTGATAATGTTAAAATATAAACCTAAACTTTTATAAATTCTATTGTATGAGATTATTTAGACCCATCCCCACCTT
The DNA here is from genome assembly GCA_963277665.1 of Viscum album. NCBI lineage: Eukaryota > Viridiplantae > Streptophyta > Magnoliopsida > Santalales > Viscaceae > Viscum > Viscum album. Next base: position 1,756,900,371 of record OY728120.1, on the reverse strand, counting down.
AGAATCAAAATAAATCAATTTGGAGCTATTGAAAACCATATATGACTTTATAATAAAAAAATATTTTTAGTTTTTCCAAAGGTTCCCCTCTCCTCCCTTATAAAAGGGCACCTCATCCCTCTATTACTCACACCACATTGAGCCTTCAAGCTCTCCCAAACCCTGAACATTTCTCTTCTCCACTTCCCTATAAACATCCTAGAGGTCCTGGTCTTCTTAAAAGACCATCTTTAGTGCCTGAAGAGGAGGTTAAGAAGAGGCGCTTCAAAGAAGAGGTATTGTCTGTTACCGATTCTTTCAACTTTATTTCTTCTTCTACTTCTTCTTATTTAGTTGTTTCATTATGAAGTAATAACATCAGTATCAAATATATACTTATATGTTATTATAATTATTAAAAAACCCCATTTCACCCTCTATCCATCCTAGGGAAAATGAAATCACCGCGCGTGCGTATGTACGGAATACCGTCTCCACGTCGTGGTGTAATCTATTTTCCACCACCACCTTACTTGGATGGGTATAATGGTGTAAAGAATAAATATATATGATTATTGTAATGTTATATTGATTCTTAAATAGTATACATACACTTCAATACAATTACTCGATCATGGGAATGATATCATCGCTCGTGCGTATGTATGGCCTACCATCTCCACGATGTGATGCAACTCATTCTACATGATCTTCATTGCATAATAATTATATAAATGAACTGACTGAATAAATATGATATATATTACTCTAATACCATTCTGGAAATGATTTATATATAACCTAATGGAAGAATAAAAATTTATTCGACAAAACATGTATAAGAACAAAAAGCAATAAACACCCGAATAACAAGTAACAATGAAATATTACTAATAAGTAGCTACGAATATGAACACATATGATATCATACCAATGAGTACGATTCAGGAATAAGTTATTAACATTATTTAAATCATTATACAGGAGGTTCGGACACGTACTAAGAAAATCGGACCTAAGGTAAGTGAAAATATTACTATCCCAATTTTTATCCGAGATTGTTTATAATTCAGAATTTACTGGGGAATATTTGTAACACCCCAAGCTTCCACTGTACGTTTCCCTTCGAATAATGCAATAGCATGTGTTGTACACAACCTCGAGCCCTAACACACACCACAACTAATTAAACTAGCCGTTGTGAATAGTAATACCTACTTTTTGAAATATTATAAATTTTATTTATCAAAACGGACTTCATTTTTGGATTCGGAATATTGAAATTATCCTATGTTGAATTTTTGGTATTTTTCTGAGAACTTCTAAATTTTTATGAATAGTGAAAAATACTTAAAAACAACTTTTTTAATCAAAATAATTTATAGTGATAAATTATAATATTTAGTGGTTTTAAAGTATAATTAGAATATATTTTTACCATTTTATCCAATGGTGGTCATTAGAATTAATTTAACATTGAAATTGGACATAAACAATTGCCAAACTTTTGATATAAATTGTTTCTTAAAAACACGCTATTTGTTGTAACAGCGGGAATTAATTATAAAATTAATTAATACAACTTATATGTTTGGAATTTTGTAAAATAGACATCATTTTTGAATTCGGAATATCAATTATAGCTTAGGGTGAAATTTTGGCCTTATTCTGAAAAACTTCAATTTTTGATGAATAGTGAAACCACTAAGTGGTTGTTAAATAACTGATTTTTCGTTTAAATGAAATATTACCACTTCTGTGATTTGATTTTCAAAAATCCGACATACATGGTTGTCATTAAGAAGTAAAATGTGGTTCAATGAGATTACAATAATTTTTTGGTGAATAGTAACTTTTAAGTTCTTAATCGCGATTAGAGTTAATTAGTGTAGTTTTAGGTAAAAACAATATTTTTATAATATGAGATGAGCATGACACTTGTCCTACTCCTATTGGATGAGTCATGGCCGACCAAGACAACCCATGGGTCAACTTGGGGACCCCATGGAGCCACTTTAGTTAGAAAATGACATAAACACCTTTTATTTAATGTTAAAGTAAAAAATGACACAAACATAAAATGTTTTACTAAAACAATTTTTAAGTGGGGTTAAACAAGTCCAAATTTTGGATATAAATATTAATTGGAAAGATAAAAAGATTTCCTACATCATAGTAGTTTTTTTTATAATTTTTAGACATTAAATAAATTAAATTATTTATGACATAATTATGATGCAGCGATGACCTCATTATTTAACGATTTAAATAAAATGAGAAGATAATGAAAAATCCAAGGCTTACACTTGTCCAAAGCCTATTGTATGAGAAGATTTAGAAACCTTATCACCTTATCCTCGAATTATATAAGTGTGGGACCTTTGGAATCCTAAAAGCATTGTGAAATAATGTAACATTTCAATCTTTCCAAAAGTGCCCCTCCTCTCCTCTTATAAAAGGCCCCCACCTCTACCACCTTATTCACACTTCCAAGCCTTTTGGTTCGGCCAACCCCTGCCCAAATACTCTCCCAACTTCTCTCCCTTCATCCTAGAAGCTTTACTTTATTCAGAAAGCCATCCTAAGGAGTCCTTTTGATCAAATCAAAAGGAAGAAGCTGAAGAAGAGGTAACATTTTCATCACCCTCTTTCAAGTTTCTTTCTTCTTCCACTCCCTCTTTGTTTATTATTTCAATTCTGAAATTATAACTCCAGTATCTTCTATATACTGTGATGTTATTATAAATATGGAACAACCATATTCAGTATTCTACCCATCATTTGAATGACATGTCACCATACGTGCGTACGTACGACTTACCATCTCCACGTCGTGGTGTAATTGTTATTCAATATATTATTATTTAGATGGGTATAATAATGATATTTAATTCATGTAAATAATAAATATAACATGATAATGATTCTGTATATATGATATACTATCCAATTATATATTATTTAAATATCAAAATAATGATATTGTCGCTCGTGCGTACGTACGGACTACCGTCTCCACGAACGCGATGAGATTCATTCTCCGTCGTATCCATTCAAGTATAATTATCATTTGATGATTTAAAAATAATGTTTAAGGACATGATATCATTCTGGATATTAATAAGATACAACCTATCCATGAAAAACACGACTTACGTAACAAAACATATAAAAGAAAACGAGTAAGTTAACACCCGAAACACCGATAAATCTAAGATATTGTTAACAAAGCAATGTTAAAAGATCATATATGATATCATATGAATGTATATGATTTTTGTATAATTTAATAACAATTATTTCACCATTATATAGGAGGTTAACCTACCCCAACCAAGGAAAAGTACAAGGTAAGGTTTTACTTCACAACCTCTTCATTATCCAAGGTTGTTTATACATAATTATCTACTGGGACCTCGTTATCATCCACATCCATGTTTCTTCAAAATGTATTTCAAAACATTTTTATTATTTACAAGGATATGGGTTAAAGTCATTTATACCCTTTTCGACTTTTATAAGAGGAATCTTTCTGCCGTTATAAAATCTTCAAAGCTTTCCTTACAAGCTTATAAGAATATTTTCAAGAAAATGTTTTGTTTTATATGGCTCTTAAATGATTTCAAAAATAGAAAGTGATATTTCTCTAAAAAGTGTTTTGATTTCATCTATGTCAACATCCTTTGATGGATTTTACGCTTATTTGAAGTTGATTTATTATAATACAAAACTTCTATATTGTATTGAAGGTTTTGTGATATGTTTGACTGTGGATGTGTTATTTTATACGATTCATAGTTTATGGTGAAATTATTGACATTTTGTATGCTAGTTTTATTACGAATGTTTATGTTATGTTTAAACCTTTTCACATGGGAACGCATTGGACTTAATATGTGACGGGTGGAGCCCGCTATAGCTCCTCGATGCATCGGTAGGTCTCATGAGACAAACTAGTGTCTTGGCACAAGGCCTTGACAAAATCTTATTTGTAGTCTTGGCACGAGGCCTTGGCTATGTGGTTATGATAGTCTGGCATTATGCATTCCAACATTATGAAAGTGGTTAGTGATTTTGCATGTGATTATTCGATTAGTAGAATATCCATGTGAATGAGTATATGGCATTATTTCATTTTACTTTTGCCATATTATGTTGATGTTCAAGTTTAAAAGTCTTTTGTTTTAGTTATACATTGCCTTAAATGCTTATGTTTTCTTATAAAAGCTTCCGCAATATTGTTATCCTTACTGAGCATCTGAGCTCACCCCTTTCAATGTTTTAATATTTTCCAGGATGTGAAGAAGAGTATTATGACTGACTTGCAAGAATAGTCAGTGAGGATATGAGTGTGGACTATGAAGACCATGTTATTGTAGTTTGTTTAATTTTTGATGTAATGAAAGAATTATGAATGTATCTAGTGTTTCCAAGGCTACTAAACTAATCGGTCTTTTGAGACTTGATCTTTTGTGATCATGCCAATGTTACGAAGTAATGCACCGACTCTGGGTAGCTGGGGTCGGGGCGTTACAGTTGGTATCAGAGGAAGTTTAGTACAAACATTGGAAGCTAGATTTAGATAAACTCTGATTAGAGCACATAGACCTAAGATGAACTTTGAGTATTAGTATAGAAGAACTTCCTAGAATTTTGGTATTGTAGAGATTTTGTGAGTTTTCCGAGAAATACATCCCTGTCTGGATACGAGCAGGTAGAGGCGGCTCTGGCACAGATGTTCCTAGGGGTAAAACCCGAAAACACCGCTTTGAGCTAGACTCGAACGGGAACTGGTGCACGACAACGGGCCTTGCTGCACTCTTGGTTACGACACTCCCGGGGGATATGCTTAGGATAACTCTCATTTTCATTAAAAATCATTATGAAGGGTTTATGAGTATATACTTCCTCAAAGAAAACATTTTTATGATTATGGATTATATCCATAAATAGTTCAATTTATGTTAAGTGTTTTATAAGTATGAGATTATGTATTTTGATTCATAAACTAATCTAGTTTATGCCATTGTTTAGAAATGGCGCCTAGTGGAAGAAATGGAAACCGTATCAATGCACACACTCCATGTAGGGATTGCCCTCCTGCTCAAGATAATTATAGTGGGGCTGGTGATGCAACTGGGGCCGATCAGCTAATCACCATACTGGGACAACTTACTCAGGTTATGAATAATAACCTTACCTGTATGGAGCACCCTGATCCACAGCGTGGAGGATCAATGTTAGATCGATTCATGAGGCAACAACCACCAACGTTCAATGGGAGTACAAATCCCTTAGTAGCCAAGCAATGGATAAATTCCCTAGAGAAAATATTTCAGGCTTTGGGGAGCAGTGAAAGGGAAAAAGTTATCATGGCAGTTTACCGCCTCACTGGAGATGCCGATCAATGGTGGTCACTAATTCAAAACACAAAGGAAGAGGATGAATTAAAAAACATGGAATGGCAGGAGTTCAAAGAACTGTTCTTAGAAAAATACTTTCCTCGAGACCATCGAGCGGATATGGAAAGGCAATTTCTGAGTCTGAGGCAGAAGGAGGATGAGAATGTCGCAAAGTATGAGGCTAACATTACAAGGTTAGCAAGGTATGCTACAGATTACATACGTAACCCAAGAAGTAAGACTGATCGTTTCTTTGATGGGTTGAAACCATTTCTCCGTCGATCTTTAGTATCCCAAACCTTCTCTTCATACGAAGGTATTGTCGCGTGCGCTATCAAGACAGAAAAGGAATTCTCTAAGTCTTATGACTTTAAAGGAACGTAAGAGAAGAAGAGACCTGCTGATCAATCTGGGAATGGAAATAAAGGGAAGAAGGGAAAGGTTGAATATCCATCTTGTGGAAAATGCGGGAAGAAACATCCTGGTACTTGCTTGAAGGGAATGGGAGTCTGTTACAAGTGTGGTGAAAAAGGCCACCAAGCTCATGATTGCAAGGGGAAGAAGGAAGCTACCAACGTTCAGTGCTACAATTGCAGGGAGATGGGGCATTATGCAAATGAATGTCCTAAGCGTCAGGAGAACTTACCTCAGAAAAGGCCAAGGGATCAAGGCCAGGCTTATGCTATCACTACTGCTGAGGTAGAAGCTCCGAAAGACGTGGTGGCAGGTAATTTAATGGTTTCCTCAAGTTTAGAAAATGCATTATTTGATTCTGGATCATCTCATTGCTTCATATCTTCCCAGTTTTCTAAGAAAATTAGATATTTCCAATTTGATTTAACAAGGGAGTTGTCGGTCAAAACCCCTAAGGGAAGTATTGTTGCAACAAAGTTTTGTCGATTAGTTCCCATTAGAGCACCTAAATGTTCTTTACCTGCTGATCTCATCGTCATACCCATGATTGAATTTGATATAATCCTCGGTATGGATTGGTTGTTGGACCATGATGCAAAAATTTATTGTAAGAGGAAAGAGGTTACGATTCGTGATGATGATGATAAGGAACACCTTATCTTTAGAGCCGAATCGTCACCACATAATTCTTATCTAGATCCACCCCCAGTAGCTCAACTAAATTCAATCATTGGGGAGGAAGAGAAGGAAATTACTGAGGATGAGGAAAGGAATATTCAAATAGAGGATGTACCTATTGTGAGAGAATATGTTGATGTGTTTCCGGAAGATTTACCTGGACATCCTCCAGAATGAGAAGTTGAGTTTTCCATTGATTTAATTCCTGGATCAAGGCCCATATCGAAGACCCCTTATAGAATGGCCATTGTGGAATTAGTTGAACTAAAGAAACAACTAGAGTAATTGAGTAATAAGGGATTTATTCGCCCTAGTGTTTCTCCTTGGGGAGCCCCTGTTCTTTTTGTTAAGAAGAAAGATGGATCTATGAGGTTGTGCATTGATTATAGGGAGATCAATGCTATAACAATAAAGAATAAGTATCCCCTACCTCGCATTGATGATTTGTTTGACCAACTGCATGGAGCTCAATACTTTTCAAATATTGACCTTCGGTCTGGATACCATCAGTTGTGTGTGAAGAAGGAAGACGTTCCAAAGACAGCATTTCGAACAAGGTACGGGCATTACGAGTTTACAGTAATGCCTTTTGGATTGACTAATGCACACTCTGTTTTCATGGATCTAATGAATAGAGTTTTCAAGGAATATCTTGATGACTTTTTAGTGGTATTTATTGATGATATCTTGGTATACTCCAAAAGCCACGAAGATCATGAAAATCACCTACGCATTATCCTGAAGACTCTTAGAAGACATGAATTATATGGGAAATTTAGAAAGTGTGAATTCTGGCTTCATGAGATTTCTTTTCTTGGCCATATTGTCTCTAAGGATGGAATTTCCGTTGATCCTTCTAAAACCAAGGCAATCCAAGAATGGCCAGCACCGACAAGTATAACTGAGGTACGCAGTTTTATTGGTTTAGCAGGTTATTATCGACGTTTCGTCCAGAATTTTGCCAGACTGGCTAACCCATTGACGAAGCTCACACGTAAAGGGATTAAATTTGTCTGGACAAAAGAGTGTGAAGAATGTTTTGAAGAACTAAAGATAAGATTAGTCAATTCCCCTGTATTGACTCTACCATCGGGGAATGATGGGTTTGTTATTTATAGTGATGCATCGAAGAAAGGACTCGGTTGTGTCCTTATGCAGAATGATAAGGTCATTGCCTATGCATCACGACAGCTAAAAATTCATGATTAAAACTATCCTACTCATGATCTTGAGTTAGAAGCTGTGATCTTTGCTTTAAAGACATGGAGACATTACCTCTATGGTGAAAAATGTGAGATTTATACTGATCACAAGAGTTTGAAGTATATTTTCACACAAAAAGAACTCAACATGAGGCAAAGGTGATGGCTTGAACTACTCAAGGATTATGATTGCACGATACATTACCACCCGGGGAAGGCAAACAAGGTGGAAGATGCTTTGAGTAGAAAAGACCATGGAGTTTTGAATGTGATGAGAATTGAAAGAGATCCAATTTTCTTGGATCTAGTGAAGATGGACATGAGAATAACTAGGGAAGGTGAAACATCAATGCTTTTTCAAATGGTTGTGAAACCATCATTACTAGAAAGGATTAAGAGCTCTCAGACCAATGATGAAGAATTTCAGAAGAAGATTAAAGGTGTGAATGATGGAAGATTGAGGGACTTTGTGTATAAGGATGGAATTTTGAAATTCGGGAAGAGACTTTGTGTTCCCGATATACCTGATCTAAAAAGGGAATTGCTGGATGATGCTCATAGTTCCAACTTCTCTATACACCCTGGGAGCAACAAAATGTATAGGGATTTGAAGGAACATTTTTGGTGGGACAATATGAAGAGGGAGATTGCTGATTTTGTGTCGAGGTGTATGGTTTGTCAACAAGTGAAAACTGGAAGGCAACATCCTGGTGGAGTATTGCAACCTCTTCCCATACCTGAGTGGAAATGGGATAATATTACGATGGACTTTGTCATGGGACTACCAAAGACTCCTAGAAGGAATGATGCAATATGGGTCATTGTTGATCGACTTACTAAGCCAGCACATTTTCTGGCTATACGGGAGGATCTACCACTTGAACGTCTAGAATGACTATATATTAATGAAGTTGTAAGACTTCATGGAGTACCCCTATCGATTGTTTCTGATCGTGATCCTCGTTTTACTTCAAGATTCTGGAAAAGTCTTCAAAAGGCCTTGGATACTGAACTTCGTTTGAGCACTGCCTATCACCCTCAAACAGATGGACAATCAGAACGGACTATTCAAACCTTAGAAGACATGTTGAGATCATGCTCTCTTGACTTTCAGGGTATGTGGGATCAATATTTACCACTGGTAGAATTTTCCTATAACAATAGCTTCCAATCAAGCATTCAGATGGCACCTTATGAAGCGTTATACGGAAAGAGATGTCGTACACCAACCTGTTGGGATGACGTTGGTGAAAGAAAACTTGTGGGACCAGAACTGGTGGAAGAAACAATGGAAAAGGTGAATGTAATCCAAAACCACATCAAATCAGCTCAAAGTAGGCAGAAGAGCTATGCCGATAACAGAAGAAAGGTTTTGGAATTTCAGGTGGGAGATCATGTTTTCCTAAAGGTATCTCCATGGAAGGGAGTTATACGTTTTGGTAAGAAGGGTAAGTTGAGTCCCAGATACATCGGACCTTTCGAAATTCTAGATCGTATTGGGGCTGTAGCTTATCGTTTGGCGATGCCGCCAAATCTCTCCAAAGTTCACGATGTTTTCCACGTATCTCTATTGAGGAAATACATGCCTGACCCAACTCATGTACTCAACTATGAGGAATTAGAACTGGAACCCGATCTTTCCTATTGTGAAGAGCCCGTTAGGATTCTTGATGTGAGGGAGCAGGTGCTGAGAAACCGGACGACTCGTCTGGTGAAGGTTTTGTGGAGAAATCATAAAATGGAAGAGGCAACGTGGGAACCTGAGGAATTTATGATGAAAAACCACCCAAGTCTTTTTATGCAGTAATACCCTAGAAATTGCGAGGACGCAATTATTTGAAGGAGGGGAGAATGTAACACCCCAAGCTTCCACTGTACGTTTCCCTTCGAATAATGCAATAGCGTGTGTTGTACGCAACCTCGAGCCCTAACACACACCACAACTAATTAAACTCGCCGTTGTGAATAGTAATACCTACTTTTTGAAATATTATAAATTTTATTTATCAAAATGGACTTCATTTTTTGATTCGGAATATTGAAATTAGCCTATGTTGAATTTTTGGTATTTTTCTGAGAACTTCTAAATTTTTATGAATAGTGAAAAATACTTAAAAACAACTTTTTTAATCAAAATAATTTATAGTGATAAATTATAATATTTAGTGGTTTTAAAGTATAATTAGAATATATTTTTACCATTTTATCCAATGGTGGTCATTAGAATTAATTTAACATTGAAATTGGACATAAACAATTGCCAAACTTTTGATATAAATTGTTTCTTAAAAACACGCTATTTGTTGTAATAGCGGGAATTAATTATAAAATTAATTAATACAACTTATATGTTTGGAATTTTTTAAAATAGACATCATTTTTGAATTCGGAATATCAATTATAGCTTAGGGTGAAATTTTGGCCTTATTCTGAAAAACTTCAATTTTTGATGAATAGTGAAACCACTAAGTGGTTGTTAAATAACTGATTTTTCGTTTAAATGAAATATTACCACTTCTGTGATTTGATTTTCAAAAATCCGACATACATGGTTGTCATTAAGAATTAAAATGTGGTTCAATGAGATTAAAATAATTTTTTGGTGAATAGTAACTTTTAAGTTCTTAATCGCGATTAGAGTTAATTAGTGTAGTTTAAGGTAAAAACAATATTTTTATAATATGAGATGAGCATGAAACTTGTCCTAATCCTATTGGATGATTCATGGCCGACCAAGACAACCCATGGGTCAACTTGGGGACCCCATGGAGCCACTTTAGTTAGAAAATGACATAAACACCTTTTATTTAATGTTAAAGTAAAAAATGACACAAACATAAAATGTTTTACTAAAACAATTTTTAAGTGGGGTTACACAAGTCCAAATTTTGGCTATAAATATTCATTGGAAATCTAAAAAGATTTCCTACATCATAGTAGTTTTTTTATAATTTTTAGACATTAAATAAATTAAATTATTTATGACATAATTATGATGCAGCGATGACCTCATTATTTAACGATTTAAATAAAATGAGAAGATAATGAAAAATCCAAGGCTTACACTTGTCCAAAGCCTATTGGATGAGGAGATTTAGAAACCTTATCACCTTATCCTCGAATTATATAAGTGTGGGACCTTTGGAATCCGAAAATCATTGTGAAATAATGTAACATTTCAATCTTTCCAAAAGTGCCCCTCCTCTCCTCTTATAAAAGGCCCCCACCTCTACCACCTTATTCAAACTTCCAAGCCTTTTGGTTCGGCCAACCCCTGCCCAAATACTCTCCCAACTTCTCTCCCTTCATCCTAGAAGCTTTACTTTATTCAGAAAGCCATCCTATGGAGTCCTTTTGATCAAATCAAAAGGAAGAAGCTGAAGAAGAGGTAACATTTTCATCACCCTCTTTCAAGTTTCTTTCTTCTTCCACTCCCTCTTTGTTTATTATTTCAATTCTGAAATTATAACTCCAGTATCTTCTATATACTTTGATGTTATTATAAATATGGAACAACCATATTCAGTATTCTACCCATCATTTGAATGACATGTCACCATACGTGCGTACGTACGGCTTACCGTCTCCACGTCGTGGTGTAATTGTTATTCAATATATTATTATTAGATGGGTATAATAATGATATTTAATTCATGTAAATAATAAATATAACATGATAATGATTCTGTATATATGATATACTATCCAATTATATATTATTTAAATATCAAAATAATGATATTGTCGCTCGTGCGTACGTATGGACTACCGTCTCCACGAACGCGATGAGATTCATTCTCCGTCGTATCCATTCAAGTATAATTATCATTTGATGATTTAAAAATAATGTTTAAGGACATGATATCATTCTGGATATTAATAAGATACAACCTATCCATTAAAAACACGACTTACGTAACAAAACATATAAAAGAAAACGAGCAAGTTAACACCCAAAACAACGATAAATCTAAGATATTGTTAACAAAGCAATATTAAAAGACCATATATGATATCATATGAATGTATATGATTCTTTTATACTTTAATAACAATTATTTCACCATTATACATGAGGTTAACCTACCCCAACCAAGTAAAAGTACAAGGTAAGGTTTTACTTCACAACCTCTTCATTATCCAAGGTTGTTTATACATAATTATCTACTGGGACCTCGTTATCATCCACATCCATGTTTCTTCAAAATGTATTTCAAAACATTTTTATTATTTACAAGAATATGGGTTAAAGTCATTTATGCCCTTTTCGACTTTTATAAGAGGAATCTTTCCGCCGTTATAAAATCTTCAAAGCATTCCTTACAAGCTTATAAGAATATTTTCAAGAAAATGTTTTGTTTTATATGGCTCTTAAATGATTTCAAAAATAGAAAGTGATATTTCTCTAAAAAGTGTTTTGATTTCATCTATGTCAACATCCTTTGATGGATTTTACGCTTATTTGAAGTTGATTTATTATAATACAAAACTTCTATATTGTATTGAAGGTTTTGTGATATGTTTGACTGTGGATGTGTTATTTTATACCATTCATAGTTTATGGTGAAATTATTGACATTTTGTATGCTAGTTTTAATACGAATGTTTATGTTATGTTTAAACCTTTTCATATGGGAATTCATTGGACTTAATATGTGACGGGTGGAGCCCGCTATAGCTCCTCGATGCATCGGTAGGTCTCATGAGACAAACTAGTGTCTTGGCACAAGGCCTTGACAAAATCTTATTTGTAGTCTTGGCACGAGGCCTTGGCTATGTGGTTATGATAGTCTGGCATTATGCATTCCAACATTATGAAAGTGGTTAGTGATTTTGCATGTGATTATTCGATTAGTAGAATATCCATGTGAATGAGTATATGGCATTATTTTATTTTACTTTTGCCATATTATGTTGATGTTCAAGTTTAAAAGGCTTTTGTTTTAGTTATACATTGCCTTAAATGCTTTTGTTTTCTTATAAAAGCTTCCGCAATATTGTTATCCTTACTGAGCATCTGAGCTCACCCCTTTCAATGTTTTAATATTTTCCAGGATGTGAAGAAGAGTATTATGACTGACTTGCAAGAATAGTCAGTGAGGATATGAGTGTGGACTATGAAGACCATGTTATTGTAGTTTGTTTAATTTTTGATGTAATGAAAGAATTATGAATGTATCTAGTGTTTCCAAGGCTACTAAACTAATCGGTCTTTCGAGACTTGATCTTTTGTGATCATGCCAATGTTACGAAGTAATGCACCGACTCTGGGTAGCTGGGGTCGGGGCGTTACAATATTTATCATCCACATCCATGTTCCCACAATATGTGATATTATTTATATCCTCCTGCAACTTTTTAAATCTAGTTTTACCCTTCGGTGAGTTTTTAGTAAAAGATATTAAAGGAATCTTTTGTAGTTTTTTGTATGAGTTACTTTCTGACTTTTCCGGCCAAAGTACGAGAAGAATGTTTTTTATAAATTATATGGCATGAATGGATTTTTAGAAAATTATTTCCATGAATCTTACTTTACAAGTTTTCAAGTTTATTTTTAATCAACTTCTTTTAGTTTAAAATTATATTACATGTAAAGAAAAGAAAATGTTTTTTAAGTATAAAGGATATTTTCCTCAAGATTGGAGTTCAAGCGTTTTATCAAAATTATTTTCCATCTAAGAAAATATAGGGTTCCGTTTATATCCCTATTTTTATATTTATTTGATTATGTTTTGATGGAATTATCTTTTATGAAGTCCTTTTACCTTATATGGATTAGGTTATGATGGCACGATGTTTAAGAATCCAATTTTTATTACATGGGTTATTCTATGATGTATGATTTATGATTTTCTGGCGCACATAAGAAAGGATTCATTATGAGATGGGTGGGGCCTATATCTCCCTCCAATCCATTGGGTAAAGATTTATATCTCATAAGATAGACATGGATGGAACGGCAGGTCAATCCTGTTCAGTGAAATAGGACTGAAACGAGGAGTGAACTCAGTTCAGAAATGGACTTTGTCCGCTAAGATAGTCTTGGAAATGAGTCTTGACTACTAATAAATGATACTCTATGATTATGTGTGTATGCCACAATGTTTCATGTTTTACGTTTTGATTATTGGGATTACATTTCACTACTATGATTTATCCAATGTTATGAAATTATGATCTCTTTTGCAGGTTAAGATTTCCAAAATGTTATGTTCTTATGAATATGATGTGATTGATATTTCTTTTTTTACCCTTACTTAGCATTTGATATCACCCTTTTGTATGTTTTCTTTCCCCAGGTCGGGAAGAAGGTTATTAAGTAGGATATGCCAAAAGGGACTCTAGATATGATGAAATAAATGGGAGACAATGTAGATGCTTTATGAACCAGTTGTTTATGTTTCCCAGTTTCTAAAGACACTACACCTATATGGTCCTTTCATGGTTTTGTTATATGTTGTAATAAGTGTGCTTCAATTTTGAAGCAATAACAATGTTTGTAAAGTGTGGGTCGTTATAGTCTTGCTAATGAAATTTAATGTGGATTGGTTCATAGTTAATTAATCTCTAAATAATTAATTCAAAACAGTGGAATTGATAAAAAGGGAATGAAGAAATATAATAAAGCTCTTTAAATGGTTGTGTGCTTATAATATACCTTGTCTTAGAAGTGTCAGCCCAGAGTTCGAGAGACGTTAGCTGTAGTTTTTTCTAATACTAGGTTATTCCCATAGTGTGGTTGTGAGTTATAATATATTCTGTATTTTTTGTGTTTCTATACGCTACTCTACCCTTTTAGTAAGGGGAACTGACACCCTAGGGATTCTGAGCCTTGGGGGGGTGTGTTTTCTCCAACATTCCGGGGGGAGGATGAATGGTTGACTACCCCCTTTGGCCCCTCTTTCTTCTTTTGGTAGATACTTGTTCCATTAGGCATACCAGTTACGTTTCCCCATATATGTGTGTAGAGGGATGTAAAGGCTTGTGGTTATTCAAACACTTATATTCTGGATATCGTATCCTATGGACTACTATAGGTGTAACGTGTATAGGCTGTGATGGCTTAGGGATCCTTTCTTGGTGTATGGGCTGTAATGGATTGAGGTATAATACCCAATGTATGATACACGTTACACGAGCTATGGTGGATCCCGAAAACTACCTGGTTACTTTGGTTGTGAGGATGGTATGGTGATTCTCCCAGGTGTCTGCAGGAATTCCTTTCTGGTGCACGAGGTGGAAATTATGGAGCTTAGCCTAGGTGTCTGTAGGAAATCCTTTGGAGAGAGATGGAAAAGATTTATGTCATTGGGGAAAAGAGGAAAACCAGTGGGGAAGTAGTAGCGGGGTACCCTGGATATTATTTATTATATGTTATATTCTTGTATGTGTTACATGGTGAGAGAGGCCATGGTGAGGTTGGGATCATAGTATACCTGTTAAGGTGATGAGTTAGTTTCACTTGTTGTTCATTGTGCTTTAGCATTCTTTCATTAACTTTACTCGAGAGGCTTTAGGGAGGATCCTACTATGTATACTGTTATAATCACCCTATGTATATACAAACTATTTTTAGGTCACTTGGATTAGGTTGGAGATCAGGCTAGTTACTAATAGATTGTGGTTGCAGGAGCTATTTGGGCCTGTGGTTGCAGATGTTCTTACTTTATTCAGGGTACTTGCAGATTTTTCCTTTTTGTTGTAGTACTTTTTCATGACATTCCATTTGTGCACCTGGGTTTCTTCTATATTTCCAGTTCTGAGTTGGAGTCGATTTGTGTCTATCTTATCTCTCTCTTTCGCATGTTTTCTCTTAGAGGGTAATGCCTCCCATTTGTGTGTTACTATACCCTTGGTGCTATTCTCCAATCCAGGTCCTACTAGAGGCGGAACTCGGGGGTCATTATCTCCCTTCTCACACTGCCAGCCCAGGAGGGGTACACTTTGTGGGGAGGGGGTCGTGACAGAGTTCTATCAAAGGTCTGGTTGAGGGATATGATGGATTTTAGAGTTAGGCACAAGTGAGGTAGCATGAGTTGGTAGGGAAACAATGTCAGTCATATTTAGAAAGTGAGATAAACACTGGAGATTGACTGAGATATAGGCGTTTAGGGGCCCATATGATCTGATTTACTGACCATTAAGTTTACAATGGCTGCTAAACAAGGTGATACTGGTTGCAGGGTAGAGACATTGGAAAGGATCATGAATCATTCTTCTTTGTTCATGTGTTTGAATGGGTAGACCTTGGGGTATGTTAACCAAAAATGAATGAAATAAAAAAATAAATTAATTAATGTTGAGTCTTCCATATTCCAGGCTTAGGAAATCTAACTGTTTTTATTTTACAATTATGGATCCAGGTCCACATCCCCATCAGGTTTGTGAAGAAAATATCCATTTGGATGTTCAAATATATCTCCATAGAGTAGAGGTTGATGACGACAACCTTTGGAGGAAGACACTCTGAGAATTTCAGCAAAAGAGTTTGGAGAAGTACGAGGGCTCTGTTTTAGATGTAGTCATGGAAGACTGGTTGGAGGAGGTTGAGATAGGCTTCAGTTCGATCCGTTCATGTAAGGAGCACTGGGTGTCCTTAGCTGTGACGATGAGGCATGGAGGAGTGAGGCAGTGGTGGTTTTTATTCCCCAGGGATCGTGAGGAGTCAGTGATCTCGTGGGATGTGTTCTGAGACAAATTTAGAGTCGAGTTCCTTTCTTCGACTGCAAAGGAATCCAGTCCCCAAGAGCTTCTTACCCTTCGATAGGGGAGCTCTACTATTCGAGAGTTTGTAATCCGTTTCAGGAAACTTTTATGATATGCTTTGGACCTGTTACCATATGAGGAGGCCAGGGTGAGGAATTTCGAGGAGGCCTTGCGTCCAGAAATCCAGCGCCAGGTCACCCCATTTTTGCTGAAGACATATCTTGATGTGCTAGTTAGGGAAGAGTTTGTTGAGAGGACATTGTCCAGGACTAGATCATCACGAGAGGGGGATCATCATGATCCCTCACAAAGCAAGGTTGTGGTCTAGGGTTCCTGGTTTTCTGGGCAGAAGAGTTTTCGTTCAGCCGGGGGTAGGTACCAACCCTTTACATCTCGTTTCTCTAGAGGAAGAAACTATTAGGCATATGCCAAGGGATCATGCAATTTTTTTTCTTGTGGTGTTCATGGTCATCGGTAGCGGGAGTGCCCGAACTTTCATAGTGGTCATCGTGTACTGGGCGCTACACTCCAGGTTCCTCCGTTGAGGTAGTTCCAGCCGAGGCACCATCATCCAGTTGCACCAGCTTTAGATCAGCAGAGGGTAGATGGGGAAGGCATAAGACAGCTCCATGAGGCTCCCCATCCCCAGAGAGTAGAGTGCGGCCGTGGTGGTGGTCGTCATCAGGGTCTGAGAGGTTGTGGAGGAGGTCGTGGTCAGCTTCATGCCCTAGCGTTTCCAGCACCAGACAAGCCGGATGTCGTTCGAGGTACCCTTTGCTTTTTTTCTACCATGGTGTATGACTTGTTTGATTCAGGAGTGACACAATCCTTCATATCACCTACCCTTGTCCATGCTTTGGGACTTGAGGTAGAGAGGCTTCCAGTGCCCTTGGCATTGACTGTGCCAGTTGGAGGTCGAGATGACTTGATTGAAGTATGTTGAGATTGTGAGCTAGTGTTGGGGAAACAACACTCATGGGGAGATTTCCTATGTTTACGAATACAACAATATGATGTCATCCTCAACATGGATTGGTAATATTTAGTGAAATCTATCGTGGATTGCTTCAGGAATAAGGTTATCTTCTTTGGTGAGGATGGAGAGAAAGTGGTGTTTGTTGGTGAGAGAGATCCTCGAATGGGTTATTGGTGTGTTCCATCCTTATAATCAATGATGGCCGAGATGATGCTAAGTTATTCAGAGGTTCAGTAGTTTGTGTTTCCTTGGATCGTAGAGGAGTACCCTGATGTTTTTCTTGAAGTGGTTGTAGCGTTACCCCCTTGACGAGAGATCGAGTTTGGGATCGAGATACATCCAGGAACATCTCCTATTTCTATGTCTCCATATAGGATGGAAACTTATGAGTTACGAGAGAAACATATACATCTTGATGGTCTATTGCAGTGCAGTTTTGTTTGACCAAGTGTCTCACCATGGGGTGCACCGGTTTTGTTTGTGAAGAAGGCTGATGGTAGTTTATGGTTGTGTGTTGATTATCGCCTCTTAAACAAAGTGAAAATAAATATTCTCTATCGTCTTCTGTAGATTGATGACTTATTCAATCAACTTAAGGGTGAAAGTTGGTTCTCAATGATCGACTTGCGGTCAGGATACCATCATATGCGTGTGAAGGATGAGGATATCCCAAAGGCTTCTTTCCATTGTCACCATGGGAATTATGAGTTCATTATAATTTTGTTTGGAGTGAAGAGTTCTCTAGCTATATTCATGGGATTGATGAATGATGTGTTCTGTGAGTTCCTAGACAAGTTCGTGGTAGTTTTCATTGATGAAATCCTTGTGTACTCCACGTCTGAAGAGGAGCATTCAGAGCATATACACGCCGTTTTGAGAGTCCTTCCTTGACATCAGCTATTTGGGATGTTGTCGAAGTGTGAGATTTGGGCTCAAGAAGTCTGTTTCTTGGGGAATGTTGTGTCCCAACAGGGATTTTCTAGGGATCCATTGAAGATTGGGGCAGTTTTGTCTTGGTCAGCCCCTAAGACAGTTTCAGAGGTGCGAAGTTTCCATGGTCTCGCAAGATACTATAGGAGGTTCGTAGCCAATTTCTCATGAGTTTCTACTCCTCTAACAACTTTGACCCAGAATGATCAGTCATTCATATGGACTGATCAATGTCAAGTAGCCTTTGAGTATCTAAAGAATAAGTTAGTATGTCCTCTAGTCCTTGGTCTTCCAGCTAAGGGAGTTCAGTTTGATGTCTTCTACAATGCTTCACAATAGGTGTTAGGATGTGTTCTCATGCAGCAGAGGTCAGTTGTTTCTTGTGGGTCTCGGCAGTTACGTCCCCAAAAATGCAACTACGCCACCCATGATCTTGAGTTGGCAGCCGTGGTGTTTGCTCAGAAGTTGTGGAGGAATTACCTCATTGGTGAGCGCTTTGTGGTTTTCAGCAATCATAAGAGTTTGAGGTATGTTTTATCCCAGTGTGAATTGAACTTACTACAACAGTGGTGGATGGAGTTCTTACAGGAATACGAATTTAAAATATCGTATACACCTAGAAAAGGAAATTTTGTAGCTGATGTGCTGAGTTGAAAGTCACGTAGTGATGCGGTGCATGAATCCAGTGATTCTTGGAGAGTAACGGAAGAACAGTCAGCATTAAATCTTGGTATGGGGGGATGTTGGGGGTAGAGGCTATATATTTTAGATGATGGTACAGTCATCCCTGATACAGATTGTAAAAGAGTCCCAGTTGGGGGATTTTGAGGTGGAGGTCTGGAGAGACCGAGTTGTTTCTAGTGAGTCCCCTAATGGATGGTATGAAGATGAACAACACTTAGTGTTGTATCATTAAAAGACTTTTTTTCCTTTGATGATGTGTTATATGGTCCTCATAGAGTTCCATAGTTCACCTTTAGTGGTACATCCTGGCATGAAAAAGATGTACCGATTCTTGAGGAGTCAGTTTTGGTAGCCTAGGCTGAAATGTGCAGTTGCATAGTTTGTGTCTCAATCTTTATTCTTCTAGAAGGTGAAGGTTGAACACCGTGTTCCAGGTGGTCTTCTACAGCAATTAGATATTCCTCAGTGGAAGTGGCAGGACATCTCAATGGACTTTTTTACAGGTTTAGCTCGAGCTCTGGGAGAACATGATTCTATTTGGATCATAGTGGATCATTTAACAAAATCATCCAACTTCATAGCGATCAAGGAGTCGAGCTTAGTGGATGTTTTGTTGAGGCATTATCTAGAGGGGGTAGTGAGACTTCATGGAGTTCCTAAGACAATAATTTCTAATCGATATTCTCGTTTTACCTCCTGGGTATTGTGGGGTCTCCAACGTACTTTTGGTTCTCAACTATTCCTTAGCACTACTTTTCACCCTCAAATAAATGGTTAGACAGAGCGAACCATCTAGACTCTTTAAGACATGTTACTCTCTTGTGTTCTTGATTTTGGAGGATCATGGATAAGGAACTTACCCTTGGTTGAGTTCACTTACAATAATAGTTTTCACTCCACCATCGGCATGGAACCGTTTGAAGCCTTGTATGGCTGGCCTTGCAGCTCTTTGTTGTGCTGGACTGGGGTCGGAGAGTCAGCAATTATCAGACCAGAACTAGTGAAGAATACAACAGAGATGGTTCAGGTGATTCATGAGAGGATGAAGATTGCGCAGGATAATCAGAAAGCATATTCTGATCAAAGAAGGAGACCCTTAGTGTTTAATGTTGGGGATCATGGGTTTCTGAAGGTGACTCCCCATCACGGGCAGCCAAGGTTTGGATGTGGAATTAATATTTCTCCCCGGTTTGTTAGGCCTTTCGAGGTGTTATCTCATGTTGTAGTTGTGGTGTATCAAGTAGCACTTCCCCCTCAGATGAGTAGGATACATGATTTTTTCCATGTATCACTGCTTCATCATTATCATAATGACGACTCTCACATAATCTATTGGGGAGATATCAATGTTGATGGTGATGCAACCTTTGAGGAGCAACCTCTGGAGATCCAAGACCACAAGGAGAAGGTGTTGCGTGGGAATTATATTCCTTTAGTTCATGTCTTGTGGCGACACGGTGGCTTGGAAGAGAGTACGTTGGAACATGATTCACAAATATGTGCTCATTACCTAGAGTTGTATGATGTTTAACTCTTTTCATTTATCTTTGTAGCTGATGTGGTTATGAAACTTTAATGTTTATGAGATGGCATCCTTTGTTGTTTTTGTGGCTTGCTCTCTTTTGAGAGGTATCTCGATGGGTGGTTCTTCAGAACCTGTTTCATTTTCACTTTAAGTGGGTTTTGGATTCTTGAGGATGAGAATGTTTTGAGAGGTATCTGATGTAATGGATTAGAACTCTTTAGTCCATTACTTGGTAAAAAGAAGTGTTAGAGGTGTTCCTCAAGGTTAAGGTGACCTGGGGTGAATTTGGGTGGACTTTTAATGGAAAGTAAAGGGCTATAGCTTTTGCACGAGAGGCGTACTATTTTTCTAAACCGTGCGGCCAAACCGTGCGAGGCTGGTGTTGGAGGCATTGGATAATACATAGTTATCCCATAGTTTGTTTAACCATGAGGCCTAACCATGCGAGGTGTGTTTTCTGAGGCAGTAGCGACTGCACGGTTAGCGCACAATTTGTCTAAATGTGCAAGAAAACCATACAGTCAGTTAAATTAGATCCTAAAATTGTTGATCTAACTTGTTTTGCCTCTAAATGGTTCGTTTAAGCCCCTTAGAGGCCATAACTCAGGATTATCCTCCCTTGAAGGTAGTAGAACCTCTCCCAAGCATTTTGGAGACGATCTGAAGGCTTCTCTTGATGAATCGAAGCCGCTTTCATGAGGTATGTGATCGTTCTTGTTTTGTTTCTAAGATCTACTTGGATCTACTTCTCCTCTTCTTTCGGTTTCTTAGATCTAAGACCGTTATGGGTAGATCTAATTGTGTGGAAGCCAATTATGGCGAGCTTTTGTCATTATCTTACAATGAGGAGAGATCTAAGGTGGGTTTTTGGAGAATCTACTAGGGTTTCTTGAGCGTTCTTTGACTGTCATGGTTTTCGTCAAAAACTTTGAGGTAGGGGATTTGTTGCTTCTCTTTCTTTTATGTGCAACTATATTTTTAGCATGTTTAATCCAACTAGATGTCATTGGAATTGACCTAAAAAATATTTTGAACTGGATAAATAAATTTTATTGATCGTATGCTATTGCCTCATGTTTTCCTAGATAGTGTGATATATGTGTTCGATTTGCTTAGCTGTTTGTTCTTGATGGAAATCGGTAAAGAAAACAAACTTGGATTAAATGATGATTGATTAGATAACGGTAAAGAGGCATGAAAGCTAATCTGGTTCTTCTTGTAATTTGATGTTAATCAAATTGATGAAGTAATCATGTTTTATCATTTGTGATATCTTGCTGATTCGGTTTCACGAATTTAGAACCTACGAATTAAATCTGTTAATTCAAGATGGATTAAAGAGTTGATTGTTTGATAATTCCTGGAAGGGTTATGAGTTACCCTATTGATTGTTAAAGGTACGAGATCCCAATTAATGTGAATATGTTTTCTTTCCTGCGCTTGTGCTGTGATGTGATCCTGGGTGGGTGTTGTGATATGTGGGTGCATAGAGGCCTTTTAGTTGTGGCAGCGGATAAAGCATAGAGTGGTGAGATGCATCAGTTAATGCATGTTCATGTCAGGGATGACACCAGGGATGATGGAATGGGATGGAAGTGATTGTTGAATGCCTTATGATTCTTATTGATTGATTGTCTACTTAACTTTTCCCCACTACTCAAGGAAGTTGGTCTTGCTTACCCTTCTTCCGAAGGAGGCGAAGATGCGCTGGTTATGCCACATGCTTTCTGTGTCTAGCTTCTCAAGGGAGGATGGGTCTACACTCTTCTTATAGGTGGAATAGACTCAATGGGTAGTACATCTTCTCACTGTGTTGAGCCCCCTTGTGTTTAGTAGCATATAATGCTTTTCTAGAATGCCCGGTAATATGGTAAAATAACTCTGTAATGAATATTTGAATAAATGGGGTTAACCCATGGGGTTGGTGTTTGTTGAAACATAATGAAGAGGTTGAAAACTGTTGATTGAGGAATTGGATTTTGGTGTGTTGCTAATGAAATTTAATGTGGATTGGTTCATGGTTAATTAATTTCTAAATAATTAATTAATGTACAATGGAATTGATAAAAAGGGAAAGAAGCAATCTAATAAAGCTCTTTAAATGGTTCTGTGCTTATAAGGTACCTAGTCTTAGAAGTGGCAGCCCGGAGTCCGAGAGATGGTAGCTGCAGTTGTGTATAAGACTATGTTATGCCCAAAGTGTGGTTGTGAGTTATAATATATTCTGTACTTTTGGTGTTTCTATATGCTAATACACCCTGTCAGTAAGGGAAACTGACACCCCAGGGATTCTGAGCCCTAGGGGTGTTTTCCCCAACATTCTGGTGGGAGGATGAATGGCTGACTACCCCCTTTCGTCCTGCTCTCTTCTCTTGGTAGATACTTGTGCCATTAGGCACAGTGGTTATTTTTCCCCATATATGTGAGTAGAGGGTTTTAATGGCTTGTGGTTATTCACACATATATATTCTATATATAGTATCCTATGGACTACTATACTTGTAACATGTATAGGCCGTGATGGCTTGAGGATGCTTACTCAGTTTATGGGCTGTAATGGATTGAGGTATAATACTTGACGTATGATACATGTTATATGAGATTTGGTGGATCCTGGAAACTACCAGGTGACTTTAGTTTTGAGGATGTTGTGGTGCTTCACCCATGTGTCCATGGGAAACCCTTTGTGGTGCATGAGGTGCAGATTGTGGAGCTTAGCCCAGGTGTCTGCGGGAAAGCCTTTAGAGAGAGATGCACATGACGTATGTCGTTGGGGAAAAGAAGAAAACCAGTGGGGAAGTAGTAGCAGGGTACCCTTGATATTCTTTATTATATGCTATATTATTGTATGTGTTACTTGGTGAGACTAGCCGTGGTGAAGTTGGGAACATAGTATACCTATTTAGGTGACGAGTTAGTTTCACTTGTTGTTCCCTGTGCTTTAGCATGATTTCGTTACCATTGCACGAGAGGTTTCGGGAAGGATCCTACTGAGTATAATGTTATACTCACCCTATGTATATACAAACTATTTTTCAGGTCACTTAGAGTAGGATGGATATCATGATGGTTACTACTGGCTTGTGGTTGTAGGAGCTGTTCGGGCTTGTGGTTGCAGCTGTTTTTACTTTCTTTTCGGTACTTGTAGTTTTTCTGTTTTTGTTGAATTACTTTTCCATGACATTCCATTTGTGCACATGGGTTTCTTTTATATTTCCTGTTTTGATATGGAGTTGATTGGTGTCTATCTTATCTCTCTCTTCCGCATGTTTTCTCTTCGAGGGTAATGCCTCCCATTTGTGTGTTACTATACCCTCGGTGCTAGTCTCCAACTCAGGGCCTACTGGAGGTGGGACTCAGGGGTCATTATCTACCTTCTCACACTGTTGGCCCAGGAGGGGTACACTTTGTGGGGAGGGGGTTGTGACACATCATCCTAGCCGAGGGGTTGAATTTTCAAAAGATCTTCTACCTAGGTTGTTCCAATTATCTAAAAGTAAATATAGAATCATTGTTGTGGAACATGAGGATTTTAAGAAACTAATATAGGAAAATATGGATAAAGGGTTTATACGCTAATGATCTTCATCAGTGGTTGCACCAATCCTCTTTTTCATGAATAAGGATGGGTAAATGGGGCTTTTAATTTATTATAATGAGATTAAAAAGATCATGATAATGGAAAGGTATCCCCACCCATAGATTGTTGAATTTTTTTATCTGAAATTGGGATCCCAATACTTCACTATGGTGGTTATTCAATAGGGTTATTATCAAGTGAGGGTGAATAAGGAGGATATCCACCTGACTATTTTACATACATGTTATAGATACTATGTGTTCTTATTAATTCCATTTAGACCCACTAATTATCCAATAATCCTCATTCACATGATAAATAGATACATTAGAGAATACCTTAACTGGTTTTTTGTAGTCTTTATAGATGATATTCTAATATACTCCAATAGAATGTAGGATCATGAGGGGGATTTCAGTGTTGTGATTGGGACCGTACTATAGGAGTGGATATATGAAAATAAATTAAAATGTGAGTTATAGATGAAGGATGTCACATTATAGGGAAACATTATCACATATAATGGGATATATTTGGACCCTTCAATGATAGATTAAATTGAAGAATGAACAATACTATTATCAATAATAGATATTTGTTGTTTCCTTGGATTGGTTGGGTATTATCAATGATTTTTATGAAATTTATCAGGATTTCCAAACCCTCTTTCCAAGATAACTCAGAAGTGAGTCATGTATTTTAGGAATAATTAATGTGAATAGAGCTAAATGGGAAAAAAAGGCTTATCACTACAATTGAACTTATGCTACTAAATATTGGGGAATTATTTGTGGTATAAAATGATTCTTTGAAAAATTACTTGGGCTATCAACTAAGGTAGAATGCAAATGGGGTAACCTATACCTCATGGAAATTTAATTTTGATGAATAGAACTACTGAACAGTTTATATAGATTTGGATATACTCTTTTTCACATTGAGAATATGGTAGATCAATTAATGTAGTGATAATTGTAAAATATATATGGATCCTAAGATCCAAAGATCTATGTTCACATAGAAATAGTTTAATACATTAAAATAAGGATGGTTAAATCTATTCCATGACTATAAAATATCATTTCACTACCATCGTAAGAAGGGAAATAATGGTGAATATGATTTGAGTAGAAAGGATCTAGAAATTTTATCATTAATGAGAATTGAAAGGCATCTAATCTTCTTAGACATGGAAATGATGGGCATGTGAATCATAAATGGCCTCTTAAATCCTCTTACAAATGATTAATTAACTATCCATTCTATAGAAGATAATATATTCTCAAATAGATGATATGGAAACATAGAATAAGAAAATGAATATCCTCAATGATGAAAATAAATGAAGTTGGAGTTATAAGATTTTGGTTATGATTATGTGTATCCAAAAATCCCCAGTTAATGAAGGATATATTTTATGATGCACATAGATTGACCATCTCCATCAATCCAAGATGCACAATGATGTATCAATATATAATGGAGAACTATTTTTGGCACAATACAGACAAGTAGATCATGCAATATACATCATGGTTTCTTGTAGTATGGAAACTAAAGGATGAAAAGAAAATGTAGAATGTGATTATGAAATTGTTATCCATATATAAAAGGAAATAGGAAAACATAACCTCAGAAATTATCAATGGTATTCCAAAGAAATCAAGAGGAAAGAATACATTATGGGTTTTGTATGATCACCAAACAAAGAAAAATCACATCATTGAAATTCTATAAGTCTTCAAACTTGATCAATATGAAAGAATATACATTATATAAGTGCTTAGGATTCCTGGAATAACACAAAAAATTATATCTGATCTAGAATAATGACTTATCTCCATGTACTAGACGAGTCTTCAATATGCTCTAAGTACTAAGTTGAACTTTATCATGTCTTATCACCCTCAAACAAATGTCCAATCTGAACAGACAATCTAGAAACATGAGGACATGTTGAGAGAATGCTTAATTTTTTACAAAGGAGGACATGATCAAAATATTTCTCTAGTTGAGTTCTCCTAAAATAATAGTTTTCACTCATGAATCCAAATGCATCCCTATGAATCCAATTATGGGAAGAGGTTTGGAACTTCTACATGTTCAGATGATGTTTGTTAATAAAAACTTATGGGTCCTAAAGTGTTTGAGGAAATGGTGGAAATTTTGACGACCATTTTAGAGCACATAACGTATTCTAAGAGTCAATATAAGAGCTATGTTGACAATTTTCAATGATACAAGGAGTTTCAGGTTGGATATAATGTATTCCTCCGCATATCATCATGGAAGAATGTCATGAGATTTTGGAAGAAGGTAAATCTTACCCCCATATACATCGATCCCTTTGAGAACCATTATCGCATCAGAAAGGATTCCTATCAACCAGAACACCCACATAACCAATATAAATTAAATGATGTTTTTTCATGTATCCATCTTGAGGATATATGTACCACCCCCCTCATATATAACGCCTCAAGTTTCCAAGAGAGAATTTTTTTTTTGATAGCCTATGTGATATGTAACACTGAAACCAAACAAAAAATAATTATTTAAAATGAAAATTTTAACCATTACATCAAATTTTGGGATATGATTTGGGTTGAAAAAATTTATGAAAAATATATATATCCTAAATGTATTGAATAATTCTTAGTATATAATCAAACAGTTTTTTGATATGTCTATGTTTCACTACAAAATATATTTTCTTATAAAATATAATTATATAAAATATTATAGTTATTCTCTATAAATATTAGAAAAGTTAATTGATAAAATGTACACTATTTTTTATATCGTCATATAAAAATTATCTTCGGATGATAATTTATGTTTTAAAAGAAATATATTTTACTAAATAGTGAATATACTATTTTATGTTAAATTATCATTTATTTGATAATGAAATTAATTTTAATGTCCATTTACTATATTAATTCCAATTTATAATTGCAATTAATTATTTATGTTTAATTGAATTTTTTACATATAAATCATAAATATAACATATTTTAATACATGTTTTTTATCTAATATTATAAAATGCATTCTTTTTGAAAAAACTATTTTAAAATTCTTAATGATTATCCATTATAATTAATTAAAATAACACCTGATAAAAAATGATTTAAATTAAATTTTTAGAGAGCATGTATATATTTATTTATATCCATATAATGAATATTTCTAATTACGCAGTTAAAGCGATGTCATCCATTGATTTAAAAATATATTTTTCATAAAATGACATTCTATCATGCTTGCGGGGTTTATATTAAAATATTCAAGCTCTATGTTTTTTTTGATAAAATGGATTCCAAATTTGGAAACATTATAATTAATATTAGTTTATACAATCCACATAATTTTGTTACAATGTGAATATTTAATGTAATAAATATTAATTACAATGGTAAAAGTAAAATAGGATAATTAAGGGTACTAATAATTAAAAAACTACAAAAATTAACCCTTATATTAAAAATATTTATATTTCTATTTATTTTAAAATTTGATTATAATTATACAACATTTTTTACTTTATAAATGATTATGTAATTAGATTCATAAAAATTATAGTATGATATAATAAAACAGAAATCTTTTTGGATAGTATTCAAATTCAATTAACAGCATTATTTTGATTAACTAATGTACTTTTTGAAATCAATAATTTTTTTATTAATGTATTATTATCAGATAATTTTTATTATATATGAATTATAATATAATTTTTAAGATGTTAAATGTAAATTTAAATTTTTTTAAAAAAATTGTTATTGTCCAAAACCTATCAATTCATCGCACTTCTCTATTTTATTTTAAAATTTAATACTCAAATATTTGGAAAATTATTTCTATAAAATAATTATTATTTCTGTGATCGTATTGTTGAAATAATACAATGTTTAATTTTTCATAATTTTTCTGATATAATTGAATTTTCAGGTAAAAATTTAACACCATATAAATATACTTTGGGCATTATTACATCATATTGACCCAAAAGTGATGTAATAGATACAATAAATTGGATTAATGAATAAATATATGTTTTAACATTAAAATAATATTATTTCAACATTATTATATTAATTTTATAAATCCATTATGAATCCTCAAAAACCATTAATATATTTTTAGGTTCTAAAATCATTTCGTTAAATGTGTGGCTCACCTCCACATATGAAAGGAAATTATTTAATTTATTTCTTCCATTTGAAATAGAAAATAATTGAAAAAATCCCATTTTTTAGAAAACACAAGTAAAAACCATGGGATTGTTTGTCTTTTGGGTTATTTTATTATACAATGACTATAACCTGAACAATGACCAAATCCCCCTGTTTTCCTATATAAACACACCTGATATCCCATTTATATTCACTCAAAATACATTGAGGATGTACATAATCTTTCATCCACAATCTGGAGTCCCCCCATGGTTCCCCAATCTCTCATGAATGGATTTATCTCTTTCACACTCATTATTCCTTCCATGATCCTTTTTGTACACCTCTTACCATGCCAAAATTTAGTAATGGATTTATCTCTTTCCATTTACATTAAATAACTTATTTTATGTTATGTATCTTAAATTTCAATTTATTATGTTGTGATATATTCTAAAATATTCCCATTACATTATATTTAATTCATAAATGATTATATCTCCCTTTCACTCTAATTAATCCTTCTATGATCCATTATGTACACATGTTACCATACCGAAAGTTAGTATGGATTTCTCTCTCTTCTTTTCAATTCAAACCCATATTTTATGTTATTTATCCTAAAATAAATTTTCATATTCTGGGATATGTTCCTACATATTCCAATTACTGTGAATTTAATTTATAAATTATTAAGGCCCCCTTTCACTCTTTTTAAACCTCCATTTATCTTGTATGTACAGTCATTTCCATGTTGTTGTTTAGTTATGATTATTTTCTTTATTCATGTTTCATAATTACCAAATTACTTCTATTTCAAATTTATAATGTTGGGACACGATTCTTCCACGTAATTATTACTAAAAATTTTATGTCTACATGAATAAAGACACATTCCTCCCTCATCAACCCATTTTTATGAATCTTTATGTGATGTCATTATTCTACTGAAATATCCCCACAATATTTCCATCATAAACCATTTGTGTAGTGAATACCCTACCCATTTCCTATCATGGGTTTTCAAATGTATACACTTATACTTGTTTATATCATAATTACTTATATGTATTACACAATTATTGATCATGTTATAAATTTGAATGATGAGTGAATCCATGATTTATGATCTATGAGGCACACTAAAGCAAGATAATGAAAAAAATGTGATTAGTGAAGACATAATTATATATAACTCCAATGCATTAGGTAATTTTTAGGATCCTGATATTTCTCATTGGTATATGGAGTGAACAATATTCCATTATTACAATTTTTTCACCATAATTTATTTTCTCTTTAGCCACTAACTTTTTTTGATTCAGTGTTTTATGTTGTTGCAACATTTCCTATGTTGTGATTCTCATGCTATATCATGTCTCTTTGTTCACATATATAAATCCAAATTTTTTTACCTACTGA
This sequence comes from Viscum album, assembly GCA_963277665.1. Classification (NCBI taxonomy): domain Eukaryota; kingdom Viridiplantae; phylum Streptophyta; class Magnoliopsida; order Santalales; family Viscaceae; genus Viscum; species Viscum album. The sequence continues at coordinate 1,756,870,695 of OY728120.1, read as the reverse complement.
AAAGTCTATTATATAACACTATCTCTTTATTTTATTTTTATTCCCTTATTGATATTTATAGCTCATCCCTTTCTAATATTTTTCCCTTGGTTTTCTCATGCCTTTTCAAAATCAACAGTATTTAAGAAGTATGTTAAAGAAGCATTCAATAATGTTTTCATATCTCATGTTCAAGACGTTAAGATATGTAACTATTCCCAAAGACACTATAAATCACAATCATTTAAGGTTTATTAAGTGTAATTTTATTTAATAAATCTTGAATAAATGTGTAAAAAAGATCATGGTTGTTATAATTGGTATAGGAGTCAAATATTGCTTATTTTTGGGATTATGATTAGAAAACTCTAAAGAAAGACTAATGGATAAGAATATGTATAAAAAAGAATCCCTAAATGTTTAAAAGTTTATATTAATTGTTTTATCAACAAAATAAATCTTTTTATGGATACTACATGTTGATGTAGTTTTAAAACATATGTACCTACGGGTAACAACTTGGACAAGGTGTCTAAGGCATGACTCGGGGTAACTAGGTGCAAAAAAATGGGCCTTATTGTGAACCTAGTTTGACACTCCTTGGGGACATTATTTGGAATATTTAGAAGCTCATTATGATCCATTATTAAGGGACCAAAAATACTTATAAGTGTATATGTTAGGAAATATATCATGGATAACATAGATTTAATACTATATATTAATATGTAATGAAATTAATGTAATTTATATGTTACTAGTATAATTTCATTAGATTCCACTTTATGTGTTTAATAATTTAAAAATAATAATCCCTAATTTCCTTTTATTCAATCCAATGGTAGAAAATAAAAGGTATTTTCTAAAGAAACAAAGTGAATGACAATGTGATGACTGACTAAATGAGATGCCCAATCAGATGGATGATCATTATCGATATATTAAGATTATTCCAAATCACCTAACAAAAATCACAATAAAAAACTATAACATTGTTCAATTACAAAAGCTGTCAAGGAATAGAAAGATGATTTCTCATGGAAGTTCATCAGATAATAGTTATAAGGGAAATAAGACTCATTTTCTTATATAAAAATTATGCAGAATGAGGAAAATGGGGAAATGTAACATTGGTATTGGGAGATGTTTTATGTGTGGAAAGATAGGGAATAAATTGTCCAATTTCCATAGAAAATTGAAAAATATGATGGATGTAAATAAGGATCAATCTAATGTACCACTTATGGATCTATGTCATCAATGTGGAAAAGCTGGGAATGATCCAGGATGATGCTATATTACATGTCCTATGATGATTGATGAGCATCAATAATGACCATGAAATATTTAGCAATGAATGTCTATTCTTGGATAGATCATGCTTATTGAATTACGTGTAACCTCTACTGAGTAGGGTTTTGGTCGTGTTATTTTTTGGGAACATCGAGTCACCACTCTAAATGATTAGACATCATAAAATAAACAAATATATTTACCATGTTGATGTGTGTGGGAATATTATTCTTGAAAATAATATAATTCTTCCATTTGTATAATTTTATGTTATCAATGTTATGGAAATTTTGTCCTTTTATAACCCCAATATAAATGGCTGGGTGAAGGAACGCAACATTTTTACCAGGATTCACCTATCTATTCTATTAATGTATAAAGAGGGAGTTTAATATCTTTAGTATAGATATTATTTCACTAAAAACTATATCTATGTCAATGGTTTGTGTCTACAGAAGGAATTATGTTGTGGAATTCATTGAATATTAATGATTACTATTTCTATGTAGAGGTATTTCTGATTTTGGTTGTAAAAGTAATATATCCATAACATTATGTATTTAAGAATCATTCAACATCTAAAAAAATTCAACTTAGAATTTCTTTAATAACATTAAATTTATATTTAATGGTACCAATAACCTATAATTGGGATTTAGTGATAAATTAATATTTTAGATTAGACATCATTGAAGAACTCATAACCCTTAGCATGTGATTTATGTTGGGAGAGTCCAAAATATTTTTAGGGTGATATGTCTACAGCCAATCTTATGTTCAAAATAATTCATATAAATTTTAATGTTTTATGTGATGGATGTTTAGTATGATATTATTGGATACATATTACAAGAAAAATTATATTTTTTTAATGTGATTAGTAATATTTTTGTAGGTGTTCCATTTGGGTTGAGGAATATATTCTCATTAGGATTATACAAAATCTATTCCCGTACATTTTCTAGGAGGTGTAACATGAATGGTATGAGATATCCTATGACATTAAAATACTCATTAATTTTGGGGATATTATATTTATATATGGTTATTTATTTATGTAATGGTCTATATTATACCGTTGGTTTTTTTCATAATTTTGGAGACTAAAATGTTAAGTAATTATATCATTTTATTTAGTAAATAAAGTAGTTTTGGATTGTTGTTACTTGGTCTATTATTTGGTCCATTAAGAGTTTATTCTAGAGATTTAGGTATAAAAAATCAACTCTTATACTCATCATTTGGAGAAAAAAATTGAAATTGTAGTGAAATTAATTATACTATTCAGGAAGGAATATTTCATTCTGTTTCTAATTTAGATGAATAATGAATTCCTTAACTCTTGAGAAAAAATCTCTAACAAATATTATATTATATTTATGATTATATTTTCATTTTATCCATCTCAAATCCATGGTTTTTTCTTCACTGAAATTATCTTGACCAAGTTATATATCAAACTCAACGAATTATTTTGTTTTAGATTTCTCTTCTATGTCTATGTTTTCATATCCCATAATTGTTCTCCTTCTTGGAAACCTAGTTATGTGATGACCTTCATTCATCCCATTATCTTTTTTTAAGAGAATATTTTATGAAACCTTTTTATGATATGCGTTTTCAATAAATATAATTACAGGTGTTTTTTTTCATACTGATCTCGAGTTTAATTTTTGAGGATTCAATTTACTACACGGGGAATGAATGTAACACCCTATGTTTTCCAAATAGAAACCATTGTTTGATTGTATATTCAATATGAAACACGAAACCAAAATAAACAATGATTACATTTTAACCTTTCAAATGAATTTTAGGATATGAGTAGGATCCACTAATTTATAAAATATATATAAATCGTAAATATATTAATAAATTCTTAGTAAATACTAAAACAAATTTTGGAAATAACTTTTTATTCCATTTATAATATTGTTTCTTAAAAAAATTATGAATGTTATAATTATATTCATTGAATTGTCTAAATTTTGTTATATTAAATAAACTAAAATTTTTATATCATCATATAAAAATTAACACAGGGTGTAAAATTCTAATTTTTTTGAAAATATGAATTTTTTCTAGAAAATATTGAGAAAAAAAATTTTTATATAAATTTTTCATTTAAATAATAAATTAATTAATTTAAAAGAACATTTATTATTTTAATTTAAAATTTATATAAATATTCTTTTTTTATATTTAATTCAATTAATTAAATTTAAATTATATTTACATCATATTTTTATAGAAGATTAATTCGTGAAATAAAAATGCATTTTTTTAGAATAATTTTAAAATTAATAATGCTTCCCCTTTATAATTAATTAAAATAACACCTGAGGAGAAATGATTTAAATAAAAAAAATTCATTTTATATAAATATTTATTTAAAACCATATAACTAATATTACTAGTCATATAGTTAAAGCGAAATCCTTTTTTCCTCGAAAAATGACTTTTTTATAAAAATGTATTCTATCGCGATTGTGAATTTTCTATTAAATTATTCCACCATTGTAAATTTATTTTGATAAAACACATTCAATATTTGGAATCATCATAATTAATATTATTTTATAATGTCATTATAATTTTTTATACAATATTAAGCATTCTTGCAATGAATATTAATTGCCCTGATAAATGGTAAATAGATAGCTTAAAGGGGAAAATAATTTAAAAAAGGATAAAAAGAGTAACCCAAATATTTAAAATATTAATGTTTCCATTTAAATTAAATAATGATTACACTTATTCCATATTTTTTATTTATAAATCATTACGTAATTTTTGATAAATATTATATTTTGATATAGTAAAACACAAATCGGTTGGGGTGGTAATCAATTATAATTAAGGAATTTATGTTGATTAATTAGTGTATTATTTAAATAAAAATTATTTTATTATTTTATTATTATAAAAAAAAAATTCAATATAAATGATCTTTTATTTTTTAAGAAGTGAAATGTAATTTTTATAAGGGTCTGAAAACTATTATTGTTAAAAACTAATAATTTTATTGTAAATGTAGATTTTATTTTAGAATGAAAAAAATTAAAATATTTAAAAAATTATTTATATAAAATTAATATTATTTTTGAAATCATAATTTCCAAATTATCCAAAGGTGAACTTTTCAGTATTTTATTAAAGTTTAATACTGTCAGGTATAAATGAAATACCATATAAATATTCCTTGTGCATTATGACATAATATTGTCCTAAAAGGGTTGTAATAACTAAAATATATGGTATTAATGAACAAATATAGGATCTTCATTAAAAATAATATGTTTTTAAGTTTATTTGATAAATTTCATTAATCAATAATGAATCCTCCAAAAACATTAATATGATTTAAGGATTTAAAATCATTTATATAAGAATGTCACTCACCTCCATGTAAGATGAGGAATTATGTTATTAAAATCATCTCATGGCCTTATAATATAATTAAAATAACTCTCATATGGTCAGAAAATTTGGAAAACATGGGAAATTTTGTGTTTCGTGTTATTTTATTTGGGAATGTCCAAAACCTAAATAATATTAAAATACTCATATTATCTATATAAAAAAAATCTCCCATTTATCATCACTAAAACATTTTAGAGAACATCCAAACTTTTCTATAAACTCTGTATATCCCTCAAATGGTTCCCCAAGCTCTCAAGAAGCCCCTCACAATCATTTTGAGTCACACACTCATGTAAGGGATTTTCCACTGCCCTCTTTTTATCAAGCCCTTCTTTTTTTAATGTCTATAAATTTATTTTCTATTAAGTTGGGATATGTACTTACATATCCCCATTACTAAAAATTTAATTTTTAAATGATTATAACCCACATCAAATCTCATTAATCTTTCCATTAACCTTTATATTAACCTGTCACCATACTAAAAATTAATAAGGGATTTCCCTCTTTTCATTTCCATACAAGAACTTTTTTGTTGTATATATCTTTAATTCCAATTAATATTGTTGGGATATGTTCTTAAATATTTTACCCACTATAAATTCCATTTCTACATTATAAAATCCCACATTCACTCTCATTAATCCTTCCAGGAACCTTTATGTACACCTGTTACCATGCTAAAATTTACTAATGAATTTCTCTCTTTACATTTTCATTCTAGAAATTCATTTATTTATGAATCTTAAAATACATTTTATTTTCATGGGAATGTTTCTTCCATATTACCCTTAATATCAATTTTTTAGAAATTATTAGATACCCCTTTCACTTTCATTTAGAATCTCATAACCCTTTATGTACATCCTTTACCCTGTTGATATTCGGTTTGGATTGTTTTCATTATTCGTCATTCTTCATTATCTTATGCTTTATATTTATAATAAATAATGTTGTAATACATTTCTCCTTGTACCTATTATTTAACATTGTATTTATATGTGATGAGATATCCATTTCTCCATCATAAATTTTTTTATTAATATTTAAGTGATGTAGTTTTTCAACAGAAATATCACTTGGATTTCTCCCTGCCAAAAAATTTTTGTAGTGAATTCCGTACCCATTTCGTATCAAGGGTGTTTACCATTATGAACATATACATTTTGATTTTGGACTTAAAAGTTTTTATTCAACACTCATTGATCATGGTATAATTCATGATGATGAGTGGATCTTTGTTGTATAATATACGTGGCACTCATAAGCATGAGAATGAAAGGAATGTGATGGGTGTGCCTGGAATTATACAACACACTAATGAATTGGGAAATGTTTATTATCATAACACATCTTGTTGGGATATGTAGTGATCCTAATTCCGTTATGGGACTTTTTCATCCATGATTTCTTAGTAGTTTATCATTAACCTATGTTTATGATTAAGTGTTTTACGTTGTTCCGATATTTAACATGTTAGGTCATTTATCATTTTTCATGTTTACTATTCCTACCCTTTTATGACCAATTTACATGCCTATTATATAACATGTATAACATTATTCCATGTTTATTACCTTATTGGTCTTTATAGATCTACCCTTTCTAATGCTTATCCCCAGGTTTTCCCGTGTTGTTTTGAAACACCATGGAATTTTAGAAGAATGTTAAAGTAGTTTTCAATAATTTTGATGTATCCCATGTTCAAGATGTTATTCTATGTAGATAAATCTAAAATACATTAGAATTTTCGATTATTTCAATTTATTAAGCGTAATTTTATATAATAAATAAGTAATTGATTGGTAATAAACATCACGATTGTTATATCAAATGAGTTAAATCAAAAGGTGGGACTATTGGAGAATGAAATTTGATATGATCAAAATCTAGTGAAGATATTATATTGTTAAGATAGTGTTATATGATACAATAAAATAGAGCATGTCATGTTTATAGAGATAAAATACATGTTTGAAGATGAAATATGGGAATCGGGGGAGGTGATGAGACATAATTACACTCATCTTCATTAGTGTGTGAAATTTGAATTTCATGGTTGATGTTTTTGAAGGGGAAATATTATAGAAACCTGAAATTTTATAAATAAATATCCCGTTTTGATTTAATTAAATCTCCTATAATGTATTATTGTTATATAAAACCCAATCCATACTTTTATTTTATTAAACATATAATATTTAAAATATCATAATGCATCATAAAAATATTCAATATATCCATTGGATATTATTCAATAGATTAATATAAATATTAAATTTGGATAAATCCAGTTATCATAAAATGTTGATGGTATTACCCTATATGATTATACACTATGAAGCCCATTTCTCCAAGATTGAAAAAAAACATATCACTACAAGGATTTTCCCTACCAATCCTAATATGATACCCAAAAACTAAATAAGGATCCAAAATTTTTATCGGAGAATATCAAGCCCATTGAGACAATGGCCCAAACCACTTATGCAGAACCACCCCATGAAATCTCACCATCATACACCATATCCTCAGGGGTTTTCATTATATAATAAATTTATATTAATCATGTCATCAATTATATATATATTTATAACTTATTTTCAATATAATAATTATTATACTAAATTCTTATTGTTGTTACTTTATAAATGATTTTGATTTTGATTTGATAAAACAAAAATTTTATTTTTTGGGTAATATAAAATTTCAATTAAGACATTAAACTTTTTGAATTAAAGAATTTATAAATTCAATTTTATTTTAATTAAATATTATTATTAAATAATATTTTCTAATTATAGTTGATGATATAATTATATGACGTCAAAAAGAATATCAATTTCTGATCGAAATTTATTTTTGTTTAAAAACAATCCATTTATAGAAAAATATAAATTACTTTTTAAAAGTAAAAATTATCTTATTGAAATAATTATATTGATAAAAGAAATATTATTTTTTGAATCCTCATGTTAGTTTTTTACATAGATAAATTTTCAAAATTTTCAGGAGAGTCGAATTTTTAAATAAAAAATAAATATTGTATAAATATATGGGGTGCATTATAAAATAATAATGACCCATATGTGACGTAAAAAATTATATAATAGGTATACACAACCAAATATAAGTTTCAAATTTAATATAATTTGATCTTGATGTTATTTTACTAATTTTTTAAAGCCATTATTAATCCTCCAAAACCTATATTATGTTTTATGGATTTAAAATCATTCCTTTAGGATCATGACTCACATCTACACCACCAAAGGAAATGTTTTATCAATTTATACCAGTGGAAGTATAAAATAATAAAAACAAATCCAATTTTTCAAAATACATGTTAAAAACCCATTGGTTGGTTTTTAGTATTTTTACATTATTAAATAGAGTCCAAAACCCATGTTTGGGAAATAATAAAGAACACACATATTTTTTCTAATATAAACCGATTCAATATCACCTTAATATTTAGTAAAAAATATCAAATCACGTCCTTACTCTAGTCAAGAATCATTATATTCCTCACATGGTTTCCCACGATCTTTAAAATCTCCTCCTAGACTTTTGGAATCACACTCTCAATGTAAGGGACATATCTCACTTCTTTTCAATTCAATTGTCTTATGCCTAATTAGCCTTTTGAATCTTAGTTGGTTATGTTGTTATAACTTTAAAAATAACCTTATAAATTACATTTAATGTCCTAATAATGGTATATAATCTATACCCTCTCGTTATATAATTTACCTAAGTTGTTAATATGCAAAACTTTTGTAAGGGGTCCTATCTATATCCTACTTATCGAAGAATATTTTACATTTTAAGCCAATTTTTTATAATTCATAATTTTGGAATATTTTTTCACATATTTATTACTATAAATGTTATATTAATATAACGATATACCCCTTTATCTCTCACTAAATGTTTTTATTAATCTTTATCTCCTAACATTATGCTGACGAAATTTCACCGTGACATTTCCATGATAGCCATTGGTACTGTGAATACCAACACATTTTTCACTCAAGGGAATTCACCTAGACATATCTATAATCCATTGACTTGGAACATCCATGTAGTTTTTAAATAATCCATGATTTTTTATTTACATGGGATGAAAAACGATTCTCTTTTAAATGATATATGTAGAACACTTATGCATGTACATGATATGAAAGCAACAGGTGAGCCAGATGTTTTATTGTGCTCCAAAGCATTAGGTAACTTTTTCATTTCATGAGATGTCATTAAAGGTATTAGGGACTGAACCTAATCCATCATTTTACCTTTTACCACATGTTATGATATCTTGGTGGTTAGGATTGACATACGTTTACAATTTCATGACTACAGTTGTTTCCACATTACTCATGTTTCCATTATGTTACCCTATTATACCATGACCTATGGTTCATGTTTATGTTTCTCAATACATTATGTCCCATTAAAATTCCATTCGTCTAACTTTGAATAATTTTTTCATGTCATTATTTCTTATTCTCTCACTATGATTTTTAGCTCACCCCTTTCTTCTATATGTCCCCTGGTTATCCCACATAGTTTTAGAGGACTGGTGACTTATATGAGCATTTTAAGGAAGTTTTTTATAATTTGGTTGTATCATATGATCAAGGTGTTATTATATGTACATAATTTCAAATTAAACAAGACATCTTGATCATATGTAATCTATTAAGTGAACTATTATGTATTAAATCTTGAATTAATGGATTATAAAAACATTGGTTGTCACGTTCAAGATCGCACAAGAAGCCATTAAAGATATGGAGCCCCACTAACAATACTTTTAGTGAAGGATGGTCCCCAAAAATTAGAAAACATCCATCACCATGTCAAACTATTTTGAGGGCCTTTCCCGATAATGAAAAAATAAGTTCTTCCCTATCATTATGTAAGTGGAACAAGAGGTAATTTATAGCCTCATCAAAACATGTCAAGAGTTTCAAAAAATTGAACCTTAAAAAAAATTCTTCTTCCAAAAATATGTTGTGTCATGTCCTCAGCATGATGAGGATGTATCCATACAGGGTCTAAATCAAGCCACTCCGAACTAGGTTCCCATGACAGGTATGTAAGGGTGGAGAAAAAATATCAAGAATGAGATCAAATTCCTTCATCTTCCAGAGAATCCCACCCATAATATGTGGTGTCATCCAATGAGGAGGAAGTTATATAGACTCGAGCACATTAAGCATTCCAAGAAATTTTTTTTGTAATTAAACTATCCCACCAACACACCCCAGTAAAAAATAGGCACAAAACCCTCCCTCATCCCCCACACATGATGATTTCTTGTATATCCCCTAATAAAATGGAGTACATAACCTAAAAAATATATTTACACCAAAAATGGAATGAGAAAATATTCCAATTCCATCAATAAAATACCCTCCTTAAATTCTAGAAATGATGGACGAACATGTTGATATCCATTTCCATATTTTAAAAGACCTCTAGGATATAATGATTGCATCAAAAGTGTCTAGGAGCCAGGCATAGAACCCTACACTCTTATATATCCCATCTCTCATCTAGGAGGATATTTGGATAAATCCAATATTAAATATACAACAATATTTGGCAAAAAAATCCATTCCATTTAGAAATTATCTTTTTTCTTCCACAACCACTCCAAATTAGCAATATATCATAGCTAAAACTCTATAATTTTATTGACACATTATAGTGGAAACATGAGAGTTACTCAGGAATGATCAAATTCTTAAAAGTCATTATCAAGTGCATGTAACTCTAGAAACCTAAATTAATGAAACTAAAAGAAAATTTAATAATGAAATTTGAAAACTAAGAGAAGATAAATTATCCTTATCTAATTAAGTTTGTATTTCATGAATCCTTAAAACCTATAAAAATGGTTTCCCAAGATCATACTAACTCATCCCCAAAATATAGTGAAATTATTAATAATTGTGAACGACCTCCCTATGATTTTGTTTCCAGCACCTCTGGAGGTGCTCCCTAAAAATATTACCGTGATGGCCCCCTTAAAATTCTAGAGATGATTGATCATGACAACCCATATCTAAATGAGCTCCGTGAAAACCCTTCTCATTATTTAAATTTCAAATAGAAATAAGGTTCTCCCCATTATAACATTTAACTTGAATTTCTTTTCTAGGGTATTTTCTAAAAGATATCACCCTATGGTTGAATGTCAAGCCATTCTGGTAGTCCTCACCATGATGGAAATAACTAAGAAGGTCCTCCCAAAGGGATATTTTACATTGAAATGACTGTCCTTCCCATATCGAGTCAATAATGATACATCCATCATATCACAAGCTTCATGGGAATATGATTGTACAAATTTATTATGTATTACCATTGAATGGTGATATCTTTTCTCAATTGGAATACATGAAGAGGAAAAAACATTCTCTAAACCATACATGGATCATCTTCCCTCTATAATGGTTGATAAAATATCCCGTCACCCCATCACCTATTATAAGGAAGCTGGTAGACGCCTACTTTGGTTAGATCTAATGGATGAATTATCCACAGAAGACGAATAAGATGAATTTTTTATTAGAAAAAATTAGATGGACCCAATATATAGATCATGTATTTTCCCTTATCCATTCTTCAATATGGCATTCCCCCAAAAAAATACCAAGAATGTGTACCTGAATGTCACATGATAATATGGAAGAATCATCATCACTGAAGGGATAAATTCCCATATTATAATGGAAAGGAATATATATTAAATGTAATAAAATAACTACATTATCAAATTGAATAAGATATCCATCTAGATTTGTAATGACCAAAATTGGGGAAACAGTGGGGGGTTTCCAATATTCATGAATCAATGAGTTAAGAAACATACACTAGTTGAATGAAAATAGCTCATCTAATATAGGAATCATTGGATAGGGAAAGAATTTATAATTCCATTTCATTCCACTCCCCAATTAGCAGATCCTACTAGATGTCATTTAATGAAACATAATTACTTTTAGATAGCCCTAAAATGAAAAATATAATAAAAGATATGGAACACTTAGAAAGAGTCAACCCTAAAAAATTAACATAAGAATAAATCCTTGAGAGTGAAATCCATTGAAGGACTATTGCCTACGGAACCGAATAATTCTTATAGTAGGATAGAATGAAAAACCTATTCTAATAGGGTTGGTATTATTATTTCCACAATGTCATCCTCAATAGTAGATTGTCTATTTGAAATTTGGAGGAGTGAATAATGGAGAACCCACCCTATTCATTCCATTTCATGACTTGACATCCTAACTCAGAACATGAATAATGAATCATTTAAGAGATTCCCTTCAGGTCACCCTTATCTATATGGATCTTAGGGGTTATTTAAGGAGATGATTATTTCCTATAGAGGTCATAAATAAGATAAATATATCATGTTTACAACCACTCTTAAAGATCACAGTTCTTTTAGTAGATATTCTCAAGGTAATCAGTTCTCCTATCATTCAAAAGCTAATATGACACCTAAAATTTATTACACCTTAATAAACATCATTTTCACCACCATTAGAAATGTTATAGAACAGGGAGGAAATATTAGAAAAAATTTGGATGATTTTTTCACCTAAAATAAATTCGATATGGAAATGACTGATTAAGGTGTTCATATTAGGAACCCTAGCCTCTCTTAAATTTTTATACACCCTAAAATTCTACACTACCTTCTCCTTAGTGAGTATATTGTAAGGAATGTGGTATAGATGCAATCATGTATTACCCACCTCCTGAGTAGGAAGATCCTATCACAATTAATGAAATAGTTTCTCAGTATGAGGAGGAGATATGGTATTTGGGAAATCTCAATGAGGAACTCATCATAGTTAACATATTTGATTGATATATTCATCAACTAGAGCCTCATCTTATGTTTATGGACAATGAATCACCAACAAAGAGGATTCATTCCAACAAATGAATTAGATTTAGATCATAATCTAAATATGCGTTACTGATAACCAATATACATAGATCCCATGTAATTGGAATATCAGAAATTCCCTCCATTTTGTTTTCAACCAAATCTTGTTCAGTTGCATCCTTAGGGTCCAAACACTATAAGCTACCTTCCTCGCGTACAGGTTAAACTACCACATCTATCTCAACCCATTGTTCCCCATATTCATGATCATGCTATTTTTTTCATTCCTCCCCATCTTATAGACCCTATTGAGTCTCTAGAAGAATTATTGGATGTTATGGAAGGATGAAATGCACCAGAAAAACCATAAAGTATGACATACCCTGAATGGTTTATTGCAAATATTCCCTCACCAAACATTGGGAACCCTACATTCCTAATATTCAATGGCTTAGGGAACCAGAATTGAATCTCATGGACTTTATTTTTTGGTCTTTTCCTGTGATGGGTACCATTAAATAGTAATATTTTTCTAAGATCAGGTGTTTTGTGCAGACCTTAGATGGAACAACCTTTATACGGTAAACCAGTATATGAGCATGATTGATCAATGAGTGCAATGATATTTTTCATCAATTCCTCTATCAATTTAACTCTATTCTATAGAAAATTATAGTCGTTGATCTCCGAAGATTTTGTATTTGAGTTAATGAGATGTCTTCTTATTTTATTACAAGGTTAATGGGATTGAATTACTCGCTAAATCTATAACTTCATTGAGAGGACTTGTTGAGTCTTCAGGTTGATAAAATTCATGATGATATGTGAATATTTCTAATCCTTGTAAATATTCTGTGTGGGTTCAAGGATCTAATTATAGTTCCTCTGAGGTCGGAGGATACCATTTTTTGAACTAGGTATTTTTATAAAATAACTCTAGTATGTTTTGTAAAGAGAACTAGAAATGTGGAAACTGCATCAGTCACATTAAAATCACCCACTCCACCGACTCTATCACCAAATCCAGAACCTCCTCACATATAACCTCCCATGAATAAAAAATCACAAACAATAACCCCATCATTTTGATTGAATAGAACCAAAAATCTCTCAATTAAAAGAATATAATATTAAATTCTATTCTTTCTGGGAATAGAATGTACTCGGTTATTTTATAGCAGTAATGGAAAATAACATGACAAAATTAATTGATCTGAAGAGGACTGACCAATTTGGTCTCAATAAATTCCAAAATCATTTACCCTATCACCAAATATTTTGTCATAACCATTGAGGTTGTTTTTTAAATACATCCTAAAAAAAGATGGTTGATTCTGGGAATATGAAGATTTGTAATCCACCATCACATGTGGAATGTTTTTCCCCAGATTCTCATGAAGAATATGTTTAATAGAAATTAGTTACAACAAATAGACACAAAAGATAAATGATTATATAGACATTAAAATAATCAAATAGACCCAAGCTATCCTATAGACACAATTAAATAAAATAAATTAACCCTCAGTTTCCTCATAAATATTTCAACCAACATCATCAAAACTACAGTCCTACGAAATCTAATCTTCTAGGAAACTTCACGGATGTGTGAAAAAAATTGATATTGGAGGATGAGAATGTAAAAATGAAAAATTTAGTCCTAAAACTCGTAGATTTATTTCTTCTATCCCAAAGAGAATGATCTTTGTATAACCGAATGGCACTATAGTAATTCACCAACCCGGAGGAATACTCATTAAATAAAGATCTAACATTTTGATCCATTAATGGAATCCACTAATAGACCCCATAGATGTTGATGAGAACGAATATGAACATAATTTATCTGCTTTATAATAGGGAATAACAGGTAATGGCTAAAGGATCCCGTAAAGAAGTTGAATATTTAGTTATGGTCAAATCCAATATGCAAGTCATGTCCCTAAAAAAGATGTTTATGCTACTCAGACTCACGGATGGGCCATTAAATGAGAATTAGATGAACATGTAAGAACTCCAACATTATATAAGAGTCATTTAGACTCAATTTTTTTAGAATACTGACTGGAAGGGGTGAAATATTCTAATCATAATAGACATATAAATTTGAGAAGATATCCAAATACAATAGCAAAAATAGTTACGTCAGCATATGCTCGACCATATGAATCACCTATCCCAGGCTCCTCAACCACTAAAATTCCTTCAATATAATAATTACCCATAGTAATGTGTAACCCTTTGACTCAAATATAAGATATCCTTAAGCAGTTATCCATAGTTCAAGTGAAACATTCAATATTTGATGCTCTTAATTTTTAATATGATCTTCATGAAAGACTTGTAGAGGCCCTGTTAAACCATATGGAGATCAAATTCATTGTTATTGTTGCTAATGTATAATGTTCATAAAATGACCATATGGAATGTCATACAGTAATCATATTTATATAATATGAAAATGAAGTTGAGATACAAGACCATAGTAAGCCCCAATATGTTTCTTTAATGATAGATTACATAGAAATAGATCGAGAATTTACTGCCAATGGATTAGGAGTGAATCTCATTCTAATTTTAACGCTTCATATTTTGGGATATAGTGAAGCACACCTTTCTCCATCGCCTATTACACTCTAAGGGTCTGAAAAATGAGAACAAAATCCCCTTGTATGGATCAATCATAGAACTAATTTTTGGGGAACTAGTGTCTAACTCTGAATTTCATGTCATTATTTAAGTTATGACCTTTAATGTTCTTCTAATAAGGATATGGTTTCACCAATATGTGGAAATCCCTTCAACATATCACCGATGACTCATCTAGTAAAATGATGAGATATTCATAACATTATATGAAGAAAAATATCTATTTTATTCTTCTGAGGATCAATACATTGATGCATGTTTTAAAATAAAAGAAGTGATGTAAACTAGGATTGAATATAATACTTAGGTTAGCATCTCAAATGGCCTTTAAATGACCTCAAAAATCCCATCATAGAGCCTAGTGTTGAATATTTGCTACCCATCATACAGATCAAATATTATATTTCATAATTTAACATGTACTCATCAACCTTCATGATATCATTCTGGTTTGTTGAACCTAGATATACTAAAGACATCCTTGGTTGTCCTGTTGGAAG
Organism: Viscum album; assembly: GCA_963277665.1. Classification (NCBI taxonomy): domain Eukaryota; kingdom Viridiplantae; phylum Streptophyta; class Magnoliopsida; order Santalales; family Viscaceae; genus Viscum; species Viscum album. The sequence goes on along the minus strand of OY728120.1, from coordinate 1,756,854,936 downwards.
TGATGGCTCATGTGGGAATACCCTTCCTTTATCCCCATGAATTCAATAGACGCCAGCATCCTCATCATAATCTTATGGAATAATTAAATCACCACTGGTCAATGGATATATCATTACCTCTAATTATCATAATATAAATGTTTTTATTATGTCTAATGATCCAAATTCATCATTCATTCATCCCAATGTGGACCTGAAAGGAGGTGGGGAGGAAGAGGAAGAGAAAGAGGAAGATATGGATGAACTCAAATACACACTTGAAGCATTTGAGGAATGTTTCTTTAACAGTTCCAATGAACTCAGACTGGTAAATCAGGGCACAGAAGATGTTCGAAAACCTAAACTAATTAGTGGGGCAATTAATATTTAGGCACAAGATATATATAAATATCTCTTGAAAAGAATAGATATGTTTTCACTAGTGACTGCAATGAAATGGTAGGCCTCAATCTTGATGAGGTCATCCACCACCTAGGTTACTCAGAAGATCATCATGTCTTCATATAGGCAGCAACGGGAACGCGTATGCCCCATGTTTTCAAATTCATAATCGATTATTATATGATCATCAACTAAAAAATAATTCTAGAATTATTTGACCTGAAATGTCTCACCAGCATAGTTCCATTCAAGAAGTAAAATTTTCAAATCAGAGTTGGCATCAACTTTCAAGATCCCAACCAGATCTCTCAGAATGATGACATACCAATTAGAATTACATAACTTATAATTTATGTGATTATGGGAAAATAATACATCTAATTCATGGATCTATACTAATGATAAAACTAAATCCGAATGTCACTTGAAGATAAACCTGAAACATCCTTTAGGGAACCCTAAGGATTATATTATTGTTAGATGATTCCCTTTAACCTAAATAATGTATGTCAAACATACCAACATTCCTTAAATTGTATCTTCAAACCCTTTATTGTAATGTTTTATGAGTTTTATATTATATATCTTAATGTGAAATGCCTTCAATTTTTTGACCATCTTACTTACTATGATATGGTTCTCTTTAAGATGTGACAATATGGCTTAAAATAAACATAGTAAAATTCTCCTCTGGTGTATCCTTAGTAATATTTCTTGGAATTTGGGTATACTATTTTCGAATGAAAATTTATCCTAATAAGATATAGGATATCCATGAAATGTTACCTCATTAAAACCTTAAATAGTTGAGATAACAAAAAGGAATTATTTACAAAATTAGACAATTTAATTAAAATCTATATAGAATTTGATTTCCCCTGAGGATGTTAATGAAAAAGGGGTCATGGATCAGTGAACTAATTACTTTAATGAACCATTCAGTTGTCTCAAAAAGTACTTTTTGAGTACACAAGTTTTGATTCATCATATCATAGGGAAATTTCTAATATTATATGTGATAGTATTATAAAAATAAGTGAGTACATTCCTGAAACAAATGAATGATGCCAAAAATGAAAATATTCTCTACAATATTGGTCAAGCTATGCTCAATACTGATACTTTTTCTTTTGAAAATGGAAAGAACCATCTGGGATTAATCAATCTAGATAATAAATTGTGGAATTGGTTGTCACGTCATGTGGTCCATTTGGTCCTTAAAATAGACCTTCTCAAGTACATCCTAAACTAACCTATGCTGATTGAAATATTGGGATGGTAGGACTTCATCTTGTAGTAGTTTGAAATTTGTTACATACAACCAATGGCATTTAAGGGGGAAGCCCTGGAATATTTCCTGGTAGAGTATAATACATTAAAAGAAATGCTTATATATACTGAACTGCAAGATTGGGAAATAGTCACTATACAAGACTCTCTTTGAACATAGGAGATTACTTTTGATTCAGCATCTATAATCCCAACACGAATATGTTAGAATACCACAAATTCAATAAATTTGGATTGTGAGTCATCCTTATCTCTATTGTAAGCATAGTTTATTCATTACTCTTTCTTGTTTTTAATTGATTTATCAAACAATTTGGAAGAATTGAAACCATAAATGCATGATTAGAACTCACTTTTTAAATACCCATGACCCATATGAACATAAATTCATACTGATAGAAGGTAATAAAGATGTATAATGGTGATTATATTCTCAATAATGTACATAAAAACTCATACTTGATTAAATCCAAGGACTTGTAGAATAATTCCCCTAAAATCTAATGTTGACTCACATCTAATACTTGAAAAATTCTATCGAAAAAAACATGGAAATGTGGCTACAACTTTGGAAGATTTAGATAGAGATGAAATTTACATCAACATTTCCCATCATAGAATGGTATCCTCGGTTGTTTATAGTAGCATAGAAGAGATCAACATTGTCAATTATACCCTTGAACAAGATAATCATTTTAATGGTCGGATGATTCCCCATATTTAATACCACTAATTTAGGATTTATCCCTCATACAGAGATAATAAAAGGAAAATATGATGATGGTTTGTCAACATCTTCATATATGATAGCTCCAATAATCAAAAGATCATTTATAAATGAAGATTCAACGGAATCCTCCTCGAATACATTTAATTTTGAGAAGACTATCATCATTATGTGAGAAGACCATGTTGGTTTTTGTGGCTTCCATCATATAGGAACCAATCTCTCTCACCAAATCAACGGTCTTAGATATTTATACCCTTTGATATTGTAGGATTATACACAATTCACCAAAATTTTACATCCTTATCAACTGCAATGAATTTATATACATCAACCCTTGTAAATTTTTCACAATTACAAACAATAATTTCCATTATCTATATGGGGATTGGGTGTTGTGGGACCATACCCGCCCACAAAATCCCAGATTTTTTATTATATCCTCACTGCTATTAACTTCATCTCCAAATGGGCTAAAGAAATGACCCTCAAATAACACATGACATAAACAATTATCTATTTCATGAGGTACCACATAATCAACATCTTTAGTGTCCCCCATAATATAATGGGAAATATTAAACTATATTATATTCTTATAAACTAAAGAGGTTTTATTATGATTATATCATTGAGTAGAACCATTAATCCTAATATTATGTAGTAGTAAATGGAACGATAGAGGCTTTTAACAAAATTGAATAAAAAATTTTATAGAATATTCTAAACAAGGATAATAAATCTATGCCCAATAAGATTTTACAACACTTTTTTCCTACTTTATCATGACTTGTACTACTACACAAACAACCCCATATTCAATGGAATATGGGGATGAAGCATTTTTCCCATTGAAGTATAGTTTCCTTCACTATATATTTCCATCTGTGACCAATTTTTCTTGGATGAGTAATAATAGAAACAGTTTTACCTATTGTAATGAAACAATGATAATATAATTATTACCTTGCATCGTTTTGTGGTTCACCAAAACTAATTAGATCAATATTTCAATAAGAAGTTTTACCTTTATTCATTCCTTCTGGGGGAACTTCTTTTTCTTCACATGAACCCGAAAATACATGGGAAGAAACCTCATAAGCTTGATCCAAAATTGGAAGAACCTTTTTACATAATTAAGGACTATTCCAATGGGGAATATTAATTGATCTCAATGGATGATGACAATATTATTCCACATACCAATAAAAAATTCCTCATGAAATATTTCATTATATTAACCACTTATGGTCTTAATTGTATGATATTGAACTACAAGACCCCATTCATCTTTACTGAATCACATTAAACTATATGGAATAGTCCTTTCCACATGACCTTAAATGGAAGGACCTATATCATCATAGTCACAATATGTTTAATTTTAAGAAAATATCTTTATTACATGATGTTTATAAGTGTATTTCATGCATATATTTTAGATTGTTTTATATATTTACTTTTTTAAAATTTTAATGAATAATCCTATCAATTATTGATCAGATTGATTTGTGTTACGTTTTAGGGAATTAAACAATATATTTATGAAATGGAAATGAAAAAAATAAATTGTGAGCTTAAATACACTTTGTGCCATGAGATAAGTGAAGCGGCGTGACACCATATTTTTAAGGAAGAATGAAGATGGGAAATCTGTATCGGAATGATTACACATTGTGTCATGAAAAATTTAAAAGGATTTCCTTGTGAATGAAAATTCATGACGTCTATACTCATTGTGAAAAATCATTACACGTCTAGATTCCCAATTTGAGGATGTTACATTATTCGAGATAATATTTGGAAGAATATTTATCAAGGATTCACAATGATTGAAGATTGAGGGATTACATGATGTGAAACTCCATTACATGTCTTCTAAGTTTCATCATGTAGAAGGTAATTAAAATATTCCACAATCGAGGATTTTGAGAGATAATCCCAAAAATACCTACATTGGTCACCCTTCCAAGATACTCTTGAACTAGTGGTGAAAAAGAGACACTAAAGGATGTCCTCCAAATGACAGAGTGATGATCTGAGTTGTGGATTTTTCACTATTCTTCGTCATATTTCCTCTTTGGGTAACCATTTAGTTCATTATCATCATGTCTAGAATTATTGAGTAGTTTCATTAGTGGTAGGTGATGTGATTTTAGGGGGATGTGTTGCTTAGTTATTAATTATATTTTATTATTCATGTTTTGGATTGTTTCAACTCATTTTGTTAATTCTATATCTCATTTCATTTCAATTTCAAGACAATATCTTGTGAATTAAATAGTTTTTCATTTCATTCATCAGTCACCTTAGTTTCTGAATGAAAATTACGTAATCTAGGTCGGTTTGGTTTAAAAATGGTTTTAGGTAAACTATTTTTTTTATTTTCACCGAGTAGGTGACCATTTCACAGGTGAAATAATAGGATTTGGACAAGATACCTAGAACAAGTATCTGTACTCACCCAACTCTGACACCAAAACTAAATAAATTCATTATCAATTAAATCCCTAGAAGATGGACATTAAAATCACAAATCATGGAATTCCAATCATCTCGATATTCATCCTATTAAATCTTACTATTTGTATCTCATTTTTTCAAACCAAACCAAAAATTGAAATTTTATTTTCTTAATTAATTTTTAACATAAATTTCGTCTATCTAGGATCGAAACATGGACATTTCACGTAATATATTATTATTATGTTTTCATAGTATTAATATATAATTAAATTTTTTTGCCCTATAAAAATTATCTATTCCCTATGGGTTATTGGACATTAAAAATAATTCTTACTCTATACATCAGGAATAGGGTTCCTTGGGTAAAAATACTAGGAATAATTAAATGATTATCATGAGATTCCATGCATGTGATTACTTCTCAAACAATTGTGAATTTCTTAAAAGATATGACTTCTTTAACACTTGGGAAAATATTCTATTAATTCTATTTCCAAAACTCATAGGGAACAATTAATATATAAGAAACACATCCTTTGTTTTCACTCCTTTTGTGTAACAATATGTCATTACCACTTCATGTTAAATTTAAAAAAATGATGAGAAATACATGAGGATTGATTCTTATATTGATGAGATGTGTAGTAATGTATAAGTCCCTAATCTTGGCCAAGATACAAAACAAAACAAAAATTAATGCCTCATCCCTTGTGTATGGGTTAGATAAGTGCTGATAAAATTCACCCAAAACTAAGTACGACATATTTCTTTTAGCCAAAGGATACATATAAATTCATAAATTTTATTTCTTAAGACCATATACAAATTCAGAACTGTTGTATGATTTTATTTGATAGTGTTTTACTCGATATCATTCATTCACATCATATTCCTCCTTACCAGCTGACGTAGAAACTTCATACCCACTAGTTTTAATCAGTCGCTTCAAAGCATTATTTGAATCCCCCTATGGGATTAGGGAATCCAAACCCATTAATTCTGTATCATTTAGAGAATGGATCATGTGGGATTAGGAATCAATGTAAGGTCCTCCTCTATTTTAATTGTAACTTAAGGGTCCATCCCCGATGACCTTGAAGTCTGTGTACATCATTCCAAAGGAATTAGTACAATTATATAAATTAAAAATCCTATTACCCATGGAAAAAATAAATCCATATTGTATGATGTAAAACAACAATGTTGATGTCACTTTAAAAATATGTCAACTTTAACATTGTTGTGGACCTTATCAAAGAGAAAAACCATTACTGGTGTTGGTTTCCTACCACATTTTTTTCCTAGAACTATATGTGTCCAGATTCTCTTCTCTATGGGAAACATTGTGATGCCCATAATATAAATCCAATTCTATCTAGGATATAATAAAAGACCCCCCCAGTGCATGATTAGTTTGGGGAATATATCAAATAACTACATGTGGATCAATTCTATACTTGATTATATATGTAGTGAATGGTGTATTCTCTAACCCGAACCAACCAAAAACAACAACAAAAATATCCCTAATTCTAATTTTTATGTTAAAGATCTATATAACAGAGTGAGGGGTTGCTTATTGTTTCCCTCATGAAACCTTATTAAAAAAATTCCCAACCTACATACAAACCGGACCTCTATAGGGATGTTTCTCCTGAATAATTTATGGCTGGATTCTTATTCTAATAGGATACATAGTGATGTATGGATCTCAAATCATTCTTCCAATAAAAAATATTCCATTCACTACATGCAATTCAATCATATTTAGGTAAAACTCTACTCATTCATTTTCAATTAAAATCTGAATTCTCCCTTTATACTCTCTCATGTTCCTTTCACAAAACATACACCTTGCCATGGTAAATTTACATTTCCCTAATAATTCATTTGTCTATCGATAATAAGAGTATTAAACTTTAAATTACAACATTGTTTCTACTATTAATAATATTCCATAAAACATTTACTTCTTATAATACACCTCCAAATGTGTTCTTTCAATCATAATAATTTTCATCCCCAAGTTAAAATCTTATTTTTTCGTTATGATTTGATGACATTTAAATGGAAACATCATTTAAGACATTGGTTTTGGTCATCTCTTACATGTTTTTCTCATCCCACTCATTTGGATCTATGAACCCCAATGTCAGGAATTACATCTTTCCCCCTTCACACAATGTGAATGTCTGAGAATTACTGGATTTATTACCATGAAATGGTTGGTCTAGGATTCAAGTCCAGAAAAGGAACACAAGAATATATTATCATTATAGGTTAAACTAAATGGAATTATCATCACTATAATATGTTTAACTGCATGGTTTGTGTCCCCACAATATAATATAAAACTATGCATTGTCATGGCACTCATTTAAGAGGAGAATCACTCTTGGAGTTTGTCTCCTCTGACATTATTTTTAAAAATATGTGTATAAATTCATCTCCCAATGAGATATGAAGTGACACCTATATATCTCATTCCGGGCCCTTCTATAATAGTAAAAAAATTATACCACTTCTATCCAAAATATGTTCCTTATATGTGTTGGGTATTCCATCATGAGTTCATTAATTTATGAGCACATACTTATAGTAATGTACCCTCCCTCATTTATGAGTAATTCCAATATAAATGTTTCCTTAATCCCCATGAACATTACTTTTTAAAACCAAGATTCATGGTTTTGGGAAACTCGGATCGTCATAAACCTCCCATGACCATCAGTAGTAATGAATTCCAATTCACAAGGACATCATTTCATTGACTATTCACAATACACCACAAACCATAATTTTCATAATATGTATCCAAATATGGAATTTCAATTAATGTAATTTTCATCTGCATGATAGAATCCTCTTATATCTATTCACATTGACCACAATTTAAGGGAAGTATCATTGGAACATGATCTATGATCATTCCTTGAAAATATTTCCCATTTCATCTCTTTGAATCTAAAACTTCCCTGACAGTGTCTAAAAAATTTCCCGTATCATATCTATAATGTGTTATAGCATTCCTATCATACATTTCTTACTTGGTTTATTATCACAATAATGGATTGTAAATGATGTTCTTACTTAAACGTCAATTTCACTATTCTTGCTTGTAATATATTAAACATACAATTAAAGAGACACAATGCTTGCTAGGATGAAAAACCAGAACTGTGTCCCTAGAAAATGGTCATGATTCGGATCTTTAGGCATGTACAATACATTACATATGAGAAATTGTGTAATTTAAATTTAAAAGGTCCAATAACTTGTTACGTTGAAAAAACATAACGGGATGCCTAAGAGAAACTTGAGTCTCTCTTGCTAAGTCATCTTTTATCTTATATAGGAAAAACATTTCTTGATGATTAAGAAGAGACAAATGTCATAGTGTCTATCATGCTGTTTGATAAATAGTCAAATTATGATTTTAGTGTCCCATGATGTTTGAAAAACAATGAGCATAATCATATTCCTATCCTTTGAAAATATGAACAAAGTTGTAGATGGTTGAGGGAAAATTATATTCATTCCTGGAGAAAAACTCATTATAGAATCTAGAAGTCAGAGTCTCTCTATCATACATTACAAAAGACCATAAACATAACATTTTAATTATTGAATGGCCCCATAATCCTCATAAATAGTTTTCAGGATCATGGTAAGCTCAGTACTCTTAGCTTCATCGAAAAGGTGTAACTCATCCATTACGGTTGTAATGGTAGTCTTTAACTCAGCCAAAGACTCTTATAGTGAATGGTGAAGTTATATAAGCTCCCCTCTAGAATTATCAATATATTTTTGTAGACATAAAATTTTAAGGGATTCCTCCTCAACCTATTCCTTTCACTCCACCTAATTTTTTATGTGATTGATATTTCCCTTGTAAAGTGATTCTAAGAGCTCATTGGTTTTGGTTAGTATTATTTCTATAATAAGGATGTATTATGGTTATTTTCTCACATTAATCCATGAAATATTTCATTAAAATTATATTGTAACATGTGGTATTCAATTCCAACGTACCCTAACATGTTGAACGTACTCTAGAGAAGAAGATGTTGTGAGGTTAGAACTGCCTTACTTGTTTTGAAGACTAATCCTAGATCTCGTTCCATATGTGATGGTTATATACCCAAATAGACTCCTAAGCCTCATTTCTATTTCCAATATCTAATATCAATAGGATACATGAAATTTGAGATTAACTAAATTATATATGTATCTTTTGATTTCCTTTCTATAATAATGTAACTCCGACCATGCACTATTAGTTGGGTTAGGGTAGAAAAATGCCCTTATGGTTTGACCAGTGAAGATAACTACATTGAATATGAATTAAATTAGTCATAAACATTAGAATAAAGTAAATATAATGGTATAAGCAGAATGAAAAGGTTGATAGAACCCATTTATTGATAGATCTACCAATAGAATTTATTCCTCTCTATAATCCTTGGCCTCAGTAGATTGAATCAGAATCTCATACTGGGGAGAATCTTCATGATTTCCGATAGGAACCACCATGGAAGGGTTGTAATAATGCCCTACATCATGCCTTGATCTATTGTTCTTTCAATAATAGGATCCAGAGGAACCATATATCCCTAGTCATATATCTACTTGGAAATTTTTTCATGAAAAAAAGTTCCACAAATTAAGTTATTTGATTTAATAAATCATACATAGGGAGGTCATTCGTGTGTGAAAACATAAAAATGGGAAAACTCATATCCATCCAATTCCCAATCAGAGTCCCCAAACTCCCCCATAGATGTAGGTATATTAATTTATTTTAGAACTTATTTAAATTTTATTAGTTCAATATATAATTCATTATATATCGTAGCATCTTTGCCGATAAGGATATCCAAAATTCCTCACTAAAGAACCAAGATTAGCCAGATATCAACTCCATCCATCATATTCTTGGAAAGAACAACCTCTTCAGGCCCCAATAAGTCAATATCTGCTCATATACCTTTATTAAGTACCCTATCGAATTGATTTTCCCCTAATGAGATAGTGAAAAGACCATTTTTGGTTGTCTTAAGATTTTCCAATATAGATGGTGGATCTGGTATATCATAAAGAGAATGATTTATTAATATCCAAATATTGAATTATGATTCACATTAAACCATATTAGGATTATAATCAACCTATATAGAAGTAAGAATAGTTGTGATCTCAACATTAGGCCCTCCTCCTGCCAGGGAGACAAAATTGCCAACATGAATATATGCCTCATTATTATTATTCTTCACATTTCTCAGAAAATAATCACTATGTCCCTTGAGAGAATATTAGTGATTAAATTTCCCAATCCACAAGTAGGATCAAATTCATATTAAAAAAAACAACTACAACAACTGATGTTTTGAAGACTCACTCTGATTTGTGAGGCACTTGGACATTGTATTAATTCTCCGCATTCCATTTTCATACGACTATTAGAGACACACACTTAATCTCATAAATACCATATCTAAAGGAGTTAATAAAGATAATTAAAATTCCATATCCTCCTCCATGAATCAATATCCTAGGGAAAACTCCCCTAATTCCAGAATGGAACCCACAGCCCCGATGGGAGTGACCATCATCCCAAATTTTTGGGACTCATACTCCACCCCTGATACATCTTGTTCTTCCCTCTGAAAATAAAATTCATATAATTCCTCTAAAACATATTATGATGAATAAATAAGTGAAAGGGTAAGAGAAAAGTGTAATAATTCAACAAAATTTATGAATAAAAACCATTCATCGGTTTCTTTATCATCCACCCACTAAGTAACATAGTGATTTATCATATCTTTTACATACTTTTAGCCGAAATCTAGTCATTAGTGGTTCCCAAAGAATCTCTTTTTCCAAAATGCACTTTTCCACACCAGTAGGATCAATATTATAGTTAAATCTCAAAGTTAAATGAATTTATCTTATATGGGGGACATCTATGTGATCTTTGAGAATTTAACATAGGTCCTTAGAGTAAAATATTATATTTTTTTGTCGAATTCAACAATATTAAGCCACACATATTATGATAATTTCATGGACAGTTGGGAAGAAAACCAAATCAATCTTGATTTAACTATTTTATCAAGACTCTCCATCATGATAAGAGGTTGTGGAACCATAGATAGATTTTCCTCCTTGTGATGATGACTAGACGGTCGGGGCTTGACATGTGCTATTTATTGGACTCTACCCCCTTGAGTGGCCTATGTCTGTGATTTTTTTTGGAGAATTCAAATACCCATCCTCATCATCCTTTGTTGATCATTTCTATATTACTATCCCTATAAATTAATTATCACAACTTCGACTCAGCTGAAATTTTCTATTAATGAACCTTGATAGTATGAGAAAATATATGTATCATCATTCCTGGATGTCAAACTTATTGACACAATCTATAGAGGGAACCTGATTGCTGCTTGAGGTATATCTGGATCCACAAGAGCCTATTTATGTTGGCTAACCATTGGATTCTTAACTAATTCAACCTCTATGGGAGGGTATATGGTACGTTTTTATAGGCACAAAAGTTGGCATAAAATTTTATATGGATTATAGAATTCAAAAATAACCTCAACATCAATGTGTGTTAGAATCATGCTATCTCTAGAAGATTTCTTGTACGAATACAGCTCTTCACCATGAATAACATCATCAATAAATGAAAAATTGGGTATATCCCTATATCAGAAGAAATTACATCCCCCAAATTGGTTTTTGTTCCTTAAAGCTTCACCCTACATAATTTATAGATGATGTATTCTTGAAATTACTTAGAAAAATAGTTAAAAATGAAGTCTTGGAACCCCAACTTTTCTCATCATAGGGATTAGAACAATATATTCTTTCAATTCATCCCCAAAACTCTTTAGAAGAATCAAAAATGTATAAGCGGTCCTTCCCATATATACATGTTCAATAATAACTATTGGGTATTTTCAAGGATAGAATTTTGCAACCCCAAATGCTATCATGCATCCTAACTAGCCTAAATGAAGAATGTACCCATCCTCACACTGTTTTTTGATTTGCAGACTATTATAAAGTACATATTCAACCCCAATAAAAAATATAGAGATACAAAACATGGAATAGAATTCATACATGAATTCATACCCCCAGTGATCATGTTGTCCCTGATCTATAATAGTGTTAAATAAAATGATGAATCCTCTCTTTTCTATTTTAGGGAATCCTATTGGGAGATAGAAAGCAGTACCATCTCCTTTGAGATCTAGGAAAACCTTCATCCAATACTCAGAAAGGACATCACCTCTTTGGACAGGGTTTTCTTTCCCGACAACCATAGATACCTATAATATTTCATCATCCAAAAATTGGTATATTTTTACTATCATCTAGCATTAATTTTAGAGTAATAAACATATCATATATCTAATTTTGTATGGGCACTCGTAATATCTTGTAGACAACCCATAAACTGATGCTAACTTCTCCACATGTCTGAAGTAATGTATTTTTTTGGGTTCCATTAGTTTATTATCTCTAGAATGATATTCGGCTTATTGATAACTTATATCCATCCAACCCATATATCCTTATATATTTTTAATGCCTTCATATTAGCTACAAATTTAGGAGAATTATTTTACACCATCAACTACAACATCCACTTTGGTTTTAAACCTCCTCTAGGGTGGAAGTTCTGTACTTATTTTTAACCTTTTCATAGGACTATCTTGGATACATGAAAAACATATGAGTAGTAGTGCATTTTTTCTCGGTGGCTATGCTTGTATAACTTATCCCAGGGGACCACTTTTAGATTGCTTCTCCCAAGTTATTATATCAAGGCATGTCGATGAATTCACACCACAGGTGATGCCCACACAACTGAAGGAATTACATTATCACACAAGGAAAACATGTTTGAAACGACTTGCATGAATGAATTTCATGATTAGAGAATCTAGGTGTCCAAAGTGTGTGAGTTAGTGGGGACTGTTGGGCAGGCGATGAGATTTTTAAATGAGAGTGTACATTCTGTGGTTTCCCTATGTCACCAGCCTACATGGATTCCCTATGTGAACAACCTACACAATCCACCATTAGGATATAAATTCATGTTCCATCCTATCACCCCTCTTTTTTAGGACAATAAATCCAAAACTAATTCCATAACTAATCATGAGTGTATATGAACGTGAAAAGTCTAATGAAGGAAGGATCCATGGACATCTATCTTTCACTCTACCTCTGGAGTAGATCCTCTTATTGTGAATGGATTCAAACATGTGGTGGTGGATTTGTTGACTCTCTTTTTATCACATGAGAATGGAAATATTAAAATACAAATATACTATGTATATGAAGGATGAAATTTCATGAATGGTGATCAAAAAACTTTTTCCATTCATTTCCCATTTTAATCTCATGAATGTCCACCCTATGTGGTAAAACATGTGTGGCCAACCCCTCATTCTAGTAAAACCAACATGAGGACCTGCATGAGTGACCTACACAAACCACATCCATCACCCAAGGTCCCAATATTTCTTATAAATTGGGCCCTTAGGATCATCATTCGACACAACTCGAATATTAGAATATGGATTGATGTTTTTCGCACCCTACTCCTTGTTCCAATTTTATAAACTATTCAATTAGCACTCTAGGATATAGAAAGTGGTAATTAATGATAGAATAGGTATTAAAGACTCTTTACTATCTAAAACCCTGAAGACCAAATTGAGGATCCACTTCCCCTAGACCAAATGTAATAGGGTAATAGTCCATTACCAAGATCGAAAAATGAATCAGAATCTTCTAGGAGAACTTGAGGATAAGTTTAAAGGTCAAAATAAGCTATTTTCTACGTTTTCCCACGTTTGTTTATCCATGTTTGTTATGTAACAATTGAATGAGGTACCTCAAAATTTTCCCATGTAACACCTAGGTGAAGCTAAAGCCATATCACCCCATAATAACCTTGGAGAATCATACTACCTACCTTATTTTCACCACTCCAATGGTAGAAATATTCTTTATTATGTTCCCATATCTGATGGGGGGGAATCCATGACCTCCTCTAAACATTATGGACATGTATGATCAGATGAAATGGAATACTAGTGTTCCCACTCGATCATACATTACCATGGTAATGGAATTACCAAATTTAAACTTCCTAGTAAATTTCATCCTCATAATGTTTCATATAAAATGTAACCTTGGTAATGAATATCCCAACATTAGGTATGGTGGTGGATATATTCTCAAGTTAGTTAGAAACTTTTGATTCCTAGAATTTCATTATAATCCAACGAAAAGATCCCCTTACTGTCTATTGTCTTTCCTTCACAAACCCTTACACCTACTAGATGGTAAATCATCTGTGTATCCTTATTTAATTAATCCTTATGTAATTCTTTCATTACACCCCACCACACATACACTAACCCATGTCCACCTCCAAAAAAAGAATATTTTGTGGATTCCCAAATATTATAATTCATCTTCTTTCTCAAACCTGACCTTGCTCACATGGGTTTATAAGTTAGTATATAACATGCCATCATTATGATAAAATATCCACCACTTTGGAATGCAACATGGTTTGATCCCCAAACCATGTTATCTCCCATTCAATGGGCCCTATTCCCATGCAAAAATCATAAAAGCGACCAATTTAAAATGAAGCAACCACCTGGGCCTCCCCTGTAGGTGTAATCCCCATCCCTTCCAAACCACATAGGATTTTAATCCTATCCTAATGGGATACATAGGATGAATTATTGTCACTCAAACCCAACACTGAAAACTCACCTTTATATTCACTTCGATGTATTACCTGTAGGTTCATACCAAATATGGAGGTTTGTATTCCTTCTAGGAACCCGTATGACCATCCTTATTTGGACATATTCAAAGTAAGATCACTCCATATACCTATGAGTCTATATCCCTTATAGGTCTTTCAGTTCGTTTTGACATAATCCCCTTACAAACATTGTATGCACTCATTTTTCCTTGAAATCATTACCGCATGATATTAAACTATATAGTTATATCCTTATCACATGAACAAAATAATTATGATGTATCTTGTTATGTGTCATTAAACTACTTGGGTTATGATACCTATAATGAGAATATGTGTGAATCCCCTATCACATGCCATATTCCAATAATAAAACATATCTTATCTCTTAGGAAGATAATAAATTCTAGAATTCCTAATTATGAGGCTCAAAACCTGTATAACAAACTATTACATATCACCAAGATGTAGAACCTCTAATAACTAAAAATAGTCTTTAGAAACGGAGAAACCCATATGCATATTTATTGTTCAAATAATGAAATTACCATAACTAATTGTAAAAACATTGGGGTGACCTATTCCATATTTTTAATTTAAAAGGGATTCCCGAATATGTCTTAAATCCATAAGAGAGACCCATAATACAAAAAAAATCACCCAAAGTGGTTGTGATGATAATGAAGTCACATACTCTCAACCAATGTGAGTTCTTATGAATCATTGGTTATGTTCTCTAATGGTCACCCTCCTTTATAAAGTTGGTCCTTGATCTATCATGAATATGAGAAATGATGGTGGTTTTTGGTACGACAAATTAGCCTCATTGGAAAGTGAACCATAATTAATATGGGATAAATAGTTATATAATCTTGGGTATTATTCCACCCCTAAAATATTATCTCATGGTACTCGCAATATACTCCCCAATTATATCCTTTTTAAATAAAAAAACCATGAAATCCATCATGTCCAGGTGAACTATCCCCAATAAATAAGTTATCAAAATAATAGGCTTGTTCACCTCTAAGAAAACATGTTATGGATGAAATTTTATTGTCTTAAACTATAGAATAAATATTAAAAAAAATATTTTACCTTCTTAATCATGCTAACATAGAGTTGATTTTGCAATAGGATCATTTAATTTTATTCCAAAATTTATTATATCTAAACCACAATGTGGTTACAGATTTCAATTTAATGATAAATCATCATTTAGAATACTGATCCTCAAGAATAATTTTTTTAATGAACACGTCATAATATGATTCATTCTGATTAATAAATTTTAACTATAATTATGAGGACTTATCCCTCTCCTTATCCAATTTCATTGATTGAAGATTATTTGGTATACCTTTATTTCCAAATAGGCCCTTATGGACTTGTGGGTTTTAAATTGATATTAAAACTTATATTTACTGGTCCATCATCCTGCAATATAGTTTCTACCCCATCCACATACATGATTTGTGATTCTTTATTTTTTTTATAAGTATGACATGGGAGGACCAACAGTGATATCATTCCTTAATACGTAGATCACTAATGAGTCATTTCCTCTTTATTTAATAATTAAGAGTTTTTAAATAAATATTTCCAAAAGGGTAATTAACCAAGATAAAAAAATCAATGATGAGTGGTTTTATAAGAACAATGGTGGATGAAACACCCTCAAAAAATCAACTGGGTTTATCCTACATTGGTTTTATATACAATATTCTTACAATGGACAAATCAATATCTCTGACTTCTAATTAATGCACCATATTAGAATCACCCTATAAAAACATAAATCAACATAATACAAAGAATTTATTAAGAAAAAATGGCCTCATTTATTATTAGGATTGGTCCTAGTATTACCCCCCATAAGCTATGGAAGTGAACCAAAATTGAAACCAGAAATGTCGACCCATAACTGCAATCCTTACTTCATTTCACATTGAACAGAGACTGCAATGAAGAAGTATATGATCAAAAAAGATGATTAAAATGTAATATGCTGGTTAAAATAATTTTTATATGATAAAAAACATGTTACATGCATAGAAACAAAATTGTGTTAATGTATTTGGGAACCATAAATTAATGATGAAAGAAAAATTTGGATGCAAAACCCCTGAGATCAACCTTTTTATATTTCAATTCCATTACCAAATGAATATTTTAGTTGAATGAATCCACCTTTTTATTAATTTATTCCTAATTTATGAAACATAAAATATAACTAACAACCCATTGAAAGAAATATATTAATTTTATTACTTATATATTTTAATCCCTTATAGGATTTGAGACCTTCCTCATCTGAAGAAAATAAATCCTTCCATGGAACATAATCCTTATAATATGAGTGATTTTGGAACTTATAGAAATTTACATCCCTCTCAGAATAAATATTTCAAGATATCATACTAGTATTCCCTCTAACAAAATTATTGAAAATAATAATTCGGTTTCCATTCCTTAGAGGAAAGGATTTTAGGATAAAATTGTCAAACGATAGTAGGATAAACTATCCTTATTCTTGTTTGTCCTAGTTCCCATTTAGGACTCACCTTTTAGAGATGAAATAATTTAGGACTTCAGAGATGATTTTTGAAACAACATTATTATATCTATAAACAATTCTAGTCAAATTTTTTTTCATTACATACATTACTTCCCAACTTACACCTTCAATATTTTAGTCCCTCTAAATTAATTTTACCAAATGATTAGTTTGATTTCATAGAGAATTATGATTTTATTTAAAAATTTGTATTAGTTATCCATTATAAGATAGATCATACACAAATAATTTTCCCTCTATATTGAGTATTTTTTATGATAATTAAATATACATAAATAAAATAAATGAATGATTTCATGGATATGAAATTTGTATAATGTAAAATCAAATCATTAATCAATAGATACTATTTTTTCTAATATTTTGTGGGGGTTAATATATCATGGGATATATTTACCATCCATATAAATCCATTATTCATTTCCTTGGATATGTCTTTCAGAAATATTTTCCATCAATTTGAAAATAAAAAAATTTATTTTTATTCCCTTTTTAGCTATTTTTCCTACATAAAGTCACAATAACAAGATGATTAATGTATTTGAACTCCTGTATTGTCAAATTAATCAACTCCAAAAGTCATGTTTTATCAACAAATTCAATCTAATATGCTGCTGGAGTTACTCACATATTCTCAAATAAATCATCTTGATATATCTATTGGATATTTGAATAATATCCAATATTACATGAGAATTTTACTAGTTCAAGGTGCTATCCCTAATTTGATTTTAAATTAAGAAATAAATAAATTAACATGTACCTTAATGTTTGGATAGAACGTTTTTATTTTTCATTAGTCAAATGGTAAAATTTATTTTTATGATATATCATTATAAATTGTTTTTATTGAATAATCCATTTAATTTTTAATGTAAACCTTGAGTCACACTCTAAGAGAATTGAAACCATTGTGATGTAAAACATTACCACTCCCTTTATATATATATAAGTGTGTTAAAAAAGGAATTATTTTACCATATTATTATAAATTGTTCTAAAATCATAATGTGATAAATAAAAACCCCTATTTCATTATTCTCCTTATATTTTAATGGAAACCCCATAAATTAAACCATCATGATATTATCTAACTTCAGAATCCATACAATAAATGGTCTCATCATTTAATTCATAATTTTTATCTAGAATTGAATTTATATCCTTCTATAAATATTAAATTGTAGTTTATAACTTTTTTCATCACATTTTTCTCAATTAATTCTAACAAATATCAACATATGCCTTGGTTCGCTAAAAATGTATAGAGAAAAATCAGTTGTAAGATTTATCAAGGCATTAAATTTTCATGTCTCGTATTTATTTTGAATATTATTTCATGCACTACATTTATAACATGAAATATTATAATGATTTGTTGTTATATGTGATATAGTATAAATTCATATGATATAAACATATTACATGTAGTGAAATAGTTTTTAGTGTCTTTTATGGGTGATATAAGAATAATGTATGGTTATATATGTATCTAATATGAGATATAAGTCTTAAGACCGAATTGGTAATTTACTTTTAAGAACAAAAACACCATTAAATATCATTTAATTCATTCATATAAACCATTCATGAAATTTCTCAAACACAAATTGTCCCTGAATAAAGAAAATAGATTTCGATAAATTTCTAAAATAGAAATAATATTTGATTTAATTTAAAAAATTGATAAAAACTATTTTTTCATTAAAATTTTAATATACATTCATATTTCTATCAACGACTATCAAGAACACTATATTAAAAATCTTGATATCAATATTTATAAAAATAAATTGTTATGTATGTGAAAAACCAACCTTTCATAGAAGGTTGATGGTTTGAAGAATAGAATCCTGCATGAAAGGAACCTATAAAATATATTTGAATTCCTAAAGGTAAAAAACCTAAATATAAGACAACCCTATAATATAGGTTTCATCTTATCATAAGTGCCGTTAGTGGAACAAGGAAAAAAGAAGAAACATGATTTAAAGATGGAAAATAGAGAGGAGGATCTTGAACCTAAGATGATCCACCTTAACATCATGAGGATAGGAGGCTAGAGGTTGGTGTCTATGATCCTAGGGTGGGAGTCAGTCATGTCATGTGAATAGAATGAGTGGGCGTGAGGGTGAGTTGATTTACAAGAAAAATAAGGGTATAATTGGGAATTTTTTGTTTTTAAACACTTGGTATGTCAAGTAGCTTAGCCGAATGTTTATCCAAACCAAGAATTAATTGTGTGACCATTATTGGACACCCACATGGGTTAGGTTAAAGGCCTTATAAATCAATCAAAAACCATTAAAATTATCTTTTATAATTTTAGACTCACCTACATGGTCATTCTATACTTTTCCCAATTGTTTGGGATAACCATGTCAATTACTAAATCCATAAAAATTTCAAAATTTTAATGGGTGAGGTTTTTAACTCATATAAGATGCCAAATTTCAAAAAAAAATAGATGGGGGTGTTTGGGGTGTGACAAGGGAACACTCTCTCTCTCTAATTGTAGAATATATTATTAGATTGGCCTCCCTTCGGGTCCTAATTCACTTTTACAAGATCTTACTCCCCTACCCATCTAGTATAAGATCCCCACATATCATCCAGTTTAGGTTTCTAGTGTTCAACATGTTCAGGATCCTACTGTGGATAATTTACTATATGGAATTAAATAGGTATTGGGAAAATATGTCATATTGTTTCTTTAATATAATCTTCCCCAATTGCTATTTGATCTAGAGAATTACCTTAGGAAGGTTTTAATGGAATAACCCTTGAGGATGTTTTTGAAATCACCGCTTTGGAGGATTCTAATAGGATTTTAGAGTTTTTTAACTTATTTTTATGGGTGGATTAGTTGTCTCTCCTATTGAAGTGGCACCAAAATAATTTGTTTATTTATATTTGGACTTTTACAATATTTTTTTCCAATATAATTATAGTTTCTCAAAATATTTGGTAAATCATATATTTTTTATTATACTTATTTTAAATGAAATATTAATTTTGATATTTCTATTATCATTTAATATTTTGATATTCACATTTGGTAAATATTTAATGGACTATTTCTTAAGAAAAATTCATGAAAATATGATTTGTTATATCATCTGTTATAATTTTACTGATCATAGATTTTGAGAAATATATTAATGTATTGAATATAACATGTAATCCATGTGAAAAAAGAGGTTTATATAATAATCAACCATGAGGGAGATAATACATAAATGGTGTATAGAAATATTCAACCACAAAAAGAAAGTATTGATGTTAGATCAACTTTTTCTTTTATTAATTAATTTATTGAGTAATGTTTCAATCATATGGATTGACCATGATTGTCAACCACTTTTGTATAGATAGACTATATGAGAAAAGTGCATATCATATGGACTATTTTCCAATGTGTTGATTATATGTCCACAATCAATTACATGAATAAACAGATTCACCATAAGCCTATTGGTAGTTTCAGACACCTGGAATTATTTAATCGACCAAACAATGAGTTTCAACTAACCATACCAACCAATAGAATATGACTAGAACATTCAAAAAGTCATTGATTGACAATACATTGAATCATTATTCGAACACATAACTAAATTTTATAGTTATTGAATATTGATTGAATTCACATTCAACTGACCTAATGAGAGTTATGACCTACCACAAGGGATGAGGTAACACTTGTTATTACCAACCAAAAGTTTTGACCTACTACAACAACTTCATCTTATTTACTTAAATGACCACAATTTTTAGAATGATGCATTGTTTCACAAATTTTTTCAAATCCTTATATAATTCAATTTAATTCCACTTTTTGTTAGTTTTTAAGTGGTATAATTAATTATTAACTACATATTAATTATTTCAATAGTGTGGAATTTGATTTATAATAATTTCATGTATGTTTAAATAATCATCACATGGTACGAATAATCAAACAAATTTTATTAAAAAAGAGAAGTCTCCCATTTGAAATGTTTGGAATAGTAAAACAGTTCCTCAAAAACATTATTTAAGTGTTAAAAAACATTAATGTTATTTATTCAGGATATATACTGATGTATTAATTGTTCTAACAACTTTTGTTGTGAATATTATGTTTATAGATTACCCACATGAATATAAGAAATCAAGACAACTAATATGTTTAATGTTTTTGGAATGTGGCATTATTTTTTATTATTATTTCTTATAAATAGAACTCAATATATTGAGTTCTACAGAAATGGTTCTCAAAACTGGCTGTTGAAAATATTTTCAAGATGTACAGTGTAAAACACAATTTCGATCAACTAATACAATAATCTTATTTGGAAAAAATCTTCTTGATTCTATAATGTTACCGAGAACACTTCATCCTCAACACTAAGAGCTTTACACATTCATTAAATTTATGGTGTTATTACTTCATTAAATTACAACCTATTTGAATAATTTAATTGGGTTATACAACCAATAAAAAAGGTTATTTTTTATACCAATCCAAATAATGGGAATATGTGGGTTGTTCCTCAATAGTAAAAATATGGGGAAATCAATTGTTCCTTGGGCTAGATTAAGGTTGTTTTTCATTCTCCCACCACTTTAAAAGAAAAATAACTATGATATGATTCTAATTGTAAAAAAATAAGTATTTGGTTATACTTCTAGAGTATAAAAAGGAAATTTTAATGGATTTAGACTCTCCATGAAATTTTAGGGATTCTATTATAAATTAGTTCTATTTCACTTTTTATTTTAGAGGATTGAAGAGTATATGTTGGATAATATAGATCACAACTACTATAACAACCAGTATATATGTTTTTCGATTATTTTAACTACACAAACTTATTTTATCATAGAAAATAAAATAAAATTACTTAAAAAGGTCATTTCACCCCCTCCCCCTCTAGATCATTTTTTCCTGTCATTATATTGGGTCTTAAAAATTGGTATCATAGATTAATCCCTAGCTTATAAATATTTATATCAACTTCTATATTCAAATTTTGGATGACTCATCATGTGGATATTATTTTTTAGATATAGAGGGAAAAAATAAAAATGATTATTAAGATCATTAGATTCAATGTTTTTTTGATTTAATAAATCATGGATATTAGAAGATACACATGTAAGTTTATCATAAGAATTTATGGGTTAATTAATTTATTATTATTATCAGGACAAAAAAATTACATAATGTGGATCATGATACATTGATTAATAATGATGAAATTAGATATGTTATGAATTAAAATTTAATGATCCTCTTATATTTTTAATTTAGTAAAATTTTCTACATCCATGAATCTATATATAAAGCAACATATTTTATTTGGATAACACCACAAGATATTCATCTTGTTATGGAAAAATTAATAATAACTACACATGTAATGTTAAGAGTTGAGTATCAAGAATTTAATTATGTAAAAAATAAATATTTTATGAAATGTGTAATTGACTTAAATAAATTGTAAATAGTATGATTTATTTGGGAGAAACATTAAATAATTTTATTTCAGTTAATGGGTTTTAATATCATTAACAAAAAAATGCAACACAAGTTACAATCAAGTGAAATAGATGTTTATTCTCATATGGAAAAGGGTGGATATAGAAATAAGAAATGATAACCTAAAATATTCCAGAAATAGCATCCAAAATATGATTTTAGGGGGGATTATTGATTTTTCTAATGACGATTTTTAAATTATTTATTATAAGTACATAAAAAGAGGACACGTCAAGAATTACTTCATGAGGATATAGAATGAATTGGACAAAAGACAATAATACAAAAATCAAATGAGTGAAATGGTATCATGTTGAAGTCACTCTTCGTATATAGATTCTAGTGATACATATAGTCATGAAATATAATTAGTTAACCTATATTTAATGGTTCCATTAAAAGAGGATATATGTATTAAATGTTTTACAAAACACATTGTATAAGGATAGTTGGTGATCTCAACATATGACCTGTGATATCACTAAATTTCAATCATTAAATAAGTGTGTTGGTGGAAGTGTTACATTTTTTGAAAACTCAAATGAAAAAATAATTGGTTTTAGGTAAGTCGAAATTTTAAATATTATTATTATTTAAAATGATCTATTTATAGAAGGATTAAAAACAATTATTAGTATATAACATATTTTTTATGATAATATGAATGTTAAATTTAAAAATTATAAATATATTATTTTCTAAGGTGTATATGTCATATGATATTCAATTAAAAATTATGACCTTTATAAAATTAGTGTTTTGGTTAACTAAAAAATGTCATATAATTAAATATTTTTCATTATGACTAAATTATATGGAATAGAGGAATAATACATGTGAATTTCTATAATCTCCATAGGAATTACATTAATCAAAATTATTTGTTTCATCCTAAGTAAAATTTTGATTACCCCAATAAGTGTGCTTGATGCTAAAAGAAAAGTATCAAAAGGTGTAATTTAAATCAGTTCAAGAGGTAATAAAATCTCGACTGATGAACTTTTACATTTTAATGTATTATTACCCATGGAAAAATCTTGTATAAAAGCATCAAGATATTTTTTTATTATTTTAAATGACTATAGAATATTCACGTTGAATTATTTTCTTTCACATTAATAAAAGTCATTGTCTGAATTAATTATTTATTATAAATTACTTCAATATAAAAATGGACAAACAATTATATCAATTATAATTCATATAGGTGTTGGGTTTTCAAATATTGATTTTTATAAATTCTGTGACTATAATGCATTTAATCATAATCTTTTATCTCGTATGATAAAATTATATAATGATTTGGTAGAAAGGTAAAACATGATCTTATAAGAAATGACTTCAAAAATGTTACATGAGTATAATTTTCCAACGTAATTATGGAGAAAAAATATTAATAAATATTTTTCAGTATCGAATAAAATTATGCATAGAAAATTATTAATAAAAAGAAATTACTAATTCATAAAAGAAAGGAAGCCTATAATTAACCATTTCAAAGTATTTGGTTGTAAAATTTATGTTATTAGTTTCAAACATTTGTTAGAAAATATTGATTCAATAAATGTTTAAGGTATCATTCAAGGATATTATAACACTACTAAGGAATATAGATTTTATAGTAATAGAATAGTAGTTCTTAACAAATAAATGGATATTAAATCTGATGAAAATCATTTTGATGATTTTTTTATTTAGACACGGTTTGGGAAGAGATTAAGGATTTTAACTATGGTGAATTTCAAAATTAATTTTTAGAATTATAAATTGAGGTATAGAGACTTTATCATGCAAAAAATTTAAAATTACATAGAGATCATCTAGTAAACAAAGTAATTATTAATTTAAATTCTAGTGTTACCACCTGATTTTCAATTAGAAATGTTTGTGATTATCAAGAATTTATTTTCAATATTGTACCATAAAAAATAGAAGAATTTTATTTTCATCCAATTGAATTATGAAATTCATAATGTGATAAATCAATTTGATAGAAATAAATTATGGGCCTTAGTTGAACCCACTAAGGATCAAAATATTAAAAGATCTAAATGAATTCGAAAAAATAAATTCAATGTATCTGGTGAAATAATAAGAAACAATGATTTATTTTTGGATCAAGATTATAATAATGAATAAATTATTTATTTCAAATATTAAATCATCCTGGTTTCAATATTATAATAAATAAGAATTACTGTTTTATATGCTTATCACTTTAGAATTGACATTTTAAATTGTACGTCAATAGTTAATTTTTAGTGGATATTTTTTGAAAAAAAACAATTTATAAATAAACTACAATTTTTTATGATAACATTTTTATGTATCATATTTTAAAATAGTGAAATAGTTTATATATATTTAAACAAACTCCCTTCTTTTTGAATGAAAGGTCTCATAGGTTCCTTTTAAATAATGGTTTGGAAAATGGAATATTTGATCCAACATTTTCTAATAGAAGGTGTTATAAAGATATTTTAATTATTCAACTATATATTGATGAAAATATATAGTGTTATTTAGGTGAAAATGTTAAAATGATTTTTAAATTTAATGAAAATTTAATTTGATATTATTTTAATGGGAAAACATAAATTATTTCCTGGTCATAAAATTTTTCAAATGAATGATTGTATATTCTTAAATTAATATAACTATTTTAAATACATAGTACAAAAGAGATATATTAGATTCAAGTAAAAATATTAAGAATCCAATATTTACATCATCAGGACAAATTTGTGAACTATGTGGATGTTAAAACATTTAGAGTCATGATGGGAATCTTGTTGTACTTAACTGATTATAAGAATGATTTATTGTTTATTGATTTCAAGTGTGTTAGATTTTTAACTAATTCAAAATAAATTCCTTTAGAATCTATTAAAGGGAATATAATAATCTTTTTAAGGATCATTGAATCTTTATCTATTTTACCAGGTGGACCCATATTTTTATTTAATTTGTTATAGTGATTCAGATTTAGGTAGATGCAGGATAGAAATTAAAATCAAATCATGTATGTGTCTCTCTTTTTTAAATTGTTTAATCACATAGAGTTATTAAAAATACAATTTGATAGCATTATCAGATACTCTAAGTGAGTATGTTTTTGTTTCATATTTTTGTTCATAGTCTTTTTTGAATTAAACAAACTCATTCTCACATTTAATTTAATTATGAAAGGATCATATTTTTTATTATAATACCACTGAAAATTATACGATTCAAAAATAATTACAAAATTCTATGACTAATCACATTGATGTTAGGTATCACTTTCATAGGGATCATTTCCAAAAATGAAATACAAATCTAAAATCAGTTTCGTTATAAAATGTTTTTACTGATCAATTTACTAAGATTTTGGATTTAGATATATTTGATAAAATTAATATTGATCTTGTCAGGATAAAAGTATAATAAAATTACACATGTAATTTGTTTAGGGGGATATTGAGTTTTATATATGGAATTCATGAATAAAGAATTATTAAGATTTTGAAGAAATGTTTGTTTATATATCAATATTTATAATGTTTTCAACTTTTTAGTAGCTCTTTAACAAATTTTTTGAATGCTACTTGTTTGGAATAACTTCTATTAGATTTTTATTCATTTTTTATATAAATTAAATTCTGTTTTTTACATTTTTTTCATGAAAAATATTCTTATGAGATAAAATCTGTATTCATTATTTCAATCTATTTTGGTATTATAAAACCATTTTATTTTTGGGGAGCATAAATAGTATAATATGACTCTTAGAAAATATAGTTTCTTTCATAGTAATGCTACTATATTTTATGTGCTTCATGTTTAGATATAATGTTTTGGAACAATAAACTATGATAAATTTTGTTCTTCAAACTTTTTCATCCATTTCAAAAAACTGAAAAATGTGAAATTTAAATTTTTTTTTTCAATTTTCAAAATGAAGGATAATATTTAAGTGACTCACAATCACATTTTTATTTATGTTTATATAAATAAAATATCTCTTTTCAATATAATTATAATTTATCATAATTATGGTTTTTTTAATTAATGCTGGGATATACATTTATATATATATAATTGATTAAATTGTTATTATTGTTTAATTTTTTAATATTTTTGTATGTTATATTTTTATTAAAATGATTCTAGATAAGTATCCATCAGAGTATGAGTTTGAGTATCATATGTTTCTTGTATATTGTTATCCAATTATGAAACATTTGGTTTAATATTAGATCAAATATAGAAGTTAAAAATCAGTGTGTCTTGTATAATAATTGTCACTATGGTGGATAATGAATCAACAATATGCATAAAAAATCAACCAATTGAAGATGATACTAATTGTAGAGAAAAATTTCATAATTTTTTTATACTTTAAAATTAACTAATAGACCATGATTATTCATTTCATGACTGAAGATCAACCACATGAGAATTTTCTTTACCATATGGACCGACCATGAGTGGATCAACCGAAAATCCTCAATTAATCACAACAACAAATGGAGTGATCATAAGTCTATAGATCGACCATGAAAGGAAATGATTTTTAAATTTTCAAATCAACCATACATTTTGTTTTAACTAAACATACAAATCAATCGACTATAATTTAAATTTTCATTACATCATGGATTATCTAAACATTCATTCTTTGTTTAATGCCTGACTATATTGACCAAAAATAAAATCCAATCGACCACATATTATAATATCATTAAAAATGTTATGACCTACAAAAAAAGTTTGACCAACCATATGTTATGGCCTGCAACAATTTCAATACAACCATAACAACTTCATCCTATTTAAGAATTGAACCATGCCAATTTAAATGATTCTATAGTTTTTATTTTTTTAATATATTTTTATATTTTGGTTTACTTCATTTTTTACTGATTGTTTTCACTGATCAAGTTAATTTTTAATTAACTGTTAATTATGTTGAGGATAATTAATTATTGTTGAATAATTTTATGTAGGATTAAGTGAACTTCTTTTGGGTTGAATTATAATGTTTCATTCAATGGAAAAACATGAGATTAAAATTTGAGATATTTAGAAAAATTAAATTATTTCCTCATATTCTTTATGTGAGCATTTTAATGAAATTTAATATTAGTTATTATATTTATTTAGTATTTTATAATGGTTGAAATGTGTTATTTTATTAATAATACGTTTTTATAATACCCACATGAATATATTTTCATGTGCAGTAAATAATGAATTCACATGAATCATTTCAAGGAAAAATCTACTGAATAACAAAGATTTATTTCCACGAGATCACATGATTGACTGTATTGGGAACATAATAATTCAAAATAAAATATATATATATAAATAAATTTCCTTGTGGATTTATAAATTCTCATTGTTACTCAATAAGGGAATTTTATATATTGAGTTTGAACAAACTAGTGCTAAGTGCTGGAGGTTGAGGAAACATTAAACATGTACTCTGACACACCATTTTTAAAAAACAATTGAAATACTCTTCGATGTAATAAATCTATTTTGATCCTTTGATTTATGAGAGAATTTTTTTCTTTGATAATAACATCATTACTTATTTATATGGTTTGGTAGTTTTTACTTATTTCTATTTTTTCTATGTGTGGAATTGTAAAAGGTTATACTACCCATAAAAGTTAGGATTTTTTGGTGATACCATACCAAAAAGGTACATGTGTTTTGTGAATAATTGGTAAGAGAAGTACAATTAAACTATTCCTTAGTCTAGATAAAGGTATGATTTGTTTCTATCCCCACAATGAATGGAATATTGTCTAGTGGTTAGTCCATGAGAGAAAAATTCAGTCTAGGTAGATCCTTTATCAACGAATCATTATCAAAAATCACATATTCAATTATATTGGGATCCATTTTACCATTTTTTAGAGGATTAAATATTATATGTATGATAATTTAAATTCAAACTACTATAAAAATCATTATTTTTTTATATTTTAATTTATAATATATAAAAATTATTTCATCTTTGAAAATTATTTAAAATTATTCAAAAGGGTCAACACATCCTCCCTCTAGACCATTTTTCAATATTCATATCAGGACCTAAAAGTTGGTATCAAAGATTGATGTATAAATTTGGAATATGTATTCTACATTTTTTAATCAAGTCCTTACTTGATATTATTGTGGGAATGATTGTATGATATAAACTAAACAAATACAAATGTGGTATGGAATCCTTAAGGGAGAAATTTGATAGACAGAATGGAAAATAGTTGTTGGGATTCATGTATGGGATATCAATGTAAGCATTTTATTTTTTATAATTATACTATCACTATCGAGCCTTATAGAGAACAATAATTTCATCCTAATACATTGACTTGTAATGATGTGTTAATATATTTTTTGAATTGTAATTTAATGAACAACATTTATTTTCCAATTAGTATAAATGTTTATATCGATGAATCTATATATATAATAAGGAATAAAAATTAAATATTAATGTATATTACTCATATTGTATTGCATTAGTCGATAAGAACTATGTTTAGGATGATGAGAGCTATGAATCCTGAATTCAAAATAGGAGAATAAAAAATAGTTAATGAAATTTTTCATAGATTTAAAATTAATTTTGGTAGCATGAGTTCATTGGGAGAATAATTAGATAATCCAATTTTGGGTGAAATTTTATAAAGAGAATTACCAAATAAATTTTCTATAATAAAGTAAAAATTTATAAATGTAAAAAATTTCCTGTAATATAAATTAGATGAGATTATAGGTTGTTTTTATAAAATAGTTAATGCTCAAAAATATTTCACAATTGGAAATTTTAAAAAATA
The DNA here is from genome assembly GCA_963277665.1 of Viscum album. NCBI lineage: Eukaryota > Viridiplantae > Streptophyta > Magnoliopsida > Santalales > Viscaceae > Viscum > Viscum album. The sequence continues at coordinate 1,756,825,320 of OY728120.1, read as the reverse complement.
AATGAATTGATATTTAATAAATTATTTATACTTACTCTATCAAATCTTAGATAAAGTCTAGTGAAATACATATTTCATCTCGTATTTAAAATGGAGGATATGAATAGAATAAATGGCACTCTATAAAATTCAATAAAAATCATCCTAGAGATGATTTCATGCGGAAGAGAAAAGTTATTAATATCTCAAATGATGACTATGAATTTTTTTACAAGTAAAATAAAAAATATGAATCATCAAGTATAACTGACCAAGTATATAGATTGAAAATAAATGGAGAAAATTATAATAAAAACAAAAAGGAATATAATGGATGTTTTTTGGAGTTACACTTGGGAATCAGATTCTTTTGAGGAATCTAGCGCTGAAAATGAATAAGAAAATATATTTTTTAATGGATTCATCAAAAAATAATGTATTTTTAAATGTATAAAAAAGAAACATGATACATGGATAATAGTAATCTCTATATATGGTAAATGATATCCCAAAATTTCAATTTTTTAATATGTTTGTTGTTATTAGTGTTACATTTGGATATAAATCAAAGGGTATATTAATTGGTTTGGATAAGTTTGAATTTTATGTTATATTATTATTTACATGTTTTTATTTCTTTAATGTTTAAAACATGTTTTTAATAGTATATCATAGTTTTGTAATGATAATATGAATGTGAAATTTGGAAATGAAAAATGGATTTTCTTAAAACCTTAATTATTCTTATTTTATGATAATAGAAAAAATTAAATTTACTAAATTAATATTTTCATGATTACTCAAAATAAATTCAAATGTAAATTTTTATTAAAATCTAACAATATTTTTGGTAATAGAAGACTACATCATGATAATATCAGGTTTCTTTAAAACCTTTCTAAAAATAAAAAGGTTTTGGGTCTTCCCTTGTAAAATATAGATAACACGTTTTTTCATTATTCATACATAAAATTTAACCATCAAAAAGTGTATTATAAATCTATGCAAAAGGTAATAACATTTAAACTGCATCAACATTAACATTTGGATATATTCTCCCCCATTGAGACTGTTAGCTGAGGAGGAAAAAGTATGTATTTGTTATTCTATATGACTATATCATCTTTACATTGACATATTTTCTTTCACATAAATATGAGGTTCTTTATAAATTTTATATAAATTTTAAATTGGATCAAAATTAAAAAGGAAATATAATTTTCTAAATTTTAAGGTATATATGTTGTGAGTTTAAAAATCTAGAATTTTATAAATTCTATTTAGATAATGTTTATAAACATAATTTTTCAAACCCATGGACACCACAAAACAAAATATACTATATAATGGAAAAATATGACCAATAATAAATGGATAGGGAAATGTTAAATGAGTTTAATTTTCAAACAAATCGATAGTTAAACTGTTAATATAAATATTTATTTCTCTAATAAAGATTTTTATAGATCATTCTTAAATAAAACACCATATGAAATCTAGAAAGGAATGAATCCTAGAGTTGGGTATTTTATATATCATGACCCCATCCTTCCAAAGGCACCTCTCTCGAGTCAGTAATGAAGGAAGAGAGATAATGATCCTATTAGCCCTACTAAAATACAACAGAGGTTGGGGACTGGCACTGAGCATATATCAATCACACACATCAGATACATTACCCTCTATATTGTTTAAATAATAAGAGATAAGAAAGATAAAAAACCAACCAACACAATGAAGGGACCAATAGAGATCCCAATACATTCAATTCGAAAAATAAACCTGAATGAAAACTATAAGTACAAAAATTAGGACTAGGTAGTGACAATGAACATCAATCACTCATAGAAGTTCCTCAAAAACACCTCTAAGCTAGTAACATCCATGTTAGTTAATAAAAAAATCATTCTAGCATACAAATAGTTTATATATATTTAGGTATATTATTACAAGAATACTCATTAGGATTCTCCTAGGTACCTCATTGTAAAAATGTGAAAAAATTCAAACAAAATATCCTTGAATAAATAAAGGAAACTAACTTGTCCCTTAAATTAGTCATACTATTTTACCATCCTCACCATTACTCTCTCGTAAACTAATGAAATGAAGAAAACTATTCTTTATCAAATATATATATATATATATAGGTACCCCATTTAAACATCACTCTATGTTTTTTCACTCAGGGAACAATGACCAAGTCCTTTTCTTATCCCTCCTATAATAAATCATATACATCATGCCACGGTATCACAACAATTAATAAATCAATTATTGCCATGTATCTCATCATCATAGTATTCAATTAGCAACCAAGTGTATGTATGATAGAAATATCATCTTGTATAAGTTTAATATACCTCAATCCAGCATATCCCATGTTACTGCACTTGTGGGAAGCAGTGATCACAATGTCCATATATAACTATATGATATGACTTAACCCATTACATCATAAACATAAATTTATTCTAAAACTATTATCCACAATAAGAAACAAAAAAAATATTATAAGACAAAATATTCTGGGATTCCCATACTCATTTATATATAAATGGAGAGCATAGTAGAGGGATAAGTTAGCTATTTATTCCCTATCTATCATTAATGTATGATAAAACACCCCCAAATCATTTAGATGTCGGTTTCACTACCAAAATGTGATGGGAGGAATAAGAATTAAAAAAATAGAATAATATCACATACATCCATGCTATGGGAAATTACATAACCTTATACTCATTTTCCACTATCGTCACACTAAACCCCTCACTACCACTACTAAGGGATAAATATAAAAAAATCATACAATAATCATGTTAATTATTAATTAATTAATTAGAAATCAATTATTTTACATCATCATTCAACAAGATTTCCAATTTAATATTCATAAGGAAAGCTTCGATGCCACTCTTAATTTTATTGCTTATTTAATGATGTATTTAATTATAATTTTTGAACACCATGAACAAAACTTGTTAATATAGTTTTTGTGTTATCATTTAAAAATCATCCAGGTACACTATTCATCATCCTATTCCACCCCCTCAAATATTCACTCATAGTGCATTGAAGAATCTACATCAATTCCTTAGATTATAACTATGTAAACATCATTAATTCATACAAACACTAATTAAGGATCATGTAAGCATTAAGAAAGAGTATTCCTAACAATTATTAGGCCTCACTCAAAACTCATCCTAACTGCTCATCATTCCATGACATGGGACATTATATAAAATATACATTGTAATCATCATCATCAACCATCATTACAACTCATACTCCCAACCCATCTCTCATATGTTCAATTATTAACAACACTTATCTTGGCCTCTAGTTCATTCTGTGTCAGTGATAACAACAACAAAAAATATCAAAAAATAAAACAAGGATTAAATTAATAGGGAAAAAATTCATTTCAAATGTATTTGTGATAAATTGTTAATGGAAATAAAGTTACTTCATTGAGTAATTTAATACCCCCACAATATGAAAAGGGTTCTCTTAACGCAAAAAAAATTATTTTTATCCATAAACTATCTTAATTATATAATGAATTAATTGGTCTATTAAACAAAGGTTCTCCATAATTAGGAAACTAAATTCATGTACTATTCATATCTAATATTAAATATAAGAATTTTTTGTGCATCATTCCATATCAATAAATTCAAAAAAACGAGAAGTTAAAAAAATGATTATACCTCTTCTATTAATTATCATCAGTTATATTTACATTGTTACAATTTAAAAAAATTAACCATTATCAATATGAAAAGAAAAGACAATTCCAAACATATATCACACTATCATTATAAACATGAAATACTAGTAGAAAATATCAAACAATATGTGTTCAGAAAACCCAAACATTCATTTAAATTCCCCTGAAGATAAATTATTTATCTTTAACATGGGATAATTTTCATATAAATTCAACAATTGATTGAATTGTAAAAAATTATCATTATATGAAAAAGGATACATAATACTATATTATGTGAAAAAAATAATTGTAATTTGAAAATATATTTAAATAATACCAACCACTTTAAGCTAATAATTGTGATTCATGTTTTAAATCAATTACTGAATTAAAGAAAAAAACAATATTCTATTGAATATGATTAATTTTAATGAATAACTTAAATGAATGAATAAAACAATTCCTCTTTTTATTACAATTTCTTATCAATAATTCAATATGTGAATCTATTTCTGTATTAATATCATAGTTAATTCAATTAAACCCATTTAGACAATGAGCTATATCATGATCAATTAACACATTAACACAATAAAAGGTGACATTATATATCACCTACCCTAATTTGAAGCTCAATATTATATGAGACAAAAAATTCAATCAACAGTCATCAACTACTGAAGTAAACACCACATAATTTCAATTGAAACACCACTGAAACTTAATCTTGGAATCAAACATTAACACTATCTTGAAAAATCATCCCAAAAAAGATGAATCCCCCCAAAAATGGATTTTTTGAAACAATAGGAAGAGGGGAAATTATGATATCGGAGAATAGGGAAGATACCATGATTAAATATTTTGGTCCATTGATCCAAGGGTTTCATACTCATAAATACATGGTTAGAGGGTGGTGAGACATGTAGGAGTTGGCCAGGGTTCAATGGAGATAGTGAGAATATAAACCAAATGAACTCATCCCTTACATTTTTAGAGGAAAGTCTAAAATCCTTCACAACAGCATGGTGATCTCTAAAAAAATGGTTCATTCAGCCAAATCATGATCATGTTTTATTGAAATTCCAGGATAGATATCATGAACCCATTATAACCCTAACTGACTACAATGATATCCATAATGTCCTATACTATTATGTAATTCCAAAACCGAAGCCATTTTACCCAGACTACACCCAATATTCTGACATGGGGAGCTCCATACTTATTATTTCTAAAAATGGGGCCCACTAAGTTTCATTCCCTACGTTCCCTCCTCAAAATGTTTTGGCTATAATTTTCCAAATATTTGTTACTTATGGGTGGAACCTTGTGGGAAAATGATTTGAAAAATGTCTTGAAATTATATTTTAATTATCATAGTACAATGTAGCAGACAATTTCCAAAATAAAAAACAACCATAACCCAGATGGATATCCACACAATTAAGCATCCAAGAATCTTTAAGACAACATGCATCATTCCCATCACCATGGATTGGTGACAATAAAATGGTTAAAAAATATTTTATAACCTCTCCAAATCATACAAAATCCATCAGGACACTTATGATTCTTGGAAAACACAAAGGGAAGCAGATTAGAAATTTGGGACCTTATATAATATTTAAATCAATAAATTAAACTCCTTAGGAACTAAAAACTATATCTAAATGTAAGATACAGGGGGGTCTGAAAAACAACCCTATGAGATACCTCTCCAGGATCTCCCTATATAATGATAATGTACATAAAATCATGAGAAAACATCACATAAACTTATAATGACACTAAAAAATAAGAGAAATAAGATTATATAACAACAATAGATCAAACCTCTTATACAAAAAACTAGAATAAAATATGGAATTAGAAAAACTGTTGGAGTTGAAATTGTATATATGACTCTCACAACATAGTGATCTTTTCTTAGCCACTATTTCACCATAGAACACAAACCAAATGTATGGCACAAGTATTCCATACCTTCTCTTGATGATACTAAATATTGATGAGCCACATCTTGAAGGTTACATCATATGCACCATCCAGATCACCCAAAATGATTATTTGAGAATAATTATAATGATATTTGAATATTTGTGATGCCTGCAATACATCTTGAACATAGAACATATTCATAGGTACTAATAATCAATACACCATGACTCCAACCCAGTCTAATATATAAAAACCCCCAATGAACCAGGAGAATCTTACCCCCCAAAACTGAACATTATTTTCCCTTTGATGACAAGACACATTTAAGATCATGTAATAATCAACAAAAACCATATATTCTTCCTTGCCTGATTATCATTGTACTTATAACAATCCTCTAAAATATTCATTAACTCAAAGATCACCAGGACCTTCTCTATCTTGATCCTCATAATTTCTTGTCCAATAATAGATGTCTCCTCAACCTCAAACTATTATATCATAGATTTCATTGGTTGGACATATAGAGCATTAAACAGGTTCATTAAAATAGTGGATTTATAAATTTATCTTGTAGGAAATCTCTACTAAGAGATGGTACCTCACCCATGAACCTCCAAAGTCCAAAATGGAAGAATGAAAGATGTATTTTATAATCTAGATTGTTTTCCTCATATAATAATCCATCTACAGTTGGAAATATATGTTCATTATTAACTATGAGACAAAACCATATTGAAGACCTCTTTATACTATGGAGATAAACCGTGGAACACGATCCAAGATGATCATCTTTAGAACCTCATTCATCCTCACTATCTCCTCCAAATACTTCCTTAAAATACCCCATCTATTCCCAACTGCTTGATCTCTAAAAATTTAGAAAACTTTTTTAGAAAGTACATGATCACCCATATAGATTCATTTCTATCTAGGAATCTAGGTAAAATGATGATGAAGTTCTTCGAAATTTCCTCCCTCAAACAAAGGGAACCATCAAGTGGTTCATGAAAATCACTACTAATATGGATCTTGTAACATCCATACCTAAATAGTTAAATAAATAGTACTCACACTTGTCCATAACGTGTCACTAAGCATGCCTCTACATACATGGTAGGCTATCGACTAGCTACAAGTGTCAAATGATGGAATGGTGGGGAGACTATACCCTTTTAATCTTAGTTGTGCAATGAGATATCAAAGAGAAATCAACAATGGGGTTAAGATAAATAAAAATGAAATGGAAATAAATGAAACCAAAAATAAAAAATTACCATCAGTAGTAAACTAGTAAATAACCATGCCTAAACACATAGAATAATATAAAAGAAAACTACTCCACTATTGGTAATACAAGTATGAGCACTAGACTCAAAACGAAATAAAAAAGTAAATAAGCATTCCAACTCTGAATGGTAACTCGAGTATATTATCATCCAATAATACAATGAACCTATATCTAGTACAAGTACATAATAAAAATAGTTCATAACATAGTCTATAATCCAAGACCTGCAACCAAAATTTCCATCTAAGTACCAAATTGTTACTCGAATACAGATTGAGATAAACATAATAGGATACCACAAATGGTGTCAAATATAATCCAATATATGATTAAAAAGTCGATAAATTTGAAGGTATAACAATAAATATGTTATGAATAAATAAAATTATGTTGTTTGTAGGTTCCCTGAGGGATACCTTCCATATAAGCTTTGGCCTAAGACGAAATGTCTCATACATTACATCATGTATATATATTCATATATGTATGATTTATATATGAAGAGTTAAACATTAACTACTAAGGAACCGAGGTGTAAGACCAATTAATTTAAATATAATAATAATATAAGTCTCATAATCATAAAGGACTACAGAATGAAGCATCTTAACAGGGGATATGATCACAATTCCATAAAATCCTAGTGAATGGTGTGAAACATCATGTACAACATCCTAATCACAGGCCTGGACATCATCTCCAAACAACCCTGATGATGTGAAACACCAGGTAAAATATCCTATATTAAGGGTTATGAATCATAATTTCTTATAACCCAATCCAAAAACTATCTGTAAAAGTATTTTATATGGTAATCTGACTTTCCCTATGACCCCTTAACTAAGGTGTTTCATAAAAAGGAACACTATATATTTCAAGGAAGTGTATTATTTTATTTATTTATTAAATTAAATATTCAACATATTCCATGGTAAAAATCCATGACACAGTCAATTAGAAGTAATAGAAAACCATTACACACATAAAGGGTAACCTAAGAAATATTGAAGGATTTGTACGTGTCTAGGTGAACTATCCACTGCATCTGGCACCATACATGTGAAAATAATATATCATATGAAATGAGAATCATTAATGAAAAAATGTATAGGATTAATCATGATCCATCCATATGAATGATCAAATGTAATGCACGAATAACTTAATTTATGTATACATGACATAGGAAAATTCTAATATTCCCATTTCGTTACCCCTTTTTATTAGATAAGTGAATGCACCTCATATGTGTTTTTATAATAAAAACGGGGCTAGGTTATCATCCAACTTCATTTAATTTTATTTATTCATCCATTACATGATGGATAATTAAATACACCTAAAAATATAATTATAGATTTAAAAATGCTTTATAATCAGGAGTATTTGAGACAACACCCCAATATGGTGTTTTAGCTTCATAAATGGGAATTGGTGTTAAGGGAATGTAAAAAATACACCCAAGGGGTGGTTTTACTGGAGGTGTAACACCACCGATATCAAAAAAATATACCCAATGGATAACTAATTTAGTATATTAGGTTAAACATAATTAATTTTAAATTTTAATTGTGACACATGTGAATTCGTGTGTCTGGTATAATTGCATAATTTATAATCTAAGAAGACCCTAAAGTAATATCCATAGAACATTTACTTCATTCTTATAATTATTCACTCATCCATTATTATGATTATATTAAAACTAGAGTGAGAGTAATTGTAATAACATACCAACACCCAAAAAATTTGGTATATTATCTAGCATTGAAATTGAAATCAATACAACAAGATGAAACGAGGAAAGAAACAATAGGAATGATAAACTAACCAAGGATGGTTGATTGAAATTGATGGTGAGTGATTCTAAGTCTAAACAAAGTAGGTCTCATCAAACCTGTGGGGAATAATTATTGGAGCATGAGTGTATAACAGATGTTGGGGAAGTAATGGAGGAATAGGGTCATTTTGGTTTTAAGAGGAAGGATGGAAGAAGTTCATTTCAACCACTTTATGGAGTCTTTAGTCAAACAACTTCCCATAAAATGGGCCAACCATAGTACTTCCTCTATCTATGATCCACACCATGTATGGTTTTTGCACATGGTTTAGAAAACTATGTTCTGGCCATGCCTTTGGAACTATCTCACTCACACACACCTTGTGGTCTAGGAACGTCGTTACACATACTATGTGCAGCTAGTGTTATCACCTTGAAAATAACATTAATAGATTTTTCATTTTGGTACAACCAAGGGTGTATAGTTTTATAATCCATGAAACACCATTGTAGGGATGTACGGTTGATGTGTATGGTTATCACTATCCATTATCCTCCATAAAACATTTTAAAAAACAATTCCATTAAATGCCAAAGCTCAAAACATGTCTGAGTACCCAAGACACCTCTCTGGAATCATCCCATCCAACAAATGAAAAAATCATATTCATTTGGAATTTCCATCCAGTTAAAAAAATATGATTTTTAAAATCTCTCCACCTCAGATCTGTTCATCCCAGAGACGCTTTTAGGAATAATATATCTTTACCCAATATAATAAGGGTTTGAAAATTCTACTGAAATGGCTGTTTAAATTCCCAATGTGCCTTAATGTCTCATTTATAATACATAGTTTATAATATGATAAAAAATGAACCATATCTCATATTCAGTACTGAAACATCAAGACGGCGCATACCCAGTCCCATCTATCCAATGACACTATCATGTCATCCACCTATCATCAAACAACCAATGTCATTATCCACTATTAGTTCTGACCCAGACAAGAAAATTTTGATTCATGGTAATATCACAATAAAAATTTCATAGAAAATCATACACATATAATTCCAATGACTATCATGATAAAATTCCCAATTTGATCAAATGGTTGATTCTCAACCAACCATTTCTATCCTGATGGATTCGACCTTTCCTTGAAAATCCCTATACGGCCATTATATTATACCCTCTCATTTGAATAGTATGTATGACATAGTTCTTCACTAACCATATTCAACCAACCAGATAGAGTGTGTCAATCCACTCTTGTTTGACTATTTCTAATGATGATCAATATAAAGGGTGATACCACCCAAGCCCATTCCTAATGAATTTAATAAAATGTACCTAGAGATTACCTCTAGACTGGTAAAAAATTCCCATAACTAGATTTTAGAAACATCTATAACCAAACAAGTCATTTATTTTTTCATGAAACATCCCAAGCATGGGAATAAACCCAATCCAGCATCCTGGGATCGTCACAAACCAAATATCAAGTGATATCAATTGCTAGTCTAGAGTATCCTTGGAATAAATCTATAAAATTATTTAGGGATCACCTAGGTATGTCCATGTTTTTTTGATAAGAATTGAAATTTATTTTCATAGTTGAGATGTCCACATATCAAAAAACTAATGGCTCAAAAAAGATGTGTCTCATTTCAAGGAAAATTCATGGAATTTTATAGTGTCCATGGGTCTATACAAAGATTTCCTACGTGGAAATTTATTTATTTCTAATGATATCCTATTACATTAAAAATAACAATGCTTTAAAAAGTGAAACTCCCATGATTTCTTTTTATATAGAGAATGTGGAATTTAATTTATCATAGCATGTAATAGAAACTCCCTCAACATACCCTAGATGATGTCCATATTTGAAGAATGGTTGTAACTATGGAAATAGTATAATATAATGATATCAATGAATATCAATAAAACCCAATACACACCCATTATATCCAAGATGAGCTAATAAGAATGGATTCTAACCAACAATAATTGACCTCATGTAATAAGAATAGTCAAACCAACTCTTTATGAACCCTTTCGATAAATTTTTGTTGTAGTTGTTGATAGGTAATCAGTACAGAAGAATGATTCATGTATCACATGAGGAATCATTTTATTGCTAAAGAAAAATCATTGAGTCAAATCGACAAATAATGGTGTCTTCAATGTTTTCATACACATCTACCTATTTCATTTTCATGATGCCTTTCAAGAACTTTCTCATCATAACTGCATTACATTTTCTATCTCGGTCATGAAAAACAAGACTAAATCAAAAATCTATAACCATTAAATCTATAATAAAGTTATATAGTAAGCTTCACCTCATAGACAAGAATTCTTAGGCTTTACCATCTTCATGGGATTCTAGAAGTTGTTTTCGCCATTTCTAGAAAGACATGTTTGACCACCTTCTATTTACCTAGAAGAAAATTCCTTTTTATGATAGATGAAATTCTCCCCTCCAAATGATAATCATAGTCATCAATTTTCTGAAAATATATGCATTTAAAAATCAAATTCCCCATTTTCTGCTGAACTCATGTTCTGGATAGAGATGATATTATTATAAAAAGTGATACTATGAGAAGAGAGAGAAAATACATCCACATAAAAGTGTGTTAGAATATATTCACATCGGAAATACACATGACACCCTCTCTAGGACAAATTTACAAATGTAAATAGTATCAGGCTTAGAATCCAAACCAAATTGATCGGTAGTTCAGAAATACCTATTCATTTTTAAATCATCATACCCTATAATTAGAATAACTAAAACGTCTAAATATTTCCATGATATTCAACTCATGAAGTGACCTGTGAAGGTAGAGTAACGGCTCAAGGATTAGAATATTTTCACCAAAGTCATATGGTTCACTGCATTTGTGAAAAACATGATAGGTACTACATTTATCTACAAATAATACCCCGATCATTCACCAACATGAAAAGGATGTTTACCTCTTGTAATTTTTAGGTCAAACTAAGCCATGATCTATTGGAAAGGGAAAATATTATGTGATATAAAAATATATTGGCCATGAACTATTAATTTTTAACCCTCTGAATATGAAAATGTCATGATGCTATTTCCCTTGACATATAAGAACTTATAAGAAAAACCACATATCTCCCTATGGTTATTTTATACACTAAGAGTCCTTCTGGCTATAAATATTACCCAAATGGTACCTCACATCTAAAATGATTCATAAGAACTAATCAATCCATTAATTTCATAGGGTGACACATCTACCATTAAATCCCATTACAATATCATTAGGTGACAACACTATAACCGGGTCATCATAAAAAGACACTAGTCTTAACCCCTATCCTCTATGATTTTAGTAAATGAAAAAGGTCTTGAAAGACCTTCGGTAAATATCCTTGTCACTGTAAAATAGATCATTTAAGTCTAACCCTTAATTGAGATTTGCAGCTAATAACAACACATTAAGGATTCATTTTTGCAATTTAATCAATTTAAAATTTTTAAAACATTTAAAAGTTTCATTTTAAATAATGTTCAGAAGTATTTATAATGGAAAAAGTGTATATTACTTTATTTATCTTCCAGAAATATTCATATAGGAAAATTATATCAAACTTACTTTCTATAGTTTTTTTTAAAAAATTGTAACGTTTCATAATTTCTGTGTGATAATATTTTAATTTACATGGAATTATTTAATGACCGTGAAATTCAAAAGCATGTAATTTCGAGGTCCAGAGAGCCCAGAACGGAATTTTGAACATTTTTTAAGTTGTGTTCAGTAAACGTGTGAGGGGATTTTCTATATTTTGAACTATCACTCTAATAAAAAATATGAGGGTACCATTGAATTCAGAACACCAGGGTTGAACATAGAATTACTTGACTTTAGCCAACAAGGGCCGAGCAGAAAATTTATTTTTGAAAATTTTCAAGAAAAATAATAAAATAATTTAAATGAACTATTTTTTTTTCTCACAATGGAGTGGAGGACTGTTAAGATAGGTATCAATAAGTTTCATTAATGGAAGGTTAAACTTGAAGCGTAACATTGCTTTAATGGTGCGTAACATAGACATTTTTTCATAAATAAAATAGTGTAATGAAGTGACATTACATCCTAATGGGAATGCAAGGATGTGATACTATTTACAATTCGACGCGCTGGAAAAATATGGATTAACGAAACTGGAGTATTTTCTGGAAAACCTCTCATGGACTACCACCCCTACAATGAATGAAGAACACAAGAGGATCTTCATATTCTTTGTCACACCTTTCGTAGATCGGAGCCATGAAGTGACATCAACATCTTAACCCATCAATATTGAACGTGCGGCAAAAAAATTGAAAGAGGTAGGGGGTTTTTGATTCATTCTTCATACCCATCTATTTGTAAACAATGAACGTGGATTAAACCATGAACAGGTTAATCCACAGACCATGTGTTCTTGTGGGAGGTTTAAATCTTTGGGGTTTCTTTATTTGGGCTTTAAATGACTTTTTTTAAAATTAAAATCTCTAAACCTCCCTTGTTTTATAAAATTATAATGTGGAGGGCTTAGGCCGACACGAAGAAGGCCAAATACACTTCTCCATGGGTTTCCTTCATGAACAAACATTTGAATCATCGATAAAGAATTTTTGAGACTGTTGTGGTAGAGAGGAAAATCCCTAGAAAATGCAGGCACAAGAAACACAATGAATGGACCACGAATGTGGACCCGGTGGTCCTTGGAAGAATTTGTCGATGTACCGATGCTAGTGGTGGTACCAACAACTACTAGTGGTGGCCCGCAACGAAGGTCGCGATTGGGAGGTGACTTGCCACGATGACGCATCAGATGAAAGGTTTTGGCTGGACTGAGATGTAGTGCAGCCGTAGAAGCCACTGACCGAGCCAATGGTTGGAGGCGGAGGACATGGATGCTTTACCACATCTGAGGGCATCAGATGCGGCACTGAGCCACATCCCGTGCGATGGGCCGCAGTCGCTTGATCACGGCAGAAAAGGTGACCTGTAGGGTGATGGAGGGGCATGGACGTGGCTCCCGGTAGCGTCCAACAAGGGGCACCAGTTCGCCTCTTACGGACTCGATGGGGTGGGAACCCCATTGGTCTGGACTAGAACTGTGGGATGGACCGGTCCCGAGCCTAGTGGGATGGACCACACTGGCAGGCCAGACCCATACCTAACAGTTCAGACCACACCGGAAGGTCCGACTCGCACCTAGAGGGCATGACCACACTGGTGGGTCAGACCCACACCTATTGGGCCAGACCTGTGCCCACTTTGGGTCCTGCCAGACTAGGCTGCATCACCGGGAGACTCACCAGACAGGACCCTCAACCAACCAGAACGGGTCCAGCAAGGCCTACTGGTCCTAGCCCACTGGCCAAGATGAACCTGACCGACCTTGACCCACACCAGGCCAGGTCGGTCTGTCAGAATGAACTAGGTTATGTGGAACCCTCGAGCCGGGTCTGTTGGGTCGGTTCGACCGGGTCGGACTAGGCCCCATCTCAACCGGCACCCTGGTTACTAAAACACATGTATCTTAAAAACAGTGCATCTGATTGATGGGTCATTTACGGCATTGGGACCCTTTCAAGGAGGCAGATTGTTAGACATTATTTTTTCTTACTTTCATGGATTATGAGAAGTGACTAATAGACTGAGGAGAATTTCTCCCAAGCATGCTATGTACAGAACCCTACAATTGGTTGAGACCTCAAGACTAGTCAAGGATGGCCGAGTGGGAAGTGGTTGGGTGTGACCCAGTAGGCCCATAGTGGGGAGTGTCTCTGGGTGACCTGGAAGACTCAAGGTACTAGACAAGAGGAATACCTTAGTTCAGCCAAGGTGGGATGTAGCTCTGTGTGACTCAGTAGGCCCACGGTGGGGAGCAGCTCTTTGTGACCCAGCCTACCCATGGTACTCATTTGGGATAAGAACCACATTAGTTCAAGGTAAGTTGGAAGCGACTCTATGTGACCTAGATGTCCCACTGTACTCAATAGTAGAGGTGATCTCAAGCAGCCGAGGGGTTCAACATTTGTGATTGATGATTCTACTGTTACTACCCTAGAATATACTTGGTGGGAAGTGCCTTGTGTTTCTCACATTAGATTTAGGAATAGATGTGTGTTCTTTTTTTTGGGTCCCTGTTGAGTATTTTTTGTACTCACCCCTACACGAGCTTCCCTCACACATGTTGTATCTGCTGTAGATGACCTATGTTTTGACAAGGGTGCCTAAGGAGGTGGTAAGGACAGACGCTAAAACATCGGACATGGATTCCTAAGACTAATCATTGACCAAGTAGGACCGAGCATATAGGATATAATACTTCGGCTTCTAGTAGCTTCACAAATCTCATGATCTGGTGGGGTTTACTGTAGATGGCCATCAGAGCAGTTTTTGTACTTTATAGTTTTTTGTAATTTTTATTTGGATTTTATTCTAGCCCAAAATCTTTCATATGTACATGCCCTTAGTTTATTTAGTGGTATGCCATTCCCCTTTTGTGATTTGGAACTTGTATGGGCATGTGTGTGCATACAACTATCCAGGATAATGCCTCCCACTATCAGGTTGACGCCTTCAGTGCTAGTCGCCAGACCATGACCTTTGAGAGATGGGATTGGGGTAGTCACAACATGGGCCCCGAGGGATGGTTCAAGAAAATATGGTACCAATAGGTGGTAGGTTCCCCCTAAAATACTAGGAGACTGATGTTTTATTTTGGGGCAACAGTGTTAAGTGTTTCAAGTTTAAATTTAAATTCAGGGATTCCAGTTTTGGTGTGGTCATTGACGAATCCATACACTAGAACCTTGAATTCTATATTCTGATCAATACATGAAAACATTGGTTTAATAAGATTCACCTTATTTTTTAATAAGAAAAAACCCACTAGGTATAGCCTTGTCACCATGGTACATCTGGATCTATCTCAGGATTCCTCTACGTGGACGACCAGTCCGGATCTCGATATGAGGTCGTGAGGACATCCCTCCTAGAGACGATGCATCCATTCAGGGACACATTCTAGAGATGGACCCACAAGGTGGTGCACCAATGTTACCACAACCTGATGGTCATCATATACTACCGGTGGTTCCTATAGAGGATGTTCAAAGGTTCATTTCCCTACATGAGTTTTAGAGTACATTTCGAACATTATTATTTTCATTACTTTTTCATGGGTTTGTATTCTGGCCCACTTTCTTTCAGATGTACTTGCAATCAGTTTATTACATGGTATTTTGTTTCTCTTTTGTGAGTTGGGACTTGGTTGTGCATGTGTGTGTGTTTATCTCTCTAGGAAAATTCCTCCCACATGAAGGTTTACTCTTTTGGGGCTAGTCACCGTCCCCTGGCCTTCGGGAGGTGGGCTTGGGGTAGTCACAGTAGGGGCCCTGGGGGACGGCTTGTGACACAAATTCTTTATTCATAAGTTCCCTTATATAAGATTAGTTAAATAAATTTTATCTTAAAATCTATATAATAAAAATCTATTTAGGTTATAACTGTAATTTTAATTTACATGTGCCTCAAAATAATACTCTAAAAATGTAGACTACAGTGTATTTTATCATTTTATGGGGAATTGATTAAGTAAAATACCACCATAAATTTATAGGAAAGGACTTATAAGTGGCCACTGACTCTTTATTAACCATTACATAGTAGAAGAATATATCCCCATGTGGCTAATCACAAAATAATGAATGATAGAGGAAACACAACTGGGTCTTATCATTTCATCATAGGTCCATTTAAATTAAACCCACATATATATATATATATATAATTTCCAAAAGATTTTTCACATCATTATTGGGTTTTTCACATAAGCATAAAACACCTTATATTACTTAGTTTGGTCAAATCAACTCCATATTATACACATAACATGTTAAGACCAACCATCATTTTTTTAGTCACTCACAAGATCAATAAGATATCCATTTACATTTAAGGGTTATATTTTATCAACATTTATATCTGTCACAGTCCATTATAATGAGTTTCCATTTCAATATTATAAAGGTAAATAGCTTTATAATTACAATTTTCACTTCATGTAACTGTAACTAGATACAAAAATCTAGTTTTAGAATATAATAAATCTTCATATATGATGGTTAGATTATATCATCCACCCTTTATAATTTAAAAAGGCCCATACACATTATGTATAACAAAATGGGTTCCCATTTATTTGTATCCACTAATGTTTCAACCAATGTGAAGAATGGTACATGGATTGAACATACCACATTTGGTTATTCATGTATAATTCCACAATCAAGATATGTTCAAAAATAGTTTAGTTTGATGTAGTCAGTTTATTTTACCAATCCCAGATTATAACTAAAACAATTAGTTTTTTTTACAAATAAATATTTTTTCACAAGGAAATATTTACCTTAAAATGGTATAAAGAATGGCATGTTAGAAATAATCTAAATAGGGTATGAAAAAAACATTCTCAACATTTACATCAGGTAATTTACCAATGTAATCAACATGGAATCGCATTGTCATGGCATGTGAATCTCTATGTTCCTATAATGAATAATTAAATTATACTTCCTTTCTATACCAGCACATGTGTAAAAATACTATATATCCCATAAATTAATAATAAATGGAAAATACACCAATATCTCAATAAAAAATAATAATCTATAAAAAATAACTACATGAACAGTAGTCATATCCAAGACTACGTTGTTATTTTTCATGCAAGGGTTAATAAATCTATAACATGATTATTTACCATTTTCTGACACACTATTAGTCTTCTTTCTACCATCCCAATATATTATGATAATGTAAATTCATTGGTAACACTTTTTATCATCCTGACCCATCTCACTCCATAAATTGTTGTTGGAATGGTTTTCCATATGGCCTCAAGGGAAACTCTTCATATGACAGAGGCTGCCAGCATCTGATGCAGATCAAATTATGGTGTGTTGGGGAGACTATATCCTCAAAATAAAAATTGAACAATAGGATACAACATAGATATAAATAGTGGGATTAATTTAAATAATATTATAGAATTAATAAATCATCCAATTAATAATAAATATCAATCAGTAATAAATGAGTAAATACAAATTCATGAACAGAGTGATTTATATACCATATCACGACACCATAATAGGTAATATAAAAAATTGGATTAGACTGAATAGAAAATAAAATAATTATAATTAATCTTACTCTTTAATGGATCATAAGTACATTCTCAAATGATACTCCCAAGCTCTCATGTCCAATCGTAGCCCAAAATGAAAAAAAACACTACATCGTCCATGATCCAAGTCTTACAACCAAGAGGTATGTCTGAGTACCAAATTTTGGCCTAAATATGGTTTGACATAAAGTCAAGAAGAAACCACAAATGGTGTCTAATGAGGTTTATAATATAGGTGTAATGTACAAAAAATTGTAGGTATAAAAATAAATACGTATTGAATAAATAAAATCATGTCATTATTACATTCTTAGGGGTTACCTGAATGACCGTATTTACTTCAAACTAAGATGGAATCTCTATAAACATTTCATAAAGTCTATATATTCATATATGTAAGCTATAAATATTAATTTATATATACATTAACCAATTAGAACATGAGTCTTCAGAACGGGGAATCCACATACAATAATAATAATAATACACTTAACATAATCATAAATAGGCATAATCACAAGAATATGAATAGGGGATAAGGAGAAACATGGAATACAATCCAAATGAATGATTTTAAACTTCATGTCCAACATCCTAATCATAGGAATGAGATTTGATGACTAGCCAACTATAATGATTTGAAACTCTATGTCCAACATCCTAGACCAGGGGGGTGTTAAATGTTATCTAAAAACCCATACTAAGTCCTATTAATAATAATAATGTACATGGAAATCCCACATTCCTTATGTTCCCCTAACCATGGTATTCTAGAATGAGGAACCTGATATGACTCAAGTATGTAAATACATTTTGCCATTGAATTTTATATTAAATATTTTAAATGGTAGTAAACAATTCCACTACCAATTCAAACTAATAAAATTGACATTTCCCACATAAAGGGTAACATAAGTTATAAGTAAGGGACAATAAGGGTCCAATCAGAACTTTCTATAATAGCTAGAACCATACATGTAAAGAGGATATATCATAGGACATTAGAAACATTATGACAACTATATTCTTTATTATACATTAATTTTTGGTTTATTATATATGTATAGAAAAATACAATCCAAATCACCAAGAATTTTAGTGCCATTGGGTAAATTGGTACACTTCCTAACAACATAAAATAGGGGGAACATCAGAATTATGGAAAACATCCATAACATTATCATTACTTTTAATCATTATTAAAGCATGATGAGATAACCTTGGGACATACATAAGAAAGGGGTGTGTTATAAATACTATTAACGGAATAAAAAAGGTATAACATGAATAAAGTATTAGATGTTAGAAAATAGTCATTTCAATTAATCTTAATAGGGGTGACAAAAATAAAAATGAACAATAAGGCATGATGTAGCATGCCATCAAAAAGGATACATGGTCTCTTGGAAACAACATTAAATATTACATCATAAGAAAAAGTCAAGGATAACCACCATGAAATTATAACATATTGTTCTTAGGATAACCTCCATTGAATCATACCTGTTATCTCATGGGACAAAAACATTACTCAATTCATGGGAGCCCTATCTGGGTACACCCATTATAATCAAATAATTTACATTCATATGTGTTTCATATATCTCATAGAGCATAAGAAAATATTTCATCACATTTAATCCAATGATTATGAATTGTGAGATATATACATTTAATTACACAATAAATGAATTATATGTATAACTATGTGAATACCCTTGAGTGGAAATGGGTACTGATATACACCTCACAATTGTTCAACATAAAAAATCAGAGTGACATTTTGACGTCATAATAGTACATGAAGATTCATAAAATGAATCAATGGGAGGGAAATGGGTCTCTAATCACATTGAATTCAAAAGGACAGTATGAGTGACATGTTATAACTTTATAAAAAAATAATATTTTGGATTTAATAGTCATACGAGGTGTAGGACTCATTAATAAAAACATGGCATGGAAAAATCCTTAGATAATTTCAGTAGTGTAATGGGGGTACATTATTAATCATTGGAGGGATTAATGAGATTGAAAGGGTAAAATAATAACCTATAACTAAAAATGGTTATAATATGGATGTGGAAGATAATTTCATTTTAATAATAATTATATTGAAAATTGAATTACATAAATAAGGTTCTGAATAAAGAGGATAAAGAGAGGATTGTTACTAAATTATGGCATAATAATGGATTCGGTATAGACTATAATGAGAGAGTATAAATAATCTATAATATTTATGAAATAAATTTTAAATTATTGGGATCTTTATAAAATCAGGGAAAATTCACCAATTGATATTAAAATTTCATAATGGAAATAATGTTCTTGATTTGAAAAGAAGAGGGAGAGGTCCCTTACAATCAGAGGGTGATTCAAAATGATTGGGAGGAGCCACATGAGATATTGGGGTAAATATAGTAGGACTAAAGAGAGTTTATGGTAGACTAATTACATACACTATGGTTTTTTATTGAATAGGAATGGGATCTGGGGTGGTTATGAATAAGAAAGGAGAGGGAAGTTGTTTATTATTTCCCAAAGGTAGGTTTTGGACATTATATAACATTGTAATCCAAAAAAACAAACCTAACCATGTTTTTAAACCATATTCTCTACCAAATAGTATTTTTTTCTTTATTTAATAATCTTAATATACATAGTCAATAGAATAATACACTTTGAGAAGTGAAACTCAGTCATGGTAATAAAGAACTCATTTTAATAACATAAAATATAATATAGTTTGTGGAGGATTCCAAAAGAAATTATTGAATTAATAAAATAACCTAAAATATATTATTTTAATGTTAAAACATTGATTTAATCAAGTATACCCTTTATTGTGTTTATTTAATCTCTTTTGGGTCATTATTATGTCATAATACACATCTTATATTTATACTATATTAAATTTTTACATGGAAATTTGATTATATTAGAAAATTATGAAAAATTAGTTGTGGGATAATTTCAACATGCTAATTCCAAAAATAATATTTATTTTATCAATACATTTTCCTAAATATGTGATTTTTACCTTTTAAAAAACACTCAACGTTTATTGAGAGATATGGGTATTTTCAATATAAATAGTTTTTGAATCTGTAATGAAATTAAATTTGTCTCCATAAAATTTTTATTTTAATTTAAATAGATAAATTATAATATAGTATTATTATTTTATTAATATAATTTTTACTTTTAAAATTCTTGATTTCATCAAAAATGAATATCTAAATTGAAATTGTATATTACACATAATGACAATGTGTGTTTTATCAAATCAAAATCAATGTTATTTACAAAGTAAAAATAATATGAATAAATATATTAATTATTATATAAAATATACCCAATAATATTATTGGTGTCTTGATACATATCCCTCTCTAAGACTATAAAGCACCTTGGGGGTATGGTTCACAATGATGATACATTCATGGTGTAGTATGGCATATATAGTAAGTGTTATGATCTTGATGAGATTTGAAATTCTATTATAAAGGTTTTGGATCATGAATTTTTTGTTTGATATCAAATTATTCTTGGTCAAAAGAAATTCCAAGTGATGTTATCTCCCTTAAACCTCCAATTAATCTTCTTCATAGTGTGTGATCCTGCTAGTGGATTCCATTACTTCATCTTTTATGATTCTATTAGATTTATCATAACCCCATTTTTATACTAATCAAATGAAAACTATTTAACGAATATTTTATCAAAGGATTTGATTATCAGAATAACTTTAAATATTCTATTAAATAATTAAACCAAATAAGTGGATTTGACATCTGTAACAATATTAGGGTATTTAATTTAGTCAAAAAGGTTGTTTTATTTGTAAAAGTTATTGTAATTAAAATATCCCCTTTCAAAAATCTCGCACTAGTAATTTTTATTCCAGACACTAAATGAGATGAGGTAAATTCTATTTCATCACCTCCTATTATTCCCACATTTCTTCTTAAACCATTTGGTTTATCTATAGCACTTTTACCATGTGCATTGTCTTATTTCATAGTAGTATTTCATTATGACCTATGATCTTCACTAGATCCTCTTCGTGTGATAGATATTTCCCCAAAGATACCACCTATAAGTTCACCACATGTAATTGGTATGGTATTTAATTCTTCAAAAAGGATAAATGCGACAAATTATGTACATGAGATAGGATTTGTTGGAGTACTATTTGATAGCCCGCTGCTCTGATGTGATCATTGATATCAAAGATGTTGATGTATCTTACACCAATCTTTTCATTTTGGAAAAATATCATGACAATATTCTAGAGAGATATATGGATAAATAACTTATATTTAAACTCATACTATAGGTCCTATTAAATATTATCAGTATAGGTCTTTTTTCAACTATGGGTAGCCTTTATGTTTTACTAAATGGTCTTGACATTTTCTACTATTTCCTAGACCATTTCAAGATCCAATCGTTTTCATTCCCTGAATTCTTCTCTACATGCAGGTCTCTTCCCAAATTTATATAAAGGAATTCATATAGACCCATTTGCATTCGTGAGTGTGAACTATTATTTTATAAGAACTCAACAATAAAATATGATGATTGCAAATTCATTTTCAATCCATCCAGCATGCTCTCAAAGTAACCTAGAGTTATCAGATAATCTTCTCAAATTGGCCATCAGTTTGAGGGTGATATGTTGTGATGATGTTCAACTATTTATTTAGATAATGTTTGAGATTATTCCAAAACATGTAGGTAAATAATGGATCTAATTTATATTCAATATATAGTGGTGTTCCATGAATCTTCACCACTTCTCCAATGTATTTATATTCTGGTTGATCGAGTGATAAGTCCCCCTATTGTTAAATTGAATGATCAGTCATTGTAAAGATTCAAAATAACCCATATACCATTATTTATTATTGATGAATTTATAAGACAAGTGACATGGTCCATGGTTATGTTTTCTCATATCCATGTTGATATGGGTAATGCTGACATCACCACCTTGGATTTCTTCCTTTTCAATTGCTGACATACAAGGCAGTTTGATGTATATTCTACAATCCTATACTTTTTATTGTTCCATCAATTGTGATCATGAAAATATCAATACATATTTATGATCCCTAGATATATTTATAAGGTTGATATATATCCATCAACCAAAAAATCCTTCTTTAACTCAAGATATTATGGTATTCATGGGCATGAACCAAATCATACAACTCATTCTTTATTAACATTAACCTATGAAGATTTTTATTTTCTTATAGCTTCCACCTTCTTCTAAATTTCTACATCATAAAATTTAGCATCCTATATCTTTTTCATAAGGGATGTTTGAGAAATAAATTGTGAAATGATTTATTATTTACAATCATTTATGATTTCTATATCCATCCATTTCATGTCTAATAAGTTCAGATCCTTCCCAATTCTCTTCCACAATAAAAGTGTTGGATCTTTTATTCATAGATGTCTGCCACTTTATTTATTTTCATAGAATGGTAGTGGACTAATAAATATTATCCCATAATTATCCCTATCCATCCTATACATAACATATTCATCACATACTATGTGAATATATACATGTGGCTCTTATGATCCCAATATATTTCACACATATCCCTAAGGAGATAATGCCACCAGATTTTCAATCTGATGATTACGGTATCTAAATCTAGACCGTGTGTTGGATAGTTCAATTAATGATTATTCAATTTCATTGATTCGTTGGATATAAATTTTTCATTATTAAATGGTACAAATATTAATCCCTTCTTCTTGGAATCAATGTATATAATTGAAAGTTTCCCTCTTGTGGGTAGTATAAGTATATGTGTGGTGATAAGGCTTTTTTCAAAACTCCATGAAGCTCTGTTCTCATTCATTTTTCCAGAAAAACATGACTCCCTTTTGAGTTATCTTTTATAGAGGGTTTGAAAATCGTGAGAACTTTCTCCTAATACGATGACAGTACCTATATAATCCATGGAAAATATGGATTTCCATTCCAATGTTTGGTCTCGGTCATCCTTTAATTGACTCTATTTCTTATGTATCCAAAGATAATCCTTTCCTGGTGTTGAATGTTACTTTCTCCAAGTATTATTTTACATTTGAACTATTCCCCTATTTTGGCGGAAGATCATGAAACTAAATGAGTATCATATTCTCTCAAAATATGCATGACATAAAGGATTATCAATTATTTAGTCTCAATATTTTTATTTACATACTCATTCTCATTAGGAAATAGTATGGATTCTAGAGATGTTGGTGTTAAGGAAGCTTTATCCCACTCCTGTAACATGTATAGAAATAGATCCCAATTTCAATACTGATTTTCATTTCCATTATTCAATAATTTTTTTAGATCTTAGATGGAAAATAATTCCATGACTAAGATACCAAAAAATCCCATAATGGGATATATATAATATTTTTAAGAAGGAAATTATCACAACATCAACTTGTGATACAAAAATCATATAATTATTTCTTGATTTTGTAAAATTGTTTTCTTTGGTGAATCTATGTTCTTTGAAAAATATATATGAAAATATGTATTAAATTGAAATACAACATGACATAAAAAAAATTTAGGTTTATTTTAAATGTACTTCAGTCATAATGATTCGACTCAACAAAAGAATTTCCTTGTTCCTTTTTATTGGATATTATAGATTCTCATCTTCATTTTCAGTTCTTCAAATAGAGAGTAATCATTTATAATTCCCATATTATCCAAATATAAAACATAAGACTACATATTTCTCCTTATATTGTGGTTTATTTCAATTTTTTTCTATGGAAATTGGTTACTTTGAGCCCTTTTTTCACACATAAAAAATAATTTGTTCCATTGTCATATTTCAATTTCTACCTCTTTCAAAAAAAATCCACAAATTAAATGGATTCTTAATGCCCTTATCACCTTTATTAGATAAACTAACCTGAAATTTCTTCATCCTATTATTTGATGTTTTCTCATATTCCACAATAGGAAATTTTTAAATCATGATTTTTGATAGCTTGTTTTTTATAATCACAAGATGTCCTACTTGAGCTCCAATCATGTTACAAAACTCATTAGGGTAGTCATCAAATTTCCCCTCACATTGGGTTTTTACTCAGTTCATCTAAATTTTAACCATTATATACAATAATGGGAGAATTAGTGATGAGTAATTTTAAACTATTAGACACAAAAATAAGAAACTAATAAAATTAAATGGATAACATATAAGTGACATATGTTTCCAAAATTTATTAATTTATAGTGTTCAACCAATTGTTATCTATGATTTATTCCCTAATATATAATTTTATTGTCTTATTTATTTCATTAATAATGGTTTCTAATGATCTTGTTAATTTAAAAAAGCATATTCCCTTGGAATGTAAATATAAGTGAATTGAAAGGCCAGTGGTCATGCACCAGGTAATGATAGTGTCCAGATCAATGTTTCATTTTCGAGATTATTATGTCGTGGTACCTATTATCTAGATACACATCCACTTGTAGTATCCATACAGATATGTATTTTCATGGAAGCTACTTACTCTATAATTTGCAAAAACAATGGGATTAATTACAAAAATTAGTATTATACATAAATCTTTCTATAAAATTATCTAATATTAATCCCAAAAATTAAAAGACCTTACAAAGATATTAACTATACTAACCCAAGACTTTATTACACATTAATTATTTATTTATTACAAAATTTTACACATAATATAACCC
The DNA here is from genome assembly GCA_963277665.1 of Viscum album. Taxonomy (NCBI): domain Eukaryota; kingdom Viridiplantae; phylum Streptophyta; class Magnoliopsida; order Santalales; family Viscaceae; genus Viscum; species Viscum album. The sequence goes on along the minus strand of OY728120.1, from coordinate 1,756,799,624 downwards.
AAAAGATTTATAAGTCTAGTGTCTTTGGGTAATTAGGCAAATTATACAAAAACATAAAACATAGAGGGTACATTGGTATCGTGGAAACATCCTTAACATACTAATAATTTTCAATAATTCTTAAATATGTATGGGATAACCTAGATACAAACATAATCAATGGGTGAGATATAAATCCAAGTATTGGAATAAGAAATAATAAACTTAAGAAATCATTACATTTCATATAATATGAAATTCCATGGGACATAAAAGCGGTGAGAATAATAAACATGAACAATGAGGAAGGGTGTATAATTTTAAAATTATGGCGACCTGGGAATGTAGAACCCAATTTATACATGAAACCATATGAATAATTCAAGGTTAACCACGAAGACATCATAACATAATGTTCTTATGATAACACCCCAATCAACTCTACATGGAATCTCCTGAGGATAAAATATTTCCCAATTCATTGGAGCTCAATCTAACCACACCCATAATAATCATATCATATACATGCATAATTCTTCCACATATATCATATATCATAAGAACATATTTAATCAAATTTAATACCATGATTAAGGATTGTGAGTTACATACATAGAAGTACCCAAATAATGAATTATATATTCAAGTAGATGAATACACCTAATTAGAAATGGGTATGCGTATACCCCTAAAAAATGTTATGTATGGAAACACAAGTGACGTTACAACAATGTGACACCAACCCATGGTGATTAATAAAATGTTTCAATGATATAGAAAGTGGTCTCTCATTACATGGAAGTAAAAGATGATAGAATGTGTTATATATAAGAACATAATACAATAAAAAAATGTGTGAATTAATGTTCATAATATAGGTAGGGTGATTGAATAAAAACATGGTATGGAAAATATTCAAAGGATAATTTCTATTGAGTAATAGGGTTAAATAATGAATCATGGGAGGGATTGATGAGAGTAAACGGGGTCACGATTCAATTGGAAATATTAAGGTATTTATGTGGGTTGTGAAATATAATATATTATCAATAGTAATTGGACTAAAAGGATCATTACATTAACAAGGTTCAAGAATAATGATAAAAAATATAGGGTAACTTGCTATATTTTGACATGGTAACAGCTTAGGAAAATCATATAATGGGAGGGGATAAATGATGTATCGGATTCATGAAATAAATTAGACCATAGAGAAATATTTATAATGTCATGTACACATAACCAATTTATATTTCAGAGGATAAATAGAAAGATGGTTATTTAATTGAGAAGAAAGGAAATAGGTCACTTAAATTGAGAGGTTGTTTCGAAAAGAATTGGAGGATCTTCTTTAGATCATGGGGGGCCTTGTATATAAATCCAATATTCTTATACATATTTATTTCATAATTTTTCCATTATATTTATTTCATTAAATAAATAAATTCCCAAGAACTATAGTAGTGTAGTTCCTTTGAAAACATTGAAACCTAAAAATTGGTCAATAAGTGATCTATGTCATCTTACATTACATTCTTCATAACTGTCACCCTATTAGACATAAAAATAATAATTCATATCATAAAAACATGGGGAAATGAATCATAGTAAATGGTGAGATTATATTCTCAATAAGGGAAAATAAGGGACATATTTAATAATTACTTGAACATAAGGGTTTGAGAATTAGATAATAAAATTTGAGAAACGTACCCTATATATCAAAGATCAAATTCATGATTTATGGCATAAATATTGGCACTTGATAATACATGATTCATGAGTTCATCATATAAAATGAACCATTAAAAAATTATACATGGAATTTATGGCATTGAAATTAGCATTTATAATTATTTCTATATTAGTAAAGGATAAATTAAAAGACCATTATAGTGGACAAAGTACATTACTGAACCTGGAATACTCCCTACTCTAGCCTTGTATTACTGAACATGTTTCATATCCCATTACATCCTTACCATACTGAACATATTTCTCTCCCCATTCCATTCATGTTGGTTTCATGAGATATAAATATTTACCTAGTCCATTAGTGGTATATATAGTTATATCAACCAAGGATTAAAAGACAAGGATATTACCCATTTTCATATTAATTTCCAGTACATTTCAATCATACATGCTTGAGGATTGTAATAATACATTGTCTTTGGAATAAAGGAAAGAAAATCTTCTATACCGGTGAATGATCATCAACATCTCCCATAAAGATATCCACCTTTATTACTTCTATCTAAAACCATTCTTCCAAACATGAGGAATGGAAACATATGAAAGGGTGATTTTAAATATTAGTAAGGGTTAATAAAAGAAATGTTTAGGAATAACATGAACAATGGGTATGGAATAAAAGAATAACATTTGAAGAGCACACCCTACATATTAGAGATAATAATAAATATTGGAAATTAACAAGACATGGATCATCATATAATTAAGGGCATATTTCATAAGGTCAAAAAATAAAAATAAAATAAGGAATTTCTTTTATAAATATATGAATAGAAAATTTTATGTCAATGCTACCTACTAAGACCTTTATAACATGTTAGGATTGGGTTACAACCCATCTATTTACTTGGGGATTGGGATAACAAACTATGTGCCCTATTATTTTTAGGCATGGTCTACAATCCATGTACCTTCCTGTTTTGATCATGGGATATAACATGTTTACCATTTTACTTATAGGTTTGGCTTATGATCCATGTACCTTATTGATTTTATGATTGAGCTACAACCCGTGAGCCCTCTTACTTTTAGGCTTGGGCCATAACCCATGTATCTTATTATTTTTGGTTTTGGGATGAAACCCATGAACCCTCTATGCTCATATACAACTTTTCATTACCCAATCAATTATAGGGATATATAGTTTCCAACCTATCACATAATAAATTCATTCACTCATATTCTACTTTATAATACAACATTCATCTTACCATGACCCGTAAAAGGATATAGTTTTTATAAACATGAAATCAGAACCCATGATATGAAATGGGTATTATTTACATTTCATCCCATCAGAACCCATGAAAATATATAGGTTTCATAATCACATTATCAAATCATATCCCATGAAAAAGTGTGCTTCATATCTATAAAACATGTGGAAGAGAAACGAGTGTCTTCAGAATTATTCCATCAAAAAATAAACCATTAATGAATGAATATGAATGGATCATTTAGATAATTTCCTACAAGGGCATGATTAAAAAAAATTATAATATTAGATGGAAAATATTTTTAATGGATATTTTTAAAAAAATTCTTATTGTAAATATCCTTTATTCTTTTAGAAACGCTCCTTAAAAGATAAAAACTTTTGAAAACCATTTTCCATAAAAATTTAAATTGAAGCTTGAATTTTTTTTTAAAAAAAATCATTAAAATTATATTTTTGTAAAAAAAAAAATAACAGCTAAACATTAAAATAAATCATTAAAGGATTGATGGAAGATAAATATTTACATGTCATACGATGTAAAAATAACATTTATTTTTGTATGGAAAAAAGGATAGAAAAATTTCTCATTAAAAATAGAAAAGAAGATATATTTGAAATCATTGGAAAAAGTTAAAAATGGTAAAAATTTCTATTTATGATCATAAGATATTAGTTGATTATTTTTGTAAATACATTTTAGATAACATGGTTTTAAAGAAATATAGATTTTCAACTGAAGAAAGGGTAATGATTGGGTTTCTTAAAAAACATTCTTAAATATATTTTATATATATGATTATTAAAAATGGTACCAATGCCTGAATAAATCTTTAATAACCATAGGATTGGAAAATTCATGAATTTTAATGAGATATGGGTTATAACATTTCATCACGGGATGAATAATCAAAATCAATCTTGAACAATGATGAGATTATTTCAATAAACCATTATCTATTTGAAACATGGGATCACAATATAAATGTATCAAAAGGTAACTACATGAATAATATAATTAAAATAATAATATTCATTATATAACCTGTAAAATGGATGTTTATACACCTCCAAATGAATGTAATTGCATAACCAAACATGGGTCTCCAAAAAGACAAATTAAGACATAACTATTTTACAGATTTGGTATCTTTTGAATCATAAACCCTATAAAATATAGGTAACATTATGGAAATGTAAATAAACATAAATAAAACTATAGTAACAATTTAATACAAACATGTGTAGTATACACACAACATAAATGTAATGGGTTGTGAATAAAGATTAAATCTCATTAAAATAAATAGGGGGATGAAATCCCCTTATCTTGTGTCTTGACTCTCATTGCACTCATTCAAACTACCAGTATAATAAATATAAATTTATTATAAATAATTTATATAAACATATTCTTATATATACTACCATATATGGTTCAATTACTCCCTTATATTTCCAACATTTTTACCATCCTATGTTAATGTTTCACATCGGAAAATACTCACCTTGTTCTTTTTGTGTCCGTTAATTTGTTCTATAATTGGTCCTTAAACTTATATAATGATTAAATAATGTATAAGATGATCTAGATAACATGTATATAAATTATATTTTTATTATAATAATCTATATAATATATAATTATGAATTGAAATACAATATTCATGGAGATGATAAATCGTACATACGTATCAACATTGTTTCTATTTTTATTATCATTTTGAATGAAGTAAATAAAATGAAATAAGTGTGTGTGTGTTTGTGTGTGTATAATAATACGAAATTATCATTATAATGTCATATATATCATATAATTTCACTAATACCATCCTTAATAAATTCCATTTAGTGTGTGAATGAATCACATTACTTTTGACGGGGTGGTAGTCCACACTTCCTAAACTGAAATTATCATGTTGACATCAAATGTAATGTCATAAGATATGTGTGGTAAAAGGAAATGAAGAATTTTAAATATATAAAATAAATTATATTTTATATTTATAAATATATTTTCTATAATACGTTCCACCATGTGAGGTGGTAAGGAAAATTGAACAATCATCGTTTGTGGGGCAGATGTTCGTTGTACACATAAATAACATGTACGTTACCCATTAGATGGAGGTGTGTGTAAGGGTAAGTAGTAATATTAGAATATAAAAATCCTATTATATTTTGTATACTATTTTTTATAAAATCATGGAATTAAGAGAGTGGAGGTTATGGATATGGATAATAAAATAAATGATCTTGAGTGAAGGTGTTAACTCTTAATTGGGTAACTCCTTTTGGTTTCTATCAAAAGGCTTCATTGGATAAATGAAGGCTCTAAAGAGGAATTTAGAGATTTTGGGAAGTTTAGTGTTCATATCATGAGCAAACCTATGTGGTTTGAGAGGTGTGAAGAAGAGGGAAAGATGTTGGCCTTTTATAGGTAATGGAAAGGACTCACTCGATATTTTTGAAAACAAGTTAGGTGTACCCGTGTTGTTTTCTAAATAAATCATAAAAAACAAACAAACTAAATAATTGAAAATTAATAGCCAAATATGTGTAATAAAATGGTTTTATAACAAGTTTTAATTTTGTTTTGGTCATTAAATTTATGGCTTAGTCCTTAGTTAATCATAATATTACTCTAATCGATGTAACTAATTTTAAATACATTCACTAATTTGTTTTTTCAAAAAATACTTTTACCTTATTAAAAACTATAAATTAAGAAAAATCAAAACATTTAATCCATTGTTTCATATTATAATCAAATAAGTGTCATAAAATGATTTAAAATTAATCCTTTACTTTGGTTGACAATGCGGATTTTTTAAGTAAAAACATTCAATATGTCGGTATGATTTTACACCCAATTTCAATGTAAAATTGATTTTAATTACACACAAAATATTTATTGATAAAATTTTTGTATAATTAAAATTTTAATTAAATTTATTAAATAATTTATCCTTATAAATAAAATAGATGAAAAAGAATTTTGGAACTGAAATTTAGTATTTTTAACAATTTATTAAAAAATGAAACCTTACCGAAAAATAAGAAAAAATTATCCTCACTTAATATTTATGTTTCTCTTGAAAATAAGATGTTTATTTTGGAATATTATGTCTATACTAGTTCCAAATTTTAAATTTAAAATGGGTTCTCCATTAAAAGTTGGTAGAGCTACCTTTATAAAAAATAATGGGTTTTATGCTCAAAATTGGGCATCTTCTTATTTTATGTCTATCGAATATATTGCATGAATATAAAAAAATAATTGAATATATAAAATATATATTAAATTAATATCACCCAAAAATTTACTTAATTTTATATATTATGATAAAATACCTTAGTGTCTATAAAAATAGTAATATTTTCCTTTTTATTCCATATATTCTCATATTCATTTCTAATTAAATTGTAACCAATTAATTCATCATTTTTTTAAGGAATATATTTTCATAAATTAGTTAATACTATTCATAACAACTAATTTAATATCTTTCTTATATATTATTATTTTAAATAATAAATTTTTAATGACTTACTATTGTTTGATAAAAAATTTCATCTGTGTTATGCAATCCATTAAGAAAAATCATTGTTTTATATATCAAAAGATAACCTCAGTGTTACGTGTAGAGGAAGATAAAATTTATTTTGCGTATAGTGCATGATTAACATGGTGTTTCATATAATTCAAGAAAGACCTAGTTTTTTAATATAAAAGTAACTATTTTTAGTGTTGCGTTAAATGAAAAATATTGAAAAGATTAAAGTAATACAAAATATACTAATTTAAAAAATATAGGGGTGTTAAAATATATCGTACCCATCATATAATGAAATCATTCAAATGTGTGCCCGAATATCGTAAACATTAATCATATAATAACTCATTAAAAGAAAATGGGAATCAAAAATATTTTATCATATTAGAACTTGTGGAAAAAGACTTCATTCATAATCATTTAATAATAGCATAACCCTAGAAAGATAAAATTTATGTTTCATATAATTCATGAGTAAATTGGTGTTGCATATAATTCATTTCAAACATAGTTCTTTAGTATAAAAATAACTATTTTTAGTGTTTCATTAAATGAAAAATATCAAAATGATTAAATTAATTCAAAAAATAATAATTCACCAAATATCGGGTTGTTAAAATATGTTCCACCCACCATATAATCAAATCGTGCATATGTATTCTAAAATATCATAAACATTCATCATATAATAACCAATGAAATTAAATGGGTATCAAAAAAATTATCATATTCGAATTTGTGGAAAAAGAGTAGTTTCATAATCATTTCAGCATAAAATAACCTTAGAGGAGAACCGAGTTTCATAAGAGTTTAATCATGGTATAACCAATTGAGGAGAAATGAGTTTCATAAACATCATTACCTAAAATCATAAAACATTCACAGAAAGTGTTTTAATTGTGTCCTTTGGACATATCCCCAGTAAGGCATAAGTAACACAAAAAAATTTCTTATTTAGATTGAAAATATTTTTGAAAGATAATTTAAAAAATTTCATAAGGAGAATATCATTTATAATTTGAAAATAATTCAAAAAATGTAAACATTTTGAAAACCATTTTTTTTACGGAAACTGGAAAAGATATAAATGAATCATCAATGTAATGATTGGTGATGTAGTGTAACACCCCGATATTTTATGAGATAGGATCCTTTTAATTTCATTGATGTTTTGTTTTGTATGATACACCAACATTATCTTGCACTATACGCAACCCCAAACTAGCTTTCTGGATACACAACACTATTCTTTGCTTGTATTACACACAATTTGAAATTATTTTTATAGAATTCATTTCATGCAACATTGCGTATAGATGTTTACCAATATATAAATGAACTATGTTTGGATTATGTTATAGGAAACACCCAAGGAAGCTTTCACTACATGGAATACTAACAAGGCTTGAGTTACCGCAAGAGTAACCTTCCTTGATAGCTTTTGTTGTACGCAATATCGAGTTTCACTAAATAGAGATATATTATTAAAATATTATTTAATGGGATATAAACTAGAATTTATGAATTGTATTAACCAATTTTTTAATTTTATATGACATTATCATTCATATTATATGTTTCTAGAACATAATATATGAAAAAAATCAATTTTTTGGGTAAAAGAATTATTTTTTCTAAAAAATGTAGTTTTACAGCCTTTTGATGGCTCACCCATTTTAAATCTATTTTTTAACACTTTTATAAGTAAAATTTGTCAAAATGAACTTCTTATTTGGAATCAGGATATAAAAAATTACTCAAGTTGAATTTTTGGTGTTTTTATGATAAAATTAATATTTTAATGAATATTTAAAAATACTGCATTTTAATTAAAAACTACATTTTCATCTAATTTGTTTATGTAGTTATATTATATATTTAATTGGTTATAAAGTGTTATTGTATTAAGTATTTATAATTTTATCCCATATTGGTCATTTTAAATAATTTAACACTTAAATTGGAAATAAAAACATGACAATCTTTTGATAAGTCTTTACTTTATAAAAACACATTTTTTTACTTTTGTCAACATGAATTAATCCTAAATTAATTTATTATATTTATGTTTTTTGGATTATGAAAAATGAATTCTATATTTTTAATAAATGGGTCCAAATTATGTTAATAGGTTTTTTTCATTTTTGGATATCATGAAAAGTTCCTATGTTATGTTTTATTTACCATGGTTAAAGGAAAATCTGGTAAATCAGGGTAAATAATAATATGATAAAGAAAATAAAATTATCCTAAAACCTAAAAAACCCCATTTTATGAATAAATGTATACCCTTAACATATTATGTGTGAAACTTAGTCATTTAAGGTCTACATGATAATTAAAATGACATAAATATTAATAGAACCAATGAAGGTTGAAAAATGTGAAACTCACATTTCTTATAAGTACAGTAATTTTTATATAGGAATAAATAGGTGATATCTTTACAAATAAATAGTACATAGAAAGATAAAATAATTACCTACATCATAGAAATTTGTTATAAATTTTTATGCAAAAAACAATTACCTTAATGTATTATTCATTGATGATGTAGAAATTAATTAATTGATGAGAAATCAATGAATCAATTTTTATTTTAAATCCTAATAACCATAGAAATGTCCAAAAACACGACCAAATATTATTGGTCAAATATTTATTGACCATAATCGTCCATATGGCATGATAGTTACCATTTAAAGCCTTATTGAATATGTTATGACCTTTATATTAATTTGTTAAAAGTAATGTTAAAGTTGTCACATTAATTATTTAATAAGTATAACATTTTTAGTGTTTTATTTAATATAATATAAATTAGACTAAATATATTATAATGAAATATTTTAAATTTATATTAATTATAGTATTTTAATTTTAATTTTTGCTTATCATATAAGTATGTTAATTAATTACCCAAAATCACTGTAGTAATTAATTTAATAATGGAGATATGAAATAAAAGTTTTTAAAAATAATAAAATAAATATAATTTAGTATATTTAATTTATCCAATGAAATTTATTTATTTCGTTGACCCATTATGGATATAATGAAATATTTGGTTCGAGGATAACACATTATCAAGATATTTCTAAAAAACAAGAAATTAATAGTGTCATAATTGACACAATTAATATTTTACAAAAAATCATGTTTTATTAAATTATTTAAAAATCACAAAAAAATAAAATATATATATTAATTATTATATGGTCTAAAACGTTCTAAATTATTCAGTTATTGGGTAATTTAATTCAAATAAGTAAATATTTGACCCTTTTAATATTGAAACCTTTGTTATCTTAATTAAAAGTAAATAGAATAACTAAAAGCTAATTGAAATGATAATTTATCAAATGACATAACTAAATGTATAAATTTTATTGGATGATGATATTCTAGTATTTTAATATCTTATATTTGAAAATATATCATTTTCGAGGTATTTTAATTGATTATAAATTAATAGTTTCTAAAATTCATAAAGTTCCCCTCACCCCAATTATAAATGGAATCCTCCTCCCTCATTTCTACACAACTCATTAATCCATAATGTTCATCCTTCCCATCACCATTTATCTTATAAACTTCCTTAGTTAAATTCTATAGGTTCTTATCTTCTCAAAAGACCAACTCTAGATCCATTAAGAGGAGATCTAAATATAGCATGTCAAGGAAGAGGTAATCACCTCTACCGATTCTTTCATATGTCTTTCTACTTATACTTCTACATCATGAGTTGTGTCATTATATAATAATAAATAAAATATAAATTATATACTGAGATCTTATTAAAATTATTAAACCACCATATTCAACTTTCTATCCATCCTAAGAAAGATGAAATCACCACTTGTGCGTACGTATGACTTACCATCTCCACACTATGGTGTAATCGATTTTTCACCACCACAATACTTGTATGGTTATAAAATTGGATATTATATCTATATATTTTTATTCTAAAATGATATTTATTCTTAAATAATGTACATAATTCTAATCATTTCCATTCAACAATTATGGGAATTATATCGTCGCTTGTGCATATGTACGACCGACCGTCTCCACGAACAGATGTGATTCGTTCTGCATGATAACCACTCCGGAATGATTATTTAAATGTCTATAATTATTAAATATAGTATTTATTATTTTAAAACAATTCTAAAATAATATAAATATTACATAATAAGGAGAACATTAACTTATTCGACAAAACATGCATACGATCATAAAATATTTAAAACTAGAATAAGGAGTAACAATGAATTGTCACAAACAAAAAAAGAAAAATATGACCACATATGTTGAAAATTATTCTACAATAAGGTAATAATATTATCTAAATAATTATATATTTGGTTTAGACACATAATAAGAAAAACAAACTTAATTTAATGGATTATTTTTTCTCACTTTTATTTTTGTGGGACATATGCCTTATACACCATCTAATTATATTCTCTGATGTTTATGTTACCCATGAATGTTTTTATTATTATTATTAGAAAGGTTATGATATTTAAATATTCATATAATTTTATTTATTTAATGAAGCATAGGATTAAACTAATTAAAAATTGGGTAGGGATAATTTTTAAATCTCATTTTTATCCGATATTGTTTATACGTAATTATTTACTAGGGATATATTTATCATCCTCATCCATGTTTTCTAAATATATTTTCATAAAATTTTGAATATTCTTCTATTTTTTTTAAAGTCATTTTTACAAATTTTTTACTCTTTCTACATGTTATGGAAGGAATATTTATTTTTATTAACATACAAGGTTCTTTTTTTACTTTTCCAAAAAATGTATGGGGAGAATATTTTTTATCTTATATAGAATGAATGGATTTTTTTATAGTTTCATGAAGCCTTATTTCCATGATCTTCTTGTACAAAATTTAAATTTTATATTCAACTAAATTCTTTTTAGTTAAAATTGTTGGGAATTTTGAGAATAAAAAACATTTTTTTAAAGAAGAAAGTATATTTTCCTCAAAAATTAATTTCAAGTGTTTTATCAAAATTTTTCTCCATCTAAGGGGACGCTAATTAAATATGGTTTTATTTATATCCATATTATTATGGTGATTTGAGTGTGTTAATTATGGAATGATATTTTATATGGATTATTTTATGATGGAATGATGTTTAAGAAACCCATTAAATTTCATAGATTCTATTATGATGATTTATTTATGTTTTTGTGGAACATATAAGAATTATTTCATAATGAGAATGGAGGGACATATATATCTCTCCAATTCATTGGGTAATAATTTATATCTCATGAGATATACATGAATGAAATGGAAAGTAAATCTGGTTCAATAATACAAGGCTGGAACGGAATGTAAATTCGGTTCAGTAATACAGGGCTTGAACGAAAAATAAATAGGTTTTAGTAATACATGGATGGAGAAATAAGTATACCCAGTTCAGTAATGGACTTTTCCCACTATGATGGTATTGGAAACAATTTTTTTTATACTATGGAAATTATTTTATGTGCTTATTTTTTTCTATAATCCAATGTTTTATGCTAATGATATTTTATCACGGTTAATGTTAGTTTATGATCTATGCCTTACGAACTACCTAGATTTATTTCATGAATCATGATATTGATATTTAAACTTTATTTTAATACATATATTTAGGGCTAATTTTTTATTCTCAATGACTACCCTTAATGAGAATTTGAGCTTACCATTTATATGTTTTCCTCAGGATATAAAGAAAGGTTTTAGGTAAGGAAAAGAAAGTGGTTGATATTTATTAGAGATGATGAAGATCACTCTCCAAGTTAGAGGATTATGTTCCAAGATTCTAAATACACTAAACTAATACGGTAATTTGAAACCTGTTAGTGTCATGTATTATGTTTTCCACAAAAGTAATGTTATGAAAATGTACATAATGTTTGGGTATTTATCGTTGGTATCAGAGAGAAGGTTCGGTAAAACTTTAGAAACTAGGATGATAAAAATTTAGTAAGATCCCTATATATATTTATGAGGGTATGTCTAGGGATTTCTTAAGGATAAGTAAACTATAGCTTACTGACCTTGTTTTTTTCCTGATAATCATGACAAAATTAGGATTAAACTGAAGGTATCCTAGATTGAAATATTATAAATAATTTACCTTACTTATGTTTTCCAAATAATTTATATGTGTTTCTTACACATTTCATTGTGATCTTATACAATATTTATAACTACATAGAACATAGTTAACCAGTGAAAGATTTAGATGTGGATATAATGGGAATTATGTAGATTGATTTTTCTAAGTGGAAACATCAGGAAGAGAATCAATATGTTGGTATGAGTGTTGTTTATACTGTTGAGGGTAAAGAGATTTTAAAAAACATGAGAATGGTATGTGATTTTCTTCAAGTATTGTTTACATTAAACCTAAGAATCTTGAGGTTGAGAAACATTATGAAGTGAGTAATATTTCAGGAAAGATGAAGGTGATGGATCCTAATTAATGGTTTAATAATAATATTGGATGATTTAGGTGTATATGTTTTGGAATTAAAAGATTATTTTATAGAAGTCATGAAATATATATGTTTATTAAGTATATGTTTTTAATTAAAGATTTTAGAGGATATGTTGAATATTTATAAGAAGAGAGAGAAGTGATTTAAGGGAAATGTGGTATAATGGAAGAACACATTATTAAGGGGAAAATAACCCTTAATATGTCCCTTATGTTATGATTATTACGCCTAGCTAAAGATATGTCCGATTTGAATAAGTAAATTGGATGATTCTAGTTTCTTGAAATCTAATTATAGAGTTATTAAAAAGAGGTTTATTATGTCATGGATGATGTATAAAACATCTCAGAACGTAAGGAATACATCCAATAAGTTTTAGAATTAGGAAAAATCCATGTTTTCAATAAGGATATCAGATAATTCAGGTTGTTATCGTGACTCAAGAGAATACATGATTAATTAATTCACATGTTCGGAATGTGACAACAATGAACTGGATTATGAGATATGGGAGATAAACGTTTTGTATATTTAGTTCACCACTTTATAAAGTTTTATATTTTCAATTTTTGAAATGATTTTAATATTATCAATGTATAGATAATATAAATAATATTTAGGCTGATGTTTGTTAGATTAATGTATTATCTGAATATATGTGGACTTATGCATATTTGATTTCATGTGTTAACCATTTTGTTGAAATGAATGGAATAACCTATCAGTCTATCTCATGATCTAGAAAGACATCATGAATGAAAAATTGAACATCATTTCTTTAAATTAGATATAAAGTTGAAATTTTTCTAGGCACAGACAATGGTGATTTTGAACCAAAAATCATGTATGAATTTATTCTCTTGAAAAATTATTGAACTTTTGTGAAAGAATCTTCAAAAACAATAACGATATCTTAGTACCTTCATATCCGATGAATCATATGGTCCCTTAAATCATCATATATTTTTGTATTTCTAATAGTTAACTTTCTCCAAACCTTATTCTCTATCACTATCCATCAGAACATGATGGTAAGATTTCACTTCTATACCTATGTTTTCATTTTCCAACAATGTTATCCTATTTGGAAACCCAAAAATGAGTTACTTAGGGTGACGATTATGTTTCTAATTTTCCGTTATAAAATTATGTTTTACTATTTTTGTTTACCATGAGGGTTTCTATGAAAAATACATCCAGTTAGTAAACCATTTATAACCTTGAAAACTTTCAACGAAGAAATTTGTTTTTAAGGGGTAGAATGTAACTCCCTGATATTTTATGTGATTGGTTAATTTTATTTTATTTTATGTCTTGTGTTGTATGATACATCATGATTAGATTTCACAATACACAACCCCATATTTTCTTAAAGTATAAGCAATACTATTCTTGGCTTTTGTCACACACAATTTCAAGTTATTTTTATAGAATTCACTTTAGGAAAATCTGATTATAGATTTTTTTCAATGTATGAATAAGATAATATGGAAGTATGTTATATGCAACACCAATGGAATCTTTCACTACACACAATACTGACTTGGCTTGTGTAATGTGCAAGAGTAACCTTCCTCGATTTCTTGCATTGTACACAATACCTAGTTTCACTAAACAATGATATATTATAAAAATATTATTTAATGCTATATAAACAAAATATTATGAATAGTATTAACCACATTATGAAATTTATATAACATTATCATTCATCTTACATATTTTCTAGAACATACTATAAGAACAAAATCAATTTTTTCGGATAAAAGAAGTTTTTTTTAAACAAATGCAGTTTTACAACCTTTTGAATGGGTGTTAATTTTAAATTTAGTTTTGAAAAATTTATTACTTAAATTTGAAAAAATAGTCTTATTTTTTAGAATTGGGAGATAAAAATTTACTTTTTAATAATTTTTTGTTTTTTAATGATAAAATTCCAATTAAAATTAATAGTGAATAATAATGCATTTTAATTCAAAACTATTTTTTATCTAATTTATATATATAGTTTGATTATATTTTAAATTTAGTTACAAGTGTAACTATATTATTTTTTATCATTTAATCTCACTTGGTTTATTGGAAGTAAATTCATATTTAAATTAGACATAAACACATGAAAATCTTTTGATATGTTTTTACTTATTAAAAACCTGCTTTTTGGTTTTGATAATGGGAATTAATCATAAATTAGTTTATTCTAATTATATGTTTTGAATTATGAAAAATGGATTCCATATTTGAAATCAGTGGGTCCAAATTATGTCAATTGGTTTCTTTTATTATTGGATATTATGAATTGTAAATATGGTAATTTTTATTTACAATAGTTAAAGGTAAATCAGGGAAATTTAGAAAAATATTAATATGATAAGGACAATAAAATTATCCTAAAACATGAAAAATTCTTGTTTGATGAATAAAAGTCAAACCTTAAAATCTTAGTTTCGAAACATATTGATTTGTGGGCCACTTGACAATGAACATTTCATAAAAATTAATTAAACCAATGAAAGTGACAAAATGTCAAACTCACATTTCTTATAAGTATAGTAATTTTAATATAGAGAAAAATAAGAGATATCATCCAACATTAATTGTACATGGAAATATAAAATAATTAAATACATCATGGTAATTTATTATTAATTTTTATGAAATAAATAATTACCTTAAAGTATTCTTCTTTGATGATGTAAAAATTAATTAATTTATGGAAAATCAATGAATAAATTTTTATTAAAATCCTCATGACCATAAAAATGTTCAAAAAATTACCAAATATTATTTTTCGAGTATATCTATACAATAATCATCCAAATTTAAATATAGTGAACATTTGGATACATAAAAAATATATTATGACCTTTATATTATTTTATTTAATGTAATGTTAATGTTGTCACATTCACACTTTAACAAATACAACATTTTTTATGTTAGATTTTATAGTAGATAAATTAGACTAAATATATAATCATGAAATATATTGAATTAAATTTATTATAGTATTTTATTTTTAATTTTTACTCAACAAATAAGTATATTATATAGATACCCAAAATCACTGTAGTAAGAATTATAATAATAGAGATATCAAATAAATGTTACTAAAAATATTAAAATAAAAATAATATGGGATAATTAATTTATAAAATGAATTTAATAGATTAACTTGACCCATTAGGGATATAATAGAATATTTTTTTTTCAAATATAACACCTTTTCTTGATATTTCATAAAAACCGTGAAATAAATAGTGTCAAAATTGAACGAATTGATATTTTGTTTAAAAAATGTATTAAAAAAATATTTATATGTCATAAAACAATTTTAAAAATGTATATTAATTATGAAATTCTCTAAAATGATCTAAATTATCAATTTATGGTATAATTGAAATACAATAAGTAAATATTTCACCATTTTAATATTAAAACTTTTTCATCTTAATTAAAAGTAATAAGAATATCTAATTGTTAATTAAAATGATAATGTTTAAATTTAAATCAAAACTAGTATAAGTTTTATTTGTTGATCAGATTCAGAGATTATCATGTCTTATATTTGAATATACCTCATTTTGGAGCTATTTTAATTTATTTTAAAATTATTATAAATTAATAGTTTCTAAAATTCAAAAAAGGTCCTTCACCCCAATTACAAAAGGATCCCTCCTAGCTCGATTCTCCACGGCTCATTAAGCCTTAAAGTAAGTCCATACACTTAAAACATCCATTATAAACCTCCCTTGTTACATTTTTTAGGTTTTTTTGATCTCAAAAGTCCTACTCTAGTTCTATTTATAGGAGATTTAAAGAGAGAACCTTAAAGAAGAGGTAATCTTCTCTACCAATTCGTCCATATATCATTCTGATTCTACTTCTACATGATGAGTTGCTTCAGTATAGGACAATAACTCCAGTTTCACTTATATACTAATATGTTATTATCTTTATGAAACAAACATATTGAACTTTCTATCCATCTGAAGAAAGATGAAATCACCATGCGAGCGTACATACGACTTATCTTCAACACGTCGTGGTGTAATCTGTTTTCACCACCAACATACTTGTATGAGTATAAAAATGGACATCGTAAAACCCCAACCCTAGAATACTAGAATCAATGCATTATTACATATTATTGTCATGATCAAAGAAGATCAAATATCAGATGTCCGATTAGTTTAGTAGACATGGAAGTACTTGATAAATTAATAAGGTTTACATTATATCGTAAAATGGAAAACTAAAAACCATTGTTTCTATAGACAACACTGAGATCCCATAGACTATCCCTGCAGGTTAGTCATAATATACTTTTTCGCATCCTAGGAAAAATAAAACATAGAATGGGGTGAGCTCAGATGCTTAGTAAGGAGAACAATATAGCAGAAACTTTCATAAATAAGCATAAAGATTTAAGGAAATGTATAAAACTAAAAAAAGCCTTTTCAACATAAACTTAATTATAATATGGAAAATTTAAATTGAAATAATTTCATTTAATTACACTGAAGGATATTCTACTAGTCGAATAATCACATGCAATATCAATAGCCACTTTCATAATGATTGAATGAATAATGCCAGATTTTCATAACCACATAGTCAAGGCCTTGTGCCAAGACTACAAATAAGATTTTTGAAAGGCCCTGTTCCAAGACACTAGTTTGTCTCATGATACCAACCGATGCATCGAGGTGTTATAGCGGGATCCACCTGTCACATACTATGTCCAATGCATTCCTCATATGAAAAAGTTTAAACATTACATAAACATTAGTATTAAAACCAGCATAAGAAATGTCAATACATCATCCATAAACCATGAATGGTATAAAAATAATATGTACCCAGTCAAAAATTTCAGAAAACATTCAATACAATATGGAAGTTTTTTATCATAATAAGTCAACTTCAAATAATCTTAAAATCCATCAAATGATGTTGACATAGATGAAATCGAAACCCTTTTTTTAGATAAATATCTCTTTCTATTTTGAAATCATTTAAGAGTCACATAATTATAAAGAAAGAATTTATTTTGAAAATATTCTTATAAGATTGTAAGGGAAGCTTCGACGATGTTGTAATGGCAGAAAATAGTTGCACCCACCCTATAAGCTAAAAAACATTCTTACCTTAATTTTTTTGAAAAGGTTATAAACGACCTTGTTTGGAAAACGATGGAATGATTCCATTATAAACATCATATAAAAGTCAAACAAGGGTATAAATGACTTTAACCCATAGTCTATAAAATAGTAAGGATGTTTTGAAATACATTTTTAAGAAACATGGATGTAGATGATAAAGAGGTCCCAGTAGATAATTACATATAAACAACCTCAGATAATGAAGAGATTGTGAAATTAACCCTTACCTTGTACATTTACTTGGTCGAGGGTAGTTTAACATCATTTATAATGGTGAAATAATTGTTATTATATTATACAAGAATCATATACATTAATATGATATCATATATGATCTTTTAATATTACATTACTAATAATATTTTAGTATTATCGTCGTTTCGGGTGTTAACTGATTAGTTTTCCTTTATATACATTGTTATGTAAGTAATGTATATTATGGATATGAAATATATTATTCATATTCATAATGATATTTAGTCTTTACACGTTATTTTTAATCATAAAATGAAAATTATTCTTGATTGGATACGATGGGGAAGGAATCTCATCGCGTTCGTAGAGACGGTAATCTGTACGTACGCACGAGCAACAATATCATTATTTTACTATTAAAATAATATATAATTGGTTGATATATCATATATACAGATTCATTATCATGTTATATTTATTATTTTCATGAATTACACATCATTATTATACCCATCCAAATAATAATGTTTTGAATAACAATTACACCACGACGTGGAGACGGTAAGCCGTACGTATGCACGTATGGTGACATGTCATTAAAAGGATGGATAGAATAATTAATATGGTTATACCGTATTTATAATAACATCAAAATATTTATAAGATACTGTAGATATAATTTTATAATGGAAACAACCAAGAAAGAGGAAGTGGAAGAAAAAAGGAACTTGAAAGAGGTGATGAAATATTTACCTCTTCTTTTGGTTCTTCTTTTTGATTTTATCAAAAGGGCTCCATAGGATTACTTTATAACTAATTTGATGCCTCTATAATGAAGGGAGGACAGTTTAGAGGGTATTTTGGTAGGGTTTGGATGAGCCAAATGGCGTTGAAAGTGTGCATTAGAGAGATGGGGGAGTGCCCTTTTATAAGAGGGGGGAGGGGCACCTTATGGAAAGCTAGAAATATTATTTTATATTAAAATAATTTCTAGTTTCTAATGGCTCAAAAATAAATTATTTAAGGTTTGGGTGGGGATCTCTCGGAAACCACTCTACCAATAGGTTTTAGACAGGTTTGGGTCATTATATTAATCATATCTTTTAGATTTAACTCTTAGTTAAATAGTTTGACATTTACCATGTCACTTTGTATTTTTATATAATATGGTTAGTAAACATACTATATACTTCTAAGAGAACCTCAAGAGGTTAATTAATGATACACCTATCATTATATATTTATTTTGGCCGAACCTTAGATATTTCGGAATAGAATATCAATTAATAATATAATATTTGTTTAAAATGCTCTTTTTTGTCAATTTTGACACTATTTGGTATTTTGTTTTTGCTAAATTCCTGACATCATTATTACTTCGAAAAAAAATTATATAACCAACCCTAAAATGTCATATTAACCTTTAAAATTAGTCTAATTCATAAAAAGTCTCAAATTACATTTATTTGTATATTTATAATATCAATTTTTTTAATCATTAATTAATAGGGTAATTACTACATCA
This sequence comes from Viscum album, assembly GCA_963277665.1. Taxonomy (NCBI): domain Eukaryota; kingdom Viridiplantae; phylum Streptophyta; class Magnoliopsida; order Santalales; family Viscaceae; genus Viscum; species Viscum album. The sequence continues at coordinate 1,756,779,702 of OY728120.1, read as the reverse complement.
TCATTATGTCATAAATAAATATAATTATTTAATTTCTAAAATATATAAATAAAATTCCATTATATAGGAAATATTTTTATCTTTCTAATAAATATTTATAGTGGAATTTATCTTATGTTTAACCCTATATTAAATCGGTTTAGTTATTAAACATTGAATTTAACACTTTTAATTCTTCATTGAATTAAATAATAATAAATGTACTAATATAATCCAAGTGGACCTAAAGGATCATATTTTATTCCTAATGTTGTTTTTGGTCAATTTTAACTTATCCAATAGAATTATTACATGTGTTAGGGTAACAATAATATCATTTTTACCCTTAATTACCCTATTTACTTTTAACCGTGGTAAATAAAAGTAAAAAGTTACTATACACCAAAAAATATTTTCATCTTATTGAACCAAATTTTACTTACTAATTTCAACCGTGTGTCTAATATTTTTGAAATTCAACTCACATAAGTGGTAAAATTATTTTTTATGTAAATTTTCCAATGCTTCTAGGAGGTGGGTAAAAGACGGCAAAAATTTCGATAAATTTTTTATATATCTAAAATTATTATAAACTAGCTCCAATGAATTAAATTGAACTTATATAGGAACTATGTATCTTTTTGAGATAAAACAAAAATAAAGTAAATAATTATTTAAATAAAAATTCTATTTTAAACTATAATTCAATGTTTTTCACTATTCTTAAAAAATTTATTGTTTTTAGAAATTTACCAAAAATTCACCCTTAGGAAATTTCTGTACTTCAAATCCTAAAATAGAGTCAATTTTTAATGATAAAATTTATTAAATTTCAAAAAGTGTGTATTACTATTCATAATTTTTAGTTTTATTGGTTATGGTGTGTTAGAACTCGAAGTTGCGTACAACACACGCTATTGTATTATTCAAAAATAACCGTACTATGGAAATTTGGGGTGTTAAATTCTCCCCTCCATCAAATAATTTCTTCCTCAAAATTTCTAGAATATTACTGCAAAAAAAAAAAAGACTCGGGTGTTTCCTCATCATAAGTTCCTCAGGTTCCCATGTTTCCAATTCCTACTTATGGTTTCTCCATTGAACATTTACCAGATGAGTCATCCTGTTTCTCAACACATGATCTCATGTATCAAGAACCTCGAAAGGCTCTTCGCAATAAGACAGATCAGGTTCCAGTTATAATTCCTCATCGGTAAGTACATGTGTTGGGTCAGGCATGTATTTTCTCAACAGTGATACATGGAATACATCGTAAACTTTGGAGAGACTTGGCGGCATTGCCAAACGGTAAGCTATAACCCCAATTCATTATAGAATTTCGAAAGGTCCAATGTACCTGGGACTTAATTTTCTCTTCTTACCGAAACGTATAGAACCATTCCATGGAGATACCTTCAAGAAACAAGATCTCCTACATGAAATTCCTAATTCTTCCTTCGGTTATCAGCAGAGCTCTTCTGCCTACTTTGAGCTGCTTTGATGTGGTTTTGGATTACCTTCAACTTTTCCATCATTTCCTCCACCAGTTATGGGCCTATGAGTTTTCTTTCACAAACATTGTAGAGACCCGAAGCCTGACGTACATGGACATTACATTACTTTTGTGGAATACTTAATACATAACAAAAATATACACACAAGGATCGTAATAGTTTAGTGTCTTTGGAAACTCGGAATGTAATCTTCTAATCCTGGTGAAAGATCTTCAAAATATCCCACAAAGATCTTCCTTTTTTTTACCTAAAACCTTTCTTTATATCCTGGGGAAAAGAAAACATAAAAGGGTGAGCTCAAATGCTCAGTAAGGGTAAACAAAAGAAATATCAATCACATAATTTTCATAAGAACATAACATTTTTGGAAATCTTAACCTGCAAAAGAGAGCATAATTTCATAACATGGGATAAATCATAGTAGTGAAAATGAAACCCTTACTTAAAACATTACTCATTGTGGCATACACACATAATCATAGAGAATCATTTCTTGTTAGTCAAGACTCATTGCCAAGACTATCTTAGTGGACAAAGTCCCTTTCTGAATCGAGTAATCCTCGTTTCAGTCCTGTTTCACTGAACCGGTATAACCTACCATTCCAGCCATGTCTATCTCATGAGATATGAAATCTTTACCCAATGCATTGGAGGGAGATATAGGTCCCACCCATCTTATAATGAATCCTTTCTTATGTGTGCCACATAATCATAAAACATACATCATCGCATAACTCATGTAACAAAAATGGGATTCTTGAAACATCATGAAATCATAAATCAATTCATATAAGATAAAGGAATTCATAAAAATAATTCCATCACAACATGATCAAATCAATTTAATAATAGGGATAAAAACAGAACCCTTTATTATCTTAGATGGAAAATAATTTTGATAAAACACTTGAACTCCATTCTTGAGGAAAATATCCTTTCTTCTTCAAAAACATTTTTCCTTTCATAACATGTCATACAAATTTAAAATAAAAGATGTTGATTAAAAATAAACTTGAAAACTTGTAGAGGAAGCTTCTTGGAAATAATGTTTTAAAAATCCATTCATGCCGTATAAGTTAAAAAAACATTCTTCGTACTTTTGACGGAAAAGTCAAAAAATCACCTTGTACGAAAAAGCGACAAAAGATTCCTTTCATATTCTTTACTAAAAACTCACCGAAGGGTAAAAATGGATTTAAAAAATTGTAGGTGGATGGAAATAATATTACATATTGATGAAACATGGATTTGGATGATAAAATACACCCCAGTAAATACTTACGAATAAACAATCTCGGATAAAAATGAGATTGTGATATTTCCCTTACCTTAGGTCCGACTTGCTTTGTAAGTGTCCGAACCTCCTGTATAATGATTTAAATCATGTTATTGACTTATTACAGAATCATATTCATTGTTATGATATCATATATGCTTCACTTATGACATTATATTACCCGTTCTTTTGTAAATTCCATGTTAAAGAAGCGTTTTGGGTAAAATCGTTTCATTTATCGTAGGTGTTTTGACTTGTTGTTCTTGACATCATTATTACTTATATCATGATTTACTTACTTCCAGAATATAAAATATGATTTATATATCATATATATTCAGTATATATATATATATATATAATAGGTAGATAAATAAAATGAAAAACACCGTTCATGGAGACGGTAGTCCGTACGTACGCATGAACGTTGTTTTCCTTTCCTTATTGTCTTGAAATGGAAGTAAGTAGATGTCATACATATGTATATATATACATAAATCCAGTAGCTTTATAATGTCATATATTTCATTATTATTTCTTATATATACTTTATAATCATTCTTAAATGGTTAACATGGAGAATGAATCTCATCGCGTCGTGGAGACGGTAGTCCGTACGTACGCACGAGCGATGATATCATTTCTATTGAATTGAATTGGAGTGAATTATACAATATATCAGAATCAATATGATGTTGTAATAACTATGTATAGTTATTCTTTACACCATTATACCCATCCATGTAAGGTGGTAGTGGAAAATAGATTACACCACGGCGTGGAGACGATATTCTGTACGTACGCACGCGCGGTGATTTCATTTTTCCGTAGGATGGATAGAAGGTGAATTAGGGTTGTTTCATACTTATAATAACATATCAGTATATGAGTGATACTGATTTTATTACTTCATAATGAAACAACCTAATAAGAAGAAGTGGAAGAAGAAATAAAGATGAAAGAATTGGTAACGGTAATTACCTCTTCTTTGAAGCGCCTTCTGGAGACCTCCTCTTAGGGAACTAAAATTGGTCTTTGAGGAATACCAGAACCTCTAGGATGTTGCTAGGGAAGTGGAGAAGAGATTTTGGCAGGGGTTGGCCGAGCTTGAGTGCTCAAATTGGTGTGAGGAGGAGGGGGAGGAGGTGTCCTTTTATAAGGGAGGAGAGGGGCACCTTAGGAATATCTCAAAATATTATTTTATATTAAAGTCAAAATCGGTTTATAATGGTTCCAAAGGGTCTTATTTCGAAGCTAAAGTGGGGATGGGTCTAAATCCTATCAACCAATAGGATTTAGACAAGTTTAGGTTATTATTTTAACCTTATCAATTAGATTTAACTCTAAGTTAAATAATTTAACTTTTACCGTGTCTTTTTGTTTTCTTTCACTATATGGTTAATAAACTTACTATAACATGCCAAACGAACCCCAAATTGTATATTATTAATACATATATCCTTATCTAAGTCATTTGGCCGAACCTTAGATTTTTAGGAATAAAATAACAATTAATAATATAATATTGGATTTAAAAACTATTTTGTGTCAATTTTGACACTATTTGATATATGATTTTTGTGAAAGTCATAACAGAATTATATGTTCGAACCAAGTTGATTAAAGAAACACTAATATATCATAGTAACCTAGAAAATTAGTGGAATTCATAAAAAGTCTTAAATCACATTTATTTTGGTATTTATATTATCAATTATGTCAATATTTCATTAATAAGATAATTACTGCATCATCTTTGTGTCATAAATAAATTATATTATTTGATGTCTAAAAATTACAAATAAAATACCATCATGTAGGAAATCTTTTTAGCTTTCTAATGAATATTTATAGTCGAATTTATCTTATGTATAACCCCATATTAAAAATGATTTACTTATTAAACTTTGATTTTAACTATTTTAACCCTTCTTTAAATAAATTAATAATAAATGTCCTAATCTAATCCAAGTGGGCCTAAATGGTCATATTTTATTCCTAAGTTTGTTTTTGGTCGAATTACACTTGTCCAATAGAATTAGGACATGTGTTAGGGTAATATTAATATCATATTTACCCTTAATTACCCTATTTACTATTTACCGTGGTAAAAAAAAGTAAAAAGTTACTATTCACCAAAAAATTATTTTCATCTCATTGAATCACATTTTAGTCCTTGATATTAACCGTGTCTCTCGGATTTTCGAAATTCCATTCACAGAAGCGGTAAAATTAAGTTTTATGCAAAATTCAGTTTTTAACCTACCACTTAGTAGTTTCACTATTCATCAAAAATTGATGTTTTTCAGAACAATGCCAAAATTTCATCCCAAGCTATATTTCATATTCCGAATTCAAAAATGAAGTCTATTTTACCAAATTCATAACATAAAAGTTGCATTAATTAATTTTATAATTAAATCCCGCTGTTAAAACAAATAGCGTGTTTTTAAGAAACAATATCTATCAAAAGATTGACACTTGTTTATGTCTAGTTTAAATGTGAAATTACATCCAATGACCAACATTGTATTAAATTGTAAAAGTATATTCTAAATATACTTTAAAACTAATCAAATTAATAATTTATCACTATTAATTATTTCGATTAAAAAAGTTGTTTTTTAATTATAATTTAGTAATTTTCACTATTCATCAGAATATGAAAGTTATCCGAAATGTACCAAAATTGCACCTTAGGCTAAATTCGATACTCCGAATCCAAAAATGAAGTTCATTTTGAAATATAAGATTTACAGAATTTTAAAAAGTGGTTATTACTATTCATAACGGCTAGTTTTAATAATATTTTAATAGCATATCGTTGTTTAGTGAAACTCGGTATTGCGTATTACACACGCTATCGAGGAAGGTCGCGATTGCGTGTAATGCATGGCAAGTCAAGGATGCGTGTTGTGAAAGCTCCTTTTGGTGTAGCGTACAACACAAGACATTAATAAAATTAAATAGAATATTTTTTATAAAATCTTGGGCTGTTACATTCTACCCCCCTTAAAATGAATTTCGCCCTCGAAATTCGTCGGGGTTATAAATGGTTTACTATTCGAAAGTTTCTTTAATAGAAACCCACATCGTAAAAAGGAATACCAAAACTTGGCTTTAAAAACTAAAGTATGAAATGTAACGATTACCCAAATAAACTAATCACTGGGTTTCCACATAGGTGAAAATATGGATATGGAAGAGAAATCTAACCATCATGTTCTGATGGAGAGTGGTAGAGAACATGGCTATGGAAAAGCCAGTAATCACAAATCCATAAATTTGTGACGATCTAAGGTACCATCTGATTCATCGGGTATAAGATCACTAGGACAACATTTTTGGTTTTCAAGATCATTTCCCTAAAGTTGAAAATTTGAATTAGAATAAATACTTACTTTATTTTGGTACAATCTCACTGTTGTTCGTGCCTTGAACAATTTCCACTTCATCTCTTAAATAAATGAAGTTGAATTTGTTATTCGTGAAGTGTTAGAAGATCATGTGATAGAATGACTGTTCATTCCATCTGTCTCAAACAAAAGGTTAGCAAAAGTTATAAGTCATTCTATAGTGAGATTAATCATATATGGTTCCTAAAATGGACTTATACTTCATATATCATACTGCTTAATATAATAAAACTAGTTTCTACTAAACAGGGACTTCCTGTAGGCCAGTGGTAGGCGATAAAGGCCAGTCGCACTTCGATTGTGGGTTCGATTCCTACAGCCTTGTCCGAAGCGATGGGCTGTCGCCCGTCCTGCAGGTTGTCCCTTTTTCTAAAACTACATTACTATAACATACCATCAATAATATCGAAAATCTTCTATCCTTAAACAATACTAACTTATGTCCAACATAATCCAGTCTAATCTTTAGGCTTATACATAATACTGCAGTCCACTCTCATAATATAGTGACATCGATTACCAGAGATTTAATACTGTCGTTGATCCCCACATATCATAAGATATGTCTTGTTGGTCACATTCCAAACATTCAAAGTTCTTAATCGTGTATTCTCTTGAATACCTTAGTGAAAACATGAATGCAGTTAAAATTTAACAGTTTCCACATACCAAAATCCTCAAATTTCTATATACTCAAACAATGATATCACTTAGTCCTTATATCAATCATGAGCTCATGAATAAAATCAAACATCTCATTATATTCTTATCCTTTCATTATGCACTTATCATCTACTTTCCAAATGTATCTGAATAACCTTTCATGGTTACTGGTACCATTCATCATACACTTTCAAAACTCAAGGAAAGACAACAGTGTAACAATCCTTAGATGTCTCTTTATTCCATAGTACCATGAGATTTCTTATACAACATTACACATGATAAACATGTAATCATTCCACTACATTCTTAAACCATTGACCGAGCTTCAACAATTCTTTCATCTCACATATCATTTGTAGTCTCTTCATCATCATCAACATAAATACTTCCCATACGACCATACTGATTATCTTCATGAGACTTTACCTTAGGGCATTGGTTTGCATAATGCCCGTACATTCCACATTTAAAGCATTTAACCATTGTTGATGTCGTAGCAATACCATTATCCTCATCCATGATGTTAACTGAACCTTTTCCTTTGCACTTACTTGCTTTGTGTCCTTCTTTTCCACACCCAAAGCATCTTCCAGTTCCTTTGAAACATTCTCCTTGATGCCTCTTCCCACATGATTTACATTGGGGAAATTGAACTTTCTTTCCTCTATGATCATCATGGAACTCCATCTTTCACTTATTAGTCGAGTCAGGAAACTTACCAAATTTTACTTTATTGATCATATTATGAGATTGCTGATTCGGCATAATAATGATGTTTGGACATCCAAATCCCATTTCATTTGGTTGCTCATGAAAAATATCATTCCATTGTCCAGCATATCCTCCATTATCGTGAATCACCTTGTTTCCAGCCATTTTCTAAAACCCAAAAAGAATAGTGTGAGAGGCAAAAATCATGCTAGGGAAAACAACATTATAAAGGGGGAGTGTCCTCAATATCTAACTTCTTAGGTTAAATTCTATGATTGTTACCATAGTTCTAGGACTGTATCTTATACGTATACTTATCCTTAGGGACATCTCTAGACATACCTTAGAAATATCTCTAGGGATCTCACTAACGTTCTCACATCCTAGTTTCCAAAGGTTGACTAAACCTTTCCTCTGATACCAACTGTAGAGACCCGAAGCCTGACGTACATGGACATTACATTACTTTTGCGGAATACTTAATACATAACAAAAATATACACACAAGGATCGTAATAGTTTAGTGTCTTTGGAAACTCGGAATGTAATCTTCTAATCCTGGTGAAAGATCTTCAAAATCTCCCACAAAGATCTTCCTTTTTTTTACCTAAAACCTTTCTTTATATCCTGGGGAAAAGAAAACATAAAAGGGTGAGCTCAAATGCTCAGTAAGGGTAAACAAAAGAAATATCAATCACATAATTTTCATAAGAACATAACATTTTTGGAAATCTTAACCTGCAAAAGAGAGCATAATTTCATAACATGGGATAAATCATAGTAGTGAAAATGAAACCCTTACTTAAAACATTACTCATTGTGGCATACACACATAATCATAGAGAATCATTTCTTGTTAGTCAAGACTCATTGCCAAGACTATCTTAGTGGACAAAGTCCCTTTCTGAATCGAGTAATCCTCGTTTCAGTCCTGTTTCACTGAACCGGTATAACCTACCATTCCAGCCATGTCTATCTCATGAGATATGAAATCTTTACCCAATGCATTGGAGGGAGATATAGGTCCCACCCATCTTATAATGAATCCTTTATTATGTGTGCCACATAATCATAAAACATACATCATCGCATAACTCATGTAACAAAAATGGGATTCTTGAAACATCATGACATCATAAATCAATTCATATAAGATAAAGGAATTCATAAAAATAATTCCATCACAACATGATCAAATCAATTTAATAATAGGGATAAAAATAGAACCCTTTATTATCTTAGATGGAAAATAATTTTGATAAAACACTTGAACTCCATTCTTGAGGAAAATATCCTTTCTTCTTCAAAAACATTTTTCCTTTCATAACATGTCATACAACTTTAAAATAAAAGATGTTGATTAAAAATAAACTTGAAAACTTGTAGAGGAAGCTTCTTGGAAATAATGTTTTAAAAATCCATTCATGCCGTATAAGTTAAAAAAACATTCTTCGTACTTTTGACGGAAAAGTCAAAAAATCACCTCGTACGAAAAAGCGACAAAAGATTCCTTTCATATTCTTTACTAAAAACTCACCGAAGGGTAAAAATGGATTTAAAAAATTGTAGGTGGATGGAAATAATATTACATATTGATGAAACATGGATGTGGATGATAAAATACACCCCAGTAAATACTTACGAATAAACAATCTCGGATAAAAATGAGATTGTGATATTTCCCTTACCTTAGGTCCGACTTGCTTTGTAAGTGTCCGAACCTCCTGTATAATGATTTAAATAATGTTATTGACTTATTACAGAATCATATTCATTGTTATGATATCATATATGGTTCACTTATGACATTATATTACCCGTTCTTTTGTAAATTCCATGTTAAAGAAGCGTTTTGGGTAAAATCGTTTCATTTATCGTAGGTGTTTTGACTTGTTGTTCTTGATATCATTATTACTTATATCATGATTTACTTACTTCCAGAATATAAAATATTATTTATATATCATATATATTCAGTATATATATATATAATAGGTAGATAAATAAAATGAAAAACACCGTTCATGGAGACGGTAGTCCGTACGTACGCATGAACGTTGTTTTCCTTTCCTTATTGTCTTGAAATGGAAGTAAGTAGATGACATACATATGTATATATATACATAAATCCAGTAGCTTTATAATGTCATATATTTCATTATTATTTCTTATATATACTTTATAATCATTCTTAAATGGTTAACATGGAGAATGAATCTCATCGCGTCGTGGAGACGGTAGTCCGTACGTACGCACGAGCGATGATATCATTTCTATTGAATTGAATTGGAGTGAATTATACAATATATCAGAATCAATATGATGTTGTAATAACTATGTATAGTTATTCTTTACACCATTATACCCATCCATGTAAGGTGGTAGTGGAAAATAGATTACACCACGGCGTGGAGACGGTATTCCGTACGTACGCACGCGCGGTGATTTCATTTTTCCGTAGGATGGATAGAAGGTGAATTAGGGTTGTTTCATACTTATAATAACATATCAGTATATGAGTGATACTGATGTTATTACTTCATAATGAAACAACCTAATAAGAAGAAGTGGAAGAAGAAATAAAGATGAAAGAATTGGTAACGGTAATTACCTCTTCTTTGAAGCGCCTTTTGGAGACCTCCTCTTAGGGAACTAAAATTGGTCTTTGAGGAATACCAGAACCTCTAGGATGTTGCTAGGGAAGTGGAGAAGAGATTTTGGCAGGGGTTGGCCGAGCTTGAGTGCTCAAATTGGTGTGAGGAGGAGGGGGAGGAGGTGTCCTTTTATAAGGGAGGAGAGGGGCACCTTAGGAATATCTCAAAATATTATTTTATATTAAATTCAAAATCGGTTTATAATGGTTCCAAAGGGTCTTATTTCGAAGCTAAAGTGGGGATGGGTCGAAATCCAATCAACCAATAGGATTTAGACAAGTTTAGGTTATTATTTTAACCTTATCAATTAGATTTAACTCTAAGTTAAATAATTTAACTTTTACCGTGTCTTTTTGTTTTCTTTCACTATATGGTTAATAAACATACTATAACATGCCAAACGAACCCCAAATTGTATATTATTAATACATATATCCTTATCTAAGTCATTTGGCCGAACCTTAGATTTTTAGGAATAAAATAACAATTAATAATATAATATTTGATTTAAAAACTATTTTGTGTCAATTTTGACACTATTTGATATATGATTTTTGTGAAAGTCATAACAGAATTATATGTTCGAACCAAGTTGATTAAATCAACACTAATATATCATAGTAACCTAGAAAATTAGTGGAATTCATAAAAAGTCTTAAATCACATTTATTTTGGTATTTATATTATCAATTATGTCAATATTTCATTAATAAGATAATTACTGCATCATCTTTGTGTCATAAATAAATTATATTATTTGATGTCTAAAAATTACAAATAAAATACCATCATGTAGGAAATCTTTTTATATTTCTAATTAATATTTATAGTCGAATTTATCTTATGTATAACCCCATATTAAAAATGATTTACTTATTAAACTTTGATTTTAACTATTTTAACCCTTCTTTAAATAAATTAATAATAAATGTCCTAATCTAATCCAAGTGGGCCTAAATGGTCATATTTTATTCCTAAGTTTGTTTTTGGTCGAATTACACTTGTCCAATAGAATTAAGACATGTTTTAGGGTAATATTAATATCATATTTACCCTTAATTACCCTATTTACTATTTACCGTGGTAAAAAAAAGTAAAAAGTTACTATTCACCAAAAAATTATTTTCATCTCATTGAATCACATTTTAGTCCTTGATATTATCCGTGTCTCTCGGATTTTCGAAATTCCATTCACAGAAGCGGTAAAATTAAGTTTTATGCAAAATTCAGTTTTTAACCTACCACTTAGTAGTTTCACTATTCATCAAAAATTGATGGTTTTCAGAACAATGCCAAAATTTCATCCCAAGCTATATTTCATATTCCGAATTCAAAAATTAAGTCTATTTTACCAAATTCATAACATAAAAGTTGCATTAATTAATTTTATAATTAAATCCCGCTGTTAAAACAAATAGCGTGTTTTTAAGAAACAATATCTATCAAAAGATTGACACTTGTTTATGTCTAGTTTAAATGTGAAATTACATCCAATGACCAACATTGTATTAAATTGTAAAAGTATATTCTAAATATACTTTAAAACTAATCAAATTAATAATTTATCACTATTAATTATTTCGATTAAAAAAGTTGTTTTTTAATTATAATTTAGTAATTTTCACTATTCATCAGAATATGAAAGTTATCCGAAATGTACCAAAATTGCACCTTAGGCTAAATTCGATACTCCGAATCCAAAAATGAAGTTCATTTTGAAATATAAGATTTACAGAATTTTAAAAAGTGGTTATTACTATTCATAACGGCTAGTTTTAATAATATTTTAATAGCATATCGTTGTTTAGTGAAACTCGGTATTGCGTATTACACACGCTATCGAGGAAGGTCGCGATTGTGTGTAATGCAAGGCAAGTCAAGGATGCGTGTTGTGAAAGCTCCTTTTGGTGTAGCGTACAACACAAGACATTAATAAAATTAAAAAGAATATTTTTTATAAAATCTTGGGCTGTTACAAACATCATCCCAACGGCTTGGTGTGTGACATCTATTTCCATATAATGTTTCATGTGGTGCCATCTGAATACTTGAATGGAAGTTATTATTATATGAAAATTCTACCAGAGGTAAATATTGATCCCACATACCTTGAAAGTCAAGTGAGTATGATCTCAACATGTCTTCCAAGGTTTTAATAGTCCGTTCTCATTTTCCCTCAGTTTGGGTGTGGTAGTTAGTGCTCAAACGAAGTTTAGTATCCATGTTTTTCTGAAGACTTTTCCAGAATCTTCATGTAAAACATGGATCATGATCTGAAACAATCGATAGGGGTACTCCAAGAATTCTCACAACATCATTAATATATATTCTTTCTAAACGTTCAATTGGTAAATCTTATCTTATATCAAGAAAATCTGAAAACATGGTAAGACGGTCAACAATGACTCATATTGCATCATTCCTTCTAGGAGTATTTGGTATTTCCATGACAAAGTCCATCGTAATATTATCCCATTTCAACTCAGGCATGTGAAGAGGTTTCAGGACTCCTCCATGATGTTTCCTTCTAGCTTTCACTTGTTGACAAACCGTAATCATGGCACAAAATCATCAATCTTCCTCTTCATGTTATCCCACCAAAAATGTTCCTTCAAATATCTATACATTTTGGTGCTCCCGGGGTGAATAGAGAAATTGGAACTATGAGAATCATCCAACAATTCACTTATTAGATTAGGAATACCGAGAACACAAAGTCTCTTCCCAAATTATAAAATTTCATATTCATATACAAATTCACTCAATCTCCCATCATTCATAGATTTAATCTTCTTCTGAAACACATCATCATCAACCTGAGAACCTTTTATCCTTTTAAGTACATATGTTATGGAACCCATTTGAAAAATCATTAATGTTTCACCATCTAGGGTTATTACTATATCAATATTTACTACATCCATTAAAATAGGATCCCTTTCAACTCTCATCTTGTTCAAAACTCCATGATAATTTCTTATCAAAGAATCTAACATCTCATTTGCCTTCCATGGGTGGTCGTTTAGATTTCAATCATAATCCTTTAGTAGTTCAAGCCATTGCCTTTGCCTCATGTTGAGTTCTTTGTGTGAGAAAATTTATTTCAAACTCTTGTGATCAGAATATATCTCACATTTTTCACCATAGTGATAATGTCTCCATATCTTCAAAGCAAATATTACAGCTGCTAACTCAAGATCCTGAGTGGTATAGTTTTGTTCATGTATTTTTAGCTGTTGTGATGCATAGGAAATAACCTTATCAGTCTGCATAAGGACACAACTAAGTCCTTTCATTGAAGCATCACTATAAATAAAAAACCCATCATTTCCCAATGGTAGAGTCAATATAGGAGCATTGACTAATATTCTCTTCAATTCTTCAAAACATTCCTCACACTCTTTTTTCCAAACAAATTTAACACCTTTACGTGTGAGTATGGTTAATGGGTTAGCCAATCGGGTAAAATTCTGGATGAAAAGCCAATAATAACCTACTATACCAATAAAACTATGTACCTCAGTTATACTCATCGGTGTTGGACATTATTGGATTTCCTTGGTCTTTGACATATAAACAAATACTCCATCATAATAGATAATATTTCCATGAAAATTCATCTCCTGAAGCCAAATTTAACACTTTTCAATCTTCCCATATAATTCATTTCTTCTAAGAGACTTAAGGATAATGTGCAAGTGATTTTCATGATCTTCATAGATTTTGGAGTATACCAAGATATCATTAATAAATACCACTTAAAAGTCATCAAGATATTCCTTGAAAACTCTATTGATTAGATCCATGAAGACAGAGGTTGCATTAGTCAATCCAAAAGGAATTACTGTAAACTCGTATTTCCCGTACATGGTTCGAAATGCTGTCTTCATAATGTCTTCCTTCTTCATGCACAACTGATGATATCAAGATTGAAGGTAAAACATTGAAAAGAATTGGGATCCATGAATTTGGTTAAATAAATCATTTAGGCGAGGTAGGGGATACTTGTTCGTTATTGTTATAGCATTGATCTTCCTCTAGTCAATGCACAACTTTATAGATCCATCATTCTTCTTAACAAAAAGAACAGGGGCTCCCCATCGAGAAACACAAGGCTGGATAAATCCCTTATTACTCAATTCCTCTAGTTGTTTCTTTAGTTCCACTAATTCCACAGTGGCCATTCTATAGGTGGACTTCAATATGGGCCTTGAACTAGGAATTAAATCAATGGAAAACTCAATTTCTCATTCTTGAGGATGTCCAGGTAAATTCTCTGGAAACCCATCAAAATATTCTTTCACTATAGGTATATCCTCTATTTTAACATTCCATTCCTCACCAAAAGTTATTTCGTTCGATTTCTCCCCAATAATTGAATTTAGTTGGGCTACTGGGGGTGGATCTAGATTAGAATCAGGTAGTGACGATTCTTCTCTTAAGATAATGTGTTCTTTATAATCGTCATAAAAAATAATGACCTCCTTCTTCTGAAAAAAAATTCTCGTATCATGTTCCGAAATCCAATCCATACTGAGGATTATATCAAATTCAATCATGTGTATGATGATGAGATCTTCTGGTAAAGAAAATTTATATTCCTTAATGGGGACTCATTCACAAAACATTGTTGCAATTATACTTCCCTTAGGAGTTTTGACTAAAAACTCCCTTACTAAATCAACTTGGAAATATCTAATTTTCTTATCAAACTGGGAAGATATGGAACAATGCGATGATTCATAATCAATGAATGTATTTTCTAAACTTGAGGAAACCATTAAATTACTTACCACTATGTCTTTCAGAGCTTCAAACTCAGCAGTAGAGATAGCATAAACTTGGCCTTGATCCCTTGGACTTTTCTGAGGTAAGTTTCCTTGGTTCTTAAGAAATTCAATTGCATAATTCCCCCTTTCTCTACAATTGTATCATTCAATAGTGACAACCACTTTTTTCCTTTTGAAATCATGATCTTTGTAGCCTTTTTTACCACATACGTAACTATCTCACATTCCCTTCAGGAATGTACCATGGTGTTTCTTCCCACATTTACTATAGAATGGATATTCATATTTTTTCCTTATTACCCTTATTTAAATTTCCATAGTGTTCGGAAAATATCTTCTTCTCTTGCAATACTTTAAAGTCGTAATAATTATATAATTATTTATCAGTCTTCATAGCACATGAGACAATATCTTCATATGAAAAGAAGGATTGTGCGTCAAATGATCGACTGAGAAATGGGTTTAACACATCAAAGAAATGATCAATATTACTTTATGGGTTACATATATAATCTCCATCATGCCTGGATAACCTTGTAAAGTTATCTTCATACTTTGCGACATTCTCATCCTCCTTTTGCCTCAGACACAGAAATTGTCTTTCCATATCCACTCCACGGTCATGAGGAATGTATTTTTATAATAAAATTTCTTAAAACTCCCTCCATTCCATTTTTCATACTTCATCGTCTTCCTTTAGGTTATGAATCAATGACCACAATTGATCACTATGTCATGTTCGAATGTAAACTGCCATGACAACTTTTTCCCATTCACTACTCCCCAAGTCGTAGAATATTTTCACTAAGGCATTTATCCATTTCTCAGCAACTAGTGGATTTGTACCCCCATTGAATGTTGGTGGTTATTTCCTCATGAAGCGATCTGACATTAATCCTCCTTGTTGTGGATCAGGGTGCTCCATACGGGTAAGGTTATTATTCATAACCTGAGTGAGTTGTCCTAGTATGGTGATAACCTGATCAGTAGAAGTTGATTAAACTTCTCCACTATAATTATCTTGAGTAGGAGTGAAATCCCTACATGGAGTGTGTGCAATGATACGGTTTCCATTCATTCCACTAGGTTCCATTTCTAAACAATGGAATAAACATTATTAGTTTATGAATCAAAATGCATAATTTTGACCTTGTAAAATACTTAACATAAATTGAACAGTTTACGGATATAATCTATAAAAAAATTTCTTTTAGGAAGTATATACTCATAAAACCATAATAATGGTTTGTAAAAATATGTTAATTTTGATATGAATATCCCCTGGGAGTGTCGTAACCAAGAGTTCAGCAAGGCCTATTATCGTGCACCAGTTCATGTTCGAGTATAGCTAAAAACAGTGTTTTGGGTTTTACCCCTAGGAACATCTATTCCATAGCCACCTCTACCTGCTCGTATCCTGACAAGGATTTATTTCTTGGAAAACTCAAAAATTCTCTACAATACCAAAATTCTAGGATGTTATTCTATACTAATCCCCAAAGTCTATCATAGGGTATTGTGCTCTAATCAGCGTTTACCTAAATCTATATTGAAAGGTTTTTATTAAACGTCCTCTGATACCAACTATAATTACCCAACCCTAGAAGCCCAGATTCAGTGCATTATTACATATCATTGGCATGATCACAAAAGATCAAATATCAAAAGACTAATTCATTTGGTATCCTTGGAAGTAATAGATACATTTGTAGGGTTTAAATTACATAGTAAAATGGAAAACTATAACAACATTGTTTCCATAGACAACAATGAGATCCCATAGACTATCCCTACAGGTCAATCATAATATACATCTTCACATCCTGTGAAAAATAAAACATAGAATGGGGTGATCTCAGATGCTCAGTAAGGATAACTATATAGCTGAAACTTTAATAAATAAGTATAACCATTTAAGGCAATGTATAAAACTAAAAGAAAATCCTTTTCAAAAAAAATACATCATAATAGGGAAAATATAAATCCAAATAATTTCATTTACTTAATCACATGGATATTTTACTAGTAGAATAATCACACACAATATCAATAGCCACTTTTAAAATGATGGAATGCATAATTACAGACACTCATAACCACAAAGTCAAGGCTTTGTGCCAATACTACAAATAAGATTTTGTCAAGCCCTTCCTCCAAGACACTAGTTTGTTTCATGATACCTACCGATGAATCGAGGAGCTATAGCGAGCTCCACCCATCACTTACTAAGTCCAATGTATTCATCATATGAAAAGGTTTAAACATAACATAAACATTCGTATTCAAACTAGCATACGAAATGTCAATACATTATCCATACACCATGAATGGTATAAAAATAACACATCCACAGTCAATCATATCACAAAACATTCAATACAATATGGAAGTTTTGTATCATAATAAATTAACTTCAAAAAATGTTAAAATCCATCAAACCATGATTACATTGATGAAATCAATACCCTTTTTTAGAGAAATATCTCTTTCTATTTTGAAATAATTTACCAGTCACATAATTATAAATAAAGAATTTATTATTAAAATAACCTTATAAGATTGTATGGGAAGCTTCGACGATGTTATAATGGTAGAAATTAGCAACACCCGCCGTATAAGTTAAAAAAACATTCTTACCATAATTTTTTCGAAAAGGTTATAAAGGACCTTGTTTGGAGGATGATGGAAAGATTCTTTTATAAAAATCTTATAAAATTAAAACAAGGGTATAAAATACTTTAACCTATAGTCTATAAAATAGGAAGGATGTTTTGAAATTCATTTTTGAGAAACATGGATGTGGATGATATATAGGTCCTAGTAGATAATTACATATAAACAACCTCTGATAATGATGAGATTGTGAAATTAACCCTTAAATTGTACTTTTACATGGTCAAGGGAATGTTATACTCTTGTATAATGGTGAAATAATTGTTATTAAATTTTTCAAGAATCATATAAATTAATATGATATCATATATGATTTCTAATATTTCTTTGTTAATTATATTTTAGTATTAGCTTCATTTAGGGTGTTAACTGATTCGTTTTCCTTTATATGATTTGTTACGTAAGTAATGTTTGTTATGGTTATGATTTATCTTACTCATATTGAGAATGATATTAAGTATTTAAACATTATTTTTAATCATCAAATTTAAATTATTCTTGAATGGATATTATGGGTAATGAATCTCATCGCATTCGTAGAGACGGTAATCCGTACGTACGAACGAGCGAAAATATCATTATTTTTATATTAAAATAATATATAATTAGATTTTATATCATATATTCAGAATAATTATCATGTTATATTTATTATTTAAATAAATTACATATCATTATTATACCCATCCAAATAATAATGTATTGAATAACAAATACACCATGACGTGGAGACATCAAGTCGTACATATGCACGTATGGTGACGCGTCAATCAAAGGATGGATAGAATAAGGAATCTGGTTGTACCATATTTATAATACCATCATAGTATATAGAAGATACTGGAGTTATTATTTTATAATGGAAAAAACAAGTAAAGAGGATGAGGAAGAAGAAAGGAACATGAAAGAGGTGATGAAATATTTACCTCTTCTTCGGGTTCTTACTTTTGATTTGATCAAAAGGGAACCATAAGTTGACTTCATGAATAAAAGATGGCCTCTAAGATGAAGGGAGGACAATTGAGAGGGTATTTGGGCAGGTTTGGCCAAGAAAAATGTCTTTGAAGGTGTGAATGAGAGATAAGGTGGAGTGCCCTTTTACAAGAGGGGTGATGGGCACCTTAGGAAAAGCTAGAAATATTATTTTATAATAAAATAATTTTAGGTTTCTAATGTGTCAAAAATGAATTATTTAAAGGTTCATGTGGTGATGGGTCAATAACCACTCAACCAATAGGTTTTAGATAGGTTTTTGTCACTATATTAACCTTATCCTTTATATTTATCTTGTAGATAAAGAGTTTTACATTTACCATGTCTCTTTGTATTTTTATATTATATGGTTAATAAACATACTATATACCTCCAACAGAACCCCATGTGGTTCATTAATGATACTAATATCATTATATAAGTATTTTGGCCGAACTAAATATTTTTAGGAATAGAATATCAATTAATAATATAATATTTGTTTTTAAAACTCCTTTATCTCAATTTTTACATTATTTGGTAATTTGTGTTTTCTAAATTAATAACATAATTATTACTTAGATAAAAATTCATATAACCAACAATAATATGTCATATTAACCTATAAAATTAGTGTTATCCATAAATATTCTCAAATTACATTTATTTGGTTATTTATATTATCAATTATTTTAATCTTTCATTAATAAGGTAATTACAGCATCATTATTGTGTCATAAATACATTTAATTATTTAATGTATAAAATGTATAAATAAAATACCATTATGTAGGAAATATTTTTAGGTTTCTAATGTATATTTATAGTAGAATTTATCATATGTGTAGCCCAATATTAAAAATGGTTTTATTATTAAGCATTGAATTGAACACTTTTAAATCTTCTTTGAATTAAATAATAATAAATTTCCTAATCTAATCCAAGTGGACCTAAATGATTATATTTTATTCATAAGGTTTTTTTAATCTAATTTCACATATCCAACAGAATTAGTACATGTGTTAGTGTAATTATAATATCATTTTTTACCTTAATTACCCTATTTACTTTTAACCGTGGTAAATAAATGTAAAAAGTTACTATTCAAAAAAAAATATTTTCTTCTTATTAAACCACATTTTAATAACTGATATCAACAGTGTCTCTCAGATTTTTAGAATTCAACTCACAGATGTGGTAAAATTATGTTTTATATTAATTTTCAAATGCTCCTAGGAGGTGGGTAAAAGAGGGTAAAAAGATCAATAAAATTTTTATATATCTAAAATTATAATAAACTAACTACAATGAATTAAATTGATCTTATATAGGTATTATATATCTATTTTACCTAAAACAAAAATAAAATAAATAATTATTTAAATAAAAATTCTGTTTTAAACTATAACCCGGTGTTTTTCACTATTCATAAAAAATTGAATGTTTTCAGAAAAATACCAAAAATTCACCCTAAGATAATTACGATACTTTAAATCAAAAAATGAAGTTCATTTTGAAAGATAAAATTTATAAAATTTTAAAAAGTGGGTATTACTATTCATAACGTCTAGTTTGATTGGTTGTGGTGTGTTAGAACTAGAAGTTGTGTACAACACGCATTATTGTATTATTCAAAGAGAAGCGTACTGTGGAAGCTTGGGGTGTTACAGATGTAATGACTATGTATGATAATTATAAAATTATATTGATTCTGAAATAGATTACATCATTCAAATTAATACCATTCAATAATAATGGGAATGATATCATCACTCATGCATACGTACGACCTACTCTCTCTTCGACGCGATTTTATTCATTCTATAGGATAAACACTCAAGAATGATTATATAAAGGTACGGAATTAATAAATATGGTATTTATAATGTTAATATCATTTTAAAATGACATAAATATGACAAAATAAGGAGAACCAGATCTTATTTGACAAAACATGTATACGATCATAATGTAGTTAAAACTCTAGTGACAAGTAAAAATGAATTGATACAAACAAAAAAAGACTAATATGACCATATATAATGACCAGTATTTTAGAATAAGTTAATAAAATTATCAAAATTATAATACAGGATGTTCTGACACATAGGAAGCATATAAGACCTAAGGTATGAGATTATTTGCCTAACTTCTATTTCTATGGGGGCATATGCCTTATTCACCATTTAATGATTCTGTGTGATGTTTTTGTTACACATGAATGTTTTCATTATTCTTATTATTAAGGTTATAATATTCAAATTTGAATATAATTTTCAATATTTTATTTTTTATACAATTATATTGATTACAAATTGGTAAGGGATATTTTTGCAATGTCATTTTAATCCGAGATTGTTTATGTGTAAGTATTTTCTAGAGATATATTTATCATCAAGGTCCTTGCTTTCAAAATATATGTTCATTAAATTTTTAATATTTTTATATGTATTTTTAAAGTAATTTTTACTCATTTTTGACTTTTAGAACATGGTATGGAAGAAATAATTCTTTTGTTTTCCATACAATGTACTTTTGGACCATTCTGGAAAAAGTGCGAGGAGAATGTTTATTTAACTTATATAGAATGATTGGATTATTCTCAGTTTCGTGATGCCTTATTTACATCAAGTTTCTCTTATATGATATTGATTTTATTTTCAATTAAATTATTTTATTTTATGATTGCATTGAATTTGGAGAATAGTTTACAATTTTTTAATAAGAAATGATATTTTCCTCAACAATAATGTTTAAGTGTTTTATCAAAATTATATTCCATATTAGGTGATTCTCTATAAATAGGTCTATGTTTATACCCCTATTATAACTGTTATTTTTTGTATTTTAATTATGGAATTTCATTTTATATGGATTGTTTTAAGATGGAATGTTTTTTAATAACCCATTTTATTTCATGGTGTTTTCTGTGATGAATGATTTATTTTTTTATGGAACATGTAATAATGATTTAATTATGAGTTTGGTGGGACCTATATCTCCCTACAATGAATTAGGTAATGATTTATATCTCATGAGATAGACATGGATGGAATGGAATGTAAATGTGGTACGGTAATATATTACTGGAACGAAAAATAAATTTGGTTCAGTAATACAGGGATAGAATGAAAATTCAATATGGTTCAATAATATATGGAATGAATGGAAAGTAAACCTAGTTCAGTAATGGAATTTTCCACTATGATGGTCTTGGAAACAATGCCTTGGATACTATAGAAATCATATTATGTGCTTATTTGTTTTCCATAATTCCATGTTTTATGGTAATTATATTTTATCATGGTTTATGTTCCTTTTTGATCTCTTACTTATGAACTACCAAAATTTATTTCTACAGTCGCGATATTGATATTGAAACATTATATTCATTCTTATGTTTATGGTTTGTTTTATGTTCTCAATGATTTCCCTTACTCAGCATTTGAGCTCACCCTTTTTATATTTTCTATTCCCCATGATATAAAGAAATTTTTTATGTTGGAAAAATAATGGGGAAGATATTTATTGGATATATTGAAGACCTTTCACCAAGTCATAATATTATGTTCCAAGTTTCCAAATACACTATTCTAATACAGTCTTTGGTCATCTGTTTGTTTCAGGTGTTTAGTATTCCAAAAATGTAATTTAATGTCCATGTACGTCATGATTGGGTCTTTACATGGAGTAGAAATGATTTTTTATATTCCATATGTTAAAACGATGATTCCATTCAAAATTATTAAAAGGAAAATAGTAATTTTTTTGGTTAAGGACATGAAGATTGATTTTAAAAAAATAAAAAAATTCATATATGGGAAAGGTTTCTTTTTAAATAATAATATAATAATAAAACATTTTTTGAATGATTATTTAGAAAACCTGGTTTTTGAACAAATTAGATTTCCAATCAAAGAGAGAAATAATGTCAAATTTTCAAAGAAACGTGTTCTTAATTATATTAAGTACCAAGGATTAGAAATTATACAATAACATGAATTTATCTTGAATACGTAAAGGGTAATAAAAGTCATCATAATTCTTGATAAGTAGATAATGATATTTCATCATTGGAAACCTAATCATAAACAATCCTTATAAACAATGATATTGTAACAAAATGACTTTACAACATTGGTAACATTGATTCAGCATACACATGAATGAATAAAACATAAATAAACATATAATTCTATAAGGGTTAATAAATCTATTTTATTACATTTCAAAGGGTTTTATATACCCCAAATGAAAGAATATTGTTCTATAATATAATAAATGTCTCAAAGAATGAACATTAAGAAAAAATTATCATATCTTAAGACATGGATTTTATTGTACACATTAAAACCTATTTTATAATAAATTTAGGTTTGTCAAATATCTGTTAAGGAGTCATATTCATATATATATATATATATCATACATTATTTGATTTTTCATATGAATTCTTATCACCCATTTATTACCTATTCTATCTTGATGTTGCATTTCAGGTAATAACCTCTTTTTTTCATTAATGTTTTGAATTGTTATATTTTTTATTCTCTTATATAAATCATGATTTCATCATCTCCAGAATGATAAAAATGATAAAATTTTAATATATAATCTGTATAAATATATAGTAATCTATGAATGATAGAAATATGAAATTAAATTTACTGTTCATGAGGATGGTTTGTCAAACGTACTCATGAACACATTTTTATTTTCTTCTCAGATTGATAGAAAGAAAAGGATATGAATCACATGACTTTAGGAGGTGATAGTCTTCCATACACATGACCAATGTTATTTTATTCACACAAAATGGAAAACATAATGGTATGCGTGATATAACAATTCTGTAATCATAATTTCATGGTATAATATATATATCATATAAAAATAATAAATCTATCATTTTTATCATCCTTGATAGGTGGTAATAGAAAAAACAAATGACCTTGGTTCATGAGGCATTTTCACACACATGAATATAAATGATGATTTTGTAACCCATTTTATATATGTGGAGAAGATTGTAGGAAAATACCTTATCATAAATACACCTTACCATATGTATGATACTTATTTAATTATATAATAATGATCTAATAATTATTAAAGAGGATTCATAATGAAATAAAACAATGACATCATTGATGAATTCTCCCTCTTCATCAGGTATATCCTTTTGGATTACCTTAATGGCCCCCCTTGGATAGATTTATACCAAAAGGCTTATAGGAAAAGATAGAGAAGTGGATACTTGAGTTGTATAGGTTTTTTATCAACCAATTTGGTTTTGATATTGTTAGTATAGGGGGATTGTGTGTGTCCTTTTGTAAGGGAGGTGAGCGGAACTCTGGTAATTTTTTCTGAGAGTGAATTCCACCCACACTTTCTTCATGCCACCAGGCCGAAATAATGGTCCATTATCAACCCTAATTAGTTTAAAGTCAATCTATATTTAATAAATATTCTTTCAAAATGTTTTATTTCAATTCAATATCGTATATGTTAGATTTAACTACTACGTAAACTTATTTTTACCTTAATCAATGAAATTAATTTTAATTGATTTCATTACTCACTTTGTTTTAATATTAACATGGCCTTTTGAAGCACTATAAATTATGATGATTCAAAATTTGGAATCCATTTTCACAATTTCAAATCACATAAGAGGAAAAATTTAATTTAATATTTATGTCATAACCATAACGAGAGAGCAGTTTTATAAAGAAAAAATGATCAAAAGTTTACAATGTTCTGATATTCAATTTTAAAATAAAATAAATTCTGTTGAACTAAATTCTACTAATAGAATTATATTTGAAATAAATACACATTAAAAATTTTAAAATAATATTTAACACTATAATTGAATTAAATAATTATAGATGTTGTTAACTAAAATTTATTATTTTCACTATTCATTAATAAATGAAACATTTCAAAACAATCCCAACAATTTACAAAAGAAAATTTTGAGATTATGAATTTAAAATTTAATGTTAATTTATTAAAAAAAATTTATAAAATTTTCATATTTTTTTTATTATTCTTCAAAAAATGTTATAATAAGTTTTTTTTAAGAAAATAGAATTTTCAAAATATATAAACACATTACTAAAAAATAGACTATTTTATTATAAATATGTTTTCATCATATAATTAACATATATTTGAAAATTTGTTATTCCTATTCATATTAATATTTTTAATGTTAATGTAATAATATTCAGGTTTAAAAAACTATATTAAAAATATAACATTGTTTTGTTAAAATATTGTTTCATGTGTAACGCAAGTTAATTCAGTGTTTCTTATAGAGAAAACATCACATAGTGTCGTGTGTAATGAAATCCATCAAATAAATTTAATTTATTAGAAAAATATATTCCTTAAAACTCAGGGTGTTACATTCCTTCCCCCATAAAATAAATTCCCCCATAAAATTTCATGATTATGACACACAAATAAGGATATATATTCCTCCTTATATCTTTAAGATTCCATGTAGATTCTTCATACTATTGGTTTTGCCAAAAAAAATTGACCAGGTGTGTGGGATTGTTTTTTTTTCAATTTATTTATATGATCTATAATCTCTACTTTTAGTTCCGTGTATGATATATATTTCTCTACTAATATAAAATACGAGTTCGTGACATGTCAATAGCTAGGTATATACATCCTTAGGAGGGATACACTGAACACAACACTGAATTGAGAGAGTTTCGATATAAGTGAAATTTAATGTGATATCATCCTGATGCTATTATGAATTTAAAAGGGATTTATATACCATTGAATCAATATACCATTCATACCAAATCTCATAACCTTATTATATGGGTAAATTCTAATAGATACCTTGTAACCAGCTTGAATTTATATATCACGCCAATAATTATCATCATAAATGTTCTTCTGACACTGAGATTCTGTGATGTGTTACTCATTGTTTCTAACAATCTATACAATTTCATTAACTATCTTTTCTCAAAATAGTTCTATTTCCCCAAATTCCTTCCAATACATTGGATCACTAAATTTATTTCTATAGAGGTCTTCATAAGAATCCATCTAAAAATATGAGTGATTTGTTTGTAAGAAAACTCAACTAGATGAAGTTGTTTATGACAACCAAATTTGAAATCAATTTAACAAGATCAAATAATTTTATATTATGATTTTTCTTTTATTTTTGAATATATAACCTTCTTGAGGATGATAAGAAGTTTTGAAACTCAATTTCATACGAAAGGCTTGTTGAATACTTTTGCATATCATTAAGAAAAACCTCAGATCCCAGTCAGATATATTGTAATGTGGTACTTCATGTAATGTTACCATGCCCTTAGTGTATATCCTAGAAATCTTATTCAAATATAATTCTGCTCTGATAGAGATGAAGTGTGCTAACATAGTAAGGTTATTGACTACAAACCATGTAGCATTATTCCCATTAGAGTTTTTCAGAAGACCAGTGAAAAAATAAATGGATTTTTTCTCTCATTTTCATTCTAGTATGGGTAATGGATTCAACATTCCATTATAATTTTGTGTTTCAACTTTAACATGTTGTCATATCAAGCACCAATATACAAACTCCACAATATCCCTCTTCATTCCATACCACTAGATGTATTCTTTCAAATCTGTATACATCTTCATACTTATTAGAAAAAATAGAATGAATAACTCTACATTTCCTCTAACAATACCTTCTTAATTTATGGTATGGAATGAATGAAAAAAAAATTAAGTAACCTAATAATTCTATCATGATAAAGTTCAAACAAAAAGATATTTCTAACCTTCTATTGTGGCTCTAAATATACATTATACACATCATTAATATTCCCTTAGACAAATGGTTGAACATTTAATTGATCAAGATAGTATTTCACAACATTATTTTAGATTTACATATCTATCCTATGAAAATCTAGAAATATTGGACCATTTTGTATCCACATCATGTATAAGATACCAGGACCCTTTCAACTCAAAGAAGCAGCCACATTGTTCCCCTTATCTAGGTGGAAATATTTTGACCAATCAAAATCTTTCAACAGATCTATCTAACTTCTATATCACATGTTATAATCATTCTACGTGTCTATATACCTCAAACATTTTTGATCAGTACATATATCACACATTTTTGTGTAAAGAAAATTCCCTGATATCGTTAATAAAAATATTACTGCGACTAACTCCAAATCATGAGTTGACTAATTTTTCTCATGTGTATTCAATTTTCATGAGGTATAAACTATAACCATGTTATTATATATAATAAAACATCCCAATATCTTCTTGTATGCATCACTATTGATTAAAAACCCTTCTCCCCTGCATGGTAATGTAATAACAGATGTGCTAACTAACCTTCTCTTTAGTACCATGGAATTTTCCTCACATTAATCTCTCTCGAGGATGGTGGATCCCTTCTAAGTTAAATATATTATAGGATTACATATTTCTGATAAATTATCCCCAATACATTGATAATATCTAGCTAAAACATGAACAATATAGATATCAGTCACCATTCTTGGTCTCAGACAATAGAAAATAGCTTAGGTCTGTGATGGATCTACTGATATACCCTCTCTTGAGATTATGTGACACAAAAGTGAATCCTTTTGTAGAAAAAATTCACAATTTATAAATTTTTCATATATTTTCCCAATCCATAGGTCATTTAGTAAATTTCCTATGTGGTTTTCATGATCTTCCATTATCAGAGAATATACTATAATATCATCCGTAAATACTACCATAAGATAATCAAGGTAATCTCTATAAATTGATTCATAACATCTATGTAGATTTCAGGGGGATTATTAAGTTATAAATGAATAACAATATATTCCTAGTGTTTATACCTTATAAATAATTTCATATTCAGTTTATCTTCCTTATTGACAATTAATTAATGATATCCAGAATGAAGGTAAATCTTGGTGAAGTATTGAGCTCCAAACATTTGATCCAACAAGTCATCAATACTGGTAAGAGGCTACATATTCATAATTTTGATATTTTTCATCTATATATAATCAAGATAGAGTCTCATTGGTCCACCTTTTATTAGAAAAATAACAGGTGCATCCAATGTTGATAGACATGGATGAAAGGATCCTTTATCAATGTTTTCTTGTATTTGATTCTTCAATTACTACAACTCAATCGAGGCCATTCTTTAGGGATTCATTAAAATTTTTCTTCCACTAGGTATGAGATCTATTAAGAACTCAACATCACATTTTTTTGGTGGTCTATGAGACTCTTCAGAAAAGACATCAAAAAATTCCTGAACAACGATAATATCATCAATGTCAAGTATCTCCCCATCCATTTGAGATAAAGACTCCTTAATAATGTTAATTAAGACCCATACCATGGAAGTAATCATCATTATAAGTTGATATATATTTTCACATTTATAAATGGTCATATGTTTTTTTAAATATAAAATGTAAATTCCTTTACTTGATAATTGATATAGTATTTGTGAAGATAAATCTAATCCAAGCCTAGGATGAGACTAAATTCAAGCATAGGAGGAATGGAAATATTATTTGGAAGATAATTCCCACCAACAGATACCATTGAGGAAGCATAGACTTTAGATTTTTCCATCATTCCATTGGGGTTTTTTCTAATAATTCAATATTTATTCAATTTATTGTAATCTTAACATCGTTAAAAAAATTAGATATGAATAACTGAATAAAACCAAAGTCAAATAAGACATTTTTTGTTCTAGAGTGGATAGTATGTGTTACATTAACCACCTCACTATCCTACCCCTCGTAAAAATAGTGATTGAATGATATTTCTTTTTTTCCTTCAGATTAATTTATTGTTGATGTCGATTATCATCGTTATCCCTTGGTTTTGGGCATTGGGGAGATGATTGTTCATTCCCATTACACATGATGAATACAAATGTGGGATCTGTATTCTATGAATCATTATCTATCTTTTAATAATTATCTAACTTCTTACAATCACTTAAGAAATAAATTTCTGATTGACCTTCTCTTCAAAACATAAAAATTTACTATTCCCCCTAAAAAAATTCATCCATGCATCTTACCACACATAGTGTATAAAGTAAAACTCATATTCTTCCCACACTAGTTCTTATTTT
This sequence comes from Viscum album, assembly GCA_963277665.1. Lineage (NCBI taxonomy): Eukaryota > Viridiplantae > Streptophyta > Magnoliopsida > Santalales > Viscaceae > Viscum > Viscum album. The sequence goes on along the minus strand of OY728120.1, from coordinate 1,756,750,889 downwards.
TTTCTCTAAACTATATCTTCATTTTATCATAAAATCCATGAGATTGTTTTTCAATACAAAACTAAATTTCCACCCATGATTTTACAATAATCAATATCTTCATAGAAACTAAAATGCCTTATGGATAAAACCTCCTAGATACATGATATTAAGCAAATAATGAATAAATAAATCTTACATTAATTTTGTGTGATAATACCCAAAGCGTACCTCAACTATCTAGTAATTTTTTCCACATAGATACAATAAAAATCATCATCCCTTTTTCCATTGATCAAGGAACTATTTCTCTATCTTCATATGAAGAATATGAGGAATGTACTCGTTGAAAAATATGTTCCTAAACTCATTTTAATCTTTAGATCCAATTTTATCCTGTTTCTTCATATTATTGATAAGATTCCACCATTGATCTGATTCACCATCCAAATGGTATATATAAACAATAACTTTTTAATGTTCCTAACACTGGAAAATGGAAAATACTAATTTAGTGGTACTAATCCATTATTAAGAAACAAGTGGATTAGAAGACCAATTGAAGGAATGTAACGCCCTGATCCCAGTTACTCAGAGTCGATGCATTATTACATTACATTGTCATGATTCAAGGAAATCATTTCCCTAAAGACTGATCAGTTTAGTAGCCTTGGAAATACTAGATACATTCATGATTTTTACATTACAATATAAAATGAAAAACTACAACAACATTATTTCCATAGACCACACTCATATCCCCTCAAACTATCCCTGTAGGTCAGTCATAAAATACTTCTTCACATCCAAGGAAAAATAAAACACATAAAGGGGTGATCTTAGATACTCAGTAAGGATAAAAATATAGCGGAAACTTTCATAAATAAGCATAAACATTTAAAGAAATGCGTAGGACTAAAACAAAAGCCTTTTAAACATGAATATAAGAATAATATGGAAATGATAAAATAAAATAATTTCATTTACTTATTCACATGGATATTCCACTAGTCTAATAATCACATGAAATATCAATAGACACTTTCATAATGATGGAATGCATAATGCGAAACATCCTAACCACATAGTCAAGGCCTTATTCCAAGACTACAAATAAGATATGGTCAAGGCCTTGTTCCAAGACACTAGATTGTCCCATGAGAAATACTTATGTATCGATGAGCTATATTGGGATCCAGTAATCATATATTAAGTCCAATACATTCTTCATATGAAAAGGTTTAAACATAACATAAATTTTTTTATTAAAACTAGCATTCGAACTTTAAATTATTTATAAATAAAACATGAGTGGAATGAAATAACACATCCCTAGTAAAACATATCAGAATCCCTTGAAAACAATATGGATGTTTTTTATCATAATAAATTAATATCAAACAAGCTTAAAATCCATCAAAGGATGTTAACATAGATGAAATAAGAACCTTTTTTTAGAGAAATATCTTTTTCTATTTTGGAATCACTTAAGAGTCACATATTTATAAAGAAAATATTTATTTTAAAATTTTCTTATAATCTTGTAATGGAATCTTGACAATGTTATAATGGCGGAAAATAGTCACACCCTCCGTATAATTTAAAAAATCATTCTTACCTTAATTTTGTCGAAATGGTTATAAAGTACCTTATTGGGAAAATGACAGAATGATTCCTTTCAAAAACATATAAGTTAAAATAAGGGTATAAATGACTTTACCCCATTGTTTAATAAATTGTAAAAATGTTTTGAAATACATTTTTAAGAAACATGGATGTGGATGATAAAGAGTCTGCAGTAGATAAATATGTATAAACAAGCTCGAATAATGAAGAGATTGTGAAATTAACCATTACATTATTCATTTCCTTGGTCGATGGTTGGTTAAAATATTGTATAATGGTAAAATAATTGTTATTAAATTATAAAATAACCATATTCATAAATATGATATCATATATGATCTTCTAATATTGCATTGTTAATGATATTCTAATAGTATCATCATTTTGGGTTTTAACTGATTTGTTTTCCTTTATATGCTTTGTTATGTAAGTAATGTTTGTTATGGATAGTATTTATCATATTAATATTCAGAATTATATTAAGAGTTTAAGCGTTATTTTTAATTATCAAATAAAAATTGGTCTTGAATGGATACGATGGGAATGAATCTCATCACGTTCGTGGAGATGGTAATCCGTACGTACGCACGAGCGACAATGTTATTATTTTGATATTAAAATAATATATAAATGGATGTTATATCATATATACAGAATAATTATCATGTAATATTTATTAGTTACATCAATTATACATCATTATTATACCCATCCAAAAAATAATGTATTGAATAACAACTACACCACGACGTGGAGACGGTAAGCCGTAGGAATGCACGTATGATGACATGTCATTCATAGGGTGGATAAAATAATGATTATGGTTGTAACATTTTTATAATAACATCACAGTATGTATAAGTTACTGGAGTTATTATTTTATAATGAAAACAACAATGAAAGAGGAAGTAGAAGAAGAAAGGAACTTGAAAGAGGTGTTGAAATATTTATCTCTTATTCGGGTTCTTCCTTTTGATTTGATCAAAAGGGTCCATATATTGTATTTAGGACTAAAGGAAGTACTATATGATTAAGGGAGTATAGTATAGATAATATTTGGGTAGGTTTTGGCCAATAAAAATGGGTTTGAAGGTGTGAATCAGAGCGAAGGGGAAGTGCCTGCTTATAAGAGGGGTGAGGAGTACCTTAGGAAAAGACTGAATTATTATTTTATAATAAAATTATTTTCGGTTCATAATGGCTCCAAAATGAATTATTTAAAGTAAAAGGTAGATATGGGTCTAAAACCTCTGAGACAATAGGTTTTATAAAGGTTTGGGTCACTATATTAACCTTATCTTTTAGATTTAACTCCTAGTAAAATAGTTTGACATATACCATATCTCTTTGAATTTTTATATATTATATGGTTAATAACTTTACAATAAACTCTTAAGGGAACCCAAAGTGTTTCATTAATGATACACCTATCATTATATATGTCTTTTGTCTGAACCTTAGATTTTCAGAAATATTATATCAACCAATAATATTATATTTGTTTTAAAAACTCATTTATGTAAATTTTGACATTATTTAATAATTGATTTTTGTTAAAGTCCTAAAAACTTTATTACTTCGAAATAAATACATTTAATAAACCCTAACATGTCATATTATCCTAGAAAATTTTTTTAATTCATTAGAAGTATGAAATTAGATTTATTTGGAAATTTACAATATCAATTATCTTAATTATTCATTAATATGGTAATTACTGCATCATCATTGTGTCATAAATAAATTTATTTATTTAATGTCAAAAAATAATAAATAAAATAAAAATATGTAGGAAATATTTTTTTCTTTCTAATGAATTTTTATTTTTGAAATTATCTTATGTATAACCCTATATTAAGAATGGTTTAGTTATTAGACATTGATTTTAGCACTTTAAACTTTTCGTTGAATTAAATAATAATAAATGTTCTAATCTAATACATGTGGACCTAAAGGATCATATTACAATCCTAAGGTTGTTTTTGGTTGAATTTCACTTATCCAATATTGTTAGGACATGTTTTAGGGTAATAATAATATCATTTTTACCCTTAATTTCCCTATTTACTTTCAACCATGGTAAATAAAAGTAAAAAAATTACTATTCACCAAAAATTCATTTATTTTCATTGAACCACATTTTACATACTGATATAAACCATGTCTCTCAGATTTTTTAAATTCAACTCAAAGAAGAGGTAAAATTATATTTTATGTGAATTAGTAAATTCTCCTAGGAGGTAGGTAAAAGACAGTAAAAAGTTCGATAAAATTATTATATATCTAAAATAATTTTAAACTTAATATAATGAATTACATTGAACGTAAATAGATATTATGTATCTATTTTGACTTCAAATAAATTTAAGAAAAATAAATAATTATTTAAATAAAAATGCGGTTTTAAACTATAACTCAATGTTTATCACTATTCATCAATAATTGAATGTTTTTAGAAAAAATACCAAAAAATTCCCCCTAAGCTAATTTCGATATTCCAAATCCAATCATGCTGTCAGTTTTGAAAGATAAAATTTGTAAAATTTTAAAAAGTGGGTATTACTATTCGTAACGGCTAGTTTGATTGGTTGTGGTGTGTTAGAACTCGAAGTTGCATACAACACACACTATTGTATTATTCATAGAGAAACGTACCGGGAAAACATCGGTTGTTACATTATCCCCTCCTTCAAATAATTTTATTCTAGAAATTTATAGAATATTGCTACATAAAAAGACTCTGGTTGTTCTTCATCATATTTTTTTCAGGTTCCCACGTTGCCTCTTCCATCTTATGGTTTATCTATAGAACATTTACCAGATGAGTCGTCCGATTTCTCAAAACTTGTCTCTTGTACCAAAAACATTTACAGGCTCTTCGAAATAAGACAGATCGGGTTCCAGTTCTAATTCCACATAGGTGAGTACATGTGTTGGGTCAGACATGTATTTTCTCAACATTTATACGTGGAACATATTGTGATCTTTGGAGAGACTTGGAAGCATTGTCAAATGGTAAGCTAAAACACCAAGTCCTTCTAGAATTTTGAAAGGTCCAGTGTACCATGGACTTAATTTTCCCTACTTACCAAAATGTATAACACCCTTCCATGGAGATACCTTCAAGAAAACATGATATCCTACCAGAAATTCCCAAATTCTTCTTTTGGTTATCAATATAGCTCATCTGCCTACTTTAATCTGCTTTGATATGGTTTTGGATTAACTTCACCTTTTTCATCATTTCCCCAACCAGTTCCGGGCCTACGAGTTTTCTTTTACCAACATCATCCCAGTAGGTTTATGTGTGACATCTCTTTCCGTATAACGGTTTTTATGGCGCCATCTGAATACTTGAATGGACGTTACTATCATAGTAAAATTCTACCAGAGGTAAATATTATTCCCACATACCTATAAAGTAAATTTATTATGATCACAATATGTACTCAAAGGTTTGAATAGCCCATTTTGATTTTCAATCAGTTTGGTGGTGGTAGGCAGTGCTCAAATGAAGTTCAGTATCTAGGGATTTCTAAAGAATTATCTAGAATCTTGATGTAAAATGGGGATCATGATCAAAAACAATTGATAGGGGTACTCCATTAAGTCTTAAAACATCATTAATATAAAATCTTGATAAACGTTCAAGTGGTAAATCTTCTCTTATAGAAAGAAAATGTGCTGACTTGGTAAGATGATAAACAATGACCCATATTGCATCATTCCTTCTAGGAGTATTTGATAGTCCCATGAAAAAGTCTATCATAATATAATCCCATTTCCACTAAGTTATGAGAAGAGGTTGCATGAATCCACCAGGCTGTTTCCTTATAGCTTTCACTTGCTGAAAATCCATACATCATGACGCAAAATTAGTAATCTCCCTCTTCATGTTGTCCCACCAAAAATGTTCCATCAAATCTTTATACATTTTGGTTCTCCCAGGCTATATAGAGAAATTGGAGCTATGATCATCATCCAAAAATTCCCTTTTTAGATTAGGTATATTGGTAACACAATGTCTCTTCCCAAATTTTAAAATTACATCTTCATATACGAAGTCACTCAATCTCCCATCATTCACAACTTTAATCTTATTTTGAAACTCTTCATTATCAACCTAAGAACTTTTTAACCTTTCTAGTAAGGATGGTTTGTCAACCTTTTGAAAAAGTATTAATGTTTCACCACACATGGTTATTCCTATATCCATATTTACTAGATCCATGAAAATAGGATCCCTTTCAACTCAAATATTGTTCAAAACTCCAAGATTTGTTCTGCTCAAAGCTTCTTCCACCTTATTTTCCTTCCTCGGGTGATAGTGTATAGTGAAATCATAATCCAAGAGTAGTTAAATCCACCATCCTTGCCTAATGTTGGGTTCTTTCTATTAGAAAATATACTTCAAACTCTTTTGTTCGGTATATATTACACATTTTCCACCATAGAGATAACGTCTCTATATCTTCAAATAAATGATTATAGATTCTAACTCAAGATAATGAGTATGATAGTTTTGCTCATGAATTTTTAGCTATCGTGATGCATATTCAATAACCCTATCATTGTGAATAAGTACACAACCAATTCCTTTCTTTAAAGCATCATGATAAATAAAAAACCCATCAATCCATGAAGGTAAAGTCAAGATAGAAGCATTGACTAATCTTCTCTTCAGTTTGTCAAAACATTCTTCACACTCTTTTTTCCAGAAAAATTTAACCCCTTTACACGTGATATTTGTTAATTGGTTAGCTAACTGGGAAAAATTCTGGACGGAGCATCAATAATACACTGCTAAACCAATAAAACTACGTACCTTGGTTATACTTGTCGGTTTTGTCCATTCGTAGACAGATCTTGTCTTTGAAAGATCAATAGGGATTCCATACTTAGAGACAATATGGCCAAGAAAAGAAATCTCTTGAAGCTAAAATTCACACTTTTTAAACATATCCTATAATTCATTCCTTATGAGGTTATTTAGAATAATGCGCAAGTGATTTTCAAGATCTTAATTTATTTTGGAGTATACTATGATATCATCAATAAATACCACTACAAATTCATTAGATATTCTTTGAAAACATTATTCATTAGATCCAAGAAGACAGATTGTGCATTAGTCAATCCAAAAGGCATTACTATGAACTCTTAATGCCCGTAACTGGTTTGAAATACTATCTTCAGAATGTCTTACATCTTCACGCACAATTGATGGTATCCTTATTGAATGTCAATCTTTGAAAAATATTTATCTCCATAAAGTAGGTAAAATAAATCATCAATGCGAGGTAGGGGATACTTGATCTTTATTGTTATAGCATTGATCTCATTGTAGTCAATGAACATTCTCATAGATCCATCTTTCTTCTTAACAAAAAGGACAGGGGCTACCCATGGAGAAACACTAGGGAGAATAAATCCCTTATTACTCAATTCCTCTAGTTGTTTCTTTAGTTCAACTAATTCCATAGTGGCCATTCAATAATGGGTCTTCGATATGGGCCTTGTACTAGAAAATAAATCAATGGAAAACTCAATTTCTCGTTCTAGAGGATGTCTAGGTAAATAATTGGATATACATCAACATACTCTTGAACAATATGTACATACTCTCTTTGAACATTCTTTTCCTCACCCATAGTTATTTCATTCTCTTCCTCCCCAAAAATTGAATTTAGTTGAGTTATTGGGGGTGGATCTAGAAATGAACTAGGCTGTGACATTTCAGCTCTAATGATAATGTACTCTTTATCATCATAAAAAATTGTAACCACCTTCTTCTAACATTAAATTTTTGCATCATGGTCTGAAAGACAATCCATACTAAGGATTATATCAAATTCATCCATGGGTATGACGATGATATCAGCAGACAAATAAAATTTATATGCCGTAATGGGGACCGATTCAAAAAGCATTATTGGAATGATACTTTCCTTAGAAGTTTTAACTGACTACTCCCTTGTTAAATCAAATTAGAAATATCTAATTTTCCTAGAAAACGTGGAAGATATGAAACATTGCGATGATCCAGTAATAAATAAATCATTTTCTAAATGTGAGGAAACCATTAATATACCTTCCACCATGTATTTCGGAGTATCAACCTCATCAATATTGATAGTATAAGCACGGACTTGATTCCTTTTCCTTTTATAAGTTAAGTTCCCTTGGCACTTATGATATTCATTTTCGTAATTCCCCCTTTCTCTAAAACTGTAGAATTGAATAGTGAAAACCTCTTTCTTCCCCTTGCAATCATGATCTTGGTGGTATTTTTCACTACACAAGTAACAGAATCTCATTCCCTTCAGGCAAGTATCGGGGTTTTTCTTCCCAAATTTACTATAGTATAGATATTAAACATTTCCCTTCTTCCCCTTATTTTTATTTCCAGAGTGTTTGGCATATATCTTCTTCTATTGCATTTCTTTAAAGTCGTAAGACTTAGATAATTGTTTTTCTACCTTGATAGCACATGAGACAATATATTCATACAACTATAAGGATTGTGAGACTAATTCTCGATGTAAAAATGGTTTTAACCCATAAAATAAAGGATCAATATTACCTCTTGTGTTATATATATAATCTGTAGCATGCCTCGCTAACCTTGTAATGTTAGCTTCATACTTTTCAACATTCTCATCCTCATTTTTCCCCAGATTGAGAAATTCTCATTCCATATCCGCTCGATGGTCATGAGGATAGTATTTTTCTATGAAAATTTCTTTAAACTCCCTCCATTCCATATTTTATACTTCATCATCTTCATTTTTGTTTTTAATCAATGACCACCATTTTTCTGTATCTCTAGTGTTGTGGTAAACTTCCATGAAAACTTTTTCCCTTTCACTACTCCCCAAGGCATGGAATATTTTCTCTAAGAAATTAATACATTGCTCAACTAATAATGTATTTGTACTCCCATTTTATGTAGGTGTTTTTTGCCTCATGAAGTGATCTAACATTGATCCTGCACACTGTGGATAAGAGTGCTTCTTACAGGTAAGGATATTATTCATAACCTGAGTGAGTTGTCCCTGTATGGGGATAAGCTGATAAGCACCAGTTGCATCACTAGCTCTAGTATAATTATCTTGAGTAGGAGGGAAATCCCTACATGGATTACGTGAATTGAAACTGTTTTCATTCCTTCCCATAGGCTCCATTTCTAAATAATGGCATAATCTAGATTAGTTTAAGAGTTGAAATACATAATTCCAAACTTGTAAAACACTTAACATGAATTGAAAAGTTTATGGATATAATCCATAATCATAAAAAATGTTTTCTTTGAGGATGTATATACTCATAAACCCTTCATAAAGGTTTGTAAATAAAATGATAATTATCCTAAGAATATCCCCCCAGAGTGTCGTAACCATGAGTGAAACAAGGCCCATTGTCATGCACCAGTTCTCATTTGAGTCAAGATGAAAGTGGTGTTTTCAGGTTTTACCCCTAGGTACCTCTGTACTAGCGTAGTCTCTACCTACTCGTATCCAGACAGGGATGTATTGCATGGAAAACTCACAAAATCTCTGTAGTACCAAAATTCTAGGAAGTTCTTCTATACTAATCCTCAAATTCTATCTTAGGGTAATGTGCTCTAATCAGAGTTTATCTAAATCTATATTCCAAGGTGTGTAATAAACTTCCTCTGATACCAACTATAACACCCCAACCCCAGAAGCCTAGAGTCACTGCATTATTACATAACATTGGCTTGGTCACAAAAGATCAAATCTTGAAAGACCGATTAGTTTTGTAGAATTTGAAGTACTATATACATTCATGAGTTTTACATTACATTATAAAATGAAAAACTACAACAACATTATTTCCATATACCACACTCATATCCCCTCAAACTATCCCTGAAAACCAGTCATAAAATACTTATTCACATTTTGGAAAAAATAAAACATAGAAAGAAGTGATCTCAGATGCTCAGTAAGGATAAAAATATAGCGGAAATTTTTATAAATAAGCATAAACATTTAAGGAAATGTATAAGACCAAAAAAATACTTTTAAACGTGAAATTCAGTATAACATGGAAATGATAAAATCAAATAATTCCATCTACTTATTCATATAAATATTCTACTAGTCGAATAATCACATGCAATTTCAATAGCCACTTTCATAATGATGGAATGCATAATGTCAGACTTCATAACAACATAGTCAAGGCCTTGTGACAAGACTACAAATAATATTTCTTCAAGGCCTTGTACCAAGACACTATTTTTTCTCAATAGACCTACTGATGAATCAAGGAGCTATAACAGGCTCCACCCGTTACATACTAGGTCCAATGCATTCCTCATTTGAAAATGTTTAAACATAACATAAACATTCGTATTAAAACTAGGATACTAAATGTCAATAATTTATCCATAATCCATGAATGTTATAAAATAAATGATCCACAGTTAAACATATCACAAACCATTCAAAACAATATATTATTTTTGTATCATAATATATTAACTTCGAATAAGCTTAAAATCCATCAAAAGATGTTGATATAGAGGAAATCAAAACCTTTTTTAGAGAAATATCTCTTCCAAGTTTAGAATCATTTAAGAGTAAGATAATTATAAAGAAAAAAATTATTTTGAAAATATTTTTATAATCTTGTAAGGTAAGCTTCGACAATGTTATAACGGCGGAAAATAGATGCAATTGCCGTATACGTTTAAAAAAACATTCTTACCTTAATTTTGTCGAAATGGTCATAAAGTACCTTTTTCAAAAAATGACGGAATGATTCCTTTCAAAAACATATAAGTTTAAATAAGGTTATAAATGACTTTACCCCATTTTTTAGTAAATTTTAAAAATGTTCTGAAATATATTTTTAAGAAACATGGATGTGGATGACAAAGAGGTTCCAGTAGATAATTACATATAAACAACCTCGGATAATGAATAGATTAGGAAATTAAACCTTAACTTGTTTTTTGACTTGGTCGAGGGTAGGATACCATCTTGTATAATTTTGAAATAATTGTTATTAAATTATACAAGAACTGTATACATTAATTTGATATCATATATGATCTTCTGATATTTCTTTGTTAATGATATTTGAGTAGTATCATCATTTCTGGTGTTTTCTGATTCGTTTTCCTTTATATGCTTTGTTACGTAAGCAATGTTTGTTATGGATAGGATGTATCTTTTTAATATTCATAATGATATTAAGTATTTAAACATTGTTTTTAATTATCAAATGAAAATTAGTCTTGAATAGATATGATGAGGAATAAATCTCATCGCGTTCGTGGAGACGGAAATTCGTACGTATGCACGAGGGAAAATATCATTCTTTTCATATTAAAATAATATGTAATTGGATTTTATATCATATATACATAATCATTATCATTTTATATTTATTTTTTATATCAATTATACATCATTATTATTCCCATCCAAATAATTATGTATTTAATAACAACTACATCCACGATGTGGAGATGGAGGTCGTACGTACGCATGTATGGTGACATGTCATTCATCGGGTGGACTAAATAATGAACATGGATGTACTATTTTTATAATAACATCACATTATATAGAAGATACTACATTTATTATTTTATAATTTAATCAACAATGAAAAAGGAATGGGAAGAAGAAAGGAACTTGAAAGTGGTGATAAAATATTTACCTCTTCTTCGGGTTCTTCCTTTTGATTTGATCAAAAGGGCTCATTAGGTTGGCTTTTGGACTAAAGGAAGCCTTCTAGGATGAATGGATGATAGTTGATAGGATATTTTGGAAGGAATTTTCTGAGCCATGATTCATTGAAGGTGTGAATTAGAAATAAGGGGAAGTTCCCTTTTACAAGAGGGGTGAGGGGAACCTTAGGAAAGGATTTAAATATTATTTTATAATAAAATAATTTTCTGTTTCTAAAGGCTAAAAAATGAATTATTTAAATAAAAATGTGGGTATGGGTCTAAAAACTCCCAACAAATAGGTTTTCGATAGGTTTGGGTTACTATATTAACCATATATTTTAGATTTAACACTTACTTAAATAGTTTGACATGTACCATGTCTCGTTGTATTTTTATATTATATAGATAATGAACATACAATAAAATTTCAAGAGAACCCCAAAGTGCTTAATTAATGGTACACCTATCATTATATATTTATTTTCGCCGAACCTTAGGTTTTTAGGATTATTATATCAACCAATAATGTTGTATTTGTTTTAAAAAATCATTTATGTCAATTTTGACATTATTTTATAATTTATTTTTGTTAAAGTCCTTATAACATTATTAATTCAAACTAAATACATTCAATAAATCATAACATATAAAATTAACCTAGAAAATTATTGTAACTCATTAAAAGTTTCAAATTATATTTATTTGGATATTTATAATATCAATTATTTTATTCATTCATTAATATTGTAATTAATGCATCATCATTGTGTCATAAATATATTTAATTATTTAATGTATAAAAATTATAAATAAAAATAAATTATGTGGGATTTATTTAATGAATATTTATTGTAAAATTTATCTTATGTATAACCCTATATTATAAATATTTGTGTTATTAAACTTTCATTTTAACACTTTAAAATCTTCGTTGAATTAAATAATAATAAATGTTCTAATCTAATCCAAGTGTACCTAAAGGATCATATTTTATTCCTAAGGTTGTTTTTGGTCGAATTTCACTTATCCAATAGAATTATGATATGTGTTAGGGTAATAATAATATCATTTTATCCCTTAATTACCCTATTTACTTTTAACCGTGGTAAATAAAAGTAAAAAGTTACTATTCAACAATAATTATTTTCATCTCATTGAACCACATTTTACTTAATAATATCAACCATGTCTCTGGGATTTTCGAAATTCAACTCACACAAGAAGTAAAATTACGTTTTATGTAAATTTGCATATCCACCTAGAAGGTGAGTAAAAGACAGTAAAAAGTTCAATAAAATATTTATATATAAAAAATTATTATAATCTAACTCTAATGAATTAAATTGAACTTAAATAATTATTATTTATCTATTTTGACTTAAAATAAATTTAAATAAATTAAATAATTATTTAAATAAAAATTCATTTTTAAAATATAACTCAGTGTTTTCACTATTCATCAAAAATTGAAATTTTTCAGAAAAATACAAAAAATTCACCCTCAGATTTAAAAGATAAAATTTATAAAATTTCAAAAATTGGGTATTACTATTCATAATGGCTAGTTTGATTGGTTGTGTATTGTTATAACTCGAAGTTACGTACATCACAAGCTATTGTATTATTCAAAGAGAAGTGTACCATGAATCCTTGAGGTGTTACAAATAATGCCATCATTTCCTCACAGTGGAATGAAAAAAATTGTTATTCCATCTATTGTATGTTTGGATTTCTAACATTATTCACAGACTAGGAATGTTTATGGATAATAGTAATGAGAAATTTCATTTTAGATCCCATAACATTTGGATTCATAGTGGGACACAAATTTCATTTTCCATCACACTTAGCTTTAACATGGTTCCTTCCGGTTCCTACAATTAACTAAAAAAATAATAGTCTAAGAAACAATAATCATTGTGGGGACCTACATAATTATGAAAAAAATATTGGATATCTATATTATGTAACATTATTTAATATATGGAACCTTAGGTTTATCCAAGTTCATTCATAGAAATATTCTTTTTAAATCCTTTATGATTGTTCATAAAGAGTTTCTGAATTTCAATGTATATCCCCTAGGCGTGTCAAAATGTTTTTTTTGCAAGGAACACTATCATGTAATAGTTTATGTTCCATTATAGCTCAATATGAATTTTATGGGTTTTTACACCATGGTACATATATGCTAGAGCCACATGAACATTTAGTATCCAGGCATGGATCTATTTCTAAGGACATGATTTCTCTATCCTTGGCCAAAATTCCACGATATTATCTTATACTTTGATGTATCCCCAAACATGTCCCTTGACATGTTCTTAGGGATATAACTAAGGTTTTCTCATCTATGTTTCAAGAGATTAAATAAAACATTTTTATGATACCAACTATAATGTCCATAATTTTTAATACATAGACACTTCATTATTTATCAAAATATTTATTTCATTACATAAATATATTCCAATGAACTGTAAAGGTATATTGCTATTGGAAAATTCGAAACATAAACCCTAGTCCATATGTGAGATGTGTAATCTCCCACTATGTAATTCATAACTAGAAACCTTTTTGAAAAAATAATACATAATATATATCTTCATATCATGGTGAAAAGAAACATAGGAAAGAGTGATCTCAGATGCTCTATAATGGAAAAAAGGGTTATACGTAATAATAACATCAACATAATGGTATGAGAACACAACATAACATTGGAAAAAAATACCCTAAATATAAAAGATCATAATAATGAGTCATTTCATAAATACTAATAGTTAATTAGACATGAATCCTAAGACAATCAAATAACAAGATCCATTAGAGCCTAATACATTGAAATTGTGGCATAAACATAAGCATAGAAAATCTTTTGCATATTAGTCAATGATCACTTCCAATACCATCATTGTGGAGAAATTCTATTACAGAACCGGTTTCTCCCCCCTTTTAATCCCTATATTACTGAAGCGATTTCACTTCTCGTTCCTTCCTTGTCTCCTGAAATTGAGATCACTCCCAATTCTAGACCATTCTATCACATGAGATATAAACAATTACCCAATTTATTAGAGGGATATATGATTCCCACACGTCACAAAATGAAATCATACATATATGTTTCTATGATCATAAACATTAAAAAAATCATAACCCCTGAAATGAAATGTGTATCAAAAAAATTTGATCATATCATAAACTTCGGAAAAAATATAGGTTCCATAATCATTTTATCGTAATAAATCTTATCAAAATAAGGATGTTTAATTAGTGTTTTATAATTGTATAACCCATGGAGGGGAAACTGAATTCATAAATATCATGACGTCAAAACATAATCCATTTATAAATATAATACTAATGGTTTCCATAGATCATATCCCTGGTATGGAATATATAGCACCAATGGATTTCATCTTAGATCGATAATAATTTTGAAATATCATTTCAAACATTACAATAAGAAAATATCCATTATTTTATGAAAAATGCTTCTTATAACATAATCATTCTGAAAAAAAAATTTAATTGGAAAAAATTACGAAAAAATATATTTTATTAAATGAATAAATAATTTTTTGTGAAATTGAATGATTTTTTATGTTGTATATCATAAAATGAATATTTCTTCCAAATTTATTGGTTAAAGAAATATTATTATTGTTTGGAAAATGATATGAATATTCCATTCAATAAAATTTAAACAATAAAACAAGGGTAATAGTTTTTTTAACTATAATAATAGAGTAATAAAACTCTTTTTAGGAATCATTTTTAGAAAACATGGTTTTGGAAGAACTCATATTTCCATCCAAATAGATAAATAAACTTGGATTTTCCTAAACTCATTTTCATAATTATATTAAGTAGAAATAATGGAAAATTTGAAACATTACATTAAAATAACATTATTAAATTGAGTATTGTAAATATGAGGATAATTATTTAGAGGTAGAACATGATATTTCCATATTGGTGTCTTAATCATAAAAAATCCCCATAAATGATGAGATTGAAACATAAAATATTTATCACTTTGGAAAAATTTATTCATTATCCCCATTAAGGAGTAACATTCAAAGAAAAATAAATTATCATGTGGATGAATAAATATTTTATATTTTATATAAATGGTTTTTCTATATGTCATGACCCATCCTAGAGGGGCCCATGCCATAACTACCCCATACCTGCCTCATATATGCTAGGGGCTGGTGACTAGTACTAAGTATGAATACACCACAAAAGGGTGGTCTTTTCCTTTGTACATGTACACACACCCAAATATCCAATCCCAAAATACTGAAATGTAAAAACACTATATAAACAATACATACATTCACTAAGATACCAACCAATGAGTATGATAAGAATGTAAAATGCATTATTGTAAAACTAAGCTAGAATACAAGCCCATCAAAATGGAAGAGTATGTAGCATAGGATCCTAAATCTCATCCATAGAATACCCTACACGATGGGTAGGTACATGAACATATGCCAAAACCCGTAGCAAGACACCTCCACTGTCTGGTATCTCCCTAAGAACCTCCTGGTCTTTGTCCCCCTAGGACTCCGTCAAAGCATTGATGGTATTCAAAAGACATATCACATGCGGGAAAAGCTCATGCATGGGTGAGTAAAACAATACTCAGTTAGACACCCGAAACAAAAAGTAAAAGACCAAAGAGGAAACTTCACATAGAAGATACAGTTAGGAAAACATAGGTAAATGTGTACAAAACATAGAAAAGGAACATCTAGGTATACTTCTAAAGGATTACATGACTCAAGATCTCATCCATAACCAACCACACTGTTCTGCTCGTAGCACACTTGATCTAGGTGATCTTACTCCTTGAGATATCTGATAGTAGGAATGTAGAAGTGGTCTACCGAATGTTCCCAAGAGAACACTAGGGATTCGACATGTTATATAGTTTCCCTAATACATCTTGTCTCGCTAAGACACATAGTGTCAGTAACTCAAGTTATGTCCATATCACACAGAGTGTTCCTAACACATGGAGTGTCAGTAACACATGGAGTTTTGGTAACAGATGGAGTGTTAATAAGTCATGCATCCCCCAAGTCATGTAGTCATGAAGTCACATCCAAACATCAACTAATGAAAACTTCATGAATCACACTCATAAGTTCTATTCACATAGAACTTAAAGAATCTGATATCGATACACAGATAGGGGATCCTCCCACCTAGGGCTCACTAGGGGGACTCCTCACCCTACTAGAAACATCAACCTAGATAGAGGATAGGTTCCCATGTAAATATTGGTCACAACTTGTCTACAAACACTATCTAAGGTACCACAAACAGAATTTAGGATGGATTGGGACTCCTAGTGTGATACATACTCAAACCCGCTTATTTAACTATTGAAGTTAGGCTGAAATGAGTCACTTTAGAATACAGGTCATCCTTTATGATTGGAACATGATCCTCCATTGAACCCTCATAGGAAAATACCAATGGCATACTCTCAACCTCTTTTTATCCAATTAAAAACCCACCAACCCATATAAAAAGAGATTGTATAATCATAAGGGTCCTCATGCTGTAGAAGGCTTATCAAACGGACCGTTAGTTTGAATGTTATGTCCATTTTAGTGAAAATGCCTGACCCGGGTCCAGTCTGGGTTCGACATAGCCAGACCTATAAAAATGACCTGGTCCGACCAATCTGACCTGGCCCGGCCCACTAGGCTCAGTATTCCATATCCCATTGGGTCTGGTATGGTCTGTCCCTTTAGACCATTGGCCCCTGCCTATTGGGCATATCTTTCTGTACCACCAAGCCACATTCCATTAGACTCAGCTCACCGACCCATTGTATATTGGCCGACTCCATCAGTCTGTGGCCCTGGCATGTGCTCCCTTTCAACACATATGAAACCACATCCCAGAACCCTCCTCTTGGGTTTTACCTCCATGGGTTGGTCCCGCGTACTCTAACCCCTATGGTTGCATCCATGAATGACGCCCATGACCTCTTCCACTGCAGGCTCCCACGTTATCTCACATATATTGTGACCTCGAACATGATCATTGGATATCCTACCAATATCTATCCTACAATGTGTTGACCATGGCTTGTCCTCCCTCACAGCCACTATTGCCTCCACCTCTTTCCCCCTTGCGGGTGGCCTTCAATCCAGCTCATGCCCCGCCTGGGCCGGCCACCTGGGTCGGCCGCCTTGTCATGCCTCCATGACCGGTGTCACCGCATTTCCAGAGATGACCAAAGGCACCTCTTAGTCTTCTTCCTTGCACCACCATAGATTGTTGTGGAATCCAGTCGTTCCACACCTTTTCTATTGTAGTTCTGTGGTGTCGAATCCCAAATATCATATTGTTGGGGCACATATTAAAGGCACAATGATCACTCACCCACACTTTGTGAAGAATGAAGAATGCATGAAAATTTGGGGAAAGATATAAACGTGCAAGAACAACCAAAGAATAGATCTTGGAAACATTCGTGTCAGACTTGATCTGTTCATGTTATAATTGAAGTACATAGAGGAAACAAATCAATTCTCTAAATAGAAATCATTCTTGATATTCAACCTAAATAATTACCCATCCCACAAGAATGTTTGAAAATAGGATCAACTTGTTCATTGTTTAGTCTGTGTTCATCATTGGAAATTAATAAGAGGGAATGAATCATAGGGAAACAACACAAAAACTGGTGTTTGGTTGGGTAATTGATGAAGTGAAAAGTTACATTTTCAACTTTCATTGATTCATCGATGCTTGATCCGAGTTCTTACCTCTGATCCATCATCGCCGATGAGGGATACTCCTACACATTTCATTAGTGATTATCTGTGGATATGACGATAAAATTGATTTGCTGATAAGGCTTATTAAAAAGACAAACTACTTCTACGTCATCATGTAAAACTAAATAACTTTTGTTGTTACATATTTTAATAATGTTCATTTCCATAAACTACCTTTCACAGGTGGCCTCTGCTAACTGAGGTTATGCCTCACCTAAATAAAACACCCCTTACAAACTCAACGGTTGTCTCAGATATCCAATCTGATTTACCATTTATAATTTTTTTTAATTTTATGAACAAAATAAATTCATTTAATTATTTTATTTATGGTTACACCATTTTTGGTTTTTCCATAGAGGACCCACACTAACTAATGTTAAGCCGCACCTAGGGTAAAGCCAATTATATGAGCTCAATGGTGCCCCAGATTCTATATAAGAGATCCTCTTTAATAATTATTCCTATTTTTCAAAAAAGTTTCACAAGTGTGCTATTAAAAACATAACATTTTTCAAAATATCATTCCAGCAACATAGTGCCTCAAAATCGCACCTTTTCTCTACCCCTGGTCTTGGTTTTTTCCAAATAATTTGTAAAAATAAATTTGGGAAAACTAAGTCATTACATTCTCACCACCTTAGGACTTTGCATCCCTAAAATACAAAACAAAGGGATACTCATACAAAATAAAGGGGTATAGAGCACGAATCTGATCCAATCGGTCCCATCTTCTCTTTTGGAGATCCTCAGGAAACAACAGGATATGCACTATAGGAATCGACTATCCATGAAGGATCCCTGGTCTTCACTAGGTACACACCCAAATTCGTCCCATTGTCGATGTCCAACTCACCCCAATCGATAATGTGTGATTGATCATGCATGTATCTCCTCAGTTATGACATGTGGAAGACTTCATATACCCATTCCAACTATATGGGTAGCTCCACCTCACCAACTCAACTCATCTAGGATGTACACCACCTCTCCAACATAACTCTGAATATGAAAATCAGGGATGTTCCTCAGAGATATGTTGCCTTTTGAACAAATATTTTCAATCCACATTGAGGTGAGACCTGAAAGAAGACATGATGTCCCTCCTAAAACTCCAAGGGCCTCTGTCTCTTTTTTTCATATGACTTCTGCTAGCTATATTAAGTCCTCATCCACTCCTCGATGAACTGAACATTCTTAGAAGTATCTTGTACCAACTTCGAGCCCATTAGTGATAACTCTTTTGGGTCAGTACAACAATGTGGTGACCTATAGGGTCACGTGTACCAGGCCTCGAATGGTTACATACCGATGATGGAGGGATAGTTATTGTTGTATGAATACTCCAACAATGTTAGGCGATGGTCCCAGCTATGGAAAAAACTTTACATTCAATCCTAAAGCATATTCTCTTGAGCCTGAATAGCCCTCTAAGTATGGCCATTACCTTGTAGGTGAAACTCTATGCTCAAGTGTAACTCAGTACGAAACATCTCCTATAATCCATTCCACTTCCAAGATGTACATCAATGATAACGATCTGAAACAATCATCGATGGATCTCCTTTGAGTCAAAATATTTCCTACAAATAGAGGATTCCCAATCACTCTAATGAACTCAACTCTCAGATAGTTAGGATGTGGGATAAATCGGTGAGTCGGTCAGTGATCACCATATTGTATCTTTCTCCATGGACGCATGTGGTAAACCATTTATGAGGTCCATTGTTATTCCATTCCATCTCCATTATGGAACTAATAGGGGTTGAGTCAAACCCACTGGAACATGATCTACATCTTTCACTTGTTGACAAGTGAGACATTGAGAAAATAACTCTTCCACTTCCTTCTACATTCGTTGTCACTGAAATTGATGTCGTTGGTCCTCATACATCTTCACCACACCTGGATGTTCAACAAATTAGGATGTGTTAAAGACCCTCAAATCCACTTTCTATAACACCACTAGTACAACTTTTCATCCCCTAAAAAGAACATCATGCTCCCAACATTCTAATATCCCACAGGGGTTTCCCCTATGGACATTTGAGCATATAAAGCCTCATAGTAGGTATCCCTAAATTGTTCCTCCCTAACTCTATGTAAGATTGTAGGGGTGAAAACCATTGATCAGAGGTAAGATGTTTTATCTCCATATAAAAAGTATATCTACAATGAATCCAACTGCACTGATTCCTTGATTGTGGGTCCTCTTGTGGTTGATGTAGATGATGAACCGTCTATCCATCAGGTTGTATCCTTACTTCTTCATGAAAGGCATAACACTACTAACTCAAAATAATGGGATTCATAGTTCTTCATGGGTGATTTCAACTGGAGTAAACAATAGGCAGTTACTGATTAACTCTACATCAGGACACAACCAAGCTCAGTTCCTGATGCATCACCGAACAATACATACTCGACACCCTCCTCTGTAAACTTCAAGATGGGAGTGCACATCAATCTATTCTTCAACCTTTACTAGATCCATAACATACATTTCATGAGGTTCCAGTATAGGTGGTGCTCTTTAACTATGTCCAAGACAATTCTCAAGTGTCTCATGTTCTCTTTCTCAGACACTGAGTACTCTTGTACATTATCAACTTGGACCACCTAGGGTTTCCCAGGATGAAACATTGGGTCTCATGAGGCCCTTCTTCTGAAATTCCTCCAACTAGACCACCATCTCACAAATCTCTATGGGTTCTATCCGATATACTGGTATTAATATAAGTTCCCTACAAAAGTGTAAGTCTACATAGATGTCTAACTCACAGAAGAGAGGTAATCTGGGAATATATTCATGGAAGACTTCCTTATACTCCACCATTATAGAAATCTAAGGACTCAATAAATCCACTACACTGTGGGTTAGGTTATCCAATTGAAGAATAATCAGCTGCACCCTCCTATGAATGAGTCCATCATCGGCTATAAGGAATTGCCTTTTGCTAATAAAAAGTGAAATGAGGTTCTATTATTGTAGAAGAATCGTACACTTTTTCCTAAAACAACCAATCTGAGCATGTCCAGTGGCTACTAGTCCATATAGATAATGACATCATATGGATTCGATGCTACTACCAAGAGCTCTCAACCAAATCAGATGCCATTAAGGGTCCAGTTACACTGTCAGCACCAGTGTACTCTCATTGGGTCTCCTTCAGTAAGAGTTTCTAAGTGTAAGTGTCAAGTCAACAATTGAACCAGAATCTCTATGTATCAAACAAGAAAAGTGCCAGGGAGGAAATTACAAGAACATGTGTTTATATACTACAGATAATGTAGAATGATGTATAATGTACCTTGCACCATAACTATAGTTGTGGGGTGAAAAGCCTAGACAACCTTCAGCAGTCCCCTCCCCAGTCCTCTAGCTCCTTGAGTCTCGTATAGATACCGGGGTTGGTGGTGGTAACATGTCAAAATGTTGGCCACCTACTAAAACTTCCCCAAATCTTATACAATTTCCACTACCAGATAGAACTTTCTACCTGTGCCTCTGCCTCTGCCGTGGATGTTCATCAACCGGCTCTTTTAATGTAGCCTAAACATTGGGGAAATCTCGTGCAATATGTCCCCTTTCATGAAAATTCGGGAAAATTCTATCTCTCTGGGAACTAATGTTCCCATGTAACTTTTGATAGAACCACATGTTCTGAGGCTCACATTCTGAACCTTATATTGGTAGGTCCTAGTAACCATGCATCCTGGGATAGCACTACATTAGAATCCTATCATACTTTCTTGAACACTGTGTATCATCATCTAGTACCAAGAGATCCATCCATGAATTAGTCTGGAAAGATAAATTAACATGAACCACTAGGTGTGTCTCAAAACTAATCAATAGGAGAAAGCACCATCTTCTAACCATCCAGATGAAATACTACCCTATAACTATCTCCCATTAGGGATGCCTCATCCAACATCAGGTCAAACACCTGATTCTGCTATGGAATCACATTGAATGGAATTGTGAATACATCTGGAAAAAAACAATATGTATCACCGTCAAAAGAGTATACCTAGTAAGCTGACTCAAGAAGGAAATGGAAAACACAACCACTTACTATATGATTCATGTACCATTATTTTTCCCACATACTAGTATTTTTATATAACATGTTGAAAATAATATTTCAGAGTCATGGTGCATGGATACGCCAGTCACCACACAAACACTAGACACCATATCCTAAAATCCAAACTCAAAACACATAACAAGTTTTCCCAAAATAAATCTCATAAAATCATGGTTATTTTGGAAGACCTAACATCATTTGGTACCACCCTATAGTGACCCATACAAGGGGGGATCGTGTCTTGACTACGCCAATCCTGCCTCCAATAGGCTAGGGGATGGCGAATAGCACTGGGTTGGAAAATCCCACAAAGAGGAGGTATTTTACTAACTACATGTACACACACACACATATCCAATCCAAAAATACTAAAATTTAAAAAAACCATATAAATAGTGTTTGATTTCACTAATATACCAACCAAAGTGTTCAACAGGCAATTAATGTACATTAAAGTAAAACTGGGATATAATACAAGCCCACCAAAAAGGAAGAGTGTGTGGCCCAAGGTATTGAAACTCATCTGAAGAAAACCCTACATGAAGGGTATGTATAGGAATAGCTATATGAAGTCTCAATAGAACAAAAAGATGGTATACTATCTCTCTATTCACTCCTAGTTCTATTCCACCTCGGACTCTATCATAGCATCGATGGTATGAACAAGACACAACACGTGTGGGAAAAGCCCGTGCAGAGGTGAGTAGAGAAATATATAATATGATACCCTGAAAAACAAGTTAAATGACCATAGAGGAAACATAACTAAGAATATAAATTTACCTCAAAACATGTATATTTATACGACACGTATTACCTGAAAATAAAGGAATGATCATAAATGACTCTAGGAATCCAGGTCTCATCCCCTAACAACTACACAGTTCCACTCATAGAACACTCATTCTGGGAGATCTAACACCACAATATATCTGATTGTAAATTCATTGAACAATTATACCAAAAGAACCAAGGAAAACACATGGTTCTTGACATGTTATGTAGTCTAACTGAGACATATAGTCTCTCTCACACACATAGTGTCAGTAAAACACAGAGTGTCGGTGAAAAATGGAGTCTCATTAACACATGGATTTTCAGTAACACACTAAGTTTCAGTAACACACAGAGTGTCCGTAACACATGAATTTTTGGTAACACATATATTGTCAATTATTCATGCATCCCCAATGTCGGGTAGTCAGCATTGTCATAGAAAAACATCACCAATTGAAAACATCCTGAAGCACACATGTCAGGTCTAGTCATGTTCAATAGAAATAATCTAATATTGATAAATTGATAGGGGGGCCTCTAGCCTAGGGATCTATGGGGGACTCTTCAACCAACTGGAAACATCATCCCTAGTTTGGGATAGGTTCCCATGTAATTTTCAGTTACACCTTTCCCTCAAACCCTATCTATGGTACCATGAAGAAATGTTATGACCAATCGGGCTTCTCGGTATGATACATTCTCCAACCCATCGAGTCAACAGTCCAAGCCGGGCTGAGACAACTCACATCAAAATACAGGTCATCTTCTATGATGGGAATGGGATCCTATGTCGAACTATCATATGAAAATACCAAGGTTACATTCTCAACCAATACTGATCCAACTAAAACCCCACCAATCCATCTCAAAAACTATATACTCATTGTAAGAGTATCCATTTGATTGATGACTCATCAAATGGACTGTCTGTTTAAATGTTACAGTCATTTATATGAAAATGTGTGACCATGGTCTAGTTCAGGTCCGACCTAACCCAATATGGTTGAATGATCCAACTCAGCCCAGCCCATGTGGTCTTGGTCTGACCCTCCCCATTGGGTTCAATCTAGCTCAGCTCATTGGACAATTGGGCCTAGCCCTTTGGGAATTTCCTACTTGATGGCTGGACCGTGGTCCACTGGATGGCTGGACCCAGCTCACTAGGCTGCTGGAGTGGCGTAGTCTATCCAACTCGGCCTATTGTATGTGGTTCAGATCCTTTATTATGCAGCTTGACTGTGTGGTCCTAGTCACCATGGTTTCCATGTTCAATGTGGATGGGACCGCATCCTGAACCCATCCATGTGGCTTCCTCCAGCATGGGATCCCATGCGGCCCCGCATGGAATGCGGACATGCGCCCCCCACTAGTAATCCAATTGGTGGTCGTCCTGCTTTATTCTTTGACTATCCTGGCCACCTATAAGGACACTACTCCCTCCACCACTGGCCATCCTAAAATAGAAGCTTGTGCCTCACCTAGTCTAGTCGCATCATGGTGAAACTTGGATCGACCTCATTGTGTCGCATGAGATAAACATAACACCCTCTTCGACCACCTCCGTGCACCATCATGTGTTGTTTCCTTGTCCAATTACAAAGATCTTTTGTAGTTGCACCTCCACTGTTTCAAATCCACAACCCTAGATCATTTCCCCATGTATTGAAGTTGTAAGGATCCCTCATCCATACTTTACAAAGAATGAAGAACGCAAGAAAATTGGATGAAATAGATAAATTCACAAGAACACCTAATGAATGGATATTGTCCTCATTCATGTCATACTTGATATGTTTATGTTAGAATTCATGAATATAGAGGAAATGAAATAAATATCTATACATAAATCATCCCCAATATTCAAAAAATATAATAACTAATCCCACAAGAATGATCGAACCACAGATCAACTTGTTCATGGGTTGGTCTGCATTCATCATTGTACATTAAGAACAAGGAAGGAATAAAAATGAAACAACACACTAAAAGAGGTTTGGAATGGTTGCTGATGAAGGGTGAAACCACGTTGTCGTCATTTCATGATTGTCGATGCTTGTTCTCAGTTAAGACCTTTGATCTATCGTCACTGGCGAGGGACCCACCATCTCCAAACCTTATATAAACTATATGGTTATGGTGATAACCCTATATTTCAAAAATGGATTATTAAAATGTTAAACAATTGTTTCATCCTCACGTAATGTAAAATTAAATATTTTTATTAAATATTTTAATGACATTCACATCCAAAAACTATCATTCATAGATGCCATGTTCTGGTCAAGGTTAGGCCTCATCTAAGGAAATCACCCCCCTTACGAACTCAATGGTGGTCTCAGATTTCAAATCTAAGTAACATTTAATGAGTTATTATGATTTTAAAAATTATATAATTTATTTTATTTATGATTGCGCAATTTTTGGGGGTTTTTTCAAGAGAGGACCCACTCAAACTAAAGATATGTGATGCCTAGGGTAAATATAATTCTTTGGGATCAACAATGACTTTGGATTTCTAATCTAGGAACCAATTTAAGAGTTATTCTACCTTTGCCTAATGAAATTCATGCTTGCTATTAAAAACTATATATTTTTTAGTGAATCATAGTAGGCACACAAGACATCAAAATCACACACTATATCTGTGCATGGAGTTGAAATTTTCCCAAATAATTTCAAAAATTATATTTGAGAAAATATGATTCATTGAAATATAAATCTATAAAAAGAATATTAGTGTGTAACATAACATACGTCTCAATGAAGAAAAATTGATATAAAATTCACTTTCCTTTGGTCTTGACATTGGTCATACCCAATAAAACCTCTTGTGTAATAAATATTAGATTATTTAATATCTACTAAAGAAATACATTTATATATATAATAACATATATGAATTTATTTTGACCATTTTTTGCCCATTTATTAACAATTCCATGTTAATGTAATATTTTGAGTATTAACCGCACTGTTTTTCATAAATGTACGATTTGTTATATTTTTCATTATATTATTTAAATCATGATATTGTTATCTTAATAATTATAAAAATGATATAAAAAATATATATATTTACTAGATATGTATAATAATCCTTAAAAAACATAAATAGGAAATGAAACACATCGTCCATGGGGATGGTAGTCCGTATGTATGCATGAACATTATTTCAATTTTCTTGTTAGATGAAATGAAATAAAATAATATGATAGATTATCTTTCCTGAATAAATTTTATATCATATATATCAAATATTTTTATTGAACCAATCTTTAATACATTCCATGTAAATCATGATCGTATCACTTTGCTTCACGGGGTGGTAGTCTCTTGTAGACATGAATGACATTATTGTATTCCCGTGAAATGAAAAGCATGATGGGTTGTGTTATATAGAAATATTAGAATAATAATAACATCATAATAACCACACACATATATGTAAAATTAACTAAATCCATCATTATTTTAGTCTGTGATAGGTGGTAACGGAAAAATTAATGACATCAGTTCGCAAGGCGATAGTCGATCATACACAAAAATAGTGATTTTGTAACCCTTTGATGGAAAGTGGAGTTTATATTAGGTCATTAACATATCCTATAAACATATAATAATATGTATGATCTATGGTTACTGTAAAATCATTATATAAAATGAATTAAATGGGTTTGAGAAAGAAATTAAAAAACGTTTGTTGTTCTACATTACCTCTTCTTCAGGTATCTTTTTTTGATTTTCACGAAAGGCTTTCCATGGTTGGATTTCCACTCAAAATAATGTTTAAAAGATTTTATAATTTAATTCAAGAATATATTTTTGCATTTAATGGCCTAACCAATTGATTCTGTTGGGGTTATGATAGGGGGAGAGGGGTGTACTTTTATATGGGAGGTGAGTGTCACTCTGGTAATTTTTTGAATGAGTGCATTACACCCACCTATTGCTCATGAAAACATTACCCAATTATGGTCCATTATTTATCCAAGAATGTATTAGTAAAGATATTTCTAAAAAGGGAATTGGAAAAGTGCTTGGTAATTTTTTATATCTTATATTACAAATATAACCACTAGTTAAACTTGTTTTACCATAATCACTATAATTAATTTTATGTATTTACACTAATCACTTTCTTTAAAAAAATTACCATTAATAAAAATACTAAATTATGATTATTTCAAATATGGAATCAATTTATAAAAATTCCAATCACAGAATCTGAAAAAAAAAATAATTTAAAATTAATCTCATAGTCTTGATGAGAATGTGGGTTTTTAATGAGAAAAATATTCAAAATATTAAAATGTTTTTATGTTAAATTTCAGTATGAAATTTATTACTATGGAAATCATTGGATTAATAGATATATAATTTCACTAATTTATCTTAAAAACAAATTATTTATAATTTATCATTATATATAAATTTAAAAATGGGAATTTTTTAATTAAAGGTTATTATTTTTCAATACACATTAAAAAATGAAACATTTTTGAAAAATAAAAATATTAACCATAATAGAATAATGACATTATGAATTTAAAAATGAAATTTATATTAGTAAATTAGTTTTCTAAAATTGTCATAAATTAATTTAATTATTCTTCACAAAGATATAAAAATTAGTATTTTGAGAAATTAGAATTTTGAAAACATATAAATAATTTACAGAAAATTATGTATTTTATTATCAATATGTTTTCCATATAAAAAACCATTATATTTGAAAATTATATATCACTATTCATATAACTATGTTTTATAGATAATTTATAATGGTTGGGTATATGATACTATATTTATAATAGATCATATTTTGTAAAAACTCAGTGTCAGATATAACACATTCTGACATGGTGTAGTATGTAGTGAAAGCTTAACATCATGAAGTGTGAAATTGAAACCATAAAAGAAAATTATTTTATCAATAAAATATGAAAAATCATGTTCTTACAACATTTTAGGAATTTGGAGAGGTTATCTGAGAGTAAGTAAGTTCTCCAAGGATACTGAGTGAAGAGGATGGAACGATTGGGTGTGATTATAAATGAAAAAAGTGGGTAGTTCTTTTATTATTTCCAAATCATAGGTTTTGAGATCTATATACTATATTAATCAAAACCATATAACATCCCTTGTTTTCGTCCCAAGTATTCTTTCAAATAAGAGTTTTAGGTTTATTTTGTATCCATATTGTTTGATCGCAATAAAATATTACCCGTTGTTAGGTGTATGTTAGTCGTGTTTATAAAATTATATTTTAAAAATGTCAAATATAATATTCGTTTTTAAGGATTAATAAAGGGTATATAAAATTAATAAGATATCTTCAAATAAACATTATTTTAAATGAAAACATAGATATTTTCATTGATACCCTTTATAGTATTTATTATATCACTTTTTTTCATTATGATGTCATAATATATACCGTATTTTTTACACCGTATCTAATATTTAGAAGAAAATTTGATTATCTTAGAATATTACAAAAAAAATTCTATTAGATAAATATAATATGTTGTTTTAAAAAGAAATATATATTTCATATAAGAAAATTTCTATATATTCAAATTTCCACTTAAAAAATAATATATATTTGTTGGGAAATGTTGGTTTTTTCATCAATAATAGTTTTTGAACCCATATAACAATTATATTTTACTTAATAGAAATTATATTTTATTTTTATTTTCTAATAAATATTTAATTGTATTATTTTATAAATATATCAAATATATTTGAAAATCATGAATTCATCAAAAATGAATATCTTAATTGAAATTTCATATTACACATATATATAATTTTTGGTTTATCATATAAAAACAAAAATCATTTAAAATTTTATTAAAATAATATGTAAATACATTCATTAGTCGATAAAATATAAATTTTAATATTATTAGGGTCTTGATATATATCCCTTTATTACACCAGAAAACACTCAGAGGGTATGGTGTGCAGTGGTTATATTTTCATGGAATGGTTTGGTTTACATGGTTTGGGTCATGATATTGATGATATTGAACATCTACCTTAAATGGATTCACTCATGATTTTGATAATGGATCTTAGTTGTGCTTGATCATGGGAAAATCCCATTGATTGTATCTACCTTAGAAGATATGATGAATGGTATTCATTTGGTTTAATCCTAATATTTGAGTATATTACTTATTCATTCTATTTTAATTGGATTTATCATTACCCTATATTAATTATAATCTTTTGATTATTGTTCAAAATAATATTTATCATTACTTATAGTGATTAAAATTATTTTAAATCTGATTGTATATATTAAAACCAAATAATTTCATATTCTTTATATAACCATAATAGGGAATTTTATTTATTAATGGTTTGTTAGTTATAAAAATTAATACCGAAATATATATGGTTCATCATGATCTTTCCATATTAATGTTCGCATATAAGTAATAAAGAAGATCATTCAATTATATAGGTTATAAAACAATTCTAATATTTTAATTTTATATCCCCTTTTCATTTAGATAAGATAGAAAACCTCATTGTTGGTTTTAAAAAAACAATTGAGGCAAGGTTATCATCCCAAATACATTAATAATATTTAATCATCCCTTTTATGAGGGATAATTACACACTCCTCAAAGGTTTTTAATGGATTAGTAAATTCATTATAATCGTGATGATTTGAAACAGCAAACCAAGATGGTTGTTTAGATTCATAAACATGCATAGCGGCCAATGGCATAGAACCAATGCACCCAATAGATGGTTTGATTGGATGTGAACCACCTACTTCAGGGAAACTAAATTGAAAAAAAGTATATAATTTAATTAATTATGTTCAACATCATTAATTTTATGTATTATGTGTGGAACATCTAAATTTATACACGTGGAACAATGGAATAATTTATAAAAAATAAATACATTAAGGAAGATCAATAGACAACATACCTCATGATTAGGATGACTGATTAATCCATTATTCAGCATTGATATGAGTCAGAATGTGTGAAATCATAATAATAGGAAATTTCCCTACAAAAAAGGTATATTAGATGGTATTAAAATAGCATTAAATGTGTTATATAAAACAATGAAATAAAAATGATGAATGATGAACTAATCAAAGTTGATCTAGAACAACTAACATTGAGAAATTCTATGCCTAAAAGGATGATATCTCACCATGATATGGGGGAAGGAGGAGGATATATTGAGTGGGTTCTAGGTGTGTTATAATTAAGGGATGAATCGGAGAGTATTTTTTTCAAGAGGATGTAGGGAAAATGGTCAATTCTACCCCTTTAATGAGTCATAATGATTTGATACATAGTTTTCCCAAACGTGAACCAACTATGTGGATTCCTCTATCTTGGAACCACATCCCTTAACAGTTTGTGAACATATTTTGGAAAAATATTGTACAACCAATCCTTTGGAACTACGTTAACATCAAACCCCACATGGGTGATGTGCAGAAATAGAAAAATGGTGTGCAACTCGAATGCTCAATTCAGTAATAAACGACATATTTCTTTCATGGTAACGCTGTCTTGGGTCCACAGTTTCATAATCTATGTCACACCCTTACAGGGGATCATTATTTAGTATCATATTTATTACTCAACATGTACCTCCTTCAAACTTTTTTAAAAAATATTTGTTAAATTCAAAATATCTAAAACTTTTTAGATCACTCAAGACACAAATTTGGACTTAAACAACATAAAAAACAATTTAAAGTGTTACATTGCTTGTAATTTTATTTGAAATATTATTTCATGATTCATCCAACAAACTAGTTGAGGGAACCAAATTCATTTGGAATTTCCATCGATTCCAGAAACAAGGTATGTTACAGTGTCCATCCTTCACTTCCTCAAAGGCCAATATCTAAAATTGGAATCTTTATACCTGACGATAAATATTGGCCCCATAGAGCATGATACATCTTTTTCACACCAACATGTAATACAAATGGGGAATCATGGAATTCATTGATAACCACTTCACACATCATAAAAGGAATGAAATTTCATCCCTAGAACAAAAACCATTTTTCCATCCTTAGACCATCCCTATAGAAAATCTCCACGAACAACATGATCATGAAGGAACTCAACATCAGAATCCACCAGATTGGATTCCACCTCTTTTTCACTAAGGAAGAATTTAGGGTCATTTAATAAAGACAACTACTCTCATCCACTACTCCCATGTCAATGTACATCACTGTTAACTCATCCTTCACTCTCCAGGTGTAATCAGAATCATGTTTAACCCCACTAAGTGACCTTATACTCCTAGTAATTCACCACTACACTTACATTACTATGTTAAAAGTAAATTTTAATGTTATAGTAATATAATTACTCTATCTACCTTCAATTTTGAATATTCAAGTTGATCTTGGTGAAGGAATTATTCAGGATTTTGTGACCTATGAAAACCATTATATGTTCAAAGATAATATTTGGTCACCAAAAATTTATGTCAAAAACTATTGAAACAATATCTTGATCATGTATAGTGTAGTTACATTCATGAATTATTAACTTCAGTGACCCATAAGTGATAACCACCAACTACTACAACAATATACAACCCAATCTATGATGTGAAATATCATAGTATACCCCAAACACAACGCCCTCCTATAGCATAGGATGATTCAAAGAACTGATCAATTTTTTACTTCAAATATTCAAAAGAATAAGGGAACTTGTTGGTCTACAAGGACACATAATCCTTTTTATTCAATGCTATCATAGGTGTTGCGATGTGAGATCTTTTGGGTATGAACCTCCTATAATAACCAGCATAATAAAGGAAACTATGCACATCTTCAACATCCATGGATGTTACTAAATGAAACCTCACCTCAATCATAAATTGATATATCGATACTCCATGATGAGATAAAACATTCCCTAATAAATAGGCCTCAAGGGCCCAAAAATCACACTTTGAGAACATTACAAATAGATGATTAAATCAAAGGACTCCCAATACAGCTCACATATGTTATGTCTTCTCCTCTTATACTGACAATAAATAGACTTCATTAATAATTACTTACAACAAATAGCATAGAAAATTTTGTAATATTGAAATAATCACCCAAAAGAACACAACTTGAGAACTCATTACACAAATATACATCACAAAAAACTCATAATTCCAGTTACGGTATCTAAAAGAAATTTTTGGGAAATCATTGTCTATTAATCACATATAATGATATCTAGATTGTATTTCAATATTTTGGAACTATAATTATACCATCAAATAATCAAATAAATCCCCAATCCATGTGATAGAGTACCAGTTATTCACACTACCTGATTCAAATATCAATAATTGGGACATAAAAAAACTACCAAATTCCTTATCCAAAAATTGAATTGGAGGACCAGAATGTGACACTCTAGTTTGAATGAATCTACTATACTAGTGATAATTAATTTGAATCAGTATATCCCATAAATTGGTTGAGGACACCTGATATATAGACAATTATATTAGTTATAAACTTGGGTACATTTATATCCAAAAATTGATATCTCATTGAGGGGTTAGAGTCATAAAATCTTCTGTAAATACATTAGGGTACTCTTAAAAAACCCAATGGAAAAACCATTGGATAATCCACCATAGGAATAAATTTCAACTAATATAACAAGGAAAATAGAGAATCAAAACACCTCAAACCCATCTCCTAGTATCTCTCATCAATGAACATTGTCTGTTCCCAATAAATTTCATAGAATATGAATCTCCTACTAATGGAATATATGATATCCTATAAAAAAAATTTACAGTCCATGTTGAGGATGGTGTCGTATGGTTTTATGAATAAACATAAGAAATATCCTAAAGAGTAGGGATGTATTATCACCAGTTTGAAGTCTCTTAACACATCAAATAAGTTATCTCAACATCCCTCTGGTGTAGTAAATGTAATGGAAAATGTAATCCTCTATACCTCATGTCCCAAATTATGTTTGAGGTTTCATGAATGGAAAAAGTGAGTTTATCTTGAATCAAATTTGGATGATGAAAATGATTAAAAAACATTGATAGCTCCTCATATGACATATGGGTCACCTGTAACTGGAAATAATAAAAAAATCATTTTGAGACATCCTTATCGATGACCACTCTGGCCTTGATGGTAACTACATCTATAGTCATTATCTTCCATCTATCCCTAAAGATGTGTGTTATATCATGTTTTCCTCTTCCTACACCATCCCCCACTATTGTAGTAGACTCAACTAACTCTATGAAAAGTTGGGATCTAAAATGAACCAGAAACCACTCAGTTATAGTTGAAGAATTTTGGGAACTCTTTCTTATTATGTCCATGAACTCTTCAAGTAAAATCACCTATTCTTTTCATATTGGTATGGTTTTGACTGTAATGAACCAAAAATTTATAAATTTTTCCATTTTTATATGAATAAATTTATTAATATTTAATGTTTTTATAGAAAAAACATGATGTAATTTGGTTATTTTTTTCAATATAATTAATCATAAAACTATTTATAAAATATATATTTTATAGTAACCATTAAGATTAGAATATTAAGGATTAAGAATAATTGAAATTGAAAAAGAGATAATAAGCAATGGCCTCAAATATTTGGATCAGACCCGATGAAGAAAATGTATCTAAGTAACCAAATGAGATGGAATCATTAGGGTATTCAATTAACTAATCCCAATATAATAATGATCAATTGAAAAATGAACTAAACCATTAATGGGAGAATATCAATCCTATCGAGATCATAGCCAAAACCATGTTTGCTGAACCACCCTAAGAAATCCTCAACTTCGAAAACCATACTCTTATGGTGCACATTGGTGTAATATTTTGTTATATATATTGTCAAAACCTCCTACATCCAAGATACCAAAATTATGGGTGGGAGATAATAGATCCCAAGTTCACCCTCTAGTTGGCCTTAGGTTATTGAATTCACCTAGGGAATAAAATTCTCCCAAATACGAGGCATTAACCTCTATAAATAAAATAGTAATAGAATATAAGATTAAAAACCACCAAAAAATCTAGTAGATATTATAAAATTAAACACAAATACCTACCCACAATGTGTGAATAAAAATAAACTAATACATTTAAAATTATCCCAATAAACCAAAAGTCCAGTATATAGAGTTGACTCAATAGAAACTCCACCAAAATATATTAATTCCCTACATGGTCCCCAAATACCTCCAAAAACCTAAAAATTGTTTTGTATAAATATTTTCTTATATTAGTATAATCATTAGGAATATCCAGGGTCTCACGTTCACATCTGAAAATAGAAAAATAAAGTTGAAGTAAACAAATAATAGAACCAAAATAAACCAAAAAGGGTCAACTAACTAATACTAACCTCAATATGGCTCACTCACTAAGTATAACCTTCATTATAGTTTTATATAGTTGTGATCATAATAAATAAAGGAAGTTATCAATCACTTCCCCATACATTCTCCTATCTCGCAACCCAATATCATATATTTCGTGCTCCCATCCCTTACATACATATATCATCATATCAAATTACATACAATCTATCTCTATTAGGGTTTAGGACACCTCCTTGTGGAACCATACGTGTTTTACATGTATTATTACATTGTTTAAGGCACATTTTCTACTAAATAGAAATAATGGATTTAAAAGTCTAGTATGTTTTAAAGATTAGGTACATGATTAAGAAACATGAAACATGAATAAAACCTATTTTTATTAATCTCCATAGTTAGATACTAAATCCCTTAATGCTCTTACAACATCATATGATGACTTGGGAACTATATAGGCAAAAGGGATAAGCTAAAAATGAATGTAAGGGAAATAAAATGGGAAAGAAATAAAACACACGAGTTAGAAGGAACAACATGAAACTATAAAATGAACATCTCATGAATAAAAATAAGGAATAATAACATATATAACATGGAATCATATGATAGTGTCAATATATTAATGTTGAAGAAACATATATATTGTCATAAACATGAGTCAGTGCTAACTTCAAAGACTGTAGCACATGGTAGACAGAGTCCTATAATGGTTTAGGATTACTACCTAATTCCATACATGAAGTATCCTAAGACTGGAACATTACCTATTGTATTAGAAAGATATATGGATGCACCAATAATACAATGTGCATAATTATGTTTTCTACATAAATAATCAAATATATGGAATAAACATTAGGTTTACCCATGGAAAGAAATATTTTTATAACCATTCCATAAGGCATAAACATAGGTAATACCGTAATGGTATCCATGAAATAAGTAATTTAAATCATCCATGGTGATTTATAATGATAAAAATAATATATCATGAATAATAAAGTCCAACTAATGTGAAATATTTATAAATTGTGGTTATGTATCTTTTGAAATGTCACACTTTAGCATTGTTTTAATGAAAATAATAAAAGAATAATTAATTCCATGGAACAACAATTGAACTAAAATACTTTATCATGATAAAGATATTAATTTCAGATAAATATTGATGGATTAAAATAGTTTATGAAGTGTACTTGAAAATGGGTAAGAAACAATGAAGTTCCCATTAATAGGGTTTCTGTATCTAGAGGAAATAAAAAGGTATCCTTCTCAAAAAAGTAATTACCCATAAAAAACTATGAATTGGAAAAAATACATATTTACAATATTTTTAATCATAATTCAATATAATTATAGAAGAATAATTTAATGATAAATTCTTGAAAAGATAGAGAACCTATAACTAAAAGAATATGTGGAGGTTTGGAGAGATCTATTACATTATGTCCGAATGCATTCTACAGATGCACATAATGTCCTGTATAAACAAATTAGATTCATTAAATTCTATTTCCGAAACTAAAAAAATATATTTTATTTATTAAAATTTTCTTGAGTTGATTTAAAAACATTTTGATGAGTAATAAGGTTAAATTACATAATTCTAGTAGTGTTTGATTCGTGGTTCCGTGGTCAGTTCACATGTGTATAATTCTATAAGTTCTTGTTTAATGGAAAGATTATTAAATAATTTAAATTATATTTTACTCATATGATTATAATAATTTTAAATGGTCTCATATATCATTTTTTCAAACATGAGGATTATTCATTTGACAAAACACGAATGTTAAATTCTTAGTTTATTGTAGTGGTTTTCATACCATAACTCATTAGTTCAAATTTATTTAATTTCCTATCCACATAATAATTACATAACATCAAATATGTTATATTATATTTCTTATAATTTTATTTATCTATAATAATTGTTTTTTGACCAGTCTTGATGGTAGTAATGGAAAATGAATAATCATTATCCATGGAGATACTTACACTCCATAATTTGGACAGTGGTTTACATTACATGAATAATAGGAGATGAAAAAATGTATGTATAGAAGAAATTGTAATGATATTGTAGAATAAATAATGAAATTAAAAGTGGTAGTTTGAAAATGTAACCTCTTGAATATCACATCCTTGATGGGCCCCTTCAAGAACATTGAATTGGTATTTTTGTGAGACCAGAATCACATATAAATGTTGAGAGTAGGGAAGATAGTGTTTCTAGACATTTATAATTATTAATGTCTTATAATATGTGAGGACAATGGGTAGTGAGGCATGGTATCTATACCGGTATAAGAGGGGTGTTTCTAGAATATATCAAAAATATTAAAATATAATAATACTATTGTAGATACAAATGAATCATATTGGACTATAAATGAATTTGAGATGAAATTATAGATCGTATATTATCCCATTTGGTGTTATTTAATATTTTTTTATTAAATAATTTAATAAAATATTATTCCCAAAAAATATCATTATTGACATATTTAGAAGTATTCATTACTTTGACTTTAAAGTATTTGAGAAAACATGTAAAATTCAAAAATAAACCCATATTATATTTAAAATGTCAATGTATTCTATATAATGCATGGATAAACTTTAATATCACAAATTATATTTATATTAATATTTTTCATATCATTGTATTTATTTTTCCATTAATTTAGTAATTACAACATCATTTTAGTACAATCATTTAAGATAATTATTTATTCCCAGAAATTTAAAAAAAATTATAATGGTAAATATTTTAGATTTCAAAATATTATTTATGGATAAACATACATATTTGATAACCACATATTAGAAAAATGTTGTTATTAAAAAAGTGTGTGATATGTTTTACTCTTCATTGACTAAAATTATACAAAGGTCATAATCTCAGCTAAGTGGTCCTAAATGGTCATTTAACTGAAGCCTTTATGTTCCTGGAAGAAAATAAAATTACCAATAAATTTTATAAAATATTTGGGGCCATTAAATAGTTCTTAGTACTTTATTTTTAAATTAAATTACCAAATGTACACATTGCCATGGTAATACAATTACTACTCTTAGTATTAAATATTTTTGAAAATAAAAGGGTTCTATTTGATAAATTTGAAACTTATAATTTTTTTTATATGTGTTTCATTTTATGAAGATAAAAAAATGTATTTTCTATAATTTAATATGTTTTTAAATAAGAAAAACACAATGAAAAACTATTTTTTTTGAAAAATGCATTTTTAGGTTTACAATATTTTTTAAATAAATTCATTTATAAAAATAATTTAATACACCAAAATTTTATAATTTTTAATAAAAATTATCTACTAATAGATTAAAACTATTCCAAAATAGAAATTTACTCTGTAAAATTTTTAAATAAAAATACAGGCTTAAATGTAAATTAGTATTTTTCACAATTCATTAATGTTTCAAGGAATTTAGAAATTTTTTGAAATTCATTCTAAGAAATAATTGAAATTATGAGTTCAAAAATGATTTTTATTTTATCAAATAAATTTTATAAATGTTTAAAAATTGATTATAATTATTTTCACATAGAATGAATGAAATTAAGTTTTTTAAGAAAACTTTTTTTCTAGAATAAAATAAATTAACTAAAAAATATATTTTTCATAACTAATTATTATTAAATAAAATATTTAATAATATTTTTATTCATATTATTATCAGCCAATTAATTGTGTTTGTTATATATACTAGTTTAATATAATAAAATTTTAATAGTATATAACAATCCCATTAAACTTTTTTTTGTGTGTAACTCAAACTATCGATGAAATAAAATTATTTATAGTGGGATATTTAATAAAAAACCAGGGGTGTTACATTCATACCCCTTATGAAATTACTCCCTTGAAATTTCATTTTATATACTAAGGTTAAAATAAGTTATGGTACTTCTCCTTTCTCCATTATCATGGTTCCAATGTCACCTATTTGTTTTTGTGGTTCCTCCATAATACTTTTACCATGTGAATGGTCTTGCTGCATTGAAAATTATATCTATGATCCAAAATATTCACCAGTTACTCTTCATAATAGAGATAATTTTCAATATTTACCATCTTTAAATTCAAAACATGAGTGGTATCTTGTATTTACATCCTTGTGAGGGATACGTGAAATACACCATGTACCTTAGACTTAGTTGGTGGAAGTGCGAGTTGATATATGACAACTCTAATGTGATCAAAAATATTAATGGTGTGGATTTTCATGGGAATTATCTTTCACTTATTTCCAAATATCATGACTCTCCACCATGGTGATATGCGGGGGAATACCTAATCTCCAATGTCAAACTCTATGTCTCATCGATGATTGTTTCTATTCATCTTCTCTCATCAATGGGCAGACCTAATGTTCTGTAAAATCTTATTCACCATTTCTACCATCTCTTCAAACACTTAATGTCATAATATCTTATTTTCTTTTACATAATACTATCATGTATGTGTTTTATATATCATCCCATAAAGGTATTTTTATGGGGACATCTGTATTCTTGAATGGAAACAATTATTGTAAAAGAACTCAACCATTGGAAGATACTGAACACATCCTACTTCATATTCCATTTAAAAATATCAAAAAATTCTTATAGTTTTTGAATTGTTTGTAATTTTGGCTATTAGTTTGAGGATGATAATCTATACTGATGTTCAACATGTTTTTTTTATCTTGTGGAAAATTTTATATAACATGGAGGTAAGTCTAAACTCTTGATTAGATATAATCAACAACGTCACCAATTATATGATTTATATTGGTTTAATTTTATAGAGTGAGAAGTCCTCTATAATTTAATTAAAGTGAGTGATATTTATATGATGATCCACAACAACCCATAAAACAATATTTCTTAGGAATGTCTTTGAAAGTATAGTGACAATGTCTATGGTGACATTTTCCCATTTCCATGTATGTACATGAAATTATTTCATCAT
Organism: Viscum album; assembly: GCA_963277665.1. NCBI lineage: Eukaryota > Viridiplantae > Streptophyta > Magnoliopsida > Santalales > Viscaceae > Viscum > Viscum album. Next base: position 1,756,711,522 of record OY728120.1, on the reverse strand, counting down.
ACCATTTTAGTTTTTTATTTCATACATCACTTTTTGACATACCAGACACTTTCATGTATATTAAAGGATATTCTTCTTCATATTGTCCCACCAATAGTGCTCTTCGAAATCTAGATACATCTTGGTTCTCCCTTGGTGGATGGAGAAAGTAAAACTATATGAATAATTAAAAAAATATCTCTTTATCAAAATATTTGATGATACACATAGTCATGGCGAAAATCTTATGACGTCTTCCTCATCAATTTTGAACTCTGAGGATATTCCATTTTAGATAGACATCACCAATATCTGAATTTCACCATAATTTAATTGCGAATACATTATCTTCTACAAAAGGTATTTTTGAGGAATAATTTGAGAAAAGAATTATTATATTCCTTCTGTTATGATTCCCTTATAGATCATTTTTTATGTCTTAGAAGATTAGATTCTCTCAATTCTCATTATTTAAAAAGCTATAGGATCCTTTCAACTGATATCATCTAAAACTTTATTATACTTACCATGGTGGTAGTGGATTGAGTTTTTATAATCCTTGGTGATATATCACTATATTTTCTTAATAATTTTAAGATATTTTTTGTGTGAATATATATTTGAAACACTTGGTATCATTATATATCTCAAACTTCTCCTTATATAGAAAATGCAGACATATTTTTAATGCAATGATCACATCCAAAAACTCCATATAATGTGTGGGATAGTTTTTTTGAAGAAATTTTATCTCCCATGATGAGTATGATATCAATTTAACATTTTTATTAGTACATATCTAAATCCATTATACATTGTATTTATTTATACCACAAAGAGTTATCTACTAGTGAGTTTTGTAAGAAATGGTGTAGTGAAATTCCACTTTTTCGACTCTTTAATGTAGTTAAAACATTCATTAGTCTAGAAATAATTACTCCGTTCTGATTAATATTTGTTAACGGTTTTGAAAATCATGATAAATATTTCACAAATCATCAGTAATAATCATCTAGACTAAGGAAACTATGAATCTCTATTAAAGATGATGGTATGGACCACTTCTCAATTTCTATTATCTTATAAGGGTCTAGAGATATTAATTTTTTGGTCATAATGTTCCCCAATATTGATACATTTTCCATTAATAACTCAAAATTATTGTACTTTTCATATAGTTTCTCCATTTACAAATTCATTTTCATATTATTCATATTCCCAACATGCTCCCCTATTCCCATTGATCATATCAAAATAAAATCTATAAATACTACAAAAGATTTTTTAAGGTAATCTCTAAATAAAATATTCCTTAAGTCCATCGAAATTTTGTGTGAATTAGTGAGTCCAAAGGGGATCATAATTAACTCATAGTTTCCATACTTCATTTGAAAAGTTTTTTGGGGAATTTCTTCCTTATTAACTTTTATTTAGTGATATCTTGACTGAAGGTCCACTTTAGAGAAATAATTTTTTCCACATAGTTGATTGAAAAAATAATATATCTGTGTCATGGGATACTTTATATTTATTGGGATTTTGTTTAGTTCATGATAATTATTTCATAGGCCCAAGATTCAACATTATTCATTATGAAGTGGACCGGTGCACCCCACGGTGAATCACCAGGTCAAATAAAACTGTTTTCTAGAGTCTCTGGTAAATTATTCATCAATTACACCAACTCAAAGGTGGAAATACTATAAGGATTCTTTGATATGGGTTGATATCCAGGTATAAGTTCAATTCAAAAGTTAACCTCTCAGTTTGAAAGAAGACTGGGAAATTATTCATGAAACACATTAGTGTTGTCCTTCATAAAGGGAATTTCTTCAAGCATGATCCTCTCCATTTTCTCAATCATCTGAGCTATATATTCTTGTGCATAATGAAATAATATCCAAAAATGATTTGATGATTCTGATTGAGATTCATCCTCTTCATTCACATGTAAAAAATTTGTGGATGCCTCAGAATGGGTGATCTCCCTCTCCTGACAGTTCATGTTATATTTGAATAAAATTAATAATTCATGCCTGATATGATTTCATACTCCACCAAACGAAGTAAAATGGAATTTATAGGAGTTTAAATCTATAAAAATTGATTGGGGAAGTGTTATATACTTTAGATTCAATAATTTCCCCATTTTTTATTCTCACATATAATTCGACATCCATATTTTGTGGCGGTGATTAAATAGATCTATGAAAATTCAATGATATGAAAAAATGCTTATAACCATAATAGAAAAGTTTAGTTTCTATTCTTTAATAAATAACCAGTATACCTCTCACCGCATCATTTCTATCCCCCACCTTAGTAGTAGTAATAGAATATTCTCGTCCGTATTATATTTGATATTGTTATCATTTATTGTCTCTAACAACTCTTGTCTTATAGAATTGCCTCCCATAATTACCATATTCCTTATAGTTGAAACACTATACATTAGGCTAATCATTTATCTAAACTGTCCTTTCTTATTAATAATTAGTGGGATTATACATATACTTTTGGAAAATATTATCAAAATTATCTTCTCATTAACATTTTAATAACATCCCGATTACCTTTAGGCAATTCCTTAGATGCTTCATCCATCACTTTTGGCATGTGAGATGTTAGGTTTTTTTCATCCATGGGATTTATCTATTAATCCTCCAATATTAAACTATATTCTCCTCTTTTTCTCTCTAATCCCATGATACCACTAAGAGTCTCTAGTTTCCCTCTCAACCTTAAGAGTACATCAAAAAATATTCTCATAGAATTGGAATTCTGGAATCACCAATGATTTTCATAGATTTAGCTTTAATCTAATAAATAATCTATCTGCCTTATCCATTGTATTCAGGAAAAAGAATTAGGAAAATCATGAAATACTTTTATTATTTTCCTCATATTCTTTGATACCTTCATCTTCCACTTACTTCAGCCCAAGGAGCTCCCCACCATACTAAGACCGAGAGATTGTCGAATATATTTATTGAAAAGTATTTTTAAAGAGCATTCCAAACCCATGGGATAAATTTCCTCTGTATAATTCTTCATCATCATCATTTCTTTGCAACTAATTAGCTTTCATATCAAAATGATAGACTTCCAAAATTACATTCAATTCTTATAAGAACTAGATTACAGAGAATTTCTTCTCAATTTTTTTAATCCATTTTACTAGGATGAGGGGATCAGAATATCCACTAAATATTGGTTTCTATTGAAGAATAAAGGATTCGACCACAACATGGTATTTATTTGGATAATTAGGGAATTACACACCATTTATGTTATTATTCATTACACAAGAAATTTGATCAGGTACTGTTATAACGTTCTTATTTCTGGTTCCCTTTTTATTTGGAATCTAATTGGAAGAGTCATCATATTGTCTATCACATTGGATATTGGAATGGGGTCTCAGATTTCATTCCATAATCTATAAATGAAAAATAAAATTATGGCATTTGAATACTTATCAAATGAAAATATAAAAATAATTCTACAAACATAGAAGGAATAAATTATAAATGAAAATTATATCCTAATATATGATTCATTATGATTAAATCTAGGTTATCAAGGGTGATATAATTATTCTTGGGGTTCTTATAAATGTTTTCTAGTCATATTACCCACAAATTAATAAAATATACTCTGATACCCACAATGTATTTCTAGAATTATTTTTAGTGGACCATAATTGATTACTGTCAGGGCATTCCATAGGTTCCGACCACACTTAGGATGGACACACCACCATTCCCAGTGATAGCCCTATCCTCATGAGGCCCTTAGGGGGAAATCCAAGATTTTCCAACACTCACACATGATAGTTCCCATGTATCGAATTAATTTATTTTCCTTATGTACCCAAAATCACTAACCAATCATTTTACTCATATTATTACATGATTTTAGTCAAAATTATTCATTAAATTCAAACCTATGATAAAAATTTCTACTGTTAGGTGAAGACTAGGTATATAATTAAGAATCATGAAACTAGTATAAAACATCTTTTAATTAATCTCTATAATGAAATACTAAATACCTTTCATCTCCTACAACTTCATAGTATGACCTAGGGAAAACATTGAAAAAAGTGATGATCTAAAAATCACAGTATGAGAATAAACATTGGACTGAATCATAGAACACGAGATAGAAGGAGTAACATGATAACATAAAAGGCATGGCTCATGAATAAACATATGGAAGAATAAAATATAAGGAATATAATCATATGAACATTACAACATATAAATTTTGTAGAAACTTTTAAAATTCCATAAACATTATTAAAGTCTAATTTCCAAGACAATATCACATGGTGGACAGTTCCCGAAATAGATAATGTTTACTCCCAAATCATATACATTACATCGCATTAGACTGAAAAAATACCCAATTAATTGAAGCATTATCTGGTTGTGCCCATCATTATTTGAACATGAATATGTGGTCCACATAAGGAATCAAAAATAATGTATAAACATAAGTTCAACCCATGGAAATAAATGGGGTATGTAATCATGTCATATGGAATAACCGAAGGGTGTATCATAATGGTATCCATGAAATAAGGAATTTAAATATTTCATGGAAATTAATAAAGGAAATATATGAATATATCATGAATGATGAAGTATAATTGATCTGAATACACTAAAAAGAGTGGTTGTGTTACTTCTTTAATGGTTCACTTAATCGTAATTTTAATGAAATTAATAAACACATTTTAAAGAGAATAAACGAATAATTATTTCCATAAAATTAGAAATTGAATAAAATAGTTTTTAATGATAAATTTAGATATTTTTGATAAATATTGAAAGATTATAATAGTTTATGGAGGATACTTGAATATGGTTAATAAACTTAAAAGTTTTCTCTAATCAGGTTTGTGTATCGAGAGGAATTGATAAGGGAACCTTTTAGTTCATGAAATTCCCCATCAATGATATTTCAATTGATCTACATAAATAAATTAGGTGGATAAAAATTGAATATCTGATAATTATATAAAAATAATTATGTGATAAATTTATGCCAAGATAAATAATGTGTATCCCAAAGGAAACATAGAGGTTCATAGAGATCTCATACCTTTTGTCTGAAGAAATTATTCACTTTCACTTAATGTCCTAGATAATAAAATTATAATAATTAATAAGATAATTCATAACCACATCCAAAATTATTTTATTGATTTAAATTTTATTAATTTAATTTATTGTCATTTCAATGAGTTATAATTTTCCAATTCATCATTCTAGGGGTGTTCGTTTCATGGGTTCATGGTCTGTTCATGTGTGTATAATTATGGAAGTTCTTATCGAATGAGAATACTATTCCAGAATAGAAATTAAATCATTTTCATACCCTTAAATAGTTTTAAATGGTACCATAGATCATTTTATTTTTTGAAATGAGGATTATTCATTTGATAAAATGTTAATGTTAAATGTTTACTTTATTTCAGTGGTCCTTCTAACCATCACACATTTACTTAATGTATTTTATATAATGACTATATATAAGTTCCAAAAAATGTAATAAACTATAATATTAATATAAAAATCTTATTTAACAATAATAATAGTTTTATGAACATCCTTTAATGTGGTAATTTAAAACAACTCATTTTCCTTAGAGATGATCAGTAGCCATAATTTGGACAATGGTTTCCATTCATTGAATTAGAGGGGATAATAAAAAGGTATAGATAGAAGATATTATATTTGAAATATAACATTATGTGAATGATATATTTCAAAAGAACATGAAAATGGGAAGAGTTTATATTATCATTTTTGGAAGTCATTGTCAATGCTTAAGGTAATATAATGTGTGGGGAGAGAGGGTGGTGAGGGGTGGTATTTATATTGTGGTGAGAGGGGTGTTTTTGGAATTTCTCAAGAATTAAAATATAAGCCTATTGCAGAGCCAAATTATATCCAATGGAATGTAAATGAAAAGTGGTGATATTTAATACCATATATTATATAATTTTTAATTATTTTTTATTTTTTATATTTTAATAATTTAATAAAATATTGATCCTATAAAATATCGTTATTGTCAAACTTATAACTATTTGTTACTTTGACATTAAACTCATCAATAAAATAAGCCAAATTAGAACCAAATATTTTATGATATCAAAAATATATTATATTAATTTATAGAATTGTTTTTATCAACTTGAAAATCTCAAATTATATTTATTTTAAAATTTTTAATATCATTTATTTTGTTTTTCTTTTAATTTAATAATCATTGCATCATCATTTTATAAGGGTATAAGATAAATATTTCATACTTAAATATTATAAATAAATTATCATGATTAATATAAATATTTTTAATTCCAAAATACTATTTATGGTAAAAAATGTCTTCTATATAACCACATATTAAAAAATTTATATCTATTAAAAACACGAGTGGGACATGCATTAATTTTCATGAAAAAGTACTATAAAGGTCATAACATCACCCAAGTACACATAAAAGGTCATATAACTGAGAAAAATATTATTATGGACAAAATTAACTAATCCAATAAATTTTAAGAATGTTCTAAGGTCCTTTAATTATTCATATTATTTTATTTTTAACCTAAATTAGTTGATTTACTCATCACTTTGGAAAAAAAACTTATTATTGTTATTATTCATTATGATGGAAAACTAAAGGGAAATATTTACTAAATTTGGAACTATTGATTTCAAATATGGATTTTTTTTTAAATTCCAAACTTGTAAGTGATAAAATTTAATTAAATATTAAACCATAAAAATTAATCAAAAATATTTTTTCAAAAATTATTCTTTTTAACTATAAATTATATTTATACTAAATTCCTGTAAAAAATAAATTTCAAAGACCTAAATTAGATTATTTTAATGGAATGGAAATAATAAAAGTTTAAAACAAATCCAAAATACAATTTAAATTTTTAATTCTTTAAATGAAAATACAATTTTTAATTTAAATCAATATTTTTCACTATTCATTGAAATTAAAAAAAATTAAGAAAATTTTAAAAAATTCATCATAAGAAATGTTTGACATGATGAATAATAAAATATTTTTTTTTTCAAATTAATTTTATAAAATATTTAAATTAAATTAAATTTCATTATTAAAAAGTGGTAAAATCAATTTTTTAAGGAATACTTTTTTTGAATAAATTGACTTTACTAAAAAAATAAGTTCTTATATCCTCGTAATTAATTAATATATATATATATATATATTTAATAGTATTATTATTTATATTAATTAAATCCAATCAAATGTCTATATTATAATAGTCATGTTAAAATAATAATATCTTAATAGTATATCATGGATCTTTTAAGCACAAGGATGTGTGTAACACAAGCTACCTAAGATATCAAATTATATAAAGGGAAATATTTTACTTAAAATTATTGGCTGTAACATTACCTACATGATCAAACTAAAAATGGTTTAGTTTCTAGTTCTAATGTTATGAATAATTACATCAGGTTTCATATAACTTGAAAACACATGGGCCATCGCAACACATCACATTGTATCCCACCCGTAGACACATGGTACCCCACATCACATCACATATCACACCATCAAATTACTAGAGATGTATGGTATCATGGATGTGATGTAAATCATCCATGTTCCATCCTTCTACCATGTAGTACCCCCACTACATTTCATGTCTCACAACATCTCACCACATCTCCTCGCCTCACACCTCACCAAAAAGAACATAGACCATAACTAATTAAGGAAGAGAGGAGAATAGGGTGTAGTTATCAATCTATATCATAGCCACGCAAGATGTTGGGGAAGAACCCTAGAACCTTGAAGCATTTATAATAGTAATATTTATGAAACTGAGGTGGGGAATGTATAGAAATAACATAAAGTATAATATATGTAGATATCCCATAACAACTAACCTATTATTTCACATAATCTACACTAGCACACACCACATCACACCCTACACCAAAAATAAACTACCACAACCTTTCCCGCCACTATAAGAAAAATGACTCAACCATCACCCACCTAATTAAATCCACACAAACACAATTTTAATTAAAGGTTTCATCACCTATATTAATTAGATATTTCATTTCAAATTTTCATAACCTTTAATTTATCTAGTTCATTTAATCCATAGAAACATAAAAACTATGATTCCATTATATTCATTTAAAAACCCATTGAATTATTTAAATTTTTATATAGTATTCCATTGATATCACAAAAACTCGAAAAAAAACATTCCAAAATATCCAAAACCATGTCAATCATTATCATATCACCTCATAAACCAAGCCACCTCATTATAAAAACCTTGAATCACAACCACAGAGAAACCACAACCAATGTGCACCAAAACCATTACACACCCAACCATTATTAACACCACTACTATGAAGCGCGTCACACCCACAACCTCATCACCCAATGTCATCGTATGTTATATCTTCCATGTATCACACCATTATGCACTACAATCACACCATAGAGTACAACAAAACATCAATGCTAAACAACCCCAACATCATATCCCCATACATCAAACAACCCAACTGGTCACCATCTCTACCACACAATGGCCCACATTAAAAAAATCAACATAACAAAGAAAACACACACAATAATAACACAACTCATCTTTCACTATTAATAAATGTATTTTAGTAAATTACTTATTTTTTTCATGGGTATTACAACACAAACCCGATTCCATGGGAGCCAATTATTAACTAGGAATACCTTATGTGAACTTTTATTCATGGTGTGATAAATAATCAATACAACAAGGGTCATCACAAAATATCAACTATAGTGCAAACAATGCTACAAATAACCGCTATTTTTCGTATTGGAAACAAGAATTCTCAATATCAATAAGAAAATATTTTGGAGTAGTGACGATATTGATATCTCCCCTGATCTATCCATTTTAGTTTTGAAAATAAATTATATTTATTATGTCAGCATTTCTTATTTCCCCAATCGAAAGTAAAATCCTACAGATCTCACATATAGCATATAAAAATGTGAGAATGAGGATCCCCTACAACACCAAAAAAACCCTTTGATCTTACGACGCACCACATAGAGAATAATGAAATCTTTCAAACCACAACCACACATGGATATGATGGATTAAACTACACCTAATCAATTTTTATAAAAAAAATCATCCACAAAATCTCCCCAAACTGAATCCCCACCAGTACAATAGATCCCCATAATAAGAACAGAAGAAAACATCCAAAAAATGGAGAAGGTATTACCATTGATGGGACACAAGAATCAATGGAACCCATCATCAAATTAGGTGGAAGTGGGGAGTAGAGATCCCCTAAACACACTAGTATTTACCAACAAGGAGAGAGGAAATTAATGTTGAATAGAAGGGATTTGTTAATCCTAATTTTGATAAACCCATTTTATCTCTTCCAAATTGACTCCGTGAATTTCATATTTATGACTTTAATTCTAGAGGGTATATGGTATACTATATGTGCTTCCATTTTCATCACAATTATCTAAAAACATTGACTTGTACTAAAATTCATGTTTCTACATCATAAATTAATTACACATCATGAATTACCCTTTTATAATGTGAATTTGTTTCTTAATTTACACATAAGAAAAGATAAATCCATAAACCAATGTGTCTACACAAGCCGTGAACTACATACTCATAATTTTAATTCAGTTCATGTCCTAAATGGCGTATTATAGTACTCTTGTAGCTCTATCTCCACTGAACCTCCATGTCCCACCTATGAAAAACCTCCAACACCTAATGTGGATAATTAATGAGATTGGAAGGCGTATACCATTATATTATAAACTTCTCAGATTATTCTCACCCTCGTGAATCAAAACCAGGCATGAAAAAAGAAGGGGTCAGAATAACTACCCCATGAGATAACTCTTAGGGATCTTGTAACATCCCATCACTAACACCACCAAAACAAGCCAAAACAAAATGCCCACAATATATCCCACACAACCATTTCACTAAAAAACCACATTAGAAACTCTCACTAGGCATAACAATAAACATCAAATTAATCAAATCATCTTCTTTATAGACCAAACCAACAACTATCACAGTTAGCAGATGATACTACACCAACCGAACACAAAAATTATAGAATTCCATCATCTGTGTCAAGATATTATACACTTTGGGAAACACTGAATTTTTTTTAGAGTTTCAGTAACATAAAGGTAAACCAGGTCCATATTGGGATTTAGGACCTCCCCATTTAATATTTATTAATATTTATCAAAAATCACAATTCTAAAAAACCAAGGAAATAAAACATCTTAAAAAACATATGATTCAAACATCACATCATTAACCCAATTATAGCATTGCAAAATCAAAATAGATCAAACTATAGGGAAGACATATGTGTCTCTCTCTCTCTCTCTCCGAAGTAATCTCCAATAGGCCATCATACATACAATTCATATGAACTAAAGGGATGTTTCATTTAGGAAACAAATTCATTTGATGATAATCGATCTCTACTTTCCACTCCCTGAATTTCTTTTCAATATCAATACCAAACACTCTATAGTAAATTACATCTGAGTCCTTCTTAAGATAATAAAAAATTTTGGACTTGTGGAAAACATCTTGGAACCTATCCAACCTCCCTGGAAGAGCTAACTGATATTATATCTCTCCAACATTCCCCAAAAACTCAAATGTCATAATGATCTAGGGATAAATATTACTCCCCTTGGAAAAGCTCGGATGCCCACATCGAGTAGATACTCTCAAGAATAAATGTTCTCAATCCCTAAACTCCAGGGTCATGTACCTATGATTATCATTGGCCTTTGGATGGTCATGTTCTTCCCTCATCCACTCTTATATGAACAAGACATTCTATGTTGTTCTTTTCCCCACATCATGAAAATGAACTAATGACTCTCCATCCCTTGTCCAATACAACGGAGAAAGGGATGGTCACCCATAAAACACTTAAAATATACTTATAACAATGGATGAGTGATAGCCATTGTTTAATGAAAACATTACCAAATTATGGTTCCTTATCCTTGATTCTCCAAAGTTCATTATCTAAGCTCTCATCAAATACTCCAATGTATGACTCGTCTACTCTATCTTCCCATATATCTGAAGGTAGAAATCTATTCTTAGTTAAAACAAAGATACAAATCCATTCTAAAATTCCATCCATAATTTTGAGCTAAAATTTATACCACAATGATATATTATGTTTGTTGGTACCCTTGAATCCATACCAAATATTCAACATATCACCTCACCCAAAAATCTATAGTACTCGACTCACTAATCACTAAAATGTGGGATGATTTTCTCAGCCAGTCCACTTCCACCCAAAATGAATTACAAACACCTTGTGCTAGAGGAATCCCAGTGATGATATCCATTTAGATGAACCCCCATTTCAACTTGGTAAAATAAAAGGATTGAAACAAACATCCCAAAACACGGTTCTCCACTTTCACCTACAAAAAACGACATAATTTTCCCAAACACCACCACTAACCATTACATTCCCATACACCAAATCTATCTCCTCAAACAAAATTAAATATTATTAAAACTGTGATACACCACTATATGTGAGCTATGGAACTCAAAGAGAACCTCCTCATTCACTTCCAATGAATCAAACATCCTCCCCTAATATTACATTTGGTTCAAACCATCCTTTGACAGACCTTTAAGAACATCACCAAGATGGAATGGTCACACATAAACTCCACCAATGAATCTCCCCATAGAAACTCCATCACCTTATGCATCAAGGATGACTCCACATTCATCTGAAAAATACAACCATGGTCAATTATCTCTCCAATTTCAAGACACATCATGGAAAGATCTTATATCTCTCTCTAAATATTGATTGATTTCCAAACCAAATCCCCTAGAGAATTTAGAATTAAGGAATTGGAAATAATATTCCCCTTCCATGTGGTGTAAGGTATATCAAAATTGTAATCTATAAGAAAAATTATCCACATATTTTATAAAACAATTAGATCCTGCTGTTAGAAAACAAATTTTAGGAACTTTTGGTAAATTAAACCCATAAAGTGATCTGTGATGAGGTAATTACCCCACATCCTCTATGAAAACAGAACTACTAATAACTATAGACCATGTGTTTAATAGTGATAATCATGGGGATGTAACTCCCTAGACCCATAAAAACCACTTCCCTCTACTATATGAACACAAATCCCAATCCAAAATTGGAAGATTCCTTTAAAAACATAAAAAACACCCCCCCTTAGGAAACAAATGCATTAGAGAACTCTCTACGCCCCCATTAGATAATAGAATGCATTCTGGATAATAATAATTACACACAAAGACCTTATCTTTTCAATCTGAATCCATCAAAAGGGATGAAACCTGGTATAAATATAGCTAGAAAGAGAATGAAAACAGTGAACACCAACAACGTTCTAGGGTTATTACTATGAAACAACTACATCAGCCTTTAATGGTACCACAACCACACCATGATGTGGAACCGCACTCCCATGAAAACAAACCTCTCACATCCAGAACTCTCACATTGATAAAATACCATGATGATAGGGATATTGAAGGACATGAAAATTTTCTCTAAGATGATTAGAATTCTGTTTATCTATACTTGTGTAGATCAAATCATCATTAACAAACATGAATAAAAAATGTTCCTGTTAGTCATAAAATTTAATGTCCATAGTAGCTATAAATATAGCTTGTTCATTCTTGGAATTAAATGGAAATTCCACACACTCAAAGTGTACATACCTGGACCTGACAGAAGCCTTCCAACATCTTAATCCTTTACCCATGTGTGGGAATATAATGACTATAATTAGATCATTAAAACCCACGATCACATCTTAATCATCCAAACATATCATCAATCTATGAAATAGGTTAATGAATATTAACCATTACATAATTCATGCTTTGTTAGTATATGAACAACCTTATTCTACTGTCCACCTTATTGGAGAAGAATATAGAAGAATCCCATGGAGACATATTGGGTTTGACTAAATCCCTCTAAATCTAATGATCCACTTATAACTTCAACACTCCTAGCTCTAAAGGAGTCATTATATACGGATCCATTGAAATCAGAGATATTCACTACTACAACTCTATCCCAAACATGACATCCTATTTAGTGGGGGGTGGGGTTACACCACTTCTTCATTGGGGTAAAATCCATTAAATCCTTCACAACACTAGTAACATCCCCTAGATAAATTTCCACTAACAACTATATCGATTGAGAAAAAAAAGAGGATCCACTTTCATGACACCTATCTCACAAACTTTCTCACCAACACTACTTGTTAGACCTCAAAATCATAAAATGAGGCTTTACATAGAAAAATTCAATGAATGAAGGCGTGGCATACATCCAATAAATTCCAAGGAGAACATCATATAGATATATCCAAAATTAGAGTAAATATCCCACAACATGGTGTTTCCCGATCATCAGTTTATATCCTTAGCACACATCAAACAAAATAGTCTACCCCCCAATTGGTGTAGATTACACTAGGGGAATTGGAATAACCTCCACATGAAGTCCCAAATATTGTGAAAAATCATGAAAAAGAATTATTTTTAATTTTTTAAATAAAAAAATCACAAACAATGGTGGATGAAAATCTAATCATACCTCAAACAGCTCTCAGCTCTAATAGAGTTGTAGGTTTAATGCATTCATCTTACCATGGAAAAATCTCTTTTATCATTTCTATCTTCCCCCATAAATATTCACTGTCTCGGGTCCCAAAACATGGGGTCTATCATGGGGCTTCCCTCCACTAACACCATCTTCTCTAGTTTATTGAGAAAACTCAGGTAGTCTAAACAGTTGAAACCACCTCATAGGGAACTGTTATTGCTGCTAGAAAGTGGCATGAATACCCACCTGAAGCTAGCCTTTTGAGTTTTTATAATCTAATCCTAAATGATACCTTAAAATCGTAAAAATAAGAAAATGGAAATCTTTTTGAAGGTCTTCAGAATCAACTAGTCCCAAAAAGAGAGAAATGATCTACCGCATCCGACTCCCCACTCATTGAAACCCTGACTCTCTAAACACCCATAGACCACTAACTAAACTCCTACCCTTAAAGACGCCATTTATATATATAATATTCTGTATTGAGTCCCAAGGAAATCATAAAATCAATAAACTCCACATTTTTATATACCTCTATGTACTTAGGTAGTGTAAACTCGGTGACTGCATAACTGATATCTAGGAATAAAGTCTCTCCATAAAATTAACTCTGGACTCATCAACATGGAAAAAACCCTGAAAAAATGTAATAGTTCCCTAAAACTGACACCCAAATGTCAACCAAAATCATCTACTCATGGCTACTGGGAAAACACATATGTTTTGTACCATTGATACTATCACAGAGCCAACTAATACTGTTGTCTGAAAGGGGCCATAACACCAACCAAAAACTGGTCTTCTTGAGATCTTATACACTAATCCTACAGGTGACACTATCTTCCATAAAAAACATGATAATTAAAGCTCTTTATGGTTTCATAAAATCTACCTACCCAAAAATTAAGAGAAATTATCTTCAACTCCTAACTTTATACTATTAGATACCCTATATTTCTAAACACCTACATACCACTACATAAATCCTAGCTCCTCGAGACTCCAATATAGACACTATCTCTAGGATTGGATATTAATGAAATAATAGACTCAATAACATCCACATTTTTCTATACATCCCGGTAAGTGTGGAGAGTAAATAAGGTGAATTCATACCTAATCACTAGGCACAAATAATCCTCAAGAAACTATGCTCTGCAATCTTCATTGAGAATAACATTTGGGATAAAATATAAGAGGTCATCAAACCAAATCTTAATATCTCAAACACTCATGATACCTTATTGAGGGTTGGGGAGATTCTATTGCTTGTAGACCCTCATCATTACTAACAAGAACACTTCTCAAAACTACCTCTAGATGTCTTCCCAAAACCCACCTTCCACCTTTTGGTCACCTAGAAAGTGTTTCCACGATCAAAGCATAGCTCCCCACTACTTACTAACATCCAAAGGTACCCATAAATCATCATATCATTTAATTAGACAAAAACTGATCACATGATCCACTAACCAGAGCATTATCTCCTCATATGATATGCTCACCTCACACTTTTCAAAATGATTATAATTAAAGGAATGAAAATAACTCTTCCATACATCATATTTAGCTACCAGTTTCTTACTTTGATGATAAAATGGATTATCTTACTAGACCGCATTTTAGGAACCCATCCTGAATGTTGAAAAACATCCATTATTGAAAATCATGGAGCACATCTGAATCCTTTCTGAATTGATTTTTATCAACATTTATTTACATAATTTCAATTTCCCTACATCATCTCATTTAAGAAACTAATAAAATAAACCATGATGCATGTTCCCCTCTTAGGAATATACCTTTCCAATTGGAAAATATCACTAGGGAAGTTGATAAGCTCATAGTGTGTGCCTTGGATCACGGAGGGCCTTAAAATCTAATGTCCTAATTGGTCTCCATGGAATATGTCATGTTAATAGATAAACTCATACTACTGCCCTTCTGAACCACAAAAACATCATATTTCCTAAATAAAAACTCCATCATATCTCTTTTTCATCTACTCTAATACCAATTTTTCATGACTACCTCCATCCAAATATACTTCTACGGTGGAAGAGAGAAAATGACCCCAAGTCCCACCACCAATGGGACCCAAGATGAAGACTAGCATCGAGGGTATAAAAACATCCCATATGGGAGAAATTATCCAGTATAATTAAAATAGGATTGGGATATAGGATAAAAAATCACAAACTTCACCAGAAGATAATATAAATGTAAACCCTAAACTATCTCATAATGCAAGATCATAAATAAATAGATATATATAAATTTCCCTAAATACACTAAATCATTGGTCTACGATGGTGACTCTACTGAAACACCCAAAAAAGATAGGAATGGAGACATAAATCCCCAATTTCCTCTAGAACTATAAAAAATAGTTTATATATGTTTTATGAGAATACATGCGTACTCAGAAAAAATAGACAAGGTATAAATTGCACATGTGAAAATGGGAAACTAATGTGCCAGTGAACAAACAACATAAATAATAAGATCCTAAAAATATAAACTATCTAATCCCAACCTCACCATGGATCAATCTCCAAATCACACAAACAATAATATAATATATATTAAATATCATAGTTAAGTAAGGAACCCCTCTTGGGATTCCCCATTAATTTTTCTCTCTCATACCCCAATGTAAAACATCCTATTCTACCATCCCTTCCATCACATCACATGATGTAATATCCATCTCTAATGTGGGTTTGGATATATCTGAAACCACCCCACCCATGGAAAGTCTAGCATCTGATGCTAGGAATAGGAATCAAAACATCACATCACAAATCATTTGAAAACACCTGATACATGACAACACATCACATCGCATCTTGCTTGTATACACCAAGGTTGTCACATCACATCTCCCTTCAACGCTTAACTCGGGAAGTAGAGTATTATGAACATGAAGGACACCAACCTCATTCCCTCCTAACATGTTTGACCCCAACCACATTTCACATCTCACCACATATCACCAAATCACACCTCATCCAAAAACACCTTGTCAGTCAATGATAAATATAGAGTAGAGAAGAGGGGGTATCCATCCATCTGTATCACCAGAAACCAAGATGTTTTAGAAAACACCCAGAACCCATAAACTCTGAGAGTAGGTAATGTAACTCCACTTGGGGTGTGGGGGTTCAAAGGGAAATTACATAAAATTCATGATATATTGGCATCCCACAATACCCATCTGATGGGTACTCATCAACTACACTAGTGCACACCACATCACCCACTTCACCACACATCAACTATCACAACTGATGCCACCACTATATAAAACACCACCCAACCAATACCCAAACAGTGCATTCCACACATACCAACATTCAATTATAGGTTTCTACATATATATATATATTCATTATCAATTTCATTTCACATTTATGTAAACATTCATTTATCCTATTTATTTAATCTATTTCCCCAAAGCAAAAACCATTCCATTATAATAATTTACAAACCAATTAATTTATTCGTATATGAATATTTTATTCCATTTATATCCAAAAAAACCATCAAAATAATTGTAGAATAGTCTAAACAATTTCAACCATTATTGTCATGACTCATCAACCAATACATGTTACTATAATAACGACACATCACAACCAAAACCAATATGCACAAAAACCAATATGAACCAAACCACTTTGAAAACTACCATCGCACACTACATTATATCGAAAACATCATCACCAAAAGTCTACACACTTCAATATCATCATGAATTAAACCACTGTACACAAAAAAAATGCATCATGAATACCCATGTAATATCTATTCCAACCTACCCCTGCATCATAGTTCCACACATCACACAAACCAATAGGTCACCACTATCACATCAAAACAACATGATACATAAGAAGAGACAAAACAATGACAATATAAATAGCAGTAATACAACCCAGATTTAATATTTAATTAGGGTATTTCATGATGTTACATTATTATTTTATGGGTATTTTTAAACAAACTAGATTCAAGGGGAAGCCAATTATTACACAGGTATACATTTAATAACTTTTCATCATGGGAAAAATAAATGAACAACCTAGAAAGGGTAACCACAAAATATCAAATATTGTGAAATCAAGGCTCTGGACTATCACTATTTATAATATTTGAAACAAGATTACTCAATATCATCAAAAAATATATAAAATGATTAAAGTATGAAATATCTACCCATACCCATGAATTTTGGATCTTCCAAATAATTATCTTTATTTTGTCAACCCTTTATATTCACCCAATTAAAATAAAAATATTGTAGATATCAGACATAGTAAATCAACTCGTGAGAGTGAGAAACTACTACCTTAAATGATTCTTTTCAATCTCACTATAGACTTGAGGGAAAATAAAGAATTCTTAAAAACCACAACCGCATAAGGAAACAATGGATCAGCCTACACCATATAAATGTTTATATAAAAACTTCCTGAAACACTCACCAAATCAAAAACACCCAACCATAGTAGATCCGTATAATAATAATGGAATAAAATAGTCAACAAATAGGGAAGGGGGTACCACTAATCACGAATAATAAATCACCGGAATCCCAGATTAATTTAAGAGGTAGCAGGGAAAAGATATCTCCCAAAAACACTAGGGTTCACCCAAATTGTGAGAGGAAGTGGATGTCAAATGGTATGGTTTATCCGATGCAATTCATTATAAATTCATTGAATATCCACCATATTTGTGGAATTAATTTCATATTCATGAAGTCAATTTCCCAATTATGTTGGATTGCATACTTTTATTGTGTTTTAGGCTGTGAATCTCCCAAAATTCATACTTCATCTAAAATTTATGCCACCTTGACTCAAATTAATTAAAAATGATGAATTACCCTATCAAGATGTGAATTCATTTCAGGCTCCAAAACTTATCCAAACACATTCCATGAAACTATCTAACTACACCAGTTGTGAACCACATACGAATAATGTGAATCTAATTTATTTCGTGAACCTCCTACTGTAATACACTTGTAGCTCAAGACCCACCAAAACTCCTTTGGCCTCTTCCAAAACACCACTATCACCTACAAAAGATAATGCAATTGTCTGCGATGGTATATACCATTAAATATTTGAACCATAATACTGTGAATTTGTGTATTTTTATTTTAAAAATTATTTAAATTATTTATTCATTTAATATATTAATTTTTAGATACAATTTTATATCACCTATTAAAAATAAGATTTTTATATAAAGAAAAAATATTATTTTTTTTGAAAATATATGGTATTGATTAAAAAAGATCATTTTAATAAATTATAGAATTTTAAATTTTTTTTCATATAGTTATATTATTATGTAACAATTATTTATATAAAAATTATATTATAATTTAATGCATTGTAATATCGATCTTTATAAATTTCAGAAAACTTTTATTGTCAAAAAACCATTATTTTTCAATAAATGGGGATTTTTAATTAAAAGTGTAAATTCACATAATTGGAGAATTAATTTGATACTTATTTTTTAATTATCATCTCAAAGTTATCCAACTATGAATTTTTTATTATTTCTGGAGAGGGTCGATTTGTTTGGTAAAAATAAATATTTTATAAAGGTACAATATGTCATATGCCATCATAATATCTCATATGTTATGTCTCAAATAGTATAATGGAAATACATATAACAATATATATATTCCCTTTAATATTATATGTTTTTTATGTTATTTTATTAATTTTATTAATCCTAAATGAATACACCAAAACCATTTTTATATTTTACAGCTTTAAAATCAATCTTTTATGAACCTGACTCACTTCTAGATCAATACATGTATTATTTTATAGATGATTATTGTTATCCTTGTAAATTTTTTAAAAACAACTCTACTTTGAAAATTATAATGTAATACATATTTTATGATTTATGATTTTGATTATTTTATCATATTGATTCAGAAACCATTGTTTAGAAATTAATAAAGAATTACCCTCTCTTTTTATATAAATATACACCCTTAAACCCACTCCTCTCACTAAAAACCCATAGATAATAATTTTACTATCCCTATCCATCTATAAAATCCCCACAAGTTATTTCCAACATCATAAGAATATTATCTTAAGCTTTTAGAAGCGCTCCCTCAATGTAAGGGATGTACACTTCCTCCCCTTTATTTAGTTGATTTCATTGAATTGTTAACACTTCATTTCCAATTTTTCATCTTGTAATGTGTTTTTAAAAATCCATTAAAAATACATATAATTCCCTAGTAATGATAGGGAACCTTTCATAATCGTTAAACACTTCCTTGAATCATTATGTATCCTCATTATGTTTTCAAAATTATTCAACAATTTTTTCATTCTAATCATTTTTGTCTTGAATACCCATCCCCACATCCAATGAAGAGTATTCACATACATGTAAATATACATCATTTATAGGGAAATTCCATGTATGTAGAATATACTCTTCAATCATGGGGTACAAAGTGAGTAAAAATGTTCCTTTGTTTTATGGTATATGTGATAAACAAATGAAAGTACATGATATGAATGTGGTGGGTGGGACCCAAATTTTATTGCAATCCATTACATTGGGCAGATTTTTTACGCCACGAGATAATATATATGGTTCATGGAGGGTTATTATAAGTACACTATTTTAGGATATATCTATAGTTATCCTTGAATTATGTTTAGGATTTCATGTTTTATGTTTTTCCACATTCCTTATGTTTCCATGATTTTATCATCCAATATCATAGTTTTATGCTTAATTTTATGATTCTCACAAATCTTATGTCACCATGATATGAATCCTAACACCCATGTATTACATTAATCAAGTTATTATTTCTTATTCCCTAATCAGCCTTTATATCACACCAATTAATTATATATTTCCATAAGTTATCAGGTTCACTTTTAAAATATCATTGAGTATTAAGAGAATGTTGTAATGTTTTCAAATAATATCGTCATATACCTATTTTATGTAATTTGTTTCCATATATAACTTTACAAAGTCATTAATCCCCTTAATATTCTAGGATTGTATTAAGTGTGTCTTAATGTGATTAATCTGGTGATAATTGTATAAAAAAGGGTTTTCATAGTGGTTAGGAGAAGAAATTCAATTTATTTTTGGGTATTAGGATTACAAAACCAAAGTTAAAGCCTTAGGGATAAGACTGAACATATATAATCATCCCTAAATAAAGCTAAATTTTTGAGTAATTTACTTCCAAGAAAATAAATTTATGTTTTGATACTATAATTGGATGTGTCTTTATGATATTTTTTTCCTAGTGGTAGTAACCCTGAAAGGATGGAATTGCGATTTGACTCTATCATCACCTGGTGCATAAAACATCTTCCTTTTTCAAAACATTTTTGTAACGTTCAATGAATATTCTTTGGTAAATTCATAAGCTCTTTACAGAAAATTATTAAGGGGAAAAAATCCAACAATAATTTATGTTATGTAACATACCATGGAAATAATAGATTAAAACTAAGAATTTCATTGCATGATGAATATGTATCATTTAAGGGTTATCCCTTCAATGTTTCAATTTTTCCTTTTTTCTCTGTAATTGTTGGAAAATTACCATCCATAATTATATTTAAGGTGAATTATGTTGTCAAAATTGGAATCAAATAATGAAATTTAGGCTTATCATATATGGTTCTATGCATTCATTACTATAAAAAAAGTTTACTACCACAATTCAAACACCACCACATGATATGGATTAGATTTGTGGATGAAGATGGAAAATAGGTCAATTATTATATCCCAAATATATAACTTATTCCCAATAAATATTTTTAAGATGAAATTTCTATAAATCCTTCTGATTCTCACTAAATAAAAATTTGATGCTATTCTCGATATGGATCAGATTTAATTATATAGAGACAACATAAGCTATAAATGGAACGAAAAAACCCTTCATATTACCAATTTATCTTCTATTCTAATCATGTGAAATGAGTAATATCAATATCATTTAGAATAAACATCTCATGCATGAAAATTTTTCCCTTTATGAAAGATTATATCCAAATTAAGTTACTACAACTAAGGAAAATATCATCCTTATTGGCATGTCCATTATGTGGGAATCGACTAAAATGTTTCTCCCATAATTTTATGGACATCCAAACATCAATGAGTTTGTGTTTTCAATCAAAATTATACCCAGAGCATTGAAAATATCCAAGACCCTATATTGAGTGTCCATTTTTTAAATTGAAGGGCTGAATAAATAACTATATGATAATTAAGTTAAAGGGATTATATAACCATGTTCTTCACTAAGGGGTGAACCTATTATTTTCATTAAAAATAATAATGGGTAAATGTGTCTATGTTTTAATTATAATGATCTCAAAAATAACCCAAAAATGGAAAAGTATCGTATACCACACGTTGATTACTTATTTGATCATCTGCATGGAGACAAGTACATCTCCAAGTTAGATATCTAATTTGGATATTATGAAGTAAAGTTGAATGAGGATATACCCAGGAATAATTTTCATAAAAGGAATGAGAACTCTGATATTATATTGAATCTATTTGGGATAACTAATTCTCATGTCATATTCATGGATATAATGAATAGATACTTTTGGGATTATTTTGAGAAATTTGGGGTTTTATTTAAAGCTGATATTATTATATACTCTAAATTTAAGTAGTATCATGATGAGAAATTGAATATTGTACTTAAGAGATTAATAATGAAGATTTATTTGTGATGTAATATAAATGTGAGTTATAGATAGAGTATGTAATGTTGTGGGGGAATTTTATTTCCATTAAAGGGAAATAAATGGATATTTCAAAAAATATAGGTTAGTAAAAGATATCCCAAACCAATATCTATGACTGAGATCAATATATTCCCTTGATTAGGTTGGTATTTTTATATATTTGTAAAAAAAATTAAGATTTCCATGCCTACTAACAAAGATTACATGGAATGAAGTGAGGTTTATCAGGACCAAAAAATGCAATGAATGATTTAAAGGGTTACATAAGTAGATAATAACAACACCTATGCTCACAATACCCACAATGGGGTAAGATTTGTGATCAATTATGATGAATACAAAAGAGAAATTGGGTTTTGTACTCATGTATGATGAAAAATATGAATATTTTGTCTCCTTATAATAAACTAATAATTAAAATAACTACCTTACACATGATCTAAATTTGTTTTCAATGACCTTTATACTAAGGATTGGGTAATATTATCTATATTGGGAGAAGTGTGACATATATAGAGATCTTAAAATCCTATAGTATGTAGTCAAACAAAAACAACCCAATATACACCAGTAAAGTTGTTTAGAGATGATCAAGGAATTTGATTTCCCAATCAATTACCATCCTATGAAGGTGATAAAAGTTAAAGAATCTATACTTAAAAATGAATATGCAACCGTATGAATAATGAAAATAAAAAGGGATCCAATATTATGGGACATGAAAAGTGTGTTTATATTAACAATAAAAGGATCTTCATACAACCATGCTCAAATAATTGTTCAAATATCCATTCTGGAGAGGATCTAGGAGGCCAAGAAAGATGATGATGTGCTATAGAAAAAGTTAGTGGATATTTAAAAGTTCAACTTTGATTACTATGGATTTAAATGTATCGGAACCCGGATATGTGTCCCATAAAAAATTCAACTAAAGAGTGATATTCTAGAATTTGTGCACATCTTATCAATCACTATTTATATTGTAACAACTAATATGCACAAATATTAGAATAATATCCTATAGTGGGATAACATGAACAAATATATTTCAGATTGTATACCTCGATGCTTCATATGCCAACAAGACAATGGTAAATTATAAAAGTCAATGTTTCTTATGAAACCTTTTCCCATACAAGTATAGAAATGTGAAAACATAAATATATATTCCATATTGGGACTCCTAATGACACCTAATGTAAATAACATTATATGGATGTTATTCTATATCCTAATAAGGATATCACCTATCATTACAATTAGGGAATATTTATCTTTATACCAACTCACCAAAATATACATAAAGGCAGTGGTGTGATTGAATTGTGATCCACACTCTGTAATGACTGATTGAGATCTGAGTTTCACCCCATGGTTTTGGAGAATGTTTTAGTAAGTGTTGGATATACAGATGAGTTTTTGTTCTTCTTATCATCCTTAGAAATATGTATATTCTTGTCACAACTTGAAATTATAGAGTATAAAAAATTTATTCAATATCATGTATGGCGGGTGACACCAAGCCTGTAGGGGAATATAATACCCCAAGACATTAAAATATATATACTATTTTAGTTAAACAAAATATATGATATATCTTTCATTGGACAAGATATTGAGTTAGTGAACGTTACACACAACATTTAGTTTCTTCAAATGTCGTATGTTACACACATGACTGAGTTTTTACAGAATAAATATTTTTTATTAAAACATTATCTAGTATAACCTAGCCAATAAATTATTGGTTATAAATAGAATTAAATATATTATGAATATATATGGAATATAGAAATATAAAATGAATTCATTTTTTACTAATTAATTAGAAATGAATTTGAAAACTCTTATAAAATAAAATAAAATATTGTTATATTTATGATCACAAAGGTTTTTTACCATTATAAATTAAATTATTTATAATTAGTGAGTGATATTAATGAGGTATATATATATATATATTATTAAATAAAATATTTTTCATATTAATACAATATATATTATAGGATTAAGATTAAAACGAACCAAATTTTTTGAATAAATTAATATATTTTTATTAAGGGACTTTAACTGACTTTTAATAGAGAACCCATTTTAAATCTGAATTTTTCACAATTTAATATATTTAGTATTTTAAAATAAACATCGTATTTGAATTAAAAACATCATAATTGTCTTACAGTGAATTTTTAGTATTTTTCTATGATGATTAATTTCCTAATGGATAAGGAAAAATAATAAATTTTTGTTCAAAATTGATTTTTATTCTAATTTAACTATAAGGTTAAATTATTATTTAGATTGGTTTTAAAGGATAATTAAATAATATATTTTTCAATTAACCCAATTTAGGTCATTGGGGGTAAATCATACATTGAATGTGACTACAAAAACATACAAACATTTCGACGGTTTTACCTTGAAACCCTGCATCATCGTCCGGACTGTGTGATTAAATTTCAAATAATTTTTGTGACTTCATTGATTGTAATTGGAAAAAAAGGGTCCAAATTTTGAATCAGAACAATTTATAATTTATAATTCGGTAAAATTATTTTTTGACACAATATATTAACGAAGGGGATTAAAATTAATTCCAACGATTAAGGTTAAATTAAGCTTAATAAATGACTAAACCTCAAACTCGAGGAACAAAATGTCTAATAAACATTCCCAAGAGATATTAAATATAAATATTTTTACTATAAACTCACTTTTATTTAATTATTTCCATTATTTTTTCCTCTTTCAATGTGAAAAAAAAGTGTGGAGTTTCATTGTGGATATCTTACCACAATGTCACTCCTCCTCCACTATAAAAGGGCCTCCTCTCCTACCAATTCCTCACACCTCTCATGGAACATTGCATCATCTATGATCTAAAAAAATAGCTCCTAAAATCCATCCAATCATCCAACAAGCCTCACATTATGAATAATTCAATCCCCATAATCATTTGTTTAAATCCAAAAGAGTTACTCGATTTAGAGGTACCTTCATTCCTTAAGCTTTTTAGTTTTACTTCCATTCTACCCCCACAAAAATGTTCTTATTCTATGATTATATTATAACACTAGTATATAAAATTTAATAGTATGTTGTTTTGATAATTTTCAAACCCACATTAATACACACATCCATCTAGTTGGTAACGAATATATTGTTTCTGGGTACAGCGAACTACTACCTCATGAAATAAAGATTGTTCATTTTTCTTTTATAAAATATCATAGTGTCCATTATGATGGAAAATATATTTTTACATGATATATATGATAGATTTAATTTCTTTATGTTTATATAATTTTTATCTAAAATATACCATTAAAATTTACATCTTCTGTAGATACAATAATTTCATTTGAGAAAATGTGGACTACCGCCCCCCTCAAAGTTTTATGAGTCATTTATTCTATAAATGTAACGTATTATGGATAATTTTAATAAACATATGTAACATATATAACATAGACATGACAATATAATTATAATTTACATATTTATCATTTACGTTTAATTCTTTTAATACAATATAAAAATAAATGTAGTGTTCATTCGTATGTGCAACATAATATCTCCATGAATGGTGAATATCATTTATTATATCCAAACATTATTGATTATTATAAATACCTTTGTAATTAACAAATAATATAATAAAGTCATTGTTTAAATTATGTATATGATGAAATCCTGATCTATGTAGAATGAAAATCATATAACCAGTCAAAACATATATGTGTAAACTAGGAAATAACACCCTTATAGTGGAAATAATGAATTATTATTAAAAAATGTGTAATTATATATCATAAGAATATTATATATGATATTATAATCATGGTTATGGTTCTGAAATAAGTTTTTAACATATTTTTAACCACTATAAATGAGTATAATGACCACCAAACCAAAAAATAAATGTTAAGGTAAGGGAGTTCATCTCAATTTACATTCCTTCGATTCTTATTTGTTGTTATGCACCAATTCACTTTTATATGTTTTCTAAACTTCCACATGACATGTTTTATCATGATTCAATGTAATCTAATGATACTCTATGTTTTATTTTATTCCTTCACGGGGATTACTTTTTAAATGTTACAAAGTGGTAAGGGACACTTTGGAATGTTTGTAAATTATTTTCATCATAGATATTCAAAATTATTATCTTTGAAATATCACCTACAGTAGTGATTGCAGAATTTCTCTTGAAAAAATCACTTTATTGAAAGTACCGTATCATGATAATTGTATCTCTTAGAGGTGGAGGGTTGAATCATTGATACTTTTTTCATTTATGTTTCCTTTCTTTGGAAACAACCTTACATCTAATTGAAGTTTCAATTCCTTACTGAAAAAAATTCAAACACACATCCATATGAACAAAAGTATTTACAAGGTTCGTTATCCATTACAAACATCTACATCCTTGTTATAGTTTAGAGAAAATATGATACACACAATCCACTAGAAAATAATCCTTGGATTAAAATAACTATGATATTTCCTTTCACTCATATAGTAATTTAAAGACAATCCAAAAGTATGTGTGCACCCTCTTATCACTCATAGGGTAATAAAATTTGTGTGTAATAAATCAGTATTTTTCACTATTCATTGAAATTAAATAAATTTAAGAAAATTTTAAAAAATTCATCATAAGAAATGTTTGACATGATGAATAATAAAATAATTGTTTTTTTCAAATTAATTTTATAAAATATTTAAATTAAATTAAATTTATTTATTAAAAAGTGGTAGAATCAATTTTTTATGGAATACTTTTTTTGAATAAATTGACTTTACTAAAAAAATAAGTTCTTATATCCTCGTAATTAATTAATATATATATATATATATTTAATAGGATGATTATATATATTAATTAAATCCAATAAAATGTCTATATTATAATAGTCATGTTAAAATAATAATATCTTAATAGTATATCATGGCTCGTTTAAGCACAAGGATGTGTGAAACACAAGATACCTAAGATATCAAATTATATAAAGTGAAATATTTTACTTAAAATTGTTGGCTGTAACATTACCTAAATGATCAAACTAAAAATGGTTTAGTTTCTAGTTCTAATGTTATGAATAATTACACCAGGTTTCATATAACTTGAAAACACATGGTCCATCGCAACACATCACATTGTATCCCACCCGTAGACACATGGGACACCACATCACATCACATATCGCACCATCAAATTACTAGAGATGTATGGTATCATGGATGTGATGTAAATCATCCATGTTCCCTCCTTCTACCATGTAGGACCCCCACTACATTTCATGTCTCATAACATCTCGCCACATCTCCCCGCCTCACACCTCACCAAAAAGAACATAGACCATAACTAATTAAGGAAGAGAGGAGAATAGGGTGTAGTTATCAATCTATATCATAGCCACGCAAGATGTTGGGGAAGACCCCTAGAACTTTGAACCATTTATAATAGGAATTTTTATGAAACTGAGGTGGGGAGTGTATAGAAATAACATAAAGTATAATATATGTAGATATCCCATAACAACTAACCTATTATTTCACATAATCTATACTAGCACACACCACATCACACACTACACCAAAAATAAACAACCACAAACTTTCCCTCCACTATAAGAAAAATGACTCAACCATCACCCACCTAATTAAATCCACACAAACCCACTTTTAATTAAAGGTTTCATCACCTATATTCATTAGATATTTCATTTCACATTTTCATAACCTTTAATTTATCTAGTTCATTTAATCCATAGAAACATAACAACTAGGATTCCATTATATTCATTTAAAAACCCATTGCATTATTTAAATTTTTATATACTATTCCATTGATATCACGAAAAAACGAACAAACATTCCACAATATCCCAAACCATGTCAATCAATATCATATCACCTCATAAACCAAGCCACCTCATTATAAAAACATTGCATCACAACCAAAAAGAAACCACAACCAATGTGCACCAAAACCATTACACACCCAACCATTATTAACACCACTACTATGAAGCGCGTCACACCCACAACCTCATCACCCAATGTCATCGTATGTTATATCTTCCATGTATCACACCATTATGCACTACAATCACACCATAAAGTACAACAAAAAATCAATGCTAAACAACCCCTACATCATATCCCCATACATCAAACAACCTAACTGGTCACTATCTCTACCACACAATGGCCCACATTACAAAAATCAACATAACAAAGAAACCACACACAATAATAACACAACTCATATTTCGCTATTAATAAATGTATTTTAGTAAATTACTTATTTTTTTCATGGGTATTACCACACAAACCAGATTCCATGGGAGCCAATTATTAACTAGGAACACATTCTGTGAACTTTTATTCATGGTGTGATAAATAATCAATACAACAAGGGTCATCACAACATATCAACTATAGTTCAAACAATGCTACAAATAACCACTATTTTTAGTATTGGAAACAAGAATTCTCAATATCAATAAGAAAATATTTTGGAGTAGTGACGATATTGATATCTCCCCTGATCTATCCATTTTAGTTTTGAAAATAAATTATATTTATTATGTCAGCATTTTTTATTTCCCCAATAGAATGGAAAATCCTACAGATCTCACACATAGCATATAAAAATGTGAGAATGAGGATCCCCTATAACACCAAAAAACCCCTTTGATCTTACGACGCACCACATAGAGAATAATGAAATCTTTCAAACCACAACCACACGTAGATATGATGGATTAACCTACACCTAATCAATTGATATAAAAAACTCATCCACAAAATCTCCCCAAACTGAATCCCCACCAGTACAATAGATCCCCATAATAAGAACAGAAGAAAACATCCAAAAAATGGAGAAGGTATTACCATTGATGGGCCACAAGAATCAATGGAACCCATCATCAAATTAGGTGGAAGTGGGGAGTAGAGATCCCCTAAACACACTAGTATTCACCAATAAGGAGAGAGGAAGTTAATGTTGAATAGAAGGGATTTGTTAATCCTACTTTTGATAAACCCATTGTATCTCTTCCAAATTGACTCCGTGAATTTTATATTTATGACTTTAATTCTAGAGGGTATATGGTTTACTATATTTGATTCAATTTTCATCACGATTCTCTAAAAACATTGACTTGTACTAAAATTCATGTTTCTACATCATAAATTAATTACACATCATGAATTACCCTTTCATAATGTGAATTTGTTTCTTAATTTACACCTAAGAAAAGATAAATCCATAAACCAATGTGTCTACACAGGCCCTGAACTACATGCTCATAATTTGAATTCAGTTCATGTCCTGAACCACGTATTATAGTACTCTTGTAGCTCTATCGCCACTGAACCTCCGTGTCCCACCTATGAAAAACTTCCAACACCTAATGTGGATAATTAATGAGATTTGAAGGCGTATACCATTATATTATAAACTTATCAGATTATTCTCACCCTCATGAATCAAAACCAGGCATGAAAAAAGAAGAGGTCAGAATAACCATCCCATGAGATAACTATTAGGGATCTCGTAACATCCCATCACTAACTTCACCAAAACAAGCCAAAACAAAATGCCCACAATATATCCCAGACAACCATTTCACCAAACAACCACATTAAAAACTCTCACTAGGCAAAACAATAAACATTTAAAAAATCAAATAATCTTCTTTATTGACCAAACCAACCACTATCACAGTTAGTAGATGATACTACACCAACCGAACACAAAAATTATAGAATTCCATCATCTGTGTCAAGATATTATACACTTTGGGAACACTAACAAATTTTCAGAGTTTCAATCACATAAAGGTAAACCATGTCCATATTAGGATTTAGGACCTCCCCATTTCATATTTATTAATATTTATCAAAAATCACAATTATAAAAAACCAAGGAAATAAAACATCTAAAAAACATATGATTCAAACATCACATCATCAACCCAATTATAGCATTGAAAAATCAAAATAGATCAAACTATAGGGAAGACATCTGCGTCTCTCTCTCTCTCTCCCAAGTAATCCCCAATAACCCATCATACATCCAATTCATATGAACTAAAGGGATGTTTCATTTTGGAAACAGATTCATTTAAAAATACTTGTTCTCTACTTTCCACTCCATGAATTTCTTTTCAATATCAATACCAAACTCTCCATAGTAAATTACATGTGAGTCCTTCTTAAGATAATAAAAAAATTTGAACTTGTGGAAAACATCTTGTAACCTATCCAACCTCCCTGGAAGAGCTAACTGATATTATATCTCTCTAACATGCCCCAACACCTCAAATTTCGTAATGATCTAGGGATAAATCTTACTCCCCTTGGAAAAGCTCAGATGCCCACATCGAGTAGATACTCTCAAGAATAAATGTTCTCAATCCCTAAACTCCAGGGTCATGTGCATATGATTATCATTGGCCTTTGGATGGTCACGTTCTTCCCTCATCCACTATTATACCAACAAGATATTCTATGTTGTTCTTTTCCCCACATCATGAAAATGAACTAATGACTCACCATCCCTTGTCCCATACAACGGATAAAGGGATGATCACCCATAAAACACTTAAAATATACTTATAACAATGGATGAGTGATAGCCATTGTTTAATGAAAACATTAAGAAAGTATTGTTCCTTATCCTTGATTCTCCAAAGTTCATGATCTAAGCTCTCATCAAATCCTCCAATGTATGACTGATCTACTCTATCTTCCCATATATCTGAATGTAGAAATCTATTCTTAGTTAAAACAAAGATCCAAAACCATTCTAAAATTCCATCCATAATTTTGAGAAAAAATTTATACCCCAATTGTATATTATGTTTATTGGTACCCTTGAATCCATTCCAAATATTCAACATATCACCTCACCCAAAAATCTATAGTACTCGACTCACTAATCACTATAATGTTGGATGATTTTCTCAGCCAGTCCACTACCACCCAAAATGCATTACAACCACCTTGTGCTAGAGGAATCCCAGTGATGATATACATTTAGATGAACCCCCATTTCAACTTGGTAAAATAAAAGGATTGAAAAAAACATCCCAAAACACGGTTCTCCACATTCACCTACAAAAAATGATATGATTTTCCCAAACACCACCACTAACCATAACATTCCCATAAACCAAATCTACCTCCTCAAACAAAATTAAATATTATTAAAACTGTGATACACCACTATATGTGAGCTATGGAACTCAAAGAGAACCTCCTCATTCACTTCCAACGAATCAAACATCCTCCCCTAATATTACATTTGGTTCAAACCATCCTTTGAAAGACCTTTAAGAACATCACAAAGATGGAATGTTCACACATAAACTCCACCTATGAATCTCCCCATATAAACTCCATCACCTTATGCATTAAGGATGACTCCACATTCATCTGAAAAATACAACCATGGTCAATTATCTCTCCAATTTCAAGCCACATCATGGAAAGATCTTGTATCTCTCTGTAAATATTGATTGATTTCCAAACCAAATCCCCTAGGGAATTTAGAATTAAGGAATTGAAAATAATATTCCCCTTCCATGTGGTGTAAGGTATCTCAAAATTGTAATCTATAATAATCATTATCCACATATTTTATAAAAAAATTAGATCCTGCTGTTAGAAAACAAATTTTCGGAACTTTTGGTAAATGAAACCCATAAAGTGATCTGTGATGAGGTAATTACCCCACATCCTCTATGAAAACAGAACTACTAATAACTATAGACCATGTGTTTAATAGTGATAATCATGGGGATGTAACTCCCTAGACCCATAAAAATCACTTCCCTCTACTATATGAACACAAATCCCAATCCAAAATTGGAAGATTCCTTTAAAAACATAAAAAACACCCCCCCACCCCTAGGAAACCAATGCATTGGAGAACTCTCTAAGCCCCCATTAGATAATAGAATGCATTCTGGATAATAATAATTACACACAAAGACCTTATCCTTTCAATCTGAATCCATCAAAAGCGATGCAACCTGGTATAAATATAGCTAGAAAGAGAAGGAAACAGTGAACACCAACAACATTCTATGGTTATTACTATGAAACAACTACATAACCCTTTAATGGTACCACAACCACACCATGATGTGGAACCACACTCCCATGAAAACACACCTCTCACATCAACAACTCTCACATTGATAACATCCCATGATGATCGACATATTGAAGGACCTGGAAATTTTCTCTAAGATGATTAGAATTCCCTTTATCTATACTTGAGTAGATCAAATCATCATTAACGAACATGAATAAAAAATGTTCATTTTAGTCATAAAATTTAGTGTTCATAGTCCCTATAAACATAGCTTGTTCGTTCTTGACATTAAATGGAAATTCCACACACTCAAAGTGTACATACCTGGACCTGACAGAAGCCTTCCAATATCTTAATCCTTTACCCATGTGTGGGAATATAATGACTATAAGTAGACCATTAAAACCCACGATCACATCTTAGTCATCCAAACAGATCATCACTCTATGAAATAGGTTAATGAATATTAACCATTACCTAATTCATGCTTTGTTAGTCTATGAACAACCTTATTCTACTGTCCACCTTATTGTTGAAGAATAGAGAATAATCTCATGGAGACATATTGGGTTTGACTAAATCCCTCTAAATATAATGATCCACTTATAACTTCAACACTCCAAGCTCTAAAGGAGTCATTATATATGGATCCATTGAAATCAGAGATATTCACTACTGCAACTCTATCCCAAACATGACATCCTATTTAGTGGGGGTGGGGTTACACCACTTCGTCATTGGGGTAAAATCCATTAAATCTTTCACAACACTAGTAACATCCCCTAGATAAATTTCCACTAACAACTATATCGATTGAGAAAAAAAAGAGGATCCACTTTCATGACACCTATCTCACAAACTTTCTCACCAACACTACTTGTTAGACCTCAACATCATAAAATGAGGCTTTACATAGAAAAATTAAATGAATGAAGGCGTGGAATACATCCAATAAATTCGAAGGAGAACATCATATAGATATATCCACAATTAGAGTAAATATCCCACAACATGGTGTTTCCCCATCATCAGTCTATATCCTTAGCACACATCAAACAAAATAGTCTGCCCCCCAATTGGTGTAGATTACACTAGGGGAATAGGAATACCATCCACATGAAGTCCCAAATATTGTGAAAAATCATGAAAAAAAAAGTATTTTTAATTTCTTAAATAAAAAAAAACCCAAACAATGGTGGATGAAAATCTAATCATACCTCAAACAGCTCCTGACTCTAATAGAGTTGCAGGTTTAATGCATTCATCTTACCATGGACAAATCTCTTTTATCATTTCTATCTTCCCCCATAAAGATTCACTGTCCCGGGTCCCAAAACATGGGGTCTATCCTGAGGCTTCCCTCCACTAACACCATCTTCTCTAGTTTATTGAGAAAACTCAGGTAGTCTATATAGTTGAAACTACCTCAGGTAACTGATATTGCTGCAAGAAAGTGGCATGAATACCCACCTGAAGCTAGCCTTTTTGAGTTTTTATAATCTAATCCTAAATTATACCTTAAAATACTAAAAGTAAGAAAATGGAAATCTTTTTGTAGGTCTTCATAATAAACTAGTCCCAAAAAGAGAGAAATGATCTACCGCATCAGACTCCCCACTCGTTGAAACCCTGACTCTCTGAACACCCACAGACCACTACCTAAACTCCTACCCCTAAAGACACCATTTATAGATATAATCTTCTATATTGAGTCCCAAGGAAATCATAAAATCAATAAACTCCACATTTTTATATACCTCTATGTACATAGGTAGTGTAAACTCGGTGACTACATAACTGATATCTAGGAATAAAGTCTCTACATACAATTAACTCTGGACTCATCATCTTGGAAAAAACACTGAAAAAATGTAATAGTTCTCTGAAACTGACACCTAACTGTCAGCCAAAATCATCTACTCATGGATACTGGGAAAACACATGTGTTTTGTACTATTGATACTATCACAGAGCCAACTAATACTGTTGTTCGAAAGGGGCCAGAACACCAACTTAAAACAGGTCTTTTTGAGATCTTATACACTAATCCTATAGGTGACACTATCATCCATAAAAAACATGATAATTAAAGATCTTTATGGTTTCATAAAATCTACCTACCCCAAAATTAAGAGAAATGATCTTCAACTCCTAACTTTATACTATTAGAAACCCTATATTTCTAAACACCCACATACCACTACATAAATCCTAGCTCCTCAAGACTCCAATATAGACACTATCTCTTGGATTTGATAGCAATGAAATAATAGACTCAATAACATCCACATTTTTTAATACGTCCCGGTAAGTGTGGAGTGTAAATAAGGTGAATTGATACCTAATCACTAGGCACAAATAATCCTCAAGACAATATGCTCTGAAATCTTCATCGAGAATAACATTTGGGATAAAATATAAGAGGTCATCAAACCAAATCTTAATATCTCAAACACTCATGATCCCTTATTGAGGGTTGGGGAGCTTCTATTTCTTGGAGACCATCATCATTACTAATAAGAACACTTCTCAAAACTACCTCTAGATGTCTTCCCATAACCCACCTTCCACCTTCTAGTCACCTAGATAGTGTTTCCACCATCGAAGCATAGCTCCCCACTACTTACTAACATCCAAAGGTACCCAACAATCATCATATCATTTAATTAGACCAAAAATAATCTCATGATCCACTAACTAGAGCACTATCTACTCATATGATATGCTCACCTCACACTTTTCAAAATGATTATAATGAAAGGAATGAAAATCGATCTTCCATACATCATATTTAGCTACCAGTTTCTTACTTTGATGATAAAATGGATTATCCTAGTAGACCGCATTTCAGGAACCCATCCTGAATGATGAAAAACATCCATTATTGAAAATCATGGAGCACATCTGAATCCTTGCTGAATTGATTTTTATTAACATTTATTTACATAATTTCAATTTCCCTCCATCGTCTCATTTAAGACACTAATAAAATAAACCATGATGCATGTTCCGCTCTTAGGAATCTACCTTTCCAATTGGAAAATATCACTAGGGAAGATGATAAGCTCATAGTGTGTGCCTTGGATCACGGAGGGCCTTAAAATCTAATGTCCTAATTGGTCTCCATGGCATATGTCATGTTAATAGATAAACTCATACCACTGCCCTTCTGAACCACAAAAACATCATAGTTCCGAAATAAAAACTCCATCATATCTCTTTTTCATATTCTCTAATACCAATTTTTCATGACTACCTCCATCCAAATATACTTCGATGATGGAAGAGAGAAAATGACCCCAAGTCCCACCACCAATGGCACCCAAGATGGAGACTAGCATCGAGCGTATAAAAACCTCCCATATGGGAGAAATTATCCAGTATAATTAAAATAGGATTGGGATATAGGATAAACAATCACAAACTTCTCCAGAAGATAATATAAATGTAAACCCTAAACTATCTCATAATGCAAGATCATAAATAAATAGATATATATAAATTTCCCTAAATACACTAAATCATTGTTCTACGATGGTGACTCTACTAAAACACCCAAAAAAGATAGTAATGGACACATCAATCCCCAATTTCCTCTAGAACTATAAAAAATAGTTTATATATGTTTTATGAGAATACATGCATACTCCGAAAAAATAGACAAGGTATAAATTGCACATGTGAAAATGGGAAAATAATGTGCTAGTGAACAAACAACATAAATAATAATATCCTAAAAATATAAACTATCTAATCCCAACCTCACCATGGATCAATCTCCAAATCACACAAACAATAATATAATATAGATTAAATATCATAGTTAAGTAAGGAACCCCTCTTGGGATTCCCCATTAAATTTTCTTTCTCATACCCCAATGTAAAACATCCTATTCTCTCATCCCTTCCATCACATCACATGATGTAATATCCATCTCTAATGTGGGTTAGGATATATCTAAAACCACCCCACCCATGGAAAGTCTAGCATCTGATGCTAGGAATAGGAATCAAAACATCACATCACAAATCATTTGAAAACACATGATACATCACAACACATCACATCGCATCTTGCTTTCATACACCAAGGTTGTCACATCACATCTCCCTTCAACGCTTAACTAGGGAAGTAGAGTATTATGAACATGAAGGACACCAACCTCATTCCTTCCTAACATGTTTGACCCCAACCACATTTCACATCTCACTACATCTCACCAAATCACACCTCATCCAAAACAACCTTTTCCGTCAATGATAAATATAGAGTAGAGAAGAGGGGGTATCCATCCATCTGTATCACCAGAAACCAAGATGTTTTAGAAAACACCCAGAACCCATAAACTCTGAGAGTATGTAATGTAACTCCACTTGGGGTGTGGGGGTTCAAAGGGAAATTACATAAAATTCATGATATATGGGTATCCCACAATACCCATCTGATGGGTACTCATCAACTGCACTAGTGCACACCACATCACCCACTTCACCACACATCAACTATCACAACTGATGCCACCACTATATAAAACACCACCCAACCAATACCCAAACAGTGCATGCCACACATACCAACATTCAATTATAGGTTTCTACATATATATATATATTCATTATCCATTTCATTTCACATTTATGTAATCATTAATTTATCCTATTTATTTAATCTATTTCCCCATAGCAACAACCATTCCATTATAATAATTTACCAACCAATTAATTTATTCATATATGAATATTTTATTCCATTTATATCCAAAAAAACATCAAAATAATTGTAGAATAGTCTAAACAATTTCAACCATTATTGTCATGACTCGTCAACCAATACATGTTACTATAATAACTACACATCAAAACCACTGCACAACCAAAACCAATATGCACAAAAACCAATATGAACTGAACCACTTTGAAAACAACCATAGCACACTACATTATATCGAAAACCTCATCACCAAAAGTCTACACACTTAAATATCATCATGAATTAAACCACTATACACAAAAAAATGCATCATGACTACCCATGTAATATCTATTCCAACCTACCCCTACATCATAGTTTCACACATCACACAAACCAACAGGTCACCACTATCACATCAAAACAACATGATACATAAGAAGAGACAAAACAATGACACTATAAATAGCAGTAATACAACCTAGATTTAATATTTAATTAGGGTATTTCATGATGTTAAATTCTTATTTTATGGGTATTTTCAAACAAACTAGATTCAAGGGGAAACCAATTATTACACAGGTACACATTTGTTAACTTTTAATCATGGGAAAAATAAATGAACAACCTAGAAAGGGTAACCACAAAATATCAACTATTGTGAAATCAAGGCTCTGGACTATCACTATTTATAATATTTGAAACAAGATTTCTCAATATCATCAAAAAATATATAAAATGATTAAAGTATGAAATATCTCCCCATGCCCATGAATTTTGGATCTTCCAAAAAATTATCTTTATTTTGTCAACCCTTTATATTCACCCAATTAAAATAAAAATATTGTAGATATCAGACATAGTAAATCAACTCGTGAGAGTGAGAAACTACTACCTCAAATGATTCTTTTCAATCTCACTATACACTTGAGGGAAAATAAAGAATTCTTAAAAACCACAACCGCATAAGGAAACAATGGATCAGTCTACACCATATAAATGTTTATATAAAAACTTCCTCAAACACGCACCAAATCAAAAACACCCAACCACAGTAGATCCATATAATAATAATGGAATAAAATAGTCAACAAATAGGGAAGGGGGTACCACTAATCATGAATAATAATTCACCAAAATCCCATATTAATTTAAGAGGTAGCAGGGAAAAGATATCCCCCAAAAACACTAGGGTTCACCCAACTTGTGAGAGGAAATGGATGTCAAATGGTATGGTTTATCCAATGATATTCATTATAAATTCATTGAATATCCACCATATTTGTGGAATTAATTTCATATTCATGAAGTCAATTTCACAATTGTGTTGGATTACATACATTTATTGTGTTTTAGGCTGTGAATCTCCCAAAATTCATACTTCATCTAAAATTTATGCCACCTTGACTCAAATTAATTAAAAATGATGAATTATTGTATCATTATGTGAATTAATTTCAGGCTCCAAAACTTATCCAAACACATTCCATGAAACTATCTGACTACACCAGTTGTAAACCACATACGAACAATGTGAATCTAGTTTATTTCGTGAACCTCCTACTAAAATACTCTTGTAGCTCAAGACCCACCAAAACTCCTTGGGCCTCTTCCAAAACACCACTATCACCTACAAAAGATAATGCAATTTTCTAGGATGGTATAGACCATTAAATATCTGAACCATAATACTGTGAATTTGTATATTTTTCTTTTAAATATTATTTAACTTATTTATTCATTTAATATATTAATTTTTAGATACAATTTTATATCACCTATTAAAAATAAGATTTTAATATAAAGAAAAAAATATTATATTTTTTTTGAAAATATATGGTATTGATTAAAAAAGAACATTTTAATAAATTCTAGAATTTTAAAATATTTTTTTCATATAGTCATATTATTATGTAATGATTATTTATGTAAAAATTATATTATAATTTAATGCATTGTAATATCGATCTTTATAAGTTTCAGAAAACTTTTGTTGTCAAAAAACCATTATTTTTCAATAAATTGAGATTTTTAATTAAAAGTGTAAATTCACATAATTGGAGAATTAATTTGATACTTATTTTTTAATTATCACCTCAAAGTTATCCAGCTATGAATTTTTTATTATTTCTGGAGAGGGTCGATTTGTTTGGTAAAAATAAATATTTTATAAAGGTACAATATGTCATATGACATCATAATATCTCATATGTTATGTAACAAATAGTATAATGGAAATCCATATAACAATATATATATTCCCTTTAATATTATATGTTTTTTATGTTATTTTATTAATTTTATTAATCCTAAATGAATCCACCAAAACCATTTTAATATTTTACAGCTTTAAAATCAATCTTTTATGAACCTGACTCACTTCTACATCAAAACTTGTATTATTTTATAGATGTTTATTCTTATCCTTGTAAATTGTTTTAAAAAAATTCTCCTTTGAAAATTATAATGTAATACATATTTTATGATTTGTGATTTTGATTATTTTATCATATAGATTCAAAAACCATTATTTAGAAATTAATAAAGAATTACCCTCTCTTTTTAGATAAATATACACCCTTAAACCCACTCCTCTCACTAAAAACCCATAGATCATAATTTTACTATCCCTATCCATCTATAAAATCCCAACAAGTTATTTCCAACATCATAAGAATATTCTCTTAAGCTTTTAGAAGGGCTCCCTCAATGTAAGGGATCTACACATCCTCCCCTTTATTCAATTGATTTCATTGAATTGTTATCCCTTCATTTCCAATTTTTCATCTTGTAATGTGTTTTTAAAAATCCATTCAAAATACATATAATGCCCTAGTAATGATAGGGAACCTTTCATAATCGTTAAACACTTCATTGAATCATTATGTATCCTCATAATGTTTTCAAAATTATTCGACAATTTTTTCATTCTAATCATTTGTGTCTTGAATACCCATCCCCACATCCAATCAAGAGTATTCACATACATGTAAATATACATCATTTATAGGGAAATTCCATGTATGTGGCATATACTCTTTAATCATGGGGTACAAAGTGAGTAAAAATGTTCCTTTGTTTTATGGTATATGTGATAAACAAATTCAAGTACATGATATGAATGTGGTGGGTGGGACCCAAATTTTATTGCAATCCATTACATTGGGAAGATTTTTTACCCCACGAGATAATATATATGGTTCATGGAGGGTTATTATAAGTACAATATTTTAGGATATATCTATAGTTATCCTTGACTTATGTTTATGATTTCATGTTTTATGTTTTTCCACATTCCTTATGTTTCCATGATTTTATCATCAAATATCATAGTTTTATGCTTAATTTATTGATTCTCACAAATCTTATGTCACCATGATATGAATCCTAACACCCATGTATTACATTAATCAAGTTTTATTTCTTGTTCCCTAATCGGTCTTTATATCACACCCATTAATTATATATTTCAATAAGTTATCAGGTTCACTTTTAAAAGATCATTGAATATTAATAGAATGTTGTGATGTTTTCAAATAATATCATCATATACCTATTTTATGTAATTTGTTACCATATATAACTTTACAATGTAATTAATCCCCTTAATATTCTAGGATTGTATTAAGTGTGTCTTAATGTGATTAATCTGGTGATAATTGTATAAAAAGGGATTTCATAGTGGTTAGGAGAAGAAATTATATTTATTTTTGGGTATTAGGATTACAATACCAAAGTTAAAGCCTTAGGGATAAGACTGAACATATATAATCATCCCTAAATAAAGCTAAAGTTTTGAGTAATTTATTTCCAATAAAATAAATTTATGTTTTGATACTACCATTGGATGTGTCTCTATGATATTTGTTCCTAGGGGTAGTAACCCTGAAAGGAGTGAATTGCGATTTGACTCGATCATCACCTGGTGCATAAAAAATCTTCCTTTTTCAAAACATTTTTGAAACGTTCAAGGAATATTCATTGGTAAATTCATAAGCTCTTTACAAACCATTATAAAGGGAAAAACTTCCAATAATAATTTATGTTATGTAACATACCATGCAAATAATAGATTAAAACTAAGAATTTCATTGCATGACGAATATGTATCATTTAAGGGTTATCCCTTCAATGTTTAAATTTTTCCTTTTCTCTCTGTAATTGTTGGAAAATTACCATCCATAATTATATTTTAGGTGAAGTATGTGGTCAAAATTCGAATCAAATAATTAAATTTAGGCTTATCATAGATGGTTCTATGCATTCATTGCTATCAAAAAAGTTTACTACCACTATTCAAACACCACCACATGATATGGATTAGATTTGTAGATGAAGATGGAAAATAGGTCAATTATTATATCCCAAATATATAACTTATTCCCAATAAATATTTTTAAGATGAAATTTCTATAAATCCTTCTGATTCTCACTAAATAAAAATTTGATGCTATTCTCGATATGGATCAGATTTAATTATATAGAGACAACATAATCTATAAATGGAATGAAAAAACCCTTCATATTACCAATTTATCTTCTATTCTAATCATGTGAAATGAGTAATATCAATATCATTTAGAATAAACATCTCATGCATGAAAATATTTCCCTTTATGAAAGATTATATCCGAATTAAGTTACTATAACTAAGGAAAATATCATCCTTATTGGCATGTACATTATTTGGGAATCGACTAAAATGTTTCACCCATAATTTTATGGACATCCAAACATCAATGAGGTTGTTTTTTCAATCAAAATTATACCCAGAGCATTGGAAATATCCAAGACCCTATATTGTGTGTCCATTTATTAAATTGAAGGCCCAAATAAATAACTATATGATAATTAAGTTAAAGGGATTATATAACCATGTTCTTCACTAAGGGGTGACCCTATCATTTTCATTAAAAATAATAATGGGTAAATGTGTCAATGTTTTAATTATAATGATCTCAAAATTAACACAAAAAACGGAAAAGTATCTTATACCACATGTTGATTACTTATTTGATCATCTGCATGGAGACCAGTACTTCTCCAAGTTAGATATCTAATTTGGATATTATGAAGTAAAGTTGAATGAGGATATACCTAGGAATAATTTTCATAAAAGGTATGAGAACTCTGATATTATAGTGAATCTATTTGGGATAACTAATTCTCATGTCATATTCATGGATATAATGAATAGATACTTTTGGGATTATTTTGAGAAATTTGGGGTTTTATTTAAACTGATATTATTATATACTCTAAATTTAAGTAGTATCATGATGAGAAATTGAATATTGTACTTAAGATATTAATAATGAAGAGTTATTTGTGAAGTAATATAAATGTGAGTTATAGATAGAGTATGTAATGTTGTGGGGGAATGTTATTGCCATTAAAGAGATATCAATGGATATTTCAAAAAATATAGTTTGTTAAAGGATATCACAAACCAATATCAATGACTGAGATCAATATATTCCATTGATTAGGTTGGTATTTTTATATATTTTTTAAAAAAATTAATATTTCCATGCCTACTAACGAAGATGACATGGAATGAAGTGAGGTTTATCAGGACCAACAAATGCAATGAATGATTTAAAGGGTTACATAAGTAGATACTCACAACACCTATTCTCACAATACCCACAATGGGGTAGGATTTGTGATCAATTATGATGAATCCAAAAGAGAAATTTGGTTTTGTACTCATGTATGATGAAAAATATGTATATTTTGTCTCCTTATAATAAACTAATAATTAAAATAACTACCTTACACATGATCTAAATTTGTTTTCAATGACCTTTATACTAAGGATTGGGTAATATTATCTATATGGGGAGAAGTGTGACATATATAGAGATCCTAAAATCCTATAGTATGTAGTCAAACAAAAACAACCCAATATACAGCAGTAAAGTTGTTTAGATATGATCAAGGAATTTAATTTCCCAATCATTTACCATCCTATGAAGGTGATAAAAGTTAAAGAATCTATAATTAAAAATGAATATGAAACCGTATGAATAATGAAAATAAAAAGGGATCTAATATTATAGGACATGAAAAGTGTGTTTATATTAACAATAAAAGGATCTTCATACAACCACGCTCAAATAATTGTTCAAATATCCATTCTGGAGAGGTTCAAGGAGGCCATGAAAGATGATGATGTGCTATAGAAAAAGGTTGTGGATATTTAAAAGTTCAACTTTTATTACTATGGATTTAAATGTTTCGGAACCTGGATATGTGTCCCATAAAAAATTCAAATAAAGAGTGATATTCTAGAATATGTTCACATCTTATCAATCACTATTTATATTGTAACAACTAATATTCACAAATATTAGAATAAAAACCTATAGTGGGGAAACATGAACAAATATATTTCAGATTGTATACCTCGATGCTTCATATGCCAACAAGATAATGGTAAATTATAAAAGTTGATGTTTCTTATGAAACCTTTTCCCATACAAGTATATAAATGTGAAAACATAAATATATATTCCATATTAAGACTCCTAATTACACCTAATGTAAATAACATTATATGGATGTTATTCCATATCCTAATAAGGTTATCACCTATCATTATAATTAGGGAATATATATCTTTATAACAACTCACCAAAATATACATAAAGGCAGTGGTGTGATTGAATTGTGATCCACACTCTATCATGACTGATTGATATCTGAGTTTCACCCCATAGTTTTGGAGAATGTTTCAGTAAGTTTTGGAT
Source organism: Viscum album (assembly GCA_963277665.1). NCBI lineage: Eukaryota > Viridiplantae > Streptophyta > Magnoliopsida > Santalales > Viscaceae > Viscum > Viscum album. The sequence goes on along the minus strand of OY728120.1, from coordinate 1,756,667,435 downwards.
ATACATATGAGTTTTTTTCTTCTTATCATCCTTAGAAATATGTATATTCTTGTCACAACTCGAAATTCTAGAGTATAAAAAATTTATTCAATATCATGTATGACAGGTGACACCAAGCCTGTAGGGGAATATAATACCCCAAGACATTAAAATATGTATACTATTTTAGGTAAACAAAATATATGATATATCTTTCATTGGACATGATATTGAGTTAGAGAATGTTACACACAACATTTAGTTTCTTCAAATGTCGTATGTTACACACATGACTGAGTTTTTACGGAATAACTATTTTTTATTAAAACATTATCTGGTATAACCTAGACAATAAATTAGTGGTTATAAATATAATTAAATATATTATGAATATATATGGAATATATAAATATAAAATGAATTCATTTTTTACTAATTAATTTGAAATGAATTTGAAAACTCTTATAAAATAAAATAAAATATTGTTATATTTATGATCACAAAGGTTTTTTACCATTATAAATTAAATTATTTAGAATTAGTGAGTGATATTAATGAGGTATATATATATTATTAAATAAAATATTTTTGATATTAATCCAATATATATTATAGGATTAAGATTAAAACGAACCAAATTTTTTGCATAAATTAATATATTTTTATTAAGGAACTTTAACTGCCTTTTAATCAAGAACCCATTTTAAATCTGAATTTTTCACAATTTAATATATTTAGTATTTCAAAATAAACTTCGTATTTGAATGAAAACATCATAATTGTCTTACAGTGAATTTTTAGTATTTTTCTATGATGATTAATTTCCTAATGAATAAGGAAAAATACTAAATTTTTGTTCAAATTTGCTTTTAATTCTAATTTAATTATAAGGTTAAATAATTATTTAGATTAGTTTTAAAGGATAATTAAATAATATATTTTTTAATTAACCCAATTTAGGTCATTGGGGGTAAATCTTACATTGAATGTGACTACAAAAACATACAAACATTTGGATGTTTTTACCTCGAAACCATGCATCATCGTCCAAACTGTGTGATTAAATTTCAAATAATTTTTGTGAGATAATTGATTGTAATTGGAAAAAAAATTGTCCAAATTTTGAATCAGAACAATTTATAAATTATAATTCGGTAAAATTATTTTTTTAAACAAAATATTAACGAAAGGGATTAAAATTAATTCCAACGATTAAGGTTAAATTAAGCTTAATAAATGAATAAACCTCAAACTCAAGGAACAAAATGTCTAATAAACATTCCCAAGAGATATTAAATATAAATATTTTGACTATAAACTCACTTTTATTTAATTATTTCCATTATTTTTTCCTCTTTCAATGTGAAAAAAGTGTAGAGTTTCATTGTGGAAATGTTACCACAGCGTCACTCCCCCTCCACTATAAAAGGGCCTCCTCTCCTACCAATTCCTCACACCTATCATGGAACATTGAATCAACTATGATAACAAAAATAGCTCCTAAAATCCATCCAATCATCCAACAAGCCTCACATTATGAATAATTCAATCCCCATAATCATTTGTTTAAAACCAAAAGAGATACTCGATTTAGAGGTAACTTCATTCCTTAATCTTTTTAGTTTTTCTTCCATTATACCCCCACACAAATATTCTTATTCTATGATTATATTATAACACCAGTATATAAAATATACTAGTATGTTGTTTTGATAATTTTCAAACCAACATTAACACACACATCCATCTAGTTGGTAACGAATATATTGTTTCTGGGTACAGCGAACTACTACCTCATGAAATGATGATTGTTCATTTTTCTTTTATAAAATATCATAGTGTCCATTATGATGGAAAATATATTTTTACATGATATATATGATAGATTTAATGTCTTTCTGTTTCTATAATTTTTATCTGAAATATACTATTAAAATTTACATCTTCTGTAGATACAATAATTCCATTTGAGAAAATGTGGACTACAGCCCCCCTCAAAGCTTTATGAGTCATTTATTTTATACATGTAATGTATTATGGATAATTTCAATAAACATATGTAACATATATAACATAGACATGACAATAGAATTATAATTTACATATTTATCATTTACGTTAAATTCTTTTAATACAATATAAAAATAAATGTACTATTCATTCGTATGTGCAACATACTATCTCCATGAATGGTGAATATCATTTATTATATCCAAACATTATTGATTATTATAAATACCTTTGTAATTAACAAATAATATAATAAATTCATAGTTTAAATTATGTATATGATGAAATCTTGATCTATGTAGTAGGACAATCATATAACAAGTCAAAACATATATGTGTAAACTAGGAAATAACACCCTTATAGTGGAAATAATGAATTATTATTAAAAAATGTGTAATGATATATCATAAGAATATTATATATGATATTATAATCATGGTTATGGTTCTGAAATAAGTTTTTAACATATTTTTAACCACTATAAATGAGTATAATGACCACCAAACCCAAAAAGAAATGTTAAGGTAAGGGAGTTCATCTCAATTTACATTCCTTCGGGTCTCATTAGTTGTTATGCACCAATTCACTTTTATATGTTTTCTAAACTTCCACATGACATGTTTTATCATGATTCAACGTAATCTAATGATACTCTATGTTTTATTTTATTCCTTCATGGGGATTACTTTTTCAATGTTTCAAAGTGGTAAGGGACACTTTGGAATGTTTGTAAATTATTTTCATCATGGATATTCAAAATGATTATCTTTGAAATATCACCTACAGTAGTGATTGCAGAATTTCTCTTGAAAAAATCACTTTATTTAAAGTATCGTATCATGATAATTGTATCTCTTAGAGGTGTAGGGTTGAATCATTGATACTTTTTTCTTTTATGTTTCCTTTCTTTTGAAACAAACTTATCCTCTAATTGAAGATTAAATTCCTTACTGAAAACAATTCAAACACACATCCATATGAACACAAGTATTTACAAGGTTCGCTATTCATTACAAACATCTACATCCTTTTTATAGTTTAGAGAAAATATGATACACACAATCCACTATAAAACAATACTTGGATTAAAATAACTATGATATGTCCTTTCACTCATATAGTAATTTAAAGACAATCCAAAAGTATGTGTGCACCCTCTTATCACTCATAGGGTAATAAAATTTGTGTGTAACAACTCATTTTACCCATGTATCCCTTAAATTTCACAAAATTATTCAATTGATACAATTATTCAATTCCAATACCAAGAGATGGTATGATCAAAGTGGACTTTGATATAGAATTCAAGTATAATTTTCAGGTCCAATGTTCTCACTTCAATTCTCCAAATTCAATCACCCAATACAATCATCCTAATTTGATCTTCAAATCCAATTTCCCAATTCGACAGATGTAGCTCAATAATAATAAAATCAAATCAATTTAGAATAGTTCCTACCTTAGTCAGAAAATATCAATATGGCACTACTGGAAATTAGATCTTTCCCAACGTTTTTATACCAACGGTTTGAAAAAACTGTTGGTATAGGTCCCCTTTCCCAACAGTTTGGCCAAACCGTTGGGAAAGGCCCCCAAATTGGCCACTTTTCCCAACGGTTTGGCCAAACCGTTGGGAAAGGTCCCCAAATATTCCACTTTTCCCAACGGTTTGGCCAAACCGTTGGGAAAAGTTGGCCAAAATTCAACATCCTCCACAAAATGAAAATCTCAACCAAAGACCTATACCAACGGTTGTTAAAACAGTTGGTATAGGTCTATACCAACGGTTTTAACAACCGTTGGTATATGTAATTTCATTTTTTATCAGACCTTCATACCGAGAACATTATATAAATCAAAATATAAAATATTTATGAGAATATATATATATATATATATATATATATAATTATGATCACAAAAGTAATGTTAGGTTAGTGGTTGAGTTGATCAATGATAAACGAGGGGTCCGGGGATCAAATCCCAGCGGATGTTTTATTTTAGGAATTTATATACCAATGGTTCCATTACCGTTGGTATAGATTTCATATTACTTATACCAACATTTTCCAAAACCGTTGGCATAGGTCTATACCAACGGTTTTTGGAAAATCGTTGGTATAGACCTATCCCAACGGCTTACTTGGCTACGGTTCTCCAAACCGTTGGTATAGGCTATACCAACGGTTTGGAGGCCTATACCAACGGCTCCAAACCGTTGGTAAAGGATAGTTTTCCAGTAGTGTGGAAATCACGGATCCAATTCATTCAGCCCAATATGATGATCACCTGAATACAATTGAAATGCCTAATAAGGTAATCAACTAAATATTATAATCACTGAATACAATGATCATATAAATACAATGTTTGGAACATTTCATTTCTATTTCAATTCATACCATCAATAATTATTCAAAACAAGTGAATATGGAAACTTTTACTTCTCTCTAAAAGAATACTCTGATCTTCTCTCTCTTCTCTGATGAATAGTATATCAATCATGAGAAAATTATGATGTACTCATCACCTTTTAAAGGTGACCCATAATTGTTTTTTTAGGAATCCCAAAACTTTTTCCACTCACAAAAATTCTCCCACATCAAGATTTCTCTTGGATATAGGGTGAATCATGACTTCGTCAACTCTTCTCAAGTCTTCTTGAACCTTATTCAAACTTTATCTCTTCATTAGACTATCTTTTTTAATTTCTATTCTGTATCCAAATTCAAAATCCTATTTTATTCAATCCAATATCTTCATTATAATTATTTGTACCAATTGAATTTATGAATGATGAAATTCATGATCCCCCTTGACAACACATCCATATATTTTCTTCATCTCTTCTCTTGAACCAAATTATTGATAAACAAAGAAATTAAACCATGTTAAAACTGTTTAATACATTGTTGATCACATTATATTCTCTTAATTTAATTCCTCAACCTCAATAAATTCCCCTTCTAAATATATATGAATTTGGAGTTCGATCAATAGCCTGTTTTTCATCCGAATACGATATCACTATTCAGCTTCATCGACTTCATTAAATTACAATCATTATCTAGTACCAAGAATTACATCATGAATTTTAATACATTTGATATAATCTTAAACTTCATCTAATTTTATAGGGAATAAATTTTATCATCAATTTATATCATCAAGACACATCATTCCTTCTCATCCTGAAACTAATTTTCCAGAATGAAATTTCCATGAATACGATCAGGTTGAAAATGATCTCCAGTGCCCATCATTATTCCTCTTTAGATTTGATCAATTTGAATATGATAAGAAACAATTCGTTCTCATATTACTCCTATATATGCTTAATCTAGTTACAATTTACCACATCTCATTCACTCTCCCTTTCTTCAATCAAGCTTACATCATATTTTTTCACAACATGTATATGTTTTATGATAACTCCAAGATCTGAAAAGCATCATAATATCAAATTAATCAAAGTCTTGGTTTCTCTAATCATGAAGACACTAATTCTCTATTAAACAAATTAATATTTTATTTTATGACCATTTAATTCTAACAAGATTAATTATCAATACGATTAATCATATAATTCTGTGTTTGGTGTGAATTTGATGGGTTCTTCAAACCACCTTCTCCCAAATATGATGTAAATTATTATTCATTGTGATTTTTATTCTCTAAATCTAATGTTTAGCATAAATTTCATAGAATGAAAAGTGTGGTGATTTTCCCATTCTACATAAAATTCATTGAAAATAATAGAAAATACATGAATATAAACACTTTTCTCATTATCTTGGTCCTAAAATTTTTGTTAATCATTATTTATGATAAATTTACATGAATATCTATATTTTCATATGATGGATATTATTATTTACTAACCCATATATCAGTTTTCATATAGTGTTTACTTTGACAATAATTTGATTAACTTGGAAATAATTGATAAATCATTATCCTACATTCAAATTAGATAAGTGATAATGGATATTTTTTATTATTTTAGTTGATTATTAGAAATTAGGAATTCTTAGCCTAGGAATGAAACATGCGGGGCTCAGTTATAGATATTCCCTCGGTGCATCGGTAGTCTCGTGAGATGAAATAGTTCAGAAAATAGATGGTTTTTTACTTGATAGCTAAACCATCTTGTGAAAGGTCATGGCGGTATTAGTTACATGTACCTTGGAAACATGGTGTCAAATAATTAAGAATTTCCCTCAATAAGATTTAGTTATTATTTATCCTTCATAATTTTCATCGTAATATCTCTGGATATATTTCATTATCTGTTTATTTATTTAGTTGGCCTGAGGTTCAGTTCCTTACCATTAAATTTTTATATTTCCTTATCTATTTATTTTAATAAATTTTTTTATCATTAATTTTCCTTTCCCAATGAATTTATTCCTATTGATTCATTATTTCATCCACTTTACAAAACCATAAAAATAATTTGATCTCAACCTTGTTAATTTTTCTTTACCCAGTTCATAATGAATTTATATTTTAATAAGAGTTCAAGGATGTAGTTTATTAAATTTTATTATGTATCATTTTTTTATATATAAATACCCAATTTATTATGGGTATCATGTTTGTAATCTGGCTTTCCAAGACTATTATAATGATCAGTAATTCAGAATTTGTTTCCTTGTAAACATGCCAATGTAATAAAGTAGTTCACCCACTATGGGATTTTGGGGTCAGGAAAATATAGTTGGTATCAGATGATGTTCATCAACAACCTTGGAAACAAGATTTAGAAAACATTTATTATAGTGAAAACCCCTAATATATCCATTCAGGATAATTATACAAGAACATAATTTAATTTTTTTAAGGTATATATTATGTGTGTATTCCTATAAATATATCCATTTCTGGATAATACAAGTTGGTGTGGTTCTAGAATATATGTATCTAAAAGTAAAAGCTTATTCATGGTATTCTGGTCCTAACTTGGGGTAACTTGGAACACAACAATGGGAATTACTACACACCTTTTTTAATACTCCTAGGGGATACCCTTAGTATAATTAACATTCCTTTTACCTACCATTATGAAGGATTTATATGTAATGATTTCCCCAAAGTGTCCAAATTTTATGATTCTAGGATTCACAATGCATAAATTTGTGTGTTATACTATATTTAGAATTATAATTTATGTTATGATTTAATCTAGTATACACCATTATATATAAATGTTTCTACTAGAAGGAATTTGAACCCCACCAACGCACGTGATCCAAATAGTAAGAAGAATTTAATATTTCATGGTCATCATACAATATTTCTAAAGGAAATAGCTCCCAAACATTCTGATCATATGATGACATAGTGTCATGTGACAATTAGATGGGTAAATAACTATCCAACCCCTATGTCTTCAAAGTAAACCAAGAAAATATGAGGCCATATAAGAGCAATGAAAATGGGAATGATTCAAATATGAGAAAGGGAAATAAGGATTTTAAGAAATGATATAATTGTTGTAAAAAACACTATGATTCTTTCTTTAGGTGAATGGGGGTTTTTTATAAGTGTTGTAAAAGGGGACCCCATGATTATGATTGAAAGTGTAATAAAAAGGTATCAAATGTAAAATGATTAAAATACAAGGAAATGGGACACAATAAAAATAAATGTCCTAAGAATCAATGGAATATAACCAAAATGATGTTATTGGATAATAATCATGTTATGCTACTACATTAGATGAAGATGAATTATTAATATTCATATTAAATAATGATTTCATTTTAATTTTAATTAGTAATGTGCTCATTTTATGAATTCTAGAATATATGAGGATTGTAATATAGTACTTTTAAATTAATTATTTTAGTACATATGTTGAATGGTACTATGAAAATTTATTATGTAGAATGGTAAACGTTTCATAAATCACATGATTGAGGGAAATACAACAATTAATGTGTTCCTAAAGTTTAGATAATTATAAAGAAAATATTACTTTGGATATGTTTTTTATACCATAGTGATTTGTGAAAAAGTGGTCTATGATTTCATTGATGGATTTACAACACCATTTTATTTAAGGAATATATCAAATAACATGTTTCTTACATACGAAATAAGAATGTATTTATATTACCAATAAATTTTAATAGTGATTCAAGTTATTACCATATTTCAATAGGATACTAAATGAAGTTATTCAAATGCTTAGAATGTGAAAATATCAAGATTATTCAATTTTATTAATGGCTAATGACATGATAATTTGGAAATTTAGTGACCTTCTTGCTAATGTGTTGGATAATAATCTGTTGTAAAAGTTAACTATTTTTAAATTTTATTATGTTGATCACTAGATGAGATTTTAGAGGTTAATGCATAACATCACTGTATGATGCATCATGTGAAAAGAGATGATGTATAAATAGTTCAAGTCATAATTAAAGGAAAATATTGTGTTTATAGATTAAAATATATACTTATATGATTACATACTGAAATAATTCCTTAACTAAAAAAATGGTTTTGAAACAAAAATGTTTTCCTATTATTATCATTTTTAATAATATGAATGACCTTTATTCACACGTATGGTTTTTGGTTTTATGGACAACGACTTTTATATGAATATGTTCTCAAGTACTCTCCATCAGAACCAGATTGTTTGATTTTTCTTCTTCCATATCCATGTCTTCATTTGACACTAATGTTCTCTTACAAGGGAACCTATATATGTCACTATTGTACTTTTGTTTCTCACTTATTATGAAAATGTGATATTAAGACTTTGTATGATTTGGGACATTCATAAATAGTTTTTTTAATTCCAATATTACTTAGATCTATTTTAAATTATTAGTATGCAATTTAGTTATGGGGGGGAGAATGTAACACCATTAAATTCTAGATTATGAATATTTTATATGATATCCCATATGACCTGTGACACGAACATGTAAGTGAATATAATAACTTGACAATTTTCTATATATTTAATATCTTAATTAAATTAAATATGTGATATATCATTCACTGAATGTGATAATTAGTTAGCGTATGTCACACACAGCAATTAGTTCCTTCAAATGGATTGCATTATATGGAAGACCGAGGTTTTACTGAATAATGCTATATTATTAAAGTATTATGTACTAAAAACATTCCATTAAATTAGTGGTTACGAATATAATTAACTATATTATGAAAATATATGGTTTTCACAAATTTAAAATCAATTCATTTATTGTGAATTAATTAGAAATGAATAAGAAAATTTATTGAATATAAAGGAAAATATTATTATTTTTATGCTCATGAATCTGTTTTAATATAAAAAATTAAATTAATTAAAATTACTAATTTATATTAATGAGGTATATATATTATATATTCAATAAAATAATTTTTTATATTCATCCAATATATTTTAGAGGCTTAATATGAAAACAAACCCAATATTATGCATAAAATACTATAGTTTTATTAGGGCAGTTTTACTTCCTTTTAATGGAGAACCCATATTAAATATGAATTATGAAACATTTATTTATTTAATATGTACAAATAAACTTCATATTTGAATTAAAAACCTAATAATTATATTAGGGTTATTTTTTGGGATTTTTCTGTGGAGATTCATTTTTTTAATGAATAGTGAAAATAACTGAATTTTAGTTGAAAGCTAATTTTTCATTTAATTTAATTATAAAGATAAATTTTCTTTTAGATTAGTTTTATAGGATAATTACATCATATGTTTACCAATTAATACAATTTAGGTCATTTAGATAAAGTTCACTTTGAAATTGACTATAAAAACATAGAAAACTTTTGGACGTTTTTACCTTAAAACCATGCATTGTCATCCCGACTGTGGTATTAAATTTAAATTAATTTCATCCAAATCAATTATTTAAATTTTAAAAAATGGACTATATATTTATAAATATAATTATTTATAATTTCTAATAAGTTAATTTTTTTGACAAAAAATATGAGTCAAAGTGATTAAAATTAATTAGAACGATTAAGGTTAAATTAAGATTAATAAAATACTAAACCATAAACATAAGGCCCAAAAAACCTATAATAATTTCCAAGAGATATTGGATGAAATTATTTATACACTATACTACATTTTCTATAATTGGGTTCATTAATGCATCCACATGTAATGTGAAAAACATGTATGTAATTCCATTTTGAAAATATTACATGAGTGCCACTCCTCCTCCATTATAAAAGGGCCTCCTCTCTTCCCACTTACTCAAACCTCTGATGACATTTTTGGTGGACCAAAAACATACCAAATATTTACTTAAAATCACCCCCCTCATCCTAGAAGCATCCCTCTTGGCATAAATAAATCCATGGAAGACTTTGGTTCAAACAAAAATGAGTTACCCGCTTAAGAGGTAACCATTATGCTTAATTATTTTAGTTTTATTTCCTTACTACACCCACTCAAATATTCTTATAAAATAATTATAAAAAATTTATAAAAAATATAATAGGATGTTTTTTATAATGTTTCATCCAATTCTTACAAAAAATCCATCTAATTGGTAATGAACATATTGTTTCTGTGTACAGCTAACTACTGCCACTTTAAATGATGATTGTTTACTCTACCATTAACACCTCCCACGGTGGCCATTATGATGAAAATTCTTTTTATTTAAGATATATATTATATTTATAATTTCATTATTATTCTTTAATTTCTATTTAAAACATTTCCTTTTTCTTTTCATCTTGTGTAAATATGATAATTTCATTTGAGGAAGTGTGGACTACCACCCCCTCCAAGAGATATGACACAGTCATTCCATTTAGGGAATGTATTATATCTATTTATTTTAAAAATATAATACATATATATTATATATATGATATTAGTGTTATAATATACATATGTATCATTTATATATCATTATTTTAATATATTAATGAAATCAATGTATCATTCAGGCATACGTACGACCTACCTTCTCTATGAATGGGCCCTATCATTTCTTATCTAAAACATTATATATTATTATAAATAATTTTTTAATGAAAATATAATATAACCAAGTCATGGATTAAATTATTTTTATTATTAAATCATGGCCTTAGTAATAGGATAGTAAAATTACTATTCAAAAAAATACTTGGGTAAATAAAGAAAATAACACCAAAAATAGTTAAAATAATGATGGATTATTAACAAATGTGTAATAATATATTATAAGAAGATGGTATATGATATTATAAACATGATTATGGTTCTTTTTTAAGTTAGTAAAGAAAATTAAACCACTATTCAAGTGTATAAACACCATAAAATCTAAAATTTTGGTTAAGGTAAGGGATTTAGTCTAAATTTACATTCTATTCAGTCTTATTTGTTTTTATACACCAATTCACTTCTATATGGTGTTTATAAATCCATTTGAAAGGTTATATCATGGAACTTCTAAATCTCATGAGACTCTATGTTTCATTTAATTCCTTCAAGGGGATTATTTTTTAAATGTTTCAATGAGGTGTATGAAACTTTGGAATGTTTAAATATTATTTTCCTCAAGAATTTTCTTATTGATTATCTTTACAACCTCACTTCCCCTTATGATTGATGAATTTCTCTTGAAAAAATCACATTATTGAAATAATTTTTCCTAATAAATTTTCTTTAATAAAAATATATTAATATTATGGATATAATTATTTCCCAAACCATATATCATTTTGCATATGGTGTTTACTTTGTGAGTTATTTTATTAGCTGGGGAATAATTGATAAAACAATCTGCTTCATTCAATAAGGATATTTGATAAGGAATATTGTTTATTATTTAAAATGATTATTATATTTGAGTACGGATTTTTAAAGGTATGGAATGGGTGGGGTTAGTTATAGATAGCCAAATGATGCATCAGTAGTCTAATGAGATGAAATATGTTTCCAAATATATGGGTTTTTACCGGGTAGTTAAACCGCTTTGTAAAGGGTCTTAAAGGTATTACTTCCTTATACCTTAGAAATATAGAATCCAAAAATTAATCATTACCCTCATTTATATTTAGTGATTATTTATCCATGTTATTCTATATCAATATATCTATGTATACATTTCATTCTTGCATTATTTATTTAGATTGAATGAGTGTCAGCTTCTTACCTAGAAACTTTGATATTTCCTTACCTATTTCTTTTAAAAGAATGTTTTATCATTTATTTACCATTCCATATTAATTTATTCTTATTTATTATTTATTTACTCATATTTACTTACAATTATTAAGTATTTGAGCTCAACCTTATTATGTTTCCTTTTCCGTAGTTACAGAGAAATAATATTTGAATAATAGTTCAGGGATGTGCTACATTCCATTTTATTATGTATCATGTTTTTATTTCCCAATACCCAACATATTATGGGTATCATGTATGAAATATGGATTTCCAAGACTGATAAACTATACGGCCCTTCCATAATTTTTTCCATATAACCATGCCAATGTATTAAAGTAATGATCTTCTTCTGGGCTTCTAGGGTTGGGGAATTATAGTTACTATCATAGTATGTTTAGAGGAAACCTTGGAAAAAAATTTATAAGACATCGATTTTTATCACAACCATAAGATAGACATTGTGGATAAGTATATATAAACATTATAGATTTTTAATAAGGTAGATATTGTGTAGGTATTCCTAGAAACACATCTCTATCTGGATACTACAAATAGAAGTGGTTCTGGAATATATATACCGAGGAGTAACAACTCCAACATGGTTTCCTGGGCCTAACTCAAGATAACTTGGTACATGATAATGGACATTACTATGCTACTGTTTTGAATCTCCTAGGGGATACACTTAGGGTAATTTAGATTTTCTTTACCAATAATTGTGAAGGATTTAGATGAAAAGACTTCCCAAAAGTAGCCAAATTTAATAATTATTGGATTCACGATTAATAAATTTATGTACATGTAATTACACATTATTTTATAATTTAATATAGTATATACTATTATTTAGAAATTCCACCTTGTAGATGTAATGTGAACCCCACTAATGCATGTGATCTAAATAGCAAGAAGGATCCAATATTTTGTGGTCTTTGGAATATATTTCAAGGGGAAATAGTCTCCTAAACATTTTCATCATATGAGGACATAGTATACTATGTCAATAAACATTTAAAAAAATGGGATACTTACATGGTTCAAAATTATGGAAATAGGACCCCAAACCGTGGTCGTAGGCTATGACCATTGTTTTCCCATCTGTGGGCACTATCACCATGGCAGTAGGGTTTGACATATGAAAACAGTTTTAACTATGGAAGTAGTTGGCCCGTTGCCATAGTTTTCAAAACTGTGCAAATTGGTGTCTCTATTGTCAACTATGGTAGTAAACTATGTCCATAGTTTTAATCGGGTAAATAGGTGGCCTATTGAAATAGTTTTAAATGTGTCTATAGCCCTTGAAATCCATTGAAATAGCCTAAAAATAATGCGTGCCTAAACGGATTTGATCCATTTACGTTGACTTCATTTTTTATCTCCCTAACCACTAAACCACCAAGGCATTTATGTGTGTATATATATATATATATATTATTAAAAATTGTTGCAATATCTCTTCCCGCCATTTTTTTGGTGGGAAATGTTTTCTCTAGTGCAAGGGAGGGAGACCTATAGCCACAGTTTTCAAAAACATGGTTACTGCCCTTCTAAATAAATTGCTGATTGCCACAATTTTTAAAACTATAGTAATAGTCATCATAACTATGGCTACATGTGTGGGCTATAACCATGGTTTTGAGAACCGTGGCTATAGCCCAAGAAATAATGACCTATAGAGACGATTTTAAAACTGTGGCTATATACCACATACCCATGGTTGTGGCCACCTATAGCCACGGTTTTAAAACCATGGCTATAGGTCTGTGTCCATAGCCTATTTTTCATTTTTGTGATTAGAGAGATAAGTATTATCTAAATCCTATGTTTTCTATGGAATCCAACATAAGAATAGGACATCAGAGCACCATGAAAAAGTTTATGAGTCGATGAAAATGAAAGGAATGAATGATTTTTTGACATGTGATCATTGTGGAAAGAAACACTCTGATATTGTCTTTAAGGAAATGGGAGTATTTTATAAGTGTGGTGAAAAGGGACACCAAGTTTGTGACTGAAAGGGTTAGAAAATGATTTTTAATGTACAATTCTTCAACTACAAGGAGATGGGACACTCTGTGAATCAATGTCCCAAGAATTAAATTAATATACCCAAAATGATTATAATGGATTTTGATCAAGTTATTCTACTACCATTGATGAAGAGGAATTATTAATATGAATATTCAAGAATTAGGTCATTTGAATTTTTATCCACAATGTACTAGTTATAAAAATTATGGAATTTATGAGGATTGTATTGTTGTACATTTTCATTAAGTATTTGATATCATATGTTCAATGGTATAGAGAAAACATATTAAGTAGAAAGTTAATTTTTTTTAAACACATGATTGATGGGAAAACCCCCTTAATATGTTCCTTATGTTGAGATAATGATAAATAAATGATTGATTTTGATATGTTCACACTACCATAATGACTTGTCAACAAGTGGTCTATGATTACATTGATAGATTTTGAAACACATTAGGATTTTAGGAATATATCTAACAACATGTTTCTTACTAATGGATTAACTAATAATTCATGTTTCCAATAAGGTTTTATAATGATTTGGGTTGTTTTAATATTTCAATAGGATACATTACGAATCTATTCACCTGTTTGGAATGTGAAAATCAAGAGCTGCTTCGTGTTGATTAATGGATAATGAAATTTTCTTCTTGGAAATTTAGTGAACTTATTTCTAAATTGTGTTATCATAATCTGATGAAAAATTTAACCATTTATAAAATTCATTCATTTGATCACTTGATGATATTTTTATGTTTAATGTATTAGGAAATGTGACCTCACTGGTCACAAGAATAACACCATCTCCCCCGGGGCTGCCCCAGTGTCCTACACTATACCTGATCATTTCCTGAGTCTGATCATGGGGAGGTCTCCTACATCAAGGTCTGACTAACTGATATCTGTTATCTTCCATAGACAACTCAGTTTGGTTCCACCCACTGCCAAAAGCATATATCTAACATCTTACTGACCAAAATATCTCTATCACCAGTTCTTAATCCAGAACCCCGGATTAGGTGGGGATTTACATTGGTACTATTATAGAAAGGATCTCCCTAAGGAGTCCCTACAAAAACATTTTTGCTCATAATTAGCCGTCATAGATCACATCGAGAGAGAACCAAGTCAGGACTGTGAACCTATTCAAGAACTCTTCCACTATTATCCTACCTTGTTGATGCTCCAGAATATCCTAAATCTTGATATAACATAATTATGATGCGTAGTAATGCACACCAAATAATTATTTGAAGTCATCCCACAATATTACCGAATCATTGTGTGTTTGAGTAACCAGACTCTACCAACACCCAGCTACTCTATGTAACAGACTGACTATCCAATCCACCATATGATCTTTCGGGGTATGAACAATCCTGATGAGTCAAACCACCAACTCAATCCAATCCTCTACTGCCTGAGGATATGGACCACCATGGAACATCAGTGGTCTCCAACCCTGGATCTTGTAGAGATAACTAAGACTCTACACGTCCCTATACTTCACTGTTATGACCAACTACTATTCAACCGGTGGAGGTGGCGTTACCTTACCACCTGGATGAAGGGGAGCACATGATGGATCATTAACTGAGGCCTTGTTTCACATGGAATCATCATAAAGAACTATAGATGGGGTCCTAGAAGGATTTAATCACAGAGTCATTTTTTATCTTATCAAGGAATACCATGATCAAATGAATATATATGTATATATATATCAACCACAATGGGGATCTAACTCAATAATGAAAGTTAAGGACTTAATCATATATGAGGTATGTACCAAATTTCCTTGCAATAAATGTCTTAGCATGTTGAGTATAAAATAATGTAATCATGGTCTAGTGAATGGCTATTTCAGCCACTAAACCATCATTGGAATCCCTGTATTGAACCACACTTGAGATATGTTGACACATTTCCCCTAAACCCAAGAAAGGCCTTTTTATGGAAACATCTAAAAAATGCCCCCAGGGTCAAACCCCCACTAATATCACTTTATCAAAACCCAACCCATGTTGGGGATCAATCCACAATAACCCCAAGCTTACCTCTATAGGCAAGGGGTGGCGACAGGCATTGAAATTAAAAAACATAGGGGGGTTTTCCTAAGAACATGTACACACACACACTTAGCCATCTCAATGAAAAAGTGCATAGGAAAAGGAACAGAAGATACAATACTACTATAAAAGGAAACCAGACAGGCATCTACCTCTAAACAGTACAAGTATAGAAGTGTAAAATAAATGGAACAGTTAAAAAATATATCCCCAACCAAAAAATTTCCACACCCTAGAAGTAACTTAAAAGAAAAATACATGAGAGAGATCTCCACCTAGGTCCCATGCTACGACCACTGTAAGCAGTCCAAGCACCACATTTCCCTAAACTTATCTAAAGTCATGATCAACATGTTCGTCATCTGCAAAAGGACTGACACATGTAGGTAAGTCCCATGAAAGGGTTACTATAAAAATACTCATTAGGACACCCCTAATATGATATGGGGGAGCAGTAACAGATACACTAAAGATGAAAGAGGTAAATAGAACATGGTAGGGTACAAGATTATTTTTCAACCCAACAAGGGAGTGAAAGTAAACTCATCCAAACACAAGGAGCTCAAAATTGTATGAAAGTAAACATCACATCAATAATTCACTATATATATCTAGAAATTATGCATCTCTAACAATGAGAAGCTAGTCATGGAAAGTATGTGGTAGACCCATCACATATTCACCTTTCCAGGATGGAGAGTAACTAATACCCAAATAGTGGGTATTGAAATATGATATATATATATATACTAAGTCAAAGATACCTGAATGAGTATGGTGATCACCTTATCACATCCCATCCTAGTAAAAGAGTCCCCAACAGTTTCATAAGTAACCCAAATGATTCCCAATTTCCCACACATCTTCCCTAAGCATTCAAATCAAATGGACTCAACCACCACCCCACGATACAATTCAAATTGGGTGGTACTAACTCACCCACATGGTTTTAGGTCGCATCACAAGAATACATCTCAGTGGGGGAAAGTGTCCCTCTTTTTTGTGAGTCCAATGTAAAATCAATCCATGTATCATCACATTTTCATAGTGGTGAAATCATGTACAAGGTTGAGGACCAATGCCTAGAAGGATTGGAGGGTTCCACTCTGGTGTCATCGTGGACCCATGTACATCTTGGCTGGATGGTCTCACTCTAGAAATCAGGTATATGTTCCCTAGTATGTTAGGGGGATCATCACCCTTAAATTTGATGGGGACCCACTGCCTATACCTTTTTAAGGGTATTCAGCTGGAGGGTATTACCTAGAAACAATCATTAGGGAACCCACTACCCCACCCTAGTGAACAGTTTCACACTATAGGGTATCTATAACTTCCATCAGGGAACCCACTACCCAACCCAGTTTGAGGGTAATCCTAGAACTGCCGTCATGGAACCCACTGATCTACCCAGTTTGAGGGTAAGCCCAAAATTTTTATTTGATATCTACATTGTAAACTAATAATAGATAGTAACTCTCCAAAATAATCGGGGAAATATAATAGAACCCCTACTGGATGTTACCTCTGATAAACCTACCTGATCACAGTTGTTGTTAGACATCACATGAAAAGGTGTCACACCAGGAACATCTCGCATCATATATCTAATTACCCAGTGGAGGATACCATTGAATTATATGTGGTAAAACATAGGATAATCTACACACAAGGTATTATCCACGTCTAATTTAATGATACATGAGAGATAGTAGATTCAGTGTGTAACACGGTGCGTGGGGGCCCATGCATCATTTAGCCCAGCCTCATCATCTAGTCATGTACCCGGACCCACTTGGGTACAAGACTACATACGAGTACTCCTAGCATGCTCATGTACACTCAAATTACATGGAAAATCTGTCACAAAATGTTGACGATCTCATGATTCACATCACTGGTCCGATAGGAAAAAATAGTATTTCACTGGCATTCCTCCTCAAATGGATATTGAATGAAAAACGGATCACACCGTTGCGATCCTTTTAGAAAAGTGCACAAGATCGACTATTCATTTTCCTCAATCTACGAACCATAGAAGAAATTTCATTTCACTGCTTCACAAATAAATAGTGATTTTTGGGCCTGCTACACAATTCAAGAAACATGTTAAAAGAATTTCACCATTGTGATCTTCTCAGAAAAGCATAGAGGATTGGCTAATCATTAGTCCAAAATGGATAAGCGAGGAAGAAGTAACATTTCCCTAAGAAAACCCAAACTGGGCCTCATGGAGCCCACACAACAAGTTCATTTTAAGTAGAGTGAATCTACCTTGAAACATCTGCGTCAATTTTAGGGTTTCAATGCTGCTGAATGTGTGTGTATCAGACATCATATGAAGAAGTTATGTCATTTAAAAGATGTAATAATAATAATAATATATTATTATTATTATTGAATTTAAGGAGCCTGGGTCATTGGTTAGAGAAAAATTATTCAAAAAGGTCTTACAATTATTATATCATTGGTGGGGTCATGTCGCTGCTGACAGCGCATCAATTGGACATTGCATGAGGAAGTTACGTGGAATTAAAAGTTAATAATTATATTGTTTTTATATTCATTTTAATTTTCATTTTTTCTTTTGTTTTTCCCCTCCACATTAGGGTTTCCAATGCGAGCCACTGCCTCCCCTACCACACTAGCAACTATTTGGCCAACTCTACTATGCCACCTCTGGCCTCCTATGTTGGCCACCTCCACCCTTGGCACCTTCAGCATCGTCGCCTGCACGCCCTACTTTCCTCCTACCACTACACTGTCTCAGCCACCTCCATTGGTCGTGCACCATGATACTGCCAGCTGGAATTGAGCCTCACCAGGCCTGCACCACTACCTCATTCCATAAACCTGCAGTTACACTTGGGTGGTCAAGAAATTAAAATGAGTATAAATTTGGGAACCTCATATCCCAATTTACAAATACATAGCCTCTGCATGATGATTCCATAATGCATTGCCGAACTGTAAAGTATGTGTTTCTATTGTTCGCGTTCATACCTCCTTATGTGACTCAAACAAGAAACCTTCATAGATCTAGAATCCATGTATTAAAAAATTCATAGATATATGATTTGCTAAAATATTTGATTTCATTTTAGTGTGGAGAAAATCAATCGTCAAAGAATAATGAAGAATAAGAGTTCCAAAAAAATCGGTCAATGTTCACGTTATTATGGAAATCAATGATGATAATCCAAGAAAAAAAAATGATAAAGAATCAAATTTGAGAACAAAACATCGATTTGGGAAATAGAGAATCTTAATGAAGAATCCTACTTATATTTTGAATATGTCATTGCATTAATTGGGCTCTAATATAATCAGATATTGAATCATGTCGTGATCCTCTAAGAATTTAGTCTCGAATTTCAATTAGAACAAGATGATGGAGCTTCACTGACCATGGGAGGAAATTAAACAAACCCTTGATCATTTCCATAAACACATATGTATAGGAAATCGCCAGTAGTCATGGAAATAGAACCTATGGTTCCATCTCACCTAAGGTTTCCCCTAGGGTAAATAATACTCTATGAACTCAAAAGTTGTTTATGATTTCCAATACGACTACCTGTTCAAAATTTATTCGAATCAATTTTTGAGATAAAATAATTTTATTTAATTAATTTATTTACAGTTATGTCCTCTATGGTGTTTTCAACAGAAGGACTACCCTGACACAAGTAATGTCTCTCCAAGGGTAAACACAACACTATAGACTTAAACGTGGCCTCAAATTTTTAATTTGAGCTATCTTTTATTACGTAACACATTTATATCACATTTATCATATAAAAATACTTTATATTTTTATAAAATAAATTCTGTGCATAATAGACCTTTGAATCGCACGCCATCTCGGTGCGAAGCTCTGAAAATATCTGTAGAAATATTCCAAAATATTAGATGGAAAAAACTAGTTCTCTACACCTATCTCTGGGAAATTCCTCCAAATAGTTCTCAATTCTATGATATGGTACATGTATCTCTCTTATGGAAATACATACATGACCCTTGACATGTCCTAAACTCAAAATCCATTCTGTTGCAGCACGATCTTCCATACAAGAAGAAACTAGTTGAAATTAATATGGAGAAAGTTATACAAAACTTATCCACTCACCTAGTAAAAGTTTTGTGGAGAAATAACCTATTAGAGGATACTGCATGTGAACACAAGGATATGATGAAGTAGAGTTATACTCATTTTTTATAATAGAATGATGAATTTTTAGGGAGAAATTGTTTCTAGGGGGGTAGAATGTGAACCCCTTAGTGTTCATGGACATTTTTTGAATACATTTTAATTTATTTGATTAAATTTACAATGAAAAACATTCCTTTCACATGAAATTTACTTGTCATACGTTACACAGGTCATCGATTTGGCGGACGTTTCATGCAACACTGATGTTTCTACAAAACATAATTTAAATGTTATAAATGTTTAAATTAGATAATTATAACCCAGTTTTTTAACATAGTTATAATTTTAATCAATACTTTTAAAATATTTTTTATATCGGTTTTATATAAATAAAACATATTGAAAATGGATGATATATTATTTTTGTAAAGTCCTTTTATATTTAGAATTTTCATTTCCTCGAATAAAAATCTTTTAACATCCTTTTGGGAAAAACAATAAATTTAATATTAGAAAGATTTGGAAGATTAATATGATGAAATAAATTTCATTTTTTATTTTTTAATTTAAAAATTATATTAGGGTTATTTTTGATATTTTTCTAAGAAACATCATTTTTCTTTAAATAATGAATACACCGGATTTTAAACCGAAACTGATTTTTCTTATAATTTATTTTTAATGATAAATTATATTTTAATACTCTTTAAAAGATAAATTAGATTATATTTTTCCCATTTTATGAAATTTAGGTAATTGGAACCAAATTGGAATAGAAATTGGATATAAAAACACATCAATATTTTGATCTTTTTTCCTTTAAAAACCTACATTGGTGACCCGCCTATGTGATTAATTTGAAATTAACTTCTTCCACTTATGAGATTTTTACTTGGAAAAATAGATCCAATATTTTTAATTTTAATAATATATAATTTCTAATATGGTCAAATTAGTTTTTTACCAAAAATATTAATGAAGTATTTAATGATTAATTATAATGACTAAGGTTAAATTAAGCATAATAAGGGACTGAACCATAACATTAAGGTCCCAAATAATTGATAAACTTGTAATAAATCCATTGTATTGCCTTATTTCAGTCCTATAATATATTTTCTATAGTTTTAACCATTATTTAACCACATTAAATAAAAAACGTGTGTGAGGTTCCTTTATTTTAAAATATTACAAGTGATTCCAATCCTCCATTATAAAAGGACTCCTTCACTTTTACATCCTCACCCATCCCAAGAGCCTTATTTTCAAAAAAAAATCCTTTTAATTAACTCCCCAAAATCCCTCGCTTAGACCTTGATGCCTCCCCTTGGGTAGAAATAAATCCAAGGAATCCTTTTATATCAAACCAATATGAGTTACCCGATCAAGAGGTAACACCCTTCCTCAAACTCCTTTCTTTTATTTCCATTCTATACTCCCTAAAATATTCATATTACATGATAATATAAAATAACATGTATCCTAAATATACTATGATATTTATACATTATGAATTCAAATAGCACTTACAAACATATTGATCAAATTGGTAACGAACATACTATTTACGTTTAGTCGTACTACCGCATTGCTAAAGGATGATTTTTCGGTTTTCCTTTACCAACTCTCATGGTGTCCATTAATATGGAAAATATATTTATATTTTTTATATATAATATTTATTGAGTAATTAATATTATGAAATTATTTTACAAAAGACATCTATATAATATACATTTTGGTTTAATGCGATAATTTTGTTTGTGGAGGTGCAGACTACTACCCACTCAAAGCGATATGACTCATTCATACACCTCATGGAATGTATAATGGATTGATGTACCTAATATATATGATATAGAAGATATAAAAAATAAGCTTTAGTGATTATATATATATATACACATATATATTTCATTTAATTTCTTTCATTTAGTACAAAAATTAAACGTGAATAACATTCAGGTGTACATACGGCTTACCGTCTCCATGAACGGTGTATTCTGTTCAATACATCTATATAAAATAGATTATTATAATAAAAATATACTAGATATACATTATATTTATATCATGTTTTAAATTCTGGAATAATTATATAAGTATAAGGACTGATGATATAACAAATTAAGACACATGCGAAGAACAAAGAAAGAGTTCTCTGTAGTGAAACCACAATATAGGATGGTAAAAAATCAGGTAATATAAGGTCGTAAAAAAGAAATATATTGTATTATATAAAATAATTTGGTTATGTAAAATATTTACAATAAATTTATATTTATTATACACATTATTAGAATGAGTACAGTGAGTGTCAAGGGTCAATTTAAGGGGGATTTAAACTCATTTTTTATTTCTCGAAGATAGATGCTTTGTTCACCACTCCTTTATTTTTGTGTGGTGTATGTACTACCCAAGATATTATTCAAAGATTATTATAAATAATTTTTATTTATTTATATATCCATTTTATGATATTATTTCATGGGTTTTATTTTTCAAAAGATACCGAATTGGTAAAATAGTTTTATCTCAATTTGTCTTCATTGAGAATTAGGTTAAATTGATTAACAAGGTTTATATGCTTCTATTTTACATGTTATATCACGAATATACTTATTTTAATGGTATTTTAAGCTTCACCTAATTTCATTTTCTTACATGTAGAGTATTATCCCACGATAACTTTTTATAAGATTTTATTAAGACAATCTCACGGTTTTTTCATGGATGGTTATGTTTATGCATTTTTGATGAAAACTTATGATCCATATCTCTAGAATATTTTTGAGTTTCCTTATCCCCTTTTTATGAATGATTTATATATGTTTTTGTATCATTTTTTCACCATTTGTTACTTAATATAATTTTTAAGTAAAATTTGATTGTCCCTCTCTTTGGTCGAAAAACCTTTGTATTCAATTAACATGTTTTCAAAAATGTTCCCAATTATTTTTCAAGGGATCCTTAATGATAATTTTCGAGAAAAATATATTTCAAACATGGTTTATTGTTTTCAAAACACCATTTATATTATTTAAAATCTATTTTCAATGAAAAATGTTTTTAAAAGTTTATATGTCAAAAAAACATTTTTCAATGAAGAAAGGTTATTTTCCACAATAAATGCTTTTAAAATATGGTTCAAAATTATTTTTCAGCAAAGACAGAATCCAATGGTTTTAATCATGAATTTATGGGGAAATTATTAAATTTTCCCATTCATATTCATTACCTAAATGAATTATTTTTCGATGGCATGATGTTTGTGAAACTTATTTCTCATTCAAAGGATATAGGCTTTTGAAACCCTCTTCTTTTCACAGGTTAAGTTTATGATGAAATTAATATGAAACATGCATATTTCAACATATTTTAATACCCATTTCATTTCATGGGTTATTATGTGATTCTTTATGATCTTGTGGCACATCTATGTATGATTTTACAATAAGATGGGATAAACCTATATCTCCCTCCAATGCACTGTGTAAATATTTATATCTCTTTAGATTGATATGTATAGAATGGGAAATGAACTCGCCTATGTAAAAACATGATGGAATAGGTGTCTACATGGTTCAATAATATATGGTTGGAACTAGGGTTTACCCGATTCAGTAATACATGGCTGGAATGGAGGTGTACCAAGTTCAATATTGGAGTTTTTCCACTAAGATGGTCTTGGAATCGATTTATTAACTACTTTGGTAAATCAAATTAAGTTATTATTTGTTTTCCATAATTCCATAATTTATTCCTATGTTATTATTTGATAGAATATGAAATTTATTTCCTTATGATTCATGTCTTATGAACTACCAATATTAATTTCATGATTTCTGTTTATGATATTTGATATTAAGGGGATGATATTTTACTTTCCTGACTGCATTCTTATTCCCTATTCTCTTGTTTATGGATACAAGTCTCCCTTGTTTAAAATTACTGAGTATTATAGCTCTCCCCTTTTTATGTTTCCTTCCCCTGGTTATAGAGATTTTTAATATGTTTTATGTGTGTAAAAAGGGGGATAGTTTGGACTATCCTAGGGGAGATGATTTTTCCCTTTTTTGTACCTTTTTTTATGTTTCCCATTTTTCAAATGCACTAGACTATTATAGTCTTCAGCCGTCAGTTATTTTAATTTTTTATGTATTTCCCAAATGTAATGTAATGTCTATGTATTTCAATGTCATGGTTGTTATAACTAGTGTGTAGAAAAATTACACCAATTTTCGGATTTCAAGGGTAATAAAATGGTTTCCCATTAACAATGCTACAATAACTAGAAGATGGGACACTATGCGAATCATTGTCCTGTGAATCAATGCAATATGCCCCAAATGATGATATTGGATAACAGACAATTTATTCTACTATCGTAGATGAAGAGGAATGATTAATATTCCAATTCAAGAATTATGTTATATGATTTTTTTCATCAATGTACTAGTTATAAGATTTATGGATTATATGAGGATTGTACTGCAATAATTTTTCATTTAGGATTTTAGATCATATGTTTAATGGTACTAAAAAATCTATTAATTAGAAAGTTAATTTTTTTGGAAAACACATGATTGAGAGGAATGAAACCCTTAATATGTTCCTGATGTTGAGATAATGATGAAAAAATAATTGATATGGTTATGTTATGACTACCGTAATGACTTATTAACAAGTGGTCTACTATATCATTAATGGATTTTAGATCACTTTTGGATTTAAGAAATATATTGAACAACATGTGTCTTACTTATGGTATAAGGAATAATTCATGTTTCCAATATGGTTTTATAGTGATTCATGTTATTACCATATTTCAAAAGGATACAAGAAGATGTTATTAAAATTTTTGGAATGTGAAAATATAGATTTGATTGATGATGATTAATGGGTAGTGATATGTTCATCTTTTAAATTTAGTGACCTTCTTTTTAAAGTGCTCAATCATAATATATTGAAAATGTTAACTATTAATAAACTCATCTATGATGATCATTGGATGATATTTTAGAGGTTAATGTATTACTTCACCATATGATGCATCATGGGTTAAGAGATAATGTATAAATATTTCAAGGTGTAATATAAGGAAGATATTATGTTTTTAGAAACATATATCTACATATATTATTATGAAGTTAAATAATTCCTTAACTATAAAAAATGGTTTTGAAACAAAAAAAATTATATAATCATCTATTTTGAATATATTAATGAACTTTAGTCACACCAATTGTTTTTGGTTTTGTGGTAAAAACATTTCATCAGAACATGTTCTATAGAACTCTCCATTAGAACATGACAGTTTTATTTTTTTCTTCCATATCTAGGATTTCATTTCCCATATATGTTCTCTTACTAAGGAATCTAGATATCTGACCATTTTACATTACTTTTACTCTTACTAGGAAGATGTGATATTAACACAATTTTTGATGTCGGTCATTCAACAATAGTTTATTTTAATACCCAATATTATTGACCTGAAGTTTAAATTGCAAGGATTCAATTGAATTTAGGTTGGGAGATTGTAACACCCCAAAATTCTAGAGTATGAATGATATATTTGATTGTGTGTATGACACGCAACACCAAGCCTATAAGGGAATATAATACCCTGATACTTAACTATATATTTTGTGATTTAAGTAAATTAAATCTAAGATATATATTTCAACTAAATTCAAACTGTGTTAGTATACATCACACACAAGAACAAATTTCTTCAAATGGATAGTATGACACGTAAGACTGGATTTTTACAAAATAATGTTGTATTATTAAAATATTATTTAATATAACATATCCATAAATTAGTGGTTATGAATAGAATAATCTATATTATGAAAATCTATGTTATAAAAAATTATAAAATGATTTCATTTATTATGAATTAATTGGAAATGAATATGAAAATTGATTGAATATAAACAAAAATATAATTTTTTTTATGATAAAAATGATGTTTCACCATAATAAATTAAATTAATTATAATTATTGGGTGATATCAATGTGATATAAATATTATTTAATCCGTAAAAAATTAATATTCATCAAATATATTTGATGATCATAAGATAAAAACAACCCCGATTTATGAATAAAATACTATATTTTCATTCATGTGGTTTTAGTGCCTATTAATGGTGATCCCATTTAAAATATGAATTTTCACAGATAAATTTATTCAATATGTCAAAATGCACTTCATATTTTAAATAGACACCAAATAATTTGGTTAGGGTGATTTTTTGGTTTTTTATATTATGATATTTTTTAAATGAATAGTAAAAAATACTGAATTTTAGTTCAAAATATATTTTTCATCTAATTTTATTATTAAGATAAATTGAGTTTTAGATTAGTTTTAGTGGATGATTACATCATATTTTTCTGAATTAATCCAATTTAGATAATTTGGAATGTTTTTACTTTGAAATTGAATCTTTGAAACATAAAAAATTTGTTTTACATTTTCACCTTAAAAACTGCAATTATTGTTCCAACTATAGGATTAAATTTAAATTAATTTACTCGACTTAATTGAAGGAATTTAGAAAAATGGAATAAATATATTGAATTATAATAATTGATAATGTCTAATATGTTCAACATATTTTTTGACAAAAAATATTAGTGAAATTGATTTAAATTAATTACAACAATTAAGGTTAAATTAATGTTAAAAATGTAATAAATCATAAACATAAGTCCCAATAACACCTATAAACTTTCCCAAGAGCTATCACTAATCCTCCACTAAAAAAGGGCCTCCTCTCCTACCACATAATCACACCTCTCAAGAAACTTTTTTGTGGCCATGATCATAAAAAATTGTTCCACAACATTACTCTCCTCATCCTATAAGTCTAAATTTGTGTGTAATTAAGTCCATGGAAGCCTTTATTTCAAACCAGTTGGAGTTACCCATTTAAGAGGTAATATATTTCGTTAATCTTTTTACTTTTATTTCCATTATCATACAACTCAAACATTATTATTATATGGTTTTATAAATAAAATATTATAATAAATATACTAGTAATTTGTTATTTTAAGGGTTAAATATACTCTTAAACACACATCCATTTAATGGGTACTGAACATATCGTTTATGTGTACGGCGAACTACTACCTCACGTAATGATGATTTTTAATTTTTACTTTACAACCTCCAATTATGACCATTATGATGGATAGTATGTTTATATATTATATAAATGTTATTTATAATTCCTTTATTATTATTTAATTTTTACTTAAAACATACCTTTAATATTTCCATCTGGTGTAAAAACGATAATTTTTGCTGAGGAAGTATGGTGTACAGTTCCCTCAAAGCGATATGACTCATTAATGCCACACATAGAATGTATTAAGGATTATTTTATTAATCATCTGAAAAATATATAACTTAGATCTGATACATGAATTATTATAAATGTATTTATAATTTAATATTCTTTCTTTTAATACAATATTGACAGGATGGTTGTGTCTATGAGTACGTCTGACCTACTATCTCCATGCTTGTAGCATTTTATTTATTATCTTCAAACATTATAGATTGTTATAAATAATTATGTACTGAATAAATACGATAATTAAGTCTTTTATTTACATTCTGAAGATTAATAAATAATTATCTCTATAATAGTATAATCAAATAAAAAGGTAAAATATACTTTAGAAAAGTTGGAAAATAACGCAAAAAATAGTGAAAATAATGAAAGATTGTAAACAAACTATTAATAAGATATTATAAAAATATTATATATGATATTATAACCAAGATTATGGATATATTATTAGTTAGTAACATATTTTAAACAATTATATAGGAGGATGAATACCACACAACTAGAATGTAAGGGTATGGTAAGGGATTTCATCTCAATTTACATTCTATTGAGGCTTATTTGTTGTTATGAACACATTCACATTTATATGGTGTTTATACTACCATTTGACATGTTATATCGTGAATATCTTTAATCTCAGTATACTATATGTTTTGTTTTATTTCTTCATGGAGATTATTATTTAAATGTTTCAATGTGGAATGGCATACATTGGAATGTTTAAAGATTACATTCCTCAATAATTTTCATAATGATTATCTTTCCAATCTCACTTACTTTTTGGGTTATTGATTTTTTCTATAAACAATCACATAATGTTAATAATTTTTACATATAAATTTCCTCCGATATTCATATTTAATATGATGGATATTATTTTCTCCTAACCTCTATATCATTTTACTTATGGCATTTACTTTAATATTTGTTTGATTAATTGGGGAATAATTTAGAAAACTTTTTTCTTCATTCAAGGTAGATATTTGATAAGGTATATTTTTTATTATATAAATTTATTATTATAAATCAGGAATTATTTTGAGAGGTATGCCATGTGTGGGGGTCCAATTATAGATATCTCATTGATGCATCATTAGTCTCATGAGATAAAATAGTTGTCTAAATTGATGGGTTTTTACCCAATGTCCAAATCGACCTTTGAAAGATCTTGATGGTTCTAGTTCCATATCTAGGGAAACTTTACATCCAATAATTAATAATTTCCCTCATTTAGGTTATTATTTTATTCATCTATGAGATTTTTCATTGACATATCTATGGATATATTTCATTCTTCATTTATTTATTTAGATGGCATGAGTTTCAGTTCCTTAAATTTCCATTTAGATATTGCATTATCATGTCATTTGAACAACATGTGTTATTTGTTATTTACCTTTAAATGTTTATTTATTCCAATTTATTCATTATTTATTCCACTTTACATACCCTTACTGATCATTTGATCTCACCATTATTATGTTTCCTTTCCCCCATGTTATGTAGAATGAAACCAATGAATAAGTGATCAAGAATATAGTTTATGCTATTTTGTTGGGTATAGTGTTTTTATTTCCTAATACGCATTTTATTATGGGTATCATGTATGTAATCTGGCATTTTATGGCTTCTAAAATGAACGGTTATTTACGATTTGTTTCCTTGTAAACATTCCTGGGTAATAATGTAATGCACCATCTCTGTGATTCCGGGGTTGGGGTGTTATAATTCTGATATATAAATTAAAACTCTATAAGATATGTTGAGATCTTGTTCAATGGATTTTAAAGGAATTTTGGATCAACACCCTCTCCTATTTGAGTTTTCATGTAACATCATTTTCAATTATAGCATTCAAATGATAACTTATAAGGCTCTTTATTGGAAGATTTGTATGAATCCTACAGGTTGGGATGAAGTAGGAGAGAAGAATCTTATAGGACTTGGCCATGTCTAAGAGATGATAGATAATGTTGAAAGCATTCTACATCACTTAAATTCAATACAAAACAATCTAATGAAAATATGTATAGATAATATTCAATTTAATCTAGAGTTTTAGGTGAAAGACAAATAGTCTCTTTGTATATCACCATGGACGAATGTCATGAGTTTTGGGAAGAAGAGAAAGATTTTTCCTAGATACATTGTCCCTTTTTATATCCATAATCACGTCAGAGATGTGACCGATTGAATGGAACTCCAATCAAACCTAGATGTGGGATCCTGGGAGAATGATCTTTCATATGAGGAGTTTCCATTAAATATATTAGACTGTGGAGACAAAGTTCAAAGATTCAAGACAAAAAACTCATTCAATTTGTTTTGGTCTTGCCATAGGTTCTAATAGGTGACATGGGAATCGAAAGAGGTGATGAAATACAAGTACCCTAACATATTTTATTCTATAAAATTAAATTTTAGGTGTGATATTTTTGAATATATGAGAATGTAATTAACCAAACTATTATAAAGAAAATTTCATTTATAAATGAATAAATGTCTTATTATGGAATGTATATATAGAAAACACATGCTCTTATTTTTTTCTTAATATCATTAAGAATCATAACCATTTATATCATATTAATTATACAATGAAAATTAATATTCTTATATTAAGGGTTATGATAAAATCTAATGGACACAGTCAGACGTAGTGATGGCCTTGACTAAGAGGATTGTACCCTATCAAGACCATTTATTAGATTTTCTATGGGATAAGGTTTTCCTATTATTTTCCCGTGATAAATTATAAGATGAGATATAAAAAATAAATCGGAAATTAGGACACTTATGGGTTGATTTTAAGATTATCATGATCCCAACCCATACCATGTTCTTCAAACCACCCCTGGAAATACCAACCATTGTATGTTGGTGTAGTAAGTGATTATCTATCTCGACCCAAGTAGTATGAATTTCTATATCTTTCATTTTACAAAATTTTTTAATATATTTATCCCTTTTCATTAATAATGTATGTATATGATCATATATGAGTCTATGAAAATTATATTTTCATACAAAAAATCAAATATGTATTTTGGGAAAATATATGGTTTTGATTAAAAAAACTTTCTGATAAATTCAAGAATGCTAAATAAATTTTATTTTGATATAATTATCTTATTAAATTAAATTTATTTATATAAAAATTATATTATAATTTAATATTGTATAATAAAATCTTTATAAGGGTTAAATACATTTATTGTAAAAACAAATATTTTTCAACTAATTGGAATTTTCATTTAAAAATGAATATTTCTAACTTTAGAGAATTTTTGTGATAAAATAAATATTAAATTTTGAATTAAAACACCGAAATGTTTCAATGGTGAACTTTTTTATTTTTTTATGATATTATTGAATATTTAGAAAATATAAAATATGGTATAAATATATGTAATGCATTATGACGTCATAATAGGTCAGAATTGACATAATAAACTGTATAAAGTAGATCCATGATGCAACATATTTTCCCACTAAAAATATTGTGTTTTTAAATTTATTTCATTAATTTTATTATTATTTTATATATCCCCCATACTTATTTTATTTTATGGTTTTAAAATAAATTTTTATGAAACTCACTCCCTTCAACATCACCAAGGATTATATTTTTATGAGTTCAGTTCATATCCTTATAAAATATAGAAAACTAATCTTATTTTTTAGATACCATGAGTAAAACCCATGGTATGTATTGTGGTTTTTGTTATTTTATCAAATATATTCCAAAACATCTATTTATACATTATTAATGAATTCCACTCTCATTTGTTATAAATATAATCCCATTACCCCACTAATCTTCACTCAAAACCCACATATCAGGAATTTAATCTCCCAATTCCTCTATAAATACCTCTCAAGTTGTTATAAAGGTAACACCACCAAAATTTGATGATACAGTATCTTGAATATCTGTTGTGGTACGAAACACCGACTTGGCTTGTGTAACCCAAATGATTGAGTTTCTACTAAGCAACACTTTAGTGTTGTAATTATTTAAATGATATATTTATAAAAAAATCCATTTTATATGCTAATATAAATAGTAATAAAAAAATTTAAATGTTATTTATAATTATTTCATATATATAAAACATATTTATAATGAAATGTACATGTTTTGGTCAAAAACATACATGTTTAGAATTACACTTTTCATAAAAGAACTAATTTTTATGCCTTTTTGTGAATAACAATATAATTAATTATAGGTAGAAATTCAAAATTAATTTGGTAAAATATAATTCATTTTTGAATTTTTAATATCAAAATTATCTTAGGGTGATTTTTTTGTATTTTTCTAAAATCTTTCAATTTTTGATAAACAGGGATAAACACTACATTAATGTCTAAAAACTAACATTTTCATTTAGATAATTATTTTAAATTAATTTTTTTAATGTAAACATAGATAAATAATAAATATATTAACCCAATTTAGGATATTGGAATCATTTTTATAATTGAATTGGATATAAAATTTCATTGAACAATTTTTATGTCTTTTTACCCACCTTCTAGTCGCATTTTCATATTAGCATTAAACATAATTTTACCACATTATAGAATTGAATTTCAAAAAACAAACATAAATAGTGGGAAAATGTATGAAAAATTTGGTTCAATTGGATCAATCTAATTTTAGTTGAATAGTAACTTTTGAAATTTATTTACCATGGTAAAAGGTAAATATGGTAATTAAAGGAAAAAATAATATTATAATAATATAGAATTACCCTAAAACATCACTTAATTTCATTGTATTTTTGTGTTTAGACCAAAATAAATATTATGTTAAAAATATGATCCTTTTTAAGCAAATTGTGTTAAATTAATACATTTAATATGTTTTATTTAAAGAAGAGTTAAAAGTTCCAATTTCAAATTTTAGTAACTACATAATTTTTAATATAGGGTTATACATAAGATAAATTATAAAATAAATATTAATTATAATTAAATTGAATTTATCTAAATAATTATAATTAATTAATAATTTTTAGACATCAGACAATTAATATTAATTGTGACACAATGATGATTATATACTTGATTTTACAAAGGAAGAATCAAATAAATGATATTAACAATATTAAAATAAATATAATTTTACTTAATTAATGAAATCCCATAATTTTATGGATAACATAGATATGTCAGTTACATTTATCATGTATTGGTTCGAAGTTATCATGTTGTTTTGATATTGTAAAAAATGTGGCTATTGAATAGTAACAAAATTGATAAAAATTATATTTTCAAATTAACACTATTCTATTAAATGAAATAAAAGTCATAAAAATATATGGTTCAGCCACCTAACTCATATAACGATTATAAATTCATAAATTATCTAATTCAGTGTCTTTTTTCATTTTTTGTTACTATATTAACTATGTAGTGTAAAAATACAAGAAGACGCGGTAAGAGTTAAACTGTTTCACTAAGGGTTAATTCTAAAAGATAAGGAACATTTTATGACCAAAAAAAGTCTAAAATATATTGGTTTAGATAATTTAGACCCATACTCATCTTATTTTATAAATTAATCACTTTGGAGCTATTATAAACCGAAATTAAATTTATAAAAAATTAATATTTCAAGATTTCCCTAAACTGCCCCTCACCCCCTAATAAAAGGGAACTTTTTCTTATTTGAATTCACAACTCCAATTCCCTTGCACTTGGCCAAAACCTTCACATTTACTCTGAAAAATCCCCTTAATTGTTCATAGAGGACATGATTTTGGCATAAATTCATCCTATAGAGTCCTTTTCTGAAAATCAAATGGAGACACCCGAAAAGAGGTAATTGTTTTATCACATCATTCAGTGTTATTTTCTTATTTTAATTCAAATTTAACTATGGTATCCATAATAAAATAAAAAATATTGTAATTTTTACATTCTTAGATTTTATTATAATTATAGTACAACCATATTTTTCATTATACCCATTCTTCAAGAAATTATATCATTATGCTCATGTATGTACAGATTATCATCTCCACAATGTGGTGTAAACTGTTTTTCATGTACACTATTTATATGGGTATAATGAAGAATATAAATTATTTAAATAATTAATATATCATGATATTATTTCTATAAAATTATTATTCCATCCAATTTCATACCATTTAACCATTAAGTGAATGATATTGTCACTTGGGCGTACATACGTCTTACCGTGTCCACAACACGATGAGATTCATCTTCCTCGTTCACCATTCATGAATTATTATATATATATATTATATATTAAAATTAAATACATGAATTAATAATACTAATTCAATTATATGTATATTTATGTACATATATTTTATTTACTTCCATTCAATACGATAAGAAAATAGAAACAACATTCATACGTGTGCATGACTTACCGTCTCTATGAATGGTGTATTCCATTTCATATATCTATCTATAATATATATTTAAATCCTGGATATATATCATATATAAATCATGTTATTAATTCTGGAATTAAGTAAATCATGATCTATGTAATATGATCAAGAATAGTAGGTCAAAACATGTTCGATAAAGAAAGTGATTACTACATAAAAAGTTTCTTTAAACAAGAAATTATTAATAAATGAGTAATATTAAGTTATAAATGAATCATATATGATATCATAAACATTTTCATGATCATTTTAGAAGTTTATACTATTTTAATACCCATTATAGAGGTGTTTTTTCCATGAACAGAGATTATCTGACCAAATGTAAGGGAATTTTGTCTCACATTTAATTTTCGTGACATAAAAGCCATGTTCACCACTTTTTTCTTGTGTGTGGCGAATGTAATACTCCTATTATTTTTTATATCATTAATAAAAATGTTTTAATTTAATTATAATATTCATTTTTTGTTATTGGGATTATTTTTTAAAATTTCAAAGTGGTACAAGAAGATTTGAATGTTTAAAGAATTAATACTTTCACCATTTCACTTTTATTGTTATTATTTGACATAACTATTTATCTGTATATAAAACGGTTATAATGGACATTTTAGGTCAATTTTAATTTCAATAAAATGTTTCCAATAAAGATTCTATTAATTTTTTTATGTAAAGGTTAATTTCACAATCTCTTTATTATCCGAGGTTTCTTATATATAAGTATCTACTGGGACATCCTTATCATCCTAGTCCGTGTTTCTTAAAATGTAATTCACAATATTATTTAAAATTGTTTAAAGTCATTTTTACCCATGTTTTTCTTTTTAAAAAATTAGTTTAAAAGGAATCATTCTGTCATTTTCCAAAGAAGGTACTTTATAACCTTTTAGAAATATTTAAGTAATGAATTTTTTTTATCATATACAATGAAAGAGGATGTTTTCAACTATTATAATGCCTTAATATTTTGAATCATTCCTTATAAGATTATAAGGTTATTTTCCGAGGAAATGTTTTATTTTAGAAAATTTCTTCTTCTAAATGATTTCAATGTAAAAACGGGATATTTCCCTGAAAGATATTTAATGAATTTATTAAATTATTTTCATCTATGTTAATATTATTTATTGGATTTTATGCTTATTTGAGGTTAACATATTATGATACAATATTCTATATTGTATTGAAGGGTTTATGGTAAATTTGGATATGTATTTTATTTGTTTACACAATTCATAGTCTATGGTTAATTAATTAACATTTCGATTGACAGTATTAATATGAATTTTAATGTTATGTTTCACCCTTTTTATATGAGGAATTCATTGGACATAGTAAGTGACATGTGGGCCCCACAATTTACCCATGATGTATCAGTAGGTATCATGAGAAAAACTTCTGTCATGAAACAACTCCTTGACATTATGGTAATGGTTTTGGAAAGAGGCCTTGACAATATGGTTATGATGTTCGCCATTAGGCATTTCCCCATTATGAGATAAGTTATTGATATTAAATGTTATTATTTGACTTGTAGAATACACATGTGAATGTTTATGTGTAATTGTGTGATTTATTATTTCCATATTATACTTAAGAGAATTTTTCAATAGCTTATATTATAATTTTATACCTTTCCTTAAATTTTTACACATATTTATGAGAGCTTCTAATATATTGGTCAACCTTACCGAGCATCTGAGCTCACCCCTTTATTATATTTTATTTTTTTGAGGCTGCCAATAAGTATATAATTATTTATAAGCAGGGCCTGGCTAGTAGAATAATGTTGTTATCAAAGGATTATAAGTGTTTTATTTTATTTTTTTAATTGTAATGTAATGTTCAAGTATGTAATACATTTTCAAGGATGGATAAACTAGTCAGTCCTTCGAGATTTGATTCCTTGTAATCAAAACAATGTATTTAAATAATGTGTCAACCATAGGCTTTTGGGGTTGGGGCGTTACAGTTGGTATGAAATTAAGCGTTGAAAACAAACATGGAAATAGATTTAGAAAACATTGATTAGGGATTATAACCCTATTATAGAATTTAAGAATAAGTATTGAAGAGAATCCAAAGATTTTTTTGTAAAATAGAGATTGTGTGGGTCTTCCAAGATATATATCCCTATCTGGAAACTATATGTAGATGTGGTTCTGGAATAGATATACCAAGGAGTAACAACCCTGACAACATGTTCCAATCTTGACTCCGGGTAACCTGGTACATAACAACATGCCTTACTGCACACCTGGTTTGACACTTCCATGGGATATGGTTAGGGTAATTCACATGTTCCTTACAAACCATTATGAAGGATTTATGAGTAAATATGTCCCCAAAGAAAAAAAATTACGTTTATGTGATTAGATATGGGTAAATATTCAATTAATGCTTATAATGTTTCAAATTTTAGGATTATACATTACCATATGTTTTAACCTATTCATTGTCATCATTTAGAAATGGTGCCTAGTTGAAGTAATGAGAACTCCACCAATCCACATGTTCCAAAGATTAATAAGGATCTAATCTTTCATGGTCCTAAGACAACATTTTGAAGGGATATAGTCTCTAATATATTCCAATCATATGAGTAAATATTATCATGTGTTCATAAGATAAGCAAATAATTCCCCAAGTCCTATCCCTTTGAAGTGAAGTAAGAGAAGAAGAGGATATTAGATAAAATAATGGATAAAGTAAGGGAAAGATGGATTTTCCAACATGTGATAACTATGGAAAGAATCACCATGGTAAATTCAAGAAGGGAATGTTTGTTTTTTATTTTTGTTGAGAAAAAGAACACCAATATGTGAATATAAGTCTAAGAAAAATGTTTCCGATGTATAATGTTTCAACTGCAAGGATATGTACACTATAAGAATCAACGTCTCAATTATCAAAGTATACCTCAGATAATTCTATTGAATAATAATCATGTTATGATACTACTGTAGATGAAATGGAATGATTAATGTTCTTATATTTTTATTGTATAATTATGTCATTTGAGAGCCACATAAATGATGTAATGGTTTTATGAATTATGAATATAAGTATTCATTTTAATGTAGTACTATTTCATTAAGGATTTGAGATTGTATGGTGCCAAGTAA
The DNA here is from genome assembly GCA_963277665.1 of Viscum album. Taxonomy (NCBI): domain Eukaryota; kingdom Viridiplantae; phylum Streptophyta; class Magnoliopsida; order Santalales; family Viscaceae; genus Viscum; species Viscum album. The sequence continues at coordinate 1,756,630,094 of OY728120.1, read as the reverse complement.
TGTGACACATGTGCAAGGTAATCTTTTTAGAAAATATATGGTTGAGGGAATGATAAGACTTAATAAGTATGAGACAAATACGTTGTAGTAATGAGATGATTGATTTGGATAAATTATATTGAATATTATTTTCTACCTTGGAAATGATTAATGGTCTATTTATTCTACCATTGTTGGAGTTTACAGCATTTTTGGATTTAAGGAGTATATCCACTATTCTATGTTTTAAATAATGAATAAGGGCGAAAAGACGTATTATAAAATGTTTTTTGGGTAATTTAGGTTATTACCAACTTTTTTTGAATAAATGAGGAAGGTATTCACATGCTTGTTATGTGAAAAAAATATCCTTCTTGTGTTATGTGACCTTCCTTAAAAAATAGATAATGAGTTTGGATAGAAGTATATTCGATTAGTCTAATGGTTGGAATCAATTAATATTGGCATTGGATATTGTTTCCTAAGGTTGAAACATTTAATAATATTATTTTTGTAATTTTATAATAATATTATTTTATGAAAAAGACAACCCATAGGTTGGGTGACAAACTATTGTGTCAGATAAGGATACGGTAATCAAACTCACAACCGAAGCACGACAAGAATTTATCACCTAAAATTGTATAATGTGATGTCTTGGATTGTATAATGTAGTATATTTATTTAAATGGTAAGACATATGAATTTAAAATTGATTTATGAAACCTTATTAATTAAGATAAGTAGAATATGTTTTGAATTTTATTTTCATTTCTAGAGAAAGATGTGTATATGGTAGAAATTAGTTAATGGATAGAATACTACTTGTCAAGTAAGTATTCTTCTTTTTTTTCATATTCTATGATTTATATTAATTCATAAACACTTAGAAAGGGTTATTATATCCAAAAAAATTACCTTGTACTTCCTTTTGAAATGAATCAAATGGTTCCTTTTATCACCATAAATTTATAGCTTTCAGATTGTTAACATTCCCCTAATAATTTTCTCTATTACTCTCCATTGGAAAATGATGGTTAAATTTTATTTCATCCCCATATTTTACTACATGGTTCACAAGAATGTGTTATCCCTAGTGACCTATGTACTTCCCTTTCATTATTTTATAATGGTGGTCTCATTAATCCATTTTTCGATGTGGTATTTCAATAATGATATTTTGAAATGTACATCACATAGATTTTGTTTCTGAGTTTAAATTGTGAGGATGCCATTTATTGAAGGTGAGGATAATGTAACACCAACAATATTTCATGGTACATTATCCCCAATACCTTTTGTTGCACACAAAACCAACTTGGCTTGTGTAACACAGAATATTATGTTTCTATGAAACAACACTTTAGTGTTGTAATTATTTAAACGATATATTAATAACATATCCATTAAATATAGTAATATCAATCATAATAAATAAATTTTATATGTAATTTATAATTTTTTCACTTAAATAATCCATATTTATATTGACATGTATAAGTTGGGATAAAAATGTTATATGTTTAGAAATACTATTTTCATAAAGGAACTACTTTTTATGCCTTTTTAGGAACAATACTAAAATTAATTTCATAAACCCATTTGAATTTAATTTGGTAAAAAAATAAAAAAAATTAATTTTGAATATAAATATTATCTTAGGGTGAATATTTCGTATGTTTCTGATAACATTCAATTTTCGAGGAATAGTAATAAACACTACAATATAGTTTAAATACTGACTTTTTCATTTAAATAACTGTTGTAATCTAAATTGGTTTTAGAGTCCCAATATATAATTAATACATAAATTAACCCAATTTATGTCATTGGAATCATTTTTATAATATAATTATATATAAAAATTCATTGAATATTTTTCACGTCATTTTAACTTCCTTTTAGCCACATTTACAGTTTAACATTAAAGATAATTTTACCACTTCTATAAATTAAATTTATAAAAATAAAAATTCATGGTTGTAATCAACAATAGAATTTTTGTTCAATTTGATCAAAATAATTTTTTATGAATAGTAACTTTTTGAAGTTTTTTTATAGTTAAAGGTAAATATAGTAATTAATGGTAAAATTAATATTATAATAAAATAAAATTACTCTAACACTTATCCTAATTTCATTGGATTAGTGCTTTTAGACCAAAATAAATCTTAGATGAAAAATTTTATCCTTTTTAAGCTATTTCTATTAAATTAAGACATTTATTACATTTTATTTAAAGAAGAGTTGAAAGTGTCATTTTAAAATTTTAATAACTAAATAATTTATAATATTGGGTTGTACATAAGATAATTTCCGCTATAAATATTAAAAATAAATATAATAAATTTATATAAATATTTATTATTAATATATAATTTTTATACATTAAATAATTAAACTTAATTGTGATGAAATGATAATGGAGTAATTGATTTAATAATAAAAGAATCAAATATTTGATATTAATAATATTAAAATAAATAAAATAATTCTAATTTAAAGATATACACTAATTTTATAGATAACATAGACACATCAGTGAAATTTTGGATTTATGGGTTTGATTTTTTCATGTTGTTTTTATATTTTTAAAAATTCAAATATTGAATAGTTACAAAATTGACATAAATGATATTTTAAAATAAATACTATTTTGTAAAATGATATAAAATTTATAAAAATAGAATGTTCTGAAAACTAACATGGATCATGATAAAAATATCATAAATGATACACATTGGGTTTTTTTGTAATTTTATAGTAACAATATTTACCATGAAGTGTAAAAATACAAGAAGACATAGCTAGAATTAAATTGTTTAACTATGGGTTAATTCTACAAAATAAGTTTAACTTTGTGACCTAAACGTTTCTATAATATATTGATTGAGATTATTTGGACCCATACTCATCCAGTCCTCTAAATAAATCACTATGGACCTATTAGAATCTGTAAATAAATTTAAAATCAATTAATATTTTACGATTTTCCTAAAGTTCCCCTCACCCCCTTATAAAAGGTAACTTCTTCTTCTCATTAATTAACACCTCCAAAGCCCTTTGGATCTGAAAACCCCTTCCCTATTACTCTCCAAAATTCCCTATATTAATACTAGTGTCTAAAATTTGGGAATAAATCCATCCTATGGAGTTATTTTGTGAAAATAAAAAGGAGACTCCTGAAAAGAGGTAATTGGTTTATCGCCTCTTTCAAAGTTATTTTTTTCTTCTAATACTTATTTCACTGTTTTTTCCATAATAAAATAAAAACTCTAGTAACTTATAAATGATTATATGTAATTATAATTTTGGTTCAACCATATTTCTCCTTTTACCCATCCTAAAAAAATAATATCACCGTCTGTGGGTACGTACGGCTTACCATCTCCACGCCATGGTGTAAACTATTTCACATGTACACTTTATTTATAAGGGTATAATGATGAATATAATGGATGTAAATAATAAATATAACATTATATTGTTTATTTTCAATTTTTTTTCCATAAAATTCAACATCATTTGACTATTAAATAAAATAATACTATCGCCCATTTGTACGTACGGCTTATTGTCACCATGAAACGTTGAGATTCATCTTCCACATTCACCATTCAAGAATGATTATAAATATATATATATATATATTGTTAATTAGTATGAAATAAATTAAATAATAATACTACTAGAATAATATATATTTGTGTGTTTGTTTTTGTGTGTATGTACATATATTTCATTCACTTACTTCTATCTAGTATGATATGAAAATGGAAATATTGTTCATGCGTACGTACGAATTATCGTATCCATGAACTATGTATCCCATTTCATATATCTATCAATTATAAATATTTATATACTGAATATATATCATATATAAATCATCTTATGCATTCTTTAAGTAATTAAATCATTATCTATGTAACACAATCAACAGTTATAGGTCAAAACATGTACGATAAAGAAAGAGATTATTACCTGAAATATTTCTCTGACAAATAATTTATTAATAAATAGGTAATAATGAGTTATAAATTAATCATATATGATATAATAAATATTATTATTATTATGTTATAAGTTAATAATATTTTTATAACTATTTTATAGTAGTTTGGGACATATAAGGAGAGTATCGAACCAAAGGTAAGGGAATTTCGTCTCACTTTTAATTTTCATGAAATAAAATCCATTTTTTCCACCTGTATATTGTGTGTGGTGTATGTAATCCTACTATTATATTTGATATCTTTACTACATTTATCATAATTTTATTCTAAGATTCATTTGAATCTATTTGTCTTATTATTTAATTGTTCAATGTGCTATGAGATGATTAAAATGTTTCATGAATTAATCCACTCACCATTTTGGTTTCGTTGTTATTATTTTACATGAAAATATATATGGATATAAAAATTTTATAATGAAAATTTCTAGAAAATTTTATTTTCATTCAATTTTTTTCAAAACATGATTATTTTTATGTTTTTATGTAAGCGTTAATTTTACAATCCCTTTATTATTCTAGATTTATTATAAGTAAGTATCTATGTGGAAATCCATATCGTCCTTGTAAATTTTTATTAAAATGTAATTCTAAATATAATTGACAATTATTTAAAGTCAATTTAACCATGTTTTCCTTTTTACAAAATGTCTTGAAAGCAATATTTCCATCATTTTCCAAATATGGTACATTATGAACTTTTCTGCATATTTATGGAAAGAATGTTTTTTAAATTATACAGCAGAAGCAGCAATTTTCCTCCGTTATGATGCCTTAACATTGTGAAGAATTTCTTAAAATATTATAATATTATTTTCTAAAGAAATTTATTCTTTTATAAATTTTGGGTTTCTAAATTATTTCAATTTAAAAAACAGATATTTCCCTCAAAGGGTTTTAATGAATTTATTAAATTATTTTGATCTATGTCAGCATCCTTTGTTAGATTTTATGGTTATTTGAGGCTTCCTTATTATAATAAAATCATCGATATTTTATTGAAGGACTTATGATATATTTGACTATGGATGCTCAATGTTTATACCATTCCTGGTTTATGGTTAATGTGTTAACATTTCATTTGCTAGTTTTAATATGAATGTTTATGTTATGTTTAATCCATTTCATATGATGAAAGAATTGGTCATAGTATATGACTGACGAGGCCTGCTATATACCATTGATGCATTGGTAGGTCTCATGAGACAAACTAGTTTCTTGGAACAAGGCCTTGAAAAAATGGTAATGGTATTGGAATGATTCCTTGATGGTATGGTTATGATGTCTGATATTATGCATTTCCTCATTCTGAGGTTAGCTATTGATATTACATGTGATTATTTGAGTAGTATAATATCCATTGAATGTTTAAATGGAGCTATGAGATTTATTCTTTCCAAATTATATTAACTGTAATTTTTAAAATGCTTGTTTTTAATTTTATTCCTTGTCTTAAAATTTTATGCTTATTTATGAAAGATTATGATGTATTGTCTAACCATACTGAGCATCTGAACTCGCCCCTTTCGTATGTTTTATTTTACCAGTGTGACAAAAAGTGTATTATGATTTATAAGAAGGGTTAATATAAAAGAATAATGGAGTTTTCAAAGGATTATCATTGTTGTATTTTATATTTTTATTTGTAATGTGATGTTCATGTTTGTAATCTATTTTCTAAAACTGCTAAACTAATCAGTCCATCAGGATTTCATTCCTTTTAATCATGACGATGTGTTAAAATAATACACTAGCAATAGAAGTCTAGGGTTTGGTTATTACAATTGGTATCAACACAATCTTATAAAGAACCTTGGAAATTAATTTAGAAAACAATGATTAAGGGTCATAAACCTAAGATAGACATCGATGATAAGTATAGATGAACATCATATAATTTTGGTAAAATAGTGATTATGTTTGTCTTACAAGAAATACATACATGTCTAGATAGTACTAGTATATGTGGTTCAAGCACATATATAAATATGAATAACAACTCTGACAAGGTGTTCAAGGAATGACTTAAGATAACCTTGTAGATGATGATATGCCTTACTGTGCACCAAGTTTGACACTCCCAAGAGATATTCTTAGGATAATCCACATTTTCCTTAAAATCTATTTTGAAGGATTTATATGAAAATTTCCCCAAAGGAATGATTTTAATAATTATGAGTCTATATTTTTGAAAATATTCAATTAATGGTAATAATTTTTCTCATTTTTGATTATACATTACGATATGATCTAATAGTGTGTATGTCATCATTTAGAAATGGATCCAAGTAGAAGGAATTACAACTCCACCAATGCACATGTCATAATGATTAAGAAGGATCCCATCTTTTATAGTCTTAAGCCAACATTTCAAAGTTAAATAGTCTCCCATATATTCTCATCATATGAAAAATAGTATCACGTGTTAATAAGATTGGTAAATAATTCCCTGGGTCTTATGAATTTGAAGACAAGAAAGAGAAGAATAGGATGGAATAGAAAAAATATGGATAAAGGGAAGAGCGGAATGAAGGATTTTACCACATGTGATAACTATGGATAGAATCGCTTGGGTAAATACATGAAGGGATTGTTAGTTTGTTTTATGTTTGGAGAAAAAGTACACCACGTGAGTGAATTCATGGGTGAAAAAAGGTTTCTAATGCATATTGGTTCAACTGCAAAGACATGGGGAACTATGTGAATAAATGTCTCAGTCGTCGGAGTATATCCCAATTGATGTTATTTGATAATAAAGTGCTGATACTACTGCAGATTAATAGGAACAATTAATGTTCTTATCCTGTTATTGAATAATTATGTCATTTGAGTATTGTATTAATTAATTATTATTTATATGAATTATAAAAATAAGTACGGATTGTAGTACAGTACTATTTCATTAAGGATTTCAGATTGAATAGTACCATGTAATGTGACGTAGATGCAAGTTAATATTTTTTTGTAAAATATATGGTTGAGGGAATGATAACCCTTAATATGTCTGAAATAATGATGTAGGAATAAACAGATAATTGATTTGGATAAAGTATATTGGATATTATTGACTACTTTAAAACTGATTAATGGTTTTTTTATTCCATTATTTTTGGAGTTTAAACCATTTTTTTGATTTATGGAGTATATCCAGTACTCTATGTTCTACATAAGGAATGAGGAAGCATGTACGTATTCAAATAGGGTTTTATGGTAATTTAAGGTGTTTACCAGTTTTTTTAGAATAAATGATGAAGGTATTCACATGATTGTTTTGTGATAAAAAGATCTGCATTTTGTTTTGTGACCTCCTTTTTTTGTATAATATAGTTTTCTTATTTATATGTTATGAAAAATGAATTATAAATTCATTTCTAGAACCCTATACGACTAAGATGATTAGAATATGTTTCAAATTTTATGATCCTAGGTGAGAAAGATGAGTCTGCCGTAGAAATTAATTAAAGGATGGAACTCTACTTATCAAGTAGGTATGCTTCCTTTTTTACTTATTCTATGATGCAAATTAATTCTTAAACTCTAGAGAATGTATTTTATAAGGAAAAAATTTTTCCTTGTATATTCTTTTGTGATGAATCAAAAGTTCCCTTGGATCATCATAGATTTATAGATTTCAGATTGTTAGCTTTATCCTAATTATGTTCTTTAACACTCTCTATTAGAACATAATGGTTAAATTTTCTTTCATGTCCCTAATTCCCTACATGGAACCCCATTATGTGTTATCTCTTGTGACCTTATTTCTTCCATTTCATTATTTTAAACTGGGGGACTCATTAATCAATTTTTTCATGTGGTATTTGAATAAAGATATTTTTTAAATTCCATCCCATAGATTTTTTTTTCTGATTTTAAATTATGGTGACACAATTTATTTAAGGTGGGTAGAATGTAACAGCACTAATATTTGATGGAATTTTATCTTCAATAGCTTTTGATTCTTGAAAAACCAACTTGGCATGTGTAACACATAAGATTGAGTTTCTATGAAACTATGCTTTTTGTATTATAATTATTTAAATGACATATTTATAACATATCCATTAAATATTGTAATATTCATAGTAAAAAATAAATTTTAATAGTTATTTATAATGTTTTCTAATAAATAAAACAAATTTATAATGAAATGTATAAGTACCCGTAAAAAACTTATTCGTTTAGAAATACTATTTTCCTAAAAGAACTAATTTTTTTTCCTTTTCTGAACAATAATAAAATTAATTTTAGACACTCATATAAATTTTATATGATAATATATACTTTATTTTCGGATTCTGAATATCAAAATTAGCTTATGGTGTGTTTTTTGGTATTTTTATAAAAACATTCAATTTTGGATTAATAGTGATAAGCACTGCATTACTATTTAAAAACTGTCTTTTCCATTTAAATAATTTTTTAAAACTAAATTGTTTTTAAATTATAAATATTGGAATAACACATATATTTACCCAATTTAGATAACTAGAATCATTATTATTATAAAATTATAAATAAAAATTCATTGAACATTTTTCACGACTTTTTACCCGCCTTCTTGCGACATCTTTTAATTAGAATTAAACACAATTTTACTGCTTCAATGAGTTGAATTTAGAAATTGAACATACATGGTTGTAATAAAAATGAAAATTTTGGTTCAATAGGATAAAAAAATTGAATGGATTGTATCTTTTGAATTTTATTTACCACAGTTAATGATGATTATGGAAATTAAAGGTAAAAATAATATTGTAATAATATAAAATTACCCTAAAACATTTCCAAAATTCATTAGATAAGTTTTTTTCGTTCCCAACTAACATTAGGTTAAAAATATTTTTCTTTTGAATTGATTTCCGTAAAATTAAAAAATTTATTATATTTTATTTAAAGAAGAGTTAAAAGTGTCATTTCCAAAAAAAATTAACTAAATAATTTTTAATGTAGGGTTATACATAAAATAAATTAGTCTATAAAAATTATTTAGAAAATTAAAAAATTTATACATATACTTATAATTTATTTATATTTTTTAGACAATATATAATTAAATTTAATTATGATACCATGATGATGAAGTAGTTGGTTTAATATAGAAGAAATCAAAGAAATGATATTAATAGTATTAAAATAAATAAAATTTTAGTTAATTAATGACATACACTAATTTTATAGAGAACATATATGTGTTAGTTAAATTTTTATTGTATTGGTTAAATGTTATCATGTTGTTTTTATATTTTTAAATATCAAAATATTGAATAGTAAAAAAATTGATATAAATGATATTTTAAAATAAATACGATTTTATTAAAGGATATAAAAGTAATAAAAATATAATTTTCATCAAAATAACATTTATAGTGATAAAAGTTTAATAAATTATCCACTTTAGGTTCTTTAGGAATTTTATAGTAACTATATTAACCATGTACTGTAAAAATACTAGAAGACATGGTAAAAGTTAAACTATTTTTCTAAGGGTTAATTCTAAAAGATTGGGTTAATTTAATGACCTAAACATGTCTGAAATGTATATTTTAAGAGTATTTAGACCCATAATCATTTTATAATTCAAATAAATCACTTTTTATATTTTTTAAACCAAAAATAAATGTATGATAAACTAATATTTCAAGATTTCCCTAAAATGCCCCTCCCTCCTTTTTAAGAGGGGACTTTTTCTTCTCATTAATTCACACCACCAAAGCCATTTGGAATAGCCAAACCCTACCCTTTTACGATCCCAACTTAACTCCCTTAATCTAGGAGGCTATTATTTTGGCATAAAATCATACTAAGGAATCTTTTTGTGAAAATCAAAATGAGGCGCCCGAAATAGAGTTAATTTTTTACCACCTCTTTCAAATTTCTTTTAATTTTCTACTTCCTATTTATATATTGTTTCCATAATAAAATAGAAAAAAATTTATCTTATTCATGCTTATATAATTTTATAATTATATTACAACCATATTCATTTTCTTACCCATCTTATAAAAAAATTATATCACAATGTGTTCTTACATATGGCTTACCATCTCTAAGCCATGGTGTAAACTATTTTTCAAGCACATGTTATTTATATGAGAATAATGAAGAATATAATGGATATAAATAATTAATATAACAAGATATTTTTTCTTTACAATTCATATTCTATCTTATTCAATAACATTTAATCATTATGGAAATGATACTTTCACTCGTGTGTACGTACGGATTACCGTCACCATGACTCGATAAGATTTATCTTCCACATTCACCATTCAAGAATGATTATATATATATTTATTAATTTATATATTATGAATTAGTATGAAATATATGACATAATAATACTACATTAATATTATATAAATATATATATACACATATATGTCATTTACTTACATCCAATCAATATGATAAGAAAACGGAAATAGTGTTCATGTGTACGTACGACCGACCGTATACATGAACGGTGTATTACATTTAATATATATATCTAATAAATATATTTATATCCTGAATATGTATCATATATACATAATTTTATTAATTCTATATGGAATTAAATAAAGATCTATGTAATACAGTCAAGAATTATACCTCAAAACACGTACTATAAAGAAAGCGATTATTACTCGAAATGTTGATCTAACTTAGAAATTATTAATAAATGTGAAATATAAATTCATAAATGAATCATATATGATATCATGAATATTATTATTATTCTTGTAGAAGTTAATAATATTTCCAAAACCATTATACAAGTGTTTCAGACATGTACGGGGAGTATAAGACCAAATGTAATGGAATTTCATCTCACTTTAAATTTTTGTGAGATAAAAGCCTTGTTCACCACCTGTTTCTTTTTTGTGGTGTATGTACTTCACATATTATATTTGATATCATGAATAAATTTATTTTAGTGGTTTTCTAAGATTCATTTTATGTTTTTGGTCTTATTATTTAAATATTCAAAGTCGTATGGGACACTTTGAATGTTTAAAGAATTAATCCTTTCACCATTTCAGTTTTCTTGTATTTATTTTACATAACATTTTATATGGATATAAAAGGGTTATAAAGGAAATTATGGGTCAATTTTGATTTTTTTCAATTTTTTCAAATTGGAATATTTTTATGGTTTTATGTGAGGGTTAATTTTTAATATCATTATTTCCTGAGATTGCTTATATATAAGTATCTGTTGGGACCTCATTATCATAATTGTAAAAGTTTCATAACAATTATTTCAAAAATATTATATAACATTGTTTAAATACATTTTACCTAGGATTGACTTTTTGACAATATGTTTTGAATGAAATCTTTCTGTCATTTTCCAATCAAGGTACATTATAACCTTTTCGACCTATTTAAGGAAAGAATGTTTTTGAACATAAATGGCGCAGGTGGATACTTTTTGAAATTATGACAGCTTACCATTATGAAGCATCAATTAAAATAATATAAGGTTATTTTCAAAAGAGAATTTTCATTTTATAATTTTACAACTTCTAAATGATTTCAGAGTAAAAAAAGTGATATTTCCATCAAAGAGTTTTCAAGTATTTATTAAATTATTTTCATTTATGTTGGCATCCTTGGTTAGAATGTATGCTTATATGAGGATGAATTATTATGATACAATAATCCATATTTTATTTAAGGGTTTACAATATATTTGGTTTTGGATGTTCTATTTTTATACCATTCATGATTTATGGTTAATTTATTAATATTTCATATGATAGTTTTCAAATGAATTTTTTATGTTATGTTTCACCCTTCTAATATGAGGAATGCATTGGACAAATTAACTGATAGCTAGGGCACACTATAGCCCATTGATGCATCGGTATGTCTCATGAGACAAACTTGTGTCCTGGCATAAGGCCATGACTATATGGTAATAGTAATGGCACGAGGCCCTGACGGTATGGTTATGACAACTGGTATTATGTATTTCCTCATTATGATATTTGTTATTGATATTACGTGTGATTATTTTACTATAATAATATCCATGTGATTTCTTAAATGGTGCTATGTAATTTATTCTTTCCATACTATAGTAAAGGTAGTTTTTAAAGGCTTATGTTATAAGTTTATACCTTGCCATAAAATTTTATACTTATTTATGAAAGCTTCTTCTATATTATTTCACCTTACTGAGCTTTTAAGCTCACCCCTTTCTTATGTTTTATTTTCCCAGTATTCCTAGATGTGTGTAATGATTTTTATTAAGGGTTAAGATAGGATAATAATATCTTTCTCAATATATTATCAATGTTTTATTTTATATTTTTAATTTTTTTGTAATGTTCAATTATGTAATCTACTATCCAAGACTACTAAACTAATCTTTCCATCATGATTTGATTATTATTAATCATTCCAAATTATTAAAATAATGTTTCATATATAAGCATCTGGGTTGGGCGTTATAGTTTTTATTAAATTATATTTAAAAAAATCTTGAAAATGGATTTATAAAACATATATTATGGTTTGTAACCCTAAGATATACTTTGTGGAAAAGTATAAAAGAATATCCTAGGGTTATGGTAAAATAGATATCATTGGTGTCTTCCTAGAAATACATCATTGTCTAGATACTATAAGTGGATGTGCTTCTGGCATAGCTATACCTAAGAGTAATAACTATTACAAGGTGATCCAGGCTTGACTCGGGGTAACTAGGTACATGAAAATGGGCCTTACTGAGCATTTGGTTTGACACTCCCTAGGGATATGCATAAGAAAATTTACAATTTATATACAAACTGTTAGGATGGATTTATGAGTAAATATGTCCCTAATGCAAGAATTTTTATGATTATGAGACTAGATAAGTGTAAATATTCAATTAAGGCTTATAATTTTTTTATTTTTTGGATCATATATTACAATATGATCCAAACTATTGTTTTTTCCATTTAGAAATGGTGCCTAGTATAACTAATGACAGCTCCACCAATGCACATGTTCCAAAGGGTTTGAAGGATCCTATCTTTCATGATCTTAAAACAATATTTTGAAGGTAAATAGTATCCCAAGTATTCTGATCATATGATTAAATAGTATCATGCGTTATTAATATATGTAAAGAATTTTTTGAGTCATACGACTTTGAAGGGAAGAAATAGAAAAAAGGATGGTAGAGAAATAGATGGGTAAATAGATGAATGTAAAGAATGACATTCCCACATGTGATAACTATGGAAAGAATCACCCTAGTAAATTATTGAAGAGAATGTTAGTTTTTTATAAGTGTTGAGAAAAAGGGCACCGAGTATGTGAATTCAAGGGTAAGAAAAATGTTTACAATGTACAAGGATTCAACTGGAAAGATATGGGACACTATAGGAATCAATATCTCAATCGTCAGAGTATACCTAAGATGTTACTATTGTATAATAATCATCATACGATACTACCTCATATGAAGAGGAATTATAAATGTGATTATATTATTATTTAATAATTATGTCATTTTAGTATTGTATCAATGATGTACTAGTCATATAAATTATGAAAATAAGTACCGATTGATCTATAGTATTATTTCATTTAGGATTTGATATTGTATGGTACCAAGTAATGTGACATAGATTCAAGCTAATATTTTTGGAAAATATATGTTTGAGGGAATGATAACCTTTAATATGTTTGAGATAATGATGATGGAATAAATACAATATTGATTGGGATAAATTATATTGGATGTTATTGATTACCTAGGAACATATTAATGGTATATTTATTCCATCATTTTTGGAGTTTAGAACTTTTTTGGATTTAAGGAGTATAACATGTATTGTATGTTTTACAAAACGAATAAGTAATTTCATGACCCGTCCTCAGGTCCCGCGCCATGACTACCCCAAACCCGCCTTCCATAGGCCAGGGGCTGGTGACTAGCAGCAAAGGCCAAATCTCGATAAAAAGGGAAGGCATTTCCTTTAACCTGTAACACACACAGCCTGAACACAAGCAGTAGAGTGCGTAACTAGAATTAAACACTAAGTAAAACTATATACAAAAAAAAGTGATGAAATTAAATGGGCCGGAAATACAACCCCAACAGTAAAGTACAACAACTGTAAAGCAAGTAAAACTACAGATAGGTAAACAACAACTACTGAGCCGTCCTCTGGGAATCCCACATGAAGGGTGAGTACATATGGCCTTCTCATCACCCCAGGTCCATCCTCCCGCTCCATGTACATCTCACCAAGTGGTCCACCTCTGGGGACCGTCCAGCTCTGCAACTCCCTACCTCAATCAGTGTTGTCTATCGTTTGCAACCAACACAACGAAGTATGGGCATAGCCTGTGCAGGGGTGAGTATAACAATACTTAGTTGGGAACCCGAGACCCCTGAAGTTCTCCTAGAATCCACGTAGGATAAACCACATAATAAAGATACAGTCATGTAGTATCAACCAATCCTACCTAGGTATATGCCCATACATATACCTAAGTTACCAATCTTAGTTCATTTTCAACTCTTGAGCCCAAGCACAACCCCATCCACATAGAAAGTATAGTCAATCACCTCGAAGATAAGTGATTGAAAGTCAAGACTCTATAAGTCCCCGGCATTAAACCTTACTTAATATTGAATTAAATTAATAATTCATGTTGAGGATCTTTTCAGGTTTAGAGTTTTAGAGAATTAAAACGTAACTATTACATCTCAAAAGGTTACAAAGTAGTCACTTCTACTAAGTTTCCATAATAAAAAAAACTCTTAAAAGAAACATGTCTAGTTCCATGTTTTATATAGCATGAAATTCCCTTGATCCCATCCTTGACCTTATTCCACATTAAGTCCTATGAAAAAAATTTCAAAAAAACTTGGGGTGAGCATAAAAAGCTCAGTAAGGGATACACAAATAATGAAAACTGTTAGTTTTTCAAACATCAAGTAAACCATGTATACTCTATCAAAGTAATACCTTCACCTTCATGAAGTAGTAAAAACTATTCACAGAATAAAGTATCATTACTTACCTTTTGTAACCAAAGGATTACCATAAAACACATATAAAGAACACATAACATATATAAAGGTAACTTGGGACATAAACATACTTAAGTGGAATAACCATACGGTCGACTTCCACACATATCACTTAATGGAATAGTCATACGGCCAATTTCCATACATACTTAAATGGAATAGCCATACGGCCGACTTCCATACCCAATGCATTGGAAGTTATAACGTAACCACCCGTCCTGGTATTCACGGCACCACCCGTCATATGGTTTATAACGTAACCACCTGTTAAAATGTCCAAGTACCAGTATAAAATCATAAAACATAAAACCAATATAAAGGAATGATAACATTTCCACATTTCAATCACAATATATCATAAATATATTGACATAATAAAATCCTTTTTCAAAACCATTTTCAATACCAAAATACATAAAAGAGTATATTGTATTTATTTTTTTCTAAAAGCATTACGGCTTGTTGAGAAAGTCAAAGACCAAATGATACTCGCGGTGGCGGAAAAGGTCGTTGTCGCCGCGTACGGTAAAAGAAACATTCCTTTTTGTCATTTTGTAAAACGCTTCAATAAAAAAGATTCCTTTTGTATAAAAGTAAAAGTCAAAGGGGTTTATACACCGTATAAAAGAAAGTTGTGTATAAAACGAAATATGCCTCAATGAAAGGAGATTGAGACGAAGTCCCTTACCTCGGGTCCGGCTTGACTCGATCATTCTTTAACATCCTGAATAATGAACTTGAGTTAATTTATACTTGATTAAGAACCTTTTTAAAGTTCATTATTCCTTTTATATCACTTATTGCGATGTTATAAACATTATGTAACCATTTAAGTTAATAATGTTTGTTTTCTCAATATTTGGTTCTTAAGTCGAAGGTGGACTTCTTACAATTACATGTTGTTCGTGTGGTCAAAGGTTCTTTATATCCAGAATGAAATTCCCAATTTGGATATAATATGTATCATATATATCCAGAATATACATGTATTTATAATATTACATAATCATTTAGAGGTAAGAAATGAAATGCACCGTTCATGGAGACGGTAAGCCGTACGTACGCATGAACGCTACTTTCTTTCTTTGTCATATTAATGGAATTAAAACTAAATGAGAGGTATGTATATTTTAATTCCAGAATTATATTAATCATTTAGATATATCATTAATTATATATATCCATTATATACATGTACTTTTAATAGTACATTACATTTGGGGATAAGAAATAAAATGCACCGTTCATGGAGACGGTAAGCCGTACATACGCATGAACGATACTTTCATTTCTATCTCATAAATTAATGGAAAGAAATAATAATGATATAGAGTTATATTATAATTCCAGTATAACATCATATATAATAACTTTAAATCCATCCTTTACACGTCCCACAGATGGCATTAACGAATCACATCACTTTGAGGGGCGGTAGTCCGCACTTCCTTAAATGAAGATATCGTGTTTACCCATAATGGAAACCATAAAGGTATGCCCAAAATGAAAAATACAGAAGCTTAAAGAAAAAGTAAACATATTATATATCATATATAAAAATAGTGACATCATAATTGACAACCTTGAAGGTGTTAAATGAGTATTGAACAATCATCGTTTCAGGAGGCAGAATTTCGCCATCCACGGAAACCGTATGATCTTTAACCATTTGATGTAGTTGTGTGAGAGTGTAGCTAGAATAAATATTATAACAACATCCTCGTATATTTAAGATACTGGTGTTGTTACAAAATATGTAAATAAAAAGAGTTTAGAGGGTTGGAGAAGCAAAATAAAACAAATGAACAAGAGATAATGAATTACCTTTAAAAGTGTAACTCCTTTTGATTTGAGCCTAAAGGCTTACTTTGAAAGGATTATTCCCAAAGGGAATCCTCTAGGATGAGGAGAGGGATGTGGAGAGAGTAAATGGGCAGGGGTTGGCCGAGCCAAAGGCTTGAGGAGTGTGTGAAATGAGGTAGAGGTGGGGGCCTTTTATAAGAGGAGAGGAGGGGCACTTTTGGAAAGTAATGAAATATTACTTTATTTGAAAATGTGTTTCGGTTTTAAAAGGTCCCAAATTGATATAACTCGTGTATATGGTGATAAGGGTTCGAAATCCACTCATCCAATTGGTTTTGGACATGTTTAGTTCATATATTTTACATTAACTTTCCATTTTATTTAAATCGGCAAATAATGATGTCATCGCTGCATCATTATTATGTCATAAATAATTTAATTTATTTAATGTCTAAAAATTATAAAACAAATACTATGATGTAGGAAATCTTTTTATCTTTCCAATTACTATTTATAATCAAAAATCTGATCTTTATAACCCCATGTAAAAATTTTTTTCGTAAAACATATTATGTTTGTGTCATTTTTACTTTTACATTAAATAAAAATTATTTATGTCATTTCCCAACCAAAGTGTCTCCATGGGGTCCCCAAGTTGACACATGGCTTGTATTGGTCGGACATGACACAACCAATGAGGGTAGGACATGTTTCAAGCTCATCTTATTTTATTAAATCATTATTTTTACCTTAAACTACGCTAATTACCACTAATCGCGATTAAAAACTTAATAAGTTACTATTCACCAAAAAATTATTATAATCTCATTGAACCACATTTTACTTCTTAATGACAACAATGTATGTCGGATTTTTTAAATTCAAAACACAATGATGGCAAAATTTCATTTAAACGGAAAATCAGTCTTTATAAGTACCACTTAGTGGTTTCACTATTCATCAAAAAATGAAGTTTTTCAGAAAATTACCAAAAATTCACCCTAAGCTATATTTGATATTACGAATTCAAAAATGAAGTCTATTTTAAAAAATTCAAAACATATAAGTCACATTAATTAATTTAATATTTATTTCCTGCTGTCAGAGCAAATAGCGTGTTTTTATGAAACAATAAGTATCAAAAGATTGACACTAGTTTAAGTCTGATTTCAAAGTGAAATTAATTCCAACGATCACTATTGGATTTAATGGTAAAAATATTTTCTAATTTCACTTTAAAACCAATTAAAAAGATAATATAATCATATAAATAAATTAGATTAAAAAGAGGTTTTGAATTAAAATACAACATTTTACACTATTCATTAAAAAAAGAACTTTATCAGAAAGGTACCAAAAATTTACACAAAGTAAATTTTGATGTCCCGATTCTAAAGAAGAGTTATATTTGGTCCAATAGAATTTATAAGATCAATCAAAACTATATTTAATGACAGTTCTCCGTCAAAAGGAGATAAGTGGACCTTTCGTGAAAATTAGGGTATAAATGCCTAAAATTGAACTCTTTCCATATTTTAAGCCTTTATCTTTTATTGGGTAAATGTAAAAACATTTAAAAACATATATAATCATAT
This sequence comes from Viscum album, assembly GCA_963277665.1. Lineage (NCBI taxonomy): Eukaryota > Viridiplantae > Streptophyta > Magnoliopsida > Santalales > Viscaceae > Viscum > Viscum album. The sequence continues at coordinate 1,756,611,679 of OY728120.1, read as the reverse complement.
TTTAGTTATTTCTATCCATTCCCGCCAGTACAACGGCTACTCATTAACTAACATTTAAAATAATATTATTTTATTACTTGTGTGCAACGTATGTTTTCAAAGAAACTCATCGTTGCGTACCGAGTATGCTATCGAACGTAGAAACCCCTTTTAATTAAAATTAATATTTAATTCGTAAATATTAATAAATATGAAAATTCTTTATTCTTTATTTACCTTGGATGTTACATCCATCCCCCCTTTTGGGAATTGCGTCCTCGCAATTTTATTCACTTATCAAAATAAGTGGGGGTATTTATCCCTCATAGCATTTTCAGATTCCCACGTTTCCTCTTCAATCACATGGTTTTTCCATAAAACCTTTACCTGATGAATCACCTTATTCCGTAACACCTGCTCCCTGTGGTCAAGAATCTAGACCGGTTGTTCCTCATAAGAAAGGTTCTCTTCCAGCTGAACTTCCTCTGGACTCAAAACATGAGATGGATCTGGCATATACTTTCTCAACATTGAAACATGAAAAATATTGTGTACCTGAGATAAACTCGGAGGTAAAGCCACCTGGTATGCAACTGATCCAACTCTCTCCAGAATTTCATATGGTCCAATAAACCTTGGACTCAGCTTTCCTTTCTTACCAAATCTCATCACACTTTTCCTAGGAGAAACCTTGATAAAAACATGATCACTACCTCGAAAGATAGATCCTTCCTCCGGTTATCCGCATAACTCTTCTGCCTGCTCTGAGCTGTTCTCATGTGCTTCTGAATCAACTGAACTTTTTCTACCATCTCTTCTACCAATTTTGGTCCCATCAGCTTCCTTTCACCCACTTCATTCCAAAATTCTAGAGTTCGACACCGCTTCCCATATAATGCCTCAAATGGTGCCATCTGTATACTGGAATGAAAGCTGTTATTATAAGAAAACTCAACCAAAGAAAGATGTTGGTCCCAACTTCCCTGATAATCCATCGAACAAGCTCGTAGCATATCCTCCAAGGTCTGAATTTTTCGTTTTGACTTCCCATCCGATTGATGATGAAAAGCTGTACTAAAATTTAATTCAGTACCCAACGACTTCTGAAGGCCTTTCCAAAATTTAGATGTGAACCTGGGATCACGATCAGATACAATGGAGAGGGGAACTCCATGTAACCTGGCTATCTCTTTAAGATACAAATAGGAAAGTTGATCTAGGGAAAAAGTATCTCGTATAGCAAGGAAATGAGCAGATTTAGTCAAGCGATCAAAAATAACCCAGATTGCATTATTACCTCGATATGTCCTCGGTAATCCCACAACAAAGTCCATGGATATGTTTTCCCATTTCCACTATGGAACTGGTAAAGACTGAATCATCCCTTTTAGTAACTTCCCCTCTACTTTAACTTGTTGACATGTCAAACACTTCACAGTAAAATCAGCAATATCTCTTTTCATTCCATCCCACCAGTAATACTCCCGCAGATCTCTGTACATCTTAGTACTGCCAGGGTGAACTGAAAACGGGGAACTATGAGCTTCACATAACAACTCTCTCTTCAACTGTGAATCACAAGGCACACACAATCTCTTCCCAAATCTCAAAACACAAACACAAACTTATCCAAGAACTCATGGAAAATTTTATTCATAAGGTCCATGAATATAGAAGGTGCATTGGTTAACCCAAAAGGCATAACTACAAATTCATAATGGCCACATCTAGTACGGAACGCAGTCTTCGGAACGTCTTCTTCTTTTACTTTCAACTGATGGTACCCCGACCTCAAGTCAATCTTCAAAAAATACTGAGCTCCCTGGAGCTGATACCACTTCATTCGATAGCCCAACATCTGCTGAAGTTATTGCAAAGGATTTCACCACCCCTTTCTGCTTGTAGTCTGGCTGCATTCCCCCAGTTGAGTTCTTCGTTGGACACTCGTTTGCATAATGACCCATTTCATTACACATAAAACATCTTACTGTTGGCTTTTCATTTCCTGCTTGATCATCTTCCTTACAGTTACGAGCAATATGACCAGACTTACCACACCGAAAGCACTTACCAGAACTGGATAAACATTCTCCAGGATGCATTTTACCACACTTCTCACCGGATGGATATTTGGTTTTCTTACCTCATTGATTCTTTGATGAATTCTCCCCCTTTGCGTGCCAACTAGACCTCTTATTCTGTTGTTTGTCATAGAACACCTGATCATTGGCAAACTCCATTTCCACCTTCTCCGCACATCGAACAAGTTTTTCGTAACTTTTGAACTCACGAGAAGCTAAAGCCCTTTGATACTTTGGCTTTAACCCTGAGTAAAAACGATTTATTTTACTATCAAGTTCTCGTATGAAGTTTGGAGCATACCTTGCCAATCGAGTGAACTTTTCTTCATAAGCAGCCACTGAATCATCCTCCTACCTCAATTCTAGGAACTGTTTTTCCATCCTAAGACGAACCACCTTAGGAAAATATTTCTCAAGAAACATACCTTTGAATTCGTCCCAGTGAAGATCCTCAATCTCATCACTATCCCTTATATTTTTCACCATCGACCACCACTGATCAACTTCACCTTCAAAACGGTAAACAGCAAGACTAACCTTTTGATGTTCTGAACACCCCATGACATCAAAAATCTTCTCCGGTGCTTTAATCCACCCTTCAGCTTGCACAGGGTCAGATGATCCTCTGAATGATGGGGGATGTTGCCTCATGAAATGTTCCACCACTGACATGTTCCTCTGCGGTTGATCTGGCTGATCTCGTGCATGGATACCACCACCATTTATAGCCTGAGTCAACTGTGCCATCACTGCAACAAACTGCTCAGTTCCGATTCCGACCATCTCAGGTTGCAGATTTGGAAGGTTATCTTCCTCCTGATGTCGTCCCAACATAGTTGCTTTGTTTCCTCTGCGGAAAACCATTTTGAACACAAAAATATCTCAGGCGAAACAACATGGTAATCCGTAAATGCTATATCATTTCAATCATATTATAATTTAACACTTTTCTAACTCCTAAATTTTTCTAAACTGACCTTTGATACCAACTATAAGGCCTCGGCCTTAAACCTTACTTAATATTGAATTAAATGAATAATTCACGTTGAGGATATTTTCAGGTTTAGAGTTTTAGAGAATTAGAACATAACTATTACATCTCAAAAGATTACAAAGTAGTCACTTGTACTAAGTTTCCATAATAAAAAAACTCTTAAAAGAAACATGTCTAGTTCCATGTTTTATATAGCATGACATTCCAATGATCCCATCCTTGACATTATTCCACATTAAGTCCTATGAAAAACATTTCAAAAAAACTTGGGGTGAGCATAAAAAGCTCAGTAAGGGATATACAAAGAATGAAAAATGTTAGTTTTTCAAACATCAAGTGAACCATGTATACTCTATCAAAGTAATACTTTCACCTTCATGAAGTAGTAAAAACTCTTCACAGAGTAAAGTATCATTACCTACCTTTTTGTAACCAAAGGATTACCATAAAACCCATATAAAGAACACATAACATATATAAAGGTAACTTGGGACATAAACATACTTAGGTGGAATAACCATACGGTCGACTTCCACACATATCACTTAATGGAATAGCCATTCGGCCAATTTCCATACATACATAAATGGAATAGCCATACGGCCGACTTCCATACCCAATGCATTGGAGGTTATAACGTAACCACTCGTCCTGGTATTCACGGAACCACCCGTCATATGGTTTATAACGTAACCACCCGTTAAAATGTCCAAGTACCAGTATAAAATCATAAAACATAAAACCAATATAAAGGAATGATAACATTTCCACATTTCAATCACAATATATCATAAATATATTGACATAATAGAATCCTTTTTCAAAACCATTTTCAATACCAAAATACATAAAAGAGTATATGGTATTTATTTTATTCTAAAAACATTACGGCTCGTTGAGAAAGCCAAAGACCAAATAATACTCGCGGTGGCAGAAAAGGTCGTTGTCGCCGCGTATGTTAAAAGAAACATTCCTTTTTGTCATTTTGTAAAATGCTTCTTTGAAAAAGATTCCTTTTGTATAAAAGTAAAATTCAAAGGGGTTTATACACCATATAAAATAAAGTTGTGTATAAAAAGAAATATGCCTCAATGAAAGGAGATTGAGATGAAGTCCCTTACCTCGGGTCTGACTTGACTCGATCGTTCTTTAACGTCATGAATAATAAACTTGAGTTAGTTTATACTTGATTAAGAACCTTTTTAAAATTCATTATTCCATTTATATTACTTATTTCCATGTTATAAACATTATGTAACCATTTAAGTTAATAATGTTTGTTTTCTCAATATTTGGTTCTTAAGTCGAAAGTGGACTTCTTACAATTACATGTTGTTCGTGTGGTCAAAGGTTCTTTATATCCAGAATGAAATTCCCGATTTGGATATAATATGTATCATATATATCCAGCATATACATGTATTTATAATATTAATAATCATTTAGAGGTAAGAAATGAAATGCACCGTTCATGGAGATGGTAAGCCGTACGTACGCATGAACGCTACTTTCTTTCTTTGTCATATTAATGGAATTAAAACTAAATGAGAGGTATGTATATTTTAATTCCAGAATTATATTCATCATTTAGATATATCATTAATTATATATATCCATTATATACATGTACTTTTAATAGTACATTAAATTTGGGGATAAGAAATGAAATGCACCGTTCATGGAGACGGTAAGCCGTACGTACGCATGAACGCTACTTTCATTTCTATCTCATACTTTAATGGAAAGAAATAATAATTATATAGAGTTATATTATAATTCCAGTATAACATCATATATAATAACTTTAAATACATCCTTTACACATCCCACGTATGGCATTAACGAATCACATCACTTTGAGGGGGCGGTAGTCCGCACTTCCTTAAATGAAGATATCGTGTTTACCCATAATGGAAACCATAAAGGTATGCCCAAAATGAAAAATACAGAAGATTAAAGAAAAAATAAACATATTATATATCATATATAAAAATAGTGACATCATAATGGCCACCCTTGAAGGTGTTAAATGAGTATTGAACAATCATCGTTTCGGGAGGCAGAATTTCCCCATCCACGGAAACCGTATGTTCTTTAACGATGTGATGTAGTTGTGTGAGAGTGTAGCTCGAATAAATCTTATAACAACATCCTAGTATATTGAAGATACTGGTGTTGTTACAAAATAATTAAATAAAAAGAGTTTAGAGGGTTGGAGAAGCAAAATAAAACAAATGAACAAGATAGAATGAATTACCTTTAAAAGTGTAACTCCTTTTGATTTGAGCCTAAAGGCTTCCTTTGAAAGGATTCTGCCCAAAGGGAATCCTCTAGTATGAGGATAGGGATGTGGAGAGAGTAAATGGGCAGGGGTTGTCCGATCCAAAGGCTTGAGGAGTGTGTGAAATGAGGTAGAGGTGGGGGCCTTTTATAAGAGGAGAGGAGGGGAACTTTTGGAAAGTAAAGAAATATTACTTTATTTGAAAATGTGTTTCGGATTTAAAAGGTCCCAAATTAATATAATTCGTGTATAAGGTGATAAGGGTTCGAAATACACTCATCCAATTGGTTTTGGACATGTGTAGTTCATATATTTTACATTATCTTTACATTTTATTTAAATCGTCAAATAAAGATGTCATCGCTGCATCATTATTATGTCATAAATAATTTAATTTATTTAATGTCTAAAAATTATAAAAAAACTACTATGATGTATGAAATCTTTTTAGATTTCCAATGACTATTTATAATCAAAATTATGATCTTTATAACCCCATTTAAAAATTGTTTTCGTAAAACATATTATGTTTGTGTCATTTTTACTTTTACATTAAATAAAAAGTTATTTATGTCATTTCCCAACCAAAGTGTCTCCATGGGGTCCCCAAGTTGATCCATGGCTTTTCTTGGTCGGCCATGACACAACCAATGAGGGTAGGACATGTGTAAATCTCATCTTATTTTCTTAAATCATTATTTTTACCTTAAACTACAATAATTACCACTAATCGCGATTAAGAACTTAATAAGTTACTATTCTCCAAAAAATTATTATAATCTCATTGAACCACATTTTACTTCTTAATGACAATCATGTATTTCGGATTTTTGAAATTCAAAACACAATGATGGAAAAATTTCATTTAAACGGAAAATCAGTCTTTATAAGTACCACTTAGTGGTTTCACTATTCATCAAATATTGAAGTTTTTCAGAAAATTACCAAAAATTCACCCTAAGCTATATTTGATATTACGAATTCAAAAATGAAGTCTATTTTAAAAAATTCAAAACATATAAGTCACATTAATGAATTTAATAATTAATTCCCGCTGTCAGAGCAAATAACGTGTTTTTATGAAACAATAAGTATCAAAAGATTGACACTAGTTTAAGTCCGATTTCAAAGTGAAATTAATTCCAAAGACCACTATTGGATTTAATGGTAAAAATATTTTCTAATTTCACATTAAAACCAATTCAAAATATAATCCAATCATATAAATAAATTAGATTAAAAAGAGGTTTTGAATTAAAATACAACATTTTACACTATTCATTAAAAAAAAGAACATTATCAGAAGGGTACCCAAAATTTACACAAAGTAAATTTTGATGTCCCGATTCTAAAGAAGAGTTATATTTGGTCCAATATAATTTATAAGATTGATCAAAACTATATTTAATGACGGTTCTCCGCCAAAAGGTGATAAGTGGACCTTTCGTGAAAATTAGGGTATAAATGCCTAAAATTGAACTCTTTCCATATTTTAAGCCTTTATCTTTTATTGGGTAAATGTAAAAACATTTAAAAACATATATAATCATATTTTAGTTATTTCTATCCATTCCCGCTAGTACAACGGCTACTCGTTAACTAACATTTAAAATAATATTATTTTATTACTTGTGTGCAACGTAAGTTTTCAAAGAAACTCATCGTTGCGTACTGAGTACGCTATCGAACGTAGAAACCCCTTTTAATTAAAATTAATTTTTAATTCGTAAATATTAATAAATATGAAAATTATTTATTCTTTATTTACCTAGGATGTTACAACTCCACTCACATAGATATACATCTTTCATAGAGATAGAGATGATCAGATGTAATGACTGATTCATCTAGTCTGTCGGACCCACATAGGATATAGGACCAGCTAAGTTGTCGGAGCCATATAGGATACAGGACCAGCTACTCTATCGGACCCACCCAGGATATAGAAATAGAAGTCAAAACTGTTGAACCCACGGAGGATTCTGGTACAATAGTTATCGTTGTCTAACCCACATAGGATTCCGGTACAATAGTCATCGCTATCGAACCCACATAGAATTCTGGTAAACTAGTCATCGCAACCTACTCTAGGCTTCCATCACACAGCACACTCGATTCCAGGAGGGTCCACTCATCGAGTCGAGTTTAGATACATAAACTATCAAGAAGTCCATATTTGATGCATCCTGTAGTTCTGTCTCATCATAAGGAACCCAACACGACAGAAAATTCGTTAATCGCACATCCATTCTGAGAGTTATTGGCATTTCTGTTCCAAGGGCTCGGTTGGATTAACGCTCGTTTCAAACCCGGCCATTTTTCAAATTTGTCCAAAACTCATTTAGAGTATTGAAAAAGGACCGACTCATCACGCGAGTCTCAGTACTGCAGACGGTGTGTCGATCGGACACGTTGTCTTGAAGTTATTCGCATTTAAGAGAAATTGGGCCCGACCCATCAAACCTAGTGGGATGGTGGGTCGGCTCGACTCGGCTCGGCGGGTCCAACCCGACAGGGGGGACAGCCCAGCCCGGTGGGGCGCAGCCCACCTGGGGACCTATCCCGGAGGGTCCGACCCGGCTGGGGGGTCGGCCCGGCACAGTGGGGCGCAGCCCACCCGCGGACCAGGCCGGTGCTACGGGCCTATCCGGTTCGCCCGGTAGCCCTAAGTGGCACCGACTCATCCCTACCCGGCTAGCCATAGCCATTCGGTTCTTCCCGATGCATGAGGTCCTCCAGCCCGGCCGGCAGGCGGCTGGCCGGTTCCCCAGGTAGAGCGGGCCGCGGAAGTGGGATGCGGCTCCTCCACGTGGCGCCTGTGGGGCCACTGATTTCCAGCCCTGCTGGCACGAGGCCGGCTAGTTCGGTTCGACCGAGGGTCCCACGGATGCGGGCCGCATCCTCCTCCATGCGGCCGGTGCAAAGGAGCTGGTCCTCCACCGCCGTGGCCCAGCCTGGGCGCGGCCTTCGGCTCCACAGTGCGGCGCGACGGTATCTCACCTTGTCATTTTCTATGGTCCTCCTAGTCGCAGTTCCTATTTTTTCTACCTTGGATTATTCTCCAGTGTGGTACGACAGCACCACGCCCTTTCGGCTCTACCTTCGTCATCATCAAAAAGATCAACAAGAAAGGGGGAGGTTCATTCCATATTTTTATGGACTGAGCCCTCCTCGTTACATTGATAACAATCAGTACATCATTCCGCCGACTTAAGGATGTAGAACGGAGGGTAGAATCAAACATTAAAGAAACCCCTACCTCATATTTCATCGATGAACGTTGATGAGTCGTGGAATACGGGAGTCGCGGAAGATAGACGTCGTTCCATCAACGTTGGTGGGAGATGATCTCGGTGAAGTCGAATCGAGACGACGCCCTCAGTATACTTTGTGGGCGGTGGTGTTTCCCTTCCTTGCTCCGGTTGAATAAGATAGAAGGTGTTGCTTCACGTTTTTCAGAGACGTGGAGCATTCTTCGTCGAGAGGTTGATGTTCTTCTAAGAGTTATTCTCCTCTCCTTAGTTCTCCCCACAATGTTTATGCCAACCCAAATAAAATAAAATAATCTCTCTATTTAATGTTGGCAAAATGAATTCAAAAAAATTCAAACACTCAAATTAATTAATTAAGTTGGTTAACCTAATTAAATGCAAGGAGTTGGCAAGAATTTCAATGGTCTCAATTAATAAAATAAATGAAATAGTTGGAACTTTAATAGGAAAGTTCAAGAGTTAAAGGGGTTCAAGGGGAGTTGAGCGGTTTGAACTCATGTGGGCCCCACCACAAAATATCCTCCCATGGGAGGTTATGTGGGGGGTGGGCCCCACCTACAAATTCCCTTTGGAGAAAAAAACCACCACCTTAATAGGAATTATTTCACACATAATTTTATTTAATTTATTAAGAATCACCATAAATTAACTTCCGCCCTCGACCGAACGCAACTGCGGTAAAGGTATCGTTAAGAGAATATTGGCGTTGTGAGTTCATCGGTGTCATCATATTTCAATTCTGAGCATTGGTTCAAAAGATATAAAATTCCAATCGTACGTTCACTGAACATACTCAAACAAAACATCAGAAAATGATTTCGGGCACACCGGGTCTCGGAATCGGGCACCGTCAGAATCTACGAACTCGGAAAATTACAATGTATTTATGAAAAAAAATCAATGGGATTTTCAATTCTTTACATTCTCCCCATCTCAGGTCTTTACATACCCATAATCTACACCACACACTAGGGAAACAAATCGCGGTACTGAGAATGCATCTGATCCTCCCACTCCCATGTGGTCACCTGGAGGTTCCCATGATACCAACGAATGCGCACGAGAGGAATCGAACATCCACCCAGGACCCGATCCTGTCGATCCTCAATCTCCACTGGAACCTCCATGAATGTCACCCCATAATCTATGTCCATCTCCCCATGGTCGATGATGTGGGATGGGTCTTGAATGTATCTCCTCAGATGAGATACGTTAAAGACATTGTGCACCTAGTGAAACTGAGGTGGAAGAGCCAGGAGGTAAGCCACCTCACCTACTCTACTGAGGACCTGGAACAGTCTGATGAATCACAGATATTACTTTCCACCTCGGCCAAATCTCTGTATAACTCTTCGAGGTGAGACTCGTAGGAAGACGTGGTCGCCATCCTAGAACTCCAGTGGTATCCGTCTCCTATCAGCATAGGACTTTTTCTAGCTCTTTGTAGTATTCATCTGCTCCTGGATGATCTACACCTTCTCCATCATAGCCTATACCATATCTGGTCCTACAAGTGCTGACCCCTCTGGGTCAGTCCAGTATAGTGGTGATCTGCAAGGTCGCTCGTACAATGCCTCGTAAGGTGCCATTCCGATGGTGGAGTGGTAACAGTTGTTGTACGCAAACTACACCAAGGGTAAGTGATCCTCCCAACTGCGACCAAAGTCAAGGACACATGCATAGAGCATGTCCTTGATATTCTGAATGGTCCTCTCAGTCTGACCTTCTATCTGAGGATGGAAGGCGGTGCTCAAGTGAAGTTGTGTCCCAAAATCCTCCTACAACCCCTTCCATATCCGGGAAGTGAAACGGGTATCTATATCGGAGATGATCATCGATGGCACACCATGAAGCTGTATGATCTCATGTATGTAGAGGAATTCCAATATCTCTACTGAGCCCATCTCTCTGATCGGTAGGAAGTGGGCTGACTTGGTGAGTCGGTCAACAGTCACCCAGATATAGTCGTGAACCATGGATGTATGTGGACGTCCTGTCATGAAATCCATGTATATCCCATCCCACTTCAACTCTGGGACCTCTAAGGGCTGACCTAATCCTGCTGGAACCTGGTGCTCTACCTTCACTTGAAAACAAGTGAGGCATCGTGAGACAAACTCTGCTACTGCCTTCTTCATACCCGGACACCAGTGTTATCGTCTAAGGTCCTGATACATTTTCGCCACTCCTAGATGTACCGCTAGAGAGGAACTGTGGAACTCCCTCAACACCTCCTCCAATAGTGAAACTAGTACCATGGGACATCCTTTGAAGAGAATGACATGATACCCACCATCAGAAAAACCATCAGGTGCCTACCCAGAGGATATCTGAGCACGTCGCGTCTCACTGTCAACGTCCCCATGCTTTGCCTCCCTGACTCACTGAAGAAGTGAAGGAGTGACTGTGAGAGACTGCAGAAACGCTACTCTATCTCTATCCACAAAGGATATCTTTAATGCAGCCAGCTGCTCTGTCGCCTCTCCTAGGATTTGTATGCATGATCTCTTGCTGAGAGCATATGCTACAACGTTCCCCTTCCCAAGAGTATAGACTATCTCGAAGTCATAGTCCTGGAGGAACTAGAGCCATCATTGTTGTCTCAGGTTCAGGTCCTTCTACGAGAAGATATACCTGAGACTCTAGTGGTCAGAGTAGACTGTAAAATACTCACCCATCAGATAGTGTTGCCACATCATCAAGGCGAATACCATTGCTAAAAACTCCACGTCATGGGTAGCATAGTTATGATTGTGATGTCTCAACAGCCGTGAACATTATGCGATCACTGCTCGCTCCTGCATTAGGACACACCTGAGTCCTATCCTTGATGCATCGCAGTAAACTACATACCCTACACCATCCTTTGGTTGCCTCAAGATGGGTGCACAGTTCAATCTCTGCCTCATCTTCTGAAATCTCTCCTGGGATCTCTCTGACCACACCAAGGGTTTCCCCTTCTTCGTCAATGATTAAAGTGTTGCGGAAACTCTGGAGAAGTCTGACAGAAATCTATGATAGTACCCAGCCATTCCCAGGAAACTTCGTACCTCCGTCACACTCCTCGGTGGCTCCCAAAAAAGCACTGCCTCAATCATAGCTGGATCCACCGCAACTCCCGCCTCCGAGATGACGTATCCCAGAAAGTAAACCTCTCTAGTCCAGAACTGGCACTTCGAGAGCTTAACATAAAGCTTTTTCTCTAAGAGTGTGCCCAGTACTACCCACAAATGGTAGGTGTGCTCCTCCTCAGTAGTCGAGTAATAAGTATGTCGTCGATCAAGACTACAAAAAAACACTCGAGGTAAGGATGGAAGATCTTGTTCATGAGAATCATGAACACTGTTGTAGCATTGGTTATGCCGAAGGGCATAACCAAGAACTCGTAGTGACCTTACTGACACCTGAAGGTCATCTTCTGCACATCCTCATCTCAAACTCTGAGTTAGTGATAGCCTGACCTGAGGTCTATCTTTGAGAACCATCGTGCTCCATTGAGCTGACCAAAGAGGTCGTCAGTACTCGGGAGTAGGTACTTGTTCATCATAGTCACCTGATTCTGGAGATGGTAGTAAACACACTATCTCAAGCTCCCATCCACCCTCTTGGCGAACAAAATTGGAGATGCCCAGGGCAAAACACTGGGTCGGATAAATCCCTTCCCCTGCAAGTCCTCCAGTTGTACCCGCAGCTCATGAAGCATGGAGGGAGAAATCTGATATGCTAGAGTAGATATCAGTGTTGTACCGGGGTACAGGTCAATGTAGAATTCTACCTCTCTATGAGGATTTAGTCCTGGAACGTTGTCAGAGAAAACATCCACGAACTGATCCACCACAATAGGAAAACTCAAACACCTCACATCAACCGATCTGAGGATGAGACTAGCCAATTGATGTGTGATAGACTGCCCCCTCCTCTGTGAAATTCTATCCTACACTACAAAGGCTCTCTTCTTGTCGGTGATGGTGAATTTGGTCCCATATGTGTGGATACAATGCACTTTGCGCCTAATATAGTCAATATGAGCATGAACTGTGGATAACCATTTCATACCCAAGATGACGTCGTAAGGCCTCGATGCCACTACGAGAATATCCCAGCCGAATATCTCGCCTCCTGAAGTAAGCTCACAATGCCGACACCAGTGCGTAATCATCGAGTCTTTTCCCATAGGAGTCTCTATCCATAAGGATTGAGCCAATGGCTCCGTCGGAATATCCGAGCTCCGAAAAAAGGCAGTGGAAATAAAATAATGACTCGCACCTGTGTCTATAAGTATTGGATCAAGGGAGGAGTATACACAGATAGTACCTCGAATCATCTCAGGTGTGCCATGGTCGTAGTCCTCGACTGCATGGATCTCAGCTCACCTCTGTCTGCCAGCTCCCTGTGGTCGGGGTGGACCTCCTGGTGGTGGTGGTGGTGGTAGAGCCTCGAAACGTCGTCCACCACCCGTTGCTCGGCCAACTCCTCTGCCACGTATTCCTGCTCCCAGCAGACCACCATGGTTGAACCTCTACCTCTACTTGGGAGTTCCATCTACTATCTAATTCTCATCTTCATGGTGGGTCGGGTAGTCACAAGCCATGTGGCACGGACCGCCACATACATAGCACTGCCTACTCCTCATATAGATGGCTCTATCTCGTGTTCCCCACACAACCGAAACTGTATCCTGGGGTCACCCACCTGATGGCCTGGTCCACTTGGACCTCTGTGTCATCTGTCTACTATTGGACACAGAAGACTCTGCTAGGTGTCGCCCTGTGGTGTGTCTCGCTACTGGTGACTGCTCAGTGAGAAAACTCTCCCCTAGATGGGCTCGCTCTAGCATCCCTGCCTATGTCGGAATGCTGGGGGAAATTTTTGAAGCACTAATCACATTCCTGAGTCCCTAGTGGATGGTCCGGGCCCTGAAGAATGGGTCTTGCACCATGTCCATGGAGAAGCGTGAGAGATCATTGAACCTCACTGAGTATTGAGCTACTATCATGCTGCCCTGCTGCAGATGAAGTAACTCCTGAATCTGCACCGCACGAAGGGTGGTTGGAAAAAACTATGACTGGAAGAGACTCTCAAAGTCTTCCCAATGTAATGATGCCTCCTCATGCACCAGGATTATCAGGCTCCCCAATTTTCCTACTTCCGCGTGCAGGAGACTCACGGAAAGGATCACCATGAGGTCGGCTGGTGTCCCTACCAATCTAAAAACTCTCACCACAGCCTCCAGCCAATCCTCAGCTGTCTGTAGATCCATCTCTCCTCGGACCCTGGGCTGCCTCTGGCACTGGATCTCGTGCAACGCACTCCAGTGGCATGCACTCTCTACTTCTGGAGCTGGTGGTATCGGTGGCACAGTGGGTAGTGGTACCGCTAGTACCTCCGCTGTGATGGGGCCATGCACCAAGGCCTCATCGCTCGGTGGGCTACCATCTCATATGAAACTCAGAACCACAACTGGCTACCTTCATGGGGCCATCCTGAAAAGAAACAGGTGTGCCATGGTAAAAATAGTATACATGGTGAGCTGACAAAAATTAACCATGAAGAAAACTTTTTCAAAGGAAACACACATGCAATCAGGGTTTTCGTGTACTGAGTCAGAAATCAGAAGTCAGAGTCCCAATGTATGGATATGTCAGCCGCCGTACGAACACCGGTTTCCCTAAACTGATAACCACACCCAAAACACTTAACAATATTATCATTTAAAGAATCAAATTCTAAGTTCTGTGGTAGAACTGACTCCTCTGATACCAATTTTTCATGACATTTCCTCGGAGCCTGTGTCGTGACTACCCCAAGCCCGCCTTCCATAGGCCTGTGGCTGACGACTAGTACCAAAGGCGTAATTCTGTTAAAAAGGGAAGTCATTGCATTTAATCTATAACACACACATATCCTGAACACAATCAGTAGAGTACATAACTGGAAGTAAAAACAAAGTAAAACTATGCACAAAGAAAGTGCTGAAAGGAAAGGGGCTAGAAATACCAGCCCAACAGTAAAGTACAACAATTGTAAAGCTAGTAAAACTGCAGATAGGTAAACAAAAACTACAGATTCATCCTCTAGGAATCCCACCTGATGGGTGGGTACAGATTGACTTCTCATCACCCTAGTTCTGTTCGTCCTTTCCGTGTACATCTCGCCAAGTGGTCCTCCTCCGGGTACCGTCTAGCTCTGCAACTCTCTACCTCGATCAGTGTTGTCTGTCATTTGCAACTAACACAATGAAGTGCGGGCATTGCCCATGTAGGGGTGAGTATAATGATACTCAGTAGGGAACCCGAGACCCCTGAAGGTCTCCCATAATCCACAATGGATAAACCACAGAAGAAAGATACAAACATTAAGTATCAACCAATCCTACCTAGGTATATTCCCATACATATACCTATGTTACCAATCTCAGTTCGGCTCCTACTCTCAAGCCCATGCACAAACCCATCCACATAGGAAGTAATGTCAATCACCTCAAAGATAAATGATTGAATGATAATACTCATCTCACTTAGGTATACATCTTTCGTAGAGATAGATACGATACGATGTAGTCACTAATTCATCTAAGTTGTCAGACCCACACAGGATACCGGACCAGCTAAGCTATCCGAGCCACACAGGATACTGGACGGGCTACTCTGTCAGACCCACACAGGATACTGGAAAATAAGTCAGAACTGTCTGACCCACATAGGATTCCAGTACAATATTCATCGCTATCAAACCCACGTATGATTCTGGTACAATAGTCATCGCTGTCGAACCCACATAGGAATTCGGTACAGTAGTCGTCACAACCATCTCAAGGGTTCCCATACACAGCATGCTCTCTTTCGTGAGGGTCCACTCCTCGAGTTGAGTGTTGATACATAAACTATCACGAATTCTAGATTTGATGTATCCCGTAGTTCCGCCTCATCAAAAGGAACCCAACGCGACAGACAATGCGTCAATCGGATGTCCGGTCTGAGAGTTATTGGTGTTAACTTTCTAGGGGCCCGGTTAGATTTACGCTCGTTCCAAACCCGGCCATTTTCCAAAGTTATCCAAAACTCTCTTAGAGTATCGGAAAAGTCCCACCTCGTCGTGCGAGTCCCAGTGCGACAGAAGGCGCGTCGATCAGACGCGTTGTCTTGAAGTTATTCGCATTTAAGCGAAGTCAGGCACGGCCTGTCAAACCCAGTGGGATGGCGGGTCAGTCGGACCCGGCATGGCGGGTCTGACCTGACAAGGGGGTTGGCCCAGACTGGTGGGGTGCGGCCCATCCGCAGACCGAGCCCGCGCTGCAGGAAGGTCTTGTTTGCCTAATGGCGCCGCCTCCTCCCTGCCCTGCCGGTCGTAGCCAACCGGTTCTTCCCGACGCACGTGGCCCACACAGCGGGCTACGGTTCTCCTCTGTGTGGTGCATGCAGGCTTCACGGTCCTCCAGCCCAGCCGGTAGGTAGCCAGCCAGTTTTCTCAGCATAGCAGCAAGCGGAAGCAGGCCGCGACTCCTCCATGTGGTGCCTGCGGGCGCCGTGGATTTCTAGCTAGGCCAACAGGTGGCCGGCCGGTTCGGCTCGGCTGAGCGGCTCGAGGATGTGTGCCGCATCTTCCTCCACGTGGTCGGCGCAATGGCACCGGTCCTCCACCGCTGCGGCCCGGCCTGGCCGCGGCCTTCGGCTCCAAAGCATGGCACGACAACACCGCACCTCGTCATTCGCTGCGGCCCTCCCGGTCGTGGTTCCTCTTTTGTCCGCCGCGAATTATTCTCAGGCACAGTGCGACAGCACCGTTCCCTTTCGGCTCTGCCTCCATCGTCATAAAAAATATCAACAAGAAAGGGGGAGGGTCGGGTAGTGTTCGTGTGGACCGAGCCCTCCGCGTTACATTGATAACAATCGGCACATCATTCCACCAACTTAATGATGTAGAATGGAGGGTAGAATTAAAAAGATTAAAGTAACCCATACCTCCTATTTCATCGATGAACATTGACGAGTAATGGAAGATGGGCGTCGCGGAAGACGGATTTCATTCCGTCAACGTCAGTGGGAGAAGATCTGGGTTAATTCGAATCGAGATGATGCCCTCAGTATACTTCCTGGGCGGCGGTGCTTCCCTTCCTTGCTCTGGTTGAAGGAGATAGATGGTGTTGCTTCACGTTATTCAGAGACGTGGAGTGTTCTTCGTCGAGAGGTTGATGTTCTTCCAAGAGTTCTCCTCCTCTCCTTAGTTCTCCCCCAAATGTTTATGCCAACCCAAATAAAAGAATATAATCTCTCATTTTAATGTTGGTAAAATGAATTCAAAAGAATTCAATCACTCAAAATAATTAATTAGGTTGGTTCACCAAATTAAATGCAAGGAGTTGGCAAGATTTTCAAAGGCCTCAATTAATTAAATACAAGGAAGAGTTTCACATTAAGAGGGAAGTTCAAGAGTTAAAGGGGTTCAAGGAGGGTTGAGGGGTTTGAGCTTCTGTGGGCCCCACCACAAAATATCCTCCCATGGGAGGTTATGTGGGGGGGTGGGCCCCACCTCGAACTTCCCTTTGGAGAAAAAAACCCCACCTAAATTGAAATTATGTCACACATAATTTTATTTAATTTATTAAGAATCCCCAAAAATTAACTTCTACTCTCGACCAAACGCTACTACGGTAAAGGTCTCCTTAAGCAAATACTAGAGCTATGAGTTCATCGGTGTCCTCATATTTCAATTCTGAACACCAGTTCAAATGATATTAAATCCCGCTCATACGTTCACTGAACGTACCCGAACAAAACTTCATAAAATCATTCCAGGCACACCGGGCCTCGGAATCGGGTGCTGTCAGAATCAACAGACTCGTAAAATTACCATGTATTTAAGAAAAAAATTCCATGGGATTTCCGGGTCTTTACAAGTAAGAACAAACATTTTTAAATAAGGTTTTATGGTAATTCAGGGTATTACCATATTTTTTTCTTATAAATGATGAAAGTATTCACATTCTTATTATGTGACAAAAATATCATCATAATGTTATGTGACCTTCCTTATAATGGTTTCGATAGTGAGTCTGGACAGAAGTATTTTGGATATGTCTAATGGTTGTAATGGATTATGTTTGATATTGGATATTATTTTTTATGGCTAAATGAAATCATAGTATTTTTTTTGAATTTTACAATAATATTGTTTTAAGAAAAGGACAACTCACATGTCGGGTGACAACCCGTCACGTTGGGCAGGGCTATAGTAATCAAACCTACAACCAAAGTGCGACGAAGATTTATCACCTATCTGAGGCTTACACGATGTCTTGGTGTGTATAATAATGTTATTTATTTAAATGGTATGAAAAATTAAGTATAAATTAATTTATCAAACCCTATATTATTAGGATAAATAGAATATGTCTTTAATATTATAATATTTTAGAGAGAAAGATGAGTTTGTGGTAGATATTTGTTAAAGGATTGAACTCTACTTGTTAGGTAAGTATGCTTCATTTTTTTTCTTATTCTAAGAAATAAATTAATTCTTAAACTATAGAGAAATAATATATAACCCAAAAGTTTTTCCACGTACTTTCATTTTCAATGAATCAAATATTCCATTGTATCATCACAGATTTATAGCTTTCATATTGTTAACTTTCACCTAATAATGTTCTCTTTCTCTCTTCATCAGAACATGATGGTAATATTTTCCTTCTTGTCTATATTTTACAACTTTTACAACTAGTTTTTGATATATCTTGTGACCTTCTTACTTCCCATTCTTTATTTGAAAATGGTGTTCTCATTAATCCACTTATAGATGCTGGATATCAAGCAGTGTATTGTGAAAAGTCCATCCGATAGATTTTTTTCCTAGTGTAAATTTTGACGCATCAATTTATTGATGGTTGGGAGAATGTTACACCCCTAATATTTCATGATATGTTATCTTTAATAGATTATGTTTCATGAAACACTAACTTTGCGAGCGTAACAAAAAATATTGAGTTTATGTTAAGAAAAACTTTTTTGTTGTAATTATTTATATGATATATTTATAATATATTCTTTAAATATAGTAATATGAATAGTAATAAATTAATTTTAAATGTTACTTATTTAATTTTCACTTAAATAAAACATTTATATAATGAAATGTATATGTTTTGATAAAAACATTATATGTTTTGATATAATAATTTCCTAAAGGAACTACATTTTATATCTTTTTGTGAACAGTAATTAAATTAATTTTAGACATCCAAAAAGATTTAAATTTGTAAAATAGACTTAAATTTTTAATTTCTAATATAAAAATTATCTTATGGGGATTATTTTGTATTTTTTTAAAGACATTAAATTTTTGATGAATTGTGATGAACACTACATTATTGTTTAAAATCGACTTCTTCATTTAAATAATTCTTTTTAAATTTACATTGGTATTAATGTCACAATAGATAAATAAAACATATATGAACCCAATTCAGGTCATTGGAACCATTTTTATAATTGAATTAGATATTAAAATTCATTGAATAGTTTTTGACGACTTTTTACCCGCCTACTAGCCACATTTGCATATTAGCATTAAATATAATTTTACCGCTTAATTGAGTTGAAAATTCAAAAATGAACATACAAGGTTTTAAAAAATATGAAAAAAAATTCAATAGGATCAAAATAATTTATGTTTAATAGTAATTTTGGAATTTTTTTACCATAGTTAATGGTAAATATTGTAAGTAAAGGTTAAAATAATAATATTATGATATAAAATTACCCTAACACTTATCCTAATTTCATTTTAAAATTATTTTTCACAAAAATCATTCATAGGTAAAAATTATTATTATTTTCAATCAAATTGGTTTCAATTAAGACATTTTTTATATTTTATATAAAGAAGATCTAAAAGCTTCATTTTCAAATTGTATTAACTAAATAATTTTTAATATAGGGTAATAAATAAAATAAATTGGATTATAAATTTTCATTTTAAATATAAGAAGTTTATCTACATAATTATAATTAAATAATAATTTGTAGAAAATAAATAATTAAATTTAATTGTTACACAATGATGATAAAGTAATTGATTTAATAATGGAAGAATCAAATAAATGATATTAATAATATTAAAATAAATAAAATTTCACTTAATTAATTACATCCACTAATTTTATACATAACATAGACATGTTAGTGACATTTTTGAAGTATTGGTTTGATGTTATCATGTTTTTTATGTAATTTAAAATGAAAAAATTGAATAGTAACATAATTAAAATAAATGAAATTTTAGAATAAATATTATTTTAATAAATTATATAAAATTAATAAAAATATAAGGTTCATCCAAATAAGTTTTATAGTGTTAAAAAATTTATAACTGATCCACTTTAGGATTTTTTATATTTTTCAAGTAACTATATTATCCATGTATTGTAAAAATACGAGAACACATAGTAAGAGATAAATTTTTTATCTAATGGTTAATTTTAAATAATAAAGTTAATTTTATGATCTAAAAATATATAAAATATATTGGTTGAGAGGATTTTGACCCATAGTAATATTTTCTTCTAAATATATTACTTTTTAGCTACTAGAAACTTAAAATCAATTTATAATAAATTAATATTTTATGATTTTAATAATGTTTCCCTCACCACCTTATAAAAGAGAATTTCTTATTATCTTTAATTAACACCTCCAATGCCATTTGGCTCAGCCATCGCCTGCCCATTTCCTCATACAACATCCCTAAATTCACCCTAGAGGCTAAAATCTGGCCAAAAAATCCATCCTAAAGAGTCCTTTTGTGATGATCAAAAGGAGACACCCGAATAAGGGTAGTTGTTTTATCACCTCCTTCAAATTTATTTTCTTCTTATACATCTAATTTCTAAGTTGATTCCCTATTAAATTAAAAAATATAGTACCTTATACATGATGAGATGTTATTATAATTATTTTACAACTATATTCCTCCTTTTACACATTCTAAAAATAATAATATCACCATGTGTGCGTGCGTACGGCTTACTGTGTCCACATCATGGTGTAAACTATTTCTCATGTACACATTGTTTATCTGGGTATAATGAGGAATATAAAGGATTTAAATAATAAATTTAACATGACTTATTTTTTTAATATTTATATTCTATCCAATTTCATACCATTTAACCATTATGGAAATGATATTTGGCTCATGCGTACGTATTGCTTAACGTCTCCACGACGCAATAAGATTCATCTTCCACGTTCACCATTCGAGAATGATTATAAAAATATATATTTATTATGAATTATTATGAAATACATGACATAATAATACCTCTAGAATAATATATATATATATATATTTATGTACAAATATGTCATTAACTTACTGAAATTCAAAAAAATAAGAATGCAAAAACAACGTTCATGCATATGTATGACCTACCATCTCGATGAACTATATTAAATTTCATATATCAATCAATTAAAAATATTTATATCCTCAATATATTTCATATATAAATCATGTTATCAAATATCAATGTAATTAAATCATGACCAAAATAATATGATCAAGAATTATAGGTTAGAAAACGTACGATAAAGAAAGCGATTATTACCAGAAATGTTACCAAAGATATGAATAATTAATAAATGGATCAAATAAAGTTATAAATGAATAATATAGTATATAATTGATATTATTATAATTCTGGTAGAACTTTATAATATTTTTGAAACCATTATACATGAACTTCGCACATGTATGGAGAGTATCAGACCAGTGGTGAGGGAATTTCGTCTAACGCTTAATTTTCATGAGATAAAAGCCATGTTTACCACCTGTTTCTTGTATTGGGTATATGTACTACTCTTATTTTATTTTATCTCAGGAATAAATTTATTTTAATGTTATTAAAATATTCATTTTATGTTATTGGTCTTATTATTTAAATGTTAACCGTGGTATGGGATTCTTTGAATGTTAAAAGAAATAATCTTTTCACCATTTCAATCTTCATGTTATTATTTTTCATAACTATTTAGTGGATATAAATGGTTTATAAAGGAAATTATTGGTTAATATTAAGTTCATTAATATTTTTTCAAGAAATAATGTTTTTATGTTTTTCTGTAAGGGTTAATTTCAAAATCTCTTTATTATCCGAGAATGCTTCTATGTAAGTATCTACTAGGACTTCCTTATCATACTTGTCCATGATTCTTAAAATGTAATTCAAAATAATATCAGAAAAATTTAAGTTATTTTTTACCCATGTTGTACTTTTTACAATACGTTTTTAAAGGAATATTTCAATCATTTTCCAAACAAAGTACATTATAACCTTTTTTGGAATATTTAAGGAATGAATGTTTTTTAACATATACAGCACAAGAGGCTATTTTACACCTCTTTGATGCCTTGACATTTTGAATCATTACTTACAATATTATAAGGTTATTTTCAAAATAAATTTTTTATATTAGAATTTTGTGGCTTCTAAACAATTTAAAAGTAAAAAATGGGATACTTCCCTCAAAGAGTTCTAATGAATTTATTAAATTATTTTCATATATGTCAACCTCCTTTGTTTGATTTTATACTTATTTGAGTTTTCCATATTATGATACAATATTCTATATTTTATTCAAGGGATTATGATATATATGACTAGGGATTTTCTATATTTATACCATTCATGGATTATGGTTAAAGTATTAACATTTTTTATGCGAGTTTTAGTACGAATTCTTATGTTATGTATCACACTATTCATATGAGGAATGCATTGGACATAATAGGTGACAGTTGGGGCCCACTATAGTCCCTTGATTCATCAGTAGGTCTAATGCGACATACTAGTGTCTTGAACAAGGCCTTGATGTTATGTGAATGGTCTTGTAGTGAGGCCTTGATGGTATGGTTTTGATGTCTGGAATTATACATTTCACCATTATGAGATTAGTTATTGATATTACATTGGATTATTAGATTATTATAATATCCATGTGACTGTTTAAATGGAATTATGTGACTTATTCTTGTATATTATACTGAATGTAATGTTATAAAGGATTGTGTTGTAATTTTATATCTTGGCTTAAAAGTTCACACTTATGTATGGAAGCATCAAATGTTTTTTTAACCTTATTGAGCATCTGAGATCACCCTTTTATTATATTTTATTTTCTCTGGAAGAAAATATTTGTATTATGATTTATATGTAGGTTAATCAAGGAGAATAATTGTGTTCTCAAAGGATTATCAATGTTTTATTTTATGTTTTGAATTCTAATGTAAAGTTCATTTATATAATCTATTTTCAATGTCTATTAAACTAATCAGTCCTTCGAGATATGATTCCATGTAATTATAAAAATGTATTAAAATAATGCACCATCACTAGTATTTTCATATTGGGTAGTTACTGTTGGTATCAAAGGAAGTTTAGTAACAACCTCAGAATTGTATTTTAAAATCTTAGATTAGAGATCATAACTCTAATATAAACATTGAGGATAATAATAGAATAACATCCTATAATTTTTGTAAAATAGATATTGGTTGTGACTTCCAAGAAAGACATCAATGTATGGATACTACAAATGGATATGACTCTAAAATAGATGTAACTAGGAGTACAAACTCTCACAAGGTGTTTTAGGATTGACTCTGTGTAACCTAGTACATGAAAACTGTATTTACAACGTACCTAGTTTGAAATACCTAGGGGATAGTCTTTTGATAATTCAAATTTCCTTTACAAACTATTATGATGGATTTATAATTAAATATATCCCCAAGGAAATCATTTTTTTGATTATGATACCTGTTATGTGTAAATATTCAATTAATAGTTAGAATTTTTTTATTTTTTGAATTATATATTATGATATGATCTAAAATAGTGTATGTCTTTATTTAGAAATTTTTCCTGGTATATGGAATGACAACTCCGCCAATGCACATGCTCCAAAAAGTAAGTAGGGTCCTATCTTTCATGTTCTTAAGCCAATATTTCTAAGGGAAATAGTTCCCCATGTATTATCCTCATATGTAGAAATAATATCATGTGTTAAAAAGATATGTAATGAATTATTTCAGTACTATGGATTTGAAGGGATGCAAGAGAAGAAGTGGATGGTATAGAAAAATAAGGATAAGGGGATGAAGGGAAATAAATATTATCCCAGATGTGATAACATTGGAAAGAATCACCCTATTAAATGCTTTAAGGGACTATGAGTTTGTTTTAACTGTGGAGAAAATGGACACTAAGTGCATAAATTCATGGGTAAGGAAAAATGTTCCAATGTGCAATGATTCAATTGTAAGTAGTTGAGACACTATGAAAATGAATTACTCAATCATCAGTGTATACCCTAGATGATTCTATTAGACAAAAATCAAGTTATGATACTACCGCATATGAATAGGAATGATTAATAGGAATATAGTGTTATTGAAGAATTTTTTCATTTCAGTATTGTATCAATAATTTTATAGTTATATAAATTATGATAATAATTATGGATTATACTGTTGTATTATTTCATTAAGGATTTTAGATTTTATGGTACAAAGAAAAGTGAAACATATGCATGTTATCCTTATTAGAAGATATATTTTTGAGGGAGTGATAACCCTTAATATGATTGAGATAATGATGTTGGAATAAAGAGATGATTGATTTGAATAAAGTATATTGGATATTATTGATTACCATGGAACTGATTAATGGTTTGTTTATTCTATCATTGTTGGAGTTTACAACATTTTTGGATTTATGGATTATATCTGGTACTCTATGATTTACAGAAGGAATAAGAAATGAAAAATGTATTCAAATATGGTTTTAGGATAATTCAGGGTATTAACATGTCTTTTTAGAATAAATGGTGATTGTATTCACATGATTGTTATGTGACAAAAATATCTTCATTTTTTTATTTGACCATCCTTATAATTATTTGGATAGTGAGTTTGGATATGAGTATTTTGGATTAGTCTAATGGTTGGAATGGATTAGTTAGGATATTGGGTATTAATATCTAAGGTAAATAATTTACAAAATATTATTTTCTTAATGTTATAATAATATATTTTTAAGAAAATTACAACCCACAGATCGGGTGACAACTCTTCACGTTGGACAAGGTTATAGTAATCGAACACACAACTGAAGTGCGATAAGGATTTCTCTCCTTACACTGGCTTAAGTGATGTCTGTGTTTGTATAATTTAGTTTATTAATGGGTATGGAATATGATGTATAAATTAATTTATAGAACCTATATGATTAAAATAAGTAGAATATGTTTGTAATTTTATTGTCTTTTTAATAGAAATATGAGTTTGTGGTAGAAATTTGTAAAGGGGTGGAATTCTAGTTGTTAGTTATGTATGATTCCTTTTTTCCTTATTATATTAAGTAAATTAATTATTAAACTCTAGGGAAAGTTTATTAAAATATACAATATTTTCCTTGTACTTTCTTTTGGAATGAATCAAACGGTCCCCTGGATTTTTGCAGATTTATAGCTTTCAGATTGTTAACATTCTCTTAATAATGTTATCTATCACTCTACATCTGAACATGATGGTTACATTTTCTTTCATTCCATGTTTTCCTCTATGAAACCCCACTATGTGTTATATTTGGTGACCTCTATACTTCCCTTTATTTAATTTAAGATGGTGGCCTCATTAATCCATTTTCACTTGTGGGATTCCAATAAAGATGTCTTGAAAATTCCAACCCATAGATTTTTTTTCCAAGCTTAAATTGTGAGGATGCAACTTATTGAAGGTGGGTAGAATGTGAAACCCCTATTATTTCAAGCTATGTTATCTTTAATAGCTTAAGTTGCATGAAATACTAACTTGGCTCGCGTAACACACAATTTTGAGTTTCTGCAAAACAACACTTTAGCATTGTAATTTTTTATATCATAGATTCATATCATATTCATTAAATATTGTAATATGAATAGTAAGAAATAAATAATAAATTTTATTTATTATGTTTTAACATAAATAAAATGTATTTATAATGAAATGTATAAGTTTCAGTAAAAGAGTTATATCTTTATAAATACTATTTTCTTAAAGAAACGACTTTATATGTCCTTTTTTGAACAATAATAAAATTAATTTTAGACACTAATATAAATTTAATTTCGTAAAATATAATTCAATTTTAAATTTTTAATATAAAAATTAGCTTGGGGTGAATTTTTTTTATTTTTCTGAAAACATTGAATTTTTGGTGAATATTGATAAACACCGCATTATTGTTTAAAAACTGACTTTTCATTTCTATTTTTGTCTTAATTTAAATTGGTTTTAAAATCACCATAGATAAATCATACACGTATTAACAAAATTCAGGTCATTGTAATAATTTTATATTAGAGTAAGATATAAAAATTCTTTGAACATTTTTTCACATATTTTTACCCACCTTATAGCAACATTTATAGATTAGAATTAAACATAATTTTATAGCTTATGTGAAATGAATTTTTAAAAACATATATACATGGTTATTATCATTATGAAAATTTGGTTTTAATTGGATCCAAATATTTTTTGGTGAATGATACCATTTTTGAATTTCTTTTTCCACAATCAATGGAAATATGTTAATTAAATGTAAAAATTATATTATAATAATATAAAATTACTCAAAAAATAGTTCTAATTTCATTGGGTAAGAGTGTTTCGAAAAAAGAACAATCATAGGTCAAAAATACGATCTTGTTTAATCCAGTTCTATTAAATTAAGAGATTTATTATATTTTATTTATAGAATTGTTACAAGTTTCATTTTCAAATTTTGATAACTAATTTTTTTAATATAATGTTATACATAAGACAAATTAAATTTTAAATATTCATTATAAATATATGAAATTTATATACCCAATGATAATTTATTTATAATTTTCAGAAATTAAATAATTAAATTAATTTTGGATAAAATGATGATGATGCAATTGATTTGAAAAGGAAGAATCAAATAAATGATATTAATAATATCAAAATAAATAAATTATTACATTTTTAATGACATAAACTAATTTTATAGATCAATTAGTCTCGTTGGTGAAATTTTTAAAATAATATTTTTGAATTTATCATGTCGTTTCTATACTTTTAAACATGCACATATTGAATAGTAACAAAATTGACATAAATGATATTTTAGAATAAATTTTTTAAATGATAAAGAAGTCTTACAAATCTACAGTTAGGCTAAATAACATATATAGTGATAAAAATTCATAAATTATCCACTTTAGGTTCGTTGTAGAATATAGAGTAACTATATTAACCATGTAGTATAAAAATACAAGAAGACACGATAAGAGTTAAAATGTTTAACTAAGGATTATTTCAAAAAGGTAATTTTAATTTTATGACCTAAACATCTCTAAAATATATTGGTCGGGCAGCTTTACACCCATAATCCTCTTATCCTCGAAATAAATCACTTTGGACCAATTATATACTGAAAATAAATTTATAAAAAATTAATTTTTCAAGAGTTTCCAATAGTGAAACTCACCCCTTTATGAAAGGGAACTTTTTATTCTCTTTAATTAACACCTCCAATGCCCTTTGACATAGACAACACCAGCCTTTTTCCTCCCACAAATTCCATCACATAATCCTAGAGGCTGTGTTTTGGGCATAAATCCAACCTATCAAGTTCTTTTGTGAAAATCAAAAGGAGACACCCGAAAAGAGGTAATTGTTTTATCACATACTTCAAAGATCCTTTCTTCTTCGACTTACTATTTCAATATTGTTTCAATAATATAATAAAAAACCTAGTACCTTATACATTCTAAAATTTTATTATAATTATGGTACAACCATATTCCTACTTTTACCCATCCAACGAAAAATAATATCACCAGGCATGCCTGTGTAGGCTTACCGTCTCCACACCATGGTGTAAACTATTTTTCATGAACACTTTATTTAAATGGGTATAAAAAAGATTATAAAATATGTTAATAATAAATATAACATGATATTTTTTTAAACATCGTATTCCAACCAATTTTATACCATTTAACCATTGAGTAAATGATACTATCGCTTTTTCATATGTACAGCTTACCATCTCCATGATGTGATGATATTCATCTTCCATGTTCACCATTCTAAAATGATTACAAAAATATATATAAATTATGAATTAGTATTATATACATGAAATAATGATAATAATGGAATAATATGTATATATTTAATTCTGTATGTACATATATGTCATTCACTTCCACTCAATATGATAAAAAATTGTAAACATTGTTCATCCGTACGTGCGGCCTACCATCTCCACGAACAGTGTCTTCCATTTCAGATCTATATCTATTATTTATAATTATATCCCAAATATATATCATATATAAATCATTTTATTAATTCTAGAAATATTTTAATCATGATCTATGTAATAAAATCATGAATTATATGTCAAAACACAAACGATAAAGAAAGTGATTATTACTCAAAATATTGGTCTAATTTAGAAATTATTAGTAAATGGGAAATATAAAGTTATAAATGAGTCATATATGATATAATAAATATTATTATGATTATTTTAGAAGTTAATAATATTTTTGAAATAATTATACCAGAGTTTCAAACACGTACAGAGAGTATTAGACCAAAGGTATGGGAATATCATCTCACTTTTTATTTTTGTGAGATAAAATCCATGATCTCCACCTGTTTCTTGTGTGAGGTGTATGTTGTAACACCCCGAGATTTTATGAAAAATATTCTTTTTAATTTCATTGATGTATTCTGTTTTATGCTACACCAAGATTATCTTGCACTATACACAACACCGTGTTAGCTTGCAGTATACGCAACCCTGACTTGGCTTACATTACATTCAATCGCGACCTTCCTCGATAGCGTGTGTTTTACGCAATACCAGGTTTTACTAAACAACGATATACTATTATAATATTATTATGAACTAGCCGTTATGAATAGTATTAACTAAATTTTTAATTTTATATCATTATTATTCATGTTACACATTTTCTAGAATATGGTATAAGAACAAAATAAATTTTTCGGGTTAAATAAATATTTTTCAAAAAATGCAGTTTCGCGGCCTTTTGATGGCGCACCCACTTTAAATCATGTTTTTGACATGTTTATAAGTTAAATTTGACAAAATAAAATTCTTATTTGGAATCAGGATATAAAATTTTACTTTGGATAAATTTTTCATGTTATTCTGATATCTTTCATATTTAATGAATAGTAAAAACACGCTATATTTTAATTAAAAACAACTTTTTTCATTGTAATAATTTATATGGATAAATTATAATATTTAATGGTTTTAAATTATAAATATAATATATTTTTACCATTTAATATAATTTATGTCATTAGAATTGATTTTACATTGAATTCATAGGTTAAATCAATTCAATCTTTTGCAATGTTTTAAACAAAAACTCTTTTTCATTCGACAACGAGATTAATTTTAATTTAATTTCTGCAACTTCTGTGTATTGAATTTGAAAAAAATTGATTCCATATTTGGATTCAGTGGGTCCAAATTATTTTAATAGGTTACTTTTATTTTTTTTATATTATGAATAGTAACTACGGTAATTTTTTTTTACGAGGGTTAAAGGTAAATCGGGTAATTAAGGATAAATATAAGATTATAAAATTACCCTAACACCTGCCAAAATTCTATTGGCTGGATAAAAGGCAACCCATATCACCTAAGGGTCGTATTAGATTCATTTTATGGACTTTTTACTATAAAAATAATTTAATTATTATTAAAACCAAACAAAGTGACAACATGTCACTCTCTTAAATCTTATAAGTATATTAATTTTAATTTAGTGATAAACTTCATGAAACATCGAAAATAAATAGTCTCCGGAAATCTAATAAAATTATCTACATCATATAAATTTATTTGTAATTTTTATGGATTAAATAATTATCATTAATTGTGACACAATAGTGATGCAGAAATTGTTTAACTAGTGAAAAATCAAGAATATAGTTTTTATTAAACTAATAGTGACCAAAAAAGGCACAAAACCATGACCAAAACTTATTTTTCATGTAAATTTAAACCATAATCATCCAATGGTCGAATATGTGACCATTTGGAGCCTTATAAAAGCGATTATGACACTTATATTATTTTATTTTAAATAATGCCAAAGTTCTCACCTTCATAATATAATAAATATAACAATATAAATGTTGTGATTTGAAGATGATAAATTCTAGTAAAAGTATTATTGTGAAACTTAATAAATTTATCTTCATCATAGGATTTTATTTTTAATTTTTATGCAACAAATAAGTATATTAAATAATTATACAAAAACTATGTAGTAATTATTTTATTAAGCGATAAACCAAATAAATGGTTTTAAAAATAATAAAATAAATATTATATGAACTATTTAATATTATACACTAATTTTCTAGATACTTATGAACTTTTTTGAATCTATTAAAGCTTTTTGTTCGAACATATATTCTGTATATATTTTATTTAAATTCAAATAAATGAATAGTGTCAAAATTAACACTACTGTTATTTTATAAAAATAACATATTATAAAATTGTTTAAAAATAACAAAAACATTTAAAAATTATAAATTTAAATTTATATGGTCTAAAATGTTATAAAGTATCTAATTATGGAAAATTCACAAACAAATAAGTAATTATTTTTTATAATTTAAAATTTAGAATGTTATTAACACAAATAAAATAAAATTGATTAAATAAGGATAAATCAAGTTGATAATGTTTAAAATAAATTCCTAACATGTCTAAATTTTATTGGTTGATGAGATTACAACCCTATATCATCTAATATTCGAATATGAGTCATTTTTTGATGTTTTTAAGTGGGGTTAGATTTATTATAAATTAATAATTTTAAGATTTCCAAAGGTTCCCCTCTCCCCCTTTATAAAAGGGAACCTCCTCCCTCTCATCTTTGCACAACATTGAGCCTTAAATCTCGTCCAAACCCTGACCATTTCACTTCCACACTTCCCTAGAAACATTCTATAGGTCCTGGTCTACTTCAAAGACCAATCTTTGTGCTATAAGAGGAGGTTTCAAAGAGGCGTATCGAAGAAGAGGTAATATCTGTTACTGATTCATTAAAATTTATTTCTTATTATACCTCCTATTCATTAGTTTTTTCATTATATTATAACAACATCAGTATCAATAATATACTGATATGTTATTATAAATATTAAACAACCCTATTTCACCATCTATCTATCCTACGGAAAATGAAATCACCACGCGTGCGTACGTACGGAATACCGTCTCCACGCCGTGGTGTAATCTGTTTTTCCACCACCACATTACTTGGATGGGTATAATGGTGTAAAGAATAAATAAATATAATTATTATAACATCATACTGATTCTAAGATATTAGATCATTCACTCCAATTCGATTCAATAAATAGGGGAACGATATCATCACTCGTGCGTACGTACGGATTACCGTCTCCACGACGCGATGAGATTCATTTTCCATGTTAACAATTCAAGAATGATTATAAAGTATATACAATAAATAATCATGAAATATATGAAATAATAATTCTTCTATATTTATGTATATATATATGTATGTCATATACTTAATTCCATTCAATTCAATAAGGAAACGAAAACAGCATTCATGCGTACGTATGGCCTACCATCTCCATGAATGGTGTATTTCATTCCATTTATCGATCTATTGTATATATGTATATTCTAAATATATATTATATATAAATCATGTTTTATATTTTGGAATTAATTAATCATGATCTATGTAATCATATTAATAATTGAAAGTCAAAACACGAATGACAAATGAAACGATTTTACTCAAAACGCTGTTTAACATGGAATTTACAAAAGAACGGGTAATATAAAGTCATAAGTGAACCATATATGATATCATAACAATGAATATGATTCTGTTATAAGTCAATGACATTATTTAAATCATTATACAGGAGGTTCGGATCCATACGAATCATATCAGACCTAAGGTAAGGGAAAAAATTTCAATCTCATTTTTTATCCGAGATTGCGTATACGTAAGTATTTACTGGGGATATATTTATCATCCATGACCATGTTTACTAAAAATGTTTTCATGAAATGTTTACTATTATTCCATGAATGTTTAAAATTATTTTTACCCTTTATTGACTTTTTACCACATTGTATGAATGGAATCTTTCCATTGGTTATCATATAAGGTACTTTTTGACTTTTCCAACAAAAGTACGAGGAGAATGTTATTTTTAACTTATACGGTGTGAACGGATTTTTATGGTTTCATAATGCCACATTTTTAGGAAGAATACTCTACAATATTTCATGATTATTTTCAACAAAACCCTTTTCTTCTAAAATTTCATGGAATTTTGTGAAAATAAAATTATTTTTAAGAAGAAAGGATATTTTCCTAAAGAATTCATTTCAAGTGTTTTATCAAAACAATTTTCATCTAAGATGACATTATTTCATATGTGTATGTTTCAAGTATCATGCCTCTATTATTTACATGGTTTAACTTTTCTTATTATGAAATTATATCCATTTATTTTATATGGATTATGTGATGATGGGATGATGTTTATGAAACCCATTTTATTTGTTGGGTTATTATGAATGATGTATGTTTATTTTGTGGCACAAGTAAGAATGATTTCATTATGAGATGGGTCGGACCTATATCTCCCTACAATGTATTGGGTAAAGATTTATATCTCATGATATAGACATGGCTGGAATTGTATGTTAATCCGGTTCAGTGTTACAGGACTGAAACGAGGAGTGAACTCGATTCAGAAAGGGACTTTGTCCACAAACATGGTCTTGGCAGCAATGCCTTGGCTACTATGGAAATCATAACATGTGATAAATGGTTTCCACAATTACATGTCTTATTCCCATTATATTTTATCATGGTTGATGTTCCATTATGATATATGCCTTACGTCCTTCCATGATTTATGTCATTACTCAAGATTTTGATGTTTAAATATTAGGTTCATGTTTTGAAGTTCAAATGTATATGATTTGTTTTATTTTATCCATGCATACCCTTTATGAGCATTTGAGTTCACACTTTATAGGTTTTATTTTCCCCAGGATTTAATGAAAGTTTTTAGGTAGGAAAACAAAAGGGGAAGATCTTTATGGGATATTTTGAATATCTTTCACCACGATTAGAAGATTATGTTCTGAGTTTCCAAAGACACTAAACTATTACGGTCCTTGAGTGTTGGTTCTTATTATGTATTATGTATTCTACAAAAGTAATGTAATGTTCATGTACGTCAAGCTTCGGGTTTCTACAGTTGGTATCAGAAGAAAGGTTTAGTCAACCTTTGGATACTAGGATGCGAAAACGTTAGTGAGATCAATATAGATATTTCTAAGGTATGTCTAGGGATGTCCCAAAGTATAAGTATATGTATATGATATAGTCCTAGAACTTTGGTAACGATCTTAGAATTTAACCTAAGATGTTATATATTGAGGGTACTCCCCCTTTACTATGTTGTTTTACCTAGCATGATTTTTTCCTCTCACACTATTCTTTTTGGGTTTTAGAAAATTTTTGGAAACAAGAAGATTCATGATAATGGAGGATATGATGGAAAATGGAATGATATTCTTCATGAGAAACCAAATGAAATGGGATTTGGAAGTCCAAACATAGTTATTACGCCTAATCCGAAATCTCATAATATGATCAATAATCTCAACTTTGGTAAGTTTCCTGACTCAGCTAATAAGAGAAAGATAGAGTTTCATGATGATCCTAGAAGAAAGAAAGTTAAATTACCCTCATGTAAATCATGTGGGAAGAGGCATCAGGGAGAATTTTTCAAAGGAACTAGAACATTCTTTGGGTTTGGAAAAGAAGGACACAAATCCAGTAGTTGCAAAGGAAAGGGTTTAGTTAACACCATGGACAAGGATAATGGTATTTCTAAGACATCAAAAATGGTTAAATGATTTAAATGTGGAATGTAAGGGCACTATGCAAACCAATGCCCTAAGGGAAAATCTCATGAAGAGAATCAGCATGGTCATATGGGTATTATATATGTGGATGATGATGAGAAGACTACAAATGAAATATGAGATGAAAGAAATGATGAAGCTCGGTCAGTGGTTTAAGAAGTTAGTGTAATGATTGTATGTTTATCAAAAATAATATATGGTAATATGGAATAAATAATCATCTAAGGACTGTTACAGTATTGTTTTTCCTAAAGTATTTGAAAGTATATGTTGAATGGTACTGGTAACTATGAAAGGTTATTCAGATATTTTTGGAAAGAATATGATATTCTCATAATGAAGGTATAAGTAGAAAATAAAATGTTTGATAGTATTCATGAGCTCATGGGTGATAAAAGGACAAAGTGGTATCATTATTTGAGTATATAGATTTTATTTGGGATTTTTGTATGTGGAAAGAGTTAACTTTTGACAAAATTCGTGTTTTCACTAGGGTTAAATGGGTTTTTATTTTTTTAAAGAGAATACATGATTAAGATATTCATATTTTTGTAATTTGACCAACAAGATATAACTTATGATATATAGGGGATAAATGATGGCATTCACGTGATTGTTATATGACATTTCAAGTAATCATTTTCTTTATACTATGAGCCTAGACCGAATTATTTTAGATAAGCCTAAAGATTGGAATGGATTATGTTGGACCTAAGTTACTATTGTTTAAGGATAGAGCTCTTTTCGATATTATTGATGGGATGTTATAGTAATGTAGTTTTAGAAAAAGGACAATCTACCGGATGGGCGATAGCCCATCGCGTCGGACAAGGCTGTGGAAATCAAACCCACAACTGAAGTGTGACGGGCCTTTATCGCATACCACTGGCCGACAGGAAGCCCCTGGCTTGTAGAAACTAGTTTTATTTTATTAATAGGAATGATAGATGAAGTATAAGTTCATTTTTGGAATCGTATACGATTAACCTCACCATATATGGACTTATGTATATTTGATAACTTTTTCTAACCTTTTGTTTGAATCAAATGTAATGACCCATAATTCTCTCACATGATCTGTTAACACACTATGAAAAACAAATTCAACTTCATTTCTTTATGAGATGAAGTGGAAATTGTTCAAAACATGAACAACAGTGAGATTGTACCAAAATCAAGTAAGTATTTCTTCTAATTCAAAATTTTCAACTTTAGGGAAATGATATTGAAAACCAAAAATGTTATCCCAGTGCTCTTATATCCGATGAATCAGATGGTACCTTAGATCATCACAAATTTATAGCTTTGTGATTGATGGCTTTTTCATAGCCATGTTCTCTACCACTCTCCATCATACCTTGATGTTTAGATTTTTCTTCTATATCCATATTTTCACCTATGTTCTCCTATGTGGAAACCCAGTGATAAGTTAATTTGGGTAACTATTATGTTTCATACATTAGTTTTTAAAGCCAAGTATTGGTATTTATTTTTACTATTTGGGTTTCTATTAAAGAAACTTTCGAGTAGTAAACCATTTATAAACCCGACGAATTTCGAGGGTGAAATTCATTTTAAGGGGGGTAGAATGTAACACCCTGAGATTTTATGAAAAATATTCTTTTTAATTTCATTGATGTCTTCTATTGTATGCTACACCAAGATTATCTTGAACTATATGAAACACCATATTAGCTTGCAGTATACGCAACCCTGACTTTCCTTACAATACACGCAATCACGACCTTCCTCGATAGTGTGTGTTGTACGCAATACCGGGTTTTACTAAACAACGATATATTATTATAATATTATTATGAACTAGCCGTTATGAATAGTATTAACTAAATTTCGAATTTTATAACATTATTATTCATCTTACACATTTTCTAGAACATGGTATAAGAACAAAATAAATTATTCGGGTAAAATAAGTATTTTTCAAAAAATGCAGTTTTGCCGCATATTGATGGCGCACCCACTTTAAATCTAGTTTTTGACACGTTTATAAGTTAAATTTGACAAAATAAAACTCTTCTTTGGAATAATTATATAAAAATTTACTTTGGATAAATTTTTCATATCATTCTGAAAACTTTCATATTTTAATGAATAGTAAAAACATGCTATATTTTAGTTAAAAATAAATTTTTTCATTGTAATAATTTATATGGTTAAATTATCATATTTAATGGTTTTAAATTATAAATAGAATAATTTTTTAACATTTAATATAATTTATGTCATTATTATTGATTTTACATTGAATTCGTAGGTTAAATCAATTCAATCTTTTGCAATGTTTTAAACGAAAACTCGTTTTCATTCGACAATGAGATTAATTTCAATTTAATTTATGAAACTTCTGTGTATTGAATTTGAAAAAATGGATTCCATATTTGGATTTAGTGGGTCCAAATTATGTTAATAGGTTACTTTTATTTTTTTGATGTTATGAATAGTAACT
Organism: Viscum album; assembly: GCA_963277665.1. NCBI lineage: Eukaryota > Viridiplantae > Streptophyta > Magnoliopsida > Santalales > Viscaceae > Viscum > Viscum album. The sequence goes on along the minus strand of OY728120.1, from coordinate 1,756,575,533 downwards.
ACGGTAATTTTTATTTACTAGAGTTAAAGGTAAATCGGGTAATTAAGGGTAAATATAATATTATAAAATTACCCTAACACCTGCCAAAATTCTATTAGCTGGCTAAAAGTAGACCCATATCACCTAATGGTCGTATTAGATTCATTTTATGGACTTTTTACAATAAAAATAATTAAATTATTATTAAAACCAAAGAAAGTGACAACATGTCACTCTCTGAAATCTTATAAGTATTTTAATTTTAATTTAGTGACAAACTTCATGAAACTTATAAAATAAATAGTCTCCAGAAATCTAATAAAAGTATCTACATCATATGAATTTATTTATAATTTTTAGGGATTAAATAATTATCATTAATTGTGACACAATAGTGATGGAGAAATTGTTTAACTAGTTAAAAATCATGAATATAGTTTTTATTAAACTAATAGTGACCATAAAAGGCACAAAACCCTGACCAAAACTTATTGGTCATGTAAATGTAAACCATAACCATCCAATGGTCTAATATTTGACCATTTGGAGCATTATAAAAGCGGTTATGACACTTATATTATTTTATTTTAAATGATCCCAAAGTTGTCACCTTCATAATTTAATAAATATAAAAATCTAAATATTGTGATTTTAAGATGATAAATTCTAGTAAAAGTATTATTGTGAAATTTAATAAATTTATCTTCATCATAGGATTTTTTTTTTAATTTTTATGAAACAAATAAGTATATTAAATAATTATACAAAAATGTTGTAGTAATTATTTTATTAAGGGATAAACCAAATAAATGGTTTTAAAAATAATAAAATAAATATTATATGAACTATTTAATATTCTCCACTAATTTTATAGATACATATGACCTTTTATGAATCTATTAAATCATTTATTTCTAACATATATTCTGTATATATTTTATTTAAATTCAAATTAATGAATAGTGTCAAAATTGTCTCTATTGTTATTTTAGAAAAATAACATATTATAAAATTGTTTAAAAATAAGAAAAATATTTAAAAATTATAAATTTAAACTTATATGGTCTAAAATGTTATAAAGTATCCAATTATGGAAAATTCAGAAACAAATAAGTAATTATTTGTTATAATTTAAAATTTATAATGTTATTACCACAAATAAAATTAAATTGATTAAATAAGGATAAATCAAGTTGATAATGTTTAAAATAAATTCCTAAAATGTCTAAATTTTATTGGTTGATGGGATTACAACCCTATATAGTCTAATATTCTAATATTAGTCATTTATGGAGGTTTTTAAGTGGGGTTAGATTTATTATAAATTAATATTTTTAAGATTTCCTAAGGTGCCCCTCTCCTCCCTTATAAAAGGGAACCTCCTCCCTCCCATCTTTACACAACATTGAGCCTTAAATCTCAGAAAACCACTTCCCATTTCACTTAAACTCTTCCCTAGAAACATCCTATAATTCTTGGTATACTTCAAAGTCCAATCTTAGTGCCATAAGAGGAGGTTTCAAAGAGGCGTATCGAAGAAGAGGTAATATCGGTTACCGATGCTTTCAAATTTATTTCTTCTTCTACCTCCTCTTCTTTAGTTGTTTCATTATATTGTAATATCATCAGTATGACTAATATACTTATATTTTATTATAAATATGAAACAACCCTATTTCACCATCTATCCATCCTACGGAAAACAAAATCACCACGTGTGCGTACGTACGGAATACCGTCTCCACTCCATGGTGTAATCTTTTTTTCCACCACGACCTTACTTGGATGGGTATAATGGTGTAAATAATAAATAAATATGATTATTATAACATCATATTGATTCTAAGATATTAGATCATTCACTCCAATTCGATTCAATAAATATGGGAATGATATCATCGCTCGTGCATACGTACGGATTACCGTCTCCACGACGCGATGAGATTCATTTTCCATGTTAACAATTCAAGAATGATTATTAAGTATATATAATAAATAATCATGAAATATATGACATAATAATGCTTCTTTATTTATGTATATATATATATATATATGTCATATACTTAATTCCACTCAATTCAATAAGGAAACAAAAACAGCGTTCATGTGTACGTACGGCCTACCGTCTCCATGAACGGTGTATTTATTTCCATTTATCGATCTATTATATATATTCATATTCGAAATATATATTATATATAAATAATGTTTTATATTTTGTAATTAATTAATCATGATCTATGTAATCATATGAATAATTACAAGTCAAAACACGGACGACAAATGTAACGATTTTACCCAAAACGCTCTTTAACATTGAATTTACAAAAGAACGGGTAATATAAAGTCATAAGTGAACCATATATGATATAATAACAATGAATATGATTCTTTTATGAGTCAATGAAATTATTTAAATCATTATACAGGAGGTTCAGATCCATACGAAGCATATCGGACAAAAGGTAAGGAAAAAATTTTCTATCTCATTTTGTTATCCGAGATTGCTTATACGTAAGTATTTACTGGGGCTACATTTATCATCCATGACCATTTTTACTAAAAATGTTTTCATAAAATGTTTACTATTATTCCATGAATGTTTAAAGTTATTTTTACCCTTTATTGACTTTTTACCACATTGTATGAATGGAATCTTTCCATTGGTTATCATATAAGGTACTTTTTGACTTTTCCGACAAAAGTATGAGGAGAATGTTATTTTTAACTTATACAGCGTGAACGGATTTGTACGGTTTCATAACGCCTCATTTTTAAGAATCTTACTCAACAATAATTCATTATTATTTTCAACAAAACCCTTTTCTTCTAAAATTTCAGGGAATTTTGTGAAAATAAAATGATTTTGAAGATGAAAGGATATTTTCCTAAAGAATTCATTTCAAGTGTTTTATCAAAACCATTTTCATCTAAGATGACATTATTTCATATGTGTATGTTTCAAATATCATGTATCTATGATTTACATGGTTTCAATTTTCTTATTATGAAATGATATCAATTTCTTTTATATGTATTATGTGATGATGGAATGATGTTTATGAAACCCCTTTTATTCGTTGGGTTATTATGAATGATGTATGTTTATTTTGTGGCACAAGTAAGAATGATTTCATTATGAGGTGGGTGGGACCTATATATCCCTCCAATGCATTGGTTAAAGATTTATATCTCATGAGATAGACATGGCTGGAATGGTAAGTTAATTTGGTTCAGTGTTACAGGACTGAAATGAGGAGTGAACTCGATTCAGAAGGGACTTTGTCCACTAAGATGGTCTTGGAAGCAATGCCTTGGATACTATGGAAATCATAACATGTTCTGATTTGTTTCCACAATTACATGTTTTATTCCCATTATATTTTATCATGGTTTATGTTCCATTATGAAATATGCCTTACGTAATTCCACGATTTATGTCATTGCTCAAGATTTTGATGTTTAAATATTAGGTTCATGTTTTGAAGTTCAAATGTATATGATTTGTTTTATTTTATCCATGCTTACCCTTACTGAGCATTTGAGATCACCCTTTATATGTTTTATTTTCCCCAGGATTTAAATAAAGGTTTTAGGTAAGAAAACAAAAGGGGAATATCTTTATGGGATATGTTGAATATCTTTCACCACGATTAGAAGATTATGTTCCGAGTTTCCAAAGACACTAAACTATTACGGTCCTTGAGTGTTGGTTATTATTATGTATTAAGTATTCTTCAAAAGTAATGTAATGTTCATGTATGTCAATCTTAGGGTCTCTACATATGTGCTACTCCTATTATATTTTATATCATGCATACAATTATCTTAGTGGTACTATAATATTTATTTTATGTTATTTGGCTTATTTTTTAAATGTTCAAAGTGGTAAGGGACGCTTTGAATGTTCATAGAATTAATCCTTTCACCATTTTATTTTTCTTTTTACTATTTTACATAACAAATTATATGTATACAAAAGGGTTATAAATAGAATTTTAGGTCAATTTTAATATCATTCAAATGTTTTAAAAAAGTAATATTTTTTTGTTTCTATTTTATGGTAAATTTCATAATCTCTTTATTATTCGAGATTTCTTATATGTAATTATCTACTATGACATCCTTATCATTCATGTCATTGTTTCTTAAAATGTATTTCAAAATATTATAGGCAATTTTTTAAAGTCATTTTTACCTAGGATAGAATTTTTACAATATTTTTTCAAGGGAATCTTTCTCTAATTTTATAAACACGGTACATTATATCCATTTCAACATATTTAAGGAAAGAATTTTTTTTAACTTATACGGTTCCAAAATATATTTTCTCCCATTATGATGCCTTAAGATTTTGATGCTTCAAATACAGTCATATAAGGTTCCATTCAAAAAAAAAATTTCTTTTCTAATTCTTCAGCTTCTAAATGAATTAAAATTAAAAATTGGATATTTCCCTCAAAGAGTTGTAATGAATTTATTAAATTATTTTCATCTATATCAACATAATTTATTGGATTTTAGGCTTATTTGAGTTGGACTTATTATGATAAAATCTCACATATTTTATTTATGGTTTTATGATAGATTTTTTATGGTTGTTATATTTTTATACCATTCTTAGTTTATGGTTTAATTATTGACATTTCATTTGCCTAGTTTAATTAGAATTTTTATGTTATGTTTCACCATTTCTATATTAGGAAATAATAGGACATAGTAAATGATGGGTGGGGCCCACTATAGTCCCTCGATGGATTGGTAGGTAACATGAGACAAACTAATGTCTTGGCACAAGGACTTGATGGTATGGTAATGGTATTCGAACTCTTCCTTAAGGGTATGGTTATGATGCCTGGAATTATGCATTTCCTCATTATGAGATTAGTTATTAATATTAAATGTGATTATTAGACTAGTAGATTATCCATGTGAATATCTAAATGAAATTTTGTGATTTATTTTATCCATATTATTCTGAAGCAAATTTTTAAAAGGATTGTGTTATAATTTTATACCTTTCCTAAAAAGATTACTCTTATTTATGAACGCTTCTGCAGTATTGTCTAAACTTACTGGGCATCTAAGTTCACCCCGTTATTATGATTTATATTCCCAGGATTCCATGAAGTGTATTATGATTTATATGAAGGGTTAATCTATTAGAATAATTTAATTTTTAAATTATTATCAATATTGAATTTTATTGTTTTAATTTTATTGTAATGTTCTTGTGGGTAATCTATTTTTGACAACTGAACATCCAATCAGTCCCTAAAGATTTGATTCCTTGTAATCATGCGAATGTTTAAAAATAATGCACTAGATCAATGTTGTTTGGGTTTGGGTGTTACTATTTCTATCAATGTATTTTTTTGTAAAAACTTTGGAAATATATTTACAAAACACATATTATGGATCACAACCCTAAGATACACATTGAGGATAAGTATATAAGAACATTTTAGATTTTTTTCTAAAATAGGGATTGTGTGGTTATTCCAGGAAATACATCCCTATCTGGATACTACATGTGGAAGTGGATCTGGAACTGATGTACCTAGGATTAATAACTCTAAAAAGGTGTTTCAGGCTTGACTCGGGGAACTTGGTACATGAAAATGGGCCTTACTGTGCACCTAGTTTGACATTAATGGGGGATATGCTTCGAACAATTCACATTTATTTACAAAATTTTATGAATGATTTTTAAGTAAATATGTCCCCCAAGAAATCATTTTTATTATTATGATACTAGATAAGTGTAAATATTCAAATAATGCTTATAATTTTTCTGTTTTAAGGATTATACATTACGATATGATATAACCTAGTGCATGTTTTCATTTAGAAATAGTTCCTAGTAGATGGAATGAAAACTCCACCAGTGAACACATTTCAATGTGTAAGAAGTATCTTATCTTTTATGCTCTTGAGCCAATATTTTGAAGGGAAATAGTCTCCTATGTATTCTCATCATATGAGGAAATAGTATCATTTGGTAATAAAATAAGTAAATTATTCTCTGAGTCTTATGGATTTGAACGGATGCAAGAGAAGCAGATGATGGTAGAGAAAAATATTGTTAAAGTGAAGAATGGAAGTAAGAATTTTCCCACATGTGATAACTATGGAAATAATCACCCTAGTAAATTCTTGAATGGAATTTGAGTTTGTTATATGTGTAGAGAAAAAGGACACCATGTTCATGAATGAAAAGGTAAGAAAAATAATTCTAATTTACAATGCTTTAACTACAATGATATGGGCCTCTATAAGGATCAATGTTTCAATCGTCAATGTATACCCCAGATGAAGTTATTAGATAAAAATAATGTTATGATATTATCACATATGAAGAGGAATGATTAATGTGATTAAACTATTTTTGAATAATTTTTTCATTTGAATATTGTATCAATGATCTAATAGTTATTTGAATTATGAAAATAAGTAATTATTGTACTAAAGTACAATTTCATTATGGATTTGAGATAGTATAGTACCATGTAACGTGACACATATGCAAGTTAATCTTTATGGAAAATATATGATGGAGGTAATGATAACCCCTAAAATAATTGAGATAATGGTTTTGGAATAAAAATATTATTAACTTGGATAAAGTATATTAAAAACTATTTACTACCTTGGAATTGATTATTGGTCTATTTAATCCATCATTTTTGGAGTTTACAACATTATTAGATATAAAATGTATATCTAGTATTATATGTTTTACATAATGAATATGGAAGCACTAACATATTCAAATTGGGTTTTATGGTAATTCATGGTATTAAAATGTTTTTTAAGAATAAATGATGAAGGTATTCACATTCATATTATGTGAAAAATATCTGTATTATGTTATGTGACCTTCCTTATAAAGGTTTGGGTAGTGAGTTTTGATAAAAGTATTTTGGATATGTTTAATGGTCATAATGGATTAAGTTGGAAATTGGATATTATTTTTAAAGGTTGAAACATTTCAAGATTTTATTTTTGGAATATTATAATAATATTGTTTTAAGAAAACGACAACCCTCAGGTCGGGTGACAAATTGCCACGTTGTCCAAGGTTACAGAAATTGAACCCGCAACCAAATTGTGACAAGTATTTATCACCTAACACTGGCTTACATGATTTTCTAGTCTGTATAATATAGATTTTTTATTTAAATGGTGTTATATAAGATGTTTTAATTTATTTTTGGAACCCTATACGATTATTTTAAATAGAATATGTTTTGAATTTTATTATCATTCAGAGAGAAAGATGAGTTTGTGGTAGAAATTTGATAAAGGATGGAACTCTAAAGGTCATGTATGTATTCTTCCTTTTGTTATTATTATATGAATTAAATTATTTTTAAACTCTAGGGAATGGATATTATGTCCAAAAAAAATTTCCTTGTAATATCTTTTGTGATGAATCAAACGGTCCATGGGGTCATCATAGATTTATATCCTTCATATTGTTAACTTTATCTTAATAACGTTCTATGTCACTCTCCATTAAAACTTTATGGTTAAATTTTATTTAATGTCCATGTTTTCCAACATGGAACCCTAGTATGTGTTATCTCTGGTGACCTTCTTACTTCCCATTCTTTATTTTAAAATGGAGGTCTCAATAATCCATTTTCCCATGTGGAATTTCTATAATGAAATTGAAAATTCCATCACGTAGATTTGGTGTCTGAGTTTAAATTGTGAGGACTCAATTTATTGAAGGTGGAGAGAATGTAACACCCCCAATATTTTATAGTATGTAATCTTCAATATCTTATGTTTCATGCAACACAAACTTTTCTTGCATAAAACACATGATTGAGTATTTGAGAAAAAACATTAGTGTTATAAATATTTAAAGGTCATATTTATAACATATCCATTAAATATTGTAATATAAATAGTAATAAATTTTAAATTTTATTCATTATTTTTTCACATAAATATAACATATTTATAATGAAATGTATACGTTTCGGTAAAGAGGATATATGTTTAGAAATACTATCTTATTAAATGAACTACATTTTATGTCCTATTATGAATAATAATAAAATTATTTTTAGACCATCATAGAAATTTAATTTGGTAAAATAAAATTACTTTTTGAATTTGAAATATCAAAATTAGCTCATTGTGAATTTTTTGTATTTTTCGTAAAACATTCAATTTTTGACCAATTGTGATATACACTAAATAATTGTTTAAAACACAAGTTTTTCATTTAAATAATTTTTTTAATTTATTTTGGGTTTATTTTAAATTTAGATAAATATTAAATATATTATCCCAATATAGGTCATTTTAATCATTTTTATAATAGAATTAGATATAAAATTTTAGTGAACATTTTTTCATGTCTTTTTACCCGCCTTCTAGCCACATTTGCATATTAGAATTAAACTTCATTATACCAATTCTGTGAATTGAAATTTGAAAAAATGGAAATATATTTGTGTAATAATTATAAAAAAAATTGGTCAATAGGATAAAAATAACTTTTGGTGAATAGTAACTTTTTAATTTTATTTACCGAGGATAAAGGTAAATATGGTAATTAAAGGTAAAAATAATATTATAATAACATAAAATATCCCTAACACTTGTCCTAATTTCATGGTATAAGTTCCTTTAGACTAAAAATAAGCTTTGTAAAAATATATGATCCCTTTTAATCCAATTGTGTTAAATTAAGAAATTTATTATATTTTCTTTAAAGAAGAGTTAAAAGTATTGTTTTCAAATTTTAATAACTAAATAATTTTTCATATAGGGTTACACATAAGATAAATTCAACTATATATGTTAATTTGAAAGATAATAAATTTATCTACATAATGGAAATTTATTTAAAATTATTAGAAACTAAATATTAAAATTTAATTGGGACACAATGATGATGATGTAATTGATTTAATAAATGAAGTATCAAATAAATGACATAAATAATATTAGAATAAATAATATTTTACATAATTAATAAAAACTACTAATATAATACATAACAAATACATGTTATTGAAATTTTTTAAGTATTGGTTCGATGTTATCATGTTGTTTTTATATTTTTAAAAATACACATATTGAATAGTAACAAAATTGACATAATCATATTTTTTAAAAAATAAACTTTTATTAAATGATATATTAGTCATACAAAACTAATTTTCATCCAAATAATTTGGATAGTGATAAATATATAATTAAAGATCCTATTTACGGTTTTTTTTGTAATTTTATAGATAATATATTAACCATGTAGTGTAAAAATACAAAAAGAAACGGTAAGAGTTAAACTAGTTAACTAAGAGTTAATTCTTAATGAAAAGGTTATTCTTATTACCTAAAAAAGAATAAAATATATTGGTTTAGATTATACAGACCCATACTCATATTATCCTCTAAATAAATAACTTTTTATCTAATAGAAACTGAAAATAAATTTTTAATAAATTAATATTTCCATATTTTCCTAAAGTACCCCTCACCCCCTTATAAAAGGGAACTTCTTCTTCTCTTTCTTTAAAACCTCCAAGGCACTTTGGTTTGGCCAAAAAATAACAGTTTCCTCTAAAAAGTTCCCTCACATAATACTAGAAGCTAAAATTTGGGCAAAAATCCATCCTAATTAGTCCTTCTGTGAAAATAAAAAGGAGACAACCGAAAAGATGTAATTGTTTTATAATCTCTTTCAAAATTCTTTTATTCTTATACTTCATATTTATCAGTTATTTCCATAATAAAAAAAATCTAGTAACTTATACATTATAATATATTATTATAATTATGGTACAACTGTAGTCCTCCTTTTAAACATTTTTCAAAAAATAATATCACCATGTGTGAGAACATGCAGCTTATCATCTCCACGTTGTGGTGTAAACAATATTTTGCATACACAATATTTGTAAGGGTACAATGAAAAATTAAAAGGATGTAAATAATAAATATAAATTGATATATTTTCTATAAAATTCATATTAAATCCAATTCCATACCATTTAACCATTAATTTAATGATATTTTTAGCTCGTCCATACGTACGGCTTAACGACTCCACGACGTGATGAGGTTTGTCTTCCACATTCACCATTCAAGAGTGATTATAGAAATATATATATTATTAATTAGTATGAAATAAAATAAATAATAATACAATTCTAATAATTAATATATATATATATATATACAAATGTACATTATTTCATTCACTTATATCCATTATATATGATAAGAAAAATAAAAACCATGTTCATGCGTTCGAATGGCCTATCGTCTCCAAGAATGGTGTATTCCATTTCATATATCTATCTAATATATATATTTATAAGATGAATATATTATATATATATATATATCATTTTATAAATTATGTAAGTAATTAAATCTTTATCTAAGTGATACGATCAATAATTATAAGTCAAAACACATACAATAAAGAAAGCGGTTATTACCCGAAATGTTTCTCAAAATTTGAAATTATTGATAAATAGGTAAAATAATGTTATAAATGAATCATATATGATATTATAAATATTATAATGATTATTTTAGAAGTTAATAATATGTTTAAAACCATTATACAAGAGTCCCGAACACGTACAGAGAGTATCAAACCAAATGTAAGGGAATTTCTTCTACCTTTTTATTTTTGTGAGATAATTTCCATGTTCACCACTTATTTGATGTGGGTGGCTTATTTAATGGTCCTATTATATTTTATATCATTAATACATTTATATCAATGGTATTATAAAATTCAATTGATGTTATTCAGATTATTATTTAAATGTTCAATGTGGTTTGGGGTGCTCTGAATGTTTAAAGAATTAATCCTTTCACCATTCTAGTTTTCTTATTACTATTTTATAGGACTATTTATATAGATATAAAAGGGTTATAAAATAAATATTTCACCATTTTTATTTTCAATAAAATGTTTTAAAATTGGAATATTTTTATGTTTTTATATAAGGGTTAATTTCTTAATCTATTTATCATCTAAGATTGATTATATATAAGTATCTACTGGGAAATCCTCATCATCATTATCCTTGATTCTTAAAATGTAAATCAAAATATTATGGACAATTTATTAATGTCATTTTTACCCATGTATGACTTCATAAAAAATTCTAATGAATATTTCAACCGTTTTCCAAACAAGGTACTTTATAACCTTTTCGACGTATTTATGGAAAAAATGTTTTTTATCTTATTTGGTGCATTCGGCTATTTTACGCCATTTCGACGCCTTACATTTTGATTCATTCCTTATAAACATGTATAGTTATTTTTAAAAAGAAATGTTTTATTTTATAAATTTAAGGCTTCAAAATTATTTATTTTTAAAAAAATGATAATTCCCTCAAATAATTTTAATGAATTTATTAAATTATTTTCTTCTATGTCCAAATATTGTTTTAATTTTATACCATTCCCTAAATGTTTACGCTTATTTATGAACTCTTATTTTGTATTGTTTAACCTTACTGATCATCTGAGCACACCCATTTCTTAGGTTTTATTTTCCCCAGATGCCAAGAAGTATTTTATGATTTATATGTAAGTTTAATTTCGGAGAATAATTTAATTCTCAATAGATTATCAATGTTGTATTTTATGTTTAGAATTTTAATGTAAAGGTAATGTATGCAATCTATTTTATTTGATTGGTAAACTAATCAGTCCTTTGGGATTTTATTCCTTGTAATCCAGTCAATGTATTAAAATAATGATCCTGATCATGGATTTTGGGGTTGTGGGGTTACAATAAAACTCTTCATAATATCCTTAAATTATTTTTGAAGCTCCCTCTCAATGTAAGTAATCCTCTCCACCTACTCTTTAATCATGTATATTCCTTTAATTATACCCTTTTGATTTCAAATTTATGATTTTGTAATGTATTTTAACACATAAATTTATATAAATTCTTATTCACTCTTAATGAATAATCAAATATCACTCTCATTAAATCCTTCCTTGAATATTTATGTATTCCCATTATGATATTGAAATTATCCTGTGGTTTTTCTATATGAAAAATTTGTGTTCTGAATTCCCATATCCACTTCCACTAAAGGGTATCCACCTATAAATACTTATACATAATATTATTGGGAACATTAATATATGTATCCCAAAATCCTTAATCAGGTTGTAAAAATTTATAAAATACATTCTTATGTTGTAAGATCTATGTTGAACACAAATTCATTTATAGGATTTGAATGTGAGGCATGTGACTAGAATAATATGGCCACAAAATGCATTGGGTAATGTTTTTATTTCATGAGATGTTTTGTATGGTCATGGGAGGTCATCCAAAAGACACTATGTCATGATATTTCAGCATTTATCCTTGACATATGTTTATGATTTCATGTTTAATGTTGTTTTCAAATTCCATATACTACATTGATGTTATCATCTTATATCATGATTTGATGTTCATGTTTATAAATTCCACCAATTTTATATCACCATGATATGAATATTGAATAACTTGTATTACATTATTTAATGTTGTTTTTTGAATATTCATTTTATTGGATTTATACCTCACCACTTTCTTATGCATGTCTCCATGTTATCTAGTTCAATTTTAGAAGATCAATGGATATTAAGATAATTTTGTGGAGTTTTAAAAATAATTACATCTTATCCCTTTTTCATGTTATTGTGTTATTTATCTAATTCAACAAAGACTCTATCCCTCTAGAACTTCTTGGACTTTATTAATAGTTTATTTGTGTAATAAATCATGTGATGAATGTATAAAAGGCATGTGTTTTCAAACGAATAACCACCAACTCTAGTGAAATGACCTAAAAAATGCTGGATCCTGCTCCTTAGTGACCAAAAATTATCATTCTTAATAGAAAATGGAGAACTCCCCATCATGACTCCTCTTTATGTATGATCTTCCTGACTCCCATATCATGATTATATGATCATTTCCAATTTTCCCTCAAGGACCATCACCCTCATGAGTACCTCAGTGTATGACTTCAACATAAATTGGGTAACCAACCCCTGGATTTCTAGGCATAGATACTCTTAAAAATTCCTCACCAAGGCCACCTCATATGTAAAACGTTATAAATCATAATGGGGGAGGTTCTTGTAGAGGGTATTAAACATTCAAATATTGTAATTACCCTTGTGATGGTTAAGGATCTCCTACCAACATGATTCCTTAGTGATCAATGATATAAACTCGACCTAAAAAATGATCCCAAAAGATATTCCAAGAAACTATTGACCCCTCGCGATTTATGAGGGAAAATCCACCATTGTTATGGTGACCCACATAGAATCATCACAGCTGATGAAACCCAAATCTCTTTCCAAGTGTGGATCAATCTAAAGGTTATCTCCACCTCCTATAGCAAATCATTTATCTCCCTATCATAAATAGATCTACCATAACACTGTATAATATGGTGATAAAACTCTCAAAGTATCATCCTACACGTGTCATTATTATTGATATCCAATATATATATATCCACAAGAACATAATACTAGAAATATTTTTCATTAACTCTATGGTGATTTCAACTGAGTTAGTTATCTAAAAAAGAAAAAATTATAATATTCTCGAACCTAGAAAAGAATATTATTTTAACGTTGAATCGTTAACACATCATTTCATTTTATCTTATTTTCAATTTTCTGGACAAAATCAATCATAGTAATATAAAAATATGATTCCTAATAACCACCATGGTCTCTAACCTAAAATTAGTATCACTTCACATAGAATATTTTGAAGTCAATTACATTAGATCATAGGGGGACATAAAATCCAAATTCATAGCTAGTCCTCCTTATTTACAGTGTGCACTAAACATTTCCCATATTGTTTCCTTACCAACACATGCAACCTTACAAATTTCTAACACCAAAATTCATCCTATATATAATATTTTACCTCTAATACCAATCTATCATGATCCCCTCCCTCTAGTGTTTCTCCACCATGACAATTAATGTAGGAATCGAGATAGTCATTCCTAAATACCACATACAATAGTCCATAGGTTGGAGAATAACGTTGAGGGTAAATATATAATTCGCATCAATTGAATTTACCTCTATATAGTTTATGCCGAAATATATAAGAACGATAAAGAAAAATAATATTCCATGTATAAGAAAATAAATCCCAATTCACATAATTTATTACATAAACTAAAAGGAAAATTGAAAATTCCAAAAATAAGACAAGGAAGTGATGATGAACTTCAGAAACTCTTGACAGCTACTCAAAAACATCTCCTAGAGTGTAAACTCGATACTAATACCCAACCTATTCCATAAAACATAAATAAATATCTATATTTATGAAGGGTGAATTTAAAATTTAGAATCAGTTGGATCATTAGGGAAGCTTTTCATGAAAAAATGTGAAATAAGAATACTAAACCCTAGTGAATAAAAAATGATAATAGCCCATTAACTCAATAGGTAATACTATATTCTCATCTTCATCATGGATCTCTCACTAAGTAATGAATATAAGTAAAACATTATATATTAAAGTTACACATAGAAACACAAAAACACATATACGAAGGTACCATGCTTCTACTTCTCAACGTGTTTATTTCTCTCATTCAAATATGGATATGTCCTAGGTGCATCCGTTCTATAAGTCATAATGTACCTCATTCAATAGAATAACTTCCACTAATGTATCCTAGGAATATCATCATCTAATAATAATAATATCCTAGTAGTAACCATGTGTATTCCAGGGGCCACTACAACTCATGTACCTTCATTTTACCTAAGTAAACATAGCCTAGGCCTGTAAACCCATGGGAATCCATGAACACCAATTCTGGATAAATTATCTATTATACCTCTAGCTATTACATGTCATACAAAAATGTAAAGTAAAACAGTGATCCATTAATCCTTGATAGGAATTCATGCTATAACATTATCCATTATTTATTGGGATATACCTACAAATTTATTTGAAGAGGGATAGTATGACTTAGGGAGAAGTTTTCCATCGGTTCTATCTCTATCATGGATATTTTAGAAATCAACGCCACCCATAATAGTTGGTTATCTTTTCCAAACATTCATGTGTGGGTTAATGTCTAAAAAAATATCAAACCCCTACACAGTAAGGGAAAATTCTAAGCATTAGTCTCTTCATACACTATCATTTCACTAGAAACTGGCTACCACTGCTAATGTATGGATATCAAACAAGAATAGATGAATCATGTTCATTTTTAATTAATTAATTAATCATTAATTAATTCACATAATCATTTACCAATATTGATATCTTATTCTTCTGAATAATTTCTCAATATACATTGTTAATTCCCTTTAATATATTCGCAAATATATCATCATCCCTTGTGAATACTATGATCCAAGATAGGTAAGTTATTAGTTCAATTATCATTTCATAATTATATATGTACAAAAGTATTCATCCAAATTAACCTCATTAAAAATTGGCTCACTATTAATTACAACAAACTAATTCATGTTTTAGGTTAAAAACAAAGTAAACATCATTTGGGAATCAAAACACTAAGAAATTATTAAGAAAGATTGAGTGAATAGATGAGAAAGCCCTTCTCTGAACTTATATTGGCCTCTTGGTGCCCCACACCATAATGCATAGTATAAAGTCTTTCCCACCATCATTGATAATGACCATTATAGAAACTTAAGATTTCATCCCATTTGTCATCAAATTAAAAATAAAAAATACAACCTTGGGCCTCCATACCATTTCTCTTCATGTTTATCATCCATAAATAATTAATCAAAAAATATTATATGGATATAAATACCAAGAGAACACATTAATTTCTATTTTATTTTCCTCAATTGGCTGCATGAAAAAATGAATCAACTATAATTCTATCGACCACGTTATAAAATAAAAAAATTTCTATGCATTTAATAGACAAAATATTGAGCATTTATCAACTTTATTGACTAATCAACCATGATTCTGATTTTCAAAAATTCATAGATTTACCATATATCAAGTTATATTTTGAATACATGACTATAATGACTACATATTGAATACTAATCAACATCATGTTGACCATACCCACAATATGTGAAAACCTATTGTAATGATTGACATTGCGCATGTTATAACCTATAACAATTTTTTAACTGTAAATACCTTATCCAATTAATGTAATTGGAAATTTCAATTTCAATGATGCTATATTTTTCATGTTTTTTATATATTTATATTTTAAGATATACTCTATGATTTGATAATTTTTTCAAAAATATAATTATTTCATAATTACTTATTAATTACATTGATACTAAAGAATTTTTTGTGGAATAATTTCACGTATATTTAAATGATCATTACAAGGGATGAATAATCTCACTAATTTCATGGAAAACACATCTTTCATATTTGAAATGTATAGAATATGAAATTTTTTCCTCAAATGATTTATGGAAATATTCTAAATAACATTAAAATTATTTATTAGGGATGTTCAATGTTGTATTAATTTATCTAATGAGTTTTATTTTTAATCATATCAATATATATTACCCACATGAATATACTTTCAAGAATATCAAGTAAATAATAAGCATGAAGTATATCTAGGAATAGTAAAATCAAAAATCATAAATTGGTACATTGATATCACAAGTGTCGCTATCTTCCGAACATAAAAAATCAAAATAACTAAAATATTTAAAATTTTATGCATGCGGCTTTATTATTGATCATTATTATACATGAAGGTAAAGGTATATTTTGATTCTCATAAAACCAATGTTATAAACAAGAGGATAAGAATATTTTCAAGGTGAAATTTATGATACACCATTATTATCAACTACTGCACCACTCTCAAATTGAGTACATCTATTTTATCTTTTAATTACAGAGATAACAATTCATCTATGAAAGATATAGATTTATTTGTTCATCTAGTTTCAATGGTTCATACCTTATATTATATTCAAGCTGATTAGTTATAATAATTTATACAACCAAAAAATTGTATGATTTACGGGTTATACCACCCTAAAAAGTTATATGTGGGTTCTACCTAACCAGTTAATGGAAATGAGAATTTTGTAATTTTTTGGTCCAAATAAAGGATTTTCTTATCTATCTCCACATGAAAATGATGTTAGCTATTTTGGGACTATAGGTGAGAAAATGTATGACATGAGTTAAGCCACTATGGTTTAAAAATCCATTTTTAATGGATTGTGACTCTCACTAAAAAGTCATAGATTTCATTATATTGGGATTTATTGCAATTTGTGATATAGAGTAGTGAAGAGTAGGAATAAGATAATTTATATCATAACTACTATAAAAATAATTGATTTTGTCTTTTTTACATTATAAAAACTATTTAATCATTGTTAATTATTATAAATTATTTTAAAAATTTAATTCACCAACCCCCTCTTGACCATTTGACCATCCTCAAGGGGGAAATAATATCTCCAACTAATTATGAACTCCATAAGGCCCCATAACTCTTTAGTATCCTTGCTAAAAATCCTCATGTATATGTAGATGCCCCCTAGTTGGGAAATGCTGATTTATTTCCATAAAATTAATAATCAAATAAGAATTTCTAACATCCTAATCACACATGTGACACTTTATATCTTAAGTATCCTCTAATATACTATTCAAGATCATTAATAATATAGTGACCCTAGTGCAAAATCATTCACAATAAACTTGATTATGAGTAACTATTTATGTTCTATTTCCTATCTAACTAATGTTTCTTATCATCCGCCTTCTTCTTTGAGGAGTGTTATGAAATTTATTCTAAACCAATCTTGTTTGTCAATAGTTCTACATCATGATGATATAATTTTTCAACATGGACATTCTCTCCTAATGATTTTTTCAATAATTTAATGGTTACTCCATCCCCATCCCATATTTACTATGAATTTCATGAAAACCAACGTCCTTAGAACCTTGATAAAAGGTTAATTTTGCAACAAAGAGATCATGAACTCTAAGGTTTATCTACACGCTATCCTTGAACCAATTAATAATGTTATTAAAATCAATATATATGATTTTAAGTTGTACATGATGTTATGGATACAATATAGTAAAAAATATTTACATATTTGTCTTCTAGAAAGAAAACCTCCATGTATTGTTTTTAAATTTCACCTCAAAACACATCACAGTGAGAATCAATCATCCCTCCATTTCAGTGTTTCTGAAAATTTCCTATGAGTAGTTTTTTATATCATAAAGAAGAAAAAGTTTCATGATCATACTAAATTTTATTTTGGCCTGACCCCATGGATGTTCAAAGGGAATAAACATTCTCCTTTAATATGTATAGAAATGGGGGGGTGTCCCTTCTATCACTAAGCTATGTTAGATTTCAATTTCATTCTAATGGGAAATTAGTCTAGTGGAAACATAATTTGGTAGTGATCCTTTTAGTTGATGTAATACTAAATAAGGGCATGGGATTACTAGGAATCTAACATGAAATGAATTTCACTATTCCCTTATTTTTTATTCAGTTAGTTAACTCGAGATATATTGGATAGTATAACACTTCTTATTTTTATTAGGGACTTCTATTCAATAATGTAATGTTTAGATTTTATAAAATGTCACTTCTAAGAAGGGACATATTTTAGTTGTTTTTGTGACTCATTTGGTAGATCCCATGAATGGTATGGCCTACATGATCACACATCAAAATATTAAATTTTGGAAACATACAGTAATTGAATGGTCATTTAGATAAAATAGAAACCCCAAGAGTTTGGAAAAAAAATGTTAATACATTAACCACATTGAAAGTTATCGATAATATATATGTGACATGCGCCACTTTATAAAACTATCCTTAATGATTACAAAATTATCAAAAAAAATTATTATTGTGAAATCATAAGGCTCGAGGTAGAGATTAGATAAATTGGTTATAAGAAGGAAACATGTATAAAAAATCATTTTTGTTATCATCAAAGAGAGAAAATTACATGATAATATTAAACTAAAACTGTAATGTAGATCCTTTACTACTGATGTGAATATCATAGGTCCTTGATAAGTATATTATTTCTCCTCCTTACTCTCAATGTTTAGATTATTGTAAAAGGATTTATACCCAAGTAAAATTTCCAATGATATTTTTTCATTTATATGTATAGAATCTTCAATAATTAAAAAAAGGTTATTATATAAAAACCAAATGGATTATAAAATATAGAAATCGAAGAATGTTATGAATTAATATTGTTCTATTGGTTCTATATATCTTCAATACTGTAATGGGATCATGGTAAATTTCCAAGGATGATCATTATGTAGAATTAATTGATTGAATTAGAGTTGGATGTAAATATTTGGTATCATTCACAACATAAATTGTTTTTAATGAAAAGGCGAGACAATTAAATTCCTTTTAGAAATTTCCTCTAATAATTATTTTTAAATACTTTGGCAGGGTTTTGGATGTTATTATTATTGATAGACAAACCTTATTGTTACCCAATTTTATATCATTAGGGAAACATGAATTAATTATGGATATATCAATTCCTAGGTCCATCGTCCAATTGAAAGAGAGTATTGAAGATCTAGAATCAATGGTTTCTATAGAAAACATCAATATAATGGTTTATATCTTGAAATAATATGACAAATTATTATTGAATTTAATCCTCAATGTTCTATAAAATTTTGGATTCTAGATATAGTTTTTGACTTAGTTTCTAGATTCATCTCCCCCCATTGGCTCATAGTAGACCTAATAGGTAGAAAATTATGTATATATAATTCTGGTAAAGGCCTCATATAGTGAAAACCACTCTCATAAACCATTTTTATTTTGGACGTGAACTATTTCAGTAGGTTCCTCAATAATGGCATACCATCTTGTAATGTTACACCATTTATAGGGTTATTTGGTTTTCCATGGATTTAAAATCTCTATTTCACATATGATATGATGATATTTATAAATGGGAAAACATAAATTATATATGCAAAGGAGATCGTGGATAAATATGAAAAATATGGATGGAAAAATAGGAAAATAACATCATGGGAAGTGTTTATTTCCCCCCTAAAATATTAAAAATAAGAGTCTAAATCACTAAAATATGGTGTGGTTTATCTAATAAGAATATGCCCATAAAATTACTTGGGTCCTATTTTTAAAATGGTAGAACAAGGATTCACCAAAATGATGGCATGGTGAATATAATTTTTGTTGCATCCCTAATTGGTAAAAAAATATATCCTAGGGGGTTCCCATAAATAATACTGTTACATTCATATAATCACACATTAAAACAAAAATTATAGTTCCCATAAGTATTCATAATGACATAAAAATTAATATTATTAATTTTTTAAGGGACACCCACATGGGGGGGTTACTATAATTTGTCTAAGTTTTAAAGGCTAGAGGTAATAGCTGATGAAGGTGATATCTACATAAAGAATATTTAAGAAACTATAAAAGAATAAAAAACATAGATCATTTATGATTTTATTATGGGAAATTCACAATTGAAAGAATTTATTAATAGGAAATACATGAAATATTTCATTCATGTCAAAAATGGAAATCAACATCACATTCCCCTATGGATAGATATTTTTAACTCCATCAACTCATTTTTAGATCACTTCCATTAGGTTTTTGGGAAAGGTGACATCAGTTTTTAGTAATACAATTGGTTTGGGGTCAGAAATCTACTTCCCTGATTTTCCCAGTCCTAATATAAACATCCATTCTACTTATATTTACCACATATAAAACATTTATGTGATGGATATCATCCAAATAGAGTTCATAAAAATTAAAATGCTTTAAGATAAGGAGGAGGATAGATATATATTCAGTTGTACAACCTTAGGATTCTTCAACATTATAGATTATCATAAAATATCCCACACAATATAGGGTTATTACAATTGTGATTTATTTTTATGGGGAAACAAAATACCTACCAATATTTCCAACTTATTTAGGGTTCTTGGAATAAAACATTTCACACAAACAATTCAGTTCAAAATACGGGATTAACTTTTCTTTTTAATACACTTGATGCAAATTTCCTCAACCTAAATCAGAAAGAAATACATTTAGTGAATTGTATTAATAAATTCCCACATAAAAATTTATGGATAATATCCTTGATATAGAACATTTTTTCCCTAAATTTGATTTATTCCTTTTATCTTCATCTAGAAACATGCATTGGAGCTCACATTTATATGAATTCAGATATGGTATATCTTCGATGCATGTCTCTAGCTTCAGGATACTAGTTATTATGGGATACAATTAATTAAACATGATTTAAAAAGTAATATTATATGAATTATCATATAAAATGAAGGACACTACCGGTACTGAAATATCAACCCACTACACTGAATATATAAAGTTTCCCCTCTATAAAATATTTCTACAACTATTCTCATTATTTCCTCCTCATGGAAATGACTGACTCTATAATGGACCATACAAAGCTCCCCACATTGTACATCTCCAACCAAGTCTATAACAACTCACTTTTGGTTACACTTGACCCTATAAAGATCAATTATAGGCCCATTAAAATGTTTTTCTCTAACTAGATGAAAAACTGACACCATATGGTGATGTTTAACTCTAGAAAGGATCAGTTAATTCCCCTTATAGCATCCATCTCTGACTAACATTAGAAGAAATAACATATTCTAATGAATGACTGTAGTTTTGTCTCCCAATGATCCCCATGGAAATTATATTTCCCTGGTTGTATCACATTATATGGTCAAAATGAATTTTAGTGGATTTTCTAGAAAGAACCTAAAACTAGCCATAAATTGAACATAAATTGATCATACATCAATGGTGTCATGTTGGGAAGTGTTATTTTATGAGACTCAAGGGTATATGTGCTATTTTTTTTTAGTTTCTTATAGTGATATTAACCCACTTATCATAGCGGTTAATGTAACGCCCCGACCCCAGTTACCCAGAGTCGGTGCATTATTACATAACATTGGCATGATCACAAGAAAAATCAAATCTTGAAAGATCGATTGGTTTAGTAGCCTTGGAAACACTAGATATATTCATAAATTTTTACATTACATTATAAAGTGAAAAACTACTACAAAAACATAGTCTCCATATCCGACACTCATATCCCCACATACTATCCCTGCAGGTCATTCATAATTTACTTCTTCATACCCTGGGAAAAAAAACATAGAAAAGGGGTGATCTAAAATGCCCAGTAAGGATAACAATATAGTGGAAACTTTCATAAATAAGAATAAACATTTAAGGAAATGTATAACTAAAACAAAATCCTTTTAAACTTGAACTTAAACATAGTATGGAAGAAATAAAAAGAAATAATGTCATTTACTTATTCACATGGATATTCTACTAATTTAATAATCACATGCAATATCAATAACCACTTTCATAATGATGGAATGCATAATGCCAGACTATCATAACCACATAGCCAAGGCCTCGTGCCAAGACTAAAAATAAGATTTTGTCATGGCTTTGTGCCAAGACACTAGTTTGTCTCATGAGACCTACCGATGCATCGAGGAGCTATAGCAGGCTCCACCCGTCACATATTAAGTCCAATGCATTCCCATATGAAAAGGTTTAAACATAACATAATCATTCATATTAAAACTAGCATACGAAATGTCAATACTTTCACCATAAACTATGAATGGTATAAAAATAGCACATCCACAGTCAAACGTATCACAAAGCCTTCAATACAATATAGAAGATTTGTATCATAATAAATCAACTTCAAATAAGCGTAAAATCCATCAAAGGATGTTGACATAGATGAAATCAAAACTCTTTTTAGAGAAATATCTCTTTCTATTTTTAAAATCATTTAAGAGTCATATATTTATAAAATAAAACATTTTATTTGAAAATATTATTATAAGATTTTAAGGTAAGCTTTGACTATTTTATAACAGCGTAAAATAACCGCAACCTCCGTATAAGTTAAAAAACATTCTTACCTTAATTCTGTCAAAAGGTTAAAAGCACCTTGTTTGGAAAATGACGGAAAAATTCCTTTATAAACCACTTATAAAAAGTCTAAAAAGGGTATAAATGACTTTAACCCATATTCTTGTAAATATTAAAAATGTTTTGAAATAAATTTTTAAGAAACATGGATGCAGATGATAAAGAGATCCCAGTAGATTATTACGTATAAACAACCTAGGAAAATGAAGAAATTGTGAAATAAACCCTTAACTTTTACTTTTCCTTGGTTGGGGTAGGTTAACCTCCTGTATAATGGTGAAATAATTGTTATTAAATTATACAATATTCATATACATTCATATGATATCATATATGATCTTTTAACATTGATTTGTTAATAATATCTTAGTATTATCATTGTTTCGGGTGTTAACTTACTCGTTTTCTTTTATATGTTTTGTTACGTAAGAAATGTTTGTAATGGATAGGTTGTATATTATTCATATCCAGAATAATATCAAGTCCTTAAACATCATTTTTAAATCATAAAATGATAATTATACTTGAATTGATCCGATGGAGAATGAATCTCATCGCGTTCCTGGAGACGGTAGTTCGTACGTACGCACGAGCGACAATATCATTATTTTGATATTAAAATAATATATAAATGGATGTTATATCACATATACAGAATCATTAACATGTTATACATGAGTTACACATCATTATTATACCAATCCAAATAATAATATATTGAATAACAATTACAACACAACGTGGAGACGGTAAGCCGTACGTACGCAGGTATGGTGACATGTTATTCAAATGGTGGATAGAATACTGAATATGGTTGTAGCATATTTATAATAACATAATAGTATATATACGATACTTGAGTTATTATTTTAGAATGGTAATAACAAAGGAAGAAGAAGTGGAAGAAGAAAGGAACTTGGAAAAGGGTGGTGAAAACATTACCTCTTCTTCGGGTTCTTCCTTTTGATTTGATCAAAAGGGCTCCTTAGGTTGGCTTTCTGATCAAAATGAAACCTCTATATTGTATTTAGAGAAGTTGGGAGACTATTTGGGAAGATTTTGTCCGAACTAAAAGGCTTTGAAGGTGTGAAGAAATGAGAAGGAGGAGTGCCCTTTTATAAGAGGGGTGAGGGGCACCTTTGGAAAAGCTAGAAATATTAATTTATAATAAATTCATATTCGGTTTATAATGGAACCAAATTTGATTATTAAAATTTTAAGGTGGGGATAGGTCGAAAAAAACTCAACAAATAGAATTTAGACAGGTTTGGGTCATTATATTAACCTTATCTTTAAGTATTAACTCTTAGTTAATTAGTTTCACTTTTACAATGTCTCTTTGTATTTTTATATTATATGGTTAATAAACTTACTATATAAATCCAATAGAACCCCAAATGGTCCATTAATGATACAAATATCATGGTATAAGTCTCTTGGACTAACCTTAGATATTTAGGAATTTAATATCTATTAATAATATAATATTTGTTTTAAAAACTCTTTTATGTCAATTTTGACACTATTCAATAGTTGATTTTTGTGAAACTCATAACAGAATTATTACTTCGAAAAAAGTCAATTAAATCAATCCTAATATGTCATATTATCCTATAAAATTAGTTTAATTCATTAAAAGTCTCAAATTATATTTATTTGGGTGTTTATAATATCAATTATTTTAAATGTTTACTATTATGGTAATTACTGCATCATCATTTTGTCCTAAATAAATTAAATTATGTAATCTCAAAAAATTATAAATAAAATATAATTATGTAGGAAATCGTTTTAGATTTCTAATTAATATTTATAGTTGAAAATAAATCATATATAACCCTATGTAAAAATTGTTTTTCTAAAAGATATATGCTGGTGTAATTTTTGTATTCATTTTAACTTAATTAAAATAAAGTGTCCCTATCACCTACAAGTGGCTCCATGGGGTCCCAAAATCGACCCAAAAATGCATATGGTCGAACATGTATCAACCAATAAGGCTAGGACACGTTTTAGGGTAATTTTGTATTATTATAATATTATTTTATTAACCCTTATTTGCCGGATTTACCCTTAACCATGGTAAATAAAATATTTACCGAAGTAATTATTCAAAATGTCTAAAAATAAAAGTTAAATATTTACACAATTTGAACATCCTGATTCCAAATATGGAATCCATTTTTCCAAATTCAAAACACAGAAGTGGAAAAAATTAATTTAAAATTAATTCCCGTTGTTAAAACAAAAAGCGTGTTTTTAAGATATAATAACTATCAAAAGATTGACACTTGTTTATGTCCGGTTTAATTGTAAAATTATGTTCAATGACCAACATTATATTAAATGTTAAAAATATATTCTAAATATACTTTAAAACCACTCAAATTCATAATTTATCACTATTATTTATTTTGATTAAAAAAGTTGTTTTTAATTAAAATTTAGTAATTTTTACCATTCATCAAAATATTAAAGTTATCCGAAAAGTACCAAAATTTCTCCTTAGGATAAATTCGATATTCCGAATCCAAAAATGAAGTCCATTTCAAAAAATAAAATATATATAATTTCAAAAGGTAGATATTACTATTCATAATGGCTAGTTTGATTGGTTATGGTGTGTTAGAACTCAATGTTGCGTACAACACACGCTATCACATTATTCAAAGAGAAGCGTACCGTGGAAGCTTGGGGTGTTACATTTTCCCCTCCTTCAAATAATTTCGTCCTCAAAATTTCTAGAATACTTATCACATGAAAAGACTCGGGTGGTTCTTCATCATAAGTTCCTCGGATTCCCACGTTGCCTCTTCCATCTTATGGTTTCTCCACAAAACTTTTACCAGACGCGTCATCCGGTTTCTCAGTACTTGTTCTCTCGTATCAAGAATCCTGACGGGCTCTTCGCAATAAGACAGATCGGGTTCCAGTTCTAATTCCTCATAGGTGATTACATGCGTTGGTTCAAGCTTGTATTTCCTCAATAGAGATACGTGGAACACATCGTGAACTTTGGAGAGACTTGGCGGCATTACCAATCGGTAAGCTACATCCCCAATTCGTTCTATAATTTCAAATGGTCCGATGTACCTGGGACTCAATTTACCTTTCTTACCAAAATGTATGACTCCCTTCCATGGAGATACCTTTAGGAAAACATGATCACAGACTTGAAATTCCAAATCCTTCCTTCGACTATCGGCATAGCTCTTCTGCCTACTTTGAGCTGCTTTGATGTGATTTTGGATTACCTTCACCTTTTCTATTGTTTCCTCCACCAGTTCTAGACCTACAAGTTTTCTTTCACCAACGTCATCCCAACAGGTTGGTGTGCGACATCTCTTTCCATATAACGCTTCATATGTTTCCATCTGAATACTCAAATGGAAGCTATTGTTATAGGAAAATTCTACCAGAGGTAAATACTGATCCCACATACCCTGAAAGTCAAGTGAGCAGGATCTAAACATGTCTTATAAGGTTTGAATAGTCGGTTCTGATTGTCCATCTGTCTGAGGGTGGTAGGCAGTGCTCAAATGAAGTTCAGTATCCAGGGATTTCTAAAGACTCTTCCAGAATTGTGAAGTAAAATGGGGATCACGATCAGAAACAATTGATAGGGGTACTCCATGAAGTCTCACAACTTCATTAATATATAGTCTTGCTAGAAGTTCCAGTGGTAGATCTTCTCTTATAGCAAGAAAATGTGCTGACTTGGTAAGACGATCAACAATAACCCATATTTCATCATTCCTTCTAGGAGTCTTTGGTAGCCCCATGACAAAGTCCATCGTAATATTATCCCATTTCCACTCTGGTATGGGAAGAGGTTGCATGACTCCTCTAGGGTGTTGCCTTCCAGCTTTCACTTGTTGAAAAACCATACATCCTGACACAAAATCATCAATCTCCCTCTTCATATTGTCCCACCAAAAATGTTCCTTCAAATCTCAATACATTTTGGTGATCCCAGGGTGTATAGTGAAATTGGAACTATGAGCATCATCCAGCAATTCCCTTTTTAGATCAGTTATATTGGGAACACAAAGTCTCTTCCCAAATTTCAAAATTCCATCTTCATACACAAAGTCTCTCAGTCTCCCATAATTCACAGCTTTATTCTTCTTTTGAAACTCTTCATCATTGGTCTGAAAACTCTTAATCCTTTCTAGTAATGATGGTTTGGAAACCATTTGAACAAGCATTGATGTTTCTCCTTACCTGGTTATTCCCATATCTATCTTCACTAGATCCATGAAAATTGGATCCCTTTAAATTCTCATATTGTTTAAAACTCCGTGATCTTTTCTTCTCAAAGCATCTGCCACCTTGTTTTCCTTCCCTGGGTGGTAGTGTATCATGCAATCATAATCCTTGAGTAATTCAATCCATCTCCTTTTCCTCATGTTGAGTTCTTTTTGTGAGAAAATATACTTCAAACTCTTATGATCAGTATAAATCTCACATTTCTCACCATAGAGGTAGTGCTTCCATATCTTCAAAGCAAAGATCACAGCTGCTAACTCGAGATCATGAGTAGGATAGTTTTTTTCATGAATTTTCAACTGTCGTGATTCATAGTCAATAACTCTATCATTCTGTATAAGGACACAATCAATTCGTTTCTTCGATGCATCACTATAAATAACAAAGCCATCATTCCCCGATGGTAGAGTCAATATAGGAGCATTAACTAATATTCTCATCAGTTCTTCGAAACATTCTTCACACTCTTTTGTCCAAACAAATTTAACACCTTTACGTGTGAGCTTCGTTAATGGGTTAGCCAATCGGGCAAAATTCTGGGCGAAACGTCTATAATAACCTTCCAAACCAATAAAACTACGTACCTTAGTTATACTCGTAGGTGCTGGCCATTCTTGGATTGCCTTGGCCTTAGAAGGATCAACAGAGATTCAATCTTTAGAGACAATATGGCCAATAAATGAAATATCCTGAAGCCAGAATTCACACTTGCTAAACTTCCCATATAATTCATTCCTTCTCAGAGTCTTCAAGATAATGCTCAAGTGATTTTCATGATCTTCATAGCTTTTGGAGTATACTAAGATATCATTAATAAATACCACCACAAATTCATCAAGATACTCCTTGAAAAATCTATTCATCATATCCATGAATACATAGGGTGCATTAGTCAATCCAAAAGGCATTACAGTAAACTCGTAATGCCCGTACCTAGTTCGAAATGTTGTCTTCAGAATGTCTTCCTTCTTCACACACAACTGATGGTATCCAGATCGAAGTTCAATCTTTGAAAAGTATTGAGCTCCATGTAGTTGGTCAAATTAATCATCAATGTGTGGTAGGGGAGACTTGTTCTTTATTGTTATAGCATTGATCTCCCTGTAGTCGATACATAACCTCATAGATCCGTATTTCTTTTCAACAAAAAGAACAGGGGCTCCCCATGGAGAAACAATAGGGTGAATAAATCCCTTATTACTCAATTCCTCTAGTTGTTTCTTTAGTTCAACTAATTCTACAGTGGCCATTCTATAAGGGGTCTTTGATATAGGTCTTGATCTAGGAATTAAATCAATGGAAAACTCAACTTATCGTTCTGGAGGATGTCCCGGTAAATCTTTCGAAAATACATCTACAAATTCTTTCACAATAGGTAAATCTTCTATTTGAACATTCCATTCCTCACCCACAGTTATTTCATTCTCTTCCTCCCCAATAATTGAATTTAGTTGAGCTACTGGGGGTGGATCTAGATAAGAATTAGGTGGTGACGATTCTGCTCTAAAGATAAGGTGTTCCTTATCATCATCATCAAGAATCATAACCTCTTTCTTCTTACAATAAATCTTTTCATCATAGTCTGAAAGCCAGCCCATACCGAGGATTATATCAAACTCAATCATATGTATGACAACGAGATCAACAGATAAAGAACATTTATGTGCTCTAATGGGGACTGATTCATAAAACTTTGTTTTAATGATACTTCCCTTAGGAGTTTTAACTGACAACTCCCTTGTTAAATCAAATTGAAAATATCTGATCCAGAATCTAATAATGCATTTGTTAAACTTGAGGAAACCATTAAATTACCTGCCACCACGTCTTCCGGAGCTTCTACCTCAGCAGTAGTGATAGCATAAGCTTGGCCTTGATCCCTTGGCCTTTTCTGAGGTAAGTTCTCCTGATGGTTAAGACATTCATTTTCATAATGCCCCATCTCCCTGCAATTGTAGCATTGAACATTGGTATCTCCCTTCTTCCCCTTGCAATCACGAGCTTGGTGGCCTTTTTCACCACACTTGTAACAGACTCTTGTTCCCTTCAAGCAAGTACCGGGGTGTTTCTTACCACACTTACCACAAGATGGATATTCAACCTTTCCCTTCTTCCCCTTATTTCCATTCCTAGATTGATCTGCAGGTCTCTTCTTCTCTTGCTTTGCTTTAAAGTCATAAGACTTAGATAATTCCTTTTCAGTCTTGATAGCACATGAGACAATGTCTTCATACGATGGAAAGGATTGTGAGACTAATGCTCGACGGAGAAATGGTTTTAACCCATCAAAGAAATGATCAATATTACTTCTTGGGTTACGTATATAATCTCCATCATACCTTCCTAACCTTGTAAAGTTAGCCACATACTTTGAGACAATCTCATCCTCCTTCTGTCTCAGACTCAGAAATTGCCTTTCCATATCTGCTCGATGGTCGTGAGGAAATTATTTTTCTAAAAACAGATCTTTGAACTCCCTCCATTCCATATTTGACACTTCATCATCTTCCTTCGTATTTTGAATCAATGACCACCATTGATCAGCATCTCTAGTGAGGCGGTAAACTACCATGATAACTTTTTCTCTTTCACTACTCCCCAAAGCCTGAAATATTTTCTCTTGGGAAAATATCTATTGCTCAGCTACTAAGGGATTTGTACTCCCATTGAACGTTGGTGGTTGTTGCCTCATGAATTGATCTAACATTGATCCTCCACGCTGCGGATCAGGGTGCTCCATATGGGTAAGGTTATTATTCATAACCTGAGTGAGTTGTCCCAGTATGGTGATTAGTTGATCGGCACCAGTTGCATCACGAGCTCCATTATAATTATCTTGAGCAGGAGGGCAATCCCTACATGGAGTGCGTGCATTGATACGATTTCCATTTCTTCCACTAGGCGCCATTTCTAAAAAATGGCATAAACTAGATCAGTTTGTGAATCAAAATACATAATCCCATACTTATAAAACACATGACATAAATTGGACTATTTATGGATATAATCCATAATCATAAGAATGTTTTCTTTGAGGAATTATATTCTCATAAAACCTTCATAATGATTTTTAAATAAAATGAGAGATATCCTAAGAATATCCCCCGGGAGTGTCGTAACCAAGAGTGCAGCAAGGCCCGTTGTCATGCACCAGTTCCTGTTCGAGTCTATCTCAAAGTGGTGATTTCGGGTTTTACCCCTAGGTACATCTGTGCTAGAGCCGCCTCTACCTGCTCGTATCCAGATAGGGATGTATTGCTCGGAAAACTCACAAAATCTCTACAATACCAAAATTCTAGGAAGTTCTTCTATACTAATCCTCAAATTCCATCTTAAATCTATGTGCTCTAATCAGAGTTTATCTAAATATAGCTTCCAAGGTTTGTACTAAACTTCCTCTGATACCAACTGTAACGCCCTGAACCCAGTTACCCAGAGTCGGTGCATTATTACATAACATTGGCATGATAACAAGAAAGATAAAATCTTGAAAGACTGATTGGTTTAGTTGCATTGGAAACACTAGATATATTCATAAAGTTTTACATTACATCATAAAGTGAAAAACTACTACAACAAAATAGTCTCCATATCCCACACTCATATCCCCACATACTATCCTTGTAGCTCATTCATAAATTACTTCTTTACATCCTGGGAAAAATAAAACATAGAAAAGGGGTGAGCTCAAATGCCCAGTAAGGATAACAATATAGAGGAAACTTTCATAAATAAGAATAAACATTAAAGCAATGTATAACTAAAACAAAAGCCTTTTAAACATGAACTTAAACATAGTATGGAAAAAATAAAATGAAATAATTCCATTTACTTATTCACATGGATATTCTACTAATCAAATAATCACATGCAATATCAATAACCACTTTCATAATGATGGAATGCATAATGTCAGACTATCATAACCACATAGCCAAGTTCTCGTGTCAAGACTACAAATAATATTGTGTCAAGGCCTTGTGCCAAGACACTAGTTTGTCTCATGAGACCTACTGATGCATCGAGGAGCTATAGCGGGCTACACCCGTCACATATTAAGTCCAATGCATTCCCATATGAAGAGGTTTACACATAACATAAACATTCCTATTAAAAATAGCATACGAAATGTCAATACTTTCACCATAAACTATGAACGGTATAAAAATAGAACATCCATAGTCAAACATATCACAAAACCCTCAATACAATAAATAAGTTTTGTATCATAATAAGTCAATTTCAAATAAGTGTAAAATCCATCAAAGGATGTTGACATAGATGAATTCAAAACTCTTTTTAGAGAATTATCTCTTTCTATTTTGAAATCATTTAAGAGTATTATATTTATGAAATAAAACATTTTCTTTGAAAATATTCTTATAAGCTTGTAAGGGAATCTTCTAAGATTTTATAATGGCGGAAAATAGTCGCAACCACTGTATAAGTTAAAAAAAATTCTTACCTTAATTCTGTCGAAAAGGTTAAACAACACCTTGTTTGGAAAACGACGAAAATATTCCTTTATAAACCACTTATAAAAAGTCAAAAAAGGGTATAAATGACTTTAACCAATATTCTTATAAATAGTAAAAATGTTTTGAAATACATTTTTAAGAAACATGGATGTGGATGATAAAGAGATCCCAGTAGATTATTACGTATAAACAACCTCAGATAATGAAGAGATTGTGAAATAAACCCTTACCTTGTACTTTTCCTTGGTTGGGGTAGGTTAAACTCCTGTATAATAGTGAAAATATTGTTATTAAATTATACAGGAATCATATACATTCATATGATATCATATATGATCTTTTAACATTGATTTGTTAATAATATCTTAGTATTATCGTCGTTTCGGGTGTTAACTTACTCGTTTTCTTTTATATGTTTTGTTTCATAATCCATGTTTGTCAAGGATAGGTTGTACATTATACATATGCAGAATGATATCAAGTCCTTAAACATTATTTTTAAATCATCAAATGATAATTATACTTGAATGGATACGATGGAGAATGAATCTCATCGCGTTCGTGGAGACGGTAGTCCGTACGTACGCACGAGCGACAATATCATTATTTTGATATTAAAATAATATATAAATGGATGGTATATCATATATAAAGAATCATTAACATGTTATATTTATTATTTTCATGAGTTACAAATCATTATTATACCCATCCAAATAAAAATATATTGAATAACAATTACACCACGACGTGGAGACGGTAAGCCGTACGTACGCACGTATGGTGACATGTTATTCAAAGGGTGGATAGAATACTGAATATGGTTGTAACATATTTATAATAACATCACAGTATATATATGATACTTGAATTATTATTTTGGAATGTTAATAACAAAGGAAGAAGAAGTGGAAGAAGAAAGGAACTTGGAACAGGGTGGTGAAAACATTACCTCTTCTTCAGGTTCTTCCTTTTGATTTGATCAAAAGGGCTCCTTAGGTTGGCTTTATGATCAAACTAAAGCCTCTATATTGTATTTAGGGATGTTGGGAGAGTATTTGGGAAGATTTTGGCCAAACCAAAAGGCTTTGAAGGTGTGAATAAATGAGAAGGAGGAGTGCCCTTTTATAAGAGGGGTGAGGGGCACCTTTGGAAAAGCTAGAAATGTTAATTTATAATAAATTCATATTCGGTATCTAATGGCTCCAAAGTTGATTATTTAAATTTTAAGGTGGGGATAGGTCAAAAAAGACTCAAAAAATATAATTTATACAGGTTTGGGTTATTAAATTTACCTTATTCTTAAGTATTAACTCTTAGTTAATTAGTTTCACTTTTACAATGTCTCTTTGTATTTTTATATTATATGGTTAATAAACTTACTATATACATCCAAGTGAACCCCAAGTGGTCCATTAATGATACAAATATCATGATATAAGTCTCTTGTCAGAACCTCAGATTTTTAGGAATTTAATATCAATTAATAATATAATATTAGTTTTAAAAACTCTTTTATGTCAATTTTGACACTATTCAATAGTTGATTTTTGTGAAACTCATAACAGAATTATTAATTCAAACAAAGTCAATTAAATCAATCCTAATATGTCATATTATCCTATAAAATTAGTTTAATTCATTAAAATTCTCAAATTATATTTATTTGGGTATTTATAATATCAATTATTTTAAATTTTCACTATTATGGTAATTACTACATCATCAATGTGTCAAAAATAAATTAAATTATGTAATCTCAAAAAATTATAAATAAAATATAATTATTTAGGAAATCTTTTTATATTTCTAATTAATATTTATAGTTGAAAATAAATAATATATATCCCTATGTAAAAATTGTTTTTCTAAAAGATATATGTTTGTGTAATTTTTGTATTCATTTTAACTTAATTAAAATAAAGTGTCCCTATCACCTACAAGTGGCTCCATGGGGTCCCAAAATCGACCCAAAGATGCCTATGGTCAAACAGGTATCACCCAATAATTCTAGGACACGTTTTAGGATAATTTTTTATTATTACAATATTATTTGTTTAACCCTTATTTACCGGATTTACCCTTAACTATGGTAAATAAAATATTTACTGAAGTAATTATTCAAAATGTCTAAAAATAAAAGTTCCCTATTTACACAATTTGAACATCCTGATTCCAAATATGGAATCCATTTTTCCAAATTCAAAACACAGAAGTGGAAAAAAGTAATTTAAAATT
Source organism: Viscum album (assembly GCA_963277665.1). Lineage (NCBI taxonomy): Eukaryota > Viridiplantae > Streptophyta > Magnoliopsida > Santalales > Viscaceae > Viscum > Viscum album. The sequence goes on along the minus strand of OY728120.1, from coordinate 1,756,541,491 downwards.
AATTCTCGTTGTTAAAACAAAAAAGCGTGTTTTTAAGAGATAATAACTATCAAAATATTGACACTTGTTTATGTCCGGTTTAATTGTAAAATTATGTCCAATGAACAACATTATATTAAATGTAAAAAATATATTCTAAATATACTTTAAAACCACTCAAATTCATAATTTATCACTATTATTTATTTTGATTAAAAAAATTGTTTTTAATTAAATTTTAATAATTTTTACTATTCATCAAAATATTAAAGTTATCTGAAAATTACCAAAATTTCACCTTAGGCTAAATTCGATATTCCGAATCCAAAAATGAAGTCCATTTTAAAAAATAAAATATATATAATTTCAAAAAGTAGGTATTACTATTCATAACGGCTAGTTTGATTGGTTATGGTGTGTTAGAACTCGGTGTTCCGTACAACACACACTATCACATTATTCAAAGAGAAGTGTACCGTGAAAGCTTGGGGTGTTACAGTTAAGGAATTTCTTGATGGAATCATCCTTTATAGTGACAGAACATTCTATTAGAATATATAGGAATAGATTCATCTATGATTTCCATCATATTTTCCCAACCCATGTCAACTAACTTATTATTATATTAGATTTTTTAAATATGTTAAAATAATTTTAATATAGATATTAATATTCTTTACACATGATGTTTTTAATACAAGGTAGCTCATAGCTTGGCCTCCATAGGTGACCCCTATAATTGTCTCAAATGTTCTCCAAGTCTGTGTTTAAAGTTATCGATTTGGGAAATTGTGTTCTTTATTGATTCTTTAAGATTTGACTTCTATATGAAACATTGATTTACCTTTTTTATTGTTACATTTCCCTTTTATTTTTTATTAAAAAAGTAATATATATATACATTTCAATATTATGATTCATTAATTTATTTTATATTAATCATGACAATTAAATGATAAGTAACACCTTTGAATTAAATACATTTATTTTAATTGATCAATGATCATTATAGAAAATAAATAATTTACGATGAGAGGTTGATTTGGATGTTATTTTGAGAATACTTGAATATATAATGTTCACTCATAATATAAAAGTATCAATTTTTTTCTTATTTGACCATCTAAGTACACCACATCGAATTTTACACAGAGTGTCATTATTATTATAGGTGTGCGTGTTTCATTTAAATCTTTATTGTAGGAGGTGAAAATGATAAAATTCGTGTGGTCCATCATTATTTAACACATATCACATTCTATTCTAAATGTTGAGATAATTAGGGGTTATTGGGAATATTAATGGTAATGGGTTGAATTTTGGTTAACCAATTTGCGATATCTCCATCTGTATGGTGGGTGTGATGCATGTTCCCTTGATGAGATAGACTAATGATTCATATTGTGATATCTAGTTATGTGATGTATTATGTACAAACATACTTATTTGAATAACATGATATGTATTTCCCAAGTTTAATAGTATATGATGTATTAATTAGTCTGGATTAGCCGTTACATATAAAATGGAGAATCTATGAGTTGTTCTATCAAAGAATGATATTAACTATGCCTTGTGGTTATATTCAATGTCTTATATTGATATATTATATTATTATTCATGATTTGTGGGATATATCTATATAATATATTTATGTAGACACACGAAACTGATGGATATTAGGCAATGAATCATTATATCATGAGTAGTGTGGATTCATTTTGAGATGCTAAACATTTTTTATGGTTATGAATAGGAAAATTTTAGTAATTTTAAATGATATAAACAACATCATAGTCATATAAATGTTTCTTTAAATTAGAATTTTCTTTGTTAAATTTTTTATACAACTGAGGGAGTTATATGATATCATATCCAAAAAATAGAGAATATCAAAAAATTTCATGGGTGTGGTTCCACATGATGTGATTTAAGGTGAAAATGTATATATTATGGGAGGATTTGGTATAATAATAATGGTATCTTATTGACTATATTTATATCATGTTATATGGTATATCTATATCACTATATGTGATATAATAGTGACTCCTGTGATATAGAAATACAACTTGGACTAATATAGGAATATCATATACTAATACATGTATGTGATATGAGGTAATGAATATTTCCATATTTATTATTCCCCACAAAGATATAAAAATTTAAATAAATATAATTACATGGAATTTATAGGATTCATAAACAATCATAATGAATTTTTAATAATTATATAGAGGGAAATCATATATTACAATAGTTGTAATATAGAAATCATTTTTAAACCACTTTGGTAATTTAATTGACCATTATAGCATTCAGTAGCTTGACATATAAAGGATTATAAACTAAATATGATAACATTAGTTATATTGACTCCATAGTTGAAGATTTCACTTTTATCCTTTTCTTTTAAAAAATGGTTCTAGTTGGATATAGTGTGATAAAAATACAACCAATATTTATTATCATTGATTCACATGACTCATGGATACCAAAAAAGGATAGAAGTTATAGTTCCTCATTAAGGGATCTTATTCAACCATTTAAATGAATATTATTCAATAAAAAAGGTATAATTCATTCACTCTCAAATTTACACATGACATGTAGGTAGAACGGTCCTTGTAGTCCAGCTTGGGTTGTCGAATCCACTGAGACCTATGAAGATACATAAGATGCCCAACCTATGAGATGGATTTTTGGATATGAAGTGGCCAACTTGGTTTTTATTTTAGATGGTTTTAAAGAGCACTAATAAACTTAAGTTAATTCAATTTAATGAAAATGGCTTGATCTTAGGATTACGCTTTGGGTGAATTGAATGAATTTTACTTCTTTAAAAAGTTTTGGTTTTATTAATTCTTGAAGAATCCCTTCCTCAAAATAACACTAACTTAATAATTTTATGTTTTTATGATAAATAAACTCAATTACAAATCCCCTACACACTTAGAGACCCAAATTCATGATCTCTCCAAGGTGTATTGTCATTTTAGTACTTGGATTTAGCTTCCTCAAACACAGTGAGGATGAAGAGTGGAAATTATGGAAGAATGGAAGTATTTAATTAATTACCCAATTAACAACAATTATTTCATAAAATGACATTCAATAAAGGCTTTTCATCATATTATGATCAACCCATTAAAGGTTTATCCATCCATTGATGGTATACTCTCAATGGTGGGCAGAATATGGTTTACAAGAATTCTATTGAAGAAATTAAAATTGCGGAAATAACGAGAACTCCTCTGTGTGTGTGAACAAAATTCCCACCTATGTGTGAACTAATTCACCAAAACATAGATATATCACTGTTCTTTGTGAGTTTTAATTAGAGATAATGGGAATAATATGAGAGAAAGATGTTCATTAAGAACATTGAAATACAAAAAGAAACCTGCATGAAAATTGAGAACATTACAACGAAACTTTGGCATAATAACATTACAAAAAACAAGAGATGTATTCCACCTCACCACCACTACCTTAAATAGGAAATTTAGAAGCCTTAGTCAGATCCTCAATAAATTTATTCCAAAATATTAAATTAATTTAGGCCTTAGGGTGGTCGAATGTAGATGAAAAATTGACCCCCTCCATGACTTTTTATCCTCCATGTCTCCCCTAAAAAGATCATCCTATATGGGCAAGAATATTGCCGAATATGGGTGGGACATAGAAGAGTCCTATGTGTCTCCAGATTTATGATAGACTTCTGTAACATTTGGGCCTATTTTGAGTTGTGTATCGGGAGTTATGGCTGCTTAAGTAGGACAAAATTCTAGGCCGCAGATTTTGGCCCAGATTTTGATCTTCTATTTGGGACACCATAATATCCACCATGGAGGCCGAATTAGCACTGAATAATGGATAATGGTTTGTTCCTATACATGTCTTCTAGAATCACACGAAATTTGGGCTTTATTAGGCCAGTATTGTGGGGCCCACATTCTAATTAGTGGGCCAGTGTCCAATCTGCCTTCTCTAGAATTGTTTCCTTTCATCACCAAATATCACCATCATCCTTTATGAATCCTCCATTGATACCTGAGGGAAAGATGTTCATATTAAAGTGTAGATAAATTTCCCAAAATATAAAATTAAAATATATATTATTACATTCCTTAAAATCAGATGAATCATTGGGCCTAAATTGATGTACATTATGCAAGAAGTGCACAAATGATGAGATTGGATGTTCAAAATTAAAATCCACCAACTCAGGCCCATAAGATAAAAAATGAACATTTAATACCATTAAAATGTAATTATAAAATGTGTTTTTATTGTCCAATAACACCCCCAACTTGATATTTTCTAGTCCCGAGCAAATAATTCGAAGATTATATTTGAATTATTTTTTTTAAACACATTATAACAAACAATGCCCACAATGTAAAATACACCCAAATATATCTTTATAACCTATGAAAATAATATAAAACATGATAAATTTAAATGTATATCCCAATAACAATCCCATTCTATTGATCAAATCCATCATCATACTTCATCCAACTCAATTACATGAAATGATGTGTTTTGAATCACAATAGATATATTGTTCATTTCATTCATGGGGGAAATCACGGAAGCTCTAGGTGGAATCACATTAGAACCTAATATGATTATTTTTCATTCCTTTGTTGTTGATTTTTTTGCAATATTTCCATATTAATTGAGATTGGAGTTAATCTAATTAACCCATGTAGCAAGACTTTGTCAATAACTCCCATAATCAAAGGCCTTAGGGCACCAAGTGAAGCCCACATACTCAAGCATCATCTCGAGTTAACTTGATCAAAAATAAAGTCATATTACCATAAATAGAGATAGAGTAAAAAACTTAGGGCTAGACATCTCTGGATTCATGATCCCCAAGTTCTAAAAGCCTCTCATTTTATCAATCCATTGCTCTACACGCAAATTTTTATTTTAATTTTTTAATTTTTTTTGAATACTCATATTATTCATAAAAATCAAACCAGCCTATACTATTTATTATGGGACCCCGAGAATTCAAATTAGCACCCCCACAATCTAGAGGATGTACATTACGGAAGTTTGACTTAATAGATGAAAAACATGATGAAAATTCTCATTGGACAACCAAACTTCCAAAATCAATGCTTATAAACTTAATCCTGAATTAAATTAAGATTTAAAGAAATAAAAATTATTTTCTATGTAGTTTTAATGTGAGAAAAGATGTTATTATATGAATGATAAATGAATTTTACTTCTTATTTTTTTTTAACAAATATTTTGTTTCCACACCCCCCAACTTAGAATGGAAATGTCCCTAGTTTTGTAAAAATAAAAGAGAGGAGAAATTAGGTGGGGGAATGACTTAGAAAGGGAATGGAACAAGTTCACCTGGTGGCTTCATAATGATGATTGTGGTGCTGCCAAATCACTCTTTGTTCTCATGGGAGATGTAGGAACCTCTTTGATTGAATATGTATCACCAAAAAATAGTCCTTGAACTATTCAAACAAGAAAAAACTAGACAAAAAAACAATACAACAATTTATTTAACACCAAGTCTCATCATTTTTATGGTTTTTCTATTGTTTTTGTTTTTTATTAAATCAACTGATGATATATTGTCTTATTTTTAATTTTTGGGTAAGGTAGTACTCAAGGATCACACCACATGACATGGATGAATACGTTTCTCCCCTTTTATACCCATCCATACTCATAAGATAAGAACAAGTCCACTGTATGAGTCCTAATAAATTTATATCAAAATGATCCACTAATCTTATTTGAAATATAAAGTTGATTAAAACAAAAAAAAATGATTGGAAACTTAAAAACCATGGGTTTCCCCCCATGCAGTGCTTTGTTTAATGTCTTTATATTGACTTGGACCCCTAATCGATTAATTATTTTCGTCATCTAAGGTAGGTTCACAAAATTCTTCATCAACTTCATGTTTTTGGAATGGTTCTATGAATGGTTAGACTCTATGACCATTAATATTAAATGTTTGACCATTGTTGGGATCTTGAATTTCAACAGCCCCATGGGGGTACACCTTATGCACTTTGTATGGACCTAACCATCTAGACCTCAATCTTCCCGGGTGTAAGTGATGTTTAGAATTATAAAAAAGAACAGGTTTTCCCAGTTCAATATGTTTGGTTTTAATATTTCTAGATTGGTAGGCTTGTACTTTAGCTTTATTGAACCTTGAATTTTCATAAGCCTCCATCCTAAGTTCCTCAAGTTCATTGAGATCTAATTTCCTTTTTGTTTCAGCCAAATAGAGGTCATAATTCACTTTTTTAATTTCCCAAAAGGCCTTATATTCAATCTCCACTGGAAAATGGCATGCTTTACCATAAAACAACCTATATGGGGACATTCCTAAAATGGTTTTATATGAAGTTCAATAGGCCCAAATATCATCTAAGAGTTTTCTCGACCAATTTTCCAAGATGGATTAACAGTTTTCTCAAGAATATATTTAATTTCACTATTGGCTAACTCAGATTGACCATTGGTCTGTGGGTGGTAAAAAGTGGAAACTTTGGGAGAAATTCCATACTTTTCCATGACTGATGAGAATGGATGATTACAAAAATGAGTTCCACGATCAATAATGATAGACCTAGGAATTCCAACTCTAGAGAAGATGTTTTCCTTGAGAAATATAATCACACTTTGATGATCATTGGATTTTGTAGGAATTGCCTCAACCCATTTGGAGACATAATCGACAACTAAAAGAATTTAATGATATCCCCTAGAGTTTGGGAAGGGACCCATGAAATCAGTTCCCCAAAAATCAAAGATTTCAACCACTAAGATAGGACTGAGTGGCATTTGATTCCTTTTTTTGATGGACCCTACTTGTTGACACCTAGAACAGCTTTGAAAAAATGTGTAAGAGTCCCTTAAGAGGGTGGGCCAGAAGATACCACACAGAAGAACCTTAGCAGAAGTTTTCCAAGAGGAAAAGTGACCTTCACATGCCTTACTGTGACAGAATTTAAGGATAGACTATTGTTCATATTCTGGGACACACCTCCTAATGACTTGGTTAGGGCAGAACTTATAGAAGTATGGATCATCAAACATATAGTGCCTAACATCATAAAGGAATTTCCTTCGAGCTCGAGTCCCTAATAATTTTTGAATTACTCCTATAACTAAGAAATTGGTTATATGAGCATACCAAGGGCAGTCACTCACAGAGTATAGGTGTTCATGAGGAAATGAATCAAGCATAGAAAGGTGATTTGAGTTGTCTTTGAATTCCATACTAGAGAGGTGATCAGCTACAACATTTTCAATTCCCTTTTTATCATTGATTGTGAGGTCAAATTGTTGTAAGTGAAGGACCCATGAAATAATTCTAGCCTTAGTATCTTGTTTTTGGAAGAGGTATTTTAGTAGCAAATGGTCAGTGAACACAGTGATGGGGGATCCTAAGAGTTAGGACCTAAAATTCTCCAAGGAAAAAACAATAGAAAGTAACTCCTTTTCAATAGTGGTGTAGTTGATTTGGGAATCATTTAAGGATTTTCTTGCATAATCAATGACATAATGAGTTTTATCATAATGTTTTCCTAACAAATCTCCTACCACAAAGTCACTAGAATCACACAGAAGTTCGAAAATAAGGTTCCAATTTGGAGATTTCATAATGTGAGGAGAGGTGAGAGAGTATTTGAGGGTCGAAAATGAACCATCACAGCTCTCTATAAAAAAAGGAGCATCCTTTACTATGAGAGCACAAAGGGGACGGGAGATTAAACTAGATTCCTTGATGAATATTCTATAGAAACTAGAATATCCTATGAAAGACCTCACTTCCTTGACAATTTTGGGTGATGGAAGGTGAAGAATGATTTCAACCTTTGCTTTATCAACTTCAATTTCCCTACTCGATACTAGATGGCCATGGACTAGTCCCTATTTAACCATGAAATGACATTTTCCTCAGTTTAGGACCAAATTCTTTTCTTCACATCTTGACATGACACTCTATACATTCTACATACATCCCTCAAAAGTATCCCCAAACACAGAGAAGTCATCCATGAAGACCTCTAGAAAATCCCTTACCATGTTTGAGAAGATTCCCATCATGCACCGCTGGAAGGTTCTAGGGTCATTGGATACACCAAAGGGCATGCGTTTGACGGCGAAGGTGCCGAATGGACAGGTAAATGTATTCTTCCCTTTATCCTCTATGGATAACTCAATTTGATTGTACCCCGATTACCCATCTTAGAAACAGTAGAAGGCATGACCTGCCACCCTCTCAAGGACTTGGTCAATGAATGGTTAGGGGAAATGGCCCTTCTTGGTAAATTATTTTTGCTTCATATAGTCGATTCAGACACTCCAGCCACTACTCACCCTTGTTGGAAGAATCTCTCCCTCCACATTGTTTATAACTGTTATTCCATCCTATTTTGGAACCACTTAGATTGGGCTCACCCACTCACTCTCAGCTATGGGATAGATGATACCATCTTTTAACTATTTCAGAAGTTCTTTTCTAACTAATTCCATGACATTAGGATTGATTCGTCGTTGAGGTTGACGTCATGGAATTGAATCATATTCTAGAACAATCCTATGAGTCCTGATAAGTGTTCTAATCTGAGGAATATCAGACAGAGCCCAACCAATGGCTTTCTTATGTTTCATATGTACATCAGAAGCATCCCTTCACGATTGGCTTCCATAGAGGAAGAAATTACAATAGTATGTGTTTGATTGTCCCATAGGAAGGCATACTTGAGTGCATCGGGAAGTTCCTTCAATTCAATATCAGGTTGGTTTAGAATTTCAACAGAAGATTGGGACATTGGATCAAGATAAATTTTGTTTCCTAGATTTTTAGAAAGGATTGGTTCCCCACATGTAGAAGTTTCAGTTACTAGATTGTCTTGTCAGATTTAGGGAAGGTAGTTGGAGTGGTCTCCATGAAAGTGGCTTCCTAAAAGGTTTCTCTGATTTTTATACCTAAGATGTCATCATAAGAGAAATTTGAAAATGATTCAATCCAATGAGATAAACATCCTTCATGTGAAAAAAAAATCAATCTCATCCTGACATACACATCCATCAAATATTTCTTGATGTTCTATGGATTCATTATAAATGATTCCTATAATGTTTACTTCATGAATGTCCTCGCCATCCCCTATTTGTGAGCTTGCATTGTAGATTTTCAAGTTTATACACATGTTTCCAAAGGTGATGGTCTTGTTCCCGTTTTAAACTCAGATAACAGAGTTGATTGTTTCAAGGAAAGGATGACCAAGGATTATTGGGGTTTGTTCCTTATTTCTTATTTTTGGATGGTTGTCAAGGACAATGATGTCAGCAGGGTAAATGAAGTTTTCAACCATTACCAGAACATCCTTTAAAATTCCCTTTGGAACCCTAATGCTACGGTCAGCAAGTTGAAGTGTTACAGATGTGGGTTGGAGTTCTTCTAGGCCTAACTGGCAGTACACAACATAGGGGATGCGATTGACACTACAACCTAGGTCACACAAGTCCTTGACAAATTTTATCTCTCCTAGTTCAACATTGATGTAAGGGAAAACCGGATCTTTCAACTTAGGAGGAATGGTCCCTTGAATTGTGTTACTCACATTAGTATCCAAAAGTACTTGGTTTTTATTTGAAAATTTTCTTTTAAAAGTGCACAAGTCCTTATGGTACATTGAGTATGTAGTTATGGATTGGATGACATCGAGAAGGGGAATTTTCAACTTGACTTGTGAGAATATTTCCCACAATGCTTCACTCAATTCAGGATTGTTTTTTCCCCTCATGTGTCATGGAAATGGTGAAGGTTGTAGGGTTCTTTGTTGAAGAGTTGTTTCTTTGACAAGGTTTTCATGTTTTTTAGTTTGATCATTTGGTTCATTTGAATTTTCATCCAAGTTTGAATATTTAGGTGGGTTATGAATTAGTTTTTCAGGTTTCTCAATCGATTTCCCACTTCTTAGAATAGTCATAGCCTTTAGTTGTTCATGAGTTTTTTGAGTACAAATTGACTCTACCCTTGAAGGTAAGGATGGTATAGCCTGAGTAGGCCTGGGTGCATTTCCATTTTTGATTGTTTAAAGCTTCTGTTTAAGAAAAGAGACTTTCGAGTTCATCCTTTCCATTTGTTTGAACAATTTTTCTAGTAGGCTTTGTGGAATAGTTTGGGTTGGTACTTGAGGAGATTGGTTAATCCCAGGATTATATTTTAGAGGTGGGGTGGTTTGTAGAAAATGTACCAGTGGATGTTGGTATTGGATATGATGGGTTTGGAACTGGTTATGGGTTTGGTATTTCTGATGGGGGTAAGGATTTTGTCCCTGTGGTTGGCTAGGTTGTTGGTTATCTTTCCAGTGGAAGCCTGGGTGGTCATTATACCTTGGGTTGAAGTTGTTTTGGTATTCAAGCTTTTGAAAGTTCAAATAATTTACTTACATTGGGGGTCCTCCTAAAATAACAAACTTGATGGATGGAATGGTTGGGAAGTTGTCTGTCTTATGGTCATGTTTGTCACAAATTGTGCAAACCGGGTCAACAGTTTGGATTTCCTGGACTTTCCTATGGTCTATCTCTTCAACCTTCCTGGAGAGTGCTATGAGTTTAGTCCGAAGTCTTTCTACTTCTCTAAGTGTATTAATTCTAGTAGTTCTTTGTGTCTTTTTAGAATAAGGTTAAGTTCCCCATTTTTGGTTTTGTTCAGCATGGCTTCCCAGATACTCATAACCATCATTTGGGGCATTGTTTTTAAACGTTCCATTACACATCATGTCAATGAATTGTTTTTTCCTAGACCCAACCCTTCATAAAAAATTCTCAATTGTTCAGGAATAGAAAAACCATGGCGTAGAACCATGTTTAGAGTGTCTTTTAATCTCTCCCATGTTTCATAGAATGACTCTCCCTCTTTTTCAAAAAAAATTGGATTCTCTTTTTTAGTGCAATTCTTTTGTTATGGGGAAAGTATTTTTTGTAGAATTATCTTTGTAGTTGGTCCGATGAGTTGATGGATGATGGTCTCAAATTGGTCAGCCAATTTTTAGCTCGAATGATTATTGAAAAGGGAAATATCCTCATCTTAACTAATTCAAGTTGATGTGGGGAACACATGGTTTCTACAAAGTCATTGAATTCTTTAATGTGGAGGTAGGGTATCTTAGACTCCATTACATGGAATGTGGGAAGGTGGTTTAGAAAATGGGGTATAAAGATGTATTTGGAATCTCCTATGTAATTGTGTCGAATGCATGAGGGGGAATTGGTCCAGGAAGGTTTGAGGTATTTATTCATGGTTTGATCGACCGCATTTCCCAAGTTTGGGGCTGCCTCATTTGGATTTCAATTTTGGTTTCCACACAGGTTTATGAGTTGGTTTCTTTAAAGACCTTCCATTGAAATGGGCTAAATTTTTACTCTAAAATATTAGGAGTATTATAATCTAATGGAAACAATCCCCTGGGTTTACTTGACTCCCCAACCCTAGGACATTCCTCCCTAACTAGACGGTTTGATTGATCGCGGGTGTAGGCGGGCATGCACCAAAACATAAAAAAGCGAAAGGGACAAGATAAGAGATCTTGGGTGAGAATAGAAGAATGAGGGTGAGTAAAGAATGTTTTAGTATAAAGTACTTACTTAGGTCCCTGTAAACAACACCAAAATTTGATTCACACTGAAATTTACCCAAGATATGAAGGTAGAACGGTCCTTGTAATCGAGCTTGGGTTGTCGAATCCACTGAGACCTAAGAAGATACATAGGATGCGCAACCTATGAGATGGATTTTTGGTTATGAAGTGGAAAACTTGGTTTTGATTTTAGATGGTTTTAAAGAACACTAAGAAACCTAAGTGAATTCAATTTAATGAAAATGGGTTGATCTTAGGATTATGCTTTGGGTGAATTGAATGAATTTTCTTCTTCAAAAAATTTTAATTTTATTAATTCTTAATGAATACATTCTTCAAAATAACAATGACTTAATAATTTTCTAGTTTTATGCTAAATAAACACAATTACTAATCCCCTACCACCAAGGGAACTGAATTCATGATCTCTCCAAGGTGTATGGTCATTTTTGTACATAGATTTAGATTCCTCAAACACAGTGAAGATGAAGAGTGGAAATAATTGAAGAATGGAAGTCTTGAATTAAATAGCCAATTAACAACAATTCGTTCATAAAATAAAATTCATTCCAGAACTTTCATCATCCAACGATCATCCCATTAAAGAGTTATCCCTCCATTGATGGTATACTCGCAATGGTGGGTATAAGATAGCTTACAAGAATTGGATTGAAGAAATTAAAATCTCGGAAATAACGAGAACTCCTCCGTGTGTGTGAATGAAACTCACACCTATGTGTGATCAAAATTTACACCTATGTGTGAACTAATTCACCGCAACACAAAGATATCATTTTTCTTTGCGAGTTTTAATGAGAGATAATGTGAAGAATATGAGAGAAAGATGTTGATTAAGAACATAGAAATACAAAAAGAAACATACATGGAAATTGAGAACATTACAATGGAACTTTGGCATAATAACATTAAAAAAAAACTAGAGATGTATTCCCCCTCTCCACCACTACATAAAATGTGCAATTGGGAAGCCTTAGGCCGAGACTCAATCAATGTATTCCAAAATATGAAATTAATTTAGCCATTAGGGTGGTGGAAAGTAGTGGAGAAATTGATCCCCTCCTAGACTTTTTATCCTTCTTCTCTCCCCTGAAAATATCGTCCAGTATGGGCAAGAATATTGCCGAATATAGGTGGGCCATAAAAGAGGCTTTTGTGTCACCAGATGTCTGCTAGACTTCTGTAAAATTTGGGCCTATTTTGAGTTGTGCATCAGGATTTATGGCCGCTTAAGTGGGATAAGATTTTGGGCCGCACATTCTGGCCAAGATTTTGATCTTCTCTTTGGGCCGCCTTAATATCCACCATGAAGGCCGAATTAGAACTGACTAATGAATAATGATTTGTTCCTCCACATTTCGTCTAGAATCCAAATAAATTTGGGCTTTACTGGGCTAGTATTATGGGCCCCACATTCTCATCAGTGGGCCGATGTCCAATCTGCCTTCTCGAAAATTGTTTCCTTTCATCATAAAATATCACCATCATCCTTTATGAATCCTCCATTTATACCTGAATAAAAATGTTCATATTAAAGTGTAGATAAATTTCCAAAAATATAAAATTAATATATGAATAATTACATTCCTTAAAATCAGATGAATCATTGGGCCTAAATTGGTGTACATTAGGCAAGAAGTGCATAAATGATGAGAATGGATGTTCAAAATTAAAATCCACTAACTCAGGCCCATAAGATCAAAAATGAAAATTCAATACCATTAAAATGTTATTAACATGTGTCTTTTTATTCTCTAATAAATAATATTCATTATTTTCATTATTTTTTTTCTAGATATCCCTTTCTAGATCTTTTATCATTGGGTTTTGTAATGTTTTTCAGCAGCATTTTGGGAAAGTAACTATCCATAAAAACTCATCAAATAGATGGAAAATTTTCTCCCCCATACATGGAAATTAATAATTATAAATATTAAATTTAGGAAACTTTCATTCTCAAATAGATTCAAATATTTTTAATAATAAAAAATAAACACGTTTCTTCTGAATGATATTTTATAGTAATGATAGTTTATAAACCATACAGGGAAGATACATTGACATTATATTAATTATTATTCTTAGTGTAACATTAGTAGTTCTTTAATTATAGGCACTTTTTATAATATAATTATACTTAGTACACCATAATCCATACTACTTGTGACACTACCCACATAACTCCCATTTCCATGAAGATAAGGAATGGTGTAATAATATTACTTTAATAGAATTATCTATAACTTATAAATCATGTTTAACTCATTCTATGTGGATATAAATTTTAGAATTTTATTATATATATTACATAGTTTAACTCATAGAGATAATGGAATCATATCATTAAATAAAATATTATTATATTTAAATTTAAATAATGAGTAGGATAATAATTTTCCTATTTTATGATTTATTTTTATGTGTAAGCTACTACCTTCCCATTTCTCACCAAAACACATGGAATAAAATTCATTAAAGAATCATTATATGTGATAAACCACATCCATATAGAAAGAAATTTTAACAAGGGTTAATTTACCAAAATCATCTTAGAAACAAAAAAAAATTCTTCACAATCATTTGTCTATATAAACATAAACCACTCAATACAAACTTGGTTTATAGCTTGAGCTTCCATTAAAGTGTATTAACAAAATGCCTACAATACCAATCAAGGCCAATAAAAATATGGATCATATAATTATATATTGCTAGTAACCTTCATTAAAAACATTTTTCTTTAAAGGATAAATAAAAATACCTTTATTGGTAACCACTTTCCCCGATAAAAGAAATTTATGCTAAGAGTCCACACTTACTAAAAACGAAATATAAATTCTTTTTTGAAAATATTTACTGAAAAAATTTCACATAATTTTCTTGTACATATTAGATCATTAAAATAATAATAATATCATCAAAAAAACTAACATAAACTTATAATGGTAACATTTAAATATTCATTTTACCAAATCATTTTACATCATCAATGATATCATCAAATAGAATGATGTCACCCCAAATACATATATCCCATTACTCATTATAAATGTATAATTTGAGATATGTTCTTTTATTTCAATAAAATGTTGATATTTAAATCTAACATAACATTCTAAAAAATATATCACCATGTTGTTGAAAAAATAAATCCATGATTCAGGGAAAGGGGTATTTATTTTTAATTGTAATATAATTGAGATCACTAAATACAATACATAATCTCATTGATATATATTTCTTTATCATAGATAAAATACGTGAACCCCAAGGTTATACAATAGGATAAATGAACCCCTTTTTAAAAAGATCTTATTGTTGTTTATGTAGTTTTTTTAGCTTAATTGGAACTAGGGTCCTAGTAATTTTTTTTGATGAAACACTACAATTGGTGAATCATCATATCATTTTTATGATTTATTCTTTGAACTAATCTATGGTACTTACTTGATTAGAAATTAAATTATCCTTTTAATTAATATACACCAAATATATGAAATTAAAACATATATTATGAGAATGCATCATTTTTACAACACCCCCCCCCCAAGGTGGGGGACTAAGTACTTTATATAATTAGGGAAATTTGTGTCACATATAAATTTGTAATATCATACAGTTACAGAAAACATGGTAAGGTGTTATCCTTAACCTAATGAGAATCTCACTATAGTGATATAAGAATACATCATGTCAAAAAAAGAATGTTTCAGAATAAAAAATCATCATCCATATTTTTAGGATGTAACAATATCAATAAAAAGAAAATTTTTGTAGGGTTGATAGTTCCAAACACATTTCACCAATTTATATATTTCAAGGATTGAAATTATCTCAATCATAGTCTTCATGGAAGCCTTAAATTTTACAATATTATATTAAAATCTCTTCAAAAAAATTCACGACACAAAAGACAAAATAATTCATCAACTTCATCAGACTTATATGATTATAAAATTATCAATATATTATTGTTGATTTATTTCATAATTTAATTAATGGTATTATCTCCAAATTTTTATATTCGAATATCACATTTACTAGTCTTTAGTATCTCTATAAAATATGTCTTTGACTTATATATTATATAGATATAAGTCATTCCTTTTAATACTGCTCATTATTAATAACAAATATATATATAATATTATAACATAATTATTCATATATATTGACCAAAATAACATTCCAACCCTCATTTGAATATATACTTTATTTGATCCATAATATCACTATAGAGCAAAATTTCACGGGCTTCCAAAAATATGGCCATGTAGTTGATCTAGAAATTTGAATAATAATTCTTCAGTTAAATCTCTGGTATCCTAATATAAAAACCACTAGAAAAGACTCAGGGCCAATTCCACATCTTCGCTTTTAAATTCTATATTCAAATTTTCTAGGAATTTGTATAGAATCTGAAAAGGTGTAAAAACTGAGCACCATAGAATTATTTGGATATTTACATTAAATATATTAAATTATATCAAAAAATTAACAATGTAATGAATGGAATGTATCTTTATTTTTCTAAATGGTTGAAAATTAGCTTTTAATCCCTTTGTTAGCTCCACATGGTTTTTATTAACACTTTAAAGTCTTATGTTTTTTCATGATTGAATCTTGCATCCTTGTCATTTAAAAATGTTTAGTATTATCATGAAAATTATTAAAACCTAAAATAATCATATGAATACTTCCATATCACTTAAAATTAAATAAAAACTTCCAAAACATATTTCCAAAATACATAAACAAATTTCACCGTCAAAAAACTAATCAAGCTATTATTATATACAATAAAGTTTTTATTAATGATTATTTTGTATCCTCATATTTAGATGTGATAATGTGCACTTATTTTAAATATTTATTTATTTACAATTTAATAACATGATTTAACATACATTTATGACATCAATAAAAATGCAACTATCTTCATGAATCTAGAAATAATCCACAAGATATATATTCACAATTCCATGGGTTCTTCAGCCTCAACCATTAGGTTTATTATCAATTTAATAAATCTCCAGGAATTTATCAATTCTCAAATTCTTCATTCATAATATTTGAGACTAAAACGATAGATATGAACTCAAAACATTAATATTATTTTATCAAAAATAAAACACTTAAAACAATATCCTAAGATTATATAATGTTTTTGAGAAATTTTCATCTCTAGATGAAAATAGAAATTATTTATTATTAATGATATTAAACAATTTATTAAACATGCTATTTCTTCCCCCTTGAATTTCTGTAAACACAAATAAAAATCTCATTTCACTGCATCTTTTTTTCAATAAAAATTGCTATTCAGTCAACATATGATTACAAAACTTTGACTGTAAAGTCACATAAGATTTATTTATTTTCTCCAAATATGAAAATATAATCAATAGTAAAATAAAAGGAACGTGTATAGTCATCACAACATAACTATGTGGAGAAGGATTAAAATTATTTTTCGTCATTAATTTGTCGAATATATTTTTTGGTAATTTAGTTTTAAAAAATTACTCAATCTTCTATAGTGTAGGAAATAATTTAGGTTGCACTATTTTACATAAAAAAAATTCCTTGATAAAGTGGAGTTTAATATCAATATTCATTGAATTTATTTTTTCATAGATTAGTTACCCTTTTATTATTAAATTCAATTATCAATGAATTTTCATTTTTTCCCTAAAATTTTCATGTTTCTATTTCATATAAATTATTTATTATCTTTTTTATGTAGCAACAACATGAAAAACATCAAATATACTAAGTGTAACTATATTTTATTATTTATTAATATTACATATTAATTAGTTTCTATAAAATAATTCACCTCTTAATTAATATATTATATAATTAAAATTACCTACCAATTTTTTCTATTAAATGAAAACAATAAATTCCTCTTATATCTTTCATGAAATAGCTAATGATTCAATATTACCCTGAAATATCTATAATTCAATTATCTTCCATCATAATTGATTCCTTGGAGTCACATTGAAATTGATCACACAATTTACTGAATAAACTATCTTTCATATGCATATTTTTAGATACAATATTTTTTCAATAAAAATTTTATTATCTTAATTATTAATATTTTGGACTGTACCATCCTTACAAAGTTTCACACCCACTATAATAGGTGTAGAAACCTCATTTAGACTGTTTCATTATAAAAATATTTAAAAACTCCTTATCATATTTACCATCAGATATAAATATAATGTTATTAATTGATATAACTTTTAATCAGATGTGTAATTCATCTTCCCATGTATTGAAATTTCAAAATAATTTTTCATTTGTATTGAAAATTCATCCCATTTAAACTTTTTTTCTCCAAAAAAAAGATATAATTAATGAATAAATGACAAAAAAAATGTATATACACATTTATATCATGTAGATATTCTTTTTCATTACTTTTAATTAAATTAATATTATTCATAAAATAAACTAATTTCAAGTTACAAACTCTTGGGGAATGTTTCAATACATGATGATAAATCATCAACATGTACACTTTTTTATTATCACATATTAAGATGATTCCTTTTGATTTCTCAATGAATACCTATTACATTATACCACCTATTAATGACAATGATTTTACATCCAATTAGTATATTATTATTACCATTATTATTTATGTGTTACTTAAATAACTGTTTTTTGAATATCCTAAATTCAAATATTATAAAAAAAATCTTTGAAAACAATGTTATCTACTTGAGAACATTATTTACATGTAAATATAGGTTTATTTTAGGAAATATCACTTTCAATATTGAGTTCATTTACAATAATCACGTGATTCCATATACATTTTTTCATTTTTTTCAGGAAACTAACTCCTACATAACATTTATTTAAATACGATTTAAGTTATTATTCATCAAATTTACCCACTCTTTTTGTTTAAAACATTATTTGTAAATTATGGTTCAAATTATTTTTTCTAGGATGTTACATTTGTGAATTTTAGTTATCTTCATGAATGTACAAAAGTATCTCTATCTCTAATGATATTTTGTACCTCAACACACTTTTACCACATTGTATGTATTTATTTTTAGTCTTCAATAGTAATTTACTCATTATATATATATTTTGAGTCGCCTTCACCAATGTTTTATTTATCTTCATATTGTTCTTCAATAACCATTTCATAATTCTTAATATAGATTCATTTTAAATTTTCGTGATCTTTATCATGTTGATCACACATTAGGTGTTTTCTTTAAATGATTTTAACATCAAATTAGTCTACCATTTTTTGAATCTTTATTATAATAGAATTTTTAGCTTTATATATTATATATATAACCTATAAAAAAACATTCTTAACCATTTAAATTAACCTTCACCGTATCCAAATTATTTATTTTTATCAAATATGGTTTGAAAATTATTTTTGAAATGTTTCAAAGAAAGAATTATTTTGTACCATATCTCATAATCTTTAATTTTTTTATTCTAGTTTATGAATGAACTCATTCAAAATATGGAAAACATTGCATATGATCACTCTCTAAAATAATTTTAATTGTTTTTATTCAAAAATAATTTTGAATCCCATCTCAATTGTTCTTCTTGGTTTCCTATTAGAAACTTTATTCACTGGCGGTGTTTATTGTGTATTTTACTCATGTTATATATCATGATTATTGTTCTATGAATCAATATAATTATATGTGTATTATATTCTAATATGTTTCCTTATATTCTTTATAAACTGACCTAATTTATATTCAAAATCTCTTCAAAATATCTTGAATTTTAAAAAAAATATAATAATTGTTCCCTAAAAACATAACATTAGTAATCCAAGTGAAATTATCAATAAATTTCCTAAAATAAAATAAAAAACCATGGGTTATATAATATTCCATAGGTTTATAAATATTTAAAAGGATTAACTCCAATGGCCCCTTTGATTAAATCACTAATATTTTGTGATATAACAACAAAATTTTATATTTATATAATTTTTATAAATAACATATCTTTTTCACTATAATTTTGGAAAAGGTCTTATAAATCCCTCTTGTAAAACATTGATCATGTTCTATTTTCCAAGATGTTCAAGCCTTCTCTGAAAAATTCGTTATCCTCCGTAAAACTAAATAAAATTAACTTCATGTGTTTCTATTATGGAATATATTTCCAGTGGTTCTTATTTTTTTAGTAAATAATTTTCTATACTTGATCTTTTTTATAATGCACATGATTTTCATAAACATTACCCCATTTTTATACTCATTAAATTTACTAACACTGAAAATATTATATTTAAGTTCATGGAAAATATTATTTCATTGGAATTGAATTTTGGATCATTAATCTCATCAATTACAACTACTTTAATCTTCAATGTAGAGTAATTTTCAAAAGTCACAAAGCTAATATTATTGATTAGATCCAAATTTTTCATATTTTTTTAAAATTTTCAAGGACAGTTTACCCCCAATTAATTTAATATAAGGTTATCTATCTCATTTTTAATACATTTTCAAGTATGTAATTGTAATTTTAAATAGATTAGATTTATGTTTATATTGTTTTTTTTCATTTTTTGGACTTATTTTAAAGTCATGAATTGATTTTCTGGATTTTGAGTTTGATCTATTAATAGGATTTTACATCTTATTTTAATTATTGTAATTAAATAATGGTATAACATGGAAAAATCCTATAAAAAGATTATTTTTTATAGATCCTAGTTCTGAGGGTGAAAATAGAAAGGAATGTGGATTTCAAAAAACATATGTGAGAAGGTATGACTGTCTACCCAGCCCATAAAACATTTATTCACTATTTGATATGTGTTACCCACCCCTAAAGATACCACAATTAATAAAGAGTGATAATGAACCCCAATCCCCTCCTACATTAGGCCCCAGGTTAGAAACTAGCACCAAGGATATATAAATCTCACATATATGAGGAATTACCCTCGATAGTATAACATTATAATGAAATTGGAAAAAACCACCAAACAACTCCAATATATAATTTAAAATTAAAACCCAAACCATCCCATAGTTCATGAAAAAAGTAAACATCTTCAAATAAATGTTTTTAAGTAAATACCAAAAGGCAAGTCCTATAGTATCAACTCAATAGCATCTCTAGAACATAAGCTAGTAATGTCCAATATGGTCTTAAAAGTCCCCATGTTAACCTAAAAAAGGATTATATACATAGTTTGAGCGTACAAGTATACACAATACGAATATCCAATGTCTCATTAGAACATGTGTAAATAGTGTACTAATGTTCCATTGAACAATGATTATAACTTAAAAGAACCTATACAAGTCAAATATCATAACCTAGCCTCACAAAGGCCCACACACTAAATCATGCATCAAATATTGTAATATAATAGTCATGAATAAAACGATGGAGCACCATTGTCTCTTCCCCCAAAGATTTTCTACTCCCACTCCCAATATTGAATGGCTTGTGATCCCTTCCCTTTCTTGAATATCACATCGCATCTCATATCATCTCACCCAAAGAGACTTGGTCCATCTTTGATGTGTTTTAGGATGTGTCCTAACATAGCACACCCTCACATGGTACAGTATATGGTTCTAGCATCAATAATCATCACATCACATCACATCCACATTACATAAATAGAGAATATGGTAATCATGAATTTTAAGGATATCAAGCATTTTCCCTCTTCATATGATGCATTACCCCAACCATATATCAGAATATATCGCATCCTTATCACATAACATCTCCCCCACAAGTGCATGGGCCACCACATCACTTATCACTTAAAGAAAACTAAGACACTACATCACATATCACTTGAAGTCACATGGTTCATCACTACTACTGAAGGAAGAGTGGGGAAGATGGGGTAGCCATCCATCTGTATCACCCCCTTCCTGGATGTTTGGGAATACTCCAAAATCTAAAACCTCTGAGTTTTGGTTGGGTTATCCATCTTAGGTGGGTCACATATAGAAAAAAATATAGAATATATAAATAACACAAAATACCCAACCTATGTGTTTATAAAAACTATAATTGTGAGCACCAAGTCACCAATATAGTACCATACATCTACCATAACAACCACTACCACCACTATATTAAGCCCATTACACCACCACAGATAACCCCGAAAAATTTACAAACATAAATTACACACTCCATCACTTTTATATGTTAATCCATTTTCCACACATCATATTCCATTGATTTCTTATTCATTTATCATGTTATAAAAATTTTCATGGCTATTCAATAAACTATCACAACTAGGCCACACAACCACCGCAACAGTACCACACATCTTCCATCATCGCCATGACTCATCACCCAAGCCAACTTATCATAGTAACCACACATCACACATCCCAACAACATCTCATAACATAAATTACACTCACAATAACCACACATCCCCTTTAAATTCCACTACCACACATCATTTCCACTATTCTCCACAACCTCTTTTCACCACATCATATAATTTCCCACATTGCATCTATTCTAAATAACCACATAACATCATTTCCCCATGAACTATAAATATCTGTTGGTCACCCCCATCACTTTACAATATCTCAAACCACATAAGGAAAACACAACAAGAAAACAGCCCATAAAAACAACACATCCTAGATCCCAAAATTTATTTAAGGGATTTCAATTCATTACTTATTTTTTTATATTGGGTATTATCACATCAACCGGATTCCATAAGAAACCATTTTATTATCCATATATACATTCATTAGACTTTTATTTAGTGTTTTATCACACAAAAACATAGCATGGGTTGTCACATAATATCGTATATAGTGAAAACTGGGATCTGAACAGCTATTTTTTCTACAAGGAAACAACGTGATCAATATCATAAATAAAATATATCAATATGGTAAATCCTGTTTTATCTCCCCATAACTATCAATTTAGTTTTGAAAATTAATTTTATTTATTCTCCCAACACTTATTATCCTACCAGAGGATCTAAAAACATGCAATCTCTATACATAGCACGCAAATAAAAGAGAATTAGGATTCCTTACCTTGAGAAATATTTCCAATCTCATTATGCACAATGGGTTTAAAAAGAAACAGCCTACAAACGACATCCACATATAAAAACTTTGTATTAACCAAAACTTCACCAATGGGATTCCAAAAACAAACCACAAAACACTCGAAAAAAATAATTCCACAACAAAACACCTAAGGAAGAACATATGAAATGAAAAATTGGTGGAGAGATTTCTATGTAATTACAAAACACAACCATTAGAACCCGGAAGATCGAAGTAGAAGGTAGGGGTTTTAATATCTCTTATAGTCTTTAGGTTACCTCTAATATGAGAAGGATGTGAGGCTGAATGATATAAGAACCACTTAAACTACGTATATAAACAACCTTTAACTCATTAAATTTATAGGGTAAACCACAATTTTATGTTGTAAAATATATGGTCCAATAAAATATACATCATAAAACTGACCTTTACTTTGTAATCCATCTCCCAATAAAAACATTGTGCTTTTTATATGGAATTAACATACATCATTAAACATTTTATTATTGCATAAAACCATTTTTCACAGCCACCCCTATGTTATATACAAGTCCTAAACAAATCCTACCATATAAGTTATAAAACACAAAATTACAATGTAACAACCCCCCCCCCCCCCCCCCTTAAAATATCAACTGCCTATTGCTACACAACTATAACTCGATCTACTTCAGCCCCACCTCCTTGAACAATCCAACCGTAAAACTAGCAATGTAACGGGTTAGGAAAGCATAGATCATTACAACAGATACCCACTCAAGTTATTCTTACCCATGAGATTCAAAACCAAACCCAAAAACAATAAAGGGGTCCCAACAACCACCCCATGAGATACCTCTCTAGTTTATCATTACACCTCACACAACACAAACCAAACACATTAACTGAAATTTCCACAAATGTCTTGGGAAATGAAATCACCACTCAATCACACCACACCTCTCACATTGTATAATAATACATCTTCCAAAACCTCCCAAAAGACACTACTTTTCACGCCGCCCAATTCACCAACACATAACCCAATCCAACCACCTTCTGTAACTGATACACAATGCTACCCCTGGAACCCAAATCAAGGATCTTAATCTTCCAGGTTTGGATACTATCTTTTTTTAGAATCTCGAACATGCCCAATTGATTTTAATCATGTCATGGTATAAACTATCTGGATTAGGATTCAGGTACAACCCTATTCATAATTTTGTGGATTTATCAAACTTCACACATCAAGGAAATGAAAAATCACATAATAAGAAAAATAGTGAACAGAAAAAGAAAAACTCAAAAAAACGAGGTTCTAGGAACTCATCTATTTATCTCTCTCTATGATACACTTCCCCAAGCCACCATGACTCCAAAAAATAAAAACTAAAGGAATGATTCATTTGTGGAACAACCTCTCTCAAAGTCACTAGATCTTTAATGGATGGTCCATGAACATAGAATAGTCCATAATATCTATTAATCCATGGATAATGAAATGAGAATCAATGTGAAGAGGCCATAGAATCTATGACATATTGTAGATGTAATGAATCATGTCCAGATGTGGTGGAAACTCCAATAGAAAAACCACCACACCACCATTCCCCAACACCTCAAAGGGCCCAAGGAATCATGGAGAAAGCTTACTCCCCCTACCAAACCACTACATCCCACATTGAGGGGAGACTCAAAAGAAGACATGGCCTCCCACATAAAACTCCAACATCCTCCACCAATGATTAATATAGTCCTTATAAAAATCATGTGTTGCCTTCATCCTATCATGGATCAACTAAATCATATTTGTAACACCCCAATATTTCATAGTACATTATTTCTTCAAAGTAACTCAATAACTTGCAATACACGCAACACTGAGTTCAAGCACACCACGACATTCCAAACTAGCCGTTGAAAAGTGGTTGTGAATAGTATTAACTGAATTTTGAACTTTATATAATCCTTATAATGTTAGAATACATATTAAGAGTTTCTTAGACATAATGTAATATCAAATTCAATTTTTTAGATAAAGGATGTATTTTTAAGAAAATGCAATTTTACTGCCTTTTGAGGGTGAACCCTTTTTAAATACAATATTTGAAACTTTTATATATTCATTTTGACAAAATAAACTTCTTCTTTATAATAGGGAGATAAAAATTTAGTTTTGATAAATTTTTGGTATTTTTCTGATAACTTTCATATTTTGGTGAATAGTGAAAAATACTAAATTTTAAATAAAAACAACTTTTTTAATCGAAATAATTTATAGTGTTAAATTATACATTTTATTGGTTTGTAAGTATAAATATATTATCTTTTTACCATTTAATCAAATTCTGTTCATTTAATTAATTTCACATTGAAATTGAACAAATACAAGTGTCAATCTTTTGATAGTTATTATTTCTTAAAAATACGCCTTTTGGTTTTGACAACGGGAATTAATTTTAAATTAATAAATTCAACTTCTATGTTTTGAATTTGGTAAAATGGACTTCATTTTTGAATTCAGAATATTGAATTTATCTTAGGGTGAATTTTCAGTCTTTTTCTGAAAACTTTCAATTTTTGAGGAATAGTGAAAATCACTACGTTATAGTTTAAAACTGAATTTTTATTTAAATATTTATTTATTTTGTTAAAAATTAATTTATGTCAAAATTGATACATAATACCTATATAAGTTCAATTTAATTCATTGGAGTTAGTTTATAATAATTTTAGATATATAAAAATTTTATTTAACTTTTCACCATCTTTTACCCACCTCCTATGAGAATTTACAAATTCACATAAAATTTAATTTTACCACTTGTGTGAGTAGAATTTATAAAATCCAAGAGACATGGTCAATATAAATGTGTAAAATGTGGTTCATTAAGATAAAAATAATTTTTTCCGAATAGTATCTTTTGACTTTTATTTACTACGGTTAAAGGTAAATAGGGTAATTCAAGGTAAAAAGAATATTTTAATAATTCAAAATTACCTTAACACATATCCTAACCTTATTTTATGAGTAATTTCCGACCTTTGGCATCATTGGGTCGATTTTGGGACCCCATGGATCCTCTTATGAATGATAATGACACTTTATATTAATTAATTTAAAGTAAAGGAAAAATTGACATAAACAAAAATATTTTTGTAATTAATTTTTATATGGTGTTATATAAGTAATCTTCTTGAATATAGACATTCAATAGAAAGATAAAAATAGTTCCTACATAATTGTATTTATTTATAATTTTTATACATTAAATAATTAAATTTATTTATGACATAATGATGATGCAATAATTGTCTTATTCATGAAGGAATCAAATAAATGGTATTATAAATATTAAAATAAATATAATTTCAATGTTTCTATGACATCCATGAATTTTATAGTCGAATATGACATGTTAGGGAAGAATCAATGTATCTTTTTAGAATTAATCAAGTTTTTATGACTTTCAAAAAACAAAATACGAAAGTGTGTCAAAATTGACATAAATTAATATTTAAAACAAATAATATTTTATTGGTTGATAAAATATTCCTAAAAATCTAAGGATCAGCCAAAGGAATTATATGATGATATGTATGTTATTAATGAACCACTTGGGGTTCTCTTGTAAGTTTATAGTTAGTTTATTAACTAAATAATATAAAATACAAAGAGACATGGTAAATGTCAAACTAATTAACTAAGAGTTAAATCTGAAATATATGGTTAATATAATGACCCAAACATGTCTGAAACCTATTGGTTGAGTGTATTTCTACCCATACCTACCTTTTCCTCGAAATAAATTAGTTTGGATCCATTAGAAACCGAATATGAATTTATTATAAAATAATATTTTAGGTTTTTTTCTAAGGTGCCCCTCAACCCTCTTATAAAAGGGAACTACCCCTTCTCTAAAATTCATACCTTCAATGGATTTTGGTTTGCCAACCCCTGCCCAAATATCCTCTAAAATTCCCTCAATTCATCCTATAGGCCTTCCTTTAGTCATAAATCCATCCTATAGAGCCCTTTTTGATCAAATCAAAAGGAAGAACCCGATGAAGTGGTAATAATTTCACCACCCTCTTTCAAGTTCTTTCTTCTTCCACTTCCTCTTTCTTTGTTGTTTCCATTATAAAATCATATCTATAGTATCTTCTATATACTTTAATTTTATTATAAATATGGTACAACCATATTCATTATTCTATCCATCCTTTGAATGAAATGTCACCATACGTGCGTATGTACGGCTTACCGTCTCCACGTCGTGGTGTAATTGTTATTCAATGTCTTATTCTTTTGATGGGTATAAAAATGATATGTAATTTATATAAATAATAAATATAACATGATAATGATCCTGGTATATATCATATACCATTCAATTATATATTATTTTAATATCAAAAGAATGATATTGTTTCTCATGCGTATGTACGGATTACCGTCTCCACGAACGCGATGAGATTCATTCCCCATCATATCTATTCAAGACTAATTTTCATTTGATGATTAAGAATAATGTTTATAGACTTGATATCATTCTGGATATGAATAATATACATCACATCCATAACAAATATGACTCACATAATAATTAATATAATGGAAAACGAACCCGTTGACACCCGAAATGTCGATAATAATAAGATATTATTAACAAAGCAATATCAAAAGATCATATATGATATCATATTAATGTATATGATTCTTTTATAATTTAATAACAATTATTTCACCATTATACAGGAGGTTAACCTTCCCTTGACCAAGGAAATGTACAAGGTAAGGGTTAATTTTACAATCTCTTTATTATCCGAGGTTGTTTTATATAAGTATATACTAAGACATATTTTTTATCCATGTCCGTTATTTATAAAAGGCTTTTCAAAGGGATTATTTTTAAGATAATTTTTACTAAAACATCATTTTAAATGTTTTAAAGATTTATCTTTCCATACCTTTTTAATTAATGTCCATGATTTCAAAATGATTTTTATGGATATATTTATATGGACATGAATGCTTTGAAATGATAATTCTTTTCAAAAGTTTCAAAGTGTTATGGGAAACTTTGATTAAAAAATATCTTTTAAATGAATTCCTTTATAAATTCTGAGACATTAAAATGATTTTAGGAAAAAGGGGTATTTTTATCAAATCATTTTACTAATCATTTTCAACTATTTCAACATCATTTGATGAATTTTAAATGTGTATGATGTTGATTTATTATGATACAAATCTTCAATATTGTATTGAAGGTTTTGTGATATTTTTTATTATGGATTTGTTATTTTTATACCATTCATGTTCTATGGTTAAAGTATTAACATTTATTATTCTAGTTTTAATACGAATTTTTATGTCATGTTTCAACCTTTTCATATGAGGAATGTATTGGACTTAGTAAGTGATAGGTGGATCTGTTATAGCTCCTCGATTAATCGGTAGGTCTCATGAGACAATTAGCCATGGAATTGGTCAAGGTCTTTCCTAATTTGATATATGGTTTTGGCCGAGGCATTAATCATTTTTAGACATCATGGATGAGGCCTTGACAAAATGTTTTAGAATGTATTACATTATATATTCCCTCATTATGAAAATAACAGTAATGGTTCATGTGGTCATTCGACTAGTAGAATACCCATGATTATGTTTTATTATGACATTATATACTCATCTCATATTAATTCCCATAAAGTGTTCATTTTTATTATTGGTAAAGGAATTTGTTTTCAATTATTCACCATGCTTAATATTTATGTTATATTTCGTTGTATTTCTTACCCTTAGTGAGCGTCTGAGCTCACCCCTTTCTATGTTTTATTTTTCCCAGGATTTCAAGAAGTGTATTGAGATTGATATGCAGGGTTAAGCTAAGGGAATAATGGTGTTCATAAAGGATTATTTATTTTGTGTTTTATGTTATAAAGTGTAATGTAACATTCATGTATGTAATATATTTTTCAAGACTACTAAACTGATCGGTCCTTCGGGACTTGATTCCTTGTAATCATGACAAGGTACTAAAAAAATGTACCAACACTAGGTAATTGGTGTCGGGGCGTTACGGTTGGTATCAGAGTAATCTTATCAATAACCTTGGAAACTAGATTTAGATAAACTCTGATTAGAGCACATTACACTAAGATAGAATTTGAATATTAATATAGATGAACTTCCTAGAATTTTGGTTATGTAGAGATTTTGTGTGTTTTATAATCAATACATCCATGTCTGGATACGATCTGGTTGAGGTAGATCTGGCACAGATATACCTAGGGGTAAAACCCGAAAACATCGCTTTCATCTAGACTCAAATGGGAACTGGTGCATGACAATGGTTCTTGTTGCACTCTTGGTTACGACACTCCCGGGGGATATGATTAGGATAATTCCCATTTTCTTTACAAATAAATCTGTAAGATTTACGAGTATATACCTCCTCAAAGAAAATATTTTTATTATTATTTATTATATCCATAAACTATTCAGTTTAGATTAGGTATTTTACATGTTTGGAATTATTTATTATAATACATAAACTGACTTAGTGTATGCCATTGTTTAGAAATGGCACCAAGTAGAAGGAATGTGAACTCCAGCAATATGTATGGTCCAAAGATTAAAAGGATCATATCTTTCATAGTATTAAGAAAAAAATTAGAAGGGAAATATTATCCAATGTATTCTCAACATATGAATAAATAGTATCATGTGTTAATAAGATAATTAAAGAATTCTCTGAGTCCTATTTTTATGAAGGGAAGCTAGAGAAGAAAAGGATGGTAGAGAGAAATATGGATAAAGGGAATAAGGGAAAGAAGGATTTTCTTATATGTGATAATTGTGGAATGAATCACCTTGGTAAATTCTTGAAGGGGATTAGTGTTTCTTATGAGTGTGGAGAAAAAGGACACCATGTACGAGATTGCAAGGATAAGAAAAAGGTTTCATGTGTACAATGCTTCATCTGCAAGTAGTTGGGTCACTATGCGAATAAATGTCCAAATAATCAGATTATACCCCAAATTCTATTGTTGCTTAATAATCAAGTTATGATACTACCTCAGATGAAGATGAATGGCTAGGGTTCTTATGTTGTTATTAAAGATTTATTTCATTTGAGTGTTGTATCTACAGTATACTGGTTATATGAATTATGGAGATAAATAAGAATTTTACTGTAGTACTATTTTATTGTGGATTTGAGATTATATAGTTCTATGAAAAGTGACTTAATTGTAAGATACACTTTTTGGAAAATACATGGTTGAATGTAAGGTAATCCTTATTATGGTCCTGATAATAAGGTAGTGATTTTGGAATAAGAGATGGTCGATTTAGATAAATTATATTGGATATTCTTGACTCTCCTGAAACAGATTAATGATTTTTATATGAAAGAGAGCTGTCGTGGGCGCCCTCAAATGTTTAGTGTAATTTGGGGTACTTAGGTGCAGCAGAGTGGCTGACCAAGGTCGTCTCTCAAAAGAGGAAGTGAATTTAACAACTTATTAGAGGTATTATAAAAATAAAATAAAATAGAATAAAATAACTACTTGAAAGTATGCGGTGGTTTTTGTATAGTTTATGAACCTAGAAGAAGTTTTCTGGAAGAAGATTGCATTTTTTTTTAATTTTCAAATGAAGTTTCGATTATAATGACACAACAAGAAGATGTTTTTTTAGAAATATATTTTAAAAGGTGTAATCGATCTAACTCTACCTCTTCAATCATTTATTAATCATTTTCATTTAAATTAATATTCACTTAATTCTGATCCCTTAATTTTTTAAATCCCGAACCCTACGAGAATTAACTTTACCACGAAGATGAAGTGAATTTAACCTTAGGCTAACTTCAGAACATGCAATCGCAACACCCTAATTTGATTGATGCTCTAAGATTAGATTTTGGTCAGTGGTAAATTAAGGCACATAACCACTCTGTAAATGAGGATTAATTGAGTTTAGGGATTATATTTGAACTCTACAAATTGATCCCGTGTGGTTTTGAATTACCGGTTAAGGTTGCGCACTCACAGTTCACACAATTCCCGGCCTCGCGTGTTTTGTGTTAACTATTCAATTTCTTGCTTAGTTTCATTTAAATTAAAAACTAAATTAATGGATCATGTTTAGTGAATTACAGTAGATCATTGATTCAAAATAAATGAATGAAGAAGGTGAGAGGACGACCGATTACTAAAAAGAACTACTCTTCCATGGGTGGCGTAATCATCGTAGAAGCGTTTTGCATGTGCAAAGGTTTATAATGGGTATAACCCAATAACGCTTCTACTAAAGAATTCCAGCCCAAAGAGGAAGATTAAGAGAAGAATAAATTTAAACAAAACAGAAGAAAATAGAAGAAATAAAAGAATAACAAATAATTTTATTACACAAATGAAAACATTACAAAATGAAGAAGAGAAGGAGGCTTCGATGAGGGGATCCTTGCTTCAAGAGCTACCCCTCTTACAATGGTTGGAGAATTTGGGTGAAACAAATTATCCTCTGCCTCAAATCTCCCAAATCACGTCCCAACCTCTCCAAATGAGAAAAACTTCAATTTATAGAGGGGAGGTGAGGAGAGGTTACAAGTGGTTTCAAGTGTGAATGTGGAAATTCGGCCAAATATTTTAATGAAACTTCCACCGCCCATTTGACCACCAAAACACGTCCATTGGCTGGCCTTCAAGAAGGATCAAATGTGCAGATATTGGTTCTCTATCTCCTATCCAAATTTGGGCTCAATCCAGGCCCATATGAAGGAGTTATGGCCGAAATACAGAAGCTTCTCCATTCTAGCGAGCCCAGCCCAACTTTGACTTCATGGACCAATTTCAACAACCAAATGAACTCTTTAGATATCATGTCCTGAATAAAGGTTGTATATAATTAAGTTAGAAACACGTTTACAAAATTTCAAATTCAAATAATAAATATAAAAATATTTATCTTCGAAATACTACAGTGAACTATAAAGGGTAGACCTGGAATTTTCATTAAATATTCAAATGAATGATCTAATCCCAAATACATTCTAATTAAACATATTTAACACAATGTGATGAAATTATATCATTTATTATCAATAAAATATTCAATAAAATAGTGTTTTATCAACTCCCCCACACTAACCCTTTTGCACTCCTGGGCAAAACCTCATGTCTAGTAAACATCAATATCAAATCAAAACCAATTTTAAAACACATATCCTTGAGATCAATCAATTTCCCACCAAGAATCAACAGATATCATGCCTCATTAAAAACATT
Organism: Viscum album; assembly: GCA_963277665.1. Classification (NCBI taxonomy): domain Eukaryota; kingdom Viridiplantae; phylum Streptophyta; class Magnoliopsida; order Santalales; family Viscaceae; genus Viscum; species Viscum album. Next base: position 1,756,509,465 of record OY728120.1, on the reverse strand, counting down.
ATTTCAAGTTCTCAATTTATATCATTCAATATATTTCCACTTCATTTATCCTCCCATGCACAAAGCACTTACCTCGCTTGAATTTTCTCTCATCACTCAAATATCAATTTTTTTGCAATGTCTTTCTCATCCAAACTCATACAAGGGTCACCATAGGCTTGATAGATTCCTACATCGCTACCCGATGTGATTCAAGGACATATGTTTATCATGAGGACTTTTTAGGGTTGTTCTGTGGCTTTCAGTTGGTAGGATTAAGATGTGAAAAACTCTGAGGCTGAATGAGGAGGGCTTGACTCTTTTGAAGCAAAATTGCATTAATCTAATTTTCACTTAAATATGGTCTTCTCTTCAATCCCCATAGTATCAATTCAGCTCCATCATCATGAAAATTCATGAAAGGTTCACACCATTCATCATTTCAGCATAAAAAATGTCAATCTTCTCAAACATGATTTTCTTGAATGCTCCAGATGGGCACAACTTTCCACCTCAATTAGAAGCTCCAGAAAAGGCACAGCTTCACTTATCATGAAAGCTCCAGAAAAGGCACATATTTCAATATAATGACTTTCTTTAGCAGCAAACACATCTCTTCAGAATTTAATTTTCCACCCAAAGTATCAGATAATGTGGTGGAACAACATAAGACAGCTTCCCCCACACTTAAGCTCAACTAGATTATGCAATTTCACTTCAAGAGTTGGTTGGATAGGGAAAATTGGCTTGTAATGTGGCTTAACCTAACAGGATGTGCATGGATTATAAGGTCTACAAGGATTAAATATTCAAGGTAGACCATTATAAAAAAGGATTCTTTGAAATAGGGGCTTTAATACCAAACAAATGCCTCAATCATTTAAACATAAGTACCTCAAACCCTCAAGTTTTGACAGGAATAGATCAAATTCTGGTTAAATCAAGTATGGTTTGGTTCTCTCAAGAAGTGAGTTGAATGTAAAGAATATGAAAATAATGGTTTAGAAGCCTCACAGTAAAGTGATTTCAAATATAAAGACAGTGATATTGGCATGGGATTCAAAATTCAGCGTACTTTTCATGAAATTACTAAATATTTGAACTTGAAACAAAGTCATTTCAGTATTCATTTAAGCTTAGTTTCAAGGGGAAAATTGTTTCACTTATTGATATGGATTTAAAAATGGTGATGAGAGTCATTTTAGCTCAAAAATTTCAAAAACACAAAGAAAAATGAAAAATAAACAGACAAAATTTGAAAAACGCAATTTTTTTTGGTTTTTTTTTAACAGGAAAGCAATTGAAATTACTAAACTAAAAGGTTCCCTCCCCCACACTTAAAATATTGCATTGTCCTCAATGTGAACCTATGAGATGATATATGCACATGAAATGTAGAATTTTTAAATAGGACAAATAATATAAAAGTGAAAGGGTTAGGAATATCCTGATGTGCTCAAGTGATGATGGGGTCATGCAGTGTGATAAAATCTACTACATCAGTAGGAAGTCCCTCAATGTATCTCTTCAAACGTTGCCCATTGACTGTAGAGCTCCTTCCAGTGTCCTCTTGTGTGATCTCCACTGCACCATAAGGAAAAACATTAGTCATAACATAAGGACCTAACCATCTAGAACGCAACTTACTAGGCATCAGCTTTAGTCGTGAACTATAGAGAAGGACTTTCTCTCCAACATGAAACTCCCTTTGTTGGATCATTTTGTCATGAGATGATTTTGATCTTTCCTTGTAGAGCCTTGAGTTATCATATGATGATAATCTAATCTCCTCAAGCTCTTGAATTTGTAGCTTCCTTTGGATTCCAGCTTGGGCCAAATCCATGTTGCATTTCTTTATAGCCCAATAAGCTCGATGCTCGACTTCCACTGGGAGATGACATGATTTCCCAAAAACAATCCGAAATGGGGAAATACCAATGGGGGTCTTGTATGTTGTTCTATAAGCCCACAATGCATCATCCAAGCGCTTGCTCCAATCCTTCCTATTTGGCTGCACGGTTTTCTCCAAGATTTATTTCAACTCACGATTTGAAACCTCAGCCTGGCCATTTGTTTGGGGGTGGTATGGTGTTGATGTTTTGTGTGTCACCCCATACTTTCGAATGAGGGAAGCAAAATTCCTATTGCAAAAGTGTGTCCCTTGGTCACTGATGATGGCCTTTGGTACTCCAAACCTGCAGAAAATTTGAGCCTTGACAAAATACACTACAACATGAGAATCATCAGTCCTGGTGGCCTTGGCCTCCACCCATTTACTCACATAATCAACAGCAACCAAAATATACAAAAATCCAAATGAACTAGGAAAAGGACCCATAAAATCAATGCCCCATACATCAAAAATCTCACAGAATAGTATGGGTTGTTGGGGCATCTCATGTCTCTTAGAAATGTTCCCAGTGTGTTGGCAACGAGAGCATGACTTACAAAACACATGGGCATCATGGAATAATCTAGACCAATATAATCCAGTGTCCAAAACCTTCCTAGTTGTCCGTTGGGGTCCAAAGTGTCCACCACAAGCAAGTGTATGACAAAAATGCAAAACAGACTCAAACTCATGATCGGGAACACACCTTCTAATGACTTGGTCACTACACATGCGCCATAAGTATGGATCATCCCAAAAATAAAATCTTGACTCACTATTTAATTATTGGACTTGATGTTTCTTTAAATTTGCAAGGATTTCAGAAGCAACAAGGTAGTTAACTAAATCAGCATACCAAGGATGCGTACCTGAGATGGTATAATGATGCTCATCAGGAAAAGTGTCCCGAAGTGGTACCTGGTCCAAGGTGTCATCCTCTAGTGTATGAGTAATCCTACTCATGTGTTCCACCACCAAATTCTCTGACCCCTTCTTTTCCTTTATATCAAGGTCAAACTCTTGAAGAAGTAGCATCCAACGGATAAGTCGTGGCATTGCATCTGGCTTCTTCAGAAGGTACCTCAAAGCTGCATGGTCAAAAAAACAACTACTTTAGAGCCCAATAAATATGAACGGAATTTATCTAAAGCAAATATGACAGCAAGATACTCCTTTTCCATGGTTGTGTAGTTTTATTGGGCTGAATCCAATGTCTTTGATTCATAGTCAATCACATGTGAACGTCCTTCCACCCTCTGAGATAAGACAGCTCCAACCGCGAAGTTGGAGGCGTCACACATAAGCTCAAATGGAAGGTCCCACCGTGGGGGCTGTATGATTGGTGGAGTGGTAAGACACTTCTTCAGCTCATCAAATGATACCCTGCATGAATCATCAAAATTGAAGTCAATATCTTTTTGAAGCAATCGAGATAAGGGTAGAGCGATCTTACTAAAATCTCTGATGAAGCGTCGCAGCATGCCCAAGGAATGATCGAAGATCACGCACACTTGTAGGATATAGGAGGGATGAAATAATGTCTACCTTAGATTTATCAACTTCAATGCCATGTTGTGAGACTATATGACCTAAGACAATTCCCTTTTTGACCATGAAATGAAATTTTTCAAAATTTAAGACCAGATTCTTCTCAATACAACGATGAAACACATCACCCAAACTAGAGATACATTCATCAAATGGGGACCCATAAACTGTAAAATCATCCATAAATACCTCCATGTAGGTCTCAATGAAATCTGAGAAAATACTCACCATGCATCTCTGGAAGGTACCTGGGGCATTGCAAAGTCCAAATGGCATCCTTCGGTAAGAAAAGGTACTGAATGGGCAGGTGAATATTGTCTTCTCCTGGTCCTCTACTACAATGGGAACCTGAAAATAGCAAGAAAATCCATCCAATAAACAATAGTGTGTCTTCCCAGCTAGTCTCTCAAGCATCTGGTCAATGAATGGAAGTGGGAAATGGTCCTTAAGAGTGGATTGATTTAGTTTCCTATAATCGATACACACTCGCCAACTGTTTTGTACTCTCACAGGAACTAACTCATCATTTTTATTTTTTATAACAGTGAAACCAGTTTTCTTTGGTACAACCTGAACAGGGATAACCCATTGTGAGTCAGAAATAGGGTAAATGATACCCGCCTCAAGTAATTTCTCAACATCTTTCTTAACAACTTCTAGGAGGGTGGGATTAAGTCTCCTTTGTGGCTGTCTCACCGGTTTATCCCCATCCTCCAAGAGAATCCTATGCATGAAAATGGAGGGGCTAATACTTAATATGTCTGCCAATGTCCAACCAATTTCCCTAATGTTATCTCTCAAAAGATTCAAAAGTTTTTCTTCATGTTCAAAAGAGAGATTGTTAGCAATTATGACAGGTAATCTATCACCACTGAGCAAGTATGCATATTTGAGATTTGGGGTCAATGGCTTGAGTTCCAATGTAGGTGGGTGATGTATGGATGGAAAAATTGATGCAACAGACATATCTTCACAATGAAAATCAGTATCATAATAAGAATAATCACAATCAGAGAATAAAGCACCAAATCCATCAGCATACTCAATAGCCATGTCATAATCAGAGTTCATATGATCAAAATCAGAATATGATTCCATTTCAAAATCAAATCTTAGAGAGTCTTGTTCCATAAAAACGGGTGTAGAAGTACTCTTAGACATCAAACTAGAACCAATACTCATAATCTCCCTAAGCATAGGACAATCCAATTCCATGATGTTTTTACTTGGTGGTTCAAAATGGGAGATAACAAAAGCAGAATGGTCCTCTGAGGGGTACTTCATGGAATCCATAACATTAAATATCACAACTTCATCCCCAAACTCCATGGAAAGTGTACCCTCATTGACATTTAAGATAGTTTTTTCAGTTTTGAGGAAGGGTCTACCTAAGATAATGGGGGCATGAGAACTTACCTGATCATCCTCCATGTTAAGCACATAGAAGTCTGATGGAAAGATCATGTCTCTTACCCTAACAAGTACATCCTCAAGAACTCCCGCTGGATATGCCGTAGCTCTATTCGTCAATTGCACCACTACTCTTGTTGGCTTCAACTCACCAACCTGCAAGGAAGAGAATACAGAGTGAGGCATCACATTTATTGAAGCTCCTAAATCACAAAGAGCATCAGAGAAGTGAAACTCCCCTATGGTACATGGGATGGTGAATGTCCCGGGATCCTTGTACTTTGTTGGCATTTCTATAGTTGGTGTAATGAGTGCCGAGACATTCCTTCCAATGTTTATCCTCTCATTTCCTTTGATCCCTCTTTGATTGGTACAAAGTTCTTTTAAGAATTTCGCATACCTTGGAATTTGCTTAATGGCTTCAAGTAGAGGAATGTTGATCTCCACACGCTTGAATGTGTCCAAAACCTCCTTTTGCATTGCTTCTTCAGCCATATTATTGGTTTAAACAACCCTGTTTGGAAAAGGAAGGGGTTTAGGAGGTACATCATCAATCTTTTTCTTACCTTTATCTTTCTCCTTGGATTGCTCATCAGTTGGTATGGAATGAGGCTTCTCTAGAGTAGAGGTGAATCCCGGTGGAATGGTAGATCCAGATGTATCATTCATTTGCTTCCCACTTCTCAATGTGATGGCACTAACATTCCCCTTTGGATTTGGAGTGGGTTGGGAAGGTAGATTTCCATAATTCTTACTCACAAGTTCATGGAGGGCGGTGGCAATCTGACTCATTTGAGTCTTCAACTCTCTCAGCTCCGAACCTTGACTCTTCAGCTCATTCTGTTGATTAAGAACAATTTTTTTCAAAAGATCATCATGGTTAGAGTATACCTTGTGTTGGATATTCCCTTGTTGCTGACTCGTTGATGTTTGAGCTTCGAATCTCCTTTGGGGTTATTGGAAACCCTGTTGGTAAGGTGGAGGCTACTGGAAGTTTGGTTGAAAAGGGGGCCTTTGTTGTTTTCCAAAGCCATACCTCATGTCTGACTGATCTTTCCACCCTTGGTTGTATACTGTATCAAACTTCTTTTGAGTATATGGTTGTTGTTGTTGCTGCTGAAATGGTCTCCCAAGGAACACTGTTGCACAATCTTCTGTCTCTTGTAGTTGTGGGCAATAGTCAGTTGGGTGGCTTGTCTCAGTGCAAATGCCACATGGCCTTAAAGGAGGGGGTTGGGATGTCTTTTGAGCCAATACAATCTGCCTCACCATAGTGGTCAATTCTTTCAACTTAGTATCAATCAAATGACTTTCAAGAGAAGAAGGACTTACCTGATGTACTCCCCTGACATGTGGTGCACCTCTATCACCAAATTGTTGGGAGTTTTGGGCCATCTTGTCGATCAACGCACGTGCGGCTACTGGTGTCTTGTCCACCAATGCTCCTCCAGCTACAGCATCCACCATGCTCCTCTCCATGGGTGTGAGTCCTTCAAAGAAGTACTGGATGAGTAGTTTCTCACTGATTAGGTGATGTGGGCAGCTTGCACACAACTTCTTGAATCGCTCCCAGTACTCATACATTGACTCCCCTTATGCTTGCTTGATCCCTGATATCTAATTTTGAATGGATGTGGTCCTTGATGCTGGAAAAAATCTTTGCAAGAAAAGACATTTCAAATCATTCCAACATGTTACATCTTCAGGTTGCAAGTAATACATCAAATCTTTTGCAGCTCCATCATGTGAGAATGGGAATGATCTTAATTTGATTTGATCCTTAGAAACATTTCTTGGTTTAAGGGTTGAGAAAAACACATTAAATTATTTAAAATTTTTATTGGGATCCTCACCAGAGAGGCCGCGAAACTTTGGAAGTAAGTGAATTAACCAAGATTTTAGTTCAAAGTCCGATTCGAGATTTGGGTATGCAATACAATTTGGTTGATAGTTAACATCAGGTGCAGCCAATTCTCAAATGGTTATATTAAGTTCATTTCCACTGTTTTCAGCCATTGGTTCCTCTTTTATGTTTGAATTTGAATAGCTTCCAATTTCAATGTTTCCAGAAGAGAGGAATTCACCAACTGGTTGAATATTGAAACTTCCTGTAGACTGAGAATTTCTGATTCGATCCCTAAGGCTACGTTCAATCTCAGGGTCAAGATCTAAGAGATCTTCATGATTAGTTCATGTCATAGATAAAATTAAAATGAAAATAAAGAAGGTGGACCATAGTAAAATAAAAATGAGAAGTTTGAGTTGATGGTCCAAAAAGAAGTAGAAGAAAATAAAAGAAGAGGAAGAAAAATCAGATTGGGTAAAGAAGGAATAAAGAAGAGAGGAAGAGAATAAAATGTAAAATAAAATAAATACCTATAATTGGTTGAAATAATTACTTGCCTCCCCGGAAACGGTGCCAATTTGAAAGAGCGCTGTCATGGGCGCCCTCAAATGATTAGTGTAATTTGGGGTACTTAGGTGTAGCAGAGTGGCTGACCAAGGTCGTCTCTCAAAGGAGGAAGTGAATTTAACAACTTATTAGAGGTATTCTAAAAATAAAATAAAAGATAATAAAATAACTACTTGAAAGGATGGGGGTGGTTTTTTTATAGTTTATGAACCTAGAAGAAGTTTGCTGGAAGAAGATTGCATTTTTTTTGTTTTTAATTTTGAAATGAAGTTTCGATTAGAATGAAACAACAAGAAGATGTTTTTTTTTAGAAATCTATTTTAAAAGGCATAATCGATCTAAATATACCTATTCAATAATTTATTAATCATTATCATTTAAATTAATATTCACTTAATTATGATCCCTTAATTTGTTAAATCCCGAACCCTACGATAATTAACTTTACCACAAAGATGAAGTGAATTTAACCTTAGGCTAACTTCGGAACATGCAATCGCAACACCCTGCTTTGATTGATTCTCTAAGATTAGCTTATGGTCAGTGGTAAATTAAGTCATATAACCACTCTAGAAATGAGGATTAATTGAGTTTAGGGATTATATTTGAACTCTACAAATTGATCCCGTGTGGTTTTGAATTACCAGTTAAGGTTGCGCACTCACAGTTCACACAATTCCCGACCTCGCGTGTTTTGTGTTAACAATTCAATTTCTTGCTTAGTTTCATTTAAATTAAAAACTAAATTAATGGATCATGTTTATTGAATTAAATTATATCATTGATTCAAAATAAAATAACGAAGAAGTTGAGAGGTCGACCGATTACTAAAAAGAACTACTCTTCCATGGGTGGCGTAATCATCGTAGAAGCGTTTGGCATGTGCAAAGGTTTATAATGGGTATAACCCAATAACGCTTCTACTCAAGAATTACAGCCCAAAGAGGAATATTAAGATAAGAATAAATTTAAACAAAACAGAAGAAAAGAGAAGAAATAAAATAAGAACAAAGAAGTTTATTACACAAATGAAAACATTACAAAATGAAGAAGAGAAGGAGGCTTCGATGAGGGGATCCTTGCTTCAAGAGCTACCCCTCTTACAATGGTTGGATAATTTGGGTGAAACAAATTCTCCTCTGCCTCCAATCTCCCAATGCACCTCCCAACCCCTCCAAATGAGAAAAACTTCAATTTATAGAGGGGAGGGGAGGAGAGGTTACAAGTGGTTTCAAGTGTGAATGTGGAAATTCAGCCAAATATTTTAATGAAATTGCACCGCCCGTTGGACCACCAAAACGCGTGAATTGGCCGGCATTCTAGAAGGATCAAATGTGAGGATATGCGTTCTCTATCTGCTATCCAAATTTGGGCTAAATCCAGTCCCATATGAAGGAGTTATGGCCGAAATACATAAGCTTTTCCATTCTGGAGATCCCAGCCCAACCTTGACTTCATGGACCAATTTCAACAACCAAATGAACTCTTTCGCTCTAGTGTCCTGAATAAACGTTGTAGATAATTAAGTTAGGCACACTTTTACAAAATTTCAAATTCAAATAATAAATATAAAAATATTTATCTTCGAAATACTACAGTGAACTATAAAGGGTAAAACTGGAATTTTCATCAAATATTCAAATGAATGATCTAATCCCAAATACATTCTAATTAAACATATTTAACACAATGTGAGGAAATTATATCATTTATTATCAATAAAATATTCAATAAAATAGTTTTTTATCAGTATATTCCATCATTGTTGGAGTTTACAACATTTTTGTATAGAAGGATTATATCCAGTATTCTTTAAGGAATAAGGGAGAATGAAAGTAATCAATAAGGTTTTATGGTAATTCATGATGTTGCGGTGTTTTAAAGGAATAAATGATGAAGGTTTTCACTTGTTATTACTTTTCAAGACGTATCAACATTGTATTTACCTTCCTTATATATTTTGGACTATGAGTTTGGACAAAAGTATTTTAGATAAGTCTAAAAGTTGGTTTGGATTATTTTTGAAATTGGATACTATTGTTAAGGTTATTTTTGGATTTATATAAAAAGAAAAACACACAGACTGTGTGACAACCTGTCGCGTCGGACAAGTATGTGGGATTCGAACCCAAAACCATAGCATGATTGGGATTTATCACCTACCACTGGACTATGTGAAGTCCATGGATTGTATAATTTAGTTTTTTTAAGGGTCTGATAGGTGAATTATAAATTCATTTTTTTAATCTTATATGAATCAGATAAATTGAATATTTTTTTTAGTTCTACTATCTCTTAGATTGAAAGATGAGATTGTGGTAGAAATTAGTTAAAGGATAATACTCTTTTTGGAAAGTTTATTTTTTTCCTTCTCTTATTCTATGAAAAAATTAATTCTTAAAAATTTGGAAAGGAATCTTAAAACTAAAAATACATTATCCTAATAGCTTATCTTTTGTTGAACCGATGATATTTTAAATCATCATATATTGATGGCTTTGAGGACCACAATTCTACAATTGTTTCTGACTGATATAAGGACCCATCCTTAAACATCACTTATTATTGAATTAAATTAATAATTCACATAGAGGATCTTTTTAGGTTTAGAGTTTTAGAGAATTAGATCATAAATCATGCATTACATTCCTCATTTAAACAAAGTGGTTACATAAAAGATAGTATTCATTTTTTCCCATCGACGTAAACATATTAAAAACAAAACATGGATTCCTTAATGACACTTCCTTGACCCTATCATCACATTATGTACCTTTCCCTTGACCTGTGAAAAACATTTCAAAAACATGGGATGAGTATAAAAAGCTCAATAAGGGATTTAAAAGTACGAAATGAAAACATTAGTCCATGTATGAAATCATACAATACTCATAAAACATAATCACTTTAACATACCTCATCAAATAAATCATAGAAATCATAAGACATAAAGGTAACTTGAGGCATTCATAACATTCTTACGTTGGGAGTAACCCTCTTGGTTATGTTTGGAATACCCATCACAGTATATTCCCTAAATCTATTCGGAGAAACCTTAATGTTTAACTCCTTCGTGTTACCCAATGCATTGTAGAGCTATATCGGGCTCACCCGCCCTTAGTTTATCACGGAACCACCCGTCTTCATAATAATGCCCAAGAACCATAACATTATCATATCACATAAAACATGCATAAAGGAAACATAACATTTCCACTTTTCAATCACAAGATATCAATACAACACATTGATATAAAAACATTATGAAAACCATTTTCAATAACAAAATAAAAGAAAAGTAAAACATGGTATTTATTTTTCATTTAAAAAAAGGTATGGCTTGTAGAGGAAGCTAAAACTCAAATAATGGTCATGACGGTGGAGAAGTTGTTGACGCCGCATACGTACGACAAAAACATTCGCTTTTATCGTTTAGTAAAATGATTCGTATAAGAAAGATTCCTTTTTAATAATCGTAAAAGTCAAAGGGGTTTATACACCATATAAAGGAATGTTGTGTATAAAACAAGATATGCCTCAAAGAAAGGAGATTGAGACGGATTCCCTTACAAAGACAGTATCCTTGGATTAAGGATAAATCAATTACATAATTATGTGTGACAAACGAATACACAAAATATAAGTGGATATTAAGTGTAAAAAAATCAGAGGTTATTCACACATATTCATAGAATGACATATTCAAGGAGTGCAAGTTTATCCCAAAGAATCAAAATTGGGTTAAGAAGTTCCCTTGCAAAAATTCGACAGCCCAACGGCGTCACTTCAAAATTCTGAAAATGAGTTTATGAGAGATAAAAAGGGTATCTCATCACTTGGACATAAAATTTACATCAATAAGAACATATCACAACATAAATATATGTAAATTAAAAGACCCAACAAAAAAAGTCTTTTAAAAAGAGGAGGGTGAAAGGTTCCCTTACCGATTTGGGTATCTTTCGAAACATACACCCCATGAAAGAAGGACAATACAACATTGATGTAAATACTCATAAACGAAATTATATTACACAAAGAGTAGAATAATGGGCATTATATATAACACTCAATGGGAATGGTGGAAAACGTAGCATAAATCTCACGGTAATAAAAGTGAGATGAAAAATCCCTTACGAAAACTCTGCAGCCTAATGGCGCCACTAAAAACTTCCAAAAATGGATTGAATATATCAAATAGGGTCTCTAATCATATTAACATAAAATTTAAATCAATAGGAATATAAAATAACATCCCCCAACATAACAAATAGGGGCATAAAATATGTTACATAAAGGAGAGTACTTAAAAAGAAAGAGAGAGGTTGGATCTCTTACGAAAATTCGGTAGCCTTACGGCGCCACTCAAAACTTCCAAAATTGATTGATGAGAGAAAGTAGGGTATCTAATCATATGAACATAAAAATTACAGTAAGATTAATATAAAATAACATCCCAATCATAATAAAGATGAGCTTAAAATTAATGACATAAAAGAGTGTACTTAAAAAGAAAGAGAGGGGTAGGATCCCTTACCTCGGGTCCGACTTGACTCGATCGTTCTTTAACCTCCTGAATAATAAAATTGAGTTAATTTATACTTGCTTAAGAACATTTTTAAAGTTAATTATTCCTTTAATATCACTTATAACCATGTTATTGATACTATGTAATTATTTAAGTTAATAATGGTCGTTTTGTCGATCATTGCTACTTGAGTCAGAAATAAACTCTTTATAATTACAAGTTTGTTCATGGGGTAAAATATCCTTTATATACAGAATTATATTCTTTATTTATATATCATATATATCATAAATATCCATTATATACATGCATTTATAATATTACATAACATTTAGAGGTAAGAAATGAAATGCACCGTTCATGGAGACGGTAAGCCGTACGTACGCATGAACGCTACTTCCATTTCTATTTCATATTTAATGGAATTAAAACATAATGATACATAACAGTATTATAATTCCAGTATGGTATCATATATAATATCAGTAAATATATCCTTTATACATACAACATATGGTATTAACGAACCAAATCACTTTGAGGGGGCGGTAGTCCGCACATCCTAAAATGAAGATATCGCGTTTATCCATAATGGAAACCATAAAGGTATGCCATAAATGAAAAATACAGAAGCTTAAGGAAAACATAAACATATAATATATCATATATAAATATAGTGACATCTTAATGGCCACCTTTTAAGGTGTTAAAATAATATTGAACAATCATCATTTCGTGAGGCAGAAATTCACCATCCACAGAAACTGTATATTCTTTAACCATTAGATGTAGGTTTGTGTAAGTGTAGATTGAATAATTCTTATAACAAAATACTAGAATATTTAAGATACTATATTGGTTACAAAAAAATGAATAAAAAGAGTTTAGGGGGTTGGATAATCAAAATAATACAAAATAACACAAGTGTAGACATTACCTTAAAATCGGGTAACTCCTCTTGGTTTGAACCAAAAGGGTTTCATGAAGAGAATTCTGCCAAATGTGAGGCTTCTAGGATGAGGAGAGGGCTGTGGAGAGACAAACTTATCAGAGCATGGCCCAACCGAAGGCTTTAGAGGTGTGGGTAAGGAGGTAGAGTTGGGGGCCTTTTATAAGAGAAGAGGAGGGGCACTCTTGGAAAGGTATAAAATGTTACTTTATTTTCAAATGTGTTTCAGATTTTAAAGGTCCCACATTGATTTATTTTGAGGATAAGGTGATAATAGTTCGAAATCCACCCATCAAATATGTTTTTGACATGTTTTGGTCTTATATGTTACATTATCTTTTCATTTTATTTAAATCGTTAAATAATGAGGTAATCGCTGCATCATCATGATGTCATAAATAATTAAATTTATTTAATGTCTAAAAATTATAAAAAAAAATACTATGATGTAGGAAATAGTTTTAGAATTAAAATTAATATTTATAGTAAAAAATATTACTTGTATAACCCCATTTAAAAATTATTTTAGTAAAACAATACATGTTTGTGTCATTTTTACTTTTTCTTTAAATAAAAGGCATTAATGTCATTATCATACCCAAGTGGCTCCATGGGGTCCCAAAAATCGACCCATGGGTTGTATTGGTCGACCATGACTCATCCAATGGGGTTAGGACAAGTGTCAAGGTCATTTCATAATATTAAAACATTATTTTTACCTTAAATTACACTAATTACCTCTAATCGCGATTAAAAGCTTAAAAGTTACTATTCACCAAAAAATTATTTTAATCCCATTGAACCACATTATACATCCTAATGAAAACCTTGTATGTCGGATTTTTTAAATTCAAAACACAGAGGTGGTAAAATTTCATTTAAACGAAAAATCAGTTTTTTAAGTACCACTTTGTGGTTTCACTATTCATAAAAATTCATATTTTTCAGAAAAATACGAAAAATTCACCCTAAGCTAAATTTGATATTCTGAATTCAAAAATGATGTCTATTTTACAAAATTCAAAACATATAAGTTACATTAATTAATTTAATAATTAATTCCCGCTGTCAGAACAAATAGCGTGTTTTTATGAAATAATATATATAAAAAGATTGACACTAGTTTAAGTCCAATTTCAAAGTGAAATTAATTCCAATGACCACTATTGGATTAAATGGTAAAAATATATTCTAATTTAACTTTAAACCCAATTCAAAATATAATCTAATCATATAAATAAATTAAATTAAAAAGAGGTTTTGAATTAAAATACAACATTTTTCACTATTCATTAAAAAATGAACTTTATCAAAAAAATACCAAAAATTTACAAAAAGTAAATTTTGATGTCCTGATTCTAAATAAGAATTTTATTTTGTCAAATATAACACATAAAATTGTCAAAATTGGATTTAAAAGAGGTTCACCATTAAAAGGCGGTTAATCGACCCTTTAAAGAATATTAGAATGTTTACGCTTAAAATTGGATTCATTCGCATTTTTAATCCTCTAACATTTATTGTAAAAAGTAAAAATATTTGACAAACATATATAATTATTTTGTAGTTTGTTCTGTTCATTCCCTCCATTACAACGGCTAGGCATTAACTATTATAATATTATTATATTATTAGTATGCAACGTAAGATTTCAAAGAAACTCGGTGTTGCGTATTGGGTACGCCATCGAGCATAGCATTCCCTTTAAAGTAGTATTAACATTTTATTCACAAATATTGATAAACATTTGAATGTAGTATTATTTATTTACTTGGGATGTTACATCCTTCCCCCCTTTTGAGAATTGCGTCCGCGCAATTTCAAAATTGGGCTTGGAAACTTCATTGAAAGTCCCACATCGGAACAAGAGTCAGTAAAACTATCACTTTAAAGAAATGGGAGAGAAGTAAAAAGGTCACCCGAGTTAACCCATACTAGGATTCCAAGTACGAAAATATGTATATAGAGGAAAAAACAAAGGTTCATGTTCTGATGGAGAGTGATAGTAAACATGTATAAGAGAAAGTTAACCATAAGAAAATCACAAACTTGTGGTGTGTTAAACGGTATTCGATTCCATTGTAGGAAAAGTTAATAGACAACATTTTTTTAAGTTACTTTTCATTGAGGAATTTATTTTTGATCTTAAGGAAACATAATTACTTATCATGTTGACTTTCAACATTTACTATATTTCTTACACAAACTCAAACTTTCCCCAAATGACGAGTATTTAGGAAGACTTGTTCGCATTAAGATTACTATAATCAACTTCTTGAGAATCACCTAATCCAAAAAAGAGAACTATATATTTTCCATGTCTTTAGATATCAACCAAAACCAAACCAAAAAGTTTAGTATGAGATCAGATAATACCCAAAAAGGATATTTTTTTACAAAAAAGATAAAATTACTCCTAATATCCAAAATTTGTCAAACAAAACCCAAAGCTCAACAAAGACCATTCAATAAACATTTATCCATAAAATTCTTCAAAGTAGACCTAACTAAGATTGAAACCCAAAAATTTGAAGGATTTAATCACATAGTCTCCCAAGGTACAAATTAACATTTATCTCCAAATAACATCAGTTTCTCTTAAAGTCTCATACTAAAAAGTAATTAACTGAATCACATATCCTCCATGATAGGTTAATAATTTCTATAGATAACCCAAAATCAACTTACTCTTGATTCATAAAATCATATAACTAAAAAAATTAGTCAAACTAACCAGGGACTTCACGTAGTCCAGTGGCAGGCGATAAATACCAGTCGCACTTTGGTTGTGGGTTCGATTCCCGCAGCTTTGTCCGACGCGACGGGTTGTCACACGGTCTGCGTGTTATCCTTTTTCCAAAACTATATAATTCTTAAAACATTCCCCAAAACGAGATAAAATATTCAAAAATAACAATAGCATAATTTAACCTCAAGTTTATCTCATGTCATTCATATTCCATCATAATGTATAGTAACACATAATTACCTCAAAAGTAAGGATCATATAAACCCTAATGGTTACCTTTATAATTATTACCTGAACTTCCATGTCAAGTTGGTTCTCTCGTACATAATGCATTAGAGAACTCACCAAGGTTCAAGTGGTTGATCATGACTCCTAATAGTTTGTTTAGAATAACCACGATATTTCTCATTGAATGCCCCATTTCATTCAGTCTCTTAATCAGAGAACCACCACTGTTTCCTTCAAACCCTTTGTCACTTTTGTGCCTCCAAGATCCATCCATTTACTAAAACCAGAAAGGTCAGTGTGAGTATATCAATAAAATAATCATATAATAAAGAGGAAGATAAACACCAAGATATACTTATCCAAGTTATCACAAACTCATTCTAACTTTCAAAAAAAACAATGACTCCATCTAATATACTAACCATTGTGGTTATACACAACTTGTCACTTTTTCTTAAAAAACACTCTAAACTCTAAAGTTATCTAAACCAACCTTTGATACCAACTATAAGGACCCAGCCTTAAACATTACTTATTATTGAATTAAATGAATAATTCACATAGAGATCTTTTCAGGTTTAGAGTTTCAGAGAATTAGATCATAAATCATGCATTACATTCCACATTTAAACAAAGTGGTTAAATAAAAGATAGTATTAATTTTTTCCCATCGACGTAAACATATTTAAAACAAAACATGGATTCCTTCATGACACTTCCTTGACCCTATCATCACATCATTTACCTTTCCCTTGACCTATGAAAAACTTTTAAAGAACATGGGATGAGCATAAAAAGCTCAATAAGGGATGTAAAAGTACGAAATGAAAACATTAGTCCATGTATGAAATCATATATTACTCATAAAACATAATCACATTATCATACCCCATGAAATAAATCATAGAAATCATAAGACATAAATGTAACTTGAGGCATTCATAACATTCTTACGTTGGGAGTAACCCTCTTGGTTACGTTTGGAATACCCATCACAGTATATTCCCTAAATCTCTTCAGAGAAACCTTAATGCTTAACTCCTTCGCGTTACCCAATTCATTGGAGAGCTATATCGGTCTCACCGACCCATAGTTTATCACAGAACCACCCGTCTTCATTATAATGCCCAAGAACCATAACATAATCTTATCACATAAAACATGCATAAAGGAAACATAACATTTCCACTTTTCAATCACAAGATATAAATACAACACATTGATATAAAAATATTTTGAAGACCATTTTCAATACCAAAATAAAATAAAAGTAAAACATGGTATTTATTTTTCATTTAAAAAAAAGGTATGGCTTGTAGAGGAAGCTAAAACTCAAATAATGGTCACGGCGGCGGAGAAGTCGTTGACGCCGCATGCGTACGACAAAAACATTCACTTTTTCCATTTAGTAAAACGCTTCGTATAAAAAAGATTCCATTTGAATAATCATAAAATTAAAAGGGGTTTATATATCGTATAAAAGAAAGTTGAGTATAAAACAAGATATGCCTCAAATGAAGGAGATTGAGACAGATTCCCTTACAAAGACGGTATCCTTGGATTAAGGATAAATCAATTAAATAATTATGTGTGACAAACTAATACACCAAATATAAGTGGATATTAAGTGTAAAACAATAAGATGATATTCAAACATATTCATTGAACAACATATTCAAGGAGTGTAAGTTCATCCCAAAGAATCAAAATTGGGTTAAGAAGTTCCCTTGCAAAAATTCGACAGCCTAACGGCGTCACTTCAAAATTCAGAAAATGAGTTTATGAGAGATAAAAATGGTATCTCATCACTTGGACATAAAATTTACATCAATAATAACTTATCCCAATATAACAATATGTATATTAAAAGACCCAACAAAAGAAGTCTTTTAAGAAGAGGAGGGTGAAAGGTTCCCTTACCGACTTGGGTATCTTTCGAAACATACACCCCATGAAAGAAAGACAATACAACATTGATTTAAATACTCATAAACGAAATTATATTACACAAAGAGTAGAATAATGGGCAGTATATATACCACTCAACAGGAATGGTGGAAAATGTAGCATAAATTTCACGGGAATAAAAGTGAGATGAAAAATCCTTTACGAAAACTCTGCAGCCTAATGGCGCCACTTAAAACTTCCAAAAATGGATTGATTAGATCAAATAGGGTCTCTAATAATATTAACCTAAATTGTACATAAAGAGTAATATAAAAGAACATCCCCCAACATAACAAATAGGAGCTTAAAATAAGTTACATAAAGGAGAGTACTTAAAAAGAAAGAGAGAGGTTGGATCTCTTATGAAAATTCGGCAGCCTAATGGCGCCACTCAAAACATCCAAAATTGATTGATGAGAGAAATTAGGGTATCTCATCATATGAACATAAAAAGTAAAATAAGATTAATATAAAAGAAAATCCCAATCATAAGAAATATGAGCATAAAAGGAATGACATAAAAGAGTGTACTTAAAAAGAAAGAGAGGGGCAGGATCCCTTACCTCGGGTCCGACTTGACTCGATCGTTCTTTAACCTCCTGAATAATAAACTTTAGTTAATTTATACTTACCTAAGAACCTTTTTCATGTTCATTATTAATTTTATATCACTTATTACAATGTTATTAACACTATTTAATTATTTAAGTTAATAATGTTCGTTTTGTCGATCATTGTTACTTGAGTCAGAAATAAACTCTTTATAATTAGAAGTTTGTTCATGGGGAAAAATATCCATTATATACAGAATTATATTCATTATTTATATATCATATATATCATATATATCCATTATATATATGCATTTATAATATTACATAACATTTAGAGGTAAGAAATGAAATGTACCGTTCATGGAGATGGTAAGCCGTACGTACGCATGAACGCTACTTCCATTTCTATTTCATATTTAATGGAATTAAAACATAATGATACATAATAGTATTATAATTCCAGTATGTTATCATATATAATATCATTAAATATATCCTATATACGTACCACATATGGCATTAACGAACCAAATCACTTTGAGGGGCGATAGTCCGCACTTCCTAAAATGAAGATATCGCGTTTACCCATAATGGAAACCATAAAGATATGCCATAAATGAAAAATACAGAAGCTTAAGAAAAACATAAACATATTATATATCATATATAAATATAGTTACATCTTAATGGCCACCTTTGAAGGTGTTAAAAGAATATTGAACAATCATCGTTTCGTGAGGAAGAAATTCATCATCCACAGAAACAGTATGTTCATTAACCATTAGATGTAGGTGTGTGTAAGTGTAGCTAGAATAATTCGTATAACAACATACTAGTATATTGAATATACTGGAGTTGTTACAAAATAAATGAATAAAAAGTGTTTAGGGGTTGGAGAATCAAAATAATACAAAAGAACACCAGAGTAGACATTACCTTAAAATCAGGTAACTCCTCTTGGTTTGAACCAAAAGGGTTTCATGAAGAGAATTATGCCAAAGGTGAGGCTTATAAGATGAGTAGAGGGATGTGGAGAGACAAAATGATCATATATTGGCCTAACCAAAGGCTTTAGAGGTGTGAGTAAGGAGGTAGAGGTGGGGGCCTTTTATAAGAGGAGAGGAGGGGAACTCTTGGAAAGGTATAAAATGTTACGTTATTTTCAAATGTGTTTCGGATTTTAAAGGTCCCACATTTATTTATTTAGAGGATAAGTTTATAAGAGTTCTAAATCCACCCATCCAATATGTTTTTTACATGTGTTGGTCTTAAAGTTTACATTATCTTTTCATTTTATTTAAATCGTTAAATAATGAGGTTATCGCTGCATCATCATGATGTCATAAATAATTTAATTTATTTAATGTCTAAAAATTTTAAAAAAATTCAATGATGTATGAAATCTTTTTATCATCCCACTGACTATTTATAGTCAAAAATATGACTTGTATAACCCCATGTAAAAATTATTTTAGTAAAACAATACATGTTTGTGTCATTTTTACTTTTACTTTAAATAAAAGGCATTAATGTCATTATCTTACCCAAGTGGATCCATGGGGTCCCAAAAATAGACTCATGGGTTTTATTGGTCGGAAATTACTCATCCAATAGGGTTAGGACAAGTTTCAAGGTCATTTTATAATATTAAAACATTATTTTTACCTTAAATTACACTAATTACCTCTAATCGTGATTAAAAGCTTAAAAGTTACTATTCACAAAAAAATTATTTTAATCCCATTGAACCACATTTTACTTCCTAATGAAAACCATGTATGTCGGATTTTTGAAATTCAAAACACAGAGGTGGTAAAATTTCATTTAAACGAAAATTCAGTTTTTTAAGTACCACTTAGTGGTTTCACTATTCATAAAAAATTCATGTTTTTCAAAAAAATACCAAAAATTCACCCTAAGCTATATTTGATATTCTGAATTCAAAAATGATGTCCATTTTACAAAATTCAAAACATATAAGTTACATTAATTAATTTAATAATTAATTCCTGCTGTCAGAACAAATAGCGTGTTTTTATGAAACAATATATATCAAAAGATTGGCACTAGTTTAAGTCCAATTTCAAAGTGAAATTAATTCCAATGACCACTATTGAATTAAATGGTCAAAATATATTCTAATTTAACTTTAAAACCAATTCAAAAGATAATCTAATCATATAAATAAATTTGATTAAAAAGAGGTTTTGAATTAAAATACAACATTTTTCCCTATTCATTAAAAATGAACTTTATCGAAAAATTACTAAAAATTTACACAAAGTAAATTTTGATGTCTCGATTCTAAAGAGGAATTTTATTTTTTCAAATATAACACATAAAATTTTCAAAAATAGGATTTGAAATAGATTCTCCATTAAAAGTCGGTTAATTGACCCTTTAAAGAATATTAGAATGTTTACGCTTAAAATTGGATTCATTCGCATTTTTAATCCTCTAACATTTATTGTAAAAAGTAAAAATATTTGACAAACATATATAATTATTTTGTAGTCAGTTCTGTTCATTTCCTCCATTACAACGGCTAGGCGTTAACTATTATAATATTATTATATTATTAGTGTGCAACGTAAGATTTCAAAGAAACTCGTTGTTGCGTATTGGGTACACCATCGAGGATAGCATTCCCTTTAAAGTAGTATTAAAATTTTATTCACAAATATTGATAAACATTAGAATGTTGTATTTTTTATTTACCTGGGATGTTACAACTGATGACCTCAATCAGTACCTATATATATTTACGTTTTCCCTCCAAATACGCATCTCTAATTGCTACCAATTTTCTCCTAACCGAGATTATAATTTGTTGGTGACTTTTTCATTACCCTTTTCCTCTTATTAAGACTAAATATTATTAACCCAACTTCTGATGTGGGTTTTCCCATGAATTTATTTTATATTTTAAACCGTTTATTTTCTAAGAACAATTTCAAATTGTGAGGACGCAATTTATTGAAGGAGGGAAGAATGTAACACCCAAATATTTCATAGTATGATATTTCTTCAAAGTAACTCAATAACTTTCACTACACGCAACATTGAGTTCAAGTGCACCACGACTTACCAAACTAGCTGTTCCAAAGCGGTTGTGAATAGTAATAACTGAATTTTTAACATTATATAATCCTTAAAATTTTATAATCCATATTATTAGTTTCTTAGACATAATGAAAGAACAAATTCAATTTTTTAGATAAAGGAAGTATTTTTTAGAAAATGAAATTTTATCGCCTTTTGAGGGTGAACCCTTTTTAAATCCAATATTTGAAACTTTTATATATTTAATTCGACAAAATAAACTTCTTATTTAGAATCGGGAGATACAATTTTAGTTTTGATAAATTTTTGGTATTTTTCTGATAACGTTCATATTTTGGTAAATAGTGAAAAATAATGAATTTTAATTAAAAACATCTTTTTTAATCAAAATTATTTTTAGTGTTAAATTAAACATTTTAATGGTTTGGAAGTATAAAAAGATTATAATTTTACCATTTAATCTAATACTAGTCATTATAAGTAATTTCACTTTGAAATTGGACATAAACAAGTGTCAGTCTTTTGATAGTTATTATTTCTTAAAAATACGCCTTTTGGTTTTGACAAAAAAAATTAATTTTAAATTAATAAATGAAACCTTTATGTTTTGAATTTGGTAAAATAGACTTAATTTTTCAATTCTTAATATCTAAATTATCTTAGGGTGAATTTTCAGTATTTTTCTGAAAACGTTCAATTTTTGATGAATAGTGAAACACACTTAGTTATAGTTTAAAACCGAATAATTATTTAAATAATTATTTATTTTATTTAAAATTTAATTATTTCAAAATAAATACATAATACATATATATGTTCAATGTAATTCATTGGATTCAGTTTCTAATAATTTTAGATATATAAAAATTTTATTGAACATTTCACCGTCTTTTAACCACCTCCAAGGAGAATTTTCAAATTCACATAAAACATAATTTTTCTGCTTCTGTGAGTTGAATTTAGAAAATACAAGATTCAATGTAAATATAAAGGAGTAAAATGTAGTTTAATAAGATAAAGATAATTTTTTTTGTGAATAGTAACTTTTGACTTTTATTTACCGCGGTTAAAAGAAAATAGGGTAATTTAAGGTAAAAATAATATTTTAATAATTCAAAATTACCATAAACCATATCCTAACCATATTTTATGATTATGGGCCGACCATGGGCATCCTTGGGTCGATTTTGGGACCCCATGGAGCCACTTATGAATGATAATGACACTTTAGATTAAATAATTTAAAGTAATGGAAAAATTTACAAAAACAAAAAACTTTTAGTAATTAATTTTTATATTGTGTTATATAAGTACTATTTTTTACTATAAATATTCATTAGAAAGATAATATTACTTACTAAATAATGGTATTTTATTTATAATTTTTATACATTAAATAATTATTTTTATTTATGACACAATGATGATGCAATAATTACCTTATTAATGAATGAATCAAATAAATTGTATTATAAATATTAAAATAAATATAATTTCAAAATTTTTATGACATACAAAAATTTTATAGGTTAATATGACATGTTAGGTATGATTCAATGTATCTTTTTAGAAGTAATCAAGTTGTGATGACTTTCAAAAAATAAAATACCAAATATTGTCAAAATTGACATAAATTAATATTTAAAAACAATACTATATTATTGGTTGATATAATATTCCTAAAGATCTAACGTTCTGTAAAAGGACTTATATGATGATAAGTTTGTCATTAATTAACCGCTTGGGGTTCTCTTGGCATTTTATTGTATGTTTATTAACCAGATAATATAAAAATACAAAGAGACATGGTAAATGTCAAACTAATTAACTAAGAGTTAAATCAAAAATATAAGGTTAATATAGTGACCCAAACCTATCTAAAACCTATTGGTTGAGTGTATTTCTACCCATCCCCACCTTATCATCGAAATAAATCATTTTGGATCCATTAGATCCCGAATTTGAATTTATTATAAAATAATATTTTATGTTTTTCCTAAGGTGCCCCTCACCCCTCTTATAAAAGGTCACTCACCCTTCACTCAAATTCATACCATCAATGGATTTTGGTTCGGCCACCCCTGCCCAAATATCCTCTCAAATTCCCTCACTTCATCCTAGAGGCCTTCCTTTAGTCACAAAGCCAACCTAAGTATCCCATTTTGATCAAATCAAAAGGACGAACCTAAAGAAGATGTAATAATTTCACCACCCTCTTTCAAGTTCACTCTTCTTCCACTTCCTCTTTATTTATTGTTTCCATTATAAAATGATATCTACAGTCTCTTATATATATTGTTATTTTATTATAAATATGGTACAACCATATTAATTATTCTGTCCATCATTTGAATGACATGTCACCATACGTGCGTATGTACGGCTTATCGTCTCCACATCGTGGGGTAATTGTTATTCAATACCTTATTATTTGGATGGGTATAATAATGATTTGTAATTGATGTAAATTATAAATATAACATGATAATGATTTTTTATATATGATATACCATTCAATTATAGATTATTTTAATATCCAAAGAATGATATTGTTTCGTGTGCGTACGTACGGATTACTGTCTCCACGAACGCGATGAGATTCATTCCCCGTCAAATCTATTCAAGAATAATTTTCATTTGATAATTAAAAATAATTTTTAAAGACTTGATATCATTCTGGATATGAATAATATACATCCCATTCATAACAAATATTAATCACATAATAATTAATATTAAGTAAAACAAATCCATTAACACCCACAATGATGATAATACTAAGATATTATTAACAAAGCAATATAAAAAGATCATATATGACATCATATTAATGTATATGATTCTTGTATAATTTAATAACAATTATTTCACCATTATACAGGAGGTTGATGTACCCTCGACCTAGGAAAAGGACAAGGTAAGGGTTAATTTCACAATCTCTTCAGTATCCGAGGTTGTTTTACGTAAGAATCTACCAGGACATATTTATTATCCATGTCCATGTTTCATAAAATAGTTTTCAAAGGGATTATTTTTAAAGTAATTTTTACTATAACACAATTTTAAATTTTTAAATATTTATCATTCTAAACACTTTTAATTAATGTCCATGATTTCAAAAAAATTTTTAAGGATTTATTTATATGGACATGAATGCTTTTAAATGATAATTATTTTCAAGTGATTCAAACTGGTATGGGACACTTTTATTCAAAAATATATTTTAAATTACTTCCTTTATAAATTGTGATACTTTTAAATGATTTCATGAAAAAGGTTTATATTTATAAAATAATTTTACTAATCATTTTCTTCTATGTCAACATCCTTTGATGGATTTTAAACTTCTTTGAAGTTGATGTATTATGATACAAATCATCCATATTGTAATGAAGGTTTTGTGATATGTTTGACTATGGATGTGTTATTTTTATACCATTCATGGATTATGTTTAAAGTATTAACAATTCCAATGCTAGTTTTAATACGAATGTTTATGTTATGTTTCATCCTTTTCATATGAGGAATTCATTGGACTTAGTAAGTGACGGGTGGAGTCCCCTATAGCTCCTCGATGCATCAGTTGGTCTCATGAGAAAATTAGACGTGGAATTGGCTGAGGCATTTCCCAATTTTATATATGGTTTTGTCTGAGGCCTTAATCATTTTTAGACGTATTGTTTGAGGCCTTGAAAAAATTTTGTAGAATTTATGGCATTATACATTACCTCATTATGGAAATAATATTAATGGTTCATGTGGTCATTCGACTAGTAGAATACCCATGATTATGTTTTATTATGACATTATTTACTCAGCTCATATTCCTTCCATAAAAGTGTTCATGTTTATTATTGGTAAAGTCATGTGCCTTAAATTATTCACCACGCTTAATATTTATGTTATTTTTTGATGTATTTCTTACCCTTTATAAGCATTTGAGCTCACCCATTTCTATGTTTTATTTTTCCCAGGATTCCAGGAAGTGTATTGAGATTGATATGAAGGGTTATGCTAAGGGAATAATGGTGTTCATAAAGTATTATTTATGTTGTGTTGTATGTTATAATGTGTAATGTAACATTCATGTATGTAATATATTTTCCAAGACTGCTAAACTGATTGGTCCTTCGGGACTTGATTCCTCATAATCATGCCAATGCATTAAAATAATGCGGCGACTCTAGGTAACTGGGGTCGGGGTGTTACAATATTGATCATTCGTTGCATCATATTGGGACTAATAATTTCTAAATCTCAAACCTCCATCCATAATTATGGATAATGAAATAGCCTCCCATAAAAAACACGAAATATAGGCATAACTATGAATGAGTGACAGTTTTTGTTATAAGAAAACTCAACCATAGCGAGGTTATTCACTCATGATCCACCAAAGTCTTGTATACAATATTGCGACATATCTATAGCATCTATAAAGTCTGATTTTTATTCCCATCTATATAAGGCTTGGAAGTATTGATAAGGTAAAACTTGGATCCAAATGATTACTACACTAAATTACTAAATTACTAGGTAAAATAAATATTCTAATCAGATATGATGGTCCTTTATAACCCATGAAGCCAACCCATGTTGTCTTCATACGACCATAATAAGACATCCATGAAACTTGACTTTCATGTCACTAGAATGTGAGAGGATTTCATCAGCCATTCCACTACAAACCAAACTGAATAAAAACCTCCCTAATCCATGGGTAACCCTATGATGAAATTGATCAATATTTCCACACATTTATACTTTGTTACATCTATATACTATAAAAATCCTCCATGAACTCACTGTTTTATTGTCACCTTCATTAAAACTAGACACTTGACCCCAAACCCTTACATTGTACATTTCATTCCCTACCACCACAGATGCCTCCCCAAACCATGATATATATTTGTTACATCAGTATGTGTCACTAATGATAAGCTCTGAAACTTATAGAGAACCTCGTCGAGAACTACCAATAGAAAAAACAACCTCCTCTAAAATAAAAAACAACAACCTTTAACCATCCTCTAATTGTCCCACTGGATCATAATCATGGACAATATGTTCTTGAATCACCTCTACCTCTATGTATCCTTGTTAAAGACACTCCACCTAATAAATAAAGTACTACTCCATAGTTAACTGATAAATAAATCCATTACCTATATTCTCTCCAATATAAATATGTAACACTTCCAACACCTCCATTCATTCCTAAACATTCATATACTTCTGAGCCACATCGCCTTGAGACATCTAACTATAAAAATAAAAAACGTCATTAGACTTTATTGAGGTGTAATTGATCTAAAAATCACAATCCAGGAAAACTCTATCCACATCCATTGTTATAGATTCAAATCCCTTTGAGTGAAAACATTATTCAGTCTCCTTTGGTCTATTAAAACCACAAATTCATCACAAATGAGGTAATGTATCAATAAATTCAGTGAAAAAACTACTTCCGCTAGATCTAGATCATGGTTGGCATAGTTATTATAATGGGGATCTGTCCTCCTAGACCCATAGAAATTCACCAATCTTTTCATCATCAAGATAAATCCAATTTCCATATGGGATCCAAAAAAAATCAAGCAATTCACTCTCCATTGGAAACCAAAGCACTACAAAAATTTCCAATTTCTCATTCAGGTAAGGGAATTATTCATAGAACTAATCGCTCCACCCAATGGATTGGTCTTACTTAGTCAAAGCTGTTATCAAGGGTACAAATAATGATAAATCATTCACAGACCACTGATAATAACCATCCATAATGAGCAAACTGTTAACCACATCCACATTCTTGTATACCTCCCACGATATGACTTCCTCGACCATTGATGGAAACAATACCATACCCAACTGAGAAACAACATTCCTATTAAAATTCACATCTCATATACAGAACATCCACTTAGAAAATGAGAAATAATTCTAGTGGTGTCGAAGGATTTGTATGATAGATCAGAAATGTTCTATATGCACCACTTATGTCCTCTATAAGATAAAAACATCATTGATTAAAATGATGATGAACTAGTTTATGTAATCCCAAAATATAGAGTCCATGAGCCTTATGATTAAATCTAGTGGGTTCACAACATCAAATAGAAAAAATATAAACACAACATTCCTATACCATCACCTAAAGAAAATATTTGGGATATCGTTTTCCATCACCAACATATGTTGATATATCGACTATAATTCAACCTTAAAGAACCAACTATCACCTATAAAATGGTTAAGAAATCATCAGTCCTCGGTAGATGGTAATGGTTCTTGACCATTTCTGGATTCAACATTTGGTAGTTTATGAAAAACCATAGGTCATCATCTGCCATCTTGGCCAACAACATTGGAGCACCCAAGGAGGCACAGTAAGTCTTATTAAATCCCTTTTCATTAGATAATCCACCTAAAACAGCAACTCTTGTATCTTTTTATGTTCCATTTGATAGGGATATATCGAAATCAGATATGCTATCTACTGTAAATATTTCCCAAACATAATTTCATGTTGGGAATTTAGTTTCATATCCTCATCCGATAAAATTTTTCTAAAATCTGTAAAGAAACATCATAATTACCTCTTCATGAGATTCTACTAATAGATCTACCAACTATGAAAAAATAATCTCCACTTTTCCACAACCCATTTGACTATTTTTCTTGCCAATGAATGCCACTTTATTGATATCAAAATAGAAAAAAGATATAATTATCATGATGAATTCAATACCTACTCACATAGAATATAGCCAATAAATTCCAAGGATAACATCATATGGATGTATCTGCAACAAAACAAAGTCCCCCGCTCACTACTGTTGGTCTATCACCAGTTTACATCCCCATCATAGGTCAAACAAATAAGCACAACCTCCAATCAGCATAGTTAACACAAGGGAACTAAAATAATCTCCACATCCATTACCAAAACATAGAAAAAATCACGAGAAAGGAGTTAAAATATCCTAAATCATACAAAGTACAAACAAGTATTGAAGATAAATAGA
This sequence comes from Viscum album, assembly GCA_963277665.1. Taxonomy (NCBI): domain Eukaryota; kingdom Viridiplantae; phylum Streptophyta; class Magnoliopsida; order Santalales; family Viscaceae; genus Viscum; species Viscum album. Next base: position 1,756,481,178 of record OY728120.1, on the reverse strand, counting down.
TCATACCTCTGAAAAACTATGTTCCTACTAGAACCACTACCCCCAATACATGTATCAGACCACACCCATATCTACTACATTTTAATTTAATCTCCCATAAGAAACTCTATCCTAGGCCCCTTTGGATGAGGACCATCATGATTAATATGTATAGAAACCCCATCTTCTATAGTCTACAAAAAAATTACAACGATCCCCACTACTTAAACGTCTTTAAAAGAAACTGTTTTTTCTGTCGAAAAGGATCCTAAACACCCACCTGAAAGTGGCCTCCCTGAATGGTCATGAACTAATCCTAGTGATGATTTTGTACCTCAAAAACTTATCATAATAATTGGAAGCCCATAGAATGTTCTTGAATTCCATATATCATAGAAGAATGGGAAAATACCTACCGTAGGGAATTTCCCGACAACTTACACCCTTAATACCTAAACCTAATTGACCCACTACCTGGAACTCAAACCATTTAGATTCAACTCTATAAACTCTCTGAAGGATCACATAACAAATAAAATATCTTCATGGTAACCACCTCATTTTCTTCTCTTCTAACTATGTTGGAAGCATAAACAGGTTGACGGAATACCAGATCTCTCTGTAAAAATCCTCCCCCAGATACAATTTTCTAGTTGCCTCATCTAGAAAAACATTCATGGAGAAATTATTGAGGTCCTAGAACTTGATCCCAGGTAATTGTATACTCATAATCCCATGTTGAGGAGAGTGGAACTCATGTCTCTTTACAGAGTTCATCATTGTTGACAAAAACTCATAATGGAACTCCCTCATAATTTCTATCAACAAAACATATACCTCCTTTTGGTCTCCCAAATATAGTTTTCTCCATTGATTCATAGCTCCCCAAAATAGATTAATTTCCAACAATAACCATAACTTAACACGATCTCAAATCATACCTATGGTGATCTCAAGCTCCCCTAATCGGTTCTTCATCTCCACAATCGAGGTGATCCCCCCTTACTTACCCAAACATGACCACTAATATGAATTCACATATATATTTTATGACTTATCCTCTATTATTGTGATTTCCATTCAATGATAAACTAGGTCACAATTCTGAAACACAATTTTCCAAGCTACTCACTACTGATGACTAGGAGGCATTCTGAAATTGAATGGAGGAACCCTATGCTCGGTAGTATGCAATTTTATCACTGGTATATTTAATAAATTCATTTTTTCAGTTAATTATCAAAAATTACCGAATAAAAATATTAAGAAAATCAATATTGACTCATGTACCTCTCATAGTTCTCTAAATTGAAAATAGTTCCACCTCACAAGGTTTATCAATACGCTCAAACTCTATGAAATTGATTAGGGGGGCCTAAAATCTATTTTGTATACGGTCTCTATAAGGACCTGGAATTTCCATGTAAATTTATTTTATTAAATTGGAATTTTACAAGTCTGTGAAAATTAACAGTGCATGATTTCAAGGCCCAGTGTGCCCGGAATAAATTTATGATCTTTTTTTCAGGTATGTTCAGTAAACTTGTGAGCGAGTTTTTTCTAACTTTTGAGCTAGTTCTCAGAATTGAAATCTAAGGGCACCATTGAACTGACATCACTAGTATTTGCTTAAGAAGACCTTCACCTAAATAGTAGTTTATCGAGGGTGGATGTTATTTTTTCAGTGATTCATGAAATAATAAAATAAAATAAAATGGTGTAACATTTAATTTTCTTTTTCTTTTGAAACTCCCATGTGGATGTTTCATAGGTGGGGACTACTGAACTAAAACCTCCCAAGAAAGGTTATGGAGGTAGGGAACACCGAGCCTAAACCTCCCATGAGAGGTTATGGGGGTGGGGACCACCTGATGCTAAACCCCCTTAAACTCCCTCTTATGTGTGGGAAATCCTTTTAAACTTCCCCCACTTCAATGGTGCCACCTCCCTTAAATTAATTTTGTGCCAACATCATCAATTAATTAAGTGGAGAAAACTTAATTTATGTCAAAAAATAAATTATGGAAACATGTTAGAAGTTGGATACTTTGCATTTTGGTGGAATTGGGGGAGGAGAAATATTGGGAGGATTACACTTCTATAATAAATAACTTCTTCTAGGAAGAACATTCCTCCAATGCAGAACTTGGATGCACGACTTCGACTTCTTCCTCGGGACATCCTCCAACAAGGGACGTCTTCAATCGATAACTGTTCTTTCCACCTCTTCGAAAAAAACAAATGAACAAGGTAGTGGTTTAAATTGAATATTATTATAGTCCCATGTTCTTCCCTTCTAAAACAAAGAAATATGAACAACCCACTATCAAGCTGATCGGTGGATGTTTTCATTTGTGGGTTGGAAATAATTATTGTTGAAGGTTCTAGGGTGGGGGTTTGAAATTCTTCCCTTTTTAATTCTTGATGACTCTTCATAATTCAAAGAGAGATTATAGCCGCTTGCTACATCCCTAATGCGGAGAGTGTAGGCTAAACAAACATGGCCAGTCCTCTCCACAATTCTTGTGATGACTTCTGGTTTTCTTCGCGATGGAGGAGTTCGGCGACCAACCAAAAAGGGGAACAAGAATGGAAGCCAGAAACACCCCCTTCTTTGGTGAAGGAAACGGTGCAACGACACCACTCTGCGGACACCGCCGCCCGTGACCTCCACTGTCTGTGTCCCCTACCACCCACAGACACTACAACACAGGACCTCACCACACCACCCATGTCCTCGGCCACCTACAGTCTCATTGCGCTGCCCCAAGGCCTCACCATGCTGCCTTGCGGCCTTACCTTACCACATTGTGGCCTCACTCTACCAACGTGGCCTTCACGTAGAACTCACGGCCCCCGCGGCCTCGTACTGCCCTCCTGGCCCCCGCAGCCTCGCGTCGCCCTCCACGGCCCCTAGCAGCCCTTGCAGTCTACCGGATCACCCAACATAGGATGGGTCGCCCAATGGGTTGGTATGGACCTAGTGGGTTGGGCCGGGTCTAACCAAACCGAGTTGACCTAGGCCATGTTGGGTCGGGTCGAACCGGACCCGAACCTCGTACAACCTATTTACGCTCTTTTGGCCATAACTTTGGCACCAGACGTCTGTTTGACGAACTGTCAGCGGCACTGGAAGCCTTGGAGTGAGAAGGTCTCTTTTAGTATACCCCAATAGAGATTTGGGTAACTTCTGAGTACAGTCATGTTGGATCGAGCACGAATCCAATTATGCCCCCAGGATAAAAAGGCTAATAACATGCAGACTGAGCGTCTGATTAACACACCGTCTATTACATTGAGACCCCTATGACGTGGAAGTCCCTTGAGATGCTTCTTTAAGGGACTTCGTGGTACTTGGAGTATCGACTAGTGGCTTGTGGAGCGGAGCCTCCCAGAGACAAGTGAGCGTAGTGCAGGAACCCCGTATGTAGCTGTGACGTGAAGATGTACTAGTATCCTATGTGGGTCGGAAAACTTACTTTAGATGTACTAGGATCATGTGTGGGTCATATAACGAACTAGATATGTACTAGGATCCTACGTGGGTCTGACAATGTATCGAGTGATCCTGTGTGGGTCAGCACCTTACGATCTTATGTGGGTCATCACCTAGCGATCCTATGTGGGTCAGCATCTTGTGATCCTGTGTGAGTCAGCACTTAGCGATCATATGTGGTTCAGCACCCAGAGATCCTGTGTGGGTTAGCACCTTGTGATCCTATGTGGGTCAGCACTTTGCAATCATGTGTGTGTCAGCAAGTAGCGATCCTGTGTGGGTCAGCACTGAGTGATTCTATGTGGGTTTGCCTCTGAATAGTGTAAGATAATTCAGTAGTTACATCTAATCATCTCTAATATTGTACTTAAGTTATACCTGGTGTAAGATGAGTTCGTACCTATGTGGTGCTTTCCTTCATGGTAATACCTCAGTGGTATTATTTTATGTAGCATACATGTGTGCTACTTGCCTTTGTGGTTTTCCATCCATTGTGGAACAGTTGAGCTTTTGGATTTTGGGTTGGACCCTGTGATTCCTCATAGTTGAGCTCGGTATACTTGATAACTTAGTTATATGTATGGTCATATACCTAAGTAGGGTTGACAGTTGACATCATGCCTTGAGGTTTATCCTTTCTATATTTTGTGAGAACTTGATGGTCTTGGGGTCCCTACTTAGTATCGTTATAATCACCCCTGCCTGGGCTATGCCACCTCCTTGTTGTGTTTGGTGCAGATGACAGACAGCGTTGATCGAGACCAGGGGTACCATGACTGGATAGTCCCTGGAGGAGGACCTTATGACGAGTCAGTACTAGGAGGAGATAGACAGATGTGGAATGCTGAGGAGGTGATCTGTTCCTACCCTTTAGGTAGGAACCTTGGAGGAAGACCCAGCAGTTGTATTCCTTTTTTCTCCAGTTTACTTGTACTTTCATTTTCTTGTACATTCTAGTCGGGCTTGTATTCTAGAACCTTTTACATACTGTAGTCACTATGTTTACAATTCAGTTTTCATGTGTTTGTATCTTGTTGTGTGCTTGGTTGCAAGTGATTACAAGTTATAAAGTTAATGTCTTCCCAAATTTAGGGATTACGCCTTTTGGTGCTAGTCGCCAGCACCTGGCCTATGGAATGCGGGCATGGGGTAGTGATGGGATGGGCCCCGGGGGATGGGTCATGATAAATTGGTATCAGAGGAGTTGATTCTACTATAAAATACATGACTATAATATTTCTTTTAATTGAAATAGTGTTAAGTGTTGTGAGTGTGGTTATTAGTTTTGGGAATTCAGTGTTGGTATGGTGGCCGACAAATCTATACACAAGGACCTTGACATCTGATTTCTGACTCCATGCAAAAAAACACTTATTGTGCATGTGTTTCTAAAATTTTTCTTTATGATATTTTGAGTCATCTCACCAATTATAACTTATTGTTCGTGGAACACTTGTATCATTTCAGGATGCCTCCACGAAGATAGCCAGCTATGGTTCCGAGAGTGGTACACACTGACATCCCATCGAGAGATGATGCCTCGGTGCATGGCCCATTTCTAGTAGAGGCACTGGCGGTACGATTACCCATTGGGCCACTGATGTCACCAGCCCCCGCAGCTGAGGGTACACGCTGCTTGAGAGCATTTCACGGGTTCCAGTGTCAATGGCCACCCAGGTTCAGGGGGAAACTAAGCCGAATGCATCTGAGGATTGGTTGTAGGTTGTAGTTAGAGTCTTTTGACTGGTAGGGACACCAGTTTACCTCATGGTGATCCTTACATCCAACCTTCTATAGGCAGCAGTCAGAAGATGGTGGAGCTTGATGCTCCAAGTTCACGATGAGGTGATGCTTCTCTGGACAGAATTCGAGAGCCTGTTTCATGCTGAGTTTGTTCTAGAAACACTTCGTGTAGTTTTCATACAGGAGCTACTTTATATTGAGTAGGAAAGAAATATTGTTGATCACTACTCAGCGAGGTTCACTGACCTCTCACGCTACTCCACTGATATGGTACGAGACCCATTCTTTAGGGCCCGGACCTTCGATCAGCGTCTCAGACGAGAGATCAGGGCTTCGATGATCTCACTCAGCATCTCGATGCAGGTTGGGGTCTTAGAGAGACCTCTTAGTGGACAGTTTTCTTGCAGAGTAGTCACCATCAGCGAGACCCACCACCGGTCATCACATAGTGGAGTCTTCTGTAGCTCGCAGTAGACAGATGTCACAGAGGTCCAAAAGGACCATACCTATAGATGGATGACCACATGATTCAACGTTGGTTGTATGAGGCACCCAAGACAGATCCAATCATGCTAGGGGTGGGAAATGATACGCATGCGGCGAGCAGGGTCACATGGCACAAGACTGTCCGACCCACCATACGTATGATCAGTAGACGTTCGAAGAAGCGCCCAGGAAGAGGCATAGATTTGACCATGGAGGTCCAAAGTTAGTAGGAATACATGGAAGAGGAGAAGGCAGTATAGCTTGTTGTGGGAAACGATTCGAGATGTTACTGCCACCACCACCAGGTGGTACACCCCAACCACAGGGAGTAGGAGGACAGGGGTGAGCTCAGATCCAGGTAGTTGTGGCCTACGATAATGGCACTCTGGAGATGATAAGAGGTATGATTTATGTCTACTCCACCTTAGATGAAATACTTATAGACACAAGTGTCACACATTCTTTTATTTCCACTGTCCTTGTTCGGAGCTCAGTGATTTCGATGGAGCCGTTGGCTCGATCCTTATGGCTTGAGACTTTTACGGGAGTGAATTCGACGATTAAGCCCTGGTGTCGGCAGTGAAAGCTTACTCTAGGATGCAAGATCTTAGGCTAGGATATCCTTGTAGGGGCATCGAGTCCTTAGGATGTAATCTTGTGTATGGACTGTTTTTCTACATTCCATGCTTAGATTGATTGTATTAGGCACAAAGTGCGGTGTATCCGCATGGATGGGACCAGGATTACCATCACCGGAGAGAAGGGAGCCTTTGCATCACAGGATGGACTTAACCTGAGGAGAGTGTAGCCGATCACTCATCATTTGGCTAGTCTTACCCTCGGACCAGTGGATGTGGAGATTCCGAGTTATCCTATAGTGGTGGACCAGTACCTGGATGTCTTCGCTGATGATGTTTTGAGTCTATATCTTCGTAGATAGGTGGACTTTTACAATGACTTGTACCCCGGGATGACACTGATATCTACACCAGGGTATCACATGGCTCCCATGGAGCTTCATGAGCTACGAGTACAGCTTAAGGACTTATAGTGGAAGGGATTCATTCGGCCCAATGTTTCTCGTTGGGCTACCCCGATTCTATTCTCCAAGAAGGCATATGGGAGCTTGGAACTTTGTGTGGACTATCGGAGCCTGAACTAGGAGACCGTGAAGAACAAGTACCCACATCCAAGGATTGAGGGACCATTTTATTAGATGAAGGGAGCATGGTGGTTCTTGAATATATTCGTCAGATTAAGCTATCACCATCTCAGAGTACAAGATGAGGATGTGCATAAGATGGATTTCAGATGTCGGTATGGCCATTACGAGTTCTTGGTTATGCCATTTGGTGTAACCAACTCTCCATCAGTGTTCATGGGAATCATGAACAGGATCTTTCATCCATACCTTGATTTCATTGTGGTGGTCTTCATTGAAGACATTATGGTCTACTCGGCTACTAAGGAGGAGAAATCCTATCATTTACGGGATGTACTGGACACACTCCAAGAGAACCATCTTTATAGTAAGCTCTCTAAGATCTAGTTCTAGAACTGAGAGGTTCACTTTCTAGGATAGGTCATATTGAAGGCTAGATTTGCAGTGGATCCCATGAAGACTAAGGTGGTACATTCTTGGGAGCCACCCCGGAGTGTGACAGAGGCATGGAGTTTCCTGGGTTCTTCCAGATACTACAAAATATTTGTGCCAGAACTCTCCATAGTTGCATCAAAACTATCATCATTGATGAAAAAGGGGAAACCCTTTAGGTTGTCGGGAGATACCAGCAGAGTTTTCAGGAGCAGAGGCAGAGGCTGACTAGTGCCCCCACATTGTGGCTTCTATAAGAGGGCGTAGGGTAACTAGTCTATTGCGACGCATCAGGGATCGGACTTGGATGTGTCCTGATACAGGATCGAGCAGTGATCGCATATGGTTCTTAACAACTGAGAAATCATGAGAAAAACTACAGTACCCATGACCTGGAGTTATTAGCAGTGGTCTCCACCTTGAAGATGTGGATACATTATTTTATGGGTGATCATTTCATAGTCTACTCAGATCACAAGAGTCTCAGTTATATCTTCTCTCAGAAGGAACTAACCTAATACATCGACGTTCGATTGAGTTCCTCCCAGATTATGACTTCGAGATAGTCTATACACCTAGGAAGGGAAATGTTGTAGCAGATGCACTCAGTAGGAGATCTGGAATACAGCTACTAGGTGAGGCGATGGAGCAGCTGGCTGCTTTCCTGATATCCTTTGTAGATAGAGATGGATCAGCATTTCTTTAGTCTCTTACAATCACTCCAACACTTATTCATCGAGTCAGGGAGGCGTAGTGTGGGTACACTAACTGCGAGACTCAACGTGATCATATATTGATAGGAAAGGATCTTGATGGATATTCTGAAGGCGGGGAGCATGTCATTCTCTTTAGAGGACTTACCATGGTACCATTTTCACTTTGAGAGTGAGTGATGAGGGATTTCCACACATCCCCTCTAGCTGTATATCCAGGAGTGGCGAAGATGTACCAGGATCTCCAATGACAGAAATGATGGCCGGGAATGAAGAATGTAGTTGCAGATTTTGTCTCTCAGTGCCTCACTTTTCAGTAAGTGAAGGTGGTGAATCAGGTACCAGTAGGCTTAGTTCATCCTTTAGATGTCCCAGAGTGGAATTCGGATGGGATATCCATGGACTTCGTGATAGGGCTTCCACATACATCCAGAATTCATGACTCTATCTGGGTGATCATCGACCGACTAACCATGTCGGTCCACTTCCTACCGATCAGAGAGTATGGTTCAGTAGAGAGATTGGGACGCCTCTATGTGCAGAAGGTTCTGCAGCTACATGGAGTACCCTCAACGACTGTCTCCGATCATGATACACATTTTACTTCTCGGCTATGGAAGGGGTTACAGGAGGCTTTTGAGACGTAGATTTTTTTGAGCAATGCCTTCCATCCTCAGACGGATGGTCAGACTGAGCAGACCATTTAGAACCTCAAGGACATGCTACATGCTTACGTCCTCGACTTCAGTCGCAGTTGAGAGATTCACATGACTTTGGTGGAGTTTGCATAAAACAATAGCTATCACTCCACCATTAGGTTCGAACCTTTTGAGGTGTTGAACAGACTACCTTGCATATCACCTTTGTGCTAAACTTACCCAGGGGAGTCAGCACTCGTGGGACCAGAGATGGTATGGGCTACCACAGAGAGGTTATAGATCATCTAGGAGTTGATTAAGACTACATAGAGCAGGCAGAAGTCATATTCCAACAAGAGATGTAGCCCTCTAGAGTAAAAGGATGGTGACCACGTCTTTCTACGGGTCTCACGTCGATGAGGTTTACGGAGATTTGGATGTGGCGGCAAGTTATCTTTAAGATTAATCGAACATTTTCAGGTCCTCTGTAGAGTTGGTGAGATGGATTACCTCTTATCTATTCCACCTCAGCTACACCGGGTGTATGAAGTCTTCCACGTATCCTAGCTGAGGACATACGTGCATGACCCTTCCCACGTCATCGACCATGGCGAGCTGGATGTCGACGATGGGGTGACATTTACAGAGCTTCCAGTAGAGATTGAGGATCAATAGGAGCGGGTCCTTCATGTGCGGTCGGTACCTCTAGTGCAAGTTTTCTAGAAGCATGGTAACCTACACCAATGCACATGGGAGTGGGAGGCTAAGATGCATGCTCTATACCCCCACTTGTTCCCTTAGTTTGAGTTTTGGCCTACGTGGACATAAATCCCTGAGGTGGGGAGAAGGTAAAGACCTTGAATTTCCATGTAATTTTTTTTATTAAATGAAAATTTTATAAGTCTTTAAAAATTGATGGCACATGATTCTGAGGCCCGGTGTGCCCAGAATTAATTTTTGAACTTTTTTTGGGTACGTTTAGTAAATGTGCGAGTGGGTTTTTCTAACTTTTGAACCAGTGCTCAGAATTGAAATATGATGGCACCGTTGAACTCGCAGTGTTGGTATTCGCTTAAGGAGACCTTCACCTCGACCACAGTAGGTCTAGTGTGGAAGTTTGTTTTTCACTCATAGGTGAAATAATAAAATAAAATAAAATGGTGTAATATTTTATTTTTATTATCTTTTGAAACTCCCATGTGGATGTTTCACAAGTGGGGACCACTAAACTAAAACCTCCCATGAGAGTGTATGGAGGTGGGGAACACTGAGCCTAAACATCCCATTACATGTTATGATGGTGGGGACCACCCGAGGATAAACCCCCTTGAACTCCCTCTTATGTTTGGGGAAGCCTTTTAAACTTCCCCCACTTTAATAGTTCCACCCCCCTTTAATTAATTTTGTTCCAACCTCATAAAATAATTAAGTGGAGCCAACTTAATTTATGTAAACAATTAAATTTGGGAAACATATAAAAATTTGTCTACTTTTCATTTTGGTGGAATTGGGAGAGGAGAAATATTGGGAGGATTACACTTCTCCAACGAAGAACATTTTCCATGAAGAACGTTCCTCCAACGAAGAACGTCGATGCATGACTTCGACTTCTTCCACAAGACATCCTCCAACTTGAGACGTCTTCAATCAATGATCGTTCTTTCCACCATGTCTACAACAAAAAACAAATGAGGTAGGGGTTTAAATTGAGTGTGATTATATTCCCATGTTGTTCCCTTCTAAAACAAACAACACGGAAAAACTCACTATCAAGTAGATTCGTGGATGTTTTCCTTTGCGGGTTGGGAATAATTATTACGGAAGTTTATAGGGTGGTTGTTTGAAAGTATTACCGTTTTCATTATTGATGACTATTCATAATTCAAAGAGAGAATATAACAGCTTACTACCATCCTAATGCAAAGAGTGCGGGCCAAACAATCATGGCATGTCTTCTCCGCAGTTCTTGTGATGAATTGTGGGGTTCTTCACGATGGAGGAGGTTGGAGACCAACCATGAATGGGCACGAGAAAGGTTGTCGGAATCGCCACCAGCTGCAATGAAGATGATGGCACAAAAGTGCCACCCCGCAGCCACTGCTGCCCACGCCTCTACTTGTCACGGCCACCACCTCCCACGGCCTCCACCAAACGCTGCCTCGCCGCGTCGCCCCGCGGCCAATGTCACCATGTGGCCTCACCGTGCCACTTCATGGCCTCGCCACACCACCCCACGGCCTCACTGCCTTGCGTCCTACCCCCCCCTACAGCATCGCACGGCCCATGTGATCCACATGGGCTCCACACAGCCCTCAAGGCCCCCGTGGCCTCACACTGTCCACACTGCCCCCGTGGCATCGTGCCACCCTCTGTGGCCCCCCGCGAACATCACAGTCTGATGGACCGCCCAGTGCATGCTGGGCCTCCTTATGGGCTGGACCGGACCTAGTGGGCCAGGCTACCCAATGGGATGGGCTAGACCCAGCGGGTCAGACCGGGTCAACCCAAACTGGGTCGACCCAAGCCGGGTTGGACCAGACTCTGACCCACTATGACCTATTTATGCTCTTTTGGCCATAACTTTGGCACCCGACGTCAGTTTGATGAACCGTCAGTGGCACTGGAAACCATGGAGTGAGAAGGTCCCTTTGAGTATATCCCATTGGATATGTGGGTAATTTTTTATTACAGTCAGGTTGGATCGAGCATGAATCCAACCGGGCCCTCGGGACAAAAAGGCTAATAACTTCAGACTGGGTGTCTGATTGACGCGACGTCTGTTCTTTTGAGACCCCTATGATGTGGAAATCATTTGAGATACTTCTTCATGGGACATAGTGACTGTTGGAGTATCGACCAGTGGCTTGTAGAGCAGAACCTCCTAGAGACAAGCGAGCATATTGCGGGAACCTAGTAGCTGGTTGTGACGTGAAAATGCACTAGGATCATGTGTGTGTCTGACGACGTAATAGAGATGTACTAGGATCTTATGTGTGTCTGACAATGTACTGGAGATGTACCAGGATCTTGTGTGGGTCTGAAAATGTACTGAGTGATCCTGTGTGGGTCAGCGCCTTACGATCCTGTTTGGGTCAACACCTAGCGATCTTGTGTGGGTCAGCACCTTGATATCCTATGTGGGTCAGCATATTCTGATCCTATGTGGGTCAGCATCTAACGATCCTATGTGGGTCATTACCTTGCGATCATGTGTGGGTCAGCACTTAGTGATCCTATGTGGGTCAGCACCTAGCGATCCAATGTGGGTCTGCACTGAGTGATCCTATGTGGGTCTACCTCTTAGGAGAGTATGATGATTCAATAGTTACGTCAAATCATCTATACTATTGTACTTAAGTCAGACTTGGTGTGAACTGAGTTCATACCCGTGTGGTACTTTCCTTCGTGGTAATACCTTGGTGGTATTATTCTGTGTGGCGTACCTGTGTGGTACTTGCCTTTGTGGTTTTCCATCCTTTGTGGAACTATTGGGCTTTGGGCTTCTGGGATGGACCCTATGTTTCCTCATGATTGAGATGGATATACATGAAAACTTAGGTATATGTATGGGAATATACCTATGTAGGGTTTAAAGTTGACTTCATTCCTTGAGTTTTATCTTTTGTGGACTTTGTGAGGCCTTGAGGATCTTGGGGTATTTACTGAGTATTGTTATACTCACTCCTGCAGAGGCTGTGCCCACACCTTGTTGGGTTTGGTGCAGACTACAGACAATGTTGATCGAGACTGAGGGTATCAGGACAGGACGGTGCCCGGAGGAGGACCTTATGAAAATTCGGTACACGGAGGAGATAGACAGATGTGGAGTGATGAGGTGGTGATTTGTACCTACCCTTCAGATAGGAATCTCAGGGGACGACCCAGCAACTGTCTTCGTTTTTTTTCTCCAGTTTACTTGTACTTTCAGTTTCTTGTACTTTCCATTTGGGCTTGTATTCATGGCCCCTTTTACTTACTATAGTCACTCTATTTACTATTCAGTTTACTTGTTTTCGTATCATGAGGTGTGCCTGGTTGCGTGTTATTACAGGTTATAAAGGAAATTTCTTCCCAGTTTTAGGGATTATGCCTTTCAGTGCAATTCGCCAGCCCATGGCCTATGGAAGGCGGGCTTGGGGTAGTCACGGTAGGGGCCCTAGGGGATGGGTCATGAGAGTCTATCTATCCTTTGTCATACACTATGGTAAACTATCACTATTTCCATACCAACCCATACAATATTAAAATTTCATAACTCTAAAATCAATTAAATCTTTCAAATAAAATCTCTGATAACAATCCATCTCCCCATTCGTCCAATCATACCACAATGTAGAAATAGAGAAAATGACCCCCCAAGTCCTGCCACCTATATACCTCAAGTTGATGACTAGAAATGGGTTTGTTAAAATATAAAATATTAGAGACATTACCCTCTATTGTAAAATAGGATTGGGAGATAGGTTAAATAAGAATGAAAAATCTGGTAGGTAATATAAAATTAATTCCCAATCTATCCCTCAATGCATGTCCAATGTAGATAGATAAAAATAAAAATTTTCAAGTAAATGAAAAAATAAATGGCTTATAGAAGCATCCAAATAATAACTCTACAAATCAAGATAGTAATATCCATATCGGTCTCCGAAGTCTTCTTGTAAACCTAAAAATAGTTTATATATAGAGGGTGAACATACAAGTATACTTAGCTAGCATATCGAATGTCTAAAGTTCACATATCAAAACAACATACTATTTCTCCACAGAATAAACTATAGAACCAAAAAACTATATTTCTAAACTATCCAATCCTAGACTCACAAAGGCTCACTCACTGAATCACATATCTAATATAGTGACATATTAATCATGAATAAAAAAAGACCACATATTGTCTCTTACCCATTTATTTACTGCTATCATGATCCAATGTCGAACGTCCGGTGCTCTCATCCCACCAGTACATATAGTGTTACATCTTATCTCATCTCACCCAATGACCCTTGGGATATCTCTCATGTGGGTCATGATGCATCACAACATTCCCTACTCTCACAGGGTCTATCATCTTGTGCTAGCATCACGAATCATCACATCACATAACTACCACATGAAATAACTAGAGTAGTATGGTATCTTTAATATGAAGGGAATCAACCTCATTACCTCCCCTACCATGAAACATTCCCACCACATATCACAACATATCACATCCTCATAATATAACATCCGTTCTGCATACACTCGGGTCAACACATCACATATCACTCAAAGAAACATTGGCCATTACATCACAGTATTCCAAAAGAAACATAGGTCATCACTACAGCCAATGAAAGAGTAGGGAAGAGGGGGTAACCATCCATCCATATCCCCACCATCCTAGATGATTAGGAAAACATCTGAAACCCAAAATTTCTGATCATTGGTCTATTTATCTACCTTTGGTGGGGGTGCGTATAGAAATAACACAAAATACATGATATATATATATATATATATATATATATATATATATATATATATATATCCTAGAATACCCCACCTATTCGATGAAAAAAATACACTAGTGCACAACACATCGCCATTAGTGTACCACACATCTACCATCAAAATAGCTTCCTCCTCTATATTCCACACATTACACCACCACACATAACCACACCACATTTCCCAATGTCAGTTAAAAACTCCACCACTTTTATTATTTAATTTTTTCCACACAAAAACATCCACCACATGCGTATTCATTTACCACATCATAAATTGTTACATGTATAACTAGGAAACTATCAAAAAAATCTCATATAAATACTATCCCAACTCACAAAACTAGAGCCACAATTCCACAAATCTAGAATCATTATCATTCCACATCAACCAATCCATCCCACCATAGTAACAACACATTGAAAATCCCAACCACATCTCACAACACCACCACTTCATAGAAAAACCATGAATTTACACCAAATTTAGTCACCACACATCATCACCACTATGCCCCACAACCTATGTTCAACACATTGCACAACTACCCACATAGCATCCATGTTGACCAACCACATCGCATCATAGCCCCACATAATACAAGGTCTATCCTTCACCTCCATCACCATACAAAAACTCAGACCACACAATTAAATCACAATAATTCATCCACACATAATGGTAACATGTCCTCGCTCACACAATTTATTCAATGTATTTTTTTTCATTACATATTTATATATCATGTGTTTTACCACACAAATGAGTTCCATAGGAAACCAATTTATTATCTATATATATATATATATTCATTAACCATTTATTTAGGGTTAGGGCTCCCAACAACCATTATTTTCAACAATAAAACAACTTTCTCAATATCATCAACAATATAATTAAAATGAAAAATCATATGATATATCCCACATAACCATTAATTTTATTTATGAAAGTTATTTATCTATATCATTCTAACCCTTACTATCCAAAAAAAGGAAAGAAAAAGAATTCAACCCTGACCCATAGAATGTAAACATGAGAGAACAAGGATTCTGAACCTCAAATAATCTTTTCGATCTTTCTATGTACCACAAGGAAACATAAGAAGTATCTTGTAAACCACAACATAAGAAGAAAAACATAGATCAACCTAAACTAAAATAAAGGATTACTAAAAAAACACCAAAATTCTCAAAAACCAAAAACATAAAATTTGTAGTGAAACTCTGCAGTAATATTCCAAGAAATGAAGGAGAAGAGAGGATAGATTACCATATAATAAAAAAACACCACCACGATAATCTGTTGATTAATGCTTGAAGATGGGGGCTGAAATATCTCTAACAGTCACTTGGGTTCCTCTAATAAGAGGGGGAGATAAGGCTGAATAAAAGGAGAATAGGTCAAACTAGGTTTCAGAAAAACTTATACCTTGCCAAATTTATATTTTTAATGTCACTTTTAAACAATAAATACCAAGGTCCCATAAGACATATTCCATAAAACAATATTTAAGGTCATAAGACTTTTTTGTTGAAAAATATGGTGCTTTTTGCTAGAATTAACTTAATCCACGAAACCCTACATTATGGATTTAAACCCTTTTTCACTATAACCCATCTACTACATACAATCTATAAACCATCCACCCTTAAAGGAAATAAAATTAAAAATTAATTTTTAAACCATTATTTTTTTCATAAATCACATGTAGTTGCACAAATACAGCTCTAACTCCACTTAAACATCATCCAAGAACATTCCAACCAAAAAACAACCAAAGTAAAAGGATATGAATGCATGAACTATTATAGTAGACCGTATTTAATGAGTGTTACGAGATATTAATACATTGTAATTAGAAAAAAATAACTCAATGGATCCAACCTTAAATATTATTAGAGATAGTTTAAAACTTTCTTTAGATGCATGTAAGAATTTTCTATAATAACTTAAGAATTTATCCACATCATAAGACTTATTAGGCACCTTTAACACATATTTATCCCATTCATACAACTTTATATGAAATGTATGACTTTCTAATTTTTCAAAATCCATGGAAGGATATTAAAATATGTATTTCATGAACTTATAAAGATTTAAACTAAAGAAAAACATTTCTTTAATTTGGCCGAGTTGGGAAATATCCCTCAAAGTGTTCCATCTGAAAACCATCCAAATTCAAAGATATATATTGATAAAAAAATCATCTATAATTAAATAACCATGAAAATTGATTGAAATAAAATATTAAAGTGGTTTTATGATTAGCTTTTACTAATGGTTAGTTTATCTAGAAGATGATAAACTTAACGATTAACATAAGGGGAAAACACTTTGAATGAATTATGGATTGTATTATATCTTTTCACCTATCCATCTATGTATCTCTCTTGGATTGGTTTCTCCTAGACTCCAAACATGAACCACCTCCACTAGCTTGGTATCACAATCCATTACATATTATAATACTCACATGTATATGAGGGGAAGAATTTTACATAATTAAAACATGGGAACAGAATCCCCTACAAAATAAGAGGAGACACTAAATGCATGCCAATGATTTAATTTATTAAAAAATTAAATGAAACCAATCACATAATGGGTCTTGGTAAAAGCTCATGATCATCCCTTATAATGAAATGAATTACACATTTTATAAAATAAACATTCAATTATAATAATTTTAATTTAATAAAAAACATTCTAGAATAAATTATTTATCTTCTTTAATTAATCAATTCTTTTATCTTAATTTTCATTGGAATTTCCTTAAGATTATCATCCATAATAATTTTAAACAAATTAATAGTTCCTAAATCAATAAATGACCATTTAATAATGCGTAAATAAATAAATAACCATTAAATAAATAAAAATAATTATGTAACCCCTTTCAAACCATTTATAGGATCTAATCAATACGGAAGCGTTTGATGGGTCATTTCCAATAATTCATTTTTTACTGATCTAAGATCAACCAAATATTTAAAACATGATAAATTTCAGGATCAATGTAAATGAATCAATTAATTTAGACAATGGATAAAATGATAGCACTAGAGAATGGGATAATCACATATTTTTTAAATAATTTAATCAATTAAATTATTTCCTTGTGAGAATTTTTTCTTCTTTGATGGATGTTAAAATAGATCTACAATGTATTAGCATTTAATTATAGGAATAAATGTTGATTAGCTTTAATGGTAATTCAAACTTGTTCCACAAATCTTTAAACATCACCGTCAGAATCTCTAGGTGCCAATATGATAGATCCTATAACTTTGGTCCTTTTCCTTTGATCACCATGAGAATTGGTTCCAAAGAGTTCTCTTCGATCATTCAAGACAGAAGAGATGACTGTTGAGGATGATTTTTCTCCTTTCATGGGAGCATTCTTGTAAAACGTGTCTCTCTAGGTCTTTGATAGGATTCTTCATATTTGTTGTGCACAAAACAACAAATGGATTAGATATCTTGAAAAATAATATAATTGGGTTTATATACTGCTAGAGATATAAACAAATAATTTCAAAATTTCCCTTTATTGTTTATTTAATTCCTATCAAACCGATTTTTATAATAATAATTTTATTTTTATTTCTCCACATGTTCTTAACTTGCAAATTTTATTAAATATTATTTTATTAAATCAATTTCTATATATAGTATTTCTCACCAAACCATTAAAATTGTTCCTTCATTCCTCCACAATATTCATCGTGACTTGAATAATGAAAATGTATTTAATAAATATATATCACTTCATTAATCACAAAAAAATAAATAAATATTGTATTTAAGAAATATAAAATATGTATTTATTAAATATTTTGATCACATAATATTCTCTAGATCAATTTCTGATAAAATATATGTGATAAATAAACATATATAATTATTAATCCATATATGGGAATATTATTTATTCAAAATTTTAGATAATAAATAATAATATATTATTTAAACAAGATATTAAATACACTTATTTTGTCACCCCCTAGGCCTCTTTCTCTATGGGATTAGGTAAAATAGCCTAAAGTACAAAGAGATCATCTAGAAACACACCAATTAACCTATAGTGAAATAATTTAATTCTAAAATGATATAATACCTCATATGGATTCTCACTATGTAATATGATTCTTTTATCATGATATCTCTAATCAAACAGGTTGCATGCTAGTGTCATCAACATATGTTATTGATGATTTTCTTTTAATTTAAAAATAAAAAACATCCATAAATAACACCATGGATAGGGATTTATTTGGGATATATTATTTACATCATGTGTGAAACTTTATCAAATTCTACTGATGAAAATAAGGGGTAAATACTTTCTCACATTATTCATTAATGCAATATTAATCATGCCCTGCCCAACGTATCCTACCTCCCAAGGAACATATGTCATAACAGTTTTGATTGGAACATATACGTATAAAACCTGTAATATTCATTAATAATATTTATAAATTCTAAGGATCAATAAACACATATGCAAATATAAACATCTAATGGAACTTATAAATGTGTATTTCCTACTGACGGGTCATGTGCTCATTATATCCTACCGTAGATATTACCAAGGTTGTACACCATGAGAATAAGAATCAAATTACAATGAGTATAAATCCATAATAGCTTGTATAATTTGTGTCCCTAAATGATTTTATCCGTATATAGAACACTAACATAAGAATACTGTTATGGAACTTCTGGTTGTGTATCATAGCGGGGAACTGCATGACCTTCCAATTTGACAGCTACTCATAGGAAAATATTACATATTGTGTTTCATAAAAAAATAATCATTATGTGATAAATAGTATATTGATATTAAAAAATGAATATATGTTATAGTAAAGAATAAAGATGTATATTCTAGGGAACCAACTATAAAAATAGGAGCAAACACATATTGAGTTTGATGATATTAAGATGGTTATTGGATAAGAATCTATGAGAAGGTTCTTTAGAGGATTAATCTTTATTAAGATATAATATTGGCTGTTAATGGTGTTTTTCTAGGAATGGTTTAGATGTGATATGGTGACTACAAAAAAGTTTTTCATGGTTGTAGATTTGGTTATGAAATAGTAAAGGATGATATGGTGGACAAGGACTGATGTATTCGATAAGATACCTCTATTTGTGATGTTATAACGTTTTGATGATGACTAGATGTGTCTCCCCTCTCATGAGAGAACCCTTTTGAGATGGAATAGAGTACCATGGTACTAGTGATCTTACCAGGTATTACATAAGGGTTCAACATGTTGGGTGAACGTATCTTAGGTAGAGTAGCCCATATATAATGATGGAACTTATTCACAAAGCAATTGAGAAATGGTATAAGTTAATACTTGTGGTAGTGAGTGAACTGTTAAACATAGAGGGTGTGACCCACATTATATATATAATTTTGATGAATACTGAGGATGAAATTTACATTTAATTGGGAATGGTTAGTGATTGATGTTTCACATCTTCACTTAAGTGTGAGTAGTATCACCATATATAGTAGTTAGGTGTGATAATGGATGAAGTGTGGTTTAGGAAGATCATCATTTTGGAATAGTATAGTATAACACCCCTATAGTGGGAAGTATCATATGGGTGGTGGATGGATGACCCTCATACTAGAAGGTCTATGGATGCATGATACCATTATATGGATGGTCAAGGTATAATATGTAAATGTTATTGTAGATGGATACAATTTTATTTGGTTACTTAATGATTACCTAATATTATTTTCATGATTGATGTTTTTAAACCACACAAAGAGTGTATTTGGAGTATTTAGAATTTTTTTGAGTAGACGGCACCGATGGTGGGGATCACCATATTGAAGAATAAATCCTCTATGAGTAGAGGCTAATAGTGGTAAGTAACATAATATTGAAGAGGAATATGCTAATGGAACATTGTGTGTCTCAAGATAGATCGACAGAGTGGAGTGTCTCAATGGTGAGTTCATCAACAATGAATTTGAATCTTGGGTTTTGAGGATTAATATGCTTTATATTTCGAGTTCTGTAGTGGAGAATCATCCGGTTTTTGGGAATAGGGTTTCATAATTAGACAATGGATTAATAGTTTGGAAAGGACGTGATTTATTTTTTAAGGACCACTAATAGTACTCGAGTATAAGATATTTTTTGGTGGGGAAGTTATAAAGATACATTTTTTATACATTGGGAAATTCATAATAATTTTTAATTTTATTTTTTCAGGAATTCATATGATGACAACATGGAAATTCCTCACAAAATATGAAGTCAGAATAATTTTTTTGGATTTCATTGATCATAGGTTGGGGTGTTTAGCCTTAGGCTTGAATTTGGATACATTTGGACCCGAGAGTATTTTATGGATTTTTAAATATTTTTTAATAAATATTAAATGTTATTGATTATGGAGAAGGTAGTATCTCTTAAATGTTGTCCCAAATTCTACGTATAACTTCATGTTTGAGTCTAAAATTGATATTTTTACCTAGGTGAGATAAAACTTTTGTTTAGATTTTAGGTCTCAGGTGGGGCTTTAAATTATTATTATTATTTCCTATTTTTTTATTCTCTTCTAACTCATTCCTTACCTCACACAAATGAGGGAATATAGATCTATCCCTTTAGGTCTGTCCATACCATGTATAAATAAAAGAGAGGTTGGCACTAGAATCATCTAGGAAGTGTGATTAGGAATTAATTGTGATGCTACAACAATAGGGTGCAGATCCCAATTGGAATCATTATATATTTCACCATGATATAGTTTTTTTATTTTTTTAGTGTTTTATTATCTTATTATGGATGAAAAACATTGATAGGGGTGAATTAGTGTGTACTATTATTTAAATACCCATTGTACTATCATCATTATTATGTTTTTCTCTAAAAATATTCCCACTAATACTAAAAGAAATCTATACAACATGTTTGGTAATGAGGATCACATCCCTTATGTTTGAATATATACCATTTTTTCCCATGGTTATTATAACACACACATATTACCCATATTTTTGTCAAAAGTAACATGAGTAAGGGTATGACATAGAAATGGTACAACTACTGGGACTAACGGGTTATAATCTCATATCAAACAAATAAATAATTCCTTCAAAATAGTTACCATTTATGAGTATAAGATCCACCAATCAGAATTCATATGATGATATTCTTGATATTTCTTTCATTCAAATCTCTTATATTTTTTCATATGATTTATTCATTGATTCAGTAGTATATCTTTTTTTCTCACTTAAAATTATAGACACTTTCACTTAATTTAAATCGTGAAATTTTTATTCACTATATATAATGTGAATATTATTTCCGTATTCAGTCATGGAATCCTATTTTTATTTTCTTCCATAATGGACTCATTCATACTTATACTCATAAATTTAAATCTTCCATAAAAGTATTCTTAAATTATTATCTAATGAAAAAACAATTTTCATTCAAGTGATGTTTGAGTTATCTTGATCTTTACTAAAAAATCTCATAAAATCTATGATTTTTAATCTCTGTTGAAATACTCCACATATGAAATGTATTATGTTGTTTTGATTTGGTGCCTCATTTTTCATCATGGAACTCCATCAGAAACTTATTCTTCTACCATGATTGGATCTAAACTCATCTAAGCATGGATCATAATCCTTCTATTGTCATGATGTTTTATCCAAGAATAACATTATACTAGAATCATATGATTTATATTTTTTTATCAAAATATTAAATTATGAAACATATATTTTTCATCAATATAAAATTTCTCTATGTGTTAAAGGTTTACATTGGTCACTACCAAAGTCTTATGCTCAAAGTGTCTTATGATGAAGACTTACAATTGGAGAAATGAAATATGTTTTATGAAAACAAAAGTACCTGTGTTGTGGAGAAACACATACAATGTACATAAAAGAGTTAAATATAGTAAATGTATTATGATCTCGAATGTTCCATTTTCTTCTTGATTAAGAATAATATGAACAGATCTCCAAAGACTTACAGTTACCTATAAAAACATTCAACCCATAGGGTTATAATCTGGATCAATGACATAAGATATGTATATAAATCATAAAATCATCTTTTCAATATTATTCTTCAATATTTAGGAATATACTATGACTTTTTACCATTTATAGACAACCAATTGACCACCTGAACAAACATAAAATGATAACTCTGATGTTCACAGTCCTGAATATACCAGGATTGATGGGTGTATATAGGTATTTATTTCACAAATAACAAGATAATTTTTCCTTTACTAACTTACCTTACAATATTGAATATATTTTGTGAAGAAACTAATGATTAACCTCATGTACAAAAATCTTACCATGAATAGTTCAACCACATGTACAACTCAACTAACCGTGTGAGTTGAATATCTCAAGGGATTGATCGTGTCGATTGACCTTGGTGTGTAAATTTAAAACATTTCTCATTATAAACCACAAAATTATTGATACATCTTGGGTAATTCTTGATAATAAAATCTTACTCCACAAACATTTCAAAAAATCACAAAACGTCATCTATCATATCTTCACAACCAGTTCATAAAAGCTTCATCTTAGTGATTTGATGATAAAACCTTCATGACTCAGTCAGCTGATTCGCATCCATGGAAACACCTAACATATATATTATGTTCTATATATCACTTACACATAATTAGTACATATATTTACCTCAAAGAGGAGTTCATTAATCATCGCACATAAACTATTATTATTTTAAAATATTACGTTATTGTTAATGGTTCAATAATCTCCCCATTTTTTTTATTTTTCAATACCACTCATTCCCCATATTGAAAACAAAACGAATGTGAATAGAAAAATTAATAGCACAATATAGTTCCTCAAAGAAAATAATCATGAATCAATAATATCAAATTCTACATGATCTATGTATTTGTGTAAAATAAGAGTGATTAAATTAATCATCAATTTTTTTTTTAAAACAACTCATCTTCAAATTTTCACATCTCATGTTAATTCACATGAATTCACTGAAACATATCAAAAAATTTCAAATGTTACTCAAAACACGCATCAATATAAATATAAATAGGGGAATAAAATTTCTCCCCCATAATAAAACATCTACTCAAAAACTTGTGCACAAATGGATTGAGGAAACACAAATAAAAATATACATCAATTAGATGGAGCATTTTTTACTCCTAAATGACACATTAGTTTCACAAATTGATACTCTTTTGAGAAATTTTGTAAGAATGTTAGCCATATATTTTATAAAATAAACATACTCTAGTATAAAGATACATTCTTCCACCTTTTATTTTATTAAACTGTACTTTATATCATTATGTTTGGACATTGAATATATCCATGTATTTTTTTAATGATTAATCGAATTTTAATTTAACACCCTAATACTAGAGGATACATAGCTAAATATTATTTGGATGTGTATTCATCAACATCATCTATTTATATTCATGGGATATGGATACATAATCTTCCTTGTTTGGGACCAATGTAACATATTTATTCTTCTTTGAATTCCAAGAAACAAAAAAAAATTAACAAAAAAATTCTCCATTAAATGTGGACTTCCAATCATCAACAGATCCTACCATATTAACATCAAAAAAACTATATTGTTTATCTCACCTTTATTATCATATGTCATACCATAATTGAAGAATTAGACTTATAATGAAGCTTCCAAACTACTTCTACTTCAATGATTATCCTTCATCATCCTATCACATTTTCTGGCTATTTGAATTAGTGTAGGAAAACCTCATGATTCATGCATATAAATATTTTTTAGTATTTAACTAGAGTAATTTTCTTGTAATATAAATATTTATTAAATAACTGGGGTAACGTGAAATCCAAAAAATATATTTACTTAAGTATATACATATCAAATATTTCTTTCATGTGTCTGGAAAATTCTTCAAAAATATGTTTTTAATTACTTGCAAAGATTATGTCATTGACATACACAATCACCAAGAGTGGTGTGGTATTGGTATTCCTCACATAAAAGATGTTTTCCCCCTTACCTTTCTTAAAATTAATTCTTTTTAGATATATGTATATCTTGAAATACCATTCCCTTAGATCCTACTTCAATCCATAATATACCCTCTTTAACTGGAACACATTTCTATCATCGGAATGCATCCAAAAGCATTCAGTCTATTCCATATATACATCCTCTTGAATACCACCATTTAGAAAATAGTGTTTAACATCAACATGATATATTTTAAAAATTATTTGGGATAATATGTCAATGAATTTTTTTATGGATCGAAGTCTACGAAATGGAGAAAATATTCCATCAAATTAAACCCTTCAATTTGCGAGAATCCCTAAGATACCATGCCATCATTTCTTTGTACCCATCTCCATTCTCAACATGATTATTTCTAAATACCCCATTTCATCCAAATAATTTTTTTAGTGTTTCAAGGAACATGTTCATAGGATACATTTTGTTCTATTTGGTTGAGCTCTTCATTTATATACTAGACCAAATCCTTATGTTTGAATGAATCCTCAACTATTGAAGGTTCAACCATGGAAATTAAACATGTATGAAAAATTTCTATAATCCTAAAATATTTCTATACACATGGATTATAATCCCCAATAACATTCTCAACATAAAC
Organism: Viscum album; assembly: GCA_963277665.1. Taxonomy (NCBI): domain Eukaryota; kingdom Viridiplantae; phylum Streptophyta; class Magnoliopsida; order Santalales; family Viscaceae; genus Viscum; species Viscum album. Next base: position 1,756,456,347 of record OY728120.1, on the reverse strand, counting down.
ACGTTTTCTCATAATTACATTACTTCTTTGAGATATTTTTATTTATCTTCATCACTAAATAGTGTTGAATTTGTATCATTGAACTGAATCAATGAATCATGGATATACTCTTTAAATGTTTTATAACTGAAAATATCATCCATATTGCCTATATTAATAATATTCTAGATTACTATTTAAATTAAATAACTACTACATCAAATGTTTCAAAAATAATTTCATTGCTCTTGTTATATTATTGAAAGGAACTTCCATTTGTTGAAGACCCCTAAAAATATTTTATATTTATCATTTTCATAAAACATACTCCACGTCATTACTTCTTCCTGATAATACATAGACATAAAAACACTCTAATTTTTTTGACATTCATCTTCTCCATTATCCAAATTTAATTGGGTGATATATCCATGGTTTATATTATGAGGTATATATTCTGAATTATTATAGCTATTGTGATGGATTTCAATAAGTAGTACCTTCAATTATCATGCTCTATAAGTATAGATCTTTATAAATCAATTAATCTACTGTTATTCCCATTGGGAACTCAATTTTTTTAAGAAGTATATATATCACTAAATTTATGCATGATTACAATACTTTTTAGATATTAAATAAACTGATTTTATTCATATTCTTTTTCATTTTTTGACTATTGTCTCTTCATCTTAAAACAAATCTACTTAAACTTCATACGTGGCGTAAGGGGAATAATGTGGTTGATCATATGGCCTCTATTGCAGTCCATGGATCTCCGATGTCATGTTTTACTAATGTGTCCCAGCTTAAACTGGAGGGGGTAAATCTTATTTGGGGTGATACCCTTGGGAAACATTACTTCAAGCCCCCATAATATGGGTTTCCCTTTCTATTTCTAGTCCTCTGGGGCCTCCTCTTTTCTATGAGTAAAAATTATAACGTTGGATGGATTTGGTTTTTTTATATTAATTGTTTCACCACCTATAATAGAGAAAGACATATCATTTCCAAATATCATAGATATAGATACTCAAGATACACCTTAATTTATTATACATCATTATCAAATGTTGATTGTTATATCTCACAAAACTCTCACATATCTTAGAGAACCTTTTTGGTTTAGTGTCTTTTGGGACCAATTACATAGGAAAATTATTTTTTAAAAAATGTGAACAATTATCCATAATAAAAACCATATTGACCACTTTCTTAACGTCTCATTAGTTATTTTTATCTTAATATCTTGGATATGTGAATATAAGAAATGGTAGGGATAAACTTAGGAATAATCTATGAATAAATATTTCCTCGAGGATGAGTTTATAAACATAAGAAAAAAATGAGCATAATATATATAACCTATAATAATGAGTGACAATCATTAAACATAAGTAATATTTTAAGAATATGGAATAAAAGAATAATTCCACAAAATAACAACAAGGAAACAAAATAGACATAACATGGTGTAAAAAGATTTATCATAAACCACTACCCATTATAGAATAATATTAGAATACATAACATCTTTCAACTGTGGAACAAAATTTATCATATGGAAACATTACCTTCATGAGTCACACACTTCAACCCATTCACGTGAGTCAACATAATTTTATGTATATATAAATCACTTTAATGAGTCAGAAACTTACAAAAAATCTTATGAATAACTGAATTTATTCCACATATACATATCTTGTGAGATATAAAATTTTAATGAATGCGTTGGAGGGTGACATAGATCCTCACACCTCATCATCCATACTTATGATCTCCACTTGAAAATCATTCACTTACCAAATCATATTTAACCAATGTAAATAAAAGTGGTTACATAAATGATAAAATAAAAATAATTCACATTTCATAAAGAACTGTTGAAAATAAAAATAGATTTTATAAATAAATTAATGGAAAATTATTCACCAATTATTTCATAAAGTACACATGGAAAGAAAAATTGTGTTTCATAACATTTCAAAATACCATAAAAATATTAATTAAATTGATTGACATTGAAAACATGGTCACTAAAAAATAATCACATTTTAGAATAAAAACCTTTTGGGGTACATGAAATATAACTCCATTGGGGATAAATGTTTTGATGATAAATAGGAAAATTTAAACAAAATAAAAAATAATTTTATTGAAAAACATTTTTTAATCATTGATGTAAAATTCATAGTCCCAGGTAGATTTTCAAAATGTATCATTTTTTTAAAAAATGCAAAAGTAAAACATTAATTATAGGTGTATATTAGTTAAAAAATTCTTTTCCCAAGAGATGTAAGGTAGAAAAAAATAAAAATGTAAAATCAATGAATTTAGTTAACATAGTTTAAAAAAATCCATAAAAAAACTTATAACTCATAGGAATAATTTTGTGTTACCGAATCCCATACCCTTTTTCTAGATTTACATGAAATTTTTTTGACCTCATGTATAACAAGAAAGTAAATCTTAATCAACTATTTCATAACTTTATTCATACCATACCATTATATAACCATAATTTATAATTATTTTCTATATTTATATTAGTATGTTATTATCTATTTTCAATATTAGGATTTAGTAATCTTGGTATTTTTGAAATAATTTTAAAATAGTATTGTTTTTATTAGTTCTTATCTAAAAGTTCATAATAAATAAATAATAAAAGTTATTGGTATTTATTATTTGTAATTATTTTTAAGGTTATAATTTTATTGAATTTTAGTTTTTGTTACGATCCATAAATATTAAATTATTTATGAGCTTGATTCAATAATTTTTAACAAAATGGTGTTCTTTAATAATTAATGGATTAAATATTAACATTACCATTAAAAAGAATAAAATATTTATTTTATTATTTACATCATAATTATTAGTTATTAGTTTCCTATTTCGATCCATGTTGTTTTTTATAATATCTTTCATGTAGGTGGTCTGACCGACAAAAATAATAACATTCCACAATTAAGGGATGGTTATGATTATAAAAGTGGTTTATTTTATAAAAATATAATTATTAATGAAGTATAGTGATATTCTTTATATCATTTTATGTCTTTAAAACATATCTAAATTTATATTAATAAATAATTATAATACTAGATTAAAATTGAGATATGTTATTTTATTGTGGTAGTAGTTTTCACAATTCAAGATTAATGTTTTCATTTATTAAAGAAGGAGAGATAAATAAGGTAGATTATAATTTATACCATCATAATAATAATTATCTAATATATTTCATTTTTATTCTTCAATTTAAAACTTATTAATAGTTAATAATGGTTGTGGTTACAAAATAGATATCATCACTTTTGGTGGTTGATGTCTGCACAAAGCACGAATGAGATTTTCATCATTGAAATTATAAAATGGGAAAGGTTGTTAAAAGTTATTTAATTACATTAAAAAAATATGTATAAAAATAATATTTATTTAGTTATACGATAATTATAAAATTATATTTTTAAGGTAAGGAAGAAATTAAACGACTCTAGGATAAAATTACTTATGTTGAGAACTTCAGATTTCTATTGAAAGACTCCTTAGGAATGGATGCATAATGAAAATATATTTTAACTAGAGGATAAAGGAAAAGTAATCTCATAATAATGGAAGTATAATTTGAATATGATCATGTGGGAACTGAATTCCATGATTGGACTTTAAGGGGTGGTGAGAGTCAGCTTTTATAAGTGGTGAGAATGGAATGTTTTTAATTATAACCAACTAATATAAAGGGAGGACATATTAAACATGTTAATTACATCCAAAAATATAAAATAATGGAATAATGGACTATATAAGGTTTATAATAACTCAAATATTCATGTTAACACTATTTTTTATCTTATTTAGTCTTATAATTTCTACTTTTACTATTTCTTGTTTTGTCATGGTAACTAGTTTTTACCAAATTAAAAAATTGTTATGAATAAAAATAAAATGGCCTCTAATAAATAATTTTAACCTAAAAATTAAAAATAATAATTCTATTTTTTCAAATAAAATTTCTATGTGAATGATAAATTGATTTTAACATTTTCACATGTAACATGTAAAATCCTATATTTTGAAATGTATATTTTTAAGCTTAAATTTTATGTGTTTGGTGAAATTATAAATGTATCTTTTTTTAGGATATAGATTGGTTTACTATAAAAAATATATGAGGCTCTATAATCAATCCAAAACCAAATGGCAATAAAATATTATTTAATAATAATAAAATACAAAAAAGTAACTGTTAGTGGAAAATGGTACATATGTTCCTAAAAGGTTAATATTATGTTTTATAAATTTAACATTACAGTTTTAAAATATTTAGTGTTACTCATTACATATATATGTTAAAATTTTCAATATTTAATACACTTCTAGTTCCTTCTTAAAAAGTCATAAAATTTATAGGTTTGGTAAACACTATATTTTTTACTATTCCCCATAGAAAACATTTATTTTAGGAAAATACCAAAAAATACCTAAGAAAGTACGGTTATTCTGGATCAAAAAATTTAGTTCACTTTTCCAAATTTAATATCTAAAATTTGATAATTCAAATTAAAAAAAACAGTTAAATTTAATTAAAATTATTTTATAGGAAGATAAATTTTCCAATTCATAGCCTTACAATTCATATTTTATACAAGTTACTAATAAAATTAGTCTTAATATCTTATTAATATTAAAATATTAATTATTCATATCAACCATATACCTTATTTATAATATATTTAGTTTCTTAAAATAAAGTGCATAGAAATCAAATTTTTCAAAAAAATATATTTCCATCAAAAAATAAACATAAAAATCATTTATCCATATTATTTTTATCAATGAATTTGTAAAATGGTTTACCTTTATTTTATTAATATGAAAATTTCATACTATAGTTACAAATATGTTTACCTTCTAATTCAACAGCTACATTTCAATAGTTATATAATTTTTTTGGTTCTTATTGGATTTGTTTTTTATGTAAAGAATCCTATCAACATAGTGATTATTTAATGTAAAATTTAATATAAAATTATTATGGTAAAACATTATCACCCTATAAATAAGTTGAACCCTCACAATTTTAATAATTAATTACAGATGAAAATAGTTAATGGTATCTACAAATAGACATTACTTGAGATTATATTTCTAGTGAGGTTTCACCCTTAGTATCTAAAGCTCAACTAGTGAACTCGTCGTTTCCCATATTATTAGAAGATGACTATAATTTGTTATTTCTTTAATGATTTCTTGTTAATAACCTAATAAAATGGGAGTATATAATCATCCTTTAACTAGTAGGTGATCAAGGGTTGCTTTAGGATTTTAAATATGATTTTCCAATCTTTTAAATTATCATGGTCTCTATATAGATAGGTCCAATACCTTCATAATATAACATAAAAGTTTACTAAATGTAGAATAAAAGGATTCTAAAACAATAACATTCATATAATCAACTATTACAGAGAAGTCGTATACTTTGGATAAATAATTTTAAAACTATAATTTATTATTAATAAATAAAAATCTAGTGATTTAGGTGATAATTTGATTCCCTTATAAAACATTATAGGTTTAATGAAGTGTATTACATAAAATATAAACATAACAGATCATAGTTCATAAGTGTACGATTGTTTTCCATCACTCCACATCATTTTTGGGACATAATTCTATAGTTGTAGTTCTGTAGGATTTCCCTTTTCCCCCAATCATGGATGTTATTGGTGTCAATTTTCATCTTTATACCTTAGATTAATATAGTGGTATGAATAATTCCTAAATTAATAACATCTAAAACAATGAATTTCTTGTGGATACAGTGGAAGAACATAACTTTTGTCCATTATCTCAAAGGAATTCATCCCTTTTTCTCAATTGATTTTTTCTTGATTCTGCCATTTACCACAAGTCAAAAATAGTCTTGTTTTTTTGAGACATTCCCCTTGGTGCCCCGTACAACATTTTTTACATGAAGGTGATTGAATATAATTTCCTTCAATATATTTATCATCTGATGTTCCAAAATACTCCATCAATCAATTATTTTGTGCTCTAAGAAACTCAAATAAGTTGTCGTTTTATATCAAACTTCTTTATTTATGGATTGAATTAATCATAAGACTTATTATCCTTGATTATATCCAATAAACTAGATTATTAAGACAATCTACTCATTTTCCATGGAATCCATTGTTAACATGGTTCCTTTGGGCTTCAACCATTACTAAAACTATAATATATTAACATGCATGATGAAAACTTAATACCACAATAGATTATTATAAATTATATTTGAAAAAACTAAATCTCAAAATGTATTACTCTTTCAAACAATAAAATAATCTTTCATTTCAACCTAAATCACGTGTAATTTAATCTATGTTTCTCTAGCTTGATCACTCCGAAAGTTATTGTCCTAATTACATAACCTAAAAAATACTTCATCGTGTCTCAAAAATATAATGTTATTGGTAAAATAATATCAACTAAGAGTGTCAAACTAAGTGAAAAGTTGGTCTTCTTTATCATGCACCATGTGAAAATTGAGTTAAAAACCAATATTCTCCTTTTCAGGTAATTACCCTTAGGTAAACCTATGTGAAATCCTTCATCTACTTGTAGTATCTATATAGGGATTTTCATTCCATGAAATCTACACAGTCAAAAAATTACCAAAATTTCAAGATGTTATCAAATACATAGACCAGTCCCTTAAAATTATCCATGATGTTTTCTTAGATTTTATTGAATCATAATCCCCAATACAACTAAAAAACCATAAAAATAACTATACCCCCCTTGGAAACCACCTATATAAAACCTTTCTATAAAAAACTATATTTTGCATCAATACGAGAAGTTAAAAATTACATCTAAAAAATATGACACATCTCGACAAACATTTTGGTTTACTATCATTGAGGACCAGTAACATAGAAAACATATTTTAAAAACTTATAGACACTTGTATATAATATAACTCTTATATACCCCCTTATAGAATTTTTATAATTTATTCTTATCTTCATAACCTATGGAGTGGAAACATAAGAAATGGATGAGATCAAACACTCGATAAGGGATAAATAAACTACTCAAACTGGATGAGTTCATAAGAATAAGAAATAAATATAATCATAATATAAATATCATATCACCATGATTGATAATCATAAAACATAAGTGAGATTCAAATAACATGGAATAATATCCTAAAGACACTAAATATCAAGAAGGAAGCATAATATTCATAACATGTCTTAAAAACATTCCACATAAACCATGAATTGTGAGAGGATAAGATTGGGATGCATAAAATCATTTAGCAGTTGTAAAAAAAATAGTATAAGGATGTTTTACTTTCATGAGTAACACACTTTCACCCATGGTTGGGAGAAAAAATTATTATTCCCATGTATACATTAACTTCCTAAGTAAAATGCTAGTGAAAAATTGAAATTGGGTCCCAGTATAGTATAATATCCATGATATATTTTTCTAGAATTATTCTATTTATTTTTTGTCTATGTTTTTTCTTGGGATTCCATTTGAAATTTTTGAACAAAATCGATGTTTTGGGGAGGACAGTGCACAGTGAAATATTTTTTCATGGTTAGTAGTAATTGTGTGCAAGCCCAGGAAACCGTATTGTATGAGATGGTACCTACCGCATGGCTTCAGCACAACCATGATCTATGGCCCAGGTAACTATAGAGATGTTTCTGTTTAGACTGAATGGTCAGCACAGTTTCCACACAGTTTCCTACACAGTGGGGAGTAACCATGAGGACCTGCTAGTACAATAAAAATTGCTCTATTTTCTCTCTCCTCTTGGATTTAACACGTTTTCCCCCATTTTGGAATCCCACTTAGGGTCCCTCGCCCTAGGTGCGCCTCTCCCTCTTCCTAAATCCCTTAAGAATCAAATTTTCTTCCATATTTGGTGTGGATCCTCCTTAAATATTCATGTTAGTGTCTCATCTTCTCATCTTATTCTCTAATCTTGGATTTCTTCCCTTATCTTTGGTCCTTCTTATTCAGGAGACATAGGGAATGAATTTTAGGTTCTTCCTTCAAATTTTGGGTCAATTCCTTGATTTAGGGTTCAATATTCCTCCCTCATGGTGTGGTTATGGTACGGTTAGAATTTTGCACTGGATTTTGGGGATTCTCCCAAAACGGTATGTGGTTCTGTGATTGAATGTTACGTGGTGAGTTTATTTTTGGCATGATTGGGTTCTTTAAAATGTATAACAAATTATAAATTTTATGTGAATGTGGTTTTTGAATAGTTTATTATGAAATTGTTTTTAAAATAAAAATATCATGTGTAATTGAAAAAATCTGGAGGTGTGACTTTTTTTTGTGCATTTTAAGTGAAATATAATTGGAGGGAATGTATTAATAAATTTATTAGGAAGTGAGAGTTGTATTTTTTAATGGTTTTGGGGTGTATTTTGTTTTATAAAGTGTTTTTGGAAATAAAATGGTTAATTTGGTGTGTTTTTCATTATTGGTTGTGGAATACAAATGGGTAATCTGGAGTATTGTGTTAAAATTTTGTTGAGTACTGAAAGCGAAGCCCGAGTAGCTAGGTGGTTGGACATGGACTAGTTTACTATTGATTCTGAATTGTCTACGGGCCCGCATCACATAGAGGGATTGAATATAACAACCCTATCTAAACATATTGATGAATGGAGGCCATAATAATTTTTGATAACTCTCCTATCTAGTGGATAGTGCATGAGAACATAGATTTTTGTTCTTCTTATACCATCATACATAGGGATGTGTGGTTCAAGGGTCTCTATAGCAGGGTAACCCATATAGACTCTCCTATGATTGGTTCTCTATGATTATGACGTGCTCATCTTTGGTTTACTATAGGAAATTATTTTTACACCGTAGGAAAGGTGTTTGTATTTCAAAACAGCATCCATTCAAAAGTAGTTTAATTAAAACTGTTTCTAATTAAACTCCTTTAGCTTTACTTTACATTCATTTACAAAAATTTCAAAATGATTTATCATTTTTAATGTTTAGGTCATGGAATCCCTTTTGGGTGGTGTTCAACTGGTAAATAACTCACACCCTTCATACATATTTGGGTGTAAGCATACATGGATATTCTTGATGCAGGTAAGGGAAAAGCCTTTTGTGAAGGTGGATCGGGATTTTAGTGAGATTAATGGGCATTATGGTGGTGAAAACTTGAAAGATATGATCTACATTACTTTTGGGGGTTCTTGGATCTTGTTTTTAGGTTTCTTTTTTGTTGCATCCCACTTTTTTGGCTTTTGTATTAAACTTGTAAGTATAATATTATGCTTGAAACCATATCAGGTATTTTTTTGTTATGTTTTACAGAATTTTTTATTTTTATATTTTTTGTTGTGTTGTGATTTTCTATTCATGTGAAATCATTCCCACTTTGATGAATTGAAACATGGGAACTTGTGCCAGCCAGTGGGGACCATGAACACCCTTTGAGCCTTACCGTGGACCGGGTCATGCACCAGTTCTGACGACGAACCATCATGATTCATGACATATACATATATAAAGAGTTTAAAATTTTTAACCAATAAATTGGAGGGTCATATAGGACCCCACCCATTATCATCCATTGTCACGAACCGAATCTGGTCGCCCTCAAACTCGGCACCCGACCCGGTCCATGGAAAGACCCGAAGGGCGTACCCGATCCCCACGGGCTAGCACAAGTGCCCGGGTATCATAAAATTAAAATTGGGAACGATTTACCCGAGTTTATAAACATAAAACAACAAAAGAATCCAATGAAACAAATCTGGATTTTTCAAACCAAACAATCTTTTACAAAAATTCAGAACTGAATTACATGGCTTAAAACAACTCAAAAGGTCTATACCAAAGTTACAAATCCAAATAAGGACATCCCAAGAACCCTCATGGAAAGGGGCACCTCCCACAAGCCACCTCCACAAGACTTCACCACCAAGGACCTGCTAGAAACCCGAACCACTGGAACAAAAAAAACTGTACCCAACCTGCGACAACAAAAAAAACATGTCTACTTACACCCAAGGGTGTAAGTAGGGTGTGAGCCAATGCCCAGTAGGATACCACCACTAAGAGATTCCATGTGATAAGCATTTAAAGACGAAAAGCATGCAAGTTTTCAAAAACATGAAAAGCTAGTTACAATTTCTAAAAGATGCTACATTGAATAAAAAACAGTTTTCAAGTGGGCTATCATTAAGAATCAACACTTTTAAAAAAAATTCAACACTACTGAATTTTCTAGCCAACTATACCGTATGCCGACGGTAAGTACAAAGTAAACAATGAGCACAAGAAATAGGAAGTAACACCTAGGCACTAGCTAGCTGTGGGTCCCAGGTACCTCGTATCTCGGTGAGAGTAACCATCACAAATATCCATTCTCGTGCACGAGCCACTAGTAGGGAACATACCCATAACCTAGTGGTCCCCAATCATCATCATCATAGTTTAGTTAGAGTTGTAAGCGTCAATCTTGCTAAGTGAAATTGAGGCCAAACCCCACGTATTCACTAGCATACTAGTACACGTCCACCCACCTAGATACCCTGGTTTTCCCCTTGTGCTCAAATATGTTCAACACATCAAGAAATGTAAATTGAACATGAAAATATCATTTCCACATCACAAATTCACCAAACAGCCCATATGTATACCACACAAGTCACAAAAAAATCCATTTTTCATTCAAAATGATTTTGAAATCCGAATCACACCAAAATAGCCCACAACACATTTCACATTTCTTCAACACTTCCACAAAACCATTAAACAATTTTATAAAACAATTATAAGATATTTAAACTCATATAACAGCCCACACACATGGAATATAACACTTCTTTCATATTCAAAAATTCAATTTTTCACATCACACTCACACAAAACACTCCACATCACTTTCACATCACTTTCACTCCAAAATATCTCCTTCAAACAATTTAATAAAATATTTCCAAGATGATACATATCACATAGCAGCCTTTTCACAAATGAAATGGACCTTTTAAAAATATACTCCTACCAAAACAGTTTGCTGATATAGTTTCACCTATTACACAACCCAATAAAGCATTCAAAACTTTCCTAAAACAATTATAAAGAGTATACCCAAACTTTGCACATAAAATCCATTTCAAAAATCTCTTTTTAAGCCAAAAGCACACAAAGACCCTACCAAAACAGAATTGGAAGCCCAATAAACATGAAATAATCCACATTCAAATGTTATATAATCACGTTGAATAATATCACAAAAGATACCCATGAGAACACACAAAACCATAAAACACTTTCAAGGAGTATAACAAGGTTATACAAATAAAACAATTCAAATACACCCCATTTTTAGGCCCACATGGAACTATATCATTACCTAACCATAATTGGAAGCCCCTTTCAACAACTAATAAATCACTTCCACATTTTACAAAACTACCACAAGATATAACACATGAAATACATTTGAAAAATACACACTTCAAGCAAAAATGTAACTCTAAAAACAAATGATTTACTATTGCAACCAAAAATGGTTTTCACATAATGCACAGCACATAAGGAACATGAAAAATTATTTAATCAAGCAAACTAACTCATCATTAAATGGTTACCCACGGAATCACCTACCGAATGTGTCGAAACCCTCAAATATTGGGACGAAACATCAACCGCATGACCGCCGCAACTCAAGGAAGTTAAAAGAAACCTAAAACCTCAATATTTCAACCAAAATACAGTAATTTAGAACCTATTCACGAACCCTGACTTCTGGAATTTTTTTATAATTCAAGAATTAGGGAAGAAACCCTAAGCAATTTGAATGAGGAAAGAAATAGACTCACCTACTTGAAGTATCCTAAATTAATCACTCCAAAAACAATAGTTTCTGAAATTGAAAACAGCCAAAATTTAGGGATTCTTAGAACAAGATATAGGAGGTAATTTGGGAAGTGGAATGGAGGGGAAAAAGTAATAATTGAGAGAGTTAAGAAGGGATGAAGTTACCTCTTCAATTCTGGCCGATTTGAGACACTCTATGAAGATCATCCCTAATTCGAGATATCAAAGAGCTCCAAGGAGGGGGGGAAGGCAATGGGAGCGCGCCTGGGTTTCTTAGGGTTGAGTGGGAGGTGGAATCACCGAAACAACGCAAATATTGAATGAGATATAAAAAATTTAAAAATTATTTTTAATGTAGGAAATGGGCCTTCGGGCAGGCCCAATATCTTAAATAAAAACCCATATCCACCCTGATTTTGGATTTATAAAGGCTCCAAATTTATATTTTGGTGTTAATAGGTCAGAGGATACCATTTAGGAATCTGAATGAAGGAGAAATATTAAAAAATGAAAAAGTTATAAAGGAAACAAATTTTATTTTTAAATCTGGAATTGGGCTCGCGGTTTGGCCCAATTCATGAAAACTCATCTATTTCTCCATAAAACCTTTGGAAACCATCCAAAAAAAATGAAAGGAAAATAAATGAAATTTAACTTAAAAATAATTCATGTATGTGACATCCATACTTATGAGTTTCAATTTAAAATCATTGTATCACCACAACATCAATTACCCATGGAAAAAAATACATTTTATAAAGCTTTTAATTAAAAATCAATTACTTTTAAAAAATAACCCAGAGAAATATAAATAGTTATAATAAAATATTACAATGAAAATAAATTAACACTTTTAACATAATTAACCCTCGTAAATAAAATTGGGATTCATAAAATTTCAAAATAGAATAAAAATATGGATTATATCTATTGGCATCGAAAACATGATCAACCAAAAATAATCACATGGTAGAAGAAAGTCAACGTTTAAAAGTGAAATATAAATGCATTAGAGGATCATCTTTTTAATATAGAGGATAAGATTAAAAACAAGTCCAAAAATAGTTTTCTTGAAAAACATTTTCGAATCATCGATGTCAATGTTATAATTACGAGTCACTTTTCAAATATTAAACATTGATTAAAAAAAGTCAAAATAAAATCATTAGTGGAATTTAATTTTAATTAATAACATATTATACACATATTTATAGGATATAAAACAATTTAAAATTTAAAAATCAATGAATTTAGTGTACATAGGGGGGAAATTCAACAAGAAATTGTATACCACAAAGAAAAGAGTTTGATTTACCAAATCCATTACCTTTTCTCTAGATTTTCACTAATGTTATTTAACGTCTATATAATAAAGATATATATCCTCATCACCTATTTGATAATGTTATTGATAACCATACTATTTTATAAATGCAATTTATTATTATTCTCTACACATATATTTGTTAGTTGTTGTCTATTTTTAATATTGGGTGTGAGTAATCATGATATTTTTGAACTAGTCTCATAATAACTATATTATTATTGGTTATTATTGATAAGATAATCATTCATATATTTTAAAGTGTACATAAATTTATTTTTTATAATTATTTATAATTGCATAATTTCATTCTATGGGATTTTTTTTGCGACACTATAAGATGAAATCATCTATGAGCATGTTTCAATAATTTTTAATGAACAAGTGTTGGTATATTAATTAATGAGATTAATATTAACATCACAATTTTTTAACAAAAATAAAATATTTACTATCTTAATTATATCTTATATTATCAGTAATTAAGTTCTTATAGTCATCAATGTTGTTATTTATTATCAATATTCATGTAGGTGGTTCAACTGGCCCAAAAACGAACATATCATAATTAGTGGATGATTATGACTATGGAAGAATTATAGTTTATAATAGTACAATAATTATTATAGAAGAATAGTGATCCTTATTAGATAATTTTAATTTTCTAAATCATATTTTATGATCTTTTTAAAAATAACAATGAAACTATATGAAAAATGAGATATGTTACTACGTGGATATGGTAGTTCGTACAATGAATGGTTAACTTTATCCATTATCAATGTAGGATAGGAAAATATGGTGGATTATAATTTGTATCATAATAATTATTATTATTATATTATATATTTCCGAGTTAATATTTAATTACACCCATATAATTATAGAATATAGGTGTTAGTGAAGAAATGAAAGTCATAGCTTTGTGGATGCAATAATCCACATAATGCATGAATGAGGGTTTAGTTTTTTTAATAGAAAATGGAAAAGGTGGTTATTATTTATTCCCTTAGAATAAGAAAAAAATTAAAAGAAAAAATATTTATTTAATTACATTTTAATTATAAAATTAAATTTATAATGTAAGAAAGAAATGAAAATATGTTTGGAAAGAAGTATTCACCTTGATCACATAGGTTTTACCATTGAAGACATTTGTAAATGGATGTATTAAGAAAAAATATTGTGAATAAAGTATCAATGAAAATTAATGAGGTTATAAATTAATTCTATTGTGTGTATTTTCTGGCCTAACCTAATTTATTGAGTGGTCTTGATAGTGTGGCGAGAGACCCCTTGTTTATGTGTTGAGAATGGAATTTTGAAATTTTAACCAATTAATATAATGTGAGAACATGATAAAAATTTAAAGTGGCTCAAAAAATAGAAAATAATGGGCTTTTTATGAGATAAGCTTGATCATCCCTCATCCATTCATTTGAACACATGTTTTGCACATTTATTTAGTTCATTATTCTAAGAACTTTTACTTTTACCACTTACAATTTCTTAATGATAACTATTTTTTACCTAAGTAAATAATTATTTTTCCTAAAACTAATTTGGCCATTAGTAAATATATTATAAATACTTGTTAAAAATATTGAATCCATTTTATGAAAAAAATCTATTTGAAAGAAAATTCTATTTTAATATTAGCACATGTAATGAGTAAAACCTATTTTTACCCAATAAATGTATTCTTAAGCATAAAATTTATGTATGTGGTAAAATAATTATTTTATTTTATTTTTATGATAAAAACTGGTTTATTATTTAATAAAAAATATATATTTCTTTAAAATCAATTCAAACACAAATTTTATCAAAATATTATTAAATTAATGGAAAATACCAAAAATATGTTTTTATTAGAAAATATTACCTAACTTCATATTATGTGAATCAAAGTCATTATAAATTAAACATGATATTTTGAAAATGTATATTTTTACTTTTTAAATATATATTAGACCATTAAAAATATTTTATCTATTGAGTCAATAAGTTTTTGCTTATGACTTTTACATTCTTTCTTGTTTTGAAAATCACAAACACCTTACACTTAAGCAAATTGATATCTTACTTCTATAAGGAAAATTTCCTTCCTTAAGGAAATTTACCCTAACATTGATTTCCTTATACATATCAATATTTTCCTTAAGTATAATAATCGGATTCATATAAAAAAAACCTCGAAATCATATAATGATTATATATGAAGCATTCAGTTTTAGGATCTGAATTCTGGATATGAACTATAATGAAGTTCCATTCCGAATTCTGGATACGAACTCTAATAATTTCCATTCTAAATTCTGGATACGAACTCTAATATAGTTCCACTCCAAATTCTAGATACGAACACTAATAAAGTTCCACTCTGAATTCTGGATACGAACTCTAATAAAGTTCAACTCCGAATTCTAGATATGAACTATAATAAAGTTCCATTCCGAATTCTGGATACGAACTCTAACAAAGTTCGACTTTGAACTTTTATGAGTTCGACTTCGAACTTTTATGAGTTTGACTGCGAACTTTTATGAGTTCGTCTCCGAACTTTTATGAGTTCGACTCCGAACTTTTATTAGTTTGACTCCGAACTTTTATAAGATCGACTCCGATCTTTTATGACATCGACTCCAAATTTTTATGAGTTCAACTCTGAACTATTATGAGTTAGACTCAGAACTTTTACTAGTTCGACTCCAAAATTTTATGAGTTCAACTCCAAACTTTTACTACTTCAACTCCGAACTTATACAAGTTCGACTCCGAACTATGTAAGTTCAGATTCTGAACTCTGGTGAAACCATACTCCAAATTTCCTTATAAATTCAGAATCTGTATTTCTACAAAATTCAGTTTCCGAATTCCTATAAAACAAAATCTGAATATCCATTTATTATAGACTCCGAATTCCATTTTGGTTAGACTCCAAACTTTTAATTTCTTACATTCCAAACTTCAGTTTTACTTATGCTTACACTCGTTTCATTACAAAATGATGTCGTGCATTAAGTTACACATGTTTTGTTATAAAATGATGTCATCCATTCATGTTTCTAACTAACCATTGGTTTAGTGACATGTGTATAGGTCCCTCCAAAATTTAATGAAAATATGACTGTTAGAGGAGGGAGCCGACTGTTGGAATTTCGCCTATAAATAGGATCTCATTTGAACAAGCTCAATACACAACACAACATTGACATCTGTGCTTATATGCAGATGAAGTGATTTATAGAGAGAGAGGCTCTTATTAACTCTCAAAGCTTCATGCAGAAAGTTTGAAGAGATTTTTCAAACTTTACCTTCTGCAGACTTGCTTCGTGCGACTCCGATTGTTGGTGATTACAATCGAGGGCTTCCGGAGATATGAAGACAGAGGTGTCGACTTCCTTGAAGTTCGAGAGCTTTCTTGCGGAGGAAGAAAAAGGTTCCATCTACCTTGAAGTTGAGGGCTTGTAGGGATAGCAAGATAGAGACTCCGATCTTTGTATCGAGGAATTACCCTGGTGTGGGTAAGACAGAATTTTTCAAAATTTTAAATCAAGGGACCTCTATCCAAGGTTGTTGGATACCCTTCTCTTTTGGTTAAAAGACTTATATCTTATTACTTGTTATTGATACAAGTTTTTCTACTACATTTTTTTATTTCAAGGAAAGTATAATCTTATTATATTTTTGTACACTTGTACTCTAATTAATTTAGATTCTATACACTTTAAGGTAGAATTTCATATTGTAAACTTTGGTTAAGTTTCAATTTCCTGATCCATATTTCCAAAACCTGTTTTTCAGAATCATTTTCCAGATATAATCAAGTGCATAGAACTAGAAGTTTGTAACTGCATACATTGTCTCAATCATTCATTGGTGTTATAGGTGTTGTGAATTTGATGAATTTAACTTTGTTAAACGGAGATCATTCCTTGTTTAAGGAAATTTTTAAAGTTTACAATTCACCCCCCTGTATATTGAGCATCTACACCATTATTTTGATCAAACAATTTGTATCAGAGGAGGTCTCTGAAACACTTATACTCACATATATGTTTTTCCTTGCTCTGTTTTTCTTTGTTATATTTTTTCCTTGCTTAGGAATATTTTCCTTGAATCTGAACTTTTTTTATTAACAAGTATTTGTGTAGAAAGATTTTTAAGAAAGGCAGGTTTAAATGTTGGTTCCATCGAAAACCTAAATTCTATAAGACCACCAATTTTTTGATGGAAATGATTATGAATACTGGAGATATCGAATGAAGACTTTAGTTATCAATACTAGGGTAGATAACTTTATTATGCTTACTGGAGGTTATAAAATTTTTGATAAGGAAGTAAGTGCTTTCACAAATCAAGAGAATCATGATTATCAATTAAACTATAAGGTACACAATACTCTACTATGTTCAATGACTATGAACATATATAGCCAAATTTCATCCTGTGAAATAGCTAACTGTATATGGAAGAAACCTGAAGTTACTCATTTTGGTACATCTAATGTAATTGAGACTAGAAGAGCTGTGTTGAAAGATGAGTATCATGGTTTTAATTTTCCTTATGGAGAACCTATAAGCAAAGTGAAACAAAGGTTTATGACTATCATGAATAGATTAAAATCTATAAGATAGAATGGTCTGGATGATGAATCTCTTGTACATAAGATTATTGATATTATGCCCAATGAGTGGGAATCAAAGAGAACAGCTATTGATGAGAATAGGAAGGTTACTCAAATTTCCTTAGATGAGCTGTTTGGAACTCTTCTCCAACATGAAACAAGGATGAAGAGAGATGCTAACAACATCAAAAAGATGAATGGGAATGGTATTGTAGCTTTTACTACAACATCAAATCACATGAAAGCAAAGACTCCTGAGAGAGTAACTAGATCCAAGTCTAAGAAGGTTAATATCCAATCCAAATCTAGTGAGAGTGAAGTCTCAGATAATGAGTTAGCTAATCTTTCTCAAAGAATGAACAAGATAGTTGGTTAAAGAAATTTCCAATCCTTGTATAAGAAGAAGGAAAGGAAATATAAGAAAGATTCAGAGGTCACATGATATGAATTCAAGAGAATTGGACACATAAGACCTGATTTCCCTATGCTTAAAAAGAAATAAAGGAAAGAGAGGCATTCTGAAATGAAAAGGAAGAAGTTCATTAATGCCAAATCTAAGAAAATACTGAAAGCTAATACTACATGGAGTGCTAGCTGTGGAGACTCTTCAGAAAGTGAATTTAAGAATTTTATTCATCAGTTCAGAAGAATATGGGATTCATTTCTAATACATATTTTCCACATACATGTCTTATGGCCAAGGTACGTTGTGCTGAGGCTTTAAAAAATATATCTCTTGACAAGAATTACTATTACGAAAATTGTACTTCTAATGAAGATACTTCATCCTCAAAATATTAAGAACCTTCATATGAAGAAGTATCTAGATTTTCCAAGTTACTTGAAGAAAAAAAATTGTAAAATTTCTAAAAAAATTAGATAAGGGAAATACTAGGGCGGAAGTTCTTACAAAATAGATTTCAGATCATTCTTCGGATATTATTGATAAAGAAGAGCTCTTAGAAAAACTTTTTAAAGACCTTGAGAAAAAAAATTATGATAAGGAAGAACTTTCTAAAGATCTTAAGAATGCTGTTTTAAAGATGAATGCTTTTGAGGAAAAATCTAACTCTAAGGAAATTATTCCTGGGGATAAAAATTTAGTGATTAGACTAAAATCTGCAATTTTTTCTCTTAAGAAACTTCTTGCAAAATTTACATCTGGGAAGGAAAATTTTGACAAGATGTATTCTCAAATTAAGCCTCACGGAAACACTAATGGAGTAGGTTATACTCACCAATAAACAGTTTTCAAAAACAACTATTTATTTCCTTCTAAAGCACCTTTTTGTACTATGTGTCAAAGTGGTAGGCATTGGAAGAAAAACTATTCTTTGAATAGAGTTCAATCTCTTGGGTTTCATAAAGCATATTTCTCTAAAAAAATGTGGATACCCAAAATTTTATGATATGAAAATCTTGGATCCAAACAATTTTGGATTCTAAAAGTCTAATTCTTTTCTTATTTTCAGGAAGACAAAGGAAGTACCAACAATAATACTTGGTTCATGGATAGTGGATGTTCTCGGAACATGACTGGTAACAAAAAATATTTCGAAAAGATTATCAAGAAGAATGGAGGAAAAGTAACATTCGGATATAATTCTCAAGGAGATTTCATTATTCAGCTTATCGGAATGCAAGATCAACTTGCTGATATTTTCACATAATCTTTACCCTCTGATAGATTTGAATACATTAAAAAGAAGTTAGGAATGATAACCATAAGGTAATCCTTCTTCATTAACTTCTTGTTGAACAATTATCCTTACTGTAATAAACTCATTTTCATAGGGGGAGTACATTTGATTGTGATTTTTTCAAAAAAATTCGTAATGAGTTTTCCAAAAAAATTCGTAATGAGTTTTTCAAAATCTTTCGTATTGAAATTTTCATACTGAAAATTTTTGGAATAAAATAATCAGAACTGAAATTTTCGTAATGAAAATCTTCGGAATTGAAATTTTCTTAATGGAAATTTTCATAACTGAACTTTTCATAATGGAAATTTTCAGAACTGAACTTTTCATAATGAAATTTGCGTACTGAAACTTTTGTAATGCAATTTTCTTACTGAAGCTTTCGTAATGAAATATTCATACATAAACTTTCGTAATGAAATTTTCATACTGGAACTTTCTTAATGAAATTTTCGTACTTGAATTTTCATAATGATGTTTTCGGAACACGAATTTTCGTAATATAAATTTTCCGAACTAAACTTTCGTAATTGGAATTTTCGTACTAGAATTTGCATACTCATAGTTTTCGTACTAGAATTTTGATACTCAAAGTCTTTTTAACTTTAAGTTTTTCGTAGTTTCTTTTTTCGTAGCCAAATGTTTCATTCAAGAAGAATATCACCTATTACAAATAAACTTCCTGGCCAATCCAAAAGGTATGATTTCCTTACTTATGCTTTCATAGTCATATTTTGCTTGCGGGTATTTTCCTATGAGTTTTAAAATTTCTCGTATTCTAGTTTTCTTAAATCTGATTGTTTTTCTTAAAAACATCAAAAGATCGGATTCAATATTTCCTTGCGGATTTGATTTCAACCGTCAGATCAGATCAGAGAAATTTTTCAACCATTAGATGGTTTTGGGAAATTCAAAGGTCAACTCCATCGCCTATATAAAGGGACCCTGAGGGTCATCCCACATCGGTTTTCCAAATCTCTCATGTCTCGAAGCTCTGCCTCCCTTCTTAAGGTTGTTCTAATATTTTTTAATCTCGTTCTAAATCTTCCAGAACTCTCCATTCCAAATGTCTACTGAAGCAACTTATTAGGATATTGCAACTATGAAGCCAATCTCAAAGTGGTTAGTTTACAGGGAGAGGTTAGTGCATCCAAGTTTCTACAAGTATGATTCTATTATATTTAAGAATATCAGATTGAATGGCAGGGAAGATGTTTGCTTATCGAAGCCAGAGAAATAGGATCCGGTTTATATAGATCTACTTTTTGAGTTCTATGAGTCTGTTTCCTTCTTTGAGGAAGATAGAAGAGAGTTATTTTCTTTCAAGTCTTATGGAAGACTTACAAATTATCTTACACTAAGGCTTCAATCTTGGTAGGTTTATCTTATGATGTTGAAGCTGAGTTGTGTTCACATAAGCTTCTAGATGAGCAAGGAAGTTTCAACAACGTAAACTCATTGAAATTCTTTGGATTTATAGATTTCAAGATAGGTAATATTGCTCATCTCTCTTCGAATAATCGAATTCTACAGCTGTGGTTACAAGTTATTCTCGTACCAAGAAGGGGTGATAAGGATAATCTCAAAAAGAGTGACATTTACATCATATATTTCTTGGTAAATCTAATGAAGATAAATTTGATGAGGCATGTTTTGATTACATTTAAGAATATTAAAGAAGGGAATCTAAAAGCTCAGATCATAATGTATCCGGCCTTGATTTATAAACTTATCATCATATGTCTTGATTCTTTTAAATTTTATTGCACTTACAAGCAAATAAATTTCAAGGTAATGATAGTTAGTGATGATACATTAAAGAGGATGAAAATGGGTTTTTCTAATGAATCTGGAGAATTCTATCCTTTACCAGAGGCTGAGGCTGAGACCATTCTGGAAAATGTGGAAAAAGTTGAGCCAGTGAAGAAAGTTACTAAAAAGAGGAAGCTTAAGAAAGTGGTTGCTGAAGAAAAAACCCCCAAAGCTAAGGAAACTCAATCTGCACCACCCAAGCTGAAGAAACAAAAAGCCTACCCAGATGAAGTGGCTGCTAAGTGGAAGGAAGACAAGGAGAGGAGAAAAGAAGGGGATCCACAGTTCAGATTGGACCTTTCTGAGGCTAAGGACTTAAGATAAAAAGATTCGAATGAGTTATAAAAACAAGAAAAAGAAAATAAATTGAGGAAAAAGATGTCATAAGAAGATATTGTTCAATCTCTTTTGAAATAAACTGAAATAGCTTCTAAGAAGATTCTGGTTCTGGAAACTTTCTTTACCGAACCATTACCAGAGACTCCAGGAAAAAACTACATCACTCCGGAAAATCTTAATGAAAAAGAAGTTGGTTAAAGAGAAGAAGAAAAAGTATAGGAAGAAGAAGAAGAAGGAGGAAGTGCTGATTTAGATGATATAATTAAACAAGTAGAAGATTATCAAGAAAAGGCTGAATCCACAAAATTAGTCACTCCGTGAAAGGGAGTTGAGAAAGAAGGTCATAGAGATGAAGTTGAGGAAGAAGAGAAAGATAATGATATATCTAATGAGGAAGTAAGTTATGAGAATCATTATCTTGAAGAAGGAATAGAAAAAAGAGAAAATAGATGGAGACTATATTGT
This sequence comes from Viscum album, assembly GCA_963277665.1. NCBI lineage: Eukaryota > Viridiplantae > Streptophyta > Magnoliopsida > Santalales > Viscaceae > Viscum > Viscum album. The sequence goes on along the minus strand of OY728120.1, from coordinate 1,756,434,197 downwards.
TCCGCTATCAGAAAGTGAGGAAGAATCTCCAGATGATCAACCCATTCTGAAAACTGATAAAGGAAAGAAAGTGATCATGGACACACCAACAAAATATATTATCATGAATAAAGAAGTTGGTGGTTCTTCTAAAAGAATGTTGGTATAAATTTAGAAAGAACAATCCCCAGGAAAAATATCGGATTTGGAGTCATCAGCACATGGTCATGACATTGTTGTTGAATCTTTGTAAAAGTTGGTGGACACCATTCCGCTTTTCTCCACTATAGACTCCAGATGCCAGCTGCTACAACATATCTTGAATCAGAAGTCATAATCCTTATCTATGGTGATGGATAAGTGTGTGAAAATTTAAGTTGACCATAGAAATTTCCTTATCAACTATGAGGTACACAAGAAATCATGCAGCAAAATCACTTTGTGGTCTAAGAAAGTTGAAGAAGGAATGGAAGATTTTGATCATTTTTAGAATGATGTTAAAAATGATTTTAACATCGAGGATTCCAAGATTATGAATCTTTAGGATGAGCTAATCATTGATAAAAATTCTCAGAGTCAACAAGTGAAGGACTTGAATGATAAGGTTAACTCTATTGCTCAAAATTTTAAAAGGGGTAGAGATCTTCGGATTGAGCTCCAAGAAAAACATGTAAAGCAATATGAGTTAGTGAAGATGCAAGAAGAGGACATGAAGGCTCAAGCAGAGGTGTTGAAATCCCAACAAGAAAGAATCACAGATTTGGAGAATCAAGCTGAGGAGGATAAAAAAGACTTGAAGAAGTTGAAAATCTTGTTGAAGAAGCTTATTCCGAAGGAAAAGGAGGACAAATAAGACAAATCCGATCTTTTGTTGTATTTGTATTTCCTTGTAAAAAAATTTCAACTCTAATGAAATTTTGGTTGGTTATATCTTGTATTGTTATATACTATGGTTTCAGGTACCATATGTCTTTTCCGTTCCCTTAAATTCATTTTGAAATTCACAAAGGGGGGGAAGGAAAAATAACTACTTAAAATGGGAGAAAGAAAATTTTAAAATGGAGATGAAAAATTTATAAGTGAGGATATACATAAAGTAAGGGGGGAGTTCCTCATTACGAAGTCTTTCATTCCCCTGATAATGAAAACTCTACTCCGTAAATTCAGAATAGAATCCTTAGAGTTTAAATGCCTAAGGGGGGGGGGGGGGGTTAGTTGTATTCATAATTATCCATGAACAAAGGGAGATAAGTTTTAATTTCAAAGTCTAATGAAATTTTTCAAAGACCTTATAATCATTTTTGTAAGGATGTTTGTGCTTTCCAAAAGGTGGGAGATTGTTGAGTCAATAAGGTTTTCCTTATGAATTTTTCATTCCTTCTTGTTTTGAAAATCACAAACACCTTACACTTAAGCAAATCGATATTTTACTTCTATATGGAAAATTTCGTTCCTTAAGGAAATTTACCCTAACCTAGATTTCATTATACATAACAATATTTTTCTTAAGTATAAAAATCGGATTCAAATAAAAAAACCTGAGAATCATATAATGCTTAGATATGAAGCATTCTGTTTTAGGATCCGAATTCTGGATATTAACTGTAATGAAGTTCCATTCTGAATTCTGGATACAAACTCTAATAATGTTCCATTCCGAATTCTGGATACGAACTCTAATAAAGTTCCACTTTTAATTCTGGATACGAACTCTAATAAAGTTCCACTCCAAATTCTGGATACGAACTCTAATAAAGTTCCACTCTGAATTTTGGATACGAACTCTAATAATGTTTCATTCGGAATTCTCGATACAAACTCTAACAATGTTTGACTCCAAACTTTTATGAGTTCGACTCCGAACTTTTATGAGTTCGACTCTGAACTTTTATGAGTTTAACTCCTAACTTTTATGAGTTTGACTCCAAACGTTTAAAAGTTTGACTCTGAACTTTTATGAGTACAACTCCGAACTTTTATAAGATCGACTCTGAACTTTTATGAGTTCGACTCCGAACTTTTATGGGTTAGACTCCAAACTTTTATGAGTTAGACTCCAAACTTTTACTAGTTCGACACTAAACATTTATGAGTTAGACTCTGAACTTTTACTAGTTCGACTCCGTACTTCTAAAAGTTTGACTCCAAACTCTATATGTTCAGATTCTGAAATTTGGTGAAACCAGACATCAAATTTCATTAGAAATTCAAACTCCAGATTTCTACAGAATTAACATTCCGAATTCCTATAAAACAGAATCTGAATATCCTTTTAATATAAACTCAGAATTTTATTTTGGTTAGACTCTAAACTTTTAATTTCATACTTTCAAAACTTTACTTTTACTTATTCTTACACTTGTTTTACTACAAAAAGATGTCATGCATTCAGTTACACATGTTTTGTTATAAAATTATGTCTTCCATTCTGTTTCTAACTAACCGTTGGTTTAGTGACACATGTACAGGTCCCTCCGAAATTTAAGGAAAATATGACTGTTGGAGGAGGGAGCCGATCGTTAGAATTTTTCCTATAAATATGATCTCATTTGAATGAGCTCAACACACAACACAACTTAGACATCTGTGCTTATATGCTGTTGAAGTGATTTCTAGAGAGAGAGGCTATTATTAACTCTCAAAGCTTCGTGCCGAAAGTTTGAACAGCTTGTTCAAACATTTCCTTGTGCAGACTTGCTTCGTGCGACTCCTATTGTTGGTGATTACAATCGATGGATTTCGGGGATAGGAAGACAGAGGTGACGTATTCCTTGAAGTTCGAGGGCTTCCTTGATGAGGAAGATAGAGGTTCCAACTACCTTGAAGTTGAGGGCTTGTGGGGATATCAAGACAGAGACTCCGATCTTCATATCGAGGACTTACCCTGGTGTGGGTAAGACATACTTGTTTGAAAGTATAAATCAAGGGACCTTTATCCAGAGTTGTTGGATACCCTTCTCGTTGGGTTAAAAGACTTATATCTTGTTACTTGTTTTTGTTACGAGTTTTTTTCGATTCATTTCATATTGTAAGGAAAGTATAATCTTCTTATATTACCTTACAATTGTACTCTGATTAATTTAGATTCTATACGCTTTAATGTAGAATCTCATATTGTAAACTTTGGTTATGTTTCAATTTCCTGATCCATATTTCCGAAACCTGTTTTTCAGAATAATTTTCCAGATATAAGCAAGTGCATAGAACTAGATGTTTGTAACTTCATACTTTGTCCCAATATTTCATTGGTGTTAGATGTGTTGTGAATTTTCTTAGTTTATCTTTGTTAAACATAGATCATTCCTTGTTTAAGGAAATTTATAAAGTGTACAATTCACCCCCCCCCCCCTTGTATACTGAGCATCTACATCATTATTTCGATCCAACATTATCTAATTCTAGGTCATTATTATAAATACATAAATTTCTTTGTTTGGGTAAATATTATAATTTAGACTATTTATCTAGAAATCATTTAATTATAAATATCTCAAAAAATTATCCTAATATAATATAGTTGTTATAAATTATTATTTTTTCTTTTTTTGAGATTAAAATTCCAAAATTTGAGAATTTAACATTTAAATAAAATCAAAAAATATAATGAAATGTTTTTTATAAGAAAATAACATATAATTATTTTAGTATTTCATATTCTTATTCTCTATCAATAACTAATAAAATTATTGTTAATGTATTGTTCATATTAAAAATTATTTTATTCACATAGAAAATATACATTTTCTATAATATGTCTAGTTTCTTCCAATAGAGCACATTAAAATCATATTCTAGAATAAATTTAAGATATTAATATCATGTACAATGCACTAAATTGATTGTTCTTGGCATGTGCCAGTGCAGATCGATTGTACGAACCGCTAACTGAATATTTATTTCCTGACGTACCATACATCCTTGAAGCTACCACATTAAGAAACATAGGATTGATTATATGTATAAATGTTTCACTATGAATGGATAGAGTGATTGTATAACTCAATTGACCATGAGATTTGACCATGTTAATGGATTAAATGTACATATCCATCATAGTTTGGAAATTAGAATTTACTCATTTTGGATTAGTTCATTCTCAACCCATCTTAGGGACTTATAAACACTAAAAATTAACTTCACAAAGAATAAATAGAATCTCATTACTTTATCAATTAGATCTTCAAAACTTATGCATTATAGCTTTAGCTTGATGTGACAACGAGCCAAACCTGAGTGGTAAGGGATCCTTCTTGGCATCCAAGAGACCCAGGTTCAAAACTGGGTGGAGGAAAAATTATGGGTACTGTAGCAGTTCTGTATCAGTTACTATAGTAGTTACTATTAGGTACTGTTGCAGCCGGAACTATTCACCCGATTTGGGCCTTCGGGCCACCGGTTTGGGCCTACGGGTCTCAAAGGCCTTCGGGTCATCAAAGGACTTCGGGCCATAGGGCCTTCAGGCCACAAAGACCATGGAGTAGCCCAGTTAATATAGAACAGTCCCCAGAAGTGGTTCAGAGCAACAAGAGTAGAAGCCACCAGATGCAGAGCTAACTGGATTGGAAGAATGAGAGGGTATGGTAGTCGGAATCCGAACCGGCCACTGTGCAACTTTGTATGGGGAAATGCTAGTCGATCAGCAATTCAAGGTGGGGAGCTCGGTGATCAAATGACGTAGAAGTTAGGGAGAGGAATTTCAAGTGGGTTAGGCCTACAGGTCATGTATTGGGCATGATATGCCTCTGGGTCATTGGGTCATGTAATGTGAATTAGTCGGGCCTTGTGCCTTGGGCCAACAGGTCATGTACGGGTTCCCCTTAAACCCTTAAAAGGGAGATTATCCATAATAAAATAAAAAATAAGGCCTTCGGGCCATTTGGTCATTAGCTCAATGATTAGGTGGATGGAAACATTATGCCTTATCCATTGGACTCACATGCACAAAAAACATCCTACCTCTATAATATGATATACAAATACATCAACATCAATAGTACATGTATTTAATATGAATGTAAGTTCTTAAATCACCATACCTAAATTGTTATTTTTTCAAAATAAAACATTGATCACCAATTTCTCAAACAAATTCACTTAGTTGATTCACAATTCAAATAATTTTTTCAAGTTATATAGTCTTTTTTCAATGGTTTATCCCCTAAAGGTGTTATTTTTTTAGAAAAAGTGATTTTGGAGGATTTATAGTGGTTTTTTTATAAAACCTAATCATACCTCTTCTAGTTCAAGAACACAAGATATATGCACGTAAATGTGATGAAGGAGGAGGATGTTGAATAATCAATATGTAGTCGATGCAGATAGTCCATGTATTACCCTTAGATATTTATAAGGGGTTTGATCAGAAACTTAGCCAGACATCATTTGTGTGGGGGGGGTACAAGGCATGGGTATTACATGGCCATACCCTATGTGTAGTGCATATCCAAATGTCATGTGAAGTATATGGAAATTTTCCACGTGACGCACATAACTAGATAAACAGTGTGATTTACACACTACGTATACATTGTACACACTATGAATTTTATAAATTCATGCTAATATGGGTTGAGATGAATGTACATAGTATGGATTTTAGAGTAAACACAATGTACTCTAAGGTACACACAATGTATTATTCCCTTAAATGGATTGTGCATGTTTTTATACCGTGGAGCCAAAATTAGACAAGTGTTAAGTCTATTATGAGTATCTTTGCTACTGAAAATAAATTTATGTGGCCCACATTTTCATTATAGGGTATTTACAATATGACTTGGGGATAGTTAGATATGAAAAAGATGATTTTCTTCTAGGTGATGGTTTGTGGGCTCTCCTAAGGGTAGTATGGAATGACACATGGGAAAAGGTTGTGAGAATGATTGGATAACAAGGAAAAGGATTACCAAGGTTCTTAATATTAGAATTAACGTATTATACCTATTCAATAGGATAAATTTATAACATTCATATGGGACATGGTTTCATACAAGCCTCGTGATACTTGAGTCGGATTTCACCAATAGGCAAAGAGAACACCTTGGGTATTGGATACCTATTTGTGTAAATACATATAGATTGACATAGGTCTATAGGACCCTGAAGGACATCAGGTCGGTGAGATGAAAATGCATATGGATTCATCATAGTGAGCTAGTTTGACCCATATGATCTTGAAGATATTATCCTAACTACAAAGATGGATGATGAGGCATGGTTTGAGATGTTGGGATAAAAATCACGATATTTATGGTCTATTGAGCTCATGGGGTGGGTTATAATGTTAGTTTTTTCATAATATATATATGGACATCTCTATATACTAATTGATTATATGGATATTGGGTTGACTAGAGTGAGAGTGTCTTGATGGAGATGATGTTATTATTACATTTTTATGAAATGTGTGGTATTCCCCTGTGTTTCCTATTATTACATGAGGTATTATGGGAGTGATTCACTTACCCAGTGTTTTTATGAATGATACGCCTTTGATATATCCTAGTATCAAATGTTCAAATATGTTAGGATGAGATTCCAAGGATACTATCTATGATCTAGTTATTGAGCCTGATGTGATAAGACATGTAGGATACTCTTTAGGATCATGATATTGATCATGATAAGATGATATTACTAAGATACTCCCTAGGATCTAGGTGTTCATCCTATTGTGATGAGATCCCTAAGATAATCCCTATAATATTTTTTTGAGACTATAACTATATGGGATTCTTATGGTACTTCCTTGGATCTAGTATACATTCTGACTACTATATGGGATGCCTATGATACTTGCTATGATCTAATTCTCTCACCTGCTACTAAATGGGGTGGATGGGATGTTTTTTAGGATATAGTGTTCACACCAGCTACTATATAGGATGATTAGGATTCTTACTAGGATATAATTTATACACATGATACATATTGAGTGTATTATGAGATGATATAGGTTGGACACTCTTCAATCTGGATGATCATAAACACTCATGATGATATTATGGGCGGGCCTTTACCCAACCTATGGAATGGTCATGCCACATGTTTAAAGACATATGTAATTGTATTAAGTAGGATTTAGTGAATCTTAGATGGAATCATAGAACCTAATGATTGAGAATTATTATTTATTTATTCATTCATTTATTTAATTATTATTATTACTCTGCTAGGTTGGGAGCATCACACGTGCATGCATGTGTAAATGATAAAACCTTATATGTACATCATTGAGAGTGGCCTGGTAAGAATATATTTTTCACCCTCAGTATGAGTACCTTGTTATGTGTTCATACTATATTTCAACTTTCATGCTGATCAACTCACATGCAATATATTTGGCAGAGGACCAATGTTACATGATCAGGCTAGGGAATCGCAAAATGGATTTGGAGACTAGTATTGAGGTATATATTAGGGATGGATGTAAATTCTCTTGTGTGTTTATTTATTTGATTTACATTTTACATATTATTTACCAGTGGGATATAAGTTGATGTATTTTATTGCTACATTATTTCCTTTTTTATATCATATTTTTTATATTTTTTAATACATAAATTACTTATTATATAATATTCTTGGTTTTTTACACTATTATTTTTATCTATGATGTGAGTGTATTGTCCCCCCATGGTAACACCTTATACCTTATCTTTAATTCAGTTACATCTATCATATAAGTAGGCACACTTTTGGTCACATGGATCATTGGTCTATTTAAAATAAAGTGAACTAAGGTGGGGTGTTAAATAGAAGGTGGTAGATGAACATGAGTCAGAATAAAATATTCTAATAATCTCAACTATAACATTGGATGAATATTTTCATGAATAAAACAAACCACTGATTAATTTTTAATATTTATTTCTAATGAAACTGTGTTTCAAAGAAGAATTATATGTTGGTACAAATAATTTGGATGATTCTACCTTGAACACCCTCTATTTTGATTTTATTAAATCACATTTAAATTATCATACTCATTGAACTATGAACTTATAGTTAACACATACCATATTGTCCTTAGATTTTGATGAAAAAAATATTTTAGGGGATATATTTAAAATAAAAAACATGAAGACCTATTACTACCCCCTTCTATATTATGATACTTCCTTGAGGCATTAAATTCAAATAATAAACAATATAATGAACTGAAGAGGGGTATAATCCTAAACTATACTTTTTGTTCATATTTTTTCAAAATGCATTAAAATTAGACCACTCTAATGTTGAAATGTAATATTAAAAAAAATTATTCCAATCTTTATAGATAATGACGAAATACCTAAGGGGTTTTGGTTTTGAGGACATACTCCAGGACATAGAAGTTGTCAACATGTTAACTGAATTTTCAAGGGATGATTGTAAACATAAAATATAGGGTAAAATAAATTAGGTGCTATTTTTTAATTTAAATACATTCCATTCAAATTATATTATTCATGTACAAAATTATAATTTCTATTATTATAACATTTTAGTTTCTTCTTTCCATATTCATACACTTTCTATTGATAAAGTGGGTTTGGAAATTGAGAAATAAGGAATTAGTCCACTTACCAACTGAGGTTCATGAGGGAGTTGGAATAAAAATTCACCTATATACTAAACAATACTTTCCAAAAAAATTTGTTTAAATTTACTCCCTAGTGAAAACTACTCATCATCATAGGGATTCCCAAGTGTTTAAACAATTTATGAAGAGATATATAAATAATATTCTAATAATTTGATGAAAATTTCCCTAGATGATGTTGAGGAAGATTTAACTTGGGTGGTGGATAGATTGGAGGAATAGTTATAAGGATATGTGGACATGATTTTCTTTCAAGTATAAATAGAATCCACAGATTTTGACATGGAATACTTGGTAGAACACTTCGAACAGCCCCATGAAGAGCACCCTCAAGAATTTTTAAAATACTATACAATGGAAGGTAAGGAATAATATGTTGAAGAACTATTATCATTTAATAATGAAGACATCAAAGAGGTATATAAAACACTCTAACACCCTTCACCCAAGATATTTCAGATTTTTTACTAGAGGAACTCAATAAAGAACACATGATACCAAGCAATACATTAAAGTGGGATGACTAGACTATAAACTCTATTATCTTTATATTTTCTAAAAAAAATTGATGACTGGCCAAATTTGATTTGAAAATAAAAATTCACATTTTTTGGAATCTTCAATGGAGTAAAAATAAGAAAATTATACATTGGGATTTGAATAATGATAGATGGAGCTACTAGATTATCCTATAATAAGAATCCATTCAAGAGAAATATCTCACGGCCTATCCACCCAAGGGAGTAGACCATTCTATAGATTAATTATATTTTTATTATTTATTTCATGAAGTGAATTATAACTAATTTATACTCAATTTTCTGGTTTTCCAAGAAAATCCTGCCCTTAGATAGTGAAAAAGAATCTAAGGTATCCACAATAGAAGATATATTGGTTATGGTAATCAAATAAATTGAAAAAAATTAGAAAAATAGGAGATATGTTAAGACTTTTTTGATAAAGTTTATAAATATTATTTAGATGAGTTTATAGAAGAGGCAATGGGTCCTTTAGGTAAGCCTATAATCCATCAACAACAAATTGACAACCACTTGGAGGGGGACAAAACAGAAAATACGTAGGCTCTATTCAATATTCCATTGATACCCATTATGTATTTCATTTTCTATATATGAGTGTTGGGGCAGAAGAACTTTATCAGATGGGTTATCGAACAACAATGTATACTCAGAGAAATTAGAAAAAATCACTCATGTTTGTTTCTATGAATGTAACAAAACCCCCCATTAGATTAGAGTTAACATGTAGTACCATCCACAAGAGGTAATGGAAACCCAATACCAAATTGGGGCCAAACCAAGTTTTAGATTTTTTTTATTGTTTTCTAACAAAATATATAAATTTTAATTTTACTTCTCTATAGGTTTCATGTGTAAAATGTCTTAATAGTCCCGATCAAGGTTTCCCAAAATGCCTCCAAATGATGATAATAACTGAAACATGCTAATAAAAATAGTTTTCTTATTTATATCCCCTTCACATTTGTTTTAATCAAAGATATATCAATATTCTCATTTTTATTCAGATTTATTGAGCAATGTTATATATGTGTGGGGGAAGGAATACAATTATTTTTATAATATTTGAAGAGTAATCTTAAGAATCTTTTTATTACCTTTCTTTAAATTTTTTCTTATAATTTTTTTTATAATTTTTATTTTTAGTTCATTTATATGATATGGAATTTGTGTTTCACTATTTTCCTTCCTTGTGAAAAAATATCATACTAGTTTATATGGATTCACTAATTTCGAAATTCATTTATTTAAATGAATTTAGAGAGAGTTTTACCTCAATATTCATTGAAATTATTTTTCCTGAACATTCAAAAGGATTGTATTATAAAATATTTAAGAGTAATTAAAATTAAAACTTGAGGAAACTAGAATTTTGAACATTATCTTAGGTAAAATTTTCTTGGTTAAATGTAATCCCCAATGTATCCAACTCAAAATAAATTTATATAAGTCCTTTAAAAATGTATTAAAATGGTAAATTAGGATCCCATAAGTTGTTCAAAGATAGTGAGTCATTATGTGTGTGATTAATAAATTAATAAATCTATACATTGACTAAGTTCATTACCCATACTATGGATGGAAAAAAATTATTGGATCCAAATTTTAAAAAATATATGGATTTATGTAAGGGGAATATTCAACCTAGATGAATAATTCAGAAAATTAATTATAAGTATGTCACCTGGGTTTTTTTAATAGAAGTCAGAAATGGATATTCAGTTTAAGGGACTTTGGAAAGAAGGACTTATTAATGCTCCACTTGTTAAAATATTAATAACACTAGATTTTTCTCTATTTTTATCTGTCAATCTGTCATAAATTGAAGTAGGACTATGGGTTAAATTCATTGTTGAGGCATGAAATTTTCAATAAAGGATTGTTCTTTCTTTTCCTTCTTTTTAGATTTGAATATTTAAACTACATGGGATAATAATTTATACATAGAATTCATTTCATTCTCCAGATTGCACAACTCTATGTTTTGGGCATTAATGAGAGATAACATTTTCATAATTTTTATTTTTTTTAATAATAATTACCATTTCTATTTAGAAAAATATCAATAATTAAAACATTTCTTATACTTTTACAAATCTAGAATTATAATGTTAAATGAAATAAATATTTGATTATCATTTTTTTATTAATTTTTGGAAATAATTGAAAATTCATTTATTTATATTTTGGTTTTTGGGTGTGAACTGTAAAAAATATTTTATTTACTATTTTCAATGTTTTAATTTTTTTTTATTATATGGAAAAATACAACACTGCATTTATTTTTTCCATGTACCCCATGTTTAAGGTAGAAATAATTAAAATATAGTTATTTTCAATACCTATGTGAGTTTATTTGACTTTTCATGCATCTTATAAGACATTGACTCATGTAAGAACTGGAATTTTCCAAAATAACTTTACCTACCAGTGTGTAATAATTCTAAGAGACTATATAATGAATTCCATTGACTCATGTAATAATTTTTATTTCCTCATAACACTTTTCTACCTTATAAAAATTGTAAGGATCATAAAATTTGTTTTAATAAAATTAAATAGAATTCCTATAGAATGTAGGACTTTTGACATTTCTAAAATTTGTGAATGTGTATTAAAATATAAAATTCCAAAAATAATAAAGTCCTAACTGAAAATAAAAAATTATAATATCTCCACTTTCAAAAAATCATGAAATGCCTATCCAAATGTTCCACATGGAATCCATCCAAACTTAAATGGTTATAAAGATCATGGGATGATTTTAAATAATGGAAAATATTTGAGAGGTTAGCAACTGAATATATTTCAACTATTGGCATGTACAAATAGAATCCATCCCTAAAATAAGATATCCTTATATATGATGCACTAAAAACTGGGTAGTGGAGAAGAATAATATATGATGATTATAAATTTTTTCACTCCCCATTTAAAAATAAGAGACATTGGATTTGACAATAAATTTATTTAGATAGTATTTCCATATAATTATATATTTTTTGATTATATTTTATTTGGTTTAATCTATTAGTATTTTGTTCCTTTTTATTTTATTTTTTTATTTGTTTACATGTGATTATAAAGTTCTCGTATAGGATGAGAGGATAAACCAATGATCGTAAACTGGATAAAAACCAATTATTCCATAATACATTCATATAAACTTCTATTTTCATTTTTAATCTATAGATTTGGGTAATTGAGGGATGGAGGTAAATAATAGTATATAAGAATTTAATTTATCATATTTTCGTTCATATTTAACTAAGCAGTCAATCTCCAAGTATTTGAATCATCAATACATGATGGGATAAGTGGTTTAAGAAGTAGTGGGACTCATGATTGTGGTTTATTTGAGATATTGGTAGGATAATTATTTGGTTTTTTTATTCTGATATTAATTCGCATAATTTATGTAGTAAGGGTGTGTGTAACTGGTTTGAATCAAACAAAAAGAAAGATTAGTGAATCAAAGTTGTGAGATAATTAAGGATATCTAATGTTTAATCCAAGGGTGTATCCTATCATTCATTCTATTATGTTTTACATTTTAATTTATCTTTCTTTTTCCCAAATATCCATTTCTATTACAGTATTTCTATCAATTTAAAACAATATAAATGAATAAGAGAAAAAAATATTGAAGTTATATCCCTAACTCCTTAAGAGGTAAACATACGGTCATATTTCTGTTATAAAAAGTTGATTATAAAATCCTCTTTGATATTCCTCCATAAAAACATCATCCCTGTTATGAATTTCATTTTTCTATAATATCATTGTATCTAGGGTTTGGTGAGATAAATTTCTATGGGGATATATACAAGGATTTTACTTTTTTATTTTATAATAAGGGAAACATAACATTATTAGAATGGTTTCTCTACAATAAAATTTAACATATTCTTTTGATTATATTATCATGTATTTTTTCTATACATGTTTTATTATTATTATGTATTCAATTTGATCCCATATAATTTATGTGATAATTCCCTTAGAGTATTTATCTCATCAATAGCTTATAAAAGTTCCCTACATTAATGAAAACATAGAGGTATAATGGTTATATTCATAAAATGTTGTCCTATATTATAGATACATCTATTTATAGGGACCTAAGGAATTTTTTTCTATTAGGTTATGTGGGATAATAATTTTTGGGACTAATTTTCATGAAATTCAAACTTAATGGATTCTAATAAAGGTGGTCACGATGATAGAACCACTAATAGAAATATTCTATAATTAATGTGTTAAGAGATGTTTCTATCTTTGTGAATGTTTATTTTTCTTTATATTTGAGATCATTATAAATGTGTAGCATGATTTATATAAATAGATACATGATAAAAATTGTGGAGTAAATAATCCTAGAAAAGTAGCTTGCATTAATTGAATCATTATTGGTATTCCATTTATTGTACAGTTAAGTTAAAATTTGTCCCTACAGATTAATGGAATAATATATTGATGGCCTTTTCATTAAAATAGAATTTTCCAATTAAAATTAATAGTTATGATAGTTTATAAAAAACTAATCTAGGAATGTTTTGGAAGGATATATTTAGTATTAAGGATAATGACACATGTATTCATTCTTCTTGATGAGATATTGGTTGAAAAGGGACTATACTATATAATTAGTTCCAGAGGCTGTTTTTCATTATTGTTACTATTACATATCCTTTTTTCTCTAGGGTAATGATGTGCTCTTAATATCTCTCTTAGTTAGTGGATTTGACTAACTACAAGGAAGTGGGTCTTAGGGGTCAGACACTAAGTGTGTCTAGAACCTCATTAGATTTGGTTGAATCTATATTTATGAATAAAATAATTATGTATTATTTGATTGATATTTTTAATGCTTTATTGGTTATAATTTCTATCACATGTTATGCAATTAAATAATACGTCATTTTAATTTTTTATCTTTTTTATTCACAAAATAGATCAATATAATATTTATTTATTAAAAATTAAGTCAATATAATGTTTATAAATTCACAAGATAAGCGAATATAATATTTATTTATTCACAATATAAGTTAATATAATTATTTTATTGAATGAACATAATGATTTTATCTTTCAGTGTTTAATAAAAATTTATTGATGAATTTAGATTAAGTTAACGACCCAAGGGACATTTTTTAATATATTTTAAAATAATTAATTAATAATTTGTTTTATAAAATGATATTATATAAACATGTAACTTAATATAATATAAATAATTAAATATTATTTTAAAAAATTATATTGGTGAATAATAAGATTAAATTAAAACAAAGGGGAATTGTGAAATTCATTTATATTTATCCTAGATATTAAATGGGAAAGTATCTTCAATCATTGTACGTGGAATTATATTTTTATCTAATTGACCTCTGAGGACCTAAATTTATAATTATATAGAATTTTTTTATATTCTCTCAAGATATATAGAAATAAAATTGGTGATATTCACATATGATAAAGATAAAATGTTGTGAAGCACTTAATTTCCTCACAATAGCACCTAGGATATTAGTATCATTGTCCATAGCTTCAGGAAACACATATAGTTATCACTATAAAAATCCCTATATAAATTATTAAATGATTGCTAAATTTAATATAACAAATGATCTGATTAGTAAACCCAATGACGAGTGGGAATCAAATCAAAAAAATACCAACATAGGTAAATGTTATTTTATTAAAGGGGTTTGTTGAATTTACTTGATTTTAGATGTAATTTTTTAATCTATTTTCACTCCTCATTTCTTATACTGTGTTTAGATCCATTATGTATTAAAATAGGGATCACACTAATTTTTTATTTTTATTTTTTATCAATTTTTAAAAAATTATCTCTATGGTCTCTTCATAGTTTTAGTGGTCATGATTGTGGGATGATTTAATTATATAAAAATAATATGGTGGAAAATGACTTGAACCCACTTTAGTGGTTCGAATGTCCACAAAAACATCGTTACAATCCCAAGAAAAGATGGGTAGTGACCCTTTATAGATAGTTAGTTTTTGATATTTCATTATACAAAGAATGAGGATAATTGATAGTTGAATGTTAACTATTGACTCTATCAAAATTTAACCCTTGAATATGTTGACCATTAATTGTTTAATGTTATATATTTAATATTAATCATTATTTTTTGATAATTGACCCCTTACATTTGACTATTGAACAAAAAAATGTTTAAATAAAATTATAAAAATGTAATAATTCTCATGGAGTCTCAATGAATATAAGTAAAATTAAAAATAATGAAAATAATTTTATTAATTTTTAATTATTTAATTACCATAAAGATGATATTTTTAAATTTTTTAATTTATTTTAATTTTCATGTCACACGAATTTGGTTTTCATAGGTGTTTTTGAATCATACTACAACATGAATGGAATTATTTTTTATATATTCCCTATTATATACTAATCCACCACATAATTACTTTGAAGGTGGTGAGATTGCTCATGGGAGGTAAATAAAAGATGTATTCCTATAGCACCTTACCTTGAGTACCAAGGAACTGTGCCATAAGATGAGGGCGACAAGACTTCAAGCACATGTCCCTAAGTTACAGAGGTTGGTGACTAGCTGTGAGGGTCTTGGGTAAGTTTGTGGGGAGACTATGCCCTCATAGGATATGGTATTACACATCAGTAAAAAAATATATGTAACAAGTAATGAAGGTACAGAGAAAATGAATATAGTATTAAAAGAAATTAAATGACCCAGTAGAATAAATAATAACTGTGGAATATGAATAGTCATAACAGATACCATGAGGATGTCAATGTATGATGCCAAAAGTTAATAAATAAATGGGTAAGGGCATGGGGTACAAGAAAAGGTTGCTTGATAAAAAAACTTCTAAAAGAACAAAAACTATGACACAACCTCTCAATCGTAGTCTTGGTCCTCTTCCCCCTAAAGGTTTATCCAAATCAGCTAATCAATCAAGCATCGGGAGTGGCACACTTCCATGTATCCATACCTACAAACATAATGTCTACTCGGGTACTAAATGGAACCTGATCAGGGTGTGAAATATAATATTGGTAGGCTAGAACCCATAGTGTCTAATCCTTTCCATTTCGTGCTGTAGAAAATTAATAGTGTACCATATAAAATAAATACAATAATTTTAAATAAAAAATTATTGTAACATTGTATGGAATCCTAAGTGGACCCCCATCCTATAGCACCTACCTCGGCCTGAGCTGGAAGTCTGATTCAGATACCTGGTAAAGAAGAGTATATATAGCAAGGCCTAAGTAACATGACATACCAATGAAAAGGGAATACCCCCAAACTTGTTCTTTGGCTTCGGGTCTAATCCATATGTCAACACGAGGTGCACTAATGGCATAAGCGAGACATCAAAAAGCATAAGTAAACACTATGTAATATCAATAAAAACAACTCAAGAATTTATATTTAATATTGAAAATTTAAGAAGTTCATTTTGAGCTCATCCCTAAGGTATCACTACGGTACATCCATTCAATTATATCTAAAGAGGCGATCCCATCCAAGGTGATCCTTTCAATGGTTGAATTATCGTTCGTTGTATGGTAACTATGAGTCTTCCCTAGGTGTTGCACATAATAGGCCGAGTATCAGTTGATTCTTAGAGTTTATATGTTTCCAAGGGGTCCATCCTTGGTTTCCCCTTATGGAACCATTATCACTAAATATTATAGTAACAAACCTAAGTAAATACCTCCCCTAGAGAGTGTAAAACATCTCTTTATTGGAGTGTTGTGTGGTAACCTATCAAGTAGGGAGAGTCCAAATGTGGGTTCTTAAAATAGTACCAAGGTTCTCCCCCGCAACTTGAATTCATTTAAAACTAAAATATAGACATATATATCATAGAGAAATCATTCATGACGGAATCCCTTTAATTTAGAATTCAGTGCCTCTTGATTACTAATTATTCAAGACTATAAGTCATAGTTAATAATAATAACGCAATGTTAATCAAAACTAGAACTTTATCAGTGTAAGCAGAGGAAATTCCATATTAATAATGGAAAATAATGATAAGACATATAATTACAATTATTTATGCAAATCAAATACCAAGAAAACCCAAAATCATTTTTTATTATTCATTATAATTAATTTATTCCATTTAAAACATCAACCAAATTATCACACATGCACATGCAATTGACAATTTTAAGATTCAAGGACAAATGTAAATATTTCAATATTGAAGGCACACACAAAGGGGTGACCAATGGCATGGTAAAAACCAAATATGGGGCTATCATTAAACAAATGTCCCATGTATCAAGGAAACACAATTTAATTAAATTAATACACATTATTTGGGATTTTTCGGTATGAATCGATGAGAAAAACAATGGTGTGAATTCTAAAAAAAAAAAAAAATTAAGGGAACGAACATAGGTACCCAACCTCATAGTCCTAGTATACCCCACATTCCAAAAAACCATTAATTTTTCATAAAACGGAAGAAATCATAGAATTTAATAAAAACCCCAGTTTGGGGTAAAACCCTTAAGTCGAAGATTTCATGACAATGATTTGATAAAAAAGTTAATTGGTGTGGATGATAATCCATTATGATTATTTCATAACACTTCCAACTGTGTTGAAAATTGAGAAGAATTAGAGGTGCATCAAGCTTCCAAAGTGGAGACGGGGGGTGGTGCACCACCGGGATGAGAGAGCGATGTACAAGAGATGAGGGAGAGGAGATGAGTAAGAAAAAAATGAAATAATTAGATGAGATAATAATAAAATTAATAAAATAATTAAATAAGGAAATATGAAATAAAATAAAAAATATAAAGGGAAATATAAAATAAATAATAAAAAATAAAAAATGGTTAATCCCATTTTTTATTATTTTACTTTTCATATAACCAATTTTTATTTATTTATTAATTTTTATTAATTTTTCATTTATTTTAATTAATTTATTTTATTTTATTTATTTAAATCCACTTAATTACTTTTTATCTCGAACATTTCTTTTGGGTATGGTGTAATATTTTGCATTAATCCTGTGGAACCATTTATAAAAAAATTTATTTGCTGCTTAGGACCTAGAACAAACCTCACAAGCATGTTCCCTGGGACATTTCATGGAATTGTATTAATAAAAATTTAAACAGTATGTGCTTAATTTTTTTCTAGGATGTTACAACCTCCCCTCTTTAAGAAAACTCTTACTGAGTTTCCCTTCCGAGGGTAGTGGAATGTCATCTGAGAAGAGTTATAGACCCTACACACACAGATCAATCTACCAATCCTAGGGCTTGTGCTAAACACATCAATATTGCCATAGCACCTGAAATAGTGGAATGGACATGCCTCAGAGAACCTTCATTCTATGATGGACGATACGAATTGAATGCTCCTCGAAGGATTCATCTGCTTCATGAACGATGTCGTTAGGATTAAACAAACGAGATAGGTTTGGATAATACAGTCAAATCTAAGATACATGGAAGAGATCTTGCATGGAATGTTACCTTTGAGGTAATAGAAACTAATAGTATACTAGCCCAACTCTCTCCATTATCTATAATAGCCCGACGTATCTTGGTGATAACTTCCCTTGTCACCTGATTTTCCTATAACCCAACCTCAGCGAAACACGCAAAAAGACCAGATGTCCCACCCCAAAATCTAGGGGTTAGTGAAAATGATCAGTATAGGACTTTTATCTAGAGTGATATGTATCCATATGATTTTGAATCAACTATATGTGCTTAGAAGTCAATTGAATGATATAAGGACCCATAAGGGATACCTCTCCAACTTCGATCCAGCATAAAGTTGAACGACACGGTCTTCCATAGAGGGCCTCATATAGAGCCATTTGAATTGATTCCTAGAAGAAATTATTACAGTAAAACTAAACTAGAGGACTATATTTCTCCCAAGAACCTAAAAAATCAAATATAAATCCTCGCATCATCTCCTCTAACACCTTAATGGTACGATCGAGATATTCGTTAGTCTAGGGGTAATATGTAGTACTCAAAATCACCTATGAACATAGTGCCTTCTACAACCCTTGCTAGAATTGTGAAGTTAAATTGGTGTCTCTGTTATACATTTTAGAATATGGAATTCCATGAAGTGTAACTATCTCCCAAATATAAATACTCTTGAACACATCTATTGAAAAGGTCTCATGGATAGGTAGGAAGTCCAGAAATTTGGTCAACCAATCGACGATCACCAATACTTATCGCGGCCTTGTGGAGATATCAGCAAGCCTATAAAAAATCAGTAATTATGTTATTCAATTTTCACATAGCAATGGATTGAGTTTTTAGTAGTCCAAGAGGACATTGGTTCTCTACCTTCACCTACTGACAGGTGGAGCACTAAGTAATGAAACCATCTATTATCTTCTTCATACCAATACTCCAATACAGATGATGCATATCTCAATATATGGTGGTAATTCTAGGCTGAACTGTCTGAACAGAGGCATGATATTCCATCATCATACCATCCCATATATCAGAAGTGAACCATACATGACCATGTTATAGTAAAATGTCACTACTATCAACAACCAAACAAGAAGTCAGGATCTCTAATGTGATGCTCTCCCTCAAAATGTACCCCTTTGGATTAGATAACTATTTCTTGTATAATCATTCTACAAGAGAGAATGTCACAATAAGAGTTCTTAGAATTGTTTTTATGCACTACTCATGAACCTCGATATGCATCTCATAAAACAATTCCATCATCTTCCACTCACTGTTGGTTTCCTTGATGGCTTGTGTTTGCATTTTTCAGCTCAAAGAATTAGTGACTGCATTACCATTATGAGGGTTATAAGAAATTTCAACGTTGAACGATTGTAGGTATTCAACCAACCTATGCTACCTCAAATTTATGTACCATTGTGTAGAGATATATTTCAATATTTTATGATCCATGTAAACAACAAACGTCTCTACCAAAAATTAGTGTTTCCAATGGACCAAACAATGAACCAAATTTTTTAATTAGAGTTCATTCATAGGATAGTTCTACTCATCCTACCTCAGCTGGAGGGATCCTTATGCTAAGACCCGTTCACCCTATATCAAAACTACACCCAGTTTGACTCCTGAAGCAACACAGTATAGAGTAAACTTTTTTCCCAGCTCAGGAAGAATCATGATCGGAGCTGATGTGAGTATTCCCTATAACATCTGAATATTTTTCTCATAAAATTATGTCTAGATGAACTACACACCCTTCATAGTCAGAGTTGTAAGAGGCACTACAAAGAGGGTGAAATATTCGATGAAATTCCTATATATATCCAACAATACGTAAAAAACCATGTATGTAAAATACATTCTAGGGATGTTCCTAAGAAACCATTGTGCTCACATTTTTGGGGTAAACTAATATGCATGCCTCAGATATGATATGACATGATTAGTGAACCTTATTGATCCAAATGTGGAATTTACTAAACTTCATTATAGCTAGTTCTCTCTTAGTGTACTCTGTATTGTCTCAAAATGAGTTTCATGGTCGTGTAGAGCACGAGTACACCAAGATAATTTATATGAAGACTAGCATAATTGAATCAAGGTACGAGTGGGTACCTTGATTCATCAGAGGCATGAAAAAAAAATTATGTTCTTCATACCAAACGGCATAGAAAGAGACTCATACAAGTCGTACCTACTTCAGAAAGTAGTACATGGAATATTGAATGTTTTCACATGAACTTGATTATATCCCAACCTCAGATCGATGCTAGAGAGAAAATTTTCTCCTTATAGTTGGTTAAAGAGGTATTCTACATGAGGAAATGGATATTGATTCCTCACCATATGCTGGTTGAGTAGATGGTAATCCACACACAATATTAGAATACGATCTACCTTCTTGGAAACAAATATTGGTGAACCCCACTTCGATGTTCTTGTTCTAACAAAACTCTCATCCTTGTGATCTTCATGTTGTTTCTCGAGTTCCAATATCTCTGTAGGATCCATATTATAAGGAGGAATGGAAACTATTTCTACAACTAGAACTAGCTTGATAGGGAAGTCAACATCTCCCATATGTGGTAATATAGAGAAATCTTCATGGAATATGTCACTAAAACTATCCACAATGGGACAGAATTCCATGAATTTCATTCCCTGAATTCTCATATAGATACATTCTAGTTGATCTATCACATTGCCCAGCCCAAAATACATAGTTTTGGCTCAATATTCTTGGATATCCAATTCTCCCTTGGAAATATACGTTATCCTCGTAGATGTTTTGAAAGACACTCGATGGTGATAGAATTCCACTTGGTCATAATAGAAAACGATCCAGTCTATACTGATAATAACATTAAAGTTGTTCATCTCGATGGAAATGAAATTCCATAAGAAAAGGTACCCACCTATCTCAATGGGGTACTCTTGGAACTAGAGTATTTTTCTATTATTACCCCAAAAAGCGTATTGAGAGACATAATGTTAAAAAATTAATTGATGGAAAGAACAAAACATATAGCATTCACAGTAGATATGATAGAGTGTAAAGAACAAGTATGAAAATGTGTTGAAACTAAAGTAGAGGCCATAACAATAGTACCTATAACCATAGAGGTCCCTAGACTCTGTTCTAATAGTTTTGGATGTAGTGCATATATATGGCCTAAACCTCATCCCTAAGATGCTACCTGAATAGCCTGAGTATGTCTAATCTGCTGAGGCTGGTGTTCGAGAACCTCATTACCTCTTCCACAACCTCCACTGCCTCGACCTAATTGGCCGATGGAAAATGAACTCCCAACCTGATGTGGATTTGTAGATCCCATACAGGATAGAGGTGATGAAATATATCATCTCCCACTAGATACTAAAAGAAAATAATTTTCAAAACATTGAAATAATATATGCCTTGGCAATATTCAGGTCATTTTAATCCCTATGGTTCCTAATATGATATATGAAAATGCAATTTCCTCATGTAATTAGGATTAATAGTCAAGATCATCATCTAAATAACACATATATGTGTAAAAACAAAAAAGAAGTGTGTCACCCAATGGTGAATCCATTTCATCAACCAATGGTTTAATCAATATCTGAATCTTCCAACCCATGAAATTTGGATTTCCACTATATATGGATTACCTACATCCAAGAATAGGGTAAATTCCAAAATCTTGTGTCCTAGACTTTGGTCTAACCCAAAAATAAGAAAACCCAAAAAAATAAACCTCCTCTGATATCACATTGTATCATCCCACCCCGTGTACCACTAAGTCGGGCCCTGAGATAGTGGGCCACAAGACCTCAAGCACATCTCCCAAATGCCAGAGGATGCTAACTAGTTGTGAGGACATTTGGTATATCTATGGGGAGACTATTCCATCAAAGGATAAGGTATTACATAGTAGTAAATACTATATTTATCAAGTAACAAAATCATAGAGAATAAGTAGACAATAGTAGAAGAAGATAAATGAACCAACAGAATAAATAATGACTACAGAAGATGAATAGTCATAATATAAGCCATGATAATTTCAATGTATGATGCCATAAGAAAATTAATAAATGTACAGGGGTACTGGGTAAAAGAATTGGCTGCAGGAAAAGGAAACTACAAAAAGGATAAAAACTGTGACAGGACATCTCGAGTATAGGTTCAGTCCTATTCCATCCAAATAACAATCCAAATATTAAAGAAATCAAGCATCGGAAGTGGCACGCATCCCTGAATCCATACTTATGAACGTAAAGTCCACTCAGGTACCAAACTTCACCAGAGTAGGGTGTGAGATATTGTAATGACCCCGAACTATATTAAATAATTTCCCTTCTAATATTTCTTTAATATTTTATATATCACATATAATCACTTATATAAAACAATACAAACATTATAAATGAACAATGAAAGAAATAAGAGGTACTTTGAGACATTAAGGAACCTATACCAATTAAATAGTAACATTCACATAGGAATAGTAATATGTCCCTTATGAGTAGTAAATTGTCTTAATTAATAGTATTCTCATCCATGAAAGCACAAATAAAATTTAATCATCATATAATTTAAATAATGATATAATTATATCACAGTAAAAGTTAGTATTTTAAAAATTATAATAAAATTATTAATATTTTATTAGGTCATTAATATTTAATTACAATCATATAATTAATAAAACTATTTAAAAATAATAATTTTCAGAAAAAAATTTCTATATCAATATTTTTTTGTCATATGATTTTACTATAATTTTATGAGAACTTAGTTAATTTTTGGAAGAGTTATAAATTAGTTTCAAATTTAAAATATGTATTTTTCTAGTATAATATGATTTTATATAAAAATATAATTTTACATATTTATAAAATTATATTTGAAAAATTGAGCCAATTTTTAAATTATACAAGTCAAAAAATTTCTGTTGAATTTTTGTGTTTTTTCTAAAATAGTTGAATTTTTACTAAATAGTAAAATATGATAATTAAAGATAAATGAAAAATTCCTAATTAATTTGTTCATAGGTTATGTATGAATGATGTAAGAACAATTGATTTAATATCTAATTCAATTATTATTATTTTTAGTCACAATAAGGAACATTATTTTTTGTCTTGAAGAAAATAATAAAATAATGAATAAGATATTGAAAATCACCCCTCTCCTCTACTATAATATCCACCCCTCATTCCCTCTTCTCTTCACTCATCTAAGAATTCATGATACTCAAATTTATTCCTAAATACTCTTCCCTAGTCTCTGCCTAATTTTAGGAGATTTTGGTCTTTCCAAAAGCCCAAAACCACTTCCAATAAGAAGGTTCTAAAAGAGGATATTTCGAGAGGTAAAAATCATTTTCCTTTTCCTTTTAATTTCTTTTTAACTTCTTCCTTTTATTATTATCTCCCCATATTTCCTATCCAAATGATCTTGATAAATCTTTTATCAAAGATATATATAATTATATTATGTTATGTAATAACCATCACCCATCTCATTACTCACTCACTCACTCTCTTTTATTTAATAAACGAAATCATCGTCCGGGAGGTGCCGATTTACAACCTACATGGACGTAGAAGTCTAGTTCAACAATTTATTCTACAAGGATGGACATGAAACCATTTTAATTTTTGAACCAGATTATAAAATATGTATTATATATTATTTAATGATTATGGAACCATCATTTATATGTGATGTAAAATAATATAATAAAACTAGTTTGTTGTGATCGAAAAATCGCCATAAAAATATAAACAATTATCACTAAATATTTTATCTACAAATTCATACTCATTATAAATAACCAAATGAAATGTAAAACCATATATAATAATTTATATTTTTCAGTTTCATATAAATTCAATTTTCTTGAGTTATAATGATTCCACATGAACTTCTGTTATTATATACAATTATACCGATCACGAAAACCAAAGAAATAAATGCTCCCGAGTGATAAAATTGTATCCTATAACTCAGAAAAAGGCCATAAATGAAAATAAAAAAATTATTAAGAATAAAAAAACATATATATAAGGTTCTTAATTAGTTATTTAATGGATTTATTTTGACTATTTATGATGATAAGGATAGATGCAGAACACATTCAGAAACAAGCTAAGGGTTTTCTACCTGAACCTCCATTTTCTTTTTGGTTACTATTTGTCTCCATTAATCCCAATTAAATTATTAATTATTCTCAATAACTCCTAATATATTATAATTTAATTTTATATATATTTTAACCAATTATAATCCTTGTTTATTTTATATAGAGTCGTATTTTTTAAGGATCTTTCACAATTCTTCCCGATAAACAAGCTCAGTTTAAGGGAACTTCTCCAATTTTCACCTATGTTCTAGTGAAAATATATCATATGTTTTCTACCAAAATTATTTCTATAAAACCTAAAATTTACTTATGGGAAAAATACCTAAGTTAATTTAAGGTTTTATGTAAATATGTTTCCAAAAGAACTCTTCTTTTCCAAGTAAAAGCGTGTTTCTCTAAAAATATCCTCGATAATTTTATAAGATTATTTTTGTCTATTTTAACATATATATTGACATTTTTGTATTATTTGGATTAATATCTTATTTTATCATATAAAATATTGTATTAAAAGGTTTATTATCAGTTTTACTGTAGATGTGATATCTTGATACCATTCACCATACTAATAAGAATGGTTATTATTTATGTGTACAGATAGGGGAATGTTATTTCATATGTTCAAGTTCATTATGTTTATAAAAATTAATATAAGTAACTCATTGTACATATAATGTGATGGGTGGTGACCTCTATAGACCCTATATGCATCATTAGGTCTCACAAGACAAAAAATAATTGGGTTCTGGTTGAGGCCTTAACCTAGTACTTTCAAACGTCTTGGTCCAGGTCTTGATAATATGATTCAGATGTCCGGTATTTTTCAATCCCTAATTATGGTATTAGAAACTAATAAACCTTGTGATTACTAAATTCGTATAATACCAATGGTTCTATTTCATTCTCTCATGTTAATTTATATTACCTTATTTAATTATCTTTTATTCCTACCATAATATAGTCAAGAATATTTTTAAATGAATGGGTTTGTTGTTGTTCACTATGCCTAGTGTTTATATTTATAATAACCTTTGCTATATTAATTTTTCTTACTGAGAATCTGAGATCATACCTTTTTATGTTTTATTTTTTCCCAATTTTTGAAGATGAATATTATTAGTGACTTTAATGGATAATATTTTATTCAGAGATGTTTCGAGTGGAATTCCTATTATGAATTTCATTTCATGTTGTAATGATGAACTTATGTATGTATTTGATTTTCAAAAACTATAAAACTATTAATTACTTTAGGATATTACAATCTTGTAATCATTCTTATGTAATAAAATAATTCACTATCTCTGGGAAACTAAGGTCAGGGAATTATTGTTGGTATGAGAGGATGATTAGTAGAAAAATTGTGAACTAGATTAAGAAAATGTAGATTGGGGATCAAAACCCTAATACAGACTTTGAGGATAAACATACAAGAACATCCATGAATTTTGGTAAGGAAGGTATTTTGTGGATCTTCCCTGAAAATACATCCCTATCAACATACTACAAGAGAACACGGTTCTCGAACATATATAACTAGGATTAAAAACTCAGACAGGGTGTTTTAATATTGACCCAGGGTAACCTAATACATGACAATGTGTCTTACTGTACACTTGGTTTGACACTCACGAGGGATATGATTTTTATAATTCACATCTTCTTAACAAGCCATTACAAATGATTTAAAATTAATTTTTTCTCAAAGAAGATATGCATATGATAATTGGATTAGCTATACATATGATTTCAATTTATGATAAGTATTCAACTGGTTGAGATTGTGCAATATGGTTTATAAACTAATTTAGTGTATTCAATCATTTATAAATGAAACCTAGTGGAAGGAAGGGAAACCTCATGAACCGACATATCCCATGTTGGGATTTTACTCCTATATAAGATAAGGATGTTGGTACTATAACTGTGATTGGTGATGAGAAGTATATAACTATACTAGGATATTTGACTTAGGTTATGAACAATAATATTACAGATATGGAGCATATCGATCCAAAATTTGGAGGAGAAATGTTATACTTCATTATGCGACAATATCTTCCATCATTAAATGGGACTACAAACCCATTCATAATGGAGTAGTCGATATATTCCATAGAGAATATATTTCTCTCTTTGGGATGTAATGAAAGGGAGAAGGTATTCATGGTTGTTTATCATCTATTGAAAGATACATATTAGTGGTTTTTATCAATTCAAAATACAAAGGTGGATGAATAAATATAATAAATTAAATGGAGGGAATTTAAGGAAATATTCTTAGAAAAATATTTCTCTCGAGAACAACGATCATATATGGAGAGGCTATAATTGTGTTTGAAAAAAAAAGAGGATAAAAATGTTGAAAATTATGAATCCAATTTTACAAGGATAAAAATTCATGCTACAAACTACATACATAATTTTAGGAGAAAGATTTGTTGATTCTTTGATGGTTTAAAAGCATTCCTCCCAAGGGAACTAGTTTCCCAAACATTATCATCATATGAAGATATAGTTTCATGTGAAATCAAGAATGAAAACCAATTATATATTTCTTATGAATTTAAGAAAATTCAAGAGAAAAATAGAGTGTTGTATAAAATATAGATAAATGTAAGCATAAAAATGAGAGATTTCTAAAATGTGATACTTAAGGAAAGAAACATCTTGGAGCCTGATTAAAAGAAAAAGGGGTCTCCTATAGATATTGAGAAAGTGGCCACCAATATCTAGATTTTAAAGGGAATATAAGAATCTAAGAATGTTCAATGCTGAAATTTTAAAGAGATTGGACAGTATTCCAATGGTTTTTCTATGAATCGAGAAAACATTCCCTAGAGAAGAAGAAGGGTGAAAAGCCAAGATTATGCAATCACAACTGCAGATGTTGATGTTCCAAATGATGTGGTGGTAGGTACTAAAATAATTTCCTCAAACCTGTACAATGATTTATTTGATTCTAAATCATCGCATTCCTTTATATCTTCCCTATTTTCTTTAAAAATTAGACATTTCAATTTCTCCTTAATAAGGTAGTTTTCAGTCAAAACCACAATGGGATGTCTCATTGAAATAAATATGTGTCAAGTAGTCCCCATTATGGAATAAAAATATTATTTATCTATAGATTTTATAATCATAAATATGTTCCATATTGACATAATCCTAGGAATGGATTGGATTTCAAAATATGATTTTAAAATATATTACCAGAACAAGGAAATTGTGATTTTTGAGGAAGATATAGAATCCATTATCATTAGAGAAAAAACATCACCATGAGATTATTATCTATATCTAGCTCCATTAGCTCTACTAAATGAAATTATTATGGATGATGTAATCTCAATATCTATGAGTGATGAGAGAAATATTAAAATTTAGGATACTTATATTGTTAAAGAATACATTGATGTAGTTATACAGGATTTAGTTGGACATCCTCCGGAGTGAGAATGTTGAGTTTTCAATGGATATAATTCATGGTTCCATGTATATATCAAAGAGTCGTTATAGAATGGCCATAGTGAAATAATTAGAACTTAAGAAACACCTTGAGGGATCAAGTGATAAATGATTTATCCTCCCTATTATTTCTCAATGGGGAGCCCATATTTTCTTTGTTAAGAAGAAATATATATCAATGAGTTTGTGCCTTGACTATAGAGAAGTCATTGCTATTACAGTAAAGAACAAGTATCCCCTAACTCAGATTGATAATTTAGATGATCAACTTCATGGATCCCAATATTTTTGTAATATTGACCTGCAATCTATATATCATCAGTTGCATGTGAGGAAGGAATATATTCCAAATACCACATTTCAAACTAGGTATGGGCATTACGAGTTTACAATAATGACTTTTGGACTGACTAATGCACCCTCAATTTTTATGGATATAATAAATAGAGTTTTCATGGAATATCTTGATTAATTTTTTATGGTATTTATTAATGATATCCTCGTATACTCCAAAATCTTGGATGATCATGAGATTGACTTATACATTATTATGAAGAATCTTAGTGGAAAAGAATTATATGGGATATTTTGAAATTGTGAATTTTGGTTTCAGTCAGTTTCTTTTCTTCACGATATTGTCTCTAAGGATGGAATCTTACTTGATCATGAGAAGACAAAGGCTATCCAAGATTGACCTACTCCAATGAACATAAAAGAGGTACGTAGTTTTATTGGTTTGCCAGGTCATTATTGGTGTTCCATTCATAACATCACCCATTTATCCAAATAGTTGATCTAGTTACTTCTGAAGGGGATAAGTTTATATGGATAAAATAATGTGAGGAATGTTTGGAAGAATTGAAGGGATATTAGTGAATGCTCTGATCCAGACTAGATCATCAAAAAATGGTGGATTTATGATCTACAGTGATACATCAAAGAAAGGACTTGGTTGTGTCCGCATGCAGAACGATATAGTTATTTCATATGAATCAAGGTAGTCAGAAATTCAATAATATAATTATCCAAATCAATATCTTAATTTAACAACAGTGATTACTTATTTTATGATATGGAGACACTATCTCTATGGAGATATGTGTGAGATATATATTGATCACAAGAGTTTAAAATAAATCATCTCATTAAAATAACTCAACATTAGTAAAAGGTGATGGCTTGAGCTACTAAATGATTATGATTGTTCCATAAAATATCACAAGGTAAAGGTAAATAACATAGTTAATACTTTGAACAAGAAGGATCAATGAGTTTTAAACAAAATGAAGATTGAAATAAATCATGTATTCATGGATTTAGTAAGGATAGATATGGGAATTATAAAAGATGGTCAAACAAACATACTTTTTCAATGGATTTCCCAACCATAATTATTAGAAATAATTAAAACTTCTCAATCTTATGATTATAATATTGAAAAGAAAATTAAAGGTGCGAATGATGGGAAGTTGGATGACTTCTTTTGTGAAGATGAAATTTTGAAATTTTGGAAGAGGCTATGTGTTATGTCTATACCTGAGTTGAAAAGGGGGTATTGGATGATTCAAGTAGCTCAAATATCTCTATACACCTTAGTAGTGATAAAATGTATAGGGATTTGATGGAACTTTTCTAGTGGGAAAAAATGAAGAGGGAAGTTTCTGATTATGTATCAAGATTTTTAGTCTATAAACAATTAATGGATGAACCACAACATCCTAAAAGAGTCATGAAACCTCTACCTATTCCTACCTATAAATGGGATAACATCACGATTAATTTTTTCCACTAGATTACCCAAAACTCCAAGAAATAATTATGTAAAATGGGTAATTGTGGATTAACATATGAAATATGCACATTTCTTCCCTATAAGGAAGGTCTTTCCGCTATAGTTCCTTGCACGAGTTTATATCAATGATGTTTTGAGACCTCATGGAAGACCTCCCCAAATTTTTTCTAATCATGATCAATGATTCACATTGAAATTCTAGAAAATTCTTCATAATTCTTTGGATACTGAGATTCAATTGATTACTACTTGTCACTGTCAAACTGATGGGTAATCAGAAAGGACAATCCAAACTTTATAAGACATGTTGAGATCATTCTCAGTTTATTTTCAAGGTTTGTGGGATCATTATTTAACTTCGGTGAAGTTTTCCTACAAAAATAGTATCCATTCAAGTATTCAAATAGCACCATATGAAGCATTGTGTGGAAAGAGACGTCATACACCAACGTGTTGGGATGATGTTGGTGAAAAGAAGCTTGTGGGACCAGAGCTTTTGGAGGAAACAACTACAAAGGTTAAGACTATTCAAATCCATATTAATGTTTCTCAAAGTAGGAAAAAGTTTTGTGCTATTAATCGATGGAAGGATTTGGAATTTCCAGTGGGAGAACATTTTTTCTTAAATGTAACTACATGGAAGGGTGATATAATATTTGGGAAGAAAGGTAAACTTAGCACTAGGTACATTGGTCCTTTTCAAATTCTATAGAGAATTTGGGTTGTGGCATATATTTTAGAAATGTCCCCTAGACTATATAAAGTACAAAACGTGTTCCAGGTCTCCTTGTTGAGAAAGTACATGTTGGACCTAACGCATGTACTCACTTCTGAATGTATTGAATTGGAACATGACTTATGTTACTATGAAGTGCCTATCCAGATTCTAGATAATATAGAACACGTTTTGAGGAATCTAATATCCAAACCGGTAAGGCTACATTGGAAAATTATAAAATTAAAGAGGAAATGTGGGAGCCTGAGTATCTTATAATGACGAACTACCCAAAACGTTTTGTGTGGTGACAATCTAGAAATTATGAGGAAGAAATTCTTTTAGGAGGGGAGAATTAAATGACCTAGAACATTATTAATGAATTTCCCTTCCTATGTTTATTTCATATAGTATAGATTACATACAATTTCTTATATACCACAATAAAAATTTATAAATTAAGAATGAATGGTAAGAGGTATTTTTAGATGTTAAGTAACCTATACAAAAGAAATAGTAACTTTCCCTTATAAATAGTAATATGACCCTTATGAATAGTAAATTGGCCTAATAAATAGAAAAATCACCCTTGAAAGCATAAATAAATTTTAAGCATCTAATAAGTGAAATATTGATATAATTATATTATAGTTAAAGTAAGTGAATATTTTAAAAATTAATATAAATGTTTTAGTATTTTATTAGGTCATATATATTTAATTACAATTTTATAACTAATAAAATTATATAATAGAAAGTTAATTTTCATAAAATTAATTTCTAAATCAATATTTTATTGTCTTGTGATTTTATTATAATTTTATGAAACCTTAGTTACTTTTTAGAAGTGTTATAAAATCTGTTTTAAATTTAAAATCTGTATTTTCTGAGTAAATAATGATTTTATTTAAAAACTAATTCAACATATTTAGAAAAAATATTATAAAATTGAGTCCATTTTTTATTTCAACAAGTCAAAAAATGGAAATGGGGATTTTTTTGTATTTTTCTAAAATACATGAATTTTTAGTGAATAGTAAAATTCAATAATTAACGACAAATGCTAAATACATGATTAATTGTATCATAGGTGATTTATGGTTTATTTATGTGCACTTATTTCAAACTCAATGGAACTTATTTCTATTTTTTCATAATAACATACACTATTACTTATCTTGAGAAAAATAATAAAACAATGAATAATATATTCAAAAATATCCCCTCCCCTCCACTATAAAAGCCACCCCTCATTCCCTCTTTTATTCTCTCATCTATGCCTTGAAGCTTATCAATGTTCTAACAAAGTACCCTTCCCTAGTATCTTTCCACATCTAGGTGATCTTTATCTTTCCAAAAGATAGAACCTCTTCCCATAAGGAGGTTCTCAAGGAGGATATTTCAAGAGGTAAAAATCCTCTTCCATTTCCATTTAATTTCTTCTTAAGTTTTATCTTGTATTATTCTCTCCTCACCTCCTTTATCCATATTATCATGATAAATCAAGTATCATATATATACCATAATTACCTCATGTTTATGGAATAACCATCATCAATCTCCTTACTCTCTCTGTCTCTCTTAATTTATAAATTAAAACATATGGGAGGTTCGATTTAAAACCTTTGTGGATGACCAAGATTAATTCTTCAATTTATTATTCATGTATGGTCATGAAAAAGTTTTATGGACTAACCAGAGTATAAAATATATATAATATATTATTTAATTATTCTATAACCATCATTTATAAATGATATTAAATAATAGAACAAAAAATAGTTCGTTGTGATCAAAAACCGCAGTAAAAATCTAAACGATTATCACTAAATGTTTTATCTAATGACTCATACTCATTATATATAACCAAATGATATGTATAACAATTTTAACTACTATATTTTCATAAATATCATATAAATTCAATTATAGATAATTATATGCCTTCCATTTGAACTTCCATTATTGTATACAATTATACTGATCATGAAAACCAAAGATACGAACGCTCTTGAGTGATAAAATTTTTTCTTATAACTCATCAAAAGAACATAAATGAACTTAATAAAATTGTGAATAATTATAAACAAGTAGATAAGTTTATTAATTAGTTAGTTAATGGATTTAATTTGACTATACAGGACGTTATGATCAGGTGCAGAACACATTCATACACAAGGTAGGGGGTTTTTACCCAAACCACCATTTTAATTCGAGTTACTCTTTGTCTATTTTATTCCTAATTACATTAATAATTATCATCCTATATTCCTAATAAATTGTCTTTTAATGTTATATATATTATTACCAATCATAATCCATCTTTATTTTTTGAGGACTTAAATGTTTTATTACGATCTTTCACAATTTTTCCTGATAATCAAGTCTGATTCATGGGAACTTCTCAAATTCGTATGTATTTTCAAGTGCTCTCTATAATATATTTTTAGATGAAATTATTTTTCTAAAACCACAAGTTTCATTATTTAAGGGTTACCTTAGTTTATTTCTATTTTTATGTAATGATTCTTCCAAAAGAACTCATCTTTTCAAAGTAAAAGTGTATTTCTATAAAAGAATCCCTCGATGATTTTATGAGAGTATTTTTTGTCTATTTCATCACCTATATTGTATATTATGTATTATTGAGGTTAATATATTATGATTGTCATCTACCATATATTGTTATATAGTTTATGATATTTTTACTATGGTTCTATTATGTTACCTTTCACCATACTAATCAGAATGGTTAGTGTTTATGTGAATAGATTAGGGAATGTTATTTCATATGTACATGTTTTTTATGTTTAGCCCCATTAATATGAGAAATTCATTGTAATTTTTATGTGATGGTTTGATCCCTCTATATCCCCTAGATGAATCGGTAGGTCTCATCAGACAAAACAGAATTGGGTTTTGGGTTTGTCCATACCCTAGTACCTTGAGACGTCTTGGCTGAGGCCTTTATAATATGTTTCAGATGTATATAATTATTCATTCCCTCATTAAGGTATTATCAATTGATAAACCATTTGATTATTCTTCCTGTTTAATCTCAATGGTTATGTTTCATTCTATCATGACCATTTATATAGACTTATTTAGTTAACTATAATTCCTGCCCTATTATGGTCACGTATAGTTCTAAAGGCATGTGATTTTAGTGGTTCATTATGCCTAGTATTTATATTTATGATAACTTCCATTGTATTAAATTCCCATTCCTAGGATCTGATATCACCGCTTTCTTATTTTTTATTTTTACCCATGTTGTGGAGATGAATATTATGAGTGACTTTCATGAATAATCTATGATTCACTGATGTTTCCAATTGAATTGATATTATATAGTTCATTTAAATCTGTATTGTTGAACTTATGTATGTATCTAGTTTTCCAAAACTAATAAACCATTTATTCCTTTATGATACTACTTTCTTGTAATAATTCCAATGTAATAAAATAATTCATTGGCTCCGGGAGACTGGGTTCATAGCTTTACAGATATAATATCATTTGGCTGACACCCATGATGTCTAAACCTTTCCATTTTGTGTTGTAGAGAAATAAAATTGTTCCAAATATAATGAATTTATGCAATTAAAATAAATAAAAAACTGTATCTTGGACTGGATTCATAAGAGGACCCATGTCCCCTAACACTTGCCTCGACATGGGCTGAATGTATAAATCAGATACCCAGTAAAGCAGAATATATATAGAATGTCCAAAGGTAAATGAGAGACCAAGGAAAACAGAATACCCCCAGAGATTGTTCTTTGTCTTGGGGTATAATCCATAAGTCAACAACAAGGTCACTAAATACAAAAGAGTGGTATCATAATTCATTATAAAACTCAATACATTATCAATAAAAATATCACAATCATTTATATTAAAAATTTACAATTTCATAGGTGGAGTCTAAGCCTGTCGAGAAAGTATCACTATGGTACATCAATTCAATGAAATCCTATTCCACGATCCCATCCAAGGTGACCCTTTTGAATTTCCAAGTATCTCTCGTGGTATAGAACATATGAGTCCATCATGTGTATCACTTGTATAAAAATGAGTAAAAGCTAAGGCATGGCATGGCCATGTTTCCAAAGGGTATATCCTCAGTTTCCCCTTAGCGATATGGTATCATCTAATAGTATAGAAAAAATCTCTTAGAAATCCCTTTCATAGAGAGGCTAAAACAACTCTTTCCTAGTATGTTGTGTGGTAACCTATCGAGCATGGAGAGTACAAATGTCAGTTCATAAAATAAGGATCCACATTATCTCCCCATCATGAATTTATTTAAAACAACAAGATAATAATATATATCACAGATAAGGAATTCATGATTTCACCCAATTTATTAACCATTAAATTCCACATGCTTATTAATTATTCAAGCCTAACAATCAGAGTTAATAATAATAACTCAATATTAAAAAAATGGGCCTTTATCAGTGTAAGCTGCTCCAATGACATTTTAATTATGGAAAACCAAGATAAAACTTAAACAATAATTATTTGGGAAAAAATACAAATAAAATCCAAATTCATGGTTTTTGAATCATCCTAAGTAATTTATTGAATTTAAAACATCAACCAATTTATTACACTTTCACACACCATTGATATTTTAAAGATTCAAGGAAAAAAGTTAAATAATCCAATATTTATACCACATGCAAAGGGGTCCCCAATGGCATGGAAATAACCTAGGAAGGGTTTCTCCTTAAACAAAGGTCCTGAGGATCAAGGAAAAATAGTTTAATTAATATAATACATATTATTTGGTATTCATCTGTAGGCACCGATGAGCGATGCCATAGTGAGAATTGAAGGAAGCAATGAAATGATGGAAAATAATATTGTCACCATACCTCATATTCATAGTATCACTCATGTACTATGATAACCTTTAATTTTATCTAAAATGGAAGAAATCGGGGGATTTAATAAAAATCCAAATTTCGGGTAAAACCCTTTTGTGGTAGATTTCAAGATGAAGGGAGGTTGAAACTAAAAATTAATTAGTGTTAATGATAACACTTATCTAGAGGTTCACATCACTTCTGATGGCATAGAAAATGAAGAAGGATTAGAGGTGGTGTAGGCTTCTGAAGTAGATATAGGGGTGGTGCACCACCTGGGTTGGGGGGTAACACATAGGAAAAGATGGAGAGGAGAGGGGGAGGAAAAAAAGAAATAATTGAATGAAAGAGAGGACAGAAGAAAAAAATAAAGAAATAAAGAAAGATAAAAAAAGTGATGGTGAAGAGAAATAAGAAATAAATAATAAAAATGGGTTACACCCATTTTTAATTGTTTTCACTTTTTTATACATATTTCTATTTTATTATATAAATTTATTCCTTTTAAATTTATTTTTAATCCTTTAAATTTTATTTATTTATTTTAAATTATTTAATTAATTTTTAAACCGAATATTATGCCTAGGCATGGTGTGATATTTGGAATAAATCCTTCATGACCATAAAAAAAGTATTTGTTGCTCAGGAAAAGCAATTGACAATGTGGGTGTGTACCCTGGGTCCCTTTAAGGAATTGGACTAAACAAAATTAAACATCTCATGTAGAGACCCAAAAATGATGTACATGGTAATTACATTACTTTTGTGTAATACTGAATACATAACAAAAAACACACAAGGATCGTAATATTTTAGTGTCTTTGCAGACTCGAAAAAATAATCTTCTAATCATGGTGAAAGATCCTCAAAATATCCTATAAAGATCTTCCCCTTTTTGTTTTCTTACCTAAAACCATTATTTATATCCTGGGGAAAAGAAAACATATAAAGGGTGAGCTCAAATTCTCAGTAAGGGTAAGCATGGAGAAAATAAAAAAACCATAAACATTTGAACTTAAAAACATGAACATGATGTTTAAATATCAAAATCTTGAGCAATGAAATAAAACATGGCAGTACGTAAGGTATAGATTATAATGGAACATCAATCATGATAAAATATCATGTAAATAAATCATGTAATTGTGGAAAACCATTAAGCATTTGATATGATTTCCATAGTAGCCAAGTCATTGCTGCTAAGACCATCTTAGCGGACAAAGTCCCTTACTGAATCGAGTTCACTCCTCATTCCAGTCTTGTATCACTGATTTAGATTAAATTTTCATTCCATCCATATCTATCTCATGTGATATAAATCATTACCCAATGCATTGGAGGGATATATAGGTCCCACCCATCTCATAATGAAATCATTCTTACGTGTTCAACAACATAAAGATAAATCAATCATAATAACCCAAAGAATAAAATGGGTTTCATAAACATCATTCCATCATAACATAATCCATATAAAACAAATGGATATCATTTCATCATAAAAAAAGAGTTAAACCATTTAAATCATAGAGAAATTATACTTGAAACATACACATATGAAATAATGTCATCTTAGATGGAAAATGGTTTTAATAAAACACTTGAAAGGAATTCTTGAGGAAAATATCTTTTCTTCTTCAAAATCATTTTCTTTTCATAGAATTCCATTAAATTTTAAAAGAAAAGGATTTATTTGAAAATAGTAATGAAATTTTGTGGAGTAAGAT
Organism: Viscum album; assembly: GCA_963277665.1. Lineage (NCBI taxonomy): Eukaryota > Viridiplantae > Streptophyta > Magnoliopsida > Santalales > Viscaceae > Viscum > Viscum album. Next base: position 1,756,396,880 of record OY728120.1, on the reverse strand, counting down.
TCATGAAAATAAGGTGTTATGAAACTGTAAAAATCTGTTTATGTCGTATAAGTTAAAAAACATTCTCCTCGTACTTTTAATGGAAAAGTCTAAAAGTTCCACATATGGTTGTAAGAGAAAGATTCCTTCCATAACACAAATTAAAAGTCAATGAGGGGTAAACGTGACTTTAAACATACATGGAATAATATTAAACACTTTATGAAAAACATTTTTATGGACATGGTTGAAAAATATAACCCTAGTAAAGACTTACGTATAAGCAATCTCGGATAAAATGAGATTGAAAAATTATCCCTTACCTTATGTCTAATATGCTTCGTATGTATATGAAGCTCCTGTATAATGATTTAAATAATGTCATTGACTTTTTACAGAATCATATTCATTGTTATGATATCATATATGGTTCACTTATGACTTTATATTACCCGTTCTTTTGTAAATTTCATGTTAAGCAGCATTTTGGGTAAAATCGTTTCATTTATCATATGTGTTTCGATTTGCTGTTCTTGTTATTATTACTTATATCCTGATTTACTTAATTCCATAATGTAAAACATTATTTATATACAATATATATTCATCATATAAATATATATGATAGATCGATAAATGTAATGAAATACACTGTTCTTGGAGACGGTAGGTCGTACGTACGCATTAATGCTGTTTTCGTTTCCTTATTGAATTGAATGGAATTAATTAAATGAAACATATATGTACATAAATACAGTACAATTATTATGTAATATCTTTCATGATTATTTACTATATATACTTTATAATCATACTTGAATGGTTAATTATGGAAAATGAGTCTCATCTCGTTCGTGGAGACGGGAGTACGTACGTACGCACGAGCGATGATATCGTTCCCATAATCATGGAATAGAATTGGAGTGGATGATATGATATCTCAGAATAAGTATGATGTAATAATAACCATATATATTTTTTCATTTCACCATTATACCCATCAAAGTAAGGAGGTGGTGAAAAAACAGATTACACCACGGCGTGGAGACGGTATTCCGTACGTACGCACGCGTGGTGATTTTGTTTTTCGTAGGATGGATAAAAGGTGAAATGGGGTTGTTTGATATTTATAAAAACATATTTTTATATTATAGATACTGATTTTATTACATTATAATTAAACAACTAAAGAAGAAGAAGTTGAATAATAAAGAAACTTGAAAGAATCAGTAGAAGAGATTACCTCTTCTTTGACGCACCTCCTTTAAGCTTCCTCTTAAGGGACTAGATTTGGTCTTTTAAGAATACCAGAACCTCGATAATGTTTTTGTGGAAGTGGATAAGAGACATTTCCAGGGTTTTTCCGAGCTTTAAGGCTCAAAATTGTGTAAAGAGAAGAGGGAGGAGGTTCCCTTTTATAAGGGAGGAGAGGGGCACCTTTGGAAAACCCAAATATATTAATTTATAATAATTTCAAACCCCAAATAAAAACTTCCAAAATGACTCAAATCCGATCTTATATGAGATAGGGTTGTAATATAATCAACCAATAAAATTTAGATATGATGGTAATTTATTTTAAACATTATCAACTTCATTTATCCTTCTTTAATCTATTTAATTTTATTTGTGGTTATAAGATTCTAAAGTTTAAATTGTTATAAATAATTACATAGGTGTTATGAATTGTCCATAATTGGAATACTTATGACATTTTGGACCATATAAATTTTAATTCATAATTGTTAAATTTTTTTGTGATTTTTATACAATTTTATATTATGTTATTTTTATAAAATAACAATAGTGTCAATTTTTACACTATTCATTTATTGGAATTTAAATAAAATCCACAGAGAAGATATGTTCAAAATAAAAGCATTAATAGATTCATAACATGTCATATTTATCTATAAAATTTGTGGAGAACATTAATTAGTTCAAATAATGTATATTGTAATATTTATAAAACCATTTATTTGATATTATCTCTTAATAAAACAATTACTACTTCATTTTTGTATAATCATTTAATATAATTATTAGTTGCATAAAAATTAAAAATAAACTCTTATTATGAAGATAAATATATTAAATTTCATAATAATATTTTTACTCTAATTTATCATCTTAAAATCACAACATTTAAATTTTTATATTTATTAAATTATTAAGGTGACATCTTTAACATCATTTAATATAAAATAATATAAATGTCCTAATCTGTTTTATAAAGCTCCAAATGGACCAAAACTATACCATTGGATTATTAGGAAATATATATACTCTAAAAATAAGGTTTAGTCAAGTTTATGGTCTTTTTGATAGGTATTATTATTTTAATAAAAACTATATTATTGATTTTTCACTAAACAAACAATTTCTGCATCACTATTGTGTCACCATTAATGACAATTATTTAAAACCTAAAAATTATAAATAAATTCACATGATGTAGATAACTATATTATATTTATGGAGACTATTCATGTTTTATGTTTCATGATGCGTATCACTAAATTAAAATTATTGTACTTATAAGATTTAAGAGAGTCACATTTTGTCACTTTCTTTGGTTTTAATAATAATTAAATTATTTTCAAGGTCAAAAGTCTATAAAATGAATCTATTCCGACCACTAGGTGATATGGGTCTACTTTTAGTCATCCAGTAGAATTTTGGTAGGTGTTAGCGTAATTATATAATCTTATATTTTCACTTAATTACCTGATTTACCTTTAACTACAGTAAAAACATTATCGTAGTTACTATTCATAATATCAAAAAAAATGTAACCATTTAACATAATTTGGACCCACTTAATCCAAATATGGAATCTATTTTTCAAAATTCAAAACACAGAAGTTGCAGTAATTAATTTAAATATAATCCCATTGTTAAGAGAACGGGTTTTAAAAGTTAAAACATTGCCAAAGATTGAAATGTTTTTACCTATGAATTCAATGTAAAATTAATAGTAATGAAATACATAATATTAAATCGTAAAAATATATTCTATTTATACTTTAAAACCATTCAATGTTATAATTTAACCATATAAATTATTGTGATGACAAAATTTGTTTTTAATTAAAATATAGCGTGTTTTTAATATTCATTAAAATAATAAAGTAATCCGAATAATTTGAAAAATTTCTCCAAAGTAAATTTTTATATCCTAATTCCAAATAAGAATTTTATTTTGTCAAATTGAACTTATAAACCAGTCAAAAACTAGATATAAAGTGGGTGCCCCATCAAATGGCGGAAAAAATGCATTTTTTGAAAAATACTTTTTTTTCTGGATTTTTTTTGTTATCACATGATGTTCTAGAAAATGTGTAAAATGAATAATAATGTAATAACATTAAAAATGTAGTTAATACTATTCATAATGGCTTGTTCATATTAATATTATAATAACATGTCGTTGTTTAGTGAAACCTGGTATTGCCTACTACACACGCTATCAAGGAAGGTCGTGATTGCGTGTAATGCAAGCCAAGTCAAGGTTGTATGTAGTACAAGCTCCCTTTGTTGTTGAATATAACATAATAAAAACTTATTTCATTTATACATTAATCAAAATCTATACTTAATGTTGCGTATAATAATTTCTACAAAACGAACTTGAAATTGTGTGTAATACAAGCCATGAATAGTGTTGCGTATACTGCAAGGTAATACAGTGTTTTGTATAGAACAAGATAATTTTGGTGTAGTGTACAGCACAAGACATCAATGAAATTGAAAAGAATAATTCTCATAAAATCTCGGGTTGTTACATTCTACCCCCCTTAAAATGAATTTTCCCTCAAAATTCATTGGGGTTATAAATGGTTTTCTACATGAAAGTTTCTTTCATAGAAACACACATCATAAAAAGGAATACCAAAACTTATCTTTAAAAACTATAGTATGAAACGTAACAGTTACGCAAATTAACTAATCATTGGGTTTCCAAATATGATTACATAGGTGAAAATATGGATATGGAAGAGAAATTTAACCATCAAGTTCTGATGGAGAGTGGTAGAGAACATGGAAATGAAAAATCCAACAATCACAAAGACATAAATTTGTGATGATCTAAGGTACCATATGATTCATCAGATATAAGGGCACTAGGACAACATTTTTGTTTTTCAAGATCATTTCCCTAAAGTTGAAGAATTTGAATTAGAAGAAATACTTACTTTATCTTGTTATAATCTAACCGTTGTTCGTGCCTTGAACAATTTACACATCATATCTTAAAGAAATGAAGTTGGATTTGTCATTCGTGAAGTATTAGAAAATCATCTGATAGAATGATGGGTCATTCCATATGTCTCAAACAAAATGTTAGAGAAAGTTATCAAATATACATAAGTCCATCTATGGTGAGGTTAATCATATATGATTCCAAAAATGGAGTTATACATCATCTATCATACCGCTTAATAAAATAAAACTAGTTTCTACTAACTAGGGACTTCCTGATAAAGGTCTGTCGCACTTCGGTTGTGGGTTCGATTCCCGCAACCTTGACTGATGCGACGGGTTGTCTCCCATCCGGTAGGTTGTCCTTTTTTTAAAACTACATTATTATAACATTCCATAAATAATATCTAAAAAAGATCTAGCCTTAAACTATACTAACTTATGTCCAACATAATCCATTCCAATCATTAGGCTTATCCAAAATACTTCTGTCCAAGCTCAAAGAATAAAGAAAGTAGTTACTAGAAATTTCATCTACTGAGCATGTTAATACCACCATTTATCCCCCATATATCATATGATATATATTTTTGGTCACATTCCAAACATGTGAATACCTTAATCATGTATTACCTTGAAAAAAAAATGAATACTCATTGAACCGTAGTTAAAACATGAATGCTATCAAAAGTTAACTCTTTCCACATATCAAAATAGAAAAATTTCTTTATACACAAATCATTATATAACTTTTTCCTTATATCAGTCATGAGATCATTAATAATATCAAACACTTCATTATCTCTTTATCCCTTCATTATGTGCATATCATCTTCTTTCCAAAAATATCTGAATAACTTTTCATGGTTACCGGTACCATTCAACATATACTTTCAAATACTTTAGGAAAAAACAATAGTGTAACAATCCTAATATGTTTCTTTATTCCATAATACCATACATTATTCTTGATAAACATACAATCATTCCACTACCTTCTTAAACCACTGACTGAGCTTCATCATTTCTTTCATCTCATATATCATTTACAGTCTCTTTATCATCATCAACATAAATACTACTATAACGACCCAAACTTTTTAAATAGTATATTAACTTACTCTTAATGATTTAATAGAGATGTTAATGGTTAATGCAGAAAGAGGAGCTGATGGCTTCATCTAGTAGACTTGAACCTTATGAATCCCACTTATCAGAGCTTGTGAAGGAGGTGGCATCTTTGGGATTCTCTTTGGACCAAGCCCAAGCTGAACTCCAGCGTGTCAAGCTTGAACAAAAATGCTTGCGGGAGAAGTTCAAGTTAGTAGAGATTACTACTAGGGAAATGTTATCTGAGACTCCCTCAGATTCTCTCACCATAGCACACCTTACACTTAGGTCATATGTTGGTGTTATAAGGGGCTATGTGACGAGACCGTAGCTTCTTTGTGTAATACTTTGGGATGAATAAATTGAGATTTCTTCCTTTAGTGATGTTTGCGAAATTTCAAATGTTTGGATAATTTTAGGATGTATTTTATTGATGAATTTTGGAAAAAAGGATATTTTAAAATATTTATGTAAACCTTAAATAATTAATGATGTGTAATGATTTTCAAAAAATGGTCTTCTGCAAAAGTGTTCAGTAAGGAATTTGAAGTCTAATAAGATCAACATAATTTTTGATGAATAGTAAATTATGAATAGTGATTTTCTGCTTAGGATTAGTAATGTGACCAAATTGATTGGTAATCTCACTTAAATAAAGTTTTAATATAATTTAGACACCTTGATTACATAATGTGATTCAATAAAATGGTTAAATAATGGTTTCATAAATTATTAATCAAGTATTAGTTTTTTTGGGTGAATAGTGTTTTTTATTTAAAAATTTAATTAAAAATATTTAGAAAATTATTTTTATAAAATGGAATTTATTTTTTAATTCAGAGAATCGATATTATGTTATGGTAATGTTTTGGGATTTTTCCGAGAAAGAAGAATTTTTAGTGAATAGTAAAAATGCAGTTTTAGGGTTTCTTAATGTTAAATGACATCATAACTGTGTCATGAAGATTTCATGAGATATTTTAAGGTATGGTAGACTAAAGGGGATTACTTATTGTTTGAGGTGTCCCAAGTGGCCAATAACATGGGCAAATACCATGGTCAAGCCCAGGGTTTTGCCAAAACCACCAATGAGGGGTCCCTTGGCCATTAATGCCTTGCCCCCTCACTTTCACTATATATACCAAGCCCTCCTATCATCCATTAGACTCAAAAACCATACTCAATGAATTTAGGGTCTCCTTACCTCCCAAGGAGTCCTCCCAAGGTACCCCCAGGCCCTCAAGGTCCAAACCTTTGAGTTTTAAGAGTTACGTTTTAAGGTAAGGGAGATTACCTCTCTCTTTATTTTCAAGTAATCTCTTTTATGTCATTTATTTTATGCTCCATGTTCTTATGTTGGTGGATATTCTTGTATATTCATCTTAATTCCCATTTCATGTTCATATTATGAGAGACCCACTCTTGCTCTCATCAATTCGTTTTAAGAATGTTTAACTGGCACCGTTAGGCAGCCGAATTTTTAAGGGATTCTTTCACCCTTCTCATTTTTCAAAGTTCTACTTTCATGTAAAGTTTTTAAAGTTCCTTTTTAATTATGTTGGGGTATTCTCTCTATATATATCATACTGAACTCTTATGTTCATATGATGAGGGACCCTATTTTATCTTTTCAATTCATTTTTTTTTGAAGTTTAAGTGACGACGTTAGGCTGCCGAATTTTTGTAAGAGAAATATAATTTTTGTCTTCCTTCCATGTTTTTCATTTCAAATGGTATGTCCTTAAAATTTCATTACCATGATCATATATTCTTCATATTATGTCCCTCTACTGTTTTATGGGTCATTTATGATTCTTTGACCCATGTCCCCTCTCTTTTCAATGTTTTCTAAAACCTCGTAACATAGCCATTATGCTGCAGAATTTATATCTCAAAATGTCTCTCTCTTTTTCTAAAGTTCATTTATTTTATTATGTGAATACTCAAAGATCTTTATTCTAAAGGGATATTCACATATATACCAAAATTTTCTATTTTAAATTCTGGGATTTACATACATGAGACCCATCTTCCTTTTCTGTGGGTTTTAAAGTGACATAAAGATCATGTCTTTAAAGCAGTTTTAAAACTTTATGATTATGAAATGAAACCCATTTCTTTTATGATATATGGGTTTTTTATGAAATTATTGATGATGATATATGTGGATCACATGATAAAAAAGTAAAATTTAAGGGTGCTCCTTAATAGCGCTCCAATGCATTGGGTAAAGACTTAATCTATAGAGATGACCATTTAGACTGATACCTTGGTGAATAACCTTGATAATTTTTATTGACACCTTGGGGATGGAACTTGGTGAAATGGAAATGATTGTCTTTGTAAAATGTTGTAGCCACATCTTCAAGTTATGAAAAATGTTATTTTTATTATGATATGCCTCATGATTTCTTTCTCATGCCTTAAAGTTCTTTTCATGACCTTATTGAAGTATCTCAAGTTCACATGTAAAATGTTTCTCTTATTTCCCTTACTGGGCCTTCTGCTCAACCTTTCTTTTGATGTATGTCCCCAGGTTATGAGATGCAGTAATGAACCTAGAATGAACTTAAGGAGATGCCTTTAAAGTGTTTTAGAAGAATGTTTTATGTTGTTTTCATGTATTATGTTCCTGGTTTCCAAGACACTAAACCTTAAAGATCCTCAGTTTTGTGTAATGTAATGAAAGTTTATGTTATAAAAAGGCAGGATGCCACAGTTGGTATCAAAGGGTGGTTTAGTTATTTGTGGAAATTAGTATATAAAAACTTTAGGAAGAACCCTATAGAAAAGTTTAAATATATAAAAACTTCCTGGTATTTTCGTAAGTATTGAGTAAGTGGTTTATCAAAAAAATACATCCCTATCTGGATACGAGAAGGTAGAGGCGGCTTTGGCACAGATGTACATAGGGGTAAAACCTGAAAACACCACTTTGAGCTAGACTCGAACGGGAACTGGTGCACGATAACGGGCCTTGTTGCACTCTTGGTTACGACACTCCTGGGGGGATATTTTTGGTTAATCACAAGCTTTTTATGAATCATTATGAAGGAATTATAGAGAAATGTAATTGTCTAAGCATGAAGTCTTAGTTTAAAGATTCATAAGTGAAATAAGTTTCTCACTAAGGTTTTATTATTTTAGAAAATGGCGGGAAATAGGAGGAACCGTGCAGATGGTGACCGCAATGCACCATGTGCTGACGGCCCTCCGATGGAAGCCGGAATGGAAACATTCATGAGAATGATGAACCAACTGACTCAAGTTATGAGTAATAACTTGGATCAAGCTGAGAGGGAGATCTCACCGCGAAGGGAACAACATTCTGTTGAGTCCTTCATGCGTCAATGACCACCAACATTCAGTGGATCTACTGACCCACTGGTTTTGGAACAATGGATAAGCTCCATTGAAAAGATCTTTTCTGTACTTCATTGTTCGGAACAAGAAAAAGTCACCCTTGTTGTTTACCACCTAGAGGGAGAAGCTGATCAGTGGTGGTCACTAATCAAAAACACGAAGCCACGAGGAGAGATGGAAGCTATGGAGTGGGAAGAGTTCCGGGGAATATTCTTTAATAAGTATTTCCCTCGTTCCATGAGAACGAGAATGGAGAAAGAGTTTCTCGAGCTGAAGTAGAAGGAGAAAGAATCTGTCGGAAGCTATGAGATGAACTTCACCCAACTTTCATGATATACCTCTAGCTTTCTCATGGATCCAAGTGGGAAGGTTGATAGATTTTTTGATGGATTGAGACCTCATCCACGAAAGAATCTAGCCAACCGGGACTACGATAGCTATGAGGAGATCGTGTGGAGTGCAATGAAAGTCGAGCTAGAGTTTGGTGAGACACGGTGGTATCATAAATCAAATGACAAGAAGAGATTGTTGGAGCCTAGTCTAGGGAAGACTTTTGATTAGGGAAGAGGTGGAAAGAAAATGCAACTTACCAAATGCAATAAATGTGGGAAGAAGCATCTGGGGAACTGCTTGGTCGGAAGTGGAAAGTGCTACAAGTGTGGAAGAGAAGGCCATATTTCTCGGAATTGTCATAGTGAGGTGAAGCCTCAACTTCCCAACACTAACAACATAGGAAAGATGGTTCCGGCCCTACCCGATGTCAAATGCTTCAAGTGTGGACAGCTTGGGCACTTTTCTAATCACTGTCCAAATCTGAGGGTAGTGGAGGGGAATCACTATCAATCTCAGCAAATGCCAAGGGAGTAAGGTCGTGATTTTTCTATCACATCAACTGAAGTTGAAGTTCCGAACGATGTGGTAGCAGGTACTCTTGTTGTCCTCTCAAAACTAGCAAGTAATTTGTTTGATTCTGGTTCTACACATTCCTTTATTTCCTCCAAGTTTGCAAAGAATATAGAATCAATCCCTGAACTTCTTGAGGTAGAATTTTCAGTCCGGACTCTAAGTGGGATTATCCATGCATCAACAGTGTTTAGAGACTCTAGTGTTTACTTCACTGAGCAAAATCTTATCGTAAATCTAGTAGTCATTCCCATGTTGGAATTCGACGTTATACTAGGGATGGACTGGCTCTCAAAGTATAATTATAAGATCAAATGTAGAAGTAAGAAAATATCAGTAGTCTTGAATGAACGACCTACAATTATCTTCCAAGGAGAGATATCCCGAACTGATCCCTATCTAGAAGCACCTCCTATAGCTTTCTGTATGGAGTTAATTGGTGATGATGGAGAAGGAAAAGGGAGTGTACAAATAGAAGATGTTCTGATTGTTCAGGAATACATGGATGTATTTCCTGAGGAGTTACCTGGACCTCCCCCATAAAGAGAGGTAGAGTTCTCCATTGAACTCGTACCTGGGTCTCAACCGATATCAAAGACCCCATATAGAATGGAAAATGTGGAGCTAGAAGAGTTAAAGAAACAACTCCAAGACTTGTTGGAGAAGGGGTTTATCTGACCGAGTGTGTCTCCTTGGGGAGCACCGGTTCTCTTTTTGAAGAAGAAGGATGGATCAATGCGGTTATGAATTGATTATAGAGAACTGAACGGGATCATAGTGAAGAACATATACCCTCTTCCAAAAATTGATGATTTATTAGACCAACTTCGTGGGGCTCAATTCTTCTCCAAGATTGACCTTCGATCGGGTTATCATCAACTGAGGGTGAAGAAGGAAGATATTCCAAAGACTGCCTTCCGATCAGGATATGGTCATTATGAGTTTACTGTTATACCCTTCGGCATGACTAATGCTCCTGCTATTTTCATGGATTTGATGAATATAGTCTTTAAAGACTACCTTGATAACTTTATGGTAGTTTTTATTTATGATATTTTGATATATTCAAAAAGTCATGAGGAGCATGAAGATCATCTGGGGGTTATTTTGAAAACTCTGTGGAAGGAGAGGATCTTTGGAAAGTTCAGCAAGTGTGAGTTTTGGTTACAACAAGTGGCTTTCTTGGGGCACATCATAACCAATAAAGGAATCTCGATTGACCCTGCAAAGACAATTGTTGTGGAGGAGTGGCCTCAACCCACAACAGTAACTGAGATTCGTAGTTTCCTTGGTTTAGTATGATATTATAGGAGGTTTGTGAAAAACTTTTCATGGATTTCTAATATGCTAACCAAGTTGACTCGAAAAGGGGTTACGTTCATCTGGACAAAGGAATGCGAGGAAAGTTTCCAAGAGCTGAAGAAGAGATTGGTTACTGCACCTGTGTTAACACTACCCTCTATCAGATAAGGATTCGTTATTTTTAGAGATGCATCTCTGAAAGGGCTTGGATGCGTCCTCATGCAAGATGACAAGGTAATTGCTTATGCATCTCGATAGTTGAAGATTCATGAGAAGAATTATCCTACGCATGATCTAGATCTAGTGGAAGTTTTTTTGCTCTAAAGATATGGAGGCACTATCTTTATGGGGAGAAATGTGATATATACACCGACCTCCAAAGTTTAAAGTATATTTTCACGCAGAAATAATTGAACATGAGACAAAGGAGATGGTTGGAGCTTATTAAAGACTATTATTTTTCAATTCATTATCACCCTGGAAGAGCAAACAAAGTCACAGATGCGTTAAGAAGGAAAGATCATGTTGTTCTGGAAACAATGAGGATCCTAGGAGATCCCTTGATTAACGATCTAGTAAAACTAGACATGGGAATTATAAGGGAAGGGGCATCATCAACCTTATCCCAAATGATTTCTCAACCTTCATTACTAGGGAAGATCAAGAAGGCTCAAAAAGAAGATCCTTTGCTACAGGAGAAGTTTGAGGCTGTAAAGGATGGGAAGTTTCCTGATTTCAATATTGATCAAAAAGGTGTATTGAAATTTCATACAATACTATGTGTTCCATCTATTCCGGAGATAAAGAAAGAACTGATGGATGAAGCTCATAGCTCTACTTTCTCCATACATCTGGGAAGCACTAAAATGTATAGAGACCTTCGTGATCATTATTGGTGAGATAACATGAAGAGGGAGATTGACGATTACACTACAAGGTGCCCAAAGTGTCAGAAAGTAAAGGCAAAACGACAACTTCCTAAGGGGGTATTACAACTGCTACCCATACCAGTATGGATGTGGGATAATATCACTATGGACTTTGTAACTGGTCTCCCGAAAACATCCAAAGGAAACAATGCGATAAGGGTGATTGTGGACCGTCTCACCAAGACCGCCCATTTTATCTCTATTCGAGATGATTTCTCTCTGGATCAACTTTCCAAGATATACGTAAAGGAAGTGGTAAGGCTGCACAGGGTACCACTATCCATCGTGTCTGATCGTGATTCACGATTTACATCAATATTCTGTAAAAGTCTTCAACATGCTCTGAATACTGAATTGAATTTTAGTACGGCCTATCATCCTCAAACTGATGGCCAATCTGAAAGGACTATTTAGACACTCAAAGACATGCTGAGATTATGCTCAATGGAATTTAAAGGTGGATGGGATCAAAAACTCCCATTAGTTGAGTTCTCCTATAACAATAGCTTCCATTCTAGTATTCAGATGGCACCCTATGAAGCTCTATATGGAAAGCGATGTAGAACTCCTACTTGTTGGGATGAAACTGGTGAGGGAAAGCTTCTTGGGCCTGATCTTGTGCAAGAGATGACATAACAGGTTCATTCCATCCAACAACACATAAAGGCTGCTCAGAGTCGGCAGAAGAGCTATGCTGACAACCGTCGAAGGGACTTGGAGTTTGGTGTTGGCGACAAAGTCTTCCTTCGAATTTCTCCATGGAAGAGAGTCATGCGGTTTGGGAAGAAAGGGATGCTCATCCCTAGGTACATTGGCCCCTATGAAATTCTTGATCGTATAGGAGCAGTGGCCTATCGTCTAGCACTTCCACCGAACCTAGCTCAAGTTCACGATGTCTTCCATGTATCTCTCTTGAGGAAGTACATACCCGACCCTTCGCATGTGCTGAACCCAGAGGTGGTAAAATTGGAACATGACCTATCTTATAAGGAGCAGCCAGTAGAGATCTTAGACCGTAGAGACAAGGTTCTACAAAACAAGACTACCCACCTTGTGAAAGTGTTGTGGAGGAATCATAAATATGAAGAAGCGACTTGGGAGCCTGAGGAAACAATGAAGCAAAAGTACCCTCACCTTTTCGACTAGGCCCCAAGTATAAAATTTCGGGGAAGAAATTTCTTAAGGGGGCAAGAATGTGACGACCCAAACTTTTTAAATATTATATTAACTTACTCTTAATGATTTAATAGATATGTTAATGGTTAATGCATAAAGATGAGTCGATGGCTTCATCCAGTAGAATCAAACCTTATGAAGCCCACTTATCAGAGCTTAGGAAGGAGGTGGCATCTTTGAGCTTCACTTTGGACCAAGCCCAAGCTGAACTCCAGTGTGTCAAGCTTGAACGAAAACACATGTGGGAGAAGTTCAAGTTAGTAGAGATTACTACTAGGGAAATGTTATCTGAGCCTCCCTCAGATTCTCTCATCATATCACACTTTACACTTAGGTCATATGATGGTGTTATAAGGGTCTATGTGACGAGACCGTAGCTTCTTTGTGTAATCCTTTGGGATAAATAAATTGAGATTTCTTCCTTTAGTGATTTTTGTAAAATTTCAAATGTTCAGATAATTTTAGGATGTATTTTATTGATGAATTTTGGAAAAAAGGATATTTTAAAATATTTATGTAAACCTTAAATAATTAATGATGTGTAATGATTTTCAAAAAATGGTCTTCTGCAAAAGTGTTCAGTAAGGAATTTGGAGTCAAATAAATCAACTTAATTTTTGATTAATAGTAAATTATGAATAGTGATTTTATGCTTAGGATTAGTAATGTGACTAAATGGATTGGTAATATCACTTAAAGAAAGTTTCAATATAATTTAGACACCTTGATTACATAATGTGATTCAATAAAATGGTTAAATAAAGGTTTCATAAATTATTAATCAAGTATTAGTTTTTTCGGGAGAATAGTGTTTTTTGTATAAAAATTTAATTAAAAATATTTGTAAAATTATTTTTATAAAATGGACTTTATTTTTGAACTCAGAGCATCGATATTATGTTATGGTAATGTTTTGGGATTTTTCCGAGAAAGATGAATTTTCAGTGAATAGTAAAAATGCAGTTTTAGGGTTTCGGTATGTTAAATGACATCATAACTATGTCATGATGATTTCATGAGATATTTTTAGGGATGGTAGACTAAATGGGATTAATTATTGTTTGAGGCATCCCAAGTGGCCAATTCCATGGGAAAATACCATGGGCAAGCGCATGGTTTTGCCAAAACCACAAATGAGGTGTCCCTTGGCCATTAATGCATTGTCCCCTCACTTTCCCTATAAATACAAAGCCCTCCTCTCATAAATTCGACTCAAAAACCATACTCAACGAGGTTATGGTCTCCTTACCTCCCAATTAGTCCTCCCAAGTTTCCACCAAGCCCTCAAGGTCCAATCCTTTGAGTTTTAAGAGTTACGTTTTAAGGTAAGGGATATGACCTCTCTCTTTCTTTTCAAGTAATCTCTTTTATGTCATTTCTTTTATGCACCCTGTTCTTATGTTGTAGGATGTTCTTCTATATTAATCTTAATTCCCTTTTCATTTTCATATGATGAGATACCCCATCTTTCTCTCATCAATTCATTTTAAGAATATTTAAGTGGCGCCGTTAGGCAGCCGAATTTTTAAGGAATTCTTTCACCCTTCTAATTTTTCAAAGTTCTACATTCATGTCAAGTGTTTCATGTTCCTTTTTAATTATGTTGGGGTATTATATCTATATCTATCATACTAAACTCTTATGTTCATATGATTAGGGACCCTATTTGATCTTTTCAATTCATTGTTGTTGATGTTTAAGTTACGCCGTTAGGCTGCCAAATTTTCATAAGAGAAATCTAATTTTTGTCTTCCTTCCATGTTTTTCATTTCAAATGGTATGTCCTTAAAATTTCATTACCATGTTCATATATTCTTCATATTCGGTCCCTCTACTGTTTTATGGGTCATTTATGATTTTTTGACCCATGTCCCCTCTCTTTTTAATGTTTTCTAAAACCTCCTAACATAGCCATTATGCCGCAGAATTTCCGTCTCAAAATGTCTCTCTGTTTTTCTAAAGTTATTTTATTTTATTAAGTGAATACTCAAAGCTCTTTCTTATAAAGGGGTATTCACATATATACCAAAATGTTCTATTTTAAATTCTGGGATTTACATACATGATACCCACCTTCCTTTTCTGTGGGTTTTAAAGTGACATAAAGATCGTGTCTTTAAAGTAGTTTTAAAACGTTATGATTATGAAATGAAACTCATTTTTTTATTCTATATGGATTGTTCATGAAATTATTGATGATGATATATGTGGCTCAAATTATAGAAAAGGAAAATTTAAGGGTGTTCCCTGATAGCGCTCCAATTCATTGGGTAAAGACTTAATCTCTAGAGATGACCATTTAGACTGATACCTTGGTGAATAACCTTGGTAATTTTTATTGACACCTTGGGGATGGACCTTGGTGAAATGGAAATGATTGTCTTTGTAAAATTTTGTAGCCACATATTCAAGTTATGAAAAATAATATTTTTATTATGATATGCCTCATGATTTCTTTCTCATGCCTTAACGTTCTTTTCATGACCTTATTGAAGTATCTCAAGTTCACATGTAAAATGTTTCTCTTGTTTCCCTTACTGGGACTTCTGCTCACCCTTTCTTTTGATGTATGTTCCCAGGTTATGAGATGCAGTAATGAACCTAGGATGAACGTAAGGAGAAGCCTTTCAAGTGTTCACAAAGAATGTTTTATATTGTTTCCATGTATTATGTTCCTGGTTTCCAAGACACTAAACCTTAAAGATCCTTAGTCTTGTGTAATGTAATGAAAGTTTATGTTATAAAAAGGCAGGATGCCACAACTACCCATACAGCCATGCGGATTCTCTTCATTAAATTTTCTGTTAGAGAATTGGTTTGCATAATTCCTATATATTCCACATTTAAAACATTTAACTCTTTTTGATGTCTCTACAATACCAGTATCCTTGTCCATGGTGTTAACTGAACCTTTTCCTTTTCAATTACTAGCTTTGTGTCCTTCTTTTCCACACCCAAAGAATCTTCCAGTTCCATTGAAACTTTCTCCTTGATTCCTCTTACCACATGATTTACATGATGGAAATTGAACTTTCTTTCCTCTATGATCATCATGAAACTCTATCTTTCTCTTATTAGCTGAGTCAGGAAACTTACCAAAGTTGAGATTATTGATCATATTATGAGATTTCTGATTATACATAATAATGATGTTTGGAATTCCAAATCCCATTTCATTTGGTTTCTCATGAAGAATAACATTCCATTGTCCATCATATCCTCCATTATCGTGAATCTTCCTATTTCCAACCATTTTATAAAACCCAAAAAGAATAGTGTGAGAGGCAAAAATCATACTAGAAAAAAAAAACATAATCCAGGGGAGTATTTTCAATCTCTAACATATTAGGTTTAATAATAGGTTATTCGCGATCGTTATCATAATTCTAGGACTGTAACCAATACTTATACATAACCTTAGGAACATCCCTAGACATACCATAGAAATACTCTAGAGATCTCACAAAAGTTTTCACATCCTAGTTTCCAAAGGTTAACTAAACCTTTCATCTTATACCAACTCTAGAGACCCAAATATGATGTACATAGACATTACATTACTTTTTCGGAATACTTAATACATAACAAAAAAACACACAAGGACCATAATATTTTAGTTTCTTTTGAAACATAGAAAAATAATCTTCTAATCATGGTGAATGATCTTCAACATCTCCCATAAAGATCTTCCCCTTTTTGATTTCTTACCTAAAAACATTATTTATAACCTGGGGAAAAGAAAACATATAAAGGGTGAGCTCAAATGCTTGGTAAGGGTAATCATGGAGAAAATAAAACAAACCATATACATTTTAACTTAAAAACATGAACATAATGTTTAAACCTCAAAATCTTGAGCAATAAAATAAAACATCACAGTACGTAAGGTATAAATCATAATGAAACATCAATCATGATAAAATAGCATGGTAATAAAGAATGTAATTTTGGAAAACCATTAATCACTTGATATGATTTCTATAGTATCCAAGGCATTGCTTCCAAGACTATCTTAGTGGACAAAGTCCCTTACTGAATCGAGTTCACTCCTCGTTCCAGTCCTATATCACTGAACCAGATTAACATGTTGTTCTAGCCATGTCTATTGCATGAGATATAAATATTTACCCAATTTATTGGAGGGATATATAGGTCTCACCCATCTCATAATGAAATCATTCTTATGTGTGCCACAACATAAACATAAATCATTCATAATAACCCAAAGAATAAGATGGGTTTCATAAACATCATTCCATTATATCATAATCCAAATAAAACAAATGGATATCATTTCATCATTAAAAAATAGTGAACCCATTTAAATCATTGAGACATTATACTTGAAACATACACATATGAAATAATTTCATCTTAGATTGAAAATGGTTTTGATAAAACACTTGAAATGAATTCTTGAGGAAAATATCGTTTCTTCTTCAAAATCATTTTCTTTTCACAAAATGCCAAGAAATTTTAAAAGAAACGGATTTTTTAGAAAATAGTCATGTAATATTTTGGAGTAAGCTTCTTGAAAATAAGGTTTTATGAAACTGTAAAAATATGTTCATGTTGTATAATTTAAAAAACATTCTCCCCCTACTTTTAACGGAAAAGTCAAAAAGTGCAACGTATGGTAAACAAAAGAAAGATTCCTTCCATAACACAATGTAAAAGCCAAATAGGGGTAAACATGACTTTAAACATACATGTAAGAATATTAAAAACTTTATGAAAAACATTTTTATAGAAATTTTTGAAAAATATAACCCCAATAAATACTTACGTATAAGCAATCTCTGATAAAAATGAGATTGAAAAATTATCCCTTACCTTATGTCCAATATGCTTCGTATGTATCCGAACCACTTGTATAATGATTTAAATAATGTAATTTACTTATTAAATAATCATATTCATTGTTATTATATTATATATGGTTCACTTATGACTTTATGTTACCCGTTCTTTTGTAAATTCAATGTTAAAGCAGCGTTTTGGGTAAAATTGTTTCATTTATCGTACATGTTTCGATTTTTTATTATTAATATTATTACTTATATACTGATTTACAAAATTCCAGAATGTAAAACATTATTTATATATAAAATATATTCATCATATAAATATATATGATATATTGATAAATGGAATGAAATACACCGTTCATGGAGACGGTAGGTCGTACGTACGCATGAACGCTGTTTTTGTTTCCCTATTGAATTTAATGGAATTAAGTAAATGAAACTTATATATACATAAATCCAGTATCATTATTATGTAATATCTTTCATGATTATTTACTTTATAAACATTATAATCATACTTGAATGGTTAATCATGGAAAATGAATCTCATCGCGTTCGTGGAGACGGTAGTCCGTACGTACGCACGAGCGATGATATCATTCCCATAATCATTGAATAGAATTGGAATGGATGATATAATATCTCAGAATCATTATGATAAAATAATAACCATATATAGTTTTTATTTACACCATTATACCCATCCATGTAAGGGGGTGGTGGAAAAACATATTACACTATGGTGTGGAGACGGTATTCTGTACGTACGCACACACGGTGATTTTGTTTTCTGTGGGATGGATAGAAGTTGAAATTGGTTTGTTTCATATTTATAATAACATATAAATATATTAGTGATACTGATTTTATTTATTTATAATGAAAAAACTAAATAAGAAGAAGTTTAAGAAGAAAGAAACTTGAAATAATCGGTAGAAGAAATTACCTCTTCTTTGATGCACCTTCTTTAAGATTCCCCTTAAGGGACTAGAGTTGGTCTTTTAAGAAGACCAGAACATTCAGAATGTTTCTAGGTAAGTGGATAAGAGAAATGGGTAGGGTTTGTCCGATCTTGAATGCTTAAAATTGTGTAAAGAGAAGATGGAGGAGGTGCCCTTTTATAAGGGAGGAGAGGGGCACCTTTGGAAACCTCAAAAATATTAATTTACAATAAATTAAAACCGCACTTAAAAATATCCAAAATGAATCAAATCCAGACTTAGATGAGAAACTGTTGTAGTCTCATCAACTAATAAAATTTAGACATGTTGGTAATTTATTTTAAACATTATCAACTTGATTTATCCTTTTTTAATCTATTTAATTTTATTTCTGGTTATAAAATTTTAAATTTTAAATTGTTATAAATAATTACTTATGTGTTCTGAATTTTCCATAATTGGATAATTTATGACATTTTAGACCATATAAATTTTAATTTATAATTGTTAAATATTTTTGTAATTTTTAAACAATTTTATATTATGTTGTTTTTATAAAATAACAATAGTGTCAACTTTGACACTATTCATTTATTTGAATTTAAATAAACTTAATACAGAAGATATGTTCGAACTAAAAGAATTAATAGATTAATAACATGTCATATGTATCTAGAAAATTTGTTGATAACATTTATTATTTAATATAATGTTTATTTTAATATTTATAAAACCATTTATTTGATATTTCTCTTAATAAAACAATTAATAAATCATTTTTTATAATCGTTTAATATACATATTATTTGCATAAAATTTTAAAATAAAATCCTATGATGAAGATAAATATATTACCTTTCGTAATAATATATTTTCTCGAATTTACCATCTTAAAGTCACTACATTTAAATTGTTATATTTATTAAATTATGAAGGTGACATCTTTTACATCATTTAATATAAAATAATATTAATGTAAAAATCTGTTTTATAAGGCTCGAAATGGACCAAACATATACCCTTGTATTATTATGGAATATATATACTCTAAAAATAAGGTTTTTTCATGTTTCTGGTCCTTTTGATAGGTATTATTATTTTAATAAAAACTATATTATTGATTTTTCACTAAATGAACAATTTCTGCATCACTATTGTGTCACCATTAATGACAATTATTTAATCCCTAAAAATTCCAAATAAATTCACATGACATAGATAAAATTATTATATTTTTGGAGACTATTCATGTTCTAAGTTTCATGAATTTTATCACTAAATTAAAATTATTATACTTATAATATTTAAGAGAGTGACATGTTGCCACTTTCTTTGGTTTTAATAATAATTAAATTATTTTCTTGGTCAAAAGTCAATAAAATGAATCTATTCCAACCCTTAGGTGATATGGGTCGACTTTTAGTCATCCAATAGAATTTTTTCAGGTGTTAGGGTAATCTTATAATCTTATTTTTACACTTAATTACCCGATTTATCTTCAACTACAGTAAATAAAAATTACCGTAGTTACTATTCATAACATCAAAAAAATAAAAGTAACTGATTAACATAATTTGAACTCACTAAATTCAAATATGGAATCCATTTTTTAAAATTCAAAACTCAAAAGTTGTAGTAATTATTTTAACATTAATCCCGTTGTAAAGATAACGGGTTTTAAAAATTAAAACATTTCCAAAGATTGAAATGTTTTTACCTATGAATTCAATGTAAAATTAATGTTAATTACATACATTATATTAAATGGTAAAAATATATTATAATTATACTTTAAAATAATTCAATATTATAATTTAACCATATAAATTATTGCGATGAAAAAAGTTGTTGTTAATTAAATTATAGTGTGTTTTTACTATTAATTAAAATATGAATGGTATCAGAATAATAGAAAAAATTTATCCAAAGTAAATTTTTATATCCTGATTCCAAAGAAGAATTTTATTTTGTAAAATTTAACTTATAAACCTATCAAAAACTATATTTAATGTGGGTGCGCCATTAAAAGGTGGCAAAATTGCTTTTTTTTTTAAAATACTTATTTTACTCGAAAACTTTATTTTGTTCTCGCACGATGTTCTAGAAAATGTGTAAGATGAAGATTAATGTAATAACATTAAAAATGTAGTTAACACTATTCATAAAGGCTAGTTCATAATAATATTATAACAACATATCGTTGTTTAGTGAAACCTGGTATTGCGTACTACACACGCTATCAAGGAAGGTCGTGATTGCGTGTAATGCAGGCCAAGTCAAGGCTGCGTGTAGTGAAAGCTCCCTTTTTTGTTTCATATGAAATAATCAAAACTTATTTCATTTATAAATTAAACAAAATCTATACTTAATTTTGTGTAGAATAATTTCTATAAAATGAACTTGAAATTGTGCGTAATACGAGCCAAGAATAGTGTTACTTATACTACAAGCTAATACGGTGTTGCGTATAACACAGGATAATTTTGGTGTTGCGTACAACACAAGACATAAATGAAATTAAAATAAATAATTCTCATAAAATCTTTGGTTGTTACATCTTGTACCTTGGTTAATGTTGGGGTGTTAGAATCCCATGTTATGTTCATTATGTTATCATCATTATTAGGAGAGATATGAAAAACTATATAAATATAATTTTTTTATACTATATTTTCACGTCTCAAGGATATTTACTTTGAGAAAGTGAGGTGAGAAAAAAATAATATATTTAGTAATAAATACATGTGTATGTTGTAATTAATAATAAAAGATAGTTCTTATACGGTTATGGTGATTGGGTGCATGGAATGTAACACCCTAAAATTATGGAGTATGAATATTTTATTTTGTTGCATCTATGACACGTGAAACGAGGTGTATAATGGAATATAATACCCTAATAAACTAAAATATATTTACTATTTTATATAGATTTTATATTTTCAATATTTTTTTATAACATGCAACACCAAGTGTAAAAATGGAATATATTAACCTGATATATTTAAATATTAAATAAATATGACATATTTTATATCTTCTAATTAATTCAAAAATAAGTTAGTGTGAATCGAACGCATGAGATACCTTCCTCGATAGCTTCTGATACATGCAAGACTCTCTTTCACAAAATAATAATGTATTTTCTAAAAAAATTATTATTTAATATAACAATATATAAACTAGTCTTTATGATTATTATTAACTAACCAATGAAAATATATATTTTACACAACTAATAAGTTGGTTATAATTTAATTAGAAATTAGTATAAGAACTAATTGAATAATGGGGGAATTATTTTATTGAAAAATATTTTTATGCTCAAAAAAATAATTTCCACTAATAAATTAAATTAATTACGATTATTTTGTTACATTAAATTAATATATATATATATATATATATATATTATATTAAATATTATATTTCTTATATTAATAAAATAGAATTTATAAGCATAAGATTTGAACAAATCAAATGTTATTCATAAAATACTATATATTTTATTAAGTCATTTAAACCACCTTTTAGTGGAGAACCCATATTAAATATGAAGTTTCATGCATTAATTGATTTATTATACCAAAATAAACATAATATTTTAATGATAAACAAAAAAAATTAGGTTAGGGAGATTTTTTGAAATTTTTTGGAAACGTTTCATATTTTAATGAATAGTTAAAAATACTGAATTTTAGTTCGAAACTAATTTTTCATATAAATTATTTATTCGGTTAAATTATGTTTTAGATTGGATTTAAATTTTAATTCGATATAATTTTTGTCTATTAATCCATTTTTGGTCATTGGGATCAATTTCACTTAGAATATGACTATAAAAACACGGCAATCGTTGGGAGGTTTTTACTTTAAAAACCTCCATTGTCGTCTTGCATATGTGATGAATTTTTAAAATAATTTATGTAAATTATATGATTGGAATTTAGAAAAATTGAATCCATATATATAATAATAATAATTTCTAATTTTTAAAAAAACCATATTTGTTTTGAGGAAAAATATTACTGAAATTCATTAAAATAAATTACTATTATTATGTTAAAATGAATCTTAGTAAATGACTAAACCTTTAATTTAACTGACCAAATGACCTGTACACTTTTCCAACAACCATTTTTTCCATAATTATACCATTAACCTTACGTTATTTAATTTTTTGGTTTTAGAAGACTTTTTCTAAGTAAAATCATGGGTACACCAAAATTAATTTCAAAAATACAAAGTGATTCATTTTCCATCACTATAAAATGCCACCAAAATCCCACTTCCTCCCACCTATAAAGCCTCTTAGCTTCAAAAATATCTACCCAATAAAATACCCAACATCCCTCCCTTCTTCCTAGAATCAACCCTTTGAAAATAAATCCTTCTACGGAATCCTTTAGTACAAACCAAATGTAGTTACTCGATTAAGAGGTAACATCTTTTCTCAAGATTTTTAAATTTATTTCCATTATCTACTACCAATACTCCATTTATTCTATTCTCATGTAAAAAAGTATCCTAAATATATTGAGACTTTTTTTTATAAGGGTTTTACCTACACTTACACAGACCTCTGTCTAATGTGTAACTAAAATATTGCTTTTTTATATGGTGAACTACTACCATAAGAAATGATGATCACTCATTTTTCCATTACCGCCTACTTATGGGTGACATTATTATAGAAACTATATTTAAATATGATATATAATTTAATGTATAATGTCATTATACTTCTTCAATTTTTATTCAGAACATACCTTTATGCTTTCCATCTTGTGTAAATGTGATAATTTCATTTGAAGAAGTGTGGACTACCGCCTCTCAAAGCAATAAGACTCGATCATGATATTCCTGGAACATATAAAGGATTGTTTAAATAAACCTAGGTAACATATATAAAATATATATTATTATTTAATTATAATATACATATATACCATTAATTATTAATTCTTTTAATACAACAATGAAAGGGTAGTTGTGTTCATGCATACATACCACCTACAATCTCCATGAATAGTGCACTTCATTTTTTATCTCCAATTAATATAGATTATTATAAATACAAATATACTTATTATATATGATAATTAATTCATGTTTTATATTTTATTGATGATGAAACCCTGATCTAATTAATTATATAAACAAACAAAAAATTAAAACTTACTCGAGATAACTAGAAAATTGTACCCCGAAAATAGTGAAATTATTGAATGTTTGTTAACAAATGGGTAATGATATATTATAAGATGATAATATAGGGTATTATAAAAATTAATTTTTTATCATATTAGTTATTAAAATATTTTAAATGACTCTACTAGAGGCTAAATAACAAACAACAAAAAAGAAGGCACAAGGTAAGGGAATTTCGTCAAAATTTACAATTCGTTGATACTTATTTGTTATTATGAACCGATTAAATTTTATTTGGTATATATAATACTTTTGTCATGTTATGTAATTAATACCCTTTTCATAATTATATTATAAGTTTCATTTATTTTCATACATTCTAGAAATTGTGATTCAAATGTTTCAAAGTTGTATGGTACACTTTGAAATGTTTAAATATTATACTCCTCAAGAATGTTCTTAATGATAATATTTGAAATCCCACATAATTTTGTAATAATTTTTTTTGAAAAATTACTTTAATTTGAATATTTTGATATGATTGATATTATTATTTCATAAACCATAAATCATTCCACATATGGTTTTTACATTGATAGTAATTTGTTTAACTGGGGAATTATTAATAAATCTGCATCTTTTATCCAATACAAATATTTGATAAGGCATATTGCCTATTTATTAAATTAATTATTTGATATGAGTAATTATTAGGACATTAAATTAAGGGTGAAACCTGGAATTTATATATCTCCTCGATGCACCAACATGTTCTCATGAGACAATTAATTTGTCCAAATTAAATAGGTTTCTACATGTTCTTTTAAACTATCCATTGGATAGATCTTCATAGTATAGGTCCATATTTTCCTAGTAGATGAAACCACGTAATTATGAATTTCCTTTATATACATTTTATATATAATTTATCCATAAGATGTTGCATAAAAAAATCTATGTATACCTTTCATTTTCAGTTCATTGGTAAAATAGCATGTGTTTTAGTTTCTTACCTTACCATATTTACTTTTCCTTATCTAGTTATTGAATTTAATGTGTTTTTAGTTAATCACCTTTAAATTTTGAATTATTCTCACTGATTCATTATTTCTTCTACTATACTTATCCTTACTGAACATTTTATCTCACCATTATTATTTTCTTTCTTCATATTATTAATAATAAGTCTTTCAATAAGCATTCAAGGACATAGTTTGTTTCATTTTATTATGTATCATGATTGTATTTACTCTTTCCCAATGTATTATGGGTATCATATATGTAATCAGGCATTCCAAGATTGAAAAAATGAGTAGTCCTTTTGGATTTTATTCCTTGTAATAATGCCAATGTAATAATAAAATGCACCATCTTTGAGCTTCTGGGTTTAGGGCATTACAGTTGGAATCAATGAATGTTTAGAAGAAAACATGGAAACTAGATTTATAAAACATAGATTACAGAGAACAACCAAATATAGGCCTTTTGGATAATTATATAATAACAACCAATAATTTTGGTATGGAAGATATTATGTGGGTATTCCTAGAAAAAATCTCTACCTAGATACTATAAGTAGATGTGGTTTTTTACAAATGTACCAAGGTGTAATAACTCTAACAAAGAGTTCTGGACCTAAATTAGGATAACCGAGTACATGGAAATGGCACTTACTATGCACAAAGTTTTACACTCTCTGGGGACACACTTAGGATTATTTGTATTTTCTTTACAAACCAATATGAAGGATTTAAAAGTAAATATATCCCCAGAGAAACCATTTTTATACTCTAACGATTATATTTTTCAATTTATGTTATGTGTTTCGCTGGTTTTTGGATTATACATTATATTGTGATTTAATCCAATATATGTTATTGTTTAGAAATGGGGTCTAGTAGAAGGAATGAAAACTCTACCAATGCACATGATCCAAAGAGTAATAAGGATCATATATTTCATGGTCTTAAAACAATATTTAGAAGGGAAATAGTATCCCAATTATTCTCATCATATGGGGAAATAATATCTTGTGTTAAAAAGATAATTAAATAATTCTCAATGTCGTATGTCTTTGATTGGAAAAATTAAAGATGATTCAATTTGAACACTATGAAAAATTGAATGAGTTGAATAAGATGAAGCGAATGATATATTTTATGACAGGTTATAATTGTGGTGAGAAATAATCTGGTACATTCGAAGGGAATGGGAGTTTAATATGATTTTAGAGAAAAATGACACAACTTTCTTAATTTCAATGGTAATAAAAAGGTTTCCAATGTACAATGCTTTAACTACATGGACATGAGACACTACGATATTCAATGTCCCAAGCATCAAAGGAATATAACCCAGATGTTGCTATTGGATAATGATAAAATTATGCTACTCTCACTGATGAAAAGGAATGATTAGTATAGATATTCATGAATTATGTCATTTGAATATTTTATTAGCAACGTACTAGTTATATTAATTATGGAATATTTGAGGATTGTACTGTAGTTCATTTTATTCCAATATTTGAGAATCATATACTAAATGAAAGCAAGAAATTATATAATGTATAAAGTTAAAAATTTGATCAAAAATGTTATTGAGGGAAACAAAACCATTAATATGTTTCTGATGTTGGATAATGATCAAGAAATGACATATAGGGATAAGTGATGACTACCTAGGAACTGAATAATGAATGGATTAAAGGTGGTATATTCTATCATTGATGAAGTTCAAAATACTTATAGATTTTAGGGGTATATCCAATATAATGTGTTTTACTTAATAAATAGGGAATAATTCATGTTTCCAATAATGTTTTATGGTAATTCTAGTTATTAACATATTTCAAGAGGATCCATGATGAAGCTATTCACATGTTTCGAATGTTAAATTTTAATGACACTTCATGTTAACTAAATTCTAATGAGTTATTCATTTTAGAAATTTATTGACATTATTTCAAATGTATTGTATCATAATATTTTTGAAAAGTTAACCTTTTATGAAATGGTTTATGTTGATATTTGTAAAAGATTTTATATATTTTTGTATTACTTCTCCATATAATAATATAATTTGAAACAGTTTAAGGTACAACCAAATGATAATATTGTATTTATAGAATCATAAATTTAATTATATTCATATTGATTGATATAATTCCGAAAGTATATAAAAAGTGTTATGAAACCAAAAATTGTTTCCTACTACCTTCATTCCCAATTAATCAAATGACCATTTGATCATTACGGATTAAGGGATTTCTGATTGTTAACTTTCTCTTATCCATTTTTTGTAGCACTCTCCATCATAACATGATTGTTATATTTTTCTCAGTATCAATGTTTCTATTTCCCACCAATCTTATCAGACTAAGGGACTAATTTACATGACCACTTTACTTTCCTTTCTCTACTATAGACAGGATGGGATATTAACACTTTTTACAATGTTGTTATTTCCACTATTGTTTATTTTCAATCCTTAGATTTAGGTGATCATGATTAAATTGTGAGGATTAAATTTAATTAAGGTGTGGGAGAATGTATCACCACAAAATTATAGAGAATGAATATTTTATTCAATCATGTGTATGACATGTGACACCAAGTGCATAAGGGAATATAATACCCTCATACTATAAAATATATTCACTATTTTAAATAGATTTAATATATTTTCTATTTGTTTATGACACACAATACCAAGTGAAAAATGGAATATATTATCCTGGTACATTAGAATATTAAATAAATATGATATATTATATATCTTTTAATTCAAAAAACTCTATGTTACCATGCATCACACAGAAGATTGACCTTCCTCGATAGATTGTGTTACACGCAAAACCGAATTTCACGAAATAATAAAGTATTATTAAAATAATATTATTTAATATATTACGATTTAAACTCGCCATTATGAATATTATTAATTAACTAATTAATATATATAGTTTACAAAACTAATTCATTGGTAAACAAGTAATTATAAATGAGTATAATAACCAATTGAATATAAAGTGAATATTTTTATAAAAAACAATTTTTATGCTAAAAACCAATTTTACCCTAATAAATTAAATTAATTTTTTTATTATTTTTCAGTTATATTATTGTAATATATATATATATATATTATATTAAATGTAAAATTTGTGAGATTAATCTAATATATTTTATAAGATTATGATCAGAAGAATCCCAATTTTATTAATAAAATACTATATTTTTTATTAAGTCATTTTTATCTCCTTTTAGTAGAGAAACCATTTTAAATAATAATTTTGTCACTATAGTTCATTTCATATATCAATATAAACATTATATATGAAATAGAATCCAAAAAATTTGTTAGGGTGTATTTGTTTTACATTTTTATGAAACATTTCATTTTTTAATGAATAGGTAAAAATACTAAATTTTAGTTCAAACCTGATTTTTCATCTAATTTATTTATCAGGATAAATTCAGGTTTAGATTGTATTTAAATTTTAATTAGAAAATATTTTTTCCCTATTAATCCAATTTATGTAATTGGTAAAATGTTAACATTGAAATTGACTATAAAAACATTGCAAAATTTTCAATGTTTTTACATTAAAAACATGCATAGTCGTCTCACCTACGGGATGGATTTTAAATTAATTTATTCCACTTATAAGATTGTAATTTGTAAAAATTGAATTAAAATTTGGAATTTTAATAATATATAATTTCTAATAAAACCATATTTGTTTTTTACCACAAATATTAGTGAAATTGTTTGAAATTAATTGTAATTTCTAAAGTAAATATATGCTTATTAAAGGATGAAAACTTTAATTTAAGGGTACAAATAACCAATCTACTATTCCAAAACCCATTAGATATAATTAATTCCACCATTAACATTATGTTTTTGAGTTTGGATGGTTTTATAAGACATATTTAGGTAAAAACATGGGGTACACCAAACTTGATTTCAAATTTACCAAGTGAGTCCCTTTCCTTCATATTAAAAGGCCACTTCCTGTCCCACTTTCTCACACCACTGAAAAATAGGATCTACGAATATATTACCAATAAAAATACCAAAATATCTCACTTACACCATGAATTGTCCATTTGGGAGGAAATCCTTTCCAGAAATCCTTTGGTATAAGCCCAAAGTAGTTCTCCAATGAAGTGGTAATATCTTCCCTCAAACATTTTAATTTTATTTCCATTATCCACTTCCAAAACTCTCCTTATTCCATGATCATGTAACAAAAATATTATCCAAAATATACTAACATTATGTTATTCTATGGGTTCAACCAATACATACACACACCTCCATATATTGGGTAATGAACATACTATTTCTGTGAATGGTGAACTACTCCCTCACGAAATGATGATTATTCATTTTTCCTTTACCACCACTCATGGTGGTCATTATGATAAAAATAATGTTCATATATGATATTTATGATATTTATAATTTATTTATACTTTTTTAATTTTTATTTAGAACAGACCATTGTGCTTTACATCTTGCATAAATACAATAATTTTGTTTAAGGAAGTGTGGACTACCGCCCCCTCAAATGGATATGACTTACTCATGCCATAGATGGAACATATAAAGTAATTTTATAAAAAAACTATGTATCATATATAAATAATATACTATACATGAATTATGTGTTAAATATTTATCATTTATTTTTCATTCTTTTAATACAATAATGAAATGAAAGTAGCGTTCATGTGTATGTACAGCCTTCCGTCTCCATGAATAGTGCACTTCATTTCTAATATCCAATAATTATAGATTATTCTAAATACATATATAACTATTATAGATGATAACTAATTCATGTTTTACATTATTTTGATCATTAAAAAATGATCTAATTAATGATAACAACAATAAAAAGGTTAAAACTTACTCGAGAAAACTAGGCAATTAACCCCCAAAATAGTGAAATTAATGAATGTTTGTTTACAAAAAGGTAATGAGATATTATAAGAGGTTAATATATGGTATTATAAACATTATTATAGTTATTATATTATTTATTAACATATTTTAAGCCACTATACAATAGTATAAATAACCCACAAAAAGGAAGGATATGGTAATGGAATTTCATCTCAAATTACATTCCATTGACACATATTTGTTATTATGAACCAATTCACTTTTATTTGGTGTATATACTACCCTTTTGTTATTATATAATGAATCCCATTATTATAATGATATTATATGTTTCATTTAATTTCATACATTCTATATATTATGATTCAATCTTTTCAATGTTGTGTGGGACACTTTGGAATTGTAAAAGATTATTCTCTTTAAGAATGTTCTTGATGATAATATTTGATATCTCACTTATTTTTGTAATCATTTTTCATCATAAATTTCCATGAATATCTATATTTTTATATGATGGATATTATTATTTCCAAAACCATATATCATGTCTCATATGATTTTGACTATGAAAATTATTTGATTAACTGGGGAATTTTTGATAAATCTATCTCTTATATTCAATATGGATATTTGATAAGTCATATTGTTTATTGATTAAATTTATTATTATATGTGAGGAATGATTTGGACATATAATGGGGGTCTAGCCTAGAATTTCTATATATCCTCAATTCACTGATAGGTTCTCATGAGACGATTTGGTTGGCCAAATAATACAGGTTTCTACTTGTAGTTTTAAACTGTCCAGAGGATTGACCTTGATATTATAGTTGTATAATTCCATGTTTTTTAACAAGAATAAAATTAAATGGTTTTTTAACATTTTCATTTACTGGATGGGTCATTTTAAAAAACTAATCCTCAGAACATAATTGCATGTCTTGAAAAACATATTCATGTTGTTTTCAGACTTGGGTGAAGGCTCGAGAAATCTCCCAAGTGTCTTGATATCATTTTGGAGTGTCGGACCCAAAAAACAACATGTTTTTAAAAAAAAGAAGAGGGCACATGGTTTTCTAAATCATGTATCCCTCTGTAAGAAACTGTGCATTCTTGTTTAAAAATGGGAAGTGGATTTGTGCATGGGTTCTTCACTGTATCCTGAACTGTACAGCTAGCTCATGCGGGGTGTGTCTTGGAGGCAGTAGACTCCACATGGATTACACACAGTTTAGAAAATTGTGCAGGTCAAACCATGTTGATGGGTTTTTTTATATAATTAAATTAAATTACATAAAAAATATAATAAAAATTAGAAACCTAATTTAACTCTCTCTCCCCTATCTCACATTCTAGATTGTGTGACATGCCCCCAAAGGGGCTTCCTCCTTCGACACATAGACCTCCTCCCTTAGCCTCCTCTCCCTCCTTCGATTCTAGATGGATTCTCCTGTTTCATCACATGATCCATCATGGTTAGTCCTCCCCTACCTTACCCTTCCTTCTTTTAGATTCCCTTTGACCTAATCGGTGCCCGGTGAGGTGTGGTTGGACCCTAGGTTATGAGGTTATTGGTTTTTCTCGTTTTTTTATTAGGTCATGTGGATGGTCTCTCATAACACTTAGGTATGGGTTTCAGAAACTGCCACTGAATTTGTGGAGGTTCAGGTGATTTTGGTCCACCAAAACCGTTTTGAGGTATGATTTATACCTTCTTCTTTTTTCCCACCTCTTCAATTAAGATATTTATTTGTCTTTGACACCCAAATAATTAATTTGTTGGTAATTGAGCTATTATTGTAGGTTTTTCTTCGATTTGTTTTGTTGTCGGCACCCTAGGTGAGCATTTTCCATTAATGATTGGCCATACAGCATTTAAATTGTGTTTTTTAATAATTTTAAGGTTTTTGGTGTTAACATTGTAGTGCTTTGGTCCCTGCTTTTCAGTTTCGAGTCACCAAATCTAGGGTGAATCTCCTGCATATGCATAGGTACGTATATGTGTGTGTGTTTGTTTGTGTGTGTGTGTGTGTGTGGGTACCCCCATTATGTGAAATTCATCTATGGTAGTGAATGAACATGTATGTGTCTAGGTGTTACGATGTATATATATATTAAAAGGAATGAAAAGGTGAGTGGAGACTAGTATATGCATATAAGAATTGGTGAAAGGATCCCCTTTCACATTCCCATTATCTTGCGGGTGTGTTCATAGGGTCTAGGTTTCCTTTCACATGTGTGGGAGTGCATATACTCAGTGGGGGAGTAGCTAATTTTAGTTAGAAATACCCAATAGTTGAAGTGGGTGGCCTGGTTCCACCCTGAGGTTGGGTCTCTTTCCAGGTCTTCAATTTTTTTAAACAAAATAATAAATTTCATACTGCACTTTTATTTGAAATTAAATCTATGCAGTTAAATATTTATATTGAATTCTTCTTAATGTGAATTTATCATGATTCTTTTTTAGGATCAAAATATGAATGTAGATGCACAATTAAAAGACGTGGTGAATTGAATATTTAAAAAAAGTCATTTTTAACCTTAAGGAAAACTATTTTTAACAATGCTATACAAGGTAAATTCAGAAGAACACTTCTAGTTCTACAAACTTTCCAGGTTCCGTAAATATGGTTCTGGAAATAAAACATAAGAAAAGTTTACAAGAAAAACATTCTACCTTAAAGCGTATAGAATCTTAATTATCAATGTAAAAAGAAGAAAAAGAATGTATTAGAAGGTTATACTCTCTTCCTTTATCAAAATACAGTGGAAATAAAAATGAAACAAAACAAGTGAAAGTATGAAATCTTTTTACCCAAACAGTGGGGTATCCAACAACCCCGGATAAAGGTCCCGTGATTTATAATTTCAAGAATGTTTGTTTTACCCACACAAGGGTAAGCCATCGATAGGAATATTAGAATCTATCATGCTATCCCTATAAGCACTAGAACATTAAGGTATTCAGAACCTCTATATTTCTATCCATTGAAATACTCGAACTATAAGGTTGTTGGTGCCTCTATCTTCCTATCCTCAGAAGTCATTGATTGTACACAATAATAATCGGAGTCACACGATGCAAGCTAAAGTAGATGATCAGTATGCACAAGGAATGAGATTCTCTCTCTCTAGAAATCACTTTAGCTGTATGCAATCTTTAGAGTGATCGAGTCATTTTGAGCTCCCTAAAATGAGCTCCTAATTATAGGAACTTCTCCAATGGTTGGATCCCTCCTCCAACGGTCATATTTTCCCTTGAATTTCAGAGGGACCTGTACATGTGTCACTCAAACAATGGTTAGTTAGAAATAGAATGTATGACACCGTTTTATAACATTAAAAAGTATGAGAAAAATAAGGTTTCTTATACAAATATATTTTTTAGAGTCTAAGGAAAAATAAATGTTTGGAGTCTAAGAAAATAATAATTTGGAGACTATAAATCCTGGATATTCAGATTTTGTTTTCCAAATAATTCAGAATATGAATTCTATAGATTTTAGAATCTTAATTCTAATGAATTTAGAATCTAAACTTTTTAGGAATTGGGAGTCTAAATTTTTAGGAATTCAGAGTCTGAATTCGGAGGAATTCAGAGTCTGAATAATGATGAATTTGGAGTGTGAATTCTGAGAAATTCAGATTCCAAATTTCAGATAATTTGGAGTATGAATTTAAGAGAATTCAGAGTGTGAATTTCAGAGAATTCGGAGTATGAATTTCAGAGAATTCAGAATCTAAATTTCAAAGAATTCAGAGTTTGAATTTCATAGAATTCAGAATTTAAATTTCATAGAATTCAGAGTTTTAATTTAAGAGAATTTGGAATTGTAATTTCAAATAATTCAGAGACTGGATTTTAGAGAATTTAGAGTCTAAATTTCAAAGAATTCAGATTCTGAATTTCAGAGAATTTGGTGTCTGAATTTTAGAGAATTCAGAGATTGGAAATAGAATAATCTATAACCAAGGATTTATAGGATTCCAAGGTTTTTAAGAATGAAACCGAATATTATTTTTTAGGAATAAAAAAGCTATATTTATAGAAACTATAAAATGAAAAATTAAAACATGATTAAGGATAAAATTTCCTTGAGGAAGGAAAATTTTCTTTATTAAGAAAAATCTTAGGGAAAAAATAATTTTCCATAATATTTGAGTGTCTGTGATTTTCAAAACACAGAGGAATGGAAAATTCATAAGGAAACCTTATTGACTCAACAATCTCCCAATTTTTGGAAATCACACACATCCTTATGAAAAAGAATATAAGGATATAGAGTTTTTCTTTATGAATATAAACGAAAACATATCTCCCTTTACAAATGAATCACAGTGAATATGACTAACTCCCCCTTAGTTTTTTTAATCCCTAAAGATCATATTCTAAATGTCTTGATTGAGATTTTGTATTTTCTTGCATATTAAAATATTCTTTGATAAGACCATCCCCTTATATGAACTCCCCCTTACATTAGGAAATCTCTTCTTTACATATATATTTTTTTTCATTCCTTTGTCCCCCTTTTTTATTTTCAAAAAGGAATAAAGAGAATGGAAAAAAATATGGTACCAGAAAAATTAGTACTAAAATACCAAATATATGAAGAAAACCCAAAATTCCATTAAGATAGAAGGAATTTGTATGAGGAAGAAATAAATACAACAAAAAATTGGATTTTGGATAATTATCCTTCTTTCTCCTTTGACATAAACTTCTTCACAATGGTTTTTAGCTTCTTAATATCCTTGTGATATTCTAAAAAATGCATCAACAGTTGATCTTAATCTTTTCTTTTCTTCTCCAAGTCTTTAATTTTTTCTTCCCAACCATTAAGACAATATGCATGAGCCCTCAAGACTTCTTATTTATTAACAAGCTTTTCTTCAAACTCAATTATGAGATCTGTTTCTCTCTTGCAATTCATATCCATTTATTTAATCTTTCAATTCAAGTCCTTAATTTCTTACTTTTTAATTTTCTATTCGACAGTCATCTTTTCCTCAAAACTCTTAGTAATATCCACAAGTATCCCATCTTCTGTGTCAAAATCATCTTTCACATTATCTTGAAATTCATTGAAACTCTGAGATCTTCGATTGTCTATCTAGAAAAAATTGTAATCTTTTAGCATGATATTTTATGAGCCTCATATCTAGTGAGAAAATATTTGAAATCTGCCTCAAGTCCAACAAATTTAACCCTAAGCATTGAAACTAAATTTTATTTCTGATTGAACGAATGCTGAAGCAACTAGTATCTTGAATCTATACTCGGGAATAAGGGAATGGTATTAACCAGCTTTTTCAAAGACTGTACCATAAAATCATGTCCAAGAGAAAACAATTCGACATCAGAGTGTTTGGTTGGTGGGGATTTTTTTAATCTCTTGAGATTTCATCTTTGATGAAGAACCAAATTCTTTTTTTTCACCAAATATTTAAAAGATGTATCCACCCATTCCTGCTTTCCCTTATCAGCTCTCAGAATTATTTCTTGTTCTTTGGGAGTCTCATTCTCAATATCTAATAACTGAACAATCTTATCTTCCTCTAGATTTTATTTCTAGCCACCTACCACAACATCCTCTAGCAGAATAAATTCATGATTGTTTCATTATTCTTCAGATATCTTATTCAATTGTTATTTAACATTTTCTTCTTTTCATGGAGTGGCAAGTTTCAAATATTCGGCTTCAGAATTTCAGATTTATATTTTCTCAAAATGACACTCTTTCTCATTATAATCCTATACTTGCCTTATCATGTCATCAGTATCACCACTTCCTTCTTATTCTTATTCTTCTTCTTCTTCTTCTTCCACTTCTTCCCCTTGCACAATTTCTTCTTCTTGATCTGGTTCTGGAATCACTACCTTTATTCTCAATGTCATAGGAAGTGATTCTTTCAAAAACGATTCTGACACCTGGTGTTGTTCAGAGGCTTTCTCAGCAGCCTTATGATGAGATTGAACGATTTTAGCCTCTGACATCTTCTTTCTCTACTCCTTTTATTTATGTTTCTTCTCATGATCTTCAGCATCTTGTATCCTTAATTCCTTTTTCTCAGCAAGATCCAAGCCAAAATTTTTCTCCCCTTCTTTCATGTTCTTCTTGTCCTATCTCCACATAGCCACTAATTCATCTGGATAAGTCTTGTTCTTCTTTGGTTTTGGGGGTGCAGATTGTGTTTCCTTAGTAGTAGGGGTTTTTCCTTTCTCTTCTGGTTCCATTTCCTTCCTCTTCCTTCCACCTTTCTTATAAGTTTTATCAACTTATAGTTTCTTTAATAAAGATTATACTTATTCTCCTCGTAGGTCATATAATTATTCAAATTCATTAGAGAATCCATCCTTCGTCCTTCTCATGGTATCATCACTAAGTAGCATAACCTTGTAATTTCATGGCATAGAACCGTAAGGGATTTTGAAAGATTCAAAACAAATAACT
Organism: Viscum album; assembly: GCA_963277665.1. NCBI lineage: Eukaryota > Viridiplantae > Streptophyta > Magnoliopsida > Santalales > Viscaceae > Viscum > Viscum album. The sequence goes on along the minus strand of OY728120.1, from coordinate 1,756,360,647 downwards.
GCAATCTTGGAGTGAATTGTCAGATACATGATAATTTGAGAATTCAAATTTCCATTATTGATATTATCAATTGTAATCAACATATACTTCACCAAATTTATCTTTCTAAGGTTCACGAAGAAATCCAAAATATAGATGTCACTTTTCATTAGTGTATCCTTGTCTCCTTTTCTTGTAATAAAAAAACTTTGAACCCACAATTCAAGAATCTAGAAATTTGTGGAGAGATGAACATTTTTTGGATTCTTTACATCTTTCAAACCAAGGCACTCTAAAGCCTTTTCCTTCTTGAACAATCCTGATATATCCTGTATCTTATGAGTAAATAATTCTGCTTCACCCTCATAAGGAATTCCAATCCAACATGCTGCCATGATATAGTAAAGGGAATGGGTCTTCCCATAGCTCTTGATGGAAAACTTGTCTCTCCCTCCTTCTTTGAAGAAACTTGTTGACCCATAAAATTAAATCAACAACTCTAGATAGACCGGATCCTCTGCCTTCAGTTTTTATATTCATAGGCTCTCCCATCCATTCATCATAATATTCTTTGAAATAATAGATTCATACATAGCATAGAATTTCAGATTGACCAACCTTTCTCTATAAATCTTCCACTAAGATATTTCCTTTACTGAAGACATATCATTCGGAGGAGAGGCTTCTAAAGACATTCGGAACAGAGGAAAACCTAATGATTCGGAATGACCTTATGTAAAGAGGCACAGCTTCAACACGTCAAGGCTTGAAAATCGAAGTGGGACAAACATCGGGGGGTCCTTATATAGGTGTTTGAGAGGACGGTTCAACTTTTTTGATTGATACAATGGTAGAAATACTCTTGATCAGATCTGAAGATTGAGATGATAGCCGAAGAAGGAGTTTCACAGGTTCCCATCATTTGAGGTTTTTAATATAAACATTCATATTTAAGATAATGTGAATCCAAAAATGTTTCTTAAACAAGATAAAAATACCAACATGTAAAAAGATGATTACAAAAATTTAAGAGAAAAAATCATACCTTCCGGATTGCTAGGAAAAGTATTTTTAATGCGGAAAATTCTTCTTCAAAATCATTAGATTCCAAAAAAATTTAAAAACAAAATGATTAATAAAAATTTGAAAATTTTTATTACAAAAATTTTTATTATAAAAAATTTTGACTCTGAAATATTCTGACAAAAAAAATATTTGACTACAAAGCATTTTGACTATGAAATAAATGTACTCACCCTATGAAAAGGAGTTTCTTACTATAAGGAGATATATTTCAACAAAAATTTAATATAGAAGAGTGCCTTATGGTTATCATCTATAACTTCGGTTTAATTTATTCAAATCTATCGGGAGGTGAAGATTTTGGGAAAATATCAGCAAGTTGATCTTGCATTCCAATAAATTGAAGAATGATATCTCTTTTTTGTGTGTGATCCCTAATAAAGTGATGCCTAATATATATGTCTTTTTCACAAGAGTGATGTGAAGGGTTTTTACTTAAGTCAATTACACTAGTATTATCACACATTATTTATGTTTTGGTAAAAATCATACCATAGTCTGTGAGTGTGTGTTGCATCCACAACACTTGAGCACAACATATTCTAGCAGCTGCATATTCAACTTCAACAGTGGAAAGTGTTACTAAGTGTTGCTTTTTTCATGACAAAGAAACTAATGAATATCCTAAGAAATGAAAATTTCTGGAAGTAATTTTCCTATCCATTCTACATCCACCAATTTCGGCATCCAAAAATATTTTTAAAACTAAATCATTTCTAGATGTATAAAAGAGTCCTAAATCAATGGTTCCCTTTAAGTAGTGAAATATCCTTTTCACTGCCTTTAAATAAGATTCCATAGGATTGGATTGATACCTTTAACCTAAGCATAATAAAAACATTTATTCTACACAACTAGGTTTCAAGTATATTAAGTTTCCTATCATACCTCTAAATGATGTTTGAACAACAAGTTTCCCAGCTTCATCAATATGAGGTGATTTTGAGGTACCAATGATAGTACTTATACTCTTAGTGTTTTCATATCCTATATTTTTAAGAATATATTTCGTATATGTATGTTGAGATATATAATTTCATTCTGGATTTTGAGAAATTTATAACCAATTAAAAATGTTAACTCACCCATCAAACTCATTTCAAACTCAGATTTCATTATATTTTCAAATGAATCAGTTAAAGATTTATGAGTTGAACCAAATATAATGTCATCAACATAAATTTGAACAACCAAAAAAATTTCTTATCTTTATTTATAAAGAGGGTTGGATCCGAATTTCCCTTAATGTAATTGTTTTGTAACAAAAATACAATAAGTCTTTTATAATAGGCTCTAAGGGCTTGTTTAAGTCCATATAATGCATTAGTATGTTTTGAAACATGTTCAGGATGTTTTGAATCTTCAAAACTAGGTGGTTCTTCTCGAACATATCAATTAAGAAAACCACATTTAAAATCAATTGGAAAAAGTTTGATGTTAAATAATGATTCAAAGGATATTAGAATACATATATATTCATTTCTAGCTACTAGAGGATAGGTTTCGGCATAGTATGTTCCTTCTTGTTGATTATAGCCTTTAGCAACTAATCTGGCTTTATTTCTTAATATGATTACATTTTCATCACACTTATTTCTAAAGACCCATTTTACTCTAATAACAGATGTTTCCTTATGTCTTTCAACCAAGGTCCGGACATTATTCCTTTCTAATTCATTTAGCACATCATGCATGGATTTTATCCAATCAACATCACCTAAAGCTTCATCAATGCTTTTGGTTCTAATTGAGAAAGGAATGATGGATGTTCTACTTCATTTCATAAGGAACTTCTAGTTCTTATAGGATGATTTACATTAAAAATGATACTATCATAGGGTTTCTTCTTAAGAAACAACTGATTTGTGTTTTGTAAAACTTGTTCTTCAACATTTGGTAGGAAGTATTTTGGGAAAAATGTCTAATAAACATTTTTTTGAAAATTTTCCATATAAGAGGTATATTCTATCAAGTTTTGATTATGAAATTTTAAAACACATATGTAGATGTATATTGAGGGTGTCTAAAAACAACAGGATTAGTTTCATCAAATTTAACATGTACAGTTTCTTCAACAGTACAAGCATTTTTATTAAAAACTCTATAAGACTTAGAAGTTAGGGAGTAGCCTAAGAAAATTCTTTCATCGGATTTGGGTGTGAATTTATGTAAATTATCATTAGTATTCATAATGAATATTTTTAATCAAAATACCTTGAAGTAGGAAATTATAGGTTTTCTACCATTACATAAGTCCTAGGGGGTTTTATTAAAAAAAATCTAATCAAAACTCTATTTATATTATAACAAGTAGTACTTACAGCTTCAGCCCAAAAATGTTTGGCTGTCGAATATTCACTCAACATGGTTGTTTTTATCTATTGAATAATTCGATTTCTCTTTTCAACAACACCATTTTATGGAGGGGTTCTTATTGCTGAGAAGTTATGAGTAATTCCTTTTTTACTACAAAAAGTTTCAAAATCAGAATTTTTAAATTCTCCTCCATCATCACTAGGAATAGTTATCAATGGAAGGTTTTCCTCATTTTTAACATTGGATATAAAGATTTATAAATAATAAAATACTTCATATTTCATTAATATAAAATAGACCCACGTAAATCTAGTGTAATCATAAAATAGGGAAAACACATAGTACTTTCCTCCAATGCTTCCAATTTATGTTGGACTGAAAAGATCCATATGCTCCAACAATAATTCATTATAAGTTGAGACTTCACCAATTGATTTAAATACTGATTTAGGTTTCTTTCCATATTGACAAGGATCACAAACTTTTAATGAATCATATTTAAACTCTTTTAGATCCTTAATAAGACTTTTCTTATAGAGTTTACATATGTTCCTAAGATTACAGTGTCCTAACCTTCTATGCCATAACCAAGATTGGTCTTCCATTTCACTAAGATAATGTAGATATTGGATTCTAATGCCTTCTATGATTAGTCTGTATACATTCTCTTTCCTATGGGTAGAAAGAATAAAACCTTCCTTGGAATTGTGCACTAAGCATTTATCATTCCTAAAATTTACACGGTAACATTTATCACATAATTGACTTATGCTAATGAGATTGTGCTTAAGACCTTTAACATATAAAAAATTTGAAATCAATGTTTTTTCAAGATGAAAAATGTCACCGATTACAACAATTTATTTCTAATAATTATCTTCGAGAGTTACTTTTTCTTCTTTCGTCATGATAATCTTTTCAAAGACGTTTTGTTACCAGTCATATGTTAGGAACATCTACTATCCATGTACCATGTATTGCTATTGGTAATATCTTTATTTTCCTAAAAATAAGAGTGTTATACTTTAGGAACCCAAATTTTCTTAGATCCAGAAATTTCAGATAGCAAAATTTTTGGTATCCACATTTTCATAGAAAAATAATATTTAGGAAAACCTAAATACTGAGTTTTGTTTAAAGAACAATTTTTTCACAATTCCCACCACACTCACATTTTGTGTAGACTATAACACTTTAAAGAACCAAATAATTATTAATAAAAACCGGTTTAGAATTAGAAAACTAAAACCAAAATTATTCCTTAGAGGACTAATTTGGGAATAAATTTTATCAAAAAAATTCTTACCTAAGGTAATGTTTGAAAAACACTTCCTGAAAGAAAATATTTCTGACGTCTATCTAATAGCTAAATTTGTATCCTCAAAAACATTATTTTTAGTACTAAAGTTAGTCTCTAGAATTTTTTTCTTAGAAATTACATTTTCAAGAACATTATATTGTTTATCCTTCTCAGAATTAACTTCCTTAAGGTTTTTGGAAATACTTTCAAAATCATAAATCTTCTTATCAAGATCTTTAGAATGATCTGATATTTATTTAGTAAGAATATAAATTCTTAAATTTTTCTTATCTTGATTTTTCTTGAGTTTAGAATTATCATTCCCAAGAAGTTTATAAATCCTAGATACTTATTCATATGTAAGTAATGTATTATCTTCATTAGAACAAGATTCTTCATCCAAAGATTCATAATATTTATTATCACTATAATTTGTATTTTAGGATTCATTAGTTATAGATTCAGAATTGTGTACCTTGGCCATTTCAGAATTATTTTCAATAGGTAACTTGGTAAGTAGACCAACATTCTTCTGACCAGAAGAATCGTACTCGGAGGATTAATCAGAAGAGTCCCCACCACTGGTACTCCATGTTTCATTGGCTTTCTAAACTATTTTAGCTTTATCCTTGTAGTGCATCTCTCTTTTTCTCTCAGAATTCTTTTCTTTTATATCTTTTTTATTAAACATGGGACAATTTGGCCTTATATGCCATGCACTATTTCATTCATAACAAGTGACTTTAGATTATTTCATTTCTGTCTTCTTAATTCTATTCTAAAAGTATTTCTTCCAAATTATATTTTTCATCCTTTGAGCAAGATTATCTATCCTATTCTAACAATGATCACTTTCACAAGATTCGGATAAAACAACGACTTTATTTGACATAGATCATGTAACCCTTTTAGGAGTCTTGGATTTATTAATAATAAAGGCAACAATTCCATTTCCATTCTTCTTCTTATTCATATCATCATCTCTTTTCACTCTTATCTCTTGTAGAAGAAGAGTTCCAAAAATCTCATCAAGAGTAATCTGAGATACATTCTTATTTTCATCAATATTTGTTCTCTTAGATTCCCACACATTAGGAATGATATCTATAATCTTTTCAACAAGTGCCTCATAATCTAAACCTTTTTCACCCATTGATTGCAAACTATTAACAATAGTCATAAAATATTGTTATACCTTTCATACCGGTTCTCCATAAGGAAATATAAATTCATGATATTCTTCTCTAACCATAGATCTTCTAGTTTCTATAAACATGGACGTATGAAAATGAGTAGCTTCCAATTTCATCCAAATACAATTTTTATCTTCATGAGAATAAATCTGACTATATATATTCTGAGTCATGGAACACAACAAAGTGTTCTGTACCTTGTAGTTTAGTTGATATTCTGACTTTTATTTTTTAATAAATGTTCTAACTTCCTTATCAAAAATCTTGTAATCTTAAGTAAGCATAACAATGTTTTCCACTCCGGTATTAATTACAAATTTCTTCATACGATCTCTCTAATATTCATAATCATTCCAATAAAATATAGGTGGTATTGAAGGATTTAAATTGTCAATCAAACCAACATTCATTTTTACCATATAAAAGAAAATATCTTTCCACAAAAACATGTTAATATTAATGGTTTGTAAACAAGGATAAAAATCATAAGTAGGGAAAATATTTAGAATAATGAAAACTTGGGTAGGAAAACATATATGTGAATATAATTATTTCAGAGACCACCTCTGATACCAATTGTTGGATAAAAATATTAATTTAGATGATCAATTACAAGAGGGGGTTGAATTGTATGTTTAAAAACATTTGTTTTTAACGTTAAGGAAAAATATGTCTAACAACGCTAAACAAGGTAAATTCACAATTACTCATTTAGTTATAAAAACATACTAGGTTCGAGAAATATGGTTTAGGACATGAAACTTATGAAAAGTTTAGAAAAAGATTCTACCTTAAAGCATATAGAATCTTACCTATCAGAGTAAACAAAATAACAAGAAAGTATAAGATGGTTATAATTTCTCCTTTATCAAATATAGTGTAAATAATCAATAAATAAAACAAGTAACTAGTATGAAATCTTTTATACCAAAGAGTAGGGTATGCAAAAACTTTGGATAAAGGGCCCTTGATTTATAAATTCATGAAAGTATGTCTTACCCACACTAGGGTAAGCCCTCGATGGGAATATTGGAATCTATCTTGCTATCCGTTCAAGCACTAGAACATTAAGGTTTTTGGAACCACTATCTTTCTATCCATGGAAGTCCTCAAACTTTAAGGTAGTTGGCATCTCTGTCTTCCTATCCCTAGAAGTCATTGATTATACACAGCAACAATCATAGTCGCATGAAGAAAGCTGAACAAGATTTTCAGTACACACAAGGCATAAAAGTCTCTATCTCTCTAGAAATCACTTCAACATAATGAAATCTCTTGAGTGATAGAGTTGTTCAGAGCACGTTTAAATGAGATCCCATTTATAGGCACTTCTCTAATGTTCTTCTCCCTCCTCCAAATGTCATATTTTTCCTTGAGTTTCGGAGGGAACTATACACATGTCACTAAAATAACAGTTAGTTAGAAACAAAATGCACGACATTGTTAAATAATTACAACAAGTGTAAGAAAAATAAGATTGCTTAACTAAATCTATTTTTCAAAGTCTAAGGAAAAATAATAGTTCGGATTCTAACCAAATAATACTTTGGAGACTATAAATAAAGGATATTCTGTTTCTGTTTTACAAAAAATTTAGAACCGGAATTATATAGATTTTGGAATCAGAAATCTAAGGAATTCAGAATCTCAATTTCATAGGAATTCAGAATCTGAATTTTGAGGAATTCAGAGTCTAAATTATGAGGAATTCAGAGACTTATTTTGAGGGAACTTGGAGTCTGAATTTAGAGGAATTTGGACTCTAAATTCTAAGGAATTAAAAATCAGAATTTCGGAGATTTTGTAGTTGGAATTCCAGAGAATTCAAAGTCAAAATTTCATAGAATTCAGAGCTTGAATTTCATAGAATTCAGATTCTGAATTACAAAGAATTCGGAATCTGAATTTTACAGAATTCAGAGTCTGAATTTCAGAGAATTTGGAATCTGAATTTTAGAGAATCTAGAGTCTGAATTTTAGATAATTTGGAGTATTAATTTTAGAGAATTCAGAGTCTGAATTTTAGAGAATTTGGAGTCTGAATTTCAAAAATCCAGAGTCTAAATTTCAGTTAATTTAGAGTCTGAATTTTAGACAATTCAGAGTTTGAAAACATAATACTATATAAATAAGGATTTATGGGATTCCGATGTTTTTAGAAATTAAACAGAATGTTACCTTCTAGTAAAAAAAGAGTTAGATTTAAAGAAACTATAAAATGAACAACGAAAAAATGAGTAAGGATAAAATTTCCTTGAGGGAGGAAAATTTTCCTTATTAAGATAAATCTTATGGAAAAAATAATTTTCCTTAAGATAAAGTGTTTGTGATTTTCAAAACATAGAGGAATGGAAAATTCATTAGGAAACCTTATTGGCTCAACATATTTTTAAATTCTAAATGTAATAAATGGTTTGTGTGACAATAAATATCATCTTTCTTTAATAAAACGACTCAATCGAGGTGCTCTACCTTCGTGATAAAAAGTAGTGGTTAGAAATTTCTTTCTTAATTTATCTTGTATATAATTGTTATGCCTTGATGTTATGTTGAGATTCATCATGTTTTGGACACAGTCCTAGTGGAATTTGAAACATTGAGTTTTCCTCCTTTAAATGATTAAATAACCAAGGCACTGTGTAAGTGCTTGGTCTAGTTTTTATATTGGAATTACCCATGAAGATAATTTCCCTTTTCCTTGGATACTTGGAGCCTCATAAATGAAATTTAATTGTATTGGAAAATGGAATTATTTAGGTTAAATGAATGTTTAATGCTTAATGATTGACCCTCATATGAATTTACCAAATTGTTTTCAAATGTTTTGAATGCTAATAACACCTTGGGTTTTCATACTCATACCTTGGGATATATGGGGATTCCAATGTAGTAATTCTGTGGATGGACCTAGGTTCAAGAGAGAATAACTAGTTCAACATCCATGGAAACCCTTACCATGTTATGGGAAGGTAGTAGTGTGGACCTTGACTTTTGAAAATGCCTTAATGGTTTTTTCTAAATGGTTGCAATGATACTTGACCATTCCACACTAATGGAAGGAAAGGCTTGAACTAATAAATAAATGATTTCAATGAAGCTTGAAATTTCCAAACTAATTGAATGAAAGGCTTAAACCAAATGATAATATATAAAACTTCAATATCAAATAGGAATGGAATTACTCGAGGTTGCCTTAGTTTCTTAGAAGATAATACCTTGCGACTTGAGAACCCAATTTTGATTCAAGGATGTTGTTTACTAAAGTTGACACCCACATAGACTCCAGTTCTTTTAAATTCCTTGGATGCATGGAATACTACCATAATTTCCTTTAAATTGTTACATGACACCTTAGATACACTCCTCGGTTCCATCTTTGACTGTTAGGTTTCATGGCTAAAGCTATGACAACCCTACTTTTATTACAGACATAAACATGATTTATTACATGAACTATTAACTTGATACAACATGGAATATTGAGAGGTCTAGTGTCTTTGGGGCATAGGTTCATTACATAACAACTTAAAACATGAAATACAACATCTTTATTGAATACTTCCTTTACATGACCACTACATTCCCTTGTACTTAGCATTGAATGGGATAACCTGAGGACATGCATAAGAAAAGGGTGAGCTATAAAGCCCAGTAAGGGAATAAACCTGAAATACATGAGGAGTACAATAAATTTTCGAAAATAGTCATATCAATTGAGCACAAAAGAAACATGAACATAGAGGCATGATAAAGCATGAAAATCATAACATGGAAATGTGGCAACAACACTTAACATGGAATTAGCATGAGACAAGGCTCATTGCACATGGAGCATGAGTAAATCCTCATTGCACATGAAGCACGAGTAAACCCTCGTTGCACTTGAATTAGCATGATTCAACACTCATTTCACATGACGTATCCTGATACTTTACTTTACCCAATGCATTGGAGCGCAACCTTCTTAAACATTTCACTTCATGCATAAGTGTGTCACATGGATCATAAAACATGGATTCATAAAACATAATAATTTATTCCTCAATAAAGTAATGTGTAATTCATAAATGAAACTCTATAATCAATAAGTAAATGTGCATAAAGGTGAATAAAATTGATGGACAAATAGGCATGGTATTCACTACACAATGGCACTGGCTTAGAAAATCGGTGTGATTTCTGCAGCGGAACGGCGTGACAAAAGAATTCATAAAATGGTTGATGAGATAGAAAGGGGTTCCTCATAATATTTACATGTAATTTATAGTAAGGATTTCATATATATACATTTCCCAACAATTGTAATGGAATTTAGATTCATGATACAAAATTATTACTTGAATGTAAAAGACGAGAGAGAATTTCCTTTCGGAATTTCGGCATGGTTACGGGTGTACATGGGAGGAATTTAATGATAGAGAAAGGGGTCTCCCATCATTCAAAAATAAATAGGGTAGTATGAGGGAGGTGTGAAACCATACCCCAGCATTCATAATTGAAATTGAAAGGGAAAAACAACTTAATGAAAATTGGACAAAAATGAGAAAGGAAGAAAAAAACTCTTACTTGGAAGTGTGCTTCCAAAGGCTTTAGGGGGGCTTGAGAGAGGATTCTTGGGAGCTTGGGGAACCTTGGGAGAATTCCTGAGAGTGTAGGGAAGAGGTTGGATGAACTCCAAAGTCTTTGAGTGGGGAGAAAGTGGGACCTTGGGTGGGTTTATATAGGAAAGGTGAGGGAATTCTTTATTATTTAGGTTTGGGACCCCTTATATTAAATTAATCCAAACCACAAACCATCCCGTGGTTTTTTCCCATGGTTTTTGGAAAAGGGAAGAGGAAAACAATATTTTATAAGTCGAAAGTCCGAACTTCTTAAAATAATAGGTTTTTTTATGTGGAGTTGAGTCACACTCCCATGGAAAACAATTTAAAAGACAAGGTGTTTAATAAGTCTTGAAGGGTCCATTAATTCTTTGAAAAGTAAGTCAAACAAACCCAAAATCACATTATTTTAATTTTAAAACATATATTTGATGAACATAAATCTTATAGTATTTTATTACATCACTATTGGGTCATTATGATGTCATAAAACACATTATATATTTAAACAGTATTTAATTTTTACCCAAACAAATTGACTGTCTCAGAAAATTATGAAAAATTCATCGTTGGATAATTTCAAAGTCCTGATTACTTAAATAACATTTATTTTATCTAAATAATTTTCTAAATATGTTAATTTTAACTTTTAAAATAAAAACCGACATTTATTGAAAATTCACGTGTTTTGACAAAAATGGCTTTCAAACCTTAATAAAAATTACAATTGCATTCATAAAATTATATGATCCTTTATATATAATAAAATTAATTTAATAAAAATAATATTATTATTTTATTAAAATATTTTTTAATTCAAAAATACCTTAATTTAATAAAATAGAAATCTTAATTAAATAATAACAAAAACACTATTTTCACTTTAAAAACTATTTACAATGTATCAATAATTAAAATAAAGTATATTCATTATTATATAAAAAAATAATGTACATGGACATAGTACAAGAAATTTGTTACATAACCCCTTAAAACAGCCGCATAAGACTTAAGGATAAGGTGTGCAATAGTGACAGACTCTTGGGGTGGCTCAGATAACATCGCTCGAGTGGTAATCTCTATCAACTTCCACTTTTCCCATAGATGGTCCTGTTCGAGGTTGACATGATGAAGCTCAGATTTGGCTTGGTCAAGAGCGAACCCCAAGGATGCCACATCTTTTCCGAGCTCTGACAAATGGGCTTCGTATGGAGAAATTCTACTGGATGAGGCCATCGCTTCTTTTGTCTGAGTAAATTGGATTTGTTAAAGCCCTATATTTATACTAATCATGTGATCACTATTCAATGGCTATAAAAGTAATGGTAAAAATTATTAACATAAAACCAAATAAGTTGACATTTTATATAAACGTTTTACATAAAGAGATATTTAACTAGATCAAGAGGTATTTCCATTAATGAAACTTTGGGTCGTTACAATATTCCCCCTTAAGAAATTTCTCCCTCAAAATTTCCTTTTTCCACACTAAAACAGGTGTGGGTAACTTAGCTTCATCATTTCCTCTGATTCCCAAGTCACTTCTTCAAACTTGTGGCATCGCCACAACACCTTGATGATGGGCATTGTCTTATTTCATAGATCTTTTTCTCTATGATCTAAGATCATCACTGGTTTCTCCTCATAAGAAAGATCATCCTCCAACTATACCACCTCAGAAGAGAGTACATGTGAAGGGTCTAGTATGTACTTACTTAAGAGGGATACATGAAAGACATCATGTACTTTGGCCATTGTAAGTAGAAGTTTTAGTCGATACGCCACAGCCCCCACACGATCAAGAATCTCAAAGGGGCAGATGTACCTTGGACTTAACTTCCCTTTCTTTAAAAACCTCATGACCTTCTTTCACGGAGATATGCATAGAAAAACCAAGTCTCCAACTTTAAACTCAAGGTCTCGTCGATGATTATCTGCATAACTCTTTTGTCGACTCTAGGCTGCCTTGATATGCTACAAAATGGTTTTCACCTTCTCCACCATTTCCTCGACCATTTCTGATCCAATCACCTTACATTCACCGAACTCATCCCAACATGCTGGTGTTCTACACCTTTTCCCATACAGGGCTTCATAAGGTGCCATTTGGATGCTTGAGTGGAAACTGTTATTATAAGAGAACTCAACCAGAGGAAGATGTTGATCCCATCCTCCTTTAAATTCCATTAAGCACGCTCTCAACATGTCCTCAAGTGTTTGGATAGTCTACTCGGATTAGCCATCATTTTGAGGATGATAGGCCGTACTGAAGTTCAGTTCAGTATTCAGAGCATGTCGAAGACTCTTCCAAAACATAGAGGTGAATCTTGGATCTCGATCAGACACAATAGATAGTGGCACTCCATGTTGCCTTACCACTTCCCTGAGATATATCTGTGCCAGTTGATCCAATGAGAAATCCTCTTGAATAGCAATGAAGTGTGCAGTCTTTGTAAGATGATCCACAAAAACCCAGATTGCATTGTTGGCTTTGGATGTCCTCGGAAGTCCAGTGATAAAGTCCATGGTGATGTTATCCCATTTCCATTCTGGTATGGGCAATGGTTGCATCATCCCCTTATACTTCTGCCTCTCTGCCTTCACTTACTGGCACACTAGGCACTTTGATGTATATTCAGCGATCTCCTTCTTCATATTATCCCACCAAAAGTTTTCTCGGAGATCTCGATACATCTTTGTGCTCCCTAGGTGAATAGAGAAATTTGAACTATGTGCATCATCCAAAAGTTCCTTCTTTAGCTCCGGACTTGATGGAACACATAGTCTTTTACCAAATCACACAATTCCTTCTTCATTAACATTAAACTCTGAGGATTTCCCTTTTCTGATAGCTTCCACTTTTTTCTGAATTCCCACATCATCCTTTTAGGCATCCATTAACCTTTCCAAAAGATATGATTGGGTAATCATTTGTGAATGGATTGATGATATTCCCTTATTTATGATTCCCATGTCCATATTCATCAAGTCTAATAGGATTGGATCCTTTTCAATTGTCATCATTGATAGAATCATTGGGTCCTTTCTACTTAGGGCATCTTCCACCTTGTTTACTTGCCCAGGGTGGTAATGTATTGAACAGTCATAATCCTTGATGATCTCTATCCATCTTCTCTAGCGCATATTAAGCTCTTTATATGTGAATATATATTTAAGACTCTTGTGGTTAGTATATATCTCACATTTCTCCCCATAGAGATAATGCCGCAATATTTTCAATGCAGAGATCACCGCCACCAACTCCAGATCATGCATTGGATAATTTTTCTCATGGATTTTCAACTGCCTTAAGGCATAGGATGTCAATTTATCATTCTACATCAGTACACAGCCTAATCCCTTATTCAAAGCATCACTAAATACAAAAAAAAAATCCCCACTTGTGGGTAATGTGAGCACGGGCACAGTGATAAGCCTCCTTTTCAAATCCTTGATTCTTTCTTCGCATTCATCACTCCAAGAAAACTTTACTCCCTTCCGAGTTAGCTTGGGAAGAGGGTTGGACAATCATGAGAGATTTCTCATAAATCGTCGATAATATCCAGCTAACCCCAAGAAGCTATGGATATCCGTTACCGATGTTGGCCTTAGCCATCCCTCAATTGCATCTATTTTGGAGGAATCCACAAATATCCCATTGCTTGTGATGATATGGCCCAAGAATGATACCTCCTTCAACTAGAACTCACACTTGTTGTACTTTTTATAGAGCTTCTCCTTGAACAAAGTCTCTAGTACAGTTCATAAATTCTCCTCATGATCCTCTTTGGTTTTGGAGTATATTAGAATATCATCTATAAAGACTACCACAAATTTGTTGAGGTAATCTCTAAAGACTCTATTCATCAAGTCTATGAATATTTCTAGAGCGTTATTGAGTCCGAAAGGCATTACTATGAATTCATTGTGCCTGTTTCTTGTGCAAAAAGCAGTCTTGGGGACATCTTCCTTCTTCACCATTACTTGATAATTCCCTGACTGCAAATCTACCTTGGAGAAGTATTGTGCTCTGTACAACTGATCGAACAAGTCATTGATCTGTGGTAGAGGATACTGGTTCATTATTGTGATTTTGATCAGTTCATGATAATCTATGCAAAGCCGCATTGAACCATCCTTCTTCTTTACGAAGAGGATTGGTGCACCCCAGGGTGAAGCACTTGGGCGTATAAACCCTTTATCCATATTCTCTTGTAGTTTTTTCTTCAGCTCTTCAAGCTCCACGGCAGCCATTCTATATGGATTCTTGGATATTGGTAGAGCCCCTGGTATAAGTACAATTTAGAAGTCAATGTCTCTTTTAGGAAGAAGACCAGGAAATTCCTCGGGAAACACTTCATCAAATTCCCTCATAATATGAATTTCCTCAAGGGTGGTTTCTTCCTTGGAATCAATCATCTGAGCTAGATACGCATGCTCATAGGGCAGTAATATCCATGCTTGATATAATGGAGCTAAATGAGATTCATCTTCCTCCTTACACTTGTAAAGAATCGGGGGTCAATTCTTCATTTGGAGTGTGATTTCCCTCTCCCGACAATTTATGTTGGATTTATATAAGGAAATCCAATCCATGCCAAGAATTGCATCAAATTAAACTATAGGGAGTATGACGAGGTTTTCTAGGAAATTCAATCCACAGATTATAACAGGGGTGGACTTATATTCATGGGATACAGTGATTTCCCCATTTTTTGTACTCACCTATATCTTCACTTCCATGATTTATGGTGGTGCTGGGATTATTCTTCTAAACTTCTGAGATATAAAAGAATGTGAAAACCTGAATCAAGAAGTATGTTCGCTATTCTTGAATGAATGACTAGTGTACCTGTCACTACTTCATTGTCAGGGTTCATTTTGGAAAAAGTGATGGAAAATTCTCTTCCTTGCTTCCTTGGAGGTTGTTGGTTGCCTCTGAAAACCCTTGGATTAGGGCACTGATTTGCAAGATTCTCTGGTTCTTTGCATTTTTAGAAATGAACAATGTGTTGAGGTTTTAACATATCGTTCCTCTCCTCTATTGCAGCCACGGGTCTTTCTTGTCGATATTTAATAACTAGGTGCCCTTCTCTTCCACACCTAAAGCATTTACTCATCCCCTTGAGGAAATTTCTAGGGTTATTCTTTTCTCACTTTTGGCAAGTGAGGTGCTGGATCTTCTTAGCACCGTTGGATTTATCCATCGGACAGCCAGCATTGAAGTCCACCTTACGATTCTTGTCCCCATGATACCCATGTGATTCCCCAATCTCCATTTCGACCTTGAGGGCACATCGGTCAATTTCCTCATAGCTTTCGAAGTCACGGATCGCTATTCTTTCCATAAGTTAGGCTTAAGCCCACCAATGAAGTGGTAACCTTCCATTCGGGAGTAACAACAAAGACGGAAGAATATCGCGCAAGCCTTGTGAAGTTTGGCTCGTACGATCCAATAGATTAATCATATTTTTTCTTGAGGGAAAGGAAGTCCCTTTCCATCTTAAGCTGGAGGGTGCATGGAAAATATTTATCAAAAAACATCTTCTGGAAATCCATTCATTCCAACTCCTCGATATCCTCCTCAGGCTACGTATTTTTTATCAACTTCCACCATTGATCAGATTCACCCTCCATACGATAAGCCGCTAGGAGAACCTTCTCTTGTTCAGAACATTGAAGGATGGAGAAGATCTTTTCAATGGAGTTGATCCATTGTTAAGCGATTGTGGGATCGGATGATCCACTAAAAGTAGGAGGCCTTTGTCTCATGAATCTCTCAATAGTGAATTGTTCTTTCTTAGGGGGGGTTGAATGTTCCTCTTGACCCATGATTCTATTCAAATCTTGAGTTAGCTGAGAGATAAGCATGACAAAGTTCGTGATTCCCACTCCCATTGGATTGGGCATCTCATTAGTACAGTCATCACACTGATCTTCAAATCGGTTGTTAGCTTGAGTCCTCATATTACAGGCCATTATCTAGAATAAAAGGAAAGTTAGGGGTAACACATAAAGGTTATTCCAAATAAAAAAGTTTATTTCTTATAAATAAACTTTTATTTCCTTAACTCTTGAGTCTATAGGCTTTAATCTAGGCTTTTCATGATCTACTTTCTAACATATATTCTTAGGGGCATTTTTTTGTAATTCCCTTAATAAGGGTTCATACTAAGCTTGTGAATTTATCAAAACATATCCCCCGGGACTGTCGAAACCAAGAGTGCAGCAAGGATAATTGTCGTGCACCAGTTCCCATTTGAGTCTAGCTCAAAGCAGTGTTTTCAGGTTTTACCCCTAGGATACATCTGTGCCAGAGCCGCCTCTACCTGCATATATCCAGACATGGATGTATTTTTTTGATAAACCACTAACTAAGTACTTACCAAAACATAGGGTTGTAATTATTATACTTAGTCTTGTCTCTAAGGATTTACTAGGGTTTTCTAATCCTAATACCAAAAATAACTAAACCTATCCTCTGATACCAACTATGACAACCCTGCTTTTATTACAAACTTAAACATGATTTATTGCATAAACTATTCTCTTGATACAACATGGAAGATTGATAGGTCTAGTGTATTTGGGGCTTAGGATCATTACATAACAACTTAAAACATGAAATTCAACATCTTTATTGAAAACTTCCTTTACATGACCACTACATTCCCTCGTACATAGCATTGCTTGGGATAACCCGAGGACATGCATAAGAAAAGGGTGAGCTATAAAGCCCAGTTAGGGAATAAACGTGGAATACATGAGGAGTACAATACATTTTAGACAATAGGAATATCAATTGATCACAAGAGAAACATGAACATAAAGGCATGATGAAGCATGAAAATCAAAACATGGAAACGTGGCAACAACACTTAACATGGAATTAGCAAGAGCCAAGGCTCATTGCACATGGAGCATGAGTAAATCCCCATTGCACGTGAAGCACGATTAAACCCTCGTTACACTTGAATTAGCATGAATAAACACTCATTGCACATGACTTATCATGATATTGTACTTTACCCAATGCATTGGAGCGCTATAAGGGCACACCCTTCTTAAACATTTCATTTCATGCATAAGTGTGCCGCATGGATCATAAACCATGGATTCATAAAACATAATAATTTATTCCCTGATAAAGGAATGTGGAATTCATAAAAAAAACTTTATAATCAATAAGTAAATGTGCATAAAGTTGAATACACTTGATGGAGAAATTGGCATGGTATTCACTACATAAGGGCATTGGCTTAGAAAATCGGTGTGATTTCGGCAGCGTGACATAAGAATTCATTAAAATGGTTGATGAGAGATAAAGGGGGTCCTCATCATATTTACATGTAATGGAAAGTAAGGATGTCATATATATACATTTCCTAACAATTTTAATGTAATTTAGTTTCATGATACAAAAGTATTTCTTGAATGTAAATGAGGAGAGAGAAGTTCTTTTCAGAATTTCGGCATAGTAACGGGTGTACATGGGAGGAATTTAATGAGAGAGAAAGGTGTGTCACATCATTCAAACATAAAGAGGGAATTATTATGGAGGTTTGAAACCATACCCCAAAATTCATAATTGAAATTTAAATGGAAAAACAACTTAAAGAAAATTGGACAAAAATGAGAAAGGAAGAAAAAACCCTTACTTGGAAGTGTGCTTCCAAAGGCTTGAGAAAAAATTGAGAGAGGATTCTTGGGAGCTTGGGCCACCTTGGGAGGATTCTAGAGAGAGTATTAAAGATATTGGACGAACTAAAAAGTCTATTAGTGAGGGGTAAGTGGGATCTTGGGTGGGTTTATATAGGAAAGGTGAGGGAATTCTTTATTATTTAGGTTTGGGACCCCTTATATTAATTTAATCCAAACCACAAACCATCCCATGGTTTTTGCCCATGGTTCTTGGAAAAGGGAAGAGGAAAAAAATATTTTATGAGTACAAAGTCCTATCTTCTTAAAATAATAGGGTTGCGTATGTGGAGGTGAGTCACACTCCCATGGAAAACAATTTAAAAAGACAAGGTGTTTAATAAGTCTTGAAGGGTCCATTAATGCTTCGAAAAGTAAGTCAAACAAACCCAAAATCACATTATTTTAATTTTAAAACATATATTGGCCGAACATAAAGCTTATAGTATTTTATTACATCACTATTGGGTCATTATGATGTCATAAAACACATTATATATTTAAATAGTATGTAATTTTTACCCAAAAAAATTGACTGTCTCAGAAAATTATGAAAAATTAACCGTTGGATAATTTCGACATCCTGATTCCATAAATAACATTTATTTTATCTAAATAATTTTCTAAATATGTTAATTTTTACTTTTTAAATAAAAACCGACATTTATCGAAAATTCACGTGTTTTGACAAAAATGGCTTTCAAACCTTAATAAAAATTACAATTGCATTTATAAAATTATATGATCATTTTTATATAATAAAATTAATTTAATAATAATAATAATAAAAATATTTTATTAAAATATTATTTAATTCAAAAATCCCTTAAATAAATAAAATTTAATTCTTAATTAAATAATAATTAAAAACACTATTTTCACTTTAAAAACTATTTACAATGTATCAATAATGAAAAGAAAGTTTATTCATTGTTATATAAAAAAATAATGTACTTGAACATATTACTAGAGATTTGTTACATAACCCCTTAAAATAGCCTCATAATACCTAAGGGTAAGGTGTGCGATGGTGACATACTCTTGGGGTGGCTCAGATAACATCGCTCGAGTGGCAATCTCTATCAACTCCCACTTTTCCCGTAGATGGTCCCGTTCGAGCTTGACATGATGAAGCTCAGATTAGGCTTGGTCAAGAGTGATGCCCAAGGATGCCACCTCTTTTTTGAGCTCTGAAAAATGGGCTTTGTATGGAGCAATTCTACTGGATGAGGTCATCTCTTCTTTTGTCTGAGTAAATCGGATTTGTTAAAGCTCTATATTTATACAAATCATGTGATCACTGATCAACTACTATAAAAGTAACGGTCACAAATATTTACATAAAACCAAAGAAGTTGTAATTTTATATAAACTTTTTACATAAAGAGATATTTAACTAGATCAAGAGGGATTTCTATTAATGAAACTTTGGGTCGTTGCAAAAACCCACGGGGCCCTATCCTTACTTAACCATGTTTTACCTTGGTCAATCACCATAGACTCGATAGGTGCCTTATTGTGGAATACCATGGATTAATCTCATTGGATTGCACTCTTACCCCTTAGCTAGACTCATATACCACTGAGTTATCATTCTGTCAGATCAATGTTTACATGGTTATTACCCTGGAACTCCCTCACCGGATATCATTATCACGTTTCCTTATTATATTGGGCAACTATCACTATTTATACGATCATGAGGTTATGTCAGTGATTTATATTCCTCACTTGACCTATTATAATAAAATGGTAATTACTTAATTAGTGAAATGGTTACATGTTCAGACACTAGCAGAGGGATAATTTAGGTACATGATTATTTTGATACATTCCACTTCATACTTTATTTATGCATGTGTGGACACTGTTTAAATTATATTACACTATTAAGATTCAGCTAGACATTGATGGTGTTGACCTACTATGATTTATATCTCACACCTACTGAGGCCTCCATTTCATGGGTTATCCAAGTATACCGTTCTTGTTTGGAGGACTATAGACCATGTTTAATTGCCATATTTCTTGTACCTAGAGTAGGACGAAAGGACTGAGCTAAAGCTCTAGATGCTCAAGGAGATCGCCCACGAGGGTTTTTTTCCTTTCCTTATTTTTGTATTGTATTGAAAATCATGTTATACTATTAACTACATTAAAATATGTATCAATACCATGGAATGCATTCATTTTTTTATAAACTGGCGTTGGCCACTGTCATTTAGTTATATATATAGTTATATGAAATATGTGTTCCGCTAATTTGTCAATTATTTATTACTACTTCTATTGTTTATTTTTATTTACTCTATTATACTGATGCTCCACTCTAATAAGAGGGTATAGTCTCCCCACTTACTATCCTTACACCCTCTCTACTATTTGGAAGCCTCTAACATATGGGGAGGAATGATTGAGGTAATGTGGCAACCGCTCCAGCCACCGTCTTAGTGGTGAGCTGATTCTGGATGTTACAAAGTGGTATCAAAGGGGGGATTTTCTTATTTTCTAACTATTTTGGGTTGGTGGATAGGAGACTAAGAAAGTTTCGGCACTTTATTAATACTCGTCCCTGGGACTAATCACCCCAAATATGAGGAATGCCCATGAGGCTTGGGGTGGGATTGCTATTTAGGCTATTCACTATTACAATGGATATAATTTCCCCTAGACTTATTGGTGTACATTCTCCTACATATGATTTATGGAATTATGAAAATAACCCTTGTCCTATTATGTAAAGGATTAAACATACATGCATCATATTATGAACTTAGAAATTTGCATGCCTACGTGCCATGAAAAGTAGTTGAATTAGTTAGTTTCCTTCTATGTATGATTATGTCCCTTATAGATATTCCATGATTTGATTTATAACTCTTTAGGTAATAAATTAGCATGTCTTCCGTGCTTAATACTTGTTATAGAATACTTCTATGATTTAATCATGTGGCTCTATGTTAGCTTCTTGTAGTGACATGATAGCTTAATTTGATATATGTAAATGGTTTCATGGGGTATGTCTATTGGTTTCGATTATAGCTGGAGCCATTTTTCCATTATAAGAGGCTTTTAAATTCAATTGTTAAAGTGATGTTGGTTTTGAATAAATGTAGCCAAATTCCTAACTGTAAGGTATATGGGTGCTTACAGGTAGGTAGATGAACACACATATAAATTGGATTGTTATTTTTGATATTGATTAACTCTGAATTGACATTGGTATCAATTAATGGGAGCCAACATTCAATCCATGAATTTTATTGGCGCTACATGAATTGGTAAATGGAATCCCATATTAAATTTGATGACATGATGCCTTTTGAAATGCTTATAAATGTGAGATATGATTCGTTTTGATCTGAAATCAAAATGGTTAGATTTTAAGATGAAACTAGACAAAATTATGTCATTTTGGAAATGTTTTTATGAGATGATCCATTTGGGTGTTTAAATTTTAATAATTTGTGTGATTGCTATTGGGTTGATTTCTAGAGAACCAGGGCTGGTGAAAATGAAACCCTCTTAGGTCACCATATCTTCTTAAATGGAATTTAATTTGATAAGTTTCTTGAAAATGACAGGATTTCAACTAATGTAAAATGTTTTAAAAAGGGAGACTTATAAAACATTCCTGTTTTTCTCTTGGGGCATTGGCTAACATCATGTAATCTATGATTTTCTTTGAAAATTGGTACATTGAGGTTTTAATTAAATATTTTTATGATTAAACAGTAAATGTTATTAAATATAAGAGTCTTGTATATGGAACATATAGTTGTTTCCACTGTTTAAAACCCTCATGTAAGGGTATTTAGGACTTCTCTTTGAGTTTCCTTGGAACATAAACGTGAGTACTTTCTGTAGGAATTTGTTCCCTTAACAATAGATTTATTATCAGCTTTTGAGCCTAGTGTCTTTTTTTATGTGACCTAGTCTTAGGGTTGAAAATTTTTCATTGTAAGGAACTAACCTGTGGTAGGTAGCACCCTTGGAACTTAAATTCCTTTCTAGTACTATGAAATTTCTCAGTTTGGGTGATTTTTGGGTGTCATTCTCCCAAGTAGGACATTCAATTTTAAAGTGACACCCTTATTCAGATGGGTTTTCACGCCTTCCATGACCATAATATATGTTTTAGAATCAAGTAATTCTCATTTTCATCTAGTTATACATTCCCATGGCATGGTCGGCTACTTCATAGGTCATTTGACCCACTCTTCATCTTAGTGATGGAAAAATTGGTATGGTGTTGTCCAGAAAAATGGTCACATGAGGTAATACAACTCTAAAGTAAATGTTATTTTACTATTGATTAGGGTCTTGGGTCTTCTACAAGTTGAGTGACTTGATAGTTAAAGAATCATTTACATAACAATTCTTGGGATGGATCTCGAAAGACTCAGGTATTTTGACAATATGGTCTCGTTGTTATGATCTAGCACACTTATGAGCAACTAGTTTTCTTCCCTTTTGGGTAGGGCACTCGTAAGGTGGGTAGTGTCATGTGGAGTCTGTTAAATTTTCCCTTATAAGTAGAAGAAACACCTAATAGGACCATTTGTAAATGGTTTATTATTTATTGAATTCCCTTGCGGCATGAAATTCTTAAATTGTGTCAATGCATGATCGGAAACATGAATTTGATATGGTTTAATTGTTTTACCTTCTCGATTCTGGGTCGGTTTGACTAGAAATGACATCTTAAATCCTCTTAGGATACTCTTATGATGAGACGAGCATGTCCCATATCTTAATGTCATCCTTGATTCACTAAGAGAGTGTCGGTCTTATGTCATACTAAATCTTTAAAAGTTGTTGATATTGGTGGGTAATCTTTGTCAGTGTTACATGCTAAAGTGTGGTTCTATTTGAGGTTTGGTATGTCTTGAGTGATTTCTAGGTTCCCACATAGGAACACCTTTGTCAGACTCATGGACTTCAATAGTTCCTTTTTGTTTTGTGTCAGCCTCCAAATATGGACATCTTTGAGATGCATCAGCCAACTGGATTGACTCATTCTCTTTTCCTTTAGTTAAATGTTTATGGTTTTAAGGATCCATTTTAAAGCACTTTTCTAGGTGAAGGAAGTGTGGTTTTAAGTTCGGTATATTCTTCTGAGAAATATTTCTTGACCAGTTCTATTAGGTTGATCATAATTTGACCATTTCTTTTTAAATAATTCATTCCAGGGGTATCTTAATAATTCTTATAGTTTTTTCATAAACAAAAAGTCCAATGGTGGAGGTATCATGGCATGTAATTTCCCATTTCCTTTTGTTAAGACCTATAGTTGGAAGCACCATCGGTCCAGTGTTTATCAATACATTGACATGATCTTGTCTCTATCTTAACGGGCTCATGTAATATACATTTCTATGTTTATATTGAAAATTGAAGATTCACTCATGCTATAAATTCTCATGTGTAGAATTCTTATGGACGGAATGAAGGTGCATCATGCGTTAGTAATGAAATGCAACAATTTGAACAAAACTTCCTAACATATACAGGTTTTTTAATGATTATGTTGTCCCTAAAGGCTTCTTAGGGATGAGACATTTTAAGGTGGGTAGAATGTATAATCTTTTGTTTTTTAACCAAACTAAAATATGATGGTTTTTGAACATTTTTGTTTACTAGATCATCTATTTTTATGAACTGAGATTCAGAACATAATTATGAGTGTTGAAAAAAATTATACATTTTGTTTCTAGACTTGGGTGAAGTACCAGGAAGACTCTAAAGTGGCTCGAGAAGTTTAAGGGGTGTCAAACCAAAAAAAATCATGTTTTAAAAGATAGCATAGGGTGCACGGCTTGCACATAGTTTTCAAAACTGTGTGGCCCACTGTAGGTAACTATGCGGCCCAGTTTAAAAAGGGGTGGTGTCTTTGCACACGAGCTATGCACAGTTTCATAAATCATTCACCTAACACTTGCGGTTTGTGTCTTGGAGGAATTATACATTGCACAGTTTGAAAATTTCTTGAAAAACTATGCTTATAAAACCTTGTTGATTTTTATTTTAAAATAATTAAATTAAATGAAAAATAAAATGAAATTAAAAATTAGAAACCTAATTTAACTCTTCCTCCCCCTCTCTCTCACATGCCAGATCACACGACACCCCCCCCCCAAGGGGCTTCCCCCTTCGATTCATGGACCTCCTATCTCGGACTCCTCTCCCTCCATTGATTCCACCTGGATTATCCCGTTTCTTCACACTATCCATCACAATGAATCCTTTCCTCCTTCCTCATTCCTTCTTCTAGCTTCGCGTCGACCTAATGAGCACCTGGTGAGGTGCGGACGAACACTAGGTTTTTGGGTTAATGGTTTATCTGGTTCTCTTTGGTCATTAGGTCGTGCTGAAGGTCTTTCGGGACCCTTCGGTGTGTGTTCCATCATTCTCCATTGATGAAGAGGTTGTTCGGGTGATTTCAGTCCACCGAAAACATTTTGGGTTAATTTATATACCTTATTCTTTGTTTTTCCCCACCTAAATTAAGATCTTTGGGTGTCTTTGTCTCCCTATTAATTAATCGGTAGTGATTTGATCTATTCCATGTTATTTCACTTAAATTTGTTTCATCATCGACACCTATGGTCAGGGTTTTCCTTGGTTTCATGGTCACACACCATTTAAATATCATTATTTGAAAATTTTAAGGTTCTTAGTGTTACATGTGAAGTGTTTTTATCCCTACTTGGGGGATTCATGTTTCCATGTCAAGGGTGACTAGATTGCGTTTGCATAGGTATGTATATATGTATATGTGGGTTTTCCCATTATGTGAAATTCATCCGTGGGGGTTAATGAACATGTATGGGGATAGGTGTTCCCATGTATATATATAAAAATTAATTCATTGATGAGTGGTGACTGGTAAATGCATATAATAATATGTGTAAGGATCCCCTTGCACATTCATATGGCCATGTAGATGTGTGCATAGGGGCAAGGTGTCCTTGAAAATGTGTGGGAGTTAAAATACTCATTGGGGGAGTAGTAGCATTTAGTTACAAATATCCAGGAGCTGAAGTGGATGTCTTGGTTCCACCTTGAGGTTGGGTCCCTTTCCAAATATTCAATTTTATAAATGCATTAAAAATTTGCATACTCCACTTTTATTAGAAATTAAATCCATGCATTTAGTTATTTATATTAAATTATTATTAATGTGAATTTTTCATGTTTTTTTAAATGATAAATTTAATTAATCATTTGTGTGATAATCAATATCATTTTTTTAATAAAACCCCTCAATAGAGATGTGATGCCTTCAAGTTAAAAAGTAGTGTTGAGACTTTGCTTGCATGACTTGTCATGTTAATAATTATTATGCCTTGATGATGTAAGAACCCAGATACGCATTTTATGTATGGAACATTATTAAAGTTGTTTTTGAGGAAAATTAAAGGAAAGGGAATTTTCTGAGTACCCACCCTGTATTCCATTTTACATTCCATGTACCCAGTTTCCACATATAGCCACGTGCTGAACCTGTGGTGGCTGCGTACATGGTTATGTGGTGACCTGGAAGACTCACCTATGTCGGGGTCCAGTTAGGGATATTACACGGTGTGTAGTTTTATAGAACACTCCTTGTTGTTTTCTTTTTGTTTGATATATCATAGTGGGGTCATGTCTCATATTTAGAAATATCTTCTTCTGGTCGTGGTTCATACAGGAGCATGATAAAATAGCTGATGAACTCCAAACCGCTCCTGATACTCCATCTAAGCTCTAATTGAGACAACATATGGTGAGTTATAATACAACCTATTAGTTCTCAAAACCCCTAGATCCTTTCTTCCTGATTCCTTTTCTCTTGTGATTTATTAATGGTTAGGATTTTTTTACCTTTTTCTAGATCTATTCCGATCTAAGAAAATTCTAGGGCTGAAATTCAAGTATATCGGTCATACGACATCGAGGTAGGTGGTTTTTTTCTTTTGTTGTGTTTTCTCGGATTATATATTCTTAAAGTGTTGCAAACCCACATTTGGGGTATTTATTGATTTATAATTTAACCTTATTTATCACCTTATATGGTTTGTTTAATTGATAAATGTTATTTTCTTATGTGTATGTTTAGATACCTTCTTTTTGGGATACCTAATGGGTGTGTTTCCCTTGTTTGTTTGTTTATGGATGTTTATTTTAGAATTCCGATTAGGATTTCCTTGTTTTCAATGCCTTGTTTTGTTAGGATGGAGTTAGTAATTATATGAAATGCCTATGATATGCATTTTTATTGTTAACCAAGGGGATTGGACTGTGAGAGCTTCCCAGGTGGTTGTCCATAATTGATTTAAGTGAACGTTGACCCAAGGGTGTTGTTTGTGAATACTTTCCCATGTGGTAATTGATAATTGAATTGTCATTATGTTAGACCAAAGAGACATACCATCATAGTTTCCCATGTGGTCATTTATATTTGATTAAATGAATCATTGACTTGGGGGTTTAGACCGTGAGAGCTTTCCTATGTTGTTATTTATAATTATTTGATAGTATAATAGACCAAAGGGGTTATACTGTGAGATATTTCATAGAGGATCATTATTAAATGAATTATAGATATGTTAGACCATGGGAATTAGACTGTGAGAAATTTCCTAAATGGGTGTTATTGAATAATTGAATGATTGTGAAGCATCTGCCAAGGAAAAACACGATTTGGATTCTTTCTTACTTGGTTTGTTTAGATGGTCTTGTGAGTTGTTTGTTTTGGTTACATTACATAGAGGATACATAGCATAGATTAGATCTCATAGTTACATGATTAAATGGATGAATAAATAATGTTAAATGAATGTAATTTAAATGGTAGTATTGTCATCTTTTGAGTACATCCAATTTTATTACTTCAATTTTTCATATTACCTATTATATATATGTTCACGGACAGGTAGGAATAGATCTTTTGGTGGATGGCTACTGGGATTCATCTCACACCATATTCGGGTCATGATTTTAGACCCAAAAAAATTATATGATTTTAGTTATAGATAAGGGAAAGTTCCATTCTTTATCAGGTACTTTATTGTTGTTAGAGATGGAGAGCATGGGACCAAACTGAGGTTTTTGATACTACTAGAGTTTACTTGTTTCTTTTGTAATTTGGTTTATATATTTATTTCTATTATTGTGACTTGTTTGGATATTTTTATAGATACATATTCCATGTAATATATAAATATATATATATGTCTGTGTTTATGTATATAAATATATATTGTGGCTTCTCTTGGATTTAATTTCAGCCTTCCACTATTTATTTCTATTTGGTATTATTGCTTCCACTGTTGTTTTCTATTTAGATTCTACTGTTTAAAATTTTTCTACGAGGGTATAGTTTCCCCAATATCTCCCCTTGGAACTCACTTCAATTTAGCAGCCTCTGGAATTTGGGGAAATGATCTTAAGGTTATTTGACTAGCCAGGTTTGTGGAACCTTTGGGTGGAACCCAGATCTTGGGTGTTAAAAATTGGTATCAAAGGAGTTTTTTTGTATTGAATTACTATTTAGAGCTAATAGACTGAGATAAGAAGGAAATGGTTTTGGTAATTAGTTTTTCTCGAGAGTAGTTAACCCATGTACAAGTAAAATCCAAGTAACCTCAAATATTGAAATTTTTCTACATTGCCTTATAGTTGATTTTATTTCATTGGGTGAATCACTTTTTTTGTGTTGTTATGATTGATATCATTGTGGTTATATTTTTATTGAAACCCAATGAGATCAGGTAATTCCATCTCATGAATCACATAAGATCTAGTTAGATATTACATGTCATGCATTCTTGTCATGCCATTTAGAGAGCATTACTGATTGCATGCTATTGTGATTAAAGGTGTGCTAGATTTTTATAATGTTGTGGAAGATTACATTATTGAAATACCTGATATTTTGATAGGGTATTTTTATATTTATTGTTTCATTTGGATGGATTCCAAGCTTTGATCACTGAGGTGTTATGGGCCCTCTTGGATCAGAATATGGTGGATCATGTTTGAACGTTGATTGAATTCTATTAAGGAATCCTATGAATAAGGATGAAAACAATTTATTTACATGGTGTATCAGATCTCGTGGATCAGAACATGGAATTCCATGGACAAATTTTATTATTTTGTGGGTTTTGGACAAGTTTCATAGGCTTACTATCTAGGAAACCCGTGAAACACATCATGTGATGTTATGAACATGTGTCATGTATTTATTAATTTGGTAAGAAATAGCATTTCTTATATACACGCCATGTACCATATATTCTCTTTGTATAGTTTTTTACCGTGTGACTGATTGTGTGAGTAGAGATAGAGGGTTGGTAAACTTTTGTTAGAACACTTCGTGTGCTGGGAGTACACACCATGCTAAAATTGACCATGTATCTGACTGTGTGACTAATGATACGGGTTGATAGAACTTTAGTTGTACGCATCATATAGTGATACATCAGTACAACCGTGTAGTTATAGCCACATATACTTAATTATGGAGGAAGGAATATTTATGTTCATTTTGTGTCTTAGGAGGAACATGCCATGTGTATGGGGTGTTACATGACCAGGTTGGTAGAGGTACACACCCAAGTTAATGCTTAAGGGACCACACCGTGTAGTGTTTCCACATGTTGTGTAACCATATTTTCAAAAACATGAATGATTTCATTAACCTATTTTGTACTTAAAAATATGAATTACAGTTCTGTTAATCTGATGTTGAGGTGTGCGCTTGACCTTGCAGAGTCATACCACCAAGAAGTCCGCCGGTGTATGCCAGGTACAGGGCAATGATAAGACATCGAAAAAGGTAGATCAGGGACTACCACTAAATCCACCCTTCATTCACATATTGGATCAAACTATTATACAAGACACAGGTGTAGATGTATAGTTCTACGAAGGCTTTACGAAGATGAATCAGACTTTTTAGAGAGAACCACATCCTGTCCTAACTATGGAAGTGTTGACGTGGATGTTCCAGTTGTAGTATCCTCCCACATTTTTAAGAGATGGAGGACCACATACAGTAGATTCTTGGTTGGAGGCCATTTTTTATATCTCTAAGCATCTATAGATTCCTCTTTAGAGGAGGGTGAAGCTAATGACTTAAATGCTACTTGATTCCTCCAAGAGATTTAGGGATTTTATCTCACAGGAGCAACTTCATTGGGATATGACATGGTAAAAGTTTTAGAGGACCTTATATAATTACTTATAACCTGAGACACTAAGGGATGAATGAGCCTATGAGTTCATACATTTGGAGCAGGGCACTCTTTTAGAAATTGATTATTCTTCTCTCTTTAAAGATCTTCTTTGTTTCACACCTATTTGGGCAGGTGATGAGTTATCACTGGGTAGGCAATTTGAGGATGGTATCATATATAACATCTGACCACAGGTAAATGTTCTCTAGTTGACTTCGGTGACTACTATAGTAAATTAGGCACTGATTACCATGTGTAATATGGTGAGTTTAGAGCTGTGAGCCAGGGAGGTTTTGAATCCAGGATTGGTACTCTCTCAACTAATAACAGGAAGCGTTGTTGGGATCTTTCATGAAATATTTCATCAGGTTGACAAGTGGTGTGCTACAAGTGCGGAAAGAGTGGAAACATGAGACCGAATTGCTCGATAAACCCTCTAGAGTTCTGATCATTCATTAATATGGTTTATCTTCGGCGATTTTTCAAGATTTTCTCACCAACAGAGAGTGAGAGGGGATCTATTATGATTACATGTAGAGGAGAGGGGCCACCATTTTATCATCAGTCAAAGAACTGGAGTTTGACCGACCGTTCTGTTTGAGGAGGTTTCATGACCATATAACCCAGATGAAAAATTTTCATCGATAGTGGGGTGGTTCAGCATAGGATAGCCAGGTGGGGTCACATGGCTATGGTATAGGTCAGACTTTTGCGATGGAATAGTCCTATGAGGAGCAAGATCCTAAACCCTCTATAGTTTTAGCTTTTTCCATTTTTGATATAGGGACTTCCCATAGTTTTATATCTATTTCCATTGTGGAGAGACTTGAGCTCTAGATATTTACTTATAATGATGTATTGATGCTAGACACTCCATTGGGGATTAGGACGACTAGTGTACATTTGTGAAAGGAGTTCCTTCTTTAGTTTTGTGGGTGTCACTTTTTATGGGACCTATATATTTTAGAGATGACATGCTTTGATGTCATTATTATAATGGACTAGTTGTCCTCTTTTTATGCCTTTGTTCACTCCTATCAACATAGGGTGAGTTTCACATCACCATAGGGTGGATATTTTCAACACAAGGGAAAATGGGATGTCCATGCGAGCAGATATAGACCTGAGCATCATGGGTTTGGAGGAATTACAACCTATTTTACTATTTTATATCTAGATGACCAGAGGACTTCATAAATAGACCTTCCTCTTGTTGTGGATCATTTTAGATATGTCCTTCCAATTGACTTTTCATGTTTACCTATGGATTGAGAGGTTCATTTATGTACTGATCTTGTTCCAGGAGTAGCACTAGTGTCCATTCCTCCTTATATGATAGATAATCTAGATTTACAGGATATTAAGAAGCCGTTAAAGGAGTTGTAGGAAAAGGGTTGCATTCTACCTAGTACTTATCATTGGGTTTTTCATGTGATTTGTGGAATGAAGGGGGATGGTACCCTCAGTATTTGTGTGGATTATCATAAGATGAACTAGTTGATGGTTAAGAACCTATATCATTTGGCGAGGATTGATGATCTCTTTGATAAGCTTCAAGAATACTAGGTGTTCTTGATGATATTATTGAGATATGTTTATCATCAGTTGCACATTAGACCATCAAATATATCTCTTACATCTTTTAGGAGTAGGTATGGTCTATAAGAGTGTTTGATTATGTCATTAGGTTTCACAAACACGCCTACATTTTTCATGTCACTGAAGAAAAAAATGTTTTACCCATGGATTATTTTGTGGTAGTCTTCTTGGATGATATATTGGTGTACACACACACTTGACATGACCATTTCATCCATCTTGAGATCGTATTGATTACACTAAGAGTGCATTAGTTATATGATATGCTATCAAAGTGCCACTTTTGGATGGACCAGATTCATTTCTTAGATCTTTTCATCTCTGAGACAAGAGTATTAGTAGACCAATATTATGTGAAAGCAGTAGTTCCCTAAGAGTAGCCAAAGAATTTATTTTAGGTACAGAGTTTTCTAGGGCGGGATGGTTACTACAGATGCTTTATTCAGGAATATTCACACTTAGAAGTGCCACTAACAAGCCTGACTAAGAAGGCCGTGAAGTACTTTTGGATAGATTCCTAGGATTCATCCTTTTAAGAGTGGAAGGAAAAATTTAATTCTACACTGATATTGATTTTTTTGATGATGGGAAAGAATTACACCATATTCTATGAATCATCAAGTATCGGGCTGGGATCAATGCTTATGCAGTGGGGAATGAGTCGTTGCATATGAGCCTCAGCAGTTGATACCGCTTGAGAGGAATTACCTGATGCACGATCTTGAGTTAGCTACAGTTGTTCATGCTTTACACTGTTGGAGATTTTACTTAATGGGAGAGCATTTTGTGGTGTACACAGACCAAAAAATCATCAACTGCATCTTTACTCATCATGATTTGAATTTGAGATAGTGAAGGTGGGTTGAGTACGTTCAGTCTTTTGACATTGAACTTGACTACACTTCTAACAATGGAAAAATAGTGGCTGATGCGTTAAGCTGGGGGACTCAGATACAAGAAATTCAGGAGGCCAATAATGAGTGGATGTTTATGGATCTATTCTATGAGATTCATTTGGAGGTGCATAAAAAATATGGGCATATATTTCTTTCTTTTATAGTTGTTACCTCTACACTACTAGATCAAGTTCTAATGAGGTAGCTATCATATTATGAAGTCCTAGTCCTATGGGAGAGTGTATTGGGTGAGGACCCTACTCCTGGGTGGACCATAGGTGACAATGTGGTTTTGCATTTTCATGGGTGTGTATTTGTGTCAGTAAAAATATGTGAGGAGTTGTTGCAAGATTTTCTTGCCATGATATGGGAGGTTCATCCTGGTGTCACCAAAATGTATCGAGATCTACATCGTCAGTATTGGTGTCCATGCATGAAGAGGTACGTCACTGGTTATGTTATATGATGTTCCACCTGTTAGTAGGTGAAGGCAGAGCATTAGCAACAGACTAGGCTACAACGGTAGTTACCCATTCTTGAGAGGAGGTGTAATGATGTTGCTATGGATATCATGATGGGTTTACCAATTTTGCCTCAAGGAAATGATGTATTATGGGTTGTTGATGACATACTAATGAAGGTAACATATTTTCTACTGATCAATTTAACCATTAATGTTGATGATATTGGAGATTTGTACATCCGAGAGGTAGTAAGTTTGCATGGGGTTCACACTCTATCATTTTAGAAAGGGATTCTGGGTTTACTTATTGTGTCTATAAGGAAATACAGAGGGATTTGGGTACACAAGTACTCTTGAGTACAACATACCATCCCAAGAAATATGACCAGTATGAGCACACAATTTAGGTTTTGGAAGAAATGCATTGAGCATTCGTCTTGGATTTTTGGGGTTCTTGGGAGACACACATACCCCTGGTGTAGTTTACATATAATAATACTTTTTAGGAAATTATTTGGATGACACCATATAAGGATTTTTTTTGATAGGCCCTACTGATCATCTATATGTTGGATGGAGGTAGGAGAGGAAGCTATGTTGGGACCTCATCTTGTCCAAGAGACCAATAAGCTGGTGGATTAGATTTGGAAGAAGATGGATACTGCACAATTTCACCAAAAATATTTTGTTGATCTATGAAGATGACCTCTAGTGTTTGAGGTAAGAGATCAAGTTTTCCTGTATGTTAAACAGAGGTTTTCACAAAAAAGGATGAAGAGATAGGGGAAGCTTTCCCCAAGATACGTTGGGCCATTTTAGGTTTTCAAGATAGTGAGTTCGGTTTCCTATTTCTTGTATTTAGCTTAGAGGTATAAGGATATGCATGCCATTTTTCATGTTTGTCAGCTAAGACGTTACTTTTAAGAACTGTCTCATGTTTCTCAATCTGAAGAGGTTGAGTTTGAGGTGGAATCATCCTTTAAAGAGCACACTATTCAGATTGTGGATCACAGCGTAAAGGTTCTTTGGGGTTAGTCAGTTCCTCTGGAATGGGTGTTATGGCAGCACAAGCGAGTGGATGATGAGACATGGGAGAGGGAGACCTATGTGCGATCATAGTGGCTAAAATTGTTCACAGATTCTTCTTCACCACCCTTGGAAGGTAAATTCAGGGAAGAATTGCTTTAAGGGGGAAGTTTGAAAGAACCCAGATCTTAATTTTAGTTATGGGTCTTGATTTAGGGTTGTTTTGAGGAAAAAGGTAGGAAATATAATTTTTGGAGTTCACAATGTATATTCCATTGTACACACCATGTACCCAATTACTGTGTACAGCTGAATGTTGAGTATGTGGCAGCCGAGTACATGGTTGTGTGGTGACCTGGCAGACCCACCTAAGTCGATGGTCGGTTAAGGCTATTACACAGCATGTACTTTAAAATATCATGTTGTGATATTTTCTTTTTATTTGATATATAATAGTAGGGTCACGTCTCATATTTGGAAATATCTTCTTCCCACCCTAATTCATATAGGAGCATCATGGAATAGCCAAAAAACTATTAACTCCTCCCAATTACCCATCTAAGCTATGATTGAAGAAATGTCGGGTGGGTTGGAATTCCACCAGTGAGTTCTCAAAACCCCTTGAGAATTTCTTCATGATTCCTCCACTCTTGGGAGTTATTCAAGGTTGGCCATTTTTTACCTTTTTGTAGATCTCAACCGATTTAATCCATTTCATGGGATGACATTCAAGTATATCGATCATACGACGTTGATATAGGTGGTTTGTTCCTTTCATTATGTTTTCATGGATTATATATTTTTAATGTTTTGCTTACTAACGTTTGGGGTATTGGCTGATTTGGAATTTAACCTTGATTGTCACCTATTATGGTTTATTTAGTTGATAAAGGGTAGTCGCTTATGCATAAGGTTAGATACCTTGTTTATGGGTCGCATCGTGGATGTGTTTCCCTAGTTTGTTTGTCTATGATTGTTTAGTATAGAATTCATGTTAGGATTTCGTTGTTTTCCATGCCTTGTTTTGTTAGGATGGAGTTACTAATTATATGAAATGCATGTGATATGCATTGTGAATGTTGATGAAGGGGATTAGACTGTGGGAGCTTCCTGAAGGGGTTAGACAGTGAGAGCATCCCAAATGGTCATCTATAAATGATTTAAGCTTATTTTTACCCAAGGTTTTAGATCATGAGAACTTGACCAGGTGGTTGTTGATAATTGAATTGTTGTTACATTAGACCAATGGGGTTAGACAGTGAGAGTTGCCCATGTGGTCATTTATATTTTATTAAATGAATCATATAGTTGAAAGTTTAGACTATGAGAGAATTACCATGTGGATGTTTATAATTGTGTGATAGTATAATAGACCAAAGTGGTTAGACCATGAGAGCTTTCCCATAGGGTCATTATAAAATGAATTATTGTTATGTTAGACTATGGGAATTATACTGTGGGAACTTTTCTAAAGGGAAATTATTGATTAAATGAATGTTTT
The DNA here is from genome assembly GCA_963277665.1 of Viscum album. Lineage (NCBI taxonomy): Eukaryota > Viridiplantae > Streptophyta > Magnoliopsida > Santalales > Viscaceae > Viscum > Viscum album. Next base: position 1,756,325,767 of record OY728120.1, on the reverse strand, counting down.
TGAAGAATTTTCCAAGACAAAGCACAAACTTGGATCTAGTCTTACTTTCTTTGTTTATATGGTCTTTTGAGACATTTTTTCTATTGACTTTACACAGGGGATAAAATGTTTAGGATAGATCCAGGGGTTCCATGATTAAAGGAATGAATAATGAATGATAAATTAATGTTTTTGAAATGGTAGTATTGTTTACTTTAGAGTACTTACAAGTTTATTGCTTCTATTTTGAATATTACATGTTATATATATTCATTGATAGTTAGGCACAAATATTTTGGTGGTTGACTACCGGGATTTATCCCACACCATATATGGGTCATGATTTTAGACCCAAAAAATTTATATGATTGTAGATATAGATAATGGAAAGCACCCTTCTTCATCAGGTACTTGATTTTTGTTGGAGTGGGAGATCATGGGACCAAGCTAAGGCTTGAAATGATACTAGATTTTACATTCTTCTTTTTTACATTGGTATATGTATTTATATCTATCATTGTGAACTGTTTGGATATTTTCTTAAATACATATACCATGCGTCATATGTATAAATATTGTGGCTTTTGTTTGATTTACTTTCAATATTTCATTGTTTACTTCTATTTGGTATTATTTCGTTCTCTATTGTTTACTATTTAATTTCCTTTATGTACACTCTACAAATGAGGGCATAGTTTCCCCAATATCACACCTTGGACCTCGCTACTAGACATCTTTCACTGGTGTTTTGGGAAATGATCTTGATGTTAAGTGACCAACAAGGTTTGGAGAACCTTTCAGTGGCACATGGATCCAGCACATTACATTTGTTATGTTTAGATACAGGTTGTTTGGGATAGGGACCTAATGGCTTTAGAAACACTGAGTTTTCCTATTTTAAATGATTAAAGAACCAAGGAACCATCTAGATGATTGGTCTAGTGTTTAGATTGGAATTACCCATATAGGTAATCCCCCTTTTCCTTCGATATATGGAGCCTTATAAATGAAATCGACCTCTTTTGGTAAATGGAATGAGTTAAGATAAATGAATGGTTAATTCTTAATTATTGAACCTCAAATGAATTTAACAAAAAAATCAAATTTTTTGAATTCCAATAACCCCTTGGGTGACACTTGGGTTCCCAAGTAGGAATGCCATGGATGGAATCAATGGGTTTTCATACTCATGCCTTGAGAGATACATGGATTCCCATGTAATAATTCCATGTACATACCTAGGTTCATGAAAGGATAACTTTTTCCATATCCATGGAAACCATATTCATGTTAATGGAAGGTAGCGGTGTGGACCTTGACTTTTGAAAATACCTTAATGGATGTTACTAAATGGTTGTAATGCTACTTAAACTATAAACACAAATAGAGGGAATTTCTTGAACAAATAATTAAATGTTTGCAATGCTACTTTAACTTTCCACACGAATGGAAGGAAATGATTGAACCAAAAGAGAATATATACGACTTAAATATCAATTAGGAATTGAATGACTCAAGCTTTCCTTGATTCTAAGAGGAGAATACCTTGGGAATTGAGAACATTATTCTGATTTTAGGATGTGGTTTTCTTCGTTTGAAACCCACCTAGACTCTGATACATGAATATTCCTTTAATGCCCAATATACTAACATAGGGTTTGTTACCTTATTACATGATACCTCTGATATAATACATGGTTACATATTTGACCTGTAGATTTTTTGGTTAAATCCCATAGGGCCCTGACCTTGCTTAGCACTATTTTAACAAGGTATATAACCTTGGAATCAGTAGGCACCTAATTGTAGAATTCATTGGATTAAGCCCCTTGTATAACACTCTTAACCCTTAGCTAGAATAAGATACTACTGAGTTTGTGGTCCATGATATCTACATTACCTTGGTTATTACCTTGGAACTCCCTCAACAAATATCATTTCCAGGTTCCTTTGTTACATCATGGAACCTTAACTATTTATATTGTCACGAGGTGATGTCAGTGCTGGATATGCCTCACTTAACCGATTCACATAAAATTGTAATTTCATGATTAATAAATCAGGTACATGTTTTGAGACTAGCTTAGGGATGAAGAAGGTACTTGATTATTTAGTTACATTACACTGATTACTTTATTTATGTATTCCTATACACTATTTAATTTATATTACACTTTCAAGATTATCCTAGACCTCGGTGGTGCTGGCCTACTAAGATTTATATCACACACCCTAATCGTGTCGCCATTGCACTGGGGTACACAAGTAGACCTTTCTTATTCGTAGGACTATGGACCAGGATTGATTTTTATATTGCTTATAAATGAAGTTAGAGTAAAGGACTGGGCTGGAGCATGATTTTCTCAAGGAGATCACTCGTGGGGATATTTTATCCTTTCATTATTTTTTTATTGTATTGAAATGCACGTTGTACTATTTAATTATTTGAAATATGTATCAATACCATGCCATGAATTCATTTTTTGTATGAACTAGTGTTGTCCATTGTTGTTCTTTTATATATTCAGTTATATGGAATCTGTCTTCCACTACACTGTCAATTATGTATTACTATTTTTCCTATTGATTGTTATTTACTTTGTTATACTTCTTTTCATCTCGGATAAGAAGGTATAGTCTCCCCCACTGACTATCCTTACACCCTCTATACTAGTTGTAAGACTCTAGCATATGGGGAGGTGCCCTTGAGGTTATGTGGTGACTGGTCCCACCACCATCTTAGTGGTGATCCAGATCAGGATGTTACAGTAGTTGCTCATGTGTCTAAGACATGACGTCCAATAATTAAGAATTTCCTTCATAGATATTTTAGTTATTATTAATCCATGATATTTTTCATTGATATATAAATGGATAATTTTCATGTAATTGGTTAAATGTCACATGTTTCAGTTTATTACCTTTCCATATCAATTTTCCCTATCTATTTATTGATAGGAATGTGTTTTCTGTTAATCTCCTTCAAAAGTTATTTTATTCTCACTGATTCATTATTGCTTCAAATTTATATACCCTTATTAAGCATTTGATCTCACCCTTATTATGTTTCATTCTCTTGGTTATGAAGAATAAATATTTCAATAATCATTCAAGGATACAATTTAATTTATTTTGTTATGTATCCATCTTGTATTTCTTATTTACTGATGTATTATGGGTTTCATGTAAGTAATTTGGATTTACAGGACTACTTAATTAATATATTCTTTTCTATTTTATTCCTTGTAATCATGACAATGTAAAAAAAGAAAATACACCAGCTTTGGGCATCTTTTGTTGGGGCATTACATGAAATGATTATCACATTTAGGATTCTTTATAAATAAACATTTTTCCATATATCTCATTATTTTCTATTTATAACCATGTTTCTATAGTTTCATTGATGATTATATAATGAATAATATAAATAAAATGCTCATTGATATCAAAAATATGGTTTTCCACAAATATGATAATATGCAGAAATAAAAATATATTTTTATTACGGTGAAAAAGAAGAAGGGAAAGTACAGATATCCCACTAAAAATTCATTATCAATGGGACATGAGAAATTTTCTTCAAAGATAACAAAGATAAATAGGGAGACACATGAGAAAGTGATTGTTTATTTTTTATATGGTAGGAAAGGCTTCTAGAAATATAATTTTAGTATAGTGAAGAAGCATAAAGAATATTTTATTAAATTAATTATTAAATATAATGTTTCAATTTAAACAAGTTGGGTATTAGATACATTTTATGTACGTCACATTTTAATATATATATATATATATATATATATATATATAGGATCCAATCTGATTATGAATGAATGTGAGAAATGAAGAATATTTTAGCACTACTAAGGGAGAAAGTATTATTTTATTAATTATAAAATTTTACCATTTCTTATTTTCTAGTGGAATGAGGAACAGATTTTGTAACTTTTATTGTGATTTTATTATAACATTAATATTATTTATTTTTTAGGTTTATGAATAACTGAATTTATTTCATGTTTTCAAATAAAAGAAAAAAATATGTTGTGGAATGAGACATTTAAATAAAAGATTGGATATATAATTAAAGTGCTAAATCATAAGATATAAATAAATGATAATTTACACAAACAAGACTCATTTTATACTCAATTATTGAATAGTTAATTTATCTATATAAATAGGAAGCATTTGAAAAATTTAAACCAAGAAGTGTATTTAGACTCTTTTGAGTTAAAACTCCTTCAATCATTATCCCAAATAGAACTATAATACTTGTGGCTATCTCATGCAAATTTGATATGGTTACCCTCACTCTCAAATTAGAAGCATGGCTTTATCCATTATGTGGATTTTCATTTTTTCACCCATTTATTCTCTTCTTTCTTTAGAACTATTCAGAGTTTTTTTACATCGATGGATTCCACCAGTTTTCCACTTAATTTTTGTCCCATTTCCATCTAATTTCCTTACATTCCTTCATATTTTACATATCAATTATGATATTAAAATTCTTCACTCACCCAATCTCATTTCTATCTAAAATGATTTTTATTAGGTTAGACATATGTTCAAGGACCATTCCACAGACACATTTGGTGGTCCTCTCATGTATGAGTGTCATTCCTTGCAACATTTATAGGCACTTGACACTACATGTACATGGAAATTATAAGATGTTTCAACAATATAATGATTTGATTTTAGGTATTTCGGGGGGTGAGAGTTTCTAAAGGGTTATTTTGTATTATTAATCTATATTGAGGTGTAATGATTGAACTTGATAAAGATAAAATTGGTGTTTCTTTATAAATCACTCTATAATAGTTTTTCAAATCAGTGTGGGTTGTCCTAGATTTAGGTTAGCATTTCAATATTGGGTGTTTTTCTAAGGTTTCTCATGGGGGTTTTCTTATGATTTTGGGATTTTATCACTAGATTTTATATTGGTTTGGTAAGCTGTTTTAGGTGTTTCAAAATATGATAGTGGAATATAGAGATGTTAGTTCATCTCACTGACAAAATCCTTTTGGTTTGGATGGTGCAAGAATATAATGGTTGGAATTTTATTGATCCAAGGAGAAAAGTTTATCCTTTTCTGAAATTTCCTCATTCAGAAGAACCTTATAGATGTAACAATTTAGAAGAACCACCTTTCGATTATATTATTAATTTACCATTAATTTCTATTTTGAATCTAGGAGATATACAACCCCATCGCTCATACAGGGGTATCTGTTGTATGATGGTTATTTGGGGACTTATATCTTTTCATCATCGGGGTGGAAAACCTTCCTCACCTCTCAAGATCCATGCCCTAACAGATGTGTGAGGATCTCACCTGAATATTTGAAAGCACAAATTAAATAAAAAAGTAACTCATTTGATTTAGAATTGCATTAAAATTAATCTATTCACTAATTATTTCCCCTTGATGGGTTTGAAATAACCCCCCTTTATATCATCCACACATTCTCTAAGACTCTGCATGGACACTGATCATAGTATTCTAGGTGCTATTACAATGTTCTGATGATTCCTTAGATGTCCTGATGATCACCTCAATCGCGTCCCTTCCATCTATTGAAGGAATTATTGGATCAGTCACTCAGAGAGACTCTTTGTCTCTCTTGAATATTTTATGGGAGATAATCTCACCTTTTTTAAATAGTTGATCTCCAAAATACCCGATAAAGGTTCATCAACCCCTGTATATCCTACATCCAATAAATATACAATAAAAAATGCATTTTGACAAATTAATGTGTCATTAACATAAATTTTATTATTTCACATACATGTAATATATAAAGAAAATTTTTCATGATAAACCAAATTCATTAACTCGACCCATAATTCCCACAATATTAAAAAAACATGAATATTAAAAGAATATTCATTTGTACAATATTTTAAGCATATTCAATTAATACCTTGTGAATACATTTAATAAATAAATTCAACCCAGTTATTCTTTACACAAATAATAATGAATTTATTTATCTTTTGGAGATAATTAATACTTGGAAAACTCTTAGTCCTCATGCTCAGGCCCACCATATCATGTACACTAATTCACTCGAATAGAGAAAATTATCAAATGTTTTATTCAATGTAACCCTCTAGGTCCCTTACATGATAAGAGTGAATATCATTGAAAAACCAATAGTGAATTCTAGAAACCCCTAAAGTCCACCTAAATATATAAGGAATATTCATTAAAATTACAACCATCCAATGAACATGCACTATGTAATATAATATCTTTATCTCATGATATCTTAAAAATTAAAACTCACAGTTGTGTCATCATCTATTATTTCATTATTATTTTTCAATCCAGATGGATGGAATTACTTTCTACTACCTTGGAAAAAGATTTATGAAGGTATTATCATCTTGATCAACTAGACCTAATATATTAAATCCTCAACTTAGAAGTGATAAGTTCTATCTTCATAACTTAACTAATGTCATACAACCAATGAAGTTCGCAACACAAGAAACCTCACAAAGACTGCATAGTCATGGTTTTTTATTTGCATAAAATTAAAATATAAAATGGATCACATTGAGATTGATATTATGTTATGAGAACCATACACATGTATGTAGATAGTAACCCATGATACCTAAAACATGTAGTTTTCTTATCAGTGGGTAAGTCCTCTTGATCCGACTAATTAGAGATCACTAAGTGGGAACATCATGAGAATAAGTCTCAATGGTTATGATCCCTCATCACATGATAGTAATAAATAATCTATTTCTAGTCAGTATATTTATTCTTGACTGAAGGAAATTTGATTATGATTAATTTTATAGTATCTTTAGGTTCTATTTATAGTCTTGGAACTACTATAACCTTTTGATATGGTAAGTAATCTTTGGAAATTTCCTTTTAAATAGTGGATGTAGAGATGTCAACACTATAATGGTAAGTTTACATCCTATATAAATCACTATATACATTGTATTGTATTCAAAAAGTACTATTCAAATTGGATCTAGGGCTCCCACTATTACAATACTACTATATGCACTAGATCCAACTTGCAAACAATCATTTTCAGCTCTCACGTGATAAGATCACATTTATATGAAGTCGCGAATTTAGTCATGGGTCTACAATATCTCATCTGTTTATCTCTTCTACTCTCTATGTCATTACCTTCTTGAGGAATACTTCTCAAGAGAGGATATCCCAAAGTATATACACTTTTATCCACTATCAAACTTGACATATTACCTAGTACCAGTAATAGAATTATCAATATTTATATTATGATAAAACATAACATGCTATGTGTGATTCAAAAAACTGAAAAAACACATTGTGTATTACATACTAATTCTTTATCTACCTCAAAACCTACAAAAAACTCAGTGTTTGTAGATCTAGTTACCATTACATTGAATGATCATTTATTAATAATTACCTTAGAATAACAATGATATATAATCATATTGATCTATACAGAGATTAGTATAATTCCCCTCATAACTAGTATCACTTCCTCTCTATATACCGGGTACATAACTTTTGTACTTTCTCATGTACAATTGGATAGTTCTCTACAACACCCTCAAATTTTGTGAAATATATTTTTTGAATTAATTTAATAATTTTTATATTTTACATTTATCATGACACAGAATACAGTTTTTTATATAAATTACAAATTTTTTCTTATGTTTTATGTTATACCAAGTTATTATTATATTACATGTAACACCGACATAGCTTCTTTTTTGGAAAACTCTTAGTTTCTAAAAAACACTATTATATTGTTTTAATTATTTAAATGGGATAGTTATAACATAGTCATTAAACAAAGTAATTTCAATATTAATAACTAATTTTTAAATTTTATTTATAATGGATTCATATAGATAAAACAAATTCATAATGAAATATATAATATTTTTTTCTGTATTTATATGTTTTAAAAAAGGTATTTTCATAAAGTAACTTCTTTTTATATCCTTCTATGAACAACAATAAAATATTTTCCAGAATCTATTATAAATTTAATTATATAATACTGGCTCAATTTTTGAATTCATAACTTCAAAATAATCTTATTGTAATTATTTGGGATTTTTTTTGAGAAAATTAAATTTTGGATGATTTTTGAAAAATACAAAATTTTAATTTAAAACTACTTTTTCATATAATTTATTTATATAGATAAATTATATTTTAAGTTGGTTTTAAAGAAAAATAAGATAAATTATAAATATATTAATCCAATTTAGGTTATTGAAATCATTTTTATGTTGAATTCAAATGTAAAAGCTTAAAAAAATTTAAACATTCTCAAATTTAAAACTCTCTTTCTCTCCACATCTATTGGATTATCATTATGCTTAAATTTTCTTCTTATGTGAATTGAATTTTAAAAAATGTAAAAACATGGTTGTAATAAGTGTGATATTTATATTCTAATAATATCAACTTAATTAATGACAAAAAATATTACTAAAAGTGATTATAGTTAATTTCCTAGTGTCAAAATGTCCCATAAAATTGTCCAAAACCCACTTTATAGACATATTTCGTCCATAAACCTTATATTATTGAGTTTGGTTGTTTTTTTATGAATTGTTTTGGTAATAATGTGGGTATACCTAACTTGTTTTCAAAAATTAAAAGTGTGTCACCTCCGTCGCATATAAAAGGAAACCACCTCTTCCGCTAATTCAATCCTCTAAAACAATTGATGATCAACCAATATCTACCCAATTCACTTCAAAAAATATATAAGTTGATCCTATAATCTTCCCTTTTGTTTTAAATATATCTATGTAATCCCTTTGGGGAAAACCAAGAGGTGTTACCCAATGATGATGTAACGCCCTTCCTCAAACTCCTTTGTTTTACATTAATTGTTCATCTCCCAAAATCTTCTAATTTAATAATAATATAAAAATATTAGTATCCTAAATTTAATAATATTATTTTATTCTAAGGTTTTGACCTTAATTTAATAAAACTTCCATTTAATAGGTAATGAATAGACTATTTTTGTGTATGGAAAACAATCACCTCATAAAACGATGCTTTTTAATTTTCCTTTACCGCCTCTCATTATTTGGAATTATAATGTACACTATTTTTTATATTAGATTTATGATATTTATAATTTCGTTTATTACATATTATATAAATCTAAAATTAAATATTTTTAATGTATGTAAATATGATAGCTTTGTTTGGGGAAGTGTGGACTACCACCTCCTCAAAGCGATGTGATTTGTTCATACTTTATGTGGAATGTATTAAGGATGGATTTTCTAAACATATATGATATATAGGAAATAGAAATTCTATTTTAATGATATTATATATATATGTATACAACATTTACTTTTTTTTATTCAATACTATAATAAAACTGAATTAGTGTTCATGCATACAGACAACCTACCGTCTCCATGAACTATAAATTTCACTTAATATTTCTATATTTTATATATTACTATAAAAATTTATATATAGAATATATATGATATATACATCATTTATTATATTATTTAATAATTAAACCAGTACTTTTGTAATATTATCAAGAATAAAAAGTCAAAACACATATGATAAACAATACAGTTATTACCAAAAACATTACATTAACATGGATCTTTTGATAAATGAGTAACATAAAGTCATAGGTGAATAATATAAGGTATTAGATATAATAATATGGTTCAGTGTTACATGGGTTATAAACATAAATTTTTTATACATGTTTTTTAATGATTACCAATAAATTCAATTCTTAAGGTAAAGTAATTTGATTTCACTTTTTATTTTCGTTAGATACATGTCCAATTAACCACACATTTATATTTTGTGATGTGTATACTTCCCATGTATGTATTATATGATTATTATATTCAAATTTATGGGTATTTAATGTTCTATTTGATTATATTTCTTTCATGTTTTTTGTGTTTTAAATGTTTCAAAATTGATAACATAATTTTGTCTCAATTTTCATTCTTTGAGACACATGCCTTGTTATGCCCCTATATTTTTATATGAGGTATATATACTACCTTTGACATGTTATTTCATGAATATCCATATTTAAATTTTATTTAATGCATAATTTAAGGTTTTTAATTAGATTTTATTATGATCTAATGTTTCCATAGTGGTAATGGTTTATAGTTATAATCTCATCATTTATCAAGATTGTTTATGATCATGATTATGTGATGAAATATTATGATCAATCTCTGAAGAACACTCAGAATGTTTCATAAACTATGTTTATTCATGTTATATACAAGTAATGGCACCATTTTCTCACTCTTTTGTACAAAATATAATTAATAAAATGTTATTATGAAAATCCGACCATATTTTTCACTTCGGTCAGAAATCTATGTTCTTTCAAAACCGTTTTTTTCTAAAAAGATTTTAAAAAATGATTTAATATTATACTATGATATTTAATGGATATTTAACCCATGTATTACCTTTTAAAAAAATGTTTCAATGTAATGTTCTTGTCATTTTCTGATCAAGGCACATATCTAAACTTTTAATGTGAAAAACCAATGTTTGGCACGTATGAACTTACCATCCATCCTGAAAATCATTTCCTTGATACTTATTTTGTAATTATATAAGTTTATTTTTTAAATAAACTTTTTCCTTTATATTCTATAAGTTTTTTATTCTAAAATGGTTTTCAAATAAAAGGTTTTTCCAATGTTTTTTATGTTTAAAAAGTCGTTAAAATGATTTTAAAATATTCCATTATATGTTTATAGTATTTAATTTTGAAGGAAATGATTTAAATGATTTCAAAGATTATTTTATGTGTTTTCAATTTATTTTCAAATGAAATTATTTTGAAAATATTTTTAAGATTATTTATAAGTATTTAGGGTTATTTTCATGGAAACTGGTCTTCTAAATGTTTTATGTATTAAAAAGTGTATTTTTTAATAGAATAAAGGATGTTTTCCACAATAAATGTTTAAAAAAATTCAAGATTCCATTATCTATTTTCAATTTTTTCATGGAAAATGATTTTATAAATGTTATATGTTTTAAAAATTATTTTTCAATAAAAATATATCTTCTAAGTGATCTTTAAAAATCCTTCTTCATATAATATGGCGTACTTTTTGTAGTGTATGGTTTATTGGGGATACGATCCAAGGATACCATTCATATTATTTCTATTCATGGTCTAATTCTTATGAATTGATGATTATGAAACTTGTTTCTCTTCAACGGGTAATACTATGATAAATGCTTATGAAACCTGATTCCTTTCATTGGTTATTCTAGGATGAAATTATTATGAAACCTATATATTTTCCATAGGTTATGATATGATTAAATTTCTATGATATATATTTCATTTTAGGGGTTATGAAATGATGTTTATGAAACCCATCTCTTTTTACCGGTCCTGATATAATGAAAGTTTTATTATCTTGTGGAACATGTATGTATGATTTTTTATGTTACGGGTGGGACCTATATCTCCCTCCAATGCATTGGGTAATGATATGTGGTATATGGGTTCAAAGTGTGCATGGGTTGTATCAAAATCCAAAAAACATGAGTGTAAATAGTTTTTAGTCCTAGCCAGAAAACAAGATGGTACATGAGTTATAGCACATGAAGGAAAACAATAGGGTACATAGGTTATAACCCAACCATAAAAACTATAGGGTACAATAGTTATTTCCCAAGACTAAGAAAAAGTGGATCATTAGGTTGTATCCCTAGCAATAAAACATGACGGTGCATGGGTTCGATCTTAATCTGAAAACAATATACTATAATCATCATATCCCAGGCCAATAAATAAGAGGATACAAAAGTTATAGCCCAATCCCTATGTAGGTACATGGGTTATAGCCCAATTATAACACGTTATGAATGTCTTAGTAGGTATCCATGAGGTAAGATATTATTTTCTTATGACTATTCCACAAATATATTATTCTATTACAAAGTTGTGATTTCATGAATTACTTTCTTGATTCCCATATGACTCATGTTTTATGAACTACCATTATTTATTCCATAACTCAAGTATATTATCTTTAATGTGAATGGTATGATCTTATAAAGATATTATCATGTTGTCACACCCTTATGTTCATGATTTTTTCTATGTGTCTACCTTTTTACCCTTACTAGGGGCCTAAGATCACCCTTTTTATATTTCATTTCCCCTAGTTATGAAGATATGTTATTTTTATGATGTCTCTAAGATTGGTGGTAGTCATGATGAACTAGTGAGAGATAATGTACCTCACTTATAAATCTAGTTTTTATGTTTCCATGTTTCCAAAGGAAATAAATTAATATGGTTTTTGGGAATTTTTTTGTGTATTGTATTAAGTATTTCGCAAAAGTGATGTAATATTAATGATTGTAAATAATGGGTCTCTATAGTTGGTATTAAAGAAAAGGTTTAGTCATCCTTTAGAAACTATGATGAGAAAACTTTAGTTAGATCCCTAGAAATATTTCTAATTATTTGTCTAGGGATATCTCTAATGGTATGTTTAAGCATAAGGAAATGTATTTGAAAATGTACTAGAATTTTGGTGTTGGATTGTGTGAGTAGTTTCCTAGAAATAAATGCGTGTCTGGATACTATAATTTGATTTAGATTTGGAATAAATGTTCCTAGTAGTATAACTCGGATAAGCTTAGATAGGAGTAACTTGAGTGTAACCAAGTAGATGATAATGAGCCCTAATTCAAACCTAGTTTGACACTCTTGGGGGATATACTTTTGGAATTAAGAAACTATTATTGAACCATAATGATGTATTTGAAAATAATTTAGCTATGAATAACCTAGGATAAATCTAGGGTATCATATATTAAGTAAGTATCCATGATTTAGACATCATGTATGTGATGTTTTTATGATTGTGTGGTTTTACATTATGATAATTATTTCTGACACTCTTCTTTTTGGTTTTTTTTCAATGGAGGGAAATATAATAATCTGGCCTATTATTTAGTGTTTCATTTATGGATGGTATGTTCATTATACAAATAGATGTCCTAATATTGCATCGAGAGAATCTAGAAGGAAGTATGAGTATTATCTATACATCTAAAGAAAAAAGACTGCAAACGACATGTGAAAGGTATCGATGTTCTAATAGTATTATTTACATCAAATATAGGAAGAATGATTAGATTTATGTTGATTAAACTCAATACATAATGTTTATTTCGTATTCTAGGAAAGGGGAATTAAGGAATATTATGATGAAGCTTTAGTAATGGTTTATGTATTATGTAAGATGATTTAAGTGTATATGTTTTGTAACTCAAATATTATGTTATATGAATCTTGAAATATATAATTATATTTAGTATATTTTTTTCATTATGGGATGAAAATTATAGGTTTAATGGTGATGAAGACTTAGAAAATTGATTAAAAGGAAAGGTGATATTTGGTAATAAGGGAATTTAACCATTAATGTGGTCAAGCTGTTAAGACAATTCTGGTTGGGTTTGATAAAGATATGTTTAATTTGGTTAAAGTATATTTTATTGTATTTATAACCACAGAATTGATAATTGATTTGTTGAAAAAAAATTCAATGTCATCATGAATTAAGTTTACAACTTCTTATATTTATGGAAAATATCCAGTAATCTTTGGAATACAAAATATTTTCTGTCTTATAAAAGGATTTAATTTAATTTGTATTATTTCCAATTTTTAAGAGAATATAAGATTAGATTATTCATATATTTTTAATTTGAAAAATGAGATCTATTTCCAAATATATGAGGGATCAAAGTTAAACTGATTTCATTACTTTATTTCTAATGTTTCTTATTTTAATATTTTGGAGGGGTATTAAGGATAACCATTTTGAAAAAGATTAAGTTTTAACTTTGTTTGTAATTTATAATATTAATTTGTTATCTCCCCACATGAGTATTTGTACATATTGGATAACTTGTTCAAACGGTTTTTTTATCGTAACAGAAGGAATATGATATAGCTTATCATGGATCTTATGATCTATTAGTTCTTCAAGAATTTAAAATTATCCTTCCTTTTTGGAAAAAGTGGTGAAGAGGAAAATTTTTTAGACATACCAATATGTGAGATTTTACTTAACAACGGGAATGAAATCAGGACACAAGATCTTCTTTGGAAAAAAAATTATTCAACTATAGGAAAATGGTATTGAAATAAAATATTTTCCTATTATTATCATTTTATATTATATCAACGACCTCCTTCATGATTTTCCACATTGTGTTTTTTTTTATTTTTTTATTTACCTAGATCACCCACTTTCTTATTATTAGTGATCTTTTTCAATCTATATAATTATTTACACTTTTCATTAATGTCCAATCATCCCTTCCCACCTATGTTCTCCTATGGGGAAACCTAGCTATGTGATATTCTGGGTAACTATTATGTCTCTAAATTTTCCTTTTTAAAGAAAGTTTTATTATTCATTTTTTGATGTGAGTTTCTAAGAAAGGAGCTTTAATGTACCGAAATTATAATAATCTATATGAATTTTGATGGTGAAATTCATTTTATGGGGGGTTGAATCTTAAACCATGATTTTTTTGGAAATATTTTTTTCTAATTAATTTAATATTTTTTATATTTTTCATTTCACACAAAACAAAATATAGATTTTTATATTAATGAACTATGTTTTTCTTGTGTTATATTCAATATCAAGTTATTCTTATGCTTCACCCAACACTATATTTTCTAACATTACACACAACACTGAGTTTCTACGAAACAATATTTTATTATTATAATTATTTAATGTGATTTTTATAACATAGACATAAAACATAGTAATATAAATACTAACAACTAATTTTAAAATTTTATTTATGATTTTTTCAAAAAGATAAAACATATAGATATTGAAATATAAAATTTTTGGTAAAGTCTTTATATGTTTGAAAATACTATTTTCTTAAAGAACTGCATTTTATATCCTTCTATAAACAATAATAAAATAAACATTATAAGGTAATAGAAATTTAGTTTGATAAAATAGACTCAATTGTTGAATTCATAATTTCAAAATTTTCTGGGGGAAATTTTTTGGTATTTTCCTGAAAAACATCATTTTTTATGAATAGTGGAAAATATTGAATTTTAATTCAAAATTTCATATCCATATAATTTATGTTTATAGTAATATTCACTAAGAAGTTGGTTTAAAAGTAAAAATAGATCAATTATACATATATTAATCAATATTAAGTCATTTGAATCATATTTATGTTGAATTTAGTTGTAAAATCTTAATTAACATTTTGACATTCTCAGTTTGAATACTCGCATTCTCGCCACATCTGTGGGATTATAATTAAAAATAATTTCCTAATTATATTAATTGAATAATTAAAAATGGAAATAAAATTTTATAATTATTTTTATATTTATAGTCTAATAAGATCAAATTAATTTTTTAAGTAAAATTTTAGTAAACGTTATTAAAATTAATTGTCATGATTAATGTAAAATTAAGCATAACAATGGACTAAACCATAAACATAAGGGAAAAATGACATATAAACTTGTCCAAAACCTATTTTTTGAAATATTTCGGCCAAAAAATTATAATATTGATTTATTTTGGTTTTTTTATATTTAATGTAAAAACATGTGTACAACTAACTTGTTTTCAAAAATTCCAACTTTGTCCCCCTCCCTCCAATATAAAAGGCCACCACCTCTTCCCCTTCATTACACCTATCAAAAATCATAGATTTATCAAATATATTCCAAATTAAATTCTAAAAATATATACCTTAGTCATATAAAATTACCTTTGGGATTAAATCCATCCAAGTAAGCCCTTTGGTGCAAACCAAGATGAGTTGTCCAAAGAAGATCTACCATCCTCAATATCCTTTTTTTACTTTCATTTTTCATTACATGAAATATTATTATTAACAATTATATAATACCCTAAGAATACTAAATATACTTATATTTTTTAATTCTAATTTTAGACCTACACTTACACACATTTCCATCTAGTAGGTAATGAACATACGGTTTTGGTGTACTGTGAACTACCACCTCAAAAAATGATGTTGTTACTTTTTCCTTTACCACCTATAATGGTTGGAAATTATGACTTAAAAAATGTTTTTATTCATATATATAAAAATTTTTATTTACTTATACATCATTATTTATTAAATAAATCGCCACTTCATGCATTCCATTTTTTGTAAATATGATAACTTCAATTGTAGAAATGTGGACTACCACCTCCCAAAAGTGATATGATTCATTCAAATGTTACATGGAATGTATTAAGGATGGGTTTAGTATATTATTATAATATATATAAAATAATAATAATAATAGAATGATATTATATATATAAATATATCTCAACTACTTTCTTTCTTTAAATGAGACATTTAAATTGAAGCTGCATTCATGCGTACAAACGACCAATCATCTCCATGAACGGTGTATTTGGTTTAATATTTAATTAGTTTATATACTATGAAAAATATTAATATAATGATTTTATATGATATATACAACATGTTTTACGTTTTTAACATAATTAAATCATGATACAATTAAGAGGATCAATAATCACAGGTCAAAGCATGTATGATAAACAAAGCGAATATTACCCAAAACATTACATCCACAAGAAATTGTTAATAAACAGGTATTATAATGTAATAATTGAATCATATTTGGTATTATATATAATAATATTGTTATGTTTTATATTTATAATAATCTTATATTTACTACACATGAGGTTTGAACATGTATAAAGAAAGTGATGACTTGATGTAAGAGAATTTTATCTCACTTTTTATTTTTGGGAGATACATGTCTTATTAAATAATAATTTATTTTGTGTGGTGTGTATAATACACATGGATTTATTATATTATTCTTATATTTAAATTTAATTTTATTTAAATTTTTATTTTATGATCTCTCTTTTATGGGTTTCGTGTTTCGAATGTTACCAAATCTATAATGAAATTTTGTCTCAGTTTTCCTTCTTTGAGACACTTTATATGTTATGTGGATATATTTTTCTATGAGTTGTAAATAGTGAATTTGACATTTTATCTCAGGAATATATTTCTTTTAATGATATTTTATTCTCCATGTTATTTTATTCTTTACATTTTATTAAGATTCAATGTTACCTAGGTGGTAATGGTATGTAGCTACAATCTCATCTTTTATTGAGATTGATTATGATTATGATTATTCTTCCATTGATTAAATATTATGATTCATCTCTAATGTACTCTCATGAATATTATTACCCTATATTTATTCATGTCATATACAATTTAGGTTACCTTTGTTTCACTATTTGGTACTTAAGATAATTAAAAAAATATATGAAAATATAACCTTATTTTTCCTTCTGATCAGAAATATGTGTTATTTTAAAAAAAATTAAATGTTTTTCAAAATTTGTTACTATTATAATATGATATTTAAATTAAATTTTAACCCATTTATTACACTTCTCTAGTATAGGTTTAAATGTAATATTCTTGCCATTTTCTGATTAAGGCACTTTCCTATAATTTTAATGTTAAAAATGAATGTTCAGTTTGAACATACTTAACCGTCGTCATGATCATAATTTCCTTGATAAATTATTTTTAATTTTACTAGTTTATTTTTCATAAAGTAAATTTCTTTCCAAATATTCTATATGTTTTCTATTTTAATATGGTTATTAATGAACAAGGGTTTTACAAGATTGGTTTATGTTTAAAATTTGTTTTAAATTATCTTAAAAACATCCTTTATATGTTTTCAAAATATTATTTTCTAATAAAAGGATTTCATCAATTTAAAATAATATTTTATATGTTTCTAAATTACCTCAAAGTAAATGTTTTTCCGAATGTTTTCAAGATTCTTTGTAAATTTACAACATTATTTTCATGGAAAATAATCTTCAAAATATTTTTTTCTTTAATAACTTTTTTTCAAAGTGTAAATGATATTTTCTCTAATAAATGTTTTGAGTCATATTTCATGATTCCTTTATATTTTTTCAAATTGTTTCATCGAAAAGTATTTTGAAAAGGTTATATATTTTAAAAATTTATTTTCAAGGATAATTTATGTTCCATGTGATCATTCAAAATCCTTATCCATCTAAAATGAAACCTATCGGTATAGTTTATTCTTTACTAGGGATATGATCCTAGGATACCATTCATATTATTTCTATGATTAATATTTGTTCTGGGGGAATGATTATTAATAAAATAGTTTCTCTTTAATGGGTTATAGCATAATAAATTCTTATGAATCATGCTTCCTTTCCCATGTTACTCTAGGATGAAATAATTATAAAACCGATATATTTTCCATAGGTTATGATATGATTAAATGTTTTTGATACCCATTCAATTTCATGGGTTAAGATATGATTTTAATAAAACTCGTCTCTTTTTATGGGTCCTCATATGATGCATGTTTTATTATCTTTTGGAGCATGTATGTAAAATTTTATTATGTGACAGGTGGGACCTTTATCTCCCTCCAAGGAATTGGGTAATGATAAGTGGTATAATAGATAAAAGGGTACATGGGTTGCACCCCAATACTGAAAGAAAAAGGGTAATAAGGTTGTTGCCAAGCCCAAAAACAATATGGCACACAAGCTGTAGCCCAAGACTGAAATCAAGAAAGTGAATAGGTTGTATCCCAAGACCAAAAATAAGAGGGTACATGGGTCGTTACCCAAGTCAAAAAACAAGGGGGGAAATGTGTTATATCCAAAGCATGAAAAAATGAGGGTACACGGTTTATAGTGGAGTCCAGAAATTAAGAGGGTAAATACGTTGTTAACCCATGAAAAAAGTAGGAACATAGGTTATAGCCTAGGCCTAACATGTTATGAAGGTCTTTGTAAGTATCCTTGAAGAAAGATTTTATATACTCATGTGTATGACACAACTTCTTGGTATTATCCTTGAATTATGAATTCATGGCATACTCTATTTATTACCTTATGATTCATGTCTATATGAACTCCCAATATTTATTCCATGACACATGTATATATTCATTGATATGTAGCGTATGATCTTCTAATGATATAATCATGTTCTCATACCCTGATGTTCATGATTATGCATACTTATCTCCCTTAATACCCTTACTGATCATCTGAGCTCACCCATTTCAATGTTTCCATTAATCAAGTTATGAAGATATGTATTATGTGTGATGTGCCTATGATGGGTTTTAGTCATTATGAACCTAGTGTTAGATAATGTTGCTCACTTATGTACCAGTGTTTATGTTTCCTTGTTTCCAAAGGAACTAAACTGATTTTTTCTTTGGGTTTATATTAGTATAATGTTTTAATTATTCTGAAAATGTGATTCAATTTAAATGTATCAAAATAATGGGTATCTATATTATTTCTACTTTTTCATGCAGTTATCATGGATATAATTTGTATTTTACTACCATAATATATATATATATATATTCCATATTATAAATGGTAAATAACATGACATTTGTGATAGGTCCATTATAGAAGTGTTTGTAATTCATCTCACTACATTAATCACTGACTATTCCCATGCAGGTCTTCTAGGATATATTTATACCATGTGACTCTGGCAGCAATTCTCTCTCAAATTTTTACAACTTTTATTTTCAATACCTTATCAGTATATGTACTATTGAATTGGTCTAAGAAACCTTTAGATCTTCTTTAGTAGATCTTGTTCTATATAACCTAGGATCCTAATTATAGTCAATCCTTATAGAGTTACATTCATTCTATTCTTGACTAATTATGAGACCAACAGTTATTTTCCATATAATTCTGGACATATTTCACTAGTAAACTCTTGGTTCCCCCACTAGACAACTGTAGACCCATGAAATTAATTCATTATAAATGAATATTCTATTATAATATTCCTTAAATTAATATTAAATCTAATTTCTATAAATTTCTCCCTTTATTGTCATTTTTTGGCATCACCGTCCAATTATAGTTTCATCTTATAGACACCTTCTATATTTGTGGCCTTAATATCCATTGCTCAAAAAAATGATCATTGAAAGTATCTATAACAAGTAAATTTCTAGTGAATTTATGAATAACTTATTAGTGTAACCAATAAATCCTTATTTTTTTGGTTCTTGTAATAGCCTTGTATAATCTCACTTGAATACCCAACTTGTAAGACCCTGGAGCACCCTGGGAGGGGACGGGTGAATCAGGGTGTCAAATTTTCCTTTAATGTGATAGAGCTTGTTCCCAGGTTTGTATGAACTTGTTAAACCTATCTGTTTGAGTAGTGAAATAAAAAAACATTCAGATGAAAAGAGAAAACATAATTGTTTTACTTGGTTTACCATTAAATGATAGTACAAGGAGAATACTCTAACAGTATTTCAGTTGTACCTAAATCCACTAGTCTTCAGTAGATGTAAAATATAGAAGTTTCGACATAATCCCACTATTCTAGGTGCACTGCCTTTACAAGTAATTATGGATAGATCATTGTTTCCCTCAGAACATTTCCATCGACTCCCCCAAGATCATTATTGTGATAGTAGTTATACTCATTTTATTGAAATGATGGTCACTTCAATGGATTGAAATTAAATTCTTTGTACCTGTCTTACCATGAGACTCTGATTTCATCGAATAACTAAGTTTATGCTCTTTGAATCCATGTTTACTGGAAAAAAATTATATTCATAAACTACCTTTCAGGAAGATCAACCCTTCATGAAGCAATATGCTTTCACAAAACATAATTCCTTCATGAAGCATCCCTACCTTCACAAAAAAAAACTCTTTCGAAAAGATAAAAAAGTAAAAACAGAATAATCCATCATCGTGAATCACATATTAATGAAATTCATTCACATCAATCAAGAAACAAAATGTATTTTTGTG
The DNA here is from genome assembly GCA_963277665.1 of Viscum album. Lineage (NCBI taxonomy): Eukaryota > Viridiplantae > Streptophyta > Magnoliopsida > Santalales > Viscaceae > Viscum > Viscum album. The sequence goes on along the minus strand of OY728120.1, from coordinate 1,756,304,827 downwards.
ACTCTCAAGCTTGCATAGAAATCTGGATTTGTGAATCTCCCTTACCTTCGTGAAATTAGAGAGTTTCTAGATTTTATTTTAAATATATGATGTTATGAAGTGTGGGTAGCCTCATATTTATAGGCTCGACTATTCTTGAAGCTCCAATGCCTCTTTGTGGATTTTCTCGATCATTCAAAAACGTCTTCTCAATGCTCCTCCATTTGCGATGCACCATATAAATTTATTGTTCATGAAGCGCATCATAACCATGGATCATTCTATCAAAGTATATTTTGGTGCTCTTTATTATCGTAGATCTTTCTATCACCACTCACAATGCTTTAATTCTCATAATCATGGAGAACATTTTCTCTGTTCACAATACCCCTCGTAATTAGAGAGCATACCATTAGAAATATTTAATCCTTTTTCAAACACAACTCGCATATCCCATCTTCATGAAACTCATTATTTTTCAATATTCTCATAAGGACATAAAGAAAAACAACATTTAGTGTTGAAAGTAATCCTCAAAATATTGGATCTCAAAAATATAGAAAACACTAAGAAACAACGCAACATTCAAAATTTTTGTCTGCTTGAACTATAAGATATATTTCCCTAAAAACTCAGAGATCCTTCATGTGTGGATTGAAAACAAACACAAACCATACTCCATTTCCAGGGTAGAATAACCTTGGTTCCAGAAATATCCCCATTTAGGTTTGTTGTCAATCTACAGATAAATTCAATTGAGCACTAGCCACAATGAAAACCTTATTTTCAAGAATCAACTCATCCAACGCTCTATGTCAACATGAGAAATGATCGGTGTAGAAAATAAGAGGGGAATCATGAATAGGTTTCTTTTATTTTGGAATGACTCTCATTTTTTTTAATTCTTAATAATGTCTAAGCTGAGGTCTGACTATTTCTTTATAACACTAAATTGTTTTCTGGATTCTCATTTTCCCCTTGGAAACTCATTGAATTTCTTTTTTATGCATGATCAATTCTCCTATAACGATTATGTTTTCCACTATCATTTCCCCCATTTAAATTCATTTATTTTTACCCTTCTCCATTCTCAATTCTCCTATAACCAAAAAACATTCATTTCCCTATTTTTGAAACAATGAATTTATCCAGTCTCCCCCATTTGAAATAAACTGAATCAACTGAATTTTGACTTATAGAACTCCCAAATATACTCTCCCTAGATCATATCTCCCTCATAAACCTGAATCACTTCCACAAATATATTAAAATATCTAAAATAAATGAATATAGGTTAATACTCATAATCTCCTCATGCATGGGGAGGTGGTTGAACACAGAGGTTCAACTGATTCTTCTCGAACATTTGTGTGGACAATGACTGGGACAGTATGTATGCCACTTGATCATCAATTACAAAATGATCCATTTTAATCATGTCTAGTTAAATATTTTCCTTTATGAAGTGATATCTTATTTTATTGTGTTTTTTATGATAATGATGAACAGGATTCTTAACAAGGTTAATTGTGCTCTTGTTATCAAAGTGAATCACCATTTTTTGTTTCATCTTATCTCTAATATCAGTCAGTTTTTTTGTTTCATAATAGTTGATTGAAATCCTTTATAAAATAAATATACATTGAATCACTATTACTATGATAATTAATTTCATGTTTCGTACTCAACCAGACCACACACTTTGTTCCAATAAATTGTGCTCCACCACTTCTGAACATTGTATCAACAACATCTGCAGCTGAGTCAGCATTATAAAATACTGATAGTTCACTATATCTTCGTGTAGAAAAGTATAATCCATAATTTTTAATATATTTAATTAACATCACGATTCATTTCACTACCTCCATATGTCACACAATCATATTATTTGAAATTTTTCCCCTAAGAATGTTTCAAATGCAATATCATGTCATGTTTCAATTAAGTACAACAATCTTTCGATGATTCCCTGGTACATTGTGTGTTCTATATATGGAACATCCTCATGCTTTGCTAGTTTTGTTCCAACCATAATTGGATTCATAATTGGTTTGGAATTATGCGTGTGTATTTTCTTCTGCATCTCTATTAAATACTTTTCCTGAGACTTGAGACTCTAATCCCTCTTCTATATAACCTAATTCCCCCTTAATTATGTGAGTTCTGCAATCATAATCATTTCAAATTTCAATTTAATGTAATCGTAAAATTATTCCCTGAATCCCTACCTGATGCCATAAAAAATGATATCATCCACATACACCATCACTATAAATTTATCTTCATATCAATCATTCACATGAATATTATGATCAAAACCACCTATTTTGAGTTGTGGATTCTTCATATAAACATCCAGTTGAGAATACCATATATGTGGTGCTTACTTTATACTTTAGAGAGACATTTTTTATGTTTTGATGATGTTTCTTTTATAATGGTTTCCTATTCTAATTCTTTATCTAAATCATATTCATTATGTCAGTAAAAAAAATGTTTTTCAAGTCTTGCACTATGTATGCATCTGAATCTATCTCTTGACCACTGATCATGATACCTAATTTTTTCCAATGACATGATCTTCAAGAAATTTCTAGAATAATCATGTTACATAACAATTGAAATAAAGATATTGTAACATTCTTCTTCATTCTTCATTTGTCTCCTCCTCGAGGGAAATACTTATCAGCATATTCATAATAAGAGATCTCATCAAGAATGGGTTTATATAAATTTCAGTATGGAGAAAACACCAGAATGGTTCTTCATCTTGTGACTATCCACATTGGAAAACATTCACATCATCACCAAGGATAATCATCTTTATCAATTGTTCTCCATAATACCATAAATAAGATCAATCAATGGTGGTGCCTTATTTATCCTAATTTTCAAGAGTGGAACATATTTATCTTCATCAAAAAAAATGATCCTTTGTCATATCTATATTTCAATATAAAATTGAGGAATCATTAGAAGATTGTGATTTCTTCAACATGGATATCAAGAATTGACAACACTATCTGCTTCTTAGGTACCTCCCCTAAGACCTTGCAGCACCTTAATTTCACTACATTATATGTATAGATACAATACAGAAAATATTAATGGAATAAGGTGGTTAACTCATTCATTATAAATATACATTTCATAATTGAGATGATATTCTCAATCATATTTTCCCATTTGATCCATTCTTTATTCTTGCACATCTGAACATATGTTCTGATTTACGTTTTCATGGCATGGATCTCTTCGCATTCTCTTGGTATTTCTATGGAGAATTGATCATCTTAACATCCATCATGGATGATATAATCTTAATTCTCATAAGGACTACTTCTTACTATGGTGTAAAGGTTAAACATCCTTTTTCAATGTAATGAGACTGCATGCATCTCTCACACAAAACTTCTATAACACATGAGTTTTATTTTGTTTAAAAACACTAATGAACTATTTTTAATCATAGGAATGAATCTATTTTCCTTTTGCACCATCCTTGTCTTGTGAATCTTCATGTTTCATCATTATTTCAAAATCTTATATCCAAATTACTAACATCTCATTAGGAACTATAGATTCATGTTTGGATATTCCACATGGTTCTTCTGAGTGTCATCCATCATTTTATTTTTCTTGGATGCACTACCCATCATCTTCTTGGATTTAAAATCCAAGACCTTCTCATCTTCCTTACTTATGGTCTTCTTGGGAGAATTTTTGTTCTCAATATTCATCTAATTTATTCTCAATAAATCTTCTTCGTACTTTTCCATAATTGTTTGTATTCCTTTCTTATCAAAAATCAATGCATGTTGATATAAACATATACCAACTTTATAACCACTTCCATTTCATACCTTACTTATGTTATCAAGCATTAAAAATTTGTTTGTATTAAATAGATACTTCTAGACCTATGGATGCTTCTTCTTCATATCAGGATTTCTCACCCATGATATATGATTCCATTGAGCTTTAACATTTTGAGGATTATACGAGAAATATAATGCACAATGCAAAAATCTGTTGCAACCCCAACATTTACCAATGAACCTTGATATCATTATGTCATCTATATATGGTTGTTGGAACTTCCTTAATTAAGTTTTGTTCTATTTGTGGTAAACCTGATTCCGTAATATTTTTCTTATCCACCTTAGTCAGGTTGGTAGGTTTATGATCTCCTTTCTTCATACATGATTGTCTATTATTTTTTTTACAACCTTTATTATTCATGGTAATAGGTTTTAACACATTAACACAAGCTTCTATTGATGGTAAATGTTTCTTCTCCACTTCTTGAGAAAGATCACCATATTATGTCATGATCTTCTTATCACATATTGGTGGTATTTTTTTTTTTAATCCTCTAGGGAACATTGAGTAGCTGTTGTAATTATTCCTTTCTTTTCTGAAGTCTCAATAAATTTATTCTCTATATTGGAAAATGGAGCTTCCAAATATAGACATTTTTGATTGAGGATGATTTTCAAATCTGCAATCATAACCATCATTTTTTCACAAGTGTTATTCATTGTGACAACTTATTCTGCATACATCTTAACATTATTCTAAATAAAGGAGTCTTGTAACTTGATCTTCTTGGATATTTCTTCCAATATTAAAACTTTGACATCAGTGGTATTTTTTAATTTTTGTTCAAGAACCTAGATCGTTTCTTGTAGAGTAATTTTTACTTCCTCATTCTCTTCAACTTCTTTGAGGTATTTATAGGAAAAAATTTCAATTTCCTTATTTGATTCTTCCAAGGTTTCAAAAACATTGGAGATATTTAAATAGTGAATATTTTTTTCTTGCCATATAGTTTCCATCAAGTCAACTTCTCTTTCCAGTTGGGTGATATCTTCCAGCATACATCGAATGAATCTATAAAAAAATGAGACTCTTTCTTCGAGAATATCCTACAAATATTTTCTTAATCTCTCAATTCCAAATTCATGTGTGGTTGGAGATTGATCAACATCACCACCTCTTCTATGATATTTATTTTTAGGAAAATATTCAATGGTATGAACACATACCTCTTGATCACTTGATAACTATGACTCCCATGAGGTAGATGTGATGTAATTTTCATTAATGAAAACCTGAGCCACCTTCTCTTCACATTCCAAGATTGATATATTTTCATTTTCATAAATTCATGGAGAACTAGATACTCTCTCTTCCTTAGATAAGATGTAATTTTTCAACTATCTCTTCACTTTCTTTTTTTATTCGTCATGGTCTTGGTGGATATAGACTTATTCTTGGAGATTAGAAGATCTTCATCAAAATTTTACTTCATTTTTTACTCTGGAAAGAAACTCAAATTTTCAACAGAGAATATCTTAATGATGGAGTATCCAACATATGTGAACCTTGCCCTCTAATAACACTTGTAGGACCCCAAATCACCCTGAGAGGGTAAGGGTGAATCAGGGTGTCAAAAGTTTCTTATAAAGTGTCATATATTGTTCCCACATGGGTAGGATATTTTTAAACCTATCTATTGAAGTAGTGAAGTAATGAAACATTCACTTTCATAGAGTGAACACATAAGTTTAACTTGGTTCACCACTAAGGGCTATTCCATGGATCATATTCTGACACTATGGTGGTCTAACCGAAATCCACTATTCTTTACTAGGTGTGGAATATATATGTTTCAACATAGTCACTCAATGCTTGGCACAAAACCATTACGAGGTTTTAGGGATAACACATGGTGTCCCTCAGAACACTTATGTCGACTCCCCCTATCCAACTATTGTTAGAGAAGTCTTTCTAAGTTTATCAACATTATGTTCGATTTAAGGGATTGGCATTGATTTTCTTGTCCATGTGATTGCACAAGACTCTACATTCATCAAATAGATGATTTGATGCTGTTTGGTAACCCTATTTAATGAAAAAACTGATATTCAAAAACTACCTTTTGTGAAGCTCCTTGATAAAGAACAACCCGTCGCAAAACTATTTTCTTTGTCAAAAGAAACTTCCTTCATGAATCACCCCTTGCTTCGTGGAAAGAACTCATTCATGAAGCTCAAAAAGACAATTCAGAATACCCCATCATCATAAAGCACTTATTAATCAAAATTATTGGCATCATTCAAGACCCATAAATTATTTTTGTGATGCTCAAGCACACAAAGAAAGATGAAATAACGAAGCTCACATGCCTTCATCAAATCAGATAATTTTTTGGTTATTCCTTGGAAATTTTCACTGGAATGAAGTGGGGAAGCCTCAAATTTATAGGCATGGCCGTTCACAAATCTCCACCACCTCTTTGAATTTTTTTTGTATCTTTCAAAAATTCATTCACAGTGCCCCACCCTTTATAATGCACTAGTGAAATTCGACATTAGTGTTGTTCATTTTAACCGCATAGATTTACATCTAATTCTATCAAGGTATTCAATGAAATCATGGATCTTTCCATCAGATCTCACGATTCTCCAATTCTCATAATCAAGAAGAAAACTATCTTTGTTCATTATCCTCATCATAGTCATGGAGCACACCATTAGAAATCGTTAATCCTTCATGAAACACAAATCATGTAGAAAATATTCACGAAAATCATTCCATTTAAATATTTCCATAATAGCATCAAGAAAAGACACTTTTTGTGTTAAAATGCATCCACAAAATTTTGGACCCCAAAAATATGGAAAACACATGGAAATGGCACCACCATCAAAACTATTGTCTTCTTGAACTATAAGATCTAATTCCTTGAAAACTTCCTGATCTTACATGTAAGGATTGAAAACAATCATAAACCATACTCAATTTATAGAAAATAATATCCTTGGTTCCAAAACACTATATTATTCAAAATAATAATCCCATATTCTTTAATTCATGGAATCAATTATTGAATTTCAATTAATCTTGTCTGTATTATTTAGTTATCATATACTTCTTACGGGAATGATTTATAATTATAAATGAATAATTTATCCCAGTCCGTAGTGAATATAAAACAATTAATATGGATTTAATCATTTTACATAGTATGTGTCTCTGGAAAATTCCTCTTCCACACCTCTTATGGAACTCGTTCCAATACCAACTACTAGTGCATCTCTTACATTGAATAAACCCAGTCAATATTTCTCCAACTATATCAAGTAGATATGTGAACCCTTTTATATTAATGTATTATATCACGTGAAAATATCTCTTTATCATAGTGATCTCTACAATATCCTATGAAACATTTAGGATAATTAGTATAGTTTCACTCTTTGTTTTAATTGATGCAATTTTTTTATATGCTAACAAAATCATTACATCTAAACATATTTTCTTATGACATAATGAATTTCCATCATATTATAACCCATATGATATCCATTTTTATGATAGTTGAAATGTTGTTGTGGGTTAACACTTTTATATTTGATGAATATATTGAAGAATCATGGAATAATATGCGATGGATATAACTTGCCGCATTGATACTCATTTTACATACATTATGAATCAGTTTTGTATAAGGAATTATTCATTTATGAATTGCTCCATGATAAATTTTATTGATCCATTTTAACATGTAAGACTCATTATTGATCCTCCTTATTAACATAAAATCTTTTATTTAGATAAGGTATTGTGCATTTATAAATTACTCGATAAAACATTATAAAGATCAATGAATGTTTGGTCAATAAGTTCTTTAGCACACCAGCCAGAAGAAACTAATATCTTATCACCATTCTAATACCATACTTCAATTTCAAATTCACTAAAAATCTAAAATAAATCATATGATTTATAGGATTTTACCTCTAGATTATACTAGAAATAGTACATTCCCTCTAGCGGAACTAATTCTTAATTATTTTTTACTTGCCTTTATTTATGAAGGTTTCATTGTCCAAAACTAATTATTTAAGTGTGTCAATAATATCTAAGGTCTATTAATCAAAAGAGTATAATAACATAATTAGTATATAATTGAAATATATTTAGTTCTTCTTGAAAATTATTATTTTTTCCACTACTAGTTATATAAGTATTTCATTTAATATTTATCTCTTATTTCTAATGATTCATGTATTACTAAACTGTTAGTTTAGAATTAGACATCTCAAAAAACATTCATTATTTAACTACAATAATTTATCCTTATGTCAAATGAACACGTGAGATTTTTGTTTTTTTAATACTTAATAAATGCACAACTAGAATCATTTACATTTAAATTATAAGTTGTATGCTTCTCAATACTAACTTAAGAACTGTCCTTTATCAGGTGCATGGAGAAAACACCTGAATTCTAGTAACAATTCTACACTTACACGGTAATTATATTTAAATACAAATATATAATAGATATATTGTATTTAACACCTATTAAGTAAAATAGAAACATTATTTTAATTTATGTATATACATGTAGAATATGTGACTACTTTCTTCTTCTATTCAATTCATTACATTTAAACTTCAATATAAATATACAAATAAAATAACCTCTTTTGTGAATACCAAACATTTTTATTTGAATTTCATAATAATGGTTACCTTTTCTCTACCCATTACATTGTAATTTTTACCATTTATTTCAAATTTTTCACCGTAATTATTAAATATTATAATTTCTTGAAGTTCTTATTTACTTTGGGAACCATACCCAAAAGGTAATGAAATGCTTTCTCCATACGATTAATTTTGTAATATTAAATAAAACATGATTATATGGTCAAAAATTATATAATAATGGGATGTATTGAAATATCATGATCCATCTTTCAATTTACACCTTACCAATGTAGTCATCACTCATTTATATCTTGCTTAACATTCTCCTAGTAATTTTCTCATAAATGATGGAACATGTTAAATCATCAATGTACTGATGTTGTATCCACAACTCATATAGAACATTGATGATATTATTATGAAATAACCATTATATTCATTATTCAAGAGTCTCTAATAAGAATGTTATCAACCTATCTTCCTGAGTAGGCTTAATAGGTTTTGGGGACACCAGCACCTTGAATTTTCTATGCTGTAGTACTTAGTATAAGTGCCTATACTACCTATCAAAATAATATTACATCGTGGAAATTTTATTTGTCCAGTATTATCTAAGTTTACTTATGGTATTTCTTTCCATGTTTTTACAAAAAATAAAATCATTCAAATTAGTACTTTTATAATGATTACAAATTAAAGAGTTATGAATATTTAAATTGTTAAATGTCTCCCATTATTTTCCTTAAATATAGAAAAACTCTATACTAGAATCAAAATAAACTATCTCTTGAGAATTATAGTAAAAATAATCCTTAAAACCTCTCTTAATTGTCTATAATTTATGCCAATTTCACTATATGAAGAGCTCAAGGTAGGGGTTTTACTGGCCAACAACCTTAACTCATGACTCTGTGATCTATTGTGTGAATTACATAATTTTATAATAAAAAATATAATTTACTCAATCTTCCACTCCAAATATATGACAATCAATATTTGGATACTAATTTGTGGAAAAATTCAATTAATTAAACCCATTACTCTCATTAGAACTCCCTAGTAGTTAGATTCACCCTCTACATTGGCTGATGGGCACCCCATACACCAGGTTTTTTTCAAATTGAAATGATGGAAGGCATTTTCGACTTAATATTTATTATAGGTTTTTTAATATTTCTAGACTAATTTAATATTTTTATATTAAATATTTTCATACTATATTATGGCTCTAAAAACTAAAAATTTACTATTAGAATATATTCATTTCTTATTTTTTCAAATTTATGTTCATTATTTTATATGTTTCTCATTGTTATGAAAATGACTAAATAATAAAAAATGTATAATGGAAATAGACTTCTTAATGAATAATAATTATATGATATTGGTTGATCCATTTAAATTCAATTGGTTGACCGTGATCTATTGGTATCATTCCTTAGTTGGGTCTTGTCTCCTGATACAGATCACCCCTGGTCCAGTGTTCTTCACTTCCCATCTAGTATACCACCTCACCTTGACATGGTCCACATCGTACATCATCATCCTCAAAATAAAAATGTACTCACACATATACAAGGGTGTCTTAGGAAGCATAATGAATATATTTATAATGATGGATTTTCAGTCCCTTATACAATTTGAATAAAATTATATGATGTGCAGATTATCAGAAAACGTAACTAATTTTTACAAAAATCTGATGAAATTATAATAAATAATTAGTTAAAACTACACATGTAAGGATGATTCTCTAGAATGTTTTATAGGTAAAATAAATCATATTAAATAAGTTAAATAATTTAATTTAATTGAAATAATTTAATTTTGGATCATTCTCCCAATTAACTTAATTTTATTCAAAAATTAAATTAATTTTATAATTTAATTCTATAGAAAATTGAAATTAAATTGTCTAGAAAAATATAAAAAATATTATTTTAATAAAAAAATTAATAATAAATATATTTGAAATATTAAAATTTTCATGGGCCTAAAACCCCACACAGGGCCATTGATGGTCGGTTCAACCCAATAAAGGCCCATCTTGGGTCGGATAGCCCATGTGCAAGGCTATCTTAGCCTAGAAAGTCCCACCCGAACCCATTCCGAGTAAGGCCTTCCCAACAAAGCTTGTTGTAGTGTGGTTCTTGTCCAATAGGACCCATGGGAGTTTTGGTGAAGCCCAATGATGGTTATTTCATGGGGGAGCATGGAGTTTGAAGGGTAACCATATCAGAGGGAAGTTGGCTCATGTGTGGAGGTAGAAGGTGGTGTCATAGAGTGATGGTTAACACCGTGGAAATTACTGATAGGGGTGACAACATCCATAGGAACGTTGGTAGAAGGACCTTTGTGCAATGTTGGGGTCCTCATGTTCGGACATAATGGAGGACATGTCCAACAATAACAAGGTCCACAGAGGTATGGGTGGCTAAAAACTACTATATCTGGTCATGGGAGGTCCACAGTGGTGATGGTCTTAACCACAATAGGAATGGGAAACAAAACACCATAACACAGGCTGCGACATGGCATCGATCAGTCAGTGGTGGGATGCAGCGGTCCCAATAGTGGCACAGAGGCTGATCGGTTTGGATCTTGGTGGAGGAGGACGCACAGCCTAGGATTTTTATGGGTATTACAATTTTTATTAAATAAAATGGGATAGGGTTCTGAAAAGTCTTAAAAATGGGACACAAGATGTGTGAACCATGTTCCCGTAACTACGATCCTAGGAATATGCATGAACCATGTTCAAACATCCTTCACAAAGTGGATGAAGGACACATGAATGGTGTTCATGCATCTTGTTGCATCATTTTTATATAAGGACCCCCCAATCTCCTTCTTCTCCTCTGAATTTTTTTTCATAGCCCTGCAGAATTTATTTCTCAAAAAATATTTTCTTCCTTTAAGATGGTAAAATTTATATGTTAAATATTAATTGTTTAATTGTATTTATTTATTTAATTTTATGATATATTTAATTAAATTTTTATGTGTAGATTTTTTTGTTTTATATGGTTTATTTATTTAATTTATACTCATGCATGTACGAATCTGTAAATTACTGTATTTGGAATTGTTTAATTTTTGAATGAGTTAATGTTTTTTGTATGAATTCATATCAAATGTTTATGAAATTTAAATATATTATGTCTAAAATTTAATTTACATATAATGAAATAAGTTTTTTTAATATGTATATATTTTAAATATAAATGGAAATGTTATCATTTTTTTGTATATAAAATATGTTATTTTTAATGTAATATTAAATTAAATTATAAAATTTTATATACTAGCTATATCATTTTTCAAAAATATATTAGTTATATTAAATATTATATTTTAATTTATTAATAAATGTATAGAATATTCTTTTAGTTAATGGTATAAAAATAGTTTTCTATAAAAAAATTTAAATTATATTAACTATAAATAATTATTATTTGAAGTAATGATGTATGAAAAGTAATTAATTAAATATTGTAAAATAGATAAATGACAAACAAATTATATATTTTTTATTTTATTAAATTGAAAATAACAAAATTTTATATTATTTTAATGAAATTAATGTAAGTGTAAATTATATTACTTTTAATTTCTAGTAATAAAAATTTTAATCAGCAAATTTAAATAATATTAAGTATAAATACATATTTTTTAAGTAATAAAGAATAAAATATCTTTATTTATATTTTGTAAGGTATTTGAATAACAAAAAAACTATATATATATATATATGCAATTTTTTAAAATTGAAAATTACATAATTGTTCATTATTGTAATTATTTTTATGTAAGGGTAAATTTTATTATATTGAAATAATATTATTAAATGTTGTTATTATATATATATTTATGCATACGAATTGAAAAGTAAAAGTTTTTAAAACATGTGTAAATATTTAATATATATTTCATATAGTAATAGGTAATGTCATATAATATATAGAACATAATAAGTATATCAAAAAAGATGTTAGAAGTATTGATTGATGACTAATCTTGAGATGAATGACAAAAGTATAATGGAAATTACATGCCTTTTTTTCTATGTGGTCATATAATTTGTAATAATTTCATTTTTGTTTTCATATTGATGACATGCGATTCATCTCTCACTAAGTTTGTAAGGACCTCCAAGTCTGATTAAGAAAAGTTATGTCTTTCCGACCCCTAGACCCCCTCAAAGGCAGGTGAGTAAATCTGTAATTAAAAGGTGGCCGACAAGAGGAATACCCAAAGAGGAATCCCTGAAGAGGCATCCCCAAATAGGAGTCCCTGAAGATGAATCCACGAAGAGGTGTTACCAAAGAGGTGTTCCAAAATCGGCATTACCAAAGATGCGTTCAAGAACATTCATTTGATAAGAGGTGTTGTTGTTTGAAAGGAGACTGGTGGTTGCTGAAATAGTTCATAATAGAGACACTAGGATTCCACCCATAGGTAATGGTTATTTTATCGAATAATGAAAAATTGATCCATAGTAAGTCTCAAGATCAAGTCCTATTTATTTATTCATAAGTAATTAATATTTATGAATCATTTGATAAGTGGTGCAAAAATATATAACTTTATATTAAATTTTCTTTCGTAATAATATAAACTTCACTATACCTCAATAATGATAAACCAATACATAGAAAACATCCCAAGATGAAGTCAATTATTCACTCATAACCAATTTAAATAATTTAATATTTTTATGTAGCATATAATATTTTGTTAACTGTTCTTTTCTAGGTAGTCATGCATGTACAAATTTATTGTATTAGTGAGGAAATTTATAAAGAGTATGGTTTTTGCTATAGTTTCCCACCTGTAAGAGTGGAAAATATTCATGGTTGTTTGACATTGGATGAAGTTCTAAATAAGATTCATAGTTGGTTAAAACTATGGGTGGATCAATCCATTGCTTCAATAACATATCGACATCTACAACACCTTGAATGCTTCTGGCACACCAAGTACCCTCTAGTGGATGATGAGGATTGGATGGATGCATCTTTCTTATTTAGATTGTAGTGTGCTAATGGTTTGATGGAGTTTTATTTGGTGATTTTTGATATAGATGTGGTGCAACCGACTACTACAGAACCATGTTTTGTGAGCTCTGTTGAAGTCGGTCCTTCACATCAGTCTTTTGAATTGCCTCCATCTCATATGAATCCTGTGATAGAACCAAATTATGAAGAATATGATCAGAATATGTAAATAATTATAGATGACATTATTATGTGTACTGTTTATATAGTTAATAAAAGTTTATTTGAGGAAGATCAATCTACTGAGGCATCAGGAGATGATGTGGGTGAGGGTGATGTGGGGAATGAACCATCAGAGGTTCCTTTGAGGTACAGGCTTCCACGGCATGGTGAAGTGGGGAATGAACCTTCTAGGGTTCCTATGAGAGACATACATCCAAAACACCCACTGGTTAGTGGTAATCATCCATCAATATTGAGTTCCTTAGTTGATGTAAAGTCATTTGGACAACAATTTGATTGAAATTTCATTACACCTGCTTTTGAATTTCTTGGAATTATAGGGAATATATCTGCATCAAATGATTACACTATATTTATCCGGTTGGAGTTATAAAGTAAACATTAAATAAAAAATGTGATAAAGTAGTACCACATAAAGTGGGATTTCAAATTTTTGGTTGATGAGTAAAAGAAGAAAAAATATATCATTCTTTGTGAAAAGTATAGGGAATAATGTAAATATTGATTAAGTGAAATATATGATACATTTGTTTCATGTTGTAAAATCAACAAATTAGATGAACCACACACTTGTGTGCATCCAACCTTGTCACGAGATAACTCTTCCCATGATACCGAGTTTTTATCAACTATTATTGTGGATATGATACAGACCTGTTAGGGTGTTTCTATTTCCCTTATTCATGAAAGAGTTCAACAGTTGTATATCTATATGATATCCTACAACAAATCATGGAATGAAAAATAGAAATCAATTGTAAAAGTGTATAGTGATTGGGATGAATCTTACTCAATGTTTCAACAACTTATGGAATTTTTGCCTCTCAATAATCATATTCTTTATCAAATGGAAATTTTTGATTATGTGTCCCCCAATCACCGAATTGGTCATTTAATGGTGAAGTTCAATAGGATTTTTTGGGAATTCAAGCAACACATCACTGCTTTTCCCTAATATAAACAATTTATTCAGGTCAATAGAATTTTATATTAAGGTAATTATACAGGTATTCTACTCATTTCTTCCACAAAAGATTGTAATCATGCTCATCTACCACTTGCATTTGATATTGTTTAAAAGGATAATTTTGAATGCTAGAGCTAGTTTTTCGGATTTTTATGCACTCATGTTACACAAAACAAGGGCAAATGTCCGATATCCCATCTCCATCGAACGATTATAGAGGCTGTAAATATTTATGGGGTTTCATGGATTGAGTTTAATTCTTATCGTTGATATTTCATTCGGCATATTGAAATTAATGTCCATAAGAATTTCAGAGATGAGTTAATTAATAAGGTGATTGTTAAGTTAGGTATGTCTTTCTATACATACATTTTATTAAATGAAAATTTAATAACTTTTTTAATAAATTGTATATTTATTATATCAGTATATGATCCCCAAAAAAATATATTTGATCAATGACATCGAGAAATTCGAAGGAAAAATGAAGATATCTATGAATATATGACACATATTTCAATGGAAAAATGGTTATTAGCATATGATGTTGGCCGATGATATGGACATATGACCAATAATATAGTGTAGTGAATAAATGGGGTCCTCAAGGGTGTCTTCAATCTCCCGATCACAGGGTTAGTGCAAGATACATTTTATAGATGTGTGAACTACTTTGTTGATCAGTCCCAGAAGGCCTATCATAGGATGGAAAATAATATGCATTTTAATCAGCATTTCCAAAGTGACATTGATCAAATACTGAATAAGGCTTCATGATGGAGGGTTGTAGCCTTTTATAGGTAAAAGATGAGTTTTTAGGTAATTGAGTGCTTCGACCGGGCTATATACAGCAGTGGTCGAGTTCTTGTGGTGATGTTGGATAACATGTACTATTATTATGGAAACATTCAGGCATTGATATATCCATGCGTGCATGTTATTTCATATTTTCCTTTGGTAAATATATCATGGGAGCCCTATGTTGACCCAGTGTACCACATGAGCACTTTGGTTAACTATTATAGTGCATCTTGAATGTATGTTGGTTAATTTCATTCTATCACATTGTTTTCTAATCAGGTGACTGTTTTCCCAGATATTTCAAGGTTTCATAAGTTGGTTTTTTTTTAATTTATGTTTTTTTCAATTTCTATATTTTTTTAAATTATTGTCTTCATACTACTTGTTTTCGGCCCCTAGGATGTCCAAAGTCAACTAGTATTAAAAATGAGATGGAATATCCTTGGCAATAAGGAGGGGGATGATGAAGTAGTATTTTTCATACAGAAGGCCATAATCATAAGAGATTTCCCCAAGTTTCAGGATAAAGCTCCACATCCCATCATCCATGATCAAGTTTTTGTATTTTATCATTAGTGTGTATATTTTTTTTCTTATGTAGATGTTTCAGTAATTATTCCTTTTATTTATGACTAGCTAAAATTATTACATGTTTCAATTTTGGTTGGTCTCATTTCTCAATTCTAACATAATGAGTTCGGTGGTACTATAACTATTAAAACATTAAACATACAATGAACAAGAATATATCATGCTTCCACATGTTCAATGAGGGTTTCTCATCACAACTATATTATATTAAAAAAAATTAATAAAGAAAATTTTATTGTAGATCAATGAAACAAGAAATTAATAACCTAAACCAACAACACTTTCCTCGTATATTTTCTATCTTATTTTTCATGTTATAGTTTATTTGTAATAAAATTTTACCATTTTTGTTGTATTAACTACCAAAAAATAATGATGATATCATTTATGAAGATGGAAGATTTTCCATTTCTCACATCCCTAGATAAACATGTATCATGTCTAGTTTTAGAGGGATGTCATGTCCCTCCTTTGACTATCCATAGATCTCATCATTTCCATCATGCCGCACCACCTCCCAATTTCATCCACTATCTTTGTTGTGTTGGATTATATGGCATAAGAATGTGTGACTCTACCTATGTTGATCATCAGCTCATTGTTGATCTTGAAGAGAGATGGTGTCCAGAGTCATGAATGTTCCATTTTAGAGAGGGGAGATGACTATTACCCTACAGGATGTGTAAATTATGTTTGGTCTCCCCATCGACGGTGCATATCTGATTGGGTGAGTTAGACTATATTGGTTTGAGCTTGTTCGTCGATTACTAGGAATATAGGTTCACTATGATGGCATGTTTATCTTCATTGGTAGATTATGCTTTCCTTGGTTATATCATAACTTCACAAATCCAGTAGATGATGCTAATGAGATCACTATGTTGAAATTTTCACATGTGTATATATTTTGAAACTAATTGGTGACATGATTTTTGTTGATCACTCTACTACATTTGTAAATCGGATGTATTTACCTCTTCTGGAGGATTTGGACCAGGCAATCCCATATAGCTTGGGGTCATCTTTCTAGAACATACATACAGGGTTCTATGTAGTGCATGTCACATCGATAAGATGTAGATTACATGATAAACTGTTCTTCTATAGATGTGTGTATAGGAGCACATCCCTCAATTAGCTCCACTTTCCCATGCTCCATTTCCTGCAGATATTTTAGTAGGGGATCTACGTGGACGATGGTATGTTATCCCTTATTTATAATGACTAACATAATTGTATATCATTCAATAATGAAGTGTAACTATAATAATGTTATCCACGAGTGGAGTCAAGAACATCGACATTCAGATTACACCAGACATGACATCCTTGCAAACATACTTATGTTGTATAACCTTTGATGAAAAGATGTATTTATATATGATTTATATTGTTAAATCGGAATTCTCTATTATACATATCATCATTTATTAAGGTATTCTTCATTGTTATTTCAGATTACATGGGTTCCAAATACAAATGATATCATCAAGATTATCCCATCATAGTTTACGTCGATGCTTGTTATCGGATCCTACATGGTTCCATTAATTCATTTTCATATAGTTGAGTGGCGTCATATTGATAGAGTTATGGGTCAATTTATATTTTTTCTTCCTATTCCAGACCCACCACATCTGTTAGCTTCATAACATTCCCTGAAGATGTTTGGGAATAGAGAATTTTATTAGAGGAGATACCATGACACATATATTGATCTATGGGATACATGATCATAGTTCTGATTATTAGGGTGGGGAAAGTATGTTTTCATTTGTGTGATCTTCTAGATTATGCATCCAGGTACTACAGGTCCCCAACGAGATTTCTGACATGACAGGGATGGGTCATTCATGAGTTGGTAAACATTCTTCCTTACACTGTTCAATATATTTTTTATTAACATTACTTTTCAATGGAATTTTTCTTCATAAGATATGTGTATCCATCAACTACATCACATTTATAATCCAGTAGTGAAAGGATCCTCTGACCAGACATATTTTCACAGTGCTTTTCTAGAGTTGATTACTTTGATGAATGAGATTTATCATGGAATTTTATTTGATACACCACATTATGATGAGGCTACAAATCATGTTGAGCATCATATAGATGTACAATGTGGTTATGACCCTATTATAGATGGGGTAGTTCCATAGGAGGAGGGTGTTCATCATGTTAATCTAGATGATGTTGTTCCATGGGAGGAGGGTGGCATCATGATCGATCAGATGCTCCTATATCTTCTCAGTCATAGCTAAAGGTAGATATAAACATTGTCAGGGTTCCAATAGATGCTTTATTACTCCATATTATGCGTACATTTGCATCACAGTATCCATCTTCTTCACATGTTGGTGATAGTTCCAGTTAGCATCCACTATCCATTGAGGTGGGATTGGGTATAGGTGTTGAGACTGTACATCCACATCCTATCACACAGGATGATGTGGCCGTGGCTGCCAATGCTGTTATACAATATCACCATATGACGGAGCACAGACATATACGTACACGTCAGGGATGCATCCAAAATACGCCTAACTATGGAGGAAAGGAGAACCCATGCCATAAGAAAATATTAGGTTGATATTACATTTATGGTACATGTTGTATGTTTTTTACAATTTTAATTTATATATTTCTGTTTGTTTTTTTAATAACTGCCATACTATTATCATATTGTGTACAAAAATCAATATTTTCTCATTTTATATTCTTAATAATAGTCAGATTTATTATCTATATATGTATTATATGTAATATTATTAAATTAATTAATAAATATTAATAATATTACTTATTTTTAATTCAAAAAGACTCTCAAAAAAAAGATATATGAACTTGAAGAAATTTTGATAAATATTAGTGATACCAATGATTTTAAATTGGATGTAAAGTCATAGAAGATCATGGAACATTAATCATTGATAAAAAATGTTTCATGAAGAAGAACATAAATGAATAATGTATATGAAGAGAAGGTAATTATGATTGAAGATCAGAAGAACTACAATATGACATGTATGAAAATATAAATTCATTTTACCAATTTAGAAAAGATACATATTAAATATTTATAAAATAAGAACACCATTTATACTGGTTCAAAATCTTCAATGGAGGATTTTAATATTGAAAACATCCAATATGTGATAAAATTATGGATGGTTGGAAAGTTAGTCACCACCCTAGGAAAATAAAGGAGTCATTAAATATATTATATAAACAATGATGATATATATATAATGTTATCATTCCTCATATATATTTTATTAATATCTATAATGCATGTATACAAATCATTAAAGTTATTTGTTAATATAAATACATATATAACCATATTTTAATTAAGTAAAAATTTAACATATATTCATATTTTATATATACTATAAACATAATTGTATGCGTGCTTGTTTCTTTGTAGCTTTTTTGTTCTCCTCTCCTGATCCTTTATAATATACACATATAGTATTATAAGTTATGTGTCACTGAAAAAAACACAAAGAATATGGTTTACAAAATATATTATTCATCAAGTAACAAATCCTATAATATAACTAAAATAAAACCTTTTTTTATCAAGTTATAATTGTGATTAGATAAAAAAATCAATCACATCAAAAATCTATGTTCATGATCAACAGTCCTATCAAAAACAGGATTTTATCTATATATTTATCTGTTAAACAATATTGAATCCATAAAACAGATGAAAAAAAATCACTAACTATGTAATTGTACTATCTCTTCAATCACTCTTGGAGTTTTACCATGGATTCCTCTCCAGTAAACGATCTTAATCTAGGAACTCCATAATTATTTCCCTCAATACCCTTCACTCTTTGATTCCCTTAGCATCCAGAATTTTATTTTCTGTCATCCTTGTAGGCTAATAAGGAAAAACATCTCCACAAAAATCAAAATTTAATGTGAATAGATCCATTCTGTTGATATTTTATACATATTGATGATTTTATAATTATTATTTATTTATATTTTAATAATATTTATAGTTAAAGATTATTTTTTAATTAAAAATTCTGGAAGAAGTGTGATCCTCGTTCTTGCTTCTTGGCGTGATCGCATGAACGAGGTTCACGCATCTTGGGTCCCATTATTAACATTTTTTGGAACTCTATCCCATTTTTTAAAAATTGAAAATACCATAAAAAAATCCCCCAACCAGTGAGTAGGCTTCCTCAAAAAGATACATCCCTTTTAAAATTTAAAAAACCTTGTTGCCTTGTGGGTAGCCACGTGAACCCCCACCACCAAGAAAATGACTAAAAATTTCAACTTTTTTGTTATAAAAAATATCATGTATATGATTTTGACAATCCATTTTTTCTTTTTATTCATGTATTTCCGGTCATGTCACCCCTAAAGGAATCCATTTTTATGTAGTGGTCAAGATGTTATTTTTGAAAATTGGGATTTTTGTTGAAGCAGGTGCTTTTATTTTAATTTTTGAAAGACCAATTTAAAAATAGGTTTTTTAATTAACACTACAAATGTATTGAGTAAAGTCTCCTAGTGGGGGAACATAAGGTGACTGGATTTCAGTGGATTCCTATCCAAAATAACTTGGGGTAACTTGAATTTCCAGAAAAAATAAAATGAATGTAATATATATATATATATATATTCTTTTTAATACCCAAAAACGTATGGAAAACAACCAGTATCAATATTTTCAGATGTCCATAATTAGAATGTCCAAAATTAGTTCAATATAATGCCTATTTCATTTGGACCAAATTAAATAACTCTTCTTAAATTTTAGGATAAATAATTTTTTCTTACCTTTGAAAATTCACAGGATACCTCTGATAATAATATTTGGTTGCAGAGTAAGTAGCATAATCTAGTATGCTATACATTTAAATTTTTTCATCACTAAAGCAATGAAACTTCTTCTTATTTGATGATTTCATCCCTGGTAGGGGTATAAGGATCTTGATAGAATATTTCAATGTAAAAAATAAATGATATTATCTTCTTTTTAAATAGTGTATTTCCTAACAACTCGGTAAGGGTTCCTAGAACTTGTATATCTAATGTCCAATAATTTACAATAAATGACCCATTATAATAAAATTACTGCATAATTAATATTATTTATATTTTACTAAATAATTTTAATATATAATATATATACTACATGATAATCCTAATACATTAACTTGACTCATAATTCCCACAATATTAAATAATCCTTTGATATTAAAATATTATTTGTTCATATAATATTTTCAGTATATTTGATTAATAAATTGTGAAAACATTTAATAAATAAATTCATCCAAATTATTATATACTCAATTAATAATGAATTTATTTATTCATCAGTGATATTCAATACTTGGAAAACTGTTAAACACGGTGGTGGGTTCCACCATGTCCTTTATACCTAATAACAAGAATAGGGAATATTTTTGCATACACTATTTGGTGTGACCATCAAGGCCCCTATCTCAATTATGGTGACTATTATTTATAGACCAAGTGAAAATTTTATCAACCCATCAAGGAACATAAAGGGATAAGAAAATCTCAATTAAATGAAAACCAACCTATGATCATTCATTGTATCATATAATCTCTTTACATTTTGATATCACATAAAGCAGGATGCACCCTTATATCATTATCTGTGCTTGATTTATTATTTTTTGATCTAACTGGAATTCATTCCATTAACTACATTTTCCAAGGATTTATGAATTTAATACAATCTTGATCAACTAGTCCAAATATATTACTTTTAAAAATTTAAAGAAATAAATTATATCTTGATCATTCAACCAATTATATACCCACAATGATGCACTGAACACAAGATACAATGCCATGACTTCATTATTATGGTTTTTACCTTGCATTAATGCATGGGATCAAAATGAGAACATTGATAGTGATATCATGTTAGAAGACCAATACACATGTTGGTAGATAGGAACAACCAATGAAAAATGAAACATTAATTTTTCTTATTAGAGGTTTTTTACTCATGATCTCACATACTAGAGATCAACAAGTAAAAACTTCATGAGAAATATCCTTAATGATGATGATCCCCTAACACCTTATCATCAGACATCAGCTGTGTATAGTTAGTATAATGTATCTAGGTCAAAGGGAATTTGTTTTAGATAAATTTTATAGTATTTCAAGTTTCTCATTATATCCTGGGAACTTCCATAACCTTTTGAAATGATAATTAATATATGAATATTTCCATTTAAATATTGGATATTGAAATATCAACACTATAAGGGTATGTGTACATCATGTATAAATTGTTGTGTACAGGATATGGTAATTGAGAAGTACTATTCACTATAGGTCTAGGGAACCCATAATTACAACACTAATCAATACACAAAATTACCATACACACACAAATTCATAATGGAAAAGAAACAATATTGTTACCCTAGCCTTTTACACATATCATTACAAGATTTTAAGCATAATTAAACATCAAATTATAAGAAAATGATCATAATGTCTAGTGTCTTGGATGAATAGGTACATAAAACTAAAAACATAGAACTAAATAAATCATTTCTTAATTTAATATTCATAAAGAGCTCCTAACTTCCATATTGATCATACATTTTCATAGGGTAACCTATGGATAACCTGAACAAAGGTATGAGCTAAAAATCCTAGTAAGGGAATAAAAATAATAATAATTCTTAGATCATGGGTTAGAAATCATAACATAACGATATAAAAAAGCATGGAACATGATTAAACATAAGGAATCAAAACATAAAGAACATGGGATTTTATACTCATAGAATCATTGTAATGTAGTAGCACTATAAAACATGACATTAGAATGATTCAAGGATATTCTCAAATTGAGGATCATGATTCAAGGATCATTGCACATAGAGGATCATGAGTCAAGGATAACCACCAAGATTATTTTCATGGAGAACGATTCAAGGATAACCACCAAAATTTTTGCACATAACATCTCATAAAACTAAGAATTGCCCAATGAATTGGAGTGATATCTAGGAAAACTCATCACAACATGTTCATTAATACGTTTTCCACATAAATAATCATATTTAATGAATAAAACATAAAAATAATGTTTACCCATGGAAAGAAGTCGTTATCTTAGTCATGTCATTATGTATATTAAATGGGTGTAACATAAAATTGTCCATGAAATAAAGGGATTAAATCATACATGAAAATTAAAAAATAATAATAGGCATATATCCTAATAGGTGATGTCAAACTCAAGTGCTAACATTTAAAAATCGTATTTAATACACTTTAGAATTAAAACATTTTAGTGTGGTTTAAGGAAAATATCAAAGGTCATTTAAAATGGAAAAATATGTATTATTTTATATAAAACTAGAATTATACCTATAAAGTTTTCATAATAAAAGGAGTGGTTTTATAAAAAAATGGTATCTTAAAATAGGTTATTGAGTGGACATGAAAATGGTAAATAATTTAGGATGTTCCCACAAAACAGCTTGCTTATCAGGAAGAATTGGAAATGAAACATCTTAAAAACATGTATATCCTTAAAGATGGATGATGAAAATATAATAATACCATATTCTAGGACATAAACTTATAATTTATAATATTTATATAAAAATAAAAGATAATTTCAACTATGTAAAGAGTTAAAGTGTAACTAGATGGAATAATGGAGGTTCGGGTAGAATCCCTTACCATAAGTCCGAAGGTGACCTTCACTTGATCTTAATGTCCTAGATAATCAGTTAGATTAATTAAATAATATTCCCAAAACCTATTTTACCATAAAATTATTTATTATAACCTTATTATGATTATTTATGGACCTTTTCATCAGTTATATTGTTCAATGTTATCATTCGAGAGTGCTCATTTTCTTAGTTTTTATGAACGATTTGCTTGTATAAAGGAATGTAAGTTCATGTAAATTGGGAAAAAAATTTCATATGTGTAATTATATTATATTAATGAACATAAAAAATATAACATTTTTATATAATTCATTTTATTATATGTTACAAGGACGAATCATTAGCAAAAATGTTAATAATAATTTCCTGGATTTATTTGGTGGTTTTCAATTAAAGTGAACTAATTTTGTTTAAAAAATTAATATATTGTATAAAAAATGATTCCATAACATTAAATAAGATATAATACATATATATTAATCATTTTAAACCATAAAAATTATTTCATGAATAGACTTTTAGATGTTAATAGAAATTGAAAACTCATATTCCTTGAATGTGATAAATTAACACATCTTGAATAGTGTTTTCATTTTTAGTGTAAAAGGAAGGAGAAGTAGATATGATGCTTAATTATTCCATTATAATAACAAAATTATAGTATATGTTTGTTATTTTAGTTACCATGACATTCAGATGAGGGGATTTTATGATAGAAAAATAAAATAAAGATATTGAAAACAAAATAAAAGAAACAAAAAGAGGAATTTACCTCTTAAATTTATCCTATTTGAGACCCTCCTTACAGAAGTGGTTTTGGTATTTGGGTGAGAAAAATATATTTGAGACATGGGGTAGGGTATTAGGAAGATATTAGGGTTGAATTTGAAAAATCAACAAGTCTTGATAAGTGTGAGGAAGAGTGGCGGTGAGGGGTGGTATTTATAGTGAAGGAGAGGGGAGTTTTCTCAATATTTAATTCAATAGTTTCTTATTTTTCTCAAGAAAAGAAATAGTTATTATATTTGAAACTAAACATAGAAAAATGATAATTTTATTTCTAAAAAATGGTCACTTATATCATCTATGACTCAAGCACGACTCAAAAATTTATTTATTTACATATACCGTAAATTATAGTATTTTACTATTCACAAAAAGTCAAGTATTTAAGAAATATATTAAAAAATAACCCTAATTTTTTTCAATATATATAATCCAAAAATGAACTCCAATTTATTAAAATAATTTTCTAAATATTTGAAATATAATTTTTTAAATAAAATCACAGTTTACTCAAAATAAGACAGATTTAAAATTATAACTGATTTTATATCACTTTTTAAAATTAATTAAAGCCTTGAAAAATTATTTTATAACTATAATAAATAAAAATACTTATTAATTAATAAATTTTATGAAAATAAATTTTCTTTTAAATTACTAAATTACTCATAAAATTATAGTTAAATATTTATGACTTACTAAAATACCAACATTTAATTAATAATTTTTTAAATATTTATTTACTTATAATATGATATAATTATATCATATTATCACTTGTTATATGGGTAAATTTTATTTATACTTTTATCGGTGAGGTTACAATTCAATTTTCTGGTTTACTGTTTATATGGGTCTCATTACTATTCCAAAGGTCAACTTACTATTTCATTGGTATAGGTTCCTTAATTGCTAGAAACAATGCTTATTTCATTAATTCATCATTTATAAAGTTTTTATTGTGTTATATACGTGATATTATGGGATTATAATATATAACATAACTATAAGAAGGTAATTCCATTGATTAAACATTGGTTCATTACATTCTTCCCCCCTTTTGAAATTTCATCGTTGAAATTTTCGTTTTACATACTAAACTAAAAACCAGACTGGGTAGTTTTGCTTCATCACTTCCTTTGGTTCTCACGTTTCCTCATCATACATATGGTTCCACCATAGTACTTTGACCAGGTGATTTTTCTTCTTTCATATAAATTTATCTCTGCAATCCAAGATCTTTACTGGATTCTCCCTATAAGAATGACCATTCGCCAACTGTACCACCTATAAAGACGGTACTTGTGAAGGATTTGGTGTGTACTTATTTAAGAGGGATATATATAATACAACATGTACTTGAGATATGGTTGGTGGAAGTTCTAGTCGATAGTCCATAGCTCCAACAAGATTGAGGATCTCTAAGGGATCAATGTACCTAAGACTTGGCTTCCCATTCTTCCAAAATCTCAGTATCCTCTTCCATGGAGATATGCAGAGGAATTCCATGTCTCCAACCTTAAACTAAAAGTCCAATTTATGACTTTCTGTGCAGAACTTTTGTAATATTGGTCATTCTTTGATGTTCTTATAAATGGTTATCACCTACTCAACCTTTTCTTTGATCATTTGAGGTCTTATCATCTTATGTTCACCGACTTCATCCAAGCATGTTAGTGCTCTACATATTTTCCTAGAAGTGGATTTATATAAAGCCATTTGGATGATGGTGTGGAAACTGTTATTGTATGAGAACTCAACCAGAGGAAGATGTTGGTCTCTTCCTTCTTTAAAGTCCATATAACATTATTTCAACATGTCTTACAGTTTCTAAATAGTTTTCTCAGATTTCCCATCATTTTTAGGATCATAGGTCATACAGAAGTTCCACATAGTGCTTAGAGCATGTTATAAACATTTCTAGAACATTGTGTTGAATCTCATATCTCTGTCATATACAATAGATAATGTTAATCCATGAATCCTTACCACTTCATTGATGTATATCCATGTATGTTGATCTAGTGTGAAGTACTCATGAATTTCAATGAAGTGAACTCTCTTTGTAATATGGTCCACAATAACCCCTAAAACATTGTTTCCTAAGGATTTCATGGAAAGTCTAGTGAAAAATTCCATGGTGATGTTCTCCCACTTCCATGTTGGTATAGAGAAAGGATGTATCAAACCTTTATACTTTTTTCTTTCATCCTCCACTTTATGACATACCAAGCACTTTAATGTATATTCTGTGATCTCCTTTTTCATATTGTCCAACAAAAAGTTCTCTTAGATATCTAAATACATCTTTGTGATCCCTAGGTGAATATATAAGGTTGAGCTATTTTCATCATTCAAAATATATTTCATTATCTCTGGATTTGATAGTACACATATTCATCACCCAAATCATACAATTCCATCCTCATCGATCTTGAACTTAGAGTATTTCTCATTTCAGATATCTTCCACCCATTCTTCGAATTTCCACATCATTTATTTTAGAATAAATTAATTACTCCAAAAGGGATTTTTGAGAAATCCTTTGAGAAAATATTTATGATATTACTTCCTTAAATACTTCCATGCCCATCCTTTTTAAATCTAAAAATATTGCATCCTTCTCAATTCTTATCATCGATAAAGTTGTAGGATCCTTTCTACTTAGAGCATCTGACACCATATTTGCCTTACCAGGATGGTAGTGGATTGAGTTGTCATAATCCATGATATGCTCTATCCATCTTATTTGTCTCATATTAAACTCCTTCTATATGAATATATATTTGAGACTTTTGTGATCATTATATATGTCACACTTCTCCCCATAGAGATACTGCCACCAGAATTTCAATACAATGATCACAGCTACCAACTCCAAATCATGTGAAGGATAGGTTTTCATATTAACTTTCAACTGCCTTGAGGTGTTGGCTATCACTTTATTATTTTTCATCAATAAAAAACTGATTCCTTTCATTGAATAATTATTGTTTACCATAATGAGTTCTCCACTTTTTGAGAGTGAGAGTACCAGAATAATGATAAGATGATTTTTGAGATCGTTAATGTTTTCCACACATTCATGAGTCTAGAGAAACTTCAATAAATTATGTGTCATCTTGGTAATATGGTTTGAATATCCTGAGAATTTATCCAAAAATATTCAGTAATACCCAGCTAGAAAATGGAAGCTATGGATCTCCATTATAGATGTTGGCATGGGACACTCTTTAATTTCCTTTGTCTTGGAAGGGTCCATAGATATCCATTTTTGGTGATAACTTACCCCAAGAATGTTACATCCTCTATCCAAAACTCACATTTTATTTACTTTTCATATAGATACTCCCTTCACAAAGTCTTCATCACCGTATTCAAATACTCCTTGTGTTTCTCCTTTATATTGGAGTATATCAGAATGTGATCGATAAGGTATACCAAAAATTTGTCGAGTTAATCAATAAAGACACTCTTTATTAAATCCATGAAACTTTCTGGAGAATTAGTGAGCCTGAATGGCATCACTATGAACTCATAGTGACTATATGTCATTCAAAATTAATCCTTGGAAATATCTTCCTCCCTCGCATTTAATTGGTGATATCTCAATTGAAGGTCCACCTTAGAGAAATAATTGGTCCCACGTAGTGGATAAAACACATCGTCTATATAAGGAAGGGATATTTGTTTTTTATAATTATTTTTATTGATATCATGATAATCAATGTAGAGATGCATTGATCTATCCTTCTTGTAGACGAAGAGGACTGGAACACTCCATGGTGAAGAACTTAGGCATAATAAACCCTTATCCAAATTTACTTGTAACTGCTTCTTTTGTTCTTCCAACTCAACATTGGTCATTCTATAAGGATTTTTTGAAATAGGCATAGATCTAAGAAAAAGCACAATAGAGAACTCAACCTCTCAATCAGGAGGAAGACTAAGAATCTCTTTAGGGAACACATCTGTGTAATCCCCACGATGGGCATGTCTTCAACCATGATCAACTACTTTGTCTCAATCATTTTATTGAGATATTATTTCTCATAAAAAATTTATATCCATACTTGAGATCATGAGTCAAAAAGAGATTCATATACCTCCTTACACTTGTAAAAAATTTGAGCATTCATTGGGATGTGAATATTGATCTCTCTTTCTTGATAGTTGATATTGGATTTGAATAAATATAGCCAATCAATCCAAGAAACAGAATCTAACTCTACCAAAGTAAGTAAAATAAGATTTTTTTTAGGTTCATACCACAAACTTTAATCAGGGAGGAGTTATGTACATTGGATGAAATAATTTCCACATTAGTTGTTCTCATAGATAACTCAGTCTACAAATTTAGAAGTGTTTTTTAAATAGTTATACTAAACATTAAAGATATGAAATAACGCATATAACCCAAATCAAATAGTGTGTTCCCTGTACTTGAATTAATACCCAATGTACCTATCACCACATCGTTTTCTGCTCCACATTAGTAGTAGTGGAATCCTAATCCCTTCCTTGTTTTCTTTGTGGTTTTTGTTTATTACCTTTGAAAACCCTAGGCTTAGGGAATTGTTTTTCAAAAATTCCCATGCTCCTTACTATTGAAACTCTACACTACTAGCTGACAATTGATATGAACCTTCCTTTATTCTTCCACATTTGTATGAATTTTCATATCCCTTCAGATGTTCTTATCTATATGACCCATTATTCCATATTTGAATCATTTCATGGTTCCCTTTAGACAGTTCCTAGGATGCTTCTTTAGATAATTTTGAAATGTGGAATGTTTGGTCCTCTTTCCATCGAGGGATTTGTTTGCTAATACACTCATGTTGAACTTAGTTTTACTCTTTTTTTAACTTGTCCCATGAGACCACTTAGAGTCTATAATCTCCATGTCATCATTAAGGGAACAATAAATAATCTCCACATAGCTATAAAATTCTCAAATCTCTAACACATTTCATAGACTAAAATTTAGTCTGCTAAAGAGGAAATCCACCTTTCTTTTGATGTTCATGAAAAGTCTAAATTCATACCATGCAAGCTTTTTAATGTTAGCTTCATAAGCCATGGTAGACTCATATTCCTTCTACTTAAGTCTATGTAAATTTCATTCTCTCTTTAGATGGTGGTTTTGGGGGAAAGATTTATTTAAAAATAGTTTAACTAATTCCTCCCAATCCATGGAAAAACAATTTCTCCTTAGACATAATATTTTTTATCAGTTTTCACCACTAATTATCACCTCCATCAAAATGATAGACCTACAGTGCAATATTCTCTTCTTTTGAGCACTGGAGGATAGATAATATCATTTCCATTAAGTTAATCCATTGTTTTGTGAGGAGGGGGTCATAAGATCTAATAAACATGGTAGGCCTTTTTCATATGAATGATTGGATGGAAACTTTCAATATCATAGGATAAGGAGTGTGTTCCACATGATTCATGTTATTATTCATAACATGAGCCACATGAGAATGTATTGTATTGATGTTTTGAGCACATATTCCCATCATATTTGGAATTTCATTAGAGAAATTTCCACATTTCCTGTCACATTGGTTATTGGAATTTGTTCTTATATTTCATGCCATTAAATAAAAAAAGGTTCAATTAGGGGGAAGGAATACTTATCATTAAAGGAAACATTAAACATAAATGGATAAAATAATAAAGGAAAAGTATATCCTAATTTGTTACTACCTAGGTTTCAATCTAGGTTATCCATTATCTATTTGCTAACATATTTTCTTATGGGAATTTTTTGTTCCCTAAATAATGTTTCCTAATGTTCTTATATGTTTACCAAAGAATATCCCTAGTGAGTGTCAAACCAAGTGCGTAGTAAGGCACATTTTCATATACCAAGTTACACCGTGTCAGGCCTGGAATATCTTGTTGATGTTTTTATTCTTAGATAAATCTTCTCTTGAACCTTGTCTACTATTAGTATCCAGACTTGGATATATTTTCTGGCTAAACCACTTACTCCATACATACCAAAATTTAGGGATGTTTTTTTAGACTTAGTCTTATCCCTAAGGTTCTTACAAAATTTCTCTGTTCTCAGTCTCCAAAAATAACTAAACTTATCCTATGATACCAACTATAGAGACTCCAACAATATACACATATAATTACATGATTTTAAGTATAATTAGACATAAAATTACAAGCCATGGATCGTAAAGTCATGTTTCTTGGAAGACAGGGTACATACAACTATAAAAAGGTGACTAAAAAACATTTCTTTATTTAATATTCATAAAAAATCCTAACTTTCATAGTGATCGTACATATTCATAGGATAACTTGGGGATATCATAAATAAAGGGACAAGCTAAAAATTCCAATAAGGGGTCAAACATAAGAATAAATCTTATCACATGGGTTATAAAGCCTAATATAATGATATAAAAAGGCATAGAACATGACTAAATGTAACGAATAATAACATGTAGAACACAGGATCATATAATCATAGAATCATAGTAATGTGGTAGCACCATAGAACATGAATTTAGAACAAGCAATGGTTCATAGCACATTTAGAAGAATATTTCAAGGCTTATTGCACATATAAGAACATGAATCAAGGCTAACCACCAATACCGTTTCACATGAAGCACGAGTCAAGGCTAACCACCAAGACCGTTGCACAAAATGTATCGTGAGACTAAACATTACCCAATGCATTAGAGAAATATCTAGTATTACTCATCACAACATGTTCATTAATATGTCCTTGATATTAATAACCATACATAAGGAATAAAACATAAACATAAAACAAACCCATGGAAAGAAGTAGGTATCTTAATCATGTCATAAATCTTAATAAATGGGTGTAACATAAAAGATTCCATGAAATAAAGGAATTAAATCATACATGGAAATTAATAACATATAATAGGAATATATCATTAAATTTCATGTCATGTTTAATTTATAACATGTAAAATGATTATTTAAGAAACATTATAATTAAAACATTTTAGTGTGGCTTATGAAAAATATCAAAGATCATTTAAAATGGAAAGAGGAATAATATTTTATATAAAACCAGAAGTGAAACACAAATGTTTTAATTATAATATGAGTGGTTTCATAAAAATAATTGTAGCTTAAAATATTTTATATAGTTAACATGAAAATGGGTAAGAATTCAGGAAGTTCCCTTAAAACGACTTGCTTACCATGAACAATTGAGAAGGGAACCACTTAAAAAAATGTATATCCTTGAATAAAAAATATTAAAAGATCTTGATAAATAATTTTGGAAAATATAAACATAATTTATAATATATACATAAAAATAAAATAAATTTTCAATTGGGTAAATATATAAAGAGTAACCCGAAGGATTAATGGAGGTTTAGGTATAATCCCTTACCTTATGTCTTAATGTGTTCTTCTCATTATCTTAATGTCCAGGATAATCAAATTAGATTAAATAATTAATATATCAAAATCCAATATTAAATTTAATTGATTTATTATAACCTTATTAAGTTAAATTATGTCCCTTTTGATGAGTTATAGTGTTCAATTTTATCTTTTGCGAGTTCTTGTTTTCTTATTTTTCATGATCAGTTCGCTTATATGAAGGTATATAAGTTCGTGTATAATGGGAATTGTTTTATAGAAGAGTAATTATATTATATTAATGAACTTCATGAATCAAAAAATGTCTATATAATTCATTTGATTATAGGTGGTGAGGATGAATCATTAGATAAAATTTTAAACACAATTGCTTGGATAAATTTGGCATTTTTCCAATTACAACAAACACATTTTTGGTTATAAATTAATATCATGTATAAAAATGATTCCAGAACATTAAATAAGGTATAATATATAAATTTTAATCATGTTCAACCATAATAATGGTTTCCTGACTAGCCTTATATATGGTAATAGAAATTGAAAACACATCATCCTTGAATGTGACAAATTAACAAATCCCAAACGGTGTATTTATTTTGGGTATAAAAGGAGTGGAAAGGAAATATTTTGATGAACTGTTACATTGGAATAATTAAACTATATTATATTTAAGGTACTAGATTTATCATACCATTTATATGAGGGGAGGTGAGGAGAGAAGAAGAAAAGAATTATCATGAAAAGAAAGTAAAACAAACAGAAAGAGGAATTTACCTATTGAATTTACCCTCTTTGAGATCCTCCTTTGGGAAGATGTTTCTGTATTTTGGAGATAAAAAGATCTCCTGGACATGGGTAGGCACATAGGAAGAGATTTGACCAGAATTTGGGCAATTAAAAAGGCCTGATAAGTGTTAGGAGATGTGGTGGTGAGGGGTGGTATTTATATCAGAGGTGTGGGGTATTTCCTGAATATTTAATTCATTATTTTATTATTTTTCTAAAGAAAAGAAATAGTGATAATTCATGGGACTAAACACAGTAATGTGAGAATTGTTTTTGATAAAATTGTCACTTACATCATCCATGACTCAAGAATAACTCAAAAATTAATTTATAAACTGATACTGTAAATTACCGTATTTTACTATTCACCAAAAACTCGAGTATTTCAGAAAAATAAAAACATATTAACCCTAAAAAAATTTAATTTTTAGAATCGAAAAATGAACTCAATTTTATAAATATAATTCTATAAATATGAGAAATTTTTATTTTTATATAAAATAACAATTTACTTGAAAAAATATAGATTTAAAATTATAAATGATTTTATATCACTTTGAAAAATTAGCTAAGGTCTCAAAAAAAATTATATTTATAAGGCATTAAAATAATTATTTACGAATATATTTTATGAAAATAAATTTTCTTTTAATTTATTAAATTACTTAGAACATTGTAATTAAATATTTATGATGTACAAAAATACCAACACATATTTAATAATTTTTAAAATATTTATTTACATATACTATGATATAATTATATCATATTGTAACTTATAATATAGAGATATTTAATTTTTACTTTCATTGGTGAGTTTACTATTCTATTGGGTGGTTTACTATTCATAAGGTTCTCATTTCTATTCTAAAGTTCAAGTAACTATTTCATTGTTATAGGTTTTTTACCTTTTAGAAACTCTTCTCATTTAATTCAATCGTCATTTATAAATCTTGTATTGTGTTCTATATGTAATATTATCTGATTATACTATAATAAATAATTATATCAGGGGAATTAAATTTATTAAACATTATATCATTACAAACAAATAGAAGAACACTAAAGAATTACATGGTTCATGTAAATGTCATATATCCCTGGGATAACATTATAACCACTATGATAAAATGGTAATGAATATTACAAAAATCATCACACTCAAATAACTATATACAGGGGATTAAGGACCCATATATCATATACATATAATTATACTGATTATCTGGACAAACCACATATTCATAGAGGCATTCTTATGATAAACAAGTTCCACCAGCCTAGGAGATTCAATAATTCTCTTCCACTGACTAAAGAAACCTTCGAAATACAATTTCACCTTCTGTTTGACAATAAAAAACTAATGAACATGTGTTATTCCATGTTATCAGAACTATCATTATGATATTTTCTATAAAACACCAGAACAATGTCCTTCAGATAGATTCCATTCACAAATTATGATGACCTTAGAAACATCCAAAAAATTATTCTAAAAAAGAATCTTCTATAAATATATTTTTGGAAAACTCTTAAAAAACAAAATAGTGTTCATAAATCCCAAAAATATTCAACGTTAATATGAATTCAAGTATTATGACCTCCTTATGTTTTTGTTTATTTTCCCCTCCTTCTGATGCTTGCAGTGTTAACCATATCCTTTCCATTTAGGCAAGTCCAAATGAGGCATAGTGCATTCATTGATTTTCACAGACTAAAACCTTTATGAACATGCATATATGATTCTACTTTATACCCACCTTCTGATGTTTCAACATATTTTCTTCGATTATATTTTTTGTTAGTTGAATTTCAAGTCAATATATTTTTATATTACATGAAAAATAGGATTGAAAAAATATGAATTTCACTCTGACTGTCATAAAACAACATTTATCCTTATAACTATTTATTTAGTTCCTTTAATATTAATATTTAATATAAAACCCCTTAATGCTTCCATAACGACAACAAATTCTACATTGGTTTCTACAAGATCCATCCAAATGATAGTTTTCCTTCTGAAAGTGAATAAAAAATATCTCACTCTTCTGGGAATCCATGTCTCTATGAAAATATTGCATCCAAAAAACCCATTAGTATAACATTATCACTGAAACATAAAAATATAACTTCTAGAATTTTTAGATATCATATGATCCATTTTAGATCCAACCAATTAATCATTATGTGATTTTATTGCTAATTGCGTAAACCTCCCTTTAAAAATGAAATATCAAGTCATGTGAGAATCATTTTGTACATCAAAATTATGAAAGATAAATAAGATTTCACATTTTCCATGTTCTTTTCTTCTTCTTATAAAGATTTCTCCCATTCCTTTGTATGTTTAAAGTGTTTGATAAGTTGATTAAACATAGGCTTACATTCAGTCATTTTAAAACTGTAAATGACCTTATAAGTGTATTCCTTATAAGATAACACTAATTTTCTTTCATTCATTCACTTCATAATTTTCAACCCCATGATTTTATTTGAATTTTCAAGATCTTTAAGTTCCATACTTCCTGAAAACGTCCTCTTCAAAACATTAATTTGATGAATTTAAGGTCATTAAAAAACATTTCATCGATATATAAGACTATATGAATGAATTTTACCTAATTCCATTTCTGTTTATAGAAATGATTTTCAAAATTAAATTTACTGAAACATTACATCATTATGAAGGAATCAACTTTTGATTCCACTATCAAGGGCCTTTCCTCAGGATATATCGTATTCTCTTTAAGTTGGAAAATTTTTCTTATTATTTTAATAAACTTTAAAACTCATAGGCTAAACCATTTATATATCTTTCTTGAAATCATAATTAAGAAAGTTTGTTTTAACATCCACCATATCCATGTTCAAATTATCAAAATAAATAATTCTTAAGACTATCTAGATAATAGTGTGCTTTAAATCCTATGAGAAAACCTCTAAGAATTCAATTCCATCCTTATGTTTGAAACCTTTCACCACCTACATCCGTCACCTTTTTCATTATATGGAAAACCGTTTATTTAATAAAGAATATTTTCCTACTGGAAGGGCTTCTATATCCCATGTTTTTTAGAATTATGGAATTCATTTCCTACATCATTGCTAACTCACATTTTTATGAGTCAATAAGGATAGATACTTCTTCTAGACCTTCTAATTTTCCAGCATCTGATAAAATTATAATGATCATATCAACCCCAAACCTCTAAAATAATTCCCTATTTCTAGTTAATCTACTTTACTAAATTGTCTATTTCATAAAACGTGGTTCTAAACATTCTTTTAGAATTTTATCTCTTGGTACATTATTTTGTGTTTCAAAACCTTCACAACTCTAAGGGTTTCTTACTAAGCTTTCTCGATGTATTTTCTTTCAAGTAATATCATTTTACTCAACATGAACATAAATAGTTGATTTTTACTCAACTTATTTCTCTTATATGTTCTAATATTTTCATAGAAGATTATTATTGATGGAAACATTTGTACTTTGTATGATCTACTTCTTCTCATCATACCATAAATGATATCCAATATTCCCATAACTAAATATGAAAAGAAAACATTATTTGGTTTTATCCTATAAATTATCATTTTTATTGGTGTCAACATGAACATCTATTATAATTCCAAACTTTTTTAGATGGGTTTCATCTAGTATTATACTAGATAGAAGCTCTTCCAGTGGATATTGTCCCATAACTAAAGGTGTACATCTATTAATCAACTAGGGTATTGTGTTTATATCTTCATCCCAAATTCCATAGATATTTCAAAATCAAGTCTCATACACCAATCATTTTCATTAAAAGTATTGTTCATTTGTTCAACTAATACATATTGTTTTCAAGTTTAACGAACTATATTCTCAAGCCAAAGTTTTTACTTCTCGGACATGGATTCCAAATAGGTGTTCCCTAAGCCCGGTTGGCCACATGGCATAAACTGCATCTCCCCAAAAACTAGAGGCTACTAACAAGAAATGAGGGCCTAGCGTGTGTCTATGGGAAGAGTATTACCTCATTACCAGAGTGTAGCATAGCAGATAAATTTGATAGCAATAGAAGTTAGATAGTGGATGTAGTAATAGTAATCAAAATCCAAAGATGAACCAAATTGAAGTAGTAAATATATGAACAACTTATAATGATTTACAAAATATGATCATACATGTCATGTCTCTAGAAAACTGGGAATATGGATATAAGGAATAAGGCACAATATACTATACATAAGTAGCAAAAAGAAATCAAAAAAATATCATAGGCATCCTGAACTCCAACTCAGTCATCTACTACTAACTCCAACCTAAAAATAAAATAAATTAAGTGTATGAAATGATGTGATTCCCTTTGTAACCACCTACATATATGTAGTATGCCCGGGTACCAACGGTGTTCTAAATAGGTTACAAGATGATAACCAAGGAAACTGTGGCTCAAGGGTCTATAACTCAACTATAACTGATGTCTGACTATGGGTGTAAGATTTTAAAGAAAGGATAATTGTCCAATTCATTCCAAAATAATGAATCTAACTGATTCCAAGGAAAACATACAAGGTAAAACAATATAAGAAATGGCTAGGCCCAATGATGTAACCAGGGCACCTCATCTACGTAGAATCCATAGAGTATCCAAGGAGTGTATCCAGGGAATCCAATAGATTATATAGAAGGGATCCTATGGTGTAATACTAGGAATAAACTAACAGAAGAGGATCAGTTTCCAATGTGGGTCTCACAAAAGGAAATGGGCATCCTTGAATTTTAAATGCATCCATGAATTCTCAATTAACTCCTTAAGGAATACCATATCTAACCCAATTCTAACAACTCCTATAATAATCATGTGGTCAATATATAACTCACATTACAACTAATTCATTTATTTAAATAAGCCAAGTTTTGGAAATGTCATTTTATAATTTCATTTAGTTCAAGCCTTTCCATTAATTAGTGTGACAATGTTATCAAGGCTTGAAACATCTTACCAATTAATTAAATTCATAATAATTTAATAAGGTTCATCCCTCTACCTTCCACCATAAGTTTTAAATGGTTTTATAGCATCCAACCAAGTATTTATTTTCATTTTACTAGGTTATGTCATATACTTTGTGTACCTTACAATTACATTTAAGATTGATTTATCTATTTGAAGAACCTACATTATGAGGGTCAAGTGGAACTAACATAACCAATTAAGTAGTCAATTAGTCATGGAAGGCTTTCCATTAGTAGGTTCAATCCTAGGCACACCAGAATAGTGGTGCAGAAGAACATTCCAAGTAACTAAAACCCAAATATAGAAATCAACCAACTTAGGGTATACTATAGTGTGGGAGTAACCACCAATGGTAATTAGAATATCTTTAAAGGGTCTTATGACAAGGTTCTAATGACTATGATCAAGGAATATTAATTAAACAGGTGACTCTCGATGAAATCAGCATGCACACATGGAAATTTATATAATCAAGGAACTTGAGGGATGATTTATAGGGTACCTAACTCATACTCGTATGAATCTCCTCATCCAGTATCAGCCTCTAATTTAGCCTGGCTTGGAAGATAACTGAAAAATGGGTCAAAACCCTAAAAATTGGAAATATTATCATGCATCTAAATACCATAACTGATAGGAAGAATAAATAAGTAGATTAAAAAATTGATATCTTACTAGCATGGATCCCATGAGATGAACAATGATCAAACCAAACTCTAGACAAAAGATCAGGATTGATTCCTAAATTGGATTGAAGAGGCCCCAAAAGAAGAGAAAATGGTGTGTTGTCTATTTTAAATAAAGAATTGTGAAGAGGGGAGATTAAATTATATCACTTAAGGATGAAATTATAAAATCTACCAAATATGGCCTTCGCATGGTTTGGCCACGTGTTTTCTATACCTCGTGCCAACCATGAATAGTATTTTGTAGGAAGGGGAATCTACATGATTAGGTCGCATAGTTAGGGATACTACACACCAACTATTTGAATCACATCTGAATTTTTCCTATAGTTTTTAGCAAGGTTTTGTGGCCCCTGGGGCCGTGTTAGGAAAAACTGTGTGCCCCATCTCACCCCTTTATCCATCATTGCATGGTTAAAAATATGTGTGTAGCTTGGATCATATGGTTTCTATGAACAATAAGACTAATGTATTTTTTTAAACCATTTGGGGTTATGAGATACAAACAAGACATGGACACCCATGAAACCTCATCTAAGCCATGAGGAATCTATCTTAGGTACAAAATAAAGAATTATGAAAAATTAAAAAGGATACATGTTTGAGTGAAAAATTGGGTACTAATAGTCTTCCCCCTCCCTAAAGGAACTCATCCTCAAGTTCACTTTCTAAAGGATATGGAACACCATCTGAGGACAACTATGGAAATAGGGAACATACGTCAACCTCCCACTCCCAAGTCTTGTTATGAACATGGTCATACTTCCATAGAACCTATACTAGAGTGAAAAACTAGCCTCATAGATCCATTATTCTCCATTTAATGATGCTTATAGGATACTCCTCAACTGAATCATTAATATCTAGATCAACATCATTTGGATCGAAAGTATGATAAATGTCATCATGATACTAGAGAAGCTGTGAAATGTGGAAGACATTGTGCATGGAATGGTACCAATGAGATAGTAGAAATTGATAAGATATTGGCCTCACACTCTCTATAATCTCAAAGACCCCAAAAAAACATGTTCATAGCCTCAATTTCCTCCAAATCTGTCTATTTCCATTCCTAGGTGATGCCCATACAAAAACATGATCCCCAACCTTGAACTCAAGAGGTGGTCGGCAATGACTAGCATAAGATTAATGTCTATAATGAGTAGTATACATAAACTTTCTGATCAAATAAACCTGAATTAATGTCTCCTTTATGAGATTAGGTCCAATTTGGGATACCCCTCCTACCTCTAGCCAGCATATGGGTGAATGACACCACCTACCATTCAAGACCTCAAAAGGAGCCATCTAAATTGTCACCTGAAATATATTATTATATAAAAACTCAACATGAGGAATATTATTCTCCCAAGAATCACCGTAATCAAGGAATCATGTTTGGATCATGTCTTCTAGAACTTATATTATCTATTCCAACTGACAAATGGTCCGAGGGTGTAAGGTTGTGCTCATAAACACCTATGTACCCATAGTCTTCAGCTACCCTTACCGTAACCATGATGTGAAGTGAGAATCAATTTTAGAAATGATATTATGAGGGCCTTCATGAAGTCATATAATCTCATGGACATACAATATTCCAATTTAATCTAATAATAAAGTATTCTAGATAGGAAATAGGTGGCCTATATTTGTCACTCTGTCAATGGAAACCCATATAGTGTCATTTCTTCTAGACGACCTCTATAAACTGACTACAAATTCAATGGAAAAGTATTAACATTTCCATTATGATAATGGAAGAAGATTTAACAATCCTACAGCTATATGTTGATTTTCCTTAACCTATTGATTGGTGCAACACCAAATGATAAACCTTGCAATATGTCGTCATATATATCGATATGTCTTGGAGATACCTGGGTAAAATCTCCATTGAGAATAATGGGACTCTTACATAAACTCCTCTCTAAAATTTGTAGGAACTTAGACACATGAATCTATACAAGGTATATCATATATATCCACAAACTAATTGAATGGTGGGTCATCTCCTAAGATATACTCTTGTCGAACCAAGCCATTAGGATCTGAAAATTTCATGCTCTTCACCTTCTCAGGGAGGGGAGTGGTAACTATCAAGGATGGGGTATAAGACTACTTCTACCATTCATGATACTTCATATGTTCCTTAGAGAGGAGGACCATCGATTTCCATTCATCGTTGGCTTCCCAGACGACATGTTCTTGAGTTTTTTGAATTAGTGTATCTTGTACTGCATTGCATTTTCCAAGTGTATAAGAAATATCAAAATAGAATGAATGAATATATTTAATCCATATTCACTATATAATATTTATGTCACACTAAGTAAAGATATATTTTAGGATATTGTGTTATGTATACACCAAAAATCACTCACCCATCAGATAGTGCCTCCAGGAATGTAAGGCTTGAAAAATACTACTAACTTGAGGTCATGAGATGTGTAGTTTCTCTAATGATTCCTTAACTACTGAAAACCATATGTAATGACTCTATCCACCAGAATCATCACTCCTCATAGATCGATGCGGGATGCATCAGATAACATTTTATTTTCTAGGAAAGTATCTAGAAAAATCAGACTCATTGTCAAGACAAGTCACCCTTTCATCTTTTGATAGGTTTTCTCGCACTATTCTAACCATAGGAACATTACACCCTCCTTAGTAAGACCAGTAAGAGGTGAAACATGGTGTGATTAGTCTTTTATGAAACAAATATAATATTCATCCTTCCCTAAGAAACTCTATATATCAAACACATTCTTGGTCTACTCCCAAGAAACAATATCAGTAACCTTCTCTAGGTCAATAGAGACTACTGATTATGAGATAATATGAACCAAAAGGTGAAATATTTTTAAATAGAAATGTCCCTCAGAAATATTGGAATAAATTCAATGATCTCTCAGTGCACTCCAAGTGATATCAATGTCTTTAGCATGGTCTCTAGGAGTGTGAGAGTACACCATGATGGAGTCAAAAAATACAAAGAAAAAAGGATCCAGATAGGGGCGGAACACCCAATTCATTAGATCCATGAAAACGAAAAGTTCCTTCATTAAACTGAATGGTATAATAAGGTAATCATACAGATCATACCCACTATATAAGGTTGTATGAGGTATTCCTGGTAGCATTTCATTCACCTGATGATATCCCAGACTTAGGTTGCTCATAGAAAACACCCTATCTCCTAAGATCTGGTAAAAAAATCATATTTTTGAGGTAGTAGATTCCAGTTCTTGACTAGAAGATGGTTCAACCATCTGTAATCCAAGTATAGATAATGTATATCATCTTCTTTCATGTTGTAAATCAAGGATGAACCCAAATAGGAAGTGTTAGGTTGTATAAAACCATTGACCTATAGATCCTCTAACTACTGCTTGATCTCTTGGTTCTCAGTAGGTGCCACCATATATTTAGGAATGGACACTGGAGATAATTTTGGAATGATTTCAATCCTAAAATATACCTTTCACTCAAGAGCTAAGCTAGGGAAATTTTAGGAAAAAACATCCCAGAAAAGATCTACTACTGATGGGAATTCAACCTGATGTAAAATCCAATCCTCTAGGAAGAGATAGCCAATCTAGGTAGTCACTCCACCTAGGACATGATACTGTGTTCCATATTTACAAGCGTGGACATCCCACTCACCCTTATGTAGATAAATACTACCCTATGGTGAAGTAAATGACACCCTACAATGATAGTATTCTAAAAATGTGTGACACAAAACCAACCAATCCTTCCTAAGAATGAAATCAAAAACCCAAATCTCTAGAACAAAGATGTCCCACAATAAATAGTTACTTACTACCTCATGGGGAAGTCCCGACATTTTCATATTCCCTCTGACCTTAGTACCAATGGTGTATCTAGGGTCATTACACCACAATAATACTGTATTTCTAGCCTGATACTTTCCATGATAGAAATAGGGGTAAATGAGTGTGAATCAGCTGTATCCAAAAAAAGTAAATATAATAATGGAGGCCACTATAATAATACATTGTACTGTATAAGTTAATCCACCCTAGTCCTTGGGTATTGGTTGTAGTGTAGGTAACTGACATGGTCTATGACCCTATGCAACAGTTGGACTACCATGATCATGACCAATCGGTTGGTGCTACTAATAATTTGATGTTTATAACATATTACCATGACTACCTCCTAGTATTGTCCTACCAGTTCTAATCCAACACCCAACCTAGCGTGGTGTAAAAGAACCTACTCTTGATGGTGGAGCTAGTGAGGATCATATTCCACTAAAATCTAATGGAAATTTCCAAAATATTATCTAAAGGTTCCCTATATGACCACAATATTGGCACTCCAAAGGGTCTCTATCACCCTGAGTCTTCAGGCTCCCCTATCATTCACACTAATGACGCACCATAGAGCTACAATTTTGGGAACTTTGGATAACACTACCTTGATGAGAAACCTTGAGTGATCATTTCCTACAATGAGAAGATTCACAAGACTACTGCAATACTGATATTCTATGACCTGTATTGTTTCCTTCCCTCAGGTTGCGCTCTGTGATAAGGGAATTATTGACTATTTTAGAGAAGGTAAGTAGGATAAATAAATTCACCTTAGTATGGATGGCATATTGAAGCCCATCCTCAAATCATCTAGCACATATAAACTCATCACTAGTTAGAAGCGGTGTAAATCTCTATAACTCAGTGAAACACATCCAATACTCCATAACTAGCATATAACCCTACTCGATATGC
The DNA here is from genome assembly GCA_963277665.1 of Viscum album. Taxonomy (NCBI): domain Eukaryota; kingdom Viridiplantae; phylum Streptophyta; class Magnoliopsida; order Santalales; family Viscaceae; genus Viscum; species Viscum album. Next base: position 1,756,261,592 of record OY728120.1, on the reverse strand, counting down.
ATGAACTCTCTAGATTGGTCATATGTCATCATATTAAGAAATAATTATTCATAGAAAGCATTCTAGAAGTTATCTCCTATCGTGACCTGATGGAGACCCGCCTAGGTAATCACATCCTACCAGAACATGGCTGAATCCCACAACATTAAGTAGAAATCATGACCCTCTACTCTATTGGGATCTCTAAATGATAAATGATAGACAATGTGGCCTCTAGAAATGACTTACTAGCCCATGTAACACCATCTCCTATAAAGGTAGGAGTATTTTTCTGCTGTAACATATGGTTTATATTATCCATCATTGGTGTAGGAAATTTAGAACCATTCATTGACTACATCGAACATAGGAAACTATAACGAAGATGAGAATTAGTTCCCAACTAAGGAATAACAAGTGCTGCCTCATGTGGGACTCTTGTTAGAAACAATGGTAGTATAGGGCCCTAAAAATCTAGATTATGTTCTTTACCACACTCTTGGCACATGACACATGAATATCATGGTGGCATTGGACTATAAATTCAATGTGAACTCCTCAAAAAAATCATTAGGTGGATAAATAAAAACACTAAAGGAATTATAAATAAAGGGAACACCCTACTTACCATGGTATATTACCCTAAAAACCCACCTATAAGTCTTGGATTTGTTATGTGATCAAGTATATATAAAAGGGGTTCCATTAGATAAAGGGTAACTATACCTTGCCTCGTCATTTACTATAAACCATTCAATTTCATAAGTTAACATTCACTTTTACGTTTGAATTAGCTTATATTTTATATCAATATTCATTCAAAATTATTTGTCTATCCCATTAAATCATGTCCCACACACCGTATCACTGAGATCAACACCCATTTAAATCCTAATTCTAATGGATTGAATTTGTAAATTTCTCATTCCAACTTATGAGGGCCCATGCACATCATTAACTGAAAATGGGAAATCACTTAGTCATAACCAAGATAAGTATAAGCATAATATGTAAACAAATATTAGTCAACAATAACATGAATATCAAGCAATCAATGAAATAAAATGCACATATATGACATGGAAATATTCATGGAATTTGAATTATAGGTTCCTATAATGATTCATGTAGAAATTATCCATTTTCCCATATCATTGAGCCAAGTATAAAATAATAACTCAATCAGAATAATAATAATGAAAATCACACAACATGTATTTCACCCTAAAGTGAAACCATGTCAACTGTAATAGGAAACAACAAAACAAAAATTATAATTCATGAAACATATCATTTTCCCCAAACATGGGTTAGTTATTCCAATTCAAGGATTATAAATATGTTCTAATAATTAATAATATATAGTATAGTATCTTAAAATAGTAAAGATTGAAAATAACTTCACTGATAATTTTTCGTGATTTCCTGGAGCTAGATGCCACTTATGTGTGCCCTAAACCCGATTGTCCACATGGCCTCAAGCACATCTCCCCAGATGCCATGGGAAGATGACTAAATGTGAGGGACTATGATGTTTCTGTGGGAAGAATATTCCCTCATTAATTGATTATATCACAATGGAAAAATATGATAACAACATAAGGTAAATAATATAAGAGGTAAAAGTAATCAAAATCAAGAGTAGAAATAAACTGAAGTAATAAATAACTGAAAAACTAAAATTGATATACTAAATATGATGATACATGTCATGTATCAGGAAAACTGGAAATCATGGATACAAGGAAGAAGGGATAACATAATATACAAAAGTAGAAAAAAGTAATCCCAAAACTATCCAAAGAATCATGAGCTCTTGCTCTATCATCTCCTACCAACTCCATCCTAAGCTAGAAAACAATAAAGTGTTCAAAGTGATACACATCCCTTTGTCAAAACCTAAATACATGTATTCTTCCTCAGTACCAATGGTGGAACAGATAGTGTGGGAGATAAATATTAGTAATCCACATCCAATTGTGTCTATAACATATTTTCCCTATAATAAAAAATAAAACAGTTTACAAGAATGAATATATAAAAATAAATCAGTACAGTAATATAAAATCCCAATTACCTGCTTCATCCCTTAGCTAGATTTTGAACATGTAATCAGTTAATTAATTAATTAGTTTTGGTTTATTTTGATAAGTCACATTCGGTATTACTAGTACTAACATTCTAACATAGTGAAGGGTCCATGTTCTATAAGGAATCCATGTTGTTTTTTATAATTAATAGGTTCCACAGAGATAAACAAGGAAACCTTGGCCACAAGGGTCGCCAACTCAGTTGTAACTGTAGCCTGTCTATAGGGATAAGATTGTAATCCTAGGACCGTCATCCATGGAATTCCATAATAATTAATCTAACTAAGCCTATGGAAAACATAAAAGATAAAACTGGATAAGTAGTGGTTATTCCCTAGGATGTAACAAAGGAACCTTATGTCCATAGTAGTTATACTGGATCCAAGGAGTATATCAAAGGAATCCTATAAATGATATATAAGGGGTTGTGAGATTTCATACCATGAATACACTAATATATGTGCAGTGAGTTCCACAGTGGGTCTCAACCAAGGAAACTGACATCATTAAATCACAATGGAATCTCTAAGTGCTCAAGGAATTCCATCATGAGTCCAAAATCTAACTTCAGTCTATCTATTCCTATAATAATTTTAAGGTCCATATAAAACGTACCTTACAACTCATTCATTTATTTAATTAAGACAACTAATGGTAATGTCATTTAATAATTTCATTTGGTTTAATCCTTTCCATTAATTAGTGTGATAATGCTATCTATTCTTACAAATTATTACCAATGAATTTAATTCATAATCATCTAAAAAGGTCATCTCACTACCTTCCAACATAAGTGGAAAGTTGTGCTACGATAAGAAACCAAGCACACATTCATATTTAACAACTGAGTATAATTTCAAATTACATTTAATATCGTTATATAAATTTTAATCACTTTCCATAGGAGGGTCAAGTGGTACTAACATAACCAATTCTATATTTAATTAATCATGGAAGGATAACCATTAACAAAGTCAATCTTAGGGACTCTTTAACAGTGGCTTAGATTAATAAGACAAAGCATTAAATCCTAAATTTGTAAATCCCCATACATGGGGTAGATGACGATGTGGGTATAATCACCAATAGTAAATCATATATCTAAAAAGGTTCTTAAAAATAGTTCTAACAACTATAAGTAAGTCATATTAATTAAAAAGGTGACTCTCCATGAAATTGGCATGCACCAACAGAAAATTATAAAATAATAGAACATGAGGGATGAGTTATGGACCACCTACCACATACTCATATTACTCTCCTCATCTAGTATTAGCTACTAATTTGGAAAATTTTAGAAGATATCTAAAAAATGAATTAATTCCCAAAAAATAGGGTATCTGAATCTAAATCTAAATATAATCATTTTTTGAATGAATAATGATGAAATGTTAGAAAAATATTGAGATCTTACTGACGTAGATCTAAAAACATGAAAGGTGATTGAATTGGACTCTAAACAGACACTCCAGATCAATTCCTACAATATGTTTGAAGAGGATCCAAAAGAGGAGAAAAGGGAGGGTTGTCCACAATAAATAAACAATATGGAAGAGGGTCATATAATTAGATCTCTTAAGGTAAAATGGTAAAATCCACCAAATTTGGACATCTCATGGTTTGGAGGAACCTTTTTCCAAACTATGCACTAACCATGCAAGGTATACTAAATAAAGGGGAACCTTCATGGTTAGCCCACATAGTTAAGGAAATAGTGAACCAACCATGTGAATAACATCTATAATTTTTCTACAGTTTTTATCACATCAATTCATCCCCCAACGCACATTTGGGGAAAACTATGTGCCCTATGTTACCCCATTGTCCAACCCTGTACCTGTAAAACTAACCATGTGTCATAGCTCCCACGATTTCCACTAACCACGTGGCCAGTGTTTTTTTAAAACTAACCAGGGTTCCATGCTCCAAAGAAGACTTGGACACCAACAAAACCACCCCTAACACATGTGGCGAACATATTAGGTCAAAAACAAATAATTATGGTAAATTAAAAAGGATCCATATTTGAGTGAAAACTGGGTTTTTCATAACTCTCTTCTTATGAAAAAATTATGGATGTTGTGTATTGGGTATTCACTGCCATTGTCTATTATAAGGCATTTTTACTTCTGATATCACTCCATTTTATCTAAATCTTTCCAATAAATAAATTCCTAAAAATAATTATAATTATTATTTAGTAATTATACCTAGATCATTTAATTATAATCATTAATATAAGTCAAAAAGTACAATGATATTCCATTAGAATTCATAGGGGTGGGTCCCCAAATATCAAAATGCACATGTTCCAACTTCAAATTTCATTGTTTTCATCCCACCAAATTGAAGGACCCCTTCTTCAATTTCCCATGCATATAACTCACCCAAATTTTGAAATCAATGTGATTTAGTTTATGTACACCCTTTTCTAAAATAAATTTTATATTCCTATCAATGAGATGTCCATATATATAGTTCCATTCTTCTAGAGTATATAATGAAGACCTAATAATAATTTCAACTAAATCATTAATTCTTTTCATGTATAGGGATCCATTCTTCATCCCATGAAAAATTTCCAGGGATATTTTGGTTATATTTCATACTCTATCAAATAAATTGATTTTAAAACCCAAATCATCTTGTATTCCAACTGATATTAGGTCCTCTTGGAGACCAAGAATGTTTTTGACATATTTTAGATTCAAAACACTTATATTCATTCTTTTATGTTCACATTTTTTTCAACTATTTCTAGAGCATTATCATCATCTGTATATACTATTCTTGAGCTTCCAGATACATAGTCAACCATACATCCCAACATACAAGTAGAATGAAAAAGGAACCTCCGAAAAAAAAATTATCTCATTCCATTGCAATGAAAGAAGTTGTGCTTCAGAAGTTGATTATTTACCTATAGATTCTTATTTATTTTTATATCTTAATATATACCTTGTTTCCAAAAGTCCACCAAGTTGGGCCTTGACCATATGATCTACTTTGACTTCTTCTTTGGTACTTATCATTTGATGACTTCTTCTAGTTTTCCTTTTATTGAAGTGATTTTCCATATCTATTATCATTAAGAGCACCACCAGTGGGTACATATATTTTTTCCCCTCAATTCCTCTTTAAGAATCAAATACTAAATTTCATTAAATTGAAGATCTATCTTTTCAATTAGGTTAATATTTTCACCCTGTAATCCCAACTTTTCAAAATTGAAGAGATAAGATGCAACTCCCACACATCATCAGTGATTGTAAACTTTATATATTTTAGCTACCCTTGAATCAATATGAAATGATTCACAGGGTCTTCTTCTAGTCTTCCTTTTGATATTCTCATGTTGAATAATCCTCACATCCTAAAGACTTCAGGGATAGTTATTGGTTTCTCAAAAATTTCAACAAATTCCTTCATAACTTCCATATTTATTTTCTTCTAACAAATATTAAAAGCTAAAATTGGGGAATGAGACATTCTTATCAAGTATATATCCTTCTTATAAAATCTCATCTATTAAAATTTCTCTATATTCCCAAGAAATTATAAATAAAAAGAATCATCAAGACATTTCTATTATAGAATATCATATAACTTCATCTTATAAAAGACAAAATTTCCCCCATTTATTATGTCAATATGGATCATTCCTTATTATAACAACATTCAATATACATCTTTCTATGTGTGTGTGTGTCTAACTAAAAATAATTTGCTACCACTTGTTAGGAAATAAGTTGATTCAAAATAACATTCTTAGTAATGCCAATGTAGAAGGATGTACCTCTATTTTATTCTTCTGATTATATTCACAGCTTCCCATATATTCTATTTTAGGAACATAGAGTCTAGGGATATTGTGAATATAATTAAAAGAATTAATTGAAAGGTTGTTATTAAAAAATATTAAATACATTAAATTTCTTATAAATAAAGTTATTTTCCAATAGAATCAGTGGAAAATATTCTTTTCTTCATTGGTTATTAGTGAAGAAGTTCATGGAGGGATCTACAAGGGTTATTGGAATTGATTGACAATAGTGATGGGTTTGTTATTGGTTCTTCTAGTGATGATGTAGTTAGTGGTGATGAGTGAATACGGTCATAATTAATGGAATGTGACATGATTGTCCCATTCATTTCAAGGATTAAGGTATATCCTTAGGCTCCTTAACCTTATTTTGCAAAATAAATTTTGAAAAAAAATAATTCATGTCACTCACGTAACCTATCTATCATTTTGGTGTCCCATTTGTGTTATTTTATAGGAATTTTTATAAAATGTATTACATTTTTTTGTCTGTAAGTTCTCGATCAATCTTCAAGTATGTCATTATAAAAATATAAAAATATATTTGTATAGAGTCAAAAAATTTGATTATTTTTTATTCTTATTTATAAGAAATAATTGACTAAAATTATCATTTATAATTAAAGTTGAAATAACCACACAACTTATATAATTAGTTTACACTGGTCTATATAGAAAATGTTCAGTAGAAGTTATAGGTGGTTTTTAATACTTCCTTACTTTTACTGATTCCATCAACAGATATGGATATGTATACTAGATGAGGTATAAATCATATTTATTTTTGATATTAAAGAATGTAAAAGTATAGTAGAGAATCACCTTGTTTAGAATAAAATTGTCTAATAAAAATAATGTGATGAATATCAATGCCATGAAATCATAAATTATTTAAAAGTGTACCTGATTATTGAAAAATATTGAAGGGATATACAACAATTATTAGACGTATCATAAGTTATTAAATGCCACATGCTAGGAACAACCATTATATAATACATAAACCATGTGTAAAAATGAACATAAAGAAAAATTATACCTTACCCAAAATATAGTCGCTGGAATAATACTCATCTTATGTTCATGAAGAAGACCACATGAGAGGTATAAAAACACATTTCTAATCTTTAGGTATCCATGCATTTTTCATGAATCACTCTTTTTATGAGTGGGATTCTACAGACCACCTTGGCATGCCAATGCCTCTCTAGATAGTGCTGAAGAAGACAGAGCTATGAGATAAGTGAGTTTCATTTGAAGGTAAGTCAATAATGCATGGACCCACCGTCGTATGTGAGTAGGATTTATAAATCACCTGGGGTGTCCTCCTCAGGTGCTCACTCATTTTCAAATGATACATAATTCATGAGTAAATGCCATGTCTAGTTCATTTTTCTTGTTTAAAAAAAGAATTTAACTCCCATAAATATCATCTAATAAAATTGATCAATTAATGATATCCAACATAGTATACTATTGAATAATAATTTTTATCATTTAGATTGCATAAAAATAGGATGTATATCATACCTTATGATATCACTCAATGTGATATCATCTAATAATACAATATGATTGAGAGAGGTAGTGACGTAACCAAACCTTGTCATATCCATAAATCACAGTTTATGATTGAAATAGAATTTTCATGAAATCTCATTTCAATTATTTATGATATACCAAAATCATAATATAAAATGTAACAATATGTATCACATGTATAAATTGATTTATGGTAGATTCCCTTACAAATCCCACTTTCATTAAAGAATGAAATACTTACAAACCATATAACATTATATCATATCATATGAGTTGACTTGTGAAATCATATAAAAAATTATATTTTTCAAAAACACATTTCGATTGAAATAATCAACATCCCCATGTATACATTATTGCAATACTTCATGAATGAAGGAACCAAGCATGTATATGAATCATGAAATAATGTAATTTTCCATTCAAAACACAAAATATACCATTAATAACCTGATTTGGTTTGGAGATGTGTGATTCATTCCAAGGATCTCAAGAAAATTATTTAAGTATGAAAATGAATCGAAAATGGTACCTTTATGGTACACTAAAATCAAGGTGATATCTACTCTTCTCCAAATCATTGAAGCTGAATGATACCAAAATAGATGCCTTATATATTGTCCAAACATGTAACATATATCCACGTATTTTTTATTTAATTATTGGATTCTAACGTAGAAAATCAAAGTTCTTAGGTTTCTTATAGGATCTCCATAAGATCAAATGATTGATCCCTGAACTTGGTTCAATATGTTCATCATCTTTCTTTCCTGAGAACCCTGAGAGAAGGGATGAGAGGATAGGAGAAACTATAAATTTTTAAAAAAAGTATCCCTTACTCTTAATGGATTAAAATGATCTTAAATAGTTATATTTAACTTTCCAATATTTCCCTAAATCACTTCAAAATGTTAAACCCCATAAAACTACATAAAATGAGCAAATAAGTAAGTAAACATGTCATGCATGTCTGAAGGATTTTTATCATCCAATAGTGATGAAATTAAATGTCATGTGGCAAAATAAGAACCATTAATTCATCTCATTTCACCCATATTCATTTGAGAAAAGATGAATGGTGTTGTTCTCATATGAGAGAAAATAATTTTACATTTTGAAATTATAATTAAATAAAATGTGAATATCATGAAAATATATTCAATTTTATAAATGTTAAGTATAATATTATAATTGAATTAATTTTATTATGATCATTCACTTGTATTCTGATTGGACCCTAGTATATGGGTCCCACTTCATCCTGTACTCTAACTCATCTGAATTGGTGGAGGTGATTTATACACTTTTTGTGTGACCCTCTAGAAACCCATCTTGATAGTCGTGGGTCCAACTAATAGACCAAGATTCGTATTTATCAACACATCATTTACCATAATGAGATGTAGAGAATTTAAAGATATGACTACCTCATATGAAATATTACAATATAATATAATCTATTTTCTTAATATATGCATATAGTAGGTTTAATCTCATGTGTCATTGACATATATTCCTCAATCCCATTATTTAATTATCTGAAAATGAACTCGTCAAAAAAATTCCATGCCTATATACCAGTCAAATAGTTCCATTTCCATCAATGGTACTTAGACATCAACTTCCATTAGACTAACAAGGAATAAATCCCATTTTGACATATTCATTAGTGTCATATTACTCATGATGCACCCAACATTTCTTTCATCACCTCAATATTATGTCATAACAATCTTTTTCATTAAATCAAAGTATATAACTAATAAAATACATTAATAATAATCTAAAGAATAAGTACCAGTACACACATTCATTGATAAGAATATACAATGACACATAAAACATATGGATCTCATATAAGTAGGTTGATTTTTATAACCTATACTCTTGCATATTACTGATGAAAAACCTCATGAGAAGAAGTCTCAACGTCTTGTGAGACTCCTACCCTGATATCATATATCCTATATTTCCATCAAGAAGATTTCAACTGAACATTGAATATATATTGATGAATATAATAATTTCAATTCAAAGTTCTCATCAGCAATGATAATTTTTAGGAACATTTTATTGGAAATATACTTTATTTACTTTATAAAATTAAATGTCATATAGAAGAATGATCATCATGTGAAAATAAATAAATTGAATATTAATAACTTTTTAATATGAAGAAAATAAAATGTAAAAATTCAATTGATTATAGGGAACCAAATCTAATAGTGAACACTCATCCAAAACCCTTTGGGTTAAATCTAAAACACATTTATTGCAGCTCTTGGAATAAATTCAATCCAAATTTTTTCAACCCCATTATGATAGTATGGGATTTTTTTCAATAATATAATGAATATCTAGATCCATAAATGTAAGAAAATATTGAACTATATCAATGAATCAATGCTAATCAATCTCTATATATTTCTACCATGATCTCCATCAAACACATGTGTCTTTATACAAGTTTCTATGAGTCTCACCACATGCTACTTTGCATTATCATATATTTTCTTTGCACATGACATCAAGTAACCATGAAACATTTATTATGCCTATACAGTATAGCTGAATCTCGTATTATTGATACTATGAGTACAAACTATCCAATTTTATGAATACATTACATGAAATTCACCTTTATGAATGGGCACGTCACATACCCCTTATCTGAATAGATAATAACATCATATACACTCCTTAGTATGTCTTAATCGAGGGTTTGTATGTCATAATCATCATACGGTATGAAAATTATCATCTTGTTTGAGCTCCAATTAATGACATGATCAGAAAAATACCCAACCACACCCCGATTATCTAATCCTCATTGCTATTATAATAAATGAATCAAATTATAAAGGATCTTATTCTATGTATCTCACCAAACGCGGGTAGTTTTGACTAAAAATATTATCCATTAACCCCTATTATTCCAAATACATGGTGTATGAAACCCTATATGGTATACTTAGTGGGTCATCTGGTGCATAAAAACACTATTTAAGCCTCATGAGCATATTTTTTATCTCCATAAAATAATTGTAATCACACTTATCATAACATTTCGTTATAACCAATAATATTCCATGATGATAATTGGTTATGGATAACTCAAAGTCAAACTTTTAGAGATCAATTGACATTTCATTTCACTCAATTTATATTAACATAAACATATTTTTGGATAATGTAAGAAAATGATTAGGTTTTATTTTCCTTTTTCTATGATACATTGTTTATTCATAAAATATTTAATAATATTTAACAAAAACCTCTCTAGGCACTCATCTAACATATCATTTAAGATATAATTCTAGATAAACCACATGTTTGTCTCACGTTGTAGGGTTTTGATAACTCATTAAATTTATATGTTATTCCTTCCACATCTCTATGTTACCATTTAATAAAACCCTCCCACTATACTCTTTAGCAAACAATATCTCAGATAAAATCAAGTTTAAATAATGGTTATATTTAGGAATCATATTCCTAATGTTAAAATCCTTGAACATATTAAAACTGCTTAACTCCACACCATCAAATTTTATGTCATTAACTTATGTTGTCTACCTATAACTCTTAAGTACATTATCATAAGTCTTGTAACCATTTTCATTAAACTTTTCCCATGAATTCTTTAATAAATGATGTAACTATTTACACTATCACTTAACAACACATTATAAACAACTTTATGATAAAGTGACATTCACTTTTTTGAAATCCCAAAATGAAACTCTTTAAATTTATCTTTACCACCATTCCAAAAAAACTATTTTATTATATTATGTATATTTAAATTTTTATTTTTACTATAATAATACTCCAAGAAATAGTGATACGCTTTCTCATAGTAACCAAATATTACTCTTTACAATACTGTTTAATGTTGTCTATACCAAACTCATTAAAATGTTTAGTGTAAATCACATCAATTTTTTATTATTATAATCATTAATTTGTCAACTTTTAACATTAATATGTTCAAACATAATTTAACTATCCAATTAGACACCATATTCTCTTTATAATATCAGGATAACATAAAAAACTCATTTTTATTAGTTAATACCTCTTATTTTATTTTACTATGAATATTTAAAAAATAAATTATTTTTCCTATATTTTTTGTGTTATTATATCTGTTTGGTGAATTTTTATTTAAAACAACAACATTATTTTTAAATATTCCACTAATGGCTCTTGGTAACACCTTACCAAATTTTTTAATAAACATGTAAAAATAATACTTTATCAATATAAAATATTTATATCCTTATCACCTTTAGAAAACATGTTATATAACACAATGAATCATCAACCATGTACATTATCCCAAATTTTCCCTAAAAACACTTTTTCAGAAAATATATTTTATTATGATATAAATGAAATGAGATAACCATACAAATATTTTATTTATATTAATTTGGTCCTAATATATTTCTTTTGTGTAAAATATTTTATTTAGAATCTTTTTTCTTTGTCTTCGGAATGAAAACTACATGATATATAAATTATGACCTTGATTTTTGAAATTTTTTATATATGAAACACTTATAAAACATAAAATTGGGATCATATATCCTTAAAAACAGATCAATAGATTTCAATAACATTAATACCTTCAATGGAAATTTTATGGAGTTTTGAAAACACCTTTATGTATCTCAAACCATTCCATCCTAAGGAATCATTACACTTTTTTCTTGATTTTCCTTTAGGTTTTAATAACCTTGAATGGATACTTGGAGAAACATTTTTAGTCTCTTAAATCAACATCTATTTTTATGGATTTAAATTTTACTCACATTTATTATTTATACAAGACCCCAACATGTACATAACATTCCCATTTATTCTATTCTCAACTCTTGAAAATATCAGGTAAAAGTTTCTTTAATTAATTCATATTCTCAAAATATTTTCATAGATGAAAATATACTAGAATACTTAATCCGAATAAGATTTATAGGAAATATTCAGTCTCTCAAAGTCATTATCATACTTATTCTTTTTTATATTCATTTACATACCCAATCAAATTGAGTTTATGAGTCTATAATTCCTTTCTTCATTTAACATTTAATGCCTTTGAAACCCTATATTAATCTCCCTATACTTATGATAATATTTTAGATTCACCAATAGACTAATTTCAAGACTTAGTTACTGAAGAATGTTTTTCTCTATTTCAAAGAATATCTCTACATAAGAACACTTCTTAACACATCAGTTATATAAGTTTATTACATTATGATTATCCTTCATATAGGACTGATATAAAATATAATTTTAATGATGATTATGTTATCTATCTATAATAGAATCTTTTATTAGATGAATTTCAATATTCAAAAACATTTAATAAGAAATTTAATTAAATGGGATCCAACTAAAATTGTGATATATTTTAAATTCAGCATATCCACTAGTGGGCCAGGAACTATATTTTACTAAATAATTATACATCTTTGGAGTTTCTCTCAACAAAAATCTCAGTAGTTAGGGAATCAACCCAATCATACCATAAATGATTAAGCTTTGGAATTTCCCACTATATTCTTATGATAAGGGATGATAGGAGAGGAAAACGTATAAATTCCTATAAATTTCCCCCCTTATTATTCATTTCTTAAAAAATTTCTTAAATAGTTAGTATTATCTTTCCAAAAATTCCCTTCAGTCTATGGATAATTAAAACCACTTGGAGTAGTAAAAAATTATGTAAATAACTTTTTAAACCTATTGGGAATGTCATGAACATTTTCATCACCCATTGGTGACATAATTAAATTTCACATGATGAACCAAATCTATTGACTAATATTTCCCCCCTATGACTATTTAACAAAACATAAATAGTTTGTTGTTCATTCAAAAAATAATAATATTTAGTTTTCACTATATAATTAAAGAACTTCAGAATATCTTTAGAAATAAATTAATTTGACTTTATTCTATACTAGAATAATATAATTGAATTAATTAACTTGGAATCATTCACATGGATTCTCAATTGTCCCCTACACATGGGTTCCACTTCTTCTCAAACATGAATTAATCTAAATTAGTGGAGCTGATAGATACACTTTGTGTGTGTCCCTCTAGTACCACATCTCGATAGAAGTGATTACAAGTAATTTAAAATGAGTGGTATCTAGAAACTCATCGTAGAACATATATTGATAAGTAAAATTAATATTCATGACTACCTCCTATGAATGATTACAGTGTAATATAATCCATTTATGATGATATCTCCTCCATTTAGGTTCCATTCCATATGTCATCATCATATATTCCTAAATATATTTATTTTTCTTTAAAAATGAACTCATTGATAAAATTCCATTGTTATGTAATTATTAGATTATTCTATTCATGTAAAAGGTATAAATAAATCTACATTCATTATACTTAGAAGGGAAAATTCCTCTCGTGATTTATTCATTAATATTATATCACTCATTTTGCACCCGACTTATCCTACCTCTCTATGAGAATATGTTATTAGGATTTTCATCAATACATAAAATTACATGAATCCTGATATGAATTAATAATAATATAATTTCTATGGCTAAATAAAGACATTAATATATAGGAATATCCAATAACACATAAAATATGTTTAATTTATATAGGTTGTTCAATAATTCTAATCATGTATCTTGAATATTACCAAAGAAAAACTTTTTGAGAAGAAGTCTTAAATGTATTATAAGCCCCCTACCCATGATTTCTTCTATTATATGTTTCCATTCAAATGATTTCATTCATCCCTAGAACAAATATTCATGAATATCATCATTCCACTTCCTGGCTACCATAATATTTTGGAATGACTATGACCTTTCAATGTGATAGACAATCTAAGGAAATTATCACAATAAAAGTCTTGTAGAATAATGATCATCAGGTTATATGATATTTATTAAATATTCAACACTTTTCCATATATAAGTAATAAAATGTACACTATTAGTTGGTTCTATGGAACCAAATCCAACAGATTCGCACATACACTAGAGCCAACATCTAACTATCCAACAAGTTAGCATTAGATGAAAATCATTCTCCTACTAAATATGACTACAACTAAAGGACATACCATGTATTGTTGGTTGTTCAACTTATATTAAACACATCTCTCTATGAAAACCCCTTAGTAAATGTTATCACTGAGTATATACCATTTATTTTCTTTCATAACTGATATAATTGATAATAACAAAGTATAAATATCCTCAAATTATGGTCAAACATTACTATCTGGTTTCAAATCCAAAATCTTTAACAAAACAATGTTAAACCATTTTATTAAACTACATCAGAAGCCACAATGTACTCAGTCTATATAGTTAAATAAGCCACTTGTTGTAAAATATGTTTCTATTGAATTTTAAATTATAAAAACTGTGTTCTTAGATCAAACTAATCTAATATAAGAATAGTTTATTATCCCATTGAGAACAAGTATTCACATTTCTTCAACAACCAGGTACTCATCTAGATTTACCTTCTTAAGAACTATCATATAGTTCTGACTTTTAGCCTTTATAGTTTCATGGATTTGATTTATATTTTATCAATATTAATTAAACATAAGTATATATCATGAAATGTGAGATGTATTTTAGATGTAATTTTTGGAATATGGATTCTATTCATCACATTTACCTCTTTTGGTGTCTGATGATGTGTTTCCATGGAAAGATTTATACCATGTGACACTAAAACCAATCCCCTATAAGTTTGTTATATACTATATGTATTCAGTATCTTGTCAATATATATACTATTAATTGAAATATGAAATCCAAAGGATCCACCTACGTAGATATTCTTCCATAGAACTAGTTTGTTACTTTATGTTATTTTTGAAGAAATTATATTCAAACTTATTAGCAAGACAAATCATTTATTTTCCATTTGTTACCAAACATATTTTTTTATGAAAACAATAACTCTCCCATTATCTCTAATAGAAACCTTGAAACCATTAATTGTAATAAAATATTATATGATCATTACTCCTTCTTGAATCTATAAATAGATCCTAGAAAGTTTCATTCATTTCTTGGTATTTTTTAGTGTCACCAGCCCTTATAATAGAATTGTATAGACATATTCCATAAGTTTTTCTCCAAGTAAGGTGGTATTAATATCTAATGACCAATATAATTATCATATAAATTTTTTATTATAATAAAAAATAAAATTGATTGAAGAATTAATACTTTTCATAACTAATAAATCCTTATTGGTGCCACACTTGTACTATCCATGTAAAGTTTCTCATGAATACCCACCAACAGATTTACATAAATTAGAGAAACTACCAAAATACAAAACTATATATGGGTATATAGAGTCCATTTATAATTCATATGAACTTTTCAATCATAGAATGTTGAAACTTACAGATCCTTTTAGGGATCAATATGGATACTGAATAATATATCACATGTATAAGTGAATATAAATAAACCTTTATAGTTTCAACTTTACTACAAAGTATATGACTATAAAAAGTTATTAACACTATTAATTGTGGTGTTTAGTGTTCCCATACCATATTATATTCATCTTAAGCCTAAATTTCCTTAAATTTAATATTTCTCTCACTATTTCCAAATATATTTTAATCCTTCATAAGTATAATTGGAATTAGCCAATATTTTTCTTTCTTCAAGATGTAATTATCCATAGTAGCTATAGGATAACTAAATTCCATGAAAATTGGTATTCCATTGAAATATGTTTATAGTTAAAACTATCTTTAAAATAATTCTCCCCATAAACACCTATGGTTTTAACATAATTTACTCCAATTATTTGATAACATATACTATATTCATCAGTCAATATTTTTGGCATGTTATTACTTTTTATAATGTTATTTTCTATACATATCCTGAAATAATATGGAAGACATTCAACATATTAAATAATCCTCATATAATTACCTTTTACTTCCATAACCACTATAATGAGTATAAGGTAGTGTGAGTTTAGGAAAACCTTCACTCTAAATTCAACTGATTGGTGAATAATTGGTTATGATATAATCTAGGAAAACCCAGCTAGAGGATATTATATAATATTACCAAGTGAATTAATTACATCCATTTTACTTTCCTAAAATATCATAAAATAATCCCATGAAGTACATAAATTTACCTCCATATTATCCCTATAATATTTCTTATAGTCAATCCGAATTAACTGTTATTGATTTGGAAGTTGCCTTCACTTATTAAGGTTTATTTGTATAAAATTTATTTAGTATATCTACAATACCTAAGGTTTTCATATCCAAGGAGTCTAAAAACACTTATGAGTATATATTATACAACTAATTATAGGTTTAGTTGAATAAATACTTATATTACCATAACAAGTCATAATGTATATCATCATTCATTCATGATATTAGATATCCTTGATTGAATTGTTACATCAATTATTAAGTATGAAGTTCCCAAAAACATCCATTTCAAAATAAATAATGTCTCATTTTTTTATCTAGATACTGATATAAATTTTTTTTATAGCACTAAATTAAAAACCATGTTTTAAATGAATTAATCAACTAGTTAAGCTAAAGTTGTGTGATTCTTACTATTAACAAAAGAATCACCCTTTTATAGCTATTGGTAGAATTCTATATACTTAATGTGATGTATTTAAACATACATACTTCTTTAATTTCAATAAAATTATGCATTTAATACCAAATAAGTAATACATAAATATCTCACAAAATGATTAATATACTTGAATTAGAATCTAAAAATTTATTTATCTTTAACCAATTTTAGTTCCTATTCAAATGACTTCCCCTGAAAAATAAGAATAAAATAACATCTTGTTCACCACCTGATCTCTCAATATGTTTTCCCTTTGAAATAATTTATAAAACATAATTGACACCGAAATACACATGGTATTTTAAACATTATCTTTCACTTTTCTCATTATAAGGTGTGAGGAACCATCTTCCCACCAATTCATTTATACTCGGTGAAGTATAGCCAAAATATTCCTTAGTGGATTCTTTATAATATTCATCTAGAAATTATTGATAAATATGAAGATCTTTGGTATTAAGGATAATAATATGATATTA
Source organism: Viscum album (assembly GCA_963277665.1). Lineage (NCBI taxonomy): Eukaryota > Viridiplantae > Streptophyta > Magnoliopsida > Santalales > Viscaceae > Viscum > Viscum album. The sequence goes on along the minus strand of OY728120.1, from coordinate 1,756,244,017 downwards.
ATAGATAAATTATTATCTATATTCAAGAATAAATTTTTTGGCATTTCTAGGATCTTGTTTTCCCATTTACACTAAAATAGCGTATTAATAGCCCCATTTATCATAAACCAATCCTTCTCCTTTTCATGATCCAGAATAAAATTTACCATGATGTGTAAATACATGTAACTCATTTAGGATTCATTAAAATCATAACTTTTCAAATGAGGTGGTTGATTTGGAATAGGGGACTCTATATCATAATGAAAATGTTTCGGTAATAGTATTGTGTGTAAATGATTTTACCACTCTTTAATGTTTATGATGTTATAAACATGGTATTTGTCTATAAATTATCATACTAGTCCCATAATGTTAGTTTTATTTTCTACATAAAATTAAAGAATATTTTAGTACATTATCTTGATTAAAAAACTTGACCTAATAAATTTAATTTATTAGTCTTTCACTATTTTATCAGATCACAGTGGCCATATCCATTGGATATAAAACATCTTGTCACATGGATATTCTACTCCTAAGGATCCATATTTTTCTTCTCATAGTCCAAATGGGGATCTTGTAAAAATTACTCAAATATATTTTGGTAAGAATAATGTTTTATCTTCATTAAGTAACAACTCCTTGTATGCTAAGTGGACTCAGATATCTTAAAATCTAAAATATATATTTCCTTAAATTATGCCTCAAATTTTTTCCATGTCTCATAAAGGTGATTAATCACATATTCCAACTAAATTAAGTCAACCTGAAACATTAATTTGAAATCCCTAATAAAATAAAGTGTCTTGATGAGGTTTAGTACAAACACTTTGATTTGTGATTGAATTATAAATCAAGTAATTTAAAGTAATATATGAATTAATATTTCATTGAAGATTTTTTATTTCTTATGAGTAAATCTTTATTTTACCCTTTTATAGTCATGTTAATATTATATGGGATTTAATTAATTAATTAACCAAGTCATGATAAAATAATTTATGAATAATATGTTTATATATCTTTCAATATTAAATTTGGTTATTTTTATCATTCTTATTATTATGTGATCACACTTGAAACATTAAAAAAGTATACCTAGAAACATTCATTACACATTTATTCATTATAATATCTGAATTCTTGTTAGTTACATTATGTGATCATATATATCCCACATAAAATGAATAATTAACCATGAAAATAAAATGAATAAATAATGTAATAATCCTGAGTTTCTATATTTTGGTTAATCCATCGCAAGGATAATAGATCAAACATGACTATAGGGGATAATATTGAGTTATCTCTCGACTCACATTGCAGTTCCCATTAAAAATATTGTGTATTCAGTTGTTTTGTTTTATATTGGATCTCGACTCAAAATGTGTCATCACAAATGTCCTTTAGGAGAAAATGAGTTTACTTAGTGGTTAAACATTCACAAATGCCACTCCTCGTCCACTATAAAATGGAACTCACACCACCTCACTTCCAAAAACCTCTCAAGGACCTTGACTCAGCTGATACTTGCCCAAATATCCTATCAAATAACCACCCTTCATCCTATAATCCTCAGTTTGGTCCAAAATCTAACCAAGTAAGCCCTTTGTTTCAAACCAAAAGGAGTTACCCAAAGAAGAGGTGATATCCATTCACATGAAGTTTTGTTTTATTTAATTATACACACCCTAAATTATTTATATATAAATATTATATAGTAACCTTAGTATCCTAAATATACTAATACTTTATTATGTTAAGGTTTCTACCAGAATTCACACACTCTTCCCTCAAATGAGATATAAAATCCTCATTCATGTGTAAGGCAGGCTACCGCCTCGTGAACCGATGTTGTTAGTTCTTCTATTGCCACCTTTCATGGTTGGTAATAATGATTGATATAATTTTTTATATGATATTTAATATATTTATGATATATTTAATTCTTTAATTATTATATAACATGTACCTTTGTGCTTTCCATTTTTCGTGAATACGATAACAACGTTTGTGGACGTGTGGAAAACCACCTCCTCAAAGCGATGTGATTCGTTCACACATTACATAGAATTCATAAATGATGGTTTTAATATGAATATGTGATATATAATAAATAATAATAATTTAATGATAATAAATACATATATACACATATATAATTTACTTATCTTTCTTTAAAAAATATGACAACAAAATGAAAACATCATTTATGCATATGTACGGCTTACCGTCCCCATTAACTGTGTAATTCATTTCTTATTTATATATATTTTATATTATAAGAAATAAATAAATATTAAATATTTATTATATTTATATCATGTTTTAAATTCTATTATTAAGGAAATCGTCATCTAAGAAAAGGTACCAAGAATGAAAAGTTAAATCATGAACAAAAAAACAAAGTGGTTATTACCCAGAATGTAAGATAAACATATAAATGTTAATAAATAAGTAATAAAAATTCATAATTAGATCATATATTGAATTATATATATGAAAAAGTTATTTTTTATACATATAATAAACTTATATTTATTATAAATGTTGTTTGAAAAAGTATGATGAGAGTCAAGACATATGGTAAGGGGATTTCTAGTCTCACTTTTATTTTTAAGGGACTTATGATGCATTCAACACTAATTTATTTTGTATGGTGTATATACATCCATTGAATTTATTTTATTTTTATTATCCTAAAATTTAATGGTACTGACATATCAATTTGATAATCTCTATTTTATGTGTTTTTGTGGTTCAAAAGTTCCCAAATCGGTAAGGTAATTTTGTCTCAACTTTCTTTCTTTGAGAAACAAGTTTCATTATGCACCTATATGATTTTTTGAGTTGTATATACTGCCTTTTGACAATTTATATCATGATTATCATTATTTTTATGTTATTTTAAGCTTAATGTAATTTTATTATTTCATGGGGACTTTTATTCAGTGTTACTAAAGTTGTAAGAATTTATTACTACATTATCATCATTTTTCAGGATGGTTTACGATTGTGCTTCCATTATTGAAATATTTTGGTAATTAAGTTATTTAAGATTTTTTTTAACAAAATATGACCTTGTTTCTCTATTTTTTCAGAAGACTATTTGATTCAAAAACTATTTTTTCAAAAAAAAATTCAAAAAAATTTTCAAAAATGTTTTCAAAAATATTTTAAAATGACATTTGGAGATCATTTTCAGTGAAAAAGGATTTTCAATTTTCTAGGTTTTTAAAAGATTCCTTTATATGTTTTAAAAGCTATTTTGAAATAAAATGGTTTTCAAAAATGTTTTCTGTTTTGAAAATAATTTTTCAATGGAGAACAAAGAATTTAATAAACAAATGTTTTTAATAGGTATTTCAAATTCATTTTCCATATATGATGACATTAATGGATGTTAATCATGCCTTTTGAGGATATGAAAAAAGTTTACCATTCATATACTTTCTCTATATGATTAATGATTTGATTGAATTATTCTTAGGAAACCCATTTCTCTTTCATATGTTATATGTTTATGAAACCCATTTCACTTTTAGGGGTTATATTTTTATAAACTGTCTTTCTATTCCATGGGTTTTATTCTTATGAAACTTAATTATTTTCACAGTTTATGCATTGATTAAATGATTATGAAACCTGTCTCTTTTCCACAGGTTATTATATGATGACATGTTTATTATACTCATTTCATTTCATTGGTTGTGATAGGGTTTTTTATTATCTGGTGGAACACATATGTATGATTTCATTATGATATGGGTAGGACCCATATCTACCTCCAATTCATTTGGTAAAGATTTATATCTCATGACATAGAAATGATTGGAACCTAGAGTGAACTCAGATCAGTAAAGGACTTTTTCTCCTAGGATGGTCTTGGGAGTGAACCTTGACAACTAAGATTTCATGGGAGTTAACAATGACTAAATTGATTTTTTTGGGAGTGAACCCATTCAAATAATATGACCTTTCCATTGGTCCTTGACTACTATGGAAATAATTTTTATATGCATGCGGGTCTGCCATAATTCCATGTTTTGTTCCTATGTTATGCTTTCATTGATTATGATCTTGATTCCCTTTTCATTCCTTTATAATGAACTGCCAATATTTATGCCATGAATCTAGATAATGATCTTTGATATTCATGGTATGTTATTTAGGGTATGATCATTTAATGTTATGATCATGTTCTCGTACCCTTATTATTAGGATTATGCTTACATATATCCCTCTTTTACCCATATTAAGAATCTCATCTCACTCATTTTTATGTTTCTTTTCCTTAAGTTATGAAGATATATATTTGGTATGATGTGTCTAATGAGGGTTATATTCCTATATAACCTAGTGGGAGATAACATATCTCAAATATATATCGGTTCTTATGTCACTAAGACTATAAAGTCACTGAAATAATAATTTCTTTGGGCATCTGTTTATTTAATTTATTAAATGTTTCCTAAAAGTAATGTAATCTCTATGAATGAGTACTGAAGGTCACTATAGTTGGTATTAGAAAATAAATTAGTTACCATTTGGAAACTATGATGAGAAAAACATATTTAAAACCCTAAGGACATGTCTAAGGATAATTCTAAGGATGAAGAAAAGTATAGGAAAATGTCCTAGAATTTTTTTATATGATAGAGAGAGAGGATTCTTATCAATACATCTTAGTCTGGATACTACAATTGCATGTTGATCTAGTATAGATTTATATAGGTAAAACAACCCTAAAAACATCAAACTTACCTAGACATGATCAGGAACTGGTGCATAACAACTGGCTTTTCTATACATATAGTTTTACCCTCCTAGGGGATTTGATTTGATAATTCATAAACTCTTCACGAACCATTGGGTAGGATTTTAATATAAGTTCCTATTATTACCCTAGGATAAACCTATGGTGTCCTATTTTAAACAGGGTGCCATAATTTTGGCATCCCATATGTTATTTTTATGATTATATGGTTTCCCACGTTTATGATTGTTTCTTACAATATTATTTTTTGTTTTATTCAGTGGTTAGAACCCAAAGGAACCACATTAATTCTTATTGAGATGGAAAATTAAAATATTGTTCTATTAAAATGCACAAATTTCTCAATCTATGAATCATGATGAACTTCCAAATGTGAAAAGAAGGGAACAGTGATCTCTTGAATCATTTATGGGGAAATTTTCACCTTCTTTCAGTGGGTCTTCTGATCCACCTATTGCTAAAAAATGGACCAGTACCACATAAAAGATATATTCAATTCTTCATTTTTATAATATGAAAAATGATTTTTTTTCTATTTATTTTTTAGAAGGTGAAGCGAACCAGTGGTTAAATATAATCAGGAATACAAGCCATAAATATGAAATTAAACCCATAGACTAGGATGAATTTAAGTACTTTTCTTCATTAATTATCTTCCTCGTGTTCTTCATTTGAAAAGGTAGAAGGAGTTTCTAAATTTATATCAAATGAATGATGAATCTATTGGTACCTATAAATACAATTTTAAAATACTTGTGATTTACACTTTAAGAATTATCATCCAACATAAAAGTAAGGTTGACTAATTATTCTGTGGTTTAAAGCTTGGTCATGGAAGGGAATTAACCATAAATTGATTTATTAGCTATGAAGATATTATTCATTTTTTATTCAAGGTTTAAATATATATTGTAGTTTTGTATCAATCTCATTGTTTTGACATCAAAAGTATTATGGAGTTCAAAGGAAAATGTAAAGACCATGAAGAAAAGAAGTTGATATTTCCATTATGATCTAAGTGTGGGAAAAGAATAGATTAAATTTCCATAAGGTCTATAATAAATATTTTAAGTGTGGAAGGGAAGGTCATCATAAATTTTATTACTGAAGTGATGGGAAGAAGTTATCTGACATTTTGAATAGTGAAAATCTACATTGAATGTACCTCCCTTGCTTCAGTTCTATAATTGTAAAGATAATGTGTATTATTCTAACTAGTGAAAACCCAAAAGGATAATGATGATAATAATTGTCAACAACCTCTTAAGCTAAGGGACAAGGGAAAGTCTCATGAAATCACTATTTTTGAATAAGGGTATGACAACGTTGTGGTGAAAGGTACATATACTATCCACTTTAGAACTGATAATTGATTATTTGATTCAAGATCTACCCACTTCATATCTAAATAATTTTAGAGAGGTATTATGATACAACAAAAATGATAAGATTTAGAATTAGTAGTGAAAACCTCTAATGGTATGATGACTATATCTCAATTCTATGATTCCTCTCCAGTTGATGTTTATGGGAATGTTCTTCACCTAAATCTTTTCAATATTCCTCTCGTTGAATTTTATGTTATCATAGGCATGTATTGGCTTTCTCAATTGAAATACCACATCAATTTTCAAGGAAGAAAAGTTATTTTTGATATTACAAACCAACCTATGATCCGTTATCAATTTGACAATAAGTATGAACATTCTATGGAAACCAAATCTTGTATATGGGTCTTAATATTCATTCTGAATGGTTTTCTATTTAAAATGGTTGGAGAGAAACTCAAAATCGAATATATTCCTATTGTTAGAGAATTTATGGGTTTATTTCATAAAAATGTTTCCTAGAATTCTTCTAAAATGTGATATGGAGTTATCAATTTAACTCATATCTAGTTCCACACCAATTTATAACACTCCCTATAGAATCGACCTGATTGAGTTGTAATAATTGAAGAGGAATCTCCAAGAAAACATTGACAAGGGATTCATTCCACCAAGTCTGTCACCTTGGGGCACACATATTCATTTCTTAAAAATAAATATGGATCACTGATACTCTCCATTGATTATCAGGAGTTAAACAAGATCATGACCAAGAACAAGTATCTCATTCCCCATATTGATGACTTGTTTGATCAATAATGTGGAGCTCAATGCTTTTAAATTATTGACCATAACTCTGGATATCATCAATTAAGGGTAAATAAGTAGGATATACCCATAATGGAATTCCATACAAGGTATAGTCACTATGAATATATATTGATGCCGTTTTTTTACTCATTCCCCTAATATCATCATCGAATTGATAAATATATTCTTTAGATATTACCTTGATTAGTTTCAGGTAGTATTTATATATGATATTATTAACTAATAAAAGAAAAATTAAGAGCATTAAAACCACTTCAAAATGGTACTACAGACACTATGGGAGGAGAAACTATATGAAAAATTAACGAGGTGTGAATTTTCTTACAAAAGGTTTCATTTTTGGTTCATATAATCTCATGAGAGGGTATAGTAGTAGACCCGTATAAGGAGAAGGCTATTTAATATTGTATATGACTAACCATGGTGATAGAGATCTATATTTTTCTTCTTTTATCTAGATATTATCAATGGTTTGTAGAACATTTATCATGACTATAAAACCCTCTATCCATGTTAACTCGGAAGGGTTATAATTTCCTATGGATAGATGAATGTGAGGAAAATTTCAAGGAACTAAAGATAAGTTTAGTCATCACACGTGTTCTTACATTACCATATAGTGGATAAGGATATGTAATATATAGTGATGAATAAAATAAGGTATTTTGGTTTGTTATTATGTATAATAAAATGGTTATATCCATTGCCTCGTGAAAATTGAAGATTCATGGGAAAAATTACCCAAAACATGATTTGGAGTTAGCTGCATAATTTTATCATTAAAGATAGGGAGGAATTATCTTTAGAGACAAAATTTTTATATATTTACCAACCATAAAAGTTTAATATATATATTGATAGAGAAGGAGTTGAATATTATTCATAGAATATGGTTAGAGATGATAATGTATTATTATTCTTCAATACATTACCACACTGGGAAAGTGAACAATGTGGTTGATGCTTTGAGCTATATGGGTCTTGTTAGCTTGTCCATGATGAGGATCAAAACATATCCAATATTTTTTTATTTGTAAAGGATCGACATGGAAATACTAAAGGAAGGGGAAAATATTATCAAGATCAATTGAATGCTCAACACTCTATCTAAGTGAAGGTTAAACAAGAGAATAAAGAATATGTAGAGATGAAAAATAAGGTTAGAAATGTTCCTGATTTTAAACTAGATTAGGATGGAATGATATAGTTTTTGGAACAATTTATATTTTTCATCCATACCAGATTTGAAGAAGTAAATATTAGAGGAATATCATACTTATTAATTCTCTATTCATTATGGAATTATAAATATGTATAGAGACTTGAATGAATAATTTTTGTGGGGTGGCATGAAGAAAGATATCATAGAGTTTTAATCTCAGTGCATGGTATGCTAGTAAGATAATCCTGAAATAAAAAATTTATAAGTGGATGTTGGATCCATTACCCACACCAGAATGGAAATGGGAGAAACTAACTATTTATTTTTTTCATTAAACTCCATAAAACCTCCAAATGGGATAATTATATATGGGTTGTAGTTGATCACCTTACAAAGTTATAATGCTTTATCTCTATCAGAGAATACTTCTCTCTAGATCTGCATTCTAGGATATACATTAAGGATGTGGTAAGGTTTAATGGAATAACGAATTCCATCATATCTGATTGGGATTCATGGTTTACCTCAATGTTCTTGTAAACACTTTATTAATCCCTTGATACATAATTTAGTTTCAAAACTTCTTATCATCCTTAGATGGATGGTCAATCTGAAATAACAATTCATACTCTATAGCATATATTGAGATCATTTTCATCAAATTTCCAAGGGGGTGTGATAAAAACCTTCCTATGGAAAAGTTATATTACAAAAATATCTTCCACTCAAGCATTCAGATGGATCCTCATGAATACCTATATGTAATGAAATGTAGAGCTCTAATGTTCTCGAATAAAGTAGTATAAAGAAAGATATTAGAACTTGTGATAGCTAATGAAATTTTTTGAATGTTTAGAACCATTCGGAATCATATCAAGGTCGCTCAGAGTTGGTAGAAACGTTATGTTTATAACCTCATATGTGATCTATAATTTGATGTTGGTGATATGGTTTTTCTATTAATATATCCCTAGAGGAAGATTATTAGATTTCTCAAGAAATGGAATCTAAGCCATAGCTAAATCATTACCTTTTAAATTATTCAATGTATCAAGGAAATAAAATATTACTTGAATATTACACCAATACTCTCTCTATTGAATGATTTTTTTCATTGATCTCAACTATGTAAGTCCATACCTTACCCTTCACAAGTACATAAATAATAAATCATATTTCTTGAGCAGGATATATCATACAGGGAACAACTAATTGAAAATATGGATTATACATAGAATGTTATGTGGAATAGTACCACTCACCTAGTAACATTTTCTTATAGAAATAACTAGCTATAGGAATCTACAAGGGAACTTGAGGTGTTGGTGAGGTATAATTATCCTAATTTTTTATAATAGAATGATAAATTTCGAGGGCAAAATTCATTTTAAGGGGGATAGAATGTAACACCTTGAGTTTTTATGAACATTTTTTATCGAATTAATTAAATTTATTTCATTTATTTTGTTACATTCTACACCAAGATAAAATTTCACTTTATGATACACCATGAAAATATTGTGAAATACACAACATTGTCTTAACATGTGTTACATTCCACAATGAGACACTACGAAACAACATTTTTTTTATAATTATGTAAACAATACTATTAGAATGTATTCATTATACATATTAATATGAATAATAATAACTAATTTTAAAATATTATTCATAATTTTTTTATAAAAATGAAACTTATTAATAATAAAATATACAATTCTTAGAAATGTATTTTCGTTTTGAAAAATAATGGTTTTCTCAAAAGAACAAAATGTTTTGTCCTTATATGAAAAACAAAATCAAATTAATTTTTGAAAGATTTAGAAATTTAATTTTATTAAAGAAACTTTATTTTTGAATCCATTGTTTAAAAATTGTCTTAGTGTTAATTATTTTTATTTTTTAAAATATTTAATTTTTGTATGAATAGAGAAAAATACTGAATTTTAATTGAAAATTTCTTTTTTATATTATTTACTTATATAGTTAAATTATATTTTATTTTGGTTTTAAAGTATAAATAGGAAAATTATACATCAATAAATCCAATTTAGTTCATTATAACCAATATCAAATTGATTGTTGTTATAAAAACATTTGAGACTTTTGAGATTTTTCACTTTAAAAACATGGTGTCTTGTCCCACCCACGAGATTAATTTTTGACTAATTTATAACACTAATTTGAATATAATTTTGAAAAATGTATTCAATATTTTGAATCATAATAATTATTAATTTCTAATAAGGTCAACATATTTTTTTACCTAATCAATTAGATAAAGAAATTAAAATTAATTACAGAGATTAAGGTAAAATGAGTTTACTTAGTGGTTGAACATTAATATTTAAAGGCTAAAGAACTAGAAACATGTACAATACCCATTGTATGTCCATATATCCAATATATCCTCCATTTTACCTAATATATAATATTATTTGAGGAATAATATGTAATCCATACTTCCAAATACTTTTTTCATTTTTATATTTACAAAAAAATGTCACTCCTCCTCCACTATAAAATGGAACTCACCCCCCACCCCCTACTTTTTAACCCCAATAATTACATTTGGTTCATAAAAATCCATCCTTAATATACTATGAAATTCTATAACTACATAATAGAGGCCTCACTTTGGGAATAAATCCAACCAGGAATCCCTTTGGTGAAAACCAAAATGATTTACCCAAAGAAGAGGTAACATCATTTCACAAGAAATTATGTTTTATTTTTTTCAACACCCCCTAAATTATTATTATGTAAACATTATATAAATAATAATTTTAATAATATACAAATATGATTTTTTATGGATTTTACCTTCATTTATAAACACATCAATCAAATGGGATACACAATCATTATTCTTGTGTACAACGGACTACTGCCTCACTAACTGATGTCATTCAGGGTTCCGTTACCACCTTTCAAGGTAGATATTAATGATTTAAATAATGGTTTTATATTATATATATGATATTTTTTATGTCTTTTTTCTTTTTAATTATTATATAACACATACCTTTATTCCTTCCATTTTGTGGTAATACGACAACATCCTTTGTGGTCGTGTGGACTATTGCCTCCTCCAAGCGATGTGATTCATTCACACATTACATGGTATGTATAAAGGATGGTTTTAATATAAATATGGAATATATAATAATTAATAATGATACTAGAATTATAATATATATATATATATGATTTACTTTTATTTCTTACAAAAATACGACAAAAAAATAAAAATATCACACATGTGTACGTATGGCCAACCGTCGCCATGGAAAGGGTAATTCATTCACAATATCGATTATTTCAGGTTATTATAAATAAATTAATACTGAATATATAATATATTTATTTCATGTTTTACATTATTTAAATAATTAAATCATGGTATATTTAATTGGACTAAGAACGTATAGTCAAAAGTTATATGAAAAACAAAGTGGTTTTTACCAAAAACATAACATTATCATGGAATTGTTAATAAATATGTAATATATAGTCATAAGTAAATAATATATTGAATTATAAAAAGGAATATTCTTTTATTTTATATTTATAATAAAGTTATATTTAATATATAAAATTTTTTAATTGTTATGACGAGAGTCCAGACATAAGGTACGGGGATTTCTAGTCTTACTTTTATTTCTACAAGACTCATGCCATATTCACCACTCGTTTCTTTTGTGTGGTGTATATAATACCCATGAATTTATTCTCATATTATTATATTTATATTTATGGTTATTTAAATATCCATTTTATGATCTCTAATTCATGGGGTTTATGGTTAAAAAGTTACAAAATCAGTAAGGTTATTTTTTCTCAATTTTTCATTCTTTGAGACACATGTTTTGTTATGAAAATATATTCATTTATGAGGTATATATACTACCATTTTACATGTTATATTCAGAATATACTTATTTTAATTATATATAAAGCTTTATTTATTCTATTTATTTCAAAGTAATATTGATTCAAAGTTACCAAAGTGATATTATTTTATTATTTCAGTCTCATCGTTTATCATGATTGTTTATGATTATGCTTTTATTGATGATATATTATATTATACCTATCAAGAGTTGTCGTTATTTTCTTCTCCACATTTTTATGATATATTAATGTATTTATACCATTTTTTCACTATTTGGTGCTAAAAATAATTAAGAATGTGTTTTAAGAAAATCTGATTTTATTTCACTCTTTGGTTGGAAATCTATACTATTCAAACACCATGATTTAAATAAATGATATTATAAGCTCATTTTTTAGGAAAAATTATATTAATTTTTTTTATTGTTTTTAATGTTTCGATTTTAATTTTTCAAAACTATTTTCAATAAAAACAGTTTTCAAAAATGTCTTCTGTTTTAATGATCTTTTTTTAATGAAGAAAAAAATATTGTCCTCAAAAAATGTTTTTAAAAAATATTTCAAAATTATTTTCTATCTAAGATTAAATCCTATGGTTTTAATCACTTTTTCTGAGGATATTACCTAAGGGTATCATTTGTATTCTTTATCAAAATGGTTTATGTTTTGATGACTTGATGTTCATGAAACCCATATCTCTTTCATGGGTAATATGTTTATGTAACATGTTTCTCTTTCATGGGTTATATGTTTATGAAACAAATTTCTATTTTATGGATTATATTCTTATATAACCCACTTCATTTCATGGGTTTTTCTTCCATGAAAGGATTATTAAGCCTATCTATTTTCCACAAGTTATGATGTGATGACATGTCTATGATACCCTTTTCATTTCATGGGTCTTGATATGATTGTTTATGATCTTGTGGAACACGTATTTATGGTTTTATTATGAGATGTGTGGGACCTATATCTCCCTATATTTCATTATATAATGATTTATATCTCATTATATAGACATGGATTTAACGATCATTGAACTCGATTCAGTAAAGGACTTTGTATGCTAAGACGGTCTTAGGAGTGAACCATGACTACTAAATTGGTCAAGATAGTGAACCATGACTAACAAGATGGTTTGGAGAGTGAACCTTTTACATTCACATGGCCTTGTAATTAATTTATGACATCTAGAAAATCATTTTTATATGATTATGTTTCCACCAAAATCCCATGTTGTATTCATATCTTATGATTTCTTGGATTATTCTCTTAATTAGTTTGGATTCATGTATTATGAACTACCAATCATTATTACATGACTCATGATTATGATCTTTGATATTCATGGTATAATATTTTAATGTTACAATCATGTTATCATACCCTTATACTCATAATTATTATTACATTTCTCCCTTGTTTTCCCTTACTGAGCATCATAGATCACCCATTTCTTTATGATTATTTTCCCCAAGTTATGATGTTATGTATTATTTATGATGTACCTTATAATGGTGATAGTCATAGAGACCCTAGTGGGAGATATTTTAGCTTACTTTTTTATCATTGTTTATGTTTTTCATGTTTACAAATGCAATAAACTAATATGGTCATTGGGTGTCTATCTGTGTAATGTATTAAATGTTCAACAAAAGTAATGTAATGTCTATGTATGAGAAGAAAGGGTTTCTATAGTTTGTTCCAACTTTTCCTTACTTGGTCATAGTGTTGGGAACATACCTATGTGGGTTCTATATGGGGATACCCAAAATACTTGCAGCAAGTTTCAAAAAAATAATTTTTAAAAAATATAACTCTCATAAACCAAAAACATGGGTGGTTAGAAGAACACCGAATCAATGTGGGCTTTTACTCCATATAGAGTCACACTGCCCCTCATGGTCAGTGAGTTTTTTTAATAATATTTTTAACTTTTTATTAGGCATTCCCCCACCACCTTATATAATATATATATATATTAAATTTAATTTCAATTACATTTATTTCTAAAATCCTTTAAATCTTTGATTGATCATAAATTGATCATTTAAACTCAGATTAATGAGTTTTTAGTGGATTTATGACCATATAAATTCCTTATATTCGAATTCTAGAAAATTTAATTGAAATATAAATATAAATAACTTCTTGATTGCTTTCATACAATTGAAGGAACTAGGAACATAATTAAATAATTAAATAAGGTAATATAATACCAAGACTCTAGTTCCCTAAAGCCAATGGTTATTTGTTACATCAGTATAGAATAAATAGGATGTAATAAATCAGATCCAATAGTTTAGAAATATCAAAAAGCTCGATATATAATTGGATGTTAAAATAATTTTACAATTTAAGACAAATTTTTTGAATACATGAAAAGATTAAAATTTATCCCAAAAATGGAATACCTCACACATAGTAATCTTCTTTGTTTCATGTGGAAATGGACCAAATATAAATAAGAGATATAAGATGCTTAGTAAGGGGTAGTGTACTGTGGATGTTATCACAAATTAAAAATTTCATGACCAAACCCAAGCCGCTGCTCGAGCCGCAACTACCCATAGACCAGCTTTATAGGCCAGGGGTGGAAACAAGAACTGAAGGCATAACTTACTTAGGGAGGCCATTGGGAATGTACTTGTATGCACACACATATCCATCTAGATGAATAAGTGTAGAGTAATAGAGTAAAATATGTAACATGGCAAGAAATTAAATGTAGAATGAATAGCCTCTAATTTGTGAAAGTGTACGACAATAAAAACTGAAAAGTAAACGGGAAACATACACGCCCAAACTGAAATGTGTCCCAACCTAAAAAAGACATAAAATTAAACTTTTGAGAGATCTCATATCTAGAATCACATGTTATGACCACCCTATATGGTACAAATCACCCATTATTCCTATGTTTCTCTGAACTCACTAATGACTTATGTTGCTTCTTCATAAGACATGACACGTGAGAGAAAGACCATGTGTAGTTGAGTATATACATACCCAGTAAGACTCCCCAGAAGATGAAGGGGGTAGTAAGAGATAAAATAATAATAAAAGAAAAATATATATGATATATATTTAAAGAGAAAAACTCAACCAAAATCATGTGTGAAAGTAACACCATCCAAGCACAAGGGGCTCAACACGGTGAGTAGATGAAGTACACATCAAGCATTCCCCACCAATAGTATGATATTAGATTCATATAACCATGAGAAGATAAATATGGAAATAATGGTGCATACCCTACACATCTTCACCTCCCATGGAAAGAGAGTAACCCAATCCAAGGGGTGGATATAGAATAATATATATATTCTTAGTAAAATAATCCCAAATGAAAGAGTAAGGGGATATCAATCTCACAGCTCTGCCTAATAATAAGAGTATAAAATAGTTCCTAAATTCCATTCATGATGTATATCATCTCATGCATATTCCCATAGGTAATTGTCCATGTAAAAACATGCCCCTTCATTATTTCATACAGTTAAGGGGCTACCAACTCAAAGTAGAGGACTCGTGCCCTAGTACATTAGGAAGGTTCCACTATGTGAGTATCAGTAGAGTATTAGCACCCATACTAAAGGCGGTAGGGGTCCACTCTAATGTCACAAGAAATAATTACCTGTTCTGATATGGGTTCCACTCAGTTGGTATAGGACCTACACCCAATCTAATGGGGGTCCACTCTATAGGGTGACAACCCACACCCTTGTGCGATAGGGGGGTTCACTTGGAAGGTCAAGGATGCATGCCCTAGTGAAAGAGGGGGTCCAATCTAGTCACCAGAGACATTCACCCTAACTAGTAGGGGTTCCAATCAGTAGTAGATGTATAAGACACACACATATGATGATGGGGGTTCTACTTTATTTATTTAAGGCTCTACTACCCAACTCTACTAGAGGGTATAACTCGGTATTCTCTAGTGATTTTTCCTAATCACTGTTATCATCAGGAATCACCTAAATAAGAACAATTCCTATAACATCATATATTTAAATACAATACCAAGTGTTCCATAGCATTCTATGCATAAGAAACATAGGATTGGATTCTTATAGGCCGAAATTTGAGTCCCAACAACGGAGATATGGATCCTTGATGTTTTCTGAAAAAAGGTCAATGGGTATAGGGTGTGTAAGGGGAAACACATGACATGTGGTCCCACTACGCTACCTAGTTGTGTACATGGAAAATACAGGTCTATAAACCCATATAGTACTAGTAGGAATACATTGCATGATGAAACTAACTGGGATCAAGTTGTGTCCTGCTGGTCATGTGTGTGTACTATATCTTGTTTCCATGTACTCAGGTAAATTCACATGTACCTGGTTGTGTACTTCCACCTGGGATCACACCCATGAGATCCATTACATGGTTTGTTCTTCTAGGGAAGGGGTGCATAGTGTGTAGTAGGGTTACATGTTGTGTCATCCTTAACTTTCCAAAACCCTAACTACCACTATTTTGGGGCTACACACCATATGATCAACCTTGTACATGGAATATAGTCAATTTTTCCACATAAATACAAATAAAAATCTCCCTCCTTTAATCAAGACGCACCACTTCAGATATGACCCTATATCCAGATGAAATTCAGGTATATTAATGAAAATCATGGGTTCCAACCATTGTTTACCAAAAACCATCTCTTTTGTTTTCCATGGGGTTCTGTTGTTCATCCCATATATTTTCAACCCTTCCTCCTATAATTACATGTTAAAAATTATCAAAACAAGCATCCACCACTTGAAAAAATCTCATATTTGATTTAGTTTCATCGATATACTTCTCATTCATGAAATATTTTCAATTACGGGGGTCTGATAAGGCTCGGTACCGCCTTGAATGGTAGAGACAGAACCAAGGGGTCCTACTAAAGAAGGAGATAAAGAAAAATTTGGGGGAAAGAAAAATAGATAATATTTAAACATATTTTTAAATTCGATCATGTCCAATGATTAAGAACATAAAATTTTGGTTAGAAAACAATTGAGATAAGAAAAATTAATTCAGTGCTCAGGAACATGCAAAGCCCACAATGGAAAAAATCCAAGAACAAGGATCAATATTCTCAATATATTTAATAAAAATGGAATAAATCATAAAATTAATGATTCCTTCCTAGTGATTAGATTATTTCTCATTGAAGAACGCACCTACAGACGATTGAGAGGAGTTGTTGTATTTTGTTCATCCAGATCTGCTCTGATCCTATGATTCAGCATCGTCTAATGTGATTATGCAAAAAAGGAGGAAGGAGAAGCTCTGAAATACCCCTAGGATTTATGTGACTAACCCTAGAGAATTCACACTGGATGTATTGTTATATAACATTTCATTGCATCAAAATAAAACAATTAATTAAATAAATAATTAAGTATTTTACTAAATGTACCGCCATTGAGTGAGGATCCTGAATATCCCACACTAACCCATTTAATATCACGCTTAGGGTAAACACTATGTTGTGAACTAAATAGTGGTCTTAGATTTATAATTTTATCTTTCATTTTAGAGTAATCAAAATTTATTTAAGAAGATACATGTGTACAATATAAAATATATAAAAAAAATTAAAAAAATAATTTCAGGCACACTGGGACTTTGAATCTCACACTATCTCAACACCTATCTCTAGAAGTATATTTATAAATTTGTCAATGATTATAAAGAAAAAAATCAGGTCTCTACATATTTCTCTCCTTAAATATTTTCATCCAAAAAAAATAAAATCTCAGCAAACAACTCAGGATACTGAGCTCGCAGATGGCTCTCCTCCTCCAAGGAACTCACAAGCATAATGTCATGCTACACCAACATGTTGACCTATGCATTAGTTTGTCCAAGAAATTTCCTATCCCATTGATCATATATCACCATTGATTTCTCTAAAATGGTGTCTCTATCATCGATATCAATTTCACCTAGTTGATAACATGTGTGTGGCCAAGGACTTGTCTCCTCAACTTTGACATTTGGAAGACATTTTTCACCCGCTCTAGTTGTGAGTGTAGGTCGAGCTAGAAAAAAACCTATGCAACCCTATACATGATCTAAAGTAGACCAATGAACCTAGAGAATAGATTTAATCCCTAGAATAACCTATACAATCTTCATAATGTGGAGACTCTTAGAAAAACAAGGTCCCCCTTCTCAAACATCAAGGGCCTATGGTGGCTATCTGTGTAAGATTTTTGTCATCTATGGATTTTCCTCACCCACTCATGGATGACATGGACTTTCTCCATCCTAACCTACATCATCTCATGGAAAACAAGAGATTCCATATCAATCTATATCCTGTAAAGGGTGACCTATGGGGTCTCTCATACATGGCCTAAAAATTTACTGAGATGATGTTAGAGCGGTATATTTTGTTGTACGCAAACTCTACCAAGGGTAGGTGATCCTCCCAAATCCATTTGAATTATAACATGCAAGCCCTAAATATATCCTCCCACTTCTAGATGTTGTGCTCAGTCTCCCCTTCGGTCTGGGGATGAAATGTTTCAATCATACTCATTTGGGTACCAAATTCCCCATCTAGGCCTATCAAAAATAATGATGTAAACTGTGTGTCATGATCTTTTACAATCGTCGAGGGAACCCCATGAAATTGGGTGATCTCCCATACGTTCAACTGCCACAAACTACACACTAAACATTTCTCTCTAATAGAAAGGAAGTGTACAGACTTCATCATTTGGTCAATTATCACCCAAATGGTGTCATGGCCATTTTTTGTGTGAAAAATCACTGTTCAAGAAGTACTTGGATATAACATCCCATTTCCAAATCAAGATCCAAAGGGGTTGTAACAAACCTTTTAGAATATGGTTCTCAACCTTCACCTGCTGATAGATGATCCACCAAGAGAGTAACTTAGCTACACTTAATTTCATGTCGAACCACCAAAACTATCATTGATGATATTTTTAAATCTTCCCCAAACCGGGATGTATGTCTCGGTGAGATGTTTGGAACTATTGCATCACCTCTTCTTACATCATAACTAGAACCATCTTCTTCCCCTAGAACAAGATGATGTGATTCCCACTTTCAAAATATCCACCAGGTGAGTAGCCTATGGATATACGATCACATGAGACCTTGCAATATATTTCACTCTATTGGGACTACCTCACACACTTTATATGTGGATGAGTCAACACCATCGACGGCAGAAAAGTTGTACCCACCTGCTCTATGAGTGTTAGCTATAGGTAAGACAACTGATCTGAAGCCTCCTACACTAAGTGTTCTTGGGACTTATTGTTTAGTGAATTTACTGCTATGTTACACTTTCCTGTAGTATAGACTATCCTGCATTCATAATTCTATACGAACTCCAACCAGCGTTTTTGTCTCCAGTTTAGGTCTCTTTATGTAAAGACATACCTGAGACTCCGATAGTCTAAATAAACCACAATGAGATCCCCCATATGTTAGTGCCTCTACATCCTCAAGGTGAAAACTACTATTTCAAGATCTATGTCATTAGTCGAATATTTTTATCTTGGGGTATCAACTGCCTCATACCATATGTGATAGCTTCATGACACTACATCAACACGTAGTCGAGCCCATCTCCCATGGAATCTCAATACACTACGAACTCAGCACCCTCCTCAGGTCATATCAACATAAAATAACTCTTCATCATCATCCTTAACTTTTATGAAGCCCTCTGACCCTCCCTAGACTAGAAATATAGGTTCACATTCCATGTGGGGTGATCGAAGGGGTTGTAATTTCGAATAAATCTATCAAAAACCTCCCATAATACCTTGAAATCTTAGAAATATTAGGACCTATGACATTATCTTGGGGTGATCCCAAGAAATAACTATGTCAATATTCACTGGGTCTACTACTAAAACATGATCAGAAATGATATGCCTCATAAAGTGATCCTCATGAGTCAAGAACTGGTAATTTGAGAGTTTCAGACAAAAAATTTTCTCTAGAAGAAGATATAGGACCATCACCAAGTGATCTGCATACTCCTCCTATGATGAAAAGTAGAAAAGTATATTTTTTATGAGGACAAAAACAAACTGGTCCATTTACAGATATAATATGTGGTTCATCAAATCCATAAACAAGGAAGGGGAATTCGTCACACCAAATGGAATCAATAAGAACTCATAGTATTCATAAAGACATCAAAATGTCATCTTTTCAAGGTCATTCTCTTTAACCCTTATAATGTGGAATCCATACCTAAGATTGATCTTTGAGAACCATGTTACCTCACATAATTGGTCGAATAAGTCACCAGTCCTCGGTAAGGGGTACTTTTTCTTTATCATAGTCTAGTTCAACTGACAGTAATTTATGAAAATCTACAATATCATTTCCAAATTTTTCATAAACAACACCAGATATTACCAGGGGGACACACTAGGCCTAATGAAACCATTATCTCGAAGATCCACTAACTAAAAATAAAAAACTCAAAGCTAATTAGGGTCCATCCAATACGGCACCAATGATATCAGAGTGGTTCTGGGAGGCATGTCGATGAAAAAATACATCTCCTACCTTGGAGGTTTTCCCAAAACATTCTGGGGGAAGACATATATATAATTCTCCATAACCTAAAAAACCCAGATACTTTATGATCATACTAGACGAAGGGATAAATAATTGGTGATGGGATGCATCCCCCGACTCACAGAACCCATTCTTCCAACCATGAGATTTCTCTCTCTAGAAAAGGATGATTTTATCTTATCAGTGCATAGGAATTAGACTTTTATAAGGTGATAGTAAATCTAGGATCTAACTGTGGAAAATAAATATAATGTGCATGTTGATGGCATAGGGTTATATAGTGATTACCAAAAGGTCCCATGTGAAATTCTCCAATAAGGGATAGCTCACACTACTAGTGGATAAAAGATAGAGAAGAAGCATTCCCTGTAAGAACATCAAGATGAAGCTGCTAAGCTAGCACCTCAACTAGGAGATCCAACTCTCCCACCAGAAGTATAAAGGTAAAGGAATTACTGGAAACTATGTATAATAACACTGTATAAATAGTAGAAACACCTGAATCATACCTTTAATCATCTTGTGTGCTACAAGATCATAAACCTCTAAAGCATGAAACTATCTAAAGCCCTAGCTTCCAGCTCCCTGAGGAAGATGTGGACTACCTGGTGGTGGTGGTAGTGGAAGGATCTCTTAACTGCATCCACCACCCATAGCTCCATATTCTCCACTTCGAGATCTTCCTCCACGGGGACCATCTTACCCTAACTTGGGAGATCCCTAATCACAGTGTTTACTCATCTATAGTGGTTTGTCATATATATATGCATGTGCTACTTTTTACATCTAATCGGGCGTTATTGTGTCATGTGACCTCACCCATCATATGAAAAGAACAACCCCTCTCTTGGATACCCTAGTCCTCCATGATTCCACTGACCACATGCTTGAGTCTAATCGTGGGGAGGTCTCCTGCACTGAGTCGCTATCATCTGGTATATAAAATTTGTTATACACAACTCATCTATGTGGTGTAGACATCTAGCTCCAACTATATAGTATCCCTCTGATAGAAATATCTCTATCAACAGTGCTTTCCCCAACCCCCTGGAAAAGGTGTGGATGCATAAGGGAACCATGCTAGCATAGATCTCTCTTTGGAGTCCTTTCTCAAACTGTTGTGGTCATAAGTAGCCATATTGAATCATGTTAATGGAGTACGGTATAAGATCTATGAACATCTTTGCATACTCGGTCACTATCATCCCTCCCCATTGCAGCTCTTGAATCTCCTAAATCCAAAAATCAGTACAAGAAGGAAGGGTATTACTCCTCAAGTAACAGCTACTAGAATTCAATCCATGAGAGTGTCGACTCATTATGAATTTGTGTAATAATTTTCCCCCAAATCCTAGCTAATCTATATAATATGTCATCTGGATTGAAACCACCTGAACCGTTGGTGTCTATATGAACCTGAATATATGTACAAGTGACCCTAGTCGATCCTCTACCTAAGGATCTGGCTCACCACAGTACCCCAGTGGCATCTGGCGCTAGAACTCATTGAGTGTGCTATGCATGTGCATGTCATCATCCTTCTCTAGTGGGTGACCAGCTATTCAATAGGTGGAGGTGCCACTACCTAACCACCTAGAGGGGGAAGCTCATGGGATGGACTCTAAACTGAGGCCTCGTCACTTATCAGATCTTCGTCATGATCCAAAATTGGTATCCAAGATTACTGTCGTCACTGAGGAATCCTGAGATTTATGAAGACATACCAAATCATGATTATCATATATATATATATATATAATAATGGGAAGTGGAATCAAGTATTATATTGAATGACTCAATCCTATATGACGCATGTACCATTGATGACTACAACCAATGTCTCAGTATGCCTAGTCAAAAAGTAGGTAGTCAAAGTCTTGGTAAATGGATATGGCGACTGCTCATACCGTCACTAGATTCCCATTCCTGTGACACGTACTCGATACACTTTTACATTGATGCTCTAAACCTAACCAAATCCTCTTAAGGGGACTATTCCGAAAAACATTCCAGGGAATTAACTTTCTATGATAATAATATTTCAAGACCCACACCAAGATAGGGCTTGAGCGGCAACTACCCCAATCCCTCCTCTAAAGTCCAAGGGTGTTGAAAAATCTGAATTCTTAACTAACTCAGGGAGGAATTTGACTCATTACCTATATGCACACACATATCCATCTCAATGGAGAAGTGCCAATGGAATGAGTAAAATATAAAACATATCTATAAAGTAAACCCATCATGAAAATCCTATGGTGTACAAATGTATGATAGTGAAACCTAAAATGTAAAGGGAAAAATACATTCCCTACCAGAACTATGTATCAACCTAAAAATATTGGAAATATAAATTGTTGAGAGAGACCAACTCCAAAATCCAAATCTATGATTATCGTATGTGTTCTATAGCACCTAGTATCCCAAAGCTCCTCTGAATTAACCATTGACCTATCTATCGTCTCCGAAGGACACGAAAGATGCTGGGAAATCCCATCCAAGGTTGAGTATATACCTACCCAAAAATACACCCTAAATGATATAAGTAATGTAGTAAGAGGTAAAATAGTAACAAAAGGATATTATATACAAGATACATTCAAATAGAACAACTCAACCCAACCTAATAGTGAAGGTTTCCTCATTAAAGCAAAAGGGGCACAATAAAGTGAGTTGATAAACAACACGTAGAGACTTTGCCACCAATTAAAGGAGAGTAGACTCATCCAACAATGAAAAAATAAACATGGAAAGAATCTAACATACCTCGGGAATATTCACCTCCCATATAAGGAAAATAAGAAAAACCAAGGTATGGATACATAGGAATATATATATATGCTTAGTCAAAGAATCCCAAACCAGATAGTAAGGGGGTATCGATCTCACAGCTCATCCTAGGAAGAAGAGTAGAAACCATTACCAAATTTCAATCCATGATGAAAAATATCTCACATGTTCGCCCTGAAATAATTTTCCATGTCAAGACACAAAATTCACATGTGCTCCATAGTCGAGTGGCTGCCAACTCGAAGTACGAGACATGTTCCCTAGTGCATCAAGGGGGTCCACTCTATAAGTATCAGTATTGGAAATGTGCCCATGTTAATAGTGGGTTCCAATATAATGTCATGATTAACCACATCCTATGATGATAGGGGGTCTACTCATTATGTAGAGGAACTGTGCCCAAGTTGATGGGGGTTCCATTTTATTGGTCGAGGACCAGCACACTAGATCAACAGAGGGTTCTACTCTAGTCATTGAGGACAGATTCCCTATCTGATAGGGGGTTCCACTCTGAAGTTTAAGGACATTTAACCTATAAAATAAGGGGTTCCACTCTAGTCATTAAGGGCTCACACAAAATCTGGTACGATGGTTTCACTCAGAAGTATATTTTCAAGACTCTCACCCATGATGATGGGGGTTCTACTTAGTCATTGAGGACACCACTGCCCAACTCTATAGGAGGGTACGACTCAGTAGTCTTTGGTGATTCTACATGATAACTACTTTCATTGTCCATAAACTCAATAATAATTGTTCCCTGATCATCGTATCTCAAAATCCACCATCAAGAGATCAATAACAATATAAGCATAAAAACACTCTGGATAGGCAAATTGATGGACAAAATTAAAGTTCAGATGTAATGTCCTGGTTTCGGAAGCCACCCAGAGGCACCCCATACCCAGTTTGTCACATGTCCAAAATTGCATTTCCCCAAACACTAGAGGTTTCTGACTAGCAGTGAGGGCCTTGGGTTTAATAGTGGAGAAACTATGCCCTCATTGGCAGAGTAACACAGCAAAAGGGAAACGAATACACAATAGCGGAAGCAGTAAATATACCAACAACAGTAATAGTGGAAGACTGGAATAAAAAACAACTAAAGTACATATATATATATATACATATGATGCTTGGTACATATATCTAGGAATGAATCCAAACAAATCACAATGTTGGAATAAAATCAGTACTAAACCAAAGTAAAAAAGAAATAGATAAACAGCTACTCAGCATCGCAAGCCAATGCTTGGTCTCATGCTCTCCATCTCCAAATCAAGTCATGTACCTGATGTAGGAGGGCGCTTTCCCTTGTCTATAACTGCAGCAATATAATATATTTGGGCCAAAAATCTTGGCCCAAATAGGGTGTGGGACTAAATCCCAGTAGGAAACCACCCAAAGATCTGTGCCTAATAGTCAGTGAATGTATGGCATGTAAAAGTACAGAAGTAGTAAACAAGAAAGTACTCAATAGAAAACAATTCCACATATCAAAAGCAACTAATCAAGCATGGAAACCCTCTAGGAAGTGCACACAGCCTATACCCTCTAGTTCAGTTATAAAAATATATAAATACTCTCTAAGGAAGCACTCATAGTAAATTCCCCTTACAGTCAAAAGTAATTCAAGACTCTTTGAGGAAGCTCACATGGTCAATTCCCCTTATATTCTAATGTAATTAAAGGAATATTTGAGGAATCTCACATGGTCAATTCCCCTTATAGACCCAAGGTTAAGGAATCTCTGAGGAAGCTCACTCGGTCAATTCCCCTTATATCCCCAAGTGGTTCAAAGACTCTATGATGAAGTTCACTCGATCAATTCCCCCTTATAGTCAACTACACCAGGTTCTCACGGCCATGTTTAGGTCAAAAGGCAAATCAAGGTAAAAAACAGAAAAGGTAAGAATCAAGAACAACTTGTGTAATCAGTCTACATCATATCAACCATGTCAGAATACAAACAATCCACCCTACAGCACTAGGCATGGAAAATAGGCAAGGTGGCCAAACAGGCTAAGAAGACCAACAGTCTTAAACAGAACATGCATGGGAAACACATCCAAAGCATATAAATCAACCCAATTCATGTCCAATTAACCTATATATAAGCATACAAGCAAGGAAGGAAATCAAAAAGGGTAAAATAGTAAACATGCAATACCCCGTTCAATGTTATTGGTCAAAATTGATCATTATACTCAAATACTTTCAATGGAAATGCACAAACAACCTACCTTGGTGTTAGAAGATCGATATATGTGAACCTCAAGGCCTGAATTACCTTTGAATTCCGAATATCTATAAAAACATCTAAAATTTACTACCCACAATATCTCATTAGAGAGGATAAATCAAAATATGGGGTTCTAGGAGAAAAGAAAACTCACTGATGCGAATCCAACGCAACCTACGGTGTTCGATTCGGAGGACAGATTCTTGCTCGGGGGTTCGTTGGAGATCTATGGCCGTACGAATCTCTTGGTCAAACGAGACCTAGAAGGAGTGTGTTATGGTGATTAAACACGACCCCGGTGTGTTTAATAAAACAAAAGTACACATCGTGTACTTTTGAAGTACACGGCATGTACTCGCCATTTCCATACTCTACTATAGAAGGCCTCCAGGTCACCCCACATAGTCGTGTGCATGGATACTACATGGCCAGCACCTGGATACCTGCGGTAACTAATTACACAGAGTGTACTCAAAAACTACACAGCGTGTACTTAGATAATTTCTAGAATTTCCAATTTTTCTCCAAAATGACAAGAAAATGAAAAACATACCTAAAAATAAGATCTGGGTTCTTACAAACTTCCCCCTTAATGAAATTCATCCCTGAATTTCCATAACATGGTGTAGAAGAAAAAACCTCGAACAGTTTCGGCCACTGTGCATATACATTGGCCTCCCTCTCCCAAGTCTTGTCCTATACATTCCCGTGATGCCATAGCACTCGTACCAGAGGAACAGACCGACCACAAAGAACCTTTTTATTGCAATCAAAAATCTGGATAGGATGCTCCTCGAACAACGCATCCACTTCGAGATCAACCTCATCAGTTTTAAATACATGAGAAGGTTCTAAAAAGTAACGTCGGAGGTGAGAAACGTGAAAAATTTCATGCATAGTCCAGCAACTCTGGGGTAACTGCTACCAATAGGCAACCGTCCCAACTCTCTCCACAACCTCAAATGGACCAATGTACCTTGGAGAAAGCGTACCCTGTCTCTTAATCCAACTTTGTCCCAACCTCGGTGTAACACGCATGAAAAACTGATCCCTGACCTCGAACTCTATAGGTCATATTTTTTTATCAGTATAAGACTTCTGTCGATACTGCGCAGTATTCATCATCTTCTGAATCAAGTCTATCTACTTTGTGGTCTCCTGAACAAGATGAGGTCCCAACAAAGCTGCCTCTCCTACCTCCAGCCAACATAAGGGTGATCTGCATAGCCTTCCGTACAAAGCCTCATAAGGTGTCATTTTAATAGTTCCTTGAAAACTATTATTGTAGGAAAACTCTAAAAGAGGTTTGTGGTTCTCCCACAAACCTCCAAAATCTAGGATGCATGCTTGGATCATGAAATCAAGCACCTGAATCATATGCTCGGACTAGCGATCTATCTGGGGGTGGTTTGTTGTACTCAATAGTACTTGTGTACCAAAGGCTTTTTAATGCCCCTGCCAGACCCACGAAGTTAAATGTGCATCCCTGTCCAAAGAAATGGAGTGTGGAACTCCATGTATACATAAAATCTCTCAGATGTACAACTGTATCAGCTCATCAATACTGAAGGTATCCTTAATCAAAAAGAAGTGAGCAACTTTCGTAATCCTATCAATGAAAACCCATACTGCATCATTCCCTTGAGGAGACCTCAGAAAACCTATTACAGAATCCATCTCGATGTCGTTCCACTTCCACTCAGGAATGGGTAACTCCTGTAAAATCCATGCTGGCCACTGATGCTCCACCTTCACCTACTGATAGGTGGAACACCTCATGATGAAACCAACAAAATCACTCTTCACAGCTGGCCACAAATACTGATAGTGTAGATCACGATACATATTGGTGACACCAAGATGAAATTCCCAAACTGAGGAATGAAAATCCTACATCAGCTCCTCGCATATATCTTCTGGAACCCATACACGCCCCTAAAAACTCAAGATCTCATCCTCGCCTACTTTCCATCCAGGAATAGGGTCCTCCCCTAACACACTATCACGTAGGACTAATCCTTCTAAATCTGATAGTATCATCATTCTCACTCGATCAATAAGAGTAGAGGTAACATCTACAGAAGAAAGAAATGTCTGCCCATGACTATCAGGCACCTCCAAATGCATCTCATAGAATAGACCCATAAGCTGCCACTCACTTCAGGCCTCTTGAACTGCATGTATGTAAGTACTCTTACTCAATGCATTAGCCACTGTGTTTCCTTTCCCAAGCATGTAGGATAGCTCAAAGTCAAAGGACTGTAGGTACTCAACCTACCTTCGGTGTCTCAAATTCAGATCACACTGAGTGAAAATGTACTTGAGACTTTTGTGGTCAGTGAAAACCAAAAAATGCTCTCCTAGAAGATAATGTCACCAATAGCGCAAGGCATGAACAACTGATGCCAACTCGAGATCATGCATCGGGTAATTCCTCTCATGTGGCCTCAACTGCCGAGACCTGTACATAATGACTCCATCTCCCTGCATAAGAATAGCTCCCATCCTGATACCTGATGCTACATAGAAAACATTATAGATCTTTCCCACATCTGGAAAGACTAGTATCGATGCTGAAGTCAACCATCCTTTCAGATCCTGAAAGGATGACTTACAAGAATCTTACCATAAGAACTTTGCACCCTT
Source organism: Viscum album (assembly GCA_963277665.1). Taxonomy (NCBI): domain Eukaryota; kingdom Viridiplantae; phylum Streptophyta; class Magnoliopsida; order Santalales; family Viscaceae; genus Viscum; species Viscum album. The sequence continues at coordinate 1,756,215,779 of OY728120.1, read as the reverse complement.
CTTAGTCAAACCCGTCAGTAGTGTCGCTAAATGTAAAAAGTAATGTATGAAACGTCTTTAGTATCCAGCCAGCCCTAGAAAACTCCTCACCTCAAAGAGGTTCTTCGGTTTCTCCCAGGAAACTACTGATCTCACTTTCACTGGGTCTACTGATACTCTTATCTCCGATATAACATGACCCAATAAGTGAATCTGATCCATCCAAAAGTTAAAATTTTAGATCAGAGCATATAACTGATGCTCTCTTAGTGTTCTAAAAATGATCTCAAGATGGGAAGCATGGTTCTGTTGAGTGTGAGAGTACACAAAGATGTTTTCCACGAAGACCACCATGGAAGAATACAAGTATGGATGGAGCACTCGGTTCATCAGTTCCATGAAAATTGCAGGCGCATTCGTGAGACCGAATGCCTTAACCATATACTCTTATAGACCATACCTACTCCGGAAGGCTTTAAGATGTATATCTAAAGGTCTAATGTGAAACTAATGGTAACTGGACCTCAAGTAAATCTTTGAGAAAACGCAGGCTCCTCGAAGCTGATCAAAGAGATCATCAGTCCTAGGAACGAGATATCAGTTCTTGACCGTCAACTGGTTCAGCTTCTGATAATCCACACAAAGCATGAGGGTACCGTCTTCCTTCTTTGCAAATAGGACAGGCGAACCCCAAGGATAAGTACAGGTTCAAATGAAACCCTTTTCTTACAACTCCTCCAACTACTTCATGATCTCCTGAAACTCAGGTGTTGAAATCCTATAAGGAGGAATATACACTGGGGATGCTCCTGGCACAAGCTCATTAGAAAAATCTACCTCACGCTCTGGAGGCAAACCTGAAAAGTCCTCTGGAAAGGCATATCTGGAATGATCCACCACTGGAGGAAACTCTAACTGTGGAGTACCCTGGTCATCTATATATAGACTAGAAATATGGGTTGTAACTCCTCCCAACCAATGATTCTCAGGTCCCTCTATGCTCACCTGTGCATCCCATTCCCCCTTGTGAAGATAAGATTCACCTTATGGTGACATGAAACTCACCCTACGGTGATAAAAGTCGACGACTACCTAGAATGGATCTAACCAGTTCATCCCCTGAATGAAATCATAGCATGTCATCTCTAGGACATAGATGTCCCATAAGAAGTAACTCCCACCAACCTGTAGAGGGAGCTCCCTACACTGATGTACACTAGTCGTTCTAGTCCCCAACGGAGTGTCTAGTGTCAAGATAAAGGCAGAGAACAGGATGCATAGGCCAAGGCTCTTCACAACAGAAAAAGATATAAATATATGGGAATCCCCTGAATCAAAAAGGTAAGAAGCTAAAATTGAGCCTATTATGATCATACCTCGAACGGTAGCGGGTCCAGGATCCTGCTCCTACTGGGTATGCTCCACTTAAAAAGTTTGACCAGTACCACGACCCTGTGACCCTACCTGACCACTCTGAGCTAATCTACACTGATGTTGTTAAAATCTCAGTGACTAGCCACCATGGAAAAGACCTCAACATCGGCCTGAATGGCCAGAAGAACTCCAGTTCTATGACTGGTCAGAAACTGGTGGCGCTGCTCCTGAACACGGAGTCATAGAAGAACCCTTGTCACCAACAGCCAGTGAGAAGATCTAACAGAAGCGCTGAAGGTGACCCATATTTCCACAATATCAGCACTCCACTGGGTGCCTCTGGCAATGTGGCCTCATATGCCCACTCCTCCCGCACTAGTAGCACACCACCTAGCTACCAGAATATGCATCCCGCCTACTCCGATCTCCTTGTGAAGTCTCCCTACGACGCTTCTTGCTATTAGTAGGAGGAATACTAACTCTTGATGCCGAACCACCCTGGCTCATAGCTCCGGAATCCCCCAGATTACGCTCTGTGATCAGTGCCTGGTTGATTATAGAGGATATCAAAGTCAACCTAAAGATGTTCACCTAAGACCGAATTTTGTGCCTCAGACCATCCTCAAACTTTTGTGAAAGGAATAACTCATCACCTCCTGGAATATGAGTAAACAGTTGCAGATCTGTGAAGCGAGAGGAATACTCCATAATAGTAAGAGAACCCTACTCCAGACTCATGAACTCTCGGGATCGATCTTACCTCAAGGTCTCTAGGTATAATTAATAGTAGAATATGTGCCGAAACTCATCCCAATCCATATTCTGCTAGCCTCATGCATGTGATATCACATCCCACCACCTCTTGGAGGAGTCTCGAAGAATATAGGTAGCGATCTCCACCCATTTCTCAGAGGTATCTCCAGATGCATGAAAATTGTCAGTGTGGATTATAGCTATGACTCAACTTCCTGGGGTCCTCCATACCCTGAGAAAGTGGGAGGATACTGTTGCTGAAATACCCACGTCAATTCTACCATCGACAGGGTTGGAGGCAGTGCTAACTAAAAGTTCTGCATCATCCTCAAAAATCCTTCTATGAACTGTGAATCAGCACCTATATTAGGTAAAACTGCTGGTGCCAAGGCTTTCCCAACCAGAGGATCCGTTAGAAGTTCCTGATCAGCCATATCTGATGTCTGATCACCGCCTAGCAACTAGCGTACAATCGGAGGACGTCTCGGTGGCATGACTCTGCATGGTCAATAACACACCTTAGATAAATATTATCAAAGACTAAAAACTAGAATTTTAATAAGGTAATAGGATAAATAAAGAAATCAATTTTTACAAAACATTACTACATGGTGTGTACAATTCCTACACAGTGTGTTCCCTTAAGTCATTTAGTTTGGCATGTAATCCTGCCAAAACTGGTCATGTAACACCCCAAACACACAGCGTATTGTCTTAAAACACATTGTGTACTTGAATCCTCCTTCCCTACCCGAGTCCTTCTATACGGTTAAGCCACATGGATCTCTTAAGACGAGCCTACACGGAGTGTTCATGGTAAACACGACGTGCACTAGGCATGATTAACCTGGCCCATGTTATTAGTGACAAGGCCTAACACATGGCTCACACTACATGGTAGTTCAAGGAAGAAATGGTGTGTACGTGAAAGGATAACACTGACCCGTGTTGTTAGTGACACGTTTCTGGTACCTGGGTCAGACTACATGTCATGTCCAATCCTAACACGGTGTGTAAAGCTTAAGGTTTATCCGTTCGTGTTGTTAGTTACATGGGCAAACACTCGGTCAAAACTACACGACATGTTCAACTGGTACATGGCGTGTTCCCACCACACTTTCCCCATCCCGTGTCTCAGCCCACACGACCTATGACACAGTTAGACACTACACAGCGTGTACATAAAGTACATGGTGTGTAATTAAGAAAAAAGTTTCTTCCCAAACAGAAGAACACTTGACGTTTACTTAACATTACATGGCATGTATTCTGTGTTTTTCTAGACAGTAATCCTCAAAAACTACTCTGGAACCCAGAAAAACACTGAAATGAACATTGAAAGTTCCAAATTCGGATCCGTGATGGCCCATACTCCCCGTGAATCAAAACTTGTCATTGTATACATGTTATAACAAGGCAGACGATGTAATGATCAACCAAATTTTGGTCCATGAGGGCCCATAACACCTCAAGAACCAAAGTTTGGTGTTCATTCCAACAAAACCTTACACAAACAATACCCTATCAAACATAGGGTATTTTTATCATGGAATCTATCACAACATCGTTCATATTCTACACAACATCTATCACAACAACATGCAATCTTTAATGCCTCATAGATGGCATGGCAAGAATGCATGACATGTGATTTCTTTCAAGTGCCTATATGATGCATGAGATGGAATACCCTCATATAAACGGGTTGAGATAGAAATAGAACCTCAATAACATCAATAGTAACAGCAAAAAACATGTGAATCACCCAAAAGTGAAATCAAATCAACTGTAAAATTGAAAACCAGAAAAAAAAAATTGCAAAAAATGAGGTAGATTGGCTTTTCCTTGTACACAGGTTAGCTACTCCCAGGAACATCTTATTACCAAGTACCTATTCCATCCTATCCCGGGGTATAGGCTCCAAATAGTATGTCAAGTAGAAAATAATTCCTTTGATACCACTTTGTAACGTCCCGGTTCCAAAAGCCACCCAGAGGTGCCCCATACCTGTTTGGTCACTTGGCCTCAAGAGAATTTCCCCAAATTCCAGAGGCTTCCAACTAGCAGTGAGGGCCTTGGGTGTGATAGTGGGGAAACTATGCCCTCAGTGACAGAGTAACACAGTAGAAGGGAAAAAATACAAATAGAATAAGAAGTAAATATACCAATAATAGTATTATCAAAAGACTGGAATAATAAACAACTGAAGCACATATATATATTTATATGATGCATGTTACATATGTAAAAGAAATAATCCAATCAAATCACAATGCTGGAATACAAAAAGTACAAACCAAAGTACAAAAGGAATAGATAAACAGCTCCTCAGCATTGTAAGCCTAATCTTGGTCCCATGCTCTCTAGCTCTACAGTAAGTCAAGTACCTAAAGTAGAAGGGTGCTTTCCCTTGTCTATACATGCAGCAATATAATTTTTTTGGGCCCAAAATCATTGCCCAAATAGGATGTGAGACTAAATCTAAATAGGAATCCACCGAAATATCCGTGCCTAACAGTCAGTGAATATATTGTAGGTAAAAGTACCGAAGCAGTAAACAGGAAGGTACTCAGTAGAAAAGAATTACACATATCAAAAGCAACTAATCAAGAATGGTAACCCTCTTGGAAGTCCACGTAGCCTATACCCTCTAGTTCAGTTATAAGAATATATAAAACTCTCTGAGGAATCTCACACGGTCACTTCCCCTTATAGTCTATGGTAATTCAAGGACTCTCTGAGGAAGGTCACACGGTCAATTCCCCTTATAGCCCCAAGGTCAATGACTCTCTGAGGAATCTCACTCGGTAAATTCCCATTATATCCCCAAGTGGTTTGAAGACTCTCTAAGGAAGCTCAATCGGCCAATTCCCCTTGTAGTCTAAAGTTCTCAAAGACTCTCTGAGGAAGCTCACTCGGTAAATTTCCTTTATAGTCTACAACACCAGGTTCTCACGACCCTGTGCAGGTCAACGAGCATAGAAAGGTAGAAACAGCCAAAGTAAACCTCAATAACTACGTGGATAATCATTTTACAACATATCAAGCATGTCAAAATACAAACAATCCACCCTACAACACTAGGCGTGGAAAAGAGGCAAGGTGGACAAATATGCTAAGAAGACCAATGGTTTTAAACATAACATGCATGGGAAACACATCCAAATCATAGAAATCAACACTATTCATATCCAATTAACCTCTACACAATCATATAAGCATGGAAGGAAATCAACATGGGTAAAACAGTAAACACACAATACCACATTCAAGGGTATTGGTCAAAATTACTCATAATACTCAAAAACTATCAATGGAAAGGCACAAACCACCTACATCGGTGTTGGAAGACCGCTATATGTGAACCTTGAGGATTGAATCACCTTGGAATTCCAAAGATCTACAAAAATTTCTAAAATTTTCAACCCATGATATCTCACAAGAGAGGGGAAATATGAAGATGTGGCTCTAGGAGAACAGAGAACTCACTGATGTGATTCCAATGCAACTAACGGTGTTTGATTCGAAGGACGGATGCTCACATAGGGGTTCGTCAAAGATCAGTGTCTGTAAAGATCTCTCAGTCGAATGAGACCTAGAAGGAGAGTGTTCTGGTGATTAGACGTGACCACGGTGCATTGAATGAAAAAAATAAAGTACACAGCATGTACTATTGAAGTACACGGTGTGTACTTATATTTCCGTACTCTGCTTTAGGAAGCCTCTAGGTCACCCCACACGGTCGTGTGCATGGCCACTACACGGCCAGCACATGGCTTCCTACGGTAACCGAGTACACGGAGTGTACTCATAAAGTACACTATGGGTAATTTGAAAACTTTCATAATTTCCTCCTTTTCTCAAAAATGACCAGAAAAGGAAAAACATACATGAAAAGAAGATCTGGGTTCTTACATCAGACAAAAGAGCTAAAAAACCTTGAAGTTTCCTCAATAGAAGTATGGGGGTACATTGTGTTTGTGGGGACCCAAATAGGGTGTGATCATGATCCCCTACTTGGTTGTGTCCCTGGCTAACACATGGCTCCCAAACCATGTATTAGTGCATGCAGTGTAGGTCAACTACGTGGCATTTCCAAACTAACTGGGACTAGGTTGTGTCATGTGGGCTTCATCCAAATACTGGAACCCATGTCTGTGCACTCTGGTACTGGGTTGTGTACCTATATATGTATGTCCACAAAAAATCCCACCCATGTTATACATTAGATTGGTTATCCATTTGGGGAAGGGGTGAATGCCTTGTAGGATGCCTACACGCTATGTCATCCTTATCTTTTCCAAATCCCTAGCCACTATTACAGAGGGGTTACCTGTTTTGTGTTCATCCTTATATGCGATGTGTATTTCAAATTTTTACAGAAATCTATATTCAATCCTCGCACCTCAAATCAAACCTCTCTGATTCATATCTAACCCTATCTATGTTTCAAATTCATGAATCTAGCCAAAAATCACGGTTTATATCCATTATTCACTGGAATTCAGTCTCTTATTGTCCACAGGGTTTCCTCATTCATCTCATATGATGACAATATTTCCACCTTTGATTCACTAATAAAAAACAAATAATCAAGAATCCACTACACACAAACATCCCAAATATATTCTAGGTTAATCAATCTTCTCTTCGTTGATTAAACTGTTGTGTTTTCGGGTGTCTGATTAGGCTTTGAATAACCCAGAAAGGTTGAAATAGGACCGAGGGGTCTAATAAGTGACTAAACTGAATAAGAATATGGTGTAAAGAATGATAAAATGTTTTAAACATATTTAGATAAGAATTACTATCCAACTATTAATAAATGGTAGTTGGCGTTAGAAAACAATTGAGATAATCAAGTTAAATTGGTACATGAGCACTTGCAAAGGCTGCAATTGAAACATATCGATGAAAAATGATTGATTTGCCCAAATTATTTAATAAAAATAGAATAAATCACTAAATTGATGATAATGAACTAGAGATCATAATTTTCATCATCAAATAACATACTAAGAAAAGATTTGGAGGAGTCAGTTCATTTGATGCATCCTAATGTGCTCTAATCTAGCATTTTTTCATCGTCTAAGGTGATTCTCCAATGAATCACGAAGGATAATCTTTATAATCCTCCTAGTTTTTATGCATCTAACCTTAGAGAATTTTCTAGGGTATTATTCTTTTAGAAAATATTTCTATGTCAAAATGAAATAATTATTTTTTTATTTATATATTTATTTCAAAAAATATACCGCCAATGACCGAGAATCTCAAACTCCCCATACTAACCCATATTATATAGCGCCTAGGGTATAAAATGTGTTGCATACTCAATTATTGTGTCAGATTTCTGATCCAAGATTCTGTTTAAGATTTATCTTGTTTTGTTTAAGAACCTTCACACGAACAATATAAAATATATTTAATATTTTTCTAAAATTAATTGTAGGCACACCGGGCCTCAAAATGTCACCGCATCTCATCACCTAGATATGGAAATATATTTTGAAATATTTCAATGACTTAAAAGTGAGAAATAGGGTCTCTTTATGAAATATTTGTTATATATGGTAGGAATAAACCATAATCAAGTATTCCCTTAAACTATTAACATGTTTATAAAATTAATCCAAAGTAATAAAAATAATCCCATGGATAATAATATCTGATTTCAAAATGATGGAATGCATAATTTAAGTAATATTAATCTTACTATAAAGTTCGTGTCCCAAGAAATCATACATTACAAGTAAGGAATACACCAATACCAAAACTAGTTTATCTCATGAGACCTATCGATGGATCATAGAGTAATATAATTAATGGATCTCATACATCTCTACATAAGACCAATTCATTAATCATGTGAAATAAACTAATATAAAATACTTAATATTTATTCCCTAACAATCAATAATTATACATGTTGTAATAACATGAATATGGATTTTCAATAATTCATTAGTTAATATATGTAATAAATTTCCTGGTAAACACCCTTCAACTTTTATGGTTCCCACATCATATAGAGTAATGGATATAAGGTTAATTCAATAATGGAAATGATATAGAATTTTTTGATGAGATAACGGAACAAAATAATGTAAATGGAGAAATGAATAGAGATAAATAATTTAAATTGAAAATCAATACATTAAAATCAATCATTATGGTTCACGAAGAATCACATGAAATATCCAAATCATAACCCCCAAGACTTTAAAATAAGGCCAATAGTTAGGCCAATTATTTGTGAACCATGCAAAGATTGAGTTAATACTCAAAAAACATTTTTCATGGTTATTACACATAGGTAAATCTAAGACAAAGATTGCATCCACTTATTTTTATTGATATAAAGATATCATTGTTAGGAATCCTCCACCCTATACTTTACCAAAATTATGTAAATCTTTATATATTTAAATTTATTCTTTATTTTTTCAACAATATTTGATCATTCCAATAGATTATGAAGATATTATAATGACAGGTAATTTTTAATTTATCATTATAGATATATCAAATGGATTATAATGCCAAGCAATTAAAATCATGGAAATTTATAAAAAAAATATTCAAATGATATTATATCAAAAGTATTGAAATTTGAAATGAAAGATGGGGAAACATAACTGTTTTATTTATTTTATTTTTAATTTAAAAATTCCAAAAATAAAATGAAAATCATTTAATTTGGGAGATGAAGAAAATTTGAAGATAATACTAATAACAAAGAATGGGAATAATTGAAGGAAAAGTAATTTAAGTGGACAATGTTAAAAATTAATTATAACTCATTGGAAGGTAATTACATTAAGGATTTTCTTACCATTACACTTTAATTCAATGATAGTTAGTTAATTCTATGTATAATAATCATAACCACAATAATAACCTATTTAAAAACTTTATTCATATAATTTACCTTTTCTTATCCTCAATTATAATAAATCATTATGCATTTATTAGTTACTTGTTTTTAATATCATCCTCACATGTTTGTATCATTGATTATTTCGTATAAGTTTCATCATAGTGAACTAGATCCCCACTCTTTTATAATGTAACCCCTAAATCTGGTAACATATAGTTTGGGGTTATCTTACTATATTGGAACATGATACAATAGATCTCATCTGATGTGATTGAATAATTTAGAAGTCTTTGGAGACTAGATACATACATGATTCTCACATTAGATTTCAAAATATAAAATAAAATTAAAAATCTAGTCAAAACGTTTTTATTTATTTGTGTATATTCCTAAAATAATTCTTGGATCCCTGATGGGTAATCGAAGGAAACGAAAAAATAACAATGGGTGATCACAGATGCTTGAAAAGGTAAAGTGTACAGTATAGGATATCATAGAAGAAATGAACCATGAATAATTTGGAATAGATATAAAATAATAAAATATTCTATATAAATCATTCCATAAATGGGGAATATATACCTTGATTACATATTGAAACAAATAATCACATGGATAACAATAATTTATTTTATAATGATATAATTAAAAATGTCAGAAATCATAATCATGTTTCCAATGACATGTGTCAAGACATCATAAATTATTGGGTAGTAATACACCAAATACTCAGGTTAGTTTGTCCCATGAGACCTACTAGTGCATCAAGGGGCTATGATAGTTCATATCCATCACTTAATAAGTAAAATTCATTCACCATATTATAAGTTTGAATAATCAATGCAATACATATTCAACATAAATATCAATATTTGAAAACTATAATATGGAATGTCAATATTTTTCCCATTTCAAAAATAGAACATTGAGATCATAAGTCATCCAGAGTGATATAGCGGATGGTATCATTATATTATATCCTAAATAAATAATATTATTCCTCAATGTATTTTAAAATAAATTAAAATACTTTTAAAAGAACATTTAGACCATTCTTTGAAATGTTAAGAAAAATATTATTTACTTTTGATGAAATTTTAAATAAAATAATCTGCATTATTAATAATCATAGTTTTTATGAATATAACCTTGTAAAATTATAAATTAAAATTAAAATAAAATAAATTTCGTGAATGGGTGTAATTCTAATCATTTTTCAAAGGTTAAAAGAGAACATTTTTCACACTATTGTAAAAAGTACAACGTTTGTCTAGCATAAAAAATTTAGAAAGACTCATTTAAATCATTAATAAAGAAGGTCAAAATTAATTTAATGTGACCTTTAGTTATCATAAAAACATAAATTATAAAATTCTTCCAACATTTGATGAACAGGGACATGGATAAGAAATATTTTTAATGGAAAACATTTAAACAAGGTTTTAAAATAAAACCCCTAAAGGATATAAAAACATTAGATGTAAAAAGTGGTTGAAAAACATAAGATGACATGGAATTTAAAGAAAAATTAATTTTATTAAATTAATTATTAAATAAATATATAATATAGTTAATACAACACTAAAAAACATGTTTTGAAAATGGAATAAGTGTTAATGAATGGAAATTGAGAATAGAAATCGCTTACCTTAAGTCTAGCTTGATTCGTAATCACTCTATATACATATATAATTAATTTATAGTTATTATAATTCTATAAAATAAAAATAAAAATATTTATTATATCATATATGTTCAAATTATTACATTTCAACACACATTTATTAATAATTATTTATTAACATAATCATTTCAAGTGTTAACTACTTTATTTATCATATATATTTTATTTCAAAAGTTATTACACTTATATCTTGATCGTAGATTCATCATATCCATAATGTTAACAATGAATGTTTTATCATATTATTATATTATATAATAAGAATCCAACATTCCTTGATCATCCAATACATAAATATTATAACATTACTCATGTAGGTGGTAAAACTGACCTAAACAAGAGCAAGTTATATTCTTATTATTACATTTAAAAAACATTATTCATGTAATAATTATCATATTTATTCATTAAATATATTTTTAAAACAATTCATAAAATTTAAATATTGAAAATGAAATATATCACTCATGGAGATGGTAGTCCATACGCATGAAAGAACGATACTTCCATTTTCTAATGAGAAAAATGAAAAAATATAGAAAATATCATAAATTAAAGAATAAATATTACATAATAAATATAATATGTTTTTAGTATATCTGACATCATAACCATCCATGATAAGCAGTGATGGAAAATGAATCGTATCACTATAAGGAGATGGTAGTCCACACGTACGCACGAGTGATAATTTCATTTACCATTTGTTGGAAAGAAGATGGGAAGTGGTTGTAATATAACTAGGATAACATATAATTTTATTTATGATACTGTATTCAAAATTTTATTTTAGATAAAATATATTTAGATTATGTTTAAGAAAAAATAAACTTTAAGAGAGTTGGTAAAGATGATGATCTCTTCTTAGAGAGGTGTCCTTTAGCTTACACCTTAATCCTTCTAAGGATGGTCATAAAAGAAGTAAATAAGATCAATAATTAATTTAATGAAACTATTAAGTTATTATTGTGGAAATTTATGACATATAAGCCTCAATCATTATGAATAAATGATTATTGCATTTTTTCATTTATAAGTGATGGAAATAAAAATGATATAATTACTTAAAATATTTAAGTGTAATATATGTCTTAATCATTTAAAGTGGAAAAAATAACCCCAAAATTAATATATAATATGTGATAGGATTTAGATAAACTAAAAAAACATTTAAAGGTGTTTGGAGACATCATATGCCCAATTTCCTTGTTAAACGCCATTTAAACCCAATTTAACCTTAACTATGAAAACGTAACTTTTTACCATGATAACTTGATTATATGAAAAAAAATAAAAGGTAAATTATAAAAAAAAATTAATATTATTATAAATTTTCAATCCAATTTATCAAATTATAATTATATCATTATGAAAAATGCACAAAAAATAGTTTTTAGGAAAATACCTAAATTAAGCATAAAAATAATTTTATATTAAAATAAAGTAAGAAGTTTATTTAAATAAATTCTCTTCTTATATAATAAAAATATGAATGTTTTTATACCTTTTTATCATTAAAAAATATAATTTAATCTTCCAACCATACCATTAAATACAAAGACCCAAAAATAGTTTTTATTTGGATAAAATATAATCTTTTTTCATAAAAACGATTCATGGTTTATAAAATTGAAAATTACTTTTCATAATTAGTTATTTAACTCAATAGAAATATATATGTTCACAAAATACTCATCAAATATAATTAATTCATAATTTATATAAATTTTAAATCATTACCTCATTGTTTTATCTCTATTTTATTAGTGGTACCCTTACTATGGTGACAGATCTTTTCCATGGTTTCCATTCATAATGTATAAAAATAAAAGGGTACTATTTAGAAATTTATAACCTCATGTTTTCAATTATTTAATTATTTTTAAACTCTAAATTTATAATTTTTTAGTAATTAATTTTAACAGAAAATCATAAAATGAAATGGAAAACAATTTTTAGAAAAACAAATTTAAGCCCAAAAATGAACTTATACCAAAATCACAGATAATGATGATTGAAATATAATTTATTATATTACTTTTAAATAAAGAAGAATTATTTTAATTTAATAATAAATTAAATATTTTATTTTATTTTTAAATTACTTTATTTAATGAAAAGAAATGACAATTTTACAAAAATCTGTATTTTTCACTATTCACATAAAATAATTAACATAATATAAAAATTAACAATAAGATAATATTGGACTAAATATTTAAAAATGATATTAATTTCCTAAAAAATATATAAATGGTGGAAATTTATTATAATTTCCATCTAGAAAATGTATCAAAACCCTTTTTTGAAGAAAGTGTATTTCTAAATAATAAACTGACATTGTTGAAAAGTGAGTGATTATTTATTACCATTTAATCAATAAATTGTTATTATTTAAAACCTTTTTAAATAATTTTTATAATTTCTTAATTCCTATTCATACTACCAATTTAATGACCAGGTTATATCTTTCACATGTAAATAATAATACTTTTATAATATATCACAGTTTTCTTAAGGCTTGATGCTGTCTATTTAGAAAGATATTAACATTATTAGTTTTTTTAAATAAAGGTTTTGGGTGTTTAATTATCCCACATTAAATATATTTCAACCAAATATTTTTTTATCTTTGTAATAAAGGTTTCAATGTTTGAAAATACCTTTGTCGAAAACCCATATCGGACAAGGTAAAAGCTAAACTTTTGTTAAAAGGGAAAAATAGGAAACATTTAGGTTACTCGAAATATCTCATAATTGGGATCCTAGATAAGTGAATCATTATTGGGATGTGATAATATCGACATGGTGGAGAAATATAATTTCCAATGAGTAATGGATAGTGATAGAGGACATGATCATAAAAATGTTAATGACGACAAAACCATAAATCAATATGAGATAAAGAAGACTATCAATTCATCATAAGAAATGATTGTAGGATAACATTTTTATTTAAATATTATTTTCCTATATTTTATGGATTTTATTAATATCAATATAAATAACATATGATAATATACTTAATTTATTTATTTCCACTTTCTAAAAAATCCCTCCTGATTGAGTATTATAATCATTTTTTATATCTTATTTTAATGATAAATGACTAAGAGAATGTTATTAATGCTTGAAATTGAAAAATAAAACATTAATGATTCATAATATATATAAAATAAATACAATTCATTTCACCTATCTAAAAATTATTATAAAAAGTTAATATATTACACAATAAGATTAAGCCTTCTTGTGAAGAAGTAAAACATTAATTCCTAAAACATCAATAATAACACCCATTATAATGACATAGTAATGTAACAATTAAATTTTATTACTACATGTTTAATATATATTATTTTATGCTTCTTCTCCTAATTCCTAAATCCTTGTAACTAATTAACCCCCAAAACTATGATTATGTCAAAACCAAACATTGGTATAAAAATAATGCTTGAAATAGGGTATGTTTAGGTGTCGTAATTTGAGGTAACTTACAAATAATTGTTACATTATGGTTTCCACTAGTAGTTTTGATTGAAAAACTAATTCTTAATGTTCTGATGAAATATATATTTTTTTTTTAAACATGGGAGATATTAAATAGTCTGAGGATCCAAAATCAAATGAATCATTTTCTAATTTTGAGGATATGATCAAATCACCATCAATTACAACATATGGGGTTTAAAATTTAACTATAGTAATGGTGTAATCTTGGATACACCCCTTAGATTTATTTGATTTAAATTACATTGATTCATGGACAATTCATTTTCATAGTTATCTATATCCTTACCGTTGAAATACTATGTATTTTTTGATTCATTCGTTCCCTTTCATACATGTGACATATATACTTTCTCTCCATGCATGAAGAAAACTCTCATTCCCATCAAGAAAGTATCAGTTTGTTTCTTTCAATAATTTTCATATATTTTATGTTCCATCATTTCTTTATATTATTTTTTATCATTTATTTTCATGTGGTTACAAGTTATCCTCTTCTTCTTTTTATTTACTTTCAAAATATATAACTTTTATAATTTATTATTCTTCTCTATGGTACTCGATACCATATCATCGTATGATGAAAATGTTTTAGAGACTAATTCTCTTCGGATTCTTTAGTTAAACCCATTAGAGGAATGATCAATCTTATATTATGGATTATGCACAAATTCAATAAAATTACTTGTTAATCTAGTTAATTTTGTATAATAATTAGCAACACTTTTCTTTTCCTTCAATCATAAATTGTGTAATTTACTTCATATATCATCAAATTACTCATGGAGAATGTATTTGTTTATGAATATATCTATAAAATATTTCAATTCCATTCTCAATATCACTTTCACCTCCTTTTTATATTGTATAAATTACCACTATGGTTAAATATATTCATTTAAAAAAAATACTGTCAGATTAACCATATTTCATTAATTTCGTTACAAATCTAGTAATATATTTTCAAGGCACTTGATCCACTATTCATATATAAATGTATTAGTATTCCCATTAAATTATATAGTTTTTTCCATGTGAATTGCTCTAACACTAATGAATCATGTTGTGAAGCAATATTTTGTTCCATACATTAATGGTTGTTGGTTATAACCTAATTAAACTATTTTAATATACAATTAATCTTCTCAAATCCAACACTAATGATATTGGCTTCAACATTAGGTAAATACATGCAATGATTGAAGTAATTGACACTTTTTCTATTCCTACCATTAAACTCCATTTCTATACCATGAAATATACTATATTACGTCGTAAAATTTTGAATCATGGTGTATAATTACAAATCTAGTGAAATACTAAAACTAAATTAATTTTTTATGAATATATAATATTATAATCATAAGTTTAGTATATTTGAGAAAATATTTAAATCATAACCATATTTTCAAATATTTTATAATAATGAGAAAAGATAATGTGAATAAACCAAATCATATCCCTTAAGTGTGTCTAGCCAGGTGTTCATTCTTAAGCA
Source organism: Viscum album (assembly GCA_963277665.1). Taxonomy (NCBI): domain Eukaryota; kingdom Viridiplantae; phylum Streptophyta; class Magnoliopsida; order Santalales; family Viscaceae; genus Viscum; species Viscum album. The sequence continues at coordinate 1,756,200,101 of OY728120.1, read as the reverse complement.
CACTCATCATGCATTAGGTGAAGATTAAGTTGATAATATACCTACCATTTTTAGGGTTTTACCCATAGGATCATATATGCCATAACTACATAAACATGTCAGTATCTAGATGGGGATATAATTTTTATTAATTCACACACACACTACAATGAGAAAACATCATGATATTATTTTATACATAGACATATCCAAAGAATATTTCATAGGGTTGCGTTCTCTATTCTATTTTTTCCAAAATATGGTTCTTGATGTTTATTCTAAACATTATATCATAAAAATATATATCACACAAACTCTAATAACCTAGATCTGGTGGTTATTTTACTACATTAACACAAGATATAATAGATCATGTTTAGTTGGATCAAATAGTCTGGTAGTCTTGGGATACTAGATACATATTGGATTCTCACTTTATATTTCAAAACATGAAATAAAAAATAACATTATTGTAAATATTTTATTATTTATTCTATTATATACCTGAAATAATTCATATATCACTTTTTAGTATCATGGGGAAGTGAAAACAAAATAAAATGTGAGCTTAAATACTCAGTAAGGGAAAGGGTAGAACTGAACCTATCATATAATAAATAAAGCATGAATAATATAATAGAGAAAAAATTAGATATTCCATATAACTAATATAACAAAAGGGTAATATATCTATGTATTACAATTATAATAATAATATAGATAATAATAAATAATTTCAAAATTATGGGATGCATAATGTTAAACAGCATAGTCATACCAACAAGGTCTTGGGCCAAGAACTCATAAATAATTAGGTAGAAATACACAAATTCCAATGATAGTTTGTATCATAAGAAATTCTAATGAATAAAGGGCCTATAATGGGCCCCCTCATCACTTAATAAGTATAATTAATTCATTTTATTAAAGGGGTGATTGATCAACACAAAACATAATCAATATAAATATCTGTATTTTAAAACTAGAATATAGAATGTCAATATTTTTCTCTAGTAACAAATAGAACATCATGATCATATGTCATCCAAAGTGATATGGTTGTTGGTACCATTAAATTATATCCCTAGTAAAGAATAATATTTATCTAAGGATATTTACAAAGATGAAAATATTCTTAAAAGAACATTCAATCCATTCTTTGAAAACTACAGAAAAATATCATTATCTTTTCGTAAAATTATAAATTAAAATTATATAATATTGAGAGAATTAAATTATTATAAAAAAAGAAAAATTATTAATTTGTCCTCAATTAAAATAATCATCATTATTGAGGTAATTTCTATTCGTTTATTATATTTTAAAAATTAACATTATTTTCACACATTTGTAAAAATAAAAAATGAGTGATACGAAAAAAATGAAGAGATTCATTTTTTTAATTATTAAATAATGTAAAAGGTAGTTTAAAATGAAAATTAAAAATATTTAAAACATAAATAGGAACATTCTTGAATCATTTTAAAAACATATATTTGGATAAAAATATTTTGGAAGGAAAACATTAAATAAGGTTTTAAAGAAAAATCCATTACGACTTTCATAACTTTTGAAACAAAATGATGTTAAAGAATGTAACATGAATTTTATTTATAAACACATTTAATTTTATTAATTGTATTATAATATACATCCATTAGGAATTTCATATACCACACAAAATAAAACATTTAGTTAAAATGGTATAAGTCTGAACGAAAGGAAATTGAGATGAGAAATCCATTACCTGAAGTCTGACTTGATTCGTAAGAACTATAACCTCTTATATAATAAGTTTAGATTTATTATAATTTTATATAAAAACCACATTCATATTTATAATATCATATATTATACACTTATTTCATTTCAAATCCCAATTATTATTAATTATCTCTAATAATTTTTATTTTTGGGGTTAACTACTTTAATTCTCATTTATGTCTTAATTCAGTGGTTATAGTACTTATATTTCAACATATTTTTATCAATTTTAGAATTTTAATAATGTAATATATATCATATTATTATATAATATAATTTTTATTCAACATTCCTTAATCATTTGGGTTATAAATATTATAACATCACACATGCTGGAGGTAATACCATCCTAAACAAGAATGTGTTATAAAGATCGAATCAGTAAGAACATGATAGGGTATAATGTCAATATGAAATTTATAGAATCATATTAACTAAAAATGTATCATTTATATTCAATATATATATCTTTAGGACCACCCATAAAATTATGATATTGAAAACTAAATATATCATTCATGGAAATGGTAGTTTGTGTGTATACATGAACGATACTTTAATTTTCTAATGAGAAAATGGAAAATCAAATTGTAATTTTTTTTCATTACAAAAATAATCATTAAATCATAAATATCATATATAATTACTAAATACATAATTATATCAATCAGTAGAGTTATTTATGGAAAATGAATCACATCACTACGTGGAGGTGGTAGTACACATATACGAATGAGAAATACTTACATTTCTCATTTGTTGAAAAGGAGGTGGAAAAAGGTTGTCCCATAATAATAAAAAAAATCTATGAATTTTTATTATAATATTTTCATTATTTTGGAATGGATAAAATATATTTATAGGAAGTATAATAAGTAATAAACTTTAAATGATTCATTAAATATGATTATTTATTCTTTGACAGACCTCATTTGGCTTATACCTTAATCCTTTTAAGGATGGCCTTGCGAGAAGACCGTAAGATCCAGAATAATGGGAAGAAATATATAAAGGTATTAGTGTTAATATTTTTGGACATATAAGGATCAATATTTGTGAATAATGGAGGATAGTATGTTCCTTTTTATTATTGTGGGAAAGGAAATACATGGAATTACATAAAAGATTTAAATGTTATATATGTCAAAATCATGTCAAGTGGGACCAAATAACCCCAAATTTGTATATAATTTGTCACAGGGCTCAAACAAACTTAGAAAATCACATATAGGCATTTTTATGAAATTTTAACCCTTTTCTCTTAGTTAAGACCCCTTTAAATCCATTTCAACCACAATAGTGATAACATAGCTTTTAACCATGACAACATAATTATATGTAAAAAATGAGAGGGGGATTCTATCCAAATTGGAAAATACAGAACATAAATTTATAATCTATTTTATGATATTCTAAATCTATATGTGGGAGAAATTAAATTTAATATAAGTTCACAAAACACATGAAAAAGAAATTAACGAAAAACATAATTTAGATGTAAAAAACATTTTACCCTAAAATAATGTAATAAGTTCATTTACAATAATATTTTTTTGTTAAAAAATTAAAAAAAATGAAGTTTTTTATATTTATTGATCTATAAAAACAAAAATTTAACCTTTTAAAAATACCATTAAATACAAAGATCAAAAAATAGATTTTAATTTGGATAAAATATAATTTATGTTAATAAAACTAAATATAGGGATACCAAATTCAAAATAATGTTTTAAAAAGAGTTATTTAACTCCTTAAACATATATTTGGTTGAACAATAGTCACCCAAATTAAAAAATTCAAGTGTTATATATATTTTAAATCCTTAACTTATAGTTTTAACCATTTTAATCATGTTTTATCCTTACTGGGGTGACAAATCTTTACCTTGATTACTATTCATAAGAAACAAAACTAAAAGGGTCCAAATTTTCAAATTTGAAGTTTATGACTAAAAATATAAAATAAATTTTAAAATTTTAATGTTAAAAAGTTTTCATATATTAATTTGAATATAAATGCATAAAACCTAATAAATTTTTTTAAGACAAATACATTTTTAAGCCCAAAAATGAAATTATTAAAAATAAAGTATAATGATAATTACTGTTTAATTAATTAGATTATTTATAATTAAATAATACTTTTTAAACTTAACATTAAATTAAAAATGTATTTTTATTTTTAAATTACATTATTTAACAAAAATAAATGACAATTTTAGAAAAATTGGTATTTTCACTATTCACATTAAGATGAATCTTTTGAATAACATCCAAAAAGATCACCATAAAGAAATATTTACCTATTGATTTCCAAATTTATAATCATCTACTTAAATAAAATTTCTAAAAATAGTATAAATGAATTATAACATCCACATAAAATATTCAATAAATCCCATATTTGAAGAAAGTATATTTCTGAAACCAAAATTGACTTTACTAAAAATTAAGTAAATATTTAATATACATTAATCAATAAATTCCATTATTTAAAACCATTTTACATATTTTTCATAATTTTTTTTATTCCTATTTTTAACTCAAATTTATCAACCAATTTGTAATAGATACATTTAAATAAAAATATTTTTATACTATATCTCAAATCGCTTAAACCACGATGTTGTGAGAAAAGAAATTTATTGAGCTAATTATTATTTTAAAATAAATTTTCAGGGTGTTATAGATACCATCATCATAATTTCTAGATTATTAAAGGTACTATAATTTAATTTCCCTAGTGATTTATGAAGATCTAATTTAATTATATAAGAGTTTTAATTATGATTCTTGAGGATAAAATTAGTGAGTAGCTTGTTTCACTAACTTTTTTAATGAAAAAATGTGATATATTAATAATTATTTAAATATTAATGTTATAATTACATAACAAAAAACTAATTATTGAATTATTAATATCTAATATTAACATTAATTAAGTTTCCATTTTCATCCATGATATAAATTTATAGCATCATTTATGTACATGGTTAAACCTATACAAACAAACATACTATAATCTATGGGTGAGTATGGTTTTGAAAGTTATTATTTTGTTGTAATATAAGTATAATTGAAGTATAATGGTATTATTTGGATTTTATTAAGCTAAGGAATAGATTTTAGGATATTTTTATAATAAATATAGGGAATAAAAAGATAGGTAGTGTCTAATACTCACATTGAGGGATTTATTCTTCTCTTGAAACACATCTTGGTGAAGGAGGACTTGGATCACTTTCTTGTAACCAGAGGCTAAAAATGATGAATATTATTATAAAAGAATTAAAATGGGTAGGTTTTCAATTGGAATTACAATGATAGGTTTGGATTGAGTTGGGTTTAAGTTATCTTCATTTATAGTTTGAAAAAGCGACATTTCAATGGAAACATTAGTTAGGTGAGGGAAAGGGTGGAATAACATAGGATTTAATTGAGTTAGGTATAGAAATTTTGTGGAGAAATTTGGGATTTACTTTTCCACCAAAAAATTCCTTTTAAGGTTTTTTTATAATTTCAATCATAAATATTCTGATCCAATTTAATTTTCCACTTTTACCCCCCATTAACCTTGATTAAATAATTATAATGGTAATTATTATTTTACTAAAAATATAAAATAACCCATCTTACCAAATTCTAACCTGCTAATTCAAAATTTTGACTCCGTTTAATCAAATTAAATTTATAAATATGGGAATGTAATGACTCTAGATTCTTTAATTTTATCTTTTTAATATATATATATATATATATCCTTAGAGTTAGCACTTTGTTTTTGGTGGAATTAGACCCAAGATTTAATATATTAAAAATATTAATATATTTCAAATAACGCACAAGAATATTTTTAGAATAAATGTTTTTCTCAATGATTGGGACCTTGGATGGGAAATCTGGTTCAGAAATAATTTTCGAAATATGGTGTTTACTCTAAAAAAATATAATTTTAGTCAGTATTGGATTCCATTAAAGGATAGCATGGAGGGTTCATTGAGTAATGAAATAATTCATTTATTTTATTTAATTAATTTTACTAAAACCTAACCTCCTGATATAATTTTTTTTTATGACAAATCTCTAGGGTAATCTATATAACCTTGGAAGATTAGAAAGGAGGAAGTGATAACGTTGTTAGCATTGATAGTCTGGGAACATGGATGGACAACAATGATTGCGGAGAATAAATAGAAGAAATTTATGTTGAGAAAATTATGATTCATCAATTTTGTTCATTTATTTTTTATTTTGATTACCACTAACACCTATTTTTTGTTTCTAATAATGTAAATTTAAGTGGAGTTTACGATTTTTATTACTTCAGTAATTATTCTTATTCTGGAAGAACATTCCATCTTTAATCAATGGGAGAATAATTTTTATTAAAGGTAATATATTCAGGATGATTTTTATGAGTTTTTTAGAAACATTGTTCATACCCTACTTCTATAAAAAGGATGAATGGTTTGGGAACCCTAATTTTTTTATTAAATGATTTGTTTTGGAACCCTATATTTGAAACAAACACTAGCTTTGAGGAATAAACATATGGTTAATTATCCGTTCTTTTTTAATCAATCATACACTGTCAACCATACTTTTTGAGTTTATCTCTATATAGAAAAACCATACATTTTACCTAGTCAATGATGGGATTTTAAATTATGTTTTATTTACCAATTCTCTAAAATGGTCTCCCTAGAAGTAAATTTCTTTTTAAATCCTTTTAAATACTAATTAAAAGGAATGTGTTCAATAGTTTAAATCATTCCTATTTCAATGGGATGTGATGAAATTATTTGATTTTTTGGAATTCATTTTTCTTATTCATCATGTGATATTTATGTAGATTTTTTACTTTGAAGAAGTTTGACTATTTTTATTTCTATGGTATTTCACTGTTAATGTTTTTCAACAGTTTTAAAATGTTCTTATTAGAGATATAAATTGGAGACATACATGTTTATTCATATGTCTTGTGTTTTATCTTTAACTATTTATTAGACTCCTACATTACGTTGGAGACCTTGTATCTATTGTGTTCCCTTGAATAACTTTAATAACTATCTATTTTTTATTCAACTATATTCCATAGCTATTTCAATAGGAAAATCTTGATATAATATTTTTTAGAGTATTGTCTTCTCATATTCAGTCATTGGTGAAGTGTCATCTTTATGTACAAAGTTTCTGAGTTTTCGGTTCCCTACAAATGAAATATAAGGCTTGGTAAAATATTTATTATATAGGTATCAAAAACCCAACCTCAGTTGTATAAGTCCCTAGAGAATGGAATTGCTTTTGAAAGTCACCAAGCTCAAGGAGAGAACATTGGTGCAGTGGACTAGGGAATCATTGTGCCCTGAATAACTATACATCATTATGCACCTTTATTCATTTATTTCTATTGATCACTCATCTTTAAGAGAGAAGGGAATAATCTCCTTAAACTCAAGATAAATGTTTTCTTTATATCAATATTTTTTAAGGAACATAATCCCCCCGTGTTCCTTCATCATCAACATTCTGAATAAACCGGTGCTATCCGGGGTTGGGCCCATTGGATTTTGTTTCCCTTTTGTAAATACTTTCATATTCTATTTCTATCCAATACTATCAAGTATCATCATATGTTTTGGATCTTTTGCAATAATGATGATTTCCACTGGTTCTAACAAGCCTACATAAAAGATGCATAGAAATTTAATTCTCAATGGATGATCTTAGAGAAGATATGTTGATAATTCAGGATCCTTTTTTAATGGTGATAATTATGGATGCTAGAAGGAATACATGAGTATTTATTTTAAAAACCATGAAATAATAGTTTATTTAAAGGTTTTAAATCCTTACAAAATTCCTAATTTTGATTAGTAAAATGGAATAATGATAAAGTAAAATATTAGGATATCAATTTTAGAGCAACAAATTCAATTTTCTATGGACTAGGAACTGATGAATTTAATAGAGTCACCCAATGTACTACTGCATATGAAATGTGGTAGGTTATTTATGCTTCTTATGATGTAATTGATAATGTTATCCAACTATGGTAAAATACTGAAAAATTTAAATTTTATACTTTTATGATGCTTCAAATTGATGGAATTACTCAAATGGATGGAATAATGGTAAAATATTTCAATGATGTTACTGCCTTAGGAGATCTAATTAAACAATCAGAAAAATATTTAAAATTTATTATAGGTTTAGCTTCAAAGTGGACTGGGATGTTATTGTAACGTCCTAGATCTAGATGCCTCTCAAGCATTCCTCGTACCTGGTTGGCCACATAAACTCAAGGGGATTTCCCCAAATGCTAGAGGCTATAAACTAGTAGTGAGGGTTGTGGTGTGACAGTGGGGAAACTATTCCCTCATTGGAAGAGTATAACACAGCTGAATCAATAATAGTACAATAATGGAAATATTAAACAACATACAACTAAAATAAATAGAAGAGCACTGATAATATAAATGACCAAAAATCATTCCATACCAAAGGTGATGCATCATGTAATGTTCTAAGAAAACATCCAAAATAGGTACAGTATAATTATCCACAATATATGTTCCAAAATCACAAAATAAACAATGGAATATAAGAAGCATCACAATCCATGACTCGTTCTCATTCTATCCTACTCCAAAATCACATATCAAGAACCATTAGAAGTGTTCTTTCCTTGATCAACACCTGCAATCATGTAATCTATTTGGGACCAAAATCATGACCCAAATAGGGTGTGAGACTAAACCCGAGTAGGAAACCACCCATGGTTTGTACCCATATGCCAGCAAAAATATATATCATACAGTGTACAATATTGAATGTAGTAAAGAGAGCGGATGGAAGCTAGGGTTTGGGGATGGCGATTACCGCTGTAGGCGGTGATAGCCTCCAAGAAGATCCCTCCTCCCCTGGTGGACGAGGGATTTCCACAGCCCTCTAGGGCTCAATGCTTTCTCCCTTTTTCAAACCCTAATTTCTTTCCTCCATTCCCGAAAATTTTTCTCTCCTCCAATGTTCCTGAGTTGCATGATGGGATTCCGCAGCTCTCGGTCATGGCCCGAGAGTTCACCGACCCCTCTTCCCTACTAAGTATGACTTTTATAGCTCACTTCAAGCAATGAATCCCGCCAGTGGATCGTTTTGATCGCTTAATCTTTGAATCGTGGAATCTGTCAGAATGCACCACTATAGGTCTTCTTGATTCGAAGCATATAATGGTTCGATTTGAGTCAGAAGAAGATCTGAGCCTGGCTTGGTCCTCTGCCCCGTGTACCTGTGATGGCTCTCATTTTTCTCTCTTCTGATGGTCTTATGACTACCATATGAAGAGTGATTCCTCAACCATGGAAATTTGGGTAAGGCTTCCAGAATTGCCGCTTCCATTTCAGAACCCTTCCATCATTCGCATGATTGGGAATTTAGTTGGTTGTTATTTATGATCAGACAGTAGAAGTAGGGTTGCATGCCCTCTGATTTCACCTAGAATTTGCATTGAAGTTGATTTATCCAAAATGCCAATCAAATCGATTATAATTGATGTGAGTGAGGAGTTTGGATATAAACAGTCTATCTTTTTGAGCCCTAGTTTAACTACTGCTCTTGTTGTTTCAAAGTTGGGCATCGGATGGATGACTACAGTGGTAGACGGGTGATTCCGTAGGTGGTTTTGACTCAACAGGCTGCGGCTGTAGTGGAATTAAACTCTCGGCAAAGGGAGCATAATCTGGGTACTCGAGTGTGGATGAGACCTTGTCCAGCAAGTCTCAATATAGTGAATGGCATACGAATGGGGGAAGAAAAGTAGTCTCTCAATCCTAGGGTGGATGAGGTATTTGGAAGTCTGCATAGGGATCTTGCGGTGACTCATTCAGGAGGTTTGGATACTACTATGAAGCAGTTAATTCAACCCTCTAGGGTGGAAAGTGGGAACCATGAAGTGGTACTTGCAGGGGGTAAGGAGGCCTTGGGAGGACATGCCATGAATTTGCAGACAGGAGGGTCCTTAGTTAAAACTGGTGGTATGGTGAGGGCCTCACCTGGGCAGAAGACAAAACCTGCACAGCAAGTGGAGAGTATTGAAGTTAGTAACTGTTTTAATGGTCTGGTAAATGAGGAACTGGAAGTGGATCAGGATCAAGTTTTCCCTGCTTTGTCCCCTCACCAGGGTTCTGTTGAAGATTCTGAACTGAATGATAGTGGGGGTCTAGGTCTGGCACAGATTTGTGAGAAGCGTGGCAGAATGTTTGAGAAGGTGAAAGGGCAGGGCTACTGCCATCGTGAAAATGACTTGAATAATGGGATCATCTCTCATAATGAGGAGGAACTCCCAAGGAGTGCAGGTGGCAACATGATGATTGGATTGTGTTCTCAGGACTTTGTATCTGGAAGAGGTCTAGTACATAAGGGGGAGCTTGAAGATCATGATCTTGTGGCACAACCGTAGTGTTTAGCACTGGTTGATCCTAATAGTCATGTTGAGCAGGAGCATGGTGTGAATGACTGCTATCAGATGATGAATATCCCTCGGAAATGGGGGGATATATCTGATAGTGATAAGGATAATTCTGGTGTTTGAGTTTGAAACTCTTATAGTGACGTTTTTCAGAGTGGAATGAAGGATGTGGTAGGGAAAGTGGGAGTTGTGACAGCACCACCAAGAAGAAGGCAGCGGAAGGATTATTTTTCTCTGCCGAAGTCGATGCCTACAAGATATTCTATCAGCAAAGGAAATGGGATGAACTCTTCTGAGGAGTTTCTTTACATGTAGAAACTAAATCTCAGATGAAATTATGTGATGTTTCTAAGGCATTATGATAACTCTGAATGGGAATCAACTACCGCAGATGAAGCAATTTCCCATGGACATGGCGACGGATATGGCGACGGGTATGGATTTTATGAATTGTAGTTGTCAGTGTTGGATTGTAACACTTGTTTACCATACTTTTATTTTAATTTAACAAATGGTCAGAGACCTTTTCTATGGCTAAGCTTTCCTAGTATTCAATATAGTAAACTTTGGGTACTCAAAAGTAACCACAATAGATGTCTCACGAGACAATGTAATCAAGTATATGTGAAGACTTAATCCAAGCTTGTGCTTTGGCTTGGTAGATGTTCCATTAGTCATTTCATTTCATTATTCAATTTATAACTGAGTTCGATCTTGACATCCTAAAGTGGAATTCATGTATCACTCTTGGTGTATTTAACTGAAACAATATTAGCATAGTATAACATAACACAAAACTGAATCAAAACACTCAATATAAGCATTTTAGTAGTCGATTAGGGTTGAAACCTAGTATATGATCATTTCAGCATGTGTTAGAGTCAAACTCGGTATATAATCATTTCATCATGTGTTAGGGTCAAAAACTGGTATATAAAAATTTCATCGTAAAAGTAGCACCTGTAACATACACTATTACATGGTCAACAAAATAATAACTCATGTGGGCATCAAACATGTCACAAACCTTTGAAATAATCTAACAATTTCCAACCTTAACAAATATATACTCACATTGCCAACTCATATCACAAACCTAACTTGTGAATTAAACTATCACAAGTAATAGCCATTTATTTTCTCATGTGGGAAAAACATTCAATTAACCAAATACATTTTAAACAACCCCTAAAAGGGAATCAAAGGCATGTCCATATAAATTCCAGGACAAACAGCTAAAGCTAGTCATCCAAAGGAAAACTCACCCATGGGGTGTCCCTCAACCAAGGCTAAAAATATCAAAAAATCCTTATAATCATTTAATAAATTACCTAATAAACATTAAGTAACAACATAGGTCAATATTTAGTTTAGGTGACACCCAAAAATCAGTGTGCGGCACTCCAGTACATATAATCAAATTGAAAATTAGAGAAAATCATGAGACCACTGACCTTAGGTTTGTATGACTCTCCATTCCAGCTTCAGCTTCCAAATTAACCTAAATTGGAGTACATCTACAAGAAAGAGAAAATTCTCAACCCTCAATAACTTGGATGAGAGAATAAATTTGGTTGAAAGGCTCCAAAGGAATCACGAACTCATTGAGAGGATTCCAATAGATCTGAAAATGTTCAAATCTTATATTTTTTGATAAATTGGGAGCCAAACCCTCATTCAGATTTTATGGGAACTCCATACATCACAAGGTATTTGTTTCTATCCATTTGAAAAAAATGATGCTACTACCCAATTTAACGAGGGAAAAAAAGAAAAGTATATAGAATGTACCCAAATCTACATGTTTACTCTATAAAAATCCCGTCCAAGTCATTTCATGGTCATGTACTGGGATTATATAGCGTGAAACCCTCATTATAGGATGTATTTTTGGAAATATAGGATGTGTAACACCCAGTAAAGTCATGTAATAGGCTTGCAGCTAGCCTTTGATCTATTTTTCTCCCATTTTATTAAGTAAAAACTGAAAATGAAATATCATTACCTCAAGGGAAGAACCTTATTCTTACAAACATCCCCCATTAACCAACTCATCCCTGAATTTCCTTTCTAAGGGTGGTGAAGGAACATCACAGAATAACTCTAGCCATTATGATTGAATGTTAGCCTCACTCTCCCTGATCTCATATTACACTCAGTCATGCTTCCATAACACCCATATACTAAAGGAACAGATTAACCATGGAGAACCTTTGTGCTATGATCCAAAATATGAATGGGATACTCCTAAAAGGATGAATATTATTAAAACTTCAATTACTCATGATGAAAGGTGTAATATGGGTCTGAAAATTAATATCTCAACTATAAAATATGGAATATTTCATGAATTGTCTCATACCTCTAATGTAAACAAAATTGATAGGCAACCAGCCCAACCCTCTCCATAATATCAAACTGATCGATGTATCTCAGGGAAAGATTACCCTATCTCCCAATCCTATTATTTCCCATCCTCAGTGTGACACATAGGAAACACATGATCCCCAAATAAAAACTCTAAAGTTCATCTATGGAAAGTAGAATCGGATTTAGGATGAGACTGGGCAATAGACATCCTCTTCTGAATCAACTAAACATGCACAGAAGTCTCCTACACAAGACGCAATCCTAGTAAAGCTACCTCACCAACTTCTAACCAGAAAATGGGGAGAATTTAATGGCCTACCGTGTAGTTCCTAATAAGGTTCCATATGTATAGTCTCATAATAATTGTTCTAATAGACGAAATCCACCAAGGGAATATGATTCTCCCAAGAGTCCTAGAAATTCAAGACAGATGCTCGCAGCATGACCATTAGAACCTGTATCATGTGCTCTGATTATCCATTTGTTTGGGGGAAATATGCTATGATTAGAAGAACCTATTTACCCAATTCCATCTATATCCCTTACCAGAAACAAGAAGAAAACTGGCCATCCCAATATGAAATTATAGAATGTGGAACCCCATGCATTCATACAATCTCAGGGATGTACAACCTCCCATGTTCATCAACACTAAAGTTGTCCTTGATTGGAAGGAAATGTTAAACCTTCGTAAGTCTATCAACAGCAACCCATACTACATCATTAACTCTAGGAGACCTTGTCAAACCCATCATGAAATATATTGCGACGTCTTTCCATTCCCACTCAATAATGGGTAGTTGTTGTAAAATTCTTGTTGGTTCCTGATGCCCCGCCTTCACCTGCTGATAGGTATAACATCTCAAGAAAAATGCAGCTACGCCTCCCTTCATACCAGGACACCAGAACTAATGATGTAAATCTAGATACATCTTGGTGACACCAGGATGCACCACCCAACCAGAATCATGAAAATACCTTGTTAGCTTCTCTCATATATCGGTTGACACCCATACATGACCTTGTAACTGCACGAATTCATCCTCATCAATGCTCTAACTAGGCGGAGGTTCCTCGCCTTATATAATCTCCCATAGAACTAGGCCTTCAAAATTTGATATCTTCTTCATCATCACTCTATCCAGTAAGGTAGTGGTAACAGCTAAGGATGTAAAAAATTCCTTCCCCTATCAGTTGTGCACCTCTAAATGAATCCTATAGAACAAATAGATAAGTTTCCACTCACTATAGGCATTCTTCACTTCCTGTATCTGAGTACTCCTACTTAGTGAATCTTCCACCACATTGCCTTTTCCAGGCATGTATCTGAGCTCGAAGTTGAAATATTAAAGGTATTCTTCCCACCTTCACTACCTCATAATTAGATCATGCTGAGTAAATATGCACTTGATACTTTTGTGTTCCATGTACAACACAATACACCCTCCCAATAAGTAATGTCTCCAACAATGTAAATCATGAACAACCGCGGCTAACTTGAGATTGTGCATCGGGTAATTCCTCTCATGTGGCCTTAACTATCGTTAATTGTATGCAATGACCTGATCCCCTGCATGAGCAATGATCCCATCCCAATACCTGATGTGTTGTAGTGCACAGTGTAACTTCTTCAGGGTTCTAGAAAAATTAGTATCGGTGCTGATGTTAACCCCCCTTTTATCTCCTAAAATGTCATCTCACAGGAATCTAACCACATATACTTCACACCCTTCTTTATTAAGACCTTCATCCACAATTTTAAGCATGAGAAGTGATATAATAAATTTCATTAGTAACTAGTGAGTCCTAGAAAACTCAGTACCTCAAATACATTCTTTGTATGGTACTAGGTAACTACTGCTATCACCTTCTCTAGGTCCACTGATACTCATATCTTCAAGATGACGTGACCCAGGAAATGAATCTGATCCATCTAGAGGTGGAACTTTGGGAGCTTAGCATATAACTAATTCCATCTCAGTGTACTAAAAATGATCTCAAGATATGTTGCATGGTCATGTTGATTATGATAATACACCAAGATATCATCCACAAAAACCACAAAAAAATATCAAGATAAGGATGGAACACTTGGTTTATCAGATCCATGAAGACTGTTGGAGCATTTGTGAGACCGAGCAACATAACCACATACTTGTACAGAGCATATATTATTTGGAAAGTTGTACAAGGTATCTATGATGATCTAACATGAACTTGATGAATACCAAATCTCATATAAATATTTGATAAAACACGAGCTCCACAGATCTGGTCAAAGAGATCATCTATCCATGGTAGAGGATATTGATTCTTTACCATCAATTGGTTTAGTTTTTTATAATCCACGCATATAATGATGGTACTATCTTCCTTTTTTACAAAAGGATCAGGGAACCCTATAGAGAAGTACTGGGTTAGATGAAACCCTTTTCCTCCAAGTCCCCTATTTGTTTCTTGAGCTCTTATAATTCCGTTATATCCATCCTATAAGGAGGAATGGATACTGGTGTAGCTCCTCGCACTAGCTAGATAGAGAACTCTACCTCTCTATCAATAGAGGTAAAACTCAAAAGACATCTATGAAGTTGTACCTAAAATGATCAACCAATAGAGGAAAATGCATCTAAGATTTCCCCTAGTCATCTAGATATAAACTGGAAATCTGCTTTGTCATCCCACTCAACCCATGATGTTTGGGTACATCTTGGATTTCCTGGATAGCCCATTCTCCCTTGTGTAAAAATGACCAGTGCTCTGGTGATGTGAAACTCACCTTGTGGAGATAGCAACAAAAAAGTCTTAAAAGTATACCAATAAATCCATTCCAAGGATGAAATCAAAGCCTATCATCTCTAAGACATAGATATCCCAAACGACTTGACACCCACCAATTTCAAGGGGCACTCCCTGCACTATTTCACACCTTTCGTTCAAATCCATAACGGAGTGTCTATTTTTATACCATCATTATAATTAAAAAACTGTATCCCTAGGCTCTCCAAAATGGGAATAGATATGAATCTATATTAATCCCCTATATTATAAAGTGCATAAGTTAAAATGGGGGTGATTAGAATTGTACCTCAAATAGTAAAATGCCAAGGATCTTGCTCTTACTGGCTCTGTTGAAATGAATAAGCCTATCTTATAACGTAACCATGTGACACTACCTAGATACCCTAAACTGATCCAATATACAGTCTTTGAAAACCTATATTTTCACTATCACATCCATGACCATCGCATCGGTTTGAGTGGCCCAACGTATTCTAATTCCCCGACTATTGAGAAGTTGTTGGCCCTACTCCAAAACATGGTGTCTGTAAAGATCCTATCTCACTAGCCTCTGGTGGAAATTCCATGTAGAAGCATTGTAGATAGACCATCTTGACTCAATATCGACACACAACTGGGTCCATCAAGCAATAAGGTCTCAAATTCCCCACTCTTCCGCACTGGTAACACCTCATCTGGATACTTAAAGAAACAATATGACTACAAGATTCGCTATGAGTAAGCTCAAGATGATGCATTCTACTACCTATAAAGAAATTTCTAGATCACAGTGCTTAACTACCCCATATCAAACCTCCAGATTCCCTCTGATTCTGCTTCGTAATCAGTTCCTAGTTCACTATTACAGATATTTTAGTCAAATGAAAGATATTCACCTACGAAAAGATTTCATACCTGAGACCAACCTCATATCACATAGCATGTGAAAGATCATCACCCATCAGAACATGTGTTAAGTGTAACACCCCATGATTTTATAGTACATTATATCATTAAAGTAATTCAATAGCTTGCGCTACACGCAACACCGAGTTTGAGCGCACCACAACTTACTAAACTAACCGTTCAAACAGTGGTTATGAATATTATTAACTGGATTTGGAATCTGATATACTCTATATAATTTTTAAATTCATATTATGTGTTTCTTAGACATGATATAAGAACAAATTCAATTTTCAGATAAAAGAAGTATTTTTTAAAAAAATCAATTTTACCGCCTTTTAACAACGAACCTTTTTTAAATCCAATATTTGAAACTTTTATATATTAAATGTGACAAAATAAACTTCTTCTTTAGAAATGGGATATAAGAATTTATTTTCAATAAATTTTTTGTGTTTTTCTGATAACTTTCATATTTGGGTGAATAGTAAAAAATAATATATTTTAACTGAAAACAACTTTTTTAATCAAAATAATTTATAGTGTTAAATTATACATTTCAATGGTTTGGAAGTATAAATAGATTATATTTTTATCATTTAATCCAATTCTGGTCATTTTAAGTAATTTCACTTTGACATTGGACATAAACAAGTGTCAATATTTTGATAGTTATTATTTCCTAAAAATATGCCTTTCGGTTTTGACAATGGAAATTAATTTTAAATTAATAAATGAAACTTATATGTTTTGAATTAGGTAGAATAGAATTAATTTTTGAATTCTTAGTATCAAAAATAGCTTAGGATGAATTTTTTGTATTTTTCTGAAAACTTTCAATTTTAATGAATAGTGAAAAACACTGAGTTATTGTTTAAAACTAACTTTTTATTTAAATAATTATTTATTTTTATTTTTATTTTTATTTTTGGTAAAAATAGATACATAATACCAATATAACTTCAATTTAATCCATTGGAGTCATTTTATCATAAGTTTAGATATATAAAAATTTTATTGAACTTTTTACCGTCTTTTACCCACCTCCTAGGAGCATTTGCAAATTTGCATAAAACTTAATTTTACCGCTTCAGTGAATTGAATTTCAAAAATCTGAGAGACATAGTTGATATCTTTATATAAAATGTGGTTCAATAAGATAAAAATTATTTTGGTGAATAGTATCTTTGGACTTTTATTTACCAAGGTTAAAAGTAAATAGGGTAATTAAAGGTAAAAATGATATTATTATTACCCTAAAACATGTCCTAATTCTATTTGATAAGTGTAATTCGACCAAAAACAACATTAGAAATAAAATATGATCCTTTAGGTCCACGTGTATTAGATTAGGACATTTATTATTATTTAATATAAATAAGAGTTAAAAGTGTTAAATTCAAGTTTTCATAACTAAAAAAATTTTAATATAGGGATATACATAAGATAAATTCAACTATAAATATTCATTAGAAATATAAAACAATATTTATACATAATTGTATTTTATTTATAATTTTTAGACCTTAAATAATTAAATTTATTTATGACACAATGATGATGCAGTAATTACCTTATTAATAAAAGATTAAAATAATTGATATTATAAATACCCAAATAAATGTAATTTGAGACTTCTGATGAATTAAAATAATTTTATAGGTTAATATGACATTTTTGGGTTTATTAAATCAAATTTTTTGAATCAATCCTGATGTTATGATTTTAAAAAAAACAAATACCAAATAGTGTCAAAATTGACATAAAATAGTTTTTTAAAAAAATATTATATTATTAATTGATATATTAGTAATACAAATCTAAAGTTCGGCAAAAAGAATAATATAATATTATATATGACATTAATGAACCAATTGGGGTTCGATTTGAATTTTATAGTAAGTTTATTAACCATATAATATAAAAATTCAAAGAGACATGGTAAATGTCAAACTATTTAACAAATAGTTAAATCTAAAAGTTATGGATAATATGGTGACCTAATCCTATCTAAAACCTATTGGTTGAAAGGTTTTCAACCCATAACCACCTTTTCCTTTAAATAATTCATTTTGGAGCAATTAGAAACCGAAAATGAATTTATTATAAAATAATATTTTATGTTTTTCCTAAGGTGCCCCTCACCCCTCTTATAAAAGGGAACTTCCCCTTCTCACAAATTCACACCTCCAAAGGCATTTATCTCGGCCATCCCCAGACCAAATATCCTCCCAACTATTGATACTTCATCCTATAGTCCTTCCATTGGTCATAAAGTCATCCTAAGGATCCATTTTGATCAAATCAAAAGGAAGAACCAGAAGAAGAGGTAATGATTTCACCACCCTCTTTCAAGTTCTTTTATTCTTCCACTTCCTCTTTCGTTGTTTCTTATATTCTAAAATAATTACTCTAGTATCTTCTATATACTGTGATATTATTATAAAAATGTTACAACCATATGCATTATTCTATCCATCCTATAAATGAAAAAGTCACCTTACATGCGTACGTACGGATTACCATCTCCACGTCGTGGTGTAGTTTGTTATTCAAACACTTCATTATTTGGATGGGTATAATAATGAGTATGACTGATATAATTAATAAATATAACTGGTAAATTATTCTGTATATATGATATACCATCCTATTAAATATGATATTTCCATCAATATAATGATATTGTCTCTCATGCGTACGTACGGATTACCATCTCCACGACGCAATGAGATTCATTTCCACGTTCACCATTCAATGATGATTATAAAATATATATCATTAATAATTATGTAATATATGACATAATAATTCTATTGGAGATATATATATATCTGTGTGTGTGTACTTACATATATCTTATTCACTTAGTTCCGTGCAATAATATATGAAAACAGAAACAACTTTTATGCATATGTACAGACTACAATCTCCATAAATGATGTTTTCCATTTCATATATATGTCTATTATACATATTTATATTATAAATATATATGATATATAAATAATATTTTATATTCTGGATGTATTTAAATTTTGATCTAAGTGATACAATCAAGAGTAACTAGTTAAAACACGTACGATAAAGAAAGTGATTATTACCCAAAATGTTAATTTAACAAGGAAATTATTATTAAATGGGTAGTATAAAGTCATAAATGAATCATGTATGATATCATAAATATTAATATGGTTCTGGTATAATCTAATACCATACAATGGTCATTATAAATGAGGTTAAACGTACCCTCGACTAAAGAAAAGTGCAAGGTAAGGGTTAATTTCACAATATCTTTATTATCCGAGCTTGTTTTTACATAAGTATCAACTAGGAAATATTTATTATCCATGTACAATATTCATAAAATTGTTTTCAAAGGGATTCTTTTTAAGGGACTTTTTACTAAAACATCATTCTAAATGTTTTAAATATTTATTCTTCTAAACCATTCTCATTAATGTCCATGTTTTCAAAATGGTTTTAAGGATTTATTTATATGGACATGATTGTTTTTAAAATGTTAATTCCTTTGAAAAGTTTCAAAGTGGTATTGGACACTTTGATTCAAAAATGTCCTTAAATTTATTCCTTTTTAAATTGTGTGACTTTTAAATGATTTCATGAAAAAGAGATATTTCTCTCAAAGAGTTTTACAAATCATTTTCATCTATGTCAACATCCTTTGATGGATTTTAAACATGTTTGAAGTTGATTTATTACGATAAAAATCTTCCATATTTTATTGAAGGATTTGTGATATGCTTGACTGTGGATGTGTTATTTTTATACCATTCATGGTTTATGGATAAATTATTGAAATTTCATATGATTTTTTTAATATGAATATTTATGTTATGTTTCAACCTTTTCATATGAGGAACGCAGTGGAATTAGTATGTGACGGGTGGAGCCTGCTATAGCTCCTCGATGCATCGGTAGGTCTCATGAGACAAACTAGTGTCTTAGAACAAGGCCTTAACAAAAATTTTATTTGTAGTCTTGGAACAAGGCCTTGACTATGTGGTAATGATGTCCGCTGTTAGGCATTCCATCATTATGAAATTAGTTATTACATGTGAGTATTCGACTAGTAGAATATCCATGTGCATGTTTATATGTGCCAATGAGATTGTACCCAAGTGGTACAGGCTCCTGCTTGGCATCCAAAAGACCCAGGATCAAATCCGGGAAGGGACTAATTTTTCGGGTATTGTAGTAGTACTGTATCAGGGTAGTGTAACAGTAACGTAGCGGCGGAGAAACTGTAGTGGTGGCAACACTGTAACTACGGAGGCACTGTAGCAGGAACTGTAGTGGTGGCAGTACTGTAGCAGGTACTGTAGCAGCCCGAGTACTCTGGTTTTACTATTCACCAAGGGGCTCTTTGGGCCAAAAAAATGGGCTTTCAAGCCTAGTATTTAGGACACTTGGTCTTGGGCCTTCGGTCTATGTAATGGGTCTCCCTCTACCTAGTATAAAGAGGTCCTTTATTTAAATAATAAAATGAGGCTTCGGCCCCAAACGTTAAAAAAATTGCATGTTTATATTGTAATGTTTGGTTTATATTTTCCATATTATGTTCAAGTTTATGTTTAAAAGGATATTTTTTTTATTACGCATTTTTTCTTAAAATATTATAGCTCTTGCTAAATTATTTACCCTTACTGGGCATCTGAGATCACCGCTTTCTTATGTTTTATTTCCCCAGGATCCCAAGAAGTGTTTTATGTTTGAGATGTAGGGTTAAGCTAACGGAACAATGGAATTCTCAAAGGAATTTTTTGTTTTGTATGTCAGAAAGTGTAATGAAATGTTCATGTATGAAATCTATTTTCCAAGACTGCTAAACAGATCTATATTTTGGGACTTTATTCCTTTTAATCATGTCAATCTATTAAAATAATGCACTAACTCTGGGAATCTAGGGTTTGGGTGATATAGTTGGTATCAGAGGAAGTTTAGTAATAACCTTGGAAACTATATTTAGATAAACTCTGATTAGAGCACATAACCCTAAGATAGACTCTGAGGATTAGTATAGAAGAACTTTCTAGAATTTTGGTACTATAGAGATTTTTTGAGTTTTCCAAGAAATACATCCCTATCTGGATATGAGCAGGTAGAGGCAACTCTCGCACAGATGTACCTAGGGGTAAAACGCAAAAACACCGCTTTGAGCTAGACTCGAACGAGAACTGTTGCATGACAATGGGCCTTGCTGCACTATTGGTTATGACACTCCCAAGGGATATGCATGGGATAATTCACATTTTCATTACATTCCATTATCAAGGATTTAGGAGTAATTAATTTCTCAAAGAATAAATTTTATGATTATAGATTATATGCATAATATTTTCAATTTACATTACGTATTTTACAAGTTTGGAATTATGTATTGTGATTCATAAACTAACCTAGTGTATTCCATTATTTAGAAATGGCACCTAGTAGAAGGAATGCGACCTCCAGCAATACGCATGGTACAAAGAGT
Source organism: Viscum album (assembly GCA_963277665.1). NCBI lineage: Eukaryota > Viridiplantae > Streptophyta > Magnoliopsida > Santalales > Viscaceae > Viscum > Viscum album. Next base: position 1,756,178,341 of record OY728120.1, on the reverse strand, counting down.
AAGAAGGATCATATCTTTCACTGTATTAATCCAACATTTAGAAATGAAATAGACTATCACATATTATTATCATTTGAAGAAATAGTATCATCTGTTAATAAGATAAGTAAATAATTCTCTGAGTCCTATGGATTTAATGAAACTCCATAGAAGAAAAGGATGGTAGAAAGAAAGATAGATAAATGGAATAAGGTAAAGAAAGATTTTCCCATATGTGATAACTGTGTAAAGAATCACCTTGTTAAATGCTTGAAGGGGATGAGAGTTTGTTATTAGTGTATAGAAAAAGGACACCAAGTATGTGATTGCAAATGTAAGAAAAAGGTTTTAAATGTATAATACTTCATCTACAAGAAGTTGGGAAAATACGCGATTCAATGACCAAATCATCAAGTATACCCCAAATGATACTATTGGATAATAATCATGTTATGATACTACCAAAGATAAAGGGGAATGATTAAGAGTTATTATGTTGTTTTTAAAGTGTTGTGTCATTTGATTATTGTATTAATGATGTACATGTTATAAGGAATATATAGTATATAAGGATTGTACTGCAGTACTATTTCATTAAGGAATTGAGATTGTGTGGAACCAAGAAAAGTGACTCAATGGAAAGTTAAACTTTTTTGAAAATACATGGTTGAAGGAAAGATAAATCTTTAATATGGTCCTGATACTGAGTTATTGGTTTTGGAATAATAGATGATTGATTTGGATAAATTATATTGGATATTCTTGACTACCTTGAAACTGATTAATTATTTTTATATTCCATCGTTGTTGAAGTTTACAACATTTTTGGATATAAGGAGTATATCCAATATTCTATAATAAATAAGAGAGAATGAATGTAATAAATAAGGTTTTATAGTAATTCAGGGTGTTACTATGTTTTAAAAGAATACATGATGAACGTATTCACATGTTATTACGTGGTAAAAAGGATCTTCATTGTGTTTACCTTCCTTATAAATTTTGGATTGTGTGTTTGGACAGAAGTTTTTTGGATAAGTCTAAAGTTTGGAATTGATTATGTTTGACATTGGATTCTATTGTTCAGGTTAAATCATTTCTCGGGATTATTTTTGGATTATCAAAAAAAGGACAACTTGAAGGTCGGCCAACAACCCATCACGTCCGACAAGGTCGTGAGACTTGAACCCGCAACCAAAGAGCGACAAGGGTGCATCACCTACCACTGGACTACATGATGTTTTGGATTGTATAATGTAGTTTTTTATGGTCTAATAGATAAATTATAAATTCATTTTTTTTGGAAACCCTATACGATTGGGATAAATATAATATTTTTGAATTCTATTATCTTTTGGAGTGAAAGATGAGTTTGTGGTAGGAATTTGTTGAAGGATGAAACTATACTTATCGAGTATGTATATATATATATATATCCACTTATTCTATGAAAAAATTAATTCTTAAACATTAGGTAAGGGATCTTAAAACTAAAAATGTGTTATCTTAATACCTTATGTTTTGTTGAACTAATGATATTTTAAATCATCATAGATTGATGGATTTGAGGCCCTCAATTCTACAATTGTTTATGACTGATTACCTCAATCACTCCCTATAAATATTTACATTTTCCCTCAATTTATGTGTCTCTAATTTCCAGGAATATTCTCTTAATCAAGATCATAATCAGGTGGTGACCATTTCATTTCCCTATCCCTCTTATTAAGACTAAATTTTATTAACCCAATTTCTGATGTGGGTTTTCCACAAAGGTAATTTTCTAGTTTTAACCATTTATTTTCAAAGAAAAATTTCAAATTCTGAGGAATAAATTTATTGAAGGAGGGGAGAATGTAACACCACAAGATTTCATAGTACATTGTCTCATTAAAGTAATTCAATAGCTTGTGCTACAAGCAACACCGAGTTCGAGCACACCACACCTTACTAAACTAACCGTTCAAAAAGAAGTTATGAATAGTATTAACTGAATTTTGAATATTATACACTCTATATAATTTTTACATTCATATTATTTCTTTCTTATACATAATATAAGAACAAATTCATTTTTCAGATAAATGAAGTATTTTTCAAAAAAATACAATTTTACCGCCTTTTAATGGAGAACCTTTTTTAAATTAAATATTTGAAACTTTTATATCTTTAATTTGACAAAATAAAATTTTTCTTTAGAATCGGGATATAAGAATTTAGTTTCAATAAATTTTTGGTGTTTTTCTGATAACTTTCATATTTTGGTTAATAGTGAAAAATACTATATTTTAACTGAAAACAACTTTTTTAATCAAAATAATTTATAGTTTTAAGTTATAAATTTTAATGGTTTGGAAGTATAAATAGATTATATTTTTTCCATTTAATCCAATGCTGGTCATTTTAAGTAATTTCACGTTAAAATTGGACATCAACAAGTGTTAATCTTTTGATAGTTATTATTTCTTAAAAATACACCTTTTGGTTTTGACAACGGGAATTAATTTTAAATTAATAAATGAAACTTCTATGTTTTTAATTTGGTAAAGTAGACTTTATTTTTTAATTCAGAATATCAAAATTATCTTAGGATGAATTTTTGGTATTTTTCTGAAAAGTTTCAATTTTTTGATGAATAGTGGAAAACACTGAGTTATTGTTTAAAACTAACTTTTTATTTAAATATTTATTTATTTTATTTTTATTTTAGGTCAAAATAGATACATAATAGCTATATAAGTTTAATTTAATTCATTGGAGTCATTTTATAATAAGTTTAAATATATAAAAAATTATTGAACTTTTTACCATCTTTTACCCACCTCCTAGGAGCATTTGCAAATTTGCATAAAACTTAATTTTACCGCTTCTGTGAATTGAATTTCAAAAATCCAAGAGACACGGTTGATATCAGTAAGTAAAATTTGGTTCAATAAGATAAAAATAATTTTTGGTGAATAGTAACTTTTGACTTTTATTTATCACAGTTAAAAGTAAATAGGGTAATTAAAGATAAAATTGATATTATTATTATCCTAACAGATGTCCTAATTCTATTGGATTAGTGTAATTCTACCAAAAACAACCTTAGGAATAAAATATTATCTTTTAGGTCCACATGGATTAGATTAGGACATTTATTATTATTTAATTTAAAGAAGTGTTAAAAGTGTTAAATTCAAGTTTTCATAACTAAAGCATTTTTAATATAAGAATATACATAAGATAAATTATACTATAAATATTCATTAGAAATATAAAATTATTTCCTATATAATGGTATTTTATTTATAATTTTTAGACATTAAATAATTAAATTTACTTATGACACAATGATGATGCAGTAATTACTTTATTAATAAAAGATTAAAATAATTGATATTATAAATACCCAAATAAATGTAATTTGAGACTTATGATGAATTAAAATAATTTTATAGGTTAATATGATATTTTACGGTTGATTCAATTAATTTTTTTCAAATAAAGAAAGCTGTTATGATTTTAACAAAAAACAAATACACAATAGTGTCAAAATTGACATCAAATAGTTTTTAAAACAAATATTATATTATTAATTAATATAATAGTCATAAAAATCTATGTTTCGGCCAAAATACTTATATAATAATATATATGACATTAATTAACCAATTGGGGTTCTATTGGAATTGTATAGTGTGTTTATTAACCATATAATATAAAAATACAAAGAAACATGGTAAATGTCAAACTATTTAACTAAGAGTTAAATCTAACATTTTAGGTAAATATGGTGACCTAAACCAGTATAAAACCTATTGGTTGAGAGGTTTTAGACCCATCATCTCCTTATCATTTAAATAATTAATTTTGGAGCCATTATAAACTGAAAATGAATTTATTATAAAATAATATTTTATGTTTTTCCTAAGGTGCCTTTCACCCCTCTTATAAAAGGGCACTTCCCTTTCTCTCAAATTCTCACCTCCAAAGCCATTTTTCTTGGTCAAACCCTCCCCAAATATCCTCCAAAATATCCTAACTTTGTCCAAGAGTCCTTCCTTTGGTTAGAAAGCCATCTTAAGGAGCCCTTTTGATTAAATCAAAAGGAAGAATCCAAAGAATAGGTAATGATTTCACCACCCTCTTTCAAGTTATTTTATTCTTCACTTCCTCTTTCTTTGTTCTTTACATTCTAAAACAATAACTCCAGTATCTTATATATACTGTTATGTTATTATAAAAATGTTACAACCATATTCATTATTATATCCATCCTATAAATGAAAAATTCACTATACGTGCATACGTACGGATTACCGTCTCCACATCGTGGTGTAGTTTGTTATTCAAACACTTCATTATTTGGATGGTTATAATAATGAGTATAAATGATGTAAATAATTAATATAACATGTTAATTATTCTGTATATATGATATACCATCCAATTACATACAATTCCTCCATCAATATAATGATATTGTCGCTCGTGCGTACGTACGGATTATCGTCGCCACGATGCGATGGGATTCATTTCCACATTCACCATTCAGCGATAGTTATAAAATATATATTATTAATAAGTATGTAATAAATTACATAATAATGCTACTATATATATATATATATATTTACTTACATATATCTTAGTCACTTAGTTCTGTGCAATACGATATGAAAACGGAAACAGCGTTTACGTGTCCCCGTCTCCATAAATGGTGTTTTCTATTTCATATATATGTCTATTATATATATTTATATTCTAAATATATATGATATATAAATCATGTCATATTTTCTATAAGTATTTAAATCATGATCTAAGTGATACAATCAATAGTAACACGTTTAAACACATACGATAAAGAAAGTGATTATTACCCGAAATGTTAATTTAACATGGAAATTATTATTAAATGGTTAGTATAAAGTCATAAATGAATAATGTATGATATCATAAATATTAATATGGTTCTGGTATAATATAATAACATACAATGGTTATTATATTGGAGGTTTAACTACCCTCGACTAAAGGTAAGTGCAAGTTAAGGGCCAATTTCACAATCACTTTACTATCTGAGGTTGTTTTTACGTAAGTATCTACTGGGAAATATTGATTATCCATGTACATGTTTCCTAAAATTGTTTTAAAAGGGATTATTTTTAAAGGAAATTTTACTAAAACATCATTCTAAATGTTTTAAATATTTATTCTTCTAAACCATTCTCATTAATGTCCATGTTTTCAAAATGGTTTTAAGGATTTATTTATATAGACATGAATGTTTTTAAAATGTTAATTCATTTGAAAAGTTTCAAAGTGGTATTGGACACTTTGATTCTAAAATGTCTTTAAATTTATTCCTTTTTAAATTGTTTGACATTTAAATGTTTTCATGAAAAAGAGATATTTCTCTCAAAGAGTTTTACAAATCATTTTCATCTATGTAAACATCATTTGATGGATTTTAAACATGTTTGAAGTTGATTTATTATGATACAAATATTCCATATTGTATTGAAGAATTTGTGATATGTTTGACTATGGATGTATTATTTTTATACCATTCATGTTTTATGGATAATGTATTGACCTTTCATATGCTAGTTTTAATACGAATGTTTATGTCATGTTTCAACATTTTCATATGAGGAATGCAGTGGACTTAGTAAGTGACGGGTGGAGCCTGTTATAGATCATCGATGCATCGGTTGGTCTCATTAGACAAACTAGTGTCTCGGCACAAGGCCTTAAAAAAATTTATTTTCAGTCTTGGCACAAGGCCTTGACTATGTGGTTATGATGTCCAACATTAGGCATTCCCTCATTATGAAATTAGTTATTACATGTGATTATTCAACTAGTAGAATATCCATGTGAATGTTTATATGGTAATGATAGATTTATTTTTGTCATATTATGTTCAAGTTTATGTTTAAAAGGCTATTGTTTTTATTACACATCTTTCCTTAAAAGTTTATAGCTTCCGCTAAATTATTTACCCTTACTGAGCATCTAAGCTCACCCCTTTCTTATGTTTTATTTTCCTAGGATCCCAAGAAGTGTTTTATATTTGAGATATAGGGTTATGATAAGGAAACAATGGCATTGTCAAAGGATTTTTTGTGTGTTGTATATTTGAAATTGTAATGTAATTTTCATGTATGGAATATATTTTCCAAGACTGCTAAACTGATCGGCCATTCGGGACTTGATTCCTTGTAATCATGCTAATGTATTAAAATAATGCATTGACTCTGGGAATCTAGGGTCAGGGAGTTACATGAAGCAATAGAGCTCAGTAAAATGAGCTGAGTAATCCATAACGAATAGAGAACCTTCTTGAGATGCATAATCTCCTGGGATTTTTTATCCCTCAATGTCTTAAGATAGAAATATTCATAGAATACTCTCTAAATATATTCCCATGTCATATCCCAAGTATCCCCTCTCTAAGTGACCACATCCCACCATATCTTAGTGGAATCACATAGCACATAAGATTCAATCTTGACCCTCTTCTTAGGAGGCATCTCAAAATGCACAAAGATATATAACATGGCCTCTAGCCATGACTCTACATCTTGTGTTCACCCATAACCATATAAAGTGGGAGGATATTGCTGTTGGGAAACTCTAGTCAGCTCACCATAGAAGTGGATGTCTATGTTTCTCCCTAGAATGTTTTGATAAAGGATGAGTAGTTTTCATGGAACTGTTCCTCGGTACCTGCGTTTGGAACAACCACTGGTTCCTCAGCTGGCATGACTGGAGAATACACTGTTATCCCATGGCCTACCACCTACAAGGTATGGTCATCAGCACCATCCTAGAATTATGCTGGAGGTCTTCGTGGTGGAATTACTTTGTAAGGTCTAGAACATACACCTTTTTACAAGAATATTCATCAAAGTATGCAGTTCAAGATCACAAGAACTAAATAGAAGAAGGAAATCCTCAAAAGTTCCCAAACGTTGGGTACACGACGTGTAGAAACTAAACATGACATGTCCCCTAAAACTCTCACATGGGCGTGTAACTCAACCTACTTTGTTCGTGTAAACATCCTAGGTACACAGAATGTCAGGCTGACCCACGACATGTACTCAAGTCTTCCCTCCTAGCTATGTACTTTTACATGGCTAGAGCCACACTAGGTCGGCCTAAGTAAAAGTACATGGTGTGTATATACCATACACGATGTACACTAACCAAAAACCAACAACCCATGTTCTATCTTAGACGATCAGACACACATTCAATTACCAAACAGTGTGTACTTAAGAAAATTTCTCTCTTCCCAAATATAAGAACACATGGTCTATGTTCATATCATTACACACCGGGTTGTCTAGGTTTCCAGATAGTAATCCATAAAAACTTCCCTAAAACCCCTGTATTTGAAAAATAAAGAAACAGGGTGCCAACTTCTGGTCCATGGGGGCCCATATTCCTCGTGAATCAAAGCATATAATCCACATATATCAAATAAAAACACAATCTATATCCCATTTTTGAAACATGATCCACCAAATTCTGATCCAAGAGGGACCGTACTCCACAAGGAGTAAATTTTGGTGTCCATCCAATTCAACCAAAATACATACTGATACACCTATCACAATTGTAGGAATATATATCATGGTACCCATCACAAAATAATTCATATCTAGCATTAAATCTATCACAACAACATTATATTAGTAATGCTCTCTAAATGGGATGGAAGATTTCATGGCATGTGATTTATAACAAGTTCTTATATGATGCATGAGATTGAATACACTCATCTTATCAGGTTGCAAGAAAATAGAACCACAATAATATCAATAATAATATCACAAAAAAATTGTGTCACCAAATGGTAAAACCTAATCAAATGTAACAACTAAAAATCCAAAAATAACATGTCAATTTGAGGCTATTCGGCTTTTCCCTGTATACGGGGTAGCTACTCCCCGGAATAATTTATTACCAAACTCTATTTCCTTCTTATCCCTGTCTAATTTCACTAAATAGTAAGTAAAACTAGAAAAGAAACTTCCTCTAATACCACTTTGTAATGTCCCCAGTCTAGATGCCACTCAAAGGTGCCTCGTAACTAGTTGTCCACTTTGCCTCAATATCATTTTTCTCAAATGGCAGAGGCTGATGACTAGAAGCAAGGGCCTTGGTGCGATAGTGTTGAAACTATGCCCTCATTGACAGTGTAACATAGAAAAATTGATAATAATAAAATAGTAGAAACAGTAAACAACATAAAAGTGAAATAAATAGAATAATACTGGTAAGATAAATAAGCAAACATCATTCCATACAAAATATGATGTGGCATGTTATTAACTAAGAAAAGAGAAATAATAGGTGCACTACAAAAATCCACAATATATGTTGAAAAAACACAAAAGAAACCAAGAAATCTATGAAGCATTACAAGTCTCGTCTTGGTCCCATGCTCTCCGGCTCTTAAATATCATATCAAATACCTCAGAAGGGATATTTCCTTAATCAACACCTACAATCAAATAATCCATTTGGGCCCAAAATCATGATCTGAAGATGGTATGAGACTAAATCGAAGTAGGGAACCTTCCATGGTCTATGCCAATCTATTAGCGAAAATAAATAACATGCAGAGTATAATAGTGAAAGTAGTAAATAGTGGGTACTCAAAAGTAAGCACAACATATGTCTTAGAAGATAATGTAATCAAGTATAGGTGAATACTGAATCCAAGCTTTTTATTTGGCTTGGAAGATGCATCATTATTCATTTTATTTAGTTATTAAATTTATAACTTATTCTGGTCTTGAAATCCTGAAGTGGAATTCAATTATCACTCCTGGTGCATTTAACCAAGACCATATAACCATGGTATAATATAACACCAAAATTCATAAAAACCTACTATATAATCATTGCAGCAACTAATCGGGGTTGAAACCTAGTATATAATCACTTCACCATGTGAGATTCAAAACGTAGTATATATGGATTTTATCATGTGTCAAGGTCAAAACCCGGTATATAATAATTTCAGCATAAAAACAACACATTGATCTTACACTATTACATGGTTAAAAAAATTAACTCATGTGGGCAGCAAACAAGTCACAAACCTTTAAGATAATATAAACATTATCTGGTTTAAAAATTTTAAACTCACATGGGAAACTCATATCACAAGCCTAACATGTGAATTAACCTCTCACATGGAAAACCCATTTATTATATTTCATGGGAAAATAATTGAATTTACCAATTCCATTTTAGACAACCCATAAAAGGGAATCAAAGTAATGCCCATAGGCATACCAGTACAAATGGCTAAACATTGGTCAAATAAGGGAAAACACCCCCATAGGGTGGACCTCAATCAAGGATAACAATCTCAAACAAGCCTTATAATCATTTAATAAATCACATAATCAACATTAGGTAACAAAATAGGTCAATATTCAATTTAGGCAACACCCAAAAAGGGGATCGCGGTACACTGACACATATAATCAACTTTCCCATAAGAAAAGGGCATGATACCACCTACCTCGTGTTCCTATGACTCTCCTCATCCAGTGTATGCTTTTAAATGGACCTACATTAGAGAAGATCTACAAAAACAAGAAAATTTATCATCCCTTGATAATGATTTTGAGACAATAAATCAAGATTAGAGGCTCAAAAGGAATCAAGAACTCGCTGAGAGGCTTCCAACGGATCCGATGGTGTTCAAATATGAGATCGTATGATGAATCGGGAGCCAAACCCTTTTTCAGATATTCTTGGTGTGTTGTACATCGAAAAGGATTTGTTTCTATATGCCTATCAAAAATGATGCTACTACACGATTTAATGAAAAAAATGTACATGGAGTGTACTAGAAATTACACACAGTGTCCATACAAATCCTAGGTAGGTCATTACATGGTCGTTTACTAGGATTATACGGTGTGAAACCATCATTACACAACGTTTTTTTTTTGGAAAAACACAACGTTTAATGTCCAGTCACATCATGTAATAGGCCTATAGCCAACCTTTGATGTCTTTTACCTACATTTTCTTATGTAAAAACTAAAAAGGAAAGATTTTTTCCTCAATGGAAGAACCATATTCTTATAGTTATCTTTTATTCATCAATCTACACTGGTTAAAAATTTAATGATGAAATAATTTCTTGTAACCATGATGATGTATGAGGTTGATATGCAGGCAGAAGCTAAAAATCATATTTTAATCAAAATTTATGAAGTATTACATAGAATTAATATAGATGAATCATATGATTCAAACAATCCAAATTGAAATAAATAAGTATCATATCTTACTAAAATATTTGAAAAACTATAAAACAGTTGGAATAAAAATGATAAAAAAGATAGATTCTATTAAAATAAGAAGACAGGTCACCCAAAGTCTAAATATCCTACGATTAAGGCTCAAAGGAAATCTAATTAAGAAATTAATGTAAGTAAATTCATAAAGACTAACTGGAGTTATTATTCTAATTAAAGTGATGAATTTATCACAAACTCTATAACTATGAATGAAAATAAAATTGTAAATCCATGTCTTATAGATCATTCTGATGAAGTACACGCTTCTAGTTCTAACTCTGAAAAAATTTATTATGATGAACTACATAATTATTGTTTTATACTTCTAGATAAATATTAATCGGTAGATAAATAATTTAAAATTTTTATTAAATCTTATGATATTGTTTTTAAAGATAAAGAGTGTTTAACTAACCAAATTTTAGATTTAAAATAAAATTTTTCTTATGTTCTGCATACAAATAAAATTAAGGAACTATTTGATAATTTTGATACTTTAAAACAAGATTCATGTATTATTTTCAAATGAGAAAACTATTTAAATCATATTCTTGTAAAGAAATACATAAATTATAGCTCAGTATCATTAGTAATGGAGACAAACTAAAATTATATAGAAATTACTTCGTTCCCAATTCTAAAAGAAAAAACTTTTCTGGTATCAAATTTTTTTACTGTGGAATGAATGGATGTTATGAAAATGATTTTTATTTCTAAAAACCCCAATTTTTATGTATCATTCAAGTTTATTATTCAAAATAAATACCTAACATTTATAAATACTACTTATAACAATAAAATATAGTTACCTAAAACTATAATTTCTAACACTGCAAGACAGAAAAGTATATTTGTACCATAAGTAAACTATATTTGATATATTATAGGTATGCACCACATAACCTCATTCTTAAATCATTAAGTTATTTCTTAAGTCATGTGTATATTGTTATTTCTTTGGAAACATCATGTAATATATAACTATTAATCCATGAAGTTTTTCCATTTTTAATATTTAGTTTAAATGAACTAACTATTTTATACCGGGGGATAGAAACTCTTTATACTTAATGTTAAATGTTCTTTACTATATTATTTTAAAAAATTAGTTAATAAGTTAAAATATAATTTATTATTTTTATTATTTTTATTATTTTTATTTCATGTTAACGATTGATGTATATATCCAACTTAAAAATACTCTCTGAAAAAATATCATTCAAGGGGAGCATGAAGTAATTGTTTATATTATAAAAATTGGATTATCAAAAACTATATTCTTAATCAAATATTTTAAATTATCTTTGTTTCTAAATTTATTATTCTTTCAAAAAAAATTCATTTACATAATATCTTCTTAAAAAAAATATTCTATATAAAACAATATTTTCTAAAATTAATATCTAAAATAATTATCCATTATTTTTATCTCGATTACATGATGTGCCTTCTGAAAATTTATGTAATTAAATGTACCATCTTACTCTTTCAAACCTGATGATATTATTCTTGAAACCACTATAAAAAATTATTCCTTCCTCCTTAAAATAACTATTTCAAAGACTTTTCAAGAAACCAATATGATCAAAATGAATTGATCTATAACTTCAATCATAAATAGAATTATTTCTCCAAAGAAAAAACGAATAATTCCTTCTTTTGATCTATTCTGAGAATAGTCAGTTCTTTTAAGGATTCTTTCGGAAACTCTTCTAGAAAATACATGTATTTTCATGGTTTTTAAGAACCCGATGTTTCTTTATTTCAATTGGTTAAAACTGGAATATCTTTTGAATAGACTTTTTTAAGATTAATCTTTTAGATGAACATAAATAAAATCATCGTGATGATCTAAAAACATATAGTAAGTCGTATGAGGTGATTAGAAAGGAATCTATTTCAAAAATTCATTTTTAAAAAATTCATAGTGAGTATCAAAATATGAATGAAAGATCAATTTCTAAATAGTACATTGAAGCATTTAAAGTAGAGATCATAAGTTAGATGGATTCACTCATATTAAAAGTTTTTTCTAAGTTGAATCTTGATGATATAAAATATTTTTTAGTTAAACAGCTCCCATATTCTTTGATGGATTAAAGATATTTATATATTCAAAGTAGAATAGAACTATTTTCAAGAGTTTTAATTTCTATGAGTGAAAATTTTTAATGTTTGGATTGTAAATCTGATTTGTTTAACCCTTCCAAAAAAACCAAACTCTTCTTTATCTATGTAGTGTATTGAAAATAAAAGTTATACATTATTTATGTATACCCTAGTTTAAATGATTTTTTATTTTATTATTAAATATTATATAAACTATTTCATAATTTTGTTCATGTCACAAAAATGTGGAGAAATTTATTATAAATTTATTTTTAATTATTTTTTAGGGGGAGGAATCTACCTAAGATTTATATTTTTGAATTAATATTTGTGAAAATGTGAACTGTGCATGAAATTTATTTATATTTTTTAAAAAAATCATCGAATATTTGTTTTAGTTTTAATTATTTTTGTATGGGTTATTTTATCATCAAATAGAAGTATATTGTTGAGTATATGTTGATTAAACATTTCATTAATTTATTTATGATTTAGATTCTCACAAACACCTAAATTTATCTTGTTAATAAAGTTACATTAAGAGAATTTTAGGATATTAATTACTGGAATAGTTATTCTTATTCTAGAATAATAATCACTCTTTAATATATGGGAGATTATTATTTTTCTCAAAGTAAAATTATTATGGATGAGTTTTATAAGTGTTCTAGAAATAATGTTCGTACCCCACATTTCTATGTGGAATGAATGGTTTAGGAATGCTATGATTGGAGTAAAAGTATGGTTTGGGAACCTAATTTTTAGAAGAAAAACTGAATTTTAGGAATAAATATATGGTTTTTTATCCCAACTCTATTAATAAACTATATGTTATACCTAATTTAGGGGTTTATCACAATACCAAGAAACCCTCTGTTTGAACTAGTAAAATATGTGATTTTGAATTATGGTTTATTTCTGAATTTTATTTGATGGTATAAACAGATGTGATATATTATATTAAATTTATTTAAAGATTGATTCAAAGTATTATGTTCAACAGATTAAACCCTTCCAATTTCTATAGGAAGATATAACTTTATTTTAATGTTTTTAATTAAATTATTTTTTATTTATCATGTGATGTTTCTAGAGATATTTAACTTGGAAGAAGTTTGATTGTCATGATAAATAATGAGATGTATGTATTCTATATATATTTATATGTTTTTATTCAAAAAATATATACATGTCCATATGTGTCTTTCAAATTAAGAAAGTTTCATTGCCTTCAAAGATAGAGTTTAGAGACATACATATTTTGATCCTTACTTGTTCGACTGTTATTGTAGCTTCTTTATTTCACTATTAATATTTTTTTCATTTTGGAAAATTTATTATTGGAGTTAACCTTTATATACATACATTTTTATTTATCTACATTTTTTTCCTCGATTTCCATTTAAATGAACCCTACATTATGTTGAATATCATTCTGTTATTGTGTATTTTTGAAAATCATTTATAACTATAATTTTCTAGTGAAACTATGTTCCAATGTTTTTTCAACATCAAAAAATTAATCTAATATTTTTACAGTATTTTTGACATGTACTTATTCATTGGTTAAATGGAAACTTCTTGTTCTACTCGTTTGATTTTTTGGTTCTTGGAAAAATAACTTGAAGGCCCTGTAAAAGCCTTATTTCAAAGGTATCAAATATCATCACTCAAGGGTTTAAGTTCCTGGAGAAATGTATTTGTAGTGAAAATTTACAATCTCATGGAAAGAGTATCGTTAGAGTGGACTAGGGAGTTTTTGTGCCCTAAATGACTATGCATCACTATGTACTTTTCATTATTTATTTCTGATTCTCACTCATCTTTGTGGGAGAAGGAATGAATCGGTTTAAACTCAAGAGAGAAGTTTAGTTTCTTTCAATATTTTTAAATGAACATAATTCACCCCCACCTCTTGTGCCTTCTTCATCACCATTATGACCCAACACGATAGAACATAGTGGTATTTTCACCTTCTTTACTTGATGATGTGTTATTCACCAATGATTGATCTTTTTTTAAGGTATATATTTTTATTTTGCAGATTTCCACCCTTTAAATTAATTTCCTAATAGATATTTTATATCTGGTTATTCTATTTCTATGATTTCATTTCTTCTCATGAGCCTAGTTTTAAATAGAATTCTCGATCCTATTTTTTGAATTTTTTGACCCCATATTTCACCATTTTTATTCTTATTTTTTTTCTTGAATCACATAATCCGGTGTTGATCTTACCTCATTCTTATAAATATTCCTACCACTATTCTTCGTTTTCTTCATCATTGTCCCATGGGGTCATGACTCGACCTTATTGGGATGGATTAGAAAACGATCCTACACTCGAATTCATATATGATTTTTAAAATACCATGGTTTTGGTGATTTTTACATTGATCAACATGGATTTTTGGGTTATTGGGGATGACCTGAAGAATTTGGACCCAAAAAATGATAGGAGGCATGGAAGTTATTGATCAGGTAACCAGAATCTCATTTTATGATCTCCGGAGTCCAAGAAATGATGATCAGAGATAAAATATTAAAATTTGGTCAGTTTGGGTGAGTAAAATGTTGGATATGATAGTGGGAATTATGGATCTGCATTTGTATGGATTCAAGATTTACATTTTTTTTAAACATTGGTATACATCATGTACTTCCGAAGAATGCATGTTGTGTTCCTCAGAATCTCATGGATTCTATGGTTTCACCCGAGTTAAGTATCACATGCCATGTGGTCAATACCACATTCCATGTGACCCTATCTGGGTAACCATTTCATGTTCCAAG
This sequence comes from Viscum album, assembly GCA_963277665.1. Lineage (NCBI taxonomy): Eukaryota > Viridiplantae > Streptophyta > Magnoliopsida > Santalales > Viscaceae > Viscum > Viscum album. Next base: position 1,756,163,135 of record OY728120.1, on the reverse strand, counting down.
TGAGTGCACCCAAGAGCCCATGTGGGAACACACATCATGTCCCCCTACAGACATGTTATGTAGAGGCACATGGATAGCTCTGTTGTGTATCAAGAACACATGTCCAGGACCCCAGATGAACATACATGCCATGTTCGCATATAAACATTCCATTTAGAGTCACATGGTGGGCCAAGCTATTTCTATAGAAGGACACAACCAGATGTTTTGGAAGAGTAACACATCTTGTGACCCAATGTACACACCATGTGCCTTTCCAAGAAGCATATACCTTGCAAATATCTTTCATCAGGACACAAATTTGGGCCTGAGTAGCCTACCCTAAGTATATTTATATGTTATATGTGATGGTGGCCTTTATTTTTTCACTATAGGTATTCCATGTGGTGATGAAATCAGGGTACTTCTTTCAGCAACACTTAACTGGTGGTAGTGTTTGGGTGTGACCATTAGATTGTTACTGGGGCTGGTACCCCCATGTATCTCTAGTTGGTGTGTCCACCATATCATTTATACAAGTAGAGATGGAATTCACCCACATTAAAGGGGGCTTGAGACCTCTATTTGTGAAGTGATACTCTTTATCATTGAGATCTAGTAGTGATATGGTACTCTATTGTTGTAAGTGCACCCCCAATTGTGATACTCTATGATAAGGGGTGGGTCCTCCTTACTCATTGTTGAGAGGTTGAGTGTGATTCTTGGAAAGGAGATGGGATATTTGGAGCTATGGGAAGACAATTATTTATTATCTATATTTGAAGATATAGATCCTCTTTCTCTTATAGACTGGGTTTCTTTTTTAAGCATATCTGATGTTGGGTTAATTTTCCATCTTTCCTTATGGGTTGAGTTGACTATTTTTATTATATTTGTTCCATCTAGTTTTTTGAGGTGTCATATTGGGTAAGAATATACTAACACATAAATGGGATATCCCCACACAAGTAGTGTTTTATGAATATGATAGAAATATTTGTGGTGACTTCAATGGACTCGATATCGAAGTAGAATAGGAGTAATTAGATATTTTGACCATGTTCAGTGCTCATCCTTTGATATTTTCAGTTGATCTCCCTTTTTCCCTCTTTTCCAATAGTTTTCAGGTTGGTATCTCTTTTATATTTGAGCATGTATTTTACCCATTTAAACCATTTGTATTACCACACTCAATTTTTATTTATTTCTTAGAGGATACTGGATGAATTTATTACACTCTAGACATAAATGTCTTTTACTATATCTCTATATTGTTTTTTAGAGCTGGTTGTGTGCATGTGAACAAGTATATTATGTTAATACCTCCCATTTCAATGTTTATTATAATCAGTTCTTATCCCTAGCCCTTGACCTATTGGAGGTGGGATTGGGTGTCACACTTATCCTATTACCAGTCCAAGAAAGGTTCGGGTGGGTCATGTCAAGAAAGAGTGGTATTAGAGGAGGGTATCAAGTACATAGTGTTTTGTGATGCCTCTGGAGATGATCTTGATTTTGTGTTGATTTAGAAGTGGGTAGTGGTCACTAATAGGTCAAGGTAGTATCCAACGAGCCTCTACCAAAGTGGTATAGGCTCTTTCTTGGCATCCAAAAGACCATGGATCAAATCTGGGAAATGACATAATTTTGGGGGTACTGTAGTAGACTATAGCAGGTCATATAGAAGTACTATAGTAGCGGAAGAACTAAAGCAGCAGTGAAACAATAACAGTGGAGGAATTTTAGTGGTACTGTAGCGGTGTTTGTGTTGTAGCAGGGACTATAGCAACGTGGGTATTGTAGCAGTAATATTCACCGAGGGGTCCTTAGGGCCAAAAAACGGGCTTTCAAGTCTTGTATTCATGCCACTAAGCCTTGGGCCATCGGGCTATATAATGGATCTCCCTCTACCCACACTAAAGTGGTCTTCGCATTAAATAATAAATTAAGGTTGTATCCCCAACCTTTTAAAAAAATGGCTGAGGTAGTTGTGATCCCATTAGTAGAACAACATTTCCCATTACCTTGTGTTAACAGTGGTAGTCTTCACCCTAAAGATGGGGAGGCATTATCTTTTGGGTGACTATATCATTGTTTACTTAGACCACCAGAGTCTTAATTATATCATCTCCTTGAGAGATCTCAAATAGATAAAAATTCATTTCTTGTATTTCCTCAGATATAATCTATAATCCTGGTATAAGAATCATGTTGGTCAATTCCCTCAGCATGATATCACATTCTCTCTTAGTGGAAGAGGTGTATGAGTAGTTTTACTCACTATAACTAGGCCTTATAGAGTAAATGGGTACATATTACCTTCATTTGATGGAAGTGACTCCACCGATCCTTTACCTTGTGATAGAGGTTCATTTTGTAATATCGAGTGTAATGTTATTCATGCCGATTCACCCTATGGAGATATGCCAAGTGAGTTCTATAAAGGAGGGGATATCATCATCCTTTTAGGGATGTAAGACAGTCCTAATAATATTAAAATAGGGGGTTTAGGTAGTTCTAAACCTCCACCTTATCAATACATCCATGTGTGGATAATATGTACAATGACCATCTGTGGCAGTTTTGGTGGATTGGAATGAGGTGGAATGTTGCAGAGTTTTTTTATAGATGACTCATAATTAAATAGGTAGAGGCAGAGTAACTATTTATATGTGGTTTTAATCAACCACTTGAGATCCCATAAGGTAAGTGGGATGACCTATCAATGGATTTTTTTTATCGGGCTTTGGCAGATAGAGAGATTCCATGATTCTATTTAGGTGATTTTCAACTGACTTACCAACTTTGCACTTGTCCTAACCATCATTGAGAAAATTTTGGTTGAGATTTTGGGTGGTTGTATGTATAAGAGATCATAAGGATTCATGGGGTACCAATAATGATCATCGATAATTGTGATTCTTGGTTTGCATCACAGTTGCAGAGAGGATAATAAGAGTCTTTTGGGACCTAGTTATGAATGATTATGATATTTCACCCCTAGAAATATGGCCTGAAAAAGATGACCATCTAGTTTTTCGGGGATATGCTAAAAGACTATGTGTTGGAATTTATCTAAAGCTATGATGGTCACTTATAATTGGAATAATATTATTATAATAATATCTATCACTCCACTATTAGTATGGAACCTTTCGAGGCATTGTATGAGACCATGTTGGTCACCCTTATGCTAGACTGAGATTGGTTAGACATCTCTTGTTGGTCCAGAACTGGTGTAGAAAATCATAGAGATTTTTTAGGTGATATAAAACCATATTATGATATTCTATAGAATATATATATATTACATAGACTAACATCATATTCCCTTAATTTCATGAAGGGGGCACATTTCTTCTTGAGAATTTCCCTATGAGGAATATTTGGGATATTTTTCCAAGGAATAAAGTTATATTTGAGGTTCATAGGGTCAATCTAGATTTTATATAGGGTTGAAAATGTTCCATACCAATTAGAAATACCACCAAAGTTAGACCATGTGCATATTTGCTTCTCTGTGTTGTATCTAAGTAGATATGTGCATGACCCATGGTATATTATTGACTCAGTGAATTACACGTCAAGGATGGATCCACCTTCTCAGAGTACATAGTGTTGTTCAAGGGTGAACATGAGAGAATCCTATGTTGATGGATCATCCATCTAGTTTCCCTATATTGGAATTATGGGAGAGTGTAGGAGATCTCCTAGGGTCTTAAGATCCAAATATGGGCAATTTACCCCCACCATTTTCATAGATTGTACTTTTTGGATGAAGCCCCATGAAAGATGGTTGAATATAACGACCTAGGTTTTTGTAGTTTGATCCTTGTAATATTTCTATATATAAGTCTAGATTTTTCCTCAGAGTTGGAGTTTTGTTTTGGGTGTTGCAGGACCCCAGAATAAATATATTAGAAATATTAATATATATCAAAACATGCATGAGCATATTTTTAGGATAAATGGATTTCCCATTGATCTGAACCTCAGATGGAATATTTGACACCACAATTATTATGGAATGAAATATTTACCCTAGGAGCAACATATTTTTGGTTTGTGTCAGATGTTCTGTGGAAGGTATACATTGGTGGGTAAGTTAAGTAATTAAATAATTTATATACTTATTTTACATAAATAGCCAAAAACAAAATCTCCTTCTATAAATATTTCATTAAGAAAAATCAATAGGGTGATACACACAACCTTGGGACATTAGATAGGAGTAAGTTAGATCTCAATTGGTGTTGAAGAACCCTGAATGCGGATTGACGAGAATGATTGTGGATAATTGTATTCAAACAATGAAATGTTGTTGGATATTCAACTTATTCCTTATTGGACACATTTTTCAAAAATGATTGATCCATTCTTGGTCTAGGTATAATTATAATTTTTATTTCATTTCTTTTATTTAATTTTCAAATAAAAATTTCATATCTAATTATTTTGTATGTGATTTCCATTCATTGCATCAGTGTATTTTTAATTAAAATCCATGAACATTTTTTTAGAATTTTTTAATCTCATATTTCACTATTTATTACCATGATTTGTGTCCATTGGTTGGGATCTGATCAAATAATAATGATCCTACTTTTTTTTCTGGCTATTACCAAACCTTTTCTTTACATTCTTCATCATTTGTCTATTTGGTCGTGACTCAACATTTCCGGTCCATAGGTGTGAATGATCAAGCACCCAAATTCATGGTAGTGGTGTGAAATACCTAGGCATTGGTTTTTTATGTATCTTTAAGGATTTTTCATATTTTTGGAGAAGGTGTTAAGGATTGGTACTTGAAAAGCGATGGGAGGTGCACCAATTACCACTTAGGTAACTCGTATATCATTTTTTAGGAACTATATGTGAGGAAAAATTATTGGATATGGAATTATTTTATATTAAATGGTTTTAGGAAAGTCAATTGTTGAAAAGTATTGTGGGAATTGTTGATCTAGAATATTCATGAAGACCATAATTACATTCTATGAAAAACCCAAGTGCATGTTTTTACTCTAGATGAATATGTGTTGTGTTCCTCAGAATATCATGGTGGATAGGTTTGTCCCAATTAAATTATCACACTCCTTGTGTCCTAATACATACATTGTGTGGCCCTAACAGAGTCTCCAAATCATGTGATGAGGGAGAATTATAAAGACCAAAAGTGGGTGAACATTCCATGTTCCCCTAGGGAGAAACCATGTTGAGGCACATGGATAGTCAATCCATGCATAGAGATCACATGCTTAGGACCTTGGGTGAACCTGCACATTGTGTTCCCATAGAGACCCATATTATAGTTTCACATGGCCATCCACATAGTATCCTAGTAATGACATGCCCAGGTGTTGGGGTGGATTCACGCAACCAATGATCATATGTACATGACATGTACCTTTCTAAGAAACTTAAACCTTGATATCTCCTTCTCAGGGACTTGAATTTTAGATTTTGAGTAGCCTGTCCTGAGTAGATTTCAACATAGGAATTGATATTGGCCTTAATTTTAGAATAATAGGTATGATGTGAGCTAATGAAATTGGGAAGTTTCATTCAATGATGCTTAGCAGGTGATAGTGTTCGGGTTTGACATTCAGAGTGTTACCAGGTTCAATACTCCCCTATCTCTTCAGGTGGTGGGTCTCTCATATCTTCTATACTAGTAAATAAAAAAATCCCCCATATTAAAGAGGAAATATTTCCTCTATTTTCATAGTGGTTCTCTCCATCATTAAGCACTGACAGTGATTAGTTCCTCCATTAGAGTTAGTGTTTCATCGATGATATTACGCAGTGTTTAGGTGAGAGTCCTCCATACTCATTCTTGAGAGTTTACACAAGATGCTTGGCTAGGATATGGGACCATTAGAGCTATGAGTAGGCACTTAATTCTTATCTAGTTGTGAAGATAGATATCCCCTTTCTCTCTTCACATGAGTTTCTTTTTTATCATATCTATTGATGGTTTCCTTTACCCCCTAACATTATGGGCTGAACTGAATGTGTTTCTTTTATTCCTTTCTTCATGGTTTTTGTCGCATCGAAATGGGTTTGTATATACTCACATGTACATGGGATAGGATCACATGTGTTGTGTCTTATACAGAAGATAGGAAGATTTGTGATGACTTTGGTGGACTAGGTGTCATAGGATAAAATTGGTAATTGGAGGTATTGACCATGTTCAATGGTTATCCTTAGAGATTGTGATTCGGGCTCAAATCTGCTTACCATTTTTCAAGTAGATTTTAGGTTTGGAAATCATTTATGGTTGTTCATGTATGTTTCCCCTTTATACCCTTTTTATTAATTTTCTTTACTTTTATGTATTTCTTAGAAGTATTTCAATGGGAACTCCCGACCTGAATTTTTATAAATATTTGTCAAATTGGTCACCAAATGCCCTCAAATGTGCCTCCCCATTTGCTATAGGCTGCTAACTAACAAGGAGGGTCTATGGATGGTGCAGTGGGGAGACTATATCATCTATATTAGTGTAAAATATATCAAAAGAAGAAATAGTATAATTTTCACATCTATATAAATCAGTGCGCGAATAATAGATATCCTGGACAGTGACAAAAAAATAACCATGCATGAACATGTTGTGACATAAATTCAGAATAATTCCTTATATAAAAGGAAATATATTCATAAGATAGAAGATGAAAAGAATAAATAAATAATATAAACCAACTATAGAAGGAATTCTGATTACATGCTCAATCGATACTCTCAAGATCCCATGTATTGAACTAGTCTGTAATTAGAAGCATCATGTAGTACAAACCAAATCCTAATCTTGAAACCAAGAGATCTATCTGAGTATCAATTGGTGGCCCAAATAGTGAGTGTGTAAAACCCATTAGTCCACTAGTAATGACATCTCATGCATATGAAACAATTGAATAAATTATTATGATGTTTTTAGTTATAATAATTATTATTATTCTAATGAATTAAATACTCATTTTGTCTTGAGTTCCCCATGGGATACCTGGAAGACTATACCTACTTCAGCATAATCCAGAATGTCTTTGTAAATATTAAATCATGTATATATGTTAATATATGTATGAATATATATAAATATATCAATGTATATATATATATGTAGTAATAAATAAGACTTGAGGTGTAAAACCCAGGAATCTGTGCATAGTCATGGAATCACAGTTTTCAATTAAGGGTCTCCATGACCGTCGATCATAGATTAATAATAAGGGATGACATGCCCCTGAATCATGTGTAATAATATGGGACTCCATGATCATTGATCTAGAATAGTAATAATGGATGTCATTCCCACTAATCATGTATAGTAAGGGATTCCATTCCTAGTAATATGGAATGACATGTCCAATGATGTAAATAAATAATAAGGGATTCCATTCTCGATAATAAGGAACATCATTTACAATAATGTAAAAAAAATAAGTCATTCCATTACTGATAATAAGGAACTCCATATCCAATGATCTCCAAAGAAACATGGAGTATCATGTAAAATATTGTTAAATCATTCACATTCAATTATTTGATGTTCCTTATGATCCTATTCGTGGTAGTTCGTGAAGGATTCCAATAATCACTCGAGGCATAATAAGAAGCAGACATATTTCTTTTAATAATCATATATACACCCTAAGAATATCTATTCCAAAATGATTCATCATGATCATTCATCTTAAACAATTCAAATATAGATAATAAATTTTTAAGTGAGTAAACACATCATACCATAATTCAACATTCTTATTTAAGTTGGTCCATCATGATATTCTAGAATAATTAAAAGGTAAATGACCAAGGGGTGTGAAGCTTCAGGCCTAAATGAACTAAAAACTCATTCGTTATCCATTAACCAATTCCTGATCTATGGGTTATCATATACACACCGTAGATGGTGTTTTGGTCATTCACAATAATCGTCAGCAAGGGAAAGTAATAGAACACAGCCAAATGGGTGGCCCAAATTAAGGTTTTGAACCCCAAAACATGTTGAGTAGGTGTAAAAGCATCATGTTTAAGGTCTATGTAGATAATTTAAATAATAAAACATTTTAATATCAATGCTTTAAAAGTCTAGTTTAAGGAATAAAGGAATTATAATATAAACAATGATAATTTTAGGGGAAAATTCATAGACCAGGTAATGTATACCAAGGAAACCTCATGCATCTTTTATCATCCATTATCATGAGAAGAAACATGTTAAATATTTGAAATAGAAAAATTCCCTAAAATAGGGCATATGACCTCACAAGTATTTTTTATTCCATATGGAGAAATAAATGGAGAAAGAATGAAATAGGAAACATAGCCTCACCTCTAGGTTTCGAACGCATTCAATGATGATTCAATCAGAAAAATAATCAAGTAAATCCTCCCATAGGAAGACAGGGGATATGAGGTGTGTGCTAGGGAGATACTTGGTGAAATGAGGGATGAAAATGGCTGAAACCCCTTAAAGGTTTGAAGGAGGAAATGGTAATTTTCCCCCTTTAAATGAGGTGTATAGTTAGGGAAACTGTGTGGTGCCTCTGTCCAAAGCACCCATAACCACATATGGTTGTAAAACATAGTTATCCAAACAATGTTCCAAGTATGTGAGTCTCTCCCTAGAACTACGCCACCTCACAAGGCTTTCTTGGACCCCTCACACAGTTATCCAAATAGTTCTGCTGCAATTGATGAGCTTCATTCTTTGGTCTCATGGATAACACTAACTGTGTGCCAATTGTGCACCCCAGACTATCTCTAACAAAACTGATCTATTGAAGTATATCACTCTTGAAACTCTTCTAGACACCTTAGAAACCTATTGGTAATTATACCTCATCCCAAGAAACACTTTAAGATATATCAATGATCATATTTACATTTATATTGGAGAATTCAAATTTGTTTCATCCGCTAAACTAAAAAACTAAAATTCCTTTATAAATTTTTAATGGGCTCAAAACATGGGATGTTACAATCTCCCAACCTTAGAAATTATCTTCTTTGAGAAGGCTTGGGAAGAAACAAAACCACACTCTCCCTATATGGGTTGGAAATTCCCACTCAAATTGTCCTATAATTTTTATGAATGCCCAACATGCCTTCAAGGGTTACATTAAGCATGAGACACTAAAATCAATAAATATTGAGATGATTATCATACAAAACAATGAAAGTACTAAGATTGGTATTACCCAAGCCCATATAACATGAGAAACGATCATGTCATTAAATATTTCATCAAATGGCCAATTAAGTTCTAGATTTCAACAGCCAATTCCAAGACACGGCGCAGCAACCATTATAATTTCTTACTAAATAACACCCCTATAATTACAATGATTCTCTTGGAATTATTCCTATCAAATTACACCCAATTACACATGAGTAAAATGTTATAGGTCCTTGAACTGATCAAGATAGTCAAACTCCAATAGATTCTAGTAAAAAAGTTCATACCGACTTCTGCTTAAAAATACATAGTTGCACCTTTACATTTCAACCACCTTAAGATGTATCATAATATATGCATTTCCTCTGCAAACACACACAAATATTCAATGGAAGTATTTTTGAACATCCTTTGGGTGAATATTCAAAAAAAACACCTGACTAAGACAGCCAATGCATCAAAGAAAATTATTCCTTCACCCAGACACCTTGATATCACTTCAATCACGTTCACTAAAGTATGTAATCAAATTTGGATGATGTCTCCTTATAGAGTCATTTCGTAATTCTTTTACCCAGTTGGGTAAAAAGATCCCATTGATCATCTAATGATTAGTCCCACACTAACACAACCTAACCCAAATTAGGGTCATCACTAGTATTATATGGTGTCATCTACACTATAATGATTCCTTTATAACACTCCATAAGAATACACTCTTAGAGTCTATACATCATTTAGTTTGGATATAATATTAGCTCAGTTTATTGTACATACTATCTCAGCATACTCAAGATAAAGTCAAGATATGGGGAATGATTTCCTCTAAACTAGAAGTATGAAAAGATTGTTTCTAGGATTTCCATAAAAAACAACAATTTTATCATCATGATACCTTGCAAGTACCGATAGACTTCTAATGTGATACATTTTCTAGGGTATCTCATGTACACAGATCCTAAATCTATAATCCATACTCCATCTAAACTCATAATCAAGTTTCATATCAAGAATATTCTCAAGGACTAGAAGGCTTAAACTCATCATCCTCACTATCTTTAAAAATATATTACAACCATCCTCAAATGGTCCAATACAGTCGTGTTGCCTCTATATGGAGGTGCATTCCTTTCACAACCAACACAACACTCCTCGCATTAAGAGTGTCCTACTCACCAAATTACTAAAAATAGAATGGTATTCCATGAAACATACTCCATCAACAATAGTTTTTGGGTCTTGGATGTAGCCAACACACTTATATCATGTGTTAAAATAAAAAGAGAGAAAAAAATAGTCTCTCAAAAGGTTTCAAGATAGATTCACTTTTAGACATACATGTGATGCTCGTTCCGAGCGATGCTCATGCACATCATCCATATCAGGCATAAAATCCAAATCCAAAACTGATTTCCATGTTACATCATCCAGTACTTTTTACAAAATCATATCGATCATTGAAATAACTCATCTGTATGCTAACAACTCAACACTACCATGCTTGTATCAAGATCCAAACACATAAGTCACTCTTCTCTAGAGATGGTCCATAAACATTGTGTAATATATTTAGGATTCAATGGTTACCATAGAACTCATATGGTTCATTGCATTATATTTATTGAATCAATGGAACCAAATGTATCAATTTGTACTACCTCAATAAAAAAATATTGTAATAGGAACACTATTATTCATTTAATTTGTAGGCCCAATGGCACTATGCATATTAGGAAGAAGGGGGAAATATTAAATGATCAACAAAGTGACTGATCATACTGTAGGCATGTGTAACTTTCTAAATTATAGAATTAGATCATTCTCACTAACGAACAAGGTTCAACTCAAAATACACCACCCACCTATTTTGGGTGTTAATCCATGGAATAACAGTCCAACATAATCCAAATGGTACAAGAATGGAACTTCCCATCCCTATAAGTTAAGATAAGCATACAAAAATGATTCTATTCACAAGGATGTTACCCATAACTGGGTTAATCCCATTCATATAAAAGGAAAATTGGATTCCAAATGACAGCCAAGCTGAAATGGTCACTGGGCTCATTACCTAACCTCTAAGTCCAACATAACAGAATGGTCTATATAGTTCCATTTTAAATGTCCATATTACCATTCAAGAAAACCCTCAAGGAATATTTTAAGGTACCATTACACAAGGGTATAAGGATAAGAACACAATTTATAGGGTTTATTGAAGTTGTTACATTAGCTCAGATTTATTGTAAACATTTATTAGGCTTAGTTATCAAATAGAAAGTACAAGTTATAATGAAAACGTTTATTTACTACATTTAGCTACTTATTTATCTAAAACTCCAACAACATGGGTCATTTATGTAGAATTTCCTTTCATGAATTATTTATTTAACTGATATCTTGTCACATTTTATGAAAATTTTCTCATATATTCATTTTAACCATTTGTTACCCACACATTATCAATAACAAAGATGTCTAGCTAAGGAAACAAGTGTGTGTGTAAACCAAGAGTATCATACCATGTTGTTATACTTTAACAACATATGTGAAGTCTGAGTACATGCTCTAGGATACACTAGGTTAAAAGTAGGAGTCAGAGGAACTCATCCAAGGCATTCCATTTTCAATAATTAAGGTGGAACGTCATGTCCAATAGTTCATAATGAGTGATTTGGAGTGTCATGACCACTATCCACAATAAGTAATGTGGCTCATAATGTTTATTGATTGTAATGAGTGATTTGGATCATCATTGACCACATCATTTTTTCATTTCATAATCACCCAAAAGGTTCTTAATTAATTTAATGTGATCGGTTAAGAAATATTCTGCCAAAAATTTATACATTAATATTGTATAAGTGGTTCAAGACACTTTAAATAATCTTCGCATTTAATATGAATATATATATACAGACACACCCCCATGGGTTTAAGAACTAAGGAATAACAGATAAATTCAACCTAAAATGGTCCAGTCACATCAACCTGAGTCTAATTATATGGGAATCCATTCCAATTTTATAAATCACCATACACTTTATAAATTGATTTTTTTCAATTTAATCGCAACCTAATAAAAGTTGATTTTTCAATGATTTAGCATTCCCTTAGTGGGTTTTTTCATAAACAAAACATGTTAAGACCATACTAATAGGGTTGATTAATGCTTAAGAGGATTCAATTATATGGTTCGTAATTCCCATATTATAGAGGCATGTGCCTTTATAATTTGTAATGGCACACCATTTAACAAACACCCATGTGAAATACGTGAATTCATAAACCAATAAAAATTCTTTTACAATTTAAGATTTGATAAAACTTAATCCATTTTTTATTTAAAATCATTTCTTCTCTTTAAATAATCTCAGGAGGATTAAATAGAATGTCACCATCAAGATATATGGGAAAACACCATTTAGTTTGATGTAGAAACATTATATTACTCACCTTATATAATACTATAAAAGATAGTTTCACATAAATATAAATAAAATATTCATGAAAAAGAATCATGTAATCATGGTATATAGGTAATCATTCTTTATAATTGATGAATTATGGTATACATATTATTATTCAAAATACTCACCCAAACATGGTTTGTAGATAAGAATCACACATAATCACATTAGTATGGAATACATGTAATAATTTTAATTACATGTGAATCCTATGTGCCTAAAATTATACATGAACCATACCTCCTCTCATTCTACATCGGAACAAGAGATAAAATATACTAAATAAATAACCAATGTAATGAATGTTCTAGGAACAATGGAAGTGTAAGATATGACAGGCCCAAATTTTCTTTTATGATTGATGGTCAACATGATATTTAAACAAAAATTAATGTCCTAATAAACCGAATTGAATTAAAAAAATATACATATGATGGAATACCATAACCATGTTATGTATCATCACATATTATTAATAATTGAATTATTCAATTAAAGAATTACCTTGAATGAATTTCTTCATCATTAATGGATCCGACAACATATCGTTGTTGTATTATCATTGATTAGGAGGAATCAAGAGCTTATTCCCTATATTGGTGATCCACATGTGTTCCAAAAATATATAAACATCGTCGTAGGAATCTTCAGGTGCTAGAATGGAATATCTTATCACTTTCATAATTCTCCTTTGATATCCATGAGAATATCTTCCAAAGTGTTCCCCTTGATCTCTCTGGACTTGAGAGTGAGAGGTGGAGGAAGATCACACTCTGTTCTTGTGAGAATTCTTGGATGAGGAGATCTCAATGGCATGAGAGGATTTTATCCAGTTGTTAATGCGCACAACAAAAAATACATTGGGTCTATTGAAAAATAATACAATAGTGTTTAAATACCATTGGGGTTTAGAATAAAATATTTTAAAAAGTTACCTTTAATATTTATTTAATCCCTTGAGGAGCCCCATGTATAAAATAATATTATTATTATTTCCTCAACATGTACTTAACATGATAATTAAATTAAATATTATTTAATAAAATAATATTCAATATATATTATTTCTCAATGGATCTAAATACTAGGTCCTCCATTGCGCGACAATATTTTTCTGGCAACAAATAATGACTATTTATTCAATAAATATATATAAATTCATTATTGACCTTTAAATAAATAAATATAATTATCCTAAATCTCGTATATATATTTATTAAATATTATGCTAACATTATATTCTCTCAAATAATTGGTGATAGAATATATGTGATTAGGAAAACATGAGTAGTTTTTGAACCATATATGGGAATAATATTTATCAAACTTGTAAAATAATAAATAATAATATAATATTTAGCTAAGACTCTGGATAAACTTAGTGTGTTACCCTCTAGGACTCTTTCATAATGGAATTAGGTGAAGTAGCCTAAATTCCAATGTTAATTACTATAAACACGCCAAGTCACCCGTATAGAAATAAGTTAATTCTAAAATTACATAATACATCATACGAATGATCACTATGTAATATAGTGCCTTTATCATGATATCTCTAATCATGAAGTTTTCATGTTGGTTCCATCAACCAATGTGCTCGATTTCCATTTCATTGAATTTCTGAAAATCAAAATTACCCATAGAACACCAAGAACACTGATTTATTTCAACTATATGGTTCCTATAAAAGGTACTAATATATAAAATTCCTATAAAAACATAATAGAAAAATCCTTTCTTTAATTATCCATTGATGCAATATTTCTTGTGACTCACCCAATGTATCCTACCTCAACGTGAATATATGTTTTCATGGTTTTCATCAATAAGTCAAATTAAACTACTTTTAATATTAATTGATATCGATCCAAAAACCAAAGGATAAATACACACATCCACGGATAGGAACATCCAATGACACATATAAATGATTATTTTCTACTGGTGGGTCTTATTCTCATAATATCCTACACTTGATATTACCAAGGCTGTACACCATGAGAAAGTTCTTCAATGTCCTATAAGTCTCAACCCCTTAGATCATGAATCATTTTTGTCCCTGAAATGACATCATCAAGCTATAGATCATATAATTAAGAATAGTTTCATGTAACTTATAGGTTCTTATCATAGTGGGTAACTACTATGACCTTTTAGTGAGACAACTACTCTTAGGACATTATCACATACTATGATATCTAAAAGAACAATAATTATTTGATAAAAAGTTTATTAATATTAAAAACTATGAATACATGTCATCATAAAGTACACATAAGATGTTTCTAGGGAACCAATTACAAGAACATCTCATTTTCACTAGATCCAACTGCTAACAACATTTCATCTGCTATATCTCACATGATACTCATTTTTATGTTAAGATAGGCCTTTAGTCAAGGGGTCCTCCATGTTTTCTTTTACGGGTACTCTTATCACAAAAACATTGCCCCTTTGATAAAAATACCTTAATAGGTGATACTTTTGAAGAATATTATTTGACTATTGGTGTGACCATGGATTTTTTTTAAGGATCCACCACTTCTGTATTATAATAGTATAATATGATTTGGTCTTTACTGGTAGGTAAAACATCAAACTCATGGAAATTTTTTAGAATTCAAAAGGCTTCTTTGGTTGTATTAGAAGCCTCCATGTACTCATATTTCACCATAGAATCAGTGAAAACTGGTTTCTTTGAACTCCTCCAGCTCATAGAGCACCCTTGAGATAGAAAACATATCCTAAATATGACTTTAGATGATTCTAATCTATTTGAAAACTAGCATCATTATAACCCATGATGACCAGATCCTCGTCTCCTCTATGCACTAGGAACATATCCTTAGTTCTTGTCATATACTTTAGGAGAGCCGTAATAATAAACAAATGTTGTTCTCCTTAATCTTCTTGATATATTCCTACCATTCTCAATACATTGGAGAAATAAATCCTAGTACATGACATGGAATACATTATTGATCTTATCACTGGAGCATATAGGATATTACTCATTATATCTTTCTCATATTGTGTCTGATAACACATTTTCTTAGAAATATGTAAACCATGTGACACTAGAACAAAATACCTCTGGGATTGTTCCATACTAAATATATTTAGTTTATATTCATTGTATGTACTTTAACATAGTTCAAGAAGCCTCTTAGATTTATCATGAATGATCTGGATCTCTATAATATAGGTTGCTTCACTTAATTCTCTCATAGAGAAATACTTTTTTAACCAGTTCTTAATAGACTAAAAGGCTATAATTACATTTCCAATATGTATTATGTCATCAAAATATACTACTAAGATAACATCCATATTTTCAATAAACCTATTATAATCGCATGGCTCACATTTTTTATTAATACAAGAAAATTATTTTATTACTTCATCGAATTGAAATTCTATAACCAAGATGCTCTCTTAAATCCCTAAATGTATCTCTACAACATGAAAATCTGTTTGGAATCACTTCGAGTCACAAACCCTTTTGGTTGTTTTATATAGACATCTTTTGGAAGGATCCCATTAAGGAATGTTTTTTTGGAATCCATCTTCCAAATATCACAGTCTTGGTTTGTGTCTATAGCACATAGAATTTTTATGGATTTATACATGGAAACTAGTGAAAATGTTTCATCATAGTCGATTACCTGTCACTCTTTAAACCCTCTATCCACTAGCCATGATTTATAGGTTTTTACATTATCCTCCATGTTCAGATTTCTCTTGAATACCCATTTTCACCCTATGGGTATTACATCAACTGGTGCATCAACCAGAACCCAAATTTTGTTCTAATAAATATAATCCATATTATAATTCATGGATTATTTACATATCATAGCTTCTAATCTCTCTACTTCTTCTATGTAGGAGAGTGGTTCATCATGGTCAACTAATAATGAGCCACCATATTTGGTGACTAGAAAACCACATATATCGGGTTATCTTACCTCTCTCATGCTCCTACGCAATACATGTGTTTCATTAACTGCATATTACATTGGGAACTATGGAATCTATACTTATACCAACTCTTATATATCTTAAGAATCATCTTTATTGAATTCAATCATGGTCCCACTATCCTTTTTCGGTATGTTATCCCTCTCAATAAATACAAATTTTCTAGAGATAGTCACATTCTTATCTAAGGGGTTTTAGAGGTAATATCCCTTTTTTTGGGATACCCAAAAAAGAATCATTTGTTCCTCGTGGTCCTAGATTTTTTTCCTAAGAAGGCCTTAACAAATGACTTGCAACCCTAGACATGTGTATGTGAAAAATTGGGTTTCTTTCCACCCCATAGCATGAAATGGAATTCCTTTTTCTGCTTTAGTTGGTACTCAGTTTAATGTGTTTGTCGAATTTTATAATTTATAACCCCTAAAGAATAATGAATGATTTGTATTACTCATCATTGACCTTACCACATCTAACAAAGTTTGGTTTACCCTTTCACTAACATCATACCACTGTGGTGTATAAAGTGGTGTGATTTGAGATAGAATCCCAAACTCGTGTAAAGGTTCCATAAACAAAAATTTAATTTATTCACTACATCGATCTGATCAAATATTATTTTTATTTTTTTTATTTTTAATTTATACTTAATTCTTTAATTACATAAATTTATCAAAAGACTAAGACTTATACCTCATCAAGTAGAAATAGCCATACCTATTCAAGTCATTAGTAAAATTTATGAAGTGAGAATTTCTACCTCTATCTTCTACTATAAATGGTTCACAAACATCAGCTTGTACCAATCCTAGAATCTTTTTTTCCATTTCACCCTATCCACTGAATGGCTGTTTGGTCATTTTTTCCTGTAAAATATCATGGAATCTTTCTAGTGGTTTTATCTCATAAGATTATAAATAATCATCTTGATAGATATTTTTCAAATGCTTCTCGTTTACATGACCAAGATAGTGATTCCATAACTAGGTGTTATATGTGTCCCGTGAACAAGATTCATTATCAATTTCCAATACAGGGTTTTCATAATTTTATACATAATGACCATTATTTAAATGTGTCATACCATAACATATGTTGTATTTATAAAATAAAAAAAAATATTATTTACAAACATTAAAAATAAACCCATCTACATATGGGCATGATAAATTACTTATATTCTTTCTAACAATTGGTACATAATAAAAATATTTTAAAACCAAAACCCTTTTTATTGGCAGGGAAATGTGGGATTCACTGAGGGCTAAAACAACTAGCCTTGCATCGTTGGAAGAGGATAGATCCACCTATCCTCTAGAAATATTTAAAAATATAATTGGTTCATGTATTTGGATATAGATGTGAGCACTAGAAGTTGTATCTAATACCCCATGTGTAGATATTGAAATATTACACTCAATAAAGGACACACCTTTAGATTCCCCTATATTTTGGTTCCAGTTATTCTTCCAGCGGCCTTGCTTGCTATATGAAAAACATAATGGCTTATTTTCTTTTCCCTCACTCTAGATATTCCTCTTCTTGGAAGGATGGTGCTCAGAATAAATATACTTGTTATGAGACTTGGTCACCTTTACATTTTTATTCCTTTTCTCATTTTCCATAAGCTCCTGGGTTTATCATTCCCCACATACTTATCCACTGGAAGAATCAATGAAATAAGTTCCAAAAGAATCTTCTCACTATTTATCATATTGTAATTAACAATAAAAATGGTGAAGGTCTAGGGAAGTGAGTAAACTATCAGATCTATATGAAACTCATTTGGGAATTTAATCCCTAAGATTTATAAGGATTCAATGTATCCAAAAAGATTGACTACATGAGGCCGAGCAGGCACAGACTCTCTAAGAAAAGTTGTAAACAAAACATTAGAGATATCATATCTCACTTGTTTCTCCTTTTATTGATAGATATTTCGAAGGTGATACATCACACTATATGAATCCATGTCCTCGTATTGATTCAAAATATCATTGGACATCAATGATATAAAGAAAAATTGTACATTTGTAGAATTATTCAGGTGTTTCTCATAGAGAGATAACTCTTCATCACTAGCCTCATTACTAGGGACTTTAAGAATACGTTTTTCCAACACATACAATTTCCATTCATTGTGAAGGTTAATGTGTAAGATCCTTTTCCACACATGAAAATTTGTGTCAGTGATAAGGTTATCCTTCTCAAATATGGATCATAGTGATATATTTAATTTTATTTTTATTGATTTTTCTACAAAAAGATGATCATAGAATTAGTAATTTATCTAATTAAATTTAGACAAATAAATAAATAGTATATTTACTAATCTAAAACTACTTTATCAAAACCCAATAGTACAAACCATTGGATTCAGAATATCATATCTCCTCGACATTATATTTTAAGGAAACCATATTCCCATTCTCATTACCCTAAATTTGGTTTGTTAAGAAATTAGAATGGTTTTAGGTTGTCATTATACAATCCAAATACATTAACTCACAATTACTTGATCAATTGAGTGGACTCTCCAATCCTAAAATATATAAATTGGATAAACCCTTGCTTCTCAGTTACCGAATGTCCGACATTGGATGTAAACCCTTGAAGTGAACTATGTTAAGTCAACCCAAAACATCAAATTAAAATTTCTTGATAATTTAAATCACCCCAACATTGGATGGTTAAGTATTTTGAACTATGGTTTGATCATAGCTGAAGTAGTTGAAGTACATACTGGCTTAATAAATATAATTTAGTGATTTTATTTTTTATGCTTAAATTTCTAATTATTATCATTATCACATTATTGTTAATATTAAGTGTATTCACTTAAGTGATTAACCATGTCATAGATAATGTTTTAGCATAAGCTAATTTATTTTAGATTTATCTTTCATGCTTGTTAATTTCATTAAATCATGATAGTGTTACAATAGATCCATAATTAAATTACCATTATACTTGATAGATATAAAATAATAAATATGTATGATCATGGGATTTTTCTGATGGTATGTTTATCTAGTGAATGGTAAACTAACCATCGACTTAGGGGGAAAACACCTTCATCCAATTAAGGTTTTTTTTACATCTTTCCACTTACCCACCTTTGTATCCCTTTTGGATTGGTTTCACCTCGGATCCAAACTTGAACTACCTCCACTAGCTTGGGAGCTCCATCTGTTATGTATTATTTTACTCACAACAAGTGAGGGGAAAAGGTTTACATAAAATAAACCATTGTAACATTGGACCTTATATAATGATATGAGAGATGAAACACATGCCAAAAAATTAATTTAATAATAAATTAAATGAAACCAATCACATACAAGGGTCTAGTCTATGTTCATGATCATCCACAAACAATGAATTACACATTTAATAAAACTAGAATTAAATTATAAATTTTTCATATTTGAACTAAATAGTGGTTGAGTGAATTAACAATCATCTTAAATTAATCAATACATTTATCTTAATTCACATCTGAATTTCCATAAGATTATCATCCATTATAATTTCAAAAAAAATTAAATAAATTTATTTAAAATTAAATTTATAAATAAATGTACTTTGGTGGAATTGTGGTGAATACCCACAAAATGAATTATACTCATATTTATTACACTTTTGAACCCGGGTTCCTCCTCCCACTCTCGGCTTCGCCTAGGGTTTCCCTCTGAAACCCTTCACTGCGGGTACGGCGGTGCATCTGAGCATTGTCCTTCTCCCTTTCTTCCTTTCTCCCCCTCTATTATCCTTCCCTTCCTTCTTCCTGCCCCTTCAGACGTCTTCTTCATGAGATCTTCCCCTTTTCCTCTTTCGCGGCTTACCTGAACCCCGCTTGTTTTTCTCTTTGGTTCCGTCTTCAGCGGTGGCCTCTCTGTCGTCATCATCTTTCATTGGTGGTTATGCGGATCTGTTTAAGGTTGTGTCGAAGACCTTGGTCACTAATCTGCTGCTCTGACCTCATGATCCGTGGCGAATCTCCATGTAGGATTTGTAGCAGTTGATACATGGAGGTTTTGGGATTTTTGGTTTGGGGATTGATGGTTTTCAGGAAATTCCTGAGTCTGCTTTGTTTTGTTTTGTTGGATCTGGATTTTCGGCCTCATCGACGTAGTGCATATGGAGCCCTCGGCCACCCTTTACATGCTCTGATCTATCGATCCTCTGCGCCTCTCCGAGGTGGACTGGGTGCGGTGGTAATGAAGGGGTTTTGGGTGTGAGGATCGTCGGATGGCGGCGCTCCAAGCGCTAGTCACTTTGACGATGGTTTAGTGCAAGGAATCATCTTCTTGTAGTGAAGTTTCTGCATTTTTTGTTTTATTGGGTGTTTTCTTCCTTCTCAGTGAATTTTCTGTATTATCTGTGATGCTTGATCTGGTTGTTTCCTATTCGGTAGGATTCTAATTGTGTCTTCGGTGGTCTATGACGGTGTCTCTAATGGTGGTTTGGGACGGCGATGTGTGTGCTTCCGGTGTTCGTGCTGGTTTCTGACGAACTGATTTCGATTAGGGTTGGATCATGTGGTGGTTGGCTCGAGGAGTGATGATGGTCTATATTTTGAAACTTTAAGTAGGTGATGTATCACTATGTGCATAGAGAGGCGGCGATAATGGCTCTCCATCCATTCAATTTTTAATCAGGGTGTTACGAAGGATTGTGGCGCGATGTGGATGGTTTTTTTTTTGATAATTTGAATTTTGAAATATGTAATGTCTTTTGTGGATTTTATGTAGGTTTTCACTTTTCCTTAAAAGTGGCTTATTCAATAAAATAAAAAAAATGGATTGGCGGTTACACTTGTGACATATTCCATACACAAATTATCATGTAGTTTCATGACGTGTACTATCAACATAATGATTGCATGAATTACATGATTTTTTTCATGTGTTACGCTTCAATTCATGTAGAGAAGTAACTGTAATATGGCTCATATATGGTATGTAGATGTGAAAATTATAAAAAAGTTAAACAAACACACACACAGATATATATATATATATATTAAAACCCTGATATATGACATCCTATCAACATAATGACCATACGCAATCACATATCAATGATGTTTACACAGTACAATAAGTTAATTCAAATTCGGCATGATTCAGTATAATTACACGGTGGGTAAAAGTGAGATACATAGTGTGTACGTCTCTCACCATTTATCTTATGTGCATTACAGGGCCTCGGTGTGTAAATCGCGGCTCATAAAAATTTCAGTACACAAAATGTATAAGTAATAAAACACATTTGTTCTCTGAGTTACATGATCCCCATTCATATAGGAAATTTAAACCAATACATGAACCATATTTGATTTTAGGACTACACACTTTGTATGTTGCCTACATGGTGTGTACTCTGGTTGATCGTGAACCAAGATGGACTGGTTAACACAGGGTGTAAAAAATTAAATGCACAACTTGTATTCAATGGACATGGTTTGAATTGGTACCCAATTAATTCCTCATGCATTGAACACTAGTACACGGAGTGTACCACCATGTACATAGAGTGTACTCTTATTTTATCTATCTAGAATCTTCGACACCTCTGTATGAGTTCATATATTTTATTTTATTCATAATATTAATAGATTTGATTAGATTTATGATAAATGAAAGAGGAATAAGAAGATTTTAAAATTTGGTTTAAAGAATCGTTAAAGTTTATTTCAAAACTAAATTACATGTGGGTAAATCGATAAGAGATATTAAAATAATTATAAAAAATTATGTGGCCACTAAGATTCAACATGAAGGTTCTAGGCACAACGGAAGACTGTGATGGGTCACAGGCAACTTTTTTTGTCCTGATCGATTCAGAATCTAAGATTTACATAATGATGAATGTTGAAATAAATGGAATTGGATCAAAGAAAATAGAAAAGGAATAGACCACTATAACCAAGTGCAGTAACATCACATATCATCTATAATTAATTTAATCAATTAAAGAATTACCTTTCATGAATTCTTTCTTGTTGATAGATCTCACAAGAGATCTACTTTGTACCATTGCTGTGTTGTAGGAATCAAGATCATATTCTATCTATAAGCGATCCAGACGTGTTCCAAAAATCTCTAAACATCAATGTATGAATCTCCATGTTCGAACCCAAAAGATCATATTGCTTGTATTTTTCACCTTTGATCACCACAACAATCACTTCCAAAGTGATATCCTAGATCTCTCTAGAATCGAGGTGGAGGAAGATCACTCCCCGTTCATGGGAGTGTTCATAGAGAGGGATATATATAGGGCTTCACAGGATTCATTCTAGTTTTCATTATGCTCAATTCAAAATGAATTGGCTCTACTAAAAAATAAAATAATTGGGTTTAAAACTGCTAGGTTTTATAAAAAAATATTTTCCAAAGTTTCATTTAATATTTATTTTATCCCTTGAGGAACCCCATATCTCAAATAAAGATATTATTATTATTTCCATGACAAGAACTTAACTTTAAAATTAAGTTAAATATTATTTAATCAAATATTATTCCATACATATTATTTTTAATCATACCAAAAAACTCATTCTGTCATTCCTTCACTATATATATTGGCCCTTAAATAATGACTATATATTTAGTAAATAAATATCACTTCATTATTCACTTAGAAATAAATAGATATTATATTCATTAAATAGAAAATAAATATTTATTAAATAATCCACTCACATTATATTCACATGAGTAATTGGTGATGAAATATATGTGATCAAGAAAACAAGAATAATTATTAAATCATGTGCTTGAATAATATTTATTCAACATGTTAAATAATAAAAAATAATATATTATTTAACAGAGATTCTAGATACACTTAATGTGTGGCCCTCTAGGACTCTTTATCAATGTAGTTAGGTGATGTAGCTTAAATTCCAAGGTTAACATCTTACAACATGACATGGAAATCATATATAAATAATATCATTCTGTAATGACATAATACCTCATAAAAGTGGTCACTATGTTATATAATCCCTTAATCATGATATCTCTAATCAATCAGGTTGCATGCTAGTTCCATTGACCTATGTGCTTGGTGTCTCTTTCTTTTAATCTCTAAAAATAGAACATTTTCATATTATTTCATGGGAATTGATTTATTTAGTATATATCATTTCCATAAAAGGGACTAAGATGTCAACTTCCATTAAATAATAGAAGGGAAAAACCTTTCATTTATTATTCATTAATGAAATATTACTCATGATGCACCTAACATATCCTACCTCACCGTGAATATATGTCATCACAGTTTTCACCAATACATAAAAGTAAGAAACATATAGTATTCGTCCATAATAATCTTATAGTATAAAGATCAATACACAAGTTCATAATTAGGAACATACAATGAAACATATAAATGAGGGTTTCCAACAAGAGGTTCTTGTTCTCATAATATCATATATTAGATATTTATATTGTGTATATCATGAGAAGGTGACTCGATGTCCTTTGAATCTCCACCTATGATAGTTTGTGTCATTTGTGTCCCCCAAATGATATCATCCTGCTATATAAAATATATTTAAGAATAATATCGTAACACATTTGAGTTTTCATCATAGAGGGGAACTATTATGACCTTTTAGTGAGATAGCCACTCTTAGGACATTACCACATATGATGATACGTAGAAGAACAATCATGATGTGATAAGAAGGTTATTAATATTCAAGACAATTAATATAGGTTATCATAAATATCATAGAATTTTGTTCTTGGAACCAATTACAACATGTAAGTACATCATAATATCACTGAAGGTGAAATAATAATAAACAGTAATAGGGAACATAATGAACAACAGTTACCATCCCTGGAAAACCAGTCTTTCCCCAAAGAATGGGTTTTCCATCCCTAGAAACAAGCTATTTACCAAGTGTCGACACATTCCTAGTATCCTGTCTACTAATCCCAAAACCATATGAAAAGTAAAAAATAAATATCTCTAATACCACTTTGTTACATCCTAGCCCAGATCACTCTATAAATAGTAGTTAAACTGGTCTCCACATAGCCTCATGCACAACTCCTCATATTCCAAAGGTTTTGGACTACCATCAAGGGTCTAATGATGATCTAGTGGGGAGAATACACCCTCTAGATCAATGTAAAATGTAGTGAAAGTGGAAATAATAGAATATATTAATCATTATAAATCAATACATAAATAATTGATAACTTTTTTTGTGCCAAATAATAATTATGCATGAATAAGCTATGACAAAAATACAAAGCAATTCCACACATAGTAGGTAGTGCATACAACGTGTATAGGTTGAGAAGAATAAATTAATAAATAACCCCAAATCTAGAAGGTATCTCGAGTGCATGATAAACCACTAATCCCATGATCTCATGTTCAGACATAGTCTATAATGGAAAAAAACATGTAGCATAATCCAAATATTGATCCTGTAGCCATGAGATCTTTATTGGCTGGAATTAACAGGGTTTGATTAAAACAAAATAGGATACAACCAATGGTGTTTTAAACATATCTATTATGTGAATATATTATGAAATAATGTGTGGTTATAATAGTAATAAGAAGTGTAATGAATGAAATATAACTCATTTCGACTCTGGTTTCTCATGGGATACTCTGTAGACTATACCTACTTCATAATAAGTCGAAATATCTCTATACATATGTCATAATGTATATATGTGAATATAGGTATGTATATATTAAAATATATTTATATATTTATAACATATATCAATATATGTATAGATGTGTAGTGCCAACCGGGACCCAAGGTGTATGACCATGGTGTCTATGAATAGTCATGAGAGTTGTTGGTTTTAAATAATGATATCCATTCCTATAAATCACTAACAAATAATAATGGACTCCATTTCCATCAATCATTTATAAAAATATAAAACTTTGTGCCCATCAATCATGTATAGTATTAAGGGATTTCATGTCCACTAATCATGTATATTAAGAGACATTGTACCCAGTAATAAGGAATATTGTGTCCAATGATGTAAATAAATTATTTGGGATTCCATGCTCGATGATATAGAATGTTATGTTCAATGACGTAAATAAATAATAAGGGATTTGATGCACTATAATAAATATTTCCATGTCCAATGATCTCAAAAGTGGCATGGAGAATCATGTCCAATAGTGTTAAATCATTCTCACTCAGTCATTTGAAGTGTCTTATGAGCATGTATATGGAATTCTATGAGGATCCCAAGTATCACCTAAGGAATAATAAGAGGAAGACGTATTTCATTTAATAATAAAACATAGTTTGTGATAATTTCAATACTAAAATTATTCCCCATGATCATTAAACATAACCAATTAAACTATAGATAATAAAGTTCCATTTGAGTAAAAATGGCATACCCCAATTCAACTAACTCATTTATGTTGGTATATCATAATAGTTAATATTATGTAAAAGGAAAAGGATCAAGGGACGTGAAGATTTATGTACAACCACCTAAAAAATCATTAAATATCATTTAACCAATTGTCATTCTATGGGTTAACCCAAACACACCTTAAGAGGTATTTTGGCCATTCACAACAATATCCAATCAGAGAAAGTACTAGGTTACACCCAAATGGTTGTCCCAAATTGTGGAATCAAAACACCAAATATGTTAAGGAGGTGTAATATCATCATGTCTATGGTATACAACGATAATGTAAGGAATTATACATTTTAGGAATAATGCATGGAAATTGTGGCATGTGGAACAATTGAAACATAGTATAAACAACAATACATTGACGAGAAATAGCATAGATCACCTACCATAAATCAAGAAAACACCACTCATCCATTTTCGACCTCTAACATGAGCTTAAATGGGGGAAATAGAAGAAATAGAAAACTGTAATAAAAATAGATAATATTAGCTCGCATGGATTTAGCATACTATAAAATGAAAAAAATGAATAAATAAGGTAATATGAATCATGTTCATATCTCTAGGATTCCAATGTATCAGATGGGGATTTGATCTAACTAAGAATAAATGAAATCCACCAATATGAAGATGGGGATGATGAGGAACATGCGGGGGAGACCCTAGGTTAAATAATGGAGGAAAAGTGGTGAAACCCATAAAGGGTCACACGGAAAAAATAGTAATTTTTCTCTTTTAAGTGAGGCACTTGGTTAGGTTGCACGGTTAAGAAAACATTATGCTGAAACTGTGGTGATTCTGTCTAAAGCACCCATCACCTTGCATGGTTGCAATGCATGGTTGGTCAAATCATGCACCAATTGTGAGAGTCTCTCCGTGGATATACACCACCTTGTATGAATATATTTATCCCATTACATGTTTATCATAACCATGCCCCGAAACAATATAAGTTGCATATTTTGGTCCCTTGATTACCACTAAACATGTATTAATCATGAGTCCGAGGTTGTCTCACCTAAAACTAGGCTTTCGAAGCTCGATGCTTTTGAATCTTGTCCAGACACCAGATTCACCTCTAAGTCTTTTAACCCCTTCCAAATACAACACATTAATGTGTTATAATGCACATATTTACATTCTGGATATAAATTTTAAATTTAGACCATCCTCTAAATGAAAAACTCAAATTCCTTTATAAATTTTCAATGGGTTAAAAACATATTATGATACATTGCTTGTATTTATTACACTCTTGAAGTCACATTATTTAATTTTATATCTATATTCTTTCATGGAGCTGGTTGTTTGTGTGTATATAGGTACTTTTGGGTAAGGCCTCCTTTTTAAGTGATAAACCTACACAACACTGGTCATTGTCCCCTGGCCTATTGGAGGCAGTCTTGGGGTGTCACACCCAACCTACTTTCAGCTAAGGAGGGGTACTAGTTGTTTGAGTTGTTACCAGTAAAATTATGTTTAAATTAAATCAAATTATATAGAGAAAAACTATTTTTTGTAGAACAATATTTTTTTATACATTAATTATTTTTATTCTTATTTCATATCATTAATAATTAAATGACTCTAAATATATTCTTTATATGTTTAATATTTATATTATAGTAAATAAATATATCTATTTTTTTAACATAAATATACACAACACATAAAAAGAATAATCCTTTAAAAATAAATCTTTTTAGAACAATCCCAAAAACCACAGTAAGATTATTTTGAAATTTGGAATCCAAAAATGAAGTGTAAGTTATCAATTTTATATTATAAAATTTAGAAATATAAATTTTAAATATATTTATGTAAAAAATATCTTTATACAACACTATGATTTTGAGGTAATAGAATTTGTGTTGTGAAATAGTTGTAGGGATGTAGTGTTTACCTATTATAGAAGAGTATCAGGTCAAAAAATTTGTCCCCTTAAATGATTTCATTCTAGAAATTTGTGAATATAAGTTAACTCATAGACTAACATGGGTAGTTATTCATCATTTATTATCTAGGTTCCCATGTTTCTTCCCCTAACTTATGATTCCTCCAGAGTACTTTCACCAGTTGAGTATCTTGCTTTCATAGTACTTTCTCTCTAGTGTCAAGAATTTATACAAGATCTTCATTATAATAAATTTCAAGTTCCAAATCTATTTCATAATTTGTGATATTATGGGTTCGTAATGGCATGTACTTTCTTAATAATGTAACATGGAAGACATCATGTACCTTATAAAAGTTTGGTAGTATAGCCAAATTATTAGTAAAAACATTAATTCTTTATATATTTTCAATATTCTCAATGTGTATAGGACTTAGATTTTTATTATTTAGAAACATTATAACTACATTCCATAGATATACCTTTATAAAGACATGAACCCATACATTAAATTACAAGTACTTCATCTAATTGTCATCATGGATTTTCTATCTACTCTATGAAATCTTGATATGATTTTTGATAACTTAAACATTATTAATTGGCTCCTCAATAAGTTTTATACCAAAAACTATCATTTCCCTGACTTTATCCTAGTAGGTTGAGAACGACATAATTTCCCACACAAGGCCTTGTAAGGTTAAATTTTTTTTCACTTTAATGGAATTTATTATTGTACAAAAATTTCTCCATGGGTAGTTATCGATCCCATGTTCCATAGAAATCAAGTGAGCAGGAACTCAACATATCCTCTATTGTTTGGACAGTTCTCTTGTACTACCAATCTGTTAAGTATGGTAAGAAATTCCCAAGTGTATTTCTATATTAAAACCCTTTCTACCAAACCTCTAAAATTTATAGATTAAATGATGGTCATGATCGGATACAATTGATAGAGGTGAACCAAGAGGCCTTACAACTTTCTTGATATAGAATCATATAAGATGTTCAATGGGTAGACCATTCCTTATAGTTAGGAAGTGTTCAAACATGGTGATGTGATATACAGTGACCTGTATAATATCTTTCTTCTTAGTTATCTTACTAAGTCTGGTAACAAAGTCCATTGTGATATTGTTCCACTTCCACATTGGTATAGGGAAGGGTTGAATTACACCCTTTGGGATTTATCTCTTAACTTTTACTTATTTCTATACCAAGAATCATGAAACACAGTTATAAATTTATCACTTCATGTATTCCCACAATATGTGCTCCCTTAAATATTTATAAATATTTTTTCTACTAGGTTGTGTGGAGAAATATGAGCTATAAGATTCAATTAGTAATTCCTTCTTCAACTCAGGTAATGATGTTACACATATCCTTACTCCAAACATTAATACTCCATATTCATATGTGAAATATTTCAATTGCCCATATTACATGGATTTAATAGTCTTCTGTAAACCCTTATTATCCTTTTGAGAATTCTTCATATTTTTGGTAAATATGATAAGGAAATTACTTAGAAATGAAATATTGTTTCCCCTTCCTTAATAATCTTTATATCTATCTTCACTACATCAATGAATATTGTGTCCTTATTTATCATCATCATATATTTGACTACATATCCTTTATATTTCATGAAACATCCAACACATTTACCTTTCTAAGGTGATAGTCCATTTCATCGTCATATTCCTTGAGTAGTTTTATCCATCTCCTTTGTCTCTTATTGATTTCTGTCTATGTGAAAATATACATTAACCTTTTTAATATTTTTATAACTCACAAATTTCACCATAAATATAGTGACTCTCTATTTTTAATTCGAATATTATAGCTGCTAGCACAATATCGTAAGATGGATAGTTTTTATCTTGAGTCTTCAATTAATTTGATGAATAAGAAACAACTTTATCATTTTTCATAAGGACACACCTTAGTCCTTTAGTTGACACATCATTGAATATATTAGGTCCTCCATTCCCAATGTTAAGGTCAATATAAGATAATTTATCAATTCCTTTTTTAGTTCCTAAAATTTTTATTCACATTTCTTTATCTATGTGAATTTCACACCGTAACTTGTCAACTTAGTTAAAAAATTATTTAATCAAGTGAATTTTTTAACAAATCACTAATAGTAACCCGAAAATCCAAGGAAACTATATGTTATAGTTATATTAATTGGAAAGGGAACTACATTAGCAACCTTTTTCATTATGTTTCAAATTTATATTCCATCCTTTGGGACAATATGTCTATGAAAAGTGAAATTTTTAAAACAAAATTCAAACTTATTGAGTTTCCCATATAGTATATTCATCCTTAGAGTGTTAGAGATGATTTATAAATGGATTTTATTATCTTCATAGTTTCAAGAGTATATCACCTTATAATTAATGTAAAACAAAATAAATTTATCAAGATAATCGTTAAATAATCTATCCCTAAAATTCATGAACACTGAGGGTGTTGGGACTAGGTTGATAAGAACTTGTTTTTGGAAGCTAGAAGAAGTTTGTTTTAAAAGTGTTATTATTTTTTGTCAAAGAAGAATGAAATTTCCTCACATTTTATTTTTTGTAAATATTAATCACTATAATAATACAAATACCATATTCAAAATTATTAATAAATTACATCATATGGGTCAGAAGTTTTCTGGAAGAAAAGTTTCATTAGAATCACCTTGGGCCTAGAATGATGTTTTGATTATAATGAGGATGTGTATCAGAGTCTGAATGGATCTGATGAAAATATGATGGCTCTTTTCTGATTCATAATTCAAATAATTCATAAGTTTCATGGGAAACATATTATTCAAGCCTCATGAAGTAAAGGGGGATAATAATTACTTCCAATCACATTGAGGCTCGGTTGGAAGGAAAGAAGTCACTGGAAGGAAGTGATGTTAAAATACATCTTAATGAAATTTAAATAATGTTATTCATATTTGAAACATTTTCAAATTCATGATGAAATCATTATACTAGATGAAGATTGTTGGATTTGAAAGTTTTTAAACACAAATATTTTTGGCACCAGTTCATAAGTGCGAGATCACTAGTTTCAGAATTGTTTTAAGGATGTGATGTTTTTTTCATAATGTGAGAAGTTGAAGATTCTTGTTTTCAGATAGAACAATAAACCACAAGATAAAAATCTTCAGAGAAAGAAGTCAGAAGTTTTTGGAGTTGAAGATGTTGACACTGATTTATCTGATGCGGTGTGCTACCGATCATCAGAGTGACCCTAACACTGATCATCAGATATATTGGAGATTGAAAAAAAATCAGGGGTAGAGAAGTTTTTTTAAGCGGATCAATAAAAATATTTTTTTGGGACCAATAAAGAAGTTGAAATTGTTATGACTAATGAAAACTGGGATTTGATATCAGTCAAAAATGTAGTCAACCATTTACTTCAAGATAAATTGTGAGTTTTTTTCAATATGGTTAAGAGAAGTGAAGAGCTCTGATTTGTTTTCTTATCATGTGGGACAAGTGATAAATAAGATTTTTTTTATTTTGTATCAAATAGTTCTAGTTTCATCAGACTATTTTTGGTGCCGACTCTTGGGCGGGAGGTGACACTGGCCCATCAAAATTAAACAAATACCAATCCATCGGACATAGGATGACACTGATAAAAGTCATCATATGTGGAACTTCATTAGATGATGGATCATATGTCTGAGGAAAATAAGAAATTAATAATTTTTTGAAGATTTTTTCTGAAGTTTTTACCAGGGGAATCATGAAGTTTGTTAGAATAATTCAGAAAAAAATCAAGGTGGTTTGAAGCTGATGTTGAAGATTCACTAAGTAAGTGTTCGAATACTTAGAAGATGTGACCAGGTTTATGGTAGAATGGTTTCAGTGTTTTACATTTATCAATTGGTACATATCAACATAATGATATGTCTTCAGTTTTGATTAATTAGCAAGTGTGTCAATAAAATCAAAGTAACCATATGTCTTCATTGTAGTTAATAAATTGGAACTACATTAGGAATCTAACTGAATAATGTTCAGAAAGTATAATGTGAGCTAAATATATGAGAATATTTAGAATGTTTCAAGAATAACTGAGAATAGTAAATAAGTGTTAAATAATTCAAATATGTATCCCAAATTTAATGAAAACATATGATTCAAGAAATTGGGAAAATTAGGAAAATATTTCATATTCCAACCTAAAACATTTTTATTTTACCTATAAATATAGGGAATTATGTTGTACTTTTTGACACTAGTATTGTTCATTGGTGAAAAGAGAAGGTGGACCAATGAATTTTTTTAGAAATAAGGGGTTTCAAATTAATCATTTTTTAGTATCTTTTCGGAATATAATATGAAGAAGAAGAAGAAGAAGAAGAAGAAAAAGAAGGGAGATCTTATTTAGAAGGTTATCAAACCAGATTGGGTCATTGGACTGGGAAACTGGACTAAGACTTCTAGAATGAGGCAGAAGCAGTAGATATTTTTTCAGTGATATTCTAGAAGAGTAATATTTTTAGACTCATAAATTAGGGTGATGATTATTCTAAATACCATTATGAAGTATAAATAAGTTCATTCCTACTAATAGGTAGCAATGTAAAGATTTTTTTTGGAATATTATATTTGTGAAAGTTGCACAGGTATCATAGTAACATGTTTTGAATCAACTGGAAAAATTTTCTTAACTTGTTGCAAAAATTTGTATTACATCATTTCATGTTACATGAAACACATGAAACATTATATTGAACATAGTGCTAGACATGGTTAAGGGAATATCCTGCTTTTTGTATCCACACAAAAAAGGATTTTTTTTCTAATGGAATATGTGTTATTGTATTGTTTCCAAATCATACCAAGGACCTACCTACTATTTTTGAGTAGTGAAGCTTTTAAATTCATGTCTTCATGTGGTTGGGCGGTTTATTTTTTTCATCGAGTAACTAAATCCTCAACTGGAGGAATAGTATGTTCCAAAATAAAGGAAACATAAAAGAAAAAGATATCACTAATTCAGCCCCTCCAACTCTCAGTGATACATTGATACTAGAAATGTAATATCAATTGGTATCATATCCAAGGTTTCTTTCATTTACTCATTACCGAGGTTCTTAAAGTGAATATATGATGCAGAATCTCAATTTTGTGAATAGTAAAGTTATTCTAGTCTTGGATGGTGAGAAATACCATATCTGGAATGTTATAATGTTAACTTATCTTATGTCTCTTTAGTATGATGTTCTTAAAGATTTAATAGATGGTTCTCTCATATTAATTAGGAGGTTCCTCTTAAATCTATTGATAAAAAGAATCTTGAAAATTATGGAAGGGATAACAATTCTTCACATTCATCACATTATGAATGTGAGTTTCCAAGAGTTAGGGTTGTTTCCACTATAAAAGGTATCTCGGATAAGATGAATAACACTTATGAAGGCAATAAAAAAGTGAAGAAGGAGAAGTTACAACTCTAGAGATTTAATTATGAGGATCTCAAGATCGGTGATTAAGAATCCATTGGAGTCCTCTTTACCATGTTGATTTGCATTTTTAGAAATATCAGAGGTCTTTCTGAAAAGTTTTAATATTCTACAATTATAGTAAATATCATGAAAAATCTTCTTGGTAGACTGGATTCTAAAGTTTCATCATTTCAAGATCGTTATCGAAAAACATTATCCTTATATGATTTTCATAGTACAGTCATTATTTATGAAATGATAAGGGATAATGTTATGAAAGTAAAAAAAAATTGATCATGAAATGTCTTTCAAGGCTTCAAAGAAAGAAAATCCAAAAATATTCATGAAGAAGAAGCTAGATATTTTGATTCTAAAAATGAGGTGTCTAAAAATCTTGATGAATTTTTATCCCTATTTTATAAAAATGTGAAAAGAGTTATAGGTAAATATAATAGAAAAAATTCCTTGAAATGTTGGAATGTGGAGCCATTGGGAACTTTTTGGATAATTATCTCTGAATAATAAGGAACATGATAGTGATAAAGATGAATGAAATCCAAGAAGATCGTGGAAAAAATTGGGAGATAAGTCAAAATATTGTTCCAAAGTGAATGAAAAATGTTCCTTAAATATAAAAGGGTATG
Source organism: Viscum album (assembly GCA_963277665.1). Lineage (NCBI taxonomy): Eukaryota > Viridiplantae > Streptophyta > Magnoliopsida > Santalales > Viscaceae > Viscum > Viscum album. Next base: position 1,756,129,064 of record OY728120.1, on the reverse strand, counting down.
ATTTCTGACTACTGATGATGAATAAGAAGATAGTGAAGTTGAATCCAAAAAAATTGAAAATGTTGGAAATAATATTTGAATTTCAACAGTGAACAATGAAGAATTTGGAAGCTGTAGTTTTGAAGAAGATGGATCTAAATTAGAAATTCATCTGAAAGAAAAATTAAAAGAATATATGAGAATGATTGGAAGACCTAATAATGAAATCAAGAGGTTGAAAAATTAATGTTCCTCAAAAAATAATAAATAGTGTTTTACTGATGAGAAATTGAAGCTACTAGATAAAATTGTTGATTTGAAGAAATATGTCGAGAAATAAAATAACTATAAGGATTATATATAAATTAAGATAAAAAAAATGATGAAGAGGTATAACTCTACCAGAAAAACCTTTTAAATCTGAATAGATAGTCACAAGTGTCAAGAATTTTATATCTAGATCTGGTGAATGTTCTAGTAAGGGTGAAACTAAAAAGGATCAAAAGTCCCCTTCAATGGTTGAGAAGAAATCTGAAATTATTTTTGAGAAAAATAATGTTGTGAAAGTTATGTATGTGGAGAAGACCAAAATATTAAATAAGTCAGAAGTTTATTAAAATTGTGAGTCCAAAAAATTTCAAACAACTTATGGTTCCAATAACAATGAAAAGAAAAGTAAGCTTAAAAATAATATTCTTGTTGATAATAGAAAGTTGTGTGGTCAAAAAGTTTGGATAAGAAAGTAAGAAGGTCATTGAGAAACATATTCATAACTCTAAATTGTATGGAAGTTAAAGAGGAAAATATTATTTCTATGGATACATCTTGTATTGTGGTGGATTTTGGAATGTTAATAATATGTGTTGGTTTATTCAAAAACATTACTACTATTCCAAAAATTATAGAAGAAAAAGTTTAAGTAAGATTCAATCCTCTCAAAGGATTATTTCTAAGAAGGATATTTGGAAGAGACCTGAGGGGGTTGGTGTGAAATTTTAAAATAGGTTCCAACCCTCGAAAATTATTTTGGAAATATGTGAACAAGGTAGACATCTCATAAAAAGATGTTTTTTTTGTTTTTGACACAACAGAATTTGGTTAACAATTCTCAGAAGTTGGATGTAATGAAAGTTAAAGGGAACGAAAAATATCTTATTGTAGAAACCGCTCTCAAAGCTACCAAAGGATAAAAAATAAGATTTTTGGATTGTGGTTGTTTTTATTTTATGAAAAGAGACCTAAAATTATTTATGAATGTGAAATAATTTTAATAAGTAATGGTGACATTTTGAAATTTTGAATCTCTCAGAATAAAAGGTGTCAGATTAGCCATCATTAAGGGGAAAATGATGAAATACAAGAAATATTTTTTTATTGGATAAAAAACATCATTATAATTGTTTCACAAATTTTTGATGAAGTAAAAATAGATATTTTCAAAAAATGTGGGTTTTTTTAGAAAAATGAGGAAGATGTAAAGATAGTCAAAAGAGGGAAACATACAAAAGGAAACTTGAACCATGTTGTTGATGTTAAAATACCTTTTTACATAAGCATGTTTGAAGAAAATTAGTATTGATATAAAATTTTGTGACACATGTGTCAAAGAAACTTTATCAAGTTATTAATGAGAGACAATGTTCATTGAATTCCAAGTATCTCACAAATATGAGACTAATGTTGAGAAAATATTTAGAATGAAAATATTACAAACTTTTTCCATAACAAAGTTTATATTTGTTCAAAATGAACATTGGAATATATTCATTCTAATATATATGGTCCAATGAAAAAACAATCATCTCACATTGATAATCACTTTATTACTTTTATTATTTACTTTACTCACATTACATTTTTTATGTATATGAAACATAAGTCACATTCTCTAAAAATGATTAAAGGTTTTTGGATGAAACCTAAGAAGGAATGTGAGTATTCATGGAAGAATTTGAGAACCTCAAATGGTTGTGAATAAAAAAATAGAGTTTGAAATTTATCTTCAGAAGCATGGAATATGGCATGAGTTCATCACACCATATACTCCTCAATAAAATGTGTTTTTTAATGGATGAATAGAATTTTGGTTGAAATGGTGAAATCTATATTACTTGAACATGATCTCTCTCATTATTTTTAGAGAAAATCCATGACCACTTTCGTTTATATTAAAAAAAATGTTTCTTTAGGCCATGTTTAGATATGAAACTATATGAAATGTTTTATGAAAATAAATCCATGTTTGAAACACCAAAGAGTTTCTGAGAGTCCATGCATCATAAAGAAGAAAGGTGGAAACCTGGGAAAGTTTGATAAGAGATGTGATGGTGTAATTTTTCTTGGTTATTCCCTAAAGGAAGATTATTTAGATATTTCAACAAATATACAACAAGATTAGTTGATTTTCATGACGTTAATGTTTTTCAAAAATTTGCGGGAGATGACAAAAAATCATGAAGATAATGAATATGAATAGGTTGAAATAATTTCTATTTAAAATTTGATAAGTATATAAAAATATTTTATCCTACTCAAGAAGAATAATCATACATATCTATTTCCAATGATGAGGAAGAATCCTTAAATCTCGTCAGATACTAAGGAAGTAAGTGGATCATCAAAACATTATTCTTTATCAACATCAAAATGTTCAAACAAGAAAAAAATAAAAAGTTATTTCACATACTCCTTATATTAAAAAGTGGAAATAAAATATGTGAATGAAGCTTTTGAGCATCCAGAATGGGTTTAGACTATCAATGAAGAGATGGATCAGATATAAAATAATGAAACTTTGGAACTTGTAACTAAACCAAATAACAAAAATGTTATCTATAAAAAGGGGGTTATCTGGAACAACCTTAATGAAGATAGTGAAGTGATATGAAACAAATAAATTTTAGTTTGAAATGGTTATACATAGACTGAAGTCATTGATTATGATGAGACATTTTCTCCCATGGAAATGTTCAAAACTATCATAATCTTTCATGTTATTTCTTCACAATAAAGTTACAATATTTTCATATGGTTGTAAAATAAACATTTTTTAATGGTGATATTGATGAGTAAATTTATATTGAACAACCATGTTTACTTGTTGTTTGGGAGGATGAAAGTTATCTATTCAAGATAATGAAATTATTGTATGGGAAAAAACAAGCACTGAGGGCATGGTATACCAAATTGGATACCATCTTAAGAAATATGGGTTTCATGAAAGGAAGGCTCAATAGTAATATATATATCATATAATTATATAGTTTTACCTCATTGTAATTGTTTATATTGATGAAATTGTCTTTTCTAGGAATAATAAAAGAACTTGTGAAATATTTGCTAAAGAGAGGATGTTTTTTTGAGATTTCCATACTAGGTGAACTGAAATAATTTCTTGGGTTACAAATTTCCAAAAATAAGAAACACATTTTTCATTCCTAAGAATTTAATGTTAAGGAAATTATTAATATGTTCGGTATGGAAAATTAGAAACCAGTTTTCAAACTGATTTCAGCGTGAACCAAGATGAATAAATATGGTAAAGGTAAGGAAGTTGAATCTGAAGTGTTTTGAAAGCTGATTGGATGTTTTAAATATTTGAATATCTCATACCCCAACATTTTATATTGTTACACTATGTTCAAGATTTTAGAGTTATCCCAAATAATGACATATATTGGATGGAAAAGTAATTATCAAAAATATCAAAGGCCAAAAAAATTAGAATCAAGTATGAAATCTTAGATAGTAGTGAATGTTTTGGGTATTCCAATGCTTATTGGAAAAAAAAATTTGATGATAGAAGATCCACATATGATGGAGTTTTATTTTTGGTGAGAATTTGTGTTATTTGGAATAAAAAGAAACAAAATTCAATAACACTTAGTATGTATGATGCTGAGTATGTTGTTTCCACTCAATCTGTTACCCAATATATAGTGAAGAATACTCGGCTGGAAGACTTACTTGTTGAAGTGAAGTTACCCTTGATCTTGGTTTGTGATAATCAAAGTTCCATCGACCTTACAAGGAATATAGTACACAATTTTAATTACAAACATATAGATATAAAATATAATTTCATTAAAGAGAATTTGGATAAAAATTATTTGAAGTTAGAGTATTTTCCTACCTGAAAACAAGTCACTGAAGTATTCACAAAACCATTACTGAAGGAATATTTTTCAAAATCAAGGTTGAACATGGGAATCCAACCCTGTTCTCATCAAGGTTGATGTATGTGTTTTTTCCTGCTCCCATCTATTATTTTGATAGTGTTATCATGGGGGATAATTGTTTCAAAAATCGATCCATTAATATGTGCTAAACCATTTAAAGAAGTATATATATAGGAGGTTTGTGGGTAAGATATGAATTCAACATGTGAATGTGTGAACTATTAAAACATTTTTTTGGAGTTTTTTTAGGAAGTAATTGTTTTTAGGAAATTTTAAGCAGTAGAAAATAAGTTGACTAAGACTGAGTAAGTTTCAATGTATCTTGCATCACTACCTTTGGACAACCCAGTTTTTCTATCAAAATGTATTATTACCTAAAATGAGTGAGCACATGCAGTCTTATAATTTTTGATATGTAATCAATAGTTTGAGGCTACAATTTTTGGGGATTTATGATCCTTATTTGACAAATAAATATAAAGGAGGATATTCTTACGACTATGTTGATAAGAAGTTATTTTTTGGAATTTGGAAGAAGTTTTTTTTTTCAAGTGTTTCTTTTTACTGTAAAAGAAAAAAATAAAGTCACATTCAATTTATTAGTGATCAGACTCACTATCTTAATCAAAAAGTCAAATTCAAAATTCATAAGAAATTAAAGTGGATTGGGAAGAATTTTTATAGTAGAAAGGGTTAATCAAACTCACATTAGGTCTAGAATGAGGTTTTGATTATAATGTGGAAGTGTATTAGATAATGAATGGATCTGATGAAAATATGATGGTAGTTTTCTGATTTTCAATTCAAAAAAATTATAAGTTTTCTGGGAAACTTCTAATCAAAGCCTTATAAAATAAAGGGGGTAATAATTTCTTCTAATTGGATTGAAACACCGTTGGGAATAAAGAAGTTGCTGGAAGGATGGGAAGATACAATACTTCCAAATATAAGCCATACTATACTATGTTGATCCTAAATATTCTCAAATTTATGAGTAAATCATGATAAAAGATGATGATTGTAAAAAAATAATGTTTTTAAAGAATGAAATTTCTGGTCCCAGTCCATTGGCGAGAGATCACCAGAAGAACAATTGTTTGAAGGCCATGAGTTTTTATTTGGAATGTGAGAGGATGAAGATGATGGTTTTCAATCAGACCAAAAACCACAAGTTAAAAATCATTAAAAATATTTTAAGTTGTTGGATTCAAATTTTCTAACACCGGTTTATCGAATGTGGTGTGCCACTGATCATTAGAGTGACCCTAACACGAATCATCTGATTCAGTGCTGATTGTAAAAAAATCAATGGTAGAAAATCATGTTGAAGTAGATCAGAAAAAAGTAGTTTATTGGGACTCATGAAGAAGTTGAATATCTTGAGACCAATGAAAAATGGGATCAAAGATCAATACAAAATGTAGTCAACTATTTTCATCAAGATAAATTGTTTTTTGTTTTCAATAGGGTAAAAATAAAATAAATTCTATGATTTTTTTCATATCAAGTAGGCCAAGTGAGAAATAAGAAGAGTTTATTTTGTATCAAATGGGTCAATAGTCGATAGACTATTTGTGGTGCTGACTATCAAACTGGAGGTGACACCAATCTATTGGAATATAATAAATATCGATCCATCAGACACATGGTAACACTGATAAAAGTCATGAAACTCTAGACATCATCGGATGTTGGATCAATGGTTTAAGAAACATAAGAAAATAATAAATTTTTAAGCATTTTTCTAAAGTGCTTCCAAGGGGTGTCTTGATCTTTATTTAAATAATTCAGTAAAATTTTTGTTAAGGAGGTTTGAAACTAACACTAAAGTTTACTGAGGAATTTAAAAAATAATTTGGATTCATGACCATGTTTATAGAATAATGGTTTAAACATTTCAAATTTATAAGTAGGTATGGAGAAACTTAATGATATTTCGTTATTTTTGATTTGTTATCAAGAAGTTCAAGAAAATTAGAGTGAAATTGTATCTTCATTTTAATGAAGAAATTGGAATGATAATCGAAATAATACTAAATACTGTTTTGAAATTCTAAAAAGAGATAAAGATTTGAGAATATTCAAGAAGTTTTGAGAATAACTGAGAAAAATAGAGAAGCATTAAAGAAGTGAAAAAGATATCTAGAATGTAAGGAAAATTAATTATTCAAGAAATTTGGTTGAGTAGGAAAATATTTCAGATTCTTACTTAATCCATTTCTTGCACCTATAAATGGTGGAAAGTATATTTTTCTTTATAAAACATATATTGTTCATGGTTTAAGTTTGAAGGATGAGAACTAAATGTTTTTAGAGAGAATTAGCTTCCCGATTGAGAATTTATGAGTAAGTTTTCCATTAATAAGAAGAATAATATGGAAGATCGTATTCAATGCATTATTAGACCAGAATGGGTCATCAAAATAGGAAATAGGAATGAGTATTCTAAACTTATTTAGAAGAAGTTTAGATATATTTTAGAGGGATTTTGGTAGAGTTATATTTGTGGAATGAATAATCAGACTTATTTTTTGGACGGATTATTATTATGTGATCCTTTTAAATTCTTACCTTTTTCTGGGTGGGAAATTGAAGAATTATTTTTAATATTATATTTGTGAAATTTGACAATGCAACATAGTAACATGTTTTGAAGGAACTGGTGAATGTTTCTTAACTTGTTACACAAATTCAAATAACACCATTTCGTGCTACTTGACTCAGATGAATTTTTGTATTGAACATAGTGCTACATAAGGGAAAGGGTATATCCTACATTTTTTATACACACAAAAGTATTGTTTTCTATTGGATTATCTGGTAATGGATTTTTTCCAAACCGTACTGAGAACGTAGCTACTATTTCTGTTTAGTAAACCTTGTAAATTCTTGTCTTCCTATAGATGTGAGATTGTTTTTCTTTCATCATGTTGTAAACTCTCTAACATGAGGAAACAATTTTTTTCAAAATAATGAAACTTAAAATAATAAGAAATCACTTATTCATCCCCTCTTTCTCTTAGTGATACATTGATCCTAGATGGTAAATCTTAGAGGGTGAAATAGTTAACCCAAAGGGAATTATTATGAACTCATAACACACATTCTTTTTGTGAAAATATTTATTTGGTATATCAACCTTATTTAATTTTAATTAATGATAACTAGATTAGAGATAAATCTTTGAGAAGTATTGATTCCCTTGTAGCTGCTCAAACAGATCATCAATTTGATGTAAAGGGTACTTATTCATTATATTAATCTAATCTATTTTCTGATAATTAATGCATAACCTCATTGACACATCCTTGTTATTTATAAAAAATATAGGTTATACCCAAGGTGAAACACAAGGGTGTATAAATACCTTATCACATGAATCTTGTAATTTTTTCTTTACTTTTTCTAGTTCCACCGAATCCATTCTATCAGAAGGATTATGTTGTGGATGGATTTTGATACATATTTTCTACATCAATTTGATGAAATAATTTTGTTTTTGATCTCTAAATTTCTTCAAATTGATAATAGTTTGAATTTAATTCTTGTTGGATTGAAATTATAATTCCTTGAATATTTTTTTGAAAATGATGTTTCTAATCTTAATTGATAAAAAGGTTATTTGGTTTAATTTTTAAATATCCTAAGAATAAATTTCTATTTATTGTTGGTATCAAATTGAAATATTAATTTTTCAACTGTTTTTAAAAGTATTTTTTGGGGTTGGTGTCCTAGGACCAACTATTTATACATTCATTACAAGTATACTTGATGTGTTGAATTTTAATTTTAATTATTGTTACATATTGGTCATTTTTCGTCATGGATTTAATGTAATAATGTCCTAGATTATTTTTCGCATTGATAAGTTCATAGAAGTTCCTCGCTATTATGAGAACCTTGAAATGATATGACAATATTATTAATATTGCTTTGTGGTTGGATATAATACAAGGATGGGACACAAAGTCTTTATACCATTGGGTGAGATTACTCATAAGTTGATGAGGCTTCATCCCAAGAATTTCAAACATGGTAATCTCTAATATAAGATATTATGAGAACAAACCTGGCAGTAGGAATTTCATATGTTTTGGTTTTATCTGATATTCCCCTCTTTGAGTGTGGGTAATGGTCCTTAGACTTCATGATTACCATTAATGCATTTCATGACTCACATGCCTGGATTTATTGAGTAAAATAGTGACTACATATGTTCATGGTGAGGTAGGGTACATTGGGTGGGTCCTGATAGACATGTCATTAATGGATAAGTTGAGGAAGGATTTGTCTCTTCCATCTTTATGGAAGATGATATCATGACCCTATGATTAGAATAGAATCTTCACACTAAATTATATGGCCATAAATTAATAATTTTGTTATTCCAGATAGTCAATGAAAGACGTATCAAGCATATTGGTTGGTGACCTGGATGTATAGCCAACTTGATAAGATACTATGAAAAATGGATTATATTACACAATGGGTTTCTATATTTGGTTTTCATCATTGAGAAATTAAATTCTATCTCTTGGGTGACTTCACTAATTTCTATATAGTAATCTTGGACTTTAGGAAATCCCACCTAGTGCTAATGAGAAAGAATCCTAGAGGGTCATATGCTAATTTCTTACATTGAACTCGATTAAATTTTATTTGATTTTAATAAACAAATTAAATATTATTCTCAACTACAAGGAATAATTTTATAAATAATTTTTTAATCTCATAAATTAAATAAATATTTTTTCACCATATTGTAAATAAAATTTATTTATTTATTTTATTGAATATTTATTAATTATTAATTTATTGGAATTTTAATAAAATATTAAATTAATAGAATAACATATTGTATTATAGTATTCAATAATTACTCGAGGAGTTTAAACAAACCAAAACCGTGTATGGTGAAAAATATTAAATAACAACTCAGTTAAATAATACTTTCTATTGCATAAGTTGTCACATGCCACAAAATATTATTATTATTATTTTATTATGTGGCATGGGGTTTATTAAATATTATTATATTATTTAATAGCTGGAATGCATTAAATTGATATTTAAACCTAAACCCTAGATATATAAATAGATGTTTTTTCTATTGGGTATAGTATCAATCGGTGCAATTGAAATAGAGAATTGTTGCACACACAAAAAATCTCTCCCGAATCCTCCTTCTATCTATCTCTCTCATGAATGAGAAATGCAAAAGTGGTTTATTCAAGAATAAAGAATGAAAAATTAGGAATGAACAATGAAAGTCATTTTATTTTTCATGATTCCACCCAGGGATTGAGTGGTATTTCTCAAAGGTCATAGGAGAAAGTGTGGATCACCATTAAAGGGATTCTATTCATGGATCCTAACATTGTATTGAAGGAAATGAGAAATGGTTTTTTGGATGATCAACATTCATTAATTAAGAACGATCCTAAGACCAGGTATTTCATTCTTCAGATATTAAAAAATAAATTATAAATTTTTCATACAATGTCCTCTATCATGGTTTCGTGAAACAATATTTAAAATAAATTTTAATATGTTTCCCAAAACTGCATCATTCTTCTGCACCTATATCCACCAAGTATTATTAGAGGGGTCACACTTATATTTATAATTTTTTATTTTATTGTGGATTTATATATAGTTATGGTTATATTTTCTTTTCATGTTATTTATTCTTATTAAAATTTCAATTAACATGCCTCAACTTATTAATCATGATTCATTCATTGTTTCATTTTATGAATGGTCTATGAATAGATGAAGAATAACTAGAGAGTCCATTGGGAAACTAACATTTTTTTTATAAGATAGAGTTACAAACTATATACATGGAATTAAATTCTATATACCTTAGTTAACGCCACCTCGAGGTGTTGAGGGATACACAACACACCACACGGTAATTACATATGGTATACACCACGTGTTGACTGGAAAACATGGCACATGGTTTTCAGATTACACAGCATGTATCAGTGTACACCTTCTGTAGTCTACATAGGATAATAGTGTAAAACATAAAATCCATGTGGTCATTATACACGGTTCAAACCAAGTTATACTAACAACCTAGAGAATTTATGATATACACAACATGTATGCGTTGTACAATGCATGTAGTTCATCAGTTCATGCGTCTAAAACACACACTGAAGACCCAAACATGCATCCTAGAAACACAGAATGTGGAACACACGATTTGTAGTAGGACTATACATGTCGTGTAGTCTAGATGAGGTGCACATCGAATACTCAGGTGTGTACCCTGGATACATGAAAAATGAGATACATGGAATGTAGATATTTTATACACACTGTATAGTCTCTAATTAAAGGACATGATTTAAAATTTACATTAAATTAATGATTACAGCATTAAAATCATATTTTACTGATTTTCACACCAATGTGTATTTGAAAATTTAATAATGGTTTTAAATAATATTAAATTCTCAATTAATTCATTGTAATTAATGTTTCATTATTGGTTCTTCTATTTATTTTCCATGAATTTCATAATTTATGGGTGTCTCCAATTAATTTTGGATGATCATTAAGATGAAATATAATTAATTAATTAATTAGATAGTTAGTTAATTAATTAATTAATGTAAGATTTTCAATCTTAAAAATAATGAACAAATAAATAAATGAAGTCTTGATAGTTAATTTATAATTTCATTGCATATATGACTATTCATGATCTTGAGCAAGATCAGTTTCTGTGTATGATTTTTTAATTTAATTTATTTCATGGGGTTGAAATTGTTTATTTTTAAATTAAATATGATGGCTAGAGTATCATCCCTCCATCCATTAATACGTAGTACCTATGTGTCCAAGGATATTTATGTAATACCCTTTTAACCAATCATTTGGTTCCCCTCACATGAATTTGAGTCATAAATACATTTAATTAATGCAGTATCTAATGGTGGAAAGAGGTAGTTCAAGAGGTAACCAATATGATTCCAACTCAGGTGATATACTTGTGGATAAGTGGAATGTTTTAACTCATGCCAAGATAGGATATAAGAGTTACTTCCCCTGGGTAAAGGGTTGATCTATGTATGCTCATTAAATTAACCCTTGGATAAACAACATGAATGGGTCTTTTAATTAATTAATTATTTATCTCTGTTAAATTATTTATTTTATGGAAATAAGGACAATATCACATAAATAAATGAATTATTGTGAAAATATTGAAATTAAATAAATGAATTGTGCATAAATGTTTTATCTAGAATGCTTAATTAATTAAGTAATATCCACTTAATATTATAAATAAATGTAAAGGACAAAAAAAGATAAAAATTTATGCATAATTAATTAAAATCCACCAATTAAATATTAAATCATACTTTCCATCCATTAATTGATTATGAATGAATGCCATGAAACTAAGTGTTTAACCAACCCTCATTGGGGGACTTACATTTAATGTGGAGTTTTTCTGGATGTAACTAGGAGGTAAGTATAGATGAAATACAAGTCAGGATTTTGAGATAGGGGAGTCCACTCAATGGATCAAGGAGTTACAAGACCATAGTTCACAAAGACCTTCCTGCCTAAATAACTTCAAGTAGATTGACCGAATCTTGTTGGGTTTATGTGGAGGTTCATATGGATGTATGGCACTATAATTTCATAGTAAATAGATATTCCAAGTTCAAAAGTGAGGACTACTAGGACTTCACAATATAGTAGTATATTTAATAAAAACTAATAAAATCAAATTAATTTTTTATTTATCACATAATTTGTAATTAAAAAGTAATAATAATCATTTATTTTAATTGTAGAATAAAATTACATTTTCATCATCCACGTTATCCCTATGATAAATAATAGAGAAATACAAACTCTTCAATAGAATTAACTTCCATAAGTTGTTTAGACACCTTCCAGTTGTGATACAACATGAATTGAACTATTACATGCTAGAATCCTGAATTATTGATCTACCTACTAAAGAGGAGAGTGATGAAGATTTCATGATATTTCAAAAAAATTGAGAGATGTGGTTGATGTTCAATATTTGATGCCTTCCACTAGGTATAGTAAACTCATGAAGTCTCAAAAAAACATGTATGAGTATAGAATGCTTGAGTACCTCTATGTTATTTACCCTGAGAGAGCTATACAATAATGGTTGAGATATCCAAGGCACTCTTTTAGGGGAAACATGGAGAGGGTACACGAGATGGGCCTCACATAGTCAATTTAATTGGATACATTGAGTTCCTATAGGTTCTAGGGTATATACTCTCTGAAGAACATGGAACTGATCTCATTATAGAATCACTCCCTCAGAGATTCTCCAAAATTGTTATAATTTTTTATATTAATGACATTGAGAAGTCTCTATAATATTCTCATACTCTCCGATGCCTAGTAGATGAGGATAAAAATCCTGAAAAGACTTCTATCCTTATGGTGAATAAATAAATAGGGAAAGGGAATAACTTTAAGACTAAATCTTCCTTAAACCCTTACAAGAGGAATATGATCAAGGGGAAAGTAATGGAATAGGATTCTATCTGTTTCGCATGTGGTATGAAGGTCCACTAGAATAAAAACTACACACTTCCAAATAATCAAGGGGAATCTTCAAATGCATTTGTTATCGGGTGAAATTTATATTTTTCTACAAATTTGTAATTAAATACACCTTGTAGTACCCACAAAGGTATTAAAATATATGAAACAAGTATATTTAGATATATTGACTATGGGGAGGTATATCTAGGATCATCCAATGAAGCTAAGCTTGTTGTTATAGCTATTGGTGACTACCACCCCACATTTCCAACTGGGATGATCATAGTTTTAATGGGTTTTCATTATGTACCTTTAGTTAACAAAACATTATATTAGTATACAAACTATATATAGATGGTTTTATTTTCAAATTTGTAAACAAAATTTTCTTCTTTTATAAAGATAAATTTTTTTTATGGTAAGGTTCAATTGAAAAAAGGTCATTACGTGTTAGACTACACAAACCGAGTAACATCAATCGATAATGAAACAACCTCAAATAAATCATACCACTCCCAATATTTTCATCACCTTATAAGAAATATAAACAAATAGTGTTGGACTAAACAAAATCAAGATGGATATGTTTATTATTTTTAATTAAAACCACTTGGTGCATGTTTTTCTTGTTTACATGGTAAAATAACCAAATCCCCATTTAGTATGAATGGTTAAAAGGATAAAGTAATTCTTGAATTAATTCATATTTATGTGTGTGAACCATTAACTATTGAAGAAATGGGTGGGTACTCATACTTCATAACTTTTACTGATGATTTTAATAGATATAGATATATATACATAAAGAGGTATAAGTTGGATTATTTTCATAAACTCAAGTAATAGAAGATTTAAGTTGAGAACCAACCTAGTAAGAATATTAAGAAACTTCACTCAGACTATAGTGGAGAATATCCTAATAAATACTTCATTGATTATTTATAGTAGTTCAAGATACTATCTCTAATCACACCTCCTTATACATCTTAGTTAAATATTGTAAGTGAAAGGAGGTACTACGCCTTGTTGAGAATGGTGAGATCAGTGATGAGTCATGCGATTGTTTTATTATCCTTTAGGGGTATGTTTTACAAATTGCGGTACAAATAATAAACCAAGTTCCATTTAAAGCAATAGAAATTATAACATACTGATTATGGAATGGAAAGAAACATGTGTTTGGATACATACATGTGTAGGGCTATGAGGCATTTGTTAAAGCCTATTCATGTAATAAACTTGCACCCTACGGCACAAAGTGTACATTTATCAGATATCCTAAGGAAATAAGGGTATATTACTTATAAAACCCCTCCAAAAAAAGGTTATAGTGGAAAGAATTACCATATTACATGAGAACTGATAGTGGGTGTAAGATAAACTTGGATTAAGTCGTAAATCAAGTTACACAATAGTTCTTATAGGAACAAATTCCACAAAGCCCCTTAGAAGAAGAAGTTATTCCAGAGACACAAGTACTATGTATGTGTACAAGAGAGGTTAGAAAACCAAAATGTTATATTTTTTTAGTAAAAAATGACGGTGAATCATTATTAGTTGATAATAATGATCATCTAACCTACAAGGAAGAAGTGAGTGGAATAGATGTTTCTAAGTGGAAAGAATCCATAAATTCTAAAATGGATTCCATATACCAAAAATAATTCAGGATTTTAGCATATCCTCCAGTGGATGTAAATCCCATTGGTTGTAAATGAGTATTAAAGATCAAATTGGACAAGGAATGTCAAGACAAAACCTATAAGGAAAGACTAGTTACAAACAGCTTTAAAGAGTGTCAAATAATTGACTGTGATGAAACCTTTTCACCATTCACAATTTTGAAATATATCATAATTCTACCTTCAATTACTACTTACCATGGCTATGAGATTTATAAAATTGATGTCAAAACATCCTTCTTTAATGGTAATCTTCAGTAAGATGTCTATATGACACAATATGAAAGGTTTTTTTGACTCCAATGGATTCCAATAAGATATAAAAATTGTAAAAAATCAATTATGTATTAAAGAAAGATTCTCGGTTAGGAAAAATTCAATTTAATGAAGTCATACTAGAATTTTGTGTTTATAAAGAATGATTGTGAGCCCTGATTCTACAAATCATTTAGTGGGAGTGAATTAATTTTCGTAATAGTATATATTAATTTGATATTACTCATTGGAAACAAAATACCAGTATTTCAATATTTTAAGGCATGGTGGTTCACGCCCAAATTTACCCAAGAGAAGAAGGGTAGAACGGTCCTTGTAGTGTAGCTTGGGTTGTCGATTCCACAGAGACCTAAGAAAATACCTAAGATACACAACCTAAGGGATGGATTTTTGGCTATGAAGTGGCCAACTTGGATTGATTTTGGATGGGTTTTAAAGATATCTAATAGATTTAAGTGGATTCAATTTAAAAGAATGAGTTGATCCTAGGTTATTGCTCGGGGTGGATTGGACGTATTTTCTTTTTAATGATTTTCAATTTCTTAAATTTGAGATGGGCTCATTTAAGGAGATAAAACAACATCATAACTTACTGATTTAATGCCTACACCCTCTAATACTAATAACCTATACACTTGAAGGATCAAGGTTTTGAGCACTTCAAGGTAAAGGATCGTATTAGTACTTGAAGTGTGTGGCCTTAAATTCAACAAGGACGATGGAGTTTAAAAATCATCAAATAAAAATCCCAATTAAAGAAGTGATTATACATTAATTAGGTGATAAATAACATCCAATCCAGCCCCTTGCTACTCCCTTGGATCAACCCATAAGTGGGTTATCCCTCCATTGATCCCATGGTTTCAATGGAAGCAGAAAGTAGACTCATGAGGGAGGAAATGGAGAAGTAAAGAAAACAACAAAAATAAAATGATCACTCCACCGTTGTGTGAATAATTTCACAAGGGTTGGTGTGAATAAATTCACACCTTGATCCAACGGTATCAAAGTGATATGAATAACAACAGAATAAGAGTATAAGAAGAACTTTTATTAAGAAACTAAAGTGAATTGAACAACTTACACGTGAAAGACAAATTTGAGGCAACAAAAATGCAGCATAACATTACAATTGAACAAAGCATCCAAGATCCTAAACTCCTTCACCACCACTGCCTTAAATAGGAATTTTTGGAGCCTTGGGTCGAACCAACAACAGTACAAAGCATCTTAATTAATTTTTCTAGGCTATAGGTGGTGGAAAGCTTGTGGAATTTGGACTTTTCCACGTTTGACCCGAGGTGGCAGCCAGCTTTACTTCACCGAACAGACGCGTCTGGAAGACCTTCTATACGGCCGAATCAGGGTGGGCCATAGAAGAAGAAAATGTATCTATGGATGTCTTCGAATTGCCTTTAAAATTTGGGCCCATTTGGAGTTGTGTATTCAGAGATATGATCAAAGTAGTGGACTGTTTTTCTGGGCCGCATAATCTGGCCCAGAATTTTATCTCTAACTTGGGCCGACTAAATGACCAACATGGAAGCCGAATTAGCATTAACCCCTGAATAATTATTTGTTCCTATACATGTCTTCTAGCATCCCATGAAATTTGGGATTAATTGGGCCTATATGTTGGGCCCCATAGTCTCCTCAGTGGGCTGGTGTCCAATCTGCCTTCTCCAGAATTGCTTCCTTTCATTGTCAAATATCTCCATCATCCTTCATGAATTCTCCACTGATCCCTGAATCAAACATGTTCATATTTAAGTGTAGATAAATTTCCAAAAAAATAAAATTATAATATGTAAAATTCAATTCCTTAAAATCAGATGAATCATTGGGTACTTTAAATGATGTTAAAAAATGTACCACATAATAGTGCATTTTAAGAAGGTATTACAATCATAATGTGAAATGATGTTCAAAGTGTAAAATGCACTAAAATGGTGTTTATGAATAACAAATAACATGAAAATTATGTATATTAACAATGAATATTAGCCTCATTTAGTTGCTAATCACACCCCCCAACTTGAGTTTTGCTAGTCCCGAGAAAAATATATCTCATCAAAAATGAAATTCGAATTCCCTTTTCCAAAAACATTTTAATAAAAAATGATCACCAAAAAACCTTATACCAAAAAATCATGAAACCCATCAAAATATTTTAATACGAGATAGTTTCATAAGTAGATCCCAATCCCAAGCCCATTCCTTTGATCAAATCCATCATCATTCTTCATCCAACTCAATTAGGTGTAACGATGTGTTGTGAATCACAATAGATATGGGGGTTCATTTTCATTCAAGGGGAAAATCATGGAAGTGCTAGGTGGAATCACATTTAATCCTAATATGAGTATTCTTCATCCCTCTTTTTTTGATTTTTTTTTGCAATATTGCTATAGTAATTGAGATTGCAATTAATCAAATTAACCCATGTAGCAAGACTTTGCCGATGACTCCCAGACTCAAAGGCCTTAGGGCACCAAGTGAAACCCACATACTCGGGCATCGTCTCGAGTTAAATTAATCAAAAAAAAATTTATATTACCATAAATAGAGATAGATTGAAAAACTCAGGGCTAGACAACTCTGGAGTCACGATCCCCAAGTGCCGAAAGCCTCGCATTTTATCAATCCATTGCTCTACACGCAAATTTTTATTTTTAATTTTTTTTAATTTTTTTAATAATTTTTAATTTTTTTTTTTTTGAATACTCATATTATTCATAAAAATAAAACCATCCTATGCTATTTATTATGGGACCCCAAAAATTCAAATTAGTACCCCACAGTCTAGAGGACGTTCATTGTGGCATTTTTTTTATTTGGATGAAAATATAAACGATGAAATATCACATTGGACAGCCACACTTTCCAAAATCTATGCTCATGAAATTATACAAGGATTAAAATCAGAATCAGGGCATGCTAAATTATTTGATATTCAGTTTCAAAGTGTACAATGTGTATTACCATGTTCAAAGTTAAAGGAATTTTTCCTTCCATTTACTTTTTTTTCAAATCATTCAATTTTTGTTTTTGACACAAAAGCATTTTTTTTATTTTATCTCCCCCCCAACTTAAAACAACACTATCCCCAGTGTTTGAAGAAATGAAAAATTAGAAGGAGTAGAGGCAGGGAATAAAAATTTAAAAAGGAAATTGAAAATGAGGATTATGGAATGAAGTCACCTGGTGGTTGAAGTTTGAAGTTCTTGCCGCTCGAATTTATTCCTTTGATATCCATGTCACTTGCAAAGTTCCCTAGTGAAAAAAAACAAAAAAAAAACAAAAAAAACAAAAAAAAACAAACAATATATATATATATATATATTATATAATAAAGGAAGTAAAATATAAGAATATATATAAAAATTATAGAATAAGGTATCACAAGAAGCCGCAGGTCAGTGGTAAGCGTGCGCCCCTGTCTCCCTTCGGTCCCGGGTTCGAGTCCCCACGGCTTCTCCGGTTGTGACGGGGTTTGCCTCACGGCCTATGGCGTGGAATTTTTTTTTGTATTATTATATATATATATATTTTTTTCTTAACCTATTTAATAATAAAAACAAAATAAACTGATGATACATTGTCTTCTTTTTAAATTTCTGAGTAAGGTATTACTCAAGGATCACACCACGTGACACGGATGAATATGGTGCTCCTCTTTCGTACCCATCCATACTCATAATAGAAGAACAGGTCAAAAGTCTATTTTTTTTATTTTTAAATATAAAAATGATTAAGTAATCTTATTTGAAAAATAAAGATGATTCAGAAAGATTAGAAACATAAAAACCACGGGTTGCCTCCCGTGCAGCGCTTTGTTTAACGTCGTTAGCCCGACATAGATCCCAAATTTATCAATTTTTTTCTGGTTCATAGATTGGATCAATTAACTCAACATCTATTTCCTGTTTATTGAATGATTCAACGAATGTTTTTAACCTTTGACCATTGACCTTGAAAATGTGACCACTTGTGGGATCTTGAATCTCTACTGCCCCATGGGGGAATACATGATGCACTATGAAAGGTCCTGACCATCTAGACCTTAACTTTCCCGGATGTAAATGAAGTTTTGAACTATACAAGAGCACAAGTTTTCCCGGTTCAAAATGTTTGACCTTGATATTCCTAGATTGGTAGGCTTGAACTCTAGCTTTATTGATCCTTGAATTTTTATAAGCCTCCATCCTTAGTTCCTCCAGTTCATTGAGATCTAATTTCCTTTTTGTTCCAGCCAATGAGAGGTCATAATCCATTTTCTTAATTGCCCAAAAGGCCTTATGTTCAATCTCCACTGGCAAATGACATGCTTTTCCATAAACCAACCTATATGGGGACATTCCTAAAATGGTTTTATATGCAGTTCTATAGGCCCAAAGAGCATCTAAGAGTTTCTCAGACCAATCGTTCCTAGAGGGGTTGACAGTTTTTTCAAGAATTTGCTTAATTTCACGATTGGCTAACTCAGCTTGACCATTGGTCTGTGGGTGGTAAGCAGTGGACACTTTGTGAGAAATTCCATATTTTTCCATGAGTGATGAGAATGGACGATTGCAAAAATGAGTTCCACGATCACTTATGATAGCCCTAGGAATTCCAAATCTAGAGAATATGTTTTCTTTTAGGAATCTAATCACAGTTTGAT
This sequence comes from Viscum album, assembly GCA_963277665.1. NCBI lineage: Eukaryota > Viridiplantae > Streptophyta > Magnoliopsida > Santalales > Viscaceae > Viscum > Viscum album. The sequence goes on along the minus strand of OY728120.1, from coordinate 1,756,109,727 downwards.
GATCATTGGATTTTGTGGGAATGGCCTCAACCCATTTTGAGACATAATCAACAGCTAAGAGTATGTAGAGGTATCCCCGAGAGTTTGGGAAGGGACCCATGAAATCAATTCCCCAACAGTCAAAGATTTCAACCACTAAGATGGGAGTGAGTGACATTTGATTCCTTTTTGTGATGGACCCTACTTGTTGACACCTAGGATAGCTTTGACAAAATGTGTAGGAGTCCCTTGAGAGGGTGGGACAGAAAAGACCACATTGAAGAATCTTAGCAGATGTTTTCTTAGAGGAAAAGTGACCTCCACATGCCTCACTATGACAGAATTTAAGGATGGACTCTTGTTCAGATTCTGGAACACACCTCCTAATGACTTGGTCAGGGCAGAACTTATAGAGGTATGGATCATCAAACACATAATGTCTAACATCAGAAAGGAATTTCCTTCAATCTTGAGTCCCTGAGAATTTTGGAATGACTCCTGTCACTAAGAAATTTTCTATGTTAGCATACCAAGGGCAGTCACTCACAGAGTATAAGTGTTCATCAGGAAACGAATCAGACACAGAAAGGTGATTTGAGTTGTCTTTGAATTCCATCCTAGAGAGGTGATCAACTACAACATTTTCAACTCCCTTTTTATCCTTGATTGTGAGGTCAAATTCTTGTAAGAGAAGGACCCACCTAATCAGTCTAGCCTTAGCATCTTGTTTTTGGAAGAGGTATTTTAGTGCAGAATGGTCAGTGAACACAGTGATGGGTGATCCTAAGAGGTAGGACCTAAACTTCTCTAAGGCAAACACAATAGCAAGTAACCCCTTTTCAGTGGTGGTGTAGTTGATTTGAGAATCATTTAAGGATTTGCTTGCATAAGAAATGACATAAGGAGTTTTATCACAACGTTGTCCTAACACAGCTCCAACAGCAAAGTCACTGGCATCACACATAAGTTCAAAAGGAAGGTTCCAATTTGGAGATTTCATAATGGGAGGAGAGGTGAGAGAGGATTTGAGGGTTGAGAATGAACCCTCACAGATTTTTGTCCAAACAAATGGAGCATCCTTTACTAAGAGAGCACAAAGGGGACGGGATATTGAACTAAAGTCCTTGATGAATCTTCTATAGAAACCAGCATGTCCTAAGAAAGACCTCACTTCCTTGACAGTTTTGGGTGATGGAAGGTGAGGAATGATGTCAACCTTTGCTTTATCAACTTCAATCCCCCTACTCGAGACCAGATGGCCTAGAACAAGTCCCTCTTTAACCATGAAATGGAATTTTTCCCAGTTTAGGACCAGATTTTTTTCTTCACATCTTGACAAGACTCTCTCCACATTCTGCAGACATCCCTCAAAAGTATCCCCAAACACAGAGAAGTCATCCATGAAGACCTCAAGAAAATCCCCTACCATGTCTGAGAAGATTCCCATCATGCACCGCTGGAAGGTTCCAGGGGCATTGCATAACCCGAAGGGCATGCGTTTGAAGGAAAAGGTACCGAAAGGACATGTGAATGTAGTCTTCCCTTGATCCTCTAGGGAGACCTCAATTTGATTGTACCCCGAGTACCCATCTAAGAAACAGTAGAAGGCATGACCTGCCACTCTCTCAAGGACTTGGTCAATGAATGGTAAGGGGAAATGGTCCTTCTTGGTGAATGAGTTTAGTTTCCTATAATCAATGCAGACCCTCCATCCACTACTCACCCTTGTTGGAAAAATCTCTCCATCCTCATTGGTTATCACTGTGATTCCAGCCTTTTTTGGAACCACTTGGATTGGGCCCACCCATTCACTCTCAGCTATGGGATATATGATACCAGCTTTCAACAATTTCAGAAGTTCCTTCCTTACTACCTCCATGAGATTAGGATTGAGTCGCCGTTGAGGTTGACGACATGGCTTTGAATCAGATTCCAGAACAATCCTATGAGTTCCGATAAGTGGGCTAATCCCAGGAATATCAGAAAGGGTCCAACCAATGGCTTTCTTATGCTTCCTAAGGACATCAAGAAGCATCCTCTCATGATTGGATTCAAGAGAAGAAGAAATGACAATAGGATGTGTTTGATTTTCCCCTAGAAAGGAATACTTTAGTGCAGCAGGAAGTTCCTTCAATTCAAGATCAGGTTGGTTCAGAATTTCAGCAGAAGATTGGGACATTGGATCAAGATCAATTTCTTTTTTTAGAGGTTCAGATTGGATTGATTCCTCACATGTAGAAGTTTCAGCTACTAGATTGGCTTGATCAAATTTAGGGAAGGAATTTAGAGGGGTCTCTATGAAATTGGTTTCTTGAAAGGTTTCACTGATTGTTGGACCTAAGACTTCATCATAAGAGCAATTTGAAAATGATTCAAGCCAAGGAGATAAACTTCCTTCATATGAACAAAGGAAATCAATCTCATTCTGACTTAAACATTCATCAAATATTCCTTGATGTTCCATGGATTTATTATCAATGCTTCCTATCATGTTTACTTCATGAATATCCTCGTCATCCCCTATTTTTGAGCTTGCATTATAGATGTTCAAGTCTAGACTCATGTTCCCAAAGGTGATGGTCATGTTCCCATTTCGGACTCGGATAACAGATTTGATTGTTGCAAGGAAAGGACGACCAAGGATGATTGGTGTTTGTTCCTTATTTCCTAAATTTGGATGGTTGTCAAGGACAATGAAATCCGCAGGGTAGATGAAGTTTTCAACCTTTACCAGAACGTCCTTTAAAATCCCCTTTGGAATCCTAATGCTACGATCAGCAAGCTGAAGTGTGACAGATTTGGGTTGGAGCTCTTCTAGGCCTAACTGGCAGTACACAGCATATGGGATGAGATTGACACTAGCACCTAGGTCACACAAGGCCTTGACAACTTTGCTTTCTCCTAGTTCAACATTGATATAAGGGAAACCTGGGTCTTTCAACTTAGGAGGAATGGTCCCTTGAATGGTGGTACTCACATTAGCAGCCAAAAGGACTTGGTTTTTATGTGAAAATTTTCTTTTAAAAGTGCACAAGTCCTTAAGGTACTTTGAGTAGGAAGGTATAGTTTGGATGGCATCGAGAAGGGGTATGTTCAACTTGACTTGTGAAAATATTTCCCTCAACGTTTCACTCAGTTCAGGATTGGATTTCCCCCTCATGCGTTGGGGAAATGGTGCAGGTTGTGGGGTTGTTTGTTGAAGAGTTGTTTCTTTCACATTGTTATTAGTTTCCTCAGTTTGATCTTGTGGTTCATTTAAATTTTCATCCAAGTTTGAATCTTCAGGTGGGTTCTGAATTAGTTGTTCAGGTTTCTCAATTGATTTCCCACTTCTTAAAACAGTCACAACCTTTAGTTGTTCATGAGTTGTTTGAGCACAACTTGACTCTCCCCTTGAAGTTGAGGATGGCACCGCCTGAGTAGGCATGGGTGCCTTTCCTGTTTTGATGGTTTGAAGTTCTTGTTTTAGGGAAGAGACTTCTGAGTTCATCCTCTCCATTTCTTTGCATAGTTGTTCTAGTAGGATTTGTGGAACAGTTTGGGTTGGTGCTTGAGTAGGTTGGTTTATCCCAGGGGGATATTTTGGAGGTGGGATGGTTTGTTGAAAATGGACCGATGGCTGTTGGTATTGGATAGGTTGGGTTTGGAACTGGTTATGGGTTTGGTAGTTCTGTTGAGGGTAAGGATTTTTCCCTTGTGGTTGGCTATGTTGTTGGTTATCCTTCCATCGAAAACCTGGGTGGTCATTATACCTAGGATTGAAGGTGTTTTGGTATTGGGGCTTTTGAAAGTTTAGGGCATTGAATTCCGCTGGAGGTCCTCCTAGAAGAACATCCTTGATGGATGGAATGGTTGGGCAGTTGTCTGTTTTATGGTCATGTTTGTCACAAATTGTGCAAACAAGGTCTACATTTTGGATTTCATGGACTTTCCTAAGGTCTATCTCTTCAACCTTCCTGGAGAGTGCTGCGAGTTTAGCCCTAAGGCTTTCCTCTTCTCTAAGTTTATGAATTCCAGTGGTTCTTTGTGGCTTTTCAGAATAAGGTGAAGTTCCCCAAGTTTGGTTTTGTTCATCCAGACTTTCGAGATACTCGTAAGCATCATTTGGGGCCTTGTTTTTAAAAGTTCCATTACACATCATGTCAATGAATTGTTTGTTCCCCGGACCCAACACTTCATAGAAAATTCTCACTTGTTCAGGTATGGAAAACCCATGGTGTGGAACCATGTTTAGGGTGTCTTTGAACCTCTCCCATGTTTCATAGAATGACTCTCCCTCTTTTTCAAAAAAGTTTTGGATGCTCTTTTTAAGTGCAATTGTTTTGTGATGAGGGAAGTATTTTTTGTAGAATTCTCTTTGCAGTTGGTCCCAAGAGTGGATTGATGCAGGTCTCAAGTTGTTTAGCCAATTTTTAGCTAGATCCTTTAATGAAAAAGGAAATAGCCTCATCTTAGCGGATTCTAGTTGATGTGGGGGACACATGGTTTCAACAATGTCGTTGAACTCTTTGACATGAAGGTATGGCATTTCTGACTCCATCCCATGAAAGGTTGGAAGGTGGTTTAGGACATGGGGTTTGAATATGTAGTTGGTGTCTCCTATGGAATTGTGTCTAATGCATGAGGGGGAATTGGTCCAAGATGGAGTGAGGTAGTCGTTCATGGTTTGATCAACTACATTCCCTAAGTTTGGAGCTTCTTGGTTTTGGTTTCCCGTTTGATTCCCCCCAGGGTTTACAATTTGATTTTGTGGATGACCCTCCATTGGACTTGTTTCAAGTTCTGACTTTGGGATTTCAAGAATATTTGAATCTGATTTAAACAATCCCTTAGGTTCACTTTACTCCCCTATCCTAGGACTTTCCACCCTAACTAGTCTGTTTGAGAAATCACAGGTGTAGGCGGACATGCGCCAAAAAAAAAACGAGAAAGGGACAAGATAAGAGATCTTGGGTGAGAGTAGAAGAATGGAGGTGAGGAAAGAAGGTTTTTTTTTGGATCTAAGGTACTTACTTGGTCCCCGGCAACGGCGCCAAAATTTGGTTCACGCCCAAATTTACCCAAGAGAAGAAGGGTAGAACGGTCCTTGTAGTGTAGCTTGGGTTGTCGATTCCACAGAGACCTAAGAAAATACCTAAGATACACAACCTAAGGGATGCATTTTTGGCTATGAAGTGGCCAAATTGGATTGATTTTGGATGGGTTTTAAAGATATCTAATATATTTAAGTGAATTCAATTTAAAAGAATGAGTTGATCCTAGGTTATTGCTCAGGGTGGATTGGACGTATTTTCTTTTTAATGATTTTCAATTTCTTAAATTTGAGATGGGTTCATTTAAGGAGATAAAACAACATCATCACTTACTGATTTAATGCCTACACCCTCTAATACTAATCACCTATACACTTGAAGGATCAATGTTTTGATTACTTCAAGGTAAAGGATCGTATTAGTACTTGAAGTGTGTGGCCTTAAATTCAACAAGGACGATGGAGTTTAAAAATCATCAAATAAAAATCCCAATTAAAGAAGTGATTATACATTAATTAGGTGATAAATAAAATCCAATCCAGCCCCTTGCTACTCCCTTGGATCAACCCATAAGTGGGTTAGCCCTCCATTGATCCCATGGTTTCAATGGAAGCGGAAAGTAGACTCATGAGGGAGGAAATGGAGAAGTAAAGAAAACAACAAAAATAAAATGATCACTCCACCGTTGTGTGAATAATTTCACAAGGGTTGGTGTGAATAAATTCACACCTTGATCCAACGGTATCAAAGTGATATGAAGAACAACAGAATAAGAGTAGAAGAAGAACTTTTATTAAGAAACTAAAGTGAATTGAACAACTTACATGTGAAAGACAAATTTGAGGCAACAAAAATGCAGCATAACATTACAATTGAACAAAGCATCCAAGATCCTCAACTCCTTCACCACCACTACCTTAAATAGGCATTTTGGGAGCCTTGGGTCGAACCACCAACAGTACAAAGCATCTTAATTAATTTTTCTAGGCTATAGGTGGTGGAAAGCTTGTGGAATTTGGACTTTTCCACGTTTGACCCGAGGTGGCAGCCAGCTTTACTTTACCGAACAGACGCGTCTGGAAGACCTTCTATACGGACGAATCAGGGTGGGCCATAGAAGAAGAAAATGGATCTCCGGATGTCTTCTAACCTCCTGTAAAATTTGGGCTCATTTGGAGTTGTGGATTCTGAGATATGATCAAAGTAGTGGACTGTTTTTCTGGGCCGCATAATCTGGCCCAGAATTTTATCTCTAACTTGGGCCGACTAAATGACCAACATGGAGGCCTAATTAGCATTAACTTATGAAGAGTGATTTGTTTCTATACATGTCTTATAGCATCCCAGGAAATTTGGGATTAATTGGGCCTGTATGTTGGGCCCCACAGTCTCCTCAGTGGGCTGGTGTCCAATCTTCCTTCTCCAGAATTGCTTCCTTTCATTGCCAAATATCTCCATCATCCTTCATGAATTCTCCACTGATCCCTGAATCAAACATGTTCATATTTAAGTGTAGATCAATTTACAAAAAAATAAAATTAAAATATGTAAAATTCAATTCCTTAAAATCAGATGAATCATTGGGTACTTTAAATGATGTTCAAAAATGTACCACATAATAGTGCATTTTAAGAAGGTATTACAATCATAATGTGAAATGATGTTCAAAGTATAAAATGAACTAAAATGGTGTTTATGAATAACAAAGAACATGAAAATTATTTATATTAACAATGAATATTAGCCTCATTTAGTGGCTAATCACATGGTTAGATAAATTATTCTTTGTGAAGGAATTGGGAAAGGCCCTATATATTCTTGGGATAAAAAAACATTGTGATCGATCTAAGATGTTTCTCATCATAAGTAAAAGTACATACATTGACTAGATAATGAAGAGATTCAATATGGAGAAATCCAAGATGGGATTGTTTCTAGAATTACCTGGAATTCATATTTCAATGAAAAAATTTCCTCATACACGTGAGTAAAGAAATATAATGGAAGGGATACTATATAATTGAATTATTCGGTTGGTATTGTATGTTATGTTATGAACTACGAAAGATGATACTTATAAATTAATAGTTTTAGAAAGTTATTAAGATGATATAGGTGACCTCAATTCGATAGAATTTAAGACTATCCTTAAGTATCTAAGGCTTACTAATAATATATTCTTCGTTTATAGAGGAGATGAGGAACTAGTCATTAGATTATATATGGGTAATAGTTTCTAAAGTGATAAAGATGAAATTAATTCAAAAAGGAGATGCATATTGAAATTGAATGGAGGTGTTGTGAGATGGAAGAGCTCAAATAAAGCTTTAGTCATAGATTTTACAGTAGATTCTGAGTATATTATGGCTTTTGAGGTAGCTAAAAAAGATGTATAGTTATGCAACATCATCTAGTTTCTTGACATCGTACCTAGTAGTAAATATCTGATCACACTCTATTGTGATAATACTGCACTGGAATATCTTTCAAAAATTTCAATGTCACATTAATAGATGAAGAATATAATTGAAAAGTATCATATGTTGAGGAATTTTCCTCACATATGTGAAGTTGAAGTGAGTAGTATTTCCATAGAAGACAACGTAGAGGACCCCTTGACTAAAGCCTTAACTCAATAGAAACATGATTATCATGTGAGGTCTAGTATACTAAAAGTCGAATGAAGTTGGCTCTAGTCTTGGTGGGATTTTATTAGAGTTGGGGTCCTAGGACCAACACTTTTTACATTGATTACATTTCTATTTGATGTATTGAATATTAGTTAAAATATTATTATATATTGTTTATTTTTATGTTTGGTTTTCATGTAATAATGTCCTAGAGTATTTTTCACATTGATAAGGTCCTAGTAGTTACCTGTTAGAATCCTAATATAGTTTTGTGGTTGGGTAATATACTATGAATGGACACATAGTATTTAGATAGTTAGGTGTGAGTACTCCAAAGAGAATGAGGATTATATTCGTGAAGTTTTCATTCCATTGATAAAAATAGAACTGTCACCCTAAATTCCATGTCCATATTGTAGTGATGTGTTTCATCCATATTTTCAATGAAAGAGGAAACAAGCATATAGGTTGGTGACATGAATTTGCACCATTATTTATGAGATATTGTGACAAATAGATTATACTTCACAGTGAGTGTTCTGATGTGGTTGTAATCATTGTGATATTAAGTTATTTCTCTTGTGTTACTTGGTATGTTTCTAGAAAGTAATCTTGGAATTTATGAAATCCCACCTAATGTCATTGAGAAATACTCCTAGATGGTTACACACTAATTGTTTCCATTTATCATGATAAAATTCAATTTGAATGTAATTATTGGAATAAATATTATTCTCAGGACTAAGAAATACTTTTATACAAATATTACTGATCACATAAATTAAATAAATATTTATTCAATGGATTGTGAATAAAATTTATTTACTAATTTTATTGAATGTTTAATTAATATGTATTTTTTAGTTTGTGAATAAAATATTTATTTAATAAAATAAAATATTTTATTTCGATATTAAATAATGTCTAGAGGAGTTCGAATGGACCAATACTAGGTCTAGAGAGAAATAATAATTAGCAAGTCGATAAAATAATACTTGTTATTGTCTAAGTAGGCATGTGCCACAAAATAATAATATTATTATTTTATTATGTGGATAGTGTTTGAAAAAGGTTATTATATTATTTAGGGGTCAGAATGCATTAAATAATTATTTTAACCTAAACCCTAGCTCTATAAATTAATGGTTATGTATATTGTGTAGAGTATCAATTGGTGGAATCAAAGTAGATAATTTTTGTGAACAATGAATTCTCACTCGACTACTTCATCCCTCTCCCTCTCAAGAATGACAAACATAGGAGATATTTATTAAAGACTGAAGGACAAGTGATAAGAACGAACAACACATGACATTCGATTCATCACACTTACAGATAGAGATTGAGTGGAATTTCTCAGATATCATAGAAGAGAATATGGATCACTGATAGAAAGAATATATCCATTGATCCTCACAACACAATGATGGAAATACAAAAGGGTCTATTCGAACGATCAACATTCATCAACAAAGAATGATCCTAAGACTAGTTATTCATTTCATTAAATATTAAATAAATAAAATATAAATATAAATTACAACTTCCTCACTCATGGTTTTCAGAAACGATAATTAAAAGAAATTTTAATATTTCTCACACAACTAAATGGTTTTTCTTCCACTGGAACCAAATTTATTTTGGTTTTTGGATATTTTTTTTGAAGTTATGTGATTTTATGATCAAATACATTTGATGGAAAAAATTCTAGTTTTGATCTGTAATGTTCTAAAATTAATGGAATATTTTCAAAGTATCATATTTTAGTTTGAATTTTAGTATTTTGGTATGACTTTTCAAAATTTAATATAACATTATAATTCATTCAAACTTATAATGTTATATGGTATCACTTTTCTATTTCATGTAGGAATTTTCTAATTCACATTTTGAATGTCTTTCTATTTTTTCATATAAATTTAATGAAAATATTGTTTGACTTCAGATTGAGGTGTATATTCCATTAAATCTTTTTTAGTGGACCTATATTACAAGAATTTGAGTGAATTTTCATAATACTTCCTAGGACAATTTTTCAAATACTTGTTTCAGTAATTCTACAGGACTTCAGTTCGAGGATGATATTTGTTTAAGTATTTTCCCATAATCTCAAATGACTTATAAGAACCCCTCATCCTATTAGACTCAATTGTATGACTCTTCATCCACATGATTAGAAACCATTTAAAGTCAATAGAAGGTTTATACATGGATTCTTGAAGTTTTACTGAGAATAAACATTCAAAGAAGAATATTTGATCGAGGTCAACGAAATCTCTACCCAGACTCTGTCAAAATAAAGACTCTCATCTTGCATAATCCTATTGAACCATACATGTATTGTCTAGTTGGAGGTACTAATGTTGGCTAATTAAATAAGAACTTATCAAAGAGGGAAACCTAAGATTAACTAGAATAAGAACAAGTATTATGATGATGACGGAAAGTGATTCAAATATGAAGAAAAAATTTTCCGATATACCAAAAATTAAAAAATTAATTCTTGATTTACACCCCGAGGAAAACAAATTCTGAATCTATTGATCCGTCTGGGGTGGGTTTATACTGAAGTTTGAGTACCTTATAAAAAACACCTCTATTAATAAAATTTTGAAGGATGTTCTTAAAAAGAATTCACCTTGTTTAAAGGAATTTTAAAGAACGTTGTTTTTATTAAGCACCTTCTTTAAAATAACTCTTAAGAAGGTGATATCCGAACAAGATCATTATTAAGATAACAATTAAAGAAGGTGATCTTCAAAAAAACATCAACCCTTCTTTTTTATAATATTTTTTATTTTATTTTGAATATATATATATAACAAAAAAGCTAAACAAATAAATAGTGTTTAATTGTTTTTAAACAATGCGAGGGATAATGTAACTAATTATAAAAATATTATTATTTATAATTTCAAATAGTGAATATAAATAGTGTAATTAATAATATATTTAATTTTATATTTAAACATAATTAATAACAATTAATAATAAAATCAATATTAATTATTTTATTGTTAGTTTAACTAATAATAATAATATTATTAATATAATTATTTATTTTCAAATAAAAATATTTTGTGTCATTTTAATTATTTATTTTTTGTCCTATTTATGACTAATAATACTATTAATAATTATTATTATCATCATATGAATAATACTATTTTTATTAAAAAAATTATTATCATGTAATATATTAATTACAAAGACGTAATAATAATATATTAATTATATTTACTATTATTAATAATTATAAAATATTAATGATTTTTATTAAATTTATTAATTATATTATTACTATTATTATTATTAAGACAAATATTATTATTTATACTTAACATTTTATATTGATTATATTTATGAAATTAATTTAATTTTAAGTTATTTTATATGTTTTAAGTGCATGTCTTAAATTTCATTTAGAATATTATTATAATTTATATTTTATAAGCTTTTAGAGGTTCCAAATTCTTTTAATGTTCAAATTTTATGTTTTTTATAAAATTTATTTGTATAATATATATTATGGCCTATTTATTATTTTGATGAAAATATTTTTCTTTTTAATTAGTTTTATTTTTTTAATATTTATTTAAAATTTCATTTTGATTATATTTATAGTTTATTTTTTATAATCTTTCAAACACTCCTACCTAAAACCTAAAAAAACTTATTATATTTGGAGTAAGTGACATTGGAATCCTAAAAAATATAAACTATAAGTACAACCTTAATGAATCATAAAACATGTTTTAAATATATAAAATTAGTAGAAAATAAAAAAACATAATCTATAAATATAATTAACCAAAAATAATTTACTTGAAAAAATCATTATTGATTAAAAATATATAGTTTACATTTTTAATTAGAAATATTTTTATCTTGTAAATTAATTTGTATATACTATATTTTTTAATTATCATAATAGTATTTTTGTTATTATTAATTATTGATGGTTACATGCAGACACAAATATAAAGAAAATTTTGGGAACTTGACCATGAATAATAAATCATGGACAATAGATTTGTGATCATAAGAAATTAATAATAATTAATTCATTATAATAAAGTCAAGATATTGGTAATAAATCCAGAATAATTAATTCATGATAATTATCTATTATTAAATTAATTATAATAATAATAATGTAAAAAAAATTGTGTAAATTAAATATTTTTTATTATTTTTTCTTCGGAGTACCATTAATTTTCAATTAAATTTTATTAATAAAATCAATGTTTTAAATTTAATATATATGTCATTTATAATATATTTTATGGAGATAAGTTTTTTGAAATATAAATGTTATGTTTTAATTATGATTTTTTGTGTCAGGTAAATTAGTTTTTTTATTATATTTATGAAATTATTTTTATTCCAATTATATTTTATATGTTTAGTTAGTGTCCTCATTTTCATTTTTATTATATAAATACTTTTTAATTTATACACCTTTAAATTCACCTATCTAAAATATAATAATGTTTCAAGTAGTTGACTTTGATAGTTGATAAATTATAAAGATTAAATAAAATATAAATTTGATTTGACACGCTGAATAAACATATAAATTATAAATTATAAATGCAATCAATGCTTTAAATTTCTTTTAGATTTTATTTATACTACATTTTATGACCATAAATTTTTTAAAGTAATGTTATGTTTGTAATCAATAATGTTTAGGCCATGTAAATTAATTTTTGTGTATTATATATATGAAATTATCATACATTTCAATTATTTTTTATATTTTTAATCTAGATTTCAAGTTTCATTTAGATTCTTCTTATAGTTTATATTTTATAGCCCTCCAATGTCACCAACATGAAACTTCATAATGTTTCAAGTAGGTGACATTGAAATCCTATAAAATATAAATCATAGATTCAATATAAATAAAATTTGAAACATTTAATAAAAATAAAAATTTAAAATAAAAATAATTTATTAAATGAATTTATGAAAAAATAATTTCAATCGCACAAAATATTATAGTTTCAAAAAATGAAAATTGTACTTAAAAATTAGTTTTTTTCACCAAATCTTTTTATGTAAATTTTTATTTAAAATTATTTTATTACATTCCTTTTTTTTAAATTTATTTTTATTTTTACTTTAAATGTTTTAATTTTAATTTAGTTTTTTTAATCTATATTTTATTCGTATAAATTTTATGAATTGTAAATGTTATGTTTTTAATAAATAAATTATGTGCCATGTAAATTAGTTTTTGTTTTTTATATTTATGAATTTTTTTAACCTATTTTTATATGATAAACACATGTTTTAATATTCATTTAAATTTAAATTATATTTTATATTTTATAGACATAAAAATTCACCAACTTGAAAGGTAATAATGTTTTGATTAGGTGACTTGGAAAGCAAATAAATTATTTGTTTTAAATGAAATATAAATAAAATTTGAAACATTTTCTAAACATATAAAAAATAATTGAATAATTAAAAACAAATCATCGAACAATTGATGAAAAATAATCTCAACTACACAAAAGAATTTTATTTCAAAAGACAAAATTTGTACTTATAAATTATTATTGCACCAAATATTTTTTAGTGTAAAAGAATTTTTTTATTTCTACAACAAACATTTTTTATCATGACTTAATAATAATGACTTTAGTAACTTTTAAAGATTATCATGACATTATTATATTTTATTTTTGGATACTTGGACTTCTTAATGATGGATTTATTATTAATAATATTACAATCATGACTCTATTTACATGACCTTATTGTAATTAATTAATTATCTAGAATTTATTATTTTCATGACATTATTATCCTGACATTATTATTCGTTGTCAAAACCTTGGATGAATATATTTTATGGGTATATGGTGTCCTATATAACTGTATTTGATTAATAACACTATTATTATTTATAAATATAATAAACAAAAAATTACATGACACAAAACTTTTATGTTTATTAAAAATATTATTAATAATATTAATTAATATTAATGATTATTATTATCTTTTTATAATTAGATTATTATTATTTATAGATTAAATTTTTATTATTAAAATAATCAATAACTTTATCCATTTTTATTATTATTAATTATATTATTAATTATAACTAACTATTTTTAATATAAAAATAAATATATTATAAATCAAAGTAATTACATTATTAAATTATAATTAATTGTTAATAACGTGTTATTATTAAAAGATATAAATAGAAAATATTAATTATTAGAAATGATATTTGACTAAAAAATTATAATAATATAATTAATTAATTAACTAAAAATAATTAATATTTTCTGCTTATTAATAAGAGTAAATGTAATTAATATACTGTTTTGATGATGTCATAATATATAATATATTACTTAATAATATTAGAATATAATAATAGATTTATTATTTACATGATAATCATAATTATTGTTAATATTATTATTAACCCTAAATATAATCAGCAGAAAATAATTTACCTGACACAAAAGATTATTAATTAATAATAATTATTTTAATTAATCTTATTATAAATAAACAAAACTAATAATAAAATAATTAAATTTGATTAGATTATTATTTATTATTGATTATGTTTAAATATAAAATTAAATATATTATTAATTGTATAATTTATTTTCACTAACATAAATTATTAATAAATATATTTTTATTATTAATTACACTATCCATCGCAGTATTTAAAAATGGTTAAATACTACTTAATTGTTTACTTATATATATATATACCCATATAAAAAGAAATAAAAAAAATAACAAAACTTTTTTTAAAAAGAAGGGTGGATGCTATTTAAAAATTCACATTCTTTAATAGTTCTTTTAAAAAGGTGCTAGTTCAAATAATACCTTCTTAATAGTTATTTTAAAAAGGATGATTAATAAGAAACTGAATTCTTTAAAATTCTATTAAAGAATATGTCTTCTTATTAAATTTATTCTTCATATATTTATTAAAGGATGAATTTTTTTTGATGGTGTTCAACCTTTGAAAGAAACCTCCCAAAATGGGTTTTTTATTTCTCAACATTAAATGATTTAAAAATTAAAAAGTGTCACTCCAAATTGAAGAAAACTCTTCTCATCATTCCATGTATCACGCAGAATGATCTAAGATCGTGGAACTTAGAAGTATGTTAGGGAATACTGCATTATTCTAGAAACACATCCAGATACCATTACATGGAGCTAAAGAAAAATGTACATGGGGAAAATGAAATTTCAAAAGGGAATTATGCTTGAGTCACTTGGAAAAGATGTTGAATTTTGAAGGATGCCACATGGAGTGTTCTAACTATTGGTTAGATGTATTCATATGTTTTTTTATTGACAAAATACAAGGTCAAGAATTTAAAGAAGAGGTCATTCCTAATTCCTCATTCCTCATTCTTCCCTCAGGGATTTATAAATCTGCCTTATATTGTGTAAATAAAATTGTTATGTTCTTCTTCCTTTGTATTCTTAATCCTTTAGTGAAGGAGTTCAAAATAACTAGTCCAGTACTAATAAGTGAATCTTTTTGATTGCTAGATATCTTAACATAATGTTGATCATCATATTTTTCTTCTCTATTAGCCAAAAATAGTGGTCAGGTTAAGAGATGTGAAGACATATTCACTCAAATGATCTTTTTTATACTATTATACAATTAAATGTTTTCTTATTCTTAATTTTTATGCTTTAAAGACTGTATTAATTTTGGATGTTGTATTTGATTAACCTAGTAGGATCATTATATCCTATGATACATCCTTCCTGAAATGACATTTTAGAGTGATTCTGACTGTAGTTTGGGAGAATACTTGTGTGTTAGGAGACATTTTATGTATGTGTGTTCATTTGTTTCAAAGAGAATGGTATTTTAGTTGATTTATTATCCATTCACTAACATAGGTTTAGTATTTATGATTTATAACAATAGTACATCTATGATATAAAGAAAAAAAGTGGATCAACCTATGAATGGTCTTATTTCTCACTAACTCTGTTTCCTCCTTTCATCTATTTTATTATCTTATCTTTCAACTTTTATTCCTTTATTCATCAACATTTTTTCATTTTTCCTAACTAATTTTTAAATAAATTAAATCCAAAAAAAATTGAGGAATTACTTTGATGAACACGCTACCTCCTTGTGATGACACCAAGGTTAGTCACAGTACTATATATAGAGAGTCTATAAATTGTATTTTGACTGGACCCATGACAACCTGACATCAAAATTAGAAGTTTTGTTAGAGGGAAGTTTTTTATTAATAATAATTCAATTTTTTTATTATTATTTAAAAAATATATAGACTCAAATGATTTTAAATTAATTACACTGCCAGATTACTCATCGGTGTAAAAACATTGTGAGATTATGAAAACATTTCATTATTGCATGTGGAGACAAAAATATCAAGATCTTACAGATGATGAAATTGATTTTTATCATCAAATAATGAAAATTATTTATAAATATATAAATAAAATCAAATAGTATCAAGAGATTAATGTTTCACATCAAAAACAAGACATAGAAGAAGTGAATGAAGTGGATACAAAGGTTGACACTTTTGATCTCGATCTAACCTATACTTATTAGTTTTAATTGAAAGACCAAATATTGATAAGTGTTTTAAGGGAGAGTAGGAGAGGGTTTATCCTTAATTAGAATAACCTATACATTATTTAGATGATCAATTAATTTTTATTTCTCATTGTAATGAGTTTTTTATGTATTGTCCTATCTGATTATTTTTTCATGTTTGAACTAATTTAACTAGTTGAAGAAATCTGTTCTTTTTTCAAGGATGATACCACCTATGATGTGGAAATATTTTTAGTGAGTCTAGAGGAGAAGGATTACCTCTTTCATGTCTTATAAATACTCTTTGGTGCATTGATTTGACAAGATTGATAGCTATATTAATAGTTTTTGGGAGATGTCTTCTTTATAGAATAAGTTGTTATTCCATATCATTTTAAACATTTTGATGCTGATATTTATCTTCTTGTTTCCCATTTTTAGGTATTTAAAGTTTAGATAAACTTTGAGAGCTTCAGGAGGGTTAAGAGAAGGATAAATCTTCACCTATTAATGAGGTACTGGAACTCCCATTCCTGACTAAAAAATATAGTATGGGAGCTATGGAAGTTGAATAAATTAATTCCATAATTGAGGTATCAATTGTTGAGGAGAAATAAGACAAGCCTATTAGTTTATATTACCAATTTTCCTTGAATTTTATGGATTAAAATAAACTTAACATGCTAATGGATGATCATTATTTAATTATTAATGCTGGTTTTGATAGTTTTTATGAGGTTAAAGATCCTCAACCTTTCCATCACCTACCTTTCTCCCTAATGAATGAATAGACTAAAAAGGGGATCTGAGAAAATATTCTTATATCATCAAATAGGTCCTTGAATAATAATATTTTTGTGTTAAAAATATATATTAATGTGTATGTTAACACACTAGGATAAAAAACATGTATTAATATCTAAAAAATACTCTATACCACCCATCAGATTAAGGATGAACCAAGAGTTGTCATGATATTGATCGTATAAATACTACACCCATTGGGGTGCTATCACTTATCATTTTTCACGATTTTTTTATATTTTCCATTTGAGTAGTATTTTTATTTTAATTTTTTTTCATATTGTCTATATACAAATTAATTCAGAAATACATTCACAAAATCTAAATGAAAGTCTTCAGCTATTCTGACTAAAAGTAATAATTATCTAGGTTGTATCCCTAAACATTAAAAATTTTCTAAGCTTGAATATTTGTTACATGTTTAAAAATAATTTTGTGGGGGGTAGATTATTTTCTGGCTTGTTTCTCCTATTTTTTTGATTGAATGAAACTATACCCATGATTAAATCAGTGACATACATTCTTTTTATATTGTAATTGAATATATTTTTAATGATTTTAAATCGAACACATGTGTTTTTACTCTCATATATAATATTTTCATATTGAATTAAAATTTATTCTTTAATAGATGGTTATTGACATTAATTTAAATATTTCTTTCTGAATTTTTTTTTGAATTAGGATTGGAATATTTTATTTGCACCCTGAAAATTATTTTAATTATTTAAAATATTTAAGGTTTTTTGAAATAACAACTATGACTTGTTGGAAAAAAATGATTTTCATGATATATTACAAGACTTATTTAAATTTCATGTTTTATGTACTCAAAGAAAAAACTACATGTTCACCCATAGTTCTCTAAGAGAAATTTTAAAAGCTTTAATTCAAGAAGTGTTTTTAATACTCAATTAATTTATTTTTAAAAACCCTTTTTTATCCTTTTTTTATAGAATGAAACTAATTCAATTCTTAAATTAGTGACATACATGCTTGTATTTTTTTGTATTTGAATAATTCTTAAGATTTTAAATCGAGAACTTGTGTGTCTACTCTCATAAAAACTATTTTCATGCCGAATTAAAATTTATAATTTAATAGATGGGTGTTGACATTCACTTGAATCTTTTTTTAAACCATTTTTAAATAGGATAATAATATTGTCTTAACAACATAAAAATTATTTTAATTATTTAAAAACATTTAATGAATTTTTAAATTACCACTTTGACTTATTGGAAAAAAAATCGTGCTATTTTTTGAGCCTTCTTAAAATTTCATGTTTTATGTCCTCAAAGAAAAAAACCACATGTTCACCCTTAGATCACTATGCTAGATTTTAAATGTTTTAATTAAAGAAGTGTTTTTAACACTCAAAGAATTTATTTTTTATATCTCTTAGTATTTTAACTACTGGGAAAATAAATTATAGTTCTCCATCGAGTTTACAAAAGTTCAACATGTTGTGCATTCCATCTCTGAGAGAAATATTTCTGAATTGTTGGTGTAGAAAAATAATAATTTTCAAGGACCAAAAAATCATAATGATAGTGGATATTCTAAATAACTTTTCCATTTACTCCAATCGGATTATATTTTTATTTTGAACTTTAAATTAATAGAATATCATTATCACTTTTTTTAAGAGATGGAATTGGGAAATTGGATGGAATTATCATGTGAAAAAAGAAGGAAAGTTGTCATGAGCCTACCCACTAGGGCCATCCTAGTCGTCGATAAGCTAAGTGAGTCACCCCAAACCTAGGAAAATATCCTAGGAGTTTGTGACTATAACCAAGTGAAAATATCACATACATGGGAGACATTATCCTAGTGTACTTGTACACACACACACACATATCCAAGTAACCTCATCATTTTCTGTATACTTATATATCCCATAATTAGAGTAGGAAAAAGTAATGGAAAGCACGACGGCCAAATGAAATCCCAACAAAGTTAAAAAATAGTCTAACATGATAATAATAAGGGGAATATAGTAAAATTAACCATTGGTAATGACCCACAATCTATCTATCCCGCTATGCTCCTCCTTCTTCTAGTCTACCTAAGACTCCATCTTGAAAATTGGCGTCCTCATAAGACCCAAAACCTATGGGAAACCCCCATGTAGGGGTGAGTATATTAATACCTAGTAGTAACTCCATAAAACACAAAACAAAATAACATTAAGAGAGAAATTCCAACTCAATCCATTATGATATTTCAATTAGGATGTGATACATACAATGATAAACCCATATAATTAGGATAGATACTAAGTGTCTAGAAAATTTCCCTATATACATCCAAACTAGGATTTGGATTGAGGCTCTAATGAAACTCTCATCTGAGAGAACACACTCAACGAGTCAAGATAACACCAATGGAGATTATCTAAGATAACTCACTCGTCAATCTTTACCATTAGAGGAATATGCTGGAACTTGGAATATCATGATACACATATAGTGGATCACACCTAGGGATCATAGGGGATATCCAAATCCCAATATAAAACTAACCTACATGATATGGGATCAAATACCATGTAATTTTGGTCATGTTGATACCAAACCCCCTACTTAGAGTGGATAGAGGGAAATTAAGATCCAAATCAAGCCTCACAGGATGATGCCTAATCAAATCTTCAAAGGGGTATCGCATATGAATACTTAGGATTAGATATTTTACTAAACCCTAAAGGGATAATATTAAGATAAACTCACCCTTGAACAAGGTAAATCACCCACACTTAATATAAAATAGGGAACAAACCCATCTTAAGAGGAATAATAAATGATCCCATCTCACATTCCATTGGTTTGAAAATAAAAGAAGCTCCAAACAACCCCAGAGAAAGTACATGTCATGTACATATAATCTTTCACATTCATATTCCCATGTACAATAGTCATGAAAGTGTTCATAGCCATGTCTGTTACCATTTACCTGTCTATTCCTATGTAACTGTCCATGTCCCATTGCTGTGTTCGTGCCTGTGTACCTCATCCTACCTGTGTACAATGACATGACCATCCCTCTTATCATGGGGTGTCTTCCCATGTGCTCAGCCACATGCCCAAGCCAACCAAAATGGTGTGTGTCCCCAATATATGATTTTTAGTACTAAAAGACATTTCTTCTACTAATGGGATGAACACATGGACATTATTCAATATCCACACGTTGTGTGATCAGGATTTCTGAATGGTAAATATATAAAATCCTCCCAAAACACATGTTTTACCCCAATTAGCTACATATTGAATAAAAAGGGGTCCATAAAGGTAATAAAAATTTATTAAGAACCTAAAAATGAATCAATAGGTATCGATTCATATGACACGTAAATCCACCTACCTCATAATGTAAACGCTGATGCTTTGGTTCCACAACAACACCTGAAAGTTACTGCACCTAAATCTAGTATCGATTGCCCTTGAAAATGGATTCTAATGAATCCTCACTTACTACATCATTCATTCATAGATTGTGGAAGGATATTTACCAACTTTCCCCTCTATATAGGGGAAAATTGGATGGAGAAGGATATATTCATTTAATTATTTAATTAATTAAATGAATCATTTCCCACACCCACCAATGCTTCCAACAGAGTGCCCAATGTTAACCAACTTTATGTCTCTCCAAGAGTAAAACCCATGTTTCGGAAACCAACATGGTCTCAAATTTCCCATTTGGGTGCCCATTCAGGATTTATTCACTCATCATATAAAATCACCATGCATGATATAATATATTTGATATATCAACACTGATGCTTTTCGGCCCTAGAATCCTGAATTATCTCCATATTTGGATTCAAAAATATTCATTATAATATCCCAACATCTTAAAATGGAAAAATAGATATTTTTTTTCAATCTCCTAACATTCTAGGATTTTCATCCTAAAAAGTGAAAAAATTTACTCAAACAAGTGGGGCTACTGAGACCCCATCTGGTTCTTTCACTCCCTAGTGCTCCCATGAAGATTCATTTTATTATATCAAATAGGAACCAAGGAAATTACTCACCATCAAGGATCCTATACTAATGATCCATGATCTATACCAAGTACTCTACAAATATAGCTTTATAATGTTTTTCCAATTGGCGCTAGTTGATAACATGAGATCAGTCATGCGCATACCTCCTCAGATATTAAACATGGAAGACATCATGTACATAGTTTAACTATGGTGGTAGAGCTATGTGTAACACCACCTCCCCAACTATAAATAGTATATTGAAAGGGACAATGAACCTCTGATATTACCTTACATGCCAAGAAAATATCTAGAATCTTTTCTACGGAGATTCCTTTAGGAACACATGGTCTTCCTCTTCAAACTCCAAAATACCCCATTGTTGGTCTACATAATATTTATGATGGATCTTTATAGTCCTCATCTCCTCCTAGATGGTATTAACCTTATTTTTCATCACTCACAACAGCTATGGGCCTATGTGTTGAGACCCACAGTTCATCCCAACATAGTGGTGTCCTATAGGGTCTCTGATACAATTGAATGGTTCTATACTAATGGTGGAATGGAATATATTATTTTTTTAAAAAATACACAAAGGGTCAATGATCCTCCCACTTATGTCCAAATTATAACATGAAATCCCACTGCATGTCTCAAGAACGTGAATGGTCTACTCGGTCAAGTCATCAATCTGAGGGTGAAATTCCATATGCAAACGTAACTAATTCCTATAGTCCTCATGAAATCCCCTCCATAATTATGACATGAAGCGAGAATCATGTTTTGAACAGATCATTGATGGAACTCTATGAAGCCATACTATCTCCTTCACATTAAGGCATCCCAATTTCTTAAATAAACTTTTCTCATAGATATCTATGAAGTGGGATGACATGGTGAGTCGGTTTATGGTCACACATATAGAATCGTGTCCCCTATAAGATCATGGGAACATCATCACAAAGTACATGGATATAAAATCTCAATTATACTAAATAAACTCAAGGTTTTTGGAAAAAAAATGAATCCTGGGGCTCAATCTTTACCTAATGAAAAGTGAGGCATTGAGAGAAAAATTCTTGTATGATCATCTTCATACCAAGACACCAAAACTAAAACCAAAGGTCCGGATACATATTATCCACTCCAAGATGTACTACTATATGGGAAGTATGAAATTACCTCTTAACCTCCTATTGAAACTTCACTAATATCATATTCTGTCCATATAAAAATGTATCATGATCCCAACATTCAAAAAATCAATCAGGAGCACGTTCATGGGATATTAGAGTGTGCAAAGTCTCACAGTCGATATCTCCAAACTGCACCTCCATAAACAATATAAAATTATATAGGTATTAACCATCAACTCTAGGTTTGTTGTATCATCCTCATCCACTTCAGACAACTACAATGAGTCCAACTACTCTGACACCTTTCCCAACAACTGAGAATAACATCTCCTACTGAGATCATCTACCACAACATCCCCCTTCCTAGTAGTATAGAATATCTAAAATTCATAATCCAAGAGGAAATATAGACATCAACTCTATCTAAAATTTATATATCTCTAGAAATATATATACTTAATAATATTTTTGTAGGAATATATGATAAACTACTCTCCCATAAGATATTATTACCATATCCTCATGGAGAAGACTAATGTTGCCAATTCTAAATCACAAACTGTGTAGTTATACTCATGATATATTGACAATCAGGGCCCATATAAAATTACCTCCTACCTCTACATAAGAACAAATCTATTCCATTCTCCAACGGATACAGAAAACACTATGTACTCAAAAACTTCCTCTGGAAGTTTCAAGATTGGGGTGCTCATCAAACTCTTCCAAAACTCCTCAAAATCCTAGTGGAACCTCTCTATGCACATGAAATTATTACCCTATCATTTAAAATAATTAAAGGGTTATTTGATCCTATAGAAATTGAGTATCAATATTTGATAATATCCTTCAAACCAAAGGAATCTCCAGACCTCAATCACACTCTTGGGTGGCTCCCAAGAAATCACTGCCTCAATTTTGGCTTTGTCCCTTACTACTCCTACAACTGAGATAAAATGTCCTAGAAAATGGTTCCATAAAATATATAACTAACACATATAGATATTACCATAAATACGGTTCTATCATATTATGTTCAGACACATCCTCATGTGTCTTTCATGCTCCTCTTTAGATGCCATTTACACTAGGTTGTCATAAATGGAGACTACCTTGAATCTATCTAACAAGGGAAGAAATATCTAGTTTAAGAGACCCACAAACACCATGGGGAAGTATTTTATGACAAAAGGCTTCACCAAGTAATCATAGTGACTATAGAGACATTATAATTTCATCTTAAGTATATATTCATCTCTTACTTGGAACTTGTGATAGCCTAATATGAAGTTAATCTTCTAGAACCATCTCACCACTTTCAACTATTAAATGAGGTCATTGATCCTTGGTAGTGGATACTTATTCATTTAAGTAATCTAGTTCAAGAAATTTAATCCACACATAACCTTAACCTTCTGTATAACTTCTTGTGGAACAACACTGGTGTTCCTTAGGGTGTTACACTGGGTATGATAAATCCATTCCATTACAAATCCTCTAACTTCTCCTTCAGATCATGAAGATCCATGTGATCCATCTAATATTTTGGCACACATATCGGGGTCATACCAAGGTGAAATTATATTTATAAGTTGATTTCATGGTGGGGTGGTAATCTTGACACATCCTCAGGAAATACGAACTCATACTCTACCACCACAACAAGTAACTTATATCTTGTAACATAAACCATGATATGGGAAATAATATTCATGTAGTGAGTGATTGGTTGTATCCTCCTATGCATAATAACATTTTACTCTTCCTAAAACTCCTTCTCACTGATGAAGTATAACCTCATCACATCTATTTAGGTACACCACATCCTCCACCTATAATTGTCAATATTTGAATAAAATTCATATAGCCTCTCTATACCTAAGATGATGTCATAATGCCTCATTAAAACTACAAAAATATACAATGAGAATATGTACATTCAAAAAATTAGGTAAAACTTTTGAAATAAGTGTTTAACCATTTATTCTCCTATAGTAGGAGTCTCCAAACTCAAAGGTTTAGCCAATGACTCAACTGGAATCTCTAGATCATGGAAAAGAGATGTGTAAATAAAGGAAGGATACACAATAATGTTTATCATTACTATAAATGAATTAGGGAAGACATAGATCATACCTCTAACCATTCATAGAGCCTATGGTTTATAGGCAAGAGTAGAACCACCTCTCCCTCAGATAAAAAAAACCATCATGTGAGCCCTTGTCCCAATACTGAAAATATAGTCGATCCCAATAGTTTTAAACTATTGGGATAGCCCATGAAACCATTGGGATAGTCTATCCAAATAGTTTAAAAACCGTTGTTATGCAGGATATTGAGATAGCCCTATACCAGTGGTATACATTGAACCATTGGTATAGGTTGGGTAGCATTTCAATTTACCAACAGCTCATTGTGAACCATTGATACTGGAGTTTCCAAACAAAATACTATTAAATTTTAGTCGAAAATATTTTTTTATGTAAATGAGGACTCTTCAATTTATATGAAACCATAAGTGACACACTATTATATATGATATTCATAATATAATGGACAAATAAATAATGTGTGTATATATATATAACAAAATATTATATATATAAAACTGTGATATTGAATTCCATTATTTTAATGAGTAATAATTTTCCAAATCCATCAAGGGTTACGTATTTAATTATGAAAATGTTTCTAATGGAATATAAATACCAAAGGGGTGTTATTAAAATGAGATTTAATTGAGTGAATAAATTTATGAGGCATAAAAGACCTTTAGATAGGTGCCTCAGGGAACAACCCCTTTAATTCAGTCTATTTCAAGTTCCATTGATTTACTTGAGTTTTATTTTGTTTAATTAAATTTAATTAGGTTCATTTAAATTTATTTTTAGTCATATTAGGTATTTTTTATTGATTTTTCCTAGTTTCATTCGGTTGGGGTTGTGTATCTTTAGATAAAGTGCATATGGTTTTGTTCAATTTCATTTGTTTCAATTTGGAATATTTTTATTCAAATTGGGTCAATTTTGTTCAAATAAGTTCTATTTACTATAGTTCAAAACAATTCTTCTTGTTTTGGTTTTGTTTTGTTTGATATGGTTCGGTTCAACTTGGTAAAACATAGTTCTATTCAGTTTGGTCAGTTCTTCTTATTTACGATTAGTGAAAAAATTTGTATATATTTATACTAGATGTGTACTTCAGGGTTCATGTCTCATCTTTATTGAGTGTAATATATGCGTGATGGTTTAAAGGAGAGAACCTAGGAGAAAAATCGATTCATGTTTATCACATCTACCCTAGGGTTAGGTTTTCATTCAAAAATTGATTCAACTATATATATTGATAATAGTCTCACTTGAATCTATATTTTTCATTTAGTTAACCATGATCACATTCATAAATTTGATATAACAAAGTAATTCAATACCATATTTAAATTATCTCAAATTAAAACACATATCATGTCACCTTTATATAATTCATAAGGTGATACCATTATCTAATATCCTCTCACAACTTATTTGGAAAAGGATGTTGGAAATCATGTAGAATAAATATCACAACATGTTTCAACATTTATTATCACTCCATTTTGGCTGTTATGTGAGCATAAAATTTTGGATTTTGAGGATGCATTTTAGCATACAGATTATTGTCACACTACATTAAGTTATGCATAAGATTAAACAAAATCAAATAATAATAATCACATTCCATATAACATAACATATAGAGGGACCACATCATAAGTGTATATTACACACTATAACTTATTCAATTTTAGAATAATCTAGAGTGCTTGATGATTAGATACATCATGAAGGAAGAGACAATGTTAGAACTGGTCCTGCATTAGAGTATAGAAATTCTATGTAAGAGTGAACCTCACTGCAACATTTCTTTATTAATAATAAAATAAATGTATATAAAAGTAATTTATTTAGTATCCCACCAAAATGATGTATATTTTTCTACGAAGAATAAGGTTTTGTTGTAGTGAATATCCCATGATAAATGTGTGTGGTTTTGGAATTTAATGGTGGATTAGATCACTCCACATTAAGAATTCCACACAACAGTTCTGTGAGACATTGAGAAGAGTAAAAAATGGCCACATATTAAAATTATATTTACAATGTTAGGATAAAAACAGTGTATGAATCGATTGAAAAATAGGAGGAATTTAAAATATAAGTCCACAATGAAACTAGAGGACCACACTACAACATGCCCATATTTTAAGTAGATATGAGAATCCAATAGTCCAAAAGGATTTATCTATATATTGTATAGAATATATTTACTAATTATTATTCATAACTATTAAATATGGAAATATAATTATAAAGGGTATAAATGTCAATGCATATGAAAAATGTAATATTAATTCATCAGAGACTCCATTTAAAGTGTAAAGGAATGGTTATAAAATATAAACTTCATTATAAAGTTGTATAAAACACATATGTAGGAATATTATTAAAACTATAATATATAAGAAAAACAAATTTAATTCATATTTAATGCATATTTTATAGATATAGGTAGTTTTAAATTGAATATTATTGATAAGAATAAATATTATGAACAATTTGTAATAGTTAGTATATTATATAAAGATTTCTTCTTAAGATAGTGTAGTTTACACATAAATGTGAATATTGTGAGTATAAAATAACACTTAAAACAGTTCTCTATAACCCTAATTAAATTCACTAAAAACATATATTATACTCTATTAATCTGAACCCTTACTATGTTAGTGGGATTATAATGAGCTATTTTTTTATAGAATCCAAAACAAATCGTGTAATTGAAAAAGGGGAATAATAAATGATGGATCATGAACTCACCAATTCGATATTCAAGAAAAACCAAATGAAAATAGAATTTTGAGGATGTGTTTTTGTGGATGGGGAAAAATATGGAAACCCTCATAGGGATCATTATCAGGAGAAATCAGAGGCAAGGGGTGCAGACAACATGTATCAATATGATTACAAGTAAAATAACCACATATCACATCTACATTGTTTCAATAACTAAATAAATATAGTTACACTAATATAATATAAGAAACTTCACTTATAAAAAATAGTTATTCACATCAACTACCATATTCAAAATATTATAAAAATCCCAATAGTATACCCCAATTCAATCACATATTCAGTATATTAAAAATTTCACATATGATAAACCATTTTGAAAATTTATAAAAACCAAAATATATCATATATTTTAAAGGCCAATGAAACACATAATTATACTCTCATAACAAATCAAATTATAAAAAATTCAAATTAAAAAACATAAATTTAAAAATCACATACATCAAAAACTATGTAATCAATGTTAAATCAATAAGAAAAATAATACATCACATAATAAATTATATGTGATTGTATCACATATGGATTATTTGGAATATGTGGATTTAATGTTCAAGAATAATCAAAATGAAAACCTTAATGGATGGATTTAAGTGGATGTGGAATAAAATAAAACATTGTAGATAATAGGGGAAAATAAATCTAGGAAGAAGAAACAACTCACATAAATCTTTCCATTTTTAAGTGGAAGAAACCATGTGACTTAAACCAATGATGGATCACCAGATGGGAAGATGAGGAGTGGTTACTGATTGGGAAGAATAGGGGAAAACATTGTTGCACTCTCAATATTGGATTTTGAGGGGATCACTACAACGACTCGTGAGGGGAGGAGGGGAACCATGTGTTAGGGAGGGAATGGGAGGATATGAGTGGGGATACAGGGAGTCTAGATGGTAGAAGGGTTAGTGTGAGGGGGAAGGGGACCCACGTTCTTGAGATGGGAATTGGAGAAGTGGAGTGTGGCTGTTGGGAGTTAGTATGCAAGAAGGGGAAACATGAGGGGAGAAGTTGAATTAGGGGAAATAAGGGCACCCCTATTCCGATGGTTTTAAAAACCATTAGAATAGGACATTATATCCCAATAGTTTTTGTGAAAATGTTGGTATAGCCTTTGGTATAACAACTTATCCCATTTGATAGGGAAAAATACTTGGATAGGTCCATTCAAAAAACCCCTATTTCTAGTGGTGGCCACATAACCTCTATCCTATGATTGGATCTGTTAATTCCTAGATCACATACACCCCTAAGGTTGTCATCCCATACCATCTTCCAAAGTCTCTACACAAGGGTGCCCACTGCTAGCACCAACTGTTATCAACTGCTCGGCCAAGAATCTCTCCACTACCAAGGCTCACTCAGGAATCCTAGTATAGGAAGGAATAAAAATATACACCTCTCCAACATTGATATATCTACAAAGGACTACTTTAAGGTATATTTCTAAAAGTATGCATCTTATACCATATTTAGGACTCAAGGGGGATGTCGCAAACCACATCCAGAATTAACCTAATAGAAAGTGGATCAACACCCATATAATTTTGGTCATCTAGATACCAAAAACCCTACCTTGGGTGGATGGAGGTAACTAAGGATCCAAATCGTTCCCCATGATGGGATACCATATCTAATCTACCGAGAGGTCTCACATACAAATACTTAGGACTAGATGATTTAATAAACCTTAACAGCAGAGTATTGAGAAAAACACACCCATGAACAAGATAACTCAGTCACACTAAAGTGGATTAAGGTGAATATACATATGAAGTGGAATATGAAACATTCCCAACTAACATTCCACTAGTCTAATGAGAATGGGGGATCTATGTTATCCTAGAGAAAGTACATGACATGTATATAAGTACAAACTATATACTTATAAACCTGAACCTTCCCATTCCCATGTACACTAGCTATGTTAGTGTACCTGGATATGTTCAATCTCTTCCACCTATCCATACCATATAACCGATCATGTCCTTTGGAAATGTTTGTACCTTTTTTCCTCTACATAACCATGCCTCTTAGCTTTGGGTGTCTTCCCATGTGCTCAGCAACATTAATAAGCCTCGTTGCATGATGTATACCACCAATACATAGTGTGTATTCCAAAAATTACTTTCTTTCCCAAATGATATGAACACATGGCATGTGTTCTATATCCATGTGTTATGTAATTTCAATTTCTGAATTAAAAATATATATAATCCTCTTAAAACACGTCTTTTCCCCCAATTAGATACAGATAGACCCCGAAGGTGCCCTTGGCAGTCACAAAAAGGGATTAAAACCTAAAAATAATTCATCAACATGGATTATTTAATAAAAAACAAAAATACAAGTTCATTATGATGTAAACCCTAAATCATTGCGCCTACAACGATACCCGAAAGATATTTCACCTCGATCCAGTCTCAATTTTCATCGAAAATAGTGTTTGGTGATGTCTTCCTTTCTCTAAAGTCTACCCATTGAGCATGGGAGGATATTTATCCCCTTTATTCTCTACCAAGGAGACAATTGGGAGAGGTGATATATTTATTTAATTATTTAATTAATTAAATGAATCCTTTCTCACACCCCCCCAATGCCTTTAACTAAGTTCCAGATGCCTACCAACTGTAGGTCTCTATTAGCATAAATCGCACATTTCAAAAACAAGTATGGTTTTTGATTTCCCTTCTGGGTCCCATTCAAGAGTTATAGCATCATCACTAAGAAACTACGCATGAGATATAATATATTTTATATATCATCACTAAGGCTCTCCAGCCATGTAATCTAATTCCATATCTTCTTATAGCTCTAAAAATATTATTTATAATATCCCAAAGTCTTATAATGAAAAAATAGATACATTATATATGTGTTGTTGATTGAAATTAAATGTCTAAAGCTTCACTTATAGGAGAGTCTATACTCATTTTTATATATGTTTTTTCTTTATTATTTGTTAAAAATTTGTTTTCCTGAACTAAATGATTAAAAAAATAATTCTTATTTATATGCTGGAATCATTGAAACTTTTTTATGGTTACTTTTATATCATTTAATCTATTTTTATTCTGATATTATTATTATTACATGAAATTTTTTATACTGCTTTGAAAATTATTTTCAAATATTCATGTTTTAGCATGAATAATACCTGAAAATAGTCACAACCCCCCCCCACACACTAGTACCCCTCCTAGTCCAAAAATGAAGATAAGTAGTGACTCCTAAATCCCACATCTAATTGGACTTGGAATTGAGACTAGCACTGATGATATAAAACACACAATAGGAGGAATTACCCACATAATATAAGTTAAGGATAATAGATAATAGGAGAAATATTGATCAATACTATATCATATAAATATACCAATATCAAATATAATATAATACACCAATTCATGTCATTTAATACAAAATAACACTCCAAAAGAAAAACCAAAACAACTCTTAAGAAACATCACCAAAGGAAAATCTCTACTCCAAGAAATTATGATCCATCTCAGTTATCAAATCCATCCTAAACACCTAAAAATAGTTTATATTTAAATAGGTTAAGCATAACATGTATACCCAGTAGGATACTACTCCTCAATACCTCTCTTGAAAATGTGAGAAAATAATAATAGTACTCTAGTGAGTAAATAGGCGAACCAACATTCACATATTAGGTCAACTACCCATTCTCAGCATTGCCAAGAATCACACACCATGTATCGAAACTAAGTATAATAATATAATATCATTATAATATAATCATAAGCTCCCTATAACCACTTCACTACTATTTTTTTCTCACACCCAAACATCAAATTTATTATTCTCTCATCCCTTCCTATCTAATTTGGTTTGGGTCATAACCCTACCTACCCTAATGCTCAGAATGACTAACATCTCATATTGGAATCAGGTAAATAAAACATATCAAGTACCATATCCTCATCATAAAATTCATACCACATCCATCGCCTTATAAGAGTAGGGTAGAAGGTTATTATGAACATATTGAATGTCAACCTAGTTCCCCAAGCCTATCATGCATGACCCCCACCACTAATCCATCATCACCACATCATCAGTATACCACATTGCACTCCCATGCCATACATGATAGTACCATCCTTTGGACTTCATAACCAGTATACCGCTAAAGGGGGAGTGGGTATGGGGGTAGTCATACATCTTCATTAACCAACATATATATTGGGTAAAACATCCTGAGGAAAACACTTAGCTTCATTATAAAATAATCACCTCTGGTGGGGTATTTTTAGAAATCATAGGGGAAAATATAGTACTCAAATATACACACATACTTGCACAAAATTCCAACCTAAGGGTCAAACATCAATTGCACATCATCTCTATCGACCATATGTACAATTATAATTTTACCACTTGTTTTCTCCAACAGTGACCACCACTAAATTCCCTAAGTTGAAAAATTACTATACAAAATCCATAGTTCACTTTCATACATTCATAGATTCCACCAGTTTCCAAAATCTCACATTATCAATCACAATTCATTAATTAAGCAATTTAAATCCCATATTTAGGAAAACCTACTCTACCCATACCCAATATGTGATTCCATTATTTTACAACCCATTCATTGAAATTTAGAAAATTAATTAAGTTGCAACACCCTAATTTCCAGCCCACATTATTCAATTATAGAATGTATTCCCTTACTATGTTTTTAATTAACATCCCATTTTTTCATTATTCCAGCCTCATTCTACATGAGAAATTATATAAAAACCCATAAAATAATTTTTCATTGCCACAAACACTCAATAATAAGAAATAAATATATATTTTTGATCATCTATGTTTTACGGTTCAATATCAACATCGTTCAATCCCTAATTATTCAAAAATATAATTTAATTAATAGATTTAGTTATTATTCAAATATGCATAGTGATTATATCATTCAAACATATCAATGTTTCATACTAATAGTTCAAAAAAATTTAACACTGCAATAAGACAACAGTAAATTGAAATCCATTCATAACAATAAATAGGGGATCATCTCATTGACTGAAAATGAAATGGATCAGTTCCAATTTAGAAGGATTACCTATCTTAGAAATATGAAGTTTCATACGTCACTTTATCTCTATAAAATTTATATCTCCTTAACATTCATATTTATCTTATTTAATCATTCCATTTATCTTATAATAATAACAGTTGTAACTACATAGGAGAATAATGCTAAAATATAAATAAATCACAAGCACAACACTTCCCTTATCATTATTCTTTATTTTTGTTTATTTTATCATCTTTGATTTAGTTCATGTTAATTACAAAGTGAAAAAAATAAGATAAACTCAGAATTTACACCAAAATAAGATGTTGGGTATTGAATATCCTATATATTCAAGGAGATTGAAAAAAATTTCTACAGCAAAAAATGAGAAGTTAAAGAAGTAATAATTAACCTGGAACATGAGGAAGGGGATTAAAAAATCTCATAGGGCTATAAGATCTTGAATAGTGATGTTTTGATTGTACTAACTTGAAGGTAATATTATGAATATTTTAACAAGGGAAAAGAATCTAGTTATTAGAGAAAAAACAAATTAAATATCCCTTAGGGATATTTCCATAAGCCTTTTGAAATGAACCACTTAATACACATTAATTTTAGTTAAATTTTAATTCAACTTGAAAGATCTAATTTAATCTCTTATAAATTATAAAGTCAAAGATTTAGTTCACACCTATCCTAACTCATTTAAAACAATTATTTTTCATTTATTATTTTTATTTATTTTCAATTAAAAAAATTAAAATGGATCTTAGAAGAAAAAATGTAATGACTGGATTAAAACTGATACCCTTACTTGTGAAGGGGGCCTTGTGTAAGGGTATATTTGAATTACCCTTAGGAATATTGGTTTGGATTACCACTATGAGTGAATTTATCTACCTATACATGAGATATAGACTACTGACACATGAAAATAGAAAATTAGTTCTTTCCTTATATGGACAATGAAAGATCATCCTTAACCTTCTTTAAAATACAAATCACCATCACATGAGATATAAATGAACTCCATATAGAGAGAAAGAAACCAAAAATACCCTTATGTGAATAATAAAATTACCAATATATGGGACTCCACTCCTCCTAAAATGAATCCCTAAACTCTGGTTAGAATGAATTATCCTTGACAGCCACCATGGCCTCCACCATGGAGTATGAATAAATACCTCTCCATTTTGACATACCGCATAAAAGACCATGACATAGATTCTCCCCACTCTCTATTTCACACTTGATAATGTTCTCAGTCTCACCATTACCTTATATGTGGACACATCTATTTCCTTTGGTGTTTCCCTTTCCCATTTTTCATAGGTGTGTTCCCCAAGATAAACATATTCTGAAATAGATTCGGTTGTTATTTCACTCCCTCTAGTGTACCTAATTCAAATATTTCATGGGAAAACTCCCCCACCCTTTAAAAATGACAATCCAAACTGCATTTACCCATGATTACATGTACAGGTCACTTGAAATAGCCATAACCATGCCTAATACTATGTATTTGTAGTCCTTATGATGGATAATCTCTTCTCTAGAATTTATGATAACCCTGAATTCTCAAAAAAACCAAGGGAATGGGCCATAAGGGTCTAAGTTGTTACACCATATCCCTCTCAAACTATTCTCATACTCACGAATAAAAACGACCCCAAAATGAAAATAGGAGGGAAGGTCCAAACAACGACCCCATGAAAATCTTCTCTGATATATTGTAATAACCTAAATGTGATCACCACCTAAGAAGGTTGTGGTGTTAATAACTTATTACATCAACATCATCCCAATTCTCCCTAAGAGATACCTCTCAAATTGTGGTAATTCCATTTCTGAAACACAAAATTTAAAAATTAATTTAAACCTATATGATAAAAATGTGTGAGATAATTTAAATTTAACCATAAATTTTATAAGAATAGAAAAACAAGTCAACATAAAAAAAACCTAGAGAACATTTTAAAAAATGATTCAATTAAAACTACCGTGGGGAATACTCAATCGTCCTTGAGATCAAACAACTAATTTACTAGAACCCTGTAACCCCAAAATTACAAGGCAATGTGATCATCAATGTCCCATTACACCATATCCATAGAAATGCATCCCACCCATTGAAAAATTCCTAGAGTTGGGGAAACCCCAATATTGATGTTTCACTCAAATCATGAGAGTCTTCTTGTCTCCTTGCATCCACTTTCTTCAAGATCCACAACTTGAATCATAACCCCTTGACTTCTCAACATGATCCCTCTCTTGGGGAAAAAAACCTCCCTAACCAAGACATGGAATTCATACCCGGATACTCAACTAGTTAGTCCATAATATTCCTTCCACCATATCTAGACTACCTAATGGATTATACCCACTACTAAAACCCAAAACTATTCTGGAGTCCTTTTCCACATGAAGGTGACCTTTACCACTTCAATTCAATCGAGAACTCCTACACCTAATGTTATTTAACGGAACCTCCGAACCTTCTACTATGGAAAGTGGATTAGAACTTCATCCTATAACTCCCTCTCCAAACTTTTGAAAACAATGTTATGGTGAGGTTACATAAACATATATTCCCCCCAACCATCCAGGAAACATAGTTCGTTTCAATAATCAATTTATACATGATATTTTAAATGAAACCTAAAAATTAATTGATAATTTTTTTTTTCATAAAATCTTAAATTTATAGATTCAAATTAACAAGATAAGTAGTATTTCATGTAAATAAATAATAAATTCTAAAACAAGCTTCTAAAAACATTTCTTCAAAAAAACATTCAACATAGTTAATAAATAATCGTAAACATCGTGCTTTAATCAATAATCTTCTAGAAAAAAATTACTCATAAAAAAAATATTTTATTCATGTCTCATGAAGATATATTAACATGTTACTTGTATTATTTAAAAAAACCAAAGGGCTTTACAATTTCATTAATTAACTTGAATTTATCCTTAAACTAAAACTAGCATGGTATACTATGAATGGTAGAAAGAATAGTATAGCATGTTAAGAGTTTTAAGAAATCATATTTCAACTATCATGAATTAATTTATTAAAGATAAATGTAATGTTATTATAAGGACAACACTAAACATACTAAACATAATGAGAAATAAAATTTCAAATTATGTATAACCTATAATAGTGAATCATGTATCGTTATAATTTTAATCACATTAAGGTAAGATTGAATAGACCTAAAAATAGAACACCTATTTTAATATACATTTTTTTAATTTTTCTTAAACCACTGATTTATAACTTTTTAAGAAACTAAAAAAATAAGTATGATGGTAGCCTTTAATTAATCCTTCAACGAAACTGGAAGTGGATCTTAAATTTTCTTTTAAATTAAAAAATTTAATAAAAAATTCCATAAATTTTTTTAACCCAATCACAAGACCACTTTTAGAATAATTCCAACCCTTATTAAATTATAACCATTAATTTATTTAGAGAATTGTGAATCATGATCAGAAATAATTCAAATTAACAACAATAAACATCACTTTACACACTGACACACAACAAGGGGTAAGTTGTAAAAATAAACATTATTAGAGATATCAAAACTATACAATTAAGGGAATCCATCAATCAAATCAATAAATTGTCCTATTTGGGTGGACTTGATTTACCTATATAGCTTTAAAACACATCATGAAATAATGTGTCATGATAGGAGATGTTCCCCCTCCCACTCATCCTATGTTTGAATCCCAAATTTACATTTCCATTACAAAATAAAACATTAATATTGGTAGAATATAATTCATTCAAACTCATTTAATAAGGTTAATTTAATTCCCAAGGTCACCCCATTCTAACACAAGTGAAGAAATATTATGCATGTAACTTTCTTAGGTATATGTCTTACAAGCAGTACTACATTTCATGATTGTTTCCTAGACTCAAATTCCTTACACTTGACTATAGGGGGAATAAAATATTGTGTCCTGGATGGTCTCCCTAGCCTATTTCCTACACCAATATTAAATTTATATAATTTCCCTACCAACCAATTAAATCCTAAAATTTCCTAACTCTAATCATCATCATATCTCTCAATCGTCAACCTTTAATACCACCTTGTCACAACACCCCTCCTAGGATGGTAATAAAAGAGAAGGAGTGAACCCTGAAGCCTACCTCCAATAGGCCCCTGGTTAGGGACTATCACAAAGGGATTAAAATACACAATGGGTGGCCTTAACCTCATAATTTAAGTTTAAGATGAGATATAAGAATATAAACACTCATCAATGCCATATTATATAAATAAACTAATATTCCATATAATATAATACAAAAATAGATGTCATGTAATACAAAATAAAACACTAAAAAATACCAAGAAACTCCTAAGAAGAAGCTCCGATGGAAATTCTATAATCAAAGCTAGTAAGGTCCATCTCGGTCACCAAATCCCTCCAGAACACCTAAAAATATTATATTCATGTTGGGTGAGAATGACAAGTATACTCAATGGGATCCTCCTTATAAACTCTCATGAAAATGTGAAAAAGGTTCACTAATGCTCCAATGAGTAAAGAGAAGAACCTACATACACCTATTGGGTCAACTACCCATTTCCGGCCTCACAAAGACTCCCTTGATAATCATCAAATCCAAGTATAATATGATAATATCAAAATAATATAACCATAAGAACCCCATAATTACTACCCCGCTGTTTTTCCATTCTCACACCCCCAATGTCAAATGTCTTCTGCTCCCATCACTTCCTTCTTTATATTGGTTGGGTTCCAAATATACCAACCCAAATTATTGTAAGGTCTAACATCTTGTGTTTATATCAGGAAAATACCAAATTTCAAGTACAATAAACTCATCATCAACCTCATACAACATCAATAACCTCATAGTACAAGGTTGGTAGGGTATCATGAGCATAAAGTACACCAACCAGCACCCTCCGCCACCATGCATGACCCCCACTACATATACATCATCACCATATCATTGTTACACCACATGACACTCCCACGACTTATATTAAAATACCAAACTCAAGCCATCATAGAAAATATACTACTAAAGGGATAGTTGATAAGATGGGGTAGTCATCCATCCACCCTCACCAACGTGGATGTTGGGGGGAAAACCAGAACCAATTTTTTTTTCATCGGTATAGAACACTTGACTTAGTTGGGGTGAATTTATAAATAGTAAGGAAAAATAAAATAGACACACATATATATACATAAATAATCACAAACAATACCGACTAAAATTTTTTACAACAATTTTATGTGGATTAAGGAGGGATAGTTTAGACACTGAGAGGGGGGTGAATCTGTTTAGGTCTAATTAAACATTTCAACCTTTTATCCCTTAACTTATACCTTTGTAAAATATTAATGTAAATTGATTCCCTTTTTATATCTCTCATCTTGTTCTTATTTCATTCATAAAATTAAAACACACACACACAATAGGCACCATGATTTATAAGGTTCACCTCTTCACTTGAAAAGGCTAATACATGGTGTAATCTGATTAAACCTATGGTCACACAACCCCCTAGTATACCCATGTGAGAATTAGACTATTGTATCCTAATAGTGTAGAGTGTGTATCCCATACACTTATTTTGTGAATCCCACACTCAGGTACATACCATATGATTGAAATTTAATATATGGTTAGAAATAATACGTTATGACTCCACTATAGAATATTGTCTTATTAATGATGTGCAAGTCCTTATTATTCAACCCCTACATGGTAGCAAGTATCATGTTAATTTTTGTATGAATCTAACTACCCACCACTTATTTTTATCTTCAAAATATAAAATTTTTATGCTACTCCTCCTCCTTATTCTTCTTTTGTGCAGATAGGTGTGCACAAATCTTCTTTTTTCTTTTCATGTTTTTCATCTTCTTTCAATGAAAATAGATATGAATATAAATTTATTAACTTATTTTATTATTCCCTCTTTCTTCTTAAATTCATAATAAACTACACTATATCTACTCCTCATTATTTAAATATTTATAATTTATATGAATAACCAGAATCAGCTCTCTCTTTTATGATTCAATATAAGAAAATATTTCATTGAGATTATGAATAAAGATAACAATTATCCTCTATACAATTTGAAACACACATTGTATTATAATACCAATAATATATATAAATATGATAATAACAACAAAATTTTTATTTTCTCATTTATAAAATCTTCTCTCTAATATTTTCTTCCATGATAATTGCACGTAACCAAAAGTTGGTATTCTTACTTTTAATTTGGTAACATAAAAACCCATAATATATTATTTTTAATTCTTGATATTACTCATTTCACAATATCTGAGAATTTATATTCCTAGATTTAGAATAAATCATGATCCATAAATCATGATTACCTTCATTTATTTCTTGGTCTAATTAAATCTTCTGAATTATTTCTTTGATAACATCCTCATTTAAATACGACAATGAATCTGGTATTCTTCCTTCTATTTCTATTACAAAGTTGTAATAATTGAATAATTTCCTTATTCATTAACATTCCATGAACAACCTTAATCCTATATCTGCATGTATTTATCCATCAAACATTTAGATATTTCTAATTTCATGTGTATCAAAAATCACCTAAGTGGCTAATTCGCTTGTGTGAGTCATCTTCCAAACCATTTAGCTACTTGGATTGAATTCATGACCATTTGGGTAAATAATTCACCTACATGACCTTTTGGAAACATGGATCACTTATGAGACCATTTGGTTATTTTGATCACCTACATAAACATTTAGACACATGGATCACTTATGTGGCCATTTGACTATGTGTTCCAGTCATGTATCCAAAATCTCATTCACATGATTGACTACCTGACTTCCTAGAATTCATACTTTCACAAAACATTTCCCATTGAATTAATAATATATTACACTAATTAGAATAACTTGTATGTCACTACCTTTGTTTGTCTCATTTTCATTTTATGGATGGAAGTAATATTACAAGCATGGGCCATCATTTCACATAGGTTGTGTTGTAAGATTTTTTTCTGTATTATAGTATATTATTCTTACCCTTATGTGATCCACGAGCCTCATGGGTTACATTATGAAACTCTAGTGGATTACCCATATATGGTTATAGTAAATGTTAGCTTACCCTTATGTAGGTTCTTCACTTCAAATCTTCTTTTTTATAGATGTTTCTTTTAAGTCACTTTAAGAAAAATGGGTGGAACTCCTTTACACATAATCTTCTATGAAATGTGTCATATAATCATCACCATATATAGGATTATATTATAATTTTAAACTTATTAATAATCTTTTTATATGTTTAAGTCTCCAAAAACAACATATATATATATATATCCTTTAAATATAAACTTCTAGGAATAATTATTAGGTATGAAACAACTTTCAAGGTCTCTTATCCTTCAAAAACACTGTTGAACATAATGATTTCAACATATTTACTTCGTCTATAATATAAAATACAACTTCCACATGATATACTCAAATAATTCCCCCTTTGTATTTCTTCATCAATACCCATGTATAATTCATATATCAATATGTGTCTGCTCTCCCCATTTCTTATCAAACACATATTTCACATTATCTCTCCCTTATTGAAAATATAAACAATGTGCATGGGAAAAGAGGTATCAATTAACTCTTAGAAAAGTTCCATAAACTATTACACTCTATGTATACCTGATCCATTCTCAGTTTAAAAAACAAGAGGGTTTTATCTTGAAAATTATGATGACCCTTATGAAATTCAATGATACTAAATGAAATGATAACTCACTATTTTCTTCAAGGACTTACCAATTTTATTCCATATTAAGACAAATGATAGATACCAATTTAAAAAATATATCAACCTAAAACCCCTATAACCACTTCAAAAAAACATTTTAAAAATATTCAAGTACATATAGAAGGATTTTACATCAGCCTTGGAACTTCTTCATCCTTCCATCTATGTCATTGGTAAAACTAATTTTCACCCTCTATGATTGAGAATCTAATTTTCTATATAAAGTATGAGAGATATATAATTAATACCTCTTTAATGAAATTTGTTTCAAGAACTTTCCAAAATATTCATGTTTGTATGAGAAAGATAATTGTAGTATCTTATTTATCATTATTTATCTCCCTCCACCTTAAGGTATACACTCCACAACATCTTCATGATGGTGAATCTCTTCCAGAATGTATTTCAAGATGTTCCAATAATATAATACACCAAAATGGAATTCATTATATGGTTTTAAAAATTTTAAAACTTCCATAACTTCACCAAGCATGATCTTCATTAATGCATACTCTTGATAACAGATAGATCACTCCAAGACAGAATCATCATCTTCGTGTTATATATTGTTAATAGAACATATTTCAAAATCATAAATAGTGATTATCTATAAGATTTTTATTTGAATAACAATTGAGAAACCATTCTAGGATGATGACTTCTTCAACTTCACAGTCATGAAATGATAGCACTCACTACTTCTTAGGTTCTCCGCCAGAGAAATTTCCTCAACATTAATTCCCTGTATTGTAAACACAAATACAATACAAAAAAAATAATTAAGGGAATAAGGTGGGTCTCCTTGATCCTAAATATGAACATAATTGTTTATCTTTTCTCAACCATGTTTCTCCATTACCTTCAGTCTTCATGATTCTACATCTAATTTTTATATCGGATTTAGCCTTTTGTTTCATGGATCGCATCACTTCTTCCATTTCATTCTCTAAGATACTTATTCTCCTTTTAGACATCAAATAATGTGCATCTCCAAATGTAATATTCATTCTCTCTAGAATTTCTTATTATAATGGAAATGTGTTAAACTACCTTTTGAAATATTTCTAGAATTATTAAATCTCTCACATAGAACATCTTTATCACAAGAGTTGTATTTTGTTAAAAACCCCTCAAAAAATTCATCTTCTTTATGTGGACGGTTCTTTTTACATTTTTCACTAGCCTCTGATTGTGTTTCTTCTATAGTTATTTATATCTCCAAATATATTATCCAAATCACAATAATGTCTTTATGTATGATAAAATATTTCATTGAGTATCCACATCGATTCTTATAAGTTCCTCTCTTCAAATATTCCTTTTATATGTTTCACTCCTCTTAGTCTTCCTATGCATGTTCAGAATCTGACTTTCATTTAACTTGATTTCCATATCTCTTTAACCTATATTATTAGACTACTAGGGAGAATTTTTTTTGTTGAATTCATCAAATTCTTCCCCAAGGATGACTCTTCTTTCTTCAAAAAAATCATTTTTTTCTTCCCTCTTTATTAGAATTTAATATGTACAGAGTTCATCATACATAATCGTTATAACTAAAACCACCTCCAATATCAAAGAAATTGTTAATTACATTAAATCCCTTTGATTTTGACATATATGTAGAGATTATTCCATATTCTTTAGTATTTTCCCCCTTCTCATATGATTCTTTTTTTCTTTAGAATTTTTGGGATTTAACCAGATATACAGTGAAAAATTATAAAACCTATTATTACACCAACATTAACCCACAAACCTGGATCTTTTTTTAACTTATATATGTTCTCCAGACTTTATAGTATAATGAGCATATAGGTTTTTGAACTTCTCCACCATTTATTGGTCTTTTATTAGGGAAACAACATCCAAACATATTCTTATACTCTCCATGAACATGTTTAAAAGGTATTCATTATTTCTCCACATCCATATTTTTATAAAATTTTTATATAAACCTAAACTTTTTTTAGTAAAATATTTATAAAAATTTTTAATAACATGTATGGATGGTACCTCTTTCTTTATAGTTGATTGATAGATATTATCTGGTGATATAGTTATCTTATTGGCATATGATGGAGTCCTTTTTCCAATAGAATCCTCCAAACAATATTATTTCTATAAGAAACATGCTTCAATGATAGTGAAGTCTCAACATGAGTTTTTTAAGATTGTCCAATTGATTTATAATTCAAGACATTCATATTGAGGTCATACTTTTTATCTTTAATAAATCCAATTTTTTCTTCATATTCCTTCTTCATCTTATCAATATCCACTTCAATTAATATTACCATTTCTTATTACAATGATTAAACCTCTTTTATTCTCTTAGATTTGGTATCCAACTGAGAATTATTGACATCAATTCTATTTTCATATTTTTTTTCCAATTCATGGATCTTATTCTCTAATTATCTAGTGTAATCATACATTTATAGTATTACATTGAGCCACTCTTCTTAAAATTTAGAGTATCTCACCATAATCTACTTATACTCATCTTCTTGAAAATAACTTGTTTTGAGAGCTCAATGCAAGTAAAGGATTATTATCTTAATTCTTTCTCCATGTTATCTATCCCACCTTCAAGTAGATTTAACTATTCAGGTTGAATTTCAAAAATATCAAAAATAAAAGATATTTTTTGTTGGGGAATATAATGAAACATAACTTTTAATTCTTTATAGAAAAATCTATTGACATATGGTCATTCTCACAAGATTATTCTTATTAAGGAGAGTATAAATAGTTATTTTTACATACATTAGGACCATATGAGTCCCTTGATCCATTTTTCATAGAAATGTTACCCCTCACCTTTTTGGTACATTGAAACACATGTTTTTCACCTTACATGTTAGATCTAACCTCCTTACATAGATCACTTAAAACTTCTTCAACTTTTGATAAGATGGGTACCTTCTTCATCTTTTTATTCTCCCTATTATTCCTATTCATAAAAGTGTATGTGGAAAATAAATTTTGATGTAAAAAAGAAATAACTTCTACAAAACTATACTTCATTATATTCTTAGGATGGAAACTTCAAAACTAAAAAAGAGAACAATTTCAAATTTATAATCCAATCATAGGTCAACCTACCTCAGATACCACTTTTGGGGACCAAAGAGGGATCTTTTTTTAATTTAGAGGTTGGGTTAATTAGTGTGTGTATAATTATACCTTTTACCATTTTATCCCATATACCT
This sequence comes from Viscum album, assembly GCA_963277665.1. Taxonomy (NCBI): domain Eukaryota; kingdom Viridiplantae; phylum Streptophyta; class Magnoliopsida; order Santalales; family Viscaceae; genus Viscum; species Viscum album. The sequence continues at coordinate 1,756,066,542 of OY728120.1, read as the reverse complement.
CTATCACATATTAACTAGTATTGATTGAGTTATTATCTCTCTCTCTCTCAATCCAGTTGTTACTATATCTTTCATCGCATCCAAACACACACACATAAGAGACACAATGATTTAAAGATTCTCCACTTAGTTTGAGAAGGCTTATCCTTGGTTTTATTTGGTAAAACCCATGGTCACACAACCCACTAGTAAAACCATATGAGTGTTTCACTATTTTCTCCAAATAGTTTACAGTGTGTATCCCACACACTTGTATGTGCATCCTACACTCTGGTACATCCCCTACACTTATAATTTAATGTATGGGTAACAATAATATATTCTAACTCCATTTTAGAATGTTTTCTTATTCCTGATGTGTTTCTCCATCTCCTTACCTTGTAGATTATCATGTCTATTATTCTTATTTGTATGTACAACACTACACACAACCTTTTCTTATCATCATAGTAGAAAAATGATATGATACTCATCCTTCTTATTTTATGTAGTTAGGTGTGTAAAAATATTCTCCTTTCTCAACTTATATTTATTATTATATATTCCCAAATATATATTCACATAACATTATTCTATTTTACCCTTCTTCCCTATTTCTTCTTTAGTACATAAAAAATTTCACTGGATCTCATAATTCTTATTTCTCTCTTTATAATTTATCTGAATGACAATAGTCAACTCTCTATTTTCTTCATCAATACCTAAAATATTTCCTTGAGAATCTATATCAAATCATCAATTCTCCTCTCTATGAATTACAACATAATTTTTATTCAACTATTTTAAATACATATATATAAATATATAAGATAATAATAACCATTGTTTCAATTTCCCCTTCACACATTCTTCTCTCCTCTATTCTCTTACAAGATAACTACATGTAACCCAAATTAGTTATTCTTACTTTTAATTTGGTCAGAATGAAACCTAAATTATAATATCTTTAATTCTACATATTATTTTATGAATAATTTACAATAATTAATATTTATAAATATGGAATTAATCATGATCTTTAAATCATGATTATATTCATTGAAGGCTCAGTTTAATTTCATCTGCATCATCTGAAAAAATTATTCCATAACTTCCTCATTTAAAAACTCCAAGGACTCAGGTATTAATCCTTTTATTTATCTACATGGTTTTTAATAACTACATCATTTCTTTAGTCATTAACTTTCCTTGACAAAAAATTTATCCGACATCAGCATGTATTCATTCATCAATAATTTGGAAACATAGAATTTCTTATGTAGCAGGAATCACCTATATTGCCAATTTAGCTACATGAGTTGTCTTCCTGGCCATTGGACTACATGGATTACCTTCATGACCATTCATCTAGGTAATTAACCTATGTGACTATTTGAAAATATGGATCTCATACATGAACATTTAGATATTTATATCACCTACATGACCATTCAGATATAAGGATCACTCACACGACCATTTAGCTACGTGTTCTAGTCATGTATCAAAATTCTAATTCATAGGATTGGATACATTACTTACTAGTATTCATACATTTATACAACATTTTGTGTGGAATTCATAGTATATTCCTTTGATGAGAATAACATATATATCACTATCTTTGTTTATCTCATTTTTTATTTTATAAATAGTAGTAATACAACAAGTATGGGTCATTATTTCACATAGGCTACATTGTGATGTGTTCTTCAACATAGTAGTCTATTCTTAATACCCTTACATGATCTATGAGAGTAATTGGTACCCTTACATGAATATAGTGGGTTACCCTTACATGAGTATAGGAAATTTCATCTTACAGTTATGCAATTTCTTCTCTTAAAATCTTCTTCTTTATCCATGTTTTTTATGTCTCTTTATGAAACAAGTGTGAAACTCCATCACACTTAATCTTCTAATAAATGTGTCAAATAATCATCATAATACTTTGGATCATATTCTTATTTAAAACATCCACATCATCCATGTATATGTTTAATTATCTAAAAAAACATCGATGGAGATCCTTAAAAAATAATCTTCCATGAATATTTGATATGTATAAAACAACTTCCTGGGATCTCTTCTCTTTGAATAAGCTTCATGAGCATATGGATATATTCTTTGAAAATAAATAAAAATTCCACAAAGTGGAATAAAAAATGATTTAACACCACCACCTACCATTAAAAAAATTCTAATATTACCACATATTGGAACCAAACCCTACCACCATTAAATAAAACGCCCTAGAAAATGGTCATGCATAGTCTGGAGTTTACTTTCTTACATTCATTGATTCCACCATTTTCCAAATTATCATATTAGAAATTTACATTCATTAATTAACCCATTTTAATGACATATTTAATGATAAAAATCTCTACCCATCCCCCTCATGTGACTCATTTAAAGCCCATATCATTCATTAACATCCATAACATTAATTCAATTACTACATAGTAATTTTGACCCACATTTTCAATTCTTCCCCATATTACATAACTAAATTTTAATTATAATCCCATTGTTTATTTATTCTAGTCACATTCCACACAATCAGGCATCTAAAAAACATTCACATCATTTATCACAAACACAACTAAATAGAAAAAATAAAGAAATATATTTCTTGGAATCCATATTACATGGTCTAACAACAACTTTTTTCAAGTAGCGATTATTCAAAAAATTCATGTAATTATTGGATTTGAGTATTATGTAATTAGGCGATGTTATTATAACATTAAAACATAATAATATTTTATCAAAACCAATATTTAAAAAAGCAAACATGTATAAATTTATTGTAAATCAATTCAAAACCATAAAGAGCAGCTCATCTCAATTAACAAACATGGAGAAAAACTGTTCAAATTAAGAAGACTTACCTATATAAAAAATACCAAGTTTAACATGTCAAATTTTCACCATAAAATTTATTTTTATTTTATAACAATATTTATCTTTATTAATTATTCCATTTAATTTATATTATTAGAAGTAGTGACAAAACAATAAAATATCACATAAATATAAATAAATCACATGTCAAGCACTTCATTTTTCATTATTCTTCATTGTAATTTATTTCACATTCCTTAAGTTGGTTCATGTTAATCACTTGTTCGAAAATCATGATAAACTCAAAATTTACACAAAAATAAGATAGGGGTATTGAATATCCTTCCTATTCAAGGTTCTTCACAATTAACTATTGAAAATATATAGAAGGGAGGGAATGAATAATCAACATGGAATGTGAAGAAGGGATCAAACTATTCTTAGAGGTCTAATAGATCTTGAATGGATTTTCTTTGACTATCCAAAATAAAAGGGGATATGAAGAATATTATAATGAGGGAAAAGAATTTGGTTTTTACAAAAACAAATGGACTATAGTATATCTCGAGGATATTTCAATAAGCTTCATCAGACTCTATTTAATTCAAGTTAATTTTATTTATATTTTAATAAACCTTGCATGATCCAATTATATATCCTATAAATTAAGAATTCAAATATTTAATTAAAATATTTCATATAAAATTGAAAACCATGATTTTCATTTATTATTTAAATTTATTTTCATTTAAAAACATTTTACGATGGATATGGGAAGAAAACATGGAAAAACTAGAATAAAAAATATACCCTTATGTGAGAAGGGTGCCCTGTGTATGGGTAGATTCAAATTTCCCTTGGGAGGATCAGTTTGGATGACCCCTATATAATAATTGATCTACCTATACCCAAGAAAGTGACTACCCATAAATGACTCAATAAAATTAGTTCTAACTTTATATAGACAATGAAAAATCATTCTTACCATTATTCCAGATGAATATCACCCTTATAAAAGATTTGAAATATATTCTTGTAGGTGGAATAAAACAAATAATACCCATATGAAAATAAACAAAATCCCCTTACATGAAATTCCTCTCACCCTTATTCAAATACCTACACTCATGTGAGAACAAATTATCCTTGATCACCACCATGGCCTCCTCCATGTCATAGGGATAAATCCTTTTCTATTTTCACCTACTACTTCAAAGATAATGATGTAAAGGAACCCAAATAGCAATTTTAACCTCACTCGCATGATTAAACCCCCCATTCCCTCATACACCAAAATGAAAAATCCCATGGGTGTTTCCCTTTCTCATCATACATAAGTGGGTTCCCTAGTAAAAATGCCTTATTTAATGACTTATATAGCTTTTTCACTCCCTGCAGTACACTAGTACCGCACAAACACACCAAAATGCTCACCCCTTTTTAAAACACATGTCCAAATATCATTTCCCCATGTTTATAGCTCTAAGTCACTTGGAATATCTATAACCATCCCCACTACTACGATGTAGTGATCCATAGGATAGAAAAACTATTCTCTAGCCTCTTGAATGCCTTTGAATTCCCATAAATACAATGAAACATACAAAATGGTCTAAGCCTTTATAGAAACTAAGAATCTATTCTGAAAATATAATATAGTAACTAGTTGGAACATTTATTTTCATGTTTAAAATTTTTATGTAGTTTCTGTTAAGTGAAAATTTTATTTTTGAACTTCATTATAACCCCATTAAATAATCTCTATATTTTATGAATCATAAAATATTTTTGAACCAAAAAGATAAACTTCTATCCCTCACCTTAGAATTCAAATATGGGAAAAAATTTCAGTTTTAAGTGTGGGGGTGGGGTCCTAAATTGATCTAATTTTTATTTAGATGAATACAAATCATAAATCCTTTATTATAAAAAAATGGTTATTTGTAGCATCAATTTTCATTCTCAATGGTTGATGTTTTTTTTTCAGAGGCTATTTTTCCACTTTTGGGTGACTAATCATCATTATTAAAACATTGATTCAACAGTGTAACATATTTTCTACCGCCTCTTGAAAAATCATTTTTTTATGAAATTTTATAATAATATTTATAATTTTAATTGTATTTTAACTTTTTGGATGGATTGAAACTAATAAAATTTACATTCAACTAGGATATAAATTCACTCCAAGTTCTAGGTTGAGCTTTTTATTCTTTAAGACACAACTTTGAGATGGGTTAATTGTGATTATTTAAAATTATGAAACTCACTCATCGTTTCAGTTTGGTATAATTATTTTCATGTTAAAATATGTGAGTTTATTCTCCATGGAAAAAATGATAAATTTTAAGGCATAATTAAATGAGAAGATAATTTATATTTAAAACTTTTTAAATTTTTAGATTTGGTCACCTTAATAAAATTTGAACCCAATTTCCAGGTGAACAATTTCTTATGAGAATAAAAATCATCCTTTTTTACTATAAAGAGTCTATGGAGAAAGTAAAATTTAAAATAACATATTTATTGGAATTTAAAATCACTCATATTTAAGATTCAATTTCATCCATTAAATATTTTTAATTGATTTATTAAGGATAATAAATGGTTTATGTGTGGGGTAATCTTATGTGGATTTATTTTAATACCTGTTTTACACATCCCCTTGATGAAAAAATTGTGTGTTTGATGTTGAGATGTACATTAATTGATAATGTTTTAAATTTTTCTATATTTTTTCAAGTTTGGAATTCCTTGTATATTTTTATGAAAATAATGATTTAGGGGTGTAATGGATTAAATTATCCTTCAATTAAATTTTCATATAACATAAGAAAAAAAAAATAATTATGGTTAGTTTTAAATTAAAATATTAATTTTTTTTGTTTTTGGGGATTTGAATTAATATTTATAAACATTTATGATTTTATAATAAATTACATATTGTTGAATAAATTTTAATTTTTATCTTCAATGTTTGTAAATTCATTAAATATTAGAAAATACCCATATTTCTGACTGAACATCATAATTTTCATATGATTTTCCAAATTTTCATAATAATTTATAACTGTGTCATACTTAAAAAGTTATTTCATATGAATTTTCCATCTCATTTATGAATTTCTTGATTCAAATTTCATTTTTATTTTTCTTTTTTGTTACATTTAAATTGTAATCCCTTAATAATTCATTTTGTGGAAGATATTTTCAAAATTGTTTTCAATGTCCCAAAATAATAATAATTCAATACAATTTTAATAAGACTTTTCAGGGGAAGTTCTATATGTCTGGGTTGGGAAATTTTTTAAGACATTAATTTGATTTTGAAATTTTTTAAAGACTATTTTTAATCTCATATGATTTTTGGTTTCCTCCTAATATTTTTAAACTACTTCATAAAACTTCACATCCCATAGTTTGAAACTGATCTAATCTATGAGAAGGTGTCTAAGTTGTTTCTTATGGTATGAACAAGCTTCACTATTCAATGAAGAAGATATGACCAAGTTAGAAGAAATCTCTATCCTGACACACCTAATTAAATACTCTTATCATGCGTGAGCCTTATAAGTTTTACCCATGTAGAACAAATGAATATGATAAGCGTGGTCAATTAGATAAGAGTTGGTCAAAGAGGACAACCCGACCTTAACTCGAATATAAACTAGTATTTGGAAAATGATAGAAGGTTATTCAAAGCTGAAAACTAACTCCAAGCTCTCTACTCTGGTGTACTGAGGATAATGGATCGAAACAAGCTCAATACTTATTCAATGAATACTACCTTCTAATTATATTTGTTAAATAAAGGACTTAAGTATATATCTGATGAACTATAGAATATTGCATATATTGTATCAATAAATGATCCAATGTTGAGCTAATGATAATATTTCTCCAACATAATAATTATTATTCATGAACTAAAAATGTTAAACTGATGTCAATCCTTGGGAGAAAATGTTTCTCTATAATTTTGTTTATTATAGGTGAAAAGTAAATAAGAAGAATGTTGTTTGAGTTCTATGATTTATATTGTTGTGGGAATGGTGATCAAAACGCATTTAGTTTTTCAAAAATTTATTGACTGAACACAATATAACTATATTGTTTGGTGTTGATTTTTCCAGAATATTCTTTGATGGTGCATGTTTGAGGTCTGAAAATTATGTAATGTCACATGATCTATGCTTCACTGGAGTTTCCACCACTCCTACATATGATTTGTTATTGTTGGTCGGAGTGGACACTCAAGAGGGGGGTGAATTGAGTTCAAATTAGAATTTCTGTTAAAATATGGTCTAGTTAAAATCCCCCGATTTATAAAATAAGTTAAACTGTAGTGAATTTATACAGATTGTAAATGTTCACTTAGCTTCTCAAAGATTGATTAGATCTCAGTTAGTTTAACCACAATATCAAACTAACTTTTGAAACTAATATACTCATTTACAATAAGTGTAAACACTTTCTAATTTAACTATCAAAGTAGCTTCAAAATAATTTTGTATTTTAAAGTAATAGCAGCAGAATAAATATGATATATGTAGTATACATTAAACTTAAATAAAATATGCATATTATATATAACAAGTGGTTCAGTCTCAAGCCGAGACTTAGTCCTCTCAAATATATATATAAATTTGATCCACACCCTGGATCGGGGTTATCAACAGTTTTACAAAACTGTCCAGGTACAAGACCTCTACCACTGTTATTTGTGGGAAACAAAACAATAGCAACCAGCTGTCCAGGTCACACATGACCTCTACCACTGTTGTACGTGGGAAACAAACACAACAACAAACCAGCTGTCCAGGTCACACATGACCTCTACCACTATCCTAGTGGGAAATAAAAGATGTAAGAGTTTGAGTGAGGATTTACAGATCCTCCAGTTAAAGTACAGGAGACAGTGTGTGTGTAAAATACAGCAGATGAAACACACTTCTCAAAAAGTAAATAATAAATCATAGAGGAAAAGATGTAGAGTTTAGAATGGCTCTAGTGATTTCAGTGAAGCTCTGGAATCCTTTGGATTGATCAGAATTTATTCTGAGTCCTCTTCTGGTTTTTGTCTGGAAAACAGAGTGTCGTAGTTCATCTTGTCTTCTTAAGAAGTGAGAAGGATGTCTTGATTTGTCGTGTGTTATTCAGCAGTATTGGATTTCACTCATGAGAGTTCTTTGAAGGTCTTGCAATCTCCTTCTTGTTTAGCACAATGCACTCAGGTGTACGTAAGTTCTTCATGTTTTATATTCACGTTGTTGTAGTTACATTCTTTTTGTGTACTGCAACTCAGTCTTTCTTATATTCCACACGAGTTCTGGCAGTAGGAATGATTACCTTTTCATAGGTACGAGATATGGTTTCCTGACATGCCAACAACTATCATTAAATAACATTAATTGCATTAAAAACAACAAATATGACCATTAGCATTATTTAAAATAATATTGACAAAAGCTTGAGAAACGGTGTCACAGTGATCATGGAAACGGTGTCTTCTTCACGGTGTCTGATCATGGTGTCTGGTCATGGTGAGTGGTCACGGTGTCTGGTCACAGTGAGTGGTCACGGTGTCTGGTCACGGTGAGTGGTCATGATGATTCCTTCACGGTGTCTGGGTCATGGTGAGTCCTTCACGGTGTCTGGGTCACGGTGAGTCCTTCACGGTGTCTGCATACTTAGACAAATATCTGTATTTGGACTAAGACAGTGATATGCAGAATATGGGTTAAGGTTAATCATTAGAGATAATATATGAGAGAATTGTGATCATGCATAAGACTTTGTAAAGAGTAATTAACATCCATAAGATTTTTTATTATAAAAACATGATGTGCACATAAGATCAAGATTAATTAACAGTAATGAGATTTGTGACCATTAAAACATGATTAACACATGAGGAGTCCAACAATATCCCCCTTTTTTATGATCACAAATCATATATATATAGGAAGAATATAAAAGACTGGTAATATTAAAGACACTAACATAGAAAAAACATTATAGAACAGATACTTGTAGTTTTTCTCCCCCATTTATACTATTATATAACTGATACCTGTAGGTTTTCTCCCCCTTTTGGGATTATCAAAAAGTAGAGAAAAGGAAATTAAACTCGTCAGTTGTCAATAAACAAAGGATTCCGAATACAAAGTACATGAGAAGTAAAAACTGTAAACAAGAAATGACATCCCATTAAAAAGAAAAACAGTCGCTAGACTCTTTAGGGATCCATTTTTTCCTTGCCTTTATCAGCAGCAGGAGCTGGTGCTGAAGTAGAAGAAGGCATAGATGTGGTAGACAATGAGGGTAAGGGTAGACCTTCAAACACATATAGAGCCAAAGTAGGAGCAGTAGAAGATCTAGGCATAGGTTGGTCAAGAATGACTAGCTGGATCTGAGAAAGGGCTTGGCTAACTGTCATGGAAGTTGATGCTAAGAAAGGTAGTCCAAGACTAAGGGGTGAAGCAGCTGGAGAAACTATAGTAGTACTCTGCACATAAAGATACGAATTTAAAAGATTGATGAAATCAGTAATGATTTCACCACCATACTGCATATCCTTTTCAAAATCATCCTTATTCTCCAGAAATCTGTCCAACAAACTGGTGAACTCGGAAAGTTTCTGAACAGGAGCTTTAAAAGCTTGAGTCATCGGAGGTATTCTCAGATTTTCCACAAGATATCTAAAGTGATCTGTCATGTCACTTTTATAGAAAATCTGGGAAAGATACAAATCTATTTTCTTGGAGATCTCTTTTTGAGCATCATTGGCTATCTTAGAATGAATCCTAACCAAGTCCAATGCTTTATCACTATTCTTAATTACTTCTGACAAAGAAGATAGATCCAAGCCACCGAAGGCATTATGAAATTCTTCCTTAATTATGGATCTCAGCATAGAATCATCCAAATAATGTGTGGAGGTCTGACCAGAAGCAGGTGAAGCCTTGACGACTTCAGTAAGAACTCTGAGCTATTTCAGAACTTTTTGCAGACATCCAGTGTATTCATCTGTAAGCTTATTCAGAGTTTCCACAAGCTCTCTCATGCATTCCAGCATCTTGGTGTGCCTTTTTCCAATATTTTCATCAAAAGAAAGTCGGTAAGGATGAGCTTGAGACACAATCTCCCTAGCAAGGAGGGAATCAGAAGACTCAGGAGAAACAAAAATAGGTGCAGGGGAAGAAACAGGAGCAGGCTCTGATCTCAAAGATAACTCATTCTGCAGACTTGCTACCATACTTTTCAGATTTGCAACATCAGCACTTAGCAACTTATTCTCTACTCGGAATTCTTTAATTTCTCGAATCATCCTTGGTTGAATATGCAAGATAATATTTTCCAAGAGAATTGATGCATCTTCTTGACATAATTGAGTCACTGGGCGAGGTTGAGTGGTGACAATTTTCTCAAATCCATCTAACAAAGTCTCGCCAAAAACTTTCAGATCATTTTTGGTTACAATGGAGTGAAGATCCGATAAAGATACAGGTAAAGTTAGAGGTTCAGATTCTGGTTGAGGGTCAGAGTCATCTTCAGACTCTGATTCTGATCCAGATTGAGGTTGGGGCTCTGGTTGTGGTTCTGAATGGGATAAGGACTTCAGTTGAAATAGAGAAGAAAGATCCATTCCCGTTGTAGTCACTTGATGTGACTCATTCACATCATAAAAGCTTGGGAACTCATACCGAGAGTGCACAGAGAAAGGGACAGAAGGTTGAGAAGCTTCAGCAGATCCAACTTACACAATATCAAGATCTCGATTTTCCTCCCCCTCAACATGTGCTTCCCTTTCAGATCCTTGAGGTATAGGAACATGGACAAGATCCACAGGATCATCCCTAATCTCTTCAGAAAACTCTTGCCTTGCCAACTGAAAGGCAATTTCCATTCTTTCTTCAGCAGATGGAATAATCTCAGGAACCGATTGTTCCACTGGATAAGCTTCCAAACATGCTTCTTTCTCAACAGAAAGACTCTCTTCAATAAAATCTACCTCAATGGTTGCTTGCTGTTCTGAAGAAAGAAAAACCGATTTCCTTACAGCATTAGGATGAGCCTCTTCCTCATGAAGAACAACTGAAGGATCCTTATTCCTTTCCTTTTCAACAACAACTTCCTCTCCTTGAGATATTTCAGCAGGGATAACAGCAGGGATAACAGCAGGGATAACAACCCTTTCCTCTTCAACAGGAACTGTTTCCATTGGAGGTATTACAGATTCTTCTCTAAGTGGAACTTCAGCTATTACTTCTTCTTGTTCTTCTTCTTCTGAATACTCAGCCACTTGATCTGGTTCCTAACCTGGATCAGCTAGGTTCTTAGGCCTTCTTGGATATTCAACAAGATTAAAATTTTTATACAGTTGATCACTATCCCCAACCCATTTCTTTTTCCAAGGATTCCAGCTAATCTTCATCCTTTTGATGATAGGCATGGATAGGTAGAAATCAAGTTCCTCTAATTTTTCTTCATTCGGTCCAACAATCCCTTTTGCAGCTAACATGGTTGAAATCATCCTTGAATAAAACAGGGAGGTGGATTTGGAAGTTACTTTGATCATCTCACAGATATGGTTGATAACATACTTACACAGATTGATCTTATGGCCATTCTTCAACAGGTGAATCAGGAACACATCCTAATACTTCATCATAGCAAAATATCATTTTCTTGGACTAACCAAATTCTGAATGAACTTGAATAGAAGTCTTGTCTCCCCATCCAGTTCAGCAGCTATGGCCCTTCGCTTGGTGCCATTTCTAGTTAGATTTTCCAAAGCGGTTTCCAGGTCAAAGATGTTGGTTGTTAGAGGAGGGTCTCTCTGGTAATCTTCACACACTCCTTCATGTGGAATTCTTAGTTATGCATCCCACATCCTTGAAGAGAAAGATCACTTCTGACCATCGATCCAGCTGGTCACCAAAAATCTTTCTCCAAAATCAAAAGAGAACTTCACATACTGATAGAATTGAGATACAAGCCTCGGGTAAATCGGTCTATTCTGTCCAGTGAACCATTCAAGCCATCCTTGTTCTTTTAAAACTTTCAAAACTAACGATCTGCTAGACAGAAACCATTCAGGGAAAACCTCTTTTTCAGGTACAACAGTGTGGCTTACCAGGTTTGGGTTTAGAGGTCCTTCGGGAGCTATCCTCGGTATCCTCTTTTGTTTCTTAGAGCGGCGCTTCTCAGACGAGGGTGAATATGGACGCTTCATCCTTGGAATTCAGTAAAGGTTCGGGCGAGATGGAAGAGAAGGTACAGGAGAGAATTCGGGTAAGGAATCGAATGAAACCCTTAAGTTTTATCATTTGGGAATTTCAAACGTCATAAAAACACAAAAGCGGGAAATCAAATAGCGGTGAAATAAAAATTACCGGGATACGGGTTTAATAAAAAAATAAAAAATAAACATAATTCTCACGGTGAGACCGTGAGTAGGTATTACAGTGAGATAGAAAACTATTCATCATGGTGAGACAGTTTATAGTCATCACGGTGAGACAGTGAGCATTTTATATAGTCACGGTGAGACAGTGAGTTGTCAGACTGTGAGCATAAAACAGTAACTTTGAAACAGTAAGTATGAAACCGTAAGATAAAGTACAGTAAAGTATTAAACATTAAGATCAGTAAGATATTCATTTATGATTAATCATACCAAGATCAGGTATGATGTAGTCTAATCTTTCAAAATTTAATGGTTTAGTGAATATATCAGCAAGTTGATATTCAGTACCAATGAATTCCAAAGTGATATCACCTTTTTGATAGTGATCCCTCAAAAAGTGATGTCTTACATCAATATGTTTTGTCCTAGAATGAGAAACAGGATTCTTAGAAATATTAATAGCACTTGTGTTGTCACAATTTATTGAGACATGTCTGAATTGATATCAATAGTCTAGTAATGTGTGTTTCATCCACAAAATTTGTGCACAACAACTTCCTGCAGCTATGTATTCAGCTTCTAAAGTTGACAATGCAACAAAATTTTGTTTCTTACTACACCATGATACTAGTGACTTGCCTAAAAGATGACATGTTCTAGAGGTGATTTTTCTATCTAGCTTACATCCAACAAAGTCAGCATCAGAATAACTAACTAGTTCAAATGATTGTCCTTTGGGATAGAACAATCCTAAATTGGGAGTATGCTTGAGGTATTTGAAAATTATTTTTACAACATTTAAATGTGACTATTTAGGGTTTTCTTGAAAATAAGCACACATACACACACCAAACAAAATATCAGGATGACTAGTAGTCAGGTAGAGTAGACTTCCAATCATTCCTCTATAAGTGGTTTGACCAACAGATTTACCATTTTCACCAAGATCCATCTTACGGGTGGTACTCATGGGAGTGTCACTACTTTTTGTGCTATCCAATCCAAAACATTTTAAAAGATCTCTAGTATATTTACTTTGAGTTAAAATAATTCCATCATCATTTTAAAACATTTAAAAACCAAGAAAGAATTTAAGTTCACCCATTAAACTCATTTCAAATTCATTTTGCATCACTTTAGAAAAATCAGTACATAAAGAATTTTTAGAAGATCCAAAGATAATATCATCAACATAAATTTGTACTACTAAAACATCTTTTGAAATTCTTTTTATAAAAAGAGTAAGATCAGCTATTCCTTTTGTAAAACCTTTAGAAATTAGAAAAGTACTTAATCTATCATACCAAGCTCTTGGAGCTTGTTTAAACCATATAAAGCTTTTGATAGTTTGAAAATATGATTTGGAAAATGAGGGTTTGAAAAACCAGGTGGTTGTTCAAAAAAAAACATCCTCAGCAATATATCCATTTAAGAATGCACTCTTGACATCCATTGGTATATTTTGAAATTTAGATGTGTAGCATAAGCAAGTAAAATCCTAATAGCTTATAATCTGGCTACTGGAGCAAAAGTCTCCTCATAGTCAATACCTTCTTCTTGACTATAGCCTTGTGTAACTAGTCTATCATTATTTCTAACTATGTTTCTGGATTCATCTACTTTATTTCTAAACACCCATTTTGTGCCTATTGTGAAAGTGTCCTTAGGTCTTTCAACAAGATTCCAAAATTTATTTCTTTCAAACTGATTGAGTTCTTCTTGCATAGAAATTACATAAAAATTCATCATTAATAGCATCATCAATGTTTTTAGGTTCAAGCTGTGACAAGAAGGCTTGATGTTCAACCTGATTTCTAAGAGAATCTCTAGTCTGTGTCCCTCTATCAAGATTTCCTACAACAGCATCTAAAGGATGATTCTTTAGAATTCTAGTTGATCTAGTAAAGGTAGGACTAGAAATTTCAGGTTCATCAACAGGTTGGGAATCAACAGAAGCAGGTTCTGGAAAATTTCCAGAACTCGTTGTCTTTATAGCAGGTTCATTTGATTCATCATTAAGGTTCAGAACAGATAAATCTTCGTCAAGATTTTCAAGAGAGATTTTAGGCTCATGTGGATCAGTTTCATCAAACTTGATGTGAACGGATTCTTCCACACACTTGGTTCTCTTATTAAAAAATCTATAGGCTTTACTAGAAATAGAGTAACCTAGGAAAATTCCTTCATCACTCTTGGATGCAAACTTATCAAGATTATCTTTAGTATTAATAATAAAGACTTTTCAACCAAAAACCCTGAAGTAGTTAACCTTAGGTTTCCTATGGTTCCACAACTCATAAGGGGTCCTCTTAAGAACATGTCTGATTAAGACTCTATTGATAATATAACAAGCTGTATTTACAGCTTCAACCCAAAAATAAACAGGTAGGTCATATTCATTAAGCATAGTCCTAGCAATTTCTTGCATGGTTCTATTCCTTCATTCTACTACACCATTCTATTGTGGTGTCCTAGGGGAAGATAAATTGTGACTATATCCATTGTGTGAGCTATAGGATTCAAATTCATGATTCTCAAACTCACGACCATGATCACTTATCAATGTTTTAATCTTAAGTCCACTAAGGTTCTCTACAGATTTGGAGTATTTAACAATGTAAGAACAAGCTTCACTTTTGTGAGCTATAAAATATACCCATGTATATCTAGAAATGTAATCTACAAGAACATAGACATAGTGCTTCCCATTTAAACTAGAAACTCTAGAAGGTCCAAATAAATCCATGTGAACCAACTCAAGAGGTTGAGAAGTTGAAACTTCTTTCTTTGATTTAAAAGAAACTTTATGTTGCTTTCCCTTTTGGCAGGGATTAAAAACTTTGTCTGCTGGAAATTCAAGTTTGGGTAGGTCTCTAACTAAGTACTTCCTAGCAAGTTTTCTAAGTGAATGCACATTGCAGTGTCATAATCTTTTGTGCTAAATCCAAGACTCTTTATGAAAATCATTTAAACAAGTAATATTCTGCTTAGCTAAAGAATTTAAATCAACAGCATAAACATTTTCATTTCTTAAAGAAGAAAACACTAAAACATTTTTAGAATTAAAAACATTGCAAGAATAATTTTCAAATTTAACATAAAAACCATCATCACATAACTGAGAAATACTTAAAAAATTGTATTTAAGTCCATCAATGAATAAAACTTTAGAAATTAATACTGAGTCAGTGTTACCAATATGGCCTAAGCCGATGATTTTCCCTTTATAATTATCACCAAAAGTGACAAAACCTCCATCAATTCTGAATAATATTTTAATGCATGAGAAGTCTCCAGACATATGTCTTGAAAATCCACTCTCCAAGTACCAAGTCTTCCTACAGGAGCTCTTTAAACAGGTTTACTACAAAACAAATTTAGATAGGAAATGATTTTGGTACCTAGATCTTCTTGGGTCCAGACAGGTTAGCAATCAATGCTTTTCGTACCCAAATTTGTCTTATGGGTCTCATAAAATTTTTAGAATCAACAAATTTTGAATGATAAACTTTATTAGATCCATAAATATGAATATAACTAGTTGAATCATATAAATGTCCAGAACTAGCTACATTCTGTCCAGATTTAGGAATAAATCTATTCTCAGTAAACTGTCTCTGTCTAGGTTTGTAGCCTATTCCAGTAGTGTATTTTGGTGAAACTTGCTTTCCTAGAATTTGAGTTAGTGTATCCTTTCCATTTGTGAATTTCTATAAATCCTTTCTGAGTTTCTCATTAGACATTTCCAGTTCAGTGTTCTCCTTTAACAGTTGAGCATTTTTCTCTTTTTCAATAGTAGGTTCAGTTTTACAAGTAGTAGTGAGAGCATGCTGTTTCTTTAATGATTTGTATTTATCCTTAAGTTCATTGCATGTCTCTTCTAGCATATTACAATATTCAAACAATTCCTCACTAGTCATGTTTTCAGAGTCAGAATCAGATTATGCACTATCTTTAGAATAATAAGAATTTAAAGTAGGAGTATCTAGGGTTACCTCAGATGTGTTTGTCATAAAGCACATGTTTGCCTTATTTATGGTTTCAGTCTTAGAAGCTTCAGATTCACTGGAGCTATCCTCAGAAGCACTCCAAGTAGCCTTCATAGCCTTTTTGTACTTACTGTCCTTGTAATCATATTTCTTCTTGAATTTGAGATTTGGGCAGTCTGCTTTAATATGTCCTTTTCTTTTGCACTCATAATAGGCAACTTCATCACTTTTATCTGGCTTTTTCCAATCCTTCTTCCAATGTCCCTTATTGTCATACTTTCCTTTGTAATTTGATTTTCTGAAGAATTTCTTCTTCCTATAGAATTTCTTAAACCCTCTGGCTATCTGAGCCATTTCAGCATCACTATCAGATTCTGAGTTTTCACTGGTTGAACTGTCAGTAGGTAGTTGAGATTTATCTTTTTCCTTGCTCTTTGAATAAGTAGTCTTGAAAGCCACTGATTTCCTCTTAGGTTCATCATCTTCTTCTTTATTCACCTTGAGTTCTTCCTCATACAACATAAAATTACCAATTAGTTCCTTGACTGGTAGTTCACCAATATCACACGATTCTCTAATTGAGACATAAGTTCCTCTCCATCGTTCAGGTAGACATCTCATAATTCTCATAATTTGTTCCTTTGATGGAACATCCTTTTCCAGTGAGGTCATTGTGTTGACAATTTCGTTGAACCTAAGATACATGTCAGAAATGGGTTCATCAGGCTTCATCTTAAAATTATCATACTTAATAGTATAAGTGTTCAATCTCATTTCCTTAACATTATATGTTCCTTCATGAGAAACGGCTAAGGTATCCCAAATTTCATAAGCAGTTTTACAGGCAGATATTCTATTAAATTCTTCATCTCCTAAAGCACAATACAGAGCATTCATAGCTTTACAAATATTATTGTAAGCTGTTTTAGTAGCTTCATTCCAAGTAGATCTAACAGCAGTAGGAATTTTATATTCTGATTCTATATCAGTCCAAATATCAAAACCCATGCTCTCTAAATGAATTTTCATCTTGATTTTCCACTGAGCATAATTATTTCCATTGAAAAATGGTGGTCTATTGGTAGCAAAACCTTCAAGTCTATTATCCATGATAGCTTACTTAAAGAAAACAATTTAAAGAGATAAAAATTTAGAAATAACAGAAATTTTAAGAACTTTAAAATACAACTAAAATCACAGTTGAAAAACAGAGTATGTCAGAAAATACGTTAAACCCCTCTGATACCAAATGTTGGTCGGAGTGGACACTCAAGAGGGGGGTGAATTGAGTTCCAATTAAAATTTCTGTTAAAATATTGTCTAGTTAAAATCCCCCGATTTATAAAATAAGTTAAACTATTGTGAATTTATATAGATTGTAAATGTTCATTTAGCTTCTCAAATATTGATTAGATATCAGTTAGTTTAACCACAAGATCAAACTAAATTTTAAAACTAATCTACTGATTTACAATAAGTGTAAACACTTGCTAATTTAACTATCAAAGTAGCTTCAAAATAATTTTGTATTTTAAAGTAATAGCAGCGGAATAAATATGATACATGTCATATACATTAAACTTAAATAAAAGATGCACAACAGATATAACAAGAGGTTCAGTCTCAAGACGAGACTTAGTCCTCTAAAATATATATATAAATTTGATCCACACCCTGGATCAGGGTTAACAACAGTTTTAAAAAACTATCCAAGTCCAAGACCTCTACCACTGTTATTCGTGGGAAACAAAACAACAACAATCCGCTGTCCAGGTCACACACGACCTCTACCACTGTTGTAAGTGGGAAACAAAAACAACAGCAAACCAGCTGTCCAGGTCACACACGACCTCTACCACTATCCCAGTGGGAAATAAAAGATGTAAGAGTTTGAGTGAGGATTTACAGATCCTCCAGTTAAAGTACAGTAGATAGTGTGTGTGTAAAATACAGCAGATGACACACACTACTTGAAAAGTAAATAATAAATCATAGAGACAAAGATGTAGAGTTTAGAATGGCTCTAGTGATTGCTGTGCAGCTCTAAACTCCTTTGGATTGATCAGAATTGGTTCTGAGTCCTCTTCTGGTTTTTTTCTGGAAAACAGAGTGTTGTAGTTCAGCTTGTCTTCTTCAGAAGTGAGAAGGATGTCTTGATTCGTCGTGTGTTCTTCAGCAGTATTGGATTTCACTCATGATAGTTCTTTTAAGGTCTTGCAATCTCCTTCTTATTCAGCACAATGCACTCGGGTGTACGTAAGTTCTTCGTGTTGTATATTCACATTGTTGTAGTTATGTTCTTTTTGTGTACTGTATCTCAGTCTTTCTTATATTCCACACGAGTTCTGGCAGTAGGAATGATTCCCTTTTCATAGGTACGAGATATGGTTTCCTGACATGCCAACAACTATCATTAAATAATATTAATTTCATTAAAAACAACAAATATGACCGTTAACATTATTTAAAATAATATTGACAAAAGCTTAAGAAACGGTGTCACAGTGATCATGGAAACAGTGTCTTCTTCACGGTGTCTGATCAGGGTGTCTGGTCATGGTGAGTGGTCACAGTGTCTGGTCACGGTGAGTGGTCACGGTGTCTGGTCACGGTGAGTGGTCACAGTGAGTCCTTCACGGTGTCTGGGTCACGGTGAGTCCTTCATGGTGTCTGGGTCACGGTGAGTCCTTCACGGTGTCTGCATACTTAGACAAATATCTGTATTTGGACTAAGACAGTGATATGCAGAATATGGGTTAAGGTTAATCATTAGAGATAATATATGAGAGAATTGTGAACATGCATAAGACTTTATAAAGAGTAATTAGCATCCATAAGATTTTTTATTATAAAAACATGATGTGCACTGAAGATCATGATTAATAAACAGTAATGAGATTTGTGATCATTAAAACATGATTAACACATGAAGAGTCCAAAAATCTCCCCCTTTTTGATGATCACAAATCATATATAGGCAGAATATAAAAGACAGGTAATATTAAAGATACTAACATAGCAAAAACATTATAGAATAGATACTTGTAGTTTTTCTCCCCCATTTATACTATTATAGAACTGATACCTATAGGTTTTCTCCCCCTTTTGGGATTATCAAAAAGTAGAGAAAAGGAAATGAAACTCGACAGTTGTCATTAAACAAAGGATTCAGAATACAAAGTACATGAGAAGTAAAAACTGTAAACAAGAAATGACATCTCATAAAAAAGAAAAACAATCGCTAGACTCTTTAGGGATCCATTTTTTTCCTTGCCTTTATCAGCAGCAGGAGCTGGTGCTGAAGTAGAATAAGGCATATATGTGGTAGACAACGAGGGTAAGGGTAGACCTTCAAACACAGATGAAGCCAAAGTAGGAGCAGTAGAAGATCTAGGCTTAGGTTTGTCAAGAATGACTGGCTGGATCTGAGAAAGGGCTTGGCTAACTGTCATGGCAGTTGATGCTAAGGCAGGTAGTCCAGGACTAAGGGGTGCAGCAGCTGGAGAAACTATAACAGTACTCTGCACATGAAGATACAGCTTCAAAAGATTGATGAAATCAGTAATGATTTCACCACCATACTGTATAGCCTTTTCAAAATCATCCTTATTCTCCAGAAATCTGTCCAACAATCTGGTGAACTCGGAAAGTTTCTGAACTTGAGCTTTAAAAGCTTGAGTCACCAGAGGGATTCTCATATTTTCCACAAGATATCTAAAGTGATCTGTCATGTCACTTTTATAGAAAATCCGGAAAATATACAAATCTATTTTCTTGGAGATCTCTTGTTGAGCATCATTGTCTATCTTAGAATGAATCCTAACCAAGTCCAATGCTCTGTCACTATTCTTAATTACTTCTGAAAAAGATGATAGATCCAAGCCACTGAAGGCATTCTGAAATTCTTCCTTAGTTATGGATCTCAACATAGAATCATCCAAAGAAGGTGTGGAGGTCTGACCAGAAGTAGGTGAAGCCTTGACAGCTTCGGTAAGAACTCTGAGCTGTTTTAGAACTTTTTGCAGACATCCAGTGTATTCATTTGTAAGCTTATTCAGAGTTTCCACAAGCTCTCTCATGCGTTCCAGCATCTTGGTGTGCCTTTTTCCAATCTTTTCATCAAAAGAAAGTAGGTAAGGATGAACTTGAGACACAATATCCCTAGCAAGGAGGGAATCAGAAGACTCAGGAGAAATAGCAATAGGTGCAGGGGCAATAATAGGAGCAGGCTCTGATCTCAAAGATAACTCATTCTGCAGACTTGCTACCATACTTTTCAGATTTGCAACATCAGCACTTAGTAGCTTATTCTCTACTCTGAATTCTTGAATTTCTCGAATCATACTTGGTTGAATATGCAATATAATATTTTCCAAGAGAATTGATGCATCTTATTGACATAATTGAGTCACTGGGCGAGGTTGAGTGGAGACAATTTTCTCAAATCCAGCTAACAAAGTCTCACCAAAAACTTTCAGATCATTTTTGGTTACAAAGGAGTGAAGCTCAGATAAAGATGCCGGTAAAGGTAGAGGTTCAGATTCTGGTTGAGGGTCAGAGTCGTCTTCAGACTCTGATTCTGATCCAGATTGAGGTTGAGGCTCTGGTTTTGGTTCTGAATAGGCTAAGGACTTCAGCTAAAACAGAGAAGAAAGATCCATTCCAGTTGCAGTCACTTGCTGTGACTCATTCACATAATAAAAGCTTGGGAACTCATACTGAGAGTGCACAGAGAAAGGGACAGAAGGTTGATAAGATTCAGTAGATCCAGCTTCCACAATATCAAGATTTCGAGTTTCCTCCCCCTCAACTTGTGCTTCCATTTCAGATTCTTGAGGTTTAGGAACATGGACAAGATCCACAGGATCATACCTAATCTCTTCAAAAAACTCTTGCCTTGCTAGCTGAAAGGCAATTTCCATTCTTTCTTCAGCAGATGGAATAATCTCAGGAACCAATTTTTCCACTAGATAAGCTTCCAGACATGATTCTTTATCAACAGAAAGATTCTCTTCAACAAAATCTGCCTCAAAGGTTGCTTGCTATTCTGAAGCAAGAAAAACCAATTTCCTTTCAGCATTAGGATGAGATTTTTCCTCATGAAGAACAACTGAAGGATCCTTAGTCCTTTACTTTTCAACAACAACTTCCTCTCCTTGAGATATTTCAGCAGGGATAACAGCAGGGATAACAGCAGGGATAACAGCCCTTTCCTCTTCAATAGGAACTGTTTCCATTGGAGGTATTACATATTCTTCTCTAGGTGGAACTTCAGCTGTTACTTCTTCTTGTTCTTCTTATTCTGAATACTCAGACACTTGATCTGGTTCCAAACCAGGATCAGCTAGGTTCTTAGGCCTTCTTGGATAGTCAACAGGATTAAAATTTTTATATAGTTGATCACTATCCTCAACCCATTTCTTTTTCCAGGGATTCCAGTTAATCTTCATCCTTTTGATGATAGGCATGGATAGGCAGAAATCAAGGTCCTCTAATTTTTCTTCATTCTGTCTAACCATACCTTTTCCAACTAACATGGCTGAAATCATCCTTGAATAAAACAGGGAGGTGGATTTGGAAGTTACTTTGATCAGCTCACAAATATGGTTGATAACATACTTACACAGATTGATCTTATAGCCATTCTTCAACAGGTGAATCAGGAACACATCCTGATACTTCATCACAGCAAAATCTCTTTTTCTTGAACTAACCAAATTCTGAATGAACTTGAATAGAAGTCTTGTCTCCCCATCTAGTTCAGCAGCTATGGCCCTTCGCTTGGTGCCATTTCCAGTTAGATTTTCCAAAGCGGTTTCCAGGTCAAAGATGTTGGTTGTTGGAGGAGGGTCTCTCTGGTAATCTTCACACACTCCTTCATATAGAATTATTAGGCATGCAGCCCACATCCTTGAAGAGAAAGAGAACTTCTAACCATCGATCCAGCTGGTCACCAAAAATCTTTCTCCAAACTCAAAATAGAACTTTACATACTGATAGAATTGAGATACAAGCCTCAGGTAAATCGGTCTATTCTTTCCAGTGAACCATTCAATCCATCCTTGTTCTTTTAAAACTTTCAAAACTAATGATCTGTTAGATAGAAACCATTCAGGGCAAACCTCTTTTTCAGGTACAATGGTATGGCTTACCAAGTTTGGGTTTAGAGGTCCTTCAGGAGCTATCCTCGGTATCCTCTTTTGTTTCTTAGAGCAGCGCTTCTCAGACGAGGGAGAAGATGGACGCTTCATCCTTGGCATTCACTAAAGGTTAGGGCGAGATGGAAGAGAAGGTTCAGGAGATAATTCGGGTAAGGAATCGAATGAAACCCTTATGTTTTATCATTTGGGAATTTCAAACGTCATAAAAACACAAAAGCGGGAAATCAAATAGCTGTGAAATAAAAATTACCGCGATACGGGTTTAATAAAAAAATAAAAAATAAACATAATTCTCACGGTGAGACCATGAGTAGGTATTACGGTGAGACAGAAAACTAGTCATCACGGTGAGACAGTTTATAGTCATCACGGTGATACAGTGAGCATTTTATATAGTCACGGTGAGATAGTGAGTTGTCATACTGTGATCATAAAATAGTAACTTAGAAACAGTAAGTATGAAACCGTAAGATAAAGTACAATAAATTATTAAACATTAAGATCAGTAAGATATTCATTTATGATTAATCATACCAAGATCAGGTATGATGTGGTCTAATCTTTCAAAATTTAATGGTTTAGTGAATATAACAGTAAGTTGATATTCAATACCAATGAATTCCAAAGTGATATCACCTTTTTGATAGTGATCCCTCAAAAAGTGATGTCTTACATCAATATGTTTTGTCCTAGAATGAGAAACATGATTCTTAGAAATATTAATAGCACTTGTGTTGTCACAATTCATTGAGACATGTCTGAATTGATATCCATAGTCTAGTAATGTGTGTTTCATCCACAAAATTTGTGCACAACAACTTCCAGCAGCTATGTATTTAGCTTCTACAGTTGACAATGCAACAAAATTTTGTTTCTTACTACACCATGATACTAGTGACTTGCCTAAAAGATGACATGTTCCAGAGGTGATTTTTCTATCTAGCTTACATCCAGCAAAGTCAGCATCAGAATAACTAACTAGTTTAAATGATTGTCCTTTGAGATAGAACAGTCCTAAATTGGGAGTATGCTTGAGGTATTTGAAAATTATTTTTACAGCATTTAAATGTGACTATTTAGGGTTTTCTTGAAAACGAGCACACATACACACACTAAACATAATATCAGGATGACTAGCAGTCAGGTAGAGTAGACTTCCAATCATTCCTCTATAAGTGGTTTGACCAACAGATTTACCATTTTCATCAAGATCCATCTTACAGGTGGTACTCATGGGAGTGTCACTACCTTTTGTGATGTCCAATCCAAAACTTTTTAAAAGATCTCTAGTATATTTACTTTGAGTTAAAATAATTCCATCATCATTTTGAAAGATTTAAAAACCAAGAAAGAATTTAAGTTCACCCATTAAACTCATTTCAAATTCATTTTGCATCATTTTAGAAAAATCAGTACATAAAGAATTTTTAGAAGATCCAAAGATAATATCATCAACATAAATTTGTACTACTAAAACATCTTTTGAAATTATTTTTATAAAAATATTAAGATCAGCTATTTATTTTGTAAAACCTTTAGAAATTAGAAAAGTACTTAATCTATCATACCAAGATCTTGGAGATTGCTTTA
The DNA here is from genome assembly GCA_963277665.1 of Viscum album. NCBI lineage: Eukaryota > Viridiplantae > Streptophyta > Magnoliopsida > Santalales > Viscaceae > Viscum > Viscum album. Next base: position 1,756,042,564 of record OY728120.1, on the reverse strand, counting down.
AACCTTATAAAGCTTTTGATAGTTTGAAAATATGATTTGGAAAATGAGGGTTTGAAAAACCATGTGGTTGTTCAAAAAAAAACATCCTCAGCAATATATCCATTTAATAATGCACTCTTGACATCCATTTGATATATTTTGAAATTTAGATGTGCAGTATAAGCAAGTAAAATCCTAATAGCTTCTAATCTGGCTACTGGAGCAAAAGTCTCCTCATAGTCAATACCTTCTTCTTGACTATAGCCTTGTGCAACTAGTCTAGCATTATTTCTAACTATGTTTCCAGATTCATCTACTTTATTTCTAAACACCCATTTTGTGCCTATTGTGAAAGTGTCCTTAGGTCTTTCAACAAGATTCCAAAATTTATTTCTTTCAAACTGATTGAGTTCTTCTTGCATAGCAATTACAAAAAAATTCATCATTAATAGCATCATCAATGTTTTTAGCTTCAAGCTGTGAGAAGAATGCTTGATGTTCTACCTGATTTCTGAGAGAAGCTCTAGTCTGTGTCCCTCTATCAAGATTTCCTACAACATCATCTAAAGGATGATTCTTTAAAATTCTAGTTGATCTAGTAAAGGTAGGACTAGAAATTTCAAGTTCATCAACAGGTTGGGAATCAAAAGAAGCAGGTTCTCGAAAATTTCCAGAACTCGTTGTCTTTATAGCAGGTTCATTTGATTCATCATTAAGGTTCAGAATAGATAAATCTTCTTCAAGATTTTCAAGAGAGATTTTAGGCTCATGTGGATCAGTTTCATCAAACTTGATGTGAACGGATTCTTCCACACACTTGGTTCTCTTATTAAAAACTCTATAGGATTTACTAGAAATAGAGTAACCTAGGAAAATTCCTTCAGCACTCTTGGATGCAAACTTATCAAGATTATCTTTAGTATTAATAATAAAGACTTTGTAACCAAAAACTCTGAAGTAGTTAACCTTGGGTTTCCTATGGTTCCACAACTCATAAGGGGTCCTCTTAAGAACAGGTTTGATTAAGACTCTATTGATAATATAACAAGCTGTATTTACAGCTTCAGCCCAAAAATAAACAGGTAGGTCATATTCATTAAGCATAGTCCTAGAAATTCTTACAGGGTTCTATTCCTTCTTTCTACTACACCATTCTGTTGAGGTGCCCTAGGGGCAGAGAAATTGTGACTATATCCATTGTGTGAGCAATAGGATTCAAATTCATGATTCTCAAACTCACGACCATGATCACTTCTCAATATTTTAATCTTAAGTACACTAAGGTTCTCTACAGATTTGGAGTATTTAACAATGTAAGAACAAGCTTCACTTTTGTGAGCTAGAAAATATACCCATGTATATCTAGAAAAGTCATCTACAAGAACATAGACATAGTGCTTCCCATTTAAACTAGAAACTCTAGAATGTACAAATAAATCCATGTGAACCAACTCGAGAGGTTGAGAAGTTGAAACTTCTTTATTTAATTTAAAAGAAACTTTATGTTTCTTTCCCTTTTGACAGGGATTACAAACTTTTTCTGCTGGAAATTCAAGTTTGGGTAGGTCTCTAACTAAGTACTTCCTAACAAGTTTTCTAAGTGAATGCACATTGCAGTGTCCTAATCTTCTGTGCCAAAACCAAGACTCTTTATGAAAAGAATTTAAACAAGTAATATTCTGCTTAGCTATAGAATTTAAATCAACAGCATAAACATTTTCATTTCTTAAATCAGAAAACACTAAAACATTTTTAGAATTAAAAACATTGCAAGAATCATTTTCAAATTTAACATAAAAACCATCATCACATAACTGAGAAATACTTAACAAATTGTATTTAAGTCCATCAATGAATAAAACTTTAGAAATTAATACTGAGTCAGTGTTACCAATATGGCCCAAGCCGATGATTTTCCCTTTATAATTATCACCAAAAGTGACAAAACCTCCATCAATTCTGACTAAGCTTTTAATGCATGAGAAGTCTCCAGACATTTGTCTTGAACATCCACTGTCCAAGTACCAGGTCATCCTACAGGATCTCTTTAAGTAGGTTTCCTACAAAACAGATTTAGATAGGAAATGATTTTGGTACCAAGATCTTCTTGGGTCCAGATAGGTTAGCAATCAATGCTTCTTGGTACCCAAATTTGTCTTATGGGTCTCATAAAATTTTTAGAATCAACAAATTTTGAAAGATAAACTTTATTAGATCCATAACTATAAATATAACTAGTTGAAGCATATAAATGTCCAGAACTAGCTACATTCTGTCCAGATTTTGGAATAAATCTATTCTTAGTAAACTATCTCTGTCCAGGTTTGTAGCCTATTCCAGTAGTGTATTTTGGTGAAACTTGCTTTCCTAGCATTTGAGTTAGTGTATCCTTTCCATTTGTGAATTTCTATAAATCCTATCTGAGTTTCTCATTAGACATTTTCAGTTTAGTGTTCTCCTTTAACAGTTGATCATTTTTCTCTTTTTCAATAGTAGGTTCAGTTTTACAAGTAGTAGTGAGAGCATGCTGTTTCTTTAATGATTTGTATTTATCCTTAAGTTCATTGCATGTCTCTTCCAGAATATTATAATATTCAAACAATTCCTCACTAGTCATGTTTTCAGAGTCAGAATCAGATTATGCACTATCTTTAGAATAATAAGAATTTAATGTAGGAGTATCTAGGGTTACCTCAGATGTGTTTTCCATAAAGCACATGTTTGCCTTATTTCTGGTTTCATTCTTAGAAGCTTCAGATTCACTGGATCTATCCTCATAAGCACTCCAAGTAGCCTTCATAGCCTTTTTGTACTTATTGTCCTTGTAATCATATTTCTTCTTGAATTTGAGCTTTGGGCAGTCTGCTTTAATATGTCCTTTTCTTTTGCACTCATAACAGGCAACTTCATCACTTTTGTCAGGCTTTTTCCAATCCTTCTTCCAATGTCCCTTATTGTTATACTTTCCTTTGTAATTTTATTTTCTGAAGAATTTCTTCTTCCTATAAAATGTTTTAAACCTTCTGGCTATCTGAGCCATTTCAGCATCACTATCAGATTCTGAGTTTTCACTGGTTGAACTGTCAGTAGGTAGTTGAGCTTTATCTTTGTCCTTGCTCTTTGAATCAGTAGTATTGAATGCCACTGATTTCCTCTTAGGTTCATCATCTTCCTCTTTATTCACCTTGAGTTCTTCCTCATACATCATAAACTCTCCAATTAGTTCCTTGACTGGAAGTTCACTAATATCACACGATTCTCTAAATGATACATAAGTTCCTCTCCATCGTTCAGGTAGACATCTCAGAATTCTCATAATTTGTTCCTTTGATGGAACATCCTTCCCAGTGAGGTCATTGTGTTGACAATTTCGTTGAACCTAGGATACATGTCAGAAATGGGTTCATCAGGCTTCATCTTAAAATTATCATACTTAATAGTATAAGTGTTCAATCTCATTTCCTTAATATTATATGTTCCTTCATGAGAAACGACTAAGGTATCCCAAATTTCATAAGCATTTTTACAGGAAGATATTATATTAAATTCTTCATCTCCTAAAGCACAATACAGTGCATTCATACCTTTACAAATATTATTGTAAGCTGTTTTAGTAGCTTCATTCCAAGTATATCTAACAGTAGTAGGAATTTTATATTCTAATTCTATAATAGTCCAAATATCAAAACCCATTCTCTCTAAATGAATTTTCATCTTGATTTTCCACTGAGCATAATTAGTGCCATTGAAAAATGGTGGTCTATTGGTAGAAACACCTTCAAGTCTATTATCCATGATAGCTTACTTAAAGCAAATAATTTAAAGAGATAAAAATTAAAAAATAACAGAAATTTTAAGAACTTTAAAATACAACTAAAATCACAGTTGAAAAATAGAGTATGTCAGAAAATATGTTAAACCCCTCTGATACCAAATGTTGGTCGGAGTGGACACTCAAGAGTGGGGTGAATTGAGTTCCAATTAAAATTTCTGTTAAAATATTGTGTAGTTAAAATCCCCCGATTTATAAAATAAGTTAAAATGTAGTGAATTTATACAGATTGTAAATGTTCACTTAGCTTCTCAAAGATTGATTAGATCTCAGTTAGTTTAACCACAAGATCAAACTAAATTTTGAAACTAATCTACTGATTTACAATAAGTGTAAACACTTGCTAATTTAACTATCAAAGTAGCTTCAAAATAATTTTGTATTTTAAAGTAATAGAAGCGGAATAAATATGATATATGTCATATACATTAAACTTAAATAAAATATGCACAGTAGATATAACAAGAGGTTTAGTCTCAAGCCAAGACTTAGTCCTCTAAAATATATATATAAATTTGATCCACACCCTGGATCGGGGTTAACAACAGTTTTACAAAACTGTCCAAGTCCAAGACCTCTACCACTGTTATTCGTTGGAAACAAAACAACATGAACCAGCTATCCAGGTCACACACGACCTCTACCACTATCCCTGTGAGAAATAAAAGATGTAAGAGTTTGAGTGAGGATTTACAGATCCTCCAGTTAAAGTACAGTAGACAGTGTGTGTGTAAAATACATTAGATGACACAAACTGCTCGAAAAGTAAATAATAAATCATAGAGGCAAAGATGTAGAGTTTAGAATGGCTCTAGTGATTGTAGTGCAGCTCTGGACTCCTTTGGATTGATCAGAATTGGTTCTGAGTCCTCTTCTGGTTTTTTTCTGGAACATAGAGTGTCGTAGTTCAGCTTGTCTTCTTCCGAAGTGAGAAGGATGTCTTGATTCGTCGTGTGTTCTTAATTAGTATTGGATTTCACTCATGAGAGTTCTTTGAAGGTCTTGCAATCTCCTTCTTGTTCAGCACAGTGCACTTGGGTGTACGTAAGTTCTTCGTGTTGTATATTCACGTTGTTGTAGTTACGATCTTTTTGTGTACTATATCTCAGTCTTTCTTATATTCCACATGAGTTCTGGAAGTAGGAATGATTCCCTTTTCATAGGTACGAGATACAGTTTCCTGACATGCCAACAACTATCATTAAATAACATTAATTGCATTAAAAACAACAAATATGACCATTGGAATTATTTAAAATAATATTGACAAAAGCTTAAGAAACGGTGTCACAGTGATCATGGAAACAGTGTCTTCTTCACGGTGTCTGATCACGGTGTCTGGTCACAGTGATTGGTCACAGTGAGTGGTCATGGTGTCTGGTCACGGTGTCTGGTCACGGTGAGTGGTCACAGTGAGTCCTTCACGGTGTCTGGGTCACGGTGAGTCCTTCACGGTGTCTGGGTCACGGTGAGTCCTTCACAGTGTCTGCATACTTAGAAAAATATCTGTATTTTGACTAAGACAGTGATATGCAGAATATGGGTTAAGGTTAATCATTAGAGATAATATATGAGAGAATTGTGATCATGCATAAGACTTTGTAAAGAGTAATTAACATCCATAAGATTTGTTATTATAAAAACATGATGTGCACTGAAGATCAAGATTAATTAACAGTAATGAGATTTGTGATCATTAAAACATGATTAACACATGAGGAGTCCAACAGTTATAATACTAAGATTTTTATATAAATCATGACTAATTGATGTCGAGTATTGGGTGTGTACGAGAAATTGGATGATGATCTCTTGTAAGGATTATGGAAGAATACATTTGTACCATTTTGAATATTTTATATGTTTAAGTAAGCACATTTTTTTGAACACATGGATTTTTACATCCCAAATATTAAATGATTTAAAATTTTAAAAAATGTGTCTCATCCAATGGATAAGAACTTGTTATAGTCATTCCCATGTTCACATAAAATCAGATGAGGTGGTGAATGTTATAAGTGTTATAATAATGACTTCATTTGTTTGAAAACATGTCCATATACCTTGAGATGGAGCCAAAGAAGAATTTACATGGGGAAATGACATTTTTAGAGACAATGTTGCTTGATTCACCTAGAGAATATGTTGAGCATTGAATGATTCCACGTATTGTATTATAAATATTAGTTAGTATTGTCAATATTTTCATTTTCCATCTACATATAAGGGTTTATTCATTTATATAAGAGTTTATTCCAAATTACTCATTATCCCATTTGGGGATTTGTAATTCTAAATTCTATTTGTATAAATAGAAGTTGCATATATATCATATTATGTGTTCTTCAATCTTAATAAAGGGAGTTCTAACCTACTAGTCTAGTACTGGGTAGTGAATCATGAAGTTTTATATAGATTTTAATATCAAGTTTATTATCATACTTTTCTTCTCTCTTAGAAGATAATTAGGGTCAAGTGAAGAGAAGAAATGATACATTTACTCAAACGATATATTTTCTACTCTTATTCCCTTTATATTTTTTTCATTCATTATTTTATACACTTGAATGAGTGTATGAATGGAGGTTACCTAATTGGATGAACTCTATAGTATCATTATATCCTTTGAGACATCTTTTATAATATGAATCTTTTTAGTGACTCTGATTGTAGTCCATGACAATACTTGTGTGATGGGAGACATTATGTGCATGAATTTTCATTTTTTTAGTAAGGGATGTGTTTGAGTTGATTCATTTATCATTAACTAACTTATGTTTACTATTAATGGTTTATAAAATTATATGATTTATTCTAGGAATTATAAAATCATATTAACCTAGGACTTGTCTTATTTCTCAATAACACTCTTTCAATATTCTATCTTCTATTTTCTTTTATTTTATTGCATCTTTGGTTTCTTTATTCATCACTATTTTTTGGTATTTTCCTTAATTATTTTGAAATAAATAAAAAATAAAATGGAGTTTTAAATAACTTCTTTGATGAACATACTACATTCTTGATAAAACCAAAATATTATTCACTATGATTTATTTAATGATTTTAAAAATTTTATTCTGATCAAGATAACGATAGCCTAAAGTCTTCTTATATATAGGTTTTTCATTTAGGAATAGGATCAACATAGAATTAAAATTCATGATTATGTGGATATATAGGAAATTACTCAAGTAATACATCAATATAATCCCTCAAAACAAATATATCCTCTATTCTAATGTTTCCCTTCTTATTCATTGATTCATATTATCTTATAATCTTATTGAGATGAGCCAATAGTGGTGGTCTCAAACTTGGAAAAGGAAATAAAGTCTCTCCATTAAAAATAAGGGGCTCTAATCAAGCCTCAAATATTATCATCTCCCTCTCTCAACAACAAATTCCTACATTATACATCAAAATCAAATCCATACAAAGGATTATTCCATAATCAACCATTAGTATAAAACAAGGTTTTTAACTAAATAATGTCTATGTATTTTTATAGGGATAGAGAAATATAACTTTATTATAATAAGATTCTAAAAAAGAGTTTTTACTGAAAAATATTTCCATAATGAATTAGGGTAATATTCAATATTCATAGAAAACATAAGAGATTTGAAAGAGTGTGTAAATCCAAAAATCAAATAATGTTTTATCTAACATTGATTTCATGATCAAATTACGATCTATTACATCATTTGGGACCTAAAATTATTCTTCTTTAGATATCATCATGTTAACCTTATTCCTTTGGATTATTCTAGAGTACATTCCCATGATACTTGGGGTGTTGATTTGAATAGTGACCCATATCGTTGAAATTAAAGCATTGAAAATTTGTGGCTTATTACCCTCCATTTCACTCATGATATTAATAGACTTTATCTCCACACTTGATGAGAGTTCCTAAACCCATAATGTATGCCTTAAGGTTTTCATTACTGAACTGAAAATTATCTCTTTTTATTTCAAAACACTTTTAAGGAAATGTGAGAAACAATGCATTACAGAATACAAAACATCAAATACTGTAAGAGATATTTATGCCATTGAAATCTAATTTAAGTCTGTTAGACACTCTATTAATAAATAATTTCCAACGGAGACCATTTACCTCTAAGGACGGATCATCCTTGATAAGGTCTTCAAACCAATAGGCCATCTTGTCCCATGTCTGAATGTACTCCTCCAATATAATCTTCTCTACATTAAAACCTCTTATTAGAATGTGATCTTTCTTGTCAATCCACTATGACTACATCTTATTAGTGTCCACCCGAAGGAGATTCTCAGACATCTTAGAAGCATCCTATTTCATGTCATTTATCAGAAACAAATCCTCCAACATTCCTTCTTTAGATTTAATAATAAATTTCTATAACTCCCCATTTCCAATAGCTTCAATCCAGGTAGAGTTTTTTCTAGGAGGTGGTTTCAGCACTACCGAGACTTCCTACGTTTTCTTTAAATACTCTAATATAACTTTTTCCTTCTCATGTTACTTATGGTAACCTGAAGCATGCAAGTTATTACTTATAACCTTGGAATCACAATCGATCACCTTGGCCTTCGCCGTTTTGGTGGATCTGGCATCCATAGGTTGGGGTAAGTATGAGTAATCCTTGAATCCCTTCTAATTGTGTTCTTTAATCGGGATACACCTCCCTGAGTCTAGATTCCCTCTTTGGCCCTTCCTTCTCCTCGGACTGGGTAGTCCTCTGCACTGGATTTCAATTGAATTGTCTTCTGAAAAATTAGAAGATCCATCACTATAATCTTCCATTTGAAGTATCTGATCTTCATTAAGGTTCTATGTCCAAGTTGTATCATGGTCATGATCCATCCCTTCACTGGGTAAACCTTCAAATCGGTTAACAAGATTGATATCTGGCATTTTCTTTTGCATGATGTGCACCCCACCCCCTACAGTCTGTAATTCCTGACCATTTCCACAAGTTTCTTCACCCTCCCTTGCCTCATAAGAAACCTTTGCATGACCAAGTCTCCCTGTCACTGTCTCCTGAGACCCCTCACTTCCATCATGCACAGCCTCCGCATAAGACATAGCCTTGGAAGCAGTGGTATTCTGCTGAAAAGATCCTGAAATACATACCCCATTAGGCACTCTGGACTCAAGTATACCTTTTTACTCAAGATTCAGGTCACATCATAGACTTCCAAAGACATCTTCTACCATCGGATTAAGATTCACTTGGAAAACTTTATCCATAGGAGGAGCTTCGGTGGATGCTCCACCTGGAACCATCACCTTCGGATCAACCTTTGAGGATGCACCACCATGGGCCTGCCCTTCCGGACCATTATCCATGACCACACCAATACCCATTTCCTGAACCATTACCTCCCTCTGATGACTGGCCATGAGCCCATGTCGGCACGTTGATAGCCGATGACCCATTTTCTTGTAAACTAAACAGAATTCCACCCAAGATTCGAAGACAACTACTTGCTTATACCGGAAATCTTTATCAACATAAATTTTATCATCCTCTTTATTCTCTTACTTCACTTTGAAATCGAAGGACTTGGAGAACTATTTCTATTTCTTGATGTAAATTTTCACAACAACCTCATCAGATGAAAAAAAATTGAGAGAGTAATTACATTCTATGACTCAGCACTAATCAATTAAATAAGTTATTTATATTTCCTTCAGGCTTGCATAAATAATATGTTGCAAGTCTTGAAAGCCATGTAGAGTTATCCACATATTCAGCAACATATTCCTCTTCATTTTTCCATAAATTTATATATTTTCTTTCTACATTAAATCCTTACTCACAAGGAAAATATTTCTCTATAAATATCACATTAAAATCATTCCACTTCATACTTCCTATTTGTTCCTCCATCTCAGTGTTTTAAATTAAATACCACCATTGATCAAAATCTCTATTTCGTCAATATACAACCATGATAAACTTTTACATTTCAATACATACCAAATAAACAAATATATTCTCTAAATACATGACCCATTTCTCATGTAATAATGGATTATTAGTTCCATTAAAAGTTTTTGGTTGCTACCGTATGAAGTGATCCAATATCATTACACCATTCTAATATAAAAAAAAGTTTTTCCCTATAGCCAAGGTTATTTTTCATATCCCAAGTTAAATACCCTAATATATTTATAATATTATCATATCCAACACCAGAAATATTGATTTGATCTAGAGGTAAATCTATCTACTTATTGTAGGCATTGGTCATTTTTTATTCCTTCTACTAGGATCCATTTCTAAAAAATAGAATATACTTAATTAGTTCCTAGATAAAAATAATAATTATATATTATAGTATATAATTATTATGAATTTATCATAAATTCATGTCATATAATCTGGAAGTATTTATTGAATATATTCAAGATTTATGATGGGGTTATATTCTCCAACTAGGTTTTTCTAAATCTAGTTCCTAGTGTTTCTACTAAACCTTCTCTGGAATTGACTATAGCAACCCGACTCCAGTACCATAGATTTATTGGTTATTTTAACATATTTATAGGGTAGAAATATCACAATACATATGATCCAACATTTTAGTAGTCTCGGGAAACTAAACACATAATTTGATGTTACATTACATTTAAAAAATAATAATATTTAATTAAATACATGAAAAATTTATTATTTATCATTGATATTACAAACATCACACATAGTAATCTTCATTATTTCCTAGGGAAATAGTTATCAATATAATGGGGTAATATTAGATTTTCAGTTTAGGGTAGCATATAGTGGAAAGTATAAGGCAATAACAAGCCAAGAATGGTATGGAAGGAATAAGTAATAATCAAGTGTTCTTTAAAACTATTAACATGAGTGAATAATATATCCAAATAATAAGAAATAATCACTTGGAAAATAATAACTAATATTATAATGATGGAATTCATAATACTAGACATCTTAATATTACCCTTGCTGCCTCATGCCATGAAATAAAACATAAAAGGTAAGGCATACACCAATACCCAAACACATTTTTTTCATGAGGCCAACTGATTCATTAAGGTACTATATAATTTCAATTCCCAGGCATCACTAAATAAGTCCAATGCATTTATCATATGAATGCAATGAATAAACAATGCTTAATCAAGATGACTTAGTGATCGAAAATTATTTGTATTGAGATAACTACTATATAGGATGTTCATAATTCCTCAGTCAATAAGTGAATTTACTTTCTTGGTAAATACCCTTCAATTTTAAAGGTGATCACACCATATGGAGTAATGTGTATATGATTAAATCAATAATATAAATGATATACCATGTTTCCATGAGATGATGGAGAATAATAATGTCATGGGAGGGATGAAGAGTGATATAGAATATAAATTTGAATTAAATAAATTCTAATCCATCTTTATGGTTCATAAATAAGTATATTAAATTTCCAAATCATATCCAATTGGAGTGTCAAACAATGTGTATAGTTAATCTCATTAGTTGTACACTGAGTAAAGATTGAGTTAATACCCACAAATAATCTCTAGGGTTACTACCCCTAGGTTAATCTATGTCAAATACTATATTCACATATTAGTATAAATACAAGGATTTAATTGTTATAAAATCACCACTCTTTACCAAAGTTTTATGATATTATCCTATTTTTAGATTTATTCCTTGGGTTTACACTAATATTTAAGCATTTAAATAGCTTATGGAGGATGGATAATGAGAGGTAATAAGTAATATTTCGTCAAAAATATATCTAATGAATAATGATACCATTTAAATAAAAACAAGGAAATATATAAAATGGAATTTTAAATGATATTCCAACAAAAGGATTGCAATTCAAAATGAAATAGGGGGATTGGGAACTCTTTTGTTTACTTTATTATTAAATGAAAAATTCTAAAAATAAAGTGAAAACAAATTAACTTTTAAAACATGAAAACATTAATAGAATATTGAAAATGAATAATGGAAATAATTTTCAGAAAAGGAATACAATTGGATAACATTAAAAATTTACCATAACTCAATGAAAAATAATTAAGATAAGGATTCCCATTCCTTTACTCTTGAATTACCTGAAACTGTTATAATATCTTTTGTAAAAAAAATATCCATCTTAAAAACCTATTTTAGAACCTTATTAATGACTATGAACTTTTACAATATATAATTATAATCTTTTTTTTATAAATTTATTTTTTAGTTTTTGTTTATTTCCATTATCGGATAATTGTAAGCTTTATTATTTCAATCATATTTCAAACCAAGTTCATCATTCCAATATTATTGTGATGTTGATACCCACTATTTAATACCAATTTCGTTATTCCAATATTATTCAAGGTACTAGTATTATTTTTCCCTAAAGATTTATAAATTTCCAAATTTTTTATATGATATTTTTAGTTATGATTCATGGGGATGAGATTTATGAAGAGCTTGTTTTGGAAATTTTTAATGAAAAAAGATAATATATTAATAATGAATTAAATATTAACATTACCATTCAAGAACCAAAAAATAATTATTATTTACTTATTTAAACCCAATAATATCATTAATTATGTTTCCACAATCATCTATTATTGAACTTTATATCATCATCCACATAAGTGGTTATGCTGGCCAAAACCAGGACATTCTATAATTTAAGGGTTTATATAGTTATGAAAGTGATTATTTTGTTATAATATCTTTATAAAAAATTATAATGGTATTATTTGGATGTAATTATAGTGATGAGACATTTTTTAAGATCTTTGGATGATAAATATAATAAATGTTTAGGGATTGAATAATACTCATGTTGAGGTGTTGATTGTTCTCTTAAATGACAACTTGAAAAAGGAGGACTTGGGACTCTTTATTATAAATAAGGGATTATAAAAATATAATAATATTTTAGGATTTGTAAAATAGGTAGGTATTAAAGAGTAATTCAATGTATAGGTGTGTCTTAAAGTGTATGGAAGTTAACTCGTTTTATAGGTAAAATAGAGGGAAATTTTGTTTTGAAGCATATGATAGGTTAAGGGAAAAGATGAAATCACATGGGAGTTAGGTGAGTTAGGTAGATAAATATTGGTGAAAAATGTGGGATTGAATTTAGTACTGAAAATAATTATTTGTGAGTAATTTTTATAATTATAATCATCAACATTTTGAGCCACTTTAATTTACCCATTTTACCCCAATTAACAATTTTTTGGGGAAGATGAGAACTTGTCCAATTAACAAGTATTTGTTATTAAAAAACAATATTGTTGAATTATAAATCATTCAAACTTAAAATAATTTTTTTTAAATAGGTTTTTAATCTATTTATGTAACTCATTGGTTAGACTATGTCAGTCAACACACCCCTTCATTAGCAATCCCATCAGCAAGGAAGTCAGCTTCCTGGAATGGATGTGTTATGAAATAAGACTTGTTTGAAAGGATATCCAAGCATATAATCCACATAAAATTGAGCTTCCATGAAATATGAAATTGTAAATTTCTCAATTCATGCACAATGGTGGTACAATCTCTCTCAAGAAAAAAAAACCAACCTATCTTCCTTTCCTTATCAATTGTAATAATTAATACAAGTATTTCAGCTTCTAAGGATAAATAAATTCTTCATAAACAATGAAGACATCCCATCACCCCACCATTGTGACCTCTAAGTAAACATTCAAAACTTGAGGGCCTTGTATATCCTCTTGATGCCCCCTCCAAATTACACTTAATCCATCTAATGAGTTGAGAGTTCCATATAATAACAGAGTTCCATGTGAAGATGGTAAGTCACCCGCAATGCCAAAGCATATGAAAATAGAGAGGTCATGGATAGAATACTTTCATAGGTAATTAATCAGTATTCTATTATTCATTATTTCCATAATGATGAGAACTAAGTATATTTATAGGTTAAAGGGAGAATGGTCATGTGTGCTTTTATTCTGACCAAACTAGATGACATGAATGATTTCATCATAAGTTACATGAAATAAATTCTAGAATTGTAGAGAGAGGGAAACCAAAGATTAGGTTTTTATAAGTTCATGGGTATAACTATAACGTCCCCGCCCGGCTTACCATCAAACTGGTGGCCAGACCGGTAAGTCACATGGCCTCAGGTGCGTCTCCTCGTACGCCAGAGGCTGCCGACTAGTAGCGAGGGTCTCGAGAGGTGATAGTGGGGAGACTATACCCTCATATCAGAGTAACACATCAGTATTATTAGAGTAAATAATATTCAATAGAGTAAGCAGTAAACAATTGAAAGGCAGAAGAAAAATTCAGGTAATATTCATTTAATAAAAGTTGGCAAACGCTACTTCACAATGCATGCATGTATAGATGATGTTACATTTATAATAGCAGGAATCATTACAGCATGCTTTATAGCCAATACAAAAAGATAAGACAGCAAAGCCTGACGACGATCCCTTGAGCATCCCAAGCTCCCGCTTGGTCCTTTGCTCATAACTCCTCAGGTTCAAACATTACAACACACAAGCTAGGTCCTACAAGCAAGAAGGTCTACTCGGGTACCCCAGTCCAATGGCGGCCCGAGTAGGTTGTGAGATATAAATCTCTGTAGGCCGGCGCCACCGGTGTCTAACCCAATCCAGACAGTGTATAATAATTAAACAGTGAGCAAGTATGGAGAATCGAGTAACCAGAATTACACAAGTAAATAACACCCGTCCAGGTCCCCAAGGGACACCTGACGGTTATACCTGCTTCGGCTCGTTGCCGGTAAAGTAACCTAATCGTGTCACCTTATATATATATATAAACATTTAGATCATAGATGGCATGGGGCAAGACTGCTTCCCACCCATTAATCGTGATTAGCGGGCACGAGGTAAGAATGCCTCTCGTCCCTATGAGTCAACTGGAAAGGGGTAAGAATGCCTCCATTCCATCAATCGAGATTAGCGGGCACGAGGTAAGAATGCCTCTCGTCCCTAAATCAACTGGAAAGGGGTAAGAATGCCTCCCTTTCATTACATTCATTCAACCAGTATGGGGTATAACCGCTTCCCATCTTTCACATTCATACTACTGGCATGGGGTATAACTTCCTCCCATCCAGACATGTAGTCATCAAGAGAAGTCAACTGGCAAGGGGTAAGAATGCCTCCCTTCCAGACATGTAATCATCAACTGAACTCAACTGGCAAGGGGAAAGAATGCCTCCCTTCCAGACCTGTAATGTCACACTAGCATGGGGTATAACTGCCTCCCATCTATAATCATACACATTCATTATCAGCATTATAATACAATACATAAGCCAGTACCTCTTATGCATTTCATGTAAACCACTACGGAAAAAATGTAGATTTAGCGGTGGTTTTTTTCGTTTCGCTGCAGTTTAAACCGCCGCTAAATCAATTTGTGGCGGTTTTGAAAAACCACCGCTAAATCGTGTGTCGGGAAACTATTCGCGGCGGTTTTGAAAACCGTCGTAAAATATTTTGTGGCGGTTTTTTAGCGGCAGTTTTTTGATTTTTTTTGATTTTTTTGATTTTTTTTTGATTTTTTTGATTTTTTGATTTTTTTAAATTATTTTATTATTTTATTTTATTTTTTAATTTTTTTATTCAGTTTATTCATTTTATTTATTTATTTGTATTCATTTTATTTATTTATTCGTATCCATTTTATTTATATATTCGTATTTATTTTATTTATTTATTTCGTATTTTATTTATTTATTTCATATTTTATTTATGTATTTCGTATTTTATTTATTTATTTCCTATTTTATTTATTTATTTCGTATTTTATTTATTTATTTCATATTTATTTTATTTATTTCATTTAATTCGCATTACTTTATTTACTTTATCCATGCATGAATGCTCATACCCATGCACATGCCCATGCACATGCCCATGCAATATAAAGAAATATTGTGTTTGGTGAGATTTGAACCCCTAACCTCTTGCATATTTTCCAAAGACTTTACCACTCCACCAAGCTCGGCATGTTGTTAATAAATAGAATTTAATATACTCATATATTCTAATTGAAAAAACAAATAATACATAACTAATAGATATAAACTCAATAATAATTAAACAATAATCAATAATCAATAATTAATAACCAATAATTAATAATGAATAATTATTGATTTATTAGTTATTTATTGAGTTATTTATTATTATTTCCTTTTTATTATAATAAATAACAAATAAATTATAATAATATTTACATAAATAATAAAATTATGAAAATAAAATAATAAAATAATAAAATTACGAAATTAAAAGAATAAATAATAAATAATAAATAATAAATTATAAATAATAAATTATAAATAACAAATAAGAAACAATTAATAATAATAAATAATAATAAATAATAAATGATAATAAATAATAAATAATAAATAATAAATAATAAATAATAAATAATAAATAATAAATAACAAATAATAAATAACAAGTAATAAATAAAAATAAATAATAAATAATAAATAATAAATAATAAATAATAAATAAAAAATAAAAAATAAAAAATAATAGATAATAAATAACAAATAAAAAATAATAATAAATAATAATAAAAAAATAATAAATAATAAATAAAAAATAAAAAATAATAAATAAAAAATAAAAAATAAAAAATAATAAAAAATAAATAAAAAATAAAAAATAATAAAAAATAATAATAAATAACGAACAAATAATAAATAATAATTAATAAATAATAAATAATAAATAATAAATAATAAATAATAAATAAAAAATAAAAAATAACAAACAACAAATAATAATAAATAACAAGTAATAAATAATAATAAACAACAATTAATAATAGATAATAATACATATATAATAAATAATAAATAATAAATAACAAATAATAAATAATAAATAATAAATAATAAATAATAAATAATAAATAATAAATAATAAATAATAAATAAGAAATAATAAATAATAAATAATAAATAATAAGAAATAAATAATAAATAATAAATAATAAATAATAATAATAATTAATAATAACAAATAATAATAATAAACAATAAATAATAAATAAGAATAATAACAAATAACACATAATTAATAATTATAATTAATTAAATAATAAGTAATAAATAATAAACAAAAATTAATAATAGATAATAATACATATATAACAAATAATAAATAATAAATAATAAAAATAAGTAATAAATAATAACTAATAACTAATAACTAATAAATAATAAATAATAAATAAATAAATAATAATAATAAATAATAAATAATAATAATAATAAAAAATAAATATTAAATAATAAATAATAATAATAATAAAGAACACATAATTAATAATTATAAATAAATAAATAATAAATAATAAATAATAAACAATAAATAATAAATAATAAACAATAAATAATAAATAATAAACAATAAATAATAATAAATAGATATATAATATATAATATATAATATATAATATATAATATATAATATATAATATATAATATATAATATATAATATATAATATATAATATATAATATATAATATATAAAATATTGTTATTAATATTAATAAATAATATATAATAAATAATAAATAATAAATGACAAGTAACAAATAGTATTATTATTAATAATAAATAATAAACAATAAACAATAAATAATAAATAACAAATAAAAAATAAAAAATAAAAAATAAAAAATAATAAATGAAACACATGAAAAAGTACGAAAAGGCGTGATAAGGGATGAAAAATAATGAAAACGCATGAAAACAGATGGAGAAGCATGAAGAAGGAAGCATTAGAAAGCATGAGAACGCATGAAAACTCTGGAAAACCCCTTAAGAATTCAACATAATCATCATAATAACCCGCAAAAACCATTGGTAAAGATAACAAGTCATGGAAACCCAAATAAACAGTAATAAATGGAGCAACCGTTAAAACCTGTCAAAACGGTCATAAAGTGACAAAAACATTGGATTCACAATAATAGAGATAAATTATGATCCGAGAGTCCGTTCTAGATTTGCGATGAGTCAAATCAAATATCCTAAAACGATCTTTGAGCTAATAGGTGAAAGAGGCCGAATGGATCAGCGGATCGGAAGTTACGACCATTTTAAAAAAACTGATAGGGAATGGGTGCTAGAAACGAGGCATCAAAAAACATAACAAACACGATACCCACTAAAAAGGCCATAACATATGATCCAGGAGTCCATGTGGGTGCCGCGACTAGTCAAACAGAAGCTCATAGAACGAAATACGATCTGGAAGGTGGAGGAGTCCAAACTGACACGCGGATCGAAATTTAGTTATGTTTGAAGACAAGTTCGACTAGACACCGGTGACAGAAAATGGGGTTTCTGAGGCCTTTAGAGGGGTTTTTGGGGTCAAAAAACATGACAGAGTCTTTCTTCTCTTGAACAGGTGTGTAGCTCTTTTCGCTGGCTTCAATTTGATATGTGGTAGATCCCAAATGGACACCCGGAGCGAATGTTATGGCCGTTTGAAGTTGGAGAACTTTTTTTTAACTTTCTTATAACTCTCATATCTTCCGTATCTTAGAGCTCCTCATGGTTTTGATTACACACGCCTCTAGATCTTTTCATGATCTTCAATTTTACTAGTCGTGGCACTCCAACAGACACCCCGATCAAAATTTATGGCCATTTTACTGATTTCGGGGTTTCTCGTGTTTTTTATTTTTTTCGTTTCATTTCGCGGCGGTTTTACCCAAACTGCTACTATTTTGTGGTAGTTTTTTAAAAAACCACCACTAATCCTTGAAAAAATAATATAAAAAAAATTACACATTTCGCAGTGGTTTTATCGCAGCGGTTTTAAAAACCAATGTGAAATACCGGCCCGAATGCTATTTCGCGGCGGTTTTAAAAACCACCGCAAAACGCCTGTTTTCCTATAGTGAATATTCCACATTCACAATCAATCATATTTCTCATTTCTATATAAGTTCCCACACAAACTTTCATCACAAGTATACATAAGGCAACTCCTCTCAAGTATTTATAATAAAATCAACACCATATTCATCACATTTATACTTAAGGAAACTCCCCTTATGTATCTATATCAAGTAATTAACATATTTAGTTTACTAATATAAGTGGTTCTCATTTCGTTATCTCATGGCGTGGTCGTACCACCCTAGTCCATTCATTCCTAGTTTGACTATTTCATCTTAAAGGATATGTTTATCATTCTTTAACCCTTTGATACCTTCTAAAGGAACATGTCATATAGTCTTAAGTCATCCCACAAAGGTTACCATCTTACTCAATTTGCCTAACATGGAAAATTGATCCAAACACAAGTACCATAGCCATATCATTCTCTTTGTCTCAACAAACAAGTTCACATACAAAGCATTAAATAGGCACCACAACAATCCAGCAGACAAGCATAAAAATTCTATCACTATTTTTTATCTTAAAGACAGCGCACCTCTGATCGAGGGTTTTTATTATTAAATCGTTAATTTAGTGACCAAGCAACCTCTTTTATCTCATTCCTGCAATTCACCTGATTTGCATAGATGCATTCAATCGGAACTAACCTTGCATAATTAAAATGCTAAAGCAGTGCAATATTAATCTCACTATTACTTTACATAAATTAAAAGGGTAAGGAGTGGGACCCTACCTCAAGGTGGATCCATCCGTCCACTCCGGCTCTTGGTGCTTTCTAACTAAGAGTCGCAGGCGAGTCGCCTAGTTTTTGGCAACTCAAAACCATTCCAGAACCTTGAACGCACTATAAACAACATGCTAGGAACTCATAAACATAAAAAGCCCCAAATTCAACTTTTGTGAAACAAAGAAAGAGGTGAAAACCTTACCCTGAAACCAACCCGATGATCCGAAACCACCCGAACCGCTTCGCCTTCGGAGGCGGTTGCTGGAACACTCACCAAGGAGTCCCAACAGACCTTCCACATAACCTAGAACTGAAAGAAGACTGAAAATTGGAGCAACCCCAAAGCCCTAGGGTTTGGCCGAACCATACGGGTCGACAGAGAGGCCAAAATCCGGTCAGAAAACAAGAGGAGAGGAGGGAGAGGGATTACCTTGATGATTCAGAGAGAAATCGGGAGGAAAACCGGGAAGAAAAGGCATAGAAGAGGAGGTCGTAGGAGGGGTGTCACACGGCTCATAGGGGAGAGCCCCTTGGCTTCATGTGGGTCGAGTGAGGGTGAGGGAGATATGAGATTAGGTTTTTATTTATTTCATTTTCTTTTAATTTAATTTTAAACAAAAACCTAAACTCACCCAAGAACACGGTTTGACCCACACAGTTTTCCAAACCGTGCGCAAACCGTGTGGAGTCTTCTGCCTCCAAGACATCTGTTGCCCGGGCTAAGGGAACGGTTTGGGAAACCGTGCGCAGCTCGTGCTCAAGCCACTGCCTCCTTTAATAAGGACGCACAGTTTGGGCCGCATGGCTATCCAAACCGTGTGCCAACCGTGCACCCTCTGCAGCTCTTTAAGAACAAGGGTCCGGCATTTCCGAAACCTCTTGGGCCACCCGAGAAACATAACTGGTCTTTTCCCACATCCAAAAACATTAAAAGGAAGGGTTAAGACCTTTGAAACCTTGTTCCGAAGACCGGTCTTCAAAATGACCGGTTCAGTAATCAAAAAGTTCAAATTCTCTCGGGTTTTTGTCTGGTTCAAAATGCGGGTCATTACAACCTTCCCACCTTAGAACTTCTCATATGAGAGAAGCCTTCGGGAACAACATACACATCACCCAACCTACAAGGGTCATGAAGATTCGTTCAAATGATCACATTGCATTCAAAAACACCCAACACACCATTAAGCATCCATTAAACCCTATGGTGCTTGAGCCACCAAAACTCGAGCCAACACGCGTTTCCCAATCGAAACAACGGGCTCTTCCCGAGTCCATATACACAGAGACAGGAACCTGTCGTCGTCTCACCAAGCATCCAGCCACAGGTACTTCCCACCTTAGTTTTTTTAACGTTAAGTAGCCCAATCCAATCTACGGTTCGGACCACCATTGGAATTAACTTTCAAAGCACGCCCCAAGCGTTCCCACGACACTCCTAGCGTGATTTGAAACAGATCAAACGGTCGATTCCCCATCGACCTCAAGGCCCAAGTCGAGCCGGTTGTTCATATCAGGAACCGGCCGACAAAAACCGCACTCGCCACTACCTAATGATGTTCCAGAGAATGGTATTTCACTGACCGCAGACGTTAAACAAGAACCTCGAGTCAAGCCATCCCCAGCTGACTATTTACAAGAATTCTCAGCCTAACGGCCGACGTATTTCAAACAGAACCACAATGCCTTTCTCCAAGGCACCTTATGTTTAGCACAAACTTGTTCACTGAAGCCTAAACCCTACTTCCAAGGACGTTTCCATGATCAAACCACACAAGAATCCACGCATCCTGCATGCAACGCCGAAAGAGAACCATCCGATCAAGCCCAACGGAATCAATGAATTAGCACGGATAAGACCGACCCTCTCTTATTGAATCTTGGACGAGGACAAGATAGGGGACATGTTCTTCACTAAACAGAATACACTAAGAGGTTTGAACGGATTCCAGTTAATCATACCAGACTACTGGAAGGAAGAACTGTCGAACCTCAACTGGTTGACTTCAAGGAAGGAACTCGGCTTCACCTGCTGACATATCCACACGTTTTAAACTCACATGCCTCACATACATTCAAACACGATCAACACAGATCCATAAGGCATTACAAACACTGTCTCTTCTACATGGAAGGACACATGTACCATATTCGACGCAATGTGCTTCCAACCTTAGGAATGTCCTAACCGTCGAAGGAAAAGGTGATAACCTAGCTGAGCACAAATGCGCTAGTATGAAACCACCGAAAACTATCGTGTCATTATCCTACACCACAATAACATCACCAACAAATGAAGAATATCCAAAATAAGTAAACCAGCATGTCAAAACACACGAGTCATTCAAAAGCCATCCCGAACATTGGGACGAAACAATTCTTTAACGTCGAGCCACTCTACTGAGGAGATGACCCAAAACCGTAACGAAAGTCAAAACCCAAAGACAACCCATCTGAAAAAGGGTATCATTAGACAAAAAAAAGAGTCCAACAAGAGACAATGATAACCAAACGGCACCTCATGTCATAAAACTCATGGTACAAGCAAGGAATTTAAACGCTAAGGGTGCTACCAACCATGGGCTAGCCCCTTACGAAGATCAAACATCGACCCTAACGCCGGGTCACGCGAAACAAGGTCACTAGGCTCAAAAGCCAAACATCAGGCCATCGCTAAATAAAAAACTCCTATGGAAACACCTACGGTCCCATTCCAAGGAAACTCGATGAGAATCTAAAAACTACCCCTTAAACTAGAGTTTTAACACACCACTACAGGTTCCATTACCAAGCCCTTTCTATTAAACCACATTAATCTTTAACCATCAAAAGTTTCAATTGCAAAACAAAGTAAACAAGCATTTTTCACAAAACAAAACTTCCTTTTAAAAAAATCACATTCATAGACATCCCGTATTTATCAATCAACTGAGAAAAACAACACCATTTAAACAAAAGGGCAACCTATGAGGGTCCCATTTTATCCATCTTGGGTTCTTCAAAAAGAAACCCCTAAGCAGTTACTCACTTCCTTTTAAAATTCAAACACCCCAAACAGGTTATCTCATACAACACTTTCCGACTGACCTACTCGGGTACAGTTTCACATTTCAGAGTTAGCCAAAACCTTTCAATTTCGAAATTAGGCAACATTTTCCATTTAATCATTTCACAATACAACAAGCCTTTACATTTAGTATGGGTCGCCATTTCCCAATTCATGAAGCTCCCACACGCATCATCGATTGAAAATTGACTCCCCTATTTATCAAAACCATATTTCCAACCCAGAATTTAACATGCTCACATACAACGACCCATGTATATAGGTGGCCATATACCAAACTATAAAGCAACCATACACTTTATAAATTGGAATTTGGCTCCCCTTTTTAATAAAAAACAATTTACTTTATCATTTCAAAACTAGAAGCCTTTTTCAGTCTTTCGAATACACGGGTTACCTTCTCCCAGTTATAAGGCACCCATACACCTTACAACTAAAAACTGGCTCCCATCGTAATCACAACCAACAGATATTACTCATGCCATAAATTACCTATATAAAACCAAGCATGTCACTACAAGAAGCTGACACCGAGGTATGTTGTAACAAAGAAGCACGACACATAAGAAAGAAAGGCAACATGGCATATTATCACTGAAACATTGTATCTAAACAGGCATGCTAGTAAATACAAGGAATTCCATGAAATCAAGGCACCCAATTCGAATCAACAAGAAACCTAAAATGCAACTACATTGCATGACACTATGCATGGCATGTTAATTTCCTTTGTGCCTCATATGATGCATGCAATGCAGTTTCCTTTCCATATTAGTCCAATGGTAAAATTTTAGAAATTTCATAAACCATAAGCAGTATAAAATACAACAGTCACTCAGGGTGAAATCATATCAACTGTAATATCAAACAATATGAACAAAAATTCCCATCCCTAGCCACTTGGTCATTTCCTGTACGTGGGGTGATCAGTCCCAAGCACAGAAATTAGCCAAGTACCGAGACTTTCTTAATCTCCTATCTACCAACCCAAAAAAATAAGGAAAAACAAAAGAAACACCTCTGATACCACATTGTAATGTCCCGACCCGACATACCATCGAACCGGTGGCCGGACCGGTAGGTCACATGGCCTCAGGCGCATCTCCCCGTATGCCAGAGGCTGCCAACTAGCAGCCAGGGTCTTGGGAGGTGATAGTGGGGAGACTATACCCTCATATCAGAGTAAAGCAGTGGTATTATCAGAGTAAATAATATTCAATAGAATAAGCAGTAAACAATTGAAAGGTAGAAGCAAAATACAGGTAATATTCATTTAATAAAAGGTGGAAAACACCAGTTCACAATGCATGCATGTACAAATGATGTTACATTTATGAAAGCAGGAAACATTACAGCATGCTTTACAGCCAATACAAAAAGAAAAGACAGCAAAGCCCGACGGCGATCCCCTGAGCATCCCAAGCTCCCGCTTGGTCCTTTTCTCCCAACTACTTAGGTACAAACAACACAACACAAAAGCTAGGTCCTGCAAGCAAGAAGGTCTACTCGGGTACCCCAGTTCAATGGCGGCCCGAGTAGGGTGTGAGATATAAATCTCAATAGGCTGGAACCACCGGTGTCTAACCCAACCGAGACAGTGTATAATAATTAAACAGTGAGCAGGTATGGAGAAATGTGTAACCAGAATTACACAAGTAAATAACACCCATCCAGGTTCCCAAGGGACACCTGCCGGTTATACCTTCTTCGGCTCATTTCCAGTAAAGTAAACTAATCGTGTCACTTATATATATATATATATATATATATAATTTAGGTCATAAATGGTGTGGGGTAGGAATGCCTCCCACCCACTAATCGTGATTAGTGGGCACGAGGTAAGAATGTCTCTCATCCCTATGAGTCAAATAGAAAGGGGTAGGAATGTCTCCCTTCCATCAATTGAGATTAGTGGGCACGAGGTAAGAATGCCTCTCGTCCCTAAATCAACTAGAAAGGGGTAAGAATGCCTCCCTTTCATCACATTCATTCAACTGGTATGGGGTATAACTGCTTCACATCTGTCACATTCATACTACTGCCATGGGGTATAACTGCCTCCCATCAAGAGATGTCAATTGACAAGAGGTAAGAATGCCTCCCTTACAGACATGTAATCATCAACTGAAATCAACTAGGAAGGGGAAAGAATGCCTCCCTTCCAGAACTATAATGTCACACTGGAATGGGGTATAACTTCCTCCCATCCATAATCATACACATTCATTATCAGCATTATAATAAAATACATAAACCCGTACCTCTTATGTATTTCAAGTAAACATTCCACATTCACAATCAATCATATTTCTCATTTTTATATAAGTGCCCACACACACGTTCACCAAAATTATACTTATGGAAACTCCTCTCAAGTATTTATAATAACATCAACATCATATTCATCACATTTATACTTACGGAAACTCCCCTTAAGTATCTATTTCAATTAATTAACATATTCAGTTTACTAACATAAGCTGTGATCATTTCTTTATCTCAAGGTGTGGTCGTACCACCCTAGTCCATTCATTCCTAGTTTGACCATTTCATCTTAAAGGATATGTCTATCATTCTTTAACCCTTTTATACCTTCTAAAGGAACATGTCATATTGTCTTAAGTAATACCACTAAGGTTACCATCTTACTCAATTTTCCTAACATGGAAAATTGATCCAAACATAAGTATCATAGCCATATCGTTCTCTTTGTCTCAAAAAACAAGTTCACATACAAAGCATTAAAGAGGCACCACAACAATCCAGTAGACAACCATATAAATTATATCTCCGCTTTTAATCTTGAAGACAGTGCACCTCCGATTGAGGGGTTTTATTATTTAATTGTTAGTTTAGTGACCAAGCAACCTCTTTTATCTAATTCCTGCAATTCACCCGATTTGCACAGAAGCATTCAATCAGAACTAAACTTTCATAATTAAAATGCTAAGGATGTGCAATATTAAACTCACTATTACTTTACTTAAATTAAAAGGGTAAGGAGAGGGACCCTGCCTCAAGATGGATCCATCTGTCCACTCCGGCTCTTGGTGCTTTCTAACTAAGTGTCGCAGGCAAGTCGCCTAGTCTTTGGAAACTCAAAACCACGCCAAAACCTAGAAAGCACTATAAAAAATGTGGTAGGAACTCATAAACATAAAAATCCACAAATTCAACAAGTTTGAAATAAATAAAGAGGTGAAAAACTTACCCCAAACCAACCCACGATCTGAAACCACCTGAACCGCTTCGCCTTCAGCAGCGGTTGCCGGAACGCACACCAAGGAGTCCCAACAGACCTTCCGCATAACCTAGAACCAAAAGAAGACTGAAAATCGGAGAAACACCAAATCCATAGGGTTCGTCCGAACCATACAGGCCGAAGGAGAGGCCAAAATCTAGCCAGAAAACAAGAGTAGAGGAGGGAGAGGGATTACCTTGATGATTCAGAGAGAAATCGGGAGGAAAAATGGGAAGAAATGGCATAGAAGTGGAGGTCGTAGGAGGGGTGTCGCATAACACACATGGGAGATCCCCTTGACTTCGTGAGGGTTGTGTGAGGGTAAGGGAGAGATTAGATTAGGTTTTTATTTATTTCATTTTCTTTTATTTTAATTTTAAACAAAAACCTAAACTCCCCCAAGTGCACGTTTTGACCCGCACGGTTTGCCAAACCGTACGCAAACCGTGCAGATACTTCTGCCTTCAAGACAACTATTATACGGGGTAAGCACACGGTTTGGGGAACTGTGTACAGCCCGTGCACAAGCCACTGCATCCTTTAATAAGGCCGCATGGTTTAAGCCACATGGTTAGCCAAACCGTGCGCCAACCGTGCGCCCTCTATAGCTCGTCAAGAACAAGGGTCTGGCATTTCTGAAACCTCTTGGGCCACCCGAGAAACTGAAAGGGACTTCTCCCACTCCTAAAAACATTAAAAG
Organism: Viscum album; assembly: GCA_963277665.1. Classification (NCBI taxonomy): domain Eukaryota; kingdom Viridiplantae; phylum Streptophyta; class Magnoliopsida; order Santalales; family Viscaceae; genus Viscum; species Viscum album. Next base: position 1,756,016,095 of record OY728120.1, on the reverse strand, counting down.
GAAGGTTTATAACCTTTGGAACCTTGTTCCAAAGCCTAGTCTTCAAAATGACCGATTCAGTAATCAAAAACTTCAAATTCCATCAGGTTTTTATCCGGTTCAAAACACGGGTCATTACAATAACCATTTATATGGCGCTTCATTTCAAAAATGTTATAAGTGGTATTCCAAAAAGATTAAATAGTGTTTTAGTTCAAAAAACATGATTTAGTTCCTCCAAGAGTTGGTGACATATAATTAATCTAGATGATAAGGATATTCCAACTACTTGTAGAAAAAATTAAACTAGTAGTTTGGAGTAATCAATAACCATAATATCATAAAACTAAAAGTAGAAATATATATTTTATTTATACTTCCAATATAGTTGTGATTAGAACCATTAAAACTATTCCAATGATGTAGTCTTGAGGTTAGTATCCCAGTTATAGTTGGTTCCCTGATCTTGAGATCATCCAGGTTGATGAAATTTTAATGGTTAACCACTATCCTGAGCACCTCAAGAATCTCCATAAATGAAGAATCTAGTTTATATTTGATCAAAAGATTGAGGTCCACCATTAGGTAAACGGACTTTAGAAGGCCCAATAGGGGGTACCTATATAGTTATCACACCAGAATCTAAGATAATAGTTTTTGCTGACTAACTAGTGTGCTTGTGAGTTGATGCTATAAAAGGATTCATTGAGAGTTAGCCTAAACAAAGAATCAATATTATTAAAATTTCAATCCTTTATCTTGTTTAGAAATATGGATCATACAAATCAAAGATTCATTGATTTTCTATTCACCAGCCTCTAAATGAATTTTTCTCATAGAGATAGTTTGAAGTTACGTATATCTGTAATTCCAATTCCTAAGAGTAATTGGTTTGAAGCATTATTTATGAAATATAGTGATGGATATATGGTCAATAATAATCACACTCTTGATGTAGTTTTTACGGAGATTTTGTTCTTTTCAGTAGTGCAACATGCCATTTATAGACCATGAAAGAGTGAATGAATTTAGAGAAAATAACATGCTTCACAAGAAAAACTCTGCGAAATATTGATAGATATTTACCCTTCCAGGAGTCCAATTTCTTTTTAATATGAATCATGATGTGATTAAAATATGAGGCTCTAGGCCTAACCCAAAACATGGCCACTCCAAGATAGGTAAAAGTAAAAATCCCTTTTTTCCCAACCCATTTATGATGTCAATATTCCTCCAAGATGAGATATGTCCTTCAAGAAGGATACATCTCATGTATCATCAACTTATATTCTTGATTCTCTTTCTTCATATTTATAGAAAAGAACTGACCAACAAAATTCCATAGCTAATGACACATCAAATACTATTATTTCCATAAAAGGGTCTTAGAAATTATCTTCCACATGAATTCGAAAGGAAAAATACTATCTTATCTTAGTTATGTAACGCCCTGATCCCAGTTACCTAGAGTCGGTTCATTATTACATAACATTGTAATGATCACAAAAGATCAAATCTTGAAAGACCGATTAGTTTAGTATACTTGGAAACACTAGATAAATTCATAAAGTTTACATTACATCATAAAGTGAAAACTACAACAACATCTTGTCTCCAAACTCATATCCCCTTATATTATCCCTTCAGTTCATTCATAAAATACTTCCTCACATCCTGGGAAAAATAAAACATAGAAATGGGTGAGCTCAAATGCCCAGTAAGGATAAAAATATAGCATAAAATTTCCTAAATAAGCATAAACATTTAAGGAAATGTATAACTAAAACAAAAGCCTTTTAAACTTGATCTTCAGCATAATATGGAAAAGTTAAAATTAAATAATGTCATTTACTTATTCACATGGATATTCTACTAGTCGAATAATCACATGCAATATCAATAACCACTTTCATAATGATGGAATGCATAATTCCAGACTATCATAACCACATAGTCAAGGCCTTGTCCCAAGACTACAAATAATATTTTGTCAAGGCCTTGTTCCAAGACACTAGTTTGTCTCATGAGACCTACTAATGCATCGAGGAGCTATAGTCGGCTCCACCCGTCACTTATTAAGTCCAATGCATTCCTCATATAAACAGGTTTAAACATAACATAAACATTCATATTAAAACTAGCATACAAAATGTCATTAATTTCTCCATAAACCATTAATGGTATAAAAATAACACATCCATAGTAAAACATATCACAAAAAATTCAATAAAATATGGAAGTTTTGTATCATAATAAATAAACATAAAATAAGCTTAAAATCCATCAAAGGATGTTGACATAGATGAAATCAAAACTATTTGAGAGAAATATATATTTTTTGAAATCATTTAAAAGTCACATAATTATAAAAGAAAACATTTAATTTGAAAATATTCTTATAAACTTGTAAGGGATGCTTCGACAATTTTATAATGGCGGAAAGTAGCCGCACCCGCCGTATAAGTTTCAAAAGACATTCTTACCTTAATTCTGTCGAAAAGGTTAAAAAGGACCTCGTTTGGAAAACAATAGAAATATTCCTTTATAAACTTCTTATAAAAAGCCAACAAGGGTATAAATGACTTTATCCCATAGTCTGTAAAATAGTAAGAATGATTTGAAATACAATTTTAAGAAACACTGATGTGGATGATAAAGAGGTCTCAGTAGATAATTACGTATAAACAACCTCGAATAATGGAGAGATTGTGAAATAAAACCTTACCTTGTACTTTTACTTAGTCGATGGTATGTTAAACTCTTGTATAATAGTTAAAACATTGTTATTAAATTATACAAGAACCATATACATAATTATGATATCATATATGATCTTCTAATAATTCATTGTTAAAAATATTTCAGTATTATCGTCGTTTCAGGTGTTAACTTACTCGTTTTCTTTTATATGTTTTGTCACATAAGTCTTGTTTGTTATGGATAGGTTGTATCTTATTCATATCTAGAATGATATAAATTTATTAAACTTTACTTTTAATCATAAAATGAAAATTAGTCCTGAATGGATATGATGAGGAATGAATCTCATCGCGTTCATGGAGACAGTAGTCCGTACGTATGCACGAGCGAAAATATCATTCTTTTGATATTAAACTAATATATAATTGGATGGTATATCTTATATAAAGAATCATTATCATGTTATATTTATTATTTACATGAATTACATATCATTATTGTACCCATCTAAATAATAATATATTGAATAACAATTACACCACGACGTGGAGACGGTAAGCTGTACGTATGCACGTATGGTGACATGTAATTAAAAGGATGGATAGAATAATGAATATGGTTGTAAAATATTTATAATAACATCAAAGAATATAGAAGATACTGGAGTTATTATTTTATAATGTAAATAACAAAGAAATAAGAAGTTGAAGAAGAAAGGAACTTGAAAGAGGGTGGTGAAAACATTACCTCTTCTTCGAGTTATTCCTTTGTATTTGATCAAAAGGGATCCTTAAGATGGCTTTATTACTAAAGGAAGGCCTTTAAGATGAAGTGAGGGAAGTTTAGAGGATATTTGGGCAGGGGTTGTCTGAGCCAAAAGGCTTTGAAGGTGTGAATTAGAGAGAAAGGGGTGTGCCCTTTTATAAGAGGGGTGAGGGCACCTTTGGAAAAGCTAGAAATATTATTTTATAATAAATTCATATTCGGTTTATAATGGCTTCAAAGTAGATTATTTAAAGTTTAAGGTGGGGATGGGTAGAAATACTTTCAACCAATAGATTTTAGACAGGTTTGGGTCACTATATTAACCTTATCATTTATATTTAACTCTTAGTTAAATAGTCTCACATTTACCATGTCTCTTGGTATTTTTATATTATATAGTTAATATACTTACTATATACCTCCAAGAGACCCCCAAGTGGTCCATTAATGATACTCCTATCATTATATAAGTCCTTTGGCCGAACCATAGATTTTTAGGAATAGAATATCAATTAAAAATATAATATTTGTTTTAAAAACTCTTTTATGTCAATTTTGACACTATTGGGTATTTTTGTTTTTGATAATTTCATAACAGCATTATTACTTAGAAAACAATTTATATAACCAATCATAATATGTCATATTAACCTAGAAAATTAGTGGAATTTATAAAAAGTCTCAAATTATGTTTATTTTGATATTTATAAAATCAATTATTTTAATATTTCATTAATTTGGTAATTACTGCATCACCATTGTGTCATAAATAAATTAAATTATATAATGCCTAAAAATTATAAATAAAATACCATTATGTAATAAATATATTTATCTTTTTAATGAATATTTATAATCTAATTTATATTATATATAACCCTATATTAAAAATGTTTTAGTAATTAAACTTTGATTTTAACTCTTTTAACTATTCTTTGAATTAAATAATAATAAATGTCCTAATCTAATCCAAGTGGACCTAAATGATAATATTTTGTACCTAAGGTTGTTTTTGGTCGAGATACACTTTTCCAATAGAATTATGACATGTGTTAGGGTAATATTAATATCATTTTTACCCTTAATTACCCTATTTAATTTTAACCGTGGTAAATAAAAGTAAAAAGTTACTATTCACCAAAAATTATTTTTATCTTATTGAACCACATTTTACTACTTGATATTAACCGTGTCTCTCAGATTTTCGAAATTCCACTCACAGAAGCAGTAAAATTATGTTTTATGTGAATTTCCAAATTCTCCTAGGAGGTGGGTAAAAGACGGTGAAAAGTTTCATAAAATTTTTATATATCTAAACTTATTCTAAACTAACTCCAATGAATTACACTGAACTTATATAGGTATTATGTATACATTTTGACCGTGATTAAATTTAAATAAAATAAATAATTATTTAAATAAAAATTCAATTTTAAACTATAACTCGGTTTTTTTTCACTATTCATAAAAAATAGAATGTTTTCAGAAAAATACCAAAAATTCACCCTAACCTAATTTCTATATTTCAAATCCAAAAATAAAGTCCATTTTAAAAGATAAAATTTAAAAAATTTCAAAAAGTTGGAATTACTATTCATAACGGCAAGTTTGATTGGTTGTGGTGTGTGTTAGAACTCGAAGTTGCGTACAACACATGCTACTGTATTATTCAAAGTGAAGCATACTGTGGAAGCTTGGGGTGTTATATTATCCCCTCCTTAAAATAATTTCATCCTCAAAATTTCTAGAATACTACCGCATGAAAATACTTGGGTGATTCTTCATCATAAGTTCCTCGGGTTCCCATGTTGCCTCTTCCATTTTATGGTTTCTCCATAGAACTTTTACCAGACGAGTCGTCCAGTTTCTCAGCACTTGTTTTCTTGTATCAAGAATCCTGATGGGCTCTTCGCAATAAGACGATTGGGTTCCAGTTCTAATTCCTCGTAAGTGAGTACATGCATTGGGTTGGACATGTATTTTGTCAACAGTGATACGTGGAACACATCGTGAACTTTGGAGAGATTTGGTGGCATTTCCAAACGGTAAGCTACAACCCCAATTTGTTCTAGAATTTTGAAAGGTCCTATGTACTTGGGACTCAATTTACCTTTCTTACCGAAATGTATAACTCCCTTCCATAGAGATACCGTTAAGAAAACATGATTTCCTACCTAAAATTATAAATCCATCCTTCAGTTGTCAGCATAGATCTTCTGCCTACTTTGAGCTCCTTTGATGTAGTTTTGGATTACCTTTACCATTTCCATCGTTTCCTCCACCAGTTCTGGGCCTACGAGTTTTCTTTCCCCAACGTCATCCCAAAAGGTTGGTGTGTGACATCTCTTTCCGTATAATGCTTCATATGGTGCCATCCGAATACTTTAATGGAGGCTATTGTTATAGAAAAATTCCACCATAGGTAAATATTTATCCCATATACCCTGAAAGTCAAGTGAGCATGATCTCAACATGTCTTCTAAGGTTTGAATAGTCCATTCTGATTGTTCATCTGTTTGAGGGTGGTTGGTAGTGCTCAAACTAAGTTCAGTATCCAGGGCTTTTTGAAGACTTTTCTATAATTTTGAAGTAAAACGGGGATCACGATCAGAAACAATCGATTGGGGTACTCCATGAAATCTCACAAATTCATTAATATATAGTCTTGCAAGATGTTCGAGTGGTAGATCATCTCTTATAACAAGAAAATGTGCTGACTTGGTAAGACTATCAACAATATCCCATATTTCATCATTCATTGTAGGATTCTTTGGTAGCCTCATGAAAAAGTCCATCATAATATTATCCCATTTCCACTCTGGTATGGGAAGACGTTGCATGAATTCTATAAGCTGTTGCCTTCCAACATTCACTTGTTGACAAACCATACATCTTGACACAAAATCAGCAATCTCCCTCTTCATGTTGTCCAACCAAAAATGTTTCTTCAAATCTCTATACATTTTGGTGCTCCCAGGGTGTATAGAGAAATTGGAGCTATGAGCATCATCAAACAATTCCCTTTTAAGATCAAGTATATCGGGAACACAATGTCTCTTCCCAAAGTTCAAAATTCCTTCTTCATACACAAATTCTCTTAATCTCCCATCATTCACAGCTTTAATTTTCTTTTGAAATTCTTCATCATCGGTCTGAGAACTCTTAATCCTTTCTAGTAATGATTGTTTGGAAACCATTTGAAAAAGCATTTATGTTTCTCCTTTAATGGTGATTCCCATATCCATCTTTACTAAATCCATGAAAATAGGATCCCTTTCAACTCTCATCTTGTTCAAAACTCCATGATCCTTTCCGCTCAATGCATATGACACCTTATTTTCCTTCCCCAAGTGGTATTGTATTGTGCAATAATAACCCTTGAGTAGTTCAAGCCATCGCCTTTGCCTCATGTGGAGTTCTTTCTGTGAGAAAATGTATTTCAAACTCTTGTGATCGGTATATATCTCACATTTTCACCATAGAGATCATGTCTCCATATCTTCAAAAAAAATATTACAACATCTAACTCAAGATCATGAGTAGGATAGTTTTGATCATGAATTTTTAGTTGTCATGATGCATAGGAAATAACCCTATCATTCTGCATAAGGACACAACCAAGTCCTTTCTTCGATGCATCACTATAAATAATGAACCCATCATTCCCCGATAGTAGATTAAATATAGGAGCATTTTCTAATCTTCTCTTAAGTTCTTAAAAACATTCTTCACACTCTTTTTTCCAAACAAATTTAACCCCTTTATGTGTGAGATTCGTTAATGGGTTAGCCAATCGGGCTAAATTCTGGACGAAACGCCGATAATAACCTGCTAAACCAATAAAACTGCATACCTCGGTTATACTCACTGGTGCTGGCCATTCTTGGATTGACTTGGTCTTAGAAGGATCAACAGAGATTCCATCCTTAGAAACAATATGGCCAAGAAAAGAGATCTCCTGAAACCATAATTCAAACTTTCTAAACATCCCATATAATTCATGTCTTCTAAGAGTCCTCAAGATAATGAGCAAGTGATTTTCGTGATCTTCGTATATTTTTGGGTATACCAAGATATAATCAATAAATAACACCACAAAATCATTGAGATATTCCTTGAAAACTCTATTCATTAGATCCATGACTACAGAGGGTGCATTAGTCATCCCAAAAGGCATTACTGTAAACTCGTAATGCTCGTACCTGGTTCAAAATACTGTCTTCGGAATGTCTTCCTTCTTCACACACAACTGATGGTATCCATATCGAAGGTCAATCTTTGAAAATTATTGAGCTCCATGTAGTTGGTCAAATAAATCATCAATGCAAGGTAGGGGATACTTTTCCTTTATTTTTATAGCATTTATTTCCCTATAGTCGATACATAACCTCATAGATCCATCTTTCTTTTTAACAAAAAGGACACAGGCTCCCCATGGAGAAACACTGGGGCGAATAAATCCCTTATTACTCAATTCCTCTTGTTGTTTCTTTAGTTCAACTAATTCCAAAGTGGACATTATATAAGGGGTCTACGATATAGGCCTTGAACTAGGAATTAAATCAATGGAAAACTCAATTTATCGTTCTGGAGGATTTCCAGGTAAATCTTCTGGAAACACATCAACATATTCTCTCACAATTGGTACATCCTGTATTTGAACATTCCTTTCCTCACCCACAGTCATTTCATTCTCTTCCTCCACAATTATTGAATTTAGTTGAGCTACTAGGGGTGGATCTAGGTAAGAATTAGGTGGTGACGATTTCACTCTAAAGATAAGGTGTTCCTTATCATCATCATCAAAAATAGTAACCTCCTTCTTCTTACAATAAATTTTAGCATCATGGTCTGAAATCCAATCCATACCGAGGATTATATCAAATTAAATCATAGGTATGACGATGAGATCCACAGATAAAGAACATTTATGTTCTCTAATGGGGACTGATTCACAAAACTTTGTTGCAATGATACTTACATTAAGAGTTTTGAATGACAACTCCCTTCTTAAATCAAATTTGAAATATCTAATTTTATTAGCAAATTGGGAAGATATGAAACAATGTGATGATCTAGAATCAAATAATGCATTTTATAAACTTGAGGAAACCATTAAATTACCTACCACCATATCTTTCGAAGATTATACCTCAACAGTAGTGATAGCATAATCTTGTCCTTGATCCCTTGGCCTTTTCTTAGGTAAGTTCCCCTGACACTTCGGACATTAATTTGCATAATTTCCCATCTCCCTGTAATTTTAGCATTCAAAAATGGTAGCTTCTTTCTTCCCCTTGCAATCACGAGCTTGGTGGCCTCTTTCACCACACTTGTAACAGACTCTCATTCCCTTCAAGAAAGTACCGGGGTGTTTCTTCCCACATTTACTACAGGATGGATATTCATCTTTTCCCTTATTCCCCTTATTTCAATTACCAGAGTGATCAGCAGATCTATTCTTCTCTTGCTTTGGTTTAAAGTCATAAGACTTAGAGAATTATTTTTCTGTCTTCATAGTACATGAGACAATATCTTCGTACAATGAGAAGGTTTGTGAGACTAATTCTCGATGGGGAAATGGTTTTAACCCATAAAAGAAACGATTAATATTACTTCTTGGGTTACGTTTATAGTCTACAACATACCTCGCTAACCTTGTAAAGTTATCCTCATACTTTGCGACATTCTCATCCTCCTTTTGTCTCAGACTCAGAAATTGCCTTTCCATATCTGGTTGATGGTCACGAGGAAAGTATTTTTCTAATAAAATCTCTTTGAACTCCCTCCATTCCATATTTGATACTTTATAATCTTCCTTTGTGTTTTGAATCAATGACCACTATTGATCAGTATCTCCAGTGAGGCGGTAAACTACCATGATAACTTTTTCCCTTTCACTACTCCACAAATCCTGAAATATTTTCTCTAGGGAACTTATCCATTGCTCAGATACCAATGTATTTTTACTCCCATTTAATGTTGGTGGCTGTTACCTCATGAAGATATCTAACATTGATCCTCCATACTACAGATCAGTGTGCTCCATACGGGTAAGGTTATTATTCATAACCTAAGAGAGTTATCCCAGTATAGTGATTAGCTGATCAACACCAGTTGTATCACCAGCTCCACTATAATTATCTTGAGCAGGAGGGAAATCCCTACATAGAGTGCATGCATTGATATATTTTCCATTTCTTCCACTAGGCGCCATTTTTAAACAATGGCATAAACTGGATTAGTTTATGAATCAAAATACATAATTCCATACTTGTAAAACACTTAACATAAATTGAACTATTTATGGATATAATCCACAATCATAAAAATGTTTTCTCTGAGGAAGTATATACTCATAAACCCTTCATAATGGTTTGTAAAGAAAACGAGAATTATCCTAATTATATCCCCCGGGAGTGTCGTAACCAAGAGTGCAGCAAGGCCCGTTGTCGTGCACCAGTTCTCGTTCGAGTCTAGCTCAAAGCGGTATTTTCAGGTTTTACCCCTAGGTACATCTGTACCAGAGCCACCTCTACCTGCTCGTATCCAGACAGGGATGTATTTCTCAGAAAAATCACAAAATTTCTACAATACAAAAATTCTAGGAAGTTCTTCTATACTAATCCTCAAAGTCTATCTTAGGGCTATGTGCTCTAATCAGAGTTTATCTAAATCTAGCTTCCAAGCTTTGTACTAAACTTAGTCTAATACCAACTGTAACGCCCTGACCCCAGTTACCCAGAGTCAGTGCATTATTACATAAGATTGGAATAATCACAAAAGATAAAATCTTGAAATACCTATTAGTTTAGCAGCCTTGGAAACACTAGATACATTCATAAAGTTTACATTACATCATAAAGTGAAAAATACAACAACATCTTGTCTCCACAGTCATATCCCCTTATACTGTCCCTATAGGTCATTCATAAAATACTTCTTCACATCCTGGGAAAAATAAAACATAGAAAGGGGTGAGCTCAAATTTCCAGTAAGGATAACAATATAGAGGAATCTTTCATAAATAAGCATAAACATTTAAGGCAATGTATAACTAAAACAAAATCCTTTTAAACATGAACTTCAGCATAATATGTAAAAGATAAAATGAAATAATTCCATTTACTTATTCACATGGATATTCTACTAGTCTAATAATTGCATGCAATATCAATAACCACTTTCATAATGATGGAATGCATAATGTCAGACTATCATAACCACATAGTTAAGGAATTGTGCCAAGACTACAAATAAGACATTGTCAAGGCCTTTTTCCAAGACACTAGTTTGTCTCATGAGACCTACCGATACATCGAGGAGCAATAGAGGGCTCCACCTGTCACTTATTAAGTCCAATGCATTCCTCATATGGACAGGTTTAATCATAACATAAACATTAATATTAAAAATAGCATATGAAATGTCAATACTTTCTCCATAAACCATGAATGGTATAAAAATAACACATCCACAGTCAAAAATATCACAAAACCTTCAATACAATATGGATGTTTTGTATCATAATAAAAGAACTTCAAATAATCTTAAAATCCATCAAAGGATGTTGACATAGATGAAATCAAAACTATTTGAGAGAAATATCTCTTTTTTGAAATAATTTAAAAGTCACATAATTATAAAAGAAAACATTTAATTTGAAAATATTCTTATAAGCTTGTAAGGGAAGCTTCTATAATTTTATAATCGTAGAAAATAGCTGCACCTGCCTTAAAAGTTAAAAAATACATTCTTATCTTAATTCTATCAAAAATGTTAAAAAGGACCTTGTTTGGAAAATGACAGAAATATTCCTTCGTAAAATTCTTATAAAAAGTCAACAAGGGTATAAATGAATTTAACACATAGTCTTTAAAATATTAATAATTATTTTAAATACATTTTTAAGAAACGTGGATGTGGATTATAAAGAGGTCTCGGTAGATAATTACGTATAAACAACCTCAGATAATGAAAAGATTGTTAAATAAACCCCTACCTTATACATTTCCTTAGTTGATGGTATGTTAACCTCCTGTATAATAGTTAAAACACTGTTATTAAATTATAAAATAACCATATACATAATTATGATATCATATATGATCTTCTAATAATGCTTTGTTAATAATATTTTAGTATTATCGTCGTTTCGGGTGTTAACTTACTCATTTTCTTTTATATGTTTTGTTACATAATTCGTGTTTTTTGTGGATAGGTTTTATATTATTCATATCCAGAATGATATAAAGTTATTAAACATTAATTTTAACCATAAAATGAGAATTAGTTTTGAATGGATACGATGGGTAATGAATCTCATCGCGTTCGTGGAGACAGTAGTCCGTACGTACGCACGAGAGACAATATCATTCTTTTGACATTAAAATAATATATAATTGGATGTTATATAATATATAAAGAATCATAATAATGTTATATTTATTATTTACATGAATTACACATCATTATTATATCCATCTAAATAATAATATATTGAATAACAATTACACCACAACGTGGAGACGGTAAGCCATACGTATGCATGTATGGTGACATGTCATTCGAAGGATGGATAGAATAATGAATATGGTAGTACCATATTTATAATAACATCACAGTATATAGAAGATATTGGAGTTATTATTTTAGAATGGAAATAACAAATAAAGAAGAAGTTGAAGAAGAAAGGAACTTGAAAGAGGGTGGTGAAAACATTACCTCTTCTTCAAGTTCTTCCTTCTGATTTGATCAAAAGGGCTCGCTAAGTTGGCTTTCTGACCAAATTAAGTCCTTTATGATGAATTGAGGGAAGTTTATAGGATATTTGGTCAGGGTTTGGCTAAGTAAAAAGGCTTTGAAGGTGTGAATTAGTGAAAAGGGATAATGCCCTTTTATAAGATGGGGGAGGGGCACCTTTGGAAATGCTAGAAATATTATTTTATAATAAATTAATATTCGGTTTCTAATGAATCAAAAGTGCATTATTTAAAGTTTAAGGTGGTGATGGGTAGAAATAATTTTATCCAATAGATTTTAGATAGGTTTGGGTCACTATATTAACCTTATAATTTATATTTAACTCTTAGTTGAATAGTTTGACATTTACCATGTCTCTTTGTATTTTTATATGATATAGTTAATAAACTTACTATATACCTCCAAGAGACCCCCAAGTGGTCCATTAATGATAAACCTATTATTATCTAAGTCCTTTGTCCGAACCTTAGATTTTTAGGAATAGAATATGAATTAATAATATAATATTTGTTTTAAAAACTCTTTTATGTCAATTTTGACACTATTGGGTATTTTGTTTTTGATAATTTCACAATAGCATTATTAGCTCTAAAAAAATTATATAACCAATAATAATATGTAATATTAACCTATAAAATTAGTTTAATTCATAAAAAGTCTCAAATTACATTTATTTTGATATTTATAATATCAATTATTTTAAAATTTCATTAATTAGGTAATTACTGCATCACCATTGTGTCATAAATAAATTAAATTATTTAATGATTAAAAATTATAAATAAAATACAATTATGTAGTAAATTGTTTTATCTTTATATTGAATATTTATAATCTAATTTATCTTATGTATAACCCTATATTAAAAATGTTTTAGTAATTAAACTTTGATTTCAACTCTTTTAACTCTTCTTTGAATTAAATAATAATAAATGTCCTAATCTAATCCAAGTGGACCTAAATGATAATATTTTATTCCTAAGGTTGCTTTTGGTCGTGATAAACTTGTAAAATAGAATTAGGACATGTTTTATGGTAATATTAATATCATTTTTATCCTTAATTACCCTATTTTCTTTTAACCATGGTAAATAAAAGTAAAAAGTTACTATTCACCAAAAATTATTTTTATCTTATTGAACCACATTTTACTCTTTGATATTAACCGTGTCTCTCGCATTTTCGAAATTCCACTCATAGAAGCGGTAAAATTATGTTTTATGTGAATTTCCAAATTCTCCTAAGAGGTGGGTAAAAGGTGGTGAAAAGTTCTATAAAATTTTTATATATCTAAAATTATTTTAAAATAACTCCAATGAATTACATTGAACTTATATAGGTATTATGTATCCATTTTGACCTTAATTAAATTTAAATAAAATAAATAATTATTTAAATAAAAATTCGGTTTTAAACTATAACTCAGTGTTTTTTCACTATTCATCAAAAATGGAATGTTTTCAGAAAAATACCAAAAATTCACCCTAAGATAATTTTGATATTCCAAATCCAAAAATGAAGTCCATTTTGAAAGATAAAATTTATAAAATTTCAAAAAGTATGTATTACTGTTCATAATGGCTAATTTGATTGGTTGTGGTGTGTGTTAGAACTCAAAGATGAGTACAACACACGCTACTGTATTATTCAAAGAGAAGCGTATCGCGGAAGCTTGGGGTGTTACATTCTCCCCCCCTTAAAATAATTTCATCCTTGAAATTTCTAGAATACTACTACATGAAAAGACTCTGGTGATTCTTCATAATAAGTTCCTCGGGTTCCCACATTGCCTCTTCCATTTTATAGTTTCTCCATAGAACTTTTACCAGACGAGTCATCCGATTTCTCAACACTTGTTCTCTTATATCAAGAATCCTGACGGTCTCTTCACAATAAGACAGATCGGGTTCCAGTTTTAATTCCTCGTAAGTGAGTACATGCATTGGGTCAGGCATGTATTTCCTCAATAGTGATACGTGGAACACATCGTGAACTTTGGAGAGATTTGGCAGCATTGTCAAACGGTAAGCTACATCCCCAATTAATTCTAGAATTTTTAAAGGCCCTATATACCTGGGACACAATTTACCTTTCTTACCGAAACGTATAACTCCCTTACATGGAGATACCTTTAAAAAACATGATTTTCTACCAAAAATTATAAATCCTTCCTTCTGTTGTCATCATAGCTCTTCTGCCTACTTTGAGCTTCTTTGTTTTGGTTTTGGATTACCTTTACCTTTTCCATCGTTTCCTCCACCGGTTCTGGGCCTACGAGTTTTCTTTCCACAACTTCATCCCAACAGGTTGGTGTGCGACATCTCTTTCCGTATAATGCTCTATATGGTGCCATCTGAATACTTGAATGGAGGCTATTTTTATAGGAAAATTCCACCAGAGGTAAATATTGATTCCACATACCCTGAAAGTCAAGTGAGCATGATCTCAACATGTCTTCTAAGGTTTGAATAGTCCATTCTGATTGTCAATCTATTTGAGGGTGGTAGGTAGTACACAAACGAAGTTCAGTATCTAGGGATTTATGAAGTCTTTTCCAAAATCTTGAAGTAAAACAGGGATCACGATATGAAACAATCGATAGGGGTACTCCATGAAGTCTCACAACTTCATTAATATATAGTCTTTCTAGGCGTTCAAGTGGTAGATCTTCTCTTATATCAATAAAATGTGCTGACTTGGTAAAACAATCAACAAAAACCAATATTTCATCCTTCCTTCTAGGAGTATTTGGTAGCCCTATGACAAATTCCATCGTAAAATTATCCCATTTCCACTCCGGTATGGGAAGAGGTTGCATGAATCCTCTAGGTTGTTTCTTTCCACCTTTCACTTGTTGACAAACCATACATCTTGACACAAAATCAGAAATCTTCCTCTTCATGTTATCCCACCAAAAATGTTCCTTCAAATCTCTATACATTTTGGTGCTCCCAGGGTGTATAGAGAAATTGGAGCTATGAGCATCATCTCACAATTCCCTTTTTAGATATGGTATATTGGGAACACAATGTCTCTTCCCAAATTTCAAAATTCCTTCTTTATACACAAATTCTCTCAATCTCCCATCATTCACAGCTTTAATCTTCTTTTGAAATTCTTCATCATCGGTCTGAGAACTCTTAATCCATTCTAGTAAATATGGTTTGGAAACTGTTTGAAAAATAATTGATGTTTTACCTTCCATGGTGATTCCCATATCCTTCTTTACTAAATCCATGAAAATAGGATCCCTTTCAACTCTCATCTTTTTCAAAACTCCATGATCCTTTCTGCTTAAAGCATCTGCCACCTTATTTGCCTTCCCAGGGTGGTAGTGTATTGTTCAATCATAATCCTTGAGTAGTTCAAGTCATCGCCTTTTCCTCATGTTGAGTTATTTGTACGAGAAAATATACTTCATACTCTTGTGATCTGTATATATCTCACATTTTTCACCATAGAGATAATGTCTCCATATCTTCAAAGCAAAGATTACAACAGCTAACTCAAGATCATGAGTATGATAGTTTTTCTCATGAATTTTTAGCTGTCATGATGCATAGGCAATAACCATATCATTCTGCATAAGGACACAACCAAGTTCTTTCTTAATTGCATCACTATAAATAACGAACCCATCATTCCCCAATGGTAGAGTCAATATATGAGAATTGACTAATCTTCTCTTCAGTTCTTCAAAACATTCTTCACACTCTTTTTTCCAAACAAATTTAACCCTTTTACGTGTGAGCTTCGTTAATGGGTTAGCCAATCAGGCAAAATTATGGACGAAATGCCGATAATAACCTGCTAAACCAATAAAACAGTGTACCTCAGTTATACTCGTTGGTGCTAGCCATTCTTGCATTTCCTTGGTCTTAGAAGGATCAACATAGATTCCATCCTTCGAGACAATATGGCCAAGAAAAGAGATCTCCTGAAGCCAGAATTCACACTTGCTAAACTTCCCATATAATTCATGTCTTCTAAGAGTCTTCAGGATAATGCGCTAGTAATTTTCATAATCTTCATAGCTTTTGGATTATACCAATATATCATCAATAAATACCACCTCAAAATCATCGAGATATTCCTTGAAAACTATTTTCATTAGATCCATGAATACAGAGGGTGCATTAGTTAGCCCAAAAGGCATTAATGTAAACTTGTAATGCCCATACCTGGTGTGAAATGTTGTCTTTAGAATATGTTCCTTCTTCACACACAACTAATGGAATACAGATCGAAGATCAGTCTTTGAAAAATATTGAGATCCATGCAGTTGGTCAAACAAATCATCAATGCGAGGAAGATGATACTTGTTCTTTATTATTATAGCATTGATTCCCCTGTAGTCGATACATAACCTCATAGATACATATTTATTCTTAACAAAAAGGACAGGGGCTCCCCATGGAGAAACACTAGGGCAAATAAATCCCTTATTACTCAATTATTCTAGTTGTTTCTTTAGTTAAACTAATTCCATAGTGTCCATTATATAAGGGGTCTTTGATATAGGCCTTGAACTAGGAATTAAATCAATGGAAAACTCAATTTCCGGTTATGGAGGATGTCCAGGTAAATCTTCTAGAAACACATCAACGTATTCTCTCAAAATTGGTACATCCTCTATTTGAACATTATTTTCCTCACCCACAGTTATTTCATTATCATCCTCCCCAATAATTGAATTTAGTTGAGCTACTGGGGTGGATGTAGGTAAGAATTAGGTGGTGATGATTCCGCTCTAAAGATAAGGTGTTCCTTATCATCATCATCAAAAATAGTAACCTACTTCTTCTTACAATAAATTTTTTCATCATGGTCCGAAAGCCAATCCATACCGAGGATTATATCAAATAAAATCATATGTATGATGATGATATCTGCAGATAAAGAACATTTATGTGCTCTAATGGGGACTGATTCCCAAAACTTTGTTGTAATGATAATTACCTTAGGAGTTTTGACTGACAACTCCCTTATTAAATCAAATTGAAAATATCTAATTTTCTTAGAAAACTGGGAAAATATGAAACAATGCGATGATCCAGAATCAAATAATGCATTTTCTAAACATGAGGAAACCATTAAATTACCTGCCACTACGTCTTTCATAGATTCTACCTCAGCAGTAGTGATATCATAATCTTTGCCTTTATCCCTTGGCCTTTTCTGAGGTAATTTCCCCTGATGCTCTAGACAGTCATTTGCATAATGTCACATCTCCCAGCAGTTGAAGCATTGAACATCGGTAGCTTCTTTCTTCCCCTTGCAATCACGAGCTTGGTGGCCTTTTTCACCACACTTGTAAGAGACTCTCATTCCCTTCAAGCAAGTACCGAGGTGTTTCTTCCCACATTTACTATAGGATAGATCTTCAACTTTTCCCTTCTTCCCCTTATTTCCATTTCCAGATTGATCAGCAGATCTCTTCTTCTCTTTCTTTTATTTAAAGTCATAAGACTTTGGGAATTATTTTTCTTTCTTGATAGCACATGAGACAATATATTCGTACAACGAGAAGGTTTGTGAGACTAATGCTCGATAGAGAAATGGTTTTAACCCATCAAAGAAATGATTAATCTTACTTCTTGGGTTACGTATATAATCTGTAACATACTTTGCCAACCTTGTAAAGTTAGCCTCATACTTTGCGACATTCTCATCATCCTTTTGTCTCAGACTCAGAAATTGCCTTTCCATATTTGCTCGATGGTCACAAGGAAATTATTTTACATAGAAATCTCTTTAAGAGGTCAATTATCATTAAATTTCATGTAATATATACTTAAAAAAACACTACACATGAACCTATCAAACATATCAATTTTTATAGATTTCCTGATGAATATTATATTTGATATAATTTCTTGGTTTTTGTTAACCCATTACATTTATATTAAATTCCCACCACATCACTATGTAGTAATATGATTAACACTCCCACTAAACTCATTATCGAGTAATATCTATCAAGAAATATTGTTTTAATAATGTTGATATTTAGAAATACCATTATTAATGTTTATGTCATTGAGAATATTAAAACTTATCAACACCATAACATCAAATGTTACAATGTAGACTTCAATTGTCTACTTGAACTCTTATGTGCATCATCATAATTCTTGCTACCCTTTCCATAAAAATATTCCCATTAATTTTTTTATAAATAATGTTACTATTTACATTATCACTTACCAGCACATCCTAAAATCTTTTTAGATAAAGTGATATTGATTTTTTTACAACTGATAAATGTAACTCATTACATTAATTCTTACCACCATTCCATGACACTATTTTAGGATACTATGTGTAATTCACTTTTAATTTTGAATGGAAAAATCCTCCATAAAATAATGATATTCACTTTATCATTATAACTAAATGTGACTTTTTACATTTCTATTCAATGTATTATATCCAAAAAATATATAATATTAGGTCTGAATCATTTTAATTTTTTATTATTATAATATTTAATTTGTTAACTTTTAATATTTCTAGGTTTAAACATACTCCCACTGGCATCATTGACACTATATTCTCTTATATATGTCATTATAAGTTACAAAAACTCATTTGTATTAGAAAATGTCTATTTTTTTCTATTAGTAAGTATATTTAAAAAATAGACTATAGTTTTTACATAATATATGATATTCTATGTGTTTGTTGAATTTTTCTCTGAAAAAAGACATTATTATTTTAAAATCATACATTAAGGGGGGGGGGGGGGGGTAGAAACACCATCCCTCATATTTCAATAAACATATTGATAAAAACATTACCAAAATAAAAACAAAATATCCTTCTATCATTTCTAAAGATGTTATAGAATCGTATGAATCATAAACAATGTGAATCATCTCTCATTGTTCATAATAACATTTTTTAACAAAAAATGTCTCTTATAATATAATATAAATGAGATAAATATATTTAAATTTTATTTAGATTCATCTAATACTGATATATTCCTTTACAGTTAAATCATTGATGTCGCAACTCTTTGCTTCATTATTTGAATGAAAAAATTCAATCTTTGTTAATTATATCCTTTATTTTGAACTTGGGTATATTTAACACACTTATACAACATAAAGTTTGTATCACATGAACATAAAACAAAAATAATAAATTTATATAATACTAATACTTAGTATGTATATTCAATGGTTTTTCATAAATCCCATTAGGTGTCTCAAAAAATTCCATCCTATGGAATCATTACTACATTTTTCCATATTTTTCCTTGAGGTTTCAATGCCTTAGATATGATACTTGAAGAAACATTATTGGTATCTCCAAATAATATTTCTTCTTATTTTTAAAATCATTATCCACTTGTACTATAAATACATGAACAAAATCTAGACATCATATTCCTAGCTCATTTATTATAAACTCTTGATAATAATGGGTTACCATTTCTTTAATTCATTCATATTTTCAGAACATTTTTGTAGATGGAAAAAACTGGATTCCTTAACCATAACAATACTTATAAGAAATATTTTTGTAGTATTATTCATTATCATACTCAGTCATATTGAGTATCATTAACATACCCAATCTTATTGAATATATAATACTATAATTAATAAGGCTATTTTCATTTAATTCCTATGAGACATAAGTAAATTATTCTATGTTTCTCATAAGTAACTAGATTAACCTTCTAAATAACTTCAATAGTTAGTTACTAAGGAAGATGTTACTCAAACATAAATAATTTTTCCTAATTATGAGATCTTATTAATTTTCCAATAATAGGAATTTCTTACATTAAACTTCTCCTTCCTATAGGATTGATCTCTAAGCTATGTTTAATAAAGATGATTATATTTATATACAACAGAATATTTTATCATATGAGTTTCATGTTTTTTAATCTTTTAATAAGGACATTGAATTATTTTGGATCCTTAAAAAAGTATAACCCAATTTAATTTCATCATATATATTAGTGTTCCAAGAACCATATTTTACTAAACTATGATTCATATTTAGAATTTATCTAATCTTATAGACATATAGATAGGGAATCATCCCAATAAAATCATATGTGATTCTTATATAGTTAAGTGGATAATTCATTGTCCAATAAAACATATATAGAAACCCAACTCTATTCACCTGGTATATTAACTCTTAAGATTTCCCAACTAAGTGTAACAGAAAGATACAATAGGACTTTGTTACCTAAAAATTAGGGTTACCCATTTACACCATGACTTATATAGGATAATACATGGGAACACTACTCTGGAATAACCTACCTGGTTGAATGATTGAGGTCTTGAAATTTTACACTTTGAAAGAAATATAACACCTAATATTTTTTAAGGGGATTTAATATCACCATAAAATATCAAGTAATTCCCTATATGTATACATGCTACTAATGATTTAGTTTTGAAATTATATTCCATCCTCCAACCCAATATTTTCAAACAATATTTATGTGTAACTCTTACAACAAGCCGTGATTTGTGTTACTCACTTGAAAATAGAGGCCAAACAAATTTACAAATATTCAAATTCATATGATGTATATGGTATTTAAACTATTTATATAAAGAACTACAATTAAATGAAATTGAAAATTCCCGTATTAGTAATCATAAAGCCACAAATGTCCAATTTCTACCTTTATATAATAAATCATAAGCCTTCAGGGTAGTGGAATATCTGACCCAAAGTCTCTCTACCTAAGGATACATTAAAAGAGAGAGATTAAAATTAATCATATCTTGAACATCTTATAAATATAAGATATATTCAATAACCAAATTAAATATAATATTTTTAATTACAAGACAAATTCAAGGTAGATGGGAAACTAAACCCATTATCATACCATCCATGTAACAACTTAGATGCATGTATGATAATATCTAGACAAAATTTAATAATTTAAGCTAAATAATACACATATTCACAATATAAATGATTTAAGTTCATGAATAATAAACAAGAGAATAACTTTTAATTAAATTATCAATTCATAAATAATAGTTAATCATAAACACATTACCATTTTAGATTTACATTATAGACATTACATAATCATGAATATAAAATCTTTACATTCATTTCATAACTTTAACTCTTTTTTATTATTATATATTGGTAATTTCATTTAAATATAAGATATTTTATGAATTATAATCATTTTATAATCCAATTTCTATAATATAATAATTTTAAATAATCTAAATATAATGTACTTAACATTATTTAAACCTTGATCAAATCAATTATTAAAAACAATTTTGATGTTGTCAAACTAATATCCCAAAATTAGGCTCTTAATTTGAAATTTTTAAATTAAGTATTATGAAAAAAATCATAATATGGATAAATTATATTTTACAACTAAATTAAAGGTAATAAAATTGATATACCAAAGTAAAGGTCAATGGAAAACTAAATACATCATCATTACTATCATGCAACTACTCATATGCATGTATGATAATATCTTGATGAAATGTATCAATTGTAACTAAAGCACACAAATATTAAAAATATAAAAAATATATATTGTGTAAAAATAAAATTTTGGGTATTTTTAAATAAATGAATCATTCATATATTTAAACAGGAGATAAAAATTTAGAAATAATTCTTAAATAAAAGTTATTCATAAATACTTTAAAATTTTAGCTTTACATTATTGATATTCTATAATCTTGAATATAAACTCTTTATATTTATTTTATAACATAAACTCCTTTTTGTTAATAATTATATGAAATTTACCATAAATATATGATATTTTATGAATTATAAGTATTTTATAATCCAATTTTTATTATGTAATAATTTTAAATAATCTAAATATCACATAAAATATTATTTAAACCATTTTAAAAAAAATCATCAAAACTCTTTTGATGTGGTCAATATATTATCCCAAATAAGGCTCTTAAATTTAACAATTCATATTAAGTGTTATAAAAAATTCAAAATCTTGAAATATAAACACTTTATATTTTAGATTTATTTTTTAATTCATAAACACTTTATAAATTGTCCTTATGATTTCTAAATAAACACATTATTTATAATTCGTAAGGCTTGCCAAAAAAAATTAGAAATTTTTTTTAATGCTAAAACATAATATTATGGAATGTTTATTAATAAATGTTTCTTAAATATTTAATTAATTAACTATAGACTCTTTAGAATTAATTAACTTCTAAAAACATTTTTAATTAAAAAAATTCCCTAGAATCGCATGATATGAATGAAATCGTATTTAATGGTCTTGGGGAAATCATAAACTGTGATTCATAGACCAACACACATGGAAAGTCTAATCCTATAAGTCATATTTCATGAAATATATCCCTCACATAACCTACAATAACATATTATATTTAGAAATACGTGTTGATATCATAAAAACGGTATGAAGCTCTTTTTTTGAAGAGATAGTGTATCATAACTATAGGATATGATATTTGGGAGTTTTATGCTGTGACTAATATGAAACCATGTGTTTTGTAATGAGTTTCTACTTACAATATCTCATATAGTAATTCCTGACTCGACCATCTAGAAGATAAGTGAAGTTACCTTAAAATTTTTGATGGTTTTTTTGTTTTCAATCATAGCTGAGAATCATTAGAGGATATTCAGAGGTAACTAATAAATTATTGTTCCTAATTGGAATTATTTTGAGATGATTTTAAAATCCCAAAAGTTAATTCAAGAGGTTCTATGAGTGTTGTAATATAATCTATAATTATATAATGAAATTGAATTTTTGGTAACTCATATGTGTATGAGTGATTTGGAGATGTGTGTGAGTCTTTCTACAATTGTGTATGAGTGATTTGTATATGTATTTGAGTCTTTATACAATTGTGTATGAGTAATTGAACCTTTGTATAAGTATTTTAATAATTTTATATGAGTTATTTGAATATGAAATTTTTTAGTTTTTGAAATTGGTTCCAATACCATTAATTGTATTAGTTTTTTTGATAAATTACTCTCAATTATACTTTTATAAAATTATCAAGTGATTTAATTATTTATCTCTATTTTCATGCATTAAAATGATTTTGTAAATATTTTAAATTTGTAATTCATGTTATTATGTTTTTAATATAATTAAGATTTATTTTTTAAGTAAAAAAATTGTGACATCCTAGTTAGGAACCTTGGCTAGACCTCAACCACTTAGGGGACCCATTGGTCCAAGCCTATGGGAATGCCCGCATAAGGCAGCCCAAAAGGAGGATATGGAGTCCAATGTTCATATTACACACATATAGGATGAGGAAACATGTACAAGGACTATAGTCCACACTTGTAGATTCATGGGTTGGGCATAGGTCCCCTGCGAGGCCCATAGGCCCATGTGTGTGTAATGTTAACCGATGTTGATCCCCAGTAGCTGGATCCAGCCAAGGATCAGTTCATCTTTATTGTTATAATGATCTCCCACCATTTCCTCTATTTGATCTGGGAAACCTTTATAATTTCACTATTTATCAATCATTAAATTCCCTAAAGGAAGTTGTGAGTCGCTCAATCGTCCAATATTATCCCCAGGATCTGTAGGATCTTTTTTTATTCTACATGTTATATTATAACTCCCCTGTGATTCTCCTTCATTGTTTTTAGACTTATTACTCATCCATTTTCCTTTATCAAATAAATTGGGGATTGTCTCAAGAAATTCTTGTAAATCAAATTGGCCTTTTATTTTCATGCCTAGTCAGTGGAACTTGATCAACTTTTCATTTTGTTTAAGGTTATTATACTGGTCCAGCATTTCATCTCATTTCTTTATTAAGAATTCACATATAAGATATTATTCTTTAATATTCTAACTAAATACATGGGATGATTATATATTTCAAATTACCTGTCATGGTTTCTTGAAAGTGTCACCCCTTATCGCCAAGGGTGAGTCATGAGGCTTCATTAGAACCCAATAGTGAGTCACGATCCATTGTTAGAACACAAGAGTGAGTCATGAGAAACTTAATGTTTTTATGGGTGACTATTTTTACTCAATATTGGATGTAATTGGCAGGTTTTTTCCCACTAGTTTTTTCTTCCCCCAAAATAATGACTCGGTAGAAGCATCTCTAAGCTCCCACATGAGCTCTTACTTCTTCTATCAGGGGTAGTGTTTTCTTCTTTATCTTTGATTTTGTTTTATTTTTTTCTTATTATTATAATAAAATTATTCTCTTGTTATTCATCTATTTTTATCTTATAGTTTTTTATTTTTCTTGGTGAGCCGCTATTGGACACTTCCAATGGTAGGTCATGAGTCACTGTTGGACTTATGATGACATCTTATTTGTAATACTTCTCCCAAATAATTTGGATTATAAGTGTCTAGTAATTAATTTTGTTTTGGTTGGATCTTTTATTTTTTCTAGAAATTACAACAATAGAATTTTCATTATTTTTAGTAGTATGTTAGGAACCACCACTCTCTGCTTTCTACAATCACTAAAATAATCCATCATTAGTGAAAAAGTAACTTTATTTTTTTAATGTTTTTAAAATAAATTTATTTCGTAAATTTATTATTTCATGTTGAAATATAATTACAACAATTTATGTAATTTTAATTGTTTGATTATATTATTTTCCCTTTTTATTTTAGTGTGATACTCTAGAAATTATTTATTTTTGAAACATCTTGTTTCTTGTATAATCTAGAAGGTTATTTTTTTATTTTTCTTATTATATAATTATATATTTGTTATAATTATTATTCTTAAAATATTAATTTTTTTATTATAATTCTGTATGATGAGATATAAATCCTGATTGTGTTGTATTTTTAGGGAAGCTTCAACAAATAGAGTGTTAGGAAAAATCTACTAAGGTAACATTGTATTGTTTTGGGTTGAATATTTTTTTTGAAAAAGTAGGTGGAAACATAATGTTATGGAGTTCCATCATGGTTTTTTACTAGGTTTGTTTACAAAGATCCAAGATAGAGGAATGGATGCCCTGTAGGGGGTATAGAAAATTATGTATACAATTTTGTCTCAATCATCGCAAAAGATTAATTTATATGAATTTCTCATAAAAATATGAAAAATTAATGAGTTACATAGATAATGGAGTTTCATTAATGTAAGTAACATTTCAATGGAATCAAGTGTTGTGAATGCTGGGTTTCGTAATTAACTGGATCGTCTTGTGTGTGTGAAGTGTTGATGGTAAATCTATACGGCTATGACAATTGGGGAATAATGAATTCATGAAGGGTTGATGGTAAATATCGATGTATACAAGAATATTTATATAAGGGAAATTTACTTGGTTTTTTAAGAAATATGGACCTTTATGAATGAGATTAGAGAGGTTTATGAAAAGGTGATGACAAAGAAAGAAGCTTCTAGTACGGGAGGCACACCTATAAATATTTCTATACCCCCCTTAAAAAATAATATAAAGACTTAACAAAGATTTAAAGGATTTAAATATATGAAGGTGATTTATGAAGGTTGTTATTTTGAATAATTTCATGATTAAAATAAGTCTAAAAATGATATAGAATCTCACCAAGAGTTTAAGCATCGTGAAAGTATTGTGGTTCGTGAAGCCTACAAGAATTTGAGTAAAAGTTGTGAGATTCATAGAGGCTAAGTGCGCTTCAAAAAATTGTTTGAGATTTGTGAAAGGATATTTCTTCGCAAAGGTTGGTTGATCTTATTGAAGGATGTGAGAATTTATAAAGTTGTGGGGTTTGCGAAAGTAGTTTATACTAGTGAAGAATTGGTCAGTTTGTAAAGGTTGTGTGAGATTCACAAAGGAAGTGAGCATTATGATGGTGTTAAAAATGGGTGTGCTAGTAAATATGTGGTAAAATAGTTTTCATCAAGTGGATTAAAGTGGAACTTCATTAAATCAGTTATCAATAGTAAAGGATGAATTCATTATTTCTAATGAAAAGACTTACATGTCCATAAACTGTGTGTGAATATTTTATAGAGATGTGAGTAAAGGAAGAGGAAGAAGGTGATCATTTCCACAAAAAGTGATCCATAGAAGGAATGACTGAGGGAGTGAACCTTATGATGTAGTTATTTGTCCCTAGATATTGTAAAGGTAGTGATCCTAGGCATATAAGTGTTCAAGCATAAAACATATTTTGACAGTGATTCTTAGTGGATTGGGTACATTGGTGCATTGTCAACGTACACTCCTTGGACATGGCCCAATGAAGGTGAACCAAGTAAATTTGTTGTATTTAATACATAATATCATTTTTGTTCATACATTACTATGGGAAAGGTATATAAGAGTGTTTTTATGATGAAACAAGATCCAAACAGACAATAATTTTAATCATTCACACCCCGATTCACCCTCCCTCTCATGTTATTTAACCTAGTTTGGATAACATAGAGGTAATGATCATATTAATATATTTTTATATGCTAAAAATTGTTGTGTATATATTTTATATGAATAAGCTCCTAATGTATCTTCCTTTAATGATCCGGGAGATCTCTTCTAGGATTAAAAAAATGTACCAGTGCAGATCATTCAAGATAACACAATAATAAAAAAATAATTTCTACAGTTTTGATAAGAAACATCATTTAATTTTGTTTTTATGTTGTGATCACTGATAATATTTAATTCTTTAATCTTCCACCATGGTATTGATCAAATAACTTGAGCTACATCAAATTTCTATATCATCTTCTCAGCTGTAGTTTTAGACTATTTTTTTGTTATTTATCTATTGTAATTCTTCCTTCCATTTGTATGTCCTATGGAGTTCATTTAAATATTTTCCCATAAAAATGGGGTATATTTAGGTTATTACTACAATATAAAAGGTTGTTTTATTTTTTCCTCCCAGAAAAAAGGGAGGTAGTTTTTTACTCCTTCAAAAGTCCGGGGTTTCCCCTCCAGGTGTGAAAAAGGTATATTTCATCTGTATGTAATTGGCTTATCACTCACATTAAAATGTGAGGGTATATTTAATACCAGTATCATAACATAGTGGATGAGATTTATTATAGGAATAGTATATTAGCGATCTGAACCTCTTTAAAAAATATTGTTTTGTTTGATTTATTTATTCTATATTTTAAACACAGTTATAACTCTCATAAATTAGTATTATTTTTTAATAATTCAAAAAAGAATATTCACCCCCCACTAGTTACTACTTCAATACTAAGGGACCAAACAATTGGTATCAAATGGTGGTTCCTTTTTATGGACTTGGTTTTAGTTGTTTCATTCTTTATTTATGAACTAACCATTTCCTAGACATAAAAGTATAAGGAAAAGATCAACTTATTTGTTATGGAAAGTAAGTATTTCAAGATGTTGAATCCCATCAGACCACATAACTTCAATATAAGTGACTATGTTTACTAAGGACATAATATAGGTATTTACTAAAAATATAGGTCTTAATTACTGTGATATAATGTCAAAACCCTATAAACTTCCCATTTTAGATTTAGAAACTCTCACTGTTATTGATTATACTAAATTATTTTTAAATTATAAAGTTATGAATTACTTATAATGATCTCTATGAAGAATTATATATAGTCATATTTAATCATGTAAGAATTATTTTGGCATCTAGAGGACTTTAAAAGTTCATAATCAAGGAGTTGATATATTTTAGAGAAACAAGATATGTATAAATAGTGTTGAGTTTCAAGAATTCAGAATGATTAGTAAAGAAATAATAAATGAGATGTATAATAGATTCTCCAAAATCTTCAATTTTATGGTTTCACTTGGAGTGACCATGAAGAATAAATCTCTCATTGAATGATTACTTCATGATCTACCTAATAGATGGAATTATAATAAATTTACTATTGAATAAAGCAAGGGGTTTCACTAAATATTTAATGGATGAGTATATAGGTTCACTTATTCAATTAGAGCTGGAAATCAAGAATGACATTGTTGATGACCATGATAAAAATAATTGTATATAATTAAAAACAAATATAAATTTTATTGTTATTGATTCCAATATTTAGTTATATAAAATTTAGAGGGATGAAACTGCATATTTCCCAAAAGGAGTTTATAGGTACATAAAGGGTAAGAGAGGATTTAAGAAGCATCACATAACATATCATCAAAATAATTAATGAAAGTGTAGTGAAGGGGTAAAAATATTAACTATGATTTTTATGAATTAATAATATTTGAGTGTAGGAAAATAGGGTATAAAAATTAGACCATCCCAAATTAAAACCAGATGGGAAAAAAGGAAATACAAGAGGGGCTAAAAAATTCACATCAATTGGTATGGAGTTTTTTAGAAGAGTTAGTCTCGAGTATTGATGGTACTAAAAGAGAAAAGGAATATTACCATATATGTTTTATGGATACAACTATAAATGAGGTACACTCTGATTATAATTATAGTTTTGGTTATGAATCTGATATTGAAAACTATTTTGATGAATTTAAGGTAAAAAATGAATATTTTCAATGTGATATCTTGATAATTTATGAACTATATTGGGAAATTTAAAGAGAAAATAAGAATATTAAAGAAGAATATAAAAAACTGAAAAGTCATTTTTTAATTAATTTTGAAGAGAAAATGGTTGTAGATTCTGAAATATTAAATGAAAAAGATGAGAATGTGAGAATAAAATACTTCATGTCAAAAACTATTTAAGATCAAGATAGAATATTTAAATTAGTTTTTTATGATTTAAATAAAATTAAAAAGGGATGTAAGAATTGTAAAAATAAAAATAATAAAATAAAAACTTTTGTATCATTTTCAAATGTGAAGATATGTGATGACCTGAAAGTTATTCAGAAATTGAATGAAAATCTTAAAAAAGAAATTATTTGATTAAATGAATCCTTATCTATTTTTGTTCAAGGCCAAGCGAAACTAAATAGGACAATGGCTATGAAGAATCCCATAAATTATAAAATATGAGATGGTTATAATAATCAGGTCCCTAAGATTTATAGAAATAATTTTTTAAAGGAACAAATGGGAATATTTCAAAGGTTACTTTCTTTAGATGTAAATTGAAAAATATTTTTTCAAATGAATGTTCTTTAATGTTTATTTAGTCTTTAGGATATACTAAAACTTTAATTTATAACAAAATATCTTCTAGATTTCGCTATAATAAATGTTTCAATTATGTATGGGTACCTAAAAAATTTACTACTTATCCAATTAGGCCCAAACATGTCTATATAACAAAACAACCATCTTCTAAAATTTTTTAGGAAGCCTTCTTGAAGAATTAAAAAGTCACATGGTATATGAAAAGTGGGTGATCAAGGCACATGGATCATGAAATATCTAATTCATCGTATTTTAACTCTTTTAATGGAGGTATTATCACTTTTATTGATAACTATACTATTATGGTTAGTGTTTTTAGAGAATTAGGTTTGTTAACATCTATTATAATTTATAAAGTACTATCTGTAGAGATATTAAAACACAGTTTAATTATCAAATCATAATTTTTTGATGATGGTATGAGTGTAAGATTTTATGATAATAAAATCCTTGTTTATATATATAATTTTGTTTTATTTCATTCTAACAAAAAAGAAAATATATATTATATTTATTTTTGGGAACTAACCTAGAAGAATGTAAAATGATTAAATATTGTAGATACAATTCACTTTATATGGAATGGAAGGTTGGGACATGTTCATCTTTGAAATATTTACAAAATAGCTAAAAATGAAAAGGTTATGAAACTTCCAAAATTCATTACATGTATGTAATCTGATTTTTATTCTTGTCTAAAAGGTTAGTAGCACAAAGAGTCACATAGATATATTAATTTGGTTAATACTGGTCGATTATTAAAAATGCTTCATCTTTATCTTTTTTGAACCATGTGAACTTATAGTTTTATGTTATAAAAGATATTTTTTTTATAATTTTTGATGATTTTATAAGATTTACTTGGACTATATTCTTATCTCAAAAATGTGAAACCTTAAACATATTTGTTACTTTCTATAATAAAATTCAAAATTAGAATGGCTATTTAACTTTTTTGGTTATAAGTGATAAAAGGGGAGAAGTTTTTAATATATAATTTGAAAAAATTTATGAAACTAATGGAATTTTTCATAATTTTTCTACCCCCAAAACACCATAACATAATGGTATTGTATAGAGTAAAAATTGAACTATTAAAGAAATGGAATGAATAATTCTTAATGAATTAAACCTTCCAAAATATTTTTGGGCTGAATAATTTAACACTGCTTGTTCTATCTTAAATACATTATACATTAGGCCCATGTTAAGTAAAACTCCATATGAACTGTTCGAAGATAAGAATCCCAAAATCCGTTATTTAAAAAAAACTATATATATTTTAAATACAAAAGATAATATTGAAAAACCTGATTCAAAAAATGATAAACGTAACCTTTTAGGAAAATCTAATAAAATTAACGCTTTTAGGGTATATAATAAGATAAATGTAATAATGGATTAATTTTTTGTTGTTAATTTCATTTAAAATAATTAAAAATAGAGTAATTATTTTGTTGATAATATTTAAGATTTTAAAGAATTCAACATTGATGATGATAAAATTGAAAATAATAATGCATCAGTTGAGGGGGAGCATATCTCATCTCAAAACAATCCTTTAATATAGATATCTCAAAAAATATCACTCTTTAAAAATGTTATATGAAATGTGGAATATGGGTTTAGAACTATAAAATATGTTTTAAATTTCATTGTAAATTCTCTATTTGTATATGATTTTTCAACTATTAATAATAAAAAATATTTGAAAGATTATAACTGGATAGATGTCATGCATGATGAACTTGGCCAGTTTGAAAGAATTAAAGTCTGGAATATAGTTGATTTACCTAAAGATACAATGTATATTGTACCTAAATGGTTTTTTTGAAATAAAAAATATGATTATGGAAATATAGTTAGAAATAATTCAAGATTAATTTCCCAAGGTTATCTTCAAGAAGAAGGAATTGATTTTGAATATTCATTTACATAGGTTGCAAGATTATAATCCATTTTAATTTTATTATCTTTTTCTTTTTTTAAAAAAATTATAATTTTTCAAATTGATATAAAAAGTTCCTTTTTGAATAGTTATATTTTAGAAGAATTTTAAGTTAAAAAACCACCTGGTTTCTAAAATAGTGAATTTCAAAATCATGCTTACAGCGTATCTAAAGATTTATATGGTCTTAAGAGAGCTCCTCAATCTTGGTATAAAATACTAACTCTGTTTTTAGTTAAAAATGATTTTTTAAAAGGTTTGGTTTATCCATCCTTATTTATTATATGATTTTAAAGTAATATACAAATTATTTAGATTTATGTTGATGATATTATTTTTGGTCCTATAAATGATAAAAATAGTAATGAGTTTTCAAAATTAATGAAAATTGAATTTGATATGTGTCCATTAGGGGAATTAAAAGTACTTCTTGATTTAAAAATTAATCAAAGGAATGATGTTATTTTATTAAATAAAGTTAATTATTCTAAAGAACTTGTAAAAAGGTGTGGACTTGATTCTTTTAATACTATGAGAACCCCTATTTTCAAAAATTCAAAACATGATGTGGATGAATATAGAAATTCTATTAGTGATAAGTTGGATGGAATCATGATATGAAACCTAATATATCTTCATTCTTCGAGGCCAGATATTATGTTTTCTATCTGAATGTGTTCTAGATATCAGACAAACCCCAAAAAAATCACCATAAAGATTTTAAAAGAGTAATAAGATATATTAAGGGTACGTTTTTTACTGGACTATTCAATTCTATTGATAATTCCTTTGATTTTCTATCTCACTTTGATTGTAACATCTAAGGTTACATACTTGTTCGGAGAAGTAGTATAGGTACGTGTCACTTTTTAGGAAAAGGATTAATTTCTTAGTTCTCTATGAAATAATGGCAGTATAACAGTCAATAGCCGAGGAAAAATATATAAAAAGTGTAATTCTATAAAACAAACATTTAATTATTTTAATATTAGTTTTGATAAAATTCTTCTCTACTATGATAACTCAAGTGATATTTCATTTTCTAAAAACCCTCTTCGATAGTCTAGAACTAAACATAGTGATGTTATATTTCATTTCTTTAGGGGATATGTAAATAAAGGTGATATATATGTTCAGAATTTATTTATACTGAGAAAAAATTGGCTTAAATTTTTACAAAGCCCTTAGATTCTATTAAATTAGAGAAAATGAAATTTTAATTGGGTATCTTGGAACCCTTAAATATATTTTAATATAATCTTTGTCCTTAAAATTTTTTTACATGAGTTTTGTATCTCATTATTATTTTCTACTCTACTTAAATGATAATTATATCATACTGTGTAATAAAGAATCGTTAACCCGTAACATTGTCTTAATTATTCTTTATTTGAATATTTTATATTTTTTAATCTCGTGATAATGTTTTACCTTGTCACTTTTATAATTGATGAAATTTGATTAAAAATGAATACCTTTTATATACTAATTTACCTTTTTATAAATTTCAAAATTTGAGGGATTTTTGTTGAAAATTTAAAAAACAATTTAAATTTTAAAAAGGGGGAGTTTGTTAGTACTTGAATGTTGTTCCTGTAACTTCAATAGTAGTAGTTGTTATGATAAATTACTCTCAATTATCCTTTTATTAAATTAAAATTTCTTTAATTAATTATCATAGTTTTCATGCATTAAAATTTTTATGGAAGTATTTTAAATCTATACTTCATGTTATTATCTTTTTAATATAGTTATGTTTAGTTTTTTAAGTAAAAAAGTTTATGCCATCCTAATGAGGAACCTTGGGTAGTCCTCAACGACTTAAAGAACCCATTAGGTCAATCCCATGGGAAATATTACCTAAGAAATCCCCCAAGGAGGATATGGATGCTATTTTTTATAGTTCATGCATATTGTGAGTGCTCCTATATATAAGTCCCACAGTGCATGCCTCTAGACACATGGGTTGGGTATTGGTTGCCCGCTGGTACCGTAGGCCCATGTGTCTGCAGTGTTAACCAGTACTGATCCCCAATATCCAGATTGATCTAAGTATTAGCACACATGTATTATTATACCACTCACCCATCATTTCCTTTATTTGATGTGGGATGACTTTATAAGTTCTGTATTCATCCATCATTAAATTCTCATACAGATGAGGTGTGTTACTCAGCTGTCTGATCTTAACCCCACGAGTCATCCAATCTTCTTGCTTATCCTGTTCATTATATTTTAAACTTTCCAAAATTTCCCCTTTGTTTTTTTTTCAATCCTCTTCCCCATCCTTTGTCCTATCTTCAGTTCACTAGTGACAATCTCAAGAAACACAGAAAAATCCAATTGACCTTCTATTTTCAATCTATTCCAGTGGCACTTGTTTTAATTTTCAATTCATTTAAGGTTGTTATACTAGTATATAAATTATTCTCATTTATTCATTAACATTTCATATGTAATATATTCTTCTTCAAGATTCCCACATCCTACTCAGGATGCTCAAATGTTTCAAAGTACCTTCATTTTTTTCAATAGTGTCACTGTTTATCACCTACGGTGAGTTATGAGATACTGTTAGAACCCAATGGTGAGTCATGAGCTACCACCAGTTTTTTGTAGTGAGTATCTTTACTCATCATTGGATATCAATGTTGGGTTATTTTATTACCCAATAGTTGTTTCTACCTGTTAAACAATGACTTGGCAGAATCTTCTTCAATCTCTCACAGGATCTCATACTCCTTTTATCGAGGGTAGTGTTTTTATTATTTTTTGTTTGAAGTTGTTTTATTTAGTTTTCTTATTTCTATCATAAAATTGTTCTTGGGTTCCTTATATATTTTTATCCTATATTTTGGATTTTTTCTTAGTGATCCACTTTTGGACACTTCCAAATATAGTTCACAAGTCACCATTGGACTTCATAAAATAACTTATTTTTTTAATTCTTCTCTAGAAGCCTTTGGTTTCCAAGTAGCTTGGAATTAATTTTGTTTCAGTTTGATCTTTTATTTTTTATTGAAATTTCAACAATTTCATTTTATCTATTTTCAATGGTACTTCATGAACCACAACTCTCTATTTTTAGTTGTAGATAAAATAATTCAACATTAGATAAATATTGTTTTCTAAATATTTATTTTTTAATGTTATTAAAATAAATTTAATTATTAATTTTTTTATTATTTAATGTTTAAATATAATTGAAACATTGTATAAAAATTTAATTTTACCATTATTTTATGTACACTTGTTATTACAGTCTGATAATCTTGCAATGCTTATCTTTTACAACATTATGTTGTCTGTCTAATCTGGAAAATTATATGTTTATTTCAATTATTTTATAATAGTAAATTTTTTAGAATTATTATTCTTAAAATATTAGAAGTTTTAATTTAATATTTCTTGATGAAATATAAATCCTGACTGTGTTTTTTTTAGTGTGTCTTTAAGAAACATAGGCAATGGTCATATTATTATATTGTTATATGAAAATAATTGTTGTGTAGATATTAGATACAGATACACTCTTAGAGGATCCTCATTTAATGATGTAGGTGATCTGTTCTAGGATTTAAACATGTACCTATATATATCATTCAACAGAACATGATCATAAATTTTTTATTGCTTTGTTTCATTAAGATACTTCTTAGGATTCAACTGTTCAACTGTGATCACTGAAAAAATTCACCGCTTTCATCTTCCACCATTGGAGTGATTAATGAACTCGAGTTGCACCT
Source organism: Viscum album (assembly GCA_963277665.1). NCBI lineage: Eukaryota > Viridiplantae > Streptophyta > Magnoliopsida > Santalales > Viscaceae > Viscum > Viscum album. The sequence continues at coordinate 1,755,981,102 of OY728120.1, read as the reverse complement.
AATTTTTACATCATCTTATCAGCAATATTTTTAGATTGCATTTTATTTCTATGTTTTAAATATTCCCACCGTCTATTTTTCTGTAGAGTTCAGTTTAATGTTTTCTCATCCAAAATATGTCTCTTTAGGTTATTCCTCCCATATAAAAGGAAGGTTAGGTTGTTCCTCCTAGAAGAAAGGATGGAAGGTTGTGACTCCTTCAAAATTATGAGGTTATACCACCAGGTGTGAAAATTTATGTTTAATATATATATAATTGAGTTATCACTCCCATTCAAATGTGGGGATCTTGTTAATACCAATATCTTGGTAGAGTAGAGGATATTAATGAGAGAACTAGGATCATAGTGATTAGAACCTCTATAAAAACTTCCTATGTTATCAATTTTATTTAAGCTATATTTTTAACACTTTTATAACTCTAATAAATTAGTATTTATTTTTTAATAATTCAAATAAAACTATTCACCCCCCGGTCACTACATCTATACCTGGGGACCTATAAATATGAGTAATTTGGTGTTGTGTAGCAGTATTTTTGATTGTGTATGAGTGAACACATTGTGAAAAAATGATAAATATCTAAAATAAAGTATTTCAAGGTAAATAAAGCTCAATGGTGCTAGATCTAATATTCAATCATAAAAAAAACACATTTAAGGTATGATTGAATATGATTAATGTGAGGAATCAAAAATAGTTTATCATTGTTCTATCCATATGAAAATTCAAGTTCTTCTTATCTGATTACTGGTTGTTGTGTTCTAAATTATAGATGGTGGGAAAGATTCTCCATAAATATTTTTGGGAATTTTTAGTGTGATGATGTTATATTGATCTGAAATTTAAATAATCACTTTCATCTATTAATGTAGGGGTTCTATTAGAGTTTTTGAATGTGGTATTCATGTTGCTATGTTTTCATTAGTTTTTTTGTCAATTTTTTCTTCTGTTTCTGACATATTGAATAAGATGATTTTAAGAATATATTTTTAAATAAATAAAATGGGTATTTATATAATTCAAGAATTCAGTAATTTTTAATTATTATCTAAATACCTAAGGTGATGTTTTCAATTGAGTAATTTTATTTACGGTTAACTAAATGAATGAAATGAGATATAGTTATGGAAATGGGTTGGTGAAATGAAATTAATTAAAATGAATAATATATGTGAATGTGCGATATTTGTTTAAGCCCAATTGAATGGGGAAATGAAATGTATCATGTAGCACGATTCTATTAATATAATACATGAGAAAGATGAGTTGGAAATTAATTTCTAGAATTAAATAAAATTATTGGATTCTATGTTTTCCCAGTAATGGAGGTTAGTATGATAAATAAATGAGTATCAAAATAATTTTATGAATTTAGTATTGAAAAAATGTGAAAAATAGAGATATGAAGAGATTATAGTTCTTATAGTTTAGAAATTATCATCGATATCTATTTGAACTTGAGTATTTAGGGAATTAAATTAGAATTATGATTCATAAAGAAGATATATAATTTATTATATATAAAGTGATTGAGTTTATTTTGAATATATTGAATGATCATGGAGGAAAATATATATCATATGTTTCTAAAGCAACTGAACATATAGAGTGGTATTTATAATTCCATTTTCAATCAATTGTATCTATATTGAAAACCTACATAGTCTAGTGTAACTTTAAATAAAAATATTTTGATGTTATTCACATACAAGAAGTATTGTAATCACTTTCTCTTATAGTGAATAAACTAAGGATTGGGAGACTAACCAGCCACAACACGAAGTAATAATTATGAGAAGGATCTGAACATTTTATAAATTATTTATTTCTCATCCTCTTATTATATACATGTGAAATAAAGGATATGATTTCATTATATAGTGGGTCATATCCAAACAGTTTTTATAGGTTAATTTTAAATATAAGGAAGTTATGATAACAGGTATACACTGAATCTTCCCACCCTTATCAATGGAGGAATACTTTTCTAGGATCTTCACATGGTATCAGAGCACAGTTCTTCTATTATATCCAATCAGGTGCTGATAATGGAAAATCTTATTTTTTTATGGAAGGGGAGTCCCCAATTTCAATGGTTAGAAAAATCATGGTTTAAAGAATAGGATGATTCCATATCCACTATATTTTGGACTATATTTTTTTTAGTAGTTGTGGAGTTTCCACCCATTAAAGGAATATTCTGATTTTCATTTATAAAATAAGAAATATTTAGGTTTAGGGAAAGGATTAGAATAAAATTTATTATATTCTTTTCAAGAATATTTTACACTAAATTCATGGGACTTCATCCTTCCAAGGATATATTGGAAAAATTAGAAATACACTATGAGTTAATTTGAAATTTAAAGAGGAAAATATATATATTTCTAAAATATGGTTTGAAGATATTAAAAAAAGAAAAAGAAAAAATTATTGATTGCTAGTTTTCAAGGGTTAATGAAATTATTAGTTATATCTGAGGTTTTAGTGAATAGTTGGAAGACTCAACTATTGTTAGGAAGCTAATAATGAATTTTCAAGAAAATTTTGACCCAAAATTTTAACCTCTTGAAGGCTAAGAAGATCTTTTCCTTGATGAATTACTTAATATTCTTATTTACTATGAAATAGAAAAAATCCCAACCCTCAAGAAAATGATTTAAGATGAAATGGAATTTGATACCATAAGGATGATGAAAATAAAAAATTATGTTGATGTAAATCCAGGAGAATATGAGGATGAATAAGTGGATTAATGTGATCAAAGAATCATTAATTTTATGTCAATGAAGATAAGGAAGGTAGAGGTAAATAGTAAAAGAAAATCCTCACCATGATGTTACAAGTACAAAGGAATTAGACATTTTTCTATAAACTGTAAAAAGAATAAAGTTGAATAATTTTAATCATAAGAACAAGAGAATAAATATAAAAGTAATAAATTTCATAAAAATTTTAAGAAAGCATAAAAAATTGGCGGATTAAAGAATAAATTGATTAGAAACAAGAGAAAAATATGATGAGAAGAGAGGTGGTAGATGACGCTCATTTAGTAGTTAATTAGAAGGTGATTCTACAGATAAATTTACCAATTTCAGGGATCATGTTAAAAAAGATTTTGATACATTAAAATATGGGGATGATAAATTAGAAAAAACTGAGATAAAACACATTTTAAAGGGTGAATTTTAATCTTATAGTTAGTACAACACCATCACAGAACTGGTAGAGAAGAAGGAAAGTGGAGAATTATCATGGAAGGCTAGTATGGATTTTTCAAGTTCATAAAGGCAAAATATATAATGGATATGGGGTACTCTAGTGATTATTTCACATGGTGTAACAACCAAAGGAGGATTAGAAAGTGCTAGAGCAGTCTTGACTGATGGCTATAAAATATGCATTCCATCACCATGTTTCCCAATTCCAAGGTAATTCATCGGGTCCGATGTATATCTGATCATTCTACATTGCTGGTATCTTTGTCTCCCAGGAAGGACATCCATGAATGGTTCAGGTTCTATGATTAGTGTATTCACATCCCTGGTTATTATCATATGGTTAGTGAATCATGGGGAGAGTTGACTCAGGGAAACATGTGGGTGCCTATTCATAATAATTAAGGCGACTCAAATAAAGTCTATAGACATGGGAAAAGTACCTCCCTCCTATTGATCAGAACATGGGTTCTCTCCATCAATATATTTATCATCTTGAATCTATCTAGTAGGAGTCTTTTAATAACAGGGATTTTTCTGAACTATCGGATAAAAATAATATAGTGACAGAAATGATTCTCATCTCGAAACCCACGGCAATGAAGAGATCAAACCTAAAATGTTTACGCGAGGGTGAAAATAATACTTCTTATTTCCATGAATTCATAAGTTATAAAAGACTTAAAATTAAGCCCAAAATATTTCTTGAGGGTGGATCCTATATATATGACCGAGATGTTTTTAGGGGTATTGCACATATGTTCTTCAATGACCTCCTAGCATGCCTGAATATGATAATTCCAAATGGATACCTAGGTGGGAGTTCTAAACTTTGGAAATTGATTCATAACCTACCCTATCTTTCATAAAATTTCTCACTAGAAGTATCCCTTGAAGAGGACGAAATTCATGTGGCCAGGTTGAACCTCATCCATGAAATAACATCAGGTCCTGATAGCTTCCCTAAATTATTTTATAGAGGCTATTGGAAGGTGGTTAAAAGATAAATCATTACAGAAATACATGGTTTCTTTCATGGAGTAATTATACTGTGGGTTTCTAGTGCTAAAACCCTTGTGCTTATTTCAAATAATAAGGATCCCTCCTCCCTCCTTCATTATAGACCTATGTGTTTTGAAATTTTCTTTTCAAGATTCTTGCTAGCATCATCTACTTCAGGATATCCAAGAACCTTCCCCAGTATATCTCAATGGAATAACCTGGCTTTATGAGGGTCCACTCAATCCTAGGTTCCATCGCCCAATCACAAGAAATGCTAAGAGAGGCTAACTTAAAAACCATTGGATCCAATATGGCTATCAAGATGGACATGAATAATATATATGATAGAATTTAATGGTATTTCATAAATGGAGTGCTCACAAGTATGGGCGTCTCTCCTTAGTCATCTGAACTCATCTTCATATACTTTAGATCCTCATTGATGGTGGTATCATTTATGGGGAGAACTCATGGCTTCTTCAAGTAAACTCACAGTCTACGGAAAAGAGACCCAATATCCCAAGTATTTTCATTCAAATTAAGGACAGTCTCAATTACCTTATCAATAAAATAATGTTCAGTGGAGTTATCCTCCCTTATCACAGAAAATTGAACCTTCCCACCATCTCCCATTTGATGTTTGCATGTGATACTATTATTTTTAATAATGCTAGAAAGTGATCTGTGCGCAGTCTAAGAAGGATATTTGAGTATTATTGTTTCTAGAGATGCTAGGTTATCAATAAGACCAAGAGAAACATCTTTATTTCTAATAAATATTCATCTAGCAGGGCTACATATCTTTTCATCATGTTGGATATGCAACATAGAAAATTCCTGATGGAATACCTTGTCACCCCAATCTCCTCATTCATAATGTTAATCCGGGACTTCAACCATTTGTTTAGAGAGATAACGGGTCATGTACTTAACTGGAAAAATCACTACATTTCCTTTGGAGAATGGATAGCCCTGGTTAATATTGTTTTGTCTACCATCTAGGTGCAAGATCTGGCCTCCACCACAGAACCAAAGGATTTCATAAATACCATTAACAAGGTCTTGGATGGTTTTATCTAGGATTCACTATCAAAATTTAAGAGGCACTGGGTATTAGGGGATAGAATGTCCATACCCATTTATGAGAGTGGTATTAATGTTTGGAGCTTATGTGATACTATTCACACCATGAATATGAAACTTGTGTTGGAAATTGTTAAAGAAAACAATCTTTGGGGTGGATCATGTCCTACATAAATGGTGGAAATGAAAAATCTGTATGTGAACACGGATATCATTTCTGGTCTACGATCTGTCACCACATCCCATACTCCAGTAGCACTCAAAATGGATTTTAGGATAAGGTAACATCCTCTTTGGGAAACAAAATTGGGCATGATCTGTGATTGGATTCCTGGGGTGTCTTGTCCCGACTATTTTGTATAAGGAGGTGAGCCTGTACTCACATTTCATTAGGGTTGTGATGAATGATGATTATCACGACACATATGAGTTGATTTCCATAAACATGGAGCCATAAAAATGTGAAATCACCCCTTCCACCTAGGTTAATTTCACTACAAGGTACATTTGGAGGATCTCCACATCATAGAATCATTGAGATACATGGAATGGGATTTTTTTCTACAATAATATTCCTAAAAAATACAACTTTATTACATAGAGAATAAAGAATCCTGTAGTTAATTTGGATGATAACATTAAAAAAGTGGGTATTAGTCTAGATTCTAGTTTTCATTGCTATAAAAATAATCTTGAAGAAAGCACGAAACACATATTTTTCGAAGGATGCTGAGCTCAAGATGTGTGTAATTTCATCGGGGATTTACTGCTATTAATTCACATGGCCCTCAAGAGGTATCATTCAGGGAGCATTGGTTCCAAGGGATGAATGATATGGGCAAGGAAAGTATAGTGTACTCTATCATTCTTAATTTTGGGTTTTTTCCTATGGAAAGCTCATAATAAGGCTAAATATGATGGGTTTTCTCCTATAGGGAGGTTCATAATTGCATGAACAAGATGTCTACTGATTGACTTGGTTATGCTCTTCAGAAACTAGTGGGATTATCCTTCTATGATGTCACTTCAAGTCTTCTCTTCACTAGTACAACCCCCATCTCCAAGATCCAGGGATAGTGGGTAGGTTATCTTTCTCCAAAACATGGCTTCAAACTCAATAAGGATGGCGCATACATCTCAGGTGACATGCGAGGGGGAGGGGTAATTCATGATTCCTGGGGTAGTGTTGTCCTCACTTTAATAGCACATTATGGATGTGGAAATTCACTATAGGTGGAGGCTAAGGAAATTCTCACCTGGCTCAACCTTTGAAACCATGGGAAGTTTGACTTATCTCTTGTCGAAACAGATTTCATGATCATCCATGAATCCTTTCATAGTAAAGGATTCATCCCTTAGTTGTTATCCTACATTATTTGGAAATACAGAGCTCTCTTAAATAAAAATATACATGTTACCGACACTTGTAAATAGGGGAAAACGTTCATAGACCATCTTTCTTCTTTGGTTGTTCCTGGTTCCAATGTCACATGCCTTCCCAACACCACTTTCCTTAAACTTGAGGGGGTGAACTAGATACGCGGGGATGACGTTTTCCACAACTATTTTAGCCCCCCCTAGGCCTTGTTTGTGTTTTATATTTTCATCCTTGTACCTCTATTCCTTGAATGAATATATGATGATGATGAAAAGATATGATCCAAGAGTCTTTAAGCAAAGAAGAAACTGGAGAAATTTGAAGATGATTTAAAAAATATTGATAAATTCAAGGTTGAATCCTCTAAATTATATGATGGAAATTACATTAGAAATAATTTTAAATTTTTACTTGAAAAATATACTTATAATTATATTTTAACTAATAGTCTTGGTTCATACTCAAAATTTGGTCAATTTTAGACTATGATAAATGGGAAAAAAATTCTTTGATATCAGTAGAAAAAGGGGAAACTCAATCATCACTTCAACTCCCTAAAAGAATAAAATTTATAGCAAAATAGGTAAACAAAAATATAAATAGAGATAATATTTTTGGAAAAAAAATTATCATCATAAAATATTCAAATTATAAGGATATTATTTTTATTATGGGTTGTTTGTACACAAGGCCTACAAATGCTGGTAAAATATGTCGCTACTAAGATAAAGTCATGAATTATAGGATTATTTAGATTATATGAAATCATATTCTTAGAGAATAAAAGTAGTGAAGAGAAATATTTTTGATTTCCAAAATCGAAATATATTTGAGTGTCTTACAAAAATGAGTGGTAAGTGTGAACTTTGGTGTTATTTTACAAAATATTTTATGATTAGATTTCTAGGATATATACCCTATGATTAGAATGTAAAGAAAATTTTAAATCCCAAGGAAGAAAAATTATGTCTAACTGATGTCGCATTGAAGGGTACTAAAAGAACATGGTCATGGATTCTTGATAGTGGGTGACCTTCCCACATTAAAATAAATACAAAGGTTCAAAAAAATTGAGAATCGTGAAGGAGGAGTGATCACTTTTGTAAATTATTATTCTTTAAAAACAAATAATGTATGATCAACGAAAATTGAAGCACCACAATAGAAATCAAATGATTTTTATAGGGAGGTTTTAAGCATCTTCTTTTATGTATTAGTCATAGTTGTGATTATGGGAAAGAGGTATTATTGAAAAAAGAATATTGAATCTTGAAAATCATAAAGTATGGAAGGATAAACTCTTTGTGGAAAAGATCAAATGATAATATATTGAAAATAAGAGATCCAACCAACTCCTTTTAGTTGGGTGAAAAATATGAAAGAATGTTGTGGCATAGATATCTTCGTTATCTTTGAAAAAAAATATCATGAAAAAATCAAATGTCACAAACCATCACAGGTTGACCACGAACCAGTTGCTTGAGATAGCCCACAAAAAGGCCTAAGAGGCATTCCCGATCCTCCCAGGCTAGAAACAAGTACCATGGAAATAATAGAGTAATAGTGGTAATTATTTCACCAAATAAAAATACACAAAAGAAGAGAAATAATAAAATATAGGCCCAATATAATTTAAACAAAACAAAATAGTTATGCATAATTTAAAAAAACTGAACCTGATGACCACTAAATCTCTACGTGACCCTATGGGTCACTCTCTAATCCCAAGACCCAACATGGCCCATGGTGATTGAATCCAAATTGGAACCTTAACCTGAAACTAAAAAAAAGAATGCATTATAGGTGTTAGTATTAAAACATAGTAGATGTGACCAAGTAATATTTTCCAATAAATTTCCTTCAAATAAAAGATTCATAAATTTTAGGTTTGAAATAAAATATATAGCATTAATTTTTTCACTCATTTTACCTTTAATGAAAATCACAATCCATTTCAATTTTCATTAAAAACCAGTTTCTTTCAAAAAAAGGAGAATTGTATCATTTGAAAGTATGAGAGGATAGGTAAGGAATATGGGGTTTATTTTAAAAATGTGATTGAGTTTATGAAACATTCTTACTCATTTTTCTTAAATCATTTTAAAACAGGTTATTCAACTTTATCAAAGAGGAATGTCATACAAGAGAGTGGGAGAAATAATCACACAACAAGTTGAATAGAAAAGATAGAATGAATGAGTAACCAAACCAACCAGGGCTCCTATATTACTTACTGTAGATAAATAAGTGTCATGGAAACATGGGAGTACCTAAGAGATCTGGGGATAATCTAAAACATACTGAAAGATGATTCATCCTTTAGGCATGCCTAACCCGATTCTATCAACCATCCTAAATGCCCAGTCTTTTCCTTACCAGGCCTAATGAAGGGGCACAATCCCAAAGAAGAGAAAGTTCCATACTAAGGGACATTTTCCAGTGTGTAATCTGAACTATTTCAGAAAACATTCTTATAAAATTCAATAGCTATTCAAGGTTCCAATTTCATATCTCAAGTGGGGATGAGCCAAACAACCAACCATATACAAATAAAAACTATATGGCATAAGACCATTCATCACCCCCAAGTCACCCTATGTAAGATCCCATATCATTATATCATCATAACATAGGGGAATTCTCATTACAAGGGCCTATCCTTACTCTTAGAATCCATCAAGGAAATAAATCTATCCCAATGTTTTTTTCAAAGAAGAACCTTTAATTTTAAAGTTCCAAACGGACCCCAAGAAACCTTTGAACGACAAACCGTTACTAAAAAAAAGAAACACTCTTTTTAGGACCATCAATTAATTTTTAAATACATTTAAGAAACCAAAACACATTTACAAATCAAAATTAATCCTTTAATAACCACGTATCACTTATGAAGGCCATCGTGGAATTTTATAAAGCACTTGGTGTGTGAATTTAACAAAACCATTTCATGTAATTAAAATTAATGGAGGAAATCACTCTATTTCCCTTCAAATAATTATTCTAAAAAACATACAACACTATTTAGAATTTAAGAAATATGTGAACGTAAATCAATAAATTTTTCTTAAATTTAAAGAGAAGATGAAATGGTAATCCTACTTCAAAAGGAAGAGAACCAAGATAAACTCCCCGACACTCAATGACTTTTGATGAATAACACTCCACGCTTGCACACATATACACTCCTATGTATATATCGCTTAATATAATGTACATATTCCCCCCACCATGAGGTAATATTTACAATGATAATATATATATATATATATACGTACCTATGTATATGTGTGCAAGCCTTCAAAGAGCCACAAAACATTCTAATTAACCTAGAGGGATCCAAAAAACAATAAATACCCCCCAATAAAATTGGAAAAAACAAATTGGGAAGAAGAAATCAACCTTAAATGGTAGTGGGAAAACCAAAATGAACTGAAACGCTTCTCCTTTGGTGAAGTATTATGAAACATGCATGAATAAGTCCCGAGAGACCCATCGTACACCCAAACAATGGAAGAAAAACCAAAAAAATTTGTCACCCTAAAACCTAGGGTTTTTCCAAATGGGAAAGGGTGATGGAAGAGAGGAAAACTATCGGAAAACATAGGAGGAGGAAAGGGGGGATATACCTTGATGAATCAAGCAAGAATCCTGAAGAAATTGGGTGAAATAAATTAGAGGAGGGGATGCTAAGAAGGTGACTCATATGTGGAAAATGAGAGATATAGGGGGTGTGTCCCCCAAGTATTATGGGGGAGATAGTTTAGGTTTTTTTTAAAAAATAATTTAATTTTTAGAAAAATCCATAGTGCACTGTTTGGGTTGCATGGTTTGGAAAATATTGCACCAACCATGTGCCCTCTACTGGGCTCTTAGAGCACACCGCACAGGATGGACGCACGGTTTGGAAAACTATGTGCCAACCATGTTGTTGTATCTATCAAAAACTGTTGAATCTACCACACAGTTACCACAATATTTACAAAACCACATGCCTTAACCATGAAACATCCTTTTCATTCCCAGAAACTCCCATATCAAGGTATAAACACGCAAAAAGGAATAAAATTATATCGGAATGGTCAAATTATTTAAAAAATAAAAATGTGATGGGTCGGGGATGGATAATTCTCCACACCACAACACTTTATTCCCTGAGAAAGTCCCAAGAAACTTGGTTGATTAAAAACCAAAGAAAGGATGAACTACAATCCAAGGAAAGACCTAAAAACTCTAAGAGTGAAGAACTAATACTCACTTCCTCCCAAGACTAGAAACTACAAAATACCAAGAGAAACTATGAGACCATCCTCAAAATAAGCCAAACATATAAGGAATATATCTCACAACACCCATGTTCTTGAACAAACAATGAAGATATTACAAATAAGACACTCAAACATTTCTAAAAACACCCCAATATGAAACAGCCTAACCCCTAATAGAGGAAATATCAAAGAAACCCATCATGGTCTATTTGGGATAAACAAAACCATCTGTCAAATGACCCACCATCCAAGATAATCAACTACTATGATTGGGGTCAGTCAGGGTAAAGATAAGTTCCCCATCAAGAATTCCATGAAGTTTGGTTCATAATGAGCACATCCCAAGTTAGCATCCCCACCATATTAGGACTTCATTCAGATGCCAGAATAAAACCACCCTTCAAGAATCAAGAATCCAAATTGGAATAACCTCCTATAAACCCTAGGAATAATCAATTGAACATAACATTCGATGAAACACATAGCACACAACAATACCCACTTCGAATTAAGATGACTAAATTCATAAATTCCAAAAATATTCTTCAATTAATACATAGATTCCAAAAAGATACAAAACAACCACTTATATTCCAAAAAAACACCACCAAACAGAACCACAACATCAAAATAATAATTTATATAAAAAAGACTTTAATATGAACCCAAATTATTACCCTACTCTAATAAATAGGTTGGGGGTCTTTTGAAGGGGTGGTCCTGGCTTCACGTCACTTCTTTAAAAAACCATAACAAAACCATTACATATTACCCAACAATCTAAAGGTATGGAAGTTATTTATTGATTCTATAAAAGATGGATTCTTATTAACCAACTTTCTTCATGGATGACAAGCTAGGGTATCATGCCTAGAAAAACTAATGAAAGGTCATAAGTCTTGTTATCCTACTACCACAACCACCAGATTTTGTAAAATTTCCCATAGCCTTACTATAATTACCTTCAAAACATCTAGATACTGGAGGAAGGTTGGATACCTCAATTACTCTTGTTAACATAGCTTCAACCAGAACAGCTTGCATCACCACATCAAAAAATGAGGTTAAACCGAACTCCAACACCCTTGACTGGAGATTAGGATGAATCGCATTCTAAAATGTCAAGCCTTAAAATAATCATCATCGAAACCACTATATGAGATAATATAATGGATGAAGGTTGGATACCTCAATTACTCTTGTTAACATAGCTTCAACCAGAACAGTTTACCTCACCACATCAAAAAAGGAGGTTAAACCGAACTCCAACACCCTTGACTGTAGATTAGGATGAATCGCATTCTCAAATGTCAAGCCTTCAAATAATCATCATAGAAACCACTACATGAGATAAGGAACTAGATTCACATAATGAATATTGAACTCCACCACTAATCCATCACATTGCTAATGTATCACCTCTCCATCACCTTCTCCACCTTCATAGCATCATAAAAGTATTATAAGATGAATGAGGCCTTGAAAAATTCCTAGGTAAGATATTCTCTAAGATTGGTCCTAATAACAGACATATACCACTTCCAACTCCAGCCTTCAAGTATAAAGTTAGTGAAATTAACCTTTAGAGACTCGGGCATCTCAAGTAAACCAAATATCCTTTCAATTTCTCACATCCACTCTTATGATTCAAAATGATCTGGATGACTATAAAAGATAGGAGTGTTCAACTTCCAAATCTCAAGAAGGAAGTCCTTGGGTTGATCAACCACAGTTTTCACTAATGTTGAACCACGCATACATGTACATTGAATATCTATAGAATAGTTAGTGGAAGCATACACTAATGAAAAATAAAACCAAGAACTCAATAAAAACTAGATCAATGTCCAAAACCCACCACAATAAAATACTAAACATAAAATAAAACCAACTCACAAATTTCACAATTTTTTTTCCTAAATCCCCCTATAAATGACTTCAAAAAAATTTCAAACTCCTCACTCTGATCCACTTCATTCCACCCAAAAAATCCCATAAATTCCAACCAAAAATCTAATTCTTCCCATTAAAATCTTTTCTATCATCTTTGAAAAACCTCATTTCAGCAAAATAATTTTATTAAAACCCATTTTATCAAAATTAATTTTATTTAAAAATAAATTTCTAAAACATTATTTGAGATAAATATGAAAAATAATTTATCATTTCAAAAAAACAATATATAACCATTTGAAATAGGGGATTTAAAAATTTAAAACAAGGTTTTCAAAACAAAATTCAAAATCAAGGAGACCCAAAATAAACTCATAGGGGGGAAACTAGTGTCAATGGGTGACTTGGTAATATGGTTTGCAGTTGTATTATAATCATGTCACCATCACAGAAAGTTTTTCAAGACCATTTCCCTATATCCACATGGATTTTCAAGCTCTACAGTCTCATCAAGTCCAATGGACCAACTCCCACATTGTTTACAAAACACCAAATGACCCACAGTAATCTAATAAACTAAAAAAACATGAATTCACATGGTAACCCAAGGTTCATCATAGAATGTTTTGGCATGAAACTTCCTCATACCTACATCCCAAGTTTCGATAGTCCTACTCCAACTACCTTGAAGCTCCAATAACAAAGGGTGCTCTAAAAGATAGGTCCCATAATGAACCTAAGCTCTAATACCATTTTATTATGAACCATCCTAGGTTAATCCCAAATAGGTCACCGTAGTCGACCCACAACAAGGACTGAGAGGTGTTCAAGATCCTTCCAGGTAATCAACAGGCACCAAGGGTATCACAAAGTAATGGTTGGAATGATTTCTCCCAAGATAAATAAATAAAAGTAGTGGAGTAATAAAATAAAATACAAATATAAATAAAAACAAATATAAAAACATAGAGTAGCTAAAAATAAAACTAACAAAACCTAATAACCACTAAATCTCCACATGGCCCAATGGATCACTCTCTATCCCAAGACCCAACATCTCCCATGGTGGTCAAAACCAAACCAAAACCTGTACCTGAGACTAAAAACAAGAGTGAAGTATCGGTGTGCATATTAAAACACAGTGGGAATTCCCATGTAATCTATTCCCAATTTATTTCATTTAAATAAAGGATTCTTCAATTTCTGGTCTCAATTAAAATATATAAAAGTAATTATTTCACATATTTTCCCTTTACAAAAATCATGGTCTATTTCCATTTTCATTAAAAAACAGTTTCTTTTCCAAAAATATATCCTTAGCAGTTTAATGAATGGGATTGGGAGTAAAGAAGATGGTGTTCATTTTAAAAATAGGGATAGGGTTTGAAACATTATTAAAAAAATTCATAAAATATTTCAAAAACAATTATTCTCCTTTATCAAAGAGGTACTCCATATAAGAGAGTAGGATAAAAAACCACACAATAACGGAAATATAAAAGATAACACACAATAGTAACTGAAATAAAAAATGAACCTAAATTATCCACCATAGATATATAATTGTTAGAGAAAAATGTGACTACCTATAAGCTTAGTGTATAATCTACAACATACTGATGCCATATTTATCATGTAGGTTCCCCAAAACTGATTCCATCAACCCACTCAAATGCTCGGTCTTTACCCAACCTAGTCTAACTGAGGGGTACAATACCAATGCAGATCAAGTTTCATACTAATAGACACTAGACAATGCATAATCTAAACTAGTCAAGAAATCATTATTGGAAAATACTCTAGCTATTCTAGGATCCCATGTGATATCTAAAGTGGGGGTGGCCCAAACAACAAACCATATTCAAATGAAAAGTGTAAGGAACACAACCATGTATCACCCCTCATTCACCCTAAGAAATATCCCCTTGCCTTCAAATTGTAATCAAATAGGATAATTCACTTTATTAGGGCATCCCATTCCCATTATCATCCATCAATTAAATAAATCCAACCCAATAGAGTCTTTAAATATGGACCTTTGTTTTAAAATTTCCAAACGGACATTGAGAAACCTTTGAGTGACCAATCATTTCCAAAAAAATTAGACAAACCTTTTATGTTCCACAATCCATTTATAAATCCATTTGAGAAACCAAAACATATTTAAAAATCCAAAACCATCTTTAAAGAACCACAAATAACTTATAAAGTCCAACAGAACATTCATAAAGTAACTGTTGGGTGAATTTAACAAAACAATTTTACGTAGTTCAAATGCAATGAGTTAATCACTATATTTCAAGTAAAAAAATTATTCTAAAAATCATACATCACTATTTAACATTCAAGATAGTTGTAAAAGGAAATAAATAAATGTTTCTTAAATTTAAGGGGGAAATGAAAAAGGGATGCCTACCTCAAAAGAAATAGAACCAAGCTAAACTCCTCATCATTTGATGCCTTTTATGAAGGCCACTCCACACTTGCATGCATATACAATCCTATATATAGACCTAGTAATCCAATGTAAATATTGCCTTATCTATTAGGGAATTTTTACAAGGAGGATATATATATACCTTTGAATATGTGTAAATGTCTTCAAGAAGCCAAAAAATGTTTTAATTAACCTAGAGATAACAAAAAACACCAATGAACCCAAGTAAAACTGTAACAATCACATAGGGTAGAAGAAACCAACCTCAAACAATTGTGGGTGATCTAGAATGGAAGAAAAGGATTCTCCTTCAGTGACAGATGTCGAAACATGCTTAAATAATCTCAGGAGACCTAATGCACACCCTAACAATATAATAAAAACCAAAAATCTAGTAAACCCATAACTTAGGGTTTGGAAAAATGGGACAGGGTTACGGGAGAGGGGAAAACTGCCAGGAAAAATATATGAGGAAATTGGAGGACATACATTGATGAATAGGGTGAGAATACATAATAAATCATGTGAAATAAACAAGAGGAGAGAAGGCTAAGAGGGGTGTATTTACCATAGACAAGGAGAGGTCCAGGGGGTGCATCGTGCAATTAAGGAGGGGGAGATAGTTTATATTTTTTAAAATTTAATTAATTAAATTTTTAGAAAAATACACAGTGCATGGTTTTGGAATATGTTTTCCAATCGTGTGCCCAATACTATGATTCGAGAGAACCATGCATGGGATAGATTCATAGTTTGTAAAATAGTGCACCAACCCTATGGTTGGCTCTATCAAAAACTATATAATATGTCACAAGGTTACCACAAAATTTATAAAATCATGCACCTTAAGAATGCGACATGCTTTGAATGCCCAAAAACACCCATTTCAAGGGAAAAACACCTAGAAAGGAATAAAATTAAATAGGAATGAAAAAATAAAAAAATGTTGGTTTGTTGTGTGAAAAAAAATTTATGATGTTGTGAGATATATAACCAATCCTAAAAAGATAAATATATTATTTCTGTGGAAATTTTCATAATGAAAATATCACTCTGGGGTCACATAAAAAAGATACATATTATTTTCACTAGAACACTAGAACTCATTAACAATTATTTTTGTAGTCCTCAGAGACAAAAGTATTCAATAGGTTATTTATATTTTATGTCATTAATTTATTATTACACTCAAATGAAAAAATTTAATTTCTTTAGTCATAAGTTAAAAGTTGTTGAGATGTTTAGAATTTTTAGGAGACAAATTAAAAAAATACTTTCCACTTTACAATTAAAAATGGTGATTTAATAATGCCAAGGAATATAAAAATAATTCCTTTTAATGTTATCTTAATAAACATGGAATCAGGCATCCATTTATAACATTGTATACAACAATATAGAATGGTGATTTTGAAATGAGTAGTTAAATTGATAGGATAATGAATTCTGAAAAGACAAGATCTCAAAATATCTCTATAGAAAAAAATATATATATACTATTATACACATACAGAACATATGTCTATTGAGATATGAAACACACTTCACCATATATGAAATTTGGTAAAAAAATAATCCAACCTTCAAATACTTTAATATTTTTGATAATAAAATATTTATAAAGATAAAAATTAGAAATATTGGAATGTTTGAAGAAAATGAAGATGAATGGATTTTTATGGGATTATTGGAAATTAAAAATGGGTATAGATCTTGGAAAAAGACAATGCACAAGATTATTAACTATTTTGATATCAAAATTATTGAAAAACAATGTAGATCTGATCATATTGCTTCAGAAAATAAGATATTAATTCTTGTTTTATGAATATTTATAAAAAAATAGAAGGAATACTGGAATGAAAATGAATAAAATTAAATTGATAATGACCTATACTAGATCATTTATGAATAGGGTTTTAGAATAAAATATTTTGGAACTATATGATAAATAAAAATATTTATTTTGAGAATATTATAGGGAATTAATAGGAATATATCCAAACCATAATAAGACTAATAAGGGAGAACCAAACAGCTCTAATATCATATGTTAAACCAAAAATAATGGATGGATTTATTAAATAAGAATATTGGATACATGGTATGAATGATGAGAAAGATCAAATTGAGAAGTACCCAACTTGAGAGATGGTTTCATGAACTTAGCATAAAAATGTAACTGGAACTAAGTGGGTCTTTAGAAACAAGATAAATGAGAAAGGTTAAGTTAAAAAAAATATAGTCTCATATGCAAGGTTTAATCTCGAATTAAATACATATATTTTGAAGAAACATTTTCCCAAGTAGAAAAGTTGAAAAAATATGAATTTTTTTTATAGTGGTTACACACATGTACTATAAATTCTATCAAGTGGATGTGAAATCAACCTTCCTAAATGGTGAAATTGGGAAAGAAGTATTCATTAAAAAACATAAGGGTTTCCTTCTTTATTTTTATGCAAGCATGTTGTATAGACTCAAAAATGTTTTTTACTTATTAAAAAAGACTCCTAGAGCCTGGTATTCAAAATTAGATAATTTCCTTAAAGTAATAGGAATTATAAACAAAAAATCTAATAGAAATATCTATGTAAAGAATGTCTACATGGGTACATTGATTGTAATAGTATATATTGATGATATAGTATTTTCTAGTGAAATGACTTCCATTGTGATGAGATTTTCTAGAACATGTAAATTTACTTTGAAATGCCTTTTCTATGTGAAATTACATACTTTTTTGGGGTTATTTGTTGAATAAATAAATGACTTCATACCTTTATCCTAATAAAAATTTGGTAGAATTTTTTTTAAATTTTTTAGCAAGAATGAGTCAATGGAAGTTACAAATCCCATTTCAGTTGTAAAAAAACATGCAATGATTATAATGATAACAAGGTTGATCAAAATGAGTTTAGAAGAGTTATTGGAAGTTTTTTATATAAAAAATCATCATGGCATGATATTTTCAAAGCAATAACATTATGTTCCATATTTCAAAGTGATCCTAGGGAGTCATACAATCTTTCATCTAATAGGATAATAAGATGTGTGAAATTCATGGTGAATTTTGGGCCTTTTTATGTATCTAGAATATATTTGAAATCACTGGGATTCATGTATGGGAAAGTGATTTCACTGATAGAAGATCTAATTCATTTTGGACATTCTTTCTAGGTGAGGGTTTTGTGATCTAATAGAAAAAATGGAAAAATTCAATAACAATTATAACTTATAAAGTAAAATATGTTGTTATTATACATGCATGTATATAGTTTTTATGTATTTAGGTACAATTATCAAGTTTAAATATTTATATTAAGGATATTGAAGATAATTTATGATAATCAGAGTGAAAAAGATCTATCAAAGACCCCAATATGTAATTATATTTCTAAAAACATAGACATTGGGTATCATTTCATCGAGGAAAGGGTGGATAATAGAGGTATAAAATTGGAATATATTCCTACTAATAATTAGACTATAGATATCTTTCTAAAATAAATATCTGGGGGTAGGTTTAAAGAGATGAAACTGAAACATCATGTTCTTCCCTGTCTAACCACTTAAAGTTATGTTAAAAAATATCCCATATAAGTATTTTGAAAGTATAGACAAAGGGGGAGATAAATTACTCAACTATTAATGTGTAATATTAATCTAGTTTTTTGAATCTAAAGCTGTGGATAAAGCTTAATGGATAATAATTTTATAAGTGACAAGTAAATTCATGAATTTAGGGGGAGTTCACGTATATCACTTGGAAAAAATTTCCTGCCATAAGGGATGAAATTATATAAAAAATATTTCCATATCTAATTGTGTAGTGTAAGAAACATTTCATTAGAGAAAGGATTTGTTTGTTGATTCTAATGGTTTATGATGAATAGAGATTAATGTGGTTGAAAAAAATCCAAATGGAGGATATTAAAGTTCCCTTAGAGTTATGGATGATTTGTATTTATTTCCAATCATGGATATGAATCAATGTATACTATTCATTGGAAACTAATAATTTTTTCTATCTATTTTTAAAATTTTATAGAAGTAGTGAGAAGCCCTGAAATAAATTGAAGGGGTTCTCTAAGTGTTTGAAGAGAATCTGAAATTTTTTCATGAAGTTGATTTTTTGCTAAGTCATATACGTATGATTGATTTGGAGTAGCGTATGAGTCTTTTAGGGGTAAATATGAGTATTTATAAAAATTTTTATGCGTCAATAAAGATATATATGAGTGTTTTGATAATTGTGTATACGACATTTGAATATGTGTATGAGTGATTTAGATCAGTGTACATGTTTTTTTATCTTGTGTACGATTCAATGCATTGTGAAAAACTAAAACATATCTAGAATGTATAATTTTGAGAGAAATAAAACCCAAATTTCCAAGAGTTAATATTAAATGTTTAAAACAATATATTTATGTTTTTATTCAATCTTATTAATTGTAGGAATAAAAATGGATGATCCTTGTTCTATACTTGTGAAGCTTCAAGTTCTTCTTTTTTGATTAATGGCAGTTGATTTGAAAATAAAATTACGGTGGTGGGCTCTCTAGAAATGAATTATAGAATGTTACTATAATGATTCCATGTTAATATAAAGTAAAAATAATCACTTGTATCTATTAATGTAGCTATTATATCGAAGCCTTTGATTGTATATATTCAATCCACTCAATTTTCATGTTTTGTGTTGTAAATTGCTTCTTGGATTTATTATAGATTAAAGAAGATTAGTTCAAGGAATTTTTTTGAAATAAAGAATTTGGGTATTATGGAATTCACAAATTCATTATTTTTTAATTATTTTTTAATTAATTGAGGTGTATTTTTCTGGTGAGTTTTTTTATTTCTAATTAATTGGGATGAGAGAAATGAAGGATATTTTTATAAATGAACTTGAGAGATGTAGTTAATTTAAAGGAATAATATTTTTGAATGTGGTTCATGTGTTTT
This sequence comes from Viscum album, assembly GCA_963277665.1. Lineage (NCBI taxonomy): Eukaryota > Viridiplantae > Streptophyta > Magnoliopsida > Santalales > Viscaceae > Viscum > Viscum album. The sequence continues at coordinate 1,755,960,855 of OY728120.1, read as the reverse complement.
AGCCTAAATGAATGAGTAAATGAAAAGTATCGTGTTGTATGATTATATTTAGAGGGTACTTGAGAAGGGTGAGATGTAAATGAATTTATAAAATTAAATTAAATTCTAGACTTTTGATTTTTTCAAAATATGGGGATCATTCTAAGAACTCATTGGGTATGAAAATAGTGTGAAGAATCGAGTATAAAAAATATTATAGAAACAAATATCTAAAGAGATTATAGTTCATATAGTTCATAAGTGATCACCCACATCTATTTGAGATTGAGTAGTCGGTGAATAAATTTTGAGATTGAGTTTCATAAATCAAATCTACAGTAGATTCTTCATGAAGTGAAAAATTATTTTTGAAAATCTAGAAGGCTCATGAAGGAATATATATACCAATTATTTTTTAAGAAACTGAAAACCTAGTGTGATCTTTCTCAATCTATTTTCACTTAGTCATATCTATAATGTGGTGTTTCATAGTCTAGTGTTAATCTATATAGGCATAATGTGATGTTATTGACATAGGACAAGCATTTCAATAACTTTTTCTTACAGTTAAGAATAAATGGTAGGGGAGACTAACTAGATATATAAATGAGTGGAAATTCCAAAAATGAGGATAACCTTTAAAAATAATGTGTTTATTTTTCCTTTATTCTCTTCACGTGTGAGTGAGGATTTGATTTCATTATTGACTAAATCAAATCCTAATAGGTGATAGAGTTTTATTTTAAAGTTAATGAAATTTTAAAAACATGAATGCAGAGATTCACCCCCCCTCAGTGGAGAAATATTTTCCTAGACACTTAAAAAAATCCAATCATACTTTATGATTGGTAAGATGATATGCAATATGAATTTTATGTCTTCATTTATTATCATTATTTCATAAACCTAAATTCATGGTAAGCTCTAATACCACTGCTTGATTTTCAAGGGATCTAGAAACACTTTTTAGATATAGTGAAAGTGATTAACAAACCCAAACCAAAATTTATTATTCTAGAATACAAAAACAATGCATAAATATGGAAATAAAGAAACTTTGTACCTTATACTAAAGGCTATCATTGCAATCATATCCACCCCATGTTCTTGATAAATACCACATGATATGTAGCCAAAAGATATCCCTCCTCTATAGGTTTCCGTGGGTGTTTCCTGAATCACTCTTCATATGAGTGGGATTATAATTCTCTCCATGCCATGTCTATACCTCACAGGGAAAAGGTGGAAAAGAGAGCATTTTTAGATAATTAATTTCCACCAAATTCTAGGTAAATAATGTTTGCACCCACATTCACATGGTAGTTTTCTTTATAAAACCCTTGAGAATGCACCTTGAGTAATCACATATTTACCCATGCGTTTTAACTCTTGAGTAAATTCTATTCAAATTCATGTAATCTATTGTATGAATGCATCAGACTCTCATATGTTTCATCTTATGAAATTGTTCACTTAATGATATCCAATGGGGAATAACCATGAATTATGACTACTATTATTTGGAATCCAAAAACATATAATGTATATCATACCTTACGATATTACTTGATGTGATATCCCCCAATATCACAATATGATTGATATATATAGTGGTATAACCAAGCCTAATGATATCCATTAATCAAACCTTATAATTAAAATGGAAATGGCATGAAATCAAATTTAATTAATTTTGATATACCTTAATCCTATGGTAAAATAAATCCATATACAACACATAAAAATGGAATAAGTAATATCTCTTTCAGTCATATTCAAATCATTTATTTCTATGAAACTCAGTAGAAATGTTGTAAGTGAAAGGAGGAATCACACCTCAGTGGATATGGTGAGATCAATGATTGTTCATGTTAATCTTCCATTTTACTTTTGGGAATATATATTACAATAATTGGTATAAATACTAAATTATTTTCCAACCACATTGATTTAAGGGATACCGTAATATTTTTGGTATGGGAAGAAACTAAAAATATCACATATACATGTATAGGTATGTAAAGTGTTTGTTAAGGATAATCCGTGAAACAATCTGGAACTGTAAGGAAAATAGTGTATCTTTACATGATCCTAGAGATAGAAATGTACTTATAGACTAAAAATTAATATTTTTATAAATAAATCACGTCCATAAATAAGATAGTGGGATCCTAATACACTTTGATTAAGTTAAAGAGTAAGATGAACATGATTTGGAATAATAGTAAGAACTTTAGAATATTTGGTGGGAGAGTTGTTCTAGAGACCCAAAATACTACATAAATAAACAAAAGAAGTTAGAAAACCAAGGAGATACAGTTTTCATATCACCATTAAAGTTGAAATGTTATTCATTCAAGATAAAAACCCTTATCCTATAAGGGGTAATATATATATTTTAATTTTATAAGTGGAAAGAAGTTATGAATTCAAAAATGGATTCTGTACCCCAAAATCAGGTTTTTATTTTAAAAGTAACTCCAGTTTAGAGAATCCCATTGGGAATAATTAAGAATTCAATATTTAACTAGACATGGATGGTAATGTAAGTACATAAAATGAATGTTAAAGGTTTCTAGAAACATCAAATATTAGAACTTTTTCACTATTATCTATTCTAAAATCCATTATAATTATACTTAACATAACAACTTACCAATATTTTGATATTTGGATGATAAATATATTTAATTGTAAATTAAGACATGCCTAAAAATCATAGAAAATCATTTTAAAGTGGGAATGAGATAATTTGGATCCATTAAAAATGAAAGTGAGTAATGTGTCTACAAAATTCTAGTGGACGTACCAAATTATTCTTAGTAATTTAGGTCGAATACATTTTTTAAAGGAAATAAGATATAAGACTTATAGTCAATTAATAGTTAAACAAATGTTTCTCCATTAAAGGTTTTGATAAAGAAACATATATTCTCGGGATCAACATCTATGGGTATATACCCAAGAAGCTATTTAAACTAAGTCAAAGTAAATACATTGGTATGGTATTGGAAGATAAAATATAGAGAAATCAAGGGAGGATTATTTTCTATTTCTCATGGTATAAAAAATAGGTAAAATTTCATTTATATCGGTGATTGGATATATCATGTACTTCATTTTATATACTAGTAAATACAATATAGCTATATTTATAGGTAGTTAATACAATATTAATATATTATAATTATATATAGGATATGTTCTAGGTATTTTAAAATATAGGAAGCTAGTTTTTAGAGGTACACAAATAATAGTTTTCATAAGGATTAGTTTGATTTAATATTATAGTAAGAATAATGGATGTTTAATGAGAAAGTAAAGATCAAAGTATCTTATAGTTGTAAATTATATAAAATCAATATATTTCTCATATTGTGATATATCTAAAAATTAATTTATATATGTATTTTATAAATATAATATCTTTAGAATTTTTACCCAAGGAGATGAAGTAAAAGTTCGAAGTATAGATGCATTTTTCAATGCAGTAGTCCTATTGAATAAATTTATGCTTTATCAGAAGGAATAATATCATGTGATTGATAATGAGTAGATAAATTTCATCAGTTTACTATTGTGAAAGTGAGATTTTATGGGAGTTTGTTCCATGGATCCAAATTTATTAAGTACTTTTGATTATAATATCATTTATTCTGTTATACAAATTATATTCTTATTATATATTGACATTACTTATATATGATTTATTTAATAATTCCCTAATATTATGATTTTAATTAATGGGTTATATTAATTTCATGCTATAATAATAACCTATAGATACCATGACAACATTTTTAAATTTATGTCTTATGGTCTAGATATATCAGTCTGATTGGACACATATAATGTTTGACTATCAAGTGTTGGTGAATCAAAATCATTGATGCTTCTTTTCATGAATTTTATACTTGTTTATCTCAAATAAGGTAGGTTGTGAGTATTTAAATTCCAATAGGAACACCACATGATTAATGTTTAATTTTATGTTCATATCATTGAGTGTGTATTGTTATTTAGACTTTAGATCATTATAAATGTGTGTTATGATTCGCATACATAAATGTATGATTTAAACCATGATTTATTTACTCATGATGAAAAATTTTAATAAATTGTTTTATGATTAGTATGACAATAATTTAATATTTATGATAAAATATATCCCTTCTATGTTATGGAATAAAATATCTCTGGCCCTTGGAATGAGATGGATGTGTTTGATTAAAATTGAGGAAAATGGTAGTTTATATAAAAGACCCTCTAGGTAATTTAAATATTGATGAATCAAGTATAAAGGATAATGAAAATTATACATCATGCTTGATGAGATATCAGTTGAAAATGGATTATAATACACTGTATAATTTTTGGTAAGAATTTTATTTTTTTACTATGAATCATATTTTTATTTGTAGAGGCTGTGATGTATTGTATGATATAGATCTTAGTTTGTGGGTTAAACCTAATTTTAATAAGTAAAAGGCACCAATAGGGTATCTCACTAAGTTTATATAGAAGATAATTAAATTTATTTTAATATATGTTTATCAGTAAATTCATTCCCAATTTCTGGGCCAATATTTATACAAGTAATATTCATCCTAAATTCAATCACTTGTTATTTAAATCAAGAATATATTATTTAAATTTTATCTCTTATTTATTCACAAAATAATTTAATATAACATTTATTTATTCAAAACATAAGTGAATATATTTATTTTATTTATAAATTATAAGTTTTTTACGGTTCAAGGATTGAAAACAAAATATGGGAGAATTCAAGGAGTGTTAATCATCAAAGGGACATAGTTTACATATCAATTAAAATAAATATTTAATTATTTATATTAACAAATGATATTTGATACACATGTCTCTTAAAATAATATAAATAAGTAAATATTATTTTGAGAAGTGACATGGGCTCCTTGTTTAGATTAAATTAATGAAAATATATTTGAGAAATTCTTTTAAGATTCAATTAAATATTAAAATGAAAAGTGTGTGTAATAGTTAGACATGGAATTATAATTTTTTCAAATTTAACTCTAAATATTTATAGAGATAATTAAATATAATCCTCTCATATTTTCTCATGTTTTATAGAGAGAAAACTAGAGATATTAAAGTACATTATATAAAGAATTTGGTTCCTTCATACTTTCACCTGAGATATTAAGAACATCATATAGATATTTATATAACATTAGTGTATATAATTAGATGAAACTGTTTTTTATTCTTAAATCAATTAAAAAATAATCAGAGATTAGATAAAATTCATTAAGGACAAGAAGAAATTGAATCAATATAATACCATTTGTAATAACTTTCTAATATAAATAATTAGTTATATATTATGTGTTATGAACCTACTAAAGGATTTTGGGTGAATTTGGTGGATTTTGGATTGGAAAATATTAAATGGGTGTCACACTCCATGTTCTCTATTATGCCAAGATCCTTCAAATTGGAATTCATAGATTTTTTCCATTACATATTATAAAACTTGGCAGTTTAATAAAATTATTTAAAAATAAGAGTCAAACACTCTTCAACATTATAACCAGTTTGATCACATATCTGGTATGTTTCTTCTATATTTTCAAATACATTTTTTTGTAAATATTAAAAAGTTATCATTCTTCAAACCTTATTTATCTCAATAGTATTGGTTAATTTCATGAGTAGACTCCAAACTATTTTTTTCCTTCTTATCATTTAAAAATATATATTATTCCAACGAACATAATATTTCCGATCATAAATTTCAAAATGCCAAAGATTATCAAAAAACATTTATTTTCCACCGTATAATTAAATTTATCCATATTTAGTTTCCTACCATTTTTTATCTAAATAGTTCACTTATTGAACTTAATTTGGGAAAATAATTTTTTATTAATTCCTTTATTAATCTTTTCTATAGAGATGTATTTTTCACCATATTTTTCAACACATATTTTTCTATAATTTTATATTATCTTATATTGTTATTGAAAACAACTTTACCACTATTAAATTTTTATAAAAAATTACCTCTATTTCTTTGATTAAGAATTTATTGTATCTCCAGTGATTCCCAAGTAATTATTGACTATAAAGTGAGGTATTTGAAAGTTAAGATATTCTTTTAGTTTCTTAATAGTTTTAATTCTCATCCCCATAACCTATCCTAATTCAAATTTCAATTCAATATCTTTTTCAAAATATTATTTCATTCTCATAAAGTTATTTTTGGATTATATAAATCTAATAAAAATAGATTTTTCTCCTTTTTTGTATGTTTAACTTCAAGATATTCTATGGTATTATCTTTCTTTATAATTTGAAATTATATAATATCATGTTATTCCATATAATAATTTTTTTAAGAAATTCATTGTCACCACCTATCTTATTCTTGATTTAAATATTTTATATCTTGATCACCTCATTTGTCTTAGTGTTTTGATTATGAAAGACTTGTAATGCAATCTTTTTCATATAATTCATATAGAATTATTCATCTTCATCTTCACTACTTGAATAATTTTCATGTTTCTTAACATTATCCATAAATATTATATGTTTTTTTAGTAAATTTAACATCTTTTGAATTTCTAACATGATTAAAACTATCTTCATCTTCATTATTACACAAAAAAAGTCATTTTGAAATTTTTTATTTTCATTAAAAGTTTTCTAAAACGTTTTAAATTAAATATTTTATTCTATATCTTCTTTTATAAAATTTATTCTTAATCATTGTCTACTATTTCACCACATTTTTTTCTTTGGGTATCCAATCTAAAATAATGTACATCACCATAGATAAATATTTTCAAATTTAATTTTGCTTTATACCTAATAATTAATTTTCAAAAAAAATTATAAATATGTAACATAATTTCCCAAAATCATTAACACTATTATTAATGTTCTTTCTGGTTGATAGATGACTCTTCATTTTATCCTTGAGTTTAGGATTATTAATTACATTAAAAGAAATCTCGTTCTCTTCTATAATTTTATTTTAAAGATATAATAATTAATCCAGATAAAAAATATAAAGGCATTCACACGAGGGAGAATTTTATAATCTATGGCTATATTGTATAATTCATCAAGAGAATATTGGTTTAAATTTCTTTTCTTCAAATGAAAAAACATTGGAATAAAATATGGCATGGTTATGTCTTAAAATTTTCTTAACCACATGGAATACTATAATTTTTCTTCGAATCCTGTGATTTTTATTACAATATTATTGAACCTAGTAAAAAAAATTGTCAATGGTTTCATTATTATACATTCTTTCATCCTAAAACATTTATCTTTATATTTTCTCTTTCACTTTATGGTTTCCTTCATAAAAAATATAAATATTGTTTAATATTTCTTTAGTGATTATTGATCTAATTACTTTTTTATTTTTTTTTAAATGAGGAAATAAAAAAACATTCCTAGTATTATCATCATTATTAATTTCATTTTTATTTATTGGTGTTAGGGTAGATAATTTCTAAATAGATTCATAACAACAAGAATTTCTTATCCAAGAGATAAAAGGAAGGGTGTCATTTTATACCACCGTGCTTGTTGTTTTTAACATCAAAGGTATGTATACCATTTTTTTAAAATAACACTTTAAATTATTTCTAAAAATCCATATGTAGTAATAATAGAGAAAATAATTTAATAAAATCAATATCATAACCATGCGTATCTTATAAAAGTAATTTTTATGCTTTGATACAAATTTCAGTGCTTATGAATGGTCATAAACACAGCATAAAGAGGAGGTGGATCAATATTTCCCTATTTCTGCAATTTATTTATTGAATCAACCTATGAAACTTATTAGAGTATGGATTTTCTTAACTTTTCAATTAATTTTCCTTACTCGTATAAAAATAAAATAATGGAACTGAGCACATGTTATTTTTATAAGCCCCCCCTATGGTGGGTAATTGCATCCTTACTATGGTTTTTAAAATTTGAGTCATAGAAGTATCACTAATATGGTAAATTTGTTACATGTATGGGAAGTTATCATCCATGACCTAGTGAAAGTATCCCAACAGTGATACATGAATTCCTCAGATTATCAATAAATGTTTCAATAGAATTGAAAACTTCTTTATTATCCAAGATGGTATAACATTAAAGAAAATGTTGTCTTGAGAGTTAGACAACAACCTTACAAGTACATAGATATTCCTCAAACAAATGGTATATCAATAAAATTTATTTTGAGTCTATAATTCTTTAATACTATAATTTAAAATATCTAATTTCATCACAAACATGGAACATAAATTCCTTATCATCAGATCACTTATCTATTTCCCAAACCATCAAGATATTCTACTAGATTTATTTCTTAATTTGAATTAATAGAATTACATAAAAATCTATTTACTACGCTCACTTTTATGGGTCTTCAATAGAAAAAGAAAGATCAGGTTTAACATATATATTACATAGTAATAAATCCTTCTAGATAGCAGTATTCCTACTAACAAAAAATATATGGAAAAAAATTATCCATATTTAATTCTTCCAGAATCTCTAATAAAATTTCTTTTGAATTTTTCATTGAACCTTGAATTAATTTGACCTATAATATAATTTTATGAGAATTTTAATAATTTTCCATAAATGTATTTATCATTTTATCAATATATAAAAATAATAAATCTTTATTTGAAACACCAATATCTTCCTCAATAAACCTTCTAAAAAACTATTTTATTCAATACTATAATATCAATTTTGAATTTTATCTTAAGATTTTCATGGAATATGAAAAAATGGGAAAATGGAGCCTCATAGTGTCATTTGGATATTTTAATGTTCAATACTGTGTTATATCACCAATTTCAAAAAGTATAAAATTCAAGAATATTTTTTTCATGGTTTTATATTTACCCAACACAGTTGACTCTTAACACATTATAATTGACTCTTAACCATTAATGATAACACTTGGTTCTACATGGTGGAATATTAACCCTTAATTGTTAATTTTATTTATTTTTCATTCTTAACCATTAAGGATCACTTTTTTTCCTCTACATGGTCGACAATGAGTTTTGTACCATTTCCAATTTTTTAACATTTTCATGAAAAAATATCAAAAATCTAAAATAACCTATAATAAATCATATTTTCAATAGTTTTATTTTTCATAAATTAATTGGAAAAATTCTATGACCAATCTGTAAGACAGTTTGAGATTATGAGGCCTACTATGCCCAGGAAAAATCAATGAAAAATGTTCAATTTTTAATAAAACATGCAGGTAGTTTTTCTTAAAAACTGAATAACTCTTAACCAAGTGCCCAGATAAAAAATATAGGGGCATTATTGCATTAAAAATAATGACTTTACCATAGGTAGGGCCTAACCTCGACCGGTGTGGGTTGAGGATGGAAGTTAGTTTTTGGACGTAAACATCATTAAAATATTTAATAAAAATATTTTATTTGATTTTTTGTTTGTTTATTTTAAGTATGGACTATTTTTAGGAATCTAGGGTTATGAAATAACCTTGTAAATACTCTAAGGCAAGGAGATGGAGCATCCTCCAATGAACACTGGCAGATTTTTGAATCAAAAACGACGAACCTCGTATTCAATTAATTGACAGATGACGACGATATAGCTTTTCCCTTCATCAACTACCAATCCAAATCTGATTTAGTTTTTTTGATCTCTTTTTGATTTCCTTTACCCTCTTACATTCAAATGATGAACACAGATCAACCCATGAATAGGTTGATCTGCGGTTCATCTGTTCTTACAGGATGGATAACTCCTTTCAGTGTTTTGAATGGGGATTAAATCTATGCGTTGATATTTTCTTTTTAATAATTCTAACATGAATAGATCAAAGACAAAATGAAAAATTCAAATATCTATTATTTAAGAATTTATGTGCATTTGTCTCTTTCCCCAAATCTTTCTGTGTTCGTCATTCCTAATGAAATTTGAATTGAGGATTGTTGTGCCTTCGATTCATGGTGCAATGATCCAAGACCGATGATCTGACACCGAAATGATATCGTGGAGGTTTGAAGGTGAAGGAATGATGTGAATCACCTAATTTATAGATTTATGGTGACTCCCAGAGCCATGGATCTAGCTGGGTTCTGGTGCGGCGTAGGGCGGACAGCAGGCCGCTGGCAGGGCGACAGGTGGAGGAGGCAGCACGCGGCCTAGCGGGAGGCCAGGTTCTAGGAGGGAGATAAGGCTGAAAGGCCACCGTTAGAAGATAACAAGGTCTTAGTCCAGGTGGGATTGTGTGGGAGCTCATGGTTGTGGAGGCCACGAGTAGTGACCTGGTGCTATGGCAGGAGGCCGTAGTAGTGAGCTGGGACGCGGGTCAGAGCTACATAGGAGGAACCCATGGCGGAAAGGCCATGGGGAATGGGGAGGAAGTGGGTCGGCTACATGAAACATGGCATGGAACCATGGTGACCAGTTAGGCATGCAGTTAGGGTGGACTACATGCGGCGTTCCAAACTAGATCGCATGCAGCAGGCTAGACCAGAGGGAGCTAGGCTACTCCAGTGGCCCCACGGGATAGACCCGGCAGACCAATGGGCCATGTCTATTCATCCTAGGGGGCCATTCACAATTACCTGATCTAGGTTAGACCAAACCAGACTGGTCTGGATTAGGTTAGGTCAGCTATACCAGGTCAGGTCGACCAGTGGGTCGGATCGAACCCAAGTAATACCTTTTTATAAAAAAATTCATAACTTTCGAGTCATGTGTCCATTTGACAAGTTGTTTGTAGTGTTGGGACCCTTGCAATGATACGGTACTTTTGAGATACTCTATGTGAGTATTTTTGAAATTTGTAATATTAACTAATAGCTTGAGGTGTAGGTCCTCCCATTACAATCGCGCTACAAGAAGAATCATGTGGTTCATTGTGACTATGTGACTTAGTGACTACTTGACTTGGGGACTGTATTATTTTTCGACAATACATGTGTTATTAACAATTCATGTTTTATCGACACTCCATGTGTTATTGACACTCTCTGTCTAATCAACACTTTGTGTGTTATCGACACTCCCTGTGTTTTCAACACTTTGTGTGTTATTGACACTCCGTGTGTTATCGAAACTCCCTTTGTTATCGACACTCCATGTGTTATCAAAACTCTATGTGTTATCAACAGTATGTGTTTTAGCGACACTCTGTAGGTTATCGGAACTCCATGTGTTATAAAAACTCCATGTCTTATTGATAATGGGTGTTTTTTGCACTACGTCTGATGATCCTGATTTTTGTGCTATAGAATTATTCCTATGTGAGATGACTGTACTTCATGTGTTTCCTTTGTGGTATAATTTCTATGTTTCCTTTGTGATATATTTTGTGTTTTTACTTTATGGTATTCTTAGTGTGTTTCGTTTGTGTTATACTTCTTGTATTTCTTAGTGGTATTCCTTTGTGGTTTTGGAGTGTCTTACTTGGTATTGTCTTACTCACTCATGTGCGGGCTTTACCCACTCATGTCATGTCTTGTGCAAACGATAGACATTTTGATGGAGTTTTAGGTGGACCAGGACCTAGTGGTTCTTAGAGTGATCATACAGACGAGGTTTGATCCTAAGGCTTCAAATGGCTTTCCTACACCTACCCTTCTTGTAAGGTTTTCTGCGGATGAGTTTCAGGAACATTTGTGTTCACTTTTACATACTCTTTCTTTTGGTGGGATTGTATTCTAGCCCTGTTTACATTCTAGTTTCCTACTATCATACTATATGGTTGGTATCTTATTTTATGCATGCATTTTCCACTTATTTTTTTTACATTTCATCATTTTGGGATTGGATATGTGTGTGTTTGTAGGTACCTAGGAAAATGCCTCCCATTTTTGGGATATGCTTACTCGATGCTAATCGCCAGCCTCTGGCCTATCAAATGTGGTCTTGGGGTAGTCATAGCATGGGACCCTCTGAGATAGTTCATGATAGAGTGGTATCATAGGGGGTCGGTTCTACTTAAGGACTGAGAGTTTGTGATATTGGTTTGGGGAAACAATGTTATGTTTTTTGAGTTCATCTTTCAGGACAAGGAATCCAATATTGGTGTGGGGGATGACGTATCCATACACCATAACTCTGAATTATTCTTTTCTAATTGGTATATATAAACACTGGTTATAGGGAAAAATAATGGTACATGCATCATATAGGATTCAGGTGTGTCCTCATGTCCTTATTGAGTCATCTCACCCAGTATATTGTATTGACTATTATACATATTGATCTGTTTTAGGATGCCTCCACACATACATCCGTCCAAGATTCCATTTCATGACCACAAGGATCATCCACCTAGTGATGAGGTGTTAGTATAGGGGAATGCACTGGAGATACTCCTTGCACCAGAGATAGCACATATGGGTGGTTTACCAGTGATACCACCACTCATTGAGTATTAGTTACTACCAGTGCTACCATATGAGGATTTACATAGATTCAGCACATTTCATGAGTTCCAGGGGTAGTGAACTCTTAGTTTTAGGTGTGAGACACACCCCTAGATAGCTAATGATTGACTGGAGGTAGTTACACATTTATTCTACCTTGTGAGGACACCTGCCGACTATATGGAAGTCCAAGCCATGAGTCTTCTTCATGGATCAGTAGGATGATGGTGGATCTTAGTGACCCTGATAGATGACGAGTCGAATCTCTCATAGGCAGACTACGAGTGAATCTTTAGGGAGGATTTATTCTTATCTATGTAATACTCAGTGTGCATGAAAGAGATTTTTCATATTCAACAGGGAATTCAGAATGTGGCGGAGTACTCTGTGATATTTAGTGATCTTTCTCACAACTCCATGGATATAGTTGAGAGACATTCTTTAGGGATCATACCTTCGAGTAGGGGTTTCATGAGGAGATCCAAGAATCCATGATATCCCTTAGAATCCCTGCATATGTTTCAGTACTGGAGCAAGCGCTACTATTGGAGATCATTCTGAAGGAGCAGACGCCAGTAGTGGGAGCTACCAACAAGAACCAGGTAGGTTAGTCTTCGACAATAGGTATTTGACAGCAAACGCAGGGACCCAAGTAGGTCAAGCTCTTTAGGGGATGAACCCAGGTCATGGGATCATTAGTTTGGGGATCCAAGGGAAGAGCGATTCAACTAAAGGATAGGTTGTGTTTCTCTTGCGGTGGACGGGAAAATCAAGCATGCGATTGTCTAACCCACCATATAGATGATCAGTAGATGGCCAAGGGACCACCGAGGAAGAGGAGGAGGCATGAGAAGGGTGGTCCTAAGGGTAGTGGACAAGGAAGTGGAGTAGGTAGGGAACTAAGAAGTGGTTATATGTTCCACATATTAACACCACCACTATTAGGTGGTCCACCATAGGATCAAGGAGTTAGTAGACAAAGACAAGGACAGCTGTAGGTGATGGAGGATTATAACCACTATTTTCTAGGGATAATTATAGGTATAATCTATGTCTTTTCCATCTTAGTTTTTGTTTTGATAGACATAGGTTCTAGTCATTATTTTCTTACTATGACACTCTTTCAAGACTCATAGATTCTATTGGAACCGTTGAATCGACCCTTACACCTAAAGACACCTACATGAGGGAAATTGATGGTCACACACTGGTGTTGATAATGTGACCTTACTCTAGGAGGTGAGAGTTTTGGTTGGGATATCTAGGTAGCGGCATTAGGCCTTACGATGTCATTCTCAATATGGACTAGCTATCTATAGTCCATGCTCAGATTCACTGTTTTAGGCAAAGAGTGCAGTGTGTCTGCAGTGGTGGGATCAGGTTTTCCTTTGTTAGTGAAAAGAAAATGCATCCTGTGTTGGATGTGCTTACCCATAGGAGGGTTTATCCAATTACCTGTCAGTTGGATATCCACACCCTCGGTGTAGTTGATGATAGGATTCGTCGGTTTTCTGTAGTGGTGGTGCAGTATGAGGTTGTCTTTCCCAAGGATTTACCCAGATTACCTCTCCTCGAGGAGGTCGAATTCTACATTGATCTATACCCCAATAAAGCACTGATATCTACACCTACATATAATATGGATCCCATAGAGATTTATGAGATAAGGTTACCGCTGGAGGACTTATAGAGGAAGGGATTTGTGAGACCTAGTGTTTCACCATGGGTTGCCCCAATTTTGTTTTTTTAATAAGGTAGACAGGAGATTGAGGTTATGTATGGACTTCTAGCGCCTAAATCAGGTGTTGATGAAGAATAAGTATCCACTAAAAAGGATCAATGACCTCTTCGGTCGGCTAAAGGGATTGAGGTGGTTCTCAAAGATTGAACTCAGATCTGGCTATCACCACCTTCGTGTATGGGATGAGGATGTATTGAATATAGCCTTCAGATGTTGGTAAAGTCCCTATGAGTACTTAGTTATACTATTTGGCATGATAAAAACCCCATTAGTGTTCATGGTACTCATGAATAGGATCATCCAACCTTAATTAGACCAGTTCATGGTGGTCTTCATTGATGACATCCTAGTGTAATCAGTATCGGAGGACAATCACCCGATACACCTCAGGATGCTCCTGGACACACTCTAAGAGCACTAGTTTTATGGGAATCTCTAAAAGGGTTAGTTTTATATTCAACTAGTCCACTTTTTGGGTCACATCATTTCAAAGGCTGGAGTTGTAGTAGATTCGGAGAAGATTGAGGTGGTGCATTCTTGGGAGCCACCCAAGTGTATAACTGAAGTATGAGTTTTCCAAGGTTTTTCTTGGGAATATCGGAGGTATGTACTCAAATTTCCTAAATTATTATCACCCTTTAAGTTTTTGACACTGAATGTTAATCCCTTCATGTGGATAGAGAAGTGACAGCAGTGATTTTAGGAGCTGATCAAGAGGTTGACATGTGCTTCCATCTTGAAATTACCAGAGGAGGGCGTCGGGTATGTAGTGTTCTGTGATGCGTCAGGTTCTGGGCTTGGATTTTTCCTGATTCAGGGGAAATTATTTATTTCTTACGGTTTATGCTAGTTGAGATAGAATGAGAAGAACTATGAAACCCATGATCTTGAGCTATTGGTGGTAGTCTTCACATTGAATATATAGAGAGACTAGTTGATGGGTGAGCAGTTTACCATCTACTATGAACAAAAGAGTCTCAGGTATATATTTTCTAAGAATGATCTAAACTTTAGATAGATATGATGGCTAGAGTTCCTCCAAGACTATGATTCTGGGATTTTCTATACTCCTAGGAAGGGGAATGTTGTGGTTGAGGCTCTTAGTATGAGATCCATATTGAAGTTGTTGAGAGAGGCATCGAAGTAGTTTTCCACATTATAGATATCCTTTGTGGATGGAGATGGAGCATCTTACCACTAGTCTATGTTTGTCACCCCTACACTCTTACAGTGAGTCAGGGATGCACAACTTGGGAATATCGACTATGAGACATGACAGGCTCAGTTTTCCCTAAGGCATGACCCTGATGGATATTCAATCGGTGGGGAGGACATAGTTCTTTTGATATGGTGCTCAGTCGTAACAATGGAATTGTGAGAGGAGGTTCTAAGAGAGTTCCACACATCTCCTTTGGCGGTACATCAGGGTGTGGTGAAGATGTACCCAGACCTTCGACATCAGTTTTTTTAGACATGGATTAAGAGGGAGGTCGTAGAGTTTGTTTCTCAATGCCTCACTTGTCAGCATGTGAAGGCTGAGCACTAGGTTTTGGAAGTCTTGACCTAACCACTTGAGGTTCCAAAGTGTAAGTGGGATGGTATATCGACGGACTTCATGATGGGTTTACCACACATATCCAAGGTAAACGATACCATCTGGGTGATCGTTTACTAACTCACTAAGTTGACCCAATTTCTACTAATCCATGAGTAGAGTCTATTAGAGATCTTGGGATTCCACTAAGTTAAATATATAGTTCGTCTTCACATAGTTCCATCGATCATCATTTTAGACCATGATTCTCGTTTCACATCCTGGTTGTGGAAGGGATTGCAAGAGGTGTTTGGGAATCAGTTTCACTTGATCACAACAGTTCATCCCCAAATGGATGGCCATATGTAGAGGAACATCTTTTTTCATTAGGACATGCTACGTGCTTATATACTAGATTTTTTTAGTTAGAAGGATCACCTACCTCTGGTGAAGTTTTCAAACAAAAACAAAAACCACTCCACCATTGGTACGTCTCTATATGAGTCCCTGTACGGGAGACCTTATAGGTCAAAACATTACTTGACTGTCTTAGGAGAGTTAGTACTCATGGATCTAGAGTTGGTGTGGGTTACCACTGAGAGGTGAAAATTATACAGGAGTGATTTAAGACTACACATAGCTAGAATAAGTCAAATGATGATAGAAGATAGAGGCCCTTGGAGTTCGAGGAGGTAGAAAATATGTTCTTTAAAGTCTCAACTAGTAGGGTATTGAATATATTTTTTAGGGGTGACATGTTATCTTTGAGATACATTGATCCTTTTTAGATTTTGAGAAGATTTGAAGAGGTGGTGTACAACCTAACTCTACCCCCGCAGTTGCACCGGGTGCATAATTTCCTCGACATGTCGCAGATGAGGAGGTATGTACATGATCCTTCACATATCATCGACTGGGTAGAGCTGACATTGATTATGGGGGGACTTTTACAGAGTACCCCGCAAAGATCGAGAATTGACAAAAGATTATCCTATATGGGTATTCGATTCCTCTAGTGTGCATCAGGTGGAAGCACAAAAATCTCTAGGAGAGCACTTTGGAGTGAGACAGTCAGATTCATTCTCAGAACCCTTACCTTTTGGTTTAATATCCCTTGTTTTGGATTTTAGGGATTTAAATCCCTAAGGTGGGGAGAATTTGATGACTCGAATTTTCTTCATTTTTATTTTTTATAAATTAATTTGAAGATTTTTGAGACCCAGAGTTGAGATGGTTTGAGATTGAAAGGAACTGTGTGCCTAGGAAAAATTGATGAAAAATGTTCAGTTTTTAATAAAACACATTGGTGTTTTTTCTTTAAAATCGAATAACCCTTAAACGGGTGCCAGAATTAAAAATCTGAGGGAACTGTTGCATTAAGAACATTGAATTTACCTTAGGCGGGGCATAATCGTGACTGGTGAAGGTCCAGGGTGTAAGTTAGTTTTTGGATGTAAACTTCATTAAAATATTTTATAAAAATATTTTATTTGATGATTTGTTGTTTTATTTTAAGTGTGGACTATTTTTAGGAATCTAGGGTTAATACATAACCCTATAAATCCTATAAAGCAATGAGACAGATCTTCCTCCAACAAACATCGATGGCTTGGCGAATCAAGAACAAAAAACCTCAGATTCGACGGATCGATGGATGACTATGACACAACTTATCCCATCATCAAAAACCAATCCAAATCTCATTTAGGTAGTTTAGTCTCTCTTTTATTTCCTTTCTCCTTTTAGATTCAAACAAAAAACATGGATCAATCCATGAACATGTTGATCCAAGGTTCATCCGTTCTTACCGAGTGGATAACTTCTTATGGTGTATTGAATGGTGATTATATTTGTGTGTTTATTTGTTCTTCATAATCCTTATAACATGAACAGGTCGATTCAGACATGAACAAGGAAAAATCCATTCTTTGGGAATTCTTGTGCATTTATCTATTTCCCAAAATCCTTCTGCATTCAATGTTCTTTAGAAAATATGAACCGAGGATCATTGTGCCTTCGATTAGTGATGCAATGATCTTTGACCAAGGATCCAACACCAAAATGATATCACAGAGGTGAAACAGTGAAGGAATACTATGAATCCATTGAGGCAATGATTTACAGTGGTGCCTGAAGCAATAGCTCTATCCGGGTTCTGGTATGGTGCGAGGCGGACAGCCGACCGCCGGTGGTAGAGGTAGTATGCGGCATGGAAGGAGGCTGAAATCCAAGCGGAGTGCAAGTCGGATGGGTGTTCGGCAGTGAAGCATGAGGTTGTGGTCTAGGTGGGACCATGTGGGAGCTCATGGATGTTTCATGAGGTGACTAGGGGCCATGGGAGGAGGCTGCAATGGCGAGCTGGGACACAACATGGAGCCGCATCAGAGGAACCCGTAGAGGCGATGTCATGGGGCATGCAGAGGAGCAAATCCATCTACATGGAATGTGTAAAGGCATCATGTTTACCGGCAAGGAAGACGACCAGGTTAGACCCTGTGTAGAGCTCAAAACTGGCCCACATGCGGTGGGCTGGACCTGAGGGAGTCAGGCCACTTCAGTGGCCTAGAGGTCTCGACCCAGTAGCCCAGCCAGCCAGTTTTATCCGGCCTAGTGGGCGGGGCTAGGTTAGGTCGGGTTGGACAGCTTGGGTTGGGTCAACCGAAAGGTTGGGTCAACCGACGGGTCGGGCTGGGTCTAATGGGTCAAATTAGACCTAGATCAGACCTTTTTATAAAAAAACTATAACTTTCAAATTGTGTGTTCGTTTGACGATCTATATGTGGCATTGGGACCTTTACGATGATATTGTTCTTTTGAGATACAATAAGTGAGTCTTTTTGAAAGTTAGAATATGAATTAATGGATTAAGGAGTAGTTATTCATGATACAAGTGCACTACGAAAAAATAATGCAGTCGGTTGTGACTATGTGACTTGGTTAAAACGTCACTTGGTGGATGCATGACTTGTCAACACTCCATGTTTCATCAACACTCTGTGTGTTATTGACATTCTGTGTGTTATCGACACACCATGTGTTATTTAAACTCCTTTTTTTAATCCAAACTCTATGTGTTATCGACACTCCATGTGTTATCGAAAATCTGTGTGTTATCAAAAATCAATATCTTATTGATACTGGGTGTTTTGTGGACTATGTCTGATAATCCTACGTTTCATGGTATAGACTTATACATGTTTGAGATCACTTTATTTTTGTGTTTCCCTTATGGTATTGTTTTTTGTTTCCTTTGTGGTATACATTGTTTGTTTCATTTGTTGTATGCTTCGTGTGTTTACTTTATGGTATAATTTGTGTATTTCATAGTGGTATTCCTTTGTGGTTTTGGGGTGTCCGACTGAGTGTTGTTTTACTCACCCATGCACGGGCTTTACCTGAACCTATCATGTCTTGTGTGGATGATCAATTCTTTGAAGGAGTCCTAGGTGAACCAGGACCAGGTGGGGCTTACAGTGATTAAATAGACAAGGTGTGCTCATACGACCTCAGATAGATTTCCTACACCTACCCTTTAGGTACGTTTTTCTGTGGAAGAGTTTAAGGTAATTTCACGGTCACTTTAACATACTCTTTATTTTTGTGGTCTTGTATTCTGGACCTATTTACTTTCTAATTTCCTACTATAATACTCTATAGTTATAATCTAAGTGTATGCATTCATTGTTCACTTAGTGATTTTACATTTCAATATTTTGGGCTTGGAGATGTGTGTGTGTACATGTACTTAGGAAAATTCCTCCCATTTTGGGATATTCTTACTCGGTGCTAGTCACCAGCACATGGCCTATCAGATGCGGGCTTGGGGTAGTCACAACATGTCCCCCTCTGGGACGGGTCAAGACATAACCTCTAAAATGATGTCATGACACTAAAAAGTAATTAAAACACTTCAAAAATAGGTTTATAGCTTATAAAAATACATTTCTCTAGAAGACTAGTCAAACTTTTATTTAAGATTATAAAATATTTATTAAAATTTATTTCATTTATTCACATTTAGGAGAGATAATGAAAAAATATTTCAACCAATTCATCATTTATTCTTTCAAATTATAATTCATCACAAATTTATTTTATTAAAAAATATAATAACCTCAATGAGTCTTGTAACCTCCCTTAAAATATATCTTTATAATTCATTGGGTTCTTCATGTTCCATCCTATGGTATAAATATAGGTTATTATCTAGGGATAATTCCAATAGTAAGATTCACTTCTCCGTTTATGGGAGTTCCATTAAACTCTCTAAGTAATAGATAATATATATATATAATGGATACATTCTTTAGTTTTATTTTTCCCTTCCCTTACATTATTTTTATTAATATTTCATTCCCATCCTTTTATAATGATCTTACTATATTGTAATAATAATTTAAGAAATAGTTTTCATTCTTACCCTAACATTTATATATTAATCTAGGTTGGTTTAATATATTAAATATAACTTCTTTATCTTAATAATTAATATTTTCCTTTAACAGAAGAGTAAATTTATACCCATAAAAATATAAAATTATGCTAAGGGAAGAACCACTAAATTTACAAGTAATAATTGTAATGAATAGTAATGAGTCAATCCTTGAATATATTAGTGGTTATTGATGTATGATTTGGTGTTTTTATAGATAAGTAAACCTTAATCCTCTAAGGTAGTGAATTCATTTACACCATTAACTTTCATGCTACAAATGAATTAGTCAATCCATAATAAAATAAATCATGTTTTATTCTTGATTATATGGATATAATACCCATGATGAAGTCATTTGGATGGTATAATTCAATATTCAAAAAATATGCAAGATATTATCCTTGAATCTTTGGTGATTCACTTATTTATTACCAACTTGCATCGTTTGTTTGGGAAATAACTAGAATATTGCCCAAATTCATCACAATAAAAGCAATACTCTATTGGTCAAGGATTTTCAAATGAATTAATTTTTATCCCCTTTAATCAAAATATGAAAATATGATGTTACATGATTTGGTAATTGATGAAATTTTTGTACTTCATTATTACTCCTTTTGAGAAATGATATATTCCATTATGTAATGGTGAAAATAGGAAATAGACTAGGTTTTGAAGGATTAGAACTCGATTTAATTTAAAATTTTGGTATTTAGATTGGATGGTGGATCTTGGATTCATATTGCTAAGAAAATTGTTGTTTTAAAAGATAGAAAATTGGGTGGAAAGTATTAGAGAGAAATTTGATGTGATTTTTTCTCTAGGTTAAAAATCACTATGCAACTAAGGATTCTACACTGTGGGGTAGAGAATTGATCCATGATGGTAGAAGTTCATGTTGTGATCTCTTAGAATAAGTGCAAGTTTTGGAGTTCTCAGATAGGTTACACTAAATTGTGGAGGGTTTAACCATGAATCATTTGGTCATGTCATAATGGGTGGCCATGATTTATGGTTATGGAATGGGCCATTTTTATATAAACGATATGGTCAATCTAAAACATTGGTTGGGTATTGTTTTATGTTTCCATATGAAGGGGTGTTGTGTTGCGACACATATAATCACATCACAACATCCCCGTGTATTGTTTTTCTATTAATTTAATTAAATTTTTAAATTTTTAAAAATTATAGAAATATAATCCTACCTTATTTTATTTTAGTTTTTCATGTAATGTGGGAAGCTAACTCTTGATTCTCCCCCTTTCTCCCACATAGATCATGATTATTTTGGTGACATTATTTGTTGATATTTTATATTGGTTCATCTCGTATCTTCCATAATTCATCCTCCTCATCTTATTATATAATTTCCATGGGATTTACTTATGTATTTTATATTACTATAATAGATAGTGTTAGAATCAGGTCGGTGTGATTGTAATTTTTCATGGAAAACTATTGGAGTTGCAGGAGTGGAGAACGTGTGTGATTTCTCATCATTTTTTTGGTGTTAAAATTATAGGTTATTTTTTATGTATTTTCCATTGTTGGAGTGAAAAAAATTATTTATTTAATATTAAAGTATGGTTATTTTTCTTATTGAATATCTATATGCATGTAGGGAGTTATTATCATTGAGTTACATGAGGCCCCAGTCATGTGAGGCCAATCGATAAGATGTTCCTTATTTATGCATAAAATAATTAACTGTGAATTAATTTAGTTAATTAATTATAATTTGTGAAAATAAATTAAAATGAGTTCTATATAGATATATGTGCTCAATATTTATTAAAAATGACTAGTAAAAGCTTTGATTGATGGTGAGGCTTCATTAAAGAGGTTATAACTCTATGTATGATGTAGGTAGACCATGTAATATTAAACCATATTATGTGTACGTGAAATACAATGTGATTTCATTTATTTTTTAATTTAATTACTTGTATGGGTACTAAGATCATATATATTTATGTAAAGAATAATGCATATCCCCCTAACATTAGATATAGTGTCCCTCTTGACTTTTAATGATATTGGAATGCCAGGAGACCTTGTCCTCAAGGGTCATGAGTATTAGTTTTGTGAGATTAACCCCAAATGGGTCATAAAATCTTTTGGATCTATGAAATCCTATATTGGATATACTTTTAATGGTATGAGAATCTTAGTGATCTTAGGCCATATATTGGACCAATGAGGCAATTAGTTGTCTTGAAAGTTACAAGGAACATCCCTTGAGTGGGAGTAGTAGTCTTATATCTTGTTTTAAGTGAGAGAGGTCCTCTGGAACTAGATGTAATTTAATGAGGTAGAGGTTCCTTAGGGATTTTGGGTTCATGAGTTCTCTTTTACAAGAAACATGACAAGGGACCCAAGTGTAAGTTTTGGGAAATTATTTCTATATAACATCAAAATGGGTTACCAAGGAGCCATGATAATTTGTGTTTAGGATGTTCCTTGAGTTTTGTGTCTGTAATAGTGATTGTGGGTGTATGGTAAGTAAGAATTTGGTAAGAATATTTAGGATTGGATTACAAAAGGCTTATTGGATAAGAGATCATTAATAGGGTAATGGATGTGAGTTGGTATCATTGGGTATGGACCTAGTTAAGTTTGGGGAGCCAAGTTTCATAATATACTTGAGAGGAATATATGTTTTTATCAGTTTATCCTATCATGTATTTTCATTGAGTGAATGAAATAAAATAATAATAATGTTTTGATAAGTAATGTAGGAGTTATTATATAGTTAATAAGTCTATTTCGTGGGTGAATAACATCAAGGTCATGATTCATAATATGATATTCACTAGAGGTGTGAGAATCTAGCCGAGATCTAGATCATATGTTGTGTATACTATTTCAGTATTTATTATTATGTAAAATTTTATGTGGTGGTGAAATGATCTCATGGGGTGATGATTATATTCAATAGTGGTATGAATGTTGAGGAATATAAGGGTAGGCTTATAGATCATTATGTTGTTTTCAATTAGCATGAATTTTTAGCACCTATAGTTATACTGGTCGAGTGCTCACGGTATTATTTGGTAGTTATTTTTAGTACCCATGGTTAAATTAGGAAAAATCATGATACAACATTTTTTATTTATTTTTAGTTCCCATGTCTAGACCAATAAAGAGACTTGTACATCATTTGTCATTTATTTTTAGTTCAATTAGTTAGGAAAAATGAGAGCCTAGGATTCCATCTAGAAATTATTTTTTATCACCCAATGTTAGATCAATTGAGATACCACGATTCCATTTTGAATGTTCTTTTATCACCCTTGATTATACAAATAGTGAGTCTGGGATTCCATAAAATATTTATTTTAGTGTTCATGTTTTTAGAAACCAGAATCTCAAGATTCCATCTATTATTTCTTTTTAGTTTCCATGATTAAGCTGATTGAGAGAAAATTCCACCATATAATAATTCTTTTAGAACACATGGATGAATCAACTGAGAGATTGAGATGATATATGACATTATTTAGATTCTATGGTTAGACTAACAATTAATCCAGTATGTCAATTGATATTCCTATGATCATTGTATGATATATGTAGGTCACTAAAGATTATACATCAGGAAAGGTTATTAAGTTTGGCAGTTTTGGTGAGCAAGTGGTGACTTGACGTTCTTGATTACACATGGTGTAAACCTACCTTATTTACTTTATTCATACATTGACTGTTATATTATGTCATACATTAGAGACCCCATTGGTAGTTACCTACTAAGATATATTTCTCACACCCTGCCGATTCACCTAGGTGAACATTAAAACCTTATTCCTGATATGTAGTTATGAGTACATGTTGAATAGTGGATCTGGTTGGGGTTTCTCAATGGGATTTTTAAATGAGATTGATTAGGGTATTGGAGTTGTGATTGAGTCTCTTTGTATTTTTTCTTAAATATTTTTTTGTATATGATTGGCCTAGGTGTGATCCTTTTTATGTATATGATATATGGCCAGTATTGCTCATTTGATATTGAATGGGTGTATGTTTATTCATTATGGTGTTCTTATAACTGCAATTCCATATATTGATTCCATGATTATCTATTATGTATTAATTTTTAATGATTTATATGTTATTTTTATTGTGATATTTAGATTATAATCTCCCCAATTTTGATCTTAGAATCCACTTCTAACCAGAATCCTCTAGCATAGGGGAGGTTTTCCTTAGGTCTTGTCATGCACTAAACTCAAGAACTTTTTTGGTTATCTAGTTTGGGTTATTAAAAAATGGTATCAAATAATTTTTTTTGTATTACTATTTGGGGGATTAATATTTTGAGATAAGAAGTGTTAGACCTTAGGATGGATATTAGGATTATTCTTTATATACACTTGTATAGTGAAACTCTAAGTTACTAGGGTTATGAGTTTTTTGTTTTTTTTCTTTTAGAGTTGATATGTTTATTCAATTATGATGTACTGGTATAATTTTTTTATTGATTATAGTTTTTATCTTGGTCTAAGGTGGAAAATTGTGCATATACAATAATTCTATTTGGAATGCATATTCACATGACATTTAAGTTCTTTTTTGTAGTTTATGGGCTAGTTATGACAAATCATTTAGTTATTAAAAGTCTCGATAATAAATTTTATAGTGTTTTATCTATACGTTATTGATGGAATTATAATCAATTGAACCATGATATCAAGTTTTCTTATTTCCTTGGCTACTAGTATTGTCTGGTGACTCGCTATGGGGGTCTTATCATGGGTTTTCATCTAATTATGATTATATAGTCACTAGGTGTATGTGATGTATGAAAAACATAGTGAGTGTGTTTATGCATTTGATTTATTGGTCAGGGATTGATACAAGAGGTTTGTTCTTGATATATGATTCAAAATGGGAATGATTTGTCATGAGGAAATAGATAACGTTGAGAGAATAGATGAAAGAGTGTGGTATTTTAACATCCCGGACCCAGATGCCACCCAAAATGGTTCCCCGAACCCAGTTGATCACATTACCTCAATCGCATATCCCCAAGATCTGGAGGATGCTGACTAGAAGCAAGGTCCTAGGTAAATCATTGGGGAGACTATACCCTCATTATCATATTATAACAGCGGTAATAAAATATATACAATAGTAGAAGCAAAATAAAAATAAAAAAACTGAAAGTAAGACAGTCCAATAATAAATATTAATAAAAAGAAGTGTCTCATATAAAAAATGATGCAGATGGTACAAGTATCTAGAAATAATTCAAAACAGTACATGGAAATACAATAAAATACAAGTATCCTAAAAGAAGAAAAGGAAAAAAGGTATCCCAGCATCGTAAGCCTCATCTTGGTCTTATGCTCCCCTACCCCAAAGCCACAATAAACAACCGATACTGGGGAGCTTTCCCCTATCATCACCTGTAACCATATAATATGTTTGGTTCCTCAAGGAGGCCCAAATAGGGTGTGAGATAAACATCCGAGTTGGTAACCACCCATGTCTATATAGTTCTAGCACCAATTCTACAAAGGTTCTAGAAAGTATAAACAACTAGTAAAGTAAGGTGTGTATGCCCATGGCATAAGTCTACTTTAATACGCAAAACCAAACAACCCTCAAGGATACCTACAAAAGAGAGTCAGCTCCTAAAAAGGTAGTTATAACCATATAAACAAGTATGTCACAGAAACTTTGTACATCCATATGTATCCTGTAACACACAACCATGTTGTATAAAGAAATCAAGTATCCCACGGTCATTCCTTATAGTGAAACTAGAATCCAATAGGAATTTTGTATAGTGAATGTAGTAGACATCAAAGGTTGGATCCAAGGTGCTAGCAGACCAAGGCATCCAAGTAATAATTCTAGACCATGGAGGGTCGGATCCAAGGATCATGTCGAAGTCATCCCATCGAGTCCTATAGACACCCCTTGTGGAAACTTGGTTAGGTACTAGTTGGGGTCCTAGGATCATGGAAATAGTAATCCCTACGCAAACCCAAGCAAGTCGGATCCACATGGTAGCAAGGCCCGAGGCATCCCATGGAATCAAGACCCAAGGGGAAGAGTCAACCCAAAGCGTTCACTACCACATTCAAGATCCATGGGGAGAAGTCCATAGAATCTATCAAACCATTCATTCAAGCATTCAAGCATTCAAATTAAACATTCCTCAATATGTGAGTATAACCACTCACATAAACATGCACAAGCCATGAGTATACCCACTCATGAAAACCATTATCAAGCATATGGGCCTACCCTCCCATAATAACAATTTAACATGCCATTAGTCAATTATATATAGGTATTCCCACCCACATAAACACATTTCATTTAAGACAATCTATCAAAATAAGTATGGATTCACAATATATCAATATTCAAGGAGGTTATTTAACTCTTAAAAAATCTACTCAAGATATCAAGGCATCTAAGGGATTTATCTAACAAGGAAAGGACACACACACACCTTAGGTGTTTTAAACTTGTACGAACAAGTTATTCCCTTATGTAACACCCATTAGGTGACCTAAAAACGAGAAACAGGTGCCAAAGAACCTAAACAGAACCCATGGTCAACCTCACTAGGTCCAACTATAGCTACTAAATGCTACTCTCTCAAAAACTAGACCTCTTTGAAAATTCTGACGGATGGCATATCAGTCGAACACCTGAAAAAAAATTACAAAAAGCTAAAAGAAAGTATATACCACATACCTCGCCTCGGTAGTAGACAGCTCATCCAGTATCATGTTTTGATTCATTTGGGTGTGGGATAAATTTTAAGAACGGACAAAGAACAAAATATTAGGTGAATTGAGCTAAAATCCAAATATCACAGTTTTTGTTCTCGAGATTCAAGAATGACTAAAAAGGAATTGAGGACTTACCAATGCGGATCTGTAGAGACGATCGACGATAAAAAAAGAGATCATATGGAGGAATAGGTTCAAATACTACTTTTGGCACCAAAGTACATCTATAAAGTGAGCTTCTGTGCATAAGAGAAGAAAAAACCACTTTGGGTTTTAAAAGGAAAAAATATTTTTAATTTAAAATTTAAAAAACAGACAGTAGGGTCGCATGTTTTACCTGCACGGTTTCCCAAACCGTGTAGAAATTGTGATCACCTCTCAACATAAGAGTGGTGCTTTTCATGGTTACCCGACATGGTTTGACTAACCATGCTATAACCGTGTAGAACCTCTCTGTCCAAAAACCTTCAGTTTTCAGACCTCTCGCATGGTTTAGACTAACAGTATACAGGTCATGCACAAACCGTGTGCCCAGTCATTTTTAGCCTAAAACTTGGTTTTGGGCTCCGAATAGGCCTTGGAAACCTCTAAAACACCCGTGATCAAGATAGTAATTCATATTAGGCCATAAAAAGGAATTAAAATCGAAAATAAAAATATATGTACCTCATATGAAAACCCGAGCTCTTACAATATTCCCCCTTATAGTAATTCGCCCCCAAATTTCTCTCTGAAGGGTGGTCAAGATTCATTTGAGAACAACTTCAGCCACTGAGAATGTTCATCGGACTCCCTCTCCCAAGTATCATTTTGTATACAGTTGTTCTTACATAGCACCCATACTAGAGGAACTGACTGTCCTTGAAGAACTTTTGTGCTCCTGTCAAAAATATGAATCAGATGCTCCTCAAAAGAGGCATCAAACTGAAGATCAATCTCCAAGGGCTGAAAAACGTGACATGGATATAAGTGATAGCGGTGCAGCTAAGATACATAGAAGATGTTGTGCATGGATTGGTACCTCTGAGGTAATTGTAACTGATAAAAAACTGACCCAACTCTCTCCAGAATATCGAACAGCCCGACATATCGTGTTGAAAGTTTACCTTGTCTCTTGATCTCCCTGTGTCCCAACCTTAGTGAAACACCTAAAAACCCAATCCCTGACCTCAAACTCTAGAGGTCATATGCGATTATCAGCATATGATTTATGATGATACTGTGCAACATCCATCCTCTTCCAAATCAACTAGACCTACTCAGAAGTCTCCTACAAGAGACTTGGTCCCAGTAAATCTACCTATCCTGCCTCTAACTAGCATTGGGGAGAACGGAATGGACTAACATATAAAGCTCTATAAGTTTAAATTTGTATCATCATATGATAACTGTTATTGTATTCAAACTCACCCATAGGAATGTGCCTCTCCCATGAGCCCCCAAAATCTTGGACACATGCTCGCAGCATGTCCTCTAGCACCTGTATCGTATGCTCTAACTTGCCATCATTTTGAGGGTAGTATATTGGGATTAGAATCACCTATTTAGCTAGAGACCTCTGAAAAATATGCCAGAAACGAGACATAAAGTGGGAATCCCTATCTGAAATTATAGTGCGTGGGACCCCATTAAGTCGTACGACCTCTCAAATGTACAAATTTCAAAGATCATTAACACCGAAGGTCTCCTTGATCGGAAATAAATGAGCGACCTTTGTAAGCCTATCAACAACAACCCACACAACATTGTTACCTCAAGGCGACCTCGGAAACCCCATCACGAAATCCATCATGAAATCATCCCATTTACATTTTGAGATAGGTAGCTACTATAAAATCTCACCTAGAAGCTGATGTTCCACCTTCACCTATTGATAGGTGGAACACCCAATAACAAAACCAGACACCTCTCTCTTCATTCCCATCCACCATTAAGGATGCTTCAAGTTAGGGTACATCTAGGGGACCCTGGGATGTACTGCCCATGCTAAAACATAAAACTACTGCATCAAATTCTCATGTATATCCCTTATAATCCAAACACGTATGTGGATACGAAATATCTCATTGTCACCTACCGTACAACCAGGAGGAGGGTCCTCACCTGCCACATTTCCTATAGAACTAGGACTTATGAATCTGATAGCTTCCTCATCCTAACTATATCTAGTAGGGTATAGGTAATATCTAAGGTTGAAAGAAAAGTCATCCCCTGCCTATCGTGCACCTCCAAATGCATATCAACAAAAAACTCCATAAGCTGCCACTAATTATTGTCCTACTACATTGTCTATATCAGAGTCCTCCTACTCAGTTCATCGGCTACTACATTTCTCTTACCAGGTGTGTAGGCAAGCTCAAAGTCAAATTACCATAGGTACTCTTCCCACCTTCACTGTCTCAAATTCAGATCATGCTATGTAAAGATATATTTGAGACTTTTGTGGTCTGTGTACACTACAAAATTCTCTCCTAGTAAATAATGCCTCCAACAACACAACACCTGAACAAATATAGCTAACTCAAGATTGTATGTATGGTAATTCTTCTCATGAGGCCTCAACTATTGAGACCCATATGCTACTACTTGATCTACATGCATCAAGACTGCCCCCATGACAATACCTGAAGCATCACAGTACACCGTGTAGCTCTTTCCCTCCTCTGGTAGAATCAAGACCGGTGCTGATGTCAATCTCCCTTTCATCCCCTAAAAGGTTCTCTCATAAGATTCTTACCACCCAAACTTCACACCGTTCTTAGTCAATCCTGTCAACGACACTACTATGTGTGATAATTCCTGTATAAAATTTATATAGTAGCCAGTTATCCCTATGAAAATTTGTATGTAAAAAATTTTCTTGGGTTGTTCCCAAGAAACTATAGCTCTCACCTTCTCTGGGTCCACTGATACTCCTGTCTCTGAGATAATGTGACCCTGGAATTGAATATGATCCCTCCAAAAGTGTCACTTTGTGAGCTTAGCATGTAACTGATTCTCTCTTAATGTATTCAAAATGATATCAAGATGTTTTTCATGGTCATGTAGATTGTGAGAATACACCAAAATATCGTCCATGAAAATTACCATAAAAGAATCCAAGTAAGGATTGAACACTTAGTTCATCAATACCATGAAAACTGTTAGCGCATTCATGAGACCGAATGGAATAACAAGATATTCGTATAACCCATACCTGCTATGAAAGGATACAGGAGGTATGCATTCTGGTTGAACCCACACCTGGTGATATCCTAACATCATGTAGATATTTGAGAAAACTCTATCTCCTCAAAGATGATCAAATAGATCATCTATCCATGGAAAGGTATATTGGTTTTTAACCATCAACTGGTTCAGTTTCTGATAATCTATGCATAGCCTAAGAGTTTCGTCCACATTTTTTGGAAAAAAGGATAAGCGAACCCCATGGAGAAGTATTGGGTCTGATAAACCCCTTCACCTACAAATCCTCTAACTACCACTTTAGCTCCTCCAACTCCATCGTATCCATCGTTTATAGAGGAATGGATACAAGCATAGCTCCTAAAACTAGCTCTATGGAGAACTCCACCTCTCTTTTAGTAGGTAAACCATAAAATTTGTCAGAAAACACATCCTAAAAGCACTCAACCACTAGAGGAAAGTCTGTATGACTCACTCCCCGGTCATCTAGAAACAAACTAGAATTCTGGGTTTCCATCCCTCCCATCCCACAATACTCTAGTCTAGATCTGCTCTCCTGGATATCCCATTCACCCTTGTGAATAAACGATGCACCCTCTAATGATGTGAAATTACCCCTCTCGTGATAGCAGTCAATGTACGCTCGATAAGAAATGATCCAGTCCATTCGTAGAATAAAGTCAAACCCTATCATCTAGATAACATAAAGATTCCAGATGAAGTGGCACCCACCAACCTCAAGGGAAAACTCCATATTCTGGCTTACATCACCTTTTCTAACTCCCAATTTTGTTTCTACTATAAAAAAGCCCTCATAATGCAAAACAACAAGCCTAAGTATTTTCACCACTTGTTTAGAGATAAAACTATGAGAGGAACCTATGTACAAAAGTGTATATGTAATAGTAGAAGCTACAAAGATCTTACCTCTCACTGTAGATGTTTTGGGATCCTTCTCTAGTTGGGTCTATTTCACCGCATAATTCTAGCATGTACCATAGCCCTATGACCCTACCTGGCTACCCTAAGCTGATCTGCCCTGTTATCTCTGAGAACCTGGTGTCTGGCTACTACATCCACGACCAACACAACCCTATCGTGACCACCCTGCACTACTCCAGCTCCTAGCCTAACATGGATATGATGAACCTTCTCCTGAAACTAATGTCGGAGTTGGCCCCTACCACTCGTAGCTAGAGGAGAGGTCCTGCAAAACTGTTGCATGTTCCCCATCCTGCTGCAAGATCGGCACTCGAATGGGTCACAGTCACACTAATTTTTCATGTGGCCTCACCGACAACACTGGTGGTAAAACACCAAGCTACCTACACCCATAGCCTAAATAACACTCACATCATGGGAATCCTCAAAACGATGCTTCCTGCATAAATATGTAGATCCACTAGGGAAAGAAATAGCACTCCCCTATTCTGTACCCCCTACTTCCCTCAGATTCTGCTATGTAATTAGCACCTGATTCACAATCTTGGTGATAGAATGAAACCTGAACACATTGACCTATGATCTAATAGCATTTCTGAGGACATCCTCAATGTACCTCTCCCTCAACAGCTCATCAGAAAGATAAATCGGTGCAAAATGATGTAGCTCTGAAAAGCATGTCGAGTATTCCATAACAGTCATCACGCCCTACTCCAGACGCATAAACATAGTACCCTAGTCCTCTCACAGAGTTTCAGGTTAAAAGTAGTGGTAGAAGAATTTTTGGAATTTATTCCAACCCATATCACATAGACCATCATCGTGGTTCAAAATATGCACTATTTCTTTGCCACTCCATGTAGCATGTAAGTCAAGAGGTTGACCTTCCACCCTAGAGGCGTCTCTAGATGCTAAAAAATTGCTAACATGGTCTCTAGACATACCTCTATAGCCTATGGTCCACCATAACCAAACAACATAGGAGGATACTGCTATTGGAACACCTGTGTTAGCTCATGCATAGTTAAGGCTGGTAGCGGTGCTCCTTGTAAAGTCTGCATATAGTGATAGAAACCCCCGCTGAACTGTGCCTCATCACCCGTATCTAGAACTACCTCAGGTTCCATAGCTGGAACTATAGGAGGATAAAATGGTAGCTTGTGGACCACCATTTATAAAGTATAGTCATCGCTTCCATCGCAACGTACCACTGGAGGTCATCATGGTGTCATGTATCTATAATGCCAAACGCACGCCTCAGGAAAGAACAACATCAATGCACCAAGCTAAAAAGCATATGATAGGTCAAAAACCTCCTAGAAACTAAGTCAAACCCACATCCTTCTCCTAAATCTAGGACTATATAAAGAAAATTCAATGAACCAATAGAAATAATTCCTCCATCCCACTCAAAAACCGGGTCTAGGTCAAGTCTCTACCTTCCAGTAAGTTCCATTTCCATTTCACATTCAATTATTCAGGAAATTTTACCAAGGGATTACCAATTTCGGAATCCATGAGGGCTCATAACACCTCATGAACCCAAAACATGGCTCCTAATAAAACAATACATATCAAGTTAATTTAGCATTTACATTTCACTGGTGTGTCATTTCCCAATTCATAAGGGCCCATAATCCTTTTGGATTGAAATATGACATCACACCATTATCTACTACACCCAACTAACACAACAGCAGGTAAAACTATCAAATCAACTATCACAATAGCATAAAATATCTAATGAATCCTCGATGGCATGGAATAATGCATGGAATTTGATTTTAACCAACGTCTATATGATGCATGAGATGGAACACCCTCATCTCATCGGGTTTCAACTGAAATAGAACCCACAATTTCATCAACAGTAGCAGTAGAAATAAATTGTGTCACACAACAGTGAAATCAAATCCACTATAATAGTCAAATACCAGAACATAAGATCTTAATTCGAGGCAATTTGAATTTTCCCTATACATGGGGTAGCTACTCTCGAGCACAGTTTACTACCAAATTCCATTTCCTTCATATCCTTGTCTAATGTCGCCAAAAAGTAAATCAAACCAGAGGATAAAATCATCTGATACCACTTTGTGACATCCTGTACCTGGATACCACTCGAAATGGTGCCCCGAACCTGATTGGTCATATGGCCTCAAGTGCATCTCCCCAAACCCCAGAGGTTACCGACTAGCAGCGAAGGCCTAGGTGAGTCGGTGGGGAGATTATGCCCTCGTTACCAAAGTATCACAGTGGAAGTCAAAGTTATACAGTAGCGGAAGTGAAATAAATATCAGGGAACTGAAATTAAGACAAGATAGGGATACATATCAATAACAAGAAGTGTCTTGTATACAAAATGATGGAGATGGTGCAATTATCTAGAAAGAAGCCAGAATAGTACATGGAAATAAAAAACAATACAAGTATCCCAAAAGAACAAAATACCAAAAAGGTATCCCAACATCGCAACCCTCATTTTGGTCATATGATCCCCTAATCTAAAGACACAATCAACAACCTATACTAGGGTACTTTCCCCTATCATCACTTGAAACCATATAATCTGTTTGGGTCCCCAAGGAGGCCAAAAAAGGGTGTGAGATAAACATCCCAGTAGGCAACCACCCATGTCTATACAGTTCTAACAGTAATTCTACAAAAGTGATAGAAAGTGTAAACAACCAGTAAAGTAAGGTGTGTACGCCTATGGAATAAGTATACTATCATACGCAAAACCAAACAGCCCTCAAGGATACCTTTAAAAGAGAGTCATCTCCTAACAAGGTATATATAAACAAATAAACAATCATGGACACATCGTACATCCATCTGTATCTTGTAACCCACATCCATGCTGTATAAATAAATCAAGTATCCCATGGACACTCTTTATTGTTAAAGTATCATCCCACAACCACACCGTATAGTGAAATTAGCAGACCTCAAGGTCTGGATCCAAGGTGTCATCAGACCAAGTAATCTAAGTAATAATTAAAGACCATGAATGCCCAGATCCAAGGATCTTGTCCAAGGCATCCCATCGAGTCCCATGGGAATCCCTAGTGGAAACTCGGTTAGGCACTGGTTGGGGTCCTTAGAGCATGGCAATAGAAAGCCCTACATAATCCCAAGAAAGCTGGATCAACAGGGTAGCTAGGCCCAAGGAATCCAACCTAATCAAGACCCAAGGGGAAGAGTCAACCCAAGGTGTCCAATACCGCGTTCCAGATCCATGGGGATCGGTCCATGTCACTTATCAAATCATTCATCCAAGCATTCAAGCATTCAAATTAAACATTCATCAACATGTGAGTATACCCACTTACATCAACATACCCAATCCATGATTATACCCACTCATGCAAACCATTATTAGTCATATGGGCCTACCCTCCCATAATTACCATTTGACATGCCATTAGTCATTTACATATAGATACGCCATCCCATATAAACACATTTCATTTAATACAAGCTATCAAAATAGGTATGGTGTCACAAGATATCAATATTCAAGGAGGCATTACATATTCTAAATAGGCTACGCAAGATATCAAGGCATCTAAGGGCTTCCTCTAACTAGGAAGCACATGAACACTCCCCTTGGGTGGTTTTAACTAGACTAAACAAGTTATTCCCCTAAGGAACACCCCTCGGGTGACCTTGAAATGAGAAACGGGTGTCGACGCACCTAAATGGAACCCATGGTCAACCTCACTAGGTCCAACTATAGCTACTAAAATCTACCCGCTCAAAAATGAGACCTCACCAGAAATTTTGACGGATGGCATATAATCTGAATGCCTAAAAAATACCAAGAAGATCTGGAAGAAATTATATACCACCTACCTCACCTCAGTAATAGAGAGCTTGTTCAGTATCAATTCTTGATTCGTCCGGGTTTGGGAGAAATCTAAAGAATGGAAGATGAATGGAATATTAGTGCATATGAGCCTAAATCCAAATAGCGTAGTCATTGTTCTGAAGAATCAAGAACGACTAAAAGGGAATCGAGGGCTTACTGACGTGGATATATATAGATGATCGATGATCAAAATGGATATCATATTGAGGAATAGGCTCAAAGCCTACTTTAGGAGCCAAAGGATATCTCTAAAGTGAGCTTCTGTTCATGGGAGAAGAAAAATCTACTTTGGGTTTTAAAAAGAAAAATTATTTTTAATTTAACATTTTAGAAAAAACACATAGTAGGGTCACACGATTTACCCGCACAGTTTCCCAAAACGTGCAGAAACTGTGCACCCCTCTTTTCCTAAGAGGGGAACTTCACATGGTTACCCACATGGTTTGACTAACCATGCAGTAACAATACAGAACAGCTCTGTCCAAAAACCTATAGTTTTCAAACCTCTCGCATGGTTTAGACTAATTGTATGCATGACATGCACTAACCTTATGCCAGGTCTTTTTCATCCTGAAACTTGGTTCTAGCCACTGAACAAGTCTCGGACACCTCCAAAAAACCCATTATCAATCTAATCATTCATATAAGTCCATAATAAGGCATTTAAACTAAAAAGATATATATATATATACCTTGTACAAAAACCCAGGTTCTTAGAGGTATGCCTTGGTATACTAAGTTGTAAATCACTTATAGTGATTTTGGTATCATAGTTATGTTTAGAGGAAAATATCAATTATATTCCTATCCTAGTTAGATTTGAGTATGTATTTCTATGGGATAGTGAAATATTATCCTATATGATTGGATATATGCAGTTTCTGCCTAAGATATGATTCAAAATAGGAATAGGTTTTCTTTATGAGAGAGATACACTTGAGAGGATATAAAAAGGATTGTTGGATACCTTTGGATATTGAGATATAAATCACTTATACTGATTCTAGTATCATAGATATGGTTAGAGGATAAGATTATGTATATTCCTAGCCTAATTAGAACCAAGTATGGATTTATATGGTATATCCAAATATGATTCTAGATAGTTAGATCTAGGTTGAGTAGTTCATGGGATGATTATTTAAAATGCTTTAAGTGACACACCAATGACATGTGATTGCATGATTGGTTTGGGAATTTTTGATAATATTTCAATTGTTTAAAAAGGAATCATCAAGGGTGATTTGAGTTAGATGTGGTTAACATGAAAGGGAAGTATGGTCAATTATTTAGGCTTGGGGCCTAGGATTAGTGATGTAGGACTTATGAATGTATGATTTAGGATGTGTGATTATGTAATATAGAATAGTATAACTATTTTTAATTGGGAATAAATTTAGGTGAAAGGACAGATAAGAACTAGTGATAGGGTTATGTAGGTGAAGTTTTGATTGTCAATGGTTAGTGAATGTTGGATGAGTCATTAGAATTTAGTTTAGTGTAGTTGAGGATCACATTTGGGTTGTGATCAAGAATAGGGTCATATAGATCATGATATTGGTGAGACACCTATAGGATGGGTGTATTGGAGTGTGATTGGAGGATTATAAAGGTGATCTGTCTATGATATGATGGGACATCAGTGGGGTTTTATAATACTTTGATACTAGATATGGGTTTTTAAGGATATATATATAAGATTTTGGTTGGTGTTAATGAAATATATTAGTTCATGCTATGTATATCAAGCCCTCTTAAATCAGTAATAGACAACCTGTATGATGGAAAATTGAAGGGTCTCAGTACCGTGGTATTATAGACCTACGAATGAGGTATGATAGGAATTATCAAGGAGTATATGAGAATGGATCAGAAAGAGAATCATGTGATAAAGATTTTAACCTAGTTATCTCAATGCTTAGGAAGTAGTGGTTGGGGGATTCATATGGTGGAAATCGAATAATTTATAGTTCATGAATGTGATCTATGAGGTTGGGTATTAACGCTCAGGTGTAAGTGGGTTGAAAATTCTTATTCATTATGTTTAGTAGATTTTTGTATATGTGGTTTGGGAGTCAGTTACATTGATTTAGATAGATAAATATGTGGATTTCCATATAGGGGTGATCATCTGATCAATTATTAATATATGAACCATAGAGGAAAGTTAGTGACATAGTAAAGTATACAAGTGTATGGTTGATTTATCTCCTTGTATGTTGAGGTATATGTAGAAATATTACATATCATTCCTTATTAAATACCAAATTTGGGATTCATCTCTCATATTCATGTGAACCCTATGGATCAGATGATTGAATCCGAATGGATTTCAAGGAACAGTATGATATGGACTCAGTTTATGGAAAACTGGTTCTCATGGAGGTGTGTGTGGATGATTTTATGTAAATTTAGAAGTATTTTGGCAGGTTATTTCGTAGGTTAATATTGGTTATGATTATGTCTATCCAAAAAGTATTATGGTGTATTTTTATTTCAAGCATTATGTGGAGGTAATTTCATAGTGCTCTTGTGTGGGGGGGGGGGGGAGGGTGTTGTGGAAGAATTTGGGCGATGGATGGACAACTTGGTTTTTTAAATTTTTTTAAAATGGAAATATGAATTTTTATCTGAAATGTCATTTGGGATATTGGTGTTGTGTATTGAAGACTAGATCAGGAGTTTTTAGGGAAAATACAATTATCTAGGTTGAGTTTCTTAGATGTATATCTACATCCTAATTGGAATAGTGAATGAGTGATGGTGTTAGGTTCTAAATAATTAATTTGGAGTATATATATTTTTTGAGTAATTATTAGGGATGAAAATTTATATAGTGTGGATTTTTTAAGAACTTGTGCAATTATGTGACATTCAAAGAAGGAAATATACTAGGTTTTAAGGGATTGTAACTTTATAAAACATAAAATTTGGATATTTGGATCAGAGGAGTGATATTGGAGTCATGTTAGGAATATAAAAGGGGGTGTTTTAGATATAAAATATATACTGGAAAATTTATAAATAAAAATATGCTTTTATTTTATTTATAGGTAGAAAATCACACAATAGATATGGGTATTGTGTTGTGAAGGAGAGGATTATGTATGAAGATAAGGGATAACAATATTCTCTATATGAAATTGTAAGTTTTCGAGTTCATGGAGGGGTCATGTCATGGTGTGGGGGGCTATGTCGTGAAGTGTTGTTCATGTCGTAATGGGTATTCATGATTATTTGGTGTGTCTCTATAATGGGGAATCACACTTTGAATCATATGGTCATTCCATAACATTGTTCGGTTACTATTTTTTATTGTCTTGGGAAGTTTCAGTACGTCATGACACATATGATCATTCTATAATGTGATCTTGTATATTTTTATTATTAATATGATTATTTTTTAAAAAAATTAAAACATATATAAAATATAATTCCACATTCTTCTCTTCCAGTAGGTTGGATGATAGGGGAAGATACCCCTTTCTTCTTTCCTTTATACCGCTTTAAAATGGGATGTTTTAGTGGATTACCTCATAGAAATGTGATATTAGTTCATCACCTCTCATCCCTCCCTCATCCTCATATTCTTCTCTAATTTCCATGGGATAGATTTAGGGATTTGGTACGGATTCTACTAAAACATGATGAAATCAAGTTGATATGATTGGGATTTTTCATGATAAGGATAAAAGAGGTTTTTGAGGGAAATATGAACCAGAATTCTCATCATACTTTTTGAAGGTAAGTTTTTTTGTTTATTGTTTATAGACTTTCACCAAATTTGGATAAAATTAGTGATTAATTTGATGTTAAAGTTTAGGTATTTAACTCATCATAGAACTGAATGCACATTAAGAGTGATCTACATATATTTACATAAGTTTCCATCTATGAGAAGGTGCACATGGAAAATTTATTCATTTATACCAAAACCAATTAATTATGCTTTAATTAATTATAATTTTCCATGATTAATTAAAATCAGTTCCCTTTGGAGATAAAGGTATGATATTTATGGACAATAACCGGTACAAGATTGAATGGATGGTCAAGATTATTTAACTAGGGGATAAATATATATATATATAAGGTAATTGGTACCTTTAATATTTAAACATATGTTTTTTATGAGAGGCAGTGTGTGCTTATAAAGGGTTCTAGTTTTGGGGACTTTGATGGGAACCTAGAGAATCCAAGTTTATAGAAAAAGTGAGATAGAGCATCATAACATTGTATTGAGTGTATACATCAAGTTTTAATAGTTAAGGAGATCGTGGATACCTTATCTCTAAGTTAAGTGAGTATTAGTTTTGAGATATGAACCTTGAATGGGTTTTATACTCTTAAATAGATGGTAAAGCCTAGTTTGGATATCCTTAGGCTGTTATGAGTATCCTTGTGATCTTAGGCCCTATAGTATATTGATGAGGCAATTGGTTGTCATGTGAGTTATTAAGAACATACCTTGAGATGTATTAGTAGTCTTGGATATTTCTATGAGTGATAAAGTTCCTCTGAAGCAATATGTAATTTAGTTAGGGAGAGGTTTCTCAGGGATGGTTGGTTTGTGAGTTATATTTTATGAGAAAAATGATGAGGGATCCAAGTGTGGGTTTTTTAGATGATTTCTATTGGATATGGAAATAGGTTTCCAAGGGGGTGTGAATATGATTATTTGGGATGGACCTTGGGTTTCAAGAAAATGATAGTGATTATGAGTTCCTAATAAATTACAATTCCTCTAGAGGCTAGGATTGGGTAAGGGTTTTTGGGGGGGTTATGTATGTGAGATGGTTCCATAGGGTAAGGACAAGGTTAGTATAGAGATCCAAGTGTCATGATTTCCATGTGTAGAATTCATGTGACGATTGGTTTAGCATATCATGTATTTTTATTGAGTGAATAGAAGGACAAAATGGGCCTATTTTTTGAGTAAATGGTTAATTTAAATGCTGGTAGTGAGGTTATATCATGGGTGACTAGCATCCAGTTTAGGAGTCATGATATGAGATACATTAGAGGTTTTATTTACTAGTTAAGAGTTAGGGATTGGGTAATTTGTGTCATTTTGAGATTTATTATTATCCTAACACTGACTTGGTTTATTATGTTCATGGGGAAGAGATTATATCTAATGGGGGTTCTGATGTTAAATGGATTTAGGGGTAGGCTCATAGGTTAGGATATTGTTGTTAAGTAGTTTTTTTAGTGCTCGTGGTTAAACCGACCGAAAGCCTGAGATTCCATCTATCATTTATTTTTATCCTTTACAGTTAGACTATCTCGGTGTTTGGGATTCCCTCAAGAAGCTATTTTTAGGGACCATGGTTAGACTGATTGAGTGACTATGATTTCATCTAGAAGTTCCATTAGTACCCATGGTTAGACTGATTGAGGGACCAAGAAACCATCAAGAAGTTCTTTTAGCACCCACGGTTAGACCGACCAAGGTCCATAGACACCATCTAGAAGTTCTTTTAGTTCCCATACAGACACCATCAAAGATACCAGGATTCCATATAACAGTTCTTTTCAGTTCATGTTATTTTACTAACTCAGATCTAGGTATGCCTCCGAATATTTATTTTAGCATCCATGGTTATAAATTATGACAAACTATAACACCTTCTAGTTGTTATTTTAGGTCCCATAGTTAGGCCAATAAATATTTTCAGACACCATATAGAATTTATTATTAATTACCTTGGATATACCAACCAAAAACCCAAGATGTCATTAGGTAGTTTTTTTCCATGGTTAGACTAAACAAGAGCCTTGGATGTTATCTGGTCATTAATTTAGTATCCATAGTCAGACCAATTGAGATCCAAGTATTCTATCTTTTATTATTTAGTGTTTATTGTTAGATTGAAAAAAAATTGGATTTCATTTTACATTCTTATAGATATTAGCAGTATAATGTATTTATCTTGTCATAGAAATTACATAGGGTAAGTTCAGGTGTCATGGTGGTGTGGTTAGCACAAAATGACCCACCATAATTGCTTTTATTTGATGTTTTAAAGTACTGAAATCACTATTTCCTATATGTAAAACCTTTTATCTGTCCTTCCCAGATGATTATCTGAGTTGTTTCATGATTTTGTAAAGTCTTGTAAACTTTTGGGTAGATATTAGAGGTTTTATGGATCCTTTTTGGTACAAAACAGAGTACACCATGACCCTAGTTAATGTCATCATATCCCTAGTGAGATCCTATGTAAAATGATCCTAGGAGAAATGATAAGTCCATGACATGTCCATATCTCTGGTGATTAAAGAGGGATCATGTGGACCAAGGTTTGGGAGATCACACCATTCCTATGGTGGAGGTTGTGGTTAGTGAAAATGGAATGGGATTGGGTAAAACACCATAGGGGATAATCAGGTTGATCTGGGTGTTCAATAGCACCATGTCCATAGTGGAGGGTATAGTGGAGGTCATGGTGATGTCATGCTGCAGTTTGATATTGTTGAAATGACCACCTTCATCATTGATTCTATAAAATTTCAAATGTAAAATGTGTGTGAATTCAATTAGGGATCTTAAATACAACATTAATTGGTTCCTTTTATATATTAATCAATCAATACCACCTATATTGATCATTCCTTGATTCAGATGAATTGCAAATGTTCCTTGGATTGACCTAGGGTATGTTGTTCGACCCTTATTTCATTAAGGAAACTCATTTAAGATAGTCCAGATTCACTTAAACTCTTTTCTCAACCTTGATAGGAAATCGAACCTTTGTAGGTGTATGATGATCTTGTTAAACTAGATTCATGAGTTCTTTTCATATCTTCTCTTATTATTGTCTAATAGTGATGAATTATCTCCTTCCCTCAAACGTATTTGAAGACTACTGATGTTAATCGACATTGGTAAAGTGTTACATATACCCTTGTCTTTTTAGTTCATTATATTGATTCTAGAACTATTTCATGTTGGATTATAATTGGTTACATGAACTCTTAGCATGAAAAATCATTCTCATTGGTGTGTGAATGTGGTTCAGGTGATGAAAATTTTAATAATGCATGATGTTAATGTCAAAAATCTTGATTTGGGAAGTTCATTACCATCTAGAGGCTATGTATATGATATTTATAATGATATGATTTTGTGTTATTAAATTATTTATACCATGTTGATTTTTGATCACAAGTGTGTGCATGGGTATCCCTTGAGGCCATGTTTTTTGTTTGATCACATGTATGTGTATGTGGCTACTTATAATCATGGTTGTCGAGATATATTGG
Organism: Viscum album; assembly: GCA_963277665.1. Taxonomy (NCBI): domain Eukaryota; kingdom Viridiplantae; phylum Streptophyta; class Magnoliopsida; order Santalales; family Viscaceae; genus Viscum; species Viscum album. The sequence continues at coordinate 1,755,918,703 of OY728120.1, read as the reverse complement.
TCCTTGATTTTTTTATTTCTTATATGTGGTTTTGTGCATAGATATTGGAATATTTGTTTTAATTTTCAAGGTTTATAGGTGGCCCTGATAAACTTATCCAACTTATTAGAAGGGGAGCATGGAAAACATGACTCATTGGAAATAGTTTTTTTAAGATGATTAGTGACTTAGTTTGGAATGCCTAAGGGAATGAAATATCACTTTTGGAATAGTTTCAATATATTTTAGTGTGATATATCAATGGGGAAAATCCTTGCATAAGAGAGAGTTTCTATTATATGGGTGTTCCAAGTGTGTGTACCATCATAGTAAAGTGGGTAACCATGAGTTGTCGGTAATGTTTTTCCTTAAAGGTGGACATGGAGTTTTTACTTAAAGGAAAAAACATGATTTTCATTAAAGAAAAGTGGACTTTCCCTCAAGTGAGGACATGGGTTTTACCTAAAAGGAATATAGATTAACATTCCATGATCTAAGTCATGCAGCACTACTATGATACCCTTCCGACATGGTGCCAAAGAAGGTCTAATAAAGGTTTGTTGGGATTGGTTAGTGCACGGTCACTCACTGTATGACTGGTTGCATGATTTTATGTGAATTTAATTTTCTAGAATACAATACACTTCAATATACATGTGAACTTATGTTAAGTGTGTATTGGTCGCGTAATACTATATATATAATCACATCTTTCATGGGAATCCTAGTTTTCATGACGACTTCATGACTAGGGATCCAATGAAGGAAAAAGGACTTGTGATAGGCTACTGAGGATCATGGGGTTGGGAGATGGACATGATACCGAGATAGACTCTATATAGATATCTAGGAACTTTTATTTTACATTTTTCATTTCCATACAATCTGTTATACTTTTTGATCGTACACATTAGGTGTCCAATGATTACGTATGTAGGTATTTCAATGAAAAAAAATTAGAATTTATTTGTGTTATTATTCTATTGTGTTATTTTTTTTCTCTTATGATTATGATGGAATAATTTTTATGGATATTATTACTTAGGGTATAGTCTCTCCATGTTACCCAAGACCCTCACCAATAGTTAGAAGCCTTTTGCATATGGGGAGGCACACATGAGTTTATGTGGTTCTTCGAATCAAAACTAAAGGTTTACGCAAGCGAATTACAAAATGGTATAAATGAATAAGTTTACTTTATTTATTATCATTTTGGGTTATGGTAGAAATGGTATAGGCTGTGTGGAACTTGGGTGGGGTATTTTCCATGTGTCTGGCTAGCTCATGTGCAATGGACATCCAAGTTACTAATGATAGGATTGTTGTTACGGTTTTGTGGGATTTGGGTGCATTCATACATCATGAGTAGGAATGTAGGATCCTGAATCATATATATACATATTATGTGATGCATATTAGTTCCTTAATTTAATGTCTTTATTGTCTAAACTATTCTAAATATACATTTATTCTCTATTTAGTGACATATCTATGTTCTTTCTGTTGTGATATTTCTATGTGGCATTAGTTAGTTAAACTTTAACATGTTATTATGTTTTTAAAATATATATTATTATGAATAAAGTTCATATATAGAGGACTAGTCTTGAACCTTGGTTAGAACTAGGAGGGTTATACCTTATCTGTGGGTATCTCTTGGGATTGGTCTTCGGATAGAAATTCCTTATATGTGCCTTAAAACTACTTAATATCTTATAAGAAAGTTATTATAGGTGTTCAAAATTTTAATTCATTATTTCATAGATATTACACATTGAATATTCTTGATTACTCATGCTTGGGATGACACACTCATTCAACATAAGGCTATTTAAGTGGATGTACCTGAGCATTCTCTGACAAATCTATTGGTGGTTTAGGTGGTTAACCTTCTCCGATGTAGATTCTTATAGAGTGTGATGGTCGAATGTGATCAAGACTTTTAGATCCAGTATCCACTAGTATCCTAGGAAAATGGGGTTCATCTTGATTTTGAGGACATGATTAATATCATGGAGTGAATCTTTGACCTAGTGGAAACTCCCTGGGATAAAAAGGTGAAGCTTACAACTTTTATGCATTAGGAACCCACCAAAAGGTGGTGGGGTGTCATGGGATAGGTAGTAAGGCATGATTTCTATACTTAGGATTATTTCATGGATCTGATATTCATGGATTTATTTCATGATATTCTAAATCTTTATTGAGATCATGGGTTTATGAATCTTTAGTAATGGATGATAATAGTTTCTACCTACTAATCTTGTTTCATGGAGTTTCTATGCTTTGCTCCACTTTTGGTTGGGAATAAGCAAAAAAGGATAGTAAGTTTGAGATAGCCTTTATCCAGAGCTCATCCAACTGATTAGGGTCATTGACAAAGTGATATATAATCATGTTCTTTTCAATTCCCTAGTATTTAGGAAAGGGATAGAGGATGATAAGATTTTAGGTTTTCTTCCATCTTATAGTCTTATAGTGACCAGAATTCCCAATGCATCAGTTGGTGTATCTTCTAGTAGTAGTAAGAGTAAGGATAAGGATGTGTTGTAAGGAGGTAGATAGATAGAGTAGATTATGGAATCTTCTACTCCATATATGGGAATAATTTTTACCAACTTCTACAACTATGGATGAAAGATACATTTTATTACATCATGCACAAGGTCACCTAACAAATATCAATAATGAGTAAATATTTGATATATTTATCACTTTGGTTATATTACACCATGTCAATATTTTAGGATATTGGGTTAGGTTTTAGGAAGGGGTCCTCAGTAGTAGACCCAGGCACCACATAGATCAGTAAATTGGGTGAGTAATACTCTGGGGACAGGCATGATTTATGGCATGGTTGAGGTTCTATCCTTCATCGGAGAGAGAACTTTTATATTTAGAGGTGATTTTTTATACCACTACATTATCCACTACTTTATTTAATACGAGAGATTATCATTCGTTTATATCTCCTTATGTTATTATTGTCCTAGATTTACCATTTATGTTATCTTCTGAGTTACTCTCTCATGACATGACCTTGGGAAAAAGTATATAATCTCCAACTATTTATTGTGTGTTAGATAGTTTTCATTGGCTATAGAAATATATGGGACTTCATGATCCAAGAGATGACTATTTTTGATGTGATATTCAGAATAGACTGGTTGAATAGCTATTGAGCTCATATCAACTATTATCGGATACATGTGACTTCCACTATTCCCTGAAAAGAGAGTTACATGTTGAACAGTGAGTGGGATCTTTGATTAGGCAATATGGAATCAGACCTGAGTTAGGTTGTAGCTATAAAAATTTAAGTATAATTTTTGAATCTTTCAACAGATAAGTACCACCTTCTATCTTTTCTCCAGGGGCGGATCATTATTAGGATGTTTTCCAAAACTAATTATGAGGTCTTTCTCTAGATATAGGTTTTTAATTTAAGATCATTCTTAACACTGTGACATAGCCAATATCTATTCCTTCTTACTGTATTTCACCAAATGAGTTGATATAGTTTAAGTTTAAGTTTGAGGATTTAGAGGCGAAGGGTTTTATTAGAATGAGAACATCGCCTTGAGGTGCGCCCATATTATTTTCCAATAAGGAATATAGTTTTATATGGATTGTTATGGACAAAAATAATATAAATTATGTGATAGTGAATAACTGATACCCTTTACCCTGTATTAATGATCTTTCTGATAAAGTATGTGGGTCTTAGTTGTTCTCTTAGTTCAATCTTCATTCAGGCTACCATTAGATGTTGGCTAGAGAAGAGGATATTCCCAAGACGGTGTTTGGGAGTAGATATGTACTGTATTAGTATCTTTTAATGCCTTTTGGGTTGAAAAATGATCTAAAGGTGTTCTTGTATATCATGAATAGTATTTTCTATCCATATCTTAACTCCTTCATTGTTTTATTCTTAGAATATATCCTGATATATTATAATAATTCATACATGCATGATAGGAACATTGAGAATGTATAGAGTACACTTTGTTCACATCATTTATATGAAAAAATGTTGAAGTTCCACTTTTAGATTCAAGAGGTTCGATTACTTGGGAATTTTATTTATGATATAGTGATTTCAGTGGACCCAGAGAAGGTAGAGGTGCGGATGTCTTGGATACATCCATAGAATGTGTTCAAGATCAAGAGTTTCCTTGGGCTTGTAGGGTATAATAGACACTTAATTCTAAACTTCTACTAGTTGGAAACACTAATGAAATAGATGAACAATAAATGGAATATGTTTTATTTTTTTTATTAGTGCGAAGAGGTGTTATTATAGTTAAAGTGAACATTGATGACAACCATTGTTTTGACCCTTCTTGAACATGGGATTGGATGCACAATTTATTTTTATTCCTCAGGATTTGGGTTGGGGTTTTGTTGATTTAAGGAAATCAGGTAGCCACCTATTGGTCACATCATCTATAAACCCATGAGAGGAACTACCCAAAATAATAAACATAGTTGTTACTTGTGGTCTATGATTTGAAGTGTTAGTGGAATTATATATTTAGTGAGAGGATTGTTTTCTATATAGACTATAAGAGGATACAATATATCCTATCCCAATGGGATCTAGATATGAGTAATATGATTTGGTTGTAGTATATATTTACTTTTGACTTTGTGATGTATTATTCTCTCAATAAAGGTATTTTCATTTTATATTCTCTTAGAAGAATGAAATCAAAGATGCAAGAGCGTAGAGAGAAGCCTTCATAGGATGAATAACATCTGATGAGTTTTATAGTGGATTGGATATTATATGCATCAATGGATCATGGAGTGATGATATGTGCACCTTTAGTGATTATGTATTCCTTGGTAGACTGTGTGAAAGAGAATCAAGAGTCAGGTCCTGAGTGTGTGGTGATGTGTAAATTCTTGGTGGTGGATGATTCTATTTATAAGAGGTCCTTGGATAATTATTATTTGATATAGATCCATAGGAAAGTATTTATAATAGTTTTCTTAAGATAGGATCCCATTAAAAGATCTCATGCTTAAAAATGGGAAGTGTATCTAGGGTTAATAATGATTATCCATGATATATGAAATTAGTTTTGGTGGTTAGGTATAAAGGGAGTCTCCATCAGTTTTTTCCTAAAATTCCTTAAATACCAAAGGATAAATGATATGCATCAACATCTTGGTGGTTTACTCTAGAAAATTTTAGTTCCTATGTGGAAGTGGTAGAATCTGATGATGGAATTCGGGATCAGGTCACCCAAGACCTTGAGGATTACTAATGTTGTTTGGATGATAGTTTATTGGTTAACAAAAGTAGTGCACTTCTTTCCAATCAAAGAGACTCACTCTACCAAGGAATTGGGTAGTCCATATGTACAAGATATTTTATGACTGCAATGAGTTTCTTCTAGTATTGTATTATATAGAGACACATGTTTTATGTCATGGTTTTGGAAAGGCTTACATAAGTCCTTAGAGTCTCAGTTGAAGTTGACTATAGTGTATCATCACTATACAGATGGACAGTCATAGTGAACAATCTATATCCTTGAGTATATTCTCTAATAATGAATCATATACTTTGGTTTATAATGAGATGATCACCTTATACTTTACATAGTTTGATAAAAAAATAGTTTTCATGATTCTATCTTGATGGTACCTATTGAGGCTCTCTATGGATGGTTCTTCCACTCAGTACTGTGTAAGAATGAGGTGGGTGAGGTAATAGGTGTTGGTATAAATATAGTTTAGAAGACCTCCAAGGGAGTTTAGGTTTTCATAAATTGGTTGGTAACCACTCATAGTAGGCAATGATTGTGTTCCAAATAGAGGAGATGGAATTTGGAGTTCATTATTGGTGACCAAATTTTCTTATTGGTGTCACCTCAGTTGGGGAATTAATGTTTTTGGAATCAAGGCAAGCCGTCAATGTGGTTTATAGGGACATTTGAGATCATTGTACATATTAGATCAATGTATTGCCAACTGGACCTTTCTACATATTATTTAGGCATGCATGATGTGTTTTAAATTTCTCAACTTTGGTGGAACATTCTTGATTCTAATCATGTGATCGAATATGAGGAAATTCAGTTAGAACCAAACACATCATTTGTGAAGAGCTCGGTGTGGATCATATACCAAAGAGATAATGTGTTATAGGGGAATATGGTACTATTTCTTAAAGTTTTATAGTATCATTAATGGATCTAGGAGGATACTTGGGATTAGGAGTCTAGTTTTTTAGCTCAGTGGCCTGAGTTGTTTGATAAGGACCACTAGAAATGCTTCTCGAGGGTGATGATTCCTTATAGAGGGTATTTTAAATTCCTATAAATTTTGTTTCATATATATATATAACCTTGTATTCATACTTACCTTATGAGTATTCAAGTCGTTCCATTATTGAGAAAACGATTGCGAACTTTTGGGTAGATTTTGGAGGCTTTATGGAGCCTTTTTGCAAAAAATGGATTACATTATGGTTGTGGTGAATGATTTGGTGTCCCTGGTGATCTTCTTCTTAAATAGGAAAGAGGGAAATTCTTAGGCCATGGAATTTCCATGGACATGGTCCATTATGAGGAATCCTATGTTCCATGGCTTAGGTGAACTCACCATTCTCATAGTGGAGGTCGTGGTGGGGTAAAATGGTATGGGTATGGGAAAAACACCATAAGGACTAGACGTATTGCGATGGGTGTTCAATAACACCACAATCATGGTGGAGGTTTTATGGTGTTTTTATACAGTATAAAATAACAAAAATGCATACCTTATTCCATGGATATTGAATAGTTAAATGGTGAAATGCGTGAGACTTAAATGCGGTGTATTAAATGCAATATTAGTTTGTTTATTTCATTTATTAATTTGTCAAGACATACTATCATGATTATTCCTTAATCCAAATGAATTCCAGATACTCTTTAAATGAACTAAGTGTAAGATGGTCAAACAATATTGTGTTAAGGTTTCTCCTTTGTGATAATATAAAATCCCTTAACTTTTTTTCTCAACTTTCCTATAAAATAAAACCTTAGATAGTGGGGGTTCTCTTATTGAACCAAATTAATATGATTCTTTCATTTATTCTCTTGTCACTATCCAAGAGTTATGAAATTTCTAGTTCCTTCAACCAAATTTTAAGACTACTAATGCCGACAATAGACATTGGGTAAGTGTTAGTTCTATACTTGTCTTGTTTCTTCTTGAGACTCATTCTAAAACCATTTAATTTCGGATTGGAATCAGTTCTAAGAACTCTTGGTGTGAACACTAATTCTAGTTGTGGTGTGAACAAGGTTTGGTTGATGACACCTTTGATAAACCATTATCAAGCTTGAGATAATTTTTTCCTTAGTATGTATAGGCTGCATATATGATTGTTAAAACGATATGATGTTTTTTCCTATATGAATTAGACCATGTTGATGTTTTATAACATGTCTGTGTGTATCCAGTGAGACCATGTTTTATGAATGGTCACATGTGTTTGTGTATGGCTACCTATACTCATACATTTTGAGATATATTGTTCTTTATCACGTTATTCCTTATATTTGGTTTCATTCATAGTTGGTGGAATATAAATTTCATTATTTAGGTTAACAATTTCGCCTAAAAGTCTTAGATAGAACCTTGGGAATCAAGGAATACAAGATTCATTGGTGATGACATTCATAGGATGGTTAGTACCTTAGTTTGGAATAAATGAGATAATTCCATATTTCTTTTAGAAGAGTGTATATATATAATAGTGTGGTCTATTAATGGGGAATGTATTTTAATATGAGAGAGTCCCATTATATGGGTGTTCCAATTGTTTTTACAATAATAATTAAGTAGGTAACCAAGAGACATGGGTAATTTGTTCCCTCAAAGGTAGACATGGAGTTGTTCCTCAAAGGTGTAACAATTTTTTCCTTAAATAAGAATATATTTTCCATTAAATGCATGCATGAGATATTTCTTTAAAGGAAGACAGAGTTACTTGGTATCATCTAAGTTGTGTGGTACCACTATGATACTCTTCTAGAACAACACTTAACCAAGTACGATTATGATTTTGGGTGGCTTGGTCGGCAAAAATTTTCTCAGTGTATGACTAGTTGTATGATTTTTTTCATAGTTATTATTTTGTCATGTAATACACTTATATATACATGTACACTTATATTAATGATGGATTGGTGGTTTCCTACTAGTTTTAAACTCATACACTATGTGGGAATCATGGTGCATGGGTACACTTCATGACTAGGGATTCAACAAAGGTAAAGGTCCATGTGATAGGTTGATAAAGAGCACAGAACTAGGATATGGATTTGATAGTGGGACAGACTCCAGAAAGCTATATCATTACTTCTATTTCATATTTGTCATTTCCAGACATTTTTTAATACTTTTTTACCTTACATATTGTGGTTCCATTGATTATTTGTGCATGACTTGGAATAAAATTTGTTGTATCATTTATCTGTGTTATTATAATTATTATTTATATTTATTTTCCTTATACTTATATTTTACTAATTTATGATAGATACCTTTTTCAAGTGTATAGTATCCCTGCATTACTCTAGACCCACGCTACTATTATTTAGCCTCATGCATACTTGGAGGAATTCATGAGGTTGTGTGGCACATCTGATCAGACCTGAAGGTTTGGGTTGGGGCATTACATATGTGCATCTACCTTATTTATTTTTCCCATAAATACATTGGTATATCATCCCATCTATTAGGGACCCCATTGGTGGTTCCCTAATGATATATATTTATCTCACCCTATAAGTACACCCTAGTGGATGTGAAAACATTATGTCTAATATAAACATCTAATCACTAATTGGGTAGTGAATTAAACTACTATTTCTTAATGAGAGTTGGATACCAGATTGAGGATGGGATTAGAGTTTTTATAAAGCTTCTTAAATTTTTTCTATTAATCATTTTGGTATATAATCATTCTAGGGGTGATACTTTTGATGTGTGAGATGTATGGAATGTATTATTCACTTGATATTACATGGGCGTATGTTTATTCATTATGGTTTTCTGGTGGATATAATTCCACATATTCATACTCTAAATATCTTTTATATATGTTGTTTAGGTGACTTATATGTTATTTTTGTACTGATATTGATAGTATAGTATACCCAATATTGATCATATACTCTCATAATTAATGAAAAGACTATTACATGCATGTAGGTGTTAATGAGATCTTCTGGTGACCCTGACTTGGGTGTTATTCAAATTATCAAGATTGGGTTATTGCATTTTATAGTTTAAGTATCTCCCAATGCCTTAAAAATAAAATTTGTAGACCAATTCTTTAAATATATCCAATAGGATTAAATTTTAACATTTTATAATTCTTATTCATTGTTAGATGGTCATACAACATGATTTTCATCTTTACTCATCTTATCAAGAACTCCATTAGACTATTAGTAATTAGAAAACTCTATCTACACCTTCAAAATAGATAATTACATTTCTTCATGACTTTTGAACTCTATAATGATAAATTCTTTATGAATATTTATCTTTAATACATTTTAGAATATATAAATCTTATTTTATAGTTCTAATAAAAAACCATAGGGATGCATTGATAATCCTGTAAGGTTTGTTCAAATTTCATAATGGATTCTTCCTTCTTCTCCATTAGGAATTTATGCTTCATCACGACATATACATGTGAGGAAAATACTTCTTAATAAAAAAAATCTTTAAATCACTCCAAAAAATATTTCCCACCACGTTTGTTTCCTTTTAATTTTTTATCAATAACTGATATTGGTGTGCTTCTCCCATCAAGTGAAAAAATGTTAATATAACCTCTTTTTGTTCTGAACATTACATTATAATGAATATATTCTCTAGTGAGGATATCCACTTTTCATATACAATTATATTCATGGACCTAATAAATTATGGAGGCCATTATCTCATTAACTTCTCTATTATTCAAGGTTATTGATATGGTAGAAAAGGATTCTCCAAACTATTATTATTATTATTTATAATCTGTATTATTTTAGTTGACACTTTCATGATATCTTATGCAACACTATGATGTTCAATTGAACATTTGGAGAATCATTATATTGACCATTGTATCCACACTTTTAGTTTCATATATGTGTTTATCCGTCCTCAAATTATATTATAAATTATAAAAAATAACTAGTATAAATTCATTATCCTACATAAAATAACACATCATAAATAGATGTAAATTTAAAATTTTAACCTTACATGAATATATTATTTATACTTGAAATATTTTTCTAAAATTAAATGTTTTGTCCTAGATTTTTCCATTATAATTCACATGAATAAATAAAATATGTTTTAATTCCAATTTTTTACCCCAAGACTAAACTTAAAAATCTGATGATATAACAAAACAATAATCATTTCATGACATAAAATTAATTTCTTATAATCAATTCCCAAAATAATCAGTTTAGTTTATTTGGGAACTAAGTGCATAATATAATAAATAAACCAATATTTAATTAAATATTATTTTAGGAAATCATCTAAGTTTGACTGGTGGACTGCTTACATCTCATAATATTACTGATTTATTAGGGATTTCACATATAAATAAAAGGGTGATATCATATATCTCAGTATGGTTTGTAAGATCATTGTATCATCTTGATGTAGATTCCTCATTCTAACATATGAAAGATAATGGAAAAAACATAAAACACGGATGGATAAAAATGATCATGAGACCTTAGTAATTCATGATATATAGATATCATAAAAACATGGTCAAGGATAACTGTCAAAACTTAATATGACAAAACTGCCCATCAAGACATGGTAGCATAATGAAGTTCTATGAAAAGGATATACAACAAGTTAGAATATCATAAGCATGTTCTATGAATATCATATTCAAATATAAAACATTACCCAATGAATTGGGAAGATATATAATTTGAGGCTAAACCATCACATAACTTTTTCAGATTCTCATTGTAATATTTTAAATAAATTTATATTTGAGTTCCAAACAATAATCATTCTTAACATGTGATTAATCATGATGGTTAACATGTTGGGAATGGGTGAAAGTTTTGATATTTGGAATCCCCAATCAAATTATGGTATAAATTAACATGGATATACCCTTTCAATCAAATGATGAACATTAGAGGGTCCATGATGAATATATTTTCCCTAAAAGGTTTTCATTTTCATTAGATCATATAAAAATAGTTATTAATATAATAATAAAATATAAAACTTGTTTTAATGGTGGGATTCCAATTTAGTGATAAGTAAATACCTATAGAATAAAGAGCATGTAACCTACCTATTATATTCATATTGGGAATAAAAAATTATTTAAACAAAGGATTCATATGATAGTTAACATCAATGCAGAAGGCTCACTTCTGTTAGTTCAAGGACAAATCTTGAAGTTCTTGATAAATGTTGAACTAGATTCATCATAGTTTTCCTATAACATATCCCCCTTTTATAAATTTCAAATCCATGATATGATAGATAGATAAATTTCACTTGTATGTAGATGAAAATAATATATAAATATATTATTAAAATTAATAAATAGTTATTTTATTATATAATTGAATCATTAAAGGAGTTCAAAAGAGGGAATGGGAAAATCTCTTATATATATTATAAATGGATTAATTCTAAAATGCATATAACAGCACGAATTAATATGAAGCAGAAATTTAAAAGGGATTCTCACAAAAAAAGGATACAATAATGAAAATAGCATGAGAATAGGAAATTATTACCTAACATGTCAGGTCCAAATCTAAGAAAAATAACTTATTTATCACTTAAATATTTGTTAAATAGGTAATCGAGAGTGAAAGGGAGGAACTATTTTTAGTAAATTGGAGGTAAAATATTTCTATAGGTCTAAATCGTTGGGGGGAAGGGGTGAAATTAGTTTTTCCACATTAATATGAAAGAGAATAAAATATTTTGGGAACATGAGTTTTGGGGAAATTCATTTAAAATGATTCACACATGTTATTGTCTCACGGTTTAAAACATATAGAACATGGTTTTTTTAGAATTAAGGATTCAAATACCAAAGTCACTTTGTTATATTTGTTTACCATGGGAATGATCATTTATTCATAGAAATTTTTTTAAAATGTTAAAATATGTTTTTAGACTTTTTAATTTAGTTCTCATGGTTAAAAGTTGAATTTAATATTTCAAAAAATATTATTTGATTAATAAAATACTTGTTAAGTAAAATAATATTATTTTAATTATTAAATAAATTTAAAAAATGAGATAATAAATAATATTTTATATCCATAATGTATTTTACTATTTAATAAAAAATCAAATTACTTTAAAAAATTACTAAAAAACCATCATTCCCTAATTTTAAAGTTTTGATTCCAAATTTGGGATTCATTTTGTGAAATCCAATCTCTATGAATTAAAATGTAAATTATTAAAAAAACATTAAATGATTTTAAATGGTAAGAGAATCTATAACCCGTGATAAAATAGTGTAGAAACACTATTTTTTAGTAAAATTTACTCACTTAACCATGCTATATTAGGTGTGATTATAGAGAAGTGTTACAGTGTAATTTCATATCAGGAATTTAATTGTATCTATATGGTTGTTTTCTAATTTTTTTATATAATAAAAGAATATATTTATTTTTGTATATTTGAAAAGATAAATGTCCAATGACTCTTTTTATCAAGTAAAAATAGAGTTATGGGTTAGAGAATATTTCAATATACATACTGTATTTTTTTCTAAGGTTAACTCCTATTTGGATTATTGGGTTAGAGATGCTCGAAATATATTACTTATTCATTAAAATAATTATTTAATAATATCATGGAATGAACATAGAATGACATTTAACATCAATGATATATAAAATAATATATAAACATTAAATTCAAAAATTTTATTTGTTACGTATAATAGTTAAATTATCATTCCATTGTATTTATTATTATTCTAATGATCATATTCCAACAACTATTTTATCGAGGGAAAACCACCATTTTGTGCTTAAGGAAACCAGGGCCTCCCTAGAAGGACATTGAAGGTTGTATCCTACCAAAAAACCTTGAATTTAAAGTCAGATATAAGGTCCCTAAATTGAGTTCTATGAATGATTCTTATAATATGATTTTTGTCACTATTTTCATATCCATGAAGTTTTAGAGTGGAATGGGACAAGTTAGCTTCATTGTACCCTAATTGATGAAGAATTCAAACTGTAATGAGGTTGATTCCAAATCCATTATTAATGAAATATCATCATATATAAATGTCATCTATTTATCTAGATATATACTAGTGTATTTTGGATCCCTTCATAATGGTTTCCATGTCTTGAGCTATGAAATAGATAACTATATGAAAATCTATAGGATTTATTTCTACATGAGATACTACAAAAATGATAACCTTGGATTTAAATTCTTTTAGGCTTGTTAGGGATTCCAGAACTTATTCTTGGAGATATTTTGAAAAATTGAGAGCATCTGTAATTGAAAGGTTGGAAGGGATGATAACCAACTATTTATGGATGTCATATTATTGAGATAAAGGTCTGTGCTTCCCGATGTGAGGTTACTTATTTGTAGAAAATTTAGGGGATGAAGTTCTTAAGGTAGGTGGGTTAGGAATTTTAAGATAATTTTAAGGAACTCCTATCATAGGAAAATGGGGGTGAATTTTTCTTCCCAATCGTATGAGATGATTATATTGTAGCACCCCTTCCATCCAATCCTCTAAAAAAATTGGTTATGGATGACTCTTGAAAAATGTGGGAGTATTTTCATGCTATTTATGGACTTGCTGAAAGGATTTATAGTATGTTTCTATGAAATAAATAACATTGGAAGGAATTTTGTTGGGATATTGATTCCAGTCATGACTATGTCTTCCAATTTTCCCTCATCTCTTGTAGCCTCTCCCAGGTCTGGTATAGGAAACTTAGATTCACAAGAAAACTCATTGTCATAAAAGTGATACCTTAAGTTAATGGAATTAATAAAAACAAACAGTAACTCTAGTTCTAATGAGTATTCTTCTTGGAGAGGGTTAGGTATGTCTTGGGAATTGGTATGGATTTATCTTCCCACACTTGAATTTTTTTCTTTTGGTTACATCATCTCTTAAAAGATCGGCTCTTGGAGGACTATGGTGTCAACATGGTTGGTCACAATGTGGAAGAATATATGGGTGGAATGATAGGCCAATTTAATCATTCCCTGGGGATAGGAAGATTTTAATTGATCATTTTTTTGTCATCCAATCATTGAACTTATTTTCACCTTTACTTGTAACTTCTTTCCATTCATTATATTTCTTTAGAACAGTAATTGAAACACATGCTACCTATTATGGTGGATTTACCAATTTTATTGGCATAATATCAATAATATTATATATACTTTATTTAAAAAAAGTTATCCTAGATGGTGTGGATCAAATTGAAGACTTTTATAATCCTTTATAACATATTCAAGGGGATATTATTATTGTTTTTTCCATTCTGGAGGAGGTGTCTCTTGATAAGGTGCAGGATTCGATGTTGGAGTTAGTGTAGGAGCTAGATTAAGTGTGACAATCATGGTTTTTACCTTACCTATTATCATTTCATAAGCTATCATCATTGATCGAGACTTGTCTATGGTTTATCAAATGGAATCTTCCACCCTTTTTTCAACTGTGGAAAATTCCCAAAAATCTTTAGGATACTTTACCAAAATAAGTGTCCTTTTCTACTCATCATGAATGTTTTCAATATAGAGAGACAAAAATTATTCTTGAGGAAACTGAATGTTTAGGAAGTAATTCAAACCACTCCACCTAGAAATGAATTATGATACCCTTTTATTCTCTCATTATTTAAATTTCAGAGGTCGATATTTTTTTCTTCTATAGTATATAGATTGATTGAAAAAGAAATTTTTGTGGGATAGATTATCATCCTTCGATCAACCTAGCTAGTAATGTCATGAACCAACCAGGGTCGACCCTGAACTGTTCACCTGAGCCAGTCCACAACATGGCCCGAGAGGCCTTCCTGATCTTCCCGAGCTGGCAACAAGTGCTAGGGAATCAACAAAGAACAACAGGGGAATGATTTCACCCAATTAAAATGAATAAAGAAGTGGAAACAAAATAGAACAATGCAAAGTAAATAAATAACATGAAAAGAAAGATTGATCAAAAACAACCAACAAACCTAGCCACAACCAAAACTCCTCGTGACCTCGAGAGTCACTCTTCAAACCACAACCAAGTCTCACTCAAGTAGACCAAGCTCAAGTCAAACCTGCACAGAAACTAAAAACAGGAATTCACTATAGGCGCGAGTATTAAAACTCAGTAGGTGTTCCCAACAAACTATTCCGAATGCACTACCGTTAAATAAAGAAGTCACTAATTCCAAGTTTGAACTAAAATATATAAAATATGGGTTTCCATACACACACTTTAATTTCTAAAACAAGTAACGGTCCATTGACCTTCTTAATTTAAAAACAAGTTTAACGTTTGAAAGAAAAAGGTTCATTGCATTTTAAAACTTTTTTTAAAAAAAATTTAGAAATCCAAATTTCAGTTGTTAGTAAAAAGGAAAAACATACACAACACACACTAAGGGCAACGGAAAAAGTGACACACAAGGTCTAGCAACAGAAATAGACCTCTCAATCATCCGCCACATACAAACAAACACTAAAGGAAACATGGGTCGAACCTAGGAGCTTGTGAACAATCCAGAACGTACTATACATGTGACTCATCTTAAAGGCATGCCTACTCTTGATGACGTCATAATGCCCAGTGTTTCCCTACATGGCCTAACTGAGGGGCCCAATCCCCTAGAAGTGTGTCATCCATACTAGGGGCCACTAGCCAATGCGTAATCTAAACTAGTGCAGCAATTGTTCTTATAAGATTCACTTAGTATGACAAGTTCCCATGTCAACGCGTATAATAAATAGGAAAGGGGTGAGTCAACAAAGTCTATCAAGTTGCACAATCATCACACAAAAATCATGCAGTCAACGTACACCAAATATCACCTCTGAGTCACCAAAAAGAGAGTTTTCCAAAATAATTTATTTTATTAAAGTGACAAATGGGCCTTCCCCAATTTTAAAGAAAATCCTCATTTCTCAAGAAAACCAAAATGCTTGCTCATGCTTCAAATGAAATCATTTATCAATAAACCAGAACTAAATTTAAAATTCCATGAATTATTTTCAAAATGTAAATGGGAATTCTTTCACTAATGGGTGTCCGATCATCAAGAAAATATTTCAGGTGTCGTGTATAAAATAAACGACTCTTTTTACACCAAATAATCATTTAAAAATTAATTATCTTAGTTATTTCCCATTTATTAAAATTAATAAAATATCAAGTAATCGATAAATTCTAAATTTAAAGGCGAGTGTAGTGGGGGACCTACATCGACTCGCAGACCAATCATGGAGACACGACACGTCTCGTGCATGTACATAAGAACACACATGTTGATTCATATAATACTATGGAAATACCTTGTTGATGCTCTACAACACCCGTAAAATAATTAAAAATACAAAAATACTAATTCAGAATAATTCAATGAAGAGGAAGCACAAAGTCACCTCAGCACAGAGACGCAATCAATTAGCGGAGTCTCAAGACGGTCAAAAAAGGGAGAAGAGGACACCATAAGTGGGTGCGGTCCATTTTGAAGGTCGCGCGACCGTCAGACAACAGGCGCGTTGGCTGGAAGGAGGTCTGCAGCCAGTATAGCTAATGGGAAAGTATCGGGGTGTCGCACCTCTACTGGATGGACGACGCAAGGGCACTGCACCATTGCTGGTTAGATGAATCAGGAGGAGGGAACCACATCCAAGGCCTGCTCACAGGAAAATGGAGGTGCGACGGTGTTGTGAGATCACACCTGGGATGTTGCGCCGCTACTGGCCAGATGGCGGGTGTCGGCTTTAGGTCAGGCAGTGAAGGGAGAAGGTCGTCGGGGATCGTGCTGCACCCTAGAAGGTGGTTATCTTGGGGATGCATGCCTGGGAGAAAAGAAGGGTGTATGGCAGTGCCAAAGAAGTAGCAAAGCAGGAGGAGTGTCGTAGGTGTAGCGTCGGAGATTGCGTTGCAGGTGGAACTAGAGGCGTGACTGGAGGGTGGCCTACTCGGCTGAGGTTGGCTGCAGAACAGGGCGCGCACTGAGGGTGGCATGCTAGGCTGGAGGGTGGGCTACTGCAAGGGGGGTCACGGGACTAGGAGGTGGAGGTCGGGTGGAGGTGTGCTGCAACAGGAGGCACAGTGATGGAACAGGATAGGGAGCAGGGTGCGGGAGCGTCGGGGTAGGACACAGGTCAAGTGGCGCTATTGCGCGAGGGAAGGAGGGGCACGGTGTAGGAGACATGTGGGCAGGGAGAAGAGGATAGGGGCAGCTATGAGGGAGGTAGGGTGTTTTTGTACTGTGTGGGGCTGCTGGGTGGCGCTGGGTGTAACAGGGGCACCGGGATAGACCAGTGAGAGGACGGTGCAGCAAGAGGGAGGCGCGGCGACTGGCAGTGGGCCTAGGGCGTTGATGCGTGCAAAGTCCAGGGGGAGTCATTGCAAGAAGGAGGAGGAGATTTGGAGGGATGTAACTGATTGGCGATTTGGAGAGGGAGACGAGGCTTGCGTAGATATCAGGTCAAAGGGAGATGAAAGGTGAGGTAGGAGGTCGGTCGGCCAACGGTGCGTAGGAGGAGGGTGATGTTGTGTGGGAAAAGCAGTAAGGCAGGGGTGCTTCTGCAGGAAGAAGAAGAAAAAAGGAGAAAAAGGGGGGGCGATAGTGCTGCCTAGGCCAAGGGAAATAGGAATAAAAAAATAGATGAAGGGCTACGGTTAGGAGGGAAAATGAAATAATAATAATAATAAATAAATAAACTAAAAGAAAAATATAACCAAACAAATAAAATAAAACAAACATTAATACATAATAATAATAAAAAATACAAATAAAAATTTAAAATTAGAATAAAAATAATAATAATTTTAATAATAATACATAAGTAAATAATAATAATAATAATAACACTAATAATAATTAAACTTATTAGTTGTAATAATAATTAATAACTTTTACAAACATGATAATAATAATAATCATAATACTAAAAATGATAATAATTCATCATTTCATTTTAAAAAAATTATAAAATTATTAACAAAAATAAAAATTTTAAATAACACAATAAATCACAACTTTAACCATCTTAATTTACTGATGGTAGGTGGTTCATGCCAATGTATAAGCGGAGACGCGTGGGGTATCCAAAACGTGCTCTTCCTAGGTTCTCAGCAACATCAAATCAAAATGCGCTCTACCCGAGCGCTCAGCAACGTCAACTCAAAATGCGCTCTGCCTGGGCGCTCAACAACGTCAACTCAAAAAGCTTGTTTTTTTTGACATAACTCAAAAGTATTTCGTTCAGGACTCAACCCAGACCCCAAAAATATTTTAAAAAGTCAAAGAAACTTATAAAATAAAATAAAATATAGGTTGGGGTGTGACAATTCTCCCCACCAAAATGCTTTCCGCCCTCAGAAATCCAAAACAAGATCAAGACCCAAAGATGAAACTCCTTAAGTGTCACTCACCACCAAAAGAGTAAGCGCCTCCAGTTGATCGATCCAAACAGACATTGAAAACCCATGACAGACAACTCATCCTTAAAATAGTATCACCTTAATCGTCAACAAGTAGAACCCAAAACATCTGTCTCAACCAAGGAACGAATGAACTTAAATCAGCTCTGAGACTTATCCCTATAATCTTAGTCCAACGAAACCATTTTGTGTACTCCAATATTAACATTTAATTGAGAGGACAGACTCAAGATTAGGTGGTTCTGCACGAGACCACCTACCACCAAACAATACATGAAAAGAAACTCTGATTCTAACATGGGGAGGCCCGAATAGACTCCCCACCATAAGGATTGGGCTAACTCTAAATTAGTTCTAGTGTAACTTTGAGAAACCCATTGTGGGTATCCCCACCATAAGAACTAATGAGATTAACAGAACCTGAAAAATTTCCACATGGATCAAAAACCCCCCACCACAAGAGGGATAAGGGAAGGTCCGAACTGTTAGAGCTTAAAAATTACCACCATTACTATATAGACGACATCACACCCCCAGAAGAAAAGAAATTATTCCATACTAAGGAAAAAGGTTAAACCGAGGCCCTTTTTCACCGTTGGGGTTCTCCTGACTGCGCGCCAACTTCACTACGGGACTTATGGTTGGAGCACCGATGATTGAAGCATATCCTGCCTCATAGTCAGGCTTCAAAAATTCCCAAACATAACACAGAAACCAGAATTTCACCAAACACACTTCCAATAAAATAAAAGTTTCAAAGAGGTTCAACCATAACCATTATCACAACTTAAAGAAAAGAAACACCAAAAAATGCTACATGAAATGATTACTACACCAAATAAACACTAAAAATAAAA
This sequence comes from Viscum album, assembly GCA_963277665.1. Classification (NCBI taxonomy): domain Eukaryota; kingdom Viridiplantae; phylum Streptophyta; class Magnoliopsida; order Santalales; family Viscaceae; genus Viscum; species Viscum album. The sequence continues at coordinate 1,755,899,185 of OY728120.1, read as the reverse complement.
TACCTCAAACTGATCCCCAAACATCGCCCTACATCTGATGATGGGTTGAGGTGACCTTCGGCGAGCTAGGTCTAGATTCAGCGTGCTTCTTGGAAACACCATGACAGAATCACTGCAAGTGACCCCAACGTCCACAGGTGTTGCAGGTTCCCAGAGCACTCGAACACGTTGGCCTCTTGTGACCCTGCCTACCACACTGGTGACAGATCACAGCGTTGCACTTTAGAGAAGAAGATTTAAGGTCTAGAGGCCTCTTGATTCCTCTACCAGCACCACCAGCATCATGTTGCTTCTCATTCTTCTTATCACCATTGTCTACACTGCTTCCCAAAGCTGGAGGATTCGCCACATCAAGTCCTCCTGCTAACCTAGTTTCATCCAAAAAAAATTTCCCCACAACATCCAATAAGGTGGTTAGGTTGATCTCTTCCACTTTCGATCGCAGCTCAGGTTGGAGTCCAGACTCAAATTTTCAAGCCTTCCCGAGATCATTCCCAACAAACCACTGATCATATAGAACTAGGTCTATGAAACGTAGATAAAATTCCAGTACTAATTCAATTCCCTACTGAAGACAACACAACTACATCCTCTTACTCATCTTCGTCAACTCAGAGAAGTGTTGTTGGATGAACGATGACTTGAAAAACTCCCATGTTAGATCTTCCCGAGGATTATTCCGAGACACAGACATCCACCATTTGAAAGTTGGTCCTTCAAGTATAAGCGTATCCAACTTCACCTTTAATGACTTAGGCAGCCCAATGAAACTAAACTTCCTCTCAATCTTCTGCAAAAACTCCTCTTCCTCAAGAGTCTCTGCTTGTCCATAAAAGAGAGGAGGGTTCAACTTACGGAACTTCGGAACATAGTCTATGGGCTGATCAAAGGGAGGATTTTCTAGGGGCGCACCACCCGAAACCACACCTTGGGCATCCATCAAACCATCATGGGGGTGAACACTAAGGAACAAGGAAACAAAGAACATAATCAAAACATGGTCATTTCCATTTCAATTTCATCTTTTTACAATTTCCAAAATAAAACTTCACAAAACAATTCTTAAAAGTAAAAAATACCCAGACAAACCACAAGAAGAAACTAGTGGCTATTGGTGACTCAGACGTATGGTTGGCGACCATATTCCAGTCATGCCACCATCACAGGGAGAAATCTAGGGTACTGTCCCCAGCTCCACATGGCTTGAGAGACCATGAGAGCTCACCGAGGTCACTTTCCTGGCTCCCATTACATTTCCCAACATAAAACAATTCACAATAATCAAAGGACACCAACAACCTTAACATCCTATGGTAACCCGAGGTTCAGAAGGATCAAGGTTTCATGACGTTCTTCTCATCTGTATACCTTGAGTCTGAAAAATTATACTCCATCTACCATGATAACCCCAAATAACAATGGTCGCTCTGAAAAACAAGGCTCGCTCATGAGCTAACCTACTCTAATACCATTTTGTTATGAACCAACCCAGGTCGACCCTGAACCGATCACCTGAGCCGGTCTGCGACATCGCCTAAAAGGCGTTCCCAATCCTCCCGGGCTAGAGACAAGTTCCAGGGCATCAACAGAGAACAACAGGGGAACGATTTCACCTAATAAAAATGAATAAAGAAGTGGAAAGAAAATAGAACAACGTAAAGTAAATAAACAACACGAAAATAAAGAATGATCAAAAACAACGAACTAACCTGGACACGACCAAAACTTCTCGTGACCACAAGAGTCACTCTTCAAACGATAGCCAAGTCTTGCCCATGGCGAGCAATCTCAAGTCAAACCTGAACAGAAACTAAAAACAGGAAAACACTATAGGCATGAGTATTAAAACTTAGTATGTGTGCCCAAAAAACTATTCCCAATGCACTACCATTAAATAAAGAATTCACTAATTGTAAGTTTGAACAAAAATATATAAAATATGGGTTTCCGTACACACACTTTCATTTCTAAAACAAGTAACGGTCTATTTCCCTTCTTAAATTAAAAAAAAATTAACATTTGAAAGAAACAGGTGCACTGCATTTTAAAACATTTTTTTAAACAATTTAGAAATCCAAATTTCAGTTGTTAGTAAAAAGGAAAATCACACAAAACACACAACACACACTAAGGGAAATGAAAAAAGTGGCACACAGGGGCCAGCAACCGAACTAGACCTCTCAATCATCCGCCACATACAAACAAACACTAAAGGAAAAAACGGGTCAAACCTAGGAGCTTGTGAACAATCTAGAATGTACTATACATATGACTCATCCTGAAGGAATGCCTACTATCAATGAAATCATAACGCCCTAACACCTGATGTTTCCCTACATGGCCTAACCGAGGGGCCCAATCCTCTAGCAGAGTGTCATCAGTACTAGGGCCCACTAGCTAGTGTGTAATTTAAACTAGTGCGGCAATCGTTCTTAGAAGATTAACTTACTATTCCAAGTTCCCATGTCAACACATATAATAAACAGGAAATGGGTGAGTCAAAAAAGTTGATCAAGTAGCACAAACATCACACACAAATCATGGAGTCAACATACAATAAATATCACCTCTGAGTCACCCCAAAGAGAGTTTTCCAAAATAATTTATTTTATTAAAGTGCCAAACTGGCCTTCACCAATTTTAAAGAAAATACTCATTTCTCAAGAGAACCAAAACACTTGCTCACGATTAAAAATAAATCATTTATCAATAAACCAGAACTACGTTTGAAATTCTGTGTATTATGTTTAAAAGCCAAATGGTAATTCTTTCACTAATTGTTGTCAGCTCATCAAGAAAATATTTCAAGTGTCGTGTATAAAATAAACCTCTCTTTTTAAACCAAATAATCATTTGAAAATTAATTATCTTAAATTATTTCCCATTTATTAAAATTAATACAATATCAGGCAATAGATAAATTCTAAATTTAAAGGTGAGTGCAGTGGGGGACCTACCTCGACTCGCAGACCAATCACAAGGATGCAACACATCTAGCGTAGGTGCATAAGAACACGCACAACAATGCCTACAATACTGCAGAATTACCTCACTGATGCACTGCAACACCTGTGAACTAATTAAAAACACAAAAATACTAATTCAAAATAATTCAATGAAGAGGCAGCACAAAGTCACCTTGGTGCAGAGAAGCTCTCGATTAGCGGAGTCGTGCGATAGTAAAAAAGGGGCGATGAGGAAACCAGAAGTGGGCACAGTCAAGTTAGAAGGTCGTGCGACTATCAGACAAGAGGTACGTTGTCTAGAAGGAGGTCTGTAGCCAAATCAGCTAATGAGAAAGTATCGGTGTGTCGCGCCGCTGCTGGATGGACGATGCAGGGTCGCTTCGCCTCTACTGGTCGGACAAAGTAGGATGAAGGGACTGTGTCCAAGGACTTCTCGCCAGCAAAGGGAGGTCTGGCAGTGAGGTGAGATCGCACCCGGGATGTTGCGCCGCTGCTGGCCTAACGACGAGTGTCGGCCTAAGGTTGGGCAGTGAAGGGAGAAGGTATTTGGGGGTTGCGCTACACCCTAGAAGGGGTTTTAGCCCATGGATGCATGGTCAGGAGAGGAGAAGGGTGTAGGGCAGCACCAAAGAAGCAGCGAAGTAGGAGGAGTGCCAGAGGTGCAGTGTCGGAGATCGCATTGCAGGTGTAACTGGAGGCGTGACAGGAGGGTGCCATGCTCGGCTGAGGTTGGTGGTAGAACATGGCGTGCACTAAGGATGACATGCTCGGCTGGAGGGCGGGCTACTGCAAGGGGGTCACCGGACTGGGATGTGGAGGCCGGATGGAGTTGCACTGTGATAGGAGGCACGACGAGGGCGCAAGATAGGGAGCAGGGAGCGGGGGCACTGGGGCAGGATGCGGGTCTTGTGGCGCTGCTGCGCGAGGGAAGGAGGGGTGTGGTGCAGGAGACCTTAGGGTAGGGAGAAGAGAAGAGGGGCGGTTGTGAGGGAGGTAGGGTGCTTCTTTGTTGTGTGGGGCTATTGGGCGGCACTGGGTGTAATAGGGGCCCCGGGACAGACCAGAGGGAGGCCGGTGCAGCAAGGGGGAGGCGTGCTGGCTGGCTGTGGACAGGAGGGAGCTAAGGCGTGCGGAGTCTGGGGGGCATCACTATAAGGAGGAGGAGGAGATGTGGAGGGATGCAGCTGATTGGAAATGCGGAGAGGCAGACTAGGCTTGTGCAGACAACAGGTCAAAGGGAGAGGCAAGGTGAGGCAGGAGGCCGGTTGGCCGATGGTGCACAGGAGGAGGGTGATGCTGTGCCGACAAAGTAGTAAGGCAGGGGCACTAATACGGGAAGAAGAAGAAAAAAAGAAAAGAAAAAGGGGGATGGCGTGGTGGAACTTCCTAGGACAAGGGAAATAGGATGAAAAAAATGGGATAAGGGCAAGGGTTAATAGGGAAAAGGAAATAATAATAATAATAAATAAATAAAACGTAAAGAAAAATAAAACCAAACAAATAAAATAAAACAAAAATTAATCCATAATAAAAAAAATACAAATAAAAATTTATAATTAGAATATTAATAATAATAATTGTAATAATAATACACAATACATAACAATAATAATAATTAATTTAAACTATAATAATAATAACACTAATAATAATTAAACTTCTTAATTTTAAAAATAATTAATAACTTTTACAAACATGATAATAACAATAATAATACTAATAACGATAATAATTCATAATTTCATTTCTAAAAAATTATAAAATTATTAACAACAATAAAAAATTTAAATAACACAATAAATCACAACTTTACCCATCTTAATTTTCTGAAGGCAGGTGGATCGTGTCGATGTCTAAGTGGCGATGTAAGGGGTATCCAAAACGCGCTCTACCCGGACGGTCAGCAACATCAACTCAAAATGCACTCTGCCCGGGTGCTCAGCAACGTCAACTCAAAATGCACTCTTCTTGGGTGCTCAGCAATGTCAACTCAAAATTCGCTTTGCCCAAGTGCTCAACAACGCCAACTCAAAACGCACTTTTTTTTACATAACTCAAATGTCTTTTGTCCGAGACTGAACCCGTACCCCAACAAAATTTTAAAATTCAAAGAAAATTATAAAATAAAATAAAATATAGGTCGGGGTGTGAAATGTAAGCAGGTATATCTATAAACGTTTTCTACTTCCAAATTCTCTATAAAGCACCTAAGTTTGGCTGATTTGTTATGCTCCAAGGTTCCCATCAATTGACCATGTAAAGATAATAAATGTGTTATGTTCTATTATATATCCCTAAAGACATTGAATATTAGAAATTTAGGATTCCCAAAGTTGGGAGGTGGAAGATTTCCATCTTCCCATTCAGGGTAAGGCTTTTCTTTTGGGGTACTAGTTCACTCCTTCCTTCTGTTGATTCAAATTGGGATATCAATGACTCAATAGTATCAATGAGCTCTGATGGGATAGCTGGATGAGAAGGTATTTTAATAGGGAAAACAACCATTGGAGATCAATTTGGAGACTCTACTATATTTATGGTTTATAACCAACATGGGATAACCTATGGAAATTCTTCTAACATAAAACATGTTACTTCCCTAATAGAGGGAACTCCCCACATCCTATTGCCATTGGATTCAAATAAATTGATTGTTTAGATACCATATTAAGGATATGTATTTGATCTACTTTTATTGGTATGTTGGGATCTTCTTATTCATGTGGATCTACTATGAGTGTAATATGAGGCTCCACTTGAAGAATATACCAAGTATGAATATTTCCTCTAGGTTATTCTATATTGAGTATCTTCAACTCCTTCATCTTTTCCTCATACTAAGAAAATATTTCCTCAAGTATAAGTGGTTAAAATTCCTTAGTTAATGGGTTGGATTTAGCCACACCTTTACCCTTTTATTTGATTAAATCCCACCAAATAGGTGGTAGATGAACATTTCAGGGAGTCCCCATATTTTTAGTGATCCTTTTATTTATGGAAGGCACACCTTCTTTAGTCATCTTGGTGTGGAACATGTTTCAAATATAAATATACTCATATTGTTACACTACAAAAAATACATGTTATGTAGAATATGTAGGTTCAATGATGATGATTTTTACCAATGAATAAGGCATTGCAAGTGTCACATCACCATTGGAATGATTAGAGTTTTGGTCTCCCTTAGGATATTCATTGAATAAGTCGTGATCTTGAAGAGTGGTTGTACCCTTCATGAGTTTCTTTGTCTTGTGACCTCTTCAAGGCCTCATACTTTCTTTTTATCATTATCCTCAATCTTCTTTATTATAGGAAATCTAAATATAATATCTATAAATCGTTGTTTTATTCATTCACTCAGAGAAATATAGGTCACCAAATGAGGAAAACCATAAGGATTTGTTTTTTGACGCACTTCCTAACTCATAAAATACCAATATCTATAGGTATGAGGATTGAGGTATGAATTCCCTGAGCCCTATGGTATGGGGATACTCCTGATCCTTTTATACCACATTTTGGATCATATTTGATTCCTTTTAAGGAGGTGTTTTTGGTAAACAAATATCTCAGACTTATGGGTTGGGGTTTCTCCTAGATTGTCACAACTACAACTACTACTGTCATCCTTTTAATATTTCATAACATTATTCAAGAATTACCTAGGTTAAATGAATACTTCAAATGTGAGTTCTATTTATCTAATGATATTTTTAATACTTGAGGTTTGGATTTCCATAAGAGAGAAGTTTTCTCAATCTTTTCTGATGATTAATGCAAGAGTATTTTTATGGATCAGTCTCATCACCCCTAATGCTTTCAAGATTTGTTCATGGATGATTATTAAGGAGTGTACTATATATTTTGGGTAGAGGCATATTCTAGGAGTTTTCTTGAAGAAACAAAATTGCATGTTGTCACTTTTGATGGGCTTTACTGGTTAGGGTGTGAGGTGAAATTCAATTCTCTATTTTTTCCTCATCCCTTGATATAGAAACTTGATTGAGAATTAATGATCAATGGATATATATTGAAAAATCCTTAATACATTTTCATTGTATACCCACATTTTGTTTTTCAAATTTCATGCATCATACAACTAAAAGGGTGACCAAGTCAATCTAATGACCAATTTCTTCTACTGCATTGATGTAATCATCATATATTTTATAAGTAAATAATTTTTCTATAAAATGGAGAAGATTAATACAAATATATAAAAAATATTATTTATTAATTCCTCTACCTATAGTTTTATAATATTATAATAAGGAGTTTCGAGGGGCTAAAAAATGGATGATATTTTTCTTTGGTTTGTTGTATCTTCCTAGTCAATGTATTATCTTCATCTTTCATATAGGATTACTCTACTTGATCTGACCAAAGTGTTCACTTCCCGTCTTCATTTTTGTAGGATTCAAGGTTGATGGGAATCTCCTCTATTATATTTGAAGCTAGGAAATCCTAGTGCAGGTTTGAGAATGATTGTTTCCTTGGGATGTCTTTTATTTGATAAATAATATATCTTGTCATTGATAGGATGTTAAGCATCGTTGGACCCATCTTCTCAAGTTCCTCATGTTGTGTTGGAATTTTCATAATTTATTCAAAAAGGGGAGTAAATTCTTATTGAAATGGGATATCACTATGGGTAGGACCATAAAGTTAACACCATCATGGGGAGTACTACCATCATGGAATAACATTCGTCCCTAGAGAATATTCCTGTAGAAAATTCCATGGGAAATAACTTCATGGTGGAAAATTGAAAAGGGATAAAATTCATTCCATTTTATCTTCTAACCACGAGGATGGGTTCCATGGTACTCATCATGAGAAAGGTTCACATGATCAATATCAGTATGATCATGAAGGAGTCTATAACACCCTGAGCTTCCACGATACGCTTCTCTTTCAATAATGAAATAGCTTGCATTGTACGCAAGTTCGAGATTCTAACACACCGCAACCAATCAAAATAGCCATTATGAATAGTAATTACAACTTTTTGAAATTATATATACTTTATATTTCTAAATGGACTTCATTTTTGGTTTCGGAATATCGAAATTAGCCTATGTTGAATTTTTTGTAATTTTCTGAGAACTTCCAATTTTTGATGAATAGTGAAAAATACTTAAAAAAAACTTTTTTAATCAAAATAATTTATAGTGATAAATTATACTATTGAGTGGTTTTAAATTATAATTATAATATATGTTTACCATTTTATCCAATTGTGTTCATTAAAATTAATTTCACTTTGAAATTGGACATAAACAATTGTCAATCTTTTGATACATATTGTTTCTTAAAAACACGCTATTTGTTGTGCCAGCGGGAATTAATTATAAAATTAATTAATGCAACTTATATGTTTGGAATTTTTTAAAATATACATCATTTTTGAATTCGGAATATCAATTATAACTTAGGGTGAAATTTTGGCATTATTCTGAAAAACTTCAATTTTTGATTAATAGTGAAACCACTAAGTAGTAGTTAAAAAACTGATTTTTCATTTAAATGAAACATTACCACTTCTGTGATTTTATTTTCAAAAATCTGACATACATGTTTGTCATTAGGAAGTAAAATGTGGTTCAATGTGATTAAAATAATTTTTTGGTGAATAGTAACTTTTATGTTTAATTAATCGCAATTAAAGGTAATTAGTGAAATTTAAGGTAAAAATGATATTATAAAAATATGAAAATACCTTTACACTTGTCCTAACCCTATTGGATGAGTCATTTTCGACCAATAAAATCCATGGGTCAACTTGGGGACCCCATGGAGCCACTTTGGTGGGAAAATGACATTAAAAACTTTTTATTTAATGTTAAAATAAAAATGTCACAAACATGAGTTGTTTTACTAAAACAATTTTTAAATGGGGTTATACAAGTCATATTTTTTACTATAAATATTAATTAAAAATATAAAAATATTTCCTACATCGGGATATTTTTTTATAATTTTTAGACATTAAATAAATTAAATTATTTATGACACAATGATGATGCAGCGATTACCTCATTATTTAACGATTTAAATAAAATGAAAATATAATGTAATATATTTGACATACACATGTCAAAAACCTATTTTATGGGTGGATTTAGAACTCTTATCACCTTATCCTTGAAATAAATATTTTTGGGACCTTTTAAATCCGAAAAGCACTTTATAATAAAGTAACCTTTTATAACTTTGCAAGAGTAACCCTCCTCTCCTTTTATAAAAGGCCCCCACCTCTACCACCTTACCCAAACCTCTAAAGCATTTGGCTCATCCAACCCCTGCCCATTATGTCTCTACACATACCACTATTACTCATAGAAGCCTCACATTGAGCATAAGTCTTCCCAAGGAAGCCTTTGGGCTCAAATCAAAAAGAGTTACCCGTTTTAAAGGTCGTGTTTTCTCTTGTGTTATTATGTTTTATTTTGCTTCTCCAACCCCCATAAACGCTTTTTATTCATTTCTTTTGTGACAAAACCAGTATACTCAATATACTAGGATGTTTTTATAAGAAGTATTCTAGCTACACTTACACACACCTACATCTAATGATTAAAGAACATACTATTTCTGTGGATGGCGAATTTCTGCCTCACGAAACGATGATTGTTCAACACTCATATAACACCTTCAAAGGTGGACATTAAGATGTAACTATATTTATATATGATATATAATATGTTTATGTTTTAATTACGCTTATTTATTTTTAATTTATGGCATACGTTTATGGTTTCCATTATGGGTAAACGCAATATTTTCATTTTAGGAAGTGCGGACTACCGCCCCCTCAAAGTGATTTGAATCGTTAATTCCATATGTGGGATGTATAAAGGTTGGAGTAAATGTTGTTATACATTATATTATACAGGAATTATAGTATACCTTTATATAATTATAATTTCATTCCATTAAATATGAAATAGAAATGAAAGTAGCGTTCATGCGTACGTACGACTTACCGTCTCCATGAACGGTGCATTTCATTTCTTACCTCTAAATGTTATGTAATATTATAAATGCATGTATATACTGGATATATATATGATATATATGATATCTACATCATGAATATAATTCTGGATATAATGGATATTTTACCACATGAACAAATTGTAATTATTAGAAGTTTATTTTTGACTCAAGTACCAAAGATCGACAAAATGACCGTTATTAACTTAAAAAATTACATAATGTTCATAACATGGTAATAAGTGATATAAAAGGAATAATGAACATGGAAAAGGTTCTTAAGAAAATATAAATTAACTATAGTTTATTATTCAGGAGGTTAAAGAACGATCGAGTCAAGTCAGACATGAGGTAAGGGAACTTCTTAACCCAATTTCCGTTCTATGGGTTAATATCCTACTTTCAAATTATGTCATGATATTATTATGTCCTATCTTGTATTTGTACATTCTTTATGTGTACTTATAGTGAATACACATAATTGATCTATTTTATTTAAAAAAAATCTTTGTAGGGGACTCTGTCTCAATCTCCTTTCATTGAGGCATATTTCGTTTTATACACAACTTTTTTTATACGATGTATAAACCCCTTGGAATTTTACTTTTATTCAAAAGAAATCTTTTTATAAGAAGCGTTTTTACTAAACGAAAAAAAGAATGTTTTGTCTTACGTATGCAGTGACAACGACTTATCCTCCGTCGTGACCATTATTCGAGTTTCGACTTCCTCTACAAGCCATAACATTTTTTTAAAGAATAATAAATACCATGTTTTACTTTTCTTTTATTTTGGTATTGAAAATTGTTTTGATAAAGTTTTTATTATAAAAATGTGTTGGATTGATGTCTTGTGATTGAAATGTGGAAATATTATGATTCCTTTATGCATGTTTTATGTTATACAATTATGTTATGGTTTATGATATGTTTAAACCTTTTCATATAAGGAATGCATTGGACTTAATAAGTGACGGGTGGAGCCCTCTATAGCTCCTCGATGCATCGGAAGGTCTCGTGAGACAAACTAGTGTCTTGGCATGAGGCCTTGGCAAAATCTTATTTTTAGTCTTGGCACGAGGCCTTGGCTACATGGTTATGATAGTCTGGAATTATGCATTCCATCATTATGAAAGTGGTTATTGATATTTCATGTGATTATTCGACCAGTAGAATATCCATGTGAATAAGTAAATGACATTATTTCATTTTATTTTGCCATATTATTCTGAAGTACATGTTTAAAATGATTTTTTTAGTTATACATTTCCTTAAATGTTTATGTTTATTTATGAAAGCTTACGCTATATTTTTATCCTTACTGAGCATCTGAGCTCACCCCATTCAATGTTTTAATTTTTCCAGGAAGTGAAGAAGTATTTTATGAATGACCTGAAGGGATAATATGATGGGATATAAAGCCAAGATGTTGTTGTAGTTTTCTATTAATTTATGATGTAATGTAAAACTTATGAATGTATCTAGTGTTTCAAGGCTACTAAACTAATCGGTCTTTCAAGACTTGATCTTTGTGATCATGCCAATGATACACAATAATGCACCGACTCTGGGTAATTGGGGTCAGGGCGTTACAGTTGGTATCAGAGGCAGTTTAGTACTAACCTTGGAAGCTAGATTTAGATAAACTATGATTAGAGCACATAGACCTAAGATAGACTTTGAAGATTAGTATAGAAGAACTTCCTAGAATTTTGGTATTATAGAGATTTTTGTGAGTTTTCCGAGCAATACATCCCTGTCTGGATAAGAGTAGGTAGAGGCGGATCTGGCACAGATGTACCTAGGGGTAAAACCCGAAAACACCACTTTGAGCTAGACTCGAACGGGAACTGGTGCACGACAACGAGCCTTGCTGCACTCTTGGTTACGACACTCCCGGGGGATATTCTTAGGATAATTCTCATTTTTTTACAAACCATTATGAAGGGTTTATGAGTATATACTTCCTCAAAGAAAACATTTTTTTATGATTATGAATTATAACCATAAACCGTTCAATTTACATTATTTATTTTACAAGTTTGGAATTGTTCATTACAATTCATAAACGAACCTAGTTTATTCCATTGTATATAAATGGTGCCCAGTAGAAGGAATGTGAACTCCATCAATATGTATGATCCAAAGAGTAAGAAGGATCATATCTTTCACGGTATTAAGCCAACATTTAGAAGGTAAATAGTCTCCCATGTGTTCTCAACATATGAAGAAATAATATCATTTGTTAATAAGATAAGTAAAGAATTATCAGAGTCTTATGGATATGAAGGGAAGAAAGAGAAGAAAAGGATGGAAGAGAGAATGATGGATAAAGGGTTGAGGGAAAAGAAGAATTTTCCAATATGTGATAACTGTGGGAAAAAACCTTGGAACTTTCCTGAAGGGAATGGGAGTTTGTTATAAGTGTGGAGAAAAAGGACACCAAGTGCGTGACTGCAAGGGTAAGAAAAAGGTTTCAAATGTACAATGCTTAATCTGCATGGAGTGGGGACACTATGCAAACCAATGTTCAAATCATCAGAGTATGCCCCAAATGATGTTATTGGATAATAATCAAGTTATGATACTACCACAGATGAGGAGGAATGATTAGAGTTCTTATGCTGTTATTAAATAATTTTTTCATTTGAGTGTTGTATAAATAATGTACTGGTTATAATAATTATGGAGTATATAAGGATTGTACTGCAGTACTATTTCATCAAGGACTTGAGATTGTGTGGAACCAAGAAAAGTGACTCCACAACAGGTTAAATTTTTGGAAAATATATGGTTGAGAGAAAGATAAACCATAATATGGTTTTGATATTGAGATAGTGATTTTTGGAATAATACATGATTGATTTGGATAAATTATATTGGATATTCTTAACTTCCTTGAAACTGATTAATGATTTGTATAAATTTTTTCATAGAAGGATTATATCTTGTATTATATAAGGAATAAGGGATCATGAATGTAATAAAAAAGGATTTATGGTAATTCCGGATGTTGTAGTGTTTTAAAATAATACATGATGAAGGTGTTCACATGTTTTTATGCAGAAAAAAGGATCTTCATTATGTTTACCTTCCTTATAAAATTTTGATTGTGAGTTGGACAGAAGTATTTTGGATAACTATAACGGTTGGAATGGATTAATTTGAACCTTGGATAGTATTGATTAAGGTTAAAACATTTCTGAATATTATATTATAATGCTATAGTTTTAGGAAAAGGACAACCTGTAGGTTGGGGGATAACCTGTCGCGTTGGACAAAACTGTAGGAATTGAACCCACAACCATAGTGCGACATGCCTTTATTACCTACCAATAGCCTACATGAAGTCCTTGGTTATTACAAAATAGTTTTCCTAATCTAAATGGTATGTGTTAATATTTTGAACCTTGTACGATTAGGATAAATATAATATTTTTGAGTTCTATTATCTTTTTTAGTGAAAGATGAGTTTGTGGTAGAAATTAGTTGAAGGATGAAACTATACTTTTCAAGCATAAATATATATATACCTATCTCTTATTCTATGAATAAATTAATTCTTAGACTTTAGTAAAGGGATATTAAAACAAAAAATGTGTTATCCTAATACCTTATGTCTTTTTGAACTGATGATATTTTAAATCAACATAGATTGAAGGCTTTGAGGCCCTCAATTTTACACTTGTTTGTGATTGATGACCTCAATCACTTCCTACAAATATTTACATTTTTCCTCCAATTATATGTCTCTAATTTCCACCAATGTTCTCATAACCGAGATCATAATTTGGTGGTTACTTTTTCATTTCCCTTTCCCTCTTATTAAGGCTAAATTTTATTAACCCTATATCCGATGTGGATTTTCCACAAAGGTATTTTCTATTTTCAACCATTTATTTTTAAAGAAAAATTTTAAATTGTGAGGATGAAATTTATTGAAGGAGGGGAGAATGTAACACCCCGAGCTTCCACGATACGCTTCTCTTTCAATAATGCAATAGCTTGCATTGTACGCAAGTGCGAGATTCTAACACACCGCAACCAATCAAAATAGCCATTATGAATAGTAATACCCAATTTTTGAAATTATATATACTTTATATTTCAAAATGGACTTCATTTTTGGTTTCTTAATATCGAAATTAGCCTATTTTGATTTTTTTGTAATTTTCTAAGAACTTCCAATTTTTTATGAATAGTGAAAAATACTTAAAAAAAACTTTTTTAATCAAAATAATTTATAGTGATAAATTATACTATTGAGTGGTTTTAAAGTATAATTAGAATATATTTTTACCATTTTATCTAATGGTGTTCATTAGAATTAATTTAACTTTGAAATTGGACATAAACAATTGTCAATCTTTTGATATATATTGTTTCTTAAAAACACTCTATTTGTTGTGATAGCGGGAATTAATTATAAAATTAATTAATGAAACTTATATGTTTTGAATTTTGTAAAATATACATCGTTTTTGAATTCAGAATATCAATTATAGATTAGGGTGAAATTTTGGCATTATTCTGAAAATTTTCAATTTTTGATGAATAGTGAAACCACTAAGTGGTAGTTAAAAAACTGATTTTTCGTTTAAATAAAAAATTACCACTTCTATGATTTTATTTTCAAAAATATGACATACATGTTTGTCATTAGGAAGTAAAATGTGGTTCAATGGGATTAAAATAATTTTTTGGTGAATAGTAACTTTTATGTTTAATTAATCGTGATTAAAGGTAATTAGTGAAATTTAAGGTAAAAATGATATTATAAAAATATGAAAATACCTTTACACTTGTACTACCCCTATTGGATGAGTCATGTCAGACTAAGACAATCCATGGGTAAACTTGGGGACCCCATGGAGCCACTTTGGTGGGAAAATGACATTAAAAACTTTTTATTTAATGTTAAAATAAAAATGTCACAAACATGAGTTGTTTTACTAAAACAATTTTTAAATGGGGTTATACAAGTAAATTTTTTAATATAAATATTCATTAAAAATATAAAAATATTTCATACATCATGATATTTTTTTTATAATTTTTAGACATTAAATAAATTAAAATATTTATGACTCAATGATGATGCAACGATTACCTCATTATTTAATGATTTAAATAAAATGAAAATAAAATGTAAAATATTTGACCTACACATGTAAAAAACCTATTGGATGGGTGGATTTCGAACTCTTATCACCTTATCCTCGAAATATATAATTTTGGGACCTTTTAAATCCGAAAAGCACTTTATAATAAAGTAACCTTTTATAACTTTCCAAGAGTGCCCCTCCTCTCCTCTTATAAAAGGCCCCCACCTCTACCACCTTACCCACACCTATAAAGCCTTTGGATCGGCCAAACCCTGACCATTTTGTCTCTCCACATCCCACTCTTACTCATAGAAGCCTCACTTTGGGCAGAAGTATTCCCAAGGAAGCCTTTGGGCTCAAATCAAAAAGAGTTACCCGTTTTAAAGGTAGTGTTTTCTCTTGTGTTCTTATGTTTTATGTTGCTTCTCCAACCCCCTAAACTCTTTTTATTCATTTATTTTGTGACAAAACCAGTATTCTCAATATACTAGGATGTTTTTATAAGAAGTATTCGAGCTACACTTACACAAACCTACATCTAATGGTTAAATAACATACTGTTTCTGTGGATGGCGAATTTCTGCCTCACGAAACGATGATTGTTCAACACTCATATAACACCTTCAAAGGTGGCCATTAAGATGTCACTATATTTATATATGATATATAATATGTTTATGTTTTACTTATGCTTATTTATTTTTCATTAATGGCATATCATTATGGTTTCCATTATGGGTAAACGCGATATTTTCATTTTAGGAAGTGCGGACTACCGCCCCCTCAAAGTGATTTGAATCGTTAATGCCATATGTGGGATGTATAAAGGATGAAGTAAATGGTGTTATACATTATATTATAATGGAATTATATTATGCCTTTATATAATTATAATTTCATTCAATTAAATATGAAATAGAAATGAAAGTAGCGTTCATGCGTACGTATGGCTTACCGTCTCCATGAATGGTGCATTTCATTTCTTACCTATAAATGTTATGTAATATTATAAATTAATGTATATACTGGATATATATGATATATATGATATCTAAATCATGAATATAATTCTGGATATAATGGATATTTCACCACATGAACAATTTGTAATTATTAGAAGTTTATTTTTGACTCAAGTACCAAAGATCGACAAAATGACCGTTATAAACTTAAATAATTACATAATGTTCATAACATGGTAATAAGTGATATAAAAGGAAGAATGAAAATGGAAAATGTTCTTAAGAAAATAGAAATTAACTCTAGTTTATTATTCAGGAGGTTAAAGAACTATTGAGTCAAGTCAGACATGAGGTAAGTGAACTTCTTAACCCAATTTCCGTTCTATGGGTTAATCTCCTACTTTCAAATTATGTCATGATATTATTATGTCCTATCTTGTATTTGTACATTCCTTATGTGTACTTATAGTGAATACAAATAATTGATCTATTTTATTTAAAAAAAAATTCTTTGTAGGGGACTCCATCTCAATCTCCTTTCATTGAGGCATATTTTGTTTTATACACAACTTTATTTTATACGGTGTATAAACCCCTTTGACTTTTAATTTTATTCAAAATAAATATTTTTATACGAAGCTTTTTTACTAAACGACAAAAAGAATTTTTTGTCTTACGTATGCGACGACAATGACTTCTCCTCCGCCGTGACCATTATTTGAGTTTCGGCTTCCTCTACAAGCCATAATGTTTTTTAAATAAATAATAAATACCATGTTTTACTTTTCTTTTATTTTGGTATTGAAAATAGTTTTGATAATGTTTTTATTATAACAATGTGTTGGATTGATATCTTTTGATTGAAATGTGGAAATCATATGATTCCTTTATGCATGTTTTATGTTATACAATTATGTTATGGTTTATGATATGTTTAAAACTTTTTATATAAGGAATGCATTGGACTTAATAAGTGACGGGTGGAGCCCGCTATAGCTCCTCGATGCATCGGAAGGTCTCATGAGACAAACTAGTGTCTTGGCACGAGGCCTTGACAAAATCTTATTTGTAGTCTTGGCACGAGGCCTTGGCTACATGGTTATGATAGTCTGGAATTATGAATTCCATCATTATGAAAGTGGTTATTGATATTTCATGTGATTATTCAACTAGTAGAATATCCATGTGAATAAGTAAATGACATTATTTCATTTTATTTTGCCATATTATGCTGAAGTACATGTTTAAAAGGATTTTGTTTAGTTATACATTGCCTTAAATGTTTATGTTTATTTATGAAAGCTTCCGCTATATTGTTATCCTTACTAAGCATCTGAGCTCATCCCTTTCAATGTTTTAATTTTTCCGGGAAGTGAAGAAGTATTTTATGAATGACCTGAAGCGATAATATGATGGGATATAAATCCAAGATGTTGTTTTAGTTTTGTATTAATTTATGATGTAATGTAAAACTTATGAATGTATCTAGTGTTTCAAGGCTACTAAACTAATCGGTCTTTCGAGACTTGATCTTTGTGATCATGCCAATGTTACGCAATAATGCACCGACTCTGGGTAACTAGGGTCGGGGCGTTACATAGCCCTTCATGGTAAATACTATTGGGAGTACCCTCAATGTTTCTAGTATAAAATTTTCAGGGAGGACATTCACAATTGAAAATTCCATTTCCATGATATGGAAACAAGTTAATATGATCTTGGGAGAAAATATATGTATGTTTGAGAGCCTCAAGAACCCCAAAATTAAGAAAAGTATGGATTTGGTCAAAATTCTGTACTTCAGATTACCCTTGGTGAGCCTTTTTTTTAGATATTCTCCATCGAGCGGTTGGAGTGCCAGGATGTGATCAATGACTTTCTTATTCGAGAGACAACGTGAGAATCTCTCATGTTTCTACTAGGATATACATATATGTTTTGTGGGTTTGGTAGGGATATATTTCTACCCTAAATTGTCTATTAGAATAGACCTGTAATCTTCTATTGGAATATGAATGTGTTCCTAGTCCTATTATCCATTTATAGTGGGAGTGTGATTATAACCCTCCTAGAGGATAGTAAGAATGTGTGTGTGCTTCTGAGTAGTTCTTGTATTATACTAATGAGATAATCATTTTTTGGGATGAGGTTGTGTGTCTGAACCATGATGGATGATTATAATAATATATGCTATAATATTTGTAGAATGTGTTTTGGGATGTAATTCTTTCCCTCCATTACCACCTGGATATGTTGGGGAACTTCTGCAGCTGGAACAATAATAAATTTACATTCCTTGTTTGGAGTAGGGATGTGTGTCTGCTCCCATTATCAAATTATCATTGTAGTATACAGATAGGATTCATGTTTAGGGGAGGTAATGTTTGCCTTATCCCTATCTTTTTTTGGGATAAATCAACAAGTCTGCTCGAGTGATGAAGGAATGTGCTGGTAGGCATGATGGGTGGGGGATGTAATATGAGCCCACTCACAGATGACTATCAAACTATATTAGAAAGATTTTTTTGTGCAAGTGGGTACATAGGCCTTATCTCTATTGTTTATGTATTTCCACACATTATGGGATATCTTGGGCACTCTATTTTGGGTGTCCATATCTAGTGTCCATGGGGTGGCATCCTCAGTAGGTTGCAGGCTTGATGTTGCATGGCATTCACAATAGTGATCGCTGGTAGGATTCCTTCTTGGTGACTCTATTATTGGGGTTATGATTCCACTATAAACCTCTTGGTTCAACTCATTGATTTAATTTATTTACCTCTTACTAAATTCTTGGGAGAGGTTCTTTAAATGGTTTGAAATGGAAATGGGTGTTTCCTTCTTCTTCACCACCACTTGTCGGTGGAAATATGGATGGTGGGGATTTACGTCTTAAAGGGAATCGTGTGAAACCTCTCATGTTAGGATGGTACCATTTAGGTAGGAATACCTATTATTCTTTTCTCCACCTATATTTAAAGGAATTAGGAGTAAAATTGTGTCCTTTGAGTTGATTAGGAACAAATCTTATACAAAAACTATTGCATAAGTTTTTCATGATTGGTATGACACCATTTGGATCTAAGAGAGTTCTAGTATATGTGAAAAAAGAATAAAAAACAAACCAAAATATGGAAACCCATAAAAGTATCATCGTAAGTAAACAAAAAATGAATTACTGATTTCATTAAAGGTTCAATGTTCATCTTATTTTTTTATTTCACTAGATGTAATGGACTAACATGTGGGAAATAAGGTTATTCTGGTTAATGAAATATTCAAGTCATGTCCTCAATTTTTATTTCGAACCCAAAGCCAATTGTAAGATTATTAATAAATAGGACACACTCTTTGGATAGTCTCCAATGGGGTTTATTTATGGAATTGGAAACACCTGATAGTTATTTCATCTGTGATGGGATACAAAGCTTCTTTCCAAAGCTAGGTGGTCATTATAGATTTTTCTATTGATTCTTGGGAATATACATTTGTCGAGAGGATGAGAATTCAGTATCATTAAACTCTATTAGTAAAATTATTTCCACCTATAAGACTCAAAAATTGATTTAAGTCATGTTCATGAATGCTTTATAAATCACAATATATGGTTGGTCGCCCTTTACATTTGAAATTAGTCATTCATACATGAGAATATAAACATCTATATATATCATAGGTTCTACATCAATGGATCCATCATTATTTATCATATATTTTCCATCAATTATTCCATTTTTATGTATCTATGGTTCCCCATTTTGTTTCATTTATTATTTTGTGATAGTGGTTTTAAGCCACTTAACTAGGTGGTATAGAATTTATCTTAATCTTGGAATATGGTTTTTTTATGTTAGGATTAGGTACCATATGTGTCTTCCCATGTATCATATTTAAAGGAATCATAACCCACGTAGTTTGATTCCACTTAATGAGACATGCCACACCTTTTAAGGTTGTGTGAAAGGGAAAAAATCATTTAGTTTAACATCATACAACAAGGATGTGTAGGAGAAAGGTTATTATCCAAGGCTAGTATGGGGATTACATATGAGAATCACGTTATGGTTGATCCTTGAGGGATAATAGCTTTTTGATACTGGGTTGATATTATAAGTAATATGACTCAGTAAAGATATATCGCACCAAGAATATTTTTTGATGAGGATGAGGTGAAAAGGACCCTAAAGAAATGTATCTTTTTGGTATTATGCATGATATTATAAGGAATATGACACAATAAATATGGAAATTGATTTAATATGTTGGGTTTTAACATCAAAGAGGCATCCTACATATCTCTTTGGGATGATAATCAAATCCCACATGGTTCGGATCTATTTGGGATTATCCTATGGGAGAGGCCCAAAGGTAAAACAATTATTATGACAATGGCATGATCATCACTAATATATAATCCCACATGAGTCATGATCAATGTGAAAAATAATAGAAAATATAAGATCTATCATATCACATAATCACATTTACATGGTACTTTCATATGGGGACACACACCTAAATTGAAATCCCCTGATTGAACTTACTTCTTCATCCATTAATCGATGAGGGGGATATGGAAGTTAATAGAAGTATGATATCTAAAAATAAAGTCTAGTGGATTAATAGTATAGGTATTTACTTATAGTAATTTTCTCCCACATCCCCTGATGGATGAGGTTGGGGTTATGTAAGGATAGTTGTAAAGAAATATTTAGGATTATTCCAAGAGGTATTCCCATGTATGGATTGTTATCATTCATTTTTCTAATGACTATATTGGGGATTAAGAATCCTATAATTATAAAAAAGAATTCATGGATACATCCTGATTTTCTTAACATTTTTGGCAGCATGAAAGAGATGAATATGACTACCTGAACTGAGAAGTTTCTCACCATCACCTCCAATGTTGGAATCCTTGTCACTAAGGGAATTCATGATCATGAATTTAATAAGGACCCTAAATATTAGGGAGGTTAAATAAGGGTACATCCTTTACCAATGGAATGCATTATCGAAAGGGGGACACACTGGTGTGTCCTATACCCAAACCATATAAATCAGCTGGTTGTGGGAGAGGCCTTGATGACAGCATTCCCAAATAGGATACTTGGGTAAATAAGTTCCCTATCACTAAAGAATTAAAATACATAATTTATATCATATAGGAATATAAAATCAATATGTTTTTGGGAAAACTTAAAGGGACTTGGCCCAAGTGATACAAGGGAGAACTAAAGGTCACTTCACCTAAGTAATACTTGGATGAACTAAATGTATTTCACCAAAGTGATATATGGGAGAACTAAAGATGAATTAACCCATGTATCACTTGAGAAAAGAATGATCTATGAGAAATAAATTTAGAAAATATTTTCTTAGATGATAAGGGGTCTAATAAAATTCTTTTGTAAGAAAGGTGTGCAAGTTTGTGGTTAAGTAAGGGTCATTCACCCTAGTGTCATTTGATTAAAGAGGAAGTGGTTCCTCACAAATGTTTTTGGTGTTTTAGACCTTTGGAAACTAAAATTCCCTTTCTTTTATTAATTCCCAATTATTTCATAGCTTAATAAGTTGATTTATGGTTTTAAGGAATAGGGTGAGAGATTTGGGAAAGGATGTCTTTAGGCTTTCTCTCAGTCTTCCAAAAGGTCCCAAATGAGGATCCCAAGGGTCCTATTTATAGGAAATTTTGAAACCCTAGAAAAATGGGGAACCTTGTTAAGGTGATTTATGAAGGATGAACATCTGTGTGTTATCTGGTCACATATCTAATCAATGTATCTAGGACTTTCATAATATGGGAAAAGGATATGGGAAAGAAACGTTCACATGAGCTTGAATTCCTTAAGGGAAAATTCTCAATTTCTAATGACCATTATTTTTTATTTGTAAGTCTGTTTAGGCTTAGTGAGTGGTCAAATTGAAGCATGTAATGTGTACTATAGACTAAGATATAGTGTATTCACCCTATAAATATTCTTTTTTATACTAAAATTACTAGTATGACCATAAAAATGGGTTTTAAGTCATTGAAACCTTTTTATATACAATTTGAGAATTCCACGACCTACTCCTAGAGGGAGGTTCTCACCCCCACACCAACAAATTGGGAAACTTTTTTTTAGAAATATTCAACCCTCGGTGTGAAATATATCTTGAAGCTCATGTAAATATAATATATCTATTCTTTAACTATAGTGATGCATTTTTACTTAAACTCGATATGTGTAGTCTAAGTGCGGATAGAATCATGAATTCCATCTAAAAGTGTGTGAAATGATTTTTTTTCAATGCCAAAATAGAAGAAATCAGGATTATAATTTTTAGTTCCCCAAAGAAGAAATAAAAAGCAAGGTGTCCCAAAAGGGAATTAGTAAGGAGATAAAGTTGACCAAAATATTTTACAAATGATGAAATCAAGATTAGTTGGTTGTTTTTTGTGCTGTAAAAATTTCAAACGCAAGCCTAATTTTTTCTAAATAAGTTTTATGTTATTTTAAAGGAAACCCATTTTTAATAATTGAGTGGGAACCTAATGTAAAGAAAACTCAAATCCACACATCAAAATCATGTATTAATTTCCTTAAGATAGCCAGAACATCCTTCTCCGCATTAGACGTAGCCCTCATCACATATCCCTTTACCACCCCATGGGTCCCACGACACCACTGATTCATGAAAACTCATCATCGCATTGAATCATATCTTTAAACACTGAATAGATGGAGATTATGAGACATTGTGAAAAACCAAAGTTGAACCACACCATAGGATTCCACACCACTTATCCATTCCATAGAGTAAGTAGGGAAACCATTAGGAAAACACCTAAGAGGATCTAGACATAATCTAGCCACTCACACTCTAACATTGCAGTAGTATCAGAAACATGCATCAGATGTAGAATAAAATTATGGACATACACACACAATAACCTATATCACAATCAATAAAGAAACACCCCAAGCACTAGAACCCTAAGTCGATTTAGCATCACTTATGCCACCAACAAAACCCAAATCTTCAAGGAAGTCATCCAACAAGAATGAAATGGGGTCATGCATGGAAGATCTAAATTAAATGTTATAGGGGATTGAGGAAAATAAATACCAATCTAGTGCAACAAAAAGTAACCAAAAATAGTCTGTAATGGCAATAAAATTAAAATTTAGATATCTATAATTGAATCACCATAGGAGAGTAAGCAACATTTAAGGCCTCATTGACATGTCTCTTGGAAATGGGACTATATGAATATCAAGCTGAGAGGCACCCCACATATTTGCGACAACCACCAAAATAGAAATGGGTAAGGCATCATCTATGATGTACCAATAACAAGTGAGGTTTGAGTGGTGGAAATATCATACATCCACAACTAGGTTTCATCCGAGGAGAGTTAGAAGTGGTGGAAACTACATTAACAGAGGTCCAAATATGGTGAAAATTCATAAAACCCCAAGACCTCAAAGTTGAAAAAACCACAGCATTCCATTAATGCTTTTCAATATGAAAAATAAAATCACTATGATTAAGAGGAAGAGGAGGTGAGGAGAAAAGATATTGGTTATAGGGAACCCCTAGATCACTAATTGGAGAGCTCCCCAATTAATGCATCATACCAATACATAAGTCCATTGACTATTGTCATAGAAATTTAATAATTTAATAATAAATATGGAATGTATAATGGGGTATAAAGGTGGATGTTAAATAAAATCCTATAAGGTTGAACCAATTTTCATAGAATAAGGTAAATAAGTTTAATTCTAAAATATTTGAATATCTTGAGACCTTCTATGAAATTTGTAATAAAAGTGACCACTGTGATAATGAGTACTGTTTTATACCTACCAAGTAGGTTTATTTTCCTACTAAAGTAATAATTCCATAGAAGATAAATGGAAAAAAGAATAAATATGGTAATATGATCTTAATGTGTAAGAAAATTTAAGTTATTAAACAAAAATATCCTTATATGAATGTAAAATAATATGTTTCCCCATAGAATATGTGCTTCTATTATGAATATAAAGGGCATATCATGGGTATTTGTAATAAATAAATGAATATTAAACATAATGTATATAGACAAGAACAAAAAATAAAATTAATTCAAGAAAGAAACAAAAGGATTGGTTTAGTGTGAGTTATATTTGATGAAGAAGTTGAAATTATGAGGAATTTTGCTAAACTAGGTAACTTAGAGATTTGTGGAAAACTGTGTGGAAGATGAAAGTATTCTAGGAACACTCCTAAAATTAAAGTACACTACTACTTTGATAGAATAATTTTGTGAATAAAATGTATATATCATCAAGTAATTAATTTGTTAAAAAGGAGGTTTGGAAGAATAAGTCTTCACACTTGAAGATAATCAAACATATTCCTATAGTTTTCATGATAGTTTGGCTTGATCAGTAAGAATTTGTCAGTAAGATGGGGAAAACACAAAATAATTCATGTGCCTTGATATATTTTGTGAAAAATAAAGTTCAAAAAAAAAGTAAAAGTTTAAAGTAATATCAATTCTATTATTCCCATGAAAGTACAATTTTGAAAAATTCAAAGTGAATTAAGGATGAAGATATGTCATAAATATAGAGCTGAATTTAATGGAGTTTCTTGTTTTAAAAAAATCAACCATTTTTCTCCAAATAAGAAGAAATAATAAATCTTATTATTCTGAAATATATTGTGATTTAATTGATAGTGTAATTTAATTTAATGTAATTTACTATGGGACTTAAGGAGAAAATAAAGTTACAAATGTCATACTACACCCTAGATGGTATCATTCGGGGAATACTTTATTTAAATTAGTATAAAACACAAATTTTAAATTTCTACTATCCATGATGTATAAGATAAATGGAATTTACTCCTATAGGGTGAGTTAATATTAAGTAGCTTCCAAATTTCTATATCTCATGAAAATATAAAATTCGACTAAGTATTGATACTGGTTGTTCTTGAAATTTCTTAAGTTGAGGTGAAATCATCTAAATTATAGACTGCTAAAAAAGTTGAAGATCCTAAATATTATAGTTATGGATGATGGGGTTCTAGACATAGAGGTTAAAGATAATTATGAGGTTCCAAATATTAAAATTATTTAAATTAAATATCATTCATCAATAAGATATATCAATTATATTTTCTATTCATTTTGTGAAAATAAATTCGGAAACTAAATGTGTGAAGTTAATTATTTGGTGATAAGGTAAAAGTAACTTCAAAGGGGGGATTATTTGGTTTGAATGTTTTTATTATTTTTATTGAGATAAATGAATGATATTATTTGATTTTTTTTTGAATAAACCCTAAAATAGATTTTCGGAAATAGTATCACATGTTGGAGTAATTATGGATAGCTTCGATGTCTAAGTTAGTCTCCCTTGTTTTATAAATAGAGAATTTCTCATGTATACTTATATATCATACATTTATGGATAATTTATTAGAAAAATTGATGTTATACTTCTCTAAGGTAATTTTTTTTACATTCATTATAAAGGAATAAAAGGTAGGAAGATTAAATTTTAAGTTATGGATGGAGAATGAGATGAGTGTGTCTTTCTATTACTCAAGAATCTCCTAATAAGGAGATGAAGGAAAATTTTAATTCATTGTCAATAAGGGGGTGATAAATATGAAAAAAAATTGTGAGATCAATGAATTTAATTTATATTGGGTGTTGAAAAAAAATAGTGGGGATTGAAGAACCAAATGGATGGTTATAAGTGTTGTATTTATTTTCAATAATAAATAACTATATATATGTTGATAAGTGTTAAATTTTTGATAAATTAAATGAGTAAGGAAAGAAAAATATAAAGAATTATGTTAGTCTAAATATAAGGTGTGTTGGAATTTAACACTATGAAATATATGTAGAGTCCAGATCTACTTCTGAAAGTTAACACTAAAGAAGTTTGGGAGTCTATAAGATTTATCCAGATGATAGATGAGAGTTTGTTTCCAAATGTGATGGATTTAAATTTTTTTCCATATAAAGATTTATATTATATGGATAAAATTATATATCTAACAATTATTGACCTGGTATTAATTTTTATCTATGAAAAATGTTAAAGGATGAAAAAATCACTATAAAAAACATGTTCTTGTTAATTAATGTGAGAAACCATCCTTATATTTGAAAAGTATGGAAAACTAATATTGAATGTTGAAATACATATGGATGATTTTAAAGGATTTAAGTTGGGGGAAGTTTTATCTGGAAGTTACACTATTTAAAAGTTATACTTATGGAATTTACACTTATAAAAGATATTATGAATGTATATATGGATATGAATCTCAAAAGAAATATTGATTGAAGAGGTGAACACTGAACCTAACCTCATAGTAATTCCAAAATTTGTTATCTAAAAGTTATAAAAAGTGCACCTAAATTATATATGAAGTGGTAGAGAACATAATTTTGTAAGATAAGTTGTCTATAAGATATCCTATTTGAAGAATCATTGAGTTATACATTGAAATATGTAAAAGTCAAAAACCTTATGTGAATACACAAGAGTCATGATGTTATAAAATTTAGACATTCAGTTAAGTTAAAAACCATATGTGAATATATAATATATTTTTAAAACATGAATATTTCTTATAAGAAATAAATTGGGAAGTATGGAGGAGATCATTGTGATATGTAAGAGTAATTATTTCTAATATAAGAATTATCCATTTAAGGAAATATTGAGAGATGTTCCAGAATAATATTCTAGAGTTTTATTCTGATGATTCTACAATAATATTTCAAGGTAACATGCATTATAATGATTTGAGAATCAACTATTATTCAAGTTGAGTTAAATTGAAGAAGGTGTAAGAATAAAAACATTTATATTTTGTGTTTTTTAATGGTCAATCCAAAAGCTAAAGTAATATAATTTAAGAATTTTTATGTTGCGTAAATTAAGTTGAAATAGTTTCTAATTATTATAATATTTGTTTATATAAATCCATAAGTGTCAAAGTAATAAAATTTTAATTTCTTGATCCAAAATATAAATAATTTTATGAGAAAAATTAAAGCCTATAGCATTCATATATGTTAAAAAATAACCCTGATAATACCAAGTTATGGAATATATATTTTGAGTTAAACCTAGAAGGTGTTTTGAGATGAGAAATCTCCAAAGTATAAAAGAACAAAAGTTTCAAAGAGATAAAGCTGATTAAGTTCAGACGAACTTAATTTGAGGGGATCGAAAGATGGGATGAAAAAGTAGAGTTGATCATAAGTAAAGAAAATCATAAGTATATTTGATTAAAAGCTAAAAATATAGAATTATGAAATATAAACTTTAATGATGCATTGGAGATATGGAATAATTACACTAGATACTTTGGAGGATTATTAGACTTAGTTTAAAGGACCAAAGCTTATATGTGATTGATTAATATAGATAAAAAGTTATAACCCTAATTATATATAGAATGATGTTCATTGAAATTAGAGAATTTGAAGATGTTGAATCTGCAAGGGATTTTGGATAACATATGTGAATTAAAAGTAAAAATGAAGATGATGAAGACTTCAAGATATGAAAATCATAAGTCACAATCCAGTATTCTTGATAAGATTTGAGGAATATGTAAAAAATTTAATCGTGGAATTGAATTGGTAGAAGTCTTGTTCAAGATTGATTTATCATAAGGAAGACCTCAGGAGCACCATAGTTTACACTAGTATCAAAATCCATGATTTATATAAAAAAGGTAAGATCATTGAAGAGTTGATAAAGATAATGAATTGAGAATAGAGAATAGAGGGAGTGTTTGGTCTGAATGTTAAAAAGATCATTTGCTTCAAATATTTGAGGATTCATAACTTGAAGTTCCAAATAATCAGTGAGAGGTTTCTAGAATATAGGAAATCAAAAGCTATATTTTTAATGCCTCACCATCCCTATACAACTTGAAAGTGGCTGGGATGGGGGTGTTGCAAGACCTCAAGAACACCTCCCCGTATGCTAAAGGTTGTTGAATAGTAGTGAGGGTTTAAGGTGTTATTGTGGGGAGACTATACCCACATATCAAAATAAAAAAATGGAAATAATCAAAAAATAATCTACTATAAATAATCAATGTATCTAAAACCAAATAAATAATAATCATGAAATAAAAAATGTAATACATCATACAGTCATACACCTCAATTGATTATCCACTTGAACAATCACATATACAAAGAAACAAAAATTAAAATACAAAAGAGGATATAATTCCTTACTTGAGCCTTATTCCATTCCAGTTTCCAATAAACTATCGAGATGATCTAGCCCAATCATTTAACATTGGTCCTCTTCCTTACTTGAACATGTGATCAATGAGGTTTATTCAGGTACCAAAGTGTCAGGGCCTCCCAAACAGAGCGTGATTAAAACTAATTTGGACACCACTAATAGAATCCTTAATATGAAAATACTTTAGCGGATGCACATATTATATTCATAGAATAATAAATAAGTAAAATATGGAATCAAAATGAAATAATCATCATCGATCCTCAGGTTCTAAGGTTAATTTTATGATCGACCATACTAACTTTGATCAGTAGCAGAGTGTCTCTAAGCTTGTCACACAATCTCCTTGGGGAACCATGTCCTCCCTCAAAATATCTTTAGAACATCACCTTGGGGACAAAACCCTACCCTAGAACTAATACCCAAATATCATACCCAATTTGGAAAATTCTAGATGTCTCTGGACATAAAACATACCACCTAGGGTAACTACATATTACCTTTGAACTATATAAAGCATACAGTCATGTGAAACTCAACTCACCTTGGAACTATATAAATAATATACACTTGAGGGAAACTTAAATCACCCTAGAATTATACATAAAGAATTCAACTAGGGAATACTCAACTCAACCCAGGAAAATATAAAAAACATACACCTAGGGTAACTCATCTCACCCTAGAATCATATCAGATACACTTAGGGGGACTTACCCTATCTAAGAATAGTGCTAGAACTCCATTATTTGGGGATCCTATCCCACCCTGATTTTTTAACCCTTATATCTCATATCACATACACATATGGGAAACATATATCACCCTAAAACCATGTAAAATACACCTGGGGTGTTTCACCCCATTGAGGAATGGTACTAGGCCTCCATTACCTAGAGGAATATCCCACCAGTTTCCTAAACCCTTAATTAGCATGTCACACATAAATATATGGCATGAAAAACATATAAACTGAGTCACATCCACCCTAAATCATCATGTAAAACCATATGGGTTTTCCACTCACAAAAACTCATCACACATATCTTGGGTCAGCCTCTCAAGTTCATAAATTATCCTTGTCATTAAAGCCATGCTTAGTTATTCCTATCAATACAAAGGTTATACAGTAAGACACTAGTTCCAAAAAACATGATCCCATGTACTGATCCTATCTTGGTTCAACAAGATACTGGGGGTACCCATTGATGTTCCTTAGGTCATACTATAGCCTGGACACCCAATATGGGATCCTTTATCTCAATCTAGTCTCTCTGGCTGAGCCCGTTACTTAGAGTTCATAGTATCCCTCTTCACTTCCATGATCATGACCTAGCATAAACAACCTCACAGGAAATACAATACCTATGTCCCACTAAAAATATGTATATAAACCCATCTCACTCCCATGGTTTACCTAGTTCGATCCTCTATAACCCAACCTCCCCATAATCTCACCCATGGTATATGCACCCTGTAACTCACATATATATGGGGGATTAATTCTCACCCCACTCTCTAATCAACTATCATACAGTCTATGTGGTGTCTCAAGGTCCATATAAGGCCAATCCTTAGGCTAAAATTTCATAGTCCATCACTGTCCCCTCCCAAAGGGAGTTAAGGACCTATCTAAAGCCCAATAAATTATTTCACTTGTAAAAAATCAATTTTTTACAACATGTTTTTTATATATTATCTATAATTGATATGTAAAATAAAAAACTGATTCTTTTCATATTAGTTTATTAGTAACCAATGTGAAAATATGATTTTTTACATCATTTATTGATAAAATCGACATAAATAATAGAAGAAAATAATTTTTCATGTTGGTTCATTAATAATAAATGTTAAAGGATTGATATTTCATTTAAATTATTGAATAACTGACAAAGAAGATTAAATAGGAAAGGTTTTAACATTTTTATGGTAGAACTGGCATGAAAAGTCCATTTTTTCACTTCGGTTCTCCAATAACTAATTTAAAAAATCATTTTTTATACATCACTTATAAACTAACTGATGTGGAAAAGATTTATAGTTTTAATCATGTGTTGAGATCTTTCATTTTTGCTTCATTCTACACCATGAATGGCTTTAGTTCTCTCTTAAATGACAAACCATAATCCTTATAATTTTCAATTTGTGGCCTTGAATCTCTTAACTCTTCAATAATTTTCATCAAATCAACTATTTCTTCAGTCTATGGCCTTGAATAGCGCTCATTTGGCATCCACCTATATGTGTCATCCACCGTCACCCATTGTCATCCATCGCTTGCACATTATTATTGTTCATATCACCTTCTCAATTATTTTGATTCCTATTTCCATTAATGGTTTTTGTTTATTATTTCCACTTTTTTCATTCAAGTTATTTTCATTTTTATTTATAGTTGCAATTTTATATTGATATTGATTTATCTTTTAGTTATCATCCACCACCATACGTCGTCCACCATCACCCATCATTGGCCATCGCTTTTGAATTCTTCTCATTGGTGTCTCTTTATCGGTCTCCCGGGTCTCGATTTCAATTTAAAATTTTTGTTTATTATTTCCATTTTCCATTTATCCAAGGTGTTTTCATTTATATTTATAGTTAAAATATTCCATTGATGTCTCTTTCTATTTTATTTGGCATCTACCACCACCATCACTTGTCATCGGTGGCTGCTTGCGCATTCTTCCCACTAATATTTCCTTCTCAATCATTGTAGTTCTGATATCAATTTATGGTTTATGTTTATTATTTTTGCTGTTTGTTCATCCAAGGTATTTTCACATGGATTTTTTGTTCTATTTTTCCATTGATGTCTCTTTATCTTTTATATTTGTATTTGATGTTTCGATTATTCTCACATATAATTCTTTTTTTAATTGTCTAATGGTTGTTTTTTGTTTATGGTTTGTGATATTGTATTAAATAATCGTAATTAAAAATGATCAAAATTATATTTTTTATTAATTAGGTTGTATTTATTTTTTTATGAAATATTTTATGATTTTTTTTATTTTTATTTTCAATAGTAAATTTGAAATTAAATTTGAAGATATAATAACTTATTTTATATTTTTTACATTTTCTATAGATAACAATGATTCTAAATTAGATTAATGCACTGCAAACAAGTGATAAATATGAGAAGGTTGTTGATTTTTATTTGTAATTTTCTAATAAAAATATTCCAAATAGTGAAATGTTTTAATATCCATGCCTGAATTATTTAAATTTAAAGAAGTAAAAAATAATAGAGATCAAAGATCATTTAATGTTTTTAATTTTTAATTTTATTTATATCCCTTTCATTTAGAATGGTTAAACTGGGCATAATTTCATATCTACTGATGATGATTATTTAAAAGATGACAATTTTGATCAAATATAAGTAATGATTCCTGACATTGAAGTAGAAGAAATTGAGAATGAATTAATAATTGTGAATTTATACGGTGGTTCAGAAAAACCATTATATTCAGGTTGTACTGAATTAATGTTTTTATCAATGATGTTAAAATTGATTAACTTGAAGGTGAAAATGGATACAGTAACCAGAGTTTTTCAAAGATGTTACAATAGTTGAAAGACATACATCCTAAAGATAACAAACTTCTATATTCACATTATAATGTGAAGAAAATATTATGTCTGATGGTTTTGGGGTACAAGAAAATACATTCCCACTAAATGATTGTGTGATATATAGGATTGAATATTAATTTCTATCATATTTTTATAAATATGGTACATTATGGTACAATTTGAAATAAAACTTACAAACCGATTTAGCTATTATAGATATTCCTTCCAAGTAAATTTAATATATTTCTATACTTCCTCATTTGGAACATTTATTTTCAAATTCAAAGGATTCCAAAATGTTAAGATGGAATGTGAATGAGCATATATGTGATGGAAAATTACATCATCAATACGATTTCCCATAGTTGAAGAACATTGATAAATAGTTTCCTACATTTGGTAATTAAGTAAGAAATATCAGACATGGACTATGAGTAGATAGAATGAATTAATATCATAGCCTTAGTAGAACACATATTTTATAGACTATTATATTTGTAATTTACGACTTATATCTTGAATTTTGTATTAATTTTAAATATGTCATGTTGAGATTAATGATCTCTGGACCAAAACATCCTAGAAATTATATTTTTGTTTTCGTATCACCATTAATTGATAATTTCAAATTTTTAGGGAAGAAAGTTATTAACGAGTATTATTCTTATAAAATGGAACATTTTCAACTGCATGCAATGATTATTTTCACTATAAATGCTTTCCAAAAATATGTAAATTTTTCTCCATACAATGTTAATGGGAATAAAAATTATCCTATTTGTGAAAATTAGAATTCATATTATTAATTTCAATGTGGGAGAAAAATATTATATATGGGTCATTGGAGGTTTTTATATATGGATTAATCTTATCTAAGATTAAGAAAGGAATTTAATGGATCACCTAAATTTTATATTTCTCCAAAACCTTTTTCCATGGATCAATATTTTTGGTGGGTGAAAAACATTGATGTCACATTCATAAAGACTCAAAAATATCTTAATGATAGAATATTTGGAGGAAACGATCAATATTTTTTGATCTACCATATTAGATATATCATGAGGAAAACAAAAAAATCATTTCATGCATGTGGACAAGAATATATATGAATTTTCTATTGGAACATTGTTATATATTAAAGGAAATACTAAATATGGGTTGAATGAAATATTTTACTTACTCTCAATGGGAATACATTTGGAGGTATCTCCCACTCGTTGTTGGAACCACATTGTGTGTAAGGTTGTATTTGTTGTCAATAATTGTCAATGAAGACCAAAATGAAGGAGATCAAGAAGTACCCCAATGAAATGGAGGAATGGAAGATCAAAATGAAGGATATCAAGAAGTACTCCGATGAAGTGGAGGAATGATAATTCAGAAGATTTTTGTACTGATCATAAGTTCAATGAACATGTGTCAAAGGTGACCCATTATTTACAAAAATGAAGAATGTGAGGTGTAATCCATCTGAGGATGATTAAATAAGAATGGGGCTTTGATGAAGACCATGAAATTACTCATGATTGCATGAGAACCATGTAAGAGACTTCTTGAAGAATTGAATCATATGTTTTGCATGAAGTAGTTCATGACGGTTGAAGAAAAAGACAATGTGAAAGTGAATGTAATTCTAATATGGCCATGAGAGGATTGTAATTCTGATGTGGCCATGCACATCACATTGTCACAGAAGATGATGATGATAAAGCCATTCCTTTAAAGAATACATATCACGATAATGAAGTTTGTGATGAAAGCAGAAGAGTTGCTGAAGGATACAAATCACCGAGAAGAAGTGTTTTTGAGGTGATCCTTCTTGTTGACAAAGAAAACAAATGACATACAAATTTTCTGACAAAGGAGATTCCATGGTGGCATGTTGAGTTCAAGGGATGTGGTTAATGATCCATGTTTTATTCCAGAGAATGTCGACAAAGTAATGGATGATCTGGAGGCGGTACAAAACTAGTAGATACAAGGTCGTGTCGTTTCCCAGTGTTTACCAAATTTTTGGGCCTAAAAATCAGAAAATGGAGAAAAGTGGTTTTGGAAAAGAGACTTGCATGCCACATACCTGAAGAAGAGGAAACTTGTGCACCATATGTTTTTTCAAGATCAGAACATCAATTTATGCCAAAGGGACCAGGGTCGTGCAAGTATTGAGTTGGTCGTGCAAGTGACTTGCGTGCCGTGAAGAGGCTTGCGCGCCAGTGCTTAGGAGGCTTGGGAACTTGCG
This sequence comes from Viscum album, assembly GCA_963277665.1. Classification (NCBI taxonomy): domain Eukaryota; kingdom Viridiplantae; phylum Streptophyta; class Magnoliopsida; order Santalales; family Viscaceae; genus Viscum; species Viscum album. Next base: position 1,755,865,052 of record OY728120.1, on the reverse strand, counting down.
CGCCTATTGTTTTTCAAGAATAAAACTTCAAAATATGGAAAATGAAAGAAGGTCGTGCAAGTATTGGTTGGGTTGCGCAAGTGAGCTACGCGATAGAGGTTAGGGGAGATGAGTTGCGCGCCGAGACTTGCGCGCCGAGGGGTGACGTGCGTGCCTCCACATAGGTTGGCTAGTTTGCCTATAAATAGAGTACCACCCCTCCTCATTTCCTACGGAGTTCAAGAATTAGAGATTGTTTGAGCTCTCGTCGTGCAGGTTATTGATCCGCGCTTGTGGTTATTGGGTCGCGCAAGTAGAGGTTGTGCACCGATTGTTGGATGAGCGTCCAAGGCGATTTTGAAGAGAAAGGAAGTGGGCCGCACAAGTTTTTAGTTGGGGAAGGAAGCACCGCACAGGTGCTTTAGTGACACTTGTGCGCTAGTTTGGACTTGCGTGCCGAAGACTTGCGTGCCGTATTGGGACTTGCGAGCTGGGATTGGAGAAAAGCGCCAGGTTCTGTTGGAGCAGGCCCGTCCTTTTAGAGATAAACAAAAGATGAAATATTTCTCTATACCTTCAGTGCAACAGATGATGTATTCGTTTTCAAAGACAGAAGAAAAATGAACAATCTGGTGTTATGAATAGAAGTGGTACCGCACACACATTACTGTTGTTTAACATCCTCATTGTGCTTTGCTAAGAGAAGAAGAACAGTTCATGCAACTAAACTCAGATCTGCACAGAAATAGGGGAATATATCAACACACTCAGGTGTTAATATTGAGAATCAAAGTAAGAGAAGAAGAAGATATAGTGCATTCAGTTATTGCACTGAAGTAGAATATTGAATACAAAAGAGAATCAACTCAGGATTCTGATGCAAGCAAAGTCTCATTCTAAACAGGAGACAAAGACTTCTTATGCAATGATGAAGATACCTTCATGTCTATAAACTGAGTGGGACTTCACCAACAGCAGTGAGCCAGGAGGAGTCAATGGGAGTGACCCGAGGGACGTAGTGAGCTTTCCCTGAACCTTTTGTAAAGGTAGTGAGCCTAGGATAGAGTGACTGTTCCCGAACCATTGTAATCCACAACTAGTGAAGATTAGTGGAATTTGGTACGACGGACAACTTGTCGGTGTATGATCCTTAGACGTAGCCCTTAGTGGTGAACCAAGTAAAATTGATGTGTTATCTCTTTGCATGTGAATTTTTCATTGCTAATCATATCCATCATACAGGTTTAAGTAGAACCTACCAACGTGGGAACAAGATCCACATATTTAAGAAGAAAAAGTTGACACCCTGATTCACCCCTCCCCTCTCAGGGTGTCCCGGGGTCCTACACTCGTAATGTAAGGCGATCATCCCTTCCTTGTTCTTATTATAAATTATACAGGATATAGAAAAATAGTTTTTTAAATGCCTCTATGGTATCAAATTTTTATAGGTTTATTTTTAAAATGTAAGAAAAATTGAAGTTTATAGGTTTTAAATCTCATGATTTCCACATCATGATGCAACACCACTAATTAGTTTAATTATGCAGTATATTTCCCATTCGTGTTATAATGACATCCTGAAGGTGAGTTATTTTTCATTACAATGTGTCACAATAGAAGAACAAACACATGATCCACCACATACATATGGGGATGATCATACACATTCTTATGGGGAGGACCATACACATACTACTATTGATTTCCCTCCTCATACTTTTTTACATGAGACATATTATTTTACAGAGGCCAAAAAGAGTCTGAGGGTAGGTAAATGTGGCTAGACACATTTACCAAAATTTGTAGTTACCCATAGTTGGGACTAGAGGATGAAAGTTAATTTTTATGATAATTATATTCCTATGGGTCTAAATGAAAAAAAACTTTTATTACTGTTCGAGATTGAGGAAATGTAAGTGTTTTTATTTCTAATTGGAGATGTATTGAAAAAGTGACTATATCTCAATTATAGGATACAATTCTGGTTAAATTATTTGTTTTTATTTAAAATATCATGAATGTTTTCCACTAATATAGGTTTTTTCCTTTCTTATCTGATAACATATGATATACTGGGTACTTGAGGAGTCAAGAATAAATGTTTAGGTTTTGATGATATAGGATATGGAGGGATTTTAAATCAACCCTCATATTAAAATTAATTTTTTGTGATTGAAAAAAAAAATTCCATGTGATATATATATCCATTTCTTTATGAATATGTGTGGAAAAAGTTTATTGATAGTATATGACAAGATTCATTTTTTGTTGGTGTATTATAATATTTCAGAGGTTTTTTATATTAATGATCAAATTAATGATTTATTTATTCTTAATTTTCAAAAAATGAGGAGATAACATTAGGTGATCCATTCCAAAAACGTATATCCTCAAACATTATCTCCTGGAGGGTATAAATTAGAAGAAAAATAATGATAGCTAATTTTTTTTGAAAACTAAGAGATGAGTCTTCATGATTATTTGAGGTTGGCCCTCCTTCTCCCTAGTTAGACATGCAAAATGGATGAGGGTCCCAATGAGAAAAAAGGGTCAATATCTAACGGAAGAGTCAATAGTTGTATCTAAGAGGATTTTAAGAGGTTATTTAATTTTTCATGTTATTTGCGTTAAATCACATATTTATATATTGTAACACCCCAATCATCCATAATACGCTTCCTTTTTAAATAATTCAATAGTGTGTGTTGTACGCAACACCGAGTTCAAGCGCACCACAACCTATCGACTGAGTTATTCAAAAAGAGGTTATGAATAGTATTAATAAATTTTTTAATTTTATATGCCATATAATTTTAAAAATAATATTTTGTGTTTCTTATATATAATATGAGGAAAAATTAAATTTTTCAGATAAAATAATTATTTTTCAAAAAATGCAATTTTTCACCTTTTAATGGAGAACCATTTTTAAACCCAATATTTGATGCTTTTATATATTCAATTTGATGAAATCAAATTATTATTTAGGAGAGGGATATAAAAATTTAGTTTTGATAAATTTTTGGTACTTTTTTTATAACATTCATATTTTGATGAATACAGAAAAAACTAAATTTTAATTAAAAACAAATTTTTTAATTAAAATAATTTATAGAGTTAAATTATAAATTTTAGTGGTTTTAGAGAGTTATTATATTATATTTTTATCATTTAATTTAATTTATTCCATTGGATGTAATTTCACATTTAAATTGTACATAAACATATGTCAATCTTTTGATAGTTTTTACTTCTTTAAAACCCCGCTTTTTGGTTTTGAAAATGGGAATTAATTTTAAATTAATTACTGAAAATTATGTGTTTTTAATTTGAAAAAATGGATTTCATATTTTTAATCATAAGTTCCAAATTGTTTAAATAGTTACCTTTTATTTTTGGACATTATGGATAGTAACTTCAGTAATTATTTTTATTTACCATGGTTAAAGGGTAAATCATGTAAATAAGGGTAAAAAATAATATTATAATAATATATAACAAACCTAAAAATTCCCTAATCCTATGGGATGAGATATATGCGACCATGGGAATCCATAGGACGATTTTAGGTCCCCATGGGACCACTTGGGTGTGATAATGACATGTTATAAGAAAAAATTTAAAGTAAAGATAATTATAACATAAACATATATCTTTTACAAAATAGATTTTAATATAGAGTTATATAACTTATCACTATGTATATAAATAGTAATTAGAAATATAAAACAATTTACTATATCATTTTATTTTATTTATAATTTTTAGACATTAGATAAATATATCTATTTATGACACAATTAGGATGCAGTGATTACCACATTAACGAAAGATTCAAATAAATGAATTTATAAATTTTAAAACAAATTTAATTTTAAAATTTTGAGGAAATACACAAATTTTACGGATTCAATTGACATATTAGGGATGATTTCATGTCTTTGGTTCTATGTAATCAAGTTTTTATGACTTTGAAAAAAATGAATTACTAAATAGTGTCAAAATTCACATAAATATGTTTTTGAAATAAATACTATTTTTTAAAATGATATAAACATCCTAAAAATATAAATTTCAGAAAAATAACTTGTATAGTAATAAAAATTTTAAAAATTATCTACTTTATGTTCTCTTGTAATTTTATAGTAATGATATTAACCATGTAGTTTAAAATACCAGAGAACATGGTAAGAGTTAACTTATTTTACAAAGGGTTAAATCTAAAAGATAAGGATAATTTTATGACCTAAACATGTCTAAAACATATTTTTTGAGCGTATTTAGAGCCATACTAATATTATCCTCCAAATAAATTAATTTGGAGCTATTAGAAACTGAAAATAATTTTATAATAAATTGATTTTTCAAGATTTTCCAAAAGTTCCCCTCACCTATCTAAAAAAAAGGGAACCTCCCTTTCTCTTTAACTCACACCTATAAAGCCTTTTGGTTCCAAAAAACCCTACCCAAATATCCTACCAACTTCCCTCAATTCATCTTAGAGGAAAAACTTTGGGCAGAAAGCCAACTTAAGGTGTCCTTTGTGCAAAACAAAAGGAGACACCTCAAGAAGAGGTAATCATTTTATCCATCCTTTCAAAGTTCATTTATTCTTCTACTTCATCTTACTAAGTTGTTACCATGATTAAATAATAATTATATTATATAATATATTCTGATATGTTGTTAAGATTATGGTACAACCATATTCCTCTTTTACCCATCCTATGATAAACAATAACACCATGTGTGCGTACGTACAACCTACCATCTCCACACCATGGTGTAAATTATTTTTCATATACACTTTATTTATATGGATATAACAATGAGGATAATGTATTTAAATAATAAATATAATTGGATATTGTTTCTTTAAAAATCATATTCCATCCAATTACATACCAATTAACCAATACGGAAATGATATTGTTGCTCCAGCGTACGTACGGCTTACCGTCTCCACGATGCGATGAGACTTATATTTAATGTTCACCATCCAAGAATGATTATAAGAATAAATATTATTAATAATTATGAAATATATGACATTATAATTCTACTATGATGATTATATATATATATATATACATATATGTCATTCACTTACATACATACGATACGAAAATGGAAACATCGTTCATGCGTACATACATCCTATCGTCTCCATGAATGGTGTATTCAATTTTATATATCAATCTATTATATATATTTATATTATGAATATATATGATAAATAAATATTATTATACCTTATTTAAGTCATTAAATCATGATCTAAGTAATATGATAAAGAATAACAATTCAAAACACGTATGATAAAGAATGCGATATTACCTGAAATGTTACATTGACTTGGAATTATTAATAAAAGGGTAATATAAAGTCATAAAAGAATAATATATGATATATTAAATATTATTTTCATTCTTATATAAGTTAATAATATGTTTAAAAATATTATACAGGAGTTTTGGGCACGTACAATGAGTATCGAATCTAAGGTAAGGGTTAATCTCACAATCTCATTATTATTCGAGGTTGTTGATGTATAAGTATCTACTATGACATATTTATCTTCCATGTCAGTGTTTTATTAAAATATTTTCCAAATTAATATTTTAATGTTTTTTGGAAGGTAATATTTAACTAGATCAATATTTTCAATCTTTTAAAGATTTATTTTTTTGAATCTATTTAATTAATGTCCATGTTTTCAAAATGATTTTCTGGATTTATTTATATGGACAAGATTATTTTAAAATGATAATTTATTAAAAAAGTTTCAAAGTGTTATGGGAAACTTTGATTCAAAAATCTATTTTAATGAATTCCTTTAAAAAGTGTGAGACTTTTAAATTATTTCAATAAAAATGGGATATTTCTCTCAAAGAGTTTTACTGATCATTTTCAACTATGTCAACATAATTTAATGGTTATTATTATTGATTGAGGATGAATGATTATAATAAAATCTTTTATATTATATTGAATGATTTATGATATGTTTGACTGTAGATGTGATATTTTTATACCATTCATGGTTTATGGTTAAAGTATTAACATTTCGTATGCTTGTTTTAATACGAATGATTTTGTTATGTTTCACCCTTTTCATATGAGTAATGTGTTGGGCTTAGTAAGTGATGGGTGGGGCCCACTATTTCCCCTGGATACATCAGTAGGTCTCATGAGACAAACTAGTGTCTTGGAACAAGGCCTTGATAGAATATTTTTGAAAGGTCTTGGCACAAGGCCTTGACGTAGTAGTTATTATGTCCAGCATTATGCATTCCCTAGTTATGAAATTAGTTATTAAATTTTATTATATGACTAGTAGAATATCCATGTGCATGTTTATATAGTAATTTTTGATATATTTTTTCCATATTAAGTTCAATTATAGGTTTAAAAGGATGCTGTTTTTATTATACATTTTTTCGTAAAAGTTTATAGCTTCCGCTGAATTATTTACCCTTACTGAGCATCTAAGATCACCCATTTCTTGTGTTTTATTTTCCAAAGATCCCAACAAGTTTATTATGATTGATATACATGGTCAATATAGAGAAAAAATGGAATTTTTAAAGGATTATCTATGTTTTATTTTATGTTAGAAATTGTAATGTTAAGTTCTTGAATGTAATCAATTTTCCAAGACTGCTAAACTGATCAGTCCATTGGGACTTGATTCCTTCTAATCAAGAAAATGTATTAAAATAATGCACCAACTCTGGGCTTCTAGGTTCGGGGAATTATAGTTGGTATCAGATGAATTTTAGAAACAACCTTGGAAATAGATTTAGAAAACTTAGATTAGGGATCATAACCCTAAGATAGAATTTCAGGATACGTATAGAAGAACCCCACTAGAATTTTGGTAATGTAGGGATTATCTGGATATTCCAAGTAGCACATCCTTGTCTAGACACTACATGTGAAAGTTTTTCTAGAACAGATGTACCATAAGATGAAAACTCTAACAAAGTGTTCCGATCTTGACTCGGGGTAACCTGGTACCCAACAATGGGTCGTACTATACATCTGGTTTGACACTCCTGGGGGATATTCTTAGGATAATTCATATTTTCATTACAAACCATCATGAAGGATTTATGAGTAAATATGTCATAAAAGGATCCATATTTATGATTATGGATTAAATATGCATAAATTTTTCAATTTGTGTTATGTATTTTACTAGTTTGGAGTTATGGATTATGATTCATAACGTAATCTAGTGTATGCCATTGTTTAGAAATAATGCCTAGTGGAAGAAATGAAAATCATATCAATGCATGTAATCCATGTAGGGATTTTACTCTTATGCAAGATAATGATAGTGGAGCTGGTGAAACCACTGGTACTGAAAAACTTATAATCAGTACTGGGACAACTGACTCAGTTTATGAATAATAACCATACCCATATGGAGAATCCTAATCCAGAAAGCAATGGATCAATTTTATACCACTTCATGAGACAAAAACCTCCAACATTCAGTGGGACTACAAATCCTTTTGCAGCTGAGTAGTGGGTAAGTTCCTTAGAGAAAATATTTTCTACTTTGTGGAGTAAGGGAGAGAAGTTGTTATGGAAATATATTATCTATCAGGGGATGCAGATCAATGGTGGTTATTAATTAAAAATTCAAATGAGGATTAATAAGTAGGAATTATAGAATAGAGGGAGTTTAAAGAACTTTTTCTAGTGAAATAATTTCCTCTTAAACTGCGAGCTGATATGGAAAGACAATTTCTGAGCCTCCTGAAAAAGGACGATGAGAATGTTACAAAGTATGAGGCTAACTTCACAAGGTTAACAAGGCATGATACATACTACATACGTAACCCAAGAAATAATATTGATCGATTCTTTGATGGGTTAAAACCTTTCCACCAACAGGCATGGGTCTCATAATCTTTCTCATCGTACGAAGATATAGTCTCGTGTGCTATCAAGAGAGAAAAGGAATTCCTTAATTCTTATGAAATTAAAGTAAATAAAGATAAGAAGAGAATAGTGGAGAAAGAGACAGATAAAGGGAAAACTGTAATGAATTATTTTCCCTAATGTGATAATTTTGGGAAGAAACACCCTGTTACTTTCCTAAAATTAATGGGAGATTGTTACAGATGTGGAGAAAATGTCATTGGGCTCATGATTGTAAGGGAAATAATGAATTTGTGAAATGATATAATTGTAAAGATATGGGATATTGTGAAAATAATTTTACAAATCATCATGGAAATATATCTCAGAAGAAAAATCAAATGGATCAAGGACAAGCTTATGATATTACTACAGTTGAAATGGAATAATTAATGTATTTGTGTTTTTGGATTCCAGAATTATATTCTAGTTGTAAGAATAGTGTTATATATATAAGGATTATTATGTAATACATTTTTTTTCATTAAGGTTTTAATATGATGAAGGTAATCATATATACATTAAGTGACAATAAGAGAAACATTATGTTGTTTGAGGAATCTAATGTTACAATTGATTTGGAAAATTTAGAGACCCTTTAGACAAATATTTGACAGAATTATTTTGGATAAATTTAAAGGTTGGAATGGATTAAGTTGAACTTTGGATAGTATTTTTTAAGGTTAAAACATTTTATAAGATTATTTTTTTTAATTTTATAATACTATAGTTTTATAAAAAGGGAAACATACAGGTCGGGTGATAACCCGTCACATCGGAAAAAGCTGCGGGAATAGAACCCACAACTTAAGTGTGACAAGGATTTATCACCTAACACTAGACTATAGGAAGTATCTATTTATTATAAAACATTTTTCCTCATTTATATGTTATATTTGTATATTTGTAACCTTATTTGATTGAGATAAATAAAATATTTTTTATTTTTATCTTTTGAAGACAAAGATGAGTTTGCGGTATGAATTATTTAAAGGATGAAACTAAACATGTAAATTAAGTATCCTTCCTTGTGTTTTTAGTTTATGAATTAAATTAGTTCTACAACACTAGGAAAATGATCATAAAACCCAAACAAATCCTAGTACTTTCTTTTTCGATGAATCAAATTGTCCCCTAGATCATCAATGATTTATAGCTCTATAACTATTAAATTTCTCTTGATCATGTTCTTTACCACTCTCCATCAAAGCTTTATGGACTCTTTTCTCTTCTATATCAATTTTTTCCTACATGGAACCCTATTATGTGTTATTTCCAGTAACATTCATACCTACCTTTCTTTATTTTAAAATAGAGGTCCAATTAATCCATTTTTCGATATGGGATTTCAAATAAGATATATTAAAATATCAAACCCCTAGTTTTCAATCATGATTTTAAATTGTGAGGATGAAATTTATTTAAGGAGGGGATAATCTAACACCCCAATATTCTCAGGTACACTTTCTTTTTAAATAATTCAATTGCATGTAATGTACGCAACAACGAGTTCAAGCGCACCACGACCTATCAAACAAGCCGTTTAAAAAGCAGTTATAAATAGTATTAACCAAATTTTGAATTTTATATCCCATATAATTTTAAAATTCATATTTTTTGTTTATTATACATAATATAAGGAAAAATTCAATTTTTCAGATAAAATAAGTATTTTTCAAAAAAATGTAGTTTTTCCGCCTTTTAATAGAGAACACTTTTTAAATCCAATATTTAACACTTATATATTCAATTTGGTTAAATTAATTTATTCATTAGAATTGGGACATAAAAATTTAGTTTGGATAAATTTTTGGTACTTTTTTGATAACTTTCATATTTTGATGAATAGTGAAAAATACTAAATTTTTATTAAAAACTACTTTTTTAACCGAAATAATTTAGTGTTAAATTATACATTTTAATGGTTTAAAAGTAAAATTATATTATGTTTTTATCATTTAATATAATTTAGGTCATTTTATTAATTTCATATTTAAAATTTATATGAACACATGTTAATCTTTTGATAGTTTTTACTTCTTAAAAACCCGCTTTTTGGTTTTGACAGCGGGAATTAATTTTAAATTAATTACTGCAACTTCTGTGTTTTTAATTTTGAAAAATTGATTCCATATTTGGAATCAGAAGTTATAAATTGTGAAAATACGTTCCTTTTATTTTCTAGACATTATGAATAGTAACTTTAGTAATTATTTTTATTTATCATGGTTAAAGAGAAAATCAGGTAAATAAGGGTAAAAATTAATATTATATTAATATAAAACTACCCTAACAAATTTCCTAGAACTATTGGATGAGATATTTCAAACCATGTACATTTTTATGACTATTTTAGGTTACCATGGGACCACTTGGGTGGGATGATGACTTGTCATAATAATTAATTTAAATTAAAGATAATTATAACATAAACATATATATTTTACTAAATAAATTTTAATATAGAGTTATATAATTGATCACTATGGATATAAATATTCATTATAAATGTAAAAATATTTCCTACATCATTGTTTTTTATTTATAATTTTTATACATTAGATAAATATATTTATTTATGACATAATTATGATGCAGTGATTACCACATTAATAAAAGATTCAAATAAATTAATCTATAAATATTAAAATAAATTTAATTGGAAATTTTGATGCCATCCATGAATTTTATGGAAGAAATTGAGATATTAGGGATGATTTAATTCCTTGGTTTATAAGTAATCAAGTTGTTATGTCTTTGACAAAAATCAATTACTAAATAGTGTCAAATTTGACATAAATGAGTTTTTAAAATAAATACTGTTTTATTAAATGATATAAAAAACATAAAAATCTAAATTCTATACAAATAACTTTTATAGTGTTAAAAATTTCATAAATTATCCACTTTAGGTTCTCTTGTCATTTTATAGTAAATATTTTTACCATGTAGTATAAAAATACAAGAGGACGTAGTGAGAGTTAACTTATTTTACAAAGGGTTAAATCTAAAAGATAAAGATAATGTTATGACCTAAGCATGTCTAAAACCTACTGGTTGAGAGGATTTATACCCATCCTCATCTTATCCTCTAAAAAATCAATTTCAAGATATTATAAACTAAAAATCATTTTATAATAAATTAATATTTCAGGCTTTTCCTAAAGTTCCATCACCTCTTTTATAAAATGAAACCTCACTTTTTCTTTAACTCACACCTTTAAAGCCTTTCGGTTCTTCAAAAACCTACCCAAATATTTTCCCAACTTCCATCAATTAATCCTAGAGTAAAAACATTGGGCATAAATCCAGCTTAAGTTTTCCTTTTTTTTCAAATCAAAAGGAGACGACTCAAGAAGAGGTAATCATTTTATACCTTCTTTCAATGTTCATTTCTTCTTCTACTTCCTCTTACTAAGTTGTTACCATACTAAAATAATAAATCCAGAATATAATATATTCTTATATGTTTTTAAAATTATGGGACAACTATATTCCTCATTTTTCCCATCCTATGAAAAACAATATCACCATGAGTGCGTACGTACGGCTTACTGTATACATGTCGTGGTGTAAATTGTTTTTCATGTAAACTTTATTTATTTAGGTATAAATATGAATATAATGGATTTAAATAATAAATATAACATGATATTGTTTCTTTAAAATTCATATTGTTTCCAAATCCATACCATTTAACCATTAAGAAAATCATATCGCCGCTTGTACGTACGTACGACTTACCATCTCCATGAGAGGATGAGACTCATCTTCTATGTTCACCATCCAAGAATGATTATAAGAATAAATATTTTTAATAATTATGAAATATATTACATAATAATTCTATGGTTATGATATATTTATATACACACACATATATGTCATTCACTTACTTCCATACGATACGAAAATGGAAACAACCGTCATGCATACATACGGCCTACCGTCTCCATGATCGGTGTATTATATTTTATATATATATATATATATCTATTATATATATTTATATTATGGATATATAGGATATATAAATCATATTATACATTATTTAAGTCATTAAATCTTGATCTAAGTAATATGATCAAGAATAACAAGTCAAAACAAGTACGATAAACAAAGAAATATTACCCAAAATGTTGCATTAACTTGGAATTGTTAATAAATGGGTAATATAAAGTCATAAAAGAATCATATATGATATAATAAATACTATTAGTATTATTATATATGTTAATAATATGTTTAAAAACATTATACTTAGCTTTTGGACACGTATGATGTGTATCAGATCTAAGGTAAGGGTCAATCTCACAATCTCATTATTATTTGAGGTTGTTGGTGTATAAGTATCAACTGGGAAATCTTTATCATCCATGTCCATGTTTTATAAAAAAAATCAAAGGAATATTTTATTGTTTTATGGAAGGGAATATTTAACTTGATCATTATTTTAAATTTTTTAAAGATTTATTTTTCTAAATCTCTTTAATTAATGTCCATGTTTTCAAAATGATTTTATGGATTTATTTATATAGACTTGATTGTTTTAAAATGATAATTTATTTCAAAAGTTTCAAAGTGTTATGGGACACTTTGAATCAAAAATATATTTTAATGAATTCCTTTATAAATTGTGTGACTTTTAAATGATTTCAAGGAAAAAGGGATATTTCTCTCAAAGGGTTTTACTGGTCATTTTAACCTATGTCAACATCCTTCACTAGATATTATTCTCTATTGATGTTTATTTATTATAATAAAATATTCTATATTGTATTGAATGAGTTATGATATGTTTGATTATGGATATTCTATTTTTACACCATTCACAGTTTATAGTTAAAGTATTGATATTTCATATGCTAGTTTTAATATGAATGATTATTTTATGTTTCAACCTTTTCATATAAGGAATGAATTGGACTTAGTAAGTGATGGGTGGGGCCCAAAATATCCCCTCAATGCATCGGTAGGTATCTTGAGACAAACTAGTTTCTTAGCATAAGTCCTTGACAGAATATTTGTGAATGGTCTTGGCACAAGGCCTTAATGTAATAATTATTATGTCCAGCATTATGTATTCTCTCATTATGAGATTAGTTATTACATGTGATTATTCAACTAGTAGAATATCCATGTGAATGTCTATATGGTAATGTTTGATATTTTTTTTCCATATTTGGCTCATGTTTTTGTTTAAAAGGGTTTTATTTTTATTATACATCTTGCCTTAAAAATTTATAGCTTCCACTGAATTATTTACCCTTACTGAGCATCTAACCTCACCCCTTTCTTATGTTTTATTGTCTTAGGATTCCAAGAAGTGTATTATGATTGATATTCAGGGTTAATATATGGGGATAATGGTTTTCTAAAAGGATTATATTTGTTTTATTTTATGTTAGAAATTGTAATGTTAATTTCTTGTTTGTAATCTACTTTCCAAGACTGCTAAACTGATCGGTCCTTCGGGACTTGATTCCTTATAACCATACCAATGGATTAAAATAATGCACCATCTCTGGGCTTCTAGGGTTGGGGAATTAAAGTTTGTATCAGATAAAGTTTATCAAAAACATTAGAAATAGATTTAGAAAACATATATTAGGGATCATAACCCAAAGAAATAATTTGAGGATAAGTATAGAAGAACCCCACTAGAATTTTGGTAAAGTAAGGATTACAAGGATATTCCAAGTAGTACATCCATGTCTAGACACTACATGCGAATGTGGTTTTGGAATAGATGTACCATGGGGTGAAAACTCCAACAAGGTGTTCCGTTCTTGACTCTAGGTTACCTGGTACCCAACAATGGGCCTAACTGCACACCTGGTTTGACACTCCTAGGGGATATTCTTAGGATAATATGTATTTTCTTTACAAAGCATTATGAAGGATTTATGAGAAAATATTTCCTCAATGGAACCATATTTATGATTATGGATTTAATATGCATAAATATTTTAATTTATGTTAATTATTTTACTAATTTGGAATTATGTATTATTATTCATAAACTAATATAGTGTATACCATTATCTAGAAATGGATCCTAGTAGAATAAATGGAAATTTTATCAATGTAAATAATCCATGTAGGGATTTTCCTCCTATGCAAGATAATGATAGTGAAGCTGGTGACACAACTTGTACTGAACAACTTATAACCAATACTGGGACAGCCGACTCAGGTTTTGAATAATAACCTTACTCATATGGAGCATCCTAATATACCATGTGGAGGATCAATGTTAGACCACTTAATGAGACAACAACCTCAAAAATTCAATATGACTACAAATCCTTTTGTAGCTGAGTAGTGGATAACTTCCTAGGAGAAAATATTTCTTACTTTTGGGAGTAATGACAGGGAAAAGGTTGTTATGGAATTATATCATCTATCAGGAGATGCATATCAATGGTGGACATTAATTCAAAACACAAAAGAGGATGAAAAGGTATAAAATATGGAATGTAGGGAGTTTAAAGAACTTTTTCAAGAGAAATAATTTCCTCGTGAACAACGAGCTGATATGGAAAGACAATTTTTGAGCCTAAGGAAAAAGGAGGATGAGAATTCGGCAAAGTATGAGGCTAACATCACAAGGCTAGAAAGGCATGATATAGACTAAATACATAACCTAGGAAGTATGATTGATCAGTTATTTTATGGGTTAAAACTTTTACTTTGATAGGCATCGATCTCACAATATTTCTCATCGTACAAAGATATAGTATCATTTTCTATCCAGAAAAAAAAGGAATTCTCTAATTATTATGAAATTAAAGTAATGAAAGAGAATATGAGAATGGTGGAGGAAGTGACAGATAAAGGTAAAATGGGAAAGAAATTCTTTCTCTTATGTGATCATTGTGGGAAGAAACACCTTGGTACTTGCCTAAAAGGAATGTGAGTTTGTTAAAAATATGGAGAAAAAGGTCACCAAGCTCGTGATTATAAGGGAAAGAAAGAATTTGTGCAATTTTATAATTGTAAATATATGGGACATTATTCAAATGATTGTCTAAATAATCAAGTAAATATCGCTTAGAATAAAAATGGATCAAGGAAAATCTTATGTGGTTTCTACAGTCGAAGTGGAATAATTAATATATTTTTTTCTTTCAAGAATTATATTATGGTTCTAAGAATAATGTGATATATATAAGGATTGTACTATAGTAATTTTGTTTTCATTAAGGTTTTAATATGGCTAAGGTAATCTTATATTCATTATGTGAAAATAATAGCAACATTACGGTGTTTTGGGAATCTGACATTACAGTTGATTTTGGGAATTTAGAGTCCTTTTAGATAGAGATTGGATAGAAGTATTTTGGATGACTCTAAAGGTTGGAATGGATTAATTTGAACTTTGGATAATATTTTATAAGGATAAAACATTTATTAACATTATTTTTGGAATTTTATAATTCTATAGTTTTATAAAAAGGACAACCTGCTGGTCGGGTGATAACTTGTCACGTCGGACCAAGATGCAGGAATCGAACCCACAACTAAAGTGAGACACGGATTTATTGCCTACCAATAGCCTATAGGAAGTCCCTAGTTATTATAAAATAGTTTTCTTCATTTAAATAGTATATTTTTATATTTGAAATATTATAAGATTGAGATAAATATAATAGTTTTGAGTTTTATCTTTTGAAGAAAAAGATGAGTTTGATGTAGGAATTAGTTAAAGGATGAAACACTACGTATAAATTAAGTATGATTCCTTGTTTTTTTAGTCTACAAATTAACATAATTCTAATACACTAGTAAAAGCATCATAAAACCAAAAAAAATTCCCTAGTACTTTCTTTTGCGATGAATCAAATGGTCCCTTAGATCATCACAGATTTATAGCTCTATGACTATTAACATTCTCTTGATCATGTTATCCATCACTCTACATATGAACTTGATGGATTTTTTTCTCTTCCATATCCATGTTTTTTTACATGTAACCTTGTTATTTGTTATTTCTGGTAACATTCACACCTACATTTATTTATTTTAAAATAGAGGTCTCATTAATCCATTTTTCGATGTGGAATTTCAAATAAAATATTTTGAAATATCAAACCCCAAGCTGTCAATCGTGAGTTTAAATTCACTACCACAAAACTGGGCAAGGCAAGAGCCTACCTTTATCAACGATAACGAAAAAGCGCTGATAACGGGGTAGGACTTTATCAACACTAAAAAAAGCACTGATAAATGTACCCTTTACCAGTGCTAAAAGAAGTGTTGATAAAGGTGTACCCATTATCAGCACTTTTTTTAGCACTAATAAATGGTACATTTATCAGCGCTTTAAATATCCCTTTATCAGTGCTTTTTTTTGCACTGATAAAAATTATATTTATCAGCGCTTTTCTTAGCACTGATAATGTTTATTGTATACATTAAATAAAAAACACATTTTATAACTAAATATATATATATAATTAAATAATTATAAGATTAATAATAAATATATTTATTAGATTTATTAGATTTATTAGATTTATTAATTCATCATATTTATTATATTTATTATTTCATTATATTTAATATATATTTATTATATTTGTTTATATTTAATTTATTTTTTTATTTATAAATATATAATACATTTTAATGTGTATGTATAATTAAAATTATTGAATATATATGTGTTTTCTTATGAATTGGGGTTAATGAATATAGCATGCGTATATGTTATATATGTGATCATATATATGCATGAATAATGTTCATTTATAGATTATAATAACATATAATGTTGGTGTGTTGTTGATTTATAATTCATTATGTTACCCATATAATATATATGTTCTAAAAAATGTACACTTATAATTAATATTACACTATATTTAAAAAATAAATATATATTTTATTATATTTTCAATGATATATATAAAAACATACCTTTCAAATAATTTTTATGTATAAATAAAGATATATTTATTTAGATTTATAATTATTAATAAATATATATATATATATATATATTTATCACAAATATCATTTTAAATAAATATATAATAATATAAACAAATTATTAAATTTATATATTTATCAGCGCTTTTATTAGCGCTGATAAAGTATGGATTTATCAGCACTACAAAAGCGCTGATAAAGTGGGTCTTTATCAGTGCTAAAATGAAAATCACTGATAAAGACACCCTTTATCAGCGCTGATAAAGTCCTACCTTTATCAGTTCTAAAAATGAGATGATAGAGGGGGAATTTATCAGCGCTTTTAATTTTAGCAGTGATAAAGACCCACTTTATCAGTGCTTTTCACTAGCGCTGATAAAGGTCCCCACAGGATTTATAAGTTCCACTGGGTCCTCCTCTTCCTTCCTACACCCTGTCATGCTTTTGCAGAATCCCTACTTTGGGCCTCCACCGCTGCCTCCTCTCTGCTTCAGCCTCCTTCTTCTCCTCCTCTTCTATGGTCGTCACCTCATTCTCTTCCTTTGGAACCTACTTGTCCTCCTCCTCTTGTTGCGACTCCTCCACCCCGCACCCTGTCAATCACAGAAGCCCTACCCTATTTCTCTACTACTTCCTCCTCTCTGCCGCCACCTCCTTCTCCTCCTCTGCCACGATCGTCTCCCCATTCTCCTCCTCTGGCACCTACTTTTCCTCCTCCTCCTCTTGTTGTGGCTCCTCCTCCTCCTCCTCCTCTAGTGCAGCTCCTCCTCCTCCTCCTCCTCCTCCTCTTCCATAGCTCATCCTCCTCTGCCTCCTCCTCCACCGTGGCCTCCTCATCCTCCTCCTGCTCCTCCTCCACCTAATATGCTACCTCCGCTACCTCCGAGTTACCTCCACTGCCTCTACTACCTCCGCACTTCCTCTGCGCTGCCTCCGTGATACCTCTGCTACCTCCTCTACCTCTTTTTCCTTCCCTGCCTCCACTGTCGACGCCTCCTCCTCCTCCGCCACTAGGTTCTCCTCCTTAAGGTGAGTAAAATTTAATTTTTATGAATTAATTATGTTTGAATTCATTGTCAATATTGAGATTAATTATGATTTGGAGTGATTCTTGTGTGTGATGCTTGTGTGTGTGACACATGTATATGTGGTTGGTTACTTGTTTGATCTTGATTAGCTCTCCCCACTGTATCCTTGTGATAGAAACCTGAATAGAGAGTATTATTTGTGAAAGGTTGTTACACTAGATTAGGATTTCACTCCGTCTAGTGGCCCTTAGTATGGATATTTTTCTGATTTTGGATACTACCCCATAGTTAGGCCAGGTAGGGTTTGAACCATCCGTGTTGTTGAATTCATTTCATCAGGTGAGGAATGCCAACATGATGATACATATGTTTTGTATGTTCTATATTGTACACCATATTGTACACTATTCTCCTTGGGTTCGAAAAAAATGAACCTAAATAGGGTTTCTACTAATTCTTGCCCACTACCCACTCTCTTTGGGTTGGTTCATATACCAATTTAAATATCACATCCTTTCTTATAACATAACAGTTCCACCAACCTCTCACATTGGGTGTGATTCACATATCCTCTAATTCCACAACATAGTAGCTGCTCACCTCTCACTTACGGTGGGTCTCACCATCACATCACATAAAAACAATTTTAGGAGGGAATCTCTATAGAAAAACTCTCACAAAACTACTCCAAACCAATACTAATTGATCCCCATTTCTATATCTCACATCATATTATAATATAAAAAATGATCTATGGAGGGAATCAAAATACCCAACCTCTATCACAAGTCAAAATGCACCATCAATAGGTGGATCCCATGGAAGTCACACACCAATCCCCTTTGACTAATGCCTTCTCACTCAAAGTAGGGTCCTACCAACACCTTATCACTTAAATAAAGGACATCCATCTTGTCTCATGCCACAAAACATATAAATAGTAATCATAGGAGGGTATCTAGATAGCCAACCTCTCGTACTAGCTAACCCACATCATCAATAGGTGGGCCCCATGTATTGTAACACCCTGAGATTTTATGAAAAATATTCTTTTTAATTTCATTGATGTCTTCTATTTTACGCTACACTAAGATTATCTTGAGCTATACGCAACACCGTATTAGCTTGCAGTATGTGCAACACTATTCTTGGATCGTGTTACACACAATTTCATGTTTGTTTGATAGTAGTTATTCTACGCAACATTGAGTGTATATATATATATATATTCAATGTATAAATTAAATATGGTTGGATTTTTTTATACGCAACAACAAAGGAGTCTTGCACAACACGCAACCCTAACATGGCTTGAATTACACGCAATCGCAACCTTCCTCGATAGCGTGTGTAGTACGCAATATCGGGTTTCACTAAACAATAATATATTGTTATAATATTATTATGGGCTACCCGTTATGAATAATATTAACTAAATTTTTAATTTTATAACATTATTATTCATCTTACATATTTTATAGAACATGGTATGAGAAAACAATAAATTTTTTGGGTAAAATAAGTATTTTGCAAAAAATGCAGTTTTGCCGCCTTTTGATGGCGCACCCACTTTAAATATAGTTTTTGACATGTTCATAAGTTCAATTTGACAAAATAAAATTATTACTTAGAATCATGATATAAAAATTTAATTTGGATAAAATTTTCATATTATTCTGATAACTTTAATATTTTGATGAATAGTAACAACACGCTATATTTTAATTAAAAACAACTTTTTTCATCGCAATAATTTATATGGTTAGATTATTTTTTTTAATTGGTTTTAAAGTTTAATTAGAATATATTTTTACCATTTAATACAATTCAGGTCATTGGAATTAATTTCACTTTGAATTCGGACATAAACAAGTGTCGATCTTTTGATAGTTATTGTTTCTTATAAACACGCTATTTGTTTTGATAACAGGAATTAATTTTAAAATTAATTAATGCCACTTCTATGTTTTGAATTTGGAAAAATAGACATAATTTTTGAATTTTTAATATCAAATATAGCTTAGGCATAATTTTTGGTATTTTTCTGAAAAACTTCAATTTTTGATGAATAGTGAAAACACTGAGTTTTTGGTTAAAGCCGACTTTTTATTTAAATAATAATTTATTTGATTTAAATTTATTTTAGGTAAAAATAGATAAATAATACTTATATAAGTTCAATGAAATTCATTGGAGTCATTTTATAATAATTTTAGATTTATAAAAATTGTATTGAACTTTTCACCATCTTTTACCCACCTCCTATGAGCTTTTGCAATTGTTCATAAAACTTACTTTTACCACTTCTATGGGTTGACATTCAAAAATATGAGAGACACGGTTAATATCAATGAGTAAAATTTGGTTCAATTAGATAAAAATAATTTTTGGTGAATAGTAACTTTTTACTTTTATTTACCACGGTTAAAGGTAAATAGGGTAATTCAAGGTTAAAAGAATATTATAATAATTCAAAATTACCTTAAAACTTGTCCAAAACTTATTTTATGAGTAATGGCCGACCATGGGCATCCTTGGGTCGATTTTGGGACCCCATGGAGCCACTTATGAAAGACAATGACACATTAGATTAATTAATTTAATGTAAAGACAAAATTGGCATTAATAAAAATATTTTAGTAATTAATTTTTCTAAGGGGATATATAAATTATATTTTTGACTATAAATATTAATTGGGAAGATAAAAATATTTCCAACATGTTGGTATTTTTTTATAATTTTTAGACATCAAATAATTTAAATTATTAATGACACAATAATGATGCAGTATTTACCTCATTAATAAATGATTTAAATAAATTAGATTATAATGATTAAAATATTATCCAAAACATGTACAATTATGATTGGATGATTTTATTTAGAATAGTAGTCATATTATATTCGATATTAAAGTGTTTTGGACCTCTTGAAACTGATGATAATTTTATAATAAAATAATGTTTTCACACTTTCCTAAAGAGGCCCTCCTCTCCCTTATAAAAGGAGACCACTTCGATGCAATTCCTCGCACCTCTAAAGCCTTTTGGATCATCCAAAATCTTCCCAATTAATCTCCCTACATCCATCTACTCTCCCTAGAAGCCTTATCTTAGGAATAATGAACTTCAAGAAGTCCTTTTGGATCAAACCAAAGGAAGTTACCCAAATTAAAGGTAACAGTTTCTCTTAAATTGTTTTCTTTTATTCTACTTCTCCAACCCCTAAACTATTTTTAATCCTTTATTTTGTAACAAAACCAGTATCATAAATATAATAGGATGTTTTTATGATAAGTATTCGAACTACACTTACACAAACCTCCATCTAATGGATGAAGAACATAATGTTTATGTGGATGGAAAACTAACGCCTCACGAAACGATGATTGTTCGATTTTCTCCTACCACCTCTCAAGGTGGCAATTATGATGGAAATATATTCATATATGATAAATATTATGTTTATGATTTCCTTATTATTCTTTACTTCACAATTACATCAAGCCTTTATGGTTTCCACAGTTGTTAAATACGATAATCTCATTTGAGGAAGTGCGGACTACCGCCCCCTCAAAGTGATGTGATTCATTAATGCCTTATGTGGGATGTATAAAGGATGTATTTAATGATATTATATATGATATTATACTGGAATTATAATATACCTAGATATCATTATGTTTTAATTCCATTAAAATAAGAAATATAAATGAAAGTAATGTTCATGCGTACGTACGACTTACCGTCTCCATGAACGGTGCATTTCATTTCATACCTCCATATATTATGTACTATTATAAATACAAGTATATTCTGGATATATAATGAATATATATGATATATAAATCATTATTTACATTATGGAAGTATTTAAATCATGATATAAGAAATAATAACATCAAGAACGACAAGTCCAAACACGTATGATAAATAAGATGATTTTACCCAAAATGTTGCTTTAACATGAGATTTACAAAAGAATGGGTAATATAAAGTCATAAGTGAACCATATATGGTATCATAACAATGAATATGATTCTTTAATAAGTCAATGACATTATTTAAATCATTATACAGGAGGTTCGGATACGTACGAAGCATATCAGACCTAAGGTAAGGGATAACTATTCCAATCTCGCTCTTATCTGAGATTGTTTATTCGTAAGCATTTACTAGGGTTTTTGTTATCATCCATGTCCCTATTTTCTAAAAATGTTTTCATGTATGATTAATGGCCTTTTACCCATTTTTTAATTTTACCACATGTTATGAAAGGAATATTACTTTTGTTTACCACATGAGGAACTTCTTGACTTTTCCGACAAAAGTACGAGGAGAATGTTATTTTTATCTTATATGGAGTGAAAGGATTTTTACAGTTTTATAAAGCCTTATTTTCATGAAGCTTCCTCCAAAATATTTCATTACTATTTTCAACAAAATCTCTTTCTTTTAAAATTTCAGGACTTTTTGTGGAAAGAAAATGATTTTGAAGAAGAAAGGATATTTTCCTCAAGAATTCATTTCAAGTGTTTTATCAAAAACATTTTCCATCTAAGATGACATTATTTAATATGTTTATGTTTCAAGTATAATTTCTCTATGATTTACATGGTTTCACTTTTCTTATTATGAAATGATATCCATTTCGTTTATATGGATTATGTGATGATGGGATGATGATTATGAAACCCATTTTATTCATTGGGTTATTATGAATGTTGTATGTTTATTTTGTGGTAAAAGTAAGAATGATTTAATTATGAGATGGGTGGGACCTATATCTCCCTCCAACGCATTGGGTAAAGATTTATATCTCATGAGATAGACATGGCTGGAATGGCAAGTAACTCTGGTTCAGTAATACAGGGCTGGAATGCCAAGTAAACACGGTTCAGTAAGGGAATTTGTCTAATAAGATGGTCTTGGCAGCAATGCCGTAGCTACAATGGAAATCAAATCATGTTCTTTATACTTTTCCACAATTATAAGTTTTATTACCATGCTATTTTATCATGATTTATGTTCCATTATGATTTATGCCTTACGTACTTCCATGCTTTATGTCATTGCTCAAGATTTTGATGTTTAAACTTTATGTTCATGTTTTTAAGTTCAAATGTATATGGTTTGTTTTGTTTTCTTCATGCTTACCCTTACTGAGCATTTGAGCTCACCCTTTTTATGTTTTCTTTTCCCACAGGATTAAAAGAAAGATTTTAGGTAAGGAAAAAAGGGGAAGATCTTTATGGGAGATGTTTAAGATCTTTCACCACGATTAGAAGATTATTTTTCCGAGTTTCTAAAGACACTAAACTATTACGGTCCTTGTGTGTCTATTTTTGTTGTGTATTAAGTATTCTGAAAAAGTAATGTAATGTCCATGTATGTCAAGTTTTTGGTCTCTACATGGATGATCATACTTCAACTAGGTAAAGGTCATATGAAGTCCCAATCTCTTAGTCTGTCTGACTATAAATGATAAAAGTCGCCATCCATTTAGCCTTGCATAATAATCTCCTTAAAACCATCTTGGTTATACATGAAAATTATTCCCAACCTATCAACATTCTAATTCCACCTATAAGGGAATCTACTGGGTTCTACAAACCTAACCCATCTCTACTCATTGATACCAACACACACTCATCTCTACATGGTAATGTCACAACCCAAATGCTATACTTGAACTAGGCCTAAAAAGTCTAGTCTATATCATCTTCTAATTCCCACATTAAAACTCATTAAAACTAAATAATGACCATCCTAAGAAACTCACACTAATAGCCTTGGATACACTATGTTAAGTCATCCAGAATATTACCATGAACCTCACTTAGGTACCATATCATATCTCCCCTTAGAGATCTCTTAATACAATTATAAGGAGGAAATCCTCTATTTCACACTTCACCAATCCCTATATGGAATATCCTACTCATCACACAAACCATGACTCTTATATATCCTTAATAGGGTGTTCCCAATCATACATGATATATAAAACTATATTATCCATCTTCTTTAGGCATAAGACTCAAATACCTACTCAAATAGCCTTAGAAAACCTAATTTTTCTATAAAAATTTCATACCAAACCCGATCCTATCATATACACAACTAGAAACCTCACCTCCATAGAGACATAATCTTTGGATGATCACAAAATCACAAACACTCAATAGAACCCTCACTTTATCTCCTGGTGGATCGAAAACACCCTATTTATTTACCTAGGTTGCTCTTGATTTCTATCCCTTTCACTGGAACACATATATTATTGCATGAATGCACAATAATGCATAAATTGGAACATGGTTTTGTATTATAGGGTCCACCTACCTCAAAAAATGTAGTAACACCCTCACCAAGATCAACTCATCCTCAACCAAGACAATACATGCCTTATCTAATCTTGTACCAATGATTGAGACCCAATCTAAAGGCACAATTCCCAAATAATTAATTATAGAAAATTATAATTAATTATTCACCTTAATATAATTAGGAATAATCTTTTAAAAACTCAATGAGAAACACAACACCACCTAAACCACACAAAACATGGTGTGTTCATCATACGAGGATAACCTCTAGCCAATACAAACAAAATCTACATCATCTTAATTTATTTGAAGATGATATAGTGAAATCATCACACAAATCCTAGTTAAAATAATCCCAAATCATATGGAAATAAATGATAATATTAATGGAGGAAGTATTATGGAAGAACTCACTAATGCACTATAAAAGGCTCCCAAGAACCACCCTTCATCAGGGGGGATCGAAGAGAGGAAGAGAATGGATGAATCCCAAGAACTACCCAAGATTTTCTATTAATGAGAATGCCCCCACCATTTTTGAAGTATCTAGTTTTTTATCTAAATTATACTAATATTACTTCCCCCCTAAACTATATACCCATCCTTTGGATTTCAAATAGGCTGAATATAAATAAAGAATGGATGAATTCCAATCGGTTGACAAAAGAGTATGAAGAAGGTGTGAAAGAGTTTACCAAGTTTGAAAAATATCATGCATATGACACTTCTCAAATCCTTTGTTCGTGTTTACGCTGTTTTTATTCAAAAAAAATTAGTCCAGAGGAGTTGGAAGAACACTTGATATGTCATGGAATAGATCATAGTTATACATGTTGGAATAAACATGGGGAAATAATGAATGTAAGTTGTGGCTGGGATAACACTTCCTTTTATGGATCATCTGATATGATTGCAATCATGAAAAATGAAGATGACAATATGGAGGCTGTGATTACATATGTTAATGATGATGAAGATTGTATTTAGGAAATGACAAGGACCGTCGAAGATGAACTTCGTGGTTGCCCAAAATTGTTTGAGAAGTTAATAAGTTGTACAAAGACGCCATTGTATGCTGGTTGTACTAAATATACAGCAATTTCATCCATACTGAATCTGTATAATTTGAAAGTAGACAATGGGTGGAGTGACGCCAGTTTTAAGGAACTCCTTGCTCTCCTGAATGACATGCTCCCAGAAGATAATGAACTCCCGAGACGAACATACGATACCAAACGAATGCTATGCTTGATGGGTATGATCTCTAAAAGAATACACGCCTACCCAAATGACTGTATACTGTTTCACAAGGACCACAAATCACTTAAAGAATGCCCAATGTGTGGTGCTTCTCGATACATGAAAGATAAATCCAGTCCTACTAAAGTTGTATGGTACTTTCCAATCATTCCAAGGTTTAGGCGCCTATACGGAAGTGAGGAGACTGCAGGACAATTGACATGGCATGAAGATACAAGAATTAAATATGGGATACTACATCACCCAGTAGACTTTCCTCAGTGGAAGAGAATTTATCATGGGTATCCTGAATTTGGAAACAAGTCGAGAAACCTTCGTCTTGCGTTATCTACAGATGGAGTGAATCCTTTTGGTTTTCAAAGCAACAATCACAGTATATGGCCGGTTATGTTGGTAAATTATAACTTACCACCGTGGTTATGTATAAAACTAAAATACATCATGTTATCTATGCTTATATCAGGACCAAAACAATTGGGTAATGATATTGATGTTTATTTAGCTCCAATGATCGAAGATTTGAAATTATTGTGGGATTCATGTGTTACATTGTATGATGCTTACAAAAAGGAAGATTTCACTTTGAGAGCCATGTTGTATGAGATGATAAATGACTTCCCTGCTTATGGAAATTTTTCAGGATATAGCATTAAAGGAACTCAAGGGTGTCCTAATTGCAAACAAGGTACAAAATCAATTAGGTTGAAACATTCCTCGAAAACCGTGTTTCTAGGACATCGCAAATTTCCACCCTGACGACATATGTACCAATCTTGGACGACATCATTCGATGGAAGTTCAAAATAATGTACAACACCATCTCCACTAACAAGAGATCAGTTTTTTGAGAAATTTAAAAAGGTTGACACTACTTTTGGTAAACCGGCTTCAAAAAACCGTATGAAAATAGTTTAGAAAAAGAGATCAGTTTTTTTTGAATTACAATACTGGAATTGTCTGTATGTCAGAAATTTTCTTGATGTTATGCATGTAGAAAAAACTATATTTGATAGTGTCATCGGCACGTTGCTAAATACACCTGGAAAAACAAAATATGGAATTAAGGCTAGGTTGGACATGGTTGAGATGGGAATATGAGAAGAATTAGCACCAGTGAAGGGTGAAAAATGAACATTTCTTCCTCCTGCTACTTACACTCTTTCTAGGTAGGAGAGATATCAGTTTTACAACTTCTTGATTGATGTAAAGGTTCCAGAGGGGTATTAGTAAAATATCAGGAATCTCGTGTCAATGAGGGACTTGAAGTTAAAAGGTATGAAATCAAATGACTTCCATGTTTTGATTCAATATCTCATTCCAATTTCTTTACGTTACATTTTTCCCAAGAATGTCTGCCATAAATTAAAGAAACTATGTTTCTTCTTCAAATCTATATACAGCAAAGTTATAGACCTGGAAAAATTTTCAACTATGGAAAGAGAAATTGCCGTCATATTATGTGAATTAGAAATTTTCTTCCCGTCTTCATTTTTTGATATGATGGTTCATTTGATGGTCCACTTGGTGAGATAGATTCAACTATGTGGCCTGGTACATTACAGATGGATGTACCCCATTGAACGGTATATGAAAATTTTGAAAGGGTATGTCAAAAATCGAAGTCGGTCAGAGGGTTTTATTGTAGAGAGATATATTGTTGAGGAAGTCATTGAATTATATACTGAATATATGTATTATGTGGAAAGCATTGGCCTACTGAAATCTCATCACACTGGACGACTTGAGGGTGAAGGAATTTATGGAAGACAGGTTGTCACAATCAATATTACAGATCGGGAGCAGGCCCACCTTTATGTTTTGCATAACATTTTTGACGCTGACCCATATTTTGAAACCCAAAAATAAATTCATAGGCATTTGAATCCATATAGGGATGAAAAATGGATATCAGATACACATAATCGACAGTTTATAGGATGGTTTCGGGACCATATTTTTAAGAAGTTAGATGAAAATCCAGAGTCAATTTTAGAACAACTTTGATGGCTAGCCGGAGGACCAAGTGTGTATGTATTATCTTACAATGCTTATGTAGTTAATAGTTATAAATTTTATAGTAATGAACATGATGAAGACAATACCATTCAAAATAGTGGGGTTACACTTGTGGCCGAAGTGATGCATTTTTCCAGTTCTAAGGACAGAAATCCAATTTATTCGAATATTTCATACATTGGCATCATCAAAAAAATATGGGAGTAGGATTATATAGAATTCCAAGTTCTGGTTTATCAATGCAAGTGGGTTGACAACAGGAGTGATATTAAAATAGATGAATTGGGATTAATGAAAGTTGATTTCAGTAAGGAAGGGGAGAAATACGAACCGTTTATAATGGAATCACAGGCAGTGCAATTATTTTATGTTCCAGATCCCGCAAACCGAAACTGGTCAATTGTTCTGTTATCGACCAAAAAAACTAAAGGGTCGGATGAAAATTCAACGGAGGATGACCCTTTCATTGGGACTTCACAATCATTTCGCAGTGGCCTCAATGTAGATGACGATTTTTATGTCAGAGGAGACCACCATGAAGGGATATGGATAGTCGATAGAGGGGTCAAATGCCTTCCGCCTTTCAAAAAAGAGATTTCAATAATCTAGTTATTTTTTTATTGTAATATAGATTGTGTTACATTATGTTATTATCTGTTTGTTGCTGCTTTTATGTGATCTAAATTAAATGTTAAACCACATATGTAGATAATGACTTCTGTACTTACTGATGCACCCAATCCCAAGACACAAAAAGTTTCTCAACCTGTTGCAGCTGGTCTGACTGCTGAGGTACAATAGGTCTCTTAACCCGTTGCAGCTGGTCCCACTGCGGACGTACAAGAGGTTTCTCAACCTGTTGCTGCTGGTCCCACTACTGAGGTACAACAGGTTTCTCAACCTATTGTTGCTGGTCCCAGTGCTGATGCTAGTGCTTTGGAGGAACATAATGATGATGCAGAAATTGAGGAAATGGTAGGCAATGAAACCCCAATGACACAAAAAAACAGGTTCACCGTAGTTTGACAGTTTTAGCCAAAATCCTTAAGGAAAATGAAAAGTCCATCAAATATGAGGTGGGATGGAATAAGCGAGGCCAACAAGTAAACCCCAAAAAAGCCATTTTTAGTACCTACATAGGAATCATCACTCGACAACACATGCTGATTGATGAAGAGTCTTGGCACCATGTTGTCATCGTGCTGAAAACATTAATGTGGGAAGATATTACGACAACATTATGATATCATTTATTTAATTTATTAAAATAAAATAAAATAAAATACTGAAATATTGACTAACTCTTCATCATCTCTTGCATATTTCATTTATAGTAGATGTCTCTCACAAATAATATGTATTAAGACTGGCAGGAAGGGTTCATAGAGGCTTTCACACCATTTTAACAAAATGTCATCTAAAAGATGTTGAAGGGAAAATCAAGCCGCACCCACCTCCTCTTTATGCACACTTGATATCCCAAGGAGCGTGGGATGTGTTTTGAAAACGTCATGCAGAGTAGACTTTTAAGGTACATTGTGTTTGGTAACACGTTGTTTAATGCTGCTTATATTCATCACTTTGATTGAATGTTTTTTATTTATGAAATAGCAACTGAGTGTTGAAAATAAAGAACAGGAATCAAAACCAGCGTACCCCTACCGTAAAGCAAGGCTGGGGTGCACTTCAATTGAAAAACAATTGGTACGTATTTTAAAAGTATTGTAATACTTTTATGTGACATAAAACAACACTGTAAAAATGTTTCTCTATTTATATGGAGGTTGATAAATCGAAATCCCAAGACACTTCCATCCCACGCCATGTTCTATGGAAGGAGGCTCGTGTTAATAAAGAGGGGAAACTGGTAGATGAAAGCACACAAAAAGTGTGGGAAACATGTGTAAGTATGACACAATATAAATTTGGTTTTCTTTAAATCACTATTACATAATGATGATTAATTATTTTCACATATTTTCTATTTGACATAGTCACATGAATCAACAACACCCGCACTAGATGCAGACATACTTTCAGCGGCCTTGAAACAACCAGAACAGTATGGCCACGTCGGACGTGAGGGTTTTGGGGTGACACCCCAGATATATTTTCAGGAAAAAAACAACAGGATGAACAAAATAAAGAAATGAAAATGATGAGAGATAGACTAGAAAACCTTGAAGAAAAATTCCAAATTTAGGGAGACTTTCTAGCAACATTTATGGGGGAGAGGTGAAGAGAAGAAACAACTCAAGAACAACCCGCACGAGAAGATCCCACCCCACCCCCACCAGTTTTGAGGCGATCCATTCCCCTCAAAAACCTGATTTAACTGAGGTAATCAATGTTCTAATGTTTTTTTCCATGAAATGTGAATCACATTGACACTGATACCTTTCTTGTAATGATATTCTATAGGGTGAAAATGATTATGATTTATATTTGTCAACTCCCACCCCTCGCCTTGTAGCGAGGGCTACGATGTTCAATATACAGAATGACATGATACACTCTAGAACACTTCCAACCAGTCATGTCAAAGTTTCGATTAACATAGCTCATGAGCCGAGTGCCAAGCTACCCGTGCCAAATGATGATGATGGCATTCATATGGTGAAAAAATTTGTTGGAACATTCGTTGCATGCCCGCCGAATCTTGTAAAAAAACATGTCGACTAGGAGGTATTCATTTTCAATTCATTTTTCAAGAGGAAACTTTAACATTTAATTAGAAAAGGGATGAAACGATGAATTTTATTACATAAGGCTAAAAGAAAGGAGCTAAAACAAAAGAGTGGCTCAAAAGGATCAACCAACCGATCAAAATGATCTACAGAGAGCACCTTCACCCCACCCATTCTATATCAACATTTAATATCATTGCAAGCTCATGTGGTTATGAAATTAGAAGGTGGTAATAATCAAAAAATTTTTTGTGAAAAAGACATGAATGGAGAGGAAACATTAGATTTAATTAGTGCTGAAGTTGTAGCTAAAATAATCACATATGACTGGCTAGGCGCCTGAGTTATAAATGTATACATGAGGTATGTTTTCATGATTTTATTTTATAGAAGCTAATATACTATGCTAATTATGGCTAAATACATTTCATATTTTTCATAGGAATATATATGAAAAAATTGAAGGTATTTTCCAATGAACAGAAATTTGGACTCGTTAGTCCTCAAACCATGTCTGCATAACAAAAAGAAATAGATTTGGATTTTCAGGCTGAATTAATGTCAAACCTTCTCAGAACGTTTCAATGAAAAATTAAGAATGACAGGCTCTTTTTAATACCAACATTGTAGGGGTAAAACTCTATATTTTAATCATATCAATTATATTTTCATTTATATCATTACTTATTCCTTTTTGTGTTTTTAGGCAGCATTGGATGCTCATTGCAGTCAATTTGGATACTCCAAAGATCTATTTTCTAAATTCACTGCATGGATATCCAATAAACCAACCACACATGATGGCGATTTTCAATTTTTAATACACTAGATCTAACATTTTAGAACTAAAAATCTAGTTATATAATTTATATTATCTTTTAATGAGGATTCTGTTATGATAGGGCGGTGTATGAATATCGTCTAAAGGCTGGAATGAATCTAGGGCCTAAGGAAGAAAAAGGTGCATGTGATCTAAAAATGGAGAAGTATCAGGGTATATATAATTATATCTCACTATCCAAATACATATCAAAACATATTACTTATTTTTCTCGATGTTTCTATAGTGTCCGAAACAAACAAATGGAAAGGACTACGGTTATTAGGTTTGTAAATTTTTGAAAGAGATCATATTTCATGAAAAAACGAGCATCCATAAAGAGGTATTTTTGAAAATAATTACTAGTTAAATTAAAATAATTATTAATCCTTTTTGTATTTATATTTTTTCAGTACTACTATGACTGTCGCAAAAACTCCTATTCACAATATGATTTAAATGTGTTTAGAAACGAATCGGAAGCGTACCTGATGGAAGAATGTAAACAAATAGGACAACGAAGCTGAATTCCTACTACTTATGTTATCTTTATATGATCATTGATATCTCCCTTGTTTACACTTATTGAGAATCTATGATCACCCTTTATTATGTTTCATATCCTTAGATTATGAAGAATGGTTTTAGAAATGATTTGAGTTTCAAGTAAAGAATAACTAAATGAGAGACTCTTATGAACTACTGACATACAGAATACTAAGAAAATGCATTCAGATTGTTTTGATACTTTAGTAAAATGATCCATGAGTCATTTTTGATGTGTATGAATTGACTGCACCTCAATCTGATGCACGGTGTGACTGGAATGGCTAAAAGTGTCTAATATCAGTTTGAAATTGACATTGATTTTAGAAAACAACACAAGTGACATACAGAAAACCAAGCAAATGCGTTCGGATTGTTTTGATACTTTAGGAAAATTATCCCTGAGTCATTTTTGACGTGTAAGAATCAAACACACCTCAATATGACACATGGTGCGACCGGTATGGCTAAAAGTGTCTGATATCAGTTTGAAATTGACATTAAATTTAGAAAACAACACAACTAACATACAGAAAACTGAGCAAACACATTTTTATTGTTTTGATACTTTATTAAAACAATCCATGAGTAATTTTTAACGTGTAAGAATCAACTGCACCTCAATCCGACGCACGGTGTGACCGGTATGGCTAAATGTGTCTGATATCAGTTTGAAATTGACATTAACTTTAGAAAACAACCAAAGTGACATATGGAAAACTAAGAAAATGCATTCAAATTGTTTTGATACTTTAGGAAAACGATCCACAAGTCATTTGTGACGTGTAAAAATCAACCTCACATCAATCCAACACACGGTGTGACCGGTAGGGATAAAAGTGTCTGATATCAGTTTCAAATTGACATAAACTTTAGAATACAACACTACAGACATACGAAATACCAAGAAAACGAATTTTTATTGTTTTTATACTTTAGGACAATAATCCATGAGTCATTTTTGATGCGTACAAATCAATCACACCTCAATACAATGCATGGTGTTACTGGTATGGCTAAAAGTGTCTGATATCAGTTTGAAATTGACATTAACTTTAGAAAACAACACATTTAACATACTGAAAACTGAGCAAACGTGTTCAGATTATTTTGATACATTAGTACAACGATCCATGAATCATTTTTGACGTATAAAAATCGCAATCAACTCAATCTAACACACGGTGTTACCGGTATGGCTAAAAGTGTATGATATCAGTTTGAAATTGACATTAACTTTGGAAAACAACAAAGGTGACATACGGAAAACCAAGTAAACGCATTCGGATTATTTTGATACTATAGTAAAACGATCCATGAGTCATTTTTGACATGTAAGAATAGATTTCACCTCAATCCGAAGCACGGTGTGACCGGTATGGCTAAAATTGTCTGATATCAGTTTGAAATTGACATTAACTTTAGAAAACAACACAAGTGACATACGGAAAACTGAACAAACGCATTCATATTGTTTTGATACTTTAGCAAAACGATCCATGAGTCATTTTTGACTTGTAAAAATTGACCGCACCTCAATCCGACGCACGGAGTGACCGGTATGGCTAAAAGTGTCTGATATCAGTTTGAAATTAACATTAACTTTAGAAAACAACACAAGTGACATACAGAAAACTGAGAAAATGTGTTCGTATTGTTTTTATACTTTAGGAAAATGATACATGAGTCATTTTTGATGTGTAGGAATCAACCGCACATCAATCCGACGCAAGGTGTGACCGGTATGGCTAAAAGTGTATGATATTAGTTTCAAATTGACATAAACTTTAGAAAACAACACTACTGACATACGGAATACTAAGAAAATGCATTCAGATTGTTTTTATAATTTTGGAAAATGATTCATGAGTCATTTTTAATGTGTAAAAATCAACCGCACCTCAATCTGATGCACGGTGTGACCAATATGGCTAAAAGTTTCTGATATCAGTTTGAAATTGACATTAAATTTAGAAAATAACATAATTGACATAAGGAAAATTGAGAAAACGCGTTCGGATTGTTTTGATACTTTAGGAAAATTGTCCACAAGTAATTAGTGATGTGTACGAATAGACCGCACCTCAATCCGACGCACAGTGTAACCAGTATGGCTAAAAGTGTCTGATATCAGTTTGAAATTGACATTAACGTTAGAAAACAACACAAATGACATACGACCAACTGAGAAAACGCATTCGGACTATTTTTATACTTTAGGAAAATGATACATGGGTTATTTGTGACATGTTAGAATATACCGCACCTCAATCTGATGCACAGTGTGATCGGTATGTCTAAAATTGTCTAATATCAGTTTGAAATTGACATTAACTTTAGAAAACAACACAAGTGACATACAAAAAACTGAGAAAACATGTTCTGATTGTTTTTATACTTTAGTAAAACTATCCATGAGTCATTTTTGATGTGTATGAATTGACTTCACCTCAATCCAACACATGGTTTGACTAGTATGGATAAAAGTGTCTGATATGAGTTTCAAATTGACATAAACTTTAGAAAACAACACTACTGACATATGGAATACTGTGAAAATGTATTCAGATTATTTTGATACTTTAGGAAAACTATCCATGAGTCATTTTTGATGTGTAAAAATTGACCACACCACAATTTGACGCAAGGTGTGAGAGGTATGGCTAAAAGTGTCTGATATCAGTTTGAAATTGAAATTAACTTTAGAAAACAACACAATTGACATATGTGAAACCGAGAAAATGTGTTCAAATTTTTTTGATACTTTAGGACAACGATCCATGAGTCATTTTTTGACATGTAAAAATCAACTGCACCTCAATCCGACGCACGATGTGACAGGTATGACTAAAAGTGTCTGATATCAGTTTGAAATATACATTAACTTTAGAAAACAACACAAGTGACATATGGAAAACCGAGAAAACATATTCAGATTGATTTTATACTTTATTAAAATGATCCATGAGTCATTTGTGATGTGTAAAAATCGACCGCACCTCAATCCGATGCATGGTGTGACCAGTATGGCTAAAATTTCTTGATATCATTTTCAAATTGACATAAACTTTAGAAAACAACAATACTGACATAAGGAATACCGAAAAAACATGTTTCTATTGTTTTGATACTTTAGGAAAATGATCCATGAGTCATTTATGACATTTAAGAATCAACTGCTCCTCAATCCGATGCATGGTGTGACCGATATGGCTAAAAGTGTCTGATATCAGTTTGAGATTGACATTAACTTTAGAAAACAACACAAGTGACATACAGAAAAACAAGAAAACGCATTCTTATTGTTTTGATACTTTAGGAAAATGATCCATGAGTCATTTTTCTCATTTAAAAATTAACCGCACCTCAAACCGATGCACGGTGTGACCGGTATGGCTAAAAGTGTCTGATATCAGTTTGAAATTGACATCAACTTTAGAAAACAACAAAAGTGACATACGAAAAACCAATCAAATGAATTCTGATTGTTTTGATACATTATTATAACTATACATGAGTCATTTTTGATGTTTATAAATTGACCGTACCTCAATCTGACGCACGATGTGATCGGTATGGCTAAAAGTGTCTGATATCAGTTTGAAATTGACATTAACTTTAGAAAACAACACAAGTGACATACAGAAAACTGATCAAATGCTTTAGGATTGTTTTTATACTTTATTAAAATGATCCAGGAGTCTTTTATAACGTTTACGAATCAACTACACCATAATCCAATGCATGGTCTGACCGGTATGACTAAAAGTGTCTAATATGAGTTTGAAATTAACATTAACTTTAGAAAACAACACAACTGACATACAGAAAACCGAGAAAATGCATTAGGATTGTTTTGATACTTTATTAAAATGATCCATGAGTCATTGTTGATGTGTACGAATCAACCACACCTCAATCCGATACACGGTGTGACTGGTATGAATAAAAGTGTCTGATATCAGTTTGAAATTGACATTGACTTTAGAAAACAACACAAGTGACATATTGATAACCAAGAAAACGCATTCGGATTATTTGGATACTTTAGGAAAATGATCCATGAGTCATTTTTGACATGTATGAATTGACCACACCCCAATCTGATGCATGGTGTGACCGGTTTGGCAAAAAGTGTATGATATTAGTTTGAAATTGACATTAACTTTAGAAAACAACACAACTGACACATGGAAAACTAAGAAAATGCGTTCAGATTGTTTTGATACACTATTACAATGATCCTTGATTCATTTGTGACTTTTATGAATCAACCTCACCTCAATCCGACTCACGGTGGGACCGATATGGCTAAAAGTGTCTGGTATCAGTTTGAAATTGACATTAACTTTAGAAAACAACACAAGTGACATACGGAAAAACAAGAAAACATGTTTGGATTGTTTTGATAATTTATTAAAAAAATCCATGAGTCATTTTTGACAAATAAAAATTGACCTCACCTCAATCTGATGCACGGTGTGACCGGTATAGATAAAAGTGTCTGATATCAGTTTGAAATTGACATTAACTTTAGAAAACAACACAAGTGACATACGGAAAACTGATCAAATGAATTAGGATTATTTTGATACTATAGGAAAATGATCCATGAGTCATTTTATGATGTGTAAGAATCAACAAAACCTCAATCTGATGCATGGTGTGACTGGTGTGGCTAAAAGTGTCTAATATCAGTTTCAAATTGATATAATCTTTAAAAAACAACATTACTGACATACGGAATACTGAGCATACATGTTCATATTGTTTTGATACTTTATGAAAATGATACATGAGTCATTTTTGATGTGTAAAAATCAACCACAAATCAATCCGACACACGGTGTAATCAGTATGGCTAAAAGTGTCTGATATCAGTTTGAAATTGAAATTAACTTTAAAAAACAACACAAGTGACATATGGAAAACCAAGAAAACGCATTAGTATTGTTTTGATACTTTAAGACAACAATACATGGGTCATTTTTGATGTGTATGAATCAACCTCACCTCAATACGACGCACGGTGTGACCAGTATGTCTAAAAGTGTCTGATATCAATTTGAAATTGACATTAACTTTAGAAAACAACACAAGTTACATACGGAAAACCGAGAAAACGCATTCGGATTATTTTCATACTTTTGTAAAAAGATCCATGAGTCATTTTGGACGTGTAAGAATAGACCACACCTCAATCCGACACACGGTGTGACCGGTATGGCTAAAAGTGTCTGATATCAGTTTGAAATTGACATTAACTTTAGAAAACAACACAAGTGACATACGACAAACCGAGAAAACGCATTCGGACTATTCTGATACTTTAGTAAAATGATCCATGGGTCATTTGTGACATGTTATAATCGACCACACCTCAATCTAATGAACGGTGTGATCAGTATGTCTAAAATTGTCTGATATCAGTTATAAATTGACATTAACTTTAGAAAATAACAAAAGTGACATACAAAAAATGGAGAAAACATGTTCTAATTGTTTTTATAATTTAATAAAACTATCCATGAGCCATTTTTTAGGTTTATGAATTGACTTCACCTCAATCCAACAGATGGTGTGACTGGTATGGCTAAAAGTGTCTTATATGAGTTTCAAATTGACATAAACTTTAGAAAACAACACTACTGACATACGGAATACTGAGAAAATGCATTCAGATTATTTTGATACTTTAGGAAAACTATACATGACTCATTTTTGATGTGTAAAAATTTACCACACCTCAATATAACGCAAGTTGTGATAGGTATGGCTAAAAGTGTTTGATATCAGTTTGAAATTGAAATTAACTTTAGAAAACAACACAACTGACATACGGGAAACCGAGAAAATGTGTTCAAATTATTTTGATACTTTAAGACAATGATATATGAGTCATTTTTGACATGTACTAATCAACCGCACCTCAATCTGACGCACAGTGTGACAGGTATGACTAAAAGTGTCTGATATCAGTTTGAAATATACATTAACTTTAGAAAACAACACAAGTGACATATGGAAAACTGAGAAAACGTCTTCGAATTGATTTTATACTTTAGTAAAATGATCAATGAGTCATTTGTGACATGTACAAATTGACTGCACCTCAATCCGATGCACGGTGTGACCAGTATGGATAAAAGTGTCTGATATCTGTTTCAAATTGACATAAACTTTAGAAAACAACAATACTGACATAAGGAATACCGAGAAAAAATGTTTGGATTGTTTTGATACTTTATGAAAATGATCCATGAGTCATTTATGACATTTAAGAATCAACTACACCTCAATCCGATGCACGGTGTGACCGGTATGGCTAAAAGTGTCTGAAATCAGTTTGAGATTGACATTAACTTTAGAAAACGACACAAGTGACATACGGAAAAACAAGAAAA
The DNA here is from genome assembly GCA_963277665.1 of Viscum album. Lineage (NCBI taxonomy): Eukaryota > Viridiplantae > Streptophyta > Magnoliopsida > Santalales > Viscaceae > Viscum > Viscum album. The sequence continues at coordinate 1,755,827,114 of OY728120.1, read as the reverse complement.
TGTGTTCGGATTGTTTTGATACTTTAAGAAAATGATCCATGAATAATGTTTCACGTGTAAAAATCAATTGCACCTCAATCTGATTCACGGTGTGACCAATATGGCTAAAAGTGTCTGATATCAGTTTGAAATTGACATTAACTTTAGAAAACAACAAAAGTGACATACGTAAAACTAAGAAAATGCATTCTGATTGTTTTGATACTTTATGAAAACTATACATGAGTCATTGTTGATGTTTACAAATTGACCGCACCTCAATCCGATGCACGGTGTGATCGGTATGGCTAAAAGTGTCTGATATCAGTTTGAAATTGACATTAACTTTAGAAAACAACAGAAGTGACATACAGAAAACTGAGAAAATGCTTTTGGACTGTTTTGATACTTTAGTAAAATGATCCATGAGTCTTTTGTGACCTTTACGAATCAAATTCACCATAATCATATGCACGGTGTAACAAGTATGACTAAAAGTGTCTAATTTGAGTTTGAAATTGACATTAACTTTAGAAAACAACACAAATGACACACAGAAAAATGAGAAAATTCATTAGGATTGTTTTGATAATTTATTAAAACGATCCATGAGTCATTTTTGATGTGTACTAATCAACCACACCACAATCTGATGCATGGTGTGACTGGTATGACTAAAAGTGTCTGATATAAGTTTGAAATTGACATTAACTTTAGAAAACAACACAAGTGACATATTGATAACCAAGAAAATGCAATCATATTGTTTGGATACTTTAGGAAAAATGATCCATGAGTTATTTTTGACGTGTACGAATTGACCGCACCTCAATCTAATGCACGGTGTGACCGGTTTGGCTAAAAGTGTATGATATCAGTTTGAAATTGACATTAACTTTAAAAAACAACACAACTAACATACGGAAAACCGAGAAAATGCGTTCGAATTGTTTTGATACATTATTACAACGATCCTTGATTCATTTTTGACTTTTATGAATTAACCTCACCTTAATCCGACTCACGGTGTGACCGGTATGGCTAAGAGTGTCTGATATCAGTTTGAAATTGACATTAACATTAGAAAACAACACAAGTGACATACGGAAAAACAAGAAAATGTGTTTGGATTGTTTTGATACTTTATTAAAAAGATCCATGAGTCATTTTTGACATGTAAAAATTGACTTCACCTCAATCTGACGCATGTTGTGACCGGTATGGCTAAAAGTGTCTGATAACAGTTTGAAATTGACATTAACTTTAGAAAACAACACAAGTGACATACAGAAAACTGAGAAAATTCATTAGGATTGTTTTGATACTTTAGTAAAATGATCCATGGGTCATTTTTGATGTTTACGAATCAACCAAACCTCAATCCGATGCACGGTGTGACCGGTGTGGTTAAAAGTGTCTAATATCAGTTTCAAATTGACATAAACTTTTGAAAACAACATTACTGACATACGGAATACTGATAATACGTGTTCATATTGTTTGGATACTTTATAAAAACGATACATGAGTCATTTGTGACATGTACAAATCAACCGCACCTCAATCCGACACACGGTGTGATCGGTATGGCTAAAAGTGTCTGATATCAGTTTGAAATTGACATTAACTTTAGAAAACAACACAAGTGACATATGGAAAACCAAGAAAATGCATTCGGATTGTTTTGACACATTAATACAACAATACATGAGTCATTTTCATCATGTATGAATCAACCTCACCTCAATCCGACGCACGGTGTGATCGGTATGACTAAAAGTGTCTGATATCAGTTTGAAATTGACATTAACTTTAGAAAACAACACAAGTGACATACGGAAATCCAAGAAAACGCATTCGGATTATTTTGATACTTTCGGAAAATAATCCATGAGTCATTTTGGAGATGTAAAAATTGACCTCACCTCAATCCAATGCATGGTGTGACCGGTATGGCTAAAAGTGTCTGATATCAGTTTGAAATTGACATTAACTTTAGAAAACAACACAAGTGACATACGGAAAACTGAGAAAACGCTTTCGGATTGTTTTGATACTTTAGGAAAATGATACATGAGTCATTTGTGACGTGTATGAATTAACCGCACCTTAATCCGACACACAGTGTGACCGAAATGGCTAAAAGTTTTTTATATCAGTTTGAAATTGACATTAACTTCAGAAAACAACACAAGTGACATACAGAAAACTGAGAAAATGCATTCGGATTGTTTTGATACTTTAGTACAACGATCCATGAGTCATTTTTGATGTGTAAAAATTTACCTCACCTCAATCCAACACACGGTGTGACCAGTATGGATAAAACCGGATGATATCAGTTTGAAATTGACATTAACTTTAGAAAACAACACAAGTGACATATGGAAAACCGAGCAAACACATTCGGATTGTTTTGATACTTTAGGAAAATGATCCATAGGTCATTTTTGATGTGTACGAATCGATCGTAACTCAATCTGATGCATGGTGTGACCAGTATGGGTAAAAGTGTCTGATATCAGTTTTAAATTGACATTAACTTTAGAAAACAACACAACTGACATACAGAAAACTGAGCAAACATGTTCAGATTGTTTTGATACTTTAGTAAAATGATCCATGAGTAATTTTTGACATGTAAAAATTGACCGAACCTCAATATGATGCACTTTTTGATTGGTAAATATTTTCATTAGATAAATAATCAGTATTTATTAAATCAGATAAATCATCCAAAAACATATTGATTTTACATTATTCCCTTTCATTGTTATTAGAATAAAAACATTTGAGTTTATCATTTCCATATTTTAGTTTCACATTTTCATATTATTGTATTATTTCATTATTGTATTACTAAGATAATATTTTTTTTCTTATATATGTGAATTTTTTTCCTTGAGTTCGGATGCTTTGTTCAAAAAAAATATCGTGGACGACAACTTTTGAGAGAGGATCACAGATATCAAAGGATGAAACATTAATGGTTATAACTGTTGTTGGATAATTGTAATTTAAACCATGTAAAACATTATTTGAAATGTATATAGCAGTGTATTTTTTTGTATTCATGATGTTAAGTAAATGTATATAGCATTGTTTGTCAAAATATTGTGTGCACTTTGTTGTCTTTCGGTTCTTGGTTCGTGTGCAGGTGCTATTTTGTGTAGGCATGCAGGTGTGCAGGCGTTGGTTGTGCAGGTGCAAGGGAAGGTGCCTTTATCATCTCTTTTTTAGAACTGATAAAGGAACCCCTTTATCATTTCTAGAAAAGAGTTGTTAATGTCGGCGTAGATAAAGGGGGGTCCCCTTTATCAGCGCTCCAAAAAGCACTGATAAAGGACCCACTTTTTCAGTGCTTTTTTAGGGCGGATAAAGGTGGCCTTTATCATCGCTTTTCGGAGCGCTGATAAAGGGAACCCCCCGCCCCTTTATCTACGCCGGCATTAACAGTGCTTTTCTAACGCTGTTAATGTCAGTTTTTAGCACTGATAAAGGGCCAAGTTTTAGTAGTGATTGTGAGGACGCAATTTATTTAAGGAGGGGATAATTTAACACCCCAATATTCTAAGGTACACTTCTTTTTTAAATAATTCAATTGTGCGTGATGTACGCAACAATGAGTTCAAGCACACCACGGCCTATCAAACGAGCCATTTAAAAAGTGGTTATAAATAGTATTAACCAAATTTTGAATTTTATATCCCATATAATTTTAAAATTCATATTTTTTTTGTTTCTTATACCTAATGCGAGGACAAATTCAATTTTTCAAATAAAAGAAGTATTTTTCAAAAAATGTAATTTCTCCACCATTTAATGGAGAAACCTTTTTAAATCCAATATTTGACACTTTTATATATTAAATTTTATGAAATTAAATTCTTCTTTAGAAGTGGGATATAAAAATTTAGTTTGGATACATTTTTTGTACTTTTCTAATAACTTTCATAATTTGATGAATAGTGAAAAACACTATATTTTATTAAAAACAACTTTTTTAGTCAAAATAATTTATAGTGTTAAATTATAAATTTTAGTGGTTTTGAAGTATAATTAGATTATATTTTTATCATTTAATATAATTTAGGTAATTTTATGTAATTTCAAATTTAAATTGTACATAAACACATGTCAATATTTTTATATTTTTTACTTCTTAAAAACCCGCTTTTTGGTTTTGACTACGAGAATTAATTTTAAATTAATTACTTAAAATTATGTGTTTTTAATTTTGAAAAAATGGATTAAATATTTTTAATCCTAAGGTCCAAATTTTGTAAACAGGTACCATTTATTTTTTACATTATGAATAGTAACTTCAGTAATTATTTTTATTTACCATGGTTAAAGGGTAAATCATGTAACTAAGGGTAAAAATAATATTATAATAATATAAAACTACCCTAACACATGTTCTAATCCTATTTTATGATATATTTCTGACCATGGTAATACTTAGGATGATTTTAGGTCCCAGTGGGACTACTTGGGTGTGATGCTGACATATTATAAGAATTAATTTAAAGTAAATAAAATTATAACATAAACATATATCTTTTACTAAATCGATTTTAATATGGATTTATATAACTGATCAATATTTCTATAAATAGTAATTATAAATCTAAAAATATTTCATACATCATGGTATTTTATTAAAAAAATTAGACATTAGATAAATATATTTATTTATGACACAATTATGGTGTAGTGATTACCTCATTAATGAAAGATTCAAATAAATGAATTTATAAATATTAACATAAATTCACATTGAAAATTTGGATTCCCTAGATGAATATTCTAGATGAAATTGACATATTAGGGATGATTTATTGCCTTTGGTTCTAAGTAATCAAGTTGTTATAACTTTTACAAAAATCAATTACTAAATTGTGTCAAAATTGACATAAATGAGTTTTCAAAATAAATATTATTTCATTAAAAGATATCAGAATCCTAATAATCTAAATCTTGGAAAAATAACTTTTATAGTGATAAACATGTTATAAACGATCCACTTTAGGTTCTAATTTCATTTTATAGTAAAGATATTAACCAGTTTGTATAAAAATACAAGAGGACATGTTAAGAGTTTACTTATTTTACAAAGGGTTAAATCTAAAAGATAAGGATACTTTTATGACCTAAACATGTATAAAACCTACTAGTTGAGAGGGTTTTGACCCATACTAATCTTATACTCTATATAAATCAATTTTTATCTTATATAAACCAAAAAAAATTATAATAAATTAATAATTCAAGCTTTTCCTAAAGTGCCCCTCACCTATCTTATAAAAGGGAACCTCCCTTTCTCCTTAACTCACACCACTAAATTCTTTTGGTTCCTCCCAACCCTAAAAAAATATCCTCCCAAAATCACTCAATTAATCTTAGATGAAAAACTCTTCACAGAAATCCAACTTAAAGAGTCCTTTTGTACAAATCAAAAGGAGACTCCCGAAGAAGAGGTAATCATTTTATCCCTTCTTTCAAAGTTCATTTATTCTTCTACTACCTCTTAATAAGTTGTTACCATACTAAACTAATTAATCCAAAATATAATTTATGATGATATGTTGTTAATATTGTGGTAAAACCATATTCCTCTTTTTACCCATCCTATGAAAAACAATACCACCACGTGTGTGTATGTACGACGTACCGTCTCCACATCGTGCTGTAAATTGTTTTTCATGTACACTTTATTTCTATGGATATAAAAATGAATATAATGGATTTAAAAAATAAATATAACATGAAATTTTTTTCTTTAAAATTAATATTCCTTTCAATTATATATCATTTAACCATTAAATAAATGATATCGTCACTCGTGCATACGTACGGCTTACCGTCTCCACGACACGATGAGACTCATCTTCCATGTTCACCCTCCAAGAATGATTATAAAAATAAGTATTATTAATAATTATGAAATATATGACATAATAATTCTACTGGGATGATATATATATATATATATACATATATTTCCTTCACTTTCTTCCATACAGTACCAAAATGGAAACAATGTTCTTGCATACATACGACTTACCGTCTCCATGAATGGTGTATTCCATTTTATATATCTATATATTGTATATATTTATATTATGAGTATATATGATATATAAATAATATTATACATTATGGAAGTCAGTAAATCATGATCTAAGTAATATGATCAAGAATAACTATTCTAAACACGTATGATAAACAAAGTGATATTTCCTGAAAAGTTTCATTAACTTGGAATTGTTAATAAATAGGTAATATAAAGTCATAAAAGAATAATATATGATATAATAAATATTATTATGATTATTATATAAGTTTATAATATTATTAAAAACATTATACAATAGTTTTGGACACGTATGGAGATATCATATCTAAGTTAAGGGTTAATATCACAATCTCATTATTATTCGAGGTTGTTGATGTGTAAGTATATACTAGGAAATCTTTATTATCCATATACATTTTTTATAATAAAAAATTAAAAGTAATATTTTAAGGTTTTATGGAGGGGAATATTTAACTAGATATTCATTTTAAATGTTTTAAAGATTTATTTTTCTAAATCTATTTAATTAATGTCCATATTTTCAAAATGATTTTATGGATTTATTTATATGGACATGATTATATTAAAATGATAAATTATTTCCAAAGTTTCAAAGTGGTATGGGAAACTTTGATTCAAAAAATTATTTTAATTAATTCCTTTATAAATTTTCTGACTTTTAAATTATTTCAATAGAAAAATAGATATTTCTCTCAAAGGGTTTTATTGATCATTTTCAACTATTTCTACATCCTTTACTTGATATTATTCTTGATTGAGGTTAATTTATTATAATAAAATCTTCCATATTGTATTGAATGGGTTATTATATGTTTGAATGTGGATGTGATATTTTTATACCATTCATGGTTTATGGTTAAAGTATTGGCATTTCATATTCTAGTTTTAATACAAATGATTGTGTTATATTTCACCCTTTTCATATGAGGAATGCATTAGAGTTAGTAAGTGATGGTAAGGTCCCACTATGACCCCTTTATGCATAAATAGGTCTCATGATACAAACTAGTGTCCTGGCACAAGGCCTTGACAGAATATTTGTGAATGGTCTTGGCACAAGGCCTTGACATAATAGTTATTATGACTAGTGTTATGCATTTCCTCATTATGAAATTAGTTATTAAATGTGATTATTTGACTAGTATAATATCCATTTTCATGTTTATATGGTAACTTTTTATATATATTTTTCATATTATTTCCAATTTTAGGTTTAAATTTTATTTTTATTATACAGGTTTCCTTAAAATATTATAGCTTCTGCTGAATTATTTACCCTTACTGGGCATCTGAGCCCACCCCTTTCTTATGTTTTATTTTCCCATGACTCCAAGAAGTGTATTATGATTGATATCCAGGGTTAATATAGGGAAGTAATGGCTTTATCAAAGTATTATATATGTTTTATTTTATTTTAGAAAATTTAATGTTAAGTTCTTGTATGTAATCTATTTTCCAAGACATCTAAACTGATCAGTCCTTTGGGACATGATTCCTTGTAATCATGCCAATGTATTAAAATAATGCACTGGCTTCGATATTCTATGGTTTTGGAATTACATATATTGTTCTTTAGTAATGAAGTTTTTAAATATTATATACATGATACATTAAGCAGAAGATCACATAGGGGGGCTTTATGACTGAGCATCGAAAGGATGTTTTAGAAACGACATTGGGAAAGCCTAAACAATCGGGTCGTGTATGTGGATACCCAGAAGGTGTATCGGTAAGAAAAAGTGTTTGGTAATTTTGAATCTTTTTTGAAAGAGGACGTTTATAAAATAAAATTAGATGATTTGGAAGTTAATGTTAAGTATATGGGTGAGACAATGGATGATAGCAATAGATATTTGTTATAATATATGTTTGCAGACATGTAAAGATAATGTTAGACTATTATGACCACTCTTTCACCTTTTCCTATAGATATCACTCCTCCACCTACAACTGCAGATCTCACTCCTCCACAACCTACTTATCCTAATCCTACACCTCCTCCTCTATATATTCCCATTTATTATGAGTTTTGTGCTGAGGATCCCCATCATTATATTATTTCATATGAGATTAAATATTATATTGTTTATACCATTCATCATCAATTGATAGAGATTGAAACTATTATGGTCACTTTATAGGATATTATAGATATATTATAAAAAATACCAATTCTTGCATATGAGGTCAATACATTTGGACAAATTATCAACCATTTTTTTTACCATATGGAATTATTCAACAAATTATTATTTGTATATGTGTAAATTATATCATTTATTTTATATTGGAATTATATTTTTTAAGAAATTTAATGTTTATATATTTAACTATTTTTTACAGGGACAATTTAAAGGTAAATACATAATATATATACCACAATAAATACAGGTTGTTATGACTTCAGATACAACTTATTCTACTCTAGATAGATTGTTGATATATTAAAAAAATTGATGTTTATGAAATTAAAATGGAATATTAAATGTGTGGGAATGAAATGAATATGATTCTTTCAAAAAAATATCATAGAGATTGTAAATGGAGATGAGTTGGTCATCAACATGATGCAACTCTTTTCCAGGTAAGTCTATTATCATACAACTTTTGGTTATTTTAATTTATTTAAAATTTATACTTATGTTTGTTTTGTATTAGGTTTCATTATAAAATTTGTATACAGCACGATACCACATCATTATATGGATTTATGGACCAACAATTTATTTTCCCTATGGATATGATGATGACTAATGTATAAATAACAGCTTTTATTACTGAAAGACTTCAAAAGAATGAAATTATTCAGTGTTAGAGGATTCCTTATCTTCATGAGTATGAAACATATATCTCATAAAGTCTTATATCTATTAAAATAATAATCAATATCATTATATTTTTAAATTATTGGCTAATGGATTTTGTCGATTTTTTATCCAAGGGAGTAGAGGCTTTACTCACTATGCTCTATCAATGTTGAGGTGTGAGAAAATTTTCAAAATGTGTTGAACACATAAGTTTTAAAAATTATATACATTTATATATTATAATTAATTTAAATTTATTTCATACATATTATTTTCAAACATATTATGGAATTTTTAGGGATGCAATAATAAAGTAGAGCGCAAAGATCAGATATGTTAAAGAAAAGGTGATTTCTTATTTATAATTAAAACATTTTTACTATAAGTACTTAAAATTTTATTTTGAATTGAAAAAAAATTTATAAATAGATGTTCCATAAAATAGTTTTAAAGGAATTTAAATACTACTTTCTAAGATTTATGTTTGAAATAATTCCAACCGGGACACTTACAAAGTTCTATAAGTTTTGATTTTGTTATAAACATTTCCTTTAATTTTTCATTTATTTTATTAGAATACATCTTAAATTCTGTCTTTTCAAATTTTATCTTTTTGATGACCTCCAACATTAAAATGTAGAAGAGAGAACTCCCTTAAAAAGTAAATGGGTGAGTTTTTTCACAGGAATGATTGGGTTTTAGTTTATTTATTCTATACCTTGTAAAATTTTATGTTCAAAATATAAATTTGTGTGCTGTTATTGTGGATATTTTTCTATTTTTGATATGATGTTTTATTTTTTGGGATTATATTAATTGAATTTCACTTAAAAATTGGTTATTTACATTTTTATTTCATAATCGACGTGAAAAAAACAAAAAAGAAGCTTTATCACATCGGTTGTTATTAAAACCTAACATGATAAATAGTTTACCACATTAGTTTTTAATAAAATGGTGTGGTAAATGGTTTACCATGTCGTTTCTTCAATAACCAATGTAGAATTTAATTTTTGTTTGAATTTTTTTTCCATGTTGGTTATTTTATAATTGATAGGGTAAACCATTTATCACATCGGTTTTCTATAACAACGGACATTATAATCAATTTTCCATGTCTATTATTAAATAACCGATGACAAACAAATATCTTAAATATAAATTTCAGATTGATTTTTAACATCAATTTTTTGAAAACCCAATGTTAAAATAAAATATAATATACTTTATCATGTCTTTTATAGGAAAACCAACATGATAATGTCTTTATAACATCATTTTTTTAATCAAAATTATAAATTATTTATGTTGTCGGTTTTTCATACCCAATGTTATAAACCTCTCAATATTTAGTATTTATAATGTTGGTAATTTCTTACCTGCATTAAAAACAAATTTACAACATCTAAAAATATAAAGTTATGGGGTAACATACATTAAAAATCAAAAAAATGACATGATAAACCCTATTTTTCACTAGTGTTGTCATCTAGTTGGTTCCCCTCTAGGATCTATGTATCTCATCACATGTATTTTTAATCATCCCCATTTCCATCAATGACTAAGGGATCAAGAAAGTGCTTAAGGGTCAATTATGTCCATTGGCACTTTCATTCTATCCATAGGGGTCAAAAAATAATTTATTCAATTAAAATTGAGGCACATATACATGGGGAGATCTCATATCACATACTAAATTAGAAAAAGTATAAACTATAGGGAGATTGTTAAAGACCACCTACCTCATATGGAGTTATTCCCTTTAACTGAATCTTGATCACCATATCCTAAGCTCATCCAAGCCTTATCTACTCTTGTATCACCTCCCTTGCACCTATCTCAAGTTACAATATCCTAATTAATTAATTATAACAATATATAATTAATTATTAAACTTAATACAAATAGGCATAATTTTCTAAAAACTCACCTGGCGATATAATGGTACCAAATAAATGAGAAATAGAGTGTGTACCTCTACTGACATTCACCTTGACCAAATCCACTCCAAATTCCATATTTAAATTACCTAAATCAATGGTCAATTTAAACTCAATTTAACAAAAAACCATAGAAAATCCATATAGAAACATAATTCCAACCAAATAGTGAGAAACAACATGCAATCATCCTCCCAGAATAAACTATATCCATGCCAATAAAAATCCCCATCATCTCACCCAATTTACCACGATCTAGTGGAATTGGTTCCAAAACATAAATTGAGACCACACTAAATCATTGGTGATAAATGGGAAACCAAAAATATAGGGGAAAGAGGAATAGCATACCTTGATTATAAGGTAAATTCTATAAAAAAACACAATTTCATAGAGGAAAAATGAGACCAAAATCCAATTGTGGATGACCAGTAAATTTATATTATTCCTCTCATAAAAACCCATCATGATTTGTTTCACAGTGTAACACCCCCTCACACAGCTTTTTTATAGTGTGTCCAACATGGCTCAGGGTGTGACCACCCCAAGGAATAGGGGTGATCCCCTTACAAAAATCATCATGGTATAACCAATATGGGTCATCTCTTGATTCATATTTTTATGTGGGGTCTAAGTACTTAGACGTGGCCCCCTATCTTTCAAAATGTGACACCTAGTCACTCCCACCATGAAATTTCAACCACATCATGCCATAATGGTGTGAACTATGGGTCACGATGTGCTGATTTCCTACAGTAAAAACCATCATTGTGAGGGATTCACCCATAACTTGACACAATGCTCACCCAATCACCTGGACTTCCTGGTCCTCAATCCCCATCCAAAATCATCTCCTTGAGATATTCTAACCCTTAAAATTATGATCTAAATCGCAATTAAAAAACATTCCATGATCCTAAACCAAGAGTTAAAACTCCTATTGAATTTCATAATCAGTAAAGATGTGGGTTTTTGAACCTACTTACAATATAATTTATCATCACTAAGATGCCTCAGTGGTTATCTAACCATCAATCATAACCTACCACTATCATCAATTCACCACTAACTTTCCATATTCTATCCTCAAATAGCAAATGAGCTTCCACTATACAAATCAGAACATCAAGGAATGCTATTAATCAAAATCAAACCAACCTACTTGTAAAAATATGTAATAGCCTGATATTTTATGATATATTTATATCTAAATAAATATGATTCCTTAGATACCTTGCATTACATGCAACACCAAGTTTAAACGAACCGCAATACACTATTAAAAAAATTTGTAGTTATCTCTTAGTCATTAGATTGGAGGTTACGAATAGTACTTACTAAATTATGAAACATTATTTTTTATACATTTATAAAATTAATTCATTGGTTATCAATTAGTTATAAATGAAAATAAAATCATTTTAATGCAAAATAATTGTTTTTATGAAAACGGTTTTTATGCGTGAAATATGTTTTTTATATTAATAAATTAAATTAATATCTATTGATGAATTATTTAAAGGAATGTATATATTATATATTCAGAAAAATTGACAGTCATCTATGTTTTATTACTATGAATGTAATAATAATACATCCAATTTTGTGCTTAAAAATTCATTATTCTAAATGATTTATATTGCATTTTTCATTCCTATTTTAAAATAAATTAAGGCCATGTATAAAAATTGAATCTTGTAAAATTTATTCTATATTTGTAATTATAATAATTAAAGTTTAATATTTTCAACTTAATTCTTTTTCATTATGAATAGTATCCATGGTAAAAAAAATCCCCTCGGTAAGGGTAAAATAGTTCAAACTAGGTTAAAACTATGGGGAAATGATTTAAAATGTTTCTAAAACTATAATTTATCATATTTTATGAGTTATTATTGAAAAAATATATTTTTTAAGGATTTAAATAATATATTTTAGAACATTATTTTCAATCTTAGAACCCAGTCTTGACTTTTGTAAAGATAAGTTACATTTTATTCAAATTAAAAAAAATATTTTTGGGTCTTTGAATTTAATGGTATGGTTAGACAGTTTAATTCATTTTTTGATTCATAAAAAATTATAAAAAATTATTAAGTAACAAAAAAAATTAAATTAAACTAACTTTTTACTTTATTTTAATGTAAAATGATTTTTACTCTTAAATCGTGTATTTTATAAAAAATTGGTTTACATACGTTTTGTGTTCTTATATTGAAATTAATTTCTTACACCTATATAAATTGAATCTTATAAAATATATTGAAATTTTAGAATATAAATTTCCAAAAAAAATTAAATGTTCTCTTTTATTTTTTTCATTTAATGATGTTATCAAGGAGAAAACTTGAGTTGTATCGGATAATATTAAAATGGGTTTAAAGTGGTTTAACTAGAAAAGAAGGCTTAAATGTATCCATAACTTATCTAAATGTTTTTGGTTGAGTTTATTTAGACCCTATCACATATTATATTTGAATTTGGGGTGATTTTTTTCTAATTTACATGATTGTGATATATATATATATATAATGAAATCTTTTAAGTACTTCAAAGTGTGTCTTTTCTGTTACTTATAAAAGGGAACCTCATATCCTCCATTATTCACAAAGTCTTAGACTTATATATCAGAAAATATCTTTCATAATACCATACTATATTCCTTTCCCATGTCCTATAGCTTCTGTTATTTCCAAAATATCATCCTTTGAAGGCATAAGGTGTCATCCAAAGGAGGTTTCTCAATGAAGAGGTATAACTCTTAATCGGGTACTATCAATTTTATTTATTATTATTACTACTATAAACCTATGTAAAACATCCTAAAATAATTAATTAATTATATTAAATATAAATCATTATTATTATAATGATTTAAAAATCATTATCCACCTCTTTTCTATCCTATGGGAAAAGAAAACATTGCTTGTTTGTACATGTGAACTACCACCTCCACAAAGAAAAGAGTTTTATTTTTCATTACCACTTAACATTGATAGTTTTAATGATTTATTTATTTAATATATTTATATTTATGATTTTATTATATCTCTTAAAATTTTAGTTATTATTTAATTTCCTTTTTTTCATCCATTGAAAAGTAGAAACCTCACTTTTGTGTATGAACAGACTATCGTCTCCATGAAGTGATCTAATTCATTTTTCATCACAGATTTATATGAATAGTAATAAAATTTTATATAATGATTAAATATGAAACTAATTACATGATTAAAATTCTGTATATTGTGGAACCATTATCAATCTATAAGGACTGGGACTACTAAACTGAAACATTCATGAAAAATGATGTCGTTATCACCCAGAACAGTGATTTTAATAAAGCATTTTTAATAAACTAGTGATAATATTCTATATGTAAATAATAGATGTTATTATTTAAATTATTATAGTTATGAAATATATTTATAATAAATATATATTTATTATATTTTATTTTTGAATGCATATGAAGTAATATGATACTTGAGTTGAGGGACTTATGTTACAATCTCATTTCTTATTGGGATTGTCAATGCTAAATTTCCATTAATAGAAATTATATTATCATTTCCTTAAAATACCATATATTTTCTTATACTATGGTTATTAATGTAATTTTTAATTAATATTACCATTTTACTCTCCTTGGTACATAAAATTATCAATAATTTTGTTTAATAAAAGTGGACTTTATTTCCTCTTTGGTCAAGAATATTTTTCTCATATATCCGTGTTCTTTAAAAAATTTAAAATAATCATTTTTTACATTGATCCAATGATTATTTAAGGTCATTTTTAACCATGTTTTAATTTATATAAAAAAAATTCAAAAAGACACTTTCATTTTCTGAACAAGGTACTTATTGAAGGTGTGAAAGGGATCTTTGATTTTAACAATTACAACGTGAATAGAATTTCTCAACATCCTGATCACTCAATGATTTGAATATTCCATTATAAATTTTCATGTTTATTTTAAAATAAAGTGTTTTACATACTATTTTGGATATTTTTTCTTTTAAATAATTTATTTAAAAATGAAAATGTTATTTTTCTCAAGAAATGTTTCAGTGATCTTTTAAAGGTATTTTCATCTATGACAACATCTTTTGATGTTACTTATGATTAACTGGGGAAATGATACAATGATGCCATAATAATTTTTTTCTAGATGGTTATCGATTATGAAAATCAAATATTTATGAAACATGACTTCTTTTATATGAGTTAAGTATAATGAAATGATGAATGTTTTCATGACCTTGTGGTATACATGTGAATGGATATTATGATTCCACATTCCTATCTTATGAATCTTGAATGATGACCACTTCATTGATGCCACTATTTATCATGATTCTAGATATGAATTGATTATGAATTTTATGGTCTATGATTTTATGGGTATGAATTTTTTATGTTGAAAAAAATACACTTTATAATGTTATCATTCCATTATGATCATCTTATTCTATCTTATGATTATTATCTATCATGGTTATCATTAATGAGCATCTGAGCTCACCCTTTCTTTATTTTCCCTTCCCTGAGATTTAATGGAATTATTTAAGTATGATATATCTAGAAGGGTATTAATATGAAGATATGTGTGGGTGATATAGAATATATTTTAAAAAATAAGTTGATTATGTATCTTATATCTAAAGAAACTAAAACTTTATAGTCCTCAGGTGTCTATATTTATGATATGTATTAAATTTTCATCCAGAATGATGTAGTATTTAGGTTTGTTATTCTCAAATCACCTCAACATCCCCAATAAGAAGACAACACTTACCGCATCAATCTATCCCAAGACACCCAAGTTTCATGCACTGATTTATCCTTATGCCCATGCTTCTCGTCGCTATAAGAATCCACTCGTTAAATATATTTCTCAAACATAGTTCTACCCACTATAGAAATATCCTACTAAAATTCATTTTTTATGGTCCATAGACAAACCCATTATAGTTTCCACCTCACCAAATCCAATCTTGTGAAAAAACATTGATCAATCCTCCTATTGATTATCATTCTTGAAAATACTAGGTATCAGCCGCTGATACTCTATCACATCACCTGGTCACACTATATAAATTCCTAAAGGGATCATGAGAATATTTAAACAACTACACCAAATTCTAAAATTTACACTCAATTTACTTTTATGTTTGGATCACCAGCCACTCGTACAAGTTTTCATTGAATCAACCCAAGCATCATCACACCTCTGATCTGAATTATTCTTAGGTCAGATAAAATTACATCCTGATACCAATTCCAACATATGGAATACCTCAAATACAACATCCATGTCTCAAATATAGTACATAATTAGGAACTATAAAAAATAAGATCCGCCTATATAATGACATTCTAATGCTATCTCAATTATCCAATAACCACACTAGTATACAAAATAGCATTTATGTCAGTGGTTTAACATCATTTTTTAAATAACCAATTTCAAAAGGTTTTTTATATCTATTATTTATATAATAGACAATAGAAGCATCCTTGTTGGGATTTTTATATTTATTATTTAATAATCATCATAAAAATCCTTTTTTATGTCGGTTAAATTATAACCAATGTGAAAGATAAAATTTAAGATTCCAATAATGCAGATTTCCATTTTTTAACAACACGCCTTTGAAATTTTCAATTTCTGTCTAGAATTTATCATTTCATTGTTTAAATTTCCAATATAATTTATATGTTTTCATGCTCCACAAATTTTTATTTCACAATCAATTCTTTAGATCATCAGCATTATTCCACCGATTCAGCTCTTTCAATCTTCATCATCGTTCCACAAGTTCTTCTTTCAGTGATCTCATCATGGTATATATAATTATTTTTTAATGATTTAATTTTTTTTATAATTAGTTTTCTCAATTCATACACTAATTAATGGTTCATTTTTTCCTATAATTAAGAATCCTAATTTGGATCATGTTAAAACTAAAAATCTTCTATCATCATCAAAATTGCTTTCCAAGCCATAGCTTCAGATTCCTTAGGATATATTTCCTATAAATAAAGTTATATCAATGAAGACAATGAAAATATTGAAAATTAAGTCAAATATATAAGATTTATTCTAGATTTTCTCTAGTTCTTGTTCTTTTTTCCCATTTATCGATCTTTTATTTTCATTGAGTGGAGTATTTGTCATTGAAATTTTTTAAAAATATGTATATATTTTTTAAAATTAGTTATTATATAATTAATGTAAAAAATTCATATTTAATGTTAATTTTCTTTATATTGAATATTTAATGTCACCTTTTACATTAGTTATTGTATAACCTATGTAAAATGTATTTGAAATTACAATTTTAACATTATTTTTGGTATAACTGGTATAAAAAGTCCTTGAAATAATAATTTAAACATTGTTTATAATAATTGAAAATAAAAAAAATAAACTTTTACCTCACATAAAATCACATCACCTATAAAACTGATGTTAAAAATATAAAAATCTGATATACGACCCCTATTTTAATAATAGTTTCGAGCTCACCTCATCCATAACCCTACCAACATGAGGGTTATATAGTCATAACCAATAAGATCCTTCCCTCCACAGGAGTATCATTATTATCACCATAATAAATTGAAATTTTTGATCTTCCTAATCCACACTCTATTCCATTACCGTATGTAAGGAGTAGATGTTTTCATCCCACTCATACCTGAGCACAAACTCAAAACAACAATCACTACCTGTTCTAGGCTCACTGGTAATTTCATCATCCGTATCTAATGAAATATCATCCATAATAAAGATTACACCCTATAATGTCTAATGGTATACTTACTACCATATTTATTCCATTACACCATTCCTAAATCCCGACCTTAATAGGTTCTAATTTCACACACATGTCTCTTCTCACGATCCATTCCCACCCATTCTGTTAACCCCTAACACCATCTATCCATGATACCAACATACACTGCAGAGGTAACACCTCTTATTATCATCCAAAAACTCGTTCCATCATGATCACATAAGTTTTTTCAATCTTATAGGTTCTTTTATTTCACATAAACACTCACTAGTCCAAAAACTAAATGGGATCTTCATGTAACCAACATGTGATTTCCCTCACACATCTTGTATTTTCCCAAAAAGTCATGAAAACAATCACTCCTTTTTTTATGATAGATAAATCCTCTAAAGAGCCTTATCATGGGTTCTTAATAACTATCCACCTTGATTCAATCCAAATCTAGTAAGTTTTCACTCCCATACCACCCAATCATGTTATGGAATATCTCCTTTTTATTACATAACTTTTCATTACATGGTACAAATAGAGGATCTTTTAAAGTTTAGTTTCTTGGAAATAAGAAGAATAATACATGAAAACATAATATATTCTTATAATACACTTGAGAGTATTCTACATGGGTCCATACTAAGTTAAATTTACTACCTCTTATAACTTGGGGATATACATAAAAGTAAAGGGGTGAGCATGAGGCCTAGTAAGGGAATAAGTAAGTGAAACAGTTTACATGTGATCATAAGGAATATCTATAAAAAGATGATGAATATAATTATGGAATGAAAAATTGAACATGAGGAATATCATAATAAAAATAACATGAATCATAACATATATATTTGGATTCAACATCTGAATGAGAAATTCATAATCATATTGCCAAGGTTTATCACCAAGGTGTCATAAATGAAAATTACTAAGGTTATTCACCAAGGTATCATAAAAAAGTCGAATATAGAGACTAAATTATTTAACCAATAAATTTCAATGATATAATAACACACCATTAAAACTTATTAATTAATTTTCTCCTCATATATCATAACCAATATTTTCATAAATAACCTATCGAAAATAATGAACTGGTTTCTTATCAAAATCATGGTGTTTCAAAAGTCTTAAAGTCATTATCATTGGGTCATTTTTAACCCACGAAAAGGGAATGAAGGTTTATTGTTTGTTAATACCTAAATAAAATAAAGAATTATTACATATAGTTGAATACCACTATAAAATAAAGTGGTATGGGTATTCACAAAAAGAAAATAAAAGATAATTTTTTAAGTAGAGAGAGAAGTTTTGAGGAGTAAATTTGGCAGCATAACGGGTATAAAATGTGTTTTTAGAAAAGGGTAAACTGAGGGGGGACAAGGGTATCCCATTTAGAAAACATAATTTGGAAGAAAGGGTATCATAAAAATGGTAATCAATGAGATTAACCATAAAATTTAGAAAACATATAAAAAAGAGGTTCTTGAATTGAAGAGAAAAGAGGGATATTTCCCTTACCTAGAAGAGTTACTCTTAAATCTTGTGAAATGGAACCTTGGGGTCTTGAACTAACATTGTGGGGAATACTTGGGAGGAAAAACGACCAAATATTCATGAGTATAGATTGTGAGTGAAATTAAATGGATAAATGGATGGGTATTTATAAGAGATGTTGAGAATTTGTTTAATAGTTTCCAAATATAGTCCTTGGAAAACTACATTGTGGAAAAAGTAAAACCATTAACTTATCCATGATTATTTCCTATGGTTTTGGAAATTTGGTTCATATTTTATATTATTTTAATCAAAAAGAACCAATCATCATTTTATATTACTTATTTTTTCAAGTGAAAGTAAATTTTCTATAAGGTAATGTTTTTTAAAATCAAAGTTTCCATTTTAGACTTTGGAAAGTAATTTATAGGTTTGTAAATTGATTAAAATCTATTAGGATACATGATATTGATAAAATAACATGTTTTGATTCATGTATTGTTGTTAATTAATTATTAAATCATTATTAAATCATTATTAAATAATTATTGAGTCATTAAACATACTGAAAACCCAAAATTATATTTTTACTATTCATAGAAAAATAAAGTATTTTACCAAATTATCAAAAATTCACCCTAACCTAATTTCAACATGCTGATTTTAAAAATGATGTTTGTTTTATCAAAATAATTAACTAAATATTATAATTTTAACTTTTTAAAATAAAAAAAAACTTATTTGTTAAAAAAATAACGGGTTGTAAGGCATAGTCAAATTACTGACACACAAAAATTTCCTATGAAATACTAAAATTATTTTATCATTTATATTTAAAAAAGAGTGTTTTTAATATACTATTTCAATTAAATAAATTTTATTCAGAATTCCTAAGTTTATTATAAAAATTTTATCTTTTTATAAAGTAAATTTTTTTTTCTGAAAAATCAATTTATCAAATTCATCTCAATTAAACATATATTTTATTAAGTAAAACTATTCTTAAGATAAAATTTATTGAATGAAAATTTTATTTATACAAAGGAATTATACTTTAAGAAAGTATGACTAGGACATGTAACCCCTTATAACACTTTCATGTGGCCTAAGGGTAAGGTGTGGTGGTGGTAAATTCATGGGGTGGATCAGCTAACATAGACCGAGTTGTAATTTCCACCAACTCGAACTTATTGTATAGGTGATTTCATTATAGCTTCAATTATTAGAGTTCATATTGGTCTTGTTCAAGGTAGAACCCCAATAACACTACCTCCCTCGCAAGTTTTGACAAATGGGCTTTATATGGCATGAATATGCTGATTGAGGCCATAGATTCTCCTTTATGTCTTAATTACCCCTTTTCATTAATTATTATAAACACTAACTATAATGATAGAATTATTACTAATGTGAATAATTCCCAGTAGTCAAGTTATCCAATGGTTATATTGAACAACGGTCCAAAAAAAGTTGAATCTTGATGGTTACATTTCCCTTTGCACTCTATAAATACCACTTCATTATTACATTCGATATTAACTATAACTATGTTCTTATATATTGATTGGTTTACTAGAACTTTATTTCATTTCTGTAGTGTCGGTCGTGGGGGTGATGATTCTGGTATATTGGATTGATCCATGTTTTCCTGTTTTGGTGACTAAAATGTTTTGATCATTATTAAATAGATATAATTTTTTTTAATATAATATAACATACATTTTATCAGTAAAAAAATATCATTTGAAGAAACATGGGTCATTACATTCTTCCCTCTTAAGAAATCTCATCCTTGAAATTTCAATTCATTCTCTCATTTGAGAAATGGTGATGGTGTCTCTATCTCATTATCTTCTCTAATTCCCATGTAGCCTCTTCATATCTATGGTTTCTCTATAACACTTTGACAAGGTGGGTAGTCTTGTTCATATAACCTTGTATCTATGTTCCAATATCTCCACTAGATTATCCTCATAATAGAGGTCATGTTCTAGTTGTACCACCTCCAGATTCAGTACTTGTGAGTGGTCAGGTATATACTTCCTCAACAGAGATACATGGAATAAATTATGAACTTAAGCTAGACTTATTGAAAGTGAAATATGATAGGTCACTCCTCTTATGGGATCTAGTATTTCACAGGGGATAATGTACCTAGGTATAATCATCCCTTTACTCCCAAAATGCATGACTCTCTTCCATGATGATATTTAAAGGAAAACTTTGTCACCAACTTCAAACCCCAAGTCCCATCTATGGTTGTCATCATATCTCTTCTGCCAAATTTGAGCAGCCATTATGTGTTTTTGGATATAATGAACCTTTTCTGTTATCTCTCACATAATATCAAACCCAAGTAGATTTATCTCACAAACTTTATCCCAACAAGTAGGAGTTCAACATTGCTTCCCATATAGATCTTCATATGGTTCCATTTTAATACTTGAGTTAAATATATTATTGTGTGAGAACTCAACTAATGGGAGATGTTAATCTCATCCACCTTTAAATTCCATTAATAATGTTCTTGGCATGTCCACGAGTGTATGAATAGTCCTTTCAGATTGTACATCTGTTTGGGGGTGATAGGTCTTGCTGAAATTAAATTGAATAATCAGATCACGTTGAAGAATTATCCAAAATTTAGATGTGAACCTTTTATCACAAGTGTAAATGATAGAAAGTGGAACACCATGAAGCCTCACCACTTCCATTACATATATCTTGGAGATTGTTTCAAGAGACAAATCTTCTAGAATAGTTATAAAATGGGCAGTCTTGGTGAGTTAGTCCACTATAACGGATATAGCATTATTTCCCTTGGATGTTCATGGGACACTAGGGAAAAGTCCATAGTGATATTATCCCACTTCCATGTTTTTCTGGGTAGTGATTGCAATACCCTTTTAGGAATTTTTCTATTTTCGATCACTTTCTGACATACCATGAACCTTGTAGTGTATTCATCAATATCCCTTTTCATATTATCCCACTAATAATGATCATGAAAGTTCATATACATTTTATTGATTCCAAAGTGTATAAAGAATGTAGAGATATGAGATTCATTCATCAGTTCTTTCTTTATATTTGGGATAGATAGAAAATATAGCCTTGTATGAAATCTTAGTACAACTTAATGATCAATATTGAACTCAGGAAACTTCCCATTCTTCACATACTCTATATTATTTTGTAACAAAGGTTATTCTATTTGATATTTCCTTATATTCTCTAGTAATTATGGTTGATAAATCTTTTGGGACATGATTTATGATGTCCCTTCCCTCATGATTCCCATATTTAACCTTACTAGGTCCTTGATCAATGGATCTCCTTAAATACTAGTCTTTGAAACCAAAATAGGGTCTTTTCTACTTAATGCATCAATGATTTTGTTTACTCTTCTAGGGTGATAATGAATTGAACATACGTAGTCTTTAAGAAGTTCCTACCATATCCTTTATCTCATATTCAATTCCTTCTGTGCGAATATATACTAAAAAATTTAGCGGTCTGTGTATATGTCACATTTCTCACCATTAATATAGTTCTTCAATATCTTCAGAGAAAAAATAACTACAGCTAGCTCTAAGTACTATGTAGGATAATACTACTTATGTGGCTTTAACTGTTGAGTTTCATAAGCAATCACCTTGTCATTTTTCATAAGGAAACACCCAATCCCTTTCAAAGATTCATCTCTAAAAATAATTAATACTTCTCTGACATATATTATATTTAACATAGGTGAAGTAACCAATCTCTTATTCAGCTCTTAGAAACTTTATTCATGCTCCTTTATCCAAATGAACTTATCACCATTTTGAGTTAACTTGGTTAATGGATTATAAAGCTATGATTTTTTTTCACAAACCTCCTATAATATCCTACTAAACCTAGGAAAATATGATTCTTAGACAGTGTTGTGTGATGATTCCACTCCTCAAAAAAAATTTCTAGATAGGTTCAATTGAGATTCCTTCATTGGTTACAATTTTCCCTAAGAAATCAAGTTGTTGTAACCAGAATTCACATTTTCTGAATTTTTCAAATAGCCTCTCTTTCCTTAGAGTTTTTAGTATAACCCTAATATGATCCTTATACTCCTCACATATTTTGGAATATTTCTAAAAATCATCTACAAAAAAACCAAAAAATTATCAAGGTATTCCTTGAAGACTCTATTCATAAAATTCATAAATATATCCGGAGAATTAGTTGAGATGAAGGGTATAACAAAAAAATCATAATGACCATATCTTTTTTCGAATGTAATATTTGAGATATCTTCATTCATCACCCTCAATTGATGATACCCAGATCAGAGTTCAATCTTGGAGAATAATTGAGCCCCATGAATCTGGTCAAATAAATCATCAATCCTTGAGAGAGGGTACTTGTTCTTCACTGTGATCCTGTTAATTTCTCTATAATCAATGCATAGATACATTGATCCATCCTTATTCTTTACAAAGATAATGTGTTCTCTCTAAAGAGTCACACTTGGTCAGATAAATACCTTCTACAAAATAACATGACATTATTTCTTTAATTACTCTAGATCCACATTTTTCAATCTATACGAGGTCTTTGATATCAGTTTGGATCCTTGTATGTGTTCAATGGAGAACTCTAACTATATTTATGGGTTAGGTCCTAGTAACTACTCAGAAAATAATTCAATGTATTCCTAAACAATGGGGATATTTTCTATTCGTATACTTTTATTTGCTTCTTCCTATTTACTGATCATCTCCATAAAGAAGGATACTGAAGATGCTTTTAGACAAATCTTATGTCAGGATATCTCTCCTTTGTAAATACTTATAGGTTTTCCATTCATGACTATTGAGATTTACTTAATTCTTAATTTGATTATAGCATTATAATTTTAGATCAATTCCATTCCTATTATAGATTTTAATTCTATAATGGGAATTACTACTCAGTTTTTGATTCTATTGTGCTCACCAAAGTTAATGCTAAAGTTTCTGTACATTTTTGATTCTTGGATAATCCCTCAAAGAGTCTTGACTAATAATATACCTCTATAATATCATGGATTGATTCTATATTCTTTGAAAACATGGAGGATATAAATGAATGTGTAGAACTAGAATCAAACAAAGTACTTTCTATCTTTGAGAGAACAATGAGATTACCTTCCACCACATCTTTTAGAGCCTCTACTTCAGACATCATGATAGAAAATTCATAACCAATATCCTTTGGACTATAATGAGGTTGATAGTGATTCCCTTACATTATCATCTAATTTGGAATGTGATTATAAATGTTCTCAAGATTTCTACACTTGAATAATTAAACATCAAGCTGGGCCTACACCATCTACCATGTTTTATTGTTGTTGAGAAGTTGAGGCTTCACCACACCATGACAGTTCTGAGAAAAATGGCCATCCTTTTCACATTGGTAACATTTTATACTCCCAATAAATCAGTTCCCTGAATTCCTCATCCTATATTTTTTTCACATGGGATGTTTCACTTGCTTCCCTCCTCTTCCATGATCAAAGTTCCTCCCTGATTTTGGATCCATATATCTCTTATTTTCTTTCAGAATATGTGACCATTTTTCTTATCCAATTTTCAATTCAACCTTCATATCACTCCAAAATATCTCCTCATAGCTTTTATAGTCACGATTTTCTAGATTCCTTCACAGATGGGGTTTATTCCACTAAAGAATCTATCAACTTTTCCCTTAGGATCTATAACAAAGAAAGAGTTGTAATGAGATTCTTTTAATGTTCATCTCATAGATTCCCATGGATTAATTTTCATTATTAATCATATTGAATAATTCCTTATACATTTTCATTATCATCTAACGAGGATAATATTTATTGAAAAATATTCCCCTGAACTCTTCCCATTCCATTACATCAATATCTCTTCTTGGTTTTTTGTTTTTAATCATTTTCCACCACTGATCAGCTTCTCCTTCTAAGTAGTATACTACCTGGGTGACTTTCTCTTTTTTGTAACACTGGAGTCCAGAAAATATATTTTATATAGAGCATATCCATTTTTCATTAACCAATGGGTCAATATATCCACTAAAATAAGGTTTTCGTTGACGCATAAAGGACTGAATGGAAATTTTTTCTCTTCGAGGTGAACCTGGTCTCTCAGCATGATTCGAGTTATTATTCCTAACTCGAGTTCATTAATTCATCATTCTTAGGTAGCTTTCCCTTTTGGATTCTATTAGAGGTTCTTCAGCACATCATCTATTGTGCTCATCATTTATACAGTTCCTCATATTTCTCACCATTTTCTCAAATAAGAAATACTTATTGAGAAATGTGTTTATTTTAAAAATCTTATAATTCTAAAGGAATTTTATACCATAAAATATCATTCTTAAATATGTTATTATTTAACAATAATTACATCTTCTATATATCTATCAAAATTGTTTATAAAAATCTTCTGATTAACCAAACATATCCCCGAAGAGTTTCAAACCAAGAGTGTAGAAAGGCCCATTGTTGTACACTAGTACCCGATCGATTCTAGCTTAATGCAGTGCTTTCATGTGTTGCACCTAGATACATCTTTGCTATAGCCACATCCACTTGTTCATATCTAGATAGAGATTTCTTTTCTTGGAAACCACTTACTTAATACTTCACCAAAATACCAATTTGTTTTTATATATTGAAAATTTTCTCTAGGTTTCATAATATGGATTTATTTTTTTTAATTCCTAGAAGTGACTAAACTATACTTTGATACCAACTATGTAATCTCACCTTTTTTACATAACTTTTCATTATATGGTACAAACAGAGGATCATTTAAAGTTTAGTTTCTTAGAAATAAGTAATATAATACATGATAACTTAAAAACATTATTCTAATATAATTGAAAGGCTTCATCATGGGTTTATCCAAAGTTGTATCTATTGACTCTCAAAAACTAGGGATACACATCAAAGTAAAGGGGTGAGTATGAGGCCCAGTAAGGGAATAAGTAAGGGAAACAATTTATATGTAATCATGAGGCATATCTATAGAAACATCAGGAATATAATTACGGAATGATAAAGAGAACATGAGTAAAATCATAATAAAAATAAAATTAGTCACAAAATGTATATGTGGATAAAAAATTTAAATCATACATTCACAAGCATATCCCCGAGTTTTCTTAAATGAAAATTACTAAGGTTATTCCCTAAGGTATCATAAAAATGTGTCATCTCTAGAGATTAAATTCTTTACCCAATTAATTGGAGTGATATAAGAGTGAAACCTTCATATGTATTAATTAATGTGATCCATAAATATCATAATAAATAATTTCATAAATAAACTCTGGATAATAAATAATGGGTTTCTTATCAAAATCGCAACATTTTAAAAGTTCTTAAAGACATTATCATTATGTCATTTTTAACCCAAAGAAAGGAAATGTAGGTTAATGTATGTTACTCCCCGAATAAAGTAAATCATTTTACATCTAGGTGAATACCCCTATAAAAAAGGGTTTTTTTTACAAAAATAAAATAAAATATAATTTCTTAAGTAGAGAGAGAGATTTTGAGGAGTAAATTCGGCAGCATGATGGGTATAAAACATGGTTTTAGAAAAGGTTAAAATAAGAGGGTATAAGGGTAAACCATTGATAAAAAATAATTTTTTATTAAGGGTATGGTAAAAATGGTAATAAAATTGAGTAACCATAAAATTTAGAAGACATAAAAAAATATGTTCTTGAATTGAAGAGAAAATAAGGAATATTCCCTTACCTTGAAAAGTTACTCATAAATATTGAAGAACTGACACTTGGGGGATTGAGGAAACATTGGGGGGACTCCTTGGATGGAAAAAATACAATAACTTCATGGAGGAAGGATTGGTATGGAAATTAAATGGAGAAATGGGTGGGTATTTATAGAAAAAGTAGAGGGTTTGTTTATCAATTTCCAAATATATGCCTTTGAAATCTAGGTTGTGAGAAAAGAAAAATCATTGGCTTAAACATGGTTTTTCCCATGGTTTTAAAAATTTGGGTCATATATTAAGTTATTTTAATGCACAATAATTGATAATAATTTTATATTACTTATTTTTTCAAATGAAAATTAAATTTTCCACAAGGTAATGTTTTTTAAAATCAAAGTTTCCATTTTAGACTTTGGAAAGTAATTTATAGGTTCTGAAATTGATTAAAATATATTAAAATACTTCAAATTAATAAAATAAAATATTTTGATTATTGGATTGTGGTTAAATAATTATTATATCATTTTTACATAATTATGAAGTCATTCAACATACTGAAAACACAAAATTGAATTTTTACTATTCACTAAAAAACTAAAGTATTTTGGAAAATTATCATAAATTCACCCAAATATAATTTTGACATGATAATTTAAAAAATGATGATTATTTTATCATAATAATTTTATAAATATGAGAATCTTAACTGTTAAATATAAAAATCCATATTTATTTAAAAATAGCAGGTTATAAGGCATTGTCAAATTTCTGACACTTAAAAATTTCCAAGAAAATAATAAAATTATTTTATAATTTCTATTTAATTTTTTTTCAAATAATATTTAATTAAAATAAATATTATTCAAAATACCTTATTTTATTATAAAAAATTACATCTTTTCTTAAAAGTGAAATTTGTGTTTGAAAATCGATTTATCAAATTTTCCTTAATTAAACATATATTTTATTAATAAAAACTATTATTAAAATGTAATTTATAGAATAAAAATTTTATTTATAAAAGGTAATTACACTTTAAGAAACCAATTCTAGGAGATGTAACCCCTTATAACACCCACGTATGACCTAAGAGTAAGGTGTGCAATGGTGATAGATTCATGGGGTGCCTCAGTTAACATAAATAGAGTGGTAATTTCCATAAATAAGAAATTATCCTATAGTTGATTCCATTATAGACTCACATGTTGTAGATCAGATTGGGATTCATTAAGTGATAACCCTAGTGATGCTACCTCCTTTCCAAGTTCTGAAAAATGGGCTACAAACGGCATGACTCTACCAGTTCAGGTAACAACTTTTCTTTTCGGCATTAATTATCCTTTATCATTACTACATATAAAGAATAATTATAATGGTATAATTATTACTAATGGGTATAGTTCCCAATAGTTAAATTTCCGAATGGTAATATTTATCAACATTCCTAAAATAGTCGAATCCCAATGGTCATATTTCCCTTTATACTCCATAAATACCACTTTATTATTTCATTAAATTTTCACTGCAATTATTTTCTAATATTTTGATTGGTTTACTAAAATTGTGTTTTATTTATGTATTTTTTTCCATAGGGGGATGATTCTAATAGATTGGAGCGATCTAGATTTTACCATTTTAGTTATTATGGTTTTGATCATTATTTAATAGATATTTTTTATTGTGTTAAATATAATATAAAAAAAATGATCAGGAAACAAATATATTTTAAAACAGAACATGGTTTATTACACAAAAAACTCAAATTACACCCCCATGAGTCATGTCTCATCAAGCCTAGCCCACATGGCTAAAACACTGATCATTCATCCCACACATATCAATCTCATTTAACCACAATCATTTAAATGATTCCCTTCCAATAAGTTAGACGCATCTCAATAATTCCAAGGTTGGTCATAGAACCACCCATGACCCAGTTTTCATCCCAAAACCTCAAGTTTCTACCCATACTATACAAAACCTAGATCCAAATAACTAGGATCATGATCCTCAACCTGATCATAATCTGTACCCTAAATCAACAAGGATATACATCCAACAAATTCTACCCAAAAACAAAACTTTAATGCGAAAATCACTCTAAGTGATTTACATCATGGTTGCTTAAGGAATATCATATTTCTAAAATACATATCAAATATCACATGTTTTTTATTAACCTCAAATAAGAATCATCTACCCATGCTTCTCGTTTCAAAGGGAAATCACATTGCTTGTCTAACCCCTCTCTCAGGTTACCCTTACATATCACAACTCACCTCAAAAACATCACTAAACATCCTAATACCACATTATTACACTTGGTTCACTAATATAATAATCCATATCTCAACACCAATGGGCTCTCCCACCTAGCCTATACATCATGTATCACATTGGATACAGCTCATGTGGTAACACCTCTGATCCTATCTCAAATATCACAAGGCACCTCACATGTCAACACACCCACTCTAGGGTTATCACATTTAAACATCAAGCATCACATGTTGAATCACATCCCATCCGATGGAACCCATCCTCATTGGGCATATTCTTACCAGACTACCCCTCTCTAGGACCAAATCCCATCCATGTGCATATAATGACATCATCTTATGATGAATTGTATCAATAAAAACCATAATCATGTAGTTTATTTAAGTTGAGTTCCATCAAGAAGCTATGTACGAAAACACCATATAGTTTAATATTAAAATTTTAATTGTACATCAATTTATAATCATCAAGATCAAGGGTTTAATTATCAGGGAATTAAATTCCTATAAAATCCCACCAAGGTTCATTATATTTCCTTAGAACTGATGGAATATATATTTTTTGTGAAAACATCTTTCCACATGATCTAAATAACATCTCATTAAAATAAAAATATTTTATATCAACTATGTACAATTAAACCAACAAGGTATATGGGAAGACAAAGTATATGTTATTGTGAGACTTTAAAAAATTTAACCCTCGTGGTTAGTGAATCAATCACAAACAAGCACATGAATTTCATGTGAATCGTATATTCCAAAAATGATTCATGTACACATGACACTTTCTAATGGGACAAGGGACAAAATTATAAATAAAAAACCCAAATACACACATCATATTTGAATAAATATCTTGAATTTAACAGTAAAAATCAAGAATAACATTCCCATATCCTTGATTACCTACACATCCCATCAAAAAAGATGTTCATTAAACCCCAGTCTGAGGTCCATCACAAGCTCTAATACATCTATATTCTCTATAGGTTATGCATGTTATTATATGGCATGTGATATGTTATCTCTCCATATATGGTATATTAACCTTTAATTAGATAAATATTTTGTTGATTATTATAGATATAATAGAAATATCAAGGGCCAAGATGGTCCCTTTAGTACTGTCTTAAACCCATGGCCATTGAAAGTCAAGAAATTATTTAAAAATATATGTGATGAGATTTATGGACCTTGTAGGGGTATGAGAGGGATGAGAATAATTCTAGTGGGAAAAATATTGGTCCCTTAGTTCCATTAACGAGGGGTGAGAGATGGAATAAGAATGGTTGTCCTAGGGATATGTCATGTATATATCTTGAGATACTTTATAGCCAATGATCTCATTTATTAGAGAGTAGATATATTTTTCCTCCCCCGATGATACGTGAGTAACTTGGTGGGTATAATCTGGGTGAGATTATAGAGAATTTGGGTGCTAGAGGACTGACCTAGATAGAAATTGGGAGAGATATGGGATTATTTCCATATTAATAATGCGATATTAGTATGGTATTTTCTTTGAGACCATTCAGGCTAGTGTGAATTCATGATAGTAATGGGGGATCTTATTCCCTCTAAGTGGTGACATGGGTTTGAGAGAAGAGAGTGACATAAAGGATCCCACACAGGGTATCTAGACTATGTTTTGACCATATTATAGTGACCCATACTTTTCATACATATATATTACATCATATTTTATTAATATTAATTAAATAACATAAAAATCCATGCCATAACTATATAGGTGTAATTTTTTTTAGAAACATAGATACATAAGAAACTTGTACATAAGAGGAATACATTTCATCCCACTTTTTCCTTCATAACTATAACCCTTTAATATATATCTTACCTAAAACATTTAATCACAAACATGAGAAAGGAAACATAATAAAGGGTGAGCTCAGATGCTCAGTAAGGTTAAACAAGGGAGATATTAAGGATCATTTTAGTATAACTTGAAAATAAGGGTATGAAAACCTGATCTTAACATTTGAAAAAAATACCATGAAAATCATATATCTTAATCTTGATTCATGGAATAAATCATGGCAGTTCATAAGTCATGAATCACAAAGGAATAAAATAACATGATCTATGTGATCATAATATTGGCATAAGACATATATATTTGACATACACATAAGCATAGAAAATCATTTCCTTGGTATTCAAGTATCACTGCCAAAACTATCAATGTGGATTGGGTTTATTTCTCATTACATCATAGTATTCAAGGTTAACTCCCAAGACTATCATAGTGGGAAGACTCCCTTACTTAAATTGGTTCACTCACCATCTCAGTCCTATTTATCTCAAAAGATATTCATATTTACCCAATGTATTAGAGGTATATATACTTTATATTCCACCAATCACATCATAAAAATCATATATATGAGTTCCATAAGACCATAAAATATTCATCAAAATATAACCCATGAAAAGAAAATGTGTTTCATAAAAATTTCATTATATTATAACTTTTGGAAAAGAAGCAGGTTTCATATACATTTCAATAAGCATATCCCAGGGAAAGGAAATGGTTTTCATAAAATAATTTTCATCATAAATCATAAACCATCTAAATAAATAAAAATGATTCTATACTTAGATTATATATCCAGTAGAGAAAAAGTAAAATCAAATGATATTATCATAAATGAAGTTAATTTAAAATGTCACTTGGAATATTTCTTGAGGAAAATACTCTTTCCAATTTGAAATCACTTCCTTAGAATCCAAAAAAACCCAAATATTAAAGAAAATATTTTTTAAAAAAATAAACAAGGAAAATTTTAAATTAATACTCAGATAATTGAGTATTCATGATGGAGGTAAATTCGATTCATGTCCTATAAGTTAAAAAACATTCCTTTCAAAAAAAAATTGAAAATTGAACCCTATTCGGAAAATGATAAAAATATTCCTTTTAAAAAAAATTTTAAAAAATAAATCATGGATAAAAAATAACTTTATAAAATTATAATATAATATAAAAAACATTCTTGAAATCATTTTTATAAAATATTGATATGGAAGAAAAAAAATCAACCGAAAATAGAAATAAAGTCATTTTCCTTAAAACAAATATTTCAGTATATTGAGTACATAGAGTGATGAAAATTAAATAAAAACATGTATTATTAAGAAATAACCATATTAGAATTAATTTCATGAGTTTCCTGAGAGTTATATCATGAAATTTCATCATTGGAGACTTAATCATAAGCAATCCTATTAAATAATGAGATTGTAACATAAAACTCTTACCTTGAATTCCACATTCCTCAAAATCACTTTAACCACTAGTATAATAAATTAAAATTTATTATAACTCTATACCATATTAATTTAAATACTTATAATATCATATATTATCCACTTATGACATTTCAACATGCATTTATTAATAACTCCTTATTAAAATCATCGGTTCTAGGTGTTAAAAGTTTTTTTCAAGAGAATTTTTCTTTTATAGTTATGGTCCTTTTACTTTGATCATATTAAAATCATATAAATAATAATTATTATTATAAAAATAACATATGTGTTCATTATATATATATATATAGTCATCCATAAAAGTTATAGATATAAAAATGAATTACATAGTGCATGGAGACGGTAGACTATACATATGCATGAATGATATTTTCACTTTTCAATCGGTATAATGAAAGAAAAGTAAATAATAATTCACATTTATTGAATAATTTTTATGTAATATATATCTTATATATTTCTTAAATCTATCATTATTACCATCCAAGTAAAATGGAAATTCAAAACAAAACACATCTCTTCATGGAGGTGGTTATCCACACATACGCACGAGTAACATTATCATTGTCCAAAAGATTGGAAAGTAAAAAGGTAGATGTGATATTATAGTTAAAAATAATAATAATTTCATAAATATTATTATTAATATTAATCCTATCATAATACCCATCCATGTAAGATGGAGATGAAAAAATGAATTGTACCGCTATGTGGAGATGGTATGTTGTACTTACACACAAGTGATACTTTCACTTCCCATTTGATATAAAAGTGGGTGAATAAATTTGGTTTTATAATAATAATTATGTTTAGGTATATTTAAGATATTTAAATCAATAATTTAGGAATAATATAATATATTTATAAGAATTATAAGTAGAAACAAATTGAAAGTGGCTAGGTTGGGCGATTGTCACTTTTTTGATATACCCCTTTAGAAACCTTATTAAATACATTTAAAATGGTCTTTTAAGAATAAAAAACATTTAATTAGTGTATATTTAAGTTAATAAGTGTAATTTGTAGGTTTTGGTAGTTCTATAATGCTCAAATTGGTGTAAAGAAGAGAAATGATGGGTCTCTTTTTATATGGAAGGGAGAGGACACAGTTGGAATTTCTTCAAGGATTAAAATATAAGGAAGTCATTATCAAGACATACATTTCCAAATAGTCATTAATTTGAATAGAAATATGATAGTACCTAAATAAAATCATCCAATGAAATTTATATAGGTTTTTGTGTCATTTTAAACTTTATATTTTGGTTAAGCCTCTTGGTTAACAAATTTTTACCTTAACTACGGTAATGACTTTTTCAATATTAAAGGGTTATTATTTTACTTATAAGATGAAAATTGGAACATAAATGGATAAGGGATAACTTTTTTGAATACATATTATCTGCCTTATAATATTTTAATATTTTTATTATTTATAAATAATTTAATAAAATATTAGTCTTTTAAAATATCATTAACGTCAATTTTGACACTATTTAATTAATTTGACACTAAATACACCAAGACAAAGATTAAATTTGAATATATTCCTTTAAAAAAACCATAATATTGAAAATATATCTAGAAAATTCTTGGAAAAATTTAATTCATCCAAATTGTATTACTTTTAATATTTTTAAAATCATATATTTTAGATATCTATTAATTGAATAAAACCTATTTTCGTATTGCGTAAGAATTTAAGGTAAATATTAAACCATTAAAAACTAAACATAAATTACCATAATGAAAATCAAATCATTATTCTCATAATAACCATTTAAATTCATTCATCACTTGATTTTTCCCTATATGAACACACAAAATATTTTTAAAAGTAAGAGAGTGAAATTTCATATTTTTATTTGTTTTAAATATTATATAGGTAATTTTAATCTAAAAGTATCACTTAAACTATTAAATTTCACTAATAATTTTATAAGGACCTAATTATATCCATACGATAACAATTAAGATGAAAAATGGTTACCTTAACACTTAGTTTTAAACTGAGTTATCCTAATTTACCTTTTACCTATGTGATAAATGTTACCACGGTTACTATTGATAATACCTAAAAGTAAAAGGGAACTATTTTGAAATTTTTTAACACTTGATTCCAAATATAGAATCTATTTTTCAAAATTAAACATCTATAAGTAGTATAAATTCGTTTTAAAATAAGTGGACAAAACCTGAAAAAAAACCATTTTTTAGAAAAAAATACTTTTTTAATCATAAAACTAGATTTATTATTATCTCATGACTATAAAAAGTATTAGATGAATTTTAAAACACTTTATTGAATATTTAATATATAAATTTCCTTAAAATAATTCACCAAAAGTTATTGGATTAATTTATTAAGATAAAAACTCATTGTGTGCATAAAATAGTATTTTCGAAAAAATATCTCCTTTATTTTCATTTTTAATTAATTTGATAACTAATGAATTCATATTATACTTGTATATACCATAAATTTTTCAAAATTTATTTAGTCCTATTAATAACCATTAATTTAATGCCTAGGTTATAATGTTATACTATATTATGGTTCATTTAGCATCAGGGTTCTGTATATCATTAGCAATCGAAGAAATTATATTTAAAGAGAACTTTTTTCATAAAATATCAGGGTGTTACCTTATAGCCTTGTTAAAATTAATTTCACCCTAAAAATTAATCACTTCAATTCAAACAGTTGAGGATATCTTTGTTTCATTAAATCCTCTGGTTCCCTAGTAGATTCATTGAATTCTTGGTTCCTCCGATGAACTTTAACTAGATGAGTAGTCTTCTTCTATAGAACTTTAAGATCCAAGATTTATACTAATATTTATTCATAAAAACATCATTCTTTGGTGGTACAACCTATTATTTTAGTACATTTTAACTATAATGTATGTATTTCCTCAAGATATAAACATTGAACACATCCTAAACTTGAGAGAAGTTTGGTGGAAACATAAAGAGATAAGCCATCATCCCTAATCAATTAAGAATATCAAAGGGAAATATATACATCAGACTCATCTTTCTTTTATTTTTTAATCTCATATCCTTATTCCATTTAAAGATTCATAGAAATGCCTTCTCACCAAATTCAAACTCCAGATCCCATCAATGATTTTCATCATAATATTTTAGTCAACTCTGAGCTGCCTTGATATACTACTGAATAACTCTAACTTTCTCTATCATTTCCTCAGCTAGCTCAAGTACCAATAGTTTTATTTCTCCAACTTCATCCTAGAACATTATAGTTCTCCACTTACTTCAATAGTGGGATTTGTATGGATCTATATGAATGTTTTATTGAAATCTATTCTTGTATGAAACCTCAACTAGAGGAAGGTGTTGATCCCAAACAACATTAAAATCTATATATTAAGATCTCATCATATCCTCTTGGGTTTTAATTCTTATCTTTGAATAAACATCTATATGAGGATGATAAGAAGTACTTAAACTCAACTTAGTATCAATATCTTATTGAACACTTTTCCAAAACTTTTAGTTAAACCTTGGATCCCAATTAGATACAATAGAATTTGGTTTTCCATGAAACCTTACCACTTATTTAATATATATTCTAGAAAGATGATCAAGAGATAAATATTTATTGATAGTAATGAATTTTGTTGTCTTTATAAGGTGAGAAACCATAACCAAATGTAATTATGGCCTTTTGATGTTTTGGGGAGTGTGACAAAAAAATCCATAGAGATGTTTTCCCATATCCATTATAGTATGAGTAATGGTTGTAACATCCCATTAGACTTCTACATCTCATCCTTAACTTTAACTACTAGAAATAACACATATACCTACGGTTTTAAACTGTGGGTATAGACTATAAAACCGTGGGTATAGGTTATACCCATGGTTTTATGAACCGCGGGCTGCAGTGGCGTCGACATAGCCCTATACCCAAGGTTTTTACAAAATCGTAGGGATATCCAATCGAAATTTTGTTATACGTATGGTTTGTTTAAACTGTTGGTATATATCTATTCCCACGGTTTTCATAACCGTGGAAATAGATTTTCACATCCCAATAAAATACCCATGGTTCAATGAACCGTGGGTACAATTGATTGATGGAAAACTAAAATACTCGCGGTTCAATGAACCGTGGGTATAAATGATTCCTGGAAAACTCATATACCCATGGTTCCATGAACTGTGGGCGTAGATCCTTCTCCCAGACAAGTAGCTGCTACCCACAACCTCCCTCCTGCTTCCAGTGCGCACCCAGCTGCTGCTCCTGCTTCCAGTGCGCCCAGCTGCTGCTGTAGCCTCCCTCCTGCTTCCAGAGCACCCAGCTGCCCGTAGCCTTCCTGCTTCCTGCTTCCAGTGCACCCATTAAAATAAATCAGAATATAATATCAGTTGGAATTGATACCATGATGCATATTATCATGAATAAATAATTATTTAACAGCATTAACCACCTCATTATGAATAATTTCCCAACAAAACAGATTGAATTTATTGTAGAACCCATCAGGACATTAAATACAATCGATGTTATGATAAAAAAGTGCTACCTGAACCTCCTCTTTTAATTTACATGTAAATATATTCATCATGATACAATGAAAACTAATATCCTATGATTCCGGAACAATGTTTCTACACCTAGGGATCAAAATCAATCCATTCTTGAACATGAAGGGAAGGCCTCCACTCACTGTAAGTAGTGTCCTATAAAAAAACATGAAATAGAAAATAACTGGAATTTTTAAGAACACCATCCATTTTATAAGTTATCTAAATAGAAATTTCATCATTTCATGTAGTATAATGAAATATAGATAACAGACTTACATTTCCAATGCAACAAACTGCCTATTTTTATGAAGTATATCAGGAGTGGTCAGGAAAATATATATATTTTTGGAATTCTACAAATCCTGAACAGTTGAAGAGAAATCAGTGGAACTTTAGACCACTTAAAAAGTGATTTCAAACATCATCATAGTTTAATGAAATATAAACAAATATATTATCGACCTAACCAAAAACATTTAATGATAATTTGATCCATATAAGTAACATTATAATTGAATAACTGATTAAAACTATGAAACACTATAAACCAAAGATTAATGTTTGAAACAAAATCATAGAAATATGAAACACATACAATGATTAAAACAGACTAATAGTGAAGAATATATAAAAATAATGAATGGAAGTAGATATTGGTGAAATAAGCTGAATGGTAGTGAATATATTATGAAAATGATATGTGATACTGCTTATTAGGTAAATAATCAGCCATGGGTACTCAGGATTCTCTATGAAACCTGAACAATTGAATAGAAATCATAGGAACTTTAGACCACTTAAACAAAGATTTCAAACAACAACATAGTTAAGTAGGCCCTCCCCTCTAACCTCCCCTCCCCTCCCCTCCCCCCCTCCCCCCTGCCCAGCCCCTCCCCTCCCCTCCTCCTACTCAGCTTCTCCTCCCCCTTTCCCGGCACCTCCTCCTCCTCTTCCCCCTACCTAGCTCTTCCCCTCCCCTCCCCCTTGCCCAGCTTGTCCTCCCACCCCTTCCAAGAACTTCCCCCTCCCACCAGCCCCTCCCCCCTACCCAGCCCCATCCCCCACCAGCCCCTCCCCCTACCCATCCCCATCCCCCCTTCCTAGCCCCATCCCCCACCAGCCACATCCCCCCTGCCCAGCCCCATCCCCCACCAGCCCCTCCCCCTGGCCAACCCCATCCCCCCTGCCCAGCCCCATCCCCCACCAACCCCCTCCCCCCTTTCCAATTCTTCCCCTCTCATCCCCTCCCCCCTGCCCAGCCCCTCCCCTCCCCTCCCCTCCCCCCTAACCAGCTTCAACCATAATCGATTCCACCAGGCTATAGCGTACCCTACAACCAAACTTAAATAGTTAAAGCTTTATGTCATAATTTTTTCTTACAAGTATTGGAAATATATGATCATCCAACTATAAAATACAAATTTAAACTTTATATGGATTTCAATAACTGTAGTCTTCAATAAACTAAAACTGGTTTAGAAAATGTACAGATTACATGATACACGTGATTGACAAAAATCACAATAATCAGTAGATTTCATGACAGACATGTTAAACATGTTTGCAAAAAAATTACATATTTTGTGAGAAAATGTTAAAAAAATTGTCAGAAATGATAAAAATGTTAAGAATGTATAGCTTATAGATCGCAGAAATATTAAACGTGTTTTTCAATAAAATGTATAGATTTCAGATAGCAGAAATCCATGGTTAATTGATTTGTAATCAATAAAAACTACCTACCTACTCAAGAATTTTAAACATGTATGTCAAAAACCACACTAATCAGTAGAAATGTTAACCATTTTTAGATGATAGTAATGTTAAACATGTTTGTCAAAAAAATTATAGATTACAGATAGCAGAAATTACACTAATTAGAAGATTACATGAAAAACTTGTTTTTCATCAAAACAAATTTATGTACTGTAGGTTCTTAAGAAGATAGCACAAATACTAAAAATTTACATATTACATGATAAAGAGGTTTTTCAACAATGGTTACCAGAGAAGGTGTTAGTTCCATCTTTGTGGTTCATTGTCATGATAAAACAGATAGCAAAAATTGAAATATTTATGACAATGCAAATATTTAAATGTACGCACTCCTGTAACTATAGACAATTACGATATGGAAAGAACAGTTTGTTTGAAAGACTTAGAGTACACTTTCTATATTGAATTAATACACATGTGTTTATGTTAATGGAATTAAATTAGTAGTCATTAAATATAACTATTGAATACCGGAGCAGTGGACATATTCAAGGTTGTAGTATCAAATCGTGTGCCAATGCTTGAAGTACCTGGAGAAGACCTAATATTTCGATTCTCCAATCATGAATTGTTAAAATTAACATAACAGTAATAAAAATTTCAATTGTTAATAAAAAAATTAAATACCAAAGAAAGTTTACCTGGATATATTTGATGCAACTACTTATGAAGATGCATTGCTTTGATCTCCCTGTTCAATAATGAGAAAAAATTTAGTATTTTGTGTAATTTGTTTTCTAATATATATATAAATATTTATACACTCCTACCTACCTGAATGTCTTCAAATCATTCAGTAAATATGCTGATGTAGTTGTCATTATTGTTGATGAAAATTACTTTGTAGCTCTTTTGTTCGAAAGAAGCATTCAGATTCACGTCACAGAAGATGAGTTTAAGTTCATATAGTAAACCACATCTTGATGTGGTGATGCTCTCCAACAATTGTAAAATGATACACACTAAATTAAATGTCCATTAAACTTCGATGTAGCCTACTCCTGCATTGAAAAATAATTAAACAAAAGTACTATAAATATAAATAGATGATATTACAGGCATATTAAAAAATAATAATTTTTAAAACTAGTAGAATCTTAATGAGATCCCAAAAAGGAAACAGTACAACTAATTAAAAAGGAAGAAGAAACATAAAAAAATCAATAATTCAAAGATACTTTGACCCCTAACTTGAATAGTATGCATTGTGACCAGAAAACGGAAATCTATAGTAGTTGTTTCAAGGATGCTCATACTTCAGAAACATGAAATTTTGATTTCCAGGCTTTACAAAATCCGTCAATTCCTCAATGGACGTGATTTTTTTTCAGAATGTAGTTCAATAAAAACGATGCATATAATAGATATGCCCATTCAAAAAAAGTATTTCTAGGTATGAATGTGATCATACAAAAAAAGGAGACCCAAGATTGGGGAGGCGAATGAAACCCTAGATTGGGGTTTTTGAAGGAGGTGAAGCCAAATTTAGCAGTTATTGTAGGCAGCGATGGAGGAGTATGTTATCATCGGTAATCCAGATGCGGAGATAGAGGATGGAGGTGAAGGAGGTGAAGGAGGTCAACAGCGAAGGAGTAGTAGAAGGTGAGCACGAAATAGTTAGAACCTAGATTGGGGAGATCGAGTGGAGAAGATAGTTTGGGGAGACCAAATGGAGAAGCATAGAAAACCTTCGATTGGGGAGAATGAAATAGGTGATGGTGGAGTATCAAGATGCAGCAAAAACCCTATTTTTTTTAGACTGACAAAGGTGTAGTCGGCGGACATCGGGAAAGGAAAATCGGGGGAGCAGCGCAAATAGAATATTGGGGGGACGAAATTCATGGAAGAGGCGCACTATCCAGACGTGGATCAGATGGAGAAGGAGGCATAGAAGCCGGAGGCTCTGAGGGTTGTTGCAGAGGCGTTGCACTTGGGAGAGCTTTGAGGAGACGATAACGTCCAGGAAGGGTGGGAGAAAGTGATGAAAACTGTGATTAGGAGCAGTGCGGGCTAGGGGGTAATCGGGAAGGGGAGCGAGAGAGGGGAATCGAGGAGGGTATCGAGAAACCTATAGGATTTGTAGAGGGGATAAAGAACGAGAAAGCGGGATAGGGGTTTCGGGGAGGGGTTTCAGGGAGGAGAGCGTGGGTCGAAGAAAATTCCCTAGTAGGGTATTGATAATGGGTTAGATTTTAGGGTATGGAGGAAGGAATAGAGAATTAATGGTGACGTGGATGCATGGTGAGGTGACCCATAAGCAAAGAGAAAGCCTACTTTAGTATAGATAATAGATACCCCCATAAATTCAAACGTTAACAATGTTGCATTGAACAATACACATTGATAAATCATGAGAGGCCAATCTATGAATATTAATTTCAGTCCTCTCTTCAGGTCACATAGAATCTTCCTCTATTTTACCCTTTTCATTTTATGTTTTCTCTCCCCTCCATAGGGATCCTAAATCATATATATTTGAAAAAATACCTCTATGAATAGGTTCCACTACAATATCCTAAAGTATACCACCTAAAGGAATATCCCTGGATCAAGAGATACTACAGTAATCCTATAATCTAGGTTAACTTCCCCCTTATTATCATTAACCACTATCTTTGTTTGACATTTTGGAGGCCTTCACGACATCAACATAGGATCTAGATTGTAGTCCTTAAAAAGTGGGTTAACAACCTCTTTACCAGAGGGGGAATTATCCAGGAAGGATTTACCCAACATCTAAGAAGATGACCACCCCCAATATGATTCTTTATTAGATGGAGATAAGATAGGGAATCCACTGGCACCTCTATGTCC
Source organism: Viscum album (assembly GCA_963277665.1). Lineage (NCBI taxonomy): Eukaryota > Viridiplantae > Streptophyta > Magnoliopsida > Santalales > Viscaceae > Viscum > Viscum album. Next base: position 1,755,785,520 of record OY728120.1, on the reverse strand, counting down.
CAATTGAAATATACAATAAGAAAAGGAAGATTCAAAACTATATTGATATGTATATGTGAGAATATATAGAATACAGATATCATACCTGAAACTATCTCAAGCAATACCTGATCATGTACTTGTCCATGTTATGTTTGGTTAATTCTATATCACAGCTGTTCTTGTATAGGGAGGCCTGCAAAAAAATTATCACACATCAAATTTCACCCTAGAAAACAAATGAACTCAAACTGAGTTGACATTCCAAAAAAATGTTATTTGTGATCGTTCAGGATTATTTGAATACAAGGGAGAGAGTTGGGGAGACTTCCCCATGGAAACCATATCCAATCTAATGGTCATTGCACTACTGTAGAAGAAAACAACGGACTTAATCAATTTGGGTGCCAATTCCCACATAAAAATTCCGATGACTAAAAATGAAATGTGATGCATGTGAAATTCTACACAAATAAAACAACAACATAAAAAAACAACCAGTTTAATAATGATTAAAATGTCATCAAAACTTCATACATTAATTTTACCCTCTTCAATGGACACGTCAATGTTTTTAGTGGAAGAACCCAACCCTTGTAAGGCACATTGCAATTCCATTGTCAATACTATTTGTAATGATGCTTGACCAGAAATCATAAATCAAAATAATGAAATAATAACAATATCATGTGTTCATTAATTAAAAGAGTAGACATATTAATTTTAATCTTGAAAATAAGATGATATCACAATTTTACCCTTTTCAATGCCATTGATGTTGGAAGATGAATCAGCATCACCTAAACTGGAGATTTCACCCATACATTGAAAACATTAAACAACCAAACATGAAACTGCATCATATTATGAAAATATGAGTCTGAGGTAAAATTGCATATTTGAGGATGTAGTTGAGTAAAAAGAAAACTTGTCATGATGTAAAAAATGGTGTGGTAAAACCATACCTTTAGCGATGGGGGATAAGTCGACACCGTGTCCAGCTCCTACCCTAGCCCATCCCCCTCCCCACATCCCCCTCCCCCTCCTTCCCCACTACCCAGCCCCTCCCCCTCCCTCCCCACTGCCAAGATCCTCCCCCTCCCCATCCCTCCCCATTTCCCAGCCCCCCTGCCCAGCCCCTCCTCCTCCCTCCCCACTGCCCAACCCCCCTACCTAGCCCCCCCTGCCCATCCCCCCCTTCCCAACCCCCCTGCCCAACCCCTCCCCCTCCCTCCCCACTAAACAGGCTTGTTCTTTTGTGTTTGGAGTCTTCCTAAAACACACAAAACCACAATAAAAAATTAGAGAAAGGAAAGCTGAAAACCGCAAACAACACATGAAACATCTAAATCAGTTAGTCAACTCTAAATATTCATATAACTGTCAGATCACATACCAATCAGTGCCTTTACGTTTAAAGCAAAAGATCAGAAGAAACTAAACCTTCTCAACGCCTTCAATAGATGATCTCTTATCCTTCAAAGTGGAGGACAAAATAATACTCGCCTAATGAACATCCTTTGCATGTAGAGTATATGAAAAAGAGATTAAGTGAATGCATCCCCCTCCCCTCCCAGCACTCCACTGCACCCCCCTCCAAACCTTCCCCTCCCACCCCCCCTCCCAACCCTCCACTACAGCCCCCCCATCCCAAGCCTCCCCTCCACTGCTAAGGCCAAGATTAGATGGTGAGATAATAATAAACACACCAAACCAGAAAAAAAATATATGGCATGTGAATATTACCCTAAATAATTGTCAAATAACACCCCTGATGAAAACATAATCCAAAATGCATTTCATTTCATAAAGAAATTCACATACAAGCAGTCCACCAATACAATAAAAAAATTAAAACTCCAACACAAGTCTCTCTGCTAAGTCAAAAATGGAGGGGATTAATATCCCCCCCATCACCATCATCATCATCCACATGTCCAACATCATCATTAGCAGCAACAACATCATTATCATTATCATCACCAGTAGCAACATCATCATCATCAACAGAAATCTCATCACCAACAATAGCATCAGCAACATCCTCGCCAGCTCTATCGCCACCACCGTCATCGCCAGTATGACCCTCATGGGAATCACCTGAGGCATTATGTAAAGAGCGCATTGATGCTATACATGAATGAAAAGTGGTATCAACCTATTTTGGTAGTGACTGACTCAAAACTGACATAGCTTTCATGAAATATTCATTCATTAAATTACTTTTTTCATGCTCCTCTAATACTATTTTCTTTTTCGCAGCTAATTCATCACGCGTACTTTCCAACTCATAGGCCTTAGAGGCTTTAGAGGATTATGATGATGACCAATACCTAGAGGGGACAATTTTTTTGCCTGGTCTACAATGGACTCTTCCTGGATGCTCCACACCTAACACCTGACTCAAATGATCATTTGGCCCTAAGTTGTCAGCTTCCTCATCCATGGCCTCCAAGGCAGACTGTTGAAATTATAAACATATTAAATTGTGATTTTTGTATAAATGTTTGAAATATAAATAAAAAAACTTACAATTTTATCTTGTGTTTTTGAATTAACTACAGTTCCATCTTTTCTATTCCTATTGAAGCAGAATACTTTGGCACGAGGTACATGACCTTCAATGCCCAATTAAGATTTCTGCATATGAGAAATGCACAAATTTGGATTACAACCATATATGATAAATGAAAAAAATTGGATTGAATGTACCAGCTGCTTCTCATGATTGGGCATTTTAGTGCGCCCCAATGTGTGCAGATATTTCATTTATCTTTGTTTTTTTTGTTTTTTGCTAGGACTTCCTAAGAAACAAAAAAAAATACAAGTAATAAGAATTAAATTTTATATAAAACCCATTAAAGATGGGTAGTACCTTATACTGTTCAGTCTTCCAATGTGCGATCATTTTTTGATATTGACTTTTTGGATAGTCAGGGTTTGTGGGCACACCCTCTAACTCAGTACCCACTCTGATCCTCCAACCAATATGTAACTCATACTTGTATGAACACCAATACTCTCCAAGATCACTCAACCTAGCATCTTTGGCTGCTTCACCGTTAGGAAAGTTAAATCGACTCTGCAACGAAAATGTTAAGTCATATAAATACATTACTAATATAAATATAAATTTATAAAATTTACATACCCATATCTACGCCCATGCCCTATCCTTGATGTCAGCACTGATATGTCTCCATGAGACCGGTTCCACCGGAATGATATCATGATATTTGGATAAAGTAGCCATAAAACTTCTACACTCCTTAGCATTTTTACCTACCATTTTATTTTGAGGATTGTAATCCACCATAATATGAGTTTCGCGATTCCAGGAATCCCGCATTCGAGTGCAACCATGTCGCCTACTAGAAGATCCCACTAAATAAAATAAGAGGTGAAAAGAGAAGATTTAAGTGAAAATAAAATAGGGAAAAAGTAAAATTCTATAATTTGAAACATTTATAACAAAAAAACCTGTTGTAGGCTCCTGAATAGGCTGTGAGGCATCCGTGGACTGTGTTGGATCAACATCCTCCGAAGGAAGTATCTGTTCCACAGCATGCTCCAGCTGATCTTCATGAACAGGAGTGGAAACTGAAGGAACAGACTCAATATGTGTAGGATGGATAGTAGGAAAAGGAGGTGGCATAGACATGTCAGAATATGCATAGTAGGTCTGGGGATACATGAATGGATATGGAAATTTTTCAGGTGAGAACATCGGTCGAGTCGGCGTGGACATGGAATGGGAAAAAAGGGGAAAATGGGATGATGATGGCAGCATGTATGGGAACATCCCAGGGGATAAAGCGGAGGGCGGACATGTGTGGTAGATGGGATGTCCACTGATGGGTCAGTGTGGGGAGTGGTAAGACGGGAGCTCCACCTAGGTCTAAGAGGATCCCTGCTCGGTCCCATACTAGAAAGAGGAATCTCTGGAGTTATATATCCCTAAAATAAATTTGATCAAAAATATGAACTTCATATTATATGTAATGCAGAAGATAAATATTAGATTTATTATACTCACTGAAGACAACTCACGTTCGCGTCTAATGGGGTCAACATCAAATAATCTTTTCTTGCGAGCTTCTGTAGTTTTCTTCATAATCTGCCTAAGAATGAAATAAATATTTTTTAGAAACAATTTTTACAAATAATACATACAACTTAGAAGCCAAAGAAGACAAAAAATGTCCTAACATCTTTCAGTAATGATAATTTACAAACAATTTATACAATTTTTTAAACCAAATTTTAAACCCTGTTTTCTGAATTGAAATAAATATAATTAAATGAAACGAAACAAAAAAAATACTAAAATAGACATATCATTCCAAAATAAAACTAAATTAAATTAATTACATTCATACCAACCTGAGAAACTCACGTCAAGGTAAACGGAATGAAATATGAATATATATGGTTTCTTTTATATATTACCTTCCACTACCTCAGGTTCAACATCATCTCTCACAATGGGACAATTTGTGTCATCAAATACAATATTTTGGCTAACACCGATGGGGGAGTCAATGGTGACAATTTCATCCCCAGCATCATGAAAAATATGTCTTGGGATTACTTCATTAATGACACTGTAATCAGGTTTCAGATGATCTTTCACATAAAACACTTGTTTTCCCATTGATACCAAAATGTATGGTTCATCGGTATACAGGAATTGACTCATGTCAATAACTCTAAATCCACAATCATCAATAAATGTACCATGTCGCGTCATTAAATTAAACCATTTAAATTTCATCATAGTGACTCGACCTTGAGAGTAGTAATCCAATAACAATATTTTCTCAACTAGTCTATAATAATACACATCTTCATATCGAGGTTGACTATCTGATGCACTGGCATAACAATCCGTTCTAGAAGTTAACTTAATTCCATCATGTTGTGTTCTCATTTTCATTTCTTTATCAGTTGTAACAAATTTATATCCATTGATTATTAAAGATTTGCAGTCACGAACCAAAGAATTGGGACCAAAAGCCAACGCTCTTAATTATTGATAAATGAAGTCACCAGGTAAACTCAATACCTGAAATACATATGAGTAATATAATTAAATATATATCTATATTTTAAGGTATATAATGTTATGGTCATACCTTTGATTTCAACCAAGCTGGGAACTCTTGGCTATGCATAGCCTCTCTCATTCTCAACGGAAAAGACCGATGAACTCTACTTATAATTTGTTTGTGTTCTCTACATAAAATGAAAATAAAAATATAAGGTATATGTGATATGATATCATATTAGATAACATATATATATTCAAATTACTTACTTGATATAGGCATCGAACAAACCAAAATTAAACAAGACTGTACGATGTTCCATATTCCACTCTTCAAAGCTCAATGTAACCAATGTATATGACCCGACAGTTCCACCTGTTTGGGGAAGAGATGAAAACGAGGGTTGAATTTCCTCATACTGCTCATCGTCATTTCTCATTGGTCGACTATTTATTGTCCTCATATCAGACAAATACATTGAACAAAAATCCATACATTCTTGGTCCAGATAACTCCTCACAATGGAACCTTCGGGATAATTCTTATTTCGGACATATGATTTCAAAGTGCACATATTTCATTCAGTGGGATACATCCACCAAAAAGCGACTGGTCCCCCGGGAATTGTCTCAATTGTAAGATGAACTATTAAATGCAACATGCAAGTGAAAAAGGATGGAGGAAAAAAAATTTCCAACTCACACAAAATTAACGGAGCCTCTTGCAACATTTTTATCAACAATGATTTGGATAACCTTTTAGCACAAAGGTCTCTAAGAAAATGACACAACTGAATCATTTCCACCCTTACATTATTGGATATAAAATTCCAAATTGCTATTGGAATCAATTCATGAAGAAGGATGTGATAATCATGAGTTTTTAGGGATTTCAATTTCAAATGTCTTCTGTTGACTCGTTTAGATATGTTGTTGGAATAGCCATCTGGAACCATGATATTCTCCAATATTTCCAGAAATTGATCTTTCTCTATTGGTGTCATCACATAAGAAGCACAGGGAACTTTCAATTTTTTTCACTGATACAAACAGGATGTAGTTCTGGTCAAATACCCCAATCCAATAAATCCCAACTAGATCAGAAGTTATCTTTAGTCTTCGCCTTAATATTCAAAATAATTACAAGAAACATTTCACATATATTTTTCTCAATATGAATTATTTCTAAATAATAATGTAACAAATTAGTAGACCAATATGGTAACACAAAAAAATACTTCTCCTTTTCCAATTGTAAGTGACTTCAGTATCAGCATTCTTCCTCTTTCGAGATTTCAACTGACCATTCCCAAATGAAAAGCTGAAATCTTTCATGTCATCAAGCACATCACTTCCTGACATACATTGAGGTGGTTCTTCAGTGTCAACATTATTATCAAACCTCTGAATATGATTCCTGTATTGATGATCCATTGGCAAGAATCGGTGATGCCCCATGAAACTAAAACTACAATGATATTTAAGCCTTCTCAATAATTTATTCTTCATACAAATGGGACATGATAGTTTTCCCTTCGTGCTCCACCCAGAAATCATAGCATAGGCATGGAAATCATTTATGGTTCATAGAATAGCAGCACACATCTGAAACGTATTCTTTGAAGAAGCATCAAATGTCTTCACACCTAAATCCCAAAGTTGTTTCAACTCTTTTATTAAAGGCTGAAAGTAGACATCTATATCATTACCAGGATCCAAAGGTCCAAATATCAGTATACTCAAGAAAGTGAAAGGTTTTTTCATACACATACACAGAGGAAGATTATAAACATGAATAAAAATCGGCCACGTGATATGAGCAGTAAGCATCTGACCAAACGGATTAAAACCATCACATGATAGGCCCAATATGACATTATGCACCTCAGCTGCCAAATAAGGATGTTGTGCATCCAATGTCCACCATGCTAATCCATCTGCAGGATGGAAAAACTAATCATTACCTTTAATTCTCTCAACATCATTCCATCTCATATTGACTGAGATTTCTGGAGACATGAATAGATTTTGAAGTCTGGGAATCAATGGAAAGTTCCACATGACTTTTTGTGGAACACGAGATGGTGTTCCATCTACATTTGTCTTCCATGGAGATGTACCACATTCATTACAGTCATTACGGTCAGCTATTTCCTCAAAATATAAACTGCAATATTTCAGACAAGCATGGACTTTATTAGTAGCAAATCCAAGCTGCTTAATTAACTTCCATGAGATGTAATTATTTGAGGGAATATCTGCACCATCAGGAAGAAATTCCTTCAAAAATGTAATAATATAATCAATGGCGGTATTAGAAATCCCATATATGGTTTTTCCAAGATATAACTGCATTAAAAATTCCAACTTGGTCATTTTAGTACATTCTTGATATACTGGAGTTCTGGAATCATCCAATAAATTTTTAACTCTCTCAACATCATCATCATCAACATTTTCCTCATGTGTACTGATATCATTGTCTTCTTGCACCGGCATGCTATCTCTCTCGGAATGATGCACATATGGAAACCGATCATATATCAAATTATCCATGTCACTTCGTTCATTTCATTTATGAATAGTCGAAGATTGACTCGTCTTTCCATGGTGAAACCAAACATTATAGTTATCTTGAAAACCAAATTTCGTTAAATAGTAACTAACTTCTTATCATCTTAACCATGGTCTCCCAGCACAATTATAGTAGGGACACTGTATACAACCTCCATATGACGCATTGTTAAATGAAAAATCTAAAAAAATCTCCAAATTACTTTGAAACTTGGTTGAAATCTGATCGGTACGATACATCCTTCTTCTATCCATTCTATAACAAGAAAAAAAAATTATCATTCAATCAACAATGTAAATCATATTTAAAAAATTAATTACAATCAATTTTATTATTAAATTAATCAAATCATATTAATAGCTAGAAAAACATATTTAATGACAAGATGAGTCCATGATTGAATAAGTAGGAAAAAAATAAAAAAGGTCTACCTTTAGATGTAAACTAAAGAAAAATGTTAAAAAACACACTCCCAAGTGGTCATTGATGGGGAATAAAAAAGAAAATTTCAATGTAAAATACTCCTTTATAGATATAGAGGCATTATACACATGGGAAGAAAATTTTATTTTAATAATATGAATTTATAATTTTATAGATTATTTGGTAGGGGTTATTTGATGGGGAAGAAAACATTCAATGAAAATAGAGTAGTTATAACTTTAATGTTTTAGAATTAATATTGAAAAAATGTTTCAAGATATCCTAAAAATTTTTGTACAACATGATGCTTACAAGATATACTTTTTTGGATTATATTGGAACTTTGGAATATTTGTTCATATGGAAAAGATATGTTTTTTAAAATAGACATCATGATATAATTGGGAGTATTGAGAATTAATGTTTCAGGGTTTCAACCCCTTTAAAAGAATAAAAGTTATAAATGTATTATAAATTTTATATAGAAATCACATAACATGTTTGATATTATTGAATAAGTCTATGGAAGGTGTGACCATCCTATTCATGATGAAAATGAATGCCTCATCAATATACCATCCTAAAAATATTTGAGTTTTAATACTCAAAATCATCAAAAGAAGAGTAGAAAAGTGAAGGAGAAAGATTTAGTTGTTGAAGTTTCACCCAAAATATCCAAAGGGGAAAGTCCACAGATCTTGGAAAGTGGATGTTCTGCTCACATGAGCTTTTTTGGTTTTGAAAATTCTCAAAACAAACCACGAGACCAATTTATGTATCTAAATGGGTGTATAGGCCATTATGCCTTGGGTTAGTCTATAAGGCTATCATCCCCTATCAACTATCTCAGGTCATACTACAATGTCATCATTCCCCACTTCCGGACTCCATTAATGCCTCAAGGCCTTCATTCCCTTCAATTTGCATTCAAGACCCCACCATATTCATCATGGATCACATCTCAAATTCTCCCCCTATATAAGATTAATGAATTCATGAAGGATCCACTTTTAACTTTCATACAAGATAGTATAAGTCTATTATCCATACACATATATATATACCCAAGTCATAGTAAGGAAACTTTTTATCTATATAGAGGCATAAGCATATCATTTTAAAAGAATTATCATGGTCTGTACACACACGCATGAGTATTTCATATCATACATTTTTATATAATTGTCATAACATGGTAAGAACTTCTTGCATTCAACATATTGAAGCCCAACATCAATGTTCACCACGTGAATCAATCTCACAAACCAAATATCCATGGAAGCATCCCCAAATCAATACATGATTATTCAAGGGTTATGATATATGATGAAGAAAATGTTTGGTTTGGGATCATTTTAGACCTATCCATCAAGATACTACAAAATTAAGAGATCTAGATGGATCTGAGAATGATCTAGAAAAACCATCTTTCCATATTTATTTTCCATGTAAATCTAGAAAGGATCACATTGGATATTATTGTAAATCCTAAACCTAGATAAGAAATCAGAGATCTATTTCCTTTACAAGGATAATAAATAATATCTAGCAATAATAAGAATAACAACAAACAAATGATAAATTATATTTAAATCTCAAGGACTTATATCTCTATATCAAATATAATTCCTCTCTGAAAATAATTAATTCACCATGAAGTCTCATTAGAGTCCCTTGGTTTGATTACCCTGAGTAATGAGGAATAATGACTGTCTTTATGGTGTTTTTGTGTCAAAATAATAATTTTAAAATGATTAAATTCTATGTAAATGGTTTGGTTGCTTGGCTTAAAAAATCATGCTCTAACCATGGGAAGTTCACTACCTATTCAAGTCACCTACATGGTTTGGATACATGGTTTTGTAAACCCTATGATAATCATGATGTTTATTCTCTTTAGAGTTACATAGTTACCATGGAATTGTATCCATGTTAGCTCTAAAAGTACCCCTAACATATATCACCCACTACTCCTCTCCAATAGGCTTCATAGTTACGTTGGGGGACTACACTATTCCCTCTAACCATTATCACCATTAAATTCTTCTAACCCCCCCCCCCAATCTCCCAAAATCTACCCAATACAACACCCAATAAATGTAATAACTCAAATAAACTCTTAACAAAGGCTAAAAATAAGGCATAATGCACCTAGAAAGTGAGTGGTTGTTCCAATATCCCCCTCTAATGACTTGTTGACCATAATATGTGTCTCTAGAGGTATAAATCTAACAAGTAGGTCTAGTAATAATAAACATATGATTCCTTATCCCATTTATCTTCTTTAATATGTATGTTCTTCCATAAAACCTTAACAAGAGGCTTCATCTTCCTTCATAGTTCCTTTATTCATCGATCAACAATCCATATTGGACCTTTCTCAAACGAATCATTTACCCCCAACACAACATTCTCAATATCTGTTACATTTGAAGGATAATTATTGAAATTTATAAGTAGGAATGCATGGGAAACATCATATATAATAGAAAACTGATGAATTTGATGATACCCAGAGGAGAGGGAGCCAAGAGGGGGGGAGCGAGGACGTTGCCCGAGCTGGGGGCAGCAGGAGAAGGCCGGGATGTTGAGGAAGAGGTGAAGTCTGGGAGGTCCAGGTCGAGAGCGGAGGCGGAGCCGGGACGCGGAGATGGGAGGTAGGGTTGAAGTGGGGGGAGCGCGGCGGAGCCGGGACGCGGAGCCCGGAGGCGGAGCCGGGAGGTAGGGTTGAAGTGGGGGAGCGTGGCGGAGCCGAGACGCGGAGATGGGAGGCGGAGCCGGGAGGTAGGGTTGAAGTGGGGGTAGCGCAGCGGAGCAGGGATGTGGAGCCAGAAGGCAGAGCCAGGAGGTAGGGCTGAAGTGGGGGGAGCGCGACGATGGGTTGAAGTGAGGGGAGCGAGATGGAGCCTGATAGTTAGGGGCTGAATACCCACGGTTTTAATAAAACCGTGGGTATAGACGGTTAAAAATCATCTATCCCCACGGTTCTTTAAACCATGGGGATAGATGCGTGGGGATAAACCCCATTTCCAATAGTGTTTATAACATACCAATAATGAAGAAACATCCTCTGAAATATCTCTCTTCATATTGTCCCACCTGAAATACTCCTTCATATTTCGATACATCTTTGTACTTACAAAATGAATATAGAATGATGAACTATGAGATTTATCCAATACATTCGTATTTAATTATATTATTTATGGGACACATTCACTATTACTCAACTTTGTAATTACATCAGAATCATGGTTAAACTCAAGAAAATTTCTCACATTATTTTTCATCTCCACGTCATCCTGTTGTGTCTATTTAATATTCACTTGGATAAATGGTTGAACACTCATTTGAGTAATTTTATATTTATCCCATTCCTTAAATATTTAATGATATAACTTTTAAATATATAAATATTGGGTCTTTTGTGATCCTCATCATAGATAAGCTAGCATGATCATTTCTGATCAAAGCATTGATCACCTTGTTCACTCTCCTAGGGTAGTAATGTATTGAGAAATCGTAATATTTAATAAACTTCAACCATATTATCTAGAAAATATTCATATATTTATGAGTTAATATATACTTTAAACATTTTTATCCATATATATATCACACCATTCTCCATAAAGATAATGCCTCCATATAATTAATTAAAAAAATACCATAGCAAACACCAAATCATGAGTTGGATAATTTTTTTCATGAAACTTCAATTGGATTGTGGCATAATATATCACCAAATAATTCTTCATGATGATTAATCCTAGTCCCATATTCAATACATCATTTTAGATCACAAACCCTTCTCTACTACAGAGTAACGTAAGCACAAGTGGAATGACTAACCTTATCTTCAATTCCTTTAAATTTTTTTTATATTTTTCTATCCAAAGGATCTAGGCTCCCTTCCAAGTTAATTTAGTGAGTGGATTATACAGTCATGATAAATTATCCACAAATCATCGATAATGTCCAACCAAACTAAGAATACTATGGATCTTAGTCATAGTGGTTGGACTGGTCCAACGTTTAATAACTTTTATCTTTGATGGATAGACCGATATACCCTCATTTGTGATTATATGACCCAAAAACGAAACTTTTCATAGCCAAAATTTTCACTATGTAAATTTTTCATACATATTCTCCTTACTCAGGGTTATAATTTCCATTCTCAAGTGATTTTCATGATCTTCCTTTCTTATTTAATATATAATAATATTATCTATAAAGGCTGCTACAAACTGATCGAGGTAATCTCTAAAGACTATATTCAGTAAATCCATAAATATGGTAGGGGAATTAGTAAGAACAAATGGAATAATTATAAATTCATAGTGTTCATACCTTTTATAAAATTCCATCTTGGTTATATCCTCCTTGACCCTCAATTGATGACATCTAGAATAAAGGTTAATCTCGGAAAAGTACTAAACTCTACATAGTTGATCAAACAAGCCATCAATATGGGGTGGAGGATACTTGTTATTGATTTTGATCTTGTCAAGTTCCTGATAAAAAATGCATCCATATTTCTTCTTAACAGACAAGAATAGGTGCACCCTAAGGTGACACATTGGCTGAATGAATTCCTTTTTAATATTCTCTTGGATTTTCTTCTTCAATTTCTTCAAATATACTGGGTTTATTCTATATGGAGTCCTTGAAATAGTTGTAGCATGGGTTATGAGTTTTATTTAAAGATCAACTTCACGATTTTGAGTAAGGACAGAAACCACTTCTATAAAAACACAAAAAAACTCTCATAAAATAGAAATATATTCATTATTCTTTTTCTCAACAACTATAGAGATAACCACCCCTTTTAAATATGAATCAAGACTCGTAAAATGTATGTAATTTCCATTGGATGTTTATATTTATCATCGCACCAATAGATGATCATATCTTGTTTTGGAATATCAAATGTGACTTCCCTTCCCCAGAAATTGATGTGGGATTTATGTAAAGAAATCTAATCCATTCCCAAAATAACATTTAATTCAACTAGAGGGAGAATAACGAGACTTGTAGGAATATAATTCACAAAAACTAAAAATAGAGAAGAATCATAGACTTGTGATGTTATCATCATACCATTAGTTGTGTTCATTACTAATTCAAGGTATAAACATTGAGGTGGTACTTTGATTCCCTTAGAATATTATTCAGATAAAAACAGTGGATTAATATTGAATCAAATAAGACATTAACAGTTCTAGATTAAGTTGGTAAGTATACCTTTTACCGCTTTATTATTTTTCTCCACATTGGTAATAATGATTGCATGATATTTCCATGTTTCAATGGGATAAAGAGGTTATTCTCATAGATCATAATCATTAACCTTTAGTTTTGAGCACTTGTTAGTGTAGGATTTGGTTACCTAGAACCAAATTCTCTATAATTTATGATAACCTATATTAATTATTTTGAATATTAATAAACTCATTATTACATCATGATTGTTCTTATGTGTAACATAGTATGTGATAATGTCTTAAGAGTTGTTGTCACACTAAGATGTTATAGTATCTCCATGCTATGATGAGAACCCATAATTGTCACAATTTTATTATTAAATATATGTTCTATATCTAGATGAAATCATTTTATGGACACAAATGATATAGGATATCAAGGGTTGATACTCATAAGACTTTGAGGAAACTTCTGATAGTGTACACCCTTGGTAATATCCATTGTAGGATATTATGAGAATGATACCCGCCAATAGGAAATCCATATTTATATATGAAATTGGATGATCCTATCTATCACTACTAAAAAATAGTCCTTTAACAGCACTAAAAATGGTCTTTATCAGTGCTAGAGAACCATTGACTACTGTATCGAGATTAAAAACCTGAGTCTTTTATCAGCGCTTATAGAAGCGTTAATAAAGGGGCATACTAAAATGTTTTGTAACAACACACTGCAGCACCAGTGCGGTGTTTATTTACAACAAAACACAGCCCCAAAAATACCATGAAATAAGAAAAATCAAGTATGAATATTTAATTTAAATGAATAGAAAACAATCTAGGATTTTTTCTTCAATTTTTGTGATGTGATATGAATTTTAAACTAAAATGATACTTATATATTGAAAAAATTAACTTTGACTCATATCGGTCACATGATTCATTGGATTGAGGTGACTCTAATTCTTACATGGCTCAAATGACTTATGGATCATTTTCCTAATGTATTAAAATATTATAAGTGTGTTTTCTCATTTTGTACTATGTCTCTTGTCTTTTTTACTAAAATTTCATTTTAGATTGAAAACACACACATTGACTCATATCAGTAACATAATATATCAGTTTGATGTGATACTGATTCCTACACATAAAAAACGACTTATGAATCATTTTACAAAATTATAAAGACTATCTGAGTACATTTTCTCATTTTTCTATGAGTGACACTTCTTGAACTAAAATGTTCATTTTAAAATGATAACGGACACATTAAGTCATACCAGACACATCGTTTATTGTATTTAGGTGGAAATGATTCCTAAACATAAAAATGACATGTTTATTTCTTTCATGATGTATAAAAACAATACAAATGTGTTTTCTCAGTTTTGAGTAGGTTAGTTTTCCTTTTTACTAAAATTGATGTCAATTTTAAATAAAAATATGTACTTGGAGTCATATCAGTCACATTGTGCATCGGATTGAGGTGAGGATAATTCTTACACATCTAAAATTACATATAGGTCATTTTCTTAAAGTATCAAAAAAATATAAATGTGTTTACTCAGTTTTGATTATGTCACTTGTGTTTTTTACTAAAATCTCATTTCAAACTCGAAACAAACACTTTGAATCATATTTTTTACATCATGTATCAGTTTGACATGAGAATAATTTATATGCATCACAAATGACTTATGAATCAATTTCCTAAATTATTAAGAAAATCTGAGCATGTCTCCTCATTTTTCAATGAGTGACATTTTTTGAACTAAACTATCGATTTTAAACTCATAACAGACACATTGAGTCATATTGGGCACTTCATGTATTGTATTGAGGTAAATCTAATACCTATATGTCAAAAATGAATTATGGATATTTTACCTAAATTATAAAAATAATCTGAATGTATTTTATTAGTTTTGAGTAGGTTAGTTTTCTTTTTTATTAAAATTGATGTTGTTTTTAAATAAAAAAGACACACTTTGACTCATACTGGTCACAAAATGCATCAGATTGTGGTATGGTTGATTCTTACATGTCTCTAATGAATTATGGATCATCTTACTAAAATATAGAGATAATATAAATGTGTTTTCTCAATTTTGATCATGTCACTTGTCCTTTTTATTAAAATTGATATCATTTTTATATAAAAATATGCACTTGGAGTAATATCGGTCACATCATGCATCAGATTGAGTTATAGATGATTCCTACACATCTCAAATAAACTATGGATTGTTTTCCAAAATTATCAAAACAATACAAATGTGTTTTCTTAGTTTTGAGTATGTCACTTTTTTATTAAAATGTCATTTTAAACTAGAAACTTGTACATTGACCTATACTGATCTCATCATGTATTAGTTTGACATGAGACTAATTTCTACAAATCGAAAATGACTTATGAATCGATGTCCTAAATTATCATGAAAATATGAGTGTGTTTAATTTTTTTCAATGAGTGACATTTTTTTAACTAAATTATCGATTTTAAACTAATAACGAACATATTGAGTCAAAGAAGACACATAATGCATACAATTGAGGTGTGGATGATTTTTACATGTCTCAAATGACTTATGGATCATTTCCTTAAAGTATCAAAATAATTCGAATATGTTTTCTTGATTTTGAGTATGTTAGTTGTCCATTTTACTAAAATAGTGTCAATTTTTAATAAAAATAAGCACTTGGAGTCATACCGGTCACACAATGTGTTGGATTGAGGTGTCGTTGATTCCTACACATCCTAAAGTCTCAAAAATCCTATATACCAATGTTACCATGTTTCCATTATATTTCTATCTCTAACTACCAACACTACATATTTACTCAATGTTCTTAGCTGGAAATCCTTTCTTTTTATTAAAAGTCATAAGAGCATAGGATTTCAACAACAAGAAAGTTTTTTCAGATAATAACATCAAATCAATATGAATTATTGGAAGTTTGAAAAATAATGGCAATGAATATGGAAAATGTGGTTACATTGGTTGAAAGAATCATTTTATCTCTTATGGATTATTGCTTATAGTTGAAAGCAAAATCTGAATTCCCAACATATCTTTGAAAAAAAATAAGTATTAGATAAAAATGATAAGGAATGAATGTACAAATAGTAGATAAAATGATGACAAAATTAATTAAATAAGTAGAAGGAATTCAACTTTTCCTGATGGTCGTATGCATTCTTGATGTATTTATTTATTATCATTATCTCAGTTGTAGTCTTGAAGTCCAATCCCTCATGGGCATGAGCACCTTTGAACAAACCCCCCAAATAGAACAAAAAAATCCCATTTTATAATTAAAAAAATTATTATATGAGTCATAATCAAAACAAATAAATTAAACATAAATATGAAAAAATATATTAATTCTATGTTTAATGGTTTTATTGTGAAAATAATTTGGAACTTAAGGATATTCTGATGTTAAAACAAGAATGATGATAAAAAATGAAAATATATCTCATAAAATAATCAATCAATGAGTTATGAGGATGAGGAAAAAATAAGATACACTGGATTAAAGCATTGAATCATCTAAGAGAAAGTAAATATATCGTATTGGGTTCATAAAATATTCATTTTGTGCCATAAATAAATAAATACACATAAGATATTCATTATCAAAGGCAAATTCCTCCCATTTGTGAAAATTACATGGATGGTAATCATAGATTCCTAAGGGTGGAACCAAAGTGCAATGTTAAATAATAAACTTTTTTTAGATGGATTAAAGTAAAACATACATAGTGTTTATTAGATGTGTGATGAAAGAAATGAAGATATTTTTAAGAAGTATTAATGAGTGGTTTGCCATTTCAAAGATGGATATATTTTTATCAAATTTAAGAAATACAAGAAAGGTTGAAATCAATGAATAAAATTTCGTTGGTGATTAGAAAGTTTCAGTGAAAACTTGAAGTAAGACTCTACCAAAAAACTCATTTTTCCCAAGTAGATCCTAAATAGTTTATAGAGGATGACAAGGATGATAAACGGATCAAACCAATGCATGAGGATCTGGATATGAATAAAAACAATGTGACATTAGGATCTTGATCCGAATAAGAATAATGAAGGATTCTTATGGATCAAGTAGTTGCATATATTATTCCACAAAAGGTCCATTATTTTAAAAATAAATGGTTTTTTGTTACTTTTTTTCCTAATTCTATAAAAATATTAACATAAAAGGTCATGGTAATGTATTGCAATGAAATAGTTTTTTATTTCATGAACTTGAGATAGTCATATCTGTGGGGCATCAAATTACCACTAGAAGGACATAAAAATGGATTTATGTTTATATTAGTAAACCATAAAATTCAACAGAATTATGAATACCCAATGAACATATCATGTATTTAAATTATTTTATCCAAACTAATAAAGTAGAATTGAAGTGGGATTATAATGGACTAATTATTTTATCCAAGAAAAATAATTTTTATTTCATAAAAAATATATTTTATTAAATATTATTTATTAAATTTACATCAATCAATGTTAATATTTTATTTTATCAAAATTAGTTAAATATAGTTGTATAAGATTTATTCTTGAATGATTTAAAATATTCTTTAAAATTTAAATAATAGAAAACCTTTCTCATTAAATAAGTTACTTTTCCAATAAAATATCAAATTTATGGAAAAAAATGATCAATCCTAAAGGATTGAGAACAATAAATTTTATCAATAATGTACTATTCTTCTACACCACATAATGAAATAGTATTTTGTTTCATAAAACACCATGATTCTGAGGTTTTTCCTAGAAAATGTCTCATTACAATTATTTATTTATTTACTATATTTCAACAACCAAAATAAAAATATAAATTACATTTTATCACAAAATCAGTTTTCCTGTATAATATAGTCCAAGGATTATAGAACCATAAACCTATTTTCTTTTTCTTTTTATAGCAATCAAGTCATATTATTTAAATTAAAGTTTAAATATTTCAGAAATAAAAAATGAGAACATTATATTTTTTCAAGAAGTATTTAAATAAATAAGACAAGAAATCAAAAATATATAACATTTTTTCTAATCTGATTTTATAGATTCATCAGAATCATTTTATTGTTACATTTCATAAGTGACCCCTAAATTTATCCCAAGACTCATGAGATAGTTCACATTCATCCTAAATAAATCAATTAATTTTACACCATATTTCAGTTCTCATTATCCTAGGAAACAAATTTCATAAAAAAAATCATTATATAGTTTTTCCCATGTGTCTAATATTTCATCATCCATTTTTTGGAAAGAAATTCTAGAATTACCTTTCAAATAAATGCGGATAACCCTATATTTTAGTTCCTCCTCACTCAACCCTCTTAGTTCCAATTGCTACAGGGCATAATATAAGACCCCAATTAAGTCATATATGTCATCATCCAAGTGATTTTCAATGTAATATTTGAAACCAATGACAACACCAACCTTTATATGTATGAATTTTTCAAAATTTGATGATTTAAAAGAGGTATATGTCATGTAATATAAGTATTGGGAGCCTATTATACCTAAAAACAACATTAACCAACATTGTGTTTGATATATTTCAAGTCACATAGTACCAATGTTGTTCTAAGGATAAGCACATGATATCGAGGAAGGCGATACTTCAATATATCTAAAAAATGAATTTTGGGAAGTTTTATAATAGGATAGTGTAACTAAAATTGTTGGGATACATAGATCTGGGATGAGAAGGTATATTGGATAACTAAGGAAAATTAGAGATATCAAAAATCCTGTAATTCATTCGATTTGTGGTTTCATTCAACCCTTAAATCACTTGAGAATTGGATTAAAGACTTTGAATAGTTGGATCCTTGATTCTAGCCTTGATTCGAGCTTGGATTTGAAAATGAAGAGAACTAGCAGCTGGTCACTTATGTGGAAAGAATTAGATATTCCAAATTTGTTCGGGATGGTTAGGGTTTTGAAATAGATCATGAAAATTTTATCAACGCTTCAAAAAAAGTGTTGTTAAAGATATCTTTTATCAACACTAAGTTAATAAGCACTGATAAAATGAATCTTTATCATTACTTTTTTTAGCGTTGATAAAGATTGATTTTATCAGTACTTCTTTAGTGCTGATAAATCTCTATTTTTATTAGCACTAAAAAAGAACTCATAAATACTTATAATAATTTTTTTTAAAATAATACTTTTAAAAAAAGTTTAATTATTATATATAATTATAATACTTATAATAATACTTTTTATAAAATAATAATTTTATAATTATTTGAATATATAATTATTTATTTATAATTATATAGATAGTTTTTTTAAAAATAATATTTATATCATTATATATATTTATATATATATATATATACATATTAAATATATACATTATTCAAATAAATTTATTATAATTTTTTATTTTTTATTTATAATTATATAAATAATTTTTAAACAAATATTATTTATTTATTTATAATTATAAATGTATAAAAATAGTAAATATATGTTTATAAATATTTTCTTAAAAAATTATTTTAAACATTATTAATGAATATTTAATCTTAATTTCATGCAAGTTAAAAATGAGTAAAATTAATTAATTAAAAATGCGTACAATATCGAAAATTTGGATAAGTTTGATTAAAATAAATCATTATAAAAATGGATATATATTGAAATATATATGAATACATATTGAAAATATTAAAACATAGTAAATAAATACATATAAAATAAATAACATAAATTGATTAAATTCCAAAAAAAATATATTTTTTGTGTGTGCATATGTATATAAAAATTCATTAATTACATATATTTGAAAAAAATACAATACATTTGATATATGTTATAAATTGAAAAATCAAACGGCATTCAATTATGTCCATTACTTGATGCAATTAGTCGGTATTTTTAATTTATATTAATTTTTAATTGTAAACCATTATTCACTAAATATATTACTATTTAATGTAATGCATGAATAATATTTTCTATTATATAAATCATATTTATATACATCAATATATATCTATATATTTAATATATACTATTTATTGACATTATTAATAATCATCTAATTAATAAAATGTATAATATTTTTCTCAATTTATTTATTTTTCATTTTAATTTTTCATTTATCTATATATTTAATACATACTATTTATTATTATTTATAATTTATATATAGTGTAATTATTTTATTCATTTTTATCAATAATTATTTAATTAATAAAATTTGTAATATTTTTTTAATAAAAACTTTTTTTATTTTATTTTTTATTTAATTATATCATTTTATTTATTCGAACATTTATCAGTGTCAAAAAAGTGATGATAAAGGATTCTTTTATGAGTTCTAAAAATATAGTGCTAATAATGGGTACCTTTTATGACTGCTAAAAATAAAGCGCTCATAAAGGGTACCCTTTATCTGTGCTAAAAAAGTGCTGATAAAGGGTTCCCTTATCAGTTCCAAAAATTATGTGATGATAAAGGGACCCTTTATTAGCGCTAAAAAATCTCTGATAAATGGTTAAATTTATCAGTGCTTTATTTAGCGCTGATAAAGATGCCAATTATCAGCGCTTTTTTCTAGCACTGATAAATACCAGCACTATTAAATGCCTATTTTGTTGCATTGTATGGAAATGTGTATTTATCCTTAGACTATAAGATTGTTATTAATTAATATTATAATTAGGTAATTTTATGTTTTGATGAAAACCATGATGACATATATTTACGGTGAGGTATGATACATTGGGCACATCATGAGTAATATTTCATTAATAAATAATGCAAGAAAGGATTTTTCCCTTCTATTTTTTAACAGAGGTTGATATCATAGGCCCTCTGATGAAAATCATATAGCCAAAATAAATCCATGTTCATGGTTTTCTACAATTAAGTTTGATTTATATAAATTTAAATAAAGATACATCAATCACATATGTTTATGGCACTAGTATGCAACCTTCTTAATTAAAGATATAACAATAAAGGGATTATATTACATAATAAGCATATGTATGAGGTATTATGTCATTTAAACATTAACTTCTTTCTCTATGGTTACCTTGGCATATTTCTAAATGCTAACAATGGACATTAGGCAGATTCACCTAATTCCATTGAAGAAGGGTCCTAGAGGATCACACACTAAGTGTATCCAGAATATTTGTTAAATAATATATTATTTTTTATTATTTAACAAGTGGAATAAATATTATTCCTATACATGGTTTAATAATTATTTATGTATTCTTGATCACACATATTTTTTCATCAATTATTTGATAGAATATTATGTGATAAGAATGTTTGATAAATATTTTTTTCTATTTAGTTAATATAATATTCATTTTATCCATTACTGAAAAATTAAGTGATATTTATTTATTAAATAAATACTAATTATTCAAGGCCTGATAAATATTATGGAGGAATGGTGGATGAATTTTAACGTTCTAGTGAGAAATAATATAAATTTAATATTATTTGAAAAAATAGTATTTAATTTAATTTGCGAGTTTATCCCATGTTAATAAATAATATTATTATTATTATAGACATGGGGTTCCACAAGGATTATATAAATATTAAGGGTTCATGTGAAATTATTATTTTCTAACCATAATAGTATATAAACTCAATTATATTATTTTTCTAAATATTCAATTAGTTTTTTTGTGCCCAATGAGATTTGAAGAGAATCCTCTAAAATCCCTAGAGAGATACCTTTCTATGAATGCTCTAAAGAAATGAGAGCAATCCTCCTCTACCACCACTCTCAATTCTAGATATATCAAAGAGAACCCTTCCTTGAAGGGATTCTAAGGGGGATAAATGGCAAATGATACAAGTATTAGGGTCTTCTGTTCTAGCACCTGAAGATTCCTACGGTGATATTTGAAGGTTTGTGGAAAATGTGTGGATCACCACTGGAGGTAATCTATTCTTGATTCCTATAATGTAAGGATGGTATGAAAATGATAAATTTTCGAATACATCAATGAATAAATAATTTCTTGCATGGTAATTCTTTAATTTCTTAAATAAAATTTATATAATATGTGAAGATATTGCACTTTGGTTTTGGTGTTTTTCCATTGTCTATATTCTTTGATTCAAATCCATTGATCATAGTGTTTATCATCATGTAAATCTATAATTAATCATCGATCATGAAAAAACAGATTTGGATTAGTGGTAAGCACCTCTTAAATCTACATGAAAAATGGGGGTTCAAAACCCATTGGGCGCAAGGTACTGTAGCAATACTGTAGCGTACTGTAGCACCGGTGGCACTGTAGCAACGGTGGGCACTGTAGTAGTGGCAGATCACTGTAGCGGCGGCAGAGCACTGTAGCAGCGGCGGGTACTGTGCAGTACTGTAGCAACGCGGGTATTATAGCAGTACTATTCATAGAATGGTCTTTGGGCCAACAAAATGGGCCTACGGGTCATGTAATGGGCTAAATGCCCACTGGGCCTTCGGGCTATGTTATGGTTCTCCCTCTACCCAGTTAAAGAGGTCTTTGCTTTGCTTTAATAATAAAAATGAGGCTTCGGCCCTAACCTTTAAAAAAAATTGATTGATTTACGCACTTATTATTAGTTTTCAATTCCAATTAAAAATTTATTTAATATAAATCATGACATATGATCTTCTTTCTCTTCATTATCACAAATATAATCAAATAGGGTAATTTTATGAAAAAAATAAATTTGAAGATCTCATCCATTGTTACCAAGGAGTCTGGTCAGTCAATGTAAGTGTACATATAGTGTAACCTGGGGGAACACATAATATACCATTGTTTAATGCACTATAAATTAATTCAATCCATGTGAATTTATAACACATGATGAATATATGTCATGACCCATCCCCCGAGGCCCATGCCGTTACTACCCCAAGCCCGTCTTCTATAGGCCAGGGGTTAGAGACAAGCACTGAAAGGCGTATTCCCAAAAATGGGAAGGCATGGCCTTTAAACCTGTACAAACTCATGGTCCGAGAACACAATAAGAAGCAACTATGAAGTAAACTGTTGTAGAAAAAGTGTTCTAAAAGTAAAGGGATCAGAATACAAGCCCAAATGGAAGAGTACAAGTAAAACTGAAAACTACAAAACAACTAAAAAGGTGAAAACAATCTTCTGGATCATCCACCGCAGATCCTACCTGAAGGGTAGGTACAGCTCACGATCAGTAGTCCCTATGTCGCATCACACGAAATGGTCCACCTCGGATCCTACCTGAATGGTAGGTACAGATCGTCTCCTCACCACTCCATGTTTGTCCATCTCCTCCACGTACCACCAGGTCCTGGCTCCCTCAAACCTCAACCCACCTGCTCATCATCTATACAAGATAAAACAAGGTGCAGGTGAAGCCCATGTAGGTGTCAGTATAACAGTACTCGGTAGGGACCCCGAGACCCCTAAGGTCTCCTATAATTCCCCAAAGAAAAACCACAGGGTAATACCACGAAGGTAAAGTACCACATAGCATAACCTCAATCACAAGCACAAAGTAAAGACATCTCACACCAAGATTTATTCTAGGGGTAGTAACAAGTAACAACCCTAGTCACAATGTCGAAGGCCTCGGCTACTAGAAAACTCCTCCTCTATCAAGTACAGTCAGCCTGACATGTCACAAAGAGGTGCTTCCCACTAACCTTGAACTACTGAAGTACCGCTCCCCATCACGTAATGTGGGTCTACCGGGTCACACACAGCCCCCCCCCCCCAACACGGTCTGCTAAGGTACTCCTCCCCGTCGCGTATTGCGGCTTCTCCCCACCATGGCCCACCAGGTCACACAGAACCACCCAATACCATCGTGGTCTACTAAGGTACTCCTACCCATCGCGTACCATGGCCGTTGAGTCACTCCAAGTTAAAAAGTCAGCAGTCGTCAGGTCTCAGCCAGTCATAGGGTTTCGTACGTATTGCGTTTGTGAGAACCGCTCCCCAATCAATCAATCATATCTCAACCAGTAAGAAGTCTCACAAATAAGTAACCCACTCATACGCCAAGTCTTAAGGGTTCCAATGCAATAGACGGTGCATCAGTCAGACGCTCGGTCTGTGCGTTATTGGCAATTCAGTGCCGAGTGCCCGGTTGGATTCGGGTGCAATCCAACATGGTCGATCTCCAAGTTTCTCTGAAACTCTAGTGGAGTTGGTAAAAAGGATTGTCTCGCTCCAAGGGTCCCAATGCCACAAAGGTTTCATCAAACATGTGCTCAGTCCTCAAGATAAGCCCCTTTGAGTGTTTCTGAGCCTGGGTCTGGTCCAACCTGGTCAGACCGACCCGACCTGACCTGGTCTGGGCGGGGTCAACGTGGACTCAGCCCGCTGGGCTGATGTTCGGTCTATCCCACCAGAGGGGAGGCCTGGACCGCGGGGGCGGTGGCCCGTTAGGGTGACGACCCGATCCGGTGGTGGCGGCCCGCTGGCGCGGCGGCCCAGTCCGAGGGCAGCGGCCTGCTCCGAGGGTTGTGGCCCGACTTCGAGTGTGGCAGCCCTGCTCATGGGCACCGGCATGGCTCGAGGGCAGCAGCCCGCTCTGAGGGTGAAAGCCCGATCCGAGGGCGGAGGCCCGATCTGAGGGCGGCAGCCTCGCTCTGAGGGAGGTGGACTCGCTCCGAGGGTGGCGGCCTCACTCCGAGGGCGGCAGCCCGGTGCGAGAGCGGCAGTCTGGTTCGAGGGTGGTGGCCCACACTGAGGGCGGTGGCTCGGATAAGAGGGCAGTGGCCCGGTGCGAGGACGGTGTCCTGGTCCAAGGGAAGTGGCTCTGTCTGAGGGCGGCAGCCCGCTCCAAGGATGGCGGCCCGGTCTGAGGGTAGCAGCCAGCTACAAGGGTGGCGGCCAGGTCCGGGGGCGGCGGCCCGCTCCGGGGGCGGCGGCCCACTCCGGGGGCGGCGCCCCAGCTCCAAGGGTGGAGGCACTGTGCGAGGGCGGTGACCCGGTCTGAGGGTAGTGGCCCGACTCTAAGGGTGGCGGCCTTGTGCAAGGGAGGAAGCCCGTTTAGAGGGTAGCGGCCCGGCTCAAGGATGGTGTCCTAGCTTGAGGGTGGCAGCCCGGCTCGAGGGCGGCAGCCTGGTTTGGTCCGACATGGGGAGGTGTAACCCCCTGGTCTCCCAGATTCCCAAATATCCTGAATACCATTCGTTTGGTGAGGCGGTGGCGCCGCGTGGGCGTCGCTCGGTTGTCGCGGAACCCATTGAAGGTGGGTTCGGCCTCCGTCGTAGCTTCGTCCGTGGCTTCCCTTCGCCGGCAGCGTGGCAGTCATGCTGCCTTCTTTCCCACGGTCAACCGATGTGTCGGCTGCCTCCTCCATTCTCCACGCCTGAGGAGTCGTGGCCTTCCTCTTGCGGCATGCATCAATATGCTCGCGGTCTTCCAAGGTGGTGCAAGGATAGTAAGATAGAGGAGGGTTTGGGTTGGGTCTGTTAGGCCCGCGCCCTCCGCGTTAGCTCGTAAACATGAGAGGGGTTAAGGGTTTAATAACAATTGAATTAAACAACAAGATTAACCCCACAAGATTCCCCGCAATAACCTCCCATAAAGATGAATGAATCGCAGGTCAACCCGTTAGTCGGTTGACCCGCGTTCTTCGTATAATTTCAAGAAAGGAGAAGAGTAAATCAAAAACAGACAAATGAAAATAACCCCTACCTCGAAAACCCATTGGAGAGCGTCTGCGCTTGAAGGTGGGTTAGCGTTCTTTGTCCCCGCAACCGGTTACCAATAACGAAACTCATAAGTCACCTTCTGGTTCATGGTTTGGTGTCGGTCATCACGTCCCACTAGGTCGGATTCATCTTCTAAGGGTTCGGCGTCATGGTTCTCCTTCAGCAATTTGTTTCTTGGCGAAGCTGTGTCGGTACCTCCCCCCCAAGCTCAATATATATAGGAGAGGGGAGGGTAAGTAACAACGTTGGAATTTAATTGTGGATCATTAATTAAGAAGCTTCCTAATTTTCCCCAATGTTGTTGCTACTTATATTGGAGGTTCAAGCCATTTATTGTCTTGACACGTCGTCAGTCCCACCTTACCACTTGTCCATTGGAGGAATAGAAGAAAAAATAAAAAAAAGTTATTTTATTTATTCTATTAAAAAGTTCCAAAAACTGACTTTTTCTCCAGACCTATTGTGGTCGAAGTGAAGCCTCCCTTTAGCGAACCCTAGCACTGTGGATTGAACGGTGCCCTCATATTTTTAATCCTAGCAACAGTTCAAAAGTTAGAAAACGCTGCTCGCACATTTACTGAACGTACCCAAAAAAAGTTTCGTAAATTATTAACAATCACCCTCGACCCACGCCGGTCAAGTTTAGGCTTTTCCTAAGTGAAACATGCCCCAACGAACCCAAAGTTACTCTCAGATTTCCAATCCAAGTTAATGTTTAGAAGTTATTAATTTTACAATAAAATAATTGTCACTTAATTATTTTATTTATGGCCAAAAACTAACTTTCACTGGTGGCCCGTGCTGGCCAATGTTAGTATTTTCCTAAAGAAATAATACCCTCACGAGTTCAGTGGTGGTATCAAATTTTTAATCCTAGTTAACGTTCTTCAGTTATAAGCTTATGAAAAATAAAATAATTTTATTTAATTATTTTATTTACGGTTATGCCTTTTTTGGGTTTTCTCATAGAAGATTCGCACCGTCTAAACTTAAGTCTCCTCTAGGGTAAAGCCGCCATCATGAGCGCAATAGTGCCCTCTGATTTCTGATACTGTAAACTGTTTAAGATTTATTCTACTTTTTAGGAAAACTGTTTATGCGTGCTATTTAAAGTTTAACAAAACTTCGACGGATCATTGCGGGCACTTCGGGCCTCAGAATCACACGCCATTAGATTTTGAGGTCTCTAAATAATTCCATATAATTAAAAAAATATACGGAAATTCCAGGACATTACAATATAATTACAAATTGCGTGTTGACTGGACTAGCCTAGCACATAGTCAACCAAAGTGCACATCATGTAACTTCCGTACACTATGTGTAGTCCTTTAGTCCTAGAAGATCCATGTATCTTCTTACATGGCCTACATGACTAGTTTCCATGTAACTTGTAGACCACATACTATGTAACCCATGAACACACCATATGAAATGATATTTTCCATGGAAAATTTACACATTGAGTCCTTAGGTGTGTGTTTTGGATAGACGGTGAGAATGATACACAAAATGTAACAGCAATGTACATGTCGTATACTTTTTCAAAATTAAAAAGAATTACAAACTAATTTATTATACATTTAAAACATTATAATCATGTGTAATGTTTGGTGATTAAGTTTATAGTAAATATCATGTGATGGGTTATATATATATAAATGTATAATTAATTTCTATGCAATATTTAGAACAACATATTATGCATAAGTTGTAATACATTTATTACTCTACATGCATTGAAGAATAACATGATATGTAAATACCATATGTTCTGTGTGGTTATTAAGTTGATAGTACGCTCCATGACATTAAGTGATAATTCTTGTATATTATATGTTTCATGAGTTAATAGTATATGAATATAATATAGATTGGGCAATTCTAATGGGTTCTCACCATGTTGCCTCTAAGGTAAATTTTTTTTCATAGTTAACTTTAAATACATTTATTTAATTTATTTAAAATTATGATGGATGATAATGTTAATAAAATTTAGTTGATAATTAAGATAAAATAATTAATTAAATAAGATAATTAATTGATTCGAGTGTTATTTTTCTTAAATAAGGATGATTATAATTTAATGTTATTTTATTAAATGTGTAATTAATTTCATGTATGTGGATGATCATGATCATATAAAAGACCTTTTTATATGATTTATTTCTTTTAATTTTTTATTAAATTGAATTATTGACCTATATTTCGTCCCTCCTCTCATTATGTAAGGTTCTATGTTCCCATGGTTTCTTTTATGCAAACCCCTTAACCAATCATTTAGTTCCCATCGCCTGCATGTGAGTAAAATCATATGTAATGGATAGTGCTTCCAATATATTGGAGGTAGTTTAAGTTTGGATTCAAGGAAAAACCAATCCAAGATAGATACATCGGTGGAAAGGTGGAAAGCAACAATATAAACCATAAATAGTTCAATGGGGTTTTCCCTATAAGTTTATAGTTAGTTTATCATCCACTAAATGAACTATCCATTAGTAAAATCTCATGATCATACAACTTTATTATTTTGTTTATGACATGTTTCATAGTTATTTAATTTTGGATGTTTTTTTCTATCGCATGAATTAATGAACTAACAAGAATGTAATATGGAACTGAAATAAACTATCTTAGGTGTAAACATTAACTAAGTCATGGTTAATCACTTAAGTAAATACACTTAACATTAACAAGAATGTAATAAAAATAATAACTAACAATTTACACATAAAGACAAAAATCTATCAATTATATATTTTAATTCAGTATAGCCTTCCACTAATTGAGTAAAAATTGAACCATAGTTCAAGGTGCTTGTCCAACCAAATTTGGGGAACATTTCAATTATTATTAAATTCTAACATGAATATTTGGATTGACTTAACTTAATTCACTTAAAGGGTTAATTTCCAAAGTAGGACTTTGTGTAACTAATAGGCAAAGTTTGATGAAATCCAATTTAAGTATTTCAAGATTGAGGAGTCCACTCAAAAAATCAAGAAACTTTGAGTTAATGAATTTGGAATTTGGAATGCCAACCTAAAACCATTAAAATTTCTTGACTGGATAAATTTGGGGAGATGAGAAGGTAAATATGCATCATTTAAATGCGAATTTACAAGAAACGTGATATTTTGAAGCCAATGGGGAAGGATATTGGGTTTCTATAGAATAGTGTGAGATTAATAAAAATGATTTCACTCCCCAAAATATCACTATAATCAAAATAATATAAGTTTAATTGTAACACACTAAAATTTTGTGAATTTTTTTTAATTAATTTAATATTTTCAATATTCATTATTTCACGCAACACTGAATATAGGTTGTGTAACACCCCGAGATTTTATGAGATGTATTCTTTTTAATTTATTTGATGTCTTGTGTTGTATAATACCCGAAGATTATCTTGTGCTATACGCAACACCATATTATCTTGCAGTATATGCAACACTAATCTTGGATCGTGTTACACACAATTTCAAGTTTGTTTGATAGTAGTTATTCTACGCAACATTGATAATATATATATATATATATATTCAATGTATTAATGAAATATGGTTAGATTTTTTTATACGTAATAACAAAGGATTCGTGCACTACACGCAACACTGACTTGGCATGCATTACACGCAATCACGACCTTCCTCGATAGCGTGTGTTGTACGCAATACTGAGTTTCACTAAACAACGATATATTATTATAATATTATTATGAACTAGCCGTTGGGAATAGTACTAAATAAATTTTGAATTTTATAACATTATTATTCATCTTACACATTTTTTATAACATGGTATAAGAACAAAATAAATTTTTCGGGTAAAATAACTATTTTTCAAAAAATGAAATTTGGCCGCCTTTTGATGGCGCACCCACTTTAAATCTAGTTTTTGACATGTTTATAATTTCAATTTGAAAAAATAAAATTCTTATTTTGAATCAGGATATTAAAATTTACTTTGGATAAATTTTTCATATTATTCTGATAACTTTCATATTTTAATGAATAATAAAAACACGCTATATTTTAATTAAAAAAAATTCATCGTGATAATTTATATGGTTAAATTATAATATTTAATGGTTTTAAAGAATAAATAGAATATATTTTTACCATTTAATATAATTTATGTCATTATCATTTATTTTACATTGAATTCATAGGTAAAATCATTTCAATTTTTTGTAATGTTTTAACTTTTAAAACTCATTTTCTTAATAGCAGGATTAATTTTAAAATAATTACTACAACTTCTGTATTTTGAATTTTGAAAAATGGATTCCATATTTGAAATCATTATGTCAAAATTATTTTAATAGGCTACCTTTTATTTTTGGGCACTATGAATAGTAACTACGATAATTTTTATTTACTTCAGTTAAAGATAAATCGGGTAATTAAGGGTAAAACTAAGATTATAAAATTACCCTAACACATGCCAAAATTATATTGGATGACTAAAAGTCGACCCATATCACCTAAGGGTCGGATTAGATTCATTTTATGGACTTTTTACCATGAAAATAATTTAATTATTATTAAAACTAAAGAAAGTGACAACATGTCACTCTCTTAAATCTTATATGTATAATAATTTTAATTTAGTGATAAACTTCATGAAACATAGAACATGAATAATATCCAGGAAGATAAAAAAATTATCTACATAATTAGAATTTATTTATAATTTTTAGGTATTAAATAATTGTCATTAATGGTGACACAGTAGTGATGCAGAAATTGTTTATTTAGTGAAAAATCGAGAATATAGTTTTTATTAGAATAACAATACCTATCAAAATGACCCGAAACTTGACCAAACATTATTGGTCAAGTATATATATACCCTAAGAATCCAAGGGTCTATTTTTGGACCATTTTGAGCCTTTTAAAACCGATTAAGACATTTATATTATTTTATTGTAAATGATGTCAAATATGTCACCTTCATAATTTAATAAATATAACAATTTAAATGTTGTGATTTTAAGATGATAAATTCATTTAGGAATATTATTATTAATGGTATTGTATTTATATTCATCATAGGATTTTATTTTATATTTTTATGCAACAAATAACTATATTAACTAATTATAAAAAAATGTTGTAGTAATTATTTTATTAAGATATATACCAAATAAAAAGTTTTAAAAATATTAAAATAAATATTATATGAACTATTTAATGTGATAAAATAATTCAATAGATACATATGACATGTTATAAATCTATTAAAGCTTTTATTTCAAAAATATCTTCTGTGAGGTGTTTATTTAAATTCAAATAAACGAATAGTATAAAAATTGACACTATTGTTATTTTATAAGAATAACATAATATAAAATTGTTGAAAAATTACAAAAATATTTAAAAATTATAAATTAAAATTTATATGGTCAAAAATGTCATAAATTATCTAATTATGGACAATTCACAACACATAAGTAATTATTTATAACAATTTAAAATTTAGAATCTGTTTACCACAAATAAAATTAAATAGATTAAATAAGGATAAATCAAGTTGATAATGTTTAAAATAAATTCAAAACATGTCTAAATTTTATTGATTGATGAGATTACAACCCTATATCATCTAATATTTTGATTTAAGTCATTTTGGAGGTTTTTAGGTTGGGTTTTAATTTATTTTAAATTAATATTTCTTATAATTCCAAAGGTGCCCCTCTCCTCCCTTATAAAAGGGAACCTCCTCCCTCTCCTACTCACACCATTTTGAGCCTTGAATCTTGGCCAACCTCTGCCCATTTCTCTTATCCAATTCCCTAGAAACATCCTAGAGGTCCTGGTCTTATTCAAAGACCAATCTTGGTTCCATAACAGGAGGTTTCAAAGAGGCATGTCGAAGAAGTGGTAATATCCGTTACCGATTCTTTCAAATTTATTTCTTATTCTACTTATTCTTATTTAGTTGTTTGATTATGAAGTAATAACATCAGTATCACTCATATAATGATATGTTATTATAAATATTAAACAACCCTAATTCACCTTCTATCCATCCTATGGAAAATGAAATCACCATGCGTGCGTACGTACGAAATACTGTCTCCACACCGTGGTGTAATCTGTTTTTCCACCACCACCTTACTTGGATGGGTATAATGGTGTAAAGAATAACTATATATGATTATTATAACATCATACTGATTCTGAGATATTATATCATCCACTCTAATTCCATTCAATAAATCTGGGAACGATATCATCGCTCATGCGTACGTACGGATTATCGTCTCCACGAAGCAATGAGATTCATTTTCCATGTTAACAATTAAAGAATGATTATAAAGTATGTATAATAAGTAATCATGAAATATATTACATAATAATACTACTTTATTTATATATATTTATTTATTTATTTCATATACTTAATTCCATTCAACTCAATAAGGAAACGAAAACAACGTTCATGCGTACGTACGGCCTACCGTCTCCATGAACGGTGTATTTCTTTCCATTTATCTATCTATTATATATATGTATATTCTGAATATATATTATATATAAATCATGTTTTATATTCTGTAATTAATTAATCATGATCTAAGTAATCATATGAATAATTACATGTCAAAACACGGACGATAAATGAAACGATTTTACCCAAAATGCTACTTTAACATGAATTTACAAAAGAACGGGTAATATAAAGTCATAAATGAACCATATATGATATCATAACAATGAAGATTATTCTGTAATAATTCTATGACATTATTTAAATCAGTATACAGGAGGTTCGGATACGTACGAAGCATATCGGACCTAAGGTAAGGGATAATTTTTTCAATCTCATTTTTATTCGAGATTGCTTATAGGTAAGTATTTACTGGGGTTATATTTTTCATCCATTTCCATAAAATGTTTTTCATAAAGTGTTTAATATTCCTCCATGCATGTCTAAAGTCATGTTTACCCTTCCTTGACATTTACTTTGTGTTATGGATGGAATCTTTCTTTGGTTTACCATACGTGGTACTTTTTGACTTTTCCGTTGAAAGTACAAGGAGAATGTTTTTTTAACTTATACGGCGTGAATGGATTTTTACGGTTTCATAACGAATTATTTCAGTGAAGATTCCTGTACAAAATTTCATGATTATCTTCAAAAAAAAATCCATTTCTTTTAAAATTGCATGGAATTTTCTGAAAAGAAAATGATTTTTAAGAAGAAAAGATATTTTCCTCAAGAATTCATTTCAAGTGTTTTATCAAAACCATTTTCCATCTAAGATGACATTATTTCATATGTGTATGTTTCAAGTATAATTTCTCTATGATTTACATGGTTTCAATTTTCTTATGATGAAATGATATCCATTTTTTTATATGGATTATGTTATGATGGAATGATGTTTATGAAACCCATTTTTTTCTTTGGGTTGTGATGAATGATTTATGTTTATGTTGTGGAACACGTAATAATGATTTCAATATGATATGGGTGGGACCTATATCTCCCTACAATTCATTGGGTAAAGATTTATATCTCAGGAGATAGACATGGCTGGAACGGTAAGTTAATCTGGTTCAGTGTTACAGGACTGAAATGAGGAGTGAACTCGATTCAGAAAGGGACTTTGTCTACTAAGATGGTCTTGTCAGCAATGCCTTGGCTACTATGGAAATCATAACATGTACTTAATGGTTTCCACAATTACATGTTTTATTCTCATGCTATTTTATCAGGATTAATGTTTCTTTATGATCTATGTCTTATGTACTACCATGTTTTATGTCATTACTCAAGCTCTTGATGTTTAAACATTATGTTCATGTATTTAAGTTCAAATTTATATGATTTGTTTTATTTTATCCATGCTTACCCTTACTGAGCATTTGATCTCACCCTTTTATATGTTTTCTTTTCCCCAGGATTTAAAGAAAGGTTTTAGGTAAGAAAACAAAAAGGAGAAGATCTTTATGAGAGATATTGAAGATCTTTCACCACGATTAGAATATTTTGTTCCGAGTTTCCAAAGACACTAAACTATTACGGTCCTTGTGTGTTTGTTTTTGTTATGTATTAAGTATTTCGCAAAAGTAATGTAATGTATATGTACGTCAAGATTTGGGTCTCTACAGTTGGTATCAGAGGAAAGGTTTAGTTAACCTTTGGAAACTAGGATGCGAAAACTTTAGTGAGATCCCTAGAGATATTTATAAGGTATGTCTAGGGATGTCCCTAAGGATAAGTATACATATAGGTTATAGTCCTAGAATTACAGTAACAATATTAAAATTAAACCTAAGATGTTAGATATTGAAGGTACTCCACCTTGATTAGGATTTTTGCCTCTCACACTATTATTTTTGGGTTTTAGAAAATGGCTGGAAATCAGAAGATTCACGATAATGGAGGATATGATAGACAATGGAATTATTTTCTTCATGAGAAACCAAATGAAATTTAATTTGGAGTCCAAATATCGTTATTATGCCAAATTAGCATTCTCATAATATGATAAATAATATAAACTTTGTTAAGTATCTCAACTCAGCTAATAAGAGAAAGATTGAGTTTCATGATGATCATAGAGGAAAGAAAGTTAAATTCCCCTCATGTAAATCATGTGGGAAGAGGCATTAGGGAGAATGTTTCAAAGGAACTGGAAGATGCTTTGGGTTTGGAAAAGAAGGACACAAATCCATTAATTGTAGAGGAAAAGGTTCAGTTGACACCATGGACAAGGATAATGGTATTGCTAAGACATCAACAATGGTTAAATGTTTTAAATGTGGAATGTACAGGAATTATGCAAACCAATTCACTAAGTGAAAATCTCATGAAGAGAATCAGCATGGTCGTATGGGTAGTATTTATGTTGATGATAATGAAGAGACTAAAAATGATATGTGAGATGAAAGAATTGTTGAAGCTCGGTCAATGGTTTAAGAATTTAGTGGAATGATTTATGTTTATCAAGAGTTATGTTCTATAGGTAATGGTACTATGAAATAAAGACACATCTAAGGATTGTTACACTATTGTTTTTTCTAAAGTATTTGAAAGTATATGTTGAATGGTACCGGTAACCATGAAAGGTTATTCAAATATTTTTGGAAAGTAAATGATATGCGTATAATGAAGGGATAAGAAGATAATGATATGTTTGATAGTATTAATGAGCTCATGACTGGTATAAGGACAAAGTGATATCATGGATTGAGTATATAGAAATTTTGGGATTTTGGTATGTGGAAAGTGTTAAATTTTGATAGCATTCATGTTTTCACTAAGGGTCAATGGATATTCATTTTTCAAGAGAATACATGATTAAGGTATTCACATGTTTGGAATGTGACCAACAATTTTTATCTTATGATATATGGGGGATAAATGATGGTATTCACATGCTCGGTAGATGACATTTCTAGTAATTGTTTTCTTTATACTATGAGTTTAGACAGAAGTATTTTGGATAAGCCTAAATATTGGAATGGATTATGTTGGACCTAAGTCATTATTTTTTAAGGATAGAACTTTTTTTGATATTATTTATGGGATGTTATAATAATGTAGTTTTAGAAAAAGGAAAACCTGCAGGACGGGCGACAACCCGTCGCAACGGACAAGGTTGTGGGAATCGAACCCACAATCGAAGTGCGACAGGCCTTTATCGCATACCTCTAGCCTACAGGAAGTCCTTGGATAGTATAAATTAGTTAAAATTGATTAAGTGGTATGAGATATGAAGTATAAGTCCATTTTAGTAACCATATACGATTAATCGACTTATGTATATTTAATAAATTTTTCTAACCTTTTGTTTGAGACAGATGGAATTACCCATCATTCTATCATATGATCTGATAACACTTCACGAATAACAAATTCAACTTTATTTCTTTAAGAGATGAAGTGGAAATTGTTCAAGACACGAACAACAGTGATATTGAACCAAAATCATGTAAGTATTTCTTTTAATTCATCAACTTTAGGGAAATGATCTTCAAAACCAATCAATGTTGTCCTAGTGCCCTCATATCCAATGAATCAGATGGTACCTTAGATCATAACAAATTTATGGCTTTCTGATTATTGGATTTTTCATATCCATGTTCTCTACCACTCTCCATCAGAACTTGATGGTTAGATTTCTCTTCCATATCCATATTTTCACCTATGTTCTCTTACGTGGAAACCCAGTGATGAGTTAATTTGTGTAACCGTTATGTTTCATACATCACTTTTTAAAATTAAGTTTTATTATTCCTTTTTATGTTATGAGTTTCTATTAAAGAAACTTTCAAGTAGTAAACCATTTATAACCCTTGACGAATTTCGAGGGAGAAATTCATTTTAAGGGGGGTAGAATGTAACACCCTGAGATTTTATGAGAAGTATTATTTTTAATTAATTTGATGTCTTGTGTTGTATGATACCCCGAAATTATCTTGTGCTATACGCAACACCATATTATCTTGCAGTATATGCAACACTAATCTTGGATCGTGTTACACACTATTTCAAGTTTGTTTGATAGTAGTTATTCTACGCAACATTGATTATATATATATATATATATATATATATATTCAATGTATTAATGAAATATGGTTGGATTTTGTTATACGAAACAACAAAGGAGTCATTCACTACATGCAACACTGACTTGGATTGCATTACACGCAATCGCGACCTTCCTCGATAGTGTGTGTTATACGCAATACAGGGTTTCACTAAACAATGATATATTATTATAATATTTTTATGAACTAGCCATTATGAATAGTATTAACTAAATTTTGAATTTTATAACATTATTATTCATCTTACACATTTTCTAGAACATGGTATAAGAATGAAATAAATTTTTCGAGTAAAATAAGTATTTTTTAAAAAATGCAGTTTGGCTGCCTTTTGATGGCGCACCCACTTTAAATCTGCGCACACACTTTAAATCTAGTTTTTGACATGTTTATAAGTTCAGTTTGACAAAATAAAATTCTTCTTTGAGTTATGATATTAAAATTTACTTTGGATAAATTTTTCATATTATTCTGATAACTTTCATATTTTAATGAATAGTAAAAACACGCTATATTTTAATTAAAAACAACTTTTTTCATCGTAATAATTTATATGGTTAAATTATAATATTGAATGGTTTTAAAGTATAAATAGAATATATTTTTACCATTTAATATAATGTATGTCATTATCATTTTTTTAAATTGAATTCATAGGTAAAATCATGTCAATCTTTTGCAATATTTTAACTTTTAAAACTCATTTTCTTAATAGCAGGATTAATTTTAAATTAATTACTGCAACTTCTGTGTTTTGAATTTTGAAAATTAGATTCCATATTTGGAATAAGTAGGTCCAAATTATGTTAATAGGCTACATTTTATTTTTGGGCACTATGAAAAGTAACTACGGTAATTTTTATTTACTTCAGTTAAAGATAAATCGGGTAATTAAGGGTGAACCTAAGATTATAAAATTACCCTAACACATGAAAGAATTATATTGGATGACTAAAAGTTGACCCATATCACCTAAGGGTCTGATTATATTCATTTTATGGACTTTTGACCATGAAAATAATTTAATTATTATTAAAACCAAAGAAAATGACAACATGTCACTCTCTTAAATCTTATAAGTATAATAATTTTAATTTTGTGATAAACATCATTAAACTTTGAACATGAATATTCTACAGAAAGATAAAAAAATTATCTACATAATGAGAATTTATTTATAATTTTTAGGTATTAAATAATAGTCATTAATGGTGACACAATAGTGATGCAGATATTGTTTATTTAGTGAAAAATCAATAATATAGTTTTTATTAAAATAACAATACCGATCAAAAGGACCGTAAACTTGACAAAAAATTATTTATCGAGTATAGATATACCCTAAGAATCCAAGGGTAGATTTGTGGACAATTTTGAACCTTATTAAACCCATTATTATATTTATATTATTTTATTTTAAATGATGTCAAAGATGTCACCTTCATAATTTAATAAATATAACAATTAAAATGTTGTGATTTTAAGATGATAAATTCAAGTAAGAATATTATTATGAAAGGTATTCTATTTATATTCATCATAGGATTTTATTTTATATTTTTATGCAACAAATAACTATATTAAATAATTATACAAAAATTTTGTAGTAATTATTTTATTAAGAGATATACCAAATAAAAGGTTTTAAAAATATTAAAATAAATATTATATGAACTATTTAATGTGATACACTAATTTTATAGATAAATAAGACATGTTATGAATCTATTAAAGCTTTTAGTTCAAACATATTTTCTATGAGCAGTTTATTTAAATTCAAATAAATTAATAGTGTCAAAATTGACACTATTGTTATTTTATAAGAATAACATAATATACAATTGTTTAAAAATTAAAAAAATATTTAAAAATTATATATTAAAATTTATATGTTCCAAAATGTCATAAATTATCCAATTATGGAAAATTTACAACACATAAGTAATTATTTATAACAATTTAAAATTTAGAATCTTTTTACCACAAATAAAATTAAATAGATTAAATAAGGATAAATCAAGTTAATAATGTTTAAAATAAATTCAAAACATGTCTAAATTTTATTGGTTAATGATATTACAACCCTATATCATCTAATATTCATATTTGGGTCATTTTGGTGGTTTTTAAGTGGGTTTTTAATTTATTATAAATTAATATTTCTTATAATTCCAAAGGTGCCCCTCTCCTCCCTTATAAAAGGTCACCTCCTCCCTCTTCTAATCACGCCATTTTGACCCTTGAACCTCGGCCAAACTCTTCCCATTTCTCTTATCCACTTCCCTAGAAACATCCTAGAGGTCTTGGTTTTCAACAAAGACCAATCTTAGTGCCCTAAGAGGGGGTTTCAAAGAGGCATGTCGAAGAAGAGGTAATATCTGTTACCGATTCTTTCAAATTTATTTCTTCTTCTACGTCTTCTTCTTTAGTTGTTTAATTATGAAGTAATAATATCAGTATAAATAATATACTGATATGTTATTATAAATTTTAAACAACCCTAATTCACCTTTTATCCATCCTACGAAAAATGAAATCACCACACGTGCGTACGTTCGGAATACCTTCTCCACGGCGTGGTGTAAACTGTTTTTGCACCACCACCTTACTTGGATTGGTATAAGGGTGTAAAGAATAACTATATATGATTATTATAACATCATACTAATTCTAAGATATTATATCATCCACTCCAATTCCATTCAATAAATATAGGAACGATATCATCGCTCATGCGTACGTACTGATTACCGTCTCCACGAAGCGATGAGATTCATTTTCCATGTTAACAATTCAAGAATGATTATAAAGTATGAATAATAAGTAATAATTAATTATATGAAATAATAATTCTACTGGATTTATGTATATATATATTTATGTCATCTACTTAATTCCATTCAACTCAATAAGGAAACGAAAACAGCGTTCATGCGTACGTACGGCCTACCGTCTCCATGAATGGTATATTTCTTTCCATTTATCGATATATTATATATATGTATATTCTGAATATATATTATATATAAATAATGTTTTATATTTTTTAATTAAGTAATAATGATCTAAGTAATCATATGAATAATTACAAGTCAAAACACGGATGATAAATGAAACGATTTTACCCAAAACGCTACTTTAACATGAGTTTACAAAATAATGGGTTATATAAAGTCATAAATGAACCATATATGATATAATAAAAATGAATATGATTATGTAATAATTCAATGAAATTATTTAAATCATTATACAGGAGTTTCGGATACGTACGATGCATATCGGACCTAAGGTAACGGATAATTTTTTCAATCTCATTTTTATTCGAGATTGCTTATACGTAAGTATTTAATGGGGTTATATTTTTCATCCATGTCCATAAAATGTTTTTCATAAAGTATTTAATATTCTTCCATGTATGTCTGAAGTCATGTTTACCCTTCTTTGACTTTTACTTTGTGTTATGGATGGAATCTTTCTTTTGTTTACCATACGTGGTACTTTTTGACTTTTCTTTTGAAAGTACAAAGAGAATGTTTTTTTAACTTATACGGCGTGAATGGATTTTTACAGTTTCATAATGACTTATTTCAATGCAGATTACTCTACAAAATTTCATGATTATTTTCAACAAAATCCATTTCTTTTAGAAATTCATGGCATTTTTTGAAAAGAAAATTATTTTTAAGAAGAAAAGATATTTTCCTCAAGAATTCATTTCAAGTGTTTTATCAAAACCATTTTCCATCTAAGATGACATTATTTCATATGTGTATGTTTCAAGTATAATTTCTCTATGATTTACATGGTTTCAATTTTCTTATGATGAAATGATATCCATTTTTTTATATGGATTATGTTATGATGGAATGATGTTTATGAAACCCATTTTTTTCTTTCAGTTATGATGAATGATTTATGTTTATGTTGTGGCACACGTAAGAATGATTTCAATATGAGATGGGTGGGACCTATATC
Source organism: Viscum album (assembly GCA_963277665.1). Classification (NCBI taxonomy): domain Eukaryota; kingdom Viridiplantae; phylum Streptophyta; class Magnoliopsida; order Santalales; family Viscaceae; genus Viscum; species Viscum album. The sequence goes on along the minus strand of OY728120.1, from coordinate 1,755,745,011 downwards.
TCCCTCCAATGCATTGGATAAAGATTTATATCTCATGAAATAGACATGGCTGGAATGATAAGTTAATCTGGTTCAGTGTTACAGGACTAAAACGAGGAGTGAACTCGATTCAGAAAGGGACTTTGTCCACTAAGATGGTCTTGGAAGCAATTCCTTGGCTACTATGGAAATCATAACATGTGATTAATGGTTTCCACAATTAAATGTTTTATTCTCATTCTATTTTATCAAGATTAATGTTTCTTTATGATCTATGCCTTATGTACTGCCATTTTTTATGTCATTGCTCAATCTTTTGATGTTTAAACATTATGTTCATGTATTTAAGTTCAAATGTATATGAGTTGTTTTATTTTCTACATGCTTACCCTTACTGAGCATTTTAGCTCACACTTTTATATGTTTTCTTTTCCCTAGGATTTAAAGAAAGGTTTTAGGTAAGAAAACAAAAATGGAAAGATCTTTATGAGAGATATTGAAGATCTTTCACCACGATTAGAATATTTTGTTCCAAGTTTCCAAAGACACTAAACTATTATGGTTCTTGTGTGTTTGTTTTTTTTATGTATTAATTATTCCGAAAAATTAATGTAATGTATATGTACGTCAATCTTTGGGTCTCTACAGGTTGTGTTATATGAAAGCACCAAGTTTTTATTGCTTTTTAGGTGACACAAAAACTATTTTTCACTACACACAATTGTCAAATTATCTTTTGGTACACAAAAAAATATTTTGTCTTATGTTACACACAATTATTCATTCCTTCAATAGCCTATGTTTCATAAAAGACATTGTTTTACCAAACTACAACTTATTATTAATATTATTGTTAAAATATTATAATAGTTGTCACCTAGCTGTTAGAATAAAAGTTATGAATAATATTAACTAAATTATATAAATATGATTTAAACACGTGTATAAAATGAATCCTTTGGTTATCAATTAGCTATAAATTAAAGTAATAACTGTTTGAAAATTAAGAAATTCCTTTTCTGAGAAAACTATTTTTCAATGTACAAACACAATTTTATCTCAATAAATTAAATAAACCACTATTGATGAATATTTTTAATTAAATTTATATATTATTTATTAAATAAATTTATTTTTCACTAATAAAGTAATATTGATAGGCATAACATAATAATAGATCCAATTTTATGAAGAAAATGATGTAATTTTCGAAAAGGTATTTTTACGGCCTTTTAATGGAAGCCTCATTCTAAATCTATTTTTTGAAAATTTTATAATTTTTATTTTAAAAAATAAAATTAATTTTTTTAATTGGTATATAAAAATTTACTTTGGGTGAATTTTTTGTATTTTTCCTAGAAATTTCATTTTTTGATGAATAGGGAAAAATACTGAATTTTAACTTAAAACTGCTTTTTCATCTAATTTATTTATATTGTAAAATTATATTATAAATTGTATTAAAATTATATTTAGATTAATTATAAATAAATTAATCCAATTTAGGTCATTTTAAGGAATTTCACATTGAAATTGGATATACAAACATTTCAAACTTTTAAACTTTTTCACTTTAAAAACATATCGTCTCATCTCGTTAGTGGGATTAATTTTAAATTAATTTCTTCCACATATGTTATTAGGATTTATAAAAATTGATTACATATTTGTAATAATAATAATTTATAATATCTAATAATATCAAATTACTCTTTCACCAAAATTATTAGTGGAATTAATTAAAATTAATTATAGTGATTAGGGGAAAAATGAGCTTAATTAGTGACTAAACTTGTAAAATAAGTTGTATAAATGACCCTAAACCTACCTAAAAATATTTTATTGAAATATATATACCATTACACATATAATAATATATAATGGTTGATTTTTAACCATTTTGGGACAATTGAAACATGGGTACCACTCAAATATTTTCAAGAATACCCAATGCGTCATTTTCTCAACTTATAAAAGGCCTCCTATCCACCTCATTTATTCACACATATAAAGCCATTTGTATCATAAAAAACCTGAAAAAATAATCTCCCAAATTCCATACTCTTAACCTAGAATCCTCACTTTGTGTTTAAATAAAAACAAGTCAGTCCTTTGGTGCAAACCAAAAAGAATTACTCAATGAAGAGGTAACATCCTTAAACAAGAACATTCATTTTATTTATTTCTTCACCCCATCAATTATTATTATTAAATTATTATATAATAAACATATTATAATTAATATACTTAAATATTTTTATTCTAAGGTTACTACCTACACACACACGCACTTCCATTAAAAGGGATACGTAATCAATATTTGTGTGTAAGATAGACTACTGCCTCACGAACTGATGTCGTTTGTTCTTCCATTTCCACCATTAAAGGTTGGTAATAATGATTTAATTTATGTTTATATATGATAAATATTATATTTATAATATATATATTCTTATTTATTAATTATATAACACATACCTTCATTATTTCCATTTTGTGTAAATATGATAACTTCAATTTTTGATGAGTGGACTACCACCTCCTCAAAGCAATGTGATTAGTTCAGACTTTACATGGAATGTATTTAGTATGGTTTTAATAAAAATATATGATATATATGAAATAATAATTCTAATATAATGATACTATATATATATATATATATCATTTATTTTCTTTTTTTAAATATGACAAGAAAACAGAAACAGCATTCATGCAAACGTACGGCCTACCGTCTCCATAAATGGTGTATTCTATTTCATATTTATATATTTTATATATTATTATAAGTATTTATATACTGAATATATATAATATTTAAATAATTTTTTACATTTTGGAAATAATTAAATCATTATCTAAGTAATAGGATCAAGAATGATAAGTCAAAACATAATTGAAAAAAAAGTGATTATTACCTAAAACGCGACTTTAAAATGAAATTCTTAAGAAACTGGTAATATAAAGTAGTAATAAAATCATATATGTTATGATATATAATAATATGGTTATGTGGTAGATTTATAATAAACTTATATTTATTATACATGAGTTTTGAATGCAAATGAATAAATTCAAGACTTAAGTTAAGGGGATTTCATCTCACTTTCTTATATCTTTGAGATACATGCCATATTCACCACCTATTTATTTTATGTGGTGTATATAAATATCTAAGAAATTTTAAATAATTAATTCAATTTATTTAATTATATTAAATTTTTCAATTGATTTTATTCTTTCATTGGGATCATGGTTCTAAATTTACTTAAGTAGTAAGGGGATTTCTAGTCTCACTTTTATTTCTGAGAGACTTATTCCACATTCACCAATCATTTTTTGTGTAGTGTGTATAATAACCATAAATTTATTATGTTATTAATATACTAAAATTTATTGGTATTTACATATCCATTTTCTGATATCACTTTCATGGGTTTTACATTTCAAAAGTTACCAAATTGGTAAGGTAATTTTGTCTCAATTTTCCTTCTTTGAGACACGTGTTTTTCTATGAACCTATATTATTTTACGAGGTGTATATATTTTCCCTTTTACATGTCATATCATAAATATTGTTATTTTAATGCTGTTATAATCTTTATTTAATGTTATTATCTCATGGGTATTATGATTCAATGTTTCCAAAGTGGTAAGAGTTTATTTCCACAATCTCATCATTTATCAGGATTGTTTATGATTATGCTTCAATTGAGGAAATATTGTGATCCATATCTCAAGAACACTCTTTAATTTTCATATAATATAGTAATTAATGATATATTAATGTATTAGTACCATTTTTACAATATATGGTAATTAAGATAATTAATAAAATGATTTTAAGAAAATCTGGCCTTATTTCTCTCTTCGGTCAGAAATTTGTTTTATTCAAAAAAACATATTTTTGAAAAAGTTTTTAAAATTATATTTTGAGATAATTTTAAATGAAAAAGGATTTTAAAAATATTTTATGGTTTTCAAATATTTCTCTATAATTTTTCAAATATATTCTCAAATAAAAATATTTTAAAAAATGTTTAATCTTTTAAAAAACATTTTTCAAAGCAGAAAGGATATTTTCCTCAAGAAATGTTTTTAAAAGATCTTTAAAAATTATTTTACATATAAGATTAAATTTTTTTGGTTCACTCATTATTTTCTATGAAAATGATCCAAATTTTCCATTCATATTCTTTCTCTGAATGGTTTTTGTTTTTATGGCATGATGGTTATGAAACCTGTTTCTCATTCATGAGTTATATGTTGGTGATACCCATTTATCTTACATGGGTTATATGCTTTTGAAAGACACTTATATTCTTATATTATGATTTGATGAAATGATTATTAAGTGTATATATTTTCTATATGTTATGATATGATGGAATTTTTATGGTACCAATTTTATTTCATGGGATATGATATGATTTTTTATGAAACCCATCACTTTTTAAGGGTCATGATATGATGATTATTTATTATCTTGTGGTATACAAATGTATTATTTCATTATGTGAATGGTGGGAACTATATCTCCCTCTAATTAATTGGGTAAATATTTATATCTCATGAGATAATGATGGGAAACAAGTCTATAGGCTTGATCCACTATGGGAAGAAGGGGAAACCCAATCCACTATGGGAAGAAGGGGAAAGCTGATCCAATATAGAAAGAAGGGGAAAACAATCCACTTTGGGAAGAATGTTGTACCTCTCGTACCCCTCGTGGTTTAATTTTCATGATCACAATCACTCTCTTATTTATCTAATCTTGTTTTAAGTGTTTTTGGATGATAGGAATGATTTCAGGTTGCCAAGGAATTGGTCCAAGAAAGAAAGAAGGAAAAAGTGGACTGATTTTCAGTCCACCGGCCAACCGGTGGATGACCACCGGCCAGCCGATGGAGCCTGGACAGAAGGCATCCTTCTGTCCAGACCACCGGCCAACCGGTGTCCCACCACCGGCCAGCCGGTGGACCCAGACAGAATTGGTCAGCTACTGCCTCCTCACCGGCCAACCGGTGGCCTCCTCACCGGCCAGCCGGTGGTGCCTGAGCCCGAACCCTCTCCCTTTTTCAAAGCACCGGCCAACCGGTGGCCAAGCACCGGTCAGCCGGTGGAGCCAGTCAAACTAGCCGTTGGGCTTTGACCAGGCTTGTCCACTTGACTCCCAACGGCTCCGAAGGCCTCTCCAACGGCTCCGAAGACCTCCAAAGGCCATATGAGGGTTCCCCATCTATAAATAAAGGACTAGGAAGCCCCGGAAATGAACGGAAGCCCACGGGAACATTTTTGATCATTTGGCGAACCTCCGGCGCATTCCTCCAAGGAACCCCCACTTGCTCCAACTCATTTCCACATCTAAGGAGCACCATCAAAGAAGCTTGGGAGAGCTCTTCATCAACTTCATCAATCCATTGGTGCCCAAGACTTCTCCCCATTACGGTTTTTCATTGTTTTATTATTTTGAGCATCAATTTGGGTTTGTGCCTACAAACCCCTCATTTCTCTCATCCTCTCTTCTTTGGATTTTCACACCACCTTCAAGGTGTGAAGAGGTTAGTCAAGACTTCCCTTTAAAAGGCTTGAGTCATAGGTGAGCTAGCCTTCACCTGTAAGAAGGCTAGTGGGTTCTTGCTCAACCATTAAAAGCAAGTGGGTTCTTGCATAACCATTAAAAGAAAGTTGTAATAGGTTCTAGACTACCTTAAAGTCTAGTGGGTTTCTTTCTAAAACCGTTAAAAAGAAAGCGGTAGTAAATCTTTCAACGATTGAGTTGGGAGCGGAGACGTAGGCTTTGGTTTAAGCCGAACTCCGTTATCAAGTTTTGTGTCTTGCCTCTTTTATTTCCGCTGCACTTTTAACTTTGATTTTAAATTGTTAATTATTTTTAAAAGGCAATTCACCCCCCCTCTTGACATCACTCTCCGCCCAACAATTGGTATCAAAGGAAAAATTTGAGTAATACCCTAACCGGTTTCAAATTCAAGATCCTTTGTGATGGCTTCATCTTATTTCGCCCCCGAAGGCTATTCTTTGGGTCGTGCTCCATTTTTTGATGGAACCGACTATACTTATTGGAAAACCCGCATGACTACTTTTCTTAGAAGTATTGGTTATCCTATTTATAAAATTGTCATGCATGGTTATTCTCTTTCTTCTCCCGATGAATCCAAATGGACTCAAGCCGATATTGAAAATGTCGAGCTTGATGGCAAAGCCATGAATGCTCTTCATTGCGGCCTTGATTGTAATGAATTCAATCGAGTTTCCACATGCACCTCATCACATGAAATCTGGAAACTTTTGTAAGTTACCCATGAGGGGACCAACAAAGTCAAGGATACTCGATTGGATATGTTCCGTCAAGATTTTGAGTCTTTCACCATGCACCCACATGAATCAATAACTGAAATGTTTACGAGTTTTACTGATGTTTGCAATGGGAGAAAGTCCCTTGGTGATGATGTGTCTGCAGAAACGATGGTCAAGAAGATCCTTTGGATCCTACCAAGCTCATGGGCACCAAAAGTCACGGCAATTCAAGAAGCAAAAGACATCAAGAATATGTCGGTCGAATAGCTCATCGGATCCCTCATGACCTACGAGATCACCATGAGGAGGCAAGATGAAAAGGAAGAAAAACCGATCAAAGTTCCAAAGAACATCGCCTTCAAAGTTCAAAAAGAAGAAAGCTCCTCCTCGTCATCGTCATCCTCTTCAAGCGGCGATTCGGAAATGGAGAATCTTGCCCGCAAGATGCACAAATTCATGAAGAAGCACAAAAAGAAGAAATCCCGCAAGGCTCAACCCAACGAAAAATCCGAGCCCGAGGTAACATGCTATGGGTGCGGCAAGAAAGGCCGTTACAAGCCCAATTGTCCACTCAACAAGAAAAAGTCCAAGCAAAAGGAAAAGAAGAAGGCATTCAAGGCAACATGGAGTGATAGCTCCACATCATCCTCCTCCTCCTCCTCAAGCGACAACGGTAAAAAATGCCTAATGGCATTTCATGAGGTAACCTCTTCCGACTCCTCATCCTCTTGTTCTTCAAATTCTTTTAATCATTTATCTTATGAGGATCTCCAACATGCAAGAGATCAATTGGAGGAAGGTTTTCACGAACTTTCTTCCAAATTTGTTGCTTTAAAAAATAATTTCAAAAAACTTTCTTCCGAAAAGGAACAACTTCTCAAAGAGAAGGAGGAGTTGTCCCTCAAGATCCAAAACCTTCCCGATGTTGATTCTATGGAATTAACAATCAAGGATTTAAAGGAATATCTTGCCAAGTTCACCCAAGGTGAACAAAATTTAACCAAATTGCTCGGTTCCCAACGCATATCTAGAACCACCGAAGGGCTTGGCTATTCCAAGAAAGCTTCCTCTTCCCATGCTCCAACTATTTTTGTAAGGGGGAGCTCTCAAAATAAATTTTGTAACTATTGCAAAAAACCCGGGCACTTAATTTATGAGTGCGATTGCAAAAATGCCCGGTATGGAAGGCCCAAAACTTTTTTCTTTAATGATGAATTTCATAGGAGAAGACCCGGCACTAGACAAGTGTGGATTGAAAAATCCCTTTTAGCGAGTCTCACCGGACCAAAATTTATCTCGGTTCTAAAATCCTCTCCCCAGTGATTTGTTGTTTTTATTTAGGGGGAGTTAGGATTGTTTAAGCCTTTTTGCTTTATATTTCAAAACTTTCATTTCAAAACTTTCATTTCAAAACTTTCTTTTTCAAAACTTTCATTTCAAAACTTTCAATTCAAAATTTACAATTCAAAACTTTCAATTCAATTCAAAATTTTCAATTCAAAACTTTCAATTCAAAACTTTCAATTCAATTTCAAAAATTTCAATTGGTTTAAAATCTCTATCTTGTTTTTCAACTCTTTCCCTCAATCAAGTTTTATGCCCCGTGCTATTTTGATAATCACAAAGGGGGATAAATTCTTGGTTGATTGGGGGAGAAATCTTTCTCTCATGCTTTGCTTTACTTTTCAATTTATCCTTTAAAGCATGCCTCTAATTTCAGTCTTTTACATTGCTTGTTTTGGTGATTGTGATCATCAAAATAGGGGGAGATTGTTGTACCTCTCGTACCCCTCATGGTTTAATTTTCATGATCACAATCACTCTCTTATTTATCTAATCTTGTTTTAAGTGTTTTTGGATGATAGGCATGATTTCAGGTTGCCAAGGAATTGGGCCAAGAAAGAAAGAAGGCAAAAGTGGACTGATTTTCAGTCCACCGGCCAACCGGTGGATGACCACCGGCCAGCCGATGGATCCTGGACAGAAGGCATCCTTCTGTCCCGACCACCGGCCAACCGGTGTCCCACCACCGGCCAGCCGGTGGACCCAGACAGAATGGGTCAGCTACTGCCTCCTCACCGGCCAACCGGTGGCCTCCTCACCGGCCAGCCGGTGGTGCCTGAGCCTGAACCCTCTCCCTTTTTCAAAGCACCGGCCAACCGGTGGCCAAGCACCGGTCAGCTGGTGGAGCCAGTCAAACTAGCCATTGGGCTTTGACCAGGCTTGTCCACTTGACTCCCAACAGCTCCGAAGGCCTCTCCAACGACTCCGAAGACCTCCAAAGGCCATATGAGGGTTCCCCCTCTATAAATAAAGGACTAGGAAGCCCCGGAAATGAACGGAAGCCCACGGGAACATTTTTGATCATTTGGCGAACCTCCGGCGCATTCCTCCAAGGAACCCCCACTTGCTCCAACTCATTTCCACATCCAAGGAGCACCATCAAAGAAGCTTGGGAGCGCTCTTCATCAACTTCATCAATCCATTGGCGCCCAAGACTTCTCCCCATTACGGTTTTTCATTGTTTTATTATTTTGAGCATCAATTTGGGTTTGTGCCTACAAACCCCTCATTTCTCTCATCCTCTCTTCTTTGGGTTTTCACACCACCTTCAAGGTGTGAAGAGGTTAGTCAAGCCTTCCCTTTAAAAGGCTTGAGTCATAGGTGAGCTAGCCTTCACCTGTAAGAAGGCTAGTGGGTTCTTGGTCAACCATTAAAAGCAAGTGGGTTCTTGCATAACCATTAAAAGCAAGCTGTAATAGGTTCTAGACTACCTTAAAGTCTAGTGGGTTTCTTGCTAAAACCATTAAAAAGCAAGCGGTAGTAAATCTCTCAACGGTTGAGTTGGGAGCGGAGACGTAGGCTTTGGTTTAAGTCGAACTCCGTTATCAAGTTTTGTGTCTTGCCTCTTTTATTTCCGCTGCACTTTTAACTTTGATTTTAAATTGTTAATTATTTTTAAAAGGCAATTCAATTTGGGTTTGTGCCTACAAACCCCTCATTTCTCTCATCCTCTCTTCTTTGGGTTTTCACACCACCTTCAAGGTGTGAAGAGGTTAGTCAAGCCTTCCCTTTAAAAGGCTTGAGTCATAGGTGAGCTAGCCTTCACCTGTAAGAAGGCTAGTGGGTTCTTGCTCAACCATTAAAAGCAAGTGGGTTCTTGCATAACCATTAAAAGCAAGCTGTAATAGGTTCTAGACTACCTTAAAGTCTAGTGGGTTTCTTGCTAAAACCATTAAAAATCAAGCGGTAGTAAATCTCTCAACGGTTGAGTTGGGAGCGGAGACGTAGGCTTTGGTTTAAGCTGAACTCCGTTATCAAGTTCTGTGTCTTGCCTCTTTTATTTCCGCTTCACTTTTAACTTTGATTTTAAATTGTTAATTATTTTTAAAAGGCAATTCACCCCCCCTCTTGCCATCACTCTCCGCCTAACAAAGAAAGTGTAACCTAGTCTACTATAAGAAAATCACTATGATTGGGGATGATGGTGTGTATCACCCAGTAGGTGCATCCCCCATGAAGTTCCCTGATAAGTTTTTTGAAAAGAGCCTTGACTTATAGGGAATGATTTTATATACTTATGTGTATTCCACAAATCCATGTCTTACTCCTATGATATGATTTTATAGATTATGCTCTTCATTTTTTTAGGATTTATTTCTTATAAAATTCCAATATTTATACCATGACTATTTATTACGATATTTGATATTCATGGTATGATCTTATGATGTTAGGATCATGTTCTCATACCCTTATGCTCATGATTATGCTTCCATATCTCTCTTTTTTAAACTTACTGAGCATCTAAGATCACCTTTTTTATATTTTATTTCCTCAGGTTATGAAGAAAGGTTTTAAGTAAAAGTAATAAAGGGGAAGATCTTTAAATGAGATGTTAAATATGATTCGCTAATATTATACGATTGTGTTCCAAGTTTCCAAAGACACTAAATTATTACAGTTATCAGGTGTGTAATTTTGTAATGTGATGATTATTCATCAAAAATGATGTAATATCCATGTATTTTAAGCTTGGTTCACTATTTTTGTCATCAAATGAAATGTTTATTCACTCTTTAGAAACTAGGATGAGTAAACTTTAGTGATGTCCCTAGGGATATTTTTTAGGATATATCTAGGGAGGTCTCTAAGGTTAAGTCTAAGGAAGAGTCAAAGTATGGGAAAATTTCTTGTAATTTTGGTAAAGGATATATATAGTAGTTTCCTAGAAATACATCCTTGTCTAGATACTACAATTGGATGTGGATCTTATACAGATGTACATAGTCATATCAACCCTAAAAATCTATATTGAGATAGAAATGATTAGGGACTGGGGCACGACAACTAACCTTACTATACACCTGGTTTGACACTCCCAAGGAATATTCTTTGGAAATTCACAAACTCTTCACAAACCATAAATAAAGATTAAAATATAATTCGGCTATGAAGGACCTAGTATAAACCTAAGTTTTCATATATTAAACAAGTTGTCATAATTTGGACATCCTATAAGTGATATTTCAGGATTATGAGGTTTTCTGCTATGATAAGTGTTTCTCATGATATGAATTTTGGTTTTAGTTAATGGTGGAAACTAGGTGGAGCTGGGTTAATATTTAATTTGTAGGAAATTTGTTTGATGAATAACCAAATGGGATGATGAATAGAGTAAAGGATATTGTGATCATGCTTAATTAGTTTCCATGGAATATGATTAATAACATGTAACTTTACCAACTCTTGGACTCACCAAATAATATAATAAAGGATATCTCTAAGAGTTCAGGTAATGGAGATCATGGAGGAAACAAGATTAATTTTCCTTTATGTTGATAATGTGGAAAGATGCACCCAGGTTAATGACTTAGAGGAACCAAGATATGAATTGACTGTGGAAAATAAGGACCTAAATCAAGTAACTAAAAAGAGAAAATGAAAAGTTTGGTTAACACAATGGATGATAATAATGACCTCTCAGATAAATCATCAACGGTTGAATGCTTTAAATGTGGAAAGAATGGGCATTAAGAAAATCGATTTCTTAACTAGAAATCCCCTCAATAAAATCATCAAGGTGGTACTAGTAATTTTTATATTTCTAATGATGATGATACTACAAGGGAAATGTTAATGGAAAGATTTATTAAGGAATAGGATGAGGAAGCCTTGTTAATGTCTTAAGGATAAAGTGGAGTAACCTAAGTGTTTATGTATTTGGATTCCAGAATTATGTTATATGAATTGTGAAATATATAAGGATTGTTAAGTTTATTTTTTTTGCTAAGGATTTACAAAAATATGTTGAATGGTTCCAAGGGACTAGAAAAGTGATTTAATAGAAAGGTTATATATTCATGGGAAACACTTGACAAAGTGAAAGATAACCCTTAATAAGTTTCTATTTTTAATATAATGATGTTTGGATGAAGTAAATTGGATGATACTGATTACCTTGGAACTGATAATGTATTTTTTGACAAACTTTTTTATTCTACCATGGATGGAGATTACGAAATGTTTGTATTTAATAAATATATCCAATGATCTTTGGAATAAGAAAGAAAGCATGTTCTCAATAAGGATTTATGGTAATTACCATGTTTCCAGAGAATACATGATGAATGTATTCACATGTTTATAATGTGATAATCAAGGACTACATTATGATATATAGGGGATCAATGTTAAGATGATTTTGAGAAATATTTTGACCTTATTTCTAATGATTTTTATTTTCATATTTTGTAAGGGTTACAATGTTGACCATTTGTGGAATGGTTTATGTTAAAATTCATATACAATTTTAGATATTAATGCATTATATAACCATATGAGGATTTATTATTATTTTATAACCAATGCTAACCATTTTTCTATGATAATAACTAAATAAAAAAAGCAATGACTTATCATTATATGTATGGATATTATGATTTATTGTTACTTCAAGAATGAAAAATTCACCTTCATTTCTTGGAGTAAGAGATGAAGTGGAAATTGATCAAGGCATAACCAAAGGGTGAGATTTTTATTATGAAATGGAATGAAATAAACTAAGTATATATTCTTGGGAAAATTTATTCAACTTTATGAAAAAGGGTCTTGAAATAAAATTTTTTCCTATTATCATCATTTTTTATGATATCAATAACCAATTTTAGGCTTCTTCGGTTCATGGTTTTGTGATTGTTAACTTTCTCTAGATCACCTACTTTCTTATGATCAGTGATCTTTATCAATATCTGTGATTATTTATGTTTTTCTTCTATGTCCATGTTTTCATTTCCCACCTATTTTCTCCTATATGGAAACACAGTTATGTGCTACTTTGGGTAACCATTATATTTCCATCATTCCCTTTTAAAATAAAGTTTCGTGTTCATTTTTAAGATATGGGTTTCTATGAATGGAAATTTAAAGTTTTAAACCTTTAACAACCTAGAAGAATTTATGGGGAGAATTTAATTTTAATGGGGGTATAATGTAACACCACAAAATTTTGTGAAATTATTTTCTAATTAATTTAATCATTTCAATATTTTTCATTTCACGCATCACTGAATATAGATTGTGTTATATGAAATAACCAAGTTATTATTTCATTATACACAACATTAAGATGAGTTTAAACTAAAAGCAACACATATATTAGTTTTTGTTACAAGAAAAACTATGTTTGGCTTGTGCTACACGCAATTTTGAGTTCCTTTGACAGCATGTGTTACATGCAAGTCCCAGTTTTACCAAACTATAGCAAACTACTAATATTATTATTAAAATATTATTATAGTTTTTACCTAGACATTAGAATAAAATTTTTGAATCAGATTAAATAAATTGTAAAAATATGATTTAAACATGTGTATAAAATGAATCCTTTTTTATTAATTAGAAATAAATGAAAGTAATAACTGTTTGAAAATAAAGAAATTATCTTCATAATAAAACTATTTTTCTATGCACAAACACCATTTTATCTCAATAAATAAAACAAACCAATATTAATGAATGTTATTAATAAAATTTATATATCATGTATTCAATAAAAAAATTAACACTCATCCAATAGTTTTGATAGGTATAAGATAAGAATAAATCCAATTTTATGAATAAAAAGAAATATTTTTCTAAAAGGTGATTTTATCACCTTTTGATGGAAAACCTATTTTAAATATAATTTTTGAAACTTTTATAATTTAAATATGAAAAAATAAAGTTCATTTTTGAAATTTTTATATCAATATTTACTTTGGTATAATTTTTGGTATCTTTTACAGAAGTTTCATTTTTTGATGAATAGTGAAAAAATACTAAATTTCAATTGAAAACTATTTTTTAATATAATTTATTTATATAGTTAAATTATATTATAAATTTGTTATAAAGTATATTTATTTCCATGAGACATAAATTAATCCAATTTAGTTCATTGGAACCAATTTCTCATTGAAATTGGATATAAAAACATTTCAAACTTTTTCACTTTATCACTTTAAAAACTCATTGTCTCATCCCGTCTGCGGGATTAATTTTAAATTAATTTATGTCACTTCTATTATTATAATTTGGAAAAATATATTAAATATGTTTAATCATAACAATTTATAAATTATAATAATTTCAACATAATTTTCTTCTAAAATATTTAGTGAAAGTAATTAAAATCAATTACAGTGATTAAGGAAAAAATGAACTTAATTAATGACTAAATTTGGAAAATAATGTGTAATATGACTCTATAATTGTCTAAAATATATTTTATAGGTATATTTAGAAAATTAAACCTACAATAATCTATAAAGGTTTATTTTTATAGTTTCTGGATAAGTAAAACGTGTGGAGACCTCAAATCTTTTCAAGAATACCCAATGTGTCATTTTCCCCATTTATAAAAGGCCTCGTCTCCTCTTCATTTCTTCACACATCTCCAGCCCTTTGGATTTCCAAAACCACCCCAAATAAGCTTCAAACATCCCCAATCTCAACTTATAAGACTAAATTTTGGAATAAATCAAACCAAGTTAGTCCTTTGGTGCAAACCAAAGGAATTACCCAAAAAAGAGGTAATATCATTCAACAAGCACTTTCATTTTATTTCATTAGTCACCCCTATATTATTATTATTACATTATTAAATAATAAACTCATTATAATAAGTATACTAATATGTTTTTATGATGTTTTTAAATCCTAAAATTACCCACACTTCCATCAAATGGGATACACAATCATCATTCGTGTGTACGGTGGACTACAGCCTCACAAACCGATGTTGTTCGTTCTTCTATTGCCACCTTTCAAGCTTTGTAATAATTAAATAATTTATATTATTATATTATATATATGTTATTTATGATGTATTTATTCTTATTTAATTATTATATAACACATACCTTAATGCTTTCCATTTTTTGTAAATATGATAACTTCGTTTTTTGGGCGTGTCGACAACCACCTCCTCAAACCAAGTGATTTGTTCACACTTTACATAGAATGTATTAAGAATGGGTTTAGTAAATGTATATGATATATATAAAATAATAATTATACATGAAATATAATATATATATATATATATCCATAAATGTAATTTAATTTTTTTCTTAAAATGCTATAAGAAAATAGAAGCAGCGTTCATGCGTACATATGGGCTACCGTCTCCATGAATAGTGTATTCCATTTCATATTTATATATTTTATATATTATTATAAATATTTTTATAATTAATATATATGATATTAAATAATTTTTTAATTATTATAATAATTAAATCTGGATCTAAGAAATAGAATCAAGAATAACAAGTCAAAGCATAAATGAAAAACAAAGAAATTATTACCCAAAACGTAACATTAAAATGAAATTGTTAATGAAAGGGTAATATAAAGTCATAATAAATTTTTATATGTTATTATATATAATAATATGGTTATTTTTTATAATCATAATAAAATTATTTTTATTATATAATAGTTTTGAACATGTACTAATAAATTCAACACTTAAGGTGAGGGAATTTCATCTCACTTTATTATATTCGATAGATAAATGCCATATTCACCACCCATTTCTTTTATGTGGTGTATATAATTCCCTAGTAAATGTTATATCATGAATTATATTTATTTTCTAATAGTCAATTTTTTAATTTATGTTATTCTTTCATGGGGATCATTATTCTAAATTTTCTCAAGTAGTTAGGGGATTTCTAGTCTCACTTTTATTTCTGTGAGACTTATGTCATATTCACCACTCATTTATTTTTTATGGTGTATATAATGACCAAGAATGTATTTTATGATTATTATACTCAAATTTATGTGTATTTACACATCTATTTTATGATATATATTTAATGGGTTTATGTTTCAAAAGTTACCAAATCGGTATGGTAATTTTGTCTCAATTTTTCTTCTTTGAGAGACATGTTTTACTATGCATCAATATTCTTTTAGAAGGTGAATATACTATCTATTTTAAATTTTATATCATTAATATTCTTATTTTAATGATATTATATGATTTATATGATTTTATTCTATCATGGGGGTTATTATTCAATGTTACCAAAGTGGTAGGAATTTATTGCAACAACATCATTATTTATCTGGATTGTTTATGATTATGCTTCCATTGATGAAGTATTATGATCCATATGTAAAGAACATTCATGAATATTCTTATACTATGTTTATTCATGATATATTCATGTATTATTACCATTTTTCTCTCTTGGTTACTAAAGATAATTAAGAAAATGTTTTTAAGAAAATATTACCTTATTTCTCTCTTCCGTTGAAAATATTTTTTATTCAAAGAACCGTTTTTTCAAAAATGTTTTCAAAAATGTTTTTAAAATGATATTTTGAACTCATTTTCAAGGGAAAAGTATTTTAAAAAAAATTATGGTTTTAAAATCTTCCCTTGAAAGTTTTCAAATCTATTTTCAAATAAATTTTTTTTTTAAAAATGTTCAATGTTTTAAAAATATTTTTTCAAAGAAGTAATGATATTTTCCTAAAGAAAATTTCTTAAAAGATTTTTCAAAATTATTTTCCATATAAGATAAAATTAATTAGTTTTACTCAAGTATTTTTGGGGAAATTATCCAAAGGTTCCATTCATATTCTTTCTCTGAATGGTTTATGTTTTGATGGCATGATGGTTATGAAACTAGTTTCTCTTTTGTGGGTTATATGTTTGTGAAACATATTTCTCCTCCACGAATTATAGGATTTTGAAACCCTCTTTTATTAATGGGTTATTATTTGATGATATGATTATTAAACCTGTATCTTTTTTATAGGTTATGATATGATGGAATGATTATGATACTCATTTTATTTCATTGGTTATAATATGATGTTTATGAAACCTATCACTTTTTTTGGGTCATGATATGATGATTGTTTATGATATTGTGGAAAATGTATGTATGATTTTATTATGTGATGGGTGTGACCTATATATCCCTAAAATTAATTGGGTAATGATTTATATCTCATGAGATAATGATGGGAAACAAGTCGATGAGCTTAATCCACTATGGAAAGAAGGGGAAACCTGGTCCACTATGGGAAGAAGAAGAAACCCAATCCACTAAGGGAAGGGGAAACCCAATACACCATGGGAAGAAGGTATAAAAGGATCCACTATATGAAAAGGATTAAGACTGGGGATGGTGGTGTGTGTTTCCTAGTAGTTTTATCCCCCATGAAGTTCACTAATAAGTTTTGGCAATGAGCCTTGAATTTTAGGGGATGATTTTATATGCTTATGTTTAAGCTAAAAATTTCATGTCTTACTCCTGTGATATGATTTCATGGATTATTCTCATGACTTCCTTATGATTTATGTCTTATGAACTTCCAATATTTTTTCCATGACTCTTGATTATGATCTTTGATATGTGAGGTATAATCTTCTAATGTTAGGATCATGTTCTCGCACCCTTATTCTCATGAATATAATTACATATCTACCTTTTTTACCCTTGCAAAGAATTTGATATCCCCCTTTTATATGTTTCCTTTCCCTAATATATGAATAAAGTTTTTAAGTAGTAGTACTAAAGGGTAAGATCTTTAATGGAGATATTGAAGATCTTTCACCAAGATTATAATATTGTCTTCCACATTTCCAAAGAAACTAAACGGTTATATTCCTCAAGCATGTACTATTGTAATGTGTTGAAAATTCATCTAAAATGATGTAATATCCGTATATTTTAATCTTGGGTTAATATAATATCCTTGTTCCATGCACAAATTTCTAAGAGTGGAAAAGGTCCTTACATGTTATCCTACCCCATGAAAGTAAATTGTATGTGTATGTTATTCCTAAAGCACCTTGTAAAGAGGCTAGTGAGGAGGAGTTGTCTCTTTACAATATACATTTTAATGATTCTAAATATGTTCAGTTTTTGTTATATCATCCATGAACAATGATATTCTAAAGCAACATGAGGACATGTATGCATATAGCATCATATGTCACCTTCAGGATCTCTATCAAGAGAAGGTGAGACAAGAGAGATATGAGATCTCCAATGCTCTATTTACAACTAATCTTGGAGGGTTTTTGCCAGCTAGGTCTCATTTAGTCAAGATTATTAGCTATATAAAATTCTTATGAATATTAGTGATTGAATTATTAGATGATTTTCACGTAGATCTCATACTTTCCTCACTACCCAAGTCCTTATCTAATTTTATTGTAAATTATAACATGATAAATAATGAGAAGAGACTTTTGAAACTTTTTAATTTGGTTCTCCAAGTGGACAACGATATGGGGTGTGATAAATTTTCAGTCTTTATGGTTAATAAGAGATGGCATAACATGGTGAAGGGGAATAAGACTCATAAAAATTTAACTCTATTGAGCACCATCCTTCTAAAAAGAGTAAGATCTATAGGCAAGGAAAGGAAAATGAAGCAATGTGTTTTCATGTGGAAATAAAGGCCAATAAAAGAGAAAATACATCTAGAAGAAAGAGGAAGGTATAGGTTTATTTGTTATCGAGTGAAATATTTCAATATATAGACATTTGGTATTAGATTGTTCCCTTTGTTCTCACAACTATATCCAAATATATAAACCATGTATATTTTGAAATATTTATAGAGGAGAGGTAAATTGCAAGTTTCCAATGGTGTGAGGTTGGATAGTCTATCCATTAGAGACTAAAACTTTCATTTCCAATGGTAATGATATTGGTTTCAAGATATTTTTATTTTTTACCAAGTCTTACTAAGAACATGATTTACATATCCTACCTAGATATAAATGGTTTTATTTTCAAATTTAAAAATAAAATTTGTTTCCTTTATAATGAAAACATATGTTATGGTATGGAATATTTAAATAATGGTATTTATTTATTAAATTATTAAAACCTAGTATTGGAATTTGATAATTAATTATGTTCACATGAACCATATAACACCCAACTATGGAATCACCATATTGGTCATGTAAATGAGAAGCATTTGAAAATTTTCTATCAAGATGGATATTTAGAATCTTTTGATCTAAACCCACTTGATTGATGTCATGATTTTTTACAAGGAAAAATAACTAAACCACCAGTCAGTGGACATGGTGAAAGGGCCACAGAGCTTCAAGGATTGGTACACACTGATGTGCATGGACCATTTTCAGTAGAAGCTAGAGGTGGGTATTATTACTTCATAACATTTACTGATTATATGAGTATATATAGATATGTCTACTTTATGAGGTATAATTCTAATTCCTTTTAGAGAATTAAATAATTAAATAGTAAAGTAGATAATAAAATTATAAAGAAGATAAATAAGGTTCAATTAAATTTATGTGATGAATATATTAACCAAGATTTTATAATATTTTTATGGGAGTTTGAGATTCTTTCTCAAATCACACTGACTTACACACCACATTTAAATGGTGTTAATGAAAGGTGTAATCATAAATTTTTAGACATGGTAAGTCTAATGATGATTCATTCTTATCTTAGATTATCCTTTTAGGGATATGCATTACAAAATGCAACATAAAAAATAAACCAACTACTAACTAAATCATAAAATGGAATTCATTTATGTGATGAAATATAAAGAAACTATTTCATCCATATACACATGTATGGAGTTCCGAGGAATTTGTTAAGGACTTCTCAAGAAGAAAACCAGCACTGTAAGGAAAAAATTTATCTTTATATAGTATCCTACTGAAACAAAGGGTTACTTTCTATACAACCCGTAAGACAAGAAATTAACTATTTCCAGACAAGACATATTTCTTGAGAGGGAGAACATACTCAAAAAGTATAGTGGGATAAAGATTTAATTTGATTAATTTGATGCTCAATATACATAATATTTTTACAAGAATAGATTCCATAGTTCCTCATGGAAGAAGTATTTCTTATAACAAAAATATTGGATATGAGCACTGGAGAGGTAAGAGAACTAGAGAGATATGTTTTTCTAGTCACCAATGATGTTTTCTCATTATTGGTTGAAAATGATAAATATCTCTCCTATAAATAGGTAGTAGAGAGATAAGAAGCTATAAAATGTAAATAATTCATGAATTCTGAAATAGATTTCATGTATCAGAACCAAGTTTGGGTTCTGGTCAATGCATCAGTTGATATAAAGCATGTAGTGTGAAAATGGGTATTCAAGAGATAACATGACATTAAAGGTAAATTAAATACCTAAAAATAAAGTCTAATGTATAAAGGGTTTATAGAATTCCAAGTAATTGACAATGATGAAACCTTTTCACTAGTTTCCGTGTTTAAATACATCATAATTATACTTTCTATAGAAACATACTATGACTGTGAAATTTGGAAGATGGACATCAAAGCTGATTTCCATAATGGGAACATTTAGGAAGATGTCTATATGACACAACCTAAAGGGATTATGACACCAGGTAATTCCAAAATTATTTTCGAGTTATATATATCAATTTATAGATTGAAGAAACCATCTAATATTTTAAAATTCAATGTGATGAATCTATTAAATAATTTAGTTTCATTAAGAATCAATGTGATCCATGTTTTTATAAGATGTTTAGTGGGAATTTTTTTGTTATCCTAGTAATATATTTTGATGAAATATTACTTATTTGAAATAGAATACCAATCTTACAATATATAATGGGTTGGTTAAACAATTTTTTATACTTGAAGGACTTAGGTGAAAGAGCTTATATTCTAGCGATCAAAATCATTCATTATAGATCCAATAGGTTGTTTGGACTAATTAAAGTTACATAAATTAACCAGATACAAAACATATTTAGTATGAAAAAATCCAATAGGGGATTGGTTCCAGTGTCACATGGTATAATTTTCTAGCAAAATGTGTCCTCAAATACAAAAGGAGAATGTGAGAGTGAGTAAGATCTCATAATCTTTAGTTATTGGATCAATCATGTATTTCATGTCATGTACTAGACTTTATTTTTAAAATGAATTGATTATTGTAGGTAGATATGAAGATTATCTGGGAGAACAAAATCGGCCTTTTGTTAAGGATATAATTAAGTATCTGAGAAGAATAAGGATGTGTACCTAGTGTATGGTGGAGATAAGGAGCTAGTAATCCGGGGTTATACTAATGCTAGTATTAAAATAGATTATAATGATTTTAATTCATAGTTGGGATATTATTTCTATCTCAACGGATGAGTTGTAAGCTATAAGAGTTAAAAGTAGCTAGTTGTCTCCAATTCTATAATTGGGTCCGAGTATATAAAAGTTTATAATGTGACCAAATAATCATTTTGGATATAATAATTTATCTAGGAGATTGATGTGTTACCTAGTAGTAAAGACCCTATCACATTTTGTTATTATAATATTGTATTGGTGGATCTTTAAAAAGATCCAAGGTCACACCAATGGAAAAATTACACTCCAGAAGTATCACCTCCTAAGGTATTTTTCTTAGAGGGGTGAAGTTAAAGTAAGAATATTTCCCAAAAACTAAAATGTGATAGAACCCTTGAATAAAGTAATATCTTAGCAAAAGAATGTGTATAATGTGAGAACTATTAGACAGAAAGTTATTAGCAGTTGGGTCTAGTACAAGTGGGAGTCTATTAGAGTTGGTTCCCTAGAACTAACTTCTATATACTTTATGATATCCTATATTCATTTTTTTCATATTAATAAACTCCTTATAACATCATTATAGTTCTTATACAAAACATAGTGTGTGATAATTTCTTAATAGTAGTTGTCTCACTAAAAGGTCATAATATTTATCTGCTATAATGAGAACCCAAAATTTCCATGATAGTATTCTTAAATATACTCTCTATATCTGGATAAAATAATTTTTGGGGAACAAATGATAAAGTTTTTCATGGGTGGAGACTCATAGGACATTTAGGAACCTTCTCATGGTGTAGGCCCTTGGTAATATCAAGTGTAGGATATTTCGAGAACAAGACCCACCAGTAGAAAATCCATATTTATATGTGTCATTGTCTATTCCTATCTACAGATATGTGTATTGATCCATAGAAATTAATATAATTATTAATGATTATTATACTTTATTTACTTTGATTTATTGGTGAAAAATGTGATGACATATGTTTGTGGTGGGGTAGGATACATTGGGTGTGTCATGGGTAATATTTCATTAATGAATAATGTGAGAAAGTAATTGTATCTTATTTTCTTTAATGAAAGTGGATATCTTAGGCCCTTTTATGGAAATGATATAGCCTAAATATATCCATGTCCATGTTTTTATATAGGGAATTTTTATTTCTAGAAATTCAATGAATGGGAAATCGAGAATATAGGTTAATGGGACCAACATGAAACCCAATTGATTAGAGATATTATGATAAAGTGGTTATATTACACTGTAAACATCTTTATGAGGTATTATGTCATTGAGGCATTAAATCCTTTCTATATGAGTGTCTTTGGGTGTTTCAAGATTCTAACCTTTTGCTTTGAGCGGTGTTATCTAATTCCACTAAGAGAGAGGCCTATAGGGTCATACACTAAGTGTATCGAGAATCTCAATTAAATAATGTATTTTTATTTATTATTTAACAAGTTGAAAAAGATATTATTCCCGCATGTGGTTTAATTATTATTCATTTTTTCTTTATCACATATATTCCATCATGAGTTATTCAAGATAATATTATGTGAGTATAATATTTAATAAATATTTATTTTATATTTAGTGAATATAATATTTATTTATTTATTTTGGAATAATGTAGTTATATTTATTTATTAAATAAATAGTCATTATTTAAGGCCCGGTAAATATTTTTTCAAGGAATGGTGGACCAAGTTTAATGGTCTAGCAAGAAATAATATATATAGAATATTATTTAAATAAATAATATTTAATTTAACTTTTGAGTTTGGTGCATCTCAATAAATAATAATATTATTATTATAGACATGGGGTTCCATGGGGATTACAAAAATTATAAGGGTGCTTGTGAAATTATTATTTTCTAACTCTAGTAGTATATAAACCCAATTATATTTTTTTCTTTATAGACAATTTTTTTTGTATAACCAAATCCAAAGAGAACCCTCTAAAATCCATAGAGAGATCCCTCTCTAAGAATTCTCTCAATGATAGAGAGATATCCTTCTCCACCCCCACTCTCAATTCTATAGAGATTGAATAGAGCCCTTCATTGAAGCGATTCGTAGGGTGATCAAAGGTGAACTATGTAAGAGTTATGATCTTCTATTCTAGCACCCATAGATTCCTATAGAGATGTTTATAGGTTCATAGAACACTTTTGGATCATCATTGGGGGGAATTTATTATGGATTCATAAAACTCAATGATGGTAATGCAAAGAGATATTATCATATCCATCAATGAAGAAATAATTTCTCACAAGGTAATTCTTTAATTTCTAAAATTAATAATAAATAATTTAGGAAGATTATGTGCTTTGGTTCCATAATTTTTATATCGTCGATATTGTTTAATTAAATTACATTTATCACAGCATTTATTATCATGTAAATCTTAGATTAATCAATGATCACAAAAAAACCACAGTTGGGCATGCCCCATCCACTACTTCTGATGTTCCAAGAACCTTTATTTAGTATAATTCCCATACTCCTAGCATTTGAAACATTGGAGTGTAGGTGGTTCAATTTTTGGTTATTTTCCTCTATTATTTTATAACTTCTTCCCATAACCTAATAATTAGATTTCTTAAAAACCCTCCTTTTCACACTTAAAATATTTACCAGTCCCCTTAAGACAATTTCCAACATGTTTCCTTCCACACTTTGAGCATAAAATAAATCTCATCTTCTTCTCTCCATGATTTTTAGAATATCAATTAAATTGCATAATTATTTTTTTTATCAAAACATTGATATGTAAAAGTAACTCCAATATCTATTTATAAATTTATATCACATCAAACGATTTATTCATGGATATTTAAGTCTCCTATGGATAAATTTCTTTAGAGACTTGGTTTTAACTAATTGAAGTATCGATAAAACTTACATGCAGGTTAGAAGATAATACTATAATCATATCTTGAAAGTATTATGAAATTTACCTCATGATACTAAATGATTCATCATACTTATGATTTATCTAGAGTAATTATTTCTCTATTTTCATATAAAGAATAAAAATAAAATACTTATTGAAAAATAATCTCTTAAAATCATCCCACTCAATGGAGTAAATTTATTCTCATTTCCTTATATTATTAATAAGATTACAATATTGATCTACTTCACCTTCCAAATGATAAAAAAATATCTTTATCATGTTTCAAACATTGTAGAATAGAAAATATATTTTCCTTGGTATTAATATATTACTCAATAATTAGTGGATCATCAGACCCACTAAAAGAAGGTGGGTGTTGACACATGAAGAACTTAATATAATGTTGTTCCCTCCTTTTCTCGTTTCAAATCTTAGAATGATTAATATCTTGAGAATGTTTCATAAGCATAAAAATGATATTTTTCATTCCATATTCAATAACATTTGGTTTCTCAGTAGGACAATCATTTCATTATCTGTCACATTCAGCATTAACATGATTCCTTCAGGTTCTATCCATTAACTAAAACCAAAATCATAGTGTGGGAAACAATAATCATAGTGGTAAACCACATAATCCTAAAAAATTAATTACATTATGTCTAAATCATGACAACTTATTTTCAATCTATGAAACTATAGTTTTAACCTAGTTCATCCATGATCATTACCAAAACATTAGGATGTTATCCTATACATAGACATATCCCTAGTTCTCTCCCTAAATTTTTCTTATACTAGTTTTCAAAGGTAACTAAAACATTCTATGATACTAACTATAGCTACCCATAATTTTCATAAATAGATATTAAATCTTATTTGGTGAATATTCATTAAATAATATAGTGATCCATGCTTGAATCATATAGGTCCGGTATCTTTGGAAACATTGATACATAATAAAATTTCTCAAAATTGATCTTCATTATATCCCACTTAGTACTTAATAAATAGCACCCTTTTAAACTTATCATACCTAAAACCTTTAATCATAACCTAGGGAAATGAAATATAAGAAAGGGTAAGCTCAGATTATCAATAAGGGTAAACAAGGGAGATATCAATGATCATTTAAGAATAATATAACCTAAGGGTATGAAAACATGATCTTAACATTTGAAAACTATACCTTGTATATCATATATCATAATATTAGTTCATGGAACAAGTCTTGGAAATTCATAATACATGAATCTTAAAGGATTCAAAGAACATGATCCATGAGAGCATAATATTGGCATAAACATAAGCATAGAAAATCATTATCTTAGTAGTTAAGGATCACTTACAAAACTATTATAGTGGATTGTTATCATTTACCATTTAATCATAGTAGTCAAGTTTCACTCACAAGATTCTCATAGTGGATTTATTCCCTTAAAAAACTAGGTCTACTCCCCATTCCAAATCTGTTTATCTCATGAGATATCCATTTTTACCTAATGCATTAAATGGATATAAAATTCTAGGACCACCCATCACATAATGAAAACTAGAAATATGTGTTCCATAATATTATAAAAAATTCATCATAACATAACCTATGAAAAGTAAATGGGTTTATAAACATTTCATCATAGCATAACCCGCGGAAAAGAAATGGGTTTCTTAAACCTTTCATTATTTCATCACAGTATAACACATGGAAAATAAATGGGTTTCATAAAAATATTATCATAATAAAGCACAAGAATTTAATATAAAGAATAAGGATTATATCCTTATATCATATCCCCATTATAACATAATTAACATCAACGGATGTTATCATAAATGATAATTCCTTTAAAAGATCACTTGGAATATTTCTTAAAGAAAATACTATTTTCACTTTGAAATCACTTATTTAAAATCCAAAAAAAATCACAAATATTAAAGAAATAATTTTATTTTAAAATAAACTTAAAAATGGTAAATTAATCTTCAAAACATTGAGCGGTCATGATGGTGTAAATTTTATTATGTCATATAAGTTAAAAAATCTCTTTCAAACTTTTATAAAAATGGTCATAAAGTACCTCTTTGGGAAAATTATAAGAATATTAATTTTAATATTTTTTTTAATATAAAATAATTTTAAAAAATAACTTTAAAAAAATATTATAATATTGATAATATTTTTGAAAACATTTATAGAAGACATGGATATTAAAGAAAAAAATTCAACCGAAAGGAGAAATAAAGTTGTCTTTACTTAAAAATAATATTTCAGAACATTGATTAATTAGAGTGAGGAAAATGAAAATAAAATATGAATTATAAATAAATATCTCAAGTATAATAAAATTCATGAGATTATTTAGAGTTATATCATGAAATTTCATCATCGAAAACTTAATCATAAACAATCCTAATAAATAATGAGATTTTAATATAAAACTCTTACCTTGAGTTCCACTTTCTTAGAAAGAACTTTAAACTCATGTATAATAAATTTAAATTTATTATAACTATATAACATAATCATTTAAGTAATTATAATATCATATATGATCCACTTATAACATTTCAACACATATTTATTAATAACTTTTTATTAAAATCATCATTTTGGGGTGTTAATTGTTTTATTTTTAATGAAGATTTTAGTTAGGTAGTTATGGTCCTTGTAATTTCATAACATTTATATCATATCAATAATTATAATAATTATAAAAATATCATATATATTCATTATATACATATTTTGATTCATCCATAAAAGGTAGAGATAGAAAAATGAATTACATCATTTATGGAGATGGTAGGTCGTGCGTACATATGATGGTTTTTTCACTTTTAAATAGATAGAATGAAATAAAGTTAAATAATAATTTACCATTATAAAATAATTATTATATCATATATATCTTATATATTCATTAATTCAATCATTATTACCATCCAATTAAAATGGAAATGAAAAAAAAATCACATCGCTTAGTGGAGGTGGTAGTCCACACATACACACGAGCGAAGTTATCATCTTACAAAGGATTTGAATGTAATAATGTAGATGTGATATTATAATTATATAATCATAATAATTTTATAAATATAATTTATAAACAATAAACCCATCATAATACCAATCCAAGAAATATTGTGATGAAAAAATCAATTGTATCGCTCTATGGAGATAGTAATTGGTACGTATGCATGAGTGATACATTCACATTACATTTGAAATAAAATTGGGTGAATAAAGGTAGTTTCATAATCATAATAACATATCATAATATTTAAGATATTTAATTTATTACATTATGAGTAATATAATAGATTTATAGTAAGTAAAAGATGAAATAGATTGAAAGAGGTCGTGTTAGATGATTACCTCTTCATTGGTAGGCCTCCTTTAGATCCCTTCTTAAGGACCTGTGGAATTGATTTTAAGAATAAAGTTACTTTTAATTAATTTATAGGTATGTTTATAAGAGTAATTTTTTTATCTATAAGGCTCAAATTCTTATAAATAAGATAAAATAGGGGTGTCCTTTTATAAGGGAGGGATATAACACACTTGGAATTTCGGGAATGATTAAAATATAGTAAAGTCATTATCTAGAAAAATGCTTTCAAATAGCTATTAATTCAAATAAAAAAATTAAATGGTCCAAATAACATTATAAATTAAAATTTATATAGGTTTTGGTATCATTTTAAACCTTATCTTTTGGTATAACCTCATGGTTAAGCAATTTTAACCTCAATTGCAGTAAAGACTTTTTTAGTATTAAAGGGTTATGATTTTAATTATAAGGTAAAAATTAGTTCATAAATGGACAAGGGGTGAAATGTTTTACCATATCTTATCCAACTTTCACTATTTGATTTTTTTTTTGATTTTTAAATATTTTAAAAAATATTATTTTTATAAATTTTCATTAATGTCAATTTTGACACTATTCATTTAATTTGATACTGAAGACACCGATAAAAAAAGTACTGAGAATATAATCCTTTAAAAATTACCTAATATGTAATATGTATCTAAAAAATTATTTTAACACATTAATTCAACAAAATTGTATTACTTTTAATATTTTTTTAATCATCTATTTTATTTTTCTACTAATTAAATAAATCATGTGTTAAAATTGCGTAAGTATTTAAGAAAAATATTAAATCACTAAAAAATAAAAAAGAATCCATAGTGAAAGAAATTTAATTATACTCAAAATAACCATTAATATTAATTTTCATCTTTCTTTTTTCCTATGTGAACACGTAGAATATTTTTAAAAGTATGAGAGTGACATTTTGTATTTTTATTTTCTTTAAATATTATATATGTCATTTTAATAGACAAGTGTACCCTAAATAATTACATTTAAATACTAAGGTTATAAGGGTCATATTAAGTTATTAAAATAATAATTAATATGAAAAATGGTGACCTTAACACTTTGTTTTAACCTAGGTTAACCTGGTTTACCCTTTACCTAGGTAATAAATTTTACCATGGTTACTATTCATAAAAACTACAAATAATACTCACCTATTTACCAAATTTGGAAATCCTGATTCCAAATATGGAATCCATTATTTTGAATTAAATGAACATAATTGGTAGAAATTCATTTTAAAATAAGTGTGAAAAATCGGATGAAAAATTCTATTTAGAAAAATACATTTCTAAGTTTAAAATTTGATTTATTCTTATGTCATGCCTAGAAAAATATTAGGTGAATGTTAAAATAGTTGATTGAATATATAATATATACATTACATTAAAATTATTTACCAATAGTGATTAATTTATCTCATTGAGATAAAAACACACTGCACATATAAAAACCATTTTTCAGAAAAATATATCTTTTATTTTAAATTAATTTTTTCCATTTTTAATTAATATGGTAACAAATGAATTAATTTAATAAATTTTTAAACCATAAAATTTTCATAATTTAGTTATTCCTATTCGTACACATAAATTTAATGGCTAGTTTATAACTGTATACTATATTATGATTTATTTAGACTTGGGGTTGTGTGTATAGAAAGCTATCAAAGAAATTTTATTTGAAGTGAATTTTTTTCATAAACTCTCATGGGGTTATGGAGAGGACCTCAATGGGTTGCCCCAATATCATGTAAACCCTCTATAGGGTTAGTTCTAGTAATCAGGTTTTATCAATCTTGAATGTCACCATAAAACTCAAGGATCGATGGGGATAACCTAGAATGGTTATAGCGATAGGGATGGGTCATGTGCTTGGGAGGTCGACCTAGGATATGTGTGATAGTTTCGAGTAAGTGGCTAGAACATGTGGTTTTACATGAGGATTTGGTGAGGATACCTCCTTGGATATATATCTATTTTTTGTGTGTTTTACATTGTGTATTTATGTGTGATATGTGAATTGAGTGTTTAGGCACTCAGTTGGATATGGCCCCTATGGTAATAAAGTCTTGGTACCACACTAAGGTGGGATGTGACCCCACGGGTTTATGTCTTGTGGTTTTGAGGGGATCTAAGTTTCCCCAGGGTGTATGTAATATGTGAAATAAGGTTTTAGGTGTTGGGTTTGGATATTACCCCTAGATAATTGAGGTATAGTACCGCTTCTTAGTGGGGTGATACCCCCTGGTTGTATGTGATATGATTCTAGAGTGAGCTTGGTTTCGCTAGGTGTATGCTTTATATATAATTCTAGGCTGAGTTGAGTTTCCCCTAGGTGTATGATTTCTATATTATTTCTAGTTGAGATATGTTTCCCCTAGGTTAATCTTCTTTATATGGTTCTAGGGTGAGGTGATTTAACACTAGGTGTATGTTTTATATGGTTATAGGGTTGGTCATAGTCCCACATGGTGGAATTATTCATGTTTAAATACATTCATCAATGGTTTAAGAATGTTAGATATTTAGGTACTAGTTCTGTGGAAGTACTTAGTCCCCATATTTGATATTATAAAGAGGTTCATGGGCTACATTTTTCCCCCTATGTTATTTTATAACATGATTATAGACACTTTGTCACTAACCAAAGCAGGTATGGTCGATATTTGTTGTCACTAAAGAAAATAAGGATCGATGGTGATTATTTTATTATTATTTTTTATTTTATTTGTTTATTATTATAAGTATATCACATGTACATACATAGTAGTATTGGTTATTGTAGGGACATCGTTGGTGGTGTCCTACTAAGTTTTACTCACACCCTAATTGGGAAGCTCTGGAACTTTGGTACTCAAGAATACCTCATTGATCATAGGTTCGGGTTGGTAAGAGGCCCTATGTTTCATGAACAAGATATATCTCTCAACATGGGATTATAAATTGGGATGAGATTTAGATGAAAGATAGAATTTAAACCTCTTATGTAGTTTATTTCTTGTTTATTTATATATGTGATCAGCTCGATGGGAAATCAATTGATGTGTGTGACTGTATGTTTCATTAAATTTGTTATACTGTGATTATTATTTATTGGGTTTTTTTATGCTCTGGTTATTTATTATGTATTTTTTTGTTATTTTCAATTTTTTACACTAATATGAGGGTATAATCTCTCCATGGTAACACCTTAGACCCTTAATTCTAGTCAGCAACCTCTGATATATAGGGAGGCATAAATGAGGTCACGTAAAACACCCATCCCAGATACTGACGATTGGTCTAGTGATGGTGGGGTGCTATAAGTGATAAATAGAAACATCTAATGGAAACCTACTTAAGTTCCAAACATTTAATTACATTAAGAAGATGCGAGTTCCAGAGGTTAAGTTTTTATATGACAGTGAGGAAGTCCAGTGATCCATATCCTGAATAAGGTTTATATGATTAGTTACTTGAAGAGACTGACATGCATGGAACTAGAAAAGATTATGTACTAGCTATTTAAGTATCTGATTGAGGATTAATATCTTGATATTGTGATCTAGTGAAATCAAGAGCAATCTAATGATCTTATTTATTAGGGAGTTCAGAAGGAACCATTGTAAACTGGTGGGAGCTAGTATAAAGAACTAGTTAGGATATAATAAAACTATTGGGAGATAAAAGAGGATTTTGGGAGATATCTTATTGTATTCACTTTCATAATATGGTGTATATCTTTTTCTTGATATGAATCCAGAGAAATAAATATTTAGATTCCCACATTGGGGTTGAACCTTGTAAAAATGCCATGTGTTATGATCTATTTACTTTTTATCATTACACATGGTGTGAATGTGTATTGGGAATGAATAAATTGATTCACACATATTAACCCAGATAGATATTCAAAATTCAATAAAATTGGTCTATTATAATTCACCCCCCCCCAATGTGATTACATGATCCATTAGTCACTTGAATAAACTGGTTGATAATGTTGAGTAATGATGTTTAATTATGATTAAGTAATCATAGTTCAAAATAATTAATTATAGATGGTATTAAATTACTAATAATTTTAAAAAACTAATAATTTTAATTTAAATTAATGTTGTTTAATTTTGTGTATGTTATTATAATTTGTAATAATTAAAAATTTAATTAGTAAATAAGATTAATAAAATGTGATTAGAATTGATGATTTGTCATTAAAATGAAATTAAGATTAAAAAATATAAATTATAATTGATTAATTATAGTTTATAATAATTATTAACAAACGATTAATAATTAGAATAAACTTTTAGTATTAATTAATATTGATGGTGTACAATTAATATTATGTAATTTTAATTGCAACAAATTAATTAGAGTTAAGAAAAATTGTTAAAAATTATTAATATAAATTATTCTTTTAATTAAAAAATTATTTAAATTTATTCATGGGCTGAACACTATGTAGTGGGGAATCACTTGGACCACTCCCATAGAGATCTGGGGGCTTATCCTTGGCTAAGGTCAGTGGCATGTCTAGTTCTAACTCCACCGGACTCACACTAAATAATATATCTAGAGACTATTAATTAGAAGGATAACATTTTTAACAAAATATAAACTAATTATCCATAATATTAATGAATTTTGATTATTATTTTATTAAAAATTAATTAATATAAACTACTAGTTATTTAATCATAATTAATAACTTCAAATACAATTCTTTTAATGAATATTAGTTAAACCTTTCAAATCATGTCTGAATGTAATATTTTAAAAGAGAAATTTGTGTCTGAATGAATCTACTGATATAGTGGGGTAATTTAAACTAAAAAAGTATCTTCTTATAGTATGCATATGACTTTAGGGGTTAAAATAATATATATTTTTACCCCTGGTAATGTTTATGCAAGAATCCATGGGTGATTAAACCTAACACATATTCAAAAGATCTTTTATATTATTTATAGATGTATGAAATCCTGATATATGTTTTGGAATATATCTTATCTAATTTTTTATGATAAGGAATAGCTAAAAGAAACAACATTATTCAAACAAAAATTATATATTTTTTTAATGGAATTATACGTGGAGGTTTCTAGACTCCAACATTATCCAAATTTTTCACTACAATGTAGTCATATAAGAGTCATGAGGGAGGTACATCCTATAATTATGATTATTTTTCATATTATATTAAATAATACAGCCAATTCGATACTCTAAATATGATTTATGATCAGTTTTATGATGATTTAGTTCTTAATAATGGAACATGATGGGATTATACTGATAGTAAGGAAGATGATGAAGAAACTGAAGTATAATCTACTAGAAACACATTGGTCCTACACCATCTAGAATATAATTTAAATAATCCACCTAAGTTTTAATATTGGTAAAAATTTATATCACATATATATGAATTTTATTAGAATATCATCACACCTATAAGTGAACTTCATGGGGTTATATATAATGGGATTGGTTTGATGGACAAAACTCTATATATTGGAATATAATTTCAAAGTAAAAATTCCATAAAAAGTGAAATTAAATAATTTCACATACAGTAGAACTATATATATTTAGTTAAGGATTATAAATGGGATAAATACATCATAAGTTGTGATAATCATGTGGATTTTACATAATGTTCTTGAGGGAAATTCATGACATTGTTTCTGGAGGTTAAAAATTTTCTAAAGATTGAAGCACCTCATACCTGAATCTAGAATAGACTTACATATGATCATACATAATTAGATGAAGAATGTGTTTCAATCATTATTTTTGAGATGATTAGGATATTCCAAGATGTTTCTATAGACCTTCTATAGAAGCCGATACAATATAGTTTTGATTATAGTATTTCATATGGGAATGTATGGAGGGAAAAACATAAGGCAGTTTTGAAAGCTTATAATGACTCGGATTACTCATATCAAGTTTTAATACAATTGATACTCATATCGAGTCATAAAAACTTAGTTTTATCCCTCCTCAACATGAATAAACATGTGTCTCAAGATAACCATGTTAATTTTTCTCATGTATGACTTTATCAGTTTTTATGGGAATTATATCCATATATTTCTACATTTTGATTATGTAAACAGATTATATAGATTAATAAAATAATTATTAATTCAAAGTAAAGTAGCATACTTTTGATTATAGAAATAGAATATGGTAACTATGTGTTTGTTCCAGTTACATTTTCAATTTTTGAGAAGAAACATTTTAATGCATGGAGTTTGTTTTTCCCTATTTGAATATAAATCTCAAAGAAATTTGGGGTGCATGTTTAAAATAAAATCCATACTAGGAGATCAAGGAGGTAATAAATGTATATAATTTTATATGGATATCCCCAAATTCATTTTATTGATACTGAATAAAAACATTTCCATCAATGTGTGAAATAATTTCCATGATAAATCCATGAAAAAGGCCATCACCAATATTGGTATGTAATCTTACTTTGATTATTTATTTTGAAAATGTAATCATAACATTAATTTTTATCTAAAAATTCCATTTCATTGATGTATATAAGTGAAATTATTGAAATTTTAAATAAGGGTTTCATAGATATAATTAGGTAGTTTATTTCAACCTAATACAAATTCTAAAAGAGAAATGGACTATAGAATATGATGGGAGAAGAGGTTTAGACACATTACCATAAACATTAAGGTGTTCATAAATGGAATTATAAAGTGTATAAACAAGTTACCTATAATAGGATTAGTTTAGGATAAATTTTATCATTGTTTGTGGAAATTCGTATAAGAGGAAGACTTGATACTAATGGGATTCTCCAAGGTATGTGATATGGATGAAACTTTTAGTTGGGGATTTATAGAAATATTATATAAGATTATTATTTTCTAGTGTGAGTGTTTAATAAAGAAGATATTTTTTTGAAGTGATAGAGTTTAATTCCCCAAAAATAGGTATAATTGATTGTGAACTAGTGGTATAATTGGATTAAAAAAATTATGAGTATGGAAACTTTTAGGATTTGAGGTTTCTTATGAGCATGTCATTACTACATGTGTGATTCACCCCCAAGCATCATCACCTCCCAAGGGTGTAGAGTCAAATTATAGAATTTATTTTCATGGAACATAATCACTTAAACTACCAAATCATAATATAGAAATAGAAATTATCAAGGTTTATCCACTAAGAAAAGGATCCCTATAATTAAATTCTAATTTAAAAGAAAAGGTGTTCAGTTAATGCAATTCAAAATAAAATTTAAAACTGAGTAAGATAGCCATAAATGATGAAAGTGTACAAAGTTTATATAAATTTAGGATCATCATATAATTGAAATTTCAATTCTTTTAATTAGTTATTACATTGTTGTCCAAATTGAATCTAAATAAATCCTTTTTTGTTCATTTGTTATATAATTACTAAAATCACCTTTTAGTAAGGTTATTTACTTCAATTAAATTGATAATTAGGTAATCCAAAACCATATATAAACATATCACTTAAACTCTCCTATGATCAGGTATAATCCAAAACTCATTATTTTCATTTAAAATAAATTCCTCAATTATTTAAAAAATGGCAATTCTAAAAGAAATAAGAAAAGATATAGAACATTTTGTGGACAAAAAAACCAACATGAATCACTATTAAAACAAATGAAATTAACAATTCATTCATGCTTAACTATGAAACTTGAAACAAAGAATATAACCCCTCATGTTTTCAAAAGAACCAATATTTTTATTTTTGTTAGACATGATATAGGATAATAAAAACCAAAATCTAAATGAAAACTATAGCCATCATTCCCTTAAAACCTCCTGCATAAGTCCTCCCCATTTTTAGTAATGTCCATATGTTATAAAGAAATATCTTTTATTGTATTCTTTATTTTTTTCATGGATCAAACATTAATATCTCAAAAAAATATAGTAAAATATTCTATCTTGACTAGAGTTTAAAATATTCCATGCAAAACAACCTCCATTAATTTCTAAAAATAAGATTAAAGATAGATCTATAAAGTATGAAACTATCTTTTCTCTCTCATTTTTCCACTAAGTCAAAACTCTATATTGGTTGATATTCTTGCAAAGTTAAACTCCATGATAAATCCCCTATTACTAATAAAAAAACATTCTAAAATATCTCCTTTGATTTTCATTGTGATTTTCTCTTCAAATTCTCCATGATTTTATCCAAAAATATCCCATGATCATATCAAAGTTAAATTTATATGATTTTACCATAAATAGGTCTTCAAAATTATCTAAACCTTTTTGAGTTTACAATCATAAAAAATACCCAGAAGCTTCCATAAATTAAAATTTGACCAAATTTTTCAAAACTTTAGAAATTAGGAAATAATTGGATGTTACTCATAGATGTGGCATAGTAATGATTCAAAATCCATTGATTGTGGTGTGGAAGGCTTCACTGTTTAATGATCCTTAAGTCAACTATAGATCCAAAAAATCTAGATAAAATATCATTTCATATTCCTAAAATATCATGGTGTGAGCTTCAAAATATCCATAAAGCTCGGAATGATTGTGGCATGATAAATACCTTCATGGTATAGTAAAATATATCCACTTGAAAATCCTAAAATCTTATAAAAATCATAGGGAATAATTCAAATTTCTTTGTCATAGTTTGAATTTACTTTATCTTTAATTGACCATGTTTTAGAGTATAAATATTGTTTCAACTTTTAGAATCGTTTGGTTTAATTCCTCGATTCTAAATTTTTATAACTCCCCATGACATGGTCAAAATCCTTGACGAAAAACATCTCAAATCCTATATATTTATTATTACATATCCTTACTACAATTCAGTGTATTTCATCATGATGTAATAAAATCTTCATCTTCCCCCAAGTTATTCTTATGCAACCTCTATTTTAATCACTCATTTATTTAATGTGGTGTAGTTCTTGTGGTCACGATGTAATTTCTATCCTTGAAAATTATTCAGAATCTTCTCATCACATCTTCATGGAATGGTGTAATTTATCGCATCACAACCGTTCCCCTTAGCTATTCCAAGTTATTCATAAAAAAATTTAGTGAGGTGTGATTTCATGGTTTTCATCATGTTTTCTTCATGATCCCTAGATTTAAATTCTACTAAAAAACAATATCATATTTCAGTAGGCTACGGTGTGATTTGTGTTATTTTTATCCAAAATAATCCAAACACCTCTAAATTAATCATTAAGATTTAATCTACAATATATCATCAAAAACATAGTATATTAGGAAATATTATCTGACAAAACCATTTAAATTATATATGAAAATCATGTATAAAATTGATTTATAAAATTCTCTCACATTTAAACTTTTTATTATCCCCAATAAAAATATTAGCATAAAATAAAAATAAATCTCCACACTAATAATGGGAAACATTCAATTTATCATATTTATAAATATAAAGTCATAACTAGTAATTTTAAAATCATGCTACTCATCTAATCAAAAGTTCTCTAATCATGCCTCATGTGTAATTACAATTAAAGACTCCTCTCTTATTTTATTCACATTATTCAAATTTAATTATTTCCCATGGCACTTATGATCTTCCATATTAGAAATTTATTTCTCTCATCACTCAAGATTATGTAATTGGAGTTGTGTTAAATATCAATTATATAAAATATATTCATGGGATTTCAATTTATTTAAATCTATACTTAGAAATAAAACCACAAAAATCAAGAGGTCTTTTCATTATGTGTCTAATGTCTCTAAGGATATGGGTGGGTAGGCCATGATGTAAAAATTAAATTAAATCCTCAAAAGGAGGATGAATTATTAAATTGGGATGTATGATATTTAATTAATCTCAATGAATGGTGGTATCAATTTATTATCCTTTAAAATATATTATCTCTCACTTCCTTTATCCTCTTACTCATTGGATCACATGTAAATCTTTAAATTAGTGATAAATTTCATTTATTTCAATAGAATCCGTGCAATAATAAAGTCTGGACCCCTTGGAAGTTATAAAAATTAGCACCCTAATCCCAATCAGCAATATCCTCTAGAAAATAATTTTAATATTTATAATAAGAAAGGGGAAGGTGTAAATCCCAAGTTCAATCAAAGGTATCCCATTTTTATTTTCTTTTTATTTTTATTAAATTGATAGAATTCATTACAATCACCAAACAGCACATGACCCTTCTTCCAAATAATCAATATACAACACCCTAGTTTCTCTAATTTATTGAAATATTTCCAGAAACTTCATTAAAACACTAAAATATATTTTAAATCTCAATTAAAATCATGTAATTATACAAAATAAGTAGGGTATGAAGGCTAAATGGGCTTGTAATGTTG
The DNA here is from genome assembly GCA_963277665.1 of Viscum album. Taxonomy (NCBI): domain Eukaryota; kingdom Viridiplantae; phylum Streptophyta; class Magnoliopsida; order Santalales; family Viscaceae; genus Viscum; species Viscum album. The sequence goes on along the minus strand of OY728120.1, from coordinate 1,755,707,445 downwards.
ATTCCTATAAGGAAAATCATGATCATTATGGCTTGTCAAATGATCAAATTTAACATGGGTCTCAAGATAAATATACTAAAAAGAGTTCAATTAATGGCTTCAGTCATTTTAATATGATTTAAAATCATCGTGATTTGATAATATCCACATGAAAATTCATATAGTCAATCATATCCCAAGAATATATCAGAAAAGAGGTTATAAAAAATAATATTCCAAAGTCATTACAGAATACCACTCTAGAATGGGAATTTAAAATATTTTTCAATAAAGTCCTAGAATATAAAAAAAATAATTAGTCTATTAAATTAAAATTTATAAAGATTATAATAAAGAATCATAATTATATCACCAGTAATTTTAAAAACTTAAAATTGTAATGAGTATGTATCTTTCAAAAATCATCACCTATGAATTTATTATTTATAATAATGAATAATTAAAATATTTCCAATATGTCAAAATATTTCTTTTAGATGATGATTCCTCCTTGATCAATTAATAGGGAGAGTCCAAAAGTTGTTTCAAGGATCTATAATGTTTAACTTAGGTCAGAAAGATGTAGGAAAAGTATGAATAGAAATATAGTCAAGGAATATGTATAAAAATGAGAGAGAAATGTAATTTTTCTCATGTTAATGTAGATACTTTATAGATCCTTAGAATGAATTGATTTCATTGAAGTCCTCGTAATTTTTATATAAGTGTCGATAATTTCTTTTTTCCTTCATTCTTTAATGACCCGTAATCTTTTAAACCTATAAAATAAAAATAAACAAGTAAATTGAAAGGCCCATTTCATTAAAATTAAAAATTATGATGGAGCTATATTTAGATATAAATAAAATACCTAAAATAATTATTAATACTAATTATTAATAAATAAATAAAATTATTTCAACCTGTAAAAAAAATAATTCCTTTAAGCTAGGAATACCACATAATTTAATCAAAAACAAATGGAAAGAATATTCCTAATCTGGATCAATTAATGGTCTAAGTTGAGTCTCTTTCACATAGATGGGTCTTCTTACATTCTCTAAATCCAACTTTACTCTTCCTTGAAGTGTAATATTCTCTAATTTTATTGGACCAATTCACTAATTTTTATTTAATAAATAAAAATTAAAGGTTAATTCATTTACTATCTAAACTTATTTTTCTTATTTTATCTCATCTTTCTTAGCATATTTTCCAACATCACCAGTCCTTAAGATCATCCCTCTTTTCTCCTTATTTTACTTGATTTCCTTAATCTGGTTCTTTCTTATAGAATCTCTTTCTTCCTACTCATCAATTCCAATAAAATCCTCACTCAAAACTTCCCCATATTCTTCAAAAAAATCTTCACCCAATGAATCTTGAACTTGACCTTCTCACCACCAAATATCAAATACAACACTTTGTTTTCAAGTCCCTTCATTTTTCTAAGAACATCCTTCCAAGAATAAGGGGAGTTTTCTCTTTTTACATCTCAATCATAAAAAAAATAGGAATTAAAATTTATCCACTAAAACTAAAACATTATCAATAAAACATAATCATATCTCACCATTATGATCACCAATTGAAGAGAAAACATTATTATCTCCAAATTCTCCAATACCAAGCTATTGAATGTTGTGCATGAAATTATGTTCACACTTACACCTAAATCACACAAAGTTTTTTCAAAATAATAAGATCTAATATTTATATGAATTGAAAAACTAAATATTCTGATGTGGAGTGGAAGAATCATATGTATTTCCTATTTAAAATTTTCATCAATACCAACAGATAAAAATCGAAGAAATCTTTTAATGTGTTAGTGTTAGGATGCAAATATTTTATTTTTTATTTTTTGAATATTATAATACCTCACATTTAAAATATTATATACTTTTTTTTATTTTACATTGTGAATATTACAATACCACACATTTATAATATTTTATAATTATAATTTCTCACAGCGTTGTTTATTCTTTAAGTATTTGATGTTTCTAATTTTTTTAGTTTAATTTTTCCATATTATGTATTTGAGTTTTTGAAAAACTATTTATACCCTACAAACTTTTTTGTACCCTGAAAACTATCAAAACACTAAATAATTTACCCTAATAAATTATTCATATGAAACTGGAATATCTTTCTTATTAAATTGAAAATATTTCATGTGAATCAGAAAATATTTCATATGAAGTGGAAACCCTTTCATATGAAACTTGAAAGTTTCATACAGAGTAAATAACTCAATAAGGTTTTCTAAAAATGATACTTATATAGATGTAAGTATGATACTTTCATAAAATAAATTCAATCATATTCATACAAAAATATGAAATGACTCATATAAAAAAATTGACACATACACAGACTGTAAAATACTCATATGAAGTCTATTTACTTATAATATTTCTAAGTATAAAATTAAATTTATGAAATAACTCATTCATTTTTTTTAGTTAATTTTATTATTATAATTGTTTCATTCTTGGTTTTATTTTCCCATGTCGGTTTTTGTGATTTTTGGAAACTCATTTAAAGATACAATAGATAAATAAAATTATGTAAACATACACATAAGAAAGATCATGGAGATCATGAGATGACCATTTGTGATTTTTTCTATAAATTATGATCAAATAAATTAAATGAAGGTGTGTAGAAATATTTATGAAATATTAATGTGCTATGTTTCCTATTTTTATTTTTATTACACTTTTGAGATCATTTTTTATGAGCTACAACATGGAATTAAATTTCAAGAAGTGATTGAGTTTCATCGACTCATGTTCTTAATTATTTCTCTTTACTTTTATCTATTTTTTCTGCTTATCCTTTTGTTTTCTATCTATTTATGATTTGAACTTCCAAAATAAAGTTTGTGTTTTTGGTTATACCACCTCTATAAAAGGCATGTTTTTTTGGATTGTGACAATCATATAAAAGTCATATTTGTTTATTTTGGGTTATGCCTCTATGTATACAAAAAATAGTTCTTTTCATAGTTTATCACATACTTTTAAAGGTGATGTTTTTGTTTAGTATATTCCATTTCACTCATAGAGAAGATATGAGTAAAGAGTATATGTAGGATCTCATTGATCTGAACTACTATAAAAAAAATTTGTTCTTATTTCTAGTTTTCCACTCTACATGAACTTATATTTCATTATAATTGAAACCATAACTACATTGAATTAATTTTATCTACATGATCTAATTATCTCGGATATTGAAAACTTTTTTATTAATATATTTAAAATTTTCAGATGCTCTATTCACCCGCACCCTCCTCCAAACCATCTCTAAATCTCACACTAGGCCTAAAATTGGTATCAAATATTTCACCTCTAGAAATATAATTTTATTATATCTTGTAATATTATGTTGATTTATCTTGTTCTAAGAAACTCCTATACTTAATCATCTAAGGAAAATATCTCTATCGAGATGTCATTAATGAATTATAATAATGGTTAGATCCCTCAAAAACCACCATACTTTTATGGGAATGATTTTTGTTACTTGAAATCAGGAATAGAAGTGTACATTAAACATCTAAGCATAGAAAACCAGATGAAAATGATAAAACCAAAAAAATTACCTAAAGCTGATCTAGATACTCTTATAGGTAAAATTGTAATAAATCATTCCATAAACAAAAAAATTCTGGAATATATTATATTATGTCATTAGTGGAAGTGTGTTTAACCATGTCTCACCATGTAAGACAACTCAAGCCATATGGAGGATACAACATGTCATGCACTATGGTACAAACAAGACCAAGCAAATAAAACCATGAATTCTACATGAAAAAATTCAAGACTTTAAGATGGGTAAAGATGAATCAGTGACCCAAATGTTTCATAGATTCAAGAACATCATAAATGGTGGGAATGTACTAGGATAATTTTTAGTAAACGCATTTCTATATGAAAGATAGTTACTTTATATACCAAATAAGTTTAACGAAAAAAAAAATTTGTTATATATGAGAGTAATAATTTAAAGGAGTATACATTTTATGAACTCAATGGTTCATTGTTGCAGTAAAACATCAAGATAATGATAATTTCATGAAAAGAGACTTCAAAGAAGAAAGGTATTTAATTTAAATCAAATATAAATATTTCATCTGACTATTATAATTTTGAGCCATTGAGATTTAAGAAAGATGAGATATCTCACTTGACTAAAGGTATTTACAACTTAATGAAAAATTAAATTGGATTTATGAAGTTGTTTAGAAGGAAAGATCAAAAACGATGAGGGAAAAGGTAATACCAATAAGTATAATGATTTTTCATAACTAATGTGTTATGAGTAAAACATAAGGGATATTTTAAGTCATACTATCTAAAGTTAAAGCATTAAATAAATGATAAGAAATACAAGAAAAAGTACAAAATATCTCTTTTGACTGGATGGATCTGTGTAGAATACTCAAACATGAGCAGTGAATCTAAAAGTGAGAAGAAATAAACTAACTTATGATTAATGGAAATGGATATGAAAGTGGTTAGTACTGATTCAGATTCTCATTCATAACCTGATTCAGATTCTATAAATTATAGTGTTAAAGAGATAAATAAATAAAATAAAAAATTATAGAATTATTTTTTAATAATTTTTTATTCTTATATAAATATAGAAGGAAAAATTAAGAATATTTCTAAAAAATAAAGAAGTTTCTCAAGAAAATTAGAATATTATAAATATAGTTCCTTGATCTAAAAAAAAGTTTTTGATGACCTAGATATTACTCAAAAAAATAATGATAAGTTAAAAATATAATTTGTTATATTGAAGTAAAATTTATCTAATTTGGTATAAGGTAATAAAAAATATAATAAAATTATGTCTATTATTAAACAAAATATGAATAGAATTGGTTTTGGTTATGATAAACAACAGCATTAACTGCATAAAAAATTATTTGTTAAAAGTTCAAAATGATGTGTTTCTAATGTTACATGTTTTAGATATATAATGAAAGTTCTTTGTGAATAAGAATGTTCTTTAAGATTTCCATGATATTCAGGGAATACAAAAGAATTTATTTCTAATAATTTTTCTTCTATATTACCTAATACTAAATGTCTAAAATCAATCTGGGTACCTAATAATTCGATTACTAATTCTGATGGAGATAAAATAGAATATGTACCAAAAAAATTCTTCCTGGTTGTTTTTAGGAAATATTCCTTAATAGTATCAATGAAATATGGAATATGGACAATGGATACCTCAAAAATATGAATGGAGATCTATTGAACTTTCTATATTTTAATAAATGGGATGGATGCTCGGTGACTTTTGAAGACAACTCAAAATGAAAGGTTAAAGGATTTGGTAAAATAGGAATTTATAAAACTATTATAATTTTTGAAGTATTATATTTTTAAGGTTTAAAGCATAATTTAATAAGTATTACAAAATTATATGTTGATGGAATGAGTGTTAAATTTTAGGGTAATAAGTGTTTAGTTTTCCAGAATAAATCTATTTTATTTTATGCAAAAAAAAATATAATATATTTTTTATTTATTTTTAGAAACTAACCAATAATAATGTTAAGTGTCTTAATGATATATAAATAAATGATATTTTATGGCATATAAGGCTTGTACATTCTAACTTATGGTTGTTTCATATACTATTAATGTAGGGAAAAGTTATACAGCTACTCAATATTAAAGTAAGTAAATATTTTGTTTGTGATTCATGTTTAAAAGGAAAAAAAACATAAGGAATACTTAGGGTCTATTAATGAAGTTATAATTGTAAGTCCTCTTAAATGTATTCATCTTCATTTACTTGAAACTATTAGAACTACTAGTTTGGGTGGAAATAAATTTGTTTTTATGATAGTTGATGATTTTAATAGGATTACTTGGGATTATTTTATGTCTCATAAGAATGAAACCTAAGATAAATTTATCATTTTATATAAATTAGTTCAAAATAATAAGGGTTACTTAATTATATGTATTGTGAGTGATATAATTAGTATGTTTTTTAATCTGAAATTTGAGAAATTTTGTGAAGAAAATGGTTATTTTCATATTTTCTATTCCTCTGAAACACCATAGAATGTCTTCAGAGTTTGAACCAATATATTTATGATATTATATTTGGATCCTAAATTGATTTAATTTTAAATGAATTTTCAAATAAAATATCTTTAGAGTTTTACATGAGTCTTATGGGTGAACTTAAGTTCATTTTAGTTATGTAAATAGTTTAAAGGAAATATAGTATCTTTATTAATCAATCAAAATTTGATAAAGAATTAGTTAAAAGGTTTTTACTTAATTGTTGAAAAATATCAAATATTATAATGTGTACTTATTGTATGATAATTAATAATGAATCTATAAAACCTATTAATAATAATATATTTAGAGTAATTATTAATAGCTTACATTATTTGATAGAATCTAAATCATATTTGATTTTTTTAGTGTGCGTAACTAATAGATTCCAATATAATTTGAAATAAAGTCATTTAAAGGAAATTAAAAAAGTAATCAAGTACGTTAAATGATCTGTGAATATTTGATTTTTTTATACTATGTATAATTCATTTGAACTTACTAGTTATTCAAATTATGATTTTTGTAGCTGAAAATAGAAAGAAAAAAACAGAACATGTATATGTAAATTTCTTGGAAAATGTTTAGTTTCATAGAGTTTTAAGAAAATAAATAGTGAATTTACCAACTATTGAGAGTGAGTATGTTATTGTTGCATCTTTTTTCTCATAGTATTTATATATTAAATAAACACTTTCTTATTTTGGTTTTAAATTTTATAAGATCTTTATTTTTGTGATAATACTTCTAAATTGTTTACCTATAAGAATCATTTACATCAATATAGTATTAAAAAAATTGAATTCATGTATTTCTTTCTTAGAGACCATGATCGAAAAGGAAATATTATTTTAGAGTCTTTTTCTATAGAAGAAAAATATACTGACTTTTTTATTAAACCCCTTGATTTATCTAAGTTTGATAAAATCAAATTTAAAATTGGTATGATGGAAATATAGATTTATAGAATATATTTAGGGACATTTAGAAAAAAAAAATTTGCTAATATTAATTCTATTAGTATGCATAATAAAAATTTATACTTCCCACTAGTTCGTGGTATACGAGTTGGATACTATTTAATTCATTGAAAATAATTCCTTGAAAATTATGAAAAAAATTTATAGATCCTTGAGGATTCTAAATTATTTTTCAAAAAGAATTTATATTATTTTACACAAATATATTTTTAGGTATACACATACTTTTTGAAATGCATGAATTTTAGATAATCCTAGTTATGTGTTCGATGTAATTTTTAGGGTAGTTTCTTTCCTAATAATAATTAAGGGGTGCTTTATGTGTTCACTGTAACTTTAAGGGTTATTTTATTTCCTGATAAATGTACATTTAAGAAGTTCAAATTTTTTAATATTTTTCACTAATTTCAAAAAGGGGTATAAATTTGGATATTTTATATAATTATTAAAAAGGGGGAGAATGTTGAAGTAGATCCTAACCATGTTTTTTATTTACTTTTTGATAATTACAATACTTATTTATTACATAATTTTAATTTTTCATAGATTTTATTTCAATACTTTATTTCTACTAACATGAGTTAGAATGAGTATATTTTTAGTTTGTTGTTAGTCAGTTCTTGAAATTTTGGCAAGTTATAAAACTGAAAATAAGTGAAAATTTGGAAAAGTATGGAACTAACATCCAAATAGCCAGAAGGCCTTCTATTTTTTCATTTTTTTTAAAATATCCCATTTAAGGGTTGAAGGGGAACCCTTACATGGCCCATAGGCTTTGTGATAATACGTGTCCTGAAGGTTTTATAGGAATTCATCCAGAACATAACTACTTGGAACTACCCCTCCCCAATATCTACATCAAGATGTCATCTCTCCACCTTCGCATGGCTGTTTGTCTAGGCATCCCATGCAGGCATAGGCTAGTCTGGATGGTAATATACATACCCTCTCATTATTTCAAATTCGTTAGCTCTACTCTGGTGAATGCGCCTACTCTGAATCCTCATCTGGATCTTACTCCTCATATATTCTTCATAGTCTATTTTAAGCACAATTTCATGTGGCCTGAAGGCCTTGAGGTAGCCTAAGGCCTTGAGGTAGACGAAGGCCTTGAGATAGACTGAAATCCTTACTAGCCTGAAAGCCTTGGGTGGCCTGAAGGCCTTGAAGTACTTGAGGACCAAACTAGTAGCCCAAAAGCCCAAACAGATGAATATTTCCAACTACTACAGTACTGAACATTTCCTACTACAGTACTTCTATAGTAGCCTAGAAATATGTATCTTCCCAGATTTGATCTTAGGTCTCTGGGATTCACTTGTCGAGTCCTCACCAACTATGCTAAGGAACTTATTCAGTCTAGAAATAACCACAAGAATAAAATTCAAATGACCACAAGAAGAAAAATTAACTAGACGTAAGAATAAAAATTAAATAACTGTAAGAAGAAAAATGAACTGACCATAAGAAGAAAAATGAAATTTCCATAAGAATAAAAATAATCCTACTGCAAGAAGAAAAAAAATGAACCTATTATAAAAAGAAAAATCATCCTATAATATAAATTTAAAATTTATAAAATTATTGAACCTACCATATGACCTATGGTCATTTATTGACTTTTTTATATTTTAGTTCAAAACATGCTTTGTTTTACATATTATTTTATATTTTGAATTAATTTTTTTTCATGTGTTTCTCTTTATTTAATTATTCCTTAAATACTCATTTTTTATTTTGATCCTATGAAAATTCATTTGGATATATTTTATTACATATTTAAACTATATTAAATTTGATCATGCATGTATTAATATACACACTGCATTATTGGAACTTGGAATATTTAAATTTAAAGTATTTAAAATATAATCAGATTACCTCTCATATTCAATAGGAGTATTTCAAAGTTGATTAATATGAATATCATTTGTTGTATTAAATGTTATAATGAGTTTTGTTATACAAATTTTTTAATTTTACAGATTATCAAATAGAGGCCATGTGAATAATTTTCATGTGCATTCAATAAATGAATCTCATATTTATTTATAAATAAATAAATGAAGTGGGAATCATGCATTAAATCTATCTTTCATGAAATAACTATATATATTGAGTTCAAAAAATATAAATAGATTCAATGAGTTTGAGGATATTATTGAAATGTACTATGCGATACACTTTGGAAATCAATTACTACACTCGGTTAAAATTCATTCATTTGATCCGTTGCTACTGGAGAGAACCTTGTTGGGTCAACACTTAAATCCATTCTTATCCATCTGGAATATGTAGTTATTAATTTTTTTATTCTTTTATGTGATTAATTGTGTTGGGTTATACTATACCTAAATGGTAATATTGTTAGGTTATTACTCCTCTACAAAATTCATGCATTGGGTTTTCTCTCCCAGTTGAAAAATATAGGATTTTTCAAGTTGTTCCTCTCAGTAGAAAAATGTAGGTAAGTTGGGTTGTGACTATGGGTTTAAAAATTCAGTCTTGGTTTATGCCTCCTGGGTTTAAAATGGAATTATTACAGGGTTGTGACTCCCATCAGAAGTTGTAGAGTCCATTATAGTGGGTTTCATATCTCTCTACATTTGATAGGGGTGAAGAGTATAGATAAGATCATTTAGACCCAAACTACTACAAAAATCATTGTGTTTATTTATTTTAATTTTTGGTACATAAATTAATTAATAACTTTGATAATAATTAGTTATATATTTGTAAAAAGTTCAATTCCCCCCCAAACACACACCTCTTAACTATTATTCCAATATCATTAAGACCCTACTTGTCATTTCCCTTCCAAAGTAGGGTTTTGTTTTTTATTATACATCCTCTAAAAACTGTAGGTTTTTTGGGTTTTGGATCCCATATAAAATTCAAGATTATTTGTTTTGGTTTATGCATCCATGTGTATAAAAGGAAATGCTTGTAAAATATTCTCACATCCTTTATAAAGTTGGGGTCTTTTTTATTTCATTTCATTTCTCTCATAGATAAGAGAAGAGTGAATATTAGATGAAGGATCTCATTGATCAAACATCAACAAAAATATGATTTTTTCACATGAATTTATATTTTATTACACTTTCACCTACAACTACTTTTCATGAATTTTATATGAACAATATAATTAACTATAATATTGAACACTATTTCATTAATATATTTAAAATTTTAAGAATGCTTATTCACCCCCCACCCTCTAGACCATCTCGAAATCTCACATTAAGCCAACAAAACACACCCTGGAATCTTCTAAAGAGGATATTGTAAATTTAATTTATAATTAATTTAAAATAATAATTATCCCAAATATGATAATTCACTTGAACAATTTCTATTTCCACTCATGTAGAGTTTTCATTGTAGTGGAGAATATAAGTGAGGACTTCTATACATGTATCCACATGTGCTCTAGAAATCTCTGAGTGTAATTCTTGGTATTCTGAGTGCTAGCATGATTGAACTAATTGCTTCACGCCATTTTTTTATCATAATGTGGGGTTATCTTATTCTATCTTGGTTCTTGGGAGGGATAATGGGAGGATAAATCTTTATATGGCTTAATAAAACTATATAGAGGTTGTTTCTATGTATAAAAAGTATCACACCCTTTGAAATGATTTAATTTGGAATTTATACTTAGAGTTAAAAAATTGATAATTTCACAATGACCCTTTGTCAACTTATTTATTTTAAGTAGTCCCTATTACAAATAATAATAAAAATATTATTATTTCAAGGGCATGTGTTTATTTAAATATCAGCCTTTAAATAAATTAATTAATATTTATTTAAATGATATTGAATAAAATATATCATTTCCATTGGTCCATTAACATGGCTCATTATTCCTCTAGGAAATTTATTAAACATTAAATAATAAAATATTTATTAAAAGAAATATTTTCATTCTGTAAATAAATAAATAAAATATTCACTAAACTCATAAATAAATATTTATTCTAATGGTTATATAATAAAAAATACATTTATATTAATCAATTCACTAAACTAGTGAATAAATAAATACCAATATATTACCTTTTGAATAAATTAACAAAAGATAAAATTCAGATTACATATTCAAAACTTGAATATATCATTGATTGAATTTATGTGATCAAATTTACTTGAATAATTATTATTTCACAAACCAAGAATAGTTTTTACTCTAAATATTAAATTCAATATAATTTAATGAGATTTAGGATAAACTTAGTGTGTGGCCCTCAAGGCCCCTTTCTCAATGGCATTAAGTGAACTTACAGGAACTCAAAGATCATTGTCTGGAAATATGTCAAGGCATCCATAGAGAAATAAGTTAATGTTGAAACTAAAAAAACCTTCATATAAACACTATTTTGTAATATAATACTTTCTTCTACTAATATATCATAATGCTGTATGTATACTTTTATCATCACCCTATATGATCAACTTATCTTTCTTTATATTTCTGAAATAAACTCATCTATAAACTACCATGGCCATGATTTTCTCATAAAATTCCATTTTAATAAAAGGTATAGATATATCTTCTTCCATTAACTTGGAAGGGACAAATAATTTCTTGACTTATTCAATTAATGACATATCACTTATAATGCACAGAATGTATGCTACCTCACCATGAGAATATGTCATCGTGGGTTTTTTCCATGCATTACAGTACACGATATTTGATATTCATTAATAATAATCTCATGTCTATGGACCAATACACACATTCATATATAGGAATATCCAATGACACATAAACATGTGGAATTCATATTGGTGGGTCTTTCCTCATGACCTCCCTTATTGGAAATCGCTAATTTTGAACCAGCTGAGAAGATGTATCAATGAATTATGCACCTCCATAACCTGATGATAAAACATCAATTGTGTCTCTTTAAATAGATGTTATCTAGAACATTGAATAATTATTTAATAATATTTTTATATCATCTCTATGTTCTCATTATAAAGTTTAAATTCTATAACCTTTTGACATGAAAAATACTCTAAGTTCATTATAGAATTAATGTTAAGTAGAAGAATGAAAATTATGAGATAATATATTTATTTATATTCAGGAAATTGAAAGTACAAAGTCATTTGGTTCTAGATAACCAACTCCATTAGATTCTCACTTATACTATATCCAAAGATTAATAACTTTTAACTCACTATATCTCATATAATATTGATGCTTATGTTAAGATAAGGATCTATTCAATTAGTCAGCCATGTTTTATTATATGGATACTCTACTTAATACAACTTCAATACTTTGAGAAAAACCCCTCAATAGATTATACTTATTAATTTTATTCTTTATTCATTAATGTGATCTTGGATATTTGTCTAGAGCCATTATTGTAGTGTTATCATAGTACAGAGTGATAGGATATTTACTAATAGATACCACACCAATATTCTAGATGAATTTTTGTATCCATACTACCACTTTAGATGCATTATAATCCATAATATATTCAACGTATACTATAAAATCTGTGAACATGGGATACATAGAACTTTTCTAACTTAAATATCCTCTATTGTGGAAAAATAAATATCTCAACTATGATTTCAGAACATTTTAATCTATTCGGAAAAAAGATTCAATGAATCCCCTCATAGTTATTTTTGCATCTCTTCCAAAAACAAGTAACATGCCCTTTTTATGCCTCAATTACTTTAGGATAGTCTTCACAACCAACCAATGTGTCTCTAATGGGTTTTCTTATTATTTTCTTTCCATGATCATGGTGTAGAAAACATCATGCATGGTACATAGCATGAAAAACATTATAGATCCAATCCCCGATTCATATTTTATTATACTCATTATTTTTCTCTCTTCTTATGTCTGAGGACACTATTTCTATCATGACCCATCCCTCGGGGCCCATTTCATGAAATACCCAAAGCCCGCCTCCCAAAGGCCAGAGGTTGGTGACTAGCACCGAAGGTGTCAACCAACAAATGGGAATCATTTTCCTAAGTACTTGTATGCATGAACACACAACCCCAACCCAAAGCTAGAAAAATAAATATGCAAGCCACTAAAAAACCACTGAGTAATGGTATAAAGTGTAGGTCAAATGGGACAGAATACAAACCCAACAAAGGAGGAACTGAAAACAGGAAAATACTAGAAAACTCTGATAATCGTCCTCTAGAAACCCCACCTAATGGATAAGTATATAGTATCTTCCAGAAGCCATAGAAGCACGTCCTACCTACCTGAACTCAATGGGAACCGCCCAGCCCTAGGCCACCAAGTCCTCCGCCAAGTCTCCGGTCGTCTGCACCAGACACAACACTTGCAGGCAAATCCCGTGCAGGGGTGAGTAACGAAATAATAAATAGGGACACAAAAACTAACTCGGGTCCCATAGAAATCCAAAAAGGAAATCACAAAATAAATCACAAATATTAGAGTCCCTAGAGTCAGCTCGACACAGGTATAACATAAAGTGTTGATAGAAAAACCAATGGTTCCGAACACTGAACATCAATCACTGCAAAGGCACTCATCCTCGATGAGTCCTTTAGGATAGCTAGGTCACCGAGACCTATTAATTAGTTGAGTCACGAATCCTCATTGGGTAGCTGAGTCATAGAGCCTCGTTGATAGCTAAGTCATAGAGTCTCACTGGGTAGTTGATTCATGAAGTCTCACTGATAGCCGAGTCATGAAGTCTCACTGGGTAGATGAGTCATGAAGTCTCGATGATAGCTGAGTTATAAAGTCTCACTCGGTAGCTGAGTCATGCAGTCTCACTGGGTAGCTGATTCATGAAGTCTCGCTGGGTAGCTAAGTCACAAAGTCTCACTGGGTAGCTGAGTCACGAAGTCTCACTGGGCAGCTGAGTAACGGAGTCTTGCTGATAGCTGAGTCATGGAGTCTCACTGGGTTAACTTCCATGAAATATTACTTAGAGGATTTCATAAGTACCTCCCCATCATGTGGGTCCGAACTCCGTAGATGGTCCATCAATCATACGCACGGTTTGGGAGATACTTCCCTTTTTGTAAACATGGTTCGGTTGCAATCGAGACTAGTCTGACTGGTTCAGACCGACCTGACTAACCCGGCCCATGGTCCCACATGACCCAATCCTATATATTTGGGCCATTTTCCTAGCCCATTAGGCCTCACTAGACCCAACCTAGGTTGGTCATGGGTCCAGTCTGCTCGGTCACCCAGTAACTTAAAATTATTCGGCTCGGCCCACACTAGAGGGTTGGTCTCTTTTCCTAGCCCAGGTTGCCCCACGGCCCGGCTTGATCCCATCGGCTCGGTCCACTAAAGCAGACCATCTCAATCATTTAGTTGGTCTACTCAGGTGGCCCAGTCCAGTTGAGGCGTGCACAACCAGTCGATCGACCGCCCACGTTGATAGCACGCTGCTCGTAGGGAGCGGGTTGCTCCTCCTATGTGGCACCAGGCTAGCACCGCATCCATCCCACCACCAAAGTCTCCCCTTCATCGGGGCACACACCGAGTGTGCTGCCTTTGCTATCACAGCCTGCAAGAGTCGGTCGCTCATCCCACATGTAGCTCCTAGGGTGGCGTCACCTCTTTCCCACGACCGCTGCCACAAGCCACCGCTGCTGGTTTCTGGAGGCACCTTCTGCACGCCACCGGGTTCACTCTAGTGGTCTGATCATAGATCATTCTCTGCCTTCAGGACTCTCGGGTCTCCTTTATCACTTCCATGACCTCAGATTCTTCTTGTCGCCATTTCGAGGAAGTGGCCACGAAGAACGCACAAGCAGAGGGGCTCGGGCCTTGTTTGTGTCGGCACACGCCCTCCATGTTATAATTTTAAAAATATAGGGGAGGCTTGGGATCATAGTTCCATCAATAATAATTAAATCCTGGATAGAAATCCCAATAATGACACCCTCTCACATGAATTCATGGTCCACAGATCAACTTGTTCATGGGTTGATCTGCATCCATCATTTTATAATGAAGAACACAGAAATAAAAACAACATAAACCCCTACCTGGGTTGGATCGTTCATTGGCGATGAATAGTGTCATTGTGTTTGTCGTTCTGCGATCCTCTGTTTATGGTCATTGGTCGTTCATCATTGAGGACGATCCATTCAAAGGGTGGAAGAAAAATATTTCCACTGTTTATCGCTCCACGATCCAATGTTTGGTGGTCATTGGTGCTCGTCATCGTCACCCCCCAGAGCTCCAGAGCATAACCAGGATTGTGCCAACAATCCTGCGTTCTTTTCTTGGCCATTAAAGGACGAAACATTAATAATTATTTCATTTATATTTCTATTAAGAAGTCATTACGTTGTTTCAGTTAATGAAATAGATTCAGTTTCTCTTGGTTAGAAAACTATTGAGCTTCAACGATTTGAAAATTCAGAAAAATAAAATAAAACAAGTTTATTTTATTTTTATTTTTTTCTTTAAAAAGTCTGAAAAATAACTTTTTCCTTCAACCCACGCCAATCGAGGTTAGGTGTATTCTAGGAAAATCCCATTGTTCCATGTTCAACAGTGCCCTTGGATTTTTGATCTGAGCACTACTTTAAAAGTTATGAAAAACTCACTTGCACATTTATTTAAATGATACTTAAAAAAAGTTCAAAATTTAAATTTCACCCTCAACCCGCGTCAGCCAATGTTAGGATCTGCCTAAAGAAATCATACCCTCATGAGATCAAGAGTGGTATCATATTTTTAATCCGAGTTACCGTTTGTGAGTTATAATCATTTGAAAATAAAATTATTTTATTTTATTATTTTATTTACGGATATTCTATTTTTGGGTTTTCTCACTAGAGGCTTGCACCGACTAAACTTAAGTCTCACCTAGGGTAAACCCACTATCTTGAATGCAATAGTGACCTCATATTTCTAATTTGGGTACCCATTTAAGAGTAATTCGGAAAACCACTCACACGCGCTATTTAAAGTTTAACACATTTTGATAGATCATTTTGGGCACTCCAGGCCTTAGAATCACTCATTGTCTCAATGCCTAGTATTGAAATAATTCCCTATAATAAAAAAAATACATGGAATTTATGATATATTATATTACTCCCCCCTTTTGTGGTTCACGCCCTCATAAGCCCAAACAAGGATAAACAAACAAATGGAGGTACTAAGCACGAATCTAAGCTTCCCACTCTCATGTGCTCTTATAGAGGTTCTCATGCTGAAACTGAACTCGCACCATAGGAATCGACTATCCATAATGGAACTGATCATGTCAACCCTTAATCTCCACTGGGAATTCTGCAAACATCACACCATCATCAATTTCTAGCTCACCCTATTCAATGACATGCAATGGATCATGCACGTACCTCCTCAGTTACAACACGTGAAAAACATTGGGCACATGGTGCATCTGTGGGGGGAGAGCTAGGTGGTAAACCACCTCGCCAAATTTTTCCAGAATCTGAAAAGGTCCAATGAACCTTGGAGATAACTTGTTGCCCCAGCCAAATCTCCGCAATCCCCATTGGGGTGAGACCCAATGGAAAACATGGTCTCCCTCCTCAAACTTCAAGGGCCTTTGTCTCCTATCCGCATATGATTTCTGTCTACTCTTGTGTAGTCCTCATTCACTTCTGGATGATCTGCACCATCTTAGTGGTATCTTGTACCAACTCTAGACTGATGAGTGCTGACTCCCCTGGGTCTTTCCAGCATAGAATTGATCTTCATGGCCACCCATACAAAGCCTTGAATGGTGTCATGCCAATGGTGGAGTGATAGCTGTTGTTGTATGAAAACTCCACCAGTGGAAGGTGGTCCTCCCAAATATGAAAAAAATACATGATGCAAGAATGATGCATGTCCTCCAAGGTCTTTATGATCTTCTCCGTATAACCATCAATATATGGGTGAAAGGTTGTTCTCAAGCATAGATGATTCCCAAATGCCTCTCGCAATCCCTTCCACAACCGGGATGTAAGGCGTGCATCACGATCTGAGACTATCATAGTTGGGACTCCATGTAGTTGAACTCTCTCCTGTGCATAGAGGCATCTGAAGCCCTCTACTGGACTCTACTCTAGAATGGGTAGTAAGTGGTCCAACTTGGGGATTCATTCTATGATCACTCAGATGGTATCGTGAAACAAACTCAGCCACTTCTTTCTTCATCCCTGGCCACCAGTACTGACATCGGAGATCTGGGTACATATTTTCTACTCTAGGGTGTACCACCAAGGGGGAGGTATGGAACTCCCTCAAAATATCTCCTCTCAATTCCACCAGTACTACCATGATCCCTTTAAAAAGTTTGATGTTCTCTCCACCAATTAAAAACCCATCAGGTGCTTATCTTAAGGATAATTGAGCATGTCGGGCCTCACATCTGGCATCTCCAAGTTGCACCTCCCTAACTCCCTATAAGAGTAGAGGGGAACAACCATCGACTGAGGAAAAATTTTCTCCTCTCTATCCACGAAGGATATTTAAACCAAGGACAACTTCTCTGAGGCCTCATTCAGTAGCTATGAACTGGGTCTCCTATTGAGAGAATCCTCTACCATGTTTCCCTTGTCAAGAGTATAGAAAACTTTGAATTCATAGTCCTGGAGGAACTTTAGCCATCATACCTATCTCAACTATTGAAAACCATATAGGCACCTTTCTATCCATGTGAAAGGATACCACTTTTAACATATTGATGTGTCCATCGACCCTTTGGTAGTGGGTACTCATTTTCCACGGCCACTTGGTTAAAGTGTTGGTAATCTACACATAACTTCGAAAACTGGGTCTTACTAAGCCCTTCCTATGCAAGTCCCCCACTTATTCCCCATACTCACAAATCTCTTTTAAATCCATCTAATATACTGATGCTGATATCAGTTCCATCTTGGAGTGTATAATGATGCAGAAGTACCTCTCCCTACGGCGAGGTAATCTTGGAAATATCCTTTGAAAGGATATTCCCGCACTCTACCACTATTGTTGGGAACTAAAAACTCAAAAAATCTACTACCATGAGGGTAAGGTTGGCCGAATCAAGGGTGATCGTCTGCACCCTCATATGCATGAGTTTATCCCATGCTGCCCGGGTTTCCTTTTTTTCCGACCAAGGAAAACCCCATTCCAACACTGCGGATATACCACATCCTTTTCCCTATAATAGTCAATCTAAGCATGAATTGTGGATGACTAATCCATACCCAAACTAACATCATAAGGCCTTGACACTACAACTAATAGGTTCCAACTGAAACTCTCACCTCAAGGGTCAGATCACACCATCGTCATAAGTGTGATTATCGAGTCTCCTTCCATAGGTATCTCTAGACATAAGAATCAAGTCAACGGTGTAATCAGAAACTCTAGGTCTTGGACAAGATTCATGAAAAGAAGGAATGATTAATACCTATGTATATTAATATGTAAGCTAGTAGTAGACATAGACCATACATCAATTCATTCCTGGAGCCCTCGGGTCATACTCCTTGACTGCATGCAGCTACTCACTTGCCCTATCCTCCAGCTCCTTGATCCTGGTGTGGAACATGTTGGGGTGGTGGTTGTGACATGTAAAAATGTGTACCACATCCGGCTACTCTTTTAGATCCTCTACCATGTCTTCCACCCTAGATATTTTGTTCCTATCACTTCCTCTGCCCTGGTGGACGATCCACCGTTTCATTATCAACACGACGGGATGGAAAATATCTAGTGAGATGTCCCCTACCATCTTTTGAAAATAATTACCTCTTCCTTGGCTGACTAGACTCACCCTATGGACCATAGCTGTAGATCCCCTGCCTTGGGACCTCTTCTCATAACGTCTCACATGTCCAAGTATCTGAGACTGACATCGAATGCTTGTTTGCCCACTACTGACACCCACTGGTTGTATCTGCTCATCCAAAGGACTTCTAAACACAAAGGTTCTCTCCAGCACCCTAGAATAAGTAGTAATGCACAAAGGAATGGTGCAAGATCAGATGTCCCTAAACACACCTTTCTTGAAGGTCCGAGCCCTAAAGCACTGGTCGTAACGTATTCATCGAGTACTTAGAAAAGTTAACATGCCACGATGAATACTCAGCTACTGACATGTCATCCTGTAGAAGCTCTTGGGCACACATACCCCTTAGAATTTATGAAAAGATCCATTTATCTCAGAAAGGTTCTCAAGATCTGTCCACAGAAAAGTCACCTCATCTTAAGATCAGTTAATCTAAACCCTTTCATCTCCCTAATGATCCAAATAGAAGTCTCACTCCCAAAACGACCATCAGATCTAATGGTGCCCTGGCTAGATGGAAAACTTAGTCACTGCCTCAAGCCAGTCCTTTGACACCTGTGATTCGGGCTCGCCTCGGAGCCTGAGGGGTCTTTGTCACTGAAACTCGTGTAAGGCACTGAGCTTACATGTATCCTCTACCGGTAGCACCAGAAGTAACTGTTGAACAACGGGAAATGGTATCGATGGGACACTACCCAAAGGTACCATCCGGAGAAATGGTCCCTATACTGAAGCCTTATATCTCTATGGACCATCCTCATGGTCACGAACTGGAATCCTAGTTGTCTGTCTATGTGGATGCATTTTGAAAGAGAATCAAGATGAACCATGGTCAATTTATTATACCTAGTGAGCTGACTCTAACTCAAAAAGATCATGGAAAAACACTCCAAGATGCATTCAACTAGTGTTTTCATGTACCAAGTTAGAAAATATAATTCTGGGTCTTGGTGTATGGATATGTCGGTCTCTACAGCAACACTAGGCTCCCTATCCTGAAAGCTGAACTTGAAACACTTAACACTATTTCCCAATCCAAATTTAATGACTCTTAGTTCTTTTGGAAGAACCGACCACCTTTGAAACCACTTTTTCATGACCCGTCCCCTGGGGCCCGTGTCGTGACATACCTCAAGCCCACCTCCCGAAGGCCAGGGGTTGGTTACTATCACCGAAAGAATCAACCTACAAATGGGAGTCATTTTCTTGAGTACTTATATGCATGCACACACAACTATTCCCCAAAGCTGGAAAAGTAAACATGCATGCCACTAAACAACCACTGAGTAAAAGTAAAAATTGTAGGTCAAATGGGCCAGAATACAAACCCAAAAAAGGACAAAATGAAAACAAGAAAATACTAGGAAACTCTGATATCCATCCGCTGGAAACCCCACCTGATGGGTAAGTATCGAGTAGTTGCTAGAAGCCGTATAAGCACATCTTTCCTGCCTGACCTCACTGGAAAATTCCCGGTCCTAGGCCACCAAGTCCTCTTCTAAGTCATCGGTCATATGCACGAGACACAACATGTGTGGGTGAAGCTAGTGAAGGGGTGAGTAACTAAATACTCATTAGGGACCCCGAAACCAACTCCGGTCTCACAAAAATCCACAAAGGAAATTAAAAAATACAGCACAAAGATTAGATTCACTAGATTCAGCTCGACACAGGTATAACTTAAAGTGTTTATAGAAAAACCAATGGTTGAAAATACTGAACATCAATCACTACAAAGGCACTCATCCCCGATGAGTCCTTTAGACTAGATAGGTCACCTAGACCTATTTAGTAACTGAGTCACGAAGCCTTGATGGGTAGCTGAGTCACAGAGCCTTGCTGATAGCTGAGTCACGAAGCCTCGCTGGGTAGCTGAGTCATGGAGTCTCGCTGATAGCAGAGTCACGTAGTATCCCTGGGTAGCTGAGTCACGAAGTCTCGTTGATAGCTGAGTCACGGAGTCCCACTAGGTAGTTGAGTCACCCAGTCTCACTGGGTAGCTGACTCACGAAGTCTCGTTGGGTAGCTGAGTCACAGAGTCTCGCTAATAGCTGAGTCACAGAGTCTCATTGGGTCAACTTCCATGAAATATTACTTAGAGGATTTCATAAGGACCGCCCCATCACATGGGTCTTAATGCCATAGAAGGTGCATTAAATGGACACACGGTCTTAGAGATATGTTTCTTTTTGTAAATAGGGGCTGGTTGCATCTTGGCCCGGCCTGACTGGTACGGACTAACCTGACCAACCCGACCCAGGGCCCCGCATGACCCAATACTGTCCATCTTCCCCATTGGTCTGGCCCATTGGGCCTCACTGGACCTGGCCTAGGTTGATCGTGGGTCCAGTCCACTCAGTCACCTAGTGACCCAAAATTATCTGGCCCAGCCCGCACTTGTAGGTCAGTCTCTTTTCCTACACTAGGCCACCCCGAGGCTCGGGTTTATCCCATCGGCCAAGTCTACTAAAGCAGACCAGCTCGATAATTTAGTTGGGATGCTCGGGCGGCCATGCCCGATGGCTCGTTCGGTCCGATTGGGGCGTGCTCGACCGCAGTCAGTCAGCTGCCCCCATTCATAGCACGCAGCCCAAAAGAAGCGGGTCGCTCCTCCTATGTGATTCCAGGTTGGCGTTGTGTCCAGCCAGCCGCAATGGCCAATGGGTCATGGACTCCCCATTTGATGTGGTGCACAGCAAGTGTGCTACCTCCGCCCACGCAGCTGGAAAGAGTCGGCCACCCATCCCGCATGCGGCACCCTGGGTGGCGCTACCGCTGCCGGTGGTGTCGCGCCGGTGGCACCTTCTGCAGGCCACTGGGTTCTCTCTGTTGGTATGATCGCAGGTTCGTATGTGCCTTCAGGCCTCTCAGGTTTCCACCATCACTACCACGACCTCAGATTTTCCTTGCCTCCATTTCATGGAAGCAGCCGTGAAGAACGCACAAGAAGAGGGGCTCGGGGCTTGTTCGTGTTGACCTGTGCCCTCCGCATTAGAATTTTAAAAACACAGGGGAGGCTTGGGATCATAGTTCCATCAACAATAATTAAATTTTGGATAGAAAATCCAAGAATGACACCCTCTAGGAAGAAAGCACTATCCGCAGATCAACTTGTTCGTGGGTTGATCTGCATTCGTCATTTTAGAATGAAGAATGGTAAAATCAAAACAACATAAACCTTTAACTGGGTCAAATCATTCATTGGTGATGAACGGTGTTGCTGCATTTTTCATTTTGCAATCCTCCGTTTATGGGCATTGGTCATTCGTCAATGGTGATGATCTATTTGAAGGGTGGAAGAATAACGCGTCCATCATTCATCGCTCCACGATCCAATGTTTGGTGGTCATTGGTGCTAGTCGTCATCATGCCCCAGAGCTCCAGAGAACAACCAAGATTTTTCCAACAATCCTACATTGTCTGCTTGGCCATTAAAGAACGAAATGTGAATCAGCGTTTGAGTTACATTTCTGTTATGAATTCATTATGATTTTTCATTTAATGAAACATCGTATTCAGTTTCACTTGGTTAGAAAACCGTTTATTTTCAATGATTTCAAAATTCTGAAAAATAAAATAAAGCAAGTTTATTTTATTTTTAACTTTTTCTATAAAAAGTATGAAAAATGACTTTTTCCATTAACCTGCACTGATCGAGGTTATGTCCATTCTAGGTGAATCTCACCATTCTAAGTTCAACGGTGCCCTTGGATTTTTGATTCGAGCGCCGGTTTGAAACTTAGGAAAACCTACTTGCACATTTATTTAAATAAAGTTTAAAAATAGTTCAAAAATTAACTTTCACCCTAGACCTGTTTCGGTCGAGTTTAGGCTCTGCCTAAGGGAAACACGCCCTCATGAGCTCAACGGTATTCTCAGATTTAAAATTTGAGTTGTTGTTTAAAAGTTATAAGGATTTGACACTAAAATAATTGTTACTTAATTATTTTATTTATAGCCAAAAACTAACTTCCATTTTTGGCCCATGCTGATCAATGTTATGATATTTCTAAAAAAAGTATACCCGCACGAGATCAACAGTAGTCATGGATTTTCAATATGAGTCACCATTTGTGAGTTATAAGCAATTGAAAAATAAAATAATTTTATTTAATTATTTTATTTATGGTTATTCTGTTTTCAGGTTTTCTCACTAGAGACTTACTTCGACTAAACATAAGTTGCGCCTAGGGTAAATTGTCATCCTGAATGTAACGGTGCCCTCAGATTACTGATCTGGGCACCCATTTAAGAGTTATTTTACTTTTTCATGAAAACCGCTCATGCACGCTATTTAATGTTTAACACCTTTCGATGGATCATTCTAGGCACTCCGGACCTCAGAATTGCACATCGTCTTAGCGCCTGGTATCAAAATAATTCCATATAATAAAAAAATTACATGGAATTTCTGAGACATTAAAATTTCTTAAATAGATATATTCCATGTTACATAGGAATAAATCCTCTCCTAGATTATTCCATATTGTATATTTACAAAACCTTGTCATTGTATGTAACTTGAATTAGTTTAAGTAGCCTTTTAAACCAGTATCATAGGATCTTAGTTCCTATAATGTAGGTTACCTCACCTGTGTCTTTTATAGGGAATTATTTATTCAACTAATTCTTAATTCATTGAAAGACTAGTTTCTCATTTCCCATTAGTGATATATCATCAACATGTATTATTAGTAAAACTATTACACTCCACATAAACCTTTTGTAGACATTGGGATTACATTCTCTCTTAACAAAACCAAATTCTTTTATAAAAAAATTATGTTCTATGATCTTGATGCTTGATTCAACCCAAAAATGTGTCTCTATAACTTTCACCCATTATTATCATCCTTTGGTTTCATGAACACTTCTAGTTGTATCATATAAACATCTTTCACAAGATTTCCATGAATTAAAGTAGTCTTGACATTCATTTTATAAATCTCATGATCAAATAATGCTTTAATAGAAATTAGAATTTTAATGGATTTTACCATAGAGACTATTAAAAAGGTTTCATTATAGTCTATGCCTAGATATTTCTTAAACCCTTTAGTAACCAGTCGTGAATTATGGTTACTAACTTTACCATCCATATAAGGTCATAGCCTTAAACATTACTTAATCTTGAGTTATTTCGAGAATACACATTGAGGATCTTTTCAGGTTTAGAGTTTTAGATAATTAGATCATAAATCATGCATTACATTCCACATTTAAACAAGGTGGTTACGTAAAAGACAATATTCACTTTTCCCATAAAAGGAAACATATTTAAAATAAAACATGGATTCTTTCTTGACACTTCCTCAACACTATCATCACATCATGTACCTTTCCCTTGACCTGTAAAAAACATTTCAAAAACTTGGGATGAGCATAAAAATCTCAGTAAGGGATATAAAAGTACGGAATGAAAACATTAGTCCATGTATACATAAGAATAAATGAAATCATACTTTACTCATAAAACATAAGAACTTTATCATACCCCATAAAATCATAAGATTTATGAATAACTCATTGAAAACATAAGACATAAAGGTAACTTGAGGAATTCATAACATTCTTACGTAGGGAGTAACCCTCATGGTTACGTTTGGAATACCCATCACAGTATATTCCCTAAATCTCTTCAGAGAAACCTTAGTGTTTAACTCCTTCACATTACCCAATGCATTGGAGAGCTATCATGGGCTCACCATCCCTTAGTTTATCATGGAACCACCCGTCTTCATAAACAATTCCCAAGAATCATAACATCATTGTATCACATAAAATATGCATAAAGGAAACATAACATTTCCACATTTCAATCACAAGATATCAAAAACACAATGATATAATCAAACCATAATCAAAATAATTTTCAATACCAAAATAAAAGAAAAGTAAAACATGGTATTTATTTTTCATTTAAAAAAAATATATGGCTTGTAGAGGAAGCTGAAACTCAAATAATGGTCACGGCGGCGGAGAAGTCGTTGTCGCCACATACGTACAACAAAAACATTCCCTTTTTTCGTTTAGTAAAACACTTCATATAAAAATATTCCTTTTGAATAAATGTAAAATTCAAATGGGTTTATACACCGTATAAAAGAAAGTTGTGTATAAAACAAAATATGCCTCAATGAAAGAAGATTGAGACGAAGTCCCATACCTCGTATCCAACTTGACTCGATCGTTCTTTAATCTCCTAAATAATAAACTAGAGTTAATTTATACTTGCTTAAGAACATTTTTCAAGTTTTGTATTCCTTTTATATCACTTATTAACATGTTATGAAAATTATGTAATTATTTAAGTTAATAACGGTTGTTTTTGTCGATCTTTGATACTTGAGCCAAAAATAAACTTCTTATAATTACAAGTTGTTCGTGTGGTAAAATATCTATTATATACAGAATTATATTCATGATGTAGATATCATATATATCATATATATCCAGTATATACATGAATTTATAATATTACATAACATTTAGAGGTAAGAAATGAAATGCACCGTTCATGGAGACGGTAAGCCGTACGTACGCATGAATGCTACTTTCACTTCTATTTCATATTTAATGGAATGAAATAATAATGATATAAAGGTATATTATATTTCCAGTATAATATCATATATAATATCATTAACTCCATCCTTTATACGTCCCACATAAGGCATTAACGATTCAAATCACTTTGAGGGGGCGGTAGTCCGCACTTCCTAAAATAAAGATATCGCGTTTACCCAAAATGGAAACCATAAAGTTATGACATAAATGAAAAATAAAGAAGTATAAGGAAAACATAAACATAATATATATCATATATAAATATAGTGACATCTTAATTGACACCATTAAAGGTGTTAAAAGACGATTGAACAATCATCGTTTCGTGAGGCAGTAATTCGCCACTCACAGAAACAGTATGTTCTTTAACCATTAGACGAAGGTGTGTGTAAGTGTAAATAAAATCCTTCTCATAACAACATCATAGTATATTTAAGATACTGGTGTTGTTACAAAATAAAGGAATAAAAATATTTTAGGGGGTTGGAGAAGCAAAATAAAACAAAAGAACACAAGTAAAGACATTACATTTAAATCGGGTAACTCCTCTTGGTTTGAACCAAAAGGGTTTATTTAAGAGCATTCTGCATAAGGTAAGGATTATAGGATGAATAGAGGGATGTGGAGAGATAAAATGAGCAGAGATTGGCCAAGAAAATGTCTTGATAGGTGTGGGTGAGGTGGTATAGGTGGGGGCCTTTTATAAGAGGGAGGAGGGGCACTCTTGGAAATTCAAGAAATGTTACTTTATTATATAATGAGTTTCAGATTTTAAAGGTCCCGAAATTATATATTTAGATGATAAGGTGATAAGGGTTGTAAATACACCCATAAAATTGGTTTTTTACAAGTTTAAGTCTTTGATTTTACATTATCTTTTCATTTTATTTAAATCGTTCATTAATGAGGTAATCGCTGCATCATCATGGTGTCACAAATAAATTAATTTATTTGATGTATAAAAATTATAAAAAAATACCATGATGTAGGAAATATTTTTATATTTCCAATGAAAATTTATAGTCTAAGAGATCATTTACACAGAGAAAACTAAAATTGTTTTACTTGGGTGATATATACTTTTGTGATATTCTCCTTTCTTTAAAAATAAAATGATAAAGTGTCACTATCACCCAAACGTGATTCCATGGGGTCCCAAAGTTTGGAATAAGGAATACCATGGTCGTCCATGACACAACAAGTAGCATTAGGACACATGTTGGGGTCATTTTTTATTATTATGACATTATTTTATTACCCTTAACAACCCAATTACTAATTAATCACGATAATTAAAGATAATTACCGGTGTTACTATTCATAATGTCCAAAAAAGTCTTAATTACATAATTTAGACCTTATGATTCCAAATATTGAATCCATTTTACCAAATTCCCAACACAGAAATTGTAGTAATTAATTTAAAAATAATTTCCCTTGTCAAAACAAATATCGGGTTTTTTAGAAACAATATCTATCAAAAGTTTGACAATTGTTTATGTCCAATTTCAAAGTCAAATTAATCCCAATGACCAACATTGGATTAAATGGTAAAAATATATTCTAATTAATCTTTAAAACCAAATAAATGGAAAATATAACCATATAATTAAATTAGATGAAAAAGCAGTTTTGAAGTAAAATGCAGTATTTTTCACTATTCATTAAAAAATGAACATTGTCAGAAAAATACCAAAAATTTATCCAAAGTAAGTTTCAATGTCCCAATATTAAAGAATAAGTTTATTTTGACAAATAAAGCTTATAAAATTGTCAAAAGATATATTTAAAAATGGTTCGCCATCAAAAGGCGGTAAAACAATCTTTTAAAAATATTAGAGAATTCTATGCTTAAGATTGGATTTTTTTTTCTAATTTTAAGCCTTTAAAACACTATCTAATTAATAAATAGACATAGATATGAAAATCCATAATTATTTACTTACTTGGGATGTTACATCTTTCCCCCTTTAGAAAATTACATCCCCGCAATTTATTTACTTATCGAATAAGTGGGGGTATTTATCCCTCATTGCATTTTCAGATTCACATATTGCCTCCTAAATCATGTGGTTTTTCCACAAAACCTTTACTTGATGATTCACCTTATTTCGCAATGCATGATCCATGTGGTCAAGAATCTGGACCGGTTGTTCTTCATAAGATAGGTTCTCTTCCAGTTGAACTACCTCTGGACTCAAAACATGAGATGGATCTGGCATGTACTTCCTTAACATTGAAACATGAAAAATATTGTGTACCTGAGATAAGCTCAGAGGTAAATCCACTCGGTATTCAACTGATACAACTCTCTCCAAAATTTCATATGGTCTAATGAACCTTGGAATCATCTTTCCTTTCTTACCAAATCACATCACACTTTTCCATGGTGAAACTTTGAGGAAGACATGATCACCTACCTCAAAAGAGAGATCCTTCCTCCTATTGTCTGAATAACTTTTCTGCCTTCTCTGAGTTGTTCTCATGTGTTTCTGTATCAGCTGAACTTTTTCTGCCAACTCTTCTACCAATTCTGGTCCCATCAACTTCCTTTCTCCCACTTCATCCCAAAAATCTAGAGTTCGACACCGCTTCCCATCTAATGCCTCAAATGGTACCATCTGTATACTAGAATAAAAACTGTTATTATAAGAAAACTCAACCAAAGAAAGATGTTGGTCCCAACTTCCCTGATAATCCATTGAACAAGCTCTTAGCATGTCCTTCAAAGTCTGAATTGTTCATTCTGATTACCTATCTGATTGAGGATGAAAATTTGTACTAAAATTTAATCCAGTACCCAACGACTTCTGAAGGCCTTTCTAAAAGTTAGAATTAAACCTGGGATCACGATTAGATACAATAGAGAGGTGAACTCCATGTAACTTGAATATCTCTTTAAGATACAAACAAGAAAGTTTATCTAGGGAAAAAGTATCTCTTATAGCAAGGAAATGAGCATATTTAGTCAAGCAATCAACAATAACCCAGATTGCATTATTATCTCGAGGTTTCTTCGGTAATCCCACAATGAAGTCCATAGATATATTCTCCCATTTCCACTCTGGCACTGGTAAAGGCTGAAGCATCCCTTTAGGTAACTGCCACTCTACTTTAACCTGTTGACAATTCAAACACTTCACAGTAAAATCAGAAATATCTCTTTTCATTCCATCCCACCAGTAATACTCCTCAAGATCTCTATACATCTTAGTACTGCTAGGATGAACTGAAAACGGAGAACTATGAGCATCACATAATAACTCTCTCTTCAACTTTGAATCACACGGCACACACAACCTGGAGAGACCCCGACCCCAGAAACCATAGGAGTCGGTGCCTTCTTAACATGATGTGTTATCTTAAAATAAAATACACTTTGTTAACAAAACATCATGTCCCATACAGAGGATCGTGTGCGGTTCGGGTTCTGGGAAACCAGAAACTTCTGAAACAATTCATCTTTTAAAAGTTGATACCTGAAAATTTTAAATCAAAACATAGGGTGAGCATTAAAATACTCAGTAAGGGGTTTTAAAAAGAAATTAAAACACTGTAACATTTGAAAACATTCTTTTAAAAGAGATTGAACACTTATTAAAGGAAAATTATAACACATAACATAAAAATACTCAATCAAGGTTTTCAATAAGAACATGAAACAATGATGTTAATTCTCGAAGAAATAACAATGGTTGTCACAAACAAGTACGACATGTGTCTTACTTAAGCATAAATTAAACAGTTAAAAGTAATAAATAATTAGAGTTGTTCATAAAGGAAATAACTAAATTTTCATATGCTGGTTACTATAGTATTAAGTGATAACACCAATCATGCTTCAAGCTTATACCAGTGAAATAAGAACTTTATGAAAACTTAAAGGCATTAGTTGTGCAAGAACTTTATCTTGGAAAGAACTTGTTTACATAACTTGAATTATGTGGCATCAACATTTAACTTAGACAATCATGAACATATCACCAAGTTCCATCCTCAAGGTGTCATTTGAAATTACCAAGGTAAACCCCAAGGTATCCTTAAAATTGTAATCTCTAGTGGTTACATCATTACCCAATGCATTGGAGCGCTATTAGGGCGCACCCTTAAATTTGCCTTTATTATCATGTGAGTCACATCATTCATGCTTTACTTAAACCGTTGTATATTCAAGATGTCCCATACCACATTGACTATCTTATTCATTTTCATTTTACCCAAGTTGTCCCATACCACTTTGGGTAAATCCAATTTCTTAGTTCATTTAGTGATATGTCAGAAGCATGCATTATGTACAATAATAAAAAATAAACCACCACAAATTTTTCTAATACAAGGTATGATAGTTAACTTGCAAAAATGTGTCAATAACTCATCAAAGGCATACATAGATTAGTAAAACATCCTTTTCACTAAATCATATAAATTAATGATAGACTAAATGATGAATCTTTTCCATTATAAATCAATGGAAAAGGGAATGTTTAAGGAAAACACTTGAAATTAGTTATGGTGATAAATAGGCCCTTGATCTTGTAAATGAATTAAATCATGACTTGATTAATTAATACATTAAAAAAAGTAGGTTCATTATGTCTTAAGATAATAAATGAATACAAAATGATATCATGATCCATCAAATCTTAAATCCTCTAGTAAATTTTAAATCACCAAAATACACCCTTCATGGTAAAACACATCATGAGCGATGCCAAGTATTCTTCTTTAATACAACATAGTTCGCATAAAATAAGGATTTACATAAAGGTTGGTACCCACCCCTTGAAATCATAAATTTGATTTGTATTAGTCTACATGTTTATAAATACATAGATATATATAGATACTAAGTTGGAAACGATGGGTTTTCATGGTAAAACAGTTTCAAACAACCCTCATTAATATATAATGCATAGTATTACATGTTGGATCATTTTGAAATCCGAAAACAGATAGAGTTTTGGTTATAAATATCTGTATATATATATATATATAGAAAACTGTATATTTATATCTGTATAGATTTTATGAAACAAAACCGAAAGAAATCAAAACATAACACCCCAAAGCCCTGTCCAGCATAGGTCCATCAAAAAAGAAAAAATATAACCTATATGTATATATATATAATTCATAAAAAAATTAACCCATATATATATGAACCATATTATTAAGGATTGTTTTAGAATAAGGTAAGATAACTCTTTTCTCTTTGTAACCTTTGTAATAAACTAAAAAAATGTTTTAAGACCGGATGGATTTCATTATACATAACTATATATATTTGTATAAACCGTATATAATAAAACATAGAAGAGTAGTATCATGAGGTAAAAACTTAAAAACCACACTTACACCCTACTGGAAACACGGCATGCAAGACCCCTTTTGAAAACATCACAACCCGAGTGGGTTAAAATCAAGTATACATATATATATATAAACTGTATATATATATAGATACCGAGGGTATAAAACGGTGGTTCTTTTAAAAGAAAACATGTATGAAAGGACCCTTACTCATGCACCATGCGGCAGCAAAACCATTGAAGGCCACACAACCCGATGGGGTATACACTTGGTTTTTTTATAAAGTATATAAACTGTATATCTACACACCAGGGGTAAAAAGAACGAAGGTTTTCTCCGAAAGAATGCATGAAAGAACCCTTACAGTGCTTAAGGAGGAAGCTCGGGTCGGGTGTAACTCACTGGGTTGTTGGGAGTTCGAGGGAGAGGAAGAAGGAGGAAGAAGGACCATCGCGGTTTCAAGAGGCCAGAGGCATTTATATAGGCCTCGGTATCCAACGATGACTCGACCCAAGAGGCTAGAC
Source organism: Viscum album (assembly GCA_963277665.1). Lineage (NCBI taxonomy): Eukaryota > Viridiplantae > Streptophyta > Magnoliopsida > Santalales > Viscaceae > Viscum > Viscum album. Next base: position 1,755,676,195 of record OY728120.1, on the reverse strand, counting down.
CGACGTGGGGAAGACGGGCAAACAGAGACCTAGGAGGGGGTGTTCGGAAGTCAAGGGAGCAATGCGGGGAATGAGGTCGAGGCGTCCTTGCGCAGGCCTACTGGTCGGCTGCTGCAGTGAGGAAGAAGACGATGGGGGTCGACGTGGTAAAGGAATGGACGACTGGGATTAGATCTCGGCGAAGATCAAACGGTCGCAGTGATACGTGGGGCGATCGCGTGGCTAAAAAGGGATGGAGGGTCGAGATCTATATGGGAGTCGATTGGACGGTCCCGATCGCATGGATCGCGTCCCACATCGAAACGGAACGCGTTTGAGGCGCGACTTATAAACCAAAGCGTGTCGGCTTCAGTTCAATAACACGAACACACACACCGGGGCCTTATACACGAGCCCCATGCGGGCTTCAGCCCACCCCTACGCACCGTGCACCGCGGCCTTACACACGGCCTGCGCGCGACCTGAGAGACCTATGCACAGCTTGGGACGCGGTTTGGACACCCCCTGAGTGCTTGGGGACCTCGATGGTCGGCACCTCGGGTCCCTTAGGGCTTGGTCTCGGCCTAGAGGGCTTGTCCCTTAAGGGATGCCCTCGGCTTGGCCGGGCCCCAACCATTTTTTTATTGAAAACTTATTTTAAATTTATAAAACAACCAGTATAAGTATACTTATTTCAAAAATAAAGTGTAGTATAAATATTTATTCAAAATACAGTTAATTCAATAAAGCAAACAGTTTTAATTTAAAATCTAAATTCTTTTACTAGTTTATGTAATATAGTTCATATCAACATAATTTATAAAAAGAAAATTTATTTAGACTTTCGAAATAACAAGTTTAAGTATGCTTAGTTCAAAATATAAATGTTTGCACAAAATGAGTTAACATACTATAACAACAAAATAGTTTTAACTTAAAATTTAAATCCCTTTACCAATTTATATATAAATATTTTAAAAGATATACCTTTATTATTTTACATACAAAACCATTATAATTATTTGGATCTTTACAGAAATTCTAAAAGACTAATAGTTAATTCAAAAAATCATAATTTAGAGCTCAAAAGATATTATTATTGATACCCTTTAAACATATAGGAAGAATACTAAGTTTTCAATATGCAAGTATCCATCGGGATCTTGTGAAAACAAAAGGATTTATTTCCGAGAATACTCCTTTTTTATTTTCAAACTATAACTGTTTTGTGAAATATATTATAACAGTTGAAATATTATAAAATTATAAGAGCATTAAAACAAGTTTTAATATAAATATAAACTTTATCAATGGAAACCCAAAGGTTGTTTTTAAAATCCAACAGCTATTTTCCAATGGTCAATATTCACAGGATCATTATAAAATTAGAGGTATTTTACAAGAACAAAACACTTGAACCAGAAAGGATGGCTCTCCTCATACAATTGGCGTTGAGCATGTGTGTCGTGGCCCTGGCTGTTATATTTTTCACGCTGATGGACTCTGAAGATGAGGACTATCCAATTACTTGAGTTGTGGTTCTTAGTAGTCTTTTTGTGGCTGTGTTAGGTCTTATTCAGGGTATTTTCAACTAGTTGGGTCTCTTTGTAATGTAATATTTTAATATATATCAGTTTAACTTATTCTCCATGTTTTATTTTATTTCAAATTCCTTATTAGCACAACAAATAAAACAAGAGACATCATTAAAGGCATAACATTGCTTACTTGAACTGGTTCATAAAACCTGGGGCGTCACATTATCGCCCCTTTATAAAATTGCATCCTCGCAATTTATTTCACAACACTACAAGGTTCAGCAACGTTCCTACCACCTCCACCAATGTATAGGGTCAACAGGTGCATTTAGAGGAATCCCCGTAGCGAAGCTCACCTCTTCCAGTTCCCTAATCCACGTACACCTAAGACAGGAGTTCAATAACTTGAAAATCATTCAAGGACAAACACAAAGTAAAGACAAGGAAGGGGAAAGGAAAAATCTCAATAAACATATGTTTATTATTATTAGTGCTTGAGTTTCCCTTATCCATTGACTAAACGAACTCCACACAGAGATGAAAAACTCCCTAACTCCTTGAACCAAACACAGGCCGAGCATTCAGGGGAAAACTCATGTGGGAACCTATGACATCTTATGAGTCTAGCATGGGGGGTATGAAGTTGAGAGACATCTTCATACACTTTTCTTCTACAATACAGTCGAGTGGACTCGTCTTCTAATCTCCCGAAGTCCAACAACTGACCCTAGAAGCCATAGTTTAAAATCTGACAAAGGTAGCCCGCTCGGAGGTCTCCATCAGCAGTAGCTTCTTGAAAAGGGTTATCAATCATGGTGCCAAATCTCTCACCCACCGTGAAAATCCGGAAAAGTCCCTCATGGTACTTTCCATGACGCACATATGAGGGAAACTGAGTTATCATCATAAGGAGGTAATCTATTCCTACCCCTGGGTGTAACTGAAGCACCTGTGGTGAATTGGATATGTCGTAAAGGTGTTTGCATGACATGCAAATATGGGCATAGTTTAGAAAGTCCTCACAGCTAGCTAAAGACACAATGGTCTCTAGGGCCTCTGTGGGGAGAGATAAGAGATTTGTGCCTTTGTTTTCCATCTGAAATTTAAGAAAACCCAATTTTTAATAAAATTGAAATACATATACATATATATATTTTTGTTTCAGTTTCTAGATTTCTTGAGTTATCCAAACCGAACCTATGATACCAACTGTAGAGATCCCAACCCCAGAAAACATAGGATTCGGTGCCTTCTGAACCTGATGTGTTATCTTAAAATAAAATACACTTTGTTAAAACACCTCATGTCCCATACAGAGGATCGTGTGCGGTTCGGGTTCTGGGAAACCGGAAACTTCTGAAACAATTCATCTTTTAAAAGATGATACCTAAAAATTTTAAATCAAAACGTAGGGTGAGCATTAAAATACTCAGTAAGGGGTTTTAAAAAGAAATTAAAACACTGTAACATTTGAAAACATTCTTTTAAAAGAGATTGCACACTTATTAAAGGAAAATTATAACACATAACATAAAAATGTTCAATCAAGGTTTTCAATAAGAACATGAAACAATGATGTTAATTATCGAAGGAATAACAATGGTTGTCACAAACAAGTACGACATGTGTCTTACTTAAGCATAAATTAAACAGTTAAAAGTAATACATAATCAGAGTTGCGCATAAAGGAAACAACTAAATTTTCATATGCTGGTTACTATAGTATTAAGTGATAACACCAATCATGCTTCAAGCTTATACCAGTGAAATAAGAACTTTATGAAAACTTAAAGGCATCAGTCATGCAAGAACTTTACCTTGGAAAGAACTTGTTTACATAACTTGAATTATGTGGCATCAACATTTAACTTATGAACATATCACCAAGGTCCATCCCCAAGGTGTCATTTGAAATTACCATGGTAAACCCCAAGGTATCGATAAAATTGTAATCTCTAGTGGTTACATCATTACCTAATGAATTAGAGCGCTATCAAGGCGCACCCTTAAATTTGCCTTTATTATCATGTGAGCCACATCGTTCATGCTTTACTTAAACTGTTTTATATTCAAGATGTCCCATACCACCTTGAATATCTCATTCATTTTCACTTTACCCAAGGTGTCCCATACCACTTTGGGTAAATCCAATTTCTTAGTTCATTTAGTGATATGTCAGAAGCATGAACTATGTACAATAATAAAAAATGAACCACCACAAATTTTTCTAATACAAGGTATGATAGATAACTTGCAAAAATGTGTCAATAACTCATAGAAGGCATACATAGCTTAGTAAAACATCCTTATCACTGAAGAATATAAAGTAATGATATACTAAATGACGAATCTTTGCCATTATAAATCCATGGAAAAGGGAATGTTTAAGGAAAACACTTGAAATTAGTTATGGTGATAAATAGGCCCTTGATCTTGTAAATGAATTAAATCATGACTTGATTAATTAATACATTCAACAAAGTAGGTTCATTATGTCTTAAGATAATACATGAATACAACATGATATCATGATCCATAAAATCTTAAATCCTCTAGTACATTTTAAATCACCAAAATACACCCTTCATGGTAAAACACATCATGAGCGATTCCCAGTATGCTTCTTTAATACAACATAGTTCGCATAAAATAAGTATTTACTTAAAGGTTGGTAACCACCCCTTGAAATCATAAATTTGATTTGTATTAGTCTACATGTTTATAAGTACATATATATATATAGATACTGAGTTTGCAACGATGGGTTTTCATGGTAAAATAGTTTCAAACAACCCTCATTAATATATAATGCATAGTATTACATGTTTGATCATTTTGAAATCCGAAAAACAGATAGAGTTTTGGTTATAAATATCTATATATATATATATAGAAAACTATATATTTATATCTGTATAGATTTTATGAAACAAAACTGAAAGAAATCAAAACATAACACCCCAAAGCCCTGTCCAACATAGGTCCATCCAAAAAGAAAAAATATAACCTATATGTATATATATATATTTCATAAAAAAAGTTACCCATATATATATGAACCATATTATTAAGGATTGTTTTAGAATAAGGTAAGATAACTCTTTTCTCTTTGTAACCTTTGTAATAAACTAAAAAAATGTTTTAAGACCGTATGGATTTCATTATACATAACTATATATATTTGTATAAAACGTATATAATAAAACATAGAAGTGTAGTATCATGAGGTAAAAACTTAAAAACCACACTTGCACCCTACTGGAAACACGGCATGCAAGCCCCCTTTTGAAAACATCACAACCCGAGTGGGTTAAAATCAAGTATACATATATATATATATATAAACTGTATATATATATAGATACCGAGGGTATAAAACGGTGGTTCTTTTAAAATAAAACAAGTATGAAAGGACCCTTACTCATGCACCATGCGGCAGCAAAACCATTGAAGGCCACACAACCCGATGGGGCATACACTTGGTTTTTTTATAAAGTACATAAACTGTATATCTACACACCAGGGGTAAAAATAACGAAGGTTTTCTCCAAATGAATGCATGCAAGAACCCTTATAGTGCTTGAGGAGGAAGCTCGGGCTGGGTGTAACTCGCTGGGTTGCTGGGAGTTCGAGGGAGAGGAAGGAGGAAGAAGGACTGCCGCGGTTTCAAGAGTCTAGAGGCATTTATATAGGCCTCGGTATCCAACGATGACTCGACCCTAGAGGCTAGACCGACATGGGGAAGGCGGGAAAACAGAGACCTATGAGGGGGTGTTAGGAAGTCAAGGGAGCAGTCCGGGGAAGGAGGCCGAGGCGTCCTTGTGCAGGCCTACTGGTCAGCTGCTGCAGCGAGGAAGAAGACGATGGGGGTCAACTCGGTAAAGGAATGGACGGCTGGGATTAGATCTCGGCGAAGATCGAACGGTCGTGGTGATACGCGGGGCGATCGCGCGACTAAAAATGGACGGAGGGTCGAGATCTATATGGGAGTCGATCGGACGGTCTCGGTCGCATGGAGCGCGTCCCACATCGAAATGGAATGTGTTTTAGGCATGGATTATAAACCAAAGCGCGCCGGCTTCAGTTCAATAACATGAACACACACACCGGGGCCTTATACACGGGCCCCATGCGGGCTTCGGCCCACCCCTATGCACCGCGCACCGCGGCCTTACACACGGCCTGCGCGTGACCTGAGAGACCTATGCACAGCTTGGGATGCGGTTTGGACACCCACTGAGCGCTTGGGGACCTCGATGGTCGGCACCTCAGGTCCCTTGGGGATTGGTCTCGGCCTAGAGGGCTTTTACCTTAAGGGATGCCCTCGGCTTGGCCGGGCCCCAACCATTTTTTTATTAAAAACTTATTTTAAATTTATAAAACAACCATTATAAGTATACTTATTTCAAAAATAAAGTGTAGTATAAATATTTATTCAAAAGAGATTTAATTCAATAAAGCAAACAGTTTTAATTTAAAATCTAAATTCTTTTACTAGTTTATGTAATATAGTTCATATCAACATAATTTAAAAAAAGAAAATTTATTTAGACTTTTGAAATAACAAGTTTAAGTATTCTTAGTTAAAAATATAAATATTTTCACAAAATGAGTCAACATACTATAACAACAAAATAGTTTTAACTTAAAATTCAAATCCCTTTACCAATTTATATATAAATCTTTTAAAGATATACCTTTCTTATTTTACATACAAAACCATTATAATTATTCGTATCTTCACAGAAATTCTAAAAGACTACTAGTTAATTCAAAAAATCATAATTTAGAGCTCAAAGATATTATTATTGATACCCTTTAAACATATAGGAAGAATACTAAGTTTTCAATATGCAAGTATCCATCGGGATCTTGTGAAAATAAAAGGATTTATTTCTGAGAATACTCCTTTTTATTTTAATACTATAACTCTTTTGTGAAATATATTATAATAGTTGAAATATTATAAAATTATAAGAGAATTAAAACAAGTTTTAATATAAAGATAAACTTTATCAATGGAAACCCAAAGGTTGTTTTGAAAATCCAACGGCTATTTTCCAACGGTCAATATTCAAAGGATCAATATAAAAGCAGGGGTATTTTAAAAGAAAAAAACACTTGAACCAGAAAGGATGGCTCTCCTCATACCATTGGCATTGAGCATGTGTGTCGTGGCCCTGGCTGTTATGTTTTTCACGCTGATGGACTCTGAAGATGAGGACTATCCAATTACTCGAGTTGTGGTTCTTAGTAGTCTTGATGTGGATGTGTTAGGTCTTGTGCATGGAATTTTCAACTAGTTGGGTCTCGTTGTAATGTAATATTTTAATATATATCAGTTTACCTTATTCTCCATGTTTTATTTTATTTCAAATTCCTTATTAGCACAACAAATAAAACAAGAGACATCATAAAAGGCATAACATTACTTACTTGAACTAGTTCATAAAACCTGGGGCGTCACATTATCCCCCCCTTTAGAAAATTGCGTCCTTGCAATTTATTTCACAACACTAAAAGGTTCAGCAACGTTCCTACCACCTCCACCAACGTATAGGGTCAACAGGTACATTTAGAGGAATCCCCGTAGCGAAGCTCACCTCTTCCAGTTCCCTAATCCACATACACCTAAGACAGGAGTTCAATAACTTGAAAATCATTCAAGGACAAACACAAAGTAAAGACAAGGAAGGGGAAAGACAAAATTTCAATAAACATACGTTTATTATTATTAGTGCTTGAGTTTCCCTTATCCATTGACTAAACGAACTCCACACAGAGAAGCAAAACTCCCTAACTCCTCGAACCAAACACAGGTCGAGCATTCAGGGGAAAACTCATGAGGGCACCTATGATGTCTTATGAGTCTAGCATGGGGGGTATGAAGTTGAGATACATCTTCATACACTTGTCTTCTGCAAGAAAGTCGGGTGGACTCATCTTCTAATCTCCTGAAGTCCAACAACTGACCCCAGAAGCCATAGTTTAAAATCTAACAAAGGTAACCCGCTCGGAGGTCTCTGTCAGCAGCAGCTTCTTGAAAAGGGTTATCAATCATGGTGCCAAAGCTCTCACTAACTGTGAAAATCCGGAAAAGTCCCTCACGGTACTTTCCCCGATGCACATATGAGGGAAACTGAGTTATCATCATAAGGAGGTAATCTATTCTTACCCCTTGGTGTAACTGAAGCACCCGTGGTGAATTGGATACGTTGTAAAGGTGTTTGCATGTCATGTGGATATGGGCATAGTTTAGAAAGTCCTCACAGCTAGCTAAAGACACAATGGTCTCTAGGGCCTCTGTGGGGATAGATAAGATATTTGTGCCTTAGTTTTCCATCTGAAATTTAAGAAAACCCAATTTTTAATAAAATTTAAATACATATACATATATATTTTTTTTTGTTTCAGTTTCTGGCTTTCCTGAGTTATCCAAACCGAACCTCTGATACCAACTGTAGAGACCCCGACCCCAGAAACCATAGGAGTCGGTGCCTTCTGAACATGATGTGTTATCTTAAAATAAAATACACTTTGTTAACAACACATCATGTCCCATACAGAGGATCGTGTGTGGTTTGGGTTCTGGGAAACCGGAAACTTCTGAAACAATTCATCTTTTAAAATCTGATACCTGAAAATTTTAATTCAAAACGTAGGGTGAGAATTAAAATACTCAGTAAGGGGTTTTAAAAAGAAATTAAAACACTGTAACATTTTAAAACATTCTTTTAAAAGATATTGAACACTTATTAAAGGAAAATTATAACACATAACATAAAAATGCTCAATCAAGGTTTTCAATAAGAACATGAAACAATGATGTTAATTCTCGAAGGAATAAAAATGGTTGTCACAAACAAGTACGACATGTGTCTTACTTAAGCATAAATTAAATAGTTAAAAGTAATAAATAATCAGAGTTACGCATAAAGGAAACAACTAAATTTTCATGTGTTGGTTACTATAGTATTAAGTGATAACACCAATCATGCTTCAAGCTTATACCAGTGAAATAAGAACTTTATGAAAACTTAAAGGCATCAGTCGTGCAAGAACTTTATCTTGGAAAGAACTTGTTTACATAACTTGAATTATGTGGCATCAACATTTAACTTAGACAATCATGAACATATTTCCAAGGTACATCCCCAAGGTGTCATTTGAAATTACCAAGGTAAACCCCAAGGTATCGTTAAAATTGTAATCTCTAGTGGTTACATCATTACCCAATGCATTGGAGCGCTACCAGGGCGCACCCTTAAATTTTCCTTTATTATCATGTGAGCCACATCGTTCATGCTTTACTTAAATCGTTGTATACTCAAGATGTCCCATACCACCTTGAATATCTCATTCATTTTCATTTTACCCAAGGTGTCCCATACCACTTTGGGTAAATCCAATTTCTTAGTTCATTTAGTGATATGTCAGAATCTTGCATTATGTACAATAATAAAAAATGAACCACCACAAATTTTGCTAATACAAGGTATGATAGTTAACTTGCAAAAATGTGTCAATAACTCATCAAAGGCATATATAGCTTAGTAAAACATCCTTTTCACTAAATCATATAAAGTATTGATATACTAAATGAAGAATCTTTGCCATTATAAATCCATGGAAAAGGGAATGTTTAAGGAAAACACTTGAAATTAGTTATGGTGATAAATAGGCCCTTGATCTTGTAAATGAATTAAATCATGACTTGATTAATTAATACATTCAACAAAGTAGGTTCATTATGTCTTAAGATAATACATGAATACAACATTATATCATGATCCATCAAATCTTAAATCATCTAGTACATTTTAAATCACCAAAATACACCCTTCATGGTAATTCACATCATGAGCAATGCCTAGTATGCTTCTTTAATACAACATAGTTCGCATAAAATAAGGATTTACTTAAATGTTGGTACCCACCCCTTGAAATCATAAATTTGATTTGTATTAGTCTACATGTTTATAAGTACATAGATATATATAGATACCAAGTTTGCAACGATGGGTTTTCATGGTAAAATAGTTTCAAACAACCCTCATTAATATATAATGTATAGTATTACATGTTGGATCATTTTGAAATCCGAAAAATAGATAGAGTTTTGGTTATAAATATATGTGTATATATATATATATAGAAAACTGTATACATATATCTGTATAGATTTTATGAAACAAAACCGAAAGAAATCAAAACATAACACCACAAAACCCTGTCCAACATAGGTCCATCCAAAAACAAAAAATATAACCTATATGTATATATATATATATAATGCATAAAAAAAGTAACCCATATATATATGAACCATATTATTAAGGATTGTTTTAGAATAAGTTAAGATAACTCTTTTCTCTTTGTAACCTTTGTAATAAACTAAAAAAAATGTTTTAAGACCGGATGGATTTCATTATACATAACTATATATATTTGTATAAAACGTATATACTAAAACATAAAAGTGTAGTATCATGAGGTAAAAACTTAAAAACCACACTTGAACCCTACTGGAAACATGGCATGCAAGCCCCCTTTTGAAAACATCACAACCCAAGTGGGTTAAAATCAAGTATACATATATATATAAACTGTATATATATATAGATACTAAGGGTATAAAACGATGGTTCTTTTAAAAGAAAACATGTATGAAAGGACCCTTACTCATGCACCATGTGGCAGCAAAACCATTGAAGGCTACACAACCCATTGGGGTATACACTTGGTTGTTTTATAAAGTACATAAACTGTATATCTACACACCAGGGGTAAAAAGAATGAAGGTTTTCTCCGAAATAATTCATGCAAGAACCCTTACAGTGCTTGAGGAGGAAGCTCGGGCCGGGTGTAACTCATTGGGTTGCTGGGAGTTCGAGGGAGAGGAAGAAGGAGGAAGAAGGACCTCCGCGGTTTCAAGAGGCCAGAGGCGTTTATATAGGCCTCGGTATCAAACGATGACTCGACCCAAGAGGCTAGACCGACGTGGGGAAGACGGGAAAACAGAGACCTAGGAGGGGGTGTTCGGAAGTCAAGGGAGAAGTGCGGGGAAGGAGGCTGAGGCGTCCTTGTGTAGGCCTACTGGTCGGCTAGTGCAGCGAGGAAGAAGATGATGGGGGTCGACGCGGTAAAGGAATGGACGGTCGGGATTAGATCTTGGCGAAGGTCGAACGGTCGCGGTGATACGTGGGGCGATCGCGCGACTAAAAATGGACAGAGGGTCGAGATCTATATGGGATTCGATCGGACGGTCTCGGTCACATGGAGCACGTCCCACATCGAAACGGAACGTGTTTGAGGCGCGACTTATAAACCAAAGCGCGCCGGCTTTATTTCAATAACACGAACACACACACCGGGGTCTTATACACGGGCCCCATGCGGGCTTCGGCCCACCCCTACGCACCGCGCACCGCAGCCTTACACACGGCCTGCGCGCAACCTGAGAGACATATGCACAGCTTGGGACACAGTTTGGACACCCACTGAGCGCTTGGGGACCTCGATGGTCGGCAGCTCGGGTCCCTTGGGGCTTGGTCTCGGCCTAGAGGGCTTGTCCCTTAAGCGATGCCCTCGGCTTGGTCGGGCCCCAACCATTTTTTTATTAAAAACTTATTTTAAATTTATAAAACAACCAGTATAAGTATAATTATTTCAAAAATAAAGTGTAGTATAAATATTTATTCAAAATCGAGTTAATTCAATAAAGAAAACAGTTTTAATTTAAAATCTAAATTATTTTACTATTTTATGTAATATAGTTCATATCAACATAATTTATAAAAAGAAAATTTATTTAGACTTTCGAAATAACAAGTTTATGTATTCTTAGTTCAAAATATAAATATTTTCCCAAAATGAGTCAACATACTATAACAACAAAATAGTTTTAATTTAAAATTTAAATCCCTTTACCAATTTATATATAAATCTTTTAAAAGATATACCTTTCTTATTTTATATACAAAACCATTATAATTATTTCGATCTTTACAAAAATTCTAAAAGACTACAAGTTAATTCAAAAAATCATAATTTAGAGCTCAAAAGATATTATTATTGATACCCTTTAAACATATAGGAAGAATACTAAGTTTTCAATATGCAAGTATCCATCGGGATCTTGTGAAAACAAAAGGATTTATTTCTGAGAATACTCCTTTCAATTTTGAAACTATAAATCTTTTGTGAAATATATTATAACAGTTGAAATATTATAAAATTATAAGAGCATTAAAACAAGTTTTAATATAAAGATAAACTTTATCAACGGAAACCCAAAGGTTGTTTTGAAAATCCAACGGCTATTTTCCAACGGTCAATATTCACAGGATCATTATAAAAGCAGGGGTATTTTACAAGAACAAAACACTTGAACTAGAAAGGATGGCTCTCCTCATACCATTGGCGTTGAGCATGTGTGTCGTGGCCCTGGCTGTTATATTTGTCACGCTGATGGACTCTGAAGACGAGGACTATCCAATTACTCGAGTTGTGGTTCTTAGTAGTCTTGATGTGGTTGTGATAGGTCTTGTGCATGGTATTTTCAACTATTTGGGTCTCGTTGTAATGTAATATTTTAATATATATCAGTTTACCTTATTCTCCATGTTTTATTTTATTTCAAATTCCTTATTAGCACAACAAATAAAACAAGAGACATCATTAAAGGCATAACATTGCTTACTTGAACTAGTTCATAAAACCTGGGGCGTCACATCTTCCACCCCTTTAGAAAATTGCGTCCTCGCAATTTATTTCACAACACTAAAAGGTTCAGCAACGTTCCTACCACCTCCACCAACGTATAGGGTCAACAGGTGAATTTAGAGGAATCCTCGTAGCGAAGCTCACCTCTTCCAGTTCCCTAATCCACATACACCTAAGACAGGAGTTCAATAACTTGAAAATCATTCAAGGACAAACACAAAGTAAAGGCAAGGAAGGGGAAAGACAAAATTTCAATAAACATACGTTTATTATTATTAGTGCTTGAGTTTCCCTTATCCATTGACTAAACTAACTCCACACAGAGAAGAAAAACTCCCTAACTCCTCGAACCAAACACAGGCCGAGCATTCAGGGGAAAACTCATGAGGGCACCTATGACGTCTTATGAGTCTAGCATGGGGGGTATGAAGTTGAGAGACATATTCATACACTTGTCGTCTCAAAGACAGTCGGGTGGACTCCTCTTCTAATCTCCCGAAGTCCAACAACTGACCCCAGAAGCCATAGTTTAAAATCTGACAAAGGTAGCCCGCTCGGAGGTCTCCGTCAGCAGCAGCTTCTTGAAAAGGGTTATCAATCATGGTGCCAAAGCTCTCACCCACAGTGAAAATCTGGAAAAGTCCCTCATGGTACTTTCCCCGATGCACATATGAGGGAAACTGAGTTATCATCATAAGGAGGTAATCTATTCCTACCCCTTGGTGTAACTGAAGCACCCATGGTGAATTGGATACGTCGTAAAGGTGTTTTCATGTCATGCGGATATGGGCATAGTTTAGAAAGTCCTCACGGCTAGCTAAAGACACAATGGTCTCTAGGGCCTCTGTGGGGAGAGATAATTGATTTGTGCCTTCGTTTTCCATCTGAAATTTAAGAAAACCCAAGTTTTAATAAAATTGAAATACATATACATATATATATATATATTTGTTTCAGTTTTTGGCTTTCTTGAGTTATCCAAACCGAACCTCTGATACCAACTGTAGAGACCCCGACCCCAAAAACCATAGGAGTCGGTGCCTTCTGAACATGATGTGTTATCTTAAAATAAAATACACTTTGTTAACAACACATCATGTACCATACAGAGGATCATGTGTGGTTCGGGTTCTGGGAAACCGGAAACTTCTAAAACAATTCATCTTTTAAAAGCTGATACCTGAAAAATTTAAATCAAAACGTAGGGTGAGCATTAAAATACTCAGTAAGGGGTTTTAAAAAAGAAATTAAAACACTGTAACATTTGAAAACATTCTTTTAAAATATATTGAACACTTATTAAAGGAAAATTATAACACATAACATAAAAATGATCAATCAAGGTTTTCAATAAGAACATGAAACAATGATGTTAATTCTCGAAGGAATAACAATGGTTGTCACAAACAAGTATGACATGTGTCTTACTTAAGCATAAATTAAACAGTTAAAAGTAATACATAATCAGAGTTGCACATAAAGGAAACAACTAAATTTTCATATGCTGGTTACTATAGTATTAAGTGATAACACCAATCATGCTTCAAGCTTATACCAGTGAAATAAGAACTTTATGAAAACTTAAAGGCATCAGTCGTTCAAGAACTTTATCTTGGAAAGAACTTGTTTACATAACTTGAATTATGTGGCATCGACATTTAACTTAGACAATCAAGAACATATCACCAAGTTCCATCCCCAAGGTGTCATTTGAAATTACCAAGGTAAACCCCAAGGTATCGTTAAAATTGTAATCTCTAGTGGTTACATCATTACCCAATGCATTGGAGCGCTATCAGGGTGCACCCTTAAATTTTCCTTTATTATCATGTGAGCCACATCGTTCATGCTTTACTTAAACCGTTGGATATTCAAGATGTCCCATACCACCTTGAATATCTCATTCATTTTCATTTTACCCAAGGTGTCCCATACCACTTTGTGTAAATCCAATTTCTTAGTTCATTTAGTGATATGTCAAAAGCATGCATTATGTACAATAATAAAAAATGAACCACCACAAATTTTGCTAATACAAGGTATGATAGTTAACTTTCAAAAATGTGTCAATAACTCATCAAAGGCATAAATAGCTAAGTAAAACATCTTTTTCACTAAAGCATATAAATTAATGATATACTAAATGACGAATCTTTACCATTATAAATCCATGGAAAAGGGAATGTTTAAGGAAAACACTTGAAATTAGTTATGGTGATAAATAGGCCCTTGATCTTGTAAATGAATTAAATCATGACTTGATTAATTAATACATTCAACAAAGTAGGTTCATTATGTCTTAAGATAATACATGAATACAACATGATATCATGATCCATCAAATCTTAAATCTTCTAGTACATTTTAAATCACCAAAATACACCCTTCATGGTAAAACACATCATGAGCGATGCCCAGTATGCTTCTTTAATACAACATAGTTTGCATAAAATAAGGATTTACTTAAAGGTTGGTACCCACCCCTTGAAATCATAAATTTTATTTGTATTAGTCTACATGTTTATAAGTACATAGATATATATAGATACCATGTTTTCAACGATGGGTTTTCATGGTAAAACAGTTTCAAACAGCCCTCATTAATATATAATGCATAGTATTACATGTTGGATCATTTTGAAATCCGAAAAATAGATAGAGTTTTGGTTATAAATATCTATATATATATATATAGAAAACTGTATATTTATATCTGTATAGATTTTATGAAACAAAACTGAAATAAATAAAAACATAACACCCCAAAGCCCTGTCCAACATAGGTCCATCCAAAAAGAAAAAATATAACCTATATGTATATATATATAATGCATAAAAAAAAGTAACCCATATATATATGAACCATATTATTAAGGATTGTTTTATAATAAGGTAAGATAACTCTTTTCTCTTTGTAACCTTTGTAATAAACTAAAAAAACCTTTTAAGACCGGATGGATTTCATTATACATAACTATATATATTTGTATAAACCGTATATACTAAAACATAGAAGTGTAGTATCATGAGGTAAAAACTTAAAAACCACACTTGCAGCCTACTGGAAACACGGCATGCAATCCCCCTTTTTAAAACATCACAACCCGAGTGGGTTAAAATCAAGTATACATATATATATAAACTGTATATATATATAGATACTGAGGGTATAAAACGGTGGTTCTTTTAAAAGAAAACATGTATGAAAGGACCCTTACTCATGCACCATGCGGCAGAAAAACCATTGAAGGCCACACAACCCGATGGGGTATACACTTGGTTTTTTTATAAAGTACATAAACTGTATATATACAAACCAGGGGTAAAAAGAACGAAAGTTTTCTCCGAAAGAATGCATGCAAGAACCCTTACAGTGGTTGAGGAGGAAGCTCGGGTCGGGTGTAACTCGCTGGGTTGCTGGGAGTTTGAGGGAGAGGAAGGAGGAGGAAGAAGGACCGCCGCGGTTTCAAGAGTCCAGAGGCGTTTATATAGGCCTCAGTATCCAATGATGACTCGACCCAAGAGGCTAGACCGACGTGGGGAAGACGGGAAAACAGAGACCTAGGAGGGGGTGTTCAGAAGTCAAGGGAGCAGTGCAGGGAAGGAGGCTGAGGCGTCCTTACGCAGGCCTGCTGGTCGGCTGCTGCAGCGAGGAAGAAGACGATGGGGGTCGACGTGGTAAAGGAATGGATGGACGGGATTATATCTCAGCGAAGATCGAACGGTCGCGGTGATACGCGGGGCAATCATGCGGCCAAAAAGGGACGGAGGGTCGAGATCTATATGGGAGTCGATCGGACGGTCCCGGTCGCATGGAGCGCATCCCACATCAAAACGGAACGCATTTGAGGTGCGGCTTATAAACCAAAGCACGCCGGCTTCAGTTCAATAACACGAACACACACACCGGGGCCTTATACATGGGCCCCATGCGGGCTTCGGCCCACCCCTACGCACCACGCACCGCGGCCTTACACACGTCCGGCGTGTGACCTAAGAGACCTATGCACAGCTTGGGACGCGGTTTGGACACCCACTGAGTGCTTGGGGACCTCGATGGTCGGCACCTCGGGTCCCTTGGGGCTTGGTCTCGGCCTAGAGGGCTTGTCCCTTAAGGGATGCCCTCGGCTTGGTCGGGCCCCAACCAGTTTTTTATTAAAAACTTATTTTAAATTTATAAAACAACCAGTATAAGTATACTTATTTCAAAAATAAAGTGTAGTATAAATATTTATTCAAAAGAGAGTTAATTCAATAAATCAAACAGTTTTAATTTAAAATCTAAATTCTTTTACTAGTTTATGTAATATAGTTCATATCAACATAATTTATAAAAAGAAAATTTATTTAGACTTTCTAAATAACAAGTTTAAGTATGCTTAGTTCAAAATATAACTATTTGCACAAAATGAGTCAACATACTATAACAACAAAATAGTTTTAACTTAAAATTTAAATCCCTTTACCAATTTATATATAAATCTTTTAAAAGATATACCTTTCTTATTTTACATACAAAACCATTATAATTATTCGGATCTTTACAGAAATTCTAAAAGACTACTAATTAATTCAAAAAATCATAATTTAGAGCTCAAAAGATATTATTATTGATACCCTTTAAACATATAGGAAGAATACTATGTTTTCAATATGCAAGTATCCATCGGGATCTTGTGAAAACAAAAGGATTTATTTCTGAGAATACTCCTTTTTATTTTAAAACTATAACTCTTTTGTGAAATATATTATAACAGTTGAAATATTATAAAATTATAAGAGCATGAAAAAAAGTTTTAATATAAAGATAAAATTTATCAACGGAAACCCAAAGGTTGTTTTGAAAATACAACGGCTATTTTCCAACAGTCAATATTCACAGGATCATTATAAAATCAGGGGTATTTTACAAGAACAAAACACTTGAACCAGAAAGGATGGATCTCCTCATACCATTGGAGTTGAGCATGTGTGTCATGGACCTGGATGTTATATTTTTCACACTGATGGACTCTGAAGATGAGGACTATCCAATTACTCTAGTTGTGGTTCTTAGTAGTCTTACTGTGGCTGTGTTAGGTCTTGTGCATGGTATTTTCAACTAGTTCGGTCTCGTTGTAATGTAATATTTTAATATATATCAGTTTACCTTATTCTCCATGTTTTATTTTATTTCAAATTCCTTATTAGCACAACAAATAAAACAAGAGACATCATTAAAGGCATAACATTGCTTACTTGAACTAGTTCATAAAACCTAGGGCGTCACACAACCTCTTCCCAAATCTCAAAACACAAACATTATCAATGTTGAATTCAGGCAACTTACCCTTCTGAACCACCTCTACCTTTTTCTACAACTCATTTTCTTGCTTCTGGGCTTGCTTAATTATGTCTGATAGAGAATATTTCACTGATACCTGAAACAAAATAGAAGAACATCCTTCACCAACAACTTCTATTCCAAATTTTATCAAATCCTTAACTAAAGGATCACATTCCAAACGTAACATGGTTAATGAAGCATTACTTCTTCGACTCAAAGCATCGACATCTTTATTTGCTTCTCTTGGATGGTAATGAATTGTACAATCATAATCCTTGATTAATTATAGTCATCTCCTTTGTCTCATGTTCAATTCTTTCTGAGTGAATATATACTTTAAACTTTTGTGATCAGTATATATTTCACACTTTACACCATACAAATGATGCCTCCAAATTTTTAAAGCAAAAACAACAGCATCTAGTTCCAAATCATGTGTTGGGTAATTTACCTCATGAGTTCTCAACTGTCGTGAAGCATAAACAATTACCTGATCATTTTTCATTAGGACGCAACCAAGTCCTTTCAATGAAGCATCATTGTAGATAACAAACTCACCATTCCTGGAAGGTAGTGCCAAAACTGGAGCATTCACCGATCTTCTTTTCAATTCCTGAAAAAAATCATCACATTCTTTTGTACAGATAAACTTAACACCCTTCCAAGTTAGCTTAGTCATTGGACTAGATAACCGTGAAAAATTTCTAACAAACCTTTGGTAATATCCTACCAAACCAAGAAAACTATGAATCTCAGTTACATTTGTGGGTATTGGCCATTCTTTAAAAACCTTTTTTTTGCATGATCAACAGTTATTCCATCTTTATAAACAATGTGACCAAGGAAATAAATTTGTTTCAACCAAAACTCACACTTGCTGAATTTCCCATACAATTTATTTTTCTTTATGGTTTGTAAAATAAACCTTAAATTACTTTCATGCTCCTCTTTAATTTTAGAAAAAACCAAAATATCATCAATGAAAACAACCAAAAACTTATCCAAGAACTCATGGAAAATTCTATTCATAAGGTCTATGAATACAGAAGGTACATTGGTCAACCCAAAAGGCATTACTACAAATTCATAATGGTCATATCTTGTACGAAATGTGGTCTTCAGAATATCTGCTTCCTTTACCTTCAACTGATGGTACCCCGATCTCAGGTCAATCTTTGAAAAATACTAATCTCCCTGGAGCTGATCAAACAAATCATCGATATGAGGCAAAGGATATTTTTTCTTAACATTGATGTTATTCAAGGCTCTATAATCAATGCAAAGTCTCATTGAACCATATTTATTTTTAACAAATAAGACAGGATCACCCCATGGTGATGTTCTGGGTCGAATGAAACTTTTCTCTAATAAATCTTGCAATTTCTCCTTCAAATCTAAAAGTTAAATTTTATCCATTCGATAAGGGGGTTTTGAAATTGGCTTAGCATCAGGAACTAAGTTAACAGTAAATTTAACTTCCCGATCTAGTATTATTCTAGGTAACTCATTAGGAAAAACATCTGGATACTCATTTAACACTAGCACATCATTAATCTGAACTTTTCCTTTGTTTTCAACAATATGTGCAAGGTAACATTCATTTCCATCTTTTACAAGTTTCTCAGCCTCTTGATATGTTATCAACATTAAGGGTTCTTTATTGTACACAAACTGAAAGTATTTCTAAAAAGAAACTTCTTTAGCTCTACAATCAATCTTAGCATGGTAAATAGAGATCCAATCCATACCCAGGATAACATTAAACTCTACTAGAGGTTAAACAATAATGTTTGAAAGTAGGTTCTTTCCACAGATAAGGATAAGAAGATTCTTATAAATTCTTTTTGCCTCAACATTTCCCCCAGGTGTCTTTACCACAAGTTCAGGAGTCATTTCTTGAGATGGAATTCCCAATTTACTAGAAAAGTTTTCAGAGATGAAAGAATGTGTAGACCCCGAATCAAGCAACACATTGGAATAATCTGAGAAAACAAAAAAGTACCTGATACCACTTCATTTGATGGACCAGCATCTACTAAATTAGTTGCAAAGGATTTCATCACACCTTTCTTCTTGTAGTCTGACTTCTTCCCATTATTTGAGCTCTTTTTCGAACACTCATTTTCATAATGACCCATCTCATTTCACTTGAAACATTTCACTAACTGTAAATCAAATTTGGTCTTACCATCACCCTGATCTTTTTCAGTGCAATAACGAGCCTTATGTCCCATCTTACCACATCGGTATCACTTTACAGAATTTAGAAGACATTCCCCAGCATGCCTTTTACCACATTTATCACAAACTGAAAACTTAGTTTTCTTACCATCAAACTTCTTTGAAGGATTCTTCCATTTCTCCTACCACCTCGGTCTATTCTTTTGTTGGTTGTTATAGAACACTTGATCATAGACAAACTCCATTTACACATTCTCATCACATCGAAAAAGCTTTTCATAACTTTTGAACTCACGAGAAGCTAAAGCCCTCCGATATTTTGGATTTAATCCTGAGTAAAAATGATTTATTTTACTATCAAGTTCTTGGATAAAATTTGGAGCATACCTTGCCAATCGAGTGAACTTTTCTTCATAAGTAGTCACTGAGTCGTCCTCTTTCCTCAATTCCAAGAATTGTTTTCCCATCCTAAGTCGAACATCCTTAGGAAAATATTTCTCAAGAAACATACCTTTGAATTCATCCCAGTCAAGAGCATCAATCTCATCAGCTTCCATGATATTTTTAACCATCGACCACCACTGATCTGCTTCACCCTCTAAACGGTAAACAGAAAGACTAACATTTTGATTATCTGAACACCCCATGACATTGAAAATCTTCTCCAGTGCTTTAATCCACCCTTCAGCTAGCACAGGGTCAGATGATCCTCTGAATGATGGGGGATGTTGCCTCATGAAATTTTCCACCACTGACATGTTCCTCTGCGGTTGATCTGGCTGATCTCATGCATGGATACCACCACCATTTATCGCTTGAGTCAACAGTTCCATTACTGCAACAAGTTGTTCAATTCCAATTTCGACCATCTCAGGATGCTTATTCGAAAAGGTCATTTCCTTCTGTATTCCTTCCTAGCACTACTTCCCTATTTCCTCTGTGGAAACCCATTATGAACAAACATGTCTTAGATTAAGCAACATGGTAATCTTCAAATGATATATCATTTAAATTTGACCATAAAAAAAATATTTTTGGATAATCATTTAATATAATTCTAACTCCTAAAGTTATCTAAACTGACCTCTGATACCAACTATAAGGCCCCAGCCTTAAACATTACTTAATCTTGAGTTATTTCAAGAATACACATTGAGGATCTTTTCAGGTTTATATTTTTAGAGAATTATATCATAAATCATGCATTACATTCCACATTTAAACAAGGTGGTTACATAAAAGACAATATTCACTTTTCCCATCAAAGGAAACATATTTAAAATAAAACATGGATTCTTTCTGGAAACTTCCTCGACACTATCATCACATCATGTACCTTTCCCTTGACCTGTGAAAAACATTTCAAAAACTTGGGATGAGTATAAAAAGCTCAGTAAGGGATATAAAAGTACAGAATGAAAACATTAGTCCATATATACATAAGAATCAATGAAATCATACTTTACTCATAAAACATAAGCACTTTATCATACCCCATGAAATCATAAGATTTATGAATAACTCATAGAAAACATAATACATAAAGGTAACTTAAGGCATTCATAACATTCTTACGTAGGGAGTAAACCTCATGGTTACGTTTGGAATACCCATCGCAGTATATTCCCTAAATCTCTTCAGAGAAACCTTAGACTTTAACTCCTTCTCATTACCTAGTGCATTGGAGAGCTATCACGGGCTCACCTGCCCTTAGTTTATCATGGAACCACCCGTCTTCATAAACAATGCCCAAGAACCATAACATAATCGTATCACATAAAACATACATAAAGGAAATATAACATTTCCAAATTTCAATAACAAGATATCAAAAACACATTGATATAATCAAAATAATTTTCAATACCAAAATAAAATAAAAATAAAACATGGTATTTATTTTTCATTTAAAAAAAGATATGGCTTGTAGGGGAAGCTGAAACTCAAATAATGGTCACAGCGGCGGAGAAGTCCTTGTCGCCGCATACATACGACAAAAACATTACCTTTTTTCATTTAGTAAAACGCGTCATATAAAAAGATTCCTTTTTAATAAATGTAAAAGTCAAAGGGGTTTATACACCATATAAAATAAATTTGTGTATAAAACAAAATATGCCTCAATGAAAGGAGATTGAGATGAAGTCTCGTACCTCATGTCCGACTTGACTCGATCGTTCTTTAATCTCCTAAATAATAAACTAGAGTTAATTTATACTTTATTAAGAACATTTTTCAAGTTCATTATTCCTTTTATATCACTTATTACCATGTTATGAACATTATGTAATTATTTAAGTTAATAATGGTTGTTTTTGTCGATCTTTTGTACTTGAGACAAAAATAAACTTCTTATAATTACAAGTTGTTCATGTGGTAAAATATCCATTATATCCAGAATTATATTCATGATGTAGATATCATATATATCATATATATAAAGTATATACATGCATTTATAATATTACATAACATTTAGAGGTAAGAAATGAAATGCACCGTTCATGGAGACGGTAAGCCCTACGTACGCATGAACGCTACTTTCACTTCTATTTCATATTTAATGGAATGAAATCATAATGATATAAATGTACATTATATTTCAAGTATAATATCATATATAATATCATTAACTCCATCATTTATATGTCCCACATAAGGCATTAACGATTCAAATCACTTTGAGGGGGCGGTAGTCCGCACTTCCTAAAATGAAGATATCGCGTTTACCCATAATGGAAACCATAAAGGTATGACATAAATGAAAAATACAGAAGCATAAAGAAAAAATAAACATAATATATATCATATATAAATATAATGACATCTTAATGGCCACCATTAAAGGTGTTAAAAGAATATTGAACAATCATTATTTCGTGAGGCAGTAATTCGCCACTCACGGAAACAGTATGTTCTTTAACCATTAGATGAAGTTTTGTGTAAGTGTAAATCAAATACTTCTCATAAAAACATACTATTATATTTAAGATACTGTTTTTGTTACAAAATAAAGTAATAAAAAGAGTTTAGGGGGTTGGAGAAGCAAAATAAAACAAAAGAACATAAGTGAAGACATTACCTTTAAATCGGGTAACTCCTATTGGTTTGAACCAAAAGGGTTTATTGAAGAGATTTATGCATAAGGTAAGGATTCTAGGATGAATATAGGGATGTGGAGAGATAAAATGATAAGATATTGTCTGAGCCAATGGGTTTAGAGGTGTGGGTAAGGTGGTAGATTTGGGGGCCTTTCATAAGAGGGAGGAGGGGCACTCTTAGAAATTCAAGAAATGTTACTTTATTATATAATGAGTTTCGGATTTTAAAGGTCCAAAAATTATATATTTCGAGTATAAGGTGATAAGTGTTCGAAATTAACCCATACAATAGGTTTTTGACAAGTTTAAGTCTTTTATTTTACATTATCTTTTCATTTTATTTAAATGGTTCATTAATGAGGTAATCACTACATCATCATGGTGTCACAAATAAATTAATTTATTTGATGTCTAAAAATTATAAAAAAATACCATGATGTAGGAAATCATTTTAGATTTATAGTTAATATTTATAGTCTAATATATCATTTAGATAGACAAAACTAAAATTGTTTTACTTGGGTGATACATACTTTTGTGATATTCTCCTTTCTTTAAAAATAAAATGATAAAGTGTCACTATCACCCAAAAGTGATTCCATGGGGTCCCAAAGTTTGGAAAAAGGTATCCCATGGTCGGCCATGACATAACCAGTAGCATTAGGATACATTTTGGGGTCATTTTTTATTATTATGATATTATTTTATTACCCTTAACTTCCCGATTACTAATTAATCACGATAATTAAAGATAATTAACGTCGTTACTATTCATAATGTCCAAAAACAAAAGAGTATTAATTAGATAATTTGGACCTTTTGATTACAAATATGGAATCAATTTTACCAAATTCCCAACATAGAAATTGTAGTAATTAATTTAAAAATAATTCCGGTTGTCAAAACAAATAGCGGGTTTTTTAGAAACAATATCTATCAAAAGTTTGACAATTGTTTATGTCCAATTTCAAAGTGAAATTAATCCCAATGACCACAATTGGATTAAATGGTAAAAATATATTCTAATTAAGATTTAAAACCAATTAAAATGACAATATAACCATATAATTAAATTATATGAAAAAGCAGTTTTGAAGTAAAATGCAGTATTTTTCACTATTTGTTAAAAAATGAACATTGTCAGAAAAATACCAAAAATTTATCCAAAGTAAATTTCAATGTCCCAATACTAAAGAATAAGTTTATTTTGACAAATATAGCTTATAAAATTGTCGAAATATATATTTAAAATGGTTCTCCATCAAAAGGAGGTAAAACAATCTTTTAAAAATATTAGAGAATTCCATTCTTAAGATTGGATTTTTTCTCATTTTAAGCCTTTAAAACACTATCTAATTCATAAATAGACATAGATATGAAAATACATAATTCTTTACTTACATGGGATGTTATTTCAACATTTTAACTTCTATATTTTTTACTACTTCCTTGTAGGATAGAGGTTCATTTTTTGCATCCAATGATGTCTCAACTACATCAATAATAAGAAAACTATATCTATGTAGTTCTCTTACCTCTCTAGTACTCCTACATAGTAATTAAATTTCTAGAACAACTTCTCCCACTAGGTCTTGTGGATCTTTTT
The DNA here is from genome assembly GCA_963277665.1 of Viscum album. Classification (NCBI taxonomy): domain Eukaryota; kingdom Viridiplantae; phylum Streptophyta; class Magnoliopsida; order Santalales; family Viscaceae; genus Viscum; species Viscum album. The sequence continues at coordinate 1,755,651,739 of OY728120.1, read as the reverse complement.
ACTATTCTAAATTTTGTGTATCTTGAGCCTCGACTTAATCAAAATCAATATTTCCCCCACTGTCACTTTTAGATATTTTCTCCCTTTCTAGGAACTTGGCATGTGTTTCTATAATTACTTTCCTATTTGAGGGATTGAATAAATAATATCCTCTTGTTTCTTTAGGATATCCTATATAGATAAACTTTTTTCCTAGTGATATAATTTTTTTTTCTAGATTAAAAATTAGAAATTGATTTACAACCACACACACACATATATATATATATATGAAAAATGGATTTCATTTCATGCCATAACTCATATGATATTATGCTTTATGCCTTAGTTGTCACTGGGTTCATTGTTTATATTTTTTATTTTGATGTATACCCCTAAAAGGATAATGGATAAATTTCATGACTCGTCATAAATCTCACCATGTACAATAAAATGTGGTTCCTCTTTTCATTGAAACCACTTCATTATGGTGTTTAAGGAGTGATTTGAGATAGTATTCCAAATGCTTTTATATAATCAATGAACTATTGGTTAAGATATTGTCTAACTCTATCTTAGTAGAGTTTCTTTATCTTTTTAACAAGATGATTTTATACTTCATTCTTGTATTCCTTATATTTATCAAAGTAATCAGACTCAGACATCATCAAGTAGATATATCCATATCTTATGAAGTTATTAGTAAAAGTTATAAATTATGTGTATCCACCTTTGGCTTCTATTAGAAAAGGTCAACTCACATCTGTTTGAATTAGTTTTACAATCTTTTTGGATCTATATCCCTTTCCATTGTAAGGATCCTTTCTCATTTTACCCCATAAACAATTATGGAATATATCTAAGGGTTCATCTCAAAATAATCCATGTATACTTCTGATATAATTTGGTCAAACGTTTTTGGTTTACATGACCAAGTTGATAATCCCACAATAGGGTGTGATATAAGTCATGTGATCTTGATTCATTATCAATTTACATGACTTAATTTTGATATTCTAGGATGTAAAGATTATTTTTAATATTTTTCAACCATAAAAAATTTTATATTTATAAAATTAGAACTCTTTATTTCCAAACATGAAAATAAACCCATGAAGAACACGTGAAGCCTTTAATATTTTTGTATTTGTTGTCAACCTTTTAAATGTGACGAATGTAGAGTTGTTTTTAATGACCAAAACATGTGAAAATTGAATTAGGCGATTGCACATTATTTATTACATTGGAATGATACTGATTATCATTTAGTATGTTGAGGAAATGTTCAAAAGTGAATTTAGGAGTATAAAGAAAGTTCAAATTTTAGGACCATGCAAAACATTTATTTTTCATGTTTAATTTTTGAGAAGAAGACTTCGGTTGGTTTCTTTTAGGCTGATTTCGGATATGGGGCCTTTTTGTTTTTTTTAATTTAAAGGGTTTGTTTTTTTTTATTTTGAGAAATGGGTGTGTCGAGTGCCAAATGAATTGGCGCTTGACACATTTACCCTAGAGCACCAATTCATTTGGCGCTCTTGGGTTTTTTTTCAAATCCCACGCAACCCCTCCCTAACCCATTTATATATATATATATATATATATATATATATATATATATATATATAATTATAATTATAATAAATATATTTATAATAAATATAATAACTAAAATAAATACAATAAATTTATAATAATGTTTATTATAATTATAACAATTATATAATTATAATAAATATATAATTATAATAAATATAAAATTATAATAATTATATAATTACAATAATTTAATAACTATAAATATAATAAATATATAATTATAATAATTGTATATTTATAATAAATATATAATTATAAATATAATAATTATATAATTACAATAATTATAATAATTATATAATTTTAAATATAATAATTATATAATTATAATAAATATACAATTATAATTACAATAATTATATAATTATAAATATAATAAAGATATAATTATAACAATTATATAATTATAATAAATATATAATTATAAATATAATAATTATATAATCATAATAAATATAAAATTACAATAAATATATAACTACAATAATTATATAATTGTAAATAGAATAAATATATAACTATAATAAATATACAATTATAATAATTCTATAATTACAATAATTATATAATAATAAATATAATAAATATATAATTATAAATAAAATAAGTATATAATTATAAATATAATTGTTATAATTATTAATAATTATATAATTTTTATACTTATTAATAATTATATAATTGTTATAATTATAATAAATATATAATTAGTGTAATTACATAATTATTATAAATATATAATTATTGTAGTTATATAATTATTATAATTATATAATTATTGTAAATATATAATTATTGTAAATATATAATTATTGTAAATATATACTTATTACATATATATATATATAATTAATAAGGTTTATTGATATAAATATATGATTATAAAAATTATATCATTATAATAATTATATAATTATAAATATAATAAATATATAATTAAAAATATAATAAATATATAGTTATAAATATATTAAATATATGATTATAGTAATTACATAATTATAATAAATATGTAATTATAATAATTATATAAGATTTAATAAAGTTTATTTATATAAAGATAAATAATTTTAATAATGTTTATTTAAATATAAATTTATAAATTTTAAATATAAGGTATATTTATATATAATTATTTATAAATTTATAAATTTATATATAATTATTTAAAAACATTAATAAACCATATTAAATTTATTTATAAATTTATATATATATATATATATATATATATAAACATTATTAAAATTATTTATATTTATTATAATATATTACAATTATGCTTTTATTAAATTTATAATTATGTATTTATTATAATATTATGTATTATGTATTAAATTTATAATTATATATTTATATTTGATAAGGTTTACTTATAATAACTATATAATTATAAATATATAATATTATAATTATTATAATAAACCTTATTAAATATAAATAATTTTATATATATTATTATAATTATTATAATTATTATATATATAATTATTTATATTTAAATACATAATTATAAATTTAATATTATAATAAATACATAATTATAAATTTAATAAATACATAATTGTAATATATTATCATAAATACATAATTATAAATACATAATTATAATATATTATAAAATATTATAATAAGTACATAATTACAATATATTATAATATAAATACATAATTATAATATATTATAATAAACACATAATTATAAATTTAATAAATAAACAATTATAATATATTAAAATAAATATAATAAATATAAATAATTTTAATAATTTGTATTTATATATATATATATATATGAATTTATAAATAAACTTAATGTGGTTTATTTATGTATTTAAATAATTATATATAAATTTATAAATAATTTATAAATAAATTTATTATGGTTTATTTATGTATTATAATACATAATTATAAATTTAATAAATAATTGTAATATTATAATAAATACATAATTATAATATATTATAATAAATATAATAAATATAAATAATTTTAATAATGTTTATATATATACAAATAAATTTTATATGTTTTATTTATGTATTTAAATAATTATATATAAATTTATAAATAATTATATATAAATAAACCTTATATTTAAAAATTATAAATTTATATTTAAATAAACATTATTAAAATTATTTATCTTTATATAAATAAACCTTTTAAAATCTTATACAATTATTGTAATTACATATTTATTATAGTTATATAATTATTATATTTATAATTATATATTTATTGTATTATTATATTTATATATTTATAATAATTAAATATTTATTATAATTATATATTAATTATAATTATGGATTTTTTATATTTATAATTAAATAAATTTTTGTAATTTCATATTTATTATATTTATATATTCATTTTATTATACATTTATTATAATTAAATATTTATTATGATTATATAATTATTATATTTATAATTATATATTCATTCTATTATTATATTTATATATTTATAATAATTAGATATTTATTATAATTATATATTAATTATAATTATGGATTTGTTATATTTATAATTATATAAATTACTGTAATTTCATTTTTATTATATTTATATATTCATTTTATTATACATTTATTATAATTAAATATTCATTACAATCATATAATTATTCTATTTTTGTATTTTTGTATTTGTTATATTTATAATTATATAATTGTTATAATTGTATAATTATAATATTTATATAGTTATTATTATTATATATTTATCATAATTATATACTTATTATAATTATAATATTTATAATTTTAAATTTATTATAATTATATAATTCTAATTATAATGGGTCTCACTCTACCTAGTTAAAAGAGGTCATTGTTTTGCTTTAATAATAAAATGTGGCTTCGGCCCCAACCTTTAAAAAAATATAACTTTAAATATAATAAATATATAATTATAAAAAATATATAATTATGATAAATGTATAATTATAAATATAATAAATATTAATATAATAAATATATTATAATTATGTATTATATTTATAATTATATATTTATTATAATCAGATATTTATTATAATTACATATTTATTATAATTACATATTTATTATAATTACATGTTTATTACTAATTAAATATTTATGAATACAGTAAATATCATTACTAAAATAAATATAATAAATATATAATTATAATGATAATTGAAATATAATTTTAAATATAATAAACATTAATATAATAAATATAATTATATTTATTTTAGTAATTATTTTTATTATAATAAATAAATTTATTATAAATAGTATATATATATATATATATGGGGGGTTGGGGGAGCCGAAGGGGTCAGTGCCACTTCAAGTGGTGCTGGACAACCCCATTTCCCCAAATAAATTTAACCCTGCCCCATAAACCCAAAAAAAAACCCTTCAAGCCAAATCATCCTTTGTTTTATGTTCCGAATATTTTTTAGGTAAGCCTACTAAAAAATAGGCTTCACCTGGTCGGCCACTCAAAGGGGAGCCATGTGATCTATCTGTTAATAATTATGGTCGTCTAATCGTCTTTCCAACTCCTCATTGCCCGATCTGCTTATCTGATTTTTCTGAGCCATCAGATCAACACAGGATGTTTTCTTTTCTAGAATTCCTCTCGCCAGACTATACTACTCATCGGGATCCTCATGAGAAAAGTCACTCATTGAGTAGATGTGATCTTTCGAGAATCCTTTGAGCATTCAAATCAATCTGATCGACTATTCCATGCCATCTGATCTCCATCCATCTTCGTCTTGAACCTCGGTCCGCACCTGAGATTTATGCTCATCGAAGGCAATCTCCATTGAAATATCAACCAAAGCACGAACCATGTTTCTGAACATGGTTTCTTTATTCTGAAAATTCAAATATGATCAAATTTTCATGCTGGTTCATTTGATTTTTAAAACAAAGTTCTAATCGTGTATTTTCATGTTTATGAAAATATGTTTTTTTGGGGACAGTGATGGTATGTGGAATGTAACTTGATTCAGTTAGCACTTAAGAAAAAATTGTATAGCTCCCCATGATTCTAGAAGATTTGGAGATGATGAACATTGCCTATAAATACCTGAGGCCGGATTCATTTGGTCTGCTTCTTATATCTCATCTGAGTAATTTTTTTTAGAGGGAAACACAGTGGATCGCATGCTTAGTTTTTGAGAAAGGAGTTTCTTGAATTTGATTTAGTGTTTGCACAATTCGAATTACATGATTTAGTCTTGTTTTGTGAAGATGAATTGTGAAACCGCGTAGTAGAAGGTGAATCTACTAAGCAAGAGAGTATATGTAAATCTTTACAGATATTCATATAGTTATTACGTGAGTAATTCAGAACCACGAAGAGTGTTTGTGAAGTATTGTGGGGGATAATTCCAATATGGGGAGAAGTTAGAGGATTCCATTATGTTGGAGGTAGCCTTTCTCCATTATCGATAGGATGTGGGTCTCCTTTGATGGGTAGTATGGTGGACGACAACTGACACGGTGGATGAGTAGCAGGCAGAGGGATAAGTTTTTCATGGGTAATGAGCTACCCACCAACCGAAGGAGAAGGATGGATTTATTTTACTCTTTATAAACGGGATCAAATCAAATTATTTGTAAGAGGTGTATTTGTGTGATCCTCTAGCGAGTTTGAGCTAGAGATAATAAAAGTGACGACCCCCTTCTCCTGTGGATTTAGGCTTCAAGCTGAACCACATTAAAATCTGTGAGTTCCTCGCATTTTTCTTCATTTCAAGTGATTCTGGTTTCCACGTACCTCTATTGCTCCCCAAAAAGTATGTGGTTTGAGAATATGTTAATTATGAACTTGGTTATGCGAAGGATATAGGAGATTCCATGTACATTGTTGCAAAGTGTAAGAAGACACTCCATACTGTGTTTCTACAAAGTATAGGGTGACCCACATAACACATTTGTGAATTAAAACTCCCATGAACCAGTATTCTCATGATTTTATATTCACGCATATTATCTATTAAGAGAATTCCACATAATTTATGGTGAGAAAGTGATGTAGCCCATGAAGTACATGACTCCACAAAGAATGTACAAATGTTTAGTGTATGCGTACATTGTATAATTGTGAAGAGACAGTATTTAGGATAGTTATGGATGAATCAACAGTGAGATGAGAATTTTCAGAAGAATCAGTAGTGTGAATCAGTTGTAGTATACAGTAGTGTGTTGCAGTTTATCGATACTCAGCTATAGGGTCCCTAAAATTAGTGAGAAAGTGACGTATCACCGTATTATTGTGGCTTGAAGAGAAAGATTATTTTTTTAATACAAGAGCATCTTGAAATCTTTCTCGGAGTGGTTTTGTTTTTTTGTAAACTGGTGTGAACCAGTATACTCATTTTTTCAGGAGACATTGTATTGGGAAATGGTTAATACCTATACATCATGGTTTCTGGGTGATACCCGACCAACCCACTTTTAATTTTTAATTGATTTTTAGTGTAAACCTATGGTTCAGATCAACCCAACCACAGCATGGACGCAGTCACCCTTCTTGGGGGAGAACCTTGTAAAAATCGTTTGTGTCATTGGTTTTAGACTCTAATAAGTCATTAGAGGTTTATTTCAAATAAAATAAATTATAAAACTATAGTATTACTGTTTTACCCCCCCCCCCTCTCAGTGGTACAACTCTTTCTTGGATACTTCAATTGGTATTAGATCCAGGGACCTCTGAAGGATATTTTTAAAGCAGTGATGGGGAATTTTAATTCAGTAAGTAGCATGGGTGTTCCAATTTTTATGGCAAGAAAATCCATGGCTGGAAGAACCAAATGCTTCCTTTATTACTATCATAAGGATTTGAAGTTTGTGGTGCAATGACTGTTAGTTTTCCTCCTTTATAAAAATATGCTCCCATGACATTTAGTGACAAAAGAAATATAGAGGTTGATGGAAAATCTAGAAATGTTATTTTATTTTCCTTGTCTGATAAAGTCTTTACTAAAGTGATGTGACTTAAAACAGCAAAGGAGATGTGGGATAAACTTGAAAACATGTATGAAGTGAATGTCAAGATCAAAGAATCCAAGTTAAAAATTTGAAGATAAAAATTTAAAGATATCATAATGAAAGAATATGAGACTGTGGATAATTATTTTACCATAGTAAATGATATTGTTATCTATATCAGAGGGTTTTAATAAAGTCTATTGGATTCAACTATTGTCATGAAATTAATGAGAAACTTTCCAGATAGATTTGACCTGAATATTTCAGCACTGGAAGAAAAAGAAGATATATCTCTTGATGAGTTGCATAATACTTTACTCAATTATGAGATGAGGAAGGCTCATGTATTCAAGAAAAAAGATAATGAAGAAATGGAATTTAAGGCCATGAGTAGACTAAATTTCAAACAATAAGAAAATGAATACTCTGATGAATCTGAAGATGAATAACTGAAGGATGATGAGTATAAGAAAATCATGTCTCTCATCTCAAGATACATCAAAAAGGGAAAGGGTAAGTACAAAGGTAATCTTTCACTAAAATATTTCAATTATGGAGGAATATGACTTTTTGAAGTTAATTGTCCAAAGAAGAAAAGTTTTGAATGTGAGAGTGGTGATCAAGATGAAAAATATAAGAAAAAATGGGGTAAATATTCAAAAGATTCTTTAGAAACAGCTGAGAATAAGAAAAAGTTTCAAAGTAAAAGAAGAATCTTGTTAATTAAAAAAGATGAAGAATATTCTTCCTTAGGAAGTCTTTCTAAAGAATAGGTTCCAAAAAAATTTATAATTTTTTGGCGCAAATTTGGATGTCAGATAAAACTTCTAGTGGTGATCACGGTAAAATTATTGTTTCAAATAATGAAGATTATATTGAAAACAATGGGAAAATTTGGGTTGCTAAGAACAATGAGAAACATTTCTTTGCCAAAATTATCTCAAGATAGAAGGAATCACAATATGTGGTGGTTGAACAGCAATAGTATCCTGCACAAAATCGTCAATAGTATGGTACATTCAGATTTAATAGGTACTATTGGTGCTGTGGAATTTTAGGAAACAAATCTTATTCTTTTTGGTATAACATTTCACTTCCCTGGATCAGGTATGAGTCTATAGGAAGCAATTCTGAAAATATAAAAAGAAGAACATTCAAGAAAAAAATTAATAATAGTACCAGAAATTTCTCTATTTAGAAGAGATTAGATTATTTAGAAGAAATTTGTTGAATACATGATCAATAGTTTCATTGTTATGATAAATGTATGGTTTCTCTTCTTATCCATAATTCTGAAAATTCAAAGGATAAACAAATTCATGAAGCCTATATAGAAGAAAAATCACTTGTTTTTTAAGTTGATTTAAATGATAGAAAAGGTTACAAGCCATAGATTCTTGATAGTGGTTGTTCCTCTCACATTGCAAGAAATTCAAAAATATAGAAGAACATTTAAGAACACAATGGAGGAGTAGTTAATTTTGGAAATGAAAGTTCTTTAAAAATAAAAGGTGTTGGTACTGTTGAAATTGAATCCCATAAACTGAAATCTAAAGATGTTGTTTTTGTTGAAGGGTGTAAACACAATCTGTTGAGTGTGAGCCAACTTTATGATGATGGAAAATAATTTATTTTCAAAAAGGATTCTTACATCATTAAAATTTCAAAGGATGGAAGGGTTATCATCAAGGGTGAAAGAATGAGTGGTAATCTTTTCCAAATTGGTGATCCTACAAATTTGTTTATTTGAGTCTGAAAGATGAAAACTATTTGTGGCATAAAAAGATCATCCATCTTGGTCAAAACAATTTGAGTTAGATTTCAAAGAATAACATGGTAATATATCTTCCTCATTTAAATATAGAGAGAGAAATTGTATGTGAAACCTGTCAAAAAGGTAAGCTTATGCAGGCTACTCATAAAAGAGTTTAGATTTAGTATGTTAGACAGCTTGAGCATATTCACTCTGACCTTTGTGGGACTATAAGACATAAGTATACTAGTAGTTAACTCTATTTTATAACATTAATTGATAATTTCAACCAAATGATGAATGTTATGTTTATTAAGCACAAGTCAAAAGAAATTTAAATGTTTCAGTTTTATAGAAGACAAGAAGAGAAAGAGTTGGGAATATATATAAAAAAACTGAGAACAGATAATTTTGGGGAGTTCACTGGTAATGACTTTGGATCATATCTTACAAATCATGGAATTAAGCATCAATAAAATACTCCTTATACCCCTCAAAAAAATGGAGTAGCAGAGAGAAAGAATAGAAGTCTGGTTGAAATGGGTAGGATAATGTTAACTGAACATAAACTTTCAAACTTCTACTGGAGAGAAGCAGTGTGTATAGTTGTGCATGTACGAAACAATTGTTTTCTGAGACCAAACTCCAACATGACTCTGTATGAGATGCAGTACAATAGGAATCCAATAGTGAAATATAAGTGTTTGGAAGTCCATGTTTCATAAAAATTAAGAATACAAATATGGGAAAATTTGAAGAGAAATCTAACAAAATGATCTTCATGGGCTATCTTTCATATGGTAGATGATATAGATGTTGGAGTAAAAAATTTCAAAAGTTGTTAGACTATTATGATGTAAAGATTTTGTAAAATCAATTCACCTATGACTCAAAAAATCTAGTAGATTTTGAAAACATTTAAGTAGACAAAACATAGATTTCTAAAGGAAAAAATGAATATAATACTGAACATAAAACAGAGATAGTTGATGTTGACTCAGAACAAACCAGTGATGAGGATGAAGTTTATAGAGTAGAAAAGACAAAGCATCAAAAAATGAAAATTCATGTTGATTCAAAAAAATTATAGGAAATTAGGAAGCTTTGGTACGAACTTAAAGAATACTAAGAATTGAAAATCAAACAACTCTCATTTCTCAAATTGAAAAAAAGTCGGTTGGAGAAGTTATTTAACACGAGGATTGGATAAATGCTATGAATGAAGAGCTAAATCAGATTGAGAAAAATAACACCTAGGATCTTGTTCCTAGAAACAAAGGAAAAAATGTAATAGGACCAAAATGGGTGTTTAGAAATAAACTCAATGAGAAAGGTTAAATCTCAAGAAATAAATCTAGACTAGTCTGAAAGGGTTACTCGCAAGTGGAAGGTGTCAGCTTTGAGGAAACATTTGCACTCATGGTAAGATTGGAGGCTATCAGAATTTTTCTTGTAGTTGCAGCTCATATACACTATAAATTTTATTAGATGGATGTGAAGTCTGAATTCTAGAATGGAGATCTGGAAGAATAAGTTTTCATTGAACAACCTAAAGTCTTTATTCTTGATACTGATGGAACTAAAGTTTGTAAGGTGAAGTAAGTATTGTACGGGATAAAACAGTATCCTCGAGCTTGGTATTATAAACTGGATAGTTGTTTGAATCAATTTAAATTTTTAAAAGGAAAATTTGATATAAACTTATATGTAAAGGAGTCAAAAAAGGTATACTTATTGTTGATGTGTATGTTGATGACATATTTTTTGCAGGTGACAAGGAATATGAATGTGAAGAATTTGTTAATAAAATGAATATGTACTTTGAAATGTCAATTCTTAGAGAGATGAATTTATTTCAAGGACTAGAAGTTCTTCAAAAGAAAGGATATATATTTATTTCACAACAAAAATATGCCAAGGAGTTATTGAAAAAATTTGGCATGGAAGAGTCAAAGGAATTCTCCAAACCTATCATTGTTGGTGTAAAGATCTGTAAAGATGAATGGGGACAAAGTGTTAATCAAAAATATTTCAGAAAATTAATTGGTAAATTGATATATCTAATGGCATCAAGACCAAATATTGTATATGCAGTAACATTGTGTGATAGATATCAAAGTGATCCAAAAGAATCACACATGATCACTGTTAAAATAATTCTCAAGTATATCAAATGAACATCAAATTATGGTTTGATGAATAAAAGAAGTGAAGATTTGAACTTACTAGGATTCACTGATTTTGATTGGGCTGGAATTTGAAAAGATCATAATCAACATCAGGAGGAACATTATTTATGGGAGAAAGTTGTATACGTTGTCATAGTAAAAAACAGAATTCTATGACTTTGAGTATAGTTAAGTATGTTGTTGTTACTAATGCATATAATCAAGTATTATGGATGAAATTACATCTTGAATATTTAAAGGTGAATGTTGAAAGACCATTGAAATTTTTCTGTGATAATCAGAGTGCAATTAATCTCTCAAAGAATCCAGTGAAACTCTCCAAATAAAAACATATTGATATTAAATATCATTTCATCAATGATAGAGTTTCTAATGGAGATGTAAAATTGGAGTACATTTCTACAAAAGATCAAGTTGTTCGGAGTGGATACTCAAGAGGGGGGTGAATTTAGTTCCAATAAAAATTTCTGTTAAAAATAATTTCTATTAAAATCCCCAATTTATAAAAAAAGTTAAACTGTAGTGAATTTGTAAAACAATAAAGGTTCAATTATATTCTCAAAAGACTGATTAGGTCTCAGTTTTAGAAGATTAAATTAGCTTTTGAAACTAACCTACTGATTTACAATAGTTACAAAAACTTTCTAGATTAACTATCAAAGTAACTTTAAAATAGTTTTTATTTCAAAGTAATAGCTTTGGAATATAAAAGATATATATAGTATACTTTAAACTTAAACTAAAAAACACAGCAGATATAACTAAGAGTTTTAGTCTCAAGCCGAGACTTAGTCCTCTTAAACTATTTATATAAAAGTGATCCACACCCTGGATCTGGGTAAACAACAGTACAAGACTGTCCAGGCCACGCAGGGACCTCTACAATAGTTCTTCATGGGAAACAAAAATAAAGACCAGGCCACACAAGGACCTCTTCCACAGTTGTCATGGGTAAACAAGAGTAAGGAGTTTTGGTGTGAGGATTGTGATATCCTCCAGTTTAGCACAGGAGTCAGTGTGTGTGTAAGATATACAGAGTACACACGCTGCTCGAAGAAGTAAATAATGAATCACTTAGAGAGATTATATGAAAGTTTATAAAGCTCTAGTGATTGGCAGTGCAGCTTTGGACTCCTTGGATTCATCAGAAATGCTTCTAATTCCTTCTCTGGTTTTGTGTGGAAAAACAGTGTCGTGGTTCAGCTTGTGTTCTTCACGAGTGAGAATGTTCTCTTGATTTCAGTTCCTCCAGTAGTGTCAGATTTCATGGATATGAGTTCTTGAAAGATCTTGCAATCTCTTCTTCATGCTCAGGATTGTTCTTCTGTTCAGTACAGAGCTTGTGTGTATTGTCTGTAGCTTCACGTATGTTCTAGTATGTGTATCTGTGTGTCTATCCTCTATTGCAGCTCAATCCTCCTTATATTCCTCTAGCTCCGAAAATAGGAATGATTACCTTTTCATAGGTATGAGGTACGGTTTCCTGACATGCCAACAACTATCATTAAATATCATTAATTACATTAAACACATCAAATGTGACTGTTAGAAATATTTAAATAATATTGAAAAAAGGTTAAGAAACGGTGTCACAGTAGTTATAAAAACGGTCTCCTTCACGGTATGTCCTTCACGGTATGACCTTCACGGTATGTGGCTCACGGTGTGTCCTTCATGGTATGACCTTCACGGTATGTGGCTCACAGTGTGTCCTTCACGGTATGACCTTCATGGTATGACCTTCACGGTATGACCTTCACGTTGTCTTCGTGTCATGGTGTGTCCTTCACTGTGTCTGCGTCACGATGTCTGACTGGCAGTTTCTAGCTTCCGGTGCCTTGCACATAATTTCTGGATTCACGGTGCCTTGATGATTGTGTCTTGCTAACTGTGTCTTAGCACTTAGGCAATCAGAGTGTCTGACTTACGGTGTCACGGTGTCTCATTGGTCATGGTGTCTAAGACTTAGACTTCACGGTGTATTCTTCACTGTGACTGTATCTTGTACACAGTCTGTCTTACTGTGTCCAGCTTCGCGATGTCTTTATACTTACACAAATATCTGTATTCAGACTTAGACAGTAATATACATAATATGATTGGAAAATAACCAGTATAAAGTATAAGAGATAACTTGAAACATAAATACAGAGTATTGATAAGATAAGTGAGATTTGTGATTAATAACAAGATTTGTAACTAGTAAAGGGATTTGTAAATAATAAGAAGATTTGTTAACAGTAATAAGATTTGTGATTATTATTAAGAGTGGTAAATCATAATGATATTTTTGATCATTAAAACATGATTAATACATGAGGAGTCCAACAATATCCCCCTTTTTTATGATCACAAATAATGTACAGATAAAGTAAAAAAAGTAATTGAACTTTATAGAAAATAGCATATAGAATAACACATATATAGAATAACATATAACTTTTTCTTCCCCATTTAACTTCTCTTGTTTATTCTCCCCCTTTTGGGATTATCAAAAAGTGAAAAGAAGAGAGTGAAACAATGCAGAATTCATTAAAAACGTTCAAAATACATCATACAGTAGAAATACAAAAATCAAAGACATCCCCATCAAAAGGAAAGTAGTCACTGGACTTCTTCATGGATTGGACTTTTACTTTCCTTTATCAACAGCAGGAGTTGGTGCTGATGTAGAGGAAGGCATAGAGGTGGTAGACAAATATGATAAAGGGATACCTTCAAAAATAGATAGAGCCAAAGAAGGAGCAGTAGAATATATAGTATGTGATTGGTCAAGAATGATTGGTCTGATCTGAGAAAGGGCTTGGCTGACTGACATAGCAGTTGAGGCTAGGGCAGGTAGACCTGGTCGAAGAGGGGCAGCAGCTGGTGTAACTATAGTTGTACTCTTCACATGAAGATATGGCTTCAGAAGATTTATGAAATTAGTGATGATTTCTTCACCATATTGCATATCATTTTCAAAATCATCCTTATTCTCCATGAATTTTTCCAACAATCTGGTGAACTCAGTAATCTTCTGAACTTGGGCTTCGAAAGCCTGAGTCACTGGAGGGATTTTCAGATTCTCCACAAGATACTTAAAGTGATTTTTCATATCAGATTTGGATTAAATCCGATTGAGATAAAAAATATATCTTCTTGGTGATCTCTTGTTGAGAATCATTGACAATCTTAGAATTAATTTGAACAAGATCAAGTGCTTTATCACTGTTCTTAACTACTTCTAACAAAGGAGACAAATCCAAGCCACTGAAAGCATTATGAATTTCTTCCTTGATTATGGATCTAAGAAAATAATCATCCAAAGAAGGAGCAGAGGTTTGACCAGTGGGAGAAGAAGCCCTGAAAGCTATGGTTAGAGCTTTGAGCTGGTTCAAAACCTTTTGAAGACATCCAGTGTATTCATCTGTAAGCTTATTCAGATTCTCTATAAGTTCTCTCATGCGTTGCATCATCTTTTTGTGTCTTTATCCAATCTTCTCATCAAACTACAATAGATAGGAAAGTATCTGAGATACAATCTCTCTAGAGATGTTGGAAACAGAAGGTTTAGGAGAATTAGCAACAGGTGTAGAAGCAGAAACAGGAGTAGGCTCTGATCTTGAAGACAATTCTTGTAGGAGGTTTTCAACCAAACCTTTCAGAGTTACAACATCAGCACTAAGAAACTTATTTTCAACTCTGACTTCTTGTATTTCATGGATCATCTTGGGTTGAATGTGCAGAATAATATTTTCCAAAAGAATTGAGGCATCTTCCTGACTTAGTTGAGTAACAGGATGAGGTTGAGAGGACATAATCTTCTCCACTCCAGCTAAGATAGTCTCTCCAAAGTCTTTCAAATCTTCTTTACTTACAAAATATTGTTGATAAGGTAAGGATTCAGGTGAATAAAGTGTTCCATGGGTGGGTTAAGGGTCTGGTTGTGGTTGTGGTTCGGAGAAAGTTTCAGATTCAGATTCTGATTCAGGTTCAGGATGAGGTTCAGGGTGTGAGACTGGCTTCAAACAAAACAAATAAGAAAGGTCAAGTCCAGGTGCAATCACTTGTTGTGATTCACTCACATCATAGAAGCTTGGGAACTCATACTGAGTGTACACAAAATATGGCTCAGTTGGTGGAGATGCATCACTAGGCTCAGCTTCACCAATCTCAAGATTTTGAGGTTCCTCCTCCTCACCATGTGATTCCAATTCAGAAAATATAGGCTCAGCATCATGATCAAGATCCACAAGATCAACTCTATTCTCCTCAACCATTTCTTGCCTTTCCAACTGAAAGGCAATTTCCATCCTCTCCTCAGCAGAGGGTATGTACTCAGGAACCAACTGTTCCACAGGTTGTGCTTCCAGACTTGCTTCCTTTTCAACAGGAAGATCTTATAGATTTTCTTTTTCCATTGCAGGGAGTTCTTCTAGAACAGGATCTATCTCTTACAAGGCTTGCTGATCAGATTTAGAAACAACTAACTCTCTTGCAGCTTCAGATTGGGTTTCCTGATTAACATGGGTAGGAGATAATTCTTCTTCAAGCACAACAGAAGGACCAATAGTCCTTTCCTTTTCAACAACAACTTCTTCTCTTGAAACTTCAGCAGGAACATTAGTCCTTTCTTTCTCAACAGGAGTTTCTTCCTCATGAGGTATTTCATCCTCTTATCTATGAGGTACTATAGCTTCCTCTTCTTATTCTTCTTCCTCTTCTGGATACTCAGCCACCTCATCTGGTTCCAAACCAGGATCAGTAATATTCTTTGGCCTTGTTAGATACTCATCAGGATTATACTTATTATATAGCTGATCATTATCCTCAACCCATTTCTTCTTCCAAGGGTTCCAATTGATTTTCATCCTTTTTATGGTAGGTTTTAACAAACCAAAATAAAAATCCATAATTAATTCCTCATTCGGTCCAACCACTCCTTTGGCAACTAGCATGGTTTAGATCATCCTTGAGTAAAACAAATATGTGGATTTGGAAGTGACCTTAATCAGTTCACAGATATGGTGAATGACATATTTGCAAAGATTTATCTTATGGCCATTCTTCATTTGATGAATCAGGAACACATCCTGATACTTCATCACAGAAAAAACACTCTTCCTTGGGCTAATCAAATTCCGAACAAATTTGAACAGCAGTCTTGACTCTCCATCCAGCTCAGCTGCTATGTCCCTTCGCTTGGTTCCATTTCCAGTTAGGATTTCTAGTGCATTTTTCAAGTCAAAGATGTCGGCTTTAGGAGTAGGGTCTCTCTGGTATTCACCACAACTCCCTTCATGAGGAATCCTTAGGCATGAAGCCCATATCCTTGAAGTGAATGAACATTTTTGACCATTGATCCAGCTTGTCACCATAAAAATTTCTCCAGCATCAAAGGAAAACTTTACATATTGGAAAAACTGAGACACCAACCTCGGGTAAATAGGTCTATCCCTTAGAGAAAACCATTCGAGTCATCCTTGTTCTCTTAAGACTTTCAAGACTAATGACTTGCTAGTCAACAACCACTCATGGAAGATATCTTTTTCAGGAACTATAGTATGGGCTTACAAGGTTCGGATTCAGGGGTCCTTCAGGAGCAAGCTTTGGTGTCCTCTTCTATTTCTTAGAATGGTGTTTCTCAAATGAGGGTGAATATGGACGCTTCATCCTTGGCATCCACTGAAGATTCAGGCGAGAGAGAAGGCGAGAAGGATTGCAAGGTTAAGAAGATTCAGGAGAGATCTTAGGTGAGGAATCGAGTAAAACCCTTATGTTTGATCATTTTGGAATGTCAAACGTCACAAAAATAAAATCTCGGGAAAGGAAATAGAGGTGAAATAAAAATACCACGATACGGGTTAAAATAAGTGCATAAATAATCTTCACAGTGAGACCGTGAGTATTCATTACAGTGTGAGGATAAGAGGTCATCACGGTGAGACAATTAGTGGTCATCACGGTGAGACAGTGAGTAAACTGTTCAGTCATGGTGAGACAATGACAGATCGTGAACACAGAGTGTTAACTATGAGACCGTAAACATGAAATAGTAACTAAGAAATAGTGATCATGAAACCGTAAAATAAAATATAGCAAAATATTAAACAGTAAGACGAATAAGATATCTATTTATGATTAATCATACCAAGATCATGTATGATGTAGTCTAATCTCTCGGAATTTAATGGTTTAGTGAATATATCAGCAAGTTTATATTCAGTACTAATGAATTCTAAAGTGATATCACCTTTTTGATAATGATCCCTCAAAAGGTGATGTCTTACATCAATATGATTTGTCCTAGAATGTGAAACAGGATTCTTTGAAATGTTAATAGAACTTGTGTTGTCACAATTTATTGGTACATGTCTTAATTGATATCCATAGTCTAGTAAAGTGTGTTTCATCCACAAAATTTGTACACAACAACTTCCAGCAGCTATGTATTTAGCTTCTGAAGTAGATAATGCAACAGAATTTTGTTTCTTACTACACCATGATACTAGTGACTTGCCTAAAAAGTGACATGTTCCAGAGGTTCTTTTTCTATCTAACTTATAGCCAGAAAAATCAGCATCATAATAACTAACTAATTCAAATGATTGTCCTTTAGGGTAGAATAGTCCTAAATTGGGTGTTTGCTTGAGATATCTGAAAATTATTTTTACAGCATTTAAATGTGATTCTTTAGGATTTGCTTGAAAAAAAGCACACATACACACACTAAACATAATATTAGGATGACTAGTAGTCAATTAGAGTAGACTTCCAATCATTCCTCTATAAGTGGTTTGATCAACAGATTTACCATCTTCATCAAGATCCAACTTACAGGTGGTACTCATGGGAGTGTCATTACTTTTTGTGCTATCCAATCCAAAACGTTTTAAAAGATCTCTAGTATATTTAATTTAAGTTAAAATAATTCCATCATTATTTTGAAAGATTTGAAATACAATAAAGAATTTTAGTTCACCCATTAAACTCATTTCAAATTCGTTTTGCATCATTTTAGAAAAATCAGTACATAATGAAGTTTTTGAGGATCCAAAAATAATATCATCTACATAGATTTGAAAAATTAAAACATAATTTTAAATTCATTTTATAAAAAGGGTAGGATCATCTATACATTTTGTAAAACCTTTGGAAATTAGAAAAGTATGTAATCTATCATAAAAAGCACTTGGAGATTGTTTTAAACCATATAAAGCTTTTGATAATTTGAAAATATGATTTGGAAAATGAGGGTTTTTAAATCCAGTGGGTTGTTCAACAAAAAAATCCTCAGCTATATACCCATTTAAGAATTCACTTTTAACATCTATTTGATATAGTTTAAAATTTAGATGTGCAGCATAGGAAAGTAAGATTATAATGGCTTCTAATCTAGATACTGGGGCAAAAGTCTCCTCATAGTCAATTCCTTCTTCTTGACTATAGCCTTGTGCAACTAATCTAGCCTTGTTTCTAACTATGTTTCCATATTCATCTACTTTATTCCTAAACACCCATTTTGTGCCTATGGTGAAAGTGTCATTGGTCCTTTAAACAAGTTTCCAAACATTATTTCTTTCAAACTGATTGAGTTCTTCTTGCATAGCAATTACCCAACATTCATCATTAATAGCATCATCAATGTTTTTAGGTTCAAGTTGTGACAAGAATGCTTGATGTTCAACCTGATTTCTAAGATATGCTCTAGTATGTGTCCCTCTATCTAGGTTTCTAACAACAGCATCTAAAGGATGATTCTTTAGAATCCTAGTTGATCTAGTAAAGGTAGGACTAGAAATTTCAGGTTCTTCTCTAGGTTCAGGTTCATTAGGAACAAATTCTGAAATATTTCCCAAACTGGTTGTCTTTACAATAGGTTCATTGATTTTATCATTAAGGTTCAGAACAGATAAATATTCTTCCAGATTTTCAAGAGATGATTTAGGTTCATGTGGATCAGTTTCATCAAATTTGATGTGAACATATTCTTCCACACATTTGGTTCTCTTATTGAAAACTCTATAGGCTTTTCTAGAAATTGAATATCCTAAAAAGATTCCTTCATCACTCTTAAAAGAAAATTTGTCTAGATTTTCCTAGGTATTAAGAATAAAGACTTTGAAACCAAAGACTCTAAAGTAACTAACTTTAGTTTTTCTATTATTCCATAGTTGATAAGGGGTCTTCTTAAGAAAAGGTCTAATTAAGACTCTATTGATGATATAACAAGCTGTATTTACAGCTTCAACCCAAAAATAAATAGGTAGGTCATACTCATTAAGCATAGTTCTAGCAATTTCTTGAAGGGTTCTATTTCTTCTTTCTACTACACCATTATGTTGAGGTGTCCTAGGTGCAGAAAAGTTATGACTATATACATTGTGTGAGCAATAAGATTCAAACTCATGATTTTCAAACTCACGACCATGATCACTTCTCAAGGTCTTAATATTAAATCCACTAAGGTTTTCTACAGACTTGGAGTATTTAATAAAGTAAGAACAAGCTTCACTTCTGTGAGCTAAGAAGTATACCCAAGTATATCTAGAAAATTCATCTACTAAGACATATACATAGTACTTCCCATTTAAACTAGAATCTCTAGAAGGTCCAAACATGTCCATATGAACTAACTCGAGAGGTTTAGAAGTTGAAACTTCTTTCTTTGGTTTGAAAGAGATTTTGTGTTGCTTTCCCTTTTGATAGGGATTACAAACTTTGTCATTTGGAAACTCAAGTTTGGGTAAGTCTCTAACTAAGTTCTTCCTAGTCAGTTTTCTAAGTGAATTTATATTATAGTGTCCTAATATTCTATTCCAAAGACAAGATTCTTTATGAAAAGAATTTAAACAAGTAATGTTTTATTTAGCTAAAGAATTTAAATCAAATGCATAAACATTTTCATTTCTCAAAGCAGAAAATACTAAAACATTTTTAGAATTAAAAACATTACAAGAATCATTTTCAAACTTAACATTAAATCTATCATCACATAACTGAGAAATACTTAACCGATTGTATTTCAATCCATCAACAAATAAATCTTTAGAAACTAAAATTGAGTCAGTGTTACCAATTTGTCCTAGGCTGATGATCTTTCCTTTAAAATTATCACCAAAGGTGAAATAGCCTCCATCAACCTTTATTAAGATCTTGAAGCATGAATAATCCCCAGACATATGCCTTGAACATCCACTATCCAAGTACCATATCTTCTTATGGGAACTCTTTAAACAGGTTTCCTACAAAACAGTTTTAAACTGAGAATGATTTTGGTACCCAGATTCTCTTGGGTCCAGACAGGTTAACAAACAATGATTTTGGTACCCAAATTTGTCTTATGGGTCTCATATATTTTACAGAATCAAAAGATTTTTAAAGATAAACTCTATTTAATCTATAACTATGTGAATAACTAGTTGAAGCATATGAATTTTCAAAACTTGAACTAACAGTATTCTGTCCAGATTTAGGAATAAATCTAGTTTTAGTGAACTATCTTTTTCCAGGATGGTAACCTATTCCAGTAGTGTACTTTGGTGCCACTTGTTTACCTAAAATTTGAGTAATTTTATCTTTTACCTTTGTGAATTTTTCTAGGTCCTTTATAAGTTGCTCATTAGACATTTTCAGTTCAGTATTTTCCTTCAACAATTGATCATTCCTTTCCTTTTCTATATCAAAGGCAGATTTAACATTGGCAGTGAGAGCATGTTATTTCTTCAATGACTTATATTTCTCCTTAAGTTCATTACATGTTTCTTCTAACATGTTATAATATTCAAAAAGTTCCTCACTATACATTTTTTCAGATTCAGAATCAGAATTAGTTCCAGAATAATAGTCATTCAACATAGGGGAAACCGGTACCTCAGAAGTATTGGTCATGAAACACATGTTGGCATGATTCTTTTTAGAGTTAGAAGATTCAGACTCACTTGTGCTGTCTTCTAAAGCACTCCAAGTAGATTTCATATCTTTCTTGTACTTACTGTCCTTGTAGTCATGTTTCTTCTTGAACTTCAGTTTTGGACAGTCAGCTTTTATGTGTCCTTTCCTTTTGCATTCATAGCAAACAACCTCATCACTCTTATCAGCTTTCTTCCAATCTTTCTTCCAATGACCTTTGTTGTTATATTTACCTTTGTAGTTTGACTTTTTGAAGATTTTATTCTTCCTATAGAACTTCTTAAATCTTCTGGATATTTGAGCCATTTCAGCATTAGAGTCAAAATCTGAACTTTCACTTGTTGAGCTATCAGTAGGTATTTGAACTTTCTCCTTGTCCTTTTTCTTTGAAGCAGTAGACAAAAATGCCACTGAATTAATTTTTGGTTCATCATCTTCCTCTTTATTCACCTTGAGTTCTTAATCATACATCATAATCTTACCAATAAGTTCTTTGATAGGCAGAGCAACAATGTCACATGATTCTATAATTGAAACAGAAGTGTCTCTCCATCGGTCTGGCAAACATCTCAGTATCCTCATGATTTGTTCCTTTTCCAGAATAGCTTTTCCAAGGGAGTTCATAGTGTTGACAATATCATTGAACCTGAGATACATATCAGAAATAGGTTCATCAGTCTTCATTTTAAAATTATCATATTTAATAGTATAAGTGTTTAATCTCATTTCCTTAACATTAGTTGTTCCTTCATGAGAAACACCCAAGGTATCCCATATTTCATAGGCAGTTTTGCAAGCAGATATTCTGTTAAATTCCTCATCTCCTAATTCACAATACAAAGAATTCATATCTTTACAATTTTTATTGTAAGTTGTCTTAGTAAGTTCATCCCAAGTTGTTATTTCAGTTTATGGAATTTTATATTGAGACTTTAAAGTAGTCCAGATATCAAAACCCATACTTTCTAAATGTATTTTCATCTTAAGCTTCCACTGAGCATAATTTGTACCATTAAATAAAGGTGGCATGTTGGTAGCATCACCCTCTAGTCTATTGTCCATAGTTAGATTTTAGAAAAGATATTTAAAGAGATAAAATTTAGAAATAACAGAAATTTAAGATCTTTAAAGATAGAACTAAAACCACAGTTGAAAAAACACAGTACTTTGAAAACTTTGAAAAAATAAAAACAACCTCTGATACCAAATGTTTGTCAGAGTGGATACTCAAGAGGGGGGTGAATTGAGTTCCAATAAAAATTTATGTTAAAAATAATTTCTATTAAAATCCCCAATTTATAAAACAAGTTAAACTATAAAGGTTCAATTAGATTCTCAAAAGACTGATTAGGTCTCAGTTAATCTAATCAGAAGATTAAATTAGCTTTTGAAACTAAACTATTTATTTACAATAGTTACAAACACTTTCTAGATTAACTATCAAAGTAACTTTAAAATAGTTTGTATTTCAAAGTGATAGTAGCAGAATATAAAAGATATATATAGTATACATTAAACTTAAACTAAAAAGAACAGCAGATATAACCAAGAGGTTCAGTCTCAAGCCAAGACTTAGTCCTCTTAAACAATTTATATAAAAGTGATCCACACCCTGGATCGGGGTTAACAACAGTACAAGACTATCCAGGCCAAGCAAGGACCACTACCACAGTTCTTCATGGGAAACAAAAATAAAGACCAGGCCAAACAAGGACCTCTTCCACAGTTGTTGTGGGTAAACAAGAGTAAGGAGTTTTGGTGTGAGGATTGTGATATCCTCCAGTTCAGCATAGGAGTCAGTGTGTGTGTGTGTGTAAGACATACAGAGTACACACACTACTCGAATAAGTAAATAATGAATCACTTAGAGAGAGTATATGAATGTTTAGAAAGCTCTAGTGATTGGCAGTGCAGCTCTGGACTCCTTGGATTCAGCAGAAATGCTTCTGAGTCCTTCTCTGGTTTTGTGTGGAAAAACAGAGTGTCGTGGTTCATCTTGTGTTCTTCACGAGTGAGAATGTTCTCTTGATTTCAGTTCCTCCAGTAGTGTCGGATTGCATGCATGTGAGTTCTTGAAAGATCTTTCAATCTCTTCTTCGTGCTCAGGATTGTTCTTCTGTTCAGTACAGAGCTCACGTGTATTGTTTGTAGCTTCGTGTATGTTCTAGTATGTGTATTTGTGTTTCTCTCCTCTACTGCAGCTCAATCCTCCTTATATCCCTCTAGCTCCGGCAAAAGGAATGATTATCTTTTCATAGGTACGAGGTACGGTTTCCTGACATGACAACAACTATCATTAAATATCATTAATTGCATTAAACACATCAAATGTGACCGTTAGCAATATTTAAATAATATTGAAAAAAGGTTAAGAAACGGTGTCACAGTATTTATGCAAACAGTGTCTCCTTCACGGTATGTCCTTCACGGTATGACCTTCACGGTATGTGGCTCACGGTGTGTCCTTCATGGTATGACCATCACGGTATGTGGCTCGCGGTGTGTCTTTCACGGTATGACCTTCATGATATGACCTTCACGGTGTCTCCGTGTCATGGTGTGTCCTTCACTGTGTCTGAGTCACGGTGTCTGACTCAGAGTTTCTGGCTTCCGGTGCCTTGCTCATAGTGTCTGGATTCACAGTGCCTTGATGACTGTGTCTTGCTAACTGTGTCTTAGCACTTAGGCAATCAATGTGTCTGAATTACGGTGTCACGGTGTCTCATTGGTCACGGTGTCTGAGACTTAGACTTCACGGTGTCTGCTTCACTGTGACTGTGTCTTACACACAGTCTGTCTTACTGTGTCAAGCTTCACGGTGTCTTTATACTTAGAAAAATATCTGTATTCAGACTTAGACATTAATATACATAAGATGATTGGAACTTAACCAGTATAAAGTATAAGAGATAACTTGAAACATAAATACAGAGGATTGATAAGATAAGTGAGATTTGTGATTAGTAACAAGATTTGTAACTAGTAAATGGATTTGTAAATAATAAGAAGATTTGTTAACAGTAACAAGATTTGTGATTATTATTAAGAGTAGTAAATCATAATGAGATTTGTGGTCATTAAAACATGAGGAGTCCAACAGATCAAATAGATGATATATTCACTAAGGTTATGCATAGAGAAAGGTTTGAACAACTAAGGCTGAAAATCCATGTTTATCCTTCCCCTCACTTAGAGAGTGTCGGGGATGTCCCCACACTACGGGAAAAACAGTCTTTTGCGATGGGGTATTTGCGACGAGATTAATTACCATCGCAAATGGTTCATCCCAGGGGTTATTTGCGACAGGGGGTTTGTCCCGTTGCAAATAACTTGTTATTTGTGACGGGATTTGGGGTCCTGTCGCAAAAGGTAATGTGCGCTTTGGCACGAGATGCACGCCAAATCGTGGTAGGGTTATTTGCGACGGGGGGGGGGGGGGGTCCCTGGCGCAAATAGTGTGACGGTCGGAGGGTATTTGCGACGGGACCTGTCGCAAATATCGGCGGCGGTAAATGAGTTTTTGCGATGGGATGTTGTCTCATTGCAAAAGGTGTGTCGGCAGGTCGCTTTTTTTGACGAGACCCGTCACAAATAACCTTTTAACCGCCGCCCGTAATTAATGTGGTCGAAGGTATTTGCAACGGGTCCTGTCACAAAAGGTACTATTAACGACGGGAATTCCATCGCTAATAGACCCGTCGCAACTAATCTAACCTATATATACCTCCTTCCGTTTTTCTTTCCCTTCTGCTCATTTCTCACTTCCTCTCTCTCACTAAACTCGAATTTTAGAGTGAAAATTTCTCAGTTAAAATTTTTTTACGAAGAAGTTGTGAAGGCGCTTACATCAATAGGAGATCAAGTTTAAAGGTATTTAAATTTTATTTAATTTAGTATTTATTTAATTTTTTTATGTTAATTTTAATTATTGTGGATTAGTTGTAATTAAATTAGATTTAAATTGTTTTATTATCTGTATTTTAGTAATAAATAGTAATAATTAGTAATAATTAGTAGTAATTGATGGTAATTAACACTAATTAGTAGTAATTGGTAGTAATTAGGAATAATTAGTAAAAAATAGTAATAAATAGGAATAATTAGTAGTAATTAGTACTAAATAGTAGTAAATAGGAATAATTAGTAATAAATATGAATAATTAGTAATAATTAGTAATAATTAGTAATAAATAGTAATAAATAGTAATAAATAGGGATAATTAGTAATAATTAGTAATAAGTAGTAATAAATAGGAATAAATAGTAGTAATTAGTAATAAATATTATTAATTAGTAATAAATAGTAATAATTAGGAATAAATTGGAATAAATTGGAATAATTAGGAATAATTAGTAATAAATAGGAATTAATTGGAATAAATATGAATAAATAGGAATAATTAGTAATAAATAGGAATAATTAGGAATAATTAGTAATAAATAGGAATAAATAGGAATAATTAGTAATAAATAGTAATAAATAGTAATAATTAGTAATAATTAGGAATAAATAGGAATAAATAGTAATAATTAGGAATAATTAGGAAAAAATAGTAATAAATAGGAATAAATAGGAATAATTAGGAATAATTAGGAATAATTAGTAATAAATAGGAATAAATAGGAATAAATAGAAATAATTAGTAATAAATAGGAATAATTATTAATAAATAGGAATATTTAGTAATAAATACGATTAATTAGTAATAATTAGTAATAATTAGTTATAATTACTAATAAATAGGAATAAATAGGAATAAATAGGAATAAATACGGATAAATAGGGATAAATAGGTATAATTAGGGACAATTAGGGATAATTAGGGACAATTAGGAATAATTAGGAATAAATAGGAATAAATAGGAATAAATAGGGATAAATAGGAATAAATAAGAATAAATAGGAATAATTAGTCATAATTAGTCATAATTAGTCATAAATTGGAATAAATTGGAATAAATAAGAATAAATCAGAATAAATAGGAATAAATAGTAATAAATAGGAATAAATAGTAAAAAGAAAATCAATTATAATAAATTGAAATAACTTGTAATAACTTGGCACAATTTCCAGTGGATTGATGGCACTCCTTTTGCTCGATGACTCTTTTCCTTTCAACTTTCACCAACTCAAAACATTATGAAAAGTATGCCTCTACATATGCATATCCATTCTCATATACACGAGTTTGAATATGCATTTGTAGGACCACATTTTTCATAATGTGTTCAGGCGGTGACAGTTGCAAGAAGATGATTCATCGACGAAAAGGGGGCTCTTTTGTCCGACGACTTATTTATGTGCAAGTTTCTCACATAGAAATCACAATGAAGAATCTGCTCGGAGGTACGCTTATACATTCTCGAATGCATGAGAATGAATATGTGTACCTACGAGAAGATTCTTCATTGTGATTTCAGTGAGATAAATTTGCAGGTAAATGAGTCATCAGTTGTGGATGAGTCAACAGTGAATTACAACTCCCGCGAACCATTTGTGAATTACAACTCCCACGAACTAGTATTCTCGTGATTTGATATTCACGCATATTATCTGTTACAGGAAATCCACATAATTTATGATGAGAAGGTGATTTAGCCCATGCAGGATGACTCTATAGAGAATGTGAAAGTGTTCAGTTTGTGCGTGCATTTTATAATTGTGAGGAGACAGTATTGAGGAAAGTTGTGGATGAGTCAACAGGGAGCTGAGTATTTCTGGAAGAACCGGTAGTGTGAATTAGTTGCAGTATATAGTGGTGTGTTGCAGTTTATTGATACTCAGATATAGGATTTCTGGAATTAGTGAGAAAGTGCAGTGTCATCTTATTAATGTGGTCCAAAGAGAAATTATTTTTTTAATATAGGAGCAGTTTGAAATCTTTCTCAGAATGGTTTTGTTTTGTTTGTAAATTGGTGTGAACCAATGTAATCTTTTTGTCGGGAGACATTGTATTAGGAAATGGTTAATACCTATCCTTCATGATTTCAGGTTGACACCTGACCAACCCACTTCTAATTTGTAATTCAATTTTAGTGGAAATATGTGACTTAGATCAACCTGACCACTGATAAGACGTAGTCACCTTTCTTGGGGGAAAACCTTATAAAATCGTTTGTGTCATTGGGATCAAAATCTAATAGGTCATCAGAGGTTTATTTCAAAGAAAATAAATTATAAAACTACAGTACCTTGAATTCACCCCCCGCCCTCATTGGTACAACTCTTTCTTGGATACTTCAAACCATCCATGTCTAAACTCGATATAGAAATGAGGTTTTTGGTTGCAGTGGATTCCAAATTAAAATCATTCTAGTTGACAAGTGAGATAGTTGTCTCATATTTTGAGCGTAGCTAGTCTCTCTCTCGTGGTAGGTCAATGATACACCTCACATTTAGCAATATCTTGAAATCTATTTGGTTCCTATATTTGGATAAAAATGTAGGAATTTTTTTGCTTAATATCTAATTTTTAAAAATGCAGAGATTACATTCAATAATAAATATAACTGAAGATTACCATACTTATTCACAGAGGCATAATTATTCTTCTAATTTCCCTTCTTTCCATAATAAAAACAAAAAATATCATACTCTCTATCCTCCCTTTAGATCTTTCACTTCTTGAAAGAGTTTTTTGATGGTTTCTTAGGCTTAGAAATTTCCTTAAACCATTTCTCCTTGCCTTTATTCTTATTTACCATAAGGGTAAAAGTTTTTTCCCACTTCATGTCTTTATCAAATTGGTGAGTCAATGTTATGATCTTCATAAGAGAATTATCTATATTTTTTACATTGAAATTCACAATAAAACATAAGAAACTTGAAGGAAGTGAAGAGAGGATGAGGTCTGTGCACAATTCCTTGGGCATCTTGAATCCCCTAATTTCAAAATTCTCAATATATCCAATAATCTAGACTACATGAGGTTCATAGTAAACTTGTTCTCCAAACTTGCACATAAAGAGTGAATTGGAGATTTTACACCTCTCTTGTATTTCATTCTCCTACTAGTGATCACTAAGATGAGATAGTATGGAGTGGGTATCCATGTCTTTGTAAAGATTCTAGGGATCACTATTTAGGGATGAAAGCCTGAAGAATTCAACATATAATACGTTATCCATATGTTTTCAGAATATATTTTCCTTCCTTTCACTTTCCTCGTAGGGATCAGTGAGAATATGGGATTATAATTTATTAAACTTCCTCTCTTAGTATAGAATAATATGAAAATTCTTGTACCACTCCTTGAAGTTATCACCACTATAGAGATTATATTTCTCTAAGAGGGATCATAGGGAAAGTGATGAGGTCAAGTTTCCTTCCATTTTCTACAAAAAATCATATTTTACTTTACCTTGATTACCAATTATAAATTAATTAATTAATTTAGTTATACTCCTGCTATTTAATCATATCACAACAACTCTAACCATTGGATTTGGAATATCTATTTGCTCATATATTCTAGTGGAAAGTATCTAAATTTCCATTCAAATAACCAAAAAAGAGTTCGTATTAAATTATTCAAAGGTAATAAGGTAGGATTTACTTTCCCACTATATCAACTTAAATCTATTTGATTTATTAAGTGGACTCATCTATCCTAAAATCCTAAACTCATATTTAATCAACACTTCCCAACATGTTACACTAAGTCTTGTACCAACCCTTAATGTTAACTTGTTTAAATCAACCCAAAGATTTTGTTTGAATTCCCTAATAATTTAAAGTACCCTGACGATGGTTAGATAAGTACTTTGAATTGTGATTATATTCAAACTCAGTGATGTAACAATTTTTCTGACATAAAATTTTAATTGAGGGATTTTTCTTAACTTATTCATAAATATTTTTTTATTTTATTCCTCTCATGGTTGTCAATATTCTATTAAACTTTCATAACAAATTAACCACATATGATAAAATAATTTATGCCTATTATTTTTATTCTATTTTATCTTAGCATTATTTTCAATTTATTTATCTTATGTTATTTCGTTTAATCATTTAAATAAACCACACATCACATAATTAAATAGATAATCATGCACTAATAAAATAAAATAAATATGTGATATGATCATGAGCTTTTATTTACCAGTTGGTTTATCAAGTAATGATAAAAAAACCTTGGCCCTATGGGAAATAACTCTTTTAGCTAATTCTTGGCTAGAGTTGCAGCATTTCTCTGTTATCTTGTGTATCTCATTGATTGGATTAACTTCATATCAGATCCTGAACCATTTCATCTAGTTGGAAACTCAATCCTTACAATATGTTTACTTATAAGAAATTTTGGGGTAATAGGGGTTTAGGGTTATATCAAATAATCCATGGGCACAAAGGCCCATACATAATAAAGGAGGGAGGGATGATGTGTCGATCATCACATTTAATTTAATAATAAATTTTCACAAAAACCCATAAAATAAATAATTGAATAAATTAAATAAATTCAACACATACATTGTTCAATCAAGATCATGATTAATGAAAAAATCCAACGATAAACACATTTAGTAATTCTAGTATTCATTTTAATTCAACATAATTAAGATAAATTTAATGTAATTAATTAATTCCTTATCTTAATATTCTATCCAAACTGCTCTTGAGACATAATAAGAATCTCAGCGTTTATTATTTTAAACAAATTAAATAATTTTTATTTTTATTTTAAAATAATTAAGTGCATGTCTAGTACTTGGGAGGCAACATGGCTTGTATATTATATGTCATATTAAATCCATTTATGGTATTTAATACTTTCATGGTGTGCACTATCACTACATATGTCATATAACACACGTTGTGTAGTCTTTTTCATGTAGTATGTACTTACATAGCATGTATTCCTACATGGAATGTTGCAAAATACAAGGTTTTTACTTCCATGGGTCAAGAAACGTAGTCTTTTTAGTGTGTATGTGTCACGACCCGAACCTACCGGTCTCGATCTGAAACTACCCCAAGCCTGCCTCCATAGGCTAGGGTCTGGCGACAAACGTTGAATTCGTAACAATCTTGGGGAGGCCTTTGCCTAAGTACCTGTACACACGCACATAGCCCACTCAATGCAGAAGTGCAGAGTAAAGAAAAGGAAACCAAAGGAAAAACTACTATAACCCAATGATAAAACACTATTTTTTTGAATATTTTATTGATAATAAATGAAATAATTTCCTCACATTGTGCTAAATATGTTCATTTATGAAATATTTGGTATTAGATCATTCATTTGAAAATTTGATTAAAATTCCAATTTTACCCTTTTAAAATACACTGTAGTATTTCGCACTTAAATATTTTAATGACTTATTTGAAATTAATATTTTTTAAAAATGTTCATAACTTAATTTTCTACAAATTTTATTCAGGACACTAGATCTAAAGAGTGCATTTGGATGGAGTAAATGGTACATTAAGTCAATGGTAGGATGGACTCGACAGAATGGATATAGGTTATGTAGTTGGGCCATAACTTCTTCATCCTTGCTTTGATCAGGCCAAAATTTTGAGAGGATCTACATGAATAATATTAGCACGAATCATCCTTCTGGATGGATAGATGATTCATGTGTTTTGGTAGTCAAATGGGAGGTGAAATTTGGCATACAATATTTGGCCGAGATTCCCCATTCACACTTGAAACCACTTTGAACCTAGCCTCCCCACCATTCTATAAATTGGTTTTTTTTCTCATTTGGTGATGTTGGGACGTGAATTAGGAAGTTTAGGGTAGAGGATAAGAGGTTCCACTCCAATTATCCAATCAATTAAATAAGGGTATCTCTTGAAGTAAGGATCCCTTTGTCAAAGCCCTATTCTTCTCCATCATGTTGTAATCTTTGTGTTTTCATAATAAATTTCTTTGTTATTATTTTATTTCTTCTATTTTCTTCTATTTTGTTTAAATTTTTTCTTCTCTTAATATTCCTAATTTTTCTAGAATCAAGAGTAGAATTTTGATTGGGTTTTACCCTTTCTAAACCTTTGCACATGCAAAATGTTTCTACAATGACTACACCGCCCATGAAAGAGTAGTTCTTTTTAGTAATCGATCGACCTCTATCCTTCTTCATTAATTTATTTTGAATACATGAGCTACTGTAATTCAAATATTATGATCTATTAATTGAGTTTTTAATTTAAATTAAACTAAGAAAGCAATTGACTAGTTAACACAAAACACGTGAGGTCGGGAATTGGGTGAACTGTGAGAGCGCAACCTTAACTGGTAATTCAAAACCACATGGGATTAATTTGTAGAGTTAAAAAATAATACCTAAACTCAATTAGTCTTCATTTATATAATTTATATGTTCTTTAATTTACCACTAACCATAATATATCCTTATAACATCAATCAAAGCAGGGTGTTGCGATTACATGTTTTGAAGATAACATAGGGTTTAATTCACTTCATCTTTGTGGTAAGGTTAATTCTTATAGGGTTAGAGGGTTAACAATTTAAGGGATCATAATTAAGTGGATGTTAATTTAAATTATAATGATAAATAATTGATTGAATATGTACAGTTAGATTGATTATGTCTTTTAAATATTGTCTAAAAAACATTTTCTTGTTGTGTCATTTTAAGCGAAATTTATTTTAAAACTAAAATCAAAAAAATACAATATTCTTCCAGAAAACTTGTTCTAGATTTATAAACTATAACCAAACCCCATACTTTAAAGTAGTATTTTATTCTATTTTATTTTATTTTTAGAATACCTATAATAAAAAAATTTAATTCACTTCCCCCTTTGAGAGATAGCCTTAGTCAGCCACTCTGTTGCACCTAAATACCCCAAAATCACACTAATCATTTGAGGGTTCCCATGATAGAGCTCTTCCAAATTGGCGTCGTTTCTGGGAAGAAAGTAATTATTTAAACCAATTAGAGTTATTTATTTTATTTTACATTTTATTCTCTACCTCTGTTCTTTCTTCCTTCTTTACCCAATATGATTTTTTCTTCTTCTTTTATTTTCTTCTAATTCTTTTTTTGGACCATAAACTCAAACTTCTTATTTTTATTTTTCTATAGTCCACTTTCCTACTTTTCATTTTTATTTGATTTATGAAATGAACTAATCCCAAAGATCTCTTAGATCTTTACACTGAGATAGAATGCAACCTTAGGGAACGAATAAGACATTCTCAGTCTACGGGAAGTTACAACATTAAACCAGTTGTAGAATTACTCCAATATCAGGACATTAAAATTTGAAGAAATTCAAATTCAACCATAAAACAAGAACCAATGGATGAAAATAATGGAAATGAACTTAATAGAACTGTTGGTCGGAGTGGATACTCAAGAGGGAGGTGAATTGAGTTCCAATTAAAATTTCTGTTAAAAAAGTTTCTCTTTAAATCCCCCAATTTAAAAGCAAGTTAAACTGTAGTGAATTTATACAGATTGTAAAAGTTTAATTAGTTTCTCAAATATTGATTAGGTCTCAGTTAATTTAATCAAAATAATAACTTAACTTTTGAAACTAACTTACTGGTTCACAATAAGTATAAACACTTGCTAATTTAACTATTAAAGTAACTTTAAAACAAATTGTATTTCAAAGTAATTAGAAGATGAATATAAAATATATAGTATACTTTAAACTTAATCTAATATGCATAGTAGATATAACCAAGAGGTCCAGTCTCAAGCTGAGACTTAGTCCTCTCAAAAAAAAATTATAAAATTTGATCCACACTTTGGATTGGGTTAAACAACAGTACACAGACTGTCCAGGTACTAAGACATCTACCACAGTTCTTCCTGGGAAAACAACAGCACACTGGCTATCCAGGTCTAACTCGACCTCTACCAATATCCATAGTGGGATAAAAGAGAGTTATAGAAGGTTTGTGTGAGGATTGTGAAATCCTCCAGCTTAGCTCAGGAGACAGTGTGTGTATAAAATATACAGAGTATACACACTGCTCAAAATGTAAATAAAAGAGTCACTAAGAGAGTATATATGAGTTTAGAATGCTCTAGTGATTTGAAGTGCAGCTCTGGACTCCTTTTGATTTGTCAGAAATTCTTTTGAGTACTTTTCTGGTTTTTGTAACAGAGGGTAGTTTTCTTCAAGTTCAGTTTGATCAGCTTGAGTTTATGGGAAGCTCGTCATAGTTCTTCACTCCTTGACTGATGTTCGTTTTGTGTTCTCTTCTTGTATGAATCGCTTCGTGCATGTTCAGTGTTCTTCGAGTATGGATGTAGTCTTTCTGTATTCATCACTTTACAGCACTCTTTTTCCCCTTTTGTGCACGTACATATGTCTGGCATTTTTCCTTCCTTATATAGCTTTTAGCTCGGGCAATGGGAAGGATTACCTTTTTATAGGTACAAGGTACGGTTCCCTAACATGCCAAAAACTATCATTAAATAACATTAATTGAATTAAAATCATCAAATATTATTGTTTCTTAATAAATAAATAATATTGACAAAAGTAGAGTTTAGGAATCAGTGATTGGTAAGTCTATAAGTAGATTTCTGTCGGTAGATATGTAATGGTGGACTTTGTATAGCAGTGAGCTCCTATCGGTAACTATTTATCCTTGTACCAGTAACTCCTTGTATCGGTAGCTTTTACTCTGTGTATCAGTAGCTCTATATACCGGTGACTCCTTCTATTGGTAGCTCTTGGTCTATCGGTAGCTCGCTTGTATCGATGGATCTTTTGTATTCGTGAGTCTGTATCAGTAAACGTTGTATTGGTAGCTTGTGCATATAGGTATCTTCGTTCTGTACCAAGTGTATACTAGTAGACTTATGCATACCGGAAGACTTGTTCTATCAGTAGATCTACTTCTATCGGTAGTTTTCTGTATCGGTGGACTTGATCTATCAGTGACATGTTCTTACCGGTGGATCTACACATACCGGTAGCTCTGCGTATCGGTGACCTTTACTTATCGGTGACTATGTCTATCGGTAGACTAAGTACCAATAGATTTGTATCAATAGCTATAATCATATCAGTGACTTCTTATCTTCTTTATGAAAAACATATCTGATTGAGTTAGAATTATTTCAAAAGTCATATAAACATATATAAACATTGATTAACATATTTCAAAGACTATTTTAATATTATTATCAAATAGAATGTCATAGATTGAAAGAATTAATATATAGATAAACATTATTTGGGATTATCAAAGTATGTGAAGGCATAATTGGGATTATCAAAATAGGTGAGGTCAACAAGAACCATTCGAGAATTGGCTGCACCCGATATTAATTATCAACAAAATTGCATTGCATATCCAAATCTCGAATTGAACTTTGAACTGAAATCTGGATTAATTCACCTGATTTCAAAATTTCACGGCTTCTCTGGTGAGGATCCCAATAAACACCTTAAATAATTTAATGTGTTTTTCTCAACCTTAAAACCAAGAAATGTTTCTGAATATCAAATCAAACTAAGAGCATTCTCATTCTCACTTGATAGAGCTGCGAAAGACTGGATGTATTATTTACAACCCGAAGATGTAACTTGTTGGAACGATTTGAAATGTATTTTCTTGTAGAGATTTTTTCCAGCATTAAGGACCACTTCCTTTTGTAAAGTGATCTTTGGGATCAAGAAAGCACAAGTGGAGTCAATGTATGAGTATTGGGGGCGATTCAAGAAGTTTTGTGCAAGCTGAACACATCACCAAATCAGTGAGCAACTACTCATCCAGTACTTCTATGAAGGACTCACACCTATGGAGAGAATCATGGTGGATGTTGCAGCTGGAGGAGCATTGGTGTACAAGACACCAGTAGCTACATGTGCGTTGATCGACAAAACAGCCTAAAACTCCCAACAATTTGGTGATTGAGGTACACCACATGTCAGGGGAGTACATCAGGTAATTCCTTCTTCTCTTGAGAGTCATTTGATTGATACCAAGTTAGAAGAATTGAAAACTATGGTGAGACATATTTCTTTGGCACAAAAGACATCCCAACCCCCTCTTTCAAGGCCTTTTGGCATTTGCACTGTGACAAGCCACCCAACTGACTATTTCCCCCAACTACAAGAAAGAGAAGATTGTGCAGCAGTGTTTCCTAGGAGACCTTATCAACAGCAACAACCATATCCCCAAAAGAAGCTTGATTCCTTTTCACCAACATACAACCAAGGGTGGATGGATCAATTGGACATGAGGTATGGCTCTGGACAACAACAAAGGCCACCCTTTCAACAAAACTTCCAGCAGCCTTCGCCTTACCAACAGGGTTTCCAACAACCCCAAAGGAGATTTGAAGCCCAAGCATAAACAAGCCAGCAACAAGAGAATCCCCAACCAAAGGTAGATTCTAACACTGATGACCTTTTGAAGCAAATTGTTCTTAATCAACAGAATGAGCTGAAGAGTCAAGGTTCGGAGCTAAGGGAGTTGAAGACTCAAATGAGCCAGATTTACACCGCCCTCTATGAACTTGTACGTAATAATTACAAAAATCTACCTTCCCAACCCACTCCAAATCCAAAGGGGAATGTCAGTGCCATCACATTGAGAAGTGGGAAGCAAACAATTGATGCTTCTCCACCTATGATTCCACCGGGATTCACCTTAACTCCAAAAAATCCCAATTCCACATCAACTGATGAGAAACCCAAGGAGAAATATAAAGGTAAGAAAAAGATTAATTAAGTTCCTCCTAAACCCCTTCCTTTTCCAAATAGGGTTTTTCAAACCAAGAAGATGGTTGAAGAAGCAATGAAAAAGTAGGTTTTGGACACATTCAAGCATGTGGAGATCAGCATTCCTCTACTTGAAGCCATTAAGAAAATTCCAAGGTATGTAAAATTCTTAAAAGAACTTTGTAGCAATCAAAGAGGGCTCAAGGGAAATTAAAGGATAAATCTTGGAAGTAATGTGTCAGCACTCATTACACCAAATCTAGAAATACCGACAAAGTGCAAGGATCCCGGGACATTCACAATCCCATGCACTATATGGGATTTACACTTTTCTGATTCTCTTTGTGATTTAGGAGCTTCCATAAATGTGATGCCTCACTGTGTATTCTCTTATTTTCAGGTTGGTGAGATAAAACTGATGAGAGTAGTGGTGCAGTTGGTGAATAGAGCTACGACATATCCAGTAGGAGTCCTTGAGGATGTACTTGTCTGGGTAAGAGACATGATATTTCTAGTATATTTCTATGTGTTTAACATGGAGGATGATCAGGTAAGTTCTCATGCCCAAATTATCTTAGGTAGATCCTTCCTCAAAACTACAAAAACTATCATAAATGTCAATAAGGGTACACTTTCCATGGAATTTGGGGATAAAGTTGTGATATTTAATGTTATGGATTCCATGAAGTACCCCTCAGAGGATCATTCTACATTTTTTATCTCCCATTTTGAACCACCAAGTAAAAACACCATGGAATTTTATTGTCCTATTGTTAGTGAGATTATGAGTATTGGTTCTAATTTAATGTCTAAGAGAACTTCCACACCCATTTCTAAGGAACAAGACTATATAAGATTTGATTTTGAAATGGAATCATATTCTAATTTTGATCATGTGAACTCTAATCATGACATGGATGTTGAGTATGCTGATGGATTTGATGCCTTATTCTCTAATTGTGATGATTTCTATTCTGATACTGATGCTCTTTGTGCACATATTTTAGTTCCTTCTATTTCTCCATCCATACACCACCCCCCTACACTAGAACTCAAGCCATTGCCATGAAATATCAAATACTCATACTTGTTAAGTGGTGACAAATTACATGTTATCATTGCTAACAATATCCCTTTTGAACATGAAGAAAAACTTTTGAATCTTTTGTGGGAGAACATCAGGGCAATCGGGTGGACCTTGGCTGACATATCAGGTATTAGCCCCTCCATTTGCATGCATAGGATTATTTTGGAGGATGGGGATAAACCAGTGAGGCAACCACAAAGGAGACTCAATCCAACCCTTCTGGAGGTTGTTAAAAAAGAGGTTGAAAAATTTCTCGAGGCAGGTATAATCTATCCCATTTCAGATTCTCAGTGGGTAAGTCCTATTTAGGTTGTGCCTAACAAAATTGGTGTTACTGTTGTTAAAAATAAGAAAGATGAGTTAGTTCCAATGAGGGTACAAAAAAGTTGGCGTGTTTGTATTGATTATAGGAAACTAAATTATTCCACTCACAAATACCATTTCCCCCTCCCATTTATTGATCAGATGCTTGAGAGACTAGCTGGGAAGACACACTATTGTTTCTTGGATGGATTTTATGGATAATTTCAGGTTCCTATAGCTCCATAGGATCAGGAGAAGACTACATTAACTTGTCCATTTAGCATGTTTTCTTACCGAAGGATGCCATTTGTACTTTGCAACGCCCCAGGTACCTTCCAGAGATGTATGGTGAGTGTTTTTTCTGATTTTATTGAGACCTTCATGGATATATTTATGGATGATTTTAAAATGTATGGGTCTTTATTTGATGAATGCCTAAGTAGTTTGGGAAAGGTGTTGAATCGTTGTATTGATAAGAATTTGGTCCTGAACTTTGAAAAGTGTCATTGCATGGTAGAGTATGGCATTGTCTTAGGGCATGTAGTGTCAAAACATGGGATAGAGGCTGATAGATCTAAGATAGACATTATTTCATCCTTACCCTATCCTTCATGTGTGCGTGATGTTAGTGTTGGGATTTTTTATTTAAAATTTAAATAATGAAGAGAGAGAAAATATTAATGGATGGATTTTCTCAACATTAATGGAGGATTTTCTCCCAACATTAATGAAGAGTTTTTTCCAATATTTATTGGTGGAATAATGATGGAATAATGAATGTTGACCGCATTAATGGAGATATGGATGGGGTGTCTATATAAGAAGATGTGGTAGCATGTTTTGGATTGTAGAATGGCAATGATGTAGCCACCAAGAGAGAGCAGCAAAGGGGTTGCCGCGTTTGCGTTAACCGGTGCAAAGAGAAGAAGGTGATCACGATAACGATGGTGTGTCGGCGGCGATGATTGATGAAGGCGATGATGACGGTACCATGTATCGAAAGTCATCTTGGTCGCGGAGATCAAGTGGCGTGTCCCGGTTGTGATAATCGGCGGTACAAACAAAAATGGTACATTCATGGGCGTCATGTGTCAAGTGAAAAATCCTTTGGGTGCGTTGTAAAAGGCCTTCAGGTGTTGTTAAAAATCCTTTGGGTGATTTGTAAAAATCCTTTGGGTTATAAAATGCCTTTGGGTGAAATATTCTCTCCTCTTGTGTGGTTTCTGCAATGACTACTTCCGCTGCGGCATCGGGCTCCAAGCCCCAAAAGTGGTATCAGAGGGATTGGTTGAAGTGATTGGTTGTAGAACACGGTGGCAAGTATCTGGTGGAGCAGCTTATCAAGGACTCAGATGTCATCGAAAAATGACGGTAGTATCAGCGGTGTTGCTGGAATATCGAAAGTCTTCTTGGTCGCAGGTGTCATGTGGCGTGTTTCGTTCATTCTGTGACATTCAGAGCTTGGTGGAGTTGGCGATCAAATTGGCCCAGATGGTGGAGATTACTTTGGAGTATTTTTGAATTTTAAATCAAGGTGGAGATTGTTGGGATTTTTTATTTAAAATTTAAATAATGAAGAGAGAGAAAATATTAATGGAGGGATTTTCTCAACATTAATGGAGGATTTTCCCCCAACATTAATGAAGAGTTTTTTCCAATATTTATTGGTGGAATAATGATGGAATAATGAATGTTGACCATATTAATGGAGATATGGATGGGGTTTCTATATAAGAAGATGTAGTAGCATGTTTTGGAATGTGGACTGGCAATGATGTGGCCACCAAGAGAGAGCGAGGAAGGGGTTTCTGCGTTTGCGGTAACCGGTGCGAACCGAAGATGGTGATCATGACATTGTTGGTGTGTCAGCGGCAATGATCGACGATGACGATGATGACGGTACCATGTATCGAAATTCCTCTTGGTTGCGGAGATCAATTGGCATGTCCCGATTTTGATAATCGGTGGTACAAACAAAAATGGTACGTTCATGGGTGTCATGTGTCGAGTGAAAAATACTTTGGGTGCGTTGTAAAAGGCCTTCAGGTGTTGTTAAAAATCCTTCGGGTGATGTGTTAAAATCATTTGGGTGATAAAATGCCTTTGGGTGAAATCTTCTCTCCTCTTGTGTGGTTTCTGCAATGACTACTTCCGCTATGGTGTGGGGCTCCAAGCCCCAACAGTTAGATCTTTCCTAGGTCATGCAGGATTTTATCGGTGCTTCATCAAAGATTTTAGTAATATTTCTCTTCCTATGTCACGATTACGTAAAAAGGATTCTGATTTTCTGTTTGATGATTCTTGCAGGACATCATTTTATAAGCTAAAGAAGTTTCTGACCACTCCACCTATCATACAGCCTCCACGGTGGGATATTCCTTTTGAGCTTATGTGTGATGCTTCCAACTTCACGATTGGAGATGTCTTATCTCAGAGGGTGGAGGGACGTTCAGATGTGATTACCTCTACATCGAGGAAACTAGATTCAGCCAAATAAAACTACACAACCATGGAAAATGAGTTTCTTGTTGTCATATTTTCTTTAGATAAATTCCATTCATATTTATTGGGCTCTAAAGTAGTTGTTTTTTCTGATAATGCAACTCTGAGGTACCTCTTGAAGAAGCCAGATGCAAAGCCCAGGCTAATCCAATGGATGCTCCTTCTTCAAGAATTTGATATTGAGATAAAGGACAAAAAGGGGTCAGAAAACTTGGTGGCGGACCACATTCGTAGGATTAATCACACACTAGACGATGACACCTTGGACCAGGTACCACTTCGGGACACTTTCCCCGATGATCATCTTTATTCCATATCAAGTACGCATCCTTGGTATGCAGATTTAGTTAACAACCTTGTTTCCTCTGAAATCCCTGAAAATTTAAAGAAACATGAAGTCCAAAAATTATAAAGTGAGTCTCAGTATTATGTTTGGGATGATCCATACCTCTGGCGCATGTGTAGTGATCAAGTTATTATGAGGTGTGTTCCTGATCATGTGTTGGAGTCTGTTTTACATTTTTTTCATACACTTTCTTATGGTGGACACTTTGGACCCCAACGGACATATAGGAAAGTTTTGTACTCTGAATTATATTGTCCTAGCTTATTCCATGATACCCATGTTTTTTGTAAGTCATGATCTCGTTTCCAACACACTGGGAACATTTCTAGGAGACATGAGATGCCCCAAAAACCCATACTATTCTATGAGATTTTTTATGTATGGGGAACCGATTTTATGGGTCTTTTTCCTAGTTCCTTTGGTTTTTTGTACATTTTGGTTGCTGTTGATTATGTGAGTAAATTGGTGGAGGCTAAGGCCACCGGGATTGATGATTCTCATGTTGTTTTGGACTTTGTCAAAGCGCAAATTTTTTTGCAGGTTTGGAGTACCAAAGGCCATCATCAGTGACCAAGGGAAACACTTCTGCAATCAGAATTTTGCTTCCCTCCTTTGGAAGTATGGGGTGACACACAAATCAT
This sequence comes from Viscum album, assembly GCA_963277665.1. Lineage (NCBI taxonomy): Eukaryota > Viridiplantae > Streptophyta > Magnoliopsida > Santalales > Viscaceae > Viscum > Viscum album. Next base: position 1,755,610,800 of record OY728120.1, on the reverse strand, counting down.
CGACACCATACCACCCCCAAATAAATGGTCAGGCTGAGTTTCAAATTGTGAGTTGAAATAGATTTTAGAGATAACCGTGCAGCCAAATTGGAAGGACTGGATCAAGCGCTTGGATGATGAATTGTGGGATTATAGGATAGCATACAAGATTCCCATTGGTATATCCCCACTTCAAATTGTTTTTTGTAAAGCGTGTCATCTACCCATGGAAGTTGAGCATCAGGATTATTAGGCTATAAAGAAATGCAACATGGATTTGGACCAAGCTGGAATCTAAAGGAAGCTGCAAATTCAAGAGCTTGAGGAGACTTGATTGTCTTCATATGAGAACTCAAGGCTATTTAAGGAAAAATCAAAAGCATCTCATGATAGAATGATCCAACAAAAGGAGTTTCATGTTGGAGAGAAAGTCCTTCTCTACAGTTCATTACTGAAGCTAATGCCTGGTAAGGTGTGTTCCAGATGTTTAGGTCCTTATATTGTGACTAATTTTTTTCCTTATGGTGTAGTGGAGATCACACAAGAGGATGCAGGAAGGAGATTTACAGTCAATGGGAATCTTTTGAAGAGATACATTGAGGGACTTCCTACAGATGCAGTGGATTTTATCACACCGCATGACCCCATCATCACATGAGCACAATAGGTTGTTCCTAACCCTTTAACTTTTTTATTCTTTGTCCTATTTATAATTATTCAGTTAATGTGCATATATAATCTCATGGGTTCACATTGAGGACAATGAAATATTTTAAGTGTGGTGGAGGGAACCTTTTAGTTTAGTAATTTCAATTGTATTCCTGTTAAAAAAACAAAACAAAAAAATTGTGTGTTTTTCAAATTTTGTGTGTTTATTTTTTCAAATTTCTATGTGTTTTTGAAACTTTTGAGCTGAAATGATTCTCAACAACCATTTTGAAATCCATATCAATAAGTGAAATAATTTAAACCTTAAAACTAATCTTAAATGAATGCTGAAATGACTTTGTTTCAAGTTCAAATATTTAGTAATTTCATGAAAAGTACACTGAATTTTGAATCCCATGCCACATCTCACTGTCTTTATATTTGAAATCACTTTCCTGTGAGGCTTCTGAACCATTATTTTCATATTCTTTACATTCACCTCACTTCTTTAGAGAACCAAACCATGCTTGATTTAACCATAATTTTATTTATTCCTATCAAAACATGAGTGTTTGAGGTACTTGTGTTTAAATGATTGAGGCGTTTGTTTGGTATTAAAGCCCCTATTTCAAAGAATCCTTTTTTATAATGGCGTACCTTGAACATTTAATCCTTTTGTATCTTAGAATCCATTCACATCCTATTAGGTTAGCCACATTACAAGCCAATTTTCCCTATCCAAACAACTCTTGAAGTGAAATTGCATAATCTAGTTGAGCTTATGTGTGGGGGAAGCTATCTTGTGTAGTGCTACCACATTTTGTGATACTTTGGGTGAAAAATTAAATTCTGAAGAGATGTGTTTACTGTTGTAGAAAAATATTACATTTAATGTTGTGCATTTCTGGAGCTTTCATGATAAAAGAAGTTGTTCCTTTCTAGAGCTTCTAATAAAGGGGGAAAGTTGTGCCTATCTGTAGCTTTTAAGAAAATCATGTTCGAGAAGATTGACATTTTTACTGCTGAAATGTTGAATGGTGTGCACATTCCTTTATTTTTCATGATGATGAACATGAATCAATGCTATGTCGATTGAGGAGGAGACCACATTTAAGTGAAAATTAGATTAATGCAATTTTTCTTCAAAAAGAGTCAAGCCCTCCTCATTCAGCCTCAGAAATTTTCACATCTAAATCCAACAAAACGAAAGCCATTGAACAAACCTAAAAAGTCATCATGATAATAATATGTCCTTGACTCACATCAGGTAGTGATTTAGGAATTTATCAAGCCTATGGTGACCCTTGTATGAGTTTGGATGAGAAAGACATTGCCAAAAAATTTGACATTTGTGTGATAAGAGAAAATTCAAGTGAGGTAAGTGTTTTGTGCATGTGAGAATAAATAAAGTGGAAATATATTGAATTATATAAATGAAGAACTTGAAATAATGGTTTTTTTATGATTCATGATATCTTTTGTTTCTTGGTGTGTAATTTTTTGATCTCAAGGATATGTGTTTTAAAATTGGTTTTGATTTGATATTGATGTTTACTTGATATGAGGTTTTTCCCAGGAGTGAAAAAGGGTAAGTGTGGGGGAGTTGATAAAAAACTATTTTTTTGAATATTTTATTGATAATAAATGACATAATTTCCTCACATTGTGCTAAATATTTTCATTTATGAAATATTTGGGATTAGATCATTCATTTGAAAATTTGATTAAAATTCCAGTTTTACCCTTTTAAAATGCACTGTAGTATTTGGCACTTAAATATTTTAATATGACTTATTTGAAGTTAATATTTTGTAATAGTATTAATAACTTAATTTTATACAAATTTTATTGAGGACACTAGAGATAAATAGTGAATTTGGATAGAGTAAATGGTCCATTAAGTCAATGGTGGGCTGGACTCGGAAGAATGGACATAGGTTCTGTATTTGGGACATAACGTCTTCATTCGTGCTTGGATCAGGAAAAAATTTTGAGAGGAGCAAAATTAATCATATTAATGTGAATGATCATTCTGGAAGGATAGCTGATTCATGCGTTTTGGTGGACAAATGGGCGGTGCAAGTTGGCATAAAATATTTGGCCGAGATTCTCCATTCACACTTGAAACCACTTTGAACCTAGCCTCCCCACCACTATATAAATTGGTATTTTTCTTATTTGGTGGGGTTGGGACGTGAATTATGAAGTTTAGGGAAGATTAGAATAGGTTCCACTCCAATTATTCAAGCAATTCAATAAGGGTATCTCTTGAAGTAAGGATCCCTTCGTCGAAGCCCTATTCTTCTTCCTCATGTTGTAGTGTTTGTGTTTTCATAATAAACTTCTTTGTTATTCTTTTATTTCTTCTATTTTATTATGTTTTGTTTAAATTTAATCTTATATTAATATTACTAATTGGTCTTGAATCAAGAGTAGAAACTTTTTTGGGTTCTACCCTTTCTAAACCTTTGCACAAGAAAAACGTTTCTACGATGACTACACCGCCCATGGAAGAGTAGTTCTTTTTAGTAATTGATCGACCTCTATCCTTCTTCATTAATTTATTTTGAATCAATGAGATACTTTAATTCACATATTATGATATATTAATTGAGTTTTTAATTTAAATTAAACTAATCAAGTAATTTAATAGCTAACACAAAACACACGAGGTTGGGAATTATGTAAACTGTGAGAGCGCAACCTTAACCGGTAATTCAAAACCACATGGGATTAATTTGTAGAGTTCAAACATAATCCCTAAACACAATTAGTCCTCATTTATAGAATATATATGTGCCTTAATTTTCCACTGACCATAATCTATCCTTATAACATCAATCAAAGCAGGGTGTTGCGATTACATGTTCTGAAGATAACCTAGGGTTTAATTCACTTAATCTTTGTGGTAAGGTCAATTCTCGTAGGGTTTGGGGGTTAACAAGTTAAGGGATAATAATTAAGTAGATGTTAATTTAAATTATAATGATAAATAATTTATTTAATAGGTAGAGTTAGATCGATTATTTCTTTTAAATATTGTCTAAAAACATTTTCTTGTTGTGTCATTTTAATCGAAATTCATTTTCAAACTAAAAACAAAAAAAATACAATGTTCTCCCAGAAAATTTCTTATAGATTTATAAACTATAACCAACCCCCATTCTTTCAAGTAGTGTTTTTATTCTCTTTTATTTTATTTTTAGAATACCTCTAAAATATTGTTTTAATTCACTTCCTCCTTTGAGAGACGACCTTGGTCAGCCACTATGTTGCACCTAAGTACCCCAAAATCACACTAATCATTTGAGGGTGCCCACGACAGCACTCTTCCACCCAACCACAATCATGAATCAACTTCTAAATAGGAAAAATTAAAGTTCTAATAAGTACAGATAGATACTGAACAGAAAAAGGGGAAAAACATGCGTCCAACCTGAAAGGTGCCACAACCTGGCAACAGGTAAACAAAAGTAAACAGCTGGTGAGTCTCACACCTGAAAGTCCTACTACGTCCACTGAACGCAGCCCAAGATCTTGTGTCCTCTACTCTCCTCTGTAGTCTTCATCGACCTGTTCGTCATCTTCAAGGTCACACCAAGTGTGGACAAAGCCCAAGTAGGGGTGAGTATAAGGATACTCAGTAGGATGCCTCAAAAGCTCAAGGGAGAAACAAAGGAGGTACCAAAATGGTGAATAGAAGACAGAACAAGGAATAGTGAAAGATTACAATAAATAGAGTGCAGCTCAACCCAACAGATGAAAGGGAGTAGACTCGTCCAACCAAGAGGAACTAGACATTGAAAGCACGTGGCATACCCCGCATGTCTTCGCCCCTCCTAGAAGGAGAGTAACTAAACCCAAGGAGTGGGAACAAAAGTAGGGTGTATATATATATGTGTGCTCAATAAGAAACCTGAACGAGTGCATAAGGGGATCTCCATCTCTATTCTCAGCCCAAGATAATTCACCCACAGTTCTAAGGGTAGACATCACTGATGCCCAACAGTCCCGCACACCAGAGCTTCCTCATCGCTAAACCTTACCACCAAAAAGTGCCACTCTAGTAACCACATAGAAAAACCGTTGACTAGCCTCATCAAAAGGGGATGAGTCTGGAAGAAGTAATTGAGTAACCCACTGCCTAGCCCCACTGGAGGGTAAACCCTAAAAGGTCATCGGGTGACCCTCTACCCATCCCTAATGGAGGGTAAACCCTAAAGTAAATGGGTAAACCACTGTTCGGCCCACCTAGAGGGTAAAACCTAAAGTCAACAGGTAACCCACTATTCGGCCCACCTAGAGGGTAAACCCTAAATTCAACGGGTAACCCACTGCCCGGCCCACCCGGAGGGTAAACCCTAAAGTCAACGGGTAAACCACTGCCCAGCCCACCTAGAGGGTAAACCCTAAAGTCAATGGGTGACCCACTACCCAACCCCACTGGAGGGTAAACCCTGATACGAGTCTGATGACTCCGCGCTACCCGCACCATCACTGGGTGTCTCTAACATTGTGATCATGCATTGGGTCGGAGTGCATCAAAGAAACCTCCAACCAAAGTCCTTTCATGTTTCCACATTTAATGAGATCTCAGAAGAGGCTCATCATTCCCAAACATATTACACCGTTGTAATCCTCGCGGAAAAACACGCGAAATAGACTACTTACTCACTGGAAACAGAATCCCAACGAAAAAGTTACTCAACACTACTTTACGCCCATACGACGTCTCATGGGGCCCACACCTCAGTCCCAAAAAAGGTCTGGCGAACTATGCTATCACAATGCTCTTGGAAAAACATTCCAAAACGACTACTCATTCACCCCGAACGGACATCTGATGAAAAAGTCACAAAACGCTACTCACAACATAAAAGACGGCCCATGTGGCCCACAAATAAACTCCAACTTCAATGCCTAAAACCACCCTAGATCACTTCGTCTTGACTCCAGGGTCACAACTTCACTGACAGCGCCTTAAATAGACTCTGGATGTGTACACGCCATCCGGAGGAAGAATCCCGGTGAGGTACTTAACGAGCGTGATGTGCCACCGAGCCCCCATATCAGGAATTAAAATTTTCCGAGACCATCTCCACAACTTCTTCTCAAGCTGAGGATTGCACTGCCACAGACGGCACACAAAACGGACACCCTTAGTGGAAGTTATGGGTGTCTGAAATCAGGGGACGAACCCCCTTGGGCTGGACTCGCCCGGTCCGGCCGGCCCATGCCAGACGGCCCGGCCCACGGATCAGCCGCGTGGCCCGGCTGTGGACCCGCGGTCCACTGCAATGACTGGCCCTCGTGGCCGGTTGTTGGTCCGCATGGAGACCCGCTGAAGGAGGGTCTCGGTTCCCTCACGGGGTTGCGCGTCGCAACCCCCGGTCCACCCTCGCCGACGAACTCACCCGCTGCTTGGAGCATGTCGTGTCGCGCGAAGCATCCACCGCTGAGGAGCCTGCCACTGTGGTTCCATCTCGGAATTCACTGCCACCGCTGGAAGCCCACTGGACAGCCACGCCGACCACTGGACCGCCCCTGGAACCACCGGAAAAAGGAGAAAACGGATGGAAAACTTCCCGGGGTCACCCCAGACACCCCGAGACTCAAAAATTTGATCAGAAAGGATCATTGGGAAGATAAAATCGAGACCTATTCAACTATGGTCTTCACTTGATGATCAGACATAGTTTCAATGCAAATAATTTCATTTTAAGGGGTTGCAGGAATTAAAATTGAAAATGCACGAGCCTACCTCGTTGGGCATAGCCTGACGCTTCACCAACGATCCGCCAGAGCCACCACTCGCCTTGGAGAGGGAGATGGAGGCTTGAAGAAGGTTCTCCCTTGTTGGGAAAAACTTATGTCAAGGGGAAGAACAATGGGGAATAGGGTGGTCGGTGGTGTGTTTAAATAGAAAACACTTAAACCCCCCACCCATAGGCCCCGTACCTGAACTTTTAGCGGGGTCCGCCCCTAGGGTAAAATCCACGTTCTGAGCGCAACAGTGGTCTCGAAATTCTAATCCGAGCCTCCATTCATAAGTTACAGAGTACATGCCCGGGGCCTCCAAATTATGAAAATGCCCCTCGTGGCGTTTTCCACAGAAGGGCCACGCCCGTGAAAGTTACACCCCTCCTAAGGTAAACGACACATTCCAGACTCAACGGTGCCCTTTGTTTTCCCATCTGAGCAACCTTTTAGGAGTTATTCTGTTTATTTGGTGTGTCCAGTGTGAACGCACTTAAAATTTAATTCCGGCCGCACCGAGGCTCGGAATCACACGTCATCTGAACTCCCTGCTCTGGAATAACATTAAGAAAATTTCAAAGTCTTACAGGCTCAAAACCTGGGTTCTTACAGTATAGACACATGACATTCCATAAATATATGTGGTATGTATCATTGGAAAATTTTGTAAAGTACATGGTGTGTATGAAGGCCATTACAGATCATGTAGTTATAGAATTTATGAAGTATTTAAAATGCCACATGTTGACTCACAAGACTTACCAAAAATAACTTTTCATGTACCTTGTATGGGTTGACATGTATTACACATATTGTACATTCCAACTACCAATCATGTTGTCTATGTCTTTCAATGTCACTTGGATAGCAGTCGATACACAGATTGTAATTATACCATGTACTAAACACATGACACACTATGATTTACATGACGTATTTAATAATGTGGGGATACAAAACATATACACCATCTATACCTCATGTAGTCCATGTCAAACTGTGAGTCACGTTGGTGGTAAATATGTGACATGTAATGATGTTGTGTACCAAGTCATACATCTATCTGATATTTACATGAATCTCTCCTTGTGTGAATTGAACATGGGTACACAACATGTAATTTACCATTACACAATTTATAATTGTGTCTTGCATCCAGTAACCATGGAAACTTTGGATGGGATCTTAGGGTTTACTTTGTGCATTTTTTTATTTTTTCTTGGCCATACAAACTTGGATGAACATGTTATCTCAAATGTTTGATTAAGAATAAAAATATGAATATGAAAACTAATAAACAAACACATGAAATTTATTAAATAAATTATAAATAATTCGAAATTTTAATGTGACAGCTTTGATACTACTTGATGGTTCTAGGGAATAGTGGTAGTGTTGAATGAGTTCCAGATTTAAATTTTTAGTCAATATCATTGAATAAAATCCAAATACATGATGAAGACACTCTACAATCTTCTTCAGAGGATATTTCATGGTTAATTTATTATTTATTTAATATAATAATTACCTCAAACACGAGTATTCTCATAATAATTTTTATTGCTACTGACATCAGGTTGTCATTGTGGTGGAGAATCTAAGAAAGGAATCCTCTAGATATATCCACACAAGTTCCAGGAATCTCTGAGTAGATTTTTTAGTATTCTGACTGCTAAAACAATGGAACCAAGTGCTTCACATCATTCATTATTGATCGCAAAAAGGGTTTATCTTGTTCTCTCTTGGTGCTTGAAAGAGAGAATGGGAGGATGAATCTCTCTAGGCCTCTAAAGAATTCTATAGAGTATTTTATTATGCACAATAAGTGTCACCCTCTTTTGAATGATATAATTTTAAATTTATACATAGGGTTAAAATAATTGATAATTTCAAAACAAACCTTTATCAATTAATTTATTCTAATTAATCCCAATTTCAAATATTAATAAATTTATTATTATTTTCATGTTATGTTCTAATTTAAATACTGTTTCTTAAATAAACAAATCAATGTTTATTTAAATAATATGAAGTAAAATATATCATTTCCATCGGGCTATTAACTTGACCCATTAATCCTCCATGAAATTCATTGAACCTTGAATAATAAAATATTTATTAAAATAAATATTAGTCATTAAATAAATAGATAAATAAAATATTCACTAAACTCATGAATAAATATTTATTTTAATATCCATGTTACTAAATAATATTTATATTAATCTATTCACTAAACATATGAATAAATAAATATTTATTTATTACCATGAAAATAAATAAACAAGAGATAAAATTCAACTCACATATTCTAAACTCAAATATCTCATGATTGACTTTATGCAATTATCATTAATTGAGTAATTATTATTTCCCAAACCAAAAGAATATTTATTCTAAATATTAAATTCAATAGAATTTAATGAGATTATTGGTATGCTTAGTGTGTGATACTCTAGGTCCCCTTCTCAATGGAATTAAGTGAACTTAAAAAGTCCAAGATTGGTATCTAGTAACATGTAAAGGAATCCATAGAGAAATAAGTTAATTCAAAAATTATAATAATCTTACTATGAATAATACTATGCAATATAATCCCTTTTTCTACCAATATCACATCAATAAGGGTTCATAATTATGCCGTCACCTTATATGATCAGCTCATCTTTATATTACTTTCCAAAATACACTCATCTATAAACTAACATGGACATGGAGTTTGTTAGATAGTTACATCTCAATCAAAGGATTAGATATGTCTTCTTTCATTAACTTAAAAGGGAAAAATCATTTCTTTCTTACTTAATTAGTGACATATTACTTATAATTCACATAACATATGTTACCTTACTACAATAATATATCATGGTTTTCATACATACATAAAATTATATGATTCATGATATACATTAATAGTAATATCAAGTATCAGGATCAATACACACATTCTTAGATAAGAATATCATTTGATGTATAAACATATGGAATTACTATTGGTGAGTATTCCCTAATGACCAAATTTCTTGGAGATCACTAAGTGAAAACTTCATGAGAAGAAGTTTAAATGTCTTATAAGTCTCCAAAACTTGATATTCAAACATCATCTGTGACCCATCATACATATGTTATCTAGAATATAGGGTATTTATTTAAGAATATTGTCATAATATCTCTAGATTCTCATTATAGAAGGGAACTAAAATAACCTTTCAATTTCAAAAATACTCTATAGAAATTATCACATTAATTTTATAGAGAATAATAATCATTATATGATAATATATTTATTTATATTATAGTAATTTAAAGTAAAAATTTAGTTGGTTTTAAGGCACCAACTCCAATAAAAATAACTTAGATATTATTGCTTCTTTGGTATACTCCTCAATTATACAACTAATAATTATCCCACAAGTCGTATTGTACCCATTTCCTTATGATTATTTTTTTTTGAAACCAAATCTTTTATAAAATTTTCATATATGGGAATTGTATCTAATGATTCTGAAAAGTGCATGTTAATATGAAGTTTCTTTAAATTTTCTATAAATTAATCTCTTTGATCCTCAATTTTCTCTTTATTTTTACTTTATATGAATAATGGTGGTGTATTATAAGGTGTAGGAGCTTATTCCCTAACAACCTTCTCAACTTAATTTGTCTTCTCCTTTCACTTTTACTATTTATTTATCTCTTTTTCTACTTGATTACCATGTTATCTTATCCTTGTTTCATGGTTTTCCTCAATGATTTTTATACTTATTGAGGTGATCACCCACAAATATCCAAATGGGTTGATCTCTATAAAACACAAAATTACACCTATTGTCCTATATTTGAGCTGTTTTGATAGTTTTATAACATGAAATTCCACATTTCTCATGGAATCCCTTTGATCTTTATAATCTAACTTCAACTCATTAATGGTATCCCTGATGGTTTTCCTAAATGTTACCAAGGTTTCCAATGATGAAATTATTTGTCTTTGAAGTTAATTACCTTATTGTTGTTGATGAAACCTCAATGATCCTCCTCTTGGTTATAATCCTCGATTTTCTGGATGCCTTCATTCTTAAAAGTTATTTTGACAATAAAAATAAAAAAATTGAATCTTTAGTGTACATAACTTGTCTTTGTTTCATGGATGGCATAACCATAGAAATTATTATTAAGACATCATTTCTTACTCCATTGGTGTTCACCATATAACCTCATAGTGGTTTTAATGTATCCCCAACTTGACATAGAAAATAAATTCTATAAATTTCATCCAAAAAGTTAAAACACTCTTCCAAACACTACTTCATCGGTGATCCTCCCACAACAGTATCTACAACCAACATTTAAACTTAATAAAAACAGTTATAAAATGTTTTTGTTATCAACCATGTCTTTTGAACCAAATAGGGGGATTTATTAACAAATTTTAAATCTATTTGATGTAGCATAAAGTGACTCGGTGTAACATCACAACCCGAGAGCCACTTAAATGGTGCCCCGAGTTGGTGGGTCACATGGTCTCAACAGAACCTCCTCATACGCTAGAGGTTTCCAACTAGTAGCAAGGGTACAAGGTGTTATATTAGGGTGAATATATCCTCATATCATATTGGCAGAGTGGATATAATAAATAAATAAATAAACAATATCGGAAGCATAAATAAGCATATGAAATAGTGAAAATAATAAAATAATAAACTACAAAAGCGTAAATAACTAAGCAACTAAAATAATAATAATAATCCAATAGGCTGAGTCATGTACAATGATAATTTCATGGAATACAGATATAAAAAATTGAAATAGGTAATATAGGAGAAAATCATATAAACATGCTATACAACTATACAAAAAGACAAAAGAAGGCTCCACTAGAAAAGATGATGCTTGGTCCTCTTCTCCCATGCTCCAAGCTATAATTAAAGTTGATTAAACATCTATAGTAGGTCACTTTCCCATATCAATACCTATAGGCATGAAGTATACTCGATTACTAAAGGAAGACCGAGTAGGGTGTGAGATAAACTTAGTAGGCCCTACCAATGGTGTCTATAAATAATTCAGCCATTGTTCATAGCATAACAATGTGTAGGTATAATGAATAATAAAAATGATGAATAATAAATACCAGCTGGGTCAGGATCCTACAAGACACCTGGCTGGCTCTAACTACATTGGCATAATCCAGTAGAAGAGTCTTATCAGTAACCATATATATATATATTAATAATATATATTTATATATATAATATATCCTATACACGTATATGAACACTATACATGAAGATGTTTAGTGTCATATACATGGATACTAGGTTCCAGTTGGACCTGGGGTGTAACTAAAGTGTACATAACTATTCTAATGATAGATAGGATCTATAAAGAGGGTAAAATCCCTAAATATCAAAGGAGTGTGAGATATATTTCTTATCACTTGAGATAGTTGGGGTGAGAGATCATTCCCAACACTAAAAGTAAGGGAACATGGAGCATCATGACCATCATCCAGAAAAAATTATAACACTGTGAGATGTCATTCCCAACACCCGATGTAAGGGAGTGTGAAACATCATTCCCAACAAGTCCCTTAACTATTGTTCACTAACCAATAGTAATGGAATAATCATAATAATAATAATAACCATGAGGGGTCACATATAATGCATTTATATCCACATAGCATAAATATACAAAGGTGAGAAATTCATATATTTCAAGTTGATAATTATAAAAATGTGGTGTATAATTTCCAACCATTTCCATTTAATTTAAACGAGCCATTTAATTCTTCAAGGTAAGGTAATTTAATTCTATGATCAGTCCAAACACATAGAAGGTATTTTGGTCAACAAGACAATTATATAAAAGAGGGGAATTTATTTAGAACACCCAAAGGGGTGTAATTTAATGAGTTTGGAATCCTTTAATCACATAGTAAGGGTCCACGAGAATATAACAACGTGATTGAATTTATTTAGAAGGGAAAAACACATTTCAAATAAACATGTGGTAATGGCCAGCATGTGGTGCATTGAAGAAGCTTTGAAAACATTGCAACATTTCAAGAAAACAACTATACAACTTACCTTAGGGTCTTAGATGACTACTCTTCCAATATCAGCTTCATGTTTCAATTATAATGGTAGAAAAAAGAAAAATGGTCTAACTTACTAAAAATAGGGTGAATGATCTTGCACCAAAATATTTCAAGCGATTGGAAGAGGAACTAAGATGGGAATCAGGTGGATTATATATCTTACTGATTTAGATCCAATATGACTGATGGAATTATATTTGGAGTTTGGATGAGTGAATGGCATCAAAGCCTATCCCGGGAGGAGAAGAGAGATCTCTTAGGAGATAAATGGAGGTATTTTCTCCAATATAGAGTAAATAATAGGGGGTGAGGTTTTAAATTTAATTGGGGGAAAAGGTAAAATCACATGAAAAAATGGGGTTTCATGTTTTGGACACACTATTGGCCAAATCATGGGAAAATTTTCATGCCTCAACTGTCTAAGGAGGGACCCCGTATGACTAGATGTACGGTTTGGCTAACCGTGCACTAGCTGTGTGGTAAGCCTCTATCATTGAAGTCCAAAATCTTGCATGGGTGTGAACCTCAACTTTCATGGTTTTAGACAACCATATTTATCCCTAATCCCCTCTGAAATTCCCTACATGGTTAGTGGAAACCATGCAGACTAGATACACTATTTCTACTAATCATGCTTCCTAGTATATTTCTCTAGATTTTAGGGGTCCAGGTTTCGAACAATCCCCAAACACTCTTGTGATCTATATGACTTGATTGTGTACCTTTACTTGGTCCAAATGAAGGAATTTAAGCTAAAAAATTATTTTTACCTTCATGAAAAAGTTGGGTTGTTAAAATCTTACCTCTTTAAAGAAACGCATCCCCGAGTTGGCCTTCAGAGGGTAAAGAGGGGTCCTTTGAGAAAATCTCCAGCTGTTGGGCTTGTATAATATCTTCCTGCTCCCAGATTTCATACTTTACTCAATCATGATTCAATATCATCCGTACTAAAGGAACTAACCTACCTCAAAGTCCCTTCATGCTCTGACCAACAATACGCATTGGAAACTCCTCATAGGATGCATTTACTTCTAAATTAACCTCATCAATTTGTATAATGTACAATGAGTCTAAATAGTATTATTGAAGATGAGATATATGAAATAAATCATGCATATACTGGTATCTATGAGTAAGTGCCATATGGTAAGCCACTGGTCTGATTCATTCCAAAACATCAAAAGGTTCAATGAATTGAGGAAAAAGATTACCCTACCTCTGAATATATCAATGTTCCAACTTGGGTGAGACTCACAATAAAACTCGGTCCTCGGCCTCAAACTCAAGAGTTCATTAATGGTGATTGAAATATTACTACTATATAGACTGACCTATCAACATGGGATTTATGATCAACTAGGCCGTATCTGTAGTATCCAGGACAAGACGCGGTCCAAGTAAAGTTACCTCCCCTTCCTCTAATAGACAGAGAGGTGATTGGAAAGACCGACCATATAAGTATTCATAAGGATCCATCTGAATAGTATCCTGAAATCTATTATTATAATAGAACTCAAAAAGCAATATGTGTTTCTCCCAAGAACCCCTGAAGTCAAGGACACATGCATGGGGCATGTCCTTTAGAACCTAAATTGTGTATCTGTTTGTTTATCGGTTTAAGGGTGATAGGTTGTTCTCAGAAACACCTATATACCCAAGACCTTATGCAACCCCTTCCAGAACTGATATTCTAAGTAAGTGTCCCTTTCAGATACCATAGAACATGGAGCTCCATGAATATGTATAGCCTCATTAATGTATATACCCTATCTCATCTACCGATAAGGTCTCTCGAACAGGTAAAAAGTGTGAGACCTTCATCAACCATTAAATTATGATCCAAAATGTATCATTTACTTGAGTAAATCTAGGTAATCTAGATATAAATTCCATGGAAACATCATCACATTTCCACTCAGGAATGGAAAATGACTGTAAAAGTCTTATTGGCCACTGATGTTCCACCTTCTCCTACTAATAGGTGGAACACCAAGTGATAAATATAGTTATCTCACATATCATACTAGGCCACCAATATTGGAAACCTAAGTCTCGATAAATATTGGTGACACCATGATGTACCACCTAAACTAGGGTATGAAATTCCCACATCATCTCCTCTTTGATGTATACAAGGACCTAGACACACCCACAATAGTGTAAGGTCTCATCCTCATACATGAACAAAAAAAAAGATGAATCTTCATCTAAGATACTTTCCCTTAGGACTAGTCCTTTGATATTGGGAATTTTACTCATTCTCACCCATTAAAGAATTTTATTGGTCATTGATAGGGATGAGAGGATAGTATGACCATGATACTCTTGGACCTCAACATGCATTTCCAAAAGCAAGGCCCTGAGATTCCACTCACCAATGGCCTCCTGAACTCCTTATGTTTGAGCCTTTCAGCACAGAGCATCAGCTACAACATTGTCTTTATCAGGCATATAGGTAATATCAAAATCAGAGGATTTAAGGTATTCAAGACATATGTGCTGCCTAATATTCAGATCATTGTATTTAAAGATGCACTGGAGGTTCTTGTGATCCGTGAATATCATGACCCGTCCCAAAGGGGCCCGTGATGTGAATACCCTAAGCCCGCCTCTAATAGATCATAGGTTAGTGACTAGCACCAAGTAATCATATCCCACAAATGGGAGGCATTATCTTAAAATACCTATACACATGCACACATATCCAAACCATAAATTCTAAAATGTAAAAAAACTGAAATAATGCATCCATACATCTAATATCCCACAAAAGAGTATGAAAATAAAAGTATTAGAAAGGAAACATGGCGAAATACAATCCCACCACAAAGAGTATGTAATACAAGTCCAACCAAAAAAGTAAAGGTATTGGGAATATTTTCTGAAAGCCACAGGAACACACCTCAGTCTGTTCAGTCTCACTAAGCACCGCCTCATCTTGGTCCGCCTAGGACTCCATCAAAAGGTTGATCCTCTACACAAGACACAACATGTGTGGGAAAAGATCATGTAGGGGTGAGTATAACAATACTCAGTATGACACCCTGAAACCACAAATAAATACATCAAAGGAAAGTATAGTTATCTTTATATAGGTATATAAGAATATCCAGATATACTCATGAGAGACACCACACCATCAAGCGGTCACAACCAACTACCAGCCACAAGATTCCTCTTGAAGCATGATCGTTTGGGGATAACTCACTCTTAGAGCCATGATATCATCGGAGATGCTCCAAGAAGAGTTATATCTCATTTGGGCCCCACCCAAAGAGAAAACATTGGTCAAGGAATAGTATGATACACATAGTGGGGGTCACTCCCATAACTAATTGGGGGACACCATGGATCGTGCCCAAAACCTTTGGGGGATACCACATACCCGATCTAGAACAACCCACTGTATAGGGTATCATGCCCAGAATCACTGGGGGATGCCACAGACCCTACCAAGGAAGCTCACTATATGGGGGATTAGTGCCCTGTTTATGGAGGTTCTGAGAGTCCAAAAAATCCAATAGGGGTGATAGAGGATTGCACTCCAATATTGGGGAGGTATACCATACTCTATTTGTAACTCATCCTCTAGAAGGGATTAAAATCTAGTGATGTCGATGTAATTTCATAATAAACTCTCAAGGAAAGGACCAATGGAACAATCTCAACCTCTAATAATTTAAACTAAAAATCACCACTTATCTTAAAATGATCGTCTCAATGTTAGAATCTCAACTACAAAGATGGATCGTCGATTGGATACTCTGTTTAGGAGATATTCTTGATTGAGTGAAACTTCCTGCAAGCCTACAGGGGGCCTATGGACCTACCTCTTTGGTAGGTCCACCTACCACTATGATCGAACACCACAATCAGTTGACTTACCATGTAGCTTGGCCACGCAGTAGTTACACCCATGGTCCACCATCACGGTTGGTGCACCCATGTCATCTCGAGCAGTCATGGCCCCACGTTAAAAATTTGTAGTTGACAGTAATTGGGCTCTACCTTGGTTCCCCTAGATCCAACCTAGGTCTAACCTGACCCACCGACCTGACCTGACCATTCAACCTGACTCGGCCCATCTGCCTGACCCGGAACGCTCCACATTTTCCGTTATGTCCATCATCGCCATCGTCGTATCTACCTCCATTGCTGCATCCTTTCATTTATCACTTCCCCCACATGGTCCACCTCTTCACACCACCATAATCTTCTGGTATCTACTCCTGCATTGGTGGTCCCTTCCATAGACCACTATGCCTCCTCTGATGCTTGAAAAATAAAATGGTTGTATATCTTAGCTCCTTGGGTCTCAATCTACATAGATCCATATTTGTTTGTCGATTCGCCTTCAATATGAGGGTCTGATCATGTTCAGAAGCACCCAGAAATGTCGATATGGGAGCCTCAGGGTTCTAACAATGAATAATGTGAATAAGTGCGGGATAAAAGAACAAAGAGCAACCCTATGGAATGAACATCGATCGTTGATCATGTCTGTCTCAATTCATTTCTGTTAGAATGATAAACGAAGAGGGATAAATCAACAAACCAATAATAAATCCATTAATTTGAAATCTACCAAAAATGATTTTATAAATTCTTGATCATTGAATTGATCTTCATTTTTTTGACATTAAGAATGGGATGGAAATCACAAGAAAAATCATCCTACCTTTATTTCGATCAGTCGTTGACGAAGAATGATGGATGTGTCGTCGTCGATCCTCGATCTATCACCATTCACCTGAGATAATTCTCCAAAGTTCTCTCTATAAGTCCTCTAGAATATCTAGGGTTATACAGATAACCCTAATATTTCTACATAATTGTCTTTTTAAATACAAAACAGTCATTGCATCATCGAAACTCATAAAAATAATTTTATGAAATTATTTTATTTGTTTGAATGCCCATGAAAAAATTTCTTTAATGATCCATGCTCACTAAATTTAGGTCTCAAATATGGAAAATCCTCTATTTTTAACTCATTGGTGCCCTCATATTTCTTATATGGGCATCCATTTAATAATTATTCCACTCTTTTAGTAAAATTGTGTGTGCGTTCTATTAAATATTTTAATATTTTTAAAACATTTATTCAAGGAACATCGGGCCTTATAATCACATGATGTCTCAATTACTAGTATCAAAATAAATTCATATAATATCCAAAGATAATACACAAAAAAATCTGATACATTACAATATACCCACCTTGGGGCTTTATGTCCCCAAAAATCCAAAATAAGGGCTACTCAAATAGATGAGGGTATTAAGCATGAATCTGAGCCTCCCGCTCCCATGTGCTCTCCTAGATAACTCAAATTCTGAAATGTAAAACAAATGAAATAATTAATGTATACATATATGATCTTACAATAAATTACTATAGTAAAAGTACTGGAAAGTTAACAGGGTGAAATACAATCGCACTACAAAGATTCTGCAACACAAGTCCAACATAAAAGTAAATGTATTGGGACTACTGTCTGAAATTCATAAGAACACACCTCATCCTATCTGTTATCACTAATAACTAAATGTTCCTATTCTTCCTAGGACTCCTTCAAATGATCAATCATCTTCAAAAGACATGACACATGTAGTAAAATTATGTGCAGGGGTGAGTATAACAATACTCAGTAGGACACCCTAAAACCAAAAAGAAATACATCAAAGGAAAGTACAATCAGATATATATATATATAGGTATATATCTATAGCACATATAACAAGAATATCTAGATATACTCAAGAGAGACACCATGTCGTCAGGTGGTCACAACCAACTATTAGCCACAAGATTCCACTCAAAGTGTTCTCGTTACGGGAGAACTCACTCCTTGAGAAATAATATCATCAAAGACACTCCATGAAGAGGTATATCTCATTTGGGACCCACCCAAATAGAACAAATTGTTCAAAGAATAATATGATATACAAAGGTTTTCATGCCCAGAACTGATTGGGGGACACCACAATTTGCACCAAGAACTACTAGGGGATACCACATACCCAATCTAGATCAACCCACTACATTGGGGATTGTGCCTAGAATCACTAGGGGATGAAAAGGACCCAACTAATACGGACCTCTGGATGGAGGATCATCACCTTGATCAAGGGGTTACATGATTCCAAAAACTCCATTAGGGGTGATAGAGGATCACACTCTAGTCTTAGAGAGGGATACCATACTCTATCTGAGACTTGGCCTCTAGAGGGGAATACAGTCCAGTGATGTTGATGTAATGTCATACTAACCCCATTTGAAAAGGACCAAAGGAACAATCTCAACCTATACTTTTCCAAACTAAAAACTCACCACATGTTTCAAAAAGACTGTCTCAACGTTAGGGTCACAACACTAAATACATCTCATCAATTAGATGCTTCATTTAAGAGATAAGCTTGATTGAGTGAAACTGTCTGCATGCCTATTGGGGGCTTGTGGACCTACTACCGCAGTAGATCCACCTAATTCCATGTTCAGTCACGCAGTCACTACACCTGAATTCGATCGTCGTGGTTAGTGCTCCTGTGGTGGCTCAAGCTATTGTGGCCTCACAGTCGACCGTTGCAGTCGACCTCCACTAAGCTTTACCCTAGTTTACCTAGATCTGACCCGGGTCTGGACTAGCCCACCAGCCTGACTCAACCCTTGGACCCAACTTGGACCATCCTCTTGACCTGGCCCACAAGCCCAACCCACTCCACATCTACAACCACATCTATCACCACCACTGTCATGTCCCGCCTATCACAGCTGCCCACATGTGATCCACCACCACACGTCTTTCGTCGTTGCCGCACCGGTGGTCCCTTCTACAAACCATCACACCTCCTCCAACACTCGAAAAATCAAATGGTCTCAGATTCAAGCTCCTCGGGTCCTGATCTAAACAGATCTATCCTTGTTTGTCGATTCACCTCAAATATTTGGTTCTGGTCATGTTTAGAACCACCAAAAAATGTCTAAATGAGAATTGTGGGGTTCCAATAGTGAAGAACATGAAGAACGAGGGGGAGAAAAGAACAAAGAGAAACCTTGAGGAACAAATCTCTACCATTGTTCATGTTTTCCTCGATTCATTTCCATTAGAATGACAAACAAAGAGGGATAAATCAATGAACCGACAATAAATCCATCAATTTGAAATCTACGGACGATTCGTATATCGATTATTGTTCATCGAATTGATCCAAATTCATCCAGGATTACGAATGAGATGGAAACAACAAGAAAAATCATCCTACCTTGATTTGGATTGGTTATTGACAAAGAGCGATCATTGCGTCGTTGTCGATCCTCGATTTGTTGACGTTCTCCTGAGAGGATTCTCCCAATTTCTCTCTAACGGTACTCAAAAGTCTACAGGGTTATGCAAATAACCTTGGGATTTCTGTATAATTGTATTTTTGAAGAAAAAATAGTCATTTCATCATCAAAACGCATAAAAATATTTTTATGAAATTATTTTATTTGTTTTAACGCCCAAGGTAACTTTTTCACAAATTGCCCATGCTGACTAAAGTTAGGTCACGCCTAGGATAAATCCATTGTTCTGAACTCAACGGTGCCCTTGGATTTCCAATACGGGAAACATTTTAAGATTTATTCCAATTTTTTAGGAAAACCATTCACATGTGATTTTAAATATTTTAATATTTTTCAAACAATTATTCCCGTCACACTGGGCCTCAGAATCGCACATCATCTCAACACCTAGTCTTAAAATCAATCCATATAATATCCAAAAATAATACATTGAAAATACAATATGTTAAATTGAACACCAAAAAATACTCCCCAACTAATTTATGTCTCCATAAGTGTAAATCATGGACTATAGCAGCTAGCTCAAGGTTGTGTGTCCTGTAATTCTGCTTGTGAGGCCTCAAATGACAAGACCTGTATGATATGACTCGCTCATCCTGCATCTGAATATCTCCCAACCTGATACCTGATATGTTGTAGTAAAAAATATAGATTCTTCTTGGCTCCTACATAATTAAGATCGGTGCTGAAGTCAATCTACCCTTTAACTCCTGAAAGTACTCTTCACAAGCTTATGTCTATATGAATTTCACACCCTTCTTAGTTAATCTCATAAGAGGGACTACTGGGTGTGATAAATACAGGATGAATTTTTTGTAATACCAGGCTAGCCCCAAGAAACATTGTATATCAAAGAAATTATTGGGTCGCTCCCAGAAAACTATAGCTCTCACCTTCTCTAGGTCTACTAATACTCCTAACTCTGAGATGAGATGACCTTGTAATCGATCCTTGTTTATCCAAAAGTGTCATTAGCTGATATTTGCATAAATATGATGCTCTCTAAATGTATTCATGACTATATCAAGATGTTTTTAATGGTCATGTAAATAATGATAATACATTAATATGTCAACCAAAAAGACTACCATGAATGAATCTAGATACTTGTGGAAAAACTGATTCCTCAGAGCCATAAATACATATGATGGATTCGTTAGACTAAAAAGCATTACTAGGTGATCATAAAGACCATACCTTCTCCAGAAAGTTGTGTGAGGTATTTATGATGACCTAACATGTACCTGAAGATAAACTAACCTCAAATAAATCGTTAAGAACACCCTCGATCCTCAGAGTTGATCAAAGTGGACTTCTATTTATGTTATTGGATACTGTTTCTTTACTATAAGTAGGTTAAAATATCACTAATCTATGCAAAGCCTGAGGGTATCATCTGACTTCTTGGAAAAATGACTATTAATCCCCAAGGAGAAGTTCTTGGTCAGAAAAATCCTTTATCCTCCAAGTATTCCAACAATTTTTTGAGCTCCATAATCTCCATATGTGTGATCCTATAAGTAGGAATGTACACTGGTTCCACTCCTAGAACTATATCAATAATTAATTCTACCTCTCTCACTGGAGGTAGTATAGAAAAGTATTTGGGAAAAAATTCCTTGAAAATATCTACTATTGGAGGTAAAACAGTAGGTTATATTCCCTAATCATCCAAGAAAATACTAGTGATATGGTCTATCACCCTACCTAGCCCCTGATGTTCAGGTTAAGATCAAAATGCTCTAATATCCCATTCTCCCATGTGGATATGTCAACCACCCTCTCATAATGTAAACATCACCCTCCAGAGATAATAGTCAATATGGTATTGATAAGGAATTAGCCAATCCATCCCGATAATCACATCGAACCCTATCAAATTACTACAAAACCCGCCTATAACAGTGTTGTCATTTATCAGCGCTCGAAAAAATTATTGATAAAGTTCATATTTATCAATGATAAAAAAACATACAGATAAATTTCACCCTTTATCAACATTTTTTATTTAGCGCTGACAAAATTTATCCTTTATCAGCACTTTATTTTAGCATTGATAAAGGAAACCTATATCAGCACTTCATTTGTAGTGCTGATAAAAGGTTTCCTTTATCAGTGCATTTTTAGTGCTGATAAAAATTTCCCTTCATTGGCACTTTTTTAGCACTGATAATGGTCCAGAATAAAATGAAAAATTAAATAAATAAAAATATAATGAGTAAATTAAGAAAAATACCACACATTTTATTAATTAAATAATTATTGATAAAAAATAATAAATTTAATAAACATATATATAGATTATAAATATTCTTAAATAGTATATATTAAATATAAATATATAAAATGAATAAGTATAATATATATAAAATGTTAATTAAAAAAATATTAATGTATTATTCATTTTTAATGTTGTTTGATTTTTCAATTTAACCTATATCAAATGTCATGTGTTGCATTTATTTCATAGACACACACAAACACACACACACACACACACACACACACACACATTTATATATATGTTAATGCATTTATATACACAACGCACACACAAATATATCTACGCAATATATAGAAACACATACACCAAATATTTATGTAATTTATTCAAATTTTAGAATATTTTAGAATTTCATTATAACATGATACATTTAATATATATTATGTTTTTAATCCGTAAATTTTTTTTATTTGTTTTTAATACTATAGTTAGGGTATTCATTTTTATTGTTTTTTATTTTTAATTTTACTTTTCAATTTGATCATTTTTTATCATTCATTTATATATACTTATTTATTATGTTTTAGTATTTTCAATATGTATTCATCCACTTAAATATATATATATATATCCATATTTTTTTAATAACTCATATTTAATTAAAAAAAACTTTTACATTTTTTCAATATTTTGAAAGTGTACTCATTTTGAATTATTCAATTTCACGCATTTTTAAAATGCATGTATTTAGGATTATATTTCCATTCATAATGTTAAAAATATATTTCTAAATAAATATTTAGAAATAAATAATAAATGTATATTTACTATATTAATAATTATTATTTTTTATATAGGAATTTATATAATTATAAATAATTATATATATATTTAAATAAGTATAAAATTATAATAAAGTTATTTAAATAATTATAATTACAAAAAAACTAACAGTGATTTTTTAGCATTGATAAAGATCAATCTTTATCATCGCAATTTAATCACTGTTAAAAGATATCTTTATCAGTTCTAAAATGATACTGTTGATAAATATGTCTTTTATCAGTGTTTTTTAGCACTAATAAAGATTGAGATTAATCAATGCTAAAAAAGAACTGATAAAAGGGTTCTATGTCATTGCTTTTTTGAAAGCACTGTTAAAAGTGACACTAAACTATTTAAAAAAAAATTGGACCATGACTTAGTCACTTGTGATTCAAATGCACTTGCGGAACTCCTCTATTTCCGTCGTAACTCCTCTATGTTCCCATAGATTAATCAAAGCTAAAATATAGTGTCTGTTATTTTCTAATCTTCCTCTATTGGGTTCCTATTTTTAAGTTTTTACGGTGTACTTAAACATGAAGAACCCTACATCTCTTCTCATCACTACTAAAATACAATGTGTGTGCTTTTATTTCATTGTTTTTCTCCTTTCATATGTATTTGACTGTCCAGCCCATTTTTTCCTAGAGACGCACATAGATGGTTTACTCTCCTCTCAACATTAACAAGGAGACCTATCATCCCCCCTCAGTTTTCTCTTCATTTGAATAATATAGGGTTCTAAAATCTAGGTAGTTTCTCAAATTTAATTCATCTTATATACTAGATAATAGATTCTAAAGGCTTAATTATGAGGGTTTTTAAGGATTATAGGATACCATGTTGTGGCCCCTAGTTATGGGTGATGAACATATAGGGACCAAGGTATGTGTAAAAATCATTAAAACAAGTTTTGTGGATTTTGGTTATTCATATAAATTGATAAACCATGAAATGTGTTAGTTAGTTTTATGATTTTGATTAATAATTTTTTATTGAATTCAAAAAAAATATTAAATTAATTAGTAACGTTCCAAAAATTATTTTAGTGGTGCATGTTGTGCGAGTTTTGTTTTTGTAATTAATTCAAGGTTATTACTAAAATTTAACCATGGGTTACATAGAGTGATGGGGAATTTATTTGGTGAGAAACGTATACTCAATTTTTTTTTAAAGTCCTAGATTGGATAGAGTTGAGAAATCATTGGGTAAATGGACTTAGAAATACACAATCACTACTACAAATATAGCCTTTATCATCACTATAAAAGGGAATTAACAGCGTTAAAAAGTTTTTTTAATCGAGGCGAAGATAAAGGGTGGGGGTCCCTTTTATCAGCGCTCTCAAAAGTACTGATAAAGGCACCTTTTATCAGTGCTAAAAAAATGTTGATAAAAGGGGTCTTTTATCAACGCTTTTTTTAGCACTGATAAAGGTTAAAAAATATTAAAAATAAATAAAAAATATATTTTTATAATTCTAGGGGCTTCAACCATGCTTGAAGCCCCCCTTTAATAGTGCCCCACCCCCAATGGTAGCCTACACATGGCCCAGCCAGCTCCACCCAGCCCCACTCCATTTAACAGCGCTCACACCCCCCTTTAACAGCTCTAGGTTATTCCCCCCACCTACGCACGTGACCTGCCTCCCCTAGGATTCAAACTCGAGACCTATTGCTTACGTGCCTAAGCCTTTACCACTCCACCATATTGCTTTACTCTTCATTTATTAATATATCTATTTATTTATATATATATTTAGTTATATTTACTCATATATTAATATATATATATTAACATATATATATTTATATTAATATATATATATATATTAACATATATATATTTATATTAATATATATATAGTTATATTAATATATATATATATATATCTGTATATTTATATATATATATATTAACATATATATTTATATTAATATATATATATATAGTTATATTAAAATATATATATATATATATATTTAGTCATATTAATATATATATATATATTTAGTTATATTAATATATATATATATCTGTATATTAATATATATTTATATATATTTATATATATATTTTTAGTTATAATTTTTTATCCATATATTTATTGGTATATTAATATATATTTATAAGATTAGTTTTAAATACATTTATAAAATATGTTTTCTTATGTGTGTTTATAAATAAATAAATACATACATACATATATACAACACACACACACATATATATATGAATAAATACATATATATGTGTATCTGAAAATCCATAGAATGTTAAAATGACCATAACTTCTAATCCAGAAGTTAGTTTCAACTCCACAACTAGTCAAATCAAAGAAAATAAAATAATATTCGATATGATATGCGGTACATGCCTAGAGGACATCCGGATCAGAATTTATATTAGAATGTTAAAAAAATGGATATTCAGACTAAAAACTCGGTTTTGGAGGACTTCTGGGACTTTTCTTGCCTTGAAAAATGTGACAGAAGGTTCCCTTGGGACACTAGTGCATAGAGCTCATCACAGGCTTCTATTTGATATGTTGTAGATCTCAAATGGTCACATGTATCAAAAGTTACGGTCGTTTGAAGTTTGAGTTACATTTTCAACTTATTTTAGATCTTTTATTTATTTTTTTATTTTTTTGTCTTAAAAATGTTATTAAATGATTATTATTCGATGATAATTAGAAAATTATTAATTAAAAATATTTTATAAGCCTATATTACTAAATATCTTATACATTAATTTTAGATTTCCATTTATACTTATCCAAAACATATATTAAAAAATATATATTATATTTATATCAATATAAATATACTTATATATCAATATATTATTTGTTATGAAAAATATTTTTTTTGAAATATACACTTTATCAGCGCTTGAAAAAAGCACTGATAAAGCCCCCCTTTATCAGTGCTGATAAAGGGGGCCCCTTTAACAGCGCTAAAAAAGCACTGTTAAAGGGTGGCAGTGCGAAAACCCAGTTTTGTGGTAGTGAATAACATATAAAGAGTGTATTTCCCAAAATTAAGTGAGTTGTCCATGGTTTTATAGTTGATGAAGAAAACTATGAGATACAATTTATTAATAGGTTTACTAATCAAACTATAGAGATAATTAATTTATAGGATAAAAAATAATTTGAAAATCCATCTAATAGGATGAATAACCATAGAGAGAACGAAAATTGATTTAAATATACTTTTGATGGTTTGGATCTTTATTTCCTATAATTCATTATAATTTTTTATCCATGTCCAAAATTCAAAAAATAGAGATACAATCCCCCTATTGTAATTAACCCTTTATTTTATTCCATAGCCAAACCTCTCTTCTTCTTTGATCACTATTTATCTCTAGGTTAAGGTGCTATCACTCCTTTGGTGATTGAGGACCCTCAAGAATATTTCTATGATTTAAGTCTAGTGTAATATCCTCAAATTCTAGAATACTTTTTTTGTTTCTTCAGTGTTATAAATGAAACATATTCCATTGAAGCTTAAAGATGGATTCCACTGATACTATATTACAAGTATTCCATAACTGTTTTTTTTCTTTTCTTCCATTCACATTTATCCTTGAGATAAATCATCCCTTTTTAGGTTTTTTATCTCTCTAATGATCATAGGATGATACCCTAAAACTCATAATTGGTATCAGAGACTTTTTCTTCAAGTACAAAATGTATTAGGCACAATCCTTTTTTGTATTATTTGAAAAAACCACTATGGGTAAGTGGGAACCATACATGATCCACCATGTAGTACCCTCGGTTTCTGGTATGTAACCCTTTATTGACGATTTTAATGGTTATAAAGTTAAGGGTGATGAATGGGAGAGTCAGAAGAACTTGGAATGATGTTTTGAGGCAAAGGGGAAGTCACACGAGCGGCGCACGGTTTGTCTAAACTGTGCGGCCAAACCATGCATAGTTGGTCTTGGAGGCAGTAGATTCTGCACGGGCGGTGAACAGTTTGTCTCACCATGCAGAAAAACTATGCAATAAGGCTGTATGAGGCAGTAGCTAACACACGGTTAGCGCACGGTTTGTCAAACCGTGTGAACAAACCGAGTGGGCACTTAAATGAGATCCTTAAATTGTGGATCTCACACGTTTATGCCTCTAAATGCCTCGTTTAATCTCCTAAGTGGCCCTAACTCGGGATTTTGGTCCTCTTAAGGTCAAGTAGGGTTCTCCCATCATTCCAGAGGCAATCCAAAAGCTTCTCTTGGCAAATCGAAGCCAGATTCTTGAGGTATGTGATCGTTCTTGTTCGGTTTCTTAGATCTACTTAGATCTGCTTCTCCTCTTCTCTCGGTTTCTTAGATATACACTTGTTATGGGTAGATCTAAGTGTGTGGATTATAAATATGATGATATTTGGTCGTGGTTGTGTTAGGAGAAGAGATCTAAGGAGGATCCTTGGTGAATCGGCCCGGTCTTCTTGAGCATTCTTCGACTGTTGTGGTTTTCATCAAAACTTTTGAGGTAAGAGGCTTCACTATTGACTCCTCCTGTTAGAATTTATTGGATTAGTTTCAAATTGGTTTATCTGAATGGTTTTGAATGTGAAAATCATGGAATAAATCTTCTTTAGTTATGGTTTATGGTTTTGATGTAATTGTGAAATCTTGGTGAATTGTTGTTCAAAGTGATTTTGCTTCTTGAATTTAAAATGTTGATTTTAAATTATGATTGCTGAAATTGTAAATGGTTTGATGAAAAATGGATTTTCAATAAAAAGGGCGTTTTATTGAAATGGTTTGAGATTCAAATGACTTTGATGGATTTGGTTTTCAATAAAAAGGTATTTTTATTGAAATGGGTTGGAATTCAAATGGTTTGAGATTGAAATGACTTTAATGGATTTGGTTTTCAAAAAAAAGGGAGTTTTATTGAAATGCTTTTCAATTTAAATGGTTTTGATGGAAATGGTTTTAAATAAAAAGGTGTTTTTATTGAAAGGGTGTTTTGGAATGACTGTTGGGAATATGTGGTGTGTGTTCATGTTGCATGTATGAGGCTTGGTTGAAATATGTCCTTGTGCTCGGTTCCAAAAGTTTAATGGCACAATGGTAACTATATGTATGAGGATTGGTTGAAATATGACCTTGTGATCAGTGCCAAAGGTGTAATCGAACATGGGAAACAATTACCTTATGAAGACTTGGTAGATCGACGAGAGACCGCTCATGAGTATGGAACTGTCATAATGTAGCATGCATGGTTGTTTTCACGGGTTTGTGAAATGGTTGGGTATGCCAAAAAGGAATGTTTTTGAAATGTTTTTTAAAGATTGTTTGGTTATTTTTCTAGGAAAATAACTTGCTTGAAAATTGGTTTCAATTGCTCTTAGAATGCCTTTGGTTATGAATGGTTTTGGAAACTTGTTTATAGTTAGTTATAAACTGATTTTGAGAAAATATTTTATATAAAATGTATTTATATAAATGTGGCTAACTCTTCTATCCTAGTGTCTTGAGTAGGGAAGTCATTGGGGAAAACCTACCGAGTTCTATAATCACCCCTGCTTTGGCACTTTAGTGATTTTGCAGATGTCGTATTCCGAGACACAGGTAAAGGTAAGGCATCTCATTACTAGTGGTTCATGGTGATGCTTGGGAGATGTGGTGGTTCTTGGTGCGTGGAGCTCGGTGTGGAGCTATGGAGTGTGTCTTGGCTTTTTTTGGGTATTTTTTATTCTTCTGATTGGTACTCTGATATTGTGTTGGTTATGTATTGGTTTGTGGAATAGTGTAGTTCTCTTTTGGTAATGCATGAGTTGGTTGTTTCATTAACATGCATCATATAGTGGTTGTTAGTGATGTTCTGGTTGGTTTATGGGTTTTTTAAAGGGTAAATCATCCCCCAACCTGTATTTGAAACCCTTTGTCATTTATTGCTAGCCTTTGGCATCTTGGGGTTGTCTCTTAAGGCCTAGTAATGACTCGTTGTACTCTCAAGCCAATGAGAATTAGTGGGTCATTACAAATTTTATCATCTTGATCGGTCCTTGCCTAACAAGTGGTCATTGGTCTTGGAGTTGAAATTCATTATTATCTATTCCTTGGGTCGAAATATTAGACAGGAGTAGGATTATCGGAACTTGAAATGTATATCATAAAAGGACGTAGCTAACCTGTTTATGCTGAACTTCAAGTTACCAGGGTGTTGGGTACATAAGTGTTTTTGATACACTTCTAGAATGTTGGAAATCTCATTGTCATGGGTTTAGCCAATGAGATGAGCATGACATGCATTGTAGAGGAATGACTTTCCACTAGTATTGCATATCTCATTGTGAGTAATGAGTATTGATTTTGTGCAAGGTGTGAATTTTTAAAAAATGTTGAAATTTTTTTCAAGTAAAAGATTCTGAAAACAGGGTACTTGGTGTATTTTGAAAATGGGTTGATTTTCAAAAGGCATGAGGAATGTTTTCAAAAATGTTTGAAAATGGGAAAAAGGTCATTTTGAAACCAATGTTGTGATAGATGATGTGATATAATTTGAAATACTAATCCATCAGTTGATAGAGAGTGAGATTGATGGAGTTTGTTGTTGGTTTAGAAAATGGAACCTGGTAGGCATCGTCGGAACCAACCCGAAGAAGCTGTGGAGAATGTGGTTGCACCTGAACCACAAGTGAACCAAGAGCTGGTTCAGAGTATTTTCTAATCTTTTCAAGTTGTGGATACGGGGAAATGGAGGAATGAGCCATGACATGTGGATTATACAATCCAGTTCATGAAGCATAATCCATCAAACTTTTGGGGTGATGCTGAACCCGAAAAGGTGGAGGTGTGGATAAGTAGGATGAATCATATCTTTAATTTCATCATCACACCATCAGAACTGAAAATAAAGTTGGCAATGTATATGCTCTAGGATCTTGTACGTCAGTGGTGGGATTTAGCGGTGTAGGCTAAATTAGATAAAGGATTTACATGGGAGGATTTTGAATAATTGTTCAACAAACAATTCTATCCTCACATTTTCAAGAACCAAAAAATGACAGAATTCTTCATATTGAAATAGGAGAGCCTATCTATAACAGAGTATGCGGCTAAATTCATTAATTTAGTCCATTTTTCACCAGAGGTTGCGACAAGTGCGTCGTTAAAGGCATGCATCTTCGAATTGGGGATAAGGCAGGAGATTCGATCGAAGATTGCGGTACTCTATATTATGGATTATAACAATATGGTGAACAGAGCGATTGTGGATGAACGTGATATCTCAAGATCGATAGGAGGAGGAATGATGATACCTACAGGAAATGGTGGGAACTCAAACATTGGGAATAAGAGGAAAAGGGATACCTTTTTCCATGGTACGAGTGCAAATCAGAACCAAACGGCGGGATCAGTGAACCTTCCTCCACAACCCCAGAGCAAATTAGGTTGCTTTCAATGTGGTTCGACTGACCACATAAAGAGAGAGTGTAAGGCGCAACCTAGAGTATGTCATAATTGCAACAATATGGGAAATCTTCAGCGCTATTGTTGCAGTGCTCCTAGGTCAGGTGCTCAGGACACTTCTCATATAGTGCAAGCATCGTATGCTTCGACAGGAAGAGGACAAAAGATTCAGTCTCATCAGTATAATAGAGCTATCCATGGGGATTCTCGAAATACCATGACTCCTCAACTAGGTAAATCTCAGTAAGGCAACATGGAGAATAGTGCAGCGATGAAGCAATTGTATGGAGCTGAGCAGATGATGGTCGATGATCAGGTCGGACCATCTATGGTGAGAGGTAAAATTCTTTTGAATTCTACCCTTATGAAAGTGCTCTTTGATACTGGTGCATCACATTCCTTCATTCCCTCTCATGTTGTTGACTTTCTATGTTTAAAACTGGAAATGATGCCTTCTGTTTTGAAATTGAAAACTCCTCTTGGTGAAAGAGAATGTCAAACCATTGTGTGTAGAGCATTTGATGGAGCTGAGTTAAAATGGGACTTCTTGATGTTGTACATGGATTTCAATGATGTAATCCTAGCTATGTATTGGTTGACAATGTTTAAGGCTCATGTCGACTGTTATAGGAGAATGGTTAGTTTCACGACTGAGGATAGCATCGACCATCTCTTCAGAGGAGAGAGGATGGTAAAGAAAGTTTCAAAGAGCTTGTTGGCACCAATGGTGGGAACAATCTCTTACCAATTGGCAGCATTGACTTTGGCATCAATGGAAGAGATTGAGGAAAATAGTTTTCCAGATGTGGTGGATCAATTTACAGATGTCTTTCCAAACAAATTCTCTGGGTTACCACCTCTAAGGTAAGTGGAGTTTATGATTGATCTCCTTCTGGGGACTAGTCCTATTTCCCTTCCGTCTTATAGGATGGACCCAACAGAGTTACGAGAATTGAAAGTGCAGTTATAGGAGCTGGAAAAAAAGGGTTTCATTCAACAAAGTACTTCTCCATGGGCATAATCGGTGTTGTTTGTGAAGAAGGAAGATAGAACTCTTCAGTTGTGTGTTGATTATCGTAAGATTAACCAAGTTATGATAAAGAATAGATATAAACTTCCACGCATTTATTATCTGTTCGATCAATTAAGTGGAGATCAGTGGTTCTCCAAGATTGAATTTCGATTAGGATATCACCAATTGTGAGTTCGTAAGGAGGATATTCTAAAGACAACTTTCAGAAGTAGATATGGCCACTACAAATATGTATTCATGCCTTTCGGTTTAATGAATGCACTAGGGGTCTTAATAGATTTGATGAATTGGATATTTCAGCGATATCTGGATTCTTTTTTTGTGGTGTTTGTGGATGATATCTTTGTGTATTCCAAGAAAAGGGCTGATCATGAGGTGCACCTAGAAACAGTGTTACAAATCTTGAGAGATCATCATTTGTATTCCAAATTATCAAAGTGTGATTTTTGGATACAAGAATTACGTTTCCTTGGACATGTCATTTCTGAGAAAGGAATTTCTATTGATCCTGAAAAGATAGAAGTCGTTATCTCTTGGAAACCACCGAAGAATGTGTTTGAGATATGCAGTTTTCTTGGTCTAGCTAGTTACAACCGAAGCTTTTTGCGTGATTTCTCATGACTAGCTTCACCAATGACATCTCTAACTACGAATAATTATCTTTTCCAATGGACGGAATAATGTCATAAGTCTTTCCAGGAACTGAAATTTCATCTTACATCAGCACCTATCTTGATCTTTCTAGAATCAGGATAAGGGTTTGTGGTGTATTTTGATGCTTCGAGATCAGAGTTGGGTTGTGTTCTCATAAAAAGAGACCATGTGATTGATTATGGTTCAAGGAAGTTGAGGGTGCATGAGAAAAATTACCCAACACATGATTTGGAGTTAGCTGCAGTCGTCCATGCTTTGAAAACATGGAGACATTATCTCTTTGGTGAGAAATTTACTGTGTTTACGGATCACAAAATCTTGAAACAAATTTTCTTAGAGTGAGATTTGAATATGAGGCAAAGGAGGTGGATAGAGTATCTCCAAATTTTTGACTTTGACTTGATGAAAACATTAGGAAAAGGAAATTCGGTGGCAGATGCATTGAGTAGAGATTCATATGCTCAGTTAGAAAAAGAAGCTTCAGACGAATGGCAGTTGATGTCAGTCTTAGCCGACATGCATGTTGAATGTGAGGACTGAGTTGATGTTGTTGTTTTATTTTTAGCTACACTTGTTCCTGATTTAGTAAATATTATTAAAGAATCACAAACATCTGATGTATAATTTCTAGTTGTAAGTTCAAAACTCAATGGTGAGGAGACCATTGATGGTTGTAAACTTGACGGGGGTTCAGTTTTGTGTTTTAGAGATCAGATGGTTGTACCTATGGTTTTTTAGGAAAAAATCCTCAATTATTACCACCATTAAATATGTGTTGTACATCCAGGTACATAGAAGATGTATAAGGCATTGAAGTTGCAGTTTTGGTGGAGTGGCATGAAAAGGAAGGTGGCCAAGTTCATCTCGTGGTGCTTAACTTGTCTGCAGGTTAAAGCAGAGCGTCAGAGACCAGAAGGTATGTTACAATATTTACCTATCCCAGTGTGGAAATGGGATTAGATAACAATGGATTTTTTTACAGGTCATCCAATAACAGTCTGGAAACAGAATGCCATTTGGGTGATAGTGTATAGTCTAACCAAGTCGGCCCATTTCATCCCTATTCATGAAACCCATACGGTGGAAGATCTTTCAAAAATCTATATCTGAGAAGTGGTAAAGAGGCATGGTGTACCAGTGTCTATCGTCTTAGATAGAGATCTGAGGTTCACATCTCGTTTCTAGAAATCATTACAGCAAGCCATGGGACTCAGTTGACTAAGATCATGGTGTATCATCCTCAGACGGATGGGCAATCCGAGCAGACGATACAAACTTTGGAAGATATTTTACGATCTTGTGTAATGGATTTTGGTGGCTCATGGTAGGAATATATACCCTTAGTGGATTTCTCTTACAATAATAGCTATCAAACCTCGATACGCATGGCTCCGTTTGAAGCATTGTATGGGCATCCTTGTCATTCTCCACTATGCTAGGTGGAAACTGGTGAAAATTCACTAGTTGAGCCAAGCCTTGTCCAAGAAACAATGGAGAAGATTCAGTTGATTAGAAAGAGGATGGAGACGGCTCAGAGTCGTCAGAAATCTTATGCAGATCATCGTCGAAGACCGTTGTCGTTCGTTGTGGGTGATCATGTCTTCTTGAGGATCTCTCTAAGGCTTGGACATCGTCGTTTCGGGAAACAGGGCATGTTATCTCCTAGATACATTAGCCCTTTTGAGATAATAGAATGGGTTGGAGAGGTAGCATATCAATTGGCCTTACCACCATGGTTTAGCTTGGTACATAATGTGTTCCATGTATCTCAGTTGAAAAAGTATCAGCCTGATCCTGACCATGTGATCAGAAGGGATCACGTTGATCTAGAACCAGATGCTTCGTTGATACATATTCTGGTACGAATTGTGGATAGTCAAGAGAATGTATTGCGTGGAAAAAGCATCAGTCTAGTGCGGGTTTTATGGTAGCATGGTCATATTTAGTAAGAGACTTGGGAATGTGAGAAGGAAATGAAAGAGTAGTGGCCAGAACTCTTTCAGTTGGGTGAAGGTTTTCTACTTTCCAAGGATGGAAAGACCAATGGTGGGGAGAATTTAGTACCCCCTATTTTCTGGTATCTAACCCTTTCTTGATGCTTTTAATGGTTATAAAGTTAAGGGTGACGAATGGGATAGTTAGGATAACTTGGAATGATGTTTTGAGGCAAAGAGGAAGTCGCACGGGCGGCGTAGGGTTTGTCTAAACCGTGCGGCCAAATCGTGCGTAGTTGGTCTTAGAGGCAGTAGATTCCACTCAAGTGATGCACAGTTTGTCTAACCATGTGGCAAAACCATGCGATAATGGTGGCCGAGGTAGTAGCTAATGCACGGTTAGCGCACATTTTGTCAAACTGTGCGAACTAACCGTGCGAGAACTTAAATAAGATCCTTAAATTGTGGATCTCACACATTTTTGCCTCTAAATGCCTATTTTAAGCTCCTAAGTGGCCCAAACTCAAGATTTTGGTTCTCTTAAGGTTAAGGAGGGTTCTTCCATTGTTCCAGAGGCGATCTGAAGGCTTCTCTTGGCGAATCGAAGCAGAATTCGTGAGGTATGTGATCGTTCTTGTTCGATTTCTTAGATCTACTTAGATATACTTCTCCTCTTCTCTTGGTTTCTTAGATATACACCCATTATGGGTAGATCTAAGTGTGTGGATTCCATATATTATTATATTTGGTCGTGGTTGTGTTAGGAGAAGATATCTAAGGAGGATCCTTGGTGAATCATCCCGATCTTCTTGAGCGTTCTTCGACTGTTGTGGTTTTCGTCAAAACCTTTGAGGTAGGAGGCTTCAATCTTGACTCCTCTTGTTATAATTAATTGGATTAGTTTCAAATTGGTTTATCTGAATGGTTTTGAATGTGAAAAGCATGGAATAAATCTTCTTTGGTGATGATTTATGGTTTTGATGTAATTGTGAAATCTTGGTGAATTGTTGTGAAAAGTGATCTAGCTTCTTGAGTTTAAAATGTTGATTTTAAATTATGATTGCTGAAATTGTAAATGGTTTGATGAAAAATGGGTTTTCAATAAAAAGGTAATTTTATTGAAATGGTTTGAGACTGAAATGACTTTTAGGGATTTGGTTTTCAATAAAAAGGGAGTTTTATTGAAATGGGTTGGAATTGAAATGGTTCGAGATTGAAATGACTTTTATGGATTTGGTTTTCAATAAAAATGGAGTTTTATTGAAATGGTTTGGAATTTAAATGGTTTTGATGGAAATGGTTTTCAATAAAAAGGTGTTTTTATTGAAAGGGTGTTTTGGCATGACCATTGGGAATATGTGGTGTGTGTTCATGTTGCATGTATGAGGCTTGGTTGAAATATGACCTTGTGCTCGATGCCAAATGTTTAATGGCACAGTGGTAACTATATATATGAGGCTTGGTTGAAATATGACCTTGTTCTCGATGCCAAAGGTGTAATGGAACATGGGAAAAAATTACCTTGTGACGACTTGGTAGATCGATGCGAGACCGCTCATGAGTATGGAATTGTCATAATGTAGCATGCATGGTTGTTTTCATGGGTTTGTGAAATGGTTGGGTATGCTAAAAAGGAATGTTTGTGAAATGGTTTTTAAAGCATGTTTGGTTATTTTTCTAGGAAAATAACTTGCTGGAAAATTGGTTTCAATTCTTCTTGGAATGCCTTTGGTTATGAATGGTTTTGGAAACTTGTTTATAGTTAGTTATAAACTACTTTTGAGAAAATGTTTTATATGAACTGTTTTTATATAAATGTGGATAACTCTTTTATCCTAGTGGCGTGAGTAGGGAATTCATTGGGGAAAACCGACTGAATTTTATACTCACCCTTGATTTGGAACTTTGGTACTTTTGCAGATGTCATATTCCGAGACACAGGTAAAGGTAAGTCATCTCATTACTAGTGGTTCGTGGTGATGCTTGGGAGATGTGGTGGTGCTTGGTGCATGGAGCTCGGTGTGGATCCACGGAGTGTGTCTTGGCTTGTTTTGGGTCGTTTTTTTATTCTTACTCTTGGTACTCTGATATTGTGTTGGTTATGTATTGGTTTGTGGAATAGTGTAGTTCTCTTTTGGTAATGCATGAGTTGGTTGTTTCATTAACATGAATCATATAGTGGTTGTTAGTGATGTTTTGGTTGGTTTATGGGTTTTTCTTAAAGGGTAAATCATCCCCCAACTTGTATTTGAAACCCTTCGACATTTATTTCTAGCCTTTGGAATCTTGGGGATGTCACTTAAGGCCTAGTAATGACTCGTTGTACTCTCAAGCCAATGAGAATTGGCGGGTCATTACACACCAGTACATAGAAATCCCACCTCCCTTAAAGCCACACACACCACATTCAAAATTCAAAAAATCAACAAAACTCCAAAACCACCTAGAACCATGAGCAAACCCACCGGAATATGCAAACCCCCATCCAACACGAGCAGAACAAACCAACTCAAAATCAATGGTAGATTCAAATTTTCAAAATTCAAGTTTCAAAAAACCATCATACTGAGAGAAGCATCGTCGCAAAGTCGCCAAGCCTCCAAAATCACACTGACGACCAAACTATCGAACCACGTAGGCCAGGTTCACCCTTCCATTGCAGATCAACTTTGAACCTTGAAAACTAGTCACGTCAAACTACCATAGTCGATAGGCCCATCAACTTTGTCGTACACCCCACCGGAGAGGAAGACTAGAGAAAGGCATCACTGTAGGAAGCACACCATGATGCACCATCACCATCAGCACCAAGCCAAAAAAACTCACCAGTGACTTCTGAAATAGCACTAGAACCCTCCATCTCCATTGAGAGTCACCCTTGGAGGAAACAATCCATGTAGAAACCAGGGATCCACTCGAAGACCTGAATGCACATCCACCTACGACCTTCGAGAAGCACGACCTATAGAAACCCTTAGATCGATGAGCAGAACCACTGAAGCCATCATCTTCTCCCTCCCAGATCCCACGAAGACGAATCCACCTCGAGATTCCAGAGACAAGAAAATCCCATATAGGCTTCCAAAATCTTCTGATGAAGTTATATATTAGATATGATAAGGGTAAAATAAATCCCCACCCACCACTTTGTTATGCACGCATTATAAAGCAGGAAACACGGACTGATTTCAGCAATCGTCGCAATGAGAAATTATTTCAGGTGCATTGTGATTGATAATATATTATTTTACATTATTTATTTTTTCCAACTTGATTCAAAATTATTAATTTATAAAATATAAAAAGAGTGCTGGAAATAAAGAACATGCATCAAAAACAGCGTACCTATATCTCAAAGGAAGGATGGGGTAAACATCATTAGATAAAAAATTGGTATGTATTTTAAATAAACAATAAAAGTTTAATTATGTGATATGAAACAACATATGTTCCTTGGTTTATATGCATATTAATGAATCAAAATCTAAATCCACTTCCATCCCACGTCATGTGATATGGAAGGAGGCTTGTGTAAATAAGGATGGTATATTAGTTGATGAAAACACAATAGCAGTATGGGAAGCATGTGTAAGTATGAAATAATTATAATTCATTATGATTTATTTAAATATTACATAAAATAAATATGTTTATATTTTTTATATGGTTTATACATAATAATCTGTAATGACCATACCTGAAGAAAAGCGACTTTCAGTAGCTTGGAAGCGGCCTGAACAATATGGTCGCATTAGAGGATTAAGTTTTGGTGTCTCTACTAAAACATATTTTAAGAATATAAAACCATATGAAGATATATATAATATGATAAGATGAATTAAAACACAAATAAACTCACTAAAATATATTATTTTGCGGTCTGGTTTGGAAGAACAATGTATAAGAAAATATCAAAGTGAACCGATAGTGGAACAAAGATCTTCACATGATCCAAATGATCCCACTATCTTTGAGGCTAGTCATTCCCCTAAAAACTTACCTGGGGTAATCAATTTTCTCATTACTCATTCTCCTAAATGTGAATCAAACAACTTCCGATAACTTTATATTACTAAAATTCTACAGGGTGTAATTGTATGTGATTTTTTTCTATAAACACCCATGTACCACCATGTTGCGAGGGGTATAGTGTATAATATCTCAAGAGACCAGATACACAATCAAACCCTCCCAAAATATCACATGAGAGTTGGGATTGAGGTAGCTTATGAGCTGACTGCTGAGTTTCCTGTTCCACTTAATTATACAGATATTACAATGGTTGAAGCTACTATTGGAGCTTTCATATCATGGTTGTATAATCTTATAAAGATATATGAAATATGTATTTAACAAAATTTTCATATAAAAAACATTTAAAAGTTGATAATAAAAGGTCTGAAGTGGGGTATGATATTATAGATGGATAAAGTGGTAGAGAAACAAATGGTAAAATCAAGGAAATCTAGTGAATCGACTAAGAAAACAAAAAAAATTGAGAGTACCTTCTCTCCACTAGTTCCAGAGAAACATTTATTAAAATTGCAACTTCATGCATAGACCAAATTTAAAGATAAATCTATGTCTTACATTCACTATAAAGAAGAAATATTTCGAGCTTCA
Source organism: Viscum album (assembly GCA_963277665.1). Taxonomy (NCBI): domain Eukaryota; kingdom Viridiplantae; phylum Streptophyta; class Magnoliopsida; order Santalales; family Viscaceae; genus Viscum; species Viscum album. The sequence continues at coordinate 1,755,572,244 of OY728120.1, read as the reverse complement.
ATTACAGACGTAATTGGTCTTGAGTATCTAAATGAGGTTCTCAAGCATTAATGTCTTGGAATCTCATCTGTGAATACATAAATAAGGTACATTTTCAACATATGATTATCTAAATAGTGATCTAAATATGTTTATTAAAGATAATAACTATTCATATTTTTTATAGGAGTTTATATTAAAACTATATAAAGGAAATATCATTTAAAGCACAATTTGGATTCATTAATCCATCTATCATTTCAATGCCAGAAATTACTTTTAATGAGGAATAAATTAAGAAGAAAAAAGACAGGTTACTCAAAGCGTTTAATAAAAACGCATCAGACGACTGAATCTTTTTAATTACTACAATGCTAGGGTAAAACTCTATAATATAATCACATAAAATATTTTTTTAATTTTTTCATTACTTAATTGTTTTAGTTCTTTTAGGAAGAATTAGATGTTGATAGCAGTCAACATAGACACCCCGAATATTTATTGTTTGGATTCAATGTGTGTATTTCCATCCAACTGACCACACATGATGTGTATTGTGAATTAGTAATACACTGGAATCAACATTCTATAGGTAAACTTCAAATTATATGTTCAGTCTGTGTTTTAACGATAACTTTTTATGATATGGTGGTCACTAAATATAGGATAAATCATGGAATGAGGTTATCATCTGACAAGATAAATCCTATGGATTACTAAAAATGAAAAAAAAAGTTATATATTGAAAATTTTGGCTATCAAAACCTTTCAAAATAATTTATTTATTTTAGTCAATTTTTCTACAGACTTTGAAACAAGATAATTTAATCGATTGTGAATATTATGTTTGCAAATTTATGAAATAAATCATACAACAAGAATATACCTGTATCCCCCAATAGGTAATTTCCGAAGGTAATTACAATTTCATTAAATATATTTCATAATCATTTTTTTGTTTATATTTTCTCAGTACTATCAAGATTCCAGACAAAACAGTTACTCAAAAGAAGAAATCAATTTGTTTAGATATGAGTGGGAAGCGTACTTTTTGTCAAAATGTATGGCGACAACAAATTTAGTTGATTACATGATATTTTTGTGATCTAGTATGAGTTATGGCCTTAAAAAGATATTTGGGGTGTGAAGCATTAGTGTCAAAATTCTTATATATTATTTTTTATCTCTCTCTCAAGGAGAATATTAATGGAGAAAATCAATTTGTTTAGAAGTGCTGACCTGCAAATAATAAAATTGTTGGGAAAATGCGGAGGCATAGGAAGAGGTGGAGGTAGAGGTGGAGGCGGAGGTGGAGGAAAAGGTGAAGGAAGAGGTGTAGGTGAAAGAAGAGGTAGATTTAGAGTCAGAGATTGACTTGGAGGAGGAGGTATAGGAGAAGAATGAGGTGGAGACTGAGGTGGAGACTGAGGTGAAGGAGGATAAGAAGTGTTGACTTGAAAACAATAAAATTGTTTAATAATGAAGGATAATAAGGATCTTATAATGATTGTGTTTAATAATGATTGCTTAAAAGTGCACACAACACTTGTCACTTAAGATAAGATCCATTGTGTTTCTTTCCAGTTTAAAATGACATTTTAATAAAAAAACACATGTGGCATACTCAAAATTGAGAAAACACATCTGGATTTTTTTTATTAGAAAAATGATAAATATGTCATTTGTGACATGTAGGGATCATTATCACCTCAATATGATGCACTGTGTGACTGGTATGACTCCAAGTGCATCTTTTTTATTCAAAAGTGACATTAATTTTAGTAAAAAAACAACTGACATACTTAAAAATGATAAAACACATTCAGATTGCTTTGATACTGTAGCAAAAGGACTCATACGTCATTTGTGATATGTATGGATCATTCACAACTCTATATGATGAAATTTGTGACTTGTATGACTCCAAATACATATTTTTTATTCAAAAGTGACATTAATGTTAATCAAAAAACAAGTAACATACTCAAAAATGGGAAAATGCATTCTGGTTATTTTGATTCTTTAGGAAAAATATCCATGAGTCATTTTGGATGTGTATCATTCAATCGTGCCTCAATCTGACACATAGGTGTGTATTTTTTATTCCAAATTGATATTAATTTTAGTAAAAAACAATAGAAATACTAAAAACCGAGAAAAAGTATTTAGATTGTTTTTTGTAACGTCCAGGATCCGGGTTCCGCCCAAAGGTGCCCCGTATCCGGTTATCCACATGGGCTCAAGCATATTTCCCCAATCACCAGAGGCTGCTGACTAGCAGCGAGGGCCTAGGGTGTGATAGTGGGTAAACTATGCCCACATTGTCAGAGTAAACATAGGGTAAAACAAATAGTGATAATAGCGAAAGCAGTAATGCCATATAGCAGAAGTAAACATCGGAAGATTGATAGTAATAAAAAAACTGGATCATATATATCAATGATGCATGTCACATGTGTCTAGGAAAGTAGAAAAACAAGTTAAAATGATAGAAATACAATACAGAAACCAAAGTAGAGAAAACAGTAAACTCCAACAACATCATAAGCCTCATCTTGGTCCCATGCTATCCAGCTCTGATAGAAATCAAGTACCTGATAAAGAAGGGCGCTTTCCCTTATCTATAACTGCAACCATATAATCTATTTGGGTCCAAAAGCATGACCCAAATAGGGTGTGAGATGAATCCCAATAAAAAACCACCAAAATATCTGTTCCTAAATGGTTGTGCCCAAATTTACCCTACTGGTAAAAAGCGGTCGATGTAGTACATGTAGGGGTCGAGTCCACAGGGACCAAAGAAGTAACCTTGAGACGCTATGATTTGGTGAAGGATGGGATATGAAGTTCCCAACTTTGGTTTTGATTTTGGATGGTTTTAAAGAACACTAAGAAACCTAAGTGAATTAAATTCAATGAAAATGGGTTGATCTTAGGATTATGCTCGGGTTGGATTAAATGAATTTTACTTCTTTAGATAATTTTGGTTTTATTAATTCTTGATGAATCCATTCTTCAAAAATAACACTACCTTCATCATTTTTTTTTGGTGCTTACTAAACACAATTAATAATCCCCTATACACTTATAGAACCAAATTCATGATCTCTCCGAGGTATATGGTCATTTAGTAATTGAATTTAGTTTGCTCAAACACAGTAAAGATGAAGAGTATAAATAACTGAAGAATGGATGTCTTAAATTAATTATCCAATTAACAATAATTCTTTCATAAAATAACATTCAATCCAGAAGAGTATAAATAACTGAAGAATGGAATCACATTAAACCTTAAGATGAGTATCCTTTTTTTATTTTTTATTTTAACCATAATAGATATGAAAAGACTAACTTTGGGCAAGACAACTATGGAGTCACGATCTCCAAGTGAAAGATGCCACACATATTGTCAATTCCATGTTCTACAATAGAGATATAAAGCCTAACTCTGGGAAAGACAACTATGGAGTCATGATCCCCAAGTTCCGGAATCCACGCATTTGGACAAAACATTGCTCTATGTGGTCTTAATTTTTTTTCAATTTTTTTTGTTTTTTTTTTGTTTTTCTTATACTAAAATTAAACTAAAAGTGACCCCAGAACCCTATGCTATAATGAAAGGGACCCAAGAACTCAAATTTACACCCACGATCCAGTAGACGTGCATTGTGGCATTTTTATTAAGAGGATGAAAATGTAAACTTTGAAAAATCACATCGGACAACCGCACTTTCCAAAAACTATGCTCATGAACTTAAACTTGAATTAAAATCAAAATCAAGGCATGCATAATTATTTGATATCCAATTTCAGAGTTTGAAATGTGTGTTATCATGTTCAAGGTTAATGGAATTTTTCTTTTCATGCATGTTTTTATTCAAAAAAATAAAAAAAATAAAAAAAATCATTTTTTATCTCCCCCCAAACATAGAATAACATTGTCCCCAGTATTTAAAGAAAATAAAAGTTAGATGGGGGTAGGCGAGGAGTTCAAAGAGGAATTTGAAAATGATAAACATGGAACAAATTCACCTGGTGGTTGATGATGATAGTGCATTCCACAGTCTCCCTTCAATCCTGGATTTGAGTCTCAGCGTCTTGGATGGTAGAGAATGGATTTTCCTTATGACTTACGACATTTCCTTTTTTTAACCTATAAAAACATAAAAAGAAACAAAACAAAATAAACTGATGATACATTGTCTTCTTTTTAGATTTCTGGGTAAGGTATTACTCAGAGATCACGCCACGTGACACGGATGAATATGGCGCTCCCCTTTCATACCCATCCTTACTCATAAAATAAGAACAGGTCAGCAGTCTATGGTAATTTATTATATGAAAAAGAAAATGATTCAAAATGATCATAAACATGAAAACCATGGGTTGCCTCCCATGCAATGCTTTTGTTTAATGTCGTTAGCTCGACTTGAACCCCCCAACTTATCCAATTCCAACTTTCAAAATTTTAATTAACCCATATTTCTCCACTTCAACAAGATTGAGATTGATTATTTGTTTGAAATATGTTTCATGTGAAATCCTTTGTTCTACAATGAGCGGTAAAATCCATGTAATATCAGAAATTGTTGATTGAATTGAATATCTAGTATTTCCTAAGACATCAATGAAAATTCCAAATTTTTTAGTTTCAAGAGGAGAATAAATTGAAATTTCATGGTATTGGTTATCCACATTTAAGAGTGGGGAAGAAAGGAGAAAAATTTTGAGTTCAGGTTGATAAAAATTTACAAAAGAAGAATGGAAATTTGAATCAAAAACAGTTTCTTCTCCATGAAATTTAGAAATAATTGGTTCCTTTTGAAATTTTGGTTCCTCCCAAAAATTTTCCTTTTGAATGTCGGGAGTGGGTATAGACTCAATATTTTTTATCTCTCCCAATGGTTCAATGATTGGTGATTCTAAAAAGTAATTATTAGAGCAATATTATGGACATTCAATCCATGAAGAAAAATTTCCCTCTTGTGAATTCATGAAATCAATTTCATCCTGATTTAAATACTCATTAACAGTTCCCTCATGTTCTTTATCTTGACTTTCAACATTACCTGACAAAATCTCTTCATTATCCAACTCTGTATTCCAAGAATTTAAAGTGGGTTTTACTAAATTCACATGAGTTATGTGAGTAACAAGATTCTTCTATAAGTGATGTTGAAAGGACATCCTGAGTGGGAATGGGTTCTTCATAAGTCTCAATGTTTTGTATTTCTAATCTCAGTGATGAAACTTCTGAATTCATTTTAACCATTTTTTCACACAAATTTTCAAGAATTTTTTCAGAATTAGGATTTATTGATGTTTGTACATCATGAACTTCATTAAGTTTGATCTATTCAATAATCATCGATAGGTATGGAAATTGATCCGTTAAACAATCAGCATCCCATTGATTGTACATCTCATCTAGTGTGGTGTATTCAATTAATGTTTGGTCAATGAAATTTTCTATGTCAGGTGTTTCCCAATATTGATTTCTGACTAGATTACAGAATTGGTTTATGAAGGCGTATTTTGGAGGATAATCCATTAAAGTTGATTTAAAATTGGTTTGGGGATTTTTTTTGACACATAAAAATAGAAAGGGGAAAAGAGAAGAGAAATTAGGGTGATAAAATAGAAATTGGGGTGAGATAAGAATTCTAGTGTCTAAGATTACTTACTTGGGTCCCTGGAAACGACACCAAAATTTGGTTTTTTGGGATATTCTCCATTGTATCGAACTCAATGTATGAATTTGAAGTATTAGGAAGATTTGGATCTAAAGGAAATAGACCTCTTTTAGTGCTTGACTCCCTGGTCCTAGGAGTATCCACCCTAACTAATCTATTTGAGTTATCGCAGGTGTAGGCGGACATGCGCTAAAAGAAAAAAAAAAGAGAAAGGGAAAAGATAAGAGAATTGGGATGAGAATAGAAGAATGGGGGTAATAAAAGAAGGTTTTTGGTCTAAGGAACTTACTTGGTCCCCAGAAACGGTGCCAAAATTTGGTTGTGCCCAAATTTACCCTACTGGTAAAAAGTGGTCGATGTAGTACATGTAGGGGTCGAGTCCGCAGGGACCGAAGAAGTAACCTTGAGACGCTATGATTTGGTGAAGGATGGGCTATAAAGTACCCAACTTTGGTTTTGATTTTGGATGGTTTTAAAGAACACTAAGAAACCTAAGTGAATTCAATTCAAAGAAAATGGGTTGATCTTAGGATTATGCTCGGGGTGGATTGAATGAATTTTACTTCTTTAGACAATTTTGGTTTTATTAATTCTTGATGAATCCATTCTTCAAAAATAACACTACCTTCATCATTTTCTGGTTTGGTGCTTACTAAACACAATTACTAATCCCCTATACACTTAGAGAACCAAATTCATGATCTCTCCCAGGTATATGGTCATTTAGTAATTGAATTTAGTTTTCTCAAACATAGTAAAGATGAAGAGTAGAAATAACTGAAGAATGGATGTCTTAAATTAATTATCCAATTAACAACAATTCGTTCATAAAATAACATTAAATCAAGACTTTTCATCCTCCTAATATCATCCCATTAAAATTTTATCCCTCTATTTATGGTATACTCTCAATAGTGGGAAGAAGATGGCTTACAAGAATTGGATTGATGAAATTAAAATCGCGGAAATAACGAGCACTCCTCCGTGTGTGTGAATGAAATTCACACCTATGTGTGAACTAATTCACCACAATTCAGAGATATCACTGTGCTTTGTGAAAATTTGGTTTTAATAAATTAATGGAAAATATATAAGATAAAGATGTTGATTAAGAACAAAATAAAACTTATATGGAAATCGAAAACATTACAAAGGAACTTTTGCAGCATAACCTTACAATGAAACAAGCAACAAAAGATGATAAGAAAAATATCCACCCATATTCCCTTTACCACTAGATCCTTATATAGGCATATTAGGAGCCTTAGATCTGACCCCCACAATCAATTCACCCCCACAAAAATTAATAGAGTCAAAAGGAGGGTGAATAATCAAAAGGAAATTGGCGTTTCGAAGTTGACCTGGAAAACTGTCCAGATTCATCCACCATATTGACGTGTGAATTCGTAATTGAAGAAGGTTGAATCCATAGGGGTCGTAGAATATAAATATATTCTTCCATCTGTTCTCTATGATCTGTAACAATTTCAGAAAATTTTTCTTAGCCGTTTGGAATTTATGGTCTAAATGGTGGGATGACTTTATGTGCATTAATGTCGGGTCTACCATTTAAATCTCAACTTCAGATCTATTTATCATCATGAAAACATAAGAATTAGCTCTGTCCACGGTTGAATAAAATGATAATCATATTTTTATATTTCTACTGTATAAATTTGAGCTTCATTGGGATTGGTTTGTGGGTCCCACATTTGTTTGATGGGCCTTAGGCCCATTATGCTTTTTCCAGCAAGTTTCTTCCTTCAGGTGAAAAAATCTCCATATTCACTTGTGATTCATCCATCAGGCCTAAAAGAAAAAATGTTCCTAATAAAGTGATGAATAATATACCAAAATATCAAATTAAAATGATTAATATTTTAATTTCCACATGCAAATTATTGAGTGGGCCCAAATTGACACTTTAAGCATGAATTGCACAATGATGGGAAATGAAGTTCAATTTTTGAATTGGACTAAAATTGATGTTTATGAAATTTTAATCACATTATTATTAAGATCTTAACAATGAATATTAGCCACTTTCAGTGACTAATCACTAACTGTCAGTGAATATATATAGCAGGTAATAAGCAGAAATGAAGCAATAAACTAGGAAGTACTCAAAAGTAAACAATCCTACAGTTTTCAATTACATTCATTTTCATTTATTATTCAATCTGTTGAATCATGTAAACCTTGGGATCTATCCTAAGCTCTGTATCCCATATTTATTAGCAACAAAACAAATGTATCATAATACCATCTAACAAACGAGTAAGATTGAGTCCAAGCTTGTGCTTTGTCTTGGTTGACTTGTCGCGATCATTCAATTATTCAAAAATGACCATTTGGAAAAGTTCTCATAGTCTAATCCACCTGGTCTAACATAACAAAAATTCATTTAATAACGACCCTCTAGGAATCTCTCATGGTCTAACCCCTTTGTTATAACATATCACTAATCATTTATAAATGACCACCTAGGAAAGATCTTGTGATCTAAACCCCTTGGTCTAAATACTATCAAACAATTATAAACAACCACATGGGAAATCTCTCATAGTCTAAACCCCTAGGTCGAAGACCACCTAGAAGCTCTCACGGCCAATACCCCTGGGTATCATAATAGTAAAACATACTTAAATGACCCAACCTTAGGAATATCTCACAGTCATATTCCCCTTGGTCAAACTTCCAAAATGCATATCACAAGCATTTCATATAATCAAACAAACTCCATCCTAATAAACCAAGGCATGGAAAAAAAGGTCTCTAACCTTATGCATAAGAAACAACCCATTTTCAATCAATCAAATCATAATAGGTAATAAACAGGATTTAATTTTAAGACATGAAATACCCTAAACATGGGTATGCGGCACTTTTAGAACATATAATCCAAATATGAACAACAAAAGGCACAAACCACCTACCTTGATGTCGTATGATTAACACTCTTGAACATCGGCCCTTGAATCATCCTAGATCAATGTAGATCTACAAAAGGGTGAAAAACACCAAACCTTGAATAACTCATTAGAGAGGTATAATTAGGAAGAGAAGCTCTAGTGATTTTGAGAACTCATCGGTAGAATTCCAATGCACCCAATAGTGTCTCAATTAGAGGTTATACAGAGAAACGGGAGGGGTTCAAAGTTCTTCAACCATTCCATCACTCTCCTGTATGAACCAAGATGAGAAAAAGACATTTATGAGGATGAGACGCAACCCCGCTCTAATTTATCAATTAAAAAGAAAACTGCACAGTGTTTTCATTACAGGTACATGTTGTGTAGTAGCCTTAACCATCCCTTATCTTATGCGTTCTGCTAGGTCACCTACACGGCTGTGTACTCGGCCATTACACGGCCAGTATGCAGTTGTATGTGGTACCCAGGTACACTACTTGTACTCATAAGTACATGGAATATACCTAGAAAATTATCATTTCTTCTTTTTTCCTAAAAAAACTTGAATTCAAAATCCATACATGAAATGAATATCCATGTTCTTACGTTTTGTTTCTTTAGGAAAATGATACATATGTCATTTTTGACATGTAGGGATTAGCCGAACCTCTATTCGATGCACGGTGTGACCGGTATGACTCTAACTATGTATTTTTTATTCAAAAGTAGCATTAATTTTAATAGAAAAACAACTAACATACTCAAAATCAAGAAAACACATTCTGATTGTTTTGATATTTTAGGAAAATGATCCATGAGTCATTTGAGATTTTATAATCCATTCATATCTCAATCCGACACACAGTGTGACTCCAAGTGTGTCTTGTTTATTTAAAATTGACATTGATTTTAGTAAAAAAACAACTAACATACTCAAAATTGAGAAAATACATTACTATTTTTTTGTTGCTTTAGGAAAACGATACATATGTCATTTGTGATGTGTAGGGTTCATCCACATCTCTATCTGGAGCATGGTGTGACCGGTATGACCCCAACTTCATATTTTTTATTCAAAAGTGACATTAATTTTAATCATAAAAACAACGGAAAAACTAAAAACTGAGAAAATTCATTCCTATTGTTTTTATACTTATTACAATGATCCATGATCCATTTGGGACGTGTATCATTTAGTCATGCCTCAATATGACACACAATGTGACTCCAAGTGCATCTTGTTTATTCAAAAATTGACATTAATTTTAGTAAAAACAACAAACATACTCAAAACTGAGAAAATTCATTAGGATTATTTTGTTACTTTAGGAAAATTATCCATATGTCATTTTTGATATATAGGGATCATTCATACCACGATCTGACGCACGATGTATCTGGTATGACTCCAAGTGTATATTTTTTATTCAAAATTGACATTAATTTTAATAAAAACAACTAACATACTCAAAACTAAGAAAATTAATTATGATTGTTTTGATACTTTATTAAAAAGGTCCATGACTCCTTTGGGATGTGTAGCATTCATTCACACCTCAATCGGATGCACAGTGTGACTCCAAGTGCATATTGTTTATTAAAAATTGACATTAATTTTAGTAAAAAAACAAATGACATACTAAAAACTAATCAAACACATTCATATTGTTTTGGTACTTTAGTAAAATGATCAATGCATCATTTTTTATGTGTAGGGATCAGCCGCACCTCTATTCGATGCACGGTGTAACCGGTATGACTCCAAATGCATCTTTTTTATTCAAAAGTGACATTAATGTTAATCAAAAAAATAAATGACATACTCAAAACTGAGAAAATGAATTCCAATTGTTTTGATACTTTAAGAAAATGATCCATGATTCATTTGGGACGTGTAGAATTTAGTCGTGTCTCAATCTGATTCATGATGTGACCATTATGACTCCAAATGCATCTTTTTCATTCAAAATTTACATTAATTTTAGTAAAAAAACAACTCATATACTCAAAACTGAGAACACACATTCATATTGTTTTGATACTTTATGAAATTGATCTATACATAATTTTTTATGTGTAGGGATCATCCAAACCTCAATCTGATGCACCATTTGACCGGTATGACTCTAAGTGCATCTTTTTATTCAAAACTGACATTAATTTTAATCAAAAAACAACTGACATACTCAAAAAATGAGAAAATGCATTCCGATTATTTTTATAATTTAGGAAAACAACCCATGAATAATTTGGGACGTGTTTGATTCATTTGTACCTCAATCTGATGAACGATGTGACCGATATGACTCTAAGTGTGTCTTCTTTATTCAAAACTAACATTAATTTTAATAAAAAACAACTGACATATTCTATAATAAATCTTTTTTGGTATTTGTGTTAGAAATTTTATTTCATTTAAAATCGGTATTTTTATTTTATTTTGGTAATTTTTATTGTTGTTTCTACTAATGCAGTGTGTTGTTGCAGCACACTACATCTGTTTCTGGTGATGCAGTGTGATGTAGTATTACGATGTAGTTTTCACCTTTATCAGTGCTAGTAAATGCACTGATAAATCTTTCCTTTATCAGCACTTTAAGAAGCGCTCATAAAAGACTCCTTTATTGGTGCTTATCCAGGCGTTGATAAAGTTTTTATATATCAGTGCATTAAAAGGCGCTAATAATCATACTTTTATCAGCGCAAATAAAATCACTAATAAAGTTATTATGTATCAGTGCTAATTAAAAGTGCTGATAAATGGGATATTTTATCAGTGATTTTATTTGCACTGATAAATATACCCTTTATCAGTGATTTTTTAGCACTGATAAATGTGATGGACTTTTAACTGTGCTAAGGTTATCAGCGCTTTTCTAGCTCTGATAAAGGTCGATTCTAGCACTATTATAGACTGGTTTTTTAATAGTATCATTTCACGGATGAAATATTCCAATCTAAGAGATATACACCTATCTCAAGGGGACAATCCTTACAACATTTAAATATCCATGATCATATACCCAAAGGGGTATTGAGTGTTATAATGCCATAGAAGTATTATATCTTGAGGCCTAGACTCTCCAAGATTTCCTCATATATATAAAAACATGACACGTCTGTTTCAAATAAAGTAGACACTAATGTAGAGGCAACTAGAATAGTACCTTGAATAGTAAAAGGTCCAGTGCTCTAATTCTCTAGCATATGCTGCACTACATGTAATTGGACCGTATTATGGCCCTGAGTCAAAATGTGACTGCCCTAGCAGTCCTGCTCTATTGGTGTTGAAAGACCTGAGTTTTATTACCAATTTCTCAACCACCACCTCATCCTATGTGGCTAGTTGTATTCCAGCTTCCTGTCTAGCGAGATACTTTAGGCCCCGCTCTAGAACATGGGGTGGGTATAGATCCCTACTCTCTAGGAACTAATGGAAAAGTCCTGAAGAAGTGTTGGATATTCCCCATCTTTCTACAGCCTATGCATCTCACTAGAACTCGCATACAGTGAGTTTTGTGTGTCCCAAATTCTTACACTGGTGAAAAATAAGGAAGTTGTTAACATAAGAAATATGAATGCTACTACCCCCATAAGAAACCATGAAATTCCACTTTAGTCCACTAAAAGAACCCCTAGATAGTCCAGGTGTTGATCTACCCTGGTTCGCACCATCGGCTTCCTTCAAATTCCTTTCAGAAATGAGATCCTGGTTGAAAATATTAGAAATAGTCTTCATCAAAAATGCATTGAGGGGTAATCATGAGGAATTTATGCAGTAATCCTCTATTATTGAGGTATGAAATCTTTCATGGGTGTGTGTAGCAACATGCCTATCATCTAGATACAAGTATAACAGTGAGAGACATCATGATCAATTCCCGATGTAAGGGAGAGTGAAATATCAAGCCCAACAAGTCCCTTAACCATCGTTCACCGGCCAATAACAATGGAATAATAATAATAATAATAATAATAATAATAATAATAATAATAATAATAATAATAATAACAACCATGAGGGGTAACCTCTAATACATTTATATCCACATAGAAAAAATATTCAAACATGCTAAATTCATATATTTCAACTTTATAATTGTAAACATGAGGCATGGCCTTTCCACCAATTTCCATTTAATTTAAATAATTTATTTAATTAATCAATCCAAGGAAATTCAATTCCATGATCAATCAAAACACTTAGAAGGTTCTTTGGTCAACTAGATAATTATATAAAAAGGGAAAAAATTTAGAACACCCAAATGGGTGGCATTAAATGAATTCAACATACTCTAATCACTTAGAAAGGGTCCATGGGTGTATAAAAACATGCTTGAATTTATTTAGAAAGGAATAACACATTACAAGGAAATGTGTGGAAATGGCCAACATGAAAAACAATAGTAATGCTATGAAAACCTCACAACATTTAGGTAAAACAATTAGACAACCTACCTTATAACCATATATGACTTCTCATCCAATATTGGCTTCAATTTTGAAGTAGAATGGAAGGAAATAGAAGAATGGTTCAATGCCCTGAAAATAGGGTGAATGAGATTACATTAAAATAGCTCAAGAAATGGGAAGAGAAACTAAGATAGAAAGAAAGTGGATTAGATATCTCACTGATGTAGATCCAGCGTGACATATGGAATTCGATTTGGAGTTTGGATGAATGAATGGCATCAAAGCCTATCCATGAAGGATAAGGGATCTCTCATGGGAGAGAAATAGAGGTATACTATTTGCTGGAGATAAAATAAAAGATGAGTTGGGTTTTAAATTTAATTAGGGGAAAAAGGTAAAATCACCCCAAAAAATGGGTTTGCATAGTTTGGTGTCATGGCTATCCAAAATGTGCACAAATCGTGTTGTCTCCACTACCTAAGGGGGGACCCCACATGGCTAGGATCACGGTTTGGCTAACCGTGATGAATCTATGCATTAATCCTCTATTATTGAGGTATGAAATCTTTCATGGGTGTGTGCCTCAGCTCACATGGTTTAATACAACTATGTGGCACCCTACTCCCCTCTGAAACACCCCATTTTCTTATGGGAAATCATGCGGGCTGGGCGTCATGGTTTCTACCAACCATGAAGACCACCCTTTTTCTCTAGATACTAGGTCTTCGAGCTCCGAACAAGCCCTAGACACCCTTGTGACCTCTATGAATCCATTAGGTACCATTATAAGGGAAAAACTAAGTAATTTAAGCTGAAAAAAGTGATATGTACCTTTATGAAAAGTCGGGTTGTCACACTCAAATTCATGTTATTTGAAATTTAAAATATTTAACCAGATATTTTTGTTTTAGAAGGGGGACTACAAAAAAAATAGAGTTTTATCAGCACTAGAAAATACTTTTAACAGTGTTATAAAATCATTGTTAATCATAGTGAAGATAAAGGGTGGTCCCCTTTATCTGTACTAAAAAAAGCATTGATAAAAAGGACTTATATCAGTGCTTTTTTTAGCACTAATAAAAGGGGCCTTTTAACTGCGCTTTTCTTAGCGCTGATAAAAGTAAAAAAAACTAAAAAATGTTAAAAAGAATATATAATAAGGGGATATTTTAACAATGCTTGACTATCACGACCCATCCCTCGGGGCCTGTACCGTGACTACCTCAAGCCCGCCTTCTATAGGTCAGGGGCTGGCGACTAGCACCAAAGGTGTAATTCCCTATAACTGGGAAGGCATTGCCTTTATAAATCATAAACATACACAACCAGAGTAAAATCAGAAGAAAACACTAGGTAAAATCTATATAACAAGTGTGCTGAAAGAAAAGGGGTTCCAGAATACAAGCCCAACTGTAAAGTACAAATACAACTAAAAAACGTACAATTGAAAAGGGACAAACAACTGAAAGATGAAAGCAGCTCCTGGATTGTCCTCCGGGGTTCCTACCTGAAGGGTAGGTACAGATGGCCTCCACAGCACTCCATGTCTGTCAAACTCCACTGTGTACTGATACGTCATAAGGTCCTCCTCCAGGTACCGTCCAGTCCTCGTGCTCTTAGCCCCCGTCAGTGCTGTCCATCGTCTACATCCAACACAACGAGGTGCAGGCATAGCCCGTGAAAGGGTGAGTATAACAATACTCAGTAGGGACCCCAAGACCCTCAAGGTCTCACAAAATGCAACAAGGATAAACCACAAAGTATGAAATAAACGGATAACCATTACTTAGGTATATGCCCATACATATACCTAAGTTATCAAGTAACCCATCTCAATCATGAGGAAAACACAAAGGTCATTGACTCAACTCAAACCAGGATTTTTCATTATTGAAACCACGACTTCTAGAGAACTCCTCCTCTGTTGAGAACAGTGGGACTGTCGTGACACCAAGGTGCTTCTAACTAACCTTAGACTGCTGAGGTACTCCTCCTGTTGAGTATCGCAGGTCTGCTACCAACTACCAGGTGCTCCGTCCGCTATGGGTCTACCGCCAAATACCAGGAGCTCCCTCTAATAGCATATAGAGGTACTCCTCCTATCGAGTACCGCGAGTCTGTTCCCAACTACCAGGTGCTCCGTCCGCCATGGTTCTACCGCCAAATACCAGGCGCTCCCCCCTAGGCTAGTCGAATCACTCTAAGTTGAATCAGTCAAGCAGTCATCAGGTCTGTCAGCTGCAAGGTCATCGTACTCTATACGCTCGTCTCTGGGAGGATCTGATCCATAAGATATTGGTAAATACTCAAAGTGTAACTATGTATCACGTGGAAGTATCTCAAAGGACTTCCACGTCATAGGGGTCTCAATGCAACATATGACGTGTCAATCGGACGCCCAGTCTGTGAGTTATTAGCCTTTTAGTCCTAGGGGCCCGGTTGGTTTTTTGTACGAACCAACCTGACCATATCTCAACTATACCCTGAACTCTCGTGGGGGTATTCTCAAAGGTATGACTTCATTCCAAAAATAACAGCGCCGCTGACGGTTCATCAAACGGACGCTCGTAGCACGAGTTATGGGTGAAAAGGTGTTTTTAGGTCTGATGGGTCCGGACTTGGGTCTGACCCGGTCCGTGGGTTTCACCTGGCCTGAAGGTAGCCCATCCCGAAGGCGGCCCAACCTGAAAGTAGCCCGGCCCATGGGTGGCCTGACCTGAAGGCGCGGCCCGACCCGAAGGCGCGGTCCAGCCCGGTTGGCTGGCTGTGTGGCCGGCCCGGCTGGCCGTGTGGCCCGGCCAGCTAGCTGCGGCTGGCTGGACATGTGGCCTGGCTGGTCAGCCCACGTGGTCTGGCAGCCCATGCATGGGAGGGGGTGTTGCGCCCCCCTTTGTCCGAAACGGTCGGTGTGAGGCGTCGGCCTATAGCACGCACCGGCGGCCGGCTCAGCCGGCCGCCCTCTTCTATCTATCATGGCCTAAGGTCGCGGTCCTCCAGCACCAGCGTCGGCATGACGGCGCTGCGCCCATCCTCCGCGGTCCTCCTGGACATGGCATTTTTCTTCCGGCACGGTGTGAGGGCACCGCGCCCCTCCGGCACCGTCGCAGCCCGCCTGGACGTGGCTAGGTTCAATACACTGCATTGTGGTGTCGCGCCCTTGTGGCGACCTGGTGGCCTTGCGCCGCCGGCTTTCTTCACAGCTGACTCATTGTCAGTCGCCATGTGTACCGCCTCCTTCTTCATCAAACAAGAACCAACAAAATGGGAGGTTCAGGCCATGTTCATGTAGTCTGAACCCTCCTCGTTGCGGTAATCTCATTTGGTTCTCAAACCAGAAATTTGTACAACGAAGAACGAGTACAAAAGAATTCAAACCCCCTACCTCGTATTTTTCAAACGTTGACAGTGGAAGGAGAGGAAAATCAGACGTCGATTCATTGACGTCAGGAAGCGTCCGGGGAAGAAGTTTCGTCGGCGTTCTTCACGGTCAGCTTCTTTCCCTTTGGTTCGGATGAAGATCGTTGAAGAAGTTCGTCCTTCTTCGGTGGTGTGTGGCGTTCTTCGTTGGAAGAGAAAAGGCTCCTCCCTAGCTCTCCCCTTTCTCTGTTCCACCCAAGATCAATTCCCAACAAAATAAAATAACATGTTTCCCTATTATTTTATTGTTGGAAAGAATTTTAAAAGATTCAAATTAAATTAAGTTACTTCACTTAATTAATCGGTGAAGTTGTCTAAATTAATTAGGGGGAGGAAGGTGAAGAATTCAATTAATTCATTAAGTGAATTGGAACATTAATGAGCGGAAGGTGGAGAGTTTACATCCCACATAAATGGGGTGTTTATAGGGGTTAAAGGGGAGATAGAACCCGTGTGGGTCCCACCTTAATAATCCTCCCATGGGAGGTTATGTGCGGGTGGGCCCCACCACCATAACATACTTCCAAGGGAGGTTATGTGAGGGTGGGATCCACCACCATAATCTCTCATGGGAGGTTATGGTGTGGTGGACCCCACCACTAACCTCCCCGTGGAGGTTTTAACCACCAAAAATAAAATAAAGTTAAAACTTTAACTTTATTCAATTTAATTAAAACCCCCCCAAAACTATCTTCCACTCTCGATAAAACGCAACTGCGGTGAAGGTCTCACTAAGTAATCACTGATGCTGCGAGTTAAAAGATGCCCTTGGAATTTGATTCCGAGCTCCGGTTCAAAAGTTATAAAATCCCGCTCACCCGTTTACTGAACGTACCTGAGAAAAACTTTAGAAATTGATTTCAGGCACACCGAGCCTTGGAATCAAGCGCCATCAGAAACTACAGACTTGTAAAATTCCCATGTATTTAAGAAAAATAATTCCACGGAAATTTTGGGTCTTTACATCGACCCCTACTTTTATCAGTGATTTTCCCCCTTTTATCAACGCTAGGCAGAGCCCCCACCCTCTCACCGCACGCTGCAGTTGCCCGCACAATGCCCTCCCTTTAACAGTGTTATACCCCAATGCACTAGCCAGTGCGCGACCCTACTTCCAATATAACTCAAACCCCATAACTCCCCCCTTGCACACCAACACCTTTACCACTAATCTATTTAGTTTTTTTCAATTTAATGATATATCAATTTATTTATATATATATAGTTATATTTATTCATATATTAATATAGAATCATATTAATATAAATATATTTAGTTATATTAATATATATATATATATATATATTTATTCGTATATTAATATATATATATATAGTTATAATTTTTTATATGCATATTTATTAGCATATTAATATATATTTATAAGATTAGTTTTAAATACATTTATAAAATGTGTTTTCTTATGCGTGTTTATAAATAAATAAATAAATACACACATAAATACATACATACATATATACAACAAACACACACACACACACACACATATATATATATATTTATGAATAACTACATATATATGTGTATCTGAAAAAGACATAGAATGTTAAAATGACCATAACTTCTAATCCAGAAGTCTGTTTCAACCTTACAACCAGTCAAATCGAAGAACATGAAATGATATTTGATATGGTATGTGGTATAGGCCTAATGGATATCTAGATCAGAAGTTATAGCTATTTTAATATTAAAAAATTGGGGTATCCTGACTAAAAACTCAGTTTTGGAGGCCTTTTGGGCCTTGAAAATGTGATATAAGGTTCCATTGGGTCACTAGCATATAGATCTCATTGCAGGCTTCGATTTGATATGCTATAGAGCTCAAAAGGACACCTGTTCTAATGTTACGGTCGTTTGATGTTTGAGTTTCGTTTTCAACTAATTTTTGATCTTTTATTAATTTTTAATATTTTTTTATATTCAAACTATTATTAAATGACTATTACTTGATAAAAATTACAAAATTATTAATTAAAAATAATTTTAAAATAATTTTATAAGCCTCTTTTACTAAATATCTTATACATTAATTTTTTATTTCCATTTATACTTATCTAAAACATATTTAAAAAATATATATTATATTTATATAAATATAAAAATAGATTTATATATTTATATATTAATATATGATTTTTACGTACTTTTTTTGAAATTTACCATTTATTAGTTCTTTTATAAACACACTGATAAAGGGGGGGTCTTTATCAGTGCTTTTATAAAAGCACTGATAAAGGTGGTCACCTTTAACGGTGCTAGTAAAAAAGCGATGTTAAAGGGGTACCTTTATCAGTGTTAAAAAAAGTGCTGATAAAGGGGAACGTTTATCAGCGCTTTTTTTAGAACTGATAAAGGTAGCCCTTTATCAGCACTTTTTTACTAGCGTTGTTAATGGTGTAACGCTTCCCTTGCCCCGTTTTGTGGTAGTGAGGAAATAATCTTATTAATAATAATTTCTTCATCTCTTCCCATGTAGTAATTTAATTTGGTTCCAAGCTTTTAATCCATTCTTTTTCTTTGTCTCATAATGAAAATTTGAACAACCTAAGTCTTAATGCATCATCAAACACATTATGAAGCTAAAATATGTCCTAGAACTCTAATAAACTTCCCAAGCATTTGCTTAGATCTTTATGAGGTAGTATAACGAATTTGATTGAATTCAATTTCATTTAGATAGTTTTTTATTTTATTTTAGAGTTGTTCATGGTGATCAATTGCTCTAAGATACTTAGTTGTACCCCTATCCTTAAAGGAAATCCATACTCCAAAAAAATTACCTCAGTTTCCCTCATTGTGCAAATTGACCCTCTTTTACTCACTCTACTCCATCCATGTTTTCCTTTTTACTTCATCAAACTCCTCTAAAACATGAAATCATAATCAATATTCTCCTTTACCTTTCCCCAATTCAAGTAATTGCGTATCAATGATATTATGTTAAATGCACAACATGAGAAAACCAAGTGTAAAAAAAGATAAAAAAATAAAAAAAAAGATGATAAATTTATATCATGATCTAACAAACTTAACCTTATATTATGTCCAAATTCCTTGAAAACACTTCCAAAAACATGGAACACCCTTGAGTATTATCACCTCCCAAAGGTGTGGAGTTAAAGTTTGAAATTTATTTTCAAAATAATTAATCACTAAAAATAAAAAATTGTAGTGTATAAATGGAAATTATTGAGGTTAATCCACTTATAAAAGTATCCCTGACATGAAACATTGGTTCAAAAGTTAAATATAATCAACTAATAAAATTTATAAGTAAATCTAAAACTGAGTAAGATTGTTTTGGATGATGAAAGTGTTGAATGTTTTTATAAATTTGGGATCATGAGATAATTTAAATTGTAATTTTTTAATGAGCGGTTGTTTTCTATTGAAAGTGAATCTAAATAAATCCTTATTCAAGAATTTGTTCTCTAATTACTAAACTCTCTTTTTAAAGGTTAAAGTACTCTGGTTCATTTAATAATTAGCTGATCCAAAACCATATTTAAACATAGAACTTAAGCTATTATATAGTCAAGATAAAATAAAAAGATTTTTCTTTGTATTAAAAATGAATTCCTCAATTAATGAAATAATGACCATGCTCAAAGAAAGAATAAAAATATATATAACAATGTGTGAATGAAAAAAATCCAACATTAATCGCTATTAAAATAAAACAAATCAATTATTCAAACACCCATAATTACAAAACATAACACAAAGAATATTCCCCTTCATGTTTTCACACAAACTAATAATTGGATCTATGTTATACATCAGAGAGGATAATAAAATATTAAATCTAATTACTAATCGAAACCTTCAAGCCCTTGGAATGTAAGACCTAAGATTCAACTAAGGTAATCAACTGTTATTTATTCATGAGCCCAATAAAATGAATAAAAATATTTGATAATAATATAATTAATTATAATTAATCAATTAATAGTAATATAACTATAAACATAAGTCTTGAAATAAAATTAGATTTATTAGGAGAAGAGTTTTTAATTTGAAGTGCCAAATGAGTGATTTTGAAATATATAAGTATTTTTATTAAATAATTAAATTTCATATAGTTAGAGAGTTATTTTTATAAAAATGCATTTAAATTTGGAATAATCATATCCAAATTATTTAACAATGTAAATTTCATTTTCGGGCATAAAAATAAGTTATTGAGGTAAAATTTAGTTACTAGAGTGGAAAAAGGATTATTTTCAATGAATTGTATTTTAAAAGTGTTGTGTAATTATTATCTAAATATATTAAATTGATATATTTTAAATAATGACACTAATTTAACGTTTTAAAATATAAAATTAAATATTAATACTGATTTAATTATTAATTATTGGTAAATATTAATTTTTTTAAAAGGTTGGGGTCGAAGCCTCAATTTATTATTAAATCAAATACCACTTTAGACTGGGTAGAGGGTGACCCATTACATAGCCCGAAGGCCCAATGCCAAGTGGCCTGCATACAGGGCTAGAAAGCCCATTTTTTGGCCCCAAGGACCCCTCGGTGAATAGTACTGCTACAGTACTTGCGCTGCTACAGTACCACCACCTCTATAGTACCTGCAACAGTCCCTCCACCGCTACAGTGCTGTTGCTGCTATAGTTCGCCGCTGCTACAGTACTTCTACAGTGACCTTCTACAGTTCTGCTATAGTCCCCTGCTACAGTAACTCGAGAATTCTCCCCTACCCGGATTTGATCCTGGGTCTTTTGGATGCCAAGAAGGAGCCTGAACCACTAGGGTACAGTCTCGTTGGCAGGTAAATATTAATAATAATGGTCAATGTTTAAAAATTCATTTTTCAACCAAAAAAATATGTATATGTTTTGTTTTAATTTAAAAGTTAAATTTCACATATTTATATATTTAATTGAATTAAATGGTTCCCAAATTTATTATCATCATGTATAAATTTTTTATTAGTTTCTATCTTATATTTTTAGTTAAAAAAATAATTACCATGGTAAATAATTAAACAAGTTAATAAGGGGTAAAAAGTGGTAATCTACCATGGATTGAACTTTGTTAAAATTACTTAACATAAACACATTATGTAAGACATTTTTTGTATTGTAAATTCATACTCATATGTCTCACCAACATCTCCTTACCTAACTCCCATGTGATTCCTCCTTTACCACTCATTTAACTTAAGTTTCCAAATAAATATACCTTTTTTCACCTATAAAAAGTGATAAATTACACCCATTCTCCCATACCTCTCCATTATAAATCCACTGATCATAAATTCCATATAATTTTCCCTATAATTAATCTCTCCAAGTAGTTTATAAGGTTCTAATTAGTTCTTATAAATCTTTAAGAGGCTTCCAATCCTCCATTTTCCTTTTCAATTTCATTTTTTTGTTACAATATCATTTAAGAATATTTTTCATATACTAAAATGATTTTTATTCCATGGTATTATCATCCATTTGATATATTATTAATGATATATTACTTATTACCTCTCATTATATCCTTTTCCTAAACCGTTATTATGATGAAATAAGGGTTCTTAACCTCTTATCTAACTTTATTTTTGTAATATTCTTTATTCCTATTATTTTCAATGAAAACTTTTATTATGATTAATTTATATAAATTCATTATAATATAATCAATTAGATATCATCATTCACTATTATTATACTACCTTCATAAGTTTCAATAATCCTCAAGCACTCTCATAGCCATAAAAATCCTAAAATTTTGGTAAATGAATGTGTGGTTTCTAAGAAATGAAATCCCTATTAAGATACAAAAAAGTTGATATGGGATCTAGAACAGATTCACCTAGGTATAAAACCCCCAAAAAAGTTTGTTTTTTTATTAACTCAACCATTACTCATTGCACAACTAGTGGGCCTAACTATACACTTGGTTTGATACTCCTAGGGAATATTCTTTAGATGAATCATGTACTCTTTATAAAACATAATGAAGGATTATTTCTTGTGGATATACCTACACCATGAAATTACTTCTGACTAATTCCTTGTTATCATTCCTTTAATAAGAATTATTTCCATTACATAATGAATATCATATTATTTATAAGTTGATTGTGGGACATTCGTCTAGATAGCCATGTTGTCTATTGAATGGGGAAATATTGAAATTTAGTATATCCATATTTTTATATGGAATAATATTGATTAATTAGACGTGTTTTATATATGAGGTTAATTAGGGAACATTATGATATGTATTTCTTATCCATTATCTTCATATTATGGATGCATTAGAATTTTTATGTGATGGAAGGAGACCAGAATTATATATCCCCTCGATGCATTGGTAAGTATTAGGAGACAAACAAGTTTTGGTAATTTTGTGTATGTATTACTCTTTTGAGTATAATATATTGGCATGAGGCCTTGATGGTATGTAATATGTCTTTTAATGAGGCCTTGATGGTAAGATTAAGATGTATGACATTATGAATTCTATCACTATGAAATTGGTTATTATTGTCCATGTGATTAGTTATATTATTATGTTATCCGTGAATATATTATGAACATTTATGGAATTATTAAATTTTTTAATTCCTCACATGTTATTCATGTTATGATTATGCTATGATAGCTTCTATTATGCACTACCCCTTATTGAAAATATGATCTCACACTTTTCATTATTATTTCCAATTTCCCCAAGAAACTATGAATATTACTACATATGATGTATGGAATCTCAAGAAGAAATAATAATGTATTTATGTTTTCATATAATGTATCTTCAGTTTTAAATATAATGTAATTTTCATTTATGTATCAAGTTTCTTAATACTATTAAAATATTGTTTCTTTGGTAATGTGATCTATGTATTTTATACCATTATAATAAAATAAACATTGGCTCTAGGTTATGGGAGTTGTAGTTTTACAGTTGGTATTAGATCAAGATTAGTAGAAACCTTAGGAACTCAATTTTTAAGAACTAGTTGGGAACATATCCCTATGAAAAAACCCTTAGGATATTAGTGAAATATTTATAGATTATATGACATGAATTCCTAATAAATGAAAAAAATATATATATACTATGATTTATAATTCATAATTTATTCATAAACTAATTAAGTATATGTCATTGTTTATAAATGGCACCTAATTTAAGGAATTGAACTATGAAAACACCTGTAATCAATGTATATATTTCCATCCCAATCAAATCCATGATGTTTGTGTTGTAGATTAACATATTATAAATATATTAGGTAAGTTAAATTATGTTATACAAAATAAAATTTATTGTATGGAACAAACTAACGCACCTCATCATGGTGTAACAATGTTGGATCACTTCATGAATAATCCACCTCCGTATTTTAATGGGACCACTAACCCATTAGTAGTATAGTAGTGTTTCTATTCTCTATATAACATATTCCTTAGTTTGAGATGTAGTGAACGATAGAAGGTTATCATGGTTAGATATCATCTAAGGGGAGATGTTGATCAATAGTGTTATTTGTTGGAATTAATGTATTCTAGGATTGTGTTTGGTATTAGTGTTGTGTTTGTTCTCAATTATTTCTGGGTTGATCAATGAGTTTAAACTCTAAGGGATATTTTATATGGAATAATGAAGTCCAAAATTATTTTGTAAATGGAATTGTATTCAAATTTTTTCCAAATAATTATGCTTAAAAACTATAAGTTTTATATATGTTGGTGAATAATTTTAGGAAAATTAAGGTAGCCAATGTGGTTAAGTGCATGGCATGCATGGTCAAGTACACGGTCCTCGTGGTCAAGTACACAGCCTATATGGTCAAATAAGAATCTCCCTAGGGAAACACATAGCTTGTGAAAGTAATTCATGAAAGTGAGTTTGAGGTATCTTGAGGAAGTTTGTGATCAAAAAATACACCATACTATGAGATGGAATAGTTTTTTTCACTCACAAATTCAAGTACATGGTCCTCGTGAGAATTATGAATCGTCAGAATAAAGATTTTTGAGTGATCATAAAGTAAAGTACACATTCTATGGAGGTATTATTCCATCCATGGTGGGAGTATACATCCATAAGGTAAAAAACATTTAATGTATCAAAGTGTATTTTTTTATAGGTTGAATAGTGATTTAAAGGATTAGAAATATTTATGGAGGGTTTTCCTATAAATACCTCTATAACCCTTCATTAAGGATTGACTGGAAGTTAAATAGAGATATGAATATTTGGGAGAAAATCATAGATTTATGGAGATAATTTAATTATCATTAAGTATATTATGAATTAGATATTAAGAGTTTTTGGTCTGTGAGGTGAATTACATGGTGTTTAAGGAGGTTTCATGGATAAGTCCATGAAGTGGAGTACACTGTCTGCGAAGGGGAGTATGCGGTCTATGAGTTTGAGTACATGGTGGATAGAGTCATATAAAAAGGTGGCTCCGTGAAGTGAAGTGTGTAGTCTATGATGGGTCGTATGTGATTCACGAGGCTTACTGAGATGTGAATTGGGTTCTGCATGATTACTTCGTGCAAGGAAATGTTTGGTAAGTATTTCACATGAAGAATGACGGAGGGTATTTCTAGATACCATAGAGTTTATTGGAGGATAAAATTAAAGATTACATGATGAAAATAAATTCATAATTTATTGAAAACATATAAGAGTCCTTAAATTTGTTAAACTGAGGAAGACTCCATCCAACACAATGAACAAGGAGGAGTCGACAAAGGTGATCTAAGGGAGGCAGTGTGGTATCCCTGAATTACTTATGAAGGTAGTGTTCCTGGTATAGATTGATAGTAGATAAAATTTTATAATCCATAAAAACTAGTGAATCGTAGTGGATTATAGTACAAAATAAACATCATCGATATATACTCCTTACACTATCTCATTACAGTGAACTAAGTAAAGTTTGTCATGTTATCTGCTTTAATTATTTTATATTTTATTTTCATGAATGTTAGATTTAATACTATAGGTTTAATACATTCCTACCAATGTGGGGATAAGATCCTAAATAACATAAGAAAAATTTGAAACCCTTATTCACCCCTCCCCTCTTAGGGTGTCTCGGGTTGTAACAAGTAGCATAATAATGAAGTTTTCAGGTGTTTAATTTATCTTTGGAAGCTCACTATAGATAATTCAGTTAATGAAAAAGGATTTACACTCATTTATGGGAATAACTATTATATTTGAAAAAAATATATGATATCATATATTCAATATCTTGGTCTAGAAGTTCTTTCTACCACTATTTATGGGATTCAAGTCAGTCATGTGATAGGATAGTCTATTACTAAAGCTAAAAGAAAGATTCTAGATGATGATGAAAAACCTAAAAATTAACTAACAATATAACTTTCATATTAAATATATATTATGGATATTAGATTCATAAGTGAAAGGTCCATATAGGATAAAATTTATAACATATATAAAGGGGATATCAAGGTAAAGGAGGTTAAGCTACAATTACTCCATAATAGATTTTATGATTGGAAAATGTTACCTGATGAAAATGTTGATAGTTTTGTTGACTGTATCACTAAAGTTGTTTGAGATAATAAGGGACTTGGGGAAGTAATAAAGTATATCAATATCATCAAGAAAATATTTTTACTCTTACCATCTCTGTATAATCTAATGGCTTCAACTCATGGAGAAAGGGATCTAGTCAAACTTTCTCTGGATAATCTTTTGAGCATCCTAGTAGAATATGAAATGCAAGTTAACATTGAAGTAACATCAAAACACATGAGTATGGATATGGAATTCAAAGCTATGGATAATCTCTATATCAC
The DNA here is from genome assembly GCA_963277665.1 of Viscum album. Taxonomy (NCBI): domain Eukaryota; kingdom Viridiplantae; phylum Streptophyta; class Magnoliopsida; order Santalales; family Viscaceae; genus Viscum; species Viscum album. The sequence continues at coordinate 1,755,546,005 of OY728120.1, read as the reverse complement.
TCAAGAAGGAGTTGAAGTGGAATATATAGACGACGAGTTCCTCTTTCTTTTTACTAGAATATTCAAGAGAGAAGAGGAAGATTCTAAGGAAATATTTATTTGGCATACTTATAATGTAATAAATTTTGTAATATTAAAAAAAATGCGTCTAAGAAGATTTTATGATGAATAAATTAAAGAAAAAGTCACAAAAAAATATTAGAGGATATTTCCTCTCAGAAAAGACTCTAAAATTGGAAGTTATTTAAAAATAAAATTTCGAAGAAAGGATTATGTGAGCAAAGAAAAGGATGGAAAAGAAAAATATTTTGATGATGTTGAAAATTAATTTAAATTTGATATTTAATAAAATATGTTGGAAAATATTGATAAATTTTAATATGGAAGAGAATATGAAGGATAATCTCCAAATGTTTCTGATCTCAAAGTTAAACTCAAATGATCTCTCAAAGTACTCGATATTAAAACTAAGAAAAATTATAAGTTTAATGGATTATAGAATAAATATTGTGAATATTTATATTATTTCAAAGCTAATGTTTATCGGATAGAAAAAAATAACTAAAAGATAAATCATATGAGAAATTAAACCCGGATGAAGTTATGAATTTCAATATATTGATTGAAGAATAGAATAAGGTGATTGATGGCCTTAATTCCAGTATAAAAGAGTGAATGAAGTAGGTAGAATCACTTAAATAGGAATTTTTCACTTTGAGAAACAAAATGGAATTGGAAATTAAATTAGGTTATTCATAGAAGAAGTTACATTTTGATAGATTCATAGATGGATAACTCCTTGAAAGAATCAAGCGTGGATAAGTATGCATGGAGAAAATCACTAGTTAAAAAAGGCTTAGATACATGGGTAAAATTGGAATAATCTATGAAACTAATAGATAAAAATAAGAATACACAACTTATCATAACAAAGGGAAGAATAATTTTGGTGTTTTTTGGTTTGAAAACTAAAACACCGGTTTTTTAGATAAAGAGAGATCCTATAAATAGAAATAATAGGGTTGGAAATTATCCCCAACACTAGAGGGATAACCAAATATAGACACAAAGGTTTAAAAGGGCTGGTCACATGTGTAGTAATAAAGGATATAAGAATTTTACACTTATTAAATATCAATTTTTTGGTTTTCCTGACCACACAATGTCATACTATGAGGATAAGAGAATTTATTTGAATGGGGAAACTCCCTGTAGATAATAAATTAAAATGAGGATATATCCTTCATCATATATAAGAAGTGATTTCTATGTATCTTTATTATGGTGTTCTAAATTTGGCTATAAATAAAAATATTATATATAGAAAAGAAGTGGTGGTTACCACCACAGGATTCTAAGGCAAGAAAATGATAAACTAAGAATAATTACTTTGAGTAATTAATTCTACCTATTTTAAGAAGAATATGAATATGACTATACTAAAAGTGTTTTATAGAAAGCGGATAGGTCATATTATTCCTTGGATCAACTGGGAATCTCATGGAATGAGAAAAACCAACCTAGTTGAGATTAATCTTAAGGATACAATGAATAGTAACACCTAAATTCTTGATAGTGGGTGCTCATCCCACATCACTAGAAATGTGAATATACTAAAAAATATAAAATAAATAATCAATGGGATAGTGTGTTTTGGAAATGATGGAACTTTAAAAATTAAATTATGTGTAAATACATGTTTGGAAGGTGATGATCTTAATAAGAATTAAGTTATTTTTGTGGATGGCTTGGGGAACAACCTCTTGATCATTATCCAAATATATGATTCTAGAAATAAAGTTGCATTCAACCAAAAAATTTCCTTGATCAAATGAAAAAATGTGAATTTACTTATGAAATGAATAAGAATTATTGGAAATATATACCATGTGGATAGCCATGAAAGTACATGTCTCCTTACAATGTTAGAAGAGAATAATTTGTGGCATTGGAGGCCTAGTCACACCCACCAACAAATAATAGAGAACATATCCAATATTAAATCTATGGTGTACATCCCAAAATTGAAGTGATATTTAGAAAATACATTTGATGTTTGTATATGTGGAAAGATGGTCTAAAATCCCTATCGACTGAAGAATAAGAGAGCATCAAAATTTTTTGATCTTCTCCACACTAACGTTAGTGGTCTAATGAATATGTATTTCACATATGGATAGAGAGATTTAATTATTTTCATTGATGATAATGGAATAATGGAATTTTCCATGTTTATTAAAGGAAAGATAAAAGTCATGGGGTGAATGAAGGGAAATCTAAGAAGAGTGAAAAATGAATTTTGTTACACTATATAGACCTTACAATCAGATAATGTAATGGAATACATGTCCATTGAATTTGAAAACTATCTTGAAAAATGTAGCATTAAACATGAGGTATCCTCTATAAAACTCTATAATATAATAGATTTTTTAAATGAAGGAATTGGTAGGTAAATAATATGCACAAGAAAATTCTCAATGAAAGTAGTGCCTCTCATCACTATAAGATGGAAATAGTGAAAGTTATAGTGTACACAAAAAACTAGGTGGTGCTTATCCGAGTGTGAGAAATGAAATCATATGAAATGTGTAATGGAATGATTCCAACACTAAAATATTTTCATGTCTTAAAAAAGAAGGTGTTATATTCAGAATAAGGAAGGAAATCAAGGAAAGTATGATGATACAGCTCATAAAGGATTGTTTCTAGGATACCCAAAAACGGGTAAGGCCTACATGTTCTTCAAGAAAAGGATGAATTAAATTTTATAGAGTAATTATGTTAAAATTATTGAAGAAAAATTTTAAAAGATTACTCAAATTGGAAATTGGGATGATGTATATGAAGAGTAGGGTGAATTTGATACCACTCATGTGGTTCCATAAAGTTACCCTAATGATAAAGACTCTAAGGATTAATCATAATAGGAGGAAATTCCTAAAGAAAAATATCCTACACCTTAGAGGAGAAATAGGATAAGAAATGTTAATTCATCTAGTATAATTGGAGATAGAATGTCTCCAAAATAGACATGAAGTATGATAAATGTAGAGCATGTTGCTCTATTTTCAACAGAAAAAACCAACATTATTTGAATAAGTGGAAAAGTATAAATCATGGGTCAGATATATGAATAAGGAATTGGATAAAATACACAATAATAAAACATGGGAACTTGTGAAGAATCATGAACACCACAATGTGATCAGGATGAAGTGGATCTTCAAAAAAATTGACGATCATGGTAATGTGATCCAAAATAAGGCATGTTTAGTGTGAGAAGGATATTCCCAAATTGAGGGTGTTGATGATGAAGAAAAAATTTATCTAGTGTTATGACCTGATTTTATTATGATCTTTCTAGTAATGTATATTTTAATAGCTTTCAATATATATCATATGGATTTCAAAATAGCTTTCTTAAATGGAATTTTTGAGAAAAAAGTATATATTGAACAATCAATTAGATTTCTAATTGGAAATTATGAAACAAAATTTTGGAGATTAAAAAAGGATATATATATGGTCTAAATCATGCCCCATGAGAAAGGTATGCTCAAATTTATTTATATTTGAAGAAGATAAAATTCAGATGGGGTGGTTCCATCCATAATCACAATGTTAAGACATGTAAGGAAGACAAGTTCATGGTTCTCATATACATAGATGATATCATCTTTGGAATAATCAAGCAGAAATCCCTAGATGATTTTACTAATCACATGAAATCATAACTTTAATGTTTATTATTAATTAACTCACATACCTTATGGGGTTTCTTGTGACATAAAATAAGGAATACACTTTTATCTCTCAGACAAAGTATGCAAGATTTTTATTGAAGAAGTTCAACATGCATGATTCCAAACCTATGTAAAATTAAATTATGGTTGGAAAAAATATTGGGAATCATGATGATGAGAAATATATAGATCCAACCTTGTACAAGAGGATAATTAGAATCATTCTTTATTTGGATTCAAAATGGTTAGATATCATCTTTGAAAAAAAATAGCGGATCATTTCTAGAGTGATCTAAATGAAGAAGTTTGTGTGTCAGTTAAATAAATAATCTAATACATTTAGGGTAATCTCCATTTTGGATTTCTACTTGATATATGAAAGTATAGAAAACCAATCCTTTTACACATATTATTACATGATTTTATGATAAACATACATTAATTACAACCCAAATATCCTGAGGTCTAGTATCTTTGTATGACTAGGTTCATAATACATCAAAAGAAAACTAAAACATGAAATCCTTATTTTATTCTCCATAATGAGATCCTAATCCATTTGATCTCCTAAAACTGCATAGGATAACCTGGGTAATACATAAAAGGAAGGTGTGAGCTAAAAATCCTAGTAAGGGAATAAACTGGATAAGGAAACATAATTCGTGAGTCAAAGTTATAACATGATATCATAAAATAGAAGACTCGTGAGTAATCACATGTAAGAATAACATAAATAACATGGTATCATATGATCGTAGAAACATAGTAAATGAGTTATAAACATATAAAATGAAATAAATATGATTCAAGGATAAATTCCAAGAAAATATCACATGGTGGAAAAAGTTCCATGATGGATTAGGTTTACTCTCTAATCTCATACATAATGTCTCATGAGATAGAATCTTTACCCAGTGAATTGGAGTTCTATCGAGCTCACCCGTCATAAAATATCCATGATTATGTGTTAAAAAATCATTCATAATTAATAAACATAATAATTACCCATCAAAATAAAATGGGTTTCATAATCATGCCTCATATCATAATCAAAGGAAATTTCATAATGAAGTCATTTGAGACATGAATATAAGACAAGTACTACCCCGTCAAAGGAAGGTAGGATAAGCTAGGTATATATGTCAAAGACATATATAAAGAAATTAGAATCATTCCATAACTTTAAATATAGAGATATAGTTAGATAAATAATGGTTATAACCTAGAGAAAAGGGTCGTTCAGAGATATCCCTTACACCCATAATTAAAACAATTCTAGGTGTCAAAAATACCCATTCCATTTAAAACCCTTTCTAAAAATAACTATAAAAAATGGAAAGAGGGTTTTTCTTTGAAGAAATTAAGGATTCTTATAAAATAATTCAAATATAAAATAACAATTATGGTGGAGGGAAAATTCATTTTTCCGGATATGTTAAAATAAAACATTCCTTTTTCCTTTTTTTAGGAAAGTTAAAATGTTCTGTATAAAATAAATAAAAATATTCCTTTTTTATAAACTTGAAATAAAGTCAAAATAGATATAAAATATCATTTATAATTCATTTATATAAATACATTAATAAAATAATTTCAATATTATGGACAAGTAAAAAATATTTATGAAATAAAATTTAAAACATTTGAAATTATGTTTTAAAAGTAAAGTAGCCCTTATGAAAAACCCATAAAATTATTCCTTTTGGAAAACATTGTAAAGAAAGTAAAATATGGTAAAAATGAAATTTAGCAACCATTGAGGGATAAATATTAATTTTCTTGAAACATTTATAAGAAAATGGATATGGAAGGAAAAATAGTTTTAAAGGAAACTTTAAAAAAGGTTTTTTTAAAAGAAAGTCAATTACAGCTTAAGAAACAACTTAATAAAAACCAATTTAAAGATAGATAGAGATTTAATTTTAAGCTAAAATATCCGAAATAATAATAATTCATGAAATTAAATATTAAATTTTAATTATATACACCATTTAAAATAAATTAGGTACATAAAAGAACATGTATCTCAAGGAATGAAGTTTTGAGATGAAACCCTTACCTTGAGTCGGATTTTTCATGTACATTATTTATCTTATAGAGTAATACACATATGTTAATTATTTAATTTATTAATAAAAATTTTAAATATTATTATTCATTTTATTTTACTTATTATCATGGTATATTCAATTATAGGTTCAACTCAGACATTTTAACAATGTTTGGGTCATATATCCATGATCTCTTTGGAAAGTTGAGTAAAGTTAAATATATTATTATTTAATAATATCAAAAATAATGATAATTAAATAATTATAATTTTATAAATAAATTATAATTTTAAAACCAATCATTAAATATAGTTATGAAAAATGAACTACGTTAAAATCATGGAGATGTTAGGCCAACGTACACATGAGTAACGTTTCCATTTTTCAATGATCATGATGGAAAGAATTTAAGTATTATTTTATCTTTAAAATTTGATAATTATATAAGAAATATCAAATTATTTCTTTAAATACACTTATATATACCATCCATGTGATGTTCTAATGAAAAACAAATCGCATCACTTCGTGGAGGTGGAAATCCACTCGTATGCACTAACGATGTTATCATTTTTCTATGAATGGACAGGTGAGAAAATATATGATATATTAGTTTTATATAATGATAAATATTTCATTTATATCATATATATATATATATTAAATACATCATCACAAATATCTCTGAGAGGTGATGATAGAAAATTAATTGCATCGGCTCGTGAGGCGATAGTTCGTCGTACACATGAATGATTGTTTTGTTTCTCATTTTATAGAAGAGGAGAAGTATTTAGATTATGAAATTAATATAATAAAATATTATTATATGGTATATATTGTTTTTATTATATCATAATGTTTTAATAAAAATTTAAGGAGATGTATGAAGAAATAAAACAAACACTCGGTTAAGAATGATGCCTCTTCTTTAGACAATCTCTTTATGTTTGCACCAAAAACCTTCCTAGGAAGATTTTATAATAAAACCAATGCCTCTAGTAATTGATTAGTGAGTTAAGGAATTTATTTGGGTAGGTATTTTTTGAAACAAAATATTTTTAAGTGTAATGGAAATATGATAGGATGTGCCCTTTTATAAGTGATAAGGAGTGGCATTTTTGTAAATACCCAAAACTATTCAATAATGGGAAGTCACCCTCATGCTGAGTGAATTTAAAATTGATAAATAAAGTATTGTAAGGAAGATAAATTTGATAAAAATCTCCACCAATTAAAACAAAATATTTTTTAAATATTTTATTGCCTTTACCTCAAAGGATGCTCACTTTTACCATTTTAGTTTTCACCATAGTAATTATTTTTTTACTGTTTTCACTATTTATTATGACAAAAATTTAAGTTGAAATTATTAAATAATATTAATTTTTATGATTAAAAATATTTAATCCATTATATAAAATTAAATTCAAATAAGTTCCATAATTTAATTTAAAATTCAATGTGAAAAACATATCAAAAAAGGTTTTTCAAGAAATGCATTTTCAAGCATAAGATGATCTTACATTAAATATATAAATGTTAATCATCGTTATATGAATTTAAATTAATATAAATATATATATGATATATATATTTCATTTAAATATTCCTTTATTAGTGGTTATTTTAATTAATTAAAATGGATATAGTTTATACACTTAAAAATAGTTTGTAGAAAACTGTATTTTTAAGTATAAAAATAAACTTATACCATAATCATGAAAATTAATAATTAAAATAAAATTAATTATATTATTATAAATAATATTATTCTTATTTAAATTTAATATAAAATCCAAAATATAATGGGAATTTTAAATTAATTTTTTTAATGAAAAGATATTGTAGTATTTGAAAAATCGATAATTTTCACTATTCATTGAAAAATCAATCATTTTAGAAAAATACAAAAAAAAATTACCCTAAGTTAATTTTGATATTATGATTCTAAAAATGATATTAATTTAATAAAATAACATTTCTAAAAGTTCTATAAATTAATTATAATATTTTATCATAAAAATAATAAAAACATTTTTGAAGGAAACATATTTTTTTAGAATAAAGTGTCTATATTAAAAATTGAGTGATTATTTTTTAAAAATTTATCAATAAATTTATATTGAATAGGACCTTTAAATATATATTTCATAATTATTTGATCATATTCATACCCTCTAATTTAACTATTGTGTTATAACTATCATATTTAAATAATAATATTTCATGGTTCATTTAGGCTTGGTGTTGCATGTCGTATATATGATCAAAAATAATTTTATTTTTAAAATATTGGGATGTTAATTTATTCCCCCATTTAATAAATTACTTCCTCTCAATTTGAACATGGGCTTAGTAAATAAGGTTTTGATATCTGAAAATACCTTTGTTTAAATCCCACATTATAAAAAGGTTTAATAAAAATTCCTCTTGAAAAAGGTAAAAGGAAATAAAAAAGTCATCACATAACTAGGTTTTCAAATAGGAGAATCACTAGTGAAAATGTAATGCCTTGTTACAATTTATAGGTACTCCATTGTTTATGATTTGTTTATCACCATTGTTTGTGTTCATTTGTGGGCTTCTCAGGGATGGAGAACCTTTTTTGGAAACAAATGACCTAAATTTTAGCAATGTATGTTTATTTGAATTAACGAAGTTTGTTTATAAATTTTTTAGAGACATATCGGGGTCATTCCTAAGTTTAGAGAGCACATGAAGTAGGGTTTTGAGTTTTTCTTCTAAAACCTACACTTTCTACAGTATTCTGGGAGATTACATGCCATGTAATATTCGTCAGGAATATTCCATGAATAAGATGCAAAGATTTAGGGTTTTACACACCATGTAATAGGTTCATGTTGTGTAAAGAAAAATATAAAGTTTTTTATAAAAAGGCATTGATTTTTTAGTGTATATGGGCTTCATGGACTACACAATGTGTAAAGGGATTACACACCATGTAATAGTTTCAAATAGGGATTTTTAGGGTGTTTCTAAAGTGGTTTATTTTTTTAATTCATTTTAAAATTCCTTGATCTTGACCTAGAGGACCTCCTTAAGTGATTCTGGGTGATTTCATCCCTCTTAGGTCACTTCATTCACTGATTGATCACTGTTACGGTTGGGTTGCTTCTCTCCGAGTATGTAATAATCATGTTTCTTCCTTCCTTTAGTCACAGATATTTCTTTGGAAGTTATTGGGTTTTGGATTTGTGATCATAGAGTGTTTTCTATTTATCCTTTTTAGTTTCTTAGTGTTCATTGTCTTTTTATGGTCATTCACTAGGTTTTTTATCACTATTGTCGAAGGTGGATAGCTTTCTACCATATTGAGGTAGGTGTTTCTATAAAATGGATTAATTTGATGAATTTAATGTCATTATTGATAAATTCATTTGTTTTTTTCATTTATTAAAAGTGATATGTGGTTTTAAAGGATTTATTGAAAAGGGAAAAAAATTAAAAAGGGGGTGTTATTTGAAAATGGATTTTCTTGATTTGGAAATTGGTTTTCAAATTTCAAAATTGATACTCTTAGATTTAAAAATGTTTTATAAAATTGTGATCATGGTTTTGAAATGAATTTAGAAAATTGAAAATTTGGAACCTAGGGTGCATTGGGAAATATACACATGTTGCCTTAGTGTGTGTATGACACCACTAAGAGGTAACCTTTTCTGATATAGACTGGAAGTACTCGATATATATTGGATCCAATGTTATTATTTTTTATAATTTTTAGTGTCTGTTATGCATTGTCCAATATTCTATAGCCCAACTATGAGGTTCTTTTTAATTTATGGTTATTTATCGCATGATTTTTTATCATGGGTTTTGCTCATGGGTTTTTTGTATGAGGTTGATCACATAGCTTCTCATGATAGGTTGTTTCATGGATATTTGATTACCTATTTAGATATTGATGTGTGGATATGATTTCTTGTTTTATCAATTCTACTTGTCATGTTTTTGGTTTGATAATATGAAAGGATTTTTTGAAAACCAAAAGTAAAATGATTTAAAATTGGATTTAATTTATGAAAATTCTTTATAAAACTATTTTATTTTAAAATCTAGAACTATTTCATTCTTGATATTAGACCTTGTATAGAAACAATGGTGGTATCCTACTAATCTTTGGCTCACACCCTACTTATTCCTTTGGGTGTTCTTAGATGTCTTATTACAAAATTTAGGTAATGGTAAGAGTATCTTATAGCATGATGGATTCTATTATTATTTTTTCCTTTAGTTTGAGTTGGTTTAGAGGTGATTGTTGGTCGCATGGGTATTTGACATACTTTCTGGTCTAGCTTATTTTGGATTGGATTGTATGCCTTTGTGGTATCACATTTTTTCACTGTGTACTCTGGTTGTATGTTTTGTTTTTATTATATTCAAGGCTAGTTTTTTTATCTTTTTGTACCTATATTTCATGATGGGTCAGTTTGGGTGTAGTGTCTAGTTTACCTAGGTTGGTTTACTACAATTTGGTATCAAAGGTATGCTCATCTTGAAGTGTGTTAACAATTCATGAGTTTAGTTCTGTGTCTTTCATAGATAGGAGTTAGGACCATCAGAATTCAGATTGTATGTGTAGAAAAGGGGCCTGGCCAACTCACTTCTATGACTAAAACTGGGTTACCATGGGTGGTAAATGACTTTTTACCATGTTTGAGACTTTGATTATGAGGTTATTTGAATGAATTGTATGGGATGTTTATTTTAATTAACCTATTCCTTTTATGTAAGGTTTTTATTTTTTATTTTTTTGGTTACTTTAAATTATTAATATTTTAAATATTTTTTATAAATACCTGATGTTGGTCCTATGATTTTGGAATTTGTTCATGATTGCTTGGTTTTTTTCTTTATTTAGAAAATGCCTTCGAGAAAAGCTCTCCCAGATCTGAGAGTGGAAGCTACGAGATAGGCTCCATAGGAAACCCCTCCAGTGGACCCTACTTTGGTAGAAATTATTATCTACACTATTCATAATCTAGGTCAAGTGGGTGTTGGGAACCCAAGATGTGTGGTGGATCATGGATCTGAATTTACTAACATTCATCCACCCATCTCTCATGGAGATTAAAGACCCCAGGAATCCAAGGAGTTTCTTGAGTGAATAGATATAATCTTCAAATTCTTGAAGACTCCTAAAGATTCTCAGCTGGGTTTTTCCATATATATTCTTGAGGGACTGAGGAGGATATTATGGAACTATATTTTTCAAAATAAGTTTCATTAGGATCTTACTTGGTCTTCCTTCAAGAAAATATTTAATTAGCAGTTTTACCCTAATACATTTCATGTGGTGAAGACCTAGGAGTTGTTAACCTTAGAGCAGGGAGAGGATACCGTTATGGAGTATTCTACCCATTTTGTGGATTTGGTACATTTTTCATTATACCTTGTCACTAATGAGTACCTAAATACTTGGATTTTTACGTTAGTATTGAGGCTTTATATTTAGTCGATGTTGATACCCATGTTCCTTTACACATTTTTGGAGGTGGTTGAAAAGGCATCTTGGGTCAAGGAAAACATAGTTTGGAAGATAGGTTTGGGTGGATCCTTATTTGGTTTATTAGTTATCCATAGACTATAGTGGGCCTTCTAGATAGAAAAATAAGTCTAACAGTGGTTATTTTTCTTTCAGACTAGTTTTAGTGGCTTCAACTGGGTAGCAGTAATTTGTCTACTACCATCTTGGAAATAGAGGTCATACCAAGCCTAACTATGAAGAGGCTCCCAAGACTTTCCATCTTTGTGGATGATCTGTCCATCTATAGAATTTTTATGAAAATATATCTTAGGTCATTAGGGTAGGATCCACTTTCACCAAGGGTTTGTAGGTTTATCTAGATGTTTATAAGGGTGGTGGGACTAATCCTCAGGCCGATGGAGAAGTTCATGTGAATAAGATCGAATGTATTTACACAGCAGAGTATTTTCTAGAGGAATTTGAAGCAAGGATAGATACTGTTATATGTATGGTTTTTATCTCATATTCTATGGTTCTATCTTTTTTTGATACAAGTGTCACTCATTCTTTTATATTGTTGAGTTTTTTTGATGTGATGGGTTTGCATTATGAACATATTCCATTCTTATTGGATCTTCCCATTCCATTGGTAAAGAGTTATGAACAATGTTTCAAATGTACTGTGTGTCGAGTGATGATAGCTGACTTTGAGGTGGATTGGGATTTTTTAGTGCCTGATCTTGACATCTTTGACTTGATTGTTAGAATGGATTGTATGATCTGTGTTAAGGCCGAGATAAATTTTTATCACCATCAAGTTCAGTTATTATCTTCCAATGGGGTCACTCATTTTTTCCAAGGTGAGTGGGACTATAGATTGGGAAGGGTATGGCCTATTGTTGCTTATTCTAGGGTAATATAATGCCATTTGTCAAAGATGGTTCTTGATGTAGTCAGACCTTGTTTGGGTGGTCAAATTCATATTGTGGTGTGTGAATACCCTGAGGTATTTCCAGATTATTTTTATGGTTTACCACCCCAAATAAATGTTGATTTTTCAAAAGACTTGGTCCCTAGTATGATGACTATTTCTATGTCATATTACCATATGGAACTAGCTAAATTTGTGGAACTTAAGGCCCAACTTGAGGAACTGGAGGCTAAAGTAGTTATTTGTCCTAGAATTTCACCATGGGCTTTTCCTATCCTCTTTTCTAAAAAGGTAGATGGGAGCCTCAGAATTTTTATTGATTATTGAAATTTGAATTGGGTTACTGTTAATAATAGATATCATTTTCCAATGATTTGTGAACTCTTTGATCAACTTATAGGGGGTCATTTTTTTATAATATTTACCTATGGTTAGGGTACCACCAGTTTAGATTTAGAGAAGAGGATATACCTAAAACAGTGTTTAGGAGTTGATATGGGCATTTTAAGTTTTTGGTTATGTCATTCAGTCACACTAATTCCCCTATAGTGTTTATTTATTTGATAAATCATATCTTTCATAGATTATTAGAATATTTTTTATTGCATTCATTAATGATATTTTAGTGTACTTCAATTCAGATGAGGAGAACATGGACCGTTTGAATATTATTCTTTGAACATTAAAGTAACATCATATGTAAGGCATGATTTCTATGTGTGGGTTTTGGATCCAGGAAGTGAAGTTTCTAGGTAATGTGATATCTAATAGGGAGGTATTAGTGGATCTTGAAAAGGTACATGAATTTATATCTTGGGAGAATCCCATAAATGTATTTGAGATCTAGAGCATCTTAGGTTTGGATGGTTACTATAAATGGTTTCTTTAGGATTTATCCAATATCGCATCTTCGATGATAGATTTAACTAGAAAGGGTGTCAAGTTTGAATGGAATGACAAGTGTCAGATATATTTTGAGGATCTGAATGTGAGGATTAATTTAGCATCATTTTTTATTCTTCTAGAACCATGGTCGGGTAATGGTGTTTTCTTCAATGATTCTGGTGCAGTTTTGGGATATTTCTTGATGTAGGGGAAGCAATTGGTGGGTATTGCTCATGCTTATTATGCCCTCATGATAATAACTACCCTACCCATGATCTTGAGTTTTTAGTGGTTATTCATGCACTCCAAACACAATATCACTATCTCTTTTGGGAGCAGTTTATGGTATATCTTGATCATAAGATCCTAAAATGTATTTTTACTCAAAGGGATCTGAATTACTAATAGATAAAATGGGTAGAGTTCCTTCATACTTTTGATTTTTATATTTATTATACCCTTTTGAAATGGAATTTGGTTTCAAATGTGTTGATAAAAAAATTACCAAAATATTTCATGAAGGAATCAGTTGAGGAGTGACCTCTAATGAGTTTATTTCTTGAGATGGGCTTGGAATTGGAAGAGTTTGGTGGATAGGAGTTCTTGTTTTCAATGAAAGTTGACTCATATTTTGATGATCTAGTTTATCTCAAGATGGTGACAAACACTAAGTGCCAACACTAGGGTAAAAGCCTTTATATTGGGGAGAACTTGGGTGAGTGGTCTCGGTCTCCTATTAGAGCTTTTTGCTTCCATGGAATGTTGGTTATTCTATTTTCCCTAATGACAGAGTTATTGGATAGTGTAAATTATTCTTATTGGTCCGTTCACTCAGGTACTACCAATATGTATCATGATTTGAGACATCAATATTGGTGCTAGGGGATGAGGTGGTTTATTGTGGATTTTTTATTGTGGTGCCTTACTTATCATATAATTATGTCAGAACACCAGAGACCTATGGGTTTATTACATCCCTTACCCATTCATGTATATAAGTGGGATGAGATTTCCATAGATTTCGTCATTATTTTTCCATATAATCCTAGTGGTAAGGATGTGATTTGGGTGACAATTGATCAAATCATGAAATAAGTGCATTTCCTACCTATCCAAGATATGATAAAAGTGGAAAATTTTGGGGAATTATATATCTGATAGATTTTTAAGCTTCATGAGGTTCCCTCTACGGTTTTTTATAATAGGGTCTTGAGGTTCACATCTAGGTTTTGTAAAGGTTTATAAGTGGTGATGGGTTCCTAGATTAAATTAAACACATCTTATCATCCACATATGGATGGACAGATAGAGAGGGATATATAGGTTCTAGAGGATATACTATGGGGTTTGGGTGCTTGATTTTATGGGATCTTGGGGAAATCATTTTCTCTTGGTTGAATTTTCCTATAACAATAGTTATCAAGATTTGATAAATATGGATCCCTTTGAGGAATTTTATGGGAGGCCATATAAATCTCCCTTGTGCTGGGAATATTTGGGGGAGAGGTCTTTGGTTGGGATAAGTATTATTTAGGAGATGATGAAGATGGTGTAGTTGATTCGGAGTAGATTGATCATAGAAAAAGTTATCATAAATCTTATGTGGACCATTGGCGGTGGATGATGGAGTTTGAGGTTGGGGAAAATTTCCTTCTCAAAGTTTCATCTCATTTGGGACATCGTTAGTTGGGTATTCAGGTTTAGTTGGCACCAATGTTTGTGGGTCCCTTTTAGATCATTGGATGACTAGGGACGGTGGTATATCGGTTGGACTTACCATCTAGTTTGACAGATATCCACGATGTGTTTCATGTTTCCCAACTAATTAATTATATACTAGATTCTTCCCATGCGATCAGATGGGAGGATATTAATCTTGTGACTAACACCACTTTGGTTGAACAGTTGGATTAGATTATGGATCATTAGGATAAGGTATTACATGGTAAAATTATTCCTCTGGTCCAGGTACTGTGGCAGTGCAGATAGGATATTCATGAGATGTGGGAGTGGGAATTGTTGATGAGTAAATAGTGGCATTTTGTTTTTGTGGATCCAAGATCTTGAGGGATTTCTGGGGGAATAAGTTGTTTATGGTGGTGATATTATAACACCCCGTTATTCTTTATAGGTACTCCCTTGTTTATTCATTGTTTATCATCCTTGTTTGGGTGTATTTGTCGGATTCTTGGGGATGGAGATCCTTTGATGGTAAAATGGCCTAAAGTTTAGGGATGTATGTTTATTTGAATTAATGGAGTCTAGGTATAAATGTGTCAAATACTTAGTGGGGTTCTTCCCAAGTTCATAAAATACCCGAAGTGTGGTTTTTGAGTTTTTTTCTTAAACCATCACTTTCTGCATTTTGTTGGGTGACTACACACCATGTAAATGGGTTAAAAGCCATGTAATATTTTTTGGTCAGATTTTTTGAATTGGATACACAACATGAGGAGTTTACACTCCATGTAATAGGTTAACATCGTGTAATAAAAAAATATCAGTTTTTTAATAAAAAGGCAATAGGTTTTTCATTATATATGAGATTCATGGAATACGTGGCATGTAAAGATATTACACACCATATAATAGTTGATAATTGGGATTTTAGGGTCCTACATTAGTTATTTCTTATTTCATTTATTATGGGATTCCTTCTCTCTACCTATAGGCTCTCCCTAGGTAATTTTGGGTGATTCCCTCCTTGTTGGGTCACTACTTTCAATGATTGATCACTATTTCAGTAGGGTTTACTCTCTATAGTTATGTAATCATCTTGGTTCTTCATTCCTTTGGGTGCAACTATTATTTTGGAAGTGATTAGGTTTTATATTTTTGATCAAATAGTATTTTCTATTGATCCTTTTCAGTTTCTTGGTGTTCCTTCTCTTTTTTAAGGTTGTTCTCTTGGTTTCTAGTCACCGTTGTCGAAGGAGGATATGTTTCTACCATATTGAGGTATGTATTTCTATATAATGGGTTAATTTGATGATTTTAATGTCATTATTGATAAATTAATTTTGTTTTTTCATTAATTATAAGTGATATGAGGTATTAAGGTATTTCCTTGAAAGGAAAATATTTTCAAAAAGGGGGTTTTCTTGGAAAATTGATTTTATTGATTTGGAGATGGGTTATCAAACTCTGAAGCATATTTTATTGGATTTGAAAATGTTTTATAAAATTATGATCATGTTTTTCAAATGAATTTGGAAAATTTCACATTGGGAACCTTATTTGCATTGGAAAATAGACACATGTAGCCTTATTGTGTGTATAGAACCACTAGGAGGTAACCTTTTGTGATATCGACTGGTAGGACTCAATATCAATTGGATCCAATGTTATTCCTATTTTGGATCTTTAGTTTCTAGTAAACAGTGTACCATAGGATACATCCTAAATTTGAGGTGTTTTTTCATTTATGTTTTTTTATCACATGATTTTTTTATCAAGGATTTTTTCTCATGGGATTTTTGTATGAGTTTTCATCACATAGCTTCACATGATATATTGTTTCATGGATATGTAATTACTTATTTACCTCTTGATGTGAAGATATTATTTACTATTTTATCACTTCTACTTGTCATATTTCTATTTTGATAATATGAAATGATTTTATGAAAACCAAAGGGAAAATGATTCATAGCTAGATTTAATTTATGAAAATGATTTGTAAAACTATTTTGTTTTAAAATCTATAATTGTTGTATTCTTGATATTAGACCTTGTATAAAAACTATGATGGTATACTACTTAGATTTAACTCACAACCAACTTATGCCTTTGGGTGTTTTTAGATTTTTTATTATAGGATTCGGGTAAATCGAATAGAAACTTATAGCATGTTGTCTTCTCTTGTTGTTCCTGCCTTCGGTTCAGGTTGGTTTGGAGGTGATTGTTGGTCACATGGGGATTTGACATACTTTCTGGTTTAGCCTATTTTTACATGGATTATATTCCATTGTGGTATCACTTTTGTTTCTGATTTTTACTAGGGTTTTATTTCTTGGTTTTCCTATATTCAAGAGTGGTTTATGTTATCCTTTTCTACCTATATTACGTGATGGGTCAGTTGGGTGGATTGTCTAGTTGACCCATGTTGGATGGCTATAGAAAATGTGGACATGGAGAAAAGGAATAATTTCCAAATAATCATGCATACAGATAGAGATCATTGATCATAAGAAATTTAATGATCAATATAAAGTAAATGACCACAAAATTTTAAACCGATTAGGTGTGAAAAAGACTGTTAGTTCATTGGAAATAAAGGTAATAGGATAACATTTTCATTTCAAAATCCTTTTCCTAGAGTTGAGGAATTCCATTTCATATAGAATAATAACATAAGGAAAATATAATTACTTGATAATTATAATTTTATCCTTTAATCAATTTCCACCACAATATCATATTTTTCTCCAAATGATGAGTATTCAAGATGAATTTTTCATGCCTAAATCACTAAAATAAACCTCTAACGGATCACATAATCCAAAAAAGGATAAAAATGTCTTCATCCTATCTTTAGACCAAAACCAAAATGGTTATCACAAGGTAATATAATTTCCAAAATGAATACACCTTCATATTAATCTCTAAATAAAAATTTAAACTTAAATCATTCCATAAATAAATAACCCTACATCCTAAATAACCTCAACATTTAAAAAATTAGTTGAATTATTCCCAAGTAATATTTCATGTTAAATCACCCGTTAAACCTAAGAGTTTCATATACCTCAACCCAATGAAATTTTTTCCAATATTAACTTTATATTTATCCGTCAAACTGTATAAGTGAAAATAATATCATACTAACTAGTACATCATGTAGTCTAGTGGTAGGTATTTCACCCTTATCACCCTTCGGTTGTGGGTTCAAGACCCACATCCTTTTCAGATGCAACAATTTGTCACCTATAATATAGGTATTTCTTTTTCTAAATCTATATTAATATAATTCCTATGATTTTCCCAAAACTATTATGAACATCCTCAAAATAACATTAATTGTTGAATAAATTTTTAACCAAAAATTTTACTATACAAATTATTTCTTCCCAAAAAAAATAAATAATCTTAATTGATTATTCTTACTTTAACATAAATGATCATATTAACCCTAAAGTTTATCAATAAATTTAAACTTATGTCCAAAAAAATATACAAGAATTATTCCCCAAATAACCATTTCACTAAAGCATATACTAAATCAAAGTGTTGTATTCCCATAAATGTCACCCAAAATATCCTTAATCATCTTGAACTCCCATCAGTTAAAACATAAAAATGGGTATCTATTCCTTTAAACTTATGATAAACCTTATACTTACAATCTCAAGACACTTTATGTTTATCCCATATCTCTATGGAATATCATAGGTTTCCATATTTTCTATTCTCTAATTCATCATTATGGTTCATATAGAAAATGTGAATTAACCCAAACATATCCCTAGAGAGTTTAAAACCTGATAATAGTAAAGTCACACTAACTATGAATCATAATGTTGGTTAAGATATAATCTACCAACTCTTTTTGGGGTTATTACCCCTAGATTCTTCTATTCCAAAACCACATCAACTTGTCATATCTAGATAGGGATGTACTGTTAGGGAAACTATATGATCTCTTACTTTCCATAACTTTATGATGTTATACTATACATAGACTTATCTTCAATTTTTTTACAAAAATATTCTAGTACTAATCCCCAAAAATAACTAGAACATGCTCTGATACCAACTCTAGAGACCCAAGACTTTTACACAGATTATTACATGATTTTTAACATAAACATCCATTAATTAAAACCCAAAGGTTGTGAGGCCTAGTGTATTTGTAAGGCTAGGTTCATAATAAATCAAAAGGATATTAAAATATAACATCCTTATTTTATTCTTCATAATGAGATCTTAAATCCATTTGAGCTCCTAAAACCGCATTGGATAACCTGGAAAATACATAAAAGAAAGGGGTGAGATAAAAATCCAAGTAAAGGAATAAACATGATAAGGAAACATAATGTGGGAGTCAAAGGTATAACCTGATATCATGAAATATAAGGCTCAGGAGTAATCATGTAGAAGAATAACATAAAGAACATGGTGTCATAAGATCATAGAAATATAGGAAATGTAGAAGAAACATATAAAATGACATAAACATGAGTCAAGGGTAACTTAATAGGAAATATCACATGGTGAACAAATTCCCATAATGGATTAGGTTTACTACCTAATCCCATACATAACATCTCATTAGATAAAAGGTTTACCCAATACATTTGATCACTATCTATGTGAACCCATTATAACATGTTCATGATTATGTGTGATAAAAAAAGGAAATCAATCAAAAGGAATAAACATAAGAATTATCCATGGAAATAAAATAAGTTGAATAATATTGTCTCATATCATAATCAAAGGAAATTTTATAATGAATGGATTTGATATATGAACATAAGACATATATTACCCCATAAAAGGAAGGTAGGATAAGCTAGGTATATATGTGAGAGAAATATATACAGAAATTAGAATAATTTCAAAACTTAAAAGAGAGAGAGAGAATGTGAGTTAGAGAGAGAATGGTTATAACCTAAAGAAAAGGGTGGTTTGGACAAAATTGGTACACCCATAAGGAAAACTTTTATAGATATAAAAATATTTATTCCATTTAAAATAATTTATTGAAAATACTTAAATTAAAGGGAAATAGGGTTTTTCATTGAAAAAAATAAGGATGCCAACAAAGGAAGGAAAATATCAAATAAAAATTTTGATGGAGGGAAAATTTATTATCATCATATACATTAAAATAGAACATTCCTTTTATCTTTTGTAAATAAGGTCAAAATGTTTCATATAAAATATGTAAAAAGAATATTTTTTTCATCCCTTGAAAGAAAGTAAAAAGTGATCTAAAATATAATTTATAATTAATTTATATAAATAAATTAATAAAATAATTTCAATAATATGTACATTGAATAGAAATATTTATAAAAAAATATTTAAAACATTTAAAAGGGTTTTTTTTTAAGTAGTGTCCCTTATGAAAAACCCATAAAAAGATTCCTTTTTAAAAAAATTGTAAATAAAGTAAAATATGGTGAAAATAACCTTTGCAAACCATTTAGGAATAAATATTAATTTTACTAAAACATTTATAAGAACTTGGACATGTAATAAAAAATAGTTTAAATGGAAACTTTAAAAGATGATTTTTTTAAAGAAATTCCCATACGACTTAAGAAACATCTTAATAAAAATCCACTAGAATGATATAGAGAGATTGAATTTTAAGTTAAAATACCATGAATAAAAATAATACATGATATTTAATATTTAATTGGTATTATATAAACTATTTAAAATAAATTAGGTTCATAAAAGAACATGTGTCTCACGGAAGGAAGTTTTGAGATGAAACCCTTACCATGAGTCCAATTCATCACATATATTCTTTATATTCCTGAATAATAAACTTATGTTAATTATTTACATTATTAAGAACATTTCTCTATCTTATTATCATTTTTATTTTATTTATTATCATTTTTTATCAAGTAACTTAACCATTTAGGTTTAAGTCGGACGTTTTGATGATGTTCGACTCATATGTACAATATCACTTTTGGAAAGTTAAATAAAGTCAAAGTGGTTATTATTTCATAATATATATAAAAATAATAATGAATTAGTTATCATTTTTATACATCTATTATACTTTTAAAACCATTTATGAAATATGGTTATCAAAAATGAACTACAATACAATCAGGGAGACGATAGGTTATAAATATGAATGAGTAATATTTTCATTTTTCAATAATCATGAAGTAAATAAGGAAATTGGTATTTTATATTTAAAAATTTATCATTATTTCATAAATAACATATTATTTCTTTAAATACACTTATATTTACCATACATGTTATGAGGTAATAAAAAATGAATCACATCGCTTCATGGAGGTGGTAATCCACACAAACACATGAACAACATTATCATTTTTCTATGAATAGAAAGGTAAGAAAACATATAATAAATTAATTTTAAATAATGATAAATATTTAATTAATATAATATATATACATTAAAACCATCATAACAAACATCCATGATAGATAATTATGGAAAACTAATTACATTGGTTAGAGTGGCGGTAGTTCATCGTACACATAGACAATGGTTTTATTTTCCATTTTATGGAAGAGGATATGGATTTTGGTTATGTCATTAACATAATAGCATATTATTATATGGTATATACTAATTTTTTATATCATAAAGTTTGAATAATATTTGAAATTTTTTGAGGAATAAATAAAACAAAACACTCAGTTAAGAATGATACATCTTCTTTGGACAACCTCTATGTTTGCACCAAAAAACTTCCTAGGAGGGTTTTATAATAAAACCAAGGATTATGGGAAATGGGGAGGGAAATAGTTAATTTATTTTGGTATTTAATTTCTAAAAAATGTTCTTTTATGTAAATATAATAGTATGTGACCTTTTATAAGTGATAAGGAGTGATATTTTGTAAATACTCAAAACTATTCGGTAACGGGAAGTATCTCTCAAGCCAAGTTACTCCAAAATTGATAAATAAAGGATTTTAGGGAATATAAGATCAATAAAAATCACCACCACTAAAAAATAAACATTTTTTAAACATGTTATTCCCTTTACCTCAAAGGTTACTCACTTTTACCATTTTAGTTTTCACCACAGTAATTAATTTTTTTACTATTTTCACTATTCATTATGACCAAAATTTAAATTGAAATTATTAACTAAAATTAGTTATTATGATTCCAAATATAGAGTTAATTTTATTAAATTAAATTCAAAAGTTTCATAATATAATTTAAAACTAAACTGGTAAAACGTGTTGAGAAACAGTTTTTCATGAAATGCATTTTTCAAGCATAAAATGATCTTACATTAACTATATTAATAGTAATCATCATTATATTAATTTAAATTCATATAAATATATTTATAATTTTTAAATTTAATTTTAATATTTCTTTATCATGGGTTATTTTAATTAACTAAAATTGATAAACTTTATACACTTAAAAATAGTTTATAGAAAATCATGTTTTTAAGCATTAAAATTAACTTATACCATAATCATGAATATTACTTATTAAAAAATAATAATTAGATTATTATAAATAAAATTTTTCATATTTAACTTTAATACAAAATCAAAAATATAATTTTACTTTTAAATTACTTTATTTAATGATAATAAATGAAAGTATTTGAAAAATCGGTAATTTTTACTATTCACTGAAAAACCAATCATTTCAAAAAAATCCAAAAATTTCACCGTAAGTTATTTTTTATATTCTAATTTAAAAAATTAATTTAATTTTATAAAATAAAATTTCTAAAAGTTCCATAAATTAATTATTATATTTTCTCACAAAATGACATAAAAATCATTTTTGAAGGAAATATACTTTTATAGAATAAAGAGACTATTAGAAATCAAGTGCTTATTTCTTAATAATTTATCAATACATTTATATTGAGTATGAAATTTACATGTATATTTCATAAAGTATTTAATAATATTCATACCCACTAATTTAACATCTATGTTATAATAGTCATATTTAAATAATAATATTTCATGGTTCGTTTAGGCTTAGTGTTGCGTGTTGTATATGATATTGAACATAGCTTTATTTTTAAAATATAGAGGTGTTATAGAAAGGATCATGAACTATCCGAATTTTTGTATTATTATTGGGTAGGTGATGTGGTATAATAAAACTCCATAAGTGGTTGTTCATTCTTTATTGTAATTAAATGTGTCTATTGGTTGAGTAAGAAGAAAGAAAGTACTTAGTTGATCATGGTAGAGTTAGGAAACATTTTAGTAAATAAAGTGTACACTCAACTTCTTTAGATGAAAAAAATGACTGGAGGATATTTGTGAAGAGGTGAAGCAGACTATGATAATTTTATATGATAACAATATTGTGATTTATCACACAAAAAATCCTTTACAACACTCTAGAACTAAGAATATTGAGATCAAGTGTCACTTCACTAAATAAAATGTGGATTAAGGAATGGTCAAGATGGAGTATGTTGGCACTAATGACAAAGTGGTAGATATCATGAATAAACCATTGGATACTCATGATTTTGAGAAAAATCGTTTAGACCATGGTGTTCAACAACCTATCTCAACCTAAGGAGGTTCAAAATTACCCATATCCCCATGCTTTTAACTATTTCTAATTATTTATGAAGTATTCCAAGTTTAAGGGGGAGATGGGATCCATGGAGTGTATTGTGATAAAGTGGAATATTATGACCCTTTATCTTTAGTTTTATTTTCAAAGGGGAAGAAAGGATGGTGAAATTTGTGGCATCATGTCAATGGGGGGATGTATGTTCATGTATTTTTTTTCAACAAGTGATGTTAGTGATAAAACACTCTAATTGAGGGAGAGTAATGGTATGAATATAGGGGGAGTTATGATCTGGAATATGGAATGGGATACTCTCTTGAATTCTTTTTTTCTATAACAATATTTCTTCATATAGACTTAGACTTATGTATGGGTTATTATGATGATTTTTGATGGTTTTACAACATTGGATTTAACTTTGGGTTGCCAACACTACTACAAAAAACACTTTTAACAGCGCTAGTAAAGGGTCATTATCAGTGCTTAAAAATAACTGACTGCCAAAGTGATGTTAAAATATAACCTTTATCAGGGATAAAAAATGATGATAAAGACATCCTTTATCAGGGATTTTTTCTAGCATTGATAAAGGATGATTTTATCAGGGTTTTTTTCTAGCACTGATAAAAATTGAAAAAAATGTATAGCCTTTATCATCGCTTGAGACCCCATTTGTCAGCACTCCAACCACCCACCTGGCACCCACCCCCTTCCTCATCACTTGTGACCCCCCTTAGTGATAGATAGCTTCTCACCCACCCACATGTGTTCTTAGATTTAATCCTCCAGCCTCTATGTGAAAATTGAACCTCTTGACCACTGACCTGCCTTATTTTATTGTGTGTTATGTTATAATTTATATTTATTCATATACATTTATATACATATTTATTATTCGAATATATATGATAATTTTTAAATACATTTATAAAATATGTGTTTGTGTGGATGTGCATGTGTGTATGATATATATATATATATATATATATATATGTGCGTGTACTTATATTTATTTAAATATATTATATATTAATATACATTTACATATATTAGAATATAAATATAAATATATATATATTTATCAAAACACTTGCATATATATATAAACATGATGTGTATATATATATAAATATTCATATAGTTTTACTGCAAATTAATTTATACACTATAGATGATAATATATTTATATAAAGATACATTTAAATATGATGTATACACATAATATTAACACACACACACATATACACATATTTACACACAAAAGTACACATTTATATTTCTCGCAGACACACACAAATATTTTCATATATATACATTTATTTACATATATTAGAATATACACATAAATGTATATTTCTTTATTGACACACACATGCTTATATATAAAAATTACTTGTATAGGTATATATATACAAATTAATGCAATTTTATAAGGTAAATAAAATGGATAATTATTTATTTTAAATGAAATTAATAATAAATATTTATTTCCATATGGTTAATATATTTAAAAATACAATTTTATGTAAATATGTATTTATAAAATTGATTTATTATAAGTAAATATAAGAAAATATGTGTATATTTAATTATAAATAAAAATAAATTATGAAAATTGAAAAAAATTATAAACTGTAATATCAATATGAATTTAAGACCAGTGAATAAATTTAGTCTCCATCGAAAAAAGACAATAAGACCCCCTTAAATGAGGCTGAAATTCCATTGAATGTTAAAATATTAGGATACCCTGACTAAAAACTCAGTTTTAGAGGCCTTATGGACTTTTTTTTACCTAAAAAAGTGACTAGGGTTTCCCCAAGTCACCGAGGTGTATATCTCTTTATAGGATTCTATTTAATATATGGTAGAGCCCAAGCGGACACCCAAATCAAAAGTTATGGTTGTTTGAAGTTCAAGTCATTTTTTGAACTTATCTTAGACCATTCATTAATTCATTTAATTTTTATATCATCCAATTGTTATTAAATTACTATTAATCGATAATAATTTGAAAATTATTAATTAATAATATTTTTTAAAATTATTTTATAATCCATTTTCACTAAATATCTTACATATTAAGTGTAATTTCTTATTTATCCTTATCTAAAACTTATTTAAAAAATATATATTATATTTATAACAATACAAATATATTTATATATAAATATATTATTTCTAATTAAATATAATTTTTTATGATATATACCCTTTATCGGTGCTAGAAAAAAAGTGGTGATAAAGGGGGGTCTTTATCAGCGCTAGTAAAAAAGCATTGATAACCCCCCCCCCCCCATTAATAATTTTTTACTATCATTGATAAAGGTCCCCTTTATCAGCACATTTTTTTATCACTGATAAAGGTTGACCCTTTATCAATGATTTTTTATTAGCACTGATAAAGGGCCCCCTTTATCAACACTTTTTTTAGCACTGATAAAGACCCCCTTTATCAGTGCTATAACAAAGCTCTGATAAAGGCCCCCTCAATCATCACTTTTTCTAGTGTGATAAAGGGTCCTTTATCAATGCTTTTATCTAGTTTTGATAAAGCCTAGTGCTATATAAACCCATATTGGTAGTAGTAAAACAAACCCAAAGGGTGATAATGTTTGAACCAAGGTGTTTTGGGCTAGTGTTTTGTGTTGATGTTTTGTTTGTTTTCTATCCATTATGGGTTGAACATTGAGTTTGGACTCTAAGGTATATTTTCTATAGAATAATGAATTTCAAAAGACTTTTGTAAATAGTATTCTTTTTTAATTTTTTCCAAAAAAATACCCAAAATTGGAATTTTTAGAGATGTTCATGAAGTATTTGAGGTGAAATAATGTATCCTTCAAGGTCAAGTATGTTTCCCTTGTGGTTAAATATATATTTCACTAGGAAACCACATGTATGGTGAAAAGAATTTATGGAAGTGATTAAATTATATCTTATAAAAGTCCATGATCATAAAAACACTCTATGGTCATAAGGCATAGTTTTTTTCCACTCATGGAGTTAAGTGTGTGGTCCACATGGGAAGTATTTGGTGTTATAATGAATCTTTCTAATTGACTGTGAAGTCAAGTACACAGTCCATATAGTGATTACTTAGTCCATGGTGGGAGTATGTAGTCATATGGTGGAAAATTTTTGAGTGTTCTAAAGTATATTTTCTTAGGGTTTGAATAGTGATTATAAGGATTAGCATGTTTTATAGGAAGTTTGATTATAAATATCTATGTAACCCTTCATTATAGATCAATAAAAATTTAAAGATAAATCCAGTGATTTGTGAGAAAATCATAAAATTAAGAAGATTATTTAAATATCATGAAGTGGAGTATGTGACAGATTTGTGGAGAGCACAGTATGTGAGGTGAAGTATGTAGTCTATAAGGTGGTTTGTAGGGATATTTCCATAAAGTGGGTTTCATGGTCCATGAAGCAGGTACATTTTCCTTGAGTTTGAGTATGTGGTGGACATAGGTAACTTTCAAGAGGACTCAATGAATTGTAGTGCATGATATGCAATGGGAAGTATGTGGTCCACAAGGTTGAGTACGTAATGAACTCGGTTCTGTGTAGTTACTTCATGCAATGCAGTTTCAAGTAGGTTTTTCACATGAAGAACACCAATGGGTATTTATAGAGATTATAGATTTTATTAGAGCATAAAATTTAGACTGTTGTGATCTAAATCAAGTCATAATTTATTGACAGCATGGAATCACCCATTGAGTCATTAAATTGAGGAAGACACCATTCAACATGTCGAGAAAGGATGAGTCGATAGAGATGATTTGAGGGAGGTAGTGTTTTATCCTTTAATTTATTTTAAAGGCAGTGGTCCTATCATCGAGTGACCATACCCAAACTTTTTAATTCCTTAATAACTAGTGAATCTAAATGGATTCTGGCATGAGTGACACATCATCGTCATGTGCTCCTTGTATTAACCCAATGTGGTGAACAAATTAAAATCATCATGTTCTCTAATTTAATTATTGAATATGAGATTTTCAAGAATATGTGATTTAATGATATAGGTTTAATTCATTCCTACTAAAATGGGGATAAGATCCTAAATAACAATAGAAAAATTTGAGACCCTAATTTACCCCCCCCCCCAGGGTGTCTTATGTTGTAACAGTATTTAATTAAAAACACCAAGATGTAGAAATAGATATAAATAATGGACTATATTTACTTTAAAATGATATTACTAGAGAAATAATTTCCTCATGATAAAATAGTTTACATAGAAAGTCATTTTATGATGTTAATAAAAAAGAAGAGTAATTTTTTGTAGAGTATGAGGATAGCTTTACAATGTTAGCAAGACATGTTGTAGATTATGTGAGCAACCCGGAAAGAATGATTAGTCAATTATTTGATGGATTAAATCTGCCTCTTGGAGTAGAATTATTATCTCAATAATTGTCATCATATGAGGAGATTTTGATAGGTTCTATCAAAACTAGGAAAGAGATATCCAATTCCTTTACTTTCGAAAGGATACAAGAGAAGAAAAGGAAGGTTGATTTCCATATAAAAAATAATTTCTAAAAGGGAAATAAGAAAAGGGTATAATTACCATAAAAATTAAATGTGTGAAGAAACACCCAAAAATTTTCTTTAAGGGAATGGGAATCTGCTACAGGTGTGAAGATAAGGGACATTAAGATCATAAGTTAAAGGGAAAGAGAGAAGACACAAATTTCAAATGCTGCAATTGTAAGGATATAGGGTACTATTCAAATCATTTCTCAAAGCACTAAGGAAATCCACCCAAGAAGAATCCAAAAGAGAAATACCAAGCCTATGATATCAAAAAAATAGAATTAGATTTCCCAAATGAGTTTATAGAAGGTACTTTGATCATAAAATCAAATTTAGTTAATAGATTATTTAATTGTAGATCTATGCACTTATTCATATCTTGCATGTTTTCTAAAAAATTTTAATCACCCCCTTATACAATAAGAAATAATTTTTCGGTTAAAAATTATTGTTTTAATTTTATGGAAATGAAAGTATATTTCTCTATCCCTATTAAAATTAATAGAGGTTATTTGATTAAAAACATGGTTATTATTATAATAGTTTACTTTGACATAATCCTTACTATGGATTGGATCTAAAAGTATAATGAAAGAATTTATTATCAAGAGAATTAGATTACAATCCCAAAGGATAGAATAAAATATATTGTTTTTAAAAGAGATGCTTCATTTACTAATTCATTTTTAGAATCACCTCTAGTGGCTCATCTTAATGAAATTTTGAGGGAATATGAATTAATGAATGAGAAGAATATCCTTATAATTGAGGATATATCCATTATGATGGATTATATTAATTTATTCCCCAAGGAACACCTAGATATCCACCTGATCATGAGGTTGAATTCTCTATTCATCTCATACTTGATGTGAATCCCATATATAATCCTTATTATTGAATGGATCCAGTGAAATTATTGGAATTAAAAAAATAACTACAAGAGTTGTGTGATAAGGGATTCATACACCCTCAGTGTTTCACCCTAGGGAGAATCTATATTATTTATGAAAAATAAGGACAGATCTATAAGGTTTTTATTGATTATAGAGAAATTAATTCCATTACTATAAAGAACAAGTGTTTATTACCACGTATTTTTGATTTTTTTGATCAACTACAAGGGTATAAATACCTCTTAAAGATTTATCTATGTTTAGGTTATCATCTTAGATAGTATTAAGACTGATATTGAATAATATGCGTTAGATTTTGAATATTGATGGGATAATGGTATTTTTAGTAATTTTGTTGGCATGAAGAACTGTTTGTGTGACCTGTTTATTGACCAGGAAAGGGTTGTTAGAGAGAAATAATGGTTGAAGTGGATTAAGTAAGGGGACAAAAACATAGCCTTCTTTTAGGATTTCATCAAAGAGATGAAGAGATACCATGATCCAAATATTCTTCTTGAGGAATGATCATTATCCAACGATCCCAACATAGTTGGAGGTATAGATCAGTCCCATTTTCATTCCTTACTTTCAGATGCTAACCCTCATATATAAGAGGGATATCCAAGTGGAAGTGGTGAAATTTTTTATGTTATTCTTCATGTTATTTCCCATTACATGAATGGTTTTTTCAATAATATTCTGGATGAATAGGAAATTTGGGTAGCAAGTTCCTCCCTCAACTAAGCTAGTTCCCTAGGCCCAGATAGTTTCCTAGGATACTTATACTATTTCCTAAAATATCATCAATAAGGAGCTAGTGGACATCATATAGGATTACTTATGAGGAGGAACCTTGACAAGAGTGGCATGTTCCACCACATTGATCCTTATTCTTAAGGACAGATATACATCATCTTTGAAACAATTCAGACCTATTATCATGTGTAACTTCCCCTACAAAATTCATGTTGTTGTAATCAATCAAAGATTAGTAGTTCACATTCACAGGTAGGTTTTAAATGAACAAAAATGATTTATCCATTGGAGATCCACTCAAATTTCCATTTCTTTGGCATAGGATATGGTGGGTGGCATAAATAGAAAGTTCATAGGGTTCAATATAGCCTTTAAACATGATATGGACAAGGCCTATGACAAGGTTTAATAGAAATTCATCATTAGATTCATGTCATACATGGGTTTCTCTGAATGGGTGATTGACTTGTTCTTAAGATATATTGGGTCTCCATGGTTTTATGTGACATACATGGGGAAAAGATATGGATTTTTTAAATCTTCTTGGGAGTTAAGGCATAAGTATCCCCTATCCCCCAGTGTGTTCATTCTAATCCAAGACTTTTTTAACAAATATCTGAATAAATTTATCAATGATAGTCATGTTCTTCCCTTCATGTGTAGAGCCAACATCAATGGTATTTCTCATCTCTTCTTCACTGATTACCTCCTTCTTTTCACCAATGTTAGTAGTAGGTCCATTAAAGAGCTAAATAAAATCCTCGATACTTATTGTAAATATAGTGGTCATCTCATTAATATAGAAAATATTAGTTTCTACATATCAAGAATATGTTTGGATGTAAGGGGAAAGAAAATTGAATAAAACCTTGGGGTACCTAGAAGTAATTTTTCCATGGAGTACTTAGGGGTCCCAATTTCATTAAGTAAGATGTGAATCCACCACTTTCATGGTATTGTTGAAAATATTTCCTCTCACATTATCAACTATAATAATAATTATATTTCCTTTGTAGGGAACATATCCTTGTTTAATAGAATCTTAACATCAATTCATATTATTGTTTTGGTGGCCACCATTGTTCCCAAGATGGTCATTTATAAAATTGAGAATATTCTAGTTAGCGTCATATGGGATGATCAAGTATATGGGAGATACCATTGGTCATCATTGCATAGATTGTCATGTTATTACAAGGACAGTGGAATCAATACTGGAATCATATTAGGAACTATGGATCACCTTCAAGTGAGGCTAGAATGTGATGTGATGGTTGGGAAATCTCTCTAAAAAAGTTCACCTCTAAGAATTTTGGGTCATGTTTGATATCATAGGTGGTAAAAACTCTAAGATTTTGGATATCACTCGATGGAAAATCCATAATCTTCACCAATATTTCAAAATGTATTTTGGGGGAAGGCTCAATTAACTTCTAGAAAAACAATTGGGTGGGAAGATTTTTGGGTTTCCCCTAGTGCCTAATATCACCTTCTCTCAAACAAGTAAACTCCCTAACTTCATTCATTATATTATCAATCATAAATAATGGGAGTTTTATCATGGTTTTTCTATATCTACTAAACTGAATAGACTTTTCTTCACAACTAACTCATTGGGATTTTTCTCCCCTAAGTTTTACCACTGTTTGTTACACATGGTAACCGGAAACGATACATGGGTTTTTTTACTATGGTGTAAAGAAATTCTTTACAAGTTAAATTTTATAATATTGAGCATTAATAATCATGCTCTTCCAACTGATGAGGTTGTTTGGAATAAGGGTATTAACATGGTATCCAAATTCTCATGTTGTGTATCCCCCAAGGAATATATGGACGGCCATATTTTCTATGGTAGCGATTGGGCTTCAACGGTCTGTAAAAACCTAAACATTGTTTTGGGAATGATGTCCAGAGTTTGTCTGGTGATCCATTCCTACAATCATGGTTTCAAAATCAGATGAAAATACCCATGAAATAAATGCTTGAGTGCTTCTATTTGCAGTGGAATGATGGATTTTATGGTCTACTCAAAATAAATCCAGACATACGAGAATCCTTCTTTCTTGTATGGTGGTGAAGGTGAAATCTATTCCACTTGTTGTGGAGTTGGATCCCCTTCTCAAAGACTATGAGTGAAACCCTTCCCTTCGTCGGCTCACTAAAAGATAAAGTGTGGGGGGTCACGCCACCCCTTCCACCTACCCAAGGAAACTGGGTTAGATGGTTACCTCTATAGAGCAGATAGAAATTGAATACAGTGTATCTTGTACATAGGGATGTATGTGGAGAGGTGGGGAGTTCTGTGATCTTAATGGCTCGGTTGTTTTTGTGTTTAGTGTTTGGCATGGTCAAGGTGATTCTCTCATGGATGAGGCAGCTACCATGCTCAAAGGGTTATAATTATATCATTCTTATGGTATTATCCTTAATTATGTGGAATCTAACTCTTCAATACTCCTCAACTCCATCCAAGGTTTCATATATACCCCTTGGGTTATCACATATATTGTACATAAATTCATAGATTTTATCACCAACAACATTAATCTCACTCACACTTAGAGGGAGGTAAACACAATTGTGGACTTCTTGGATTCCCAAGATACTTTTAATAACCCATGTACCATCCTTAATTGTATTGGGTCCCTTCCCCCTTAGTGTGAGAATCTGGTTTAGTCTGACACCCTTGGTCTTCATTGCTTCAGACCTCAGTAAATTTTTTCGGGGCATTTCCACCACCCCCTTCTTTTAATAAAAAATTCATAACTTTGGATGAATGGATGAATATCATGAATACCATTTACTAATCATCATTGACACTCTAAGGGAGATATAATTATTTGGGAAATTTAGGAGTGTGAATTTTGGCTTCAGTGAGTCTCTTGTTTGTCCATATTATCTCCAAGGATGGAATATTGGTTAACCCCACAAAGATAAAGGCTGTTAAAGAATGCCCCATGACAACAAATATAATTTATATAAATAGTTTCCTTAGCTTATCAGGTTACTATTAATGATTTTTTGAAAAAATTTCCTAATTATATAATATGTTAACCAAGTTGACATGTAAATGTGTCAAATTCCCATGGTCAAGGGAATGTGAAGAATGTTTTTAAGAAATAAAGAAGAGATAGATCAATACACCAATATTGAACCTACCATCAAGAAAATAAGGATTTTTTATATATAGTGAAGTATCAAATAAAGTACTAGGATGTGTACCTATAAAAAATGATATAGTTTTATATTATGCATTAAGGAAATTAATGGATCCTGATAAAAACTATCCAACTCATGATCTTGTGAGGGTAGCTATAATCCTTATATTGAGGATATAAAGGCACTATCTTTATTGTCAAAGATGTGAAATATATACAGATCATAAAAGTTTGAAGTATATATTCATATAGAAATATATAAACATGAGACAAAGGAGATGGATATACCCACTCAAGGACTATGACTATACAGTACACTACCACCCTGTAAAGGAAAATAAGGTGTTTAATGCATTGAGTTGGAAGGATCATGGAGTCCAGTCTATGATAAGGATAAAAAAGGATCAAATATTCATAGATTTAGTAAATTTGGGCATGGAAATTATTGTTTAAGGGAAACATAATTCCTTTTCCATTTAATTTTCCAATCATATTTACTAGAGAATATAATGAAGTCTTAATAAGATGGAAAGGGTTTTCAAAATAATATTAAAACCATAAAATATCAGATATTGATAGACTTAATCTATGAATATGGTGTGTTAAATTTTGGAAATATATTTGTTTACCCTAGTTTCCTATAATAAAGAGGGAATTGTTGGATGAAGCTCATATATTGAATTTATCTATACACCCTAATAGCCTCAATATGTATAGGGATCTAAAGCAGAACTTATTGTGTGAAAAAATGAATCATAAAATTACTAATTATCTGTTAGGATTATTGGTATGCTAACAATTAAAATCTAAGAGGCAAATCCTAAAGGGTGTAATAAAACCCTACCCTATAAAAATGTGTAAATGGGATAATATCACAATAGAATTTTTTACTATACTTCCAATGACATCAAAGAAGAATGATGTTTTTTGGTTCATTATCAGTCAACTCACCAAGTTTACACAATTTATAGAAATAAGGGAGGATATTACCCTTGAACATATTTTATGGATCTATATCAATGAAGTTTTGAGACTATAGTTCACTTTATCAATTATATATTATCATAAATTTCATTTCACATAAAATTTTTGGAGGAGACTTTAAAATGGTTTAAACATAGAGATACACTTGAGAACCACTTACCATACTCAAAGTGATGGGTTGTATAAGAGAACTATCTAAACATTAGAGGATATGTTGAGTTTATTCTCAATTGACTTCCAAGAAACATGGGACCAATACTTACCTCTGGTAGGATTTTTTTACAAAAATAATATCCATTTGAGTATATAAATGAAACTTATGAGGACCTGTATAAAAAAAATATTGTACTTTAACCTACTAGGATGAAGGTGGGGAAAGTAGGATAGTTGGTCTAAAACTCATTGAGGAGAAAACTAAGAAGATGCAAGTTATCTATAATAATATCAAGGATACTCAGAGAAGGCAGAAAATCTATATTGATAATCAGTTTTAGGACTTGGAATTTCAAGTAGGGGATCATGTATTTCTGAAAATATTACAATGGAAGGGAGTTATAAGGTTTGTAAATAAGGTAAATCTAAGTTTGAGATACATTAATCCTTTTTATATTTTAGAGAGAATTATAGTTATGGATTATAATTTTTAATTGACACCCAACCTCTCTAAAATGCATGATATGTTTCATGTATTAATATTAAGGAAGTATATACCAAAATCGACACATGTACTCACCACTGATGGAATAGATCATTAATATGAATTGTTATATAATGAAGATCTTTTCCAGATTATTCACAATTGAGACCAAGTGTTATGGAATCGAGAAACCTGGAAGGTAAAATTTCTTTGAAGCAATCATAGTATGGAGAAAGAAACATGGGATCCTAAGTAATCAATGAGGAATAATTTCCCTCATTTGTTCATGTGTTGTTTTATACCATAATTTTGAGGATGAAATTATTTAAGGGGGAGAGAATGTAAGACCCAAGATTCAAAAAATAATAATATAACAATTATTTATTTATGTTCTCAATAAAATGCATAAAAACGTTTGATAATAATATAATTAATAAAAATTAATAAAGTAATATTAATATAACTACACACACAAATCTTTTAATAAAATTAGAATTACTAGGATAAGAGTTTATAATTTTAAGTGCAAAATGAATGATTTTTAAATACACTAGTATTTTTATTTAATAGTTAAATTTAAAATATATATAGAAATATTTTTATAAAAAGGAATTTAAATTTGGGATCATCGTATCTAAGTTTAGTAATAAGTTTAATTTCGTATATAGGCATAAAAATAAGTTACTTAGCTAAAAGATATTTACCATAGTAAAGGTAAAAGGGTTATTTTCAGTGTTTTTTTATAATCATTGTGTAATTTTTATCTAAATATATTAAATTAATATATTTTAAATAATGACTCTAATTTAATGTTTTAAAATATAAAAATAAATATTAATACTTATTTAATTATTAATTTATAGTAAATATGAATAAGAATGGTCGATATTTAAAAAAACATTTTTTCTACAAAAACAATTTTTCAATATATATTATGTTTTAATTTAAAAGTTAAATTTCAAATATTTTGAAATTTAATTGTATTAAATGGATACCAAATTCAGAATCATAATTTAAAATTTTGTTAAGGTGTTTCATCTTATATTTTTGGTGAAAAAAATAATTATCATGGTAAATAATTAAACAAGTTAATAAAGGGTAAAAGGATGTGATCTACCATGGATCATATTTTGTTAAAATTATTTGGAAAAAAAACCTTATATAAGACCTTTTTAGGATTTAAATTCATACCTCACATGTCTCACCAACATTACCTTAACTAAATCACCTAACTCCCATGTGATTCTACATTTACCCTACACCTAATTTAAGTTACCAGAGAAATTTACCTCTTTTTATCCTATAAAAGGAGATAATTTCCAACTATTATCCTATATATCTATACTATAAATCCATTTAGAATTAATTCCATCATATTTTACCTCTCAAGAGTCTCTCCAAGGATTTTGTAAGGTTATAAGGATTTATTATCTAGCTTTAATAAGCTACCATGCAAGTAAGGGTTTCTAATCCTCCTCTTTCCTTTTCAATTGCATTTATTTTGTTATAATTTCATTTGAAAACATTTTTAATATACTAAAATTATTTTTATTTCATGGTATTATCATCTAAATGATTTATAATTCATGATATATTACTTATTCACTCTCAATATAACCTTTTCCTAAGTCGTTATTAAGTTAAAATAAGGGTTCTTAACCTCTTCTCCACCTTTATTTTTTCAATATTTCCAATTAATTTTATTTTAAATGGGAAAATTATAATTATTCATTAATATAAATTAATTATAATATCATCAATTATATATCACCATTCCCTATCATTATAATGCCTTCATGATCAATTATAATTATTAGACACTCCTGTAGCCATAAAACATCCTAAAATTTTTGTAAAGTAAAGAGTGTGTGGTTTACATGCAATGGTGTCCCAGTATGGATACAAAAAAATGGATTTAGGAACTAAAATATATTCTCCTATGGGTAATAAATCTGAAAATGTTGGTTAGTTATTAAATCGTCCTTTACAAAGTGCATAACTAGTGGGTATAATTGGACACCTGGTTTGACACTCATGGATGATATATTTTGTATGAATCACAATCTATTTATGAACAATAATTAAGGATTATTTTTTATTGATATCCCTATAACATGAAATTAATCTTAAATAATTCCTTGTTATCATTCCTTTAATAAGGTTGATTTCCATTACACGGTGAATATCTTATTATTTCTAAGTTGATTATGGGATATTCACCTAGATAGCCATATTATCCATTGAATGGGGAAATATTGAAATCTTGTATATCTAAATTCCAATATGAGAAACTATTAATTAATTAAACATTATTTATATATGATGTTTCTTAGGGAACATTATGATATATATTTTGTATCCATTCTCTTTATATGAAGGATGCATTTTACTTTTCATGTGATAGGTGGGGCCTAGGATTGTATATCCCCTAAATGCATCAGTGGGTATCATTAGACAACCAATTTTGGGTGATTTGGTGTATTCCTTACCCATTTAAGTATAATTTCATGTCACGATTCATTAATGGAATATAATATTTCTTCGCATGAGGCTTTGATAGTAAGATTAAGATATCTGGCATTATGTATTCCATATGTAATTCTCATGAGACAAACTTAGTAGGCCACCACTAATTATATACCTAGATTATATCCATATGTATATCACTATATGAAAAAAA
The DNA here is from genome assembly GCA_963277665.1 of Viscum album. Taxonomy (NCBI): domain Eukaryota; kingdom Viridiplantae; phylum Streptophyta; class Magnoliopsida; order Santalales; family Viscaceae; genus Viscum; species Viscum album. The sequence goes on along the minus strand of OY728120.1, from coordinate 1,755,509,000 downwards.
AAACATAACATTATATGTAATTGAATCCACTCAGATTCAGTTGGCCTTGAGTGTAAATTTACCTACTTCGGCCCATGCCAATATGGAACAATACATCCACACTCTATCATACAGAAAGATCCCTCAGCATTTAGATAAATTCCATACCATACATCATCACACTCCAACCATAACAAAATAATCAATATAAGTCATCCTAAAACCTTATATGCACATTCACAAACCATATCATAAGTCCCAAGGACTTCTACCTTCATTTTCAATTTTTTCTCAATAGCCTGAAAAACCCAAGGCATGAAGATACCCATCATTCCATAATCTCATCCCATCATCCCCAACATAAATTTAATGTATCAAGACCCCATCGGAATTATAGACTTATATAGTGAGTGCCTCATCTATATTTATGGTCAACACCATCCCCTATGCCTTTTAATATACAGTGGCATCCACCCACAACAAGTGGTCAACACCACCTCATGGGACCTATCCTGTGTGAACATGACCCCAACGACCCCATCAGCCAACCAAAATGAGTGGAATCACCAACATAATAGGCTGCACCAACATAATACCATTATCACTACCCATTAACCATGTATCTCACCCACAAAAATGGTTAACACCACTTATATCATCCTAGAGAACTAAATCACCCCACTTTCAGAAATCAACATCACCCAGAGTCACATGGGCTATATCCAACATGTTCCCATAGAACCACATCATTCACCACATCTTAAGAACAATATCCATGACCATTTTTTCATGACTAACCAAACAAGGAACCAAATATCACACAATCCATGAGATACCAGGCCTCAACCCATCTTTTCACAAATGGGTCTACCTATGGTAACCCCTAGGAACAACAAAAACTATAAGTGATTTCATTCCAAGTCACACTAATACAACCTCACTCACACCCATTTATCATGAATAATATAACACACATATAACTTAATAATAATTTATGAACCACTAACCTAGTTTATGTAGGACTCCACTCATTAAAAATATACATCTAGTTTGGATTTAATTAAAAAAATCACCAAAATCTGACAAAATCCTTGAAATTAGATTTTTTTTGTGAGGGATAAAGGAATGGTGATAAATCTTGAAAATATATGCTTATTAATAGTTATCCTTACCCATATATTTCCCCTAATTTAGTTGACATGAGATTATAATAAGAAATTGTTAGATTTTAAATCAAATAAGATGGATGTCGCTCACAGGAAAACACAGACAAAACCCCAATCTCACCAATCAAAAGGGGGTCCTGGATGCCAGGTATTTCATGGAATTCATCGGGGGTTCTACTGATCATTGTGAATCTAAGACCTTTGAAAGTTTTACTCCAAAAAAATATTGACATCAAGGTCTATCAGTGATTTATTTCTCCAACGACGAGGTACACATACTCTCTTAGGATCTTCATTTTGTTCTCGTTGGTAGATTTGTCAAGAGTCATCCTTCATTAGTGTTTCTGTGAAAAAACCCTGGAAGGTATAGGCTTCACAAATTTTCATATCGGCTTACTGAATTCATGGAATGTTCTCTTTCATTTTTCCTCAGAGAATGATTATTACCAATTCTAGACCCATGGTTCTTGGTCTTGTGGGGGATCTTTTATGAAATTTTTCAAATGGTCTCTAGATTTTGATGTTGGTTTTGAACCCCCCATCATTCCTATCTGGATTGGTTTCCCAAGTTTTCCTCTACATCTCTTCAAGCAGCGTGCCTTATTCTCCATTTTTGAACTCTTCAGACATCCAATCAGGCTTGAATAGGCTACTCCGAATCTATCAAGACCTTCAGTTTCTAGGATTTGTATAGAAGTTGACATCTCTCATGATTTTCCATCATATTTTTTGATACAAAATGGAGATAATGGGTTTATAAAAGATGTTTTCTTTGAAAAAATACCAGTCTACTATAAAAAATGTTCCATAGTTGGTTATCTTATGAAAGAATGTGGGACTCATGACCCCCCCCCCCCCCCCCCCCACACACACACACACATTTCAAGTCAATTTGGGTAGAAATAGATTCTACAAGGAAGAAAACTACTGTTCGGGCAGTTAAACCTATTGATAGCATAAATGTTTTAAACTCCACAGATATTCCTAATTTTATCCCTCATCCATCAATTACTTAAGACAATATCCTTATTATTGAGGGTAATGAGGCTGCTCCTATTGAGGAGGGTTAACCCTCTAATGCTAATGTCTCAATGCTTTCTCAATCTACCCCGGACTCATCTTAGTGCACATCCTTACTAGGGGATGATGATAAATCCACTCAGATTGAGGAAGATTTATTAAAATCAATATCTAGAAAAGGGAAAAACAAGTGGTGGATAATGATGGATCCATTACTCTCAATACTAAAAAAACGAAAAAACCTAGGGATTGTTCTAACCTTGAATGAACAGTTGTTACGAGATCACTTGATGCTTATCAAAAGGACAGTACTAAAATTACAACATCAACAAGTGTGTTTGATTCTATTGTTTCCATTTTTGATGCTTCCTGAATAATGGCTACAGATATTCCTCCACATATGGAGGTTGATTCTTCTATTTCACCTCCTGATGATAACCCGAATGAAGACTCTGACCTGGTTGTGAAGGAGCAACGAGATTAAATAGCTTATCAAAGGCTCAGAAATGGTGAAATTTTTTCAAAGTCTTATCTTGATATTAAACATCAACTATTTAAGAAGAGGTTGATACAGGAGTCTAAACAAGCTCTTTGATTTTCTTGATCAGTGCTACTATGTTTTTCCAGTCTGATTTCATAGTGTTTTTATTTCATTTTTCTGAATTCATGGGCTACGCATAATGGTTTTTCTCTTCTTTTGGTTGCATCGGAGCTTTCTTTTATAGCCGATCCATTTGATATAGACCTGCTTTTGATGGGATACTATAGATCTTTAAGCCTTGAAGCTTTCTTGGAGTTACTTCACTTTTAGCCTGACGTGATTACTTTCTTGAAGGCATGATGTCTAGTTTGAGATTCTTCGATATATCTTCATATATCACTCTAACTTTTGTGTTAGTGTAAACTCGTTACACCTCGAGCATGTATCCTAATACTTTTTCTTTAATAAATTTCTTTGGGGCATGAATTGGGTGACCAATTCATGTCTCCGTTTGTTTTAAAAAAAAGAAGTGAAGAATAAGATGATGTTTTGGAATATTTTTCACAAGTTCTGGTTGTAAATAATCCATAATTTAACTTTTATAGTTTTTACCGAAATTAATAACAATTTAGGTAATTTTTGTAAAAAATTGAAAAAAAATCAATATATCTAAATTTTGGAAAATGGAAAATCCTTACTTGACCCAAAGAAAGTATAACTTAGCAAAGACACATTAGGAAAGTCTTACTTGAAAATTTCTTACTAGAAAATTATTACTCAGAAAAGTATTACTAGGAAAGTCTTAATTAGAAAAGTATTAATAGTAAAATCTTACTCAGTAAATTCTTACTAGGAATGTATTACTCCATAAAGTATTTCTAGTAAAATCTTACATAGAAAAATATTACTTGGAAATTCTTACTCAGTAAAGTCTTACTAGAAAAGTCTTACTCAAAAAATTCATACTTGATCTAGAAATGTCTAACTCAACCCAAAATTATTAATAGGAATAGTGATTTTATAATAAGTTGTACTTGGAAATTATTACTCAAACTAGAGTAATTCATACTAGGAATAGTGATTCCAGAATAACTCTTTAGTTATTACCTTCTCTAAATTTCTAAAAATCTTCTTCAAGTCCCCAAAACCCCCCCCCCCAAAACATCAAAATTTATTTATATTCCTTTAAAACATGTCAAAATCCTTAAATAATGGTATACTCATGCCAAAAACACCTAATAAAACAATTTATAGTAATTAAATCCCTGATCATGGGACAACTCATCAGGTTCATTATCCAACCTATACCTGAACTTCCAACACCACTATAAGGTCCAAAGTCATATAATCGATCCAAGACCTCACCCAAATCACTATTCTAAATATCCATGAAATTAAAACCTACCCACCATATGATATCTCTTAACTAAGCTATTCCATCTACATGCCGACCAACTCTTACCAATATTGATCATTTTTTCCACCACATTCTCCAAACACTGAGACAATATTGAACACTTCTTTCTCTTCCCTACATACCTAGACTACCCAGATACCTGACATAATAAACTAATTCTTTCTATGGGAACTCTCTAATATATAAATCACCTACCCAGTCTCATCTCAACCCAACTTCTTGTTACAATGATGGAATCACATCCATCCATTATGCACACACAATATATCATTATATAGAGAGTGGTATTTATCCATCATCTCCACATATCATCTTGATACCCACATATCATCCTGCACTGTATCTAATGTATGTTTTTATCTTGAATCATACTAGATGCCCACTTATATCTTACATCATACCCAATTTCAACTCCTATCCTCGATGTTAATGCATCCCATATTTACCATAAATTGTTTTCAATTATCACCCATTAACAGGAACCCAGTTAATACAATTATCATTTACACACCTTTTGCACTAGTACCCACCATAAAACCCCAAAAACCATGGTATCACCCTCATATAATACCTCTATTTGTTATCATCTCCCTGACCTAATTTTTATATGTCATCTCAACCACATGTATTTGTCACAAAGCCTGAATACCTAATACATGTACCCCTATGAAGTTTTACTCTTCATCGGACACTATCTACATTGTTGGGTATCTCGCCCACTTTCATGTCCTATGTATTTATTTTTATCTGAGCTACTAGCTACCAACAGCACTATAATTCCTACATTATTTGCCTGAGTCTAACCTAATCCAAGACTCGCAACTGTCTGCCAGGTCCTTTAATAAAACCTATCCAGATGCCCCATTTAGCCACATTCCTGACAATCCTTTGTTGATTTATCACACTAATACTAAATTTTACACACCTTCCCATAATTAAAACATGTTATAAATGATCTACTATGTGGTAGTATTATCTTACCTCTGATCTGACTAACTTGCTGAGTCTCTTCATAATCACGGTTTTGGATACTCTAAGCTTCGCCACTTATCTCACTTGAACCAACTATCCAGCTCAGTATATTCCCATTAATCAAGTTACAGTAATAAATAAATGCTTGATTCACTACCTATGAGAATTAGATCATCCTAAATATGTTTAATTGCTCCTTGATGGTGTTTCATAAACCAATCTCAAACAATCACACTACGATGGTCTTGTTACCTTCCACCATTGGCACAAAACATAGGAAATATATAAACCTTCCATCATAATCCATAACTAAGGTCTCTCTTTGCTGAAAGTGTATAAACTCGTGATCTTGGTCTACCCTCGGTGTCTCATGTAATATTTTCTCAAAAAACATAGCCTCAAAGTCCTTTCACATCAACATCACATGTCTATCTGCCTATACCTATATGTCCCACTAGCGTTGTTCTAGTCCTATGATCATATATGTGGCTAACTTGACCCTCCATCATGGGGGTGTCTCAATCTATTCAATTATCATCTAAAATGACTCTATATAATACTTTACTACTTGTGACCCACCCTCTCCCAGGAATAAATGAGGATGTTGCATCTAGAACTCCCATGTAAAGTATGTCATAGATAGCTTAGCTCCCTGAGCTCCCCGATCAATACTCTAAATAACCCATACTAATATCTCTCTAAGATGATCATCTAACCACTAGCCCAACTCCTCTTCCTGTTATGGTCATTCTTCCTACCTCGAAGCCTCTACATGTGTCTCATTATCACCCTCTTCCTCAGGGTCCTTATCATGTAAATTCCCCAGAGGTTCCACATCTCTACCCTCCCAATGTTCAAACGGAGTTCTTCTAGGTGGAATCCCAATGAGAACCAAATATCATAATCATCAAAAGTATATTAGTCTAAATATCACAAAATAGAAAATGTTGTAATAAGAAGCATGACCCATTGGACCTTACACTTCACTACCATACCTAAGTAACATATCATTCATACTTGTATCCCCCACCTAACCATGTCATGGTTAGGTACCACACACACCATACACATACAGGATCACATAGCCATTCACATTAGGAATCACATACAGGGTTGGCTGGGTAGAATTCAACCAATAATCTATATAGAAAAATACTATATAGCTTTTCTTGGGCACTTTAAATAGCCCAAACCCCTTTAATTTCTAGAACCACTGGCCTTATTAGGTTATATGGGTATAATGAAACCAATAAAATATATTCTAAAACATTTTTTAGCATATTTTTTATACTTAAAACATTTAAACCCTTCCTTTTTCATTCTAGGTTCCAAAAAACAATCAAAAGAAACACACATGTTCCATGTGATCCCTACGTGCCTTACATGATGTATGATTACTTCTTACTACTCGGGGGAAAGATTATGAAACAAAAATCAATATAATTAAATATAATTAAATCCAAACAAATAACCAAACTATAACCATGAAAAATAAACAGTAATCCTAGTTTCCCTGGTAACATGGACTCCAGTTCATGCAGGTGCTGGCCAAACACACAACACTATATATATCCCAAGTTCCAATACATTCCTATACCTATGTTCTATAATATACCAAATAAAAAACACTTAATAATAACCCAAATTTTATACCACTCGATGATACCACTTTGTAACAATCCTGATCAGTCACTACCTTGTAACGTCTAAGCTCTAATACCATTTTGTAACATCCCCAACCCAAGACCACCATTTACTAGTGTCTATAATTGGTTACCACATGACAATAGGCATGCCTCCTTGTATTCCAAAGGCTCTAAACTAGTATAAAGTTTCAATGGGTGATAGTGGGGAGACTATACACTCTAATGATAAATAATACTAATAATAATAATAATAATACTAGAAGCACAAAAAAGTAACTAAAAGAAATAGTAATAACAAGACAAATATATACATGATATAATATAACTAATATCTTCAATGTCATTCTAGTCATAAAAGATCAAATAGAATTATTTTTGGGATGATAACACATATATTTATATATATAATAACCAGAAATAACTACCAAATTGAAACTGAGGAACCATCCAATCTATATAAAAAATATTTTTATCTAGCTTGTTCACTATTTTCACACCCCTTTATACTATACTTTAGACTTTAGGTCTTTTACATTTCCTGTACAAAGAACCAAAAATCCTGCATTCATCTCGAAGGGTCCTTTTAAGGTGTGAGTATAAATTAAGTAGACCAGCACCAATAATGTACCTAACTTATATCCATATGTATACTAATGTATATGAAAACTTAAATAAATAGAAACCAAAACACAATACATAACCCACTCCACTCAAGCTCAGCCGAATCTAGGTGTGTATTTACCTACTTTAAACTATGGAGAAGTGTAATAATGCATCCATAGTTTATTAATAAGATCTCTAGAACTTCTAAGAAATTCCATATATACCACAAGTCATTGCATGCCAACCATAACCACATAATCAATCTAAGTCATCTAAACACCCCAAAGGCACATCCACAAACTATATCACAAGTCCCAAGGACTTTCACATTCATTTTTCCAACTTCCAACTCAATCGTCTGATGAACCCAAGGCATGAAAATGTTTGTCCTTCCATAATCCTATCCCCTTAGTCTCAACATAATTAGCAATCCACAAGCACCCATCTAGTGATCTCACATATAACCAATTATGGCCTTCTATGGTGATCACCTCCTCCATACCAATGGTCAACACCATCCCCCATGATGCTTAATCTAGGGAGGAATACACCCACGATAATTGTTCAAAACCACTTCATGGCCCCTAACTTGTGTGTACATGACTCCAAATGGACCCATTTACTAACCAAAGTAAGTGTCATTACTAGCATCCTAGGCCAAACCAACAGTGAACCTTCATCTCCACCTAAGAACCACATCAAACACCTACCATAATGGTCAACACCATTAATGTCAACCCATCCAACTAAATATCCCCACTTTTTATGATCAAAATCACCAATAGTTACATGGGTTATACCCAATACATTTCTATATAACCACATCAGTTACTACATAACAAGAACAACATCTATAACTGGTTCCATCACACACAACCAACCAAGGAACCACATATCACACAAGCCACATCATACTAGTATTAAACCTATATTTTCACATAAGGGACTACCCTCACTAACCCCCAAGAAAAACATAAATTATAAGTGGTTTAATTATTTATCTCAATCAAACAACCACACATCACATAACATGTGTATAAATTAGGAATAATCTAGAAACCACCTACCAAGAGTATATAGGTATCCAATCACTAATAATATCTATCTAGTTTGGTTTTAATTATAGTATTCACTAAAATCTAACAAAATCCTTGAAATTTGTTTTTTTTTATGAGGGATGAAGAAATATCTATAAATCTAAAAAAAGAATGCATACTGATAGTTAGCCTTACCCATAGTTTCCCCCTACTTCAGACTACATGATATTCTAATAAGAAATAGTTAAACTCTTACTCTAAGAAGAAGAGAATAATTATAGTGTGTTTTGGATTATTTTTACTGATTTCTAGTCATACGGAAGCCCCAATTTCCTTTTTATAATGTTTTACTAGCTTAAATAATAATATAGGTAATTTTTTGAAAAAAATGGAAAAAAAATTCATAGACAAAATTTTGAAAAGGAGAAAGCATTAATCATCCCAAAGAAAGTATTAATCAACAATTCCTTACTTGAAAAGTATTAATTAGCAAAGTATTACTAGTAAAGTCTTACTGATTCATGCTCAAATTTACCCAAAAGAAGAAGGTAGGACGGTCCTTGTAGTCTAGCTTGGGTTGTTGAATCCTCAAATACCTAAGAAGTACCTACAAACACATACATTCTATAGATTGTTTCTAGATATGAATTGGCCAACTTGGGTTCATTTAATATGGTTTTAAAGGATCCCTAACAGATTTAATTTAATTCAAATTAATTTAATGAGTTGATCCTAGGTTATCGCTCGGGGTGGATATGATGAATTCCTTTTTTAATGATTTCAATTGCTTATATTTGAGATGGGTTCATTTAAGAAGATCAAAAATAATAATCACTTACTGGTTTAATGCCTACACACCCTAATACTAATCACCTATACACTTGAAGTATCAAAGTTTTGAGCACTCAAAGGTAAAGGTTCGTATTAGCACTTGAAATATGTGACCTTAAATTCAATAAGGATGAAGAGGTTTTAAAATCATCAAATAAAAATCTCATTTAAAATAATTGATTATCCATTAATGCAGTGAGAAATAACATTAAATACATCCCCTTTATACTCCCTTGTATCAACCCATAAAATAATTATCCCTCCATTGATGACATGTCTTCAATGGAAGTGGTAAGTAGACTTATGAAGGTGTAATTGAAGAAGTAAAAACAACAACAAAAATCGATCACTCCACCGTTGTGTGATAAATATCACAAAGTATGGTGTGAATAAATTCACAACTTGAACCAAAGGTATCAAAATTATATTTATAAGAACATAATAAGAGTAAAGTAAGAACTTTTATTAAGAAAATAAGGTGAATTAAACAACTTACATGAGAAAGAAATGTGATTACAAACACAAAGCGACAGCATAACACTACAATGAAACCAAGCACCAAAGATGAAAAACTCCTCCATCACCACTGCCTTAAATAGGAATTTTGGGATCCTTGGTTCTGGCCTCCAACAGTACAAAGCATCCCACTTGATTATGGTAGGCCTAGGGTGGTGTAAAGCTTGTGGAACTTGGACTTTTCCACTCTTGACCCGAGGTGGCAGCTAGCTTGCTACCACCGAACAGACGCGCTTTGAAGACCTTCTAGATGGCATAATTATAGTTCTCCATATAAGAAGAAAATGTATCCCTAGCTGTTTCCTAACCTCATGTAAAATTTGGGCCCATTTGGAGTTTTTTATTCCGATATATGATTAGATTGGTAGGATGTTTTCTGGGCCGCAGAATCTGACCCAGAATTTTATCTCCAAATTGGGCCGCCTTAATAACCACCATGGAGGCAGAATTAGCACTGGATGATGAATAATTATTTGTTCCTATACATTTATTCTAGCATCCCACAAAATTTGGGCTTTATTGGGCATGTATGTTGGTCCCCACATTCTCATCAAGGGGCTGGTGTTTAATCTGACTTCTCCAGAATTGTTTGCATGAAATCCAATTTTGGTGGTCTTCAAATATGGATCTTCCAACACTCCACAAATATGAAATGTTCCCAATATAATTAGAAACCTGAAAATTAAATATTAAAATAAAATCAAGCTCATTGGGTACTTTAAATGATGTTAAAAAATGTACCACATAATAGTGCATTTTAAGAGGGAATTACAATCATAATGTGAAATGATGTTCAAAGTGTAAAATGCACTAAAATAGTGTTTATGAATAATAAAGCACATTACTATTATATAAATTAACAATTAATATTATCCTCATTTAATGGATAATAACACCCCCCAACATTAGTTTTTCTAGTCCCGAGCAAAATATATCTCAACAATATGAAATTTGAATTCCCTTTTCCAAAAACATTTTAATACACAATGATCACCAAAAACCCTTATACCAAAAAATCATGAAACCCATCAAAAATATTTTAATACATGATATTTTCATAAGAATATACCAATCCCAAGCCCATTCCTTTGTTCATATTCATCACAATATTTCATCCAATATCAATTAAGAGTGATGATGTGTTGTGCATCTCATTAGACATGGGGGTTCATCTTTATTCAAGAGGGAAATGATGGAAGAGATAGGTGGAATCACATTTCAATATTAAGATGAGTATTCAATTTTTTTTATTATTGTATTTTTTGATTTTTTTTTTTGCAATTTTTCCATGGTAATTGAAATTGCACTCAAAAGAGTCAACCCCTGTAGCGAAACTTTGCCAATGACTCCCAGACTCAAAGACCTTAGGGAACCAAGTGAAGCCCACATACTCAGGCATCATCTCGAGTTAACTCAGTTAAAAAAAATTCAAATTACCAAAAAATAGAGATAAATTTACTAACTCTTGGCCAGACAACTATGGAGTCACGATCCCCAAGTGCTGAAAGCCACGCATTAGGTAATTTCATTTCTCTACATGAAAATTTAATGTTTTTTTAATTTTTTTTATTGAATACTCATATTAAAACTAAAATTATTACCAAACTTATGCTATTTATTTGGGGGACCCCATGAACTCAAACTAAAACCCCACTATCCAAAGGACGTGCATTATGATCTTTTTTTATTTGGATGAAAATATAAATGATGAAATATCACAATGGACAACCACACTTTCCAAAATATATGCTCATGAAATTATACAAGGATTAAAATCAGAATCAGGGCATGCTAAATTATTTGATATTCAGTTTCAAAGTGTATAATGTGTATTACCATGTTCAAGGTTAAATAAATTTTTCCTTACATTAAGGAACACTTTTTTTTCAAATGATTCATTTTTTTTACACTAAAGCATTTTTTATTTAATCTCCCCCCCCCAAACATAAAATAAAATTATCCCCATTGTTTAAAGAAAATAAAAGTTAGAAGGGGTAGAGGTATAGAATGGAATGAAGTCACCTGGTGGTTGAAGTTGAAATTCTTGTTGCTCCCTTTTAATCCCTTGATCTCAATGTCACTCTGAGAATTCCCTAGTGGAGAAAAAAAAAGAAAAGAAAAAGAAACAAAAAAACTATATATATTTATATATATAATAAATAAATTAAAATATAAGTATATATAATAAAATTATAGAATAAGGAAGTACAAAAATCTGTAGTTCAGTGGTAAGCACGTGCCCCTATCTCCCTTCGGTCCCGGGTTCGAGTCCCCGCGGCTTTGCTGGTTGTGACGGGGTTTGCCCCACGACCTACAATGTGGCCCTTTTTTATATATATATTTTTATTTTTTTGTATTTTTATTTTAACCTATAAACACATAAAAATAAAATAAAATAAACGGATGATACATTGTCTTGTTTTTAAATTTCTGGGTAAGGTATTACTCAAGGATCACACCATGTGACACAGATGAATATGGTGCTCCCCTTTCGTACCCATCCATACTCGTAATAGAAGAATAGTTCAACAATCTATTTTTTTTTAATATCAAAATTATTCATTAATCCTATTTAAAATATAAAGTTGATTAAAACAACAAAATGATTGGAAACTTGAAAACCATGGGTTGCCTCCCATGCAGCGCTTTGTTTAACATTGTTAGTTCGACTTGAACCCCTAATTGATTAATTATTTTTGTCATCTAAGCTAGGTTCACACAATTATTCATCAACTTCATGTTTTTGGAATGGTTCTAAGAATGGTTTTACTCTATGACCATTAACTTTAAAGGTTTTTCCATAGGTGGGATCTTGAATTTCTACAGCCCCATGGGGGTACACCTTATGCACTATGTATGGACCTGACCATCTAGACCTCAACTTTCCCAGGTGTAAATAAAGTTTAGAACTATACAAAAGAATAATTTTACCCGGTATAATGTGTTTGGTTTTATGATTTCGAGATTGGTAGGCTTGTACTTTATCTTTATTGATCCTTTAATTTTCATAATCCTTTATCCTAAGTTCCTCAAGTTCATTGAGATATAATTTCCTTTTTGTTTCTGCTAATGAGAGGTCATAATTCATTTTCTTAATTTCCCAAAAGGCCTTATGTTCAATCTCCACTGGAAAATGGCATGATTTACCATAAACCAACCTATATGGGGACATTTCTAAAAAGGTTTTATATGTGGTTCGATAGGCCCAAAGAGCATCCAAGAGTTTCTCGGACCAATCTTTCCTAGAAGGATTGACAGTTTTTAAAAGAATATTCTTAATCTTTATATTTTCTAATTCATCTTGACCATTGGTTTGAGGATGGTACACAATGTAAACTTTATGAGAAATCCCATACTTATACATGAGTTAATAGAATGGACGGTTGAAAAAATGAGTTCCTCGATCGCTGATTATAGCCTTAGGAATTCCAAATATAGAAAATATATGCTCTTTCAGAAATCAGATCACAACATGATGGTCACTAGACTTGGTGGGGATGGATTCAACCCATTTGAGACATAATCAATAGCTAAGAGGATGTAGAGGTATCCCCTAGATTTTGGGAAGGGACCCATGAAATCGATTCCCCAGCAGTCAAAGATTTCAATCACTAAGATGGGAGTGAGTGTCATTTGATTCCTTTTTGTGATTAACCCTACTTGTTGACACTTAGGACAACCTTGAAAAAATTTATAGGAGTCCCTTGAGAGGGTGAGCCAGAAGATACCACACTGAAGAATCTTAGAAGTTGTTTTATTAAAGAAAAGGTGACCTCCACATGCCTCACTGTGACAGAATATAAGGATGGACTCTTGTTCAGATTCTAGGACACACCTCCTAATGACTTGGTCAGGGCAGAACTTATAGAGGTATGGATCATCAAACACATAGTTTCTAACATCATAAAGGAATTTCCTTAGATCTTGAGTCCCTAATAATTTTGGAATGAATCCTATAACTAATAAATTGGCTATTTCGGCATACCAAGGGCAGTCACTCACAGAGTATAGGTGTTCATCAGGAAATGAATCAGACACAGAAAGGTTATTTGATTTGTCTTTGAATTACATCCTAGAAAGGTGATCAGATAAAAAAAATTCAACACCCTTTTTATCCTTGATTTTGAGGTCAAATTATTGTAAGAGAAGGACCCACCTAATCAGTCTAGCCTTAGTATCATGTTTTTGGCAGAGGTATTTTAGTGCAGATTGGTCAGTGAACATAGTGATGGGGGATCCTAAGAGGTAGGACCTAAACTTCTCTAAGGCAAACACAATAGAAATCAACTCCTTTTCAGTATTGTTGTATTTGATTTGGGCATCATTTAAGTATTTTCTTGCATAAGAAATGACATAAGGAGTTTTATCACAATGTTGTACTAACACAGATCCTATAGAAAAGTAATTGGCATCACACATAAGTTCGAAAGGAAGGTTCCAATTTGGAGATTTCATAATGGTAAGAGAGGTGAGAGAGGATTTGAGGGTTGAGAATGAACCCTCATAGCTTTATGTCCAAACAAATGGAGTATACTTTACTAAGAGAGCACAAAGGGGATGAGATATTGAACTAAATTCCTTGATGAATCTTCTATAGAAACCAGCATGTCCTAAGAAATACCTCACTTCCTTGACAGTTTTGGGTGATGGAAGGTGATGAATGATGTCAACCTTGTATTTATCAACTTCAATCCCCCTACCTGAGACTAGATGGACGAGAACTAGTCCTTCTTTAACCATGAAATGGTATTTTTCCCAGTTTAGGACCAGATTCTTTTCTTCACATCTTGAAAAGACTCTCTCCACATTCCTCAGACATCCCTAAAATGTATCCCCAAACACATAGAAGTCATCCATGAAGACCTCAAGAAAATCCCCTACCATGTCTGAGAATATTCCCAGCATGCACTGTTGGAAGGTTCCAGGGTCATTGAATAACCCAAAGGGAATGCGTTTGAAAGAAAAGGTGTTGAATGGACATGTAAATGTAGTCTTCCCTTGATCTTCTAGGGATACCTCAATTTGATTATACCCTGAGTACCCATCTAAGAAACAGTAGAAGGCATGACCTGCCACTCTCTCAAGGACTTGGTCAATGAATGGTAAGGGGAAATGGTCCTTCTTGGTGAATGATTTTAGCTTCCAATAGTCAATTCAAACCCTCCATCCACTACTCACCATGGTTATAAGAATCTCTCCATCCTTATTGGTTATCACTTTGATTCCTGCCTTCTTGGGAACCGCTTGGATTGGGCTGACCCACTCACTCTCAGTTATGGGATATATGATACCAGCTTTTAACAGTTTCAAAAGTTCTTTTCTCACTACTTCCATGATATTATGATTGAGTCGTCATTGAGGTTGATGAAATGGATTTGAATCAGATTCCAGAACAATCCTATGACTCCCAATAAGTGGGATAATCCCAGGAATATTAGACAGGGTCCAACCAATGGATTTCTTATGTTTCCTAAGGATATCTAGAAGCATCTTCTCATGATTGGATTCAATAGAATAAGAAATGACAATAGGATGTGTTTGATTGTCCCCTAGGAAGGCATACATGAATGCAGCGGGAAGTTCCTTCTATTCAATATCAGGTTGGTTCAAAATTTCAACAGAGGATTGGGACATTGGATCAAGATCAATTTTATTTCCTAGAGTATTAGATATGATTGATTCACCACATGTAGAAGTTTTAGATACTATATTGTCTTGATCAGATTTAGGGAAGGAAGTTGGAGTGGTCTCCATGAAAGTGGTTTCCTGAAAGGTTTCACTGATTGTCGGACCTAAGACTTCATCATAAGAGAAATTTTAAAATGATTCAATCCAAGGAGATAAACTTCATTCATGTGAACAATGGAAATCAATCTCATCCTGACTTAAATATCCATCTAATATTCCTTGATGTTCTATAGATTCATTATCAATGCTTCCTATCATGTTTACTTCATGAATGTCCTCTTCATCCCCTATTTTTGAGATTTCATTATATATGTTCAATTCTAGACTCATGTTCCCAAAGGTGATGGTCATGTTCCCATTTCAGACTCAAATAATAGAGTTTATTGCTGCAAGGAAGGGAAGACCAAGGATAATTGGGGTTTGTTCCTTATTTCCTAAGTTTGGATAGTTGTCAAGGATAATGAAGTCAGCAGGGTAGATGAAGTTTTCAACCTTTACCAGAACGTCCTTTAAAATACCCTTTGGAACCCTAATGTTACGATCAACAAGTTGAAGTGTGATGGATGTGGGTTGGAGCTCTTCTAGGACTAACTGGAAATACACAGCATAGGGGATGAGATTGACACTATCACCTAGGTCACACAAGGCCTTGACAACTTTTCTCTCTCCTAGTTCAACATTAATTTAAGGGAAACCTTGCTCTTTCAACTTAGGAGGAATGGTCCCTTGAATGGTGGTACTCACATTAGCAGCCAAAATGACTTGTTTTTTATGTGAAATTTTTCTTTTAAAAGTGCAAAAGTCCTTAAGGTACTTTGATTAGGCAGGTATGGTTTGGATTGCATCAAGAAGGGGAATGTTCAACTTGACTTGTGTGAAGATTTCCCTCAATTTTTCACTCAATTTAGGCTTGGTTTTCCCCCTCATGCGTTGAGTAAATGGTGTAGGTTGTGGGGTTGTTTGTTGAAGAGTTTTTTATTTCACAATGTTATCATGTTTTTCAATTTTATCATTTGGTTTATTTGAATTTTCATCCAAGTTTGAATCTTAAAATGGGTTCTAAATTAGTTTTTTAGGTTTCTCAATTGATTTCCCACTTCTTAAAATAGTCACAGCCTTTAGTTGTTCATGATTTGTTTGAGTGTAACTTGACTCTCCCCTTGAAGTTGAGGATGGTACTGCCTGAGTAGGCATGGGTGTCTTTCCAATTTTGATGGTTTGAAGTTCTTGTTTAAGAGAAGAGACTTCTGAGTTCATCCTTTCCATTTGTTTGCATAGTTTTTCTAGTAGGCTTTGTGGAACAGTTTGGGTTGGTGCTTGAGAAGATTGGTTTATCCCAGGGGGATATTTTGGAGGTGGGATGGTTTGTTGAAAATGGATTGGTGGCAGTTGGTATTGGATAGGATGGGTTTGGAACTAGTTATGGGTTTGGTAGTTCTGATGGGGGTAAGGATTTTGTCCCTATGGTTGGATAGGTTTTTGGTTATCTTTCCAGTGTAAGCCTGGGTGGTCATTATACCTTGGGTTGAAGTTGTTTTGGTATTGAGGCTTTTGAAAGTTCAAAGAATTTACTTCCATTGGGGTTCCTCTTAAAAGAACATCCTTGATGGATGGAATGGTTGGGAGGATGTCTATCTTATGGTCATTTTTGTCACAAATTTTGCAAACAGGGTCAATATTTTGGATTTCATGGACTTTCCTAAGGTCTATCTCTTCAACCTTCCTAGAGAGTGCTACGAGTTTAGCCCTAAGGATTTCCTCTTCTCTAAGTGTATGAATTCCAGTAGTTCTTTGTGTATTTTCAGAATAAGGTGAAGTTCCCCATGTTTGGTTTTGTTCAAAAAGGCTTTCTAGATACTCGTAATCATCATTTGGGGCTTTGTTTTTAAAGGTTCCATTACACATCATGTCGATGAATTTTTTGTTCCCCGGACTCAACCCTTCATAGAAAATTCTCACTTGTTCACGAATAGAAAAACCATGGTGTGGAACCATTTTTAGGGTGTATCTGAACCTCTCCCATGTTTCATTGAATGACTCTCCCTCTTTTTCAAAAAAAAATTGGATGCTCTTTTTAAGTGAAATTGTTTTGTGGTGGGGAAATTATTTTTTGTAGAATTCTCTTTGTAGTTGGTCCCAAGAGTTGATGGATGATGGTCTCAAATTTTTCATCAAATTTTTAGATCGATCCTTTAATGAAAAAGTAAATATACTCATATTATCTAATTCTATTTGATGTGGGGGACACATGGTTTCTACAATGTCATTGAATTCCTTAACGTGAAGGTAGGGCATCTCGGGCTCCATTCCATGGAATGTGGGAAGGTGGTTTAAGACATGGGGTTTAAAGATTTAGTTGGAATATCCTAGGTAATTGTGTTTAATGCATAAGGGGGAATTGGTCTAGGAAGGTGTGAGTTAGTCATTCATGGTTTGATCAACTGCATTCCCCAAGTTTGGGGCTGCCTCATTTGGGTTTCCATTTTGGTTCCCACCCAGGTTTATGAGTTGGTTTCTTTGAAGAAATTCCCTTAAAATATGCTAAATTTTTTACTCTAGAGTATTAGGAATATTAGGATCTAATGGAAAGAGTTCCCTTGGTGTACTTGACTCCCCAACCCCAGGACTATACACCCTAACTAGACGATTTGATTGATCGCGAGTGTAGGTGGACATGCGCCAAAAGAAAAAAACGGGAAAGGGACAAGATAAGAGAATTTGGATGAGAAAAGAAGAAATAGGGGAGAATAGAATAGGTGTTTAGATTACTTACTTGGTTCCCTGGAAAAGGCTCCAAAATTTGATTCACACTCAAATTTACCCAAAAGAAGAAGGTAGGACGGTCCTTGTAGATTAGCTTGGGTTGTCGAATCCTCAGAGACCTAAGAAGTACCTACAGACACGTACATTCTATGGATTGTTTTTGGATATGAAGTGTAAAACTTGGGTTGATTTAAGATGGTTTTAAAGGATAACTAACATATTTAATTTAATTAAAATTAAGGTAATGAGTTGATCCTAGGTTATCGCTCAGGGTGGATAGGATGAATTCCTTTTTTAATGATTTCAATTTCTTATATTTGAGATGGGTTCATTTAAGAAGATCAAAAAAATCATCACTTATTGGTTTAATGCCTACACACCCTAATACTAATCACCTATACACTTGAAGGATCAAATTTTTGAGCACTCCAAGGTAAAGGTTTGTATTAGCACTTGAAATGTGTGACCTTAAATTCAATAAGGATGAAAAGGTTTTAAAATCATCAAATAAAAACCTCATTTAAAAGAAGTGATTATCCATTAATGGAGTGAGAAATAACATCCAATACATCCCCTTTCTACTCCATTGGATCAACCCATAAATGATTTATCCCTCCATTGATGACATGTCTTCAACGGAAGCGGGAGGTAGACTTACGAAGGTGGAATTGAAGAAGTAAAAACAACAACAAAAATCGATCACTCCACCGTTGTGTGATAAATATCACAAAGTATGGTGTGAATAAATTCACACCTTGAACCAAAGGTATCAACGTGATATATATAAGAACATAATAATAGTAAAGGAAGAACTTTTATTAAGAAACTAATGTGAATTAAACAACTTATATGGGAAAGAAATGTGATTACAAACAGCACAACACTACAACGAAACCAAGCACCAAAGATGAAAAAATCCTCCATCGCCACTAACTTAAATAGTAATTTTGGGAGCCTTGGGTAGATCCTCAAATAGTACAAATCATCCCACTTGATTATGGTAGGCCTAGGGTGGTGGAAAGCTTGTGGAACTTGGACTTTTCCACTCTTGACCTGAAGTGGCAGCCATCTTGAAACCACCAAACATATGTTCTTTTAAGAACTTCTATATGGCCGAATTAGAGTGGTCCATAGAAGAAGAAAATGGATCCCCGAATGTCTCATAACCTCCTGTAAAATTTTAGTCCATTTGGAGTTGTGTATTCCGATATATGAGTATATTGGTAGGATGTTTTTTGGGCCACAGAATCTGGCCCAGAATTTTATCTCTAAATTGGGCCACCTTAATAACCACCATGGAGGCCGAATTAGCACTGGATCCTGAATAATGATTTGTTTCTCTACATTTATTCTAGTATCCCACTAAATTTTGGCTTCATTGGGCATGTATGTTGGTCCCCACATTCTCATCAGTGGGCTGGTGTCCAATATGACTTCTCTAGAATTGTTTGCATGAAATCCCATTTTGGCTGTCTTACAATATGGATCTTCCAACACTCCACAAATATGAAATATTCCCAATATAATTAGAAACCTGAAAATTAAATATTAAAATAAAATCAAGATCATTGGGTACTTTAAATGATGTTCAAAAATGTACCACATAATAGTGCATTTTAAGAAGGAATTACAATCATAATGTGAAATGATGTTCAAAGTGTAAAATGAACTAAAATGGTGTTTATGAATAATAAAGCACATGAATATTATATAAATTAATAAAGAATATTAGCCTCATTTAGTGTCTAATCACTTACTTAGTAAAGTCTTACTAGGAAAGTCTTACTTATTAAAGTATTACTATATCTAGAAAAGTATTAAAAAGTATAGAAAAGTCTTGACAAATATGGAAAAGTATTACTCAAACCAAAAGTCTTACTAGGAATTGTGATTCCAAAATAAGTCTTACTAGGAAAGTATTACTAAATCTAGAGTAATTCTTATTAGGAATAGTGATTCTAGAATAACTCTTAAGTCATTACCTTTTAGAAATTTCTAAAAATATTTTACAAGTCCCAAAAACCACTCAAAACTCCAAAATTCATTTTCATCCTTTAGAAACATGTAAAAACTCTTAAATAATGGTATATTCATATCAAAAACACCTACAACAACATTTTATAAAAATTAAACCCCTGAGTTTGGGCTAACACCCAAGGCTCATTCTTTGGCCTATACCAACACTTACAACACCTCCATGGGGCCTAAATTCACTTAGTTGGTCCACAACCTAACCCAAATCACTATTATAAATACCTGTGATCTTACAATTATTGAAAAATTCCTTCCAAAATCCCCTTTTTTACTTGCACTTAGATTTTATCTTAAAATTCTCCAATATTTTATCCAAAATATCCCCCAATCTTCTCTAAGTAAAATTTCCATGTTTTTACTATAAGTGTGTTGTTTAAATCCTCCAAGAATATTGAGAAAAACATTGTTAAATCTATATAAGTTTCTATAAATTAAAATTTCACCAAATCTATTAAATCTTCAAAAATTAATAAATCGCAACGTTTTTCTCCCTATTGTGGAATATTATTGATTTAAACTCTATTGACTATGACATGGAAAATATTTTTTTAGTGTAATACTCAATTCAACCATATATCCAAAAAATCTAGATAAAATCTCATTTTATATTCCTAAAATATCATGGAATAATATTTCAAATATCTACAATTATTTGAACGATTAGGGAATAATGATTACCATCAGGAATATTAAAATATATCCTCCCAAAAATTTCAGAATCTCAGGAAGATCATGGAAGGGCCTTTTTATTTTACATGCATGGTTTAAATTTCCTTTATCTTTACTTTACCATGTTACAACATAGAAAAAGTGTTATAGTGTGGATCATTCTTTGATCAAATTCCTAGATTATGCCTTTTTACAACTCCTTATGGTGTGGTGAATAATTCATAACACAACACTTCTCAAATCCTCCAAAGCTATTCTTTCTCAACTTTGTTGTGATACAATGGATCTCATCATGGTGTAATAAAATCTTAATCTTCCTCAAGTTATTCTTATGAAACCTCCAGTTTAATCATTTGTATCATCATTGTGGTATAGTTCTTGTGGTCATGATGCAATTTATAACCTTTCCAATTTTTCAGCCTTTTCTTAACACATATTTATAGTATAATGGATTCATTGTGGTAAAAAAAAATTACGTGACTTTTATAAGTTATTTATATGAAATTTAAATTTAGTTTCATCCCATGTGTTGCATCATGATTTCATCATGGGCTCTAGATTTGAATCAATCGCAAAATAACAACACTGTAATTTAGAGTATTGTGGTGTGATTTGTGCCATTTTCTCTAAAATATTCTAAACACCTCCAAATTCACCATTGAGATTCAATCTACCATATATCATCAAAAAACACTAAATTAAAAAAGATTAAATCATAAAACCATTTAAATTTCATATAAAAATAATGCATGAAATTGTTCTATCAATATGAATTAATGAGAATATCTTGGGAATCATATATTGATCTAATGTAGTTATTAGATACCATTTCTAACTTCTATAGTGCATCATGGATGCTTATATGGGAGTTTCAACATTTCTCAATACCTATAGAATCACCTACATTAATACCTAAAATTAGTAGTTTGTGTAAATAGGGAAGACTGAAGTCTAGCTAAATTCTGAATAATATTGACTATAATTATGAATAAATCCAACATTTAAGATAAAATATATGTCAGAAAAAAAAAGTTACAATAATAATTTATGCCTTAGAATTCCTTTACCATGTTCCAATTATCTGTGATAGTGATGTATTAATTTCTTATTCCATTGATGTATCTATGTATTTTAGAAGAAATATTTATCACATTTTATTTCATATTCATCCATATCTTATCTAATAATGATAAAAACTAAATAATTATGAAACCATAAATTCCTATATGAAAAATCATAAAATAGTAAATACAATTTTCACTTACTACATGGTTTACTTAATAGGTTTATCCTATATTCTACTAACCATGGAATAGTAAATATATTTTGTTCTTATTTCACAATTATGTCATATTTATGCATAGAGATGAGGGATACTGCTCTTCTCATTGAGCAGTATAGACATGTCTCATGTGAGGTTCTATATGGGTATGAAGTTCAATAGGTCACAATTAATAGGGCATTCCATTATCATCATATTCTTCTTCCACATGATATCATCCCATATCTACATCGCCCTAGTTAGCATCTCTATATATGATTTCACATTTTTCTATCATCATCTACTAGGTGCATTCACTAAGTGATGGATACCTGAGACTCACACTTTCCACCTACCTGAGGGGTAGATGACCATCACACTAGAGGATGTAACATTTGTTCTTGGTCTTCCTATTCGGGTTGTTATTATTATGGGACCCAACTATAGAGATTGGACTAAGTTTTTACACCAATTAATATGCCTAGAAATTTAGGGATATTTGATAGCTATGGATAGAATTCAACTACATATGGGATGGATTGACATGAACTTAACACATTTAGAAAATGATGTTGATGAGATAATAATCATGAATTACATGTACAGATATATCTTATTGCTCATTGGAGGGACAATGTATGTTGGTAACTTAAGAATGTTCATCCAAATGATATATCTAGGGCTACTCAAGAACTTTGATCAGGATGGGTGATATAGTTGGACCATTACATGCTTTGTGTACATGTATAGATCATTATGCATTGTATGTTGATTAGATCATAGTGATCTTTGTGGATGTTTCATCATTATTCAGATATGGACATGGGGGCACATCTCTCTCATGGAACTTATTATTTCTGGTCTAAAGCTTCCCATGGATGTGCTTCATGATTATCTACATGGATGGTAGTATGATCACACATATTTATTATTTTTTGATGTTACTATGAATTATATTATACTCAATTGTTTATTGTTTATCATTTTACATATTTTATATTATAGGTGGAGTCAGGAACATCGTTATTTCATGACACCGAGAAATGATTTTTTAGCATATCATATCATGTTTTATAGTATAGTACCTGGTGATGTAATTATATACTTTATTTTATTGAGTAATCATTTTTTAAATATTATAGTTTTTGAAAATTACTTACAAAGTCAGAGTAAAAAGTTTCATCTATCATTTCATATTTTATAGGAGTCATATTGGGGTATCTTTGACCAAATTTCCACATAATACACTATTGGTATTGATGGTGCTAAGGTTATATTCCCTCTCATCCACATTCATATTATTGAGTGGCTCTAGCCCAATAGAGTTATGTGTTGGTTTTGGTGTGTCCATTGTATTCCAGTGGCACCAAGACGGCTACCATCACTTCATTCTATGAATCTTATAGGGAGGTGGGATTCCAATTGGAGGTGATTTAATACATAATATATCAACATATGTTACATTCATGAAACGTTTCATATAGAGGGAATGACTATAATATGACATCATATATTAGAGTAGGTTTAGTATGCACTATAGTATAGTTTGAGATATATATTTCATCTTATACTGAATGATAGAGGGTTACAATATCTGGAAAGTCAACAAATTTACATTATCCTATTGTTTAGACTTTTTTTAGTTAATCTTTTTCTTTTTTACAAACTAGTTGTTTGTGTCATATTATCTATATGTCTGATCCAAAATAGAGCATAGTATTAAATGAGGCAGTGTTATATTCTACAGTGAAAGACATGTTGTTGATGTGCCTTGATGTACATGATAGTATCCTTGATCATCCACATATCAGAGTGGATTCACCTCTTTAGGCACCACATCTCAAAAATAATGAGATTAAGGAGCTACAAGGATGATATTAACAACATCAGGATGCTCATGAGGCCTCACATGTTCCACTGGAAAAGGAAGAACCTATGGTATATGAGCCTCATCCTACTAATGATGTGTATCAGTAGCCTTGGGATTAATATCTTCTATCATGATATCTATAGTATTTGATTCATATATTCCCTAAACCCTCATATATATGATATATGTGGGAAAAATAATATTATATGAATAATGAATGTTTTATGGTGCAATATATAAAAAAACTATGCATATTATATGCCTTAGTTTAAGGGTATCATAGGGTTTGTTATAACATAATGATCCCACTTCCATTATATGGAAGATAAATATTCAAATCTATTTCATACTGGATATCATTGATATCTAGAATTTCATAAGTTTAAATTCATGGGGGAGTTATGAATTCACATGATGAATGTGTATATAATAAGCAGCATTAACTCATATGTTATAAACATATGATTTAATGCATGGGAATGTACCAATAACTTATATAAGTTTGCCACTACCATGGGATGGTTATAGGTATTCACTCCTACTTATGATAAATTCAATACTCCCTCTTACTATGGATATCTTTCTTCTACTACCTTGGAATACATTAGATACTAACATATCATGGGTGTAGGTGAGTCTCGTTCGAGCATGTCGAGTGATTCAGTGTGGATCATGGATACACCATGGAAAAGGTATGTCATTTGGATACCTCTTTTATGATCTTCATCAACCATGGATGATGAATATGGAGCTGATGAAGCATCAGTGTAAGGTATACAAATGCAATTTATTCATTTTATAGTATACATGATTTTTATTTTTCATGCATGATTTATTTTGTTTTCAATTTCTAATTCATTTTTATTGTGTTTATTAAATGTTAATCATCCCAAGAAACCCATAATTGGTTTGAGAGATTCACCATACTTTTTGATTCTCTAAATCATGTGTAAAATTAAGTGTTCTTTCTACTACATAAAAACATAGCATCGTATCATCTTAAATAATACAGTGCATATTTTTAAATATGACTATAACTAATGAGGGTTATACCTCTACATATGATAATGATTGGATTAATATTATGAAAACCAACATGAATAAATCACATGTTGCAATGGGTTTAATATCACACAAGAATTAAATCATAACACGTTCACCTTAAACAAGTCATTTCAGCACTTTTATCATGATGTGAGTTTTGGGTTAATAGTACATGAACCATTATGCATTGCAATTAATTTTATGTGGTCCATTTGGTTAATATGGTGAAACACATGAATTTAATCCAATTAGGATTAATTCCATGTAGTGATCATATTAAAACTATACAGACCTATTTTGTGTGAGATCATTCTTATGTAAGTGTTGGTTTATTCTTATGTAGGCTATAGAAGCACCAGTTTATTCTTATGTAGTTTGTAACATCATAATGCATTGATACTTGTGTAAATAATAAGATCACTACTACAAATTTAATCTCATGTAGTCTTGTACCATGCATTCATTATTATATATACCATGATTTAAACATACACAAGTCCAATATATATCATTAAAAATGATGTGTAAGGGAAAATATTATTTTCCCTTAAATTCAATTTTTAATTGAATTCAATAATTTATAAATTGTTTATAAATTCTAGAAAAAGGTGTAGTTGGATATTAATTTATTTATAAAGGTGTTTATAAATTAATTAATTGTATAATTGTGTATTATTAATTATTTAAATGTTTATGAAACATTTAATAAATAAATATCCATTAATATTAATTTTTAATATTTAAAAAACTTTTTTCAAATTATATGGCACGCCTTATAACTTAGAAATAAAGTGTTTATTTATAAATCAAAAGTGTAATTTATAAAATGTTTATAAATTTCAAAATAAGGAAAAAATATGAAGTAGGTTATATTTAATGTTATGAATTATTCATAATATTTAACTTGAATTGTTCAAATTAAAATTTCTTATTTAGAAAATTATTTAAACAACATTAAAATTAGTTTTCATCGTTTCTTTGATCAAAGTTTAAATAATGATTAATATGTGATATTTTAATTATGTAAATAGTTGTATAATAGAAATTAGAATATAAAATGATTATATTTCATATAATAATATATATTTAATTTAAATTTCATATAATTAATAATATAAAAGAGTTTATATTAGAATGAATATAAATAATTTATATTAAAAATTATGTAATGTCTATAAGGTTAGCTAAATTATAAAAATTTTATTTTTATCTTTATTTATGAATTATTAATTAATAGTTTATCTCATTTTTAAATAATTAAATTATTAATTTACTTACTATTTTGTGTTGTATTCATGAATATAATTTTTATATTGTGAATAATTTTATTATTTAGTTTAAATTTGTTAAACTAATTCAATAAATTTTCATACACATATTTAAGGAGTTACATTCTGAGTATAATAAATGGTTTAATTTTTGTATACCTTTACTTTAGATTGTATTGGGTTATGATCTTGAATTAAGTAGTTAATTATGATTTATATATATTAGGTGTTGGAGTTATGATGGAATTAACATATCTCTTGATTAAAATATCCCATGGTATAGGGACTTTGGTTTGGACTGCTCACTAACCTAGAGGCTTATGCATTTTCAATAAAAGTAAGGGTTGATTATTTATGTCTCCATTCTTACTCATGTGGTGATTTTTAGTTTCACATAATTTTAATCCTTTAAATGAAAGGGTTTTATATACCTTACACATATGATGCATTTGGATATGTATAAATATACTAGGATTTTTATTTGAGTTAGTAACACACACTATGAGTTATGTAATGAGTAACACATCAATATGGTTTGAACATATTTATTTATTGGAAGTAATAGTATTCCAAAATAAATCATTATAGGAATGTATACATAAAGGTAATAACATGTGATGAGATATTGATATTAAATCTCCTTCAAAATACTAAGTGTAAAATTCCTTCCAAATCAGCACTTGTCAAGACTTTGATCATAAAACTGGGTAGGCCATGCTAAAGATAGGTTTCCTTGGATTATCTTTTGTAAGGAAAACATGTAATGAGGTGACCATAAAAATTAGGATCCTTGTTCTTGTATTTTTCTTTGGGTTACAATTATATGGGAATCCATAACTGTTAATATACCATAGAAATTGAGCTGAGTGAATCCATATGATGGATTTTTATAAATATTTATCCTCCCAACTATCCAAGAGTCATATATGATATGAATGATAATAGTTTTCTACCAGATATAGTCTTGGATTATTTATATGATAACCAGTGTGAGTCATATTTAAATATGGTTTTGGAGTTGGTTCCCTAAAACCAACTTTATACTTTCAATTTCTAGAATAATAATAAATATCATACCACATGATGAGTGTTCTTATATATAAAATTATTTTAATAATTTCATTATATTGTTTTTCAAATCAAATGGTTATATCAGTTATATACTATAATTAGAACCTTTAAATTCCATTACATTGTTCGTAAACATCTTCCATGTGGTCTATATGACATATGTATGATAGGACACAGATGATGTTCTATAATCAAGTGTTTTATGCTCATAGTAAAATGAGGATTCTTCTTATGAAGTTCACACTTAGTAATATCTAATAAGGGAGTTTGTGATGATATACCATCTAATATTAATTCCACATGTTATATGTTTCATTGGATATTCATATCTATGGATGTGTGTATATGTCTTTAGACTTGATATTATTATTAATGTATATCATGAATTATATAGTTTGATCTATTGATAAAAATAGTGATGATATATGATTTCAGTGAGGTAAGATGCATTAGGCATGTCATAAGTGATATGAAATTGATTGAATAAGTTAAGAAAGAAATTATACATTCTAAGTTTATAGAAGAAGATATTTCAAACCCTTTTATTGAAATGGAACTATCTCATTAATTCCATGGTCATGGCAGTTCATCATTGAGTCCATAAGTATGCAACTTGTTTGATGAATTATCGAGAAAATGGATTATATTACTTAGTAAGTGTTCATATGATGTTATTATAATTTTGATATTAACTTATTTATTTATGGGTGCCTTTACGTGTTCCAAGACCTCAATATGGTATTTTAGGCAATTTCACCTTATGCCATTGAGAAAGAGGCCAAGAGAGTCACACACTGAGTGTATCCAAAATCATGGTTAAATTCTATTTGAATTTAATATTAGGAATAAATATTATTATTTAATTATTGAATAATAATTATTAAATTTGTTCTAATTTTATAAATTCAATCACTTGTTATTCGATTTTATAATATATGTGAGTTTAATATAAAATAAATATTTATTCATAGGTTGGTGAAAAAATTATTTATTTATTTATTGAACAGGTGATATAATGATATTTATTTATTTAAATAAATATTTATTATTCAAGGTTCAATAAATGTTTATGATGATTCATGGGTTGAGTTAATGGCTTGATAAAATGATATATTTTATTTAATGTCATTTTAAAAAAATGATTTTCTTAATAAATGATATTTAAATATCTAAGAGTTAGTGTAGATAATGGAATACATTAATATTATTATTATTATACTTTGATGTGGGGTTTACTTATAATAAACATAAATGGACTCTTCATAATTACTAATTGTTTAACCCTAAGTATATAATTTGATTTATATCATTTTAGAGGCAGTGTGAATTGTTTTGCACAACAAATTCTCCCAATTGCACTTTCTCAAAACCCTAGAGAGAACTTCCCAAAACTCTCCCTCAAGAACATGATAAAAACTATCCTCCTCCCTCTCAAGAATGAGAGAATAATATAATTGTTATTTCAATAGAGAAATATTACTTGTTGTGGTCAATGATGAATAATGAAAGGAGCTTGGTTCCTCCATGCTAGTACCTAAAGTTCCAATGAATATGTTTTGAGATTTTTAGATCATGTGTGGATACCACTAGAGGAATTATAGTTTGGATTCTTACACTACAATAATGATTTTATTATGAGATAGGCTATCAAATTAATAAACTTCAAATAAATAATTATTAAGTTTAAGTAGTTTTTGTTTTAAAATTATTATAAATTAAACATGAATATATCCTCTATATGAATATTGTGGGGTTGTGTTCTTCAATTTATTTTAATTTATTCATTGAAGTTGATGAAAAAAATTATCGGTAATGGGACCAACCACTTCAGCTATGACTTAGAACGTTCATGTGGTATCAATATGTCACATAATCATTCAGTTTCATATGACCATGGACATACTAATAATATATGAAAAATGCTCAAAGATTCCATTTTAATGTGTCAAGTATACTAGTTTCTAGACACAAACACGTGATGTGTAACAGAAAAGTACATGTTGTGTGCCCATGGTCAAACACTCAAGGGAGAGTTGTGTAAATAATATAACACCATGTGGGGGCCAGTATTCAGTTTCATTAGATATTACAAATTGACTACCAATTTACATGCGGCTAGATGGGGAGTACACAACATGTAGTTGGGGTATACGCCATGTAACCCCACATGATTTTTCCCTGCATAAATTGAGGAAGATACTGGTCAAATTAAATGTAATGTAATCACTACACACCATGTATTCAATTTCATCTAAAAAACATGCTATCACATGAAGTTCACGATATATATATATGGTTGTAAACACTTTGTAACACATGAAAATCCGCATGAGATACACATAGAGTCCCTAATAATGTAGTGCAAGTGGATAGTAATAAATAACACATTGTGTAGTTGGTTATTCACTTCATGTTACTCAAGAAAACTCATGTGAGGTATACTCTAAGACATGCATGTTGTGTGAGTCAACACACAAAAAAAGTAAAGCTAGACTGAACTACAAGTTTTGTATCTAGATTTACAAGTTGTGTGATAGGGTTTCTAGCATAAAGTACATACAGAGTGATTTTTGGTGGGTCATTTGGAATTAAATGATTTAATAATTATTTTTTATATAATTATTCCAATATAAAATGTGTATTGTAATCGTACATGATGTATATTGCATGGGTATCACCAGTGGTACACACTGCATATATTCATGTCATGTCATGTGGTCATACATGTCATGCAGAATACATGGCTTGACCCACTAAAGCACACATAATGTATATCATGACACATCATGTATAAATACATGTAGTGTAAGCACATTGTACATGATAATAAAATTACACATCATAATTCACATGCCATTTCAAGTGACATTACACACCGTGTAAGTATTAAAATATAAAAATGGATTTAATCATACACATAAGGGTACACATCATGTTTCATATAGTACATGTTGAATATATAAATTGAATTACATGCTAAATTTAAGTATGACTGAGAGGGTACATGCCATGTTCTTGTTCAGTACACATCTTATCCTTAATAATTGTAAATTGAAATTATTTAATTTAATTTATTTAAAATTACAAAGGATGGTAATCTTTGAGACTATTTGGATAGATAATTAAGATAAAATAATTAATTAATCATTAATAAAATTGATTTATTAAATAAATAAATTTATCTTAATAAATAATGAATTTAAATTAATGTTTTAAAGTTTAAATTTATAGTTGTTTCATATTATGGATGGTCATGAGCTTTAGTTGCCTTTGTTTTTTATTTGATTATATTTAATTTAATTATTTATTAAATGTATTTTTTTTAATTAATTAATTATTAAATTAAATATGATGATCTATATATCATCTCTTCCTTATTATTATGTATGGGTCTGTGTGTCCATGTTTTACTTTTATAATCTGTAACCCCTGGTTCCCTACACCTATGAGTGATTAATCATATGTAAAGGAAGTATATTCGATCAAGAGGAGATGATTTAAGATATATTCAAGGTGAAACCATCCAAGGAGGTACATGAGTTAAATGTGAAATTCTACAACTCGATCCAAGTAATGAATCAATGAGTTATTCCCCTAGGGTCAATGGTTGGTTTATTTTACAGTCGATAAACCAACCAATAGTTTAAATATCATGATTTTATCATGTATTTTTTTTTTTAGTTCATGGTTATTTATTTATTTATGTGATTCATGTTTTATTTTATGTTTAAATGAAATCACATAATTTAAATAAGTTAGAAAACCTATTAAGATGAAATAGAATAAATTAATTATGTGTAAACTATTTTTTTAGACCTGGTTAATTAATTATGTAAAATCAAAATAATATTAACAAGAATGTAATTGATAAAATAAATAATATTTATGAATAAATATAAAAAAAATACTTTAATTAAAATATTGATTCAAATATGTACTTTTATTACTTGAGTTAGAATGAAACCATAGATTAGTGTGTTAGTTTGGCCCTCGTTAATACACTTTCATTTATCATGGATCCCTAATGAAAGTTTTAGGTTTACTTAACAATGTTAACATCAAGAGTATTTTACCTCAAAAGACATTTTTTAAATTAGATATAGGTGTTGATGAAATATAAGTTTAGGGTTTTAGGATTGGAAAGTCAACTCAATTGATCAAGGAACTGTGAGTTAAAATAGTTGGCAATCCAACTTACCTAAATAGATTTGTGTAATTTGACCATACCCTCATCTAGTTTATGAGAAGGATAATATGGATGATTTCCACTAGAATATCCATGATATAATATATTCCAAATACAATATTGAGGGTTATTGGTATTTTATAAAATATTATTTGACAAATAAAACTAATTTACTATGTCGCACTTGGTAATCCAGATAATGTACTAAAATATTCATTTATTTATTATATAAAAATGTAAATTAATTTTTCCAAGACATTATCCCTATGATATATATTATATAAATACAAAATACTAACCAATTATAACTTCCAGGATTAAAATTAGTGGTTTTTCATTGTACTACACCAAGAGACAAAGTTTTAAGTGTTGGATTCCCCGGTTCCTACTAAGCCTTCTACGGAGGCAAGTGAGGAGGATCATTTTATCTTCTAGAAACATGTTGAATATTAATTGGATGTATAGTTCCTCATGTTATCATACATGAATATTGAGATCTAGAATATTTATGAAGACATGGATACATACACTATGTTTTCTCATCTCTGTGATCTTTACAAAGATAAATCAATACAAGAGAGGTATGAGATATTCAAGGAACTCTATTCACACAAGATTAGAGAAGGTGAACTGGTTGGATATCATATAATCAATATGATTGGATATATTGATCATTTATAAATTTTGGGGTTCAAGCTACCCAAGGAATTATACACAAACCTCAATATCACCTCACTTCCTTAGAGATTATCAAATTTTATTGTGAATTTTAATATGAAAAATATATAGAATACAATCCCATATATCTTAATTATTATTATATAAGATGATAAAGATATTAATCATGAAAAACCTACAATACTTATGGTTAATAAGAGGAAAGTAAAGGTGGAAATCCCTAAGACTAAATATAATTCTAAGGCATATTTACACTGCCCTTCCAAGAGGATAAAGATCAAGGAGCAAGATAATGAGTATGATGGGTTGTGTTTTACTTGTGGTAAGAAATTTCATTGGAAGAATAAATCCATCTTAATTAATAATCAAGAGGAATATTTAGTGTAATTAATTATCAAATTTAATCTATCCATTTATATAAATTAGGTATTAGATGTAGCTTGTGGTTTCTCCACAACACTTTGACCAGGTGCATTGTCTTATTTCATAGAACTTAGTCTCTACGATCTAAGATATTCATCAGTTTCTCTTAATATTAGAGATCATTATCCAATGGTACCACCTCAATATTGAGTACGTGTGATGGGTCTAGTATATACTTTCAAAATAGGTATACATGGAATACATCATGTACTTGAGATAGGTTCGGTGGGAGTGTTAGTCGATAGGCCACCAATCTGATGTGATCAAGGATCTTAAAGGGGTTTATGTATCTTAGAAAAATATCTGACTTGTTTCCAAATCTCTTGAATTTATTTCATGGAAATATGTATAGGAATACCATGTTTGTAAATTCAAATTCTAGGTCTCATCGATGACTTTCAGCATATATCTTTTGTTGACTCTGAGTATCCTTGATGTGCTACTAAATGGTCTTGACCATTTACATCATTTCCTCGACCATTTCAAGACCTAGTAGTTTTCATTCCCCAACTTCATCCCAACATGCAGGTTTTATGCACCTCTTCCCATAAATTGATTCATTAAGATCTATTTGGATGCTCGATTGAAAAATGTTACTGTATGGGAACTCAACTAAGGAATATTTTGATCTCATCCTCCTTTGAATTCAATTGAGAATTCCCTCAACATGTACTCAAGTGTCTATATAGTCCGGCCATATTGGACATTGGTTTGAGGGTTATAATACAAGGTAAAGTTAAAATCTATATTTATAGCATGTTGGATACTCTCATATAACTTAGAGGTAAATCTTGGATCTCGATCGGATACAATAGATAGTGGTGTTCCATGCAACCTCACCACTTCTCTAATGTATATCCTTGCAAATTGATTGAGTGATAAATACTCTCAAATAAAAATGAAGTATGAAGTATTTGTAAGATGATCCACCACAACCCATATATCATTATTTCCACTTGATTTATTTGGAAGACTGGTGGAAAAGTTCATGATGATGTTTACCCATTTCCATGTAGGTGTGGGTAATGGTTGCATCATCCCCTTGTATTTTTTCCTTTACAATTTCACTTGATGACATACAAGACATATTGATGTATAATCTACGATATCCTTCTTTATATTTTCCCACCAATAGTTCTCTCAAATATCTCAATACATATTTGTGCTTCCTAGGTGGATAGAGAAGGTTGAGTTATGTTCATCATCCAACATCTCCTTCTTTAACTTGGGATTTTATGGTACACATAGTCTTGATCAAAATCTCACAACTCCTTCTTCATTAACATTGAACTCTAAAGATTTCCATTTTATTATAGTTTCCACTTTCTTATTAATTCCCACATCATGTCTTTGATCATCCTTTAACCTCTCCAAAAGATACGGTTGAGTAATCATTTTTAAAAGTATTGATGATGTTCCTTCATTTATGATTCCCATGTCCATCCTTTTCAAATATAATAATATCATATCCTTATCAATTCTCATCAATGATAAAATTTTTGGATCCTTTATACTTATATAATCTTTCAATTTATTCACTTCCCCATGACGGTTTTTAATTGAGCATTCATAGTCCTTGATTAGCTCTAACCATCTTTGTTGGTGCATATTCAACTCTTTCTGTGTGAATATATAATTGAGTATTTTGTGATTTGTGTATATTTCAAAATTATCCTCAAATAGATAATGTCGTTATATTTTCAAAGTGAAGATCACCATAGCCAACTCCAGATCATATGTTGGGTAGTTCTATTTGTGAAATTTTAACTTTCTTTAAGAATAGGCTATGAATTTTTCATTCTACATT
This sequence comes from Viscum album, assembly GCA_963277665.1. Classification (NCBI taxonomy): domain Eukaryota; kingdom Viridiplantae; phylum Streptophyta; class Magnoliopsida; order Santalales; family Viscaceae; genus Viscum; species Viscum album. Next base: position 1,755,474,570 of record OY728120.1, on the reverse strand, counting down.
AACACACATCCCAATACCTTATTCAAAGAATCACTGAATACTATGAAAAGTTATTCAATTGTGGGAAGTGTGAATACAGGTTCAGTAATAAGCCTTCTTTTCAACTCCTTGAATCTCTCTTCACATTCATCATTCTAAGAAAACATGACTCCCATATAAGTTATCTTGGATAGAGGGTTTAAAAATTATGAGAAATTTTTCACAAATTGATGATAATACCCAAATAATCCAAGGAAACTATGAATATATATCACAAATGTTGGACTCGTCCATTCTTAAATTGATTTTATCTTTTAAGGGTCCACATATGTCTCATTTCTTATGATTATATTCCCCAAGAATGATATTTTCTTTGACTAGAACTCACATTTGTTGTACTTGGCATAAATATTCTTCTTTTGTAAGGTCTTTAGCACAGTGCTCAAATGATCCTCATGATCCTCCTTAGTTTTGGATAATATTAGAATATCATCTATAAAGACTACCAAAAAAAATTCAAGGTAATCTCTAAATACTCTATTCATCAAGTCCATAAATATTTCTGGAGCATTAGTGAGTCTAAATGGCATTACTATGAACTCATAATAGCCATACCTTTTATAAAAATAAGTATTGGGGATATATTCCTCCTTCACCCTAACATAGTAATATCCTAAACATGGATCTAACTTGGCTAATTATTTTCCTCCACATAGATGATTGAACAAATCATCAATTTGTGGAAAAGGATACTTATTTTTATCATGATCTTGTTGAGCTCACAATAATCAATGCAAAAGTGCATTGACCCATCCTTCTTCTTGATGAAGAGGACTAGTGCACCCCATGGTGAAGAACATGGATATATGAACCCTTTATAAAGATTCTTCTGTATTTGTTTCTTTATCTCCTCAAGTTCCAAAATAGAATTTCTATAAAGAGTCTTGAATAACGGGAATGCCTCAGGTATAATCTCAATTGAAAATTCAACCTCTTGTCTAGGAGGAAGACCAGGAAATTCCTCAAGAAACACATTCGCATATTCCCTCATAATGGGAATGTCTTCAAGGATGATATTTTCCTTAAAATAGATCATTTGAGCTATATATTCTTGCTCAAATGGAAATAATATCCATGCTTGAGATGTTGGTGCTAAAAAAGATTCATCCTCTTCCTTTCACTTGTATAGAATTGAAGGAAAATTTGCAATATGGAGAGTGATTTCCTTCTGAAAGAAATTTATGTTGTATCTATATAGGGAAATCCAATCCATACCCATTATTGCATCAAATTCCACAAAAGGGAGTATAACAAGGTTCTATAGGAATTTCATCCTTCAAATTTTGATAGGGGATGAGTTATATACTTGGGATGCAATATTAAATAATAAATATTAAATAATAAATAATAAATAACCAGTAACAAATAATAGATAATAAATACATTATATTATATTATAAATAATAAATAAAACACATGAAAAAGTATGAAAAGGCGTGATAAGGGATGAAAAATCATGAAAACACATGAAAACAGATGGAGAAGCATGAAGAAGCATTAGAAAGCATGAGAACGCATGAAAACTCATGAAAACTCTGGAAAACCCATTAAGAATTCAACATAATCATCATAATAACCCCCAAAAAAACCATTGATAAAGATAACAAGTCATGGAAACCCAAATAAATAGTAACAAATAGGGCAACCATTAAAACTCGTCAAAACAATCAGAAAGTGACAAAAACATTGGACTCACATTAACAGAGATAACTTATGATCTGATAGTCTGTTATAGATCCATGATTAGTCAAATAAAATATCCTGAAATGATCTTTGACCTGATAGGTGAAATAGACCGAAGGGACAGGCGGATCAGAAGTTACGACCGTTTTAAAAAAAAGCTGGCGGGGAAGAGGTGCTAGAAACCAGGCATCGAAAAACATAACAAACCCAATACTCAATAAAAGGTCATAACTTATGATCTAGGAGTACATGTGGGTGCCGAAACCAGTCAAACTGAAGCTCATGAAACAAACTACGATCTGGAAGTTAGAGGATTCCGAACTGACACACGCATCAAAAGTTAGGTCTATTTTAAGACAAGTTCGATGGGACACCGGTGACGGAAACAGGGTTTAAGAGGCCTTTTGAGGGGTTTTGGGGTTGAAAAACATGATATAATCTTTCTTATGTTGAACTAGTGTGTATATCTCTTCGCTGGCTTCGATTTGATATGTGGTAAAGCCCAAACGGACACCTGGAGCGAAAGTTATGGCCATTTGAAGTTAGAGAACTTTTTTCAATTGTCTTATAACTCTCATATCTTTTTCACCTTAGACCGTCTTAGAGTTTTTATTACACGTGCCTCTAGATCTCTTCATGAGCTTCGATTTGACTGGTCGTGATGCTCCAATGGACGCTCGGATCAAAAGTTATGGTCGTTTTAGTGATTTTCAGGGTTTCTTGTGTTTTTTTATTTTTTTTCTTTCATTTTGTGGCGGTTTTACCCGAACCGCCATAATTTCACAGTGATTTTTTTAAAAACCGCCGTTAATCCTCGAAAAAATTAAAAAAATTGTAAAAAAAAATTAACAGATTTCGCGGCGGTTTAAAAACCGCCGCAAAACACCAGTTTTCCTGTAGTGTTTGTTTTATCCCTAAGTATTTTGATAGAGTTTTCTAATCCTAATCCCAAAAATAACTAAACTTTTACTTTGATACCAACTATGTAAACCCTCCTCTTTATTTCACATTAATACATGATTTATTGCATAAGGTTACACTTAATTTAAATTGAAAGATCAATAAGTATAGTTTATTTGGTAATTAGGTACATTACATAACAATTTAAAACATGAAAAACATCAACTTTATTGAAAACTTCCTTAACATTCTCGCACTTAAAACGGCATGGGATAACTTGGGGACATACATAAGAAAGGGGTGAGATATAAAACCCGGTAAGGGAATAAAAATGGTATAACATGAAGAGAATAATACATTTTAGACAATAATAATATCAATGGGTCATAAAAGGAGTATGAATTATAAACATGAATAATGAGGCATGATATAACATGATAATAATAAAGGAAACATGAGAAATGTTACAACAACTTAAAACACTGCATTATAAACAGAGGTCAAGGATAACTATCAAGACATCATGATAGAAAAAATACCATAAATGAATTAGGTTTACTCCCCATCCCAACATTATGTCTCATAAGACTAAAAATTACCCAATTCATTGGAGTACTATATAATTTTGGGCACACCCATCACTTTCATTTCATTCTCATGCTTAAGTGTGGCACATAGATCATACAACGTGGATTCATTCATCATAATATTTTATTCCATGATCAAATATTGTATAATATATGCATTTAAGTCCCAAGTCAAGGAAGTATAAGTGTATAAAGATGAACACCCTTGATAAAAAATGGGTATGGTATTCACTACACAATTTTTTGGCATGGAAAATCGTGGTGAAATTTCGACAGCATGGTGATGTCACTTAAAAATTCATAAAATGGGTTAATGAGAGAGAAAGAGGTATCTAATTATTTTTACATAAAATTGGTAGTAATAGGGACATGTAAATACATATCCCAACATTAGGACTTATAAATATAAGGCATAAGATAATAAAGAAAATTGAATAAAGAAGATAAGGTGAGGATCCCTTACCTTGAGAGTGTGACACCAAATGCTTGGGAGGAACTTCTTGAGAGCTTTGGGGAACCTTGGGAAGACTCTAGAGATAGGAGGAAAGATTAATGGCGTTATAAAAGGATTTTAAGTGAATATAAATGGTATATTGGGTGGGTTTATATAGGAAAAGAGTGGTGAATTATTTATCATTTCTCAAACTTAGGTTTTGGACTCTATATAATAGAATAATCAAAATGAAAAACATTACCATAGTTTTTCCCATGTTTTATGAAAAATGGGAGTGTTTTTAATTAATTTATAATTAAAATGTATGATATTAATAAAATAATACCCTTTCTTATGTGGAATTTATTCATACTCTTAAAGAAATTATTTTAAAACCTTAAAATATATCAATGGTTTTGGAGGATTCATAAAGGGTTTATAAAATTAATAAAATAAACATAAAATCACATTATTTTAAAGGGAATACATATATTTGGTATATTATACCTTTTATAGTATTTATTATATCACTTTTGGGTCATTATGATGTCATAATACACACCATATGTTTATACGGTAATTAATTTTTACCCAAAAATTTGACTATCTCAGAAAATTTTAAAAAAAATCACTATTGGATAATTTAGAAATTATAATTCTAAAAATAATATTTATTTTAACAAAATAATTTTCTAAGTATGTGAATTTTCAATTTTAAAATAAAATTGGCATTTATTGAGAAATGATGGGTTTTTTGACAATAACAGTTTTTGAACCCTTATAAAAATTTATTTGACTTCATAAAAATTATATAATAATTTATATTTAATAAAAAATATTTTATTAAAATATTTTTTTTATTTCAAAATTCCATTAATTCATCAAAATAAATCCCTTAATTTAATTTGAATATTTCCCAAAAATACACTTTGTGTTTTATTGAATTAAAATCAAAATCATTTATAAAGTAACAATAAGAAGTAAATATAATCATTATTCTATTTAAAGTAATATGCATACTCATATTATTAGGATCTTGATACATATTGTTTTAATACACCAGAAAACACCCTAAGAGTAATTTTTGCGATGGTGAGACTTTCGTGGAGTGGTTCAGCGTATATGGTTTAGGTCATGATGTCAATGAGCTTGAACTTCTCCTATAAACGGTTTTACTCATGCTTAGGTTGTTGGATCTCATATTGGGCTTGGTCAAGGGAAAATCCTAGAAATGTTATCTCCCTTGGAATATCCAATTAATGGGATTCATAAGGTAAGATCCTACTGGTTAAGGTCATCACTTCCTTTGTCCGTGTTAATTGGATTTATTAAAACCCTATATTTATACTAATCATGTTATCACTGTTCAACTGTTATATTATCAATGTTAATAATTCTTAATAGTCAATTAAATCTGATAGGATATAATAAAATCAAATAAGTTCATGTGTTTTCTATAACCATATTACATAATAATAAATTTAATTAAATCACAAGGGGAATATTATTTATAACAGTTTGGGTAGTTACAATGTTGCTTGATGCTAACATTGGACTTTGGGATTCTTCACATAATTCCACTCAAAAATAGGTCTATAGGGTCACACACTAAGTGTACCTATAATCTCAGTTAAATAATATATTTTTATTTATTATTTAATAATTTAAGCATATATTATCCCCTACACATGGTTTAATAATTATTCATGATTGCTTGATTGAATATATTATGTCACAATTATTTGAGAGAATATTATGTGAGTAGAATATTTAATAAATATTTATTTTATATTTATTGAATATAATATTTATTTATTTACTGGTGAATAATAATGAGATATTTATTTATTAAATAAATAGTCATTATTCAAGGCCTAATAAATATTATGGAGGAATGTCGGACAGAGTTTAATGGTCCGATGAGAAATAATATATATTGAATATTATTTGAATAAATAATATTTAATTTAATTTTTGGATTTAATGCATGTCAATAAATAATAATATTATTATTATTATTATTATAGAAATGGGGTTCTGCAGGGATTATGTAAATAATAAGATTGTATGTGTAATTATTATTTTCTAACTATAGTGGTATATAAACCCAATTATACTGTTTTATTGAGATTAAATTCATTTTTTATGCACAAAAAGATCTGGATAGAATCATATAAAATACCTAGAGATCTCCCTCTCTAATAATTCTCTCAATAATTGAGATAATTACTCCACTTCCACTCTAAATTATAAAGAGATTGAATAGAACCCTTCCTTGAAGCGATTCTTGGGGTGATCAAAGGAGAACGATACAAGCATTAGGAACTATCACTATATCACCAAGATATTCCTACAGTGAAGTTCGGAGGTCCGTGGAACACGTGTGGATCATTACTAGAGTGAATATATTCTTGATTCCTATGACACACTGATCGTATGACGTAGATACGTCATCAGATACATCAACAAAGAAATAATTCCTTTTAATAGTAATTATTTAATTTCTTAAATTAATTATAAATAAAATGTGTTGATCATGTGATTTGGTTCCAGAATTTTTCTATTTTCTATATTCTTTGATTCAATTATATTGATCATGGTGTTTATCATCATGTAAATATTATATTAATCATCAATCATAAAAAAAATCTAAGTTGGGAATTCCCCATCTTCCACTTCAGCTGTTCTTGAAACCTATAAGTGGTATCAGAGGGGGTCACATAATTATTTATAATTATTTAAATATTATTGATTGATTTACACATTTTTTTTAGTTTTCAATTATAGTTAAATCATTATTTAATCTTAATCATGATATATGATCTTATTTATCTTCATTATCACAAATATAATCAAATTGGTTAATTTTATGAATGAAATAAATTTAAAGATCTCATCTGGAGGTGCTGCGAAGTCTGGACGAACAAAACAAGAGTACACGTTGTGTAACCTAGAGGTGCACATCATGTACCTATGTTTAAAGAACCATGAATTAATTATAAATTAATACGATCCATGTTCAGCTATTACATATGTTGAAGTTAATTACACACCATGTGTTGACTGGACTAGCCTGGCACACATTCAGTCAGAGTACACATCGTGTAACTTCCATACATGACATGTAGTCCTTTAGTCACAGACAGGTCGTGTGTCTTCCTACATAGCCTGCATGATTGGTGACTATGTATCTTAGAGACCACTCACTGTGTAGCCCATGTACACTCTATGTACTCTAATATTTTTCATGGCACAGTTACACGATGAGTCCCTAGTCATGTGTCACGGATAGACTGTGAGAATAATACATGACATGTAGCTGCAATGTACATGATCTGTAATTTTACCAAATTATACAATATTAAAAATTAATTTATTATACTATTCAGACCATATCAACATGTGTTCCACGTGTTCATTGAGTTTATAGTACATGCCATGTGATGGGTTTTATATGTAGGTTCTGGGAACAGCGGAAGCATGCAATGGATCATGCCTAAATTTTCTTTTTTCCATGATCAATGATCAATATGATATTTACACAATGATAAACATCTTGATCTATGGAAGTGAATAAAATAATATAGAAAAAGGATAGAACTCCAAAACCAAGAGAGAGTATCATCACATATTATTTATAATTAATTTAATTAAATAAAGAATTACCTTGATGGAATTATTTCTTCATTGATGGATCTAACAATATATCTATATTGTTCTGTCATTGTGTTATAGGAATAAAATTATATTCCCTCTAGTAGTGATCCACACGTGTTCCATAAATCTTTGAACTTAACCGTATGAATCTCCATGTGATATCACAGTAGATCATAGTGCTTGAATTTTCCACCTTTGATCACCTCGAGAACCACTTCCAAAGTGTTCTCCTAGATCTCTCTTGACTCGAGAGTGGTAGGTGGTGGAAGTTCTCTCTTCGTTCTTAGGAGCATTCTTGGAGAAGTGATCTATCTAGGTATTGAGAGGATTCTCCAAATATATTGTGCACAACCAAAAAAATCTTCTTGAGAAAATAATATAATTGGGTTTATATATCGCTATGGTTAAAATAAAATAATTTCATAAGTTCCCTTTATTATTTATTTATCCCCTATGGAACCCCATGTCAAATAACATTATTATTATTATTATTATTTCTTGACATGCGATTAACCTGAAAAATAAATTTAATATTATTTAATCAAATAATATTAAATATTTATTAGTTCTCACCAAACCATTAAACTCGGTCTACCATTCCTCCATAATATTTATCAGGCCTTGAATAATGACTATTTATTTATTAAATAAATATCACTACATTATTCACCAATAAATATATATATATATTATTTACTAAATATAAAATAAATATTTATATGCAATCAAGAATATATTAATTATTATTAAACCATATTCAGGAATAATATTTATTCAACTTGTTAAATAATAAATAATAATATATTATTTAACTGAGATTCTGGATACATTTAGTGTGTGACCCTCTAGGCCTCTTTCTCAGTGGCAATAGGTGAAGGAACCTAAATTCCAAGGTTAGATTCTAGAAACACACCAAGGCACTCATACGAAAATAAGTTAATGATGCAACCATATGATAACTCATATGAACGCTTACTATGTAATATAATCCCTTTATCATGATATCTCAAATCAAGCTGGTTGCATGTTGGTGCTATCAACCTGTGTGCTCAATGTCTCTTTCTTTGACTTCTTAGAAATTTAACTTGACTATTGTATACCATGTCCATGGATTTATTTAGGCTATATCCTTTCCATAAAAGGGCTTGAGATATCAACTTCCATTAAATAACAAAAGGGAAAAATCCTTTCTCGAATTAGTCATTAATAAAATATTACTCATAATGCACCCAGCCTATCCTACCTATCCACGAACATTTTTTTCATGGTTTTCATCAATACATAAAAGTATGTGACTCATAATAATCATTAATAATAATATTAAAGTCTAAAGACCAATACGCGCGTCTGCATATAGGAACATCTAATGACACATATAAATGTGGATTTTATACTAGTGGGTCTCATTCTCATAATATACTACTAGATATTACCAAGGGTGCACACCATGAGAAGGCGCCTCAAAGTCCTATGAGTCTCCTCCCCTGATAGCCTGTATCTTTTTTTCCCTAAAATTATATCATTCAACTATATAACATATATTTAAGAATTTTTTCATACCACTTCTGGTTTCTCATCATAATGGGGAACTTTTATGACCTTTCATTACAAAAACTACTCTTAGGACATTATCACATACTATGTTACGTATAAGAACAATAGTTATGTGATAAAGATTTTATTAATATTTAAAACTGTTAATATAGGTTATCATAGAGTAAACATAAGTTGATTATAGGTCACCAACTCTAAAAGACTCCCACTTTCACTAGATCCAATTTCTAATAACCTTCAGTCTACTAGCTCTCACATTATACTCATTATTATGTTGAGATAGGTCTTTAGTAAAGGGGTCCACCATGTTCTCTTCCATGGGAAATTTTATTACTATAACTTCACCCCTCTAATGAAAATCCCTCAAGAAGTGATACTTCCGAAGTATGTGCTTTTTCCATTGGTGTGACCTTGGTTCTTTTGCAAGAGCCATCGCTACAGTATTATTACAATAAAATGTGATAGGGTCTTTACTATTAGGTACCACATCAAGATCCTGGATAAATTTATGAATCCAAATGGCTTCCATGGATACATTAGAAGCCTCTATATACTCTGACTCCTCTATAAAATTAGTGACAACTTACGGATTTGAACTCTTCCAGATCAAAACTCCTCCTTTGATAATGAAAACATATTCTGACTATGACTTCATATCATTCTAATCTATCTAAAAAATAACATCAGTATAACCCATGATTAATAGATGTCCTCATCTCCTACATATACCAGGAATATATCCTTAATTATTCTTATATACTTATGGATAGAGTTAATAGTGACCAATATTGTTCTCCTGGATCTACATGATATATTCCTACCATGCTCAATGCATAGGAAATATTAAGTCTAGTACATAACATGGAATACATGATTGATCCTATCGTTGAAGTGTATGGTATCTTACTCATTATATCTTTCTCCTTTTGTGTATGAGGAAACATTTTCTTATAAAGATGTAAACCATGTGACACTAGAACCAATCCCCTCTTGGATTGTTCTATACTAAATATCTTTAGTATTTGGTTAGTATATGTACTTTAACTTAGTCCAAACAGCCTCTTAAATCTATCACGAATGATCTTGATCCTTATAATATAGGCTGATTCACCTAAGTCCTTCATGGAGAAACACTTTTTAAAATAATCCTTAAAAACTGTAAGACTTGTATGTCATTTCTAATAAGTAATATTTCATCAACATATACTACTAAGATAACAACCGCATTTACACTAAACCTCTTTTAAACACACGGATCAAATTCATTCCTAATGAAACCAAATTCTTTTATGGATTCATAAAATTGAATGTTCCATGACCTGGATTCTTTCTTTAATCCATAAATGGATCTCTGAAACTTTCAAATATTCTTGGCATCACCTGGAGTCGCAAACCCTTTTGGTTGTGTTGTATAGTCATCTTCCTAAAGGTTCCCATTAAGGAATGAAGTTTTTACATCCATCTTCAAAATATCATATTCATGGTAATATGTTATATAAAGTATAATTATGATTGATTTAAACATGGAAACTGGTGAAAATGTTTCATCATAGTCAATTCCTTGACGTTGTTTAAACCCTTTAGCCATTAGTATTGATTTATAGGTATTTACTTTACTTTTCATGTCCAGTTTCCTCTTGAATACCCATTTTCATCCAATGGGATTTACATTAACTAGAAAATTGACTAGAACCCAAACTTGGTTCTGATACATGGAATACATTTCAGAATTTATGGATTCTTTCCATATTGCATCTTCTGAGCTCTCTATTTCCTCTGTGTAGGAGATAGGTTCATCATTGTCAACCAATAATGAGTCACCATCTCTAGTTACTAGAAAATCATATCTCTTTGGTTATATTACTATCTTATGCTCCTACAGAGTACTTGTGTCTCAGGAACTACTTCTTCCATAGGGACCCACTAAATCTGTTCCTATACTGATTCTTGTGTATCTTGAGTATCAATTTCATCGAAGTCAATCTAGATCCCACTATCATTTTTGAGTATGTTCTCCCTCTCAATAAATATGGCTTATCTACTGAAAATCACTTTCTTATCTAAGGGGTTGTATATGTAGTATCCCTTTGTTTCCTTGAGATATACTATAAAGATACACTTTATTCCTTGGGGTGCTAGTTTGTTTCCTGAGAAAGCCTTAACAAACAACTAGAAACCCCATATAAGTGTGTATAAAGAAATGGGTTTCTTTACACTCTATAGATCGAAGAGAATTCCATTTTCATCTTTAGTTGGTACACAGTTTAATGTGTATTATGTATTCTATAATGTACATCCCAAAAGGATAATGGAAGATCTGTATGACTCATCATTGACCTTACCATGTCTAACAAGGTACAGTTCCTCCTTTCATTAACACCATTCCACTGGGGTGTTTAAGGTGGAGTGATTTGAGATAGAATCCCAAAATCTTGTAGAAATTCAATGAAATCTTGGTTAAGATATTCTCAACCTTGATCCAATTGAATATTCTTTATCTTATTTACAATTTGATTCTCTACTTCATTCTTGAATTCCTTAAATTTCTCAAAGGACCCATACCTCATAAATTAGATTGTAGAGACCCAAAGCTTTATGTATATGGACATTACATTACTTTTGCGGAATAATTAATACATAACAAAAACAGACACATAAGGATCGTAATAGTTTAGTGTCTTTGGAAACTTGGAATATAAACTTCTAATCATGTTGAAAGATCTTCAACAACTCCCATAACGATCTTCCCCATTTCGTTTCCTTACCTAAAACCTTTATTTATTTCCTAGGAAAAATAAAACATAAAAAGGGTGAGCTCAAATGCTCAGTAAGGTCAAACATAGAGAACATAAAACAATCTATAAACATTTGAAAGCAAAAACTTGAACATGAAATTTAAACATCAAAATCTTGAGCAAAGATATAAATCGTGGAAGTACGTAAGGCATATATCACAATGGAACATCAATCAAGATAAAATAGCATGGGAATAAAACATGTAATTTTGGTAACCATTCAGCACTTGTTATGATTTCCATAGTATCCAAGGCATTGCTACCAAGACCATCTTAGTGGACAAAGTCCCTTTCTGAATCGAGTTCACTCCTCATTTCAGTCCTGTAACACTGAAGCGGATTAACTTACTGTTCCAGCCATGTCTATCTCATGAGATATAAATCTTTACCCAATGCATTGGAGGGAGATATAGGTCCCACCCATCTCATAATGAAATCATTCTTACTTGTGCCACAAAATAAACATACATCATTCATAATAACCCAACGAATGAAATGGGTTTCAAAAACATCATCCCATCATCAAATAATCCATATAAAATAAATGGATATCATTTCATAATAAGAAAATTGAAACCATATAAATCATAGAGACATTATACTTGAAACATACACATATAAAATAATGTCATCTTAGATAGAAAAATGGTTTTGATAAAACACTTGAAATGAATTCTTGAGGAAAATATCCTTTCTTCTTCAAAATCAATTTCTTTTCACAAAACGTCATGCAATTTTAAAAGAAAGTGATTTTGTTGAAAATAGTTATGAAATCTTTTGGAGTAAGCTTCATGAAAATAAGGATTTATAAAACCGTAAAAATCCTTTCATGCCGTATAAGTTAAAAAAACATTCTTCTCGTACTTTTGCTGGAAAAGTCAAAAAAGTACCTCGTAAAAGAAATATTCCTTCCATACGATGTGGTAAAAGTGGAAAAGGGTAAAAATGACTTTAAACATAAATGGAAGAAAATTAAACATTTTATGAAAACATTTTGAGAACATATGGACATGGATAATAATCATAACCCCAGTAAATACTTACCAATAAACAATCTCGGATAAGAATGAGATTGGAATAATTATCTCTTACCTTATATCTGATATGCTTCGTATGTATCCAAACCTCCTGTATAATGATTTAAATAATGTCATTGACTTATTACAGAATCATATTAATTGTTATGATATCATATATGGTTCAGTTATGACTTTATATTACCTGTTCTTTTGTAAATTCCATGTTAAAGAGCGTTTTGGGTAAAATCGTTTCATATGTCATCTGTGTTTTGACTTGTAATTATTCATATGATTACTTAGATAATGATTACTTAATTAAAGAATATAAAACATTATTTATATATAATATATATTAAGAATATAAATATATATAATAGATCGATAAATGGAAATAAATACACCGTTCATGGAGATGGTAGGTCGTACGTACGCATGAACGTTGTTTTCGTTTCCTTATTGAATTGAATGGAATTAAGTATATGACATACATATATATATACATAAATCCAGTAGAATTATTATTTAATATATTTCATGATTGCTTATTATATATACTTTATAATCATTCTTGAATTGTTAACATGGAAAATGAATCTCATCGCGTCGTGGAGACGGTAATCCGTACGTACGCACGAGCGATGATATTGTTCCCATATTTATTGAATCGAATTGGAGTGAATGATCTAATATCTTAGAATCATTATGATGTTATAATAATCATATTTATTTATTATTTACACCATTATACCCATCCAAGTAAGGTGGTGGTTTAAAAACAGATTACACCACGGTGTGGAGACGGTATTCTGTACACACGCACGCGCGGTGATTTCGTTTTCCTTAGGATGGATAGAAGGTGAAATAGGGTTGTTTAATATTTATAATAATATATCAGTATATTAGGGATACTTATGTTATTACTTCATAATGAAACAACTAAATAAGAGGGAGTATAAGAATAATGGAACTTGAAGAAAACGGTAGAAGGTATTACCTCTTTCTCAAAGTGCCTCTTTTAAACTTTCTTTTAGGGCACTAAAATTGGTCTTTGAAGAATATCGGGACCTCTAGGATGTTTCTAGGGAAGTGGAGAAGATGATTTTTCAGGGTTTGTCTGAGATTGAAGGCTCAAAGTGGTGTGAGGAAGAGAGGGAGGAGGTGCCCTTTTATAAGGGAGGATAGGGGCACCTTTGGAAATATAAAAAATATTAGTTTATATTAAATCCCAAACCCACTTAAAAACTTCCAAAATGACTCATATATGAATATTAGATGATATAGGGTTTTAATATCATCAACCAATAAAATTTATACATGTTAGGAATTTATTTTAAACATTATCAACTTGATTTATCCTTATTTATCAATTTAATTTTATTTGTGGTAATAATATTCTAAATATTAAATTATTATAAATAATTACATATGTGTTGTGAATTTTCCATAATTTGACACTTTATGACATTTTAGACCATATAAATTTTAATTTATAATTTTTAAACATTTTTTTGATTTTTAAAAAAATTTATAATATGATATTTTTATAAAATAACAATAGTGTCAATTTTGACATTATTCATTTATTTAAATTTAAATAAACAATATACAGAAGATATGTTCAAACTAAAAGATTTAATAGATTCATAACATGTCATATTTTTCTATAAAATTAGTGGATCACATTAAATAGTTAATATAATATTTATTTTAATATTTTTAAAACCATTTATTTGATATTTATCTTAATAAAATAATTTCAACATCACTATTATGTCACCTTTAATGATAATTATTTAATCCCTAAAAATTATAAATAAATTCATCTGATGTATATAATTTTATTATATTTCTGGAGACTATTTTTATCCGAAGTTTCATTAAGTTTATCACTAAATTAAAATTATTATACTTATAAGATTTAAGAAAGTGACATGTTGTCACTTTCTTTGGTTTTAATAATAATTAAATTATTTTCATGGAAAAAAGTCCATTAAATGAATCTAATACTACCCTTAGGTGATATGGGTCTACTTTTAGTCATCCAATAGGATTTTTTCAGGTGTTAGGGTAATTTTATAATCTTATATTTACCCTTAATTACTTGATTTACCTTTAACTATGGTAAATAAAATTTACCATAGTTACTATTCATAATAAAAAGTAGCTTATTAACATAATTTGGACCCACTGATTCCAAATATGGAATCCATTTTTCCAAATTCAATACACAAAAGTTTCATAAATTAAATTAAAATTAATCCTGTTGTCGAAAGAAAACAGGTTTTTGTTTAAAACATTGCAAAAGATTGAATTGATTTAACCTACGAATTCAAGGTAAAATCAATGCTAATGACATAAATTATATTAAATGGTAAAAATATATTCTATTTATACTTTAAAACCATTCAATATTATAATGTAACCATATAAATTATTATGATGAAAAAAGTTGTTTTTAATTAAAATATAGCGTGTTTTTACTATTCAGTAAAATATGAAAGTTATCAGAAAAATATCAAAACTTTATCCAATGTAAATTTTTATATACTGATTCAAAAGAAGAAGTTTATTTTGTAAAATTTAACTTATAAACATGTCAGAACTAGATTTAATGTGGGTGCGCCATCAAAAGGCGGCAAAACTGCATTTTTTAAAAAATATTTTTTTTACCCAAAAAATTTATTTTGTTCACATAAAATGTTTTATAAAATTTATAAGATGAATAATAAAGTTATAAAATTCAAAATTTAGTTAATAATATTCATAACGGCTAGTCCATAATAATATTATAGCAATATATCGTCGTTTAGTGAAACCTGGTATTGCGTACAACACACGCTATCGAGGAAGGTCGCGATTACGTGTAATGCAAGCCAAGTCAGGGTTGCGTGTTGTGCAAGACTCCTTTTTTGTTTCGTTATAATATAATCCAACCATTTTTCATTTATACATTGAATATATATATATATACTCAATGTTGCGTAGAATTACTATTATCAAACAAACTTGAAATTGTGTGTAACACAATCTAAGAATAGTGTTGTGTATACTGCAAGCTAATACGGTGTTGCGTATAGCGTAAGATAATCTTGTTGTAGCATAAAACACATGACATCAAATAAATTAAAAAGAATACTTATCATAAAATATGGTGTTGTTACATAGATATATCCATATCTACTCAAGTCATCTTTAAAAGTTATGAAGTAAGAATATCCACCTCTAGCTTCTAATGGAAATGGTCTACACATATCAGTGTGTACCAATACTATAAGTTCTATGGCCCTTTCACCCTATCCACCAAATGGTGGTTTTTTTATTTTTCCTTATAAACAATAATGACATATTTCAAGTGGTTTTAGCTCAGATGGGTCTAAATAACCATCTGGATATATCTTTTTCAAACACTTCTCATTTATATGACCAAGTCAGTGATGTAAAATCTAGTTGTTATATGATTCGTGTGAACATGATTCGTTATCAATTGACAACACTTATTTTTAATAATTTAATACATAAAGACATTTATTTAAATTTGGCATACCATAACATATGTTTTACTTATAAAATAAAAAAATTTATTTCCAAAATTGAAAATAAACCCATCTACATCTAGGCATGATAAAAAAATTATGTTCCTGGTAATATTAGGTACATAATAAAAATCTTTTAAAACCAAAATCATTCTCAATATCAATGAAAGGTGTTAGTTACCAATGTCCAGAGCATCCAGCCTCGCACAATTTTTTTCTCTCAGATCCAACTCTTCTCTGGAAATATTTTAGATTCTACTTGGTTCTTTCATTTGGATATATATGTGATCCCCTCAAGCTATATCCAATAAAAAATCTATAGATATTGAAATATTACACTCTATAACAAATGAAAATTTATATTCCCCTAGATTTTAGGTGTATTTCTTCTTCTAGTGGTCTATCTTTCCACACACAAAACATACTACCTCCTTTTCCTTTCATTACCTCTAGATCTTCCTCTTCTTGGAAGGATGGTTCTTGGGAGATTTAGACTGTTTATAGGTCTTGGTCCCCTTTTCCTAGTTATTTTTTTTCTTATTCACCATATAGATCGTGGGTTTATCATGCCCCATGTCCTTATCCACTTGGTGAATCAAATTAAGAAGTTTTTAATGAATCTTCTCATTATTTATCAAGTTATAATTAACAATAAAATTAGAGAAGGTCTTGAGTAGTTATAAAATTATGATATATGTACGTAAATCATCTAGGAATTTAATCCCTAATATGTCTAAGCATTCAATGTAGCTATTTAGTTGGGATTTGAGGTATGGATGGGATCCACCTGACAGCTTGATTTTGGGTAATTTGTGTTGTGCACAATCATGAACATCAGATTACCATTTTTTCTCTTACTAGAAACTTCTAATGGTTCCCTCATCCGTAATTGGGTACAGACCTACTATCCAAAGACAGGCAGACACCTGGGTTTTCTATCCTAGTGACTCTTGGGGACTTGAATTGGTCAAGAAAATGGGAGTTCAGGCTCATCTCACCCTTTGGGGGGGATTATTGCCTACTCTGGGAATCTCTTATAGATTTAAGATATGTTTAGGAATCTCTTCCTAATCACAATACGAGACCGGTTACCCTAAAAAAATTGTCATGGGTTAATTCTCTCTTAAATGTAAAAGACTGGGGATCTCTTTAGTGAATCCATATATAGGTATCTCAGGTTCTCCATCATTTTCCAGTAATCAATGGTTTATCATGTGTTGAATCCATATAACCAAGAACTTTGGAATTTGATTCCAATCAAGGAGGTAGTTAATATTCTGAGGGGATTGATCCATTATGAGGCATCATGTGTATCTTGGTTATTGCATGAATCAAAACCAACATAGTTCATCAGACTCATGCAGTTTAATTTCATGTGAAGTGGACTTATATAAGTGCTCTGGGACATCAGGTTTTCAAGATCAAGTCCTGGAGGGATGTACTTCGTATCTCGAGTATAGTGAGAATCAAATTTGTTGTAGTTCATTTGTTTTAGCCTTACACTTTGAGGTTTCCCTTTTCATTTTAGAGACTTTTGATTCAGATGACATGATTATTGCAATTCCCTAAGCCCATGTGAGCTATGCTTGGAGTGAGAAACAAGGTATGGAAAATGATCATTTTTCATTTCTCTTGGTATGGGACTTATGTGTTGGGACCACCCTGAGAAGATTTTTTATAGAGCTTGGGCCTCAGAGAGATGTCCTATATATCCTAGTCATGGTAAGAATTAGAGTTTTCATAGTTCAGTTTATTTCTCATTCTTCTAATGTATGAGTTAAAGTAATCATCCCATGGGAATTATTAGGTCTCTATGGTTGAAATGAAATTGGAATAAGTATTACAAAAAATGGATTTTTATTTGAGCTCGAGCCTTAGGAAGGCATCCTATGTATTCTGTTTATTACAGGAATCATAGTTATCATAGTTAAATCATGCCCTTGGTATTTTCCCCATGGTATATTACCTTGTGTTGACTCTAATGTTTCATGACACTCATTGGGTCTTTACATACATATGTTTCCCAAGCTGGTGGAGACACATGATGTGAATGATATGATTATTGCAACTCCCTAATCTCATGTGACCTATGCTCAGTGTGAGAAACAAGGGATGAAAATTGATCAATATTATTTCCTGGATAGTGAGGGACTTATGTATTGGGATATCCTAGTGGATCTGAAACCTTGAAGAGGAGGCCTATGTATCCTAAATATGGAAAGAATCAAATTCATCATTGTTCCTTTGGTCGGGGCTTACACTCTGAGGTTTCCCTAGCTATTAGGATATATCATGTTATGTTATTTGTTAGGGATTACACTCTGAGGTTTACCTTGTGACCTACTTTTCTTCCTAACATGTGTTGATTTTTCACTTTCCCTGATATGTATGAGAGTATCTTCCTGGCATAACTGAAGAAAACTAAATGATCTATTTGGTATTTCTAAAGGACTTCACATAACCTGTGTGGAATATCCAAAGGTTGTTAGGTGATCAAATATATCTTGTCCTGATGAAATCTCAAGATCCAGGTGGTCTATACTGGAATCCATAATATGACCTGGATGGCTTGTATAGAAGGTGTTGCATGATCCAGCTGACCCACCCTGGTGTCATTCACAAGATTTGGATTGACATATATAGAGGGTGTCATGAGATTCCATAATACATGTCTTAGAGGGTGTCTAATGTCTTGGATAACATCCCTGGAGGTAATCGCGAGACTTGTATGACATGTCTGGAGGGCATCAGGAGTCTCAACTAACTTTCCTAGAGGGTGTCATAAGGTCTTAGTTGACATACGCAAATATATCTGTGAGACTTAGCTAACATGAGATGGTGTCATTATATGAGGCAGCCGATGAATCTGAAGGACATCGTGAGGCTTGGGTGATAGGCCCATAGGGATTCATGGGACTAAAGTGGAATTCCCAGGGGGAATTGTGTAACTTTATATGACATGTCCAAAAGACTTTGCATGTCATGGGTGGCATACAAAAGGAGAATCTTCAGATCTGAGTGACATATCCCCATGTTTTCATGTGTCTTGGAAAGATCATGTGAAGCTCATGAGGGTTAGTGAACATGTTTTTGTTTAATTCTTTCACCTTTAGTCTTTGTTCTATCCCTTGTATTGATAATGCCTTATATTTATTCAGTATCAGTTTATTTTGAGTCTCGTGTGACCCGAAAGATGTGTGGTATGTTCTTTTCATATCTTGCTATAATTCCTTCATGTGATCTATGAATAATCACATGAAGTGATTTATGCATGGAACATGATCACTCCAACTATTCCCCGATATATTACTTGATAGAAGACTTTTCAATCGTGAGATCATCCACTATGAGAAACCCTTTCTGGTTCTTGTTCAAAATTCCCATAATTCATTCTTTTGGTTGTGATAGGTAGATGTTCATTTTTCATAATGGGTTGGGGGATTTATAGGCTTCACCACCCTAGTTGTTCACAGGTTTTCACGACGTATTTGTAATAGATCTAGGATGGAGTCAACAAAGGTGTTTGGAACTACACATCTTTGTGAGACTTTGTAATGGATCACTCGAAGGGTGTCACATGATTTTCAGCAACCATGATTCCCTCTCATCAATGCCTCTATTATTTGATTATTACTAATTAATGAGGAATTTTTTTGATCATGAATTCATGTCGAATTACATTCATATTGTCATACTAACATGTATAAGGGAATTTTGAGATCAAAGTGTCTGTTGAAAGGCCTTCGCGAGATGCTCGATGCCTTTCTTGGGACATTTCGTAAGGTGAGGATGGCTTATCCAGGGGTCTCCATGAGATCAGGGCGGCTTTTCTGGGAGTCTTGTGGGACCACGTTGTGGACTTCCTTAGCATGTTGAAATCATTTTACGACCACGATAGGCCTCCAACTCCTCCCTCTTTTATTCTCTTTATTTTATTTTACAATTTTTTGGGAGTCATGTGAGATTACATGAGTAATGTCAAAGATAATTACTCTATTTTTTGATGATGTGTCACATGACCAAAAGAGGTCATATGAGGATACTTGATAATTTCATGGAAAAATCTATCCATTTTTCCTTAGGGAGACAAAAGGGAAGCACATGGTTTCATGAACATACTTCAGGCTTTCCGTGTGATGAGGATGACAAGAAAAAAGGATTTCATGAGACAAAGTGGGTATGTTGACAAGGACTCATGGTGTCTTGTGGACCACTGGGGATGTGTCATGTGATATCTATGACCATGAGTAGCTCCCTCCCCCACCCATTTTATTTCCTTTGTTTATTTTCTAAAATGGTTAATGTTCATGTGAGATTTATTGGATGTTGTAAAGGATAATTACCCTTCCCATTGGTGGTTCATCATATAAACATTATGACCACTAGGGGCCACCAATTTTTGGACATTTTTTCTCCCATTTTCAGAGGATGTTTGGTTTTATTTTCAGTTTCTTTCTGCTGACAAACCACATGGCTTGGGGGAGCATACTTGACTACCATTGTGCATCCATTGTTTTTATGAACCACCTTTAAGAGAGAATAGGTACTTCTTGAAGGGGTTTTGTGGGGTGTGTTGTAGGTTATGCGATGTGTGTGGAGTCTTCACATGAACTTATGATGGTCACATGATTTGGAGTCCCCTGTGGGCTCACAAAATCCATAGGTCTCATCCATTTTTTTATTACTTTCCTATTGTGAGGAAAATGATACCCATATTTAGGTATTTCTTCCTTTGTGAATTTTCCATTGCTCATTTGGTGGGAATCAACAAATCCCCCCCCCCCCTTAGGAGTGACATCCATGGGGAAAAGGGATCGATTCTGAGGAAATTAAATGCCTACCTGAGACTTTGTTGTTACCGCGAATTAGTGTCTTGGGTGACATTTGATCTGTCAGGCAATGATCTGTATTCCATGGGACACCCTATATATAGAGGGATGGAGGGAGGATTTATTCATCATCTATCATTCATCTAAAAATCTCTCTACCTACCTTCATCAAATTCCCCTATCGCAAGATAGTTCTATAAGTCCTGGTCATGAGGCATGTTCATGAGACTTGATCACGAGACCCTGTTTTGTGAGAACTTTTCCCATGAGACCACTTTTACTCGTGTTTCTTTCTAGTCCAAACATGAACCTTACTTCGATAATTTATTGAACTTTGTCAATGAGGGTTACGATTGTCTTGAGGGTTTCATGGGATCTGCTAGTTCGATCATATGACCGATTGGTCTTCATGCTATTCATGTGACCATGTCCAGGTCACGCAGTCACAAGTATCTAAAGGGTTCATGTGATTTCTCGATGCCCTGTGGGGGTTATGTGACCCATGATTCCTTCAGAGGTCAGGCAATTTGTGAACCCTTTATGCATTTTGGGAATCCCTTGCTGATTCATGCAATTTTCATGATGATTTTATTTTATGTATTTACTTTGACAAGATTTTATTTCATCTATATGAAATATTCCACTTATTCTTATTCAGATAGCTTCTGGTTATCATCACGCTCCTCATAAGGCTTTGAAGAAAGAGGCAAAATCAGTGATATCCTATCGTGATGCTATAGTGGTGAGCATGGACCCTTCTTATTGTCATGTTATTGGGTAACCTTGACTAAGTCTAATGAAGCTAATGGGATTAAAATTCTTGGACTATCCACTTTCAAACTTCTTTCCCCTCTATAGGTTTGGTCTCACAAATGATGTTTCCATTACTCCACCAAAGTCATCTTTTATACCCTCTTCTTAGATTTAGAGGACCCAATACACTTTCTGAGAAAACATCTCTTCAGGGGGGGGGGGCTACTTTATCTCCTAGGGGGACCATGAGGATGGTCACCTACTAACATTCATTCCAAAATACTTCAATGTAACCAATATTGCACCTTATGAGGATGTCCATATGTATCGCTCGATAATGTGGAAGTATGCCTCTGATCAGAAGTTTGGGTGGATCTCCAGTTGGGACTTCTGATCAAGGGGTAGCTGTGGACTAGACCGAGGATGTCCCTTTTAGGTTCAATATATTATTTCTGAATTTTCCAAGGATTTGAAGCAAATTGGAATGTATAAGGCCATATAGATATCATATATGTATACTTATTGTGCGAAGGGTATGATGATGAATATATTCAATCATTAGAGCCTGAATAAAAACACTTTCCACCTCACACATGGCGAGGATGGAATCAATCTTTAGTATGTGGAATAGTTTTTTGGTCCACCTATACTAAGTGGTATGTATGATGAGTTATTTCCTCTATAATCTACTTGGGATAATGTGATGAGGACTCCTC
This sequence comes from Viscum album, assembly GCA_963277665.1. Classification (NCBI taxonomy): domain Eukaryota; kingdom Viridiplantae; phylum Streptophyta; class Magnoliopsida; order Santalales; family Viscaceae; genus Viscum; species Viscum album. The sequence goes on along the minus strand of OY728120.1, from coordinate 1,755,452,072 downwards.
CTTTAACCTGGGAGCTAATTAAGTTGGCCAAGAAGTCTCTTCCAAAGGGGGTGCTTCCTAGCACTGATATCTCATTAAAGACATGGGTAGAGTACATTATCAAGAATAGCTCTAATCTAGAGGCCAAGAATCCAAATTCCTGGATCACGAAGGATAGTCGTAGTGTACCAGGAGCTTACTAGCCCATGGTTGAAGAAGGGAAGTTTAGAGAATGGGTATGTGAAATCTTCCCTCGTGTTAATAGGTTAGTCCAACTAGATAGATTTATTTCCATGTACTTGATTGGGAACCTACTTCCTATGAAGAATAAAGGGGGAGTTAGGGTATCCACTTTTATGATGGCGACAGCTATGTTTGGGGAAGAGCATATCGGGCTGGCCATCCCTATTCTAGAAAAACTCTATCGCCTCTTACACCATATTTATAAGGGAGAATCCCCCTACAGTATCATGGGTGCCTTTAAATTATTATGGGGTTGGGTAGGGGCTCACCTAGGAGGTTATAAATATATAAATATTTTGGATATCCCAAATATTGATTTTATACCTTACCTGCAGTGTGTTAATGGGGTAAGACCCGTTAAACTGAATGATCAGGTTATCAGGGATTATGCGAGCTGTTATAACCAGTTCTATTTTAGAACATGTGGAATAGTGCCAAAATGTGATTTTTTTTATGATTTTAAGGCCATTATCAAGGCATGGTCTTACATAATGTCACTCCGTGAAGGATTTATTTCTAGGGGACCTCATTTTCGAGTGGTATGAATCATGTCGGTTCAGTCTCCAATTCTTATGTGTCCAATCAAAGTGTCTAGAATTGTTTATGTTAGATCTGAGGAGCACCCATTGGTGGCTCAACAGTTTTGGAAAATGCTTAATAGGGAAGAGACTGGTTCAAAGATACACCTTCCTCCTCTTAATGCAGCAATCGTCTTATCTCATGGTTATGCCAATGTTTGGATTCTCTAATATCTAATCAAACAATTATCCAATTTGGTAATTGAGTCTTACCAACCACCAGCTACTGATTACAATCCCAGGCCTAAAAAATAGTTGGATTCTAAAGGGTTGAAGCCCCGGAAGCACCTCATAAGGAAGTCAGACGCTTACCATTGCTACAAGAAGCACCTACTAAAAAGGCTACAGCAAATGTAGTAATAGGGGCCGAGACTATTCCATAGTTATTATTCCCTATAGTATTTCAACAATGGGAAGATTGGAAGTCACGGAGTTCATAGTCGGAGATCTGGGGTTTATTGTATTTCTCATAGGTTCTTTTGGAAGTTTTTTCTTATATCATTTCCCCTCGTGATATCACCTTTAAAGACCATTTTGAGGAGGTTAGGGCCTTTCTTTGAGACCATGATGTAGATTTGGAGAGTTTTAAGGTTCAGTTATTTTTCTCCCCGCTAGTTCACCAACTAGTTCTCCTAGGCACACTTCAAATTTCTATAGAAGAATAGAGTTACCCTGTCACCGAGGAAGTAGTTAGTTCAGGCTTGCTGTGGTTTTTGAAATGATATAGTTCCTTTTCAACTGTATTGATTTCCTTTATATATGTTGACATAGTGGGAGGTTGATGAAGATTATCTGACACTTCCATCCCCTAAGTGTTGGGATTGATGATTTAAAATTTTGATTTATGAAGAGAGATAAAATATTAATGGAGGGATTTTCTCAACATTAATGGAGGATTTTCTCCCAACATTAATAAAGAGTTATTCCCAATATTAATTGGTGGAATAATGATGGAATTGTGAATTTTGACCGCATTTATTGGAGATATGAGCTATGTGTTTATATAAGAGGAAGTGGTATCATGTTTTGGAATGTGGGTAGACAAATATGTAGCTTCCAAGAGAAAAATGAGGAAGGGGTTTCTGCATTTGCGGTAACCGGTGTGAATCCCAGATGGTGAGAATGGAGCAGAGGTGATGACGCCAATGATGATGGAGTGTCAACGACGGTGATGATTGAAGATGGCGATGATGACGGTGCCATGTATAGAAAGTCCTCCTGGTTTCGGAGATCAAGTGGCGTGTCCTGGTTGCGATGATCGGTGGTACTGTGTAAAATTCCTTCGGTTGATAAAATGCCTTCGGGTGATGTAAAAAGCCTTCGGGTGAATTCTTCTCCTATTATCTGTGTTTTCTGTAATGACAACTTCCACTGCGGTGCCGGGCTCCATGCCCCAACAATGGTATTAGATGGAGGTTGAAGTGTTTGGTTGTAGAACACGGTGGAAAGCATCTGGTGGAGCATCTTATCAAGGACTCAGATATCATCCGAAATGACGGCAGTATTAGCGATGTTGCTGGAATATCGAAAGTCTTCTTGGCTGCAGGTATCATGAGGCGTGTTCTGTTCATTGGGTGACATTCGGAGCATGGTGGAGTTGTCGATCATAGAGGCCCAGATTGTGGAGATGAATGTGGATTATTTTAATTTTAAATCATGGTGGAGATTGTTGGGATTGATGATTTAAAATTTTGATTTATGAAGAGAGAGAAAATATTAATGGAGGTATTTTCTCAACGTTAATGGAGGATTTTCTCCCAACATTAATGAAGAGTTATTCCCAATATTAATTGGTTGAATAATGATGGAATTGTGAATTTTGACCGCATTTATTGGAGATATGGTTTGTGTGTCTATATAAGAGGAAGCGGTATCATGTTTTGTAATGTGGGCAGACAAAGATGTAGCTGCCAAGAGAAAAATGAGGAAGGGGTTGCCACATTTGCAGTAACCGGTGTGAAGCCCAGATGGTGAGAATGGAGCAGAGGTGATGATTCCAATGATGATGGAGTGTCAACGATGGCGGTGATGGAAGATGACTATGATGACGGTGTCATGTATCGAAAGTCCTCTTGGTTGCGGAGATCAAGCGGCGTGTCCTGGTTGTGATGATCGGCGGTACAATAAAAATGGTATGTTCATGGGTGTGGGTGAGTTGTAAAAATTCCTTTTGGTGTGGTGTGAAAATCCTTCGGGTGATGTGTAAAATTCCTTCGGGTGATAAAATGCCTTCGGGTGATGTAAAAAAGCCTTCAGGTGAATTCTTCTCCTCTTGTTTGTGTTTTCTGAAATGGCAACTTCCGCTGTGGCACCGGGCTCCGTGCCCCAATACTAAGTACACTCCCCATGGTATGTTTGTGGGGTATTAATCTGGTGATGACTAGGGAACCAAATATTAAGGGTCCTCGGGCTGACAGGCTCAGATGAGGGTAGTGATTACCACTTCTAAAGCAACAGTTTCAGTTTTAGCACCTTCTAGAGGGCCTTCTTCAGAAGAGAAGAAGAAAAAAAAGGAATCGATATACATTTTCAGAGACTTCTCCTCTAGAATCCTCAAGTAATTTTTTAACTTCACTCTCCTTTTATATTTTATCACTCCGATAACATGTTCTGATTTTTCAAAAATTTGTAGATCCCCGTCGGGCTCACTTAGAAAAGAATGTGTCTACTTCTGAGGATATTGGTGATTGTTCGGTTTCTCCAACATACCCTTCATTGTTGGACCTGTTCCATCAATAAGAAAAAATGTCTAGGGTTCCTACTCAATTTTTTGTTGTTGCCTACTATAGATGTTTTATAAATTATACCATTTGATTAGGCATGGGTGAACACACTTTTAGAGGATGCTGACATAGGTAGCTATTATACTACCATGTTAGCCTTAATGGAATAAAGATTTGGAGAAGGTGCATACTTCTTCGAGATTGAACACTTTTTTTTCTTGTGTCACATAACTTGATGTTGTTTTCTATCCCTAAAGTCATCAAGAGTGGTGAAAAAATCACATCCTCAAGGAAAGCACTGAAGGTTCTGTGAAGTTGTTCTTCACAAAAAGGAGTTTAATATTCACCCAAGAATGGTATTGGGGCAGCGGATGTCTACAGAGATGCGACCAAGAAAGATATTTATTTCTAATATTATTAATATTCATCGATTATCTGGTGATATTGTGTTATTAATCATGTAACTAATAAACTACATCCTCTTTGTTGTAGTATATTCACCCTGAGGGACGGAGGCTTTGGTTCCTGCTCCCCTGGGGTCCCTTTGACTGGGTCAACCAATGAAGAGGTTGGATCTCTTCCCTCATCATCTAAGACTAGGAGAATCACCCTATATCTGATCAACCTTGTCCTGGAATATGTTCTCATTCACAAGATAAATCTAGACTAAGGCCCCAGGTCCACAGTACTTTATCAGTCAATGCAGCGACAGATGTGGAGGGAGATCTAGATTTTAGTGTCATAAACCTCACTGAATGAGTTAAAAGATTGATTGGGTCACTCTTTAATTCATGTTACCCACCCTTGGTTATGAAGGTTTTGATTATTCCACCCTTCACTCTCGGGTGAAAGAGGTGATATTCATGTGAGAACAAAATAGGACCCCCGGATTGAGGGTAGCAGCTGCTAAGGATTTCTATTCAGTGAAGATGAATTGGGATGAAGCTGTAAATAAATCCTCCCATCACTCGGTGGAGGTTACTACCCACCAGGATACAGTCAATGCTGAGAAAATTCAAAGTGATCATCTCTAGTATGAAATTAATCGTCTTCAATCTAAAATCAACCACCTCAAGACAAAAATATCCTAGTTACGATATTCATTTTAGATATTAAGAAAGACCATGTTGAAGCAGCAAGAAATAATTTATGTGGAAGAGAAAGATAGGCATGATTTGTTCACTAGAGCGGAGGAGTTGTAACATACTGCAAAGGAGGAGACTAAATATGCTGATCAACTACACCAATTTTTGGCTTCCCTAGAGAAAATACTAAATTTATATTTGGATCGTACATTCATTGGAGAGGATCTAGTATGTGTAGATTCCCTCTTTTTTATGGTACCGGTGAACAGGTTCACTAAACTTTATATGCGTTGTCTAGTTTTCTTTAATTTATGACATGCATGATATCTCGTTGCTTCGATATTATGAGAATTGTCAAAAATACATATCCTTTTCATAACATAAAGTAAACTTGAATGTTTGGATCTGAATATTTAAATCGTAATAGATTCCTTTTAAGAAGTACTCATGAATTCCCACCAACACAAGACTCTCTACTGATGATTTGTTTCAGTAATCTTGAGATCACCTTATTTGCAAGAGGGTTTCTTGGGTTGGAAACATGTCCCAAAGAGAGAGTGCTTTATCTTTCATCAAAGGTGATAGGCTTAGCTATAGTTTCTTTATTATTATAAGGCTATATAGTGGTCCTTACAAGATTTTTCATTATACGAAACTTCTATGCTTTAGATTATGTTCATTCATCTAGTACCTTCTATTTCTTTTAGTTTAAAATATTTTAGTTCAAACCTAATATCTCTTTAGTTTAAGTTATTTTAGCTCATACCTAATATGGATTTAGTTTAGGTTATTTTAGTTTGGACCTGATGTTTATTTAGTTTAGGGAATTTTTTCTTGGACTTGATATTGCTTTAGTTTAGGGTCTTTTCGCTCAGACCTAATATTGCTTTAGTTTAGGGTCTTTTTGCTCAAACCTAATATCACTTTAGTTTAGGGTATTTCAGCTCAGATATGATATTTCTTTGGTTTAGGATATTTTAGATCAAACCTGATATCACTTTATTTTAGGATCTTTTAGCTTGGACTTCATATCTCTTAAGTTTAGGGTCTTTTATCTTAGGCCTAATATCACTTTAGTTTAGGGTCTTTCAGCTTGTACCTTGGGTGTTTTGTAATTTAGGGTCTTTAATCTTGGACCTTTGGTGTGTATGGGATAGGGAAGACATGTTGGGTATGTCCCGTGATATTATGATATGTTAGGTTCTGCCTCGGTGTTGTTGGGGGCTCACAAGGATTAGAAATCCCTTTATATTAGGCCAGGATGTTGCTAATTGGTGGGTATCAAGCCCTTCTGCATCAATAGCATGGACAAACTGAGAGATCTATTCTCTTTTACAGGGTTCATGGAAGATTTATGAAAGGAGATATTTTTTAGGGTGAAATACTAGGGATAATATGTTTTCCTGGATAGTTGGAATGTGGGTGATATAAATACTAACCCAAAATCTTGAGTTTGTGAATATGGGAGAGGTCAGACATTTTGTGTGTGTCCCATAACACTTTGATATGTTCGGTTATGCCTAGATGTCTCCAGGGATCACAAGGATTGGAAGCTCATTTCTTTCAAGGAGGATATTCCTTTAATTGGTGGGTTGAATCCCTTATGTGTCGATAGAATGGACAAGAAAAGCTTATCTCCACTTCTTTCCAAGGGGTGTGAAAGATTTGTGAAGACTCAAAAATCAAGATGATGAAGTTAGGTATGGAAAGAAAGTTGTCTAGGAAGGTTTTTGGCACCCTAGGGAAATCCAACTCTTATGTTATGAATCCTGATCCCTACACCCTATGGTTTTGAATCGCGAGGTGTGGTCTATCAAAGGTTTAGGAATGAAGTGTTGCATTCCAGCCTTGAGAAAGGGTACAAAACATGATGATGCAGTGTATAGGATGTCGGATCTGCTTAAATAGTTTGGTATGAAGATTGTAAATAATATTCCAAAGTGATCATGTCATGAGGAAGGTATGGGATAGTCACACCGGGGATATATTAAAACACTATCAGGTGCTAAGTTCTATTGTGATGATTTCAGGCTCACAAAAATCATAAATCCATTTATATTGGACCAATATGTCTCTAGTTTCTGGGTTTAAGTCCTTATGCATCGATATCATAGTTAATAAGAGAGATATATTTTCTTTTTTAGGGTCTATGAATGGTTTTTGAGGACCCAAGATGCTTTAAATCATGAAGTGTGTTTTATAGAAAATTTAAGATCCAAGAAGGTCATGAGCACCCTAAAAGTTGTACCACCACCTAGATAATATATTCTCATAGTAAGGAAATGTGAAAAATCATTTCTATAACTTTTTCCTAGACCAGGGGTTCCAGTGAGAATATATTGGCTTTTATTAGGGACAGAAAGTAGGCCCTATGATCTTTGTGCCTTATATGTTTGCACCCTAATTTTTTCCTAAACTCTGGATATGGAGATTTTAGCGAGTGAAGACTTAACTTTTTCTCAGGTCTCCCTTCGAGGTATTTCAACCTAAAAAAATTTGTGTCTCTTTCGCTAGCAGTTTAAGGTCTTATGATTTGGACCATTATAGTATGGATTTTAAGGTCATATAGATTTGACCAAAGCGTATAAAATTTAAGTTCATGAACCACATGGACCTAATATGGTAGATTTTACAAAAGAGACTAATCAAGATACCTATGGTCAAGAGCACTCCAACATCATTCTGATTAGGAGATAGAAATGTTGTAAACCACATATTGAGTATATCAAGTCATGAGTAATGATATGGGATGATCATTCTAGGTATTCCCGTAACATCCTGAGATGTTAGGTTCCACCTCGGTGTGATGTTATTATCACATGGATTAGAAATCCCACCATATAGATCCAAGATATTGCTGATTTTGGTTCTCAAGCCCTTCTGTGTCAATAGCATGGACGAACCGAGAGATCTATTTTCTTTTCCATGGGAAATGAAATATTTGTGGTAACTTAAGGTGATCAAGTCCTGAAGTGTGGTATTTTCATTGAGGTTATTTAAAATATGTAAGAAGCACCTTGTACTATGGTTGACCAGGGTAAGGCTCTTGTGGTCCTTTGATAAGGAATGAAAAATGGGTGATGGTCAACATTGTTTATTTTCATGTAGTGGGAAATTTTTCCATGTATTTTAATGTCATGCGGTGAGGACATTGTTCATGCATTTTATCATCATGCAGTAAGGAAATATTTTTCGTGCAGTTTTAATGTCATGTGACCAAGATGTTTGTATTTTAGTTTAACATCATGTGGTGAGGATGTAATTCTGTGCATTTTATCATCATTAAATAAGGGCATAGTAACTGAAGTGATCATATGGAAATGTTATGGTTGGGGCCAAGGGTATAATCTCAGGCATCACTACGTATCTCATGAAAATGAGGATCAAACCACACGTAGTTCTGAAGAGTCATGGAGTTTAACGTCATGTGGTGAGGACATGGATCCCCCTATTTGAAATGATGGTATTATGGATGTAGAGACCCGAAGCTTGATGTACATCGATATTACATTACTTTTGCGGAATACTTAATACATAACAAAAACAGACACACGAGGACCGTAATAGTTTAGTGTCTTTGAAAACTCGGAACGTAATCTTCTAATCGTGGTGAAAGATCTTCAACATCTCCCATAAAGATCTTCCACTTTTTGTTTCCTTACCTAAAACCTTTCATTTAATCCTGGGGGAAAATAAAACATAAAAAGGGTGAGCTCAAATGCTCAGTAAGGGTAAGCATGGATAAAATAAAACATACCATATAAATTTGAACTTAAAAACATGAACATAATGTTTAAACATCAAAATCTTGAGCAAAGACATAAATCGTGGAAGTACATAAGGAATAGATCATAATGGAACATAAATCATGATAAAATAGCATGGGAATAAAACATGTAATTGTGGAATCCATTAAACACATGTAATGATTTCCATAGTAGCCAATACATTACTGCCAAGACCATCTTAGTGGACAAAGTCCCTTTCTGAATCGAGTTCACTCCTTGTTCCAGTCCTGTAATACTGAACCGGTTTAACCTGCCTTTCCAGCCATGTCTATCTCATGAGATATAAATCTTTACCCAATGCATTGGAGGGAGATATAGGTCCCACACATCTCATAATAAAATCATTCTTACTTGTACTACAAAATAAACATACAACATTCATAATAACCCAACAAATAAAATGGGTTTCATAAACATCATCCCATCATCACATAATCCATATAAAAGAAATGGATATCGTTTCATAATAAGAAAATTGAAACCATGTAAATCATAGAGACATGATACTTGAAACATACACATGTGAAATAATTTCATCTTATATGAAAATGGTTTTGATAAAACACTTGAAATGAATTCTTGAGGAAAATATCATTTTTTCTTCAAAATCATTTTCTTTTCACAAAATGTCATGCAATTTTAAAATAAAAGGGTTTTGTTGAAAATAGTCATGAAATATTTTGGAGGAAGCTTCATGAAAATAAGGCTTTATAAACCCGTAAAAATCCTTTCATGTCGTATACGTTAAAAAAACATTCTTCTCGTACTTTTTTCGGAAAAGTCAAAAAGTACCTTGTAGGGTAAATAAAAGAAAGATTCCTTACATACCATGGGGTAAAAGTCAAAATGGGTAAAAATAACTTTAAAAATACATGAATACACTTTTATAAAACATGGACATGGATGATAGCAATAACCCCAGTAAATACTTACGAATAAGCAATCTCGGATAAAAATGAGATTTGCAAAATTATCCCTTACCTTAGGTCTGATATGCTTAGTATGTATCCAAACCTCCTATATTATGATTTAAATAATGTCATTTACTTATTACAAAATCATATTCATTGTTATTATATCATATATGGTTCACTTATGACTTTATATTACCCGCTCTTTTGTAAATTCATGTTAAAGTAACATTTTGGGTAAAATCGTTTCATTTGTCTTTCATGTTTTAACTTTTAATTATTCATATGACTACTTATGTCATGATTACTTACATCCATAATGTAAAACATGGTTTATATATAATATATATTCAGAATATATATATAATGGATCGATAAATGGAAAGAAATACACCGTTCATGGAGACGGTAGGTCGTACGTACGCATGAACGTTGTTTTCGTTTCCTTATTGAATTGAATGGAATTAAGTAGATGACATAAATATATATATACATAAATCCAGTAGCATTATTATGTCATATATTTCATGATTACTTATTATATATACTTTATAATCATTCTTGAATGGTTATCATGGAGAGTGAATCTCATCGCATCGTGGAGACGGTATTCCGTACGTACGCACGAGCGATGATATCATTCCCATGATCGTGGAATTGTATTAAAGTGTATGTATAATATTACAGAATCAATATCACTTTACAATAATCATATATATTCATTACTTTCACCATTATACCCATACATGTAAGGTGGTGGTGGAAAATAGATTACACCACGGCGTGGAGACGGTATTCCGTACGTACGCACGCGCGGTGATTTTGTTTTCCGTAGGATGGATAGATGGTGAAATAGGGTTGTTTCATACTTATAATAACATATCAGTATATTAGTGATACTGATGTTATTACTTCATAATTAAACAACTAAAGAAGAAGAAGTGGAAGAAGAAATAAAGTTGAAAGAATCGGTAACGGACATTACCTCTTCTTTGAAGCGCCTCTTTGAAACCTACTCTTAGGGCACTAAAATTTGTCTTTGAAGAAGACCAGGACCTATAGGATGTTTATAGAGAAGTGTAGAAGAGAATTTGGCAGGGTTTGTCTGATCTTGAAGGCTCAAAGTGGTGTGAGGAAGAGAGGGAGGAGGTGCCCTTTTATAAGGGAGGATAGGGGCACCATTGGAAATATAAGAAATATTAGTTTATATTAAATCCCAACCCCACTTAAAAACTTCCAAAATGACTCAAATCAGAATCTTAGATTATATAGGGTTGTAATATCATCAACCAATAAAATTTAGACATGTTAGTAATTTATTTTAAACATTATCAACTTGATTTATCCTTATTTAATCAATTTAATTTTATTTGTGGTAATAATATTCTAAATTTTAAATTATAACAAATAATTACTTATTTGTTGTGAATTGTCCATAATTCGATACTTTATAACATTTTAGACCATATAAATTTAAATTTATAATTTTTAAATATTTTTTTGATTTTTAAATAATTTCATAATATGTTATTTTTATAAAATAACAATAGTGTCAATTTTGACACTATTCATTTACTTGAATTTAAATAAACTATATATAGAATATATGTTTGAACTAAAAGATTTAATAGATTAATAAAAGGTCATATGTATATATAAAATTAGTGGATCACATTAAATAGTTCATATAATATTTATTTTATTATTTTTAAAACCATTTATTTGGTTTATCTCTTAATAAAATAATTACTACAACATTTTTGTATAATTATTTAATATACTTATTTGTTGCATAAAAATTAAAAATAAAATCCTATAATTAATATAAATATATTACCTTTCACAATAATACTTTTAATCGAATTTATCATCTTAAAATCACAATTTTTAAATTATTATATTTATTAAATTATGAAGGTGACAACTTTGGCATCATTTAAAATAAAATAATATAAGTGTCATAATCGCCTTAATAAGGATAAAAATGGTCACAAATTCGACCAGTGGATGATTAGGGTTTATATATACACTAATAATAAGTTTTGTGCAGATTTTTGGGCCTTTTGATATGTATTACTATTTAAATAAAAACTATATTATTGATTTTTCACTAAATAAATAATTTCTGCATCATTAATGTATAAGATAATAAGGTAATTAAATAACTATAAAAAATTACAAATATATTATCATGACAAAGAATAACATTTTATCTTTAAAATGAGTATTTATAACCGAATTTATATTTTGTATAAACTTATATTAAAAATACTTTAATTATTAAAGTTGAGTGAGACATATTTCACTTTCCTTTAAATAAAATAAACTAAAGGTCTTAATCACCTCCAAGTGGGTTCTAATGGATTCCATTTCGACCCAGATATGACTTAGGAAAAATTATAATCATCCAATTGTATTAATAAAAGTATTAGGATAATTTTATAATATTATATTTACCCTTAATTACCCAATTTACCTTTTACTATGGTAAATAAAATTTACCGTTGTTACTATTCATAAAGCCAAAAAATAAATAGTCTATTAATATAATTTGGACCCACTGATTCCAAATATGGAATCCATTTTTCCAAATTCAATACACAGAAGTTTCAGAAATTAAATTAAAATTAATCCCGTTGTCGAAAGAAAACGGGTTTTTGTTTAAAACATTGCAAAAGATTGAATTTATTTAACCTACGAATTCAATGTAAAATCAAGGCTAATGACATACATTATATTAAATGGTAAAAATATATTCTATTTATACTTTTAAACCATTAAATATTATAATTTAATCACATAATTTATTACGATGAAAAAAGTTGTTTTTAATTAAAATATTGCGTGTTTTTACTATTCATTAAAATATAAAAGTTATCAGAATAATATGAAAAATTTATCCAAGGTAAAATTTTATATCCTTATTACAAATAATAATTTTATTTTGTAAAAATGAACTTATAAACATGTCAAAAACTATATTTAAAGTGGGTGCGCCATCAAAAGGCGGCAAAACTGCATTTTTTTAAAAATACTTATTTTACCCGAAATATTTATTTTGTTCTTATACCATGTTCTAGAAAATGTGTAAGATGAATAATAATGTTATAAAATTAAAATTTTAGTTAATATTATTCATAACGGCTAGTTCATAATAATATTATAATACTATATCTTTGTTTAGTAAAACCCGGTATTGTGTACAACACACGCTATCGAGGAATGTCGTGATTGCGTGTAATGCAAGCCAAGTCAGGGTTGCGTGTTGTGCAAGAATCCTTTATTATTTCATATAACAGAATCCAACCATATTTCATTTATACATTGAATATATATATATATACACTCAATGTTGCGTAGAATGACTATTATAAAACGAACTTGAAATTGTGTGTAACACAATCTAAGAATAGTGTTGTGTATACTTCAAGCTAATACAGTGTGGTGTATAGCACAAGATAATCTTGTTATAGCATAAAAAACATGACATCAAATAAATTAAAAAGAATAATTATCATAAAATATCGGTTTGTTACAATGGATAGTCCCATTAATGGAATTATGGGTGTCACTACATATCTCATACTGATGGGACTTAAGACAAACGTAGTTCTTAATGACATTCCCTATATAGGCCTGACCCATATGTGAAGAGGGGGAATATTTATATTATTTTGATGTGACCAGGCCCAGTGTTGTAAATAAATGTGTTGCTACATATCCTATGAGGATAGGAATCAAGTCATACATAGTTCTTAAGTGGGAAATACTCTACACAGGTCTAGACTATATGTAGAGGTGGGGATTATTTCCATTAGTTTTTGTAGCTATGACCATGATTGAAGACCTAAGGATCACAATGTATCCTGTAATGATAGGAATCAGGATATACATAATTATTTGAGGAACCATGTAGTTTAACATCGTGCGACATGGATGAATATGGAATGACGTGAAAAAGTGGTGATGTTGCAGCTGGGCCCAAGGATGGATTTTTAGGCGTTGATATGTATCTCATGAAAATGAGAATCAATCAACATGTAGTACTTGAATAACCATGTAGTTTAACATCATGGGGCAAAGATGTGATCTCTCTAATGTGAATATGGATAGAGTGGATGGAGGTGTGGTAGAGACCAACACCAACTGTAGTGGTCCTATCAGGTGAGGTTCATAGGAGTGTGAAGTTTTATGTTGTGCAGGGGACATTAACTATGTAGTTTAATGTCATGCAATGAGGACTCATGGTATGCCTTTTATAGTCTGGCATTTAGGACTGAGATGGGCCTATCAAAATCTTTTATTCCTTGTTTGTGTGGGGAATCCCTTACTAAGACTCCTAATCTCACGTGAGCTATGCTTGATGTAAGAAACAAGGAACGAAAAGGGTTCCTCTCACCATGTAGAGACATTTAAGAGAAGTATAGGGGAATTTTGTATCATGTGGTGGCTAGACCAAGATATAGGATTGAGGCATCCCTACGTATCTCATTGGAAATGAAAATCAATCCATATATAGTTCTAGGAAACCCATGAATATTAACATCATGTGGTAAGAATGTGGGTGAATCGACATGAATGAAGATGGATATTATGGCATCCCACCTTTTTTATTACATAACTTTTCATTAAATTTTACAAACAGAGGATCTTTAAAGTCTAGTGTCTTGGAAATCAGGGACATAAAACATGAAAAAACAACATAAAACATTCTTCTAATCCACTTTTAAGTATTCATCATATTTTCATCCTATGTACAATTACTGCATCTCATATCCTGGAGACAAACATCAAAGGAAAGGGTCAACGGAAGGCCCAGTAAGGGTAAACAAGGGAATCAGTTTACTTGTGATATCAATAAGAACTTGATAAAAACATAAAGACATGAGCAATGGAAGTATAGTCATATCATAATGAAAAGAACCTGAAACATACTTGAATATATGGCTATAAAATTTCATTTAGACATTCATGAACATATCACCAAGGTTTATCCCCGAGGTGTCATAAAAATTACCAAGGTTATTCGCCAAGGTATTGTGAAACTTGTCATCTCTAGAGATTAATTATTTACCCAATGCATTGGAAATCTATTAGGGAGAACCCTTAACATGTCTTTATTTTCATGTGATACACATATATCATCATCAAAAATTTCATAAATAACCCATAGATAATAAAAGAAATGGGTTTCATATCAAAATTGTGACGTTTTAAGAGTGCTTAGAAATAAGATTATTATGTCATTTATAACCCATGGAAAGGGAGTGAGGGTTATATGTATGTCAATTACAGAATAAAATATATCATCTTTATATATTTATTAACACCCATAGAAACAAAATATTTCTGGGTATTTACATAAATAAAACAAGAGAATTTCTTGAGAGAAAGAGATAGAAATTTTGAGGCGAAATTTCTGCAGCATAATGGCTATATAACATGGGTTTATAAAACATTGAAAAGAGAGGGTACAAGGGTAAACCACTCATAAATAATACATAATATATTATGGTTACATAATAAGATCATGTTATGGATATTTTAATGACATACCACATGAAAAGGAAACATGAAAGAAAAGAGAAGATGCGATTTATTTTACGAGAAATTCGGCAGCCTAATGGCGTCTCTTAAAAATTCAGAAAGCAAATTGATGAGAGAGGAAAGGGTCTATCAACAATTATACATGAAATAGACAGTAATTAGAACATATAATAACATACCATCAACATAAAGAGATGGAAACTAGAAGACACAACATAAAGGAAGTCATGACTTAAAAGAGGAGAGTGAAAAATTCCCTTACCTTGAAAAGTAACTTCGAAATATTGAAGTTCAGGACCTTGGGAGGCTTGAGAGAACCTTTGGAGGACTCCTTGGGAGGTAAAGAGACCAGATATTTGTTGAGGAGGATTTTGGAATGAAATTAATGAGGGAATGTCTTGGTATTTATAGGAAAAGTGAAGGAATAAATTATTAATTTCCAAGGGACACCTCATCGGTGGTATTGCCAAAACCATGGGCCTTCCTATGGTATTTACCCATGGTATTGGCCACTTAGGACACCTAATATCATATCTTACTATTAATAAGTATAATAGATTTATTACATTATTATTACATCATTAATGATGTCATTAAACACCCGAAACTCAAAACTGTATTTTTCTATTCACCAAACATTCAACTATTTCAGAAAAATCCCAAAAAATCACCTTAACCTAATATCGATGCTTTGAATTCAAAAATGAACTCCATTTTATGAAAATAATTTTCTAAATATTTTTAATTTAATTTTTAAATAAAAACACTATTCACCTAAAAGAAAACTAATACTTAACTAAATATTTCTGAAACAGTTGTTTACTTATTTTATTAAATCAAATTACCTAATCAAGGTGCCTAAATTATATTGATACTTTCTTAAGTGAGGTTACTAATCCATTTGGTCACATTACTATTTATAAGCATAAAATCACTATTCATAATTTACTATTCACCAAAAATTAAGTTGATCTTATTAGACTCTAAATGTCTTACCGAACACAACTGTAGAAGACCATTTTTTGAAAATCATTACAAATTATTAATTATTTAAGGTTTACATAAATATTTTAAAATATCCTTTTTTTCCAAAATTCATCAATAATTTACATCCTATATTTATCCGGATATTTAAAATTCACAAACTTTAACATAATAATAAAAAAACTACTTTATTTATATCAAAGTATTACAAAAAGATACTAAGGTCTCGTTACATAGCCCCTTATAACACCAGCATAGGACCTAAGTTTAAGGTGTGCTAAGGTGATAGAATCTTGGGGTGGCTCGGCCAACATTGCCTGAGTGGTGATTTCTATCAGCTTGAACTTCTCCCATAGGAGATTTCGTTCGAGCTTCACACGATGAAGTTTGGATTGGGTTTGGTCCAGATTAAATCCCAGTGGTGTTACCTCCTTCCCAAGTTCTGTCATATGGGCTGTGAAAAGCCCGAGACTACTGGATGAGGCCATCAAATCTTCTTTCTGTAACCAAGATCACTTGTATTTAAAAACAATAATGGCAACATTAAGAGTTTAGTTTCAATGGTCATATTAACCAACAGTCATATAACAGTCGAAACCCAACGGTATCATTTTAATTATACTCATTTAATTAAATAAATGAAATAGTTTTGTTGAGTATAAAATAAAATAACACACAAAATTAGGAAACAAAAATTATTCAAAAGTTCGGGTCATTACATTCTTCCCCCCTTAAGAAATTTTATCCCCAAAATTTTAACTCGTACCCTAAGAAGAGAAAAGGTGTGGGTACTTCTGCCTCATAGGATCCTCTAGTTCTTAGGTGACTTCTTCACATTTTTGGTTCCTCCACAAGACCTTAACAAGGTGGGTAGTCTTGTTGCGTAGAACCTTGTCTCTATGATCCAAGATCTCCACCGGCTGCTCCTTGTAAGAGAGGTCATGTTCCAGTTGTACCACCTCTAGGTTTAGTACATGTTAAGGGTCAAGTATGTACTTTATCAAGAGGGATACGTGGAAGAAATCATGAACTTGTGCTAGATTTGGAGGAAGTTCAAGTTGATAGGCCACTGCTCCTACACGATCAAGGATTTCATAGGGGAAAATGTACCTAGGGTTGAGCTTCCCTTTCTTCCCAAACCTCATGACTCTCTTCCAAGGTGAAATTAAAAGAAATACCTTGTCACAAACATCAAACTCTAAGTCCCTTCGACGGTTATCGGCATAGATCTTTTTCCAACTCTGAGCAACCTTAATGTGTGGTTGGGTGGCATAGACTTTTTCAGTTATATCTTGGACAAGATCAGGCCCAAGAAGCTTTCTCTCACCAGCTTCATCCCAACATGTAGGAGTTCTAAATCTCTTCCCATATAGAGCCTCATAGGGTGCCATTTGAATGCTCGAGTGGAAGTTATTATTGTGAGAGAACTCAAATAAAGGGAGATGTTGATCTCATACACCTTTAAATTCCATTGAGCATGTTCTCAGCATGTCCTCAAATGTTTGAATAGTCCTTTCAAATTGGCCATCAGTTTGGGGGTGATAGGCCATACTGAAATTCAATTCAGTGCTCAGAGCATGTTGAAGACTTCTCCAGAATTTTGATGTGAACATTGGATCATGATCAGATATGATAGAAAGTGGAACTCCATGCATCCTTACCACTTCCTTCATGTAAATCCCGGCAAGTTGATCAAGAGAGAAATCTTCCCAAATATAGATAAAATGGCCAGTCTTGGTGAGATGGTCCACAATAACCCATATCGCATTGTTTCCTTTGGAAGTTCTTGGGAGACCAATGACGAAATACATAGTGATATTATCCCACTTCCATGCTGGTACGGGTAGTGGTTGCAATACCCCTTTAGGAAGTTGTCACTCTGTCTTCACTTTCTAGAATACTAGGCACCTTTTAGTGTAGTCAACAATCTCCCTTTTCATATTATCCCACCAAAAATGATCACGAAGGTCCCTATACATTTTTGTGCTTCTAGGATGTATAGAAAAAGTAGATCTATGAGCTTTATCCCTCAGCTCCTTCTTTATTTCTGGAATAGATATAACACATAGCCTTGTATGAAATTTTAGTACACCTTCTTGATCAATATTAAACTCAGGAAACTTCCCATCCTATATAGTCTCAAACTTCTTCTATAATAAAGGATCTTCTTTCTGAGATTTCTTTATCTTCTCTATTAATGATGGTTGAGAAATCATTTGGGTTAGGGTTGATGATTTCACTTCCCTTATAATTCCCATGTCCATCTTCACTAGGTCATTGATCAAAGGATCTCTTTGAATCCTCAACATGGAAAGAACAACTGGGTCTTTCCTGATTAATGCATCAGTGACTTTGTTTGCTCTTTTGGGATGATAATGAATTGAACAATCATAGTCTTTGAGAAGTTCCAACCATATCCTTTGTCTCATGTTCAATTCCTTTTGCGTGAAAATATAATTCAAACTTTGATGGTCTGTGTATATATCACATTTATCCCCATAAAGATAGTGAATCCATATCTTCAGAGAAAAAATGACTGTAGCCAACTCCAGATCATGTGTGGGATAGTTCTTCTCGTGAGTCTTTAACTGTCGAGATGCATAAGCAATGACTTTTTCATTTTTCATGAGGATGCACCCAAGCCCTTTGATAGATTCATCGCTAAAAATAACGAATCCATCTCCACTTGAGGGCAGAGTTAACATGGGTGCAGTAACCAATCTCTTCTTCAGCTCTTAGAAACTATCCTCACACTCCTTTGTCCAGAGGAACTTGACCCCTTTTTGAGTTAACTTGGTTAATGGGTTAAAATTTTGTAAATTTTTTTTAACAAACCTCCTATAATATCCTACTAATCCAAGGAAACTTCGAATCTAAGTTATTGTTGTAGGATGAGGCCACTCCTCTACAACTTTTGTCTTTACAGGGTCAATTGTGATTCCTTCATTGGTTACAATGTGCCCCAAGAAAGCAACTTGTTGTAACCAGAATTCACATTTGCTGAACTTCCCAAAAAGCCTCTCCTTCTGTAGAGTTTGCAAAATAACCCTTAGATGATCTTCATTATCCTCGCGACTTTTGAAATATATTAGAATATCATCAATAAAAACTACCACAAAGTTATCAAGGTAGTCCTTAAAGACTCTATTCATCAAATCCATAAAAATAGTAGGTGCATTAATCAGTCCGAAAGGAATAACAACAAACTCATAATGCCCATATCTTGATCGGAAGGCGGTTTTAGTAATATCTTATTTCTTCACCCTCAATTGATGATAACCAGAATGAAGATCAATCTTAGAGAATAATTGAGCCCCACGAAGTTGGTCAAATAAGTCATCAATTCTTGGAAGACGGTATTTGTTCTTCACTGTGATCCCATTCAGTTCTCTATAATCAATACATAGCCGCATCGATCTATCCTTCTTCTTCACAAAGAGAACTGGTTCTCCCCAAGGAGACACACTTGGTCAGATAAACCACTTATCCAAAAGTTCTTGGAGTTGTTTCTTTAATTCCACCAGCTCCACATTTTCCATCCTATATGGGGTCTTTGATATTGGATGAGATCCAGGTACGAGTTCAATGGAGAACTCTACCTATATTTCTAGGGGAGGTCTAGGTAACTCCTTAGGAAATATGTCAACGTATTCCTGGACTATGGGGACATTTTATATCCTTAAACTCTCATATCCTTATTCTTCTTCTCCAATGAACTCCATAAAGAAGGATATAGGGGGTTCTTTTATACAATGATCAGGTTGAGATATCTCTCTTTGGAAGATAACTATAGGTTTTCTATTCAAGACAACTAATATTTCCTTTTTTCTTCAATTTATCTTAGCATTATACTTTAAGAGCCAGTCCATCCCTAGTATAATGTTGAATTCCAACATGGGAATGACTACTAGATTTGCGATAATATTGTGCTCACTAAAGTAAATACTAGAGTTTCTAAACACTGAAAATGCTTGGATAATCCCACCAGGAGTCTTGACTGATAACTCTACTTTTATAAAATTTGGGGTTGAATCTAAATTCTTTGCAAACTTGGAGGAAATAAAGGAATGCGTAGAACTAGAATCAAACAAAGTACTTACTATATTTGAGAGGACAATAAGAGTACTTGCTACCACATCATCCAGAGCTTCAACTTTAGCTGTCGTGATAGAAAAAAACGGCCTTTCTCCCTTGGCCTTTGCTGAGGCTAATGGTGGTTCCCCTCCACTACCCTCAGATTTGGACAGTGATTGGAAAAGTTCCCATGTTTTCCACACTTAAAGAACTGGACATAAGGTAGGTCATGCACCATCTTCCCCTTGTTGTTAGTGTTTGGAAGTTGAGGTTTCACCTCACTAAGACAATTCCTTACAATGTGTCCATCTCTACCACACTTGTATCACTTCCCACTCCTGAGCAGACAGTTCCCCGAATGCTTATTCCCACATTTATTAAATGTGGGAAGTTGTTCTTGCTTTCCTCCTCTTCCTTGATTGAATCTCCTCTCTAAGCCTGGATCTATCGATCTATTCTTGTCATTGGATTTATGAGACCACTGCGTCTCACCAAACTCCAGCTCAACTTTCATCGCACTTCGCACGATCTCCACATAGCTATCATAGTCTCAGTTGGATATATTCTTCCGTAGATGAGGTCTCTGTCCACCTAAGAATCTATCAACCTTACCATTTGGATCCATGAAAAATCTAGAGGTATATCGTGAAAGTTGGGTGAATTTCATCTCATAGCTTTTGATATATTCGTTCTCCTTCTGCTTCAGCTCAAGAAACTCCTTCTTCATTCTTGTTCTCATCAATCGAGGGAAATACTGGTTGAAGAATATCCCTCTGAACTCTTCCCACTCCATAGCTTCAACTTCCACTCTTGGACTTGTTTTTTTAATCAGTTCCCACCACTTATCAGCTTCTCCCTCTAAGCGATAAATAGCCAGGGTAACCTTCTCTTGCTCTGAATAACGGATCACAGAAAATATCTTCTCTATAGAGCTGATCCACTATTCAGCAATCAATGGGTCGGTCGATCCACTGAAGGTTGGAGGTCATTGACGCATAAAAGACTCAACAAAATGTTGTTCCCTTCATAGTGAGATCGGTCTCTCATCTTGATTCAAGTTATTTCCCATAACTTTAGTTAGTTGGTTCATCATTTGCATGAATGTTTCCATTCTGGCTTCCATCGGAGGGTCGTCAGTGCATGGTCCATTGCGGTCACCATTTGCACGGTTCCTCATATTGCCCGCCATTTTCTAAAATAATAAATCCTTAGTGAGAAACTTATTTCATTTATGAATCTTTTAACTATAAAGGATTTTATGTATTAAAACCTCATTCTTAAACAATTACATTTCTCTATAATTCCTTAATAATGATTCATACAAAGCTTGCAATTAACCAAACATATCCCCTGGGAGTGTCATAACCAAGAGTGAAGAAAGGCCTGTTGTCATGTGCCAGGATACCCTAGGTCAAGCTCGAAACTCCTTGTCAGATTTTTTACTCCTAGGTACATCTGTACTAGAGCCACCTCTACCTAATCGTATCCAAACAGGTATGTATTTTCTTGATAAACCACTTACTCAATACTCACCAAAATACCAAGAAGTTTTCCTATATTTAAACTTTTCTATAAGATTCTTCCTAAATTTTTCATATCCTAATTTCCATAAATAACTAAACTATCCTTTGATACCAACTATGGAATCCTGCCTTTTTTATTACATAACTTTTCAATACATTTTACAAATAGAGGATCTTTAAAGTCTACTTGCTTGGAAATTAGGGACATAAAACATGAAAAAACAACATAAAACATTCTTATAATCCACTTGTAAGTCTTAATAATATGTTCATCCTATGTACAATTACTTCACCTCATATCCTGGAGACATACATCAAAGTAAAGGGTGAGCAGAAGGCCCAGTAAGGGTAAACAAGGGAATCAATTTACTTGTGATATCAATAAGAACTTGATAAAAACATAAAGACATTAGCAATGGAAGTATAGGAATATCATAATGAAAATAACTTGAAACATACTTGAATATTTGGCTATAACATTTCATTTATACATTCATGAACATATCACCAAGGTTTATCCTCGAGGAGTTATAAAAATTACCAAGTTTATTCACCAAGGTATCGTGAAACTTGTCATCTCTAGAGATTAATTCTTTACCCATTGCATTGGAGAGCTATAAGGTCACACCCTTAATATGTATTTATTTTCATGTGATCCACATAGATCATAATCAAACATTTCATAAATAACCCATATATAATAAAAGAAATGGGTTTCATTTCAAAATTGTGATGTTTTAAGAGTGCTTAGAAATAAGATCATTATGTCATTTATAACCCATGGAAATGGAGTGAGGGTTATATGTATGTAAATTCCAGAATAGAATATATCATATTTTATATTTATGAACATCCATAGAAATTAAATAGTTCTGGGTATTCACATAAATAAAACAAGATAATTTCTTGATAGAAAGAGATAGAAATTTTGAGGCGAAATTTATGCAACATAATGACTATATAACATGAGTTTAGAAAACATTGAAAAGAGAGGGGAAAAGGGTCACCCACTCATAAATAATTCATAATACAGTATGGGTACATAATAAGATCATTTAATGTATATTTTAATTACATACCACATGAAAAGGAAACATGAAAGAAAAGAGAAGATGTGATTTATTTTACGAGAAATTCGGCAGCCTAACGGCGTCTCTTAAAAATTCAGAAAACAAATTAATGAGAGCAGAAAGGGTCTCTCAGAAATTATACATGAAATTTATAGTAATTAGAACATATAAGAACATACCCTCAACATAAATATATGTAAACTAGAAGACACAACATAAATAAAGTCATGACTTATAAGAGGAGGGTGAAAAATTCCCTTACCTTGAAGAGTAACTTTGAAAGCTTCAAGGTCAGGACCTTGGGAGGCTTGAGGGAACCTTGGGAGGACTCATTGGGTGGTAAAGAGACCAGATCTTCATTGATGAGGATTTTGGAATGAAATTAATGAGGTAATGGTTTGGTATTTATAGGAAAAGTGAAGGAATAAATTATTAATTTCCAAGGGACACCTCATCGGTGGTATTAGAAAAACCATGGGCTTTCCCATGGTATTTTCCCATGGTATTGGCCACTTGAGACACCTCATAGAATATCTTACTATTCATAAGTCTACCAAATTTATTACATAATTATTACATCATTAATGATGTCATTAAACACCCAAAACTCAAAACTGTATTTTTACTATTCACCGAAAATTCAACTATTTCAGAAAAATCCCAAAAATTCACCTTAACCTAATATCGCTAATCTGAATTCAAAAATGAACTCTATTTTATGAAAATAATTTTCTAAATATTTTTAATTTAATTTTTAAATAAAAACACTATTCACTCGAAAGAAAACTAATACCTAACTAAATATTTCTGAAATAGTTATTTACTTATTTTTTTTTGAATCACATTACCTAATCAAGGTGCCTAAATTATATTGATACTTTCTTAAGTGAGTTTACTAATCCATTTGGTCACATTACTATTCATAACCATAAAATAAAAAATTATGTTAATCTTATTAGACTCTAAATTTCTTACCGAACACAACTGTAGAAGACTATTTTTTGAATATCATTACACATTATTAATTATTTAAGGTTCACATAAATATTTTAAAATATCCTTTTTTTCCAAAATTCATCAATAATATACATCCTATATTTATCCGGATATTTGAAATTCACAAACATTACCATAATAAGAAAAAAAAATTATTTATATCAAAGGATTACACAAAGATGTTAAGGTCTTATTACATAACCCCTCATAACACCAGCATAGGACCTAAGTGTAAGGTGTGCTAAAGTGATAGAATATTGCGGTGGATCGACCAACATTTTCTGAGCGGTTATTTCTATCATCTTGAACTTCTACCATATGTGATTCTGTTCAATCTTCACAGGATGAAGTTCGGATTGAGTTTGGTCCAGAGAAAAGCCCAGTGGTGCTACCTCCTTCCCAAGTTCCGTCAGTTGGGCTTCGAATGGATCGAGACTACTGGATGAGGCCATCGAATCTTCTTTCTGTAACTAAGATCACTTGTATTTAAAAACAATAATCATGACATTAATAGTTTAGTTTCAACGGTCATATTTACCAATGGTCATATAACAGTCAAAACCCAATGGTATCATTTTAATTATAGTCATTTCATTAAATAAATGAAATAGTTTTGTTGAGTATAAAATAAAATAACACACAAAATTAGGAAACAAAAATTATTCAAAAGTTCGTGTCGTTACAGATATTATGGATCTGTATAATTTTATGTCATGTGGTAAGGACATAGATCACCTGATGTAAAGGAAAATAGAATTTGTGGATCCATGAAGTTTTATGTCATGCGGTAAGGACATTGGATCACCTGACATGAAAGGAAAGTAATCCTATGGTTGGGCTCAATAATAGTGGTTTGGGTTTCACTATGTATCATGTGATAGCAGGAATCAATACATATTTAGTTATTAAGGAACTTTGATGTTTTACGTCATACGACTAGGAAAAACTCTATACAGTTTATCATCATGTGTTCAAGACAAATTTTTACAGTTTAACATCATGTACTCAGGAAAAATGATGGGGATTAATCTGATGTGTATGTCCATTTTAGGATAGTTATGCTAAGTATTTATTGAGAAATATCGCATTGGTGGGTGGTGTGACATGCTATCCATCCATGGGGACCAACAAGTAGGATCCATTATGATAAACCTTATATATTATATAAGTACCTTCCCAATTAGGCTCCAGTTTTAGGGCCTTTTTTCCTAGTATAATTAGGGTTCTGAGAGACAGTACTAGTTCACCTTGGAGGAATGAATGAAGGTGAACATTTTTATTAAAGGCTTGTGTTATCTGATTCTGATGGATTTCCAAGTTGTGTATTGTGCACAATCTATTCTCATATAGTTGTTCCAATTCGTCCAGATGCTCTTTTGATTGTTCATCATCTGAGAGCTATCCAAAAATGGCTATTCAGAGTGAAGGAAACTAGATCTATATGGGTAAAACTACCTTGGTCCCATAAACTAATGATTATATCATTGCTTGTGTAGTAGTATGCATGGTGGTACAGCCATAAAGCATGGAGGATTTTTTTGGACAATAATTATTATCCTTATTCACCATCTTATGGATTATATTTGATAGAGTCTTATTAAAGGCCTCTATCTATCCATTTGTTGCTGCATGATAGCGAGATGAGTGATTGGTCTCAATATTATACTCATGGTACAGTCTCTTTAATTCTATAGAACAGAAGTTGGTGTTGTTGTTTGTCAATATTGTTTGAGGGACCCTGAACCTAGTGATGATATGGGACTTCATGAATTTGATGATAGTATTCATCTCAATTTCCTTGAGGGGTATTGCCTCATCCTATTTGGAAAATAAATCGATATAAATAAGTATTTACTTGAACTGATTAGTTGGGGATGGGAGATATGTCCCAACAACATCCATTCCCCCAAATGGAAAATGGCTAGGAATATTTAGCTATATGTAGCAATTTCATGGGATAATGGATGAATTTTACATGGATATGGCATGCATGAAATTTCTTGGTGAATTCCACATAGTTCTGTATCATGTTTTTCCAGTAATATCTCAACCTCATGAATTGGTGGGAGAGCCCGGTTCCAAATTGGTGGGCGCTGCAAGATCTTGCATGGACTTCTTCCATGAATGTGTAAATATCCCTTATATTATACACCTAAGGAGGATTCCATCAAAGCCTCATTCTTAGAGGGATTTCTAGTCATTTTGGACTATACTATAGAGTGAAATTTTCTACATGGTGTCGAATCTATTCATGTTCATCTAGGTCTATTAGTAGAATCATGTTTTGGAGATAGTCAATTATGGGCTCCATCCATCCAGGGGTGGTCATTGGTTCATCATGCTCTGGGGCAGTGCTTACTTGACTAATTTCTTCCATATCACATATGATAATTGATGATACCATTCTTTAATGTGTGATATGTAATATTTCTTCCTCATGGTCAGGGTTAGCCAAGACAATGGTTGCATTAGCCAGTGCATTAGCACAAGAATTATGTGATTAGGGAACATGATCCAATGTGATCTCAAAAGGGAACTCAACCATCAATCCCCTAATGTAGCCAGTGAGAGGGTCCATTTCCTCCTTTTTAATGGCATATTCACCATTGATCTAATTTATCACCAATTTAGAGTCCCCTTTGATATTCAAGTAGGCTATGTGAAGTTATAGGGATAGTTCCAATCTAGTAATGAGGTCTTGGTATTCAGCCTCATTATTTGTGTATCCTTCACTCGATGAGAAAGAGTAGGGAAAAACTACTTTTTATGGAGAGACAAATACAATCCCTAGACCAACACTATTGAGCTTCAGGTTTTCCATCTGTGTACTGACAAGACTCTAGGAGGTGAAATCAAAGTATATCTACCATATCTAGGGATTGTCATGGGTGTAGAAGACCTCCTCATCTAGAAGATCGGTGTCTTCCAGTGTCTTTTCTAGGGAAGTATGTACTACAAAGAAATCAACCAGGGCCTTTCCTTTCTTTGACTTTTGTGATATGAATTGAATGTCATATTTTTATAGAATGGATTCCCATCAAGAAAATTTCCCAATCAATATAGGATGTCCAAGGATATACTTGATATGATCAATATGAGAGACCATATGGACTTCATGGTGCTACAAGTAATTCCTCAACTTTTTCACTATGAAGATGAGTTCAGTGCAGTTCTTCTCAATATCATAATATCTGGTCTCAGTACCTAGAATTGTCTGGATGGGGTAGTAGAGACTATTCTCACTTCCCACATTATTTTTCTATGTGAGGAGTATACCTATTGAGAACTCTATGGAGGCCACATATAAGATGAGTGGTCTCCCTTCCATTGGAGGAATCAAAATCAGTGGGTTCAGCAGGTACTGCTTGAGACTTTGGAAGGCCTTTTGATAGTCATCATCCCATTTATAGGTGATTCTCTTCTTTGTTATCTTGGTTAAGGGGGTAGATTTTCCAGCCATGTTGTCTTTGAATCACTGAATGTAGGTGAGGTTCCCTTGGAATATCCTTGGTTCTTTGAGTTTTTTGGGGGATGACATTGATAAAATATCACTAGTCTTATCTGGATCAACATCAATGTCATGGTGGTGTACCACAAAGCTAAGGAACTTTCCTGATGTTACCCTAAAATCACATTTCATAGGATTCATCTTCAAAATGTGTTGTCACTGCATGTCGAATATTGTTCGGAGATCCGTAAAGTATCACATCGCTGTTGGAATTTAACAACCAAGTAATTCACATAACACTCGGCTATCCTTACTAGTAATGGATTAAAGATGTGATACATGGTGCGATGATATGTAGATCCAACATTATTTAATCCAAATGGCACGACCTGATAGTATAAGATTCACCAAGGTGCTCTAAAGGTTGAGTCATCTTCATATTTGGGAGCCATATTGATCTGATTATACCCTAAGTAACCATCCATTAAGGAAAGGGCTTGGAAGCCAACAGTTGCATCAATCAAGAGTTCTGTGATCGGTGATGTGAAATCAACTTTTGGGAAATTTAAATTAAGATCTTTGAAATCAATGCAAATCCTAATCTTCCCATTATTTTTCTTGAAGAGGACGATGTTGGAAAGCCATCTTGGGTATTGTACTTATCAAAAAAAGTTGTAATTGATAAAATTATCAACTCACACCTCTACATTGGTGGTATGAGAGGGGTGAATCCACTTGGATACCTTCTTGAAGCCCCGATGCTCATCAGGTTGTTTGAGATGGTGTATATCCATGTTTGGAATCAGTTTGGGCATTTCTATATAGTTCTAAATGAACACATAGCGGTGCTACTTTATAACCGCAATGTACATCTCTTGCTCTTCAAGTGGCATGGAAAAACTAATTAGAGTAGTCCACAAGTCTTCTTTTATTCCTAGATTTATCTGTCTGAGCTCATCTATGGTGGTGGAGATGAATTATTTGAATGGTAGAGGGGCGTTCCTGATATCATCCTTAACTTCATACAATTTTGATTTTGTGGAGGTATTCTCAGATGAAGCTGAAAATATAAGGGCTTATCTATCACTATCAGGGTGAGGAAGGCTATAAGAAGAGACATAATCATCCCTTTCTATCTTATTTAACACAAAGAGATGTTGAAACCGATTGTATTTACACATTCATTGAGGACAAGAGGGGCTTGGACCTATGGGCTTAGATCTTCTACCTCGACCAAATTTATGGGGAGCACATAGTCGTTGTCGAGCATACTCCGGTGATTCGTAGGGGTGGACCCCAAGGCATTAGGATTTGCAACCTATATATCATCATCTACCATTAGTTACTTTCCTCCCTTATTGTATAAATCTGCTTTAGCATATGTAGCTCTGCAAGTCTTGAAGGGGGCATTATCACCATGCAGTATACTGACCTTTCTATTAATGGGGTAATTCAAACACTAATGGAATGTTGAAGGAACTTCTAAGTGTCTATGAACCTAGGGCCACCCAATTAGGACATTATATGTGGTGTCATGATGAATAACCATGAACTCAACATCAGATGTGAGTTCCCCAAATTGGAATTTGAGTTTGATCTTCCTGAGGGGTCTTTAATCATGCTTATCATACCCTTGAATGGTCACCTTTGTGGGAGATAGGCCCCCTTCAACATATCTAGAATGTTGGAGGGTTCGAACTAGGATGATATTGATCCCAGGTCCATTATCATTCAGAACACTTTGGACATTGACATTATTGAGTCTGTCTGAAATATATAGGGGGCTGATATGTCATTGAAAGACCTATTCCTGATCCTAATCATTGAATGAGATGGTGACATGATATTATAAGGAAATAGTCTCCACTAAATAGACCTCATCAACATCAACTTCTATCTCAAGCTCATGTGGGCCCCATAGGGCTTCAAAAAGTTCCTCCCTTAGTTATTTTGAAAGAAGGAGTGCATCAAGGATTGATATCTTGGCTGGGATAATAGCAAGTTGTTTTAGAATGTCATACTTATATTCCAAAATCCAGTGCTTCCCAATATGGGGCTACTCCTAGGAATGTGATTCAGGAGATAAGCCATCTAAGGTGTATGGGTCTAGGGATTGTGTAGAAGTCGAGGGGACATCTTCTGCCATTAGTGTAGGCCACAATAGCCTTTCCCATTTTCTAGGTTGATTGGATTGAACCCCCTCTATCCAGTCATGCAATATAATCGAATTCATGAGACTTTTGTAGAACTTTGGGGCACCTCCTTGCTTCTTTTAGGTCTGCTAAAGTGTTTTACAATGAGTTTTAGATACATATATGTCCTGCATGGGGATATGATTGGAATATTTAGTCCGACCACATTTGTATTGTCCCCTGTATCCTCGGTTCTGATGCATGCAGCCTCCCATTCCCTAGTTATGTTCAGGAAAACCATATTTGATGGCATATTCGTCATCAAAGAATGGGTCTTCCAAGTGTATCACATTGACAGAACCAAATATGAGCTCTTCATCTAATGAGGATTCCATTTGGTGGGACAATTCTTATACTACGGATGTTGTAGTAAAGAAATTTATAAGAGTTAAGTCTTATATTGGAGAAGAATATGATTCCTCTTCTTCTTTTTATTCATGATTTTGGTAGTCACTCCCACCTTTGGGAGGTACTTCTGATTTTTCCTTCTTAGGTGGTGGATCTATTGCGAGTCTGTGCAACTATTCATTCAGGGTGGAGTGAGTTTCATAAAAAAAATTATTCATCCAGTTGTCAAACTTTTTCACATGCCTGGCCGAAACTTTCTTTGAACTATCCTCTTCTTCTAACTGGATGACGGTTATACAGGCCACCTACTCTGGGGATTTTTCTAATGTCACGGGTTCAGAGTCGAACATGACTTAAAGGATGTCTTTAAAGAAGAAATAGTCCTGGATATTATGACCTAGACTTCTATGGTAAGGTCGGTAGTCGGGATGGTCGGTGAGGTTGACTCATCAGGATTTCTAGGATATGGAAGGTTGATAAGATTATTGTCCATTGTAGCTAATAAATAAGTGGGGACTTGTTCATTTCTAAAGGAGTATAATTTTTTCATCCATTCCTCAAATCCAGAGCGACCATAATTATCTGTGATTCTATATGTGGGTGATTCTATTGTTATTGAAACTCTACAAGAGGTGGTGGGAAGTTTGGATCCTACCTAGGTTCCTGGATTGGCACTACAGCTAGCTTGAGGGTGACAACTATAGCTTCTACTCTATCTGACCTTTTCCCCTATATTGTGGGCATGAGTTGAGTTTTGGATTGGGTTAGCTAAATAGCCTTCTCAATACATTTTTGTCATTTTAGCAAACTCTCATAACCTACTTGGATACTTCATGGGGATTAGAGGTGTCTAGAACTCATACTTGAGATTTTCAGCATAGAGTTACAACAGTTTCAACTATGAGAGAGGGATACTAAGTGAATTGGTTAAACCTTTCCACCTTTCTATAAAATCAAAAAATCTATCATTATCACATTGCTTGCAGTTCTTTAGGTTGATGATTTTAATTTTTCTCAGTGTGGTGCTAAAATGATAAAGAAACTAATGATGAAGGTCTTCCCATCCTACAACAGATCCTGCTAATAGAATGTTATACCAAAAAAAGGATAGCCCTATCAGAGTCTGTATGAAACACCTCAGCTTTGTTTTCTCCTGTTCTTATTGAGGGCCCATCATTGGTCCACATTAGGGTATGAAGTGTGTGAGATGTTGTTCAGGGTCATTTGAACCATAAAAGGTATAGAAGGTAGGATTTATGATTTTGGGTGGAGGTGGAGTATCATCCACCCATTCGGGATATGGATTCCTTTCAAGATGCACAGGTGTTCTTCTCTCTTCCATAGATTCCATTTGAATAGATGGGGACTCGATGATGTTAAGTAACTCTGAGGTTACTGCTTTCTGAGCCGCCTCCCATATATAGGGAGTGGGAGGGGCTGATGAGGTGGTCCTACCTTTATTTCTCACTAATTCTCGATTCATCTTATGGCTGAATGATTACCCTGATGAGGGAGAGGTTGTCACCACAATGGAGGGAAGTCAGAAGGATCAACTATAGGAGGGAGAATATTAATCTATTCCTAAAGACAATACCTAGTGGTAATATTTCTCCTGAGTATCTCCTCATTGAGTTTCCAGAGATTTTGTATTTCTCTTTCATATTGTGAAAAATATTACTCTATAGTAGGAATATAAACTCTTCTGGATGGTGATTAGGATGTAGCTACACCTTTCCCTTTTTTCTTTGAAATTTTTCAACCTGAGAGGAAGCATCTTGTTATTTGATGATGCCAGATTTTAGAGCCTTCTCTGGTTTCGGGTGCGTACAGTCTCAGTCGGTGAATCCAAATCACCCTCCTCTCAGGGTAAATTTTCTATGTTGAAACCCTTTACATTTGAATCTTTATTAATATCTATCATGTTTATGTTGAAAACATTAACAGAGGCATATCAAGAAATAGTGGTCGTTCCATTACTTTCAATACAACATGCTAATTTTATACTATGTTCATTAGGGTTATTATTTGGACCCTTGTCCATATTGAGCCATTTTGACTTGTGATCTCAGTAGTTTCTGATCACCTTTATCATAAATTCCTCTTGTCTTGGCCTATGAGTAATGACCTTGAGGGAGTTTTTTTCATGATTTCCAAAAGGGTCCTGACTAGTAGAGGTTTAACCTATGATGGGAGGGATAGGTGGGACACCGACCACTTTCCTCCTAACCTAGAGAAGACCAATTATCTTTATGGTGATGATTATGATGAAAATTACCCCAACACTATGGGGTGGGGGTTATTAGGGGCCACAATTAGCATTGATTGGTCTTGTTGTTGAGGATCCAATGATTCCAGTTAGGGACTTGATGATTCCAGGGACAGACATGCATATATAAATTCCCCCATCCTAGTGGGGTGGGGGTGATCTGGAATCACAACTGATTCTTCCAGGACCCTCTTAGGGGATGATGAGCTTGGAGATAGTGATTGATATATAAATTCCCATATCCCATCAGGATGGGGTTTTCTTGCAACTACTGGGGATATGCCCTGAATCCTATCATGAATTGAAAATAAAAGGGGTGGATGTGGTGGTAGATATTCCCCTATCCCAGGAGGTTAGGTATACTCCTGGACGGCTAGTATGACAGTTGTTATTATGACTCATTTGATGTGGCACAGCTATGGCTGCATAGGAGATGGGTGCGATGGAGGACCATGATGAGAATTATTCTTCACGGAAAGTTTTATGGATGATTTAAACTTCATTCTTCATGTAAAAAATGTGTTCTCGTTACTTTGAGGAACCCATATTGATGTCATGTTGGCTATCCTATCCCTCTTTCTGTGATGTCTGGGAATCATTGAAGCGGGGGAATTCTATTGTAATGACAAACTAGCCTGAGTATTTTTTGTTCACCTGATTTCTCCAGAGGCTATATCATTATAGGATGCTGAATCTGAGGGGTTAATTTGTTTTAGGGGTTTGAAAATGTGTATCACTCCATACTATCCACAAACTCTGATACAGATGCATAACATGCCTTTGGATATGAGCTATCAAAGTGTCATGATGCAATAGCAGCAATAATGTTACATATTTGTGCTATTATTTTTTGATTTGGGATCCTGGTCCATGGAGATAGCAGCCAGGTCTAATTGACAACAGAGTATCTTGATTATCTGAAGGTTAAAATTGTATCCTTGATAAGGGATATATCTATCCTTCAGTCACTAATGACAATCTTGCATGTTTTAGTGTAGATAATTCATACACTACTTTTCTAGATCATCTGGGATCTCATGGTTATAAATAGTGAAGGGTCAGAACATGATGGGGATGTTGTTTCCAGCTAACTCTATCCATATGTCAATATCAGCATCCTCATCATCAAAATTACACACCTCTATCTGGTCAGACCATAAAATATGGATCTAATGGTCTCCTGCTGATGGGAGTTTAGTGCTTCTAGAATTTGATAGGGAACCATATATAGTTGACCCTAATGTTTTGAGCACCTCTCTATAAAAAGGTGTTGGAGTTTTGAAAACCTCTCTATACAAAGGTGTCTAGGAAAGGGGGTATTTCCTTATTTGTGGGAGATATATCCATGGGGAGGTTGACCATGGTGGATGTCATTTGTAGAGTCCCTACGATCCATCTCCACACTACCATGAGGAGGACTATTGTGGTAATGAATGTCTTTTACTTCTGCTTCAATAGAAGAGTTGACAAACCCTCATGGTGTTGAGAATGTGTCTCAAATAACCTGAAGGATAGTGGCATTAAGAAGATTAGTAATATGGTCCATTTTTTGTGTCATGGTTGGAATATGCTAACCTACCTTTTGGTATTGTGAAGAGATATGAGCTTGTTGTATGAAGGTTGTCGGAACATGTATATAACCATCGTCTGGTGTTGTGGGAGTATGATCCCGCTACTGAGAAGCTACTAGAATATGCTGATGATTTGTCTCATTATTGATAGGAATATGAGCCTATCCTTATGCATGTTTTATTCTCACTTGGTGATCCTCAGTCAAGATAAGGTTATGAACATAATCCTGAGCCTTTGGGATATATCAATGGTCTTTCTTGGCAGGAGTATGAGCCTATCCTGAGGTGTGTGCCTCTCTCACTTGGTGAACCTCGGTTGGAACAGGAATATAATCCTATTACAAATATTCATTCCATGATGAAATATGCTGACATACCTCTGGAATGGGATAAGTAATATGAATCTCCTTATTTGTTCCCTTTGAATGATGATGGCGCAGTCATTCATCGGTGGAAGTGGGAATATGAGCCTTGTTTCAATGATCTGTTGGAATATGCCAATAATATTCATTAATGGGAATAGGATCCTTTCTTGGGGATTATCCCATTATCACTTGTTCAGCTCTGATCCTAGGCCTTTGGAGTATGTCCCTTTATCTGAAATAGTGTCATAATATACTGGAAAAGTATATCCGTTGTTGCTAAAATATATTGTAATTTTAGAAAATTATCTATAGGGATATAAGCCTGCACATTTTCTATCTCCATTATACACATGCAAATGTCTTTGATTGATGCGGGGATATACACCCACTTTTTTCCTCCTTGTTCTATAGGAATATGTTTATGGGATTCATGCATAGGGGTAGGGATATGTGCCTCCCCAATGCTTACTATAGGAATATGCCAACATACTTATTCCAAGTCAGTGTGGATATGAGCCTTATTTATGGTTCCTATAAAAATATGCTAGCAGGAATTATCAGTAGGAGTGGGGATATGATCCCTCTCCAAGATATCTAGTTCCCTACTCACCATATGATCCTTGATTACTACCCATGCATGGGCATCAGAGGTGGAAGCGTGTCGGTTGGTATCCTCAGTAGGTGACTGGTGGGTATTGGTGGGATGGTGTTAGTGATGGTGGTTGACAGGTTCCATCCTCGGTGGCACCTGAACTAAAAGGGATCCATATTTATATTCATGGTCCACCTTTATCAGAGACTTAAGGTGGTAGTTTTCACACTCTGAGGATAAGATCTTGAAGTGGTTGGTTGCAGTAACAAGGGATATTGGCTTAGCAGTGGCTTTCCCTGGGCAATGTGGACTGTCCATTTTCCATGCTAAGAGAAATTCATGGGCATCTTCCATGGTAGGGATTGTACCATGTCATTGGTATTCCCAGACCATCATGTTTTCCACCTATCATTGGAGTTTTTGAGTAGGTGAAATTGTTTTGCGTCTCATGGGGGTTGTAGCCGTAGATGATTTATTGGAGCGAATTCTAGATGATGAAGAAATTTTCTTGGGTTGGGATAATATCAATGAGAGTAATGTCATGAAATCACGCAGATAATAAGGAACAAGGTTACCAATTAGTGAAATTTCGTAGGCATGATGTGCCAATTATATTTTCATAGTTAACACAATTATCCTGTTTTATCAATCTGACCATTCTACTTGTGTGCAATTTTCAGTGTGAGGACAGACTTATAGGAACCCCGGTTACAGAGTATTTTCTATAAGATCATGCTGGTCTTACTACTTTATTTGTATAGGGTATGCAAAATAAAGTGGTTTATAACATGATCATTCTAAAATCCCATCATTTGAGATATTCACGTTAGGCGTGTTAGTTTTGTTTGCGTATGGGGTGCAAACAAAATAGCCTAAAAGATTATAACCCAATCATTTGTTATTATAGAAATTCACATTGGGTTCACCATTTTTATTTCATTAGTATTCAAGGTGTGGATGGGATCCACCCAATGGTTTGATTTTGGGAAAAAAAAATTGTGCACGATCATGAACATCGGATTACCATTGTCACTCTTATCGTAAATTCCCAATGGTTCACTCATTTGTAACTAGGTACATACCTTCTTTCCAAAGTTAGGTGGTCGCCTAGGTTTTCAGGTCCAGTGACTCTTAAAGACTCATATTGTTTGAGAGTATTGGAGTTCAGTCTCATCACACCATTTTGTGGGGAATTATTTCCTACTTCGGGACTCTCTTATAGATTTAAGATATGTTCGTTAATCTCTTCCTAATCCCGATACGGGACCAGTTACCCTAACAAAATGATCGTGGGTTAATTATATTTTAAATATAGAAGACTGGGGGGATCTTTAGTGAATCCATATGTATGTATCTAAGTTTTTCCATCATTTTCCAGTAATGGTTGGTTGCTCGTGTGCTGAATCCATATAACCAAGAGCTTCGGAATGTGCTTCCATGCAAGGAGGTGGTTAATATTCTGAGGATATTGAGACATTATGAGGTATCCTATATATCCTAGTTATTGAA
Source organism: Viscum album (assembly GCA_963277665.1). NCBI lineage: Eukaryota > Viridiplantae > Streptophyta > Magnoliopsida > Santalales > Viscaceae > Viscum > Viscum album. The sequence goes on along the minus strand of OY728120.1, from coordinate 1,755,416,280 downwards.
GGAATTAAAACCCATGTAGTTCATCAGAACCATGCAGTTTAATTTCATGTGGAAAGGACTTATATAAGTGATCTGGGACATCAGGTGTTCAATATTGAGTCCTGGAGGGACTCCCTACGTATCCTGAGTATAAAAAGAATCAGAGTTGTCATAGTTTATTTGTTTGGGGATTAAACTATGAGGTTTCCCTTGTAATTGTAGAGACTTATTATGTAGATGAAATTATTATTATAATTCCCTAAGACCACATGATCTATGCTTGGTGTGGGAAATAAGGGATGAAAACGATCATTTTTTTATTGTTCGTGGTATGTGACTTATGTGTTGGGACCACCCTAAGAGGATTTATTATAGATATCAGGCCTCATAGAGACATCCTATGTATCCTTTTTATGGTAGTAATCAGAGTCTTTGTAGTTTAATTTATTTCACATTTCATTGATGGATGATGTAGAGTAATTAGTCCACGGGAATGATTGGGTCTCGATGGTTGAAATGACATCAACATAAGTATTATATTGAAATGTATGTTTATTTGATCTTGAACCATAGGATGGAATCCTAAGTATCTTGGTTATTACAAGAATCAGGGTTCTCATAGTTTAATCATTCTTTTGCGACTGTCCCCAAGGTAGATGCCCTTGTGTTAAGGATAATGTGTCATACCACTCGTTGGGGCTTTATATATATATATGTTTCCCTAGATGATGGAGACACATGATGCAAATTATATAATTATTTAAACTCCCTAAGATCACATGAGTTATGCTCAGTATGAGAAACAAGCGATGAAAAATGATCAATATCATCACCTAGAAAGTGTGGGACTTACGTATTGGGATAGCCTAGTGGATCTTAGACCTTGAAGAGGCGGCCTATGTATCCTGAATATGGATGGATTAGATTCATTGTATTTCCTTTGTTTAGGGATTACACTCTAAAGTTTCCCTAGTTATTGGAACATATCATGTTATGTTGTTGGTCTGGGCTTACACTCTGAAGTTTCCCTTGTGACCTGCTTGCCTGCCTGACATGCATCGATTTTCTGCTTGCCCCGATATGTAGGTGTGTATCTGCCTGAAATATATAAATAAAACTATATGGTCTTGTTGTTATTTCTAAAGGAATCCACATAACCTGGTGGCATATCCAAAGGTTGTCATGTGATCAAATATGGATTGTCTATAGGACATCGCAAGATCCATGTGGTCTATCCTAGAATCCATCATATGACCTGGATGGATTATCTAGAGGGTGTTACATAATCCAACTGACCTACCCTAGTGTCATTCACAAGAGTTGGTTTGACAAATATAGAGGGTATCACAAGATTCAATATGACATGTCTTAGAGGGTGTCAAATTTCTTGGACAATATCCCTAGAGGGCACCATGAGACTTGGATGACATATCTGGAGGGCATCATGAGTCTCGACAGACTTTCCTAGAGGGTGTCATGAGGGCTTAGTTAACATGCGTAGATTCATCTGTGAGACTTAGCTGACATGATATGGGGTCATTATATGAGTCAAGCGATATATATGAAGGATTTCATGAGGCTTAGGAGACAGGGCTAGAGGGATTTGTGGGACTAAATTGGTGTGACCAGGGGGAACTGTGTGACTTTCTATGACATGTCCAGAAGACTTCACATGTCATGGGTGGCATATTGAAAGATCTTCATGAGATTTAGGTGACATATCCTCATGTTTTCATGTGTCTTAGATGGCTCATGTGAAGCATATGAGGGTCAACAAACGTGATTTTGTTTAGGTATTTCATCTTTATTCTTTATTTTATCCCTTGTATTTAGAATACCTTAGATTTATTGAATATCTATTTATTTTGAGTCTCATGTGAGCTAGAATATGTGTAGTGTGTTCTTCAAATATCTTTCCATAAGTTCTTCACATGATCTATGAATGATCATGTGAAGTGCTTTATGCACGGCACGTGATCTCTCCATCTATTCATCAGCATATTACATGACAGAATACTTTCTAGTCATGAGATTATCCTCTCTAAGAAACCTTATCTGTTGCTTGTGAGAAATTACTAGAGTTCATATTTTTTGGCTGTGATAGGTAGTGTTAAATATTTCTTTCTGGGGTGGGGGATGTATAGGCCTTGCCACCCCGGTTGTTCACTGTTTTTTGTGGAATATCTGGCATGGATCTAGGTTGGAGTCTATAAAGGGGTATTCCACCATGCGTCTTTTTGAGCCTTTGTCATGGATCTCTCTAAGGTCATCACCTGATTTTTAGTTACCACAAGTCCCTCTCGTTAATGTATCCATTATTGCATTATTTCGAATTAATGGGGAATTTTTTTTATCATTAGGGAATGTCGAAGTACTTTCATATTATCATACTGACATGTCTAAGGGACTTCACGAGATAAAATTTCCTGTTGAAAGTCCTTTGTGAGATGCTCGATTCCTTTCCTGGGACATTTCGCAAGGCAAGGATGGCTTGTACAGGGGTCTCTGCGAGATCAGGACAGCTTTTTTGGGAGTCTTGTGGGACCATGTTATAGACTTCCTTAGCACGTCGCAAGCATTTTACGACCACGATAGGCTTCCACCTCCTCCCTATTTTATTCCCTTAGTTATATTTTACAAAGTTTTGGGATTCATGCGATATTATATGAGTAATGTCAAAGACAATTACTATATTTTTTTATAATGAATCATGTGACCAATAGAGGTCATGTGAGGATATGTACGCATTTCATGAAAATCCATATATTTGTCCTTAGGGAGCCAAAAGGGAAGATCATGGTTTCCTGGACATACCTGAGGCTTTCTATGCGATGAGGCTGACAATCCAAATGGATCTTTGTGAGATGAGGCAGGTATGTCGCTAGGGACTCATGATGTCTTGTAGACCATTAGGGATGAATCACATGATATTTATGACTATGGGTAGCTCTCGTCTCCTCCCCTTTTATTTATTTTGTTTATTTTATAAAAATTTTAAGGGTCAAGTGAGATTTACTGGATGTTTTCAAGGATAATTATCCTTCCCATTGGTGGTGCATTGTATGAGCATTATGACTGTTAGGGGTGTCCACTTTTTGGATATCTTTCCTCCCATTTTCGGAGGATTTTTGGTTGGATTGTCATGTGCTTATTACTAACAAACCGCGCAGCCTGGTGGAGCTTACCTAACTACCTTTCATGCCCATTGTTTGTCTGAAACACCTTTATGAGAGTAGAGGTACTTTTCAAAGGGGTTTCACAGGGTCTGTTGTAGGTTATGATCTACGTGTGGATTCTTCGTGTGACCTTATGATGGTCATGAAATAATGAGTCCCCTAAGGGATCACATGATCCATAGGTATTGACCATCTTCTTCTTCCTTTACTTTTTCATGTAAAATGATACCCATATTCAAGTATTCTTTCCTTTTTTAATTTTTTAATGCTCATTTGATAAGCATCAACAGTTTCCAATAATCTTGAATACATGAGGCCCAGCTAGCACAGACTCTCCAATATTAGTTGTGAAAAAAGCATTTGAGATCTTATACCTCTCTTTTCTTTCCTTCTCTTGATAGAGATCTTAAAGGTGATACATCATTCTATATGCATATATGTCCTTATGTTGCTTCAAAATCTCACTGGACATGGATGATTGCATGAAACATTGAACATTTATGGAATCATTCAAATGTTTCTCATAGAGTTTTAACTCTTCATCAGTATCCTCATTTCTAGGCTCTTTAAGAAAAGGTTCTTGAAGTATATATAATTTCCTTTTATGGAGATAGATGACACATAATCACTTTTTCCATTCTTGTAAATTTGTGCTGGTGAGAATTTTTTCCTTCTTAGGTATGGATCACAATGATATGTTTGATGTCATTTTAATATTGTTTCTAAAAAATAATATAAGCATAATTTTAGTAATTTATCTGATAAATTAATACAAATAAATAAATATTATATTTATTAGTCTTCCACTATTTTATCTAAACCCAATAGCACTCACAATTGGTTTTGGAATATCTTTTTTCATGGGCATCCTTGTGTAAATGATCCATATTCCCCTTCTCATTACCCCAAATTTGGTTAGTCAAGAAAAATTTAATGGATTTAGGTAGGCATTCCAAATGCCAACTGCATTAACTCACAGTTCCTTGATCATCTGAGTGGACTCCCCAATCCTAAAATCCTAAAATTGGATTTCCTCAACCTTTACCTCTCAGTTACACCATGTCCTACTTTGGTAGTCAAACCTTGATGTGAAATAAGTTATTTCAACCCAAAACTTCAAGTAAGAATTCCCTGATAATTGAAAGCACCCCAACTTTAGCTGGTCAAGCACTATGAACTATGGATCGATTTTAACTGAAGTAGTGGGAGGCTATACCAACTTAATATATATAATTGAGGGATTTTATCTTTTTATGTGTAAATTTCCAATTATTATATTTATTACATGCTTCTTAATATTAATTGGATTTACTTAAGTGATTAACCATGTGTTATATAATATTTACACATAGGCCAATTTATTTTAGTTCTATCTTTCATGCTTATTAATTTCATTAAATTATTTGATCGCGACAAAACATCAATAATGAAATAACCATGAAACTTGATAGAAATAAAATAATAAAGCGGTATGACAATGAGAATTTACTAATGGTTAATTTATCTAGGAGTTGATAAATTAACCTTTAACCTAAGAAAAACACCTTGAACTAATTAAGGTTCGTGTTGCAGCTTTCTACTTTTCCACCAATGTATCTCTATTGGATTTGTTTCACCTCAACTCCAATCTTAAACCACCTCCACTAGCCTGGGAGCTCCATCCATTACATATGCTTTTACTCACACTCAGGTGATGTAAAAGGGTTTACATAAAAATAAACCATGGGTATACAGGACCTACATAATAAGAGGAGAGAAGACATGTAGTCCAATAATTTAATTTAATAATAAATTAAATGAAACCAATCACATACAAATGTCTGGTCTATGCTCATGATCATCCACATGCATGCAATGAATTACACATTTAATAAAACTATAATTCAATTATTAATCATTATTATTTGAGATAAATCATGCTCGAATCAATTAATTATTATATTTAATTAATCAATTATTTTATCTTAATTCTCATCTAAATTTCTTTGAGATTCTCATCCATCATAATTTTAAAAAAAATTAATAAATTTATTTAAAAATAATTGTGTATATTAAATGTAATTTGGAGGAAACATGGTGAATACCCATTTGAATCAACCCAAAATGTATTATACTTGTATAAAGTTTTACTTTTTTGACATATATCATACATGAATTATCACGTACATTCATGATGTATACTATCAACTTAATTATTACATGAATTACATGATTTTTTGGTCATGTATTATGCTTAAAGTCACGTAGAGTAACAATTATAATACAACTCATACATGATATGTAGATCTGAAAACTATGTGAATATTAATTAAACATTAATATATATTTATTAGAAACCCATCACATGGTGTGTCCTATTAACTTAATGACCATGCACAAGAACATGTCTCAAGGTTTACACAGTATAATAAATAAATTTTAAATATGTGTAATTTGGTTTAAGTACATAGTGTGGACAGGTTAGCTACACAGCATGTATATCTCTCACTGTCTATTTTTGGTACATGACTAGGGACTCGGTGTGTAAATCATACCTCAAAAAATTGGAATACACAGCATGTAAAAGGGACTACATATCATGTGGACTCCAGGTTACATGGTCACCAATCAAGTAGGCCATGTATAAAACACACAACCTATCTATGATTCAAAGGGACTACATGCCATATATGTGGGCTAAACGGTGGGTAATCCAACTGACTGTTCACTAGGATAGACTGGTCAATATGCGGTGTAATAATTAACTACACCATGTGTAATCAGTGCACATGGTTTGAGTAATTGTCGAATTAACTCTTGGTGCATTGAACACAAGTGCACAATGTGTAACTCTGGTTACACGGCGTGTACTCCTATATTGTCTGACCAAAAACCTCATCACCTCTGTATGAGTTCCTTAGTTTTATTTTATTCATAAAATTAATCGTCTCAATTAGATCTGCGAGAAACCATGGAGTAATAAGTAGATCTCACAATTCAGATTAAAAGGATGATTAAACTCAAATTTAAAAACTAAATTAAAATGCGTAAATCATTCCTAAATATTTAAATAATTATAAATAATTTTTTGACTGCTTTGATACCACTTATAGGTTCTGGGTGCAGTGGAATCATGTGATGGGTCATTCGCAACTTTTCTTTTTTCTGTGATCGATGATAAATATGATATTTACACAATGGTAAACTTCGTGATCTATGTAATTGAATCAAAGGATATAGATAGGGGATAGAATTCGAAACCCAATATAGAGGATCAACACATATTATTTATAATTAATTTAATTAAAAAAATAATTACATTAATGGAATTATTTCTTCATTGATGGATCTGAAAGAAGATCTGTGGTGTTACATCGTTGCGTTATGGGAATCAAAATAGATTCCCTCTAGTAGCAATCCACATGTGTTCCAAAAATCTCTGAATGTCACCATGGGAATCTTCGGGTGATAGAAAGGTAGATCCCAGTGCTTGATTCATCGGCCTTTGATTTCCTAGAGAACTGCTTCCAAAGCCTTCTCCTGGATCTCTCTTGACTCGAGAGTGGGAGGTGGAGGAAAATTTATCTCTGTTCTTAGGATCATTTTTATAGAAAGGATCTCTATAGTTCTTGAGAGGATTATCCAAATTCATTGTACACAACCAAACAAAAAAAAAATTGGCTTCTTGAGAAAATAATATAATTGGGTTTATATATCGCTATGGTTAAAATAAAATAATTGCACAAGTTCCCTTTATTATTTATTTAATCCCTACAGAACCCCATATAAAATAATAATAATATTATTATTATTATTATTTCTTGATATTCACTTAACTTTTGAATTAAATTAAATATTATTTAATAAAATAATATTAAATATTTATTATTTCTCATCAGACTATTAAACTCGGCCCGCCATTCCTTTGTAATATTTATCAATCCTTGAATAATGACTATTTATTTATTAAATAATTATCATTGTATTATTCACCAATAAATATATAAATATTATATTCAAAAAATAGAAAATAAATATTTATATGTGGTCAAGCATACATGAATAATTATTAAACCACATCCAAGAATAATATTTATTCAACTTTTTAAATAATAAATAATAATATATTATTTAACTAAGATTCTGGATACACTTAGTGTGTGACCCTCTAGGCCTTTTTCTTAGTGGCATTAGGCGAAGTAGCCTAAATTCCAAGGTTAGCATCTAGAAACACGTCAAGGCACCCATAGAAAAAGAAGTTAATGTCACAATGATATTATGCCTCATATAAACACTTACTATTTTATATAATCCCTTTATCATGATATCTCAAATCAATGAGGTTTCATACCGATGCCATCAACCTATGGGTTCGACGTCTTTTTCTTTGACTTCCCAAAAATTGAACTTACCTATTATACACCATGGACATGGATTTATTTAGGCTATATCATTTCCATAAAATGTCTTGAGATATAAACTTTATTTAAAGAACATAAGGGACAAATCCTTTCTCATATTATTCATTAATGCAATATTACTCATGACACGGCCAATGTATGCTACCACACCGTGAACATTTGTCATCACAGTTTTCATCAATACATCAAAGTACGTGACTCATAATAATCATTAATAATAATGTCAAAGTATAAGGACCAATACACATATTCGTAGATAGGAATATCCAATGACACATATAAATGCCGATTTCCTACTAGCATGTCTCGTTCTCATAATATCCTACTGGATATTACCAAGGGTGTACACCATGAGAAGGTGGATCAAAGTCCTATAAGTATCCACCCCTAATAGCCTATATCATTTGTGTCCCTCAAATGATATCATCTAGTTATATAACATATATGTAAGAATAGTATCATCGCACTTTCGGGTTCTCATCATAATGGGGAACTGCTATGACCTTTCAGTGAAACAGCTACTCTTAGGACATTATCACATACTATGTTACATAGAAGAACAATCATGATTTGATAAAGAATTTATTAATATTCAAAACTATGAATACAGGTTATCATAAAGTACATATAAGTTGGTTCTAAGGCACCAAATCCAACAATATATATATATATATATTACTAATTAATTTTTGCATAATGTTTGGATTTGCATATTGTATATAAGTCGTATTATAGTTATTACTCTATCAGTATTGAATCATAACATACTACGTATATACCATGTGTTCCATGTGGTCATTAAGTTGATAGTACATTCCATGAAATTACATGATAATTTGTGTATACCACATGTCACGAGAGTAAATGGTATAGGAGTATAATACATGTTGAGTAGTTTGGATGAGTATGTACGGTGTTTCCTCCGAGGTATATTTTTTTGTACATGGTTAATTTTAAATAAATTTATTTAATTTGTTTAAAATTATAATGGATGATAATCTCAAGAAAATTCTGATGAGAATTAATATGAAATAATTTATTAATTAAAGAAGATAATTAATTGATTCAAGTGAAATTTATCTTAAATAAGAACGATTAGAATTGAATGATAATTTTATTAAATTCATAATTCATTGCATGCATGTGGATGATCATGATCCTAGACCAAACCTTTTTATGTGATTGGTTTCTTTAAATTAATTATTAAATTAAATTTTTGGCATGCATGTCATCTGTCCTCTCATTATATAAGGGTATACGTGCCCATGGTTTCTTTTAGGTAAACCCCTTAACCAATCATTTGGTTCCCCTCACCTTCATGTGAGTAAAAGAATATATAATGGATGGAGATCCCAATATAGTGTAGGTGGTTTAAGTTTGAAGCTAAGAAGAAACCAATACAGGAGAGATACATAGGTGGTTAGGTCGAAAGCTACAACACGAACCATAAATGGTTTAAGGTTTTTTTCCTATAGGTCGATGGTTAGTTTATCATTCTCTAGATAAACTAACCATTAGTAAAATATCATGATCATACCACTTTATTATTTTGTTTCTAAAAAATTTCATAGTTAATTTTTTATGGATGTTTCATCACGATCACAAGAATTAATGAACTAACAATCATACAACATATAACTAAAATAAACTAACTTATGTTTAAAAATTATCTAAGACATGATTAATCACTTAAGTTAATCCACTTAATATTAAAAATAAGGTAATGAAGATTATAATTGTAAATTCATGCATAAATATAAAATTGAACAATTATATATATTAAGTCGGTATATCCTTACACTACTTAAGTTAAAATTGAACCATAGTCAAAGTGTTTGACCAACAAAAATGGGGGTGTTTTCAATTATTGGGGAATTATAACTTGAGGTTTTGGGTTGACATAACTTAGTTCACATCAAGGGTTTACTGCTAAAATATTACTTGGTGTAACTAAGAGGAAAAGGTTGAGTAAATCCATTTTAAGGATTTTAGGATTGGGGAGTCCACTCAAAAGATCAAGGAACTATGAGTTAATTTAGTTAGCATTTTGGTATGACAACCTAAAACTCTTCAAATTGCATGACTAGACAAATTCAGGGTGATGGGAAGGGGAAGATGGATCCTTTCCACTAGAATGTTCAAGCAACAGGATATTCTAAATCTAATAGTGTGGGCTATTAGGTTTTGATAAAATAGTGGGATATTAATAAATATAATATTTATTTATTTGTATAATTTTATCATATAAATTACTAAAATCATGCTCATTTTATTTATAGAAACAATAATAAAAATTAATTCAAATATATCACCATAATCCATATAAGATAAGGATAACCTTCTCATCAACACAAATTTACAAGATTGGAAAAGCTGTTTATATGTTATCCTAGACCATGAAAGGAAATTTTATGTGATCGAAGAACATATTATTGAAACGCCTGGTAAGAGTCTAGTGAGGAAGAGTTATCTCTCTATGAGAAACATTTGAACAATTCCATAGATGTTCAGTGTTTCATGTTATCATCCATGACCAATGAGATTCTAAATCAACATGAGGACATTGATGCATATAGCATGATGTATCACCATCAAGATATATATCAAGAGAAGGTGAGAAAAGAGAGATACAAGATCTCTAATGATTTGTTTACAAATAATATGGGAGATTCAATGCTAGTTGGGCATCATGTAGTTAAGATTATTAACCACATTGAATGCTTAAATGTATTAGGTATTAAATTCTTAGATGAGTTACACATAGATCTCATAATTTCCTCACTGCCCAATTCCTTATCTATTTTTATTGGTAATTAAAACTTGAGTAATAATGAGAATAGCCTTTTATAACTTCTTACTCTGATTATCCAAGTAGACAAGGGCATAGGGCGTGACAAACCCACAGTCCCTATGGTGAATAAGAAAAGTAATAATAAGGTTAATGGGACAAAGACTCATAACAGGTCTAAATCTATTGAGAAATATCCATCCAAGAAGAGGAATATCTAGAGGCAGGTCAAGGAAAAGGAAGCAGTATGTTTTTCATGTGGCAAGAAAGACCATTGGAAGAGGAACTACACCTATAAGCAAGGGGAAGCTAAAGGTGTTTTTGTTATCAAGTTTAATATTTTAATATCTATACATTAGGTATTAGATATAGCTTTTAGTTCTCATGTATATATCCAAATGAAAGAACCAAGTAGATTCTTGAAGATTTCTAGCAGAGGTGGATTTTTGAGTTGTCGATGTTGTGAGGCAGATTTCTCCATCCATTGGTGACTACCACATTTTATTTTCAATGGGAATGATATTGGTTTAAAAATACTTTTATTATGTACCAAATATTACCAAGAACATAATTTCTATATCATTCCTAGATATTAATTTTTTTATTTTCATATTTTGAAATAAAAGTTGTTTCTTTTATAAAGACAACATATGTTATAGTATGAAATATTTAAATAATGGTATTTATGTGTTAAATTATGAAAACCAAGTATTGGAAATAGATAAATAATCATGTTCACATGACTCATATAACACCCAGCTATGGCATCACTATCTTGGTCATGTAAACAAGAAGAATTTGAAAAAGATCTATCAAGATGGTTATTTAGACTCTTTTGAGATAAAACCACTTGAAATATTTAATGCTTGTTTACAAGAAAAAATGAACAGACCATCATTCAGTGGACAGGGTAAAAGGGATGTATATATTTTAGGATTGGTACATAATGATGTGTGTGGAACATTTCTGGTAGAATCTTGAGATGGTTATTCTTACTTTATAACTTTTACTGACGACTTGAGTAGATATGGATATATCTACTTGATGAGGTATAAGTTTGAGTCCTATGAGAAATCTAAAGAATTCAAGAATAAAGTTGAGAATAAATATAGAAATAAGATAAAGAATCTTCAATCAGATCAAGGTGGTGAATATATTAACCAAGAGTTTATCGATTTTCTATGGGATTTTAGGATTCTATCTCAAATCACTCTAACTTATTCAACACAATGAAATGGTGTTAGTGAAAGGAGTAACCATACCTTGTTAGACATGTTAAGGTGGATGATGATTCATGCAGATCTTCCATTATCCTTTTGGGGACATTCATTACAAATTAAATCATATACATTAAATCGAGTACCAAATAAAGAGGCAAATGGAATTACCTTTGATTTATGTTGTAACATCCCAGGTAAATAAAGAATAAAGAATTTTCATATTAATTAATATTTACGAATTAAATATTAATTTTAATAAAAAGGGGTTTCTACGTTCGATAGCGTACTCGGTACGCAACGATGAGTTTCTTTGAAAACTTACGTTGCACACAAGTAATAAAATAATATTATTTTAAATGTTAGTTAACGAGTAGCCGTTGTACTGGCGGGAATGGATAGAAATAACTAAAATATTATTATATATGTTTTTAAATGTTTTACATTTATCCAATAAAAGATAAAGGCTTAAAATACGGAAAGAGTTCAATTTTAGGCATTTATACCCTAATTTTCACGAAAGGTCCACTTATCACCTTTTGACGGAGAACCGTCATTAAATATAGTTTTGATCGATCTTATAAATTCTATTGGACCAAATATAACTCTTCTTTAGAATTGGGACATCAAAATTTACTTTGTGTAAATTTTTGGTACCTTTCTGATAAAGTTCATTTTTTTATGAATAGTGTAAAATGTTGTATTTTAATTCAAAACCTCTTTTTAATCTAATTTATTTATATGATTAGATTATCTTTTGAATTGTTTTTAAAGTGAAATTAGAAAATATTTTTACCATTAAATCCAATAGTGGTCTTTGGAATTAATTTCACTTTGAAATCGGACTTAAACTAGTGTCAATCTTTTGATACTTATTGTTCCATAAAAACACGCTATTTGCTCTGACAGCGGGAATTAATTATTAAATTAATTAATGTGACTTATATGTTTTGAATTTTGTAAAATAGACTTCATTTTTTAATTCGCCATATCAAATATAGATTAGGGTGAATTTTTGGTAATTTTCTGAAAAACTTCAATTTTTGATGAATAGTGAAACCACTAAGTGGTACTTACAAAAACTGATTTTCCGTTTAAATGAAATTTTGCCATCATTGTGTTTTTATTTTCAAAAATCCGACATACATGGTTGTCATTAAGAAGTAAAATGTGGTTCAATGAGATTATAATAATTTTTTTGGTGAATAGTAACTTATTAAGTTCTTAATCGCGATTAGTGGTAATTAGTGTAGTTTAAGGTAAAAATAATGCTTTAATAAAATAAAATGAGCTTGAAACATGTCCTACCCTCATTGGTTGTGTCGTGGCCGACCAAGACAAGCCATGGGTCAACTTGGGGACCCCATGGAGACACTTTGGTTGGGAAATGACATAAATAACTTTTTATTTAATGTAAAAGTAAAAATGACACAAACATAATATGTTTTACGAAAACAATTTTTACATGGGGTTATAAAGATCATATTTTTGATTATAAATAGTCATTGGAAAGATAAAAAGATTTCCTACATCATAGTAGTTGTTTTATAATTTTTAGACATTAAATAAATTAAATTATTTATGACATAATAATGATGCAGCGATGACATCATTATTTGACAATTTAAATAAAATGGAAAGATAATGAAAAATATAGAACCTACACATGGCCAAAACCAATTGGATGAGTGGATTTCGAACTCTTATCACCTTATCCACGAATTATATCAATGTGGGACCTTTTAAAACCGAAACACATTTTCAAATAAAGTAATATTTCTTTACTTTCCAAAAGTGCCCCTCCTCTCCTCTTATAAAAGGCCCCCACCTCTACCACCTTACACACACTCCTCAAGCCTTTGGATCGCCCAAAACCTGCCCAATTACTCTCTACACATCCCTCTCCTCATCCTAGAGGATTCCCTTTGGTCAGAATCCTTTCAAAGGAAGCCTTTAGGCTCAAATCAAAAGGAGTTACACTTTTAAAGGTAATTCATTCTCTCTTGTTCATTTGTTTTATTTTGCTTCTCCAACCCTCTAAACTCTTTTTATTTACTTCATTTGTAACAACAAAAGTATCTTCAATATACTAGGATGTTTTTATAAGATTTATTTGAGCTACACTCTCACACAACTACATCAAATGGTTAAAGAACATACGGTTTCCGTGGATGGCGAAATTCTGCCTCCCGAAACGATGATTGTTCAATACTCATTTAACACCTTCAAAGGTGGCCATTATGATGTCACTATTTTTATATATATATGATATGTTTATGTTTTCCTTAAGCTTCTGTTTTTTTCATTTTGGACATATTTTTATGGTTTCCATTATGGGTAAACACGATATCTTCATTTAAGGAAGTGCGGACTACCGCCCCCTCAAAGTGATGTGATTCGTTAATGCCATATGTGGGGAGTGTAAAGGATGGATTTAAAGTTATTATATATGATGTTATACTGGAATTATAATATACCTCTATATCATTATTACTTCTTTCCATTAAAGTATGAGATATAAATGAAAGTAGTGTTCATGCGTACGTACGGCTTACCGTCTCCATGAACGGTGCATTTCATTTCTTATCCCCAAATGTAATGTAATATTAAAAGTACATGTATATAATGGATATATATAATTAATGATATATCTAAATGATGAATATAATTCTGGAATTAAAATATACATACCTCTCATTTAGTTTTCATTCCATTAATATGACAAAGAAATGAAAGTAGCGTTCATGCGTACGTACAGCTTACCGTCTCCATGAACGGTACATTTCATTTCTTACCTCTAAATGATTATGTAATATTATAAATACATGTATATGCTGGATATATATGATACATATTATATCCAAATCGGGAATTTCATTCTGGATATAAAGAACCTTTGACCACACGAACAACATGTAATTATAAGAAGTCCACTTTCGACTTAAGAACCAAATATTGAGAAAACAAACATTATTAACTTAAATGGTTACATAATGTTTATAACATGGCAATAAGTGATATAAAAGGAATAATGAACTTTAAAAAGGTTTTTAATCAAGTATAAATTAACTCAAGTTTATTATTCAGGACATTAAAGAACGATCGAGTCAAGTCGGACCCGAGGTAAGGGACTTCGTCTCAATCTCCTTTCATTGAGGCATATTTCGTTTTATACACAACTTTATTTTATACGGTGTATAAACCCCTTTGAATTTACTTTTATACAAAAGGAATCTTTTTCTATGAAGCGTTTTACAAAATGACAAAAAGGAATGTTTCTTTTAACGTACGCGGCGAAAACGACCTTTTCTGCCACCGCGAGTATTATTTGGTCTTTGGCTTTCTCAACAAGCCGTAATGTTTTTAGAATAAAATAAATACCATATACTCTTTTATGTATTTTGGTATTAAAAATGGTTTTGAAAAAGAATTCTATTATGTCAATATATTTATGATATATTGTGATTAGAATGTGAAAATGTTATCATTCCTTTATATTGGTTTTATGTTTTATGATTTTATATTGGTACTTGGACATTTTAACGGGTGGTTACGTTATAAACCATATGACGGGTGGTGCCGTGAATACCAGGACGGGTGGTTACGTTATAACCTCCAATGCATTGGGTATGGAAGTCGGCCGTATGGCTATTCCATTAAGTATGTATGGAAATTGGCCGTATGGCTATTCCATTAAGTGATATGTGTGGAAGTCGACCGTATGGTTATTCCACTTAAGTATGTTTATGTCCCAAGTTACCTTTATATATGTTATGTGTCCTTTTATGGGTTTTATGGTAATCCTTTGGCTACAAAAAGGTAAGTAATGATGCTTTATTCAGTGAAGAGTTTTTACTACTTCATGAAGGTGAAGGTATTACTTTGATAGAGTATATATGGTTTACTTGATGTTTGAAAAACTAACTGTTTTCATTCTTTGTGTATCCCTTACTGAGCTTTTTATGCTCACCCCAAGTTTTTTGAAATTTTTTTCACAGGACTTAATGTGGAATAAGGTCAAGGATGGAATCAAGGGAATGTCATCCTATATAAAACATGGAACTAGACACGTTTCTTTTTAAGAGTTTTTTTTTATTATTATGGAAACTTAGTAGAAGTGACTACTTTGTAATCTTTTGAGATGTAATAGTTATGTTCTAATTCTCTAAAACTCTAAACCTGAAAAGATCCTCAACGTGAATTATTCATTTAATTCAATATTAAGTAAGGTTTAAGGTTGGGGCCTTATAGTTGGTATCAGAGGGAGGTTTAGACAACTTTAGGAGTTATAAAAGTGTTAAATTATAATATGATTGAAATGATATAGCATTTAAGGATTACCATGTTGATTCGCCTAAGATATTTCTGTGTTCAGAATGGTTTTCCGCAGAGGAAACAAAGCAGCTATGTTGGGACGACATCAGGAGGAAGATAACCTTCCAAATCAGCAACCTGAGATGTTCGGAATCGGAACTGAACAGTTTGTTGCAGTGATGGCACAGTTGACTCAGGCTATAAATGGTGGTGGTATCCATGCACGAGATCAGCCAGATCAACCGCAGAGGAACATGTCAGTGGTGGAACATTTCATGAGGCAACATCCCCCATCATTCAGAGGATCATCTGACCCTGTGCAAGCTGAAGGGTGGATTAAAGCACTGGAGAAGATTTTTAATGTCATGGGGTGTTCATAACATCAAAAGGTTAGTCTTTCTGTTTACCGTTTTGAAGGTGAAGCTGATCAGTGGTGGTCGATGGTGAAAAATATAAGGGATAGTGATGAGATTGAGGATCTTCACTGGGAATAATTCAAAGGTATGTTTCTTGAGAAATATTTTTCTAAGGTGGTTCGTCTTAGGATGGAAAAACAGTTCCTATAATTGAGGCAGGAGGATGATTCAGTGGCTGCTTATGAAGAAAAGTTCACTTGATTGGCAAGGTATGCTCCAAACTTCATACGAGATCTTGATAGTAAAATAAACCGTTTTTACTCAGGGTTAAAGCCAAAGTATTGAAGGGCTTTAGCTTCTCGTGAGTTCAAAAGTTATGAAAAACTTGTTCGATGTGCGGAGAAGGTGGAAATGGAGTTTGCCGATGATCAGGTGTTCTATGACAAACAACAGAATAAGAGGTCTAGTTGACAGGCAAAGGGGAAGAATTTATCAAAGAAGCAAGGAGGTAAGAAAACCAAATATCCATCCTGTGAGAAGTGTGGTAAAATGCATCCTGGAGAATGTTTATCCAAGTCTGGTAAGTGCTTTCGGTGTGGTAAGTCTGGTCATATTGCTCGTAACTGTAAGGAAGATGATCAAGCAGGAAATGAAAAGCCAACGGTAAGATGTTTTAAGTGTAATGAAATGGGTCATTATGCAAACGAGTGTCCAACGAAGAACTCAACTGTGGGAATGCAGCCAGAATACAAGCAGAAAGGGGTGGTGAAATCCTTTGCAACAACTTCAACAGATGTTGGGCCATCGAATAAAGTGGTATCAGCTCCAGGGAGCTCAGTATTTTTCGAAGATTGACTTGAGGTCAGGTTACCATCAGTTGAAAGTAAAAGAAGAAGACGTTCCGAAGACTGCGTTCCGTACTAGATATGGCCATTATGAATTTGTAGTTATGCCTTTTGGGTTAACCAATGCACCTGCTGTATTCATGGACCTTATGAATAAAATTTTCCATGAGTTCTTGGATAAGTTTTTGTTTGTGTTTTGAGGTTTGGGAAGAGGTTATGTGTTCCTTGTGATTCACAGTTGAAGAATGAGTTGTTATGTGAGGCTCATAGTTCCCCGTTTTCAGTTCATCCTAGCAGTACTAAGATGTACAGAGATCTGCGAAAGTATTACTGGTGGGATGGAATGAAAATAGATATTGCTGATTTTACTGTGAAGTGTTTGACATGTCAACAGGTTAAAGCATAGCGGCAATTACCGAAAGGGATGCTTCAGCCTTTACCAGTGCCAGAGTGGAAATGGGAAAACATATCCATGGAATTTGTTGTGGGATTACCGAGGACATCTCAAGGTAATAATGCAATCTGGGTTATTGACCAAATCTGCTCATTTCCTTTCTATACGAGATACTTTCTCTCTAGATCAACTTTCCCGTTTGTATCTTAAAGAGATAGTCAGGTTACATGGAGTTCCTCTCTCCATTGTATCTGATCGTGATCCCAGGTTCACATCTAACTTTTGGAAAGGCCTTCAGAAGTCGTTGGGTACTGAATTAAATTTTAGTACAGCTTTTCATCCTCAATCAGATGGGCAGTCAGAACGAACAATCCAGACATTGGAGGATATGCTAAGAGCTTGTTCTATGGATTATCAGGGAAGTTGGGACCAACATATTTCTTTGGTTGAGTTTTCTTATAATAATAGTTTTCATTCCAGTATACAGATGGCACCATTTGAGGCATTATATGGGAAGTGGTGTCGAACTCCATCATTTTGGAATGAAGTGGGTGAAAGGAAGCTGATGGGACCAGAATTGGTAGAAGAGATGGCAGAAAAAGTTCATCTGATTCAGAAACACATGAGAACAGCTCAGAGCAGGCAGAAGAGTTATGCGGATAACCGGAGGAAGGATCTATCTTTCGAGGTAGGTGATCATGTTTTTCTCAAGGTTTCTCCTTGGAAAAGTGTGATGAGATTTGGTAAGAAAGGAAAGCTGAGTCCAAGGTTTATTGGACCATATGAAATTCTGGAGAGAGTTGGATCAGTTGCATACCAGGTGGCTTTACTTCCGAGTTTATCTTAGGTACACAATGTTTTTCATGTTTCAATGTTGAGGAAGTATATGCCAGATCCATCTCATGTTTTGAGTCCAGTGGTAGTTCAGCTGGAAGAGAACCTATCTTATGAAGAACAACCAGTCCAGATTCTTGACCACAGGGAGAAAGTGTTATGGAATAAGGTGATTCATCAGGTAAAGGTTTTGTGGAAAAACCATGTGATTGAAGAGGCAACGTGGGAATCTGAAAATGCTATGAGGGATAAATACCCCCACTTATTTTGATAAGTGAATAAAATTGCGAGGACGCAATTCCCAAAAGGGGGAAGGATGTAACATCTCAGGTAAATAAAGAATAAAGAATTTTCATATTAATTAATATTTACGAATTAAATATTAATTTTAATAAAAAGGGGTTTCTACGTTCGATAGCGTACTCGGTACGCAACGATGAGTTTCTTTGAAAACTTACGTTGCACACAAGTAATAAAATAATATTATTTTAAATGTTAGTTAACGAGTAGCCGTTGTACTGGCGGGAATGGATATAAATAACTAAAATATGATTATATATGTTTTTAAATGTTTTTACATTAACCCAATAAAAGATAAAGGCTTAAAATACGGAAAGAGTTCAATTTTAGGCATTTATACCCTAATTTTCACGAAAGGTCCACTTATCACCTTTTAACGGAGAACCGTCATTAAATATAGTTTTGATCGATCTTATAAATTCTATTGGACCAAATATAACTCTTCTTTAGAATCGGGACATCAAAATTTACTTTGTGTAAATTTTTGGTACCTTTCTGATAAAGTTCATTTTTTTATGAATAGTGTAAAATGTTGTATTTTAATTCAAAACCTCTTTTTAATCTAATTTATTTATATGATTAGATTATCTTTTGAATTGGTTTTAAAGTGAAATTAGAAAATATTTTTACCATTAAATCCAATAGTGGTCGTTGGAATTAATTTCACTTTGAAATCGGACTTAAACTAGTGTCAATCTTTTGATACTTATTGTTCCATAAAAACACGCTATTTGCTCTGACAGCGGGAATTAATTATTAAATTAATTAATGTGACTTATATGTTTTGAATTTTTTAAAATAGACTTAATTTTTGAATCCGTAATATCAAATATAGCTTAGGGTGAATTTTTGGTAATTTTCTGAAAAACTTCAATTTTTGATGAATAGTGAAACCACTAAGTGGTACTTATAAAAACTGATTTTCCGTTTAAATAAAATTTTGTCATCATTGTGTTTTGATTTTAAAAAATCCGACATACATGTTTGTCATTAAGAAGTAAAATGTGGTTCAATGAGATTATAATAATTTTTTGGTGAATAGTAACTTATTAAGTTCTTAATCGCGATTAGTGGTAATTAGTGTAGTTTAAGGTAAAAATAATGCTTTAATAAAATAAAATGAGCTTGACACATGTCCTACCCTCATTGGTTGTGTCGTGGCCGACCAAGACAAGCCATGGGTCAACTTGGGGACCCCATGGAGACACTTTGGTTGGGAAATGACATAAATAACTTTTTATTTAATGTAAAAGTAAAAATGACCCAAACATAATATGTTTTACGAAAACAATTTTTACATGGGGTTATAAAGATCAGATTTTTTATTATAAATAGTAATTGGAAAGATAAAAAGATTTCCTACATCATAGTAGTTGTTTTATAATTTTTAGACATTAAATAAATTAAATTATTTATGACATAATAATGATGCAGCGATGACATCATTATTTGACGATTTAAATAAAATGGAAAGATAATGAAAAATATAGAACCTACACATGGCCAAAACCAATTGGATGAGTGGATTTCGAACCCTTATCACCTTATCCACGAATTATATCAATGTGTGACCTTTTAAAACCGAAACACATTTTCAAATAAAGTAATATTTCTTTACTTTCCAAAAGTGCCCCTCCTCTCCTCTTATAAAAGGCCCCCACCTCTACCACATTACACACACTCCTCAAGCCTTTGGCTCGGCCAACCCCTGCCCAATTACTCTCTACAAATCCCTCTCCTCATCCTAGAGGATTACCTTTGGGAATAATCCTTTCAAAGGAAGCCTTTAGGCTCAAATCAAAAGGAGTTACACTTTTAAAGGTAATTCATTCTCTCTTGTTCATTTGTTTTATTTTGCTTCTCCAACCCTCTAAACTCTTTTTATTTACTTCATTTGTAACAACACCAGTATCTTCAATATACTAGGATGTTGTTATAAGATTTATTTGAGCTACACTCTCACACAACTACATCAAATGGTTAAAGAACATACGGTTTCTGTGGATGGCAAAATTCTGCCTCCCGAAACGATGATTGTTCAATACTCATTTAACACCTTCAAAGGTGGCCATTATGATGTCACTATTTTTATATATATATTATATGTTTATTTGTTCCTTAATATTCTGTTTTTTTTTCATTTTGGTCATACCTTTATGGTTTCCATTATGGGTAAACACAATATCTTCATTTAAGGAAGTGCGGACTACCGCCCCCTCAAAGTGATGTGATTCGTTAATGCCATATGTGGGACATGTAAAGGATGGATTTAAAGTTATTATATATGATCTTATACTGGAATTATAATATACCTCTATATCATTATTACTTCTTTCCATTAAAGTATGAGATATAAATGAAAGTAGTGTTCATGCGTACGTACGGCTTACCGTCTCCATGAACGGTGCATTTCATTTCTTATCCCCAAATGTAATGTACTATTAAAAGTACATGTATATAATGGATATATATAATTAATGATATGTCTAAATTATGAATATAATTCTAGAATTAAAATATACATACCTCTCATTTAGTTTTAATTCCATTAATATGACAAAGAAATGAAAGTAGCGTTCATGCGTACGTACGGCTTACCGTCTCCATGAACGGTACATTTCATTTCTTACCTCTAAATGATTATGTAATATTATAAATACATTTATATGATGGATATATATGATACATATTATATCCAAATCAGGAATTTCATTCTGGATATAAATAACCTTTGACCACACGAACAACATGTAATTATAAGAAGTCCACTTTCGACTTAAGAACCAAATATTGAGAAAACAAACATTATTAACTTAAATGGTTAAATAATGTTTATAACATGGCAATAAGTGATATAAAAGGAATAATGAACTTTAAAAAGGTTTTTAATCAAGTATAAATTAACTCAAGTTTATTATTCAGGACGTTAAAGAACGATCGAGTCAAGTCGGACCCGAGGTAAGGGACTTCGTCTCAATCTCCTTTCATTGAGGCATATTTCGTTTTATACACAACTTTCTTTTATACGGTGTATAAACCCCTTTGAATTTACTTTTATACAAAAGGAATCTTTTTCTATGAAGCGTTTTACAAAACGACAAAAAGGAATGTTTCTTTTAACGTACGTGGCGAAAACGACCTTTTCCGCCACCGTGAGTATTATTTGGTCTTTGGCTTTCTCAACAAGCCGTAATGTTTTTAGAATAAAATAAATACCATATACTCTTTTATGTATTTTGGTATTGAAAATGGTTTTGAAAAAGGATTCTATTATGTCAATATATTTATGATATATTGTGATTAGAATGTGAAAATGTTATCATTCCTTTATATTGGTTTTATGTTTTATGATTTTATATTGGTACTTGGACATTTTAACGGGTGGTTATGTTATAAACCATATGACGGGTGGTGCCGTGAATACCAGGACGGGTGGTTACGTTATAACCTCCAATGCATTGGGTATGGAAGTCGGTCGTATGGCTATTCCATTAAGTATGTATGGAAATTGGCCGTATGGCTATTCCATTAAGTGATATGTGTGGAAGTTGACCGTATGGTTATTCCACTTAAGTATGTTTATGTCCCAAGTTACCTTTATATATGTTATGTGTCCTTTTATGGGTTTTATGGTAATCCTTTGGCTACAAAAAGGTAAGTAATGATGCTTTATTCAGTGAAGAGTTTTTACTACTTCATGAAGGTGAAGGTATTACTTTGATAGAGTATATATGGTTTACTTGATGTTTGAAAAACTAACTGTTTTCATTCTTTGTGTATCCCTTACTGAGCTTTTTATGCTCACCCTAAGTTTTTTTGAAATGTTTTTCACAGGACTTAATGTGGAATAAGGTCAAGGATGGAATCAAGGGAATGTCATCCTATATAAAACATGGAACTAGACACGTTTCTTTCTAAGAGTTTTTTTTTATTATTATGGAAACTTAGTAGAAGTGACTAATTTGTAATATTTTGAGATGTAATAGTTATGTTCTAATTCTCTAAAACTCTAAACCTGAAAAGATCCTCAACGTGAATTATTCATTTAATTCAATATTAAGTACGGTTTAAGGCTGGGGCCTTATATATGTAGTGAAATAAAACTCTTTTTATTGCATACACATGTATAGGCTTATGAGGAATTTGTTAAGGAATTTTCAGGAAATAAACTAACACTTCAATGAAAAAAGTGTATCTTTATAGGGTATCCTAATGAAACAAAGGGATACTAACTATACAACCCCTTAGACAAGAAAGTGATTGTCATTAGACAGTAAATTTTTCTTGAGAGGAAGCACATCCTAAAAGGGAATAGTTGGAGAAAGATTGACGTTGATGAATTTGATGCTAAAGATACACAAGAGTTGGCATAGGAATAGATTCCATAGGTCCCCAAAGGAATAAATAGTTCCTAAAACACAAGTACTACATAGGAGAACTATAGATGTAAGAGAACCAAAGAGATATTTTTTTCTAGTCACTGAAGATGGTGACTCGTTATTGGTTGACAATGATGAAACCATCTCCTATAAAGAGGTAGTAGAGAGATCATAAGATGAAATATGGAAATAAGCTATGAATTCTGAAATGGATTCCATGTTTTAGAACCAATTTTGGGTTTTGGTTGATGCACCAGTTAACGTAAAACCCATAGGTTGCAAATGGGTATTCAAGAGAAAACTGGAGATGAAAGGTAAAGTAAATTCCTATAAATCAAGTCTAGTGTCTAAAGGGTTTAAACAAAATCAATTAGTTGACTATGATGAAACCTTTTCATCATTTTACATTTTTTAATTCCATCATAATTCCTATTATTATAGCAGCTTACCTTAACTATGAAATGTGGAAGATGGATACCAAAACTTCTTTCTTTAACGGGAACCTTCCGGAAGACATCTATATGACACAACCAGAAGGGTTTGTGACTCATGGTGATGCCAAAAATATTTTCAATTTATAGATATCCATTTATGGATTGAAGTAAGAATCTAGATCACGGAACATTCAATTCAATCAAACTATAAAATAATTTTATTTCATTAAGAATGAATGTGATCCATGTGTTTATAAAAGTATTGGTGTGAATGTGGTCATTATCCTCATAGTATATATTGATGAAATATTACTTATTGTAAATGAAATACCAGTATTACAGTCTATTAAGGATTGGTTAAACAATTTTTCCTCCATGAAAGACTTAGGTGAAGTAGATTATATTTTAGGGATCAAGATTATTCATGATAGAACTAAGAGGATACTTGGACTACGTCAACATACATATATTGACCAAATACTAAATAGATTTAGTATTGAAAAATCTAAGAGTGGATTGGTTTTAGTGTCACATGGTATACATATTTCTAAGAAAATGTGTCCTCAAACACAATAGGAGAAAGAGATAATGAGTAATATCATATACACTTCAGCAGTAGGATCAATCATGTATTTCATGTTATATACCAAACTTGATATTTCCTATGAATTGATCATGGTAGGAATATATCAAGTTGATTAAGGAGAACAGCATTAGTCTACTATGAAGGGTATCCTTAAGTTTCTAAGAAAATATAAGGATATGTTCCTGGTGTATGGAGAAGATGAGGAGTTGTTCATTAGGGGTTATACTGATGTTGGTTTTCAAATGTATTAGAATGACTTGAAGTCACATTTAAGATATGTTTTTTTGTCTCAATAGAGGAGCTATGAGCTAGAAGAGTTTGAAGAATCCATTTTTCATTGATTCTATAGTAGATTTCGAGTATATATCTTCTTTTGATGCATCCAAGGAACCTATTTGGATATGAAACTTTTTCTAGGATCCTGATGTGGTATTTAAAAATAAAGACTTTATCAAATTTTATTGTGATAATAATACAGTGGTGGCTCTTTCAAAATACCCAAGGTCACAATAATGGACAAATCACATACTCTAGAAGTATCACATCTTGTGATATTTTTCTCAAAGGGTTGAAGTTATAGTATTCATATTTACCATAGAAGAAAACATGGTGGACCCCTTTACTAAAGGTCTATCTCAGCAGAATCATGATTATTATGTGAGAGCTAACAGACTGAAGGTTGTTAGTAGTCAACTCTAGTGAAAGTAGGAGTTTATTGGAGTTAGTTCCCAAGAACCAACTTCTATGTACTTTATAATAACATGTATTTTTTTTAATATTAATAAACTCCTTATCACAACATGATTTTTCTTTTTCATAACATAGTATGTGATAATGTCCTAAGATTAGTTGTCACACTAAAAGGTCATATCAGTTCCCCGCTATAATGAGAACCCAAAAGTGACACAATAGTATTCTTAAATATATGTTTTGTAGCCAGAATAAATAATTTTAGGGAATAAATGATATAGGATATTTGGGTTGGAGACTCATAGGAATTTGAGGCACCTTCTCATGGTGTACTCCATTGGTAATATCTAGTGTAGGATATTATGAGAACGAGAAATACCAGTAGGAAATCCACATTTATATGTGTCGTTGGATGTTCATATCTATGGATGTGTTTATTGATCCTTATACTTTAAGATTATTATTAATGAGTATTATAAGTCATGTAATTTTATGTATTGATGAAAACCATGAAGAAAAATGTTCATGGAAAGGTAGGATGTGTTGGGTGTGTCATGAGTAATATTTCATTAATGAATAATTTGAGAAAGGATTGTTCCATTATGTTCTTTAATGAAATTTTATATCTCAAACCCTTTGATGGAAATGATATAGCCTAAATAAATCCATGTCCATGGTGTTTTATAGGTATATTTGATTTCCATAAATTCAAATAAAGAGGTGTTGAGCACATAGGTTGATGGAATCAGCATGCAACCTGATTGATTATAGATATCGCAATAAAGGGATTATATTACACGTTAATCATATGTATGAGTTATTATTCCATTGTGACATTACTTTCTTTCTCTATGGGTGTCTTGTCATGTTTTTAGATGCTAACCATGGACTTTGGGCTACTTCACCTAATGCCACTAAGAAAGGGGACTAGAGGGTCACACACTAAGTGCATCCATAATCTCAACTAAATAATATATTATTATTTATTATTTAACAATTTGAATAAATATTATTACCACATGTAGTTTAATAATTATTCATGTTTTATTGATAGTATATATTTTGTCACCAGTTATTTAAGATAATATTATGATCATAATATTTAATAAATATTTATTTTATATTTAGTGAATATAATATTTATTTATTTATTGGAAAATAATGTAGTGATATTTATTTATTAAATTAATAGTCATTATTCAATGCTCAATAAATATTTTGGAAGAATTATGGACTGGGTTTAATGGTGTGGTGAGAAATAATATATATTGAATATTATTTGAAAAAATAATATTTAATTTAATTCATGATTTTAGATCATGTCAATAAATAATTTTTTTATTTTTATTATAGACATGGGGTTCTATAGGGGTTATGAAAATTATAAAGGAGAATATAAAATTATTATTTTCTAATCCCATCGATATATAAATACAAATATATTATTTTCTTGAGAGTGTCAATTCATTTTTTGTGCACAGTGAGATCTGGAGAGAATCCTCTTAAATCCCTAGAGATATCCCTCTCTAAGAATGCTCTTAAGAATGGAGAGTGATCCTCCTCCACCACCACTCTCATGTCTAGGGAGAATGAAGAGAACCCTTCTATGAAGTGATTCTCAAGGTGATCAAAGGTGAATAACAAAAGCATTAGGGTATTCCGTGTTAGCACCCGGGGATTACTACAATGATGTTAAAAGGTTTGTGGAACACATGCAGATCACCACTGGAGGGAATATATTCTTGATTCCTAAAACATAATGATAGTATGATGCAGAGATGTTGTCAGGATCATCAATGAAGAAATAATTCCTTGCAAGGTAATTCTTTAATTGCTTAAATTAATTATAAATAATATGTGATGATCCTGCACTTTAGTTCTAGAATCTTTCTATTATTTATATTCTTGGATTCAATTCTATTGATCATGGCATTTATAATCATATAAATATCATATTAATCATCAATAATGAAAAAAATGAGTTTGGCATGCCCCATCCACCACTTACACTACACCCATAACCTATAGTCTCATCATTCATATAGCCTCACAGGATGATCTCCTCAAAATCATCACAATCACGTGATCATTTCATATCAAACACATCAACCCTCTTATATCACTTGTAAGGGAACCCACTAGGGTCCTTATACCCATATTGGTCACCACTCATTATCCCCAAGCCATATCTAACACCCCATGGTGTTGTATCAGTTGGTAGCCACTATCCTACCCTAGCCTTAAGAAGTTGGTCCAAACCCTCTTTCAATCCATATCACAACTTGGTCTCACCAACTTGGATCTATCCCAAGATATCTTTCACCAAACCCCTTGGTAATATAATTTCAAGTCATACAAACAATTATCATGACCCATGCTTGAGTCTTATCTCATTTATCCCTTAAGAGAGCCCTCAAACCTATCACCTTGAGCAAAACCTTTTCATCACCCCTCATATAGACTTGGAGGACTTATACCACTCATAGTGCATAGTAATTCTCAACTCCACCCTCAAGAGTGTTTTCCCAACATGTGTGAGACATATGGTCATATCACTTATCACCACTAGGACTTATCCTATTATTTATGCCCAAATAACCCTAGGAAGTCCAACATAAGATCCTTGTAACTCATATCAATCTTAAGTACTGTCCCAGGGCTTGTGTAATCTCAACTGGAACCTTCTCCCCCATAGAGACATAGTCATTAGGCAATCCCAAAATACCTAAAGTATGAAGGATAACTTTCTACTACTCTAGAAGTCTCATTTAAACCATATCTCTTTAACTAGGGAACTCTCAATCCCTATCCATCTAAATGAACGTATAAATTCATGAATTCATGATAAATCATTTATAAACCAACATATTATTTTGTATTAAAGGGGGAACCTACGTCAAACATGGATTTACCATCCTCACGATGCTCCACTCATCCTTATCCAATATCTTCTATGACTTATCCAAGATCATACCAACACCTGAGATTCTATCTCAAGCCTTAACATCCAAAATAACTAATTATAACAATTTATAAATATTTATTTATTTTAAACCAAAGAGTAATAATCACCAAAAAAACTCATCGGGAAACACCACATCACTGAATCTGCACATAACCTGGTGCATTTATCCTCCTAGGATCTTCTCTAGATATGCTGAGCAAAATCCCCACCATCTCATCTCAAGTTCACCATACTTCAATGGAATCAGCATCAAAACCCTATTTGAAGACTCCAAAATAAATTTCTAATTAAGGGTAATAAGAACAAAATGAAAATGAGGGAATAACTCATCTTAAACCACCGTATAATAATCTAATAATCACCCCTCAAAAAAGGGGGGTGATGGGGAGGAGGAAAGGGAAGATCTTGTTGAAATGGATCTCTATAAATTCTCTTCCCCTCTAAATCACAAAGGGATTCATTCCTAAAATGATGGGTTTTCCCCTCATTTTTAAAAACTAGAAAAAGAAAATGTCACAGCATGACCATAAGAATCATTGTCTGATTCCCTTTTCTAAGAACTAGTCATGGTGTAGCCCCTTGGGTCATAGTGTTACATATCCCCCTCATCTAGAACAAAATAACCTTTGTAATACCCCTTATTACATGACCTCCCTGGTCATGATGTGGAGCATCCTTCATGGGAAGAACCAAAAGCCTCACGATCAAGCCTTCACAGTGTGGAATCCCTATTCATGATGTGGCCATCACCCTTCATGGTGTTTCCCTCACCCTGATGAAATAACACCCAATTGTGACCTTCCTCTTCATGGACACGACCTTTGCACTCAACCCTACAACACCACCCCATGGAAAGGCTTCACAATGTGATCCAAAGGGTCACAACATGATAGGCCATTTTCTATAAAAAATCACAAAGGTTCAAATAATGGTTCCCAAACCCAATACGTAAGAGTCACTATCACGGCATGAAACCCTTTACCATTAAATGATATTCATATTTAAGGGTCTTTTATTTAGTAAATAACACCGCACCAAATTCACCATTTTGTGACACCCAATGGTTATGAGGTGGTTTTCTAGCCATGGTGTGATCTGCTACCTTTAGGTAATGGTGCCCCTTTTGGGATATAGAGTGACCTTGATCAGGACCTTATCATGATGTGACCTCCATCCATCATGATTATATGAGTATATAGAGTAAAGATCTTAGTAAGGGTCACCCCAACCCTACTCCAAATTAAAAAATTAAAATTTCCTCTGAATTTCACAACTTGTAACATTATTGGTCATTACAAAATTTCCATCATGATTATTTTTATCCTAAATAAACTATGGTTTCCCTTCATCCATCACTCCCAACCCACCTTAATCATCAATTCACTACTAAATTGGTATGCTCTATCCATGAACACTGAACACACTTCCACTGCACAACTCCAAACACCAGGTGAACTATACACTGAAATGTGAGTTACCTACTAATCACCATCACCAATACTAAGATGGAACTCAAAAACACCCATCTAACATAGGGAATTTAAGTGTCTAAAACTAATCCATACCCAAGATTATGGTGATCCCTGCCATAAGAATTCCCTTACAAAGGTCGATCTGGGTCACAGTGCTCCCCACCATAGAAATATCCTACTAAAAATGTGCATAAAGTGGTCTATCAACATGATTGATGTGGTTTTCCCCTCACCACACCAAATTATAAGAAAAAATACTATTCATTCTTCTGGTGTATGAATTTTTTTGAAAATTCTCAATCTCACCCATCAATGCATCATCACATATCTCGATCATGATTCCTTAATTTCTGGTTCTATCACATGATCATCCAAACACCCACACTAAATTAAAAACTCAACACTCTGTGTAATTCCATGTTTAGTTCCTCAAACTCACACACCATCCATCATAAACTCTCCAAGATCACCAACGCACACCTGATTTGAATCACTCTCAGATTACATTAACTCCATTTTGAGTCTGATGCCAACACTAAAACTCCATTTCAAATTGTATATGAATAAAAAATCTGGCATTTACTAAGGAACTAGATAAAAGTTTATCTTCATAAACACTGGTATCCAAAGTTCATCTCAACCATACTCCAACTAATTTTACCACATCCATGACCCTTCCAACATGAGTTTTGTAACTCTGCAATGGATTTGATGCTCCTTGTCATGGAAGTGTCATCATTTTCGCTCCACTGAACAAAAATTATTTATCTCTATAGATCACTTCCTACACATTACCAAATTTAATAATTAAACATGAACATCCCACTCATACTTGAGTGCTAACCCAAAACACCAAACACAACCCATTCCTGTATCACTAGGAATTCCATCCTTAATGATCACAAAAATTCACCCATAACAAGGGTCACGCCCTCTGATATCCAATGGTGTGATCCCAACCATATAGCTTCCCTTACACTACTCCTAGATCATAATACCCAATGGGTTCCATAATTTTATATGTTTCACTCTTTACAATCCTCATTTATCTAATTACTAACAACTCCTATCAAGGATCAAGCTCATATAGATTATAACATGATACTCCAATCCATCCTCGATGTCACCATATATCACAAGGAAACACCTCGCATCCTTATCAATCCATCATACCCCCATGCCCACAAGTGTTCCAGAAAATCCATTAGTCCTCAACCCATACATGAACAATCACCAATCTACATCCCATCATCACCGCACATAACTAGTGTGTGTTTTCCATAACACATCAAGACCTTTCCCCAAAAAGTTATACCAACACTCACTCTCCTTTACCCAGGTAAAGATATCCTATAAAGAATCATCTCATATATTATTACCATTATCCAACTTTTTCTAATTCAAACATGATGGGTGTGCACTTTTATACTACTTGGTCAGAAAACTGTAATCATTTATCCAAATGCATCCTCAATGATTATTTTTAATAATAATGGGGAATATCATGCATATTTAGGCTATTCAAGCATTACTCAAAATCCACAGGCATATACCCAAACTCTATTCATCCTAGATCCAACCACATAGGTCACTATCTAATAGGGTTAGACATCCATCTAATCCTACACTAAAAAACCCATCCTCGATACCAAAATCACTTAGAGTGATTTACATCTCATATAATAAGTCATTCCACATTCCTTTACTCTACCATATTAGGGATATCCATAACCTCATGGAAACCCATTCCTATTCTGAACCACATCTCTTAGGTATACCACTCTTTCACCAAACCCACTAGGGTTCATTTCCTAGGTATCCAATGCTTGTGTTGACCCGCCAAGGGTCACTATACATACCTTGCATGGAGGGATTGTATAATTATTACTAGAGAACATCCCTCCATAAGATAAAAATGACCTATAATTAGAAAAATATTTTGGACCAGCTATGTATAATTTCACCAACATGTTATTTAGGAAAAAAATCTTAAAATTTATTGTTGACACTTTAAATAGTTGAACCCTTGATTGTTAGTGAAATCAATCACACTCAAGAACACATATGTCATGTGAATATTACATGAAAAATATAATTCATGTAAACATTCATCTTTCCATTATTTTACAAGATCTAAATACACAAATAAAAAACTCAATATATGCATCATATTTGAGTAAATGTTTAAACTATAATAATGAAAACCAAGAATAGAAATATCGCAAATCTGGTAACCTGGAATTATCACCAAAAAAGTGTTCATAGGTCACCAATTTGAGATCCATAACATGCTCTAAAACATATATATTCCTTTTATACCAAATCATAAATAGTACTAAAAAATAAAAGACACTCTAATAATATTTTGTAATGCCCTGACTAAAACCACTCATCAAGTGTCCCAGCTCATGCGCCACATGACCTCAAGCACACCTCCATATACAACAAAGGTTTCCAACTAGTGTTGAGTTCCTAAATCATGAATTTGTGATACTATTACATAGATTTCATAACCAATAATAATAAAAATAAAAAACATCCACAAAAAATCATTAAAGTGTGAAAAATCAATAAAAAATGTAATACTATATCAAATTAAATGTTATAATACAAGAATAAATCACAAATGATCACCCACTATCTTGATCACATATACAATAATAAAAAAATAAATTATGTAAGATATACCACCATGCCTTATCCTCGTTTCTATCTAATCTTCAATTTATATCAAGTTGCCCCAACTCAATATACCAAACAACCTGTGCTCAAACCTATAAAGAAAATATAAGGTATAGGTGTGCATTAGATTTCACATGTGGGGTGTGATAAATACATATAATTAGGGTCTAACCAAGTTCCATTAATGTTATTAATCACATTAAAGTGTATGCTTGAAGATAATAAATGATAAAAATAAAACAAACAAGTTGTCACATTGGGTCATCATGTGCTAATCAGGTCATTATGGCACTCAACCATACCTACTTCGGACTATGTGAAAAATGAAGTTGCCTAATGTCACAATATAGACCCATACCCAAAGACTCGGGTTAGGGTGTCATATCAATTACCCATACTAACCTATCTAAAGGGAGTTTACACATCAAGTACCCAAACTAGTCCCTCTCGGGGGGGCACATCAATTCCCAAAACCAACCCCTCTCAAGGCAGGTTACCCATAAAGTACTCAACCCAACCCCACTTAGGGGAATCCATCCATCAAGTACCCAAACCGCCCCCTCTCAAGGAAGGTCTCCCATCAAGTACCCAAACTAGAACCTCTCAGGGGCGGTCTCCCATTAAGTTCCCAAGCTAACCCTTCTTAGGGGAGGTTTACCATCAAGTTTCCAAACCAACCCCTCTTAGGGGAGGTCTCACATCATTATATTAGAGACCATATGACTCACTCAAGGTAATAATAAAATCTAATCTAACCAAACATCATCCACACAACTGGACATACACATAAAATAATAAACAAGGTAGTATAACCCATACTAAGATATCACCAGCTCATCGCTAGGGTGATAGCCTCATGGGATAATCTCCTAAAAATCATATTGATCACATGATCATTTCAAGATGAACCCATCAATCCTCTCATAATTCCCATAAGGGATACAAATAGGGTCCTTATACCCATCTCATTCCCCAACTCATTAGCACCAATCCATATCTGACACTCCCTGGTGTTATCTCATCCCATAGGCCCTATTTGACCCTGGCTTTAAGAGGTCATCCCAAAATCTATTCTAATTCCACATTAAAAATCACTCCATCTATCCCAGGATCGTCCCAATATATCTCGTACCAAGCCCCTTGTAAATCCAAACCCAAGTCATCCAAACAATTATCAAGATTTGTTCATGGGTCTTATATCACTTCTCCCTTAGGAGATCCCTCAAGTACATAACCTAGAGGAAACCTTCTCTTCCACCCCTCATCTATCCCCAAATTACATGTCCCACAAATATTACACACAGAGTCTCAACTCCACCCTAAAGAGGGTGTTCCTAATATGCATGGGATGTATGATCATCTCGCCTATCACCACTTGGCCTACTGGCCTTATGAAGTTTAACCTAGGCTACCCACTACTCATCTCAAGCTCAAGGAATATCTTGGTCCTCTCATAATATCAATTTTAACCTTATCCCTATTTGATAAATAGTCATTAGGTGATCCCAAAATACCCAAAGTGTGAAGGATAACATGATCCTACTCTAGGATGCTCATTTACACCCTATCTTATTTCCTAGAGAACTCTCAATCCCTATACATATTACTAAAACACATATATTCATGAATAAATTCACATTAATTAATAAAAAATCATATAGTTTTGTATTAAAGGGGCCACCTATATTAAACACAGAGTTAGCATCCTCTTAATGCTCTATTAATCCTTGAACAAGACCATCCATTACTTATCCATGATCATACCAACACCCAAGATCTTATCTCAAGCCATAACATGGAAAATAATTAACTATAATAATTTATAATTAATTATTTAATTCAGTTCAAAGAGGCATAATCACCTAAAAACACATCAGGAAATGTAGCATCGTTTAAACCACACATGACCTAGTGCGCCCATCCTCCTAATATCTTATCTAGCTGAGATTATAAAAATACTTACCATTTCGACTTGATTATACCATGATCTAGTGGAATAATAATAAAAACCTATCCAGAGACACCAAAATAAATATATAATTAAGGGGAAAATAAAAAAAGAAAAATTAGGAAGTAATTCACCATAATTTTTTATAGAATAATCCAATAATCACCCCCTCAATAAAGGGGATATAAGGTGAGGAATAAAGGGGGATATTTGGCCAAAATATCCCTCTCCCAATGTCCTTACCCTCTAAATCATGAAGGGTGACAACCCAAAAATGATGGGTCTGCTACTCAATTTTAAAAACTAAAAAATGTTACATCATAGTGTATCCTTAAGTTTCAAGGAATGATTATCTTTTCCAATAACCCATCACTATGTGTCCCTTTAGGTCATGGTTTTTGATCAGATATGCATGGAAAAAGGGGTCTAGATTTCCCTTTTAAAAATTAAAGTTGAAGTAAAAGGATAATTCAAAATCAAAGCAATTTATCAATAAATTGATTGAGTGGTAGTTGATAAATTCAATCTGAGTTATAAAGATAATATCAAATTAATTTAAGTATATAAATTATTGAATCAAATTTATGTAAGTGTGTGAATTGATAACAAATAATACATTATGATAAAGTAAATATAGTAAAAATTCAATTGATTAGGATTTTTGTTAAAGCTCGATGTAATCCCCTACATCTACACCCCATGACTATAGAGGTCAATAATATTAATCCCTTGATCCTAGTGGTGATCAAGAAACTATTACCTCACAATTATGATTTTTGAGAACCCTGTTAAGCTTCATCAATAACCAAGGAACTTGTACCTCACTTCTATAGAGTGATAACCCATTGGATAAAGGTGGTTTATAAGAGAGGTTTACTTTAGTAAATACTTCTATAAATCCATTAAAAAACCTCTAGGATGGATGATTACAATTTGGGTTTAGATATTTGATATAAAGGATGAGATACTTGAGATATTGAGGAGTTTAATTTGTCTCTTTGAGAGGATTTTGAGAGATCTGGCAATTCATAATTGATTCGAACTTGAGAGCATTATTGGGAGAAAGTTAATTATTAAAATCCTCCTTGATTATCTATTTATAGCCTTAAAAAACCTTCAAAAAGATTATGGAAATTTCTTGGATAAATTAAAAAAATTATATCTATATTTAAGAGATTTTTTACCATCAGTAAATGTATTCCAAGTTCATTATAGTCTAAAATGGCTTGCAATGCTCCCTGGTGACAAGATCTAGTATATTATGGCCTCTAAAATGCCCAACACCATGCCCTAGTGCACATCCAGTTAGTCATTTTGGGCCTATATTCCTTCCTATCTACTATACCCTAGTCTAACATTCCCTATCACAGGTCTAACATGACCTGGAACAAGTTTACCATACCCTATAACTATCATTTTTGTCCATTTTTTCTTGAAAATTTAAAATTAGGCTCCTCCACTTCTTTCCATGGCCTCCTTAGGTTCTTCTAACTTGATTCTAAGGACTTAAAACATAAACTAAGATATTTAAAAGACTTCAACATGACTTCAAAAGATATTTAAGATACCATTAAAATTAATCACTTGGCCTTAAATATAACCATTTAAACTAACTTAAAGAAATTTTTAGAAACAAAAGTGATCATTTGTGATCATGAAAAAACCATGAGATAGAGAGGTATAACAATCACCCAATTTTTTATGATTATAAACACTTAACATAAAAATTATAAATTAATTTCAAATAAATAGTAAAAGAGATAGCTATGAAATTCGATATTTTAACAAGATATTCAATGATATTAAGAAATAAACATATCAATCGTGTCATTGAAAATAATAAAGATGAATTTTAAAAGCTACCCCATTTTAAAACAATTAATCACTCAATATGTTTTTCAAAATGAAGTAGAAAAAATATTTCAATAATTTCTTCCCCTTTTTGAAAATAATATTTTTATGAAATTTCTCCCCCATTTTAATTATAAAAAAAAGAAAAAAACAAGTAGATAAAGGATAAACTTAAGATATTTTTTATGAAAATCCCCAAGGGAGATTTTAAAAAAATCCAAAATAGATATTTGAAAAAAATAGTTAAAGGAGTTTGAAAACGAATAAGATAAATTGATTTTGAAAACACCACTTAAATTCTAAATAACCTTTTTAATAGGTTTATTTGAGAGAGATGGAGAGAGGGGAAAGTTAAAATAATATATAAAAAGGAATAAATGATGAAAGAGAAATAATAGAAATCAAATAATGTTTTTACTTATATTAATTTATTTCATCATTAAAAGAGAATTAATGAGTTCATTTTAAGTGAATCCATACTTTAAAAGTGTTTTTCAATTTTCATTTCATCAAATAAGACTCAATAAAATTGTTAGAGTTACAAGTATATATTTAGAAGAAAAAATTAATCATCATTAATCTTCCTTTAAGAGAGATGAAAACATTTTTGGTTTAAAAATATTATATACTTATATGATTTTTTATAAAAAAAATTAAATACTAATATTATATATATATATATATATAAGAGTTTAAAATTTGTAAATAAGAGAAAACAATTTAAAAAAAATTAATTTTCTAAAAATATATCTCTTAAGAAATATTTCAGAATTAAAAAGAGATAATGCTCCCCTTAAAATTATAGTACATATGATATAATGAGATCATATACAAGATAGGATAATAAAATAAAATAAGAAACTCAAGTTTTAAAAATATTTGAAAAATAATCAAGATTTAAAAAAATATTTCAAAAAGATAAATTAAGATAGCCATGGATAAAATGAAAGTTATCACAATAGAACCATTTCTAATTCACCTTTAATGAATTTGAAATGATTAAGGGATAGAGGTTTGATAAAAATATCACTGAGTTGATATTCTATCAAGGAAAAATCAAAAAAGATAACACCTTTTGGAATTGATCTCTTAAGAAATGGTGTTAAAGGTTAATGTGTTTGGTGTGAGAGTGCTAGATAGGATTTTTAGAAATGTTGATGGCACTGGTATTGTCACACTTAAAAGTGATATGGACAAATGTAATCTCAAAGTTAAAGATAATGTATTTTATCCGTGAAATTTGGGTGTAAAAACTCCTAATGGCTATGTATTCTGCTTCAGCTGTAGAAAGAACAATGGATTTTTTATTATTACTACCCCATAATCTGAGGAATTTTCCAAGTATGTGAAAAGTCCCACTTATGATTTTTCTAACTAGTTTCAATCCTAAAAAATCAGCATCATAAAAAGAAGTTAATTCAAAATAAGTTACTTTTGGATAAAATAAACTGATATTTTTAGATCCTTTAAAATATCTAAAAAACCTTTTGATATATTTTAAAATAAATTCTTTTGGATTTTATTGAAAATGATCATAGAGACAAATGCTAAACATGATATCAAGTTGAGTCGTAGTAAGGTAAAGTAGACTACCAATCATGCTTCTATAAGGCTTGTTGTTAACCAGTTTCCCAGCTTCATCCAATATAATCTTACAAGTTTTACTCATGGGGGTAGTAATTTACCTAGTATTATCTATTACAAATCATTTTAAGAGTTCGTTGGTGTATTTTACTTTGTTTAAAAAGATACCATAATTTATTTTAGTAATTTAAAAAATGAGAAATAATTTGATTTTAACCATAAATCTCATATCAAATTCCTGTTTCATTAAATAATAATATTCAAAATGAAGATTTTTATTGGTAGATGTGAAAATCACATCATCAATGTAAATTTAAACGAGCCGCAAATCATTTGAGATGTGTTTTTAAAATTGATTTGAGATATATTTTCCCATTTTAAAACCATTTGATAGAATATAATTTGAAATACATTCATACCAAACCTTGGGGTATTGTTTTAAACCATAAAGCATTTGATAATTTGAAAACTAAATTTGTAAAAAGAGAATTTTCAAAACTAGGTGGTTTTTACAAAAAAAATGTTTTTGAAAATGTAACCATTTAAAAAGTGTTTTTGACATCCATTTTAAATATTTTGAAATTAAAATTAGAGGAAAATGATAATAAGATTTTAGTGGATTATAATTATGTTATGGGTGTAAAGGATTCACCATAGTCAATTTCTTCTTCTTGGTTATAACCTTTTTCTACTAAATGATCTTTATTTCTATTGATATTACTAATATCATCTAGCTTATTTATAAAAAAACATTTAGAGCCTATAATTGGATGATTATTAGTTCTTTCCATAAGATTTCATACATCATTTTGAGTGAATTTATTTATTTCCTATTACATGGAAATAACCCAATTTTCATAGTTAAGTGAATAATTAAGGTTTTAGGGTTTAAGGTGAGAGAAAAAGGATAAGTATTAAACCTCATTTAAGACTAATCTTCTAGTATGAGTTCCTGATTGTATATATCTAATGAAAATTTCAAAGGGATAGTCTTTAGATTTTTAAAAGTTTTTAACAAAATAATTTGAAGGGGGGGTTTTTTCTTCTTCAATTATTTAGTTTGAAAAGGCTCATTTAAAAAATTATTTTCAACTCTTTTAGAAAAATTAATTAAGTATTTTCAAGATTCACTTTCATGGGATAAGAAATAATCCAATGTGAATCTTGTAAAGTCTTCAGAAATTACAAAAGTTTAGGACTTTCATCCTATACTTTTGATTTTAGAAAGACCAAACAGATTGAGGTGAATTATTTCAAGAGATTTTAAAGATGAAATTAATTTTTTATATTTAAAAGAGGATTTATATTGATTACTATGTTGACATGATTCAAAAACCATTTCATCTTTGAAATTAAATTGGGTAAGATCTTGTACTAGTTGATAATGGGTGATTTTGACAAGAGAGTGTGTGCTAAAATGAATGAGGCGTCTATGAAAAATCCACGACTAACTAACTTATGCACTCAAAAATTTGAATTTTTGGATAGTAATTGATTTCAAATTAGTTATATAAATATTTTTAAATCAAGATGTAGTAAATAAAATTTTTCCTTTTGAATCAAAAACTTTTCAAAAATCATTTATTAAAGATATTTTAAAATATCTATCACATAATTGAACTGTACTTAGAAAATGTTGTTTCAATACTTTCACAAATAAAAAATTTTTTATAATAGTTGATTTAGAAAAATATATGGTGCCTTAATTGATTTTCTTACCCCTAGAATTATCACCAAAAGTGATGTGAGCTCCTTTAAGTTTATTGATTTGATTGAATTTAGAGAGGTCTCCACATATGTGTCTTAATAAACCATTATCTAGGTACAACAATGATTCTTGGGTTTTTATATCAATAAACCTTTCCAAAAAAATTAAATGATTTAAGGTTTTGGTACCCACACAAGCCTGGGTCTTCTTATGTTATCCAATAGATATTTTGGAATCCATATTTTCTTAGCAAGTTTTCTTTTGAAAGAAATATGGATTGAATTTGGTCTCCCATGTCAAGAATATTTTTCAAATACATCCATAGATTAAATGACTAATTATTTTTCAATAATTATGGGACTTTGCGAGAAATCTTTGACAAAAGTGGTTTTCATTTGATATTTAGTGTTTCTTGCATGATTGTAGAAACTAAAGTCGCCCCTCTCTTTTCCATATATTTGTGATCCCAAAATTTTATTTAAATTTTATTCGCCATGAGTGAATTTGAAAAGTGAATTTTTGAGGTCTTTAATGGTGGATTCAATATTTTTGACATCTGGTTGATTTTTGATTTTTATGGATAGGTCTTCTTTTTCATTTAAGAAAATATCCATTTTATTTTTAAGATGATATTTTTCTTGAACCACTTTCTTATATTTATTTTCAACATATTTACATAATTAATGAATTTGATGAAATCTATTTTCAAGTTTATATCAATCATATTTTATATCATCATAATTAAGGTGACTGAATTAGAAATAAGAAGATAATGAAGGGGAAGAATTAGGTGAATAAGAGGAGGAATAAGAAGAAATAGGAATAGGTGTAATAACCTTGATGTCTTCATCAACATGTTCCATAAGGCACTTGGGGATTGAGTCACTTGAGGTGGATGAGGAATTTGAATCCATGGAGTTATAGTTTTCTCTTCACATCATGGATTTAAAATACTTCTTGACATGATTCTTTTCTTTTAGATTGTTTTTATAGATGGGGCACTCTATCTTGATGTGAAATTTCCTTTTAAATTTATAACATGTTACTTATAGTTCCATATTTTTATTTTCATTCTTGGATCAGTAGTTTTCTTAATGAAATTGTTTATGTTCCTAGAACTTTGAGCATAGTTTAGAACCTAAACTTTGGATGGATCATCATTAATAGATTTGAAGGTGATTTTTTTCTTTGTTTCTTTTAATTCATTGGCCTCTTTATCCACTTTTTACTTCATTTTTATTTCATATGTCATCAAGGATCCTATGAGTTCCTTGACCACTATTTTATTTACATCTTTTGTCACGACCCGTACCTTGGGGCTCGTGCCGTGACTACCCCAAATCTATCTCCTATGGGCCAGGGGCTGGCGACTAGCACCAAAAGGCGTATTCCCTAAAATGGGAAGGCATTGCCTTTAAAACTATACAAACACACGGTCCGAGAACACAACAAGAATCAACTGTGAAGTAAACTGTTGTAGTAAAAGAGTGCTGAAAGTAAAAAGGGGTCGGAATACAAGTCCAACTGTAAAAGTAAAAGTACAACTGAAAAGTAAAAAACAGCTCCTGGATCGTCCACTAAGGATCCTACCTGAAGGGTAGGTACATATCGTCTCCATAGCACTCCATGCCAGCCCGTCTCCTCTGTATACCGCCTAGTCCTGGATCCCTAAAGTCTCAGCCTAGCTACTCATC
This sequence comes from Viscum album, assembly GCA_963277665.1. Classification (NCBI taxonomy): domain Eukaryota; kingdom Viridiplantae; phylum Streptophyta; class Magnoliopsida; order Santalales; family Viscaceae; genus Viscum; species Viscum album. The sequence continues at coordinate 1,755,375,684 of OY728120.1, read as the reverse complement.
GTCTGAAGGGTAGGTACACATTGTATCCACAACACTCCATGTCATCCCATCTCCTCTGTGTACCGCCTGGTCCTGGCTCCCTCAAGTCTCAGCCCAGATACTCATCATCTGCACAAGACACAATAAGGTGCGAGCGAAGCCTATGTAGGGGTGAGTATAATGATACTCAGTACGGACCCTGAAACCCTCGTAGGTCTCCTAGAGTTACAAAAATGCAAAACCACAAAGTAAGACATAATCTATACTTAGGTATATGCCCATACATATACCTAAGTTATCAAGATATACTCATCTCATACATGAGGGAAGAATACCACAAAGGTAACACCACAAAGGTATAAGTACCACCCAGGTAACACCACGAAGATAGAAGTGTCACACTGGTAACACCACGAAGGTATAAGTACCACACAGGCAACACTACGAAGGTAAAACTACCACACAGGTAACACCACGAAGGTGGAAGTACCAAACAGGTAACAACACGAAGCTAGAAGTACCACACAGGTAATGCCATGAAGATAGAAGTACCACACAGGTAACACCACGAAGGTAGAAGTACCACACAGGTAACCCCGAAAAGGTAAGTACCACAAAGGTAAAGACTTATCTCACACCAGGTATACCTTAAGTACAGAAGTATAAATGATTAGTTGAAGGCTAGATCATCTTATTCTATTAAGTAGCACTGCTACTGGACCACACATGATAGATAGGTAACTAACCATCGCTGACCCACATAGGATCTATAGGTAACTAACCCCATCTAACCCGCAGATGATCTATAGGTAACTAACCTCCGCTGACCCACACAGGATCTGACCCACACAGGATCGGTATACGTTGACCCACACAGGATTGTTGAGCGCTGACCCACACAGGATCGGTATGCGCTAACCCACACAAGATCGCTGAGTGCTGACCCACACAGGATTGGTATGCACTGACCCACACAAGATCGTTGAGCGGTGACCCACATGGTATTTGAAGATGACCCACATAGGATCTAAAGATTCTTGAAGTACAGCCATCCAATGGGTTCTCGCACTAAGCATGCTTGATTCTGGGAGGTTCTGTTCCTCAATACATAGATCAATACTTCAACTACCATGAATTCCTACGAATAATTATCCCCAAGGTCCGCCAAGTCATAAGGGACCCAACGTGTCAGGCGGTGTGTCAATCAGATGCCCGGTCTGTAAGTTATTAGCATTTTTGTTCCGAAGGCCTGGTTGAATTCGGGTTCGATCCAACCTGGCCATACTCCAACTTTATCCAAAACTCAAGTGGAGTATACCAAAAGTGTCGTCTTGATCCAAGGATTCTGGTGTTGTAGATGGTTTGTCAAACGGTCGACCATTTCTCAAGATACGACCAAAAAGGAGAAACTGGGTCCGGATGGCCTGGGTCGCGGTGGGCCCGACCCACGCTGGGCACGACCCGCATTCGGGTGGACCGCCATGGTGGGGTCCGCCCTAGCCGAATCCCGAGAGGGGAGGCGCCTCCCAGGTCACCCGAACAGGCCTTTGGCTGTTCAGTTTTGGCAAGTGGGTTCTGCTCGATGCATCATGGCCGGTTGGATCCCTAGCCGATCCTCCTCCCAGCGGCGTGACGGCATTGTTGTCCTCCGTGGCTGGCCGAGTTTCAGTCGCCCTTCGGTCTCCGCCGCGGCCAAGAGGCCGCGGTCTCATGCTCCGGCAGCGTGGACACATGCCGCCCCTTCTCCACGTGGCCAGCCAGCATGTCGGCTACCACCCTACTCCACTGCAGCCAACAGGCCATGGCCTCTTGCTCATCCGGCAGGCGGATGCACGTCGCCCTACCTCAATGCGGTCATTCGATGTGTCGGCCACCCTCCTCTTCTACAATTCACCACAACTCCATTTTAAGCCCGAAAAATATAACGACCACATATTTTTGATCCTTGAGTCGAGGGCTCCGCATCCATACGCCGTGCTTAAAAAACATTGTGTTTTCAGCGCTGTTAATTATTTGGCATTGAAGAACACGCGAAGAAAAAAAGAAAAGGGTCAAGGTATAAGTGCGGAACGATGGCCATGTTTGTTTGTCCATCGTCATTGTGAATCCAGAATACGAAGAATCAATAAATAAATTCAATCATATTTCAAATTAATACCCCTACCTTGACATTCGTTGGAGATTTCATGAGGAGGGAGATGAAGACATCGACGTTCATTGCTCCCGCACCATGCTCCCGATCCGAGCTCATGCATCATCCTCATCCTTGATCTGAAGGGTGTTCTTCGTTGGAGGATGTTATTCCACCAACCAAAAGCTCCCAAAAGCTCTCCCAAAGGCTCTCCCAAAATCTCCCCCAAAAGCTCCCCTTTGCCAACAATCCACCCAACTAAGAGGTGATGAGCCACTTAATTAATTAGTAGATCAATTAATTGTTGGCTCATTAACTTGGGTGAATTCCAAGGGTTCCCTCACATTAAAGGTGATTTCGGGTGGTCCCCACCACCAAGTATTCAAATAGGAGGTTTCAAAATAAATAAAATAAAAGTTAATTATTTTATTTTATTATTTTTTTAACCCTCCCACGAAAATCCAAAAAACTAACTTCTACCATCAACCTACTACTGTCAAGGTGAAGGTATCCTTAAGTAAATCTCGGCACTGCGAATTCAACGGTGCCCTCGTATTTTTAATCCGAGCACTGGTTCAAAAGTTAGAAAAAACACCGCTCACGCATTTATTGAACGTACCTGAAAAAAAGTTCGGAAAATTATTAACAGTCACCCACAACTCGCGTCAGTCGAGGTTAGGCTCTGCCTAAGGAGAATATGCCCCAAAAAACTCAATGGTACTCTCGAATTTCCAATCTGAGTTAGTGTTTAAAAGTTATGGATTTTACAATAAAATAATTTGTCACTTAATTATTTTATTTACGGCCAAAAACTTACTTTCACTGGTGTCCCGCGCCAGCCAAAGTCAGTATCTACCTAAATAAAGAATACCCTCAGGAGTTCAGCGGTTGTATTGGATTTTAAATCTGAGTTACTATTTTTGAGTTATAAGCATTTGAAAAATAAAATAATTTATTTTATTATTTTATTTACGATTATGTCATTTTTGGGTTTTCTCACAGGAGGTCCGCGCCGACCAAACTTAAGTCACACCTAGGGTAAACCCACCATATTAAACACAATAGTTCCCTCATATTTTTAAATCATTTAAGAGTTATTCCACTTTTTCAGGAAAACTGCTTACGCGCATTATTTAAAGTTTAACAAAACTTCGACAGACCATTCTGGGCACTCCGGGCCTCGGAATCACGCACCGTCAGATTTCACGGTCACAAAATAATTCCATATAATTAAAAAATATATACGGAAATTTAGGGATATTACATATTTGGATTCATGAGAATTTGTGAATTTGGGAGCCCTGGAGAAAGGTAAAATCCATAAGATTTTCTTTATGAGTGTTTCTATAGATAAATCGTCACTGAGGTACTTTCAACCATTTATAATTTTAGTAAATCTCATAAAAATGTTATTGATAGATTTATTAGGATGCATATAGAAATCTTCAAAATCTTTATGACACATATCAAATCTAGTTTTCTTTACTTTGTTCATACCTTCTTATGTAAATTATAATAATTTCTAGTTTTCATAAGAAAATTTTCATGTGGAAACGTGATTAAAACCATTATGATCAAGAACATGATGTAAGGAATTCATATCTTTTCTACTAAGTTCAAAATTCTTAACATATTTAGGAGTCCATTTTTCTTCATATTATTTAGTTATAACATACTCATGCATTTAAATTTTCTAAAATGGGTAACTAATATTTCTGAGAAAATTTGATAGTTGATTCTTCCAATAGTAATAATTAGTGTAATCAAAAATTGGAGTATGGGAATAATAATTATATTCCATAATAAATAGATTGATTAATATTTGAAAATAAAAATTTTGATTAAAAAAAACTAAAAACAAAGGGAAATTTTTTATAAAATAAACATCTCTTTAATACCAATTATTGGTTTGAGATATATGGAAATAGGTGGTGAATTTCCCTTTTAAAAATTAAAGCAGAAGTAAACAGATAATTAAAAATTAAAGTAATTTAGTGATAAATCGATTGAATGATAGTTGATTAATTCGATCAGAGTTATAAAGATAATATTAAAGTAATTTAAGTGTGTAAATGATCGAATTGAATTTATGTAAGTATGATAATCAATGATAAATATTGAAATTCAAAAAATTGAATAGAGTATAAACACAACTGATAAGTAGATTATTTAAAGATTGATGTGAGCCCTTACATCTCTACCCCTAAACTTGATAGGTTAATAATATTAATCCCTTGATCTAAATGGTTATCAAGAAACTTTTCCCTTACAATTGTGGTTTGTGAGAACCATATTAAGCTTCATCAGTAGCCAAGGAACACATACCTCACTTTTGGGGAGTGAGAACCCATTGGATAAAGTTGGTTGAGAAGAGAGAGGTTTTCTTTAGGAAAACCCATTATAAATCTGCTCACAAATCTCTGGGATGGATTATAATAATTTGTGTTGAGAGATTTAAGAGATAGGATGAAAGCCCTAATAGATTCATGAGTTAAAGTTGTCTCTTTGATAGTATTTTGAGAAATCTATCAATTCAGCATCAATTCAAACTTGAGATCATTGTTGGGAGTAAGTTAAATGTTGAAAGCCTCCATGATCCTCTATTTATAGCCTTCAAACCCCTTTATAAATCTTTTGGAAATCACCTGGAGTAATTAAGACTTTTAATATTATATTTAAGATAGGTTTGAACATCATTAAATGCATTCTAAGTTCTTCATAGGAGAAATGGCTTGCACCACACCCTAGTGACAAGATCTAGGCCATTTTGGACTCCAAAATGCCCAGCACCATGTCCTGGTGCACATATAGTTGGACATTTTGGACTAGAAACCTTATTTTCCAACACACCCTAGTCCATTGTGCCCTATAATGGGTCTATTATTCCCTTATACAGGTCCACCATGCCCTTGAACTATTTGTTTTCTCTAGTTTTGCATAAAACTTCAAATAAGGTCTCCTCAACTTACTTTTATGGCCTATTAAGGTTCTTCTAACTTGACTCCAAGTACTTGAAACATAAAATAAGATATGTACAATAATTCAACATGAATTCAAAATATATTTAAGATTCCATTAAAATTTATCAATTTTCATTCAATATAACCACTAAAACTCACTTAAATAAATTATTTAAAACAAAGGTGGGTGTTTTTTATCATGAAAACACCATGAGAGAGAGAGGTGAAAATGTAATAACACACCTACCTCATCCATAACTAAATACCCCTCATCCTACCCCTCATAGTGTGACCTCACTGGTCATGGAATGGAACAACCTTCATAGGTATAACCAAAATCCTCAAGGTCAGGCCTTCACAAAATGGCTTCCCCCTTCACGATATGGCCTTTTACCTTTACATAATATCCCTCACCCTTATGTAATGGAAACCTACCACAACCGTCCCCTTTACAGTTGTGTCCTTAATTCTCCATGTCGTGACACCAGCCTATGTAAAGGCTTCACAGCGCTACCCCAAGGGTCATGATGTGACAAGAATTTTCCATGAAAAATCACAAAGTCATGCATAAGGGTTCCCGAACCAAATATATAGGAGTTGCCATCATGGAATTAAACCCCTAGCCATGGTGTAACCTCCATACATAAGGGTATTTTCCTTATAAAAAACTCACACTAAATTCACCATTTTGTGACACCCACTGGTCATGGTGTGACCTTATTCCACCATGATATGGTGCCTCCCTAGCCATGGTGTGACCTGCTACCCTCCTAGACTTCACATCATAGTGCCCCTTTTGGGATATAATGTGACCTTAATTGGGCCTTCAACATGGCATGACATCCATCTATCATGGCATGAAAATACATCTATAATAAATATTTCAACAAGGGTTTCCTAATCCCTCCTACAAAACTAGAAATTCAAATTTTCTCTAAATTTCACAACTAATAACAATGCTGGTCATTACAGCAATAATTCAAAAATCAAGTAATAATTTATAAATCTATTATTTTTCATTCAAGTGGTGAAGAAAAGAGTTTCTACATCAAATTTTTAATGTAAATGAATATATCAATCTTATATGGATCCAAGAAAATAATGTGTATAGGTATCCCATTTATCTTATATTATAAGTGAAGTGGTTTTTAACAGAGTTTTTATAAACAATATGATATGTTACACATGATTTATAATTCATCAAATTCTATAACATGTTTGAGTAGAAGATAAGGATAAAAAATATCTAGGATAAAGGAGTTTATCTAGATGCTTATTAAAATATGAGGAATAGATATTCCACCATTATTAGTGGTATATTTTAAAGAATAGTATTCTTTTCAATAAAATTATCCTAACACATAGAATACCATATAAGATATGGTGATCAATAGTTATTTTTTAAATATTCATACTAAAAGGAAATAATATTTATTTCCTAAACAAAAATGAGTTTTTGAATATTATCATGATATTATGAAGAGAATATAGTGTCTAAGATGATAGTGGGAGTATCTTTATACTTTGAGAAGTTCGAAGGAAAAAAATAAAGGATTATACCAGTGAAAACTTGAAGTTAATGTCACTTAATGTATTAAAGAAGTTTTGTATGTGCTGTAAAAGTAATAATTTAATTTTTTTCACTAGTTGCCAAAATATTTTAAGAAAAATTTTGATGGATAATGAACTTAGAAATAGTTCTAAGTAGATAGAAAAAGTTATTAATATCATAACATTGTAATTTGTGAAGTTGATGAATCTGAATATGTATAAGTATTTTAACATTAATAATATGATTTCAAAGTCTCTCCATTATTAAAATTGTATTACTTCATAGATTATACTCACTAAATAGTTTAGTGGTGATGTAGTGGGAATTACATAGAGATGTAATGTGTTGACAAGACCCCTAAAAGAATAGAAAATATAAGGATAATCTGGTAGTATATTATATATGATATGTTATACAAGTTCTTGTGTATGGTTTTATTAAGTATTATTAAAGATATTTAAGAATATAAATCATATCATGGTTATATAAAAGGTAAGATCCACTATAATTCTTTCATGTTAGCAACATAATGTATATATTGATATACATTTCATGAAGTATAATGATAATTAACCTCTCAATGTATAACTTTTAGCTATCCCTAACCAATATTTGTCTTGGTGTATTATAGGTTATGATGAAATGTTAAGGTTAGCATGACTATGATTCTTGTATTGAGATAAAGAATATTCCCATAGGGAATAAAATAAGTTTTGTACACTGGATGGCCCATAAAGTATACCACATAGAGATTCATACATTATGTATTTGGTATAATAGGAGTGCATGGTTCAAATTTCGAGTCTCCACTACTTGATGTTGGCAAGATACCTACAATGATGACCTTCATACTTTAATACCTTTCTTACTCAAGCCTTGAGGCTTAGCTAATTAGGGATGGTTGGGTATGTTGTTGATCATGTTTTTAGTTGGAGTTTAACTAAGAGAGGATTTTTCTTCTCGCATGATGAGTATGAAATATCATACCTCGATTGAGATAAACTGAGGAAGTGTACCATCATACATATATGGTATATATAATGTTCTTATCTATTCTAATGAGGGGTATGTGATGTGATCATATATAAAGGTTAATGACATGTGATGTATTCATCCTCATGGTCAGTCTATATTAGGATAATAGAGAACTTGTGATTTGACTGTACAGGATTAACATACTCTATGTCCCATGATCATTCTATCTCTTAGACAAAGGGATCATATGAAAATTCACTCTTGTATATGATGAAACTGGTGGACACATATATAGAGATACATGTGTTCAATAGAGATCACTCTAGACACCTTTGTAGCTTGAGTAGCATTGATTCTTTGTTATAGGACTCCCTTTTCTTACATTTACGGATCTAGTAATTTATATTTGTTTTCAACACTAAAAAGGCCTATGGGGTCTCACTTTATGGTTGACTAAATGGGGATTAAGTTTGAATTAGAGAGCTTCTCTAAAAATGCTTTAGAGTTAATCCAAAATGAGTTTTTAATGGATGTGATGTGATATAATGTGAGATTAATGATAGATTTTTCAAAAGTGTTTTGGAAGATATTCAAAAGTAGTTTTTGATATGGTTTCATAAGTTAGTGTATATGATACAATATAAGGTGAAATAGAACAAAACCTGTGAGGCTTTAGTGAAAGTGATAGATTGAAGAATATATGCCTTAAACCCTCATATATATGATATATATGGGCCAAATCATATTTTATAATTAGTGTAATTCACATGGTACACCATTTATAAAAACTAGGTATTTCATAATATATTACTGGCCATATTTTAAGGTATGGAATTCAATACAATTCCATTATATTCAATTGGTTTTGGAGGTTGAACATTAAGTGTTAATGTTTGAGTGATCTTCCATGAGGGATATCATTCCATCAAATGGCCCAAAGGCCTTCATTTTTTATTGATTTTTTATAATAAATCTTTCAAGGGGTGAGGTGGAACCCTTACAAGGCCCGTAGGTGTAAGTATTTCATGGCCCATAGGCCTTAGAGGAATTCATTGCCCGTAGGCTTCAAACATTACATACAACCCAGACTAACTACTTGGAACTTCTCCTTCCCCAACATCTTCATCGTGATATCAACTCTCCACCTTTGCATGGTTGTTCGGCTGGGCTTTCTCGTGCATGCAGAGGCTACTACAGTGCCAAACAGTTCCTGTTACAGTTCCCACTACAGTACCTGCTACAGTACTACTACATCACTGCTACAATAACCCAGAAATTATGCCTTCTCCTGGATTTGATCCCAGGTCACCTAGATGCACTTAAGGGGTCCTCACCAACCGAGCTGAGGATCATGTGTTAGGGATATCATTAAGTGATTCATATCATAATATTAAATTCATGAGAGATGAATTCATGTGATTAATGTATGAACTGGTCAAGGAATTCACTCATGCATTATAACATATGAGTAAATGTGAGTTCACTTGAGGAGTGTCCTTAAGGGTTTTATAAAGAGCCTACTATCATGAAATGGTAGTATGATTAATTCTTCATTCTTGGCCAAAGTTATCCTTCTAAAATATCTCTTCATACTTCATCTTTTATGTAGAGAGGTACTAGTATATATTAGATGAATAGATGATCATATTTATGCAATGAGTTATTTTTTTCAACTCATAAATGCCTCTAGATAATTGATTTCATTCGGCCACCTCTATTGTAATCTTCATCAAGAATGGATAAATATTACCGCTACTAAAAACTATAGTGTAAGATACACATTTACTAGTTCTTAATTTTCAATACACATGGTTTCATATTTCTATCACAGTGATATTAGAATGGGTTTATTTATTTTCTTTTGTCGTGTCTAACAAGTATTATTAGATCCCTCAAAACTCAATAGTGGAATTAGAGCCTTACCATGCCTTTTTATTCATTAAATAATGCTAATAAATGAAGTTTTTACAGTCATATTACATATTATATTCCAATAATAAAATATTATATAGAAATTTTTTTCAATTCATTGAGTTGCGGCTTGTGAAATGGGATATCGTAAGCAGTGACTCGGTAATATAATATAGAAATTTGTTTCATCAAGAATGGTTTGTTGTAGCGTATGACTCCCATATATCATATTTGATGAAAATATTATATATAAATTTATTTCTATATAAAATATTATATAGAAATTTATTTCTATATAAAATATTATATAGAAATTTGTTTCATCAAGCATGGTTTGTTGAAGAATACGACTCCCATATATCGTATTTGATGATTGTACTTTCATATCATAAAATATTATATGATATATAAGATTCAACATTTACATGTCATATCATAGGATACGATAGGGTTACCAGTCATAAAATATGATTGATGGTGCTTAATCCATTCAAGCACCTCAGCCTATCAGTTATATTCTATGATATAGGTTGAATCATTAAATATGATTGGTAAAGGAAAAAAATATTTAAATTCAATTGTGAATTGAATTATATTATTTATATTTTTTTTATAAATAATAATAAAAGGTATTTTGGGGATATTTATTAATTTATAAGGTGTTTATAAATTAATTAATTATAAATAGTGTATAATTAATTAATTAAATGTTTATGATACATTTATTAATAAATATTTGACAATATTAAATATTAATATTAAAATACCTTCTACCAAATTGTATAGCATGCCTTGTAACTTAAAAATAGGATGTTTATTTAGAAATATTAATGGTAATTTATAAAGTATTTATAAATTAAAAAAATAGGGAAATATAAATTGTTTTTATTTTAAAATTATGAATTGTTAATAATACTTGATTTGAATTATTCCAATTAAGGGCCACATTTGGGATATTATTTAAAAAATATAAAAATGAGTTTTAATGATTTATTTGATCAAGGTTTAAATAATGTTAATTATGTGATATTTAGATTATATAAATAGTTTACATAATAGAAATTGAAATATAAAATGCTTATATTTCATGAAATGTAATATATTTAAAGTAAAATGTCATATAATGAATAATATGAAGGATTTTATATTATGAAATGAATATAAAGGTTTTATATTCAATATTATAGAATATTTTTAATGTATAGATAAATTATAAAGTGTTTATAATTAGCTAGTATTTGTTAATTGTTCATAAATGTTTATCTCATATTTAAATTTGTGAATTTTTCATTTATTTAAAATTTATTAACTTGTTTATTATTCATGGATATAAATTTTTTATATTTTGAATATGTGTATTCTTTAGTTTAGATTATTGATATGCTTCTAAATATTATCATACACACATCTAAGTGGTTACATGCTAGGTATGATAATTGATTTAGTTTTCATCTACCTTGACTTAAGTTTGTAGTAAAATTTATTATCTTGAATTTATTTATTGAATATAATTTATGAATATCAGGTATTAGAGTTATGATGAATTGAAATCTCTCTTGAGTAAAGTATCCCTGGGTAGAGGGACTTTGGGTCAGACTTCTCACTGTCCTGGAGGCTTATGACTTATTCTAAAAAGGTTGGGGTTAGATTTATATGGATCTAAGATTAATCCTGAGGGGATTACTAATTTCATACAATTATAAACCTTTACATTAAAGGTTATTGTACCTTATACATATTATGAATTTGGATATGTGTAAACATATTTGACTTATGGGTGAATAACAAAAACCATGGGTTGTGTAAAGAGTTAAACATCAATATGGTTTGAACATATTGATTTTGTGGGTGAAATAGGATTCTAAAATAAATCATTGGAAGCATGCATACATCAAGGTAATAACATGAAATAAAATTATGAGATTAAAACACCATAAAAATACTAAGCTTTATATTTCTTATAAAGAAAACACATTTCAAAACTTCAATCATTAAACTAGGTAGGTTTTTTCATAGTAGAGTGTTCATGGATTATATTTTGTAAGGTGTGGTGGAAATGGATAACCTTATGAGTTAATAAACTAAATAACGCTATGAGATTTAGGTTAAACTTATCTAAGAAACCCTAAGATTTAATAGACCAAAGTAATAGATTTGGGTTTATCCATATGTTAGATTGGATAAAGATTTATCCACTCAAATATCTAAGATTTATATGTGATATGATTGGGTTGATGGTGTTTAATCCTCTACTCATCGAACATGTGAGAGAGTCTTAGCTACAAGACATCAACTGTGAGGTCTTTCATGATCAGATGTACACAGGGGATTCTCCATATGGATATAATGAAGGTGGGAATTATGTCATCCTTTTCCAGGGACAGACGGTGGTCCCAGTCATGATATGGGATAAGGTGATGCGAGAGTTCCACACTTCTCCCCTAGCTATACATCTCGGTGTTGGGAAGATGTACAGAGACCTTTAGTGATAGTTTTGGTGGTCTGGAATGAGATAGAGTGTTGTCAAGTTAATCTCTCACTGCCTCACTTGTCAGTAAGTAAAGGATGAGTAATAGGTTTTGATAGGTTTGTTGTAGCTACTTGAGATCCCAGAGTGGAATTGGGATGTCATATCCATGGAATTTATGACAAGGATTCTATAGATGGTGAAGGTCTATAGAGCCATCTGGGTGATAGTTGACCAACTCATAAATTCGGAACACTTCCTTGTTATCATGGAGTAGAGTTAGGTGGAGATTTTGGGGCATTTTTACATATGGGATATTGTTCACCTCCATTGGGTGCCCTTGATGACTGTCTTCGATTGTGATATGTAGTTCATGTCATGATTGTAGAGAGTCCTACAGGAGTAATTCAGGACCTAGATGAGGATGAGTACATCTTTTCACCCTCAGACCGATGGGAAAATTGAGCACACTATCCATGTGTTTGAGGATATATTGAGGGATTGTGTGTTGGATTTCAGTCAAAGATGAGAGGATAAATTTCCCTGAGTATATTTTTTATACAACAATATATATCACTCTACTATTGGTATATAACCTTTTAAGGACTTGTATGTGAGAACCTTTAGGTCACCCTTGTGCTGGATAGAGATTGGCGAGACATCCACAGATGTTGTAGGTGGTGACAAAGAAGGTCTAGGTCATCTGTAAGTGGATAAGGATAGCTCAGAGTAGGCATAAATCTTATGCATATTTCCATCATAGGCCATTGGAGTTCAAGTAGGGAGCCCACATTTTCCTAAGAGTCTCCCCACAAAAATGATTATAGAGATTCAGTTAGGTAGGCATGTTATCCCTAAGGTTCATCGGGTCGTTCAAGATCTTGAAGAGGGTTGGTGAGGTTTCTTACCACCCTACCCCCCCCCCCATAGTTGAAGTGGGTGCATGACATCTTTCATGAATCATAGTTGATAAGATACATACATGACCCCACACACATCATCGACTATGGTGAACTGAACATCAAGGATGGATCCATGTTTGTGGATCACCCGATGACGATTGAGGATCAACAAGAGAGTGCCCTTCATGGATGGAACATCACCTTGGTTTGTGAGTTGTGGTTGCACAGGAATGTGCAAGAGATCTCCTAGGAGTGGGAGATCTAGATAAAATCTTAGTATCCTGAGTTGTTTATTTAGTTTTTATTTTCGAGGATGAAAATATTGAAATATGTAATGATGTAGAGACCCAGGTTTTTCCTTGTTAGACTTTGAAATATTTCTACAGATATTTCCAGAGCTAGGCACTGAGACGGTGTGTGATTCCAAGGACCTATGTGCTTAGAATTAATTTTATTGAAATATTAAATATATTTTATATCACACACATGAATTTTATTAAATAAAATGGGTTAAATCTTAAACGGAATCTCAAATCATAAATCTGAGACCATGGTTGAGTCTGGAACATGATTTTTACCCTAGGTGCGACCTAAAATAGGTCAGTGCAGGGCGTTTAGATATTTTGACCATTGGTGGGTGAATTTTAAGTTTAATTAATTAATTAATTTAATTTTTTAATTTAAGATGACATAAGAATATTTTCTATAAATTTCCCATTATGGTGATTTTCCAAGGGTTAGCCTCATAACCCTAGAATCATCGAGAAATGTTCTTCCACTCCTTTCATTGGAGAATCGCATCCAATGATGAAGAATCTCTAGATCGGGGAATATAAAAATGTAGTGAATGCAATGACTTCCTTAAATCATTGGAGAGTGAGTTCTTCGATGAAGAACAATCCAATATCCATGTAGGAATCATAAAACTATGTATTATTCCCTTTTTTATTAAATTTATTGAGCAGGATCATCCCTTTTATGATCTAACTAATTGTGGCCTTTGCATGTTCCTGTGTACCGGTTTAATTAACTATTTCTCAGTTTTCTAACCCCAGATATCCTTGCTCTTGATTATTGTCCTAGAACACTTGGTGATGATCAATAAAATTTGTTTTTGTTCCTTCCTCCCATAATTTCTTCGTGTTCTTCACCGGTTGGACTCCACAGCCCCGGTTCAAAATTTTCAGGAAGTACCAAGCCCAATTGAACCCCTGAAATCATGAAGAATTCACATGTGAGGGATGGATCAAAGAATCAGAGATAGATCTGGATCATTTTAATGTTTCAAGTGATCAATTTGTTGATTCTAAATCTGAATAAAATATGGCAGGTGGTAGAGTTTCATTTAGTGCATACAACGAAACCCCACAGAATGAAAGAATCATATTTCCTTGAAATAATGACCAAAAATGATGATTCATGGCTAGATCCACCATTTTGGGGAAGTAACATGGCCATAATCAAATCAGAAAGGCTAGATATGAAGCGTAGAGTTCGAATCTTAGAAACTATGGAAAATACAACTACACACCATGTACCATGATGAACACACACTGTGTAGACCCTATATTGTAGCAGTAAGGGTTTTGGGAATTTATAAGTATCACATGATATGTGGGACCCCCACACACCATGTGGTCTCATGCTAGAAAACTCATCATGTACACCGGGAGTACACGGGCATGGTCATGGCCAGTCACTCTATGTCCCAAAGTACACAAACATGATATGGATACATAGACATGGCCAAGCACACATGTAGGGCCCTGAGTGGAATAGTCACACCATGTATGTCACGAACCAACCCAGGTCAAACTCAAATCAGGAACCTGAGTCATCCCGCAACAAGGCCTGAGAGGTGTTCCCAATCCTCCAGTACTAGTGATAAGTTTCAAGGGTATCAACAAGAACCAAAAGGAATGGTTTTTCCCAAAAATAAAATAAATTGAAGCGGTGGAAAGAATCAGAGCAGACTAACAGATAAATAAATAGAACAAATGAATAATATCTATACATTTAATGAGAATACAATGAATGATGAACAAAAAAACAAATTGAACCAGATGAACACTAAGTATCCATGTGACTTAGAGATCCACTCTCTGAATCCAAGACCCAACATCGCCCACAGTAATCAAAACCAAGATGGAACCTATAGAAAAGACTAAAAAAAGAATAATCTACAGGAGTGAGTTTTAAAACTCATTAGGTGTGGCCGAACAAATCTATTCCAAATTAATTCCCTTTAAATAAAAGAATAATAAATTCTATGATTGAAATACAATATATAAAAAATAGGTTTTCATGCATTTTCTCTTTAAAACAAATCACAGTCCATTGATATTTTTCATTTAAAACCATATTATTTTCCAAGAAGGAGACATTAGAATTTTGGATAAGAAGGATGGTGTTTTTTACTTAATAATGATGGTGAACCGTGAAATAGAGCAAAAGTAATGATCACATAACAAGGGAAATGGAATATAGCACGTATGTGTAACCAACCAAACAAGGCATCTCAATCATTCATTGTAGAAAACTAAGTTCCAAAATACATGGGAGAACCTAGGATATCAATGGTTAATATAGAACATACTAACACCTGACTCGTCCCATAGGCATGCCTCGCCTGATGAGATCAATTCATCCACACGCTTGGTCTTACCCTACTTGGCCTAACTAAGGGGCACAATCCCAAAGCAGAGTAAGGTCCATACTAATGGGCCACTAGATAGAGAACAATCTCAAGCTAGTGTAGCAACCGTTCACTGAAAATTCACTAACTATGTTGGGTTCCCATGTTAAGACCAAAGTGGGGTTGATCCAACCAATTCCAATCAAGCAACCAGTCGCATGCACATACATCACACACAGTAACACACACAAGAGTCGCCCCCCGAGTCACCCCACGGAACAATACCTTGCCTTTTAACCATTTGATCACAAGGGAGTACCACAAAAAGGACCTACTATACCTTTTAGCAAGACCAAGTCAAGGGGATCATCCAAATAGAGTTTTCAAGAGAACCAATTTTATAAAAAAAAAATCAAATGGGCCTCATGCATTTTTCAAGAAACCACCCACTTCCAAAAAGAATCAAACACATCATTTTAAAATCCAAAAACAATTAGAAACCCATTTAAGAATACCAAATCATAATTTTAGAAGCCAAATACATTTATAAAGTCAAAACCACACTTTAGGAACCATGAATCATTTATAAAATCCAAATGGGCATTTCAACAAACACTTGGTAGGCATAGATTAAGAAAAAAATTCTATATCCTTCAAAAAAAGAAGGAAATAAATTCATTTCCTATCAAAAAATTATTCTAAAAATTATAAATCACTAATTAATATCCAAGGAAGGTGAAAAAATAAATAAATAAATTATTCTTGAATTTAAAGGATATGTGCAAAGAGAAACCCACCTCAAACCACAAGCGCTTCAACAACGCCAACCCAAAACAACTCCACTAGGGTTCCAAGAAGAATGAACATCCACAAGGAACCCTAAGAATAAAAAACCCTCAATTTAAACACAACAAAACATGAATATTAGATCCAAAAGACCAAGGAAGAAGAAGAACTCAAGAGAAAATGGAAGGAGGAAGAGGAAGAAGAGATAAGGAAATTACCTTGAATATTTAGACACAAAACTTGAATAAATCACCATAGAATCACCATGGAAGGAGGTGGGATGAATAAGGAAGTGGGGAGGATCCTTATAAGGTCATAAAAATCAGATGGGGGGGAATAGGGTGTTTGGTGGTTAAAATTTGAAGAGGGTAGAAAGGTAAATTCACATTTTTAAGACAATGGGGAACTATGCATGGTTAGGCTGCATGGTTTCCCTAACCATGAACCAACCATGAACCCCTTACTAGACACAATAATCACCCACATGGTCTGGCTACACGGTTTGGTAAACCGTGCGCCAACCGTGCAACATGGATCTGTCAAAAATTGTAAAACCATGCACATGCCTTTCACATGGTTTTCCTAACTATGCTTAAGTCATGCGCCCTCAACCAGAGACACCTAAGGACCAGCACAGTTTCTCCTATAAGCCACAAGGTTTGATCCAAACTATGTGAAAGCCATGAAACTTAAATCATGTAATTTCAAAATGAACTGGAATAGAGACCCAGCATCAGGAGGTTGAATAGTTACCCTTTAACTATACACATAAACTGTTCAATAGAGGAAAAACAACCTGAAACTCAATATTTAAATTTAGAACACTCGAAACTTGAGAGAGAAACCAAGAACAAAATGATATACCAAAATAACAAAATAAAACAAAAATTAGGGTGTTAAAATTTTCCCCATCGTAATGCTTTATTCCCCTGAAAAGATACAACATCTCTAGTTGATTGATCAAAGAGAAAGGTTCCCATACTCGCATGGTCTGATTCCTCAAATCAAAAGCATCTTAACCGCCACCAAGAATAAAAAATGTACATATACATGAAATAAACCAACTAACCAAAACCACTTCTTAAAAATGATATAAAATTCAAACCATAAACCACACAACCTTATTACAAAAAAAACCTATTGGGTGTACTCCTCAAAAGCCCAATGTTCACCCAGATGGAAAAGACTCAAAATTAGACAAATCCAAGTGAGATAACCTATCATTAATCCAACACTATAGTCCAAATTGGATTACCAATATGGGAGGCCAAAATATACTCCCCACCATTTTAGAATTCTAGCTGGGTTCCCAACCATTTCCACCTTCCAAAAATCGAAACTCTAAACCAGAATGACCACACATAGCCCCAGAAAGAACCAAACGGACACAACAATCCTCGAGACTTTCTTAACTCCAAAAAGGAACTTTCACTAAAACTAGGATTCATAAGATACATTCACATTAACCTTTTTCACTCGAAATGAGAAACAACAAGAATAGGATACTCAATAGAATGAACCTCCACCCAAGATGGAATAATCTATAATTTCCAAAAGACATGCTTTCATTAAAATAGAGTTTCTCTAGAATATTATAGTCCCCTTAATTGATACAAGGAAATAAAAACACTAAAAAACATAACCTATACAAAGGAAGGAAAATTAAAATGGAAAGGTCCTTCAAACTGAATCCAGACCAGCATCTACTCCTGGAAATAGGTTGGGGTGTCTTATGAAAGAGTGGACCTAACTCCATGTCACTTCTTGGAAACACCCTGATAGAACCATTTTAAATGACCCAGGTGTCCAAATGTATGGAATGTATTTGAAGAACTTGAACACAATGACTTATTATGACCCGACTTTCCACAATGATGACACACTAGGGTCTTGTGCATAGAAGAAGTTGATGAAAGGTTGGGAGGCCTCTTAACTCTATGACCATTGTCACTGGATTTAGGACTCTTTCTGATCTCCTCACTGGGATTCCCTTTACCGCTTCTAGGGACTAAAGAAGGATTTTCCACCTCGAACATCCCTTCCAACATGGCTTCAACATGAATAGTTTTCCTCACCATGTCAGCAAAGGAGGTTAGACCAAATTCTGACACCTTCAACTATAGATTATGACGAAGCCCTTTTTCAAAATATCGAGCCTTTAAGGAATCATCCTCATAACACTCTATAAGATAAGGAACTAAATCCTCAATATGAAGAATAAAATGCAACACCAATCCATCACATTCTTGAAGGCATCACATCTCCATATCCTTCCTCACCTTCAAAACTTCGAAGAAATACTGTCGAACGAACAAATCCTTGAATAATTCTTAGGTAAGTTCTTCTCAAGGATTAGTTCTAAAAACTGACTTACACCACTTCTAACCCATACCATCAATTATAAAGGTAAAAAAACTAACCTTTAGAGACTTGAGAAACTCTAGGAAACTAAAGATATTTCCAATTATATGCATCCACTACTTCACCTCAAAAGGATTCTATTGACTGTGAAAGAGAGGAGGGTTCGTCTTTTGAAACTCAAGAAGTAATTCTTTAGGTTGATCAACTGGAGGTTCCACTAATGGTGAACCGCACATATCAACACCATGAATATTCATCGAACCTTTGGTGGGGGCATACATTAAACAACAATAAAACCAAGAAATCAATCAAAAACAATTCACTAATAAGAACCCAAACTAGAAGCACTGCTTAAAAAGCATTCAAAAATCACATGAAAACACACTACACAACCATCAATTCTCAAAACATAATGATTTTTCTCTTAAAAAATTTTTTAAAAGAAAACAAACTTGGTGGGTTTCACACTCACCAATTTTATTCCATGGAACCTCACACACATATATTTCCATTCTAATTTGGGCTCTCATCTACCCATGCCATCACCCATCCACTCATTCCATTACTCATCCAATTCATCACACACATCCATGAATGTGAGCACTCATAATAATACTAAAGGTCAAAATAATACTTTTCTATTTTCAAAACAAACATTCAACTTAAATTTTAAATTCTCAATCTACTCCCCATTTCAAATTTCACCAAATTTTCAAAACTTTCCCCAAAACTTTTTCCCAAAACCATTCCACTTAAAAATTAATTTTTGTTTCCAAAACAACCAATTTCGATAAACCCCCAGGCTTTGATTATAAAAATCCAATTTAGATAAACCCAACCCCTTTTTTATCCCAAAGTCATCTTATTAAAACCCATTTTCTAAGACTTTATTTGAAACAATTTTGAAAACTAATTTTTCATATTCCAATTTGCAAAACATTTCTTCTTGAAATAGGGTTTTCAAAATACAAAACAATTGTCATGAACCACCATGGGTACCCTGGTAACCCGATAACGGATTTGGTCCTTACATAGCCTAAAGGGAATTCATGATCCCCATGGTATGGCGACTAGCACCTAGCATCCTATAAAATGAAAGTGGGAACAATTTTTCCACAAACATTAAGGAAGTGAAAGAAACAAGACAATATTCATACAAAAGAAGCTCCACTGGGAGTAGTGTACTAGAAATCAAACAAGCATAAATAATCCCAAGTACCATATGAAAGTACTAGAAACACAGAAAGATAAATTGTTTGAGTCCCAACTTAGATGTAACTCACCAAATCCATGGGTAAATAGATAGAACTACCTCCAAGAGATGCTTTACCCATGCTCGAACCTAGAAGGAGATAATCTACAAACACCCAAAGGCACAAGTAGGGTGTGAAATAAAATTCCAATATGGTCTCACCAAGGATTCCATAATAGATTCCAATATCAAATTAACCAAATAATTGCTTCCAAGTTTTACAATAAATAGGTTTTTCATATAAAGATCATATTTCAACAAATCATGCTTTACATTTAAAATGATGGAAATACTTTTAAAAAAAGATTCACATTTCAATTGATGGAAATACTTTCACAAATGGTGCTTTACACAAATAGTTCTTTTCACAAATGGATTGAATAAACACTTTTATATAAAATAGTTTATATAAATTCACAAGGCATGCAAAACAGTTTATAACAATGGCATGTATTCATTTGAAATACAAACAAGCAAGCAACATGGACTTATGCCCAAGAAGGTATGATAGTTCTAGGATATAGGGACCCCACACTCAAGGTTACGATAGTGTGTACATAATTCCCTTGAACTCGGGTCAAAGAGGATTCGTCACCATCACCTAAGGGATGTGATGTGTTGATATTAGGTTTTAGAACATTGTAAATCGTAAAGTATCATACAGATAACTCACTAACTACCTAAGGCTTTGAATAGTAACTGAAAGTGGACAATAAATTTCTTGTGAAAAAATACATTGTTCATAATTTTAATTTGATATTTTGTTATATGATTCATCACTTTATTTGGAACATTTTATATTTTAGGTCTGATGGATGAATCCCAAGGGAAGATGGATATTTTTTCGCCTGAATGTAGAGCTTTTCTGGAGAAAGTATAATGGGTCAAAGGCCCATCAAACAAAAGTGAGGCCCCCAAACCAAGACTAATGAAGCTAAAAATTTTACAGTAGAAATATAAAAATATGAGGACAATTTTATTCAACTGTGGACAGAGATAATTCTGAAGTTTTCATGATGATAAATGGATCTGAAGTTGAGATTTAAATTGTGGGACCGATATTAATGTACATAAAGTTGTCCCACCATTTACACCATAACTTCCAAAAGGCTACCCCAAATTTTCTGAAATTTTTAAAACTAATATAAGAAATATTTAAGATCATATTAATATTCTAAAACTCCTCCGGATTCGGCCTCCATCAATTAAAAATTCACACGTCAAAATGGTGGACGAATCTGGATGAATTTCTGGGTCAACTTCGAAACGTCAAATTCCCTTGATTTTATCACTCTCCTTTTAACGCTCCCAATTAATGGAGATTTAATTTATTATTGGGGTGTATCTAAGTCTCCAAATATGGCTATATAAGGAGCTTATGCTGAAGGTAATGGGGATCGAATATTTTTGTTTAGAATGGAAGTTTTTATTTTCTTTCAATTGTATTGTCATGCTTTCATTTTGTAATTGCTTGTCAATTTCTCCCAAGTAAGTTTTTTTTCACCTTCATTTAATTAATAAAATATCATCATATTCTTCTTCTTATTAATTTATTATTTCTTTTTCCATATCATGTTGATATCGTTTCCTTAGGGAGTGAGTTTATTCACATTATCTTTTGTGAAACTCTTCACACAACGGTGGAGTGATTGTTTTTTCTTCTTCTTCTCCAATTCTACCATCATAAGTCTATTACCAGCTTTAATTGATAGAATAGCATCAATGGAGGGATAATCCGATAATGAGTTGATCCAAGGGAGTAGTAAGGGGTTAATTGGATGTTATTTCTTAATTTAATAATTCTTAATCAATTCTATTTTTGAGATTTTAATTCAATGATTTACGTTATCCTTTAAACTCACCAATTTTAAGGATACACATCCCGAGTGCTAAAACGATCCTATACCTTGGAGTGCTCAACAATATTATCCTCCAATTGTATAGGTGATTAGCCTTAGTATAGTTAAAACTCAAAATTGATGAGTGATTTGGGATAGTTGTATTTCGTTAAAGGAAACACTTGAATTTAAGACATTGAAATAATTTAAAAATAAATTCATCCAATACACCTCATGCGATAACCAAGGATCAACTCATGATTTTAAATTGAATTCACTTAAGTATTTAATATATCAAATAATCCAATCAATTCAAACCAAATTTGGCCACTTCATAGCCAAATCAACACCATCAAATCACCTTCTTAGAATGCATGTTTCTTAGGTTTCTTCTTAGGTCTTTGAGGATCGATAACCCAAGCCATACTATAATGACCACTTACACCATACAAATTGGGTAAATTTGGGCGCAACCAAATTTTGGTGCTATTTCCAGGGACCCAAGTAAGTAATCTTAGACACTATCATTCTTTTCTCACCCCAATTTCTCTTTTCTCATCTCTGTTTCTCTTCTCTTTTCCCCTTTCTTTTTTTTGATTTCTGAAAATCACAATTCCAAATTTCCAAATAAATCCAATGGAGTGTAATCAACAATATCCCTTCACAAATTAAGGATTGAATCAATTAGAAAATCCACATTGGGAATAACCAATATTTTTTAATTACTTTGATAAACCTTTGAATGAATACCCCACACCCGATAACATGAACGATATTTGTAATGATGAATGTTTAAAAATCAATTTCCAAACCTATCAAGAATGATTGAAAAGATGAATAATGAGGAATTCCATGATGTAAAAACATCTATCAACCCTAATCCTGAAAAAATTCTTAAACAATTGTGTGAAAAAATGGTTAAAATGAATTCAGAAGTTTCATCACTGAGATTAGAAATAAAAAGCATTAAGACTTCTGAGGAACCCATTCCCACTCAGTATGTCCTTTCCTCATCACCGATCGAAGAATATTTTATCCCAGAAACCACTCATGAATTTAAAAAATAACTAACATTTGGATATGGTATAACTAAAGAATATGAATTAAATGTTAAAGGGTCTTTAAATCAGGAGGAAATTAATTTCTTGGATTCACAAGGGGAAAATTTGTCTTTATGGATTGAGTGTTCGGAATATTGCTCCAATAAAAAAATTTTAGAATCATTGATCATTGAACCATTGGGATATATAATGAATATTGAGTCTATACCCACTCATGAAATTCAAATGGAAAATTTTGGGGATGAATTATCTTTTCAAAAGGAACCAATTCTTTCAAATGTTTTTGAAGAAGAAACAATTTTTTATTCAAATTTTCATTCTTCTTTAGGAAAATTCAATCAAACTGAACTCGATGTTTTGATACTTCCTTACCAACTCAAGAATCCCTCCATTTATGATAACCTAGACCATTCAATTATCATCTATTTTCATCAAGAATGCCAAAAAGGTGGAATCACCCTTGAAATCATAGGAAGGACTCTAGATGAAACTCAATCAACCATTACCAAAATTCCTTGGACTTTTACACTCATTTTTGAGCAAGGTATTTCACATGGCATAGATTATAAAAAAATAATTAATCTCAATCTTATTGAAGTGGAGAAAAATGGGTTCCTAAAAATTTTTAAAGTTGGAATTGGATAAGTTGGTGGGTTCAAGTCGAGCTAACGACATTAAAAAAAGCACTGCATGGGAGGAAACCCATGGTTTTCATGTTTCCAATCATTTTGAATCATTTTCTTTTTCATATAATAAATTACCATAGACTGTTGACCTGTTCTTATTTTATGAGTAAGGATGGGTATGAAAGGGGAGCGCCATATTCATCTATGTCACGTGGTGTGATCCCTGAGTAATACCTTACCCAGAAATTTAAAAGAAGACAATGTATCATTAGTTTATTTTATTTTATTTTATGTTTTTGTAGGTGTTTAAAAAAATATATTGTTGACATTTTCTTCTTTTATGAGTAAGTATGGGTATGAAAGGGGAGGACCGTATTCATCTATGTTACGTAGTGTGATCCCTGAGTAATACCTTACCCAGAAAATATAAAGAAGACAATGTATCATCAGTTTGATTTTTAAAATTAAAAAAAATAAAAAAATAAGGAAAACCATAAAAATTTTGATACTTGGTTTTAAATAAATTGTTGTGTTGTTTTTTTTTTGTCTGGTTTGTTCTTCTTTTTATGGTTCAGGGACTATTTTGGGTGATACATATTCGGTCAAAGAGGTTCTTACATCCCCCAAGAGATCAAAGGAGTAATCTGGAGCATCATAAACATCAACTTCAAAAACCAGGTGAATTTGTTCCATGTTTAGAATTTTAAATTTCCTCTTTGAACTCCTCTCCTACCCCCCCCCCCTCCTTCCAACTTTTCTTTTTTTTTAAACACTGGGGACAGTGTTATTCTATGTTGGGTGGGAGATGAAATAAAAATTTTGATCTTGTGTGCAAACAAAATGTGTGGAAAGAAAAATTTCATTAACTTTGAACATGATAACACACATTTCAAACTCTGAAATTGGATATCAAAAATTTTGGATGCCTTGATTCTGATTTTAATGCAAGTTTAAGTTCATGAGCATAGTTTTTGGAAAGTGCGGTTGTCCGGTGTAATTTTTCAAAGTTTACATTTTCATCCTCTTAATAAAAATTCCACAATGCACGTCTATTAGATCGTGGGTGTAAATTTGAGTTCTTGGGTCCCTTTCATTATAGAATGGGGTTCTGGGGTCACTTTTAGTTTAATTTGAGTATCCAAAAAAAAACAAAAAAACAAAAAAATTGAAAAAAAAATTATGAACACATAGAGCAATATTTTGTCCAAATGCGTGGCGTCCGGCACTTGGGGATCGTGACTCCATAGTTGTCTTGCCCAGAGTTAGGTTTTATATCTTTATTGTAGAGCATGTAATTGAAAATATGTGTGGCGTTCGGAACTTGGGGATCATGACTCCATAGTTGTCTTGCCCAGAGTTAGTCTTTTCATATCTATTGTGGTTAAAAAAAATAAAAAAAAACAAAAAAAATAAAAAAAAATTGGATACTCATCTTAAGGTTTAATGTGATTCCCACCTAGATCTTCCATTTTTTTCCCTTGAACAATAAAATGGGCCCCATATCTTTTGTGATGCACAACACTTTATCATGCTTAATTGAAATTTGATGAAATTTGGCGATGAATTTGAACAAAGGAATGGGCTTGAGATTGGGATATGCTTATGGACCTAGATTTTTTAAAATTATTTTGATGGGTTTCATAATTTTTTTTGGTATGATGTCTTTGGGTGAGCAATTTGTATTAAAATGTTTTTGGAAAAGGGGATTTGAATTTCATATTTGTAATATATTTTGCTCGAGACTAGCAAAACTCAAGTTGGGGGTCTGATTAGTCACTGAAAGTGGAAAATATTCATTGTTAATATCTTAATATTAATGTGTTTTAAAGTTCATAAACATCAATTTTATTTCAATTCATAAATTGAACTTCATTTCCCATCATTGTGCAATTCATGCTTAAAGTGTCAATTTGGGACCACTCAAAAAATTGCTTGTGAAAAATACATTGTTAATTATTTTAATTTTATATTTTGTTATATGATTCATCACTTTATTTGGAACATTTTATCTTTTAGGTATGATGGATGAATCTCAAGGGAAGATGGATATTTTTGTGCCTGAATGCAGAGCTTTTCTGGAGAAAGCCTAATGGGCCTAAGGCCCATCAAACAAAAGTGGGGCCCAAAAACCAAGCCCAATGAAGCTCAAATTTTTACAGTAGAAATATAAAAATATGAGGATCATTTTATTCAACTGTGACCAGAGATAATTCTGAATTTTTCATGATGATAAAGGGATCTGAAGTTGAGATTTAAATGGTGGGCCCGATATTAATGCACATAAAGTCATCCCACCATTTATACCATAACTTCCAAAAGGATAACCCAAATTTCCTGAAATTTTTACAGATAATATAGGACATATGGAAGAGAATATTCCTATTCTATGACCCCTATGGATTCGGCCTCCATCAATTAAAAATTCACACGTAAAAATGGTGGACGAATCTGGATGAATTTATGGGTCAACTTCGAAACGTCAAATTCCCTTGATTTTCTCACTCTCCTTTTAACTCTCCCAATTAATGGAGATGTAATTTATTGTTGGGGGTGTATATAAGTCTCAAAATATTCCTATATAAGGAGCTTATGCTGAAGGGAATGGGGATCGAATATTTTTGTTTGGAATGGAAGTTTTTATTTTCTTTCAATTGTATTATCATGCTTTCATTTTGTAATCGCTTGTCATTTTATCGCAAGTAAGTTTTTTGTTCGCCTTCATTTAATTAATAAAATATCATCATCATCTTCTTATTCTTAATTTATTATTTCATTTTCTATATCATTTTGATACCGTTTCCATAGGTAGTGAGGTTGTTCACATTATCTTTTGTGAAACTCTTCACACAACGGTGGAGTGATTGTTTTTTTTCTTCTTCTCCAATTCTACCATCATAAGTCTACTAACCACTTTCATTGATAAAATAGCATCAATGGAGGGATAATATGATAATGGGTTGATCCAAGGGAGTATCAAGGGGTGAATTGAATGTTATTTATTAATTTAATAATTCTTAATCAATTCTATTTTTGAGATTTTAATTCAATGATTTACATTATCCTTTAAACTCACCAATTTTAAGGATACACATCCTGAGTACTAAAACAATCCTCTACCTTGGAGTGCTCATCAATATGATCCTCCAATTGTATAGGTTATTAGCCTTAGGATAGTGAAAACTCAAAATTGGTGAGTGATTTGGGATGGTTGTATTTTGTTAAAGGAAACACTCAAATTTAAGACATTGAAATAATTTAAAAAGACACTATTGGAAAACTGCCCTATACCCATGGTTCAAAACCGTGGGTATAGCCCCCAAAACCGTGGGTATAGCCTATACCCATGGTTTTGGAAACCATGGGCTGGAACGACGTCGGGATAGGGGGTCAGCCTATACCCACGGTTTGGAGAAACTGTGGGGATAGGAGTGCCATAGCATGGCAGGTGCGTGGACATGCTGACACAGTGTTGACCCCACAGTTTGAGAACCGTGGGGATTTAATTTTCAAAAATAACGCCCAGGGGGTTTTGAACTCGGGCCTCACTCTGCGCATGGCAGTTGCGCCCCACCAATAGACCACCCGAACTGCGAATTCTATCTATTATATATACATATATCTACCTATATATATTAATATGTAGTATTTAAATTCAAAAAAAATGACCGGCGTGTTTCGAACCCGTACCTCACCGCTGAGTCTCACGGCCGCACCCCAGCAACCGACTAACTGAGCTGTGATTTTTATTTGTTATATATAGATACATTTGCGTATATATATATATATAAATATGATCCATGTGGTGTATTTGAATTCATAAAACGCGGCCAGGGGGATTTGAACCGAAGACCAACAGCAACTGTGTAGAAGAGTATACCAACCAAGCCAAAGAAATTTTGTGAATTTACATTTATATGGATATAAATATATTAATCGAAACCGTGAAAAAATGTCTTCCCGCCAAAAAAAATTCGTGTCCCGCCTAATTTTTTTTCCCCACCATAATGTGGGAAAGTTATACCCACGGTTCTGGAGAACCATGGGTATAGGTCTTCAAAAAAATCTCAATACCTACGGTTTTCAAGAACCATTGGCATAAGTCTTCGGAAAATACCCTATACCCACGGTTTTCTCCAAAACCATGGGTATAGGTCTTAAAAGAAAACTATACCCACGGTTTTTGGCACAACCGTGGGTATAGGTTCACATACTATCCCTATACCCACGGTTTTCCAAAACCGTGGGTATAGGGGTACCCTATACCCACGATTTTTTGAAAAACCGTGGGTATAGACCTATTTTCCAGTAGTGATAAATTCATCTAATACACCTCATGCGATAACCAATGATCAACTCATGCTTTTAAATTTAATTCACTTAAGTATTTAATATATAAAATAATCAAACCAATTCAAACCAAAGTTGGCCACTTCATATCCAAATCAACACCATCAAATCACCTTCTGAGAATTCATGTTTCTTAGGTTTCTTCTTAGGTCTCTGAGGATCGATAACCCAAGCCGTACTACAATGACCACTTACACCATACAACTTGGGTAAATTTGGGTGCAACCAGGCTTACATGTGCTCTAGTAAAAAATAATGATGGAAAATTTATTTTAAGAATTCTTAAAATACAATTTATCTCATTCTCCATTTTAAATATGTTAATTTTCCATTTAAAAACCATAGCTGGTTTTTAATCAAAAACATGCATTTTCACTAAGATAAAACCCTAAGGTTTCTATCAAAACCATTTAATCCATTTTTAAAAATAGGGATTTGAAATAAATTCACCATTAAATTTCATAATCTAATTTCATAATTAAATTAAGAAATTTAATTTTCAAACAAATTTCATCAATTTCATAACAAACCCCCAATTAAATAGAATTGAGGGTTTTCACAATTTTTCATCAAATACTTTTTTCCACAATTAAATTCAAAATTTTAATTTAAATTATTTCACAATTTAAATTTAAATAATTTAAGTATCACTAATTTCTATAAACACACCCCAAATCGATGGAATTGGGGGTTTTCCAATTTCATGCCAAAACCCCATTTTTTTTAAAAACCCCAATTCAATGGAATTGGGTTTTTTCAATAAAAAAATTGAAATCCATTTAATCAAAACTAATTGATTGAATTTAATTAAAACAATTTAAATTAAAAAAACAATTTAGGGTTAATGTAAATTGGGCATCATAACAGAACCACCTACCTTGGGATCAATGGATCCCGAATCACAAAGTCATACACAGAAAACTCCAAAATAGAATGAAGGAAATGAGAATTTATGAATAAAACCTAGGTTTAGATCAAAAATAGTGGGTATTAGATCCAAAACTCTACATGGTAATCCATGTAACTCTAGAGAGGAGAAGAGAGATTGTGGGAGAATGAGAATGGGAAAAGAAAACTAGCCGGAAGAAGACCTAAGTGTGTTACTCAAGCTTAGAATCACTTCTGAGAGGGGTATGAGGGGAAAAAATATTCTAGGGAGATTCAAGGATGGGAGAAAATGGTTTGGATTTGTACTGGTCTATTGAGAACCTAAAATATGGGTTTGGGAAATTTTAATTAAAATTCAGATCAATTAAAAACTCGTCAGCACGATTTCCTAGGTAGAGGAACACGGTTTAGAAAAATCGTGCGTAAGACATGTGACTATTTTAAAAGGGACACATGGTTTATCATATGAGGGTGCATAGTTTGTAAACTATGTTCCAACCATACAAAATCCCACTACCTTGGGTTGCATGGTTTTCTCTGAAAGGGTGCACGGTTTGGGAAAACCATGCGCCAACTGTTCACTAGGCCAGAATTTTCGAAACTCTTAAAAATTTAACCTAAAATAACCCCAAACAAGACCCAAACAAAGATCAGTAAAAATAGGATTTAGGAATGCCTAAAAATAGTAACAGCATGTTACAACCTCCCCACCATAGCAACTTTCTACCCCCAAAAAGCCTATGAAGAAGCTTCCATGCCAAAAAGATGAGGCCACTGCTCTCTCATCAGTGCCTCCCTATCCTGTATCTCATTATGATCAGAACCGTGTTGCCATAGAACACAAACCAAAGCTGTCATCCTCCCATAAAGTAACTTGGTTTCAGAATCAACTATCCTGACTGTCCTTTCAGTCATGGATAAATCAGGTTCAACTTCAAGATCACACCAACTCAAAACATGAGATGAATCATATAGATACTTTCATATATAAGATACATGGAATATATTATGTATCAATGTCATTTAAGTTGGTAGTGCTAAATAGTAAGTAACTTTCCCCACATGCTCAACAACCTCGAAAGGTCCCAAAAAATGAGGAACATGTTTTCCCTTCTTCCCAAGTCATCGATGACCCAACCGAGGTGAAATCTTCAAGAACACCTAGTCACCAACTGAGAATTCAAAAGGTCTATGGTGATGATCATCATAAGACTTATATAGGATCTATGATGTCACCATTTTTTGATGAATCAATTGTATCTTTGTTGTTGTCTATTGGACCAAGCTCGGCCCAACCAAGGAACTTTCACCAATATCCAACCAACACAATGGATATTTATAAGTATATCCATACAAAGCCTCAAAAGGATCCATTTTGATCATATAATTGTAACTATTGTTATAATAAAACTCAACCAGCCCCAAGTTGTCATCCCAATCCCCACCAAAGTTGAGAACACAAGTGCGAAGTATATCCTCAAGAATTTTTATAGATCTTTCTATCTAGACATCTAACTGTGGATGGTATGTCATACTCAAATGGATGTGAGATCTCAGTTCCTCCTGAAGGCCTTTCCAAAAATGAGAAGTAAATTGAGGGTCCCTATCAAATACTATAGCAGATAGAACTCTGTGAAAATGAACAATCTCTTTCACATAGAGATTTCCAAACTCCTTGACTTTAGTTATATCATGAATGGGTATAAAGTGAGTCGTCTTGGTCAACCTATCAATCAAAACCCATATCACATTCTTTTTTCTCTGGGTATGCGGAAACCCAACCAAAAAGTCCATAGAGATCTCATCCCACTTCCAAGTAGGGACTTGAAGTGGTTGAAGCAAACCTGAAGGTTTTTGGTGCTCAGCCTTAACCTATTGGCATGTATAGCAATGAGAGACAAACTCAGAGATGCACCATCTTATTTCTAGACTCCATAACTATCGTTGAATTTTATAGAACATCTTCATTCTTCCTGGGTGCACTTACCATTGGAAATTATGACAATCCCCCATAACATCCTTCCTTACCATTAAAGGCACAATTAAATGATTCTAAAAGCATGGAATGTCTTCTTTGGATAATAACCACTCAACAACAGTATCTCCACCATAAAGAGAGTCTATAATGTTGTGGAACTCATCATCAAGCTATTGTTCCTAAAGATTCATCTTGAGAAGAGAGGATTTCAACTATACATTGGCCAAGGAAACCTCATCCCCTGATTCCTGGACTCTAATATGCAATTCTATAAAAAGCGCCTTAAAATTTCACTCTTTTGAAGATTCTTTCATGGCTTGAGTTAGAAGTTTCCTGATCAAAGTATCTATGATGACATTCCCTTTCCTTGGGGTATAGGCGATGTCAAAATCAAAAGACTGTAGGTATTCCACACAAGACCTCTGGTGGAGATTCAAATCTTTTTTAGAGAAGATAACTCAATCTCTTGTGGTATGAAAACACTGTAAACCTTTCTCTATAAAGCTAATGTTGTAAACTCTTAAGTGTGTACATCACAGCTGCAAGTTCAAGGTCATGGGTCAGATAATTCTTCTCGTGTGACCTAAACTGATGATATCCATAGGCAACGACATGATAACCTTGCATAAGAACACAACCCAAACCTGAACCCGATGTATCACAGAAGACCACATAGCCCTACCTGGCCTTTGAAAGATTTTACACCAGTGCAGTAATCAAAAGACATTTCATCTCAACAAAATAAATCTAGCATTTATCATTCCAGGAAAACTTTACTCCCTTCTGAGTCAGAGTAGTCATCAAAGATGAAAACATTAAGAAGTTCTTAAAGAACCTATGATAATACCTAGCTAGACCCAGGAAGATCTGAATCTTGAAAATATTTTGTGGTTGTTCGCATATCATAACAGCTTTTACCTTATTAAGATCGACTAAAATATCATGTTTTGAAACCACATGTCCCAATAACTTCACTTTTCAAATCTAGAAGTCACGCTTCAAAATCTTGGAATAAAGTCGATGATTTCTCAGCAAACTCAGAACTGTTCTTAGATAATGCACATGATCCTCCTCAAACTTAGAGTAAACAAGGATTTCTTCAACAAATACTACCATGAAAGTATCATGATACTCATGGAAAATATTTTTCATTGATTCCATAAAGATTGTAGGAGCATTGGTTAGACCAAACGGCATAACAAGGTACTCATAATGATCATACCTACTCAGAAAGGCATTCATATTAATGTCAGATTATTTTATACTCAACTAATGGTAACCTGAGTGAAGATCAATCTTCAAGAACTACCTTTCCCCTTTAAACTGGTCAAATAGATCATCAATACATGGCAACAGATACTTGTTCTTTACTTTCACTTGATTGAGCTTTCGATAATCAACACATAGGTGAAGTGAACCATCATCTTTCTTAGCAAAGAGAACCGGTACCACCCAAGGTGACACACTCAGACGTACAAAGACTTTCTATATAAGTTCATCCAATTTGGACTTAAAATCTTTTAGTTCATCTAGTTCCATAGTAAGAGGGAATAGAAACCGGTTGAGTACCAGGAACTAAGTCAATAAAAAACTTTATCTCCCTTACTGGTAGCAAACCAGAGAAGTCAGAAGGAAACATGTTAGGAAACTGGATGATAACTAGAGGGAGATCACCACCCAAATATTCTCACTCTAGATCAAAGGAAAATACCGATATCACTTTCCCCAACTCCAGAT
The DNA here is from genome assembly GCA_963277665.1 of Viscum album. NCBI lineage: Eukaryota > Viridiplantae > Streptophyta > Magnoliopsida > Santalales > Viscaceae > Viscum > Viscum album. The sequence goes on along the minus strand of OY728120.1, from coordinate 1,755,343,298 downwards.
AAGAATTCTTAGCCCTGATCGACCTTGGGTATCGTTCTCCTTGAAAGACGTGGCACATACCACTAGGTGTAACAAAGGAAACTGGTCAAAGATAACAATAAATTCGAGCTTTATTGTCAATGATCCAGTAAATACTAAATATGACATCAATATGTTTCATGTAAAGAACTAGAAATCTCCAATTAAGCTCGACATCAGATAGAGAGAAAACACAAGTGGGGCTATGGGGACCCTACTCTCTTCATTCAAGGGGTGTAGTAATATCCATTACACAAGATAAAATCTTCATAGGAAGATTAAGAAAATTAACAATATGGTTTGAAATAAAAAAATGAGATGAACTAGTATCAAATAGAGCAGTCACTAATGATGATTCTATAATAATGTTACCTCTCACAGTCACTACACCCATATCTGCTTCCTCTAGAGACACTTCCACTGTGTGAAGAAGCTTCGTTCCAGATGCTTGTGGTTGGAACCCTTTTATACATAAATCATCTGATTTACCCATAGTTTTATGAGGATTATATGACCCCATTATATTATGTGAAGTATAATAAACATGGATGAATATCTATAAGTTCCCTAAACATCAGCAGGATCCACAGTTCTTGGGTACCTCAGTGCAAACCCTCTTTGAATTTCCTGGCTTGCCACACTAGTATCAAATCAAAGGATCTCTATTAGGTATTATAGGAGGTTTAGAATGACCCTGCTATCGAGAAATTCCATGATAATAATCACACTTCCACTTTCCATTGAAGGAACTCATGCTTCCACTGGGAAAGAAAGAAACACCCAATAACCCTAACTTACTAGCCAGGTCCATTTCAACCATTAGTGTTTTATCCAGTGCATTAGAATAAGAAGGTATCTTCAGAAACAAAACTTGAGAATGAATATCCTAATGAATTCCCAACTCAAACCTTTGAGACTTTATCTTCTTGTTCAATATAATATCAGGTGCGACGTGAATGATCACAACAACAAAATTTGCATACTCTATCATGGTCCCGTCAACCTACTCATGTTTGAAAAACTTTGTAGCCTTAGCCAACAACATCACCTCTGGATATAACTATTAGATGAAAATAACCTTGAAGTGCTTACACTCTAATCCCTCATGCTTCTTCAATGTTACCATAGTGTCCCACCATCTCCTGCTTAGTCCTTCCAGCATGAAAGTGGCATACGTCACTTAGATTTTTTGGGTGTGTCCAAGAACCCAAAAAAACACTCCATATTCTCAACCATTCCTCAACCTCCATAGGATCATTTGATACTTTGAATAGTGATATATTTTGGTGAAGAAACTCTTGATAATAAACTTTGAGAACATCCCTACGAGGTTTCATAGCTAGAGCCTGAATGGGAATTGGAGGTAGTGCATGTCCCAAATCTTGGACAGTACGCACGATCACCTCTACCAAATTCAAATCCACAAGGGGATTCGCTTGCTGAGGTTTAGAAATAGATTCCTCCTAGTTCCTATTTTCACATCTTATCAGAGGCATGATGCTACACAACATCAAAAGACAACAAATAAGTCATCAAATTGACACTCAAATAGAGCGATAAGGGAAATTAATCCCAATATATAGAATAGACAAGATTTTTATTTCACTCTATCCAAATCAAAATAGAAAAAATACTTTAAATAATCCTCAAGAATTCTTTCCTTAACCACCCCTGGCGACTTATGGTTCATTATGGTGAGAGATACCTAGAAACTCAATCACAACTGGCTCTTAAGTCCCAACAATATTTCACAATTCGTACTAACTTCAAGATAAGAAGTTCAACTTGAACCTCAGATACCACTTTTTCAAGAACCAGCCCGAGTACCCTGGTAACCCGATAACTGGTCTGGTCATGACATAGCCCAAAGGGTGTTCCTAATCCTTACATATCAGTGACAAGCACCTGACATCATACAAAATAAGTGGGAACAATTTTTCCACAAACATTGTGGAATTGAAATAAAAAAGAAAATATGCATAAAAAAGAAGCTCCAATAGGAGTAGTATACCAGAAATAAAATAGGAATAAACAAGACCAAGTACCATAAGAAAGTACTAGAAACACATAAAGATAAACTGCCTGAGTCCCAACTCATATATAACTCACCAAGTCCACGGGTCAATAGCTAGAACCACCTCTAAGAGATGCTTTACCCCTACTTAAACCTAGAAGGAGATAATCTACAAACACCTGGAGGAACAAGTAGGGTGTGATCTAAAATCCCAGTAGAGTCTCACCAAGTATTCCATAATAGATTCCAATATCAAATTAACCAAATAAGTGCTTCACATTTTTTAAATAAACAGGTTTGGTATATAAAGAGAATATTTCAACAAATTATTCTTTGCATTTAAAATGATGGAAATAATTTAAAAAATCTTTATATTTCAATTGATGGAAATAATTTCACAAATGGCGCTTTACACAAATGGAGATTTTCAAAAATGTCTTGAATAAACACTTTTATATAAAATAGTTTATATAAATTCACAAGGCATGTAAAACATTTTATAATAATGGTATATATTCATTTGAAATAAAAACAAGCAAGAAACATGGTCATGTACCTAAAATGTTATGATAGTTCTAGCCTATAAGGACCCCACACTCAAGGTTATGGTAGTTTTTACATAAGTCCCTTTAACTTAGGTCAAAGAGGACTCGTCGTCATCACCTAAGGGGCGTGATGTGCTGATATTAGGTTTTAGAACATTGTAAATCGTAAAGTATCATCCAAATAACTCACTAACTACTTAAGGTTTGCATGTACTCTAGTAAAAAACAATGATGGGAAATTTATTTTAATAATGTTTAAAATACAATTAATCTCATTCTCCATTTCAAATATTCCAATTTTCCATTTAAAAATCATAATGAGTTTTTAATCAAAAACACATCTTTTCACAAAGATAAAACCCTAAGGTTTCTATCAAAACCATTTAATCCATTTTCAAAAATATGGATTTGAAATAAATTCACCATTCAATTTCACAATCCAATTTCATAATTTAATTCAATAATTTAATTTTCAAACAAATTCTGTCAATTTCATAACAACCCCTCAATTCAATGGAATTGGGATTTTTCACAATTTCCATCAAATATTTTTTTCCACAAATAAATTCAACAATTTAATTGAAAAAAATCACAATTTAAATTTAAACAATTTAAATCTCACCAATTTTCATAAACATACCCCAATTCAATGGAATTAGGGGTTTTCCAATTTCATTCCAAAACCCGTTTTTCTTAAAAACCTCAATTCAATAGAATTGGGTTTTTCCTATAAAAAAATTGAAATCCATTTAATAAAAATCAATAAATTTAATTTAATTCAAACAATTAAAATTAAACTAATCAATTTAGGGTTAACATAAATTGGTCATCGTAATAGAACCACCTACCTCGGGATCAACGAGTCTCGAATCACAAAACCGTACACGGAAAACTCCAATAGAGAATGACGACAATGAGGATCTATGAATCAATCCTAGGTTTAGATACAAAATAGTAGGTATTAGATCCAAAAATCTACATGGTAATCCATGTAACCCTTGATAGGAGAAGATAGATCATGGGAGAACAGGAATGGGAAAAGGAAACTAACTGGAAGAAGATTGAAGGGCGTTCCTTAAGATTTTAATCACTTCTGGGAGGGATATGAGGAGACAAAAACTCTTATTTAGAGATCCAAGGATGGTAGAAAATGTTTTGGAGACATATTGTTCCATCAAAGACCTAAAATAGGGGTTCAAGAAATTTTAATTAAAATTCAGATCAATTAAAAACTCATCTTCATGGTTTCCTGGGCAAAGGTGAATAGTTTAGAAAAATCGCGCACAAGATGTGTGCCTATTTTAAAAATTCCACATGTTTTATCCTATGAGGGAACACAGTTTTTAAACTATGTTTCAACTATGCAAAATCCCACTTTCTTGGGTTGCATGGTTTTCTCTGAAAGGGCACACAGTTTGGGAAAAATTTGCGCCAATCGTGCACTAGCCTAGAATTTTCAAAACTCATAAAATTTTAACTTGAAATAACCCCAAAAGAGACCCAACCAAAACTCAGTATAAATAAGGGTTTAGGAATACCTGGAAATGGTAATAAGATGTTACAAAAATTCTTTCAAAATGGACTTCAAAACTAAAAATACTTGAAACAAGCTCATGAAGGGAAAAACTAGTGTCGATGGGTGACCTGGTCATATATTTGGTGGTCATATATAAATCACACTTCTGTCACAGTTATTCCTTCAGGACCATGCCCCTAGATTCACATGGATTTCCAGGCTCTATGATCTCACTAAGACAACTAGACCGACTCCCGTTTCATTTTCCCCCAAACACCAAACAGCCCAAAAGAACTAAACAAACCAAATGAACCAAACAAAACCCGAATTCCCTTGGAAACTCGAGGTTTGGAATAGAAAGTGTTGGAAAAACACTTCCTAATACCTATACCTCATGTTCCTATAATCCTACTCCATATACTTTGAAATCCCAAATAACAAAGGGTGCTTTTGAAGCTAGGTCCTCTAAAGAACCTAGGATCTGATGTCATTTTGTCACGAACCAACCTGAATCGACCCCTAACCGGTCACCCGATTCAGCCCACGATAAGGCCTAAGAGGTATTCCCAATCCTCTCAGGCTGGTGAAAAGTTCCAAGGGAATCAATGAGAATCAAAGGGAATGATTTTTCCCAAAAATAAAATAAACTAAAGCAGCAAAAATAAATAGAACAACCCGACGAATAAATAAAAAGAACAATTGAATAATATATATACATAAAATGAGAATACAATGAATGATAAACAATAAAACCAAACCCAAATAGATGAACACTAACTCTCCATGTGACCTCGAGTGTCACTCTATGACTCAAAAATCTAATATCACCCACAGAAATTGAAAGCAAGCTGGAATTTTACACTTGAGACTAAAAATAAGAAGAAGCTATATGTGTGAGTATTGAAACTTAGTAGGCGTGCCAGAACAAATATATTCTCAATTAATTTACTTTAAAAAATAGAAATAAATTCCAAGTTTGAAATTCAATATATAAAACATATTTTTTCACACATTTTCTCTTTAAAACAAATCACGGTCCATTATTATTTTTCATTTAAAACCATATTCTTTTCCAAGAAGGATACATTAGTATTTTAGAGAATAAGGGTGATGTTTTTACTTAAAAAGGGAGAAAGAAAGTGTAAAACATTTTCCATAAATATTTATAAACCAACACATCACTTTTAACAAAGGAGTACACCATGAAAGAGAGAAGAATCAATGATCACATGACAATGGAGATGGAATATAGCACATATGTGTAACCAATGAAACAAGGAATCTCAATCATTCACCACAGAAAACTAAGTGTTAAAATACATGGGAGAACCTAGGACCTCAGTGGATAATCTTGAACATACTAACACCTTAGTCATCCCATCCCATAGGCATGTCTCACCTGATGGCATCAATTCACCCACACGCTCGGTCTTACCCTACCTTGCCTAATTGAGGGGAACAGTCCCAAAGTAGAGAAAGGTCCACACTAAGGGCCACTATTCAGGGAACAATACCAATCTATTGTATAAAACATTCACTGAAAATATTCTATCTAGGTTAGGTTCCTATTTTAAGACCAAAGTGAGGGTGACCCAACCAATTCCAATCAAGAAACCAATCACACTCAAGCAACACACACAAGAGTCACCCTCGAGTCACACCACAAAACAACCCCTTACCTTTCAACCATTTGATCATAAGGGAGTCCCACACCAAGGACCTCCCATACCGTTCAAAAAGACCAAGGCAAGGGGATCATCCAAGGAGAGATTTCAAGAGAACCAATTTTATAAAAATTCCAAACAGGCCTCAAGCACTTTTCGAGAAACCACCCACTTTCAAAAAGAATCCAACACGTCATTTAAAAATAAAAAACCACTTATAAAACCATTTAAGAAACCCACATAATCATTTTAGAAGACAAATACATTTATAAAGTCAAAACCACACTTTAGGAACCATAAATCATGTATAAAATCCAAACGGGGATTTAAATAACACTTAGTGTGAATAGCTTAACAAAGAAATTCCATATACTTCAAAATAAGAATGAAATAAATTCATTTGTTACCAAAAAATTATTCTAAAAATCATACATCACTAATTAATATCCAAGGAAGGTATGAAAAGAAATAAATCGACGATTCTTGAATTTAAAGGACAAGTGAAAAGGGAAAACTACCTCAAACCACAAGCGCTTCAAAAACGCCAACCCAAAACAAGTCTAAGAGAGTTCTAAGAAGAAAGAACATCCATAGGAACCCTAATAAGACAAAAAAACCCCAATTTAAACACAAAGAAACATGAACCCTAGATCCATGATACCAAGGAAGAAGAAAAACTCAAGAGATATGGAATAAGGAGGAAGAGGAAGAAGAGAGAAGGAGATTACCTTGAAGATTTAGCCTGAAAACTTGAATAAATCGCCTTAGAATCACCATGGAATGAGGTGGGAAGCATGAGGAAGAGGAGAGCAGCCTCCTAGGGTTGTACAAACTGAATTGGGGAGGAATATAGTGTTTTGGGATTAAAATATAAAGAGGATGGAAATGTAAATTCACATTTATAAGACATTTGGGCACTATGTATGGTTATTCTGTATAGTTTCCAAAACTCTACACTAATCTTTCACCCCTTACTATACACATTGGACACCCACACGGTTTGGATGTATAGTTTGGTAAATGGCGCACCAACTGTGTGACATGGTTCTGTCAAAAATTGCAGAACCATACACATGACTTCTGATTAGATATTGAAAGTGGCTAATATTCATTGTTAATATCTTAATATTCATGTGTTCCAAAGTCCATAAACATAATTTTTAGTGCATTATAGAAATTGAACTTCATTTCTCATCTTAAGTGCAATTCATGTTTAAAATGAAAATTTGGACCCAATCAATCATCTGTTTGTGGAGAACATTATATTAATTGTTTGAATTTGATATATTTTGGAAATTATTTATCACTTTTTTTTTAACATTTTATCTTTTAAGATTTATGGATGGATCCCAAAGGAAGATGGATATTTTTGGGCATGAATGCAGAAATTTTCTGGACAAAGCATAATGGGTCTAAGGCCCATCAAACAAAAGTGGGGCCCACAAAACAAGCCCAATGAAGATCAAATTTTTACTATATAAATAGAAAAATATCAGGATCATTTCATTTATATTTTTCCGAAGCTAAATCTGAAGTTTTCGTGGAGATAAAATGATCTGAAGTTGACATTTAAATGGTGGTCCAGACCTGAATGCCCATAAAGTCTTCCCACCATTTCAAGCATAACTTTACAACAGATGAACCAAATGACTTGAAATTTTGAAATATGATAGAGGAAAACTGAATGAATATATTTTTATTCTACAACTCCTATGTATTCCACCATATTCAGTTACAAATTCACACGTCAATAAGGGGGATGAATCTGGATGATTTTCCCGGTCAACTTCGAAACGTCCAATTCCCTTGATTTTCTCACCCTCATTTTGACTCTCTAAATTAATGGGATGGAATAAATTATTGTCGGGTGTTATAATTACCATAATATGCTGATATAAGGAGATTTTGGTGAAGGTAATTATCATCCAAGTTTTTCTTTCATTCATTTTATTTCTTTCAATTGTAATTTCTTGCTTTTGTTTTGTAATCGCATCGTTAATTTCTCTAATGTAAGTTTTTTTGTCATGTTTAGTATCTTAATAAAAGTTCTTATTATTATTCAATTTTTATTTTACTTTTATTCACATGTTTATACCTTTGAATCAAGTTGTAAATTTATTCACACCAGCACTTTTGAACTCATCACACAATGGTGGAGGGTTCAACGTTCAATGTTTTTCTTCATCAATATCACTTCTTTAGGTCGAATACCCACTTCCATTGATAGAATATAATAAATGGAGGGATAAACTTTTATGGGTTTATCCTAGAGAGTTTCATGGGTTGGATTTAATGTTATTTTGTATTCTTAAATTCTTAAATTGGTTCTCCATTTTAAGAGTTCCTTTCTTGGATTTATCTTCTTCTTTATCTTCACCAAATTTAACGATAACACATTTTGAGTGCTAGTATGATCCAATTACTTGGAGTGATCATTTAAGTGATCCTCTAAGTGAATCAGTGATTAGCCTTGAAATTGTGTATGGATTAAATCGGAGAATGATATTGAGGAATTATTTAATTTAATGGATACCTCTTGAACCAATGAATGGAAAATCCAAATAAAAACAAATACATCCAATCAAGCCCTAGAGACAACCTAGGATCAACTAATCTTAATTAATTGTTTTAATTCAAGTCATTTTGTATTTTTTTTCTTGGTTATTTAAATCAAATCACCATTTATTCAAATAAATTCAAACCTAAGTTGGCATCTTCATAGCCAAATCATCTCCATAGAACGTGTGTTTATAAAGGTTACTTTTTCGGTCCATGTGGATTTGATAACCTAAGTTGTACTACAAGTGACCGATTTTACCATTTTTCTTGGGTAAATTTGGGCACAATCACCTTCCGTACAGTTTGCCTAACCGTGCTCAGGTCATGTGACCTCGATAAGAGACACCCAAGGACCAACACAGTTTTCTTCTAGAAGTCGTATAGTTTGAACCAAACCATGCACAACCCATGCAACTCAAACCGTGAAAGTTCAAAATGAACTAGAAAGGAGAACCATCATTAGGAGGTTGCACTATTACCCCTTAATTGTGCATCTAAACTGTGAAACAAAGGAAAAACAACCCTAAACTCAAAATTTAAATCTGTAACACCCGAAAATCGAGAGAGAAACCAAGAACAAAATGATAAACCAAAGTAACAAAAGAAAATAAAAATTGGGGTGTGACAATGTATATCCCATACATGTCATGTATCACTACACGGTTGGCAAGTCGTGTACCCCTAGGGACATGACCAGGTGATGGCATGGTACCACATGTTGTGTGGGTCCCCTCACATGTTGTGTACCCATTGGTTCCTTTCTAGGAAACTTCAAACTATCGTATCTCATTTGTTTGGACTCAGATTTTAGACCACGAGCAGCCTATCTTGAGTTTTTTTCTATGTAGAACATGATAGTGACCTCATTTTTGGATTTTTGGGATACAATGTGAGATGTTTACAGGCATAGATCTTGTTTAGGTGATGTTTGACGATGGCAATGATCACACAGGATCACCAAAGGAATTTTGAATGGAACCCTCCAGCAAGGTTGGGCATGGGTCCTCAATGATTAGAGTGGAACCCTCATGTTGGCATAGGTAATGGGTCCTCTATTGAATCCTATAGCAGAAACCTCTAGCTGGGTTGGGTATGGGTCCTCTACCCTCAGAGTGGAACCCTCCTGTTGGCATAGGGCATGGGTCCTCTATCGACTTTGAGAGTGGAACCCTCCAGATGGGTTGGGCATGGGTCTTCTACTATCATAGTGGAACCCTCCAGCTAGGTTGGGTATAGGTCCTTGACTATTAGAGTGGAACCATCCTACTGGACATGGCATGGGTCCTCTATCGACTACTAGAGTGGGACCCTCCTTTTGGAACAGGGTATGAGTCCTATATATATCAACTAAGAGGAACCCTCCTATTGTACCAGGGCATGGGTCCTCTACCTAGATATTGTGGCCCCTTGACTATGAGACACAATTATGAGGCATGACTTGACTTGGATTTTTTCTACTGGGCAGATGTGCGAGATGTTGGGTGTCATTATTGGACTTCTGGAACTGGTAGAGACTCTTTTCTTGGGATGAGCTGTGATATGGAGATCCTCTTACTCTATCATTTGGGCTTTTTTTACTGAGAATATATATATATATATATATACATCTATATCCATAACATTGGATTTGATTTCTTTCATGTAATTGGTTGAGAATATGAGTGGGGTATGACACTTGCTTTCCATGTTTATCTTCTCATAGTGGGATAAGGTTACTCTCCTGTTATGGGTGGAAAAGACTCGATGTGTAGTTTATGTACACACTGTTTTGAGCCCCTTATTCTTGGACGAGGTTACTCTTTCTCTTGCTTTTGGGTTGAGTTGCATCATGCTTACTATCTACTATCTTTCTATTCCTATTGTATCTCTTACTGCTCCACCTTCAGATTTCAGGGCGTCCTACTAAGTATGTATACAATCACCCCTACACGGTCTTTGCCCAGACGTGTCATGTCTTATCCGGAAGACGAACAGTTCGACGGTGACTTTAGAGGAGCTTAGGGATACTAGATGCTTAGGACCACGTACAGTGGTCATAGCTTTTAGATCAAGAGATGAGATCTCTCAACAGTTTAATTTCCAGTTTATGTTAGGATGGGACATCTTTCTGGTTGGGCGTGTATTTTTACCCTTTAACTTTTTAGTTTTCACTATCATACTCTTGTACACCCTAGAGTTTTTGTATGATTGGTTTAATTTATAGTTGTTTCATCTTTTATTAGTATTCATCTACACTTCTATATTGAGATGGTTTGGTGTGTATGTGTGTGTAGGTATATTAGGCAAAAGCCTCTCATTTAGGATATGTCTTTTGGCGCTTGTCACCACCCCCTGTACTATAGAGGCGGGCTTGGGGTAGTTGCAGCTTGAGCCCCAGTTAAGGTCAGGTTGTGACATATTTCCCCTTATGGTTGTCTTATTCCACAAATTTCTTTCCATATAATTGTAGTTTGAGAGGCTGGGAATTATTTTTCAAGAAAAATGTGTTTCATGTCTACCCAACCTCTAATAGAAGTGTTAACATAATACAACTTATCTTTTGCAGTGTCTTATAATGATAAAGGGAATTTCATAATCTTTACTTATTCTCCATCCACATTTTCCAGTTTTAATGTTGAACACATGGTGTGAAATTCTTTTAAATTCTTATGTGGTTCTTCTCCAAACAACCCGTGAATTTTTTATAATAAGTGAATTAAACCAGATTTTAGTTCGAAGTTTGGTGTTTCGCCTTGTGTTTAAATATATGCAGGTTGGATATCAACATCAGGAGAAGTGAGTTTTTCTAGTTTTTGGTTATTTTATTCCATGTTATACATGTTAAGTTTAGTTTCTATTTTAGTTCCAGAAGAAGAGGGGTTTATAAGAGTCTCAAGGTGTGGCGTTTCAATCTTCAAAGGAATATCCTATGTGTCACGGTGTTGCTAACGTAGGATCCTATCTGGTTCAGAGTCGAAAGGAGGTAGATCTCTTGGAACATAACACATCATGCATAAAACCTATACAAGATAATTATAACATAAAAATATAAGTAAAGTTATAAGATAAAAAAACAAATATTCATAATGTTCGCAAATATTTGATAAAAATTTCACACTAAAAACTGAAGCGCTCCCTGAAAACGGTGCCAATATTTGACCGCATTGTCCTGAAATGTCAAATTGAATTGGTTTTAAATGATTATATGTAGTCTAGGGTAGACCCTTGGTCGCCTCTCAAGGATCATTGGTGGTTTATAGTGTGTTTTTTCAATAAAAAAACTAAAAATCGAGGGTGGTTTGAAATTGTTTTAAGAAAATAACTGAATTTAAAGAGTTTAATAGTTGAAAAAAAAAGTATATTTTAAAAAATATGAGATAAGAGGGACATTTTGAGTTTACTACACACATTTCAAGTTCATTTTTCTTAGAGATTCATTTAGGTTTTGAGTAAGTCTTTGGTTGAAATTAATCGGAATCCCGATTAATTTCTAAGCTTTTATATTAATGCATGTAGAACCAAACCATGATATAACAATTGTATTGTCAATGTATAGACCTTATGCATGGTACAAGAGCTTCCAATTCAGATTTAAAACTCAAGAAATTTGGTAAGAAAATGATTCTTGTGATATCTAATTGGAACAACACAAATCACACACTCAAAACCTCACACCAATCAGTTAGAAATTAAGAGCATACCAATCACATGCATCAAAACAAACATTTAAATATTAAATATTGTAAGATACATGGAATGTAATGTTTTTAAACCTAAATTAATACAAACCAGTAGATAATATAATCGTCATAACTCCCTTGACATGTGTGTAGCTCCCTCACAATGAACGCTCACTGTTTAGCCCACCGTTGAGAGGAGGGGGAAACTCGGGTGGATCTCATTCTTCATTTCAGCTCTCCCTATAAGGATAGGGAGCTCCCAAAACTCTAACTTGATTAGAGTAATCCTATGGAACTCCAAAATTTCAGAACTTCACTCCTTGTTCAAACTTATGAATGAGGTAACCAAGGTGCTCTTTTATAGCCAAAATGGGAGGTGGTTTTGGGCAACTAGATTTTGAGATACCACTTGTGTCTCAGTTTTTGAGTGGTAAACTGCCTTATCTCAACTTACACAAAAGACAAGAGTTGTTTACCGGACTCTTAACTATCACCATGTAAACTTTGGAGGTTATTTTCCATATATAATGAGATATATTGTCAAAATACCAAACCTAACGTTTGTCTTCAAGCAGATTCAGTTCCCTGAAAAATCAGTTAGGTTGGGCCACCATATTTATGAATTGGGATTGGGTATCTTGAGATGAATTGTAGCCCGCTGAATTTTGGATTAGATCACAAAATTTCAACACAATTAGATTCATGTATTTCTTGGAATATGTAAAATATTGTACATATGTCCTTGGACTTCCATGCAGTTTGGCCCATTTTCCTTTTACATCATCTCTGGCCCTTAAGATCGCCTCCTCCTACAATGCAATTATAAAAAAAGTAAAATTTTCCTTTTAAAAAGTGATAAACATTGTGTAATTGAATCAAATATGAATTAAAATTTGTTATTATATTTGTAATTTTCAATACAAATCCAGTTTAATACAGTGGTGTAAGGGTGAAATAAAACAATGAATCGCGGTGTGGTCAGGTATGCAGATGCTAGTTTCCAAACTATTCAAGATAACATGAAGTCACAAATGGGATACATATTCACTTTGAATGGAGGTGGTGTGATATATAAGAGCTCAAATCAGGTTATGGTCATTTATACCTTGGATTTGACCCATGTAGGTCTAACACTGGATTACTCGACATAGCTCGTAATGGATGTTTTATCATGCTTTACAATTAGCCTGTGTTTATGGTTACTTGTTTATAGTGAGCCTTGGTAGGCTGGATAGTATCACATTTACATGTATCATTTTATTACTATTACATATTGCACACTGCTTCATCTTATATACACAGGCTGGACTTGTTATAGACACCATTGGTGGTGGCCTCCTGAGTGTTATCTCACTCTGTTCGGACCGTCATTGGGTACCCCAATAGACTTCATAGATGTAGATAGGGACCAGTGAAAAAGCCCACTTTACAATGCTTGATTGATTGTGCATAGAATCATGGGAGCACATGACTGAGCTATGCTCGTGATGCTATCTGATGATAGTTCTTTTTAGTCTTTTTGATATTTTGATACATGTATTGTACTGGATATCTGTTGCCATGTATTGCCTGCCTTTTTGTATAGAGACATGACATGTTCATCATATTGTATATGACATTGATTTTGATTTTGATTATTATTATTGTCATTTGGATGCTTATTTTCTACCACTGATTTATATTATGCTTCCGCTTATTTATTCTCTTGTGATACCACTATATTACTCTGATTACGAGGGTATAATTTCCCCACCATATCATTACAGACCTTCGCTGCTCGTCAGCAGCCTCTGGCATACGAGGAGATGTGTTTGAGGCTATGTGACCCACCGGCTCGGGGCACCGTTTAGTAGCTCCCGAGTCGGGATGTTACAAAATGACTTCATCTAGCTATAAAATATATATTTAAAAACATCGTCGTGACACTTATGAGTTCTCATCATAGCGGAGAACTACTATGATTTTTCAGTGTGATAACTACTCTTAGGACATTATCACATACTATGCTACGCATAAGAAAAATCATGATGTGATAATGAGTTTATTAATATTCAAAATAATGAATATTGGTTATCATAAAGTACACAAAAGTTGGTTCTAGGGCACCAACTCCAACACATTTCTCAATGAATTATTTAAGACAACCACTGTCAGGGGATGGTCTCAGGTGTTCACTCTTACTTAAGCCACTATTGATACCCTCTCTCAAAGTAGCTCTATGTCTCCTCCTCCCTCAACATCCATGAGAAACTAACATATCATGGGTGAAGGTGAGTCTCGCTCAAGCGCATCGAGTGCTTTAGTGCAGCCCGTTGATACACCACAGAGGAGGGATATCATTTGACTACCTCTTTTGTGATCTTCATGAACCATTGATGATGAAGATAGAGCCACTACAACACCAATGTAGGATACACACATGTAGGTTCATTTTACGATATATGTGATTTTAGTTTTTTCCGCATGAAGTGATCTTGGTTTGGGTTTCTAATTCATTCTCGTTGCATTGATTAAATGCTAATCATCAAAAGAAACCCACCAGCATTCACCTGTCATAGTGGACCTTATCTTACATCAATCGTTGTTTCCTATTTATTAATCCTTTAAGACCGAGCTTTCGTAGATCGAGTGGATTACTTATGGGATGATATACCCTTCATTTTATGCAATGAGAGAAGGATTTGGTGGACCATCATCACATATCGATATCCCGAAGGCACCTCTTCTCGGTGAATCACAGGTAGAGGATCAACAAATATCTAAGGCCCCTATATAGAAGGAAAAGTCTTCTCCAATTCATAAGGCTCGGCCACATCTCACAGGTTGACGAAATCAATACATGCATGAAATTCACATTCCGAACCCTGAGATAGACCTCCATCACCAACATAGATGAAATTTATTGTACTTATTAACTTTTGTACTTCGTTATAAAAAGATGATGTAATTAAATCAAGGTCATTTCACATTAAAACTATAATTTTGAAAAAGATTATTAGCCCAAGCTTTAATCAACCAAAAATAATTTTAAAAATATGACAATACTATTCCGAGCCGAGCCCCATTTCATTTTACATTCTTTCCGCAGAACGAATATTCTGCCCGCACGGGCTTGTAACGTTTTGCCCATGAAATCGATCACAGCCGTCCACGTAACACTCCGCAGAGGCTCAGATTTTAAGTCTTGATTCAAGCACCCGCCCCCGCCCCCGCCCCGATCTATATAAAGGGACTGGTCGGAGCGCGGTTTTCCGACGAAGCCGAGGGAAGGGGGATGAGAACCAGCTCAATGGCGACGATCAAAGCTGTGAAAGCCCGGCAGATCTTCGACAGCCGTGGGAATCCCACCGTTGAAGTATTATTCTTCTGTTTTCGCATTGCATACTGTGCTGTTCTTTTCATGCTCCCACCGTAGTAATTTCAAGTGTTGGTTAGGTCTCGAGTTGTTTGTGCATTTCCTTTCTGTGATGTACTTGATCCGATGGTTATAGCCTTCGTACACAGTAGACAGTTCTGCCTTATTCTTTCACATGATCTCGATGATTCGAATGGTTTTGCGCGTACTTCTCTCTTCGCCTGAGCTCCACTGGCAGATGAAACGAAGATGATGAATCTTGAACTGTTTTTTTTTTAACGCTTACCTGTGCGTGCTACATATACGCTGGTATATCGCATCATGTGAAAAATCAGTTAAGCATTTGTTTGATTTAGGTTGATGTTGCGCTTTCCAATGGTACTCTATTCGCTTGTGCTCCACTGGAAGATGAAACGAATATGATGTATCTGGAACTGTTTTATTTTAAACGCTTATCTTATGTGTATGGATGTCCATACCTGTGCGCGATACATAAACACCGGGACATTGCATTTTTTTTTTTGTGAAAAAGAAGTAAAGAATCTGTTCGATTCAGGTTGATGTTACGCTTTCCAATGGCTCCAAATCAAGGGCTTCTGTTCCCAGTGGAGCTTCCACCGGTAATAATACCAATTTTTTTCTTTATACATGTTGTGATGACGTGTAATATTACCTAGTCAGGGGATCTGAATATCTATTTTGTTGTTGTTTTTAAGGTGCTTATGAAGCGTTAGAATTGAGGGATGGAGGACCAGACTACTTTGGGAAAGGGGTTCTGAAGGTGAGTGATCGTTTTTCTTTTCGAACTTTGAAACTGAAGTGGTGCAGTATATTATTATTCCTGATAATAAAGTTTTAAGATCACACAAATCCAGTCTTAGAATGTTTGATCTGGATTATGTAGGTTTTTAATTCTGAATTTGTAGTTCACGTCATGCATGCTCTCATCCATCTCGTTAGAATCATGATGGAATCAATTTTTATCCTTAAAATGTGCGGTATAATAATGTATTTTATAGGAATTCCAAGAATTGTCTGTCCAAAGTCTAACACTACCATTTCTGAAGTGGCCATCAGTGTTGTTCTTTGTTTCCCTTCCACTTCTTTGAATGATTTATGCCCCCACCCATGAGGCCTTTTGGTTACACCGTTCATGGAAATTAGAATATAGATAGCCATTTATTCTTTAATACTCCTGGTTTCATAGGGAAGTTCACATCAATTTATAATTGTGTTGTGCATCACAATGTTGTAGTAGAACAGGGCTACTGGTCAACTAACCTGTTGATTTATTCCTTAGGCTGTCAACAATGTTAATACGATCATTGGTCCAAATTTGATTGGAAAGGTAATCATCTTCAGTTCTCATCATTTTAAGAATGCCAATCAAGCGACTTTTTTATTGATATACTCCTGTTTCATCTGAGCTTATTCACATGTACATCTGTAGGACCCGACAGCGCAAGATAAAATTGATCATTTCATGGTACAACAGCTTGATGGAACAATTACTGATTGGGGATGGGGCAAACGGAAGGTATATTGAGTGTCGGTGTAGTGACAATTCTAATCTGGGTACCGCAACGTGTTTTTTGGACTGTTATGTTTTTGAATAATTGTAATATAGTAATTCATGTGATAGTAATTAGCTTAGTTTCTGGGAGTTTTTGAATCTTTTTAAGCTAACCCCCCTTATATGTTGGTTTCAGCTAGGTGCAAATGCCATACTGGCAGTGTCCCTTGCTGTCTGTAAAGCTGGTGCCAGTGTGAACAATATCCCTCTTTACGTGGTATATTCACTTCCTCTGTAAGTTATATTTCTTCACCATTATCTACTCATTCATCTTATGTGACTATTGTACAGCACATTGCTAAACTTGCTGGAAATAAAACTTTAGTGCTGCCTGTACCTGCATTCAATGTCATTAATGGGGGTTCCCATGCTGGCAATAAGCTTGCAATGCAGGTGATGAAGGAGTTTTTATTCTATTGTCCACGAATATGTGTCCCACAGTGTTTGTGCCTAAATTTTCATATGCTCTAGGAATTCATGATTCTCCCTGTTGGAGCATCTTCGTTCAAAGAAGCCATGAAGATGGGTGTAGAAGTGTATCATCACTTAAAGGTGTGATCCAGTAGTTGTTTCATCTTTCACTTTCTTCCCAAGAAAATCTTAGCTTACAGATTTTGTTGCTATTTGTTTCCAGGCTGTTATTAAGAGAAAGTATGGTCAAGATGCAACCAATGTAGGTGATGAAGGTGGCTTTGCTCCTAATATCCAGGTTTGTTATGCCTCACCAGGCCTCTTTGTCTCTGTTGCCTCTTTTCTCTTGGAATCATTTCACATTTTAGGTGAAAAAGTCTGCACATATTTTTTAAAAGCATGTTTTAACAGTGCATTTTTCTTTTCTCCCCTGAAATTTGTAGGAAAGCAAAGAGGGCCTTGAATTGCTGAAGACAGCCATAGCAAAAGCTGGATATGCTGGCAAAGTAAGTTGTGCTATTTATGTGTCTGGCATCAGTGGTGGCATTTATTAACATTTTCTTATTTATATTTTTTCTAGTGCTGTAATCAGCCATAGATAGGAAGGAGTATGACCCGTGGTTTCTTGTTTTGGTTCTGTGAATTTGTTTCATTCTTAATGAAGCCTAGTGTTATTTATTTTTTTTGGATTTTCTCAGGTCATCATTGGGATGGATGTTGCTGCTTCTGAGTTCTATGACAGCAAGGATCGTAGCTATGATTTGAATTTCAAGGAAGAGGTAATATATAGTAGCTGCAATTTGTTTTTTACATGTCATTTTCATCTCCCTGAAAATACCGATGATAGTTAAATATGGATGGACTGATTCAGGTTGTCACCTATTATAATTAATATATTTCAGAACATATCCATATTTTATACGGCCTTCCTTTTATCACTGATGAAGGTCATTTGTGGGAAAACAAAATTAATGTATAACTTGTTCTTATATTTTGGATCATGAGAAATCATCTATTTTTTTCTTACATTGTAGACTGGTGGTAGCTTTTCTTTTGTTATGCAATACAATAACGTGTTACTGATTTTTTTTTTTTTTTTTTTTGTGATATGTGGCTCCATATGATTCCTCATCCTTATATATTTTTTTGTAATCTCACTAAAAATTGCCGTTGGATGTAGAACAATGACGGGTCACAAAAAATATCAGGTGACAGTTTGAAAAATGTCTACAAGTCATTTGTGTCGGACTACCCCATTTTGTCTGTAGAGGATCCGTTTGATCAAGATGATTGGTTGCACTATGGTATGTTGACTGCTGAAATTGGAGAGAATGTTCAGATTGTTGGCGATGATCTCCTTGTCACTAACCCGCTGGTGATTATATGATTCATATAAAATCCAAGAAATGAAGTCAGAATATGCACTTAATGCCGTTTTGTGATCACTGCAGCGTGTGGGAAAAGCCATCAAGAAGAAGGCATGCAATGCTCTTCTTTTGAAGGTATTTGTTGATATACGCTGATATTCTTGATGATCTATTGAATGCTTGCCATTTTTTTCATATAGAATTTGATGCGTTGGTGTGCATTAATTCTGATTTTTTTTGCAAGTTTTACTTTGTTTTTCATTACAAGAATATATAAAGTTTCGTTGCACTTATAAATCTGTATTATATTTAGTCTCGAGGATAAATAATCTCTTCCTGAATATGATTTTCTGCAACCTTTGCAACATGTTGACTTGATTAACATTCGATACTTTTAAGCTGAGCATATGAAGAGGACGGTAATGTTGATCCTGTAGCAAAGCCCCTTTTCTCAAGCTTCTCTATTATTGAATTTCAGGTGAATCAAATTGGTACTGTGACTGAGAGCATCGAGGCGGTAAAAATGTCCAAACATGCTGGTTGGGGTGTCATGGCCAGCCACAGAAGGTTGGACATTTGCCACCCCCCTCCCCCCCTCATTTTTGCAACCAAATCCTTCATCCCACCATTGTGCTTTTCTAATTTTTGAAATGGTTTTTACTGACGAAATTTTCATTTTTGTGGCTGGTTTAATGCAGTGGTGAAACTGAGGATACTTTCATTGCTGACCTTTCGGTTGGTTTAGCCACAGTGAGTTCTTCCTGTTGGTTTTTTCAATGCTTTTAGAATAAGCTTTTACATCCGGTCCAAAGGGTGGTATGTTTGAAAGAATGTGGGTTTTACATCTAGTGCCTGCTCGTCTACAGAAACTGGAAACTGCATTGTTTATTTGCGTTTTTTGTGTTTTCTGCTCTGTATTCATGCTTGCCATTTTATCACTTGGCATGAATACATTTTGAATTATTCATTTTTATAGATGTTCAGAATAATCATGATTATCATTGGTGTTTATTTGAATCATACTTCTAAATCATTCTTACGCAGAAATTAGCAAATTTTATTTTGAATTACAATTAATAACAATGATAATTTAAATTTCTATAGCACCGTATAAAATGAAAAATTGTATTGATTTTTTTAAATAAGTATAATCTTATATACAATGTGAGTCTTAATTTTACATATTCATTGACAAAATAATTTTGATCATTTTTATGTCTCAAAATAAACAAGCAAATTGATTATAGGGCAATTGAGAATATGAAGAATAAAAAATCAAATAAAACGGCACTGTTTCATGTTGCTATTGACGAGCTGCACAAATGGTGCAGCGAAAAAATAAATGGTGCCCGTGTCGCGATTCAAGCTTGTAGAGAATTTCTAATTTTATCTGCTGTTAAATTTGATTTTACAAGACGGAACAACTCACCCATCACTCACCCATCACAATCTCTTGAGAATTGACGGTCAATTTTACTGATCGCCATGATAAGGAAGCCATAGGATTTTACTCGTACAATTAAGTCGTTTGTCTGTTGAGCAATGTGGGGCTGTAATAATTCGGACCGGCTTTTTACTAAATTCATTTGGGAATGCAATGAAACAGGGACAGATCAAAACGGGCGCTCCTTGCAGGTCAGAACGCCTTGCCAAGTATAACCAGGTAAAAACTTCTCTAAATCGTTGTGTTTGCCATATGAGTGGAATATATTGATCTTCTCGTTGGTTGGAAGCTTTCAGAATGATGTGATAATTGCTGCTACGATTTATGTTTCCATAATCGTTGCCGCCCACCCTCCACTTGATCATGGTTGTCATAATTGCCTCAAATGATTCGACTCTAATCTTTCTAGCTTGATTGGGCTACCTTGATAATAATGAATAAAAACATTTAGGCTGTGTTTGGTTATAAAAAATATCTAGAATAGTTATTTGATTCTGGAAGTGATAGAATGGGAATGATAAATCAGAGATTTATATAAAAAATCGTTTTTGATGTTTTCAGAAATTGAAAATGATTATGCTAAGATGGCCCACTCATGTTTTTTCTTTTCACAGAATTTTTTGACATGTTTTTAATGTATTTTTAGCGTATAAAAATGATCAGCTTTTTTCATTTGTTCCTTTATTATAATCATGTTCGGCGGTTATGAATTTTTTTCCCATTCATTGTTCTCTATGAGCCTCTTTGTTTTGTGATTCATCTTTCTGGATGCCCCATTTAGTCCACTGGCAATCAAAAAACATGGATGCACATGTCATATTTTATTCCATTTTTGCTAACCGGCGGGCGATTTTGCTTACAAATTAATCTTCCCTGCAGCTTCTTCGTATTGAAGAGGAACTAGGACCTGCAGCTGTCTATGCCGGATTGAATTTCCGGAAACCCGTGAAGCCCTACTAGGTCCATAAAGCTCGTCTCATCTGTGCTGTGTGGTTTACGCAATGGCGGATAAGTTTTGTGTTGGGCTTCTTAGTTTGAATAATTCAAAATCATCTTACGGGGCGAGGGTTTTTGTGCTGATGCGAGCAATGCTTTGCAATTCGACATTTGGGGCTTCGTCCAAACAGAATCTAATGGTGTTTTTAAATCTTGAAAAAATTGACGTGGTTGATAATTGGACTGGGAAAACATATTTGATTAGTTCGTAAAAGCAGCAGTTCGACGATTATGATTAACCTGATATGAATAGACGTGAAAGAAAGTAAAAATCATCATTTTTGAAAAAAGAATCAACTACGATCTTTAATATTCATAATGTCTGATCAATTTAAAAGTAGCTAGAGCCATGGACTCGCAGGGGAAACGTATTTTATGCATTCGTAGGGGGAAAGCGACTTGGCTTGCGCAAGCAAACAGTCGGCAAATTTTGGGAATTTCCGGTTTTTTTGAGGTCGTCCCTGTGACAAATCTGAAGCCAAACTGTACGTTACCGCTTTGCAACGTCAACCTCCCCATCAATCATCAATGCATAGTCACTTACGTCCTTCCGTCAAGAAACCTTTTTTCTTTATTATTATGTTGCTGCACAAAACCATCAATAAAATTAAAAAACAGGATGCGATCCAAGCCACGAAGTTAGATGGGAATCACGTTGTCGTTGCTGTCAAATATGAACGAAATACCACTCGGTGAATCCAATTTAATATAATAAGCATCAAATATGATTTATCAATTGGGATGAATTTTAATTCATCTCCAAGAAAAAAATATAAGCTAAATTATATAATTTCAAATAAACTAAAAAATAATTTCTCCATTAATTAATTAATATAACAACGTGGCACTCGAGTGCATCATAACAGCGCATTGATTCCCACCCTTCCCAAGCAAAGACTAGCCTTAAAATTCACTCAAAAAGCCCATCCCCATTCCCCAATATAAACAAAGGAATGCAACTCCCCACTACCATCCGATGCCCCGAATTTCCATTTATTTTTATTTTATTTTATTAAATTTTCAATTTTTAAGCCAACTCCCCTCGCCATGCCAGACCCGCCTCTCGGTTTTTTACTTATCGCCGCCGCTTCCCTCCCTCTGTTAACCTTCCCCGCCACCGCCGCCGACGCGGAACTGCGGTGCGACGCGGTGCCTTACCCGGACCAATGCCGATACTACCTCACCCACCGCGTAGGGTCCGCCCCGAAACAGGGGGTTGACTTCCGGGAGATAACGGTCCAGGCCGCTCTGGACCGGGCGGTCCAGGCCCGGCTGGAAATCGCCGGGTCCGAGACACGGTTCGAGGGATCCCTCCAACGGGCGGCCTGGGCGGAATGCTTCCGGTTCCACGACTACACGGTCCGCGAACTAAACCGGACCATCGTGGGCCTCTACGGGTCCCGGCCCCGCGACCCCAGCTGCACCGGGTTCGACGCCCAGACCTGGCTCAGCGCCGCCCTGACCAATCTCCAGACCTGCCGGGACAGCTCGACGGAGCTTGGCGTGCCGGACCTGGCGACGCCGCTGCTATCCCCCGCTAACGTCTCGGAGCTCATCAGCAACAGCCTCGCCGTCAACCGCAACTCCGCCGGCTGCGAGGTAGGGGAGAGCGGGAGCGGGGTCCCGGATTGGGTCGACGGCGGCGGGCGGCGGAGGCTCCTCCGGGCCCGCCGGTCGTCTGTGGCGGCGACGGCCAAGGTGGTGGTGGCGCAGGATGGGTCCGGGGGGTTCCGCACGGTGCAGGCGGCGATCGACGCGGCGGCGAGGCGGGGCGGGGGAAGCATCGGCCGGATGTTCATCATTTACGTGAAGCAGGGGAACTACCGGGAGAACATTCAGGTGGGGAGGAACCTGGACTACGTGATGCTCGTCGGAGACGGCATGAGGAGGACGGTAATCACCGGCAACCGGAACGCCAAGGACGGGCTGAGCACGTACAACACCGCCACCGCAGGTACCCCGCTTTCCCAGCGAAAGAACCAGTGGGGAAACTGTGATTCTGATTCCTTATTGATTTGACTCCTATCTGCAGCCATCGACGGCATCGGCTTCGTGGCGCGCGGCATCGCGTTCGTCAACTCCGCCGGCCCCGAGAGAGCCCAGGCCGTCGCGCTGCGCTCCTCCTCCGACCTCTCCGTCTTCTACCGCTGTGCCTTCCGTGGGTTCCAGGACACCCTGTTCGCCCACTCGCAGCGCCAGTTCTACCGGCAGTGCTACGTCTACGGCACCGTCGACTTCATCTTCGGCAACGCCGTGGTGGTGTTCCAGGGCTGCATGATCTACGCCCGGGCGCCCCTCTCCGGCCAGCGCAACGTGATCACGGCCCAGGGCCGGGGAGACGCCAACCAGAACTCCGGCACGTCCATCCACGACTCCCAGATCCGGGCGGCGCCGGATCTCCAGCGGGCATCCGCTTCCTTCGAGACCTATCTGGGGCGGCCGTGGCAGCAGTACTCGCGGACGGTGATCATGAGGACTTACATCGGCAGCTTGGTGGAGGCGGAGGGTTGGTCGGACTGGGACAACACCGATTTTGCTCAGGCGACGCTGTACTACGGGGAGTTCAAGAACTTCGGGCCCTCGGCGGCTACCGGTGGGAGGGTGAAGTGGCCGGGATACCACGTGATCACCGACCCCAGGGAGGCGGCGAAGTTTACCGTGGCAAGGTTCATAGCCGGCGGGTCGTGGCTGCCGGCGGCCGGCGTGCCGTTCACTTCCGGCCTCTGATCGCGCCTCGACTCCTCCGACCACGACGGGGGAGCTCGCACCCACGGCCATGATTTGATTAATAGGCTCGCTACTTAATTCATCGTAACCCACCCTAACCAGGAGACCAGAACGTGACATAATACAATTTATGAATAAAGTGATCGGCAATTAATCACATCTTAATGTCCCTAGTCATTCTTGGAATTGTCTTTAGGGTATATTTTTCCACACTAGGATTTATGTAGACCTTGTGGTGGTATAACTTTTTATTGCATCTTATTGTTTAAATTGGTTGGTTGATTTGAATTGCCTGGACTATGAGTACCACTCATTATTCATTTGCCACATTTGAGGTTCATGCCAAAAAGTTATGACGTAATAGATGTTCGACAATATTGTTTATCACGTTGTTTTTTACTCACTAAAGAATAAAATCAAAAATCATCTTTGGCTCAAACTCTCATTTTTCATCAGACATTTTTTCTGGCTTCTGGGTACCAAACCTCGTCAAATAAAATCATCTGATTGTAATTCGATTCCATAATTTATCTAAATAAAAAACCAAACTCATACCATATGTTGAGAAAGACGACAAGTGATGAACGCACAAACGATCAACAAAGCGAAAGGGCATTGGAAATAAAAAAATTTCCCTACAAACAAGCCTAAAAAATTAAAGCTGATGCGCATCAACAAAAAAATTAGTATAAACTTTCATTTATTTTTCTACAAATATTTTTTGGTTGATGCGCATCAACTTTAATTTTTAGGCTTGTTTGAAGGGATTTTTTTTTATTTCTAATGCGCTTTCACTTTGTTGATCATTTGCACGTTCATCGCTTGTCGTCTTTTCCAACATATGGTATGAGTTTGGTTTTTATTTAGATAAATTATGGAAGTGAATTACAATCATATGATTTTGTTGAATGACACCAACTACCATATGTGACAATTAAAAATGAAGGATCTGCTTTTTATCAAGCAAATGCATTTACCGATGTTTGGTACCCAGAAGCCAGAAAAAATGTCTGATAAAGAACGACAGTTTGAGCAAGAGATGATTTGTGATTTTATTCGTTAGCGAGTCAAAGACAACGTGATAAACAATATTGTCAACATCTCTTACGTCAGAACTTTGTGGTAGAAATTTGAGATCACTTATGTTTCAAAGTCAGGAAACATTAAATTGTTTCTCCACAAACTGATGATGAATTTAAGGTACAAAGAAAGTACATCTATATATGACTATTTGAGTGAATTTCAATGTTGTTTTGATTAGTTGTTTGATATGAGTATTAATTTTGAATATGAAGTTTTAGCGCATTGGCTACTTAATACTTTACCTGATTCTTAGGAGAACGTGTGTGTCACTCTTAACATGTTCTACCCCTAATGGTGTTGTGACATTCAGTTTTGTTAATTCTACTATTTTAAATGAAGATGTTAGGAGATGTACTTAGGAGAGATCTTCTTCAGAGCTTTTGGTCATAGAGAACAGGGGAAAAGCCAGGAAATGAATCAAGGACAGAACAACTAAGGTCAGAGCAAAGACATAAGCGAATCCAAGTCGAAGCAAAAAGAGTTTGAATGTCATCATTGTGGTAAGAAAGGACATGTCAAGAAGTTTTACTATTAGCTAAAAAGGGGAAATAGAATGAAGGACAATCAACAAAAGAAAAATGGTGATGAAGATGATCGTGTCGCCGCCGCTACAAAGGGTGATCTTGTTATTGTTTATGACTCCATTAATACTGCTTCTGAAGATTTTTGTTGGGTTGTTGACAGTGGTACCTGCTTTCACATGACATCGAGGAAGGATTTCTTTACATCTTACAGTCCAAGTAATTTTGGGATTTTGAAGATGAGTAACAATGGTCGTGCTGATGTTGTAGGTATCAGAACTGTTTGTTTGGGGAACAACATAGGAAGTAAGCTAATTTTGAATAATGTCTGACATGCGTATGAGGTTCATCTGAATCTTATTTCTAGTAGTATTCTTGATGATGAGGGTTTTATCATAACTTTTGGTGATGACCAATGGAAGCTTTCCAAGGGTTCCTTAATAGTGGCTCGAGGCAAGAAGTAATTAGACTCGTACTAGACCAGAGCTTCTCTTTCTTGTGATATTACTTGCATTGTTGAGTGTAGTGTCTCTACCAAGTTATGACATAAGAGGCTTAACCACATTAGTGAGAAGGAGTTTGGTTGTTTGGCTATGAGAAATTTGCTTCTAAGTTTGAAGGGTGTCAAATTGAACATGTGTGATCACTGTATGGATGGAAAATAGTGTAGAGTGAGTTTCAAAAGTCATCATTTGCACATGAAGTCATAGGTATTTGAATTAGTATATTTTGATGTTTGTGGTTCTATGAAATCTAAGACTTTTAGTGATAGTCTTTATTTTGTGATTTTTATTGATGAATACTCACGTAACATCTGAGTTTATGTTTTGAATGCCAAAAGTTAAGTGCTCAGTGTTTTTAAGAAATTTTAGGTTTCTACTGTCACAAACCCCTCCCCCAAAGAGTGCCCCTCTTGGGCAGACAATGAGAGAAGGGAGATGGTGACTATCCGAGTCCTGCTTCCAGTTGGCCCTGAGTTGACTACTAGCACCAAAAGTATAATAAACACACAAATGAGAGATATTACCCTCTAAGAGAGTACGCAGAAGAGAGAAATAAGACAGATACACCCATCAACACTTGCTCAGATATATAAAAGAAATCCCAAGTGCATACATGTAATGTCATACAGTACTAAAACAACTGAAAATAAAACTATAAGTACCAAAAAGGTAAACTTGGCAACGACCATGAAGCCCAAATAGCTCATACAAAACCACAAGCTAATAATATCTAACCTGATCTCTAACATACTCTTACTGACCTAAAAACATTTTATATATATGTCGGGTGAACATAACAGTATACTCAGTAGGATCCTCCCAGAATCCTCTCGTGTAAAAGATAAAGAAACCATGCTAAAGCACAATGAACAATAATAAAACTAACTTGTCACTTATACATGGTCAAACCGTGTGAGACTAACAATATGACAACCCTTCTCTTTATTACATATTAATTTATGATTCACTACATAAGATTACACATAATACAACCCATAAGATCAAGATGTATAGTGTCTTCGGGAATTAAGTACATTACATAACAACTTAAAATAGGAAATACAACATCTTTATTGAAAACTTCCTTAACATGCTCATACTTAAAACTATATTGGATAACCCGAGGACATACATAAGAAAGAGGTGAGCTATAAAGCCCAGTAAGAGAATAAAAATGGCATAACATGAAGAAAGTAATACATGTTAGAGTGAGAATCATAAACATGAACAATGAAACATGATATAACATGATAATCATAAAGGAAACATGAGAAATGTGACAAAAACTTAAAAAATTGCATCATAAACATAGGTCAAGGATAACTGACAAGACATTATGATGGAAAAATTCCTGTGATGGATTAGGTTAACTCCATAATCCATTTCATGAAGTCTCATGAGACTAAAACATTACCCAATCCATTGGAGCACTATATAATTTTGAGCACACCAATCACTTTCATTTTATTCTCATGCTTAAGTGTGTCACATAAATCATATAACATGGATTCATTCATCATCATATTTTATTACATGATAAAGAAGTGTGGAATAAATACATTTAATACCCCAATCAAGAAGTATAAGTTCATAAAGGTGAACACTCTTGATAGGAAATGAGTACGAGTATTCACTACCCAATTGTTTGGCATGGAAAACCGTGGTGAAATTTGGCCAGCATAACAGGGGCATATAAATGTTCATGGAAGGGATTAATGAGAGTGTAAGGGGTTTCTCATCATTTTGTAATCATAAGGGTATTAAGGGGGATATGGAATAACATATCTCAACTTTATTAATTGAAGAAAAAGGGCATAATATAACGAAGATACTTGAATAAAGAGGAGAAAGAAAAGAACCCTTACCTTGAGAGTGTGATTCCAAATGCTTGGGAGGAGCTTCTTAAGAGCTTAGGGGAACCTTGGGGGGACTCTAGAGAGGGTAGGTTAGAGTAAGAATATGCTCCAATGATTTTTAGTGAAGATAAGTGAGAGTTTTGTTGGATTTATACAGGAAAAGTGAGGAGAGTTCTTTATTATTTCCCAAACATAGGTTTTGGACTCTATATAATAAAATAACCAAAACCACAAACCTTCCCATGGTTTTCCTCATGGTTTATAAAAAATAGAGGTGGTTTTCATTATTCTATTCAGTCAAGGTATGAACTTATTAAAATAACACCCTTATTGATTTGGAAGTGAGTCACATTCTTAAAGAAATGGTTTTAAAACCTTAAAATATATTATAGGTTTTGGAGGATTCATAAAGCCTTTATAAAATTAATCAAATAAACTTAAAATCATATTATTTTAAAGGGAAAATATATATTTGGTCATGGATACCATTTATAGTATTTATTACATCACTTTTGGGGTATTATGATGTCATAATACACACCATATATTTATACCTTATTTAATTTTTACCCAAAAATTCGACCCTTATAAAATTATAAAAAATTCACCATTAGATAATTTAGATGTTATGATTCCAAAAATAATATTAATTTTATCTAAATAATTTTATAAATATGTGAATTTTTACTTTTAAAATAATAATTGATATTTATTGAGAAATATTGGGTTTTTGACAATAACAATTTTCAAACCCTTATAAAAATTACATTTGAATTCAAAAAAATTATATGATAATTTATATTTAATAATAATATTTTAATAAAATGTTATTTATTTCAAAAATCCAATAATTAATCAAAAATAAATTTCGTAATTGAATTTGAATATTACCCAAAAATACAATTTGTGTTTTATTGTATCAAAATCAAAATAATTTATAAAGCAACAATAATAAGAAGTAAATATAACCATTATTCAATTGAAAATAATTTACATATTAATATTTTTAGGGTATTGATACATATCCATTTAATACACTAGCAAACGCCCTAAGTGTAAGGTGCGCTACTATGATACTTTCATGGGGTGGTTCAGTGTACATGGTTTGGGCCGTGATCTCGATGAGATTGAACTTTTCATGTAAACAGTTTCACTTATGATTAAGTTGTTGGATCTTATATTGGGCTTGGTCAAGGAAAAATTCCAGTGATGCTATCTCCCTTGGAAGCTCTGATAAATAAGCTTCATAGGATGTGATCCTATTAGTTGAGGTTATCACTTACTTTATCTGTGTCAATTGAATTTGTTAAAACCCTATATACTAATCATAAGATCATTGTTCAACAACTATATTATCAATGGTAATGATACTTAATGGTCTTTTAAATATGATAGGATATAACAAAACCAAATTATTTCATGTGTTTTCTATATATATAATATATAATAAGTCATTTAATTTAACCAAAAATGGTATTTTATTTATAATAGTTTGGGTCATTACAATCTTCCTCAATAAATTTCACCCTTGAAATTATCATTTTACACACTAAAATAGATGAGGGTATTTCTGTTTCATCATATCCTTCGGTTCCCATTTCACTTCTTCAAACTTGTGGTTTCTCCATAGTACTTTGACCAGGTGCAATGTCTTATTTTTTAGAACTTTGTCCCTACAATATAATATCTTCACCAACTGCTCCTCATACAAGAGATCATTCTCCAATGGTACCACCTCTAGATTTAGTACATGTGAGGGTTCTCGTATGTAATTCCTCAAGAGGGATACATAAAATACATCATGTACTTGAGATAGGTTAGGTGATAGTGTTAGTCGATATGCCACCACTCCAATACCATTAAGGATCACAAAGGGACCGATGTATATCGGACTAAGCTTTTCCTTATTCCCAAATATCATGACATTATTCCATGGAGATATATAGAGGAATACCATGTTTCCAAAATCAAAATTTAGGTCTCGTTTATGATTGTCAACATAGCTCTTCCATCAAATACGAGCAGCCTTGATATGCTGCTGAATGGTCATAAATTTTTCCACTATTTCCTCAACCATTTTAGGACCTAGCAGTTTTTGTTCCTCAATGTCATCCCATCACGTAGGTGTTATGAAACTCTTCCCATAAAAGTCTTTATAGGGGTCCATTTGGATGCTTGAGTGTAAAATATTATTGTATGAGAATTCGACCGGAGGAAGATATTGATTCCATACTCTTTTGAAGTCAGTTGAGTATACTCCTAACATGTCCTCAAGTGTCTGGATAGTCTGCTCAGATTGGCCATTATTTTGGGGGTGATAAGACGTGATAAAGTTCAAATTAGTATTTAGAGCATGTTAGAGACTCTTCCAAAACTTGGAGGTAAATCTTGGGTATCGATCAAATACGATCGATAGGGGTGTTCCATGCAGCCTCACCACTTATGTAATGTATATCTTTGTAAGTTGATCAAGTGAAAAGTCCTCTCAAATCACAATGAAGTGAGAAGTCTTTGTAAGATGATCCACCACAACCCATATAACATTATTTCCTCTTGATGACTTTGGAAGGAAAATGACAAAGTCCATGATGATTTTTTCCCATTTCCATGTAGGTATGGGTAATGGTTTCATCATCCCCTTGGATTTTTTCCTTCCCACCTTCACTTACTGACATACAATACATCTTGATGTATATTCCGTGATCTCCTTCTACATATTGTCCCACCAATATTTCTCTCAGATATTTTGATACATCTTTGTGGTTCCTAGATGGACAAAGAATGTTGAGATATGTTCATCATCCAACAACTCCTTTAACTTAGGATTTGATGTTACACATAGTTGTGACCCAAATCTCACAACTCCTTCTTCATTAAAATTGAACCCTAAGGATTTCCATTTTCTTACAACTTCCACTTTTTTCTGAATTCCCGCATCATCTATTTGAGCATCCTTTATATTATCCAGAAGGGACGGTTGAGAAATAATTTATGAAAATATTTATGATGTTCTTTCCTTTATGATTCCAATTTCTATCCTTTTTAAGTCTAACAAATATTACATCCTTTTCAATTCTCATTAATGATAAAATTCCTGGATCCTTTCTACTTGGAGCATCTGCCACTTTATTCATGTCACAACCCATCCTCCCCCAAGCCCGCCTTCCATAGGCCAGAGGTTGGCGACTAGCACCAAAGGCGTAAATCCTGATAAAAGGGAAGACATTGCCTTTATATAAGTAAACAAACACAACAGAGTACGCAAGATGGAGTAAACACAAAGTAAACTGAGTACAAAAGTAAGTACTGGAAGGTAAATGAGCCAGTATACAAACCCAACTGAAAGTATAGTACAACTAAGAAAAGTAAGGTACAACAGCTGAAAAGTAAAGCAGCAACCACCGAGTCGTCCTCCGGAAACCCCACCTGAAGGGTGGGTACAGATGGTCTCCTCAGCTCCTCGAGTCTGTTCGTCCGCTCCGTGTACATCCCGCCTGATAGTCCACCTCCGGATACTGTCTCGCTCCAAAAGACTCAACCACGATCAGTGCTGTCCGTCGTCTGCAACCAACACAATGTAGTGCGAGCATAGCCCGTGTAGGGGTGAGTATATGATACTCAGTAGGGACCCCGAGACCCCCGAAGGTATCCTAGAATCCACGAAGGATAAACCACAAAGGAAGGATACAATCATGAAGTATTAACCGACTCTACTTAGGTATATGCCCATACATATACCTAAGTCATCAATTACTGTTCGGATCCAACTCTCGAGCCCAAGCACAACACAGTCCACACAGGAAAGCACAACCCAGTCCACACAGGAAATAAGTCAATCACATCGATGATAATGATTGAAGATCAAGACTCATCTCACACAGGAATTCTACTCATGAAGAGGGGTGGAGATGATAGATGTAGCCTCTGAATCATCTCTCATGCCGAACCCACGTACGATCCAAGTACAGAAGTCGTCGCTGCCGAACCCACGTAGGATCCAAGTACAATAACCATCACTGCCGAACCCACGTAGGATCCAAGTACATTCGTCATCGCTACTGAACCCACTGAGGATCCAAGTACAATCGTCCTCGCTGCCGAACCCACGTAGGATCCAAGTACAGTCGTCATCGTCGTCGCAGTCGCAGCCAGCTCTAGGGTTCCCACACACAACACGCTCGATTCCTGGAGGGTCTGCTCCACGAGCCAAGGGGGTCGATACATCAACTGTCACGAAGTCTAGAGTTGATGTATCCCGAAGTTCTGTCTCATCAATAGGAACTCAACGCAACAGACGGCGCATCAATCAGACGCCCGATCTGAGAGATATTGGCTTTTCCGTCCTAGGGGCCCGGTTAGAAATACGCTCGTTTCTAACCCGGATAATATCCAAATTCATCCGAAACTCACTTAGAGTATCACAAAAGGACCGTCTCATCGAAAGAGTCCCAGTGCCGCAGACGGCGCGTCGATCGGACGCACGATCCTTAAGTTATTCACGTTTAAGTGAACAACGGGCCCGACCCGTTTAACCTAGTGGGCCGACGGGTCAGGTTAACCCAGTTTGATGGGTTCGACCCATCAGGGGTGTCAGACCGTTCTGAAGGAATACATAACTCGGCCCGAAGTGGCGTGGCCCGGCCTAGCACGACCCGGCTGGGCGCGCGGCTCGGCTGGCCGAGCGGGTTCCAGGGGGGGGGGGGGGGGGGGCTGTTTTCCGCACTAGAGGCGCCAAGCGGCGCTGCCCTTTCTTAAACCGGCCGGTCTTCTGCACACGCGACCCGCATGGGCGGGCTGCCAGTCTTCCAGCGCGGCTCCCTCCTGGCGCCGCAGTCCAGCTCCGCTCGGTCGGCCGACGGGCCGACCGGTTCCTCAGCACGACACCCTCCTGGCGCCGTGGTTCGCCTATGCTCGGCCGACTGATGGGCTGACCAGTTCTTCCGCCGAAGCGGCCCGTGTAGTGGGCCGTGGTTCCTCCCGCACAACCGGCGCGACAGCGCCGATTTTCTTTGCCACGTTTCCGGCATGGCGCGACGACGCCGTTCTTTCCCCGTCTCCGGTTGCCAATTCCAAAAAGATCAAGAAATGACGGAGGGTCGTCGGGCCGTGTTTGTTCGGCCCGCGCCCTTCGCGTTAGGCGATAACATTCAACTGAAGATGTACAAGATTTCACGAAGCACAATGAACAATTTTTATTCAAATAAAAATTAGAACAAAACACCCTACCTCAAAAAAAGATGTCGAACGTCGGACGTCGCGGAAGACGGCGTCCCGGGTGAGGTTTCGTAAGCGACGTCGGAAAGCGCGAGAGGAGGAAGCGGTGTCTCCCCTTTTTGTCATGAAGAGAAGGTTATAAGGCGAGATGTCTTTGGCGAGTTCCCGCATCAGTGTCTCCTCCCTTTTCGCAGAGGAAGAAGAGGATGGAGAAACCGGGTTCGCCGAGTCGATGTTCTTCATCGGAGAGTTGACGTTCTTCAAAAAAGGAGAAGAACCGTTCTTCGAAAACCCAAGAGCTCTCCCAATTTCTCCCCAACACCACACTTGCCAGCCACCAAATAAAATAAGGCTTATCCTTATTTTATTTAATCTTGCCAAGCATTTAAAAGTTAAAATTCAAACACTTAATTAACTTAATTGAAGAAGTTCAATCAATCAATTAAAGTGTGTGTTGGAAAGAATTAATGAGGGAGAGAGGGGAGAGGAAGAGTTACTCAATTAAATTTAAGGGGGGTGTCAACATTAAACATATGAGTTTAATGGGAGGTTTAAGGGGTTTAGGTAATGTGAATAGTCAGGGCTCGTGTGGGCCCCACCTCACAATTATCCTCACATGGGTAGTTAGGATCTTTTGGGTCCCATCCCAACTCCCCCATGTAGGATATAACCACTTAAGATATAAAAATAAAATTGTCCCGCAATTTTATTCACTTCTCAATTAATCCACAAAATTTTAACTTCTCCTCCCGCACAAACGCATCTATGGTAAAAGTCCTCTTAAGCAATTACCGGCGCTACGAGTTCATCGGTGCTTTCGGATTTTAATTCCGAGCACCGGTTCAAAAGATAGGAAAACCCGTTCGTTCGTTCACTGAACATACCCGAGCTAAACTTTGGAAATTTATTTTGGGCACACCAGGCCTCGGAATCAAGTGCCGTCAGAAGCCACAGACTCGTAAAATTCTGAAGTATTTAAGAAAAAATTTTCCTTGAAATTTCAGGGTCTTTACATTACTCCCACCTCAAGGCTTTACATCCCCGTAAAGCTACATCATAAACTAGGGAAACAAATGAGGGTACTGTGCACGCATTTGAGCCTATCGCTCCCATGTGCTCTCCTGGAGGTTCCCGTGCTGCCAATGAACGCGCACCAGAGGAATCGACCGTCCATGTAGGACCCACTCCTGTCGATCCTTGATCTCCACTGGGACCTCCGTGAATGTAGCTCCATTATCGATGTCCATCTCCCCATGATCAATGATGTGGGTTGGGTCGTGCACATATCTCCTCAACTGAGATACGTGGAAGATGTCATGCACCCGGTGCAACTGAGGTGGAAGGACCAGGCGGTAAGCCACCTCTCCTACCCTGCTGAGGACCTAGAAAGGTCCAATGAAGCATGGAGATAACTTGCCACCCCGGTCAAATCTCCGTAATCTACGTCGAGGTGAGACCCATAAGAAAACGTGGTCGCCATCCTCGAACTCCAGTGGTCTCCATCTCCTATCAGCATAGGACTTCTGTCTGGTCTGTGCAGTCCTCATCTGCTCCTAGATGATCTACACCTTCTCCGTCATAGCCTAGACCATCTCTGATCCTACAAGTGCTGAATCCCCAGGGTCTGTCCAGCACAGAGGTGATCTGCAAGGTTGGACGTACAGTGCCTCGTATGGTGCCATCCCGATGGTGGAGTGGTAGCTGTTGTTGTACGCAAACTCTACCAAAGGTAGGTGATCCTCCCAGCTCCGACCAAAGTCGAGGAAACATGCAATGAGCATGTCCTCGAGAGTCTTAATGGTTCTCTCCGTCCGGCCATCCGTCTGAGGATGAAAGGCAGTGCTCAGGCGTAGCTGCGTCCCAAAAGCCTCCTGCAACCCCTTCCAAAGCCGAGAAGTAAAGCGAGCATCTCGATCAGAGACGATAGATGATGGCACACCATGAAGCCATACGATCTCCTGAACGTAGAGGCATCCCAATCTCTCCATTAAGCCCTACTCTCTAATAGGTAGGAAGTGGGCCGACTTGGTGAGTCAGTCAACGATCACCCAAATGGAGTCATGTCCTTTGGAAGTATGTGGAAGCCTCATCACGAAATCCATAGATATCCCACCCCACTTCCACTCTGGGACCTCTAAGGGATGCACCAAGCTTGCCAAAACCTAGTGCTCCGCCTTCACCTGCTGGAAGGTGAGGCATCGTGAAACGAACTCTGCCACAACCTTCTTCATACCCGGACACCAGTGCTTTCGTTTGAGATCCTGGTACATCTTCGCTACATCTGGATGTACCGCTAAAGGGGAAGTGTGAAACTCCATCAACACCTCATCCTGTAATGCAACTGGTACCATGGTACGTCCCCTGAAGAGGATGACATGCTCTCCTCCTACAAAAAATCCACAAGGTGTCTGTCCTGTGGATATCTGTGCACGTCGCCTCTCACAATCAACGTCCCCACACTGTGCCTCTATGACCCACTGAAGTAGTGTAGGGGTGACTATGAGTGACTGTAGAAAATCTTCTCCATCTCTATCCACGAAGGATATCTACAATGCGACTAGTTGCTCTGTCACCTCTCCAAGTAGCTAAATGCCCGATCTCCTACTGAGAGCATCAACTACTACGTTCCCCTTCCCA
Source organism: Viscum album (assembly GCA_963277665.1). Classification (NCBI taxonomy): domain Eukaryota; kingdom Viridiplantae; phylum Streptophyta; class Magnoliopsida; order Santalales; family Viscaceae; genus Viscum; species Viscum album. The sequence goes on along the minus strand of OY728120.1, from coordinate 1,755,307,636 downwards.
GGAGTATAGACTATCTCAAAGTCATAGTCCTGGAGGAACTCAATCCATCACCGCTGTCTCAAGTTCAGGATATTCTACGAGAAGATGTACCTGAGACTCTGGTGGTCAGAGTAGACTGTAAAGTGCTCACCCATCAGATAGTGCTGCCACATCTTCAAGGTGAAGACCACTACTGCTAACTCCAGGTCATGGGTAGCGTAGTTCTGCTCATGTTGCCTCAACTGTCATGAACCATAAGCGATCACTGCCAACTCTTGCATCAGGACACACCCGAGTCTGGTCCCTGATGCATCGCAGTAAACTACATACCCTCCTCCCTCCTCCGGTAGCCTTAAGATGGGTACACTGGTCAATCTCTGTCTCAGCTCCTGGAAGCTCTACTGACATCTATCTGACCATACGAAGGGTTTCCACTTCTTCATCAAAGCTAAAAGTGGTGCTGCAACTCTGGAGAAGTCTGGCACAAATCTCCGATAGTACCCAACCAGACCTAGGAAACTCCGCACCTCCGTCACACTCCTGGGTGGCTCCCAAGAAAGTACTACCTCGATCTTCACAGGATCCAACGCAACTCCCGCCTCAGAGATGACGTGTCCCAAGAAGTGGACCTATCGAATATATAACTAACACTTCGAGAGTTTACCATAAAGCTGGTGCTCTCAGAGTGTGTCCAGTCAACCCGCAAGTGGTAGGCATGCTCCTCCTCAGTAGTCGAGTAAATTAGTATCTCATCGATGAAGACTACGACAAATCGATCGAGGTAAGGATGGAAGATCCTGTTCATGAGACTCATGAACACTACTAGAGCGTTGGTTATGCCGAAAGGCATAACAAAGAACTCATAGTGGCCATACCGACACCTGAAGGCCGTCTTCTGCACATCCTAATTTCGAACTCTGAGCTGATGATAGCCTGACCTGAGGTCTATCATTGAGAACCATCGTGCCCCCTTGAGCTGATCAAAGAGGCCGTCAATCCTCGGGAGTGGATACTTGTTCTTTACAGTCACCTGATTCAGGCGATGGTAGTCGACACATAGTCGTAAGATCCCATCCGCCTTCTTGGAGAATAAAATCGGAGAAGCCCAGGGTGAAACACTGGGTCAGATGAATCCGTTCCCCTGCAAGTCCTCCAGCTGTACCCACAGATCACGAAGCTCAGCGGGAGCCATCCGATATGCTGGTGTAGATATCGGTGCTGTCCCAGGGTATAGGTCAATATAAAAGTCTACCTCTCTGCGAGGAGGTAGTCCTAGAATGTTGTTAGGGAAAATGTCTGCATACTGATCCACCACAATAGGAAAACACGGACTCCGCACATAAACCGCTCTGAGGATGAGACTAGCCAACTGATGTGTGATCGGCTTCCCTCTCCTCTACGTAAGCCCATCCTGTGCTGCAAAGGCTCCCTTCTCGCTGGTGAAGGTGAACCTGCTCCCATCTGTGCGGACACACTGCAATTTTCACCTAATACAGTCAATCTGGGCATCGACTGTAGATAACCAGTTCATACCCAAGATGACGTCGTAAGGCCTCGACACCACTACAAGAAGATCCCAGTCGAAGCTCTCGCCTCCTAGAGTAAGCTCACACTGTCGGAACCAGTGTGTAATCGTCGAGTCTGCTCCCGTAGGAGTCTCTAGCCATAAGGATCGAGCCAACGGCTCTGTCGGAATCTCCGAACTCCGAACAAGGGCAACGACAATGAAAGAATGACTCACTCCTGTGTCTATAAGAACTACAACAAGGGTGGAGTAGACACAGATAGTACCTCGAATCATCTCAGGTGCACCATGGTCGTAGGACTTGACTGCCTGGAGCTGAGCCTGCCCCTGTCTGCCAGCTCCCTATGGTCGGGGTGGTCCTCCTGGTGGTGGTGGTGGTAGAGCCTCGAAGCGTTGTCCACCACCTGCTGCTCGGCCAGCTCCTCTACCTCGTCTGCTTGCTCCCTGTAGACTACCATGGTCGAACCTCTGCCTCTACCTGGGTGGTCCCTCAACTGTCTACTGCTCCTCTGTATGGCGGGTCGGGCAGTCACGAGCCATGTGGCCCTGCCCGCCGCATGCATAGCACTACCTGCCTCTCGTATGACTGGCTCTACTGTGTGTGCCCCGCACCTCTGAACCAGTATCCTGAGGTCGCCCACCTGATGTCCTGGTCCGCTTGGACCTCTGTGACATCTATCTACTACTGGCTGTAGAAGACTCTGCTACGTGTCGCCCTGTGGTTGGCCTCGCTGCTGGCGTAGGCTCAGCAAGTAATCTCTCCACAAGAAGGGCTTGCTCCAGTACTCCTGCCTGTGTCGGAATGCTGAGGGAGATCATCGAAGCCCTGATCTCATGCCTCATTCCCTGCTCGAAGGTCCAGGCTCGGAAGAATGGGTCCCGTACCATGTCCGTGGAGTAGTGCGAGAGGTCGGTAAACCTCGCCGAGTATTGGGCTACTGTCATGCTGCCCTGCCGCAGCTGTAGTAACTCATGGATGCGCACCGCACGGAGGGTGGCCGGAACAAACTCCAAGCAAAAGAGGCTCTCAAAGTTTGTCCATAGTATAGATGGCTCGTCGTGCACCTGGAGCATCAAGCTCCACCATCTACCTACTGCTGCGTGCAGGAGACTCGCGACAATGATCACCATAAGATCTGCTGGTGTCCCTACCAATATGAAGACTCAGACGATAGCCTCTAGCCAATCCTCGGCTTCATGAGGGTCCATCTCTTCGCAGAACCTAGGTGGCCTCTGTCGCTGAAACTCGTGCAGCGCACTCAGGCGGCATGCACTCTCCGCTGCTGGGGATGGTGGTATCAGTGGCCCAGCGGGTAGAGGTATTGCCGGTGCCTCCGCTGTAATGGGGCCCTGCACCGAGGCCTCATCGCTCGGTGGGCTTCCATCTCGTAAAAAGCTCAGAACCCTAGCTGGCTGCCTTCATGGGGCCATCCTGAAAAGTAATAGGTGTGCCACGGTTAATAAAATATACCTGGTGAGCTGACACAAAGTAATCACAAAGAAAACTTTTGAAACACACATGCAATCAATGTTTTAGAGCATTAAGTCAGAAATCAGAAGCCAGGGTCCTGACGTATGGATACATCGGCCGCCGCACCAACACTGGACTCCCTGGACTGATAACCACACTCATTACCCTTAACACTATTGCTCCACAGAGAAGAAATTATCAGAGTCCTGAGTTTTGCGGTAGAACCAAATCCTCTGATATCAATTTGTCACGACCCGTCCTCGGGGCCCGTGCCGTGACTACCCCAAGCCCGCCTTCCATAGGTCAGGGGTTGGCGACTAGAACCAAAGGCATAAATCCCGATAAAAGGGAATAAATTTCCTTTATATAAGTAAACAAACACAACCGAGTACGCAAGATGGAGTAAACACAAAGTAAACTGAGTACAAAAGTAAGTGCTGGAAGTAAATGAGCCGGTATACAAACCCAACTGAAAGTACAGTACATGCGGGCTGCGTGCGCAGAAGACTGGCCAGTTTGGGGAAGTGCGGTGCCACCTGGCGCCGCCGGTGCAGAAACCCCCCCTTTTTGTCACGGAGAGATGGTTATAAGGTGAGACGTCGTTGGCAAGTTCCCGCGTCGGTGTCTCCTCCCTTGTCGCGGAGGAAGAAGAGGGTGGAGAAACCAGGTTCTCTAAGTCGATGTTCTTCATCGGAGAGTTGACGTTCTTCAACAAAGGAGAATAACCATTATTCGAAAACCCAAGAGCTCTCCCAATTTCTCCCCAACACCACACTTGCCAACCACCAAATAAAATAAGGCTTATCCTTATTTTATTTAATCTTGCCAAGAATTTAAAATTTAAAATTAAAACACTTAATTAACTTAATTTAAGAAGTTCAATTAATTAATTAAAGTGTGTGTTGGAAAGAATTAATGAGGGAGTTAAGGGAGAGGAAGAGTTACTCAATTAAATTCAAGGGGGTGTCAACATTAAACAAAGGAGTTTAGTGGGAGGTTTAAGGGGTTTAGGGAATGTGAATGGTTGGGGATCGTGTGGGCCACACCTCACAATTATCCTCACATGGGTAGTTAGGAGATTGTGGATCCCATCCCAACTCCCCCATGTAGGATATAACCACTTAAGATATAAAAATAAAATTGTCCCACAATTTTATTCACGTCTCAATTAATCCAAAAAATTTTAACTTCTCCTCCCACACAAACGCATCTACGGTAAAAGTCCTCTTAAGCAATTACCAGTGCTGTGAGTTCATCGGTGCCCTCAGATTTCAATTCCGAGCACCGGTTCAAAAGATAGGAAAACCCGCTCGTTCGTTAACTGAACGTACCCGAGCTAAACTTCAGAAATTGATTCCAGGCACACCAGGCCTCGGAATCAGGTGCCGTCAGAAGCCACAGACTCGTAAAATTCCAAAGTATTTAAGAAAAAAATTTCCCTGAAATTTCCAGGTCTTTACAATTCACTTTTATAGGATGATAGTGGATTGAGCAGTCATAGTCCTTGACCATCTCTAACCATCATCACTTGAACATATTAAACTATTTTTGTGAGAATATATACTTGAGGTTTTTATGATTCTTATATATTTTAAACTTCTCCCCAAAGAGATAACACCACTATATTTTCAATTTAAAGATCATTCTAACCAACTCTAGATCATGAATTGGGTATTTATATTCATGAAATTTCAATTTCCTTGAAGCATAGGTTATCAATTTGTTATTCTGCATTAACACACAACCCAATCCCTTCTCCGAAGCATCGCTGAATACCACAAAAAGTTCTCCACTTGTGGGTAGTGTGAGTACAGATGCAATGATAAACCTCTTTTTCAACTCCTTGAAGCTCTCTTCACATTCATCATTCCAAGAAAACCTGACTCCCTTCTGAGTTAGCTTAGTTAGAGGGTTTGAAAATCATGATAAATTTCTCAAAAATCGACGATAGTACCTAAAGAATCCAAGGAAACTATGGATATTTGTCATAGATATTATCCTCATCTATCCTTCAATTAATTCTTTATTTTAAGGGTCCATATATATCTCATTTCTTGTGATAATATTCCCCAAGAATGAGACTTCATTAAACCAGAACTCACATTTTCTTTACTTTTCATAAAGCCTCTCCTTTCGTAAGGTCTTTATCATAATGATCAGATTCTCCCCACGCTCCTCCTTGCTTTTGGAGTATATTAGAATATCATATATAAATACTATCACAAATTTGTCGAGGTAATATCTAAATACTATATTCATAAATTCCATAAAAATTTCTAGAGAATTAGTGAGTGTGTATGGAATTACTATAAACTCATAGTTTGCGTACCATGTACAAAAAGGAGTCTTGGGGATATCATCATTCTTCACCCTAACTTGGTAATACCCTGACTGCAGATCCACCTTGGAGAAGTATTGTGCTCCACATATATGATCAAATAAGTTATCAATACATGGTAGATAATACTTGTTCATTATCATGAGCTTGTTGATATCTTGATAATCAATACAAAGGCACATTGACCAATCCTTCTTCTTGATAAATAGGACTGGTACACCTGAAGGTGAAGCACTTGGGTACATGAATAATTTATCCAGATTCTCATATAGTTGTTTCTTAAGCTCCTCAATTTCCATAATAGTTATTCTATAAATAGTCTTGAATAATGGTAATCCATTAAGTATAATCTCGATTAAAAATCCTACCTCTCGGCTAGGAGGAAGACTAGACAATTCCTTGGGAAACACATCAATGTATTCCCTCAAAATAGGCATGTCTTCAAGGATGATATTTTCCTTAGACTCAATCATTTTAGTTAGATAAACTTGCTCATAGGTAAATAATATCTAATCTTGATATGTTGGTGCTAAATAGGATTCATCCATATACTTGAATTTGTATAGAATCAGAGGATGATTCATGATACAAAGAGTGATTTCCTTCTCACAACAATTTATGTTGGATATATATAGGGAAATCCAATCCATACCCAAGATTGCATCAAATTTGACCAAAAGGAGTTTCACAAGATTCACTGGGAATTTCATCCCACAAATTTTGTTAGAGGAGTTATATACTTGGGATTCAATAATTGTCCCATTTTTCATTTTCACTGATATCTCTACTTCCATGCTTTGTGGTGGGGTTTGAATAGTTATAATAAACTATCATGATATGAAGGAATGTGTTTAACCAGAATCAAAAAGTACGCTCTGTATTCTTTAATGAATAACTAACATACCTATCACTACTTCATTGTTGGGATTCACCTTAGTGGTTATGATGTAAAATGATCACCCTTGCTGCCTTTGAGGTCATTGTTTTTCTATGAAAACCCTTGGATTAGTACATTGGTTTGCATAGTGTCATGGTTCCTTGAAGTTGAAGCAATGAACAATGCACTAAGGGTTAACTAGATCATTAATTTTCTCCATCACATTAGTGGGTTTATCCCATTATCAATCTCTAGATAGGTGTATTTCATTCCCATACCTAAAGAATTTCCTCATCACCCCTTGGTAAATTTCCAGGGTGCTTATGGCCCCAATTTTAACAAGTGGGATGTTGAAATTTATTAGCACCACTAGATTTCTTCATCGGACCACCAGAATTAAACTCTACTTTCTGCTTCTTATCCCCATGATACCATTGAGATACATCAATCTATATTTCAACTTTTAAGGCACATCAAATAATTTCCTCATAGTTATCAAAGTCTTGAATCACTAGGGCTTTTTGTAGACTAGGTTTTATCCCACCAAAGAAGTGTTCAACCTTGCATTTAGGGGTAATGACAAAGCCATAGGCGTATCATGAAAGTATTGTGAAGTTTTCCTTATATATCCTAATAGATTCTTAATATTTTTTATTAATGGTAAGGAAATCCATTTTAATTTTAAGATAGAGAGTGTGAGGAAAATACTTATCAATTTTTTTTTCTAGAATTCCTTCCACCCCATTGCTTTGATCTATTCCTTAGACTTCGTATTCTTGATTAATGTCCACCACTGATCAACTTCTCCCTCCATATGATAAAAATATATTAGAACCTTATCCTTCTCATAACATTGAAGGATGGATAAGATCTTCTTAATGGAGTTGATCCATTGTTCCACAATTAAGGGACCAGATGATCCATTGCATTTCAGAGGCATTTGTCACATAAAGCTCTCAATTGTAGATTTCTATTTCTTAGGGGGATTTGGGTGCTCTTAATAATCCATGTTTCTATTCATAACCTAAGTCAAATGATATATTATCATCATAAAGTTCGTGATTCCCACTCCTATCCAGTTTGGCATCTCATTGGGGAAATCATCACATTTCCCTTAACATTGGTTGTTTACCCGATTCCTCATATTTCTGACCATTAGATAAAATAAAGGGAAAATAAGGGATGAGTATTTTTAAACTATTAAACACATAAATGGGAATACAATGACATTAAATCGATAACTTATAAATGTAATTTATTTCTTAACCTTTTAATTTCTAGGCTTCGATCTACGTTATACATGATTTATTTCATAACATAGACTCTTATGAGAATTTTTTGTTCCCTTAATAATGGTTTGTAATGAGATTATGAATTTACTAAAGAATATCCCCCAGGAGTGTCAAACCAGGTGGATAGAAAGACCTGTTTTCATGCACCAGTTCCCGGTCGAGTCTAGCTCAACGCGGTGTTTTTGGGTTTTACCCCTATATACATCTGTGCCAGAGCCACATCCACTTATAGTATTCAGACAATGATGAATTTTCTTGTTAAACCAATTAATCTACACTTAAAAAAAATTTAGGGATGTTTTATTATACTTAGTCTTATCCCTAAGTCTTTAACTAGAGTTTTCTAATCCTAATACCAAAAAACACTAAACTTTTCCTTTAATACCAACTATGAAAACCCTTCTCTTTATTACATATTAATTCATGATTTATTACAAAAGATTACACATAATAAAACCCATAAGATCAATAAGTATAGTTTATTTGGGAATTAGGTACATTACATAACAACTTAAAATAAGAAATATACCATTTTTATTGACAACTTTCTTAACATGATTGTACTTAAAACTGCATTGGATAACCTGAGGGCATACAGAAGAAATGAGTAAGCTATAAAGCCTAGTAAGGGAATAAACATAAAATAACATGAAGAAATTAATACATGTTATACAATATGCATATCAATGTGGAATAAAAGGAGCACTAATCATAAACATGAACAATGAAGCATGATATAACATGATAATCATAAAGGCAACATGAGAAATGTGGGAACAACTTAAAACACTGCATCATAAACATAGGTCAAGGCCAAATTCAAAGACATCATGATGGAAATGTCCCATGATCGATTAGGTTCACTCCCTAATCCCTTGCATGATGCCTCATGAGACTAAAACATTACCTAATGCATTGGGGTGATATATAATTCCGGGTGCACCCATCACTTTCATTTCATTCTCATGCTTAAGTGTGCCACATAAATCATAAAAAATGGATTAATTCATCATAATATTTTATTACATTATCATGTAGCGTGTAATAAATTTCTGTAAGTACCAAATCAAGAAGTATAAGTGCATAAATGTGAACACCCTTGATAGGAAATGGGTATGGGTATTCACTACATAATTTTTTGGCATGGAAAATCATGGTGAAATTTCGGCAACATAAAGAGGGAGTATAAATGTTCATGGAAGATATTAATGAGATTGGAAGGGGTATATAATCATTTAGGCACCATATGGTTAGTAATGGGGATATGTAAGAACATATCCAAACCTTATGAATTGGAGAAAAAAAGGCATAAGATAATGAAGATAGTTGAATAAAGAGAAGAAAGAAAAGAACCCCTACCTTGAGAGTGTGATTCCAAATACTTGGGAGGATATTTCCAAGAGCTTGTTGGAATCTTGGAAGAACTATAGAGAGGTTAGGATAGAGTAAGGACGTGTTCCAATTATTTTTTGTTAAGATAAATGGGATCTTGGGTGAGTTTATATAGGATAAGAGAGAAGAGTTCCTTATTATTTCCCACACTTAGGTTTTGAACTCTATATAATAAAATAACCATAACCAAAATCATTTACATGATTTTTGCTCATGGTTTCATCCAAAGTGGGGTGTTTTTAATTATTATATCAGGCCAAGGGATGAAATAATTAAAATAATACCCTTTCTAATGCGGAAGTGAGTCATACTCTTAAAAAAATGATTTTAAAACCTTAAAATATATTATAGGTTTTGTAGGATTCATAAAGGCTTTATAAAATTAATGAGATAAACTTAAAATCAAATTATTTTAAAGTAAAAAAATATATTCTATCATGGATACATTTTATAGTATTTATTACATCACTTTTGGGGTATTATGATGTCATAATACATGCCATATATTTATAATATATTTAAATTTTACCTGAAAATTCAACTATCTCAGAAAATTATGAAAAATTCACCATTGGATAATTTAGACATCATGATTCCAAAAATAATATTCATTTTATATAAATAATTTTCTAAATATTTTAATTTTCACTTTTAAAATAATAATCTACACTTATTAAGAAATGTTGGGTTTTTGACAATAAGAATTTTCGAACCCTTATAAAAATTACATTTGACTTCATAAAAATTATATGATCATTTATATTTAATAAAAATTATTTAATAATAATATTTCAATAAAATATTATTTATTTCAAAAATCCATTAATTCATCAAAATAAATTCCTTAATTGAATTTGAATATTACCCAAAAATACAATTTGTGTTTTATTGTATCAAAATAAAAATCATTTATAAAGTAAAATATAATAAGAAGTAAATATAACCATTATTACATTGAAAATAATGTATATATTCATATTTATAGGGTATTCATACATATCCCTTTAATACACTAGCAAATTCCCTATGAGTAAGGTGTGCGACAATGAGACTTTCATGGGGTGGTTCAACGTACATGGTTTGGGTCGTGATCTTGATGAGCTTGAACTTATCCCATAAATGGTTTTTCTCATGCTTAAGTTGTTAGATATCAGATTGGGCTTGGTCAATGGAAAATCCTAGTGATTCTATCTCCCTTTGAAGCTTTGATAAATAAGCTTCATTGGGTAATATCCTACTAGTTGAGGTCATCACTTCCTTTATCTATGTCAATTGGATTTATTAAAACCCTATATTTATACTAATCATAATAGCATTGTTAAATAATTGTATTATCAATGGAAATGGAACTTAATGGTCTTTTAAATCCGTTAGGATATAATAAAACTAACAAAGTGCATGTGTTTTCTATATCCATAACATATAATAAGACATTTAATTCAACCACAAAGGGGATTTTATTTATTACAGTTCAAGTTGCTACAGACAACCTAAAGAATATATGATACACACGACATGTATGTGGTGTACACAACATATAGTTCATTAATTATCACATATGAAACACACACTTAAGACCCAAGTGTGCATCCTGGACACATGAAAAGTATAACACACAACATGTAGCTAGTTTGTACATGCCGTGTATTCTGATTAAGGTACACACCGCAGACCCAGGTGTGTACCCTAGATACATGACAACTGATATACACAATGTGTAACTAGTATTTACATTCCATGTAGTCTCCCATTAAATTCCATAATTTAAAATTACATTAAATTTAAAATTACATTAAATTTAAAATTGCAGCATTAAAACATTATTTTATTGATTGTTACACCAATGTGTATTTGACATTTCAGAAATGGTTTTAAATAATTTTAAATGATCAATTAAATTATTGTAATAAATATGTTATTATTGGTTATACTATTTATTTTTCATGAATACCATAAATAATGGTTATTTATAATTAATTTTAGATGATCATTAAGTTGAAATAGATTTAATTAATTAATTAAATAATTAATTAATGCAAGCTCGTTCATCTTAATAATAAAGAAAAAATAAAGAAGTGAATGCTAGCCAGTTACTTTTGCGTATTCATTGCATGTAAAACTGATCATGAGCTTGACCAAGTCCTATGTATGTGTTGGAATTTATTTTATTTAATTTATTATATGGGTTTTCAATTATTTAATATTAAATTAAATGATGACCTACAAGTCATCCCTCCCTCCATTATTATGTAGGACCTATATGTACAAATATATTTATGTAATACCCTTTAACCAATCCTTTGGTTCCCCCACCTATATATGAGTAATAAATACTTGTAAATAATGGATCATCCCAAAGTGCGTAGTGGCAGTTCAAGATAGAACCATGATGATTCCAACTCAGTGATAAATAAGTGTATAGGTGGAATGTTGTAACTCATGATAAGACCATAAAATAAAGTTATTCCCCTAGGTAATAGGTTGATTTAATGTCTACTCATTAAATCAACCATTACATAATCTCATTATTGAGTCATTTACTTTATTTATTTATTTTTATCTATGTATTATTTATTTTATGTATGCAAGATCATAATCACATAAATAAATGAATTAATGTGCAAATATGGAATTTAAATAAATGGATTACGCATAAATTTTTTATCCAACATGGTTAATTAATTATGTAAAATTAATTTAATATTAAAAACACATATAAAGGATAAAATGAGATAAAATTTATGCATAATAAATTAAAATCCCTTAAATAAATATCAAGTCAAACTTGGCCTTCCATTTCTTCATTAAAAAAGAAACCAATAGAACTAAGTGTTTGAACAACCCTTGTTGGGACACTTAATTTTATAAAGAGAGTTTTTATGAATGTTTTGGGCTAACTTAACCATTTTACATCAAGAGGAGTATCTCTTGATAGAGTTAGTGTAATTTGGAGGCAAGTTTTGAGGAAATACAAGTTAGGATTGGGGATTCTACTCAATGGATCAAGGAGTTGTAATCCTATAGTTGGAAAAGACCTACCTACCTAAATACCTTTAAGTAGCTTGAACAACCCTTGTTGGGGTAGTGTGAAGGGGAATATGGATACTTGAAACTAGAATTTCTTAGAAACTATACATTCTGAGTTTAATGGAGAGGTCTATTAGGACTTGGTAAAATAGTGAGGGATTTAATAAAAACAATTAATTTTTTTATCTCACATAATTTGTAATAAAAAAAGTACTAATAATATTATCTTTTAAACTGTAGAAAAAATGTAAATCTCATCATACACACTATCCCTACAATCCATATTAGAGAAAGACCATCTTCTAACTGGCATTAACTTCTAGGAATGGTACAGACACCTCAGGTTGTTTTGTTCCATGAACAAAAATCATATATGCTAGAATCCCCACTATGTGGTCGATGTTCAATATTTTATGGTTTCCACTATGTATAGAGATATCATGAAGTCTCATGAAAACATGAATTCAAATAGAATTCTTGATCATATACATGGCCTATATCAGGAGAGAGCTAGGTATGAGTAGTTTGAGATTTCTAAAGTTCTCTTTCAGAGTAATATTTTGGAGAGTGCCCCAGCTGGACCTCATGTATTCAAGATCATTGTCTACAAGGAGGGTCTAGAGGTTATAGGATTTAAAATCCCTAAAGAAATAGGCACTGATCTCATTATTACATCACACCCTCCTAGATTCTCTATTTTTATTGTGAATTTTAATGTGAAAAATATTGATAAGTATCTTCCAAATATTCTCACTCTTCTTCACCAAGTGGATAAAGAGATAAAGCATGAAAAGCCTTTGGTCCTTCTGGTGAATAAGTGAAAAGTCCAAGAAAAAATATCTAAGGCCAATGATTATTTTCAATGCCATTATAAGAAGAGGAATATCAATGATGAATAAAGTGAAGAAGATTCTATTTGTTTCAGATTTGGAAAAAAGGTTCAATATAAGAAAAACTACACCCATCCTAAGAAGAAAGGGGAAGCTTCAGGTGCATTTGTTATCAACTGAAATTTATTTGTTTTCATAAATTGGGTATTATATAAACCTTGTGGTTCTCATATATGTATTCAAATACAATAACCAAGTAGATTTAGAAGAATTGACTAAGGATAGGTAGATCTAAGAGCATCCAATAGAGTTAAACTTTCTATTGTAGCTATTGGGGATTACCACCTCATGTTACCGACTAGAATGATCTTGGTTTTAAAAGGTTGTTATTATGTTCCATCCGTTACCAAAAACATTATATCAGTATCTAGACAATATACATATGGATTATTTTCAAATTTGGAAATAAAAGTTTCTTATTTTATAAATATAACATTTGTTATGGCAAGACACATTTAAATAACGGTCTTTATGTGATAGACTACACAAACCAAGTAACGACAATCAATAATGAAACAACCTCACATGACTCATACCAAACCCAACTTTGGCATCATTGTCTATGTTAGGTAAATGAAAATCACTTTACCAAATTACATCAAGATGGATATTTAGATTCTTTTTAACTAAAAACACTTGGTGTATGTTGTTCATGTTTACAAGGCAAAATGACCAAAACCCCATTTATTGGGAAAGTTGAAAGGGACAAAGAGCTTTTGGAATTAGTTTATATAGATGTGTGTGGACCATTTCCTATTGAATTAAGGGGTGGGTACTCATACTTCATAACTTTTATTGATGATTTTAATAAATATAGATATGTCTACTTAATGAGTATTAAGTTAGATTCCTTTAAAAAATTTAATGAATATAGAAATGAAGTTTAGAACCAGTTCGGTAAGAAGATTAAGAAACTGCACTAAGAATGTAGAGGATAATATATTAATCAATAATTCATTGATTATTTACAGGAGTTTAAAATTTTATCTCAACTCACTCCTCCTAATACACCTCAATGGAACGGTATAAGTGAAAGAAGGAACTGCACCTTGTTGGATATGGAGAGATTAATGTTGAGTCATGTGAGTATTACATTATCCTTTTGGGGATACACATCAAAAAAAACATCACATATACTAAAAAAAGTACCAAATAAATTGATGAATGGTATTAAATATGAATTTTGGAGTGGAATAAAAACCATGTTATCGAATTTACATGTGTGGGGAAGCGAAGCATTTGTTAAGGCATATTTAGGTAAAAAATTGCACCCTAAGGCACAAAGTGCGCCTTTATAGGATAACTCAAGGAAAAAGGGGATATTGTCTATACGACCCCTCAAACAAAAAGGTTATAGTTTAAAGACATACCATATTTTTTGAGAGGGAGTATATCTCTAAAAGAGATAGTGGGAGTGAGATATAATTCAATGAAGTTGAGGCTCAAAACACATAAGATTTGGTATAGAAATAGATCTGACAAATCCCTGGGGAAGAAGAAAGAATGCTAAAGAATAGTGAATAATAGTAAAACTAACTTGTCATCTAAACAAGTATACCATGTTCCCAGTCTCACCATGACTATCTCTCACTAAGTATTGCATATAAGGAAACATATATTATAGTAATGAAATATTAAGGGTACCTTACTCCCACTTCCACATTGGTCTACCTCTCTTCCCTAATGCAACAAATACTCATCCATATCTCTCCAAAATAACCAATAGACACCCAAGATAAGTATCAAAACATTCACCTCATGCATCACATCATCACATCATCCCATATCACATCTCCATATAGTAACTAGGTAGTTTTTGGGAGATTCCATAAACCATAAGATGTGTATCATACATCAAGTATTATACCTCAAGCCATCACAACCCAGACACCGAGTAAGGTACCTCAAACCATCATAAACTATACACTTCATACATATAATAACTATTTGGATACTATATTTGGAGATACATGTGTGTGAAATAAACAAAAGACATAAAAAAATCTATACTAATATATGGGGAAATTAACCTTCATTCATACCACCAGACAATACTACCAATATAAGAGAGAGGGGCTAAAGGGAGTAGTTAGTTATCCATCCTCTAATCAGAATGTTGGGGGAAAACACCCTCCTAGAGTCTACTGGGTGTTAGTCGCCCTAACTGACATGGGAAATGTAGTGTATGAAATCACAGAATATATCAGATATAATATAGATCACAACCACACTATGGGCATAACCTAGTATTAGACTCAATTATAGCTAACATCACTTGGAATCCTAGATACCACTTCTAAGACCATATATCCTATAAGCATACAATCATTTTAAAGAGATACATTAAATTACTTGCTTCCTTTTTATAATTTCCTTTTATTAATTAATTAATTATCCATTAATTATCCATTATCATTATTCCAAATTTCATTTCATTAAACATTAGAGTAAAGTCCATGCTCTCCAGGCATAATCCAAACCGAGTCCACGGTTCTCATGATCTTCTCATTTTCATTCCAGAAAAACCAACCTTACGGTTTAAACATTTATTAAAAATCATCACCACCGTTCCATAATCCTAGGTACTCTAGTAAAACAATCCTAATCTACCACTAAAATAAAACATGAAAAAAGAACATCCAATTGCGTCAATCTATGGGGAAAGGAATGCAGATAAAATAAGAAATCCAACCATCGAACATTAAATAGATTCATTTAAAAAAAATACATCTTTATCACATCAATGGGTAAAACCAGCTTCAACCTTTTCCATTATCTCTAGTGTCATCCCTGACACCCACATGCATATCTTGATGCATCTCACCATCATAGGCATCAACTGCTGCCACCTCATTTGGGCCTCCCCGCCCCATATCACATTAATCATCCTAGGCTTAGCCATCCTAGGCTCATCCATCCCAAGCTCATATCATGTTACATAATGGAGATCACATATAGAGAACATCATAAAATAAGTAAGAAACAAACATAGTCAATAGTGAAACTGGGATATCAAAATAATACATTTAACTTTCACATGAAAATGAGCTCTCATAGCTCCTGACACTAAGCACTTAGCCTTCATAAGAAAACGAGTAAATCAAGACCCATTAATTATTTTTATCAAACATCTGGTTTTTATTCCTTCTTTAACTAATTTATTCATTATTCATAGGTTCCAACTATGAGAAACCTAAGGCATTATCTATAATAAGCTATCACAACATACTTCCAAGCATAAAACCAATTTCATCAAACTATGAGAAGTACTATTCTCAATTAACATGCCTCTTTATTATTATCATCAACAAACATAAACATGCTTCAGGTTATTTATTAATTCCATTAACACATGGAAGATCAATCAATTAAACATGTGGATTGCATCAATTTTAATTACCATAAAATTACAACAAACATCAGATTCCTTTAACATAAATCTTATTTAATTATTAATACAATTAATCAATTTATTATATCTTTATGTTATTTACCATTTTCCATTAAAAAAACAAACCAATACATATCATAAAAAAACATTCTAACAAACATAGTATAGATAACACACTATCTAGAAAAACATGAGGCAAATCGTTATCACAACATAAAACATAAACAAGTGATCAATATCTAACTTTTTTTTATGAATACGGTTAAATATTTATTAGGTTAATTCCATTACCATACAAAGGGATAAACCATGGTCAATTTTTGATTGCACATAAATAAAAGAGAGGCTACGAATTCCCTACCTCAAAGGAATCAATGTTCTTTACATGAGAACAGACCAACATCATAGATCCCGATCACCCCTCCCGCAAGAGTTTCATCCCTATAAGGATGCCACAACACAACCACACCAACAAAAAACAAAGAAAAATCCATTAAAATGATGAAGAGAAACCTCTATCATATGGAAAGAGTAATCTGGAGGATCTAGATCAAAGAATAATGAGAGAAAAGGGTATAATGCACATTGGATCACAATGGACCAAAGAAGGAAAATGGGGATTGATCCCTATCAAATGGATTCCAAAATTCTTAAAGAGAGAGTCATTGGTCACATGAAGTTTTGGGAGAAAAATATAGTAGGATTTGAGAGAGGCGAGGTTGCTTCAGGTTATAAATTGCACTTCCTAGAGGAAATTTACAACATAAATCATAAATTTATATCATAAATGTGCTAAACTTTAAGTTTTTTTTTAAAAAAACATCGCATTAACTTTTTAAAATAAAAATTGATTTATTTCTTAAATCTACAGTTTATGATGTAAATTCCACATGCTGCATAACAAAAGCCGCAACCCATTGATGCTGTAAAACCCCTCTTACACCGTAAACCCATACTTACACCGTAAGTTCTCTAGAATTCCATTTTTAGCATAAAAACACCACCAAATCCTCACTAATACTCTTATGAGTATCAAAAGATTAGGAAAAACATAAAGGGACGAACTACATGGATCTAATCCCTTATATCAGATACATCTCAAAACATTCTCATCCTCGAGAATCTGAAACCAAAACTAAAGATAAAATTAAAGGGGTCATATGAACAACCACCTTGCTGGATACCTACCAAGAATATATCCATAATAATATCTCCAACACCTCACTCATAGAAAACAAAGAAAAAACCATGCAATGACAAAAAAAATCCTAAACACTCTATTGGGGGGAGTTACCTCTCAAATAAGAGTAAGGTTACCAATAACAGAAAAAAATAGAAATCCATATCATAACCAGAAAAGTTTAACATCCAAAAAATGAAAAATGTTACAATAGAAGAGATAAATGTCCAATAGATCGAGGTACTAAGCGTGTATCTACGAATCATGTTCCTAGGTAATATCCTCCACGCCACCATGTCACCAAAATACATGACCAAGGGAATATAACACCCATGAAACACCTTCTATGGGTAGTCCTGGATCTCCACATGCCACCCCATAAATGTCACATCATATTTAAAATCAATCTCACCCAAATTAATGACATGAGAGTTGTCATAAAGGTAAAAAATAATCTCTAACTTGTAAAAAACATCATGTATCCAGATCATCTTTGAGGGAAGTGCTATTTGATACACCACTACTCCAACATGAGAAAACACCTTGAAAGGACAAAAAAACTAGGATAAAGCTTACTCCCAGTACCAAACCTTCACTAACCATGATAAGGAGTCACATTTAGGAACACATGACCTCCAACATCGATCTCCAAAGATCTCCTCATATGATCAATATAGGATTTGTGATAACCCTGCGCTGCCTTCATCCTTTCACAAATTACCCGAACCATCTTTTCCATATTCTATACTAGATATGGCCTGAGAATCACTACCTCTATAGCCCCTATCTATCATAATGGAGAATATAAAGGTCAGACGTACAAATATTTAGATAGTTCCATACCAATGGTGGAGTGGGAACTATCATTGTAAGAAAACTCATCCAAAGGTAGGTGCCTCATCCAAAAACCTCTAAAATCTAGGACACAAGAATGAAACATGTCTTTAAGAGTGTTGGTCTACTATGGATGATTGTACATCTTCTGATGAAAATTAGTACTAAGGTATAAATAAGATCCAAAATAATGATAGAGACCTCTCCACACCCTTTAGGTAAAACAAGGATCTTTATCAGAGATGATTGTCCTCGGGACTCCATGGAGTCTGACCACTTCCTCTAGATAATACCTCAAAAAAAAAAACTCAAATGATCTTGATTCCTTGATAACTATTAAGTGGGAATATTTCATAAAATTATCCACTATCACCCATATAACATCATATCCTCCCTAATCTTGAGGTAAACCAGTAATGAATTCCATCGATATTTCCTCCCACTTACACTGGGGAATATCTAATGACTAGAGAAAACCATTAGGAACATGGTGCTCGAACTTCACCTTTTGGCAGAAAAAACATCGAGAACCAAACTCTGAAACTACACGCTTCAACCCAGGCCACAAAAAATAACCTCTCAAAGCTCGACACATCTTTTTCACACCAAGATATAATGCTAAGGGTGAGCTATGAAACTCTTAGAGAACTATCTCACGCATCAGCAAAGGGATGAAAACCATACCCCAGAACAACACATAGTGTTATTCATCTTCAACCCAACAATCATAGGAATCACTAAAAATAATTTGGTCTCTCTAGACCTCTACCACAGAATCCGCTAACTGGGAATCCTCCACCTGCCACACCAAATATGACTGCACTATCATTTGAAAAAGACAACATCTGCCTCCAACCTCTCCCATATCTAGATGCATCTTCAAGAGATCTTATATCACTCAACATGAATTCCCATATTCATGCACAACATCACCACATGAAGTACTACTCAGCACGTCAAAAACAACATTTCCCTTTCCCATCATATACAAAATCTCAAAGTCACAATCATGAAATAACTCCATACATTATTGTCATCACAAGTTCAAGTTAAACTAGGAGAAGACATACCATAAGATCTTATGATTATTAAAAATCATGAAATTCTCTCTAATGAGGTAATTTCAACACAACAACTTCCACCAACTCGAGATCATTGGTGGCATAGTTACACTCATGGGACTGTAACTTCCAAGTTCCATAAAAAAAACTGATATATGATACATCGAAATATAACCCAAACCAAAATGTGAAGCATCATAGAAAACCTCAAACTAAACTCCCTCTATTAGTAGACAAATAACTAGAGCATTGAAAAATTTATCCTTCAGGTAATCGAAAGCTTCCTGACACTAGTAAATCTATAAAAATGCCCGATCCTTCTTGGAAAAGGTAGTCATAGGAGTCATAACCTAAGATATGAATCTCCTGTAATAGCCTGCAATACCAAGGAAACTCTTGACCACTACCACTATCTTAGGGGATACCCAAGAAACAACTACCACTATTTTAGAAGTATCCAAAACTACTCCCTACCGGGACACAACATGACCCAATAAATGAACTTCACAAGCCTTAAAATTACACTTTAACAAATTCCTGAAAAATTAATAATGATGAATAAATCTCAAAAAGGAACACAAGTGATATGTATGCTCCTCCTTATATCCAGAGTATACGAGAATTTCATTGATGAAAACCACCATAAAATGATCCAAGAACTCCTTGAAAACTGCATTCATCAACCCCATGAACATGACTGGAGTATTCATAAAAATTAATGGCATCACAATGAACTCATAATTCACATGAATAAAATGAAAAGGGGTCTTCTAAATATCCTCATACTTCCCCCAAATATGATGACATCCTGACCACAAATCAATTTTTGAGAACCAACTTTCTCCCTTCAGATGATCAAATAAATCATTAATCTATGGAAGTAGATAATGATTCTTCACTGTCACATGGTTCAAGTGATGATAATCGATAAAAGTCCACAAAATTCCATCATCATTTTTTATGAAAAAAACTAGTGCACCCCACGGTGAAACACTTAGACAAACAAATCCTCACTATAATAGATCATCAAGCTATATTCACAGCTCTTGTAACTTAGAAAGTGCTATCCTATATAGAGACATAGAAATAGGAGGCACACTTGGTTTTAGATCAATCCCAGACATGATCTCTAATTGAGGGGGTAGAAATAAAACCTACTTAGGAAATACATTAGGATACTCCTCCATAACACTAGGAAACACTAACTAATAAACCTCTGATGATCTCAACACCAACTCAGCTATGAAAGATGAAAAGGATGAAACATGTCTTTGACCCATCCAAGGGTCTTTCTCACAAAAAAAAACTATTGGATACCCATCATCATGATAGAAAAAAAATTTCATTCTGAAGTAATCCATGATAGTCTTCAACGAATACAACTAATCCATGTCAAGGATGATGTTATATGCCTATATCTGTAAACATAGAAAGTCTCCCAAAGAGTAGTGCTACCCCATAACTAGCTCATAATCTCTAAATACTTCATACAAGTTATCTCAACCTATAATTAACATATTCAATAATAAGGAAACTAGAAGCCTCTCTACCACAAGTACCAAGGCATGGAAAAGGGTAGGTGATATGAAGGAGTTCATCAATACTGAATCAAACAAAACATGCACCCATATAGAAAATAAGCAAAGGGTACCCTAAAAATTGTCTATATTTCCTGGTGATAACAATTCTAGAGCATGAAGCTGACCAAGACATGATATATAGACTCTTTGATCCTTATAATGACCATCTCCATGGATACACTCTACACTCTGAGGATGAGGAGCGTCCTGAGGTTGTACTTTGTTTTCCACATCTCCTCACTGATGATCATAAGCTGGAGCAACCTGCTACTGCTACTGTCTTAGTTGAAACTTCCTCAATGGAGGAACCTGAAGAAAAACACCTGGTGTATTCTAACTACTCAAAAAATTTGTTCACTCTTTCTTATTATAACATTGGACTCTATAAGAAAAACACGCATATGATCCCTTGACATAGGTATGAGAGATTCCACTCTTGTAGAAAAAAAATGATGAGGGATGAGACCTAACAATGACTGAGCAATAATTATTATATCTAGAAAACTAGGAACCCCATACCATAACTCTTCTTTTTGATGAATCATAATGAATCCCCTCTCATGAAAACCTGATTCTAGATAGCATCATCTCAATAAACTATACTCTTTATAGTACCTCATGATATGTATTCAGCATAAATGGTGGGACCTAAAGATGGATATCTGGATATAAATCCTCCTCTAAATGCCTTTCCCTAGCCTCCTCATTTGGAAATAGGTTTTAATCATAGCAAATAAGGGCCCTGAAACATATCCCAAACTCTAATACACTGGAACTCCACTACCGAAGGGTAAGAATCTCCTAGAGATTGTCCACCTTTATAGTAAAAGAAAGACACTCTACTCAGAATCGGTCCCAGAACTTCTCCCATGAGACCACCAACTACTCAAAATCCCCAAGGAATAAGAACTACCACTATCTTTCTACCCCACACAACATCATCACAACCAAAAAAACCCAACGCTCTTTCCAAGTACAGATCGAACTAAAAGCTATATCAAACTCCTATAACTAGTATTATGAGACTGAATTTGATATGAAGCCCTTTCAATTTTGTATACTATGGAACTAAAACTCTTGTAGTGTCCTCCTCCAAGTGTCATCATTGTTAACCTCTACTCTGGAGCGATATTCTGGCACATACTACTGAATATATTCAATATGAACCTGATGATGACATCAAACTAGGGATATTTTTGCAAAAAAGAACAAATGGTTAGACTCATAATCCTGGAATATGTAATAATTAGCATTAATTAATTAATTATTTTATTATATCATTTAAGGTTTTATCATATCCCAAGGTCTACACATTTAAAACATAATCACAAATAATAATGATGAATGATCCTTTCCTAGGTATTTACCCCACAAACAGTATCACTTCATTTAGTAGTATCAATAAAATTAAAGGTCTATGCATCAGATCATAGGGGGACCTAAATACCCACGTCTCAGTCAGCCTCCCATTTTTACATCACTCATTAAACTTAGCTGACATTGTTTCCCTACCAAACCATGCAGTCTCACCTATGATTAACTACAAACTCTATTATATCCCTCAAAATGAACCTTTTATAACACTATATCATGATTCATTCCCCATAAAGAGTACTCTTTCTAGGCCAACAATGAGATAAGGGAGATGGTGATTGCCCAAGTCCCGCCTACAGTAGGCCCTGGGTTGGCGACTAGCACTGAGGGTATAACAAGTATAAAAATGAGAGTAATTACCCTCTAAGAGAATATAAATATGAGAAAGATAATTTTTTTTTATAAAAATCAACACCTTATTAGATATATAAAAGAAATACCAAGTGTATACATGTAATGTCATATAGTACTAAAATAACTAACATAAAAACTTTAAGTACTAAAAAGGTAAACTCAGCTGCGACCATGAAGCCCAAAAAAATCCTACAAAACCACGAGCTAGTAATATCTAGCCCAATATCCATCCTGTTCTTACTAACCTGAAAATTGTTTATATATACGTGAGGTGAGCATAAAAGTATACTCAGTAGGATCCTCTCGAGATCCTCTCATGAAAAATATAAATAAATCATGGCAAAGCGTAGTGAACAATAGTAAAACTAACTCATCACATAAATAGGTATATTAAGTCACCATCATCACCAAGTATATCATACAAGGAAGCATATATTATAGTTTTGAAAAATTAATGGTACCTCACTCCCACTTCCCCACTGGTTTTCCTCTCTTCCCCCATGCTGCATGTACTAAGCCATATCTCTCCAAAATATCCCTATAGACACCTAGCATAAGTATCAAAACATGCACCTCATGCATCACATCATCACATCATCCCATATCACATATCCATATAGTAACCAAGTAGTTTTTGGATCCAACATATCCTGTAGTATGTGTATCATACATCAAGCATTTTACCTCAATCCATAACAACCCATACATCAAGTATGATACTTCAATTCATCACAACCTATACACATTATACCTATAATAATCATTTGGATACTATATATTGTAATGCCTTTGGAAAGTGAGACATAAAAGGCTAAATTTTTCTACCCATGTCAACAAGGTGCACCTTTCTTTTCGGGAGACTATCTGATTTGAACTCCACAGTTAAGCATGCTTGTCCTAGAGTAGTAATCAGGATGGGTGACCTTCTGGGAAGTTTCCCAGGGTGTGTGTGAGTGAGGACAAAACACACTGAAAGAACATGTGTTGGCCTGTGGGGACAGTCATTAGTCTGATAAGAGACCCTAGTGAGTAATGGCCTATGGTGTGCTATGAAGGCAACCAAGGTATTAAATGAGACCCATGAGGTCAGATGAAAATGTTCATGTCCCAGGGAGGCGGGTCATGACAAATGGTATCCGAGCCAATACCCAGCCAGAAGTGCTTAGGCAATGCCTGAGTTTGAGTCTTGGGGGTCCACAATTAGGGTGTTGTGCTTTAAAGGGGTGGATAATGTAACACCCTTGGAAAGTGAGACTTAAAAGGCTAAATGTTTCTACCCATGTCAACAAGGTGCACTTTTCTTTTCGGGAGCCTATCTGATCAGAACTCCATAGTTAAGCATGCTTGGCCTGGAGTAGTAATTAGGATGGGTAACCTTCTGGGAAGTTTCCCAGGGTGTGTGTGAGTGAGGACAAAACATACTGAAAGAACATGTGTTGGCTTGTGGGGACAATAATTAGTTTGATAAGCGACCCTAGTGAGTAATAGCCTATGATGTGCTGTGAAGGCAACCAAGGTATTACAGGAGACCCATGGGGTCATATGAAAAGGTTCATGGCCCAGGGAGGCGGGTCGTGACATATATGGATATACATGTGTATGAAATAACCACAATCCATCACAAAAATCTACAAAAATATATGGGGAAACTAAACTTCATTCATACTTGGAACATAATACTACCAAGAGAAGAGAGAAGGGAAAAAGGAGATATCCGACCATCCATCCTCCCACCGAGATATTGGGGAAAGCACACTCCCAGAGCCCACTGGGTGTCAGTATCCATAACTAATATGAGTGGGGTAGAATATTAAATCAAAAAATATACATGGTATAATATATCTCACAACCACACTATGGGAATGAGATAGTCTTATAATCAACTGCAACTCACATTGCTCGGCCTCCTGGATGCCACTACTAAGACCAGATATCCTATAATCACATAATAATTTTAAAGAGCTACATTAAATCACTTCCTTCATTTTTATTATTTAATTTTTTAATTAATTCATTAGTAATTAATTAAACACTCTCATTATTCCAAATTATATTAAATTAAACATCAAAGTAAAGTCCATGCTCTCCAGGCATAATCCAAACCAAGTCCACGGTTCTCAAGATCATCTCATTTTCATTGAAACAACACTAAAAACCTGGGTTAAAAATTTATTAAACACTATTATCATAATCACATGATCCCAATAACTATAGGAAAACCATACTAAGATACCACCAAGATCACAATTTCAACCAAGCACATCCAACTGCCTCAACTAGTGGGGAAGTGGGAGGAGGGGTGATCTTTGGGGGGAGGGGGTCATGACATTAGATGAGAGGGAATCTAGTAAGAAGTTGAAACATATTCACATTGATAATGAGGGTGAGTATTTTGGTATTTTTGATCAATATTGCTGGTACGAAGGTATTCGACATCAGAAGACGCTACCAAATACACCTCAACTTAATGGTGTAGCTGAGCATACGAACATGACTTTTTTAGAAATAGTTTGATGTTTACTTTTAGAATCAAAATTTCTTAGACGATTTTGTGGTGAGTATTTATTTAATGTCGCATATATTATTAATTTATCACCGATAGTAACTTTTCAAACAAATACTCTTGAAACGTTTTGGTATGCAAGAGAGATAAAGTATGATCATTTACTTTTCTTTGGTTGTAAGGTTTTTTTATATGATTAGTGTTGGTTAGAGTGGATACTCAAGAGGGGGGTGAATTGAGTTCCAATTAAAATTTCTATTAAAAACTTTATGGTTAAGAAAACCCCCAATTTTAAAAACGGCCCAGTTAATTAAGGAAGTAGAATTGTAAATGTTCAATTGGTCAACAGGTTTCTCAAAGGGTGATTAATCCTCAGATGAATCAGTGTAGAAAACTAATTCAACTTTTGAAACAAGTTTACTGAATTAAAAAAATACACACACTAACCAAAACTAACTATCATAGTTTAAGAAAAAATAGTTTTATGTTTTAGAAAATATAATCAGCGGATAAAATCAAAACAGAGTATATGAAGATTTACACAACAATGTAAAAAAGAGGTTCAGTCTCAATCCAAGACCTAATCCTCTCCACTTGGTGATCACCTACCACCAAGTAGTTTATATTAAAACTTGATACATAGCATGTATCAGGATTTACAACAGTTATCACAAACTATCCAGGGAACACACCCTCTACCACAGTTCTTCGTGGGAATGAAAAAAAAAACAGACCACACATGGTATCTTCCACAGTTATACGTGGGAAACCCAGATAAGGTGAAGTTTGATGTGAGGATAGTTAATATCCTCATATTAAAGCACATGAGACAGTGTGTGATATAAACAGACACACACACTTCTCAAAGATGAAAAATAAAGAAACACAATAGAGAAGTTATGATGAGAAGGAGTTTAGAAGGCTCTATGTGTTTTCAGTTCATCTCTTGACTCCTTGGAATGCGAAATGTTAAAGTTTGAGTCAATCTCTGGAAGTTGTTTCCAAAACAGAGTGTTGCAACTCTAGGTTCAAGATTTCAGTGTTCTGCTTCTGATGTTGATCAAGAGTTGATGAAGCATAAAAGGAAAGAATTATTTTATCCTAGAATGATCTTCGTGATGCTTGTGGGTTCAAGATCTTAGTGATGGATGGTTTGGCTTTTTGATCTGGAAAGTAAGCTCTATCACAATTCTCATGCAAGCCTTTCTTCGTGTCCGCGTATATGTTTCTCTTCTTGTTTTTATCCTCAAAATATCCTTGTTTTTATTTTGAGGTATTCTCTTTTTATATTTGAGGTCCAAAATTTGGAATGATTAGATCACGTGCATGCTTTCTCGTACCTCGTACTGTCCACAGTATTGTCTCATGAAACGTTTACAATCAGCATTAATTAATGTCATAGCATTTATTTTATCAAATATGACTGTTAGAAAAGTATTGAGAGAAGTTGAAAAAGTATGGAATAATAAGCGTCGGTAGACTGGTAACGATAGCCTTCATACCGGTAGGCTTTAACAGTAGGTGCACATCAGCACTGTAACCTTTAATAGTATGCTCACACCAGTAACCATGTAACGGTGACCTTGTCACGGTAAACCTATAACGATGACCTTGTAGCAGTAACCTTGTAGCTGTAACCCTGTAACGGTAAGCTTGTAACTGTAACCTTGTACCAGTAATCTTGTGACTGTAACCATGTAACGATAAGCTTGTGACTATAACCATATAACGATAACCTCTGTAATGGTGACCTATGTACTTAGATGAATTTTTCACTGTGAGCTTAACCAATCAAGTAGTGAAATTGAAAGTATATGAATATTACTCTATAGGAACATGAAACATTAATGAAACATAATTAGTAAAGAATGAAGACATGGTTCTCAATTAAATGAAAACAAGATTTGGGATTATCAAAATGTGATTTGAGATTATAAAAATATTATTTGGGATTATCAAAATGTGATTTATAGATTATAAAAATATGATTTGGGATTATCAAAACAGGTGAGTTAAAAAATCTCCCCCTTTTTGATAATCACAAATTATGGCATTGGTTAGAGTTTTGAATCAAGGTAAAACACATCTGCTAATGTCATTGAATCAGAATATTTAAGTTATGAATATTTTCTCTCCCATTAGAATGAAATCTCCCCCTTTTCTACCCTTTAATATTTTCTCCCCCTTTGTGATTAAAAAAAATCATACAGAATAAAAAAAATAGTGGAAAGAGAGAATCTTTATTAATAAAATAGGAGTACATTACAAAAATTGATACACAAATCCCTATCAACTAAGACAGTACACACTCAATCTACATTAGATATGCCCATAGAAGATTTTTCCTTGGAGGTTGAGGATGTAGGTGCTAAAGGTGGAAGGATAGTCCATGGGATGGTAGTTAGCAAGGTAGGAGGAGCTACAACTGAGGCATCACCATACCTATAATGAGTAGATCTCTGAGTAATCATGGGGGTCAATCTTTTGATGGCCTGGGTAGGAGTCATCAAAGGAGAAACACCGGTGGAACCTGAAGCAGCTGAAGAAGCAGGCAGAGCAGGAGGAACTATGATTGGAGTGTAGTACACATGGAGGAAGGGAAAGAGAATATTACTAAAGTCCATAATGATACTACCACCTCTCTCCATAGCAGAAATAAAATCATCCTTATTCTCCATGAATGTTTCCAAAGTAGGAGTCAATTATCTGAGTCTGATAACCTGATCCTTAAAGGCCTGAGTGAAAGGTGGGACCCTTAAGTTTTCCAACAACTACTTGAAGTGACCATCCATATGATGTTTGGTGTACACCCGTTTTTAGTATAAATAAACTTGATCCTTGATGGCCTTCTGATCCTAAGAAGCTTCCCTTAAATAGTTTCCCACAATATTATGAATTTTCCTTGTAATGGAAATGACCTAAGAATCCGAGGAACTACCACCAGAGAGTTTTTCCACTTATTATCTAAGAATGGTCCTGAAATCTTCAATGTTAATTGGAGGAGAAGTTGAAGTGAAATCAGATGCAGCTAGAGGAGCCAGAGAGAAGGATACTGTTTCCTTGAAAGATTTTGTTAGCCCACTAATCAGTCTTTTTACATCATCATCTTGCCCTTTCATGTGTGTTTCCAAATATTTCTTGAAATTATCAAACACTGTGACCATTTTCTAAACTATAATTTTGACATATGCAAGTTCTCTATCCACTTGGGTCCTTGAATACATATAAGCATCTAATTTGATAATAGACTATTTCACAGAAACCATAGTATCTGCCAACTCACTGATTTGACTCTGGTATTGCCTTACTTCCTGGAGAAAAGTAGATTGAATACTGGAGTGCATTTTGGCTAAGTCAGATGCTAGATACTCATGAGCTAGAGCAACAGCCTTTTCCACTTCTAAAGGCCTATCCCCAAAAACTTTTTGCAGGTCTGATTTCAGGGATTCAAGATCTATTTTTCTGACATAGTATTGAGGGAAAGAGGTTTCTGAAGGGGAAAAAGTGAGGTTTATAACTGAGGGTCTTCTGTTAGACCTCTCATATTCGGAGTCATCATAGTCTAGATCCAATACCATAAATCCAAGGTCCTTAGACCAACCTTCAATTTCATGCAAAATAGCAATTGAGCATGTAACAGCAGGTTCCTCCCCCTCAATTTGAGCAATCTCCTGATCGGACACATTCATTTCCTCCAGAACTCCTTGATCAACTGCAACATCAGGAAGGTTCAATTCCACTTCCACTTCAGAATCTTCAACTACTTCTAAGACAGGTCCAACCTCAACTGAATCAGTAGCTTCTTCTTCTGCTCCACTTTCTACCCTTTATGCATGTCCTATTAGAGGACTAAGGCTTAGAAATTCCTCTTCATTGTTAGAATCAGCTGTCTCAAGGTCAGTATGACTTGATTTAGAGTCCTCATCCTCATCTGAGGTGTCTTTAACTTCTCTTAAAACAATTTCAACACCTTCTTCTTCACTGGTATCCTTATCACTGTCCCTTAGGACAACTTCCCTTCTAGGAAATCTCTTTGGTGGGATAGGCTCACCAAAGGATATAGTAGTCGTACGAGGATTGGAGGGAAGGTCAGGGTCACTTAATTCATCTATAGGAGAGTCCTCTCTTCCTTGCAAAATAGCAACTTCCTCTTCTTCTACATCTGAATATGTAGGCTCTACTTCATCAGGCTTAAGACCAGGGTCTCTCTTATTCTTAGGCCTAGTGGGACGAGTCATAGGATTAAACTCTTCATACAACTTAGCCTTATCATTCACCCATCTCCTCAGCCAAGGATTCTAGTTAATCTTCATCAGTTTTCAAATCACTTTGGTGATGCAATGGATGTATTGCACAATAAAAATTTCTTCCTTATCTCCACCAACTCCTTTCACTTTCAACATAAGAGATATCAACTTGGCATGGAATAAAGAATTTTATTTGGAACTAGGCTTGATCACATCTTCCAACTGAGCCATCAGGAACCTGCATAAGTTGATCTTATGTCCATGATTCAGAAAATACATAATGAATATGTCCTGATATTTTAAAACAGCAAAGTCCCCTCTCCTGGGACTTATCACATGCTGAAAAAATTTGAAAAGCAGCTTATCCTCTCCTGCCATCTCAGCAGCAATGACTTTCCTAGGAATTCCATTCCCTGTCAATTCAGCTAAAGCTTCTTCATAGAAAAATAACTCACTAGTGAGAGGCACCACTTTTGAGTAATAGGCATAAATTCCTTCATGAGTAATCCTTAAACACTCATCCCGTTCAACAGAGGAGAAACTTACATTTACTCCATTTACTCTGGAAATCATTTGATGATCATCCTTAGAATGTTCAAACTTTAGATACTCATAAAACTCCTTCACCAACTTCGGGTAATAGGGTCCATTGTTGTTTGAAAAACATTCAACCCAGCCCTGAGCTTCCAGTGCCTTAAGCACTAATGACTGGCTTGACAGCAGCCACTCTGAACTTAATTCCTTCTAGGATACTATCTCCCACTTGGATAAATGTAGGTTTAGTACCTTTGAAACTATCTGGATTCTGCTACTTGATTAATATTTAGGTATCTTATGATCAGGCGCATCTCCTTCATCACTGACCAGTGGCCTCTTCAATCTAGCCATTAATCTGGAGCGGTTCGAGGTTTCAGCGGAGGTTTAGGTTCTGAGATTTTAGAGCAAGAGGTTTGGAGGAGGGTTTGATGTGGATCAAAATGTGGTCTGTGTTCTATTTTTATCATTTAGGGATCGAAAAATAAAACAGATAAAATAAATAAATAATAGCAGAAAAATGTTTCAGATTCCGGTTGAGAGCACATAAAACGCAAAGTCCCGAACTTTGAATGTCTATCGGTAAGAAGGTATCTATAAGGTCTAATGGTGAGGTCCTAACAGTGAGGTACTAATGGTGAGGTTCTAACGGTGAGGTTCTAATGGTGTGGTTCTAACGGTGAGGTTCTAATAATGATGTTTTAATGGTGAGGTTCTAACGATGAGGTTCTAACAGCGTTGTTTTAACGGCGAGGTTCTAACAGTTAGTAGTTTATCATACCTAACTCATGTCTGATGTAATTTAACCACTCGGAATTCAAAGGCTTTGTGAATATATCAGCTAATTGGTGTTCATTACCAATTAATTCAAGAGTGATATCACATTTTTGAAAATGATCTCTCAAGAAGTGATATCTTACATCAATATGCTTTGTTCTAGCATGAGATACTGGATTCTTAGATATGTTAATAGCACTTGTATTGTCACAATTTATAGAGACATGTTTGAATTGATATCCATAGTCTAGTAAAGTGTGTTTCATCCACATAATTTGATCACAACGACTATCAAAAACTATATATTCAGCCTCTGCAGTAGATAATGAAACAGAATTCTATTTCTTACTACACCATGATACTAGTGACTTGCCTAAAATGCGACATGTTTCATAGGTTCTATTTCTGTCTAATTTGCAACCAAAAAATTCAGCATCCGAATAACTTATTAAATCAAAAGGCTATCTACTTGGATAAAATAGTCCTAAATTTATAGCATACTTGAGATATTTAAAAATACTTTTAACAACATTTAAATGAGACTCATTGGGATTGTCTTGAAATCGAGAACACATGCATACACTGAACATAATATCAGGTTTACTAGCAGTAATATAAAGTAGACTCCCAATTAGACCTC
This sequence comes from Viscum album, assembly GCA_963277665.1. Lineage (NCBI taxonomy): Eukaryota > Viridiplantae > Streptophyta > Magnoliopsida > Santalales > Viscaceae > Viscum > Viscum album. Next base: position 1,755,276,370 of record OY728120.1, on the reverse strand, counting down.
TGTAATTGGTTTAATCCACTGGTTCTCCAGTTTCATCAGCATCCAATTTGCAAGTGGTACTCATAGATGTATCACTTACTTTACTACTATAAAAACCAAAACTTTATAAAACATCTTTAATATATTTATTTTGATTTAAAATAATACCATCTTTGTTTTGAAAAATTTGAAATCCAAGGAAAAATTTTATTTCCACCATTAAACTCATTTCAAATTCATTTTTCATCATTAACGAAAAATCAGTACATAAAGAATGTTTAGAAGATCAAAAAATTATATCATCTACATAAATTTGTACTATTAAAACATCTTTGGAAATCCTTTTAATAAAGAGAGTAGGATCTGCTATCCCTTTTGTAAAACCTTTTGAAATAAGAAAAGAATTGAGTCTCTCATACCAAGCTTTTGGAGCTTGTTTTAGACCATATAAGGCTTTAGACAGTTTAAAAATATGATTTGGAAAATGGGGATTTGTGAATATAGGGGGTTTTTAAACAAATACATCTTCAATTATATATCCATCTAGAAATGCACTTTTTACATCCATTTGTTAAAGTTTTAAATTCAGACGAGCTTCATAAGAAAGTAGTATCCTAATGGCTTTTAGTCTAGCTACAGGAGAAAAGGTTTCCTCATAGTCTATTCCTTATTCTTGACTATACCCTTGTGCAAATAGTCTAGCCTTGTTTCTAACTATATTTACAAACTCATAAACTTTGTTCCTAAACACCCATTTAGTGCCTATGGTTAAGGTGTCATTAGGTCTATCTACTAGCTCCCAAACTTTGTTTCTTTCAAACTGATTCAATTCTTCTTGCATAACCATCACACAAAATTCATCATTGATTAAATCATCGATATTTTTAGGTTTAAGCTATGAAAGAAAATCTTGATGTTCAACTTGGTTTCTAAGAGAAGCTCTAGTTTGTGTCCCTCTGTTTAAATCACCCACTACATCATCTAACAAATGATTCCTTAGAGTTCTAATACCTCTAGAAAGAGTTGAACTAGACTCTTCATGGTTGTCTATTGGTTCAGACTCAACAGGTGCAGATTCTGGAAGATTCCTAGAACTGGTTACTTTTACAGGAGGTTCACTATCATTATCATTAAGATCCAAAATTGCCATATCTTCTTCAAGACATTCAAGAGAGGTTTTGGGTTCATGTGGATCAGTCTCATCAAACTTGAAATGAACCAACTCTTCCACACATTTTGTTTTCTTATTTAATACTCTATAGGATTTACTCGAGATTGAGTAACCTAGAAAAATTCCTTCATCACTTTTGGAAGCAAATTTGTCAAGATTATATTTAGTGTTAAGGATAAAGACTTTTCAACCAAAAAATATAAAGTAATTAACCTTAGGATTTCTATTGTTCCAAATCTCATAAGGGGTCTTCTTAAGAATTGGTCTAATCAAGACTCTATTAATAATATAAAAATATGTATTAACAGCTTTAGCCCAAAATTAAATTGGAAAATCATATTCATTGAGCATTTTCCTAGAAATCTCTTGAAGAGTCCTATTTCTTCTTTCCACGAATCCATTTTTTTGAGGTTTTCTAGGAGTAGAGAAGTTGTGATTATAGCCATTTTGTGAGCAATAAGATTCAAACTCTTGATTTTCAAACTCACAACCATGATCACTTCTCAAGGACTTGATCCTAAGCCCACTAAGATTTTCTACAATCTTGGAATATTTGATAAAATAAGAACAAGCTTCACTTTTGTGAGCCAGAAAGTATACCCAAGTGTACCTAGAAAAATCATCTACAAGAATATAAACATAGTGATTCCCATTTAAAATTGAAACTCTTGATGGTCCAAACAAATCCATGTGAACCAACTCAAGCAGTTGAGAAGTAGAAACTTCTTTATTTGGTTTGAAATAAACCTTGTTTTGTTTTCCCTTTTGACAAGGATTACACACTTTGTTAAGAGGGAATTCCAATTTAGGTAAGTCTCTAACTAAACCTTTCCTAGTCAGTTTGCTAAGTGAGTGCACATTACAGTGTCCTAGTCTTCTATGCCACAACCAGGATTCCTTATGAAATGCTTTTAAACAAGAAACATTTTTCTTAGCTAAAGAGTCCATATCAACAACTTATACATTATCATTTATGAGAGTAGTAAATATTAAGTCATTTTTAGAATTAAAAACATTACATGCATCATTTTAAAACTTGACATTAAAACAATCATTACACAACTAAGAAATACTTAGCAGATTGTATTTTAACCCATCAACAAAAAGTAATTTTGAAATTAATACAGTATTAGGGTTACCAATCTGGCCTAAGCCGACAATTTTCCCTTTAGCATTATCACCGAATGTGACATATCCACCATAAAATTTAATCAGACTTTTTAAACATGAATAATATCCTGTCATATGTCTTGAACATCCACTGTCCAAGTATCACAAAGATCTATAGGAAATCTTTAGACAATTTTCCTGCAAAACAGATTAGACATGGGGTAACTTTAGTACCCAGATTTTCATGGGTCCAGAGAGGTTAGAAAGTAATAATTTAGGAAACCATACTTGTCTCATATATTTCCTATAATCAACAGATATATTTTGAGACATAAACACTTTTTTTGGTTCTTTAGAGAATTGTTTTTCAATAAATGGTCTAGAACTTGAACTAGCTATGAATTGTCCAAATTTTGGAACAAATTTGGTTTTAATAAACCTTCTCTGTCCTGGATGATATCCTATACCAGTTGTATATTTTGGGGAAATTTATTTTCCTAGAAAATGAGTCAAGGTATATCTACCCTCAGTAAATTTCTCATGATCTATCCTTAATTGTTCATTGGATAATTTGAGTTCAGTATTTTCTTTTAACAGCTGAGTGCATTTTTCTTTCTCAATATCCAGATCAGATTTGTAATTAGTATTTAAGGCATGTTTTCTTTTAAATAATTTATATTTATCCTTGAGTTCATTAAAAGTATCCTAAATCATTCCATAGTATTCAAATAGTTCATCCTTAGTCATATTTTCATGATTTTTTGATTCACCCTCATTCCTAGAATAATAATCATTAGGAATAGGGGAATTTGGTGTTACCTCAGATGTTTCTATCATGAAGCACAAGTTGGCATGATTGTTCTGTTCACTATCAAAAGCATTAGATCCACTGGAGCTATCTTCTAAAGGACTCCAGGTAGCTTTCATAGTCTTTTTATAACTTTTTCCCTTATCTTCATATTTCTACCTAAATTTCAGCTTGGGGAAGTCAAACTTCACATGACATTTTAGTTTTCACTCATAACAGATTATTTCATTTGATTTTTCATTCCATTTTCTGTCTTTCTTCCATTATCCTTTACTATCATACTTTCCCTTGTAGTTTGACTTCTTAAATAGTCTCTTCTTTCGATAGAATTTTTTGAATCCTCTAGAAAGATGAGCCATCTCCTCATCACTGTCTGAGTCTTCACTTATGGAAGTATCAACAGGAGCTTGAACGTTTTATTTATCCTTTTTCTTTGAGGTAGTAGTATTAAATGCTACAATTTTTTCCTTGGTTCTTTATCTACTTCTTGATTCACCTTAAGTTCTTCTTCATACATCATAAGCTTTCTAATTAGTTCTTTCACTTGAAGTTTACCTATGTCACAAGATTCTCAGATAGAAACAGAAGTTCCCCTCCATCTGTCAGGTAGGCATTGAAGCAGTCTCATAATCTGGTCCTTGCAGTCCACTGGTTTCCCAAGCAGACTCATAGTATTCACTATCTCATTGAACTCAAGATACATGTCAGAAATGAGTTCATCAAGCTTCATTTTAAAGTTATCATATTTAATAGTGTAAGTATTTAATCTCATTTCTTTAACATTGGTTGTTCCTTAATGAGAAATAGTTAAAGTATCCCAAATTTCATATTCAGTTTTACAAGCAGATATTCTACTAAATTCCTCATCACCTAGAGAATAGTACAAAGCATTCATTGCTTTACAGTTATTTTTATATGTGGCTTTAGTCAACTAAGACCATGTGTCTCTAGCAGTAGCAGGTAATGTATGTTGTTCTTCAATTGTGTCCCAGATTTCAGGTCCCATGCTTTCTAGATACATTTTCATTTTTAATTTCCACTGAGCATAGTTATTACCATTAAAGAAAGGTGTCCTATTAGTAGCATCACCCTCAACTTTATTTTCCATAGTTACTTAGAATATTAAAGAACTGAAAATTTAGATATGATAGAAATTTTAAGATCTTTAAGATACAACTAGAATAATAGTTAAAAAGAATTTACGCACTGGATAAAAAATCCTCTAATACCAAATATTTGTCAGAGTGGATACTCAAGAGGGGGGTGAATTGAGTTCCAATTAAAATTTCTGTTAAAAACTTTATGGTTAAGAAAACCCCCAATTTTAAAAACAGCCCAGTTAATTAAGGCAGTAGAAATGTAAATGTTCAATTGGTCAATAGTTTTCTCAAAGGGTGATTAATCCTCATATGAATCAATGTAGAACACTAATTCAACTTTTGAAAAAAGTTTACTAAATTAAACAAATACACACACTAACCAAAACTAACTATCAAAGTGTAAGAAAAAACAGTTTTATGTTTTAGAAAATATAAGTAGCGGATAAAATCAAAACAGATTATATAACGATTTGCACAACAATGTAAATAAGAGGTTCAATCTCAAGCCGAGACCTAATCCTCTCCACCTGGTGATCACCTACCACCAAGTAGTTTATATTCATACTTGATACAAAACCTGTATCAAGATTTACAAAAAATTATCACAAACTGTCCAGGGAACACACCCTATACCAAAGTTCTTCATGGGAAAGACAAAAAAAATAGACCACACATGGTATCTTCCACAGTTATATGTGGGAAACACAGATAAGGTGAAGTTTTATGTGAGGATAGTTAATATCCTTCTGGTCAAGCACAGGAGATAGTGTGTGATATAAACAGACACACACACTTTTCAAATATGTAAAATAAAGAAACACAATAGGGTAGTTATAATGAGAAGTAGTTTAGAAGGCTCTATGTGTTTGCAGTTCAAATCTCGACTCCTTGGAATGAGAAATGTAGAAGTTCGAGTCAATCTCTGGAAGTTGTTTCCAAAATAGAGTGTTGAAACTTCAGGTTCAAGCTTTCAGTATTCTGCTTCTGATGTTGATCAAGAGTTGATGAAGCATAGAAGGAAAGAATGACTTTATCCTAGAATGATATTCACGATGCTTGTGGGTTCAGGATCTTAGTAATGGATGGTTTGACTTTTTGATCTGTCAAGTAAGCTCTATCACACTTCTCATGCAACCCTTTCATCATGTCCACGTATATGTTTCTCGTCTTGTTTGTATCCTCAAAATCTCCTTGTTTTTATTTTGTGGTCTTCTCTTTTTATATTTGAGGTCCGACATTTGGAATGAGTAGATCACGTGCATGCTTTCTAGTACCTCATACTGTCCACGATATTGTCTCCTAAAACGTTTAAAATCAGCATTAATTAATGTCAGATCATTTATTTTATCAAATATGACCATTAGAAAAGTATTTAGAGAAGTTGACAAAGTATGGAATAATAAGCGTTGGTAGACTGGTAACGGTAGCCTTCATATCGGTAGGCTTTAACAGTAGGTGCACATAGGCATTGTAACCTTTAACAGTATTCTCACACCAGTAACCATGTAACGATGACCTTGTCACAGTAAACCTGTAATGGTGACCTTGTAGCAGTAACCTTGTAGTAGTAACCTTGTAGCTGTAACCCTGTAACAGTAATCTTGTAACTGTAACCTTGTACCAGTAAGCTTGTGATTGTAACCAAGTAACAGTAAGCTTGTGACTGTAACCATGTAATGGTAACCTCTGTAATGGTGACCTCTATACTTAGATGAATTTTTCACTATGAGCTTAACCAATCAAGCAGTGATATTGAAAGTATATGAATATTACTCTATAGGAACATGAAACGTTAATGAAACATAATTAGTAAATAATGAAGACATGGTTCTCACTTAAATGAAAACAAGATTTGGGATTATCAAAATGTGATTTGAGATTATAAAAATATGATTTGGGATTATGAAAATGTGATTTTAGATTATAAAAATTTGATTTGGGATTGTCAAAATAGGTGAGTTCAACAATTAGATATGAGATATCCAAGTTGGATGATAAGTCAAGACAATTTATTTTTATTAGATATGGACATGATGAGTTTGGATATAGGTTTTATGATCTTATTTTGATGAAACTTGTTATAATCCATGATGCAGTGTTTAAGGAGGATCAAAATATTACAAACATTAATAAGGGAGAAAAATATACTTCTCTAACTTTATATGGATTAGTCAATATTGAGATAGTTTTTGAATAAACTGTACCTCATATTTTTGACTCTAATGATCATGTCGATGTGTGTAATGATGTTCATAGTGAATAGGTTGAATTTTATGTTTTTTATGAACATTTTGTTTTTGAGGATATGGTTATAGGGGTTATTAATGAATCTTCAGTTCCAATATAGTGGTCATCTCGACATCGTACCATTTCAACTCAGTATTCATCTGATGAGAATATGCTCCTTACTGAAGGGAGAGAACCAAAATCTTTTGATGAGGTGATAAAAAGTGTTCAGAAGGACATGTGGGTTACAATAATGGATGATGAGATAAGATCATTGCACAAAAACCATACTTTTTATCTAGTTCTATTACCTATAGGTAAGAGAGATTTAAAAAATTAGTGTATTTATTAGATTAAAAATGAATAATCCAGTTCTATTCCATGATACAAGGAAAGGTTAGTTGTTAAAGGATTTTATTAGAATAAAGGTATCAATTTTGATAAAAAATTTTCAAATGTTTTCAAGATGTATTATATTTGAGTTATGCTAGATTTGGTTGCTTGTTTTGATATATAGTTTGATAATATGGATATGAATAAAACCTTCCTCCTCATATATTTAGAGGAGGAGATTTATATGGAGCATCCAGAGGGTTTTTTTGAAACAGTTAAAGATAATTATATTTTTAGGTTAAAGAAAAGTTTGTATAGTCTAAATCAAGATCTATGGAAGTGGTATAAGAAGTTTGAATCTATAATTTTTCATCAGGGTTTAAAGAAGACATATTTTGATCATTGTGCTTTTGTTCAAAGATTTTATGATGATGATTTTATTATACTACTACTCTATGTTGATGAAATGATAATTGTTGTCCATGATACTTATAGAATCGATAGATTGAAGAATGATATTTTTTATTCTTTTATAATGAAATACTTGGGGAAAAAATGATATATTCTTGGAATGCTGTTCTCACATGAAATAAATACTAAGAAATTATGGTTATCACAAGATAGATATATTGAGAAGGTTCTTTAAAGATTTTATATGGACAGAGTGAAAGGGGTTATTACTCCTATTGATTTACATTTTAAGATAAGTTATAGTAATTTTCCTTATACTGATGAAGTGAGAGAGGATATGTAGTACATACCTTATTCATTTTATATTGGCTATTTGATGTATGCAATGGTATGTACTATAATTTATATAGATCATAAAATTGGTGTGGTCGTTTGTTTTATATCTAATCTAGGTATAGAGAATTAGAGAGCAATGAAGTATATATTTAATTATCTTCATGGTACTTATGATATTAGATTGTGTTTTGGTAGTTGGGAACCTTTTCTTTGTGGATTTAAATATCTATATATGGAATGAGATATTTATTTAAGGAAGTTTACTTCAGGCTATTTGATCAATTTTATAGGGGAGATTTATCTTGGAATTCTATATTGTAGAGATGTGTTGCTCTATCTACCATTGAGTCTAAGTTTATTACCAATATAGAGGCATGAAAAAAAAATTTTATGGATGAAAATTTTTGTTCAATAGATTAATTTTAATCAAGAAATGTATGTTTTATTTTGTGACAATCAGAGTGCTATTTTTTTGGGAAAGAATCCCACTTTTCATGGTAGGTAAAAACATATTGATTTTTAGTATCATTGGATCCATGATACCCTTGATTCAAGATATTTGGATCTTGATAAGATTCAAATATATGATAATGGGTCAGAAATGTTGACTAAGATTTTACCAAGAGGTAAATTTGAGACTTTTTGACTGATTTGAGGGTTGGCGGTGATCCCCACTTGAGTTGGAGGAGGATTTTGTTGGGGCCCTCCTCACATAGAGACCTAAAATGTCTTAAAAATAAAATAAAAACTATATATGTTTATGGGACTTATGTATCTTTAAAAGGTATATGATTTTGAGGGTGTGGTGTGACTCTCTCTTCTCATCCCAACTACGGTGCAGTTAGGGTTTCAATAACATTTTTTAGATATGAAATCAGTGAAATTCATCTGGTGTAATTGGATTTCATCTATAATTGTATTTGATCTAATTATGGTGTTTTTTATGCACCTTTTATTCAGAAGACAAAACTCCACTCTGTATGGTCAAATCTATTTGGACTTCTTTATCAGGCCGCGTTCTTCATTTCAAGCTACTTTCATACTTCATTTGCTTTCTCATTTTGATCTGCTATTTTTCATAGTATTATTTTTGATATCCCACTCATCTTTGAGAGTCTCAGTGGTGTAATATTGATTATTAGTGGATTTTTATTTCTGGAATAGGTCCCATGGTTTTTCCCTTTTGGATTTTCTATGTTAAAAATCACCGGTGTCATCATTTATTTTTATGCACATATTTTTTGGCTGAAATACATCAAATTTAATTTTTTGAAGGGAAATAAAATTTATTTCCATTGTGTGTTTTCTTTTTTGATCATTTTAATGTTTTTAACTTATCATCTTTCCCAATAATTAGTTCAATCAAAATTAAAATGAAATTATAATAGCCACACCATCCCTATTATCCTTTCTTCTTGGTGTTTGATGAAAACTAAAAGTACCTACCAACTGGTTTATGCCTCCTATGGTGATCCAGTGTTACAAAAAATCTAAAATTGAATATGAATTACTTCTCTACATCTAAAATTTAGTAGTATGTGATGACCCTAACTCAAGAGCTTACACCCCGAGATCTAATACAAGACTATAAAAAGGTCTAAAAAACGTTCCTCAATTTCCAGTGACTGGTTTCTAAGGCTGAGGGATAAATATAATTGCTGGGGAATTATTTTCCCTCATATAAATAACCAACTATGTGAAACATGAATGAAACTTGATGGGTTTTGTAGGATCATCACATGATCATTTAAATGGAAGAAACCCATTTTTTTTCCAAATATCGATCATCTTCCAATCAACATGTAGTTGAGAACATAAATATAAACAAGAATACTTGGAACAAAATGAGCTTTATCACCATAGATGATGATGTGGTTTTCTTGATATAGATCACCAAACAATAATTAATGAACTCTCACCTCTGTAGTGATTGCACCAACCAATATAATCCTCATATTCTATAAGAGGATCCCACAAAACCGTATAGTGTTCTAGTGTTAGACTCAGTTGTGAAAACCATTTTCTGGCCAAAGTAATTACTCTATCAGAATGAGAAATTTTGGGCCCCAAATTTTTGATGGTTTGGATGGTGATACTAGAGAGGAAATAACTAGGGTCTAGGCTGCCTGACTATTGGGAATCCAAAAATTATGTATACCTATAAGCCAAATGATACAGTTAGGTGACAATGTAGTCAGAAGATATAAGTGGAATACATATCTTTAAGGTGTAGTCAGATATTACCCTTGATCATTTATCATGGAGGTAGTGTGGTTTTTTTCAAAGGAAGTGTCATCTTGAAAAAGTATCAGTAGATAACACTATTTATTAGGTAAAGTAGGTGAGGCAGTGGGAGTCCTTGATTGAACATAGGGATTTTCCATAGAGATGGGAAAGGTGGGTTTTATCCCATGAATATCAGGTGGTGGAAACTACTAAGTACACAGATTGGATCCTACTATAAATAGTAGGGTAGATCACCTATGATGGTGGTACTATGAAATTTTATTCTACTTCCATTTACTTGAATAAAAATTTACAATGTTTTCTTATATATTAGGAATCAATCCTGAACTATGTAAAACGTGTTCTATTATTATGCCTTGATTTTTTATTTCTTTCATCATCTTTTAAAAATTATTTTCTAAGTGTGTTAAAAGGTTTTATGTTGTGGTATAGTGATTTAGGCGTGGTGTTTCTTCCAATTTCCAGACATCATAGCATGGTCTCACCATAAATAATTTTTTTCTACCTTCATAAGTTCCTATGGGTACTGCATAGTGGGATTAACAGATGGTTTCCTTGAACCCATAAAGTGATATCAAAATATTGAATAGAGTTTTATAGATTATTGGACCCTCATGAAGGTGTTTCAGATATCAGTTTAGTATCACCATTCTATCCTTTTCCTTATATTATAATATCGATAAACAGTTCCTGATATTTATTTTTCATTGAGCATAAGTTAGTTGGAGTTTACAATTTTCAAAGGTATTATTTTTTGATAGGGTATGATCTAGTTGGAGAAGTTAGATAAAATGGATTTTGGGTTCTAGAAATTGCATATGGAGGACTAAAAACTATAGAAAATTGATATTCCATTGATGGGTACCATGCTGGAAGCGATGAAAAATAAAGAATGAGAGAGGTTAGACAAGAATGCATTGGGTTTGGTTTTTATATTAGATCTAAATATAGATTTTAATATTTGAGAAGTGAAGACCATAGAAGAACTTATAAATACCCTCACTAAAATTTATGATAGTCCCATGATGATGAAAAAATTTTTCTTGCTAAGGAGACTATTAAACATGATGATGTTGGAGGGAAGGTCTACTTTTGATCATATTAATGACTTCAACATGATAAAAAGTTAACTGGAGTGAGTGAAATAGAGATATAGATATCCAAAATGGGTACTTTTGTTACTCTCATCACACCTTGAATCTTGAGATGTGATGGTCATCACTGTGAGTAACTTGAGTGGAAATAATGAACTTATGTTTGCATATGTACGAGACCCAATCTTTAATAAGGAGATTTGATAGAAGGAGATCCAAAATATCTTTTGGTAATGCTTATAGTTTGAAAGGAATAGGGTGACCCATAATACAATAGGTCCATAAGAAAGGTAAATGAAAGAGAAACCAAAGTAAGAGAAACTTGATGGAAGGTGGTCCCATGTGATGGAACTATGGGAAAATTCACACCTTAAGAAGTATTTCAATGAGAATAGATTTAACTCTAGAAGATACACTTCCATAAGTGGATATGTGAATCATGTGTTAGAAGATAGGATTGTCTTACTCTTATGTTCCACTAATTCACTTGATTCTCGAGTGATAGAATATAGATCCTTATTTCACTCAACATCTGAGAGAGTAAGTATGAAGAACTATATTTATAGAAGATTCTTAAAATTATATCCAGCGGATGAAAATTCTCTCAAGATAGTTGGTATAGGTGATGTTTCCATCCAGACAAGGAGAAGATTATTAATGAGTTTATAAGGAGTGTGATGCATCCTAAGGTTAAATAAGAGCATAATTTATATTGAAAAGTTATAAGACACCTGTTTATATACCAAATTCATGGAAAAAATGTGGAATATTTCACCTAGATCCATGGATATAGAAAATGGAGTAAAGGAAGAGACTCTATACCTAATGAAAGTATTGGAAGGCATGATTCATGTCAGGAAAGTAACTTTCAAAAAGGTATGGAATGAATATCCGGGTCACCTAAATATAAAAGGGATGAAAGTCCTAGATGCTAAAGGAATATTGAATGTTGAAATAATGGAGTACGAAACATGCGAGGAATCCATTTTTGGGAAGTAGCAAAGGTTTTCCTTCCAAATGAAAGGCAAGGAAGCAAAGAACCAAAAGTTAAATTTTGTGTATACAGATGTATGATGGCTGACTATGGTTAATTCTCATAGATTATCACTCTATTATGTTACTTTCATTGAATATGAAACATATAAAGCATGTTTTTTATTTCTAAATCACAAGTTTGAGGCATTCATATTCTTTTTCTGATGGATTTCCATGGTGGAAAAAGAGAATTAATGTAATCTTAAGTGATTATGGTTGGAAAATAACATATATCATGTAAATGGAAAAATTTTAAGGTTCTTATAGTGTAAAGAAATATGGGTTGAGAAGACTATACCAAGAACCCAAAAAAATAATAGGGTTTCAGAGAGATGAACTAGAGATTGTTTGAAAGGAAAAAAAGTATGAGAATTAAATTTTTTCCCCATGGTATTTTGTGTGGAAGTAATGAATTTCATGAAATACTTAATCAACCAAAGTCCTTCACTGATGGGGTAAAAACTTCTAGAATTTTATTAGTATAGAAGTAAGGTATAATTTTCCAATCTCAAAGTCTTCAACACACTCACCTATATCCACTTTGATTATAGAGAGAGGGGTAATATTGATGTTAAGTCCCAAGTGTGTTACTTTATGGGATATGACAATGAGATTTTTGGATTTTGAATCTAGGATAATAACTTTCGAAAGGTAATCAAAATTTGAAATGTGATCTTCAATGAAGATATACTGTTGAAGGATCAGAACTTAGTAGATAATTTTGATGAGAAAAAAATATCATCAGAGGGTGAAGTTAAAATGATTGGATGTTTGGAAATTACAAATGTTCGAGATAATTCCAGAAACACGATAGTACTAGAAACACCAGATTGTGTAGAGGATGTTTTAGAAAATAGTTAAGTTACGATAGTATTTCCAAGGAACAAAGTATAAGAAAGATTAATGGATTCTAAATTTTGAGAAAAATATTTGGATGATACATATTTGGAAGTTGTAGTACTATAAAAAGCACAACAATAGTGATAAATATGGAGATCTACTAGGGAAAGGAACTAAGTATAGAGACACTGTAACAATCAACAATACTTACTTCTAATGGATGTTTTAGAGCCTATAAGTGGTGAAAATTTTTAAAGAATAAAATTGGAAGGAGTTAGTGATGAGGGATGAAATTTATTCCCTATATGTGTCCAAAACATATAATCTATCATAGATACATATCGGGAAGAAATTACTTCAAAATAAATCGGTTTATCAGTTGAAGGAAGAAGAAGAAGGTAGGTGTAGATACAAGGCCAAGTTAGTTGTAAAGAGGTTTCAATTAATTAAAGGTGTGAATTTGTTAGATATTTTTTCACCTATAGTTAAACATGCGACTATTCAGATGATATTGATTATGGTTTTCATGGATAGACTTCATCTGGAATAGTTGGATGTGAAGAAAACATTCCTTTATGGGGACTTAGATGAGGAAATTTACATGGAGAAACCAGATGGTTTTGAGGAGCATAAAAACTAGGATATTTTATGGACTCTCAATCAAATACTTTACTATTTTAAGTATGAACCAAGGGATTTGAATATAAAGTTCAGTGATTTCATGAAAGTGTAGATGTTTTTTTGGAGTAATTCTGACCATTTCTATTACCAAAAGGTGTTTGATGATGGGAGTTTCATCATATAACTTATCTATAATGATGATATGATGATTACGAGTCTAGTAAATGAAATAATAACCAAATAAAGGCTAAATTGTTTTGAATATTTAAGATAAAATATCTTGGTCTAAAAAAAAATTTAGGGATACTGATAACAAGATACCTAAGTTTTAGTACTTTTTACATAACCAAGTTAGATTACATCTAAAAGGTGGTAGAATGAATTGGAATGGGAAAGTTGAAACTTGTGACTACAACCCTATCCAAACACTTCAATATAAGAAAGGAGAAGACACCAATAATGGAAGTTGAGGTCGAGAACATAGAAAAGATTCCATATACATAAAAAGTTAGAAGCCTTATGTACACCATGGTTTGTACTCGTCTGAAAATTTCATAAACAATGAGTGTTTTCAGTAGATACATGTAGAACCTTTGAAGAGAACATTGGGAATCCATGAATTGGATTATTTGACACTTAAAGGGTTTCATAAGAATGAAACTTTACTTCAAAATGGATGAGTCTTTGAAAGGTTTTTCTGATATAAACTTTAGTGGAGATGAAGAGACTCAAAAAAGAATGACTAGATATGTGTTAACTTTTAGAGGAACAAAAGTTAATTGGTTATCAAAAACTTAAATCGGTAATTACAGTCTTGACAATGGAAGTATATTATGTTGCATTATTGGAATTTGGGGAGGAGTTGATCCAATTGAAGCAGTTATTAGAGGATCTCAAAAGGAAGCAAGGTGATTGGATGCCTTTTTTTAGTTCACAAGGTGAGATTCACTTAACTAAAAATCTAATATTTCACTTAAGTAAAAATCACATTCATTTGAAGTATCACTTTATCTAGAAGTTTTTAAAGGATGGAGTGCTAGATCTCTAGAAGATATAAGGGACTGAAAATCTAGTGTATATTCTGACAAAGGTTTTAGTTCATGATGTGATGAGGTGATGTCATGCCTCAGTTGGGATAGGACAACCAAGAGGAATGATAGAGAACAAATATAACTACAACAAAAGTTTCAAGAGTGAAAGTAATTATGTGAAATCTAATAGAGGAATTTGAGGTGAATCTTGGAAAATATTTCTCAAGTGGGAGATTGTTAGGATCAACTGTGAAAACCATTTTTTTTCTAAAGGAATCAGTATACTAGAAGGATAAATTTTACGAACCTAATTTCTAATGGTTTTGATGGTGTTGGTATAGCAAAAAATACCATGGTTTTGGATTCCATGGCATTGGGAAACCAGAAGTTACATAGACCTATAGGTTGGATGATTCCATTAGATGATATAGTTAGACAATAGTGTAGTCGAATAGTGTTTTTGGATAATACAAATGGATGAAACAAATGGAAGGTGTAGTTAGATGTTACCCTTGATCACTTCTTATGGAGGCAGTGTGGTTTTTATGGCAAAGAAAAAAAATGTAAGAGTCATATTAAAAAAGTATCAGTAGATAACACTATTGATTGGGTGAAGGAATTTAGGTGGGGGAAGTCCTTAATTGAATGGAGGGATTATCTATAGAGACCAATCAAGTAATAATTTATTTTTTTTGAAAATCATATGGTAGCAACTACTGGGAACACCAACTAGATCCTTCTATAAATATTCGGGTAGATCAAATGTGATGGCGGTACTATCAAATTTTATTCTACTTTCAGTTACTTGAATAAAAATTTATAGTGTTCTTGTATGGTTTAGTATGCAAGTCTAAACCATATAAAACTTGTATTTTTTATGCCTTTGTTTTTTTCTTTCTATTATTGTCTTCTGATAGTTATTGTTTGAGTGTGTCTAGTGGTTGTATGTTGCAACATGATGATTTGGGTGTAGTTTTTCTTCCAAGTTATAGATTTCATAGAGTGCTCATATTGCAACACTCTTTTTTCTACCTTAATAAGTTTTAGTGGATACTAATTGGTGGGTTTATAGGATGATAAACATGAGCCCAAAAACTAAAAGCTTATTTTTTGAAGAAAAAATGAGAACCAAGAGTAAAGAGAGTTTTTTCAATGGCTAAGATATGTCATGTGTCTCAAATAAGAGGATCCCCATCCATTATACAGTCTCTATTCATTCAATGAAGGGATTCAGGGGTTGGTTTCCATCACATGATATCTAAAATACATTAAACATAACACATTACTATTTAAAATATAGTCATTTGAACATTTAAAATGATTACAACTACTTTGTATGTCCATAAATGGATCATCTTAAGGATTCAAAACTGATGAAAATTGAGCAGGAGATGTGGTAGTGTCCATGCACTCAACATTATAAGTCCATATGTGCGCTATGAATCATATGGATATCACCATATATGAGGATGAATTGTGTGACCCCATGGGACTTCATATCATTGAAAAAAATATGAAACCACGATTTCATAATTGTAATAAAAGAGTGGCCTCTAGAAAAACATCAATGCTACTTAAGATACAATGGGATCTAGTGTGATCTCAATAAAACATACTCATATCTTTATATAAACATTTCCAACAAAATATGTATCATATACAATGTATGTATACCTATATAATTCTTTTGTACATACTTTTTAATCTAGTATAGGCCAACTCATTAATTCTTGATTCTCCAAAATAGACTAAACAGTTGGAATGAATACATCACATAAAATTCATCCAAGTATCTGAGTACATCACATGTCACTAAATTAAGAATGACCATGAATTTCTTCAGTTTAATTCAATTAAGGCCCAGATGTCTTTACTTTTCAT
This sequence comes from Viscum album, assembly GCA_963277665.1. Lineage (NCBI taxonomy): Eukaryota > Viridiplantae > Streptophyta > Magnoliopsida > Santalales > Viscaceae > Viscum > Viscum album. Next base: position 1,755,260,147 of record OY728120.1, on the reverse strand, counting down.
ATGAGTGAAAAAATATCATCTTGGTTGTGCTCCAACAAATGAAATGATCAATAACATACCCAACTATCCCCTGATTAGCTATACCTCAAAGCTTGTGTAAGAAAAATATCAAAGTATGGAGGTTTTCATGTTATGTATATCACTAACCTTAAGTAATGGGAATTAATAATAATCATTCACCCCTAAGTATATCAATTCATGTATGACATTCTATGAGATATAATTTGGTGATTCAGTCCATATAATAAGTATTAAATTATTACCCCATGAGTTTATTCATTATATCTTATATAGAACTCTTTTCATCGGTTACAAGATTATACTCATGATAGTATTAACATATCAACACAATCCATAATACCCCATGATGATAATCTATTAGGTAAAAATTAAAGTTATACTTTTAGGGGATATTATCATTATACTATTAATTTAATATAAATACAACCCACACACAAATGAATGATAATTGGAGATTTACTTTATAATAAAACCTTGATAAATTTTACAACCATCACATATAATCTCTCATATATCAACTACCAAGAGATTCAACATGACCCTAATTATTTTTCTATGCTAAGGGTTTTTTCAAAGGATATTCTACATTTTCATCTAAATCCACACAAAAAATATTTACATAACCCCTATCAATGATCTCTTGAATGAGATTGTATGGATGTGTTTGGTCATTTTGTGAGACCGAGGTTCTTTGTCCTAATAAATAACTCCATTATTGTCATAGTAAAGCTATATTTCTCCCTCAATTCTAGAAACCACTCCAAGTTTAGACATGGAATTCCTAATCCAATTAACTTCCTTTATAACATTTTATGCAACAATATAATCTACCTCTGTTATCAAATCTTCTATGGTAACTTATTTGAAACTCTTCCAACTGATAGCACCACTATTTAGGTAAAACATGAAACCATATTGAGATATCATATAATCTTTTTAATATTGGAAACTAACATCAGTTTAACCCCTTACAATGAGACCATCCTATCCTATAAATACCAAGAACATATCCTTACATATTTTTAAGTACTTATGTATGTTCTTGAAAATAATCCAGTGACATTCACCAATATTTGATTACTATCTACTTGTTATACTCAAAGAATAAGAAACATTGAGTCAATTTCATAACATGGAATACATGATAGATCATATGGAGGATTCATAAGGAATCTTATCCATTATTTTTAACACTCTAGAAGGATTATAAATCTTCCTAATATTCATTCTATCCAATACTAGTAAAGATACCTTCATATAGTTCTCCATGCTAAAATGCTTTAGCACTTTACCAATATATGTGTTCCAACTGAGTCCAAGAAGACTATTTGATATATCTCTATAGATCTTAATATCCCATATGTTGTAAATTTCACCAATTTTTTTAATTGAGAATCATTTCCCCAACAACATCTTTAAAAAAATGTAAATTTGAGACATCATTTCTAATGAGTATTATTTAATCCACATACAATATCAGAAATACCACTATAGTTCCACTAATCATATTGCATACAAAAGATTCATCAATGTTTTTATGAAACCAAAATCTTTGATTTCATCATAAAACTTGATGTTCTAACTCTAATAATATTACTTCAATCCATAAATAGAACATTAAAACTTGAAAACCTTAACAAACCCATCTTTAACTTCAAAACCTTTTTAATGTATTATATACATGTCCTTGATTGAATTACAATTAAGGAAAGTGTTTTTTACATCCATTTGATATATATCATAATCATAATGATATTAAATGGTAATAAATATCCAAATATACTTTATCATCGCAACTGGTGAAAAGGTTTATTTATATTTAATATGATGATTTTTAACCTTTTTCTTTTAGGTGATATTTATAGGTATAAACTCTACAATACATATTAGTTTTCTTATGAAAAACCCACTTATATCCCATGGGTATCACCCATTTAATTATATCCACTAAGTTACAAACTTGGTTAGTGTACATGGATTCCATCTCAAAACCCATCTCTCTGAATTAGAACTCTCAATGGAATCTATATAGATAGTAGGTTCATCATCTATTAACATTAATTCATCATCATTTTACTTAAGAAATTCATATATCATGGGATCATTATGAATACTATTGGACCTTTTAGGTTCTTGTGTAAATTTAGTGGGGTTTTCTTCCACAACACTTTCTGGAACTGGCTCAACTTCTATCTTAGGAACACTTCCAATTTTTTGGTCCTAAAATTCTCTAAGTTCACCTTTCGTACCACCGAATTCTCAAATTATATATTCCTTCTCAATAAAAATACTCATCTGGGTTCATGTTCAGTAGGATTATAGAAATAATATCTCATGTTTTCCTAAGTATAATCACCAAATAAACATTTTCTAACTCAGAGTTGAGTTTATTATATAATATGTAATGCATGTATGCTTTAAAATCCAAAATATTCATAAAAGGAAAACTGGGATGTTTCCTAGTCCACATATCATATTGTTTCTTTATGACTACTTTATATGGAATGTAGTTAAGTAAGAATGAATTAATTTCTAGAGAATATCCTAAAAATAAAATAATAAGGTTACACTATCTCATTATCAATCAAACCATGTATCATATGGTACAATTCCTCCTCTCATACATACCATTCCACTAAAGTGTTCTAGGATGAGTGAGTTTTGAACCAATTACATAATCTCTCAGATGATTAGTGAATTCCTGTATTGATGGATATATTTTCTCTCAGAGATAATCTCTTTCCTCGAAGATTCCCCTAGGGTTCCTAGTGATTCTTTAGGCCATGATGATGCAAATCTGAGCCTCTTTTCTCATTATTTACTTATGCTATTTCCTATCTTTACCTTCTTATCCTCACTGTCTTCCTCTATCCCATTTACCATGGCCTATTTTTTCTTATATTTTCTCATTGATTTCATCCCTTAGTGTGGATTACAACATAGATAAGTGATATTGGTTCAAATTGGATTAGATCCACTCATCAATGCTCTTCCTATGGTGTGGTAGTTGGGCCTTCTAACCCCGTGAGGAATTTAATTGAATTATCATACCACAAAGATCTTGAATCATTAGGAGTACTCCTCAATGCAATGGGACACTGATAACAGTGCTTTAATTAGACATCATTGGATCTTGGTGACTGGATTAGTCCTTGGTGGTTTTAGTTCTTTCATTTGTCACTCTCGGCCTTTGATTTTCTTGTTGTTACTCTTTATTTGGTGTTTATTTTCTTCCTTGGTGTTGGTTGCTATAGTTTTTTTGTAGCTCAAAATTGAAGTTTTCATTAACCCTGGAACACTATTTCTACCTAAACCATCATGCCATACCCCATACTTGGTTTGTAATAACAATGTTCATGATGGTTTGGATCTATGTTGTTGGGAGTGTCTTGGTGGCGGACCCTATTAATGCATTTCTTGGTTTCTATTTCCTTTATTCTCCTTATCATGTCTGGTTTCTTCCAGGGTCCTTCAAAGGTGGGTTTAGTGACTAAAGTTCCCATATCTCTCATTCCTCCCTCACATATTACACTCAATTTATACCTCACCAATCCACTTAGAGGGTATATTTTAAGCTGGGTGAATCCATTCTATTCTCTTTGGTATAAGGAGCACACCTTTAATGTGGTGATGGTTCCCTAAGGAGATAATGATGCATGAGTCAGTAACGGATTGGGGGTACAGTGTAATTGATTTTTCTCTGATTTTGTCTTCAAATGTGTTTAAATTCATCTTGGGTGGTCCTAGTGATTCATGTGAAACTTTATTATTTTTTCCACTTTTATGACAAGATTTATAGAAAATGTGTGCCATACCAGTGATAAAAATCATTGTGGTCCCTAATGTTTTGGTTTCCTCAGTGGTCTATGAAGGTTCTGGGCACAAAGGAAGCACTAGGTGGGAATAATAGATATAAAGTTTTTTTTTTCAGATTCTATGGATCATTTCCAAATTGTTTAAGCAATAAACGTCATGACCGACATAATTTTTCCATCAAATATTGACATAGAAAAGCCCATAACCCATAGAGAGGATATTTTAAATGTTAAATTTATAATTAATTAAAATATGATCGGAAGAAAGATTACCTTGTCTTAGGAACTTTCTTCGATGAAGATGTTATGGATAATCTAAAAAACCCTTTTTGGAATACCGTCGTCACACTTATAGGATCCAAGTGCATAATCCCTATAGCGGTGATACACATGTGCTCCTTTGATCTTTGAATGACAAAGATTGACTACCAGGTGATATTATAGTGAATTAGTCATCTTGTATTGTTCATATTTATTTCTTATAGATCCTTCGATATTGAAGTATTTCTTCCCATTCTTGAGAAAATGATAGAAGGACGAATTAAGTGAGAAGTCTGTTGTTCATAATGATAATGAAATCTCAATTAACCCTAAAAAATAGATATAATAGCCTATTTATAGAGTTAGGATTTAGGTTAAAACATTATTTAATTGCATAATTACCCACAAATAATATAATAAAATTTATATAACCCTATGCCATATAATAATAATAATATTTTATGGAGTGCACTATCTGGTGAAATAATAAATATTATTTTATTGGCTTGCAAATTAATATTTATCACTTAACACAATATTGGTCCATTAATCCTTCTCAATATTCATTGAATAACCAAATAAATATTTAATTAAATATTTATCTGTAAATAAAATATTTTATTCATTATCCGGAGAATAAATATTTATTAAATACTCAATAAATAAAATAAATATTCTATTTACAGTCTGGTGAATAAATATTTATTAAATATTTTAGATCAATAAAACCTGAATAAAATTATTCTTTAATCTTGAGAATAATATTTATTCAAATATAATTCAATTGAGATCAATATAAATACTTAGTGCGTGACCCTCTAGGATTCCTTATCATTGACAATAGGTGATCTTGACTAGAATCCATGATTACTGTATAATAATAGGTTAAGGAACCCATGAGAAAGAACTTAATGTCACAACATCAACAACCATATATGAACACATACTATATAATATAATCCCTTTATCACAATATATCATCAAGTAGGTTGTACATCCATGTCATCAACCCATATATTTGATATTTATTTCTTTAAATATCTGAAATAAATGCATCATTACACCATGGACATGGAATTTAATGTGAAAACTCAATTTTAATCAAAGGGTTGAGATATCAAATTCTATAAATATGGAAGTTGAAAATCCCTCCTCAACTTATTCATTAATAGCATATCATTCGTGATGCACCCAACGTACCCTTGTTCCCACAAACATATGAAATAATGGTTTTTATTAGAAATCTAAGTGCGTGAGTCATGAAATGCATTAATAATAATATTAAAGTCTAAGAACCACTATAGACGCTCATAGATAAGAATATCTGATGACATATAAACATGAAGAATTTCCAGTGGAGAGCTGATTTCACGATGAAGATGCTGGGGAGGAGAAGTTCCAAGTAGTTAGTCTGGGTTGTATGTAATGTTTGAAGCCTACAGGCAAATGAATTCCTCTAAGGCCTATGGGCCATGTAATACTTACGCCTAAGGGACTTGTAAGGGTTCCACCTCACCCCTTGAAAGGTGGATTATAAAAATCAATAAAAAATGAAGGCCTTCGGGCCATTGGAGGAGGAGTATGTACTTATAATATCATGCCATGAATATTACCACATGAAAACTTCATGTGAATAAGTCTCATCCACTTATGAGTACTCACACCCAACATAAAACATTCTATGTATCCCATAATAGTATGTTATTTGACCTTAGAACTATATTTAAGAATACTTCCATAACACTTTAGGGTTCTCATCATAGCAGTGAACTACTATGACCTTATCAGTGTGATAGATACCCAAAAACATTATTATATTAAATTAATGAAGAAAAATGTACAATATGTAATAATATGTTTTATTAATATTCAAATATTCAAATATACATGTAATCCAAAGTAAACAAAGTTGGTTCTAGAACACCAACTCCAAAAAACTCCCACTTGGACTAGATCTAACTACCTTTGACTTTTAGTCTTCTAGAACTCACATGATTATCATATATCTGATGAGTCAAGTCTTTAGTCAATGGGTCCATCACATTGTCTTCTATGGATACTCTACTCACTACATTTTCACCTCTCTAAGAAAAATACCTCAGGAGATGATACTTCCGAAGTATATGCTTCATCTTTTGATGTGACCTTAGATCCTTTTAAAGAGACATCACTGAAGATTTATCATAATAGAGTGGTATAAGGTATTTATTTCTAGATACCACTATCATGAACTGACCCTTTAGGGCTCTCCTGGCCAGAAAAAAATATAGTGTATCACCCAAATCTTTCCTCCAATAGGCTAGCAGCTAGTGATAAGTACCAAGTATGTATATCACACACATGGGAGGCATTATCCTTAGTACCCCCACACATAAATCTCTAAATTCTTGTAAAATTTCAGAAGGATAATAAAATGATACTTTAAATGCATGCATAATATATATAACCCAAATCAGAGTACGACATATGCACTAAAAGTAGAAAGGGCCAAATTCAAGCCCACCAAAATTGAAAAAGAGTTCAACCTGCTAAATTAAGGAGGGAATTACAATCAAATGAAAATCCTAGAACCAAGAAGTCTGTCTATCTCAGCTATTCTCTACTTAATCCTTTTACTCTTATGAATCTATTGAATGAGCTATTTTCTACATAATATATGATACGTGCGGGTAGAACTCATGTAGGGTGAGTACAACATACTTAGTTGTACACCCCTAAATCACCAAACATAAAGAATCAATAGAGTAGTTATATCATAATTATTTATATATGTCAATCATAAATATGATACGTAATAAAAACAAGGAAATCCTAGATATACTAAAGATAGACACTCAATCTCAAGTAGGTCACAACCATACAACCAACCTAGGATTCTGCCTGAGTCTTTAAGGCAAGCCTCATTCATGAGAAATCACTCCATGATCCTAATAGAACTGATGATTCTCATATGATAATTCATTATCATTAGGCCTTTTCAAGAATAAGTACACACTAGAACTCATAAGATATTGATACACAGATAGGGGATATAACTCAGAGCCTATGAGGTATACTGAAAACCCTAACTAGATTTACCTTATAAGTAGGGGATTGTATGAACATGCTTTTTTTGGTCATGATGATTCCTAAAAAACCCCACATAGTGAATAAGGATGGGAATTAGGACCAACTACAGGACTAATACAGGTATTCCCTCTCTAGTCCCCCAAAAGGATCATGAATTAAGTTTGGGACAAGATGACGCACTGAACCCTCATGGTGATGAATTGAGAAATCTCATACCCACACTAAACTGGAAGGATGGGACACACCCAATTAAAGAGAATGAGGGACTCAACCTACCCTAGAAGGAGTATATAGTGTGTAATGGGAGTACACGACATGCCTTAGATAAACCAGGTCTACCCGTGTCCTATAGCCCATTCCCGTATATATAATCCCATGCCCATGTACATTATAGCATACCCTTGTACTATATATGTACCTATATACTCTAGTAGTGATGTGTGCATTGGCCATTCTTAGGTACCTATCCTTTCCTATGTACCCTACCCATGACTGTGTGCCTAACCATGTCCGTGCCCATGTACACTAGGGGTACATGCCGATCCTCCAACCTCAGGCCACATGACATGACACGTTTCAAATGACATGTGATATTTCTCTCTATGTGTAAACCCTAACACCGTAGGAGGGGACCACACGACATGTGTTCTTCCAGAGTACACGCCGTGCAGTCAAAATTTTCTCAGAAAATCTAGAATGTTCTATGCATCTTGCTCACAACACCACCTCCATCAATTCCACCACCAGTCTTGCTAATAAATTTAGATATGAGATCATCTATGATTGGTCATCACTGATGACTAGATTCCAGCTTCCAGAATCCCATCATGAAGCATCTCCCACCACACCTTCTTGTCGAGATTCCAAAACTCGTAATTTGGGATCTCTAAATCTAAACCCGATCCTCTATTGTTGGTATGCATCACAATCACATCATTTATCTCAATCCTAGCCCCACTGTGAAGATCCATTGTGCCAAAGATAAATTTCATAATGATTGTCCATCGGGTATTTGTTGAACTGCTGAACAAATAGAATACTAATGATGATCACACAAATAATTAGGGTAGAAATGCATACAAACAATCACGAGGAACGAACCTCAACCAATGTTCATGTTGGTCTTGATTAATTTTATTAGGGTGACAAAAAAAGATGATAAATAATATATTATCAAATTACTATTTATAGGAAGATAAAAAATACCTGTAAATCAACCAATGATCTGAGAATAAATCATATTAGAAGGATTGACTCGAATTTGATATGGGATAATTAAACAGAGAAAAAATCCACAAGAAAAAAAATCCTACCTTGAGTTTGGATCAATCACTGATAAAGAATAGTTGATGTTTTCATTGGAGAGATCCATAAACTTCATTGGTGTAGACGATCCTAGTGGTACTGATCCATTAGACCATGATCTGTTGATGAAAAAACACACTTCTCTATGGATCCTATCATATACCTAGGGTTATGTGGATAATGCAATATTTTCCCATATCTAGGTTTAAATAGGAGGAGGCTTGGTCTGGAAAAATAAATAAATAAATAAATAAATAAATTTACTAATCCTCCCATGACCACTTTTTAACTAAACACCAAACACAGACAAAGGTTATGTCGCACCTAGGGTAAAACCCACATTATGGATTTAATGGTAGTATTATATTTCTCATATGATACCCCATTCAGGAGTTATTTAATTATTTTAGAAAAACTATGAATGCATTATATAATATATTTTTTAATATATTAATGTTGAGGCTATCTGAGCCTCGAAATCTCGCAACATATTATCCCCTAGCTTTGAAAATATTACATATAATATTCAACAATATTATAATGAAAAAATAGTGATATTATAACCATGTAAAGCTCTTGGATGAAGTTACATAACCATACTTATTTTTTAGCTACCTTAGAAGCTACAATATACTTAGACTATGCTTTAAAATCTATGACCACAACTTTCTTTGAGTTATTATAGCTCATAAAACCTCTATTGATAATGAATATATATCCAAATTTTGGTTTTAGGTCATCTTTATCAGTCTTTAAACCAAAATCTATATATTATCTTATGACTATTTATTTATCTCCTCCATAGACTAGGAACATATCCTTAGTATGACTCAGATACTTAAGGATAGTTTTGACTGCTATCCAATAGCTACCACCTGGTTCAACTTGATATCTTCCTACCATATTAAAGGAATAGGAAACATCTAGCCTAGGAAATATCCTAACATAAATTAATGAACCAATCACCAAAACGTATGGGATCCTTTCCATCCTTTGTATTTCCTTATGTGTCTGAGGACACATTTTCCTAGAAATATGAATTCAATACGACATTGGAAATAATCCCCTCTTGGATTTTCCATACTGAACCTCTTCAATATCTTTTCAATATATGTAACTTTACTTAGACCAAGCAACCTATTGGATCTATCAAAATGGATCTTAATCCCAATAATATATGATGATTCTTCTAATTCCTTCATATAGAAGTATTTATTTATCCATAGTTTAATAGACCATAAGATTGGTATTTTGTTTCAAATAAGTAATATGTCATTAACATATACTATTAAAAAAATGACCACACTCCCTCTAATTTTTTTATAAACACACGGATCACATTCATTCTTTATGAAACAAAATTCCATTATGGATTCATTAAACTGAATGTTCCATGATCTAGATGCTTACTTTAATCCATAAATAGATATATGTAATTTTTATACCTTGATGGAAACCTTTGGAGTCACAAACCCTCTAGGTTGTTTCATATAGACATATTCCTGAAGGTTACCATTAATAAAAGTTGTTTTTAAATCCATTTTAAAAATTTCATATTCATGGAAATCCATAATGGGAAGTAGAATTATGATGGATTTCAACATTGAAACTGGTGAAAAGGTTTCTTCATAGTCTATTCTATAACACTGTTTAAAACCTTTTGTAGCCAGTAATTCCTTATAAGTACTTACTTTTCCATCCACGTACAATTTATTCTCGAATAACCATTTATAAACAATGAGATTTACATCCATTGGTCGATCTACCAAAATCCATACTTGGTTTTGGTACATGGAATCCATTTCATAATTCACAGATTCTTTCCACTTGAAAACATCTATGCCACTTACTGATTCCTTTTAGTTTATAGGATCATTATTATCAACTAATAACAATTTACCATACTTGGTGAATATAAAACCATACCATTTTGGTTCTCTAACCTCTCTTGTACTCCTAAACAATGATTGTGTCTTTGGAAATTATTATTCTATGGGGATTTTTGTAATCTGTTCCTATGACAACTCTTGTGTACCTTGAGCCTGGAATTCATAAAAGTATATCTCTCTACCACTATCTCTTTTAGATATGTTCTCCCAATCAAGAAATAAGCTATGTCTTGACACTATAACATTTTTGTATGAGGGGTTTTATAGGTAATATCCCCTTATTTCCTCGGGTTATCTTATAAAGGTACACTTTGTTCTATGGGGTGAGATTTTATTTCTTGAAGAGGCCTTGAAAAACTCTTTGCAACCCCACACATGTAAATATGTAAACACATGTTTATTTCTATTATGAAATTGGTAGAGATACCATATTCCACTTTAGATGGTATTTGTGCTACTATCTATAACACATATCCCCAACAGGATAATGGAATACTCTCACGAGTCATCATTGATCTCACTATGTCCAACAAGGTGTGGTTTCTCCTTTCGTTTACACCATTCAACTGTGAAGTGTTAGGAGGTGTAAGTTAGGATAAAATCCCAAAATACCATAAATAATAAATGAAGTCTTGATTAATATATCCTTTATTATGGTCAAATTATAGTTTCTTAATATTATTACGAAGCTAGTTCTCAACTTCATTCTTGTATTCCTTGAATTTCTCAAAGTAACTTGACTTATACCACATCAAGTAGAGATATCCATATCTACAAAAATAATCAATAAAAGTTATGAATTATGATTACCTACCATTTTATTCAACTATAAATAGTCCACACACATTAGTATGAATTAATTTAATAATCTCTTTAGCCCTTTGAAATTTTACACTAAATGGGGATTTTCTCATTTTTTCATGTAAACATGCATGAAATACACAAAGTAGTTTTAGTTTAAATAAATATAAATATCTATCTTGGTGTAATTTAGTCAATTTTTTTTCATTTACATGACCTAGATGGTTATTCAAAAGTTAGGTGTGGTATGATTTATGTGAACTAATTTTTTTATCAATTTCCATTACTTAGTTCATATAATCCAACACATAGTGACCATTATTTAAATCTTACTTACCATAATAAATGCTATCTTTATAAAAGAAGAAAAATTTATTCCCAAATTTGAAAATAAATCCATATTTATCAAGTTTGGATACAGAAATAATGTTTTTGGTAATAGATGGAACATAATAACAAAATTTTCAAAACTAATATCATTCTAATTGTCAACACAAGGTGGTGGTCACTGATAGCCACAACTGTAAACCTAGCTCCATTATCTTCTCATAAATATACCTCCCCCTAATAAATCTTTCATAATCACTTGGTTACTGTATTTTAATACATATTTTAGCACCACATGATATATCTAATACCCAATTTTTATAAATAAATAAAGTTCACTCGATAATAAATGCACCCGAAGCTTCCCCTTGATTTTTTTACTAGGTGAATTTTTTTTCTTCTACTGGCCCTTCTTTCCAAAAATGAAACAAATATAATATTTCCATCTTGACTTCCACTATATATTTCTCTTTTTGGAATGTAATTACAAATAATCTTTGGACTTATATCTCTTCACTTGGAATTCTTATTCACCATAAGGATGGAAGGATTTTCACACTTCATCTTCTTATCCGCTTGGTAAAGTAGAGTGAGTAGATTTGGGAGAGACTTATCAATGTAATTAATATTAAAATTAACATAAAATACAGAGAATATCTAAGGGAGTGATGAAATAATGAGATCGATGTGCAGATATTCAGGTATTTTTAACCCTAGAACTTCTAGGTGCTCAATGTAGCCGATAAGTTTGACTGCATGAGGTGCAATTGGTGAACCTTCTCCAAGATTACTCTGAAAGTGTGACTTGGATATCTCAAACCATTATTATATTAATATATCATGATATAAAATATGAATATTCTCAATCATACTATAAGAAACCATGTTTTCATGAGACTTTATGAGTTTACTAGATATAGATAAAATCATCAAACACTGAACATCAACTGTATTGCTCACGTGTTTTTCATATACAATGAACTACTCATCACTGGCCTCTTTAGTAGGTGGATAAGAAAGTGAGGATTATAGTATATAAGATTTTAATTCATGGTATAACACAACCTAAAAGAATCTAAACCATTCATAGAAGTTACTTCCAGTAAGGTGATGATTTTCTCTAATATTGATCATAGAGATAATGTGGATAAAGAACTTTCTATTATTATATAATTATAAGAGAGAAGATTATTAGTACTTCAATTTATTACAATTTATTCAATAAATAATTTAATTAATTTTATTAAGTCTCCCACTATTATATCAAGTCCTAAAAACCCTCACCATTGGACTCATAATGTCTAGTTTCTAAGACATTCTAGTGGAAAGGATCTATATTCCCCTTCACATAACGACAATAAGGGTTGGTCAAGATACTTGAAGGTATTTAGGTAGGAATGTCTTTTACATAAGTGGGATTTTAGCTCTTAGATCCATTGAGTGGATTCCCCAATCCAGAAATCCTGACCTATATTTCCTCAAAACATGCCTCCAAGTTATATCAAGTCTAGCAAGGGATACTTCTCCTGATGTAATTTGGTCAAGTCAACCCAATACTTTCATAATAACTCTATGATAAAAGTAAGTGTCCCAATGAGGGTTGTACAAACACTTATTTCTATGGATTTCATTCCAAATCAAGTAATCAAATATAAGTTTGACTTAATATTAAGTTGAGGTATTTTTTTATTATGTGTACATTTTTTATTGTTTTATCTTTTACATGTATTTTTAATATTAAGTGAATTTTACCTATGTGATTAACCATGTTTTGACAAAAAATTTACTCATAATAAATTTATTTAAATTCTATCTTTTAATATTAATTCATTTATTTATATGAAAATGTTCTTCCATCAATAAAATAAATAATTCATAAGACAAAAATAAATAAATAAATAAATGACCCGATCATGAGATTATCTAACGGTTGATTTATTATACATAAAATAAATCAACTATGAACTTGGGGAAAACTCATTGTTCTTCTCTTGACACAAGTTACAACATTCCACCCATCTCCCTATGCATCACATGGGTTTTCAAAATATCATTTCCATTTTGAACTGCCTTTACACACCTTGGGATACTCCATTTATTATATGTATTTATGTCTCATGTGCAGGTGAGTGGAACCAAAGGATTGGTTAAAGGGAATTATATAAATAAATTTGGACACATAGGCCCAACATAATAATGGAGAGAGGGATGAATCATAGACCATCATATTTAATTTAATAATTAATAATTGAAAAACCATGCAATAAATTAAATTAAATAAAACCAACTCATACATAGTTTTGGTCAAGATCATGAGTAGTCACACATAGAAAATGAATGTGAAAAATAACATTGACTAATATTCATTTATATTCATGATTTATTATTAATATAGATTCAATTTAATTAATAAATTAATAAATTAATAAATTAATTAATCAATTCCCTTTATCTTAATGACCATCCGAAGTCTCTGGGAGATACCCATCATAAACGAATTCATGAAAAATAAAAAACATGACTAATAAATACAGATAATTATAATAAATTAATTGAACATATTTAATTCTTTAAAAACTTTATTACATTTTCAAACAAATATGGTTCCAATCAATAAAATTAATTTTTAATGATGTAATTAATTATTTAATGTAATTTAATTCTATCCTTTATTAGGAGACAACACAGTGTGTACTTATGAGCTACACACCATGTTCCTTGATTGCCATGTATATGAGATAAATGCCTAGGGATTCAATGTGTATCTCATCTAGAATACATGATTTGTACTAACTAGTTTCACACTATGTATCATACTTTCTATGTGTTTATGAAACCTTCCAAAAGACTCGGTATGTTCTCCAGATGCGAAACCATCTGACATGTAGGCCAACCACACATCATGTGTTCTACTTACTGTGTGTCCGCACAACTCACCAAATGACTCTATGTACACTTCAAATTCCAAAATTAATAAATTACATGATGTTTACACTGGATACAAGCCCTATAGTTCATTAATATTCTAGTTTATCATTATCACATGGTATAAACTGTGTATTTTAGAACACAATTAGAATGAATTTCACTTCTAAACCATGTAGAATACATGACGTGTATGCCAATTACACGCTGTGTAATACGACATGCTATGTGCCGGGTTTTCCTGGTCTACACATGGTGTGTAATAAATGCACCATGTATAGTTACTGCTCACCATTTCATGTATCCCATGACATGTACAAATTAATTGTGCTTGGGTGAACAACGTGTACTTCGACTACTCACCATGTAACCCAGTCTCACCAAACATAATTCTTGTCACTTCTTGATGAAATATTTGGCCATTCTTTATCTATTATTATAACTTTAAGGAAAAATAAACCCTGTAAGATTATTATTAATATGTATAAATCATATTAATTAAAACTTATATTACATAATAAATAATTCTATAAATGAAAAATAACCACTATTTCTTATAATAGATCAACAATCAAATAAATAATTATAAATTTAAAACATGACTGCTCTAACACCACTTGAAGGTTCTAAGCACAGTGAAAGTGTTGATTGGGTGAAATAACTATAAAGGATTTTTCAGGTTTAATGGATTATTCATAAAATTTGTAATACATAAACATCACAACCAATGATTTTTTTCTATCAAATATTGATATATAAAATCCCAAAACCCATAGAGAGGATATTCTGAATGTTAAATTTATAATTAATTTAAATATTATTGGAATAAATATTACCTTATATTAGGAACTTTTTTTGTTGAATATTTTTTTATCATCATTTTTTTTTCGGATTACCATCTTTGTGCTTGTAGGATCTAACTATAAAATCTCACTAGTGGTGACACACACGCGATCCTTTGATCTCCGAACAAAATATATTGATTGATGAGTGTTAGAATGAAAAATAAATCATCTTGTGTTGTTCATATTTATTGATTCTATATCCTTCAGGCTTAAAGGATTTCTTATCATTCTTGAGAATATGAGAGAAGGAAGAATCAATTGATAAGTTCATTGTGTGCAACAATTCTCAACTCTTGATTAACCCTACACAATAGAAATAACAGTTTATTTATAGAGTTAGGGTTAATGTTAAAATATTATTTAATTTCACAAATACCCTTAAATAATATAATAAACTTTATATAACCCCATGATATAATAATAATAATAATAATAATAATATTTTATGGCATACACTATCAGGAATGATGATAAATATTATTTCACCAGCTTTCAAATTAATATTTATCATCAGACACAATCTTGGACTGTTCATCCTCCTAAGTATTTATCGAATAACCAAAGAAACATTAAATTAAATATTTATCCATAAATAAAATATTATATTCATAGCATGGAGAATAAATATTTATTAAATAATAAATAAATAAAATACATATTTTATTCACAATCTAGAAAATAAATATTCATTAAATATTTGAAATTAATAAAACTTAAATAAAATCATTCCTTAGTCTTGAGAAAAATATTTATTCCAATAATTAAATCCAATTATAATTTAATTGAGATTAATAGAATCACTTTGTGTGTAAACATCTAGGATTATTTCTTGTTGGAATTAGGTGGGACTGACTAAAGTCTAAGATTACTATCTAGCAATGGGTCAAGACAACCATGATAAAGAACTTAATATCACAATTTCAACAACCACATATGAATGATTACTATGTAATATAATCCATTTGTCACAATATCTCATCAATCAGGTTTCACATCCATGTTACCAACCCATATTCTTGATATGTATTTATTTAAATATATGAAATAAATGTGTCATTACACCATGGTCATGGAATTTAATGCGATAATTAAATTTCAATTAAAGGGATGAAATATCTAATTCCATAAATATGGAAGGTACAAATCCTTCCTTGACTTATTCATTAATAACATGTCATTCATGATGCACTCAATATAACCTACTTCCCACAAACATATTGAATCATGATTTTGGTCATGAAATATAAGTGCGTGAGTCACAAAATAAATTAATAATAATTTTAAAGTATAAGGACCATTACACATGATTGTAGATAGAAATATATGATGACACATAAACAAGAGGATTCCTACCAGTGGGTTTGTTCTCAAAATCTCCCATCTTAGAGACTACCAAGTGAGAACTTCATAGGAAGAATTATTATCCACTTCCAAGCACTCAAACCTGACAACCAACATTATATGTGTCCCATCATAGAATATTATCCAACTATAGAATCATATTTAAGAATATCTCTATAGCACTTCAAGTTTATCATCATAGATAGGAATTTATATGACCTTATAAATGTGACATATATCCTAGGATTCTATTATGTTAATTTTATATATAAAAATGTACAATATTTAATAATATGTTTTATTAATATTCAAATATTTTAATATATATGTAATCTAAATTATAAATAGTTGGTTCTAGAACACTAACTCCAATAGTCTCAAAAAAGGTGTTGGTGCTCTCAATCGATGACATCACTTAACATTTCTCTTTGAATTTATGGGTTGGTTTTGATTATTTGATAATATTTTTATTGGTAATTCCAACATGTTAAACCTTTTTCTATCAATGATTGTTGTTTCCTAGTGATGAGGGTGGTTTGTTTTGGATTAATTTAGCAGGCAGATGATGAAATCACTTGATATGACTTTATGGGTTCAAAGGTTTCATGTCCCATTTGATCACGTGGATTGAGGATTTTTGCTGGAAGTGCAGGGATCAAATTTGACCAACACACCACTCTCATTCATGTTTTTTATTTTGTATTTTGAATTTTAATTTCAGTTTTGCAACTATAATTATTGAATTTATATCAGGTTCCCACATATACCCTTAAAAATGGCTATTATGAAAATAAAAAAGGGGATGAAGTGAATTCCTATCTTATGTATCAACCACCTTGATCTTATTAAAGAATATTAATACTTCTTCCTAGTTGATTATGTACTTTATTTTGGAACTCTTTGAACCTTTCAAAATTTCAAACCTGTGACTCATTAGAAACACATAACAATTCCTAATAAAGTCATTGGTTTAAGTGATAAATTACTTAAACCCACCACTTTATTGAGTAATTTGATAGATGAAATAAATTCATTATATTTTTCTAATATTATATTTATTTTATTCCCTCATATTAATTAATTAATTTAGTTTTAGGGTGTTTTGGAATTAAAATGTCGTTTCAATGGATTTTGTGAATATTTATTAAAATTGATGAAATTGTGAATATAATTGGTTTATTTAATTTATATAATAAAAGGAAAAGTTAAATACTAATAAATAATTTGGTATGTTGTTTTAGGAGAAGTTAGATGAAGTGATATTATTATGAAAGTTAAGAGGTTTATAAGATAATAAGAAGATGAATAAATCTTGAAAGTTACCTATGTTCTAGAACTAGAAGTTGGATATTTTAGATGTGATATGAGCCTGGAGGATAAAGTATTTGGAAATTTAAGTTGCATGAGCTAATCTTAGAAGGTGTTTCAAGTTTATAAATTGCCTAAGTATAGAAGATCAAAAGTTGAGGAGATTAAAATCTAAGGAAATTAAATATTTTATAAGGAAAGGTATCCATATGTTAATTTTTTTTATGCAGCCCTAAAACTTGGATATTTCCATAATAAATAATAGTTACTTCACTTTGATGTGTAAAATAAACTCTGAGCAGGTGGAATGAAAAATGAAAAAGTCTCTAAGTATATATGTAAGAGTAAATCAGCCAATACGTAAGAGTAATTATAAGTTCACATTATAAATTTGGAAATGTCTTAGAAGTTCTTCCTTGAGATACATAATAGTTAAATATAACCATATTTCAGAGTCCTTTTTGTGACCTGATAGATATGTAAGAGTCATTCAGACAATATATGGGTCCAAAACTTATTGAAAATTTAACAAAGTTGCTAATACGTAAGAGTTATTATTGAGGATTAGTGATATGTAAAGGTTAATACCTTTGATAAATTTTAATAATTAAAGGTCATGTGAGAATTAAATTGAATATTTGATGCTAGCATGAAGATAATTTTAAAGATGCATCCCAAGATCCTCAGCCAAATTGTTTGATAGAATGCATTAATCCAAAGGATAATAAGGGAACATGATCATGAATAGGATTTAGAGGGATTAAGAAATTCAAACTATATATTTTTAATAATATCAATATATCAAGGAATATATTCAAAATAAAATAGGATATAATATCGCAAAGGTTGATCAAAATTAAATAAAAAATGAAGAAAATATTAAAAGGGGCTTGAGGTTGATAAGAAGGGGGATCAAAGTTTTTGAGTTTTTGGTTTTTTCTTTTACTATTGTAATTTATATTTCCCCTATTTATTTCCTATTAATTCTCACATAGAGGGGGTAAACCCTTTTAAATATTGGGATAGGGGAAAAAGGATCTTTGTAAAGCTTGATTTTATGCTTTAATGAATAAATTTATTACTTTATTGATTGATTTTGACATTCAATAGAAGAGTTTTATTTTGTATGTTATTGTATTCTACTTATTATCCCTATATATTTTTTAATGTTTTGGTTGATAATTATCATTATCTATCCACTTAATTATGCTTATATATAATGGAATAAATAATATTTAATGGTAAAGTATTTATAAATTGATTATACATGTGTGGAAGGTAGTGATTTTTTTTGAATTGATTATGATCACCTTAACCAGATTGGTATTTTCTTGAGTATTATGGAAATAGTTTACTATTTATGCGTATATAGATATCTTTCCACACACATAGGAAATAATATTGGTCAATAATTATTTCTACTGATTATACCCCATGATTTCTCTCAACCTAGGGAAAATGATAAAGTGATTGTAGATTCTTCTATTGATCAGTTAATAATAAGAAGAGTGGTATTTAAGTCCAGGATATCATTACAATTAAGAGTCCAAAACTTGGATTGATTACCTTTCATCACTTGGTAAATATAATTTATTTAAACTGTTTCATGTTCTCTAAATCAAGAGTTTACCAAACCCCCTATTTTTACTAATTATAAAAATGATAATATTACACCCCTCATACGAGATAACCTATAGTCAGAACTATACTATATATATAATAACTTTAGGATTAAAATATATTTTTCTCACACCCATAATATATGTATAAAAAACATAGCGCTATTTCTAGGGAGGTGGTGTAAAAATTTCTAACAATTAATTATATGAACCTCTATAACACTAACTAATTCTTTCCTATCAATATAGATAATAAGATAAAATTTCTAACCAAACATAGAGACTTAAGAAACATTGAATTTTTTTAAAATAATTTTAAATAAATTATATTATCAGACTCCAGTAAAGCTTTAAGTGTTCATTATGAGCTTGTAACAATATAAAATAACCACAACCAAACTCTGAGAGATCTTTGTGCACCCACTTCATTAAAAAATATAACTAGATATATATGCTTATATTACATGATTATTTTGAATTAAAAACTAGATTGATTCAATTATTATTGAGATTTCATAGACTTTCAGGTGAAAAACCTAATAATAATATCAATAAATTTAACTTGGTATAATCAACACTAAAACCCTAGGGATCAGCTAATTAATAGGTCAAATAGAGATCCTTTCTAATCTCTTTGAAAGTAGAAACCAAGGAATGACTATAGATCCCACAACCCAAAGAAGTAAATAACTTGGATGGACTATAGAGAAGCTTCCTCTAGTGGTTCTTCCACAATTCAAGAATTGAGTCTATAAGGAAGGAAATCTATTCCATAAGAAATTCATTAGGAGAGACCCTCTATGATTTTAGGAAAGATTTAAAAAAAATGTGCCAACTATACACACTAATAAATTAAGGTGTATCATTTTCTAGTATTATTTTATTAAGGCCTACTTTATAGTGATAGGAATCTATTGGATGTATCATTGGGAAAAGATTTAATTGAAAATTCACTAGTAGAATTTAAATAACTAATTGAGAATATAACTTAATATATTCAATAATTTGGAATACAGGGCACCAATACAAGAGTTCTGCATGAGGTAAGGTCATTAGAATAATCTTTACTAGAGTATAAACTTTAGAGACTAACCATTTTGGTGAGGAAGATGGATCTTAAGAAAAAAAGTAAATAAAAATAACTAAAAAGGGTATGTCATCTTTGTTATTATCCAAAAAATTATATTTATCAATGTTTTTAAGTATAGAGAAGTCAAATTTGTGAAACTTCCTATCAAAAAATAGAATTTTAGCAGCCAAATTGAGGATAGAGAGACACTTCCCAAATAAAATTTGGATTTGGTAACTATCTAAATCAAGCTAGACCACCCTTTAGGTAGAAATATAAACAACCCCCACCATTCAAAAAACCCTAAGAGCAATTATAAAACCAAAAAAACTTTCAACAATTTCACTTTAAATAAAAGAAACCCTATAAACTACCTTCAACCAGTTCAACACCAAAAGTATGAAATCAAATAAATATGAGGTTTGAAAATTTTCAAAGTTACATGGAAGAATTTAAAAACTAGATAGGAAGTATTGTGGAGTACATGAAAAAAATATAGGAAAACTACCAACTCAACCCATTTCAAACCCAAAAGGTAATTTGAGTATAGTCACTACAAGGAATGGAAATAAGATTCATCATCTCCTGAATTTAACCCTAAAATAGATTTGGAATATCCTAAGGATACTAATTTAGAATATGAAAAAAGGATTGAAAAAAGTAATAATAAATTAGAAACCCCTTCACAAAAATATTTTTAGGACAATATATACTTTCTATTATCATTTATCTCAATAATGGTTCAATAAAAAAAGATACAAGAGGAAGAAATCCAAAAGGAAAATATAGAACCTTTCTAAAAGGTTGAAATAAACATACCTCTACTTGAAGCTCTCAAATATATTCCCATATATTATAATCCCCTCAAGTAACTATGAAAAAAGGATACTTCAATGAAATAAGAGAGTAAATTTAGGGAGAAACATTTTATCTATGATCACATCACATATTCCAACTAAATGTCATGATCTAGGTACTCTCTATGTCTTGTAAATATATATTATTTGATATGGGAGATTCTGTAAATGTGATGCCTCATTTTGTTTTTAATTTTTTATAGGGGGAGATCTAAAATGCACAAGAGTGGTTGCTTAACTTCCCACTAGATCCACTGTATTTCTAGTAAAATTTTTGGAAGATGTTTAGGAAAAGTGTAACATTTGATCTTCCCAAATGATTTTTACATACTAAACATGGATGAGTATGGGACATCATCTCAGTCAACCATCATTTTGGACAAAAACTTTCTAAAAACAACAAATAAAATTCTAAATTTCTATAAAGGAACTATTAAAATATATTTTGGTGAGAATACTTCCCACTATAATATTTTTGATTCTATAAAGTATCCTTAGGAAGAGTTTTCCAATTTAACACTTTCACACCCTATAAAACTTAATCCAAGTCAAGGAACTGGTATATTACAATAAATTTTGAGTTTAGGTAACCAATTATTATTTTAAAATTCTACAAAAAATAATCGATAGAAACTTGAAGGTATTGTGCAACCATCTAAATATTAGGTAACCTATAATTTCTTTGATGATTTTGACTATTTTTTTAATGATTAAAGAACTAATAATTCATCTTTTGTATAGGAATATAAGGATATTGGGGTTAGTATAAGAAATATGATTTCATCATTAATCCAACCCTAACACATTGAATTAAAAATTTTTCCCATGGATTTAATTTATGTGTTTTAAATGGAATGAAAAAGTTATCAATAATTATTTCTAGAATATTGTATTATAATAATGAAAAAAAACTGATAAATATTTTGTGATAAAATGTGAGAGTAATAGGTTGGTACTTAGGATATATCCTTGGGATTAGTCCTAAAATATTCATGAATAGTATTCTTTTTTAAGATGATGTAAAACCTATTAGATAACCCTAGGGGAGATTCAACCCCACTATGATAGAAGTAGTTAAGAAGGATATTGAAACATTGTTAAAAGAAGGATTTATGTACTAAATTTTAACTCTCAATGGTTCCATACCATTCATATAATGCCTATTTTTTTGATTGACCACTATGAAGAATGTATAAAATGATTTAATTCTAATGAGAGTCCAAAATAGTTGGAGAGTTTGAATATACTATAAGAAATTGAATGAGGACATAAGAAAATATCATTTTCTCATTCCATTTTGGCTAAATATTGTAAATAAAACTAGTAAAAACTCATTATTACTTCCTATATAGATTTATAGGATACTTTGAAGTTACCATTTCCCTAAGGGACCAAGGAAAGACAAACTTAACTTTTATTTATGATACATTTTCTAACAAGATAATACTATTTGGATTTTCTAATATACTAGGTATATTTCAAAGATGCATAATAATAATTTTATTTGATTTGATAGAGGAAGGTTGTAGTATTTCTGATGACTTCACTATGTCTGGAGATTCATTTGATCACTGTTTGTAAAATTTAGACAAATTCATAAAAACTTATATCAAGAAGAATCTTGTTTTGAATTTTGAAAAGTTTCATTTCATGGTTAAAAGAGGTATTGTACTTGGACATGTATTTTTATAACATGTAATTGTGGTTGATTAATATAAAATTTAATTTATCAAAAAACTACCTTACCCCACTTGTGTGAAACATGATAGTTATTTTTAGGACATGTAGGATTATATTGAAGATTAATCAAGGAATTTAGTAATATTATTTTTACACTTTCCGTATTTCTTTTAAAAGGTTCAGATATTACTTTTAATGACCATTATAAACAATATTTTGATGAGTTAAAGTCTAATATAATCACACCATCAGTCATGAAACCATCTAATTGGGTGTACCCATTCAAGATACCATGTGATAATTCAAACTATATTGTTGTATCTGTACTATCCTAGGAAATTTAAGGGTGGAACCATACCTATAAGGATTCAAACTTAAATAATACACATTCTAGTGACTTTTAACTAGAATTCACTTTATTTTCCAAAATATATTTTAGGTTTAGAGTTTTATAGAATTAGTTCATAACTCATACATAAAAAAACCATATATTACAAAGTTTACACTTAGGATCTGTATCCATTTTTCCCATAATGTGAAACTTTTAAAATAATACATAATTTATTCTCATGAAAAATATTCATGAATTTTAACTTGACTTCATCCTTTCCCTTACCCATTCTTAAATGCTATGAAAAATATTTTAAAAAAATAGGATGATCATAAAAATCCTAGTAAGGGACGTAAAAGAAAAGAAATAAACTCATTAGTACATGAATAATTATAAAATAGTTTTCCTTTTCAAAGTAAGATTTGGAATCAAAATAAACATTTTTTTACCTAATAAATCACATTATCTTCCCAAAGATTTTCATATAACATTTCATAAGAAAACTTATAGGAAAAATAAACTCATGAAGGTTTATTTTAAATCATGAAAAACATGATTTTCCCACAAATTTATAAATTTCACCCTTAAGAAGTATCATATATGTTTTGGAAAATAAACTTGATTATTAAATTTTTTAAATCATAATATTTCCATAATAACCCAGAAAAAGAATAAATAAATCATATAGGTAAATTGAGGCATCACTTTCACATCACCCTTACAAATAGAACAACCTTTAATATCACATATAGAATAACCACCATAGTTACACATAAAATAACCTTCACAATTACATATAAACTAACCATCATGGTTATAATTAGAATATCCATCTTAATATATTCCAATAATCTCTCAAGAGAAACCTAATTGGATAATTCCATCCCTTTACCAAATACATTATAGAGTTATAACTAGCTCACCTATCCTTGGTTTATAATGAAACCAAACATCATCATAAATAATTCCCAAGAACCATACCACAATACATAAAATCTTTCTTCATAAAAACATTATTTTAACACATAAGAAAACATTTTCAAATATTGATATATCCCTTTCCTTTAATACCAATTTTAAAAACTAAAAGTCCCAAATAAAAGGAAATAAGGTTCTTTATTTGAATAAAAAATTTAATATTATAAAATAATAAAATTATAAAATAATGGTTACAATGATGGGAAAATTTATTTTTATCATATACGTTAAAATAGACATTCCTTTTTTCTTTTGTGAAGAAAATCAAAATATTCTATAAAAAGATTCCTTTTGAAAACCATTGAAATAAAGTAAAAAGTGACATAAAATATAATTATTTTATATCCATATAAATAAATCTATAAAATAATTTTAAGAATATGGTTATGGAAGAAAAATACTTAGAAAATAAATCTTTAAAATATTTTAAAACAAAGTTTTTTTCAATTAAAGTGTCCCTTACATAAATCCTTAAAAATATTCCTTAAAAAACATTTTAAATAAAGTTAAATATGGTAAAAAATTACATTTATCATACATTTAATCATAAATAATAATTTTCCTGAAACATTTAAAATAAAAAATAATGAAAATATTTAGAAAATAAATCTTTAAAACTTTTAAAACGAGGTTTTTAGTCAAATAGTCCCTTACCTTGAATCCAAATAATCTCATAAATTCTTTATATTCCTAAATAATAAAATTATGTTAATTATTTAATTTCTTAATAACCCTTTTCAATTTTATCATTATTTTTTTATTTTATATCTTACCATGCTATACACAATTAGTTAATTATTTAAGTTCACTTCAGAAGTTTTAACGGTATTCTACTTATATGTCAAAAATGACTTTGATAGGTTGAAAATGGTCTAAGAGGTCATTATTACATAATATAAAGAATAATAATCATGAAATAATTATAATTTTTATAAATAAATTATATTTTTAAGACCAATCATGAAATATGGTCATGAAAAATGAACTATGTTACAATCTTGAGATGGTAGAACGTACGCATGCATGAGCAATGTTTCCATTTTTAAACGATCATTATGGAAAGAACATATGTATTATTTTATATATAAAGAATTATAATTATATAATAAATATAATATTATTTCTTTAAATACACTTATATATACCACCTATATGATGCGATAATAAAAAAATGAATCACATTGCTTCATGAGGTGGTAATCTGCTGTACACACGAATGACGCTATCATTTTTCAATGTATGGTAGGGTAAGAAAGTATATGATATATTAATTTTCCATAATTATTACTATTTCATAAATATAATATATACAAATTAAATCCATAATCATGAGAATTTGTGAGAGGTGATTATGGAAAACGAATTACATCAATTCGTGAGGCGATAGTCTGTCGTACCCATGAATGATCATTTTGTTTCCCATTTGATGGAAGAGGAGATGTATGAAAGTTGTAAAATTAACATAATGTAATATAATTTTATTATAGATATTTATTTTATCATTTAATAATTTTTTATAATATTTTAAAGATACATATTAAGAAAAAAAAATGCTCGGTTAACAACAATACCTCTTCTTCAGACCACCTCTTTAGGATTATACCTAAAGCATTCCTAGATTGAATTTATAATAAAACCAAGGACTATAGGATGTGGTGATGGAATTAAGTAAGGTATTTGGTAAGTTATTTTATGAATAAAAATGATTTTATGGTTTGAATAGTAGAGGAGAGAGGGTGGCCTTTTATAAGCGGGGGAGCTACTTGGAATTTTTGAAAAGAAAAACTTATACCCACATTTTACACATTCCAAAAGGATCCAAAATGGAACATTATCAATAATTAGATGATATAAATTCTAAATATGTTCATATAATATAATTTAGTAAAGTTTTTAGTTCATTTTAACCATTATATATTTAGTTTAACCCTAGGTAGACCTATTTTCACCTTAACCATGGTAAAAGTTTTTTACTATTTTTGATATTCATTATAAAAAAAATTAAGTTGAACTTATTATATAATATAAATTATTATGATTAAAAATATTTAACCCATTTTATCAAATTAAATTCATATTAGTGTCATAATTTTATTTAAAATTAAACCCACATACATGATGAAAAAACATTTTTTCAAGAAATGTATTTTTCAAGCATAAGATGATTTTATATTAACTATATGACTAATAATAATGATTATATAAATATAAATACATATTTATACATATATAATCTATAAATTTAATTTAAATCAATCCTAATTAGTTATTTTTTTAATTAATTAAAATGGAGTAACATTATGTACTTTAAAATAGTTTTCAGAAAAATCCATTTTTAAACCAACAAATAAACTTATACTAAAATACAGTATAACGATGATTAAAATGTAATTAATTGGATTTAAATATAAATAAATAATAATTAGGTTACTTTAAAGCAAATTCAAATCATAATGGGAATTTTAAATCACTTAATTTATTGTAAAGAAATGACAGTTTTACAAAAATAAGTATTTTTCACTA
Organism: Viscum album; assembly: GCA_963277665.1. Lineage (NCBI taxonomy): Eukaryota > Viridiplantae > Streptophyta > Magnoliopsida > Santalales > Viscaceae > Viscum > Viscum album. The sequence continues at coordinate 1,755,233,183 of OY728120.1, read as the reverse complement.
TTCACTGAAAAATCAATATTTTTTGAAAAATTCAAAAATTCAACCCTAATTTAATTTTGATATTATGATTTAAAAAATTAAATTAATCTTTTAAAGTAAATTTTCTAAATTTTCTAGAAATTATTTATAATATTTTCTCATAAAAATCAATAAAAATATTTTTTTTAGAAAACATATTTTCGATGAATAAAATAAAATTACTAAAAATAAAGTTATTATTTACTAAGAATTTATAAATATATATTTATATTATTTGTAAATTTATATATATATATTTCAAAAATTAGTTAATACTATTCATACCCATCAATTTAACAGCTAAGTTATAACAATCATATATTTCATGGGTTGTTTAAGCTCAGTGTTGTGTGTCAAATACGCTATCAAACATAATGTTATTATTTTAAAAGATTAGGATGTTACATTATACAACATTAAATAAATTTTTTATTTGTAATTTGAGCTTGATCTCATCAACCAGGGGTTTCACTTTTCAAAATACCATTGTTGAAATCCCACATCGTAAAAAGGTTTAATAAAACTTCTAATTTAAAAGAAAGAAAAGAAAATACGGAGGTTATCTGAAATAACACACAACTAGGTTCCAAAATTGGATAATATTAATTGAAAGTGAAAATATGGAAATGGAAGATAAAAATATTTCCCAAGTACTAATAAAGAGTGATTTAGAACATAGTTAGGAGAAAAAGGACGACCACAAAACCATGAATCAGTGAAGGGTTAAAAGACCATCAATTCATTGGAATTGAATGTTATATGACAATTTTTTTATCTTAAGATAATTTTCAAAGAGTTTAGGAATTACTTTACCATTTAGGCTAATAACATACAAAAATATACCTACTTTACATTTATAATTTTATAATTTAATCAATTTACACCACAATCTCTTCCTTTTCTCCAAATTACGAGTATTCAAGATAAATTTTGTAGGATTGAAGCACTAAAATATACTTATAACAAATACCATAATCCATAAAAGGATAATAAGATATTTTTATTTCCTTTATACATTAACTAAAACCAAAAAAATTATCACAAGGTAAGATATTTCCCAAAATGAATAAACCTTCATATCATTTATCTCCAAAATTCAATAGTAATATCTGAGATTTAAACTTAATAATTCCCTAAATAAATATCCTTAAAATTATTCAAAATATTCCAAACTATGACTGAAACCTAATAATTATAAGGTTTTTATCACATATCCTTCTAATTTTGATTTAACATTTATCTCCAAATAACACCGATCAATTTTAAAGTCTCATAACAAAAATTTGTATTCCTTAATCATATAATCTATGAGATATAATAATCATTTCCATAAATAACCTTAATCACCACAAAGACATAGTAAAATCATATATTATTCCAAAAGTTAATTCAATTTTATTCCTAAAATAAAATCCCATAATGTTCTATTTACCTTAATCATATAATTTTCCCAAAAATAATTAACTTATTTATTAGTCACATAGTCACAAAAACTATTTTCAGTCCCATGGTTAGCTATATAATATGTTCCCAAAATCAACTTAATAATTATCTGTCAACCATTTGAGTAAAATAAATCATGTCATACTAACCAGGATATCACATAGGCAAGTGGTAGGTTTTGTACCCTTGGCACCCTTTGTTTATGGGTTTAATCCCAAAAACCTTATTGGATGTGACAAGTTGTTGTTCGACCTATGGGTTTTCCTTTTTCTAAAACCATATAATTATTATAAATTTACTATAAATATGATGAAAATATTCAAAAAATAATATTAATAATCAAAAATCATATAAATCCTGAAGGTTATTAATACCTTTAAAATTATGTCCACAAAATGAAAAGATCATTATTCCTCAAATAACATTTTTCAAATGTTAAAATTTGGGTTACATATAACTTAAACATCTATCAAAACTCAATAAATTCCTACAAAATTACTCACATTACCTAAAAAATAAAAATATTATTAAATAATTTAAACTTATGATCATTCTTAAATATACCACTACATCACACCACTTGAATCCCTATATGTAGACACTTTAATCACTCAATGTTATTCATAATCCATTAACCATGATTTTCCATATTATTCCTTAATAATTACTTCCTACAAACAAAAATATGAATCATTTACTAAGATTAAATAATTTAAAAACATAATCTAGGATATAATTGATACCTTTCATATATCATTTTTAGTTTCCTAATCTTTAAAAGCAATGGAATTAGAAATTACTAGAAATTTATCTGTATAGTCTTGTTGATCATGTCATTGATATTTCCTCTTAGGACATCAATTTTCATAATTCCCAAACTCCCCACATTTAAAACATTAAATTGATACCATGAGAATAATTTTATCACCCTTCATGGAATTAACCAAATGATTCCCTTTTCCTTGTAAAATTATTTCTTTATGACATCCTTTACCATATAAAAACATCTTCTCATTCTCTTGATTAATTTCCTAGGTGTTTATTATCATATTATTGACACAAAGTTTGTTAAATATTTTAATTTTTATGATTATAACTTGAAATTCCATGGATATTCATTTCTCTCTTATTTGGTGCATTAGGAAACTCACCTAGGTTTATGATATTAATCATAAATCATGATATCTAGTTAAGAATAACCACAAGAGTTTTCATTACAACTACCATTTCATTCATTTTCTCATTCATATAACTATCATATTTTCCTTCATATATATTATTAATTTAGTTTCTTCCAGATACAACCATTTAATATCCTTGCTGTGGGTGGAAATGGTGGAGGTCCAGATCAGCTCCGGCAGGTTAAAGAACGTTGCTCCTTCCTCTGAAGGTCATTTGGGATGTGGTTGATCAGAGGGATGGCTTGCCATCGGGAGGGACAGTGCTTGCATGGGATCGCCAAGTGGTCCTTCTGTGGAGATAACGATTGCTTCTTTTACTTGGAATAGGTTGGTTCTGGTTTTTCCTGTTGGACTATGTTTGTTGTTTGTTGGAATTTACGGTTTCTCACTTTTACCTCAAAGTGTTTTTATTAATAAAAAATAATTTTCAGTCAGTACAGATACAAACATTTAATAAAACAAAAAATATTAGTGTGAGTATATCAAATAAACTATAATAAACCATGTTATGTGGATGATAAATACTAAGATATCCTTAACTATTCCATCCTCTATTCAAATATTTATTTTTATCCAAAATAACCATAATCCTCCCTATAATATAAACACTTGTGGTTATAGAGTTTTTTAAACTTAAGCTCAAATGACATCCTAACCTATAAATTTATCTAAACCTTTACTTTGATACCAATTATAAGGACCCGAACTTGAATAATAGGTATTCTAGTGAATTTAGACTAAAATTCACTTTATTATCCCAAATAACTTTTAGTTTTAGAGTTTTAGAGAATTTGGTCATAACTCATACATAAAATAACCATATATTAGAAATTAGACACTTCCGACTAGTATCCATTTTTCCTATAATGTGAAAATTATAAAATAAGACATTATTTATTTTCTTGAAAAATCTTCATGACTTTCAACTTGACTTCATCCTTTCCCTTAACCATCCTTAAACCCTATGAAAAACATTTTAAAAACACGGGATGATCACAAAAGGCTCAGTAAAGAATGTAAAAGAAAATAAAGAAAACCTTTAGTCTATGAATATTTATAAAAAATTTTCCTTTTTAAAGTAATCTTTGGGATAAAATTAAAAATTTTCATACCTAAGAAATCACCATCTGTGCCCAAATATTTTTATAATTTTTTTTAATAAAACTTAATGTAAAAATAAAATCCTAAAAGTTTCTTTTAAAATAATGAAAACACATGAATACTTTTTCATAAAGTCATAATTTTCACCCTTAAGAAGTAACATATACATTATTTAGAAAATAAAATCATTTCTTACATTTTTACAATCATAATATTTATATAATAATACATATAAAGCATAAATAAATCATATAGGTAACTTGAGAAATCAATTTCTTATCATCCTTACAAATAGAATAAACTTTATGGTTACACATAGAATATAAATCATAGTTACACATAAAATAGTCTTTACAGATACACATAAAATAACCATCATAATTACAATTAGAATAACCATCTATGTATATTCCCATAATCTCTTAGGAGAAACCTAATTTGATAAATCCACCCCTTTACTAAACTCATTAGAGAGATATAATGGTCTTACCCATCCTTGTTTTATAACATAACTACACTTCATAATAAATAATTCCCATGAACCATAACATAATACTTAAATATTGCATTATAAAACATTCTTTACACCAATAAGAAAACATTTTCGAATATTGATATATCCATTTCCTTAAAACTCACTTTCAAAACTAAAAATCCAAGATCAAAGGGAAGAAATGTTTTTATTTGAAGAAAACATGGAATCTTATAAAGTAACCCAATTATAAAATAATGGTTATGGTGGCAGAAAAAGTTATTATTTTTATATACGTTAAAATAGATAATTCCTTTTGTATTTTGTGAAGAAAGTAAAAAACATTATGTAAAAGGATTCCTTTTGAAAAACACTGAAAGAAATTCAAAAGAGACATAATATTTCCTTTATAATTATTTAATAACAATATAAATACATCCATAAAATAATTTTAAGAATATGGATATAGAATAAAAAGACTTAGAAAATAAATCTAAAAAATAATTCAAAACAAAATGTTTTTTAAGTAACATATCCCTTATATAAAACATTAAAGAGATTCATTATTTAAAAAAAATATTTTAAATAAAGTTAAACACGGTAACAAATTAACTTTATCATACATTTAATATAAATAAGAATTTTATTGAATCATTTAGAATAATATATAAGTAAAATATTTATAAAATAAATCTTTAAAACTTTTAAAATTATGTTTTTCGTCAAAGAGTCCCTTACCTTGAGTCCAAATCATCTCATATGTTCTTTATCTTATTGAATAATTAACTTATGTTAATTATTTACTTTATTAACAACATTTTCAAATTTATTATTTATTTTATTTTATCTCTTACTGCTCTATACACAATTAGTTAATCATTTAAGTTCACCTCATAAGTTTTAATGGTATTCAACTTATATATAAAAAATGAATTTTATAGGTTGAATATGGCCAAAGAGGTCATTATTCCACCATATCTAGTATAATAATAATGAAATAATTATCATTTTTATACATCAATTATAGTTTTTGTAAAGGCCCAACTAGGATGGATGTGTCACCGAGAGGGGGAGGGGGTGAATCAGTGATATCTTTTTCTTTTATGTTATCTTTATTTTATAACAATATTCACCTCCTGTTAAATATGTATCACTTTTATGAAAAAAACATTCACACATTCAAAAGAGCACAAGTATTTATAAGGTTCACTATTCAATAAGAGTATCTTTATCCATGGTATGGTTTGGAAATAATCCTATACCACACAATCCACTAGAAAAAAAATCCTTTTGTATGGATACAAAAATTAGGATATACATTTACACTTGTGTAGAACTATGATCAATACAACAGTGAATGTGCTTCTTTTAGAACAAATATTGTTAAACAAGTTTATGTAACTATTTAATAAACCTTCACCAGTTGGTTCAAAACATGTTACAATGTTTCCTTATCAAATTACACTTTTTTTAATTTTTAAAAACATAAACCTTCACTTTCCTACCTATAAACATGTAGAAAAAAGCTTTATAGAATTCATAAAAAAACTCAGTCCAATGTCTCAATATGATTCCTTTGTCTGATACTTCAATATGAAAAATAGATAAGAAAAGTATACCCTGGAAACAATTCTGAACCACTTCAAACTTTCCCCAAAAACTTGTATATGATGTTTTGGTTTGATCTAGTAACTCTTTATTCTTATTCTTCTATTTGAAAAACTTCCTCAGGAAAACTCTATCTGGAAACTTCTTCTCTCTAAATTAGTGTTTTTTCTCTCTTCATATGTGAACAATACCCTTTTTAGAAATTATAATGTATATCCTCTTATTTATAGGAGAGCCAAAATTTGTTTGAGAAGTAATATAAAAATGTTTTCCCACTCAACCAAATTTCAAAAAACTTAAATTTCACATTAATTTGGACTTTATCTTTTACAAATTCAATTAATTTCAACTCTTCTTGATTCTTCTTAAAACTTCTCAAATCGTCTTCAAACTCCAGATAATGTAATATTTCTAACCATTCTTCAGTCTCATACCATTTGATGTTTTGATGCTTCCTTTATTATGATGAAATATACGGTCACTACAATTTTCTTGACCAAAATGAAAACTCATAATAACCGAATACTTCTCATTACTATGCTTCATACCAACTAAAAACAACACTACTCATTCAGATGCTTCATACTAACTAAAATTTATGATAATTTTCTACCATAAACACCATTGAAACTTCATTATACTTGAAACCCCCTTCAACAACACTTTAATAGTAAGAATCCCCTTTAAAACACTTGAACAAAAACTTTAAAATAAATCACCCTTTCTTCAGTTTTTCAAAAATTCCTCAGACTAATGATTCTGTGTTTGATGAAGACCAACATTTTATGACTTATTGGTGGAATCTTGCATATAATGGATCAATATCTAATTAATTTTGATGAATCAGTGTCAATATTTTTCTGATGACTCTTGAACCACTTGAAAAAACAAAAAACAATTCTTCTTTCACTATTGACCCACTAAAAAACAAATTAGAGTTTTTTTACTTTTAACCTAAATGAAGAAAAGAATAATTTTTTTATGAAAATGGTTGACTAAATTGTTGATATTCTTCAGTTTGATCGATCCATGAACACATTAATTGGTCCCAAAAATCCCCACTTTCTTAACCATTATGCCTTTTATATAACTTTTTAATCTGATTATATTTTGTTATCAAAACTCTGTCTAAAATATCTGTGTCAGAATTCCTCTAATGGATCAGTGGCACACTGCGTTTGATGGACTAGTGTGAGTAATGACTTATTATCTTCCATAATTTCTTCAAATTTGTAACCTAACATGTATTTAACTGAAAATTGATCCTGTGAATTTTTTATTTTGGTGGATTAGACATTTTGATGAATCAGTCAGACTGATGGATAAGTTTTAGTGCTTCAGCAAGACTTAAAACTCTCTAGAATTTATTCTTCAACAAACTTTTGATTTCATCAGGATTTCATCATGAATTTTAGAAATTAAGGATGAAAATAGCATCATATGACTTAAATTATAAAGTTTATATGAATTTACATATTTTAAGAAACTTCTTTCTTTCTAATAGAAACTTAAACGTATTTTCAGTACTCGAACACATTTTCTCCTCCTTTCATCCAAAAATCTTGGATCACAAGTTTTGATTAACTTATGATGTTGAAAAATTAAATATATAAAAGAATCATCATATTTTTTATTGATATATCTATACTATGATACATTTCTTCATACTAATTGAAAATTTATTTCTGAACACAATGTGAGTTCGAAAAACACTTTACCTAGAAAACTTCTCCAAAATAGAAAACCGAAACCGATGGTTTTTATTATGAATATTTTTTCTGATTATCTGGGTCTAGTTAATTCTTCCATCTTATCACTAAAATATAAAATGTAAATTAATTTTTCATGATGAAAACAAAATACAAAAAAATCAACACAAATTTCTTATCAGCATTCAAAAACAACTTCTAGCCAACTTGGTCCCAACAATACCCCCTTTGTATTTTTTTTGTCAACCATGGTTTATAAATCACTAAAATTTTTAACCTTAATATATGGATCACTAATAAATAATTCTAATCCTACATGAGTGAAATCATTGTAGGTAGTAAGAATCATTGACACCAAAACCATGATATCCAAAAATAGTGACTTACAAAACTTATTCAACTTTCAAAGCTTCTTTTTCTTTCACCTTTAATAACTAATTTCACTTTAATGTAGAGACAAGTATCCTATAAACTTCAACAAAATGTTAGAACAGTTCACACACTTACATGCTAAGGTCAAATATTACACTCAACTACCCCTAAATACATTATTCATTAAAAGGTTTAGCACATACAAATGGATAGATTTATGAAACATTATCCCTCTTGGACAACACTATCTAAAGACAATATGAAATAGGGGATAGAAAAACATATTTTAACCTTGAAGAGAAATAGGTTAGACACCCATATTTTACCTCATTTTTAAAAATGATTCCTTTAGTAAAGGTTTTGTGAAAATGTCAGCAACTTGTTACAATGTAGGAACATACTCTAAATTGAGTCTATTATTTTCCACGTGATCTTTGATGAAATGATATTTGATATCAATATGTTTTTAATGATAATGTTGTATTGGGTTTTTTGTAAGGTTTGTGGAACTTTGATTATCAAAAACCAAGAGAAGAGGTAACTTCACTTCAATAAGTAAGTATTCCAACTAAGTCTTAATTCACATAAGTTGTGTTGTGGCTTGAGTGGAATAAACATGCTCAGTTTTATCCATACTAATATTTACTGAATTTTTTTTCTTAGTATACTAACTTACATAAATTTTTCCCAGAAAAAAATCCACGATACGTGGATCTTCTATCATCAACACTTCCTTCCCAATTAATATCTGTGTAACCAATCAAATCAATTATTTTTGATCTATCATACCTAATTCCAAAATCTATTGTGCCTTTTATATATTTGATAATTATTTTTCTAGATAATAGATGTGATTCTTTTTAATCACTTTGGAATATTTCACATAAGGTAACAACATAAAAAATTTCTGGTCTTGAGGAAGTCAGATACAATAAGCATCTAATCAGTTTTAGAAACATTTTAGAGTCAACTTCATTTCCTTATCCATGTTTATTCAACTTATTTCCCACTAAAATTAATGTGGAAATTGGTTTCAAATTTTCTATTCCAAACTTCTTAAGATGTTCCTTGTAATAATTTTCTTGAGATAAAAATATGTTTTTCTTCTTTTGTGAGATCTGTAACCCCAGAAAGCATTTCATTTCACTAAGAATAGAAATTTCAAACAACTTTTTCATTTATTCAGTAAATATTTCAAAAGTTCTTCCATTATTCTCAGCAAAGATAATTTCATTAACACAAACAATTATAATGAGGGAAATCTGCTAACTTTTATTTATGTACAAATTAATATCAACCCTTACTTTCTTAAAATTAATTTTTCTTAAGAAGGTATCCATTTTGTAGTACCATGGCCTTGGATATTTCTTTATCCCATGCAAGGATTTCTTTAACTTGCACACATAACTTTCATCCTTCCCAATAATGAAACCACATGTCTGTTCAACATGAAATTCTTTATCAAGTTATCTATTCAAAATGATAACTTTACATCCATGTAAAATATTTTGTAACTTTATTGTGCAGTAATATAAAGAAAGATTATAATTGTTTCTAAACTTGACACTGAAGAAAAAGTCTCATCAAAATCAATGACTTCAATCCATGAGTAATCTTTGCACACTAATCTTTCCTTGTTTCTAATCACTTCAACATATTCATTTAACTTGTTCCAAAATACCCACTTTATTACAATTACATTTTCATAATTTGGATTAGGTATGAGTTACCAAGTATCATTCTTTTCAATCTGATCCAACTCTTCATTCATATCTTGAATCCATTATGGATGCTCAAAATATTCATTCACATCTTTCAACTCAACTTTTCAATATAAAGAATTATGTGTAATGACTTTTTATGTTTTTCTTGTTTGAACCTTTTGATGTTGATAATAAATTATGTTTTGAGATTCCACTTCCTTAATCAGCCAAGGATGATATGTTTAAATTATTACTCATAACTGGAAATAGCTGAGTTTGATTATTCTATTTGTCTGGTATCAAAATTATTAGAATCCTTATCAAATTTCTTAACAAAAATTCTTTCATCTACCTCATCTTTATAACCATAATGAAATTGTGAAACATCTTCCTCATATTTTTCAAGAAATTTTGAATCAAATGAGTAAACAATTATTCCTATTTCTTTTTTGAAACATCTACATCCTCTTCCATCCAGAGCATATCCAAGAAATATTACATCTTCACCTCTCTGATCAAACTTTCCAAGGTTTCCAACATTGTTCTTTATGATTAAAGGACTCCTGAAAACTATTAAGTGTTTCAAACTTGTAGTTTTTTCATAAGACATTTCATAAGGAGTCATGTTAGAACTTGGACTGTAGAAACAATAGTTATGAATATAAACATCTATGCTCATAGATTGCCTCCAAAATTAATGATAAAGACCATGTTTTAGTAACATAGTATGTCCCATTCCAACCAAACTTCTATTATTCCTTTAAGAAACACCATTTTGTTATAGTGTGTATGGTGTAATGAACTCATGTCGAATTCCATGTTTTTCAAGATAAGTTTTGAGATCTTAATTATTGTATTCATCACTATTATCAGTTCTCAAATTCATCATATAATACCCACATTACTTCTTATCTCTTATTCTAAAACTTTTAAACATCTTTATAGCATATGACTTATGTTTCAAATATATAACACAAGTAATTTGAGTAAAATCATCAATGAAATAAATGAAGTACTTATCTCCAAAAGTTTAATGTTTTCTCATTGTCCCATAGATATTAGAATGAATAAGTTACATGGGTTGAGTAGAATGGATATAAACTTTATTATAAAAAATGTTTGTAATATTTCCTTTCTTATAAATTATGAAACACCAATATATTCTTATAGACATATCAGGAATACAATGAACACTATCTCTCTTTGATAACTTTATCATGTTTCTCTGACACATATTTCCTAACCTTTTATTACACAACTAATTTTCTTCCATCATGATTAATTAATATGAATTCTGTACTTTACCAACTTGAAAAAAGTTTCCTTTTGTGCGTTGGACTTTTGTAAAAACTTTTCCACATTCCAATATTTTCGCAAAAAAAAAACCATATTTTCTGAAAAAAACATTATTTATTTCTTCAAAAAGTTGTGAAACACTCAATAAGCTGTGTTTCAACCCAACAATGAACAAAGCCTCATCAACGAACAAATATTTCTTAGATTTTAACTTTTCTTCCCCAATAATAGTAGATCCAACTCCTCTGATTATAAGGGTTTCATCATTTCCAAATGTAACCGTTCCTTCTTTGAAGTATTTTATATTATTAAACAATTTAAAATATCCGATCATGTGAGAAGAAAACCCACTATCCAAGATCCAGGTTAATTCTCCTTTTGTAGCTTTGAGAGGGGCTTCTACAATAATATTTTTTTAGTTCCCTTTATCTTTATTCACATCCAGCTTCTGAGAATTGTTACAAACATGTTGTTGTGCTGGTAATAAAACAAGACATCCTTTTACAAGATTTCCAGGTTTTTCACATATTTCAAAAATATTTTCCAAAGGTTGGAACCTATTTTAAACTTTTAGAATATATTTATCATATTTCTTCCTTTTAGAGGATTAGACCCACCTTGAGATTTGACTTCTATAACTCATGGAAGAGTTTTAGTATTTTTGATTAAACCAACAGATGTTTGTTGTATGCCCAAATCCACCACAATACCAACAATACCCATAGAAAGAATACTTTCCTATGAAACTTCTATACTATATGGAGTTATGAACATGTTTCTCAGAAACTTTCTTATCTTTCAATTATGATCTTTCTTGACCCTAAATCTTTCTATTATCACCTATAATCTTCTTATTTAATTAAAATTTCTTCCCAACTTTATCAGAATCATAAGTAGTAGAAAATTTTGTTTTAGAATCAAATTTTTTATATATTTATGAACTTCCAACTTTGTTGGTTTTGGGAACATACACAATTTTGACAACTTTGTTCTTATTAGGAACAACTTCAACTTTATTTTCAACCTTTGAAGGTAACTTTTGAAAATCCTTATCAGGTTCACTATTTTCAAAAATTTCACCAACTTTAGAGATATAATTATTGAAACTTGTAACTCATTTATCATATTTAGAAAGTTTTTTTGAACAAGTTATAACTCTTCCTCCTTTGACTTAAACTTTACTTCAAGATGTTCATTCCAATTATTTTAATTCTCCATAGTATTATTTATACAATCAATATCTTAAAGTAACTTAAAATAATATTCAGGAATACATTCTTGATTGTTTTCTGTAGGAATTTTTTCTTCAACTTGTTGATATCTCTTTCATGTCTCACAATCTTTCTCAGACATTATTTCAGTTATCTATTTAGATGAAATTATAACTTAGTCTCTTCATCTTTAGAAATAATAATTCCAAAAACTTAATTATTAATTATTGTAATGAAATTATTTTCTCTAAAAACTTTTTAATTTTCTAAATTCAACTTCATTGAATTATTCTTCATCATCTTTAGACAAAAATATTTCCATTTTAGATTTAGAGAACTTTTAATCTTTTCCCTTGGAATAAGATTTTGACATATCACCCTATTTCATCCAAGATATTCTTGGCCTTATAATATATTTATCACTATATTCCTCATTCTTTCTTTGAGGAAAATTAGTAGAAATGTTCCCAATGGATCCACATTAAAAACATTTCAAGAGAAGTTTCCATTTATAATTTTTTAATACCTCTTTTCACATTTTTTGAAAATAAGGATAAAAATTCATCAATATTGTTACATACCTCATTTTAGGATTTAGAATCACCATATTATTATTCTTCAATAATATTTTTTGAGTTTCCATTCTTGGAATACTTGAAGGAAATTTCTCTGTCAACTTTTGTCTTTCCTTTCATAACTTTATCCCTTCTTATTTTATAAGTAATAAGAGTACTATGAATGTCATCCAGAGATAGAGTTTAAGGATATATATCTTCCAAATATAAAACTTTGGCATCAAACTTATTAGGAATAAATCTCAATAACTTTTCAACAATGGGTGAATCTTCTAACTTATAACCAAGAAATATTATGGTGCTAACAATATCATTCACCCTTGTAAATAAGTCACCTATAGATTCATACTCACTTATTTTGAGATCTTCATATTCCAGCCTCAATATTTTTAACTTTTCCTTCTTCACCTTTTTGTTTCCTTTATAAACATTCTTCAACTTTTTTCATATACCTTTAGTAGTTGAAAATACCTTCACTCTTAAAAACTCACTTTCAAAAAGTGATGAGTTTAAATCACTCTTACCTCTTCCATCATTCTCAATATTATTTTTTTACATAAATGTTAGAGTAAATTTTTCATCAAGAGGATAAAATCCATATGTAGATTCTTCAAAAACATCATCCCCAAGAAACATAAGATAAAGAAACATTCTATATTTCCAGATATGATAGTTCTTACCCTCAAAGAACAGAACCCCATTACTGTTCACACAATTAAGATTCTTCATAACAACTTCTCTTAAAAAAATTCAGCAAAGATTAAATGAAGGGAACCTTCCCTCTAATACCACTTGTAATGTCCAACTGATATAGATTTATCAATGATAGGAGATGGGGTGAATTAGTGATATATTTTTCTTTTATGTTATCTTTATTTTATAAAAACCTTTTCCTCCTATTAAATATCTATCAGTTTACTGAAAAAACATTAACACATCCATAAGAACAAAATTATTTACAAGGTTAACTAATAAATAAGAGTAGATACGTCCTTGGAATGGTTTAGAAATAATCCAAAACCACACAATCCACTAGAAAACAATCCTTTTTCATGGATAAAACAAGTAGGATATAGCTTAAACTTGTGCAAAACTATGATCAATACAACAGTGCATGTGCTTCTTCTAGCATAAATTATGTAAAACTAGTTTGTGTAAAAATTTATGAATCCTTGTCCAGTTGGTTCAAAACATGTTACTATGCTTCCTTATCATCTTCCAATTTTTTAATTTTTCTAAACAAAAATCTTCACTTTCCTACCCAACAGTTGGTAGAAACACCTTTTTGGACTTCGTACAAAATCTCAATCCAATGTATTAGTCTAGTTAATATTTCTAATACTTTAGTCTAGAAAACTGATAAGAAAATAATACCATAGAAATAATTACTTACCACTTAAAATTTTCACCAAAAACTTGCATCTGATGGATTGGTCTGATCCGATAACTCTTTCTTTTTCTTCTTCTATTCAGAAAATTTCCTCAGGAAAACTCTATCCAAAAACTTTATATCTCCAATTAAATGATTTCTCTCTCTCTCTAAACATGAATAATAAACTATTCATAAATAATAATGTACTTTCTCCTATTTATAAGATATCCAAAAGTGGTTTGGGCGGGAATATGAAAATGTTTTCCTCTTCAAACAAATTTCCTAAAACTCAAATTTCACATTCATTACGTCTTTATATTTGAAAAATTAAGCACTACTCAAATCTTATATATTCTTCTTGAAACTTATAGAAACTTCTTAAAACTCTATCCAAAGTAGGATTTCTAACCATTCTTCAGTTTGATACAATTTGATGTTCTGATGTTGTCTTCATTATGATGAAACATATGGTCACTCGAATTTTCTTAACCCAAATGAAAAATACATAAGAACCGAATAATTATCATTATGATTCTTTATACCAACTAAAAACAACACTACTCATTCTGATTCTCTATACCAACTGAAATTCATGAGACTATTCTGACATAAATATCATTGAAACTTCATTAAAATTTAAAACCCCCTTTGGAAACACTTTGGTAGCAAGAAACCCCTTAATAAAACTTAAAAAGAAACTTCAAAATAAATCACCCTTTATTCAATTATTCAACAATTCATTAAAATGACGATTCAATGTCTGATAAAGTCAACTATCTAATGGATTATCAGTTTTAGCATGCATCTGATGGATCGGTCTCTAATTCCTTTTAATGAATCGATGTCAAGCATTGTATGAGGACTCTTGTACCACTTTAAAAAAACAAACACAAGTACTTGTTTCACTCTTGACCCACTAAAAAAACATCAAAGTTATTTTTTCTCTTGACCCAAATAAAGAAAAACAGAATTTTTTTATGAAAATGGTTGACTACATTATTTATCTTCGTCAGTTGGATCGGTCTTTGAACACATTAATTGATCCAAAAAATCCCCACTTTATTAACCATTATGACTCCAATAGAACTTCTACATCTGATTAAATTTTTTTATAAATACTATGTCTGATAGATCATTGTTATAATTCATCCAATAGATTAGTGGCACACAATGTCTGATGGATCAACGTAAACATTGAATTCTTCTATTCCATACTTTATTTAACATTGTAACCTAATTTTTATTCAACTAACAATTGATCCTATGGATTTTTTCTTTTAGAGGATCATATATTCTAATGAATCAATCAGTTTGATGGATAGTGTCAGTACTTCAGTAAGACTTCAAACTCTCCAGCCTTTCTTCTTCAACAAACTTATGTTTGTATCATGACTTCTTCATGACTTTTAGAACTTAAGGATAAACATATCATTCTACGACTTATATTGGAAAGTTTCTATGAATTTACATACTTTAAAATTTTATTTATTTCTAATAGAAACATAAACCGATTATCATAACTCATACACCTTTTCTACTCCTTTCTTCCAAAAATCTTGGATCACATGTTTTGATTAACTTATGACATTGAAAACTTACTAGACAACAAATCATCATCAAATTTTGTATCAAGATATCCAGAATTTGATTCATATATTTATATAGATTAAAAATTTCTTTATAGATACAAAGTGAGTACAAAAAAACTTTACCCATAAAACTTCTCCAGACCATAAAACTGAAACTGATGGTTTTTCTTATTAATATTATGTCTGATTATCTCATTCTGGTGCATCCTTCTTTCCAATCACAAAAATTTACAAATTGAATTTATTTTTCATAACGACAAAAAAATAAAAAAATCATCACAAAATTCATCTTATATTAAAATAAAAACTTCCAAACAACTTATTCCCAACACTTTTAAAACCAATCATAAAATATTTTTATGGAAAATGAACTATATTACAATCATGGAGACGGTTCTCCATATGTACGCTTGAGAAAAATTTCTTTTTTTCAAAGATCATTATGGAAAGAAGGTAAGTATTATTTTATATTTACATAATGATCACTATATAATAAATATTATATATTTTTTTTAAATACACTTATATATACCATCCATGTGATATAGTAACAAAAAAAAATCGCATCGCTTCGTGAGACGATAGTTCACCGTACACATGAACGACGTTATCTTTTTTCAATGGATGGTAAGGTAAGAAAGTATATTATATATTAATTTTAAATAATTATTAAAATTTCATGAATATAATATATAAAAATTAAATCCATTATTATGAACATTCATGAGATGTGATGATGGAAAATGAATTACATCAGTTCGTGAGGAGGTAGTCCGCCATACACACGAATAATCGCTTTATTTTCCATTTGATGGATGATGAGATGGGTGTAGATTATGAAATTAATATAATAAAATATAATTATATGAGATTTAATTATTTTATTATATCATATTGGTTTAATTATATTTTAAGGAGGTAGAAGAATAAATATTACCAAAATTCTCGGTTAAGAATGATACCTCTTCTTCAGACAACCTCTTTAGGATTATACCTAAAGACTTACTATATTGTATTTATGTTAAAAAAAATCCTCTAAGACATGGAAATTTAATTAAATAATGGATTTGGGAAGGTATTTTTCAAACCAAAATGAATTTTATGGTGTGAAGAGGAGAGGATATGGGGTGACATTTTATAAGTGGGGTAGATGATACACTTGGTTTTTTTGAAAAGAAAAAGTTATAACCACATTTTACATTTAAAAAAGGATCAAAAATGGACCATTATCAATAATTAGATGATATAAGGTCTAAATATATCCATAAAATATAATTTATACAAATATTTAGGTCATTTTAACCATTATCTTTTTATTTTAACATTCTGTTAAACTTGTTTTCACTTTAACTATGATATTTTTTTTACTGTTTTCAATATTCATTATGAACTAAAATTAAGTTGAAAATATTGAATAATATAAATTATTATCATTAAAAATATTGAATCCATATTACAAATTTCAATTCGCATAAGTGGAATAATTTAATTTAAAATTAATTCTACAGAAGCGATGAAAAAGTGGGTTTTCAAGAAAAGTAATTTTCAAGCATAAGATAATTTTATAATAAATCTATGAACAATAATAATTATTATATGAATTTGAATTAATATATATATATATAATATAAATTTAATTTAAATAATTCATCATTAGTGATTTTTAATTAATTAAAATGGAGAAACATTATGCACTTTAAAACAGTTTTTAGAAAAATGCATTTTTCAAACCAAAAAATAAACTTATACTTAATCTAGTATAAATATGTTTAAAATGTAATTAAATGGATTTAAATATAACTAAATAATAATTATTTTAATTTAAATCAAAATCAAATCATATTGATACTTTTTAATTACTTAATTTATTAGAAAGAAATGACAGTTTAAAAAAAAATCGGTATTTTCACTGTTTATTGAAAAATAAATATTTTCTAAAAAATTCCAAAATTTCACCCTAATATAATTTTGAAATTATGATTTTAAAAATAAATTTAATTTTATAAAATAAATTTTCAGAAATTTCTATAAATGAATTATAATATTTTCTCACAAAAAGAAATAAAAATCACTTTTTAAGAAAACACATTTTTGATGAATAAAATGTCATTACTAAAAATTGAGTGATTATTTACTAATAATTTATCAATACATTTATACTGAGTAGGAAATTTATATATATATTTCATAAATTAGTTAATACTATTCAAACCCACAAATTTAGTAGCTAGGTTATAACGATCATATATTTCCTAGGTCGTTTAAGATCAGTTTTGAATGTCAAATATCTTATAGAACATAATGTTCTTATTTTAAAAACTTGGGATGTTAGAATACCAATTAATATTATTTAATAACATTATATATATCCCAAAAAAATATAAAACCATTGAAAATTATTTTATAACATTTTTCCCTATATAAATTCAGGTCTTATCTGATTGGTAATGAGGTGAACATTTTCTTTGACCATGAAGACCTTAGGTACATTATAAAGAAGGTAGAAGAAAATAATAGGCTAGTGAGAAGGATTATTACACTACAGTAGATTCATTTGGAGATAAAATAAATGATGATAATATAAAATCAAGTGATATATTACTTTATAATGTTACCCCACACAATTTAGGCGCAAATTAAAAAAAAAGTTCCATTAAATGACTTCCTTACAGGTGAAAAACTCTATTTTATTGAAGGATTGGTACCATGGTATGATGATATGGCTAAATTTCAGGTAACTTATCAAGTCCTATCACATTTAAACCAATAAAAAATTTTAAAAATCAAAGTTTTATGTTTGTGATGATCGATATATTTGGAAAATTTATAATTATCAAATGATCAGGCAATATCTTCCTCAAAGTGAAGTGTAGTCTATGCTATACTTTTTCCACACAATAACACATGGAGGCCAATTTGGACCTCAAAGAACTACTAGTAAAGTCTAAGAATATAGAATATATTGGACCAAACTATTTAATTATAACCATGAGTTAAAACACATGAGTAATTCCAATTCACTGGGAATATATCCAAAAGATAAGTAGTTTCTCAAAAACCAATGATTTTGTTTGAAATATATGAAGTATGAGGCATATATTTTATATAACCTTTATAATAAAATTTAGAAATTCTTACATATTTTTTTCTATGGAATATGTTTCAAAATGTGTGGAATATAAAGACACCAAAAATGATGATGCCACTATTGTTTATTATTATTATAAGACTAACATCTTTTGAAAATTTTGAATCCCAAAATAAATCATTAGTGATCAAGTAATTTACTTTTTCAACAAGAGCATGGAATCCTTAATGTTGAAGTATGAAGTGAACCATAAAAACAATACTCTACCACTCAAAAACCAATAGAAAATCTAATGTCTTAAATAGATATATTTAAGGGATCATTAAAAAGTATGCCAATAAAAATAAGAATGATTAAATCCAAAGGTTTGATGAAACCTTATAGGCTAAAAAAACATATTAAAAAACCACAATAGTTAATTTATGATAAAAGTTTTCATATACCAATAGTGCTAGAAAACAAATCTTATTGAGTATTCAAAGAGATAAATATAGATTTGAAAAAGGATGAATAATAAAAGACTCAAGATTCAATAAATAGAATAAATTAAGAGATAATCATTTATAAATTCCAAAATTTACAAGGATAGAACAATAGTGGCTCATGATAAGCTAATTTAGTAAAAATTATTCTATATTAGAGAGAAAGTGTTTCTCTATAACTCAAGAATAAAATTGATGATGGGTAAAATTATTTAAGATGGGAACATACATTTATTGTCACTAATGTATAAACATTTGGTACTATGAAGATACTAAAATAAGGATAAAATAATCCATTCACTTTCAGTGGACACACGTTGAATATGTATCTTGAAAATATTCCACAAGCACCAATGGATGAGATTACACTCATATAACCTTTCTATTAATAAATCCCCCAACATATACCTTTCTATAAACTTATTGATTTCTATCCTTATTTTATCTATTCACAATATGATATTTCTATTAGAATTAATTAAGGAAACTATATCATTAAAGTTTAGGGGAGGGAAACCTTTATAGATTAGTAATTTCAATTTTTGTGTTTTTTTTCATTTTTGGTTTTTTATTTTTCATATTGGTGTGTTTTGAAAGCTGTTGATATCAAATTGAATACCTTCATAAATTTGTAACCAATTATAATTATGATAAACATATTTGACCTATGAAATTCAAATTAGATGAATGCTTAAATGAACTTATTCTCAAATTCAAATTTTGATAAATTCAGGAAAAGACCACTTTTTTTGTATCCCATTCCACGACATACTAACCGATATTAAAAAAACTTACTTGAGATGATTCTAAAACATTTTTATTTCTTCTTTAAAATTACCTCATTTCTTTATAGAATCTATCCATGCTTGAATAACCAAAATTTGATGTGAATTACAGTAAAAACATTTGAGCATTTATAAACTTGTGTTGAAAATGATTGAGGAATTATTTTGATTAAATGCCCTTTTTTTATAATAAAATTCTATTCTAGTATAACTAGACATCTAAATCTTATTAGTCCCTAGAATCTATAAATTTCCTAATTAGGTAGACACATTACAAGCCCAAAATCCCTACCAACCTACTCTAAAAGTAAAATCATGATCATAGTTGAACTCAAGTGTGGGGGGGACTATTTTGTGAGAAAAATATGGAAAGAATCTATTTTTGAATGGATTTAGGGAGAAACATAAATTTTGGGAAATATAAAAGGGATAATTGTTGTCCCTGATGTAAATTATAGAATAATTATAAGGGGGGGGGGGTATTGTAATAACAAAACTAAACTACAGTTTTCACCCACTCAAGTATTTAGTTGATCAAAACTTATATGTTCTGATAAAATTACAGTAATAAATGTATAAAATCAAGTTAAACATATAGTAAATTTAGTTTAAAATAATCTTTCAAAATTAATAAAACTAAACCAAAATACAATAAAAATTTCAATCCAAAATAATAACATAGTAAGTAAAATAATTCAAAAAGTTAAGGATAAAAATCTTGAAACTCCTAAAATGATATTTTTACTAAATAAGTTTAAATACAAGAACTCTTTATTATTAAACCAAAGTGGTAGGTGGATTAGTAGATTAGATAAACGGTATCAAAAAGTCATAAATATATAAAATTCTTAAGCTAATATAGTATTCAAAAAAAAGTTCTTCAATATGGACTTCTTCTACAAAAACATCAGAAATATGTAGAAATATCCTCAAGAACCTCTTAGATCTCCTAGATCAATAGAAAATCAATGTATCTTGGATTTTATCAAAATCTATAGTTTGGATGTTACAGTTTCCTAGACCTAAAAATATCTTTTACCACAATGATCAGAAGTAGTAGATTCCTCATTGGAATCTCATAAATAAAAAATATCAGAATATAAACAATTACAAAATAACTTAGATATTTATAATAAAATCATAAAAATGGTATCTCTAAGTGAAATACAATGGAAAAAATACAATTGAAAGTGATCAATGAAAAAATATGATGCAATATTCAGCACTATTTAAAGAGTTCTAGTTATATTCCATTCCTAAAAGACTCGATTAAATTTATAGTCGATGGCATAAAAAAGATCAATGATCATATTATGAGATCTTTGGGTTTAGTTACAACAACATCAAAAGCTTCATCATCTTCCAATGAGTGTAGATCTATCTTCTAATGAAGATAATAAATGTTCTATCACAATACTTCAACATGTTCTATAAATTGTATAGTTTTTATTAGTTCAATGGAACATATAATTAGAAGATACCAACAATACATAGAAAACTCAAAAAAAAAAACTTTTAGTTAATTCGATTCAACATGAGTGTATTGTTATTTTCAAAACAAAGGATATAAAAGTAAGTGATTGACTCAACAATATCCCCCCTTTTGACAATCACAATACATGAATAAAAAAGGTAAGTTTGATTATAATATAAAATAACTAATCCTTAAAATTTCCAATAGAAACTCCCCCTTAATATATCATGCATGAGAATAAAATATATCCTTTAAGAAACACATAGGTTTAGTAACAAAAAAATCTCCCACTTAATAAAATAAAGGAAAAATTATTTCTAATTTATATAATTTATCCCCATTTTTTATTTAAAAAAAACACCATGAAAATAGATAAAACATTAAGAAAAATTTATAAACTTAAATAGAATAGAAATAGAAATATATGACATCCCTATTTTTATTACATAACTTTTCATTACATTTTACAAACAAAGGGCCTTTAAAGTCTAGTGTCTTGGAAATAATGAACAAAACATCATGAAAAAAAATCTTCTAATACACTTGTAAGGATTCATCATAAGTTGATCCTAAGTAAAATTACTGCATCTCATAACCTGGAGACACACATCAAAGGAAAGGGTGATCATAAAGCCCAGTAAGGAAAGCAAGGGAATCAGTTCACTTGTGATATTAATAAGAACTTGATGAAAACAATAAGACATGAGCAATGGAAAAGAGGAATATCATAATAAAAATAACTTAAAACATAACTTGAATATGTGGCTAAAACATTCCATTTATAAATTCATGAACATATCACCAAGGTTCATCCCGAAGGGGTCATAAAAAATTTACCAAGTTTTTTCACCAAGGTATCGTGAAACTTTTCATCTCTAGAGATTAATTATTTACCCAATGCATTGGAGAGCTATTAGGGCACACCCTTAATATATATTTATTTTAATGTGAGTCACATATATAATAATAAAACATTTCATAAATAACCCATAGAGAATAAAATAAATGGGTTTAATTTCAAAATTGTGACGTTTTAAGAGTGCTTAAAAATAAGATCATTATGTCATTTATAACCCATGGAAAGGGAGTGAGGGTTATATGTATGTCAAATCAAGAATAAAATAGATCAATTTTTATGTCTTGATTAATACCTCTAGAAACAAAAATAGATTTGGGTATTCACAAAAATAAAACTAGATAATTCTTGAGAAAAAGAGAGAGAAGTTTTCAGATGAAAATTATGCAGTATAACAGTTATACAACATGGTTTTAGAAAATATTGAAAAGAGAGGGAACAAAGTTAAACCACTCATAAAAAATTCAAAATAAAGTATGGGTACAGAATAAGACCACATCATGGATATTTGAATGACATACCACATGAAAAGGAAACATGAAGGAAAAGAGAAGATGCGATTTCTTTTACGAAAAATTCGACAGCCTAACGATGTCACTTAAAAATTCAGAAAATCAATTGATGAGAGTGGAAAGGGTTCTCTCATAATTTTAACATGAAATGGACAGTATTAAATATATATAAGAACAATCCCCACATAATAAAATGGAACTATAAGACATAACATAAAGAAAATCATGACTTAAAAAGGAGGGTGAAAGTTTCCCTTACCTTTAAGAGTAACTTCGAAATATTGAAGGTCAGGACCTTGTGAGCCTTGAGGGAACCTTGGGAGGAATAATTGGGAGGTAAAGAGACCAGAATTTTTTTGAGAAGGCTTTTTGAATGAAATGAATGAGGGAATGACTTGGTATTTATAGGAAAAGTGAGAGAATAAATTATTAATTTCCAAGGGACACCTCATCGGTGGTATTTGCAAAACCATGGGCTTACCCATGGTATTTTCCCATGGTATTGGCCACTTGGGACACCTAATAGAATATACTACTAGTAATAATTCTACCATAATTATTACATCATTATTACATCATCAATGATGTCATTAAACACCTGAAACTCAAAACTATATTTTTACTATTCACTGAAAATTCAACTATTTCAGAAAAATCCCAAAAATTCTCCCAAACCTAAAATTGATGCTCTAAATTAAAAAATGAACTCAATTTTATAAAAATAATTTTCTAAATATTTTTAATTTATTTTTTTAAATAAAATCATTATTTACTCAAAAAATACAACTTTAAAACTATAACTCCTTTTGTAACACCTTAAGAAAGTAATCAAGGTCATTTAAAATTATTGTATAACCACAAGACAATAAATTAACAATATATGATTACATTTTATGAAAATAAATTTCAATTTTAAATTATTAAATTAATTATAAAATTGTAAATAAAATATTTATGACATAAAAAAATACCAAAACATATACTATGATTGTTTTTTCACTTTTAAGATGTCCAAATTGTATTTATACATTCATGGGTGAAGTTTCTATTTTTTGGTCAATTTACTATTTATTACTATTCATTACTATTCATATGGGTATGTTACTATTCATACTTTACTATTCACTAAAAATTAAGTTTATCTTATTAGAATCTAAATTTATTACTAAACACAACTGTAGAATACCATTTTTTGAAAATCAATTCACATTATTAATTATTTAAAGAATAAAAAATATTTTAAAATACCCCTTTTTTCCTAAATTCATAAATAATATACATCCTATATTTATCCGGACATTTAAAATTCACAAACATTACCATAATAAGAAACAAAAATTTTATTTATATAAAAGGATTACACAAAGTACCTAAGGTCTCGTTACATAGCCCCTTATAACACCAGCATAAGACCTAAGTGTAAGGTGTGATATGGTTATCCAATCTTGAGGCGACTCAGAATAAATTTCCCGAGTGGTGATTTCTATCAGCTTGAACTTCTCCCGTAGGTGATTCTGTTCAAGCTTCACATATTGAAGTTCATCTTGGGCTTGGTCCAGAGCAAAGCCCAGTGATGCTACCTCCATCCCAAGCTTCGACAGATGAGCATCATGTGGCCCGAGTATATTGGATGAGGCAATTGAATCTTATTTCTATATTAATTAACCAAGATCACTTGTATTTATAAACAATAAACACAATGTTAATATTATAGTTTCCAATGGTCATATTGACCAGCGGCCATATAAAAGTTGAAACTCAATGGTATCATTTTAATTATACTCACTTCATTAATTTAAGGATATAGTTTTGTTGAGTATTAAATAACACACAAAAATTTAGGAAAAAAATATTATTCAAAAGTTTGGGTCATTATATTCTTCCCCCCTTAGGAATTTTTTTCCACAAAATTTTAACTCATACCCTCAGAAGAAAAAAAGGTGTGGGTACTTCTGCCTCATAGACTCCTCTGGTTCCCACATGTATTATTTGTATTTTTGGTTCCTCCACAACACCTTGACAAGGTGGGTAGTCTTATTGCATAGAACCTTGTCTCTACTATCCAAGATCTCAACTGGCTGCTCCTCATAAGAGAGGTCATGTTCTAGTTGTACCACCTCTGGGTTTAGTACATGTGAAAGGCCAGGTATGTACTTCCTCAAGAGGGATACGTGGAAGACATCATCTATAAGGACCCAACCTTAATACATACATAATCCTGAATTTAGTCAAGAAAACACTTACTTTTACATTGTATATATTTTCATGTTTAGAGCTTTAGATAATTAGGACAATACATTCATAACATTACACATTATTACAGAGTGGATACCATAAAAACAATTTCCATTTTTTTTAAAATATAAAACATTAAAACTTAAAACAAGACTCCTTGATAATTATTCAACAATTAACATGGATTAATTCCTTGTCTTAAACATACATTAACCTGTGAAAATAATTTAAAAACTTGGGATGAGCACAAAAGTTCAGTAAGGGATGTAAAATAAGGAAAGATCACATTAGTCCATGAATACTCGCAACATATGAAAGCATTTTCAAAAGACATTATTATCACCCATATATATTTACTTTGTGTAACATGAGATTTAGAAAATATCCATACAAAACATGATAACATAAATATAATCATAAAGGTATATTGGGGCATTACTTACATAATCTTGTAACCATTCTTGTTTACCTTATAATTTGTAACCCTCACGACTACCTTACTTTGTGTAACCATCACAGTTACACTTGGAGTAACCATACAAACAACCTCCAAATTACTCATACCCAATGAATTGGAGGTAGATATAGGTCCTACCCTTCATCATAAATAATTCCCAAGAACCAAAACATAATCATACAACATGAATAATTACATAAAAACATTGCTTTGGAATTTCGTAAAACCGAATTTAAAAAGAGGATTTTTAAAGAAAACCCCCTTATGAATATCATACAATTGAAGAGAGACTTAATAGAGTGGATGAAGTATGTATATATACCGTAAATACACATAATAAAACATAATATAAACAGAACCCATCACACAAACAATTTAAATAGCACATAAATAATGAAGTAGAAGGTTAACCCAAAGAATGGAAATCAGGTTAAGAATTCCCTTACAAAAATTCAGCAACCTAACGGCTACACAACATGGTTTAAAAAAATATTAAAAATAAAGGGGACAAGGGTCACCCATACATAAATGTATCATAATATAGAGTATATCAAGAATAAGAAGGAAATAATAACATGGTATGGAAACTTGAAAGTTATACCACATAAAAGAGAACTTGAATGGGAAAAGAAAGAAATTGAGAATTTTCTTATCTTGTAGAGTAACTCTTAGAACTTGAAGGTTGGGACCTTGGGGGCTTGAGGAAACCTTGGTAGGACTACTATGAAGGTAAGGAGGACATATATTTGTTGAGGAGGAATTGGGAATGAAGTTAATGAATGAATGGGTTGGTATTTATAGGAAAAGTAAGGGAATATTTTAATAATTTTCAAGGGACACCTCATGAGTGGTATTTGAAAAACCATGGGCTTGCCCATGGTATTTGCCCATGGTATAAGCCACTTGGGAAACCTCAAATATTATTTAACTATACACAAGTCGACCAGATTTATGACATCATTATTATATCATTAATGATGTCATTAATACACCGAAACTAAAAACTGTTTTTTTTACTATTTTCCGAAAAATCAATTGTTTCAGAAAAATTCCCAAAATTCACCCTAACCATTTATCGATGTATAGAATTAAAAAATGAAGTCCATTTTTTGAAAATAATTTTCTAAATATTATTAATTTATTTTTTAATAAAATAATACTTAATTAAAAAATTAAAAATTCTAATTCTGTAATTACTTCTATATCACAATGAAAAATTAACCAAGATGTTATTATCTTAAAGCCTTAAGAAAATAAAATATTAATAAAATTTACTATTAATTAGGGTCATATTACTATTCATAAGGGTGTGTTACTATTCACCAAAAAAGTTGGTTCCAATAGACTCCAAATAACATACTGAACACAATTATAAATGATAGTTTCTTGAAATTCAAAACATAGAAGTAGAAATGTTATGTTTTAAAGGCTATTTATAAATATCTAATTTAAAAAAAAGTTCCATGAATTTCTATTTATTTTTAGAAAAACATGGGGTGTTACATTATCCCCACCTTCTTGAAATTGCATCCACACAATTTTACTTATTAAACAACTGAGGGTATTTTTCCCTCATAGCATTTTCAAACTCCCATGTTGCTTCTTCAACCATGTGGTTTCTCCACAAAACCTTTACCTGGTGGATTACCTTATTCCGCAATACCTGTTTCCTTCGATCAAGAATCTGAACTAGTTTCTCTTCATAAGAAAGGTTATCTTCCAACCGAACTTCTTCTGGGCTCAAGATATGTGATGAATCTGGCACAGACTTTCTCAACATAGAAACATGAAAAACATTGTGTACCTAAAACAAAATTGGATATGCCACTTTTCCAACTTTCTCTAGGATTTCAAAAGGACCGATGAACCGTGGACTTAGCTTCCCTTTCTTACCGAAAAGCATCACACTTTTCCAAGGAGATATTTTAAGGAAAACATGACCTACCTCAAATGAGAAGTCTTTCCTTTTGTTATCTGCATAACTTTTCTGCCTGCTCTGAGCTGTCCTCATGTACTGCTAGATCATCCTCACTTTCTCAGCCACCTCTTCTATAAATTCTGGCCCCATCAACTTTATTTTATAGACTTCATCCCAAAATGCTGGAGTCTGAAACCGCTTCCCATACAAGGCCTCAAAAGGTGCCATCTGAATACTGGAATGAAAAATTTTATTATAAGAAAACTCAACTAAAGATAGATGCTAATCCCAACTTCCCTGATAGTCCATTGAACAAGATCAAAGCGTATCTTCCAAAGTTTTAATATTTCATTCTGACTGCCCATCTGGTTGAGGATGAAAAGCTGTACTGAAATTTAACTCTGTGTCTAATGACTTATGAAGTCCCTTCCAAAAGTTAGAAGTGAACCTGGGATCTCGGTCTCAAGAAGTCTTTGGTAGTGCCACCATAAAGTCCATGGATACATTCTCTCATTTCCACTATGGCACTGGAAAAGGCTGAAGCATCCCCTTCGGTAACTGCCACTATGATTTAACCTGTTGACACGTCAAACATTTCATGGTAAAATCATCAATATCTCTTTTCATTCCATCCCACCAATAATACCCCCGAGGGTCCCTATACATCTTATTACTTCTAGGATGAACAGAAAATGGAGAACTATGAGCTTCACACAACAAATCATTCTTCAATTGAGAATCACAAGGCACACACAAACTTTTTCAAAATCTTAAAACAAAATCTTTATCAAAGTTAAATTCTAGAAACTTACCCATTTTAACCAATTCTACCTTTTTCTGTGGCTCATGGTCTTCCTTCTGTTCTTTCTTAATTCTGTCTGACAATGAAGACTGCACTGAAACCTGAAACAAAACAGAGGTATTCCCTACACCAACAACTTCTAATCCAAAATTCATCAAATCATTAATCAAGGGATCATGTTCCAAATTTAACATGGTTAATGATTCATGATGTTTCTAACTCAAGGAATCCACCACTTTGTTTGCTTTCCTAGGATGATAATTGATCGTGCGGTCATAATACTTTATCAGTTCAATCCATATTCTCTGCCTCATGTTTAATTCCTTCTGAGTAAATATATAATTAAGACTTTTATGGTCAGTATATATTTGGCATTTGGTTCCGTATAAATGATGCCTCCAAATTTTCAAAGAAAATACCACAGCTTCCAATTCCAAATCATGTGTGTGATAATTTAGCTCATGAGTTTTAAGTTTTCTTGAAGCATAGGCAATTACCTGATCATTCTGCATCAAAACACAACCAAGTCCCTTCAAAGAAGCATCACTGTAGATAAAAAACTCACCATTTCGGGAAGGTATGGCCAAAAATAGAGCATTCACCAATCTCTTCTTTAGTTCCTGAAAAAAACATCACATTCCTCTATCCGAACAAATTTAACCCCTTTCCATGTTAACTTAGTTATCGGGCTAGATAACCGTGAAAATTTCTTAACAAATCGTCTGTAATAACCTGCTAACCCAAGAAAACTACGAATCTCAGTAACATTTGTGGGTCTTGGCCATTCATCAACTAATTTTGTTTTGGCATGATCAAATATTATTCCATCCTTATTTACAATGTTCCCAAGAAAATAAATCTGTTGCAACCAAAAATCACACTTGCTGAATTTTACATATATTTTCTTTTCTTTTAAAGTTTGCAAAACAACCCTTAGATGTTTCAAACTTATCCAAGAACTCATGAAATACTCTATTCATAAGATTCATGAATAAAACAAGTGCATTAGTTAATCCAAACAACATAACAACAAATTCATAATGCCCATATCTAGTACGAAAGGCTGTTTTTGGGATGTCATCCTCCTTCAACTTCAGCTGATGGTATCCAGATCTCAAGTCAATCTTGGAAAAGTACTGAGCTCCCTGGAGCTGATCAAACAAGTCATCGATATGAGGCAAAGGATACTTGTTTTTAAGAGTAATGTTATTCAAAGCTCTATAATCAATGAAAAGTCTCATGGAACCATCTTTATTTTTAACAAACAAAAAAGGGGATCCCCATGGTGAAGTGCTAGGATGAATGAAACCTTTGTCAAGAAAATCCTGTAACTGATTTTTCAATTCAAGAAGTTCTATTGAATCCATACGATATGAGGGTTTTGAAATTTTCTTAGCATCAGGAACTAATTAAATTGTGAATTCAACTTCTCGATTAGGTATGACACCGGGTAACTCATCAGAAAAAACATCAAGGTATTCATTTACCACTGGCACATAATTAATCTGAATAGTTCCCTTGTTTTAAACAATATGAGCAAAATAAATTTCATTTCTATATTTCAATAATTTCTCAGATTCCTGATATGTTATCAATTGTATCGGTTCATTCTTGTATACAAACTAAAACTCTTTCTGAAAAACAACTTCTTTAGCTCTACAGTCGATCTTAGCAAGATAATCAGAAAGCCAGTCCATCCCCATAATAACATCAAACTCAACTAAGGGTAAAACAACAAGGTTTGCAGGTAAAGTCTTTCCACAGACCATAATAGAAAGATTCTTATAATTCCACTTTTCTATAACATTTCCCCCTGATTTTTTAACAACAAGTTCGAGTATCATTTGTTGAGGTGATATTTCCAATTTACTAGAAAATTTATCAGAGATAAAGGAATGTGTAGAACCCATATCAAACAAAACTTTAGAAAAATCTAGGTGAACAAACAAAGTACCTGATATAACTTCATTGGATGACCTGACATCTACTAATGTAGTCGCAAAGGATCTCACTACACATTTCTGCTTATAGTCTGGCTTCTTTGCATCATTAAAATCCCTCTTTGGGTGGGAATTTTCATAATGACCCATCTCACCACATTTAAAACACTTTACAGTATGATTTTTAGGATTAGTATTAGGATCATTTTCATTGAAATCTCAGGCCATATGTCCAAACTTACCACATTTAAAACACATCCAAGTTTTTCTAAGACATTCCCCAGGGTGTTTCTTGACACACTTTTCAGAAACTGGAAATTGGATTTTCTTTCTATCAGATTTCTTTGGTTGATTCTTACCCATTGCTTGAAAACTGGACCTCTTCTTCTCTTTGTTGCCAAAATGCACGTGATCGTTAACAAACTCCATATCTACCCTCTCAGAACATCGGAAAAGTTTCTCATAACTTTTGAACTCATGGGAGGCCAACACCCTTCGATACCTAGGCTTAAATCCTGAGTAAAAGTGGTTGATTTTTCTATCAAGAACCAGAATAATATTTGGAGCATACCTTGCAAGTCGGGTGAAGTTCGATTTATACACAACCACTTAATCTTCCTCCTTATATTTCAATTCAAGGAATTGCTTCTCCATTCTAAGTCGCACCACCTTAGAAAAATATTTTTCAAGGAAAATAATTTTAAATTCATCCCACTCTAAGGAATAAAAATCCTCTATACCCCTAATAATCCTTACCATTGACCACCACTGATCAGCTTCCCCTTCAAAATGATAAATGGAAAGACTTACCTTTTCATTATCTGAACATCCCATAACATTGAATATTTTTTTCAAGGGATTTGATCCATCCTTCAGCTGCTACTGGGTCAGAAGATCCATTGAATGTAGGAGGATGTTGTCTCATAAAATGTTCCACTACTGTCATGTTCTGTTGTGGTACCTCTATTGGTTCTCTTGCATGGATTCCACCACCATTTATTGCCTACATTATCTGATCCATTACTGTTACAAACTTCTCGGTTCTAATCCCTACCATTCCGGGCTGTAGTTCCGGAAGGATGTCATTCTGTTGGTGCCTATCCTCTTCAGCATCCCTGTTCCTTCTACGACCAACCATTCTGAACAAACATGTCTTAGATGAAGCAACATGATAATCTTTAAATTCTAAAACATTTCAAATTAAACATAGAGTGAAAATCATTTATGGTATTCTATTAACATCACCCTAACCACAAAAGTTATCTAAATTATCCTCTGATACCAACTATAAGGACCCGACCTTAATACATACATAATCTTGAATTTAGTCAAGAAAACACTTCCTTTTACATTGTATATCTTTTCAAGTTTATAGCTTTAGATAATTAGGACAATACATTCATAACATTACACATTATTACAGAGTGGATACCATAAAAACAGTTTCCATTTTTTAAAAAATATAAAACATTAAAACTTAAAACAAGACTCATTGACAATTCTTAAACACTTAACATGGATTCCTTCCTTGTATTACACATCCATTAACCTGTGAAAATCATTTAAAAACTTGGGATGAGCACAAAAGATCAGTAAGGGATATAAAATAAGGAAATACCACATTAGTCCATGAATACTCGTAATGTATGAAAGAATTTTCAAAAGACATTATTGTCACCCATATATACTTACTTTGTGTAACATGAGATTTAAACAAGATCCAAAAAAACATGATAACATAAATATAATCATAAAGGTATCTTGGGGAATTACTTACATTATCCTGTAACCATTCTTGGCTACCTTATAATTTGTAACCCTCACAGCTACCTTGCTTTGTGTAACCATCACAGTTACACTTGGAGTAACCATAGAACCAACCTCCAAATTACTCATACCCAAGAATTGGAGGGAGATATAGGTCCCACCCTTCATCATAAATAATTACCAAGAACCAAAACATAATCATACAACATGAATAATTATATAAAAACATTTCTTTGGAATTTCGTAAAACCAAATTTAAAAAGAGGATTTTTAAAGAAAAGCCCCTTATGAATATCATACAATTGAAGAGAGACTTAATAGAGTGGATGGAGTATGTATATATACTGTAAATGAACATAATAAAAAATAATATAAACAGAACCCATCACACAAACAATTTAAATAGCACATAAATAATGAAGTAGAAGGTTAACCCAAAGAATGGAAATCGGGTTAAGAATTCCCTTACAAAAATTCGGCAGCCTAATGGCTACACAACATAGTTTTAGAAAATATTAAAAATAGAGAGGACAAGGTTCACCCATACATAAATGAATCATAATATAGAGTAGATCAAGAATAATAAGTAAATAAGAACATGGTATGGAAACTTGAAAGTTATACCACATAAAAGAGAACTTGAATGTGAAAAGAAAGAAATTGAGAATTTTCTTATCTTTTAGAGTAACTCTTAGAAATTGAAGGTTGGGACCTTGGGGGCTTGAGGAAACCTTGGGAGGACTACTATGAAGGTAAGGAGGCCAGATCTTCATTGGAGAGGAATTGGGAATGAAGTTAATGAATGAATGGGTTGGTATTTATAGGAAAATTAAGGGAATATTTTAATAATTTTCAAGGGACACCTCATGAGTGGTATTTGAAAAACCATGGGCTTGCCCATGGTATTTACCCATGGTATAAGCCACTTGGGACACCTCACATATTATTTAACTATACACAAGTGGAAAAGATTTATGACATCATTATCATATCATTAATGATGTCATTAACACACCGAAACTAAAAACTGTATTTTTTACTATTCACTGAAAAATCAATTGTTACAGAAAAATTCCCAAAATTCACCCTAACCATTTATCGACATGTAGAATTCAAAAATAATGTCCATTTTTTGAAAATAATTTTCTAAATATTATTAATTTAATTTTTAAATAAAATAATACTTAATTCAAAAATTAACAATTCTAATTCTATAACTACTTCTATATCACAATGAAAAATTAACCAAGATGTTATTATCTTAAATCCTTAAGAAAATAAAATATTAATAAAATTTACTATTCATTAGTGTAATATTACTATTCATATTACTATTCATAAGGGTATGCTACTATTCACCAAATTTTTTTTGGTTCCAATAGACTACAAATAACATACTGAACACAATTGTAGATGACAGTTTCTTGAAATTCAAAACATAAAAGTAGAAAAGTTATGTTTTAAAAGCTATTTATAAATATCTATTTTAAAACAAAGTTCCATGCATTTATATTTATTTTTAGAAAAACTTGGGGTGTTATATAATGAACTTGTGCAAGATTTGGAGGAAGTGCAAGCCGATAGGCCACTGCTCCTACGCGGTCAAGGATTTCATAGGGGACAATGTACCTAGGGATGAGCTTCCCTTTCTTCCCAAACCTCATGACTCTCATCCAAGGTGAAATTCGAAGAAAGACATTGTCACCAACATCAAAATCCAAGTCCCTTCGACGGTTTTCGGCATAACTCTTTTGCCGACTCTGAGCAGCCTTAATGTGTTATTAGATGGCATAGAATTTTTCTATCATCTCTTGCACAAGATCAGGCCCAAGAAGCTTTCTCTCACCAGATTCATCCCAACAAGTATGAGTTCTACATCACTTCCAATATAGAGATTTATAGGGTTCCATTTGAACGCTTGAGTGGAAGCTATTGTTGTAAGAGAACTCAACTAAAGGGATATGTTGATCCCATCCACCTTTAAATTCCATTGAGCATGTTCTCATTATGTCCTTGAGTGTTTGAATAGTCCTTTCAGATTAGACATTAGTTTGGGGGTGATAGGATGTACTGAAATTCAATTCAGTGCTCAGAGCATGTTGAAGACTTTCCAGAATTTTTGATGTAAACCTTGGATCATGATTAGATATGATAGAAAGTGGAACTCCATGCAGCCTTACCACGTCCTTCATGTAAATCCTAGAAAGTTGATTAAGAGAGAAATCTTCCTGAATAGAGATAAAATGGGTAGTCTTGCTGAGACGGTCCACAATAACCCATATCGCATTGTTTCCTTTGGAATTTCTCAAGAGACTAATGATTAAGTCCATAGTGATATTGTCCCACTTCCATGCTGGTATGGGTAGTGGTTGCAATAACCCTTTAGGAAGTTGTCACTCTGCCTTCACTTACTAACATACCAGGAATCTTGAAGTGTAGTCAACATTCTCCCATTTCATATTATCCCACCAATAATGATCACAAAGGTCCCTATACATTTTTCTTCTTCTAGGATGTATAGAGAATGTAGAGCTATGAGCTTCATCCATTATCTCCTTATTTATTTCTGGAATAGATGGAACACATAGTCTTGTATAAAATTTTAGTACACTTTCTTGATCAATATTAAACTCAGGAAACTTCCCATCCTTTATAGCCTCAAACTTCTTCTGTAATAAAGGATCTTCTTTATGACCTTTCCTAATCTTCTCTAGTAATGATGGTTGAGAAATCATTTGGGTTAGGGTTGATAATGTCCCTTCCCTTATAATTCCCATGTCCATCTTTACTAGTTCATTGATCAAAGGATCTCTTTGAATCCTCATCATGGAATGAAAAACTAGGTCTTTCTTACTGAATTCATCAACCACTTTGTTTGCTCTTTCGGGATGATAATGAATTGAACAATCATAGTCTTTAAGAAGTTCCAACCATCTCCTTTGTCTCATGTTAAATTCCTTTTGTGTGAAAATATACTTCAAACTTTGATGGTTTGTGTATATATCACATTTCTCCACATAAAGATAGTGCCTCCATATCTTCAGAGCTAAAATTACCACAACTAGTTCTAGATCATGCGTAGGATAGTTCTGCTCATGTGTCTTCAACTGTCAAGATGCATAAGCAATGTCTTTTTTATTTTGCATGAGGATTCACCCAAGCCCTTTTTGAGATGCATCGCTAAAAATAACGAATCCTTCTCTACTTGAGGGTAGAGGCAACATGTGTGTAGTAACCAATCTCTTCTTCAGCTCTTAGAAACTTTCCTCACACTCATTTTTCTAGATGAACTTGACCCCTTTTTGAGTTAACTTGGTTAATGGATTAGAAATTCATGAAATTTTTTTCACAAACCTCCTATAATATCCTAATAATACAAGGAAACTATGAATCTCAGTTATTGTTGTAGGCTGAGGCCACTCCTCTATAACTTTTCTCTTTCGAGGGTCAGCTATGATTCCTTCATTGGTAACAATGTTCCCCAAGAAAGCAACTTGTTGTAACCAGAATTCACATTTATTGAACTTTCCAAAAAGCCTCTCCTTCCGTAGATTTTTCAAAATAACCCTTTGATGATCCTTATGCTCCTCGCGACTTCTAGAATATATTAGAATATCATCAATAAAAACTACCACAAAGTTATCAAGGTAGTCCTTAAAGACTCTATTCATTAGATCCATAAAAATAGTAGGTTAATTAGTCAGTCCGAAGGTCATAACAACAAACTCATAATGCCCATATCTTGATCAAATGGTAGTTTTTGCAATATATTCTTTCCTCACCCTCAATTGATGATAAATAGATCAAAGATCAATCTTAGAGAAGAATTGAGCCCCATGAAGTTGGTCAAATAAGTCATCAATTCTCGGAAGAGGGTATTTGTTCTTCACTATGATCCTATTCAGTTCTCTATAATAAATTAATAACCGCATCGATCCATCCTTCTTCTTTACAAAGAGAACTAGTGATCCCCAAGGAGACACACTCGGTCAGATAAACCCCTTCTACAAAAGATCTTGGAGTTGTTTCTTTAACTCCTCCAGCACCATATTTTCCATCCTATATGGGGTCTTTGATATTGTATGGTATCCAGGTATGAGTTCAATGGATAACTCTACCTCTCTTTCTGGGGGAGGTCCGAGTAACTCCTCAGGAAATACATCAACGTATTCTTGGACGATGGGGACATTTTCTATCCTCAAACTCTCATTTAATTCTTCTTATTCACCGATCAACTATATATAGAAGGATATAGGATGTTATTCAAGACAAAGATCAGGTTGAGATATATCACCTTGGAAGATAACTATATGCTTTCCATTCAAGACTACTGATATTTCCTTGCTTCTACATTTGATCTTAGCATTATACTTTGAGAGCCAGTCTATCCCTAGTATAATGTCAAATTCCAACATGGGAATGCCTACTAGATTTGCAATAAGATTGTGCTCACTAAAGTAAATACTAGCGTTTCTAAACTCTGAGGACACTTGGATAATCCCACCAATAGTCTTGACTGATAACTCTACTTTTAGAAAATCGGGGGTTGAATATAAATTCTTTGTAAACATGGAGGAAATAAAGGAATGCACAGAACCAAAATCAAACAAAGTACTAGATATCTTTGAGAGGACAACAAGAGTACATGCTACCACATCATTCAAAGCTTCAAATTCAGCTATTGTGATAGCAAAAGAAAAGACTTTCTCTCTTGTCCTTTGCTGAGGCTGATGGTGGTTCCAATCCACTGCCCTCAGATTTGAAGAGTGATTAGCAAAGTGCCCAAGTTGTCCACACTTAAAGCACTGGACATCAGGTAGGTCCTGAACCATATTCCCCTTTTCATTAGTGTTTGTAAGTTGAGGTTTCACCTCACTACAACAATTCCTTGCATTATGGTCATCTCTTCTACACTTGTAGCATTTCTTGCTCCCGAGAAGGCAGTTCCCTGAATGCTTCTTCCCACATTTATTACACGTGGGATGTTGCACTTGCTTGCATCCTCTTCCCTGATCAAAGGTACTCCCTAAGATAGGCTCTATTGATCTATTCTTGTCATTTGATTTATGAGACCACTATATCTCACAAAAATTTCTCTCGACTTTCATCGCACTCCGCACGATCTCGTCATAGCTATCGTAGTCTCAGTTGGCTAGATTCTTTCGCAGATGAGGTCTCAGTCCATCGAAGAATCTATCAACCTTCCCATTTGGATCTATGACAAAGCTAGAGGTGTAACATGAAAGCCTTGTGAAGTTCATCTCGTAGATTCCCACAAATTCATTCTCCTTCTGCTTCAGCTCGAGAAACTCCTTCTCCATTCTTGTTCTCATGGAATGAGGGAAATACTTACTGAAGAAGATCCCTCTGAACTCTTCCCACTCCATAGCTTCAACCTCCTCTATTTTCCTCATGTTTTTAATCAGTTCCCACCACTGATCGACTTCTCCTTCTAAGTGACAGACAACCAGGGTGACCTTCTCTTGCTCTGAACATCGGAGCACATAAAAGATCTTCTCTATAGAGTTGATCCACTATTCAACAACCAATGGGTCAGCCGATCCACTGAAGTTGGGGTATTTTAAAATATTTTTGTATTATTTAAATAATTAATAATGTGAATTGATTTTACTATCCTTTGATACCAACTATGGCATCCCGCCTTTTATTACATAAATTTTCCTTACATTTTACAAAAAGAGGACCTTTAAAGTCTAGTGTCTTGGAAATCAGGAACAAAAACACATGAAAAAATATATTCTAATCCACTTGTAAGGATTCATCATAAGTTGTTCCTAAGTAAAATTACTACATCTCATAACCTAGAGACATACACAAAATTAAAGGATGAACAGAAGGCCTAGTAAGGAAAGCAAGGTAATCAGTTCACTTGTGATATTAATAAGAACTTGATGAAAACCATAAGACATGAGCAATGGAAAAGAGTCATATCATAATAAAAAGAACTTGAAACATAACTTGAATATGTGGCTACAACATTCCATTTATACATTCATGAACATATCGCCAAGTTTCATCCCCAAGGTGTCATAAAAAATTTACCAAGGTTATTCACCAAGGTATCGTGAAACTTATCATCTCTAGAGATTAATTCTTTAGCCAATTAATTGGAGCGCTATCAGGGTGCACACTTAATATGTCTTTATTTTCCTATGAGTCACATAGATCATAATAAAAAATTTCATAAATAACCCATAGAGAATAAAATAAATGGGGTTCATTTCAAAATTGTGACATTTTAAGAGTGCTTAAAAATAAGATCATTATGTCATTTATAACCCATGGAAAGGGAGTGAGGATTATATGTATGTCAAATACAGAATCAAATAGATCAATTTTTATGTCTTGATGAATACATTTTTAAATAAAAATTTATTTGAGTATTCAAAAAAATAAAACTAGAGAATTCTTGAGAAAAAGAGAGAGAAGTTTTCAGACGAAAATTCTACAACATAACGACTATACAACATGGTTTTAGAAAATATTGAAAATAGAGGGAACAAGGTTAAACCACCCATAAATAATTAAAAATACAGTATGGGTATAGAATAAGACCATGTCATAGAAATTTTAATGACATACCACATGAAAAGGAAACATGGAGGAAAAGAGAAGATGCGATTTCTTTTATGAAAAATTCAGCTACCTAACGGTGTCACTTAAAAATTAAGAAAATAAATTGATGAGAGAGAAAAGGGGTCTCTCATAATTTTAACATGAAATGGAAAATAATAATAATATAGAAGAACAAGCCCCCACATAATAAAATGGAACTATAAGACATGACATAAAGGAAGTCATGACTTAAAAGAGGAGGGTGAAAGTTTCCCTTACCTTGAAGATTAACTTTGAAAGCTTAAAGGTCGGGACCTTGTGAGGATTAAGGGAAACTTGGGAGGACTAATTGGGAGGTAAAGAGACCAGAAATTTGTTGAGGTGGATTTTGGATTGAAATGAATGAGGTAACGGCTTGGTATTTATAGGAAAAGTGAGAGAATAAATTATTAATTTCCAAGGGACACCTCATCGGTGGTATTTGAAAAAACATGGGCTTTCACATGGTATTTTACCATGGAATTGGCCACTTGGGACACCTAATAGCATATATTACTATTCATAAGTCGACCAGAAAGATTACATCATTATTACATCATTAATGATGTCATTAAACACCCGAAACTCAAAACTGTATTTTTATTATTCACAAAAAATTCAACTATTTCAGAAAAATCCCAAAAATTCACCCTAATCTAAAATTGATTCTCTAAATTAAAAAATGAACTCCATTTTTTGAAAAAAAATTATAATTATTTTTAATTTATTTTTTAAATAAAATCATTATTTACTCCAAAAATTCAACTTTAAAACTACAACTCCTTATGTAACACCTTAAGAAAGTAATAAAGGTCCCGTAAAATTATCGTATAACCATAACACAATAAATTGAAAAAATATGATTAAATTTTATGAAATTAAGTTTCCATTTTAAATTATTAAATTAATTAAAAAATTGTAAATAAAATATTTATGACATACAAAAATACCAAAAAAATACTACGATCGTTTTTTCACTTTTAAGATATCTAAATCGTATTTATACATTCATGGGTGAGGTTTCTATTTTTTGGTTGATTTACTATTTATTACTATTTAATTCTATTCATATGGGTATGTTACTATTCATACTTTACTATTCACTAAAAATTAAGTTGATCTTATTAGACTCTAAATTTCTTACTGAAAATAATTGTAGAAGACCATTTTTTGAAAATAAATTCACATTATTAATTATTTAAAGAATACAAAAATATTTTAAAATACCCCCTTTTCCCTAAATTCATCAATAATATACATCCTATATTTATCTGAAAATATGAAATTCACAAACATTACCATAATAAGAAATAAAAATTTTATTTATATAAAAGTATTACACAAAGTACCTAAGGTCTCGTTACATAGTCCCTTATAATAAAAACATAGGACATAAGTGTAAGGTGTTCTATGGTTATAGAATCTTGGGGCGACTCAGAAAAAATTTCCCAAGTAGAGATTTCTATCCGCTTGAACTTCTCCCATATGCGATTATGTTCAAGCTTCACATGTTGAAGTTCAGCTTGGGCTTGGTCTAGAGTAAAGCCCAATGATGCTACCTCCTTTCCAAGCTCCGACAGATGGGATTCATATGGCCAGAGTCTACTGGATGAGGTCATCGACTCTTCTTTCAGTATCAATTAACCAAGATCACTTGTATTTATAAACAATAAACACAATGTTAAGATTATAGTTTCCAACGGTCTTATTGAATAATGGTCATGTAATAGTCAAAACTCAATGGTATCATTTTAATTATACTCACTTCATTACTTTAAGGATATAGTTTTGTTGAGTATTAAATAACACACAAATATTTAGGAAACAAATATTATTCAAAAGTTTGGGTCGTTACAAAATATCTATTTATCTTCTTGATTCTCCCCATAGGATATACATCTCTATTTTTATATTCAATGAGTGATTGGGTAGAAAATTTTATTCTCTATAATTTTTTATATTCTCTTTTTGTCTAAAAAAATCAAAGAAAAACAAAAATAAACTCCCACTTTGAGATAATCAAATTGAATATAAGGTCTATCTTATGATAAATAATTGGAAAATAAACTATTAATTCATTTAAAAAAATAATACATTAACAAATAGTTAATTCAACATTAAAAAAAAATACAATTTAACAACATTCACATTTTAATACAACATCATTCATAAAATAGATTTTTTTATTTTTTTAGAGATTTGGATATGAGTTTCTCTAGCCTCCTTAACCTATTATCTTACTTTTCCAACGACTTTATAAATTTATCAAATTATCTCTTATATAATTATATCTATTAGATATAAATTAAAATTATTTTCACGTGATTCATAATAGTATCCCATGGATATATTTCCACCAATGTATCCTCAAGATAGAACTAAAGGATACATCACACCAACATATCCTTAAGTAGAATCCTTAGAATAAGGTGGTACCATTGTAGTCTGGTGTGCTTGTGATGTATTCTGAGACTATGTTAAACCTAACATAACATGGGTTTATGAATTTGTGTGCATGTATTCAACCATATCATCCCATACAATTTCATAAATTATGAATCAAATCATTGATTCATTTATGAAATGATAGACCCTTTGAAATATTCAAATAATAAAATACTATAACTGGTAGTAATGTATGGGTACCATG
Source organism: Viscum album (assembly GCA_963277665.1). Taxonomy (NCBI): domain Eukaryota; kingdom Viridiplantae; phylum Streptophyta; class Magnoliopsida; order Santalales; family Viscaceae; genus Viscum; species Viscum album. The sequence goes on along the minus strand of OY728120.1, from coordinate 1,755,191,952 downwards.
ATATGGGTACTAATACAATTTATTCTCTTCATTTAATAAATAACATTGGGGAAAACCTATAAAGGGAATGAGTTACCATCATTATTAGTGACTTTATGCAGGTTATTTAGTAAAAAATATCATTTCTTGGATCACTATTTATCTCATAGAGAAGGTACTAGAACCCCTTCAGTGTTAAGAATCCTCACAATATGGATGAGGATCCAAGGTTAGTGTATTCACATTAAGGATTTTTTTTTAATTCTTTGGTGATCCCAATAAAATATGAATCAAAGAGTAATAGATGAAGGATACTGCTAATTTCTAGGCATGACATGTTATTTATTTTATTGAATATCGAGCATTCTGAAGATATATTATGCATCAAATGGGTTTTCTTCCACCAACATTGATCATGAGATAAAAAAACTAATCCCATCATTTTCATCAAATACTTTTTCATCAGTAGATTTGTCACAACCCCCACCTCTAAGGATACCATAATGAGGGGAGAGAGATAAAGACCCCTAAGTCTCTCCTCCAATAGGCCTAGGGTTAGAAATTAACACCAATGGTATAAAAAAATCTCATGTTTGGGATGTATTACTCTCTATTAATATAATTAGGATTGGGAGATAATATGAATCAACCATAATAAACTCCATGAAATATATATAAGAAATCCAAAAACCATCCAACAATTCATGTGTAAATAAAACTGATATAGAAAAAGGTCTCCAAAGTAAATAACCAAAATAAAAACTAAAGTAATGACACAGTAACTGTCCAAAGGTTTGAGCTAGTAATATCTATCATGATCTATGAAGTACTATTGGAAACCTATAAATAAGTTTATATATATAGGGTGAGCATATAGGTATACCTAGTTGGAAAACCAAAGTCTCTCATGAACACGTGAAACAAGCATACTAATGCACCTGTGAAAAAACAACAAAACCTAATAACACCTATATAGGTATACTAACCAAAACCCCAACCTCACTAAGGCTCTATCACCAAATAATTCATCCAAGTATAATAATATAACACGAAGAATATCAATGATAGGGTACTCTACACTGCTTTCCTACTGATTTTCCGCTCTCATACCCCAAAATCATACGTCCTAACACTCCCACCTCTTCCAAATAACACTATATCACATCTAATCCCACCCATATAAACCTAAGCTATAACCTCACATCATATATCATAACAAGTGTAGTAGGGTATCATGAAAATTAAGGATATCAACTTCATACCCTCCTCCTTCTACCATGAACGACCCCCACCATAATACATCTCATCACATCTTGCCTAAAGACACCAAGTACATTACATCTCATAACATAACATATAGAAAATAGAAGTTTTGACTTTTGGCCATCACAACCCATGCATATCACCAATGAATGGAAGAGGGAGCAGGGGAGAGCTGTTAGCCATCCATCCATCCTCCCTCCAGGTTGTTGGAAAAAACACCCTCAAAACATTTGGTTCCATCATAATGTTCTCAATGTGGGTTGGAAATGTATAGAAATCATAAGGAATATATAATATATATACATATAGAGTTACAATACACAAGCCCAATCCTAAGGGTTCACAACCAAGGCATAAAACGTATCATAGGAACCTCTACTTACACTTCCAAAGCTAAAAGCACAACCCCACACAAGAAAAAAAATCCACAATTCATATTTCAGCCTTTAATTCTCATTAATACATTTTCCATATTTTCCATTACCAACCCCTTATATTAAAATAGGCACCTTGTTTCATATTTCTAGACCATTAGTTTATACAAAACATCAACAATTTAAACCATATATCCCATCATTAATTCATTTTTTAAACACCCCCATTTTAAAATCATTTTCATGAATTTAGTTCTATTACTACTTTGGAAAATTGCATAACCAACCACCATAGTATCCCCACTACAAAACTACACCACAAAAACCAACACAGTCTTGCTTCACAACTGTACCACAACCTACATCACAAACTTGCATCATAACCATATAACATCCACTACCCTCACACACATCACAATATAGTTACCGCCTATGCATCACATCATCACAACAAAGCCACACCACATAACCTATCCACAAACATATTACAGCACATACCACAACATTTTACCAATTAGTTATAGGGGATTTCATTTAATTCCACTACTTTATTTGATGTTGTTATCACAAAATCCATAAGATCCTAGGGAATCTATTTCATTAACATAATATACGTGTTCAACCATTTATTTATGGTGGTGTCACAACAAATCACACAACATAGAAATCACAAAATATATGAAAACCTAAAAAACAGGGTCTACCAGTGACCATGATTTTCAATGACATATTAAACATAGATAATATCAATATCACAATATTAAAAATATATAAAATTATGAAAATAATTCCCTAACCCCTTTTCATTTCATTTAAACCAGTTAATTATCTTTTTTTATGCTGGATGAAACTATCTTCCCAAGATATAATAAGACTAACCTATCTCTCATGATATATAGAAAGGATAAATGAGGGACCCCATACCTGAAATAAGGAATATTTACACCAACTTCATGCACTTAAAATAGGGGGTGCACGTACAGGAGGAAACCTCTTTGGGGAAACTCAAACCAACTGTAGTAATAAGGTTACATGACTCCAAGTGAAGAAGGATTTGTAACCTCTCATCTCAAGTGAAAGTAATCCCAAAAGAATAAAGTAATGATCATATCCTTTTAAATATTAGATCTCAAACCATCGAGATTAGATATGGTTTAAATTGGACATTGAAGATGGATATCATTAAACCCATACATTTTATATATTTAAAAGGTCTCCAAAATTTTTAAAAGTTGAATATATGATTAATTCACTATAAAATGGATTTAAAATTCATGAAATAATTCATTAAAACAATTTTTCATTAAAGAAAATCCAAAAATCAAAACTCAATAAATTCTGGGAAAACTAGAAACACTGTTCACTTCCACTGCCAGAGTGCTACTGTTAGGGTGGTACTGCCAGGGTGCCACTACTAGGTTTCTAACACCTGGGTTCCACTGCCAGGGTGCCACTTCTAGGGTGCCACCATTGGTGATCCACCACCATAATGATCCACCATTGGTGATCCACTACTAAAATTACATCATTGGTGTTCCACTCTCAGAATGATCCGCCATTGGTGATCCACCACTATAATTCCACCTTTGGTGATCCACCCCCAGAATGATCCACTATTGGTGATCCACTGCCAAAATTCCACTATTGGTGATCCACCACTAGAATGATCCACCATTGGTGATGTACCATGAGAATTTTCCTTCATCCTCTAAAACACCCCTCTTCCCTCCAAAACACCTCAAAAATCCCCCCTTCCTTCTATAAATGTAATTTAAATTTCCCTAAATATCTCAACCACCATATTTCCTGCAAAGTAATAGGATTAAAGGTCTAGGACATTACATTAGATACTAATAAAAAAATTATCACCCTAGAGAATTTAATACCAACCTAGAAGGAAATAGAGAAAGGGTCCGAAAAACTATCCCTCAAGATACTTCTCAAGGATCTCATTACATCCTAAAAACCTCCACCAACAAACCAATCACACCACCCCAAACACATGGATTAGGTAATTATATCCTCTATATCAAGATTCTATCCAATCTCGGTGGAAATGACTTTCCTGCATGGGTTTAATCACATATTAGTAAAATGAATCTCGATTAGGAATTTGGTCCTCCCATCTTCATTTATTGGAACTTTATAATATACCATATAAAAAGGGAGAATAAAATATAATATAAAAAAGGGTCAAAACATTAAATTAAAGAAAAACATGGCCAGAAAAAGCATCAAATGAATCAAAAAAACTCTAGGTACTGGGAACACATATGCATCTCATACTCCCAAGTACTATCCTCCAGGACACCATGCCTCTACAACACATGAACCAATGAAATAGTCCATACTCATAGAACCTTCTCTCATTGATCTTGGATCTCCACTGGCATCTCTATGAGCGTTACGTCATCCTCGATATCCAACTCTCCATAGTTAATGATATGAGAGTCATCATGAAGATACCGATGAAGTTGAGAGATGTGAAATATTTCATGGATCCTCTCTATCCATGGTGACAATGCCAACCGACACACCACATCACCAACTCACCCCAATGACTCAAAGGGACCAAAAAACCTGGGAGAATGCTTAGTCCCCTTACCAAACCTTTACTGCCCATGTCAAGGGGAAACCTTCAAGAACATGTGGTTCCCAACCTCAAAATCCAAGGGCCACATCCTATAATTGGAATAATAATTTTTGTAGTCCTATGAAACTTTCATCATTTCTCAAACCAACTGAACCTTCTATATCATTCTCTATACCACATCAAGTCCAAGAACTAATGAATCCCCAAACTCTCACTAGAAAAATGGAGAAAAACATGGCCACCCATACAAATCCTCAAATAGGGCCATGAAAATGGATGAGTGATAGATGTTATTATAAGAAAAATAAACTAAGGGAAGGTTTTTTCCTAGGATCCAATGAAGTACAAGAAATATTCGCACAATATATCCTCCAACATTTGGATAGTCTGATTTGTCTGCCCGTCAATTTGAGGGTGGAAAGTAGTGATAATATGTAACTAATTTCCAAAATCATGCTGCAATACCCTCTATAATTACAAGGTAAAACATACATCTTGATCTTAGATAATGAAACTTGGGACTCCATGAAGCTACACCACGGAATCCACATAGATTTTTTCTAAAATATCCACTGCACCCGACTCCCTGATCACTTAGAATTGAGCCTATTTCATCAACTAATCCATAATCACCCAGATAACATCACAAACTCCCTGGTCTTGGGGTAAACCTATGATAAAATCCATCAATATCTCATCCCATTTCAACTTAGGAACATCTAAAGGCTATAAAAAACTACCAAGCACACGATTCTCATCCTTTACCTACTGAAAAACTAAACACCAAGCCAAAAACTCTACCATTACTCATTTCATCCTAGGGAACCAAAACTGCATCCTTAAACCATGGAAAATATTAGATACTCTTGGGTTTAATACCAAAGGTGATCTATGAAACTCATAAAGTAATATACCATACATCGCTACTAAAAAAAAACCTCCCAAAAAATAACATATAGTTCTAACCATCCTCTTACCATCCCTCCGGAGCATCACCCTAGCCAACATGATCATGCATCACCACTGCCTCTTTGTCTACTCATTGAGACTCCTCCACCTTATTCATCTTAGAATATTTCACCATCATCTGAAACAAAAATCCTCTACCATTATCCACCCCTGTATCCAAGTTCAAGGTTTCCAACTCCTCCATCGATCTCCAAGAAATCCTGGACTCCTGAATAACATCCTTCTGTGACCCTTTTCTCAAATATTCAGCCACAAAATTCCCCTTTACCTAAGGTATAAGTGATATCAAAATAATAATCCTAAAGAAACTCCATCCAACTCTATTGCTAAAGATTTAGATCATGCTAAGAATAGATATACCTCAATATCTTATTATCCATAAATACCACATAGGACCCTGAGATGCTCATGATGCTCCTCCTATGGATTTAATTAGATCACAATTTCATTGATGAAAAAAACCACAAACTAGTATAGGAATTCATGGAACATAGAGTTAATGTGCCCCATGAACACAACTAGTGTGTTAGGGACACTAAAGGGCATGACCACAAACTCAAAGTTCCCAAACCTACATCTGAAGGAAGTATTCTAGATATCTCCATCCTCCACTCTAAATTGGTGATATCCCAACCATAGATTGATTTTATATAACTAACAAGATCCCCTTAACTGGTAAAAAATATCATTAATATTTAGAAGAGGATATCAATTCTTGATCATCATCTGGTTCAATCTCTGATAGTCCACACAAAATCTTAGACTACCATCCATCTTTTTATAAAATGACATCAGATCACCCCCAAAAAACAAACTAGATTAGATAAAACCTATCTAAATTAGATCATCTATATAAATATTTAACTTTGGAAACTCATAAGGTGAAATCCGATAGAGATCCATCGAAATCAAAGAAGCACCAGGTTGTAAGTCTATCCCGAACTCAACGTATCATTGAGAGGGTAGTGTCAAAACCTCTTTTGGGAAATCATACAGGAACTCCTTGAAAACCTTAGGGGCCTCCTCTACCTCAAAATCTAATGGATCCTCTTTTATCTCTTCCATCATATAGAGAAGGGTCTCCACACCTCAAATACCCACCTGAAAACCCCTCTCACCAATGAAAACCATAGGCTGTCCATCCACATCCGAGAATAGGACTCCCCTTAATAAGAATTTAATAATAACATGAATAGAATACAACCATTTTATGAAAAGGATTAAATCTATGGATACATATAAAGTAATAAAATATCCACACATGACTGATAAAGCCCCATCATCAGTATACACCCCTGGTGCACATCAAATAAGATGGTCTAGCCTCTGATTAGAGTATTCAACACCAGTGGAATGGGAAGCCTCTACATGTCAATTCCTAGTGAATAAAATAGAGTGGAGGAAATAAAGGAGGGAGAATCTCCTGAATCAAACAAGGTACAAACAAGGGTACATGATAAACTAAGTGTACCTCTAATGATCTCTGGACCCAATAGTGATGCTATCTCCACTACATGAAAATACCCATGCCTAGCTCCCCTACCTATCTACCAATAACCACATCCATGTCCATACTTAATTTGAGGTCCCTAAACTTGAGGAACATCCTGAGGTCAGCCTCTACTTGCTCCATCTCCCCTTTATGAATCATAAGCGTACTGCCCTTGCTGCTGAAACAGTCTCACTAAAAAATGCCACTGAGGCTAGCACTAAACCTGCCTGAATCCATCAAACTGAGCTCGATAATCTACTGACCACTGATCTTGACAATGAAAGAAACCCTCTACAGATGAAAAAACCTAGTCTGAAGCTCCCAATGGTCTATAAAGGAAGTTATTGGGGATGAATCCTGAATGATCAAAACCTTGAAGGCCCTCAAACTTGATAACTACCACTAAAAACTCTACTCTTCAATAACCCTACTGGTTCCCCTCTCATGGTAAGACTCCTTGTGAATGAATCCACTCAATCACCTATTACTTTTTCTAAACCTCTAGATACATGGGAAACATAAAAGGATTAACTGCATACTAGATTGAAGTATGGATTTCCACCTCAAGATGACTCACTCAGGACTCCTCATCAGGGAAAATATCTGGAGAAAATCATAGAAGGTTCTTGAACTTGATCCCAATATCCCACACAAGCATACTCCCCTTCTAAAGGGAGATTATCTCTTGTATATTTATAGCCATCATGATCAATGAAAGGAACTCTACATGAAATTCCTTCTAGAATTCGAACCATGAAACATATACCTCTATCCTATTACCAAGGTATATAATCCACCATTAATGTGAAACTCCTCACATATGACTATCTAAAAATGGGAACTAATACTATATTGGTACCCAGATCAAACTGAAATAAATATCCAGATCCTTTAGAAATATCTCTATCTCTAAATTAGAAGCCATACCCTCATACTTCCCCAAATCATGCTACTAAAAATATCACAACATCCTCTTCCAATGATTGTTATCATCTACCAGATCAACCTTTAAATGATCAACTGGGTCATCCTACTGAAAATCCACTTCCTGATCCACATGTGGGAAATGACCAGAAGCCCTAAATGAAATAGAAACAAATATTTTCTAATATCGGTATTGTGGAATTTTTATTAAGGATTATTTAATTCATTTTAACATAATTTAACTTTACCATATCCAAAACCAACCATTTCAAATAAGAACACAAGTCATCATGATGCATTTACCTCTCATAAGTATCTACCTTGCAAGTGGTTCCACCTCACTAGGTCATTCAATAAGACCATATTCCATACACAAGATAATGGGGGGACCTAAAAACCTACGTCTAGGATGGTCTCCCTAACCTATGTCACACACTAAGGTCAACTGGAACTGTTTCTATACTATCCCATGAAATACTCACTCTTCTTAACTCCAAAATCCATCCTATCTATCAACCTCCCTATGATAAAAATTTGTCATGACCCCTCCCTCTAAGGATACTGTAATGAGGGGAGAGAGATAATGACCCCTAAGTTCTATCTCCAGTAGGATCTAGTTTGGTGACAAACACTGAGGGTACAAAAAAATATCATGTATGGGAGGAATTACCCTCTATTAATATAAATAGGATCGAGAGATAAGATGAATAAACCATAATCAACTCCATTACATGTATATAAGAAAGACAAAAACCATCTCACAATGAATGTGTAAATAAAAATGATATAGATAAAGGTCTCCAAAGTAAATACCCAAAATAAAAACTAATTCAATGACACAACAACTACCCAAAGGTTTGAGATAGTAATGTATAGCATAGTCCATAAAGTCATCCTCTAAACCTAAAAATTAGTTTATATATGTAGGGTGAGCATACATGTATACTTATTAGGAAAATAAAACTCTCTCTTGCACATGTGAAATGAGCATACTAATTCACCCATAAGAAAATAGTATAACTAAAAAACACCTATACATGTATACCAACCAAATCCTTAACCTCATTAAGGATTTATTACTAAATAACACATCTAAGTATAACGATATAATATGAATCATATTGATGAAAGGGTATCCTGCATCGCTTTCCCAATGATTTTCCATGATCACACCCCAATGTTGTATATCTTGGAACTCCCACCTATTCCTAATAACATCACATCACATATCATCCTACCCGTAGACACCCCAGATATCATCTATAATCACATATCATAACCAGTGTAGTGGGGTATCATGAACATGAAGGAAATCAACCTCATTCCCTCATCCTACCATGCATGACCCCCACTATAATCCATCTCATCACATCTCACTTGAAGACACATGGTCTATCACATCTCATCACATCGTATGTATACATAGAAACTTTTGACTTATGGACATCATATACCATGCATATCACCCATTATTGGAAGAGGGAGTGGGGAATAGTAGGTATCCGTCCATCCATCCTCCCACCGATATGTTGGAAAAACACCCCCAAAAAATTTGGTGTCAGCACATTATGCCCGGTGTGGGTGGGGAGCATATATAAATCACAAAGAATATGTAATGTATATACATATAGAGTCACAACGCATAAGAGCCATCCTAAGGGCTCATAACCAAGGCAACAAAATCTCATAGGAACCTCCACTTATGCTACCAAAGCTAAAATAATAACCCCACACAAGAAAAACAGAATTCACAATTAATATTTTAGTATTTAATTATCATTAAGCCATTTTACAAATTTTCCATTACCAACCCCTTCCATTAAAACTTGCACCTTATTTTGTATTTCTAGCCCATTATTTTATACAAAACATTAACATTTTATATCACACACCCCACTATTAATTAATTCATTAAACATTCCCATTTTTAAATCATTTTGATTCATTTATTTCCATTACTACTCAGGAAACTAGAGCAACCAAAAAACATCACAGCCCCACTGCACAACTGCACCACGACCACCATCATAGCCCCACTGCACAACCATACTACAACCACCATTTCAACACCTCTACATAACCATATCACATCCACTTCCCCCACAGACATCATAATATAGACACTATCTATGCATCACATCATCACATCTAAGCCACAACAAATAACCATTTCCACAAAAATATTATGACACATACCACAATATTTTCCATATTAGGCATAAGGGATTTAATTCAATTTCACTTATTTATTTGAGGGTGTTATCACACAATCTATAAGATCCTGATGAAACCATTTCATTAACCGAATATAAGTAGTTAAAATTTATTTACGGTGGTTTCAAAACAAAAAACACAACATGGGAATACCAATATATATAAAAATTATAAAAATAGGATCTACTAGTGACCATGGTGTTCATTGATACAAAAAACATATATAATATAAATATTATAATATAAAAAAGATATAAAAGTATGAAAATAATTCCCCTACCCCTTTCCATTTAATTTAAACTAGTTAAATATTTTTTTAAGTTGGATGTAACTATATTACCAAGAGATAACAAGAGTAACCTATCCTGCATGATACACAGAAAGGAGAAATGAGGGACCCTTACCTGGAAGAAGAAAGATTGATGCCAACTTACTACACCAAAAATAGGGGGTGCACATACAGGAGGAAAACTATTCAGGTAAACTTGATCCAACTGTAACAACAAGGTTCCATGACTCCAAGGGAAGAAGTATTTGGAACCTCTAGTCTCAAGTTAAAGTAAGCCTAAAAAAATGAAGTAAAGATATTATATTTTGAAATATTGGATCCCAAACCACCGGGATTAGATATGGTTTAAATTAAACATTAAAGTTTGATATCATTAAATCAATGTGTTTTAAACATTTAAAAGGTATATGAAATTTTTAGAAGTTGAATATAGGATTAATCCCATTTGAAACAACTTTAAAATTCAATAAATAATGAATTAAAATCATTTTTCCTCAAAGAAATGTCAAAAATGGAAATTCTGTAAATTCTAGAAAAACTGGAATCACCGCTCACTACTACCACTAGGGTTCCACCTCCAAGGTACCATAACTAGGTTTCCACTACTAGGGTGCCACTAATAGGGTTCCACCGCCAGGGTGCCACCACCAGGGTGCCACCACCAAGGTTCCACCACCATGGTACCACCACTAGGTTACCACTACTAGGGTTCCACCTCCAAGTTTCCACCACTAGGGTGCTATCTCCAGGGTTCCACTGTTAGTGATACACTACTAAAATGAACCACCATTGGTGATCTACCTCAAGAATGCCACTGTTGGTGATCCAATTCCTAAATTACACTTTTGGTGATACACTACCATAATGATCCATCGTTGTTGACCCACCTCTATAATTCCACCATTGGTGATCCACCACCTGAATGATCCTCTACTATAATTTTCTGTTATCCTCTAAAACACCCCTCTTCCATCCAAAACACCTCATAACTCCTCCATCCCTTCTCCCAACACCTATAGAACTTAAAAAGACATCTCAACCACCAAATTTTCCATAAAGTAATGGGTCAGAAGGTCTGAGCAATTATAGGATTAACATGTTACTTTTATCATTTTGTGAAGAACTTGTTTATTTTCACATAACTAGATAATACTAGTCGAAATTATATTATATGATAATTTAATGTGAGTCACTCATTGATAATATATTAAGTATTAACATAATATCAAGATATTATCCTGAAGATATGGTTATGAGATAATGTATCCTATGTTGTCTCTTGAAACTATGTTATTTGATAATGTAGTCTGCACTATGATATCACTATATTATGTTATGAGATAACATATTCTAAAGAATTTTCATCATATTATTATTATTTTATAACATTATATTCATTTTATATAAACATTAAAATATAGAGATAATGTAATTTGTAGTTTAAGGTACAACATACATTATATGATCATGTATCCTGTGTCCTTGACCATTAAAAAAAGAGTATCATAAATCAACTACTTGACATTATATTGTGAGATGATATAGTTTCAGATACTCTACTTGACATTACATTGTGATACAATATAGTGTGGCATTATACCTTGAAAATACGTTAAGAGTTAAAATATTCTCATGTGATGATTTAAAACCAATATTAATGATTTTTTATTTTGGATTATTTCACTTATAGTTTATAAATTTTTTATAAATGATAAGTGTTAGGAATTATAAAATGATATTTTTAGATCCAAAATTAAATATAAAAAGTTCATATTTGTATATCATGTTTTGGAAAATAAATAAAGTGTTTTTTTATTGCTTTGAAATACTCTTTATTATAAACTATTTATAAAAAATGAACTTTTTATATGCTTTATTTATGAGATAAATTACTTATAGGAGATAGATCCATACATTAAATGTGAGGTGAAATATCAAAATATTTAGTTTTAATCTACTTTGAACTCAATTTTTTATTAGATTTATGAGCTTACAAATAGTTATTGAATATTGATTATTTATATTAGGTTTTAAGGTTATCAAAAATTGAATTCTATCTTTAGTAAATTATCCTTGGTGAGATGGATTTTGGGTTAGACTACCCACTATCTTGGAGGCTTATGCCCTATTCTATAAAGGTGATGAGTTGTCTATCTATCACTTTGGGATTACTCATGTGGAGATTTTTAATCTCATATAACTCTAGGACTTTAAATTAACAAGTTAATATACCTTATGCATGAGATAAATTTGGATATATATGAATATGTTTGGATTCTAATTTTGGGATAATAACACAAAATCATGGGTTTTTTTAAAAAGTTTCACATTAATGTGGCAAGAACACATTAATTTGGTAGATAAAATAGGGAATCTAAAACTAAAACATTAGAAGCATGCGTACATAAAAGGAATAAAACATAAGATAATAATGATTACATAAGATGAAATGGGTTTAATATATACGTGATGTATATTAATATGGTAGGAATTTTAAAGGTAAAACCTTTTAAATACTAAGTGTAAGAGTTATTGGTGTGGTTCCTGAGTAATAAACACCCTACCATACTGCATCAGAGACCCAAGTTCATATCTGGGTGTGGGATTATTTCCAAAATTACTGTAACAATATTGGAGAAGGCATTATAGTGGTACTATAGTAGTAAAACTATTAAATTTAAATAGTATTTTAGGCTATGTAATTGGGCCTACAGGTCAAAAGTCCTTTGGTCCATCAATGGACTTTGATCCATAGAGCCTCCAGGACACCATTAGGCCTTCAAGCCAAAGAGACTCTGGGCCACCATTTTTGAACATAAAGTGACATGGTGTGAAACACCATAATATTTTAGAACATATTTTTATTTAATTTATTCAATGTGTTTGATATCTTATGATACACATAACACTGAGTTTAAACGAATCACAATATACTATAGAAATAATATTTAAATATGACTATTATAACCTAGCCATTTGTTCAATGGATATGAATATGAATAATAATATTATGAAATATATATAAATTTTTTACTTAATAAAATTATTAATCAAAAATAAATTTGTTATCAATTGTTTATAAATGAAGATAAATTCATTTGAATGTAAAAGAGATATTTTTCCTAAAATTATTTTTATGTGTGCAATGAATTTTTATCTTAATAAATTAAATTAATCACTATTTATAAATGATTATAATGAAATAATTATATTATATATCCATTTTATTAATTAAAATTCATTTAATTATAATTATTATGCAAGGAATGGTAATAAATTCATTATATTCTTCAAAAATACATTCTCTTCAAAAAATGGATTTTATTACATTTTGTGCATGAATATTATAATTAATTTATAAAAATTTTAGAAATTTTATTTTAAGAAATGGGAATAATTTTTGAAATCATCATTTCAAAATAGTATTAGTATGGATTTTTTTATTCTTTTTTGAAATGATTGATTTTTGAGTGAATAGTGAAAAATACCAATTTTTGAAAAACTATCATTTATTTTATTTAAATCAAGTAATTTAAATTAATATTTTGTTTTGGATATAGTTTTAATGAAACATATTATCTATTCTACTAAACATAATCTAAATAATTCCATAGGAATCAAAATTTCATTTAATTTCGGTATAAAATCATTTTTACATTTAAAAACACATTTTTTTAAAAACTATTTTTCATTGTATTTTACACATTTGTATTAAAATTGATTTCCACCACTTATAGAAATTTAATCTTGTAAAATTGATTCATTATTTGGAATTAGGTTGTTCAAATTTGGTAAATAGGTCACTTTTATTTTTAGTCACTATGAATAGTAACCTCGGTAAATGTGTTATCACAACGGTAAGGGTCAAAACAGGTAAAACATGGATAAACAATAAGATAAGGACAAAAAATATCTCTGAAAATTTTATTTATTTTATTTGATGAGTTTTTGTAACCATAAACATCAAATATTTTAAAATATGGAAATTTATTGCCCCTTTTTTAACATATTATAAATTCCTTCCATGATTAATAAAATAACCTTTTTTCTCATAATGACTATTTTATTATATTTCATAATGGAACTAGACAGAATGTATTTTTAAAAAATAAGAATATTACATTTCAATTTATAATACTAATTACTACAACTAATACAAATATATGGATATAAAAACCAAAGAATAGTGACCATGCAATTGTGTACTCCATAGGATCGAACTCCTCAAGGAAGATTATACCTTCCATAAAAATTGTTAATAGAAAAAGGATCATTATGAATATAATATAAATTATCTAAGGAATTTTAAAAACCATAAGGAATTAATTAGTAAATATTGATGTTTGTCGGTAAATATATAGGATGAAATAAAAAATGTGACCATTGGGATATGACCGTTGTTCAATATGACCATTTAGTTATATGACCATTGGTAATAATATTAATATTAGAATTAGTGTTTATAAAGGATCATGACCACTAATAATTCATGAAGAAAGGATAAACGGTGACCTCAAACAGTAGATTCATGTATTTTGAATCCCATTTCTTATAAAATGGGAGGGGGATATCATTACTGTGGTTTTACTTCAACAAAGCTCAAGTAGATCTTCACCAAGTGAGTGTTGAATGAAATCAAATATGGTAGAAGTTAAAGTTAGTGGAGATCACAACTAGATCAATGTTAGCTGAGCCACCCCATGAAACTACCATTATCACACACCTTACACTTAGGATGTATGATGGTGTAATAAGGGGATATGTGTTTAGAACTTAGTATCATACAAGTATAATCTCCTTTATATAAATTAAATAGTTATTTCTTAAAATTTAATTTTAATCATTATTTTATTTAATTAAATACACATGAATACAAGATGAATTTGATAAATGGATTTTTGGATATAAATAAAATATAATTTTATTTTTAGAAAATATATACACTTTTATAAAAAATTCAAATATGTTAGATAAAATTTAGTTTCATGAAAAATTATTATAAAAAATATTTATTTAAATATAAATGATAATATAATTTTATAATATCCTAGGAAATTTTTATAAGTGTTAAAATTTGATTATGTCATAAAAAATATTATTTTTAAATAAATAAGGATTTTATTTAAAAGTTAAAAATATCATATTTATATAATTATTTTGATAAAATAAAATTTATATTTTAAATAAGAATGTTAAAATTATGTTAGGGTGATTTTTTTGATTTTTCTAAAATGCTTTATTTTTTAGTGAGTAGTAAAAATACAATTTTGTGCTTTGGATATGTTTTAAGAAATCATATATATGTAATAATTATTTAATAATTAATTATATAGAATCCATGACAATTTTTTTATTAATATTATGTATTTCAATGGATTTAAATCATTTTATAAACCTATAAACGACTTTCTAAAGTCTAAAATCAATTTTTTGATTTTTAAAACTGTATTTTGAAAAGGATTTACTTTTTCATGTACATTTTTATATTAAAAAATGAATTTAGTTTATAATGAATTAAAATATTATAAAACATGACTCAAATGTCTAAAACCATGAACAAAAACCATGGGTAAGCCAATGGTTTTTTATTTTACACAACCTAGAATTCCAATACCTATATTTAGAAATTGTTAAATAATTACTCATATTTTACTATAAATACCCACCAATCCCACCATTCCCCTCTACTATATATCCTTTATCCATGAAGTTATGGTAATTTTACCTCCCAAAGATTCCCTACAAGGTTTCCTTATGTTCTTAAGGTTCCATCCTTAAGTTCTATGTAGAAACTCTTCAAGGTAAAGAAATTATATGCTTCTTATTTTCTATTCAAGTACCTATTTTATGGTATGTTTTATAAAATTTTAATTACTTTATTTTCATCCCTTTTTTATCATCCCATTACTGATAAAATAGTGTTTTATCAATGGGAGACCTCTTTTCCCTCCCATTATTCCCTTTCCTTAATCCACATTGTATACCATCATGCTACAAAAATTCATTTCTTGAATTTATCTATTTCACATGAAATATTATTACATTGTGAGTAACCAAAACACTTCCTTATCAATTGGTCTTCAACTATATGTAAACATGATTTATGTTTTGGGGGATTTAGATGTACAAAACCCATATTCCCTTTTCATGGGTTAAAAATGATGTATTGTTCAATTGTTTAAGAACTTATGCACTTAATTATTTTATATGAACCCCATTATTTATTTTACATAGATTAATGATGAAATGTTTTATTTTGATCTTTGTGGCATACGTGAATTAATAAATATTGAGGTTTCACCCTGATAGAACTCTAATGAATTGGGTAAAAAATTAAAATCTATATATGACATGTTTTATGATACCTTGGTGAATAACCTTGGTAATTATATTTTACAAAACCGTGGTGATAAACCTTGATGATATTATTATGAATATATCATTGTTATATTGTATCCATATTTCCATGTTATGTATCATGTAAAAATGATTATTATCTCATGTTATACCTTATGTTTTATCCATGATGACCGTTCATGTTCCATTTCCTTTGTTTATCCCTTGCTAGGAATTATTCCCACCCCTTTCTTTTAATGAATGTCCCCAAGATATGAGATATAGTAAAAGTAACCTATTATGAATCTATAAATAATAATTTAAAGTGGATTAGAAGAAAGTTTTATGTTTTTCATGAATTATGTTTCTAATTTACAAGAAACTAAACCTCAAATGATGCCGTGTGTTATTAAATGTTGTACCATGTAATGAAAGTTTTATGTATTAAAAAGTGAGATTCCATAGTTGTTTCATATAATAGGTTTAGTTTTTTCTGTGTAAATTAGTACGAGAAAAAAATTATTAAGAATAATAGAGATAAGTCTAAATATAAAAAAACTTTCTTAAATTTTGGTGAAATATAATGCGAGTGGTTTCCAAGCAGTGAAATGCCTGTTTGGATACTATAAGTGGATATGGCTTTGGCATGGTTATACCTAGGGGTAATAACTCTGAAAATGGAGAATTGGGTATTAACTCGATCATCACCTAGTGCATGAAAAAGAGGCCGTGTTGCACACCCAATTTAACACTCCCATGGTTTATGTTTAGTCAATCACATTCTTTTTACAAACCATTATTAAGGATATATAGATAATGTAAACATTTTTAAGATCAAAGTATATCATCCTAGAATCATGATATTAGAAAATATCAATGTTAATATTTCCTTTATAATTATTATAATATTTATAATAATATCAAATTTATCACTTAGGTTTTCATCTTTTAGAAAAATGACAGGAAATAAAAGGACTTGTGTAAACAATAGATGAAATGGGAAATGCAATGATGACCTTTCCAATATGGGGGAAACATGATTTGAAAACTTCATAATGATGATAAATCAATTAAATCAAGTAATTAATAACAACCTAAACCCTATGGAGCGTCCGACCTCACTAATGAAGGAACTACTAGTTGTTGAATCCTTCATGTCTAAATGATCACCTATTTTTAGTGGGACCTATGATATAATCATTGATGAGAAATGGATAGATACTATAGAAAAGTTATTTTATGTACTCCATTGATCTGATCAAGAGAAAGTTACATTGGTAGTATATTACTTAGAGGGAGAAAATGAACAATGGTGGACCTTGATCAATAACATGAATCTAATGGATGAGGCGGAGTCCATAGAATGGTAAGAATTTAAAAAAGTATTTTTATCTAAGTATTTTACTCATAACCTATTAACCAAGATGAAGAGGAAATTACTTGAGTTGAAATAAATAGAAAATGAATCAGTTTGGAAATATGAGATGAAATTTACAAGTCTTGTGCAATAAACTTCAATCTTTGTCATCAATTATGATGGGAAGATAGATTGATTATTTAGTGGACTGAGACCCCATCTTTTAAAATCATTAGAAATTAGAGACTTTGGGAGTTATAAGGAGATAGTATGATGTGATCTCAAATTTGAAATGGAGTTTGGAGATGCCCAATGGACTCATGAAAAGAGTGAAAAGAAGATAAGTATGGAATAAAATTTTGGAAAGAATCTAGATAGGATTAAATTAAAACATACCATGTGTAATAAATGTGGTAAGAATCATTTATGTAATTATATACATGTGTAAAGTGCTAAAAGTGTAGAAGGTATGAACATATAGCTCAAAATTTTCATGGATATATAAATCCTCAACATCTGAATTCTAATGAAAAAGGGAACATAGTGCAAGAACAACCTACTGTATAATGCTTCAAGTATGAGGAGCATGAGAATTTCTATAATAAATGTCCAAATCAAGAGACCATGGAGGGAAACTACCATATCCACCAACATAGGACAAGGGATAAAGGTCATGATTTTATGACTATGAAAGTTAAATTTGAATCTCTAAATAATGTTTTGGTAGGTACAATCATTATACGCTCAAAGCTAGAAAGTGCATCATTTGATTCTATTTCTACACATTCTTTTATTTTTCCCAAGTTTTTAAAGACCATAAAGTTAAAACATTAACTTCAGTGGTAGTGTTTTTAGTTAAAACTCATGGATGAACTATTCTATAATTAAAGGTATATAAGGATTCCCCTATTGAATTTTGTGAGTATAATCTCTTCTCAAACCTAGTGTTAATTCCAATGGTGGAATTTTACATAATACATGTGATGGATTTAATTTCAAAGTATAATGACATGATCAACTATATGAGGAAGGATATTTTTATTATCTTGAAGGAAAAAAATTATAATTATCTTTAAAGGAGAGATATCCCAGCCGGAATATTACTAATAATTACCTCATATTTACTTCCTTATAGAAATGATTGGAGAAGAAGGAGAAGAAATAAAATGTAAAAATATTGTAGTTTTACCCATTTTTTAGGAATACATTGATGTATTTACTGAAGATTTACCTATAATTACCCAAAAAGTGGTAGAGTTATTAATTAAACTCATACATGAATCCAAGACAATATCAAATACCCCATATAGAATTGAATGTGTGGAGTTGGAGTAATTAAATAAGTAACTTCCAGATTTTTTGGAGAAGGGTTTTATTCAAACAAGTGTGTCTCCTTGAGGAGAACCTGTTCTCTTTAAAAAGAAAAAGGATGGGTCATTGAAAATATCCATTGATTATAGAGAAATTAATGGGATCACAATGAATAAAAATATCTTATTTCAAGGATTGATGATTTTTTTGACTAACTTATTGGGGATCAATTATTCTCCAAGATTGACCTTTGATCAGGGTATCATCAATTGAGGGTGATGAAAGAAGATATCCCAAATAGTAACTTCTAAAAAAAATATGGGGATTATGAGTTTATTGTTATTCCCTTTAGATTAACTAATACTACTACCATATTTATGGATTTGATGAATAGAGTCTTTAAGGAATACCTTGATAAATTTTTGGTGGTATTCATTGATGATGTTATAATATATTAAAAAATTCATGAGGATCATGAGTATCATTTAAGGGTCATATTACAAACTATGAGAAAGGAGAATCTATTTGGTAAATTTAGGAAATACAAGTTCTGGTTATAAAAAGTTTCATTCTTCAGAAACATCATGACCTGTGATGGAATCTCAGTGGATCCAGTAAAGAAAAATTCCATGGATTAATGTCCATTTCCTACAACTATAATCGATATTCAAAGTTTCTTTGGTCTAGCAGAATATTATAGATAGTTTTTGGAAAAAATTTCATTCCTTTAAAATCCACTAAACATGTTAACTTGAAAGATAGTTAAGTTTATAAGGACAAAGGAGTGTGAAGAAACATTCCACGAACTGAATAAGTGTTTAGTTAGTGTACTTATGATAACTTTACCCTATTCTAGATAAGGATTTGTTATCTATAATGATTCATCTTTTAAATGCATTAGATAAGTTATCATGAATAATGAAAAGGTAATTTAAGGACCTTAGAACACCCTGGGAGGGGAGGGGTGAATCAGGGTGTCAAATTTTTATTTTAAAGTGACGGATCTTGTTCCCATGTTGGTAGGAAATTGTTAAATCTATCTGTTGGTATTGTGCAATAATTTAAATATTCACATGAATAAGGAATAAAATACAATTTTACTTGGTTCACCACTAAGGTCTAGTACAAGGAGCATATGTTGATAGGTTTTATATCATACCAAAGTCCACTAATATTCACTAGTTGTGGATTATAAAAGTTTTGCACAATCACTCTATTATAGGCGCACTGTCTTTACAAGGTATTTGGGATAGCACCCTGCGTTCCTCAGATAAAATCCATTGAATCCCCCTCACTCACTGCATTAGGTAGAATATGAACTAAATTTATCGACTTTAAGGCCACTTCAGTGTCTTGGTATTAAATCATTCATCCTCAAATATATATATATGCTCTATTGAAGTCCTGTTTCCTCTATGGATGCAATCTACTTTTCCATATACTATTCATTTGAAAGTATTTTCTTCATGAACTAGACTTATTCCTCTATATAATAAAATGCACCATATAATACTAGTGCTTCATTTATGAACTGTGAAACTCCATGTACCACCTTTGCATACTGCCTCCGCAAACCACCTCCACGTACTACTTCTTATCCACGGACCAACTCCTCTTCTTCTAACTGTTGTCCGCGAACAATCTTCCATGAACTTCCTTACATGAACTATTCTGGACTTCACCTAATTCCTCCCAGATTTTTAATCTTAGTGACATGCCCTAATTAAGGGATTAGTTCTCCTTATATAAGAAAATAGATCCACATAATCCACTAATTCTATATTTACTGAATCTTCACTGTGTACCATGCTCCCGCGAACCGTTATCCCTACGTAGTTCATGTACCACAAATCTCCCTATGTAGAGGCACAAATCACCCCTATTTTATTCAAAAAACATCCTTTGAAACTTCTCAAAACTCCACCACATTTCTGCCAATGAATAATTCTCCTGCGAACCATTTTTTTCCACAAACTATGAGCATCCCCCAAACCATATTCGTCTCATGAACCATTTTTCAATCGCGGTCTACATACCATACTTATATGTGGAAATCCCATTCCACATACCTCCCTCAGTAGTTTGAGAACTGTGTTTCACTATCCATGAACCATTATTTTTGGACTCCTTTGCATAAAACCTTCCTTTTCCAAAATGATAAATTCCGATTTTGAGGCCCAAAAAATTTGGAAAAAACTAGGAAATTGTGCCACCTTAAAACCTGCTTCAGCATATACTATAAGAATCATTGTCTTAGAAACTTCTTTATCAACCTAATGTGGATTGACAATAAACACAAACCACACTCAATTTCTAGCAAAGAACACCCTTGGTTCCAACAATCCCCCACTTTGGGTTTGTCGGCAATCTGTAGATAGATTTAATGAAGCACCTGAAACAATCAAAACTTGATACATGAGAAAAAACTCATCCAACAACACTCTTAAGTATACATGAGAAATTATCATTGTAGAAAACAAGAGTGTAAGTATTAATTGGATTCTCATGCCTTAGAATGATTTAAATATTTCCAAGTAAGATCCGATGGTTTTCTCATAACACTGAATTGTTTTTTTCCATTCTCATTCTCCCCCATTATAAATCATTGAATTTATACAATAACCAGAAAAACATTCATTCTACATTCTTATCTATATTAATATTTATTTTATCCATTCTACCCCATTGTCAATAAACCCAAAGACCAATATTTGAACATGGTAGAGCTCAAAACACACTCCCCCTGGATCATATCTCCCCCATAAACCTATATCACTTTCACAAATAGATTAAAATAGTTAACAAAACAGGGGAGAGGGGAACAGTCAAAACATCCTCATGCACTGTGAGGTGATTAAACACTGAGATTCAACTGATGTTTCTCAAACACATGTGATGACAATGGCTTGGTTAGTATGTTAACCACTTGATCATCGGTTCCAATATTAACCATTTTAATTATTCCTTGTTCCACTTTTTCCTTGATGAAGTGATATCTGATTTCAATGTGTTTCATTTGAGAATAATGAATAGGATTCTTTGTAAGATAAATTGAAATATTATTATCATATTAAATCAAAATTTTTTGTTTCAAATCATCACCGATATTATTCAATTTTTTCTTCATCCAAAGTAGTTGAGTGTATGCATTTATAGTGAAGATATAATCAGATTCAGCAGTACTGAGAGAAGTGTTTTTCGGTTTCTTACTCAACCAGCCCACACATTTCTTGCCAATGAAGAATGATCCACCACTTGTGGATTTTCTATCCACCACATCTCTAGCTCAATCAACATCATAAAATACTAATAGTTCATTATATTTTCCTACAAAAAAGTATAATCCATACTTGTGAGTACCTTGAATGTATATAATGATTTGTTTAACTGCTGCCACATGTTATTCCTTCAGATTAATTTGAAAGCGGGATGCTAAATATCTATCCGTGTTTCTATTAAGTACAGTAGGCTTCTGATTATTATCCTATATATGGTGGGATCTGTAGAATTCCCATCCTCATGATTTTTGAGTTTAGTTCCAACCGTAATCGGAGTCGACATTGGTTTGGATTCATGAATAGTGAAATTCTTCAGCAACTCTCTTTCATACTTTTCTAGAGAGATAAAGGTGTACTATTTCATCTAAATCACTTATAACCCTAAAAATTATATGAGTTCACCAATCATAGACATTTAAAATTTTGATTTTATGTGATTGGAAAATTCATCCACTGATCCCTACCTATTTACACCAAATATAATATCTTCTATGTACACTTGTACCATGAACTGATCATTCTGAGAAATTTTCATATCGATATTGTGATCCACTCCTCCGGTTTTAAATTCAAACTTCCTTAGATAAGAATCCATTTGATAATACCATGCATGTGGTGCCTACTTCAAACCATAGAGTGCCTTCTTTAATCAGAAAACCTTCATTTCATCATTACCAAGAAGAAAACCCATTGTTTTTTCAATGTAGACTTCTTCATCAAGAAAACCATTTAAGAAATATATTTTGACATCCATTTGATACACTTTTTATCCTCTTTGAATTGACATGGTAATAAACAGTTTGATTTACCCCAGTCTATCCACCGCAACAAATGTTTCTTCAACATCAACACCACCAATCTGTTAATAGACTTTACACACTAGTCATGCCTTATTTATGATCATATTTCCGTGCTAGTCAAATTTATTTTTTAAAATAAACTTCATAACAATAAAATTGTAGTTGTTGGGTCTCTTAACCAAATCCCATGTTTGGTTCTTATCGATCTGATCCAACTTTTCATTCATATCCTTAACTCATGATTCATCCTTTGTAGATTTTTCAAATGAGGATGGTTCCACAATTAATAGGAATGAAAATTGTGCAATATTCCTCATTATAATTGCCTGTATGGGAGCATTATAATCCCCAATGATGTTGGATTGATCAATTTATGCCCTTCGATTTCTCCTGTGAGGTTCAGATGTTTTTTTTTCAGCCATGGTTTTCTCTTCTTATTCTTTTTCTAAGTCAACATCATGATGGAATTCCAAAGTTTTTTGCATGCATTCTTCTAATTTTTTATTTAGATCCATTCTATTTCCACATTCTTCCTCATCTTCTATCACATCATAAGATGAATTCCTTGAGGAATTTTTTGTTTTATCTTCAATGATCTTCACATCATTTCTTTCCACAATTTTTCCAAGATTTTTATTAAAAAATTTGTAGGTTTTGATATTCATTAAATATCCAAGTAATATTCCTTCATCTGCAACATCAACATACTTTCCTTGATTTCCTTCTTTGTTTTGGATAAAGAATATACTTAAAAAAAACGAAAATACTTCAAATAGGGATTCCTTCCATGACATAATTCATAGGTTGTCTTGGTTTCCCCATATAAATCCATGTTCAGTTTTGAATATAAACTAAAACTTGAACAAACTCTTTCTAATAATGGAGAGAGATATAACTCTCATTCATCATAGTTCTATCCATATTATTTACCTTCTATTTCCAGCACTCAAAAACTGAATTTTTCTATGGAGTTCTCATAGCATCCACCTCATGTTGTATTCCATGTTTCTCCAGGTAATTTTCAAATTCAATGGATGTGTATTACCCTCCATTATTAGACCATACAACTTTGATTTTCCATCTAGTATCATTATTAGTAATTCAGTGATAAGTTTTCACGAAATCAAGAACTTTCCATTTCCTATGTATAACCATCACACAAGAAATTATACTATAATCATCAATGAAAAGGAATAATTACCTTTCTCTATATGTTCTAGAAACATTTATTGGACCACATATATCTGTATGAATGAGATTAAGAAGATTTTATGCTCTTTTATTATTTGGATGATATAAACTGCACACCAACTTTACTTGCATGCAGGAATAACAAGGTTTATCCCATTCACACTTTATATTTGGAATATACATAAAAATCATAAGTTTAGATATCTTTTCAATATCTTGTTGATTGATGTGACCAAAAATTCAATGCCACAAGTTGTTCTCTTCTTCAATTTTCATGCAACAAATGTTCTCTTTACTATCAACCTGATATAAGTTTCCATTTGTTCTATATCCCTTCATGATATAATTTCCTGTTCTTCCTTTTATAGTTCACCCCTTTTGGTTGAATGTAACTAAAAGTTATGAGTCATAGAGTTGACTCACACTTAGGAGATTGTGATGAAAATCTTCCACATAAAGAACTTTAGTTTTATTTAGCTCTCCATTAGAAACTTTTTTTATTCCACTGCCTTTGACCTTTAAAGCACCATCATTACTGAACCTTAATATTACATCAACCTTTTTATTAACATTATTTAACAATTCTTCATTACCTATCATATGGGATGATCATCCACTGTACAAAATCCAAGTGCTGTTTCTCTTTGTTGTTTTGAGAGATACTTCTAGAAGGTTGGATTTTTCAATTTTATTCTTTTCCTTCCATGAAATATTATATTAAGTGAAGGATAATGACATCCTTTCAAACATATCTTCCATGTTATAAGGTTATTCATAATCATATTCTTATTCCAGTAGAGAAAACCTATTTTCAAGAACAACACCATATAGTTGGTGAGTATTGACTTGTCTTAGAGATCTGTATGAATTGTTTATGCCTTTCCTCTACCTGCAATAAATAAATTTATAGAAAAAGTTAGAACAATGGAAAAAATATCCAAAAAAATTATTTCTTATATAAGAAGTAGGATATGAATTTTTTCTCCTTTTTTGACCTCTTAGCTCTTCCCCATTCAAATAGATGCTTTCCTCTTCACAATATGACATGGTATGACCCAAATAGCTACCGAATTGACATTTCATAAGTTGAAATATCTTCTCATTTATATTCCTCATAATATCTCCATAATTAGGAAAATATTTGAGATTCCTATCATTTCTAGATTCCTAAGTATAGTTTTCAATTCTCCTTTCAGTTTGATCTGAGGTTTTCTTTTTCATCACTTCAGGTGACTTTTCAACATTTCAACTTTTAGACTACATTTATTTTGGCCCATTCTATTTGCAGCATTTGATATTTTGATATCAAAACCAATTCCACTATTTCACATTCATGTGGGTATTTGTTCATTCAAAACCTTTTAAACTCCATCAGAACCATGGTTAGCTCTCTCCAGCAACTCAGGATATGAGAATTTTCCCAACTGTATTTTCTTCTTTGCTTCTTTTGAAGTTGATTCACTTTTGAATTTACTCATTAGAGCGAAAACTTCTTCTTCAAGACCCTCAATAGTCTTGGAATTCTCCTCTAGTCTGTAGGTAAGGTCATTGATTACCTTTTCATGTTCTTTAATTATAAGATTCAATTCAACTATATATTTTGATCTTTCAAAATTTACTGAATGTTCCTTTACTACTTCCTCAAGTCGATCAATTTCTGCTTCCAGTATATCAACATATTCTGGTGAATCTTCCACAATTGATTTCCACTTTTTTCATCACTTTCATTGATTATCAAGATTAATAAAAGCATCATTAAGTTGGAAGTTGAGATCAACATAAGTGGTCAACTGATTATCTCAAGATTTATCTCCCAATGGTTTTGAATTTTCAAAAGTATCCATCATTGATGTATGGGTTCTAGATTTAAACTCGGATTCTTCTTCCTCAAATAATTCACTATAATTATTTTCTTATTTATAGAAAAAACTCTTTCTCTACAATTTCTTAATAGTATGGAAGTATCCCTTTTTGAAAAACCTTTTCTAAGGCTTCTAAATGTATCAAACTTCACTTTCTTTGTCATCGAAATTTCTTGTGCACTGTGTGGAAATGTGCCCAACTCTTCTATAATAAAAAAAAAGCTAGAGGTAACTTGTCTTCTAATTTCCCTTTTCCCTTCTTGAATTTCTTAGAAATGAGAGAAAGAAGTTCTTTTTTCTCATTATCTACATCAAAAAAATCTCCTAAAAATGGTATCTACATTTTCATCAGGATACATCTTTAGATCATCAAACCTATTATGCAAAACTTAGAGTTTTTCCTCCTTCAGTTTATTTTCACCTTCATATATATTCTCTAGTTTTTCTCATATAGAATTTTCTAAAGTTCAACTCAGAACTTTAAGATATATTTGACCAGATAGAGCTGCAATTAGGGAATTCTAAGCTTTGGCATCTGCATCAAGCATTTTCCTATCTATGTCAGTCATAGACAGTCCTATTGCATCAGTTAGATAAGTTCCTTATATAGTAGAAAAAATTACTTCCATTCCAAGAGATCTTAGATGGGATATCATCCTGATTTTCAAAATTTGGAAATTTCTTCCATCAAATAGAGGAACTCCCCTAAAATTTACTGAATTCTCCATGATAGTAAAGATGGACAGATTTAACACCAGTAACCTTTACCCTATGATACCACTTGAAGGAACCTAGAACACCCTGAGAGGGGAGGAGTGATTCAGGGTGTCAAATTTTTATTTTAAAGTGATAGATCTTGTTCCCACGTTGGTAGGAACTTGTTAAATCTTTCTATTGGTAATGTGTAGTAATTTAAACATTCACACACAGAAGGACCACACAACAATTTTACTTGGTTCACCACTAAGGGCTAGTCCAATGATCATACTCCGACAAGTTTTTTATCATACCAAAGTACAATAATCTTAACTAGTTTTGGATTAAAAAAGTTTTTCATAGTCACTCTATTCTAGGCGCATTGTATTTAAAAGGTATTAGGGATATCACACTGTGTCCTCGATTCACTTACATTGACTCCCCCTCACTCACTGTGTTGGGAAGAATCTAAACTCAGTTTATCTACTGGAAGGTTGCTTCAATGAGATGGAATTAAATCATGTCTCCTCAACTATATATAGATTCTCTGTTGAAGTCCCGTTTCCTCTGTGGTTGTAATCTAATTTTCCCCATACTGTTTGTTCATGAACTTGTCCTCCGTGAACCGGCCTTCTTCCTCCACGTATCATACTGTACTGCATAATGTGAGTTCTTCCTTCATGAACTGCACTACTCCACATATCAACTTCATGTAATGCCTTTACAAACCACCTCCATGTACCACTTTCACGTACTGATTTTGCGTATCGCTTTTGTATACCGCTTTCACGTACCACTATTTCTCTGTAGACCACTCCTCTTTCTCTAACTATCATCCACAAACCGTCTTCCACAAACTGCCTTACACAAACTGTTCTGGACTTCATCTAATTCCTCCCAGATTTCTAATATTAATGATGTGACCTATAGAAGGGATTATTTCTCCTTATATAGGAAAATAGATCCATAAAATCTAGTAATCCGAGATTTACCAAATATTCGCCACATACCGTGATCCCGCGAACCATTCTCCCTACGTAGTCTGCATACCACCATTCTCCCTATATGGTGACACAAATCCCCACCTTGTTTCCGAAAATGAAACCCTTCATGACTTTTCAAAACTCTACCTCAGTTTCACCAATGAAGAATTCTCCCCCAAACCTTTTTCCTTCTGCGAACTATGAGCGTCTAGAAAACCATATTCATCCTGCGAACTGTTTTTCAATCGCGGTCCACGTATCGTGCTTCTATGAAGAAATACCATTTTTCATACCTCTCTTAGCATTCCAAAAGATGTGTTTCATGGTCCACTAATCATTCTTCTTGGACTCCTTTTCATAAAACCTTCATTTTCATAATAGATAAACTTCTGATTTTGAGGCCCAAAAAATTTGGCTAACACTGGGAAACTACACCACCTTAAAAACCTACTTCGACATATACTGTAAGAATCCTTGTCTTGAAAACTCCTCGATCAACCCAATGTGGATTGAAAAAAAAAACACAAACCGTACTCCATTTCCAGCAAATAATACTATTGGTTCCAATAGTAATTTCCTATAAATCACAATATCTAAATCTTCATGAGTATAATTATCCTACTCGTGACCTAGAGTTACCTATAGTCATTTTTACTACAAGGATATGAAGATAATATATTTATGGGAAAATTTTTTATATATACATACTAACACCAAATTTTTAATTATATATCCATAAAAATAGGAGTTCAACATGAGACAAATGAGATGGTTGGAGCTTATTAAAGACTATTATTGTTCAATTCATTATCACCCTAGATGACTAAACAAAGTCACATATGCATTGAGTAGGAAAGATCCTTGTGTTCTTACAATGATGGGGATTGAAGGAGATACATTGATCAAGGACCTAGTAAGTTTTTACATGGTAACAATAAGGGAATAGAATTCAAAAATCTTATCTGAAATGATTTATCAACCATCATTACTAGATAATCTCAAGAAATCTCAAAGTGATAATCCATTGACATAAAATAAGATAAAATTCATAAATAATGAGATGTTTTCTAAATTAAATATTGATCAATAAGGTGTATTAAAATTTGGTACAAGGATATGTATTCCATCTATTCCAGATATAAATAAGGTGATGATGTATGAATATCATAATTATACATTATCTATACATCTCAGAAGCACTAAAATTTATTGGGAGCATCGTGATACTTATTGGTGGGATAATATGAAAAGGTATATTTCTAATTACACTATAGGATTCTTGGTGTGTCAATAAGTAAAGGTGGACCAAAAAATTCCTAAAGGGGTATTACAACCACTACCCATACCTATATTGAAGTGGGAAAACATAACAATGGACTTTTTTATAGGCCTTCCTAAGACATAAAGGGGTAATAATTCTGTATGGGTAATCATTGATAGATTGAAAAAGTCTTCCCATTTCATTGCTATAAGAGAGGATTTCTCCCTAGAGTGCCTAATTCACCTCTATATTCAAGAAGTAGTGATGCTCCCTAGAGTACACTGTCAATTGTTTTTGAATGAGATATAAGATTTAATTGTATGTTTTGGAGGAGCCTTCAAAAGGATATGGATATAGAAGTAAACTTGAGCACAAACTATTATCCTCAAACAAATGGGTAGTCTGAGATGATAATTCAAACATTGTAAGACACACTAAGGACTGGCTCACTTGATTTTCAAGGGAGTTGGGATTAAAATCTTCCAACTATTTAATTTTCCTATAACAACAGTTTTCAATTGATCATTCAAATGGATCCTTATGAAATACTCTATGTTAAGAGATGTAGAATTCCAACATGATGGGATGAAGTTGGAGAGGGAAAACTGTTGGGACCATAAATTATGAAGGTCACTACATAGAAGATAGACGTTATTCAAAAAAATATCAAGGATTATCAGAGTTGACAAGAAATTTATGCTAAAAAACAAAGTAAGGACTTAGTGTTTCATTTTGGGGATTATGTATTTATCAAGACATCACCATGGAAAGGGGTCACGAGGTTTGAAAAGAAGGGGAAACTGATTCCAAGGTATATTGGACCATTTGAGATTCTGGAGCGTGTTGGAGAGGTCTCTTATCAATTATAACTACCTCCAAATATTTATAATGTCCATTATGTCTTCCATGTGTCTATACTGAGAAAGTATATGTCTAAAACAACACATATACTTGATATTAATGGTGTATAATTGGAACTGACTTGTCTTATAAAGAGGAAATGACCCAAATTCTCGATAGAAGGGAATAAGTGTTGAGGATCATGCCAACATGACTTTAAAAAGTTCTATGGAGAAATCAAAAGTTTGAAGAAGAGACTTGGGAACTTAAGGAAACAATTAAGGATAAATACTCCCATCTTTTTGGAGGTAAGATTCAAATTTTTAGGATGAAATTTCTTAATGGGGGAGAATGTAATGACCATGAAATTCATTATATGATTAATAAAATAATGCTTTTTTTATAATGACTATTTTATTGTATTGAATAATGGGAGTATATAGAAAGACTTTTTCAAAATAATAATAATAATTTTACATGCCAAGTAATAATACCAATTATCATAGCTAAGACTAGTACAAGGATATAAAAATCAAAGAATAGTAACCACAAAATGGTGTAATCCATAGGATCAAACTCTACCAGGAAGATTATAAATTCCATGAAAATTTTCAAAATAAAAAAAAATTTAGGAATATAATATATATTATCAAAGTAATTGTAAAAATATTTTGGAATGAAGTAGTAAATATTGATGTTTGGTGGTAAATATATAGGATGAAATCAGAAATGTGATTGATGGGATATGACTTTTGGTCAATATGACCATTGTTCAATATGAATGTGGAGCGTTTTGATTGTTGGTAATAATATCCCTATTAGGATTAATGTTTATAAAGGTTAATGAAAATTGATAGTTGATGTAGAGAGGATAAACGATAGCCTCAACCTAAAGAGTCATGCTATTTGAATCCCATTTGGTAGAACTTGGGAGGGATGTAGCATCACCAGGGTTTTCCCTTGACCAATCCCAAGAAGAGATTCAAGAAGTGACTATTTAATGAAATCAACTATTAGAGAATTTCATGTTAGTAGAGATCACCAAGAGATCAATTTTAGTTGATCTACCCCATGAAACTACCATCACACAGATCATACACTTATGACATATGCTAGTGTAATAAGGGGTTATGTGTCTATACCTTTGTATCATAAAAGTGTAATTTCCTTTTATAAAAGAAATATTTACTTTTTTAAATGACATTTCATCATTATTTTATTTAATAAAATACACATGAATATAAGATTAATTTGATAAATAGATTTTTGGATACATATAAAACATAATCATATTTTTAAAAAATATATACACTTATAATAAATTCATGTATTCTAAATAAAATTTAGTTGTGTGAAATATTCTCAAAAAATACATTTATTTAAATATAAATGAGAATATAATATTATAATGTCTTAGGAAATTTTTGTAAGTGTCAGAAAGTTGACTATGTCATAAACACTCTTATTTTTCAATAAATAAGGATTTTATTTAAAAGTTAATGTAAGAACTCGGTTTTTGCTGCGAAAGACTTTGGAATATTCTTGATGTTATTCTAGAGCAGCGCCTTCAGACGACATGTGATTCCGAGCTCCGGAGTGGCCGAAATTAAATTTTTAGTGCGTTCACACTGGAAACGCCAAATAAATGTGATAACTCCTAAATGGTAATCCAGACCAGGGATCCGAGTGTACGGATGAGTCCGGAATGGGGTGTTTACCATAGGAACGACATAAAACATGTCGGTGCGGGACGTTTGGACCCCTTGCTCGCTTTCGGAACATTAAATGGATAAATTAATTAATTAATTTATTCGTTTAATGTTGAAATGCAAGTATCTCTTAAATAGTAGCTCGGATTGGAAAACCGAGGGCACCGTTAAGTTCAGAGCGTACCGTTTACCCTAGGAGGGGTGTAAGTTTTGCGGGCGCGGCCCGTCTGTGAAAAATGTCCCCAGGGGCGTTTTCGTAATTTGGCGGCCTCAGGCGCTAAGTTTAATAACTTTTGAATGGGGTATCAGATTAAAATTTCGAGACCCCGTTGTGGTCGGGAGGTGGTTTTTACCCTAGGGGATGCTCAACCTCAACCCCGTCAAGAGTTTCGGGTGCGGGATAAATTGGGGGTTAAATTAATTAAAAATTTAATTAATTTCTTCTTTATTTAATCCCTAACCCCACCCCTCTCCTTCCCCATTTCCCCTCCCCCCCTGGCAGAGGAGATCAACCACAATGGAGAAGCTCCTCCTCTCCTCATCCCCTCTGGCAAGGCAACGACAAG
The DNA here is from genome assembly GCA_963277665.1 of Viscum album. Lineage (NCBI taxonomy): Eukaryota > Viridiplantae > Streptophyta > Magnoliopsida > Santalales > Viscaceae > Viscum > Viscum album. The sequence continues at coordinate 1,755,159,665 of OY728120.1, read as the reverse complement.
GCGGCGGATCCTCCGTGAAGCTCCGGGCGAAGCCCAGTGAGGTATGAGGTTTTTTTTGTTGCGTTTTTATTTCCGAACCTCCCTTTGAGTTCAATTATACGCATCAATTTGCTGTTAAATCTTCGAACAAATCCCATGGCCGTATAGTATAAATTCTTCTCTTTCCGACGCTCATTTCGGGTTTGAAATCCGGGTTCGGATGGTGTCGCGACCATTCGTCGAACTTTGTGGGTTTGGTGTTTTCCGGTGGACCAAGGCGGTCCGGCGAGGGTTCAGGCGAGCCGGCTCAGCGGCGGTCCGCGGCGGCTTCAGCAGGCGTCGGTGCGATGTGGGGTCGAGCAGAGGAGGCTGGGACGGCGGGCCTTCCAGGGCAAGGCGGCTCACGGACGGGGACCGCGGTTGAGCGGAGCTGGCGACAGGCGGCCACAACGTCACGATGGAGCGGAGGCCGGCGGTAGCGGCGTGCGGCGGCGGTCCGCTGGGGCTGTATGCGGCGTCGGCCGAGCGAGAGGGAGAGGCCGACCGGCTGGCCGGCCGGCGTGCGGGCAAAGCGGGGGTCGCGTGACGCGACCCCATGGGAGATAGAGACCCGCCGCTGCGGGTCTTCGCATGGAAAACACCCAATCGGCTAGCGCCGGTCGGCGGTCTTTTTTTTTATAAAAAAAACAAGAAAAAAAAGAAAAAAAAAGAAATGGTTTATAATAATAATAATAATAATATTATTATTATTATTATTATGAAAATGATTTTCGTATCATAAATGGCCTCCGTTTTGCGTGCCGTCTGCGGAGACGCGTTCTTCGAATCGAGGGAAACGTTTTGAGATGGTTTTAGGAATTTTTAATTCCCGAAACAAGGGGCCTCAGAGGCGCGATGCGTCTTTAAGTGGACGAGCGTTTTTCCCCGAGATTTGTTGTTTTGGACGGCGCGGACACATCCGACGTCCGTTTTGAGTGCCGTCAGTTGCGTTGGGACCCTGGCGCCGGGGCGAAGTTTTCCAGGGTGGTTTTGGGAGTTGAAGGCGGAGTTGAGGCATGGGACCCACGACCCGTCTTTTGAGCTGCGTGCAGCTTTTAGCGACTTTTTCCTTGGACATCCGTTCATGGCATGCGAGCAGTCGATGTTGGGTGTTTTTCCGAGGAAATCGCGTTAGCGCAGTCTGCCCGCTGTAATTCCGCATGATGGTATGGGCCCCGCGAGGGCCGTTTGGGCGTCGACGGTGTTTTTCCATCTTTATCACAGGGCGACCATTTTGGACAAGTGAATTGTCCAACTTGTGTGTTTTTTCAAGAGGATCGCAACAGTGTGATCCATTCGTTGTGTTTCGGGACCAGGTTGCGGGTCCCACGAAGCACCGCTCGTGTGCGGTGCGCCGGAATGCACCTTTTTCTCCGGATATCCGTTGCACTCAAGTGAGTAGTCTTTTTATGTTTTTTCCTGAGGGGATCGCAATGGTGCGATGCACCCGACTATTTTCGGGGCCGAGGCTTGGGATCACGGGACGCCGTTTGGGCATGAGGCGGTGTTGGTGAATTTTCCGTCGGATATCCGTTGGAGGCGAGTAAGTAGTCGATCTCGCGTGTTTTTCTGCGAGGATTACAACGGTGCGATCCATTTGGTTGTGTGGAGCCTCTTGCGCGATATTATTAAATATGGAAGCAATAAAGGTGCTCCGGTAGTGGTTTTCCCTACCATGTTTGTAGCGGACCCTTGGTGTGTGATCACGCACTCTTGGGAGAGTGATATATAATGATTCAAGAGATGTGGTTAGCCGTGCTTGGGCCTTTTAGGTGGAGTTTTTACGTCACGCCTTCACGTTGACGCTGGGTGCTGTGTGCACGATAGCCTTTGGGCTGGAGCGAGGTATACTCTGGGTGTATACGAGAACGCTTGGAGGTACATGTGGTTGTTTGTACCTGAGAAAGTTTGTGCGCTCGGTTGGGGTTGACTTGGGGCCACACGTCGTGTAGGCCCCACACGCGTGCTGTGATCTGCTTTACGTACTTGACCTCTCGCGACGTAGAGGGTACCTCTGCGCTCGTTTTTTTGACCAGCAAGGTAGAGTTTCCCCTGGCCTAGTGCTCTTTTTTCTGACCAGCAAGGTTGAGTGGTCTCCCCCTGGTCTTGTTCTCGATGGTTTGGCCAGAAGAGATGGTTTGGTTCCTCTGCTTTCTCAGCTGTGAGGGGTTTCAATACCATACCCCTTTCACCGGACTGCGACACCGTTTACAACTACGGGGGTTCATGCTGTGTGGGTGTTTTCCCACTTTCTGGGATGAGTTGACTCGGTCCGCTTCGACAGTGACTCAGCAGATTGGAGCGTGATCGCCTTTAGAGGCCTGGGGAGTTTCTCTCGATCCTTTGTGATCCCTGGTAGAGTTCTTGTGTATTCAGTGTGACCAACACTTTACGCGGGCGCCGATCCTCTACCCAGGAGGTTGTTACCAGCAGGGCTGAGGTTGTTTCGAGCAGGGCTCGCCAGTGGGTTACCATCCAGCAGGGATGGCCAGTACAACAGTGTTCCCCGAGCAGTACCATCCAGCAGGGATGGCCAGAGCAGTTCCGGTCTTACCTCCAGCTGGGCTGGGAAGTGGTCCCCGATGCCGGGCTTACCTCCAGTGGGGCTGGGCAGTGGTCCCCGATGCCGGGCTTACATCCAGCTGGGCTGGGCAGTGGTCCCCGATGCCGGGCTTACCTCTAGCTGGGCTGGGTAGTGGTCCCCGATGCCGGGTTACCTTCAGCTGGGCTGGGCAGTGGTCCCGTCGCCGACTTTAGCCAGGTCGCCCTCCAGTGGATTACCCTATTACGGGACTGGGCAGTGTGGCACCCGTCTACTTTCCGGGTCTCCCTATAGTGGGAACCCGTCTACTTCTAGGGACCCTCCAGTGGGGCTAGGTAGGGGGTCGCCTGTCGACTTTGAGCAGACCTCTCGACTGCGGGGCAGTGACGAGTTGTGGTTGACGTTCCCCCAGAACTATCAAGTACGAGGAGATTTTTCCTCCACCGAGACGCGTCCTTGTGAGGCGACCTAAAACCGTGCGGGCGAGTCAGTGCCACCCAAAGTGGATAGTGTCGAGGTGTGGTGGTTTAAGCCCTTGACTTGTAGTTTGGGGAAGACGTGCGGGATGCTGAGCATCAATGGTATTACTTTTGGGATTGTTGGCTACTTGTTTTCTTGGGCTGAGCTACGGGATGGAGATCCCCTTACGACATTGTTCGGGCTTCTTTTTTGAGCATAAGGATATGTATATACCTTGTTCCAGTACCCACTTCTTGGGTCTGGTTACTCTTCTTCCAGGAGAGGTGAAGACCTGTGGGGTATGCCACGTGCTTTCCGTGTCTAGCTTCTCATGGTTGGACGAGTCTACTCTCCTGCTATAGGTAGCGAAGAATCGACGGGAAGTTCGTCTTCTCATTGTTTCTAGCTCCTTGTGTCTAGATGAGTCTACCTTCTTTCCTCTTATTGGGTCGAGTTAGACTCTTTACTGTACTCCTTACTGCACTCTCGGTTGTACTCCTTTACTTTTCCCTGTTCTCTCTACTGCTCACCCTTCGGTACCTCCTTTGTTGATCCCTCGAGCCTTCGAGGTATCCTATTGAGTATTTTTATACTCACCCCTGCTTGGGCTTTGCCCGCACTTGGTGTTCCCTTGCAGACGACAGACAGGTTGGTCGTGACGTCAGAGGAGCTTAGGAGCTTGGGAACTTGGACCGCGTGTGGTGGTCGAAGTCGGGTTCTAGGTGGGGGACCCTACCAGCTATTTACTTTTGTTTACCTGTTTCCGGGTTGTGGCACTTTTCTGATTGGGCACGTGTTTTTCCCCTTTACTTTTCAGTGTACCTTCAGCTTTCTTTGTACTTGCAGTGGTCGATGCACTTTGTGGTTTATATATAGTAGTTTCCCTTTTTCTTTACTTGTCTTTTACTTTACTCTGCACTTTGCATTGAGTATGCTGCATGTGTGTGTACATGTACTTAGGCAAAGGCCTCCCCGAGTTGTTGTGCCTTCGGCGCTAGTCGCCAGCCCCTGACCTATAGAGGCGAGCTTGGGGTAGTTGCGGCTCGAGCCTGGGTAGGGTCGGGTCATGACAGTTAAAATTCTAAAATTTATAGAATTATTTTTATAAAATAAAATTTATATTTGAAATGAGAATGTCGAAATTAGGTTAAGGTAAATTTTTGAGAATATTCTAAAATACTTTATTTTTCAGTGAATAGTAAAAATATAGTTTTGTATTTTCATTATATTTTTTGACTTCATATAAATGTAATAATGATGTAATAATTAATTAAACATTATCCAAGACAAAAAATATTTTATTTTATTAATATTATATATTTTAATGGATTTAGATAACTTTTCAAACTTATAAATGACCTTTCAAAGTCTAAAAATGAAAATTATGATATGAAAAAAGATATTGTGTGGAAAATTTACCTTTTTATGTCAAAAGTAATATTAAAAAATGGATTTTAGTTATAAGGTATGAAAATATTATAAATCATGACTCAAATTTATAAAACTATCAGTAAAAACCATGGGTAGTCCAATGGTTTTTCATTTTTCAAAACCTAGAATTTCAAGATCTATATTTAGAAATTATTAAACAATTCCTCCTATTTTAATATAAATATCCACTAATCCCACCATTCCTCTCCACTAAAGATCCTTTATCAAAAAATTTATTGTCATTTTACCTCCCAAAGAGTCCCTCCAAGGTGTCCTTAAGTTCTTAAGGTTCCATCCTCAAGTTCTTAAAAGCAACTCTTCTTTGTAAGGGAATTCTCCACTTCCTTGTTTTCCATTTAAGTACCTATTTGGTTGTATGTTTTCTAAATGTTTAATTATTTTCTTTCAATCCCATTTTTTATTATCCCATTATTTCTAAAATAGTGTTTAATCAATGGGAGACCTTTGTTCTTTCCTATTATTCCCTTTCCTTAATCCATGTTGTATATCATCCTGCTATTGAATTCATTTCTTGAATTTCTCTCTTTCACATGAAATATTCATATGTTGTGAATATCCAAACCACTTCCTTATCCATGGGTACTCACTTAGATGAAAACTGTAACACCCCAAGAGTTTTGTAACATACCAGGTGAATAAAGAGTAATATATTTTCATTTGTGAATTAAATATTAATTTTACTTTAAAGAGGATGCTATGTTCGATGGCGTACCCAATACGTAATAATGGGTTTCTTTGAAATCTTTTGTTACACATAATACTGAGTCATACTGAAAAATAATAATATAATATTATTTTAAATCGTAGTTAACGCCTAGCCATTGTAATGGCGGGAATGAATGGAACTAAATACAATATGATTATACATGTTTGTTAAATGTTTCTACATTTATCCAATAAAAATTTAGAGGTTTAAAATAAGAAAGAATCTGATTTTAAGCACAAACACTCTTATATTCATTAAAATGTTGATTTATCGCCTTTTAATGGCGAACCCTCTCTAAATCTAGTTTTTTTCACTTTTATATGTTCTATTTGAAAAAAATAAAATTCTTATTTAGAATCAAGACATCAAAATTTTATTTGGGTAATTTTGTGGTATTTTTATGATAAAATTCATTTTTTAATGAATAGTGAAAAATACTCTATTTTAATTCAAAACTACCTTTTAATATAATCTATTTATATGTTTATATTATCTTTTTAATTGGTTTTAAAGTATAATTAGATTATATTTTTACCATTTAAATGAATGTTGGTTATTGGAAGTAATTTTACTTTGAAATTGGACATAAATAAGTGTTAATCTTTTGATAGTTATTGTTTCTAAAAAACACGCTATTTGTTTTGAAAACGGGATTTAAATTTAAATTAATTAATCCAACTTATATGTTTTTAATTTGGTAAAATAGACATAATTTTTTAATTCGTAATATCAAATATAGCTTAGGCAGAATTTTTGGTATTTTTCTGAAAACATTCAATTTTTGATTAATAGTGAAAAACACTACATTATTGTTTAAAACCGAGTTTTTATTTAAATAATTATTTATTTTATTTCAATTAATTTTATGTAAAAATAGATACATAATACCTATATATGTTAAATTTAATTCATTGGAGTCATTTTATAATAAGTTTAGATATATAAAAATTTTATTGAACTTTTACCGTCTTTTACCCACCTCCTTGGAGCATTTGCAAATTTGCATGAAACATAAATTTTCTGCTTCTGTGAATTGAATTTCAAAAATATAAGAGAAATAGTTCATATTTTTAAGTAAAACTTGGTTCAATAAGATGAAAATAATTTTTGGTGAATAATAACTTTTGACTTTTATTTACCGTGGTTAAAGGTAAATATGATAATTCAAGGTAATAATAATATTATAATAATATAAAATTAACTTATCACTTGTAATAACATTATTTTATGAGTCATGGATGACCATGGGAATCCTTGGGTCGATTTTGGGACCCCATGGTGCCACTTCAGAGTGATAATGACACTTTATATTAATTAATTTAAAGTAAAGAAAAAAATGACAGAAACACATATCATTTAGTAAACAAAATTTTACAAGGGGTTATATAAGTTATATTTTCTACTATAAGTATTAATTTTAAATATAAAAATATTTACTACATCATGGTATTTTTTTATAATTTTTAGACATCAAATAAATAACATTATTTATGACACAATAATGATGCAGTAATTACCTTATTAATGAAAAATTAAAATAATTGATATTATAAATATCCCAATAAATTTATTTTGAGACTTTTGATGAATTAGACTAATTTTATAGGTTACTATGACATGTTCGGGTGGATTAGATGAGTTTTTTTCGAAGTAATAATGCTTTTATGACTTTAACAAAAACAAAATACCAATTAGTGTCAAAATTGACATAAAAGAGTTTTTAAAAGAAATATTATATTATTAATTAATATAATATTCATAAAAATATAAGGTTAGGTAAAATTACTTAGATAAGGTTATATATATTAATAATGAACCACTTGGGGTTCTCTTGTCTTTTTATAGTAAGTTTATTAACCATATAATATAAAAATACAAAGAGATGTGGTAAATGTCAAACTATTTAACTAAGAGTTAAATATAAAAGATAAGTTTAATATGATGACCTAACCCTATATAAAACCTATTGGTTGAGTGGATTTAGACCCATACCCACATTATATTTGAAATAAATCATTTTGGAGCCATTATAAACTGAAAATGATTTTATTATAAAATAATATTTCAATCATTCCCTAAGGTGCCCCTAACCTCTCTTATAAAAGGGCACTTCCCCTTCTCTAAAATTAACTTCTCCAAATCCATTTGGAACATCTAAAATCTTAAAAATTAATCACTAAAGTTACCTCCATTCCACCTAGATGCCTTACCTTAGGCAGAAGACACTTCAAGAAATCCTTTTGGATCAAACCAAAGAGAGTTACCCAATTTTAAGGTAACATCTTCCCTAAAGTTCTCTTCTTTTATTTTACTTATCCACCCTAATAAAATTATTTTATTAATTTATTTTATAAAAAAATCAGTATACTCAATATACTAGGTTGTTTTTATGAGAATTATTCTAGCTAAACTTACACACACCTCCATCTAATGGGAAAATAACATATTGTTTCTGTGGACGACAAACTACAGCCTCACGAAACGATGATTGTTCAATTATCTCCTACCACATCTTATGGTGACCATTAATATGACAATGTATTTATATGTGATATATATTATATTTATATTGTTTATATTCTTATTTATTTTTCCTTTATAGCATACCTTTTTGGTTTCCATAATGGGTAAATGCGATAATTTCATTTGAGGAAGTGCGGACTACCACCCCCTCAAAATGATATGACTCGTTTATTACATACGTGGAATGTATAAAGGATGGAGTTACTAAAATTATATATGATATTATACTTGAATTATAATATACCTATACATCATTAAGTATTCATTCTATTAAAATACGAACAAGAAATGATAGTAGAGTTCATGCGTACGTACGGCTTAACGTCTCCATAAACGGTGCATTTCATTTCCTATCTCCAAATGTTATGTACTATTATAAATAAATATATATACTAGATATATATGATATATATGATATATAAACCATGAATATCATTCTGGATATAATGTACTTTGGACCACACAGACATCATGTAATTATAAAGAGTTTACTTTTGACTCAAGTACCAAATATCAACAAAACGACCTTTATTAACTTAAATGAGTACGTAATGTTTATAACGTGCTAATAAGTGATATAAAAGAAATAATAAATTTGAAAAAGGTTCTGAAGAAAGTATAAATTAACTTTAATTTGTTATTCAGGATATTAAAGAATGAACGAGTCAATTCAGATACAAGGTAAAGGTTAATCTCACAATCTCTTTATTATCCGAGATTGTTTTTATGTAAGTATCTACTGGGACATATTTATTATCCATGTCCATGTTTCATAAAATAGTTTTCAAAAGGAATATTTTTAATTTACTTTTACTAAAACATAATTTTAAAATGTTTTAAAGATTTATTCTTCTAAACCTTTCTTATTAATGTCGATGCTTTCAAAATGGTTTTAAGGATTTATTTGTATGGACATGAATGTTTTAAAATGTTAATTTCTTTCAAAAGTTTCAAAGTGGTATGATACAATTTTATTAAAAAATATCTTTTAAATGAATTACTTTATAAATTATGTGTCTTTTAAATGATTTCATGAAAAAGGGATATTTCTCTCAATGATTTTAACTGTTCATTTTCAACTATGTCAACATCCTTTACGAGATATTATTCTTGATCGAGGTTGATTTATTATGATACAAATCTTACATATTTTATTGAAGGTTTTGTGATATTTTTTAATGTGTATGTGTTATTTTTATACCATTCATGGTTTATGGATAAAGTATTGACATTTTGTATGCTATTTTTAATACGAATGTTTATGTTATGTTTAAACCTTTTCATATGAGGAATGCATTGGACATAGTAAGTGATGGGTGGAGCCTTCTATAGATCCTCAACGCATCGGTAGGTCTCATGAGACAAATTAGTGTCTTGGCACAAGTCCTTGACAAAATATTATTTTTAGTCTTGGTACAAGGCCTTGACTATGTGGTTATGAAGTCTGGCGTTATGCATTTCATCATTATGAAATTGACTATGGATATTCCATGTGATCATTTGACTAGTAGAATATCCATGTGAATAAGTAAATGAAATTATTTGATTTACATTTTCCATATTATGGTGAAGTTTAAGTTTAAAAGGATTTTTTTTAGTTTTATACATTTCCTTAAATGTTTATGCTGATTTGTGAAAGTTTTTTCTATATTGTTATCCTTAATGAGTGTTTGAGCTCAACCCTTTCTTATGTTTTATTTTCCCAGGATTCCAAGAAGTGTATTATGAATGATAAGTAAGGTTATGCTAGGGGATTAATGACGTTATCAAAGGATCATTTATGTTATGTTTTATTTTATAATGTGTAATGTAACGTTCATGTATGTAATCTATTTTCCAAGACTGCTAAACTGACTGGTCTTTCCGGACTTGATTCCTTATAATCATGCTAATGTATTAAAATAATGCACCGACTCTGGGCTTCTGGGTCTAGGGTGTTAGAGTTGGTATCAGAGGATGTTTAACAACAACCTTGGAAATATATTTAGATAAACTCTAATTAGATAACATTACCCTAAGATAGACTTTGAGGATTAATATAGAAGAACTTTCTAGAATTATGGTAATGTAGAGATTTTGGGTATTTTCCAAGAAATACATCCCTATCTGGATACGAGAAGGTAAATGCGGCTCTGACACATATGTAACTAGGAGTGAAAACTCCAACAAGGAGTTTCGGGCTTGACTCGAGGTATCCTGGTACATGACAACGGGCCTTTATGCACTCTTGGTTATGACATTCCCGGTCGATTTTCTTAGGATAATTCACATTTTATTTACAAACCACTATGAAGGATTTATGAGTATATACCTACTCAAAGAAAATATTTTTATGATTATGGATTATATCCATAAACATTTAAATTTATATTAAGTATGTTATAAGTTTGGAATTATGTATTGCGATTCATAAACTAATTTAGTGTATTCCATTGTTTAGAAATGGGTCCTAGTAGAAGGAATGAGAACTCAATAATACGCATGATAAAAATAGTAAGAAGGATCATATCTTTCATAGTATTAAGTCATCATTTAGAAGGAAAATATTCTCCCATGTTTTCTCATCATATGAAGAAATAATATCATGTGTTAATAAGATAAGTAAAGAATTTTTTGAGTCCTATGGCTTTGAAGGAATTCTATAAGAAAAGGATTGTCGAGAGAAGATAAAGGAAAGAAGGGAAAGAAGGATTTTTTCATATGTGATAACTGTGGAAAGAATCACCTTGGTAAATTATTATAGGTAATTAGATTTTGTTATAAGTGTGGAGAAAAAGGATACTAAGTACGTGATTGCAAGGGTAAGAAAAAGGTTTCAAATGTACAATGCTTAATCTGCAAGGAGTTGAGACACTACATGAATCAATTTCCAAATCATCCAAGTATGTCCCGAATGATGCTATTGGATAATAATCAAGTTATTATACTACCACAAATTAAGAGTAATGACTAGTGTTCTGATATTTTTATTAAAGAATTATTTCATTTGAGTGTTGTATCAATGATGTACCAGTTATATGAATTATGGAAATGAATAGGGATTGTACTGCAGTACTAATTCATTAAGGATTTAAGATTATATGGTTCTAATACCGAGGTAGTGATTTTGGAATAAAATATAATTTATTTGGATTTTATATTCTTGACTACCTTGAAACTAATTAGTTTTTTGTTTATTCCATTATTATTCAAGTTTAAAACATTTTTGGATATAAGGAGTATATCTAGTATTCTATAAGGAATAAGGGAGAATGATAGTAATAAATAAGGTTTTATGGTAATTCAGGGTGTTACCATATTTTAACAGAATACATGATGAAGGTATTCACATGTTATTACGTAAAAAAAAGATCTTCATTGTGTTTACCTTCTTTATAAATTTTGGACTGTGAGTTTGGACAGAAGTATTTTAGATAAGACTAATGGTTGGGATGTATTAAGTTTGACATTGGATACTATTGTTAAGGTTAAATAATCTCTTAAGATTATTTTTGTATTGTTATAAAAAGGACAACTCGGAGGTTGGGAGACAACCTGTTGCATCTGTAAAGGCCATGAGACTTGAACCTGCAACCGAAGGTCGACAAGGGTGAATCACCTACCACTAGCCTACATGATGTCCTGGTTTTTATAGTGTAGTTTTTTAAATAGTCTAACAAATTAATTATAAATTCATTATTTTTGGAACCCTATACGATTAAGATAAATATAATTTTTTTTAATTCTATTATATTTTGGAGTGAAATTTGAGTTTGTGGTAGGAATTATTTGAAGGATGAAACTCTAATTGTCAAGTATACATATATATATATTTCCTCTTATTCTATGAATAAATTAATTCTTAATCTTTAAGGAAGGGATCTTAAAAACAAAAAATGTGTTATCATAATACCTTATGTTTTGTTGAATTGATGATATTTTAAATCATCTTAGATTGATGGATTTGAGGCCCTCATTTTTACACTTGTTTGTGACTGATGACCTCAATCACTCCTTATAAATATTTACGTTTTCCCTCCAATTATGTGTCTATAATTTCCACCAATGTTCTTCTATTCGAAACCCTAATTTGGTGGAGACTTTTTCATTTCCCTTTCCCTCTTATTAAGACTAAATTTTGTTAACCCTATTTTGGATGTGGGTTTTCCGCAAAGGTATTTTCTATTTTAAACATTATATTTTCAAAGAAAAATTTCAAATTGCGAGGATGAAATTTATTAAAGGAGGGGAGAATGTAACACCCCAATATTTCTGTAACATCATAGGTAAATAAAGAGTAATACATTTTCATTTGTGAATTAAATATTAATTTTATTTTAAAGGGGATGCTATGTTCGATGGCATACCTGATACGCAATAACAGGTTTCTTTGAAATCTTATGTTATACATAATGCTAAGTCATACCAAAAAATAATAATATAATATCATTCTAAATGGTATTTAACGCCTAGCCATTGTAATGGAGGGAATGAACGAAACTAACTAAATTATGATTATACATGTTTGTTAAATGTTTCTACATTTATCTAATAAAAATTTAGAGTTTTAAAATAAGAAAGAATCTGATTTTAAGCATAAATACTCTAATATTCATTAAAAGGTTGATTTATTGCCTTTTAATGGAGAACCCTCTCTAAATATAGTTTTTTTCACTTTTATATATTCTATTTTACAAAATAAAATTCTTCTTTAGAATCAAGACATCAAAATTTTATTTGGGTAAATTTTTGGTATTTTTCTGATAAAATTTAGTTTTAATGAATAGTGAAAAATACTGTATTTTAATTCAAAACTGCCTTTTAATATAATATATTTATATGGATAGATTATTATTTTAATTGGGTTTAAAGTATAATTTGTTTTTACCATTTAAATCAATGTTGTTCATTGTAAGTAATTTCACTTTGAAATTGGACATAAAAAAGTGTCGATCTTTTGATAGTTATTGTTTCTTAAAAACACACTATTTGTTTTGACAACGAGAATTAAATTTAAATTAATTAATCAAAATTATATGATTTTAATTTGGTAAAATATACATCATTTTTTAATTTGTAATATCAAATATATCTTAGACTGAATTTTTGATATTTTTCTGAAAACTTTCAATTTTTGATGAATAGTGAAAACACTACGTTATTGGTTAAAACCGAATTTTTATTTAAAAAATTATTTATTTTATTTAAATTTATTTTTGGTCAAAATAGGTACATAATACCTATATATATTCAATTTAATTCATTGGAATCATTTTATAATAAGTTTAGATATATAAAAATTTTAATGAACTTTTACCATCTTTTACCCACCTCATATGAGCATTTGAAAATTTGTATAAAACTTAATTTTACCACTTTTATGAATTTAATTTCAAATATAAGAGAGAAAAGGCTCATATCGATAAGTAAAATGTGGTTCAATAAGATGAAAATATTTTTTTTGTGAATAGTAACTTTTGACTTTTATTTACCGTGGTTAAAGGTAAATAGAATAATTCAAGGTAATAATAATATTATAATAATATAAAATCCCCTTAAAAATTTTCCTAAACTTATTGTACGAGTAATGTAAGACCCTAGGAATCCTTGGGTCAATTTTGGGACCCCATGGTGCCACTTGAGGGAAATAATGACACTTTATATTAATTAATTTAAAGTAAAGACAAAAATGACATAAACACATATCATTTAGTACAAAACATTTTACATGGGGTTATATAAGTTATATTTTCGACTATAAATATTTCTTTGAAAGATAAAAATATTTCCTACATCATGGTGTTTTTTTTATAATTTTTAGACATCAAATAAATAACATTATTTATGACACAATAATGATGTAGTAATTGCATTATTAATGAAAAATTAAAATAATTGATATTATAAATATCCCAATAAATTTATTCTGAGACTTTTTATGAATTAAACTAATTTTCTATGTTAATATGACATTTTAGGGTGGATTAAATGAGTTTTTTTGAAGTAATAATGCTTTTATGACTTTAACAAAAACAAAATACCAATTAGTGTCAAAATTTACATAAAAGAGTTTTTAAAACAAATATTATATTATTAATTAATATAATATTTCTAAAAAACTAAGGTTCAGAAAAATGACTTATATAAGGTTATATATATTAATAATTAACCACTAGGGGTTATCTTGGATTTTTATAGTATGTTTATTAACCATATAATATAAAAATACAAAGAGACATGGTAAATGTTAAACTATTTAACTAAGAGTTAAATCTAAAATATAAGGTTAATATGATTACCTAAACCTGTATAAAACCTATTGGTTGAGTGGATTTAGACCCATACCCACCTTATCCTCGAAATAAATCATTTTGTAGGCATTAGAAACCGAAAATTATTTTATTATAAAATAATATTTCAATCTTTCTCTAAGGTGCCCCTAACCTCTCTTATAAAAGGACACTTCCCATTCTCTCATATTCATTCCTCCAAATCCATTTGGCTCATCCAAAATCTACCCAAAAAATCTATCAGTATCCCTTACTTCCACCTAAAAGCATTACCTTAGGAAGAATTCACTTAAATAAATCCTTTTGGATCAAACCAAAGGGAGTTACCTATTTTTAAGGTAACGTATTCCCTAAAGTTCCCTTCTTTTATTTTACTTCTCCAACCCCCCTATAATATTTTTATTTCTTTATTTTATAAAAACAATAATATCCTAAATATACCAGGTTTTTGTTATGATAAGGATTCGAGCTACAATTACACACACCTCCATCTAATGGGAAAAGAACATACTGTTTCTGTGGACAACAAACTACTGCCTCACGAAATGATGATTGTTCAATTATCTCCTACCACCTCTTATGGTGGACATTAATATGGAACTATATTAATATTTGATATATATTATATTTATATTATTTCTATTCTTCTGTATTTTTCAATTATAAAATACCTTTATAGTTTCCATAATGGGTAAATGAGATAATTTCATTTGAGGAAGTGCGGACTACCGCCCCTTAAAAATGATATGACTCGTTTATGCCATACATGGAATATATAAAGGATGGAGTTACTAAAATTATATATCATACTATACTGTAATTATAATATACCTATTTATCATTAAGTATTCATTCAATTAAAATATGAACAAGAAATGAAAGTAGCGTTCATGCGTATGTACGACTTACCGTCTCCATGAACGGTGCATTTCATTTCTTATCTCCAAATGTTATGTACTATTATAAATACACATATATACTGGATCTATAAGATATATATGATATATACACCATGAATATCATTCTGGAGATAAAGTACTTTAGACCACATGGACATCATGTAATTATAAAGAGTTTACTTTTGACTCAAGTAACAAATATCAACAAAATGACCATTATTAACTTAAATGAGTAAGTAATTTTTATAAAGTTATAATAAGTGATATAAAATAAATAATAAATTTTAAAAAGGTTCTAAAGCAAGTAGAAATTAACTTTAATTTTTTATTCAGGAGATTAAAGGAAGAACGAGTCATGTCAGATACAAGGTAAGGGTTAATATCAGAATCTATTTATTATCTGAGATTGTTTTTAAGTAAGTATATACTGGGACATCTTTATTATCCATGTCCATGTTTCATAAAATAATTTTCCAAGGGAATATTTTTAAGGGACTTTTACTAAAATATCATTTCAAAATGTTTTAAATATTTATTCTTCTAAACCTTTCTTATTAATGTCGATGTTTTCAAAATGGTTTTAAGGATTTATTTGTATGAAAATGAATGTTTTAAAATGTTAATTACTTTCAAAATTTTCAAATTGGTATGGGAAACTTTTATTCATAACTGTATTTTAAATTACTTCCTTTATAAATTATGTGACTTTTAAATGATTTCACAAAAAAGGGATATTTCTCTCAAAGATTTTTACTGTTCATTTTCAACTATGTCAACATCCTTTACGGGATATTATTCTTGATCAAGGTTGATTTATTATGATAAAAATATTCCATACTGTATTGAAGGTTTTGTGATATGTTTGACTATGGATGTGTTATTTTTATACCATTCATGGTTTATGGATAAATTATTGACATTTTGTATGCTAGTTTTAATACGAATGTTTATGTTATGTTTAAACCTTTTCATATGAAGAATGAATTGGACTTAGTAAGTGACGGGTAGAGCTAGCTATAAATCCTCTATGCATCGGTAGGTCTCATGAGACAAACTAGTGTCTTGGCACAAGGCCTTAACAAAATCGTATTTGTAGTCTTGGTACAAGGCCTTGACTATGTGGTTATGAAGTCTGACATTATGCATTTAATCATTATGAAATTGACTATGGATATTTCATGTGATTATTAAACTAGTAGAATATCCATGTGAATAATTAAATGGAATTATTTGATTTATATTTCTCTTATTATGCTGAAGTTTAAGTTTAAAAGGATTTTGTTTTAGTTTTATACATTGCCTTAAATGTTTATGCTGATTTGTGAAAGTTTTCGCTTTATTATTATCCTTATTGAGAGTTTGAGATCACCCCTTTCTTATGTTTTATTTTCCTAGGATTCTAAGAAGTGTATTATGATTGATAAGAAGGTTTATGCTAGGGGATTAATATAGTTCTCAAAGGATCATTTATGTTGTGTTTTATTTTCTAATGTGTAATGTAACGTTCATGTATGTAATATATTTTCCAAGACTGCTAAACTGATCGGTATTTCGGGACTTTATTCCTTGTAATCATGACAATGTATATAAATAATTCACTGACTCTGGGCTTCTGGGGTCGGGTCATTACAAAAACATAATTTATTAATTGGTATATTTAAATTTTCAAAACCATATTTCCTTTTCATGGGATAAAATGATGTAATGTTCAATTCTTTAATCACTTATACACTCAATGATTTTATATGAATCCTGTTCTTTATTTTCCAAAGGTTATTGATGAAATAATTTATTATGATATTTGTGGTACACATTAATTAATACATATGAAGGGTTTTACCCAATAGAACTCCAATGAATTATGAAAATATTTAACTTCTATATATGACATGTTTTAGGATATGTTGGTGAATAAATTTAGTAATTATGTTTTATTACACCTTGTTGGTAATACTTGGTGAATGATTATGAATGTATCATTTTTATGCAACATCCACATTTCCATGTTACGTATCATCTACATATGATTATTCTTTCATGTTTTATCCATGATGATCATTCATGTTCCATTTAATTTGTTTAACCCTTACTAGTATTTATTCTCACACCTTTATTTTAATGTATGTCCCTAGGATATAAGATGCAATAAAATTAAACTAGGAAGAATCTATGAAGAATCCTTTCAAGTGGATTGGAAGAAGGTTTTATGTTTTTCATATATTATGTTTTTAATTTACAATACACTAAACCTCAAAATATCCTATGTTTTATTAAATTTTATACCATTTAATGAAAGTTTAATGTATTAAAAGGCTAGATTAAATTTTTGTAATGAAATTTTATCCTATGTTTTATTATAAACTTTATATTATTTTAAGTAAAGGATAATTACAAAAATATCACTCTATTGCTTTTTGTTTCTCTTATATGGTGTCATTAGGATAAAAATATGTTATGAATTAATATAAATAATTATTTTGAGCATAAAAGTTATTTTTATGATTTTATTTTTATTTTAAATTTTAGTGATGATATATTGACCTTAAACTTATACACAATGTTGACACAATGCTTGTGCATGTAGAAAAATCAATTAAATTGATTAATTTTTGGATAAATTATGTTTTCCCATGATTTTTTTGGATAATTATAATGTAAAGTGATGGTTAAAGAGTTTATATTCTAATTCCATTGTTATATTGATGCCTTTAAATTCAAATTTAGTGAATAGTCCAAAAAATGACATTAATGACATTTTATATTAAATAATATTTTATTAAATAATGTAAAAATCAAAAAAATATTGAAATAGGAACAATGTAATGATAAATAGTAAAAAATATCATCCATGTAACATTTTTGTGTTACTTTATACCATAGAAGTAAATTTATAACCCTTAATGTTTGAGGAAGTTGTTACCGTGACTAAAGTTTAAAAGGGTTAACGAGGGGCTTAAACAAAAAATAATTTTTAAAATTCCACTTAAACCTATAATTTTTTTATTTTATATAAGTATTTTTATATTAAACTATCCTATATTTAAAATAATGTCCATTTTGGGCCACTTAACATGAATATTATATTTATTATATTTTAAAGTTCTTAAAAATTACAAGTGTTCCCTATCCCCCTCTTATAAAATGACACCACATCTCCTCACTTTGTCACACAATTTAAGATATTTTATTCAGAAAATACCTACCAAAATACCTTACTAACTTCCCTCCCCAAATTTTATAATCCCAAGTCTCACTAGAAGACCAACCTTTAAAGGATTAAGGTGTAAGCCCAGGGAGGTTTTCTAAAGTATAGGTATAACTCTTTACTGAGTGTTTCCATGTTAATTTCTTCTTAAAAATCCTATAAATATTCTATAAGAATGTTTATATAATAATTTTTTTATCTTAAATATATTTAAATTTTATTATGTTATGAAAAAACCCTTTTTCATCTCCTTTCCATCCCAAATGGAAATGAAAGCATTGCTCATATGTACGCACGAACTACCATCTCTACAAAGTGATGTATTTAATTTTCCATAACCACTATTAATGGATAGTTATTATGAAATATTTAATGTTTATATATGATATTTATTAAATATTTATATTTTTTTAATTATAATATTTTATCTACCTTCTTACCAACTCATCCATTGGAAAACAATAATGTTGTTCATGCGTACGTGTGGGTTACCCCCTCCATGAAGCGATGTGACTTGTTTTTCATTTATTATTTACATGGAAGATAATAAGGATATATTTAATGAATATGTATGATATATATGATATAATTATGATTATTTAAAGGTGAATTATTACTTACCTTTTTTTTCTTCTGACCATTTAAAATTGGAAAACATCACTTGTGCATACGAAAAGACTACCGTCTCCATGAAGTGATGTAATTAATTTTTCATCACCAAATTATATGGATGATTTTAAAAGTTTATATAATGAATAAATATTATTTTTATGAAATAATTATGATTTTTTAGATGATGAAACCACAACCTAGGTTCAAGGATCATAACTATCAAACCGAAACATGTATGGAAAACATACAAGTTTTCACAGAATAATGATTTAAATAAAGAATTGTTCATCAAAGGATAATTGTAAACTATAAGGGAATAATATAAAATAATATATATATGAGTATTTTTATAGAATGTATTTATAATAAATATATATTTATTATACTGGAGTTTTGAATACATAAAAAGCAATATTGGATTTGAGGTAAGGGTTTCTCATCTCACTTTTATTTCTATGTGTCATATGCCATATTCACCACTTTTTTCTTTGGTGTGGTGTATAAAATTCCCATGAATGTATTTTATGGTACTTATAATGAAAATTTTATAGATTTAAAAAACCATATAAGGCTCTCCCTTTCATGAGGTTTTGATTTTGAGATTACCAAAGCAGAATGTGTTTATGTTATAATTTTATTACTTTTCAGGACTACCTATGATAAATTTCCATTAAGGGAAATAATATGGTAATTATAAATTAAATACAACACATTTTATTATAATATATTCATTCCTAAAATTTTTATGTATTTTTACCATTTTCCTCCCTTTGGTAGTTAAAAAGATCAAGATTTTTTTAAAGAAAAATGGATTCTATTTCCTATTTGGTTGATGAACTTTTTCTTCCATGTCCATGTTCTCTAATTTTTTAAATTTTTTAAATTTATATGATGAAATTATTATTTGAATTATTTTTCAACCATATTTTAATTTCCTTTCTCAATTTTTTAAAAAGAATTTTTATAATGTTTTTTGAAGAGGTTATTTATGACATTTTACAAAAAATGTGAACTGAATATTTCTTTTGATGTTTACTGCATGAATAACTTTTCTCGCCATCATGAATACTCTTTAATTTGAAGCTAAATTTGAAATTTTACATGGTTATTTTTGAAGAAAATATTTTTCTCCATATTCTTGTAATTTATGTTTTTTAAAAAAAGTTTCAAAATTAAAAGGGATGTTTTATCTTTATTTTTAAAGTGTATTTAAAATTATTTTATAAAAGAGATTTTCATCCATTTCACCATCCTTTAAGAATTTTCATGTTTCAATGGGGATATTCTTTTATGATACCATCTATTTTTTGGATGAATTATGATGATGATGATCTTAGGATGATTTCATAAAATTCATTCCTTTTCCATGGACTAATTAAGCTATGTCAAGATAATGAATGATATTATGATATCATCCAATTAATTTCCCTGGACTATGGTATCCCACCTTTTTAATACATAAAACTTTCATTACACTATATAACATATAATAAAATACACGATCTTTTGAGATTTATTTTCTTAGAAATTAGGAACATAATACATGAAAAAATTAAACTTTTTTCTAATCCAATTAAAAGTATTCTTCATAGATTCGTCTCAGGTTAATTTAAATGCATCTTATATCCTAGGGACATACATTATAATAAATGGGCGATAATAAAGCCTAGTAAGGGAATAAAAAAGGAAATATTTATCATATGATAATATGGTATAATAATAGGGATTTATTATAAAAACATTAGGAATATAATAATATAATTATCATGAAGGATAACATGGAAATGATGCTACTACATAAAAATGAGACATTCATAAGCATATCACCATGGTTTATAACTAATGTAATGCCATAGAATTCACCTTCTTAAATAAAAGCCTTGATTTTACTCTTTATTGATGTTAATACATGCATGGGAATGTTTTGTGGGATCGTAAAGTTATTAGGAAGTATTTAATGTGTTTTTTCATGTTTACTAAAAAAACAAGGGTCACTACATTACATCACATAATACCATAGTGTAGGGGAGAAGATGCACCATAGTGAGTACTGTAGGGATGAGACCATTTCTCAGTAATATATACTAAAATGTGGAGGTTTTATACCTTAGGGACTATGTTATAGCCTTCACTATGGGGGTTGGATCCGATGGAGTCGACACTATAACACCTCAAAACACACCATAGGTATGTTTTCACATCATTTAAAAATGGTTATCCCACTGCCTGGTCTTTAGGGTTTAAGAATCTTAAATGGGATGTTATATTTTTAATTCAGGGATCTATTATAAATTAAAGAGGATCCTCCACTGGACTCATAATGAACCTTAAACCAATGTGGAAAGAACACTTGAGACCCACTACAAATACCTATCCTTACATCATTCAACTAAATTCCAAGAGCTTCAAAGGGTTGTAGAATCTGTTCGACAATCATGGTCCTCCCTTTATTATATAGTATCACTTTACAACTTGGTTATATGATGAATTTATAGATTTAGTGATCACTACCAGAGGAACCGTTCCATAGCTACAACCATGGAAATTTCCATCGACATCGTATCTCCTCCCTTGCACCCGTGGTGTTTCACAGACAAAGATTCCACACTGAAAACCATTATCGTATGTCATGGTGAGAACCTTTTCACCATGGTATTATTCACTCCCATACACCACTATGCTATAGTGGGTCTACTTATGTCATGGTGGTTGGTCCTTGCACACCTCTATGTCATAGCCCCTGACATTCACCATGGAGACCCTTGTTTTTCCAAAATCTATTATTCTCCCTTCTTAGATCTTTCTTGTGGGTTCCTTTTTACAAATATTGTCCCCAAGTGAGAATTGGTTATACGAATTTTTAAATTATTCCTTGAATCCTTACTATAGAACCCATAACATGTGGTTTGGGACATATTTTAGGAGTTTTTATGTAAGATCATGCTCTAGTTGGTGTAAATACATTGTTCGAGGGACGGTGACTTTAACGAACCAAGACATTGAAATTGAAACCTTGAGGCAGGAGGTTACTTAACATGATAATGATATTTTTATAATTATTTACATGATATTATTATGTGTGTTGATGTACTTTAGACCATATTGAGTTTATCACATGTGTTTATATTTGGATTCCTCTCACACCCATGATATGTTATGTGGGCCTTGATGTGATACCACTATTTTATTGTGAGATTATTGGTATATACTATGTTATTGTATTATACTTGGTGGTAAAGTGATAAGTTTACCTATTGTGGATTGGTATCCCTATAGGGGGAGTGTGTTCATATAATACATGTTAATTGATGATGAAACCACTATAGATGATATGGAATGATGGCCGAGTGTGGCCTGACCTGGGGGTACAATGTTCATGAGTGATCAGACCCATGGGATGATCATGGGGTATGAAGATAATGAGTGTTCAAACCTGTATAGAAATAGTGGGGCATGATGGCCTATGTGACCTAACCTATGAGATTGGGTCAGGGCTTGATGACCTAGTGTGGTTTGACCTTTAGGCCTGGAGCATGTAAAACTATTGAGTAGATTGAGGTCGGATTCGATATTTGTGATGTATCCATGGACTTTATGATGTTTTTTTCTATCATGAAGATAAAGAAGTTATAATCAGGGTTGGTGGAAGATTGGTTATTTCACAAATCCCCAATATGTTTATTACTCATGTGCAAATTGTTTATTATTCTTTCATACACTCTTGTACATGCACACACTAGTTAAGGTTGCATTGGAGGTGTCCTAACAAGTATTTTAATCAAAAACTATTGGGAATTTTAGTTCACTTTTTGATTTCATGACCACAGATTCAGCGAAGGGAAAGGGCCCAATAGTGGAAAGATGATATATGGATCGTGTAGATACTTTGGACAGGAAATACTCTTGAGGAACACCATTGTGAGTTTATTTATCATTGTTCCTTTTATCTATTTTTATCACTATGGTTTGGATTATCATCTTAGGCACCTATTTATTTGTTGTATGATATGTATTACCCTATTACCATTCAGTTTCCACATGTACTCTAATATTTATTTATTATTTATTTTATATTCTTGATGAAAAGATACTTATGGTATAGCCTCCCCACTGATGGACTTAGACCCTCATTGCTAGTTGGAACCTCTTGCATATAGGGAGGCATGCATGAGATCATGTGGAACTCTGGATTAGACCCGATGGTTTGGGATGGGATGTTACAAAATGGTATCAAAGTGTAATCAATAACTTGTTTGTTATCTTTCCTTGATTTGGGAAAGGTTACATAGGAGATAGAATTATTGATACTATGGAAGGAAAACTATGATATTGCTTGGACAATAATGTATATTGGACATCTAAGTTTTCCATAAATTGAGGGAAACTCTATTTTATTCTTACCATTTATTAAATTAAACTTAGGTGGTTCACTTGATATTGATATGTGATTTATGGGATTTTGGTTTCATTCATGCATTATGGTTGGGAATGTAGGTTCATATGCAATATATATATATATATATAACTGTTGTTGTGCTACATGGTAGTTTTTTAATTGAATGCCTTAATTTTTGGTATTTTTTGAAGATATTTTTATTTGCATGATATATCTCTGCTATAATTAATTAGTTGAATTAGACATACTGTTGTATTAGTATATATCTGATGAATGTGACTAATGTGTAGGGATGGAGACCTGGGCTAGTGTTAGGAGGGTTGTACCTTGGGTTGAGGGTAGTCTCCATGGAGAATCTTATGTGATACCATAGGTCAGTTAGGATCTATTTACATTCATAATGTTACTTATATTGTAGAAGATGTTTCCTTATAAAAGTTTTATGGGACCGATATCTACAGAAGCTCAGGATATTCCCGTACCACCACATGTGGTGTAAGAGGATATACCCCAAATCACTTCTGCACCAACATAGTTGATACTTTATAAATATTCCATTTATTTAGGAATTATTCAAATAGTTCCTATCTACGTTAGAGTTGCACAGAGGACCATGACTGACCATACTCGGGATTTCCTGCTCTAGAATCCTTAAGGGTGTCATGGTACTATTGGACCATAATATTCAGCTGAATGGATGGATTTTGTTGAGATAACCCTCAAACTGGTCTAGAATCCTGAGGAAGGATGAGTGATTTTGGTGACCTTATTATTCCTAGGACCCATCAAGATGTGTAGGACTACTATAAGTTAGGTGGGGAGATGATAGGGTCTTACTTGGATAACCCCCAAGGATCTCTACCTCAAGCTATACTTTCCTGATATGATGAAACTGTACCGCACCTAGGATTTTATAGAGTCGTGATAGAGTTCCATGATTGTATCTGTATACTCTACTTGGTTCATATATTTACTTAACTTTTCTACCACATTGGATGGGAGAAAGGTGTAGAAGGATTAAAAGTTTGAGATAGGTATTCGATCTGAGCTCAAATGTTAGGTCAGGGGTTTTGATTTGATAATGTACACTCAGGTGTGGAAAAAGGACCTAACCTTCAAGAATGGTCTAGAGGAGGATATGATAGAAGGTCTAATTCAGCTCATGGAGGGACAATGTTTGAGTTTTCACACAATACTACGAGAGTTTATTCTGAAATTAGGAAGAGGAAACAAGATGACCCACATTAGAGTAGTGGTAAATAGTCAGAGTTGACAAGCGTATCTTTATCACCACCTGTAGGAGAAGGAGGTCCTTCGTGTTACAACAGTGGATAATATGGGAATTATTATACCTAATTCCCCAAAATTGAGATTATATTTCATCATTTATATAAGGTGGGACAT
Organism: Viscum album; assembly: GCA_963277665.1. Classification (NCBI taxonomy): domain Eukaryota; kingdom Viridiplantae; phylum Streptophyta; class Magnoliopsida; order Santalales; family Viscaceae; genus Viscum; species Viscum album. Next base: position 1,755,135,180 of record OY728120.1, on the reverse strand, counting down.
CTATAGTGATTCTTATTTAAGGAATCTTGAGTGTGGCCTCATGTGGGATCGAGAAAAACTCAAACATCAAGCTATAGGACAGGGCAAGGACTTCAACAGGGACACATATCATAGATAGGATGAGTATACTCTATGGATAAAACTCTAGAAGATGGTGGAGAGGGGCCATCTACTATTTTAGTTATGATCTTTATTATTTCCACATTGTATACTACCTTGTTTGATATTTGTGATTTTCATTATTTTACATACGCGTAAGAATTTATTAGACTTGACCTACCAGTAAAGTTATCATCTAAACTAGTATCCCTTGATAAACTATTGGGAATAAAGGTGGACCATCTCTAGTGATTACTAGAGTGTCTCATAGCCATTTTTGGATATGGAAATCTATGGGAGTTCATGATTTTTAATATGACGACCTTTAATGTGATTCTCGGTATGGACTGTATGACTATCTTTTGAGATCACATTGATTACTATTATATATGAGTATATTTCAATTCGCCAAAGAGAGAGAGATACGTGATGACTAGAGAGTGGGAACTGGGAGAAGGAAAAGTTGGACTATATTTGAGTCAGCTCAGGATGATCACAATATAGATGGTTGACTTTTCTCTTTCAGTAGGATCAATGTGTAATGTCCCAATTTCGAGTGCCACCCAGAGGTGCCCCTTACCCGGTCGATCACATGGCCTCAAGTGCATTTCTCCAAATTCCAGAGGCCACCAAATAACGGTGAGGGTCTTGGGTGTGATAGTGGGGAAACTATGCCCTCATTGGCAGAGTAATGCAACAGAAAGAAATAGATAAAAAAAGAGGAAGCAGTAATAATACCATACAATAGTAAACAACAGAAGACTAAAAGTAATAAACAACCGGAGAACATATATAAATGATTAATGCCACATATGTCTAGGAAAGAATTCAAACAAGTCACAATGATGGAATATAATACTAAACCAAAGTACAAAAGAAAAAAAATAAATTCTCATAGCATCGCAAGCCTCATCTTGGTCCCATGCTCTCCATCTTCACAACAATCAAGTACCTGAAGTAGAAGGGTGCTTGCCCTTATCTAGACCTACAATAATATAATCTGTTTGGGATCAAATGCGTGACCCAAATAAGGTGTGAGACGAATCCCAGTAGGAAACCACCCAAATATATGTGCCTAACAGTCAGTGAATATATATGGTAGGCAAAATTCATAGTGAAGTAATAAACAAGGAAGTCCTCAAAAGTAAACAATTATACAGTTTCATCTACATTCATTACATTTAAAAATTTAGTTAACTAACAAGTACAATAAACCCTCTGGAAAGTTCTCATAGTCTAACCCCTCTGATTCATCTTAGAAAAAACACAAGAAACCCTCTAGGAAGTACTCACAGTCTAACCCCTCTGGTTCAGCTTTAAAACAGACTCTTTGAGGAAGCACTCACCGTTAATTCCCCCTGTGGTCTCGTATCGGTAACTATAGACACTCTGGGGAAGTACTCAACATCCAATTCCCCCTATGATCTCATAATGAGGAAAATACAAACACTCTGAGGGAGCACAAAGTCCACCCCCTATGGCCTCGCAATGTAAAAAGTAAACAGACACTCTGGGGAATCCCTCAACATCCATTTCCCCTTTGGTCTACTACACCCGGTTCCCACAGACCTGTATAAGTCAATCATGCACAAAAGATATATGGAAGCCAAATTAAACCTCAAGAACTTCTTAGCTAAACATTCTACATCACATCACAACATGTTAGATAAAATAAATCACTCCATCCTAAAAAAACTAGGCATTGAAAACAAAGCAACCTAACATGAATAGCTAGATCGAATGGTCCATAACAAACAAGCATGGGAAAACACATCTACATCATGGAAAGAATAAACCTATTCACAATCAAATACCTCTACTCAAGCAACCAAGACATATCAGGTATTAACAGGGCTAAAATACCTAAAAACTCAATACCCTGAACAAGGGTATTGGTACTTTTGCACATATTACTCAAAGACTAATTACGGAAATGCATAAACTACATACCTCAACATTGTGAGATCAATATACTCCAGATTTGACCCTTGAATCAACCTATAATGCAGTATATCTACAAAAAAGTCCAAAACATTCAACCAATGATATCTCATGAGAGAGAAGTAATCAAGAAATGAGGCTCTAGAAGAAGGAAGAGCTCACCGTGGCGATTCCAACTCAATCGATGACGGTTGAATTGGAGAACAAATGATGGGTTGGGGTCTTAGAGAAGAATCGTCACTCCCAGTCATTACTAGATGAGACATAGCTAGAAGAAGAGGTTTCTTTCAATTAGGCGTGACCCTAGTGCATTTAATCAATTAAAAGAAAAGAACACGACATGTAATTTAAAGGTACATAGTGTGTACTTTCCTTAATCGGCCCCCGCTTTAGGCGATCTCCAAGTCACCCTACACGTCCATGTACTCAGCCATTACATGGCCAGTACATAGATACCCACAGAAACCGGGTACATGGTGTGTACTTATAAGTACATAGCTTGTACTCCTGAAATTTCTAAAAACTCCTCTTTTTCTCAAAAGCACCAGAAAAGAAAACCCACACCTGGAAAGAAGATCTAGGTTCTTACACAATGATAGCCACTTCATCTCTTCCACTAGTCATGGAACACTATCATAATGTTTTTCTATACGAATTCCCCCTAATAGTGGAGTTGACTTTGAGTTAGAGCTTATACAATGTGCACAAGCTATTTTGATACATCCATATCATATAACACCAATCAAGATGAAGGAAATAAAGGTACATATTGAGGAATTGGAGAATAAGTATATCATACCTAACTTAACATACATTAACATTACATCATTTTTTTATAATACTTAATACATTATACAAATATATTCCTAAATACCATATTTTTCTAGTGTCTTTGGAAACATGGAAACATATGCACTGATACATAAGTGGGATACAATATCTCCCACTAGGTTCTCCATGAATAGAACCCTTCTTAGACATATCATACATAATACACATCTTCATAACCTGGGGAAAGGAAACATAAAAATGGGAGAGCTTAGATGACCAGTACGAGTAAATAAAGGAGATAAGTAATCATAATCATGAGCATAAGGGCATGAGAACATGATCATGAAATTTGAAGATCATACCCTACACAATAAATATCATAAATAAGAACCATGACATAAAGATTGACAGTTCACAAGACATGAATCATAAGGGAATTAATATCATAATCTATTAAAGTATAACATAGGAATAAGGAATAGAATTCATGAAAGACACATAATCATATAAAATTATTTTCAAAGTAGTCATGGAATAACTGCCAAGGCCATATTAGTATTATGGGTTCACTCCCTATACCATATTGGTAGTCATGGTTCACTCCAATGACCATATCAGTAGTCAAGGTTAACTCCTAAGAAAATATTAGCAGAAAAAGTCCTTTACTAAACTGAGTTCACTCCCCGTTACAGTTATGTCTATCTCATGGGTATGAGTCTTGAGGCAGACATGGGACGTGATGTGATGGGTGATGAATTTTGAAATTTTAATGTTGTGGATTTTTGTAATGTGTCAATGGCGGTTCTTGGATTAGGGTTTGTGTTTGATTTTAAATTATAAATTTTTATGCTGTAATGGGTTCAATATGGTGTTTTTTTATTAGGGTTCGCACTTACCCCTTAAAAGTGTCATTAGAAAAATACAATAAATATAGATTGTGTAGTAGTCATATCATAACCAATGAAATGAAATGGGTGTCATAAACATGTAATCACATAATTACCTATGTAAAATAGATAGGTTTAATAGTAATTTCATAAAATAATAACCCATAAAAATAAATAGGTTTTAGAATAATAAAACCCATAGAAGAGGAATGATTTTTATAAGCATATAACCCATGAAAGAGAAATGAGTTTCATAAACATCATGCCATAAATACATAAAAAATTCATAGAAAGAATATGATTGGAACCTTTGGATAATTTCCCTATAATGGAATGAGTAACACCAATGGATGTCATCTTATATGGAAAATAATTTGGAAATATCATTTAAAAACATTCCTTAAGGAAAATATATTTTCTTCTCTGATTTTTTTTTAAAAATAAATCTTTTTGAAAACCTTTTTCTTTGAAAACATATCAAGGAAAATTGAAAACATTTTGAAAACATTTTTCTTTTTAAATATATTTGAAAACATATAAAACATTTTCTAAATCCTTTTTACTTGAAAATAAACATTAAATATCATTTTAAAAACATTTTTAAAACATGGTTTTTGAAATAAATTGATTTCTGACCGAAAAGAGAAATGAGATCATATTTTCTTAAAAAAAATTTATTAATTAATTTAAGTACAAAATAGTTGAAAAATAGAAAAAATACAAGAAGATATCATTAATTACCATATGATAATTAAATTAATTAAAGTTATTGAGATATTTATCATAAGATTTCATCAATTGAAGCATAATCATAAACAATCCCGATAAATGATGAGATTGTTTCAATAGACTCTTACCACTTGGTAACTTTGAATAATACTCCCTATGTAAGAAAATTAAATTAAATTGAGCTTAAAATATCATGAAAATAATTATATTCATTATATAACATGTCAAATATCATTTTAAAAACCTTGTATAAGAACATAGGTGCATATCATGGCATGTGTCTCAAAGAAGGAAAATTGAGACAAAACTACTTTACTGATTTGGTAACTTTTGAAACATAAAATACATGAATGAGAGATAAAAAATGGATATTTAAATAACTATAAATTTAATTATAATAATTATATAATAAATTAATGGTTAGTATATACACCACATAAAATAAATGAGTGGTGAACATGGCATGTATATCATGGATATAAAAAGTGAGATGAGAAAACCCTTACCTTATGTCTTGAATCTCATTGTAATCATTCAAACCTCATGTATAATAATTATAAGTTTATTATAAGTATACCAAAAAACCATATTCATATTTATAATACCATATATTATTTACCTATGAATTCACAATACCCGCTCATTAATAACTCCAAGAAAAAGTTACGTTTCAGTTGATAACCGCCTTGTTTTTCGTAAATGTTTTGACTTATTGTTCATGGTCCTATTACTTAGATCATGATTTACTTATTTCAAAAATTTAAAACATTATATAAATATCATATATATTCAGTATATATTTATTTATAATAATCTATAAAATATATAAATATTTAACGAAATACACCATTCATGGAGACGGTAGGCTGTACATACGTATGAATGCTGTTTTTGTTTTCTTATCGTATTGAAAGAAAGAAATTAAATGATATATATATATATATATATATATATTATAATTATAGTAGAATTATTATTTCATATATATCATATATTTTTAATAAACCCATCATTAATACATTCCATGTAAAGTGTGAATGAATCACATCGCTTTGAGGAGGTGGTAGTTCATGCATCCACATACAAAGTTATCATATTTATAAAAAATGGAAAGTATGAAGGTATATTTTATATAATAATTAAATAAGATTAAATACATCGTAAATATCATATATATCATATAAAAATATAGTTTCCATCATAATTCCCAATTGTGAGATGTGGTAAAGGAAAAATGTAAAACATCATTTTGCGAGGCAGTAGTTCACCAAACACAAGAACGGTAAGTTCATTACTCATTAAATATAAGTGTGTGTAAGTTTTGGTAAAAAAATTATAATAAAAACATATAAGTATATTTAGGATACTGAGTCTATTATATAAGTTTTTAATAAGAATATTTGAGGGGTGTATAATGAAAATAAAACAAAGGATATTAAGGAAGGATGTTACCTCTTCTTTGGGTAACTCCTTTTGGTTTTCACCAAAGGGATCCCTTGGATGGATTTCTACCCAAGATATGATTAAAATATGAATTTATGGATTTTTTTAGGATATTTAGGCAGATTTTTTTCCAAGCCAAAGGTATTAAGAGGTGTCAATAAGTGGGAGGGGTGAGTGGCTTTTTATAGTGGAGGGGGAGTGACATTCTTGTTAATTTTTGAAAAGGGAATTCCACCCAAGTTTTTCCCACGAAAAGTGGATCACATAATTGTCCAAAACTGATAAAAGTAATTATAGGGTCGAAATATGGTCATAAAATGGATTTTGAAAAAGTGTACAGGTTATTTTTAGCCTTAAGTTTAGGGCTTAGTCCTTTGTTAAGCTATTTTTTCTCTTAATCACTATAATTAATTTTAATCACCTTCACTAATATTTTTGGTCAAAAAAAAAGTTGAACTTATTATAAATTATAAATTAATATTATTAAAAATATGGAATCAATTTTTCAAAATTTAAATTACATAATTAGAAGAAATTAATTTTAAATTAATCCCACAAATGTGTCATAACATTGAGTTTTTAAGCGAAAATGCTTAAAAGTTTGAAATGTTTTTATATCCAATTTAAATGTGAAATTGATTAAAATGAAATAAATTGGATTAATTGATGTAAAAATTATATAATTAATCTTTAAAATCTAATTAAAATATAATTTTACTATATTAATAAATTAGATGAAAAAGAAGTTTTGAATTAAAATTTAGTATTTGTCACTATTCATCAAAAAGTGAAGTTTTCCAAAAAAAATCCAAAAAATCACCCTATGATAATTTTGAAATTATGAATTAAAAATTAGGTTTATTTTTTCAAATTATAATTTTAAAAGTTTCTAAAATTAATTTTATTATTGTTCATAGGAGGACATAAAAAGCAGTTCTTTTAAGAAAATATCATTTTCAAACATATAATGACTTTACTAAAAATTGTATATCTTATTATAAATATGTTTTTTGATATAAAACCATTATAAATATTATTTAAAACTTAGTTATTACTATTTATATTACTAATTTTAATGGCTTGGTTATAACTATCTCACTTGAATAATTATAATAAAAAAATGTTGTTGTGTATAAACTTAGTGTTGAGTGTAATGAAATCCAAGTCAGTGTTGTGTGTACAGAAAGATTAAATCATTGTAGTTTATAAAAAAACATAAATTGGTATAGAGTTCACTATAAGGAATCAAATAAAATTAATTTATTCAAAAAAAGGTTCGTAAAAACTCAGGGTGTTACAATAAGGGCTTTATTAAGCCAAGTACCTCACTATGGGGTGAACCTATGTTATTCACCAAGAATGTGGATAGTAGTATTTGAGTTTGTGTTGGTTACCAGAATCTAAAGAAAGCAATGGTGAAGACCTGAAATACCTTTCCTAGGATCGATGATCTTTTCGGTCAGTTACAGGGATCTTGGTCATTCTCCAAGATAGATCTTTGATCGAGTTATGAATAGTTGTGTTTTAGAGAGAAGACAATTTAGAACTTGGTGTTTCATAGAAGGTATGAACTATATGAGTACTCAAAGATTCTATTAATACTGAATAATTAATCGATAGTGTTCATGGATCTCATGAACAAGATCTTCCACCCATACCTAGACTCATTCATCATGGTTTTCATTGACGACATCCTCACCTACTCACCGATACCAGAGAAATAAGCTATATACCTTGAGATAGTCCTGAGTATACATGAAGTATATGAAGGTTCCATGTGCAGGGGAAGCACGGTTGGGCCGACACCCAACATTAATTTTTACCATGATCAATGATTATTCTGGGATCAACACGACGATGAATGCCAGTCTCCACATAATAGAATCAAAGATTTAGATAAAGAAAGAAGAGGCCCGAAACCTTTAGAGAGGATCCTGCACATCATGTTTATAATTAATTTAATTAATTTCATAATAAAAAGAATACCTGGATCTTCCGTATTTTCTTCGTTGATGTTGTTGATTGTCCGGAATGACCCTTACAGATTATCTCATTGTGCTTTCAAGGATCCAAACTAGAATCCCTCTAGTAGTGATCCATATGTGCTCTGATGGCCTTCGATCGACACCTATCATTATCCAGGTGCTAGCATGGTGAAGTGACTGTCTTGTGCCAGTTGTTCTTGATCACTGGTTCTTCGGCCTTGAAGAAATTCTCTCTTTCTTGAGAGGGACAGGTAGAGGAATTGAGAGAGAAATTGTTTAGCTCAACAATTCTTAATTCACTAGGCGTGCAGTTCGGTACATCGCACAATAGAAATACATGTCTATTTATTAACATGGGGCATCAGTTATAAAATTTAATTTCATAACAACAATCAAATACATTCATAACCTTAGATAAAACCAGTGTTTTTAATAATAATACCACATCAATATTTATAGTGTGCCAACTTGAAAAAATGGAATAAATAAAATTCTGCGTCACAAAAAAATAGCAACGTTATTATTATTTTAATTTGTGCCAACTATTTAACTAATTATTCCCCGTCTTGTAAATAATTATTTTACTACTAGAGCAACCTTAGTCCAGTTGAACTCCACTTCCAATTATGGAACACCCGAATAAATAAATAAATAATTTATTCTCTTAAATAAATATTTTATTTACAAACTAATAAATAAATATTTATTAAATATTCAATAAAATAAATAAATATATTTTACCCACAATACAGTTAATAAATATTTATTTAATTTATGAAATAATTTTAACTTGAATAAAATTATTCCACTGTATTGAGAATAATATTTATTAATTAAATTCAAATAGAATTTAACCGAGACCACAAGAACACTTAGTGTGTGACCCTCAAAGATTATTTTTCATTAGTATTAGGAGGACTTGCCTAAATCCCAAGAGTACTATCTAGTAATAGGTCAAGGAACCCAAGAGAAAGAACTTAAAGTCTCAACAAAGACGTCCACATATGAATGCTCACTATGCAATATAATCCCTTTGTCTCAATATCCCATAAAGATGGTTTCATGATAATGTCATCAAACTTTATGTTTGATATTCCGTTCTTTGACTACCTGAAATAAAATCATCGTTACACCATGGATATGGAATTTCTCATGATGGTTCTATTTCAATCAAAGGGATAATATATCAACTTCCATAAATGGAAGGGACAAATATTTCCTCAACTTATCCATTAATAACATGCCACTCATGATACACCCAAGGTACCCTACTTCCCGCCAACTGTCTGCATAATGGTTTTTGTTAGTAAATAAAAGTGAGTGAGTCATGAAACTTATTAATGATAATATTAAATTCTTTGGATCATTACACATACTTATAGATAGGAATATCTGATGACACCCAAACATGTAGAATTCCTACTGGCATGTCTGTTCTCATAATCTTCTGTCTTGGAGATTACCAAGTTTGAACTTCATGAGAGGAAGTATCATCTTCTTATGAGTACTCGCACCTGAGGATCTATATAATATGTGTCCCATTATAGTATGTCATCCAACAAAAAAACTTTATTTAAGAATATTTTCATAGCACTTTAATGTTCTCATCATAGCGGGGAATTGCTATGACCTTGTCAATGCGACAAATACTCCAGGACATTATTATACTATAGTCATAAAGAACAATTAACAATATGTAATAATATATTTAATATTTAAATATATTAAATATTCATGTAATAAAAGTACAACCAGTTGGTTCTAGGAAACCAACTCTTACAAAATCTCACTTGGACTAGAGACAACTGCCTAAGACTTTCAGTCCACTAGACCTCACATGATGATCATGTTTCTACTGATTCAAAGGGTCTGACACGTTGTATTCTGTGGAAATAGTGCTCACTTCAAAGTCACCTCTATGAGAAAAATCCCTCCAGACATGATACTTCCGAATTATGTGCTTCGTCTAGTGATGTGACCTTGGCTCTTTTTAAAGAGCCACCTGCAGTATTATCAAAACACAATGTGATGAGATCTTTACTACTAGGTATCAAATCTAGCTCCTGGATGAATCTTCACATCCAAACTGCTTCTTTAGCTGCCTCAGAAGCTACGATATACTCGGACTCTTCTGTAGAATTTGTGACCACACTCTTCTTTGAGATCTTCTAGCTCACTGAACCTCCATTAAAAGTGAATATGTATCCCTTTTGCGACTTCATGTCATCTTGATCAGTATGGAAAATAGAATCTGTATATCCTCTGATGACTAGTTCCTTATCTCCTCCATAAACCAAGAACATATCCTTAGTACACCTTAGATACTTTAGGATAGTCTTGAATTCCATCCAATGGAATCCACCTGGGTTATCTTGATATCTTCCTACCACACTCAATGTGTAGGCGACATCCAGCCTAGTATATAGCATCGCATACATGACTGAACCAATCACTGATGCTTATAGAGTCCTTGTCATTATCTTTCTTTCCTCATGTGTGTGAGGATACATTTTCTTGTAAAGATGAATTCCATGTGATGTTGGAAACAATCCCCTCTTGGATTGTTCTATACTAAATATCTTTAGTATCTTATCAATGTATGTACTTTGAATTAGGCACAAAAATCTCCTGTATTAATCACAATGGATCTTGATCCCAATAATATACATTGCCTCACCCATGTCCTTCATGGAGAAGCATTGATTCAACCAAGACTTATCATACTCTAAGACTGGTATCCCATTTTGAATAAGTAATATGTCATCAAAATATACTATTAGGAAAATGACTGTACTCCCACTAAACTATTTTTAGACACAAGGCTCACATTTGTTCTTAATAAAACCAAATTTCTTTATGGATTCATCAAAATTAATGTTCCATGACCTGGATTCTTGATTTAATCTATAAATGAATTTCTTCAACTTTCATACCTTATTGGAATCCTTTGGAGTCATAAACCCATCAGGTTGTGTCATGTAGACACCTTCCTAAATGTTCCCATTAATTAAGACTATTTTGACATCCATTTTCCAAATCTCATTTTCATGGTAAGTTACAATGGAAAATATAATTCTAATGGATTTAAGCATTTAAACTGGTGAAAAGGTTTCATCGTAGTCAATTCCTTAACGCTTCTTGAACCCTTTTGAAACCAGTCGTGCCTTATAGGTACTGACTTTTCCTTCAATGTCCAGTTTCTTCTTGAATACCCATTTGCAACCAATAGGATTTACATCAACTGGAGGATCTAACAAAATCCAAACTTGGTTTTGGTACATTGAATCGATTTCAGAATTCATGGATTCTTTCAACTTGGAAACATCTGTTCCACTTACTACTTCCTTGTAAGTTATATGATCATTATTATCAACTAATAATGAGTTACCATCCTCGGTGACTATAAAACCATACCATTATGGCTCTCTAACCTCTCTTGTACTCCTATTCAGTTCTTGTGTCTCTAGAATAGTTCTTTCTTCCATGGGGCTTTGTGTAATATTTTCCCGAACCAACTCTTTTGTACCTTCAGCCTCAAATTCATCAAAGTATATCTCTCTCCCACTATCTCTTTTGGAGATGTGATCCCTCTCAAGGAATATGACATGTCTTTCCACTATAAAATTTTTCTAAGGGCATGTATTGTTAATATCCCCTCATTTCCTTGGGGTAGTCTATAAAGGTACACTTTGTGCCTCGGGGTGCAAGTTTTTTACTTGAAGAGGGCTTAACAAACGTATCGCTTCCCCACACATGTAAATTCGATAACATGGCTTTCTTTCCACTCCATAACTCATATGGAATACCATTTATCGATTTAGTTGGTACTTGGTTTAGTATGTGTGCTTCTTTTTGTAACGCATATGCCCAAAAGGATAATGAAAGACTCACATGATTCATCATTGATATCACCATGTCCAACAAGGTGCAGTTCCTATTTTTGCTCACACCATTCCGCTGGGGCGTGTAAGGAGGATTGAGTTAGGATAGGATCCCAAACTCTTATAAGTAATCAATAAAGTATTGATTAAGATATTATCCACCTTGGTCTGAGTGGAGTTTTTTAATCTTCTTACCAAGCTGATTCTCAACTTCATTCTTGTATTCATTGAACTTATCAAAAAAATCCTACTTATACCTCATTAATTAGATATATCCATATCTACTAAAATTATTAGTAAAATTTATGAATTATGAGTACCCTCATCGTACTTCAAATGAAAATGGTCCACACACATTGGTATAAACCAATTCAAGAATCTATTTAGCCCTTTACCCTTTCCCACTAAATGGGGCTTTAGTCATTTTCCTTGAAAACATGCATATTACAAGTTTTTTTAGTTTGAAAGAATATAAATATCCATATTTATGTAACTTTTTCAAGCATTTATCATTTACATGACCTAGACGATGATGCGAAAGTTGGGTGTGGTATGAGTCATGTGAATTGTCTTTGTTATCGATTTCCATTACTTGGTTTGTGTAATCCAACACATAAAGACTATTGTATAAATGTTCCCTACCAAAACAAATGCTATATTTGTAAAAGAAGCAACATTCATTTCCAAACTTAAAAAAAATCCATCTATATCTAATATGGATACAGAAATAATGTTTTTAGTAATAGATGACACATAATAAAAACCCTTTAACACCAATATCATCCCAGTTGGCAAAGTGAGGTGGTAGTCCCTGACAGCTACAACAACTAGTATGGTTCCATTGGATGCTCATAGATCTACCTCCCCTCGGTCAATCTTCCTGAATCTACTTGGTTCCTATATTTGGATACATATGTGAGCACCACAAGCTATATCTAATACCCAATTTGTAGAAATAGATAGATTACATTCAATAACAAATGCACCTGAAGCTTCCCCTTGTTTCTTAGGCTGGGTGCAGTTCTTCTTCTAGTGGCCCATCTTGCCACATGTGAAAAAAACAACTTCATGTTCCCTTTACTCCCCTTTGATCTTCCTTTTCTTGGAAGGGTGCGAAGAATATTTTGGATTAATGCTATTTGACTTCCCTTTCCTATTATTCACCATAAGGATAGATGGATTTTCATGCTTCATGTATTTGTCTACTTGGTGAATGAGGATAAGAAGGCCAGATAGAGACTTATCAATGTAGTTCATATTAAAATTAACAACAAAGCTGGTGAAGCTCTGAGGGAGTTATGCGAGAATGAGATTGGTGCCCAGTTTTTCAGGGATTTTAAACCCTAGAACCTCCAGGTGCTCAATGTAGCCAATGATCTTGACTACATGAGGCTCAGTTGGGGCACCCTCTCCAAGCTTACTCTGAAAGAGTGCCTTGGAGATCTCAAAAAATTTCTATCTTGCTCTCTCCTAGTAAAGACCATAGAGGTTCTAGAGCATTCTATAAGCATCCATGCTTTCATGAGACTTCATGAGATCACTATAAATCGATGATAGAATAAAACATTGAATGCTGACTGGATCATTCATATGTTTCTCATAGACTAGGAAATACCCATCACTCACCTCTTTGGTAGGTGGATCAAGTAACATTGACTCCAACACATAAGACTTCCGGTCATGGAATAAGATAACCCGAAGGCGTCTAAACCATTCCTGAAAGTTACTGCCTATGAGGATGCTATATTTATCCATAATTTATTGCAGGGATACTGTGGTTGATGAGATTCTCATTTTTATTCTACAATTAAAAGAGCATATCATTAGTACTTTCTTGATTAAATTTTATGAGAAACAATAAATTATTTTTATTAAGTCTCCCACTATTTAGTAAGTCCCAATGGCCCTCACCATTGAAATCAGAATGTCCAGTTTCTATGACATTCTAGTAGAAAGGATCAATATTCCCCTTATCATAACACCAACAAGGGTTGGTCAAGCTATTTGATGGTATTTAGGTAGGAAGGTATTTTCCAACTGTGGGCTTGTATCTCCTTGATCTGTTGAGTGGACTCCTACCTGAATGGCCTGAAGGCCTTCTTTTTTATTTTTATTATGGATAATCCCCCTTGTAACGCCCCAGAATCCGGGTACCGCTCCACGGGTGCCCCAAACCCAGTTGGTCACATGACCTCAAGCACATTTTCCCAAACGCCAGAGGCTACCGACTAGAAGCAAGGGCCCAGGTCTGATAGTGGGGAAACTATGCCCTCATTTGTCAAAGTGTAGCACAACGGAATAAAATATACAATCATATAACAGAGGAAGAAATAAACCATACACAATTAAAATAAACAACTGCAGTAAAAGATAACCAACAGTCATATAGATAATGATGCAACATGTCTCAAGTTCTAATAAAACATCCAGAACATGTTACACAACTGTACAATACAATACAGCTCAAATACCAAGTATAGTAAAACAAAACAAAATAGCCGACGACATCATGAGCCTAAGCTCGGTCCCATGATCCCCTACTCCTCAACAACAGTCAAGTACCTGTATAGGGACCCTTGCCCTTATCCACACCTGTAGAGACGTAATCTGTTTGGGCTGAAGACATGACCCAAACAAGGTGTGAGAAATAAATCCTAGTAGGCACCCACCAAAGGCCCGTGCCCAACTGTATGAAAATATGAAAAAATAGTGTGTAGTAGTAAATGCAATAAACTAAGCAGTACTCAAAAGTAACTAACTTTAAAAGTTATATTTCCATTTTAATATTCATTTTATCCATTTAATATAAGACATCACCTCAATGAATTTTCTATGTAAACAGTCAGTGTCCTCAGACATGCAAACCTTTACCCTCAGGTAATCGGAATCGTAACTTGCAGGTAATTTCCCATAGGCATAACAGATATTGCCCTCAGGCATACAAAGTGTCGCCCTCAGACACAGAGTCTATTGCCCACAGGCATGAAAGAAGTTGCCCTAAGGCTAAATAAACACTGCCCATAGGCAAATCACAACACTACCCTCAGGCTAAACAAGTAACCGGGCCATGCTCAACATATAATCAAGTAATTTATATACAATACCTCTCAAGGAAAAATTAATGCACAATATAAACATGGCATACCCTTGGGTATCCTGGCCAAACGACTAAATAGAGGAACACACCCCCGGGGTGGTCCTGGATCTAAGCAGCGATCCCAAACAACAATTTATTATCACATTTAATTACCTATACAATTCTATGTATTCAAAACAGCCAAGGTCTCAGCCACACGACA
The DNA here is from genome assembly GCA_963277665.1 of Viscum album. Lineage (NCBI taxonomy): Eukaryota > Viridiplantae > Streptophyta > Magnoliopsida > Santalales > Viscaceae > Viscum > Viscum album. Next base: position 1,755,120,145 of record OY728120.1, on the reverse strand, counting down.
CCCCAACATGGGTTCGTTGCTCAACGGTACACAAAAACGCACAACAGTTGGAATTTAAACACCAAGCCACCTACCTCAATCACCCATGATCGATATACGTGCATGATGCTCCTTGAAACGTCTAAGAACAACATAGATCTGAGGTAAAATTAAACCCGTTCAAATGCAAATAACTTCACCTCTAGAAAGAATTGGTAAGAACAACTTAAGGAGAAGGAGAGGCTTACCCGTATGGTTCTAACAAGATTGACCGAGGTGGAAACAGATTCCCGGAATGCGATCTGGAGCTCCTCAAACGTTCAGCCCTCTCTCTTGACTCCTCCTCTAGTTCTGAGCCTTCCCTGTGAATAGGGGAGGCTAATTCCCATTTTAAGAAAAAAAAAACAAACTACATGGCATGTACTAATGACTACACAGTGTGTAATTTTCTCATTTAACTGTTCCTCTAGAGGCTACTTTTCCCACCACCGCACTGTTCATACGTTAACATGTGTACATGGCGTATATTCCCAAATACACGGCATGTAATGTCGCTCAAATGGTGGATGCTTCCACCACCTTACTATTTACCTGCAGACTGACTACACGGCATGTAAATACCCACTACACGGTGTGTAGTCGGTTTTTACACCCATCATCATCACCCGGCCTACACTCCCTATGTACCCCTTCCACACGGCCAAAGTACACGGCGTGTGGAAAATTACACGATGTGTAGTCACGAAATTTAGGATTTTCTCCCATTTTTCTTATTCTCTCAAAAAATACTTAAGGAAAAGAGAAAAGAAGAAACCCGTAACTCAAGAATAAGAACCAAGTTCTTACAAACTTCCCCCCTTAAAGCAATTTTCCCCTGAATTTCCCTTCCAAGGGTGGCGAAGATAAAGCTGTGAACAACTCCGGCCACTGAGCACGTATATCGGTCTCCCACTCCCAGGTTTCATCATGCACTCGGTCATGCTGCCATAACACCCGTACAAGAGTAAATGACCAGCCTTGGAGAACCTTCATGCTCCTATCAACGATACGAATCAGATGCTCCTCAAAGGATGCATCTATCTGAAGCCCAACCTCCTCTGGCTGAAAGATGTGAGATGGGTTTGAATGATAACGATGCAGCTGAGATACATGGAAGACGTCGTTCATGGCCCGATACCTCTGTGGTAACTGCAACCGATATTCAACTGGCCCGACTCTCTCCAGAATCTCAAGTGTCCCCACATACCTCGGTGAAAGTTTACCCTATATCCTGATCCGCCTGTGTCCCAACCTCGGCAAAACATGAAAGAAAACCTGATCCCCAACCACGAACTCCAAGGGTCGTCTGCGGCGTTCAACACAAGATTTCTGACGAGACTGTGCAGTAGCCATCTGCTTCTGAATCAACTGGACCTACTCAGAATTATCCTGCACGAGACGTGGCCCTAGTAAAGCTGCCTCACCTACCTCTAACCAGCACAAGGGTGATTGGCATGGGCTACCATATAAAGCCTCGTAAGGTGCCATCTCAATAGCTATTTGAAAACTGTTATTGTAGGAAAACTTAACCATGGGTATGTGCTTCTCCCAAGATCCCCCAACGTCTAGGATGCATGCACGCATCATGTACTCAAGCACCTATATCATACACTATGACTGGCCATCAGTCTGAGGGTGGTAAGTCGTGCTCAAAAGAACCTGTGTACCCAGTTCCCTATGAAAACTCTTCCAGAAACGAGACGTAAAATGGGCGTCCCTATCTGAAACGATAGAACGAGGATCCCCATGAAGACGTACGACCTCTCTGATATACAACTTCCCGAGCTCGTCAACACCGAAGGTCTCCTTGATCGGAAAAAAGTGAGCTACCTTCATGAGTCTGTCCACAACAACCCACACGACATCATTGCCTCGAGGTGACCTTGGCAACCCAGTCACGAAGTCCATCACGACATCGTCCCATTTCCACTCCGGAATGGGTAACTACTGTAACAGTCCAACTGGTCTCTGATGCTCTATGTTCACCTTCTGACAGGTGGAACATATCGTAACAAAACCAGCTACATCTCTCTTCATACCCAGCCACCAGTACTGACGTCTCAAGTCATAGTACATCTTGGTAACTTCGGGATGAACTGACCAAGTTGAAGCATGAAACTCCCGCATCAACTCCTTGCGTACATCCTCTGGAACCCATACTCGTCCATGGAAATGCAGTACCTCATCATCGCCTATCGTCCAACCAGGAGAAGGGTCCTCACCGGCCACCGACTCCCATAGAACTAGGCCTTCTGAATCAGATAGCTGTCTCATCCTCACTCTATACAGGATGGTAGAAGTCACAACTAAAGATGAAGATAGGTCTGCCCCTGACTTTTGTGCACCTCCAAATGAATATCAGAGAACAAAACCATAAGCTGGAACTCACCACTGGCCTCATGAACCACCTGTGTCTAAGTCTTCCTGCTCAGTGCATCAGCAACTGCATTACCCTTACCAAGTGTATATGCAAGCTTAAAATCGAAGGACTGAAGGTATTCGACCCACCTTTGCTGTGTCAGGTTCAAGTCATGCTGAGTAAAGATGTACTTGAGACTTTTGTGGTTGGTGAAAACCAAAAAATGATCTCTCAAGAGATAATGTACCCAACAGTGCAACACATGAACAACTCTAGACAACTCGAGATCATGCGTCGGGTAATTCCTCTCATGTGGCCTCAACTGCCGAGACCTGTATGCAAAAACTCAATCACCCTGCATCAACACAGATCCCAGCCCAATACTTGATGCATCACAATAAACTGTATAACTCTTTCTCTGCTTTGGAAGTATTAGGATTGGTGCTGATGTCAACTTCCCCTTCAGATCCTGGAAGGCTGCCTCATGAGTTTCTGACCAAACGAACTTCACACCCTTCTTAGTCTAATCCGTCAATGGCACTGCTAAGCAGGATAACTCCTATATGATGTGTCTGTAGTAACCAACTAGCCCCAAGAAACTCCATATCTCAAACACATTTTTAGGCTGCTCCCAAGAAACTACTGCTCTCACCTTCTCTAGGTCTACTACAACTCCTGCCTCTGAGATGATATTACACATGAAGTGTATCTGATCCATCCAAAAGTGGCACTTTGAGAGCTTAGCATATATTCGATGCTCTCTTAGTGTACTCAATACGATCTCAAGATGGGTGGCATGGTCATGTCTAGTGTGAGAGTACACCAAGATATCATCCACGAATACTACCAAAAAGGAATCCAGATAAGGATGGAACACATGATTCATCAGAGCCATGAAAATTGCTGGTGCGTTCGTGAGTCCAAATGGCATAACCAAGTACTCGTACAAACCATATCTACTCCAAAAGGCTGTAAGTGGTATATATAATGGTCTAACGTGTAACTGATGATATCCGGATCTCAATTAAATCTTCGAGAACACTCATGCACCTCGAAGTTGATCAAAAAGATCATCAATCCTCAGCAAGGGATATCGGTTCTTGACTATAAACTGGTTCAGCTTCCGATAATCCACACAGAGTCTGAGGGTACCGTCCTCCTTCTTCGCAAAAAGGACCAGAGAACCCCAAGGAGAAGTACTGGGTTAGATAAAACCCTTCGATTGTAACTCCTCTAACTATCTCTTGAGCTCCTGAAACTCAGGTGTAGCCATCCTATAAGGAGGAATGGAGATCAGTTCCACTCTGGGCACAAGATCAATAGAGAAATCCACCTAACTCTCTGGAGGTAGACTTGAATAGTCGTCTGAGAAGACATCCCTGAAATGATCAACTACTGGAGGGAAATCCTTCTGACAAGTCCCCTAATCATCCAGATATAAACTCACAATCTGGGCTGTGACTCTACCTCGCCCATGATGCTATGGTCCAGCTCGACTCGCCTGAACATCCCACTCACCCTTGTATAGAAACTCTCTGCCCTCTGGTGATGTGAAACACACCCTGCGACGATAGTAGTCTAAGAAGGCTCAGAAGGGAACCAACCAGTCCATACCGAGAATGAAATCATATCTCGTCATCTCCAAGATGTAGAGGTCCCATAGAAAGTGACACCCACCAACCTCAAGGGGGAACTCCTTGCATTGATGCACACCAGCCGTTCTAGTTCCCAATGGAGTGTCTAGTGTCATAACATCAGAAGAAGAAGAATAAACACAAAGGCCAAGGCTCTCCACACCAGGCACATATATGGAACTATGTGCAGCACCTATATCGAAAAGTATTGAAGATAAGACATAAGCTACTAGAATAGTACCTCTGACAGTATAAGGTTCGGGATCCTACTCCTGTTGGGTCTTTTGCACTGCATATGTCTGCCCAGTGCCACGACCATACGACACAACCTAGCTACCCTGAGCTGTCCTGCCCTGCTGCCACTGAGATCCTGGTGTCTGGCTACCACGGCCATGACCACCATCTCTGCATTCATGCCCTGATGTATTCCAGTTTCCTGACTTGTAAGAAGCTGCTTGTCCTGCTCCCACATACGGAGTCTACACAGAACCCCTCTCACTAGACACTGGTGGAAACGCCCTGCAAAAGCGATGTAGATGACCCATCTTGCCGCAAGCTCGACACTCCACTAGGTCACGTGGACACTGCGGTCTCTGGTGCCCCTCCTTACCACACCAGTAGCACATGACCTGGCCACCTGAAACATTCTTTTGGTTGGTACATCCACCATGAGAGAAGTCCATCTGTCTCTTCCTCTTTCCAGTAGAAATAGTACTAGAAACAGGTGCTAAACTGCCCTGGCCCACACCACTAGCTTCCCATAGATTCCACTAAGTAATTAGTGCCTAGTTCAAAATAGCATATATAGTAGACAACCTGAAAACATTCACCAGTGTGCAGATGTCATATCAAAGACCATCCTCAAAGCACCTAGCCCTCAACGTCTCATCACCCACCAGAACGGGTGCGAAACGCTGAAGGTTAGTAAAACGGGCAGAATAATCCATCACCAATATAGCTCCTTACTGAAGATTCATGAAATCTTGAGCTCTATCTGCCCTCAGCGTCTCTGGGAAGAAGAATTCATAGAAATATGTCTGAAAGTCTTCCCACGCCATGTCTATATGATGTTATGACTGGGTGGTAACATCCCACCACCTCTTGGCAGAATCACGCAGCATATACGTCGCGAGGTTGACCCTCCTCCCTAGAGGCATATCAAGATGCTCAAAAATAGTCTGCACTGAATCCAGCCAAGACTCCATAGCCTGTGGTCCACTATACCCTAAAAATGTAGGCATATGATACTTCTGGAAGATATGAGTCAGCTCAGCCATAGATGTGGCAGCCGGCGGTGCTCCCTGAAAGGTCTGCATGAATTGCATGAAGCCTTCACGGAACTGCGCATCCATGCCTGTGTTCGATATAACGGCTGGTGCTGCATCTGGATCTGCTAGAAGATCCACTGGTAGCCCATGGCCTACCATCTCTGGAGTAAAATCGTTGCCGCTCTCCTGGCGTACAACGCGTGGTCATCTCAGCGGCATGACTCTACAAGGTCAAATGCACACCTTAGATCAAGATTATCAAAGACCAAAAACAAGGAGACAGAGAAGGAAAGTTTTCAAAATTTTCAAAACTTGACAACACGACATGTATAAAACTACACGGCGTGTTTCCGAAAGCCATTCACATGGGCGTGTACCCCAGGTTAAACTGTCCGTGTAACACCCCACACACACGGTGTGCTTTCTAAGTACACAACATGTACTTGAATCCTTCTTCCCTTCCTGAGTCCTTCTACACGGCTATGCCACACGGATCACTTGAACAAGACTACACGGCGTGTATAACATCTACATGGCGTGTATGGTTTAATTTCCAACTGTCCGTGTCGTTCGTGACACGGCCAGATACTCGGACGACACTACATGGCGTGTTACACCCGCACACGACGTGTACACCACCCCATTTCCCAGCCGCACGGCCAAGTACACATTGTCTCCCACCGGTAAGGACTACACCGCATGTCCCTCAAGTACACGGCATGTTCAAGAAGAGGTACAACGACTCGTGTTTGTTAGCTACATGGCCAGGTCCCCAGGTCAGACTATATGGCATGTTCCATAGTGGACACGACATGTATTCCTCAAGGTCTCCTCCATCCCTGTTGTTAGTTACACGGGCGGAATCCGGGTCAACACTACACGGCGTGTACATCCTGTACACAACATGTTTTTTTCCCAAGCCTTTCCCTACCCCGGGTCCCCGCCCACATGGTCCATGACACGGAAATGGACTACATAGCGTGTACTTAGGGTACACGGCGTGTACTCAATTTTTTTTTCTTTTCTTCACGAACAGAAGAACACACAACATGTGTCCGTAGAACTACACGGCGTGTATCCTGGGTTTTCCAGACAGTAAGCCTCAGATACTTATCCGGTACCCAGAAAATACTGAAAAACAACCCCTAAGTGCCAAATTCTGATCCGTGAGGGCCCATACTCTCCGTAAATCAAAGTTTGACATCTTATACATGTTATACATAAGTAAACAAGTCGAAGATCCACCAAATTATAGTTATTTAGGGCCTATACTCCCCAAAAACCAAAGTTTGGCATCCATCCTATCAACGGGCTCACACAAAAATACCCTATCACATAGCAGGTATTTATCAAAGCAGCTATCACAACATCATGATTTTCTAGAACAACAACTATCACAACAACATGCAATTTCTAATGCACCTACATGTCATGGAACTATGCATGGCATGCGATTATTAGAATGTGCCTAAATGATTCATGAGATGACATACCCTCATCTCATCGGGTTTCAACTAAATAGAACCCATGGATAACATATAAACAGTACAATCCGAAGTGCGTCACCCAATGGTAAAAAACCGATTAACTGTAAAGTTCAAAATCAATAAAATTGCAATATGAGGTAAATTGGATTTTCCCTGTACACAGGTTAGCTACTCCCAGGCATAGCTTATTACCAATTATGATTTCCGTTCTATCCCTGAACAAGGCTCCAAATAGTAAGTCAAAGAAAATAACCCCTCTGATACCACTTTGTAATGTCCCCGGATCTGGGTACCGCTCCACGGGTGCCCCAAACCCGGTTGGTCAGATGAACTCAAGTGCATTTCCCCAAATGCCAGAGGCTGCTGACTAGCAGCGAGGGCCCAAGTCTGATAGTGGAAAAATGATGCCCTCATTTGTCGAAGTGTAGCACAGTAGAATAAAATATACAATCATACAAAAACAGAACCAATAAACCATACACATTTAAAATAAACAACTGTAGTAAAAGATAACCAACAATCATATAGATAATGATGAAACATGTCTCAAGTTCTAAGAAAATAGCCAGTACATGTTACACAGCAGTAAAATACAATACAGCTCAAAAAAAAGGTAGAGTAAAACAAAACAAAATAGCCGGCAGCATCGCGAGCCTAAGCTCGGTCCCATGCTCCCCTACTCCTTAGTAACAATCAAGTACCTGTATAGGGACCCTTGTCATTATCCACACTTGCAGAAATGTAATCTGTTTGGGCTGAAGACATAATCCAAACAGGGTGTGAGAAATAAATCCTAGTAGGCACCCACCAAAGGCCCGTGCCCAACTATGTGAAAAAAATGCTACAATAGTGTGCAGTAGTAAATGAAATAAACTAAGCAGTACTCAAAAGTAACTAAGTTACCAGTTATATATCCATTTTAATATTCATTTTATCCATTTAATATAACACATCACCTCGGTGAATTTTCTATGTAAATTGTCAGTTTCCTCAGACACACAAACCTTTACCCTCAGGTAATCAGAATCGTAACCCGCAGGTAATTTCCCACAGACATAACAGATATTTCCCTCAGGCGTACGAAGTGTCTCCCTTAGGCACAAATTCTATTGACCACAGGCACGAAAGAAGTTTCCCTCAGGCTAAATAACCACTACCCACATGCAAATCACAAAACTGCCCTCAGGCTAAACAAGTAACTGTGCCATTCCCAACATATAAACAAGAAATTTATATACAATAACTCTCAAGGAAAAAGTAATTCACAATATAAACATGGAATACCCACGGGTATCCTGGATAAATGGCTAAACAGAGGAACGCACCCCCGAGGCGGTCCTGGATCCAAGCAGTGATCCCAAACAGTAGTTTATTATCACATTTAATTACCTATAAAATTCTAGGTATTCAAAATAGCCAAGGCCTCAGCCACACAACACCCCAACATGGGTTAGTTGCTCAACGGTACACAAAAATGCACAACATTTGTAATTTAAACACCAAGCCACCTACCTCGATCACCCCTGATCGATATACGTGCACAACACTCCTCAAAACGTCCAAGAACAATGTAGATATGAGGTAAAAGAAAACCTGTTCAAATGTAAATAACTTCCCCTCGGGAAAGAATTGGTAAGAATGGATTAAGGAGAAGGAGAGGCTTGCCTGTACGGTTCCAACAAGATCGACTAAGGCATAAACGGATTCCCAGCGTGCGATCTGGATCTCCTCAAAGGTTTGTCCCTCTCTCTCGACTCCTCCTCCAGTTCTAAGCCTTCCCTGTGAACATGGGAGGCTACTGCCCATTTTAAGAAAAAAAAACTACACGACATCCACTTTTCTCATTTAACTGTTCCTACGGTGGCTACTTTTCCCACCGCTGCACTGTTCATCCGTCGACATGTGTACACGGTGTGTACTGTCGCTCAACTGGAAGCTGCTTCCACCACCTTACTATTTACCTTCCGACTGACTAAACGACGTGTAAATACCCACTACACAGCATGTAGATGGTTTTTACACCCATCATCGTCGACCATCCTACACGCCCTATGTACCCCTTCCACACGGCCAAAGTACACAGCGTGTAGTCACAAAATTTAGGATTTTCTCCCATTTTCCTTATTCTCTCAAAAAACACTTAAGGAAAAGATAAAAGAAGAAACCCATACCTCAAGAATAATAACTGGGTTCTAACACCCCTTTTAAGGGTTTAAGGGGAACCCTTATATGACCCATAGGCCTAAGGCACAAGGCCTGACAAACCCGCAATACATGACCCAAAGGCCCAGAGGCATACCATGCCCAATACATGACCCGTAGGCCCAGCCCACTTGAACTGCCCCTCCCCAGATTTCTACGTCACTGATCACCTAGCTCCCCACCTTGAATTTCTGATCAGCTAGCATTTCCCCATACAAAGATGCATGGTGCCTGGTCCCTATGGCCACTGCCATACCCTCCCATTCTTCCAATCCGGTTAGCTCTGCATCTGGTGGATGCTACTCCTATTGATCGGATCCTCTTCTAGGGCCTGTTCTATGTGAACTAGGCTACTCCTTAGTCTACGTGACCCGAAGGCCCTGTGGCCCAAAATCCTCTAATGACCTGAAGGCCCTGGAGACCTGTAGGCCCAAACCGGTGGCTCAAAGGCCCAAATCGAGTGAATAGTTCCGGGTGCTACAGTATCAAACAGTAACTGCTATAGTACTACTATAGTGACTGCTACAATGACTGCTACAGTGAATACTACAATACTTCTATAGTACTTCTACAATACTCGGAAATTCATCTCCACCTGGTTTTGAACCCAGGTAAAATTAAGTATCCCAACAAGGGATGGTCAAACACACAGTTTTATTGAGTTTTTACCTTAATCAAGTAACGAAAGGCTTGGTATGACTTAATATTATATTTGAGAGATTTTATCTCTTATATGTGAATTTCTTATTATCATTATCACATGCTTGTTAATATTAAGTGGAACTTACTTAAGTGATTAACCATGTTATGATAATATTTACGCATAGGCCTAGTTTATTTTAGTTCTATCTTGCATGCTTGTTTAATTCATTAATTATGTGATCACGAAAACACATCCATAATGATAAACCATGAAACTGAAAAAAATAAAATAAACCAAAGGGAATGATCATGAGATTTTATAATGGTTAGTTTATCTAACAATTGATAAACTATCCCTGACCTAGGGGAGAAACACCTTAAACCTTTTGGGTTCATGTTTACAGCTTTCCACCTGTCCATATCTGTATCTCCTGGGATTGGTTTCATCTCATATCCATCTTAAACTATCTCCACTATCTTGGGAGTTCCATCCATTACATAAGCTTTTAAACTCACACACAGATGAGGGGTAAAAAGGGGGGTTTACATAAAAGAAACCATGAGAATGCAGACCCTACATATTAATGAGGAGAGATGGCTCACATGCTAGCAATTAATTTAATAAATAAATTAAAAGGAAACCAATCATATACAAAGGTTTTGGTCTAGCACATGATCACCCACATACATGCAACGAGTAACACATTTGATAAAACAAGAATTCAATTCTTTAATCATTCTTATTTAAGATAAACCATGCTCGAATCAATTAATTATCATATTTAATTAACCAATAATTTTATCTTAAACCTTTTTTCTGAATTTCCTTAATATTCTAATCCATCATAATTTTAAACAAATAAATTCATTTAAAATTATCTTTGTATGTAACTTGTACCTTGGAGGAAACTCGGTGAATTCCCGTTCAAAACCACCCAATGTGTAAGAATGAGCATTACCCAGATGTTAAACTGAACACACACATATATAAAACACCTATCACATGATGTGCCCCAAATTTATGCCTACACCATGGTACATGTCTCCGGGGTTTTTATAATATAATAATAAATTTTAATAAATCTGCATAATTTGAATGAGCACATGACGTGTAGTTCCTAATACACGACATATACTATCATTCATCATCCATCCAAAGTAAATGGCTGGGGATACAACGTTTATATGTAATTCAGAAATCCTTGGAGTACATGACATGTACGGTGGGCCATACACCATGTAGTATCCGCATTACATGGTCTCCAGTCGGGCAAGCCGTGTACGGGGTACACGGTCCAACCCTAACCTGAAGGGACTACACGCCGTGTCCAAAGGGACACCTAGTGTGTAATCTGGAAATTGTGTGCCACTTATTCCAAGTCAACACAAAGTTTCTTTAATACTTAGACAAACTCCAATGACACGACTTGTTTTGGCAGACCAAACCCGATGCATTGAAACTTGATACATGGCATGTGAATCCAACTACACGCTGTGTATTCTAGTTTTGTACAGCTTGGAACCTTTTTCACCTCCAGATGAGATCATCTGTTTTATTTTAATCAAAATTAAAATAAAATATCATTTCTATAAGGTGAACGAGAAATGAAAGAGGATGAATAGATATCGAGATTCATATTTGCAGAACGATTAACTTGAATTGAAAAACTAAATTATCAAACAATAAATCATCAATGAATTATTTAAATAATTATAAACTATGATTTAACCGCTCTGATACCATTGAAGGTTCCAGATGCAGAAAAAGCGCAGTTGGGCTAGCACCCAACTTTAATTTTTACCACGATCAATGATTATTCCGGGATCAATATGACGATGAAAGTCAGTCTCCACAAAATAGAATTAAAGATTTAGATAAAGAAGGAAGATTCCCTAAACCTTTAGATAGGGTCTTACACATCATGTTTATAATTAATTTAATAAATTTAATAAAGAAAAGAATACTTGGATATTTAGTATTTTATTCATTGATGTTGTTGATTGTTCGGAATGACCCTTCCAGATTATCTCATTGCACTTGCAAGGATCCAAACTCTAATCTCTCTACCAGTGATCCACATGTGCTCTAATGGCCTCCGATTGAAATCTCTCATTATCTAGGTTCTAGTGTGGCGAAGTGAGTGTCTTTTGTTGCCCGTTCTTGATCACTTATTCTTTAGCCTTGAATAATGTCTCTTGTTCTTAAGAGGGGTGGGAAGAGGATTCGAGAGAGAAATGGTTTAGCTCAACAATTTTCAATTCACCGGACATTTATTTCGGTACATCACACAATATATGTACATGTCTATTTATTGACATGGGGATTTGGTTACAATATTTAATTGAATAACAACAATTATAAACATTCATAACCTTAGAGAAAACCCATGATTTCAATAATAATACTACGTCATTATTTATGGTGCACCAACTTGCACAAAACAGAATAAAATAAATTCCATGTCCCAAACTAATAACAGTTCTATTATTATTTTAATTTGTTCCAACTAGTTAAATAATTATTCACCTTTTCGCAAATAATTATTTTACTACCAGACCAGCCTTGGTTCACTCGAACTCCACTTCCGTTTATTAAACATTTGAATAAGTAAATAAATAATTTATTCTCTTAAATAAATATTTTATTTACAAAATAGTAAATAAATATTTATTAAATGTTCAATAAAATAAATAAATATATTTTACCCACAATCCAATGAATAAATATTTATTTACTTTATGCAATAATTTTAACTTGAATAAAATTATTCCACTATCTTGAGAATAATATTTATTAATTAAATTAAAATAAAACTTAACCGAGACCACCAAAAACACTTAGCGTGTGACCCTCTAGGATTCTTTCTCATTAGCATTAGGCAGGCTTGCCTAAAGTCGAAGAGTACTATCTAGCAATAGGTCTAGGCACCCAAGAGAAAGAACTTAAAGTCTCAAAAAAGACATCCATATACAAACTCTCACTGTGTAATATAATCCCTTTGTCTCAATTTCTCATCAAGATGGTTTCATGATAGCGTCATCAACCTTTATGCTTGATAAATTGTTCTTTGACTACCTAAAATAAACTCTTGGTTACACCATGACCGTGGAATTTCATGTGACGGTTCTATTTCAATCAAAGGGATGAGATATCAACTTCCATAAATGGAAGGGAAGAATCCTTCCTCAACTTATCCATTAATAACATGCCACTCATGACACACCCAACATACCCTACTTACCACCAACTATCTACCTGATATTTTTCATCAGTAAATGAAAGTGCATGAGTCATGAAACTTATTAATGATAATCTTAAAGTCTAAGGATAATTAAACACACCCGCAAATAGGAATATCTGATGACACCAAAACATGCAGAATTCCTACTGGTAGTTCTATTCTTATAATCTCCTATCTTGGTGATTACCAAGTTCAAACTTAATGATAGGAAGCCTCATCTTCTTATGATTACTTGCACCTGACGATCTGTATACTATGTGTCCCATTATAGTATGTCATCCAACTGTAGAACTATATTTAATAATATTGTCATAGCACTTCAAGGTTCTCATCATAGCGAGGAACTACTATGACCTTGTCAATGCGACAAATACTTCAGGACATTATTACACTATAGTCATGAAGAACAATGAAAAATATATTATAATATGTTTTATATTTAAATATATTAAATATTCATGTAATCAAAGTACAACCAGTTGGTTCTAGGATAATAACTCTTGCAATATATCATCTTTATACAAATCTATAAAAGTGCGACATATGGATATGGGAGGTGAAGTTCTTGGGGAAAGTGGCGACTGAGATACGTATATACATATACCCAAAAAAATTTGAGGTAATCACATTTTGGACACATTCCTAGAATGTGTTTGAGATTAGGAACTTTTTGGGACTGGGAGTATATTATTAATGGTTTATCCAATACTTCTCTTGACTATTATCACCCATGACATCTCTTAGAAAGAAAGAAGTGAATTTATATTGGACAAAATCATGTGAATATTCCTTCCTTTAGTTTAAGATGAGGTTGATGACAAATTCTGTACCGATACTCCGTAAGCCTGGGATTGGTTATGTAGTGTGTTGTGATACATCAGGTATTGGTATCATAGGAGTATTGATGTATAAAGAGTAGGTAGTATCTTATTGTCCATGTCATCTATGACCTCATTAGTGGAACTACCATACTCATGACTTGGATATGGTAGTCAGGGTCTATGATTTGAAGTATTGGTGACATTATCAATTCGATGAGATTGTTTTTGTCTACACAGACCATAATATTGTTTGCTATATCTACATACAGATCGAGTTAAACCTAATACAGATGAACTAGGTTGAGTATCTAAATATGTTTGACTTTGAGATGGAATATGTTCTAGGTAAAGGTAACATAATTATAGATTCTCTTAGTTGTAACATGTAAGATGAGCATGATATTGGTTAGAGGCCTTTAATGGGGAAATGACACTTGATGAGCTTGTTAGCCAACTAGAGGATGGGTAATTAAGAAGACCAGGGCACTATGACTTGTAATACCATGGTGTTCATATCTTATCTATTAGATTAGGTGTAACGACCCAAAATTTTGAATAAATCTTGTTCCCTAATTTTGTGTGTTATTTTATTTTTTATACTCAAAAAAACTGTTTCATTTGATAACATGAGTATAATTAAAATGAGACTGTTGGATTTTGACTGTTATATCTATCATACTGATATTTTATGTTCATATTATGAGAGACCCTATTTGATCTCTTCAATTCAGTATTTTGAAGTTTTAAGTGGCGCCGTTAGGCTACCGAATTTTTAAGGGATTCTTTCACCCTTCTCGTTTTCAAGATCTACTTTCATGTCAAGTCTTTCAAGTTCCTTTTTATTTTGTTGGGGTATGATCTCTATATCTATCATACTGAACTATTATGTTCATATTATGAGAGACCCTATTTGATCTCTTCAATTCAGTATTTTGATGTTTTAAGTGGCGCCGTTAGGCTGCCAAATTTTTAAGGGACTCGTTCACCTTTCTCATTTTTCAAAGATCTATTTTCGTTTAAAGTATTTCAAGTTTCTTTTTATGTTGGGGTATGATATATATATCTATCATACTGATCTTTTATGTTAATATGATGAGATACCCTATTTGATCTCTTCAATTCATTATTTTGAAGTTTTAAGTGGTGCCGTTAGGCTGCCGAATTTTTAAGGGATTCTTTTACCCTTCTCGTTTTCAAGATCTATTTTCATGTCAAGTCTTTCAAGTTCCTTTTTATTATATTGGGGTATAATCTCAATATCTATCATACTGAAATCCTTTGTTCATATGATGATATACCCTATTTGATCTTGTCAATTCATTTTTGGTTGAAGTTTAAGTGATGTCGTTAGGCTGCCGGATTTTCATAAGAGAAATCTAATTTTTGTCTTCCTTCCCTGTTTTTCATTTCAAATGGTATGTCATTAAAATTTCATTACCATGTTCTTAAATCCTTTATATTCTGTTCCCCTACAATTTTATGGATCATTTATGGGTGGGTGACCCATGTTCTTTCTCTTTTCAATGTTTTCTAAAACCTCGTAACATAGCCGTTATGCTGCAGAATTTCCGTCTCAAAATGTCTCTCTCTTTTTCTAAAGTTATTTTATTTTATTAAGTGAATACTCAAAGATCTATCTTCTATAGGGGTATTCAAATATATACCATGTTTTTCTATTTTAAATTCTGTAATTTACATACATGATACCCACCTTCCTTTTCTGTGCGTTTTAAAGTGACACAAAGATCATGTCTTTAAAGCAGTTTTTAGAACATTATGATTATGAAATGAAACCCATTTCTTTCATGCTATATGGGTTGTTTATGAAATTATTTATGATGATATATGTGGCTCACATGATGATAAAGACAAATTTAAGTTTTCTTCCTGATAGTGCTCCGATGCATTGGGTAAATACTTAATCTCTAGAGATGACCTTTTAGACTGATACCTTGGTGAATAACCTTGGTAATTTTTTAATGACACCTTGGAGATGGACCTTGGTGAAATGGAATGATTTTCAATATTAAATTTTGTAGCCACATCTTCAAGTTATGAAAAATATTATTTTTATTATGATATGCCTCACGATTTCTTTCTCATGCCTTAAAGTTCTTTTTCATGACATTGTTGATGTATCCCAAGTTCACATGTTAATGTTTACCCTTGTTTCCCTTACTGGGCCTTCTGCTCACCCTTTCTTTTGATGTATGTCCCCAGGTTATGAGATGCAGTAATGAACCTAGGATGAACATGAGGAGAATCATTTCAAGTGTTTAATAAGAATGTTTTATGTTTTCATGTTTTAAGTTCCTGGTTTCCAAGATAGTAAACCTTAGAGATCCTCGGTTTTGTGAAATGTAATGAAAGTTTATGTGATAAAAAGGTGGGATGCTATAGTTGGTATCAAAGGATTGTTTAGTTATTTGTGGAAATTAGGATATGAAAACTTTAGGAAAAAACCTATAGAAAAGTTTAAATATAGGAAATCTTCCTGGTATTTTGGTGAGTATTGAGTAAGGGGTTGCCAAGCAAATACATCTCTGTCTGGATACAAGTAGGTAGAGGTGGCTCTGGCACAAATGTACATAGGGGTAAAACCTGAAAACACCACTTTGAGCTAGAATCGAACGGGAACTGGTGCACGACAACGGGCCTTGCTGCACTCTTGGTTACAAAACTCCCGGGGGATATGCTTTGGTAAATTCATAAGCTTAGTATGAACCATTATTAAAGGAAAAAAGATAAAATAAAATAAAGATTCACATAAGAATATATGATCATGGATAACCTAGTTTGAAACCCAGGGGATCAAAAGTTAGGGTATACTTTTCTTCTACAAGTTATCCTTCTATGCTTTAAGTCCCTTTTCATGATTATTGGATAAGTATTTAAGCCCCTAATTATACTTTCTCTTCTTAGTTAATGGTGGGAAATGGAAGAACATGTACCAACAACCAATGTGATAGGAAATGCGACGATTTCCGTATTAATATGACATAGATGATTAGTGGATTAAAAGATGATTATTATTTTGGAAGACGTTCACTATTTTGGGGACCCTATATGATCGAGGTAAATAGATTACTACGGTATTTTCATTGAGGAGTAAGGTTGACTTATATTTTGAATAATCGATGAATTTAATGTGGACTTATAGTAATTTAGGTTACTTATGGAAATGATTAACCTATCTTGGGGTAAATATGTTTATGTTAGTTACTTTTGTTATAAGATGTTAGGAGTGGTTGATGTTGTTTAGAGATGAATGATAAAGTTTACCTTGGAAGACTATGATATCAAATCCTTCTTGTATTTGGGTTTCAATCTTAGTTTGGTTTATTTTGAGGATTTTTAAGGACAATTATTTTCGGAATGGTCTATGATGAACTTTGGGTAGTACCTTTGAACTTTGAAGATTTAAAGTAGTTTCCCTTCCTCTGGGGTTCTTTATTTTTGAAGAGTTGTTTTATCTTACCCTTTCTGTTTTTGGGATAATGTTTAAAGATAGAAGAAATAGATAGTTAATCTTTGGTGGATTATGTGATTCTCTATAAGATGATTCTTGTGCTTTGATGAGACCAAGTAGTTTTGAATGCTCATCGTTTGGAGAAAAGATTAGTTTTGGTAGAAACTTATTAAAGGATGAAACTCTACTGGAAGGTAGGTATATTTCCTTATTTTTTTGTTCTATGTAGTAAATGAATTCCTCAAAATTATGAAAAGGAACATAAAAAAAACTTTGTTGGTTTACGTTTCCTACTAGGTAATCAAAGACTGTTTACACACATCATAAGTTTGGGATTTTCTCGTGGTTAAATTTATCCTAATCATGTTTTCTATCACTCTCCCTCAGAACTTGACCCTTTGTTTTCTCCTCCATGTCCATGTTTTCCTATACGGAATCCTAGTGTGGGTTAACTCGGATGGCCTTTGTACTTCCTTTTCTTTTTTTTAAAGTAATAGTGTTACTGACTCTTTTTCCGATGTGGTACTTTCAATGAAATTTAAAAACCCAATTTTAAAAATTGCGAGGATGCAATTTCTTAAGGGGGAAGATTGCAACGACCTGAAATTTTGAATAAATCCTGTTTCCTAATTTTGTGTGTTATTTTATTTTTTATACTCAAAAAAACTGTTTCATTTGATAACATGAGTATAATTAAAATGAGACCATTAGATTTTGACTGTTATATGACCATTGGTCAATATGACCGCTGGAAACTAAACGTTTCAATTATTGTCTCTAAATACAAGTAATATTGGTTAATTAATATAGAAAGAAGATTCGATGGACTCACCCAGTAGTCATGGACCGATCGAAGCCCATCTAACAGAACTTGGGAAGGAGGTTGCACCACTGTGCTTTTCTCTGGACCAAACCCATGCCGAACTTCATCATGTGAAGCTAGAATGGAATCACCTTCGTGAGAAGTTCAAACTGATAGAAATTACTACTCGTGCGATGTTGGCCGAACCTCCCTCGGATTCTCTCACCTTAGCACACCTTACACTTAGGTCCTATGCTGGTGTGATAAGGGGCTATGTAAGGAGACCGTAACTGCCTTGTGTAATCCTTTGTTTTAAATAAAAATTGGGATTTCTTCTTATGATGAAGTTTATGAATTTTCAAATGACCAGATAAATATAGTATGCATATTTTTGATGAATTTTGGAAAAAGGATATTTTAAAAATGTTTATGTAAACCTTAAATAATTAAAAATGTGTAATGATTTTCAAAAAATGGTCTTCTACAATTATGTTCAGTACGAAATTTAGAGTCTAATAAGATCAACTTAATTTTTGATGAATAGTAAATTATGAATAGTGATTTTATGCTTAGGATTAGTAATGTGACCAAATGGATTGGTAATATCACTTAAATAAAGCATTAATATAATCTAGGCACCTTGATTAAGTAATGTGATTCAATAAAATGGTTAAATAACGGTTTCATAAATTATTAGTCAAGTATTAGTTTTTTCGGGTGAATAGTGTTTTTTAATTAAAAATTTAATTAAAAATATTTAGAAAATTATTTTTATAAAATGGATTTCATTTTTGAACTCAGAGCATCGATATTATGTTAAGGTAATTTTTGGGGATTTTTCAGAAAAAAATGAATTTTCGGTGAATAGTGTATTTATTTAAATATTAAATTAAAAATATATAGAAAATTATTTTTATAAAATGGAGTTCAATTTTGAAATCATAGCATAGATATTTGGTTAAGGTGAAATTTTGGGATTTTTCTGAGAAAGTTGAATTTTCGATGAATAGTGAAAATAGAGTTTTTAAGTTACGAGTGTTTAATGACATCATTAAATGATGTATTAAGTATGTAATCAATATGGTCGGCTTATGAATAGTAAGATAAGGTACGAGGTGTTCCAAGTGGCAAATACCATGGGAAAATACCATGGGAAATCCCATGGTTTTGTCAAAACCACCAATGAGGTGTCCCTTGGCCATTAATGCCTTGTCCCCTCACTTTCCTTATAAATACCAAGCCATCCTCTCATCCATTCGACTCCCAAATCCCCCCCAACGAAGTTATGGTATCATTACCTCCCAAGTAGTCCTCCCAAGGTTCCCCCAAGCCCTCAAGGTTCCAGCCTTTGAGTTTTAAGAGTTACGTTTTAAGGCAAGGGATCCTACCTCCCTCTTTCTTTTCAAGTAATCTCTTTTATGTCATTTCTTTTATGATCCATGCTCTTATGTTGGAGGATGTTCTTTTGTATTCATCCTACTGTCTTTTTCATGTTCATATGATGAGAGAACCCCTCTTTCTCTCATCATTTCATTTTAATAATGTTAAATTGGCGCCGTCAGGCTGCCGAATTTTTAAGGGATTCGTTCACCTTTCTCATTTTTCAAAGATCTATTTTCATGTCAAGTCTTTCAAGTTCCTTTTTATTTTGTTGGTGTATGATATCTATATCTACCATACTGAACTCTTATGTTCATATTATGAGAGAACCTATTTGATCTCTTCAATTCAGTATTTTGAAGTTTTAAGTGGCGTCATTAGGCTGCCGAATTTTTAAGGGACTCGTTCATCTTTCTCATTTTTCAAAGTTCTACTTTCATATCAAGTCTTTCAAGTTACTTTTTATTTTGTTGGGGTATGATCTCTATATCTATCATACTGAACTCTTATGTTCATATGATGAGAGACCCTATTTGATCTCTTCAATTCAGTATTTTGATGTTTTAAGTGGCGCAGTTAGGCTCTCGAATTTTTAAGGGACTCGTTCACCTTTCTCATTTTTCAAAGATCTATTTTCATGTCAAGTCTTTCAAGTTAATTTTTATGTTGGGGTATGATCTCTATATCTATAATACTGATATTTTATGTTCATATTATGAGATAACCTATTTGATCTCTTCAATTCAGTATTTTGAAGTTTTAAGTGGCGCCATTAGGATACCGAATTTTTAAGGGATTCTTTCACCCTTCTCGTTTTCAAGATCTACTTTCATGTCAAGTATTTCAAGTTCCTTTTTATTTTGTTGGGGTATGATCTCTATATATGTAATACTTAACTCTTATGTTCATATGATGAGAGACCCTATTTTATCTCTTCAATTCAGTATTTTGATGTTTTAAGTGGCGCCGTTAGGCTGCCAAATTTTTAAGGGACTCATTCACCTTTCTCATTTTTCAAAGATATATTTTCATTTAAAGTATTTCAAGTTTATTTTTATGTTGGGGTATGATCTATATATCTATCATACTTATCTTTTATGTTCATATGATGAGAGACTCTATTTGATCTCTTCAATTCATTATTTTGAAGTTTTAAGTGGCGCCATTAGGCTGCCGAATTTTTAAGGGATTCTTTTACCCTTCTCGTTTTCAAGATCTATTTTCATGTCAAGTCTTTCAAGTTCCTTTTTATTATGTTGGGGTATAATCTCAAAATCTATCATACTGAACTCCTATGTTCATATGATGAGATACCCTATTTGATCTTGTCAATTCATTTTTGGTTGAAGTTTAAGTGACGCTGTTAGGCTGCCGGATTTTCATAAGAGAAATCTAATTTTTGTCTTCCTTCCATGTTTTTAGTTTCAAATGGTATGTCAT
Organism: Viscum album; assembly: GCA_963277665.1. Classification (NCBI taxonomy): domain Eukaryota; kingdom Viridiplantae; phylum Streptophyta; class Magnoliopsida; order Santalales; family Viscaceae; genus Viscum; species Viscum album. The sequence goes on along the minus strand of OY728120.1, from coordinate 1,755,099,381 downwards.
TCAAATTTCATTACCATGTTATTAAATCCTTTATATTCTGTTCCCCTACTATTTTATGGATCATTTATGAGTGGGTGACCCATGTCCCCTCTCTTTTCAATGTTTTCTAAAACCTCGTAACATAGCCGTTATGCTGCAGAATTTCCGTCTCAAAATGTCTCTCTCTTTTTCTAAAGTTATTTTATTTTATTAAGTGAATACTCAAAGATCTATCTTCTATAGGGGTATTAAAATATATACCAAGTTGTTCTATTTTAAATTATGGGATTTACATACATGAGACCCACCTTCCTTTTCTGTGCATTTTAAAGTGACACAAAGATCATGTCTTTAATGAAGTTTTTAAAACATTATGATTATGAAATGAAACCCATTTCTTTCATGCTATATGGGTTGTTTATGAAATGATTTATGATGATATATGTGTCTCACATGATGATAAATACAAATTTAAGGGTGCACCCTGATAGTGCTCCAATGCATTGGGTAAAGACTTAATCTCTAGAGATGACCTTTTAGACGAATACCTTGGTGAATAACCTTGGTAATTTTTTAATGACACCTTGGGGATGGACCTTGGTGAAACAGAATGATTGTCAATAGTAAATTTTGTAGCCACATCTTCAAGTTATGAAAAATTTTATTTTTATTATGATATGCCTCACTATTTCTTTCTCATGCCTTAAAGTTCTTTTTCATGACATTGTTGATGTATCCCAAGTTTACATGTTAAATGTTTCCCCCTGTTTCCCTTACTAGGCCTTCTGCTCACCCTTTCTTTTGATGTATGTCCCCAGGTTATGAGATGCAGTAATGAACCTAAGATGAACATGAGGAGAAGCCTTTCAAGTGTTTAAGAAGAATTTTTTATGTTTTCATGTTTTAAGTTCCTGGTTTCCAAGACACTAAACCTTAAAGATCCTCAGTTTTGTAAAATGTAATGAAAGTTTATGTGATAAAAAGGTGGAATGATATATTAGGTAAATACTAGACATGTATTATACCTAGAGAGTGATATGATTTGAGAACAGCTAACTGGAGGTGAACCAATACTTGGGTGGACTTTGGGTGAAGATGATGTGATCCTTATGCATGGGAGAGTAGTAGTCCCTACTTCTATCAGAGAGGATATGATAAGTAATTTCTATAACTAGAGGTGGGTGGTAAATCTTGTTGTGAAGAATATTTACCATGAATTCATACATCAGTTTTGGTGGCCTAGGATGAAGAGGGATGTCACATGGTTTGTGTCCCAATGCCTTACCTTCTAAAGGGAAAAGGTTGATCACCGACATTCTGGTAAGATGATGAAACCATTTCCAATACCTATATAGAATTTAGAGGATGTTAGTATAGACTTAATGATGGGGTTACTCAAGACCCTAAGGACTCGTGAAGTTCTATGGATGATCGTTGATCAGTTGATGAATGCTAACCATTTTTTACTGATTAGAGAGACTCACTCAATGGATGATCTAGGAAATATCTATGCCTAAGATATCATATGCATTCATGGAGTTACCTTTAGAATTGTATGAGATAAAGATTCACATTTTATCTCTTGGTTTTAGTAGGGATTGCAGAAATCCCTAGGGACTTAGTTGATATTGAGCACCATGTACCATCCTCAGACCGATAGACAGTCTGAATGGACTATACATATATTGTAGGATATGCTTTATGCTTGAATCCTAGACTTTGGTGGAGCATGGAATTATCACCTAGACTTGGTTGAGTTCATTTATAACAATATTTATCAAGATTTAATTTATATAGTACCTTTTGAGGCTCTATAAGATAGGTTATGTTTCTCAATGCTATGTTGGCGTGAGGTGGGTGATGAAGCACTTGTGGGGCCTAGTATGGTTCAAGAGACCTCTAAAAGAGTGAAGATAATTTATAAGAGGTCAATCACTACTTATAGAATATAGATATCATATAAAAAGTATATTAAGAGACTCCTAGAGATTTTTGTGGGTGATTAGGTATTCTTAAGAGTGACTCCTTGATTAGGGAATCAATGTATAAGGAATTAGGGAAATCTAGCACCATGTTTTTTTAGAAACTTTTAGGTCATTGATCACTTAGGGACAATGGTACACTGACTACACCTACCTTATTTCTATTGAGGCATGCACAACATGGATCATGTGTTGCATCTCTAGAGGTACATTTCTGACTCTGTGCATGTTATTGATTGTAATTATGTTGAGTTGGAGCCTGATTCATCTTATTAGGAGCATCTGGTGTAGATTGTAGACTAAAGAGATAAGGTTTTGAGAGGGAAAACAATACCACTTGTTTGGATTTGGTAGCATCATGGAAGTATCTAATAAGGGACTTAGGAGTGAGAGGCTGATGCTCGAGCTCAGTGGCTTGAGCTATATTAGAAGAAACCCTATAGATGTTTTTCAAGGATGATAAATCCTTAGAGGGGATAATTGTAAAGCCCTGTGATTATTGTTCTTAAATAAAAGCCTTATTTTTCCTCTTTTTTGATGTTAATTCGTCTATGGTAATGGCTTGTGGGATTGGAAAGTACTTTGGAAGGCTTTGATTTATTTTTGGAAAGTTTACTACTAAAAATAATGGTCACTGTTCCATATCACATAAGACTATGCTGTATGTGAGAAGATACACTGTGGTGTGGAGGTTTCACCATGGTGAGTGCCACAGGGCTAATACCACATCAAAATAATATGGAATGCACTATAGAGGTGATATAACTTAAGGACTATGGAATAGAAATCACCATGGGTTTGGATCTGATGGAGGCTACACCATAGTTCCTTAGACCATGCCACATGGAAGTTTCCACATAAGTTACAAAAGGATATCTAGCCACATGTTATTTGGGGTTTAAGCTTCTTGAATGGGATGTTACATTTTTAATCCAGGGATCCATTATGAATTAAATAGGATCCTTTTTTGGACTCATAATGATCCTTAAACCAATTCTTATTGAACCCTTGAGACCCCCTAAAAATAACTATCATACCATCATTCAACTAAATTCCATGATCTATGAAGGGATTAAGAATACACTCCATGATTATAGTCCTCCCTTTATGAAATATTGGTACTTTTTCTAACCCAGTTCTTTGACGCATTCATAGATTTGGTGATCACTTCCAGAGGAACTATGTCACAAATGTAGCTTTGGCGATTTCCCTCTACACTGTATCTATTCCTTGCACCTGTGGTGTTTCACAGATAGATATTACACACTTCAACACTTTATCCTACACCATGGTGAAAACATTTTCACCTTTGTGTTCTTCTATCCCATATACCACTATACCATAGTGGGTATACTTGCACCGTGGTGGTTGGAACTTGTATACCTCTACACCAAGGACCCTACCTTGCACCATGGAGTCCCATATGTTTCCAAAATCTATTATTCTCCCTTATTATACCTTGTCTGTGGGTTTAATTTTATGATGATATACCCCAGGTGAGAATTGGTTCTACCCCATTTTAAATTTTTTCCTTAAAGACTTAATCTAGAACCCATAACATGATGGTTTGGGATTGGTTTTAGAAGTTTTGATGTGAGACCGTGCTCTAGATGGGGTAAAAAAGTGGTTTGATGGACAATTAATTTAACAAACCTTGATGTTGATGTTGAAACCTTGATATATTAGGTTCCTTACTATGATGATTCCATGTTTATGATTGCTTACATGATATTATTATGGATGTTTATGTGCTATAGACCATGTTAAGTTGATCACATGTGGGTATGTTGGGATTCCTCTCACACCCATGATATTTTATGTGTTCCTTAATGTGATACCACTATTTCTTTGTAATATTCTTGGTATATGTTATGTTGTTGTATTATGAATGGTTCCAAAGTGATAGGTGGAAACGTTGTGGCAGGGTATCCCTATAGGGGGAGCGTGTTCAGGTGATACATGTGACTTGATGATGATAGATAGAAAATGGGGGCATAAAGGCCTAGTGTGTCCTGATTGATGGGAATAGAAATCATGAGTGATCAGATTCATGTGATGAATGTAGGTAATGATGGTCCTGAGTGATCATACCTATACAGAAACTGTGGCGAAGGATGATCTATGTGACCTGACTTATGAGATAACGCCAGAGAATGATGAACTAGTGTGGTCCAACTTTGAGGCCTGGGGATTTTATATCTATTGAGTATATTTAGGATGGATCTGATGTCTATTATGTATCCATGAAATTTCTAATATTATTTTTTATATGGAGATGAATTAGGTATAATTGGGGTTTTTGACAACTTATTTAATGCATAAATTCCCAGTGTTTTTGTTACTTTTGTGCACATTTTTTTATTATTTAATATACTCTTGTACATGTGCACAATTGTTAATTATGCATTGGTGGTTTCCTATAGAGTATTATAATCACACCCTAATTGGGAATTTTTATGCGTGTGTAGATTTTAGGACCAAATATCCAGCGAAGGGCAAGGGCCTAGTGGTGGATGGATGAACAATGGGACATGGAGCTACTATAGACTAAGAAAGTCTTTGGATGAACAACATTGGTTTTTTATTTATCATTGTTCATTTTATCTAATTTTATCACTCTGGTTTGGATTACCACCTTGGGAGCCTGTTTAATTAATGTATGACATGTATTCCCTTATTACGATTTAGTTTTCACTTTTACTCTGATGTTTATTTATTTTGTTATTAATTATTTATTTTATCTACCCAATGAAAAGATACTAAGGGTATAGTATCCCCACTGATATAATTAGACCCTCACTTCTATTCAGTATACTCTTTCATATGGGGAGGTACACATGAGGTCATGTACTACTTTGGCTCAGACTCAGTGGTTTGGGCTAGGGTGTTACAACCATAGTGTCATAAAACATAATGCCATGGTTATTCACCATGGTATCATAATACATATTATCTCTATAGATTAGTTCATTACCTAATTAATTGGAGAATTATCTGGGTGCACCCTTAATATGTCTAAATTCATGTGTTTCAAAAATATCATACGATAACATTTCATTAATAACCCATGGGGAATAATGAATGAGTTTCATGTAAAAGTCATTTAATTCCTAAATGCTTAAATACATGAGAATTACATCATTTTTAAACCATGATAAAGGAATGAGGCATTACTATCTAGAAGTACCCAATCAATGAATCATGGTTACATCTAGGGTAATAACTATGAATAGGAAAATGGGTTGATTATTCACAATATAAGAATATTTCATGTAAAAGAGAAAAATTCATGAAAAAAATTAGGCAGTATAATAGTAATATAATGTAGATTAATAAAAGGGAATAATGGAAGGTAACAAAGGTCTCTCATTGATAAAAAATTATTTTGGTAGTAATATGATAATAAAATGTGCATTAAAAAATATAATTCAACATTTAGAAGACATACCAAAAAAGAGGTACTTGAATGGAAATGAAGAGGAGAAGAGTTACCTTACCTTGAGAGGTAACTTCCTAAAACATGGGGTGGGAAACCTTAGGATCTTATATACACATTAGAGGGAATTTATAGAGGTTAAATGAGTATAATTTCATGCTTATGGGGTTTGGAGTGGAGAGTAATGGGGGAATGGGTGGGTATTTATAGTAAAAGAGGAGGAATTGTTTAATAATGTCTAAATTTATGTCTTGGAATTTTATTTTGTGGAAAATACAATACCATTGGATTTCCCATGGTTTTTGCTCAAGATTTTAGACATTTAAGTGTTGTTTTATAATATTATAATCCATTATAATCCGAATCCATATTTTTAATATTACTTTGGACATGTAAAGTTAATTTTTTTCATAAAATATAGTTTTTAAAATATTAATTTACATTTTATACTTTGGAAAGTCATTTAATAGGTTTGACAGGAAAAGGAAATACCCTTTTTATTAAAATAAAAATTAAAGATAAAGAAATATTGGTGGGGTCATACAAGTAGTTATACACTCATTCCAAGAAAAACCAAAAGTAAGAAGCATCAAAGATCATAATCAAAATGATAGGAAGAATCATATTCATCATACTAATTTTATTCTGAATCTAAGGGTCCATGAGACTTGGAACTATAGTTGGATTTTGATATGATTAGTCTTTCCTATGTCTTGATTTCCTTGGAGGGACTAGTTCTAAACCTTCACCATCCACATGAATTTTTTTCCCTTTAGACAATGCCTGGATAAAGGAAAGATTTTTTGGGGAATAATCTTCTATATCATCCCATTTACCACGAATGCCTTGAATTTCTCTTAATTTATTGATTTCCTCCTGGATCTTTGAAAGATTCTCACTATTACCTGGGTTGAGGTGTTTCTCTATTGTAGGACTGATGGTATAAAAAATTTTCTCTCCATTCTTTGGAACTGAAGATTGATTTCCCAGCCCTGATACAACCAAATTAGACATGCATTCCCCAGTTACATGATTCAGAAACTCTTGGTCATTAGACTGATCTTCCTGAGTCATGATTTCCAACTTTTTAGAAGAGTCCCCAGCCATTCAAATAGAACCATCACTGATTTGTTCTTTGACCCTATCAAGAAGGGTTTATTTTAGATCAACCGAAACCAAATTATTATGAATTTTTTGTCTTCTCAAATTTTTCTCATAGGAATACTCAATATTCCATTTTAAATAAAGAATGGATAAACCAAATTGTTGCAAAAAAATCCTTTCCATGACCAATTACTTGAAAATCCAAGCAGAAATCAGGTAGCCTTTTATACTCCACTTTTAATGAGATATCATCATCTAAAGAAGATAATACTATATTATTAATCAAACAATAGCTAAAATATACCTCTAATAAAATCCTAGAATAGTGACCATATTTTTTAGTCTCAGCGGTCTTATCCATTTTAATCTGGATACCCACAATAGAGGCTATATAAAATAAAATCTTAGGATTCCATAAGATCCAGTTAAGACTAATAATTTTGATCCAGACTTGAGCTCTATTATTATTAAATCCATTAAAATACTTAATATTAATAAAATAACATATTTTTGGTTATGAATTTTCATTATTTAAATATTACATCATTATTACATATATATAAATTCATAAAACATATTGAAAACACAAAATCATATTTTTACTATTCACTAAAAAATAAAGTAATTGAGAAAATTCTAAAAATTTCACCCTAAACTAATTTAATCTTGAATATTTCAAATATGATGTTTATTTTATCAAAATAATTCCATAAGTATGATAATTTTATCTTTTATGTAAAAAAATTATTATTTATTTAAAAATAATAGTTTTATGACAAAGTCAACTTTCTAACACTTATAAAAATTTCATTGGAAATTATAAAATTATATTATCATTCATATTAAAATAAATATTTTTTATAAGACTATTTAATGAAAATAAATTTTATTTATAATTCCTAAATTATAATTTTGTATATATTTTATGAAAATATAATTATGTTTTATTTGTATTGAAAAATATATTTATCAAATTCATCTTATATTCATGTGTATTTTATTAAATAAAATAATAATTAAAATAGAATAAAATAAATAAATATTTAATTTATACAAAGGAAATTACACTTTTATAATATTAAGGTTTAGATACATAACCCTTTATTACAGAAACATAATCCTAAGGGCAAGGTGTGCGATGATGGTAGTTTCATGGGGTATCTTAGCTAACATTGACCTAGTGATGAACTCCACTAACTTGAAATTCTCCCATAGATGATTCTACTATAGCCTTACTTGTATAATAATTGGTTGTTATTGGTTAAGGGCTAACCCCAGTGATGCTACCTCCCTCCAGAGTTATGATAAATGGGCTTCAAAAGGAAAGATCCTACTGGTTGAGGACATAATTTCTTCCTTCTGTATTCAATTAACTCTAATCAATACCATAAATATGAACTAATATTAATAGTAACTTTATAATGGATATATTACCCCTGGTAATAATGCATAATGATCACATTTACCAATGGTCATATTTACCAATGGTCATGTAATAATAATGTAACGATCATATTCTAATAGTAATATTTTCGATTACATCCTATATAGAGCACCAAACATCCACATTTACTAATTAATTCTTAAAGGTTTATACAATTCCTTTGATAATGAAAACTATATTCCTAATGTTTATTTTTCTTTTAACAGATTTTATGAAAGGTGTAATCCTCTTGGAAGAGTTTGATCCTATAGATTATACCATTATGTGGTTGCTATTCTTTGATTTTTATATCCTTGTACTAGTATTAGCTATAGTAATTAGTATTATTACTTGAAATTTAATACTATTTTTGTAATATTATTTCTATATACTTCCATTGTGAAAAATAATAAAATAAATATTTGGAAAAATTTCTTTTATTAATCATAGAATTAACTTTTAAGCCATTACATTCTACCCCTTAATAAATTTCATCCTTGAAACTTGAGATTTATTCAAAAAAATGGGGGTATTTTCACTTCATCACTTCTTTAGGTTCTCAAGTATCTCCTTTAAACTTGTGATTTATCCATATGGATTATACAAGTCATTTTGTCTTATTACTCAACACTTGTTCCATTCTATCATGAATATGGATTGATTCCTTTTCATAAGACTAGTCTGGTTCCAATTACACACTATTAATATCAAGTATATGTGTTGGTTTAGAAATATAATATCTCAATAGAGACATGTGGAATACATTGTGGAAATTGGAAAGATATGGAGGTAGTTCTAATGATGCATGTGCAATGCACTGTTAAATTATTTGATAGAATTAAATTAAAAATTTATATGTTCCCGAATCACACTAACTACAAAGGTGTAGTATATAGGTAGTACGAGGTCAACCCCATAGAGAGTGGGGAACACAACGATAACTTTTGACCTATTATTGGGTCACCACAATTTCAATTAATTTATTTAATATAATTATTAACAGAAAAATAAAATAATTAAATATATAGAGAAAAGGCATAAGAGAGGGGAATTAGATTCCATGGGTGGTTTTGTTAAAAATAAATTCCGAATTCACTTGAAAAATAATTATACTCATTGGTTGAGTAATCAATCAATTATATCAATATAAGAAATGATTAATCCATATAAACCTACCCTATCATCCCAATTAATGGTGGTTTGTTGAATTAAAATAACTAAGTCACATTAATATTAGAGTGTATAAAGTAGAAGACTAATCTAGTTCAATGGTCATGAATAAATTATCTCAATCACATTGAGGGTTTTTCATCACTTGGCATGCTTGGTCCATGATCTAATGGCGAATTCAATAATTAATTAAATATTAACATGATATTAAAGAATAAAATCATTGCGCTAGTGAATAAATAATTAAAATAATTTGGTATGCACCCGATTTGACTGATTCTACTCTCTCCTATGGGTTTAGCTAATCATCACCGGTTGATCATAAATGTTAAATAAACCAAAACCCATAGTGGAGAGATTAGAATATAAATATAGAATAAACATGAATTTAATTAAACTAATAATCATCAAATGTTTACAAAAAAATCGAAAATGGATAATAGGAAAGAAAAAACCTAACTATATAGAATGACCCCTTGGTCAAAACCCCAGCAACAATTACTCTATGGTGGCCAAACAACCCCTTTATCAATAACTCTATATTACTTATAAAGGCATCATATGTTATCCTCAATTATACCAGAAAAATCGGTATTCAAATACCCCACTCCACTAAAAAATTAAATCATTAATTTTTGGTTGGATTCATATTTATGATGCATATGTATGTTTTACATCATGAAATTCATAGCTCCATCTCTCGAAGTTTTCATCCTCAAAAAAATTAAGACTTAAATGAAGTTTTAAATTATTAAAAGTGCATGAAATATATGTATCATTATAATCTTATGACATAAAAGAATTTTAAATCATAAAATCATCCTTGTAAAACCTGAATATGAGATGTAAATTTCAATGTAACTTGGCCACAAAAATATTATGACATAAAAATAGATTTTATAGAGTAAATGAATCTTCTCCTAGAATCTGTAGTTATTCTCTTAGTCCATAGCTTGATCTCGTAGTTCACAAATTGGGTGATGGTTTGTAGAATCCATTGGAATTCCTCTTGTCTATAGTTTTGGCTTCATCCTAGTTTTCCAGTGTCATGCACTAAGTGTCCACATCATCTCATAATGTCACATTTTCCTAAAAAATTGTCCCTGATTTCATCATTATGCTTTTCTACCATAAAAAATACATAAAAAATGATATCAGACATGTTTATTATATAAAATTATTTAATATTCAATTAAAAAACATATATAATCCCATAAAAAATAGAATCAATTTGAAGATATCAAATACCCCCACACTCAAATATTTTATTATCCCTGAGAAAAATCTCAACATTGAAATAAAAGGGTACACACATCATTAAGGTATTATTAAAATTATTACTCTCATAAAAATAAGTTATAAATGAAGATTATAAAATCACAAATCATACACAAGAATGAATTTATCAATAATTATTCATTTATAATTTACAATTCAATACATTTCCCCCTTTCACTCTCAAATTTAAAACTTTCATCAACACCCATGATTAAAAAGTCAATATCCTACTAGTTGCTGACATCATTTATTCCTTCTATATTCAATTAACTCTTATCATTACCCTCAATATAAACTAATCCTAACAGTTACTTTATAATATATACATTAATAATAGTCATAATTCCCTACATTAATATTGAACAATGGTCATATTGAACAAAAATCATGTAAAACTAATGTAATGATCATATCTTAATAAAAAGTTTTCGATTACATCCTATATATAGCACTAAACATCAACATTTAATTCTTCATTGAAAAATATTTTTTCAATTCCTTTGATAATTTAAATTATATTCCTAATGTTTCTTTTTCTATTAACCATTTTTATGGAAGGTGTAATATTCTTGGAAGAGTTTGATCCTATGGAGTATACAATTATGTGGTTTTTATTCATTGATTTTTATATCCATATTCTAGTCTTAGCTATAATAATGAATATTATTACTTTAAATGTAATATTATTTTTTAATATTCTTTTTATATTCTTCCATTGAGAAAATTAAAAAAATAAATATTATAAAAAAGGTTATTTTGTTAATCATTGTATGAATTTTTAGGCTTTTAAATTCTCCCAATTAATAAATTCCATCCTTGAAACTTCAGTCTTTCCTCAAAACAAATGGGTGTATTTTCCCTTAATATAATCTTTAGGTTATCAAGTAGATTCTTTAGACTTGTGATTTCTCCATATTCCTTTCAAAAATAATGTTGTCTTATTCCTCAAAACTTGTTCCCTTCTATCATAAATATGGACCATTTCCTCTTCATAAGATAATTTGGGTTCCAATTTCACACCATTAATATCAAGTATATGTGTTGGGTTAGAAATATAATATCTTAATAAATAAATGTGGAATACATCATAAAAATTGGAAATACATGGAGGTATTAATAATGATGCATCTAAAATATGTCGTTAAATCCTTCAACATAATCAAATTAGAAATCATATGTTCCCAAAATGTACTAACTACAAAGGCATTGTATAGTAGTAGTATAGGGTCAATCCCATAGAGAGAGGATAAAACAAAGAAAAATTTTAACCAAATTTTGGGTCACCCCAATTTAAATTATTTTATTTAAACTAATTATTAATAGAAAAATAACATAAAAAAATACAAAGAGGAAAGGTATAAGGTAGGGGAACTTGTTTCCATGGGTGGTTTTGTTAAAAATAAATTCCGACTTCACTTGAAAATTAACTATACACATTTGCTACATAATAAATCAATTATATCAATATAAGAAGTGATCAATCCATATCATCCTACCTTAGAATCTCAATTTATGGTGGTATGATGAATAAAAATAACTATGGTGCATTAAGTTTAGATTGTATAAAGTAGAAGAATAATTGATTTCAATGGTCATGAATCAATTATCTAAATCACGTTGGGGTTATTTCACCACTAGAAATTCTTGGTCTATGATCCAATGGAAAATTAATTAATTAAATAAATCATAACATGATACTAAAGAATAAAATCATCACATATGTTAAGAAATAATTAAAACAATTTGGTAGACATCCACTTTGACTGATTCCTTCCCCCCTATGGGTTTAACTAATAATTAGTAGTTGATCCCCAATGATGAATAAAACAAAACCCATTGAAGATATATTAGAATAAAAATTTATGAAAAATAGAAATTTAATTAAACTATTAATCATACAATGTTTATAGAAAAATATAAAATAGATAGCAAGAAAGAAAAAACTTAACTACGGAGAACGATCCCTAGGTCGAAACCCTAGCATCAGTTCCTCTACGGTGGAAAAATGACCCATTTATCTAATTCCTAATTCTCCTTATAAAGGCATCGTATATTATCCCCAAGTAATATGGTCAAACTGACATTAAAATCCCCCACTTCTCTCAAAAATCAGATCTTTAATTTTCCATCAACTTCATATTTACGACGTAAATGTATGTTTTATGTTGTGAATTTCGCAGTTCCGTCTCCCCAAGTTCGCATCCTCAAAAAACTTATGATGTAAATATATTTTTACACTTTTAATAGTTCACATCATATCTGGTATCTTGAAAATATTACAACATAAAAGTAGTTTACATCATAAAATCCTCATTATACAACCTGAAGAGGAGATATGAATTTCAATGTAACTTGGCCTAAAAAATATTATGACATTAAAATAGATTTTACGGAATATATTCATCTTCTCTTGGAATATGTAGTTCTTCTCTGGGTCTATGGATTGAGCTCCTGGTTCATGGATTGAGTGATTCTTTTGTTGAATTAATTAGCATTCCTCATGACTCTAGTTGTGGCTTCATCATCATTTTTTAAGTGTCATGCGTGAAGTGTCTGTATCATATCATAATGTCAAATTTTTCTAAAAATTATCCTTGATTTCATAATCTTGCTGATCCTACCATAAAAATACATAAAAAATGTTATTAGGCATGGTTCTCATATAAAATTATTTAATATTCAATGAAAACACATATATAAGCCCATAAAAAATATATTCAATTTGAAGATATCAAATACCACACACACTCAAATCATTGTTCATCCTCAAGAAAAATCTCAACATTGAAATATCAAGGTTCCACACATCAATAAGGTAATTTTCAGATTATGATGATCATAAAAATAAGTTATAACTGAATATTCTAAAAGCACAAAGCATTCCCAAGAATAAATTTATAAATCATTATTCATTTATAATTTACAATTCAAGACATTTAACCCTTTTCACTCAAAAATTTAAGCATTTAATCAACACCAATTCCATTTATAATTTACCTTACAATGAATTTTTACTACATCTCATGTTCTAGGGACAAACATTCAAAGAAATGGGTGAGCATAATGTCCAATAAGGGAATAAAAAAGGAAATTTTAGCATGTGATCATGAGGCATAACAATATGGAATGATTATAAGAGAATTAGGAATATCATAATCGAATTATCATTAAGAATAACAGGAAAATATGGATACAAGATAAAAATGATACATTTATAAGCATATCAACAAGGTTTATTACCATGGTGTCCTAAAAGATAATTACCAAGGTTATTCACCAAGGTATCATAAATCATATTATATATAGAGCATAATTATTTTCCAAATTAATTATAGAGATATAAGGAAAATAATTTCATATATATATATATATATCCAGGTGTGTGTGTGTTACAAGTTGATCATAAGAAAAAATTTCATTAATAACCCATGGGAAACAATGAACATGTATTATTTAAAAGTCATTAAAATTTTAAATTATTAAAGACATGAGAATTAAGTCATTTTAACCAATGAGAAAGGAATAAAAGTTTTATATTTGTAAGTACCCAATAAAATAATCATGAATATAACATGGTGAATACCCATGAATAAAGAAATGGGTTTAGCATTCATATCATAATAATATTTCATGTAAAAGAGAAAAATTCCTGAGATGAATTCAACAACATAATGAGTATATAATTTGTATTAAGTAAAGGGAATAATGGGAGGGAACAAAGGTATTATATTGATAAAACATTATTTTGGTAGTAATTAGATAATAAAAATTGTATGAAAAGAATTTAATTCAAGAATTATAAAATATACCACAAAAATTTACTTGAATGGAAAAAAAGAAGAGGAGAGTACCCTTACCTTGGGAAGTAACATTCTAAATCTTAGATAGGGAAACCTTATGACCTTGTAGATACCTTGGAGGGACTTTAGAGAGAGGAAATGGGAATTATTTTATGCTTAAGGTATTCTTAATAGATATTAATGAGCGAAGGGGTGGGTATTTATAGTAAAAGAGGAGTAAATTTTTAATGATGTCTAAATATAGGTCTTGGAAATATTGGTTGTGAAAAATAAAAAACCATTGGATTACCCATGGTTTTTGCTCATGGTTTTAGACATTTAAGTAATTTTTATAATATTTTAGGCTATTATAATCAAAATTCATTTATTAACATTACTCTGGAGATGGAATAATAATTTTTCTATAAAATATAGTTTTTAAAATCCTAATTTCCATTTTAGACTTTGGAAAGTCAATTATAGGTTTGTAAATTGATTTAAATACATTAAAATACATAATATTAATAAAATAATATATTTTTGGTCTTTAATTATATTAAATTAATTATTAAATAATTATAACACATATATTAGGTCATAAATCATACAAAAAACAGAAACTATATTTTTTACTATTTACTATATTCACTAAAAAATTAAGTATTTTAGAAAATTATCAAAATTTCAACATAACCCAATTAAAAAATTATTATTTAAAATATAATATTTATTAAAAAATAACAGTTTTTACAACATAGACAACATTATGTCACTTATAAAAAGTTTTCAGGACATCATAAAAATTATATTATCATTTATATTTAATTAAATATTTTTTATAAGACTATTTCATAAAAATAAATTTTATTTAGAATTATTGAATTATAAAAGTGTATATATTTTTTTAAAAATAAAATTATGTTTTATTTTTTTTCAAAAATATATTTATCAAATTCATCTTATATTCATGTGTATTTTATCAAATAAAATAATAATGAAAATAGAATTGAATAAATAATGATTTCATTTCTTCAAAGTAAAACACACTTTTATGATACTATAGTTTAGATACATAACACCTTATTATACCAACATATTCCCTAAGGGAAAGGTGTGTGGTGGTGGTAGTTTCATGGGGTGGATCAACTAACATTGACCTTGTGGTTATCTTTACCAACTTTAACTTCTTCCATATTTGATTCTACTCGATCCTTAATTATTGAATATGTTATTGGGATTGGTCAAAGGTGAACCCTAGTGAGGCTACCTACCTCCCATATTTTGATAAATAGGCTTCAAAAAACATGATCCTATCATTTGAGTCCAAAATTTCTACCTCATATGTCTAGTTAACTCTTACAATTACCCTTAATATAAACTAATACTTACATCACTATAAAATGGATTCATTACCAATGGTAATAATGAAAAATGGTCTAATTGACTAATAATCAAGTTAACAAATAGTCATATTAACCAATGATCATATTTAATAATAGTCATATTAACCAACAGTTATGTTGACCAATAGTCATATTGACCAATGGTTATATTAACCAACGATCATGTAATAGTAATGTAATGATTATATCCTAATGGTTAACTTTCCGATTACATCCTATATATAGCACTACACATCAACATTTACCACTTCATTCCCAATGGTTTTTACAATTCCTTTGATAATGTTAATTATATTCATAAGGTTTATTTTTTCTTTTAATAGTTTTATGGTAGTGTAATTTTCCTAGAAGAGCTTGATCCTATGGAGTATACCATTGAGTGGTTGCTATTCTTTGGTTTTTATAACCCTTTACTAGTCTTAGCTATAGTAATCGGTATTATTACTTGACATATAATATTATTTTTGTAATATCATTTCTATGTACTTCCATTGTGAAAATTAAGAAAATAACTACTATGAATATAAAAGTTCTTATATTAATCATTAAATTAATTTTTAGGTCTTCACATGGGTGGATTATGATTATATGATGATGATATGTGTAACATCCCAGGTCCGGATTCCACCTAACAGTGTTCCAAGCCCGATTGGACACATGGCCTCATGCACATCTCCCCAAATGCCAGAGGTTGCCTACTAATAGTGAGGTCCAAGATGATGATATTGGGTAGACTATACCCTCATTGGCAGAGTGTAACACAATAGAAATAAGAAACAAACATAAGATGCAGTAACACCATACAACAGAAGTAAATAGTAAAAGGCTGATAAAACAAATATCTAGAAGCCATATCATACAAAATATTATGCTACGAGTTAAATGTTCTAGAAAAAAACCAAAAAAGTCACAAGGATATGAGTTATAATAAAAAATCCAAAAGTAAAAAAGGATAAAAGTATCCCAGTAGCATCGCAAGACTCGGCTTGGTCCCATGCTCTTGTTCTCCTAAACAACATATCATGTACCTATGGGAGGGAGCTTGCCCTTATCAACACCTATAACCATATAATCTATTTGGGAAAAAATCATGACCCAAACAGGGTGTGAGACTAATCCCAGTAGTCAACCACCCAAGGTCTGTGCCAATCTTTCAATGAATATATATAATAGGCAGTGTACAAAAGTGAAAGCAATAAGCTAGGAAGCACTCAAAAGTAAACAGTCCTACAAGCATCAGTTTCCATTTCCATTCAATTTAATTTAATTAAAAGTTCAATTACATTGAAATTTATTAGTCTCATGATCCAGCCTAAGCCTGATGATCCTCCATATAGTAGTAAGCACAACAGATGCCTGAGAAGGCTATATAAGTAAGAATAAGAAATGACTGAATCCAAGCTTGTGTTTTGTCTTGGAAGATGCATCATAAACCATTTCAATATACAATATAACCTGATCCCATCCTTGAAATTCCTAATATTTAATTTAAGTATCACTCCAGGTGAAAATCCACCAACACCCTACAAGCCAGTCCCAACGAACCTCACAGGAGCTTGGTATCACTCTAGGTGTGGTATAAGTCCTTGTCAACTAAGCTTGTCCTTGGAGGTCCTATAGGGAGACCCAAGTATCAATCATGACATAATCCATGTCTCTTGATCGCATCCATGGAATCAAATAAGGATCCATGATTCACTTGGAATTTAGTACACAACCTCTAGGATCCCATCCAGGGTGTCCATGGTTCACTCACGGCTTTACAATAATAAAAAAACCCCTTAAGCTCATCCAAGGAATCCTATAATGATCCAAGGTTCACTCAAGGTACCAAGGTAAAATAGAAATATAATCCTTCCCATGGAATTCTAAATAGAATCCATGATTTACCTAAATATATTTACCATTTAAAAATAATAGGTTTATGTTAATAATTTATTAGGAGTGCTAGGTTCAAAACCATAAGCATCTAAAAGCTCACCACCATGGGTGTCACAAGCTAGGATAAACCTTTAAGGCTTGGAATATGATCACTAATATGGGAAAATATATCATATAAATCCTATCATGTAATCCAAAACATTAGAAGGACTTAACATAACCTAACTCATGTGGGTAGGTTCACAATTGGAGCAAAACATTTGAAACATGCTTAAACAAGCATAGACATAACATGGGGCCAATGGACCAATCACTAATCCCAAACCCTTATTAAATTAAATTACAATTTATCACGAGAACAATTAAATTAAATAATAAAATCCATTTTTAACAACCCAAGAATGGGAATCAAAGGCATGTCTCATAGGCATCCTAGGAAAAATAACCACAATAGGGTCAATTCGGGCACTCACCCATGGGGTGGCACTAAATATAGGTAAAAAATCAATTACATTATTTGAAACACATATTTAATTACCTAAACAGAAATAGGAAACAATAGGTTTAATTTATAATTCAAGGAAGCACCCCAAAAATGGGTGCGCGACACTCCGACATATATAAAGTACTTGAAATTTAGCAAAAAGAACATGACCAGCTACCTTAGGCTCATTCTAGATAGCTCATCTAGTATGAATCTCTGATTCTCCCTAGTTTGGGAGAAATAATTGTGGATCCAAGGATATGAATGACACTCTATTTAGACAATGAATGGAGGAGAGATATGAAATGATAGAATAGCCTTCAAAGGAGGCTCTCCCTTGGTTCCTCTGATGTTCAATGAAGGAGGAGAGGACAAACTTAACATAAAATATAATTGGAGAAGAATGGTCCTTTTACCCCAAAATAACTGGGTCGCATGGTTAAGGCACACATTTTTCCTAATCGTATTCCATTTTTCAGGGTCACTACAAGAAGCCAGAGGGGCTTGTATGGTTATACCACATGGTATGTCTAACTATGTGGTACCGTTTTCCAAAGGTCTACAACTTCTGTAGGCCTGACACACGACCGTGCGACCGCTACCACATGCTTTCCTAAAACAGTGTGAAATATAATACCTCCACTTCCACCCCTCACATGGTTAGATTAACCATGCGGCCTGCACTGCATGGTTTCTCCTAACCATGTGGCAGACCCAAAACTCTCCAAGAGTTGGGTTCTAGGCTTCCAACAAGACCTAGACACCCTAGAGCCTCCCATGAACTCAAAGGGAATCCTCATTAGGTCATATATAAGAAATTAAACATGGAATTTATGGAAAACTCATGATCCATATCTTAAAGAAGAACCGGGTTCTTAAAAACTTCCCCCATTAAAGCAATTTGTCCCCGAATTACCCTTTCAAGGGCAGTGTAGATGTATCTAAGAATAGCTATGATCACTGTGATAAACATAGGCCTCCACCTCCTAGGTATCATCCTGTACCCAATAGTGATTCCATAACACTCGTACTAAAATAAT
This sequence comes from Viscum album, assembly GCA_963277665.1. Classification (NCBI taxonomy): domain Eukaryota; kingdom Viridiplantae; phylum Streptophyta; class Magnoliopsida; order Santalales; family Viscaceae; genus Viscum; species Viscum album. The sequence goes on along the minus strand of OY728120.1, from coordinate 1,755,080,422 downwards.
GGACCGGCCATGGAAACCCTTCGTGCTATGATCCACAATGCATATAGGATGCTCCTCAAAGGACACATCTTCCTTTAACTCAACTTTTTTGGTCTAAAGAGCTTGAGACAGGTTTGAATAGTAACACTGAAACTGAGAAATGTGTAAGATGTTGTGCATAGTCTGATACCTTTGAGGTAACTATAATCGATAGGCAACCAGCCCGACCCTCTCCAGAATCTCAAATGGTCCGACGTACCTCGACGAAAGCTTACTCTGTCTCATAATCCTCATGTGTCCCAACCTCAATGCAACACATAGGAAAACCTAATCCCCAACCTTGAACTCCAGAGGTTGTCTACAAAAACCAACGTATGATTTTTGATGAGATTAAAAAATATCCATCCGCTTCTAAATCAACTGAACCTATTCTGTGGTCTCCTGGACAAGATGAGTTCCCAGCATGGCTGCCTCTCCTACCTCTAGCTAACATAGGGGTGATCGGCATGACCTACCATATAAAGCCTCATATGTAGCCATATAAATAGTATCATAGAAGCTATATTGTATGAAAAATCAATAAGGGGTACATGCCTCTCCCAAGAACCCCTGAAATCTAGGACACATGACCATAACATGTCCTCACACACATTAATTGTGTGCTCTAACTGACCATCTATCTAAGGGTGGTAATCCATGCTCAAAAGAACCTATGTACCCAGATACCTATGTAGATCTTTCCATAAATGAGAATTAAAATGGGAATCCCTATCTAAAATGATATAATGCAGAACCCCATGAAGTCGTACAATCTCACAGATGTATAACCTCCCAAGCTCATCAACACTGAATGTTTCCTTGATCAGCAGGAAATGTGTAACCTTCATGAGCTTATAAACGACAACCCAATTGAAATCGTTACGTCAAGGCAATGTTGATAAACCCATCATGAAATATATCATGATATCATTCCATTTCCACTCAAAAAATGGGTAACTGCTATAAAATCTCAGTTGGTCGCTGGTGTTCTGCCTTCACATACTGACTGGAGGAGCACCTCAAGACAAAACCAACTATATCCCTTTTCATACATATCCACCAATACTGATGGTGTAAATCCCGATACATCTTGGTGACACTAGGATGCACTGCCCATATAGAGGCATGAAAATCCTGCATCAGCTCTTCGTGCATGCCTGAAGAGACACACACATGAATATGTACTCAAAGGATCTCATCCTCACCTACGTTCCAACTAGGAGGACGTTCCCCACCTATCATACTCTCTCGTAGAACTAGGACTTTAGAATCTGATAGCTTCCACATCCTTAATCCATCCAATAGGTTAGAGGTAACAGATAAAGAAGAATGAAACCTATTCCCCTGACTGTTGTGCACCTCCAAATGCATATTATAGAACAAAACTATAAGCTTCCACTCGCTACTGTCCTATTGCACTTCCTGCAACTGAGTCCTCCTGCTCAAAGTATTGACCACTACATTGCCTTTTCCAGGTATGTAGGGAAGTGGTAAGTTGAACGATTGAAGTTATTCTACCCACCTTCTCTATCTTAGATTAATATGATGCTAAGTAAAGATATAATTGTGGATTTTTTGGTTCTTATACACCACAAAGCGCTCTCCCAATAAATAATTACTCCAACAACATAAAGCATAAACAACCGTAGATAATTCAAGACCATGCATTAGGTAATTACTCTTATATGGCCTCAAATGACGAGACCCATATGTGACTACTCATTCCCCCTACATAAGAAATGCTCCTAGACTAATACTTGATGTGTCACAGTACACAGTGTAACTCTTTCCTAGATCTGGAAAAATTAGTATCAGTGATAAATTCAATATCCATTTCAGCTCCTGAAAGGCCATATCACAGGAATTTAACCACACATACTTCACACCCTTCTTTTTCAGGCCCATTAATGACATTTTTAAACATGATAAGTCCTATATAAAGTGTCTATAGTAACCAACCAACCCTAAGAAACTCCTCACCTCAAAGACATTCTTGGGATGATCCTACAAAACTACTACTCTCACCTTCTCTTGGTCCACTAATACTCATGTATCTGAGATTATGTGACCTAAGAAGTGAATCTGATCCATCCATAAGTATCACTTTATGAGATTAGTATAGAACTGATTCCCCCTTAGTGTACTAAATATGATCTCAAGATTCTTGGAATGGTCGTGTAGATTATTAGAATACACTAAGATATCATCCAAAAAACCACAAAAAAAAGTCAAGATAAGGATGGTACACAAGATCATCAATGCCATGAAAACCGATGGCGTGTTCATGAGATCGAATGGCATAAAAAGATACTAATATAGACCATACCTACTCTGAAAGGATATATGAGGTATGTATAATGATCTAAAAAGCACCTGGTGATAACTAGATCTCAGATTGATCTTTGAGAAAAACCAATATCCATGGAGCTGGTCGAAGAGATCATCTATTCGCAGAAAGGGATATCGGTTCTTGACCTTTAATTGGTTAAATTTCTAATAATCCACACAAATCTTGTGGGTACCATCCTCCTTTTTCACAAAAGGACCAGCGAAACCCATAGAGAAGTACTGGGTCAGATGAAACCCTTTTCCTCTAAGTCCTCTAAATGCCTTTTGAGCTCTTACAACTCCACAGTAGCCATCCTATAAGGAGGAATGCTTACCGGTGAAGCTCCTGAAATTAGCTCAATAGAGAACTCCACCTCTCTCACTAGAGGTAAACCTAAAAAGTCGTTCAAGAAGAAATCCCTAAAATGATCAACTAATTGAGGGAAATCCAAATGTCATGTTCCCTGGTCATCCAGATACAAACTCACAATCTAGGCTATCATCCCGCCTAAACCATGATGCTCGAGTCCAGTTTGACTCTCCTAGACATCCAATTCACCCTTATATAGAAACAATATGCCCTATGGTGATGTAAATCTCACCCTACAATGATAAAAATCAACAAAGGCCTGAAGGTAAACTATCCTGTCCATCCCGAGAATGACGTCAAATCCATCCATATCTAAGAAATAGGGGTCCCATACGAAGTGACACACACCAACCTCAAGGGGAACTCCTTTCACTTACACACACACTTACTGTTCTAATCCCTAAAGAAGTGTCTAACATCATAAATTCATTAGAAGTAAAAACACATAGCCCAAGGCTCTCCACAGTGGTCACATATATGAAACTATGTGAATCCCCTATATCAAAAAGTGCAGAAGCTAAAAAATAGGCTAATAGAATAATACCTAGGATAATAAAAGGTATAGGATCCCATTCTTACTGGGTCTGTTGCACTTCATAATTATGGCTCGTACCATGACCCTGAGACACTGTCTGATTACCCCGAGCTGATCCTACCTACTATCTCTGAAAACCTGGTGTTTGGATTCAATGACCACAACCACCACTTTGGCTTGAATGACCCAATGCATTCCAGTTCCTTGACTATTGAGAAGATATAGACCATACTCCTAAACATGGATATGATGCAGACCCTCTCTTACTAGCTGCCAGCATGAACACCCTATAAAAACACTGAAGATGGTCCATCTTGCCGCAAGATTGACACTCAACTGGGCCCTGAAGACACTATTGACTCGTATTCCCCAACCTATCACACTGGTATCACCTAAAATGGATACTTGAAGATACATTCTGACTATTCATATCACTGCGATAAATCTCCAAAAAACACTTCCTATTACTGGTCAGGATAGTACCAGATCTAGGTGTCAAACTTCTCTAGCTCGCACCTCCAAATTCCCTCAGGTTACACTCTATGATCAATACCCGATTCACTATAGTAGAAATAGTATCCAACTTGAAGAAATTTGACAATGATAAGATGTCATATCTGAGACCATCCTCAAATCTCCTAGCCTTCGATATATCATCACCCATCATAATAGGTGTGAATCATTAGAGCTTAGTAAAATGGGTTGAGTATTCCATCACTGACAAAGCACCCTTGTCTAGATGCCTAAACTTCTGGGCCTTATTATCCCTTAGTGTCTCAGGATAGTAATAGTCATAGAAGACTGTTTCAAAGTCTCCCCATACCATATCCCAATGATGCTTCATCTGAGTAATCATGTACCACTATCTCTTGGTGAAATCACACAACATATACATCCTGATCTTTACTCTCATTTTAGGAGACTTCTCTAGATGCTCAAAGATAAAAAACATAGCCTCTAGCCATGAATCCAGAGCCTATGGTCCACTATCCCCCAAAAATGTGGGAGGATTCTACTACTGGAACACCCGCGTCAACTCATCCATAGATGTGGTAGGTTGTGGTGCTCCTTGAATGGTTTTTATGAACCTCATAACGCCTTCATGAAACTGTGCATCAACACTTTTTTCTAGTAAAATAGATGATGCTGCAATTGGATTGACTGGAGGATCCACTGACAGCCTGGATCCTACCACCTCTGGGGTATGATTGTCACCACCCTCTTGGTGTACAACTGGAGGTTATTCGGGTGGAATGACTTTAAAAGGTGAACCATACACCTTAGTTCATGTTCAGTCTCAAAGTCGCATCTCAAAAGCACAAAAAAACCAGGATGGGTCAAAACCATCCTCTTACTCTCACCCCTCTGCCTGCTCCATGGGCTAGGTCTATGTGAAAAAAAAATTGAGGGATACTACCAAAATCCCACAATTAAGGCCAGGTCTGGTCAAGTTCTCTACCAAAAGAAAGTTCAGTTACACTTAATTTTTACATTAGCTTCAATTTAAGCCTAGTTCAAATTCAAAACTAAAATCCACACTCATTTCAAGATTATTAATCCTATTTTAAAAAGGGTAACCCAATGGTATGCCGAATTATGATCTGTGGGGGCCCATACTCCCCACGAATTAAATATTGGCATCCAAGTATATAACATAGTAGCATAGTTCAATATAAGGATGAAACATGATCCACCAAACTCCGATCCAAGAGGGTCCATACACATTAAGGACCAAATCTTGTCATCCATACAATTAGAACCATAACATGTACCAATACACCTATCATAATAATCGGAATATCTATCATGGTACCTATCACAACAACATACAATCAGTAATGCTCATAGATGACATGATAAGAATGCATGGAATGTGATTCTAACAAGTTCCTATATGATGCATAAGATGGAATAACATCATCTCGCTGGGTTTCAATAGAATAGAACCACAATAGTATCAATAATAACATCAAAATATATGTGCATCACCCAACGGAGAAATTGAATCAACTGTAGTAGATCAAAATCCATAAATCATAATTCAATTCGTGGTAATTTGGATTTTCCCTGTACGCAAGGTAGCTACTCTCAGTAAAAACTTATTACCAAATCCAAATTCCTTCCTATCCTAGTATATCAGTTCCAAACAGTAAATCAAACCAGAAAAACTCCTCTGATACCACTTTGTAACATCCTGGGTCTGGATGCCACCTAACAGTGCTACGAGCCTGATTGGCCACTTAGCCTCAAGCACATATCCCCAAATTCTAGAGGCTGTCAACTATCAACGAGGTCCAAGATGATGATAGTGGGGAGACTATTACCTCATTGTAAGAGTGTAATATAATAGAAATAAGAAACATATAGCAGAAGCAGTAACACCATAAAATAGAAGTAAAAAATGGAAGACTAATAATAAAAATATCTAGAAGCCATATAATACAAAAAATGATGCTACAAGTTACTTGTTCTAGAAAACATCCAAAAAATTCACAAGGATATGAGTTACAATACAAAATCCAAAAGTAAAAAAGGAAAAAAGTATCCCAGTAGCATCAGAAGCCTTGGCTCAGTCTCATGCTCTCCTGCTCATAAACAACATAATCTATACCTATGGGAGGTCACTTTACCTTACCAAAACATGCAACCACATAATCTATTTGGTCCCAAATCATGACCCAAACAGAGTGTGAGACTAATCCTAGTAGGAAACCAACTAAGGTCCGTGCCAATCTATCAATGAATATATATAACAGGCAGTGTACAAAAGTGAAAGCAGTAAGCTAGGAATCCCTCAAAAGTAAACAGTCCTATAAGCACTGGTTTCCATTTCCATTCAATTTCATTTAATTAACAGTTCAATTACATTGAAATTTATAAGTATCGAGATCTAGCATAATCCTGATGATCCCCCATATAGTTGTAAGCACAACAATTGCCTCAAAAGTCTATCTAAGAAAGAAGAATAAATGACCAAATCCAAGCATTTTCTTTGGATTTGAAAACACGTCATAAACCATTTAAGTATAAAATATAACCTGAGCCCATAGTTTACATTCCTATGATTAAATTCAAGTATCAATCTAGGTGAAAATCCACCAATACCCTACAAACCCATCCCGACGAACCTCAAAGGAGCCTAGTATCACTTTAGGTGTGGTATAAGTCCATGTCAACTGAGACCATCCTTGATGGTCCTATATGTATCCCCAAGTACTACTCATGACATAATCCATGACTATTTATCCTATCCATGGAATACCATAAGGATCCATGATTCACTCGTCATTTAGTACATAGCCTCTAGGATCCTGTCCATAGCGTCAATGGTTTACTCACAACTTTATAATAATAAACAAACCCGTTGATCCCATCCAAGGCATCCTATAAGGATCCAAGGATAACTCAAGGGACCAAGGTAAAATAGACATATAAGCACACCCATGGAATTCTAAACATAATCCATGATTCACCCAATACTATTTACTAATTAACCATAAGAGGTTCAAGTTAACAATTTATTAGTAGTGCTAGGGTCAAAACCATAAGCATATAACAACTCACCACCAAGGTTAACACAATATAGGAATAACCTCTAAGGCTTGGACTATGATTAATCACATGGGAAAATATATCATAGTAATCCTATCATGTAATATAAACCATTAAAAGGCCTTAACACAACCTAAATCACATGGGCAATTTCACAAATAGAGAAAAAAATTCCAAACATGCTTAAACAAGTATAGGCATAACATGGGTCCAAGGGGTAAATCACTAATAAAAAAACCTTAGCTAATTCAATTACAATTTAACATGATTTTAATTCCATTCAATAATCAAATATATTTTTAACAACCCATGAATGGGAATTAATGACATGCCTCATAGGTATCCAAGGAAAAACAACCATAATAGGATCAATCCAGGCACTCACCCATGGGATTTACTTTAATACATGAAATCAATCAATTACATGCTTTTAAACACCTATTTAATTACCTAAACAACAATAATAAACAATAGGTTCAATTTATAATTCAGGGAGACACCCCAAAAATAGGAACGCGACACTCTGACATATATAAATAAATTGACATTCAGTGAAAATAACATAAAAACCTACCTTAGGATCATGCTAGATAGGTCTCCCATTATCAATATTTGATTCTACCTAGTTTGGTAGAAATCATTATGGATCCAAGGATATGAATGGCGCTTGATTTAGATAAAAGATGGAGGAGAGATCTGAAATGAGAGAATAGCCTTCAAAGGAGGCTCTCCCATGGTTCCTCTACTGTGCAACGAAAGAGGAGAGGAAAGACATAACTTAAAACATAATATGGAAAAAATTGTCTTTTTACCCAAAAATATTTGTTTCTCATGGTTAAGGAATAGGGTTTTCCTAACAGTGTGCCATTTTGCACAGTCATGCAAGAAGCCAGGGGGCTCACATGGTTATACCACATGGCAAGTCTGACCGTGTGGTAATCGTGCGATACCGTCTATAAAAGGTATTAAAATTTTATGGACCTTCCACAAGGTTGTATGGATGCTACTACATGGTTTCCCGAAACCATACAGAATCTACTGCCTCTACTGCCACCCCTCGCATGGTTCTATTAACCGTGCGGCCTACCCCATATGGTTTCTAATAACCATGTCGTGGGCCCAAAAATCTCCAAGAGTTGGGCTCCGGGATTCCAATGAGCCCCAAACACTCCCGATCCTCCCATGAACTCAATGTGTATCCTCATTAGGTCATATCTAAGGAATTAAATAGGTATTTTACAGAAAAATCATGATCTGTACTTCAAATAATAACTGGGTTCTTATAATATATTATTGAAAACTATTTCTTTTCCATGAGTTATTCTATTATGATAAGATTATTTTTTATGATATTGTGGAACATATATGTATGTTTTTATTATGTGACAGGTCATCTAGAATTATATATCTCTCTAATACATTGGGAAATGATGATTAAGTTAAGAAAATCCTAAGAGATGATAGAGTTAATAAACTTCTATGATATGATGAAGTTAACTAGATATAAGTTTCTCTTAAGAGAATGTTGGAATTATCCTATTTAGGTAATTCCATTAAGAATGTATGAATACCATGACATTATTATTATTATTTTTATTATTAGGATTGATCCAATAAATTCCTGTAACATGTTACAATTCTTTTGATATACTCTCATATCTCATGATTGATTAATGACAATTCCTCACCCTCATGACCAATTTATTTTGGAATGGTAAAGCTTTATTCATTGAATCATGATTTATAATGTATTTTTGATTAGGTATAAAATTTTTAAGCTATAATGATGATATCATACCCCTATTATTAGCTTATGATTATATATGATCATCGATTGATATCTCTCATGTTTACCACTACTGAGCATCTGAGCTCACCCTTCCTTACGCTTCCATTTTACCTAGGCTATGAGAAATGATATTATCTAAGATTGGAATAAAAGGGTATCATGTGTAGATAATTTTATAGGATATTTTTAGGTCTTCCTATGTAATAAGAAAATATATGTATAAAGGAAATAATTTCCATTTTAGGAGAAAGATTTGTATTTTATTACATAAAGGGTTTTTTTACTAATTATCTAATAATATAAACCTAAATGGTATTGGTTATGTAACTGAATCAATTTTTTCTATGGAAATTGTTATTATGGATGGTTAAAACTAAGTCATTTTAGTTGGTATCAAAGCTATCATGTATAGAATATGTTTTTATCACCATATTTGGGTGTACAGGTCTTAGGCTATCTAAATTGGTATCATAAAAGGGTTTAGATAACTTTATAGGTTAGAAATTTATCATATAAAGTTAATTTAATAGTTAAGGATGCCCTTATGGGTTGATAAGCTTAAGAATTACCATAAGTTTAAAGGAATGAATACCCTTTTGAAGTTTTATGTTATGTGAGTTTAGAGAGACTAATGATATTTTGGGAGAAGTTTACTATGTTTTAATAGATCAGTGGGATATATGAAACCCTTAGGTTTAACATGTGATTTGGCGTGAAGTTATTCAGAAACAATTTTATTGGGAACATAAGTTGAAAGAAACCCACAACCTTTATGGTTAATATTTTCTTTGATGATGAGTTAATTATGGTTAATGGGAAAAGGGGTTATCATATTTTGAGAATATATGGGATTGAAAAGTGATTTGGTGATTAAATGATTAAAACTATTTTTGAATAAGTTCATTGTATTGGGAACATTATATTATTAATGTGAATATAAAATTAAGGCTAGTATGTAAATTTATTTGAGGAATAAATATTGAGTAATATTTTAGAATCATATATGGATTTATTGCAACTTTATAGTGTTTTAGGTTGTTTTAGGAAATGATATGTAAATTTTGGAGAATATATTATTAAGGTATATACATTTTTTGTATGTGACTATATGAGTGATTAATATTATTTTGGGTTAAATTTAATTTTGATTCTAGTAGAATATGTAATCAAGAATTTCTAATTTTTTGGGTTTCAAATTTTGGTAGGTATATTTCTAATATATTTAAGGTTATTTATTTATATAATGTTTCACATTTGACTTTAGGTTATATTTTTGAGGCTCTAGATATTAATGTAATATTTCTTCATATTAGATATTATAAAACCATGTGTTAACCATTTTGGTTTTGTTAAATATCTAGATACACGAGGACTAAATTATTATTCTTTTGTGGATTTTATGATATATTTAAATTTCCTTTTAGCACTTTTGGCATGGAAAATTCATCATTTTTATTTATCATGAATCAAAGTAGAAAACTGATTGAAACACAAATGAAGGATGAAATTGTGGAAAGAAATAATGTAATTATATTTCATCACATTATTTATTTCAATAGTAAAATAATTATTCAAATTCAATCAAGAGGACGGTAAATATTTTGAGTCATATATGGAAAATTTCACGTAGCAAGAAAGTTATGATTTTTAAAACCTAATCACAATTATGAGTTTTATAATACATACATGGTTTATAAATATTTCAATTTAATAAATATTTTTGAAACAATAAGTTTCCTAGTATTAACAAAGAAAAAAGGTATTTTTCAAAAGGAATATGATAGATTCATATTAAAAGGTATTTATTTCCACTTAGGCATATTTATCTTACATTCCTTGGAATTGATTCTGAAAATGTTTTAAAATATTTTTCATCAAACATGAAATAAAAATTATAAGAGTGAATTTTAAGGAGGGTATAAAGTAAAAAAATAAGATTTTAGAATATATTTCTATTTAATATATTCTATGTGTTTGATAGCTTGTGATGTATGCAACACTGATCTCCAACAAACCATGATATACTATAGAATTATTGTTTAAATATTATTTTTATTACCTAGATATTAGTTTGGAAGGTATGAATAGGAATAAAAATATTATGAAATGTATTTAGAAATTTTTTACTTAATAAAATAAATAATAAATTATACATTTGTTATCAATTATTTATAAATGAAGTTAAAATATTTTGAAGGTAAAAGATATATTTTTCATAAAACTGTTTTTATTTGTGAAATGTATTTTTATCTTAATAAATTAAATTAATCACTATTAATAAATTATTCTAATAAAATAATTAGATTATATATAAAATTAATAAATTAAAATTAATTTAATTATTTTTATTAGGAATGGAATGATAATAAATTCATTATTTGCTTCAAAAATACATTTTTATCAAAAATGTTTTTTATTACATCTTTTTCACGAATATTATAATTATTTATTGAAAATTTTATAAATTTTATTTGAAAAAATTGGATTTTCTTTTAAAATCATCATTTCATAATATTATTATGACGAATATTTGGTATTGTCCTAAAAAGATTGATTTTTGAGTGAATAGTGAAAAATGATGATTTTTGTAAAACTATAATTCATTTTTTTTAATTAAGTAATTTAAAATTACCATTCTATTTTAGATTTTTTTTTTCAAATAAAATAAAATAATATAAATTAAAAATAATACAAATAATTAAATAGGAATCAAAATTATATTTAATTATGGTATAAGATCATTTTTAGGTTTAAAAACACATTTTTTCTAAAAACTATTTTTTCATTACATTTTACGCATTTATATTAAAATTGATTTATTACACTTCTAAAAATTAAATATTTAAAAATTAATTCCATATTTGTAATTAGGATATTCAAATTTGTTAAATAATACCCATTTTATTTTTAGTGATTATGAAAAGTAACCTTGGTAAAGATTCTATCACCATGATAAGAGTCAAAATGGGTAAAACATGGTTAAAACTACAAGATATGTCTTAAAAATCTCTATAAAAATTATATTTATTTTAATGGTTTAATTTTTTTAGTATATAAATATAAAATATTATAAAATATTAAATTTTATTACCACTTGAATTTAATTATAATATTCACATTAATTTATGTAAAGGATTATTACAAAATTTTTACCCTCTTGCATTTAATTTATCTTAGTTGTTTTAATTGGGGTAAATAGATATTATGAATGAGTATAAAATATATTTTTTAACATAAAAAAAAATATTTTCATGATGATAATTTAATTTTAGTTCTAAATGATGGTATAATTACCTTAAATGCTTACACAATTTTAACACAGTGCTTATGCAATGAGTGAAAAATGAAGTAAATGATATTAAAGACATTAAAAGTAATAATTTTTCAATGAATTATGATGTACCATGAATTTATTGGATAATTATAATATATAATTAGTTTTAAAGATTTTATATTCTAATTACATTATTATCTTGATATCTTTATATTAATTTTTTTTGCATAGTACCAAAAAATGACTTTAATTAATTTTTTGTTAAATAATATTTTATTAGATATTTTGTAAATAAAAAAAATATGAAAAGAGGAATTTTTTTATGGTAAATGGTTGAAAATTTCATCCACGGACCATTTTTGAGTTATTTTCCACATTAAAAGTAAATTTCTAACCCTTAAATATTGAATAAGTTGTTACCACACCTAACGTTAAAAATGAAAAATAAGGGGTTAAAACAAATGAAAATGTTTAAAATGACACTTAAAACTTTACAAAATTTATTATATATATAGGTATTTTTAAATTTTACTTTCCTATATTATAAATTATGGCTATTTTGTGTCAATTTACATTATTATGATATTTATTATATTTTAAATTTCTTAAAAATGACAAGTGTGTCCTTTTCCTCCTCTTAGAAAAGGTTAAAAAATATCCATATATATATATATATTAATCACTTTATTCAAAAATATACCGACCAAAATACCTTCATAAATTCCCTAAACACATACAATAATCCTTGGTCTCTCTATAAAACCATCCTTTGAAGGCTTAAGGTGTAAGCGAAGGGAGGTTTTCTAAAGTAGAGGTATAACTCTTAACTATGTGTTTCCATGTTTATTTCTTCTTCTAAATCCTCCAAATATTTTATAACCATATTTATATTATAAAATAAATATATTAAATATATTTAAATGTTATTATATCCATGTAAAACCCATTTTTCTTCTCCTTTATATCCTAATGTGAAATGAAAGCACCTCTCGTGCGTACGTGCGAACTACTATTTCCCTGAAACAATGTAATTCATTTTCCAACACCACATTTCAAGGATAGTCATCATGATGAATTTAGTTTTTATATATAATATTTATGAAATGATTAATCTTATATAATTATAATATTTTATCTAGATTCTTACCTTCCCATCTGTTGGAAAATGATAACGTCATTCGTGCGTACATGTGGATTCACACCTCCAAGAAGTGATGTGACTTGTTTTTCATTATATATTTAAATTGATGGAAATAAGGATACATTTGATGAATATAAATGATATAATTATGATTCTATAATGTTAAATTATTATTTATCTTTTTACGCTCGATCCAAAAAAGTAGAAAACATCACTCGTGCGTATGTATGGACTACCATCTCCATGAAGTGATGTAATTAATTTTTCATCACCACCTTATATGGTAGATTATTAAAGTTTATATAATTAAAAATTATTATTATTATGAAATTTTTATAATTATATAGATTATGAAACCACAACCAAGGTGTAAGGACCAAAACCATCAGACCCAAACATGCATGGAAAACAAACCAATTTTCACCCGAATAATGATTTCAATAAAGAATTATTCATCAAAGGATAATAAAAAATTATAATGGAATTATATTTAGTATTATATATATATGAATATGCTTCTATAATGGATGTATAATAAATCTACATTTATTATATAGTAGGTATGAATGCGCACGAAGTAAGTCATGACTTGAGGTACGAGTTTCTCGTCTCAATTTTATTTCTATGATACATAAACCATATTCACCACTATTTTAATTTTTGTGATGTATATAATTACCCAGAATATATTTTATCATGATTATAATTAAAATTATGGTTATTTAAAAATCTATCTACATTTATGTCTTTCACGAGGCTTTGATTCAGATATTTCCAAAGTAGTAAGAGATTATGTTACAATCTCATTTCATTTTAGGATTTTCTATGTTAAATTTACATTTTGGTAGATAATATAGATATTATAATTTAATACCCACCAATTTACTTATCATATTTTTATTCTTATAATTTTTATGTATTAGTTCCATTTTTTCTCTCTTTGTAACTTAAAAATATCAATAAAATGTTTTAAGAAAAACTGACCTTATTTCCTCTTTAGTGGATGAAATATTTTTTCCATGTCCATTTTCTATAATTTTTTTATGAATGTTATTTTCTATGATAAAATTATTATTTTAAATAATTCATAACCATATTTTTCTTTCCCAATTTATTAAAAAGTAATTTTAACAATTTTTTTTTTCACAGTGGTTATTTATGAATTTTTATAAAAACTGTGAATGGAATCTTTGTTTTAACATTTACTACACAAAAAATTTTCACACTGTCATGAATAATATTTTATTTTAATTTTACTTTAAATGTTTCCATGGTTATTTTCAAACAAAATATTTTTCTAAATATTCTAGGTATTTATGTTAAAAAATTATGAAATGAAAGGGGATGTTTTATCTTGATTTTTAAATACTATTTTAAATGATTTTATAAAAGTGATATTTATTATATGTAAACACACTAGGGATTTTTATGATTCACTAGGGATATGATCTTATGATTCCATCTTCATTTCTAGATGACTTTTTATGATTTTGATGATGTTAGGATGATTTCATGAAACCTGTTTCTTTCCCACATGCTAATTAAGCTATTCCAAGATAATAAATGATCTTATCATACCATCCAAATCCTTTATCTTTATTCAATATTATTATATCATAATGATATATTTATAAAACCAATTTATTTTTTATAGGATATTATATGATGATATGTTTACTGTTTTATGATCTTGTGGCACATATATGTATGGTTTTCATTATGTGGTGGGTGATACTAAAATGATATATCCCTCCAATGCATTGGGTAATGATTACAAAGTTAAGAAAATCATAAGACATTATATTGTTAAGGAACTACTAAGATATGATGGAGTTAATAAATTCCTAATAGATGTAAGAGTTAACTAGATATAAATTTATCCTTAGATAATGTTTTAATTATCATGTTTTGGTAATTCCATGATGAATGTATGATGCCCAAGTTATTATTATTATTTTTTATGATTATTATTAAGCCACATAATTCCTATTACATGTTTTAATTAATTTGATATACTCTCATAGATCATGATTTATTAATGACGATTTCTCACTATTATGACTCATATATTTTGGAATTCTAAATATTTATTCCATGGATCATGATTTATGATATATGACTAATTGGGTATGAAATTAATAAGTTATTATCATTATATAATACCCTTATACTTATCATATGATTACATATGATCATATATTGATATATCCCATTTTTTCCCTTACTGAGTATTTAAGATCACCCTTTCTTATGTTTCCTTTTTCCATAGGTTATGAAGAATGATATTATATGAGATTGATCTAGAAGGGTATCATTTGTGGATAATTTTTTAGTAGATGTATAATTATTCCTATGGAATAAGAAAATTTTGTTATAATTGGAAAAATTCCAATTTTAGGAAAAAGACATGGGTTTTTTATGTAAAGGGATTTTCTTAATTTTCTAAAACTCTAAACCTAAATGGTATTAGGCATGTAACTGACTCAATGTTATCTATAGATATTGTATTTATGGATGGTTAAAATTAGGTCATTTCATTTTGTATAAAATCTAGTATGAAAATAATATGTTTCTACCAATAGATCTAGGTGTATGAGTCTCATGTTTTATCATGTTGGGACTATAAAAAATGGATTGACACAATAGGCATGCGGTGTTGTATGGAGACATGAAGGCACTTCCTAATGGGAGACTGGGAAAGAGAGATGGGTATGACAACACCTATCAACCAGCTACCCATCCCCACAAATTCTCATTATAGGATGGATGGGTTACCTGCTAGTGACTATCAAGTAGTGGGACCAATCATATGATGGGGCGTGATAGGCATGCGATGTAATAGGGTTCCACACAAGACATCGTTGGGTGGGAGGATCAAAAGAGAGATAGGTGTACTGACACTTATAATCTATACCTTGGTCCATATGGTTACTATGGTGAGATGGGTTCCTTTCCATGGTTTATTAGAGGGTATCATGATTCATTGACTCTTGGTAGGGGTAACACATAATTCATACTGGTGATATAATTCAATGACTACTGATAGGCAGTATCAAGAGTTTCAACTGGTGATATGACATTTTTAAGGATACACCATTGGGTCTTTAGGAAACATGTTGGGTATTCAAGACAATGGGACTTTGGTAAATCATATGTAATAAAATAGGTTTGGTGGGTGATTTCCCTTCATTGTTGGGAGGGATGAGGTTTGATCCACTGGGGTACTTGCATGTGTGTTGTTTGGTTTCTTATAACCCTCTCCACCAGTAATAATAATAATCAAGTATGATATTCCTTACAAATAAACACTTTTCAAGACCTCTATCATTATATATGGGTGACCTTAACCATTAGGTTCCCATGGATTATCTTGTGTATGGAATACAAGTCATGAGGTGTCCTTAACAATCAGATTCCTTATTATTTGCATTTGATTTGGGTTACAATTACCTAGGAAATTGTAACTAGTTTGATAGCCAAGTAATAGAGTTGAGTGAATATATATTATGGATTAAAATAAAGTTTTATCCCTTTAGATATGAAAGTTTCATAAATATATGACTTAAAATATTTTTCTAGCATATATAGTCATGGATTATTTATGTGATACTAAATGTAAGTCATAATAAAGTATGGATCTTGGATCATTACATGGATGTGATATACGAGGTCATAATTTTTAGTGGGACTATTTTAATTAAAATTCCTTGATGAAAAGATGTAAAACATGATGCTCATATAATAAAATTCTATTTTGTAGATAAATATAATCATCATCATCAAACATTAATTTTATATTAACCTTTTAAAAGACAAAACCTTAATGTAAGAACATCTTGAGACTCGTAACTTAAGAACAGTTCTTAAGTAAGAAAAATTATTTGTGTTATAGAAACACCTTCTTGAGTAATAAAACTATTTAAGTTATTCAATATTTGAATATATATGCTTATGTGAATCATATAATGACTAACTTATGGTTTCAAAGGCATTATATGGAATATGAATAAAGTAATTTTTGTCTTTGGTCATATATTCAATATGATTTGATAAGTTAATGTATTGATATTTCATATTTCCTATAAGGATTATTCAGGTTAAGAAATTTATTTTGTTGTTATCTATGGAAATGTTTCTACAAGATAAATAAATTCAAGAAAGGTTTACCTCATATTCTAAAGTATTGAGAATAAATGAACTAGTCCTTTTATGTTTAGGTTCTTATACTGTAGAGATAGTATAATTGGGAAAAAGTTTAAATTAGAATAAAAAAATTAGTTAGAAAGTCTAGCAATGTTTCTCTAAGTATCCAGGTAAGGTCATTAAATCTTAAGGTGTTATAAAATAGGGTGAGTAATAATTCGATAATTTTAAATTTTCAAGATACTTGAAGGATTTGGAAACTCTATGGAATTTTTATGACTTGTATCAATTTATAGAATTTTATTATTCTGTTTTAAAGTGCATATGATACAAAATTTATATTTTGTATGTGATGTAAATATACACTTGTTTAAAATCAATGGAAAATCAATAGATCATGCATTTTTCATTCAATTGTTGAAGGAAAGAGTTACTATATCAAAGACTTTAATGTAAAGGGTTTTATCAAGTTCAGATGGATCCTAGAAGAGAATGTGTATCCCCATCTCATTTCTCTTATATAATATGAGTATTTTTTCATTAATTAAGAGTTTTTATAAACAATATGATATGGTTCACATGGTTTATTATTTATTAGAATCTATAACATGTTTGAAAAGGATACAATGATACAAGTGTTTTATCCAAGATAAAACGTTTATCCATATATTTGTTAAAATAGGAGGGAAGGTGTTATCTCTACCCATTAGGGGAATATTTAAAATAATAAAGACTTATTTCTAGAGAGAAAATTCTTCAAACACCTATATTACCATATATTATATAAAAAAATAGTTTATTTGTTAAATATTCCCAATTAAAGGAAAACATAAAGTAGTTTTTGTAACTTATAATGATATTCTAAAAAGGATATAGTTTTTAAGAGGTTATTGGAGTATTTTTAGACTTAATAAGTTCAAAGTTAACAAATAAAATATTATAATAGTCTAAAATTAATGTTTTTCACTTAATATCATAAACAGTTTAAAATATGTGACAGGAAAGAAAAATGAAATAGTTACATTTACTTATCATGAGAAAGTGAATATCATTATTTCATTAAGAACCGTGATGGTCAAAATACAAAGTAAATTATACATTATATCCTAAAATATTTTAAGGGTACAATGGAAAATAAAAATTAAATTAGTTATATTTAGTCACCATAACTAAAGTGAGATTAATTTTATCCTAAATGTGTTCAGGATGGTTTGGTAAGTAATAATTCAAATAGTTACATTATTCATGAATTAATTTTAAGAGAAATTTTGATAGAAAAGGTTATAAAAAGATTACAATGAACTTAGATTGAGTTCTAAGTTTATAATTGAGGTTATTAATTTTGTGAAGTTAAGGGGTTTAAATATTTTCAAGGAGTTCAATGTGGAGAATATGAATCCTAAGTATCACCATTAATAAAACTAGATTACTTCATAGATGTTACTCACTAAAGAGTTTTGTGGGAGTGGTTTATTATATGGTCACATAAAGATGTGGAAGGAATTAAATATGATATAATAATTTAACAAGACCCTAAAAAGTGTAGAAAACATACGGATGATCGGAAAGTTTATCATATATGATATGATATATAATTTCTTAGGTAGGGTTTTTTAAAGAATTCTTAAAAATAGTTTTAATAATATAAAATTTATCATGTTATAAAAAATGAAATATCAACTTTATAATTCTTTCATATTTTTTTCATATTTTTCATGAAATTAAATGATAGTTATCCCCTCAAAGTATAACTTTGAGTTATTCTTAATTGATGAACATCATAGAGTAGTATGAGTTGTGATGATATGATAAGATTATCATGAGTAGTAGACTCATGAGATAATAAGTGGAGACATATTATTTGGATTAACATAACAAGTATATCCCATGGAATTTCGTATAATAATTTATAAACTTAAGCATGTATAATTATTATAAATCCTTTTTACCTGAATTTAGTGAGATAAAAAATAGGAGAAAATTCATAATTTGAGACATTTATTATGCAGTCTATTTCAAATTAGCTAATCATGGGGTGATTGGGTATTTTTTTGATCATGTTGTTGGTTGGAGCTTATACAAGATGAGATTAGTACACTTGTATGATGAGAAAAGGCATACATACTATGATTAAATTAGACCTAAAAAATGCATGACCATTATTAGTTGAGTCACATGTAATGTGTTCAGCTACTTAGATGAGGGAAATGTGGTGTGATCATCCTCTATATAAATGAAATGTTATGTATCCATTGAATATTATAGAATCAATAATGTATGAGATGGCCTATACTAGATTGAAATTGTTCCATTTCTAGTGGACAATCGATGTCATGGTAAAATGGATTTTATAGGTACAAATATGTTGTATATGACACATCTTGTGGTGGACATGTCCATATGATATATGAGTATGTTTTATGGAGATCACACTAGACCCCTTAGTATATTTAGTAGAATAAACACTTTTCTAGAGGTCACTATTTTCTTACATATATGTAATAGTGGTTTCGTATTTGTTTCTAATTCCACTAAGTCCTATAGGCTCACACAATAAGGCCTTTGTATAAGGATTATGTTTTGGACAAATTGTTTATTCCAAAATGAAAATATTTTGGTAAACCATATCCAAAAGTGTTTTGTATAGATTCAAAAAGAGTTGCAATGTTTGTAAAAAAGTATTTATTTGATTTTATCATAAGTGGGAGTTTATTGGATGTATACAAAATATATTTTCATGTGATATATACCAAGAGACTAAATATATATTTCCACCAATGTACCCTCGAGATATAGCTTGAGGATACATCACCAACATATATTTAAGAAAAATCCTAAGAATACATTGGTGTGAACATAATATAGTGTGAATTGAATGTATCTTGAGAATATGTTACACCTAAAAAACATGGGTTTATGGATTTAAATTAATGTATTTGACCACATCCTCCCATATAGTTTCATTAGTTATAAATCAATGTTTTTATTCATTTATCTCATGAAGAACAATTTGAAACATTAAAAATGGTAATATAATCCAATGGGAATTAACAAATGGGTACTGTGAGATGTAACCTAATAAAACCAACACTCTTAATTTAGTGAAGAGTTTTGGGGATAGCCAATAAAAAGGGAATATCTCCCTTTTTTGGAAGTTACATGATGCTTGTTGTTTGGCCAAAAATATATTATTCCTAGATTACTATTTATCTCATGGAGAAGAATATATTACCCATTTATTGATTTAGAATCCTCAAAATATGATTAAGGATCCAATTCTGATTTATTCCCATAGATACAGGAAGGTTTTATTTACTAATTTTATGATCCTTATTAAACAAACATCAAAGAATAAAAGATCAAGGGTTCCATTTATTTCTAGGTATGATATGTTATTTTTTTCATATTGAGAATATTGAAGATATAATGAGATTTATATGGAGTTTCTTCTACTACCTTTGATCTTGATATGGACACCCTAAACCTACACTATCATTCCCTTTTGTTCTATTAAATTCCATTCCTTATCATATATCTTCTAGTCCTGATGACTAGAAAGAATGTTGAATTCATCTAATTATTTCATTATGAGAATAAAAACATGGATCTAATAAAATATGATCCTAGATTCTTTATCTAGGTGATATTCCTTGTGTGATTTCTCTTTCACATAAAATAGGGTTTTCTTATCTCCAACTTTGATGAAACTTCTATAAAATTCAGGTAGCTTGTGGGAAATTAATGTAGATTCTCCTTCAAGTGGTAAACCACCAACTCAAGAAAAGTAATTTATCATAATGATAAAATCATGATATATAATTTTGAATTTAATCTTATTTACACTATTAAATTCATCAAAAATAATAGTAGAGTAAAATTCATGAACAATTTATGGATAATAAAAGTTCTATTCTTTACTTGGTAGAGTGATACTTTCCTAACCCTGAAATTAAATAACTCTCTTCAAGAAAGATTCATGCCTAAAATTCCACTAAATATAGATCAATATTTCATGAATTGTATACTTGATTGAAATATCAATAGAAGATACCATTTTGAATAAAAAATAATCAACAATGAAATAGAAGATGATACTTCAAACTAGTAGGGCTTCATAGTGAAGGAAGACAACCAAATTTGGGTCTACACACCTTTATTATAGAGACCTTAAACCCAGTAGCCTGAAGATAGTTCTTTCTTTAATACATTGTCATAATATACAAGTAATAACATCTTGAAGGACCTAATGGGTTTTTAGCCTTGGTAAACTAGATATATACATGATTCCCATATTACATTTGAAAACACAAATTACAATATAATATTTTTCGAGATATAATTATTCACTATATAATATTATTTCTTAACATTTTTAGTACACTTCATAGATTCCTAAGTAAGGAAACAAAATAAGAGTGAGCTTAAATGCTTAGTAGGGGTTAAGTATAGTGGAAGATATCATGAATCAATGATCATAATCAATATAGTAAGGTAAATAACTGAACACACATATTATTTTAATAATTTGAATTGCATAATAAATATGGAAAGGTAAATAAATGAACAAAGATTCTATTTAATCAATAACATTACTATCATAACTTGATAAGGCATAGTCAGATTGGAAATATAAATAACTAAAAATGCATTCCATTTAATCAATAATATGAGAATAAAATCCATCCAAAGATAATATGAAAGAGAAAATCTCATGGATAATAATAACTAAATTCTTATTAAAGGTAATTAATTATTGTAAATAATGTTCCATAGGCACATGATACCTTTACCATCAAGATGCATCCTCAAGAAAGTTTAAAATTGATGGGTAGAAACCCATTTAACTAAGGATAGATAATTGATTCATCCCATGAGACTACCGATGCATCAATGGGATATCTATAACAAGTCCCCACCCATGTCTTTAATTTAAAAAGCATTATTCATATATAGAATAATTGATTTAATTAAAAAAAAATCAACTTATCATCAAATATTCATATTGAGTAAAGAATACAGATTTATCAATATTTCCCAAAATAAAAAATTATTTTCAATGTAGAACACAGTATGTAGAAATGATTTTAATTTTAAGAAATAAAAATATCCATGATAAATAATATAGATATTTAGGATAAATTTAATGTTCAATGATCACATCAAATTTTCTATTTCAAGGGGAAGTTAATAACTTAAAAAATAAATAAAGAAAGTGAATTTCAATATAATCCTTGGTCAAATGACCATAACCCATCTATATAAAGAATAAGGATGGTATCAATACAAAATATATACATTAGAGTAATAATAAAGGGTTTTGACATTGATTAATAGAAATTACATAACAAGATCTTTAAAAACATTCTTGAGGAAAATATACTTTTAATTTTGAAAATATCTTTTAAAAATACGTGTTCATAAAACAATTAAAATATTTTCTTTTGAAAATAATTTTTTAAACTTATAAATGAAGCATTAAAACATTGAATTCTCATGAAAATAGGAAATTATGTGCATGTCAATCACGTTAAAAAAGTATCCCTTTCACATTTTCAATAAAATCAAAACAAGCATTTTTTTGAAAAAGAAATAAAAATTCCTTTCAAATTTTTAAAAAAAATTAAAAATGAGTAAAAATATATTTAATAAATGATATTTAAGTGGTTAAAAACCTTTTAATTTTTTTTAATAAAAAAAAGTTTTGGTAGAAAATATATTTACGACTGAAGAGGGAAATTAAGTTAAATTTTCTTAAAATTTTTCTCAATTATTTCAAGAAAAAAAGGGTGAAAAAATGGAACTATTTCTTGAAAATATCATGAATAACTATTGGATAATAAAATGAAATGGGTTTCTTAGAAAATGGTCAAATAATTTCCTTCGACTAAAATTTATGAATAAACAATCTCAATTAGAATGAGATTATGAAATAAACACTTACAATGATCATAACATTGAAGTGAGAATTAATCAATAAATTGATTATGTGTATCAAATATAAATCCACATAATAAAGTGTAACTAAAAAATAAGATAATTTTTTTTAGACACATAGTATTAGAATATCAAAGATGATGAAGAAGTAGTGTAACCCAATTAATATAAATTGAGTAATTAAATTATTTACCACTTGGTAACATTAATGTCAAATATCCTTGGATGAAATTATTAGAAATAAAACTTAAAATATTATGAATTATTAAGGAATAATTATATTACATGTAAATGGGGAAATATGTACAACATATAAAATAAATTAGGTGCTCAAAAATAAGATATGCCTCAATAAAGGTAAATTGAGATGAAGTCCCTTACCACTTGGTAATATTCAATCCAAATCCACTTGTAAGAAATTTTTAAAATTGTAACATAAGATACCAAGAATTATGAAGTATTCATGATATTACATGTTAAATGATAATTTTATAAAACATATAGAATAAATTGGTGCATAATAAACAAATGTGACACAATGAATGGAAATTGAGATAGAATCTTTTACCTTATGATTCCTTTTGGTTGAACATAGTTTAAGCTCCAGTATAGTGTTTTAAAACATGTTATTTAATTATAATAAAACCATATTAATATTTATAATTTTATATATGATCATTTTATAACATATAGTCACTCTTTCATTAATAATACTTCATTATTTTTATTGTCTCTGGTGTTAATTGAATTATTTTCTCATTTGTGCTTTTCCATGAAAGTTACAATTATTGTACATATTATATAGCTATATAATATCTAAAATAATAATCACGACATAATTATCTTATTTATACATCAATTATACTTTTAATACCAATCATGAAATATGGTTTTGAGAAATGACGTACAATATGACCATGGAGATGGTCGACCATACACACGCATGAGTAAACATTTTCATTTTTCAATGATCATTATGGAAATGAGGTAAAAAATATTTTATATTTAAATAATTACTATAATATCATAAATAAAATATTAATTATTTAAATATAATTATATATTTAATCCACATGGTGTAATGATTAAAATAGTGTCACATCAAAAATTAAGTTCATTTTATCCAATAAATTTTATAAAATTAGTAAAAAATAATTTTAAATTATGTGCGTAAAGCACGACTAATCTGTATTTTAGAAAAATACAATTTTTAAGAAAAAATTTCTTTTTTTCTTTTAAATTATTTTTTTCTAATCAATAGATAATAATAATTTTCAGATTTTAGTTATTAATCTTCATAATATCTAATTTAACATCTATAATATAAAGTTTTACTTTATTATTGTTCGTTTAGACTTAGGGTTTTATGTTTCACAAGCTATCAAAGAGATTAAATTTAAAGAAATATATTTTATGGGTTATTTAATATCAGTGTTATTTGTTTCATATGTTATAAAATAAAATGTTCTTATTTTATAATTTCAAGTTTTTACCGTATCCCCACCTTAAATAAATTTTGTTCTCACATTTTAAACTTGATCTTTGTAATCAAGGGTTTGATATTTAAAAATTATTTTATTGAAAACCCACATTGTAAAAAGTTTTAATAAAAAATCATCTTAATAAGAGGGGAAGGGAAGTACCAAGGTCATATGGAATAAAAAATATTTAGGCTTCTAATTAGTACAAAATTGATTCAAAGTGAGTTTATAGACATCGAATAAAAGCATAAATAATTATACAGTGTTATTGAGGTCATTGATCACAAGCAAGTGAATGATAAATGGAAAGTTAAGGGACTAAAAACCATAAATCTATAGTGATTTAAAAGACTATATGATCCATTAGATATGAATGTAATAGGTTAATTGTTTTTGTCACAATATCATTTTTCTATAGTTGAGGAGTTCTTTTTCTGTCTAAGAATATATAGAAATATACTTACTTAATACCTTTTTATTTCATAAAAAAATTTGCATCCTTTGGTTATGATTTTATCAATTTCCAATTCATCCCTTACTCTAATAAATGAATATACAAAAAATATTTTTTTTTATTCCTATGGTACTAAAATTCCCTTTTAATGGATTGTAAGATCTATAAAAGGGTGATAAGTATTTATATCTATCTGTAATTATTTCTATAAACTAATATGGCTTGCACAAGTTATCCAATATAACAAATTAATCTCTAAAACCCAAAATTAACAGCACTAGTTAATCATTTATATTTATTTTACAAATTTTTTAACTAAAAACAATGAAATATTAAATAAGACTTCACATATGATGGTGGTAGGTGCTAAACCCTTATCATATTTTACTCATAGGTTTAAGCCACACCACCTTGATGGATACAATAGGTTTTCACCCAATATATGGGTTGTACTTTTTATAAACTATATCAATATAATTTCTATAACATTGAAAAAAATATGTTGGACATCCTTGAAATAAAATTAATCATTAAATAAACTTTTTACTAATATTTTCAATATAATTTTCCCCATAAAGTCTAATAATTTTATTTTACTATTATTAAAATGTCATTAATGATCATATTAACCCTAAAGGCTATCAATACCTTTAAAATTATGTCTATAAAATGAAAATGAATTTTTACTGAAATAAATTTTCCACTAAAACATATAATTTCCAAAAATTTATCCAAAATATCCTTAATCTTAGTAGAGTCCCATCACATAAAACCAAAAAAGGGTGTTTAGGAAATTCAACTTATGGCCAATCTTAAACTCATAACCCATGATGGTATCCACAAATCTTAATTTAATGAAAAAATATACGATTTTAAAATTTAACACAATCCTTAGATGTTTCAAGATTATTATATCAAAATACCATCGGTAAAAATACTTCTAAAATTTAATTTTTAAATCCCAATACATAAATACTTCAACCATTTATTTCAACATATATCTTTCCTTAATATAGGGGTTAACCATTAGAAGAGGGAATTGACTCAAATAATTCCTAGGTTCTACACATTTAAGACAATGAACTATAAATGGATCCCTTGGATAAGATTTATTTCCTTCCATCATACTCCTAATTTTTCTGCAACAATTATTTGCTTTATTCCCTTCCTTTCCACACATAAAGAATTTTAAAATTCCTTTTAGACACCTTCTTTTCAATCTAAGAAACCTTAGGTTTAACCTAAGTCATTCATTATCATAATATATTCAAATCATTCATAATTATTTTTTAAGAAAATGTGAATTATCCTAAGAATATCCCCCAAGAGTGTTAAACCAGATGCATAGTAAGGCTTGTTTTCCTAAACCAGGTGATGATTGAGTATTTCCTAATACACCATTTTCAAAGTTATTACCCCTAGGTATATCAGTGCTAGAACCATTTCCACTTTAAGTATCAATATAAGGATGTATTACTAGGGAAAACCATATAATCTATCCCTTAACAATACTTTAGGATGTCCATATGTGATTATACTCAAAGTCTATCATCAGTTTATGTTTCTTAGTATATGTTTCTATAAATCTAGTTCCCAATGTTTCTACTAGACATACTTTGATAAAAAAAATAGAGAACCTAGCCCTAGTAGTCCGAAGCTATTACATGCTTTAATATGTTGGAATAAGATACACGTAATCACATCCTGAAGGACTGAATAGTTTAGTAGCCTTGGTAAACTAGATACATACATAACTCCCATATTACATTTGAAAACACAAATCAAAACATATTTTTTTTCATGAATATCATTATTTACTCTATCATATTCTTTCATATCTTTCATAGTACACTTCATAGATTCTCAGGGAAGGAAAAAAATAAGGGTGAACTCAAATTCTTAGTAAGGGTTAAGTATAATTAAAGTTACCATAAATCAATGACTATAATCAACATGTAAAGGTAAATAACTAAACACAGATTACATTTAAATAATTTGACTAACATAATCAATATGACAAGGTAAATAACTAAAAAACATTCTATTTAATCAGTAACATGAATATCATAACTCGATAAGGAATATTCAATACATAAATGTAAATAACTGAAAATACATGACATTTAATCAAAAAACTAAGAGTGAAATTCATCCAAAGATAATATAATAGTGAAAATATCATAGATAATGACCACTGAATTCTTAATGAAGACAATACTTAATTATTTGATGTCATGTTTCCTAGGCACATAATACCCCTACTATCAAGATATATCCTCAAGAAAGTTTAAAACTAATCATAAGAAACCCATTGAACTAAGGCTATCCAATTGATGAATCCCATGAGACTAATAATACATTGAGAGAGTGTCTATAACCAGGATTCACCCATGTCTTGCATGTTCAAATCATTCCTCATATATCTAATAATATATTTAATTCATAAACTATGTGCCTTATGTCATGAACCCCTCCCAACAAAGTATACCTCTCATGGGATGGCAACATGAGAAGGGAGATAGTGACACCAGTGTCCTGCCTCCAGTAGGCCCCAAGTTGGCGACTAGTACCAAGGGTATAGTAAACACACAAATGGAAGGAATTACCCTATAATAGAACACATGTGAAAGAGAGAGATAATACAAACACCAACCAAATCCAACTCAGTCTTTAATATAAAATAATACTAAGTACATGTATGCAATGACATGAAAAAACTACTACAACTAAAAGGGAAAACTATAAGTACCAAAAGAAAGTAAAATAATAGAAACCACAAAGAATGAAAATCTCATATAAACCCCAATATACTAGTAACCACACTAATCTCCAACCCACTCTAAGTGACCTGGAAAACAATTTATATAACATAGGTTGAGTATAATAGTATACTCAGTAGGATCCTCCCCAGAGCATCTCATGAAAAAGTAAAAGAATCATGTTAAAGAACAGTGAATCAAAAAGTGAAACTAACTTGTCACCTAAATAAGTATGTTATGTTCCCAGCCTCACCATGGTTACTCTCACCAATTATTATATACACGAGTAAATAATATTGTAAAGAACATCAAGGGAACCCCGCTACCACTTCCCCACTGGTTTTCAACTTTTCCCCAATGTCTCAAGTCTTAATCATCTCTCTCCAAAAAGGGCCGGTACAAAGACACCTAGGAAAGCACCACAACCTGTACCTTGTGCAATACAAGGCTTAACTGAAGACACCTAAGCAAAGCACCACACTATCCTCACAACCCAAAGTAACTAGGTAGTTTCTGGGAGCCGCCAAAACTCGCATAACGTGTATCATACATCGGGTATTATACCTCAAGCAATTACAGCCCATACATCAAGTAAGGATCCTCAAGCCATCATGGCCTATACACGTTACACATATAGTAGTCCATAGGAAACTATATCCATAATATATGTTTGTGAATAACCAAAATCCATTACATCTCTCTACATACATATATGGGGAAAACTAATTGATGGGCCTACCAGCACAAGTAACTACCAAGAGAAGAGAGTGAGGAAAAGGGGGTTAGTCAGCCATCCATCCTCCAACTGGGATATTGGGGAAAACATACCCTAGGGTTCAGAATCCCCAGGGTGTCTGTTTCCCTAACCTTCAGGGTAGAGTAGCGTATACAAAAATTATAGAATATAATATAGCTCACAACCACACTATGGTAGAAACCTAGTCTTAGACACAATTACAGCTAACATATCACGGACTAATGGATGCCACTGCTAATACTAGATATCCTATAAGAAAAAAACCATTTAAATAGATTTATTAAATCATATTGTCTCATTTAATCAATTACACTTTACATTAATTAATTCTTTAACCATTAATTAACTATTAAAAAACTCCACATTACATTACCTTATCATTCCAACAAAGTTCCATGCCCTCCAGGCATAACCACACCAAGTCCACAAATCCTCATAAGTAACTACAACATTGCATCCCAACAAGCTCCAACCCCATGGGTTTAACATCATTTATTAAATCATTTATTAAAAGCATTATCACTTTTATATAATTCTAGGTATTCTAGAAAAATCATTATAAGATTCCAAACACAAGGGGCTCAACACGGTGAGTAGATGAACTACCCTTTGAGTCTTTTCCACCTATTGATGGAGTGAAAACCCATCCATCCTTGAGAAGATAAACAAAGAAAGCATGTGGAATACCCCACACATCTTAAACTCTTTTGGAAAGAGGGTAAGCAAGATCATATTCCTCAAGTTTTGGGTAAATTAAAGAATATAAACAAAAAAATAAGATTTAACAAGCATCCAACATTCAAATACAACCCGTTTTATCATCTCTAGTGTCCTCCCCGACACCCACATGCATAAACTAATGCATCTCGCCACTCTAG
This sequence comes from Viscum album, assembly GCA_963277665.1. Taxonomy (NCBI): domain Eukaryota; kingdom Viridiplantae; phylum Streptophyta; class Magnoliopsida; order Santalales; family Viscaceae; genus Viscum; species Viscum album. The sequence continues at coordinate 1,755,051,009 of OY728120.1, read as the reverse complement.
GCCTCAACTGCTGCTACAACCACTAGGCCTCCCTACCTCACATTCCACAACAGCCTTCTAGTCTCACATCACATCACAAGAAGTATAAAAAACAAGCAAATGAGCTCTTATCCCCAAACAAGGCATTCAACCTTCACCAATAACGAGCACTCATGACTCCAAAGCATAAGGCTCTTGGCCTTTATAAGAAATAGGGTAACTCAGAACCCTACCAAGAATTATCCTTTATCAAAAAATGGTTCTTTAGTCTATATTGAATTAACCAATTCATTATTATTAGGTTGAAACTATGGGCAACCTAACAAGTAATCTATCATATCTATCACAAATTAATTAAACATTCTTACTACATTAATTTTCTCATCATCAAATTACAACAAAAACCAGCTTCATTTCCATGCCTCTTTACCTTTGGATAATTAATTTAAAATTAATCCTAGCTTTACATTCTTTACCAATTTTCATCAAGAACTACATGATAAACAAGAAAATCATAGATATAACACTATCTAGTAAATCAAGAGGCAACAACATATGATCAAAACCAATTCTTTAATCCAATTCAAATATTTATTATTTCAATTCTATTGTGATCCAGTGTGATAAAACATGATAACTCTACTACTAAAAATAAATAATATAGAATCCATGAATCCCCTACTTCAAAAGGTTTCCAATGTTCTTTGTATAATAATGGGCCAACACAATAGATCGCGATCACCTCTCCCACAAATACTGAATTCACCCGAGGACGCCGGGGCATGATTGCATCAACCAACACCCAAGAATTATCCATTAGAAACATGGAGATCATAAGACTTTATATGGAATAGAGACATGGGAAGAAACATATCAAGGAACCCAAAAGATGGAGGTAGAACATACCTTATATCAAAGACCGATCGATAAATCTTGGTTTCACCAAAACATGGGGTGCACATGTAGTAAGAAGAAAATTCAAGGGGAAACGATCTAAGGATTACAGTTTGACTACACGAATCATATGAGAAAGATATGTCTGGGCATCTTATGCCGGGGGAAAACAAAGAAGGAAGAACAATGGGTAGGGTATCTCAGCCTTGGAAAGATCTAAATAGAGCAGTTGTTTAGTTATGTTTTAGATTTTCCATTAAAAGAGAATCAAATTTAACCATGAGGTTTGACCAATTAAAATCCTCCAATCTTTTAGAAAATAAAAGATATGATTTATATCCCTTGAAATGGATTTAAACGCACTTAAATATGGAATTCAACTCATTTTACGTCAAAGAAAGACGTCAAAAGGGATAAACAGGGAAATAAGGGAAAATCTGCAAATCTAAAAAACTGTTGGAAATTTATCACCATTCTAGAAACAATTTTCATGACACCGTTCTAGAAATTTGGAAAAGGAAATGACTCAATATTCTGGAAAAATTGTTCATGACATAGTTGGATGTCTCACTATTCTAGAAACACTGTTCATGATATCGTTCTGTAAATTTGGAAAAGGAAATGACTCACTATTCTTGAAACACTGCTCATGACACCATTAGATATTTGAAAATTCTAGAAAAAATATTCACAAAACCATTATAGAAATTTGGAAAAGGAAATGACTCACCATTCTGGAAACACCATTCATGACACTGTTGGATGTCACACCATTCTGGAAACATTATTCATTACACCATTCTAGAAATTTGGAAAAGGAAATGTCTCACCATTATAGAAACATTGTTCATAGAAATGGAAATTTTGAAAAGTGAATGGGATAAGTCACCTTGACCTCCTAGAAAACATCTCAAGCACCAAATTTCAGCAAAGGAATGTACTAGATAGGTCTAGGGAATTACACCAGATACCTCTCAAAACATTCTCATCCTCGAGAATTCAAAACCAACCTAGATAGGAAACCAAAAAAGGGTTACGCGCAACCCCTTCGAGATACCTCTCAAGCTTATCACCACCAAATGAGCTCAACCGCTTCAAAACAAAACATGTGAAACTATATGACAACCACAACTTGCTCCTAAACACTCTCCCAGGGGAGATACCTCTCAAAAAAGAGAAAACCACAAAAATGGAAAAAAGAGATCCATCTCAAAAATAAAAAAGGTCAAAAACTGTAAAACAAATATAATTTTAAGAAAATGGATAAAAATAAAACTGATTGGGGTTCTGAGCACGTATCTACAAGTTACATTCCCAATTACTCTCCTCTAAACCACCATTCCCACAAAACACATGAACCATGGGAAAACATGACAACATAACACCTTCTCTTTGCGGTCCAAGATCTCTATTGGCCTCTCCTTGAAGGTTGCATCATCGTCAACATCAATCTCACCCCAATAAATGTTGTGAGAGTCTTTATGATGATAATGATGGAGCTGCAACACATAAAAAACATCTTATATCCGGCTCATCTATAGGGGAAGTACTACCCGATATGCCACGGCTCCAACATGATCCAACACCTCGAGAGGCCTAAAAAACTGAGGAGAAATCCAACTCCCAGGACAAAACCTGCACTGCCCATGATGGGGAGTCACCTTCAGAAACATGTGACCCCAAACATCAAAATACAAAGGTCTCCTCCTATGTCCAGCATATGACTTCTGATGATCCTGCACCGCTTTCATCCTCTCGTGAATCACCTAAAATTTCTTTTTCATATTCTATACTAGTTTCAGCCCAAGAATTGAAAAATCTCAAACCCCAATCCATCATAACATAGATCAACAAGGTCGGCCATATACAGATTAAAAAAATGCCATAATGATGGTGGAGTGAGAACTATTTTGTTAAGAGAACTCTACAAAGGGAAGGTTCCTCATCCATAATCCTCCAAAATCTAGTACAAAAGTTCATAACATATCTTCAAGAGTCTAGATAGTCTGATCTATATGACTGTCCATTTGTTGATGAAAAACAGTGCTAAGGCATAACTGATAACCAAAAGCATGTTGGAGACCTCTCCACACCCTGGAGTTAAAACAAGTATCTATATAAGAAATGATCATCCTTAAAACTCCATGAAGTCTCACCACCTACTCCAGATACTACCTCGACAAAACCTCCATTGTGCTTGAATCCTTGATTTTTATGATGTGGGATGATTTTTTCAAACAATCCACTACCACCCATATAGCATCATAGAATCCATAAGATCATGATAAACCATAAAAAAGTACATTGATATGTCCTATCACTTCTATTGAGGAACATATAACGACTGGAGAAAACCACCGGGAACACGGTTCTCAGCCTTCACCTTCTAGCAGATCAAACATTGAGACACAAACTCTATAACTTCATGCTTCAACCCAGGCCACCAAAAATGACTCCTCAAAGATTGGTACATCTTCATCCCACTAGGATGTACCACTAAAGGAAAACTATGAAAATAACTATGAACCATATCCCACATCTTTAAAGGAACAAAAACCATTCCCAGAAACAACCCCCAGTGTTGTTCATCCTCGGAACAACCTTTAGGGTCCTTGCCAAAAACAACTCAGTCTCTCCAAACCTTCACATCAAGATCTCCCAAATGGGAATCTTCAACCTGCTGCACAAGAGATGATTGCACCATCATCTGAAAAAGTAAACCACTTCCCCCAACTTCTCTTATATATAGAAGAAATGCTGATGGTTATTCCATCACTCTCCAGGAATCACCAGATTTATGCACTACATCACTATGTGACTTCTTGTTCAACGTATCAGCTAAAAAATTCCCTTTATTAGTTGTATATGAGATTTCAAAGTCAAAATACTATAAGAACTCCATCCACTGTTGTTGTTACAAGTTCAAGTCTTGTTGAGAAAAAACATACCTTAGGCTCTTATGATCGGTGAAAACCCCAAAGAACTCACTAATGAGGTAATGTATCCACAACTTTAGAGAAAAAACCAATTTTTCCAACTCAAGATCATGGGTGGAATAGTTACATTCACGGGGATGTAACTACCAAGACCCATAAGAAACAAACAATCTTTGCTACATCAGAATATAGACCAACCCCAGATGTGAACCATCACAGAAAACCTCGAACTGAACTCCTTTTGCTGGAAGATAAAGAACCAAAGCACTGACCAACTTCTCTTTCAGATACTTGAAAGCTACATGAAACTGATCGTTCCACACGAATTCTTGATCCTTCTTGGTCAATGCTATCAGAGGCATCACAACCCAATAGAAATCGTCTATGAACATCCTATAATAGCCTGAGAGACCAAGGAAACTTCACACTTCTGCCAATATCTTGGGGGCTGTCTAAGACACAGCTGCTTATATCTTTAATGGATCCACAACTACTCCTTTCTGGGATATAACATTCCCTAATAATCAGAATTCTTGATCCCAAAACTCTCACTTCAACAACTTCCCAAATAGCAGTTGTCGACGAATAACTCCCAAAATGGCATGAAGATGCTCTGCATGCTCCTCCTCAGCCACAAAGTACACAAGGATGTCATCGATGAACACCACTATGAACTTATCCAGTAACTCAAAGAACAAAATGATCATTAAACCCATGAACACAGCTAGAGTATTCATCACAATGAACGACATCACCAAGATCTCATAATTCCCATGACGATAATGAAAAGAAGTTTTCGGGATATCCTCATTCTTCATAGGTATCTGATGATACCCGAACCTCAAATAGATATTTTAGAACCAACTTTAACCCTTCATTTGATCTAACAACTCATCAATCCATGGAGGAGGATAATGGTTATTCACTATCAGTATGGTCATGTGAGGATAATTGATACACAAGAGTAAACTGATGTTATCCTTCTTCACAAACAAAACTAGTGCACCCAATGGAGACACACTCTGATAAACTTAACTACACTATAATAGACCATCGAGTTGTATACATAGCTCCCACAACTCATAAGGTTCCATCCCATATGGAGACATCAAGATAGGATACACGTCTGGTTGCAGCTCAAACTCCCATAGAGGGGGTAACACTACAAACTATTTTGGAAATACATTAGAGTACTCTTCAATGATGCTAGGAAATGACAACTACTGAACCTCTCATGAAATCAATATCAGTTAAGACACCAAGGATGACAAAGAAGGAACACGACTCTAACCCATCCGAGGGTCTCGCTTGCCAACAAACACTGCTAGTTATCCATCAGCATCGAAGAACACCACCTTCATCAAGAAGAAATCCGTGATAGCCTGAACCAAATAAAACCAATCCATGCCAAGTATTAAATCATATGGTTGTATTAGTAAACATAGGAAATATCCCCAAGAGAAGTGTTGTCACAACACTAGATCACAATATCTACATACTTCAAACAAGTCATCTTGACCTCCAACTGATGTAGTCAATGCCAAGGGCACTGCAAGTATCACTACCTCAAGTCACAAAGATGGATAAGGGTTGGTGATATGAAGGATTACGTTTCTCCTGAATAAAAAAGGCATACACCCAAGTAGAAAATAAGAAAAGGGTACCTCGAATGATGTCTCGCTCACTTGGGGTTGGCAACGCTAAAGCATGAAGTTGACCATGACCTTCTGCATGGCCTCTCTAACCCTAATGAAAACCACCACCATGATTGCGCTCTACTCTTTGAGGATGGGGAGATTCCCCGAGCATCCCTATGACTACCCCATCTTCTCTCTGATGATTCAAAGGCAATGCAACCAGATAATGCTACCTCAACTGAAACTACCTCAATGGATAAACCTAGAGTGGAACACCTGACGCATGCAAACTACACTGAAAGGTCATACACTCTCACTTATGATGAACTCAGCCTCTATAAGAAAAATAAGAACATGATCTCTTGGTATAGGCCTAAGAAATGTCGACCCTAGAGAAATGAGATACTGGGGGCTAGGACCTACCCCTGACTAAACTGAAACTATTTTTCCTTGAAAACTGAGAACCCTAGACCATAGCTCTGCTTCTTGAGGAATCCTAATGACTCCCCTCTCATGAAGATCTGGTTTTTATCAATGTTATCTTAATGAAATCTTCCCTCACCAACACCTCAAGATATTTCATCAACATAAACGGGGTGACTTGGAACTAGATCTCTAGAAGCAAGGCCTCCTGGAAATGACTCTCCCCATCCCACTCATCTGGAAATAGGTCCAAAGCATATCGAAGAAGGTTCTTGAAATGGATCCTGAAATCTATCACATTGGAGCTTACCTACCAAAGGGTAAGTACCTCATACCGACTGGATGCCTTCATGGTCGAAGAAAGAAACTTATCTCTGAAATTATCTAAAAAATTCTCCCCTGAGACCACCAACTCCTCACAATACCTGGGGAAAAATAATCAAAACTTCCTCAAAAACCCACACAATATCATCATAACCAATGAAACCCAGTGCTCCTTCCAAGAATGAATCAAATTGAATGCTATCTCAACCTCCTCCAATTAGTCTTCTCTAACCGCATCTGAAATAAATCCCTCATACCTATATATACTTTGACTCTAAAACTCTCAGAGTTTCCTCCTTGAATTGTTTTCATGTTCATACTCTACTCTATAGTAATCTACTACCGCTACCTACTGAACATATTCTACGCGAACCTATCGAGGACATCTACCTAGAGCCATACCAACAAAAGAGAAAACACTTAGAGATCTTAAACCTATAATATGAAAGACTAAACAATAATTATTTGTTTTTTATTCATTTTAGGTTAACCTATCCCAAGGTCCACTCATTCAAAAATAGACAAAATAGAATGATGGATGATCTTTTCCTAGGTCTCTACCCCATAACCAGTATCACCTCATTTAGTATCCATTGTAAAATTAAAGGTTCGTGCATCCGATCATAGGGGGACATAAATACATATGTCTCATTCGGTCTCTAGTGTTTACAGTTCTTTCTAAACTTAGCTACCCCCATTTACCTACCAAACTAGGCAACCTCACCTATGCCAAACTCAAAAATCTATACTATCCCTTAATGAGACCTCTGATACCACTCTGTCATGAGCCCCTCCCCATAACGTTTACCCCTCCTAGGCCAGTAATGTGATAAGGGAGATAGCGACTCCCTATTCCCACCTAAAGTAGGCCTCAGGTTGGAAACTAGCGCTGAGGTTATCGTAAAAACACAAATGGGAGGCATTACCCACTAAGAGAACACATTAGAAAGAGAGATATAAGATAGACACCAACCAAATACAAATCAGACTACAATATAAAAAAAATACCAATTACATGTATGTAATTACATGTATGTAATTACATGAAAAAACTACTACAACTAAAAGGGAAAACTGTAAGTACCAAAAGAAAGTAAAACAACAACAACCACAAATCCCGAACGACTCCTATAAACCCTAAGCTAGTAGTAACCAGCCTGATCTCCAACCTACTCCAAGTGACCTAAAAATAGTTATTATAACATAATGTGATTATAACAGTATAATTAATAGGATCCTCCCTATATCCTCCCATGATAAATTAAAGGAAGCATGCTAAAGCATAGTGAATCCACAAGTGAAACTAACTCATTACCTAAACAGGTATGCTGTGTTCCCAGCCTCACCATTGATACTCTCACCAAGTATCACATACAAGATTATATAATATATTAAATAATATCAAGGGTACCCATCTACAACTTCCCAACTTTTTTATGCTTTTCCCCAATGTCGCACGTCCTAAGTATCTCTCTCTAAAAAGGGATGGCCCAAAGACACCTAAGAGAGCTCCATAACCTGCACCTCGTGAAACATAAGGCTTGCCTGCAGAGACCTGGGTGAAGCACCACACCAAACTCACAACCAAAAGTAACCAGGTAGTTTTCAGAAGCCACCATAGATCGCATAATGTGTATCATATGTTGGGTATTACACCTCAAGCCATTACAACACATACACTGAGTAAGGATCCTCAAGCCATCAAAGCCTATACACGTTACACCTATAGTAGTGAATAGGAAACTATATCTAGAATATATGTGTGTGAAAAACCACAATCCATTACATCCCTATACACACATATATGGGGTAAACTGACCTCTGTGCCTACCAACATGAGTAACTAACAAGATAAGAGAGTGGGGCCAAAGGGGGTAGTCAGACATCCATCCTCTAATTGGGATTTTGGGGAAAACACCCCCTAGTATCAGAATCTTTAGGGAGTCAGTTTCCCTAACTGTTAGGGTGTAGTATCGTATATAAAAAAACAAGTATAGAATATAATATAGCTCACAACCACATGATGGAAAAAATCTATCCTTAAACACAACTGCAGCTAACATCTCTCGGACTCCTAGTTTTAACTACTAAGACTAGATATCCTATATGCACACAACTTTTTAAAGAGATTTATTAAATCATCTTGTCCCTTTTAATTAGTTTCACTTTATATTGATTAATTATTTATCCATTAACTAACTATTAAAAAATTCCACATTACATTACATTATAATTCTAACAAAGTCCCATGCCCTCTAAGAATAACCACATTGAGTCCACAGATCCTCAGAAGTAACCACAACATTTCATCCCAGCAAGCTCCAATCCCATGGGTTCAACATCATTTATTCAATAATTTATTAAAAACATTTTTATTTTCCCATAATTACAGGTATTCTAGAGAAATAATTATAAGATTCTAAACACAAGGGGCTCAACATGGTGAGTATATGAACTACATGTCTCATCTTTGCCACCTACAGGTGGAGGGTTGCCCATACATCCTTGAGAAGCTAAAAACAGAAAGCATGTGCCAAACCTTGCATGTATTAACCTCTTTTGGATGAAGGGAAAGAAAAAAAATCTCCCTCAAGTAGTGGGGAAAGTACAGAAGATAAACAAACAACAAGATTCAACAAGAATAAAAAATTCACATCCAACCTATTTCGTCATCTCCAGTGTCCTCCCCGACACCCAAATGCATAAAATGATGCATCTCGCCACTCTAGGTGTCTACTACTACCACAACCACTATGACTCCCTACCCCACATACCGCAATAACATTCTAATCTCACATCACATCACAAGAAGTAGGAAACAACAAGAAAATGGGCTCTTGGCCCTAAAAAAGGCATTCATCCTTCACCCATAACGAGCACTCACAACTCCATAGCATAAGGTTCTTGGTATTTACAAGAAATAGGGTAACTTAGAACCCTACCAGACATTAAACTTTATGAAAACCAGTTATTTAATCCATATTGAATTAACCGATTCATTATTAGTCAGTTCCAACTATGGTAAACCTAAACAGTTACCTACCATAGCTATCACAAATTAATTAAACATAATTACCACATCAATTTGATTATTATGAAATTATAACAACATCCGGATTCATTTTCATGCCTCTTTATATTTGGAAAATTAATTTAAAATTAATCTCAACTTTACCTTATTTACTAATTTCTATCACGAACAACATGCTGAAAAAGAAAATCATAGATATCACACTATCTTGAAAATAAAGAGGCAATAACATAATATTGAAACCAATTCTTTAATTTGGTTCAAATATTGATTATATCAATTTAATTATGATCCAGTGGGCTATAACATGCTAACTCTACTAATGTACGTAAATAATAGTGAATCCATAAATCCCCTGCTTCAAATGGTTTCCAATATTCTTTTTATGAGAATAATCCAACACAACAGATCACTATCACCTCTCCCACAATGACAATATTCACCCGAGGACATCGAGGTACGACCACATAAACCAACACCAAAGAAGTATCCATTAGAAACATGAAGATCATAGTACATTACATGTAAATGAGACATGGTATGAAACAGATTGAGGTACCTAGAAGATAGTGGTATAACATACCTTATATTGAAGACTGATCGACATTTCTTTGTTGCACCAAAACAGGGGGTGCACATGTGGTAAGAAGAAACTTCAAGGGGAAACAATCCAAGGATTATAGTTTGATTACATGTCTCCTATATTAAAGAAAGGTCCATTAATCTCATACCAGGGTAAAAAATAAGGAAAAACAAGGGGATGGGTATCTTAGGCTCGAAAGGATCTAAATAGAGAAGTTATTTACATACGCCTTAGATTTTCCATTAAAAGTGGATCACCTTAAACCACACGATTTGACCAATTAAAAGCCTCTAGATTTTTAGAAAATCAAAGATAAGATTTATACCCCTTGAAATGTATTTAAACCCACTTAAATATTTCATTCAACTCCTTTTACATATAATAAAGACGTCAACAGAGAAAAATTGGGAAATCTAGAAAAATATGGAAATTTGACAAACTGTTGGAAATGTATCACTATTTTAGTAACACTGTTCATGACACCATTCTGGAAATTTTGAAATGACTCACCATTATAGAAACACTTTTTATGACACCATTGGATGTCTCACTATTCTAGAAACACTATTCATGACACCGTTCTTGAAATTTAAAAAAGGAAATGACTCCCCACTCTAAAAACACTGTTCATGACACAATTGGATGTCTCTCTATTTTGGAAACACTGTTCATGACATTGTTCTAGAAATTTGGAAAAGGGAATGACTCAACATTCTAGAAATAGTGTTCAAGACACCATTGGATGTCTAACCATTCGAGAAACACTATTCATGAAACTATTTTAGAAATTTGGTAAAGGAAATGTCTCACTATTCTGTAAACACTGTTTACAAAACTGGAAATTTGGAAGTGTTACGGATAAGTCACCTTGACCTAAAAAAACACCTCAAACACCAAATTTAAGAAATGTAATGGACTAGATAGGTCCATACCATGACAAGTTATCATTAAATATCCATATTTTTTTTAAATAATATAGATTTATCAATATATCCCGAGAAAAAATAAATTTCAATGTAGAAAACCATATGTAGAAATGATACATGGTTTAATTAATAATAATATCTATGATAAATAATATGGATATTTAGGGGAAATTTTATGTCCAATTATCAAAGGAAAGTTAAATTTTCAAGGGGAAGTTAATGACTACAAAAATGAATCAAGAAAGTGAATTTCAATACATTACTTGGTCAAAATGATCATAAACAATCCATAGAATGAATAAGGATAGTTTTAATGAAAAATATACCCATTGGAGTAATAATAAAGGTGTTTAATCATAAATAGAATAGGGACCACCGAGATGATAGGAACAAAATGGGCTGATGAGAACTGGGTAGTCTATCCTTTTTATCTTATGAATGAGATACCTTAGTTAAATGATTTCACTTTGGGTTTCTCACTTTATCTTCACCAGAAAGGTGTGGCTGGCTTGACCTGATGGTTTTATTGTGTGTGTGAGGGTGGGGGGTTCAATGTATTATACAATAATTCAATTCTAGTTTTCCATTAATGTTCATATTTTATAGAAACTCCCAATGGTTCCCAATCCCTAACTGGGTACAGACCTACTTTCCAAAGGTAGGTGATCAATTGGGGTTTTAGACCAAATAACACTTAGGAAATAACATTATTTAAGAGAATACAAGGTCAGGTTCACCACACCTTTTGGGGGTAATTTTTACCTACTTTGAGACTTTATTATATATTTAATATATGTTTGAAAGTCTCTTCCTAATCCTAACACGTGATCGGTTTCCCTAAAAAAATGATCATAGGTTAAATCCTTTATATACAAAGGCGTGATCTTATTGGTGAATCCATATGTATATATATGAGGTTCTTCATCCATTTAACATTGGTGGGAAACTTCTTATTCGTTGAAGTTATATAACTAGGCACTCCAGAGTTTTTTTTCATCCAGTGAGGCGGTTAATATTTTAAGGATGTGATTGAACCATTATGAGGTGTCCTACATATCTTGTTTTATAATAGGAATAAAAAACCATGTAGTTTTTTAAACCCATTAATTTTAATGTAATATGAAAATGAAATATATTGGGGGCACTTATGTACTAGATATTTGAGATCAGACCTCAAGGAGGCATCCTACGTATCTTGGTTATAATAGGAATCAGAGTTATCATAGTTTAGTTTAAATAGGGAATACACATTGGGGATACCCTAATATGGGGTATATATCATATTATTCCACTGATTGGAGCTTAAACATTGAGTTTTCCATGACTGGTGGAGACTCATGATGCAAATAATGTTATCATTGCAACTTCCTAAGCCTATGTAAGCCAATATTGGTGTAAGAAACAAGGGATATCAAGTAATAAATGTCACTACATATGGATGGGGTGATTACATTTTGGGACAACCCTTTGGATTTTTATCATGGAGATGAGTCCTTAGAAAGGTGTCCTATGTATCTTGGTTATGGTAGGAATTAGAGTCATCATAGTTTAGTTGACTTCTCAATCTGTTGGTGGATGAGGAAGGATGACTATACCATGGGAGAGATTGGGTCCTGATGGTTGAAGTGTTGGAGACATGGAAGGAATTATAATGATGCGGATTCCTATTTGAGCTAGAGACTTTATGAATGCGTCCTATATTTCTTGGTTATGGATGGAATCAAAGTTCTCATAGTTTAGTTTGATCAGGGATTACACTTTGAGGTTTCCCTATCTATAGAGGTTCATGATGTGAGTGATAATATCATTTCAAATCTCAATTAACACATGAGGTATGGTAGGTTTGTGAAACAAGGTATAGAAAGTAACCAATCGCACTACTTGTTGATGCAATACTTATGTGTTGGAACAAACCTTTGGATGTTTAATATGGAGCTCGGGCCTTAGGGAAGCGTCCTTTGTATCCTAGTTATGGAAGCAATCGGAGTCATCATAGTTTAATTTGATCAGGTATTACACACTAAGGATACCCTGATATTGAGGTAGTCATATCATGTCATTTATTAGAGATTACATGCTGGAGTTTTCCTAATATGAAGGATAGATAAGGTTATTAGATCCGAGGAAATTTTCTTAACCTGATCTAATTGTCTGTCTGACATGCATGATTGTCTTCCTAAAAAGCCCTAATTTTCTAGCTGACACATTGAAGGATATATAGAATTGTCAGGTTGTATTACAAACAAGTATAAAGAAAATCATATGCTCCATTTGAATTGTTTGAGGGATGTAGCATAATCAAAAGGGAATTTCCGAAGACTATCACATGTCAAGGATTAATTATTCAAAGAACATCAAAGGACCTGACTAAATTGTCATGGAGGCCATCACATGATCTTGAATGACATACTTGGAGGCCATCTCATGATCTCATCTAAAATTAGTTGAGAGTATTGCATGACCTGACTAATATATTGAAAGATTCTGTATGATCCAGGATGACATGTCTGAAGAACGCCACATGATATGGGCTAACCTTTCTAGAGGATATATCATGATATATATTGTAATGTCATGGTGCTGTCATGAGACCTAGATGACATGTTTTAAGGGTTCCATGTGATCTGTCTTATAATCCTAGAAGGATTCACTATACCCAGCTAACTAACACCGGTGTTTCCATATATCTTGATCAACATGTCTGTAGGACATCGCAAGATCTGTATGGCGAGCTTGGAAGGAATCATAAGACTCATGTGGATTTCACAGAGACTATCATGTGACTTGTTTAAAGTTTCTGAAGGACATCGCATGATCGAAATGGAATATTGAGGGGATGCCGCATGACTTGGGAGACATGTCTTAATAGTGTCGCATGATCTAGTTGAGTCATGTAAAACATATGAGGATTTTTTTATATGTTATTCACAAAAGTATCCCATCTTTTAGCCATTATTCTAGTTTTTAATTCATATGTGCCTTATATTTTTTCAGTGTTATATTTTTTAGGTCTCCCATGATTCATAAAATATATGGTATATCCTTTTAATAACCTAACTAACACTAAATAATCCCCTAATGTGATCTATGAGTGATCACACAAAGTACCTATGCATGTCACATGATCTTATAGGTCGTTACCTATATTTTTACATGGCAGAAGACCTTGTGATCACATGACTGTCCTCTTTGAGAATTCCACTCTGATGCCTAGATGCCCTAGTGTTTGGATCCAAAAATAAATTTCTTTATGATGAGGGTGTGGGGGGGGGGGGGGTATTTATTGACCTTTCCTCTCTAGTTATACACTACCTTATGTGGAATGTATCTCATAGATTCAGGATGGATTTAGTGGAGGGATTTGATGTTACATGCTTTTCATGATCCTTCCATATGTGTCGCATAATTTTCAATGACCACAAGAGAATCCCGTTAACACTCAAACCATTGGATTTTGGTCAATAAAAGGGTTATTTAATAATCATATGTAAATTATAAATGGATTTTACATTATCAGTTCAACAATTCTAGGGACCTTTATGATATTGGTAGGCCTATTAAAAGGATCTAGTGTGATCTTAGATGACTTGTCTAGGATATCCTGTGAGATAAATGTGGTTTATTAGGGGTTATTAGTGAGATAAAGCTAGATTTTCAAGGGTAAATCTTGTGATCAATGATGATATCCTAGTTTTTGAATCCTCATTTACATGAAATCAGTGTATCTTCCCCTCATAAGAATCTCCCATCATTTCCCTTTTTTATTTCCATGTTTATTTTACAAGGGCTAGGGATCTCAGAGTTTGTATGATTATTGCCGAAGACAATAACTATCCTCATTGGTGATGTGCCACATGACTAAAAAATGGTCCTATGGTGATGCATGAGCATTATCATGGACAAACCATTTTTTTGTATTTGGATCTAGAGGGGGAGCACTAGACTGCATGTACATGTCCAAAACCCATCATGTGATGAGGGTGACATGCTAGTGGGATATAGTGTGACAAGGAGGTCATGTATCCAGTGATTTTATAGTATCTTAAAAACCACATGGACACATTTGATGAAGATTTATGACTGAAATAGGATCCCCTATTTTGAATATTTTTCTCGTTATTTTATTGGTATCTTTAGATGGGTGTTAGGTGTGCATCGCCTGACAAGTTACATGACTCAGGGGAACTCATATAGCAGCCGCCGCATGATCAATGAGTGTCTTGGATACCTTCATAAGAATAAGGAGGGCTTGTAAAAAGGGATCTTCATGATCTCCTATTAGGTTATGTGCTGCTCATGAATATTGGAAAGACCTTACGAAGTTTATGCGATCACATTTACTTTGGAGGTTTACGTGATCCATGTGTCGTGGACACCTTTTATTACTTTTATTTGTGGGGGAAATAATAACCATACTTCTATTATTTATTCCATTGTATATTTTACAATGATCATTTGTTGGGAGTTAATAAATTTCCCCCCTCAGGAGTGACATCAATAGGGATAAGGGATTGATTTTGAGGAAAGTAAATTTGTACCTAAGGATTTGGTGTTGTCACTAATTTGTGTCTTGGGAAATCCTTGGTCTTCCAGGCGATTCTTGTTACTTCAAAAAGAACCTATAAATTGGGAAAATGGATTTAAGGTAATTCACTTACTACACAACTCTCAGAGATCTTGTGATCTGCCTCCATTATATGACCCTTCAGCAATACCTTCCACAAGAACCGATCGTGAGATCCATCTATGAAGCATTTTTTTGAGGAATTATTTGCAAGATATATTTCCAAGGATGATTTGTGAGAACCATTTCATAATATTTCCCCCCTCAATTTCTCGAATAAATCATGAATTAAATTTTAGTAGTTGTTTTAACTTTGTCCATATATATTTATGGGTGTCTTTGATGGTTTCACACGATCTACTATTTTGGATACGTGATCACTCAACTATTATGAAGATCACATGACCATGTCAAGGTCAGGAGATAATGAGTATTATGACTGGTTGTAATGGGTATTTTCTATATTCCATTGAGTTATGCATCCTGTATTATCTTCAAGATCTAAGTGATTTATGAGTCCTATATGCAATCATGAATCCCATTATGGTTCATTATATGCACATGAGATTTCCAGAATTATGCATTTATTTTGATGGTATTTCATTCATTTTACTTATGCTTATTTATTTTAAGAATATGAATTCAAAATCTCATCAAAATTCCCACAAGATGTTAAAGAAATAGGGTAAAGTAGTGATAGCTCACCGGGATTCTATCGTATCAAGTGTGGCTGCTGCTTGATGCAGATTTTTTTGGTCATTTCAAATGAGTCTAGTAGACCTAATGGGAGAAAGACTTGGGGAATATCCCATTTCAGATTTTATACCCCACTATGGGTTTGGTCTTACCAATGATTCTACCATTTCTTCACCATAGTCATCATTTATACCCTCCACTTGGGTTTTGAAAATCCATAACAACTTTTGGGAGAACATATCTCACATGGGCCATTTTTTCACCAAGGGGAAGAACATAGATGGGAATATACTAATTTCCATGACCATAGAATTTTATGGGAATAGCTGTAAAACTATTTCATATGTCCATTTGTACCATTTGATAATGCAGAAGTCTTCCACCAGCCAAAAGTTTGGGTGGGTTCGAAACCGATACTTTCAATTAGAGGGAAGCTGTGGAATGGATTGGGGCTAGAAATTCTGGGTGAAATACATTGCTTCTATGTTTTCCATAGAGTTGAAGCTGATTAGGATGTACGAGGCCATATATATCTCAAAAAAATTTTCCTACTGAAACAAGGGGTTGATGTTAGACTAGTTCAGTTGCTGGAGTCCTGACATAAAAAAAATTCCACCTAACGCATGGTGAGGTGGGAGTTAGTCTCTGGGATGTCAAAGAAGATCCGTGACACACCCATATTGGGAGATATATATGTTGAGTTCCCCCCATGATCCACATGGGATAATATAGTGAGGATTCCCCCTCTTTCCTGATAACTGATCAGACTGGCTGAAAATGCCCTTCTGAAGGAGCCACTTCTTTGGGAAGATATGCCATTCAAGACATGGGAATGATAGTTCATCAAGAAGTTCCATTATGAGCTTGAATTCAAGAATCCAAAGGTCTTCCCAACAAATAAATCCTATAGCATAAAGGGTTATTATGGGCCTATATTTGATGAATGGAGATGTAATGAATAGGGATGAGAGGTTAACCCCATTTTGACTAGACTATTCAATTGGTTAGTTTCCACGCCATGTACATGAGAATGTACCTAATCCTGACAAAGTAAAAGGGTAGATTTAGGGTCTCCACTTTCATGATGGAGATTTCTGTGGTAGGATGGAAACATATCTGGTTAGACATCCCTATGTTGGCCAATCTTTACCACCTTACGCCCCATATTTATAGGGGAAAATACCATCATAGAATATCAAGCCCCATTCAAGTGTTATGAGGTTGGATGGGGGATCATCTTGGAGGCTATGAATATCTAAATATCTAGAGCATACCGAAGATTTGTTTCAAACCATACTTGCAGTGTATCAATGTAACACCCAAAACTTTCATGATATGCTTCTCTTTCAATAATGCAATAGCTTGCATTTTACGCAAGTTCGAGTTCTAACACACCAAAACCAATCAAAGTAGTCGTTATGAATAGTAATACCTAATTTTTTAAATTTTATAAATTTTATCTTGCCAGATGGACTTTGTTTTTGTATTCAGAATATCGAAATTATCTTAAGTTGAATTTTTTTGTAATTTTCTGAGAACTTCCATTTTTTATGAATAGTGAAACCACTAAGTGGTAGTTAAAAAACTGATTTTTCATTTAAATGAAACATTACCACTTCTGTGATTTTATTTTCAAAAATCCGACATACATGGTTTTCATTAGGAAGTAAAATGTGGTTCAATGGGATTAAAATAATTTTTTGGTGAATAGTAACTTTTAAGTTTAATTAATCGCGATTAAAGGTAATTAGTGAAATTTAAGGTAAAAATGATATTATAAAAATATGAAAATACCTTTAAACTTGTCCTACCCCTATTGGATGAGTCATGGACGACCAAGAAAATCCATGGGTCAACTTGGGGACCCCATGGAGCCACTTTGGTAGGAAAATGACATTAAAAACATTTTATTTAATGTTAAAATAAAAATGTCACAAACATGAGTTGTTTTACTAAAATTTTTTTTAAATAGGGTTATAAAAGTCATATTTTTGATTATAAATATTCATTAGAAAGATAAAAAGAGTTCCTACATCATGATAATTTTTTTATAATTTTTAGACATTAACTAAATTAAATTATTTATGACACCATGATGATGCAACGATTACATCATTAATTAACGATTTAAATAAAATGGAAAGATAATGTAAACTATAATGCTTAAACTTGTCTAAAACCTATTGGATGGGAATATTTCGAACCCTTATCACCTTAGACTTGAAATATATCATTGTGGGACCTTTAGAATCCTAAAATACCTTCATAATAAAGTAACATTTCAATCTTTCCAAGAGTGCCCCTCCTCTCCTCTTATAAAAGGCCCCCACCTCTACCACCTTATTCACACCTTCAAGCCATTTGGCTCGGCCAAAATCTTCCCAAATACTCTCCCAACTTCCCTATCTTACTCCTAGAAGACTAAATTTGGGCATAACTCTTCCCAAGGAAGCCTTTGGCTCAAATCAAAAAGAGTTACCCGATTTTAAGGTAATGTCTTCTCTTATGTTATTTTGTTTTATTTTGCTTCTCCAACCCCTTAAAATCTTTTTATTACTTTCTTTTGTAACAAAAAAAGTATCTTCAATATAATAGGATCTTGTTATGATAAGTATTTGATTTAAACTTACACACACCTTCGTCTAATGGTTAAAGAACATACTGTTTCTGTGGTTGATGAATTTCTTCCTCACAAAACGATGATTGTTCAATCTTCTTTTAATACCTATCATGGTGGAAATTATGATGAAACTATTTTTATATATGATATATATTATGTTATTATTTTCCTTATGATTATTTATTTTTCATTTATGGAATACCTTTATGATTTCCATTGTGGTTAAATGCGATAATTTCATTTTAGGAAGTGCGGACTACCGCCCCCTCAAAGTGATTTGAATCGTTAATGCCATATGTGGGAAGTATAAAGGATGGATTAAATGGTATTATACATTATATTATACTGGAATTATATTATACCTTTATATAATTATAATTTCATTCCATTAAATATGAAATAGAAATGAAAGTAGCGTTCATGCGTACGTACGGCTTACCGTCTCCATGAACGGTGCATTTCATTTCTTACCTCTAAATGTTATGTAATATTATAAATGAATGTATATAATGGATATATATTATATATATGATATGTAAATCATGAATATAATTCTGGAGATAATGGATATTCTACCACATAAACAACTTGTAATTATAAGAAGGTTATTTTTGACTCAAGTACCAAAGATCGACAAAATGACCGTTATTAACTTAAATGATTACATAATGTTCATAACAAGGTAATAAGTGATATAAAAGGAATAATGAACATGTAAAAGGTTCTTAAGAAAAAATAAATTAACTCTAGTTTATTATTCAGGAGGTTAAAGAACGATCGAGTCAAGTCGGACACGAGGGAAGGGAATTTCTTAACCCAATTTCCATTCTTTGGGTCAATCTCCTACTTTCAAATTATGTCAGGATATTATTATGTACTATCTTGTATTTGTACTTTATTTATGTGTAATTATAGTGAATACAAATAATAGATCTATTTTATTTTAAAAATGATCTTTGTAAGGACTTCGTCTCAATCTCCTTTCATTGAGGCATATTTGGTTTTATACACAACTTTCATTTATACGGTGTATAAACCCCTTTGAATTTTAGTTTTATTCAAAAGGAATCTTTTTATACGAAGCTTTTTTACTAAACGACAAAAGGAATGTTTTTTCTTACGTATGCGGTGACAATGACTTCTCCGCCGCCGTGACTATTATTTGAGTTTCAGCTTCCTCTATAAGCCATAATTTTTTTAAAAGAAAAATAAATACCATGTTTTAATTTTCTTTTATTTTGGTATTGAAAATGGTTTTGATAAAGTTTTTATTATATCAATGTGTTGTATTAATATCTTTTGATTGAAGTGTGGAAGTCTTATGTTTTATTTATGCATGTTTTATGTGATACAATTATGTTATGGTTTATGATATGTTTAAACCTATTAATATGAGGAATGCATTAGACTTAATAAGTGACGGGTGAAGCCCTCTATAGCTCCTCGATGCATCGGCAGGTCTCATGAGACAAACTAGTGTCTTGGCACGAGGCCTTGACAAAATCTTATTTGTAGTCTTGGAATGAGGCCTTGGCTATGTTGTTATGATAGTCTGGCATTATGAATTCCATCATTATGAAAGTGGTTATTGATATTCCATGTGATTATTAGACCAGTAGAATATCCATTTGAAGAAGGAAATGGAATTATCTCATTTTACTTTTCCATATTATGTTGAATTTAATGTTTAAAAGGCTTTTGTTTTAGTTATACGTTGCATTAAATATTTATGTTTATTTATGAAATCTTCCGCTATATTGTTATCCTTACTGAGAATTTGAGCTCCCCCTTTCAATGTTTTATTTTTCCCAAGATGTGAAGAAATATTTTATGACTGACCTATAGGGATAGTCTGAAGGGGATAGAAGTGTGGACTATGGAGACTATGTTATTGTGATTTTTCACTTTATGATGTAATGTAAGATGTATGAATGTATCTAGTGTTTCCAAGGCTACTAAACTAATCTGTCTTTCGAGACTTGATCTTTTGTGATCATGCTAATGTTACGCAATAATGCACCGACTCTAGGTAACTGGGGTCGGGGCGTTACAGTTGGTATCAGAGGAAGTTTAGTACTAACCTTGGAAGCTAGATTTAGATAAACTCTGATTAGAGCACATAACCCAAAGATAGACTTTAAGGATTAGTATAGAAGAACTTCCTAGAATTTTGGTATTATAGATATTTTGTGAGTTTTCCGAGCAATACATACCTATCTGGATACAAACAGGTAGAGGTGGCTCTGGAAGAGATGTACCTAGGGGTAAAACACAAAAACACCGCTTTGAGCTAGACTCGAACGGGAACTGGTGCATGACAACGGGCCTTGCTGCACTCTTGGTTACGACACTCCCGGGGGATATGCTTAGGATAATTATTGTTTTCTTTACAAACCACTATAAAGGGTTATGAGTATATACTTCCACAAAGAAAACATTTATTATGATTATGGATTATATCCATAAATAGTTCAATTTATGTTAAGTGTTTTTCAAGTTTGTAATTATGTATTTTGATTCATAAACTAATCTAGTTTATGCCATTGTTTAGAAATGATGCCTAGTGGGAGGAATGGAAACCGTATCAATGCATGCACTCCATATAGGGATTTCCCTCCTACTCAAGATAATTATAGTGGAGCTGGTGATACAACTGGTGCTGATCACCTTATCACCATACTAGGACAACTCACTCAGGTTATGAATAATAACCTTACTCGTATGGAGCACCCTGATCCGCAATGTGGAGGATCAATTTTAGACCGCTTCATGAGGCAACAACCACCAAAATTTAATGGGGGTACAAATCCATTAGTAGCTGAGCAATGGATAAAATCCTTAGAGAAAATATTCCACGCCTTGGGGAGTAGTGAAAGGGAGAAGGTTGTCATGGCAGTTTACTTCCTCACTGGAGATGCTGATCAATGTTGGTCATTGATTCAAAACACAAAGGAAGATGATGAAGTATCAAATATGGAATGGAGGGAGTTCAAAGATCTTTTCCTAGAAAAATACTATCCTCGCGACCATCGATCAGATATGGAAAGAAAATTTATGAGTCTGAGACAAAAGGAGGATGAGAATGTCGCAAAGTATGAGGCCAACTTTACAAGGTTAGAAAGGCATGCTGCATATTATATATGTAACCCAAGAAGTAAGATTGATAGTTTCTTTGATGGGTTAAAACCATTTCTTCGTCGAGCATTAGTCTCACAAAACTTCTCATCGTACGAAGACATTGTCTCATGTGCTATCAAGATAGAAAAGGAATTCTCTAAATCTTATGACAATAAAGTAAAGAAAGAGAAGAAGAGAATGGTGGAACAAGAGACAGATAAAGGGAAAAAGGGAAAGAAAGATTTTCCAGTATGTGATAATTTTGGGAAGAATCACCCTGGTACTTGCCTAAAAGGAATGGGAGTTTGTTATAAATGTGGAGAAAAAGGTCACTAGGCATGTGATTGCAAGGGAAAGAAAGAGGCTATCAATGTTGAATGCTACAATTGTAGAGAAATGGGGCATTATGCAAATGAATGTCCTAAGTGTCAAGAAAACTTACCTTAGAAAAGGCCAAGGGATCAAGGCCAATCTTATGCTGTGACTACAGTTGAAGCGGAATAATTAATGTATTGGTGCTTTTGGACTCAAGGATTATATTCTAGTTATAAGAATAATGTGATATATATAAGGATTGTACTGCAGTACTTTTTGTTTTCATTAAGGTTTTAATATGATGAAGGTAATCATATTTTTGTATGTGACAATAAGAGAAACTTTAATTTTTTTTGAGTAATCTGATGATACAATTGATTTTGGAATTTAAAGACCTTTTAGAAAAAGTCTGGACAAAGGTATTTTGGATAACTATAAAGGTCGGAATAAATTAAGTTGAACTTTGGATAGTATTGTTTAAGGTTAAAACATTTCTGAAGATTATTTTTGGAATATTATAATACAATACTTTTAGGAAAAGGACAACCTACAGGTTGGGGGATAACCCGTCGCATCGGACAAAGTTGTAGGAATCGAACCCACAACCATAGTGCGACATGCCTTTATTACCTACCACTAGCCTACATGAATTCCCTGGTTATTATAAAATAGTTTTCCTAATCTAAATGGTTTGTGGTAATATTTGGAACCTTCTACAATTCGGATAAATAGAATATTTTTGAGTTCTGTTACCATTTGGAGTGAAAGATAGGTTTTTGGTAAAAATTTATTAAAGAATGAAAGTCTACATGACAAGTATGTATATTCCCTTACATTCTTAGTAAATCTCCTAAATAAATTCCTCAACTTTATAAAAGGTAACTTAAAACAAAAACGTTGCCGATTAACTTTTCCAACTGGGGATTCAATGACAGTATAACCAATCACAAGTTTGTGATTTTCTTGTGGTTAACTTTCTCCTAATCCAATTATCTACAACTCTCCATCATACCTTGATGGTTTGTTTTTCTTCCATATCCATATTTTCATAGAATCTTAGTATGGTCTATCTCGGGTGACCTTTGTACTTATCTTTCTTTCTTTTAATGTTATATTTTTATTATCCATATTTCCAATGTGGGTTTTCCACAAAGGTATTTTCTATTTTCAACCTTTTATTTTCGAAGAACATTTTCAAATTGCGAGGATGAAATTTATTTAAGGAGGGGAGAATGTAACACCCCAAGCTTTCACGATACGCTTCTCTTTCAATAATGCAACAGCTTTCATTTTACGCAAGTTCGAGTTCTAACACACCAAAACCAATCAAAGTAGCAGCTATGAATAATAATACCTAATTTTTGAAATTTTATAAATTTTATCTTTCCAAATGGACTTCATTTTTGTATTTGGAATATCGAATTTATCCTAAGTTGAATTTTTTGTATTTTTATGAGAACTTCCATTTTTTTATGAATAGTGAAAACACTAAGTGGTAGTTAAAAAACTGATTTTTCGTTTAAATGAAACATTACCACTTCTGTGATTTGATTTTCAAAAATCCGACATACATGGTTTTCATTAGGAAGTAAAATGTGGTTCAATGGGATTAAAATAATTTTTTGGTGAATAGTAACTTTTAAGTTTAATTAATCGCGATTAAAGGTAATTAGTGAAATTTAAGGTAAAAATGATATTATAAAAATATGAAAATACCTTTAAACTTGTCCTACCCCTATTGGATGAGTCATGACCGACCAAGACAATCCATGGGTCAACTTGGGGACCCCATGGAGCCACTTTTGTAGGAAAATGACATTAAAAACTTTTTATTTAATGTTAAAATAAAAATGTCACAAACATGAGTTGTTTTACTAAAACAATTTTTAAATGGGGTTATAAAAGTCATATTTTTGACTATAAATATTCATTAGAAATCTAAAACGATTTCCTACATCATGATAATTTTTTTATAATTTTTAGACATTAAATAAATTAAATTATTTATGACACCATGATGATGAAATGATTACCTCATTAATTAACGATTTAAATAAAATGGGAAGATAATGTAAAATCTAAGGCGTACATTTGTCTAAAACCTATTGGATGGGAATATTTCGAACCCTTATCACATTATCCTAGAAATATATCATTTTTGGACCTTTAGAATCCGAAAATCATTTCATAATAAAGTAACATTTTAATCTTTCCAAGAGTGCCCCTCCTCTCCTCTTATAAAAGTCCCCCACCTCTACCACCTTATTCACATCTTCAAGACATTTGGCTCGGCCAAACTCTTCCCAAATACTCTCCCAACTTCCCTCTATTACTCCTAGAAGCCTCACATTGGGCATAACTCTTCCCAAGGAAGCCTTTGGATCAAATCAAAAAGAGTTACCCGATATTAAGGTAATGTCTTCTCTTATGTTATTTTGTTTTATTTTGCTTCTCCAACCACTTAAACTCTTTTTATTACTTTATTTTGTAACAAAAACAGTATCTTCAATATACTAGGATGTTTTTATGAGATGTATTTTATTTACACTTACACACACCTTCGTCTAATGGTTAAAGAACATACTATTTCTGTGGTTGGCGAATTTCTGCCTCACAAAACGATGATTGTTCAATCTTCTTTTAACACCTATCATGGTGGCCATTATGATGAAAATATTTTTATATATGATATATATTATGTTTTTATTTTCCTTATGATTCTGTATTTTTCATTTGTGGCATACCTTTATGATTTCTATTGTGGTTAAACGCGATAATTTCATTTTAGGAAGTGCGGACTACCGCCCCCTCAAAGTGATTTGAATCGTTAATGCCATATGTGGGAAGTATAAAGGATGGAGTAAATGGTATTATACATTATATTATACTGGAATTATATTATAAATTTATATAATTATAATTTCATTCCATTAAATATGAAATAGAAATGAAAGTAGCGTTCATGCGTACGTACGACTTACCGTCTCCATGAACGGAGCATTTCATTTCTTACCTCTAAATGTTATGTAATATTATAAATGAATGTATATACTGGATATATATGATATATATGATATCTAAATCATGAATATAATTCTTTAGATAATGGACATTCTACCACATAAACAACTTGTAATTATAAGAAGGTTATTTTTGACTCAAGTACCAAAGACTGACAAAATGACCGTTATTAACTTAAATGATTACATAATGTTCATAACATGGTAATAAGTTATATAAAAGGAATAATGAACATGTAAAAGGTTCTTAAGCAAAAAGAAATTAACTTTAGTTTATTATTCAGGAGGTTAAAGAACGATCGAGTCAAGTCGGACACGAGGTAAGGGAATTTCTTAACCCAATTTCCATTCTTTGGGTTAATCTCCTACTTTCAAATTATGTCATGATATTATTATGTCCTATATTGTATTTGTACTTTCTTTATGTGTACTTATAGTGAATACACATAATAGATCTATTTTATTTTAAAAATGATCTTTGTAATGACTTCGTCTCAATCTCCTTTCATTGAGGCATATTTGGTTTTATACACAACTTTCATTTATACGGTGTATAAACCCCTTTGACCTGTAGTTTTATTCAAAAGGAATATTTTTATACGAAGTGTTTTTACTAAAATACAAAAGGAATGTTTTTTCTTAGGTATGAGGTGACAACGACTTCTCCGCCGTCGTGACTATTATTTGAGTTTCAGTTTCCTCTATAAGCCATAAATTTTTTTAAAAGAAAAATAAATACCATGTTTTACTTTTCTTTTATTTTGGTATTGAAAATGGTTTTGATAAAGTTTTTATTATATCAATGTGTTGTATTGATATCTTGTGATTGAAGTGTGGAAATATTATGTTTTCTTTATGCATGTTTTATGTGATACAATTATGTTATGGTTTATGATATGTTTAAACCTCTTCATATGAGTAATTCATTGGACTTAATAAGTGACGGGTGGAGCCCGCTATAGATCCTCGATGCATCGGTAGGCCTCATGAGACGAACTAGTGTCTTGGCACGAGGCCTTGAAAAAATCTTATTTGTAGTCTTGGCACGAGGCCTTGGCTACGTGGTTATGATAGTCTGACATTATGCATTCCATCATTATGAAAGTAGTTATTGATATTGCGAGTGATTATTCGACCAGTAGAATAACCATGTGAAGAAGTAAATGGCATTATCTCATTTTACTTTTGCCATATTATGTTGAAGTTCAAGTTTAAAAGGCTTTTGTTTTAGTTATACATTGCCTTAAATGTTTATGTTTATTTATGAAAGCTTCCGTTATATTGTAATCCTTACTGAGCATCTGAGCTCACCCCTTTCAATGTTTTATTTTTCCCAGGATGTGAAGAAATATTTTATGACTAACCTACAGGGATAGTCTGAAGGGGATAGAAGTGTGGACTATGGAGACTATTTTATTATGATTTTTAACTTTATGATGTAATTTAAGATGTATGAATGTATCTAGTGTTTCCAAGGATACTAAACTAATCGGTCTTTCGAGACTTGATCTTTTGTGATCATGCCAATGTTACGCAATAATGCACCGACTCTGGGTAACTAGGGTCGGGGCGTTACAATCAGTGGAGGGGGACTTGTTACACTAAAGGATTGAGAGGTTAGGTCTTTTATGAGCCATTTTTACTATTTCTCCTTCAGACCCTATGGGCCAGTGATGATGTGTAATATGGTTGATAATAGCGGGACCATACTTGAGGCCCAGTCCTATATGATGTCAATTTTTGAGTGAATCCTTTCATCTTGCCTTGACAGGGACGTCCTCTATAAATAGTATGTACCTTGATGGTTTAGCCATCCATTCCTATGTGTCTAGTAGATATTTCATCCCCTATTCATGTTCAATATTAAGAGAACCCGATAGTGTATCACCAATTTTTGATGATGTTTATCAAGGAGGATACCTAGGGAAAGATAAAATTCCCTCCTCGTGATGTAAAAATTAGTTTCTCCTGGTGTTATTCTAAGAATTTGATTTGCTCATATCCTAATGGTAAATTATCCACACTAGTACATGAATCTTCCCAGTTACTATTGGTTGCTAAGAACAATCCGAGGCCTAGAAAAAAACTAGTTCTAATAAGACCAACATCCCTAGAAGCACATTGTAAGGAATTAAGGAATTTACCATTAGTCTCATTTCCAGTAGAATCTCCAATAGATGCGGCCACAATGAGTGTGGTTCTAAAGAGTGAATCCATGTATGTGTTAATATTTCTTTTCACATTTCAATAGTGGAAAACTTAGAGAACAATGAACTTAGAGGCAGAGCTTTGGGGCATACTACATCAGGCAGAACTACCTTTAGAAGTTTTCACCCACGTCACCACACCTATAAGAATCACTTTGAAAGAATAACCTAAGGAGGTCAAGGACTTATTATGGGAGCTTGATTTAATTTTGGAAATCATCAAGGTTCTTATTTTCTATTTTCCATTGGTTCAACAAACAGTGGTTTGGGGAATGTTGAAAATGGAAGTGGATGAGCATGGATATTTCATTTTAGAGGTAGAAGTAAGGATGTACTTACTACTATTTTTAATGTAACGAGGTGCCATTACAATAATACTAATGAATTTTTTTGTTGATATTGTGGGAGGCCTCAAAATTCCATCCAGTTCTACCACCCCCCGTAAATTCTCCCCAGGGTATGACTGCCAGAGTTGAATTTGGCAGTAATCAGAGGACCAAAGATGAGGTATCCTAGGGCAAACTATCCTAGATGAGGGTGGAAATTTTCATTTATAGAGAAATGAACTCAACTTAAACACCTTATGGGGGGCCTTCCCTAAAGATATCGATGTCGGTACCTTCTAGAGAGTCTATCCCAAAAGAGAAGGCGAAAAGGATGCTCTCTGAATTTTCCGATTCCTATCCTCCATAATCTTCAAGTAAGTGTGGAATTTCACTCTTATCTTCTGGTAACAAATCCTAATTTTTCAAAAATATAGAGGACCTCACTAATCCTTCTTATTTAAGCATGTATCCTCCCATAAGGATACATGTGTGCATTCAGTTACTTTAGAATACCCTTTGTTTTCAGACCTAGCCCATTAAGAAGCATAGATGGATGAAGTGCCAAATTAGTTATGCCCATTTACTACTACTGATATCCCAAATGTAATTCTATTTGATTTAGTGTGAGAGAATGTTATTTTAGTGGATACTAATACTAGTAGTTATTATTCTAATGAGTTAACCTTGATGGAGGTGAGTTTTGGAGAAGGTGAATACTTCTTCAGAAACTGGACACTCTTTTCAATTTGTGTCATGTCGTCTAGAATTATCTTTAGTTCCTATATACCTCAAGGGTGGAGAGAGAAGAACATCATTTAGTAAAGAACTATAAGATCCCTGAATCCAATCATTATAAGAGGGTGTCACATCTTATATAGAGGATGGGGCTGGGGTAATGTATATCGCTAGAGATGTAATCAAGAAAGGTATTTTTCTAACATCAGTCATATCCATTGGTTACTTGGTGATATCATATAATTTATATTTTGAAAAATAAATACCTATGCCCCTTGTTGAAGTTACTTTTCCCTGGATAATGGAGTCCCAAGTTCCTGCTCCCTTCTTGATTCCTACAACTGAATTAATCAATGCAGAGTTCAGATCCCGTCCTATATCATCGAAGACCATGAACATAGATCTTTCTCTGAGTGAACTAGTCCCAGAATATGTTTCTATTACCAGTAGGGGATTAGATCAAAGCCCGGGGTATATATAATTCTGATAGTATATGATATTAGAAATATATTGGGAGATATAGACCTTAGTTTTGAATACCCCTTTGTAAGGGTTGAAGGATCAATTGCATCATTTTCAATTTATGTTTACCACCCTCAGTTATGAGGGTTTTCACTATACTGGCCTTCATGCCTTCATAAAGGAGGTGATATCTTTTAGAGAGTAGAATAAAACCCTTTAATTGAGGGTGGTATCCACTAAGGCTTACTTTTAAGTGAAGAAAAGCTAGGATGAGGCCTTAAAGGAAGATTCCCATCATGTGGTGGAGGAAACATATCACTAGGATGTGGTTAGAAATGGGAAGGATAAGATTGACCATCTCCAGTCTATAATCGGTCATATTCAAGTTGAGATATACTAGTTTAAAAATGCACTTTAGATATCAGAGAAAATTATTTTGTTGAAATAGGGACTCCTTGATAGGGCAGAGAAGGCTAGGCTTGATATTGTTTCCAGGGCAGAGGAGTTGTAGTAGATTGTGGAGGCAGAAACTAAGTTCGTTGAGAAATTACACCAATCTATTAACTCCTTAGAGTAGATGATTTTTTAGCTCAAGGGATCCTATGAGAACATGTTGTGAAGGACTTGTAATTTTGAAAATTTTCTTTGGATTATATATTCAACGGATATATTTCAATATGTAGAGATTCCTACTCCTGTATTCTATCAATGAATGGACCTACTAGACTTTATATATTGTTCTCAATTTTTTGTTCATTCTTTATGTGCATGGGGTTTTGATGATATTATTTTGTATTAATCATCAATGTTATATATCCTTTTCATAATTTCAAGTAAACTGAGATTCCTGGATTTTAATGTTTAAATTATTGTAAATTCTTCTTAAGAAATGCTCATAAATTCCCACTATCATGAGATTCCTAATTGAAATATTTGATCTATCTATCTTATGATTACCCGATTCATAAAAGTATAGTTTGGGAAGAATATATGTCTTGAAGGGAGAGTGATCTATCATTTTCCAAAGGCAATGGACTTGGAAAGCATGACATGATTTTTTAAGGATATATGGTGGTCCTCAAAATCTTTGTATTATTTTCATTCTTTCAGACTAAATAATTTCTATGTTGTAATTTAGGGTATTTTATCTAGGACATTCTATTAATTTAGTTTATAGTATTTTATCTTGGACATTATATTGTTGTAGTTTAGGGTATTTTAGCTTGGAAATTCTATCATTGTAGTTTATGGTCTTTTAGCAGAATTTATATTACTGTAGTTTAGGGTCTTTTAGCTCAGTACTTCTATTGCTGTATTTTAGGGTCTTTTAGCTTAGACCATCTATTTATGTATTTTAGGGTCTTTTAGTTTGAACCTTCCATTATTGTAGTTTAGGGTCTTTTAGCTTGAACCTTCTATTTTTGAATATGGTATATGGGGAAAACATGCCATGAATGACCCAATACTCCCTACGGTTCTATGTTCTACCATGGTGTCGTAATGGATCACAAGGATTGGAGTTACTTTCTTATTAAGGGGAAATACTTCTAATTGTAAGGTCAAAGCCCTTATGAATTGATATAAAGGTCAAAAGAGTTGTCCCTACTCTTTTACAAAGGCCATGGAAGATTATGGAGGTGATATGGGTGGATATAGAAAGTATAAGGGAAGTCTGGTCCACCTGGATAGTTGGAGAATGAGTTGAGTAAGCCATAACCGAAAATTTCTATTAATGGAATATGGAAAGGGAAAAAATTCTGGGGATGACCCATAACACCCTAAAGTTCCATTTTCCACCATGGTGTTGTAAGGGATCACAATTATTGGAGTTCCATTATTTCAAGGAGGGGATGCCTTTGGTTTATAGGTCTAAGCCATTATGCATTGATATCATGGTCAAACATAGGTTTCACCACCCTTTTCTAAGTTACATGAAGGATTTATGAAGACTCAAACAATCAGATAATGATGTTGGTTATGTATGAAAGGCTATCCAAGAAGAGTTTTTGAACCCTATGGTAGTTCATCTCTCATGTGAAGCCTAAGCTATATTCCCTTTGGTTTCAAATCATGGGGTGTGGGATATCAAAATGGTCAAACATAGAGTTTTTAATTCCTGATTTGAGAAAGGTTACAAAACATGGTGACATACAATTGAGGACATTGAATCTACTTGAATTTTTTGGTTACATGGATTATAAATTATGGTCCAAATTACTTGGGTCATGAGGTTGATATGGGACAATCATACCAGGAATGGCCCAGAACAAATTAAGGTCTTGAGTTCTTCCATAGTGATGTCAGGGATCACAAGGATTAGAAATCCCTTTTTGTAGAGTGACACATTTGGTTGAAAAACATAGGCACATATCCAGGGGCCATAGGAATACATGCGTAGTCAAAAAAAGGGTCCTTTAAAGCCATGTATCCTTTTCTAGGGTCCATGGAAGATTTAATGAGACCCAAGATTCTCAAATCATAATGTGTGATTTATGGAGAATGTAATATTAAAAAAGGGTTCGAGCACTCTAAACATTTTATCACTGCTCAGTGAACACTTTATTGTGATAAAGAGATGTAACAAGTCATTATTCTAACTTTTTCCTAGATCAAGGGGTCCATCAAGAATATATTATCTTTTACTAGGGATATAAATTAGGTCCTATGAGATTTATGACTTATTTACTTTATCTCTAATTTTTTCCTAAACTCTAGAGATGAAGAGTTTAGCAAGAAAAGACTTGAATTTTACGTAGGCTTCCCTTTGTGTGTTTTCAACCTGAAAAGTTTTGTGATTATTTATCTACCAGTTTAAGGTCTTTATATTTGTACCATAAAAGGATAGAGTTTTAAGGTCATACAACTTTTACTAAATCACATGAAATTTAAGGTCATGACTCATATGGACCTATCATGAAGGGAATGTCACACAAGAGCCTAATTAGGATACCCAGAGTCTAGAGTACTCTTATATCCTTCCAAGAGGATTATTAAAATGTTGTAAATCATGGATCGAGGTTCTCAATTAACGAGTAATGATATGGGATATTCATGATGGGAATGACCCAAAATACCCTCAAGTGTTGAGTTCTTCCATGATGATGTTAGGATAACAAGGATTAGAAATCCTTTAATATACTGTCAAGATGTATTTGGTTGGTAGTTATAATCCCTTTATGCATCGATAACATGGTAAAAAAGAGATATCTCTTTTCTTTTCCAAGGGACTTGAATGGTTTGTGGAAACTCGAGGTGCTATAGACATGAAATTTTATTTATGGACAAAGGGGATTATAGGATGACAAAAACATCCCATACACAAGTTGACCAGGGTAAAGTTCTTTTGTCCCTTTGATAAGGGATGGAAATGGGTGATGGCCTGAAACTTTTAATGTTATATAGTGGGGATGTATTTGTAACATGACTAGGACATTTTCCTTGTAGTTTAGTATCATGTAGTGAGTATGTATGTGTTTCTTTTCAATTTAACGTCATGTGATAATGACATGGGATACAACATGAAAAATTGTGCAAGATTTATTACATGAATAAGAAATCCATATGCACATCTGACTTATACATAGAAAAAAATGAGCTTGTATGACAAGAACCTTATATAGTAGGGAATGCGTTTCTTTTTGCGAGTTGTTGTATCTGGACCTAGGATTGGAGATACAAGCATCACTATGTATCTTGTGATGGAAGGAATCAAGATACACATAATTATTGAATGCAAAACTCTCTATGAAGGTGTGACTCATATGTATAGTGGGGAATAGTTCTCAGTGATTTTTATAGCTAGACCAATAATTAGATATTCAGGAATCACTATGTATACTGTGATGGTAGGAATCAAGACACATGAAGTTATTGAGAAACTGTGTAGTTTAATGCCATGAAGTAATGATGTAGGCCCCCTAACATGAAAAGAGAGTATTGTGGCTAGGACCAAGAATGGAGGTCTGTGCATCACTATATATCATTTGGTAATAGGAATGAATCCAAAGATAGTTCTTAAAAAGGATATCTCTGCATAGGTCTAAATACAATTCTTGGAGTGGGGAAGGACTTATATGTTTATTCATTATGACTCAATATGAGGTTAGAGATCTGGGCATCACTATGTATCCTATGATGAAAGGAATCAAGTCATATGTAGTTCTTCAATGGACGTGTGGTGGGAGACCAACACCAATAATATTGGGTCTCTTGGGTGAGGTCCATAGGAATGTAAAGTTTTATCTCATAGAAGAGACATCAACTATATAGTTTAACATCATATGGTGATGAATTAGTGTGTTCCCTTTAATGTATTTAATTCAAGACCATGGTAACCCCATTGTAAACTAACATTCATTAGTTATGAGGGGGTAAGCCATTATGAAAATCCCTAAGTTCTCATGAGCTATGCTCGATGTGAGAAACAAGGAATGGAAAATGTTCCTCACCACATGGAATCAATTTGGAGAAAGGAAATAGGAATTTTGTATCATGTGGTGGTTGGACCAGGATATAGGATCTGGGTGTCCCTACATATCTAATTAGAATGAGAATAAAGTTGTACATAGTTCTAGAAATCTGTTTTGTTTAATGTCATGCGGAAATGACATCACCTGTTCATTTTAACATCTTATATTGAGGACTTGGGTGAATCAACATAAAAGAATAGGAATGTTGTGGATAGACATGAGAATGAATTTTTGGGCATCACTACATATCCTGTGATGGTGGGAATCAAGGCACAAATACTTATTGGAAACTGTGTAGTTAAGTGTCATGTGGAGAGGACATCAGTTGTGTAGTTTGACATGTTATGGTAAAGACGTTTTCCTTGTAGTTTAATGTCATACAGTAAGAAAAATGATGCAATGTAGTTTATCATCTTACTACCAGGATGATCTCTATATAGTTTAAGATCATATGGTTAGGATGTTCTCTCTATAGTTTAAAATCATGTGGTTAAGATGTGCTCTATATAGTTTAATGTCATGTGGTTAGGACATGCTCCGTACAATTTAATGTCTTGTGGTTAGGATGTGAGATGCTGTGCAGTTTAAAGTCTTGTAGCATGGAATTATTTCATATAGTTTAATATCATGATATTAGGATGAGATATTATTGATAGAATCTATGAAAAATATTTCTTAATAAATATTTAATTGGTGGGGGTGTGACACATTCCCCATCCATTGTGGCCAATGAGTAGGATCCATTGTGATAGAGCTTATGTATGATATAAGGCCCTACCCATCTAGGTTACATCTTTGGAGGATTATTTTCTGGAGTCATTGGGGTTCTAAGATCCCATACTAGTTCTCCTTGAGGAAATGAATGGATATAGATTTTTTTTATTGAAGGCCCATGTGATCCTATTCTAATGGACTTCAAGGTTGTTCAATGTACGCAATATATTCACATCAAGCGACTCTATATCTTCCAACCACATTTTCAATTTCTCATCATCCGAGAGTTTTCCACAAATGGATATTCAGAGTGAGGTTAACTGGAACTCTATGGGGAATACTGCATCAGTCCCATACACAATGAGTATGGAGTTTCTTATGTAGCAGTATATGTGGTGGTATGGTAGGCCCCTAAAGCATTGAGGAACTTGTCCGGCTAGGAATTATTGTCTTTATATACCATATTTAGGATTATCTTTACCAGAGTCTTATTGAAGGCCACTATTTATCCAGTTTCTACTACATGATATCGGGATGAGTGATTGGACTTAGTGTTGTACTCCTGGTACAATTTCTTAAACTCCATAGAATAGAAGTTGGTTATGTTGTCTATCAATATTTTTCTGAGGGATCCTAAAAAAAGTGATGATATAAGACTTTATGAAGTTTTGGATATTATTTTTTCCAAATTCCTTGAGGGTTATTTCCTTATCCCATTTGGAGAAGAATTTTGTAGCAGTAAGCTTGTAATTAAGTTGTTTGGTTGTGGCTGGGGGATATATCCCCACAAAATCCATTCCCCATTCAAAAAATGGATAGGAATATTTATCTTTATATAGTAATTTTTGGGGTTGATGGATAATTTTTACATGGATATTGAATACATGAAATTTATTTTTGAATTTCACTATAACGTCCCTCATTTTTATTACATATCTTTTCATTACATGGTACAAACATAGGATATTTTAAAGTTTAGTTTCTTGGAAATAAGGTATATAATACATGAAAATTTAAAACATTATTCTATTTCCACTTGAATAAACCTTAATGGGTTCACCATAGTTTACTTTTACTACATCTCATATTCTAGGGACATACATCAAAGGAAAGGGGTGAGCATGAGGCCTAGTAAGGGAATAAGCAAGAGAGACATTTATCTTGTGATCTCTGGACAAATCAAAAAGAACATGTGGCATAACAATAAGGCATGAAAAATTGGTATGTCATAATAATAAGAGCATGAATCCTAATATTTAAATGTTCCTATAAATTTTGAATGAGACATTCATAAGCATATCACCAAGGTTTTTCACCATGGTGTCATAAATGAAAATTACCAAGGCTATTCACCAAGGTATCACAAAACATGTCATCTCTAGAGATTAAATTTTTTACCCAATGTATTGGAGCGATATCATGGAAAAATATTAATATGTATTAATTTTATGTGAGCCAAATAGATCATAATAAATTATTTCCTTAATAACCCATGGAAAAATAAAGAATGAGTTTCTTATCAAAATCTTGTCATACACAAGTGCTTAAGGACATGATCATTACATCATTTTTAGCCCACGGAAATGGAATGTGGGTTCATTATGTGTAAATATATTTTTTAAAATATAGGTTAATATCCCTAGAAATGAAAGAGGTTTGGGTATTCAAAAAAAGGGAAATAAAAGATAATTTCTTTAGTAGAGAGGGAAATTTGAGAAGTAAATTCGGCGACATGATAGATATAAAATGTAGTTTTAGAAAAGGGTAAATTGAGATGGAACAAAGGTCTCCAATTTATAAAACATAATTTTTTAGTAAGAGTATGATAGAAAGGATAGTAAAAGAGAGTAAATATAACATTTAGAATACATATACAAACATAGGTTCTTGAATTGAAGAGAAAGGAAGGATAATTACCATACCTTAAAGAGTTAATTCTAGATCTAAAAAAAATGGAACCTTGGGGGACTAAGGAAACCTTTTTGGGATTCATTAGGAGGAAAAAATACCAAAAAATTAATGGATTATGGTTTGGTAGTGAAATTAAATGGAGAAATGGGTGGGTATTTTTAGCAAAAGTGGAGGAATTGTTTAATAATTTCAAAATATAGGTATTGAAAATATTGGTTGTGGAAAATTCAAAACCATATTTTTAACCATGGTTTTTGATCATGTTTTTGGAAATTTGGGTAACATTTTAAGTTATTTCAACCCAAAAAAGATGATAATCATTTTTTGTTACTTCTTTTGAGTTGGAAAGATAATGTTTCCATAAAGTAATTTTTTTAAAGGCAAAGTTTCCATTTTAGACTTTGGAAAGTCAATTATAGGTTTTGAAAATTGATTAAAATCTATTAAAACACACAATTGTAATAAAATATTATATTTTATGTATTTTATTATGGTTAATTAATTATTAAATCATTATTACATAATTATGAAGTCAATAAACATATCGAAAACCCAAAATTTTATTTTTACTATTCATGAAAAAGTTAATGTATTTTAGAAAATTCTCATAATTAACCATAATTTTTTTGATGTTTTGATTTAAAATATGATTTTTATTTTATCATAAAATTTATCTAAATATAATAAGTTTAACTTATAAATATAAAAATCCTTATTTATTTAAAAATAGTAGTTTTTAGGGAATAATGAAACTTCTAACACTTATAAAAAATTTCACTGGACATTATAAAATTATTTTATCATTTATATTTTGATAAGTTCTTTTTAAAAGAAAATTTTATTAAAAAAATATTATTTAGAATACTTGAGTTTATTATAAAAGTGTATACATTTTCTAGAAAAATACAATTATGTTTTATTTTTATCCAAAAATCAAATTATCAAATTCATATCAATTAAACATATAATATATTATGGAGAAAAATTATTGAGAGGAATTGATAGAATAAAATTTTTATTTATATGATGGAATTTATAGTTTATGTGACTAATTATTATAAATGTAACCCCTTATTACACCTATATACACCCTAAGGGTAAGGTGTGTGATAGTGGTAGTTTCATGGGGTGGATCAGCTAACATCGACCGATTGGTAATATACACTAATTTAAACTTATCCTGTAGGAAATTTCATTCAAGATTCACTTATTGAAGATCATCTTGGGATTGGTCAAGGGTGAGCCCCAGTTAAGATACCTCCCTCCCAATTTCTGAAAAATGGTATTTAAACGACACGACTCTACTAGTTGAGGCCATTGATTCTTCTTTCTGTATCAATTATCCTTTATCATTACTACTTATAAACACTAATTATTACAGTACAATTATCAAGCAAGGGGATATTTT
The DNA here is from genome assembly GCA_963277665.1 of Viscum album. Lineage (NCBI taxonomy): Eukaryota > Viridiplantae > Streptophyta > Magnoliopsida > Santalales > Viscaceae > Viscum > Viscum album. Next base: position 1,755,013,712 of record OY728120.1, on the reverse strand, counting down.
CCAATGGCCATGTTGACCAATGGTTATATTAAACAATGGTCATATTTTACCGACAATCATATAATGGTTGGATCCTAATAGTCATATTTCCCTTTATACCCTATAAATACCACTTCATTATTTTACTAAAAATTCACCAAAAATTTCTCTCTATGGTTATATATAAATTTTTAATATTTTCATAGGTTTAATAATATTTTTTTCATTTCTATATCATTTATATCACGGGAAAAGATTCTAGTAAATTGGGGTGATCCATACTTTCCCATTTTAGCTATTCAATTTTATATTTTTTGTCTAGTTGTAATGTTTGGTATTTTAACTGGTTTCATAGATGAATAATGTAATTACCATTTTTAATGAGATAAGATTTTGTTTGGTTTATATTTATTTTGTATGTGTATAATATTATATAATATGTAACAAAAATTTGTTCAAGAAATAAACATCATTTAATAATTCTGGGTTATTACATTATTCCCCCTTAGGAAATTTCATCCTTGAAATTTCAACTCCTTCTCTCAGTTGAGAAAAGATGAGGGTAATTCTATCTCATTGACCCCTATGGTTACCATGTCACATCTTCACAATTATTGTTCATTCATAACACTTTGAAAAGTTGGGGAGTCTTTTTGTGTAGAAACTTTTCTCTATGGTCCAAGATCTCCACCGGCTGCTCCTCATAAGAGAGGCCATATTCCAATTGCACCACATCTGGATTTAGTACATACGATGGATCAATTATTTAATTCCTCAAGATATATACATGGAATAAATCATGGACTTGATCTAGATTTTGAGGAAGTGCTAGCTGATAGTCCAATTCTCTTATACGATCATGGATTTCAAAGGGGCCAATGTACTTTGGGCCAAGCTTACCTTTACTTACAAATTAAATGAATTTCTTACATGGTGATATCCGAAGAAAATATTTGTACCCAAATTTTTTTATAAAATCATGTAGTGAGGATTAATATTATTAAAAGCAGAGTTACACAATTTGGAAGGATGGAAATTTAAATTTAATACATTTAAGTATAGTCATCAACTCACCGGGTATGCTAGAATAGTGAGTGAAATTTCCTTAAGAGGCCCCTTTGTTAGTAAGATGGTTGTCAAGTTGATTTTCTTCACGATAAATATGTGTGATGATGAAGTTCATTGAAGCAAGAGTGCCCAAAAAGTTGTTCCATTTGGCTGTGAGATTCCACGAAAGATGAATCTGACCCACCCTAATTGCTTGAACAATTGTGGTCAAATCACTTTCAAACTAGATAGGGTTCCAGTTTCTTTGCTGAGAAATTTCAATAGCTTTAATGAGACCCTGTATTTCTACCTCAAGATCCATGGCATGGACACATGTACCATGTTCCCCCACTAAAAAATCACCATTGTGATATTTTAAGGCAATTCTGTAGCCAACAGGTCCTGGATTTCCACTTGAGGCTCCATCCGTATTGAATTTAATCTATACAAAAAATAGAGGAAACTAGAGAACTTAAATGGTGCCAAGATGTTTAGGGAAGTTACCTTGAATGAGGATCCTTATCAAGACTGCAAGGTCTCTGACCGAGTTGTCGCAACATTCAACATCTAAATCATTAGCCCTTTGAACAACAAGTAGGATGGAAGAGAGGGAGGCACTTTGATTGGGGAAAACTTCACCATTTAGTCATTTATTTCTGCATGTCTTGATAGTGTGTTAAACCTCTACACATGCTACTAGGAATAGAGTACATACCTTCTTTGAGAACTGGAGAGCAAGAAGATCCAGTAAGAAGTGTGAAATCACTGTAGTTTGCGGAGAGTGAAGTTCAAAGAGATCAAACACATAATTACAGAGAGATGTAAATGTGTTGCAGGAATGGAATAGATAGTTAGCATCCTCCCGATGCTACTTACACAAGGTGAATCTAGAGCACAAGATGATGCCGACTCTTTGCAAATTCACCTAGACCAGAAGCTTATTGAGATAGAGGCATTAGAGTAGTGTGAAATGAGAAGGAATCAAACATTTTTTGTTGAAGGCTTTGAGCCATGTACTATTCCCATGAATGAGGTGATCATAGTTTCCTTTAGAATCAAGGATTCCATTTGGAATTGGTTCCCACAATAACAAGTCATTACTATCCAGAAAGTCATAAGTATCAACCATAAGAGCAATGTGAGATAGAAGTGTAGCTCCATGTGCAATATGATTCTTAATGGAGGAATCATAATCACTATTTGGATTAGTAATGTTAACACTGCCAATAAGTGTAGAACTAGTCCAATTGTGCTTACAGAATTTGAGAGAGGATTGGGAACTAACCATCCAGTGAGAGTGACTATTAATATTCTGGATTTTTGTTTTCAAAATAGTCTAGATGGAGGATTGGACATAACACATATTCCCTTCAATTAGTCTCTTGAGGAGATTGGATCTAGGGAAATCCTAGGACTGTGACTTGTCTTTGATAAGCCTCCAGATTAACTGGGCTTATAAGGATTGATTAAAGAGCTTAAGGTTCTTGAATCTAAGTCCTCCTTTAGTATGAGGCATACAACATATCTTCCAAGGTGTAGTAATAACTTTTCATTCCAAGATACTTCCACTCTACACAAGGTTTCTCATCAGGGAGTTTAAATTCTTGATAACTGAGGTAGTCCAGGAGTAAACCATGAAGGAGTAGACCAGTTTTGAGATGACCACATGTTTAACTAAGCAAATCCTGCTCTCCCTTGGGAGAGATTTATCCTTCCAAGAGAATAATTTCCTTCTAAATTGGCTCACAACTTCCACAAAGTGAGAAGAGTGAGCTCTACTAAGAAACATGGGGAATCCGAGGTAAGTGAAGGGGAGAGACCCTTTACGAATGCCAAGATCATTTATCATGCAGTATTTCTTTGAGGTAGAAATATATTTTCAAAAATAAATAATCAAATTTCCCCAATTAACCACATATCTCTAGACTCACCCATAATGGAGTAAAGTGTTCTTGATGTTTTGGATGTTTTTTTGTTACCCTGAGTAAAGATAATTATATCATCAGAAAAGAGTAGGTGAGAGGGGGAAGAGATGCCTCTTACTACTCTGATTTTTCTAAGTTCACCCATGCATGTCATGTGAAGGAGACGTCTACTAAGGTAGTCTTCTGAAATCTCAACGATAATGGTAGAGAGAGGGTCACCCTATCTCACTTTTCTTGAATACTTGAAGTAACCCTCTGGGGATCCATTAATAATAATGTAAATGCGAGTAGAGCTAATAGGATCCTTGATCCATTAAATAAAACTCATGTGAAATATAAACTAATAGAGGATGCGACCAATTAATTGCCAATATATAGTGTCAAATGCATTTCTAATGTCTAATTTGAGGGAAATATTACCCCCTCTGGTAGACTTATGAAGAAGGTTAGTGTATTCAGAGGCAGTGAGAAGGAAATCATGAATTTTTCTTCCTTGGACATAACCAAATTGGTTCCATAAAATAATTTTCCTAAATACATGTTCAAGATGATTGGAAATTATTTTTGTGATGATCTTTTAGATGGTGTTGACAAGGGAAACTAGTATGAATTGAGTAATATCACTAGCATTTTCCACCTTAGGTATTAAGGAAATAAACCAAGAATTGCTTTTTTAAGAGAGGGAACCTTCTGCGAAAAAGTGTTTAACTAGTTTACAAACATTAGTGTTGATGACCTCCTATTAGAATTGAAAGAAGTGATTGGTAAATCCATCTGATCCCGGAGAAATCCCTTTTTTGAGCCCAAAAATAGAATCACTGATATCAGTGTCTAGTAGTACAGAAGTAAGAAGAAGATTATCATCTTTAGTGAAAAGATTGGGGATGATACCTTCCATAATATCCTCATTACCTCCAAAACCATTGAAGAGGTTCATGTAGTAGGAAACAATGTAATTATATAGACTTTCTTGATCATTCAAGAATGTGTCTCCATCCTTTAATATATATAGGGTCATTTGAAATTTTTTAACTCTTTTAAGGGCATTGAAAATTTTGGTGTTATGATCTCCATCCATGAGTCACTTGACTTTAAAAATTTCCTTTTGGATGTTGTCTTTAAGATTGAGGAGGTCTTTGAGTTTGTAGGAAATGATGGATTCCTGGGCTATATCACTGGAAAAATTTCCTTTGGTTGTGTCTTCTTGAATCCCATGAAGGGAGGTCTCTAGAGAATCAATTTCTTGGTCAAAGGAGACTGAATTTATGCTTTCTCCACTACTTCATAACAACCTTAAGAGATTTTATCTTGAAAATGCAAGAAAGGGAATTAACATTATGATCCTCATTGTTCAAAGTATCTTTCACTATTTGAGATAATTCTAAAAGGGTAGTCCAAGCATTGTTAAACTGAAAGGGAATGGGCTACTTGTCTCCCTTGGCGATGAAGGTTATAAGAATTAGATGGTGATCTGAGTTATGTCTCACAAGAGTGACACATGAGATGGTTTTCCAACTTACAAGAAGAGATTCATTGGAAAAATAACGGTCTATTATACTTGACCTAATTTCTGTTAAATTCTTTCTATACAAAGTATATTTAGAACAAACTAGATTGAATTTAATCAGGTTTGACTCCTCAACACATGATCTAAATCTCTTATTGAAATAACATTGGAAGCATGTCCTATCTTATCATACACATGTAGGATAGCATTGAAATCACCCATGATCACCCAAGTATCTGAGATGGAGCTAGATAACTCTTTGATATGTTTCCAAAGTGGTCTATAACTAATATAACTATTGAAGTCATAAATCAATGAGCAGAAAGAGAGATGTCCCTCATTAAGGAACTTGAAAGTAATGATTTAATCATCCACCTGAAAAATAGCAGAATTATTAACACTATGGTGAACACGAAAACAATGTATGTCTAGAAAAGAAGCATCTTGAAAATAACTGAGAAGAGAGTAACTACTTCGATCAAGATGGGAACCTGAATTGAAGCTTTTAGTTTTTGGTTCCGAAATTCCAATTATTACAAGTTTTTATTTACCCTCAAGGATCCAAAGGGAACTTAAAGTTCTAGGGTTGTCCAACCCTTGTCAATTCCAATAGAGTATTCTCATCATTGATTCTAGATGGGGGAAATTCCCCCTTTCTTTTTTTCCTAGTTTCCTTGTTTTTATGAAAACTCCTCAACTCTCTCTTATTGGAATTGTTTATAGGTTGGATTTTCCTTGGATTGTTCTCTATACCCAAACGAGAGGAATCCCCATCCTTGGGAAGTGAGTCTATCTTAAGAGGGGATGTATCTACCATTTGGAACTTTATGTGTTGAGTCAGGATGGGCTCAAACTCCTGCACGAGGAGAGGAGTTTTAATGGTTTTAGCTGTGATTAAGTCATCTAAATCAATAACCTTAAATAAGTATGAGGTGATATGATCAAATGTGAGGGATTCAGACTGTGGTCTTAGATCAAAAGAAAGAATATCTTCATATAAATCCTAGAGAATTAAAGATTCATGACCACTATTTGTCAGCATGTCTGCACCATTTAAGATACCGATTTCAGCTTTAATACCAACACGAGCTTGTAATTCTTCTTCTTCCACAAATTCAGCCCAGGTCCTTCTAGTGTCATCCTTGTTATCCCAGGTAACCTATTTTGATCATTCCTTGGAGTCCTTTATCACATAGTGCTTCGTGTTTTTATTTTTCCTCTAGATACTTCCCTCGATGAAGTACTGTTGGAGGATGTATTGGAAAATTTCTGGACAATTCTGCACTTATCGATGGTATATCCTATCATTATATAGTGTTAACAGTATTTGGGTATGTTTTTAAATTCAAAAAATACCTCAATGAGGCGATCATTCACATCCAAATACATATGTTATGGAGGATAAAACTTCATATAAATCTCAATAAGAACTCGATCATAAAGATCTAGGTCACCATTTATCATACGCTGGTCAATTATTAGTGGATTACCAATGCCAGAAGCCAGATCATTTAGGAATTTTTGATGCCATTAGATTAATGAAATCCCATGAATCCTTTCCCAGACATGAGAAATGAAATTATTTTGTGTGAAAGTATTGAAATTTGTATCTTATTCCATTGTGATATTATCCCACTTCCATGTTGGTATGGGTACTAGTTTTAATAACCCTTTAGGAAGTTGTCTCTATGACTTCACTTTTTGACTTAACATGTACATTATAGTGTAGTCAACAATTTCCCTTTTCATTTTATCCCACCAATAATGATCATGAAGGTCCCTATATATTTTAGTGCTTCAAGGATGTATATAGAATATTGATCTATGAGATTCATCCATTATATCCTTTTTTATCTTTGGGAAATATGAGACACATAGCCTTGTATGAAATTTCAATACACCTTCTTGATCAATATTGAACTCAGGAAACTTCCCATTCTTCATAGCCTCTATCTTATTTTGTAACAAAGAATATTATCTTTGTGATTTCTTGATATTATCTATTAATTATGGTCAATAAATCATTTGGGATAGAGTTGATTATGCACCTTCCCTTAAAAATCCCATGTAAAATTTTACTAGGTCCTTGATCAATGGATCTACTTGAATCCCCATCATTTCCATCACAGCTGGGTCTTTCCTAATTAATGCATTAGTGAATTTATTTTCTCTTCTGGGGTGCTAATGAATTGAATAGTAATAGTCTTTAAGAAGTTCCGAACATCTACTTTGTCTTATATTCAATTACTTTTGTGTGAATATATACTTCAAACATTGATGGTCTGTGTATATATCATATTTCTCCCCATAAGGATAGTGTCTCCATATATTCAGAATAAAAATAACTGTAGCTAAATCCAAGTCATTCGTAGGATAAATCTTTTCATGTGGATTTAATTATTGAGATGCATAAGAAATAACCTTGTCATTTTTATGAGGATTCACACAAGACCTTTCATAAATTCATCACTATAAATAATGAATCCTTCCACGATAGAGGGTAGAGTTAACACAGGTGTAGTAACAAATATCTTCTTCAATTCTTGGAAACTTTCTCCAAACATCTTTGTCCAAATGAACTTATCCCCATTTCGAATTAAATTTGTCAATTGATTAAAAATATGTGATTTTTTTTTCAAAAACCTCATATAATATCATGCTAAACCAAGGAAACTACAAATCTTAGTTATCATTGTAGGATGAGGCCACTCCTCTACAGCCTTTGTCTTCACAGGGTCAATTGAGAATCCTTCATTGGTTACAATGTTCCCCAATAATGAAACTTATTGTAACAAAAAGTCACATTTTATAAATTTTCCATATAGCTTCCCCTTCATTAGAGTTCCCAATATAACCCTTATATGTTCCTCATGGTCCTTGTTAATTTTGGATTATATCAAAATATCATCATTAAAAATTACTGAGAATTTATCAAGGTTGTAATTAAATACTCTATACATCAAATCCATAAATATATTAGGAGAATTATTCAAGAGGAAGGGAATAAAAAAATAATAATAATTCACATATCTTGTTCAAAAGACAATCTTTGAAATATCTTATTTATTCACCCTTAATTTATGATACCCATATCAAAGGAAAATCTTGGATAAGAATTGATTCCCACAAATCTGGTCAAATAAATCATCAATCCTTGGGAGAGGGTACATGTTATTCACTGTGATACCATTTAGTTCTCTATAACCAATTCATAGCTACATTGATATATCCTTCTTATATACAAAGAGAATATGTGTTTCCCAAGGAGACACACTAGGATGGATAAATCCATTTTCCAAAAGATCTTGATGTTGTTTCTTTAATTCCTCTAACTCCATATTTTCCATTCTATATGGGGTCTTTGATATCAGCTTGGATACAGTTAAGAGTTCAATGGAGAACTCTACCTATATTTCTATGGGAGGTCCAGGTAACTATTCAAAAAATATGTCAATGTATTACTGAATTATAGGTATATTCACAATCTTTACACTTTCATTTAATTCTCCCTATTCACCGATAATCTCTATAAATAAGGATATGGGAGGTTATTCTAAACAAATCTCCAGTTGAGATATCTCTCCTTTGAAAATAACAAAAGGTTCCCCATTAAAGACTACTAAAATTTCCTTGATTCTAAAATTGATCATAGAATTATACTTTGAGAGCCAGTATGTCCCTAGTATAGTGTTTAATTCCACCATGGGAATGACAGCTAGATTTGTGATGAGATTGTACTCACCAAAATTAATACTAGAGTTTCTATACACTGATGATGCCAAGATAATCCCTCCAAGAGTTTTGGCTGATAAATATACTTCTAGTAGTTTAGATATTTATTCTATATTCTTTGAAAACATAGATGAAATAAGGGAATGGTTAAAAATAGAATCAAACAATGTAATTTCTATCTTTGACAACACAATGAGTGTACTAGCCACCACATCATTCAAATCCTCTACTTATGCCATTGTTACAGAAAATGATTGACCCTTCTCTCTATTCCTATGCTAAGGATGATGGTGGTTTCCCTCAATTATCTTCTAATTTGGACATTGATTAGAAAAGTGACCAATATATCCACACTTGAATCATTAAACTTATGGTGGGTCCTACAACATCTTCCCTATATTGTTAGTGTTGAGAAGTCAAGGCATCACCTCACCCTGATAGTTTTGAGCTATATGGCGATCTCTTCTCCACCAGTAGAACTTTCCCCTCGTAAGAAAGTAGTTCCACGATTTCTTCCTACCAAATTTGTTTTCCATGGGTATTTGAACTTTATTTCCTCCTCTTACATGATCTAAATTCTTCCCTAAGTTTGGATCCATTTATCTCTCTTTTTTCATTTGGTCTATATGACCACTATGTGTCTGAAAACTCCAATTCAAACTTCATAACACTCCACACTATCTCCTAATAGTATTTATAGTCTTTATTTTCCATATTCCTCTAGAAATGGGGTCTCAGTACAATGAAGTATCTATCAAAATTTCTCTTAGGATCCATAAAATATATAGAGGTATATCGAGAAAGTATTTTAATTTTCATCTCATAACTCCACAGTGATTTATCTTCATGATACTTGAGCTTTAGGAATTCCTTCTCCATTTTTGTTCTCATCCAACAAGGAAAATATTTATTGAAAAATATTCCCCTGAACTCCTCCCAATCCATAACATCGATCTCCCTTACTAGCGTCATGCTTTTTATTCGTTTTGACCACTGATCAACTTCTATTTCTAAGCGGTATACTTCAAGGTGACTTTTTTCTTTCTATGAAAAAATGGATTAAAGAAAAGATATTTTCTATAGAGATTATCCATTATGACTTAGTCAACGGGTCAGTAGATCCACTAAAATATGGTGGTAATTGATGCATGAATTCCTCAATAAAAATTTGTTACTTTCAAGGTAAATCCGATATCTTGACTTGATTCAAGTTATTATTCATAAATAGAGTTAGTTGATTCATAATATTTACTAATTTTTTCCAATCTAACTTCCACAAAAACTCTATTAGTGCATCGTACGTTACACTCATCATTTACACAGTTCCTCCTATTTCCCTCCATTTTTATAAAATAAGAAAACTTGAAGGAGAAATATGTTACTTTTACAAATCTTATAATTCTAAATAGATTTTAAGTATTAAAACATAAGGCTTAGATATGTTATTAATATCCTCTAATAACAATTAAATTTTATATATATCCTTCATAAAGGCTCATAAAAACCTTGTGATTAATCAAAAATATCCCAAAGGAGTGTCAAACCAGGTGTGCAATAATGCCTATTGCCATGCACCAGTTCCTATTTGATTCTAGCTCAAAGCGGTGTTTTCGGGTGATACCCCTAGGTACATCTTTGTTAGAGCCACATCCACTTACAATATCTTGATAGGGATGTATTTTTTTGGAAATAACTTACTTAATACTTACTAAAATAACACGATGTTTTACTATATATAGACTTGTCCCTAGGGTTCATACTAAAGTTTTCGAGTTCAAATTTTCACAAATAACTATACCATCCTTTGCTACCAACTATGTCATCCTGCCTTTTTATTACATAAAATTTCATCACGTGGTACAAATAGAGGATCTTTTAAAATTCAGTTTCTTGTAAATAATGTTTATAATACATTAAAACATAAAAAAATGATTCTAATATATCTTTAATACACTCTAATTGGTTAAACCCAAGTTAATTTTATGAAATCTCATTACCTGAGGACATACATCAAAGGAAAGGGATAATCATGGAGCCTAGTAAGGGAACAAGCAAGAGAGACATATAACATGTGATCATGGGACATATCAAAAAGAACATGAAGCATATCAATAAGTAATTAAAGAGAGGTATATAATAATAATAAGAAAATGAATCACAACATGGAAATGTGGCTATAAAATTTAAATGATACATTCATAAAAATATCACCAAGGTGTCATAAATGAAAAGTACCAAGGGTATTCACCAAGGTATTATGAAACATCTCATCTATAGAGATTAAATTATTTACCCAAATCATTGGAGGGATATTAGGGTGAAAAATTGATATGTATTAATTTCATTTGAGCCACATATATCATAATAAATCATTTCATTAATAACCTATGGAGAAATAAATAATGGGGTTCTTATCAAAATCTTGGAATACAAAAGAGATTAAAGACATGATCATTATATCATTTTTAACCCATGAAAAAGGAATATGGGTTTATTATGTGTAAATACTAAAATGGAATAAATAATTTTATATATAGGTGAATACACTTGGAAAATAAAGAGTTTTGGGTATTCACAAAAGGAAAATAAAAGAGAATGTATTATGTAGAGAGGGAAATTTGAGAAGTAAATTTAGCAACATGATGGGTATAAATAATGGTTTTAGAAAAGGGTAAATTAAGAGGGGAAAAGTTTCTCCCATTTATAAAACATACTTTTGTAGTAAGGGTATGATAAAAATGGAAATAAAAGAGATTAACCATAACATTTAGAAAACATATACAAAAAGAGGCTCCTAAATTGAAGATAATGGAATGAAAATTCACTTACCTTGAAGAGTTACTCCTAGATCTTGAGGAACAGAACATTGGGAGATTTAGGAAACCTTGGGGGGACTAATTGGGAGTAAAAACACCATAAATTCATGGAGTATGTATTGGTAGTGAAAGTAAATGTAGAAATGGGTGGGTATTTATAAAATAAGTCAAGGAATTGTTTAATAATTTCAAAATATAGGTCTTGGAAAACTAGGTTGTGGAAAATAAAAAACCATTGGCTTATCCATAGTTTTTACTCATTCTTTTAGACATTTGGGTCAAATTTTAAGTTATTTTAACCCACCAGATCCGATAATCATTTTTTATTACTTGTTTTGTGAGGGAAAATTAAAGTTTCAACAAAGTAAATTTTTTAATGTGAAAGTTTCCATTTTAGAATTTGAAAAGTCACTTATAGATTTTTTAAATTGATTAAAATATATTAAAATACAAAATATTAATAAAATAACATATTTTTTTATCTTGTATTGGGGTTAATTAATTATTAATCCAATATTACATAAATATGAATTCATTAAACACATCGAAACCCAAAACTGTATTTTTAATATTCATGAAATAATTAAAGTATTTTATAAAAATCTCATAAATTCACCATAACATAAATTTTATGTAATTATTTTAAATATTATGTTTATTTTATCATAAATTTATTCTAAATATGATAATTTTAATTTTTAAATAAAAAATTATTATTTATTTAAAAATATCAGTTTTTAAGGCACAACCAAATTTGTGACACTTATAAAAAATTTCCTAGGCCATTATAAAATTATTTTTATATATATATTTTTATAAGTGTGTTTAAAAATAATATTTTAATAAAAAAATATTAATCAGAATACCTTATTTTCTTATAAAAATGTTTATGTTTTCTAAAAAAATAAAATTATGTTTTATTTGCATCCAAAAATCAAATTATCAAATTCATCACAATTAAACATATATTTTATTAAGAAAAAAATTATTAAGGGAAATTGAATGAATAATTTTTTTATATGAGATAATTTACACTTTATGTAAGTAAAAGTTGGAAACGTAACCCCTTATTACACCCACATGTGTCCTTAGGGTAAGGTGTGTGATGGTGGTAGTTTCTTGGGGTGTCTTATATAACATCAAACAAGTGGTAATCTAAACAAATTTGAAATTATCATGTAGGAGATTTTGTTTATGCTTCAATTATCGAAGCTTGAATTGGTCTTGGTCTAGGGTGAACCCCAGTGATAACACCTAACTCCCAAGTTCTAAAAAATGGGATTCAAACGACACAAATCTACCGGTTGAGGCCTTCAATTCTACTCTCTATATCAATTATCCTTTTTCATTAATATTTATAAACACTAATTATATTGAAAAATTATCAAACAAAGGTATAGTTTATAATGGTCATATTGAACAACAATCATATTTGACCAATGATTTTATGATAGTTGAATCCCAATGGTCACACTTTCCTTTTAACCTATAAATACCACTTTATTATTTCAATCAAAATTCAAAACAAATTTCTACCTAAGGTTATTTTTTCATTTATTAAGATGTTAATTGGTTTAATAATATTTTGTTTCATTTATATAGAATTTACATTGGGGGAGATGATTCTAGTAGATTGGGGCAATCCATAATTTCCCATTTTAGCTATTCTATTTTTTTTTTTTCAAGTTGCAATGTTTAGTATTTTAATTGGTTTCATAGTAGAATAACATAATTATCATTGTTAATGAGATATTTTTTTGGTTTCTATTTATTTTTTACATGTATAATATTATATAGTATGTAACAAAAATTTATTTAGGAAACAAATATCATTTTAAAATTCTGGGTTGTTACATCCACGCAGTCCTATGTCATGGTTTTCCAGTTGTAACCTGACCTCCTAATTTGGTGGGTGAGTCCGGTCCCAGATTGATGAGCATCGTAGGATCCAACATGAATTTATTCCATGATGGTGGGGATATCTCTTTCCTATATACATTTGAGTAGGATTCCATCAAAGCCTCACTTGTACATGGATTTTTTCTAATTTGGACCATGCCAGAGAGGAAAGTTCGCAGCTCGATGATGAATTTATTCCCTTATGGATCTATCTATTAAGAGAGTCCCATTTTAGATATAATCAATAATGGGTTCCATCCATAAAGGTTTGGATTTATATTCATTATGCTCTGGGACATTTTTTACCTGATTGATATCTTTAATATCACAGATGGAGATTAATGAGATGATTCTTCAATGCATGATACATAAGATTGCTTCCTCCTGATCAGGGTTGGCCAGGACTATGGATGAATTATAAAAAATGTCTTCAAAAGCATTATATGATCAGGGGACATGGTGTAACATGGAATTAAAATGAAACTATTCCATTATTCCCATGATGTAGCCAGTGAGAGGGTCCAATTCTTCATTTTTGATGACATATTTTCTATTGATTTTCTTTATCACTATCTTCAAATACCCTTTTATGTTTAGGCAGGATATCTGAAGTTGTAGGGATAGTTCTAAGACAATGATGATAGATTGTTATTCTAACTCATTACTTGTGAAGCCTTCAGATGGTGATAAGTATTAGGATTTTTTTTCTAGAGAAACAAATACAATCCCTAAGAAAATCCAATTGAGTTTTGGATTTTCCATCCTTTTTCTTATAAAACTTCAAGAGGCACAATCAAAATACATATCCCATGTCTATGGAATGTTATGGGTATAAAAGATCTTGTTATCTGGGAGTTTTGTGACCACTAGTTTACTTTATGGGAAAGGACATGCTACAAGGAAATTACCTAGTTATTTCCCTTTCATTGAATTTTGTGGCACAAAATGAATGTCATGTTATTGTAGAATGATCATCCATCTAGACATATTACCCTTCATTATGATATGGACAAGAATGTACTTGAGTGGATTGATATGAGAGACTAGATGGACTTTATGGTGCTTCAAGTAATGCCTCATCATTTTCACTATAAATATGAGTGAGAGACAGTTCTTCTTGACATTAAAATATTAGGTGTCAGTACCTAGCATCAATTATATGAGGTTGTAGAGACTTTTCTGACTCCCTAGATTGTTCTTATGTATATGGAGGTATCCAAGTGAGTTTTCCATGGTGGCTACATATAATATTTGTGGATTCCCTTCCATCGGTGGAATCATGGATGGGGGGTGCAATAGGTACTGATTGAGACTCTCGAAGGATTCTTAGATGTTCTCATCCAATTTATAGGAGATTCAATTCATCATTAGCTTGGTGAATGGGAGAGATTTTATAGCTAGGTTGGCTATAAAAAACTGAATGTAGGAGAGTTTCTCTTGGATCCCCTTAGTTATTTGATATTTATAGGGGTGACATTGCTAAAATACCATTAGTCTTTTATGGGTCAACCTTGATGCCATGATGGTGTAACAAAAATCCAAGGATCTTACCTGATGCTACTATGAAAGAAAATTTAAGTGGATTCATATTCCAAATGTTCAATCACAACTTATCAAAGACTGTTTGAATATTTGAGATGTGATCAAATAACTTTAGGGATTTGACTACTAGTTCATCAACATAACATTCGACTAGTATCCCTAGGAAGGGATTAAAGATATTATGTATGGCACGTTGATATGCAGTTCCATCATTATTTAATGAAATTGAAATGAAATGACAGCATAAGATCCCTTGGGGTGATATGGAGGAAGTGTATCCCTCAACTTTAGGAGCCATAATTATCTGATGTACCCTAAACAACCATCCATGATGGAATGGTCTTAGAATCCAACAGTTGCATTGATTAAGAGTTCTATGATCGATAATGTGAAATCATAATTTGGGTAGTATCAATTCAGGTATATAAAATTGATAAAGACCATAATCTTCCAATTATTATTCTTAACAGGGAAAATTTTGGAGATCTATCTTAGGTATTTCACTTCTCAGACAATGTTGGATTTGATCATATTTTCTGTGTCCACCTCTACATTTGTAGCATGAGAGGGGTGAATCCTCCTAGTTTTCTACTTGAAGCCTCAAAGAACAATGGGTAAGCTGATACTATGTGTAGAAACATCCGAATTTATTCCAGGAATTTCAATATAATTACAAGAAAACACATATCAGCATATCTTTAGAAATGTAATGTAAATATCTTGATCATTGAGAGGCATGGAGGAACTAATCAGTGTATGCCATGGGTATTCTTCTACTCCAAGATTTTCCTACCTGAGATCATCAATGGTGGTAGAGATTCCTTCCTCCAATACAGGAGGGGAGTTACTAGGGTCATCCTATTCTTCTTCCACCTCTGAGGTTATAGAGGAATTTTTAGTTGAATTTAGAAATATGGGGGCGTCTCTATAATTGTCGAGGTGAGAGAGGATGTAAGAAAAGAAAATATCATCCCCTACAGTTAGATTCATTGCATAGGATTCCAAAAATTATTTTATTTTACACTTAAGCTGAGTAAAGAAGGATCTTGGACATCTAGGATAATTTATATTGATTCAACTAGATTTATGGGGAGTACATAGTCGCTGTCAAGCATACACCATGGATTTATAGGGGTGGTACCCAAATTGTTTGGGGCTACAACCTGTATATCATCATCCACCATTGGTTGTTTTCCTTCCCTTTTGTAGAAAACTTCCTTATCATTTGTGGATTTATAAGTCTTGAAGTGGGAATTATCACCATGTAGTCAATAGATCTTTCCATCAACGAGGATTTTAAATACCGATGGAATGTTGATGGTATTATCATGTGGCTGTGGATCCAGGGACTTCTGAGTAGGAAATTTTATGCAGTGTATTATTGGATAAGCATAAAATCAATGTTATATGTGAGATCCCCAAAATTATCATTGATCTTGATCTTCCTGAGATGTATTTTATGACTCTTATCATACACTTTAATGGTTAGCTTTATGGGAGACAAATTACCCTCGCAATACACCAAAAATTTGGGGGGGGGGGTTAGAATCAGGTTGAGGTTGATCCTAGAAAAATTATCAATCATATACCTAAGTATGTTGACATTATTAAGGCTAACTAAAACATATAGGGGTATGATGTTACCATGGATGACCACTTCCTAATCCATATCTATGAACGAAATGACGACATGGAATCATGATGGTATGGTATCCACATGATATACCTCAACTTTAACAAATTTTATCTCAAACTCTTGTGGAATTTGAAGGGATTCAATGAGTTCCTCCCTGAGTTATTTTGAATGATGCATCACATACAGGATCAAAATCTTGGCTGGGACAACTGCCAGCTATTTTAGAATTTCATTCTTTTGTGCTAGGGGTTTGTGCTTCCCAGGGTGGGGATTCTCTTTATTATGTGTCTCAAGAGTTGAGGAATTTGAATAATATGGGAATGGTTCTTGTGTAAAGGATTAAGGATCATCTACTAGTAGTGGTGTGGGTACTGCCGACTTTCCCTGTTGCATGGGATGGTCAAATTATTTCACCCCCACTAGGAAATCATGTTAAATGACTGAGCACGAATTACCAATAGAGATTTCCGAGTCACGTTAATGTCTCTATTGGTATTGCTGAAATGATTTCCCATGAGTAACAGTTTCATATATTTCTTATGTGGGTATATGACTGAATTATTGGGTTTGAGCATGCCCGTGTTGTCCCCTATATCCTTGGTTCCTGCGCATGTGGACTCGTTTTCCCTAGTTTAGTGTGGGGAACTCATACTAGGAGGAATAATAATCCTCATAGAAGGTGGTTACCAAGTGTATCATGGTAATAGAACCAAATATGATCTCTTATTATGATGAGGGTTCCATTTGGTGGGGTGGTTCCCATGATTTAGATGTTACAGGGAATAAACATGCAAGAGTTTGAGCTTGTATTAGAGTAGAATACAACTCTTCCTATTCTATCTCTTCATGTGTCTGATGGTCATGTAGAACTTCGAGAGACATATATGATGTTAAATAAATGTGTGGTGGAACTGTCATGGTTCTTTGAATATTTTCTCTTAGGGTGGAATGAGCTCATTCAACTATTTTTCATGTAATCCAGTTATTGAACTTCTACCCATGCCTAGCCAAACGTTTTTGTGAATCACCCTCTTCTTCTGACTGGGAAATGGTTATGAAGGTCGCATACACTGGGGAGTTATCCAATATCACCTGTTCATAATTAAACATGATTTGGAGAACATATTTGAATATGAAGAAATTCAAGATGTTATGACCGAGCCTTATATAGAAAGGGCTGTAGTTGGGGTGATCAGTGAGGTTGAAATCATTGGGATTATTAGTTTGTGGTAGCTTTAGTAGGTTATTGTCCACGGATGAATGGAAATAATCAAGTACTTGTTCATTTTTTAAGGATTAATATTTATTCATCCATTCCTCAAATCATGGGTGACACTGTTTTCTTTTCTCTTTTAGACGAGGTCAATTTTGTGGCAGTTACCACTCGATAAGAGACGATGGCCAATTCAGGACATGCTTAGGTTCTTGGATGGGTGATTATATTAGTTTGAGATTAATAATGGTAGTTTCTTCCTTATTTAAACTTTTTGAATATATTGAAGTCTTGAGTTGAGATTTAGATCATTTACACTGAATGGTATCCTCCAAACATTGTTTCATTTTTGTGTACTCACAAAACTGACCTAGACAATTCATTGGGATTATAGGTGTCTTCAGGAAATCCCAGATATTTTTAGTGAAAAGTTAAAATAATTGTTCTTTTGAGAGAGTTATTTTGAGAAAAAAAGTTAAATCCTTACATCTGGCAATGTAGTCATACACCCTCTCATTTTTGTGTTTCTTACAGTTATTGTGGTTGAAAATTTTTACTTTCTTCAATGTGGAGTTGAACTGGTATAGGAATTTATGAATAAGGTCTTCCCATCCTAAAAAAGATCATACTGGAAGGCTTATATACCAAACAATGGCTAGACCATTCATAGTCTATACAAAAAAATCAGCCTGGTCAGCTCATGATGATCTCGGGGGACCATCATCAGACTATATTGGGATACGAAGTGAGTAAAATCTTTCTCAGGGTCTCCCACACCATCAAAGGTGGATAATTTAGGATTTATGAAGTTTGGTGGGGGAAATGTGTCACCACCCATTCAGTATATGGATAAATTTTTGGATGAAATAGGCAGATGTCTCCCTTTTATTGATTCCATTTGAGTATCTAGGGACTCTATTGAATTGAGAAATTCTAGAGGTACTTCTCTCTAAATATCCTCCCATCTACAGAGAGTGGGTGGGTCCTGATGAGGAGTACCTATTTTATTCTCCCACTGATTCTCAATTCATATAAAGAATGAATGATTTCCCTAATGTGGGAGAGGCTGTCACTATAATGGATGGAAGTCATGATAATTTTTGACTTACTCATTTATGTAGACTGACTGCCTGGATATAGATCTAGTTAGACACTTGGATACAGATCTTGTAGGAAGATCAGATCATTCTATATGTATGAGTAGTGAGATATTTTCCTCATTTTAAAGATGATATGTAGTGGGAATTTTTCCTCTGAGTATCTCCTCATCGAGTTGTTTGGGACTTTGAATCTCTTTCTCATATTGTTCCATATGTTCCACTGTGGAAGGAAATTCTCCTCCTTGGGGTAGTGATTGGGACATAGGAACAACATTCCCTTTATCCTTAGCAGTTTTCCACTATAGAGGTAGAAAATCAATATTCAGAGGTGTAATGGTTTGGATCCTCCACTGGTTGTAGGTATGTACAACCTCAACGGGGGCATCAAAATCCTCCTCATGGGGTATGTTTTCCATATTGTATCCCTCCAAATCTACATCTTGATTCCTATTATTTGTTGTATTGATGGTGATGACATTCAAAAATGTGTATATGGAAATGGTAGTTGTCCCATTACTTTCAATATAACATGATGATTCTACACAACCCGCATTAGGGTCATTTCTCAAACCCTTGGCCACATTGGGCTGTTTTTGATTATGACCTTAGTATGATTTGATTTCCTTTTCTTTACTATCCTCCTATATTGACCCATGGGTGGTGACCTTGAGGGATTTTTTGGTCATTATTTTTGAACAAGACCTAAATAGTAGAGGTTTTTATTATGATGGGAGGAAGAAATGGGATGTGTGCCTTTTATATTTACCTCCTAACCTGTAAAGGATTGATTTTTTCTATAGAGATGATGATGATGAAAATTCCCCTAGACCTATGGGATGAGGAACATCTAGGGCCAAAATTACCATTAATTGATCCTATTTTTGGGGATCTGATGCTTTTATTTGGGTATTTGATGATTCCTGGGACAAGAATTTATATAAAAATGCCCCCATATTAGTTGGATGGGGTTGATCTAGAACCACTATTGATCTCCATAGGACCCACTCTGGGAATTATGAACCTAATTATAGTGATCAAGATATAAATTCCACCAGGCCAGTGAGCTGGGGTTTGTTTGTAGATTCTACTAATATGTCATGAATCTTCTTGGGAATTGACGATATGATGGGTGGAGGCGATGGTAGATCTCCCCTCTGCCTAGTGGGCTGGGTTCACTCCCAGATGGATGCTATGATAGTTGCTACTGTAAACTATTTTATGTGGCTTAACTGTTCTTGTGTAGGATATGGGTGAAATGGTAACCCATGAAGAGAGTTAGTTTCTATGGGAAGTTATTTAGTTGATTTTAACTTTGACCTCCATGTATAAAATGCATTATTTTTGTTTTGAAGGGCCTATTTCAGATATCTATTTTCTATTATCTTCCTCCATTCATGATCTCTCGACACCATTGAATTAGGGTAATTTCATTGTAGTGAAAAACTGGATCACGTGTTACCCAGTCCTCTAATTTTACCAGAGGCTATGACATTACAAGATGTTTTATCTGAGGGGATATACTATTCTAGGGGAGCAGTAAAATGAAACACTCCATACTTTCCATATCATAAAATAAGGATTCATGATGAGGCTTTTACTATCAGTTTACAAAGAGTTGTGATGCAATGAATGAAAGCATGCTGTATATTTGTGATGTTTTTTTTTGGTTTTTGGTCCCCGACTATGGAGATTGTAGCCATGTATAGGTGACAACAAAGTATCTTGATGTTCTAAAGGTGAACCTCATATCCTGTATAAGTGATATGTCTATAAATGAGTCATTGATGAGTAGAACACATATCTTGGAACAAATAAGGCATACACTCCTTCTCAAGCTCATCGAGGACCTCATAGTCAGAAGTAGAAAGGGGATAGAACATGATAGGGAGGATATTTCCGTCTAACTCTCTCCATATGTCAATTTTAGCCTCCTATTCATCATACTTACATGCCATGATCAGAATAGACTATTGAAGGTGATTATTGGGATCACTTACTAGCCATAGTGGGGTGTTTTTGGAAGTCAATGGGGAATAATTTGTGGTTGAACCCAATGTTTCGAGGACCTATCTATACAAAGGAATCTGAGTTTTGAACACCTATCTATATGGAGGTGTCTTGGAAAGGAGAGTATTACCTTGTCTGTGGGATATATCACCATGGGGAGTTTGAATCCGACCGATGTCCGAAGTAGAGTCCCTACGATCTATCTCTACACTACTATGAGGAGGAATATCGTAGTAATGATTTCCTTCTTCTTCATTTGAAAAGTAGATTAACCCTTAGGGAGTTGATATTATGCATCGAACAACCTCAAGGACATTAGCATTGAAAATATTAGTGATATGATCCTTGTTCAACAAGGGGACTGGAATATGCCAACCTATCTTTTGGAATTGTTTAGGGATATGAGCCTACTATATGATAGTTGACATCATTTATTGATAACTAAATGGTGTTGTGGGGTTATAGTCTTATTACCAATAGAATACTAGAATATTCCAATGAAATTAACCAATTTTGATAAGAATATGAGCCTGCCATTAGGTTTGTTTCACTCTAACTTGGTGATCCTAGGACATAATGGGGATATGAGACCGATCCAAAGCCTTTGGAAAATGGAACAAGTCTTTTTTAAATAGGAATATGAACCTTTTCTGATGTATGTTCCACTCTCACATGATTATCCTTGATTAGAATAAGAATAGAATCCCAATATGAATATGCATTACCCATCAAAATATACTGATGGACTTTTAGAATGGGAGAAGTGATATGATTATCCTAAAATATTTCCTCAGAAAGATGCTGATGTATTATTTTGTCGGAGGAAGTAGGAATATGTTCTTGGATTCGTTGATCTACTATAATATTCTAGGTAGATTCACGAATAAGAATATGAGCATATCCTGAGGCATGATCCACTCTCACTTGCTGATCCCTAACCAAGATAAGGTTATGATCCTGATAATGGGACTTTGGTGTATGGTGATGGTCTTATTCAACAGGAATATATGGGACATCCAAGACCCGAATGACACTTAATAGCTGCCCTAATCACGGTAGGCCACATGTCCTGAAGTGAATATCCCCAAATACTAGAGGTTTCAAACTAGCAGCGAGGGACTAGGGTGTGTCCATGGGGAGACTGTACCATCATTACCAAAGTGTAGCAAACCAGATAAATAGAAACAGAGGTAAATAGTGGAACCAATACAGTTAAATAGAAGGCATAGCGGAAAAATAGAGACAACAATAACAATAATTGAAATCACTAGAATAACATACAACAACTGATGATATGTCATGTATCTAGAAAACTAGAAAATATGGATACAAGACAGTAGACATATCATGTTCCATAAAAGTATAAAGAAAATCAAAATACTATCCCAAGAATCATGAGATCCGTCTCGGTCATCTGCTATCAAGATCCATCCTAAACAACAAGCAATCAAGTGTTCAAAGCCATACACTTCCATTTTTCATCAACTGTAACCATGTAATCTACTCCATTTACCAAACAGTTCCTTGAGAGGGTGTGAGATAAATCTTAGTGGGACACCACCAATGGTGTCTATAACATTTGGCCTATGGAATGGAAATTTAATAGTGTTTAAGCATACATATATAAATTAAAACATTACCATGTAATTAAATACCCAAGTACCTACTTCATCCCTCAGCTGGCATCTGAACATAACCATTACATTAATTGATTATTACTAGTTTATAAATAAGACACATGTTAACAATAGTGAAGGTTCCAAGTTATGACAAGGCAAACTGTAATGACATTTAACAATGAAGTTACAAGGTAATAACCAAGGAAACATAGAACTCAAGGGTCTCCAACTCCATAATAAATGTAGCCCAACTAAGGGTAATAGTGTAATCCAAGGAGCATATTCCAAGGCATTCCCAAATAATATGCATACCGAATCCAAGGTGATCATCCAAGGTAAAACATGACTAAGTAGTTACAGGGCCCTTTGGGATTTAACCATGACATCTACTTTTCAATGTTGGGTCCACGGAGTGTTTACAAGGAATCCTTTAATATTATGTGAGGTATCCTACGATGTCATACTGGGTATCCCATAATAGAAAATTATTAGTATTTTGGTGGGTCTCAACCTAAGAAAGCCATATCCTTGAATCAGAATGGGGTTCCCGAGTGCTCAAGGAATTCCTCGATAAGAATCCAAGGAATGATTGAGTCAGGCCACTCCTATTTAATTATGAAGTCATGTAATATTTCATCTAGTTCAATCATTTCCTTTCATTAGTGTGACAAGGTCAAGTATCACACAACCTTTTAATCAAGTCATAATTAACCAATAAGTCCATTTGGTTCAAGACTTTCCTTTTATTAGTGTGACATGGACA
Organism: Viscum album; assembly: GCA_963277665.1. Classification (NCBI taxonomy): domain Eukaryota; kingdom Viridiplantae; phylum Streptophyta; class Magnoliopsida; order Santalales; family Viscaceae; genus Viscum; species Viscum album. Next base: position 1,754,990,927 of record OY728120.1, on the reverse strand, counting down.
AGTAGCATAAAACATTTATTAATTCCATTTAAGGGATATTGAATAATTAAGGTTCATTCCACCACCAGTCATTAATGTGGTAAGGGGTTCTATGAACATGAAACCTATTAATCATTCAAATTTAATCCGATCAAGTCATATATTTAGTATACTTTCCAATTTCTCTTTCACATTTAATTATCAATTTGAATCACTTACCTTAGGTGGGTCAAGTGGAAGTGAAATTGTACTTTCCATTAACAATTACATGATACAATAAGAATATATTATAAGGAGTCCTACCATTAGTGTGGTCAAGCTCTAGCACATCCAAACAATGGATCAAAAGTGTCAAAACACTAAAAACTCAACCATAGAATATCATCCAACATGGGATGTTAGGCATTGTGGGCGTAACAACTAATAAATAATCAAATATATGAAGAGATCATAAACATATGGTTATAGTGATTATAATCATAAAAAATAAGTTCAATAAATGGTACCTGATGAAATTGGTGGGAGCAACATGATAATTCCAAAATCAATGAATATGAGGGATGAGTTATAGACCACCCAACTAAGGGTCATACAAATATCCTACTCTAATATCATCCTATAATTCAGCTTAAAACAGAGTAGATATAAGAAAAAGGGTGAAACAATCATACCTTGATAACTAGGTCTAGAGAAATATAGATGAAGAAAGGCATAAATGGACTTGAGTATATACCATTGCGCATCCAATGTGATGAACATAAGCTCGATCAAATCCCATATGAAGGAGATATTTCAATCTATAGCTTATGCCTTAAAAGAGATCCAAAATAAGAGCAAAATAGTCCAATCACACATAAACTTGGATTATGAGGAATGAGGATGTTTAATTAGATCATTAAGGGCAAAATAGTAAAATTACCCAATATTTAGCATATGCACGGTTTTTCTGCATAATTTGAAAAACCATGCAAAAACCATGAACGACTACCTGGGGAAGAGGGGAACTCACATGGTTAAGTAAATCATGAAAAACAATGTGGTAAGGCTCTATCGAAAACCTTACCACCCACACAGTTTTCTATAACCGTACGACCTTCCCATGCAGTTTACTATAAACCATGCACCATGACTATTTTCCAAAAAAGATGGGTTCCAGGCTCCAAACAAGCCCCAAACACCCTTGGAAACTTCACTAACTCATTAGGAATCTAAAATAGGTCCAAAATAAATCATTATACTGAATTTAAAGGATCCATACCTAAGTGAAAACAAGGTTCTTACAGTCTCCCCCCCTTAAAAGAAATCATCTCCGAGTTCACCTCCAAGGGTGTAAAAACATTATCTGATAACAATTCTATCCACTCAGCATGTATGCCGGCCACCCGCTCCAAAGTCTCATCCTATATGTGGCCATTCCACAATTTCCCCCATACGAGAGGGACAAACTGACCTCAAAGAACCTTCGTACTCCGGTTCACGATGCTTACTAGATACTCCTCAAAGGTAGCATCAACATCTAACTCAACTTACTTGGGATCAAAGGTATGAGATGGGTCATCATGATACCAGCAATGATCTGAGACATGGAAGACGTCGTGCATGTAATGTTACCTCTGAGGTAGTAGAAACTGATAGGCTACCTGCCCATCTCTCTCTTTAATTTCAAATGACCCTATATAATGAGGGAAAAACTTTCCTTGTTTCTGTAACTATCTATTCCCTAGACTGAACGATAATCGAAGGAAAACACAATACCTAAACATTAAATCTATAGTTATTCCATGAAGATCATCATATGATTTATATCTAGACTGAGTACTATTCATATGATTTATGATTATCTAAACCTGCTCGAAATTCTCTTGAACGGGATGAGGACCTAGTTGGGCTACCTTGCCTGACTCTAGCAAACATAAGGGTAAATGGAATGACCTACCATATAAGTCCTCAAAAGGATGCATCTGGATTGTCACATGAAATCTATTATTATAGGTTAAATCAATGAGAGAGATATTGTTTTACCAAGAACCTCTGAAATTGAGGACACATTCTCGAAGCATATCCTCTAGAACCTAGATTGTCTGTTCCGATTGTCCATCGGTTTGAGGGTGAAATGCTGTTCTTAGAATCACCTATGTTCCCATAGCCTTATGAAATACATGACAGAACCGTGAGGTGAAATGAGTATCCCTTTATGAAATGATACAATGAGGGACCCATGGAGTCATATGATTTCATGGGCATACAATTTTCCTAGCTAATCAACTAAGAAATCCTCCCAAATAGGAATGAAGTGGGATAATTTATTCAGTCTGTTAATGAAAGCCCATACAACATCACTACATCTAGTCGACCTAGGTAAACCAACTAAAAAATCCCTGGAAACATATTCCCATTTCCATTCAGGGACAGGAAGAGACTATAACAAGCATGTAGATCTCTGGTGCTCCACCTTTACCTACTGACAGGCGAAACACCTAGTGATAAAGCCTACAATCTGGTGTTTTATCCAAGGCCACCAATACTGGTGTCACATATCTTGATAAATCTTAGAGATTCCTAGATGAAAAACCCACTGAGTTGCCTATGACTCTTTCATCAACTCCTCTATCATATATTTATATACCCAGACACATCCATGGATATGCAAGATGTCATCTCTATTCATAGACTAATCCATAGGTGGGTTATCTCTTGATATATTCTCATAGAGTACCAAGCCTTCAGGATCTGAAAATTGTCTAACCTTCACCTTCCCATGGAGGGAAGAGGTAAATGAAAATAATGAGAGATAAGACTACTCATGACTATCAAGAAACTCTAGATTCAAATCATAGAAGAGGGCCATTAACTTCTATTCATCACTGTCTTCCTGTACTAATTGTGCCTGAGTTTTCTGACTCAACCACATTTCCATTCCCAAGAATACAGGAAAGATCAAAACCAAAGGATTGTAGATATTAAACCCATATCTATTGTATGAGGTTCAATTCATGCTGATTAAAGATATATTTTAGGCTCTCATGGTTAGTTTACTCCAAAAAGTGATCACCTAACATATAATGTCTCCAGTAATGTAAGTCATGGAAAACTACGGCTAGCTCAAGGTCATGTGTCTCGTAATTTCTCTCACGAGGCCTCAACTGCTGAGATCCGTACATAATGACTCTATCTTAATGCATCAACACTACTCTTAGGCCGATTCCAAATGCATAATATAATATGGTATAACCTACACCTAGCTTTGGAAGAATTAGAATAGGTGTTGAGGCAATCCTCACATTCATCTTCTAAAAGGATTTATCACACACTTCTGACTAAAGGAACTTGACACCCTTCTTTCAAAGGATAGTAAGAGGTGAAGCAAGATGTGAGAAATCCTATATAAAATGCGTGTAATATCCATACATACCCAAAAAACTCTATTTATCAAAAATGTTCTTGGGATGCACCCAGGAAACTACAACACTAACCTTTTTTGGGTCAATAGATACACCTGATTTTGAGATAATATGACCTAAGAAGTGAACTTTGTTGATCCAGAAGTGGCACATAGAAATCTCAGAATAATGTTGATTCTCTCTTAATGTACTCAAAATGATCTCAAGGTGTTTGGCATGGTTTCTATAAGTATGAGAATACACCAAGATGTATTTCACAAGGACCATGAAGAAAGAGTCAAGATAGGGATGAAAAAACTATTCATTAGATCCATGAAAATGGTGGGTGAATTTGTAAGAATGAATAAAATAACAGGGTACTCATACAGACCATACCTGATACAGAAAGATGTATGCAGTATGTATGATGGTTGGACTCGTACCTGATGATAACGTGATCTCAGGTCGATATTAGAGAAGACCCTAGCTCCTTAGAGCTAGTCAAAGAGATCTTCTATTCAAGGTAGTGGATACCATTTATGGACTGTAAGCCATTTCAACTTTCTATAATCCATGCATAGACATAAGGTTCCATCTACCTTATTAGAAAAAATCATGAGTAAAACCCAAGAGGATGTACTGGGTCATATAATACCTTTGGCTTATAAATCTTCTAATTGCCGCTTGAGCTCCTAAAGCTCTATAGGTGGCATCCTTGATGGAGGAATGGACACTAGATCTTATCCTGGAATAAGATAAATTGTTAAATATACCTCTCTCTCTGGAGGTAATCTAGAAAAATCATTAGTAAATACATCCATGAAACAATCCACTACTAGAGGGAAATAATCTTCTCATAAACCCTATTCATCCATGAAGAGATTTACAATCTAAGTGGTCACTCCACCTATCCCATGATGCTATGGTCCCACTCTACTATCCTGGACATCCCACTCACCCTAATGTAGAAAACTGTTGCCTTCTGGTGATGTAAAAGTTACCCTAAGATGATATCAGTCTACAAAAGCATGATACTAAACCAACCAATCCATTCCTCGAAGCCCTTCATCTCGCGAACAAAGAGGTTCCATAATAAAGGGTAACTGCCTACCTCAAGGGGACAATCCCTACACTGAAATATACCCTATTTTCATACCCCTAATGGAATATCTAGGGTCATTACCCCATAATAATACTGTATCTTCAGTCTGAGACTTTCTACGATAGATAGAAAGATAAAAGATTTTGAATCACCTTTATCAAATAAATCAGATACTATGATAGATTCCATAAGATCAGTACCTCGTATTGTATATGGTCCTACATCCTGATCCTTAGGTATTGGATGTAGTGCATAGAATTTACCCAATCCATGACACTATGCAATAGATGAACTACCACGATCAGAACTGTTGTGTTGGCGTTGCAGGTGATCAGGGGTCTGGCTTCCATGACCATGAACTCCCGTACGAATAGTCCTTTCAGTGCTATTCTAACTCCCCACCTGACGCACTGCAAAAGAACTCACTCCTAAGGGTGGATTTGATGTAGATTATTTTTCCACTCAAGGTTGGTGGAAAGGTCCTACAGAAACATTGAATATTTCCCATATGGCTGCAAGCCTGACACTCTTACATGTAACACAACGAGATTTGATGAGATAGATTATTTTTAATTTCATTGATGTCTTGTGTTGTACACTACACCAAAATTATCTTTCACTATATGCAACACCGTATTAGCTTGTAGTATACACAAAACTATTCTTGGATTGTGTTATAAACAATTTCAAGTTTTCTTGATATAATTAATTCCATGTAAGACCGAGTATAAGTGATAAATAATTATTATAACCTATTCATTATAATGGTGGGTATGAATGGTATTAACTTCCTTCTAAAAAAACTATTTAAATGAAAATAAGTGAGTCTATAAAATAATAAAATCACTATTTATGGATTTTATTAGGGAAATATATATGTAATATATTAAATGTAATGTTTAAAATTCATCTTATATGTTTTCTAGAAATTATATAAGAATGAATTCAATTTTACGGATAAAATGAATTTTTTTCTAAAAATGCAGTTTTACTACATTCTGATGTCGAACCCATTTTAAATCTAGTATTTTTCACTTTTATAAGTTATTTTTGACAAAATAAACTTCTTATTTGGAATAAGGACATCAAAATTTACCTTGGTTGAAATTTTGGTATTTTTTTGATGAAATTCATATTTTAATGAATATATGAAAATACTGCATTTTAATTCAAAACTTCCATTTCATATAAATAATTTACATATTTAGATTATCTTTTTAATTGGTTTTAAAGTTCAATTGTATTATTTTTCATAATTTAATACAATGTTCGTCATTGGAAGTAATTTCACATTTAAATTGGATATAAACACATGTTAATATTTTGATAGTTTTTTACTTCTTAAAAACCCATTTTTTGGTTTTGACAATGGGAATTAATTTTAAATTAATTAAAAAAACTTCTATATTTTAAATTTGGGAAAATATATTCCATATTTAGAATCAGAAGTTATAAATTATGTAAATACATACATTTTAATTTTGGACATTATGAACAGTAACTTCAGTAATTATTTTTATTTACCATGGTTAAAGGGTAAATTAGGTAAATAAGGGTAAAACTAATATTATAATAATATAAAACTACCCTAACACATGTCCTAATATTAATGGATGTGTTATGGGTGACAAAGAAAATCCTTATTCCAAACTTTTGGAATTTGGGAGCCACTTGGGTGTGGAAATGACATGTTATAATAATTAATTTAAAGTAAAGGGAAATATAACATAAACATGTATATTTTTACTAAATTTTTTTAATATAGGGTTATATAATTGATCTATTTGACTATAAAAATTAATTATAAATATAAAAATATTCCCTACATCAAGGTATTTTATTTATAATTTTTTGACATCAAATTAATAAATTTATTTACTAAACAATGATGATGCAGTGATAACTTTATTAATGAAAGATTCAAATAAATGATATTATAAATATTAAAATAAATTTAATTTGAAAATTTTGTTTCCATCCATGAATTTTATAATTATAAAATGTTATCTTTGAGTTAATATAGTCTTTTCGAATCAATCAAGTTGTTATAGCTTCAACAAAAATCAATTACTAAATAGTGTGAAAATTGACATAAATGAGTTTTTAAAAAAAATACTATTTTATTAAATGATATAATAGTCATAAAAATATAAGATTTAGAAAAATGACTTATATAATGTTATAAATTTTATTAATAATTCACTTGAGGTTCTCTTGGAATTTTATAGTAACTATATTTACCATATTGTGTAAAAATACAAGAAGACATGGTAAGAGTTATTTTATTTAACAAAGGGTTAAAGCCAAAAGATAAGGTTAAATTTGTGACCTAAAATAATATAAAAACTATTGGTTGGGGGGATTAAAACCCATCCTAATATTATCCTTGAAATATATCACTTTGGGGCTATTATAATTCGAAAATCAATTTATAATAAAATAATATTTCAAGATTTCCTAAAGTCCCCCTCCTACCTCTTATAAAAGGCCACCACATCTACCAACTTACTCACACCTCTAAATCCCTTTGGATCATACAAATTATACTAAAATAATCTCAAAAAATCCTTCCCTTTCTCATAGATACCACACTTTGGGCATAAATCCATTCTAAGGAGACCTTTTGTGCAAATCAAAAGGAGATACTCGAAAAAGTGGTAACTGTTTTATCACATCTTTCAAAATTATTTTCTTCTTATAATTATAATTATTATTTTGTTTTTTCCATAATAAAGTAATAAATCCAGTATCTTATACATTATGATATTTTATTATAATTATGTTACAACCTTATACCTCATTTTAACCATCCTATAAAAAACAATATCACAATGCGTGTGTACGTACGACTTACCGTCTCCACGTCGTGGTGTAATTTGTTATTCAACAATAATTAATTTGTATGAGTGTAATTATGATTATAATGGATGTAAATAATTAATATAACATGATAATTATTATTTATAATTAATATAAAATCCAATTACATACCATTTAACCATTAAATGAATTATATCGTCGCTCGTGCGTACGTATGACCTACCATCTCCACGATGCGTGCAATTAATTCTACAGGATCTTCATTAAAACATGATTATATACATGAATGTAATGAATAAATATGATATATATTATAATAATCTTATTATTTAAATGATATAACTATATCCAAATAAGTGTAACATGAACTTATCTAACAAAACTTGCATATGAACATAAAATAGTTAATATTTGAATAATGAGTGACAATGAAATGTTACTAACAAACATATGATAATATAATCATATATGATATCATAAAAATGATTATGATTCTATAATAAGTAAATAACATTATTTAAATCATTACACAAGAGGTTCAGATACATACAAAGTATATCAAACCTAAGCTAAGGGATAATTTTGCAATCTCATTATTATCTGAGATTGTTTATATGTAATTATTTATTGGGGTATACTTATCATCCACATCCATGTTACTTAAATATTTAATACTATTTATATTTTTTTATAAATTTTAAAGTCAATTATTCCCATTTATTAGTTTTTCTAAATAGTATGAAATGGATATTTTTTTTGTTATTTGATACAAGGTGATTTTTTTACTTTTTCTGCAAAAGTATGAGGATAATGTTTTTTTAACTTAAAAAAATGAATGACTCATTACAATTTCATAAAAAATTATTTCCATTAATATCCCTTTACAATATTTTAAGTTTATTTTCAATTAGATTCATTTATATTAAAATTACATGGCATTTTGAGAAAAGAAAACACTTTTGAGGAATAAAGGATATTTTCTTGAAGAATTAATTTCAAGTATTTTATCAAAATTATTTTCCATCTAGGATGAAATAGGGTTATGTTTCTATCCCTATTATTACTTTTATTTGATTGTGTTTATGATGGAATTATTTTTATGAAATCCATTTATTTTATATAGATTATGATGGAAAGAAGTTTATGAAACCCACTTTATTCCTTGGGTTATGTTGCGATAAATTATTTTTGTTATTATGGAACACATATGTATGGTTTTAATTATATGATGGGTTGGACCTATATCTCCCTCTAATTCATAGGGTAAAGATTTATATCTCATGAGATAGACATGGATGGAATGACTTGTAAATCCAGTTCAGTAATATAGGGTTGGAATGACAGGTAAATCTCATTCAGTAATACATGGCTGAAATAGAAAGTAAACCTGATTTAGTAATGGAATTTGTCCACTATGATGGTCTTGGAAATGAGCCTAAGATAATATGGAAATTATTTTCTATTCTTATGTGTTTTCTAAAATTCCCTGTTTTATGTTGATGTTATTTTATCATGGTTCATGTTCATTTATTATTTATGCATTATGAACTTCCAAGATTTATTTTATAACACACGATTTTGATATTGAAAATTTATGTTCATGTTTTTACATTCTTATATTTGTGTTTTGTTTTATGTTCTTCATGTTCACCCTTACTAAGCATTCTAGATCACCCTTTTTATGTTTTCGTTTCCCCAGGATATAAAAAACGGTTTTAGGTAGGAAAACTAATGGGGAATATATTTATGAGAGATATTGAAGATATTTCACCATGCAATAAGTATGTGTTCCGAGTTTCCAAAGACACTAAACTAATAAGTTATTTGGGAATATAGTTGTGTAATGTATTAAGTATTCTAAAAAATAAATTCAATTTCAATGTATGTCAATCTTGAGTCTTTAGAGTTGGTATCAGAGTGAAGGTATAGTCATCATTTGGAAACTAGGATGTGAAAACTTTAGTGATATCCCTAGAGATATTTATAAGGATATTTCTAGGTATTTCTTAAGGATAAGTCATGTATAGTTTACAATCCTAGGGTGTTTGTGATAATCATGACTTATCTAGGGTTAAACTGAAGATATCATATATTGAAATATTATAAGTAACTCACCATACTTATGTGTTTCTAATCTCTGATATATATATCTTACACTTTGAATTATAGTATTAGTCAATATCCACAACTACATAAAACATAGTTAACCATTTAATATTTTAGATGTAAAAAGTATGGTAATTATTAAGATCTATTTACTATGTGTAAAAATCATGAAAAGAATCATGATGATGGTACGATTATTGGTCATACGGCTGAGTATAAAGATATTGTAAATGACATGTGAAAGGTATGTGATGTTCTTCCAGTATTGTTTACATTAAACATAAGAAGATTTATGTTGAGAAACCTTAAGACATGATTCAAATTTTAGGAAAGATGAAGATGATGGATCTTGATTAATGGTTTAAGAATAAAGTTGGATGATTGAGGTGTATATGTTTCAGAATTCAAAGATTATGTTATATGAATCATGAAATTTATTTGTGTTTTTAGAATAATATTTTTATTAAGGATTGGAAGGGATATGTTGAATAGTTAAAAAGATCCAAAAAGTGATTTAAGGGCAAGGTGAAATACTTTGAGAACACATGGTTAAGGGAATGGTAACCCTTAATATGTCCCTTATGTTAAGATAATGATGTTTGGATGAAGATATATTGGATTTGAATAAGTAAATTGGATGATTCTTGTTTCTTGGGAACTAATTATAGAGTTGTTGACAAGAGGGTTATGCTATCATGTATGAAGTATACAACTTTTTAGGACTTAAGGAATAATCCACTATGTCTTGTAACAAGGAAACATGCATGTTTTCAACAATGATATCTTATAATTCGGGTTATTACCATGAATCCGGAGAATACATGATGAATGTGTTCGCATTTTTGGAATGTGAAAAACCAGAGATACCTTATTATATATGGGGGATAAATGTTAAGGTGATTTTTTGAAACTTTTTTCTATATTTTGGGATTTTTATCTTTTATAAGGATTTTAAGGTTATGAATTTTTTTGAAAGTTTAAGTTAAGCATCAGAAGAATTTTTTTTGAATAAATTATTATCTTACAATATATAGACTTATGAATGTTTGATAACATGTGATAACCTTTTCGTTGAGATATATGGAATGAACTATCATTCAATTTAAGGATCACATTATCTGCTAACACTTCAAGAATGAGAAATTCAACTCCATTTCTTTGAATTAGAGATGAAGTGGAAATTGTTCAAGGAATGAACAATGGAAACATTGTACTAAAATAAAGTAAGTATTTCTTTTCATGTTCTTAAAATTTAGGGAAAATATCTTGAAAACCAAAAATTTTATGTTAAGTATGTTCTTATCCGATGAATTATATGGTCCCTTAAATCATTGAATATTTATAGGATTTTAGTTTTTAACTTCCCCCAAACCTTGTTCTCTATCACTATCCATCAGAAATTCATGGTTTGATTTTTATTCCATATCTATGTTTTCACTTCCCACATATTTTATCCCATGTGGAAACTTAGTGATGAGTTATTTTGGATAACCTTTATGTTTCTAACTTTCCTTTTTTAAAATTATGTTTTAGTATTACTTTTTACGATGTGGGTTTCTATGAAAGAAACTTTCACGTAGTAAAACATTTATAACCCTAATGAAATTCAAGGGAAAAATTAATTTTAAGTGTGGTAGAATTTAACACCCTTAGATTTTATAAGATAGATTCTTTTTAATTTCATTGATGTCTTATGTTTTACACTACACCAAGATTAGCTTGCTCTATACACAACATTAAATTATCTTGAAGTATAAACAACACTATTCTTTTCTTGTGTTGAACATAATTTAAAGTTATTTTGATAGAATTAATTTCACACAAGACTGAGTATAAGTGATAACTAAATATTATAACCTAGTCATTATAATGATGGGTATGAATGGTATTAACTTCCTTAAAAAATAATTTAAATAAAAATAAGTGAGTTTATAAAATAAAAGAATCAATATTATGGATTTTATTAGTGAAATATATATGTAATATATTAAATTTAATGTTCTAAAGTCATCTTATATGTTTTATATACATGATATAAGAACTAGTTCAATTTTACTAATAAAATGAGCGATTTTCTAAAAATGCAGCTTTACAACCTTTTGACGGAGAACCCAATTTAAATCTACTTTTTTACACTTTTATAAGTTTTTTTTGAAAAAAATTAACTTATTATTTTTAATTGGGACATAAAAATTTACTTTGGTTGAAATTTTTGTATTTTTGTGATGAAATTCATATTTTAATGAAAAAAATACTGCATTTTAATTCAAAACTGCCATTTTTTCTAATTTATTTATACAGTTAGATTATATTTTAAATTGGTTTTAAAGTTTAACTGGATTATGTTTTATTATTATTTAATACAATTTTGGTCATTTTAAGTAATTTCACATTTAAATTGTATATAAACACATGTCAATGTTTTTATTGTTTTTATTTCTTAAAAACCCACTTTCTGGTTTTGACAATCAGAATTAATTTTAAATTAATTAATGAAACTTCTGTGTTTTGAATTTGAAAAAATTGATTCCATAATTTTAATCATAAGGTCTAAATTATGTAAATATGTACCTTTTATTATTTTTACATTATGAATATTAATTTCAATAATTATTTTTATTTACGATGGTTAAAGGGTAAATTAGGTAAATAAGGGTAAAATAATAGTATAATAATATAAAACCACCCTAACACATGTATTAATCTTATTGGATGAGTCATTAGAAACCAAAAAAAATACTTAGGTCAAACTTTTGGCATTTGAGAGCCACTTGGGTGTGAAAATGACACGTTATAATAATTAATTTAATGTAAATGGAAATATAACATAAACATATATCTTTTTACTAAATTTTTTTTAAGGTGTGGTTATATAATAGATCTATTTGACTATAAGTATTCATTATAAATCTAAAAATATTTCTTAAATCATCTTATTTTATTTTTAATTTTTATCCATTTAATAAATAAATATATTTATGACACAATGATGATGCAGTGATTACCTTATTAATGGAAGATTTAAATAAATGATATTATAAATATTAAAATAAAGGTAATTTGAAAATTTTGATTCCATAAAATAACTTTTTGATTATGAAATGTTATATTTTAGTTAATTTTGTTTTTTTGAATCAATCAAGTTGTTATAGATTCAAAAAAATCAATTACTAAATAGCGTCAAAATTGACATAAATGAGTTTTTAAAACAAATACTATTTTATTAAATGATATAATAGTAATAAAAATATAATATTCTGAAAACTTAATTAGATAATGTTAAAATTTTTATTAATAATACACTTGAGGTTCTCTTGGCATTTTATAGTAACTATATTTACCATATTGTGTAAACATACAAGAAGACATAGTTAGAGTTAATTTATTTATTTTTTGACAAAGGAAAGATGATATATTAACCACGAAGGTCAGCAGTTACACAGTCATGAAACCTTGATGGAAAGTGATCAAGCCATATATGATTCATGCTGGACGTGCTGAATGAAGCCAGGTGCTAGGATGCTTCATTTCCGTCCCTTTTAATGAAGGAGAAGGACCAGGTCGTGAAGATTTGACTGAGAGACAGGATATTCCTGATAACGGGGCCAAAAATAATGGAGGCCACCATCATTAAGCCTGATATCATTGATGATGGTGAGGCAATCAGATTCAATGTGAATAGCTTCCCATTCGCGATCTTTTGCGAACGTTAGCCCGGTAAGGACAACTACAACAGGCTCTATGAATGGTAAGAGTTAATTTATTTAACTAAGGGTTACAACCAAAATATAAGGTTAAATTTGTGATCTAAAATTTTCTAAAACCAATTAGTTGAGAGAATTTTGACGCATACTCATATTATACTCTAATTATATTACTTTGGATCTATTAGAATTTGAAAATCAATTTATAATAAAATAATATTTCAAGATTTTCCTGAAGTTCCCCTCCTCCATCTTATAAAAGGACACCACATCTACCCACTTACTAACACCTCTCAGGCCCCTTGAATCATCCAAATTATACTCAAAGAATCTCCCAACATCTCTCCCTTCCTCTTATAGACCACACTTTGGGAAGAAATCTATTCTAAGGATACCTTTTGTGCAAATCAAAAGGTGATAGTCAAAAAAGAGGTAGCTGTTTTATCACCTCTTTCAAAATTATTTTCTTCTTATACTTCATATTCATATGTTGTTTCCATAATAAAGTAATAAATCTAGTATCTTCTACATGATGATATTTTAAAATAATGGTACAACCTTATACCACCTTTTATCCATCCTACGAATAACAATATCACCCTGTGTGTATACATATGGCTTACCGTCTCCACGCCGTGGTGTAATTTGTTATTAAAAAATACTTAATTATGAGTATAATGGATATAAATAATGAATATAAAATGATATTTATTATTTATAATTAATATACCATCCAATTAAATACCATTTAACCATTAAATGAATGATATCATCGCTTGTGCGTACGTACGACATACCGTCTACATGATGCGATGAAATTCATTCGACATGATATTCATTAAACCATGATTATATTCATGAATGGAATGAATAAATATGATATATATAATATACTGATATCATTTTTTAAATTATATTACTATAATCTAATAAGTGGAACATGAACTTATTTGATAAAACTTTCATAAGAACATAAAATTGTTAATTTGTGAATAATGAGTGACAATGAAATGTTACTAACAAACAGATGATTATATAATCATATATGATATAATAAAAATGATTATGATTATTGAATATGTCAATAACATTATTTAAATCATTATACAGGAGGTTCAGATACATATAAAGGATATAAAACCTAAGGTAAGGGATAATTTTTCAATCTCATTATTATTCGAGATTGTTTATACATAATTATTTATTGGGGTATATTTATCATCCACATCCATGTTCCCTAAATATGTAATACTATTTCTATTATTATAAAATTTATTAAAGTCAATTTTACCCATTTCCTAATTTTTTATAAATGTTATGAAAGGGATATTTTTTTCTTATTCGACACAGGGTACGTTTTTGAATTTTTTGGCAAAAGTACGAGGAAAATGTTTTATTAACTTAAACAACACGAATGGATTATTATTCTTTAATAATTCATTATTTCCATGAAACTTACTTTATAATATTTCAAGTGTATTTTCAATTAATTTTTTTTTAAAATTTCATGGAATTTTGAGAAAAGAAAACGTTTTTGAAGAAGAAATGATATTTTCCTCGAGAATTAATTTAAAGTATTTTATCAAAATTATTTTCCATCTAAGATGAAATAGGGTTATGTTTCTATCCCTATTATTACTTTGATTTTATTGTGTCTATAATGGAATAGTTTTTATTAAATTTATTTATTTTATATGGATTATGATGGAATGAAGTTTAAGAAACCCAATTTATTAGTTAGGTTATGTTGTGATGAATGATTTTTGTTATTGTGACACACATATGTATAGTTTTAATTATGTGATGGGTGGGACCTTTATGTTCCTCCAATAAATTTGGTAAATATTTATATCTCATGTGATAAACATGGCTGGAATGACATGTAAATCTGGTTCAGTAATACTGGGCTGGAATGGCAGGTAAATCCAGTTCAGTAATACATGGCTGAAACAACAAGTAAACCCGGTTTAGTAATAGACTTTTTCCACTATGATGGTATTATAAATGGGCCTTGGCTAATATGGAAATGATTTTCTATAATTATTTGTTTTCCATAATTCACTATTTTATGTCAATGTTATTTTATCAAGGTTTGTGTTCATTTATTATTTATGCCTTATAAACTGCCAAGATTTATTTCATGACTCACAATTTTTATATTCAAAATTTATGTTTATGTTTTTACATTCTTATGTTTATGTTTTGTTTGATATTATTCATGTTTAACCTTACTGAGAATTTGAGCCCATACTTTTATGTTTTATTTTCCCCAAGATATAGAAAAAGGTTTTATGTATGAAAACTAAAGGGGGAGATATTTATGGGAGATGTTGAAGATCTTTTAAAAAGTTACAAGAATGTGTTATGAGTTTCTAGAGAAACTAAACTAACATGGTTTTTGGAAATCTATTTGTTTAATGTATTAAGTCTTCCAAAAAACAAATGTAATGTCCACATATGTTAATATTGGTTCATTATATTGGTTTTATATCACAATGAGGCTTCAGGTTCCCCCATTGTCCACACTGATGACACACAATAGAGCTATCGAAACAAGCACTCTGGTTGTCACTACCCTGATGAAAAATGTGAAAGGAACACTTCCTGCCACCGGAATAACTACTATCCTGATGCCACATTGTTCTTCTATTCCCAGTACTATTACCATCCCTTAGATTATGCTCAGTGATAAGAGCATAATTTACTAATGCAGAAAAGGTAGGCTAGATAAAGACATTCACCTGCATACAGATGGAATACTGGATCCCATCCTTGAAATGTCTAGCAGATGAAAGCTCATCATAGGATAGAAGAAGTGAAAAGTGTTGCAACTCTATGAAACACACTGAATAATCTATGACTTACATAGAACCCTGCTCAAGATGCATGAAATCTCTGACTCTATCAGCTTTCAATGTTTGAGGAATGAAATGATCATAGAAGGAAGTATGAAAATCAACCTATAAAATTCCCTGATGATGACTATCCAGGGTAATAACATCCAACTAGTGATTGGAAAAATCATGAAGCATGTATGTGGAAAGATTGACCCTCTACTTTGGAGGTGTTTTCAGATGCTCTAAGATAAATAGGGTTTCTTCTATCCAAGACTCAACTGTGGATCACTATCCCCTAAAAAGCTAGGAGGATCCTGCTGCTGGAACACATGAGTCAGATCATCCATTGTAGGTTCAAGCCATGGAGCACCATGCATGGACTACATCAGAAGTAAGAAACTATCATGAACTTGGGCATCCGTGCTTAGATAAAGTACAATAGTTAGTGCCTCAAATTTCACTCCCATAGGTAAGACTGGTGGCTTAGGGCCCCCCACACCTAGAGAATGGTTGTCACCACCTTCCTGGTGCACAATATGAGGATTTCAGGGATGCATTGGTCTACAATTCCAAACACACACATTTGACCAATCTTAAGCAGAAAGATAAAGTCACTAGTGGAAGCTGAATGTAAGAAAACTCACTACCAAATGAATACTACCCCAACTACCCGCTTATGCATCCAGGTATCAGTAAGTGATCAAGTATAAGTTTCATTTTGTTTTATATTTAATTACCAAGTTCACTCCTTTACCTTTCATAAGCATGGAAAGGCTGGATAATTATGTACAACCAATTAGTTTTATATGTCATGATTCAATTTATAATGAACATCCATTACCATGGAATTAGTTCCCAAAAAACTCATCAATGAAAACAACAACCATTTATTTATAGCATAATGGATTGAATCGGTAAATTACTCATCCTAAACCATGAGGGCCCATACACCTCATGAATTTGGATAGGAAATCACTCAATCACAACAAAATGTAATACATGTAAAATCTAACTATAACATCATCACTCAACAATCACATGCATATAAAGTAATGAAAATAGTGAAATTCACCTATATGGCATGACAATATGCATGACATGCGAATTCTAGGTGCCTATAATGATGCATGTAACAACACTCCTTACCCTCATATCATCGGGCCAAGGATTAAAGAGAATCCTCAAATAGAGTAATAATGAACAACAACACATGACATGTGTGTCACCCAATAGTGAAACAATGTCAACTGCAATAGGAAAAATAGAACAAAAATTATAATTTAGAAAACTTGGTTTTTATCCCGAACATGGGTTTGGTATGCCTAAGTATGACTTATGACCAGGTTACCAGCATTCCTAATCTCCAATCTATTTTCTCAAAATAGTAAATAAATAAAGGAACCACCTATGATACCACTTTGTGATGTCCTAGACCCGGATGCCACTTAATAGGTGCCCCGATCCCGGTGGGCCACATGGCCTCAAGCGTATCTCCCCAAACACCAGAGGCTGCCGACTAGTAGCGAGGGCCTAGGGTGTGTTTGTGGAGAGACTATTCCATCATTACTAAAGTGTATAAGAACAGATAAATATAAACATAGGTAAATAGTGGAAGCAATACAAGTAAATAGAAGGCACATTGAAAAAATAGAGACAACAGAAACAATAACTGATATAATTGGAATAACATACACTAACTGATGATGATATGCCATGTATCTAGAAAATTGGAAAACATGGATATGAGACAATAAGAATATCATGTTCTAGAAAAGAATAAATGAAATCAAAATACTATACCAAGCATCCCAAGCTCCAACTTGGTCATCTGCTATCAAGATCCATCCTAAACAACAAGCAATCAAGTGTTTGAAGCCATACGCTTCCCTTTATCAAAACCTACAACCATGTAATCTAATCAAGGTATAGAAAAACACCCAAATAAGGTGTGAGATAAATCTCAGTGGGCCACCACCAATGGTGTCTATAACATTCGACCTGTCTAAAGGAAATGCAATAGTGTGCAAGCATGTATATATAAAGTAAAGTAATATAGTGTAACTAAATACCCAAGTACCTTCTTTAACCCTCATATGGCGTCTAAACATAACCATTCCATTAATTTATTATTAATAATTTATAAATAAGTCACATGTTAACAATAGTTAAGGTTCAAAGTTATAAAAAGGTAACCTAGAATGACATTTAATAATGAAGTTCCAAGGTAATAACCAAGGCAACATAGACCTTAAGGGTCACCAAATCAGTAATAACTATAGCCTAACTAAGGGTAAGAGAGTAATCTAAGGATAATATTCCATGGAATCCCCCAATATGATGCCTATTGAATCCAATGCGACCGTCTAAGGTAAAACGAGGCTAAATAGTGACTGGGCCCAATGGGCTTTAACCATAACACCTAATTGTCAATACTGGATCCACAGAGTATATCTAAGTAATCCTTTAATACAATGTGAGGGATCCTATAGTGTCATAAAAGGAATACAATAATAGAAAAGGATCATGATCTAGGTGGTTCTCAACCTAAGAAATTCATATCCTTGAATCAGAATGGGGCCCCCGAGTTCTCATGGCATTCCCTGATAATAATCCGAGGCAAGCTCGAGTTAGGAAAATTCTGTTTAATTATGAATTCATGTAATATTTCATTTGGGTCAATCCTTTCCTTTCATTAGTGAAATATGGTCAAGTAGCATGCAACATTTTAATGAAGTCATAGTTAATCTATATGTCCATTTAGTTCAAGGCTTGACTTTGATTAGTGTGACAAGTCCAAGTAGCATGAAAACATTATTAATTCCATTTAAGGAATATTAAATAATTATGGTTCATTATAATACCTTTCATTAATGTGGTAAGGGGTTCTAAGAACATGAAACCTATTAATAATTTACATATAATCCGGTAAAGTCATATACTTAGTATACTTTCCAATTTACCTTTCACATTTAATTATCAATTTGAAGAACTTACCTTAGGTGGGTCAAGTGGAAGTTACATGGTACTTTCCATTAACCATTACATGATAAAACCAAAATTTATAATAAGGAGGCATACCATTAGTGTGTTAAATCTCTAGCACATCCGATCAACAGCTCAAATGTGTCAAAACTCTAAAAACTCAACTATGGAATATCATCCTACATGGTATGTTGGGAGTTGTGGGTGTGACCACCAATAACTAATCACATATATGGAAAGAGAATAATCATAAAATTATATTGATTATAAGCATGACATATCAGTCCAATAAATGAAACCTATTGAAATCAGTGGTCCAATATGACAATTCCAAAATAAAAAAACTTGAGGGATGAGTTATAGACAAAGAAAGGCTAAAAAGGGACTTGAGTAATTACAGTTGCTTGTCTAATATGATAAACACAAGCATAATCAGGTCCCAGAAGAAGTAGATATTTAAATCCCAAGATTATGCCTTCAAAGAGATCCAAAATGAGATAAAAATATGTTAATTACACATAAACTCATATTAGGAGGATGGATGAGACTTAATTAGATCATTAAGGGAAAATAGAAAAATTACCCAATATTTAGCCTATGAACGGTTTGAAAAATCTTGCACAAACCATGCACAGATACCTGGGGAAGAGGAGACCTCACATGATTAGGTCACATGGTTAGATAAACCGTGCACCGACTATGCTATAAGGATCTGTCAAAAAACATGCCACATGCACGGTTTTCTCTAACTATGTGGCCTTCCAACACGGTTTACTATAAACCATGTGCCAGACCTGTTTTCCCAAAAACATGGGTTCTAGGATTCAAAAAATCCCTAGACACTATCAATACCTTCACTAACTCATTAATAATCCAAAATAGGTCCAAAATAAACAATTATACTAAATTTAAAGGTTCCATACTAAGTGAAAAACTGGATTCTTACAATATAAGCCTATCTTGGAGAATGTACCAATATCACTTGGTGATCCCCATATAGAATGGAGATATGAGCTCAACCTTGGACTTTGGAATATTCCATCTGTCATTTTGGATAGGAATGTTCCCTTTTCCTGAGGTATGTACTACTATAACATAGTGAGCCCCGGTTGGAATGGAAATATGCACCTGGTCTGACACCTCATCCTCTACCAGAATTTTCCAATAATCCTCATATTTAAGATAAATAATGTATTCTTGCTCTAGAGTAACCACATTTTCATACTAATAAACATGTTGTTCTTCATCCCTATATGTACATGGTCCGATGCCTCATCCTTTACCCGATTTGTTCGATAATCCTCTTGTTCCAGAGAAAGAATGCACACTTTCTCTGGAGTAACCACGTTTTCATACTGATAAAAGTGTTTTTCTTCCCTGGATATAGGGATAGAAATATGTTCCTATCTCTGTATCTATACTAGTGTTGGAATATGCTGGTAGAGTTCTTCACCTCTTGATAAGATGTAATGACACTTTAGAAAACTTTGTGCAAGAAATAAGCCTCGCATTTTCTATCTCCACTATGTACCAACAGATATATTCGATTGAGGTGGGGAGATGATCCCACTTTTTCCTCATTTTGAAACCAAAATATGCCAATGGGATTTATGAATGGGGGTAGGAATATGTGACTCTATCATGCTCGCTGAAGGAATATTCCTACAACCTTCTTCTGAGTAAGAAGGGATATATGCCTACTCACTGGTTATCATAAGAATATTTCAACATAGATCATAAGTGGGAGTGGGGGTATGATCCCAACCATGATTATCCAAAGCCTTCCACACCAGATATGTCTTTCTTATTTCCCATGCATGGGGTCAGAGGTTCCAGTGTGTCCGGTGGTACCCTCAACAGGTGACTGAAGGGTACTGGCAGGATGACATTGGTGACGGTGATTGACAAGATCCCTCCTCGGGAGATTTTGAACCAGAAGGGAGTTATAGTTGACCCCCCCCCTAATACACCTTTATTAGATACTAATTGTGGTTAGTGCCATGCTCTAGGGATAAACTTCCAAATCAGTTGGCTATCGCAACAAGTTCCACTGGATTTATTGAAGATTTATTAGGATAGTTTGGAGCCGTTAGTTTTATCTTTTAGAGACCCTCATGGGAATTCTCAAGAGTCATGAGCATACCATGTATATTTTATTTCTATACCATTTTATTTTCCACCTAATAGTGAAGGTTTCTGTCATGTGATGTTATTTTGAGACCCACATGGGATTCATCCATAACTGATTTTCTAGAATGGTCACTCGATGAATACATTATATTGGGTATGGTGTTGTTTGTGAGATCAATATCTATAGTCATGATGAAAATAAGGAACAAGGTCACCAATCAGTGCATCATTGTAGGCATGATACATGCTCAATCAGATATGCATGGGTAACACAATTGTACTTTATTATTCCTGGCCCATCCATTCTAATCGTGTGGACTTGTGAAAGAGGGGATGGACTTATTTCATGAGAACCCTGGCTATAGAGGATGTACTGTAATATCCACATCAAGTTTCCCATTATTTTTTTCATAGGATATGAAAAAAAAGTGATCTGACACATTGCCAACTGTCCATTTATTTATTTTATATATTAATGTTGGGCTCACAATTTTTGTTTCATCGAAAAGAGGATAAAGACCACCCACATGAGAAGAAAAAAATTTCCTAATGAGAGTTGGGTGCTCTATCCATTTATGTTATTAATTAGATGATATATTTAAATTATTTCATGTTGGGTTTCCCACCTTTTCTTCATCAGAAAGGTGTGGATGGCTTGACCTGATGGTTTTATTGTTGGGGGTTTAATGTCATGTACAATCATTTATGTTGGGTTTAATTTCTTGTTCATATTTTATAAAAACTCTCAATAGTTCTCACATCCATGATTGGGTACAATCCTACTTCCCGAAGTAAGGTGATAAATTGGGGTTTCAGACATAATGGAACTTAGGAACTCACATTAGTCAAGATGATGGAAGGTCGAGCTCATCCCACCCTTTTAGGGGTAATTTTTTCATAGTTTGGGAATTTATTATAGATTTATGATATGTTCAAGAATCTATTCCTAATACCGATATAAGACTGGTTACCTTAATAGAATGATCATATGTTAAATCCTTTTATATGTAGTTGGGGGATATTTTTGGTGAATCTAACTGTTTATATCTGAGGTTCTTCATCCATTTCCCATTGGTGGGTAGGTTATTATATGTTGAAATTGTATAACCATGCACTTCAATGTTTTTTGTCATCTAGGGAGGTGGTTAATATTTTGAGGATGGGATTGAGCCATTATGAAGTGTTCTATATATCCTGTTTTATAACATGAATCAAAACCCATGTAGTTGTTTAAACTCATATAGTTTAACATCATATGGAAATGATATATATAGGAGGCACTTAGGCATCATATATTTGTGACTGAACCTCGAGGAGGAATCCTACATACCTAGTTATAGTAGGAACCAAATTTCTTATAGTTCAGCTTGAATGGGGATTACACACTATCATTTCCTTGATATATGGACAAATCATATTTTTCTATTGATCATGGATTATGCATTAAGGTTTCCAGGACTGGTGGAGATTCATGATGCAAATGATGTGATCATTGTAACAACCCAAGACAACATGAGTCGTTTTTGATGTATGAAACAAGGGATATAAATTAATCAATATCATTTCTTATGGATGCAGTAAATACATACTAGGATAACCCTTTGTATGTTTATTATAGAGATTGAGACTTTGGAGTTCATCCTACATATCCTAATTATGGCAGGAATATGTGTCATCACAGTTTAGTTAAATTCTCAATCTACTGGTGGATAAGGAAGGATGATTAGCCCGTGGGAGAGATTTTGTACATATGGTTGAAGTGTTGGAGACATGGTGGGACTTACACAGAGGTGGATTCCCATTTTAGATCAAGAATTTGGGAAGGAATCCTATGTATCTTAGTTATTCCAGGAATAAAAGTTGTTGTAGTTCTATTTGATTAGAGCTTACACATTGAGGCTTCCCTATATATTTGAGGTTCACAAAGCGAGTGGTATGATAAATCCAAATCATTAATACCATGTGATCTATGCTCAATGTGAGAAACATGAGATAATAAGGTTCCAATATCACTACTTACGAATGCATGAATTATGTGTTGGGAAATCCTTTTGGATGTTTAATATGGAGCTCGAACCTTTTGTAGGAATCCTAGGTATCTTAGTTATTAAAAGAATCAAATTCATCATTGTTCAGTTTGATCAAGGATTACACAATGAAGTTTTCTTGATATTGAGGTAGTCATATGATGTCTTTGATCGAGGACTACACACTAATTTTACTTTTATATGGAGGCTGGACAAAGTTATCATGTCTCGGGACTCCTACTTGGCATGGACTGATTTTCTTCTCGACCTACTTGATTGTATTTATAACATTCTGTGATTGTATTATTGACATGTTGAAGGATGTTTGGATATGTCTGGTTGTATCACATACAAGTCCAAACACAATCACATTCTCTAGTTTACCTTTCTAAGGGATGTCACATAATATAAAGGTAATGACTAAAGACTATCACATGATCAAGGATGACTTGCTAGGAGGACATCTTAAGAATTATATGAATTTTCTGAGAGTCGATCGTATGATCTCATATGATATGCCTCGAGTTCATCACATGATGTTAGTTGACATGCCTGGAGGGTCTCGTATGACCTGGCTGACACATATGAAGAATATCATATAATCCAGACTAACATGTCTGAAGGAATATGCATGATCTATGATAAATTTTCTAGAGGACATCTCATGATCTATGTTGGCATGCCCTGGTGCCATAACCAGTCCTAGCTGACAAGCTTGATGGGTGCCACGAGATATGGAAGGATAATCCCAGAGGGATTCAAGAGACCAAGGATACACACATTGGGGTTATCACATATATTGGGAAACATGTCTAGAGGACATCACAAGACATGGATGGTGAGCCTATAGGTCTTCAAAAGAATTAGGAGGCATGGCTGGAGGCCTTCATTTTACTTTCTTGGAGTGTTTAAAAGACATTGCTTTATCCAAAATGGTATGTAGAGGGGATGCCTCATGACTTGGGGGACATGTCCTAATGTTGTTTCATGATATATATTAGTCATGAGAATCACATGAGAATCAGAATATATGTTCTTTATATAAGTCTCACATATTTTATCCTTTAGTATATTTTTTATTTCACATGTGCCTTAGATTTGTTCAGTGTTAGTTTTTTATGTCTTATGTGATTTATTAGATACGTGTGATGTCCTTAGAATAACTCTATTGACAAGACATAATTCCATTTCATGATCCATGAGTGATCAAGAGAAATGACTATGCTTGTATCATGATTCAGTAGGTCGTTCCCTAGATTTTTACATGGTGGTAGACCGTGAGATCGCATGACTGGACACTCTGAGAAGTCTACTCTGATGCCTGGATGCCCCATTACATGGATCAAAATATGAATTTTTCTTTTGTGTTGAGTGGGGGGGGGGGGATTTCTAGGCCTCTCCACTTGAGTTATATGCCACCTTGTGTGGCATGTATCTCATAGATTCATGCTAGAATCAGTGGGGGGATTTGATGTTACACACTTCACATGATCTCACTGTGGGTGTCACATGATTTTTAGTGACCACAAGACCATCCCATAATAGCTCATTATATTGAAATTTGGCCAATAAAATGGGTATTTTCTAATCATGTGGACATGAAAAGAGAATTTTACATTGCCTTTACAACATGTTTAGAGACCTTCGTGATACCAGGATGCATGTTGAAAGGCTCTCACATGATCTTGGATGAATTTTACGGGATATTACATGAGACAAAGGTGGATTTATATGGGGCCTTTGAAAGATCAATACAGATTGGAAAGGTCCCCTCACATGATCAATTTTGATCTCCCAGGGTGTAAATCCCTATTCACATGAAATCAGCGCATCTTTCCACTCAGTAAGATTCTGTCAATTCCCTTTTTATTTTATCGTTTCCTTTACAAGTTCTGGGGATCTCACGAGTTTGTACAAGAATTTTTGAAGAAAATCACTCTCCATATTAGTGATGCATCAAATGACTAAAAAAGGTTCCTATGGTGATGGAAAGTCATTATCATGGAAATCCCTTCTGTTTGTATTTAGATCTGGAGGGGGAGTACAAGACCGCCAGGACATGTCTAAAACCCTTCACGTGATGAGGGTGAAATGCCAACGGGCTCTTGAGTGAAAAGGTAGGCATGTCGCTTGTGCTTCCATGGTGTCTTGTGAATTTCATTGGAACATCATGTAAATATTTATGATTGCAAGTGACTCCCATATTTTTCATATTTTGTCCTTATTTTACAAGTATTTTTGGATGGTTGTCAGGCGTGCATTGCCTGACAAGTCGTGTGACTCGGGGGTTCTTATTTGGCAGCCACTGCAAAATTAGTGAGTGTCTTGGATGCTTTATTAAGAATAATGAGTGATTATAAAAGGGTTTGTTTATAATCTTCCAATAGGTTATGCATTGTGCATGACCATTCTCATGACCTTTCTAATGTCATGCGATCACATGTCCTTCAGAGATTTATGTGATCCTCATGTCTTGGCCACCTTATCTTTCTTTTATTTGTGGTGGAAATAATACCCATAACTTAGGTATTTCATCCCTTATGGATTTTAATATTCTAATTTAGATGGAATACACAAAAGGTTTTCTGTTATAGATGAATATAAATACCATAAAAATATATTTAAAAACATTTGTGAGGAAAATATCTTTTAAAAATAAAAGTTCACAAAACATTTTTAATATAATTTTCTTTGAAAATAATTTTTTAAACATATAAATGAATCTTTAAAACATATATTGTTCACTGTGGAATGAAATTATATACTTATTGAGAATTTTAAAACAAATATTTGGTTCCGATTTTCAATAAATTCCAAACAGACATTGTTTTGTAAACAACATGAATATTCATTTAAATTTTTCTTCTAAAAAATAAAAATTGGTAAAATATATTTAGTAAATAATTTGGTATTGGGTAATAAAATTTTTGAAAACATTTTTAGAATTCATGGTTTCGGTAGAAAATGGATTTTCGACCGAAGATGGAAATTAAGTCAAATTTTCTTACATTTTTTTCTCATTTATTTTAAATACCAAATAGTGATAAATTTGTACTATTAATTGAAAATATCATTAATAGACATTATATAATAAGATTAAATGGGTTTATTAGGAAATGGTCAAATAATTTCCTTCAACTAAAATTTGAGAATAAATAATCTCTATTAGAATGATATTGTGAAACAACCCCTTAGATTGATCATAACGGTGAACTGAGAATTAATCAATGAATCAATTATGTATATCAACTATAAATAGACATAAAAAAACATTAAATAAATAATAATATAATAAAAATTCATTACACACATAATATTATAATATCAAATATGGTAAAGAATTAGTATAACCCGATGAAAAAAAAATTATTTATGAAATTTTTGACCACTTGGAAACTTTAAAGTCAAATCCCCTTGGATAAAATAATTAAAATTAAAACTTTTAATACCATTAATTATTAAGGAATAATAATATTACATTTCATTGGGGTAGTATTTAAACCATATAAAAGAAATTAGGTGCATAACAATAAAATTTTCCTCAATGATGGGAATTTGAGACGATGTCCCTTAGTAATGGGTAATATTCAAGACAAATCTAGTAAGATAAAATAATTAAAATTAAAACATAAAATACCATGAATTATGAATTATGAATTACATTACATTTTAAATGTGAAGTTTATACACCATATAAAATTAATTGGACCATAACATACAAATGAGCCTTAATGAAAGGAAATTGAGACATAAAGCCCTTACCTTACACTTCTTTTAGGTTGAACGTGATTTAAATTCATGTATAGTGTTTTAAAACAAGATATTAAATTTTAATATAACCATATTAATATTTATAATGTCATATATTATACCCTTATGGAATATAATCACTCGTTCATTAATAATCATTCATTATCTTTATTCTCTCATGTGTTAATTGCGTTGTTTTATCATTCAGGATTTGTCATGAAAGTTATGGTTCTTGTGAATATTATATAGACCCATAATCTCCATAATAATATTAATGACATAATTATAATATTCAAACATCAATTATACTTTTAATAACAATAATTAAATATTATTTTTGAGAAATTAATTACGTTATAACCATGGAGACGGTAGACCGTACGTACACATGAGTAAAAAGTTTCATTTTTCAATGATCATTATGGAAATGAGGTAAGTAAAATTTTTCTTTAAATAATTATAATAATATTGTAAATAAATTATTAAATATTTAAATATAATTAAATATTTTATCTATGTTGTGATGAAAATAGCATCACCACGCTTCATGAAGGCCGTAGTCCATACTTACCTGAACGACGTTATAATCATTAAGTGAGTGAAACAGTAATAAATAAAATAATATATTATCTTTAAATAATTATAAATATGTTATTAATATCATAATTATTTTATTTATATCACATATATTCATTAACTTCATCCCTATTACATTCCATGTAAAGTTTTAGTGAGAGATGAATCACATCATTTCGTGAGGCGATACTTTGTCGTACACACAAGGAGCCTTATTATATACTCTATAGAATGGAAAGTAAAAAGGTATAGATAGTTTAATTAATCTAGTGGTATAATTATTTTATAAATATAATATATATACTCTATATACATCATCATAAAAAACCGTTAATGTTGGTAATGGAAAAATTAATGACATCAATTTTTGAGGTGGTAGTCTGCTGTACACATGAATGGTGATTTTGTAACCCATTTGATGGAAGTGGAGTTTTTTGTAGATAATTTCATTAAAATAACATTATATAAGTATATTTAAGAAAATTTTGGAATTATTTCATCACGTTTTAATAATAATTGATTGTGGTGGAGGAATAAATAAAATAAAGGTGCTTATTGAAGAACCTTACCTCTTCTTTGGGTATCCTCCTTAGGTTTGCACAAAATTCTCACTAGGTTGGATTTATACCCAAAATAATACTTATATGATAAGATTATGGAAGTTTTGAAGTGATTTTGGAAGGTATTGGTTGAACCAAAAGGGTTTTAATCTGTGAAAAATAAAGGAGAGGGGGTGGCCTTTTATAAGTGTGGTGAGTGTCACATATGTAATTTTTTTAAAAGAATAAATTCCACCCATGTTTTTTTCATATCACAAGGATTATATAATTTATAATTATAATTAATAGAATTTATAAGGTTTAAATATTTCTAGGAAGTATATTTTAGACAATTTTTTAGGTCATTTTAAATCTTATATTTCTAGTTTAACCCACGATAAATCTATTTTTACCTTAACCGTAATATTTGATTTTTACTATTTTCACATTTCATTTTGGTCACAAATTAAGTTGAAATTTATAAATAATAAATTATTATTATTTAAAAATTTTAACCCATTTTTTCACATTTAATTTGTAACACCCCAAGTAAATAAAGAGTATGAAATATTCACATTTATCCGTATTTGTGAATAAAATATTAATACAACTTTAAAGGGGATGCTATGCTCGATGGCGTACCCAACACGCAACAATGAGTTTCTTGGGAATCTTACGTTACACTCTAATAATAAAATAATATTATTTTAAATGGTAGTTAATGCCTAGTTGTTGTGATGGAAGGAATGAATAGAACTAACTAAAAAAAATGATTATATATGTTTGTCAAATATTTTTAATTTTTACAATAAATGTTAGAGGATTAAAAATGCGAATGAATCCAATTTTAAGCGTAAACATTCTAATATTCTTTAAAAGGTCGATTAACCTCCTTTTGATGGCGAAACTCTTTTAAATCCACTTTGTGACAATTTTATGTGTTATATTTGACAAAATAAAATTCTTCTTTAGAATCAGGACATCAAAATTTACTTTGTGTAAATTTTTGGTATTTTTCCGAAAAAGTTCAATTTTTAATGAATAATAAAAAATGTTGTATGTTAATTCAAAAACTCTTTTTAATATAATTTATTTATATGATTAGATTATATTTTGAATTGGTTTTAAAGTGAAATTAGAATATATTTTTACCATTTAATCCAATAGTGGTTGTTGTAATTAATTTCACTTTGAAATCAGACTTAAACTAGTGTCAATCTTTTGATACATTTTGTTTCATAAAAACACGCTATTTGTTTTGACAGCGGGAATTAATTATTAAATTAATTAATGCAACTTATATGTTTTTAATTTTGTAAAATAGAAATAATTTTTGAATTCGGAATATCAAATATAGCTTAGGGTGAACTTTTGGTAATTTTCTGAAAAACATCAATTTTTGATGAATAGTGAAACCACTAAGTGGTACTAATAAAAACTGACATTTCCGTTTAAATGAAATTTTGCCATCTTTGTGTTTTGAATTTCAAAAATCCGACATACATGGTTGTCATTAAGAATTAAAATGTGGTTCAATGGGATTAAAATATTTTTTTGGTGAATAGTAACTTATTAAGTTTTTAATCGCGATTAGAGGTAATTAGTGTAGTTTAAGGTAAGAATAATGTTTTAATAAAATGAAATGACCTAGAAACATGTTGTACCCTCATTGGATGTGTCATGGCCGACCAAGAAAATCCATGGGTCAACTTGGGGACCCCATGGAGCCACTTTGGTTGGAAAATGACATAAATACCTTTTTATTTATTGTTAAAGTAAAAATGAGACAAACATGAATTGTTTTACTAAAACAATTTTTACATGGGGTTATACAAGTCATATTTTTGACTATAAATAATAAATGGAAATATAAAAAGATTTCCTACATCATAGTATTTTTTTATAACTTTTAGACATTAAATAAATTAAATTATTTATGACATCATGATGATGCAGCGATGACCTCATTATTTAACGATTTAAATAAAATGGAAAGATAATGTAAAATATAAGAACTAAACATGTAAAAAACCTATTGGATGGGTGGATTTATAACCCTTATCACCTTATCCTCGAAACACATCAATTTGGGACCATTAAAATCTGAAACTCATTCTAAAATAAAGTAACATTTCTTTACTTTCCAAAAGTGCCCCTCCTCTCCTCTTATAAAAGGCCCACCACCTCTACCTCCTTACCCACACATCCAAAGCCTTTGGATCGTCCAAACCCTGCCCATTTTTTCTCTCCAAATCCCTCTCTAACTTCTTGAAGCCTCACTTTGGACAGAAGTATTCCCAAGGAAGCCTTTTAGCTCAAACCAAAGGGAGTTACCCGATTTTAAGGTAATGTCTTCACTTGAGTCCTTTTGTTTTATTTTGCTTATCCAACACCCTAAAATCTTTTTATTCATTTCTTTTGTAACAACTCCAGTGTCTTAAATATACTAGGATGTTGTTATAATAAGGATTCGAGCTACACTTACACACACTTTCGTCTAATGGTTAAAGAACATACTGTTTCTGTGGTTGGCGATTTTCTGCATCACGAAACGATGATTGTTCAACATTCTTCTATCACCTTCAAAGGTGGCCATTAAGATGACACTATATTTATATATGATATATAATATGTTTATGTTTTACTTAAGATTCTGTATTTTTCATTTATGTCATACCTTTATGGTTTCCATTATGGGTAAACGCGATATCTTCATTTAAGAAAGTGCGGACTACCGCCCCCTCAAAGTGATTTGATTCGTTAATACCATATGTGGTACGTATATTGGATATATTTAATGATATTATATATGATACCATACTGGAATTAAAATACTATTATGTATCATTATGTTTTAATTCCATTAAATATGAAATAGAAATGAAAGTAGCGTTCATGCATACGTACGGCTTACCGTCTCCATGAACGGTACATTTCATTTGTTATCTCAAAATGTTATGTACTATTATAAGTAAATATATATAATGGATATATATGTAATATATTACATCTAAATTATGGATATCATTCTGGAATTATAACATATATATATATATATATATCTCATTTTGTTTTAATTCCATTAATATGACAAAGAAAAAATGAAAGTAGCGTTCATGCGTACGTACGACCTACCGTCTCCATGAACGGTGCTTTTCGTTTTTTATCTCCAAATGATATGGAGTAGTATAAAATGAATATGTACTGGATATATATGATATTTTAATCATTAATACTATTCTGGAAATTATTTACTTATAACTACATGGGCAATCATTTTTTCAAACAAGTTCATTTTTGACTCATGTACCAAACATCGACAAAAACGTCTGATATGAACTAACATTATTAAAAAATTATTATAACATTATAATATGTGATATGAACTGAATAATAATTTTTAAAGTATGTACTTAGTCAATTATAAATTGACCAAAGTTTATAATTCAGGAATATAAAGAAACGAACAAGACAAGTCGGACTTGAGGTAAGGGATCCGACTCCTCTCTTTCTTTTAAAGTACACTCTTTTATGTCATTCCTGTTAAAGCTCATCTTTCTTGTTATTGGGATATTATTTTATATTACCCTTACTGTAATTTTTATGTTCATATGATGAGAGACCCTATTCTCTCTCATCAATCCATTTTGGAAGTTTTGAGTGGCGCCGTTAGGCTGCCGAATTTTCGTAAGAGATCCAACCTCTTTTTTTATGTACTCTCATTTATGTCACTTCTTTTAAGCTCCTCTTTGTTATGTTGGGGGATGTTATTTTATATTCCTCTCTCTATAAACTTTATTTTGATATGATAAGAGACCCTATTTCCTCTCATCAATCCATTTTGGATGTTTTAAGTGGCGCCGTTAGGCTGCCGAGCCTTCGTAAGAGATTTTTCATCTCACTTTTATTCCCATGAGATTTATGATACATTTTCCACAATTTCCTTTGACTGGTGTATGTACTTCCCATTATTTTACTCATTGTGTAATATACTTTCATTTATGAGTATTTACATCAATGTTGTATTGTCCTTCTTTCACGGGGCGTATGTCTCGAAAGATACCCATGTCGGTAAGGGAACCTTTCACCCTCCTCTTTTTAAAAGACTTCTTTTGTTATGTCTTTTAATTCACATACTATTATGTTGGGATATGTTCTTCTATATCCTTATTGATTTAAATTTTATGTCCATGTGATGAGATACCCTTTTTATCTCTCATCAACTCATTTTCTGAATTTTGTAGTGACGCCGTTAGGCTGTCAATTTTTTGCAAGGGAACTTCTTAACCCAAATTTGATTCTTTGGGATAAACATGTACTCCTTGAATATGTCGTTCTATGAATATGTGTGAATAACCTCCGATTGTTTTACACTTAATATCCACTTATATTTGGTGTATTCGTTTGTCACACATAATTATGTAATGGATTTGTCCTTAAACCAAGGATACCGTCTTTGTAAGGGACTTCGTCTCAATCTCCTTTCATTGAGGCATATTTTGTTTTATACACAACTTTCTTTTATACGGTGTATAAACCCCTTTGACTTTTACGTTTATCCAAAATGAATCTTTGTTATACGAAGCATTTTACAAAACGACAAAAGGGAATGTTTTTGTCATACGTATGCGGCGACAATGACTTCTCCGCCGCCGTGACCATTATTTGAGTTTCGGCTTCCTGTACAAGCCATACCTTCTTTTTAAAAGAAAAAAAAATAAATACCATGTTTTACTTTTCTTTTATTTTGGTATTGAAAATGGTTTTCATAAGTTTTTTTATATCAATGTGTTTTATTGATATATTGTGATTGAAATGTGGAAATGTTATGTTTCCTTTATGCATGTTTTATGTGATACGATTATGTTATGGTTCTTGGTCATTGTTATGAAGACGGGTGGTTCCGTAATAAACTAAGGGCGGGTGAGCCCGATATAGCTCTCCAATGCATTGGGTAACATGAAGGAGTGAAACGTTAAGGTTTCTCCGAAGAGATTTAGGGAATATACTGTGGTGGGTATTCCAAACGTAACCAAGAGGGTTACTCCCTACGTAAGAATGTTATGAATGCCTCAAGTTACCTT
The DNA here is from genome assembly GCA_963277665.1 of Viscum album. Taxonomy (NCBI): domain Eukaryota; kingdom Viridiplantae; phylum Streptophyta; class Magnoliopsida; order Santalales; family Viscaceae; genus Viscum; species Viscum album. The sequence continues at coordinate 1,754,957,911 of OY728120.1, read as the reverse complement.
TTATGTCTTATGATTTCCATGATTTATTTATGATTTGATGAGGTATGTTAAAGTGCCTATGTTTTATGGGTAAAGTATGACTTCATTCTTATGTACATATGAACTCATGTTTCCTTTCCATATTTTTATAACCCTTACTGAGCTTTTTATGCTCATCCCAAGTTTTTTGAAATGTTTTTCACAGGTCAAGGGAAAGGTAAATGATATGATGATAGTGTTAAGGAAGTGTCAAGAAAGAATCCATGTTTTATTTTAAATATGTTTCCATTGATGGAAAAAAATGAATACTATCTTTTATGTAACCACTTTGTTTGAATGTGGAATGTAATGTAAGTTTTATGATCTAATTCTCTAAAAATCTAAACCTGAAAAGATCCTCAATGTGTAATCTTGTAATAACTCAAGATTAATTAAGGTTTAAGGCTGGGCCTTATAGTTGGTATCAAAGGTTGGTTTAGATAACTTTAGAGGTTAGGGTATCCTCTAAGCATCAGTGACATTACCATAATGGTTAGGATTTCAGAAAGAGTACTGGTTTTAGATAAAGTGAATGAGTAAGTATATCTTAGTATTTACCTTCCTCATTAGTAAATGATGGTTTTGTTGATATACTCACACTGAAATTTATGTTTTTAGTGAATGGATGGATCTAGCAGGCACTAAAGAGACAACAGGTTTGAAGGAAACTGTGGTTGTTCTCTGATTGAGATACTAGATAAAATGGGGGATTCAATGAGGAAACTCGTGGTTGTTCTAAACCAACTATCAAGGAGTCATGATCAACCACTTGAACATTGGTATGATCTGTAATGCATCATGTACAATATGACCAATCGATGTGTAAGTTCAGGTAATAATTATAAAGGTAACCATTAGAGTTTATATGATCCTTACTTTTGAGGTAATTATGGGTTATTATATGTTATGATGAAAAATGAAAGGCATGAGATAAACTTGAGGTTAAAATATGTTATGATTATTTTTGAAGATTTTATCTCATTGTTGGGGAATGTTTTAAGAATTATATATTTTTGGAAAAAGGACAACACACAGACCGTGTGACAACCTGTCGCGTCGGACAAAGCTGCGGGAATTGAACCCACAACCAAAGTGCAACTGGTATTTATCTCCTACCACTGGACTACGTTAAGTCCCTGGTTAGTTTGAATATTTCTTTTTAGTTAAATGAATTTATGAATTAAGATTAAGTTGATTTTGGGTTATCTATGGAAATTTATTAACCTATCATGGAGGATATGTGATTAGGTTAATTACTTTTCAATACGAGACTTTAAGAGCAACTGGTGTTGTTTGGAGATAAATGTTACGATTTAACTTGGAAGACTCTGTGACTAAATCCTTCAAATATTTGGGTTTCAATCTTAGTTTGGTTTACTTTGAAGTATTTTATGGACAATTTGTTTATCGAATGGTCCTCATTGAACTTTGGGTTTTGTTGGACAAATTTTGGAGATTAAGAATAGATTTTATTTTTATAAAGGGTTATCCTTTTCTGTATTATCTGATCTTGTACTAACCTTTTTGGTTTTGGTTTTGGTTAAGGTCTAAAGATATGGGAAGTATACAGTTATATTTTGTGGATTAGGTGATCCTCTAGAAGTTGATTATAGTACTCTTAATGTGAACAAGTCTTCCTAAATACTCGTCTTTTGGGGAAAGTATGAGTTTGTGTAAGAAATCTAGTAAAAGTTGAAAGTGAACATGACAAGTAAGTATGTTTCCTTAAGATCAAAAATAAATTCCTCAATGAAGAGTAACTTAAAACAAAAAATGTTGTTGGTTAACTTTTCCTACTAGGGAATCGAATACCGTTTAACCCATCACAAGTTTGTGATTTTCTTATGGTTAACTTTCTCCTAGACATGTTTACTATCACTCTCCATCAGAACATGACCCTTTGTTTTTTTCTTCCATGTCCATATTTTTATACTTAGAATCCTAGTATGGGTTAACTCGGGTGACCTTTGTACTTATCTTTCTTTATTTTTTTAAAGTGATTGTTTTACTGACTCTTGTTCTGATGTGGGATTTTTAGTGAAGTTTCCAAGCCTAATTTAAAAATTGCGAGGACGCAATTCCCAAAAGGGGGGAAGGATGTAACACCCCAAGTAAATAAAGAGTATGAAATTTTCACATTTATCCATATTTGTGAATAAAATATTAATATAACTTTAAAGGGGACGCTATGCTCGATGGCGTACCCAACACGCAACAACTAGTTTCTTAGGAATCTTACGTTGCACTCTAATAATAAAATAATATTATTTTAAATGGTAGTTAACGCCTAGCTATTGTGATGGCGGGAATGAATAGAACTAACTAAAAAAATTATTATATATGTTTGTCAAATATTTTTACTTTTTACAATAAATGTTAGAGGATTAAAAATGCGATTGAATCCAATTTTAAGCGTAAACATTCTAATATTCTTTAAAAGGTCGATTAACCACCTTTTGATGGCGAACCTCTTTTAAATCCACTTTGTGACAATTTTATGTGTTATATTTGACAAAATAAAATTCTTCTTTAGAATCAGGACATAAAAATTTACTTTGTGTAAATTTTTGGTATTTTTCCGAAAAAGTTCAATTTTTAATGAATAGTGAAAAATGTTGTATTTTAATTCACAACCTCTTTTTAATCTAATTTATTTATATGATTAGATTATCTTTTGAATTGGTTTTAAAGTGAAATTAGAATATATTTTCACCATTTAATCCAATAGTGGTCGTTGGAATTAATTTCACTTTGAAATCAGACTTAAACTAGTGTCAATCTTTTGATACATTTTGTTTCATAAAAACACGCTATTTTTTTTGACAGCCTGAATTAATTATTAAATTAATTAATTAAACTTATATGTTTTGAATTTTTTAAAATAGACATAATTTTTGAAATCGGAATATCAAATATAGCTTAGGGTGAACTTTTGGTAATTTTTTGAAAACCTTCAATTTTTGATGAATAGTGAAACCACTAAGTGGTACTTATAAAAACTGATTTTTCCGTTTAAATGAAATTTTTCCATATTTGTGTTTTGAATTTCAAAAATCCGACATATATTGTTTTCATTAAGAAGTAAAATGTGGTTCAATGGGATTAAAATAATTTTTTGGTGAATAGTAACTTATTAAGTTTTTAATCGCGATTAGAGGTAATTAGTGTAGTTTAAGGTAAGAATAATGTTTTAATAAAATGAAATGACATAGAAACATGTACTACCCTCATTGTATGTGTCATGGACAACCAATAAAATCCATGGGTCAACTTGGGGACCCCATGGAGCCACTTTGGTTGGAAAATGACATAAATACCTATTTATTTAATGTTAAAGTAAAAATGAGACAAACATGAAATGTTTTACTAAAACAATTTTTACAAGGGGTTATACAAGTCAGATTTTTGACTATAAATAATCAATGGAAATATAAAAAGATTTCCTACATCATAGTATTTTTTTATAATTTTTAGACATTAAATAAATTAAATTATTTATGACATCATGATGATGCAGCGATGACCTCATTATTTAACGATTTAAATAAAATGGAAAGATAATGTAAAATCTAAGACCTAAACATGTACAAAACATATTGTATGGGTGTAGTTCGAACCCTTATCACCTTATCCTCGAAACACATCAATGTGGGACCATTAAAATCCGAAACTCATCCTAAAATAAAGTAACATTTCTTTACTTTCCAAAAGTGCCCCTCCTCTCCTCTTATAAAAGGCCCCCACCTCTACCTCCTTACCCACACTTCCAAAGCCTTTGGCTCGGCCAAACCCTACCCATTTTGTCTATTCACATCCCTCTATAACTCCTTGAATCCTCACTTTGGGAATAAGTCTTCCCAAGGAATCCTTTTAGCTCAAACCAAAAGGAGTTACCCGATTTTAAGGTAATGTCTTCACATGAGTCCTTTTGTTTTATTTTGCTTCTCCAACACCCTAAACTATTTTTATTCATTTATTTTGTAAAAAATACAATATCTTAAATATACTAGGATGTTTTTATAAGAAGTATTCTAGATACACTTACACACACCTTTGTCTAATGGTTAAAGAACATACTGTTTTTGTGGTTGGCGATTTTCTGCCTCACGAAACGATGATTGTTCAACATTCTTCTAACACCTTGAAAGGTGTCCATTAAGATGAAAATATATTTATATATGCTATATAATATGTTTATGTTTTACTTAAGCTTCTGTATTTTTCATTTATGGAATAACTTTATGGTTTCCATTATGGGTAAACGCGATATCATCATTTAAGGAAGTGAGGACTATCGCCCCCTCAAAGTGATTTGATTCGTTAATACCATATGTGGTACGTATAAAGGATATATTTAATGATATTATATACGATAACATACTGGAATTAAAATACTATTATGTATCATTATGTTTTAATTCCATTAAATATGAAATAGAAATGAAAGTAGCGTTCATGCGTACGTACGGCTTACCGTCTCCATGAACGGTACATTTCATTTCTTATCTCAAAATGTTATATACTATTATAAGTACATATATATAATGGATATATATGTAATATATTACATATAAATTATGGATATCATTCTGGAATTATAACATATATATATATATATATATATATATTTCTCATTTTGTTTTAATTCCATTAATATGACAAAGAAAAAATGAAACTAGCATTCATGCGTACGTACGGCCTACCGTCTCCATGAACGGTGCTTTTTGTTTTTTATCTCCAAATGGTATGGAATATTATAAAATGAATATGTACTGGATATATATGATATTTTAATCATTAATACTATTCTGGAAATTATTTACTTATAACTACATGGGCAATCATTTTTTCAAACAAGTTCATTTTTGACTCATGTACCAAACATCGGAAAAAACGTCTGATATGAACTAACATTATTAAACAATTGTTATAATATTATAATATGTGTTTTGAAATGAATAATAATCTTTAAAGTAGGTCCTTAGGAAATTATAAATTGACCAAAGTTTATTATTCAGGAATATAAAGAAACGAACAAGACAAGTCGGACTTGAGGTAAGGGATCCGACTCCTCTCTTTCTTTTAAAGTACACTCTTTTATGTCATTCCTGTTAAAGCTCATATTTCTTGTTATTGGGATATTATTTTATATTACCCTTACTGTAATTTTTATGTTCATATGATGAGAGACCCTATTCTCTCTCATCAATCCATTTTGGAAGTTTTGAGTGACGCCGTTAGGCTGCCGAATTTTCGTAAGAGATCCAACCTATCTCTTTTTTTTAAGTACTCTCATTTATGTCACTTCTTTTAAGCTCCTCTTTGTTATGTTGGGGGACGTTCTTTTATATTCCTATTTCTGTGAACTTTATGTTGATATGATAAGAGACCCTATTTCCTCTCATCAATCCATTTTAGAAGTATTAAGTGGCGCCGTTTGGCTACCGAGCCTTCATAAGAGATTTTTCATCTCACTTTTATTCCCGTGATATTTATGATACATTTGCCACAATTTCCTTTGAGTGGTGTATGTAATTCACATTATTTTACTCATTGTGTAATATAATTTCATTTATGAGTATTTACATCAATGTTGTATTGTCCTTCTTTCACGGGGCGTATGTTTCGAAAGATCTCCATGTCGGTAAAGGAACCTTTCACCCTCCTCTTTTTAAAAGACTTCTTTTGTTATGTCTTTTAATTCACATACTATTATGTTGGGATATGTTCTTCTATATCCTTATTGATTTAAATTTTATGTCCATGTGATGAGATACCGTTTTTATCTCTCATCAACTCATTTTCTGAATTTTGTAGTGACGCCGTTAGGCTGTCAAATTTTTGCAAGGGAACTTCTTAACCCAAATTTGATTCTTTGGGATAAACATGTACTCCTTGAATATGTCATTCTATGAATATGTGTAAATAACATCCAATTTTTTTACACTTAATATCCACTTATATTTGGTGTATTCGTTTTTCACACATAATTATGTAATGGATTTGTCCTTAAACTAAGGATACCGTCTTTGTAAGGGACTTCCTCTCAATCTCCTTTCATTGAGGCATATTTTGTTTTATACACAAATTTCTTTTATACGGTGTATAAACCCCTTTGACTTTTACGTTTATCCAAAGGGAATCTTTGTTATACGAAGCATTTTACAAAACTACAAAAGGGAATGTTTTTGTCATACGTATGCGGCGACAATGACTTCTCCGCCTCCATGACCATTATTTGAGTTTCAGCTTCCTCTACAAGCCATACCTTCCTTCTAAAAGAAAAAAAAATAAATTCCATGTTTTAATTTTCTTTTATTTTGGTATTGAAAATGGTTTTCATAAGGTTTTTTTATATCAATGTGTTTTTTTTGATATCTTGTGATTTAAATGTGGAAGTGTTATGTTTCCTTTATGCATGTTTTATGTGATACGATTATGTTTGGTTATTGGGAATTATTATGAAGACGGGTGGTTCCGTGATAAACTAAGGGCAGGTGAGCCTGATATAGCTCTCCAATTCATTGGGTAACGCGAAGGAGTGAAACTTTACGGTTTCTCCGAAGAGATTTAGGGAATATACTGTGGTGGGTATTCCAAATGTAACCAAGAGGGTTACTCCCTACGTAAGAATGTTATGAATGCCTCAAGTTACCTTTTATGTCTTATGATTTCTATGATTTATTCATGATTTGATGAGGTATGTTAAAGTTCCTATGTTTTATGGGTAAAGTATGATTTCATTCTTATGTACATATGAACTCATGTTTCCTTTCCATATTTTTATAACCCTTACTGATCTTTTTATGCTCATCCAAAGTTTTTTGAAATGTTTTTCATAGGTCAAGGGAAAGGTACATGGTATGATGATAGTTTCAAGGAAGTGTCAAGAAATAATCCATGTTTTATTTTAAATATCTTTCCATTGATGGAAAAAAAAATGAATACTATCTTTTATGTAACCACTTTGTTTAAATGTGGAATGTAATGTAAGTTTTATGATCTAATTCTCTAAAACTCTAAACCTGAAAAGATCCTCAATGTGTAATCTTGTGATAACTCAAGATTAAGTAAGTTTTAAGGCTGGGGCCTTATATAATTATCATAAGTGGAATTATATAATTTAAAATTAATCCTTCCGACGTGATGAGAAACCAGGTTTTTAAAGAGGAAATGTTCAAAAGTTTAGAAAGTTTTTATATCAAAATTTAATGTAAAATGGATTTAAATGACATAAATTTTGTGAATTGATATAAAATTGAAATAATTTAACTTTAAAAACAATTCAAAATACAATTTAAAATTATAAATTATTTAAACAAAAAGACAGTTTTCAATTAAAATTATGCATTTTTCACTATTTATCAAAAAATGAAACTTTTCAGAAAAATCACAAAAATTAACCCCAATTTTTTTTTTGATATAACGATTTAAAAAATTAAGTTAATTTTATAAAATTAATTTTATAAAATTAATCAAAATTAATTTTAAATTATGAGAACAAAGCACGAATAATCCGTCTTTTAGAAAAATACAGTTTTTTAGAAAATATTCATTTTTGTTTTAAATGACTATTATTTTATTTATAATAAATATATGACCATAATTTTAATATTTTAATGAGTACTATTCATACCAACCAATTTAATAGCTATTCTATAATAATATACTTTATTACAGTTCCTTTAGACTCGAGGTTGCGTGTTTCATAAGCTATCAAATAGATAAAAGTAAAAGAAATATATTTTTGGGTTATTTATATTTGGTGTTGCATGCTTTATATGATATAGAATTCAATTTTATTATTTTATAATTTTTGGGTGTTATATTATCCCCACCTTAAATAAATTGGTTAATCATAATTTAATATTTATATTGGTAGTCAAGGGTTTAATATTTGAAAATTATTTTATTGAAAACCAAAATTGTAAAAAGTGTTAAATTTAACACCCCAAGATTTCATAGTAAGTTATTTTCTTTAATTCAATAGCTTGCACTACACGAAACACGGAGTTCGAGCCCACCACGACTTACTAAAGTAGTTGTTCAAAAGCAGTTATGAATAGTATTAACTGAATTTTGAATTTTATATACTCCATATAATTTTAGACTCCATACTATGTGTTTCTTTGACATAATATAAGAACAAATTCATTTTTTAGATAAAAGAAGTATTTTTCAAAAAAATGAAATTTAACCACCTTTTAATGGAAAACCCTTTTTAAAATCAATATTTGAAACTTTAATATATTCAATTTAATGAAATTAAATACTTGTTTAGAATCGGGACCTAAAAATTTATTTTGGATAAATTTTTGATACTTTTCTAATAAATTTTATATTTTGATGAATACTGAAAAATACTAAATTTTAATTGAAAACAACTTTTTTAAAAGAAATAATTTATAGTGTTAAATTATATATTCGAATGTTTTGGAGGTATAATTAGATTATATGTTTATCATTTAATACAATGTAGGTGATTATAAGTAATTTCACATTTAAATTTGACATAAACAAATGTCAATCTTTTGATAGTTTTTAATTTTTAAAATCCCGATTTTCGGTTCTGACAACGGAAATTAATTTTAAATTAATTAATGAAAATTATAGGTTTTGAATTTTGTAAAATATAATTCATTTTTGAATTCATAATATCAAAATTATCTTAGGGTAAATTTTTGGTATTTTTCTTAAAACATTAAATTTTTGATGAATAGTGAAAAACACTACGTTATATTTTAAAACCGACTTTTTATTTAAATAATTATTTATTTTATTTAAATTTATTTTAATTCAAAATAGATATATAATACCTATATAAGTTCACTATAATTCATTAAAGTCATTTTATAATAAAATTAGGTGTATAAAATTTTATTGAACTTGTTACCGTCTTTTACCAACCTCCTAGGAGAATTTGTAAATTTGCATAAAACATAATTTTACTGCTTCTGTGAGTGAAATTTCAAAAATCTGAGAGAAAAGGTTGATATTATTAAGAAAAATGTGGTACGATAAGATGAAAATAATTTTTTTGTGAATAATAACTTTTTACTTTTATTTACCAGGATTAAAATTAAATAGGGTAATTTAGGGTAAAAATTATATTATTATTACCCTAACACATGTACTAATTCTATTGTATAAGTATAATCCGACCCAAAATAACCTTTGTAATAAAATATGAACCATTTTGGTCCACTTTGATTTGATTACGACATTTATTATTATTTTATTTAAAGAAGAGTTAAAGATTTAAAACCAAAGTTTAATAACTAAAACATTTTTAATATAGAGTTATAAATAAGATAAATTTGGCTATAAATATTCATTAGAAATATAAAAATATTTATTATATAATGGTAGTTTATTTATAATTTTTAGACATTAAATAATTAAATTTATTTGTGATACAATGATGATGCAGTAATTACCATATTAATGAAAGATTAAAATAATTGACCTTATAAATATCAAAATTATTGTAATTTGGGACTTTTTATGAATTAAAATAATTTTATAGGTTAATATGACATGTTACGGTTGGTTTTATTCTTTTTTCTTAAAGTAATAATGCAGTTATAAATTTAGAAAGAATGAATTACCAAATAGTGTCAAAATTGACATAAAAGAGTTTTTAAAATAAATATTATATTATTTATTGATATTATATTCCTAAAAATCTAAGGTTCAGACACAGGTCTTGAATAATATTATATATGTCATTAATTAACCACTTGAGGTTCTCTTGTAAGTTTATAGTAATTTTATTAACCATAGAATAAAAAAATACAAAGAGACATGGTAAATGTCAAACTATTTAACTAAGAGTTAAATCTAAAAGATAAAGTTAATATAGTGACCCAAACCTATCTAAAACCTATTGGTTGAGTGGTTTTAGAACCATCCACACCCTATTATTTAAATAATTCATTTTGGAGACATTAGAAACCGAAAGTTATTTTATTATAAAATAATATTTCTTGCTTTTCCAAAGGTGCCCCTCACCCCTCTTATAGAAGGGAACCCTTCCTTCTCTCTAATTCACACCTTCAAAGACATTTGGCTCAGCCAAACCATACCCAAATACCCTCTCAACTGTCCTCCCTTCATCCTAGAGGCATTAATTTAGTCATAAAGACAACCTAAGGATCCCTTTTGATGAAATCAAAAGGAAGAACCCGAAGTAGTGGTAAATATTTCATCACCTCTTTCAAGTTCCTTTATTCTTCCACATCCTCTTTATTTGTTGTTTCCATTATAAAATAATGACTCCAGTATCTTCTATATAATATGATTTTATTATAAATATAGTATGACCATATTCATTATTCTATCCATCCTTTGAATGACATGTCACCATACGTGCGTACGTACGGCTTACCGTCTCCACATCGTGGTGTAATTGTTATTCAATACATTATTATTTGGATGGGTACAATAATGATGTGTAATTTATGTAAATAATAAATATAAAATGATAATTATTCTGTATATATGATATATCATCCAATTATATATTATTTTAATATCAAAAGAATGATATTGTCGCTCGTGTGTACGTACAGATTACCGTCTCCACAAACCGATGAGATTTATTCCCCATCTTATCCATTCAAGACTAATTTTAATTAGATGATTAAAAATAATATTTAAAGACTTAATATAATTATGAATATGAATAAGATACATCCTATCCATAAAAAACATTACTTACATAATAAATCATATAAAGGAAAACAAATCAGTTAACACCCAAAACAATGATAATACTAAGATATTATTTACAAAGTAATGTTAAAAGATCATATATGATATCATATTAATGTATATAATTATTTTATAATTTAATAAAAATTATTTCAACATTATACAGTATGTTAACCTACCGTCGACCAAGGAAAAGTACAAGGTAAGGAGTTTCTTATCTCACTTTTAATTCTGTGAGATTTCCATTGTTCGCCACTTATTTATTGGATATGGTGTATTGTGTACTATAATTTGATATATATTGTCATGATTATATTTATATTAATGATATTCTGTGATTCATTTGATGGTTATTAATTTTTGGTCATATGACTTGATTGATTACAACAAAGTAAGGATTTTTCATCTCACTTTTTATTCCTGTGAGATTCATGCTATATTGGACACTATTTTCTTTTGTGTGGTATATGTATTGTCCATGATTGTATTCTTGGTGAAATATACTTTAATTTATGGGAATTTAAATCTTCATTGTATGATCCTTATTTCATGGGTTTTATGTTTCATATGTTACCAAATCAGTAAGGGAATTTAAAATTTCAATTTCCACTCATTGGGCTTTATGCATACTTCATTGATTATTTTACTCTAAGATTATGTGTGGAATCACTATTTATTATTAATGTAGTAATTTACACTCCACTTAGAGTGGATGTACATCTGATACACATAATAACTCCATTGATAATTTCTCAAGTCATTAATATAAACTTGATCTTAACACAATTTCCATTCATTGAGTTAAACATCCAAGTCATTGATGTTGTTTTTACAAGAATATGTGTGAATGTCCTCTTATTGATTTACAGTGAATATCCAATAATGTTGAGTGTATTTATATTTTTCACACATAATTATGTCATTGATTTATCCTTTACCTAAGGATACTGTCTTTATAAGGGATTTTATCTCAATTTACATTCCTTTGAGATTTTTTTGTTGTTATGCACCAATTCACTTTTATATGGTGTATATACTATCCTTTGACATAGTATATCATGAAATCCTTTATTCTCAAGATATTATAATTTTTTTATTACCAAAATTATTTTTATTCAAGTGTCTCTCATTTGGTTAGGAACTCTAACTAAAATATCATTTTAAATGTTTTAAAAATTTATTCTTCAAAATATTTCTCATTAATGTCCATGTTTTAAAAACGTTTTTAAGGATTTATTTATATAGACATTAATGTTTTAAAATTAAAATTACTTTTAAATGTTTAAAAGTGGAATGTGACAATTTTATTGAAAAATATATTTTTAAACGGCTTCTTGAAAAATAGTGCGACTTTTAAATGATTTCAAGAAAAGGGGGATATTTCTCTCAAATAGTCTGGAAAATTATTTTCATCTATGTCAATATACTTTATTATTCTCGATTGAGGTTAATCTATTACAATAAAATCCACCATATTGTATTGAATGAGTTTTGTTTGACTGTGGATGTGCTATTTTTATACCATTCATGGTTTTTGGATAAAGTATTGACATTTCTTATGCTAGTTTTAATACGAATGTTTATGTTATGTTTCAAAATTTTTATACGAGGAATGCATTGGACTTAGTATGTGATGGGTGGAGACCACTATAGCTTCTAGATGCATTGGTAGGACCCATGAGACAAACTAGTGTCTTTTCACAAGGCCTTGACAAAATCTTATATGTAGTCTTGGCACAAGGCCTTGACTATGTGGTTATGAAAGTCTGGCATTATGCATTCCATCATTATGAAAGTGTCTATTGATATTAAATGTGATTATTCTACTAGTAGAATATCCATGTGAATAAGTAAATGGAATTATTTGATTTTATCTTTGCCATATTATTCTGAAGTGCAAGTTTAAAAGGCTTTGGTTTTAGTCTTATGCATTTTCTTAAATTTTTGTGCTTATTTATGAAAGTTTCCACTTTATTGTTATCCTTACTAAGCATCTGAGCTCACCCCTTTCTATGTTTTACTTTTTCTAGGATGTGAAGAAGTATATTATGAATGACCTGTAGGGATAGACTGTGGGATCTCAGTATTGTCTATGGAATCAATGTTGTTGTATTTTTCCATTTTATGATGTAATGTAAACCTTATGAATGTATCTAGTACTTCCAAGGCTACTAAACTTATCGGTATTTCGAGACTTGATCTTTTGTGATTATGCCAATTATATGTAATAATGCAATGACTCTAGGCTTCTAGGGTTAGGGCGTTACATTAATAAAACATCCTATTAATAAGAGAGGAATGGAAGTACCATGGTCATATGGAATAACACATAACTAGATTTCTAATTTAGATAACATTAGTGGAAAGCTAATATATGGACTAGGAATAAAAGTGTAAATAATTATAGAGAGTAATTGAGGTATTTGATCATAAGAAAGTGAATGATCAATGTAAAATCAAAGGTATCATAACCATAAATCTTTTATGATTGAAAAGGTCATATGATTCATTTGATATGATTGTAATAGGATTAATTTTTTGTTTCAATATACTTTCCACAAAGAAGAGTAATTATTTTACTCTCTAAGAATATAAGTAAACATTCTTACTTGATTTGTTTTTATTTCATAAACATAATTTCAACCTTCAATTATAATTTAATAAATTTCCAATTCATCCCTTACTCCACGAAATGAATATCCGAAAATGAATTTTTTATTCCTGAATCACTAAAATTCACTTTTAACAAATTGTAATATTCATAAAAGAGTGATGAGTATTTCTATATATCTTTAACTATTTTATAAAACTTGTATGGTTAACAAAAGTTATTCAATATAACAAATTAGTCTCTAAACCCCAAAATTAACACCACTAGTTCATCACTAATATTAATTTTTCAAAATGTTTAACTAAAAAAATGACATATAAACCAGGATCTCCCATAGGCTAGTGGTAGGTGATAAACCCTTATTTTCCAATGGTTATTGTTCAAGCCCCATGGCCTTGCCAGATGTGATGGGCTGTCACCCAACATGCAGGTTGTACTTTTAGTAAAAAAAATTAATATAATTTATATAACATTAAGAAAATTATGGAAATGATTTAAATAAAATAAATCTTTATATAACATTTTTACTAATGTTTTCAATAAATTTTTTCCCACAAAGTATAATAATATTATTTTACAATTATTACAATGTCATTAATGATCATATTAAACCTAAATGATATCAATACCTTTAATCTTATGTCTATAGAATGTTAAGGCATTATTCCTCAAATATATTTTCCACTAAAACATATACTTTCCATAAATTTGTCCAAAATGTCATTAATCTTGGAAGAATATAATCACCAAATACCTAAAAAGGGTGTTTAAGACATTCAAATTATGATAAATCTTAAACTCATAAACCCACGATGATATCAATAATTCTTAAGTTAATAAAGACATATATGATTATAAAATTTAACATAATACTTAGATGTATCATGATTCTTATACCTAAATACCATTGGTAAAAAGACTTCTAAAATTCAATTTTTGAATCATAATAAATAAATACTTCAACCATTTATTTCAATATAGTTTCTTATTTGGGTTAGGGGCTAACCTTTAGAAGAGGGAATTGACTTAGATAATTCCCCGATTCTCCTCATTTAAGATGATAAACTATAAATTGATCCCCTGGATGAGATTTATTCGCTTCCATTATAGTCTTCTTTTTTCCTATGCATTTATTTACTATATGACCTTATTTTACACACACAAAGAATTTTCCCATTCCTATAAGACACTTTATTTTAAATATAATACACCTTAAGTGAAACTTATATCATTCATTATCATCATATATTTAGATCCTTCATAATGGTTATTAAATAAAATTTGAATTATCCTAAGAATATCCCCCAAGAGTGTTGAACCAGGTGTGTAGTAAGTCCCATTTTCATACACCAAGTGATGATCAGGTCTCTCAAAATGCACCCTTTTTATAGTAATTACCCCTAGGTACATCTATTCTTGAACCACATATACTTGTAGTATCTAGACAAGGATATATTTTTAGGATAAACCACATAATCTCTTCCTTACCAAAACTTTAGGATATTCATATATTCTTATCCTAAAAATCAATCATATGGTTATGTTTCTGAATATATGTTTTACAAGATCTAGTTTTCAAGGATTATAGTAAACTTAATTTGGTACCAACTATAGAGACCCCAACCCCAGAATCCTGGAGATGGTTCCTTCTTTAACAAATTAGAATAAGAGACAAGGAATCACTTCTCGAAGGATCAAATAGTTTAGTAGTCAAGGTAAAAAATATACATACATGATTCCTGTATTTTATTTGAAAACATAGAATACAACATAATTTTTTTCCACAATATCATTATTCACTCTAGTATATTATTGCATATCTTATGTAGTACACTTCATGGATTCCTAGGGAAGGGAAAAAATAAAGGTGATCTCAAATTCACAGTAATAGTCAAGAACAATAGAATTTATCATGAATAAATAACCATAATCCACATGGTTAGGGAAATAACTTAACACAAATGTTATTTAAATAATTTTACTAGTATAATCGATATGGAAGGGTAAATAAAATAAAACACATTCCATTTAATTAATAACATGAATATCATAACTGGATAAGACATAGTCAATATAGAAATTTAAATAATTGAATACTCATTCCATTTAATCAATAAAATATGAATAAAATGAATCCAGAGATAATATCATAAAGAAAATCTCATGGATAATAATAAATTAATTCTTAATGAAGGAAATAATTAATTATTGGATTCTATTTCTCCTAGGCACATGATACCTCTACCATCAAGATCTGTCCATAAGACAGTTTAAAACTGATGGGTAGAAACCAATTTTACTAATTCTAGCCAACTGATTCATCCAAATAGACTAATTATACATTGAGGGGATACCTATAACCCAACCTCACCCATGTATTTAATGTTTAAATAATTCCTCATATTTTAAATAATCAATTTCATTCATTGAAAATGTATCGTATCATTAAATATCCTTATTGAGTAAAGAATATAGATTTATCAATATTTATCTAGATATGAAAATGACTTTAAATGTAGAACACCATATGTAAAAATAATATATAGTTTAAAAAATAAACATATGCAAGATAAATAATATTCATATTTAGGAGAAATTAAATGTCCAATGATCACAGGATAGTTAACATTTCAAAGGGAAGTTAATGAATACAAAAATGAATCAATAAAGTGAATGTTAATAATTTACTTGATCAAAATGATCATAAAATATATATTTAAATAATAAAGATGGTATCAATATATTATATACCTGTTGGAGTAAGAATAAAGAGCTTCTGCCATTGATGAGTATAAATATCATAAAAATATCTTTGAAAAAATTCTTGAGGAAAATAAAATTTTTATTTGGAAAATTGATTTTAAAAACAAAAGTTCAAAAAAAAATTATTTGAAAAAACGAGTGAAACTTATAAAGTAATCTTTAAAACATTAAGTGGTCATTTCAGAAATAACTTCAGTATATATCAATTACATTAAAAAAATATTCCTTTCACATTTTCAGTAAAATACAAAAGAACATTATTTTGAAAATGACATGAGGATTCCTTTTAGAAATATTTTTTTAAAGTAAAAATAGGAAAAAATATAATTATAATTAATATTGTATTGGTTAATTATTTTAAATTTTTTTTTAATAAAATAGAGTTTTTGTAGAAAATAAATTTCTGACCAAAGAGGGAAATTAAGTTGGATTTTCATAAAAAAATTCTCAATTATTTTAAGCACTAAATAGTGGAAAAATGTTACTACTAGTTGAAAATATCATGAAAAAATAATGGATAAGTAAATGAAATGAGTTTATTAGGAAATTTAAAAATAATTTCCTTCAACTAAAATTCAAGAATAAAGAATCTTTACAAGAATAAGATTGTGAAATAAACCCCCATAATGATCATAATATAGAATTGAAAATTAATAAATGAATCAATTTTTGTGTATAAACTGTAAATACACATAAAAATAGGAACATAATATAAGATAATCCAATTTCATTACACACATAATATTAGAATATCAAATACAACGAATAAGTAGTATAACCTAATGACAATACATTGATAAATGAAATTCTTTAACACCTGGCAACTTTAATGTAAAATCCCCTTAGATGAAATTAAAATTAAAATTTAAAATACCATGAATTATTAATTAATCATGATATTAATTATCAATGTGGTAGTATGTACACCATATAAAATAAATTAGGTGCACAATAATAAGATATGCCTTAATGAATGGAAATTGAGAGAAAGTACCTTACATGTTGAGTAATATTCAAGACAAATATACTTGGATGAAATATTTCAAATTAAAACATAAAATACATTTAATTATGAAGTATTCATGATATTATATATGAAATGGGTAGTGTGTAAGCTATATAAAATAAATATATTCATAACATACAAATGTGACTCAATGAAAGAAAATTGAGTCAAAATCCCTTACCTTACAATTTGTTTTGGTTGAACACGATTTATGATCATTTATAGTGTTTTAAAACTAGTTATTAAGTTATAATAGAACAATATTAATATTTTTAATGTCATATATGATCCTTTTATAACATATCATCACCTGTTCATTAATAATCATTCATTATTTTGATTATCTCTGATGTTAATTACCTTGTTTTCTCATTCGTGTTTTGTCATAAAAGTTCTAGTTATTATGAATATTATACAGTTACATCATCTACAAAATAATAATCATGAAATAAATTTAATATTTTTACATCAAATATTATTTTTATACCAATCATGGATGATGTTTTTGATAAATGAAGTACGTTAAAACCATGGAGATGGTAGAATATACGTATGTATGAGTAAGCATTTTCATTTTTCAATGGTCATTATGTATAGGATGTACGCAATATTTTTTATTTACATATTGATAATAATATAATAAATTACATATTAATTATTTAAATATAATTATATATTTCATCCATGTGTTGTAGTAATGAAAATAGGGTCACATTGCTTCATGAAGGCTATAGTCCACAAATACACGAATGATGTTATCATCACCAAGTGAGTGAAAAGGTAAGAAATAAAATGATATATTATCTATAAAAAAAGACAAATATGTCATTAATATCATAATAATATCATTTATATCATATATAATAATTAACTTCATCTTTATTACATTCAATGTAAATCATTAGTGAAAGGAGAATCACATCACTTCGCGAGGACGTAGTCTGCCATACACACGAGCGACGTTATTGTGTCCCATAAGGAATGGAAAGTAAAAAGGTATATATTATATAATTACTAAAGTTATATAATTATTTTATAAATATCATATATATAATTTGTATCCTTTATCATACCCAACTGTGAAAGGTGGTAATTGAAAAACGAATGACATTAGTTTGTGAGGCGGTAGTCCACCGTACACACGAATGATGATTTCATAACCCATTTGATGGAAGTAAAGATGTTTGAAGGTAATTAAATTAATATAAAAAAATATAATTATATTTAATATTTTTTTTATTATATAAACATTTTTTAATAATAATTGAGGGAGGCGGAGTAAAAAATAAAATAAAGACGCTCATTGAAGAACATGACCTCTTCTTCCAGTATCCTCCTTAGGTTTTAATTAATGTCTTCTAATGTTGGATTTATACGCAAAAATTGATTATAAGATGATATTATGGAATTTGGAAATTTATTTGGGTAGGTATTTTCTGAATGAAAAGGGTTTTATGGTGAGAAAAATATAGGAGATGGGGTCGCCTTTTATAAGTGGGGTGAGTGGCGCACTTACAATTTTTGAAAAGAATGAATTCCACCCCTGTTATTTTGGGTTTCAAGGATCCAATAATGAGAAATTATAGATAATAGAATAGGTAAGGTAAAAATTTTTCCATCTAATATATTTTATACAAGTTTTTTGATCATTTTAGCCCTTATCATTATAGTTTAACCCATGATAAATCCATTTTTACTGTAACTGTAACAATTAATTTTTAACGTTTTCATAATTATTTTGTTAAAAAATTAAGTTGAAATTATTATAAAATATAAATTATTATTATTCCAAATATGGAATTATTTTTTTCAAATAAAATTCACATAATTGTAAATATTTAATTTAAAATTAATCCCATATACAAGAAGAGAAAGTATGTTTTTGGAGAGAAAATGTTCAAAAGTTTATAATTTTTTTATATCAAAATTCAATATTAAAATGATTAAAATGAAATAATTTAATTAATTGATATAAATTTTTAAAATTTTAACTTTAAAACCAGTTTATAATATTATTTAATGTAATAAATTATTTAAATGAAAAGGTGGGTTTCAATTAAAACTCATCATTTTCACTATTCATAAAAAAAATGAAATTGTCCAGAAAAATCCAAACAATTCACCCTAAGATAATTTTTATAATATGGGTTGAAAACTTAAGTTAATTTTATAAAATAAATTTACTAAAAGTCCTAAAAATTAATTCTAAATTATGTACGCAAAGCGCGACTAATCCGTCTTTTAGAAAAATACAGCTTTTTTAGAAAACGTTTGTTTTTATTTTAAATGATTATAATTTTATTTATAATAAAAATATATCCATAATTTTTTAATTTTTTTAGTACTATTTATACCCTACAATTTATTAGATCGTTTGCAATGATATGCTATACTTTGAATCACTTAGACATGAGGTTGTATGTTTTGCAAGCTATTAAACTGATTAAATTTAAAGAAGTATATTTTGTGGGTTATTTAAGCTTGGTGTTGCTTGTAACACATGATATAAAATATAATTTTATTATTTAATAGTTTAAGGGTGTTAAATTTATATAGGCTATATTATTATCCATTGATTGTATTTGATCTAACATTCGACAATTTTTTTTCCAATGGATAATGATTCCAAATTATTTAAAAGAATATATTTCAAATTTCTAATTTAAAACTCGTCGGTTAACCTATGATAATGTAAATAATCACAATAAAACATGAATTTATGGAATATAATAAAGTGTTAAAAGTAAAATAAACTACCAGTTTATCATAGGCATCACAATATAATAATAAAAATAATTAAACATCCCAAAAGTAATCTTTTGAAATTGAATACCGATATTATCCCATAGAAGATAGTTCTAGAAGTGATTCTAAAATCAAGTTCCTATCATCAATAAAATATAAAATTATATTATAAATATTTGTACAAAATATAGTGAATAAAAAAATACCCCCACTTAAATAAGTTTATGTTTGAATAATACCTTCCCAAGTAAAATAACATACATAAAAGTAATGAAAACCCTTATGAAAGAGTAAAGGTAAAAAAATATAAGAGTGAAATCTCAAAGAATAAGAGTGTAAATTATGATACACTATAAAAATTAAAGTGTAAATTTTTAAAATTTAAAATAAAAACATTTTAAAAATGTTACTAGGAATTAGATATTACAGTTCAACTTCCAACACACAATATGATTTCCTTGATAAAAAATTATAAGTTAGGATTATAGACATGGTTCAGTATAAAAATGTTTTCAAATAATAATTTTGGTTCTAAAATATTTAGAAATATGCAATAATAAATTAAAAAAATTCCCATATATATAAAATGTTTTAGGGTTTTGAATGATTTAATTTTATTCAATGGGAAGTTATTCTTATAATGCTCTCTTCTCTGGATTTTAGTGAAGAACAATGCACCACTTGACATAAAATAGTTTGATAGGTAATGAATCCTTCATGTGAATTTACTTCCAAGCCCAAAATTCATCATATATAGAATTATATATTTGTACAAATTTTCAAAACTCCTCCGACTAGAAGTTAAATTCAAAAGCAACTTTTTCAAGATCCCTACTTAAAATTTTATTTTAATAAATTATGTTTTATCTTCTAAAGATGACACATGTATATAATTGCTTTTAAATTATGAATCTAATATAGATATTTCATTATTAAAATTAGTAATTTAATACTTAGTATTAGAAATTGAAACATTCATAGAATTTAACTTAGCATATAACCCTCATCCTTTGTTCTTTAACTAGATCACCTTTCTTCTCAACAACATTATATTTGAGTTTCGTATAGATCTTGTTAATTTTTTTATAATTATATTCAATCTATATAAAATAATATTTCGTCCCATAATAAGTATAATTCACTATATTCTTCTCATCTTAATCTTAACCATCCAATGAAAAAATTATGTTAGTGTCCAAAGATAAAATCACTAAGTATTAAACTATTATCTTTCATATGAAACACATTTTTCTAGGCCTTAACATAAATCTAAAAAATATTTCAATTGATATCACTAGATAAGTCACTTCAGTCATTTGAAAATGATGGATCTTCACTATGTATACAATTATAATTCATATCCCTAGATGAATTATTTCTATCCTTTTAGAAATTCTCCTTTATTATTTTTCCTTCTTCTTAAGTCTCAAACAATCTGGTCAAATGTGTTGAGGTTTTTTACATTAATAGAAGATAATTCATAAAGAATATTTCTTTTCATGATTATAATTTTTATATTTGTGATCATTCTAGTAAAATATCTAGAAAATACGATTCTTGAACATTCTTCTAGCTATATTGACAAGTTAACTATCAATATGTTCCACATCACTATTATCTAAACATTTCTTATAGGTTATTCTTGATGTACTTGACTTGGAAATTTGAGTTACAGAGTTTAACACTCTAAAATTTGAATAAAAACCACTAAATTTTTCTTTCTTTCTTTCTCTATATCATTATTAAGTCGGTTCTCATGCTGCATGGGTGTATTGGGTGAATATTCTTTGTTCAAATTTTTAATACGTTTAGTATCATCGATAACTATTCACTTTGACTCCCACTCATTAGATTTTTTTGATAAATATTTATAAAAGATATTAATTTGATAATTACTTCTTTCTAAGATACTTTATAATATTTATTATCCTCATAAATCTTGATTGAATTTTAGCAATGGATTCACCAGGGAAAAAATAAAAACTTTGATAATCCACCTTAAGAATTTCTATCGTCATTTCTATAACTTTTGTGGTTCAAAAATGGGAAAACTCCAACTTATTCCAAATTCCATTACTAGTTCTACATGAAGATAATTGATCGTGGATATTTTATTGAATAATAAATAATAAAGTATTTCACACTTGGAAAATTATTTGAAAATTTTATTTCTCTTCATGAATAAAAGCAATAACTTCCTTTTCTTTAAATTTTTAACCACCACTGAGAATTATATTATTTTGAACACTGATATTTATAATTTTTGTCTCTATCCAGTTTTGAAAGTATTCATAATAATTTACTTTAAAAATAAATGGTCTATTTTGGATTCATGCTGTCAAAATGTATGACTAGATTTACACCTTCCAAACTAAAACAAATATACTTTTTTCTCTTGGACATGTTTGTGTAAGGAAACATTTAAATTCAAAAAATAAAATAGAAAATATAAAAACCAAGAGACTAGCTCAAATATAGAGTCTATATCAAATATCTAGAGTCTTTATCTGATATGAAATTTTCCCAGATATTATTTATATGATATCTATAAGAAATGTGTAGTGAATTTTAATCACATAACTAACATATAATTTTTTTCTCAATAAAGTATTAAATTGATTAGAATATATATGTTTTTATTAAATTAGAGTAATCAATGTACACACTCAAGTTAAAAAAGTGGTAAATGTAGTGAAAAATAAAATTTTATAAGTAATACGACTTAATTCAAACAAAACAAACAATCCAATTTGAAATAATAACATGGTACGTAAAAAATTACATATAGTTAAGGATAAAAATCCTCACACTTATAAAAGAGTACTATTTCCAAAGCAGTTCAAAAATAATAACTATTCACTTTTAAACCAAAGTTGTAGGTGGATTAATAGAACATATCCATGTTTTCAATAAGTTCAAAATACTATAAATTTTATTACTAAGACAGTCATTAGAAAAAATTTCCCCACAAAGAACATATTTGAATAAGAAATATATTGTAGGTAGATCTCTCCAAAAAAACCTATTTTATATCCTCAATCCAAATCATATCCAAGTACCCTATATTTTACCAAACTATACGGTTCATAAGTTAAAATTACCTATCCCCATAAATTCATTACTCAAAATGATCAAACGTGGAATATTCCTCAACTAAATATCATCAATCATGAAGATTAGAAGATGAACAATTACAAAAGAACTTAGATATTTACAATGAAAACACACAATAGTAGATCTAAGTGAAACAAACTAGAAAAAAATAAAATCATATGTGATCAAATAAATGAGATGATAAAATGTTACACACTATAAAAATATATCTAATTACCTTCCATTCCTCAAAGCCTTAGTTGAATTTATATTTGATTTCAAAAAAACGTCAATGATCATATTTCAATACCATCAGGTTTCGTTTTAAAAAAAATAAAAAGTTTCATCATAATACAATGAGTATATATATATTAAAATGAATATAATTAGTGTTATATCACAATAATTTTGTATTTTAAAAAAACATATGGTTCTTCTTAGTTCAATGGAACATACAATAATTATATACAAACTACAAATAGAAAATTAAAACAAAAAACTGCAAGTCAATCTCGTTCAACATGAGTGTATTTTGAAATTCAAAAAAGGATAAAAAAGTATTTAATTGTTGAAAAACTATACCTAAATAAAAAATACTTTATAATTTTGAAATATATTTCACACAATTTCTTGAAGATAAAATATTCTACTCTACCTTAAAAATATAAATATGTTCAAAATGTCAAAAAGAAAAAAAAATATTCTGAGGGAAGTAGAGATAAGGAAATTATTATTTCTAAAATTATTTCTATATGGATATTACATAATTATCAGAAGGAGTTAGGAGATAAATATTTTTAATGGGGTGTTAATGGAAATTCCATTATTTAGTGTAAACTAAAAATCTTTCATTTTTCTTAACTTTAGATCTTAATCCACCTCATTATTTCTCTGAACTTTTTAAAATTAGAATCTACAAAAAATATCAATATAAAAACCAAAAAATATTTTCATTATAAACATAGGAACTTAACTCATTATGTGTATATTTAGGAACTCAGAAATTCTATGGTGATCCCTGAATGGGTTTGGAATGAGAATTATCTTTCTTAAAATTTATAATTTGTGTGATGAGTGAAATAATTCATGGAAGGTTATTATAAATGAGTATGGGAGGATGAAAAAAGTGGAAATGAATTGAATGTAATTCATAGAGAATATAGAATTAATAACATTTAGGAGGTATGACGAGTTTAAGTTAGATGGTTGATTAAAAAGGGAACTCACATTGGCTAATATTTTGAATTTTTTATGGGTAATATTTTTAAGGTTCACTTGTTTATGAGTAAAAGTTTTAAGATAAGGGGAATTGGAATAGGAAATAAATTCATTATATTTTTTAAATATTCTATTAATTTTATTCCATCGCATTAATTAATTAATTATGTTTTAGGATTTTTTTGGAATTAAAGTTTCATTTCATTGTATTTTTTTGAATCTTTCCAAGAATGGATGAAATTATGAATATAATAAGTTTGTTGAATTGTTGGAATAAATGTTATGGATAAATATTAGTAAATACTTGGTTTTTTAAGAGATGTTTGTTGAAGTAGGATTATTCTAGAAGTTTGGAGGTCCAGATGATAACAAGAAGGTAAACGAATCTAAAACTTTCAAATGTTATAGATTTTTAATTTGAATATTTTAGAAGTTAGTTGAGCTCAAAATATAGAGAATTCAAATGTTGAAGTTTCATAAGATAATCCTAGAAGGTTTTTGACGATGATAAAGTACCCAAGTCCAGTATCTCGGTAGATGAGGAGGGTGGACGCTAAGGAAATTATAAGTTCAGATGCTATGGTTTTGATAAGTTAAAAATTTCTATAGTGTGTGTAGAATTAAGATAATCTACTAATATATAAGATTCACCAAACTCTAATTTGGAAAATTATCTCTGATTAGATTATCTGAAAAATGGAAATCTCCCCAAGTCTACAGATAAGATTAACTCTACCAATACGTAAGAGTACATTTGAGTTCACACTATAAATTTAAATTATTGTTGATAGTGCTTCCTTGAGATTTAGAAGAATCATATTGAACCAAATGTAAGAGTCATTTCTACTACTGAGTGATACATATGATTCATTCATACAGTAAGAGTCCTTTACTTAGTGAAAATTCATCCAAGTATCATAGATGTTAGAGTCATTCTTGGGGAAAAGTGATATGTAAGGGTTATAACCTTTGAGAAATTTGAATAATTAAAAGTCACATGAAAATTAAATTGAATATTTTATACTATTTTATAGATCATTTAAAATCCTTATCTTCATATCCTTGACGAAATTCTTTGAGGAAATGCATTAATCAAAAGGACGCAAAGGGAAAAAGATCATGAAAAGGATTTGGAGGGATTAAGAAATTCACATATGTGGATTTATATGAAGCCATATATCTAGAGGAATTTATTAAAAATTAAATATGATATAATATTGTGACAATTTAGAATAATTAAGGAGGAAAGTAAGAAATTATTAAATCGGGTTGGAGTTCGTAAATAAGGGAGGTCAATTTTTTTGAGTCGGTTTTGTATTTTGCTAATATAATTTCACTTTCCCTTATTAATTTCCTATTATCTCATTCATGAAGGGGTAACCAATTTATTAGATTGTTACATGAAAATTATTCCATTATTATTGATTTATCCTATAGTTTAATGAATAAATTTAATTTTTGTTGATTGAGTTTGGTATTAATTGTAATTCCATTATTTTGTATGTAATTGTAATAATCTTATTATACATGGTATTGTTTAATTATTTGGTTGACAATAATTATTATCCCCCCATTAATTATTCTTATATATGTTGGAATAAATAGGATTGAGTGGTGAAGTATCTATCAATTTCTCATAGATGTGTGGAAGACATAAAATTGTTTTTGAATCACTTAGAGAGAACCATAAATCGATAATAATTTTCCTTAGTAATTTAGAAATAGTTCACTACTGAGGTGATTGGTGATATACTTCTACACACATAGGAAGGATAATTTATTAACAATGATTACTATTGATTAATCCTCATAATTTCTCTCAACCTATAGTGAAATATGTAGTGATTATGAATTCTATAATTTATCAGTTAATAAGAAGAAAAGTGAACCAACTTCAAGAATAAGATATCATTAAAATTGGGAACTTGACCCTTAGACAAACCAACTTTAAACACTTATCAAATATCAATTATTTAAACTACTTCTTTTATTAATCTTATGTTCACTAAAATCACCCCCATTTCTACTAATTGTAACAATGATAGTTTTTCTCTTTAATTTGGAGAAAACATTTGGTTTCCACTAATATATATATATATATATATATATAATAATATTAGGTTTTAATTATTATTTTTCTGACCCAGGAAATTTGTGTCATACTTATTGGTCCACATATATCATTATGTATAAAATCCAATAGCCACATAGTTCTTTCACCTTTTCCATTAAAATTTGATTTTTTTCATTTTACCTAATAGAAATGATTCTTAATTAATAAACAATTCATAATTTAATTATTCCAATAATTAATCTCCATGAAGTCTTTGAATACATTTCTCATTTAAATGTCTAGGGTGAAAGTGCTAAAGATAAAGGTATTTAAAATCAACCTCGATCTTCTTATTTTGATTGTTATAGATATTATTATTCATATCAAGAATATATAAAACTTTTATATATCATCCTGAACCTACTTAATCTACACTAACCAGATCAGTGCAAAACAAGATCTTAGGCATGACTCCCTATAAACTAGAAATTATCAACTAGTAGTGGTAATCTAATAATATTGTACAGAGACTATACCTATAGAACAAATAGCCAATAAAATAGAGTAAGTAAAAATAATAATAGTAATCTAGATAAATTTGAGATAATAGAAATTAAAAAAATTGTTAACAAATAAAAATATATACCCATGATACATCAATAGGAAAATTGTACATTTCATACAAGTCAAAACCAAAAATTTGGTCAAGATTTGTCACTATGTTTCATTTTTTTCTTGTGATCAACCTCAAGAATTATAGAGCATATACTAATTAATTATAGTTTTTTGATCTCTTATTATAAATTTCTAAACTTTGGTTTGAGGCTATAGGATTTAACGATTCCTATGACCCTTCTAGAGATATATTTGTAATATACTATTAAAATTAGAAAAAGTGACCATGACACATGTAAAGGACAATTCCACAAGTGGTGGTCACAGGAAAACCGAAATGGCATATAGTTACCAGAATATGTAATATATTTTCAGAATTCATGGAAGTGGAAAAGTCTGAAAGGTTACTCCTATATACTAAATATATTTTTAGAATTTGAGTAAGATTTTATAAAGTAAAAAAATGGAAAAGTCATGGTGTTATTTCTATATATGTAAGAGTAAATTCTAGAAATTGTAGAGAAATATAGTAAAGGAAAATCATTTACCCTATATAATTAATGTTTTTATTGATGAAAAGTTTATAAAAAAATGGAAAAGTTTTTGGAATGAATTTTTTTTCTTGATATGTAATATTTTTATGTTCCATGATATATCAACCACACTATGGGAAGAAGGTCCATATTGTGGATAGAAAATAGAAAGTTTTATCAGTTATAAAATATGATCGATATTTCATCCAATAGATCATAGAAGACATGGGGATGTTTAAATGACACACAAGTCAGTTTTTTGGGTGTAGTGAAGACTGTGATTACTTCAAAATGGGAAGATAATGAAGGCCACACTATAGTCAAATCATTGGTGGAATTGAAACATAGAGATGATATATACCACACCATAATAGAATTTGTAGGGGATTATAAAATACCTATGAAAAATGGGGTATAACATCATATTAATTCTTGAATATTTATTATATTAAGTCATTGAGGAATAATGTAAGGGTATTAATAATGTATTTGTAGAGAAAAATCATGTCATGTATGAGTTTTCACATTGAAACAAGTTGAATAATTATAATGATTCTGGAGTTTCAAACTATGAAATTTGATGATTTAAAAATAATTTATCTAGTAGATTTTTGGGATTTTGAATTTTATTACACACTATGCTATCGATAATGATAATAGGATATGGTATGATTGAGAAAGAAGAAGGTAAAACCATGGTGAATGATTATAAAAAATTGTAGATGATAATAAAAATTATCTAGGAGACTTTGAAAAAGGATAATTAATATTAATCATCAGATTAATGTTTCGTGTATTGGAAAGTTAATGAAAAATGAATGAATAAATTAAGTAAAAATATATTCAAAGCATATTATTGTATCCGAATATGATAAAATAAATAAAGTATAACCAAAAAAGAGTTAAATTGATCGCATATGATTTATTTAATGTTGGAAGGCTTAGAGGAAGAGGATGATTCTACATCACCATATATGATTATTAAAAAAGAGGGAAACATGATTATCACAATAGGGTTCAATTTTCATATGGAGAAAGAGTAATTGATTCTATGATTTTGTGGAAGATAAATTCTCAAACATCATATCATGGAGCTGATATCATCCAACATTGAAGAAGTTAGGTGCAAAAAATAGAGTTTAATAGAGCCTCTATTTGGAGACGGGGATACACGACGTCTTAACATCCAATAATGATAGAGAATAGACTTTCATGTCTATAAAATATTTAAGAGACACTTATATCTATATCTTGAACAATATTTTATTACATTATTGTGTTTAGGGAAGAATGAGTGACCCTAGGATTGACAATGCATATTTCCTAATTTTTTTAACAACTAAAGTGAGTATTTATACCCCTTTGTAAATCGACACACCATCATCGTATACTCTTTATATTAGTCCCTTGTGGTGAATGATGTAAAATCATAAATTACCATACATGATTTGAATTTTAGTATTCATGATTTAGATTTAGTTTGGATATCTAAAACACAAATCAATAAATAGGTTGAATACTATTCCAACTAATATGGGAACATGATCTAAAAAGATATAATCAATTAATGAAAGAAAATTTAATTAGGAAACACATTATTAATTCCCCTCTTAGGGAGTATTCAGTTTCAAAAAGTGGTAACAGGTCCAGGTTCTACTCTAGATTCAACCTAAATAATTTAGATTATAAAGATCAGAATATTTGTTAGGATATGGATTGTATAGAGAAAACCCTTATATTTGATGGATGTCATTTTTCTATCTAGAAGGAGTATATGTCATATTTATAAGTTCATATTGGAATCCATCATGATATCTTTTTAATTTTATTTTTTGATAAGTCAGCAAGGAATTAAGCTTGATGGGGATCAAATAAATTTATAGATTAATTATTATGAAAATAATAATTAAATGATGCTTTGGAAGAGGGTGTATCCTAGAAGATATCCCATTATATATCTTTTAAGGAAATGTGAATGAAGTTAGAATATTTGTATGGTAAAAACTATATATTGAAAGAAGAGACCATGTTTAATTTACTAGCATGGAATATGAATCAGTTAAATATGTGGATATGAATTATATTGAATAAGAAAATAAAATTTATAAAATAAAGTGGAAGAAGAACAATAATAATTAAACTAAGAAATTTATTATTCCCATTAAGGTGAAAAAACTGATTATTTTTGTATATCTGAATCTAAATCAACAGTGGATGTTCCTAGTAAATCTAAATATACATGTTATATATCATCTAAATTCTTGGAGTATAATGGTAGAAATGATTCAACCACATCATGTGTTAAATATGGTGATTATTTATGAAAAAAATAAGATAAGCTTCAAGCCTTGAGGAGTGAAGTATAATTCTTGAATGATAAAGGTGAAACAAACTATACTTATAAAGCATATTTAAAGGAAGAAAATAGAAGGTAAATAAAGGAATATATTTATTCAAATGATTCCATTGAAAAAATTAACAATAAAATGAAGGAATTAAGCGATTCAATTAAAGAAATTGTCCATTTGTTGGAGTTAAGCATGGAAAATTGAAATTGGTTGAAGCATAGATGTCTACCCTAAGAGAGAAGTGTAAAGATCAAGTGAAGAATGTATATATTTAAAATAATTATCATTTTTATAATTTATAAGTTAAACTAAAGGAGAGGGTTTAGTATTAAAAATATAAACGAGTGCTTCCCGCTATGTGTATAATGTCAAACAATGAAGTTAATCACATGGAGAATTCAGTCTGTAGTAAGGAGAAACTAATGGAATCAGTAGAGAAGAAGGATTTTAATGATTTTTTTGAAATAAAAAGACTCAAATAGCTTTTCTGAATATATACTATTTTTTTGGCATCATTATACACAAAACATACACATATAAGAAGACATTGAAGATATGACATCAATAGAGACCAACTGACATATTTTGTCCATGAAATTTAGTTGAAGGTGAAAAAATTAATTTAGGATCCAAATTTATATCCCCAGATACTACAAAAATAACGATACATGAATGGAAGAATGAGAAATATATTACACTTGAGAAAAAATTCACGAATTTTGATGATAGTAAAGAAATAAGGATATAGAGATTAAACCAAGAACCAATGGTTGTTTACTCTCAGCAACATTCTTAGAAAGAGAATAAGAAAACATGGTGAGAAAATAAGAAATTAGTAGTTTCTATCATGGTTATCAAAGAGGATATGAAAAAATACTATCCCTTTCAAAGATAAAAGTGGTTGTTTCCACTAGAAAAAAAGTGTATAGATGTTCAATGAAAATTTAAACAAGGTTAAGTAGACCTAAATTATATTTAGTGGCCTTTGAAGAATAAAAAACGAGTCATGCTTGAGTGGTTTCATCTATAAAACTAAAAAGAATGAATATAATATTGGTGGATTTATACTTTCATAGAAAAATAATAATGAAAAAAATTCACAATGTAGGATGGGTTTGGGATATGTTTAAGATTGAGAGGGGGTGAATTAGTGTTGGTGACTTTTTATCCAATCCAAAACCTTTTACCCCTTCTATTTTACCTATGAATTTTTAGGTGAATGGATCTCTTATTATTTCTTATCACCATTGTTTTCTTTATTCAATTCATATGAACACACACACATAGGAGGACAATATATTTACAAGATTCAAATTTCAAAACAAAATAATAATCCTTAGATAAAATAAGAAAAACTCATGATCACATGACCCAATGGTATCAACTAATGAGATAAGAATGAGTAATTATTATGAAACACTTATGTTACACATATTTTAATAGTGTAAAATGAATCATGAACATTAACATTATCATGTTGGGTATTTATATTGCCTTCCAATAGTGTTACAATGATTTTGTGACAATAAGAGTATCTATCACCAATTTAGTCTTGACCAAGATGTTGATGTGATGACTGTGTCTTATTATACTTATCTTTGTTGGATAAAAGTATGAAAGAAACAATTATTATTCTTCTTCTCTTATAAAAATATAAGATAATTATTTTGTATAAACTTGACTGAAAAAATATCTTCTTAGTCCTAATTATTCTTATTTTCTTCTTACTCTTATTCTTATTCTTTAGTGTAATAGAATTTAATTGTATCTCTTATTTATTTTTTATTCGACAAAAAAAAATATTTATAGAATTATTAATATTGGGTTTTATATGTTATTTTTTTATAAAATAAATTTCTATGAGATAAAATATTAGATATTCTACATATTTTTAGTCTAGAACCTAGAATATATAAATTATGGGTCGCAAAATTTTTTCCTTGTAATTATCTTCCTCATTAATTCTAGTATTTACACCACCACCTAAACACTTTATTTTAAATTATTATAATTTTATGTTATTCAAAATCCATGTGATATTTATATTTAAAACCATCATATTCTTAGGCCATTATGTATTTTAAAACACCCTAAAAACTTTCTTGAAGAATAAAATTCTTAAAACCTCCACATAATAAGCTTCTTCTTAAAAGAAATCTATAACTACATGTTCTGGTTTGGAAGCATGAAAAAACCACAAATCATCTTCATTTAATCCCAACATTGATCTTTTCATTATTATTATTTCCAAAAAATTCACTCTAGTATCCACATATGCATGAATTAATGCATACTAGTCACGGGCAAAGATCCATCCTATATAGTTTAAATTTCACCCTAAATTTTTCTTCTATATTCATTTTCTTTCTAGAATCGTGATAAACCATATTGTGATATTTTTTTATTGAAGATCAACTTACCTAGAATTAACTGGATAAGAACTAACTCATATGTGAATTACATTTACATGGTTTTATATAAAATTTGCACTCTTATGTTAAGATCCATATTAATAAGTTTACCACCTTTATGTGGATATCTATTCATGAATCCCCTTATGTGGATTCCCCTTACATCGATCCTTCTACCTTTCATATGAAGTTCCTTTTATATGAACCCTCTTTTATAAGAGATATTTTTTATGACTTCTAAAAAATCTAGAATTATAGTAAATTATTTTAAAAATCTTGTTTGAAACTTTTCTTTCATACATGGTTCATCTGTTTTATATGAACTCCCTTACCTTTTAGTGAACTTAAACTCATATTTAACTTAGATCACCCTTATCTTCTTTTTCCACCATTTTGTAATGTGTCCATGGACTTATTATGATCTTCAGGAACACCCATATGAATTTTAATATTTCAAGTTGTGTTATATTATTCTTTTAATGGTATAAAATGATATAACTATTTATGGTTGGGTATGTGTTTGATCATATGATTAAGAATACCAAATATATGGTGTAATTTAAGCTTGATCCATCCTATGTTTTTAATGATGAAAAATAGTGAATATTGGTGAGTCCCACATTGAAGTATCACTTGATATTCTACTTCCTTATAATACTGAGCACTCCATAGTGGATCAAAAAAATACCTTATCATTTTCAATGTCCCATTGGGTTTTCCATGCTACCATGTATAATAGTTTTCTACTTATTTTTACTCCACTACACTCCATAGGTTCTCTGGATCCTTGGTGACTCCTTAAATTATACTCTAAGATGGATCCAACTTCATTCTTTGTAGTTTGTCCTTTTAATTCCCAAATTACATGGGTGGATGTGATGGATTTGTGTTGTCTATATTTTTATCAATTAACTACTCAAAAATGACAATTGGATCTTGAAGTAATGGAAATTTCTTCCCCCACGGTGATGCCCTAACCTAATGTTGCGGAGCCATGCCCCCCCCTCTCGATCTGAGGGGAGAGGTTCGTGTTCCCAATATTAGGGGAATATTAACTTATTTTTATTCTCAAATACTTAATATATCCATATTTTTTCGATGATTCCGCTCTCCCCAAAAGTCAATGATCTCTTCCAAGGAGTGCCAAAACTTTGTCTCTCCCCGACAGAGCTTAATCATGAAACAGATCTATGCTATCTCATGCTGGTACCTTTTTTTCTTCTTAAACTAACTTTAGTTGATTAATTTGACCGATTTGTCTTCAATTCTTGGGATCTTCAAGAGTGTGCAGTAGTCATCTTGATTTATAGGAGGCATCTGATGATTCAGTTTGAGACGGAGGGCGATTTGATTACTGTCTGGTCCAAAGCTCCTCAACGACGCAATGGAGAATCATTTTACCTATTTTGATGGAGACTTGACTTCCACATGAGGTGTGATACCTTTATGATGAAAAAATGGGTGAGTCTCCCTAGGCTTCTACTTTCTTTTCAAAATCTATCCAATTTTTGTGCTATTGGGAAAATGATAGGCTGATACCTTTGCTCGGATCGAAGAACGAAGGTTGTATGTCACCGTATCTATCCATGGATCTATGTTGAGATTGATGTTGCACAACCACCTTTAAATTGGGTTTGTATCATAGATGGGAAGGAGATTTGGTGGAAGAAGGATGTGAGATTTGAATCACGGATGTGTTATTGAATTGATTGTGGAAAGTTTGGACATGTGGAAATGTTTTTTTGAAACAATGAATTTGATGGAGATTCACAAGGGGTGATGAGGATGGGCAATGTCGACAGTGGTGCATCTGCTTTGGTTTTTCCATAGTTAAAGGTTCCATCGAGAATTATTCCATCAAGTCATGAACATGTGGAAGGCTCTCACATACAGAGAGTGTGGGTGGGTGCAACGTCCAGTGGATATGCATTATCTAAGGTGCAGTCTTTAGTGAATGTGGTTGGGGTAGTGGAAACCAAAGATGGTTATGGTTATAAAGAATAGAAGTGGAGGTCGTAGGTACTGATAGTTAGGAAGGTATTTGATCACCTAAGGCATGATATTGGTATTGAGAGGGCCTTTATAGTAGAAGAGGCTGTGACATTCTGTTCTTCGTGGCCAGAACCTGTGAATGGGGTGAAGTTGGACTCTTTCTTCTGAAGATGGTGAAATAATGGGAGCTTTAAATGCTAGTGCTAAAGTGTGACAAGGGCAAGAAGGTGGTGATGAAGGTGTGATAATCAATATTTCCACTGGTAATCACTTCCCTGAATTGGAGTATGAGAATAATTCACATGGAGAGGGAGGTACTCCAAGGAATGAATGTGGTAGAAAGGATATAGAAACTAGTGAAGATGAAATTAAGAATGGAGTTTAGGATTCTCATGAGTTTTTGGAACAACCACATTTTATATCTATGATTGATATGAATACTCATTTTGAACAGGAGAGGAGAGCGAATGAGGGTTACCAAGAGGTACCCATTTCTGGAAAATGGGGGGACATCTCTGATAGTAACAAGGATAATGTTGGCAACATGGTATGACTATCCTATAGTGACATTGTATATGGTGGGAAGAAGAAGTTTATTGGTACCGAGGAATCCATGTATTCCCCAACATGAAGAAGGCCGAGGAAAGACTACTCATATATAACAAAGATGGTGTCTACTAGGTCTTCTAGGAAGGATGACAGGGAGACCTCTGGCTTGACAAAGGGTATGAAGTCTACTAAGGAGTTTATATATTTGGATAAGTTGAACCTTAGAAGGAATTATTCCAAGATTCTGATGCATTATGAAAGATGGGAGTGGGAATCAGCTACTACGGAGGAAAAAAACTATCATGGATGTGGTGAAGGGTATGATTTTTATGACTGGTAGCTGTTTTTTCTACTTTGTGGTTTTTTCTTGGTGCAAGTTTCCTTTATTTTAATAAATGGTAAGTGGAATTTCCTCTAACTGAGCTTTCTTATTCTAATTATTCAAAATTTATTTTATAAAATATCAAATACATTAACATAAATGCTCAAAAACCAAACTCTATAATTACATATTATACCCTTATAATATTGTATTTTAACTAATCCAAGTATTTTAATTTTTATAATAAACATGAATGGATCTTATCAATAGTCTTTATCATAAAGATAGAAAATTTACCATTTTAACTCTTTTATAAAACTCAAATATTCAATTTTTTTAATTCAATAATAAATAGATCTACCAATTATTCTATGAAAATCAATTATTCTTATTTCATATAAATAACGATAGGAAACACCAAATACCAAATTTCAATATGTTTATTTCAATCTTTATTCACTCAATAGAAGGTGAAAATAATAATTGGGAACTCTTCTTCACAATATGTTCGAGATTATTCTTCCAACTTTTAACCACTTATTTATTCCAATTATTCATTCTTGAATATTGACATTAATAATCAATGAAATATCTATATTCATTGAAAACCATTGAAATAAAAAAATTCTCATAAAGCGAGATCAACAACCCCTTTGGTATTTTTTTAATACACACATGAAATGATATGTCGATATGCGCTCTTTATTTCTCAATCATATTTTCTTTCCAAAATTTCTTTTCAAAATTTTATCTTTTATTTAATTTTCTCTCACCCCCTTATTAAAAATAAATAAAATGTAATGAGAGTGGATTATATCAATTCATACTTTAGCAATGTGACATCAACCAATCCACCTAAATTATACACGATCCATACTAGGTGTAGAAGAAAGAGGGTTTGATTAGACAAAAAACCTATAAATTATGAAAAGAATATTATACCAAATGAAATGAAATACTTATCACCTTTCATAAGATATATCAATGTCATGAACTAACCTACCTTGGGCCATGAACCTGGTCATTTGAGGCCATGGGTCTCCTATAATAGCTTGGTTTACTTCCCATCACACCACAAAACATTACCCACTAAGGTCACTTATCATACTAATGACTATCCCTATAAGCCAAAAAGTATTATTTCTATGTGATTTGTTCTCACTCACACACACCCTAAGAAACTTTCTAGGAGGTTACCCATAATGAAATTACACCAGGAAACACTCACTTAACTATAAAGTTCTTATTTGGTAGTCTCTAAAAAGGAAAGGTGCACATTTTTAACATGGGTAGTACCATTTAGTCTTTGAACTATCACTTTTTTATGTGTGTTACACTCCCCAATTTTAAAGAATATTTACCTCATTGTGGAACCCATACCTCAAACCTTGGAAATTACACTTCACTTCTGGTTGGGTTCAGGATTTGATACCATTTTTTATGATCCAACCTCCCTCAGACCATGAACCTAGTTATATAATCCCATGGGTATAATTTAATACCATTATTTCATTCCCAATACACAACAATATATTACCCCCGGGGTCTCTTATCATACAAATGATTGTCCCCATAGGATAAGACTTGTTATTTTAGAGTTTTTTGTTCTCACACACACCCTGAGAAACTTCCTTGGAAGTAACCAATTCAAAATCATCTCCATGAAAAACTAACTTAAATAT
The DNA here is from genome assembly GCA_963277665.1 of Viscum album. Lineage (NCBI taxonomy): Eukaryota > Viridiplantae > Streptophyta > Magnoliopsida > Santalales > Viscaceae > Viscum > Viscum album. The sequence continues at coordinate 1,754,921,239 of OY728120.1, read as the reverse complement.
AGAGTTATAATTAGGTACGATCCTAAAAAAAGGTTCATCTAATTGACATGGTTAGTAAAATTTAGTCATTTATGTATCACTTTTATAGGGGTGTTACAATCCAACTGTTTCAATTCGAGATAATTAATTGATATCAATTGTACTAATTATTCACATATAATATATCAACCCCAATTCCTACCCTATATTTAACACACATGTTATAATAATTCATGTTAAAAATAAATGACTATGGCTATAATTAATTCTATAGAAAATTAAATATTTATAACCCTAATTGGGGCTAGTTATTTAATTAGCAGGTATCGATCCACATGGAAGGAATCTTGTGATTGTGAAAAAATAATATAAAATACCTCAAGAAAATAATGTAAATTATGGTGATGGTGGTGAAATTGTAAGAGTGAAAGTGTTAAACAACAATGAAACAAGTGAGTAAAGAGAACATCAAAACAATGATCACCAAGAAGGTAGTGAAATTAAAGTGACGAGTTAGGAGAACTTGGTTGGTTGGTTTTAAATAAATTTTACATAATTAATGCATGGAAAGAAAAACAATGAAGCTGATGGTGGTTATTCTGTTCTTTCAAATGATCAAACTACAAGTGAATGGATCCTATAGTTCCTCACTACAACATAAAAAAAGATTCACAATGATGAAATCATCCATGAATCAAGAACTACTTCTCATTTGATCAGGATATACAACTATTAATGAGAAAATCCAATTTCAGATGGATTATCGTAAGATTTTATAACAATGGAATTATTTAAACTGATATTGGTGCTCAATAATTCATGATATCTCAAGATGTAAACTATATAAGAGATGAGTGTGAGGATAGACTCTAAAAAAAATAATGCACATGAATGAAGTAAAAAAAATATTAACAATACAATCTAATTCCCTAGAGGAAATTAGGCAAAGACCATGATCACTTCAACAAAAAATCTGAATGATTCCATTAAAATCATAAAAAATCAATGTTAAAAGAAAAAATGTGAATAAAAATATATTTTGATATTATTTTGAAGGTCTTTAGATCCAAGAATATGCTTATTTAGGGTGCTCTATATTCCCTTTTTTATCTCCCCCACATAGCTCTAAGATATTCTCTATGGCTTTCACATGGAATTTTCACTGTATATCTTCCACCTCATTAGTGACACCAACTAAGCCCTTATAATTGAATGTATATTCCCCAAAAATTATATACTCAGTATAAAACACAATCTCAGCTCTGGATGACCTCTACATGGTCATAGATCTATGAGTATCTTCTTCTTCCCCTATTTTCCCAAACCATAATAATGAGAATATTAATTGAATTTGGAATTATAAACCCTAATTTGTAAATGAATTTACTATTTTGTGATTTTTTGTGTTACCCACGAGATTATCCCGCATAGAATGACATCATAGACATGTGATATAGAAAACCCATTCAGGAATTGTTTTACCTACGTCGCCTCCTCTAACAAATTCTCATACACAGTTTTGTATAGTGTGAACTTTAAAATACATGGGAAATAAGTTACATTGATAATTTATATTCTTATAAAGTTAGTTTATGTGTCTAAACCCCATATTTAGATTCATCTACAATACTATATATGGAAATTTAGGTATTTCACAATTTAACTCTATGGAAATGTTTATATAGAAATTTGGCCATGTAGATGTTCAGGTATGTAGATCTCAATTTGGCCACATAGCTATCATAAATGGAAATTATGTTATGTAGATAACCCCTTTATGGAAATTTGACTATGTTGGAAACATAAAGTAGAAATTAAAATTATAATGAAGTAAAAAATGAAAAATCACAGAATAAATTGTTCTTTGAAATAAATGGAAAATCACACCAAGAACATTTGGACCAATAAATCACCAAAAACGTTTTATTTTTTACATGGGATTCAAATACTTGTATATTATTCACCAAATTAAAAGAAACTGAATAATATCATTATTAAATCCAATTCAATCATTCAAAATAATCTAATTGACCGAAATAGATGAGAAAAATGTGTCCAATAGTGGCCATATCAAATTCCTCTATACTTAAGTTATTTCACCCTAAGGAAATAACATAAATTTTATTTATTTACAAAGACTCTAAATCAAAAATTGATTATCCTACTTTTGAGAAAATTAACATACCGTAATTAAATAAAATAAAAAAGTATCCCATTTTTAAAAAATTTCATGCCTCAAATGTGACTCCTCCTCACCAACTTAATTTAGTTCAAAAACAGGTTTCAGTTATAGGAGTGTTGAACGATTATATTGAAGCGAGATTAAATTTTTAATAATAAGTAACTTATTTTTTCACTTTCTAAAATTTATCAACCAAATATCCACTTTTCACATCATTGATAAAACTCAAAATACTTTTTATAATTAAATTTTCCCCTTCTTCATTTGAGTTCAATATTCCCCTCACCTAAATGAGTTATTTTTTTGATAATTAGGTACTTTATTTGAATTTTTCCTAACCATGAATGTGTAAATAATTGTGCAATGAACTATGCAAAGAACTGATAAAATATATTTGTTTATTCAAATACACAATAAGTTCCTAATTTATTATAGATTCACCATGGGATCCCAATTTCACATTTTATTCCAGTTTTAAAGGAATTATATTAATCTCTACTGAATTGGATCCCTAAATTTTTCTATTTCACAAGGGATAAGTTACTATATTCATGTTCCAATATCTAGTTCCCTTAAGTGTAACTTCAATTCCCCAAGAATATTTCTATTATAATCCTTTTCCTAGTTCCTCAATAAAATTACCATCAAAATAGGGCATATATAACTTAGAAATCATGAAATTCTAGTAATTTTATAATTAGTGAAATTTTCTGAAACTAGCATGAGACTTTTACCCTAGACATGAAAACATTTATTTTTTATTTTTCTACACTAAAAAACACTAAAATTGTGATTTTATTTATAAATACCATATTATAATCCTAAAACGGTGGTATTTTTTGAATTTTTTTGGACATTTTTGATGTATACAAAATTGAAACACATTTAAGTAATATTTTAAGATCCCTCTCACCGACACTTAAAACACAACATTGTACCCAATTTTGAATTGTAAGATGGAATGAAATTGAAAACATTTAAGTTCAAATCATATTTTTTAATTAAGTTGTAAAATTTCCCATTGAGGATGGTAAAGGAAGTTCAAACATTACTTTTACACAAAAAAACTCCTTAATTAAAAATATGCACAAAATTATATAGTAGATGATAACTAGAAATTATTGTATAAAAAATGTATTTAGAACAGTTTTATTCTTCAAATATGAGTTCACATAAGTTTTTTACAAGAATAAAATAATAATCAAGCACACATATGAGTTCAACAACCAAGTTTAAAGTAATAGTATAAGAGAACAATAGACTGAAACACATTATTTCAATATGCACAAGGAATGTTCAAAGGATTTTCAACCTATACCACCAGTAGAAACATGTTTCAATAGAAGGGTAGTCTTATAAATACATAAATTGAAACAATAATTCCCTATATAGAGAAGCTATATTCATTTAAATTCAGAAAAAATAATCTCTTGTTGTCCTTGAAATGTTTCTATGGTCCCTATAAGATTAAAAATATATCATTGTTATTATGTAGTAGATTATAACTCATAGTGATAGAGATCAGATTTTTATTTTAAGAATATTTTTCTAGGTAGCTAAAAAATGAAACCCATTTGAGATTAAAGAACACTTTATGTTTTAAGGGGAGGTTGGATTCCTTAGTTTATTGGGATTGATTTGATTTATAAGATAATTGAGAATAACATTGGGAGTTATTTGAGTAAAACAAATGAAATTAATTTGGTCACATCCATGACTTATTTTAAATGTATTTTTCATGTAATTTATATTCTTACATTGTTATGGGGGTTTCCAATTAATTTTTGGAGGAAATGGAGGGTTTTCATGATTTATGCCCAACTGTGAGCCCATTTACATATTTAATTTTTTTCATTTATAAATCCTTCATTTTTCAACATTTTTAATCCAGTCCAATTCCTACTTTTCCTCCCCTGACCTATGAAAACCACCATATCCATTTTTATTCATTAGGAACTTATTATAATTTTGGATTTGGGTTATTTAGTTAGGCATTAGGCCAACCCGTGAGCCCATTTCCTGTTTTAAAAAAAATAAATTCTTTAATATCTCATTCATTTTTTAATTTTTTAGGTGATTACACCTCCCCAATTGAATACAAAGGACCTAATCAGGCCCCCTTGTTTGTGTCTCCCTCTTTGGAGCTCATTTGCATCGTATATTAGAGAGAAATTTCTCAAGGTTTCTCAAATCGTCCATATTTGATAAGGTAATTTGTTTTATCCAAAAATCATTCAATTTTCACTATCCCCCCACCTTTACTCCCCACTTGACCTCTTTAGCCTCATTAGAGACTCCCTATTAGTTTTTGTTTCTTATAGATTCAACCTTTAGAAGATTTGGGGTGATTTCTTCAAGATCTCTCAAGTATGTGGGTTTATTTCCTCATCCCATTTGGTTAGGATTTCATCCATTTATTTAGGTTTTATTCCATTATTATTGAAGTTGAAAATGTCCATCTTATAAGTATTCTAACATAGGGTTTTATTAGGAGTTTCTTTTTTCAATCTTTTTGTTTTAGGTTCGTTTTCACCCCCTTATGGTGAGACGGTGGTGCGATTGAAGTTCCACAAAAGGATTTGGGGGTTTTGAAATATATGGTAGGTGTTTACATGTGTAAGAATTGTATAATGAGTTATCTTGATGAATTTATATTTCTTTTATGTTCCTCTCTCATTATTTTTAGTTTGAAAACTATTTTTGGTAGCATTTGTAAAGCGGTTGATTTTTATGGGCCAATTTTGTGTAAAAATGGGTGTTTTTACTTGTGCATTACATGTTGTACCAATTGGTTTTGTTTTAAAATTCATGGAATGGATTTATAAAATTGTTTTAGTGCTAAAAATTCTGGTTTGGTGTAATATTGGTATTCTTTTATTGTTAGAAGAGGGATTTTAAATGGATTGTAGGTGTAAAGTTTTGTTATAATTTTTGTAATTGTTTTATGGAAATTCTATGTTTTTTTTGAGTAATACAAATGATGAAAATAATGTGCAGATACTATTTTGAGTGTGTAAGTCCAGAACTGGTATTTTTATTTGTAAATATAATTTGATAGAATGTGGAATTTTTTTGAGTACAAAGAGGGAAACATTGGTATCTAGGTGGGAGGACGTGCACTAGCATGCTAGTGATTAAGAGTGGTTTTGTACCTGTTTCAATTAGAAAGTTTGACATTGATAATACTAACAAAACTATGATGATTATGATTTTTGGGAACTCGAAGTTATGGGTGATTTCACTACTAGTGTCTTGTGCACGAGAATATATATTTTTATGGTTAATTTCACACCGAGATGCGAGGTACATGGGGCTCACAATTAACTAGTTCCTAGGGGTGTTCCTGTGTTGAGTTCTCATTGACTATTTGGAATTTATATTTGGATTAGGGCATGTTTGGATGAAAAATTAATTAGCCTAGATGTTTTATTTAAATTTACCTATTCTTTAAAGTTACCCTCTTTAAAAACTATTTTCATTCAAAAGTTGCACCTTTAAAAATTATTGCAACCATTATTTGTTTGTGACACTTGAAATATTTTTATCTTATATTTCTTGTCACATGTAATATTTTTGTGGAATACTATTGGGATTAGTACTAAAACCTACTTACACCTTTGGGTGAAAGTAGACTTGGTTATGTTTGACACAGGTAAGGGAATGACTTTTGGAGACGACAGTTCAGGTTTCTAGTTGCTTCTGTTGTGCGGTGTTGTGGAGACAGATTGTGGGTGATGACCCCTTTTCATGTGGTGGTATTTGGGTTTTCTTTTATACTATGTTTTTAGTTTGGTACCCCATGTTTCATGTTAAAAACCTTGTATTTAGTTCTGATTTTTTAATTAAGTCTCATTTGGCATGAATTTTAAGATTCTTTTTATTGATTTTTTGGATGTCTTATGTATCCTAATACAAGTAAATAGTTACTAAAACATTATTTATGACAGATCGGAACTTATTATAGACCATATGGATAGGGAATGCCCTTCAGGACTTTCCACAGACCGGTTCAGGTGCCAGTTTTAATGGTGACCAGATTCAGTTTGTGACAAAATGGTATCAAAGGGGGTTAATGTTTTTGGGTTATATAATTATTTTGGGATGAGTCAGGGTAGAAAAGAGTTGGGAATGTTAGGACTCTAAGTTATAGTCATGATTAGGGGGCCTAGACCTCACCTCTTATGAAAGACATTGAGTCACCATGGGACATTGGAATTGTTTGTTTGACTTCACTGTCAATTGAGACGTGTGGGCTTCAGACTGCACGTGGACATCAGGTGGGGGTGAAGTAGTTATTTTTTTATTGTAATGTATTTGGATTATTTATATTTGATGTTATTAATGAAAATTTTCATAACTATTGTACCGATTTTTTTTTCACTTTCGGCAATTCTCTTTTGTAGTAACATGCCTCCATGGAAAGCTCCCATGCACCCACAGGAGGAAACCAGAGAGAGTTCTCCCTCACCGCTTGATCGAAGGATAGTAGAGGTTGTGGTTTGGGCTATAAAAGATCTAGGACATGGAATGGATCCTATTGCAACTCCGTTTAGTGAATATGAGACTGGTCCTAGGAAGGATAAAGCCCATGAGTTTCTAAAAAACAAGCCTCCTACTTTCGAGGTAGCACAGAACCCTAGGAAGCAGAGGAGTGGCTCAAAAAGATCGAGTGAATGTTTGAGTTCCTGGAAACACATGAGGATGTAAGGTTGATGTGTGCCTCTTTCCTATTAGAGGGTCCCAACCACAGGTTGGGGGAATCAGTGCTTCAAGCAGGGAAGCACGAGAAGATGGACTGGAAGGGCTTCAAGGTTATCTTCAACGACCAGTACTGCCCTGGAGTCTTGGAATATTTTAAATCTCAAGAATTTAGGGAACTTGTTCAAGGGATCTTTCAGTGATGTAGTATGCCAACTGTTTTTCCTAGTTGGTTTGGTGTGCTCTGGAAATGGTCTCCAATGAGAGGATGAAGGCCTTGAAGTTTGAGAGGGGTTTTCATTGAGAGATATATTCCTAGGTCTTCATATTCAAGATGAAAGCCTATGATGAAGTGGTTGATAGAGATTTCATGGTGGAGATCGACTGTAAGGGGAATGATGAATTCTCTGGGACAATGTTAGTAATGGGAAGTGGCAGAACTTCTGAGAAGAAAAGGAAGTGGGAGGAGTAGGGAAAGAAGGGAAGTGGCAGATCAGGCCAACCTTCCAGCTATTTTTATTCAGTTTCTTCTGATGTGAGGTCTTTTGTGTGCCACTAGTGTGGGAGGATAGGGAATATACGACTCATATGTACTTTTCCTCCGAAGCCTTGTTATTAGTGTCATATGGGACACTTGCAGCACTTTTGCAGGATGAAACATCCACTCCAATGTGCGATAAGATTAGTGGCTTCTAGGGGAGTGCCGACAAAGTCAAATCCATCAACGATAGGGGGATATTGGTTTGGTGGCCATGGTGGTAGTGTAGGATAATATTTTGGGCAGAGCTAGTTCTGGGTAGAGCCATTGGTGATGGTCCATTCTCAGGAAGATACTAGGCATCTTCATACGGTATATCAGGCACTAGCAGGATCAAAGGTGGGACCATCTACTGTTTTGAGGTACCATTCTAATTCCATCTTATATATCTACAACTATTTTTGATACTATGATTTTGTTTCATTCATCTCTGCGCATAATGTGAACATGATAAATTTTCCAACCGAGCTGTTTTCCTTTGTGATGAAGTTGGTGATGTCATTGGGAAAGAAGAAGGATCAGGGTCTCAGGTGTCCGTCATGTGAACTTTCCATGTTAGGGGTTGAGATGGAGTGGGGACTCCTAGTCTTATATATGGATCTATTTTATGTGATACTTGGTAGGGATTGGCTAGTACACTTCCAGGAACACATCGATTGCTATAAGCAGCAGCTGAGTTTGACAACACATGATGGCAGCCTGCTGGTTTTTCATGGGGAATAGGATCCTTGGTCAGGTTGTGTGGGACCTATACTCCTAGAGTTGGGGAATATTATCTTCTATTTATCATCACTTATCCAAGAGGACAATAGTCATGCTCCGGACGGTGGGTTAGCTCATGTAGTGGATAAGTTTCAGGAGGTATTCCCAGATGATTTTCAGGCTTAACCCCAGAGCGGGACATGGAGTTCTCAATCTATTTAGTGCTGAGAACATAGCCGATACCTCTTCCCTCATATCATATGGACCCCACCAAATTTAGAAATTAATGATTCATCTCTGTGATTTAGAATCCAAAGGATTCATTCAGCCGAGCGTCTCTCCTTGGGATACTTCTGTTCTCTTTGTGAAGAAGGTCGATGGGTCCCTGCATTTGTGTATTGATTACAAGAAGCTGTACAAGGCAGACATCCGGAAAAAATATCCTTTTCCCTAAATAGACGACTTTTTTAATCAGTTGAAGGGGTAAAAGTGGTTTTCTAAAATATATTTTCATTCAGGTTACCATCAAATCAGGTTGAAAGAGTCAGATATCCCGAAGATAGCCTTTCAAAGAAGGTAAGACCACTTTAAGTACTTGGTCATTCCCTTTGGTTTGACCAATGATCCAGCGGTATTTATGGAACTCATGAATAGGGTGTTCCACTAATATCTTGAATCCTTAGTTTTGGTATTCATTGATGACATCCTACTTTACTTCGGATCTAAGGAAGAGAATGAGATTAATTTGTAGACCATGTTAAGCACTTTTAAGGGTCACCGCCTTTATGAATATTTGTCCAAGTGCACCTTCTGGATCAGGGAGGCGAAGTTTCTGGGGCATGCGATCTTAGAGTAGGGAGTTTTAGTGGACCCTAAGAAGATCAGTGTGGTTATGTTATGGGAGAAGCCGAAGAAAATGTTTGAGATCAAGAGTTTCCTTGGCCTGGCTAGTTACTACAGGCGGTTTGTTTGGGATTTCTCTAGGCCAGCTTCTCACATGACTATGCTCACCTAGAAAGGGGTGAAGTTTGTTTGGGCCCCATAATTTCAGGCATCCTTTGAGAAGATGAAGCTGCGATTGACTATAACCCCAGTGTTGATCTTTCCAGAATCTAGAAACGACTATGTGGTTTATTTTGATGCTTTAGGTATGGGTATCAGGTGACTTCTTATGTAGGATAATCATGTGGTGGCATATGGCTCCCACAAACTCCTACCACATGAAAAGAATTATCCAAACCATGAATTGAAGATAGTAGCTGTGATGAATTCTTTGAAAACATGGCGTCACTAGCTATTTGGGGAGAAGTTCATGGTCTATTCCAATGACAAAACTTTGGCCTAAATATTCTCTTAAAAGGATCTCAATCTGAGGCATCACCATTGGATCAAGTACTTGGAGGGGTTTGAATTTGACATTGTCTATACCTCAGGAAGGGGAAATATGATGGTAGATTCTTTGAGTAGAAAAGTACTAGTGAAAGCCTTGAGGAAGTCCAGTGATGAGTGGACTGTAATGGGGATATTTTATATGATACATTTGGAAACCAAGGATCACAATGGAGGTGTGTTCTTGGAGAGAATTTAGTTGACTCCTCTCTTGGAGTTGATTTAGAAAGAACAGCCCAGTGATGAACTTTGTTAGTGGCCGGGTCTGTTTCTTCATGGCGGAGAGACGTCTTCTTATTGGTCATCATCACCCGAGGGAATCTTGTGCATCAAGGGCCATTGAGTAGTTCACTTGTCTCTGTGGAAGGTGGTGATGCAAGATAGCCACCAGTCTTAGTGGGTTGTCCATCTAGGTTCCACCAATATGTATTATGATGTGGGATGATAGTTCTGGTGGCCATGTATGAGACATTACATAGCTGAATTGGTGTCAAGATGCTACACATGTCAGCAGGTGAAAGTGGACCACCAAAGGCCCCCTGGTTTTCTCCAGCCATTACCCATTCCTACCTAGAAGTGGGACGAGGTATCTGTGGACTTAATTGTTGGACTATGTCATACACCTCAGGGTAAGAATTCCATTTGGGTGGTGATTGATAATCTGATAAAATCAGCCCACTTTATTCTGATCAAAGATACAACTAAAGTGGATGAGTTGGGCTGATTGTATCTTCAGGAGGTGGTAAGGCTTCATGGTATTCCATATGCATTTGTCTCAGATAGAGCCCACCGTTTCACTTATCACTTTTGGGAAGTCCTTCATAAGGGCTCATGGGTTCTAAATTAAAATGAGCATGACATACCATCCTCAAACGGATGGCCAGACTGAGCGGGAAAATAAAAAATTTTGAGGACATGATCCCTGGATGTGTTTTGGACTTTGGAGGTTCCTGGGATAACCATTTGGGATTTATTGAGTTCTTTTATAATAACAGTTACCAATCCTCAATCCGAATGGATCCATTTGAGGCGTTCAATGGTCGGCCTTGTCGGCCCCCCTATGTTGGGATGAGGTAGGTGAGACCTCACTGTTGAAGCCGAGTCTTGTTTAAGAGACTTCATAGAAGATCACATTGATCAGGAATATTTTATTGATAGATAATAGTAATCATAAATCATATGATGATTAGAGGAATTGAGACCTAGAGTTTTTGGTGGGTGATCGGGGGTTTTTGAAAGTGGACCCTCATCTAGGTGATTGACGTTTGTGAAAGTTGGGAAAGCTAACCCTGAGGTATGTTGGAACTTTTAAGATTACTAAGAGGTTTGGAAAGGTAGAATATAGGCTGTATTTTCCTTCTTAGTTGGCATCTATCCATGATGTCTTCCATGTCTCACAACTGAAGAAGTACAACCCTGATCCGTCCCATGTGCTGAATTGGGAGGAGTTGGATATAGTGCCTGATATATCTGTTGTTGAGAGACCAATGTGTATTTTAGACTACCAAGAACAAGTGATTCGAGGAAACACTGTTTCGATGGTTTTAGTCCTCTGGAAAATGGGACTGATGAGCCTAATACATGGAAGCAGAAGTCTTGGGTCGAAGAGGGGTTTCTGTTTCGTTTATTTGATCTAGCTTCAAGATAACCTTCAGAGGGAGGAAGGTTTTTATGGTGGGGATAATTGTCACATACATGACTTATTTTGAAGGTATTTTTCATCTAATTTATATTATTTCTTTTTTTTGGGGGTTTCCCATGCATTTTTTGAAGAAATGGTGGGTTTTCATGATTTGGGCCCAACCGTTAGCCCGTTTCCAAATTTTAATTTTTTTCTATTATAAATCCCTCATTTTTAAACATTTTTTATCCATTAAAATTCCCACTTAGACTCCCCTGACCTATGAAAACCAATATATCCATTTGGACCCCTTAAGAACTCATTATCATTTTGGATTTGGGTGATTTATTTAGGCATTGGGCCAACCCATGATCCCATTTACTTCTTTAAAAAACAATTTTAATTCTTTAATATATCATTACATTTTTAATTTTTTGGTGATTACACCTCCTAATATAATTAAAAAGACATAAGATACCCCCCATGTTCATTTCTCCCTCTTTGGATCTCATTTGCATCGCTGTTTAGAGTTAAATTTCTCAGGGTTTCTCAAATCATCCAGATTTGAGAACGTAATTTGTTTCATCCATAAATCATTAAATATTCACTCTTTTCCTCCATTTTAGTATCCACTTGACCTACTCAGCCTCATTCGAGCCTCCCTATCAGTTTCGGTTTCTTGTAGATTCAACCTTTGTTGGATTTTGGGTGATGTATTCAATATCTCTCAAGGTAGTGGATTTCCTTCCTTCCTCCTCCCATTTTCTTAGGGTTTATTCCATTTTATTAGGGGTTATTCCATTATTCTTGAAGTCCCTAATGTATGAATTATAACCTAGGGTTTGATATTGAGTTTCTTATTCAAATATTGTGGTTTTAGGTTTGTTTTTACTCCCTTGTGGTGCGACAGTGGTGTGATTGAAGTTCTGTACAAGGATTTAAGGGTTTGTAAATATATGCTTGGTGATTCCATGTGTAAGAATTGTAAAATGAGTTATATTTATGGATTTATATTTATTTTATGTTCCTATCTCTATATTTTTATTTTGAAAACTGTTTTTGGTAGAGTTTGTTAAGAGGTTGATTTTTAAGTGCCAATTTTGTGTGAAAATGGGTTTTTTTACTTGTGCATTCCATGTTGTACCAATTGGCGTTGTTTTATAATTCATGGAATGGATTTATAAAAATGTTTTACTACTGAAAAGTATGGTTTGGTGCATTATTGGTATGAAGTTTTTTTTAGAATAGGGATTTTAAGTGGATTTTATGTGCAAAATTTTTCTTTAACTTGTGTAATTGTTTTATGGAAATTCTATGCATTTTTTGAGTTATACAAATGTTGGAAAGCATTTTTAGCTACTATTTTTAGTGTGTATGACCAGAAAAATTGTTTTTATGTGTAAATGGAATTTTTTATCATGTGTAATTTTTTTGTGCACAGAGAGGGAAACCTGAGTATCTTGGTGGGTGGACATGTACTAGCATGATAGTGATCCATAGTGGTTTTGTCCCTATTTCATTTAGAACATTTGACGTTGACCACACTAACAAAAATATGATGATGATGATTTTGGGGAAGACCAGGTTATGGGTGATTCCCAAACTAGTGGATCATGAATGATAATGGATATTGTTATTGTTACTTTCACACCGAGATGCGCGGTAGCTGGGGCTCGCAACTAACTAGTGCCTAGGGGTGTTCCTGTGTTGAGCACTCATTAAATATTTGGAATTTATATTTTCCTTATGATGTGTTTGGATGGAAATTCAGTATCTTAAATGTTTTATTTCAATGTATCTATTATTTAAAGTTACCATCTTTGAAAACTATTTTCATTTAAAAGATGCACCTTTAGAAATTATTGCTACCATTATTTGTTTATAACACTTGAAAGATTTTATATTATAATGATTGTCACATGGAGTCCTTTGGTTGTATCATATTGGGATTAGTATCACACCCTAATTACACCATTGTTTGTAAGTATACTTGGTTATGTTTGACATAGGTAAGGGAAATGGTTTTAGAGACGACAGTTCAGGTTTCTAGTTGCTTCCGTTGTGTGGTGTTGTAGAGATGGTTCATGGGTGATGACCCCTTATTTTGTGGAGGTATTTGAGTTGTATTTGCTACTAATTTTATATTTTGGGACCCCTTGTGTCATGTTAAAAACTTGTATTAAATTATTAATTTTTAATTAAGGCTTGGTTTTCCTGAATTTTCAGTTTCGTTTTATTGATTGTTTTTGGTTGTCTTATATATATTTATTCTGGTAAATTGTTCCCAAACCATTATTTATGATACCTAGACACATGTTCCAGAATGTGGGGATAGGGAATTACCTTTAGGATTTTCCACATACTATGTTAGGTTCTGATTTTAATGGCGACCAGATTCGGTTCGTGACAAAAGGAAATCAAAAGGAAAAAGAACAATGGGTCAGTTCCCATGAAACATTGAATCTATAGACCTAAATTAGATTCATTGAAATCCTATCTTTAAAGAAAAGAGATGGAATCAAATACCTTGGTATTCCCCTCAAAATAGTGTTTAATTATCATTATATTGAAAATAAATGGGTTTTTCCTCTCTAAAAAATTATACAACTCCATTAACCAACACTCTAAGAATAGCAAAGGGTTTAGACCACTTGGTTTTTAGTTTCCCTAGAAAAAGATTCTACCTAGAACAAAATAATAAGACTCTCTGACCAATATTGAAGTCACTATTCTTAATTATTGTGTTATCAATGGGGTTTTTATTCTATTTGTAAACTATGATATTTTCATGAGATTACCTCTGAGTTTCCAACAAATCACTCAATTCTAGTATCCTTATCTCACCAGAAGATTTGAAATCAAAGTTCGATGCCCTCACATAAAAATAAAACTTATGGAGAAACTTCATCAGAAAATTACATGTATTTAAAAAGAGTATCCTATACAAAAATACTTTCCTATATGAATAATTTATGTAATAATATAATCCCACGAAACTTTATCCAATTTGGCTGACCAATCCTTCCTAGAACGAGATATAGCCTTCTCCGAAATCTATTTAATCTGTCTATTAGAAATCTAATATTAACCGCTGAACTATGAGTGATACGTGGTTCCATTTCTTTGAGCACACCCAAATTTTTTCATTAAATCCTTGGATTTATATTTATTTAAAAGGGTTCTATTTTCAGTAATGAATTCTTTGGAAAATCCAAAATGTGAAAATATATTCGTTTTGGTGAACTTGAAAACATCTCCAACAAAATTATTAGGATATGCAATAACTTCAACCCATTTAGGAACATATTTCACAACTTCTAGAATATAAAAATTCACATAATAACATGGAAATGGTCCCATGATGTATAACACGCAAATATAGAAAATTTCAACCTCTATAATTCCTTTCTTTGGTAACTCATATTTCTTATCGACATTTCCAGCTTTTGAAACTTGTAAAAGACTATCAAAAAGCTCCTAGAATATTCAAACAATTTAGTCCTATAAAACTATTTTGGAGGACCTTTTAGGTATTTATCTCGTCCACATGATGTCCTCATCAAGACTATGAGTGAAAACTCTCAATAATGGGAACTATCTATTCCTTAGGAACACATCAGATCAGAATTACATTAACACTTCTCCTGAAAAATAAACAATTATCCTAAAAATAGTACTTAAATTTAGAGATTAATCTATTTGTTTGATTCCCTAGAGTATCCCTGGTCATGAATCCAATAGGCCAAACGTTGGAAATATCTACAAACCAAGAATATTGACATAATGAGGTAGAAAATAGTTGTTCATTGGGAAATAAAGTGTGTATCTCTCTTGGTTCTCCAAATTGGGGGTTGGGTAACATGGATAAGTGGTCTAAAACAACATTTTTATCTCCTTAATTTTCATTGATTTCAAAATAAAAATATTGTAACTAAGGATTATATCTCACAAGAATTAGTATTGAATATTTATTAGCCAGTAAATATTTTAGTGCAGAATGGTTTCTGAAAATGAGGAATTTAGACCCAATAAAGTGTTGCCTAAATATTTCTAAGGAAAAAATAACAAAAGACAACTCATTTTTAGTGGTAGAGTATTTTTTTCTAAGAATTATCAAATATATTGCTTTCATATTAAATAAAAATCATCCTTTTTTTCCTTCCTATGTCCTAAAACAACACATAAAACCCCATCACTAGAATCACTCATTACCTAAAAAGGTAGTTTCCTATCTAGAGAAGTGATGATGGGTGAGGATGTAAGTTTCTCTTTGAGAATATTAAATTATTCCAATCATTATCATCAAAATAAAATGGTTTATCCTTGAATAAAAATGATAAAAATGTCTTGTTTAATTTAAAAAATTACTTGATGAATATTTAGTAAAAAACCAATATATCCTAGAAAGGTCATAATTCGCATGATATTTTCTAGAGGGAGATACTTCTAGATTACTTCAATCTTAGAATCATCAAAATAAATTACCCTCTTAAATATATTGTGTCTAAATACTATTCCCTTAGTCACCATGAATTGGAACTTTTCCCAATTTCAAACCATATTTTTTTCCTAAAACCTATCTAAAATAAATTTTGGATTTTCTAAATATCTTTGGAAGTTACTTCCTAAAATTGAAAAAAAATCTCTAAAAACCTCAAGTATCTCCTCAATAGTATCATAGAAAATGACCATCATGCATCTTTGAAAATTGGATTGGGCACCACACAAGATAAAGGTAATTCACTGATAATAAAATATTCTAAATGGAAATGTGAAAGTTGTATTCTCTTGATATTTAGGGGTTATTTCAATCTAGATGTAACCAAAGTAGCTATTAAGAAATTATAAGAATTAATTTCTATAAAACCTATCTATTGTTTTCTCTAAATGGAATTGGTAAATGATATTTCCTAGTGGAAAAATTTTGTTTCCTATAGTCAAAATAGACTCTCCATTTTTTTGGTTTTCTGATTTAGATATTCTCATTTTTTACATTTTAACAACAATTACTTGACCCTTCTCTAGGTTTACTTGAATAAGAATTGCCGATGGGATTTATAAAATGAGATAGATAATTATAAAATTAAGTAATCTAATCACTTCTTCCTTAACTAACTCTTTCATGTTAAGACTCAATATTCTCTATCCCTTATCTTTAGGTTTGTGGTTAGGCTCTATGTGAATTTTTTGTATGTAGTAAGAATTTTTGAAACATTTGATCTTAGTAATGGAATAACAAATAATCTTTTTAAATGTTTTGTAATTATATAATAGTTGTGTCTCTTGGTGTTATTTTAGCTCAAATAAAATTATGACTTGTAGTGTAGTATAACCAAGAATAAAAATTTTAGGGGTGATGGTAGTGGTTTAAGATCTAAATATGGTTCTTATTTCCAAGATTATAGAATCTCAGGACTATGAGTTCCAAGTTCCTCAATTTATTTCTTAATGTGTATATGAAAGTAAGACAAATTATAGATTTTGAGACCGTAATTAATCTTTCACTCACTGTTGTACAATGTGGAAAGATCATTATTCATTGAGTGAAGAAAATATTTTAAAAAAAATTTTCTAGAAAACTCATAAATTCATTCCAAAAGAGATACCTCATACCTATTAGAATGATCCTATTCACTAAAAATAGTAAAAGGATCCTAAAATTACTCAATAAATTCCCTAAATCCAGTAACTAAAAAAAACCATCCAAGGAGCTCATCTCAGTAGAATTAGACTATATGTGATTTCTAAAAATTGTCCAAATTATCATCTCTAAAATTATCAAAATATTGAGTATAATATTTCTCAACTACTAGAGTGGTTTATTAAACTAAATATTTCTTATAAAACTCCTTAAAATGATCAATTGAGTCCTCAAATTCAAGAAAGTCAAGCATTGAATAGTACTCTCCTAAAGAAGATTTCTTATCATTTTTGAAGACACTAAAATCCTCCATTTTCTCTCCTATATTAAAAATAAATTTCCCCTTATAAACTCTAATGAATTATACTCATTTAGAAAGGAAATTTATAAAAAAATTATTGGTACTTTCATGTCACAATCTATATATAGAATGAAAAAATTACCAGGAAAATACCACTTTCCTAATCTCACAACTAATTCGTAAATCACCTAATTTTCTATATAATTGATCGATCGACTAACTATAAGACAAAAAATGGGTTATTGTTCTCCTATCATAACATTTTTGGAAAAATGAAAACTAAATTAAGTTTATACTTTCACTAAGTTCATATATATAGTTATTCAAACCAATCACTCCAAGTGTATATGGGATGATAAATCTTCTTGAGTCTTGGAGAAAAGAAGGAATACTATTTTTTAAAGAAAACAATACACTCATCTATGTGATTTCAACTAAAAAATGCTTCTAAATTTATTTTGTTTGAATAAAATTTCCCAAGTGATTTAATATAGGATGTATTTTGAGTTATTGCTTCAATAAAATGTATGGTGATTTTATGTTGGTTAACACATTCCAAAAAAATTGAGAAGTTTTATTTCATGATTTTTCTTTTAGATTATTACAAAGAAAATAATGGTTGGAGAAAAATTATTAAAAATTACTATAATTACCTCAATTTATTATTCTAAATTTTTATTCCATTTATCATCCTTAAATTTTTACTCTTTTACTTTGTTTTTGTAGCTATAACAGTAGTTTTTAAAGTTCCTATAGTGGGGATTTACATAATTCTAGATTATTGATTTTCCAGATTTTGTGTTCCACTTCCATCAATATTCTCCTATTATGATGTTTTTGGGTATTTTTTAGATTTTTGGTGGGTTTTAAGACCAATCATAGTTTTCACACCCATTAGGTTCTCCATACGATTACATTCAGTGATGCTTGATAACATTATTTTTTTATACATCTAAACTCTCTATCCAATTGAATTATTTGAGTAAAAAAATTAATCATTTAATTTTTGAAAGTGTACTTTGTGGCTACATATATATTTTATTTTATATCTCTTGAGAATCCATTATATTCAAAACTTTATTTAAAATACCCTATATATTTTAGTGTGAATTAGAAGACTCAACCTTAGGCTGGGGTTGGAATGTATTCCTGGGTTGTTACTAAAATCTAGGGGATACAACTGGTCTAAGAACTCCATTATCTATCTAGGATATTCTTGGATGGACTCATTATCCTTGGGTTTTTTAAGAATATTTCCTCCTTAGTTTTCATCATATTTCCATAAATAGTGAAATTAGGATTTTCTGGTGATGGGTATGGAATATCGATGTTTGGATAGAAAGAATTTGAATTCACAAACATTACACAGTGGTGAAATTACTTCCTAAGGGTATTTTTATTATTTTAAATATAGAATATAGCTAATGGGACATGATCATGTCAATAAAAATGTTTTACAACATAAAAATGGCTCTCCTACTATGGCCCATATTTTGTGAATTTTGTGATACTGTGTAAATTTTTTTAGATCTCCTTAGGTATTTTATCACTAAAATATCTACTAGTATACTAATCCCCCAATACATGGTGGTATGATGTAAGAATATTATATAATTTATCCATAAGAAATTATGGAATACATTGATGTTTAGTAAACTATTTAAGAAACCCATTGAATCTATACCAAGCCCCATGAAATAGTTTATTCTCTTCTTGAATAAAACTAGTGATTTTATGACTTATTTTAATGATCATTCACCTAGGAAAAAACATTGTGACAAAGCATTGTAAAGTAGGTTACATGTATCAAAAATTTCCTCATCCATTTGGAAAACTATGTTTTTTCATTTTCTTTCACAGAAAATACTAATACAATATGTTTCATCTCCTTACTCAACCCTCTCAATGGTAACTACTAGACTAAAAAATAAAAGTCCCTAGTGAAGTCCAAATAATCTTTACCAAACATTAAATTGAATGAGGGAAACATAGACAAGGGAGATTTTTTTATTTTATAATTATGATACACTATTGTTTTTCTAATTCAAGATGGGTTGTTTGAAACTGTAGGCACTTGGAAGGCCCTAATCCTAACTCTATATATCATCTCATTTCCACGATGAGGCATGTTAACATTTCTAACTTAGCTACAATTCAATTTTTAGCTTCTCTATTATCTCATAATTTGGTTTTCTATTTGTTCTTTTTTGGAGTACTCAGATATATTTTTATCTTAGGAATGAAAGGATCTAGTTCTTCACATGATGGACTAATTTTCACACTCAAAAATATACACCATATTTTATAGTAGTATAAAATAGTTTTTTGTTATATTGGAAAATATATTTACTATTATTTTGTTTCTATATCTCACTTTTTTAAAAAAATTTCTTGAAAATTTTGAAATCTACTCGGTGCCAAATTCCCTTCCCTTGAAACAAAGAAAATATTTGACCATGCATATATTTAATTCTAGATAAAATTATTATATATAACCCCAGTTTGGAGTAGTTTAGTGGTGATTTTGAGTAAATCCATAAGGAAGGACTCTTATGAGTGTGAGTGAGTGTGACCACATAAGGTTAAAAACTAAATAAAAAATCTAAAAAGTGTTGATTATGGTGAAATTTTGAGAGTGAAAGTGTTTAATAATGTTGAAACAATTGAGTAGAGGAAATATAAAACGTTATCACAAAGTAGACATTGACCATCATATGGTGAAATATGGGATTTCAATTAGTTGGTTCCCAATATATTTTCCATCATTCATGTGTGGAAAGAAAAATATTGGAACAAAATTTAGTTATCCTATTATTTTAAATTTTGAACCTATAAGTGAATGTGTCCTAGAGTTTCTCACTACAATATCCATGCAACCTCACCTAGATGAAATCATATATGCATCAAAATTTAATTCTTAGATGATCCTGATGCATGAACCTCAATTAAAAAAAATCCACTTTTGTATGGATAATTAGATGATTATATAGCTAGTAATTAATTTAAACTAAGATTAGTTCTCACTAATTTCTGATATTTAGAGATGAAATAATCCTAAAAGATTATGGTGATGGTACATTCTAGAAAAATAATACTCATGAAGGAAGTAAAAAAAATATTAACAACAAAATATCATTCCCTAAAGGAACTTATCAAAATAAAATGTTCATTTTAACAAAAATATAAATTATTACATTACAAGAGTAAAAAAAATCAATATGAAAAATAATAAATGGGAAGGGAAAGAGATTTAGATCCTTTATCAATTATCTTTGACTCCTATTCTCTCCTTTTCTATGGTTATCTTCTTTAACTATTTAGATCACCCACATAGCTCCAAGATCTTCTCCCTAGAAATCACATTTTACTTTCTTTTTATATATTTATCATTTTAAGTGACACAAAATAAGCCATCATAACCAAATTGATTCCCTCTCAAAATTCTATACTCAATAGAAAGCACAATCTCTACTTTGGATGACGTCCACATGGATGTGAAACTCCAATGATCATCTTTTTCTCTCGTTTAGTCAAACTATATAAATGAGAGTAAAATTTGAATTTGAAATTAGAATCTCTAATTTGAAAATTAATTTCCCATTTTATGAATTTTTGGGCACTTGCAAGATTCTCTAATATAGAATTATTCCATCGACATGTGATACAAAAAACCCCTCCATTTATTTTTTTACCTACATCACCACCTCTTTCAAAATTCCATATATAGTTATGGGAAGGGTGAAATTTCACACACATTGGTAATTAGGTGTTTTTAAAATTTTACTATATAGAAACCTCATCTATAGGGTCAACCACTATATTTCTGATATGTCGATAATACGATATGTGGAAATTCAGGTACGCTGTAGTTCAACTCCATAGATTTGGTAAGATATAAATTCATCTATGTGGAATTTTGGGTACATTTACCTTAATTAAGCTTTGTATATATCATTAATGTAAATTCTATAAAATTTTTATCCCTTTTTAAAATTATCATACAATTCATCCTTTAAGTAGAAATTAAAATGTGAATGAAATCTATAATGAAAAATCATAGAAGAAATTGTTCAATAAAACAAATAGAAATAATGTCAAGAATAATTAAGTCAATAAATCAATGAAAATTTTTTATTTATACATATAATTCAAATAAATATATATTTTCACCAAAGTAAAGAAAACTAAATAATTTCACCAGTAAAGCATATTTTATCATTCAAAACACACTAATTAACCAAAAGAGATATGAAAAAATGTTTCTAATAAAGGACACAGAAAGTAGCATGAAATATACTTTATAAAATATCCTAAATGTACTTCAAATTTTCTAATTAATTTTATTAAGATAAATATATCCCCTTATTGTTAGGATTTTATTTTTATAAAAAATGATGAGAGATTATGAATTCATACCTTGTAAATGACATCATTTCCAAGAACCTTTCTCAATATTCAGATTTATATGGTGTTGATAATCTACGGAAGCATCTAAATAATATTATAAACTTGTATCCCCCTCAAGGATACACTTCATTTAATTTCAACATAACCAAATATGATCCTTTCATTAGATTTTATTTATAAAAATAATTGAGAGATCAATCTAGGATGGTGGTTTCTTCTTTTAGCCACCCAAAAATGAAAAATTATAAAACTTCTCATGTTCTCCCACTAAGAACATTATTCACCTTCAATTTCCTATATTTTAAACATAAATAAAAAACTCAATGGTAAGGGAATATATTATAACTTATTTCTCCTCAGTTTGAACAATAAGTTTGAGATAATTTTCCCAACCAAGTTACTTAATTCTTTATGATTTCACTTATCTTTTTCAAATCCAATTCTCTTTTTACATGATGATATTATTAATTTCTTTAATTTATTTTTTTGGGATACTGATTTTCTCATAATCCATAAATTCATATTCATCACCCAATTAAATATTCATCCACTTTAGGTCTTCTTATTATGTCAGTTTCATTATTAAGAAATATTTAGTAACATGTCCAACCTTCTTGCATCTCACACATAGTTCTTATGAAAATTTTGGGTTGTCATTCATTTAAAAACACTACTAATTTTTAATTATTTATTTGGAACATCTTCATTTTCTTTAATACTAGATTTCACTTGTTCTTCTTCCAACTTTCTAACTTTTTCCAAATCTACTATCCAAATAAGTAAACACTCTTTGGATAAATTAGAATATTTTTTGAATACCCCACATGGTTTATCCTGATTGATTTTATTAAATTAATATTTTTAAATGAAGAACAACCCCTTAACTTCTTGGAATTAGTTTAATCAGGATCTTTATTCTTCATATTTTCCATGGCTAACTCAACCTTCTTTTGATGTTTCTTGGGAGAATTATGATTTGAAAATTTCTTCTGCTTCATACCCAAGGTTGTCTCATCCTTCTTCATTAACTTTTAAGATATTATATTATTATTTTATTTTGATATATTATAATATGAACATTAAAAATCACTATGACCACAACTATTGCAAATATCATAGATATTTCCAAGAATTTAAAATATGTTTAAGTTTAACAAATTTCACCCTTTCATCTGTGGATGTAACTTCTTCCATATAATTCATACCATTTAAATGGTCATCATAATTACTTACATAATTAATGGGATGTATTTAAAATATAATAACCCATTACAAAACTTATTTAAGCACAAAAATTCCTAAAAAATATTTATTTTATTCACAAAGCTATTTATTTTCCATATTTGAAAACTTATTGTTTTTGGGATCCCTCCACGGCTGGTTTGGATACTTTTGGTGAACCAAGAATTATAATAATTATTATATCCACTATGTAAAAGCAGGTATGCTTCAATTCTTTTTTTTCATCCATTTTTATAGAGATTTTTTAAACCTGTACTCTTTATGAAAACATATTTAGAAAAAATAATAGATTTTAGAATGGATGGTACCTTCTTCATTGAGACTACTATAAAACTGTTATTAGATGAAGAAATTATATTATTTCTATATAATAGAGGTATTTTAACACTATAATAATCTATAAAAGAATTTATGGAAGAAAATTATTTCTTCTTTAACTGTGAAGACTCAATATATGTCATTTCCAGGTTGTCCAGTTTTAGATTCAATTTTAAAGACTTCATATTGAGATTATTCTTCAAATATTTAACACTATTAAGCTTCTCTTCACATGTATCATTTATTATACCAACTTTAACACCATAAATTATAATATTTTTTGATGAAATGTGTCGAGATCCATGATTATTTTGGATTTAATCTCCAGTTGTGCAGTTTTGACATCAATGTAATTTTTCTAATATTACTCAAAATGCATGGATATTTCATTCAATATCTTTAGTTTCCTTATAATTTTTATGGATTTTATTAAGTAACTCTTAAACTTTGTATCACTTTTCTTATAGTATTACATTAATAGATTCTTTGGATTTAATATGTTTAGAGAGTTTACAAAATATAGAATCTTATCTTCTAAAGCCTTATATATTTTTTGACTCCTCCCCAATATGGGTGATTTATTGATGTTATATTTTAAAAACCCAATAAAATAAAGAAACTAATTCTTTGGGAAAAAAATATAGTATATGCGATAACTCAAGGACATGAAAATCTCATAATTTCATGAATTAAATCAAATATTTCATCATAATATAGTCCCATAATCTTTTAGGTTTAGAGATTTAAAAAAATTTGAATTTTATTAAAAAAAAAATTCATAGGAATTTTAAATGGATGCTTTATTTTCTTTACTGTTACAAATAATTTTAATTCTATCATAGCTTTTCATAAGATAAACCAAACCTCATATTTGTTTTGAATCCTTATTGATCCATGTGAAAAAATTTTTTGTAATTTTACGGTGATAAAAAAATTATTTAGTAATGGCTTTTAAAATTGATAAAAATGACTATTTTTAAAATTCTTGAAAAATATTTGAAAATATTTTCCTCAAAACATAATAATTTAAATTTAACAAAACACCCATTTAAGCATAAAAATCACTTTTTACTATAGAATCCATAAGGAATTTCATAATGTTTTTTATAAAATTGAGTGAGTAGAAATATGCTTTATCAAAATATTTCTTTGAGGCTTCTTTTAATATACTGTAAAATCAATTTATTTATATATTTTTTCTACTTTATAAAATAAATAAATCCATTTATCAAATGTGAACATTTAGTTTTCAATATTTTAAAAAATAATTCTTTATAAAATGCATCTATCAATTTTAAAATAAAACTACTTTTCAATATATAAAAACAAAACCATGAGGTGATATATAAAATTGAAGTGTGTATAGGGAATACCCATCACTTGGTGGAAAAATTCCCTTGTGGTTTTCATTCACTCTACATTACTCATCATTTATCAAAATTTTGAGGTGATATATTTTATTAATAAAATTTTTTAATTGACATTTTTTTATTTAAATAGAAATATAAATTAAAAAAATACATAAAAATAAATATATGGTTTGTAGATAGAAACTTTACAAAGTAAATTTTCACTGAAATACATAATATTAATGAAATACATACATGGGTAATAAACAATAAAAATTCATGGAAATAAATCTTTAATATTGAATCATGAAAACAAACATATAAAATCAATGAGAAAATTATTGCATGAATATACACTAACATAAATATAAATGATATCCATGTAGATAAAATTATTTTCAAAATAATTCATACTTTTACAAAATAGATAAGGTGTAAAATTTGAAATAAAATATTTAAGACATGAATTGATAAATTTTGAAAGGAGATGGTATTCCTCCAATACTATCTTGAAATAAAATCCTTAAGAATAATTTTATTTCAAAAATAATGAAGATAATGAAAGATTTTTGAAAAATAGAGGAATTATTTTAAAAAAATTATAATAAATCTTTTTATAAAATTTTCCCTTATATAAGAAATATTAATTTTAAATTTATTAAAACAAATTTGAAAAAAATTAGAGTTTATTAGAAATTTTAAAAAATAGAATTTAGAAACATTTTTTACTCACAAACACTGTGTTTAGAAACTTTAAAATAAAACATTTTACCTTACATGAAATGATTGTTTTTAAAACTCCTTAATAAAGTGAGTTTTGTTAGAAACATGAAAATAGAATTTTATTTATAATTTTTTTCTCCCTTAACTAAAGCTATATAAAATTTCAATGAACATCCATTTCATAAATTCCTCTCTAAGGGTAATATCTGATACTAAATATTCATTCTATATTTACATCTAAAAATAGGGTAAGTTAATTATAGTGAAGAAGTTTGGCTGGGATCTCTATACCAAACACTCAAACCTCATTTTATAGTAAACCTATATTTCATTGATATATCTTTTATTTCTGAATCATTATTTAACTTTATGTTTGGTGAGGGATTAAAATACATTTAATGAAACTTGTATAGGAGTGTTTTTTTCGGTTCTCTTTAATTGTATATAATAGGTTTTTAACTCCATTAATTGAGTGGATAAAACTAAGTGAATTTTTTATCTCTATTAGATATAATTTTCCCTCACACACAAACAGACACACACACACATAGACACACATGTCCAAATTAGCCAGGTGTTTGACTCTTCCATTTTAGTTATATATATATATATATCCAAAGACCTCATAATAGAATAATTCCTAAGGGATATGGGAAATCCTTTATCCATTTGTTTCATATTAGAATTTACATCCATAAATTATATTGAGATCCCTTTGCTTCGGTCATGAAATACACACACACACACACATATATATTACCTATAAATTTTCTACAATAATCATACCGTGGAGAAGAAGGTGAATGATATGGGTTATTTTTAAAGGTGAAACATTAATTTATGAGAGGATGGAGATTAATTTAATGTTGTAAAACACCCTCATGCTTGCTCTATTAGTTAGGTAATGATTAGTGTTTTAGTGTGTAAGTGGAGGAAGAAGATGGTAGAGGGTTAAACTATTGTCATGGTTTTGTTTGTTCCATTCAACCATGCATCGTGTGATTACAATGATTAATACTTTAATGTGTAGATATATATATATACACGTATTCAGTAGATAGAATATAATAGTGTTAGTTATAAGGTTGTATTTAAGGACAAATGATAGGTCTTATCTCTCTTGTATGGGTGGGAGAAGGTTGAAAAAATTATAAATATAGGTTTAGGAATGTGAGAAAGGGAAAGAAGAAAATGATCTTAATGGAGGGCTTCAGTTTTTGACGGTGAATGAGTAGGAGAAAGATGAATGAAGTTTGTGGTGTTTTAATCATTCTTGTGAATGGTCTTAAAAATGGATGAAAAATAACTATGAAAGTTTTCCCCACATCATAATATCAGTCAAACCCATTATCACTTATACACATGGATGCGATAAGGTAACTTTGTTGAAATTCTAAGGGGCTCGGAGGTGCCCAAAGGTTTCTTGTCCTGACCCTCAAGCAAGAATAACCTCAATTTTTATGTACTCAATCCCATATGCTTTCCTATTCTTAACCTTTACACATGCTTTGCTTGCTCTGACCCTCACTGTCGGCCTACTAGCAGACCATATTTCCTTAATCATGATTGGATTCGATTTGTTTTCTCTATAATACTAAGTATATAAATTACTTACTGAATTATAATTTTATAAATCCTATATTACTAATCAATTATAATTATATTCTATAACCAATATATAATTTTATTTAAATATTAAAAAAAATATAAATTATTAATCTAGTATCTATTTATAATTTTAAAAATTTAAAATCTATTTTCTAAATTTTATTTAATATAATACTTTATAAAGTTTTCGTATTACCATTATTATAATATTTTACTTATTTTTTTAACAATAATTTATTATTTACTACATATTTTTAATATTAAATATATTCAATTAAAAATATTTTTATATTCATGATATTAGTATTTCATACACTATAATAACCATTCTACTATTAAAATTTATATTTATCTTAAAATATATTCCCTCATAATTTATATAATTATCTTAGAAATATAATTACCAATATATTTATAAAAATTATATTATAATTCTAATTAATACCAAAATTATTTTCCTAATGGATTTTATAATTAATCTTAGAAAATACAGTCCACCTATAAATATCATTATATTATATATATCTAATCCCAATTAATATTTTATCTTATTTAATCTATAATTTCAAATTTCTATAATGCTATTTAATATATATGTGTGTATATATATATATTTCTTGTTAATATTTTGTAAACCACAATTATTTTATCATTAAATCCAAAAACTACCATATAACTACTTGAATTTAAAAAATCAAACTTATTTTATTTTATAAAAATTTAATTTTTAAAACAACATCAATTGCGATTAAGGTATAAATTAAATATAAATTTATGTTTAATAAAAATTTACTTAAGAGAAATATTTATTTCCAAATACCAGGGAGTTTCATTCTATCCCTTTAGATAAATTACATCCTCATAATTTTAATTATTTCATTATTGAAAACATATAATATAATTTATAATGAGTTATCTTCCTTTATATCATGGGTAAAACTTATCATTTACTTCATACTATATCTATATTTTATTTTATCAGTTCTATTCATGCTAAAAATACTTCCTTAATTGTAAATATAAAGGGTTTATAGAAACAAACCTATCATAGATTCATTTTCATGATCCGATTCTCAATTAAAAGTAAAACCAAAGTTGTTATTGATGAATACATTAATATGGAAAATCATCCATAAGTGTATTATCCAATAACACTTAATTAGAATAAAAAATACCCCGAATCACCATAAAATGTAATAAAATAATCATAAAAATTTAAAGAATCCTTCTTTATGTCACATGGTATTTCTAAAATATCATTTCTATAAAATACCTTCAACCACTTAATATTATAACATTGAATTCCTCAAAAGAAATTTTTGACTCTTATTTTATGCCCAAACAATATCATCATAATCTCCAAAGTTATTCAACCTTGGATTTAATACTAATTAAGGAATACCATAGATGTTACCATCTCATAATTAAATAAATTAAAAACAATATTGCATTATAATACCTTCCCATGATCTTTTAGGTTTAGAGATTTTGAAAGTTAGGAATTATATAACATAAAAACTCATATTAATTTTAAATGAGAACTTTTTTTCTGTTAAAAACTCTTCAAATTATACCCCAAATTCTTTCAATATAATAATGACTTCATAATAGCACTTAATCATTATTATTCCCTCTAAAAAAATATTTTATTAAATCTTGTGGTGAGCACAAAATTACTCAATAAGGGTTTCTAAAATAGATGAAAAAACCACTTTTTAAAGTAATTGAAAACTCATTGAAATCATTTTCATCAAAAACAAATACTATATATTTAATATAACATTTTTTTAAGTATAAAATTAACCCTTTACTTAAGAAACCACAAGGATTTTCAATGAGAATCTATTTTTATTTGTATTTTTTGAAAAGTAACTTTTTGGATTTGTGGGAACCAGAAAATCCAAAATCCAAACCACATTACATCATATTACACAATTCAAAAACATCATCCTTCCAAATGAGATCTAAATTAAAAACAATAATACCCAAATTCATGAAATTAAAAATGTGAAAAAATGATATATGCCACGAGATATGATTTGGGATTCACCACTTTCTTCATGTTAGATCTACAACATCCATCAACCATCAATATCATCAGAGGTGATATAATCATCAATTGAGTTAGCTGAGACCCATATCCAACCATAATTACCCTCATTAGGTACCACTGTTGACATATCCATCCTCACCGCCATCATCGCTACCATCCGAGAATTACACCAGTCACTGGAAAGTCCATCGAAGCTATTGAAAATCACCAGCACCATGTCATCATGGACCAAAAACAACAAATCCAACAACGAAAACTTCCTAGGGACAATGAAGAAGACTCCACCATGCATCCCATTTGATCTCACATCCCAAATATCTAGGGATAACGCCACACAAATCCACCTCAGTGAGAGAGGTGGAAGCCTAGAGCTAGATTTGAGAAATAGACAGTAACAGAGCTCACTATTGAGCCCCTTAAGGAGAAATGATACCAGAACACCATAAAAAAAGTAGTGTTGGGGATGAAACCCTAAAAAAATCTAGGGAAAAAAACATAAAAGGGAGAATGAAAGAATGGCTGAAAGGGGAAATAAAACCAAGAAAAAGAAGGAAATTCTGAGCAGACTGATAACCACCCAACCATAAATCCCAAAACCTCAGAGAGTCCATCTTTCTAAATCCGACATGGAGAGGAGTAGTGGATCACATTGTCAAAGCATAGAGAGATGGCCAGGGAGAGCACTGAAGCATCAACACAGATAAGAGGGAGGTGATAAAGAAGAGGTTGAGTAGATCGAGTGAGAAGAGGGTGAACCAGGAGAGTACTGCCCTAGGAGAGCAATAAAGAGAGAATAGGGAACTAGATGGTGGAAAAGAGAGGCAATAGAACTTCATCCCCACCAAGGAGAAAGAAAAACCCTAGGTTGGAAATAAGAGAAAATCACACAATATAATTCTGGAGAGTAAGGAACCATCCAAAAGGGTTTTCATAAAACAATTTTTATAAACATGAGAAAAGAAATAGATTCTCTCTCAAAATATTTCTCTGTGTATATTTTTAAAATACGATGAACCAATTTATTTAAATAAAAAATATTTAATGTTTTATAAAATCAAGAAATCTATTTTTCAAATGATAACTTTAACTTTTGAAGATGTTCAAAAATAACTCCTTATAAAATGAATGAAATGATTTTAAAATAAAACTAAATTGAAATATTAGAAAAAACATGAGGTGACTTGGAACATTAAAGGATATATATGGCTTAACCATTAATTTTTTTTGAAAACTTCCCTTCAGGTTTGTGTTCATACCCCATTCCTCATCATTTTTACTATTCTTGGGTGCCATATTTTAATGAAATAATTTATATAGTTCAATTTTTTTATTTCAAAATAAATATGGATTTATAAAAATAAATACATAGTAATAAATGCTTGGTTAGTAGATGGAGAATTTAGAAGATATTTTTTTAATGAAATACACTTTATTATAGAAATATATACATGGGTCAAAAAATAAAAATTTATGGAAATAAATCTTTAAAATTGAATCATGAAAAATGAAACATCTCTGAGAAAATTAGCGCATGTCCATACATTAACATAAAAATGAATGAAATCCATGAAGATTAAATTATTTTCAAAATAAGACATAATTTGACAAAATAAAAAAGGTGTAAGTTTTGAAATAAAATGTTTTAGACATGAAATGATATATTTGGAAAGGATATAGTATTAATCAATTACCATATTATGATCAAATCATTATGAGAAGTTTTATTTACAAAATAGAAAATAAAAATATATTTCTGTTAAAAATAGAGGCACGATTTGAAAAAAATATAATTGAAATTTTTTAAAACAATTTTCCTTAAACATAAAAAATTAATATTGAACTTCTCAAAATAATTTTTTGAAAAATTAGTGTTTATAGAAAATTTTAAAAAATAATTTTTTAAATATTTTCCACTTATAAAGTGGGTTATTAGAAATATAAAATAAAATATTTTCCATTATGTAAAATGAATTTTTTTAAAATATTTATAAATAATGAGAGTTTTATCAGAAAAATATAAATATAATTTTATTTTTAAACATTTTTCTACCTTACCTGAGTCTCAAATAATTCACTGAAATTTCATTATAGAACTTCCACTCTTATAGTAATACCTAAAAATAAATCTTTATACTCTCTCTCTCTCTCTGAAACAAGGGAGCTTTAATTTTGGTGAAGGATTTTGGATGGGTTCCTCCCACCCAATGGCTCAAACCTCCTCTTATATCCAACTAATATTGAACTATGATATATTTTATTTATAAAACATTATTTAACTTACTATTTAGTGTGGTATTTGAATACATAAAAAAAAATCTTATATTAGTGAATTTTCATCTATTTTTGTTATGGTTTTACCATATCTTCCCAACCCCCATAATTATATAGACACAACTATATGAATTTATTTACCTTTATTGGTTCAATTATTCCATTGCTTCTATATTTTTTATCCAGACTGGTTCTTTATATGGCTCTCACATTATAGCGCACACACACAAAAATATATATCCGAATACATGTCAATATAATCATGTACATGGGAGATAGTTATGGATTTATTCATCTATTTTAGCTTGTATTTTTCAACCATAAATTATATAGATATCCCTTTTCATTGTTCCTGAAACACACACACACACAAAACCAGTAAATGTTATTCAATAGTCACACTATAGAGAAGAAAGTGACTAATTTTTCTTTATTTTTGAAAGTGAAACTTACCTTTAATTGAGGATATATATTACCTTTTATGTTGTGAAAAAAATGCTCATACAATCTTGGTTGGTTGGGGTATGATTGGTTTTTGAGTACATGTGTGGAGGAAGAAGATGCCGAAGGGTTAAAATATTATCATGGTTATGTGTGTGTTTTTTTACCATGCATCATGAGATTCTAATAAGTGATTATTTTATGTGTATATATATTTATATTTATATACTAATTCAGTCAATATACTGAAACATTAATGGGTAGAAGGTAGAATATGACGAGCAATGATTGGTTTTACCATTCAAGTATGGTTTTGTGATGGTTGAAAACAGTAGTCGATGTAGGTTTTGGAACACATAAAGTAGGATGAATATGATGGAAGTAATGGATGGTTTTAATATTTTTAGGCATGCAAGTAGGATAGAGACGATGTAAGTATGTGGTGTTTTAATTGGGGTTTCACATGGTATTAAATTGGAGGAATAGTAACTATGAAACCTAGTCTCGTACTAGACTCTCATTTATACCTACTCTCGCTTGTATATAAGGATTATTCAAGGGAGTGTTGTAATAATTTGAAATGTCTCAGAGGTTTCCTATGATCGCTCAGGATAACCCTTGAGCAAGGCTAACCTCCACTACTCTATGCACTAACTGGCATGCTTGCCTCTTCCAAACTTGTATGAATGCTTTTCTTGCTCTGTTCCTCACTATTGACCAACTGGATGACTTGATTTCCTTTAATCATAACAATATGGAACTTTATTTCTCTCTTATACTAATTATATAAATTAATTAATTTGTTATAATATCATAAATTACAAATTAAAAATTTATTAAAATTATAATTACTGAACAAGTTATAATTTTATCTAAATATTATGAAAGTATATAAAAATTGTTAATCTATCATATAATTATAATTTTAGAAATTATTATTCTATTATCTAAATTTAATTTAATATATAATATTTTATTTAATTTTATTAATGATAATTTATTATTTACTTCATATTTTTAATATAAATTATATCCCATTAAACATAATTTTTAATTTATGATATTAAAATTTCATACACTAGAATAATCATTTTATTATTAGAGTTTATATTTATTTTTAAATATACTCCCTTCTAATTTATATAATTATATAAGAAATATAATTACCATTACATTCAAAAAAATATATTATCATTATGATTAATAACAAAATTATTTTCTGAATAAATTTTATAATTAACCTTAGATTAATATAGTTCATATATAAATACCATTTTCCTATATGTATTTATTTTTAATTAATATTTTATAATATTTATACTAATACATTATATTTCTATAATTTTATAATAAATATAAATATATATTTCAAGTTAATATTTGTTAAACCAAAATTATTTTATTTTGAAATTCCAAAATTACCATACATCCATTTCAATTTAATATAATAATACTTATTTTATTTTGTTAACAAATTACTTATAAAATTAATCTAAATGTGGTTAATGTATAAATTAAATATTAATTTATGTTTAATAATTACTTATTTAAAATAAATATTTATTCCAAAATCCATGGGCATTATAATATATCTTTTAATATATTAACTGATATTTATTAAAAACATGTAAATGTGTGATCATTACCACTAACTCTTGTTTCTTCTTATAGAGAATCTTTAAAATAACTTTCACATTACTCAAGATCAACTAAATTATTTGATTCTTCAGTGATAATTTGTTTTTTCCTTGGTGGTAGATTGAGCCACTTTTTTATTTATTCAAATAAATATCTCTCTTCTTAACTATCATAGGATATATAAACTATAACTCTTTTATACAAGAAGAACACTTTATTTTACCTATTATTCTATTTCTTTTTTCCTGTTCACCAAAGTCTTTGTAAATATTTAATTATAATACATTATTCATGGTCTTTACCAAAAATAAACATCATTTTAAATTATAAATAAACTCAAATTATTCAAAAAATAAACAAATTCCATGCAGGTAATGAAATCAGAGGTAAACTAGGCTCTGATACCAGTTATAGGTTCTGTTTGGGATATGTTCAACTCTGTGAGGGTGGGTAGAGGTGAATCAGTGTTGGTGACTTTGTATCCAATTACAATTCTGTTATTCCTTTCATATTACCTTTTCATTTTTAGGTTGACGTATCTCTTAATCTCTCTTGTCACCTTCATTTTTTCTTACAACACATCAGAAAAAAACACACACAAAGAAGAGGAAAATATATTTATATTTTTCACCTTTCAAAATGATATGCTAATCCCTAAAATGAATGAGAAATAAACATGATCGAATAACCCAATAATATCAACTTATGAGATAAAAAACTTGAAGGTATCATAAAACACTCATGTTACATTTCTACGGACAGTGTATGGTAAATCCACCACCTTTACATCTCCCACTGGGTCTTTATATTAATTCATAATAGTGTTATAATGATCGGGTAACAAAATGAGATCCTATCACCAATTTAGGCCCAATCAAGTTGTTTTTGTGTTGACTATGTATTATTTCTCTACTCTTACTTACACAACAACATACAAGAATCACAACTTATTATTTCTTTTGTATGCAATGTAGTTCACACACCCGCTTCTTATTCTTCTTCATCACACCAATAAAATAAAATTCTTCTTCTTCTTCTTCACTTTCAAAAAATTAAAGATACTTATTCTATGTAAACTAAACATCATAAAACTCTCTTATTGTTATCCCCTATTATTTTTATTATTATTATTATTCTTATTCTTTAGTGAAACAAAACTACACTACATCTCCTTTTTCTACTTTATCTTTTACACATAGAAATTGTATATAGAATTAACCATGTCAGGTATTCTTTCTTCATCGATATTTTAGTGTTCTTCTTTGAGATTCAATAAAATATCTCTTAAATATTTGTTTTGATTACCTTCAATATATATATGATGGGCTGCAACTTTACTTCCATTCTCTAGTCTTCCTCCTTCATTCTAGTATTTACAGTACTATGTAAATAATTTATTTATAATTACTTTAATTTTTGGTAATTCAAAATGCCTAATATATGACCATTTCAAAACTCCATATTCTTCATCCACTCAGTATTTTAAAACTTCTTAATGACTCTCTTAAATAATAAAATTAGTAAAACCTATAAAGAATCCAATTCTTTTTTTAAAAAACTTGTAACTACATGTGTTAG
This sequence comes from Viscum album, assembly GCA_963277665.1. Taxonomy (NCBI): domain Eukaryota; kingdom Viridiplantae; phylum Streptophyta; class Magnoliopsida; order Santalales; family Viscaceae; genus Viscum; species Viscum album. The sequence goes on along the minus strand of OY728120.1, from coordinate 1,754,886,560 downwards.
TATAGAAAACTTTAGAAACTACATATCATCTTTATCCAAACCCTCCTTCTATCTTGAAAATATTCTTATTTTGAAAAAAATCCCCTTTAGAATCCACATATTCATGCATTCATGCATAATATTCATAGTTAGGGATCCATCCTTCTTGTTAAAAAGATCTTCAAAAATTATTCCTCTCTTTCATTATCCTGCTATAATCATTATAAACCATATCATGATTTTTTTGAAGATCATCTTACCTGGAAAATACTGGATTAAAAATCACTCATACATGAATTACCCATATGTGGTATACTCATAAGTATCCACTCTTAAATTGATCTTTATCTTCATTATTTGATCACCTTTATATAGATCTTAGTTAATGAATCTCCTTTCATATATTCACCTTATTTTATCCTTATACCTTTAATACAATGTTTATTTCATAAAAAGATTATTTCATACGAAATATATTTCATGTAAGATCTATTATTTCTTATGAAGTCCATGAAATCTATATTAAGACAATAAAATCTAAATAATTTCATATAAAACATTCCTTTCATATGTGATTTTTTAGTTTTATATGAACTCCTATTACGTTAAAATAAATTTAACTCTTATTTAACTTATATCATCCCTAACTTCTTCTTACACCATTATGTAATGTGTGCATAAACTTCTTATAATCTTCAGGAACACCCACATAAATCCTAATATTGCAAACCTATTAATTTTATTCATTAAATGGTTGAAAAAATATTTCATATTGATGTTTGGGTGTGCATTTGATTATGAAAGGAATACATATGAATACCCAATGACATTTAAGACTGATAAATTGATCCTTTTTTAATGATGAAAATAGTGCATATTGGTTACTTATACATCATATTATTTGTAGGGATACCAATTCCTTATAGTACCAAGAACACTAGATAATCTCAAAAAATCCCTTAGGGTCACCACATGCCCAATGGGTCTACTGTACCACCCTGTGCAGTTGTGTTCCACCTCTTACTTATTCTTTACCCCATATATGTGCTCTGCCTCCACTATGCTACCTCCAATGCTGCTCAAGGATTGTAGTAATATTCAAGCTTGGTTAGGTCTCCTTGTAATTCCATGGCTGTCTGGGTGGATGTAATGAAGTTGTGTTTGTCACATTTTTTCCATTTAACTATTTATAGATTTCATTGTTAAATATCAAATATTTTAATAAAAATTCAAAAAATCCAAACTCCAGTCTTCCATATTCCACCCCTCTCTTCTACAATTTTAGGTTAATCTATGTAATTTTATTCTTATAATAAACTTGAATGGATCTTCTCAAAAGTCTTCATCAAAGAGATTTTGAATTTTATATTATAACATATCCATGGAACTCAATATTCAAATCAATATTTCTTATAATAATAAATGGATCTCCCAATTCATCCAAGGAAAGAAATTCTTCTTATGTTGTATAAATAATGAAAATAAAATTTAATCACCAACATTTAAGATATGTCTTTCAATCATTATTAACTTAATACAAGGTGACACAATACATGTGAACTCTTCTTTATAAAATATTGAGGATTCTTCTTCCATCTTACAAGATCTTATTCACTCCAATTATTACTTATTTCAGTTTTAAATAAATAGTCAACGAAATATAATTATTTATTAATAAACATTGATAAAAAATTCAACACAAAAAGTGCGATTAATACACTAATAGTGAATAAATGGTAGAAATTTACACAAGTGGGATTAGTCTCCCCATTAAGATGAATCCCAATCCAAATAAGGAATAAAATTCGCATATTTAGGATGAATTTTTCAAAATTTGTGTCACCCAAAGAAGAACCACAAAGAAGTCTTGGAAGGAAGTTTAAATAAAAGAGTTGGTTCACTATGGCTAACCACATTTCATAACTTGATTATATTGGAGATACTGATATCCTATGTGTTTAAATATTTGTAGTATTATTTTAAGTGATATAGACTTAAGGTGAAGATATTATCCATGATTTGTGTATGTGATGAAAGAGTAAAATGAAATAATAGGAGTTATAAATACAAAGGTTTATAATTGTTATTATATGTGAACTAAAAGATAAAATGGTATCAAGGCCATTATCAAGATCAACAATTTTTTTAACAAACCACTTCAGATTTTTAAGCTAAATCAGGAGTTGCATGCTCTATTGGAGATGTTCAAATAATGAACAGCCTGATCTGAAGTTAATGTGGCATCAAAGTTAGATATGAAATTTATAGTGGTGTTAAGACAACTAGGTTAATCAACAAGATTTATGAAGATATATCTCAAGTGGTGTTAGAACACTAAACATAAGAGAATATAGATCAAAGAAATTAGAAGAAAAATTTAAAAAGTTGTTGTTTATTTGTCCATGTACTAATAAATACAATATCAACTAATTATTTTTCATGATCCCAAAGTCTCCATGGAATAAAGTTTCTTAACCAACAAATGGTTTCCCTAATTGAAGATTATCTCAAAACATAGTATAAATATTTGAAGGATTTAAAGGATATTTTTCAAGTAGAGTTTAATGGTTGTTTATAATTTTATATAAAAAGGATAATACCCAAGAATAAAATAAGGATCATAGATATCAAGTTTTATCACATGGTTTTTATATATAAGTTTCATCACATGTTTATCATAGATAATTTGTATCAGTTTTTTCAATATGTGGTTTGGATGGAATACTTGGTACTTTAATGATTATTAACCAATGTTCTTGTGTAAGAGTGATTATGATCATAAGGTATGTTATTCTAAGGGGTACAAATTTAAGCCTCTAGTGATTATGGTAGTATGTGAGTGACATGTACAACATTAAATTTATTGAATTATAGTTCTATTTTCTACCCCCATTTTTGACTCAATATGATTAGATGATTTTTAGTGACTCATTTCCAAGTGGTAAATTAACTTTCTAAACATATTTGAGTAAGGGTTAGTTGAAGATATGAAGTGGTTCAAAGCATGAAAGGTGAAAAATACTGAATTATTTTTATCCAATAATTTTAATAAGGATGAAGTTTGATATCTTGAGTTACAATATCATTTAAAATATCCAACGGTTAAATTAACAAGAGGTTGAGAAAGATCCTAAAGTTTTAAAGGTGATAAATGGATCTAATAGTTAAAAAGATAAGGATGATTTGGAAGTGGTCAAAATAACACAATTTTTTGAAGATAAAATTTCAAATGGTCTATTGATTCAAGAATTATGGATATAAACTAGTTCTATAAAGATGTTAATTAATTGGTTTATATTTTTAAAGATGTTATAAGATCTAAAGATCAAATGGGGTGGATAATGATTTCATGAAAAATTGCAAGGTAAAACTCTTTAGTTATTGCTTTCAAAATTTTGGGAGAGTCAACTTTCCCAATATGAACTTTGTAGAGATATTTTAAAATATAGAGACATTATTATATGTATGAATTATCTGTATAATTTATATGGTACTTACAAGAAGTAAAGTTATATATGAGGATAGAACATGATGGAAAATATAGAGAAACCAAAATGGGGATTAGGAGTAAAAAATAAGTATTTAATAAATTTTAACAATTTTTATTCAATTTAAAAAGAGAGAGTGGGAAGAGTTCACCATAAATACATTCATTTTGTATTAAATATTTTTAAAAAATATAGAAGTATCTATTGTAGTATTTTTTACAAAATACAAAGGGTGAGAATGTGGAAAATAGGAGGTCGTGTGTTGGATTTTTTAATAATAAATGTTTATGTTTTTGAAATCATAAAAGTGGCATACAAGTTTTTGGAATTTGAGGAAAATGATATTATTATGAATGTTATATGTCCTATAATTTATCCTGGAATATGATGATCTATTTAAATACTTGGATATTATGAGCTCAGTATATGTTTTAAGGATTTAGTATTCTTTGAAATAACCAGAAGTTATGATTTTTGGCTCAATAAAAAGTGGAGGACTAGAAGTTAGTTTGGATATAAATATGTTCATAATGTAAGAAGTTAAAATATTGTTTCTAAAAATCATAACAAGTGTTGGAGATATACCAAAGTATCATTATAGAAGTGTAATAAATCAATGGTGTTTTCTAGAGTTCATGTGTAATATATTTGAGATATATTCTAGAATTTACAGGATGTAACCATAGTGTCTGGAAATGACCAATCCATGAGTGTTGTTCAAAGTAAAATGGAATGGTATAGAATTCCATGAATATGTAATATTTTTTTAGAATCACAAAATTTAAAATTTATTAAAGATTTAACTTTTTATATAAGATATTTTTTTAATTTTCATAATGTTTCTAAAGATATAGAATTCATAAAAAATGTCCTAATGTTATCATTATATAGATAAGTGTGAATTATATTAGTGGTAGAGAAATTTGGTAAAGGAAACTATTTTACATTGTATACATTTGGTTTTTAAAGATGAAAAGTGTTTTGAAAAATGGAAATGTTTTAGGAATATAAGGTTTTTGGTTGAAACACAATGTTTATATGTGGCATGATATGTCTACCACACCATGGGAAGAAGGGTTATTCCATGAAGAGAAAATATAAAGGTTTATCGATCATAAAATATGATTGATATTTTAAATAGAAGATTGTGGGTGTCCTATAGATATTAAAGCATCCTGAAATCCATTTCTATAGGTATAGTATACATTTTGGTGATGGTGAAATTTGAATATGATGAAGGTCCTTCCATAGTAGAATATATGGTGGCTGTGAAATTTGGTGATGATGTAGGTCGCACTGTATTAGATGCCATGTAAGGATTAAAAAATTCCTATGAAAAATATGGAACAATAGGAATATAATTATAGAATCCATGTTGGATTAAGGTAAGGAGGACTCACATAAGGGTAGTTGAAATGGGTTCTTGCAGAAAAACCATAGTGTGGAGGAATTTTCATGCGACAAAAATTCAAGAATTGTGAATAATTAATAGTTTAACACCACAATATTTAGTGAGTTAAAAGGTTATCAATTATATTTTATGGATCTATAATTTCAATAAGCATCATTACATAGATAATGATAAAACACCATTATAAGGATGATAAAGGTCAATACCACACCATAGTAAATGATAACACACAATGGAGAAGATAGCAATAATAATCTGGTATATTTAGGTGAATTTTAAAAAGTTAATTAGATCAAGATTATAGGAGGATGAATCGTATTTAAATATTCCATATTGACCACACTAATGTTTTGGTACTCTTGACATAAGCATAGATACTTTAAAAAATAAGAATTAATACCAACCATCATATTAAATGTTGGGGTATTATAGATCTTATAAAAACTTATTGTAGCTATTCTGAAGAAAATGGAGTCTGAGCATATTGTTATATAAAAATATGAGAATAGGAATAGTAAAGATCCCCAAATGAGTTATGTTGATCATATATTTTTTTTTGATGATGGAAAGATCAAAGTAGGAAGAATGTGTTAAATCAATATATTTGGGTGTTGAAAATGGGTGAAGCACGATTATCCTAGTAAAGATAAATCTTTATTTGGAGTAAGAGTTTCTACGACTAAGATTTTTTAGAAGAAAAATACCCAACCCACATATAATGGAGTTAATATCATTTGGAATTTTGTAAGGTGGGTGTAGTAAATCAAATATTAAGAGAGAATATATTTGGAGATGAAGATAAATGGTGCCTTAGTAACACATGGTTATTTGGATGATACCTTCATATCAATAAACTATTTAAGAGACACTTATGTATATAAATTTACAAATCCTTAACCAATGAAGTGCATGAAGGGAAGAAGAAAGAGTGACCCCATGATTGATAATGTGTCTTTACTAAATATATTTCAACAACTACAATGAGTAGTGTTACCCCTTGGTATGTCGATACACTATCAATTTATTCTATTTGGATTATCCCATTGTGGGGAACTAATTAAAATCCACATGTCTAATGCATTATTTAAATTTTTTTATTCATGCCCAAGATTTGGTGTAGTTTTGTGTAAAAGTAATTGATAAATAGGTTGAACATAATTCTTAATAAAATAAGAATATGATCCAAAAGAGATACAATCACATGATTGAAAAAACATGAATTGGGAAAAACCTTGGTAAACTCCCCCTCTCACGGTGTCTTAGGTTAGAATAATATCTTTATTATTTTTTATTATGTGTTATTTTATACTATGCCTCCTAGAAAAGTTTGATAGAGTCATGGTAGGGATTTTATATGTACTAACTTATAGATTATTCATTCTAATGACCCAGATATTATCCCCTAAGTTATTAACTTTTCCTTGACTGTAGATGGAGTATCATGGTCTAAATAATATCTTTCTAGGAACTACATACAAAAATTTATAAATCAAAATATGTTTATCATTTATAATCCAAGAAGATGTAGATATAAAACTGCAAGAGGGGGGGGATTATATTCAAAAGCTAAATTATAATTTTTTGTCCCACTCAAGAAATCAGGTTGATTGTAAAATATATTTTGTGATAAAATATAAAATTATAGAGATTAAATTCAATGTAAAATAAAACTATTAGAATATAAACATATTTTAATAAAATAAATAATACATTGTTGAAAATTAAACTATCGGTAGATAGAATATAAACTGATAAAAGTTATAGAACTGGTAAGTTAAAAATAGAAGAGTAAAAATAACATTTGGAGTTAAGGTAAACAATCCTCAAATCCTCATAATATATTAGCACAAATTTATTTCCAATTATTAGGAAGCCTTTTCTGATATCGAAACCAGTAGTTGGATCTGTAGAAATGATCCTAGGCATCATGATTCCAAACATGAAATTCCTTAATTATAAACCTATTGAAAGGTACCATGTTTCAGAATAAACCTCTTTGAGACCATAATTGGTAGTAGACAACTCTATCCCTAACCCCCTCTTTAATCGCATGATTGATAACAAGTTAGCACTGATTCCTCAATGATAACATGGTTGGAAGATATAAATTCATGCATGGGAGCTCATCAATATCAAGGGATATGATAAATCAAATTATATAACCCAAAATCTTCTTGATCCAAAGGGATAATACAATGAAAAAATACAAGGTAAATTATATTTTTACAAATAAAACCTCATAGTGGTATCTATAAGTTCACATAAATTGAAAAAAAAAGAAAATGCTCAATGAAAATGAGTTGTTGCATAAATTATAAATAAATTAGAGAGATTATAGTATGTTCAACACCACATGTTCTTTAAATATATTAATAAAATTTATAAAGGACATTTTAACAAACCTTAATGGATTAATTCCATGAAATTTGAGTATGGTTGTAACTACATCGGACATAGAAATTAATATTTGGATGAATTTAGCTTCATATATCTTATTTGATGAGTTAAAAACAATAAAAATTACGTTAATGTTAATTTAATTCTTTTAAATACGACTTATTAATCTACCATAACATTTTTATATCTCATAGGTTCATCAAATGTTAATGTATCGACCAATAGGCTCGCACACCAAAAAATTAAAAAACATACAAAAATTTAAATAAAACTCATAATAAAGTATATTTTTATTTTCAAAATAAAGGATGAAAAAGTGGTATTTTACCCATTAATATCCCCCTATTTGATGATCATAATAAACACAATAGAAATTATGTTTTACTAAAAATAAAAATAAATACTTCTTATAACTTTTGATGAAAATATCCCTGAGTTTAACATCCTAAAGGAATATATTTTTAAATATGTATTTATTTTTTTAATCATTGGAAATGAAAAAATATCCATTATAGCACTCAGATCATCATAAATACATCATTAGTTGGAAAGGAAGAAAAATTTAAATTTTTAAATTTCTCCCCCTTTTTGATTTTTAAAAAGAAAATCATAGAAGGAAAAAGAAAAACATTAAGCACATATTATAAGGCTAGATAAAATATAATTGAAACATATCCTTTATCTATTTATATTCCCTCTTGGAATATATACCCTTCTCTTTTTTTCAATAAAATTTTAAATAATATATTTATTTTCAATAGTTTTTGGATTATTTAATGTCCATAGGTTCTCCCCCTATTCCCAATATTCAATTAAAAATGAAATGGATACCCACTTTGTCCATTCAAACCATTCATAAAATTAAACAATAATTTAAAAATTCAATCATGAAAATTTATATATAGTCCACCCAAAAGAGTTTGAAAATATTTAATCATAGGAATTATTATTTATAGATCCTTAGTCATATCCTTAATGAGGTCAATTACAAAAAAATTGTTTATATAGTCACCATAAGGAAATTTTAAAAAATATTAGAAATCTATTCTTTTGTAAGAGTTTTTATTATTAGATTTTATAGTTTTCAAAACCTCTTATAAATTTTTTTCGATGAACACTTATACTCCTTAAAATATTTCCTCAAATATTCTAACTATTATTTCTATCCTATTAATATATACTCTATCTCTGAAATATTTTTATTATGATCCTCTCACTTATGGATCTATTCTATTAACTTTTAACCATGAACTTTAAATATTTTATCCTATTGAATATATTAAATTATGTCCTAATCATTATCCTTTATTAGAGTGAAATTCATGTTCAGCAGGATATATACTTCCCTATCTTAAACCTTTTTATACTTTTCAATATTTTTAATTTTCTGAAGTATAACTCATAGACTTTGTAAAAATTATTTTCACCCCATTTCATCACATTATTTTAAATAATGATATTCTTTAAAATCCATGATACGTGAGCATGGAAAAAAATATCATAAAGATAACTCAAACACAAATCCATATATAGTAGGACTAATATGATGTTAGATATTATAATCATTTGTTTAGCTATCTATCTTTTTTATTTCTTTAATCTTATACTACTTGAACTATCATTGTCATGACCCAAACCATGGGGTAACTTTTAGCTAGAATAAGGCTAAGCTATAACTACTCCAATCCCACCTCAATAGGATAAGGGCTGGAGAAAATTTTGAAGAAGGAATAACTAAAATGGGATTCCTTTGCCTAATATACCTATACACACACCCAACCATCTCCATAAAAAGTACAGAGAAATAATACTGAAACATAGTAACTTATAAAGTAAAAAACATGCATGTAATTACCTTTAGGGAATAAAAATGAGTATGATAGCTAATATGAAAAATAAAGTAAAAAAATACAAAACCACATAGAAAAGATGTCCCCACATGAAAAAAACTGGAAAATAAATACTAATAAAGCCCTACTCAAGATCTCCAAGGGCTGACCATCGTATGTAGTCAAAAGCACTCGAGTAACCCTAAGATCCACCAATACTTCCTATGATCTATATATTATCTATATAAGACAAGATAGGTGGGGGAAAATCCAATATAGGGGTGAGTATATACAAACCCAATAGGATTCCTTGAAAAAAAAAGAGGGAGTAATATACGACATGATAAAAGTAGTAAACTCATCCCAAAGAAAGAGGGAAATGAAACCTAGTAACAAATATATATATATATATATGATCATATAAGAAAACCATATGAGAAAGAAATGGGATATCCATCTAACATTCTGTCCTAGGCCATTGAGTCTACCTACAACTCCAAAGGTCCATTATTGATTCCTAGTATCTCATATGCCTTTATGAACAGGTAACCACATGGATTACCCGTACTGTTGTATATCAGGGGGTACCACTCAGTATATAGATATAGGAACCCCACTCTATTTAATAAGGGGGTACCACACAATAATTAAAGGACTAATGTCCTAGTCAATAAGGGGGTACCACTTAGTGGATAGATAGAGGACCCACACCTTAGTGTGCAAGGGGGTATCACTCAGTAGGCAGAGAAAGCATGCCTTATTATGTAAGGGGGTACCACTTAGTAGATAAATAGAGGACCCACATGACAGTGTATATGGGGTACCACTCAGTTGGTAGAGGACCCACACCCTAGTCCATGGGGGGGGGGGGGTACCACCCAATATAAAGATAAAGGACCCACACCCTAGTGTGTAGGGGGTACCACTCTATAGGTAGAGGACCTGTGAACTAGTCTGTAAGGGGGTACCACTCATTTGATAGATAGTGGACCCACACCCTAGTGTGTAAGGGTTTACCACTCAGTGAGTAGACATGCTTGGAGGACCCATGCCCTAGTATGATACAGGTGTTTCTAACCCCGAACTGTCTCTAATGATTTGGATCAATCACTACTGTTTTAATGAATATGATAAAGAAGAATCATGATCAAAACATCACTCATTGTATATAAAAAGTCATTATGAAGGAAACCATTACATTCTACATGAAAAAACTCAGGATAAGGTACTTATGGGGCAATGTTACAGTCAATACAAAGGACATAAAAGAGGTCAAAGTTCTGGGGAATAGTATACGATGTGTACTAGGAGTCACATGGTGTGTGCGCAAACCTGGCCTCCTATATATATCCTCTATATCACATGATTTTCTTTCCATATAGTACTAAATGAAAGTTATGTGTACTACATGGAGTTTCTCAAATTACTAGGGACATTTTGTGTGCTCTTGGGTATGCCTATGTCTTCCAAGCTATGTCTATATACTTGGCTGTGTACTCGGACAAGCCTGGGTACCAGCCTATGCCCATGTACTCCTAGAGTGCACGAAGTTTCCTCCCACATTGGATCCTGAGTATGTGCATCAGGCACATGGTATGACTACCCCTGGAAGGTCACATGACATGTAATCCTTATCTTCCCCAAAATCCTATCCATTGTAGATGGGTGGGGCTACATGGTGTGTGTTCATCTGAATACATATAGTGTTGTCATGTTTTTCATGGAAACTTAGTTTCTTCACATGTTTGATATATTTTCAACTCCCACCATTGAAATCAACATTTTACCACCTAAAACTAATGGAAATAAATTATATCAGTCAATTCCGACCCTCTGGTGGCATGAAATTGGAAACCAGATAATCACATGAAGATCCTAAGTACACTCTACTCTGCCTCATGTCTCCTGTCACCACTCCATGTCACACATTCCTGGAGTAACACCTACATTTCATCCAAATCCATTCTAAAATCACTAATGTGATTATTTTTGGTACATCCACAATGATTCCGTGGGTTCGATCGCGCTCGGACCCTACAGACAATGTCGAACCATGACCTCATAGTCCAATGGTGAAGGATGCCAAAAACATGCAGGGAAAAGGCACAAGAACAAAGATGCATTAATTTTTGGGCAATATATCTTACCCAATTATCATATATAGAGGATATTAATAGATAGAGAAAGATGGAATAAAAAATAATACATCTAATGAACAATTTAATTCGATACACGAGCTCATGCGAAGGATTAAATTAATCGAATATCCAATAACACCAGATAAGATACTGATTAATCATTTAATCAAGGGATGAAACTGAAATTGATGAGCCCTACCACAATATTGGATCAATCATTGGTTACGAACATATTTTCTAGTGACTAGGATGATCTACTGTGTTCGCTGCCTATCGATCTACCTCGATCTGATCATTGGTCATCAACTGATCACTATTCACCAATAAAGATCATTATAGATCCTCTCAAAAACAACTTAGAGTTATGTGACTAAAACTTTAAAAATTTTATAATTAAATATTTATAGAGAATTAAATCTATTCCATTTAAATTAAATTAATGACATTAATCAGTGATTTTATTTTAAATGGACCCACCAACGATTGCAGCATTTGAAAGTCCAATGATGACCAACTTAAGGACATGCCTAGGGTAAAAACCATACAATAGATTAAATAGTGGTATTATATTTATGATTTGAGAATTAATTCTAGATATATTCCTCTATTTCTAAAAAACTAAAGATGCGTGATATAAAATATATTAATTTTTTTTATAAAATGAATTTCGGGCTCACTGGGCATTAGAATCACGTTCCTTCTCAATGCATGACTTTGAAAATATTTTATAAAATATTTCGATGTATTATAAGTAAAAAATAGTCTTTTAATTATTCCTTCATTCATTTCTTTTTATCCCCAAAAATCACAATCTAAGAAAAAAGGTGGGGATACTGAGCTCTGAACCGAGTCTCCCACTCTCACAAGAACCCCTAATGCTTTCTTGTGTCACCAACAAACATGAAACCAAGGGAAATAATTTCCCATGAAGGGTATTTATTTTACAATTATCAAGTCCACTAGATCCTTGAAAAATAAACCTCTACTCTCATGGCCCATATTTCCCATATCGGTATCATCAAATGAGTCATGCACATACCTCCTCATATGCGACATGTGGAGAACATAAGAAACCAAACCTACTATGGTTATGAGGTTAAGCGGTACACTACCTTACTAACCCGACACAACAATAGGAAGAATAATGGTCCTAAGATCCATGTAGATAGACTATCACCATGGATAACACTTTGAAACTGTTAAAATTCTAAGGCCTTCATATTTGGTCCACAACGAACTCCTGACATTTTCGGGGCAGTCCTCATCGGCCCCTAGATGAACTGCAACATACAACCATCGCTAGAACCAAAAATAGGGCCCAAGAAGTGTCACCCACTGGTTCTGAACAACATTATTGTGACTTGAAAGGTATATTATACATGGAATCAAAAAGGTTCTACTCTGGTGGTGGGGTGATAATTATTATGAAATGAAAACTACACTGATGGTAGATGATCCTCCCAGCTGTGTCCGAAAACCAACATGTGAACCCAAAACATGTGTACCATAACTTAAATTTTCTAGTTTACCTAGAAAAATTATTGGGGGTAAAATAATATTCTCAACTAAAAATGAGATCACAAGGTTTTCCCACATCCTCTCCATAATTGTGTAGTGAATTAAGCATCATAGTCTACAAATATCATTGATGAAATTCCATGAAACTAGAATACCTATTTCATGCACAAGTTTCTTAAAATCCCTAAAAATATCTATTGTTCATGACCCTTAGATAGGAGAACAACAACAATTAATCATGAAAACTTTGTTTAAATCCCTTTTCTACACAACCATTTCCAATAGATCCTGGTACATCCTCACCTTCGCCAGATGTAATGTGAATGTAAAACAACCTCCTCATCACCTACTTCAATAGCATGAAATGTGTCTCCATAATTCCATGAAAAATAATGATAAGCTTACCACCTTTTTAAAATGCTTTAGGAATATATCCAGTGGATATCTAGTCATGAAAAATATGTTAATCGATATACCAAAGTTGTACCTCCCTATCTCTCTAAATAAGAGGAGGGGTAGAAAATATAATTTGGAGGTAAAACTCACCATCCTCATATGTCACATGTGTTCCAACTAATAATATGAGTTCACATGGATTTCATCAATGAATACAACTGATAAATGATCTTTTAAGTGTAAGGATATATCCATAAGTCTCATGATTCAGCTGTGGCATACAACACATTGAAGGGTATCACCATGAACTCAAAAAATATTCAACGGATTTGGAAATACACTTCTAGTATATTCTACTCCAAAAAATAAGATGGTGATAAATTTTCCAATGGTCAAACCCCAATAACAACATTACCTCAAACCATTGGTCAAAGAAATCAACGATTCCCAGGAGTGGATACTCTTACTTATGTCACCTGGTTCAAGTGACACCAATTATCACCAATCCTCAAGTACTCATTCACCTCTCTCAGGTGAGAAACCCCAGGCTTCCCAATTAAACAAACCGGGTATTACAAACCCCCTTTCTATATAAATTATAACTGAACCTTGAACTTACAAATCAAGATGGATTCCATATGATATGATGTCACAAAAAGGGGAAATACCTAGTTCCATTCCTTGAAGATTCATAACTCTATGTGTGTAATTAAACCTGAAACATACCTAGGAAGTAAATACTCATAATCCAACATGAATTTAGGGAGAAATCTAATAGTATCCATTGTTCCAAAGGTATCAATAGATAGTTGATAAGAAGTAGGTCGTAACCTATTATACATGAGTTCATCCCGCTCAGCCTGGGATCACTCCATACCAATGGAAGAAAATTCCATTACCACAATATGTAAACACCTTCACACTCACTGGTGACAAATAGATGATCATGGATGGTAGGGAACTAGTCCATACTGAGTAAAATATCATAGGGTCTCACTACCACTCTGAAGATATTCCATGTGAGGCTACCTCTCTCCTCCCAGAGTCTGGTCACACTATCAATAGAAGCATGTAATCACTGATCCTCTGAATGAGCACTTCATACACAAGGGTTGATAAAAAAGGATCCATTGGTATCACTAGGTATTTAACATGGGATATTCTCAAGGATAAGTGTCTTAATAATCCATGTGAAAATTATAACTAGGGCACTAAAGATACATGTTGTACCTCGAACTGTAATTGAAGTATCTACGAGCTCCTACTTCTTGAAACTCATCCTTTCCCTTTTTACCAACTTCACAAAACTAGTGATTTATCTAAAAACATATTTATACAAACAAACTAAAATACCAAACATAAAGTAACTTATTCAGCACACCTTGACACTATCTACTTTGGGTGGCACAAACTATCTCGCACATTTTTTGGGATCACATCTCAATAAAACATCTCGATGGTAGAATTGTCCCTATTTCTTGCATGTATAAAGTCATGGAAAACATCACCAACACAAGTAATTACTGAAGACTTGTATATCCCTAGAAAATAATTGAACAAAGGAGAAAAATGTCTCTTGTACCTATATCTAATAGTACTACAATGATAGTAGAAGGAACATAGTTCATTCCTCAAAACAATCCTAGAGCCTTTGGGTAAAGAACCTCCAGTTCTCGTGGCTCTCTAAGAATTGTAATAATAGTTTCTTGATTCTAAAGTGTTCTACCTAGGTGTGGTGGTGGTATCATTAAACCAAAGCACCGACCACCACATACTGCTTCCCTAGCTCATTCATCACGTCCTCCGCCCTGCAAACCTCATTTCTCCAACTGCCGCCTCTTCCTAGGAAGTAAATTGAATGTATCTTTCATTATAAATAACACACATACAAATTTCATTTAAGTAACATGGAGGATGATCAAATAAGATTTTCTTTTATCCTAAATTGCACCTAATATAAAGGTGTAGTATAGTGCTTGTATGGGGTAAAACCCATGTGGAAATACTGATAGACCATGAACCAGTGACTTCGAATCCCATATATAGGAGTCCTCACAAATGGGATTGGGTTTAGGATTTATTTAAGATTATTGATATTAGTTTTAATATTCTTGAATATTATTGGGATCAGGGATAATTTTAGGGTTTTAGGTAAAAAGAATAATATATGTCCTAACATATATAGTCCTAAGGCTTAGGCTGCGAAGCGATGCAAAGAGAACTAATTGATTATGGTCAAACCAACAAGATATATCCAATATGAAACTAATAATTGGTCCATATATAGCTAACAACCTATATAAATTAATACTATCTGGTATGGTTGAAAGTATCATATGCTAATGGTCATAGCCTACTATACTCCAACCAGGTTAGGTTCGTTTATTTAAACATCCCATGGTCAGGGTTGCATAAAATAATTGAATATATAGTTATTTTTTAACTTGTTTACTAGACATAGGGTTACCAAATTATGGTTTAAATATTCATTAAGTATAGAAAAACCCCTACTCTCAACCATTACCCTAACCGGTTTAGCCGCTCATGATGTTATTAATCAAAATAAAACAATCAATTGCAGATCTACACAATAGATTAATAACGTAGTTAAAAGAAGACAGTTTGTGATAAATGGATTGTGAATCAAGTAGTTCACAATCAAAATAGTTGATAATTCAACGAAACACTTACATAAAAGAGAAAACAGGAAAGAACGTGTTGTGTATCCACTATCAAGTGGAAACTACAATAGAAAATGAAAACCAGAATGATAAACATCGATGGAATGTGCTGAATAATGCTTTAATATTGATAAAGACACACTTATTTAATGAAAATGATAAAATTAATATTTTTAAAGTTTATTTGGAAGGAAATAAGGGAATAAATGAGATAAAAAATGAGATAAAAATTGGATTCCCAAATGTTATATGCATGACTATCCATGTATGGTAAATAAATAGATGGTAATTTACAAAACTTGTAAACTTCTTACATCATGTAATATCGATCTATGTTTTTCTCCATATATTTTTTATTTATAAATTTTCATGGCCCGAATCTTCAAGATTCGAAGATGTGACTCATTTCACGATGTGTAATGGGAACTCGTGACATAATTCTCACTACTTAAAATTTAATCAGGATGTGGCTTATGAATTTTATATTAAGTGTATTAGAGATTAAATTAATTTATTTTTCATGACTTTTAATTTATTCATGAATTGTGATTCATGAATTCAAAAATACTATGAATGACTCATACATGTGATGTATGTGTTTCATGATGTGTAAAGTCCACTTTTGTTTTTATAGTTTTGACAGATTTTACTTTGGATTATTGGATACCTATTATCTATAAAAATAAACAAATACCTGGTGAATTATCTAATAAAAAATTAATAATAATTAATTAAATTAATCCAAAATGTATATAAACTTTCATCTTATCAAATTCCCCACACTCGAACAATTTCTTATCCTCAAGAAAAAAGCATCTCAATAGGTATTCCAAAAGAAACAATTATTTAAAACAAGAAAAATTCATTACAACCAGGAAAATAAAACAAATCATAAGAATAAATATATAGTTCTCCAAAATTAATCCACCAGAGAAAATTAGTAATGGGTCATCGTTCAGTTCCTTATCTAGATTCTTATTATTTTAATTAAATTTTCAAAACTATTTCTTAAATTTTATACCCATTTTTCAATATAACTCACAAAAAAATTTCCCACATCACTTATGGTAAAATGTAACCATATTTATTCTTATTAACTAAATAATTATTCCTCACCATATGCTTACATTGGTTCTATAATCTCTATTTTATAAAGACAAATACAAAATTAATCACGAGGGCTTGAGAAAAAAGGGTTCAAATGACTCTGAGGCTGAGGGTAGGTGGATGGAAAGTGAAAATAAAGATCATAATGAGGGTAATTTATAAATCATAATGCATGATAAATGTAAAAAATTAAATAATGTAGATCCTCTATGATCAAAAGCTGTCCATGCTCTAAATAGCTCAAAGTGGACCCATGAATGTATCAATTTAGTATAAAAAATGTACCATATTACATTATTTATTTTTAAAAATTCATGTCCATTCCATATCTCACATCCACCCAAAACCAAATATGACCATTAATAGGATTCATCAGTTCAGAAATCGTGATTTTTTACCTTCTAAATACACAAACCTTAATATTTTTCTTTGTTTTTTCTTTTTTCTGTCAAAAATTTTCAAAGGAACATGGAAGGTATAAAATGAAAAAGTCATCATGGATGAAATCACTTTTTTCTAGTAAAAGTTCCACAAAACATATCCTTAATAAATACATCTCAGGTAAATCTATTGAACATTTTCCCACACTTGTTCAAAGGATAATCATGCACAATACCATGATTAGGGAAGAAGGGGATAATCTTCTTGAAATAGATGCATCCTAAATAGGCCACTCATGGGTACTATAGGATAAATAAGAAAAAATGTATGGTGGGTATCAATAAAAAGTGTCTCAAAAAATATTTACTCAATCATATTAAAATTATATTTTTTAGTCGTAGCCTCAATAAGATATCAATGAAATTTATGATTGGTTTACATGCCCTTGGTGTCTCTCATAAAATATACATAAAAATGAATATGAAATTTTGGGTCCATAATTCTCTCAATAATGGGAGTAAAAAAAATGGAAATCACTCAGGCTATATAATCAAGTAATATTTCTAACAAAATCAATTTCATAAAGTTGCATTTTAAATTAATTTACATAACTCAACAATCATTCTAAAAATTTATACATGAGAAAAACATGGATTTCCAAAATTAAAAACATAAATTTTTATTTTATTAAAATGGATGTAATGGGTTCTCAGGTTTAAAGCATGATTTTAATGAAAAATTTCTCCTAGATAGATGAAAATAAGAAATAATTGAAGTGCATTGACATGAAAGCTCAAGAAAGACTCCCCCATGCTTAAAATGAGAAAGTGTCTGCACTATCCTAGAAATTATTGTCGTACAGTTATCACATATTTAGCATTAAAAAAGAATTATGAAATTGATTTTAGAGAATCTAGATCTTTCTACATGAGTGTTTATTCCATGGGGAAAATTGGTGGATAGGGAATTCAAGTTGGTCTACCTATATAATGTGTTATAAAGAAAAATCATACACTAGATAAAACATTAGTCCACATAGTTTAAATTGGATGAAAGTAGTGAAATGTGTAGGTGTACAAAGTGGATAGTAATAAGAAGTAGATCTGATATACACAGATATATGGGTATAATGATATTCATGGAAAACCTAGGAAAAAGAAATATATGAAAAAAATTACCAAAGTAAAAGGCTAAAAATATAGAAAATTAATAATGTATGGGTAACCTCCCATAAAACACTAACAATTATATCATTATCCATATTGATAGAAAAAACCATCAATAAAGTGTCTTCCATATTATAATATGTCCACTACCTCCTATAGGAACTGATGGTTGTGTCATCGAGCTCATGTCAACTTTTTACAGGGTTATGCACATCAGGAGTGTACTCAGCATGAATCTCATGCAGTAAGAAAATAATCATTTCCCACTATAGTGGGGATCTATGTTGAGCACAAATCTCTAGTGAAATATCCTTAAGCTAGTGCTCGATGTCATCTAGAAGCCAGGTCACCCAATGTATGAGGGACGATAGTGGAAGAATAGGTGCATCAATAACCATGGATAAAAAATAAGAACTAGACACTAATAATGTAATATAGTAATGAAAGGAATATAATCCAAGCAATAGTGAATCAAATTTTTTATCCCATGTATAGAAATTTTTCAATTAAGCATCATATGGAATGAAATAAAACTAGTACAAACATTTTCACCCCTATAAAATAAAAAATGGGGAAGGGGAATGGGATATACTAAGAATAATCAAAATCTTCAAGATGATCATCAAGTGTCCTCTTCTGAATTTAGGGTGTATACATCTATCCTTACCTATCCATAACTAATATGGATGACTGGGCTAGAGGATCAACTGCTGTAGTGGGTGCCATAGTGACAGAAGCTATCTAAGTAAAAGATGGAGGCAGGATTTCAATAAGGATAGTGGCCATGTGTTTAGCTATTGGGTCAATAAAAACATCTATATGGATAGAGGAAGGTATTTTCCCTTTCTACATCAAGCCTAATCTTCCATGGAATTTTTTGGTAAGTAGGGAATGTCAGATTGGAGGGTAGGTCGGTTGGGGTAGTGTCTGGTGCACAAAGAATTCAGTATGAAGGGCCTGTTAGTTGTGTGTGGTAAGGGTCTATATGGGCTGGTGGGGAAGGTGGAAGGAGCTTGTGTTTTAATGGAATCATGGTCTATTGGAACCTCCTCATCAACCGCTATGCATCCTGATGCCCATCAAGAGACATTAACATCTTTCGTCACTATCTTCCTTTTTTGAATCATTGTGAATTTGATTGAATCCATCATTCTGAGAAATGGGAGGGGAAGGGAAACATCAAAGACACTGAGATGTCTGGATAGAAGAGTGTTGAAGGACCCCCCATTATAGTTCCTTGAGTATACTATGCACGCACCCTGAAATAAAATGCGAACTGAGACTCCCTGTGGACTGCTAGGCCACCCATGGTAGTAGCAAGGATCAGGACATCCAACTAGATGATGCTCTCATGAGCCTCTATGCAATAAAACTTGGCATGAGTTAGTTCCTGATGAAGTATCCAGAGCATGAGACCTCATAGATGAGTGGATATCATAATTTGAGGATCGTAGATTCTCTATGGGTCCTAATAAATCATATTCTAGAGATGTGCTACATCGTCCTTTCTCAGATAAATCTGAAGAGTCCAAAATACCAAGGTGGGAACACATTGAATAGAATAAAGGCTGATATCAATGTCGAACTTGCCTAATGGGATCTCACGCGGTCTACCACCTAGCCAAAAGTGGATGCTATCAAGATCCAACTCCAAAGTGACCAAGAACTACAAGAACAACTCCATGAAGGTCTCCTCACAAACGTTGAAAATGGCGGAGAGGTTAAGTCTTTCATGGAGGTGGAGGATCCCTTCGATGATTTTCTGGTTGTGAATCCTCGCGTTTGGGTGTGGTATTGGTAGGGGGAGTCTGGACAGTCTTCACACATTCCATTTTAGGCACAACCAAGAGGAGTTTATGAACTGGATTCATGGTCGAGTTGATAGGAGAGGATACAGAGAGGAAGATGGAGATATTACATTGAGGCAAGGTGAGGTAGAGGGTGCGACAAAAAGTGGAGCATCGTGCAGGTGGGAGAGATGAGAGAGTTAAAGAAAAATTGGGGGTGGGGGGTGGGGTGGGGTGTCATGAACCTTTGGTTCATGAATTTTATTTATCATGAAAATTAATGTCATGAAATATTTGATGATGTGTAATTCATGAACTTATAATTTTTGAGGTTACAAATCTTACATATCAGGTATCAAGTACATGACTTGTAATTTGCGCTTCGTTCACATTTGTGAACTAGGACCTATTTCATTACTTTCACTTGCCTAAGGATTTTATAAACTCTAATAAATCATAAACTATACTAATTTGACATATCCTAGGTTTCCTCCTAGTTATCGCTTATTTAAACTTTGAGAGATTAACTCAGTCTTACGTAGATGAATCTCAAGATTACTACACATCCATCACATAATAGTTCCTAATAATTTTTTAATCTTTTCACATTAACCTTGAATGGTGGTTCTCCTCCATTCTAAATTTCTATGGTCCCATAAAGGGAATACTTGGAAAACCATGAAGGATCCTGACTATCTGGATTTTGTCTTTCCAGGGAATAACTTCAAACAAGATTTAAATAACAAGACCTTATTCCCCAGTGTGAAGATTTATCTTGTGATGAATTGATCATGTCACTTATTGGTTTTGAATTTATACATATTTTCATTCTTATTGGAATCCTTACTTATTTCCTCCAATTCACCCATTTTCAAAATCTTAACTTCCCATGCTCTTTGAAAATCTAGATTCAATTTCTTAATTTCCCAAAATGAGTGATTCTATAGTTCCATTAGTAAAAGGAATAGATTCCCATACAATAATCAAAATGGAGCAGTGATGATGGGTGTTTTATATTCTACGTGGTATGCCCAGAGTTCATCATCTAACTTTAGGATCCAATCATTTCAAATCGTGTTTATAGTCTTCTCTCAGATTTGTTTAATTTCTTTATTTGAAAATTCAACTTTCCCACTTCTTTTTGGGTGGTAAGGAGTTCCCGTGTTATACTTAATTCTGTACTTCCCTATTAATCCTATGATAAACTTTTTGGTAAAATGTGTTTCCGAACCACTGATGAGAAATTGGGGAAATCTGAATCTTGAACAAATATTTTTCTTTAAGAATTTCATGACCTATTTTTTCCATGTCATGAGTGGTGGATTTATCTTCTTCCCATTTTGAGACATAGTAAATGCAAACCAATATATAGAACTTTCCATCTGAATTAGAGAATGAACTCATAAAATATATTCCCCATACATCAAATATTTTGACTTTTGTGATCAGGTTTTGGGTGATTTCATTTCTCTCACCAATGGTTCTAGTTCATTGGCACCGATAAAAGATTTGGGAAAATCATCTTGCATCTTGATGGAGATTATGACCAAAGAGTCCACTCTATAGTATTTTGGTTACTATTAATTCTGGTCTATGATTCCCTCTAGTTGGTTATTTGTGACACATGATTAGTACAATATATATTACATCCTCTAGGATGTATCACCACATTAGTCCATTGATTTGTTGATTAAAAATCAGTGTCTCATCCTAGTATAAGTGTGAGTATTTGACAAAAAATCTCCTCTACTGTTGGTATGTGAGGTCAGTGTATAGTGATCCTATAGAGAGATGGTTTGGAATGTCTAAAAACCACAAGTGTGCCTTCATATTTCTGTTAAAAAGTGTTTCATTGGGTAAGTCAAACTTGAAGTCCAAATTATCATCATTCTCAATGATGGGTAGTGGGAGTTTGGATAGATAGTTAGCAATGACATTCTCAGCCCCCTCAGTGTCCTTCATGATGTTATAAAAATCATACAAAAAAATTATCCACCATATTAGTCACAACATGGAAACATTTTTACTTATAAAATATTTAATGGTGGCATGGTTAGTGTAAATAATCACCTTTAACAAAACAGGGTATAAGAATTTTTTTTTTCAAAATCATAGAAAACTTCTAAAAGTTCCTTCTTTGTAGTTATGTAGTTTACCTGAGTATTATTGAAGATTTTAATGACCTAGTAAATTGGAAATAATATGTTCCTAACTCGATATCCTAAGGAAATACCTATAGTGAAGTAACTAGCATCACACATTAACTCAGAGTTTTTTCCTAGTTTTGTGAAATGATAATGAGAGAATCCTCCATGCTATTTTTTAAAATGTTGAATTCCCTATAAAACTCTTTAGTGAACTTGAAAAGAGTATCCTTTTCAAAAAGGTGTTTTATAGGGAAGTATACTTTTGGAAAATCTTTTAAGAAGTAGATGTAGGAATCTTTCATGGCCCAGAAAGCTTCTTATACATTTTACAATTGAGGGCTCAGGAAAGTCTTTGATTACTTTTATATTTACTGGATCAACTTTAATTCCATTTTTTTAAATTTTTTTTTCTGGGTACTATGTCTCCTTGGACCATAAAAAGACATTTTCCCAGTTTAAAATAAGGAACTTCTCTTCATAGGGTTTTAGGACTATTTCTATATTTCTTAAGCATACCTCAAAAGATCTCCCATAAATTGAAATTTAACCAATAAATATTTCCGTGAATTCATCCACCATAAAATGGAATATATGTGTCATGAACCTTTGTAAGGTTTTTTATGCTTTACATATACCAAATGACATGCGTCTATTAGTGAAGGTACTGAATGGAATGTAAATGTAGTTTTGGAGCAATAATTTAGGTCCACTATAATTTGATTATATCCTGAATATCCATCTAGAAAATTATAGAATTCATATCCTATGAGTATCTACAAAATTTGATCCGTAAAAGTCAATGGAATGTGATATTTTGGGGTTGTTGTATTTTTGTTTTCTGTACTCAACACATCCTATTACATCTAGTGATGGTTTGAGTTAAGATCATTTTATATTCATTTCCTTACAACCATGGGGCCATGTTTCTTTGGCATGACCTATAGAAAACTCATGCACTCATAGTCATAGTCATTTCCTCTGGTGTCTTTGTCAGTTCTATGTTGATTATGACTCATTGAGCGTATTTCGTCTTTAGAAATAAGTACATGAGTGTGCTTTTGAGGGGTTTCAACTCCACTGTTAGTGGCTGGATGAAAAAGGGTATAAATGGAGGTATAATATGCCTTATAATAGGTTCTATATAGTTCAATTCCTCAAAAACCATATTTCTCCTTTTAATTAGGAGAAATGTCACCCCTATCATCTTCAATGGACTTGTAGTCTTCCTTCAATGATAATGATAGCTTGATAGTAAAAATATTTATCTATTTGTTTAAAAAATTTCTCTAGGTGAAACACAAATTGTTTATCACCTACTTTGAATACAAATCTCTATTGATTCACATCAATCAGTGCCTTTCTAGTGGATAGGAATGGTTGGCCTAGGATAATTATAATGTCTCTTTATTCATCCATATCCAAAATGAGGAATTAATTTGGGAAAATGAATTTGTTTATTTTGTCTAAGACATCCTTGAGATGTCCTCAAGGATACATAACCAACCAGTAAGATAATTGAAGTTCCACTCAAGTAATATTTAGTTACTCAAGTCCCATCTTGTGGAATACATTCATTGCATGTGGTTAATTATGTCTCTTAAGTCACACAGGGATCTTCCAAAGTTATGATATCCTATTGTACATAGAATTGAGAAACTCATAAGGTCTTTCATATTTTTTGGAATATTACAATGAAAAATAAAGATAATTATAACTTTAGGGATACTAATACTAGGTCTTCCATCTTCATCTTGTTGGAGATAAGTTCATTGTGAAATTTCTAATAGGATGAAATTTGAGCAATATCATTAGAAAAAGGGGTGCCGATATGTAATATCTTGAACATTTCCAAAAATTTATTATATTTATCCTTGATTCGTCCTCACGTAAATATTTTTGGGAATTAGAGGGGTGGTTTTTAAGATGGTGGTGCTTTGAAGATGTCATCTTTAGGCTTCTCTTGGGCTATAACTTTTTCAAAAGGTGATGAGTCCAAATATTTTTACTAATTAGTTTTATTCACAATTTAATTATCATCCTCTTTAATGTATGTTTAATATTTCTTAGGTTCATTAATATTCTTTTCTTATACTACAAAGGGTTTCTAAAAATCTATTAATTTCCTTCTCCTTAGTACCATGACCTTATCTTCCTCCTTTGGGTAGGTCTTGGTATTACTAGGAATCATACCTCATAATCTATCTGACAAGTTATTTGAGATTTTACCAATTTAATGTTTGAGGTTTCAGGGGGATGACCATTGATTTTACATTTCCGTGTCTTAGTTTGTCATATGATGATCTTATTTTTTAATGAAGGCGGTTAGTAGAATCTCAAAATTTTATTTAAGGGGCATACTAAGCTGTGGTTGTATTTTCAAATCTAGTTGAAATTGTTTATATCCTTTAGTAGGGAAAGGTTTTTGGGGGTTACTTGTTGAGGTGGTCTAGGAAAAAAATTCATAGGAGGTTATCCAGGTGGTCCATAGATCCTGGGTGGTTCTTGGACACTTCTCTATTGATGGTACCCTTGATTATTTGGTTGTGGTTGTTGATCTAAACTTGGTTGATAGTACTTCAATAGTTACTAGAATTGTTGGAATTGATGATTTTAATTAACATTATTAAAACATTGTATTTTTTGTTCATATAATTCTCTCCCTATAGTCTTGGTATAAGTGTGGGCTGCCACACATTTCATAGGATGAAATATCTATTACAAGAGTGGGATGACATGGTGGTGTAACATGTACCTGAAATGATTCCATATTTTTAGTAAGGGACTATACTAGTGAAACTAGATGGGTTTTTTCTTCAACATAGTGGGTTCCAAAATGAATTGGTCCACTATTACTTTTACATAGAATGTAATTGTGCAATAAATTGTCTATACGTTATTGGACTTTTTTTGTTTTCATCATTATACCTCCATTAGCGGTATCATCCACTACTGTGCGAGCAGATGGTTGGATAATTTGGTAGAAAATTTGCAGTTGAATCCAAACATAAAGTCCTTGATGTGGGGAATTTTTAGTAAGTTCTTTAAAGTGACCCCAATATTCCCAATCAGACTCACTATATGCTTGACTGAAAATTTTAATTTGATTTTGAAGTTTCTAGGTTTGACCTTGGGGAAAGTATTTATCCAAGAATTCTTTTTCTAATTCATCCCAGGTCAAAATTGACATGGGAGTTTGACTCTATAGCCAGTCCATGGCTCTATCATCAAATGAAAAGGGGAAAATGAAAAATATAATTATAATAGAGGACACTCCTTGGTTGTGATAAGTATCACATACTTCCAAGAAGTTAGAGATATGCTAATTAGGATCTTCTGTCTGTAATATGATAAACTAGCCCATATTCTGGATCATGCTAATGAGTCAACGTTTGATTTAAAATGTATGTGAGAGTATAAGAGGGCACACCATACTAGGTGTGGAGCTATTGATATACAAAAAGCTGTAATCCTTGATGGGGTACTATAGTTGACATTGTTAATATTTTTGTAGTGCAAGTGGCACATATTGCCTGTTGGGAATATTGGGAACAAAAAATTACTACGGTCATTCATACTGAGATGGTGGCATGAAAAAAGAAATATTTTTATATTAGGAATGAAAGTGTGAAATTCATGAGCATTGAGTCTCCTTGATCGAGTTAGGATGACCAAATTCATTTGTGAGTGCAGAAAGAAGAAGGACATAGTGGTGTATGAAATAATAAAGGAAAAATGATTAGAGATAGGGTGGGGGGGGGGTCGAGGTAATAACTGTTTCATATCAAAGGTTCCGGTGCCTAATAATAGATTTAAATACCCAAAAAAAATCCAAAACTTTAATTCACCAGCATAGGTCATTTATTTCTTATGGGTGATGAAAAGATTATAATTTCTTTTATCCCAATCTATACTTGGAATAATGGCATATTATAGTGGTAGTATGAGGTCAAACCCATGTGGAAATACTGAAAGACAAGGAACCGGTGACTTCAAAAAATTTATTTAGGATTCAAAATGAATTTTTTTGGGTCTAGGATTTAATTAATCCTAATGGGATTTTAATTAATATTCAAGAAGAAGATATGGATCAAGTTCAATTTCTGGTTTTCAGTTGAAAAGGATAATCTTTGTCCTAACACAGATTGTCTTAAGGCATAGGATGTGAAGCGGTGCAAAGAGAACTAATTGATTATTGTAAAACCAAATATATATATATCCAAGATGAAACTATTCCTTAGTTTGGATATATATAACAACCTAGATGTATTAAGCCTATATTCTATAGTAGAAAATATTATAGGCTAACGGTCATAGTCTGCTCTACTCCAATCAGGTTAGGTTCATCCATTTAATCTTCCCATAGTTAGGGTTTCATAACAGAATTTAATTTTTAGGTATTGTTTAACCTGATTACTAGACTCAAGGTTATGAAATTATGGATTAGATATTCATTAAGTTCATAAAAAACATTAATCTCAACGCTTACCCTAAGGGGTTGAGCTTCTCATGACTGTATTAGTTAAAATCAAAGAGACAGTTGCAAACATGCTTGGAATATTAATAAAACAGTTAAAAGAGGATATTTTTTGATTGAGGGATTATGAATAATGTATTTTAAAATCAAAATAATTTATAATTCAACTAACAATATTCTTCAAAGAGTGAAAAGCAAGAACGTGGTGCATACCCACTGTCGAGTGGAAATAGAAATGGAAAACATACATTAGAATGTAAAGAAATGATGGGAAAATATGGATAATGATTTTAGATTGATAAAAAACACATGTATTTAATCAAAACAAAAATTGAATAGTTTAAAGATGATATTGAAAGTAAATAAGTGATGATATGAGAGAAAAATGTGTTAAAAATTGGCTTCCAAATAGTTATATGAATGATTATCAGTGTTTGGTAAATAAATATATAAGAATTTACATGATGTGTAAACTTCTCATGTCATGTAATCTCAATCCAAGTATTTCTCCATGTGTTTTTGATCTGGAAACATTCAAGTCATGAATCTTCAGGATTTGGAGATGTGATTCATATTATGAAGTTTAATGGGAACTCAATACATGCTTATTCTCATGACTTGAACTTTAAGAGGTAAGTGGCCTTTAATTTTAAATGATGTTTAATGGAGATTCAAATCTTGTATTTTTCATGAATGTTAATTTATTCACAACCTATGCTTCATGACTTAATACATGCTTTAAATTATTCATAAATGTTCTGTATGTGTTTCTTAATGTGTAAAATACTCTTTTTTCTATTTTTGATAGATCTTCCTCTAGAGTCTTGGATTCCTATTATCTATAAAAATAAACACATACCTAGTTTATTATCGAATAAATCCTGAATAATCATTAATTAAATGAATCCAAAATGTATATATAATTTCAAATTATCAACAACACAATGGGTAGGACAATACCGCGTGATATTTCCATAACCATTAAAAGTTTAGAAATGGACATGCCTTGATGGAGTGAGCTATCCCCAAGGTCTCTCTGAATAATAGTGTCTCCAACGATGAAACATATGTTTCCTGCCCACTATCAGTGGGTCAAACTGACCTTTGATCCCATGTGATCCTTGCCATGGAAGCTCATGATACGTGCTCGAACCATACACATCACCATCTAGTACCGAAAGAGCTATCCAAAACTCAGTATGAAATGATGAATCAACCTGAACTACTAAATTTGGGTACACAAACTGATAAATAGGAGAAAGCACCGCATTATTACCATCCTAATAAAAGACTACCCCATGACTAACCCCTTTTAGGGAGGCCTCATCACTCATTTAATTGTAATATCAACATTTCTATGAAAATATAATTGGATATTATCATTGAAACATCCTAAAATATACAATACATACCACGGTCTATGAGCATATATATATGGGGAAATGACTCCAGAAGGATATTCAAATGACTCAATCCTTTATGATGCATGTACCAATATTCCATGCAACTGATGTCTGGGTATGCAAGTTGAAAAAAAGGTTGTTAGAGTCCTAGTGAATCGATTTTTAAGCATCCACACCAACAATAGGTTCCCTGTCCTAAAATCCATTGTTAATAAATGTTTACACAATTTCCTTAAGTTCCCAACCAGACCTCATAAGGGGAAAAAATCAAAACACTATCCTGATGTCGAACAACCTATAATAACAATCTGTCATGACCACACCCACCAAGGCCCTCCTGGTCGGAAAAAGGACGAGCTATAAATACCCTAATCTAAACTCTATAGTGTAGGGGCTAGTGACAAGTTTAGATAATAAATAACTAAAATTGGATGCCTTTTCCTAATTCACCTTTATGCATTCAACCATCCATCTCTATGTAGAATTGAAGAGGAATAATAATGAAAGACAATAACATCTAGAGTAAAAACCTTTCATATAATAACCTATAGAGAATAAAAATGAGTCAAAAAAGCTTAATGTGAAATGTATAGGGGGAAATATATTCCCACTCAAAAATTATTTCCCATCTTGATAGAAATTGGAAAAGAAATACCAAGAGATCATATCTCTAGATCTCTATGCCCCAACCACAATATGCAGTCAAAATCACCTAATTATCCCTAAGATCCACAAATACCACTGCCAATCTATCTTCCATCTTTATAATAAACGACATATGCAGACAAATACCATGTAGGGGTGAGTATATACATACCTAGTAGAATACCCTAAAAACTAAAGAGTGAGAAATATAATACATGATAGAAGTAGTCAACTCATCCTAAATAAAGATGGAAATGAGACCCAACATAAATGATATATATATATATATATATATATATATGATCATATAAGAAACCCAAACTAGAAAGAAATGGTATCTTTATCTCATATCCTATCCCATGCTAATGAGTTTTCCTACAACTCCAGTGGTCCATCATCAATGCCTAGCATCACTCATGTCTATTCAAATAAGTAACCACATAGAGGAACCACACCCTAGTCTACTAGGGGTACCACTAAGAAGATAGATATAGGACTCACACCCTAGTTCATGGTGAGGTACCACTCAGTAGGTAGATTACCCATACTCTAGTTCATAGGGGGGAGGGGTACCACTCATTAGATAGATAGATGAACCATACCCTATGCATGAGGGGTGGGGGGTGGGGGTTACACTTAGTATATAGTGGAACAAAACCCTAGTCCATAATAGGGTACCACTCAGTAGATATATATATGACCCATGACCTAGTGCATAAGATGGGTACCACTTAGTACGTAGAGCAATCACACCCCAGTCTGTATGGGGGGAACCACTTAGTAGATAGATAGAGGACCCACACCTTAGTGTACAAAGGGGTAACAATTAGTAGATGGATAACTCACACCCTATTCTATATGGAGGGTACTACTCGGTAGATAAATAGAATAACCACGCCTTACTACATTAGTAGGGTACCACTTAGTAGGAAGTGGAGTATTGGGAACCTAGGACATGGTACAATAGGGGTGTTTCCAACACTGAATTCTCTCTGATGACCCTAACCAATCATTTCCTTTGTCGAGCATCACATAAAGAAGCATCATACTTAGAACGACTCACATCATTTCTAAAAAGTCACTATAAATCACACCATTGTATTCTAAATAGAAAAAAACATAGGATATGCTACTCACTGGCCAAAATATAAGTCAAAATGAATAAGATGAAAGAGTTATAAGTTATCAGGAACATTACATGGCATGCAATAGGGGTCACATGGCATGTGACCTATCCTGGATTCTAGACCGTGTCCTCCCCATCACACGAACCATAATAGATATATTACTATACAATATGTAAGTTTACTACATGGTGTGACTCAGCTCCCCAGGGCATTTTAGTGTGCTATTGTCCATTCCCATGTCATTCGTGCCATGCCCATGTAATTGGATATATTCCTGGTTTTGCCCAGGAACTAGCCTATTCCCACATACTCCTAGAGTACATGGTGTGTCCTCGCATATGAGGTATTGGGTGTGTACATCTGAAACATGACCTGTCTTCCTTAGGAGGATGACATATCCTCTAGACCACCCACATGGTATGTGATTCTTATCTTTCAAATATCCCTCGACATCATAGTAGGGTGGGGCTTCAAGATCCGTGTTCATCATACTACACACTGTGTAATCATGTTTTTTAGGAACTCCAGTTTCATCATGTGTTCTCTAGATCCACCGATATTTCCACCAAATACACTATTTGACCACCCAAAACTGGTGGTAATGGTAAGATTTGGTTTCCAAGAACCAACTAGTTTTACATTGATTATATGGATATTTAATTTATTATTACATATTGGTCATTATTATTCATGACTATGATGTAATAATGTCTTGAATATTTGTTACATTGATATGGTCATGGTAGTTCCCTGCTATGATGAGAACCTGGAAATGCTATAACAATATTCTTAAATATAGTTCTGTGGTTGGATGACATACTATGATGGGACACATAGCATGCATACTATTAGGCAAGAGTACCTTTATGAAGATGAGACTTCCTCTCATGAAGTTCTCACTTGGTAATCTCCAAGATAAGAGATTATGAGAACATACCCGCTAGTAGGAATTCCGTATGTTTTGGTGTCATCATATATTTCTATCTACGATCATGTTTAAGGATACTTAGACTTTAAGATTATCATTAATATGTGTCACGACTTACGCAGTTTGATTTTTTGATGAAAACCATCACGCAGACAGTTGGTGGGAAGTAGGGTACGTTGGGTGAATCACGAGTGACATGTTTTTAATGGATAATTCACGGAAGGATTTGTCCCTTCCATTTATGGAAGTTGATATCTCAACACTTTGATTCAAATAGAACCATCTTGCGAAATTTTATAGCCATGGTGTAACGACGAGTTTATTTCAGGTAGCCCATAACGACGTATCAAGCATAAATGTTGATGACCCAATCATGAAACCTACTTGATGAGATATTGAGACAAATGTATTATATTACATAGTGAGCGTTCTTATGCGGATTTCATTAATTTGACTTTATGTTCTTTCTCTTGGGTGCCTTGACCCGTTGCTGGATAGTACTCTTGGAATTTAGGCAAGCCCACCTAATTCCAATGAGAAAGAATCCTAGAGGGTCACACATAAAGTGTTTTTGGTGGTCTTGGTTAAATTCTATTTGAATTTAATTAATGAAATAAATATTATTATCCAGACCGTGGAATAATTTTATTCAAGTTAAAATGATCATATAAATTAAACAAAATATATTTATTTATTTTATTGAACATTTAATAAATATATATTTACTATTTTGTAAATAAAATAATTATTTAAGAGAATAATTTATTTATTCTAGTGTTTAATAAATGGAAGTGGAGTTCGAGCGTACCATGGTAGGTCCAGTAGTAAAATAATTATTTGCAATTTGGTAAATAATTATTAAACTATTTGGCACAAATTAAAATAACGCTGCTATTATTTTCTACTGTGGAATTTTATTTATAATTCCGTTTTGTGCAAGTTATTACACCATAAATAATGACGCGGTATTATTATTAAATGAATGGGTTTTCTCCAAGTTCATGAATGTATTTAATTGTTTCTATGAAATTAAATATTGTAGCTAAAATTACATGTATATAAATAGACAAGTACACCTATTATGCTATACACCACACCACACAACTTGTTAATTGATAATTGTTGAGCCAAATGATTTCTCTCTCGAATCCTCTTGTCTCCCCACTCAAGAATAAGAGACATTCTTCAAGACCGAAGAACAATCAATCAAGAACGACCGACACAAGACACTCGTTTCGCCGTGATAGCACATGGAGAACAAGCTATGTCGATCGGAGGCCATTAGAGCACATGTGGATCACCTCAATAGGGATTCTAGTTTGGATCCTTACAAGTGAAACAAGATAATCCAAAAGGGTAATTGCGGATGATCAACATCATAAACAACGAAAATACCGAAGATCCAGGTATTATTTTCTTTAGGAAATTAATTAAATTAATTATAAACATGGTGTGAAAGATCCTCTATAAGGTTTTAGGCCTCTTTATTCTTTATCTAAATATTTTATTATATTTTGTGGAGACTGGCATTCATCGTCTTATTGATCCTGGAATAATCATTGACCATGGTAAAAATCAAAGTTGGGTCCTTTCCCAACCACGCTTCTAGTGCGCCCAGAACCTACAAGTGGTATCAGAGAGGTTACATCATAGTTTATAATTATTTAAATATTTCATTGATGTCTTATGCATTTAATAATTTATTTGTTTCAATTAAAGTTAATCGTTATAAAAATATGAATCTCGAGATCTATTCCTCCTCTTTCATTTCTCTTTCACCTAACAAAAACAATCTTTTCTTTTAATTTTGATTAAAATAAAATAGAGGATCTCATTCATAGGTGCCAAAGCTTCCTAGCAATAAAACACCAGAACACACAATGTGTATTCGGATGTACATGCTGTGTAGTCAAGATTCAATGCATCAGACCAGTCCTCCAAACCAAGACATGTTTTGGAGTCTTTCTAAGTCTTAAATGACTCCGTTTGATGACTAGGAACAGTTGGCATGTGGTTTTTAGATTACACACCATGTGGCCCAATGGAAACAATGTGTAGTCCATTCGGGTTAGTGTTGGACCATGTACCAAGTACACAACTTGCCCGCCTGGAGACCATGTAATGAGGAACTACACGGCGTGTGGCCCAATGGACACACCGTGTACTCTGAAGATTTCCTAAGTACACTCACATGTCTTTTCCGAGGGTGTGTACTAAAGATAGATAGTGAAAATAGTACACACCATGTAGTTGGAACTACACATCGTGTACTCATCCAAATTCCATAGATTTATTCAAATTTATTAATATATTATACAAACCCTTGAGGCGTGTACCATCGCACAAGCATAAAGCTGAGGCACAACACGTGATAGGTGTTTTACATATATGTGTTTAATTTAACATATGTGAAATGTTTATTTCTACTCTTTGGGAAGTTATGAATAGGAATTCACCGGGTTGACTCTAAGGTACAAATTACGTACAAAGATAAATTTAAATGAATTTATTTGATTAAAATTATGATGGATGAGAATCTCAAGGAAATTCAGAAAAGGATTTAAGATAAAAGGATTGATTAATTGAAGATGATAATTAATTGATTCGAGCGTGATTTATCTTAAATGAGAATGATTAAAGAATTAAACTCTAGTTTTATTTATGTGTAAATATCATTGCATTTATGGATGATCATGAGCTAGACCAAGACCTTTGTATGTGGATGGTTTCTTTTAATTTATTTATTTGAATTAAATTTGTTGGCTTGAGAGCCTTCTCTTCATTAATATGTAGGGCCTACGTGCTGAAGATTTATTTTATGTAAAACCCCCTTTTAACTCACACCTACATGTGAGTTAACAAAAGTGGCATGTGTAATGGATGGAACTCCCAAGCTAGTGGAGGTGGTTTAAGCTAGAGTTGAGACGAAATCGTTCTCAAGAGATACAGAGGTGGACATGTGGAAGCTATAAACACAAACCCAAAAGGATCAATGAGTTTTCCTCCTAGGCCAGG
Organism: Viscum album; assembly: GCA_963277665.1. NCBI lineage: Eukaryota > Viridiplantae > Streptophyta > Magnoliopsida > Santalales > Viscaceae > Viscum > Viscum album. Next base: position 1,754,852,543 of record OY728120.1, on the reverse strand, counting down.
GTTAGTTTATCAACCTCTAGATAAAATAACCATTAGAAAAGCTAATGATCATTCCATTTAATTTATTTTATTTATTTCATTTGCACGGTTTATCATTATGGACGTGATGTTACGATCCCATAATTAATAAATTAAACAAAGAATGCAATATGGTACTAAAATAAACCAGACTTATGCGTAAATATTATCAAGACATGGTTAATAACTTATGTAAGTTCCACTTAATATTAAAAATCATGTGATAATAATCAATTCATGCGTAAGAGATAAAAATCCCTCAAATAAAATATTAATTAAGACCAAGAATTCCATTACTTGATTAAGGGAGAAACTCAATAAAACTATGTAATTGACGAACCCTTGTCGAGACACTACTTTTATAAAGAAAGCCCTTATGAAAGGTTTTGGGTTGACTTTACCATATTACATCAAGAGGAGTATCTCTGGATAGAATTGGTGTAATATTAGAGGAAAGAGTTGAGGAAATCCAAAGTTATGATTTCAGGATTGGGGAGTTCACTCAACAGATCAAGGAACTGCAAGCCCACAGTTGGAAAAGACCTTCCTACCTAAATACCTTCTAATATCTTGACCAACCCTTGTTGGGGTTATGTGAAGGGGAATATGGATCATTTCCACTATAATTTCAAGGAAACTGTATATTCTAAGTTCAATGGTGAGGGCCATTGGGACTTGATAAAATAGTGGGAGACTTAATAAAAATGTAATCAAGAAAGTACTAATGATATGCTCTTTTAATTATAGAATAAAAATGAAAAGCTCGTCAACCACACTATCCCTGTGATCAATTCTGGATAAAGACAACATCCTCACATGAAGTAACTTTTAGGAATGGTTTAGATGCCTTCGGGTTATCCTACACCATGAACAAAAGTCTTACGTGCTGGAGTCATCATTACCTAATCCACCTTCCAAGGAGGCGACTGATGAGGATTTACTAGTCTATGAAAGACATATTAATGATGCAGTTGATGTTAAATGTTTGATGTTATCATCAATGTATGGTGAGCTCATGACGTCTCATAAAAACATGGATGCTTATAGCATGCTCAAGCACCTCCATGGTCATTACTAAGAGAGAGAAAGACAGGACAGGTTTGAGATCTCTAAGGCACTATTTCAGAATAATCTATGAGATGGTGCCCCAGCTGGGCCTCATGTAGTCGAGCTCATTGGCTACATTGAGTTCCCAGATTTTTTTGGGTTTAAACTCCCCAAAGAACTGGGAACCGATCTCATTCTCGCATCACTCCCTCAGGGATTCTCTAAATTTGTCGTTAATTTCTATATGAAAAACATTGAGAAGTATCTATATGATCTTCTTATCATCATTTTTCAAGTGAAAAAAGATACGAAGCATGAAAATAATTTTTTCCTTATGGTGAATAAGAGGAAAGGGAAGGCAAAGTGATTTAAACCCAAAGATTCTTCACAGCCTTCCAAGAAAAGGAAGAACAAAGGGGAGGCAAGGGAACAAGAGGATGTTTGTTTTGCATGTTTCAAGAAGGGCCACTGGAAGAACTGTACCCAGACTAAGAAGCAAGGGGAAGCTTTAGGAGCATTTTTTATCGAATGCAATCAATCTATTTCTACAAATTGGGTATTAGATACAACTTGTGGTGGTCACATCTGTATCCAAATACATGAACCAAGTAGATTCAGGAATATTGATCTAGGGGAGGTATATCTATGAGCAGCCAACGAAGCTAGACTTCCTACTGTAGATATCAAGGAATACCACCCCACCTTTCCAACTGGGATGATATTGGTGTTAAAGGGTTGTTTTTATGTTCCTTATGCAACCAAAAACATAATGTATGTATCCGGACTAGATATATATGGATTTTTCTTCAAGTTTGGAAATTAATGTTGATTATTTTATAAAGAAAACATTTGTTTTGGTAGGGAACATTTATACAACTATTTTTATGTGTTGGACTACACAAACCAAGTAATGGCAATGGATGACAAAGATACTTCACCTGACTCATACCACACCCAACTTTGGCATCAGCGGCTAGGTCATGTAAACGAGAAACTCTTGACAACGTTACATCAAGATGGATATTCATTTTCTTTTGATCTAAAACCACTTGGCGTAGGTCATGCATGTTTCCAAGTAAAAATGACCAAAGCTCCATTTGGGGGGAAAGGTGAAATGGCTAAAGAGATTCTTGAATTGGTTCATATTTATTTGTGTGGACCATTTCCAGTTGAAGAAATGGGTTGGTAATCATACTTCATAACTTTTTTTGATGATTTTAGTGGATATGGATATATCTAATTAATGAGGTATAAGTCGGATTCCTTTGATAAGTTCAAGTAATACAAGAATGAAGTTGAGAACCAACATGGTAAGAAGATTAAGAAACTCCGCTCAGACTGAGGTGGGGAATATCTTAATCAAGATTTCATTGATTACTTATGGGTGTTTGGGATCCTATCCCAAATCACTCCTCCTTACACACCTCAATGGAATGGTGTAAGAGAAAGGAGAAACCACACCTTGTTGGAAATGGTGAGATCAATTATGAGTCAATCCGGCCTTCCATTATCCTTTTGGGGGTATGCGTTATAAATAGTGGAACACATACTAATCCATGTTGAACTAAATCGATAAATGGTATTCCATACAAGTTATGGAGTGGAAGAAAATCTATGTTATCAAATTTACATGTGTGGGGGGTAGCGAAGAATTTGTTAAGGCCTATTGAGGTAACAAACTTACACCCCAAGGTACAAAGTTTACCTTTATAGGATACCCCAAGGAAACAATGGGATATTACTTATACAACCCCTCATAAAAAAGGGTTATAGTGGAAATACATGACATATTCCTTGAGAGGGATCACATATGAAAAAGAGATAGTGGGAGAAAGATAGACTTCGATGAATTTGAGGCCCAATGTACACAATAGTTGGTACCAGAACAGATTCCACAAATCCCCATGGAAGAATAATCTATTCCAAAGACACAAGTACTGCATAGGAGTACAAGTGAGGTTAGAGAAATGGAATGGTACTGTTTTTTTGTTATTGAGGATGGTGACTCATTATTAGTTGATAATAATGATCCTCTAACCTACAAGAAAAAAATAAGTGGCACCAAAGTTTCTAAGTGGCAAGAAGCCATGAAATCTAAAATGGATTCCATGTACCAAAACCAGGTCTGGATTTTGGTAGATCATCCAAATGATGTAAAGCTTGTTGGTTACAAATGGGTATTTAAGAAGAAATCAGACATGTAAGGACAAGTCAGTGTCTATAAGGCACAAATAGTTGGAAAAGGGTTTAAACAATGTTAAAGAATTGACTACGAAGAAACCTTCTCACCAGTTGAAATGCTAAAATCCATCAGAATTATACTTTCTATTATGGCACATACCATGACTCTGAGATTTGTAAAATGGATTTAAAAACAAAATTTCTTAATGGGAACCTTCAGGAAGATGTCTACATGACACAACCTGAGCGGTTTGTTACTCTAAAGGATTCCAATAAGGTATGAAAGTTGCAGAAATCCATTTATGGATTAAAGAAAGCATCCAGGTCATAGAACATTCATTTTGATGAATCCATAAAATAGTTTGGTTTTATCAAGAATGAATATGAGACTTATGTCTACAAATAGTTTAGTGGGAGTGTAGTCATTTTCCTAATAGCATATGTTGATGACATATTACTTATTGGAAACAAGATACCAACCTTACCGTCTGTTAAGACATGGTTGAATCAATGCTTCTACATGAAAGACTTGGGTGAGGAATCATATATTCTTGGGATCAAGATACACTGTGATAGATCCAAGATATTATTGGGCCTAAGTCAAAGTACTTACATTGATAAGATACTAAAGAGATTCAGTATGGAAAAATCCAAAAGAGGATTGTTTCAATATTCACATGGCATTTATCTTTCCAAGAAAATGTGTCCTCAGACACATGAGGAAAGAAAGATAATTGCAAGGACTCCATATGCATCAGCTATTGGATTAGTCATGTATGTAATGCTATGTACTAGGCTGGATATTACCTATGGATTGAGTATAGTGGGTAGATATCAAGCTGACCCAGGTGACCACCATTGGATGGTAGTCAAGACTATTCTAAAGTATCTGAGGCATACTAAGGACATGTTCCTAGTTTATGGAGGATATGATGAACTAGTCATCATAGGATATGTAGATTCTAGTTTCCAGAATGATCAAGATGACATAAAGTCATAAACGAGATACATATTCACTTTTAATGGAGATACAATGAGCTGGAAGAGCTCAAAGAGGAGTTTGGTCATAGATTCTACAGTAGAGTCTGAGAATATCATAGAATCTGAGGAAGCTAAAGAAGTATTTTGGATGCGAAGAAAAGTCCAGGAGCTAGATGTGTTACCTAGTAGTAAAGATCCCATCACACTATACTATGATAATACAGCAGCGGTGGCTCTAGAAAAAGAGCCAAGGTCACATCAGCGGATGAAGCACATACTTAGGAAGTACCATCTCTTGAGATATTTTTCTTATTGAGGTGATGTTTCCATGAGCAGAATTTCTATGGAAGACAATATTGCAGACCCCTTGACTAATGCCTTGAATTAGCAGAAACATGATCATCATGTGAGGTCTAGTAGACTGAAAGTCATAGGTAGTTGGCTCTAGTACAAGTGGGAGTTTTTAAGAGTTGGTGTCCTAGAACCAACTAGTTTTACTTTGATTACATGGATATTTAATGTATTATTACATATTGTTTATTGAGGATTTTTGAAGGTTTTAGAGGATTTTGGGCATTATTTTTTTTCATCAGGCCCTGATAGTATGCATGGTGGAGTGTGTTTTTGTAGTGAGTTTACCTATGGGAAATAGGTGAGATGAAAGACATATGGATGACCATTTTTGAAGTTTGGACATGAAAATTTATTTTTTGTGAACTATGTCAAGAAATACAGCTATGGTTTCCATTTTTGAAGGTGTTTCACCGAGGGTGTTTACTTGTGTGAAATGGGAAGAGGGGATACCACCATGCCTTATGAATATGTTTTGTGGCAAGCAAGGTTCTTTGCAAAGTCAAGGAATGTTAAAATGATGAGTGATCACCTATATGCTATATCCTTTGGTGTGGAAAGATAAAAATGGCTATAATATTTTCACCATGCCAATTCCTAAGGCGTGTTAATGGTAAAATGATTAAATCATGGGTTTTAAATGATAAAGAATGGAGGGGAGAGGGTATTCGGAAATTTTGAAGGCAGGGATCTCATATATCTCTTTGACCAAGACCACCGTGACCATTTTCAGAATATCTATATCATAGTGGGGGTCCATGTAATTCATCTATAAATAGGATTCAACCAATTTTTTTCATTCAATCTTGATATTTCCTCTCAATCATTGTCTGATTCTAGTATGCTTCCTGGAGTGATTGGGCATCCTCTTATAGATCTGAAAATTATCAATTCCTTTGATTATTTGTTATTTGATTTAAATTTTATTTTATCAATTATCCCTTATCTTCTAAAACAATTGTTTCAGTAATAGTGAAATCAACATTTGTTCATTTTTATAATGATCTATATGTAATGTTTGATGATGAATGTGATGTTAATAGGAAGGTGGAATCCATTCCGGGGTCTGGAGTGATTGAATTAGTGGAATTGGCTTCGAATTTGTGATCCATACTGTGGAAGGAAATTTTTTAGTCTTTCATTTATCTTATTAAATCAAATGATGATTTCTATGTCGTGTAAATTACAAGTTAACCCATTGATCTTGAGTCCCTTCGACTGATAGCCTCCTGAACATAATCACTCAAATTATCTTCATTACTTTCATTTTTAGACTTTTTTTATGAATTTTTGGTGTTTTAAAATTTCATTTCCTTAAATCCCACACATTAAATCCCATGATTACTTATCTTATAAACCTTGAATATTTAGTAATCCACCCATACATGAATTAATTTTAGAGACGGTAAGTGCGACTCATTCCCCCAGGCTTGTTGTTGTGGAGATATGGGTTGGGGTAGAGGGTTCCTTTTAATTATGCATCCCATTTATTAAATATCTCATTAGTCTTGGTGTTGTGAGGATATTGTGAAGGTATAGTGGTTATTGTATGTTATCATATGCATTTATTCTATAAATCATTTTTCATCCAAGTGTATGGATTCTTGGTTTGAGGAAAGGGGGTCCTTGAATAATTTCCTTATTACATGTGTATGATTTTATTTATGACGAATTATATTTTCTTGATTACTTAATAATCGAGTTTCATTCTATTTAAATGGTATAATAATTTCTATGAAATCTATTTAGTAGGAGGGATTCAATGGTTCATGAATCTAGAATTGGGAAGGTGATCTTGTTTATTATCCCACATAATTTAACATTAAATATGATTTCAAAATTTCTCCCTTATGTAACCACCTTGTTAGTTAATATTTTTCTGAAATAAATATAATATATTGGGGAAGGGAATGATCATGTAAATATGGAGTTATATCATTAACCCATGAATTCTTTTAATGTTGGAAATATAATTTTGTAAATTGAGTTAAAATGACTGAAGGGATTGAAATTGATGGAAAGGGAATTATGAATAAAAATGGATAACCTAAAAATAAATTTTGTGTTATATTAAAATTATTTTAATTGAAATCCATATTAACGATTTTTATTTAAATTTATTTGGAAATTATCCCCATGTAATTTTTAGCCAAGAATTTAATATTTGATGAGGTAATTAATATTTTTCAGCACCTCTAGAGATGATAAGATTTCATAGAGGTCTGAGTTTTATCCTTAGGGAGATATTCTATCTTGGGGTAAGTCTTCGTGATTCTTTTGGGTTAGATTAATGGACAGTTCCACTATATTTTGTTGGGATTGTAAGGGATGTATTATATTCATTTGGTTATTAAGGAATGATAATATCATTTAGGAAGGTTTCTTCCCCATGTTTCCTTCTATCCATTTGTTAATGACTTGAGTGGATAGTTATATATAACCTTTAGTGAGGGGAGTATAAATATTATACCAAATTAGGGGATACTTTTTTATTTTATATAGGAAAAGTATCTTACTTCCAACAGAGATGCCACTTTGTAAGTTACCCTTTCTTGAGAGTGATTCTTGGAACCTTGAGTAGATCATGAGAAAATTTAAGTCCTTTAAGGAAGGTAGTGTAGTGTTCCCTCCTAGGGAGTATTATTGGAAAGTGATATGAGTGGGATTGTAGTCAAGAAAAAGGATGTGTCAGGGCTATTGAGTTAGTTTAGTGCCTCTTAGTTAGTAAGATGCTTCTCTAAGGAAGTAGGTGTTGGAAATGGGATAGACTAAGTGTATAACTTGTATAGGGACACATTAAATGTTAATTAAGGCTTGGGGGTAATGAGGATACAATTTTAACTTAATGAGTGTGTAACACCCCAACCCCAAAAGCCTAGAGTCGGTTCATTATTATGTATCATTAGCATGATCACAAAAGATCAAGTCTCAAAAGACCGATTGGTTTAGTAGCCTTAGAAGTACTAGATACATTCATAAGGTTTACATTACATCATAAAATGGAAAACTACAACAACATTGTTTCCATAGAAAATAATGAGATCCCATAGAATATCCCTACAGGTCATTCATAATATACTTCTACGCATCCTGGAAAAAATAAAACATAGAAAGGGGTGAGCTCAGATGCTCAGTAAGGATAACAATAAAGTAGAAACTTTAATAAATAAGCATAATCATTTTAGGCAACGTATATGACTAAAACAAAAGCCTTTTAAACTTGAACTTCAGAATAATATGGAAAAGATAAAATCAAATAATTCCATTTACTTATTCACATGGATATTTACTAGTAGAATAATCACATGCAATTTAAATAGCCACTTTCACAGTGACAGAATGCATAATGATAGACTTTCATAATGACATATTCAAGGCATTGTGCCAAGACTACATATATGATTTTGTCAAGGCCTTGTTCCAAGACACTAGTTTGTATCATGAGACCTGCCGATTCATCAAGAAGCTATAGCGGGATCCACCCGTCACTTACCAAGTCCAATGAATTCCTCATATGAAAAGTTTGAAACATAACAAAAACATTTGTATTAAAACTAGCATACGAAATGTCAATACTTTATCCACAAACCATGAAAGGTATAGAAATAGAACCTCCACAGTCAAAAATAACTCATTAAATAAAATATGGAATATTTTATTGTAAAAGATTAACCTCAATCGAGAATAATTAAGGATATTGACATACATGAAAATAATTATCAAAACTATTTGAGAGAAATATCCCCTTTTCTTGAAATCATTTAAAAGTCACACTATTTTTCAAGAATACATTTAAAAATAGATTTTTGAATCAAAGTTTCCCATACCACATTGAAAAATTTAAAAGTAATTTTAATTTTAAAACATTAATGTTCATATAAATAAATCTTTAAAACCATTTTTAAAATATGGACATTAATGAGAAAGATTTAGAAGAATAAAATTATAAATCATTTAAAATGATATTTTAGTTAGAGTTCCTAACCAAATGAGAGACACTTGAATAAAAATAATTGAGGTAATAAAAACTTTATAATATCTTGAGAATAAAGGATTTCATGATATACTATGTCAAAGGATAGTATATACACCATATAAAAGTGAATTGGTGCATAACAAAAAATAAATCTCAAAGGAATGTAAATTGAGTTGAAATCCCTTAAAAGACAATATTCTTTGGTAAAGGATAAATCAAGGAAATAATTATTTTTGAAAAATATAAATACACTAAATATTCTTGGATATTCAGTGTAAATCAATAATATGACATTCACACATATTCTTGTAAAAACAACACCAATGACTTGGATGTTTAACTCAATGAATGGAAATTGAGTTAAGATCATGTTTATATCAGTAACTTGATAAATTATCAATGGAGTGATTATGTGTATCAAATGTATATCCAAACATATTGGAGTGGAAATTAAGACATTAATAATAAATAGTGATTCCACACATAATCTGGGAGTAAAATAATCAATGAAGTATGCGTAAAGCCCACTGAGTGGAAATTGAAATTTGAAATTCCCTTTCTAATTTGGTAACTTATGAAACGTACAACCCATGAAACAAGGATCATAAAATGAAGAATTAAATACCCATAAATTAAAGTATATTACACCAAGAATACAATCATGGACAATACGTATGCCACACAAAAGGAAATAGTGGCCAATATAGCATGAATCTCACAGGAATAAAAAGTGAGCTGAAAAACCCCTTACTTCGTTGTAATCAATCGAGTCATATGACCAAAAATTAATAAACACCAAATGAATCACATAATATCATGAATATATATATAATCATGATAATATATATCAAATTGCAGTACACAATACACCACATCCAATGAATAAGTGGCGAACAGTGGAAATCTCACAGAATTAAAAGTGAGATAAGAAACCCCTTACCTTGTACTTTTCCTTGGTCGAGGGTAGGTTAGCCTCCTGTATAATGGGGAAATAATTTTTATTAAATTATACAAGAATCATATACATTAATATGATATCATATATGATATTTTATAATTGCTTTGTTAATAATATATTTGTATTATCGTGATTTCAGGTGTTAACTGATATGTTTTCCTTTATATAATTTGTTACCTAAGTAATGTTTGTTATGGATAAGATGTATATTATTAATATTCAGAATGATAATAAGTATTTAAATAGTATTTTTAATCATCTAATGAAAATTAGTCTTGAATGGATACAATGGGGAATAAATCTCATCGATTCGTGGAGATGGTAATCTGTACGTACGCACGAGCGAAAATATAATTATTTTGATATTAAAATAATATATAATTTGATGGTATATCATATATAAAGAATAATTATAATGTTATATTTTTTATTTAAATCAATTAAAAATCATTATTGTACCCATCCAAATAAAATGTATTGAATAAACATTACATCACGACGTGGAGATAGTAAGCCGTACGTACACACATATGGCGACATGTCATTCAAAGGATGGATAGAATAATGAATATCATTGCAACATATTTATAATAACATAAAAGTATATATAAGATACTGAATTAATTATTTTATAATGGTAACAACAAATAAATAGGATTTGGAAGAAGAAAGAAACTTGAAAGAGGTGATGAAATATTTACCTCTTCTTCGGGTTGTTCATTTTGATTTGATCAAAAGGGATCCTTAGGTTGTCTTTATGACTAAAGGAAGGCATCTATAATTAATGGAGGATAGTTGAAAGGGTATTTGGGTAGGGGTTGACTGAGAAAAATGGCTTTGAAGGTGTGAATTAGAGAGAAGGAGGGGTGCCCTTTTATAAGAGGGGTAAGGGGTACGTTAAGAAAAGGTAGAAATATTATTTTATAATAAAATAATTTTCATATTATAATGGCTCAAAAATGAATTATTTAAAGGATATGGTGGGTATGGTTTAAAAAAAACTCAACCAATACGGTTTAGATAGGTTTGGGTCACTATATTAACTTTATATTTTATATTTAACTCTTAGTTAAATAGTTTGACATTACCATGTCTCTTTGTATTTTTATATTATATGGTTAATAAAATTACTATAACCCTCCAAGTGAACCTAAAGTGGTTCATTAATAACATATATAATATTATTTAAGACCTTTGGATGAAAATTAGATTTTTATGAATAGAATATCAATTAATAATATAATATTTGTTTTAAAAACTCTTTTATGTCAATTTTGACACTAATTTGTATTTTGTTTTTTCTAAATTCATAACATCATTATTACTTCGAAAAAAATTTATCTAACCAACAATAACATGACATATTAACCTATAAAATTATTTTAATTTATAAAAACTACGAAATTACATTTATTTAGATATTTATAATGTCACCTATTTTAATCCTTCATTAATACGGTAATTACTGCATCACCATTGTGTCATAAATAAATTTAATTATTTAATGTCTAAAAATTAAAAATAAAATACCATTATGTAGGAAGTATTTATATATTTCTAATGAATACTTATAACCTAATTTATGTTACGTATAACTCTATATTAAAAATAATTTAGTTATTAAACATTGATTTTCACTCTTTTAACTCTTCTTTATATAAAATAATAATAAATTTCCTAATCTAATACATGTGGACTAAATAGGTTAATATTTTATTAATAAGGTTTTTGGGTCTAATTATACATATCTAGTCAAATTAGTACTTGTGTTAGGGTAATAATAATATCATTTTTATCCAAAATTACCCTATTTACTTTTAACCGTGGTAAATAAAAGTAAAAAGTGAGTATTCACAAAAAATTATTTTCGTATTATTGAACCTAAATTTTCTTATTGTTATCAACCATGTCTCTAATATTTTTAAAATTCCACTCACAGAAGTGGTAAAATTAATTTTTTTTGCGAATTTGTAAATACTCCTCAGAGGTAGGTAAAAGACGGTAAAAAGTTCAATAAAATTTTATACATCTAATTTTATTACAAAATGTATTCAATGAATTATATTGAACTTATATAGGTATTATATATCTATTTTGATTAAAATAAATTTAAATAAAATAAATAATTATTTAAATAAAAAGTCGGTTTTAAACTATAACACATTGTTTTTCACTATTCATAAAAAATTGAATGTTTTCAAAAAAATACCAAAAGTTTAACCTAGGAAATTTTGATATTATGAATTCAAAAATTAATTCAATTTTACCATATTCAAAACATATAAGTTGTATTAATTAATTTAAAATTAATTCCCGTTGTCAAAACTGAAAAGAAGGTTTTTAAAAAGTAAAAACTATCAAAAGATTGACATGTGTTTATGTCAAATTTAAATGTGAAAATACTTATAATCACCTACGATATATTAAATGATAAAATTATAATCTAATTATACTTCCAAACCATTCAAATACAAAATTTAACACTATAAATTATTACGATTAAAAAAGGTGTTTTCAATTAAAATTTAGTATTTTTCAGTATTCATCAAAATATAAAAGTTATTAGAAAAGTACCAAAAATTTATCCAAAATAAATTTTTATATCCTGATTATAAATAATAATATAATTTCATTAAATTTAATATATTAATAGTTAAAATATTGGTTTTAAAAGGGGTTTTCCATTAAATGGTGGTAAAATTGCATTTTTTGGAAAAATACTTCTTTTATCTGAAAAAATGAATTTGTTCTTATATTATGTCTAAGAAACAAAACTATGTATTATAAAATTATATGGAGTATATAAAATTCAGAATTAAGTTAATACTATTCATAATTTATGTTGAATGACTACTTTTGTAAGTCCTGGTGCGCTCGAACTTAGTGTTGCGTGTAGCGCAAGCTATTAAATTAAAGAAAATAACTTAATATGAAATCTTGGGGTGTTACATTCTTCCCCCATTTTGGAAAGTGCATCCTCTCAATTTTAAAATTGGGCTTGGGAAATTCATTGAAAGTCCCACATTGGAAAAAGAGTCAATAAAACTATATATTTAAAGGAAAGAAAGAGAAGTAAAAAGGTCACCTGAGATAACCCACACTAGGATTACATATAGGAAAACATGGATATGGAAGATAAAATAAGTGTAAAGTTCTAGTGGATAGTGATAGAAAACATGATTAGGAGAAAGTTAACAACAAAAAAACCACAAACTTGTGATTAGATTAATGTTCATTGGTTTCCTAGTAGAAAAAGTAAACGGATAACATTTTTTTGTTTTAAGTTCCATTTCATAATGTCGAGGAATTTATTTATGAGATTGAATAAGAACATAAAGAGATATACATACTTTTTAAGTAGAGTTTCATCCTTTAATAAATTTCTACCACTAACTCATCTTTTTTTTAAAATATGAGTATTCAAGATGACTTGGACACACCTAAAGCACTAGAATCAACTTCTAGAGAATCACATAATCCACAAAGGATAAACTATATATATTTACCTTGTCTCTAGAGATTAACCAAAACTAAAATGGTTTGTACAAGATCAAATGATCCCCAAAAAGGATAATCCTTTAGAGAAAGAAACACTTATCATAATTTCTAAAATTAAACCAACAATACCCAAAGTTCAATAAATACTATTCAATAAACAATTTTCCACAAAATCCATCAATATAATCCAAACTAATATTGAAACCCAAAAAATAGAAGAATTTGATTACGCAGTCTTCCATGTTAAATTGTATTTCCAAATAACATCGACTTCTCTTAAAGTCACATACTTAAAATTAATTAACCTAATCACATATTCTCTATGATAGTTTAGTCATTTCCATAAATAACCCAAATCGCAATAAATCCAAAAAAACATAGATAAAAAATCCACCATTACTCCTCCAATGAAATCCCATAGTATTCTATTTTCCTTAGGAATATTGTATTCCCAACCGAGCGAACGTATTCCAAAATAACATTTATCACTTAATCCCAAAATCATTTTCTTACACTAAGGATATCCATTTTATAATACATAATATCCCAAATAAACTTATTATTGATCAATAAAATCATTTACCTAAAAAGAATTAGTCACACTAACCAGGGACTTCACGTAGTCCAGTGGTAGGCAATAAATCCCAATCGCACTATGGTTGTGGGTTCAATTCCGGCAGCTTTGTCTGATGCGATAGATTGTCACACAGTCTGCGTGTTGTCCTTTTCAAAAAAATATATTTCATAATGTTCCAAAAATGAGATAAATTCCTAAAAATTACTACAACATAATTTCACCAGAAATGTTATCTCATACCTCTAATTTTCATCCCAAAATTTAATAACATGTAATTGCCTCAAATTCAAGGATTATATAAACCCAAATGGTTATTTATAACTATATCAAAAATAGAAAACACAATTCTTCCTAAAATAGAATTTCACATAATAAACAGGAGGGTTACACATAGGAGAAAAGTCTTCCAAAGTAATCCCATCAACAAAGAGCACTAATACTTTTAATCATTTCACCATCCATTTATTTCCACATAGGTTCTTCCTTGACCAAGGGGTTATCCTATAGAATAGGGAATTCAATCGGGTAATGCCCAAGTCCCCTACATTTATGACAAATGACTGTAAATGGATTATTGGGATCATTTTTATTTTCTTCCATAGTACTCTTCATTTTTCCTCGAAAATTATTTACTTTATGTCCTTCTTTCCCACACATAAAGCATTTCTTTTTTCCATTGAGACACTTTACTAGGTGTCTCATTCCACATTTCCTACATGGTGGAAATTGATCTTTCTTTTCTCCACGGTATCCACTGCTGGAGCTCTTATCAATCACCACCTTTCTCTTCTTTGTTCAGTCTGATAGTTGGTTAATATATATGTTGTTGATCATATTTTTGGAAAACTGATTCGGGATAAAAATGATATCTTTTACACCTATAAACATTCCATTCCGCTTCTCATTTCCTTCACCATTCCCACCTTGTACACCATGTTCTATGTTACTATGACTTCCTTGGAATCCAGCCATTTAATAACACAAGAAAGCATAGTGTGAGTCATAAAATCATTTAGAGAATATCATAACACCTTATTTTCAATCTAAAACACCTTAGGATTAACAATGATTATTTATTCTCATCGTATATTAAAATCCTTCAAATCGGTTTGTAAAGAAAATGTGAATTATCCTAAGAATATCCCTTGGGACTGTCATAACCAAGAGTGAAGCAAGGCACATTTTCGTGCACTAATTCCCGTATGAGTCTATCTCAAAGCGTTGTTTTCGTGTTTTTCCATTAGGTACATCTATGAGAGAGCCGCCTTTACCTGCTCGTATCCAAATAGGGATGTATTGCTTGTGAAACTCACAAAATATATACAATACAAAATTCTAGGAAGTTATTATATACTAATCCTCAAAGTCTATCTTAGGGATACTTTCTCTAATCAGAGTTTATCTAAATCTAGTTTCCAAGGTTTGTACTAAACTTCCCTTGATACAAACTGTAATGCCTCGAACCCAGAAGCATAGAGTAAGTGCATTATTACGTATCATTGGCATGATCACAAAAGATCAAGTCTCGAAAGACCGATTAGTTTAGTAGCCTTGGATGTACTAGATACATTCATAAGGTTTACATTACATCATAAAATGGAAAAATACTACAAAATTGTTTCCATAGACAATATTGAGATCTCATAGACTATGTAACGTCCCGGTCCCGGGTGCCACTCAATGGGTGCCCCGAAGCCAGTTCACAACAAGACCTCAAGCACATTTCCCCAAACATCAGAGGCTTCCGACTAGCAGCGAGGGCCCAGGTTTAATAGTGGGGAAACTATGCCCTCATTTGTCAAAGTGTAGAATAGTGGAATTTAAATAAATCATACAACGACAGCGGAAGCATTAAACCATACTCAACTAAAATAAACTACAACAGTGGATATAACCAACAGTATATAAATTATGATGCTACATGTTTCAAGTTCTAAGATCAAGTTCTAAGAAAACAGCCAGAACAAGTTATACATCAATACAGTACAACAAAATACGGAGTACAGAAAAACAAGCAAAACAGTTGGTAGCGGGATCGTGAGCCTAGGATCGGTCCCATGCCCTCCTACTCCTTTGAAACAGTCAAGTACCTGTATAGGGACTCTTGCCCCTATCTACACCTGGAGAAGCGTAATATGTTTGGGCTGAAAAACATGACCCAAACACGGTGTGAGAAACATATCTCAGTAGGGACCCACAAAAGTCCCGTTCCCAACTACGTGTAATCATGCAACAACAGTGTGCAATAGTAAAATGCAATAAGGTAAGCAGTACTAAAAATTAACTAACTTAACAATTAAATTTCCATTGTATTGTTCATTTAATTTATGTAATTTAGTAACATTCTTGTGCTCAACAGCACCAAGCCCTCAGGCCAACCAGAACCGTGCCCTCAGGATAAAATAGTAACCACGCCCTTAGGCTTTCCCTCAGGCCATACAGAATCCAACCCGTAGGTATTGCCCTCAGGCATAACAGAAATTTCCCACAGGCATAGGAAGTGTCACCCTCAGGCATAGAAGTCAAGCCCTCAGGCATGAAAGGTTGCCCTCAGGAGAAATACTACAACCCTTGGGATAAATGGTGCAGTGCCCACAGGCTAATCACAACAATGCCCTCAGGATAAACAGGTAACCGGGCCATTCCCAATATGTAAACATGCAGTAACAAGCAATTCATCTCAAGGCAATTCTACAATTACTACTTTGAAGGCATACCCTCTGGTATCCTGGCCAAACGGCTAAACAGTGAAACACACCCCTGGGGTGGTTCCGGATCCATGAAACGATCCCAAACAGCATTTTAGAATCACAATTTAATCACCTATGCAATTCTAGGCATTAAATATAGCAACGACCTCAGCCACACGACACCCCAACATGGGTTCGTGGCACGAAAACACACAAAACACACGACAGTTGGAAAATAAACACTAAGACACCTACCTTATACGTCAAAGAGAATTATACATGAACGCTGACTCTAGAAAATCCCAAGAATGGCATAGATATGATGAAGAACAAAAACCAAACAAACTTAAAAAACTCCTGTTAGGAGAAGAATTGGTAAGAACTAGCCAAGGAGGTGGAAGCCCTTACCCGTGCGGTTCCAACGGGATCGTCCTAGGCAGAAACCGGTTCCAGATGAACACCCGGTGGAGCTTCAAAGGTTCGGCCTCCTCCTTTGGCTCCAAATCGACTCAAGTGTCTCCTCTGCCAAATGAGGAGGCTACTGCCTATTTTAAGCCAAAAAAACAAAGTACACGACGTGTACTTCTGAGTACACGGCGTGTACTTCTTTCATTTAACTGTTTATTTGGCGGCACCGCCACACTGTTCAACCGTCGACATGAGTACACAACATGTACTCTAAAGTACACGGCGTGTACTATCGTCCAGCTGTCAGCTGCTCCACCGCCTTACTGTTTAGGCCTGCGGACTGACTACACGATGTGTAAGGTACCACTACACGGCGTGTAGTCGGTTCCTACACCCTTCGTCACTGGCATGGCTACACGCCCCATGTACTCATCCCCACACGGCTAGAAGTACATGGAATGTGGAAAAATTACACAGTGTGTAGTTCCAAAATTTAGGATTTTCCCCATTTTCCATATTTTCTCAAAAACACATAAGGAAAAGGAAAAAGAAGAAGCCCGTACCTCAAAAATAAGAACCGGGTTCTTAAAAACTCCCCCCTCATAGAAATTCGTCCCCGAATTGCCCTTATAAGGGTGGAGAAGATAAAGCTCAGAACAGCTCTGGCCACTAAGCACGTACGTCGGCCTCCCGCTCCCAGGTCCCATCCTGCACTTGGCCATGCTGCCATAACACTCGTATGAGAGGAACTGACCAGCCTCAGAGAACCTTCGTGGTCCTATCAACGATACGGATCAGATGCTCCTCAAAGGACGCATCATGCTGAAGCTCAACCTCCTCTGGATGAAAGGTGTGTGACAGGTCTGAATGGTAGCGATGCAACTGAGACATGTGGAAGACATCATGCATGGCTCGGTACCGCTGCGGTAACTGCAACCGATAGGCAACCAGCCCGACTCTCTCCAGAATCTCAAATGGTCCCACATACCTCAGTGAAAGCTTACCCTGTCTCCTGATCCTCTTGTGTCCATGCCTCGGTTAAACACGCAAGAAAGCCTGACCCCCGACCACGAACTCCAAAGGTCGTCTGCGGTGATCAACATAATACTTCTGACGAGACTGCGCGGTAGCCATCCGCTTCCGAATCAACTGGGCCTGCTCAGATGTCTCCTGCACGAGCTGTGGCCCCAATGAAGCTACCTCACCTACCTCTAACCAGCACAAAGGTGATCGGCATGTCCTACCATATAAATCCTTGTATGGTTCCATCTCAATAGTCACCTGGAAACTATTGTTATAGGAAAACTCGACTAAGGGTATATTCTTCTCCCATGAGCCCCCGAAGTCTAGGACGCATGCGCGCAACATGTCCTCTAGCACCTGTATCATCCGCTCTGACTTGCCATCTGTCTGAGGGTGGTATGCTGTGCTCAGAAGCACCTGCATACCCAGCGCCCTCTGAAAACTCTGCCAGAAATGAGACATAAAGCGGGTGTCCCTATCTGATATGATAGAACTAAGGACCCCATGAAGACGTATGATCCCTCGGATATACAGCCTTCCGAGCTCTTCCACAACGAAGGTCTCCTTGATCGACAAGAAGTGATCTACCTTTGTGAGTCTGTCCACAACAACCCACAGAGCGTCATTGCCTCGAGGTGACCTCGGCAATCCCTTCACGAAATCCATCGCGACATCATCCCATTTCCACTATGGAATGGGCAATTACTGTAACAACCCAGCTGGCCTCTGGTGCTCTACCTTCACCTGCTGATAGGTGGAATACCTCGTAACAAAACCAGCTATCTCTCCCTTCATACCCGGCCACCAGTACTGACGCCTCAAGTCACAGTACATCTTGGTAACCCCGGGATGAACTGCCCAAGCTGAAGCATGAAACTCCCGCATCAGCTCCTCGTGTAAAACCCTTGGAACCCATACTCGTCCATGGAAATGAAAAACCTCATCATCTCCTATCATCCAATCGAGAGGAGGGTCCTCACTTGCCACCGACTCCCGTTGAACTAGGACTTCCAGATCAGATAGCTGCCTCATCCTCACTCTGTCCAGAAGGGTAGAAGTCACAACTAAGGAGGAAAGTTAAGTCTTCCCATAACTGTCGTCAACCTCCAGATGCATCTCAGAGAACAAGGCCATGAGCTTCCACTCACCACTGGCCTCCATCACTGCCTGTATCTGAGTATTTCTGCTCAGTGCATCAGCTACAACATTACCTTTACCAGGTGTATAGGAAAGCTCAAAATCGAAGGACTGTAGGTACTCAACCCACCTTCTCTGCCTAATATTCAAGTCACACTAAGTAAAGATATACTTGAGGCTTTTGTGGTCGGTGAAAACCACAAAATGCTCTCCCAAAAGATAGTGTCTCCAACAGCGCAACTCATGAACAACTGCATCCAACTCGAGATCATGCGTCGGGTAATTACTCTCATGTGGTCTCAACTTCCAAGACCTGTACGTAACCACTCAGTTGCCCTGCATCAAAACAGCCCCTAGCCCAATCCCTGATGCATCACAGTAAACTGTATAGCTCTTCCCCTGCTCTGGGATTATCAGGATCAGTGCTGATGTCAACCTTCCCTTCAGGTCCTAAAAAGCTATCTCACAAGCTTCTAACCCAACGAACTTCACACCCTTCTTAGTCAGACCCGTCAACGGCGTTTCTAAGCGGGAGAAGTCAGATATGAATCATCTTTAGTAACCAGCCAGCCCTAAGAAACTCCGTATCTCAAACAAGTTCTTAGGATTCTCCCAGGAAACTACTTCTCTCACCTTCTCTGAGTCTACTGCAACTCCTGCCTCTGAGATGATATGACCCAGGAAGTGAATCTGGTCCATCCAAAAGTGGCACTTCGAGAGCTTATCATATAGCCGATGCTCTTTCAGTGTACTCAATACGATCTCAAGATGGGTGGCATGGTCATGTCAAGTGTGAGAGTGCACCAAGATGTCGTCCACGAATACTACCACGAAAGAATCATGATACAGATGGAACACACGATTCATCAGATCCATGAAAACTGCTGGCACGTTCGTGAGACTGAACGGCATAACCGTATACTCATATAGACCATACATACTCCTGAAAGCTATGAGAGGTATATCAGATGGTCTAACACACAGCTGATGATATCCGGATCTCAAGTCAATCTTCAAGAACACTCGTGCTCCACGAAGCTGATAAAAAAGATCATCTATCCTCGGCAAGGGATATCAGTTCTTAACCGTCACCTGGTTCAACTTACGATAATCCACGCAAAGTCTGAGGGTACCATCCGTCTTATTCACAAAAAGGACCGGAGAACCCCAAGGAGAAGTACTGGTCCGGATAAAGCCCTTTGCCAGTAACTCCTCTAACTACCTCTTGAGCTCCTGCAACTCAGGTGTGGCCATCCTATAAGGAGGAATGGACACCGGTGCTTCTCCTGGAACAAGCTCAATAGAGAAATCCACCTCACGGACTGGAGGTAGACCTGAAAAGTTGTTCGGGAAGACATCCCTGAAACGATCGACAACTAGAGGGAAATACATCTGAAAAGTCCCCTGATCATCCAGATATAACCTCGCAATCTGGGCTGTGACTCCACCTCACCCATGATGCTCTGGTCCAGATCGACTCTCCTGAACATCCCATTCTCCCTTGTATAGAAACTCCCTACCCTCTGGTGATGTGAAACACACCCTGCGATGGTAGCAGTGTACGAAGGCATGTAAGGGAACCAACCGTTCCATCCCGATAATGACGTCATAGGTCGTCATCTCCAAGACATAGAGGTCCCAAAGGAAGTTACACCCACCAACCTCGAGGGGGAACTCCTAGCACTGACACACACCAGCCGTCCTAGTCCCCAATGGAGTGTCTAGCCTCATGATATCAGAAGAAGAAGAAACACCGAGCCCAAGGCTCTCCATAACGGGTAAAGATATGAAACTATGTGTAGCACCCGTATCAAAAAGTACTGAAGACAAGACAGAAGCTACTAGAATAGTACCTATGACTGTCGAAGGTCTGGGATTCTGCTCCTGCTGGGTCTTTTGCACTGCATATGCCTACCCAATGCCGCGGCCCTGCGACACAACCTGGCTACCCTAAGCTGTCCCGTCCTGCTGCCTCTACGATCCTGGTGTATGGCTACCACGGCCACGACCACCATCTTGGCCTGCACGCCCTGACGTATTCCAATTCCCTAACTGGTAAGAAGCCACTGGTCCTACTCCCACACGTGGAGTCTGGACAGAACCCCTCTCACTAGCCACTAGTGGAAACTCCCTACAAAAGTGCTGTAGATGACCCATCTTGCTGCAAGATCGGCACTCCACTAGGTCTCGTGGACACTGCGGTCTCTTGTGCCCCTCTATGCCACACTGGTAGCACCTGATCGGGCCACCTAAAGAAGCTGCCTGGCTGGTACTGCCACCCTGAGAGAAGTCCATCTGTCTCTTCCTCTTGCGAGCAGAAATAATACCAGTAACTGGTGCTAAACCGCCCTGGCCCACACTACTAGATTCTCACAGGTTCCTCTATGTAATTAAAACATGATTCACAATCGCTTGTACATTAGGCAACCTGAACCCATTTACCAGTGCTTGGATGTCATAACGAAGACCATCCTCAAAACATCTGGCTCTCAATGTCTCGTCACCCACTAGAATGGGTGAAAAATGTTGAAGCTCCGTAAAACGAGCAGAATAGTCCATCACCGACATAACACCCTGCTGCAGATTCATGAACTCTCGAGCTCTATCTGCCCTCAGCGTCTCGGGAAAGAAGAAGTCATAGAAGACTTCCTGAAAATCTTCTCACGCCATGTCCCTGTGATGCTCTGACAGGGTGGTAACATCCCACCACCTCTTGGTGGAATCACGTAGCATGTAAGTCGCGAGCTTGACCCTCCGCCCTGGAGGCGTCTTAAGATGCTCGAAAATAGCCTACATTGACCATAGCCAAGACTCCGCAGCCTGTGGTTTTCCATCCCCTGAAAACATAGGCGGATGCTGCTACTGAAAGATACGTGTCAGCTCGGCCATAGATTTGGCAGCCTGCGGTGCTCCCTGAAAGGTCTGCATGAACCACAATAAGCCTTCACGAAACTGCGCCTCCGTGCCTGTGTCCGGTATAGCAGATGGCGCCGCATCTGGCTCTACTGGAGGATCAACTGGTAGCCCATGGCCCACCATCTCTGGAGTATAATCATCACCGCTCTACTGGAGAACAACTCATGGTTGTCTAGGCGACATGACACTACAAGGTCAAAAGCACGCCTCAGATTTAAGATTATTTTGACCAAAAGGAGAAGGAACCACAAAGGGAACAAGAGGAAGAAAGCATGTCAAATTTGGAAAAACAAGACTACACGACGTGTACAATGTCTACACAGCATGTATTTGACCTTCCTTCCCCTTCCCAGGTCCTTCCACACGGCTAAGCCACACGACTTCCGTCGAATGAAACTACACGGCATGTATATTATCTACACAGCGTGGACGATGTTATTTTCCAATTGCCTGTGTCGCCTGTGACATGGCCGACTACTCAGCTTAACACTACACAACATGTTACACCCGCACACGGCGTGTACACCACCCTGTTTCCCAGCCACACGACTAAATCTACACGATTTGTCCTCGGACAAGACTACAAGGCATGTCCCACAGGTACATGGCGTGTTCAGGGAAAGGTGACACTGACATGTGTTGTCAGTTACACGGCCGAGTCCCCAGGTTACTCTACACAGCGTGTCTATAACTGACATGGAGTGTTCTATCAAGGAGATCACCGACCTGTTATGTTAGTTACACGACCGAGTCCCCAGGTTACTCTACACGGCGTGTCTATAATTGACACGACGTGTTATGTCAAGGAGTTCACCAACCAGTGTTGTTAGTTACACGGCCGGGCTTCAGGTCTACACTACACGGTGTGCACAAAAAACTACACGGTGTGTTTTACCCATGCCCTTCCCTACCCCGTGTCGCCGCCCACATGGTTTGTGACACAGGAAGAGACTACACGGCGTGTACTCAGGGTACACGGTGTGTACTCAAAATGTTATTTTTTATTTCTTCCCGAATAGAAGATCATACATGACGTGTATAAAAATACCACACGGCGTGTATACTGGGTTTCCGGACAGTATGCCTCAAAACATCCCCGAAACCTAGAAAATACTGGAAAACAACACCTAAGTGTCAAATTCCGACCCGTGGGGGCCCATACTCCCCAAGAATCAATGTTTGACATCTTATATGTGTTATAACCAATAAACAGTCAACGATCCACCAAATTCCTGTCAATGGGGGCCCATACTCCCCAAAAACCAATGTTTGGCGTCCATTCAATAAACATGCTCATACAAAAAAATACCACATCACAAGGTAGGTATTTACCAAGCAGCTATCACAACAACATGCTTTTCTAGGACAATAACTATCACAACAACATGCGAATTTCTAATGCACCTACATGGCATGGAAACTAGGCATGGCATGTGATATCTAGCATGTGAATATATGATGCATGAGATGGAATAACCTCATATCATCAGGTTGCAACTAAATAGAACCCATAGATAAAATATAAACTGCACAATCTCAAAGTGCATCACCCAACGGTGAAAATATATCAACTATAAAATTTGAAAATTAGTAAAATTGCAATACGAGGTATACTAGATTTTCCCTGTACACGAGTTAGCTACGCCCGGGCACATATTATTACCAACTACCATTCATCCTATCCCTGACTACAGCTCCAAATAGTAAGTCAAAGAAAAGAACTCCTCTGATACCACTTTGTAACATCCCGGTCCCGGCTGCCACTCAATGGGTGCCCCGAAGCCGGTTCGCCACAAGACCTCAAGCGCATTTCCCCAAATGCCAGAGGCTGCCGACTAGCAGTGAGGGCCTAGGTCTGATAGTGGGGAAAATATGCCCTCATTTTTCAAAGTGCAGTGCATCGCAATTTAAATAAATCATACAACGACAGCGGAAGTAGAAAACCATATACAACTGAAATAAACTACTGAAGTGGATATAACCAACATTATATAAATTATGATGCTACATGTTTCAAGTTCTAAGATCAAGTTCTAAGAAAACAACCATAACATGTTATACATCAATACAGTACAACAAAATACGGAGTACAACAAAACAAGAAAAACGGGCTGGCAGCGGCATCGCAAGCCTTGGCTCGGTCCCATTCCCTCCTACTCCTCAGCAATAGTCAAGTACCTGTATAGGGACTCTTTCCCTTATCTACACCTGCATAAGCGTAATCTTTTTGGTCTGAAAAACATGACCCAAATAGGGTATGAGAAACATATCTCAGTAGGCACCCACCAAAGGCCCGTGCCCAACTGCGTGTAAGCATGAAAAAACAGTGTGCAATAGTAAAATGCAATAAGGTAAGAAGTACTAAAAAGTAACTAACTTAACAATTAAATTTCCATTTTATTATTCATTTAATTTATTTAATTTAGTAACATTCTTGTGCTCAACAGCACCAAGCCCTCAGGCCAAACAGAACCGTGCCCTCAGGCTAAAATAGTATCCACACCCTCAGGCTTGCCCTCAGGCCATACAGAATCCAACCCGGAGGTATTGCCCTCAGGCGTAACAGAAAGTGACTTCAAGCTTATGAAGTGTCACCCTCAGGCACAGAAGTCAAGCCCTCAGGCACGAAAGGTTGATCTCAGGAGAAATACTACATCCCTTGGGCTAAATGGTGAAGTTCCCACATACTAATCACAACAACGCCCTCAGGCTAAACATGTAACCAGTCCGTACCCAACAGGTAAACAAGAAGTAACAAGAAATTCCTCTCAAGGAAATTCTACAATTACTACTTTAAAGGCATACCCTCAGGTATCCTGGCCAAACGGCTAAACAGTGAAACAAACCCCTGGGGTGGTTCCAGATCCATGCAACGATCCCAACCAGCATTTTAGTATCACAATTTAATCACTTATGCAATTCTAGGGATTAAATATAGAAACAACCTCAGCCACACGACACCCCAACATGGGTTCATGGCACGAAAACGCACAAAACACATGGCAGTTGGAAAATAAACACAAATCCAACTACCTTATAGGTCAATGAGCGTTATACACGAACACTGACTCCAGAAATGCCCAAGAATGGCGTAGATCTGACGAAGAACAAAAACCAAACAAATGTAAAAAAATTTTGTGAGGAGAAGAATTGGTAAGAACCAGCCAAGGAGGTGGAATCCCTTACCCATGCGGTTCCAACGGGATCGTCCTAGGTGGAAACCTATTCCAGAAGAACACCCGGTGGAGCTTCAAAGGTCAGAACTCCTCCTTTGGCTCCAAATTGGCTCAAGTGTCTCCTCAACCAAATGAGGAGGCTACTGCCTATTTTAAGCTGAAAAAACAAAGTACACGGTGTGTAATTCTGAGTACATGGAGTGTACTTATTTCATTTAACTGTTCATTTTGCGGCACCGCCAAACTATTCAACAGTCAACATGAGTACACGGCATGTACTCTAAAGTACACGGCGTGTACTGTCGCCCAGCTATCGGCGGCTCCACCGCCTTACTGTTTAGGCCTGCCGACTGACTACAGGGCGTGTAAGGTACCACTACATGGCATGTAGTCAGTTTCTACACCCTTCGTCGCCGGCATGGCTACACTCCCCATGTACTCATCCTTATACGGCCAGAAGTACACGGCGTGTGGAAAAAGTACACAGCGTGTAGTTCCAAAATTTAGGATTTTCCCCATTTTCCATATTTTTTCAAAATCACTTAAGGAAAAAGAAAAAGAAGAAGCCCGTACCCTAAAAATAAGAATCGGGTTGTTACAGACTATCCCTATAGGTCATCCATAATATACTTCTGTGCATCCTGGAAAAAATAAAACATAGAAAGGGGTGATCTCAGATGCTCAGTAAGGATAAAAATAAAGCAAAAACTTTCATTAATAAGAATAAACATTTAAGGTAATGTATAATACTAAAACAAAAGCAATTTAAACTCGAACTTCAGCATAATATGGAAAAGATAAAATCAAATAATCTCATTTACTTATTCACGTGGATATTCTACTAGTCTAATAATCACATGCAATATCAAGAGCCACTTTCATAATGATGGAATGCTTAATTCTAGACTTTCATAACCACATAGTCAAGGCCTTGTGCCAATACTAAAAATAAGATTTTGTCAAGGCCTTATGCCAAGACACTAGTTTGTCTCATGATACCTACTGATGCATTGAGGAGCTATAGCGAGATCCACCCGTTATTTACTAAGTCCAATGAATTCTCATATGAAAAGTTTGAAACATAACATAAACATTCGTATTAAAACTAGCATAAGAAATGTCAATACTTTATCTAAAAACCATGAATGGTATAAAAATAGCACATCCACAGTCAAAAATAACTCATTCAATACAATATGGAATATTTTATTGTAACCGATTAACCTCAATCGATAATAATGAAGTATATTGACATAGATGAAAATAATCATCAAAACTATTTGAGATAAATATCCCCTTTTCTTGAAATCATTTTAAAGTCACAGTATTTTTCCAGAAGCCATTTAAAAATAGATTTTCGAATCCAAGTGTCCCATAAAACTTTGAAAAATTTAAAATGATTTTTAATTTTAAAACACTAATGTACATATAAATAAATCCTTAAAACCATTTTTAAAACATGGACATTAATTATAATGATTTAGAAGAATAAAATTTTAAAACATTTAAAATGATATTTTAGTTAGAGTTCCAAACCAAATGAGAGACATTTGAATAAAAATAATTGAGGTAAAAAAACATTATAATATATTGAGAATAAAGGATTTCATGATATACTATTTCAATGGACATTATATACACCATATAAAAGTGAATTGGTTTATATCAACAACGAAATCTCAATGGGATGTAAATTGAGATAAAATCCCTTATAAAGATAGTATACTTAGGTAAATGATAAAACAATGAAATAATTATGTGTGACCAATATAAATACACTAAATATGATTGGATATTCAGTGTAAATCAATTATAGGATATTCACACATACTCTTGTAAAAAAACACCAATGACATGGATGTTTAACTCAATGAATGGAAATTGAGTAAAGATCAATTTTATATCAATGAATTGAGAAATTATCAATGGAGTGATTATGTGTATCAAACATATATCCACACAAAGCGGAGTGTAAATTACTACATTGATAATTAATATTGATTCCACACATTATCTTGGAGTAAAATAATCAATGAATAATGTGTAATGCCCACTGAGTGGAAATTGAAATTTGAAATTCCCTTACTGTTTTGGTAACTTACGAAACATAAAAACCATGAAAGAAGGATCGTAAAATTAATATTTAAAAACCAATAAATTGAATTATATTACACCAAGAATACAGTCATGGACAATACATATGGCACAGAAAAGGAAATAGTGGCCAATATAGCATGAATCTCACAGGAATAAAAAGTGAGATGAAAAACCCTCACTTCATTGTAATCAATCGATTTATATGACCAAAAATTAATAACCAAAAAATTAATCACATAATATCCTGAATATAAATATAATCATGATAATATACATCAAATGGAAGTACATAATACACCACATCCAATAAATAAGTGGCGAACAATGTAAATCTCAGAGAATTAAAAGTGAGATAAGAAACCCCTTACCTTGTACTTTTTCTTGATCGAGGGCAGCTTAACCACATGTATAATAGTGAAATAATTGTTATTAAATTATAAAAGAATCATATACATTAATATGATACCATATATAATCTTTTAACATTGCTTTGTTAACAATATCTTAGTATTATCGTCATTTCGGGTGTTAACTGATTCATTTTCCTTAATATGATTTGTTATGTAAGTAATGTTTATTATGGATGTGTTGTATCTTATTAATATTAAGAATGATATCAAGTCTTTAAATATTGTTTTTAATCATCTAATGAAAATTAGTCTTGAATGGATACAATGGGGAATAAATCTCATCGGTTCGTGGAGACGGTAATCCGTACGTATGCACGAGCGATAATATCATAATTTTGATATTAATATAATATATAATTTGATGGTATATCATATATACATAATAATTATCATGTTATATTTATTATTTACATCAATTACACATCATTATTGTACCCATCCAAATAATAATGTATTGACTAACAATTATATCACGACGTAGAGACAGTAAGTCATACGCACGCATGTATGGTGACATGTCATTCAAAGGATAGATAGAATAATGATTATGGTTTTAACATATTCATAATAACATCAAATTATATAGAAGATACTGAAGTAATTATTTTATAATGGAAAAAACCAAGAAAGTGGATGTGGAAGAAGAAAGGAACTTGAAAGAGGTGATGAAATATTTACCTCTTCTTCACGTTCATCCTTTTGATTTGATCAAAAGGGATCCTTAGGTTGTATCTATGACTAAAGGAAGGAATCTAGGATTAAGGTTGGATAGTTTAGAGGGAATTTTAGAATGGTTTGGCCGAGCCAAATGGATTTGAAGGTGTGAATTAGAGAGAAGTAAGGGTGCCCTTTTATAAGAGGGGTGAGGGGCACCTTAGGAAAATCTAGAAATATTATTTTATTATAAAATAATTTTCAGTTTCTAATGGCTCAAAAATGAATTATTTAAATTATAAGGTGGGGATTGTTCGAAAACCACTCAAACAATATATTTTATATAGGTTTGGGTCACTATATTAACATTATCTTTTAGATCTAACTCGTAGTTAAATAGTTTGACATTTACCATGTCTCTTTTAATTTTTATATTTTAAGGTCAATAAAATTACTATAAACTTCTAAGAGAACCTAAAGTGGTTCATTAATGACATATATAATATTATTTATGACCTTTGGACGAACCTTATTTTTTTAGGAATATATTATCAATTAATAATATAATATTTTTTTTAAAAACTCATTTATGTCAACTTTGACACTATTTGGTCTTTTGTTTTTGCTAAATTTATAACAGCATTATTACATAGAAATAAATTCATATAATAAACCCTAACATGTCATATTATCCTTTAAAAGTAGTGGAATTTATAAAAAGTCCCAAATTACATTTATTTGGATATTTATAATGTCAATTATTTTAATCATTCATTGTTACGGTAATTATTGCATCATTATTGTGTCGTAAATAAATTTAATTATTTAATATCTTAAAATTATAAATAAAATACCAATATGTAGGAAATATATTTATATTCTTAATGAATATATATATCCTAATTCAAATTATGTATTACTCTATATTAAAAATGCTTTAGTTAATAAACATTGATTTTAACTCTTTTAACTCTTCTTTAAATAAAATAACAATAAATGTCCAAATCTAATCCAAGTGGACCAAATAGGTTCATATTTTATTACTAAGGTTTTTTTGGGTTGAATTATACTTATCCAATAGAATTAGGACTTGTGTTAGGATAATAATAATATCATTGTAACCCTAAATTACCCTATTTACTTTTAACCGTGGTAAATAAAAGTAAAACGTTACTATTCACCAAATATTATTTTCATCTTATTGAACCACATTTTTCTTACTGATATCAACCATGTCTCTTGTATTTTTTAAATTTCACTCACACAAGTGGTAAAATTATATTTTATGTGAGTTTGCAAATGCCCCAAGGTGGTGGGTAAAAGACGGTAAAAAGTTCAATAATATTTTATACATCTAATTTTATTATAAAATGACTCCAATGAATTATATTGAACTTATATAGGTATTATAAATCTATTTTTACTTAAAATAAATTTAAATAAAATATAAAATTATTTAAATAAAAAGATGCTTTTAAACTATATCATATTGTTTTTCACTATTCATCAAAAATTGAATGTTTTCAGAAAAATACCAAAACATTACCCTAAGCTAATTTTGATATTCCAAATTCAAAAATGAATTAAATTTTACCAAATTAAAAACAATTAAGTTTCATTAATTAATTTAAAATTAAACCCCGTTATCAAAACCGAAAAGCGGGTTTTTAAAAAGTAAAAACTATCAAAAGATTGACATGTGTTTATGTCAAATTTAAATGTGAAATTACTTATAATCACCTAAATTGTGTAAAATGATAAAAATATAATATAATTATACTTTAAAACCATTCAAATACATAATTTAACACTATAAATTATTTCGATTAAAAAAGTTGTTTTCTATTAGAATTTTGTATTTTTTAGTATTCATCAAAATATAAAAGTTATTAGAAAAGTACCAAAAATTTATCCAAAATTGATTTTTATGTCTTGATTCTAAATAAGAATTTAATTTCATTAAATTGAATGTATTAAGGTTTCAAATATTGGTTTTAAAAAGGTTTTTCCATTAAAAGGTGGTAAAATTGCATTTTTTTTGAAAAAATACTTCTTTTTTTCTGAAAAAAATGAATTTGTTCTTATATTATGTCTAAGAAACACATAATATGGATTCTAAAATTATATAGAGTATATAAAATTAAAAATTCAGTTAATACGATTCATAACTGCATTTGAACAACCACTTTGGTAAGTCATGGTGTGCTCGAACTCGGTGTTGCATGTGACGCAAGCTATTGAATTAAAGAAAATAACTTACTATGAAATATTAGGGTGTTAAAAAGTGTGTCTGGGTTGAGATATCTAGTGGGGTTATATATCATAGATTCATAGTTATGGTTTGGTGCCTAGTTAATCTACTGATTAACATTATTAGGTTATTTATTACTTTATATAAATTATGTTTGTAATTGGGATATAGTTTTTAACATTGATAATATTTATTATGGGTTAAATAAAAATAAGTAAATGAATGAATAGATTTTTTAACTTTATGATATGTTCTCATTAATGAAATAAAAAAGATAAAAATGGGTGAAGTTTTATTATTAAGAATGTAATTGATGTTATGTTCATGGTTTATGATATATGACTCACAAAAAGTTATATGAAATATAATAGGATAACTCATGTTGAAATTATGAAGTGATTTCATGGGTAAGGAAAGAACACTCTCAATGATGATGGTAGTTAAATGTTGAAATCTATCGATAGCTTGGTCACTTTATAGTAGTGTGATTCATATGCATGGTTCTGAGGATTATTGATTTAGCATGATTATTATTTAACATTCCTTTATAAATCCTAGTTAAGGATTATTATCTCACATGGAATGTTTACAATTATTACTATGGAATTATGTTTCATGTGATTGGATGCATGGAATATTTGATTTGGTATTATCAGAAATGGGTGGCTAGAGTTCATGGATAAAACGTTAAGAAAAAAAGTGTGGTGATGGTTATGGTGATGAGGTTGTGTTATGATGACTGTGTGGGGTTTAAGGTGATGGTTTCATTATATTGATGATTGTTAATCAATGACTCCTTGGTCCCTTAGTGATTGGAACTCCTAATAGATTGATACTAGTTTTAGATGGAAGATCTATATTGAGTAGGTAATAGTAGATCGAAAGATATTTTTTGGGCCCATATTTTAATTATACAGTGTTGTTATTTTCCCTAATATTTTATGGGTATATTATGATGGGAATGGGATGGTTTTAGGGAAACTTGATAATGAATTAATGATGATTTTATATAAAATATATCACTTTTTAAATTATAGTATAGGTTTTTCACATTTCTTATGACATGGTAATACCTTGTGTTATGGTAAATACAGGTGATGTATGAGGAAATTCCAGACGCGTTATATTTTTTAGGGGAGTTTAACCTTATTTACCATCTTTTATTACTTAGTTTTTTTAGATTTATATATCGTAGAACTTTTATTTCACATGGATATTTATTTTCTTTGAAATAGGATCCTACTGAGTACTCCCAATGTTCTCACTCCTCTTATATCCTACTTTAGAGGGTAATGACTCCCATAATTTTTTATGAAACCCTTGGGGATAGTCTCCAACCTAGCGCCTATTGGAGGAGGTATTTGAGGATCATCCTTATCTTCACTACCAGCCTAGAAAGTAAACTAATGGATATTTTTTTTGGATAGAATGGTATCTGAATTGATGGTTAAGAGATTTGTTAAAGTTTGAATTTAAGAACATGTAAGGATTTCAGGGGTTTGTTAGGGAAACGGATTTATCTATACCTATCACATGATGTTGGAAAAGGATAACAAATAAGGAATATATATTTACCCCCCTGTGATGAAATTCATGGTCCTTGTTGTTATACAAAACATGTCTATGTGAAAATTCACTAATGATGGGTTATAAATTTTGGAAGGGATCAGGCATCATTTTGATGGATTTCATTATAAGGATCGGATACTGATTTGTGATCTTTTCATAGTGTTTAAAACTATACTAATTTGATCTGATGTGTGTTCCAACTCTTGTAATCATGATCTATTCCCTTTAAGGAGCTTGTTAATTCTAGATTTAACATGCCTTCTTATGATTATATGAATCGATTTGGTACTTTTTTCCTTAGTAAGCATTTTTTATAACTAAATGGTTAATATATGTGAATTTATAAACCTGTAGAAGAATTATATGATTTAATGATATTGTTTCACAATGATGTAAATGGCATGGTAATAGTTTTATTCTAGTAAATAAGTATGATTAAGAAATATACATTTCATGAGTATTATTTTATTTATTTTTCTATTGAGAATATACTTTTTAGTTGTAGATTAATATGTGATTCATTTTAAAGAACCGGTCGAATAATGTTACAAATTAAAATTTGACTATATATATAGTCTATTTACTTAAAAATGCATTATGTGGACTAACAATTTTTCTTTATTTAAATTATTTTTAGGATTGTTCTACCATGAATTAATAATTACATTACCTATTTTCAATTAGTTTAAAGGATTTTTAAATAAACTTTTTTAGTATCATGATTGAGTTTATAACACTCTTAAAGTAATTTTCTTGTAGACTATTTTTGATTTAAAATTTTATTAAGAAATTTCATTTCAAATTATAATCCAAAATTATGATTTTTGAAGTTATTATAATTTATGAATGTTCCACATAGTAATTTATTTAATTAAAAATTATGATAGGGATATAAAATTATTACTAAATGTTTTAATAAAATTTTAAAAACATGGCTAAGAATTATAGATGTTTAAAATTATGTGAGTATGATGTAATATATTCCTTGTTAATTATTACCCATGATATGTTGTGAACAATGAACTAAATTTTTTATTTAGCGAGAATGATGGAACCGATGAAATGTTGAAGGTTCTATGGTTATTATTTAAACTAATATATTAAATTAAATATATTTCTATGTTTAATTTATAAATGGGTCATATGTTAGATTATAATTCTATGGCTGGTTAATAAATCATGTATAATATGTTACCAATAATCATGTAATTATTGAATTATACTTTCCCTTCACCATGAACATGTTATGTGTGCTCTCATAAATTATTTCATTCCATGATAGTTAAAACTCGTGAGCTTAAATTGTAGTTTTTATTTATTAATCATGTATTGATGATGTATCCCCTATGCTTCATATGTGAATAAATATTTTTTTGTGATTTGTAAACCACGTATCTAATTAATCATTATGATAAAACTATTTTTACCCCTATGGTATTCATATATGATGATGTGTGATGAAACTAGAAATGGTGGGATGCGGTGGATAGTGTAGAGATGTGTCAGGAATGACATTGGGTTGGTTGGTCGATTGAGATCTAGTTTTTCATGTTCTCCCAGATTGTGATAATGGGAAGTGTTGATATGATATGTATGTATTCTAGTGGATTTATGGCTAGTGTATATGATTACCCACATGATATATTTTACAATTTTTTGACTTTATTAAATATGTGATATGATATAACATTATTTTTTGGTGTTACCTAAAAATATTCCATCAAAGAATCATAGAGATGTTGTGGGATGAAAAGAGGAAAAAACATAGCGTGATGCCTTTCTGACTTTTTAGCAGTAGGATGTATCAAAATTACTTGGTGGTGCTTCTAATGATTAAGATAAATAATGGGTAGAATAGGTTTAAATATCCATTGAATTTGAAAAAACCCTAGATCATTTCCATGTAACCTTAGCAATTGTCTTACTTTGCAAAGTGTCTCAAATATTGTGGAAGATGAAATGTGGTGACTCGAATGAAATGGTTTGTGTATAATTTCTTGAGACATTTAAAAATGATTTTTTCTATTGTAATATATAATATATTTTTATAAAGGATTTTTAGAAGATCTAGTAAGATAATTATAACATGTTAAACTTGGGAAGATATTATATGGACCTGTTTTCAGTTTCTATATTTACTAACCTATAGAGCTAATTGAGGGAATCATTTCATGTCTACTTTGAGGCTGAATATTTAGTTATATAATATTTCCTTTAAACTAGAGACTTGGTAATTAGATAAAGATCATTATGAATTCATAAATATAGGATATTCCATAAGGTAATGTTTAATAAAATATCCTTCTCTGGTTTTTAGAGAGTTCATGATGAACGTTCAAAGTTGTGAACCACATATTCTATGGAATAAGAGAGCGAGGTGGTCCTCTAGAGTTGGAGCATGACTTCAATCCCATGGGTTGAGTAGCTCGAGGTGATTTGTGATAGGTGAGTTAATTTATTTTCTTGTAATGATGTGTGGTATTTTCAAAACAATTTCCCAAAATTCCAATATTCTACTCAGTTATCGATGGGTAGTTATTATTATTTTTGGGATGGTGGGGTATTTTTTAAAGTAGTGTTGATATTGAATCTACCTTGTTTAAGAGGTATCATTCATGGTATTATGTTTTTAGTTATTGATAAATTCCCCAATTACTTGTTCTTATGAATATTTGGTTGGATTTCTATTACAGTGGGATTTAAAAGAGGTGTCACGGTGGGTGGTTGTTTGAACTATCCCTTTTTTCTTTATCATTGGGGTTAGTTTTAAATTTGCTAGGGTTGGAATTTTTTGATAGGTACCTGGTGAAAGGGACTAAATTTTGAAACCCATTTCCTTGTTTTTTAGGGACTATGGGCCTCAAGATGGAGTTTGATGGTGTTCCATAGGAGTTCAAGATGATTGGGAAGATTTTATCCATTCTCTTATTCAATACACCATAGTGGAGGGTGTTTTGTTCAGTGAGTTAACCTATGGGATATAAGTTATAAGATTATCATAGAGATGGACCCTTTTAGAGTTTGGATGTGTAGATTGATACTGGGTGAACCATGGTGAGAAAAATGTCCATGGCATACATTTTTTAATACATCTATCATGGGGTGTCCACCTATTAAAAATAGGAATACAGGAGACCACCATGCCTCATGGCTGGTCATGGTAATGAGTGGGGTTCTTAGAAAAGTCAAGGATGGTGAAAACGGAAAGTGGAGGACCCTATATAGTGGTATTTATCATGGTAGGATTAAAATGAACAAGGAAATTTTACCACACCATGGCCTATCATATGGTAAGGGTCAAATTGTTAAATATAAATTTTTTAATTCAAGAGAGGGGGGGGGGTTGCCCATTTAGAATGCTGGGTTCACAGATATATCTTGGACCAGAACCAGCAAAAATATTTTGATCATATCTACATCATGGGGGGGGGGGTCCACTAAATTCCTTTACAAATAGGTGTTGACCTATTTTCTTGGTTGGATCAGGATATTTCCTCTAAATCCTTAGGTGATTGTAAGGGATTTCCTTAAGTGATTGTGCATATTAATAAGGTTCTAAACCTTCCAGATTCATGTCTTTATTCTATATTCTATTCAAGGTTCCTTTTATATCTTCTACCCTACCTTTTTAATAAATTATTTTACAAATAATGGAAACAACATGTGCACTTGGTTATGATGGATATATCTAATATTTGATGATTAATTTAATGATAATATGATGGTGGAATCCTTTTTGGGGTCATGAGTTCTTGACTTGGTGGAATTGAGTTGGAATTGATCGACTTTACTAAGGTAGGGGATTTTATATTTTTACATTTATATGCAAAAATTTAATGATGCTTTATATTTTATGGAAATTTCAAGTAACCATATTGATCTTGAGTTCCATCAATTAATTGGCTCCGGAATAGAATGACGTGAATGATATTCATTTTTTACTATTTTCCCCTTCATTTGATTGTTTGTTGCTCCAAATTTTATCCCTTTTAAAACACACTAATTAATTCACATGAACAGATTTTTGGTAAGCCTTCAATATTTAGTAATCCACCCATACCACAATTTATTTCAAAGATTATATATATGACTAACTCCCATGGGATTGGTGTTGTGGAGATATGGTTTGTAGGAGATGGTATCTCTAACTCATGAATTCATTTTTTAACTCTCTCCTCAATATTGGTGTTGTTGAGATATATTTTTAGGGTATGGTTTATTGTATGTTATCGTATGCATTTATTCTATAAATCCTTTCTCATCCAGAAATAGGGAGCTTGGTTCTAAGAATTTGGGTCCTTATATAATTTCCTTACAACTTGTATCTTCTGGTATTTGGGATGTCTCCTATTATATTGGTTACTTTCTACATGGGTTTAATTATATTTAAATGTTTTATATATTGATATAAAATCTATTTAGTAGGTGTAATTTGATGGTTTATGAACATGGAATTGGGAATGAAATCTAGTTGGTTAGCCCATTTAATTTCCCATTAAATATGATTTCTAAATTACGCTCTTATGAGAATTAATTATTAGTTAATATTTATTTAAAATAAATATGAAATAATTGGAAGTGGAATGAGAATGTAAATTTGGAGTTATATTATTAACTTGGGAATTATTTCAATGATAGAAGGACAAGTCTGGAAATTGAGTTAAACTGATTGAAGGGATTGTACTTTGTGGAAAAATAATAATAAATAAAAATGGTTAACAAGGAAATAAATTTTTAATTAGATTAAAATGTTGTTAATTAACATCTATAGTGTTTATTTTTCAATAAATTTGTTTTTTAATTTTCCCTATGTCTATTATAATAAATAATTTAATATTGTAAATGATAAGTAATATTTTAAATCACCTCTAGAGATCATATTCTTCTATTGTGGTATGAGTTTTATCCTTAGGGTGAGATTATATCTTGGGGTATGTCTTATTGATATTTTCGGGTTAGATTAATGTATTTTTACATTCTATATTTTCATGACTGTAAGGAATGGATTATATTACTTAGGTTAGTAAGGAATGATAATTTCATTTAGGTAGTCCCCTACCCTATGTGTCCTTTCATCCATAGGTTAATTCCTTGAACTCGAGATGATCCGGAAGTTATAAAGTACCACTAGTGAGGGTAATTTAGATATTATTCCTATTTAGTATTTTCTTCTTTGTTTGTTTAATCAATTCATCTTATTGTTTAAAGGTTTTATTTATTGTATGTTACCCTTCCTTTAGTGTGATATTTTGAACTTTGAATGGATCATGAGAACCTATAGGTCCTTTGTTGAAGCTGGTCAGTGTTCCCTAATGGAGAGTGATGTTGGGAAGTGTGATGAGTGGGATTATAGTTAAGAAAATGGATGAGTTTGGGCCATTGAGTTAGATGAGTAACCTCTTTGTTAGGTAGCCTGAGTTATTAGGAAGTAGGTGCAAGAAATGGGATAATATAAGGGTATCATTCATAGAGGGATGCATTAAATTATAGTTTGGACTTGGGGGGTAGTGATGATATAAGTTTATCTTAATGAGTGTCTCTGGGATGATATGTCTAGTTGGGGTATATGTCTTAGATTCAGAGTTTTGGTTTAATGCCTAACTTTTTTATTGATTAAGATGTTTGGGATATTTATAACGTTGTTTAAGAAAAGTTTTTAATCGATATATTGTTTGGAATATTGTAAAATATTATTTATGTGTTAAATAAAGATAATTAAATGGATAAATATAGTCCTTAACTTTGTGATATGTTTATGTTAATGAAATCACAAAGATAATTATGAGTAGAGTATTATGATTAAGAATGGAATTGATGTTGAGTTCAAGCTAGAAGATATTTGAATTATAAAAATGAAAATGAAAATTAATGGGATAAATCATGTTTAAATAACCAAGTGATTTCATGGTTAAATAAAAAACACTCTAAATGATGATGGATGTGAAATGTTGATGTCTATTGAATTCTTGGTCACTTTATAGTAACCACACATCTTATACATGGTTTTGAAGATTATTGATTAAAGGTTATTTTTCATTAAATTTCCTTTATACTACCTAATTTTAGATTTTTTTGTTCATGGAATATTTACTATTATTATTATGGAAATATGTTGGATGTGTTGTGATGTATGGTATCTATTATTTGGTATTATCAGAAATGGATGGTTAGAGCTTATAGTGATAATGTTTTGGAAATTATGTGGTTATGGTTGAAAAAATGAGGTCAGGTTATGATGAATGCATGGGGTGTATGGTGATGGTTTAGTTATAATGGTGATTGTTAATACATGTGTAAATTAGTGAGGGGAGATCCTAAAGACTAGTTTGAGGTGGAAGATCCCAAGATGATAGGTAAGAGTAGATGGATTGATATTTTAAGTCATATATTTTAATTAAATTTTTTATTTTCCTTA
Organism: Viscum album; assembly: GCA_963277665.1. Taxonomy (NCBI): domain Eukaryota; kingdom Viridiplantae; phylum Streptophyta; class Magnoliopsida; order Santalales; family Viscaceae; genus Viscum; species Viscum album. Next base: position 1,754,814,210 of record OY728120.1, on the reverse strand, counting down.
ATATTGGATGGTTATATTAAAAATGGATTGGGAAGGTGAATTAAAAAGCTACAAAGAAAAATGAAAATACAAACATGTAGTAAAACAAGGATACTTAAACCTAAGAACTCACAGACACCCCACATGGCATTTTCCCACTAATTTAGGGTCTGGGGAAAATAATTTTTTATAGTTATATTATAATGAAAATGGGATAATTATAGGGAATCTTGCAAGTGATAGAATTATGATTTTAGATAAAGGTATCTCTCCTGATATTATAGTCAATGTTATGTACATTTGTTATGACATGGTAATACACTGTAATATGGTAAATACAAGTGATTCATGAGGAAGTTACTGATGTGTTATTTTTGGATGGGGTAAATTAAAAATATTCACTAGATTGTCTTACTTTGTGTTTTAGAACATACCTTTCTTGGAACATTGATTTTACATCGAAATTGTTTTACATTAAAATATGATCCCACAAAGTACTACCATAGTTTTTACACATTTATAGTGTTTTGAGATGTTTTTAGGATCAATCAAGGAAGACTGAGATCATTTTTGTTCATCCACTTGAGGCGTTATATAATAATGGGAGTGGATATTAGGATTTCATTCATTATTTTCATTAGTTTTATTTACTTATTCCACATATAGTAAAATATGAGAATTGGGCAATGTTATGTAACTCTTTTTTTTGTTTAGTGGAGTTGATTGACGGTTCTTATATCTCTTCTTATATTCTACCTAAGAGGGTAATTCCTCCAATAATTATGCATGAAACCTTATGTGATAGTCGGTAACTTGTGTCCTACTTGAGATAGGATTCATGGGACATCCTTTTCTTCACTACCAGACCATGAGGGGCACTAGTGTAAGGGGTTCATGATAATTATTTTGTATTTTTAGATATATATTTTAATGATATTACAAACTTTTATGATTTTGATGAGGATGAATAATCTATAGAGGATGATGAGTAATTCGATTATGGAGTATTTAGAGGAGGAGTATCCAGAATCATTGCCTCCACTTATTCTGATGCATTTATAGTCCCTCTCATAGGTACTGGGTGTAAAGAAAAATTTGAATAGGAAACCAATCATACTACTCTTAAAACCTTATTCCCCCTCTTGGATTTATCTTCAATGAGTTTCAACCTCATTTTTTTTCATCTTTTATAATTTTATATTAGATTATCAAGTGGTTAATAGATAAATTACAACTTGTGACATCTTAATATTTATAAAACATCTCTTTTTCTAGGTCTCCATACATTTAGCTTCATCTCCTCTTTCTAATTTAAATCCCGATTTAGAGTATCCAAGTTATGGGTCCCCTTATTTTTTCCAACATATTTTAAATTTTAGATACCTTATTTTCCCAATTTTAATAATAATTTTCATTAATCATTTTCAATTATTTATCCAATATTAAATTCTAAGAAGCTTTATCACACTTCTCTTACCATTGGACATATGATAGATAAATTTTTAAATCTTTCTTCTTCTTTTTATTATTCATTTTAGTAGACGTTTTTACTATCAAAATATCTTCTAATTCTTTCCTCTTATACACTTATTTCTTCATGATATCCTTTTTATAGGAACTTTATCATTCTTCTCCTGTTGCTAAATACTCTCTTAAGGGTTAAATTTTATTTCTTTATCCACAAATTTCTTATCATTTAGAAGATAAACTAAATTAACCCATGAAATATTCATAGAATTTAATGGAGACTCCGTTCATCTTTCAAAAAAACCAAAATAATTGATTTTAGTCTTCTACAAAGATTTTAGTAACATCTAGTTCAATATAAAATCATACAAAAACATCTTCATCTTGACCATTGCAATGATAAGTACCACAATTTATTCCTAGAAGAACATTATAATGTTAAACTTCCACATACCTAAAAGTAATTCCAAGACTTATAGATATTCTATTTTTATAGAGCCTTGGTATCATTTCCTTGGTGAAAGAAACCCATGAATCCATTAGAAGATAAGCCTAACTTCCAAATATTGGCGGTGTATCTTATGAATATTATTCATTTACTCGAAATAGGTTTCTTATAAATTTAATTATATTTAATGATCCAGTTTGTTTAAATATTATGTGATATATATAATAATTATTATTCAGGAAAAATACTAAAAATGACTAAAAAATCCTTAATATACATCAAAAACTCATTTTATTGAAAATTTCACAGTTTTAATACCATTAAAGATATTAAAAAACATAGATCCATAAAATTCATATATGAGGTTTAAGTAGAATAACTATATTTCTTCACTAGGCAGTGTGATATACTCCCATTCTTTGAAACGAGTATCCTAATTTTGAAGAGATTCATTTTTTAACAACCATTCTTGGTCAATAAACCTATCAATGAAAATCTCTATAGAATAAATTTATCTAGATGAATATATATTAAATAAAAAAATATGAATCAAAGAGATTATATAATGAGATTTAATATAGGAAATGGTTCATAATTAATGTATGAAGCCACCACCGGATCCATACCCATTTAAATATGGAATCATCCCCACTGTTAATCTCATATGATCAAATGATTCAAACTACTTTTCACCAATAAAATATGAAACAAAAAATATTATTAAAATAATATATTTTTAATTTATATTAAATATTGAATACCATTTGATGAAAATAATTTCTCAATGTAAAGTTTAAAAGTATAATAATTTATTAAATTATGAAAAGTCAAAGTAACAACAAAATAAAAAAATATTTCAAAAGATTAGAATAGATAATTTTAACCTGTTTTATGTTATATGTCTTTAGGATTTATTTGTCTTCTTCTCTTGAATATGGTTTCAAAATTTATTTGAAAACTATGTTTCTATCTTCTGTGCAAAATTTTGAGAAAAATAAATAAAACCCCCGCTAGAAAGAGGAGTTAATATTTAAATAAAAACATCCAAAATAGAAACATACACATAAATAACATATATTCAAATTACCTTTTCTAATAAAAGTTAAATTTACCTTGTATCTGATATTTGATTTCATCTTCTAGTACACAACAACATCATAAATTGGGAATTATGTTCAAGGAATCCATTCCCACTTTGTTCTGGAGGAATGAGAAAAGCGAACCTTAAATGACCATATATTTCTATCTCTTTGATTTCCAATCAGAAAAAGTTCTTTAGAAATATATAATCAGTGATATCTAAATGATTGAATTTTATTCAATGTACATTGGTTATTATAATTAACACATCTCTGGTACTTTATATAAAAATGATCACTACGTAGAAAAATGTAATTATTTTGATAATGTGACCTTCTAGTAGATTTTATTCATAGTATATTTTTTTCTTGGTATTAAATATTTATACATATTCTAATTTTTTTCTCCTAGAAGTGATTTTTTAATGAAATTTCATCAAAATTCCATCTATTAAATTTAGTTTAATAACATCATTATTAGTTTTCAAAAATGAAATAAAATTTCCATTTTCCCAAAATTTAACTTCATCACTTTACTTTTCAACTTTTCCAACTCTGATATAAGCTCATCTTATTTATTCCTTATCATAGATAACTTGTTCTTAGCCTTAGTAAAATCTTACATCTTCTTAGTAGCTTCACTATTTATATCTTAATATTTATTCTAATGTTTTTAATATATTTCTTCAGAATCTACAATATAAACTTTCAATCAATCATTTTTTTGAGTAATTCTGTCATCATTATCTAATTGTGATTCATATTTTGATGAATGTAACGAATATTATATTATAGATATATTAGTAAAATAATATTCCTAAATATTCCCCATAAATTAATTTTCAATTATCATAGAATACAATGTTCATATGGATATTTTCACTATCTAATTCATTGTTATCAAAAGACGATGGATCTTTTACAGTTATCCAAGTGTTTTTGGTAGCTCTAAATGATTTCTATTCTTTATTATTCTATTTTTTTTCATCCTTACTATATTTTTTAGATTAGGAAAATAATTTTTAATATAACCTTGTTTTTACATTTATAAGATATAGTGTCTATATATTCATTCTTATGATATTTATGCTTCGTACCGCTTCTATCCTTCTAATAGTATCTTTACAAATTATGATTTGTAAATATCCTTTAGGCCATATTTTTTAGTTTCCCATCTGTATGTTTCAAAGTTTTATCATCCTAACACTTCATATATGTTACTTTTTATGAAATTTATTTTTAAGTATTTATTTGACAAGTTAAATCTCTAAACAGAAATGAAAAACCAACTGCAATATTGTCTCTCTCTTTTAAAACATTTTTTTTTCATTTTGATCTCATATTTCATGATAGTTCCAAAAAATATCATCCAAGATTTTCATAGTAATGTGTTTCATATCAGCGATCAATATTCACTTCAACTCTTATTCCTTAGGTAGGATATCAATCACTTTTTAGATGAGATAAAAATACTATAGTTTATTATCACCAAGTTATTAATGAATATTAATTATTTTCACTAATATTTTGTTAATTTGAGTGAATAGTTCTCTTAGATGAAAATTAAATTCATGATAATCGAACAAAAAACATAGCTATTTTGGTTTCAATAAATTTTGATGTCCCAAAGAAAGATACGTTATATTTTTTCTAGATTTTACATACTATCAATAAATATACAACTTGACTATAAATTTATCTATAATTAGAAAAAGCAAGGTGTTTTTGATATAAAGGTTATGATGAAACTTGAATCATTCCACTAAAATAAAAGAAGAATATTATTTCTCTAAAATATTTTAACTTTTATAAAGCATGATATAATTATCAACACTAGTGTTTCAGAAAGGTTTCAGTACAGTCTCACCAATATTCATAATCACCACCATCAAGTATCAGTGGTCAATTGAGATTTATGTTATCAATAAGTCCAACTTGTATTCCCTCTATATCTAAATAAAAAGGTATTTCTTATACAACATGATTATCATAATGAATCTTTTATAAGTTTTGGTTAACAAAAGGATAATAAAAACCAATGTTTAATATAGATACATATAAAAAATAATTTAGTTTTATTCTCTAATACCAAAAATTTTCCCAATATATATATATATAATTACAATAGCGGTGAATTCCAGTCTAAACCCAACTTAGATTTTTTTTCATCTGAATAATGTAATCATGTTGATTAGAAAACATATGCTCTAATAAAATATCAGAGTATGAAAATTATATTCAGTGAAAAAAAACTATAAAAATGTAAACAAATTATAATAAAATAAATAATTTCTAATGGAATATAATTCAATTAATAGATAGAATATTAACTCATAAAAGAAAATAAAAATGGTAAATAAAAAATTATAGAATAAAAACAATTATCAAAATTAAGTATAACAATACTTAAATACCTAAATGATATTATTATAAATATACTTTGAATTCATTATAAATGTTAACTTTTATCCGCCGTGGCCTTAGGATCTGTAGACCAGATCCAAGGTATCCCAGTTCTAAACACGGAATTAGTACTGACCAAAGTTTTTTTTTACATTAAATAAATAATATGTGCGATATATTTCTCCCCACAAAACACCAAAACCAAAAAAGCCTAGAAATGTTTTTGGTAGTGTCAGTGTTGGTAGGTAAAAAAAATTGTAACTGAATTATGATATATATATATATATAGAAATATATAAATAAAAATAAAATAAAATTCACTTTAAATAAATACTCAATTTGTATAACTAGGAAAATAGTAATTTTTTTCTAAAATTTAATTATTTCCAATTATAAAATATTTTTATGTGAATAAAGGATTACCACTATATTAATTAGTAATTGATAGGAAAAATAATGGTCAATATACCAAAAAGTGTTTTTACTATAAAAACAATTTTCCCTATATTTTATGTTTCTAATTAAAAATAAAATTATGAATTTTTGGATTTGAATTTGAAAAAAATAACATCCTTTTTTATTTATAATGTAAAATTTAACTTCAAATAAATTTTTGGTATTTTAAAAAAATATTTTTTTAGGTGAATAGTGAAAATACCATTTTTATAAATAATGTAGAAGTTATGAAAATATTGGTATATAAGTAGGAATTGGAAATTCATGAAACATTTTTATAATACAAACTATATATTTTATAAGTGAATATATAATTTTAAAAATGTTGGTTTTAATTTATGAACCCATATTTTACATTTTAGATCTTAAGATATATTTCTTAAAAAATTATTTTCAATACATTAGAAATTAGTACTTTAAAATTATTTTTTTTACTTTTTAAAAATTGAATAAAAAATTTATTTTAAATTTTAAATAATTAGGTCAAAATTATATAATATGGAAAATTTTATTTTTGGGCATAAAAGGATAAATTAACAAGTTAAGAACTAGTTACCCTGGTGAAAACCAAAATATTAAAAATGAGAAACCAACGTGGTAAATGGATAAAAATGTTAAAAAAATGTTTTTACTAAGTGGTTTAGGGGTGTATTGAACTTATATATTATCATATATATTATTTAAAATTTTTTTTATCCATTTTAATTTAGAGTGAATTTCCATTATTGAAAATTTTTGGGTAATTACGAGATTGCCTCTCCTTTTCACTTATAAATAGGTTCTCCCATAATCCATTACCCTCACACAATATCCCTTAATTTATGACCAAAATATAAGAAAAACAATTATACACACTCTTATACAACTTAATGAGGTTTCTGTCTTGTCAAAATACCATCCCACAAATGTTTAATCTCTTACTCAAAAGAGATAATCCAAGAAGTGAGGTATATGTTCTTAATGTTGTTTTATCATTTATATTCCTTTACGTGATTTTATTCTTCCTAAATTTAATATAAACATCTTAAAATTATTGCAGAAGTTTCATTATTATATTGGAATGTTATTATAATTATGGTAAAATCATTAACCACCCTCCCCTTTTCCAATAAAAAATATGAAAATGTGAATCGTACATTGGGTAGACTACCACCTCCACAAATAAATGTCTTTTTTTATCCTTCACATTAAAAATACTTTTTTTAGTTTATATTTTATGATTACATATGATATATATAATTAATATATATCAACAATATGGTTCTTCTAGGATAACATAAAAGGTTACAATCATTATATGTTAATTCATCGATATCGGTAAATAACACAAAACTAGTTCATTACCATTTTCGTCTCCATGAAACATGAATAAAAATCCCATGTAATGGAATTATAAAAATATATGTCTTTATAAAAAATGAATTATAATACCTTTATTTTTTTAAATGACGATCTTTGGGAAAAAAGTAATATTGACACAACTTTTACGTCCCTAGTTCAAGACGATCAAGATTATTAACACCCAACGTTGAAAAGAGATTAAAAAAATATAATATATGAAGAGAATTATATGAAATATGTATTATTAATGGAAATTTATTTGATTGTGTTTATTAAATATGTAATTATGATGTTCATATTTAAGATATAAGTGGTTAAAACACTTATGTGGAAATCAATGATAAAGATAAAGGACATGGTAACAAAAACTTATTCTTTGAGTTATACACTTTTTTATTTATTTAGTTTTTCATTTTTTCACAAAAAATTTTATTTTAAATGATTTTTTTGTTTTTTATTGATAGTTTAGAAGAGTTTTTTTTATCTAAATATCTTTCCATGAACGAGTTTCTTTTCACTTATTTTTCATTTAAAAAATAAAGGATACCAAAAAAAAGCTATTTTCAGGATTTGTTTTTCATTACATAAAAATGATATATATCTAATGGATTTATGTTTCATTTTTCACTATATATTTTATTTAATTATGTGGTTATTTATTTGAATAGGTTTTTAGTATTAAACAATTTAATTCATTATGTTATTTTATACCATTTAAATTTTCTTTGAAACCCATTTTATTTCTATAAGTTATTTATTAAAATTTAACGATTTCCATTTGGATGTTTTATAAAACCAATTTTAATTTCATGTATTCTTTATAAAAATTTAATGATTTCAGTTTGAATGTCTTATGAAACCCATTTTATTTCCTTGGTTTCTCTATAACGTGTAAAATGAATAATTTTTAAGTGGAACACATAAGTATAAATTAATGATGGGTGGGGTTTTATTTCACCCTCCAATGCATTATTTAATAGTTTATATATCACGAGATATGTATTCATGGTTATATTTCAGATTCTTGTATGCATGGTAACTGATGGTGTGGCTTAGGAAAGTATTTTTTTCCCTAAGATAATGTTTATTACATACTTAAGCTATATTAATCATTATGATATTATGCTTTCCTGATTCATGGTTTATGTTAAATGATTATAAGAAATTTTATGTCTATTATGTTTCCATTTTGATATTTTATGGATTTAAATTATTATTCTATTTACATTATGATAACATATGTTTTATGGTCATCACACCTAATGTTATTATATTTCTCTTATGCTCATGTTTTTACTTATTATTATGAACTCATCCATGATGAATTGACTATTTATATGATATTGGGCATTTGAGATCATACCTTTATTATGTTTTCATTCCCCAGGTTATGAGGATCAGTCTTAATAATTGGATGTCTAGAATATCATCTATTATGGAACCATTAAGGATATATGATCCTGATTTTTGTATAATAAACTTATTATGTTGCTAATCTCCAAAGACTCCAAAACTATCACTCATTAGTATATTATTATTTGTGATATTTAATGTTTTAAATAAAGGAAAGGATGTAAAATAAAGTCATGTTTAGCCGAGGTCACTATAGAAATTCCGTGAATATAATCTTATTAGAAGGTACCATGTTTCTATAGAAACTTCTTTAATACCATGATCGAGGGAAGGAAACTCTAGCACTGAGCTCTTGTTCGATCTCATGATCGATAACAAGACCAAATAAGGACTTCATCGACAATAATATTGGAAGGTACAATTTTATTCATGGAAGCACATAAATCTCATGGGATTAAAAAACCATCTTCTAAAACTTGAAATCAACTTGATCGTAAGGGTATTTATAGCCTTATAAAGTAAACCTAACTACAGTAACTCTATTTAATGACTTTAAATGACTCTTATTAACATACAAAAACATAGGTATATCTAATAGGTTCACCAAAGATTAAAGTATTAGATATTAAATCAACTCACTAAAACATAAATAACAAAATAAAATATAAATCTAGCTTATAAAAAATTGTGTTTTGATTTTCAAACTAAACGATATGTAATCATCAATTGACCCAAAAAATGTTTTGGTTACCAAGGTCCTTAAGAAGAAATAGAGAAACTAAAAAAGATCAAATAAATTTTCAATTCTATAGAAAATTATGAAATAAATATTGTTTAATTTGTAGAAAAAATATTTGAGGGTTCAAATTAGTAATGGTGGAAGAACATCATTCAAGATCAAATAGTTGAAGATATGTCATGAGACTATTTCATGAATTTGGTCATTCAGTTTCATTATCTTGATAATGTAAAGGTTGATAAGGATAAGGAATTATTTGGTCCCCTCTAAGGAGATCATATGATGAAGGAATATGATGATCATTTCACTAATCTGGTACTATTATCTCATGAGTTGATTACTAATGAATTAATAAAAGATCAATTAATTAAAATATCTACAATTAGACCTTAACATGATTGTGTTTCTTCTTAAACTAACCACATATATGGAAGTGGCCCAAAATTCCACGATCAGGGTGATAATTTTGGTAGGAAAACCAATGTGAAGTAATTGATGAATGTAGTTCGATGATAGTAATGGTTACCTAACCAGTGAGAAGTGGAAGAAAGATAAGTCTCAATAGTAAAATGATGAAGGTGTGGGAAAATACTCTCCAATCTCAACCACTTTGGTAATGAAGTGACCAATAATATATTTTTAGTGTGGGAAACTTGGGAATTATAATCCCTCTTATACTGAATATCTTATGACCAATCATCGAAGTGGAAATTTTGGCCATCTTTAAAAAATATGAAATTTTAACTATTAGTTGCGAAAAAGTGTTAGTGCCAGCCCAAATCAAGAAACTAACTCAAAATGGAGATCATAACCCTTAAAATTGTATTTATATTGATGAAATTTAAGGTATCATAATAATATATCATCATTGAGTATAATTTTATGTCATTTGTATTTCTATTTATTTTTTCAATTGGCAGATATACGGGTTATTGATATGATGTTATTATAATTTGGGTGTTTTTTTATTTCCTTTATTGTTTTAAAAATAAGTAGATCCACTTTTGGAAATTAGTTGGGTGGTTCAAATGTAAGTTATTTGGTTCTTTTTCCTCCCCAATATTGGTGGTGGGTTTTGGGTGTAGTCTGATCATGGTAGCATAGTTTTAATCCATTAATCCATCATAAGAAAAATTCCAAATGGTGGGGAGACATTAGGAGGTCATAGTTTTCCAGTGGAATGTAACCATCTGTAATCATTATTATAGTAGTGTTATCCCTATGAATATATTTAAGTTTTTATGTAAAATAAAGTGTTAGTATTGTATCATATGATATAAATGTGTCTAATGTGAAATGGTTATTTTTTATGTATAAAAAATTTCAGTATCAAGAATTTTTTATATAGATTCAATACATTTCCATTTCTAGTAAGTTATCATGGAATTTTTAGGAGTATATATGAGTCATAATGTAACAATATTTTCAAATCCCTAATGGTTTTGAAATGTGGAATATCTTATAGTTTCTCTAACTGAAATAGTTCCATTTAGGTTCTATCCTCTATATATTTAGTGAATAACATGCCTTTCCTTATCCTCTATATACCAACAACAGGTAAATTTATAGTCCAGAAAGGATGTTTCTCTTATGAGATAAACTATTCATATTCAAAATTAAAAAATTACTTATCATAAATTAAATTGAATTCATTGATGGTTTGTATCTTTATTTATCACTAAAAATCCTAGATATTTGGGGGGGGGGGGGGTATAAAGTCGCATCATAGAGAGAACTGTGACACCCTGATGATATTTTTTAGTATTTATTTATACTAATTTTTCATTTCATTGAATTTAGAAGAGTCTTGATTTTAAAATGGTTGTGAGAAATTTATTGGAACCTTGAAAAATTACCATAAAATGTGAAATTTATATTATAGAAGCTCAAACATAGTTTATTAATGTTTAAATGCACAATTTATCCTAACCATGTGAGTTTTATAGGTTGGATCTTATGGTTGATGCACAGTTGACCCATTGTTTGGTAAACCATGTATATAGACCTTTTAGGTTACCATGATTTATAAATCATTGATTTTTCTTATTCCTATTCATCTAAGGAGTTTTTATAGGGATCTGGGGATAATGAACTCTTCATCATTCCTTGGTTCATGGTCTTATACCTTTATTTTTAGTGATTCCTCAATGTAAAATTCTATATTCTTCCTTATTTATCTTCCTCTTTCCATCCTCTCTTATGTTGTTATTTTTTCATAATCAACCACTATGGTGGTCTAAAAAAGGGTATAGAGTTTCTCTAAAACTATTTGGTTTATGATGTTTAGGTGTTGTGAATCCCTTCTCATGAAACACTCTTCCCTTATTAAAAGGATGCACATTAGTTTAGATTGATTGAGGTAGTTGTTTCAATCATATTACTTTTATATGAGAGTTCGTTGGGTTTTTGTTATTTGAGGTATGTTTTTATAACTAAATAAATATATTATATACTATCCATGAATATTTTTCAAGCTATTTTCTTGTTTTCTAATTTTCTTCCTTTGAAATAAATGGAAAACTTCATTAAAAACATGGCTTTATAAACTAATTGTAGTTTGGTGCACACCACAGGTCGAAAAAAATTATGAATAATATTTTTTTACTCCAATAAGTGAATTATTAATTATTCTTAATCTATCATATATTAAAATGGTTTGGTATTTTCTGTATTTTGGGTTAGTTCCTCTACATAAAGGTGCGGTTGGCTTCAAAAATGAATAATGATTATATTTTCATAATTGGAAGGGTATAATCCTAGAAGGGTAATTAGAGGTGGTATTTGGGATTACATGTTGAATTATATTGATGTATTATTGTAATACCATGATTGTTAACTCACTTTCATTTATAAAACATCAAGGGAATGCTCACGTAAAAAAGTGGGAAATTGATTAACAAGTGTTATGATAGTTGAGATGATACATTAAATAACACCCTATAGTTTAATTTATTATATGTATATGGATAGTGACACCTTAAAAGGATAGTGAGAGTAATTCAATAATTATTTTGATAGAAACAAAATATAATCCAATAGTTTGTTCCACCCAAACATGACTAGTTTGTCTCAGCTGTTCCTAAGGTAATTTCCCATTATGCATACAATGTGACACATTTATATGATAATTTATTAATATTCTTGTTACATTTTCCTTTGATATAATTTTTTTTCATGGAATATTTTATATTTACTCAAATTAAAATGGATCTAAGACCATTTATTAAGGAACAAAAACAATTTTAACTCATTTGAGAGGGAATTCTTACATGGATTTTAGGCCCATACATTACATGTCCCGAAGTACCAGGGGTAGAAATACCTTTAAAAATGGATGAGCCATAGACCTTAAAGCTTTTATTTCTTAAAGTCCCAATGTTTTGAAATCCCTTTTTGTTATCCCAAATTCCCATTTTTAACCAAAATAACTCTTTAGTGAATGGTAATACAATAGTACCCGTTGCTTCTTCAATACAAATCTAGTATCCGCCACCACTAAAATACCAACTATAATACCCACCACCCCTATAATGTTTTTGTCGATACAAATCCATTACTATTATCGAATTTCTATAGTATCTGTTACAATAATTCTACTATCCTACAAAATTCCCCCAAACATGGGGCCGTTAGGGGTTGAAAACTAGACCTCATGGATGTAGAGTTATATTCTGGACCACTCAGGTATGGGCTAGACCACATTGAATTTTCTTTTGAGATTTTATTACATCAATTATTGAATACATACCTATAGAATTTAAATTTATGGTCCTTTATTATATGTTTCATATATAATTATGTTTTCTATTTTTATCATTTTGGTTACATTTTTTCTAGTATGTAAAGGTTCTAGAAAGTGTTTAATGATGAGGGGAGTTTATTTTTTAACTTAAGTGTTTCAAAATCAATGTTTTTATTTGTGTAACTTCACTTTATTTTTTTCTTTGTTTCTTGTAAATGATTTTATTGTCAATTTTTATTATTAAAGGAAAATAAGGGCATGTTTAGCATTTAACCAAGGTAATATTTTTTTGATAGGAAGGATAAAATTGAAAATTTCATTTATTTTCCTTATATTTTTATATAAACAAAACTAATTTATACACATTAATTTTAAACATTAATTTTAATTTTTCTTATAAAAGAAATGGTCTAAATTCTTTGTGGTGTACTACTAAAAAATTTCACACACCACATATACAAAATTTATTAGGTATATAGTATTCATGTTTTTATGGAGGTATACAGGTTATGTATTCCATGTTTAGTTTGTTCGAAATTCCTTTTGGGAATATTGTGGATGTTGATAAAAGTTGTAAACCTGGATTCACTTAGTGATAGATTGGTCTATATTCTGGGATCTCCTGGATTATTTTGGGATATGTTGTGTATTGGACTTATTGACCTGTGTATCTATTTTACTCTATTATTGTGGATATCATATATTGTGTGAAGTTTTTGTATCTTATTAGTAATGAATTTGTGGAAATTTTCATTATTTATTATTCTATGATGTGTTTAGTTTTAATATTTTTTAGACACTATTTATCTAATTTGGTGAGAGTGTCCAATATGTGGAAACATTATACTAGATTCCTAGTTGGGATATATTGAATTATTTAGTTTCTCAGAATGATTTGAATAGTCATAAGGGGGTGGAATGTTTTGTTTTGTTTTATCTAATTTTTGATGTTTTTAAATCAATCTCTACCACTTGTTAGAGTTATAACCTGCACAGAAAAAAATCACCCTCACCCATACATAAGAAATATAAGAAAGATAAATGAACACATTGTTTTTATAAGGTCTAGAACTAATGAGGGAACCCTACTCTTTGATAAATTCAATTATTAAATTGATACATAAATTGTCATCTAAAAGTTTTAATACCGATTACAAGTGGCGTGGGGATTATTATCATCCAATACCAATAGTTCATCCCACAAAATTACCTAATGATGATATTATATTAATTATGATCACCTATAGTAAATAATCCCACAACACAATAAATTTCACAATAACTTCCATTTCCACCCAAAAAATATAGATTTTCCTTCAAGCCTTTGAATGATCATGCTTAGCTCTTGGTTATAACAAAATTTATAGAATATATTTGTCTATAAATATAGTCACTGCAACATTTTCTTTCAATCTATAAATGTTAAATCCTATATAATTTTATGTGTTTCTTCCTTAGATAGGAATTCTCCAGAAATTACAGTCTTCTTCAACCAAATGGATTGTTTTGGTTTACATGTATGTCTTCTCAAAATATTCTCAACCCTCAAAATATTTACATATATAAAAATAGTCCATTATAAATGCACTTCCTCCTTTAGATAGAAAAAATTCCTTTGATAAACATGGGGAAATAATGTGCTCTAAAATTTTAAAACCCACTGACATAATTATTTCATTCAATAACCTTCAATGCTTCCAATGTTTGACTTCAACAAATCCTCTAAGAAAATGAGTTCTGATACTCTTTAAATCTTTTATAAAACGTGGATTTAATCATGAAATTTACTTTAGGTATATTGGATCATTGAATGTACAGGAAAACATCTTCAGATTTGGGTTGACTTTAAAAAGTTCATGTGAAGTCAGTCAACATATTTCTATCAGCTTACTTCCAAAAACATCATACCATATCTTTTGATTATTCCATTTACTCATAAACTTCTCAAACTATGAAAGAAATTATAACTTAAAACAATCTATAACTTGACTTATTTTCTTCTAATGGAATTCTTCCATTACACAAAAAAACATTCAAACACTATCTTGAAACTTTTATGGTTCTTTCTCACTAAATTTATGACCATCACATCTTCTGATCACTCTCATATTCTATTATCTGTTTATTCTAGATTACCAAATTTTTTGGATTCCTCATCCTTTGATCCTTAACTAATTTATCACTCAAATAAATCATCCAATCTTTCAACAATTTATCCTTATCATCAACTAAAGTTATTCGTAGTTCTGATGGAATGAAATTACGATGCCTCATCTACTAATTCTCCAGTTTCTGGTGGTTTCATATATTTCAATTCCAATATTATCATATTATAGAGCCTCCAACATCAATATTACTTCTTAAATCTTCCAATCAACTAGAAATTTAATTGGTTCAGTTTTTATCATAGTTGGTCTTCTATAAATGTGATGTTCTTCCATTGATTAGACAATACAACATCATATAACATAATATATAGAGAACCCTTTTTATTTTTCAATAATTTCTCACAGATCTAGAAAATAGTTGGACATGATTATGTGACTATATTTTTATTTCATTGACTAGTTCATGACTGTGTGAGAACCACCTTCCTGGTATTAGGGATGCATTCATATTCTTCCAAGAGAACTTTCAGAAACTTTTACAAATACAATGAGGACTATCCTTATATTTTCCTGTCATATTAGAGTATCATAGAGTATTTAATATCTCATTATATCAATATTTTTTGAAATTTTATTTTATATATAGATCAATCATACCAAATATTGAAAAGATGGAATGTTATTGAGCTATATGCTTCTTTCATTTGATTAATTAAATCATCTCAACTACATATCTTCCGATGAAATAAAAAAATCCTTTAGATTTGATTCTATGGATTTTTTTATCTAATGATAAAAAACATTGTTTTTAAAAAACATACAAATAATTTAAAATAAATAAAACACCTTCAAAATCCTAGGATAACTTTAATATCCCCATATGTATTTTTTTGGAAACACAACTCCACTATTTGCACAACACACTTTCTGTCAAACCACAATATTTCATAGTAAGAAAAGTATTGAAACCACACTACTAGATAATGTTTTATATTTGAGAGAATTACACCTATCAATGGAATTAAATTTTATGTCCATGATATTGATGATATCTTACTCAATAATCTTACTAAAGAATCTTATAGAAGTTTCACTTTGAGATATTCTATCTCCACCTTTTTATTATAAATATACATTCATATTAATAGATTATATAAGATTCATACCTTATCCCCTATTTATGAAATATTTTTATTTATCCTCCCATTTTATAAGGTAACAAAAAAATATAATGGGGGAATACCCTACAATTTTCATTAAGTGACAGGGGAAGGGTGAACATGAATATTCAACCTTAATTTCTCAAAATCCTCCTCAATAGAGATTTGATGAAAACATCAACAATTTTATCTTTTATTAATAGGTACTCCAACCTCATTTCACCATCAACAACTTTATACTTTACAAAATTATATCTAATATTGTTCAAGAATGTTGTAGTGTATTTTCTAAAAGATCAATTTCACTTAGGTTATCAAAAACAATTTTAAAATGATTTTCAACTTGTAACTTTAAATCTTTTAGATAAAATTTAATCCACATTATTTGAGTGCATGATTTTTTGGAAGAAATATATTCTTATTAAACAATACCAAGAGTCATTTAAATTTGTTTCATACCATGTTAGTTTTCATAAATTTTCATTTAAAAGAAAGTTCCCCAAAATTCTTAGTTTTGATCATCAGAATCTCCATACCAATCGATATCCATGAAACCAAGAAAATTAATCTAATTTACTCTTTTTCTACATCAATAATTTTTTTTAATTTCTAATGGAATACCTTAGGATTATCTTGGCACACATAACATGCAGTTCTTTAAAATCACTTTGATATCTCACACATAAATTAGCTGTATATAAATTTTTTGGAATGTATGCTATGTGATAGAGTAAAATTATAATTAACCTACACAATTCCTTCTGATTGACACTTATTATAGTCACATATTTACTCATCCTCACATCAATAGTACTGGGTGTGGAAACAAAATTTGACTCCTCCATGCTAAATTTCAAAAAAAAGTTCCCTATCAAACTTTTACTGTAAAAGGAATATAAAACCGCTATTTTATTAAACTTATATCCCAGGAAATTAATTCATCTATACAGGAAAAAAAAAATTCAAATTTAATATTCATTTGTTATGAAAATTATTAAAAAAACTAATTTTTCCAAAAAAGATCATGTCATTAACATGTATGATGAAAATTAATGTACCTATTCCAACTTCCTTTATATTTAAGTTACTGTATAATTTGCCTCTAAAAAAGTTCAAATTTATTAGAAAGTTATCATGTTTGGAATTCCAAGATCAAGGGTCCTTTTTTACTACATAAAATTCATTTTTTATTTTTTTATAACTTTATTCTATCTTCATGAGTCATGAAACCATCATGTTTTTCAATATTGTCTTCCTTCATAAAATCCCTATTCAAGAATGTGGATTTTATGTCCATCTGATAGAATATGTAACACTAGTGATTAATAACCACCAGAAACATTCTTTTAGTTTTGAGTTTACCAACATGGGAACATTTTTATTCAAAATTAACACCTTCCACCTAAGAGTATCATTCATTAACAAGAATCAATTTATTCCTTAAGGACATATCTTTTTCATTAATATTGTTTTTAAAAAACAATTTTTTGATGATATTATTATCTATTGTTATGAGAAAAAGTTTCTATCTATTAGTATTTACAATTTATTAATTTATCCTTCATTACTTCCATCCATTATTTATTCTTGATTTCTTCCATAACATAATGAGTTTTAATATTAGATATAAGAGACGTTTTATTTTCAATATCATTTTCCTATTTGTCTGTATTGGGGCATCCTATCTTTTGATGATATTTTTAGTGAAAATTTATTTTATACTTTTTATAACATAACCCTTTTGTTTTATTTGGTATTTTCTTTGTCACTCAACTGATTATAACATGCATATTCATGTTTATTTTAAGTAATTATTTTCCCTTCATTAGGTCATCAATAAGTTACTAATGTATCATCCATAAATGTATTACACCCCTTATTTTCCTCTTCGAATGTCTTGGAATTTATTTTAATGAATTTAACATTATAGGTTTCTACATAATTATGAGGTTATTTTTTCCAGGATCTATATATCTTCATGTTGGATGAATATGTAAGGAAGATTCCATCATAATCCTTTCTTTTCAAATTTTCCAAAGGAATAATATTTTATCTTTAATAAGTAGGGAATTACAAAAACATTAAAGTACTTCCTCATTGGATTTATTTTTCACCATATCTCATAAGGAGTATTTTTTTGTTATAGTCACAATTAATAAATTTTGTAAACATGTACCATTATACACAAGGCTTCCCTCCAAAATAATTTTCATAGTTATTTTAATGTATAGTTGTCCATATTTTTACCAAACATCTATTTTTCCTCTCCACCACCTCATTATGATAAAGGGTATAAGGATAACTAAACTGATTCCTGATGCCATGGTTTGATAGATAATATTTAAAAGAGTTATAATTTTAATCTTTTCCATTGTCAATCCTTATATTATGAATGTTTAACCCAAGTTCCTTATCAATATTCCTCATGAATAGTTTATACATATCAATAGTTTTATATTTTTGTTTCATGAAAATTACACTACTAATTCTAGTGAATTCATTAATAAAATTAATAAATTATAAATCACTATTTGTGGATTTATATTTCACTGGCTTATAGACATTAGAATTCATGATTTTAAGTGATCATGTGGATAAAACACCAACTTTCTTATGACCTTGTTATATAAATTTCCCTTTCTGAAGAGTTTCACTTTTTTCTTTTTTATTTAAATTGAGGTATACCATCACAAAATCTTCTATTAAAATATTTCTTAAAATATGTTTTCCAATATGGCTAGATCTTCTATGTCATAATGCATTTTCATCATCATATCTTATGCAAGATAAATCACTTAGTTTTCCAATTTGAATGAAGTTACTTATAGTTTGTACCCCTTATATGATTATCTTCTCATTATTCAACTATCAGATATAACAACCATAATTTCAGAAAATAAATTTGTTTCCATCATCACATAGTTTGATGATACTAAGTATGTTGGTATTAGTTCAATAAAAAAATATAAATTCATCCAATTTTAACTTCTGATCATCAATAACAGCCGCCCCAACTCCTTTGATTTTTAGGGAACTATCATTCCCAAAGGTTATAGCTCAACCACATTGATTTTCAAAATTATCAAAACCTTCACATAGCCTATCATTTTTGAAGATAATCTCCTATCATTAATTCAATATTTTCTTTTCCGGATGGATTTTACAGAAAATTCTTATATTTATGATTTTCTGTTAACATTTTATTTTATTTATTACTTTTCTCTTATAGTAAGTGGAGGTTATATAGGAGGTGTTATCAGGAATTATTCTACCCAATGATAAGTTTGGTAATATATTCAACTTGTTTCTTCTAACATTTCAACTAATTTTTCCTTGAAGAGTTTTTTATTTCAGGTTCTATATTCTGAGAGATATTATCTCCCATCATCCAATTATTTAATTTGTTTTTCAAAATTTTACCCTTATCCCATGCCTTATATTTAAAAGTAAAATGTTGTTTTTTTGTAGTTATAAGAAGTTTCATTATATATTTTTCAACACTATCAATAACCTTCAATCATCTACCATGATTGATTTATGACCTGATTATAGAATTATTAAGGTGGTATTTTGAAATATATAATTTCCTATTACTTCTATCACCAGTGAGATTTCTTATATAGGTTGTGACTTATATCCCTTGGTTTAAAAGTCACCCCTAAATTTCTAGTTAAGACACACTTTCTAATTTTTGTTTTAGAAATTTGCATAGTTTGTGAAAACAAACTTATTGATTTTTTAGAAGGATAATATTTCAAAGGTCCTGTCATGTTATCCATGTAAGATGAATCTTACTTAACTTATATTCCCTTATAAAATATTTGTTCAACATTTTCAAAGTCTTTTAATCTTCCAAAAACCATGAAACTGTATTGATCAACTATTATTCCCTAACAAAATGATTTTATTTGAAATCATTCTCCTTATTTTATTTCTGTAAGACCTTTAACATGAGGATTTGATTTACCCATAATGAGAATATTTATTTCTAATAAACTCTTATTTATATTCACATTTATTTTTTTCTTCTTTTTTCATAAAAAATAATATTTCTTGAGATTATTTTTTTCATATGAAATCCCTCAGGTTTTATAATAAGTAATCCAGGAAGGTTTGTTTTCCTTCTACTTATTCTTCATTATCACTTGATGTTTCCTAATACTTAACATGATCCATGAAGTTTACATGTTTTTGGTACTTATTCATAATACGATACACCTTCACATGAATTATCTTCTTATTCATTACTCAACAAACCCTTACACTTCTTCTAGGTGAAACTATTTTGACCATCTACATATTTTTTCTTCTTTAGAACTTTTGATCTACTTCTTCTTATTTTATTATATTTAGACTCATATTCATCATTAGTACAATTATCATTAGGCAAATTAATAACAAAGTTTCCTATTATACCATATTCTAAAAAATTCAATGAATTTTTTTCCATGAAATTACATTTTCCTATTATGAGTTTCCTTATGATGAGAAAAATTATTTGTTTATATTTAACACCTCTTCCACCACCATATTCTGATTCATTAGAAGAAAAATCTATATATTCTTTAATTTTATGTTTTCTCATAAATTCAGTGGATATGTCTTCCTTTACAATTTTTTTTAAATGATAGATTTTTTCACAATTCAAATCAAATGGTGATGTTTTTTCTCATTTAGAGGTAAATAATATCTATCCTCTAATATTGAAATTTTCGCATTGAATCTATTAGGAAAATTACTCATCAACTTCTGCATAATAGTTGAATCCATAATGGTTCCACCAAAACATTTTATATTGATGATAAAATCATTTATCCTTTTAAAATGTTTGTTTATAATTTTTTATTTAACCGTATTCAAGTCTTCAAACATACTCTATTATATTTTGGGTTTTAATTATTTTTCTTCTACTTTTTTTCATAGATCCTCCCAATATTATCTCATGTTTCCTTAATATTTTGTATACCTATTTAAATTGTATATATCTTTTCATATAGATATTTGAGAATATAATTTTATGGCTTTTCATTAACCTTTATATTCATTTTCCAATGAAATCAAGAGGATTATTCTCTTCTCAAGGTGTAAAACCCAATGGTATCCCCATATAACACCTTAATTCCATGTTAAAGGAGATAAGGTAGCATCCTATTTTTCTATATATAAAAATTATTTCCATAAAAATCATAAAATCAAATACTATTTAAAAAATTAGAATTCTCTATCCTCAAAAATAAAATTTAATAAAGGTATCCTACTCTGATACCAATTGATATTCCTAGAATGCATATGTCATTGTTAGGGGGTGGGGATTGAATAAATGGTACCCTTACAATTTATTATATTTAAAAAAAACTTTTTAACATGTTATAGTTAAAAACTTTTCAAAAAAAAAAATCATCCTCAACCATATGAATGAAATATAAAAATAGGAAATGTCATTCATGTTTTACGAGGCCTGGCCTCAATAAGGGAAACCTACTCATTGCAATGTTAAATTTTTATTTTGATAAATAAATTCTACACTAAAAAAATATTATTCATTATATTTTTCAAGGGATCATTATCATATTATATCCATAATTAATCCCATAATAATTTCTTTCTAACGAGATTATATTGGATCCCACTAGTTAAAATGAATCTTTTACCAACTAAAAAAATATCATCATATCTTCCGATTTCACGAGTAATGAATATCAAACTAATTTTGAGCCTTATAATGTCCATGTTTAGATCTTTCCATTAAATTAATCCCCATACTTTAGTTCTCCAATACTTTAGTCCCCAAAACTTGTGATTTTAGTACCTCAATGCATAGACATACATAATTTTAGTTTTTTATTTTTCGGTTCATGATTTCTTTGAAATTATTATATTCTTCTACCTTGTGGATTCTTTTGGATTGTAGGCCAGTCTT
This sequence comes from Viscum album, assembly GCA_963277665.1. Classification (NCBI taxonomy): domain Eukaryota; kingdom Viridiplantae; phylum Streptophyta; class Magnoliopsida; order Santalales; family Viscaceae; genus Viscum; species Viscum album. Next base: position 1,754,792,015 of record OY728120.1, on the reverse strand, counting down.
CTCACAAATAGCTAAAACATCAGAAAATTCAATTTTAGTGACAATAATCCATTTTGAATTAACTTAATCCATTATATAATGAACAAAACTTTTATAAATGTTGGGAAAATGTGGGATCTAATTTGATATACCCACTCACATAAAATCCTTCAACAAACAGCTTTCAATGCATCAAAATATATTGATGTTTGAATTCATTAAATCCTATGAAAAATGAATCATCAATAGAATTCATCTCTTTGTATAAACATGGATTAAATCAATAACTTTATTTCATGAATATTAGAACTTTTATTATCTATGTCAACATTATCATAATGGGTTTGACTGCATATTGTCCATATGAATTCAATCAACATTTTCTAATCAAGTTACTTCCATAGTTATTAGTATTCATTTCTTGATATTTAATTTGACTTAAACAATTATGAAACTATTAAAACCTATATAAATTTGAAATAAATATGAATTAAATTTTGTGATTCTGATGGAATTTAACCATTACTCCTTTAAACATTCAAACTCTGAATTATAGGTTCACTTATTCTTTCTCACTAAATTTTTGATCATTATATAATTTAATTGATCTTATCCTCTAGTATCAAAGGATTTAAATTTTCTATACATTTGGGATTCGTCATCATTTTCTCCTTAACTTATTCTACACTTATATATTTCATTCAATATTTTTATACATTATCCTTATCATTATCTAAATTCATTAGCATGTATGAAACTATGAACTTCTGGTGAAACATATTTCACAACTCTTGTTTTCAGTGATTTCATAGATTTCTCTTCCTTTATTATAATATTCTAGAGCCTTTAAATTCATACTTCCATATACTATATTATGATTTACTGAAATTTGACCATTTAATTTGGGATCAGAGTTTTCCTTGTGATAATGTGACATTCTTCCATTGATCGAACAATACAACATCATCTAACATAATTTCTGGATCTCCCTATATATGTTTCACCAATTCCTCCTAGATATGGGAAAAAATTGTAGTTGAGTGTAGGATGATATCTCTCTTCCGTCACCTAGTTCACGCCTTTATCGAAATAAATTTCCCTATATCAGAGATAAAATCACATTCACCAGGGATAACATTTAAGGAATTTTTAAATTCCAATGTGGCTTATCATTATATTTTTTGATCATCTAAAAGTCTACAAAAGTAGTCATTGTCTCATGATATCGACTTTTGGAACATGTATCCTCTATATATATAGAGAAATCATACCTTTTGATGATAAATTAAATGTTAGCATACTATATTATTTTTCATTCAATCAATCAGATAATCTCAACTTCATATATTTTGGTGAATTTAAAAAATCCTCTATATTCATGTCTCCAGAAAAAACCATTTTATCCAATGCTCAAAAACATTATTTAAAAAAACTCAACAAAATTTTAAAATAAATATAACAACTTTATAAGACCAATGTAACTTCAATTATTCATTGTATTTGAGATTTTTAGGTGGATCGTGTAGTCACCTTAAGAGGTGGAGGTGGATGGGAGGGGGGTGAATCAGGTGTGACCAACATTTATCAATTATATTCAATATAATTTATTTAATTACTTAAGTTGATCAAACCTAAACTATCAGTTAATATGCATAGATCTATAGAAATGTTTTCTCACCACTTTAACTTTTTTCTATATAGTTTATTTAATGAAAATATCACACATGTATTTTTAAAATGTTCAACCTTGATGTGAGAACCTATATACTTTCCATAGAGACTCTCATCAGTAATTTTATTCTTTAACTAATAATATTTTAATCAATTAAATTTTAAGGGTATTTATAATATATACCACCCTTCTGATATCTCTTGAAAATCCACAACTATATCTAGATAGTATATTATACTGAATATTTTAGTTGCAAACTTTTCTTATGCATATGGGCCAGTATAAGATAAAACCTGTAAGCAGATCAAAAAATAATTTAGGTAATTCTCTATCAAATAACTTTATCTGGTGTGAATTTATCCACAGAACCTCTGACTTTATTTAGTATGATTAAATCTAATATAACTAAATCTCTATCTAGTGTAATTTTAAACTCCATGCATCATTACTCTACACATCAACCATCATTTGGTATTCCCTTATTTTGTGTGACTCAAATAAATTCCCCTATTTCTAGTACATTTTTCTAATAAAACTTTTTCTGTTGTACCTAATACCAATAATCCTATGTCTGATGACTTTGATCAAAACTGCTGGTTGGTATACCTCAGATTAGTGCCTCTTCCAGGTGCCTCATCTTCAACCAAGTATTTACTTGGTTGGAAACTCATTCTTTTATGAAATCTTCAGAATTTCAATTCACTAATGCATGTGAATAGTGATAGTATGTTTAGTATATAATTTACTTTATATAAGAATTCCTCAAGGGAAAAGGGTAGGAACTTGAATATGTTTTATCTCTGAATTCAACAACAATTTCATACTTCTTTCTCATTTCAACTTCACTAGACACATCTCAACTATCCTTGATTATTCTCAAGGTTTAATGAAAACCCCATGATTTAAAAAACTATTTGAACTTACATAACTATAGTATTATAGAACTTCTTTAAACATCCTTATCTCAGATAGATAAAAAACACTAAAATATCACCTCAATATTGTTATTATTAATGAATTTACATATTTTTGTAATGAGCCTCAGTAATATATATGGAATATGTTTATCTCATAACTTTAATAAGAACTCTGCCATTCTATGACTGTTCCTCTATCTGGGTTATTTTATGTTTCTCTGTCTGTAACTCACCTATTCACAAACATCTTCATATGATTGACTTAGTAATATGAACTCCAAATTTAGTCAATTGGTTATCTCCATATAAATATTCAGAACGATTCACACATATTTTTTTATCCTGCTTGTCTATATAATGAGTTGGAATCTCTCCTTTCTATCACATTTCCTTCACACAAACTTCATAAAATTCGTGGTTTATAAAAGGAATAATTTTTCATCTGATAAAAACATGGTCCTTTGTTCAATTCCTATTCATATAATGGTGCTTCAACCAATAATTCTAAGTTACAAAACTCATCTTTGAATCTTATTTGATAAAACACCTTCTTTGACTAGTAAAAATTTTACTCCCCTGATAAATAAGAATTTATTAAATTTTCATATGATAGAACTCAATGTTCTTCTCAATCTTTATACATATTTATCTTCCAAGAGAAACTTCATATTTATTTAGTTGATGATGTCAAAATTACTCATTAGATGTAACTTTATGAAGGAATTTCTAGTAGATAATCAATTAACACCAGATCTTTATTTATTTTATGTACTTAATCTAGTAAAACATTGGAACTTATTTTAATTTTGTATTTATAAAGATATATACAAACATGACTTAAAATGGAGGGGATTATTATATTTCAAACAAAACCTAGCCTGATGGTTCTTCATCTGATGAAATTTAACCTGTTTTTTTATTCAAAAACATCCTCCTTGAATTTATAACATTAATGTTCATACAGATTTTAACATAATATTTGTAATTTGAAATTAAAACAAAATATCTGTTCTATATACTCGATCTATTGTCTGAAAATCACTACTTTACAATCAATGAAAGAAAATTTACAATATATTGTGTTGTATTTTTTTAGTTTTGATTCAAACATCATAGCTCAAACTTTGGATTCTTCACTTCATAAAAAATAAAAAATCTCCACATTCTATATTTCTATCTTAATAAAATATGTTTATAGTAAACTAATTCATGTTCTATCTCATAAAATTGTGAAAATATTACCTTATAAATCTTATTCATATCAATTAGATTAAATTTTTATTGTAATCTACATCTGGTAGCCTAGATTCCAAACCACCAGTTCAACAACTATGATCCCCCTATAAACTCATGTTTGAATCATAAAAACCTTTATGACGTTAATCACATGATGATCAGTATAGAATCATCTGAATTTTTAAATACTATTTCCTAAAATCCATAAGGAATGTTTTCTAACCTTTATAATTTAAGTTTTTTTAACATTCTCCAGTAACCCAAACTTCACTATTATACTTCCCATGGTTTTCCATTTGGGTTAAATTCCTTTAGAAAACATATTCAATCTTCTTATCTATTGGTACTTACTTGTTCAACTTCAAATTAAATGTATAATTCTTCTCTATCTTTTATATTACACCAATACTCTTTAGAATACCTATTCTACAAACATTCCTTAAGAACCTTTACCCATGGAAAATTTACCATAAACTTCGTCATTGATTTATAATAAACTATTGACAACATATAAAATATATCAACATCATCATCTAATAGGAAATTCAATATATACTTTTGGATTTATTGTTAATAAAAAATGTACATAAAAGTTAATGATATTCTTCTCCCCCATTTTGGAAATGAATTCAAAGTCTCTTTATTTTCAAATAACTTTAACAGAGGGAAAATTTTCTCCCCCCTTAATGATTTGAATTTTAATCACACTTTTGTGACATCGTTGGGGGGAGAGACGACGTTTTTTCACACATTTTATTTTTCCCGACCAATTATAAACTATAAAATCCTTGGGATAATTAAAACACCACTTTTCTTAAATAAAATAAGATTAAATTCAACCAAATCTAATTCTATATGATCCATTCTCAGTGTAGAAAACATAGGTGATTAACAAATGCATTAAATTTGTCCATGAGGTTTTTCCAAGTGACACAAAATTTAAAAAAAAAACTCATGGTAACCTTAATTTATTTTTCCTTCAACCAACTTTCCTGCATCCATCTTAACAAATATATAAAATGTGTTCAATAAAGATCATGAATAGGTCTTCTACCCATTTTCATTATAATTCATACATTTTCATCAACAAAACATTTTCCCTTTAACATTTGTACCTTATTTTTTGTTTTAAATGTGGGTGTATAGAAAATATACCTTGAGTATGATTAGAAGTTTCAATATTCTAGTTTTTTCATATCCAGTGTTGGGACACCCTTGATGAATGGAATGACTTTCTATAACTCCTTATAATGATTTCGAAAACCATACTTCATCTTTATTCTTTAGTAATCACATTGAACATCATCACCTTAAATCCCTTTTAAAATTGAAAGGCCATTCAAAGAAACTAGGGAATAAGGTGTATCATTCATAGATTTATCAAATAGAGTGATAGGTCTAAGAAATTTTTACTAACATAATAACCTACTTTTCTATAACATCAATTTTATTCATGTTTTCCCCCTTACCTTTCGAATCCATAAACATCTTTGGTGGTATGAGTTTCTTCTACTAATTTTTCCTTTCAAAATTGTGTGGTGGAGTATTTTTAGAAATAATTATCAAGGTATAATCATTTTTATTATTTTCATTTGATTCTAACTTCCTTTATTCTACAAAATTTTTTATCCATAAAACTAGAAAAACATATGAATATTCTTAACATTATTCTTCTTCTTAATGTTCCTTACAACACCACTTTTTTCCTTCCAAATATTTTATCTTCTTATTTAGAAAATATTCCTATCCTAGTAACATTGTAAACTAATTTTTAGTATTATGGACTTCAAACTTTAATTTTCCAAAAAAAATATTATTTTCCATTACTGTACTATTTTCATAGAACTTATATTGTTCTACTTACTCATAGAATATTTCATGAACTATTTAAATCCTCTAATGTATTTCTTAGATTGATTGAATTTTCCTTTAGATATTCCTTCCATCATCTTTAATATTCATTGAATGTTTACAATTTTCTATAATGTGTCATTTTCTTTCACAAAAGTAACATATTTTATTGGGTATGATATATTTTGAAACTTTATTCATGGGTGTAAGGTTATTATTTTCTTCCTCTAGATTTCATCCCAAGGTAGACCTATAGTCTATCTTTCTGACACTTTATTTCATCTTTTATGGACTATTTCCATTAGTAGTACCTATATTGTGATTTGTAGACATAAAACTATATTTTATTCATCATTAAAATTTAATATGAAAATCTCACAAAAAAAATCAAGATATCCAAATGTGTTGGATGTTAGTAGATATTTCTTATTTTTTAAAGGTTAGGTAAATGTAGATGAGTTTACTTTACCATTCAATTTACTCCCCCATAATGTTGACCTTATTTATTATTCATACCTTGTAATATTTTACTAATAATATATATCCATGTATATGAACTTTAGACAGAAGTAGAGATAACCAATAAGCTTAGGATTCTTTCATTGTGGTGCATTTTAATTGCTGGAAGCATCTTTCGAAGCTTCTTACTTTTAGACATTAATTTTTCTTCTCAAGACTTCTCTGGGGGAAATCTTTCCCTTTTTATTTCATAAATCCACCTTCTTAAAAGTGGTATTTTTATCAACTTTATTCACCCATTTTCTTCCAAATTATAACTCTAAATAATATTATAATACTTAGTGCTAAGTGATTCATCAGAGTGTTGTGTTACCTTTTTATTCTTCTTATCATAGGTATGTTATTATGATGATTTCCAATTTTTCCACCCATTTTATTGAGTCTTTCCTAACATAATAATTTCCTTATAAACTTTGGAAAATATTTTTATCTCAGAAATATGTAAAAATTCATCTTGAGTAGCTTCCAGGATTCTTAGTCTCACTGCCTGGCGAAGAAGCGTTATTTAAAGAATTATTTTTTATTTTCAAGAATTATCACTTTATCATCACATACTACTTCCAAATATAGTATTTTTTTCAAGAAAATTATGCACCTATTTAAGGGAAATATAATTTTACTTTAATTGATTTAACTTGATCCCTAGTTGAGTATTATTAACCTCAATATTTTCTTTGTGAGTGTCTTATAGTGCATGGATATATTCTTTGAAATTTTTTGTAAACATAATTTATTCACAAAAGCTCATCGACAAAGATTATTCTATGATAATGAACCTTTATTAATAGAAATCCACTAAGTTTTTTAAAGATCATTGGGTGTGCTGAATGTGTTACATATATTTTTCATATGGAATATATCATTATGAATTGTACTCTCATTCTCCAGTAATATTTCCTTATCCTCTACTCTTACATCATTATCTTCTAATTGAGAGTTCTTTTCTATGACATAAGTTTCATGGAATATTTCATTAAGAATGTCCTTAAAACCACATTCTAACAAAAAAATTTAAATTACCTCAATAAGTTTTATTTTTTTGAAAGCATAACATAGTTTATTCATTTCCTTCAATGAGTTTAGTAATAGATTTAACTTCTTAGATATTCTTTCCAAATTAATTATTTGTGTTATCATGTTTCCATTTAAGATGTAACATTTCCTCCAGTTTTCCCTTGATATAAGGAAGTATATATATAATAACATAAATAAGAAAAAAAGTTTCGGAAAGATTTGATTTCAGAATATAAATCCTATACAATCACTACTAAATCAATGTTTGAGAAATATTATTTATAAGGAGAAATTTTCATATATTCATAAATATTCTGACCAAAAACATTAACTTCTGGTGATTTTGGATCCACCTTCTGTAGGGTTTGAGGGGGAATTTTATGTTACTTATGAGTTTCTTTATATTTTTTACTTTCAATTTTTTTGAAACATTTATATTTCTACAACCCAGAATAACTTATCTATTCTTTAGTTTAGGACAAAATTTCTTATCTTCTATAGAAAAACCTTATTCAACTTTTCTAAATCTACACTTCATATAAAACAACTAAAAAAATATGGGAAAAAATATTTTAGATGAAAAAATAGGGAACTTAGGTCTGATACGAATTGAGATTCCCTATTGGATTTTATAGTCACCCTGAGGGGGGGGGGGGGTGGTGAATAAAGAGTAAGTAGATTTTATTTATTATATTAAAATTAAATTCTATATTTCCTTAAGTTGATAGAACCTATACCATCAGTTAAGATTTATGGATCTTCAGAAATGTATTCTCACAAATTTACCCTTATTCTGAGAAGATGATATAAGGAAAACACCACATAAGTATTTTTTGATGGTTCAACCTTAATATGAGCACCAAGATCCTTTCCATGGTGACCCCAATTAGTACATGGATTCTTCCACTAATTTTTTTTTCCTAAATTACATGTGAGGTGTATTTATACTACATCCCATAATTGATATGTCTTGTAAAAATAAACACATATATCCTAATAGGATATGATACTAGATCTAGTCAATTACCAAATTTTCATATGAATTCGATCCAATACATGATAAAAATTGCAAGTAGCTCAAAAATATCATATAGAAATTCTCCATTCGGTAACTCCATCGGTGCACCTATGAATTCATCTGGTATGAATTTATCTGTTGAACCTCACACTTCATTTTGTATGCCTCTATCCAATACACTTATAAATTCTATGACTCAATACTTTTCACCTCAATATCTGGATGATATTCTTCTATTCGGTGAACATTTAAAATATTCCTCTATAACTATTACAATTGTCTGATACTTCATTGTTCATTTTACCTTCGAATAGAAAACCTATGTTTGATGCCTATGATCAAAACCATTGGCTAGTACGACTTTGATCAGTACCTCTATCTAGTACCTATTCTTTAAAAAATTATTTCCTTGGGTGTAAACTCACACTACTGTAAAATATTTAGTTCTTTACTTAACTTGTGTATATGAAGAGTGTTAGTATATTCATTATGTACTCCCATTTACATAAAGACACATCAAGGGAACGTGTGGGAACTCAAATATGATTTCCTGATCAATTGAAATTATAATTTCAACAATCCCTTTCATTTCAAAATCACTGGACGCATCTTAACTCTTTTAGAATATTATTGATGATTTTGGGAAAATGCAATATTTTTCACCTTCATTGAATTTACTTTTCCTTATAATTAAATATCCTTTTAAAATAGACATATACTAGTTAGACAACAAACTTTGAATGATTATCTCAACATCATCATTATTAATGAATTATAAAAAGTTTCTTGAAGATCCTCCATACTCCATCCAATATATTACTGTCTGATGTCTTCATTAAGAAATCCTCTTGGAGAATATTACTATGTCTAGTGAATTTGGTTTTTATCCATATAATAATCCACCTCTCCAAAAAATTATTTTACTATTTGACTCAGTATGATAGAGTTGAAACTTATTTAATTGGTAAGATTTATATTCTTCCTCTAATTGATAGACTCATATTTGTTCATCTAACTTTTCTATATTATGAGTTAGAATCTCTCCATTCAGTTGCCTTGCCTTAGTAAAAAATTCATATAGTTATTAGTTTGAAAAACTTAGAATCATTGGTCTCATAAAATCAAGATCTTTTATTTGATTCTAATACATCATACAGTTCTTCAACTAATCATCCCAACTTGAAAAACTCATCCTAGGGTCTCCTTTGATAAACCACCTTATTGGACCAATGAACATTCTACACCCTTGATCGGTAAGAATTTATTAATTTTCCATTCGATAAAACTAAAGGCTCATCTTAGTATTCATACAACTTTCTATTCTAGGATAACCTTTATATTTCTTTTGATGATGAGAAAAAAATACTCATCAAATATAACTCTATTATATTATGTCTAATGGAAAATCAGTGGACACCAACTCTTTCACTATTCAATGTACTTAATTCTTTGAAAATTTGATCCCGTACATCAGTTGATCTTTGTAATGATATGTATTAACATTTCTTTAACTGGAGGGACATATTATTTTTCAAAAAAAACCAAATAAAATGGTTATTCATCTAATGGAATTGATTCTAAGACCTTCATTCAGTATCAACCTCCTTGACATTATAACATGGAACTTTATAAAACATATAACAAAATCATTTCCACTTGATATTCACACAAACTCTCTTTTTGGTATAATCTACCTACGAGCCTTCAATAATTTTAGTCTGATCACTGATATTAACTACACTATATCTGGCCTTGTATTTTGTAAATACATGACTCTAACATTGTAGCTCAAACTTTGGATTCTTCATTGTGTACATACTCACAAAACTCTACATTTTTCAATGTCATATTATAAAAACTCTTCATCCAATGACATCATTTATATTCTATCTATTATAAATGTACATTTTCATCCAAGAACATCTACCAAATCTCCATACTATCACATATTTTTAGTGATTTTTTTCTAGTAGCCTTGATTCATTACCCTCAGTTAAGTAACATCAATATCCCCTTGTGGACTCAAGCTTAAATATGTAATATTGTCATGATGATAAGAACCTTATGATCCACATAACATTATCTATATTTTTAAGGAATAATAATTAAATACCACGAGGAATGTTTCTTAACCATCACAAGGAATGTTTCATAACCTTCTCTAGAAACCTAAACTTCACTGTATGGTTTCTCGTAAGGATAGTTTCCTTAAATAGGATCCTACAATATAATGATATGTTGATGATTAATTATTCATCTTTATATGTCATGGATAATAATTTTGCATCTTGAAACATTCTACAATATTCATTGCAATCACTATACTATAAAATTTCATTTTGAGACTTTACCTAAGTAACCATTACAATCAAATTATTCAATGACTTTACAAAAAAAAAAATAGCAACATATAAAATATATGAATATCATAATCATATAGGAAATATGGTATTAGGGGGTGGAATAATCCCCACATTATACTTATCATACCCTCAGTAATTTTTGAAGGACCCCGGAACACCCTGAGAGGGGGGAGGTGAATCAGGGGGACAACTTTTTCTTTTAATGTGCGGGATCTTGTTCCCACGTTGGTAGGAACTTGTTGAACCAGTATGATGAATATGATCAGAAAGAAAAAATTCACATGCATAGAGAAGACACATCACTTTTTACTTGGTTCACCGCTAAGGGCTATGTCCAAGGAGCATACGCCGACAAGTTGTCGGTCGTACCAAATTCCACTAATATTCACTAGATGTGGATTATAGAGGTTCGGGCACAGTCAATCTATCCCAGACTCACTGCCTTTGAAAAGGTTCAAGGATACCTCACTGCTTCCCTCGGGTCACTCCCGTTGACTCCCCCTGGCTCACTACCATTGGTGAAGCCACACTTAGTTTATAGACATGAAGGTCTCTTCATCATTGCATAAGAATGCATCCTTCATTGTATGTAGATGCTCTATTTAAGTCCAATGTTCATCAACTGATGAATACACCTTTGTCTCTTAAACATCGAGCAAACTACCTTTGGAATGTACCTTCGCAAAGCACCCAACTTCACGAGGCTCCCAATTTTGTGAAGCTCAAACAAGCCTGCGCGAAGCTCCTTCCTTTTCGCGAAGCTCACAATTTCATGGAGCTCAGACCATCGCAAAGATCAATCCTTCGCAATTCTTAGGTCGTCGTGGAGCTCAAGTCGTCGCAAAGTGACTTCCCTCACAAATCTCACTGAGCCAACACGGGGCACACGACTTTCGCGGAGAAAGAAAAGCCGCCGTGAAGCTCCTCTTTCACGAAGCACACTGCCTTCACGAACTTCCTTCACAAAACGAGAGAAAATAATTTTCTCTGAAAAATCTCTCTACTTCTCTCGAGGGGGTCGACCTAAATTTATAGGCAATTCCACCGACCCTCGACCCATCCGTGCGAAGTCAGTGCCACGTTATCGCTAATCGCAAATCTCCGAAGTTTCCGCCGGAATTCTGTTCAAATCGAGAAGCACCTCGACAATTTTCGTATTGCGTAGCTCGTCGTAATCGCGGAGCATTACCATCAACATTATTTCGCGCCTTCTCCATGAAGATCCCTCGCAAAGCCCATCACCGCCGCGATGCACTTCAACTCTGCCGTTCACGAAGCTTTGACGTAATCGCGAAGCATCACCACCTCCATTTTTCTGGTCTTCGCGAAATCCAATCCATGCATCCTCTCTTGGTGAAATTCATGCCTTTTCTATATAAAAAAAATATCTTCATGAATATCCACTTTTCATGATGCTCACCAAACTCCAAATTTTGGACCCCAAAAATTTGGCAAACACTGGGAAACGACACCACCTTGTACTGCTCTTTTGTACCACCTGAACTGAATGATCTTTTTAGTGGTACACATTCTGAAATTCCCCTGAGGATTGACAACAAACAAAAACCATACTCCAAATCATGCATAGAAGACCATGGCTCCAACAATTTTTCCAACCCATAGTGTTTGGTAACATGATTTGGTCCTTATGCTGGGTAGAACTGAGTGACATGGCTGGTTGAACCATGCCATTTCATTATATAAAATCAAATTTATCTAAACAAATCAACCCATATACTCATACTCCACACTTGTTGATTGTTTCTCATACTAAAACAGTTAAATTAACCAAAAATATTTTACCCCTTTAACTAGTTTACCCAAATGAGCAATTAAAACCAAACCATTTTTACTTATAGAAAACCATTTATTTAAAAACCCATTTGAGACCACGTTTTAAATCTAACTAATTTATGATCTCCAAATATCTATTTTCAAAAAACAACATTTAAACCAAAATCCCTTAGTTTTTCCCAAAACCTTATCCTAAATCAATTAACATTGTCTAACACCAAAACAAATCCTTTATCAAATACAAGTATAAACCATTATCATATCAATTAAAAAATTATTTGATAAATTCATAATGTAGGGAAATAACCTAAAAATAGACCAATAAAAACATGAATCATAATATCATAAGGATTTAATAAGATATACCTACCTTAGATAATGATCAAATGGTGATTCTAAATCCCTATATTTGATGTCATTAATCATGATAAAATCCTCCAAACTATACAAACAATAAAACATGATCATGATTATTCTATTAATGATTTAAAACTACCATTTAAATACATAGATCTAATCCAATGAAATATATAAATCTAGGAAAAATAAAATAAAAGTGGGGGCATAATACATATTGAATAATTCACATTATCATTGAGTTTAAACCTCATTTATGGTGTTTATTTAATTTTTTCTTTGAGAGTGGATTTTTTGGATGTTGGAGAATCCCTAATTTTACTCCCAAGGAACCCTAGAGTCATCCCAATCCAAATTTAGGATTATGATTAGGCATATGGGAGGTTAATATTGTTTTTAAAAGATAAATAATGAGATACAATCTCAATTTCATGGTCTGTAGGGCCTATGCACCAATGATGTGAGCTTCTTTTCCCACAAAAATAGTGTTTTATGGTCACCCATGCATGGTCACCAAAAATCATTGCATAAACCATGAATTCACCTCTACTTCCCCTAGACACCTGCAAATTCATTCTATAAAATCCTCAAGACTGTAAACCTTGATCGGTGACAAGGCACTACACCCCCAAAAACACAAAAACGATGAAAAAAACACTGAAAAACATTAGAGAAACACACCCATTATACACAATATATTGAAATTATTCCCACATTAGGACTTTTCATCCATGTAACTACACCAGACATTAATATCTTAAAAAAATACAACCATTTCTACTATATCTAGTCTTCTATCTCCCATGTCTCCCCTTTAATTAGTCTATATTTCCACGACACTCACATGAGAAAAATAATCTATCCTGTCCTGAAATTTTCATTTGGTTCATATTTCCTCACTATCATTTCCACAAAGGCTAGATCTACATCTAAATCTACTTCATCACTATAAAACAATGTGAGATGAGTCTTGTTGGTACATCGTTAGCTGGGGGAGATAAAAATCATTATGGAACATGAAACGATTCAATGAAAACTCTAAGTGATTAACTAAATCTTTAATTTTCTTAATAAACTCAAACAGACTAACATATCTGGGGGTAACTTCCCCCATTTCCAAGACTTCTATTCCCTAGCCACAATGATAATCACAATAATACTAGGTCCCCAATTTAAAAATCCAATGGATATTGATGGAAACCAACATTAGACTCCTACTAGATCTAAACTTTTACTAAAAAGTTCCATATTATTTGAACCAGATCCATTATCTTACATACCAAACTAGGTCCTAGAAGAGATCTCTCTCTTGATTCTTTTAAACATACTGGTGAATAAAAGATTATTTTTCATAAAAATGTAAACGTTAAATTTGGAATTTATGCTTGATAACTATTTTTGTAGATAAACTTTATAAAGTCCACATGATCCTCCAAAGATATCCAAAATTTCATTATATAAGCATTAAAAATGTCTTCCAATGTCTGTATGAGTGTGACAGATTTTTCAGTGGATCTACTATCACCCATATCATATCTTGCTTTTATGGTGATTTAGGGAAAATATCCACAAAATACATCATGATATAATCCCACTTCTATGATAACAATGATAAATGTTAAAAAAAATATACAGAACACTAATGCTATGACTTTAACCATTATTTGGTCGAGCACCAAGATACATAATTTGCCATGCCCCTAATCAAACAGAATCACTAGAAATGTTGTACAATTCGATGAAACATCTTCTCCACTCCAGGATGAACTGAACACCTAGAGTTATGGATCAAACCCATAAAATATATCCTTTTACATAAATTAACCAATACTCTATCCAAAAAATAAATCATCACTTTTTTAATTATCTACCACCTTTCTATAAAATCCCCACCATATAATACATCACATGTATTATTATATTTGACAATATTAATTTTTCCCTCATTTGATTTCTCTAAAATCATATATGTAATTACACTATGATATGTCATCATGCCACCTCCCTCTTCTAGATATTAGAGATGAGATCTTTTTATCAATCCCATTAGTTTACATTTCTCCTTTGACCCCTTCAGCACTTGAGATTTGTAGATCATGTATTATTCCACAACATTACCTTTACTCGGCTTGTGGGAGAACCTGAATTGGAATTTCTAAAGACACTCCACCCATCCACACTACCTCAGGTTCAAAAAATACAGAGAGAATATGTACCTTAGAATCTTGTGATCAGAATAAACCATGATCCATTCATTGAATAATTAACATGTACAAATATTTAATTTATAAATAATTTCATATAACTCAAAATCATGTATGGGATAATTATTCTTATTTAATAAATACTACCTTTATTTTTACATAACAAATTTAGCCCCTTCCATAGGAACACACTCCATTTTGTCTCCATATGAATCACAATACCCATGAGAAAATTATACAAAGTTAGGAAAAATAAACATTGGAATATATGTAAGCCTTTTATTTAGCTCATTGAAATATCCTTGACACTTCAATTTCAAATTAAAACTTTAATTTATTCTGATTCAACTTCATTACCAAGTCACTATATTTAAAAGTATTAAATAAATAATTGATAGTTTCCCAAGAATCCAAGGAAGAAATAAATCAAGAAGAAATTCTTGGGAAACCCCAAAGACATTACCACATCGATTTTCACTTGATAGCCTGATATACCATCCTCAATGATCACATACCTTGATAACTTCACTTACCACATCCAAAACTAACAATTGGAAAGATTAATGAAAAACTTGTTGTTTTTACTTATCCTAACCACAAACATATAATGATTCACAGATCCTAATTAGATCCTGAATAAAACAAAATACCTTTCACACACTAAAATGAATGAGTCAATATATTTATATAAGACACAATTCATTAAGAACATAAAAATAATAGGAGAATTATTAACCGAAAATGAAAATACCAGTAACCTATAATCCCCATACCCGATCCTAAATGTTTTCATAAAAATATAGGTGGATGGTTTTATTTTTCACCATTACCTGATTGAACTTCAAGTTTCTAATGTACAAATACAACCTTCTATCATCATTCTTCAAAAATAGATCTATCATTTTCCAAGGAAAAAATATTGTTTAAATAAATCCCATTACCTCTAATTGACCCAATTGAAATTTCATTTCTCTTAGATCTATAAGCACTATGTGATATGAAGGAAATGAGATTAAACCCATCCCTTGAAACAAATAAATGGAAAAAATTACATCCATACCTAAGGGAATACTAGGGAAGTATTACAGAAATAGGTGTTAGAAATATTTCACCACCACTAATAACTAAAACAACTTCCTGGAGTCTACTATTCCATGAACCAACTGATCTAGATAACATGTTAATTCCCCATGGTATTTAATGATCACCCCTTCCCCAAAAGCATGAATATACTATTACCCTAGGAAAGTGTGAACACTTTCATATGGTGAAGTAAAGGAAACATTTTTATTGCTTCTATCAATACGGGACTTGATCTTCATTACCCAATCTATCCAAATTATGAAATAAAACATCTCCATATATAGAAAAAATAAGTTTTTTTTTGATATATACCTAACTAACCACATTGGAACAAAATAGAATCCCAAATCCCCACCCTATCCTTCCCTTAAAGGCATTGTAATATTAAAGGCATATGAAATTAAATTCATATACAGATTCAGTTGGTTTACTACGTTCACAAATATGAATGAATTTATTTTACCTATATAAAAAATAATAGAGAATTTAGTATAAGTAATGAGTAGAGTACCTATCACTGTCTCAATTAATTCCTCACACTCCTCTAAAAAATTATCTATTTTAAATATCTACACTTAACCTTTATGGTTTGACCTTGACAAGGATTACCATAAATCTCCACCAATGATTAAGATCTATCATGTTTTAGCTAATCTGATGAAATGTTGTATCCTTGAGATTGTTTAAATCTCATATCACTATAACCATGAGAGAGAAAAATTAAAAAATTCTTTATATATACAAGATTATCGCACTAATGAAATGGACTAGGATTATTTGTCCAAAGTTTGATCTTCCACAACACTACTAACACCCAAGATACCTCATCCCTTGAGAAAACCTAAGATAACTGATTTCTTCTTTCCACCACCCTACTAATGATCACCCCTCTTCATTTTCATCCTTCTAAAAAAATTATTTCCACCCTTTGGACAAGGAATAAAATATTTAATTTCCTTAAAATATATTATATTAGACTTAATGAAATCCTCTTTATTCACTACCACCACATAGGTAGGTGTATCAAGCATAATATACCTTGATTATATATTAGATATAATCATTATCTCAAACCTTTTTTCTCTGAGAGTATTTTTTGTGATCAACTTTAGCATAAAAAGTACTAGCTCTATAAAGCGAGAATAAAACTCCAACACCATAATGTTCCCATGCTCAAGATCAAGAAACTCTTGAACCTTCTTATACATAAACATGTTTTGATAGAATTATAACTAAACTCATTTAGAATACCACCAATGTTAATTCATTATGCATATTTACTTCCACTCCTATATCCCACTACTTACAAGTTTCTTCATCGAGCATGTAAGTAGTTAATTACACTTTCAATGTCTCAGGAGTGTGAAGAAACTAAAAGTTTGGGTTAATCCTATATAACTATTCCATAATATTATATATTCCACCATTTCATTTGAAACATGAATATTCAACTTTTATAACTCCAAAGCATGATCTATATCCTAATTTCTCTTAATCCAACCCCTTTCTAAGTGCTTGGTTCACTTGAACTAGAAATATAAAGAGTTTATAAACACTATACACATTAAAATATACCTCCTTTCACACGTACACAACTCTTATGTTTCTATCATCTTACTAAAATGTAATCTACCAATAAAGAGGCATCTTTATAATACTAATATAAAAGGAAGAAAAACACACGAGGCACCATGCTTAAATTCAATAAAATGAAACCATAAAACCCCGGAACATAAGATCTCAATTATATATCTAAGTGTATATATTAACTCCAATTCCTTTCTTTCATTTTAAAATATAATAAAATCAACATAAATAATTTCAACTAAATTTATTTTTAACCAATTACTTTCAAAAACCTTTTAAAACCAAATTTAAAATAATTTTATGATATGGAAACCTTGTCAGAAATATATGATTCACATTTATATTATACTTAGACACGTCTATCAGGATACATAGACACACTTACCACTATAACCTACCCTATTCATAGATACCTATGGGGCACAACATTCCAATATATTTCAAGAGATCCCTTCAATCACTTGTCCTATCAGAACACCCTGGTAACTCAAGTCTCTCTAAAAAATAGGTTAGTTAAATTTTTTTAGAAACCTCTTGATTTAAAACCCCCGTATTCTACATCCATTCCATATTCCCAGGAATAATAATTTAAAAACCCACTTTGTGATGACCACAACCTAGTAACCCATGCCCAAAGACCCAAGCCGGGATTACCACAAGGCCTCATAAATTTCCTATAATTTTCAAAGGATATAAACTAGTGTATAGGGGTAAAATTAAATATTAGGGAAATATTTTTCCTCACATTTACAACCAAATAAATCAAACTTGAATTAAACTTTCAATTTTTATCTATATTTACATTAAAACACTATTTAAAGTAAAAATCCCTATAGAGTTAAGTGGAAAATAAAATAAACTCATATCTTAATATGAAATGAAAAATAGTAGTTGATACCCATAAAACATGAATTGTATAACTCCAACTCAAATGCCTGAATTTTTTTTTCCACATCCACCATGAACTCTACTCTCAAATTCTATCTATCAAGAACATTTTGATATTTCACTTACACACATCATGACATAAGACGTCTACAAACACTGACCAATATTTTTGACTAGGGGTGAGTGAGAATACCTAGTTTGATTTTCCCAAATCACTCTCATTAAATATAATATAGTTTGGTTCTTAATCTTGTAATCCATGCCATTAAAAATAGGGTATCAAATTTAAAACAGAACAATTTATAAAAAGTCTATAGATAACCGAAGAAAATGGTAGAATAATAAAATATATAACTTTCCCAATAAGGATGTCCTTCTTGATTTTTCCACAATACGTGTACAATAAATAACCAATATAAATAATGGAAAAAAGAGGAATAAATAAGAATATAACATAATTTCCTACCCATGATTATATCACACACCCTCTGTATATCTTCACCAACTTAAGTGGTTCTCAAATTTCATGCTCCTTCACATATATATCACATATATAATTGAAATATTTATTAATTTCAAATACATATTACTTAAATCTATAATCAACACTTCTAGATCATTTATCATACCCAATACGCCTAATTAGATGAACTAGTTTACCTCATGGACAAGTCCACCCTAAAAATCCATTAAAACCAAACCAGTTTTACTTCTCGAAATCCGTTTATCTAAACACACCTTTATAATAATGTATTAAACCTTACCAATTAAATATTATTAGAAATACATTTTTTATAAAACACTATTTAAACCCTAATCTCATGGTTTAACCCAAAACCCAATTTCAAACAAACTACCAAGGTTTAGACCAAAAATCTAACCTTTATCAAATCTAGGATACAACCATTATCAAATCAACTTGGAAAATTATATTATAAATCATATAACCTAGGAGAATTGTAAATACCCCACCCCCAATTTCCAAAATCTAGTTCCTCACTTCAATAAATTGGTATGATTATAAGGAAGTCATATCCTAAAGGACTGAATGGTTTAGTAGCTTTGGAAAACAATATATATACATAAGTTCAACATTACAAATTAAAAGGAAATACAATATGTCAATTCAATTGAAAACATCCATAACTCCTAGATTATCGATACAATTCATTCATAATATACTTCTTCACATCCTGAGGAAAAATAAAATATAAGAAAAGGGTGAGCTCACATGCTCATTAGTGGTAAGTAAAATAGCAGAATCATAAGTAACAAGTCATGGTGAACAAATAAAAGTATACATGAAATTAAAATATAACCTTGATCATAATTTGGAAGGAATAAAATCTGAATAAATATTACCTGAATAAAACATAAACATGGATATTATACTAGTCTAATGATCACATGGACTATAATTTACAAGTTTCATATTGAGGGAATGCATAATGCAGGATAACATAACCATACTATCAGGGCATCATGAAATGACCATACATAGATCAGTAAAAACCCAAACTAGTTTGTCTCATGAGACCTACCAATTCACCAAGGGAATATAAGGGGACCAAAAAGATGCTCAACAAGTCCAATGAATTCATCATATAAAAGGGGAGAAACATAATCAACATATACATTCATATTGAAGCTAACATATGAAATGTAAATAACTTTCCTCAATTAGTAAACATAAACACTAACCATTTAGAGTCATATGGTGAAAGGTATCAAGATAGAACATCCATAGTCAAAATAATCATAAACAATTCAAAAAAATATGGTAGATGATATCATAAAATATTAATCTCAATTAAACATAAGAATAAAAAAGTTTGTTGGAATAGATAAAAAAACTATTTTAAAATAACCAAATAATAATTGAGAGAAATACTCGTTTACTTTGAAAAGAAGAGTTATTTTGGAATAATATTTGTATAAAACTAGAAGTGAAATAAAATAGTTTTTCATAATAAAATGAATTATTTTAGAAAAATAATGTTTTATTAAAAGAGATTATATAGTGCACATGCAAATAGGTAAGAATTAGAGAAGTTTCCTTGAATTGGGCTTCTTTATCACAATGATCTTGGGAAAGATTCTTTTGAAATGTTTAACTCCCTATAAAAAAATAAGGATTATAATTGGTACAAACAAACACAAAAACATATATATATAACATGAAAATATAATTTTTTAGTAGTAAATAATAATTATTATGAATTTCATTGGGGTAAATATATATATAAATTAATCTGAAAGAAAATGGAAGTTCTTGTAGAAACCCTTACCTTAAGTACAAATGTATTCTGCGCTTGACCTTAATTTCCAGGATGATCAAATTTAATATATTAATTAATCAATTTAAAAAAAAATTATATTTATTTTTTAGTATAATTTTATTATGTTCATTTTTTTCCATTTTGATGAGTTATAAGATACAAATTTATCACTTGTGAGCGTTCGTTTCCTTGGTTTTCATGATTATTATACTTGTATATGAGTGTGAAAGTTCTTGCGGAAAGGATATAATTATCTAAAATTGAATTTATATGATACTAATGAACATCCAGAAAATTATATGGGTATATAATTCATTTGGTTATATCGTATTAAGATGAGTTATTTGATAAAATATTAGTGACAATAATTTAGATTATCATAGTTGTATTTCGATCATCTTGATCTAGTTTTGTCTCACGAATTAGTATTATGTATATATACTAGTTATAAAAAAATAAAAAATAAAAAATAAATATTTTATAATCTTTTTCAACCATGAAAATGGTTTCATGACCATCCTTGAAGGATAAATTAAAAAACGAAGTTTCGTAATCCACGAGGGTTGTAAATCGGCACCTCCCGGATGATGATTTCATTTTTAAAAATAAAATAGAGAGAGAGATAGTAGTTTCACGAATGATATTACATTAAAATTATATAATTAAATTATATATTATAATGGATTTATCATGATAATTTGGACAGAGGAGGTGAGGAGAATATAAGAAAATAAAGTAAATTGAGAATGAAATTAAAATAAAAAGGAAGACAGTTCACCTCTTGAATTAATCTCATTCAGAACCTCCTTAAGAGAAGAGGTTTTGGACTTTTGTAAAGGCCATGAGATCTTGGACTTGAGGAGAGACTAAGGAAGTGTATTTGGTCAAAACATTGACAAGCTTACAGGTTTAGAGGAGTGAATAGAAGAGGGGATGGGGGGGGGGTCATTGTGGGGGAGAGAGGTAATATTTGAATATTTTAATCATTAGGTTTTTATTTTGGATCAAGACTGTGAATAGTTATGGAATTATCTTCAAATATATTAAAATAATTAATGAGAGTTCGAGATTATGATTCTTAAACCATAAATGACTCAAAAAATAGTTTATTTAGCTTCTTAATGTATTTAAACCATTAATTACAATATTTTATTATTAACTATAAATTCAGGTATTTTAGAAGAATCCAAAAAATTCACCACAACCATTTTTAAACATGTAGAGTTCAAAAATGTACTCAATATTATCAAAATTATTTTTTAAATATGTGCAATTTAATTTTTAAATAAAATCATTATTTACATGAAAAATAGAGATTTCAAATTTAAAACTGATTTTACGACACTTTCTAAAATTAACTAAAGTCTCATAAAATTATCATAAAATCACATGAAAAAAATATATTTAATTATGAATCCACTTTATGAGATAAATTTTCTTTTAAATAATTCTATTAATTATAAAATTGTAATTAAATATTTATAGGTTATAAAAATACCAACACTAAAATATTAAATTTTAAAACATTCACTTACTTTTACTATGATATAATTATATCATACCATCATTTATGATATGCCTAAATTTTAATTATACTTTCATGGGTGAGGTTACTATTAATTTGGACAATGTACATAAGATCCCTTTTAATCCGAATTTTGTTTATAACTCCATGATCCTTACCACTTAATGCATCAACTACCTTATTTTCCTTTCCTGGGTGATAGTATATTGAAAAATCATAATCCATGAGTATTTCAAGCCATATCCTTTTCCTCATGTTGATTTAGTTTTGTGAGAATATAAATTTTAAGCTCTTGTGATATATATATATATCACATATTTCACCATAGAGATAATGTATATATATATTTAGAGAAATTATTACATATTATAACTCAAGATCTTGAGTTGGATAGTTCTATTCATGAATTTTAAACTCCCTTGATGTATAGGAAATAACTATCTCATTCTGTATAAGCATACAACCAATTAATTTCTTTGATTCATCACTATAAATCACAAATCCACCAATTCCCTTAATGAATTGTAAATAACTATCTCAAACTATAGAAGCCTCCATATTTTATCCCCCCATAAAGCCACTATAACCAAAAGATAGAGAAACTTAGAATGTAGATGCTCTATGATAACAAGTAAACTAGGATATTGTTCAGAGTGTAGAACATGATTTTGTGGAAGTTGTTAAGGGACCTATAAATGAGTACCTTCATTAGGTAAATCATTTAATAAAACTTCTAAAATAGAATCCGCTGACATTTTAAGGGGATTTTTGGCCTAATAAATCAGATGTTTTTTCTTATAGGAGGTCCAGTTTTTTTAACATTGATGGGAAACCAGATGAGATAAATATCAATGTTGGAATGAATATTCTTGAGTACCCGATGATAGAATGATTAGACATTTTTGTTTTGGATATTTTGTTTCAATACCTCACTTGGAAAGAATTTTTATACATGTAATGTAAAATAATTATTATTTTAAACCATTGGGGTAATAGATGTAGAATAATTTGTTAAATTTGAACATGTATGTGTATAAGAGATTAAATATACTTCAAAATTCACTCACCTTGTTCACTGTTCATGAGAGGCAACACTTAGAAAAGGACTGAATGAATATATCATTATTTAAGTTAAAAAAACTAAGGATCTATCAATATTTTTAATGGTTTATATTACATGCCACCTAGAAATTGATAATAAGGAGTTGGTTGGAGGAACAGACTTTGGATGGAATATTAGTGTAGGAGACACCATTGTTCAGCTATGTGAAACTTGGAGCATCAACATGGGATTTAAAAACAATATGTAGAGTCAGTCCTATGATAGTAATGTAAGAGAAAATCAATCAATGGGATGAGTTTTTCATAATCCATATCACATCAATTGACCAGGTTTTTTACAGTGCATCATGAGTTTACACATGAATAATTAATTCATATCACCACTATAGAATTTACATCATTGTTCCATGAATGGGAATCTTAAAAAATATTTTCATAAAATTCTATGACCAGTTGGTGCAACAAGATCAACTCTACCTCTGGTTTTGAACGCTCATATGGAATAGTCCTATTAGGCTAGTTCTTAACAAAAGACTTTGGAAAACTAAGAGGCATCTAGGAACAATTAATTTTATAAGGATGGGCCTCATTAGAGAAGTAATAACTATCTTTTGACATTTGAGAAGTAGTTTTATACATAAGTGAAGGATATCATGAACAAGAAACATAATTCCTATATGGTTTGGGGTACCATTTGTCTAAATATGGAAATTATGGATATCATATATGATATTTTTTTATTGGATACATCCATCATTATTCTATTGGTAATCAACATGTAGAAACTATTCCTCATACCATCAGTGTCAACACACCTCATAGATAATTGTGTTGAGGAGGATTGAAATGGATTGAAATCTACATGACTATTATTAAAGTATAATTTATCTAGTTTATTCAGATCATATAAATGTATTTCATTGATGTAATCTTTTGTACGAACTACATGGTGGGATTTAAAGCTAGTATAGTCCAGCAAGATTATTAGGTAGTGTTCACATCTCTATACAGAGAACTTTATGAATTCAATTGGTATTTAGTTCTAAATATAGTTAGAATTAAAGATATAATAATTGTGGTTGAAGAAATCAAGGACTAGTTAGTGTTAAAAAATTTGATTGCTGCTAATGAAACATGAAATGTAAGTCTTCCTATCATAGTGGATTGACACACCAACATCTTTCCAAATGATTTCTCTAGGTTACCAAACTGGAATGAAATAATATATTATATCAATATTCTTTAATGATCATTCCCATAACTGACTATTTATATCCCATTTATAATGAATAACCCATTAACATATATTCCATTTAAAATCACAACTCATTTATCAAATATATCAATTCCCTACCTTAGCCCATTTAACACAATCACATTATAACAAATTCCCCATTATTTTATGTCATCAACAAAACACATTTATCACTTATTTCATTTAATAAAACACGTTAACATGCCAACCTAATTGTCGGGGGTTCTATCTCACTAACCCATATATCATTTAAATTATTATGTTCTCAACATATCTTTAAAATAAAATCATGGAATAAAAAACAATTCAAGATACTCAATTGAAATAATCTTGAATCCACCATTCAAAAAATGAGTCTTCCTCTTTTAAAAACTCAACATGTCCTAAGAATTTCGTTTCTATTTACAACCATAAAAGGGGATTTTAAATCATTTTCAAAAAAGGGGAACCACACCTTCATTTATAATCACCATTTGAAATCTATTAAGATAACCCCCTTTTCCCTATAACATTGAGGTCAAAACCACCTTTTCAAAACAATACCCACTTTTAAAACATTACTGTCCTTCATAGATAACCATAACCAAATCAAAGTGAAAAATGATTATTTTAATCCATTTCAGAATCCAACTAGCCATTTCAAAAAATTAACAATTCCATATTTCCAATATCCCATTAACCTTGACTACATACCAACCTACAAGTCTCTACCCATTCACTTTCATAATTATATTATTGCAACATTTTAAAAAAATATTTCACCAACCTGAAGGGGTTTTCATAACCCAAGGGTAGACCTAGGTACGATTTCAAACATCAATGGACCCAACAAAGTCTTTAGAGGGTTTCATACATCAATCTAAGTCCAAATCTCACTTTTCTTACTCGAGAACACAAAAAATAGTAAAGAATTAAATTAGAACAACCGAATATTCATATAATAAATAAATGTTATGAGAAAAATATTCAATACCACCTGGGGTCGCGGGGTCGATATGGTCACGGGGGGCTGGGGTCGCCGGGGTCAAGGGGTTGCCGGGGTCGCGACATCGCGGGGGGCCACAGTCACCGGGGTCACTGGGTCGCCGGTGTCGTGGGGTCGCGGGGGTAATGGGGGGCCGAGGTCGCGTGGGAAGTAGGGACAACGGGGAGAAGTGGGGTCGGGGTGGGGGGAGGAAGGGTCAGCTGCATTAGAAAAATGTTTTGCGGTGGTTTATAATAAACTGCCATGAAACCATTTTAAAAAAACTTTTAGCAGGGGTTACCAAAACCACCACTAATAAACCACCTCTAAAACCAATTTCCATTGTAGTGTGTCCATAAGAACATAGCCCCTTTACATGTAAGCTAGGTTAATAGGTTAAGTAATTAGGAAACATTCTGAATGAAACACCAATAATAACATACTAAACCAATAAAACTGCAAACCTCAGTTTTGTTCGTTGGTGTATGATATTCCATAATTTCCATTGACTACTCCCAATCAACAAAGATTCCATTATTAGAGATAATATGGACAATAAATGAAACCATTTAAATTCAGAATTCATACTTGATAATATTCCCATATAACTCATTTATTTTAAGAGTATTTCAAAAAATTCTCAATTGGTTCTCATGATCATCATAACTTTGGAGGTATACCATGATATCATCAATAAATACAACAAAAATGTCATCATGAAATTCGATGAAAACTCAATTCATTTGATCCATGAAAATAGAGGGTGCATTAGTCAGTCCAAAATGTATTACTGTGAACATGTAATGCCCATACCTGGTTTGAAATGGAGTCTTTGGAATATCTTCCATCCTCACATGAAACTGATGATTTCTAGATCAAAGGTCAATCTTCGAAAAAATATTGGGCTACATGATGTTTATAAAATAAAAAATCAATCTGAGGATGAGGATACTTGTTCTTTATTATAATACAATTGATATCCCTATATTCAATTCACAGCCTCGTAGATCCATCTTTCTTCTTAATGGAAATAATAGGAGCTCCCCATGGAGAAACACTATGGTGAATAAAAAATTTATAACTCAAATCCTCTAATTGTTTCTTGAGATATACTAATTCCACTATGTCTATTCTATAAGGAGTCTTTGATATAGGCCTTGAACTAGGAATTAAATCAATATAAAACTCAAATTATTTCTTTGGAGGATATCGAGGTTAATCCTTTTGAAATACGTCAATGTATTCTTGAACAAAAGGTAAATCCTCAATTTGAAAATTTATTCCCTCACACAGAGATATTTCATCCTCTTCCTCCCCAAGAATTGAATTCAATAGAGATATTAGAGATGGATTTAGATAATAATCATATAGTGAGGTTTCTTCTATAAAGATATGTGAATGTACATCATTCTCAAAAATTGTAACTTCATTCTTCTTGCTATAGATCATTGCCTCATAATTTGAAAGGAAATTCATACTGAGAATTATATTAAAGACAATCATTGGTATGATGATATGGTTAGTAACTAAATCACGTTTATGTGTTATAAGGGTGATTGATCGGAAAATATTTGTTGCAGTGATACATCCCTTAAGAGTTTTAACTAACAACTATATTATTAAATCAAATTGGAAATTTCTATTTTTATTGAAAACTGGGAAGATAAGAAATAATGTAAGGATCTAGAATTAAATAATGCATTGGATAAGTATGAAGAAATTATTAAAGTACGTACCAACACATCATTAGGAAATTATACCTCAGCAGTTGTGACCACATAATCTTGTCCTTTCTCCCTTGACCTTCTTTGGGGAAAGTTTACTTGACTCTTAGGAAATTCATGTGAATAATTTCTCATATATTTACCATTATATCATTGAACTGTGGGAACATATTTTTTTCCCTTACAATCATTAGATTGGTGGCCTTTTTCTCCACACTTGTAACAAACACCCATTGCCTTCACGCAAGTACCAAAGTGTTTCTTCCCACAATTATTATAGAGTGTAAAGTCAATTATTCCCTTCTTCACCATTTCCTTATTTCTTTTTATAGAGTTTTCATAAGTTCTCCTCTTCTATTTATTTTCTTCCAAGTCATAAGACATATATAATTCTTTTTCTATCTTGATAGCACATGAGACTATATCTACATATGATGAGAAATTCTGAGAGACCAGTTCCCTCTAGAGTAATGGTTTTAAACCATAAAATAATCAATAAATAATTATACTTGGATTATTTATATATTCCACAAACTTACTTTCTATCCTTGTGAAGTTGGATTCATACTTCATAATATTTTCATCCTCTTTTTGTCTTAGACTCAACAATTTCTTCTCCATATCGGCTCACTGTTGGTGAGGAAAATATTTTTCTTGGAAAACTTTCTTAAAATATGTCCATTAAATATTTTAAATATTTTTTTCCTCCATGTTTTGAATCTTTTACCACCATTGATCTATATCTATCGAAAGATGATAAATTTCCATAAAAAACTTATCCCTGTCGTTACATCCCAAGTTGAGAACTATCTTCTCTAAAGTACTTATCCACTGCTTCTTTATGAATGGGTTTGTAGTCCCATTAAATGATGAAGGATATTGTCACATAATGTATTCTAACATTTATCCTCAATTTTGGGGTTCATAATTCTAAATGTGAGTAAGGTTATAATTCATAACCTGAGTCAACTATCCTAGTATAGTCAAGAAGTTTCCCAACACAAGTCAATACTCCAGAAACCTCATCATTATCTTGCATAGGAGGGAAATCCCTATATGGGATTCGCGCATCCTTATGGTTTCCATTCCTTCCACTGGGTGATATTTCTAAATATTGGCACATAATAAATTATGTTATGAATCATAATTTATAATGTCGGACTAGAAAAATACTGAACATAAATTGGAATCCAATGCATGTCTAATCCCAAAATCATAAGAATGGTTTCTTTGCTGACATATTTACAATCAAATCCTTTCTAATGGGTTTTAAGAAAAATTTGAATTATCCTAAGAATATCCCCCAAGAGTGCCAAACTAGGTGCAAAGTAAGGCCTGTTTTCATGTACTATGTAACCCCGAGTCAAGCTCAGAACACCTTGTCGAAGTTGTTACCCCTAGGTACATCTATTCCAGAACCACATACACTTGTAGTATCCATACATGGATGTATTTCCAGGAATATCCACATAATATCCACCTTAACAAAATTATAGGATATTATTATACACTTATACTAAACGTCTATCTTTAGGTTTTCTTCCATAATATTCATTTTCTTAATCTAGTTTCCAAGGATTATACTAATCTTCTTCTGATACCAACTGTAAAGACCCCAACCCAAGTTTCCCAGAGCTGGTGCCTTACTTTAATAAATTCGGATGACTACAAGGAATTCATATCCAAAAGTAACTAATAGTTTAGTAGATTTTGAAATAAAGATACATACATAACTTCATATTACAACTTGAAAGGAAATAGAATATGTAAATTCCATTGAAAACATCCATAACTCCCAGATTATCTCTGAAAGTCATTCATAATATATTTATTCTCTTCATTTGAAAAATTTAAAAAATAAATAAAAGGATGATATCAAATTATCTGTAAGGGTAATTAATACAATAGAAGGATAAGTAATAAGTTACACTGAATAAATAAAAGTGCACATTCCAATAAAACATAAACTTGAGTATAATATGTTAGAAATAAAAGATGCATAAATAATTCCATAATAAAACTTAACCATGGATAATCTACCAATCAAATAATCATATTGAATTTCAATTACTAGTTTCATAATGAGTGAATGTTTAATGTGATACATCATAACTTTACTATCAAGGACTCATTCCAAGACCATACATAAATGGGTAAAAACCCAAACTACTTTGTCTCATGATAACTATCGATGCAATGATGGGATATAGCGGGCCATAACCGACTCTTAATAATTCCAATAAATTCTTAATATGAAAGGGGAGAAACATAATCAATATATAAATTCATATTGAAGCAAACATATGAAATGTTAATAACTTTCCCCAATTAGTAAACATAAACACTGACCATTCAGAGTAATATGTTGAATGTTATCAAGATAGAGCATCCATAGTCAAACTAATCATAAAAATTCTAATAAAATATGCCATATTATATAATTAAATATTAATCCAAATTAAACATAAAAATCAACAAGTGTGTTGAAATAGATGAAAATACTCTTATAAAATCATCGAGTAATAGTTGAGAAAAATACTCTTCTACATTTCAAAGATGAGTTATTTCGGAAAAATAATTTTATAAAACTAGAAGTAAACTAATATAGTGTTTTAATAATAAAATGAGTTATTTTATAGAAATAATGGTTTCTTAAAACATATTATAGAGTGCACTTGAAAATGGGTAAGAATTCAAGAAGTTCCCTTGAATTGGGTTTGTTTATCATGAATAACTCGAGAAAGATCCTTTTAAAACATGTAACTACCCATAAAATAAAGATATATTATGGTTGGTACATATATAAAAAACAATAACAAATAATTTTTTAGTAGTAAATAAGAATTATTAAGAATAAAATTTGGGTAAAGAGAGGAAAAGTGTAACCTGAAAGAAAATGGAGGTTCTGGTAGAAACCCTTACCTTATGTCCGAATGTATTCTGCACTTAACCTTAATGTACTGGATAGTGAAATTAAATCCATTAATTAATTAATAACCATATAAATATATATTATTTAATTTTTTTTATTAATTTCATTTATGGCCCTTTTTGATTAGTTGTAAGATATAAATTAATTGCTCAAGAGTGTTCGTTTCCTTGGTTTTCACGATTGGTATACCTGTATATGAGTATGTAAGTTCATGTGGAAAGGATATAATTATCCCGAATTGAATTTATATAATACTAATGAAAATAAATAATATTAAATGGTTACATAATTCATTTGGTTATATTGTATTAATTTGAGTTGTTAGATAAAACATTAGTGATAACCGTTTAGATTACTACGATGATATTTCGATCATCTCGAACTAGTTTTATCATGTGAATTTGTATTATATATATAGATTATAGATTGTTAAATAAGACATAATAAATATTTTATAATCTGGTTAAACCATAAAAATGGTTTCATTACCATCCATGAATTATAAATTAAAGAACGATGTTTCATCATCCACAAAGGTTATAAATGGGCACCTCCCGGACGATGATTTCATTTTTAAAAATAAGAGAGAGAGAGAGAGAAAGTAGTTTGAGGAATGATATTACATTAAAATGACATAATTATAATATCTATATTATAATAGATTAATCATGAACATTTATATATAGGAGGTTAGGAGAATATAAGAAAATAAAGTGAATTGAAAATGAAATTTAAAGAAAAAGGAAGAGGGTTTACCTCTTGAATTAACCACCTTGGGAACCTCTTTGAGGGAAGCTGTTTTTGTATTTTGGCATGACCAAGAGATCCTAGACGTGGGGATAGAATTCATAGGAATATTTATGAAGAAATTTTACATCTTAATGTATTAGTTGAGGGAAGAGAGGGGGGAGGGGGTGAGGGTAGTTTTTATAGTGGGGGAGAGGGGTAATTTTTTAATATTTTTATCGTTAGTTTTTTATTTCGGCTCAAGATTATGAATATTTTTAGAATTATCATAAAATATATTAAATTAATTAATAATAGTTTGATATTATGGTTCTTACATCAATGGTGACTCAAGGAGTAGTTTATTTAGCTTCTAATGTATTTATACCATAAATTATCGTATTTTAGTATTCACCAAAAATTCAATTATTTTATAAAAATCCCAAAAATTCACCATAACTATTTTTTGAAATGTAGAATTATTAAATGTACTCCATTTTATCAAAATAAATTTATAAATATGTGAAATTTAATTTTTACGGAAAATCATTATTTACTCAAAAAATATAGATTTTAAATTTAAAATTGATTTTATAACACATTTAAAAATTAACTAAGGTCTCATAAAATTATCCTAAAATAAAAAGATAACAAAATAATAATTTATGAATACATTTTATGAAAATTAAGTTTCTTTTAAATAATTTTATTTATTATATAATTTTACTTAAATATTTATGACTTATAAAAATACCAACACTTAAATATAAATTTTTAATACATTCAATTACTTTTACTATGATATAATTATATCATAATTTATTTTATTAAATGGATAAATTTTATTTATACTTTCATATGTGGGTTACTATTCTTTAGGATGATTTACTATTCATAAGGTTCATATTACTATTCCCTAGGGAAAGTTACTATTTAATTGGTATAGGTTCCCTAAAATCGAGAAATACCTCTTCTTTCTTTTATTCTTAATTTATAAAGATTTTATTATGGTCTCTATTTGATTTTATATGATTCATACTATATAAAATAAACATAAGAAGGAAAATTTCATTGATACAATTATGGGTCATTACAAAATCTCATAAAAGGACACCAATGATAAAAAGGAATCAAAATCTCATAAGTATTGAATAAGAGACACCTACCTTAGATGATGATCTCATGTTTATTATAAAAAACTATGTAATCTTGAACTAATTATAAAAAAAACTACATAAAGGAATAGGTGTTTTGAATCTAGCACTGGCTTACACATTTTTGTTTTGATGTATTTGATTTTTTAGAGGTGTTGGCAGAGGTTGAGAGTCAAATTTTGAGTAGTTGGTCCCAGTGTGGGATAAATTTCCTACAAGATAGATGCCACTAAGTACCTAGTGGACTGATATCAGGTACCCAGTGTTCCCTTGAAGAGTTGTGGTAGTTCAATGCTGTCTAATAACCACTTGGTGGAACTGGGATGGTTACATGAAGGTTAAAAGGAACCCGGCTGGCACTAAGTACCCGATTTCCATCTAGATTGTTTTTTAAAATTTATTTGTTAAATAAATTTTTATTTATTTAAAATGATGAAGAAATCGTTTTTTCTCATCCTAGAGATCCCTCCATACCCTTATCTCTTATTATCCTCGCACTCCAAAGAGTTATTTCACCCATTTATGGTCCGTTATACATTTTTTCTATCACAGAGAGTCACCACAGTTAGGGATTAATTTAATCCTTCATCTATTTATGATGATGCTTATATTAAAATGGGTTTCAAATAAAATATTCTATTTATGGAAATTTTTCTTGATTCTATATATCTTCTTCCTAGAGTCAAATAACATTGTGGAATTAGATGCTTAGGCTTATTCCTTTACATGGTATCTTATACCTAATATTTTTGAAAGGTTAATATGTTTTTTCAATGCATTGTATGTTATGTGAGATATTTTGACCATTTTTACATTCCCTTGATTGTTTTAAAATCATTTCCCTAGTTCCATACAGTGTGTGTGAGACAATCCACAGTTAGGAATTATTCTTAAAGAGTTGGGAATCTATAATATAACAATTGAGAACCATTAAGGATATGTAAATGGTTATGGAAGTGTCGTATAGGGCTATGAGATGTGTCCTTTGAAATAGAACTACTAAAATAGTCATGGTTTTGGGGTGATGATGTTCATTAGTTTGTGGGTGGGTGGTATTGATCACTATTGATGGCAATGACCAAGGTTCATAGCGTTTATAATTATTATACATTGGAAATGATTCTCACTATTTGGAATAATCCCATTGGATTGTTTGTAAAAGGGAACAAGTGATTTCATAACCAAATTGATTAAGTAATCATCCATATATATTGTAGCTTAGGGTGATGTTGTTGGCTATTGGATTTATAGGGAGATTCACTATATATATGGATACAGTATTATGAGGAAATTTGATAACTAGTTTAGGGAATGATGCTCACCATATGTGATTTTCCATCAGGGCAGTTGATCCAGAGGTTGAGTTGTGTGATGGGTTTTCATGGTTGAATATGAATTTTGGAGATGTTTTTTCTGAGAGATATAGAAATTGATGGAGGATCATGAGATTCGATATGTATGTTTATACTATTGGTGAATCATCTCATTCTAGCACGAGATGAAGTATGTAATGTCGATCATGGTTTGGATTTAGCTCAATCTATGATGTGAGGGGTTTATTTGATTGTATTTTCATTTTTATCATTTTATATGTATCATGTACATGTATTTTTTGGATTTATTTAAGGAGACCATTGGTGGGGGACTAATAATATATACTCATATATGACATGGGGTGAATAAAATACATGAAATACAAGAAATATATGTATACTTTCTCTCTCATGACTCAAGAAAGGGAATGCATCCTACGAATAGTTCCCAGGGGATGGAGGAGTAGTGAATGCACCAGAGGGATGTAAATGATTTTCTGAGTTGGATCGAGTGGATCCATGGTGATAGTTTTGGGTTTTTCTATTTTTTATTTTTTATTATGATATGTATATTATTGAAACATATTTGGAAACCCATATCATGTGCATCTATATGATAATATTCTTCATTTAATTTTGTAATATATCATGGGCTTTGTTGTGTTTTCTTCCCTTATATTATTTTTTTAATTTTTTTGTTTATTATTTAGATTTATAATTTCTAATACTAATTGGAACTTTGATATGAGGGTATAGTCTATCCACTATCAAAAAGGTTTTGGGTGATTATCAAATAATATTGTTAGTGGAAGAAAACCCATATAATTCCTGATATATGGTTAGTAGACCCAACATATTAAAATATTGAATGTGAAAAAAACATACCTATATTGATATAGCCTCCATAATTTACTCTTCAATGGAATATGCTTGATAATGAAGACCTATGAAATAACCAAAAGATTCCCAAATCTGAGGGAATTACACTAGCCTTGAATCCTCATATTTAATGATTGAATTCATACTCATCAATGTTATGGTAGCACCTTCCTTAATGAATAAAAATAAAGAACTAGGAACTAAAGAGAGATTTATCATAGGATAAAATGCATAATGGGACCCATCAATGAGGGGATACCAACCCTTTTATAAACTATAATCATAAAATGAATGAGTTCTGAGCATTAGCTTCCATATCATCGAAGCCAAAATATTTGAATACCTATAGAATATTTCATAATATTTTAAGCACTTAAAACCATTTCACTATGAATATTTATCCAGTTAAAAAATAAAAATCATTGATTCATAACTGAAGAAAATGATTAGAAAGACATTGTAGTGGATATTAGCTCACATTCACTAGCATTAATATCACAATCCTTTTCATATAATATGATAGAGGATAATAGTGGAAATCTGAGGCTCTTATGATATTATTATATCACAACCTATGATATTATTATTATGTATATCACAACATAAAACTTAGTATATATTTTACAATACGATATCCCTTATTTTAATTCATTTCCATCGATATCCCACTCATAATAAAATCCCATATGTACATTATATAATATTTCATGACTCTTTATGAATCTATGAAAAACTCTTTTTGATATGGTTTATTATACCTTCTTAATTTTGGAAAAAAACTTTTTCCAAAAAATAATCCGTATCGAAAGGCCTAATTGTGTGACCCTGTGAGAAATTTCAATGTTGAAAAAATATAAAATCTTAATTTCATAAATGTAAGAAAAGAGTGGCCTATAATAATGAATCTATGCTACTTAATCTATAAAGGGGTCTAGTGTGGTCTTAATCAAACATACTCTTATATCCATATGAATGTTTCCACCACAAGATGTATTATATAAATTGTATGTATACCTATATAATCCCTTTATCCATGAAATCAAGTGAACAATAGACATGGAACACATAAATATAGTATAATACAACTCATACATTCATGATTCTCCAAAAAAGACCAGGCAGTTCGATGAATACATCACATTGCATTAATTTAGTAGATGATCACATCACATGTTAATCTTCCAAGTAGTTGAGAACATGACATGCCACTAAAAAATCATGGAAATAAATTTCATTACTCTAATACAGTCATGGTCTAAATGTCATTTCCTTTAATATGCATAGAAAACCCCATGTTGGTTAATATCTAACTGATAAATTGGCCAACAACATACCCAAATACCCCATGATTAACTAATCCTCATGTATTGAAAAATAAAGGCATAGATATACAAAGTTTATCATGTTAAGTATCTCTATAACCTTAGGTGAAATGTATTTATAATAAATATACATCCCTAATTATATAGATGACTATATGGAATTCTATTTAATATACATTGGTAGGCCATTCCAAATAATAACTCTCAACTTATTGTCTCATAAGTACACTACTCATTCTAATATTAGTATATCATAAAAACCAATAATACTTTTTTATGGTAATTGATTAGGGAAATGAAAATAAAATTAATGTTTTGGGAAAAGACCCTCATGATTAGTGGAAATCACTTGGGGGGGGGGGGTGAATGACCGTTTTAATTCCATTTTATGCTGATTTTAGAAACAATGTTCACCACATATTAAAGTGATAAACTTTAATGATACTACACATAAAATATCACAAAAAAATGAATAATATATCTTACAGGGTTCACCTATCTAAATGATAAGGCTAATCCTTGGTAAGACTCAGATTCACCTGAGATCATACAGTCCACTAGTGTCAACATATGGATTACAAGAGGCAGGGTTTATACTTGAAATCACATTCCACCAAAGTCCCCTGAAAACTTAAGTGCTTCCCACATATAAAAAATGATATAAATTGTTTTAATAATATGAGATTGTTCTTTTAGATAAAACCACCATCTATTTTTTACCATACTATATCTTCTTCATTGTTATTCTTATGCTTGCACAACCTAAATATTATTGAATACCATCTTCCTTATATATCATCAATAATTTGTTTATATATTTATCCAGTGTATCTATGTCTTTATCATTGGATATTATTTATTTTAATATTTTCATATAAATAAAATATTATTATACTTTAAAAGAAATAATTTTCCACTCTTCATATTTCAAATTTGAAATTCAAAATTAAAAGAAGAATATTTTTTAGCTGCTCTAAACATAATATTTTTTATTATTCTTATTATTCTCCAAATTCTTTATACATATTTCGCATTCATTCCATTTTATAACAATGTAACTACACATGATTCATCCTAACAAAGAATTTATTTCATAATCTTTCATCCCCTTGACAACACAACCTTCTCTTTAATGACACTAATAATTTTATTCATCAGCATGAATTACAAACTCCCTTTGTAATGTTTTAATCCATGAAATATAATTTTAATAATCATTTTATTTATTTAGATTATTCAAGACCACAGAACAGTATTTTCCAACAATTATAATTTAAACCGACTAAATTCTCATTGAACTCCAAAATTTTCATAAGTATAAAACCTTACAAAGTCTATATCAAAATTATGAAGTTAGAAAGATACATTTTTGATTTATCAAAACATATAAAGTCCATGAAACCTTAAAAATCTACATCTGAACCTTATTATGTTGAAAATGAACCTTTAAATGTTTGGAAACAACCATAAAAACTATGAAGGAATTTTAAAATGATTAAGAAATAAACCTTATATAGTTTTTCCTTTTTCATTTTTCTTTGAATCTGGGTGAACTTAAATAAAATTACCAATGAACATTAGATACTCTGAAACAACCTTATAAATATTAAAAAATAATCC
Organism: Viscum album; assembly: GCA_963277665.1. Taxonomy (NCBI): domain Eukaryota; kingdom Viridiplantae; phylum Streptophyta; class Magnoliopsida; order Santalales; family Viscaceae; genus Viscum; species Viscum album. The sequence continues at coordinate 1,754,754,778 of OY728120.1, read as the reverse complement.
TTAGGTAATTTTTTCCTTTAAATTTTTCTATTTCAGGGTGAACATTATGAACTTATTAGTGTACCTTACTTTCTCTTTAAGGAGATCTTATTTTTAGAAAAGTGACGAACCTTACAAAAGTCATGTCATCAATATTTCCAACCCAGTTGACAAATATATAACCAAACATGTTGAACTTTCCATTACTATAAATATTTATACCATAGTCTATAATAACTTTTATTTACATGTGAATCCTCTTTCTAACCATGAAGTTAGTATCCTTTTATGCAATTCGATTCCTAGAATATAATGCAACAAAATATAAAATTTCCATCCTAGAAGCAATAAATTGAAGAAAAATTACAATAAAATTTTATAATTCTCTTGGGGCCAATTACACCCCATTTTCATCCATTGATAGTTTTTTACCTACTTGAATTGGTATAAAAAATAGTTTTAAATCATCATTGCAAAACAAATTTATAAGTTAATGGGCATAATTCTCTTAATAAAGAAATATGTGATCATTCTCTTGAGAATTATTTAAAACCAATAAATCTTTCATCTATCCAAGAATGTACATTTCCAACAAAATATCCATTTTCAAAGAAAAATCATCAGAATATCCTTATTTATTTCTAAAAAACATGATATCATCTACACAGACAATAAAATTGAGTGACTACTCATTTTAATATATAAGGTTCATATGTATGTCCAATATTCCTTTTTTTAATCTTCTAATTATTCAAATAGGAATATAAATTGGAATACAATGATCTTGGGGCCAGTTTAAACCCATATAGATATTTATTTTACCTTCCAAGATATTTCTCATATTTAGCAAGAAATAATACACTAGTTTTCTAAATACACACCACTTTTTCTAACACTACATTGATGAGGGAACACTTCACATAAATTTGTAATATCTGTTGTTTCCATTATGCTAAAATTTATAGAAATATTATCTTGATAATATTATCATCTTTAGGATTTGGTACCAACTCCTTTGTCTCACCCATATCTATATAATAAAATTATTTATTCATATAATCAACCCACTCGTGTTGTTCTAATTCCTCATTCACATCTCCTGTTTTAACATGCGAAAAAATGTGGTATGAATTTTTCCCTAAAATTTCGTCTTGTCTTACATTATTCTTCTTGTTCTATAATAATTTTTTTGACCTATACTTTCTTTCTTAGGATTCGATGAGTTGAATAATATTTTTCTTCATCACTTGAATGTAATAAAACATCATCTTTAATATAGAAAGTTTTGGAATTCTTATGATTTCATAAATTTCATCCTTACCTTTAAAAAACGTGATTTGTCTTCACTTATGTATCTTTGTTATTGATGTGTGACTTTCTTATTTGAAAATTATTTTACATTTTTATATATATATATTATAAAAAATATTACCTATAATTCTGTTATAATATTTATCCTCCTCAAATTTAGAGGATAATATCGGAAGATTCCATCATTAATACTCTTCTTAAACTTCCAAATATTTTCATCTTTCACTTTAATTACACAATGGATACCAAAACAACCTTAAATCTTTCAAGCATGAAATATTCCTATAATAAATATTTTATAGTGAAATATCTAAATTTTATATGTAAAATAAATTATTTTGAATATAATCCATTAAATCTATAGATTTTCCCCACAAATATTGAGAAGTTAATGCTTAATAAACATGGCCTAGGCCATATCTTCTAAAAATAAATTTTTTTGTTCAGAAATACCATTTTTTTGTTGTATATAAGGTTCAATATGTTCATGGTGAATACTAAGATTCACATGATGAAAATAAAATATTCCCATAGTATATTACACACTATTATATATTTGAATATTCCTTAAAGATAAACCAAACTCCTTTATTCCAATATTTCTAAAACTTTTGAACATATTTAGTGCCTCTGATTTATATTTCATAAACATAATAAAATTTATTTGAGTAAAGTATTCACTAAATAAAATAAACAATTATATCAATTTATCGATTTCTTCCCCACTGAACAAAAAATATCTGAATGGATAATCTCAAATGGTTGAGATGTTCTCATATGAACATTATTGTGTGAAGAATTTATAATCTTCCCATCTTTACAAGTAGATCACATCCATTTTCTCTATTTTAATCATAATAACATTATGAATATTTTCTCCTTGGGTAATATTTCTTATGTTCTTCTGTCCAATATGCCCAAGCCTTTTATGACATAATTTTTTTTACAATCATATAGCATGAATTTTTAGTATCTCTAAATGAAAACAAGTTTCCTCATATTTTCTTCCATATTTTAAAACAAATTACATATTTTTTTTATCTTAAAAGATCCCATTTTTCTAAAATATGACATAATTACCTTTTTCACATAGCTGAGTCACACTTATAATATTATGTTTTATACCATTAACATATAAAGTGTTCTTGGAATTAACATCTATTTATGAATCAATAAACAACCAATACCTTTAATTTTAAGTGAACCATAATTTAAAAATGTCACTGATCCTCCCTTACACCATTCAATATCTTTTAAGATCTTTAAGACTCTAACCTTGTGTGATGAACATCCACTATGTCAAATCTATGGACATCACCCTTTGGATTCATCAATTGTAACCTCAAAAATAATGTTTTTTTATTTTCCATCAACTTTGTTCTTATGAGGATTTTGTGTTTTACAATTTATAAAAAACTAGCATCATAGGTTAGAGATGCAATATTCATTAAGGTGACCTAGGTGGTCAAATATTTCATAATCATTTTATATTTCATGAAATCTATTTTCATAGTTTTGTCCAGAAATTTTAGACTCGTTTTGAACTTTTATCTTCTGTGCTTAAAAACTCCACCTCAAACTCTACTTAAAAAACCTTATATATACATTAATATATTTCTAATAAAACCAAAACATTTTTTATGTATTCCTTAAGACCCCACAGTTAGAAAATTATCCAAAAAAAAATAACACTTTATTCTAAAAATAGTTTTTTTCTTGAAGTTTACACCTTTCATTTTTCCTTATTAGAGTCCTGAATTATGGATCGTTTTTGAGACAAAAATTATTATAGACTCTAAAAAAATTAATAATTCACCTATAATTCATTAAAATATTTTCTAAGTCACCTTTTTTAGTAGTTTTTTGTTTAATTCCATGTTCCCAAAATTTATAGATTCCAATGAGTTGCTTTGTTTTGCAGCAAATTGGGTGTTCTTCACCCATGTATTAAATTTAGGATTTATAAAAAAATACCAAGATATTTATCACCCTATAAAAGTGATATTTATTGATATAATTTATTACCATCCCTATTTTATATTTATAATATAATTCTATAATATGTATTTAAACTTTTCTAGTTCCTTTTTAACATTGAGAAGTTTCTATTGAAAAAGTTTACGCTTCTTCTCCTTTTCCATCACCCATTCCTATATCTTATATTTAAATAATGTAATCATTAATAAAATAAAATTAAATATCAATATATTTTAGTAAATTTAGTTTTTTTTCTATATAAAAAACAAATTTTTTGCCTGAATAATTATTAGACGTATTCAAATTTTTGATCACCTTTTCCTTCTTTGAGATCCTTGATAGACACTCCTATAATTCAATCTTTTATAAAATTATGTCTTAGTTTATTATTAAGTACCAACCTTACTAAATTTATCACTAGTGAATTCCTCCTCATTCACTTTAACAATAATTAATTTTTTATCAATATCACTGGAAGCCTCAACTTCCTATTCCACATCACTTCTCTCAGCATCATCACACTTTGATAATAAATTTATATGTTTGAATATAGAGAAATATTTTATATTCCCCTTTGAATAAAACATTGGTTTATAAAATTTTATTAATTTATTCATATAGAATATACTTTTACTTTAATTTTTATCCTCATTGGAATCTTTATTAATTATTTATTTCTTCAAACATTTCAAATAAATTTTCGTTTTATCCTTGGACTTATTCTTCAAATCACTTCAATTCGACATATATAAGAAAAAAAAATTCTATGTAGATTATCCAAAGGGTGTATAACTGGATGAATGCCTTTAATAACCAAGGATTTGGTATAAAAATTATCTATTAGAATTTAAATAATCTTCTCAACAACCCTTTTATCCTCCAACGTTTCACCAAAACCACTTTTTGTGATCACAATTTTATTAACCCTTATGAAGAAGACATCCACAGTTTCATCATCATTCATTTTACAATATTCATTCTTTAATCTAAAAAAATACACTTTGGATTGCTTCACATTTTTATTATCTTCATAGATATTTTCAATTTTATACCATTTCCATTTACCTTTATTGATTCCTTTAACCTTTAACAATTCTTTTTCTAAATCATATGAAAGAATGAAATTCTAATCATGACTATCATTTTTTAAGTTCTTTATATCAATTTTAGTCATAACAAAACCTTCATCATTGGAAGTAAATACATCAGTGAAAACCTATAATACATCAAAAATAAAATATATTATGTATGAAAACATATGATCCATCAATATATAATATTTTCTCCCATAAAAAGAAAAAATATCATTATTGTTCACTGAATTAATATTATCCACTTATAAAGTAAACATTCAGTGACCAAAACTCTAAAAAAATATAAACCCTCTCTCCAAATAGAATATCAAAAATTTATGGGAACCAATCTCTAATACCACATGAAAATACCCTCATTATTAGTGTAAGTGATTGTGGGATGAATCCATGATTTAATTAATTTTTACGTTTCATTTAGAAAAAAACATCCCAACAGGTTAAAGGGATAAAATTAATTTTTATCACACCCAAACGAAAGAAGAAACACAAAATTTAAAACATATTAAACAAGGTTTATCTCTAAAAATGAAAAGGTTAATCATCAGTATGCTTTAGATTCACCTGAAATCATAATATCCACTAGTATCAACATATGGAATATAATGATAATGGTTTATCATAGAAATTGGATTACACTAAATTTACTTAATAGTGTAAATTATTCCCATATATATATATAATGAGAGAAATTATTTTAAAAACACGAGATTATAATTCGAGATAAAAATTACATTGATTTATTACTATGTTGTATCTTCATCCTCCTTCTTCATCTACTTGTGTATTAGAAAGTAGTTTTTTTATTACACTCCATTCTCTCTATTTGATAATATATGAATATCTCTATTTAATGAATATTTCTATTGATCTTTTAAAACTATCTATTTAAGTATTTCCACAACATTTAAAATGTAATCTTCTTCACTAGAAATTTTTTCTTCCCTCTACATCTTTAGAATTTTAAATATTAAATTCTTACAAATAACTAATTTATACTTCTCTCAACATATTTTTATTCTTCAAAAACAACTTTTTTCCTTATTTAAAATTAATTATGGGTCATCATGGTTCACCAACACATGTTTTAGTGTGACCATATATTTATTTTAGAACAACTTCTCTCATTCATTCAATAACCCAATACATCAAAAAATTAATCATTTTCTTCATCATATTGAATCATAAACTCACTTTATGATAGTTTAATCCATTAAATATTAGTTTAATCATAGAAAGTTTTATTTTAGTGATCCATATCTCATAGTAGTATTTTACAAAAACTATATATTAAAATTCTTGAATTCCTACAGAACCCTAATTTTTTTTTGTCTGGAACCTTATAATGTTTTTATAATCCTAAAAAAGTTTAGAGGCCATACTTACTAAATTTTCATCCTTACAAAGTCTAAAAACTATAAATTTTTCTGTCTCAAACATATAATGTTTTTAATAAATTTGAACAATGTTTTTAAATGACCTTATGAACTCTAAAATAACATTATAGTGATTCAAGAATAAACCTTATGAAGTTTTTAATTTTCCAATTTTCTATATCTAGGTGAACCTTATGAACATTCAAGTGAATCGTATAAACATTGAAGTGACCTTAAGTGTAACATCCCAGGTAAATAAAGAAAAATAATTATTTCATATTTATTAATATTATTTAATTAAATATTAATTTTACTTAAAAAGGGTTGCTATGTTCGATAGCGTACCCAATACACAACAACGGGTTTCTTTGACATCTTACGCTGCACACTAATAATATAATATTATTATTTTAAATAGTAGTCAACTCCTAGCTGTTGTATTGGCAGTAATGAACAAAACTAAATACAATATTATTATACATGTTTTATAAATGTATTTACATTTATCCAATAAAATTTAGAGGCTTAAAATGTGAATGAATCTATTTTAAGCATAATTTATATTAAAAGGATGATTTATCACCTTTTAATGGAGAAACCTTTTTAAATCTAGTTTTGGTCACTTTAATACATTCTAAATGACCAAATAAAATCATTCTTTATAATGGGGACATCAAAATTTACTTTGTGTAAGTTTTTTGAAATTTTTCAGATAAAGTTCATTTTTTTAATGAATAGTGAAATATATTATATTTTAATTCAAAAGTGCCTTTTAATATAATTTATTTATATGGTTAGATTATCTTTTTAATTGGTTTTAAATTGAAATTAAAATATATTTTTACCATTTAATCCAATGCGGGTCATTGGAATAAATTTCACTTTGAAATTGGACATAAACAAGTATCAATCTTTTGATAGTTATTGTTTCTTAATAACACGCTATTTATTTTGAAAACTGGAATTATTTTTAAAGTTAATTAATGCCACTTCTTTCTTTTTAATTTTGCATAATAGGGATCATATTTGAATTCGGAATATCAAATATAGCTTAGGCTGAATATTTGGTATTTTTCTGAAAAACATCAATTTTTGATGAATAGTGAAACCACTTAGTGGTCGTTAAAAATACTAACCTTTTCATTTAAATGAAATTATACCACTTCTGTGAATTTAATCTCAAAAATCTGACATTCATGGTTTTCATAAAAAATAAAAATGTGGTTCATTAATATGAATATAATTTTTGGTGAATAGTAACTTTTGACTTTTATTTACCGCAATTAAAGGTAAATAGGGTAATTCAAGGTTAAAATAATATTATAATAATTGACAATTACCTTAACACTTGTCCACACCTTATTCTTTGAGTCATTAACGACCATTTTCATATTTGGGTCGATTTTGGGGCCCCATTGAGGCTCTTGAGAGTGATAATGACAATTTAGATTAATTAATATAATGTAAAGACAAAATTGACATTAACAAATATCTTTTAGTAAATAATTATTATATGGTGTTATATAAGTTATATTTTCAACTATAAATATTAATTGGAAATATAAAAAGATTTACTACATCATGGTATTTTTTTTTTATAATTTTTAGACGTCAAATAAATTAAATTATTTATGACAAGATAATGATGCTGTATTTACCTCATTAATAAATGATTTAAATAAATAAGATTATAATGATTACAATATATTCCAAAAAATGTCCAATTATGATTGGATGATTTTTTTTCGACCATGAGTCATCTTATCTTCATCTTCAATGATTTTCTGACCTTTTTAAACCAAATATCATTATATAATAAAATAATATTTTCACACTTTCCTAAAGAGCCTCTCCTCCCCTTATAAAAGGAGACCATTTCTATCCAATTACTCACACCACTAAAACCATTTGGCTCATAAATTATCGGCCCAATTAAGCTCCCTACATTCCTCTACTCCCCTTAGAAGCCTTACCTTAGGTAGAAGGCACTTCAATAAGTCATTTGGTTCAAACCAAAGGGAGTTACCCAAATTAAAGGTAATGGTTTCTCTTAAATTGTTTTCTTTTATTTTACTTCTCCAACCCCTAAAATCTTTTTATTAATTTATTATGTGACCAAACCAGTATCCTAAATATACTAGGATGTTTTTATGAGAATTATTTTAACTACACTTACACACACCTCCATCTAATGGATGAAGAACATAATGTTTCTGTGGATGAAAAACTAACGCCTCACGAAATGGTGATTGTTCAAATATCTCCAACCGCCTATCATGGTGGCCATTAAGATGGAATTGTACTTATATATGATATATATTATGTTTATGTTTTATTTATTTTCTGTATTTTCCATTTATAGCACACCTTTATGGTTCCATAGTGGGTAAATACGATAATCTCATTTGAGGAAGCGCGGACTACCGCCCCCTCAAAGTGATGTGACTCATTAATGCCTTATGTGGGATGTATAAAGGATAGAGTTAATGATATTATATATTATATTATACTGGAATTAAAATATACCTATCTATCATTATGTTTTAATTCCATTAAAATAATAAATATTATTGAAAGTAGCGTTCATGCGTACGCACTACTTACCGTCTCCATGAACGGGGCATTTCATTTCTTACCTATAAATGTTATGTACTATTATAAATACATATATATAATGGATATATATGATATATATGATATATAAATCATGAATATCATTCTGGATATAATTAACCTTTTACCACTTGAACAACATGTAATTATAAGATGTCCATTTTTGACTCAAGTGCCAAATATCGACAAAACGAACATTATTAACTTAAATGGTTACCTAATGTTTATAACATTGTAATAAGTGACATAAAAGTAATAATAAACGTGAAAAAGTTTATTTATCAAGTATAAATTAACATTAGTTTTTTATTTAGGAGATTAAAGAACGATCGAGTCAAGTCGGACACAAGGCAAGGGATCTGACCTCTCTCTTTCTTTTCAAGTACTCTCTTTCATGTCATTTATTTTATGCTCCATGTTATTATGTTGGAAGAAGTTATTTTATTTTCACCATACTGTAATTTTTATTTTCATATTATTAGAGACCCCCTCTTACTCTCATCAATTCATTTTATGAAATTTTATGTGGCGTCGTTAGGCTGCCGAATTTTTGTAAGGGATTTCTCATCTCACTTTTAATTCAGTGAGATTTTTATTTTTCACCACCTATTTATTGCAAGTGGTGTATTGTGTACTACCATTTTCAATATACTATCATGATTATCTTTATATTCATGGTATTCTGTAATTATTTTGGTGGTTAATAACTTTTGGTCATACGACTTGATTGAATTACAACATGGTAAGGGGTCTTCATCTCACTTGTTTTTATTCCCTTGAGATTCATGCTATATTTGCCACTATATCCTTTTGTGTGGTGTATGTACTTCCCATGATTGTAATATTTGTGTAATATACTTTAATTTATGAGTATTTAAATCTTCATTGGACTATCCTTCTTTCATGTGACATATGTTTTGTATGTTACCAAATCGGTAAGGGAACTCCTTAACCCAATTCCCATTCTTTGGGTTGATCTTCTCTTTTTTATTTATTTCATCCTATGAATATGTGTGAATGAACTCTAATTGTTTTACAATTAATATCCACTTTTATTGGGTGTATTTATATTTGTCACATATAAGTATGAGATTGATTTATCCTTAATTTAAGGATACCATCTTTATAAGGGATTTCATCTCAATTTACATTTCCATTGAGACTTAATTGTTGTTATGCACCAATTAAATCTTATATAGTGTATATATTGTACTTTGACATATTATATCATGAATCCCTTTATTCTCATGATATTATAAAGTTCTTATTAAAATTATTTCTCAATTATTTGTATTCAAGCATCTCTCTTTTTGTTAAAAACTCTTTAACTAAAATATCATTTTAAATGTTTTAAAGATTTATTCTTCTAAATATTTATCATTAATGACCATGTTTTCAAAATGGGTGTTAGGATTTATTTATATGTACATTAATGTTTTCAAATTATAATTCCTTTTAAATCTTCAAATTGGTATGGGACACTTTGATTCAAAAATCCCTTTTTATATGGTTTTTGAAAATGGTTTGATAAAGCATTTTTTACATAAATATCTTGATTTGATATAGTGGAATGTGGAAATTTTATCTTTCCTTGATACTTGTGTTATGTGTTATGATTATGTTATGGTTATTGGGCATTATTTACATATACGGGTGGTTCCGTGATAAACCTTGGGCGTGTGAGCCCGAGATAGCTGTCCAATGCATTAGGTGACGTGACAGAGGTAAACGTGATGTTTCTCTTAAGTGATTTGGGGAATATACCGTGATGGGTATTCAAAGTGTAAATCCCTATGTAGCTGTGATTGCTAGAATGTAAGTTCGATTTGGATGCCATAAGTAACCTTTATGATTTATTATTTGTGTGTGTTATTCATAATTCTCATGATTTCATAAGGTATGTTATGATTGAAAATTATAGTTTCATTGATTTGAATTTTTTGATGGGATAATATTTTCATTCCTTATTTTATAACCCTTACTAATCTTTTTATGCCCATCCAAAGTTTTTGAAATGTTTTCCACATGAATTAAAGATGAATAGGGTCAAGGATGGGATCAAGGAAAAGTCATTCTATCTAAATCATGGAACTAGACATGTTACTTTTTAAGAGTTTTTATTTTATATAAAAATTGGATACTGAGTATTAGTGTCTACTTGTAATATTGAAGTTGTAATGTAATAGTTATGGCCTAATTCTCTAAAACTCAAAACCAGAAAAGATCCTCAAAGTGAATTATTCATTTAATTCAATATTATGTAATTTTTAAGGCCGGGTCCTTATAGTTGGTATCAAAGGACTATTTAGATAACATTAGAGGTTAGGGTACAATTTAAGCATAAGTGACATTACCAGAATGGTTAGTATTTTATAAAGAGTCATAGTTATTTTTATAAAGTGAATGAGTTTAAGATAACATGAATAAGTATATCTTAGTGTTTACCATCCTCATAAGAAATTATATGATGATTTTTCTGATATACTCACACTGACCTTTTTGGTTATAGTAAATGGCTGGATCTAGCAGGAAAAAAAGTAATAGTGGATGTGAAGAAAACTATGACAGTTTTCTGAACGAGAAGTTGAATGATATGGGAGCTACAATGAGAACTCTTGTGGTTATTCTCAACCAACTATCTGGAGTCATGATTGACCACCTGAACTTTAGTAATTTTTATAAGAAATCGTATATGCGAGAAACAAATCCCTACAGATGTTCAGGTAATAATCATAAAGGTATGTATGTTAAAAAACCTATGTGTCAAAGATGAGGAAAGAAACACATTGGAAAATGTTTCAAAGGGATAGAAAGATGCTATAGATGTGGAAATGATGGTCATAAAGAAAGAACCTTCCATGGAAAAAGGAAGCATCTAGTTGACTCTACGAAAGGGAAAAAAGTTCTTTCTGAAGGATCAATTGAATGTTTTAAATGTGGTGAGAATGGTTATTATGTAAACACATGTCCTATGAAGAAGTTTCAGGAATGATATCACCATGATCGTACAAATATTAGTTTACCAATACCTAATTCCATTCTGATTGAGGATGAAGAAACTGACAATGACCAATGAAAGTTATGGATTATTTCATAACATATGTTTTCCTATTATTGAAATCTTATGATATGATTCATGATTTTGTTTGTAGGAACGAATTATTTGGTAAATATTGGTTAATGGATCATGAAGAACTTTGAATGAGTAAGAGGTCAACATATAAGGGATTCAATAGTTATGGTAGATTTCAGGATGGTGAAATGCTTAAAATTATTAAGGCTCTTTTCATGATGGGATTACATTAGAAGACTCTTTATAGTATGTGTAACCCTGAAGTTTGATATATGAAAATTTTATTCAAGGAATAATTATCTTTTTTTTTGTTTTTATAGATATAAAGTACCATTTGGGTTTATATGATCTATGAATTTGAGGAAATTACCGGTTAATACATTTTGGGATGAAAAATGAAATCTATGAGATAACCTTTGTGGTTAAAATATGTTATAATTATTTTTTATGAATTTATATCTTTTTGGAATGTTCTAAAATTATGTAGTTTTTGAAAAGGGACAACATGAAAACCGTGTGACAACCCGTCACGTCAGATGTAGCTGTGGGAATCGAACCCACAACCAAAGTGCGACTGATATTTATCGTCTATCATTGGACTACATGATGTACCTGGTTATTAAAACTTATTCTTTTCAGTTCCATGATCTTATGAATCAAGAATAAGTTGATTTTGGGTTATCTATGGAAATGATTAACCTAGCATGGAGGACTTGTGATTATGTTAATTACTTTTCAGTATTAGACTTTAAGTGTAACTGATGTTATTTGGAGATAAATGTTAAGATTTACCTTAGAAGAATATGTGATTAAATCCTTCAGAGATTTGGGTTTCAATCTTAGTTTGGATTACATTGAAATTTTTTAAGGATAACTGTTTATTTAATGGTCTTTCTTGAACCTTGGGTTCTTTTTGTTGAATTTTGGAGATTAAGAGTAGTATTTATTTTTATAAAGGATTATCTTTTTGGTGATTATCTAATCTTATACTAAACGTTTTGGTTTTATTTAATATCTAAAGACATGGAAAATATATAGTTCATCATTTTTGGATTATGTGATTCTATCGAAGTTGATTATAGCGCTGTTAATGTGAAAAAAAGTCATCCAGAATATTCATCGTCTCGAGAAAATATGAGTTTGTGTTAGAAATCTAGTAAAAGATGAATGTCTACATGACAATTAAGTATATTTCCTTATGATTTTGGTTAAGCTCATAAATAAATTCCTCAACAAAAATTAACTTTAAACAAAAACCTTGTCTGTTAACTTTTCCTACTGGGTAATCAAAGACTGTTTAACCCATCACAAGTTTTTGATTTTATGGTGGTCAACTTTCTCCTAAACATGTTTCCTAACACTCTCCATCAGAACTTGACCCTTTGTTTTCTCCTCCATATCCATGTTTTCATGGAATCTTAGTATGGGTTAACTCGGGTGACCTTTTTGTTTCTCTATATTTCTTTTAAAGTGATAGTTTTATTGACTCTTTTTCTGATGTTGGACTTTCAATGAAGTTTCCAAGTCAATTATTTTTAAATTGTGAGGTCGCAATTCCCAAAAGGGGGAAGGATGTAACATCCCTGGTAAATAAAGAATAACACATATTTCATATTTATTAATATTTTTGAATTAAATATTAATTTTACTTTAAAAGTCTTGCTATGTTCGATAGCGTACCTGATACGCAACAATGGGTTTCTTTGAAATCTTACATTGCACACTAATAATATAATATTATTATTTTAAATGGTAGTCATATCCTATAATTTTTATTGGAACGAATGAAAAAAACTAAATAAAATATTATTATACATGTTTTTTAAATGTATTTACATTTATCCAAAAAAATTTAGAGGCTTAAAATGTGAATGAATCTATTTTTAAGCATAATTTATATTAAAAGGCCGATTTATCACCTTTTAATTGAAAACCCATTTTAAATATATTTTTGGTCACTTTAATACATTCTATATGACCAAATAAAATCATTCTTTAGAATGGGGACATCAAAATTTAATTTTTGTAAATTTGTGGAATTTTTCTGATAAAGTTCATTTTTTAATGAAAAGTGAAAAATATTGTATTTTAATTCAAAGGTGCCTTTTAATATAATTTATTTATATGGTTAGATTATCTTTTTAATTGGTTTTAAAGTGAAATTAAAATATATTTTTACCATTAAATCCAATTTGGGTCATTGGAATAAGTTTCACTTTGAAATTGGACATAAACAAGTATCAATATTTTGATATTTATTCTTTCATAAAAACACGCTATTTGTTTTGATAACGGGAATTAATTTTAAAGTTAATCAATGAAACTTCTATGTTTTTAATTTTTCATAATAGAGATACTTTTTTAATTCCGAATATCAAATATATCTTAGACTGAATTTTTGATATTTTTATGAAAAACTTCAATTTTTGATGAATAGTGAAACAACTTAGTGGTAGTTAAAAATACTGAAGTTTTCATTTAAATGAAATTTTACCACTTCTGTGAATTGAATTTCAAAAATCCTACATAAAGGTTGTCATTAAAAAGTAAAATTTGGTTTATTAAGATGAAAATAATTTTTGTTGAATAGAAACTTTTGACTTATATTTACCGCGGTTAAAGGTAAATAGGGTAATTCAATGTTAATAGAATATTATAAAAATTAAAATTACCCTAACACTTATCCAAAACTTATTAGTTAAGTCATTAACAACCATGGCAATCTTTGGGTCTATTTTGGGACCCCATTGAGCCACTTGGGAGTGATAATGACAATTTAGATTAATTAATATAGTGTAAAGACAAAATTGACATTAACAAAAACCTTTTAGTAAATAATTTTTATATTGTGTTATATAAGTTATATGTTCGACTATAAATTTTCATTGGAAAGATAAAATTATTTACTACATCATGGTATTTTTTTTATAAATTTTAGACCTCAAATAAATTAAATTATTTATGACACAATAATGATGTAGTATTTACCTCATTAATAAATGATTTAAATAAATAAGATTATAATGATTAAAATATTTTCAAAAACATTTAAAATTCTGATTGGATGTTTTTATTTCGTCCATGAGTCATCTTATCTTCATATTCAATGATTTTTGGACCTTTTGAAACCGAATATCATTATATAATAAAATAATATTTTCACACTTTCATAAAGAGCCCCTCCTCTCTCTTATAAAAAAAGACCATTTATATCCAATTACTCACACATCTCAAGCCATTTGTCTCATCCAAACTCTGCCCAATTAAGATGTATACATCCCACTACTCCCCTTAGAAGCCTTATCTTAGGGATAAATCACTTCAATATGTCTTTTGGTTCAATCCAAAAGGAGTTACCCAAATTTAAGGTAACAGTTTCTCTTAAATTGTTTTCTTTTATTTTACTTCTCCAACCCTAAACTCTTTTTATTAACTTATTTTGTAACAAAACCAGTATCCTCAGTATACTAGGATGTTTTTATGAGAATTATTCAAACTACACTTACATAGACCTCTATCTAATGGATGAAGAACATAATGTTTCTGTGGATTGCAAACTAACGCCTCATGAAATGATGGTTGTTGAAATATCTCCAACCGCCTCTCATGGTGGAAATTACGATGGAACTTTATTTATATATAATATATATTATGATTATGTTTTCGTTATTCTTATGTATTTTCCATTTATAGAATTCTTTTATTGTTTTTATAGTGGGTAAATACGATAATCTCATTTGAGGAAGCGTGGACTACCGCCCCCTCAAAGTGATGTGACTCGTTAATGCTTTATGCGGGATGTATAAAGGATAGAGTTAAAGATAATATATGTGATATTATACTGGAATTATAATATACCTATATATCATTATGTTTTAATTCCATTAACATAATAAATAGAAATGAAAGTAGAGTTCAGGCGTACGTATGAATTAACGTCTCCATGAACGGTGCATTTCATTTCTTACCTCTAAATGTTATGTACTATTATAAATACATTTATATACTGGATATATATGATATATATGATATATAAATAACTAATATCATTCTGGATATAATGAAAGTTTGACCACATAAACAACATGTAATTATAAGAAGTCTATTTTTGACTCAAGTACCAAATATCAACAAAACGAACATTATTAACTTAAATGATTAAATAATGTTTATAACATGGTAATAAGTGATATAAAAGGAATAATAAACTTGAAAAAGGTTCTTAATCAAGTAGAAATTAAATTTAGTATATTATTTATTAGATTAAATAATGATCGAGTCAAGTCGAACACGAGGTAAGGGATCCGACCTCTCTCTTTATTTTCAAGTAGTCTCTTTTATGTCATTTCTTTTATGCTCCATGTTCTTATGTTGGAGGATGTTATTTTATTTTAACCATAATGTAATTTGTATTTTAATATGATGAGAGACACCCTTTTACTCTAATCAATTCATTTTATGAATTTTTAATTGGCGTCGTTAGGCTTCCGAATTTTTGAAAGGGATTTCTCATCTCACTTTTAATTCCGTGAGATTTTTATTTTTCACCACCTATTTATTGCAAGTGGTGTACTGTGTACTAACATTTTCTATATAATATCATGATTATATTTATATTCATGGTATTATTTGATTATTTTTGTGGTTAATAACTTTTGGTCATACGACTCGATTGAGTTACAACATGGTAAGGGGTCTTCATATCACTTTTCTTTTATTCCTGTGAGATTCATGCTATATTTGCCACTATATCCTTTTGTGTGGTGTATGTACTGCCCATGATTGTTCTCTTTGTGTAATATACTTTCATTTATGAGTATTTAAATCCTCATTGGACGATCCTTCTTTCATGTGACATATGTTTTGTATGTTACCACATCGATAAGGGAACTCCTTAACCCAATTCCCATTCTTCGGGTTGATCTTCACTTTTTTATTTATGTCACCCTATGAATATGTTTTAATGACCTATGATTGTTTTACACTTAATATCCACTTGTATTGGGTGTATTTATATTTTTCTCATATAATTATGAGATTGATTTATCCTTAATTTAAGGATACCATCTTTATAAGGGATTTCATCTCAATTTCCATTTCCATTGAGACTTCATTGTTGTTATGAACCAATTCACTCTTATATAGTGTATATACTATCCTTTGAAATATTATATCATGAATCCCTTTATTCTAATGATATTATAAAGTACTGATTAAAAGTTATTTTTCAATTATTTGTATTCAAGTGTCTCTCTTTTTGTTAAAAACTCTTTAACTAAAATATCATTTTAAATGTTTTAAAGATTTATTCTTCTAAATATTTCTCATTAATGTCCATGTTTTCAAAATTGGTTTTAGGATTTATTTATATGGACATTAATGTTTTCAAATGATAATTCCTTTAAAATAATCAAAGTGGTATGGGACACTTTGATTCAAAAATCTCTTTTTAAATGGTTTTTGAAAATGGTTTGATAAAGAATTGTTTACATAAATATTTTGATTTGATATAGTGAAATGTGGAAATTTTATCTTTCCATGATACTTGTGTTATGTGTTATGATTATGTTATGGTTATTGGGAATTGTTTATGTATACAGGTGGTTTTGTGATAATCCTTGGGCGGGTGAGCCTGAGATAGCTCTCCAATGCATTGGGTAACGTGATGGAGGTAAACATGATGTTTCTCCGAAGAGATTTAAGGAATATAGCGTGATTGGTATTCCAAGTGTAACTCCCTATGTAGATGTGATAACTACAATGTAAGTTTGATATGGATGCCATAAGTAACATTTATGATTAATGATTTGTGTGTGTTATTCATAAATCTCATGATTTCATAAGGTATGTTATGATTCAAAAGTACGGTTTCATTGATTTGTATTTATTGATGGTATAATATTTTTATTCCTTATTTTATAACCCTTACAGAGATTTTTATGCTCATCCCATGTTTTTGAAATATTTTCCACCGGACTTAAAGATGAATATGGTCAAGGATGGGATCAAGGAAAAGTCATTCTATCTAAAACATGGAACTAGACATGTTACTTTTTAAGAGTTTTTATTTTATAGAAAAAATGGATACTGAGTGTTACTGTCTACTTGTAATATTGAATTAGTAATGTAATAGTTATGGACCAATTCTCTAAAACTCTAAACCAGAAAAGATCCTCAAAGTGAATTATTCATTTAATTCAATATTATGTAATGTTTAAGGTCGGGTCCTTATATTAAGGATATTCAAAAATAAACATTATGATGTTTTTATATTTAAATTTTTATATATATGGGTTAACCATATAATCTTCCAAGTGAACCTTACGAGATCTAATCTCTTCTTAGATATTTTATTAAGTAATGAACCTTAGAAATATAGGAATGATCCCAATAAACATCATGAAATTTATAATTTTTCAAGACCACAACTTAAATAAAAGTTTTAATGATTAATTAGAAAACAAACAAAGTTCCCTTTGGTGTTTTTCAAGTACAAATCCTATTAAAACCAAAGAATCTTATTTTATATAAAAAAATATATAATTTTTCCAAATTTCTCCAAACAAAGAAAAATACATCACCTAATATAATAAATATTATATCATGTTATTGCTTTTTGTTTATAGATCAATGTGAGATCATTTATAGGTGGATGCAGTGTATTAGTGATCCCTTTATTTTAGGAATTCTTCTCATAAATCAACCTTAAAAACTTATTAGATTTTAGATCCACTCAAATACATCTCTCTGAATCACCTCTTATGAAATAAAGATAAATATATATTTCAAAAACCAATATTTAAAAGGTTCAGTAAAAACTCATACTTCTTTCCATTTTGGTTGTTCCCCCAACATGGATTCTTTACTAAATTCTTAAAGATTAAAAAGGAGCCTATAGTAATTGGTTAAACACCCCAGTAATTGTTCCTCTAGTGCAATCATGTTCTACCTCCTAGTAAACAAATATTATATGATATTTTTTATACCCACCAACTATCCTTATTATATTCTCTTACTCTACTAATAATTATACCACCCACCCAAAATACATTTGAGCAACTAATTAAACTTCCGAGATATATTCTCTTATTTCTTATTCATTTATCTAGTGTAGGAATATCTTCTTATTCAAATGTTTTTCCACCATAAGAAAGTTAGGTCAACTTTTACTATATATAAATTCCTCAAGATATTAAATGGTTTTCTAAATATTATTCTCGTATCAAAACTTCCTCCGGATATTGAAATACCTGAATAAACTCAAACTCACCATTGCAGAACTTTTTTTTATAAATATTCCTTAGTAAAATTCTATATAGTAATACTCTATCTAGTATGCTTCATCCAATTTTCCACATTATGGTGTGATCTTCTTGATGCACATTAATCTGGTACTCCTTAGTCCACATTGATATTTCTGATTCAATAAATGTTGTAAACCTCCGTCCAATGATCCTCTATTTTAAGCAACTTGATCTGATGCTCCTTCTTTATCTGGTACTCAATAATTCCGAATCTAATCCTATTCTGTAAGAAAATAAAATAGTTTGTTTTCAAATTCACACTATGATCTCACAAAAACTCCATCATTTAGACTATTTAGGGTCACCAAAAACTATATCTCTAAATAATCTCTCATCCTTTCATGTAAAAATTAATAAAATAAAGAAGAATCACATGATCAATATTGAATTTCCCACTCATATCAACTTTTATTTGACAACCTTAAAAGATTATAAAACCCCAAATTCAACAATATTCATCAATGTTTCTTAAAATATTAGCGTCAATGATATATTAAAAACCTACTCATATATTTTCTATATTTATGAGTAATTTAAAGAATATCTCATCATCATCATAATCGACTTTAAAAAGTTTTTTTTAAAATATTCAAACATACAACTAGTGTACAAAAATAATGGATGTTTTTCCTGACATGTATTCATAAGAACTCCTCTGTTCATTGGACCCACACAAATATTCTTTTTTTGGTACACCCTTATTGAATTCCATATTGTTAGGAAACCTCTATTTATTGTATTTTTGAAGAGTCTATCTGATGTAATGTTTTTTGGATATCATCATCTCACTCCATCAAATGGATATCATATATATCTATTTAATGAAATCATAATTTTTCATTTGATGTCTTCATCGAATCAATGTGATTTTCTATACTAATAAACACTTTTTATACAAAATTTTCTATGTTTATTTCTGATCAATTTGTGTAAAAGGGATTGATTCTAATAACTTCACTATTCTTCATATGATCAACCCATTTTGATATCTTTCACACTCCTCTATCTAATCATTAAATATAAATTCACCACTTCATAGCTTGACCTTTGTACATCCTCAACTCAAAATTTATAACATTTATATTTGTAAAGTATTAAAATTCATCATTTTATAACTTGAACTTATTAGAAACTAATTTTTCCTAAACAATTCATGAGTTAGCATCATCTTGAACGTTGTGAAACTTATTGAAATCATTTTTTTGAAACATTAAGGATAAAAAAGTATCATTTGACTAATAATAGTTCTCTAATTCTTCTAAAAACACATATTAACATACTAAAAACAAATGCAACTATAACATCTTGGGCGCAAAAAAAATCCACCATTCGGTTTCTTATCAATATAACCACACATATTAACACATATTTGAAGTTAATATGTGCGCTAAACTCCTTATCCCTATACACATGTGCATATTATTTCTCCCACTTACTGAAAATCCATTGTAAAGGTCCATATTGGTGTCATCTAAAGTCAGCAAATTTCATTTCAAAATCATAAAATAAATCCTTTAGAGAATAATAGTATTATAATAATATATAAAAAAAGCCTTTAATTATAAAAATATATGTCTACATGTTTGAACATAAATTAGAAAATTATAGTGTACAATGAAGGTGATTAATGTTGTTAATAACAATTCTTTTATGTAAAAATTTCCACAAGATAATTATATAATATTTATATAAGTTGAAATTTGAGCACATTTTTCAAGAAAAAACCTACAACCATATAAATAAATAACATCAAAACAATTTATGTGTATAAAAAAATCCTCCTTCATTTTAAATTTCTCAACAGTCAGCATTACTTAAAGATCAATTTGATAAAACCATGGAAAATGCGATTACCATACCTCAGCTTCATCTTTTCTCCAGCAAAAGGGTATTATGAAATCCATAATCAAGGTAATTTTAATGTTCCATGATAAATATCTCATCTTTATTTAAAACTAATATAATACTCAGACAACTCCTCTACTTATTATTCTTAAATTCCATATAAGTCAGCTCAAATAATCGAGAATCATGAGAATAAGAAGGAACCTCAATATTTCATAGAAGTAACATTCATACTGACAGTATTCTCTTAGTCTAGGATTCAAATTTTTATTCTTAGACTTGGAATGGGATATAATTTCTTCCTTATGATGAGTGTTCAAATTTTTTTTAATGTATTTATTTTTATCTTTTGAATCTTCAGATGAAGCTATAATATTCTATTTATTTCTTGACATATCATCATCACATTGAGTTTTTAACATCCAATTCATTATTTCATCTTATTATGGTAAGATATTCATAAAATATTTTATACCATTCACATTTTTCTCATGCCTCTTACATTTATTCTTAATATTCAAACCATTATTCATAGACATCTTATCATCAAATTTATTTTCATCTTCCAAGGCCCGTATCATCCCAATTTATTTAGAAGTGCTATGTGCCTCTTCCATCTTTCTATCATTGGATATTTTAATTTTGGGAATAATTAGGCACAATTTCTTTCTTTTTTAAACTTCCTTGATCCTTTCATATGTCTAACTATAAAAAGTATCAATTTTCATCTCATAAAATTCATTTTCTCCTTCATCTTTAATTCTTGAAAATTTTATTTTTATCTACTAATCATAGCTCCCCCTTGATTTGTACCTATTTCTTAGTTGATAAAAATTGTTCCATCAGGAGTTGGATTTGTCCCCACATACTCCACAACACCGTTATTGACATATATACCTTGATATCTTATACTAATAGTATTTTTAATTGAATTTTATTGCAGTTTTATCTTTAAAATATGTGAAAATCTTTATGTAATAAGAATTATTCATGAAGTATTCAAATATTTCTTATAATAAGGTGATTTATAGCTTACCTTCTTGGTCATAGATGATTTAATCATATATTTTAAACATTGATTTTTATTTTAGGTATAATAATTTCAAGATTTTTTGGGGTTACAATCAAACTCCAAATATGGAACCTTCTTCTCACCATCTCTTGATCATTACCCTTAACCTAAACTTCTTTGGTAGAGTCTTATATAATCTTCTTTAACTAAAATTTTACTATTATAATGTTCGATTGTGTTTTTGGAAACTCTTAATCTTTCTCAACCAATATTTTCTCAATATATTTTTACATATTCTAAAATTAATCCAACTTCAATATGTTCTTCTTACTTTCCTCAACAAGGGTTTTTTATTTTTTTCTTAAGCTCCTCCCATTTGGATGAGGTTTCTTAATGATATCTCAAATTTTGTTCTCACATGAACAATTTTACTTTATGTTCTCTAATATCATTAAGGTGTAACAATTCCTTTTTTATATGATAATTATTCTGAAAACTTATATATTTAGCTTATTTTTTAAACTTTTTCTTATCCTTCTTGAGTTGTGTAATTTTCTCAAGATATGCTTCGAAATTTTATTTTAGAATCTAATCCAATTATATTCTCTTTTATCCGTCATCATCACTTCATCATGAAACACTTTCTATCTTAAAATGTGTTAATATTTTGACTTCACCATAAAATTCTTTACTAGATGATGGATCATTATAATTTATTATACACAATATAATCTCTTTCTTTCTAGAAAAACTTTTCTCATCTTATTCATATTTTGTTTACAATAATTCTTTTATTCTTTTTATTAATTTGAATATTAAATATTTGTATTAGGAAAGATTCCATCAAAATGTCCATTTTCATTAAAATTCAATCACTTAAAGTGTTTTTGTTACCTTTTTTCAATCTAATTTTCTTTTTTGTATTTATTAGTAAGTTGGGAATTGATTTTTTTGAAGTCCACCTCATCCTACTCAACATCTAAATCACTTGATTCTTTTTATATTTATTTATATCTAAACATCCTCTTTAAGATAGATTCAAAATATATTTCTTCTATAACCTTATTCATAAGGACTATTTCTTTTCTCATTTCATATACTATGAGAATATCATGAAGTTTACGAAAATATAGATCATCCTGATCATGTAAAGCTAAAACATTAGCATCAAACCTATCTAGAAAGCTTCTCATTAGTTTATTAATAATATTATAATATTAAAACTTCCGTATGAAACCTTATATTTTTCAAATAATTTCATTGATGATCATAAATTATTTATAAATATTTTCATCATCAAGCACATTAATGTCTTCAAATATGAATATCCTTATTTGTAACTTAAGCTTATTAAATTTCATGATTCCTTCATAACTACTTTTCAAATTATCTAACATTTCATTGGAAGTTGGAAACCCAATTTTTTTTTATAAAATTTCATATAGAGATCCCTCAAAATGGATTTTATCTTTTACATCAACATAGAAATTTCACTTTTCTATAGATATCATAACAACCACATTAATGAGAGGAAATATCATTATAGCAGAATATATCACTTCTAGGTGAAGAGATAAAATATATAGTTATATCTTATTCCTCTAAATGTGATGGTTATTTCAATAGAATATAGGAATGCACATATTATTTACTGAATTTATATTCACAATTATCATTAAATAGTTGTAACTCTCAATGGAAGCCTATGCTGTGATAGAAGTTGAATTTCCAAAATAAGCATGAGATCACTAATAGGGGGAGGAGGAGAATCTCTGATCCCTTTATTTTATGAATTATTCTCAGAACTCAACCACTAAAATGTGATAAAGTTTTGATCCACTAAAAAATATATATCAAATTCACCTCATATTTAGTAAATATAGTGAGAGATATCAACACACAATATTTACTAGGTTCAGTACCAATACATACTCCCGGCCATATTGGTTACCCCCTAATATGTATTCTTTAACAACATCATCAAGATTAAAAAGGAATAAAAACAACTAGTTATACACCCTCTTAATCATTCATCTAGTTGAATCTAATTATTGTCATTTACAACCAACTATTTTTTATAGTTGATATTCCCACCAACCACTCTTCATATATCATCTTCCATGATAACTTGTTATACCCCCCAAAACAATATTTTTTAAGTAACTAGTTAAACCCCCAGATAGAATCTATTCTTTATTCTTCATTGATCCAATATATAAAGATCTTTTTCTTTATATTTTATTCTTCCACGAGTAATTTATATTCCCTTTTCCTTTTTACAAATTATTCAATATATTGAATGGATTCATGATGAGTCTACTGGTGTAGAAACTTCATCCTAATCTTGAAATACCTGGGTAAAATCTAAATCACCCTTCTATAACTTTGTCTAGTAATATTCATTATAAAAATTTTACGCAATAATACACCATATAGAATTATTTTTCTAATTTTACTAAATTGGGAATGATCTATCCGATGAACCTACATTTGGTAATCATTGGTCAATTATGTTATGTCTGATAAACTCGTTCTGGTGAACCTCAATCTGATGCTACTATATCTGAATAACCTTGGTCTAATGATCCTTCTTCATCTAGTATTCCATTTATCTAGCTATCAACTTCTTCTTCAACCATGTAGAATATTGGTTGGAAACTTATGCCATGGTATCACAAAATCTCAGCCAATTTTTTCTATATTAGTATCAACAACTATAGGTATGAATGAGATCTCCTCATTTTAAAGGAAATACATACTCTATAAGTTAGGGAAGAATCATGGGATCAAATTTGAATTTCCCACTCATATCAACTTTCATTCTACCATTATCAAATCTTTGGAAACCATTGTGTCAATATTATTTGTAAAATTAACCTTAAATATCAACATTAATGATCTATTAAAAACATAAAAAAATATTGGATTTATTTATAATAATTTAACTAATAACTCAACATTTTCATAATAAATGAATTTAATTTTTTTTGAAAAGCTACTCAAACCTACATCTAGTGTAAAAACATAAAGGAAACTCTATCAGATATGTCCTCATAATAAATCCTCTATTTTATGGACTCTACATGATAAAACATTTGTTTTATCTATCTAATGGAACCATAAATATATTAGTTATATGATACAACCTTTTCTAGTTTCATTTTTTAGGAAAACTATGTCTGATATGTCTTCTAAGATTATTTCTAATGTATCTTTGTATGGTGATCATTAAATCTATCCATCTGATAGGATTCATATATCTCCATCCAATAACATAACAATTCTCTATTTGATGCCTTTTTCAGATTAGTGTGATTTTCTAGACTAACGAACTCCTCATCTACTAAAGTTAAAAAGTTACTATTAGATCATTCACTATTTTAGGGGTTTGTTCTACTAACAAGACTTTCCAAAGTCCAATCTAACCATTAAAATATCCTTCATACTCCTCCATCTAATCATTAGCTATAATTTCACCACATTATATCTTGAACATTGTAAAACCGAAAACCCAACTATATAACTTTAAACATTTTAAACTATGTGACTTCATCACTTTATAACTAGAAATTCATACAAAATGACTTTTTTTTGGAAACTTCATGAAAGAAAATTATCTCGGGACATGGAAATATTTTATTAATCATGATGTTATAATTTTTTAGGATAAAAAAGCCTTGGGTGAAAAATAATTCTGCAATAATTTTTAATATGAGTTATGTATTGATAAAAAAATACAAAATCATAAAAATATCCACTTCATTTTCTTAAATCATTATTCTCTATAAAACATAACCAATACAGAGGAAGCTTCATTAATTTCATATTAGAGTAAACTAATATTGGTATCTCAACAATGTCCCCAAAGTCTCAATTTCTTTCCAAAATTATCTTTAGCTCAACACTTTAATGGGATAATATCATTCTACAATTAATGTAATATAAATTTCAACACACATGAATTCATGATAAAAAATTGTGATTATTATAAATCATGATACATTTTACAACTGTTATATTCAATCTCTCATGTATATTACACTAAGAGAATCATTATGACTCTCACGCTTATAACACAATAACAATTTCATAAATCGATATACTACATTATCATCTCTATCAACCAATAAAGACTTTATATCACCCCTCTCAATGACCACTTCAGTGAGATAGAATTCATTAAGGATGTGTTTGGTCCTTTATTTAGACCTAAGTTACTTATCCTGAGAAATGGATCCATTATTTTCATAATAAATCTAAATTACTTCCATGATTCTAGAAACCAACCTAAGTTTATAAATGATATTCTTAATAAAGAGGAATCCTTTTCAATATTTGATATAGATATATACTCTGCCTCTATTTTTGTGTCTACTATAGTGGGATATTTTGAACTCTCCCAATTGATAACCCCACTGTTCAAGAAAAACATAAAACCATATTGAGATATCATGTCATCATTTTCATATTAGAAACTTTCCTTATTTTAACCCCTTACACAGATCTCATCATCACCACTAATGAATAAAATAATATCCTCATTTATTCTCAAGTACTTAAGGATGTTCTTAATAGTAAACTAATGAATCTCACCATCATTGGATTGTTATCTAATTATAATTATCATAGAATTAGGGAAATTGGGTCGAGTACACAACTTCAAATACATGATTGATCCTATAGAAGGTATATAATTAATTTTATCGATCCTTTCCAACTATTTAGAAATATCTTGAATATTCTTAAGATTTACAAAATGTATCATTGGTAAAGACCCTTACCTAGAGTTCTCCAGGATAAACTGATTTAGCACATTACCCATATATATGTTTTCACTCATCCCAATTATCCCTATAGATCTATCTCTATAGATCATCATACAAAGTATGCATGAAACTTTACCCATTTATTTCATTGAGAATAATTTAACCTTACCACATATTTATAAAATGTAATGTCAGGAAATTAATTTCAAACAGATATATGTCATCCGTATAAAATATCATAAATACAACCACAGTCCCACTAAACTTAATTTATATATATAAATCATTCACATTATTTATGAAACCAAATTCTTTTATGAAATTATAAATAGATTGTTGTAACACACAGACCTTATTAAATTCATGTTTTACTTAAACAATGGACTATATCATGAACACTTACTTGAATAACTTATTTTTAATTAAATGATGTTTTGATATCCATTTGTTTCATATTTAAAATTAGATTCTATTGAAAGAAATATATGAATGGAATTTATCATCATAACAAGTGAAAATGAATCTTTATAGTCAGTACCATGAATTTATTTTTAACCCTATTATACTAAGAATTATCTATAGGTAGATAATCTACCATACATTTCTGTTTTCTAGAGAAAAAACCACTTTTACTTTATGGGTATCACTTCTTTTTCGTGTATCTAAGAAGTATAATGCATGTTTATGGTACAAGTGGTCCATTTCCAATTCAATGTATTTTAACCATATCTTATAATCAGAACTATCAATAAACTCTCGGTAGGTAGTAGGTTTATCACCTATGAGCATTACTTAATCATTGTTTCTATAATAAATACATATATATTTATCTCTCAATTAATCCTACTAGTCCCTTTAGGTTCGTGTGTAATATGAGTCAGTTTTTTTCACTAACTCTTTATAGAACTTTCTAAACATTTATGTAAGGAAAACGTACCTCTTTATTGAATTTACGATTTTTTATGTTAAATTTCCACCCATTTCCACCTCAAATTATACATTCCTTCACAATTAATGTATTTAATCTAGGTATAAACACTTTTCACTTATTAGTATTATGGAAATAATATCCCTTATTTTATATAGTACAACCAATAGATAAGCATTTATCAAACTTAGAGTCATATTTTTCATAATCGAATCCATTTATAAATTCTTAAAAACCTAAAATACTCTTAAAATACATATTTGGATGTTTCTCCATCTTTATATAATATGTTATCTTTGTGACTACATTAGATAGAATGTTATTAAGTAGTAATGAAACAATCACCAGATCATAACACCATAATGTAATAAAAAGGTCACATTGAGTCATCAATGATCAAACCATGCCCCACATGGTATGATTCATCCTCTTAGAAACACCATTCCACTATGGTGTTCTAGGTGGCATGATTTTTGGAATAATTCTACAATCTCTTGGATTCTCAATGTGTTCAAGTCTTGAGTATTCACCACCTTGATCAAATATGAGAATATTAATACCTTTTTTATTGATTTTTTTTGTTTTTAATAATTTTTTTAACATTTCTAATATTTAGTATCTATGTCTCATTAGATACATGTGACCATACTGACTGAAATCATTAATAAAGGTTACAAAGTACCCAAACCCCCCACTTGCCTAAGTACTCATTTATCTTTGTACACTACTATCTATGAGATTCAAAATTCCACTAGCCCGTTAACCATTTCCACTAAAAGGTGATTTAGTTATATTTACTAATAAATAAGAGTAACATGTATCAAACAATTCATAATCGAAAAAGTCTACCAATTCATATTTATGGATTCTTTTGATTTATTTCTCATTTATATTCCCAAGGTGATAATGTCATTGGTAGGTGGGGTTAAAATCAAACATAAACTTCTTATTTTGAATTTAATATACATGATTATCCACATATGGAAAGTATAAAAATTTTACCATATTCCAATTTATATAAAAAACCTTATATATATATATAATAACTATTGTTATTAATAATAAAAGAAAATATCTTCTTATCCAAATAGGATACAAAAATAAAATCTCTATTTATGAAAGGCACTTATAACAATTATCCAATTCTGAAACTAATCCTCTAGTTATACTTAGATCATTGTTTCAAATTATAATTCAATAAATTTTGTTCCACTGCCAATAAAATATTTACTTCACCCATTTCTGGATACCTCATATCTATGAGTTTGGGATTATCAGCACAAATGTGTGATTCACACACGATATCTAATACCGATGATTTAGAGTTAGATAAAATTATTTCTATAATATACAAATTCATATAATTATAATGAATCTCTTTGAGAACACCTTTCAACCTTATATTTGTTTTTATAGGGAATTTCTACAAGATATCTCAAAATCATATACATGATGTATTCCAAAATATATAATAAATACATTTCTATGGGTGATTATGATTTTTTATATCATTTCATCATGGAAATTTAATTAAGTTACTCCCAAAAAAAATGATAACCTCATACATCATATCCAATAAGTGATCCATTATCCTTATTTTACTAAGTAATGATTCTAATTTGAAATTCCTCTCACAAATTAGTTATTTAGGTTGTAAATCATCCCAATCATATAATATATGATTATTTTATACATTAGAAGATAATAAATTACCCATTCTCATCATACGAATATAAACTCAACTCTACTCCTATGGTATCCTAATACTTCTAGTTTCCCTATTAAGTGTTACTTAAGGCTCACAATGGGATTTCAGTTACCAAAAGTATAGGGTTTTCCATTTCCTAAATTCCTTATAAAACACAATCCTTGTGTTCCCTACTTTGGAAGATCCTACCCAGTTAAATGATCGAGGTCTTGATATGTCATCTCTTCAGAAATAATCGCATAATTTGTATTTGATAGGATTTCTTTTAGCAGTCAATACAATTTAAAATAAATCATACTCATATGAAATTCATAATTATCTCACATGTTTAAATCTTTATTATCTCATGTTTTATACCATATGAATACTTAATAGAATTTAGAATTCGAATCCCTATTCCAACCATAAAATTAATATTTTCATACCAAATTTATATGTAACGCTATACACAACTAATAGTTTTTGTTACACACCTAAAAATTGAATCCAAGCATATTTACATATATATATATATGAATCTCATGCACATGGAACATGAATTTTTGATATAATGGATTAAAATTAAAATAAATTGATAATCATAATATGAGTAAGGATTGAGCCACAAATAGCCAACCCACACCTTTCTAGAATAATAAATAAGCCTCCCCGATAGTGGGGATTCTGACCCAAAGTCCGTCTACCTAAGTATACTGTACTAGATAGATAATCTAACTAATCTGAAATCTAAAACCTAATATGCATAAACTATATTATATAACTAAATCGAATATTATTACTTTAATTATAATCATTGTTCTAGGTAGATGAAAAATAAATCATATGTTGTTATACCTAGAATGTAATGAATGGATAATTTTTTAAGATATAATTTATCACATAAATTAATTCATAAAAAATATTCATATTTCATAAACACTATAAAACATGAATATTTCAAAGTAATAAACTAATGAACACATATTTTCTTTATTTTCAAAATATTATAAACAAATATGAACATTTCATATTTAATATGGGCATTGAAAATAGCATGCTTACAAATAATAATACCTATCATTTATAAAATTTTGAAAAACTATAATAAATAACTGAAAAATATTAAATTTTTAACATTTTAAGTATATGTAGTATTTTATTACTTATAATGTAGTTATCATCTGTAATATGTGATTGATATCGCTACTTATTATTATCAATGTTGTAAGGTTATAGTCATATTTGACGATATCATATATATCTATAATATGACCTAAAACCATGTTTTAGAAAATCAGGCGATTTAATCATATCATATATCATCATATATGATATCTGACGACATAGTAAAATCCCCTAGGATTTCACTATATCTTAACCTATGTTAGGGAAGTCACACACAAGGACTAAGTCAAAACATAAGCAACCCTATATATCATAAAATACATTATGTCCCTAAACACCTTATGACATACATGATATTTGAAAAATAAATAGTAAAAAACGTTGATTCATTAAATATAAAGGATATGATGCCATTGATGGGCACTGGGTGCTAATCAAATGATCTTGGATGAAGAAGGAAACTCAAATAATACAAGATCTATCATTAACATAATAAAATAGGTGGAAATATAATTTAAAAGACTCTGTATTTTAAACTTTTATGGAGTGCACTTGATAAGGATCACCTAAGAAATAAACAAAAGTGTCCTTCCTCCGAGAGAGATACACCATCCTTGTATCCTCATTTATAATGAGAGAATTATTTTCCATTTAAAGTATGTTGATACCTTCCTTGATGAATATGAATGAAGTACCAAGAACTAAAGAGATATTTAATGTTAGATAACATGAATCATAGTACCCATAAATGGGGGGATCCTATCCCTTTTATAGAGTCAATTGGTTAATTGAATAGGGTCATAACATCAACTACCATCACATGGAATTTGAAATATATTACTTCTTATTAAAGATTTCATAACCATTTGGATAATTCAAACGATTACACTATTTTTTTTAATAATTAAATGAATCAATATCATTGATTCATAACTAAATAAAATAATTTGGAAGACATGTAAGTGACCATGCACTTCCATCAACATCATAAGACTTATCACACACTATAATAAAGGAAAATTGTGGAATCCTATGCATCTTATAATATGATTATACCATAACTTATGATATATATATCTCATGAATATAATAGTTTATGAATTAAGGTATATTTTAAAATATAATATACTTATTTTAGTTTATTTCCAACACTATCACCCCTAAACCCTCACTTCTATTTAGAATCCTTTGATGTATGGGGTGGTGTGCCTGAGGTCAAGTACAACCTCTTTATTTAGATACGTCCAGGATAACTGTGATAGGGATATTATAAGTGGTATAAATGTGATTTTTTTAATTTTTTGGGGGTATGGTAAATTAAGATCCAAGAAATGTGTCAATACTTTCAATGGATTCCATATAATGTGCCTAGTCAACACAAGTATGGGATGAAGTCCAATTTTCAAGGAAGTCTGGGATTTTTATGTTTGGTTTTTATTGTTATAATTGAGTTATTTTTTAATTGTTATAGAATTTTTTATATATAATATAATTATATTTTTTTATCCTGCTAAGTTGATTCAATAGGTGTGTGTTGATGCATTAGGATATTCATGTAAGATTCACCTGACATTTGTGTGCATTCTTAGGATTAACATTTTGGTTTTGGGAGTGGTTCAATTGTTTAAAGTTCCAATAAAAACTATGGATTTTTATAATATATAATTTTTGTAGAATATAATTCATATATTAATGGTTATTTCATGGTATTTGGAATACCTTTATTATGGTTATGTGGATCTTACCCATGTGTTGTCAATGTAACAGAAGACTTGATTATATGAAAGAAGAATTCTTGATGATGTTAAATCTCAGGAATGGGTGGATAGGTGGGATTACTTTAGTGACTTCGGTTGGGAAGAGTAAGGATCACCATGATATAGTCCAGTTAGTGTTCAAGGTTAACTTATTGGTGTATTATGAATCAGGAATAGGTTAAGTGATGTAAATTAGTTAATGTATTACAAACTTTGGGGGTTGAGTTAGAGTGATTGATATTATGGGATTAATGCGCATATTCTGTGAGAGGTTGGAAACCAATAGATATTGAGTTATTATGGGTTAGATCATGTGAGTTACATGATATTGATAATGGTTTTTTGTCTATTGACTTTTTATTGATAATGGTCGCTATGTAGTTGGTTTCATTTTTTGGGTAATAGGCAACATCCAATGTAAAGTGCCCTCATAGTTAGGTTTGCTCATTATGAAAAGGTAGGGTTTGTTTTTGAGAATTGATGGTTGTATTCGATGATATTACAGTTTTTTCACAGTGGATTTTATTGGGGGCATGATACATGGGTGTTATGGTATGGGTGTATTTTCCAGTATTGTGCTAGAATTGTGTCCAGATACATCTTAAGTATGATTTGTATTATGGTGGTGAGGTTATAATGTTAGTTATATTTAAGGGAGGTGTTTAAGATCTAGAACTGGTTTAACCATGTGTGTTTTAAACATATTTTAGTTTTTTGAGGTGTTTCCAGAGGATATGTGTCAATTTTTAGGGAGTTGGTCCCACTATGGGACATGTATCCTTGAAGATAGATGGCATCCAATACTCGGTGGATTGATACTAGGTACCTCATGTGCCCAGTTGGAGTGAGTTTTATTTTGTGAGTTCTACTAGAAACCTCATGGAATTGAGAAGGTACCCGGTTAAAGGGGATTGGGTTCCCAATATTTATATGGATTATTTTTTATTTTAAATTTTAATTAATTAACTAAATTTGATAATTTTTTTTTAAAATGATGATGCCATCATTTTCTTCCAAACCAAGGAGTTCACCCTATCTCTCTCCCCATTTCTCCATACCTCTCTCATTACACTCTCCTTAAAAAGGAGGATTTCACCCAATTTTTCTTCTTCTCAATGATCTAGTTATTAGAAGGAGTCACTAAAAATAAGGATTAATATCCTTCTTTATCAATTTCTGGTGTTTCCTATATTATTATGTTTTTTAATTTAAATATATATTTTAGGAAATTTTATCTTTTTTATAGATAAATTCTTTCTCAAGTCAAATTAGGGAATGGAATGATGGGTGGGGTTTTAATAGTAACATTTTGGTGGTATATAAGGTTTAATGAATGTTCTTGCATGTTTTCATGTATCTTATGTTATGTAGGAATCACCATACATTGCCCTTATTATTTTTAAATTTTTTCCTTGGTTCATAATAGTGTGTGTGAGACCAACCAAGTCTGGGAGTGGTACATAACGATATTTACATTGATACTATGGTATCTAAGAATCGTGTGATTGATTTAAAGGGTTATGGAAATGCAATATAAGGGTGTTAGGAGTGTCCCTGTACAAAAAACTTTTATAACACTCATGGTTTTAGGGTGATAATATCTGATAATATGTTTTTTGGTGATTTTGATCACTAACTATGGTGGTGATTCATGTTCATCAGGTTCATGGTCATAGGATGTTAGTGCTACTACTGTTTTTTTGGAGAAAATGATGTTTAGTTTTATGAACATAGCAGTGGGTTGTTTGACAATTGAGTTATTGAAAAAAAATACTTTATAGATGTTTCATTTTCGGTGATGATATTTATTATCATACCGATAGAGATATTTTATATATATTTGTATATAGTATTATGTAGAAACTTTTATTACAGGCTGGGTGTATCTTCCATTGTATATTTCAGTTTCTATAATGTTTTTTTGTGATGGTGGTATAGTTTTTTAATGGTTTAAAATAATTTAATGAGAATTGTGATGGTGAGTTTCATCGAGAAATATGTGAATTGTTGGAGGAATGTGAGAGACTCCATATATATTTTTAATATGGGTGAGTCATGTTATTTCAACACTAGCTGGTGTAGGTAATGAAAAATAGGATTTGGATATATACTACTCCATGATACGATGGGTTTATTTCATTATCCTTTTTTGATATTATTTTATTTGGAGCATGCACATTCATTTGACGTATTTTCTTAGGTATAAAATTGGTGGTGGTCTAATGAGTAATACTCACACTCAACATGGGATCCTCAGAGCATGTGAAAAACATTGGTCACATTACATGAGAAAAGTCATGGTCCATGTGATCGATTACTAGGGGCTAAATGTGAAGTAGATGTATAGGTGGGATGTCAATGGTTTTTGGAGTTGGGTGAGGTGGATCCTCAATTTTGGTTTAGAGTTTTTATTTTATATACTTTTGATTCTAATATGTTTATAGTTGATTCAATTTAGGAAATCAAGATCTCATGCTTATTTATAATAGTATACATCATTTAATTTTTCTATATAACATGGGCTATACTGTGTTGTCATCCCTTTTTTTATTATTTGGTTTTGTGTTCATTGTATAAAATGGGGATTTTACATACTTATTATCATTATGATATGAGAGTATAGTAACCCTAGTATCAATATTATAACCTTTCTAATAGTCATATTTCTATGATGTATGAGGAGATATACCTAAGGTCAAGTGGAGCACTCTAGTTTGGAGCCGCTCAGCCCGATAGGGTTTTTGGATCGTTACACTATAGAAACAAGAACAATGGATCGAGAACATTCCTTTCATTATTTAAATTCACAATATAATTCTTTAGATATAATCCAAAGTTATATATCTATCCAGGGAAAAGAAAATATAAATATAAGTTGGGAGATATATTTAAGAACACATTAAATCTTTTATATCAAACCTTAAATTGGGCATTTGTCTGAACAATCCTTGAGAAAATGGAATTATTTAATCCTGTAGAATCTACAAATATTATCCCAATTAAACATAGAGTCATACATAGTAGAATTAAGGCATATAATAGGTATTATGGGTGGTTAATTAGGTTTTTAAATGAAAAAATGAATGATAAAAACCTGAAAATATGATATGGCTACATGGTTGATTGGGACTGGCCACTGATCGTACGAGTACCTCTACCAACGAACGCAGAGTCACCATGAATGGTCACCCAATAATGTAAACCTACAATGTAGTTGTTACTGCATCCCTAAGTGACATGGAAAGTATTTTTTCATAATCCTAGAGATCATGTACCTTAATTGTTCCTGATTTATTACATCCTTAAAATCTCAAAAACAAATAAGCAAACTTCCAATATTCAGAAGGGGAATTATACATCAAAACTATGAAATTTTATAGAAACTCCAAAAGAAATGGAATAGCGTGGGGTGCATCTTTGAACAAGAAAATTATTAATTGATTTTAACT
Organism: Viscum album; assembly: GCA_963277665.1. Classification (NCBI taxonomy): domain Eukaryota; kingdom Viridiplantae; phylum Streptophyta; class Magnoliopsida; order Santalales; family Viscaceae; genus Viscum; species Viscum album. Next base: position 1,754,719,485 of record OY728120.1, on the reverse strand, counting down.
TAATGGGATAATGCCCAACCTAATTATATAGTGTTATCCAAATTAATGAGATATGATTAAAATGATTTTAATTGTTTTCAATAATTACGAAATCAGAAGAGTTGAACATTGGAACCTATGTACTGGGCACTGGTCTATTAAAATTTAAATAAATGTGAAACTATCCAATCATTAATCCCCTTGTAACTTTTATCCCACACAATATGATGATATATAATCAATAATTTAGATATTTAGTTGAAAAAAGTAAAATTATCCATGGTAGTATCCCATAATTCTTATCATAAATCCACAATATAATATTAAATTATCTTAAGAATATTATATACCAACACTTTATATCATTTTAACCTCCCTGTATTTTGTATATATCTATAAGAATATGTAACTAACACTAAAATATAATATAATTCATGTTTTTATCATATTATGTCATTATATATATAAAATATATGAAATAATATCCAAATACATTTAGATATAATGTTTTTTTCACGAGTTCTATTGGACTCTAAAAAATCACTTTATACTAAAATCAATCTCAATCAACATAGTATTACATGTGATACTTTGTATTCTTATATAATTGATAGTAATTATGAATTCCAAATCAATAATAATAATCCTGGAGATATATACTATAACATACCAATGTTACTCAAACTAAAACGAGTATTAGTTTTATCTCTATCAACCACATTTTTGAAAATTTAATAATTAATAAAGTAAACGGAATAAAGAAGAATCTAATTTTAAAATTCTTAATGATTAAAATTATTTAGTTGATGATTTTTTTCGATTAATAAATATCAAAATTATCAAAGGTATATAGCTTTAAGAAGTTGGGAAACATCTACTATTGTTTATAAATGAAAATTTAAGTTAGAAGAGTTCAATATAACAACACACTTAAAAAATGACTAATAAAGTATGATTTTCAATATAAAAGGCCATAGTTTAGAATGATTAACTACCAAATTTTCTAATTATTTAAACAGATCCATTTTAACCATCGTAAGAACCCCCTTCAACACATATGATCCTCGAGTCCAAGACTGATATACAGTACTGGTTTCCTATGGGGACATGTCATCCCATATATTGGTTTCCAATATTTTTCCAAGGTGTTAGACCTCTAGTAACTAAAAATTTTATATAAAAACATTCATTCTGATATATCATAACTCCCATGTTCCAAAATAGAAATTAATTATCAATTATCGCACAAATGGTTATAACCAAAGGATAGAACATGTTATTTTTGTGTGTTTTATCCTCCCCACACATACCTAAAGGAAACTTCACATAATTTCATCCTTCGTGAAGCTACTATGAGATAACATAGTTAACCACAAATTTCATACATGAGAGACTCCTAAAATTAAAGATACACCTAATTGAAAAGTTTAGTACTAATTAGTTTCCAAAGTATTAAATTTTCAAGAGGCATCACACTAACCATGATAACTAACCATATAATCATTAAATAAATTAAAAAGGTCATTATTTTTTAGAATTTTTTAGATATTTTTTCATCCCATTCCTCTTGTATTATTCAATGGCCACATGAATCCCCTTCTATCTCATTCTTAATGACTATAGAATCCTCCTTTTACTATGATGGATTATTTTCAAATCATAGGCCAACACCAGTCAAACCCTTATCTTTTCTGTTCTTATTTATTATTTCCTATGATGGTTCAAGATTAACCATGATTATAGTTTATATTATGTTCAGTTGTTTTATTTAAATATTTATATAGTGAAATGTGGGGTCGTAAATTCTTTGATAAAATAATAATCATATATAAGGATTCATTTAAGATGGGTTTATACAATATTTCTTCTTGATTTTTTATATTTGGGAATATGCATAGAAGGGTTTTGGGTACTTTTAACTATTTTTGTTTGTGAGATAATGTAATTAACCAATATTTCATTGAACATTTTTCTACATGTTTAATAAAATTCTCCACATGCAACACCGAACTAAAACAAAACCACGATATGTTTAGACTATTAAAATAAATCCATTAAATTATTGGGAATTAATAAGAATAACTAATTTATGAAATATTTATATAAATAAAATAAAATCAACTTTAAATATGAATAAAATTCTATTAGTAAATCTAAAATGACTAATATGGTCATTTTATGCTTAAAATGTACTTTTTTCCAAATATTTAATTTTTATACGATATGAATTTCTATTTCAAGAGAATTTTGATTAATGATGACAAAATATATTTTACTTATATAATTGGTTATTACTAATTTAATTATTAAATTGAAGTAAATATGACTGAGAATGGTTACTATTCTAAAAAGTTATTCTAATATAAAATCAAAATTTAATTATATCTTAATATATATATAAAAGATAAATATCTAATTTTAGGAATTAAAATTTTAAAAAATGAACACTATTTTTAATTAATATTTGTAATATTTTATTAATATGAATTTTTGTTATTTTTCAAAAAATTTGATGTCGATGTGAATAGTTGAAAATACTATTTTAACAAATAATATTATTTTTATGACATTATTAGTATATAGATATGTATTGTAAAAACATGAAACCATTTTACAATACCAAATATTTTTTATAAGTTATTTTTTAATTTTAAAATTATTTTTTTTAATTTATAAATCCATATTTTATATTTTAGAACATAAGCTATATTTTAAAATAATATTTTTAATACATTATATATTTAGTATTTTAAAATTAATTTCAAAACCTTTATAAAATTTATATATTAAAATTCATTTAAAATTTTGAACATTTAGTTCAAAAATATATAATAATGAAGAATGTTTTTAATAATAAATGATAAATTACTTTGGTAAAAACTAGTTACATCAGTAAAAATCGAAAGGGGTAAAAAGGATTTATCAAAGAGGGAAAGACGATACAAATGTTTAAATAATGTGTGGGAATGGGTGGGTGAGGCCTTTATTGATTTCATCTCGTCCTATGTCCATTTTTTCTCAAATTTAGTTGCTACTTTCCTTGATAGTGACTTCCCATTATTGAAAAGTTTTGGGCATTTACAACAAGGCCATCCATTTTTCAATTATAAAAGGGGTACTCTTTTCATTACTCCCCATCACAGCTGATCACACATATTTTAAACCATGATATAGAAAAAACTATCCAAAAATATCCTATCCACCATAAAGAGTATATATTCTTCTAAAAATTCCACCCCTAGAAGGCTTAACCCCTTTGCAAGGGAGACAATCTAAGTAGTCAAGTATCCATTTCTAGCCACTCCATTACCATTTCAATTTATTGATGTGCCTTATTCTTACTAAAATTCAATTACTAAATTTTTAAATGATAACATAAATATCATTTGTATATTTTTATTTTATTATATTGATGGTTCAATCAATAACCATCTTTCCATTTTTAATTTAAAAAATAAAACTGTCATTCGTGTGTTGTGTGGACTACTACCTCCACTATGAAACATATTTAATTTTCCTTAATTTCATTAAAAGGTTGGTTAATATAGGGAATTTAATATATAAGAATTATATCTATGACGTATTCCATATCGAGAAATGATAAACCATATTACTAATTTTCCCCATTCAATGAACAATTAAACCATCATCTATACATACGTGTGGATTACCACCTCAAGAAAATTATGAATTTTAGTTTTTATTTTCATAACATAATTAAATGGATTTTCATGATAATTATTTTAATGTATAAATTTTATTTTAAATAAATTATTAATTTTTTGGAATGTTAATTTCGAAAACACAGTAAGAATATGATCAATAAACAACCATGGTATATTCAACCATCCAAAAGAGCATTATGTGTTAAAAAATGATTTCTTCATACTATGAAATAACCTCATATTGGTTATGTTATTCTTAAAATTATTTCTCATCATTATATAGAACACTAATAAACACTAAATAAGATTTTTTTTCTAGTATAATTATTTTATAACTAAATCACTTCATAATCTTCAATTAATTATGGCATGTTCTTGTATTGGTTGGTCTTACCACCTACTTGATCAATGATATGAATTTTATTCATGGATGAACATAGGAACCTAATTTTTTTTAAATATGATATAAATATGTAAATAATTTTTTTTATATTTAATGGTGACATTATTATTAAACTCATTAATTAATAAAACATCTTTTATTTGTTAAGAATCAATAAAACACGATCATCACTGATTTTATCTCCATTCATAGTAACGAAAACTACCATTTAATGTGAATATACTTTTAAAACTATAATATACATCTATTATACTACCTTAATGATTTTTAATTATTAAATTTTTACCATGAAGTAATACGAAAAGTGTTTTAAAAAAACAGTACAAGTAATGAAACTATAAACACTTGATGTGGGAAAATAGGTAAAAAAATAACTATAATTAATATATAGAATGACCATTTACTATGAGTATAAATTAATATTCATATGATTACATTTATCAAGTAATTTAATATTATTTCTAGGTTTGTGATACATTAGGGAGAAATACATTCATGGAATTCAGGACCATATGTAAGGGGTTATTTGTCTCAAATTTCAATTCCTTTTGATATGTTTTTGTTATACACTATGTTTTCAATTTTATTGAACATTTACTTACCATTTAATATTTTATATAACGAGTATATAATTATTAATTGTATTTAATTTTTCATTTTAAATTCTAACCTTTTAGGGGTTTTATTCCAAAAGTTTCTAATGTCGTAAGGGTTTTCTTGGGCTCAGTTTCGGTTCCTTAAGACATGCTATATTATAGGTACCATGTTTCATTTTTATAGTGATCTATTGAATTAAAATATGGTTATTTTTCTATAATATATTTATTTATAATAAATGGATTATACAAAAGAAAATAATGTTTTATCCATGAAATGTATTTTAACTAATGTGTTTTCTGTGTCGTAAGAGTTTTTCATAACACAATTTATATTCATTAAGTTATAATTGTTCTGTTGAACTTATTTTATATATATTGGATACACTGTACCCTATTATTTCATTATGTGGAATTTTCTCATTGTTTATATTTTTACCACATAAAAACCTTTTCAAAATTTTCATGCTTTATGGAGTATGTTGGATATAAGGGATATTTATAACTTGAATATAGTTTTCCGGAGTAATAATGTTTCATCTTGAAATTTTATTGTATATTATTGGGTACTACCACCCTAAAATTTTATTATATGGAATTTTATAATTCTATTTTTGAAAATGGAACTTTAATAAAATTATGGTTTATTTGTACTATTTCATAATGTGGGTTTTCAATAAAGGTAATTTCAAGGTATTAAAAAGAATCCTTTCAAAATAAAATGTTTTATATTTGGCCCCAAATATTCTATAGAAAAATTCAATCAATTTTTAAGGCTCTATTATTAGATATTATTTTTAAATGTACTTTTTAAATAAATATTTCACTTCACCATTTAAAATTTTACTTTTGAAAGTGACGTATATTTTTATACTTTAGTTAAATGTTATTTTGTTTCTAAAAGATCTTTTATGTTTTCACCTCTATTTTCCTTTTCAAATTTTAAAAAATTTACACTCATTATATTTTTTCTACCTTATTTATTTTCTAAGATATATATATATATATATAATATGAGGGATTAAAATCGTGGAATCAAACAATTTGATTCTTGATCCCTTCATTTTGTGATACCGTTCGAAGAATTATTTTGAAATAAATTCTTTCATCTATGTCAAAATCCTTCCAACTTTTGTTTGTTACACTTAAGATATGTTCTTTTCCATTCATAAACCTTCTTTATATGGATGAATTCTGTAATGTTCTTTTTTATCAATTATATGATTCATCACTACCATTATCTTATCTAACCATCCATTGTGAATAGGGATAAAATTTCTTCCAATGTCTTTACATGGTGAATACTCTATTCTCAATTTCATTGATTTTAGAGTGTTCACCTAGATTACATATATTAATTGATTGGAGAAATTATTGAATTAAACAATATATTATTACTCCACATGGTTTTATATTAATATATTCTTACATAGAAAACTATTCCATTTTTTGATTGTGGAAATATTTAAAATATGTATATTTATTATTTTAATACAGATATTTGTTGATTAAATAGTAAATTTGATCACGTATTGTTTAAATATTCACCTTATTTTCTTAGATGGGTTTTGATCATTTTTTCCCTTTTATTGAAATAGGGAAAAGTATCAGTATTCTATATGTTGTTATTCTAATATAGATAATTATTGGCAATGTTGATTATATATTGTTTACTCATTACCTTATATGATGAATTTATTTGAATTAAACAAGTGATGGGTGGTGATCAAAGTTGTACATCCCATTTATTCATTGGTATGTCTCATGGGAAAAACATGATTGGGAATTTAATGTATGCTTACCCAATTCAGTAAGACGTCTTGACTACTGTCTTGATGGAGAGATTGATGTCTTGGATGAGGTTGTTATTATAATATCAAGATGACTAAAATTATGCATTCCATCACCATGAATTCAATTATTTATATCCATGCGATCTATTTATTTTCATTTTTATCCATCGATATATTATGATTTCAGTTTCAATTGGTTATATAATTATACTGATTACATATTCCTTCCATAATATTTCCCATGTTTATTCCATGATTATTATAATTTTATTTTTTCACTTAATGGAAATTTACACAAACCTCTTCTTAAATTTCAATTTCCTTAGGTTATAGAGAAAATTACTACACATGATAAGGATAGGTGAATATCTTACATCGAAAAGTTTTAGAAATGTTTTATAATGATTAATATTATGTAGTTTATTAAATTGAAGAAAAAAATTTCCATTAGTTGATAAAGACATGGGATTTATTAGTTTATGATTTTTTATAATTATTTAATGTTTTATACAAAAAAGGTCTTGGTAATATATGTAATATAATATTTACTTTATGTTATGTAATTATGAGATAGATATGTATGGAAATATATAATTCATAATGAAGATACTATGTAATGTATGAGTTTACAACATAAAATTTAGGAGTACGAGTCTAGAGCACAATAGTTGGTATCCGAGTAGGATTTAGATAAATTTGGATATTATGATGTTTATTGTGGATAATTTAGTGGTTGATAAGTTAATACAATTTTTTTTAAATTTATAGATAAATTTTTGGGATAATATATGATTCAACGTTTAGGTAATAATGAAAAACTTTATTTGGGGATTATGATAAGATATATTTAGTCAAAAACATAGGGAAAAGTATAAGAGAGAATTATAAGTATAGGGTAATTCCTTGAAGTTCTGGTAAAGTAGAGATTCTATGATTCTCATTGTAATAACATCCCTTTCTGTATATTATATGTGGATAGAGGTTGTTACATAGATGTACCTAGGGGTAATAACCTTAAAAGGGAACATTGGTTATTAACTCAATCATCTTAATGCATGAAAAAGAGGCATAACTACACACCTTGTTTTACACTCCCACGGGATACGACTTTATAAATCACACTCTATTTACAAATTATTTAAAAGGATCAAATCACACTCAATTTACACTCTATTTACAAATTATTTTAAGGGATTAGGTTAATAAGTACCCGAGAACCTAACTTAAAGACAAGTATACTGAACAGAAATTTTAAAATGATTAAATGAATGTGTTATTAGAGAATATTGTGTTTTCATATTCATATGATCATTTACTCGTATTCTATTAGATATTATTATAATTATTTTATATTTTTATTTGTTTAAAATAGTATCAAGAAAATTAAAATGATAATGGAATGTATCTATAAACCACTATGCCTTATAATCAAATAAGATACCATACTTAAATGGTTTAGGATATTTGTATATTCCTATAATAATATAAAATTTGGGTATCTTAGTCTTATATAATGTAATGAGGATGACATCTTAATAGAAATTAATTCATGTAACTTTTATCTATTTTCACATGTGGGTGGTATTTATTATTGATATTCTAGTATTTTCAAAAATTTATTAGAATTATTTAAAACAAATAAGGATTAAAATATAATACTATTTTATTTAAAGGATTGTAAAAATATATAAATGAAATCAATAAACATTAAAATTTATTTTAAGATAATGTTATATTTTGGGGATGACTATTGGAGAACACATGACTGGGGGATGGATATCTCTTAGGATTAATATGAAATTAATATTGAGATAATAATAGGTTTGTCGATTTTGAAAAATCAAGTTAGATTGTATTAGTAAACTTGGTCATGATAACAGATTCATGATATTTTCAATTAATTTCATCACATTTTTGGAATTTCGGTATATAATAGTTAGTGTGGGATTTTATATCAATCGAGGGATAAATATAGTGTTAATTTCTAGAAGGATATATGGTTTTGTATTTGTTTAATGTCTTGTAGAATAAAATGGTTTTCGGAAGAGTATGTTATAAGGAATTTATGATCGAGGTATATGCATCACTATGTATATGATGGTATTAATGGATAATATTGTTTGAAGAAACACAAGTTACTTGATATACCCTAAGAGAGTAAGGTAGATGTCATATAATAAGTTATACCGTGAATGTTGAAAATGTTAATAATATACTGACCTAATATAATCAATGAGTAATAATTAAAATTTTGATAAGATAATTTATTTAGTGGGGGATGTAATAAATTGAGATTTCACTATATAATTTCCTTAAATAAACAATGTGTTCAATAACATACTCCACACACAACACCGACACAAAATGAAACCACAATATGACTATAATATTAATAAATAGTAATTAAATTATTGATAATTAATAGTAGTAACAAATTTATGAAATATTTATAGAAATAAAATAAAGGTTACATTTAATTTTAATTAAATTCAGTTGGTATAACTAAAATGACTAATAAGATCATTTTATGCTTAAAAATTTATTTTTCTAAATATTTCCATTTTATGCAATATAAAGTTATATTTTGAGAAAATTTTAATTAATGATGACTAAATATATTTTATTTTATTAATTGTATAATACTAATTTAATTATTAGTTGATATGAAATATGAATGAGAATGGTTAATATTCTAAAAAATCTATTTTCTTATTAAAAAAGTTTCTCATTATATCATAATTTTTTATGAAAAATTTCAATTCATAAATTATAAAATTTAAATTCATAAAATTATATTTATTTTATAATTAATCATATTAATATTTATATAATTTTATTTTATTTCTTTTAAAAAAAAATCATTTTTAGGTGAATATTGAAAAATACCATTTTTATAAAGGACATGACATTTATGACATTATTATTATATAATTATGAATTTAAAAATTATAAAACCTTTTTTAAAAGAAAATTTAATTTTTTTGAGAGAAATAAATTTTTTTAAAATTTTGTCTTCAATTTAGAAACCCATATTTGACATGTTAGAACTAATGATTTTTCCAAATATTGATTTTATTACATTATCATTTAGTATTTTAAAATTAAGTTTTATCGCCATCATGAAATTAATATAATAAAATTAATTTCAAATTTTGAATCCTTAGGTTGAAATTATGTAATAAGGACCAATTTTTTTCGTGTATAAATGAAAAATTACTTTGGTGAAAACAAGTTGCCTTATTAAAAATCACAAGGGGTAAAAGGGGTTTAACCTAGAGGGAAAGGAAAAAAGATATTTAAAACAATTGTGTGAATGGGTGGTTGAGGTATCGATAAAATATATCACTTACACTATCCATTATTTTCCCAATTTGGAGCTACATTCAATGAGAGTGACTACCCCTTATTGAAAAGTTTTGGGTATTTACAAAAATTTCATCCCTTTTCAATTATAAAAGGGGCACTGCTATCATCACTTCTATTAAAAAAACCAATTATATTAGACTAAAATCCACCAAAACCTTTCCTAAACATCATTAGAGATATTAAAAATGTTTTCTTATTTTGAAAAGACCATCCCTAAAATTCTGAACCCACTTTTCAAAGAAGATAATCCAAGAAGTGAGATATAAATTTCTAACCACTATTTTCTCATTTATTTTTCGTTATATGAAATTCTTGTTCCTAAAGTTATATTAAACAAAATTTAAATGATAATTGTAGTATTATTATTATTTTTTCATGATATAATAATTATTCCCCAATCATTAACTATAAATATCCATAATTTCCATGTAATTTTTTTAATTAAATGAGAATTTTACAAGTCCAAAAAAATTGACTGCCCGTGATTCCGAGTCCCAGAGTGGTCGAAATTAATTTCTGAACTTTTTTCAGGTACGTTCAACAAACTTATGAGTGAGTTTTTGTAACTTTTGAACCAGTGCTCGGAATTGAAATCTGAGGGCACCATTGAACTCACAGCGCCGATATTCACTAAAGGGGACCTTCACATCGACCGTAGTGGGTCGAGAGTGAATGATCATTTTTGTGGTTTTCGTGAATGAATTAATCAAGATAAAAATCTATAGAATTTTGATTTTTATAAACCCCTCAACATGGGTTATGGTGGTAGGGACCACCTGAGCCAAAACCTCAAATGTGGATGTTTCAAAGGTGGGGACCACCTGAACTAAAACCTCCCACATGGGTTATGGTGGTGGGGACCACCCGAGACTAAAACCCCCATGAACTCTCCTCTTAATGGAGAGAAAACTCTTGAACATCCCCAACATTAATTGTGCCAAACCATTAATTAATTATTCCAACTCATCGATTAATTAATCAATCCAATTTGAAATTATGCCAATAAAATAAATAGATAACATAATCTATTATGTTGGCTAATTTACATTTTTGGTGGAAATAGGAGGGGGAAAAACTATTGGAGGATTATTCTCTCCAAGAAAGAACACGTTCTACAATGAAGAATGTGATCCCCAACGAAGAACTCTCTCACCAATGGGGAACGTCTTCAATGACAACGAAAAGACGATCGAGGAAACGCTGACGTCACCGATGTCCATCTATCCCCGACGATATCGTCTCCTTCCTCGCAACCTCCATCAACAAATCTCTGAGGAAGGGTGTTTATTATGTGTGATTATGGATTCCCATGTTTCATCCTTCTAAACTAAGAATGTGAATCAAATCTCTAACTAGTTGATCTACAAATGATTTCTTTTGTTGGTTTGGGAATAATCATTGAGGGAGGTTGTAGGGTTTGATGTTGTTCATTCAAGATTTTGTTGATCCACTTTCTACCGCTCTAACACGGAGGGTGCGGGCTAAAAAAACATGTACCGACCCCCCGCTATTCTTATTGAATGGTGTGTTCTTCATGATGGATGAAGGTGGCCATGTGCCACTATAACGAACGAAGAGTGGTCGGACGAACTGGCCACCGACGAAGGCATGGTGCGCGACCGCACCATATGGAGAGGACGGTTGGCCATCCGGCCAGCCATAGCAGACCACCGCTCCATGTCCTCCGTGATACCCCACGACCGTACCATCTCATGACCCTCTGTGCTACCTCGTGGGCCTCTGCGCCTCCTTGCGGCCCTCTATGCCACCCCACAACCCACTGCGCCGCCCCGTGGCCCTTCCCGCCGCCCCGCGGCCCTCCCCGCCGCCCCACGACCTCGCTGCCTTGCGGCCCTACGCGACACCTCACAGCCCTCCGTGCCGCCCCGTGGCCTCACCTCCCTATGACCCTTCTGTGCCTCCCCACGACCTTCCCCACCTCCATGTGGACTCACCGTCTCACTACCCTCAGTGCCACCCCACATCCCTCACGACCTTCACGGCCTTGCGCCGCCCTCACGGCCTCACGCCGCCCTTGCGGCCTCTACGCCGCACAGCGTGGGCCGGGCCTCCCAGTGCATCCAGGCCATACCTAGCATGTCGGGCTAGACCCAGTGGGCTGGACCAAACCCAGCAGGTTGGTTCGACCTGAATTGAGTATGGTTGTCCCAGGTCCGGTCGGGCCGACTTGGTCGGACCAGACCCGAGCCAACTTTGAACTTTTTTCTCTACCGGCCATAACACTGGCAATGTGTGTCTGATTGAAGAACCGTCAGTGGCACTAGAAACTTTGGAGAAATATTGTCCCTTTGAGTATACCCCACTGGTGATTTGGATAATGTTTGGATACGGTCCGGTTGGATCGAGCACGAATCTCATTGGGCCCTCGGGACAAAAAGGCTAATAACTTATAGACTTGGCGTCTGATTGACGCAACGTCTGTTGCATTGAGACCCCGATGACATGGCGGCCCTTTGGGATACTTTTTCTTTGGAATACGTGGTAGTTGGAGAATTGAACAGTGGATTGAGGAGAAAACCCTCTTTTAGATAGGCAAGTTTAGTGCGGGAACCCATTAACTGGCTGGGAGATGAAGAATGAATAGAGATCCTTTGTGGGTCAGTACTGTCAGGAACCGAATCTGGTCGCCACTATTTCTGGCACCAAAACTGGCTCATTCCAAGGCCCAAAGGGCGTTTCCTATCCCCACAGGCTATCAAAAGTTCTTGGGTATCAAAAAATCTGGTTTGGGAATGATCTACCTGAGTATGAAAGCATAAAACATAAAAAATCAAACAATAATCAGAATCTGAAATTTTCATGCTAAAAAATTATTAACAAATCCATATCTGAATAAATTTGTTTAAAAACACTACAAGTGGTCCAAATACAAATAAATATAGCATAAATATAGCACCAAGGACTCCACACAACTAGGGTGCATCGCCCACAAGCCGTCTGTACAACTCTGCCCCAAGGATGGGGACAAACACCCTGAACCGCCATCACCCTTTGCTTGTCCTTTACCTAAGTCAAACATAACCAAGTATACTTACACCCAAGTGGTGTGATTATTTTTTGAGCCTAATCCCAATAGGATAAAACCCAATTATTCCAAATAGGATGCAATACAATTTGAAAAAGCAAGCAGTTTTAGTACGCAAAGAAAGGCAGTGATAAAATCCAAGAAATGAAACTTTCAATTGAAAACAGTTTTCAAGCTAAAATTTTCAGAATGTTCAAAAATTTAAATAGAAATGTTAGATATTGTAATTTACTACCAGAAACACCCAAATACAATGTAAAATACCACAAACACAATGAGCAACAAAATCAGGAACACCCCTAGGCACTAGATAGTCTCGGGCCCCATGTACCTTATAACTTAGTGTAAAGTAATCATAGTAAAATTTGTTCTTGTGCACGAGACACTATTAGGGAACATAAAAATAACATAGGGGTCCCCAATAATCATCCACATAGTTTATTTAGAGTTGTTTTTATCCAAATTCTAGGTGAAATAGCGACAAACCCCATCCGGTCCACTAGCAGTACTAGTACACATCTGTCCCACCTAGGTACCCGGGCTTCCCCCTTTGTGCTCAAACAAATTAAGCATTCCACATGCTTCCATTTTCATCTATAAACAATAATAATGGTCACTTACAAACAATAAATTAGCTATACACACTTTATACCATTTAAAACACACAACAAAACACTTTGATTTTCCATAAAACAATTTCTCCAAAGCCCGCATTGTTTTGCATCCAACACTCCCTGAACACCCCACTTTGCACAATATATGCACACCTATAAGTTACCAAAAAAGAAATGGCAGAATTATAAATTTCAATTAATCCAACAAATCCATTTTCGGGCAGCCCCATGTGAACTAAGTAATGTAATCTTTGTAAAACTTCAATTTTTAAACAAACATGACACTTAAAGTTCCCATGTTCCACAAAACCATTAGAACCAACTTTCTCAGCAACAAACAAAAGAGATAAACATTCAAAACAGTATTTTAATACCTAGTACATCCCAATAAAATAAAATAAGTAGTGATAGGGCCACCCCAAAAGAACCAACAAGAGACATTTAAGAAAAAACCCCCAATTTCTCCTAAAATTGTCATTAAAAATTCATTTGCATTACAAAAACCACTAAAACTATTATTTGAAGAAACCATAAAATTAAATGAACATGAAAATTTCATAAAAACATAAAGTCAATTCACATAGATTGAATACATATGGAATCACCTACCAAATCAAGGAAAACCCTTGAATAATCATGCGGAAATTAATTCACACCAACACCGCACCAATAAGGACCTAGAACAAACCTAAAACCACAAAAATTGAAAAAGAAAACCCAAGGTTAAACCTTAGGTTCGAAACAATACCCCCTGGTTATTTGGGAATTCATGTAAGAGTGAATAAACCCTAATAAGAACAAATGAAACCCTAAACAATTTGAAAGAGGAATGAAATAGACTCACTTACTTGAAGTATCCTCAAGTAATCACTCCAAAAAATAATAGATGAAATTTAAAACAACCAAAATTTAGGGATTTTACTAAAAAGATTCAGGAGGTAATTTAGGAACTATAATTTATTAAAAAAATGTAATAAGTTATAGGGTAGAGTCGGGATGGATTTACCTCTTCATGTTTGGCCGATTTGAGACACCCTATGTAGTTCTGCTGTACTTCACGATTTCATAGAGCTCCAAGGAGGGTGGAAAGGCAATGTGAGAGCGGATGGGATTCTTATGGTCAAAAGGGAGTTGGAATCACCGAAATATTCATTATAATGAATAATATATTAAAAAATTAAAAAAACAATTTAAAACTAGAAAATGGGATTTCGGGTTTTCCCAATTCTTAAATGAAAACCCAAATACCCCATTGTTATGGATTCTTAAGGGGTCCAAATTGCATTTTTAGTGTTAAAAGATCAGTGGAGGATATGTTGGAAGTGGAATGGGTGAAAAATATTTAAAAATGAAATAGTTATAAAATAATCAAAATCGGTTTTTAAATCTGGAAATGGGCCTAGATTTGGCCCAAATCAAGAAAACTCACCCTTTCCTCCAGAAATGAATGAGAAATCCCAAAAAAGAATTAATGGAAGTTAAATGAAATTTAACTTTAAAATAAGTTATGTATGTGACAATTCTCCCCACCATGAAAGACTTTTCGCCCCAGAAAGTCAACATGAAGATTGATTTGAAAACAGGAATGGGTACTCTTCCTCGACCTAGGATTTCCGCTTCCATGTCTCTTGAGTATCACTACCATGATGCCAATGAACCCGGACCAGAAGAATGGACTTACCTCGAAGAACCTTGTCTTGGGAGTTCACTATTTGCAACGGCCGCTCTACAATAGAAAAGTTAGGCTCTATCTCTAGTTCTTCCCAAGTCAGCACATGGGACAGATCCGGGTTGTATTTTTCACCTGGGACACATGGAAGATGTCGTGGATAGAAATCAACAGAGAAGGTAAGTCTAACCTATATTCCACTTTTCCAATACTCTCGGTGATCTCAAAGGGCCCGAAATAACGCGTCGTCAGCTTCCTTTGCTTCCCCAATCGAAGATGGCCCAGACGAGGGGCCACATTCAAGAATACCCTATCACCCACCGAAAACTCCATGTCTCGACACATCTGGTCAGTATATGATTTATGATGACTCTGAGCTATCAATAAACGCTGCCTGATCAACTTGACCTTCTCAGAAGTCTCCTGCACAAGGCTCGACCCCAACAGTGAAGTCTCTCCTACCTCAGCCAAACATAGGGGGGACCAACATAGACGACCATAGAGCGCCACAAAAGGGGCCATTGGAATCAAGGATTTGTAACTGTTATTATAAGAAAACTCAACCAATCCCAATTGGATATCCCAAGAAACTCCAAAGTCTAGGACACATGCACAAAGCATGTCCTCCAAAATCAGATTCGCCTGCTCTGTCTGACCACCTGTCTGAGGGTGGTATGTCGTGCTCATCTTAATCTGAGACCCCAAGTCCTTCTAAAGGCCATCCCAAAATCGAGAAGTGAGGAAGGGGTCTCCATCTAAGAGAAATGCTGATGGTACACTATGGAGTATCACCACTTCCTGAAGAGACAAATGGCCCAACTCATCCACTTTAGTTGTATCTTTTATCATAATGAAGTGGGGTGATTTGGTCAGACGATAAATCTCTATCCAAATGGAATTCTTACCCTGAGGTGTACGAGGAAATCCAAAAATGAAGTCCATGGTTACCTCATCCCACTTACAGGTAGGAATGGGTAGTGGTTGGAGCAAACCAGAAGGCCTCTGGTGCTCTACTTTCACTTTCTGGCATGTGTAGCATCTCGAAACAAAGTCCGCTATGTCTCGTCTCATACCAGGCCACCAAAACTGCCGATGGACATCATAATACATCTTAGTGGCACTCGAATGGACATACCACTGATACTGGTGGCTATCATGCATCACCACCTTCCGCAGAGACAACGACACTACTGAACGACCATTGAAGCACAAGATGCCCTCAGGAGAAGATGAACAATCAGAGGATGTCTCCCCACCACGAAGAAACTACTTCGATCGCTGACAAAGCTCATCAATGGGCTGTTCCCGCTGAATCAACTCCAACAGAGAAGGAGTCAACTGGACACTCTCCAAGAATTCCCCTCCATTGTGTTCCCTGGTCTCCACATGCATCTGAGAAAAGAGCCCCATCAATGTCCACTCATCACTAGACTTCCTCGAAGCCTTCACTGGAACCCTTCTGCTCAAGGCGTCGACCACTACATTACCCCTACCTGGGGTATAGACAATATCAAAGTCAAACCTCTGCAAGTACTCGATCCAACGACGCTTCCTCATGTTGAGGTCCTTCTGTGGGAAGATATAAGCCAATCTTTTGTGATCAGAGTAGACCACAAACTTCTCCCCAAAGAGGTAGTGACGCCATGTATTCAAAGCACGCATCACCGCTGCCAACTCCATGTCATGGTTTAGGTAGTTATTTTAATGTGGTCGAAGTTTTCGAGAGCCATACACAACCGTATGATCATCCTGCATAAGCACGCACCTAAGAACCATACCTAAAGCATCACAATAGACCACATATCCCTTTCCAGCCTCTTGAAAAATCAGCACGGGGGAGGTATTCAACCTTCTCTTCAGCTCCTCGAATGACGCCTAACATTCTGGACCCCATACAAGCTTCACCCCATTCCGGGTGAAGGCGGTCATCGGTGAAGAAAGCCGAGAGAAATCCCAAACGAATTGCCTGTAATAACCATCCAAGACAAGAAAACTCCTGATCTCGAAAAAATTCATCGATTGCTCCCATTACATGACTGAGATAATTTTATTAGGGTCCACTAAAACTCTATGCTTTAAGATCACATTCCCTAGAAATCTCATCTCCATGATCCAGAAAGTGGACTTTGACAACTTTGCATAGAGGCGGTGATCCCGTAATGTACCCAAAACGATCCTCAAGTGATGTTTGTGTTCCTCCTCAGAGATAGAGTATACCATAATGTAATCCATGAAAACCACAACAAAGGAATCGAGATACTGATAAAACAACCTGTTCATTAATTCTATAAAGACTGCTAGAGCATTGATCAAGCCAAAGGGCATGACCAAATACACAAAGTGGTTGTACCTGCTTCGAAAGGCTATCTTTGGGATATCTGACTCTTTCACCCGAAGTTGATGATACCTCGAACACAGGTCTATCTTTGAGAACCAATTTTCCCCCATTAATTGATCAAAAAAATCATCTATTCTGGTAAAAGTGTATTTATTCTTAATTGTTACCTTTTTCAGCTTCTAGTAGTCAATGCACAACTGGAGGGATCCATTATCCATTTTCGCAAAAACACAGGAGAGGCCCAAGGAGAGATGCTCGGGCGAATGAATCATTTGGATTTTAAGTCGTCCAACTGTATCTTTAATTCCCTCACCTTGGTGGGGGCCATGAGAGAAGAGGTAAGAGATATAATTTGTGTTCCCAACACCAGATCAATCGAAAATCCCACATCCCGCTCTGGGGGAAAACCTGAAAAATCATTCAGGAATACCTCCAGAAACTCATTCACTACATGAGGTAGTGAACCTTTAGGGGAAATACCATCCTCTAGCATTAGAGAAGATAACTATAAGATAACACTTCCCAACTATGGGAGTGGAGGCCATACGCGACCTGATGAAGGATCCCATTCTCCATGAAAAACCCGACGACTCCCATCAGGTGCTGTGAAACTCACATGCCGTCTGTAGAATCGATGTGTGCCTGGAAGTGTACTATCCAATCCATCCCAAGTATGACATCAAAATGGTACATATCTAAGACCAAGAGGTCCCACTCCATCTCGACCCCTGACAAAGAAAGCACACATGACGGGCACCTGAGACCTTGCTCCTTCTTCTTTCGTAGCGGTGTCACCAACTCCATCGCGAAAGACATCAAATCAGTTGAAAAATTTAGAATTTCCACAAAATAGGTATAAATGAATGAAACAGAGGCACCAGTATCAAAAAGAGCATCAGCTATAGAATTAGTGGTCAAAACGGTACCTCGAACTGTCAACGGTCCCGCCTCTGATCCTGCTGGTGCCTGACCCACCGCTTGGAGATGTCCGGTCTCTGCCTGCAGACGACCGCTAGTCTCTGGCTGTGCCCTAAACTGGATCTTCCCAAAAGATGATCCAACCCTACCACCACGACTGCCAAATCGAGATCCCCCAGTCCTCGACGGCTCAGAATATGCTGGAACTCCTCTTGATGCCACTGACCCTACCCCACTTGGGAGTGGACGTTCCACACTGCAAAAGTGATGAAAATGACCAATACCTCCACACTGGTAACAAGGATTCAGAGGAAGTGGACATGCTGGTCAGATATGCTCGGGCTTCCCACATTGGTGGCACATGACCGATCTTGCATCAGAAGCTACAAAAGAAAACTGCCTGGATGAGTGGCCTGAACTACCACCTCCTTTCTTCACATGATCCTCCTGTTTCCTTTTCTTCTATGAGGAGCTGCCACTGCCCACTACTGATACTAAACCATATAAACCAGCCCTGGATTTCCTATCAATCTCCACCATGCATTCCCAATCAATGACCTCTGCATAGGTCCTCATCTTAAACCCGAACTCCTGGGAGTATATCTCTGGTTGCAAGGCTTTCTCAAACCTCTAGTCCTTCGCTTGCTCATTAGAGACAATTTCTGGAGAATACCGAACCAACTCACCGAAAAATATGGAATACTCCATCATAGATATATTCCCCTGAACAAGTTCAATGAACTCTCTAGACCTAGCATAATCCAACTCCTCAGGACAATACTGTTCATTGAAGACAACCTTGAAATCTCCCCAGCACATCTGCTCATTCTTCCCAGACTGAAGCACTGACTCCCACCACTTATGGCTGGTACCCTCCAATTGAAAGGAGGAACACTTCACCCTGAGATCCTTGGGTGTTTCCAGGAACTCAAACATAATCTCGATATTCTCAAGCAATTCTTCTGCTTCCTGGGGTTCTGAGCAACCTCAAATGGTAGGAGGCTTGTTTTTCAGATACTCTTGTTCTTTATATTTTCTAGGACTTGTCTCTTCTACCCTAACAGGAATAGGGGAAGGAGCTGGACCCTGTCCCAAATCTTGGACAGCTCAAACCACAGCCTCCACGAGCCTCTGATCAATCGGTGTGGGAGAACTCTCTCCGGCTTCCTCATGTGGGCACGTGGGAGCTTTCCGGGGAGGCATGTTGATACAAAATGAAATAGTCACAAAATAATAGTCAATACCACAATTCTGAAGATTATAATCAAATATATCAAATATTAATAAACTAAACACATTTTAGTAATGAAATAAACAACTACTCCAAATCCTCCAGATGTCCACCTGTGGTCTGCAGCCCACACATCTCACCTAGAAGTGAATTCAATCCGTAAATTCCAACATCCCCTGGTGACTCATGGTCTTCCATGAGAGGTGTGATCCAGACAGCCTACTCACAACCAAAACCTCGATCCCCGATAGTCCTAGCTCATGTCTATCCCGACTCATCCCAAAATAGCAATATAACCCAAAAAAGTTATCCTCCTCTGATACCATTTTGTCACGAACCAAATCTGGTCACCACTATTACTAGAACCAAACCCGGCCCTTTCAAGGCCCGAAGGGGGTTACATATCCCCATGGGCTGGAACAAGTTCTCGGGTATCAAAAAATCTGTTTTGGGAACAATTTACCCGAGTATGAAAGCATAAAACATAAAAAAAATCAAACAATAATCAGAATCTGAAATTTTCATGAAAAACAATTATTAACTAAACTAGATCTGAATAAATTTGTTTAAAGAAACAAAAAATGGTCCAAGTACAAATAAATATATCAGAAAGTTAGCACCATGTACTCCACACAACTAGGGTTCATCACCCACAAGTCGTCTCTATAACACCGCCCAAAGGATGGGGACTAACACCCCAAACCGCCATCACCCTTAGCTTGTCCTTTACCTGAGTCAAACATAACCAAGTCTACTTACACCCAAGGGGTGTAAGTAGGGTATGATCCTAATCCCAATATGATACCACCCAATTATTCCAAATAGGATGTAATACAATGTGAAAAATCAAGAAGTTTTAGTACGCAACGAAAGGCAGTGATAAAATCTATGAAATGCAACTTTTAATTGAGAACAGTTTTCAAGAAAAAAATTTCATACTGTTCACACATTTCAATATAAATGTTATCTACTATAAGGTGCTGTAAAAAACACCCAAATACAATGGAAAATACCAAAAACACAATGCACATCAAAATCGGGAACACCCATAGGCACTAGATAGTCTCCGGCCCCATGTACCTCATACCTCGGTGTAAAGTAACCATAGTAAAATCCGTTCTCCTACACAAACCACTAGTAGGGAACAAACCCATAACCCAATGGTCCCCAATAATCATCCACATAGATTAGTTAGAGTTTTTTTTATCCAAATTCTAAGTGAAACAAGGACAAAACTCATCCGGTCCACTAGCTGTACTAGTACACATCCGCCCCACATAGGTACCCAGGCTTCCCCCTTTGTGATCAAAAAAATTCAGCAAGCCACATGCATCCATTTTCATATAAAAACACCAATAATAGTCACTTAAAAACAATACAGTAGCTATACACACTTTATACCATTTAAAACACACAACCAAACACTTTGATTTTCCATAAAATAATTTCTCAAAAGCCCGCATTGTTTTGCACCCAACACTACCTGAAAACCCCACTTTGCACACTATAAGCACACCTATAAGTTACCAAAACAGAAAATTCAGCCTTATAAATTTCAATTAAACCAAAAAATCAATTTTAGGGCAGCCCCATGTGAACCAAGAAATGTAATCTTTGTAAAACATTCATTTTTAAACAAACATGACAGTTAAAGTTCACAAGTTCCACAACACCATTAAAACCAAATTTCGTAGCAAAAAACAAAAGGGATAAACATTAAAAACATTATTTTAATCCCTAGTACATCCTAATAAAATAAAATAAGTAGTGGTAGGGAATTCCCAAAAGAACCAACAAGAGACTTTCAAGAAAAACCCCCAATTTCTCCTAAAATTGGCCTTAAAAATTCATTTGCATTTCAAAAACCACTAAAACTATTTTTTTTGCAGCAACCATACAATTAAATGAACATGAAAATGTCATAAAAACAGAAAGTCATTTCACATAGATTGAATACATATGGAATCTCCTACCAAATTAAGGAAAATCCTTGAATCATCGTGCGAAAATTAATTCACACCACCACCGCACCAATGAGGACTTACAACAAACCTAAAACCACCAGAATTGGAAAAGAAAACCCATGGTTAAACCTTAGGTTCTAAACACTACCCCCTGGTTATTTGGGACTTCAAGTAAGAGGTATTAAACCCTAATAAAAACAAAAGAAACCCTAAGCAATTTGAAAGAGGAAAGAAATAGACTCACTTACTTGAAGTATCCTGAAGTAATCACTCCAAAACAACAATAGATAAAATTTAAAATAGCCAAAATTTAGGGGTTGTTCAAACAAGATTTAGGAGGTCATTTAGGAACTAGAATGGAGGTAAAAGAGTAATAATTTGGAGAGTTAAGTAGGGATGAAGTTACCTCTTCAATTCTGGCCGATTTGAGAAAACCTATGAAGTTCTTCCCTAATTCGCGATTTCAAAGAGCTCAAAGGAGGGGAGGGGGGAATGGGAGAGAGACTATAATTCATAGGGTCTAAAGAGATGTATAATCACCTAAATATTAATTATAATGAATAATATATTAAAAAATTAATAAAACAATTTAAAACTAGAAAATGGGCTTTCGGGCTGAACCAATTATTAAATAACAACCCGAATATGCCATTTTTATGGATTCATAAGGGGTCCAAATTGCATTTTTAGTGTTAAAATGTCTGTGGAGGATATTTATGAAGTGGAATTAGTGAAATTTTTTAGAAATTAAATTGTTATAAAATAATCAAAATCGGTTTTTAAATCTGGAAATGGGCTCTTGATTTGGCCCAAATCATGAAAACTCACCCTTTCCTCCAAAAATGAATGAGAAACCCCTAAAAAAGAATTAATTGAAATTAAATGAAATTTACCTTTAAAATAAGTTATGTATGGGACAAGTACCGAGTGATCCTGTGTGGGTCAGCACCTAGAGATCCTGTGTCGGTTAGCAGCGAACGATGCTATGTTGGTCAACACCTAGCAATTATGTGTGGGTCAGCACCGAGCGATCCCGTGTGGGTCAGCACTGAGCGATCCTGTGTGGGTCAGCACTGAGTAATCCTGTCTGGGTCATAAGTAGATCCCCTTAATAGAGTAAGGTGATTCAGTAGTTATATCCAATAATATTTACTACCGTACTTAGGTTATATCTGGTGTGAGATGAGTTCATACCTGTGTGGTACTTTTCCTTTGTGGTAATACCATGGTGGTATTCTTCTGTGTGGCGTACCTATGTGGTGCTTACCTTTATGGTTTTAATTCCTTTTTGGAACAATTGAGCTTTGAGATTTTGGGTTGGACCCTGTGATTCCACATGATTGAGATGTGTATACTTGATAAGTTAGGTATATGTGTGGATATATACCTTAGTTGGGTTTTCTATTGGTTTCATGCTTTTTGGTTTATCATTTGTGGATTTTGTGAGGCCATTAGGGTCTTGGGGTCCCTACTGAGTATCTTTATACTCACCCATGCACGGTCTATGCCCACACCATGTTGTGTTTAGTGTAGATGACAGACAACGTTGATCAAGGCTGAGGGTACCAGGACTAGACGGTTCTCAGTGGTGGACCTTACGATGTGTTGGTACGTAGAGGAGATGGGCAGACGTAGAGTGATGAAGTGGAAATCTGTACCTAATCTTCAGGTCGGAACCCCAGAGGACGACCTAGTAGCTACATTTATTTTTCGTCAGTTGTATTGTATTTTAGTTGTACTTGTACCATTATAGTTGGGCTTGTATTCTGGCCCCTTTTACTTTCAACACTATTTTACTATACAGTTCACTTGTGTTCATTTCATATCGTGTTCTTGGTTGTGTTTGTTTACATGTGATAAAGGCAATGCCTTCCCAGTTTTAGGGAATACTCTTTTCAATGCTAGTCGGTACCCCCTATCCTATGGAAGGCGGGCTTGGGGTAGTCACGACACCGGCCCTGGGGGAGGGGTCGTGACAAATTTTTATCAGAGGAGTTTTTTCTACCGTAAAACATAGGATTATGATAATTCTTTTTAACAAAAATAGTGTTAAGTTTAGTGAGTGTGGTTATTAGTTTAAGGAATCCAGTGTTGGTGTGTCAGCCGACGTATCCATACACCAGGACCCTGAATTCTGATTTCTGACTTAGTGCACTAAAACACTGATTTCTTGTGTGTTTACAAGAGTTTTCTTTTGTGATCATTTTGTGTCATCTCACTAGGTATAACTTATTGACCGCGGCACACCTGTTTCTTCTTGGATTCCTCAATGCAGACAGCCATATCGGGTTCTGAGAGTAGTACGCACTGATAGCCAACCGAGCGATGAGGCCTTGGTACAAGGCCCTCATTCAGCAGAGGCACCAGTGGTACCATTACATATTGGGCCACCGATTCCACCATCCCCTGCCATAGAGGGTGCATGCCTCTTGAGAGTGTTGCATGAGTTCCAGTGCCAGAGGCCACCTGGGTTCTGTGTAGAGACGGATCCACAGGTAGCTAGGTATTGGTTTGAGGTTGCATTGAGAGTATTCCGACTGGTAGGGACAATAGCTGATCTTATAGTAATTCTTGCCACCATCATTCTACAGGAAGCAGTTGGAAGAAGGTGGAGTTTGATTCTATATGTTCACGATGAGGTGACACTTCTCTGGGAAGACTTCAAGAGCCTGTTTCTGGAAGAGTTTGTCCCAATGACTCTTCGCGCAGTGCACATACTGGAGCATCTTCATCTGAATTAGGGAAACATAACTTTAGCTTATTACTCAGCGAGGTTCACTGACCTCTCATGATACTCCACTAATATATTGTGGGAAAAATTCTTCAAGGCCCGAACCACTGATCAGGGACTCAGACGGGAGATCAGGGCTTCAATGATTTCTCTTTGCATCCTGATACAGCTAGGGGTGTTAGAGAGAGCCCTCTTAGTGGAGAGTTTCCTTGCTGAGCAGTCACCAGTAGTGAGACCCACAAACAGACATCACATAGTATAGTCTTTTGTAGCTGGTAGCAGACAGATGTCACAAAGGTCCAAAAGTAACATACCTCTAGGGGGACAACTGCAGGATTTAGGTTCGGTTGTGCGGGGCACCCAAGGCAGATCCAGTCATTCCAGGAGCGGGTAGTGTTACACTTGCAGTGGGTAGGGTCACATGGATCATGACTGTCCGACCCACAATACTAATGATTAGAAGATGGTAGAAGAACAGCCCAGGTAGAGACAATGATTCGACTGAGGAGGTCTGTAGAGAGTAGGTAGACGTGGCAGAGGAGCTGACCATGTAGCTGGTGGTGGGAGATGATTCGAGAGGTTACTGCCACCACCACCAGGTGGTCCACCCTGACCATAAGGAGTAGGAGGAATGGGGTGAGATCACCTCCAGGCAACTGAGGCCTATGAACAAGGCACTCCAGAGATGAAACAAGGTATGATTTGTGTCTACTCCACCTTAGCTACAGTACTTATTGACACAGGTGCCAGATATTCCTTTATTTGCACTGCCCTCGTTCGGAGCTTGGAGATTCCAATGGAGCTGTTGGCTCGATCCTTACATCTAGAGACTTTGGTGGGAGAGGATTCGATGATTACACACTGGTGCCAGCTATGTGAGATTACTCTAGGAGGTGATATCTTCGGATGGGATCTCCTAGTAGCGGCATCAAGGCCTTCTGACATCATCTTGGTTATGGACTATTTATCTATAGTCCATGCTCAGATTGACTGTATTGGGTACAATGTGTGGTGTGTCCACACGGATTGGACCAGGTTTACCTTCAATGGTGAGAAGGGAGATTTTAAAACACAGGATGGACTTACCTGGAGGATGGTGAAGCCGATTACTCATCAGTTGTCTGGCCTTACCCTCAAATCGGTTGATGTAGAGAGTCTGAGGTATCCTATAGTGGTGGACCAGTATGAGGATGTCTTCCCTGATGATTTTATAGGTCTACCTCCTCGTAGAGAGGTGGAATTTTACATTTACTTGTACCTCAAGATGTCACCGACATCTACACCTGCGTATTGGATGGCACCTATAGAGCTTTGTTATCTATGGGTACAACTGGAAGACTTACATGGGAAAGGGTTCATCCGTCCCAATATTTCCCCTCGGGAAACCCTGATTATGTTCACTAAGAAGGCGTATGGGAGATTGAGACATTGTGTCGACTATCAATGCATGAACTAGATGACCATGAAGAATAAGTACCCACTCTCGAGGATTGATGGTCTCTTTGACTAGCTGAAGGGAGCACGATGGTTCTTGAAGATAGAACTCAGGACAAGCTATCACCAGCTCAGAGTACAAGACGAGGATGGGAAGAAGACATCATTCAGATTCCGGTATGACCATTATGAGTTTTTGGTCATGTCGTTTGGTGTGACCAACGCTTCAGTAGTGTTCATGGGACTCATGAACATGATCTTTCAGCTGTATCTTGATCGCTTTTTTTAGTCTTCATAGATGAAATTCTGATGTACTCAGCTACCGAGGAGGAGCATGCCTATCATTTGCAGGTAGTACTGGACACACTCCGAGAGCACCAAATTTATGGTAAGCTATCAAAGTGCCAGTTCTATATCAGAGTGGTTCACTTTATGGGAAATGTATTATCAGAGGCTGGAGTTGCAGTGGATCTAATGAAGATTGAGGTGGTACATTCTTGGGAGCCACCCAAGAGTGTGACAGAGGTACAATGTTTCCTGGGTTTGGATTGATATTACCAGATATTTGTGCCAGATTTCTCCAGAGTTGTAGCACTACTATCATCATTGACGAAGAAGGGTCAATCCTTCATGTTGTCAGAGAGATGCCAGAAGAGTTTTCAAGAGCAGGGGTAGAGGATGACTAGTGCCCCCATATTGAGACTTCTAGGGGTGGGCGTAAGGTACATAGTCTACTATGACGCATCAGGGACCAGAATAGGTGTGTCCAGATGAAGGAGTGAGAAATGATTGCATATGGTTCTCAACAGACGAGACAACATGTGCAGAACTGAACTACCCATGACCAGGAGTTATAAGCAGTGGTCTTCACCTTGAAGATGTGGAGACAATATCTGATGGGTGAATGTTTTATAGTCTTCTCAGATCACAAGAGTCTTAGGGGTATCTTCTCTCAGAAGGACATGAAACTGAGACAATGAAATTGGCTTGAGTTCCTCCAGGACCATGACTTCGAGATAGTCTATACTCCTGGGAAGGGGAACGTTGTAGCAGATGCAATCAGCAGGAGGTCTGATATATAGCTACTAGGCGATGCGACAAAGTTGTTGTCCGCTTTGCAGATATCCTTTTTGGATTGGGATGGAGTACCTTTTCTTCAGTCACTTACAGTCACTCCCCCACTTCTTCAGCAGGTTAGGGAGGTGCAGTGTCGGGACACTGACTACGAGGCTCAACGTGCTCAAATAATCACAGGGCATGCACCAAATGGATTTTCTTAATGTGGGGAGCACATAATCCTCTTAAGAGGATGTACCATGGTACTAGTGTCTCTTCTGGAAGAAGTGATGAGGGAGTTCCACACATCCCCTCTAGTGGTACATCCAGGAGTGGCGAAGATGTACTAGGATCTCCGACAACATCAATGGTGGCTGTGAATGAAGGAAGAAGTAGCCTAGTTTTTCTCTTGATGCCTCATTTTTTAGCAAGTGAAGGTAGAGCATCTGGTACCAAAAGGTTTGGTTCAGCCTTTAGAGGTCCAAGAGTGGAAGTGGGATTGAATATCTATGGACTTTGTGACAAGACTTCCACGTACATCCAGAGGTCATGATTCTATCTGGGTGATCATCGACCAACTCACCAAGTCGGCCCACTTCCTACCGATCAAAGAGTACGGATCAGTAGAGAGCTTGGGACACCTCTATATGAAAGAGATTGTGTGGTTACATGGAGTACCTTCGATGATTGTCTCCGTTCATGATGCACGTTTTACTTCTTTGCTACGGAAGGGGTTTCCGGAGGCTTTCGGGATGCAGGTTCATTTGAGCACCGCCTTCCATCCTCAGAGAGATGGCCAGACTGAGCAGACCATTCAGAACCTCAAGGACATGCTACATGCTTGCGTCCATGAGTTTGGTCATAGATGGGAGGATCAGTTTCCTTTGGTGGAGTTTTCATACAATAATATCTATCACTCCACAATTGGGTTGGAACATTTTGAGGTGTTGTACGAGTGACCTTGTAAATCACCTTTGTGATGAACTGACCCAGGGGAGTCAGCACTAGTGGGACCAGAGATGGTATGAGCTACCACAGAGAAGGTGCTGATCATCCAGGAGTAGATGAAGACTACACAGAGTGGGAAGAAGTCTTATGTTGATAGGAGATGGAGACCTCTAGTGTTTGATAATGGACACCACGTCTTCCTACAGGTCTCACCTCGACAGGGTTTATGGAGATTTGGCTGAGGAAAAAAGTAATCTCCGAGGTTCATTGGACCCTTTCAGGTCCTCAGCAGAGTTGGTGAGGTGGCTTACCGCTTAGCTCTTCCACCTCAGTTGCACCAGGTGCATGAAGTCTTCCACGCATCACAGCTAAGGAGTTACGTGCACGACCCGTCCCACATCATTGACCACATAGAGCTGGATGTCGATGATGAGGTGAATTTTACGGAGGTTCTTATAGATATTTAGGATCGACAGGGGTGGGTCCTTCATGGGTGGTCGATACCTCTGGTGCGCCTTCACAAGAAACACAGGAACCTCCAAGAGAGAACATGGGAGCGGGAGGCTCATATTCGTTCTTAGTACCCCCACTTATTTACCTAGTTTTGAGTTGTGGATTATGGGGATGTAAATATATGAGGTGTGGATAATGTAAAGACCCAGAATTTCAAGGTAACTTTTTTAATTATATGGGGATTTTACGAGTTCACAAAAAATGATGGAGCGTGATTTCAAGGACTAGAGCGACCGGAATGAATTTTTGAACATTTCATCAGGTTCATTTAGTAAACATATGAGTGGGTTTTTGTATCTTTTGGACCAATGCTCAGAATTGAATTTCGAGGGCACCGTCAAACTCGCAGAACTGATATTCGCATAAGGGGATCTTCACCTTGACTACAATGGGTCTAGAGTTAAAGATCTTATTTTGTGCTTTTCATGACATAATTAAAAAAAATAAAAATTTCTACCATTTTTATTTTTAGAAACCCCTAAATATGCATT
Source organism: Viscum album (assembly GCA_963277665.1). NCBI lineage: Eukaryota > Viridiplantae > Streptophyta > Magnoliopsida > Santalales > Viscaceae > Viscum > Viscum album. Next base: position 1,754,690,730 of record OY728120.1, on the reverse strand, counting down.
ATGGTGGTAGGGACCACCCAAGCCAAATCCTCCCATGTGGATGTCTCAAAGGTGGGGACCACCTGAACTAAAACCTCCTACATGGGTTATGGTGCTGGGGACCACCCGAGACTAAAACCCCCTTGAACAATCCTCTTAATGGGGAGAAACCTTTTAAACTTCCCCCACATTAATTGTGCCACCCCTTAATTAATTATACCAACTCATCAATTAATTAGTTAATCCAATTCGAAATTATGCGAGCAAACTAAATAGATAACGTAATCTATTTTCTGGGCTACTTTGCATTTTTTGGTGGAATTGGGGGCAGAAGAACTATTAGAGGATTATTCTCTCCAAAGAAGAATGTGTTCTCCAATGAAGAACGTGCTCCCAACGAAGAACGCTCTTGACAATGAGGAACGTCTTCAATGAAAATGAACTGATGATTGAGGAAACACCGATGTCACTGAAATCCATCTATCCCCAACGACATCATCTCCTTCCTCACGAACTCCATCCACAAATCTCTGAGGTAGGGTTTTTATTATGTTTGATTATAGATTTCAATGTTCCTTCCATATAAACAAAGAATGTGGATCAAATCCATAACTAGATGATACATGGATGATTTATTTTTTGGGTTTGGGAATAATCATGGCGGGAGGTTGTAGGGTTTGATGTTCTTCATTAAAGATTTTGTTGAGATGCTTGCTACTGCTCTAATGCGGATGGTGCGGTCCAAACAAACATGGCACAACCCCTACACCATTCTTCTTGAATGGTGTGTTCTACGCAATGGAAGAAGGAGACTTTGTGCCATGACGAAGAATGAAGAGTGGCTGACCGAACCGGCAACCAGCAACGATGTGGCGCACGACCACACAACGCGGAGATGATGGATGGGCATCCGGCCAGCCATGGAGGACGTCCGCTCTGTGGCCTCCAAGACGCCCCACAGTCTGGCCACCTCTCGGCCCTGCGCTCCACCCCATGGCCCTCTGTGCCGCTCGGCGGCCTCGCTGCCTCACGGCCCTTCACCCCACCACGCAGCCCTCCGTGTAGCCATGTGACCCCCGTGGCCTCTATGGCCTCGCGCTGCCCTCACGGCCTCTATAGCCTTGTGCCGCCATTGTGTCCTCTACACCACCCAGCGTGGGCCAGGTCGGTCCTACCGAGTCAGACCAGACCCGGGCCAACTTCGAACTTTTCGCTCTACCGGCCATAACTTTGGAACTGGGCGTCCGATTGATGAATTGTCAGCGGAGCTGGAATCCTTGGAGAGATATGGTCCCTTTGACTATACCCCACTGAAGATTTGGATAATATTAGGATACAATTGGGTTGTATTGAGCACGAATCCAACCGGTCCCTCAGGACAAAAAGGCAAATAACTTATAGACCGAGCACCTGATTGACGCACCGTCTGTTGCATTTAGACCCCTATGACGTTTCAGTCCTTTGGAATACTATTTTGTTAGACTTTATAGTAGTTGGAGTATAGACCAGTGGATTGAGGAGTGGACCCTCCTGGAGATGAGAAAGCTTAGTGTGGGAACCCAGTAGCTGGCTGTGTTGTGAAAAATGGATAGCGATCCTGTGTGGGTGAGTACCGAGCGATCCTGTGTGGGTTAGCACCTAGAGATCCTGTGTGGGTCAGCAGTGAGCGATCCTGTGTGGGTCAGCACCTAGCGATCCTGTGTGGGTCAACACCGAGCGATCCTGTGTGGGTCAGCACCGAGCGATCCTATGTGGGTCAGCACCGAGCGATCCTGTATTGGTCAGCACCGAGCAATACTATGTGGGTCAGCAGCATAGCCTCTTAAAAGAGTAAGATGATTTAGTAGTTATATCTAATCATCTTTACTACCATACTTAAGTTAAACCTTGTGTGAGTTGAGTTCGTACCTGTGTGGTACTTCTCCTTCGTGGTAATATCATAGTTGTATTCTTCTGTGTGGCGTACCTGTGTGGTACTTACCTTTGTGGTTTTCCTTCCTTTGTGGAATGGTTGAGCTTTGGGATTTTGGGTTGGACCCATAGATTCATCATGATTAAGATGGGTATACATGATAACTTATGTATATGTATGAGAATATACATAAGTGGGGTTGTCAGTTGGTATCATGCTTTATGGTTTTCTCGTTGTGGATTTTGTGAGACCTTGAGGGTCTCGGGGTCCCTACTGAGTATCGCTATACTCACCCCTGCATAGGCTATGCCTGCACCTTGTTGTGTTTGCTGTAGATAAAAGATAGCATTGATCAAGGCAGAGGATACCCAGACTGGACGGTGCCTGGTGGTGGTCCTTATGATGTGTTGGTATGTAGAGGAGACCAGTGGACATAGAGTGCTGAGGAGGCAATCCGTACCTACCCTTCAGGTAGGAACCCCAGAGGATGACCTGGTAGCCGCCTTTCTTTTTCTTCAGTTATATTATATTTCAGTTGTACTTGTACCTTTACTTTTGGGCTTGTATTCCATCCCCTTTTTCATTCGTCACTCTTTTACTATATAGTTCACTTGTGTTCGTATCTTACTGGTGCTTGGTTGTGTGTGTTTATAGGTTATAATGGTAATGCCTTCCTAGTTTTAGGGAATATGCCGTTTGGTGCTAGTCGCCATCCCCTAGCCTATGGAAGGAGGGCTTGGGGTAGTCACGGTAGGGGCCCTAGGGTACATGTTGTGACATTAACCCCCATTCCCTTTTCTATTATGAAAAATGAAACCGTTTTTGATGCGTTGTGAAAACTACCACCTCTTTGAGACAACATGTTCCATTTTCATTCACCTCCATAGAATGATGTTTATAATAGGTAATTTAATATAAAATTATGACACTTATGATATATTTTATTTTTTAAAATGATAAACTATATTATTTATTCTCCCCATTCTATAGAAAGTGAAATCATCATCTAGTCATATGTGTGTACTACCACCTCCATAGAATGATAAATTCCCATTTTTCTTTTCATAAATGACATCCATGGATGTTTATGAGAATTTTTTAATGGATAAATACAATATTTAAAAAATTATTAATGTTTTATACATATAAATTGGACAACATGTTAATAATAAGAGTAATAAACAACCACTGTATATTAAACCATTCAAATGAGCGTTCTAAAAGAAAAAATGATTTCATTATTTTATGAAAAATGCTTTTTATATGTTATATTCTTTTTACAATTCAATCCAATTATGATATAACATACTAACAAAGACTAAATAAGATCATTTTTGTTCTGTTATAATGATTCTAAAACCAAATCACTTCATAACTATCCAATAAGTAAGGTATGTTATTATTTGGATTAGTTTAACCACCTACTTGAAAAATATAATGAATTTATAACATGGATGAATATGAGATCTATATTTATGGTCTAATATGAAATATATATGTAAATAATTATATTTTTCACACTATAATGATATAATAATTATTAAACTTATTAATTAATGAAACACCTTTCATTCATCAAGAATCGCTAAAACATGATCATTATTGATTTCATATTCATGGATTATAATAAAAAATAACATCGAATGAAATTATAGCTTCATAAATATAATTTAACACATATTAAACTAACTATAATTATTTATTAATTATTAATTTTTTTTATTAATAATGGATACAAACAATATTTTTATGACACTAGAACAAACTGTCAAACTATAACACCTGCTGTTAGAGAAAAGGTAAAAAAACTAATTAGGATTCATATAAGGAATGAACATACATTATGTTTATAAATGAAAATGTATATGTTTAAGGTTATTAGTTATGTTATTATGATTTAGAGGTTTTCAATAGAATAGGTTAGTGTACATTGATGGATGTTAGGACAAGAGTTAATGGGTTATCTGTCTCAAATATCAATTACATAGGACCATTTATGTTATACACCATGTTTTCCATTGAATGGTTTACTAAAAAACCCTATAATATTTTATACCATGATTAAAATATTATTAATTGTATGTAATTATCCTTTATAAATTATATCCTTTGAGGAGTTTTGATGCAAAATTTTCGAAACATGTAAAGGTTATCTTTCTTTGAATTCCGATTCTTTGAGACTTGTTATATGGTATGCACCATGTTTACTTTTTGTGGTTTCCAATTTATTTAATATCAAATGAATTATATATAATTTATTTCGTTGTAATTCATGGGATATTCTAATCCAGATCAGGTTCTTTCCTCTAAATGTCATTTGAACCAAGTGTTATCCCTATTGTAAGAATTTTTAGAAACACAATTTTATTTTATAAAGTTATGATGGATCTATTATACTTTATTCATATGAGTTGGATAAATTATACCATTTGATTTTGTTATTTGGTATTATTTCATTGTTTATATTTTTACCACATAAATCGTTTTTCAATTTTTTCATTCTTCATGGTGTACGTTGCATGTCTGGGATATTAGTAATTCAAATATCATATCTTTGAGTTATAATGTTTCATTGTTAATTTTTCTTATTTGAGATGGGGTTCTCCAAGAACAAATTTTCATACTGTTTTATTTTTTAATACTCTTTGGGAAAATTATTATTTAATACAGATAAGGTTTTTTACACTTTTTTATAAAGTTGGTTTTCAAAAAAGGGTATTTAAATGTTCTAAAAATGTTCCTTTCATAATAAAATGTTTTATCTTTGGATCAAAATTTTATTTAGACGCCTTTAGGTCATCTTCAATTATAATTTATTATATAATCCTTTTCAAATTAAATGTTTTCAAAATCTTTCATTACACCTTGGAAAAAGATACATTTGAAAGTCACATGATGTTTTTTATTTTATGCTAATATCAAAAATGTTTTCTAAAATATATTTTACATTTTAACCACCATTTTCCTTTTAATATTAAAAAGGATTTATACTCATTAGATTTATGTTACATGATTTATTTTATTATATATATATATATAATTTGGGGGATTAAACTCACAATATATTACTATTCAATTCCTGGTCCTTTCCAGTGTGATATCATTAGAAGCATTATTTCAAAGGATAATTTCATCCATGTCAATATAATTTCGAGGTTCCTTTGTTACAATAAGTATATGATACGTTACAACCATCCACCTTATTTATTTGGATGACTTTTATAATGTTTTTTATCAATGATATGATCTATCACCACCTTATTCTTTCCTAACCATCCACCATAAGAGGCATAACTTTTCTTCCAATTAATTTTCTTTGTGAATACCTATTTTTCCATTCCTTTGATTTAAGGGTTCTCACATAAATTCCAAATTTTAATTTATTGGTGGGAATTATGGACTTAGATATATTATATTATTCCACATTATTTTCTCTTGAGGGATGCTTACATAGAAATCTCTTCCATTAATTAATTGGTAAACTATTGAAAATTAATATATTGGTTATTATAATATGGATGTTAATTGATTAATTAGGCAATTGAACCATGTATTGTTAAATTATATACCATTTTTATATAGATGAGTAAGTATTATTTCAACACTTTTATTTATATAAAGAAAAGTATGAGAATTCCATTTGTTATTATTCAAATAAAAATGATTATTAGAAAAGTTGATAATGTATTATTTACAAATTATCTCATATTATCAAGGCATTAGACTTAAATAGGGGACCAGTGGATCACAACATTATATAACCCCACGATTCACTAGTAGGTCTCATTAGAAAAACCTATTTGGGTATTTTATGAATACCTTCCGAATTAAAAAAGTTTTCTTTTTTTTGGTCTTGATGTAAAGAATGATTTCTTGATAGAGGCATTAATGGTAATATCATGATTTTCGACATTAGGCCATCCATAACCAATAATTTAGTTATTGTTATCCATGTGATCTATACATTTTCATTTATATCAATAGATATATTATGTTGTTAGTTTTAGTTGATTATGATATTATATTGATGAATTATTTTTCAAAAATATTTATGCAATGTTTATTCTATTATTTCCTTATTTTTATATTTTCCATACTCAGCATTTGAGCTCATCCCTATATACATTACCATTTCCCTAGGTTATGAAGAAAAGTATTATAGAACATTATGACTATAAGAATTACATGGGTGGAAAATTTGTGGGTGATATTGAGGACATATTATGGGTTTATTAGTTTCTTTTATAGTGGTAAATTTCAATTATTTGAGAAAGAAATTGGATTTAATAGTTTATGATTTTCCCAATTCTATAAATCTTTAAAACAAAGAGGTATTTGGAATGTATGAAATGTTATATTTTATTTATGACATTTAATTATTATATAGTCATATTCATTAATATATAATTGTTATTAAAGCCAGTATGGATAGTATATGTTTATGACACTGAATCTTGGAGTGCATGTTAAACCCCAATATTTTAGAATTTTTATCCTTAATGAATATATTTGATAATTCTTTAGTGATTATAAATAATAAGAATAGTTTTATTAAAAATATATAATATTTTTCCTTAAAAAAATTAATAATTAATCATATAATGATTATTAATAGGTTTCATAAGAAGATAAGATCTTCTAAAGGTAAAAAAGATATTTTTTTAAAAAAATTTAAGTGTATAATGTATATTGATGTTAATAGATTAAATTAATTATTATTTATAAATGATTTCAATAAATATATTATATATCCAATTTAATTAATTATAATTCATAAAATTATAGTTATTTCGAATGAAATGAGAATAATTTAATTTTGTGCTTCCAAAATACATTTTCTTCAAAAACTATTTTCATTTAATTTTTTTGTGTGGAAATTATTATTAATTCATTCCACTTTTATAAATTTTATTTGAAAAAATTGATATCATTTTTTAAATCACAATTTCATTATAGTATTAGGGTTATATTGTTATAATTTCTTGAATAGATTTATTTTTGTGGAATAATGAGAAATACTGATTTTTCAAATACTGTCACTTTTATGAAATTATTACGATGAAAGAATGAATTAAAAAATTGTGAAAAAATTTTATCAATAAAATAAATGTTAAAGGATTTAAATAATTTAATTCAAAACATTATTTTTAATTTTGGAACCCATGCTTGACTTTTTTGAACATTAATTATATTTTATTGAAATGAAAATATTTTTTGGTTATTTTAATTTAATGGTATTATTGGATATCTACATTAATATTTGAATTTATCTTAAAATATATAAATATTACTTGTTTATTATTTATAAAAAATTCATTTAAATCAAAATTTTATGTTATTTCAATGTGAAATGATTTTTATGCATAATCACCGATTTTTAAAGAAACCATTTTTCATGTGTTTTGTGTACTTATATAAAATGTTATTTTAGAAAGATATAGATTTTGAATATGATAAATTTATTCCAAAATTTTAATCATAATTTAAATTTATTTTTTCAATTTCATTTTTATTCATGGTTAAATTATAAAGTTTTCATTATAAAATTAAGTTATCATGGTTAATGTTATATTAAGTTTAAAGGGAGGTTAAAAATGATATATGGATTAAAATATGTACAAAAATGTTATAAATGTGATTGGTTGAGTTTATTTATACCCTATAAAAAATTATCTATGAATATGGGGGTGAATATGTACCACTGGACAAATAATAAAACCTTATATTATTTTAAAACATCGAATAATTCCAAATGTGTCCCACCCCTCACTTATAAAATAGGACCACTTTTAATATTTTCATCATACCTATAGAATCACTTATATAAAACAATACCTACCTAAATTACTTACCAAAATTAGTCCCTATAACCTATAGAATATTTTTTCATCCAAATTCCAATATATATAGCTTAAGGTGTAAGCTAAAAATGGTTTTCAAAGGAAGATGTATAACTCTTAACTAGCCATTTTCATTTCATTTCTCATTCTACCTCATTGAAATGTTATTTAAACAAGATTTAAAAATATCTTCAACATATTAAATATAATAAAATTTTATTAGGATTATGGTTCAACTTTTTTTCATCTCTTTTTCCATCCTATGGGAAAGGAAAACATCCCTCGTGCGTACAGGAGTATTACCACATCCATGAAGTGATGTGTTTCATTTTTCATCACCACCTCACAAGGATGGTTATTATGAAGAATTTAATGAATACATATGATATTAATCACTTAATTATTATTCTATAAATATAATATATTAATTAACTTCTTTATTTTCTATTCATTAGAAAAGGATAATGTCTCTCACGTGCGCCTATTAACTACCACCTCTATAAAGTGATGTGATTCCTTTTTCAAGAATATGTTTCATGGATAATTTTAAAAATTGTATTTAATTTATAAAAATATAAATCATGATATTATTAATATTATTTATAATATTTAACCATCTCCCATTTTACCATGATCAATCTATCAAAAGTTGTTTTTGGATTACGAATCAAATGTCCTCCAAACCTCTGACATGCACTTAACTGATTTAATTACTCTATAAGCCATTGTAATAAAGGAAATAAATAAAATAAAAGGGATAATAGTTATTTAATACACTTCAAAAAGGTATTAATAACATATATAAATAACATATGTTTATTATATATGAGTTAATGTAAGTACATTGTGAGTCATACTCAAGTCAAGACATTTTTATTTTAAACCTTATTTTTAAAGTTTCAAAAGTTTTCTTCTTTTTATTATTTATCCATGTAATTTAAGATATTTAAAGTATTTTCTTGTTATAATTAAATTTATTTTAAGACCCAATTTAAACCATGTTTAAATTTTTTTTATTATTGATTTAAAAGGAGCCTTTTTAATTATTTCTAAACTGTTTTTTTAACATTTTTACAAAAAGTATGAATGGAATATTTTTTATTGGTTACGGTGTGAGAATAATTTTATGATATAATTAAAATTATTTTTTAAGAATATTAATCATAAATAAATTATGTTTTCTTAAAATTAATATCATATTTCCAATTCTTTTGGGGATTTTCTTTAAGTATTTTTAAAAGAAAAATGATTTTATCCTTATTTTTACATGAGGCCTGAAAGTGTTCTATATATTCATTAAATAAAATATTCTATAAGATTTTATGATTAAAATGCATTAATATACGTGTTTTATAAATGTTATATTAATTTTAATTTTTTCATGATGATGGGTTATCCTGATATAGCTCTCTAATGCATTTGGTGATGATTTTGTTCTCTGAGGAATTATGTTGAAATTAACAAAGTAGATATTTCCATTTGTAAGAGTTATATTTAGAGTGGTATGAAGATGATGGAACAAGGTACCTACATAAATTTTATATGATTCAATTTTTTTTCATTTACATTTTTAAATTTTACAATGTAAGCTATTGAGGCTTTGGTTTCTCGAATGTTTATGCCCATTTTAATGGATAACAATATGTTTCTCAAGAATTGTTTTTATTAGTTCCCATGTTTTATAAGAAATACCTATTATTATGATTATTCCTTTAATATTTATTATGATATATTTTATAAAAATATTTGTTAAAATATATTATTTTATGAGTAAGAAAAAGAATATTTGAGTTCAAATTATATTAGGTATAAAGTACAAAATTTCTGATGGGGTTACATGATTTTCAAAAAAGACAAATGAGTTTCATTATTTTTTATCCCATGCGGAGTTTTTTGTTCTCATCCCATATTTTGGAATGTTTTTCACACATCCTAAGGATGATTAGGGACTATATATAAGTCAAATATTCTACTATGGGGATTCTATATTAAATAATCCAATGTGTTTTTAATGAAATGAGAGTTTAAATTTAAGTATCATTTTTTTGTTGAAAAAATAGATATTGATTGTATGGTTCTCAAATTTGTTATAATGGTTTTATATGTAAGTGTTTTTCCAAATTTAATAACACTATAAATCAAAAATATCATCAAAATTTAATAAAGAGAAACTCTTTCTATAAATCATGTAATTATGTGTTGTTTATGTTATGGGGAATTATAGTTGGTATCAATGGAATGGTTTAGTTAAATTTAGATTCAATGATGATTTAAATGTGGATATTTTAGGTGTTTTAAATACCATCATCGGTTACTAAGTATATGTTTTATTATTTGTTTAAAGGCATAAATACCCTTTTTAGGTTTTATGTGATGAGACTACTTTTATATACATTTAATGAGTTTTCATAAATGTTTGAGGTATATGAAACCCTTATGTTTAACTTGTGTAGTAGTGAAAAATACATTTTGAAGAAATATTATTTTATATTTTATGAAAATAAATTGAAATTTACTGATAACCATTAGGGTTAAAATGATCTTTTATTTTTTAGTAATTATGGTTAATTCGGATAAAATGGTTATTACATTTTTTGAACATTTTATTTTAAATATAAATAATTATGGGTTTGAAAAGTGATTTGTGGCTAAGTGATTAATGTTATTTTTGAAGAAGTTCACTATTTTGTGAATTTTATATGATTATGTTAATTAGAAATACTATTGGTTAAGATGAAATTTTATTTTCAGAATAAAGGTAGAATTATCTTTTGGAATCATATATGATTCAATTGGTTATTTATAGTGATTGAAGTAATTTATTGAACATATTAGCAAAATTTTGAGAATATATGATTGTGGAACATATTTTTTTTGTTATTTAAATTTAGGATTTATTAATTTCATTTATAGATAACTATTAATTTTATATTAGAAGAAAATGAGATCAAATCTCACAGATTTTTGGGTTTTGAACTTGGTTGGACATATTTTGAAGAGTTTTAAGGTTTTTTATTTATGGATTCATTAATTCTGATCTTTGGAAATTATTGTCAAGGATTTTTAGATTAATTTTAAATTTATTCATATGAAGGTTTATTCATATATAGTATTATCTTTCACTGTACTATCCATTTTTTGGTTTCTATACTTACATATAGGAATAGGTAATAACTTGTCATTATTTTATAGATATTATGATCAGTGGGACGGTTATTTTAGTGCTTTTGGTTTGAAAATATCAACATGAATATTAATTTCGTGGAGTAATATATGATCTAGAAGTGGAAATTGATCTAATCACAAGAAATGGATGAAATTATGCATACTAAATGAAAAGAAACCATGTAAGTATTTTTTTTCTCATTTCCTCTATCTTAATAGTAACAGAATCACTAAAATCTAGGAAAATTATCATGACATTGAAATTCTATTCTGTTACCTTAATTTATAATGAATTTAGGTTGTTATTTATCCATTATTGATTTATGATCAATAACATTTTTAGGATCATGTTCTCTATCAATATATTATTTGCTGGAGGTTATTTTTCTCCTCCAAGTCAGTATTTTAACATTCCTTAAATGTTCTTCTTATGTGGTAACATGATTATGTATTATTACAAGTAAAATTTCTAGATGAATTCTCATCTTTTCAAAAGTTATTATTATTATTATTATTATTTAGGATGTGGGTGTTCAATAAGGATATTTTTAAATATTAAAAATGTTTTTCATTTAATGATTGTATGTTTTATCTTCCACTCCGTAGAAATAGTTTTATTTTTTAAAAAAATTTATTCGGAATATGATAAAATTGTGGGAATGAATTTTCATTAATTGGGTAGAATTTAACACCCCAATAATATTTAATTTATTTTATATGGGTGATATATTCGGTAACATGTGTATAAACAATACTGATCTTAAACAAACCATGATATACTATTATTTAAATATAAACTCTCTGACCTGATCTTTGTTTGTGAGGGTATAAATAGGAATAAAAATATAATGAAATATATTTATAAATTTTTTCCTTAGTAAAATGAATAATCAACCGTACATTGAACATTAATTTATTGAAATTGAAGATAAGATCTTTTGAAGGTAAAAGATATATATTTTTTAAAAATATTTTTATGTATAAAATATATTTTGATCTTAATAGAGTAAATTAATAATTATTGATAAATTATGCATGGATGTTTTAATTAATTTATTCCAAATTTATAAATTATTTTTAAAAAAAGGGGTATAATTTTTGAAATAAAAATTTCTTTATAGGATTAGAATGGTTTTTTGTTAATTTTCTGAAAAGATTTATCCCTTAGTAAATAAAGAAAAATATTGTAAAACTAGGAATATTATAAATTTTATTTCATTAGAAATGTGTTTTTTAGTTTATTTCCTTTATAAAAAATAATTATTTTATTTATTATATGTTAATTATATAATAGCCTTATTGATAATTTTATAGTGTTCAAACTAATTTTATAGCATTATATTTTAACATGGATATATTTGTTAATGAATTTGAATAATAAAATTTATCGAAATGAGTGATTCATAAAATATTTTAAATAAATAAATATCTAAAAAATATATATTATATTGACTATTGAAATTAAAATGATAAAATTTATTTAATATGAAATAATAAATACTACACATTGAATATATTTGGAATTACAAATTTTTATTGAAAATAATTTAAAGACAATTTCCTGTAAAATAAAAATAGAAAATTAATATTGGTTAATTTAGAAGTACAGTCTAAAAGAACTGTTTTACTCATTTATAATTGTTTATTAATAGAAATACTAATACTTGAATACAACTAATTTTTTGCTTGTTTTCCAAATATTGTATATATATATATACATATAAGAATATATAAACAAGATTTGAATTATAATTATATAAAACTAATACTATAATTTTGTTTATGACATTGAGAATTATTGCCTTAAAATATTTTAACGGCATTATTTTGTAAAAGTGAACCGTTTTAATTATGTGAACAATTACTTAATCTATTATACGAGTTTTTTATATTTTCAAAAAAATATGATATGTATGTACTCTATATTTGCATACAATTATGAATAATTATATTTGATTTATATAGAATTATTAGGTAATAAATTTTTATTAATGTTTCATAACATTATTAACATATGGGAATTATGTTTAATAAAATTATAAATATATTAATTGAATGATTAAAATTGTACATATGAACTTTTAATAAAATTATAGTTAATTTGAATCATAACATATTAACATTTGTTTTAAATGTTATAAAAATTACAAATATATGGTACAAATTTGGATAATCATTATTTTTATAATACTTTTACAATTATCAATTTAATTTATAACTTTTTAGAAGTATATATAAATTTACCCAAAAAATGGTTGAATTTTTATGCTAAAAAAATGGATAAATGATGTTATGTAATAATATTTTATAATGTAATGATGAATTATATAATTAAAATAAGAAAAGCGTGGTGTGTAAAATAAACAAATGGAAAATATGATTGACAAAATTAGACGGAAAAATAATCTTAAAGAAGAAAAAAATTGGTGATTGATTAAATAATTTTAATAGATTATTAGATAATTTTTTTGGGTTATTAGATTAATGTATATATAACTTTTTTAATTCTTTAAAAGTTAAAGATAATAATTGAGTTATAATAATAACAGATTATAACAAAAAAAAGAAGAATCTCGTAGTAAGTTTCAAGACGTCTGTGATTGGGGGTTTAGGCGCAGATCTAGAGGAGGGAAACAAAAAAAATAAAATAAAAATAAAACAATGAAATACCATGTGGGATTTGGGATCTGAAAAAAAGGGGTGTCCACTTTTCGGCTGCAGGTTAAGGTCCAGGCTGCATCTTGGGTTCAACAACCGAGCTCGGTGGTGGAGTTGTGTGTGAGGCATGCAGTCCGGGTCGAGCAGGCCTGTAGGTCTCCTTCGGGGTGTGTCTCACTTGAGGGTGGATTCAAGTAGGTCCGACGCCGGAGTTATCATCTATGGTCGAGGCCGAGGTTGGCTGTCACACTTCTGGTATGCTTCGGTTCGGACCAGAAGAGCTAGGGGCGAGGCCGCGCATCAGCTAGTGTTGAGCTCAGAGATCTTTCTCAGTCGTAGCTGTAGACTCTGAGCTAGCCTGTTGTTCAGCGGTTCGGTCTACGCGAGTTAGGGTTCTATTGCGAGTATATGATCAATATGTTCTTAGTGTTTAATTCTAGGCAAGGTAGGGGTCATGTTCGATTCTTTTATCCACATCACCCTCACCATTATCAAATCAATCTGGATATCTATATGTTTGTTTAATTGCAATGGTTGTCTATTATTTTAATTCACGTTTTCTCATTTTGTTTGGTCTTTGTTATGTGGGTAAATTGTTTGGGTCCGTGAATGTTTTTCTGGTCACAATTATTATTATTATTATTATTATTATTATTATTATTATTATTTTATCCACTATGTTCATAGCTTTCATAACAAGCTTATTCTGGCGTCACTATTCATACAGTGCGTATTGTTTTTATAAAAAACCCTTAATTGAAAGCTCAAATGAAAATCATTGCAGCCTTAACCTCTCAAGTTCTCTTCCTCAAATCTCCAGTAAGCCCTTTATGGTCCGAGCCTCTCATCAAATCCAAGTAATGGTTAAATACTTTTCTCGTACATTTATTTATCTTATGATATGTATGGAATATTTATTTATACCCTCTATTTTATGGTTGTGTAAGAAAAAAAAAATTTATTTTCAAGGATCTATTTATAAAAAATTTATTCATTCAATGAAAAGTTTTTCTTCACTTTTCCCATTGAAATTCATATAAAGAGATTAAATTTTAAGTTCTAATTAATGTTTGTGTAAGGGTTTTAATTTTGCATAGTTGTGTTTATTTTAGAGTATAAATATATATATGCACCTAATGGTTTGTTTATAACATTGCGGTAGTTTAAAAAAAATTATTCTATGCTGAACCTGGGTCTTTGGATTTTCGGGTTCAGGTGATACAATGGATGTAATGGTTATGTTTTAACTAAATGTATATTTTGTACGGGGTTAATTATTTTGTTCAATTTTTTTGTCTATTCTTTTTACAAGGTATACACATATATATTTGTGTAATAATGTTTATATGAATTTATATATTTCATTATAACATATTATTTTCCAAACTGGGTTATGATCTTAAAATCGATGTGTTGCTGGGATTTTAATTGTTTTTCTTGAACCATGTTTTTATAAATGTTATAAGTGTCAATATATATATATATATAAGGAATCATATCTATTTATATAACCTGTAATTTTGAAAATGATAGTGGTTTTAAATTTTAAGTATCTATCTCAAAATCTTATGGTTTGTGAGGGTGTAATTTGATCAAATTTCGGTTGTTATATGTGAGTGTATATATTTATATATACACATATATATATTATTATTTTATGTGTACATGAGTTAAGGGATATTTTAATTTATAATTATTTTCTATTGTACACTTATAATCCCCAAAATTGGTGTTTTAAAATTGATATAGAGTTACAAAACCCATTGGTGTGTGGGAATATTTCCTTGTAATGGGTTAATATACATACAGACACACACACACACACACATATAATTTTAGTTTTTGGAATATATAAAGTAAGGGTGTGACATATATATATTTTATTTGTGTATATATATATATATGATAATATGTATTTACCAATAATATTGAACCATAATCTGAAAAAGGTTAGCCTAAAACAAATTTCAGTGGTTAAATTTTGTTTATGATATGTTTAACTAAATTTTCATGAATGCATGCATTCTATAAAACATTTGCTGCACTGAAAATCAGTTGGCCTTATATGCTATGGAGCAGAAGGCATGGCCATTTATTAAGAGATGACCATTTATCAGTGCATTCTTGTGTACAAATGACATCTATCATAATTTACAATTAGACATTTTAAAATATAAACATTCTTTCCCATTATTCATGTTTTTTGAAAATTAGGGAACTGTCATTTTATATGGTAACCTCATCCATTCATTACTTGTGTGTTTTAAATAAATATCACATGTGAAAATATAAATTACTATATTATGCATATCGTCGAGAAATTTATTACCTAAATAATAAGTGACAAATTATAATTTTTTCCAAGGTCATTTCCATTTATCATCACATGAATTGAGCATGAATATTGAGCACAATTTTAATGCATTAAAAGTTTATTACAATGGAAGAGTTGTAAAGTTATTATTTTATGTGATAATCAAACAATTTATTATTAATACTTTATGAGAAACACATTTAATTATTCAAGGTGGTATGAGACACTTTGAATAATGTGAATTAAGAAAACAAGTAATATGTGTAATGGCAATGATAAGTGATTTAATAAATCAAAGTGGTATGCGCACTTTTATTTATATATATGAAGAATTCATTAGACCTGGGGTGGGGACCAGTAAAAGTAATCCCTCCGGGTTGGGGTCCGGTTAAAGAAGACCCATCAGGTTAGAGTCTAGTTATTAGAGGCTCTCTTGGGTGGAGTCTGGTTACAGAGGTTCTTTGGGTTGGGGTCCGGTTACAGTTTTCCCATATGTCTTGGCACGAGGCCTTGACACGGTCCTATATATGCACTTTACTCATTATGACTATGTAAATTAATTAAACAGAGGATTATTTAGCTAGTTGAATATTCCTTGTTGAAGTGATTATGATTATGTGAATCAGAAGAAGTTTCCTTATGGAATATTTATTATTTAGGCAATATTCAGAAATTTAATGGCCAATAGAAAATGATGAAATTGAAGTTATTATTTTTAAACATAGCTCTGATCATGCATTAAAATTATTAAATTTTTACTTGTATTTTGACATGAAATGTCTTTTACTTTCTATTCTGAATGAGTATTCTCATAATTTAATCATGATAATGTTAGTACATTTTAATTACGCACTTATAACCCTTAGACAATTGTCATGGTATGTTTAACGTGTTACAACATTTTAAAGAAAATGTTTTATGTAAATTTTAAAGAATATCTTCAAAAGTTATTTTGGGTATAATATGTTATTTTTAAACCCCTTACTAGGAAATTATACGCTCACCCAACGTTTTTAATTAAAGATTTTCAGGTAAAATATTTTAGCAGAAGAAACATTTCAGAAGTAGCTAGTTTCTTAAAGCCTGAACAAAATTTGACCCTCTGTATGACACCGACTCTGGGTATTTCGGATCTAGGGTGTGACAGTTGGTATCAGAGGATTTGGTTTAGATAACTCTGTAAAACCAGAACTGAATAATGAAAATGTACTTAAGCAGTACTAAGAATAATGTTTTCTTAATTTCAGATGGAAAATGATAGTGTTAGTCAATTGCCTATTCCAACAAAAGTGTTAGAGACCATAGAGGGAAAATCATGTGTATAAAACTAGCGACTTTGGAAAATGTTCGTTCATCATGAAAGACCCTCTACCAAGTATCCAAATCTCCTAGTGTACTTCAACTTCAACAAGGAGCAGGTTTCTTCTATTACCTCATGACAAGTGCAAAATTTCCATTCTATGTAAAACAAGGGAAATACTTCTAGGATATATTTAAATGTTTTACTATAGACAACAATTTCTTTTCTCTTAATGAAACTTGAGGAGGCTGCATAAGGGGGTGACCCCTAGGTAACATTTCTATGTCATATTTTGAACTACGGTCTCTGTGGTCAAGTTGTGGACTTTGAATCCTTTGAGAACAAGACTACACATTTGCATTATCGACATCATATTCATACTGATGTCTATCAACTTGATACCAACATGCTTCCCTCAATATGAATTCTAGATGTCCACATGCGGTTGACCCTAGTTGCACTCATTGCATCTGGACCAAGGAGATAGAGGAATTTAGAACCACTTTGGGGATCTATTTGAATGAAAACTGGGGAAATACCCAACATTGGTTGAATCTCAAAGGATTCATCTTAGTGGACGTCAGGAAATCCATACTATTGTTTTTTAAGAGGGAGAAAGATATTATGTAATTTCTTGAGTTTTATAAATCATGTCTAAATTAATGATACTGTATTCTCTATTTTGATTCGATTTTATATTAAACAATGATTCGGCTTAAAATAGGACTGTCAAAATGAAGGCTGATTTCTTAAAAATTTTCAGATAGAATATATGAGATCACAAACAAATATTTAATCACTACCTACTGAGCTTTTAGAGACTATAATTGTCAAGACATTCTCCAAAGAGGACCAACCCTATTCCAACTTACTTCTGACTTGTAAACTACCCCATTGAGTATCGAATCGTCCAAACATTCTCCATCTTTACCAAGGAAGTAATCTGATCTATTATCATATTGCATATACACAATTTGGTGCATATAGGAAAAGATGGAAGTATCATGAAGCTATTTTTCTATGTTTCACTTTGGTTGATAACTAATGAGCTGTAGGTAAATTTCTAGAAGCTGCTTTGGATGGTGACCATCAAGCGACCTACCTATTCTAGGTCCTAATTTTTAGTATGTATGGAGAACCCTATGACATAAATATTTTCAATAAGGACATGGTTCGTGGGACTTATAAGGATTTAGTCCACTCTAAAATTTCCAACCTCCACACCTATCGTGCCCCTTTATGGAAGGCTGAGTGATTTAGGCACAGATTTAACCCTAAATGTCCGCAGTGTGTCTGGGCTAAGGAGATCGAGCAGCTGAATAATACCATAGGGATCCACTTGAGGTCGAAATCACCCTACCATCAGTGGTGTTCCTGGTAAAGGGACTTCAGGAGTGATGAGTGTCTGGTGTTTCTGTGGTTGTGTGCGAGCATTTTAGAATTGCGAGGACACAATTCATTGTAGGGTAATAATGTAACACCCCAGAATATTCTAAATTTTATTTCATTAAAAACTCGTTTTATTTAATTTATTTCCATTATAAAAAACCAAAATAATAATTTTATTGATTATATGTTAATTATAAAATATTTTTTTTTCACAATTGTATATTGTTCAATCAAATTTTATAGCTTTATATATTAACATGGATATATTTATTAATGAATTTGAATAATAAAATTTATCGAAATGAGTGTTTGATACAATATTTTAAATAAATAAATTTCTTAAAAAAATTATATTATATTGACTATTAAAATTAAACTGATAAAATTTATTTAATATGAAATAATAAATACTACGCATTGAATAGATTTCAAATTACAAATTTTAAATTAAAATAATTTAAAGAAAATTTCTTATAAAATAAAAATTAAAAATTTCTATTGTTTAATTTAGAAGTATAGTCTTAAATAACTATTTTACTCATTCAAAGTTGTTAATTAATAGAAATACTATTAAGTGAATACAACTAATTTGTTTCTTGTTTTCCAAATATGGTATATATATATATACATATAAGCGTATGTAAACAAAATTTGAATTATAATTATATAAAACTAATAATATAATTTTATATATGACATTTAGAATTATTGCTTTAAAATATTTTAACTCCATAATTTTGTAAAAGTGAACCGTTTTAATTATGCGAACAATTACATAATCTATTATATGATTTTTTTATATTTTCAGAAAATATGACATGTATATACTCTATATTTTCCAACAATTATGAGTAACTATATTGGATTTATACATAATTATTAGGTTATAAATTTTCATTAAAGTTTCATAACATTATTAACATTTTGGAATTTTGTTTAATAAAATTATGAATATATTAATAGAATGATTAAAATGGTACATATGAACTCTTAATAAAATTATAGTTAATTTGAATCATAACACATTAACATTTGTTTAAAAAGTTATAAAAATTACAACTATATGGTACAAATTAGGATAATCATTATTTTTATAATACATTTCAAATTATCAATTTAATTTATAAATTTTTTTTAAGTATATATAATTTTACCAATTTTTGTTAATTTTTAGGCAAAACAAACATGGTTAAAACAGGGAAATCTCGTTGCGGGATTTGGGATCCAGAAGAAAAGGGGTGTCCACATTTCGGCTGCAGGTCGAGGTCCAGGCCGCATCTAGGGTTCAGCAACCGAGAACGGTGGTGGAGTCACACACAAGGCATGCAGTCCGGGTCGAGCAGGCCTGCGGGTCTCCTTCGTGGTGTGTCGCACTTGAGGGTGGATTTAAGCAGGTCTGGCGTCAGAGTTATCATATGTGGTCAAAGACGAAGCTGGATGTCTCTCTACGGGTATACACTGGTTCGGACCAGAAGAGCTGGGGGCGAGGCCACACATCAGCCGACGTCGAGCTTGGAGATTTGTCACGGTTGCAGTAGTAGACTCTGAGCTAGCCAGTTGTTCAGCGGTTCGGTGTACGCGAGCTAGGGTTCTGTTGTAGGTATAAGATTAATATGTTCTTAGTCTTTAGTTCTAGGAAATGTAGGGGTCTTGTTCAACTCTATTATGTATGTTTCCCCACCCTCATCAAATCAATCTTTCCATCTATTGGTTTGTTTAATTGCAATAGTTGTGTATTAGTTGAATTCCAGTTGTCTCGTTTTGTTTGGTCTTTGTTATGTGGGTAAATTGTTTTGGTCTGGGAATGTTTTGATGGTCACAATTATTATTATTATTGTTATTATTATTATTAGTATTACTATTATTATTATTATTATTATTATTTTATCCATTGTGTTCAAAACATGCACAACGACCTTATTCTGGTGTCACTATTCATAAAGTGGGTATTTTGTTTATAAAAAACATTAATTGAAAGCTCAAATGAGAAACTTTTCACCCTTAACCTCTCTGATTCTCTTCCTCAAATCTCCAGTAAGCCCTCTCTGGTCTGATCCTCTCATCCAAGCTAAGTAGGGGTTAAATAATTGTCTTGTACATTTATTTATCTTATGTTATGTAAGGATGATTTATTTATACCCTCTATTTTCTGGTTGTGTAAGGAAAAAAACAATTTATTTTCAAGCGTCTATTTATAAAAAATTTATTCATATAATGGAAACGGTTTTCTTCACTTTTCCCATTGCAAATCATATAAGGTGATTATATGTTAAGTTATAATTTATGTTTGTGTAAGGGTTGTAATATTTCCTTGTCATGTTTATTTTAGAGTATAAACTTATATATTCCCCTAATGGTATGTTTATATCTTTGCGGTAGTTTAAAAAAAATTCTTCTGTGCTGAACCTGGGTCTTCGGATTTTCGGGTTCTGGTGATATAATTGATGTAATGGTTATCTTTTAATTAAATGTATATTTTGTAAGGATTTAATTAATTTGATAATTTTTGATTTATATTATTTTTACAAGGTATACACATATATATTTGTGTATAAATGTTTATATGAATCTATATATTTCATTATAACATATTATTTTCTGAACTGGGTTATGATCTTAAAATCCATGTGTTGAAGGGATTTTAATTGTTTTTCTTAAACCATGCTGTTATAAAATTTTATAGGTGTCAATATATATATATATAAGGAACCATATCTATCTATATAACCTGGAATTTTTAAAATGATAGTGGTTTTAAATTTTAAGTATTTATCTCAAAAATCTTATGGTTTGTGGGGGTGTAATTTGATCAAATTTCCGTTCTTAAATGTGAGTGTATATATTTATATATACACATATATATCTTATTATTTTATGTGTACATGAGTTAAGGGTTATTTTAGTTTATAATTAATTTCTATTGTACACTTATAATCCCGAATATTGGTGTTTTAAAATTTATATAGAGTTATGAAACCCATTGGAATGAGGTTATATTTCCTTGTAAGGTGTTAATATACATATATATATATATATATGTGTGTGTGTGTGTGTGTGTGTGTGTGTAGTTTTAGTTTTCTGAATATATAAAGTAAGGGTGAAACATATATATATTTTATGTATATATATATGATAATATGTATGCACCTATAAGTTTGAACCATAATCCGAAATAGGATGTCCTAAAACAAATTTCAGTGGTTAAAGTCTGTTTAGGATATGTTTAATTAAATGTTCATGAATTCATGCATTATTTAAAACATTTTCTGCACTGCAAGTCAGTTGGCCTTATATGCTATGGATCATAAGGCATGGCCTTTTATTAAGACAAGACCATTTATCAATGCATGCTTGTGTACTAATGAAATATATCTGAATTTACAATTAGTCATTTTAAAATATAAATATTCATTCCCATAAATCAAGGATTTTGAAAATTAAGGATCTATCATTTTATTTGGTAACCCCATCCATTCATTACTTGTGTGTTTTAAATCAATATCACATGTGAAAATAACATTTACTATATTATGCATGTCATCCAGAAATTTATTACCTAAACAATAAGTGACACATTATAATTTAGTCCAACGTCATTTCCATTTATCAGCACATGAATTGAGCATGAATAATGAGCATGTATTTTAATTCATTAAATGTTTATTACTATGGAAGATTTGTAAAGTTATTATTTTAGGTGATAATATAAAAATTTATTATTAATAATTTATGAGATAAGAATTTAATTATTCAAGGTGGTATGTGACACTTTCAATAATGTGAATTAAGAAACCAAGTAATTTGTGTACTGGGAATGATAAGTTATTTAATAAATCAATGTGGTATGTGCACTTTGATTTAGATATATGAGGAATGCATTGGGATTAGTATGTTCTGGGGTGGGGACCGGTAAAAGTAAGCCCTTTGGTTTGGGGTCTGGTTACAGTAGACCCTCCAGGTTGGAGACCGGTTTTTAGAGGATCTCCGAGGAGGAGTCCGGTTACAGAGGCTCTCCGGGTAGAGGTCCAGTTACAGTTAGCCCCTAGGTCTTGGCCTGAGGCCTTGACATGGTTTGGCATATGCACTTTTCTCATTAAGACTATGTAAATTAATTAACCAGAGGATTATTTGACTATTTGAATATTTTTTGTTAAATATCTTATGATTATGAGAATCATAAGAAGTTTAAATTTGGAATATTTATTATTTATGAAGTATTCAGATACTTTTTGGACAATAGTAAATGATGAAATTGAAGTTATTATTTTTAAGCGCAGCTTTGACCATGAATTACACTTTGTTACAAATTTTTTACTTGTATTTTAACATGAAATGTCCTTTACATTCTATTCTGAATGAGAATTTTTTTTATTTAATCATGATAATGTTAGTACATTTTAAATTATGCACTTTTATCCGTTAGAAAATTGTCATGGTATGTTTAATGTGTTACAACAGTTTTAAAAAAATATTTTATAGAAAATTAAAATAATATTTTCAAAATATATTTTTGGTATAGTATGTTATTTTTAAACCCCTTACTAGGAATTCATAAGCTCACCCTATGTTTTTAATTAAAAATTTTCCGGTAAAATCTTTTAGCAGAAGAAACATTTCAGAAGTAGCTAGTTTCTCAAAGCCTAAACCGAATTTGATCCTCTGTATGGCACTAGTTCAGGGTATTCAGGAGTTAGGGGGTGACAGTTGGTATTAGAGGATTCGGTTTACATACCTATGGAAAACTTAAACTGAACAATGAAAATTTACTTAAGAAATAATAAGAATGATGTTTTCTTAATTTCAGATGGAAAATTATAGTTCTAGTCTATTTCCTATTTTTACAGAAGTGTTAGAGACCATAGTGGGCAAATCATGTGTAGAAAACTACACGACTTTTGTAAATATTCATTTATCATGAAAGACCCTCTATAGAGTATCCAACTCTCCTCGTGTCCTCCAACTTCACTATGGAGATGGTTTCGTCTATTACCTCTTGATGAGTTCACAATTCTCATTCTATGTAATAAAAGGGAAATACTTCGAGGGTGTATTCAAATGTTTTGTCCTAGACAAAAATTTCTTTTCTCTTATGTACTTTTAAGAGGCTACATAGGGGGGTGATCTCCGAGCAGCATATCTATGTTAGATTTTGACCTACAGTCTCTCTGGTCAAGTTGTGGACTTTGAATCCCTTGAGAATGAGACTACTCATTTTCATTATCGACATCAATTTCATACCGATGTCTCTCAACTTGATACCTGACATTCTTCTCTCAATCGGAATTCTAGATGTACACACACGGTTGAACCCAGTTGCACACGTTGCATCTGGACCAAGGAGATAGAGGAAGTTAGAACCACTTTAGGGATCCATTTGTCTGAAAACTTGGGAAATCCCCAAAATTAGTGGAATCTATGAGGATTCATCTTATTAGACGTCAGGAAATCCATACTAGTGTTTTTTTTGAGAGAGAAAAAGAGATTATGTAATTTTTTGAGTTTTATAAATCATGTGTAAATGAGTGATGTTGTATTCCTTATTTTGATATTCTTTTATATTAAACAATTACTCGACTTAAACTAGGATTGTCATACTGAATGCTGACTTCTAAAAGTTTTCAGATAGAAGATATTAGTTCACAAACCAATATTTCATCACTACTTACTGAGTTGTTAGAGACTATAATTCTCAAGACATACTCCGAAGAGGACCAGCCCTATGCCAACTTATGTCTGACTTTTAAACTACTACATCCAGTATCGAATCGACCAAACATTCTCCATCTTTTCCAAGGAAGAAATATGATCTATTACCGTATTGCATATACACAATTTGTTGCATATAGGAAAAGAGGGAAGTATCATGAAGTTGTTTTTCTATGTTTCACTTTGGTTGATAACTACCAAGCTGTAGGTAAATTTTTAGAATCTTCTTTGGATGGTGAACATCGAGCGACATACCTATTCGAAGTCCTGAGTTATAGTATGTACGAAGAACTCTATGACATCAATATTTTCAAGAACGATGCGATTTGAGGTACTTATAAGGATTTAGTCTACTCTGAACTTTCCAACCTCCACAACTCTCATGCCTCTTTATGGAAGTCTGAGTGCCTTAGGCACACATTCAACCCTAGCTGTCTGTAGTGTGTCTAGGCTAAGGAAATCAAGCAGATGAATACTACCTTAGGGATCTACCTGAGGTCTTCAGCACCCTACCATCGGTGGTGTTCCCGGTAAAGGGACTTTGGGAGTGATGAGTGTCTGGTGTTGCTGTGGTTATGTGCGAGAATTTTAGAATTATGAGGACTCAATTATTTTTAGGGGGAATAATGTAACACCCCATAATATTCTAAATTTTATTTCATTAAAAAAAGTTCTATTTAGTTCATTTCCTTTATAAAAAATAATAATAATTTTATTGATTATATGTTAATTATAAAATAATTTTATTGATAATTTTATAATGTTCAAACTAATTTTATAGCGTCATATTTTAACATGGATATATTTATTAATGAAATTTAATAATAAAATTTATCGAAATGAGTGTTTGATAAAATAATTTAAATATATAAATATCATAAAAAAATTATATAATATTAACTTTTTCAATTACACTGATAAAATTTATTTAATATAAAATAATAAATACTACACATTGAATATATTTGGAATTACCAATTTTTATTCAAATTAATTTGAAGACAATCTCTTGTAAAATATAAATAGAAAATTTATAATATTTAATTTATAAGTACAGTCTAAAATAACTCTTTTACTCATTCTAAATTACTAATTAATAGAAATACTAATACACGAATACAACTTATTTGTTGGTTGTTTTCCAAATATGGTATATATATATATATAAACTTATGTAAACAATATTTGAATTATAATTATATAAAATTAATACTATAATTTTATATTTGACATTGAGAATTATTGCTTTAAAATATTTTAACGACATTATTTTGTAAAAGTGAACAATTTTAATTTTGCGTACAATTAATTAATCTATTATATGAGTTATGAATATTTTCAAAAAAATATGATATGTTTGTACTCTAAATTTGTAGACAATTTTGAATAATTATATTGGATTTATACATAATTAATAGGTTATAAAGTTTTATTAATGTTTCATAACATTATTAACATTTTGGAATTTTCTTTAATAAAATTATGAATATATTAATAGAATGATTAAAATTATACATATGAACTTTTAATAAAATTATAGTTAATTTGAATCATAACATATTAAATTTTTTTTTAAAAGATTTAAAAATTAAAAATATAAGGTACAAATTAGGATAATCGCAATTTTTATAATATATTTCCAATAACTAATATAATTTATAACATTTTTTAAGTATATATAATTTTACCAAAGAAATGGTTTAATTATTATTCTAAACAAAAATGGATAAATGATATTATGTAATAATATTTTATAATGCAATGGTGACTAATATAATAAAATATGAAAAGCGTGGTGTGTAAAAAAACAAATTGAAAACATGATTGAAAAAATTAGACAGAAAAGTAATCTTAAGGAAGAAAAAATTGATGATTGATTAAATAATTTTAATCGATTATTATATATTTTTTTGGGTTATTAGTTTAATATATATATAACTTTTTGACTTCTCTAAATGTTAAAGATAATAATTTAGTTATAATAATAATTGATTATAAAAAAAATGAAGAATCCCATAGAAAGTTTTAGGGTGTCCGTGAATGGGGGTTTAGGCACCGATCTAGAGGCGGGAAAAAAATAATAATAAAATAAAAATAAAACAAAGAAATATCGTATGGGATTTAGGCTCCATAAAAAGGGGTGTCTGTGTTTTGGCTGCAGGTCGAGGTCCAGGCCGCATCTAGGGTTCAACAACCGAGCTCGGTGGTGGAGTCTCATGCTAGGGATGTAGTCCGGGTCATGTAAGCCTGCGTGTCTCCTTTGCGGTTCATTGCACATGAGGGTGGCCATTATTGTGTGGGTAAATAGTTTTGGTCCATGAATGTTTTTCTGGTCACAATTATTATTATTATTATTATTATTATTATTATTATTATTTTAGCCACTGTGTTCGCAGCTTTCGGAACAATCTTATTCTTGTGTCACTATTCATACAGTGGGTATTTTGTTTATAAAAAACCCTTAATTGAAAGATCTAATGAAAAAATTTGCACCCTTAACCTCTCAAGTTCTCTTCCTCAAATCTCTAGCAAGCCCTCTATAGTCTGAGCCTCTCATCCAAGCCGAGTAAGGGTTAAATACTTGTCTCACATATTTATTTATCTTATGTTATGTAAGGAAGATTTATTTATACCCTCTATTTTCTAGTTGTGTAAGGGAAAAACAATTTATTTTCAAGTATCTATTTATCAAAAATTTATTCACACAATTGAAATAGTGTTCTTCACTTTTCCCATTGCAAATCATATAAGGAGATTATATGTTATGTTATAATTTATGTATGTGTAAGGGTTTTAATTTTTCCTTTTCATGTTTATTTTAGAGTATTAACTGATATATGCTCCTAATGGTATGTTTATAACTTTGTGGTAGTTAAAAAAAATTCTTCTGTGCTAAACCTGGGTCTTCAGATTTTCAGGTTCTGGTGATATAATGGATGTAATAGTTATGTTTTAATTAAATGTATATTTTGTAAGGGTTTAATTAATTTGATCAACTTTTTTGTCTATTATTTTTACAAGGTATACACATATTTATTTGTGTATAAATGTTTATATGAATCTATATATTTCTTTTTAACATATTATTTTTTGAACTGGGTTATGATCTTAAAATCCTCATGTTTAAGGGATTTTAATTGTTTTTCTTAAACCATGTTGTTATAAAATGTTATATGTGTCAATATATATATATATATAAGGAACCAAATCTATCGATATAACTAGGAATTTTTAAAATGATAGTGGTTTTAAATTTAAAGTATTTATATCAAAATCTTATTGTTTGTGAGGGTGTAATTAGATCAAATTACGGTTGTTATATGTGAGTGTATATATTTATATATACACACATATATCTCATTATTTTATGTGTACATGATTTAAGGGTTATTTTAATTTATAGTAATTTTCTATTGTACACTTATAATCCCCAACATTGGTGTTTTAAAATTTATATAGAGTTATGAAACCTATTGGCGTGAGGGAATATTTCCTTATAAGGTGTTAATATACACACACACATATATATATATATATATATATATGTAATTTTAGTTTTCATAATATATAAAGTAAGTGTGAGACATATATATATTTTATGTATATATATATATATGATAATATGAATGCACCTATAAGTTTGAACCATAATCTGAAATAGGTTGGCCTAAAACAAATTTCGGTGGTTAAAGTTTGTTTAGAATATTTTTAATTAAATTTTCATGAACGTATGAGTTATATTAAACATTTGCTGCACTGAAAATCAATTGGCCTTATATGCTATGGAGCATAAGGCATGGCTATTTATTAATACATGACCGTTTATCACAGCATGCTTGTGTACAAATGACATCTATCTGATTTTACAATTAGTCACTTGAGAATATAAATATTCATTCCCATAAATCAAGGATTTTGAAAATTAAGGAACTATCATTTTTTGTGGTAACCTCATCCATTAATTACATGTGTGTTTTAAATCAATATCACATGTGAAAATAACATTTACTATATTTTTCATGTCGTCGTGAAATTTATTGCCTAAATAATAATTGACACATTATAATTTAGTCAAACGTTATTTCCATTTATCACCACATGAATTTAGCATGAATATTGAGCATGATTTTAATGCATTAAAATTTTATTACTACAGAAGAGTTGTAAAGTTATTATTTTGTGTGATAATCAAACAATTTATTATTAATAATTTATGAGATAAGCATTTAATTATTCAAGGTGGTATGGGACACGTTGAATAATTTGAATTAAGAAACCAAGTAATATGTGTATTGGGAATGATAAGTGATTTAATAAATCAAAGTGGTACGTGAACTTTTATTTAGAGATATGATGAATGTATTGGACCTAGTATGTTCTGGGATGAGGACCAGTAAAAGTAAGCCCTCTGGGTTGGGGTCTGGTTACATAAAACACTCCGGGTTGGAGTCCGGTTATTAGAGGCTCTCCAGGGTGGAGTCTGGTTATAGAGGCTATCCAGGTTGGGGTACAGTTACAGTTATCCCCAAGGTCTTGGCATGAGGCTTTGACACGGTCCGACATATGCACTTTTCTCATTAAGACTATGTAAATCAATTAACCAAAGGATTATTCGACTAGTAGAATATTGCTGGTTAAACAGCTTATGAATATGAGAATCAGAAGAAGTTTAAGTATGGAATATTTATTATTTATTCAATATTAATAAATTTAATGGCCAATAGAAAATGATGAAATTGAAGTTATTATTTTTAAGCATAGCTCTGATCATGCATTACAATTAGTTATTAGTTTTGTACTTTCATTTTAACATGAAATGTCATTTACTTTCTATTCTAAATGAGAATTATCATAATTGAATCATGATAATTTTAGTACATTATAAATTATTCACTTATATCCCTTATACAATTGTCATGGTATTTTTAATGTGTTATATCATTTTAATGAAAATTTTTTATGGAAATTTTAAAGAATGATTCCAAAAGTTATTTTGGGTATAATATGTTATTTTTAAACACCTTACTAGGCATTCATATGCTCAGCCTACATTTTTAATTAAAAAATTTCCGATATAAGCTTTTAGCAAAAAAAACATTTCAGAAGTATCTTGTTTCTCCGAGCCTGAACCGAATTCGATCCTCTATATGGCACCATCTCCAGGTATTCGGGAGCCGGGGTATGACAAATACTGATTCATCAAATACTATCACTTTTTTTAAATTATTATGAT
This sequence comes from Viscum album, assembly GCA_963277665.1. Taxonomy (NCBI): domain Eukaryota; kingdom Viridiplantae; phylum Streptophyta; class Magnoliopsida; order Santalales; family Viscaceae; genus Viscum; species Viscum album. Next base: position 1,754,661,234 of record OY728120.1, on the reverse strand, counting down.
GTAAGAATGATTTAATAAGTTTTGAATCATTTTTAATTACGAAATATATTTTAAAGGATTTAAATAATGTTTTTTTAAAAATATTTTTAATTTTGAAACCCAAGCTTGAATTTTGGGAATATAAACAATATTTTATTAAAATAAAAATATATTTTTGGTTATTTTCATTTAATAGTATAGTTTTAAGGTTACATTCTATTTTTGAATTATTAAAAAGTGTAAAAACCCTTATTTTTTTTATCTAAAACAATTATGGAAATCAATTTCTTACTTGATTTCAAGGTGAATTTTTTTATGCTTCAATCTAGTATTTCCCAAAAAACCATTTTCACGTGTTTTTCATACTTATATTAAATTTAATTTCTTATGACAATATATTTTGAATATGATAAAATAATTCAAAATTTGTAATAATAATATAAAAATTTATTTATGATAAACATGTTATTTTTGTTCATTTAATCAATTATCATAGTAAAAATTTATGTTAGCATGGTTATTGCTAAATTGGGTTTAAATGAAATTTCACTAGGTGATAATGATAAAAATGGCTCCAAAATATGTCAAAATATGTTTTTGGAGTTTTTTTATACCTTATAAGATATTATATATGAAATTTGTGGGCCTTGGTTCCACTTCACAATTAATAAGACCATGTATTAATTTATAAGTTTGAATAATTCCAAGTGGGTCCCTACTCTCACTTATAAAAGGGCAGAACTTATCATATGTTTACAAAAGATCTTGAGAAACTTATATTTATAATGAACATTCCAAATCAATTAAAAATATTCGAAACAATGACCTAGGGGATTTTTTTCATAAAAATTCCATCCTAGAAGGCTAAAGGTGTAAGCCGAAGGTTGTTTTCCAAATAAGAGGTATAACACTTAACTGAGCATTTTCATTTTCTTTCTCCTTATCAATCCTAAAATTATGATTTAAAAATTCTAAAATAATATCATAATTATTTTAAAAGTACTAAAATTTTATTATAACTATTTTAAAACCCTTTTATCTCATTTTTTATCATGTAGTAAATGAAAACATCATTTTTAGAATTCATGTGGATTACCACCCCCATGATGCGATGTGTTTCTTTTTTCATCACCAAATACCAAGGGTATTAATTAAGATTGTTTTAATTAATAGATATATGATATTAATGACATAATTATAATTCTATAAATACAATATATTACTCATCTTCTTTACCTTCCATTCGTTGGAAAATAATAACGTCTATTATTCATATATTTGGGCTACCACCTTCATGAAGTGATTCAATTATTTTCTCATGTACACATTTCACAGATTATACTAAAATTTTATTTAATATAAAATCATTATAATTATATTATTATTAATATTTGGGAGATTATTTAACCATGAAACCTTTGACTATGGTCAACTTATGGAAGCTATTTTTGGACTATGAATCAAACGTTCTAAAAAAATATGACATGAAATCATCAGATTTAGTAAATATATAAATAATGGAAAACAATTAATTAACATGGATAATAATAATGAATAATACATGAAAACTTTATTATAAAATAATAATAGTAGTTAATTTATGTAGGTGGTGAGTCGGCCTCGAGGTAACTAATTTTTGTTTAAAACCTTATTTTAAAAGGTTAAAAGTTTTTCTAATATTTTACCCTGTATCCATGTTTTAAAAATCATTTTTATGGTATGGTTATACTTAAATTATTGATTATATTAATTTTAAACCATTTTTTACTTTTTTATAATGTTTTTAATAAGATTCTTTTTAATATTTTCCAAATCAATTATTTTTGGACTTTTTTTACAAAAGTGTGAAAGGAACATTTTTTAATGTATATGGCATGATCATAATTTCTTGTCATCATGAATATTATTATTTAAGAATCTTATTCATTAAATTTTCATATTTTTTAATGGAATGTCCTATTTCCCATTATTTCTAGAATTTTTATTTATAGTGTTTTCAAACAAAAAATATTTTTATCTTTATTTTTGCATGAAACCTGAATCTGTTTCTTCATATATATTAAAAAAAATAATGTATGAAATTTTATAATGAAAATGAAAGATTATATGTGTTTTATTTATGTAATTTTCTGTTCAAATTTTTAATTATTATTGGAGATCTTAATATAGATTTCCAATGCATTGGGTAATGGTAATGTTCTCTAGAAATTAATGTTTTATTAGCGGAGTAGGTTATTCCATTTGTAAGAGTGCCTATAATAGTGATTGAAAGAGTGATATAAGGATGGAATCACATGGTACCTACACTAATTTTCTATGATTCAAAATTAATTTTCAGGGAATTATTTTTATTTTATAATGCATGGTAATGAGTTTATGTTTAGAGGAATTTTTATGTCCCTTTTAAGGGAGAAAAGTATAATTTTAAAATAATGTTTTCACGAGTACCCATGTTTTAAACGAAACCCTCATGATTATGATTTTGAATTTAAAATTAAATGTGGTATTCTATATGAAAATATTTGGGCAATAAATCTTATTTCATGTGTATGAAAATGAATATTTAAGCTTAAATTTTATTATGTAAAAGGGCAAACATTATTACGTGATTAAATGATTTTCAAAATGGGAAAATGAGTTTCTCTATTTTTATATTCCTCACTATGATATTTATGATAATGATAAGTTTTCAAATATTTTTCATGTGCCTAAGGAGGATTAGGAACTATTTCAAGGACTAAATTTCTATTATGGTGATTTAAGTGTAAATAAAGAAGATTTTTTTAATGAAACAAGAGTTTGGATTTGAGTATCCTATTTTTATGGGGAAAATAGAGATCGGGTTTAAGTGTCCACTTTTTATTATGAGGGTCTAACATATAATTTTATTTCCTGATTCTATAAAACTCTAAAAAAAGATCTTTGAAATTGAAAAAAGTAATACCCTTGTTATAAACTGTGTAATTATGGGTTGTTTAAGTTATGGAGAATTATATTATGGGTCCAAGGAAATCCACCTAAAGTCCATTAAGTATTATTTAATTAAGGAAATTCTATATCATTTAATTAATATTAATAAAAATATGTTACCATTTAATTTTAGGTGTTATAAGAATGTGGGGCATGATATGATAATAAACCACTAATATATAACTCTATATTATCAGCATATCAATGATATGTGATAATCATATTTGGTTGGGATGATATAATAAAATCAATATGACTAGGATAATTTATATAGAGATCTTACTAATCACTCATTGGACACAAGTTGATAAATCTATATCTGGGTTGACCCACTAGAAGCACACTACAGGGATAATCGTGCATGCCATTGGTGTTATTCAAGTAGAAATTGGATTTGGATCCTTTGACTTGATGAAGTAAAAAGGTTCCCTGATTGTGAGGTATGATTCTTTGATATACATCAAAATTAAATTGATAATTTTTCTTAAAAAAAGTTGATTTGGTATGACACTAAACATGTGATGGAGTTAAGATACTATTTTACCATTTAAATGATGTGTTATTGACATCAAGACTCTCATTTGATTTTTCACTAAGTAAGAAAAATATCATGGTAAGATAATTAAATATGATGCATATATATATAATTCAATAAAATTTGGAATTTAGAAAAAATATAAGATATATAGGGATAACATTTTCTATCATGACGTGATTCTTACGGGACACCACTCGGGTTGGCGATAAAATCAAGTATGACCCTCGATGCCCTCCTCCAATTGGTCACCTATTGATGAATAGTAAGAAGGTAATAGATTCCACAAATGAGATATATTAATCTACATATAATGAAATAGAATTCTATAAATGTAATGAAAACCACTGAAACATGAACAATAAATAATCCATAATAAGAAAATATCATAAAAATATGCAATTTTATAAATTTAAACAACATAACAAAAAAATATTTACAACTTTAATTATGGTAAAAAAACAATTTAATATTAACAATTAAATAAAACCTAACCCACACATATACCTTTGAAGTACATAAAACAATACCTGTAAATTAAGATCTAACTATTCATCACAGTCATTAAGCCAACCAAACCCAAAAAAGACACTAACACAACCCTGTAAAATTTTATATAAAAGTAGGGGTGAGTATATTATAATAAAAAATATACCATCACCTAATAGAAAAAACCATGTAAATACCATGCATACATAAAAAATAAATCAAGAAAATTTTAATAAATAGTCACATCCTCTCCAACCAAACCACACTATTTTAAACTAGGTCCAATGTAAACTAGTGAGTTATTATATCATCAAGTGTCATTAAAAATTATGTTTAATCCTACTCAAATCCATAAATTATCTTGTAACTACTCCTAAGTATAATTTTTCATATTATATCATCCCCAAGATCATTGTAAACATCACGCACTAAATATCATAGAATGCATAATATAACACACACTATAAAAATATAGAATGGCCTCCACAAACCAAATCCGAACTACTCAATCATCAATTGTATCAATTCCCCCTAACATAAAGGAAGTTGATATTAATCCCTATTCCTCATGATTGAATCAACCATGTGGATGCATCATAGTGGACATTAACCTTGTTTCCTATCCCCCATGATCATCTCAACCACATATATACAATATAAACACATCTATTGGTTGGGAGGAGACTACGTCTCCTCGTTAGCCATCATACCAGCATACTCACTCAAGGTTTGTTCTTATCGAGTTGAGAAAATAACCCTCATGTGGTGTTTACATAGTGAATCACATGCCCTTAATTGAAATAACATAAAATAAGAATAAAAATATGACATAATATTATACTCATAATAGAGTTACTAACTTAAATTATCATCAAAAAGTTCACATTGTCTTCAATATACAACCCATTCCATCAAAATCATCATTATACTATCCAAAATCTATAAAAAGGCCACTAGGTGTGTTTTGTTAAAAAATATCTAAGTTAGTTTCATTTTTAAATCTGGGATAATTTTTATTTCAGTCTCATTTTTAAACATGATAAAATAAAATAGAAATATAATTTTATTTATGTAATACACAAACAGACATATTTTTTTCACATTTTATAATTTTACATATGTATACATATATATAATTTATTAAATCATAATAAATTTAAATTAAAAATTTAATTTACATTCACACACAAACACATACCCACATATATATGTGCATATATATATATATATGAAGTTTTCAATTGGTTATTATAAGTTGAAAATAATTATAATTAATTATTAAAAATTAACAAAATAATAATAAATAATAATTAATTAATAATAAGTATAGATATACGAATTCACACACAAACATAAACTCATATATGCTTATACATTATTATTATATTATTTATACATTTATATATTAAAATATATAATTATGTGAATATATATTTAATAACATGATAAATAAATAATTATATGTATATATATATATGTGTGTGTAATATTTTTCTATAAATTTATATATTAATATATATATATATATCAAATAGTAAGAGAAGGGGAACTAAAAATATATAATGAAAACATGTAAATACACACATGTAGGAAGGCATAGAGAATCAAAATCGTGACCACCCTAACATCCCATAGGGCCCATTTCCACTAGGCTAAGCCCTAGTGGAAATAATATACATTTCAATGCATATTAATTTATATAGATATTGATATATAACTATATATATGTATATTAATATCTTATTATTTATAAATATATTATATTTATATTAATTTATATATAAATATATTCATATATAAAAATAAATGTATATTAATTAATTTATAAATATATTTATATACTAAAATATGTGTATATTAATTTATATATTTATCAACTTATAAATATATAAATATATAAATATATAAATATATAAATATATAAATATATAAATATATAAATATATAAATATATAAATATATAAATATATAAATACATAAATATATAAATATATAAATATATAAATACATAAATATATAAATATATAAATATATAAATATATAAATATATAAATATATGAATATATAAATATATAAATATATAAATATATAAAAATATAAATATATAGATTTATATATAAATATATAAATAAATAAAAATAAAAATATATAGATTTATATATAAATATATAAATCAATTATATGTGTAGTAATATATTGAATTAGTAATTTATATATAAATTTATAAATATTTACATAATAATTCGTATATAAATAAATATATTTATTGAAATATATGAATATTAATTAATATATTTATATAAAAACACATATTAATTTTAATATACAAATTACCAATTTATTATATGTATATTAATTTATAATATCCTCTATAATATTAGTGGATTATCTCACATTTGGGATGTAGGTATTCGACAGTCATATATTGGATATCCTTAAAAAATTGGGGAGACAATATAAACTACCTCATGTCTCCCTTCTTCTAATGTAATGTAACTATTCTTTGTTGGGTTTCTGTGTAGTCTCATGCAAATTTTATACTTTTTGCTCATCATGGGGATTTGGTAGGTTATGCCACCGTATCCTGTCTAGTGTGAGTGAAAGTATAAGCTAAAGTGAATGAATAAACTAAAAAACCTTGATGTAATAAGAAAAAAAATTAGAAAATGAGAATGGTGGACCAATCCATCAAATTAATTCCTACCAAGGACCCATATAATTACATTTCCAGGATGGGTTATAACTATTTCGGTCCTTTATTAGGATTAAATTTGCACATTGTTCTATGTATAAGGTTCTCCTAATTAAAAATATAAGAAATTAATCGGTTTAAATAATAATAATAAAAAACATTTAACCAGAATTCATTAGAATGGCGTTAAATAGTATGTCAATTAGTCGTGTTTTCTAAAAAACATGTAAATGGAATGTGGTTTTCCCTCATATTTCATTCCCACATTTTTCATCTGGTTGTATATATTCTTCCAAAGGAAGGAAGTAATTAGAATGTTCAAGAAACACTTTGAAATGTATATTAATGTCGAGAGGATGCGAAACTGGCTTATTCCGTGAAAAAATTATTTTATAATCCAAGATTCTCTTATAGATTTATGATGTATTCATGAAATAATTTCTAATAAAAATAACTTTTAGTGTGGTCATGAGTGTGATCAATTATTACCTCACATCGACGTGAACATCTATAAGAATAAGATATTAACCATATTCTCCCTTACCAGTTGGTTAAATGGTAGGCCGACTAGACTTGATTTGTAAAAAAACATGTAAATAGAATGTGGGTTTCCCCCATGTTTCATGCACAGATTTTTTATTTCGATGTGTAATTTCATTAAAAATATAGGAAATTATTAGAATGTTCCAATGAATCTCTAAATTATATATTGAGGATAAGAGGATTCGAAGTCAAATAATCCCCCTGATGGTTTTGTTACCTAATCCATGATTCTCTTATAGATATATGATGTATTCATAAAATAATTTCTAGTTACAATACTTATTACCTTGTTTATGAGAATGATCAATTATTACCATGAATTGATGTGAACATATATATGCATAATATATTATCCATATTCTACATTACCAGTTGGTTACACTATGTTTAAATTCTACACAACTGGGCACTCAAGAGTTTATTTTCATCTAGAGAGGCAGAAGGTGTTATGGAGTTTTGATCATATCTTATAGGGGATTTCCACATATAGTTGTGGTGGGAATCATAACCCACATAGTTCCAGAAAACTTATTGGGGGACATCACACCTTTTAAGGTTGTTTGAAAAAGGCTATTATGGTGAAATCTATGATCATGTTTCTATGAACATAGAAGTTCGTTTTTGTGTTGTGCATCTAGGATAGATGATTCAACTTTTGAGGCCATGAAACTAGATACGTGTCATCTTTTAGTTTATGTTCGTATAAAAAATACCTATTCCTAATAGTAAGTCATATGAAGTGAACTACAAGTTAAAATAAATGTAGTAATGGTTTTTGGGAGAATTATGGATGAGTAACCCTTTATTGTCCATATTATCCATTGTGGAATAGAAAGGTATGGGTATGGAAAGGTCTTAAACCTAACATAAGGCTCATTGTTTTTACCTTCTATATATTGGTGACTATAAAGGGAAGGATGATCGGTCATATTGGTGTTGTGAATCGGTGAGGAGGGGTTTTGAATTATTCTAGATTAGTATCCCAATATGTTTTCATATCTCATTAATTATATAAGAGGGAATATGATAATTAGTTCAAATATAATTGGGGCTTACACCTAATTATAGGAATATATTTTTACATCTAACTCTTTTATATTAGACAAATAGATATGAAAGGATGATTGGAATTATGAGTGATATGTACCAATGAAGAAGAGTTGGGAGTAACATGGTATTAAAAGCTTACATGAGTCTTTAGCTTATTTATTAGACAAAAAGGAGGTTGAATACATGATTAGTAGGTTTTGAGATGGTCATGATGATAGTATAAAAATTCATGGGAGAGGACCTGGGAAAAATATCCAATAATTGGCACAACCAAAGCCGATCAATATGGACCATGAATGATAACTAATTACAAAAGGGTTATAAGAGTTCATCATAGAGAAATCATGATGATTTTAATAGAGAATCACTGATTCCCTGGTTTCCATAGTATAGTAACCCTCATTATCAAGGTAGTACATATTATTTACAAAATCATTTGGATCATATTAGTTAGGGAGGAAAACCCTTGGAAAATATTCTACAAAATTCTAGATTCCCATTATCAACGGTATACATGATTGAAAGGGGGTGCGCTAGCATGTTTTTATTAGTCACGTATCTCAAAAGTAAATGGAGGATACCTAAGTAGATTTTACTTTTTATCATGTTTATTTTGGATAAAAACTCTCAAGAATGTATTTTGGGTAATTTTCTTAGACCAATTAGGTGATCTGAGCAAACGAGGCATTCATAGATGCTTTATATTATTGGGGGATAAACAAGATCCATAATGTGTATCAAGGGTGAATGATTTAATAATATTCATAATTTTTATATTATAGGTGGTGTAACACTAATAAGATGATCTAGGTAGCCAAAGGGAGTGTTGACCTAGTATGCCTCTATAGGTTATCATGGGCGATGGTGCCCAAGTATGCTGAACCGAGTGGATCGAATGAATGTCACCCTAGTATATTGATCTTGGTGGAATGGGTGAGTGGAATCCATGTATGTCTATCCTAGTTAGCCTTTGTAAATAGAGACTGGGTATGGCTCTTTGGAGGTATTATTGGTTTGTGAAATCAATATAGAACTTTTTCGGATAATTTGGGTTAATGGAACCCCAGTATGAATATCATAGATGACCTAAGTGAGTTGAACTCTAGTTGGCCTCTTTAGAGGTGTCTTGGATATATATAACCCTATTAGACCTCTATGTTGATGGGTACACTTCACTATAGTACTAAAAATAATATGGAAAGTTCAATTTTTGAGAAGGTTTGTTTCCAAAACATTTTTTTGACTTAATTACATGCAATTAACTTTATTTTCCTACAGTTTTGAGTTAGACAGTCTCTTGAAGGAGAAATATTAGGTATTTGGCATACATGTGTGTGAATTTGGATGTCATGTCTTAGAAATCCATGTATGGATCCTTAAAATGATAGACTTTATTCCATTTAATACTTAATAGGTGGAAATACATGGATCCATGTGGGACAAGAACTTGTAACTTCTTTTCGTGCTCTGCTATGGTGATTGAGAACTATTTAAAAAGGTGTGGGGTGTGAGAGGATAAAGGATGAGTGTATAGAGGAATTATGTATGAGAACTTATTTTGAAATACCTGGCCACTAGATGCCAGTACATGAAAATGCCTAGTATAAGGAAATAATGGTGCAAGAAAACATTACATGGGAAATTATCTCATTAAACTAAATCCTCGAATCTTGAAAATTTAACCTCTAAAAAATACCCCCATTAGAATTAGACCTTATTAGAAAAAGGATGATTAAATTATAATCATGATGAAATCCTACTGAAAAGGTGTAATTATAAATGTATTTGGTCCTAGGTTAGAGATATGTGTGCATGATGTAGCCACATCGAGCATGCGATTTATGTTAGTTTCCAGGTGTGGGATACATGTTAGTGGATTAGTGTAGGATGTGACAAATGTTCTATAAATATATGGGAAAAAATTCATTAAAATCAAATCTTCTTACCTATATGTGTCTTATAGATTTATTACTCTCTATTCTAACCTATATAGTCTCAATGGTGGTCTACTCATATCAGTATTATCCACCGTTTAAGTGATCTATCATGGGAATATGATATATATTTTATATATTTTTAATGATGAGTATTTTTGGTTAATTCATTGAATATCAATTGATTATATATAATATCCATGCTAGATATTAATGTTTTGTTCATTATTATGAAGGAAATACATTTGGTGAAAGGCCAAGTAAGATATTGAATTTGAGGAATATACAGACACTTCGCACTAAGACAAAATTTGATGAGTTCAAAAGAAATTATTAAATATTATAGTCATATAAAATTAATAATTTATATGAAACCTGAACTTCCCTAACTATGAAGTCATAATAAAGTTGAACTATGAGGTTGAACCCACAAATATCAGGGAACATAGTGATGAAAACTCTTGATTGAAGTTCATGTTTCTCTAATTTTATTTTTAATTTATTAAAAAAATAATGCAAATTAAACCAATGAAGTCAAATAGAAGAGCAAAAGACAGGGGAACCATTTTCTTTTGGTGGTTTGGATAAAATTTATCCTAACTTCACTTGTTAAAAAATAATAATCATTGGATATGAAATCCATCATATATAATCGATAGGATATATGGTTGAACCCTATTAATCTATCAAATATCCTCAATTCATGGTGGTCTGATGAATTAAAATAAGAAAAGTGCATTAAGATTAGATTGCAATTATAGAACAATAATCAGATTCAGTGGTCATGAATTAATTATCTAAATCATGTTGGTTTTTTCCACCATTAAACACACTTGGTCTATTATGTATTAATATTTATGATAAAATTGAATCCTGAAACAATAATTGAAAAAATTAATCATTACAGTGATTAATGAAGTGTAACCATTTGGTACTCACCCATTTAAATTGATTCCACTCTCCCATATGGATTTACACAGTCATTGTTGGGTGACTGAAAATGATGAATAAACCATATTCCATAGGAAAGAAAACAAAATAGAAATAAGGATAACGAAAAAAAAGTAATGAAACAATAATTAAACTATAAAAAATCCACCATTCCATGAAAATAGTAAAGAAAAACAACAAAGAAAAAAAAGAAAATCATTCTATTTAGAACATCGGGTTAGAACCCTATAGGATCCTCTTGGTGGTCAAACAAAATGCCTAGAATCAATATATATCTCTTGGGTAAAACCTATATTAATAGTCATGGAATTAATACTTAGGCATACTAGGTTCAAAGAAAGAAATAAATGGTAGTCCATGGGTCAAATACAATCTTCCTATAGAAAGATATGCTGAAAATATCCATTTTCCACCCTGTTTGATTCTTTAATATCATTTAAAGTTTACATGACGTGTATTATGTTGGCCTCTAACTATTCAAGGAATACTAGTTTCTTATTCTCAAGTTCTCTAAATGTTTCAGGTCTTGCAACATCACATCCTTTAATGATTTCACACGTGTAAAATGTGTTTTTAGCACTAGAGTATTCCTTTTTCTATATTTCTTCAGTTTCGAGCCTTCGAAGCCCCCCTGATCATCCAAAATCATGAGAACCTTTCATTAAATTGATTTATTGTCCTCTTTAATTAATAATAAATCCAAGATTTGATCTTTAATTTCTAGTGTCATTTCATGTTGCAAAGTATCTTAGCATAAAGTGAATATATATTCCAAAATTTCCATTTTTCCATGGTATTTATCCAAATTCCAGCCCTGAATAAGAATAAAAAACATTAATATGAAGAATAGATTTTATTTAATCAATTAAAATTAAATTAATTCACCTAAAATAACCATCAATATATAGATATATAATAGAGATATCGTAACACAAATCAAGGAACACTAATCCAAACATCCTCATTCGGGAAAACTGAGATGGGTTTCTACAAGTTTTGAGTGACTAGCATGGTCGATGAAATCTAGGTTACTAATCTATTAAATATTTTATATGTTTCCTTCATGGTAGTCTCACCTTCGTTCCTTCAGAACATCAACATTCATTTCCTTCCAATACAATTAATAGTCATCTAAATAACTCTTATTTAGGAAATATGACCTATATTTTAAGAACTATTATATACATAGAATTAGATACCCACACCTACTACTTAGTAGATAGAGTTGATGTTAGAAAATATTGAATTTTTAGAACATATCTTTTAGTTATTGCATATGTTATTCAAATACATAATAAATTATTCCTTGTGTTAGACTTTATTCTATTGTATAGTCAATGAATCTTAAAATATGTTAGCATTATAAATCTAAATTAAAATCTAGAAGACTCTTGTCTCATAGAGTAATAAAATTTTGGGAGAGATAATATATAATTTAAGGGTTTATATATTGATCAAGGTGATACTAGACATACTTATATTCTTCATCATTCCAAAACATCCAAATACAACCTTGCATATATATCAAATCCTACAAAAAAAATTCTATTATTCCATGTTCCATGGATCAACTACTAAAAAAATATGAATCTAGAAATACTATTGGGATCAAAACCAAATAGGAGGCTTCAAAACAGGATGGATATGGGAGTAATGGGTCCGATGAATGTGAAATGAGTATGAAGATCATTTAAAAGTGGTGGTGAAATATGAGGTTGTGTGGATATAGGAAAAATATTTGTACAAGATCTCTAATCTCTTTACATAACTTATAATTCAATAGTTTATAAAAATTAAAATATTCAAATTGATTCATAGATTACTGGGAATTATATTATGGTGAATTTATAATATTTCCAGGGAACCAATTCTAAGAGTAATGTAGAATGAATTTATTCTTCCTAAATCATTTTGAGGAAATTCTAAATGAATTCCCCCACTATCACATACATTGGTAGAATATATTGAAAAGGAAATTATTGTGTAACCTCACCCACAAATTTATAGAAGCTTTGAAACATGGATAAAAATATTTTTGGTTTTATGTGCAGATGAAACAACCACAAAATACCCAACGAGGTTTCCTTCCATGCTGATTAGGGGAGTCTTTGGAAGTTATTATCTTGAACTAGAGAGAGGAAAATATGAGTGGTGGGCCTACGATTCCAAACCATTTATCCCCAACAAAATTCATTCATTTTTATTTATCTTCATGTTAATTGGTATATACATGCTCTAGGATTGTGATTAACACACATGTATAAGGTCATGCACTTTTTTGATGGTATCATAGTTGGTATAGGGAAGAATTTATGAATTATAAGTACCATTTTTGGCCAAGATTTATTGATTTCTAATACATATATATAACATAAGGTCAATATTTTATTTCATAGTAACATTTCAAGTTCCATGGGGATGGATAAAAACAAATTTAAACGTGTTTGATCACCCTAAAAATTTACTAATCATCTGATGTAGAACCAATAAAATCATATAATATGTTTCTAGTATGAGGAAAATGTAATTAAGAGGTGGTAGGTCCTTGAATAATTGTAAAATTAATTTAGAGTTTATTTTCATTCAATATATAACACCCCCCAACTAGGAAAATTATACATGACATACATGGATGTTATTAATCTAATTCATAAAATATATCCCTAAAATATAGTGTTCTATAAAGAAAAATATATTATAATATCACCATTAAGTCCTCTTAAACATATAATTTTTCACAATAGTTCTAGTGCATACAAAAACAAGCAGTAACACCACTCACTAATGCGATAATGGAGGGTCATCCATTGTTATCGTGACCACTATGGTTAATGATTTCCAATGAAACCAATTAAATAGAGATAAAATTATATTCTCCAAATGAATTCATCAATAATAAACCTAGGTATTATCATAATTTTAGGCCATCGTATCCTTATGAGATTCTTGAAAATTTGATCTACATGGTCACCAAATCCTTATCCCTAGATAAAGGGAAATGAGTTACCTAGAAATATCCTAAGAAGGGTATAACCTGTGAAGGGCTTGGGAATGCAAATCTACCTCACTTAAATGATACTCAAGAATTAAAAATTGAAGATTCATTATTCTATGAGTCAGAGAAAATATGGTGTGATGAATATTTGTAGAATAATTCCTTGGATAATTATAACAAGGTAAAAAACTAATAATTGAGGGACATGATACCTCTTAAAAACCTTAAATATATCTTAAAGAAACCTCTGAAATGTATTTGTATATTGACTCCCACCGATTTTGTTGGAGGTGTCCATTATCTAAACACATCCTTTGTTATGGATTTATTTTCAAGGTGATGTATGTATTCTCAAACTTGGTAACTTGAAGAAACCAAAGGATTTTGAATTCAAAATTGTCCTTGATGAAGTTATGAGGTATATCATAATGCTAAAAATTATGGTATATATGATGGATGATATAATTCCTATGATGAGGCCTGTACACAACACAATTGTTTGAGGAACCATCTAAAGGGTAATTAATCACTGATTCTAGGGGGAGTGATTTTATCTCCCAGATCATAAAGATATATGAACATTATTATTTCATGAAATTATCTTAATTTTTTAAAATTTATGATATATAACTCTATTACTATTATAAAGGATAGAGGTGGTGAAAGAACCAATAAGTTATATTCGGTATACTGAGGGTGGCACCTCATTTAGAAGTGAGGTAGGGTCATTAAATCTAGTGAAATATGATCCATCTCTAATTTATGGGGTGATGAAAAAGGGATATTATCCCTACAATTCTTTCTCAGTCCTAAGACCATTTGAACTATATGAAAGATGAGATTTCCCACCATATTTGGTAAAATATCTATAAAGCAATGGAATATTCAGAAAAAATATTTTCACTAGGGAATGATGTTGGTTTCAGGACTTATCCTTATCTGTTCATCCAAATTCGGATATAACAGTCCATTGGTTAAAAAATATATCTTTTCCAAAAGGGATATATATGAGTTTAGAATATATAATAAATAATGGTAACATCAAAATTCATTTATAACTACCATTGAAAACATGTTTTTGTCATGGGTGGAGAGGATTTCAAACATGTATGGCATGGACATTTCTATTAATGAAGCATTGGTGGCTCAAGTATGGTTCCTAAATTAAATTACTATGTTTTGGGATTAAATTAATCATTTTATTTCTCATGAAAGGTCTCATAAGGCTTTTCGAAGCTATATACACAATAGAGGATATTTTTTATCAATATATATCAATTTGTTTCTAGTCAAATCAAGTGATTTTAATAAATAATTTGATGTATGGTATGTGTTCGAAGACTTTTCCCACACAATTAACTTTCCACATTACATGCAGACTTAAAATCTAAGATTATAAAACCTTTTATGTATAAACAACCAGTAGTTTAATTTATTAGTGGGAGGATATAACTATTAAACCTCTTAGGGTGGATCATTAAATTAACTAAGATTTAGTGGGAGTACACCCACTCGACTTACACTAGAGGGACCGAGAAGGTTCTATGGAGGGTTTTCTTCAGAGGGATATCTATTCCCTTTGGATCAATGAGGAAAATATTATGGGAAATAGACATGATCCATCAACCTACTAATAAACAACATGATATGAGTATTTTCCCATAGTTCTCAGAAATGGTGTGATGATGATGAACAAGGAATCCCCCACTTTAGAGGAAGAAGGACCAGTGGTTTGAGAGGTTTCCCACATTTAACCTCCTAAGAAGGAGGTAAACATCAATGAAGTTAATAGTTACTTAGAAGTAGGTTCACACCTATAATACATTTTTTCAACTATGAAACTCACTAAGTGATGCATTCACCACACATGTTACTCTCTGTAATTTTATTAAAAAAATGGTGTCACAAGTTGAGGAAGCTAACGCCTCCAAAATTCACCCAAAAAGGTTTATAAAGATTGGTGATATTATAATGCTAATAATCATGGGGGTGGTGAATGAATAGTCCATTTGAGTGAGATAGTTCCAGAATACTTTTTAGTATATTGGAAAGAATCTAAGTGAGACCGGGAGTATATTAAATTTTACACCCTTTATGTAAGAATGTGTATAATGTAATTTTGAAGTTGATGTTAAAAATAAACATGGTGGATTTATGAAATAAAATATATTGTTTTTTATATGTTTATTACTTTGGAATTTTATGTATTCAACTACAAAACTTTTTAGGATACTATGAAGAAAATTTTCATTGAATGATAGAGCGATATAGAATCAAAACTAATACTTTATAGGGTATAATTTAGTAGCTTACTCTATGAGTATCATAGATGAAAGACTTCAAGAAATGCCCATTTATGTAGGGGTGTCATCAATGAATAAATATTTGACTGATCAAGTGAAAAATTTTATAATATTTCATTATTAATAATTGAGTTCATCCAAATGAATACTATTGGAAGAAAAACATTTTCTTAAAGTTCCCAAGAGTTGAGAGGAAAGTACTACTACTAGATTTGAGAGGTTGAACCATACTGAGGAAGTTATAACTTCAGATCTGGATGAACATAAATGAAATATTGATAAATCCATGTGATCTATTGATAAAATATTACTATTATTAAAGTGTTACCTATAATTAAATGTTGTTTTAACTCTCCCTTACTTGTATATAAAGTCATAGAGAGAATAAAATTTATGGTTATATCTACATTATGAATGATAAAACATTCTATCTAAATGTTTTTTCAATTTATAGATCATACATGCATTTTAGACCATAAATTCATGGTAATATATGGAAATTAGAATGAAAAACATCATTATACATGAAAATTTCATGGAAATCGATTTGGAAAATTATAATCTACAAATACATGATGTCCTAGAATATATTAAGGGTACACAAAAACTGGGAACCTAGTCTGGCCTATTATAATCGTGAAGGGCATTCTGTATCCCAATGGGCTAGAAAAATTGTCTATGCTTCTTTGAAACAACACTTGGGAATAGTTTTTTCAAATAATTTATCAAACAATGGACTCAATCCAAGAACCCAACATGAACTTACCTTACCATGGAGAGTCATTCCCTCAACATGTTAGAGAATCATCAATACATAGTATAAATAATTATAGACAATAAATAAATACAATAACTTGTTATAATATAATAAATAACATGATATAAGTAAACCTATATATCAAAATAGAATAAAGCTACATGGTAGGATGCTGATCTGACAATATAAGATTGAACTCATTAGAATAAAAAATATGTCAAAATTAACAAAATAAACCATAACAAAATTAGTGTGACACTAGGTACCATCACACTACAATTTCAACACCACATTATCAGTTATGTATAGTTTGAGTACCCCCAATATAAAAATTCTACCTTTCCCTTTCCTATATCAGGAAATATTAGGTTTGAAAACACCTGAGGATGTATAAAGTGTGTGATAATAAATAACTATAGGATCCGAACAAGTTTTACATATCCATCATGTATTAGAAAGTAAAAAAACATGCTAGTTTTAACAAAAATAAAGTAAATTAGTGTCTTTCATTTAATTAAAAATAATTAACAAGAGGGATAGAAGCCTAGAAAATAAACATAAAAATAAAAGTGAAATATTTAAATGGTAAATTTCTAAATAATATCATGGGATAATAACTTATTACTACCATGGTTATGGAACTAATAAATACATTACTAATTAGGACATAACCATATTTACTCAAATAATTAACCTATCACTGGCTAGTGGAATGGGGGACAAACATATAATTTAATAGCATAACTTGTTGAAAGGGAACCCATCCCATCCTTGTCCACCTACCCAATACCCAAAGTTCCCAAGAGTTTTATTCAAGTCCACACTATCCATTGAACATTCATTTTCATTAACACATTCATAAATAAACCTAATTTCTATAAAAAAACACATTTTCATATAAGGTTTAAAAAGTGGAACATGTATAAAAATGAATTTAACAATTAATTTCTAAAAAATATAAAACTATTATAATTACTTAGAAAACTAATCTAGAAGATTAAATAATCAACATTCACACTAAAAAAATGAATTCATATGGAACTACATACAAAAATCTAGCTTAAATGGTAGAAACCAATCACTATCAATGGAAAAACAAATGGAATTCTAAATGGAACCCAAAAAGAGAAAGTAGAACACAATGATTTTAAAACACACCTCTATAAGACAAATAAATAGAAAGCCTAAGCCATCGAGGCATTAGGTAGATGAAATGACCATGAATGAGTGGAGAAATAATTTAAAGTAGAATATTGGGGGACATTTCAATGGAATTAACTTGAATATTATTGAGGAACAACACTTATAATCATGGTTAGTGGAGAGTAGATTTTTTTGAAGGAGGATGAAAAATGATTTGGATAGAAATAAGGGAATTAGGTACTTAATTTCACACATGGGAAAATATTCATTATATTATTTTTAATTTCTAGGAATGAGGCATGGTTTGGCCGAAATGTTTTCCAAATTGTGCATCAATTGTGCATGCCTCATTATTTAAAATCGGGAACTTACATGTTCAGATTGAATGATTTGGTAAAATGGGTGGAATCCATGTGAAATTAAACTATTAATAACTGTAGTGTTCTTCAGGATTTTTGTAAAGTTTTCCAAAATTTTGATCCAACTACATAACTTCTCCAGTATACATATTTTTCAAATTTTCAATGGAAAATACATGAGAACCAGTATTTACATCAATGGAAGTAGAATAATACGTAAAATACTTAAAAATTTAGTTTCGGGTGTGGAAATTACCCCCACCATCTCACTTCATGACCCTGTAAAGTAATCAAAATGCTTGATCCAATAACAAAGAAGGAGATTGTTCCATCATGTTATCCCCCCACTCCCAAATTTCTTGATTATTAAATATATGATTCAAAAATACATAGAATAACCTTTCTTTCCCACAGATAAATTTATATAAGCAGTCAATGATCATAATTGGTTGATTGGTAATTGAGATATATAAATTCAATTAAATTTCTTCCTAATTAATTACATGGTACGAGTTTGGGATATACTTATTCAATTGAGAAACATGAAAAACTGTGTGAATTATTATTAAAATTAGTATAAAATTAAACCTATAAAAAAATTTCCTGATATTTATGGTGATCTAAAAAGGGTAAATTGACCTTAGGTTGAACTTCCTCTATATCCCTAACATTCAACGACCCAAATGAGGTGAATCCATCAACAAAACTCAGTCACCCAATGAAAAATAGAAAAGGTGGTGATGAAGGACTACATAAGAATTATAGAGACCCTGGGCCGACAATATGTTATTCTAAAATACCTAGATCTTTTCTAGTTGTTTCCTAGACATGGGAAGTTCCCACTAAATAGGCTTCACCTACCACCATCCAACATAATGGATAATGGCATGGTATCCCACAATGAGACTCGAATAGAGACATCCCAATAAAAGAATAGTAGTAATTTTTATGAGAATGGTTTTCCAGACCCTTATGAGTATCCCATTAACCACTAAAGTTGATTACTCATTCATGGAGCATATATTAGGGAAACTGGTTAGCTTGATCTATTTTACCATTCATCTAGTCATGGTAATCTATACTCAGCTTTTCCAAAGTATCAATTCCCTCTTATAGGATCTTCTAGAATCTCAATGAAAAATCAGGGTCACTATTAGATATGATCAATTAAGGAATTCCTTGGTGTATCATTACCTCCCACACATACATTATTCAAAGGTCCTATAACATCATTGTCACCTTTATTAGGATGAAGTGAGAATATATAATAATTTTTTCTATCAAAAACCATATATCATTCCATCCACAATGGACATGAGGTTGTCCAATAATGAAGTCCATATAAACCACATCTAAACTATATGAAGAAATATGTTAGGGATGGAATATTCTAGAAGAGATTTGTTTCGTGGTCTTCACCTACAGATAATTGTAGAACTTAGATAATAAATAAACTATATCTCTCCTCATGTCCGACTACTAGGATTACTACTTCATATCATAGTATGTCTTTGTAGCATAGGCGTGTAAAACACACTAGGATCGATAAATATTCTCCGTATCTTCATTTATCATTGTAGAGGGGCCACATTCTTACCTATGAAGAAAATACAACCTACCAAATATAGATACCACATCCTAGTGGTATCCCCCCCATATAAATCTCCTTAATAATACTTAATTTTTCTATACTATTAATAATATTGAGAAACAAGATCAATGAGAGATATGATCAAGTGGATGGTGCCCAAAAATAGATAACACATATCTTATCTTACCTATAGGTGTATCTTAATCACGAGTATCATGATATTATAATCTACGTTGGATTCACTAATAGACCATGTTGACAAATTTCTTTCAAAATAATTAGAAACTACATTACATTTTCCGATAACATATGCAAGATCAAAGTAAAAAATTAATATATATTTGATCAATAATATCTACTTGATGTTTATGTCCTTATGATAGAAAATATAACTCAAAAATTTTGATCAGTAAATACCATGATATTATCAACAAACATTAATTCCACCATTATTTAAGAACATGTATGACTGCGCCAGTTCTAGTTCAGGATTAAGGTATATCTTTCATGTGGTTAGTGTTATTGGGAGCTGTTAGCCCCAAAATGATTAAGCTAAATAAGGATTGGAACCAAAAACACATATGAAATATCACAATAGAATTAATACCCATGTACATTTTGAAGAAGAATGAAAATAGGGGCTGATGTAAAATGATACTTCATTTCATCAAACATGGTCGACAAATCAAAAGTCCATACAAATTTCATCCACTTCAAGGTGAGTATGGTCAAAGGAGAGGAATACCTAATGAAATACCTAATGAACCACTAATATTAATCATATAATCCTTGGAATCTAATCCACAGCCTTGAACATTACAAAATCTAGAGTTATGTCCAGAATTCATATTGAGGATCTTTTCAGTTTTAGAGTTTTAATGAATTAAGCCATTATTAATACATATCATTCCATAATCATACAATAGGGTTCTTTCAAAATAGTTTCCATTTTCTTTCACCAAAATAAACCCTTTTAAAAATAAAACATTATTTCTTTTCTTGGTGAAATCCTTCTTCACTTGTTCCTTTATCTTACTCATCCTTATACCCCGTGAAACCATTTTAAAACATGGGATGCGTATAAAAACATAGTAAGGGATATAAAATAATAAATGAAACTATTTGTCCATGAACATTTTAAAATCATTAAATTTATTTTCACAAAAATCAATCATTTCACCCATAAAACATAAAATCATTAGCTTACCTCATGAAATTATAAGATTCCTACGAAAATTCATATAAATCATAAAACCTAAAGGAAATTTGTAATGACCAGAAATTTTGAATAAATCTTGTTTCCTAATTTTGTGTGTTATTTAATTTTTTATACTCAACAAAACTGTTTCATTTGATAACATGAGTATAATTAAAATGAGACTATTGTGTTTTCACTGTTATATGACCATTGGTCAATATGACCGCTTGAAACTAAACGTTTGGACTATTGTCTCTAAATACAAGTGATCTTGGTTAATTAATATAGAAAGAATATTCTATGGCCACACCCAGTAGTCTTGGACCGATCGAAGCCCATCTAACAGAACTTGGGAAGGAGGTAGCACCACTGGGCTTTTCTCTGGACCAAACTCAAGCCGAACTTCATCGTGTGAAGCTAGAATGTAATCGACTTCACGGGAAGTTCAAACTGATAGAAATTAGTACTCATGCGATGTTGGCCGAGCCTCCCTCAGATTCTCTCACCATAGAACACATTACACTTAGGTCCTATGCTGGTGTGATAAGGGGCTATGTAAGGAGACCATAACTGCCTTGTGTAATACTTTATTTTAAAAAAAATTAATTTCTTCTTATGATGAATTTTATGAATTTTCAAATGTCCGGATAAATATAGTAAGCATATTTTTGGTGAACTTTAGAGAAAGAATATTTTAAAAAAAATGTTTATGTAAACCTTAAATAATTAAAAATGTGTAATGATTATCAAAAAATGGTCTTCTATAATTATGTTCAGTACGAAATTTAGAGTCTAATAAGATCAACTTAATTTTTGATGAATATTAAGTTATGAATAGTGATTTTATGCTTAGGATTAGTAATGTGACCAAATGTATTAGTAATCTCATTTAAAGAAAGTATTAATATAATATAGGCACCTTCATTAAGTAATGTGATTCAATTAAATGGTTAAATAACGGTTTTATAAATTATCAGTCAAGTATTAGTTTTTTTGGGTGAATAGTGTTTTTAATTAAAAATTAAATTAAAAATATATAGAAAAATATTTTTATAAAATGGATTTCATTTTTGAACTCAGAGCTTCGATATTATGTTATGATAATTTTTGGGGATTTTTTTGAAAAAACGAATTTTCAGTGAATAGTGTATTTATTTAAAAATTAAATTAAAAATATTTAGAAAATTATTTTTATAAAATGGAGTTCATTTTTTAAATCAGAGCATCGATATTTGGTTAAGGATAAATTTTGGCATTTTTCTGAGAAAGTTGAATTTTTGTTGAATAGTGAAAATACAGATTTTAAGTTATGGGTGTTTAATGACATCCTTAAATGATGTATTAAGTATTTAATCAATATGGTCGACTTATGAATTGTAGGATAAGGTATGAGGTGTCCCAAGTGGCCAATACCATGGGAAAATACCATGGTCAAGACAATAGTTTTGCCAAAACCACCAATAAGGTGTCCCTTGGCCATTAATGCATTGTCCCCTCACTTTCCCCTATAAATACCAAGCCATCCTTTCATCCATTCGACTCCCAACTCTCCCCCAACAAATCTCTGGTCTTATTAACTCCCAAGGAGTCCTCCCAAGGTTCCCCCAAGCCCTCAAGGTCCCAAACATTGATTTTTAAGAGTTACATTTTAAGGTAAGGGATCCAAACTCTCTCTTTCTTTTCAAATACTCTCTTTTAAGTCATTTCTTTTATGCTCCATGTTCTTATGCTGGAGGATGTTCTTTTATATTCCTCTTACATCCCTTTTCATGTTTATATGATGAGAGGTCCTCTCTTACTCTCATAATTTAGTTTCATGAATGTTTAAGTGGCGCCGTTAGGCTGCCAAATTTTTAAGTGGTTCTTTCACCCTTCCCGTTTTGAAGATCTATTTTCATGTAAAGTATTTCAAGTTCCTTTTTACTATGTTGGGGTATTATCACTATATCTATCATACTTATCATTTATGTTCATATTATGAGAGACCCTATTTGATCTCATCAATCCATTTTTGGAAGTTTTAAGTGACGCCGTTAGGGTGTTGAATTCCCATAAGAGAAATCTTATTTTATTGTCTTCCTTTCAAGTTCTTCGTTTCATATGATATATCATTAAAATTTCATTACCATGTTCTTAAATCATTTATATTCTGTTATCCTACTGTTTTATGTATCATTTTTTAGTGGGTGACCCATGTCCCCTCTCTTTTCAATGTTTTCTAAAACCATGTATCATAGCCGTTATGCTGCAGAATTTTCGTCTCAAAATGTCTTTCTCAATTTTCAAATTATTTTATTTTATTAATGATCTTTCTTCTACAGGGGTATTCACATATATATCAAAATGTTTTATTTTAATTCTTGGATTCACATACATGAGACCCACTTTCCTTTTTCCGTGGGTTTAAAGTGACATAATGATCACGTCTTTAAAGCAGTTTTTTGAAATGTGATGACTATGAAATGAAACCCATTTCTTTTATTCCATATGGGTTGTTTATGAAATGATTGATGATGATATATGTGGATCACATGATAATAAAGAAAAATTTAAGTTTGCGACCTGATAGCACTCCAATGCATTGGTTAAATACTTAATCTCTAGAGATGACTATTTTTAACGACGCCTTGGTGAATAACCTTGGTAATTTTTAAGGACACCTTGGGGATAGACATTGGTGAAATGGAAATGATTGTCAATATTAAATGTTGTAGCCACATCTTCAAGTTATGAAATATGTTATTTTTATTATGATATGCTTCATTATTTCTTTCTCATTCCTTAAAGTTCTTTTTCATGACATTGTTGATATATCTCAAGTTCACATGTTAAATGTTTCCCCTTGCTTCCCTTACTGGGCCTTCTGGTCACCCTTTCTTTTGATGTATGTCCCCTGGTTATGAGATGCAGTAATGAACCTAGGATGAACATAAGGAGAAGCCTTTCAAGTGTTTAAGAATAATGTTTTATGTTTTCATGTTTTATGTTCCTGGTTTCGAAGACACTAAACCTTAAAGATCCTCGGTTTTGTAAAATATAACAAAAGTTTATGTTTTAAAAAGGATAGATGCTATAGTTGGTATCAAAGGATGGTTAAGTTATTTGTGGAAATTAGGATATTAAAACTTTAGGAAGAACCCTATAGAAAAGTTTAAATATAGTAAATCTTCCTGTTATTTTGGTGAGTATTGAGTAAGGGGTTCCCAAGAAAATACATCCTTGTCTAGATACGAGCAGGTAGAGGTAGCTTTGGCACATATGTGCATAGGGGTAAAACCCAAAAACACCGCTTTGAGTTAGACTCGAACGGTAATTGGTACATGAAAACGGGCATTGGTGCGCTCTTGGTTACGACACTCCCATGGGATATGCTTTGGTAAATTCATAAGCTTAGTATGAACCATTATTAAAGGAACAAAGATAAAATAAAATAATGATTGACATAAGAATATATGATCATGTATAACCTAGATTGGGACCTAGGGGATCACAAGTTAGGGTATACTTTTCTTCTACACGTTTATCCTTCTATGCTTTAAGTTTTCTTTTCATGATTATTGGCTAAGTATTTAAGCCCCCTAATTATACGTTCTTTTCTTAGTTAATGGAGGGAAATGGAAGAGCTTGTCCCAACAACCAATGTGATAGGGAATGTGACGATTGCCCTATTAATGTGACAAAGGTGAAGAAAGATCAAGTTGAACATATTGTGATTATGCCAAACCAGCTATCAAAAATCACAATTAACAATTGGTACCTAGTTGAATGCCCAAATTTATCAAGGAAGAAGAAGACAAAGTCTCAAGGATGTTCATCTAATAAAGTTGATAAGGGAAAGAAGAACCAATTTATTTTTTGTAAAAAGTGTGGGAAGAGGCACCAAGGAGAATGTCACAGTGGAACCAGGAGATGTTTTATGTGTGGGAAGAGAGGGAAAGAAGTATCCAATTGCTTTAAAAAATGGATAATGTAATGAATGGAGATAAGGTTCGATCTAATGTACCTTATACATTTCGATGTCGTAAATGTGGAGAAGTTAGACATTATACAAGGCAATCCTATCTTGGAATGGATGAGAAGATGATGAGCATCAACAATCTTCAAGGAGAAGGGAACAATGCAAGTCCTATGCTGAGATGGATCATGATGACTGAAGTACATGTAACTTCTTCACAATAATTGTTTATGTCATGTTGTATTTTAGTTCGTGCTCTATGAGCATATCTTTTATGTTTTCTAAGATCATCCAGTCAATACCTATGATGATTTTATATCATTAAGGAAAATATATATTGTTATGTACTACATGTTGACGTAGTGAAGCCGTTCTTCTTAAAAAAAGGGGTTATTAGGGGATTAAAAGATGATTATTATTTTGGAAGGCGTTCACTATTTTGGTAACCCTATTTGATCAAGGTAAATAGATTACTATA
This sequence comes from Viscum album, assembly GCA_963277665.1. Classification (NCBI taxonomy): domain Eukaryota; kingdom Viridiplantae; phylum Streptophyta; class Magnoliopsida; order Santalales; family Viscaceae; genus Viscum; species Viscum album. The sequence goes on along the minus strand of OY728120.1, from coordinate 1,754,635,312 downwards.
GTATTTTCTTTGAGGAGGAAATGTTGACTTATATTTTGAAGTATCGATGAATTTAAGGCGGACTTATAGTAATTTAGGTTACATATGTAAATGATTAACCTATCTTGGGGAAAATGTGATTAGGTTAGTTACTTTTGTTATAAGATGATAAGAGTGGTTGATTTTGTTTGAAGATGAATAATAAAGTCTATCTTGGATGACTATGTTATGAGATTGTTCTTATAATTGGGTTTCAATCTTAGTTTGGTTTACTTTGAGGAATTTTAAGGAAAATTATTTATGGAATGGTCTATGATGAACTTTGGGTAGTACCATGGATCTTTGAAGATTTAAATGTAGTTTCCCTTCTATGGGATTATTTCTTTTTGAAGAGTTGTTTTATCTTACCCTTTCTATTTTTGGGATAATGTTTAAAGATAGAAGAAATTAATAGTTAATCTTTTGTGGATTACATGACTCTCAAGAAAATGATTCTTTTGTTTAAATGAGACCAAGTGTTTTTGAATGGTCATCATTTGGAGAAAAGATTAGTTTTGTTAGAAGCTTATTAAAGGATGAAACTCTACATGAAGGTAGGTATATTTCCTTATGTTTTTTTTCTAGGAAGTAAATTAATTCCTCAAAATTATGAAAAGTAACGTAAAACAATAACATTTTTGGTTTACGTTTCCAACTAGGTAATCAAAGACCGTTTACACACATCATAAGTTTGTGATTTTATCATGGTTAACTTTCTCCTAATCATGTTTTCTATCACTCTCCCTCAGAACTTGACCCTTTTTTCTCCTCCATGTCCATGTTTTCCTACATGGAATCATAGTGTGGGTTAACTCGGGTGACTGTTGTACTTCCCTTTCTTTTTTTTAAAGTAATATTTTTGCTGACTCCTATTCCGATGTGGGACTTTCAATGAAATTTCAAAACCCAATTTTAAAAAAATTTCGAGGACGCAATTTCTTAAGGGGGGAAGATTATAACGACCCGAAATTTTGAATAAATCTTGTTTCCTAATTTTGTGTGTTATTTTATTTTTTATACGCAACAAAACTATTTCATTTGATAACATGAGTATAATTAAAATGAGACCGTTGTGTTTTGAATGTTATATGACCATTGGTCAATATGACCACTGGAAACTAAATTTTTCAGTTATTGTCTCTAAATACAATTGATCTTGGTTAATTAATATAGAAATAAGATTTGATGGCCTCACCCAGTAGTCTTGGACTGATCGAAGCCCATATAATAGAACATGGGAAGGAGGTAGCACCACTGGGCTTTGCTCTAGACCAAACCCAATTCGAACTTCATCGTGTGAAGCTAGAACGGAATCTCCTTCGCGAGAAGTTCAAACTGATAGAAATTACTACTCGTGCGATATTGACCGAGCCTCCCTAAGATTCTCTCACCTTAGCACACATTACACTTAGGTCCTATGCTAGTGTGATAAGGGTCTATGTTAGGAGACCATAACTGCCTTGTGTAATCCTTTATTTTAAATAAATTTTTTCATTTCTTCTAATGATGAAGTTTATGAATTTTCAAATGTTAGGATAAATATAGTAAGAATACTTTTGGTGAATTTTAGAGAAAGTATATTTAAAAAAAATGTTTATGTAAACCTTAAATAATTAAAAATGTGTAATGATTTTCAAAAAATAGTCTTCTACAATTATGTTAAGTATGAAATTTAGAGTCTAATAAGATCAACATAATTTTTGATGAATAGTAAATTATGAATTGTGATTTTATGCTTAGGATTAGTAATGTGACCAAATGTACAATTAATCTCCATTAAAGAAATTATTAATATAATCTAGGCACCTTGATTAAGTAATGTGATTCAATAAAATGGTTAAATAACGGTTTCATAAATTATCACTCAAGTATTAGTTTTTTCAGGTGAATAGTGTTTTTAAATTAAAAATTAAATTAAAAATATATAGAAAATTATTTCTATAAAATGGATTTCATTTTTGAACTCAGAGCATCAATATTATGTTAAGGTAATTTTTGGGGATTTTTCTGAAAAAATGAATTTTTGGTGAATAGTGTATTTATTTAAAAATTAAATTAAAAATATTTAGAAAATTATTTTTATAAAATGGAGTTAATTTTTGAAATTAGAGCATCGATATTTGGTTAAGGTGAAATTTTGGGATTTTTCTGAGAAAGTTGAATTTTTGATGAATAGTGAAAATACAGTTTTTAAGTTATGGGTGTTTAATGACATCATTACATGATGTATTAAGTATTTAATCAATATGGTTGACTTATGAATATTAATATAAGGTATGAGGTGTCCCAAGTGGCCAATAACATAGGCAAATACCATGGGAAGCCCATGGTTTTGCCAAAACCACCAATTAGGTGTCCCTTGGCCATTAATGCCTTGTCCCCTCACTTTCCCTATAAATACCAAGCCATCCTCTCATCCATTCGTCTCCCAACTCTCCCCCAACGAAGATATGGTCTCATTACCTCCCATTTAGTCCTCCCAGGGTGCCCCCATTCCCTCAAGGTCCCAGCCATTGAGTTTTAGGAGTTACGTTTTAAGGTAAGGGATCCAAACTCTCTCTTTCTTTTCAAATACTATCTTTTAAGTCATTTCTTTTATGATCCATGTTATTATGTTGGAGGATGTTATTTTATATTCCTATTAATTCCCTTTTCATTTTCATATTATGATAGATCCCCTCTTACTCTCATCATTTTGTTTCATGAATGTTTAAGTGGCGCCGTTAGGCTGCCAAATTTTTAAGGGGTTCTTTCACCCTTCCCGTTTTGAAGATCTATTTTCATGTAAATTCTTTCAAAATACTTTTTATTATGTTGGGGTATGATCTCTATATCTATCATACTGATAATTTATGTTCATATTATGAGATACCCTATTTTATCTCATCAATCAATTTTTGGAAGTTTTAAGTGATGCTATTAGGCTGCTGAATTCTCATAAGAGAAATCTTATTTTTCTGTCTTCCTTTCAAGTTCTTCATTTCATATGGTATATCATTCAAATTTCATTACCATGTTCTTAAATACTTTATGTTTTGTTCCCCAAATGTTTTATGTATCATTTATGAGTGGTTGACCAATTTCCCCTCTCTTTTCAATGTTTTCTAAAACCATGTATAATAGCCGTTATGCTGCAGAATTTTCATCTCAAAATGTCTTTCTCTTTTTTCAAATTATTTTATTTTATTAAAGATCTTTATTCTACAGTGGTATTCACATATATATCAAAATTTTCTATTTTAATTCTGGGATTCACATACATGAGATCCACTTTCCTTTTTCTTTGGGTTTAAAGTGACTTAAGGATCACGTCTTTAAAGCATTTTTTTAAAATGTGATGACTATGGAATGAAACCCATTTCATTTATGCCATATGAGTTGTTTGTGAAATGTTTGATGATGATATATGTGGCTCACATGATAATAAAGAAAAATTTAAGGGTGCACCCTGATAGCGCTCCAATGCATTGGGTAACGACTTAATCTCTAGAGATGACCATTTTTAACGACGCCTTGTTGAATAACCTTGGTAATTTTTTAGGACACTTTGGGGATGGACCTTGGTGAAACAGAAATGATTGTCAATATTAAATGTTGTAGCCACATCTTCAAGTAATGAAATATGTTATTTTTATTATTATATGCATCATTATTTCATTCTCATGCCTTAAATTTCTTTTTCATGACATTGTTGATGTATCTCAAGTTCACATGTTTTATGTTTCCCCTTGTTTCCCTTAATGGGCCTTCTGCACACCATTTCTTTTGATGTATGTTCCCAGGTTCTGAGAAGCGGTATTGAACCTAGGATGAACATAAGGATAAGCCTTTCAAGTTTTTAAGAATAATGTTCTATGTTTTCATGTTTTAAGTTCCTGGTTTCCAAGACACTAATCCTTAAAGATCCTCAGTTTTGTAAAATGTAATGAAAGTTTATGTGATAAAAAGGCGGGATGCTATAAAATTTATGTCATCCATATCATACTTAAATTTCATATTTCATAGCTACATTGGGAGTAACCTTCACGGTTACATTTGGAATAACCATCATAGTATATTTCCTAAATCTCACAGGATACACCCTATTGTTTACATCCATCACGTTACCCATTGCATTGGAGATCTATGACGAGATCACCTTCCCTTAGGTTATCAAAAAATCCCCATATTTGGTTTATCATATAACCACCCATCAAATGTACAAGTACCCATACACAATCATAACACATAAAATATCGAAAGTATCAAAATTTCAACCATCAATACGAAAAATAAATTCAAGATATTGAAATATTCAATCCTTTTCTAGAACCATTTGACTGAAACTTATTTTTTTTGATTTTCAAATAATTCAATTTTGGTGTAAGTGAGAACCTAAAAACTCACCGGATTCCAAACCCTTCCACCTCTCAAACTCATCATCGACATTCACCACCGGTGTTGACATGAAATCACAGGGAACTGTTCACGGACCACAAACCAGAAATCCATACATCATTCCACAAATTCAGAAAGAACCAACAAAAAACCAAATCACAATCACAGATTCATTTAACTTGCTGCAAAAATGCCACATCAAGTCCGATAAAATATGATCCGCCACCGTGAATCCATCAAAGAACATAACCAATCACCCAAAACCAAGATTTCAGTCACCAAGAATGCATCACCGGTCGCCGACATCGGATCCGAGTCCACACCGAGCGTCCCAACCACCATCGCACCACAAAAGTAATAAAAACACACAGAAAAAACCAAACAAACACAAACCAGGCTAGAACTCGCTGGTAGCGGACCCCTCAGCATGCCCATGCTGCAAATCCCAGCGCCACCTTCAAAACCGCACCTAGGGCCAGATCTACCCATCACACCCACAGACGACGCGAATCGCAACATCAACCCCCAGACCGCAGCATCAACCACTTAGGACCAACATCGAGTCTCCATGGAGAGCCCTATACAGAGAAATCACCACAACAATAATGTTCACCAAAGAAGAAACCGCTACAATTAGAAGACCCACGAGCCACGAGTGCGCCGAGCAGAAGGGGAACAAGGCAGATCAGCAATGGGGGAGCAGAAGGTGGCACTGAGGGAATCCTAGCGTCGAGAGAGGCCCCTTATGGGGTCATCTCATCTATTGTTGATTCATACAGACTCACAATTAATTAAGAACCTAAAATCTAGAACCATTTAAAACAATTAGTAATGATATTTTTGAACCAAAGATCCCTATACCGCATTGGAACTTCTTAAAAAAATTATAGAATTAAAATTAAAAAACATATATGTCTATATAAATAAATCCTTAAATTTTTTTTAAAATCATGGATATTATTGAGAATGATTTATAAGAATAAATCATTAAAAAATTAAAAATATATTTTACTTAAAGAGTCCCTTACCACTTGAGAAAAAATTGGATAACAATCATTAAATAATAAAATTTAATTTTTTTTAAATATCATGGGAATATAGTAATTCATGATATACTTATTCAAAAGGGTTTTATATACACTATATAGGATAATAAAGGTTCACAACATCAAATACGCCTCAATGAAAGAAGAATGATACATATTCCCTTAAAAGACCTTATCATTATATTAAGTATAAATCAATGACATAATTTTCTATGAAAAATATAAATACACCCATTATAAGTGGATATTCAGTTTAAAACAATAAGAGGCCATTTAGAAATATTCTTGTAAAAACAAAACCAATGACAAGGATATTTAACTCAATGAATGAAAATTGATTTATGGTTTCCCTTACTTTGAGTCTGACTTGTCTCATTCGTTATTTATATTCTAAAATAATAAACATATTTTAATTTATACCTTCTTCAGGACCGTTTCCAATTTTTTATTCCCTTTTATATAAGGTTTTACCATGTTTTATAAATTATTTAATTCTTTGAGTTCATGTCAGATGTTTTGTTGATATATGGTACTTGAGTCAAAAATAAACACAGTATGATTTAATTTATCCACGTAGTCATAAGTCCATCAGCTCTAGAATAGTATTCATGAAATATTGATCAATTTTATTGAAGAATCATACTCTATAAATCATACCATTAATTATGGTTATGAATAATTTATAATGTAATAATCACGGAGATGGTAGTCCTTTCATACGCATGAGTAACATTTCCATTTTTCATTGATAATTAATGAAATAAGGTGATTACTATTTTATCAGTCTAGAATGATCATGATATTATTAAAATAATAATAATAATTTATGAATAATATATATATATATATATATATCATACAAGTTATATAATGAATTAAAATGACTCACACCACTTTGTGGAGGTGATAGTTCACACGTATGCACGAAGGACGTTATCATTTTTATGCACATGGAAGTGAGAAAATAATTATATATTATTATTTGATAATGATTAATATGTCATTAATATCAAATTTCAGCATTAATTTTATTTTTATAACTAGTCATGAGAGATAGTCATAGAAAAAGAATTAGATCGGTTTGTGGAGGTGATTGTTCAAACTTATGCAAGAATGATTAATTCCTTTCAATTTTAAGGGAAGTGGAGATGGATTTAGGTGATGAAAATAAAATATTCATATATTAAGGATACTAGAGATATTATATCATCATGGTGGGATTATATTTGAAGAAAGTGGAAGAAGAAATAAAATAGAAACACTTAAATAAAATGATACATCTTCTTCATTTGATCGTCTTTGAAGAACACCTTAACACCTATAAAAAGGGTGTTGTTACTAAAATAATGCTTTAATATGTGGGGAGGGATTCTTGGAAGAGGTTTTTTCAGATATTTACTGAAACAATACTCAATTTAAGTGTGAATAAAAGACAAGGAGAAGTTCCCTTTTATTGGAGAGATGAGGGGAACTTTAGAAAAGCCATGAAATATTAATTTATTATAAATTGAATTTTAGTTTCTAATGGTACGAAACTCATTTATTTAAAATATAATATTATAGTGGGTAGTATTAAAATTATAAAATTAATATTATATAGGTTTTGAATATTGTTAATCCTTATATTTTTTGTTTAATCCTTATTTAACCCTTATTAATATTACCATGATAACTTGTTATTTACACTTTGTGTGTTAATGTGGTTATTATAACATGTAAAACGTCCCAAAAAGATTCTTTTGTGATATATTAGGAATTATCACATTCATTTTTTTGAATATTATATTTTTAGGAACTTTATAACATTTAATAAACTATTCTAAATTTTATGTTATGAATTATGTTAATTTTGACACTAATCAAACTTGACTTTTTTTAAAAATTCATAACAACTAGATTCCCTTGAAAAAAATTTAAATCAATAAACAAATTTCATAGACATCCAGAAAAATATTATATGGATTACAATATTTCAAATAATATTTATTTTAACACTTATAATAAATTTTATTTAAATTTTTTATTAATGAAGTGATCACTACATTATCCTTGTGCCATAAATAAATTTATTTTAATAATGTATAAAAATTATAAATGAAATGAAGTGATTTAGGAAATATTTTTATATGTATAATGAATTTATATAGTTTAAGATATAATTTATATAAACCAATATTAAAATTTTTTTAGTAAGAAGATACATGTATATAACATATTTTCCTTTATTTTAAATTAAAAGTTTTATGTGTCATAATAACACCCCAATGGCTTCCAAACACCAAATTTTCATTCCAATGGTTGTTTTGGTCATCCAAATGTCCTCTAAAAGGATCATGACATGTGTTAGGGTAGTTTTATATTATTGTAAATTATGTTTACCCTTATTTACCTGATTTACACTTTAACTATGGTAATTAAAAATAATTACTAATGTAACTATTCATAATATACAAAAATAAAAGGGAACTATTTTAATAATTTAGACCCACACATTCAAAATATGGAATCAATTTTTTTGAATTTGAAACACTTATTTTTTAGTAATTAATTTAAAATTAATCCATGTTGTAAAAATGATAAAAGAGGGTTTTAAAAAAAAGTAAAAATAATTAGAATATTGATGTGTGGTTATAACGAATTTCAAAGTGAAATTACATCCAATTACAATAATTAGATAAAATGATAAAAAATAATCAAATTTCATTTTAAAACTAAATAAAAATACAATATAACAATACAAATAAACTAGATAAAAAGGTAGTTTTGAATTAAAATGTAGTATTTTTCACTATTCATTAAAATGCATTTTATCAAAAAAATACCAAAATTCAACCAAAGTAAATTTTTATTTCTCGCTTCTAAATAATAAGTTTATTTTGACAAAAAAACATATAAAAGTGGTGAAAACTAGATTTATTAATGGCCCACCATCAAAAGGTTGTAAAATTGTTTTTTTTGAAAAATGCTTCATTTATTCGAAAAATTGAATTAGTTATTATATCATATATTGAAAACATATTAGATGAATTTTAAACAATAAATTTAAAATATTATATATATTTTTCATTAAATAAAAATCCATAAATAGTGATATGATTTTATTAATACAATTATTATCATTTAAATATGTTTTCGTAAAAAATATCCTTTAGATTAAATTGATTTTTATTTCCCTTTATAATAAATTTTATCACAATGAATCATTATATAAACATATTTAAACCAAATTTTCATAATTCATTTGATACTATTCATTTCTCTAGTCCAACAGCAAGGTTATAATGATAACATTTCAATAATAATATTTAGTTTTTTGTTTAAGCTTAATGTAGCGTATCAATTATGCTATTGAACACATTGTTTCTTTATTAAAAAAATTCTGGATGTTACATTCTCCCCCTTTTGGAAATTTAATCCTTTTAATTTTATTCTAGGGTCTATAACTAAGGTATGAATGTTCAAAATACCTTTATTAAAATCCCACATAAAAAAAGAATTAACAATACTTATACTTTAAAAGAATGAAAATAAAGTATAAGGTCCCTTGAGATAACTCATACAAGGATTCCATGTAGGAAAAAATGGATATGGTAGAAGAAATAAATGTCTAGACATGGTGGGGAATGATAGAAAACATGATCAGGAGAAATTTAACAACCAGAGAACCAAATACTTGTGATCGGTTAAACAGTCTTTGATTTCGTAGTTGGAAATTAAAAACGAAAAACATATTTGATTTAAGATCCACTTCATAATGTTGTAGAATTATTTTACTACATAGAATAAGAACATAAGGAAATATACTTATATGAAATACAGAGTTTCATCCCTTAAAAAATTTCACCAAAAACTCATTTTTTTTCTCCCAATGATGAGTATTTAAGATGAATTGTTTACATTTGAAGCTCTATATTCAACTTATAAAAACTCATATCATCCACAAAAGGTTTACTATCTATTTATAATACCATTAAATAATGATAAAAACCAAAATGGTTAGTATAATATCATATAATTCCCCCAAAATAATAGACCATTGTAGGAATAAAAACTACTTTCAATCTCCAAAATTCAATAGTGATACCCATGTTCTACATAGACAATTAAATAAATTTCCTTAAAATTCCTCAAAATAATCCTATTAAAATTGAAACCCAAAACTCATGATAATTTGATAACATAGTATTCCAAGATAAATTTTAACATTTATCTTCAAATAACATCAACCACCCTTAATGTCTCGTACCAAAAATTAATTAAGGTAATCAAATATTCTCCAAGATAGGTAAATCATTTATATATATAACCTAATTTCGTTATGTTCACAATTAAAATAATAGATTCCTACAAAAATATTATTCAACCAGTACTCTATTAAAATACCATTCCATTCTATTTACAACAATCACATATAGTTCCCAAAATAGAGAATGTCTTCCAAAATAACATTTATCACGTAATTTCCAATTCATTTTCCAATACTAAGAATATCCTTCACATAAAACATAAGTTACCAAAATCAGAATATTCTTATTCTATCAACTCATTTAACTAAAACAATAAGTCATACTAACCTAAGACTTAACATAGGCTAGTTTTAGGTAATTCCCCCTTGTCTCCCCTCAGTTAAGGGTTCGATTCCAATGGCCTCGCCGGACGTGATGGGTTATCTCCCATCCTACGAGTTGTCCTTTTTTCTAAAACTGTATAATTATTATAACATTCCCCAAAATATTATAAATACCTAAAAAGAACCATAACATGTTTTAATCTCAAATTATATTTAATACCACTTAGTTTTCATCCCTAAAACTAATAACCCATAATTTCCTCAAAGGATAATATCTCAAAAAATACCATTAGTCACCTTAATATTTCAGATCATAAAGCCTTCAAATGGATTTATAATACATTGAACTTATGATCAATCTAAAATTTTTAAACCCATGATGATATTCCTAACTCTTAAGAAAACATCCTAATCTCCAATGATTTTTAAACCATCATCTAATACAAACTATAAGTCCCCAGATTTTAACATCATATAACGATGAGTTAAGTCAAGAATTAAAATTGAGGATCCTTTCAGATTTAGTGTTTTAGCGATTTAGGAAATTGTTAATACATATCACCCCATAATCATAAATGAGGATACTATCAAAATAATATCAATCTTTTTCCACTAATAGAAACCATTTTAAAAATAATACATCATTTCTTTTCTTGATATAATTTTCCTGACTTCTTCTTTTCTCTTACTCTTCCTTATACCCTGTAATTTTTTTTTAAAAACTTCGGATAAGTATAAAAAATCAATAAGGGATGTAAAATAAGAAATGAAACTGTTAGTCCATGAAAATTTTAAAAACATGATTTTTTTTTCACAAAATCATTCTTTTCACCCCTTCAACATAAACTCTTTAGTTTACCTCATTAAATTATAATATTACTATAAAACATCATATAATTCATAAAATATAATGGTAACTTATGGAATCCATATCATACTTACATAATAGCTTTCAAAGATACATTGAGAGTAACCTTCAAGGTTACATTTGGAATACCCATCATAGTATATTCCCAAATATCTTTGGAGAAACATTATTTTTTACCTCAATCACATTACCCACTACATTGGGGATCTACCACGAGCTCACCCACCCTTGGTTGATCTTGGAACACCCATATTTGTTTTATCATGTAACCACTTGTCAAATGTCTGTGTACCATTACATAATCATAACACATAAAATATTGAATGTATCAACCTTTCAATCATCAATTAGAAGAAATAAATTCAAGATATTTAAATATTAAATCCATTTCCAAAACCATTTTAAACATTTAATAAATATATTTTTGAATCAATGTGTCCCATAAAACATTGAAAATTTTATAATTAATTAAAGAATTAAAATTTTAAAACATATATGTCTATAAAAATAAATCCTTAAAAACATTTTGAAAACATGAACATTATTGAGAAATATTTAGAGGAATAAATATTTAAATTATTTAAAATGATATTTTGTTTAAAGAGTCCCTTACATCTTGAGAAACTCTTGAAAATTATAATTAAATAATAACATTTAAACAATACTTTAAATATCACAAGAATATTGTAATTCAGGATATAATGCGTCAAAAGGGTTTCATATACATCATATAGGATAATAAAGGTGCATAACATCATGATATGTCTCAATAAAAGGGGATTGAGATGAAGTCCAATACAAAGATCATAACATTAGATTAAAGATAAATCAATGAAATAATTATGTGTGAAAAATATAAATACACCCAATATAAGTGTATATTCAGTGTAAAAAAATTATAGGGAATTCACACATATTCTATAAAAAACAAAACTAATGACATGGATATTTAACTCAATGAACGAAAATTGAGTTAAGATTTTCCTTATCTTGAGTCTGACTTGCCTTGGTAATTATTTATCAAACTTAATAATAAACTTAGTTTAATTTAAACTTTATTCAGAAAGATTTTCAAGTTTTTAATCCTTTTTATATCACTTACTATCATGTTATAAAAATTAGTTAATTTTTTGAGTTCATGTTAGATGTTTTGTCGATATTCGGTACATGAGTCAAAAATGAACATGGTATGATGTAATTTGTCCATGTGGTTATAATTCCATCATCTCCAAAATAGTACCCATGAAATAGTAATAAAATTTATCCCATAATCATAATTTTTAAATAAAACAAATAATTATTGGTATGAAAAATGCACAACGCTATAATCATGGAGATGTTAGGCTGTATGTACACATGGGTAACATTTCCATTTCTCATTGATAATTACATAAATGAGGCAATAATTATTTTATCTTTAAATAATGATCATGATATTATTAAAATCATAATAATAATTTATAAATACTTATATATATATATATCATATATGATATATAATGAATCAAAATGAGTCACATCGCTTCATGGAGGTGATAGTTCAAAAATAATCATGAACAACATCATCATTTTTATGCACATAAAATTTAGACCATAATTGATATATTATTAATTTATAATTATTAATATTTCCAGAATATCACATATGAACACTAATTCTATTATTATAACATTTCACGAGAGATAGTTATGGAAAATGAATTAGATCGGTTCTTGGGTGTGATAGTTCACACGTATGCAAGAACAATTAGTTCCTTTTCCATTTAATGGAAGTGGATATGGATTTAAATAATGATAATAACATATTAGTATATTAAGGACACTATAATTATTATTTAATCATGGTTAGAGGATATTTAAAGGAAGTGTAAGAAGAAATAAAATAGAAACACTTAAAGAAAATGATACGTCTTCTTTGGTTGAGCGCCTTTGAAGAACACCTTCACACCTCTTAGAAGGGTGTTCGGACTAATCTAAGGATTTAAGAATGTGAGGAGGGATTCTAGGAAGAGTTTTTAATAGATATTTTCCAAACTAAAAGGCCTTGGAAGTGTTATTGAAAAAGAAGGGAGAGTTCCTTTTTATAGGAGAGATGTGGGGAACATTAGAAAAGTCTTGAAATATTAATTTATTATAAAGTTATTTCTGCTTTATAATGGTCCAAAGCTAATTTATTTAAAATATAATATGATTTTGGGTATTTTAAATTTTATCCAATTTACATTAGACAAGTTTTGAATATTTTTTAATCCTTATATTTTTGGTTTAACCCTTATTTTAACCATTTTAATCATACCATGATAACATGTTATTTACACTATTTGTGTTAATGTAATTACAATAACATTTCAAACGAGAAAAAAAGTTTCATTTATGAAATATTAGTAAATATACTAACTATATGATCTAATAATAGTTTTTTTATTATAAATTTATGAAAATTTAATAAACTATTTTATATTTTATGTTCTGAATTATGCCAATTTTGAAACTATTCATACTTGACTATTTCAAAACATCATTAATACTTGATTACATAGAAAAAAATACACTAAATCAATAACTAAATTTCATAGTCATCCCAAAATTTTTTATGGAATCAAATATTTCAAATAATATTTATTTTAACATTTATAATATCATTTATTTTAATATTTTGTTAATGAAGTAATCACTACATCATCATTGTGTCATAAATAAATTTATTTATTTAATTTATAAAAATTAGAAATGAAATATCATGATATATGAAATAGTTTTATATTTATAATGAATACTTATAAAATAATATATCATTTATATAGAATAATATTAAAAATGTTTTATTAAGAAGATACAAATTTATAACTTATTTGCCTCTATTTTAAATTAAACGTTTTAAGTGTCATAATCACACTCAAGTGGATTCCAAAGTCCAATTTTTAATCCCAAGTGTTTTCTTGGTCATTTATATATCATAAAATGGGACTTTGACATTGTTATAGTAGTTATATATTATTATAAAATATGTTTACCCTCATTTACCTGATTTACCCTTTAATTGTGGTAAATAATAATAATTACTAATGTTACTATTCATAATGTCAAAAAATAAAAGGGTACTATTTATGTAATTTTTACCCACTGATTAAAAATATGGAATTAATTTTTAAAAATTAAAAACAAAGAAGTTACATTAATTAATTTAAAATTAATCCACGTTCTCAAAATGATGAAATGTGTTTTTAAAGTAAAAAACTTCAAAAGTTAGATATGGGTTTATATCTAATTTCAATTTGAAATTACTTACAATAAAAATAGTTATATTAAATTATAAAAACACAATACAATTAATAATTAAAAAAAAATAAAAATATAATCTATCAATACAAATAAAATATACAAAAAAGATCTTTTGAATTAAAATGCAGTATTTTTCACTATTCATTAAAAATGTATTTTATTATAAAAATAAAAACAATCAACCAAATTAAATTTTTATATACATATTCTAATTAAGATGATTATTCTTAAAAATAGAACACATAAAAGTGGAAAAAATTATATTTAAAAAGGGTTCACCGTCATAATATTGTAAAACTGTATTTTTTTTTGAAAAAATACTTCTTTTATCCAAAAAATTGAATTTGTTCTTATATAATATATAGAAAAAATATAAGATTAATTATACACATTCCATTGAATATATTAAATATATTTTTCATAAAATAAAAATCCATAAAGTGTGATATGATTTTATAAACACAATTATTCTCATTTAAATAGGTTTTCATAAAAATACATCCTTAATATTCAATTTGTTTTTATTTCCATTTCTAATAAACTTTGTACAAAATGAATCATTATATAAACATGTGTAAACCATATTTCTGTAATTTAGTTGGTACTATTCAATTTTTCCATTCCAAAAACTAGGTCATAATGGTTACATTTAAATAATAATATTTAGTTTTGTGTTTAAGCTCGATATAGCATATCATGTATGATGTTCAACATAGTGCTTCTATCTTAAAAAAATAATGGATATTACAAGGAATATTTTAATTTAAATTAATTATTAGGATACTCATATTATATATGAAACATAAAATTTTTGGATCAAACAAAATTCAATGTTTAGATACAACATCTAACAACCTAGAATTTTATAAATATAATTTCCCTTTTGAAAATAAAATTGTCTTACTTTTAGTAATATAATATTATACAATGCACATGTACCAATTGATAAAACCAAAAACATTTTAAGGTGACCATAATAATTGAAAGTATTACAATATTACAATAAATACAAAACAATATAATAATAATAATAAGAAATTATGGATATGCTTGATCCACGAGAATAATCACACTCATGAACAACAATGTAAAAAAGATACAACATATTAAAAATTAAATATACATTTGGAAAATTAAATATATATAACCTTGAGAGAAAATATAATTGAATGAGGAATGAATGAAATGATATGTATTTATATAAATTAGAGAAACCATATGACCATTAAAAATATGACCATTATTATAATAACATGACCGTTGGAATAGTGATCATATCATTTGGAATAGTAAAATGACTGATAAAATAGTATAATAACCTATTTATGTGTAAAATATTATTTTGGTATTTAAAAAAGGAATATTTGACTTAGTTTTAACAAAATACATGTAAATACATGTTTTAAAAATTATAAAACCAGTGTTTGTATTTTTATAAAACATATATGTTTTATTTGATTTTTTTATATTAAATATATTGAATTAAAAGATTTTTTTAAAAAAAATGGAGTTATAAATTAATATAATTATTTTTTACATTGATAAAATAATTTTATGATGCCATAATTAATTTTTGAAAGGATATAAAATTGATTATAGTATTAAAAATAGAATTTTATAAATAAATATAACATTTATTTAAAAATTAAAAATCTAATATTTAAAAAATTATTTTCATAAAGTGAATTTATTTTTTTATCTCAAAAATATAAAAAATTACAACGATTTTATTATTTTTCTAAAATAATTGATTTTTTGGTGAATATTTATATATGGTAAATTGTGGTATTTTTCATTTTAAGCTAAATACCAGAATTGTTTAGTCCTGGATGTTGTAAGACACTATTAGTTAAAACTCAAATGAATTATATGATGTATGCAGTCATAATAATGAGTAATATTTATAGGACTGAACCCAAATATTAAACTAATGATTATAAAATTTAAAAACACCCCTCTCTCCGTTATAAGTACCGCCCCTCATCACCCCTTCACCTCAAACCTTATAAGTCTTTAATAATCAAAACATTATAAGTGAAATTCTTCCCAAATACCTACACTATGTTCTAGTTATTATTGTTTCACTAAAATACCAATTCCAAATGGCTTAAAGAGTATTTCAAGGATACATCATTTAAGATATATGATTCTCACATTACCTCCTTTAAATTATTTTATTCTTCTACCTCCCTATTGCCTATATCATCCAACATGGAGTAATGAATCTAGTATCATATATAAATAATAATTTCATGGTTTTAATGGAATATATACCATCCATAATTATCTTTTATTAACTAATTCTTCGAGTGAAACAATTCTTCATATTATATCGGTTAACCGTCTCCAATGATAATGATTTTTTTATTCCATTACCACCTACAACGATGGACATGAAAGAAATATCATGGTTAAATAATATGGTAATAATTTTATTATAACTTATTTAAAATTATTGAATTAATATATATATATATATAATATTAAATTGAATGGAATGAGATCGTGAAGCCAGTAAAATCTCCTAAAAAAACTAACCACACATTTTTAACATCTTTACGCAATGAATTATCCCTATATCAGAACACATGTGGACATTTAATCACATTTAAATTTATTTAAGTAAATTGATAACATTTAATTTTACTTGTGGTGTTTTATTACCATTTTATAAGAACCTCTATAATTATATACAGGTTAACCAAACATGAAACCATGAAACAAACGCTCTAAGAACAAAACAACTGAACATTATACTCATCTAAATGAACATAAATAACCATGATAAAATTATATAAAATAAAATATTTTTTTTTAAAATTATGTAATTAATGAAACTAATATTGTAATTTTATAAATATAGGTCACATGAAAAATGATTCTGGATCATACAGTAAGTGATCTTTCAAAACATCCCTATTTACTTTGGGGCTATTATTTCTCTCTCTAACCTCAATTTATAAATATAATTTTATTAATAAATTATTATATTATATATATGTTCCAAAAATAATTATCTAAACTATTTCATCTTTATTTAATGGGTAAATACAAGTTTAAAAGGATCCCTTCTCAATTCCTCATGATACAAAAATTTGATTAAAGGGAACTTCTCTGTTTCTTACCCCTTTCAAGTACACTCCTTAAATTGTTTTAAGAAACCCATGTTTTCTAAAATCAATCAATTTATAATGTCAATAAATTTTTAAAATTTTCATGTTTTATGTTAATTAATAGTCCTTTACCCTTTTTAATAACCCATTTATAATTTTCTCAATGCCTTTCTTATGAGGTAATTTTTAAAATGGATTCATCTATTATTTATCAGATATTTAAATTAGTTGGAAAATATTTATCTTGATATTACCATATTATTTTACTTTATTAATATATAAAAACTACTTAATATTTTAACTCATGGAAACCATTTTGATATTCTCTTTGATTAATCATTATGACAAGATTATTTTACCCATTTTTTTCTATGGGTAATCCTCATTTTTATGCCTTATGTTTGATTTCATTATGTAGAAAACATATTCATGTATATGTAATGATGTTTGTTCCCAGATAGTTCTCTAATTCATTGGGAAATGTTTTTGCCTGATGAGACATTATGTGTGTGATTAATATGTAAAGATAATCCATTATGGGAATCTTTCTAACAGGTGATATAATCTTGGTAGTAAACCTTGAATCATGTTTATGTCATGTTATACGTTTCTATAAAATTCTTATATTTTCAGGATCTAAAAATTCCATTTTTAATGGTTTTCCTCGATATGATTATACATGATCCATCCATCTTGGGTTAAATTGTTACGCTTTATCACTCATATGATATACTTTATTTTGTTTTATATCCCCTTATAAATATTTTTACCTGACCCCTTTTGTCAATTTAATCCTTAGGTTATCCTATATAGTTTTAAGATCTCACGGGATGTTAGGAGCTCATTATAGAGTTTAAAATAAATATGTTACCTTTTTAGTTTCATATTTTCTAATCATGTACTTAGTCTTCTAAATACACTAGGTTTTTTGATATTTGGTGTGAATTTAATGGATATTTATGTTTAAAATCATGTAATAATATGTGTAAAAGGCTTAAGATATTATAACAAAAGAGATACTAATTTCACTTCTTGAATATAAAAGTTACTTTTAGGCAGCTTCTCATTGAACCAATGATCTCAATGAATCGAAATAATAATAATCATTTTCTACCCTTATTCCTCTTTGAGCTTAGAATAAACCAAGATATCTTCAATTAACACCACTATAAAATGATCTAGATTCAAATAGAATATCTAGTTCATTAAATACATAATGATTTTTGTTGAAATGGCCAATCTTAATATAATTACATGGTACTCACAGTGGCCATACCCTCATAAAAATTTATTTCGATAACACAATATTCTCTTACTGATATCTGGTGGTATTACAAACTATGGTCAATATTTGATATCCTGTTTTCCCAAATAAATTGATCAAAAATATCATTGATATATGGGGTGATATTTTTTATTATTACGCAATTCATCATTCATTTGTTGACACAAATATGGAGAGAAGCGTTATATATCTTTTAAAACAACATGGAAGGTACCCATTGGGAAACACATTGGCGTATAAACCCCTTGGCCCTAGGGTCATCAAACTGAATTTTAAACTCTCCCAATTCAACTGGATCAGTTTAATAAGGTGAAAAAGGTATGGGTTCCATTACCAAAACCTAGTCAATAGAGAACTCAATATCATTATTAGGAGGAAAACCTAAAAAATCGTACAAAAACACTTTGGTTATGTATCCAAACATGATAGGAAACACACTCAGAATATTCCCCTCATTGAAATTCCAAAATAAATAAGTGTCTTGGAACAAAATCCTACGTAATTTAGGAAGTAGAGGTCCCACTCTATAGGTTTGGGTAACCCATTATCCTACAAATAGATGTACCTTCCCATCGGAGGCCATTAAGGAAACACTTATATGATAGTTATATTTATAATCCTTGGTGGATGAAAACTTATCTATCTTAAAGATAATAAATAAATGCTCCATATACAGGATGAGAAAATACCATATAAATTAAACTTCAGATAAATAGATGGTTCAATAGGGACTCTAGAGGCTATACCGTTTATTCTTTCCTGGAGGAGTTGATATTTCCATAGTAAAAGGAATAAGATCCAATTAAAGGTTTAAAAAATGGATATTTAATATAGAAAAAAATGAGTAAGATGCACTAGTATCAAATAAAAAAACATTAAAATGTGATTCTATATGAATCACACCTCTCACTATATATGGTCATATAACTACCATAAACCTAAACTCACAAATCCCATGAAAAAATGAAATCTTTACATTTTTTGAATTTGATAATGATAAAATTGTCTTAATTTTTTTCATCCAAAACATAAAACAAAACATTGAAATATTGGATCACTTACATACCAAAAAACGTTTTAGGTTTATAGTTTTAGAGAATTAGGAAAAAATATTAAATAATAATACCGATTTGTTTAAGTGAAATATTTACCACTATATCAATATTTCGTTATTCCACATTATGTATTTATCATAACCAATATGAATACCTTCTAGAAATATATTACTTAACATATTTAATTATATCCTGGGGAAAAGAAACACAAGAAGGGTGAGCTAAACTGATCACTAAGGGTGAACACAGACATTAACAAATGAATCACTTTTTGTAAAAAATATGAGAATTAGTGTATGAAAACATATTAAAAGTGGATGATAATTACATAAGAGAATTAATACCCATTAAAAAAATATAACATTAATCATGGTATATGGAATTAAGATTTAACAAATATAGGATTCCGAATAATAAATAATCATGATCCATGTGATGGAAATCATGAACAAAGGAACCATTAAATACTCATGAAAGTAATAGATAAAATGAGTAGCTATCTTTGTAAATTATTTTCAACACCCATGTTCACTAATGTCATAAATAACTGGAACCTATTTAGATCTATATGATAAACCTCCCTGGTTAAGTCCATCATTCTTTCCATTAAAGATAAAGAATATTACCCTTTTCATTAGAGATCTATATTAGGCTGAACCATCGTATAACCCATATCATGATCTTATATAATCTTTAATAATTTCCAAGTATTGTTCAAAAATATAACACATGAAAACATTAATTTTTATGATCAAACTTTTAAAAAAACTTAAATTCCTTTATAGCATGATTTAACCTCGAAAAAGAAATGGATTTCATGATAATATCTTTAAAATCATCATCATAATCATTATAAAGAAAAAAGGGATGATATAATTAAGTCATATTCATAGTCAATTAGATGGACCATTATATAATGAAAAACATCTATGTAAATACCTTTAGATTAAATTTTAAAAAATTTACCTAAAAATAGTTGAAATATCCTTTAATTTTAGTAAATTTTAAAAACTATGAATTCAAAAAATATATAAAAATGGGTTTTATTTAAAAATTACCAGGGAAACTAGTAATGGAATATTTATGTTAAGGAATAGATATTATGGTATAAAATATATTCATGACATAAATGTGTAAATAAAACATTTCATTAAAACCTTTAGTAAAAGCTATCTCATTTAGAAAGCAATAAGTGTATCACTTTTAAACATTTTTATAGTGAGTAAAAAATTGATAAAAATAAATTTAATAAATAATTTAAAATATAAAAATCATTACTAATTTTTGTTTAAATAAAATATACACATGGAAGAAAAATTTCGCCAACCAAATAGGAAATAAGGTCGGTTTTTCTTAAAGACATTTTCTCTGGCATATTTAATTACTTAATCAGTTAAGTCCACTTTGGGTATTTTGAGGATGTTTAGTTTATAATTGAAAAATTAGTTTCCTAGGTTGACAGAGGTCAAAGGGATTAATAGAACATTTATTTCTATAATAATAATCAATACATAATTATAATTATTATATAATATAAAAATTTTTAGTTCCATCCATGAAATTTTTATAGAAAAATGAAGCAGATCACTTCATGGAGGTGGTATTACACATATACACATAAAAAACATCATCATTTTCCAATGGATGCAAGGGTAAGAAAATAAATGATATATTATCTTTTAAAAATGATAATTATTTCATGTGATGTTTTTTAGGATCCTTAAACCATTAAAATAGTGGGGGAGTTGAATCAGTGGTTATATTTTTAAAAAATTCTAATTTTTTAAATTTAACCCTTGAAAATTGCTAGAGATACATTCATTATTAATATTCATAAATAAATCAAAAGTATAAAAATATGATAAATTATATGAGGTATACAAGACTTAAAAGGTTTAGTATTAGTGTGATAACCATCATCCTTCATATAGACACTCTCAGAGGTCTATGAAAACCCAAAATTACCAACAAAAGTGAATAAAACTATGAGCCAAATTCAATTCGAATATATATATCCCCTGATAGGTATGATTATACTTAATCATGTTGGTTTTAATGTTTTTCTTAGAAAAAATGATCCATTACAAAATATTTATCCTTTTGTAATATTCTATTGAAATTTTTGTGTATAATGTTCTTCTTATTCTCTTTTATTGTTAATTATTATCCAGTTTTCCTATTTTTATATAGAATTATTAATCTAGTGCACATCACTAAAACCACACATAATTTATAACCTGAGATCATTTAAAATATCCAAAAAAACTATTACTAAAAAATTTCTCATAAACTCCATATGCTTTCCCAATCCAATTTATCTAAACTGAAACTTTTTCCAATTATATGATTGATACTCTTTCTCGGATACATTCACTGAAAAAAAGCAAAAAAAGAATTGCTTTTTGAAAAAGTAAACTATTTTATGTATGATTATACCTCACACCCCAAATTATTGGTTCTCCTAGAATATAAAATGTGGAAACCTCTTTCATTTTCCCAGTCAAATATGATTCATTGGATTCTTCTCAACTCATATAGAACATTCAATAAGGTTCATGAATTATCTTGTCATTCTAAATTTATTTTAGATTCTTTAAATTTAGATGATAAGTAACTATTCAAACATATTCATATTTTTTTCGATAACAATCAATTGAAAAAATATCACAGAATCATGAAACCGATGGTGTTTAGAAAGTTATGTAAATCATTAAAAAATATTCATTTATAATTTTTTTTCTAAAAACCTTTGAATAATATTTCATTTGATCACAAAAATTAATTTCTCTATTTTAATTATCCATTACCATTCTCAAAAATTTCATTCGTTGCCATGATGAATGTCTATATGATGTTCCATTTTATGGATCTTTATTCAGAAACAGACTTTATAACTTCATAAATTTTAACTTCAATCTATCTATTTGTAACAAAAATTTTCAACTGAGAACTTTGTAAATATTGCCTACCCAATTCCCTATCTGTCTCTGTCCAATCCTCTTGACATATAGAATATGGATGACTATATTATTCCAAATTTTGATTATTTTTTTCATATAAAACATTATTATACAAAAAAATATGGATTCAAATTCTTTGAATCCCCCCTTTTTATTTGTACAAATATATAAATATGAATTATTATCAAACATTATATTTCATTCACATATTTCAAAGACACAAAAACATTGAAACAACATGTTTGTATAGTGATAATAATTTGATATGTATGATATTATATACTAGGTTTTTTTGATGATCTATATTTTTATATCTGATGAAAATGTTTGAATTGGTTAAAAAAGTTTGATCAAAGACTCAACTTTCGAAAACTTATGAACCTTTTTCATCATATGATTAGTTGCACTACATTGTACATATAAAAACTATATCAAAATTTTATAGCTAGATTATTCTTACACAAACTCCTTCCAGAGGGTTTATTCGATGATCTACATTTGGTTTGTTTGGTGAAATTTTGAAAAAAATTTCATGTTTACAAGTGAAACAAATTCCACTGTTTAAAAAATTAGTATTGGTCCATATGAGGGATAGTTTCCCATTTGAAAGGTTTTTCAGGTAATTTTAATCGAAAAACAAAGTTGATATTATCCTTTAAAAAAATATAGGATCATGATATTTTTCTGATGTTAGGAACATTCAAGAACAATTTAACATCTTCTAAAATATTTAGAAATTTATTTAAGGAATCTTTACATCTTTATATATTTCTTCTCCTCCAATAATGGTGTAACAATTTATTTTCTATAATTTGTTAACAATGTTTCATAAACAATTTCATGACCTTATTTATCCCCTCTTTAAAAAAAACAAAACAATTATTTTTTAAAAAATTACTCAAATTTTATTTTTAAATATCACAAAGGATCTTTAATATCTCCCTTTTGATTTGTTAACAAAATTCATTAACATCTTTTAAAAATTCTCATTTTTCATCACTCAAATTTTTCATAAGTCATTTTTTTTTAAAATATACTTTTCTAAATAGTTACCAAAACATATCCTTTCTAATAGGTAAGGACCTACCACCAAACTATTGGTTAATCTAATGTTTTTATGGAATTCCATCCCTTGGTGAAAAGATTTTTTTTTCATGTTATGATAACCCCACCACTTAATTTTCCTACAATTTTTTTTCATTATCCATTTATATTTTTCTACCCCAATATATGATAATCACAGTTCAGATTTATTTTTTAATGAGTTGTACATACTCTCCCAATTTTTGGAAAAAGTTACTCACCCCCTTCTAGGTTAATGTTTCTCTCTACCATTCTGGTTAATTCTATATATTTTATCCACAGTTTCGAAATATATTCCAGCATAAAATCTTCTCCAGTAACTCCATTTTTAATGAATTGTAACTTAATATCAATGTTCTTTGATCTTGAATATTGAATAAATTTTTAAGAATGTTAAATGGAACTCTAATTATCAGAAAGTAGTTAAAATATTTTAGAAACTTAAACTCTCAAATCATCCAAATGAACTTTAATCCATAAAATTTTAGTACAAGCCTGGGCAGTGAAAACATATTCTTCTTTCATAGTACTCAAAGTCACTAAACTCTATTTCATACTATGATAGGAAAGAGAACATTCTTCCATGTAAAAAGTTATTCCTAATATTTATTTCATTTAATTACAATATATAAATCAATTAGAATTAAGGTATCTGATAAGGTTCATATAAAAACTACATTTATTAAACAACACATATGAAGATGTTACATTTACATATCTCATAATTCTCTTTGTAGAAAATATGTGAGGTTCCTTATGATAAATTAGAATTTTGGGGGAAAATGAAATAACATAAAAAATGTTTGAGCTTGAATTAGTAAGATAGAGAAAACTTCTAATAAACTTCTAAAAAATTTTCGGATACATATTTTTCCACCTTCATCTTGACTCAACTTTACCCCAATTGAAATAGGTGTTGAAACTTCTTTGTAATATTTCATGGTTAACATTTGTAACAACTCTGTTAAATAATTTTCATGATATAGGAAAATATATCTCTCTTATTATTTTAATTTTTAACCCAAGAAGAATTTTAATTCTCTGATAATTGACATTTCAAACTCCCTTTTCATTTCCTCATAAAATTCCTCTAATAATTTCAAAGTATCCCTTCTAAAAACTATATCATTAACAAAAAAATAAAAATCAGGGCACCTATGTTTATATCCTTTAAATATATGTTTCTATAAACATTAGATTTATAAAAATACTACTTCTTTGAGTAACTATCATGTTTTTAATATCAGGGACGTAGAGATAATCTCACAGTGTACATGGGTTTCATTACATTACATGCCTTTTTTTAATATTTATAAAGTGAAAAATTCACAAGGTTTCTCAATATAAACTTATTTTTTAATCTCCCCATTTAAGAAATATAAATTTACATCCATCTGATAGAATTTTCAACAATAATGTATAGCTACTTCCAAGAACATTTTGAGAGTTTTCAATATTATAATAAGGGTGATTTTTTTTTTAAAATTTAAAACATCCACTTGTGAATAGTATTTAAAAAAATCATCATTTGTTTGTTGAAACTTATCCATGTTCAGTGAGCTTGTTTCTATACACCCATATTGTTCCAATTACATTTTTCGCTGATGGATTTGGAATATATTATTAGGTTTCATTCATCTACATTTAATAAAACTCTTCATTCATAGTAGAAACTAATTATTTATACTCAAATACATATTAAACTGATTCTGGTTGTACATATGAGTTAAATGTAGTTTGATTTTCAGATACCATCTTTATTTTGTTCTGTAATGGATATTTTTTATTTACAATTGTATTTTTTAAGTCAACCAATTTTTATAGAGTAAAAAATTTCATTGTTTTTATTCCTTATTCAATTTCATCACTACATGATTCTTGTAAATCCTTAATTAATTCTTATGGATCCCCTTCATCTTAGATATTGTTATTCTCAATGGAAGTCTTCAAATTATCTTCCATAACATTTTTCAAAAACTTTTGTTAGGGATGTTGGATTTTCAAAAACATTCACATCATATGAATCTACCATATTTTGTAAATATTCATTATAATATTTATAACTTCTTTCACTAGATGAAAATCTCATGAAAATTTCTTACTCATATTTTTCATCAACTTTTAAAAGATCTAAATTTATTATCATTAGTAAAAATTTACTTCTAGTAAACAGAAAATATTACACAAATAAATTTTTGGTATATGCATTTTATAAGAGGTCATGTTGCATTTTGGTTGAAGTAAACATCAATTTTTCACTAGTACTATAGTAATAATAGCTTATATCTATAAAAACATATAAATATTATAATAAACTAGAATACTTCTTCCCATTTCCTCTAAAATTTTATTTTCCCTTTTTCCCACTTCATTTTTTAAGGTGTGTATAGAGAACTGTATTTATGTTTGATTCCATATTTCTTTAAATAGGATTTGAAATCATTGCCTTTGTAATAGTATCCATTATCTTTTGGTTTCTTCATTATATAAACACCCATTTCTCCCCCAAACTTCTATTCTGAAAAATATGATCATTTCTGAACCCTCTCGTTTATGTTTCATAAGAATAATGTTGGTCAACTAAGTGAAAACATTAATAAAAGTGATAAATTATAAATCCACATTCATTGGTTGATGTCTCATCAGACCAAATATATTGAAGTGAATAAGCTCAAGAGGTATGGTGGACCAAATTTCAAATTTATTATGGCTTTTAATCGTCATCTTTCTTTTCTGACATATTTTAAAAAATCATCTTTTATTAATTTCAACTTTGGAATGTTTCTTACCACATCAAATTTGGAATTTTTATTCATAATTTTATTGACAATATTCTCACGTATTTGAGGACACAACTTATTTTCATATTTATCACCCAAATAACACGAGTTACAGAGTTCTCCAATCCGAAAGAGATATTCGATCATTATTTCTCCCTCGATAACAACATTACCATCATCCACACATCTAATTATACATGAATTATTCACCAATAGAACTTCTTTTGCATCACTAAAATGTTTTCTATTACTAATTAAAATTTTCTTGTTCCTATTATCTTATAAAAATCCCTTAGATTTACTTTTTTATCTTTGATCACAATAGTTACTATTCCTGTAATTGTTTATGAACTATTTGTTCACAAAGTAACAGATCCTCCATTATGATTTTAAACATCTTTAAATATTTTTATTTCACACATTTGGTGTGATGGATAACCTTTATAATGAATCCATGGTCTATTACTCTTTCATACTTTTAGAGTTATCTCAATAGTAAGCACTCTTTTCTTGAAACTCTTATTTGAAACATCTTTTTCTTTTCCAGTATAATTTCATTTTCACAAATTTGATATTATAAATTCTTAAAAAAAGTTACATAGTTGGTCACATATTTCACAAATTTCCACTAGGTATTCAAACTGATTTTTTGGAAACATTTAACATATTGAGATTATGCTTTTCTAGCTTCCTGTAGCTTAGCAAATTTTCTCATTTTGATTCCTTTTTACCAACTTTTGTTCAGGTATATTTATAGAAATATAATTAAAATAGTTATATGATTTGATCCTATATATTCCATAAAACCCCTAAATCATTGTTATATGTTGATGTGTGATCTTCTCCTATAGGAATTAAACTAAGGTTCATACTATTTGTTTATTTTTTTTATTTGATTGCGAGGAATATTTCTTATAGGAGAAATTTTCAACATTTGTGGATGTGATGGATTTTTCAACACCTTTATCAATCCATGTTTTTCCAATATTTTTCTTATCAAATGAATTATTAGTAATAATAGATGAACTTTTACATTTAGTGGTTATATATTTCACCTCATTCTTGGAATGAGATTTTTTATATCTTGATATATTTCAGCCTTTACCTTTGATTCTATGATGAAATTTTCCTTCATTATTCTTAAGGTTGATTAAAATTCTATAAATTTTGATTGAGTTTTAAAATATAAATCTTCATTAATATAAAGATTCTTACTAAGGCCTTCTATCATATTTCCTTGTTCATCAACTCTTCGTTTTAGGTAGACAACCTTCTGAATATACACATATTCCAATTTAATGATATGGTTACCTCCTTCAATATCCTTTCAAACTTCTTTATTTATAATTCTAATTTATTTTTTTCATTTTATTTTTTTTCTAAACATGCTATAATTACATATCTATGTGTATATTCTCTATAATATTATTTTCTTTATTCCTCTTCTCCAATTATTGAGGAAACTAATTTATTATCAACATTAGAAAATAAATTTCCAACATTTTTCGATGCTTCACTATCTGATGAACTATTATCACTAGAGTTATTCTAAACATTCTTACTCAAGATAAATCTTCTGTTTTAAGTGAAAATTTTATTACCCAAAAATATTTTTTATCTTCCTTAGAATAATTTTTAGAAATTTTGCGCTGATACTTTTCTTCATAAGGATCTTCATATTCTCAAACATTATTCTTAGGTAAATTCATAAAAAAATTCCCAATTCTTATACACTAAAAAAAATTAGTTTAAATTTTACAACTTACATTCCTCTACACATTTGAAGTTTTTTTACTTAATAGAAATGATATTATCATTAATTTCACTATCTACCTTATCTTACATATGATGAAGGTCGACATCCATTCCCATACCTCTAGTGTAACATCCCAAGTAAATGAAAAATAAGACATATTTTATATTTATTAATATTTTTGAATTAAATAATAATTTTACTTTAAAATATTTTCTATGTTCGATAGCATATCCCATACGCAACAACGAGTTTCTTTGGAATCTTACGTTGCACACTAATAATAAAATATTATTTTTTTAAATGGTAGTTAACTCACAGCCATTGTAGTGGAGGGAATGAACGAAAATTACTAAAATATGATCATACATGTTTATTATATGTATTTACTTTTATCCAATAAATTTTAGAGGCTTAAAATGTGAATGAATCTAATTTTAAGCAAAATTTACATTAAAAGGCCGATTTACCGCCTTTTAATGGAGAACCCTTTTTAAATCTAGTTCTTGTCACCTAAATACTATCTAATTTACCCAATAAAATCCTTATTTATATTGGGGACATCAAATTTTACATTGGGTAATTTTTTGGTATTTTTCTGATAAAGTTCATTTTTTAATGAATAGTGAAAAATATTGCATTTTAATTCAAAAGTGCCTTTTAATATAATTTATTTATATAGATAGATTATCTTTTTAGTTGGTTTTAAAGTGAAATTATAATATATTTTTACCATTTAATCCAATATTTTTCATTGTAATTAATTTCAATTTGAAATTAGACATAAACAAGAATCAATCTTTTGATAGTTATTGTTTCTTAAAAACAAGCTATTTGTTTTAGCAACGAGAATTAATTTTTAAATTAATTAATTCCACTTCTATGTTTTGAATTTTGAAAAATGGAAATATTTTTTGAATTTGGAATATCAAATAATTTTAGGGTGAATTGTTTGGTATTTTTCTGAAAAACTTCAATTTTTGATGAATAGTGACACCACTTAGTGGTAGTTAAAAAAACTGACATTTTCATTTAAATAAAATTTTACCACTTCTGTGAATTGAATTTAAAAAATCTGACATACATGGTTCTTATCAAGAAGTTAAAATGTGGTTCATTAAGATGAAAATAATTTTTGGTGAATAGTAACTTTTGACTTTTATATACCGCGGTTAAAGGTAAATAATGTAATTCAAGGTTAAAAGAATATTATAATAATTCAAAATTATCTTAACACTTGTCCTAACCTTATTTGTTGAGTCACTAACAGACATGGTAATCTTTGGGTCTATTTTGGGACCACTTTGATCCACTTGTATGTGATAATGATAATTTAGATTAATTAATTTAAAGTAAAGGCCAAAATGACATAAACAAAAATCTTTTAGTAATTAATTTTTATATGGTGTTATATAAGTCATATTTTCAACTATAAATATTATTTGGAAAGATAAAAAGATTTCATACATCATGGTATTTTTGTATAATTTTTTGACAACAAATAAATTAAATTATTTATGACATAATAATGATGCAGTATTTACCTCATTAATAAATCATTTAAATAAATAATATTATAATGATTACAATATTATCCAAAACATGTCCAATTCTGATTGGATGATTTTATTTCGACCATGAATCATATTTTCTTCAACTATAATGATTTTTGGACCATTAGAAACCGAATATCATTATACAATCAAATAATAGTTTCACACTTTCCTAAAGATCCCCTCCTCTCCCTTATAAAAGGAGACCACTTCTAACCAATTCCTCACACCTCTCAAGCCATTTGGCTCGTCCAAACTCTACCCAATTAATCTATAAACATCCCTATCCTCCTCTTATAAGCCTTAACGTTGGCAGAAGGCATTCAAGAAGTCCTTTGGTTCAAACCAAAGGGAGTTACCCAAATTAAAGGTAAGAGTTTCTCTTAAATTGTTTTCTTTTATTTTACTTCTCCAACCCCTAAAATATTTTTATTTCATTTCTTTTGTAACAACACCAGTATCATAAATATACTTGTATGTTGTTATGAGAATTATTCGAAATACACTTACACACACCTCCATCTTATGGATGAAGAACATAATGTTTCTATGGATGACAAACTAAGGCCTCACGAAACGATGATTGTTCAATTACGTCTTACCGACTCTCATGGTAGCCATTATGATGGAACTGTATTTATATATGATATATAATATTTTTATTATTTCTTTATGCTTCTGTACTTCCCTTTTTATAGCATGCCTTTATGGTTTCCATTGTGGGTAAATATGATAATCTCATTTGAGGAAGTGCGGACTACCGCCCCCTCAAAGTGATTTGATTCGTTAATGCCTTATGTGGGATGTATAAAGGACAGAGTTAATGATATTATATATTCTATTATACTGGAATTATGATTTACCTATGCATCATTATGTTTTAATTCCATTAAAATAATAAATAGAAATAAAAGTAGCGTCCATGCGTACGTACGGCTTACCGTCTCCATGAACGGTGCATTTCATTTCTTACCTCCAAATGTTAAGTACTATTATAAATACATGTATATACTGGATATATATGATATATATGATATCTACATCATGATTATAATTCTGGAGATAATGGATATTTGACTACATTTACAACATGTAATTATAAGATGTCCATTTTTGATTCAAGTACCAAATATCGACAAAATAAACGTTATTAACATAATGATTACATAATGATTATAACATGGTAATAAGTGATATAAAAGGAATAATAAACTTTAAAAAGATTCATAATCAAGTATAAATTAAATTTAGTTTATTATTCAGGAGATTAAAGAATGATCGAGTCATGTCAGATACGAGGTAAGGGACTTCGTCTCAATCTCCTTTCATTGAGGAATATTTTGTTCTAATATAAGACGTTGTTTTATATGCTGTATAAAAACCATTGAATTTTACTTTTATTCAAAATTAATCTTTTTCTATGAAGTGTTTTACTAAACTAAAAAATAATGTTTCTTTAAACGTACGCGGTGACAACGACCTTTTCCGCCGCCGCGAGTATTATTTGATCTTTTGCTTCCTCAACAAGACGTAATGTTTTTTTAAAAGAAAATAAATACCTTATACTCTTTTACATATTTTTGTTATTGAAAATGGTTTTGAAAATGGATTTGTGATGTCAATATATTTAAGTGGTATATTGTGATCGAAATGTGGAAATTTTTTCTTTCCTTTATATTTTTTTCATGTCTTATGATTTTATAATGGTACTTGGACATTTGACAGGTGGTTACATGATAAACCAAATAATGGGTGGTGCCATGAATACGAGGAGGGGTGGTTACGTTATAACCTCCAATGAATTGGGTATGGAAGTCGGCCGTATGGCTATTCCATTTAGTGATATCTTTGGAAGTCGATAGTATGGTTATTCCATTTAAGTATGTTTATATCCCAAGTTACCTTTATATGTTATGTGTTATTTATATGGGTTTTATGGTTATATTTTGGTTACAAAAGGGTAAGTAATGATCTTTTATTTAGTGAAGAGTATATACTACTTAATAAAGGTGAAAAGTATTACTTATGTTAAAGTATTCATGGTTTACTTGTTGTTTTGAAAAACTAACTATTTTATTTCATTGTGTATCCCTTACTGAGATTTTTATGCTCATACCAAGTTTTGAAATGTTTTTCACATGACATAAAGTGGAATAGGGTCAAGGATGGGATCAAGGAAAAGTCATGCCTTCTAAAAATGGAACTAGACATGACTCTTTTTGTCAAGAGTTCATGTTTTGAAAAAAAAATGGAAACTGAGTAGAAGTGTCTACTTTGTAATATTTTTAAATGTAATAGTTGTGACCCAACTCTCTAAAACTACAAACCTGAAAATATCATCAACATGAATTATTCATTTAATTAAATATTATGTAAGGTTTAAGGCCAGGTCCTTATAGTTGGTATGAGAGGTCGGTTTAGACAACTTTAAGTGTTAGAGTATTGTTAAAGTAATATCCATAGAGTAATTTATGTTAATATGGATATCATATATCATTTAAATATTACCATGTTTCTTCACCTAAGATATTTCTATGTTAAGAATGGTTTTTTATAGAGGAATCATAGAAGCTTTTCTGGGAAGGTATATAGAGGGAAATGACCTTCCAAATCAGCAACCCGAGATGTTCAGAATCAGAACTGAATAGTTTGTTGCATTGATGAATTAGCTGACTCAGGTGATAAATAGTGGTAGTGTTTATTGATGATATTTTGGTTTCTTACAAAAGTAAGGAGAAACATGAAAGTCATTTAAGGGTTTTCTTGAAAACCTTAAATGAAAAGAAACTATTTGGGAAATTAAGCAGTTGTGAGTTTTGGATACAATAAATTTCTTTCCTTGGTCACATTGTTTCAAAAAATGGAATTACTATTGATCCTGCTAAAACAAAAGTTGTTGAAGAATGTCCAAGACCAACAAATATAACCGAGATTCATAGTTTTCTTGGTTTGGTAGGTTATTACAGGAGGTTTGATGAAAATGTTTCACGGTTATCTAGTCTAATTACTAAGTTAACTCGAAAAGCTGTTAAGTTCATCTGGACAAAAGAATGTGATGATTGTTTTCAGGAATTGAAAAGAAGATTGGTGAATGATCCAGTTTTGGAACTGCCTTTAGAAATGGTGAGTTTTTTATCTACAGTGATGATTCGTTGAAAGGACTTGGTTGTGTCTTAATGAAAAATGATCCGGTAATTTATTATGCTTCACATCAGTTGAAACCACACAAGTTAAATTACCCTACACATGATTTGGAATTACCTGCTGTTGTTTTTTGCTTTAAAAATTTGGAGGCATCATTTGTATGGAGTGAAGTGTGAAATATATACTGATCAAAAAAGTATAAAGTATATATTCACTCAGAAATAATTGAACATGAGACATCAGTTCTGGTTGGAATTAATCAAGGATTATGATTGCAAGATCCATTTCCACCCGAGAAAATCAAATAAAGTGGCTGATGCTTTGAGTCGAAAAAGTAATGTCCCATTATCCATGCTACATTTGGAACGAGATCCTTTGGTTTTGGATTTGATGAAATTTGGCCAAGAAGTTGTTGGTGTAGGAAATTCTTCTATTTTGTTTCAGGTGTCAGTGAGATCATCTCTATTATACAGAATAAAGAAAGCGCAGAAGGAAGACAGTGAGTTGCAGAAAAATGTAGAGTTGGTTCATAATGGTAATTTGCCTGAATTTAACATTGATAATGATTGTGTTTTGAGATTTGGTAAGAGATTATGTGTACCCTATGATTCACAGTTTAAGAATGAGTCGTTATGTGAAGCTCATAGTTCTCCGTTTTCAGTTCATCCTGGTAGTACTAAGATATACAAAGATCTTCGAGAGTATTACTGGTGGGATGGAATGAAAAGAGATATTACTGATTTTACTATGAAATGTTTGACTTGTCAGTAGGTTAAAGTAGGGAGACATTTACCAAAAGTAATGCTTCAGCCTTTACCGGTGCCAGAATGGAAATGGGAAAATATATCCTTGGACTTCGTTGTGGGATTACCAAAGACATCTCGAGGTAATAATTCAATCTGGGTTATAGTTGATCGATTGACTAAATCTCCTCATTTCCTTCCTATTCGAGATACTTTGTCTCTAGACCAACTTGCTCGGTTGTATGTTAAAGAGATATTCAGGTTGCATGGAGTTCCCCTCTCCATTGTATCTGATCATGCTCCCAGGTTCACTTCTAACTTTCGGAAAGGCCTTCAGAAGTCATTGGGTACTGAATTAAATTTTAGTACAAATTTTCATCCCCAATCGGATGGGAAATCAGAACGAACAATTCAAACATTGGAGGATATGTTACGTGCTTGCTCGATGGATTATCGGGGATTTTGGGACCAAATTCTTTCTTTGGTTGAATTTTAATATAATAATAATTTTCATTCCAGTATACAGATGGCTCGATTTGAGGTATTACATGGAAGGCATTGTCGAACTCCAGTTTTTTGGGATGAAGTAGGTGAAAGGAAGCTGATGGGACCAGAATTGGTAGAAGGGATGGCAGAGAAAGTTCAGTTGATTCAGAAGCACGTAAGAATAGCTCAGAGTAGAAAGAAAAGTTATGCAGATAACCGGAGGAAGGATATTTCTTTTGAGGTAGGTGATCATGTATTTCTCAAAGTTTCTACATGGAAAAGTGTGATGCATTTTGGTAAGAAGGGAAAGTTAAGTCCACGGTTCATTGGACCTTATGAAATTCTGGAGAAAGTTGGATCTGTTGCGTATAGAATGGATTTACCTCCAAGTTTATCCCATGTACACAATGTTTTTCGTGTTTTGATGTTGAGAAAGTATATGCCAGATCCATCTCATGTTTTGAGCCCAGAGGTAGTTCAGTTGGAAGAGAATATCTCTTATGAAGAATAACCAGTTTAGATTCTTGACCGTAGAGAGCAAGTGTTGCGGAATATGGTAATTCATGAGGTAAAGGTTTTGTGGAAAAAACCATATGGTTGAAGAGGCAACGTGGGAATCTGAAAATTCTATGAGGGATAAATACCCCCACTTATTTTGATAAGTGAATAAAAATTGTCACGACGCAATTTCCAAAAGGGGGGAAGGATGTAACATCCCAAGTAAATGAAGAATAAGACATATTTCATATTTATTAATAGTTGTGAATTGAAAATTAATTTTACTTTAAAAGTGTTGTTATGTTCTATAGCGTACCCGATACGTAACAATGGGTTTCTTTGGAATCTTACATTGCACACTAATAATATAATATTATTATTTTAAATGGTAGTTAACTCCTTGCCATTGTAGTGGTGGGAATTAATGAAACTAACTGCAATATGATCATTCATGTTTATTAGATGTATTTACTTTTATCCAATAAAATTTAGTGGCTTAAAATGTGAATGAATCTAATTTTTAGCATAATTTACATTAAAAAGGCCAATTTACTGCCTTTTAATGGAGAACCATTTTTAAATCTAGTTTTGGTCACATTAATACATTCTAATTGACAAAATAAAATCCTTCTTTATATTGGGGACATCAAATTTTACTTTGGGTAATTTTTTGGTATTTTTATGATAAAGTTCAATTTTTAATGAATAGTGAAAAATATTGCATTTTAATTCAAAAGTGCCATTTAATATAATTTATTTATATGGTTATATTATCTTTTTAGTTGGTTTTAAAGTGAAATTAAAATATATTTTTACCATTTAATCCAATTTTTATCATTGGAATTAATTTCACTTTGAAATTAGACATAAACAAGTATCAATCTTCTGATAGTTATTGTTTCTTAAAAACACGCTATTTCTTTTAACAACGTGAATTAATATTTAAATTAATTAATTCCACTTCTATGTTTTTAATTTGAAAAAATATACATCAATTTTGAATTCAGAATAAAAAATAATGCTTAGGCTGATGTTTTGGTATTTTTCTGAAAAACATCAATTTTTGATGAATAGTGACACCACTTTGTGGTTGTTAAAAAAATGACCTTTTCATTTAAATGAAATTTTACCACTTCTATGAATTGAATTTAAAAAATCCGACATACATGGTTGTTATCAAGAAGTAAAATGTGGTTCATTAAGATGAAAATAATTTTTGGTGAATAGAAACTTTTGACTTTTATTTACTGCGGTTAAAGGTAAATAATGTAATTCAAGGTTAAAAGAATATTATATTAATTTAAAATTTCCTTAACACTTGTCCTAACCTTATTGGTTGAGTCATTAATGACCATGGGAATCTTTGGGTCTATTTTGGGACCCCTTTGATTAACTTGGATTTGATAATGACAATTTAGATTAATTAATTTAAAGTAAAGGCCAAAAAGACATAAAAACAAATCTTTTAGTAATTAATTTTTATATGGTGTTATATAAGTCCAATTTTCATCTATAAATATTATTTGGAAAGATAAAAAGATTTCCTATATCATGGTATTTTTTTATAATTTTTAGACAAAATATAAAATAAATTATTTATGACATAATGATGATGTAGTATTTACCTCATTAATAAATCATTTAAATAAATAAGATTATTTTGATTAAATTATCATCCAAAAAATTTCCAATTCCGATTGGATGATTTTATTTTGACCATGAATCATTTTATCTTCGACTATAATGATTTTTGAACCATTATAAACTGAATATCATCATATAATAAAATAATAGTTTTACACTATCCTAAAGAGCCCCTCCTCCCCCTTATAAAAGGGGACCACTTCTAACAAATTCCTCAAACCTATCCAGCCATTTTCCTCGCCCAACCTCTGCCCAATTAAGCTCTAAACATCCCTATACTCCTCTTAGAATCCTTAACATAGGCAGAAGGAACTTCAAGAAGTCATTTGGTTCAATCCAAACGGAATTAACCAAATTAAAGGTAACAGTTTCTCTTAAATTGTTTTCTTTTATTTTACTTTTCCAACCCCTAAAATATTTTTATTTCCTTTATTTTGTGAAAAAACCAGTAACCTCAATATACCAGGATTTTTTTGTGAGAATGATTCTAACTACACTTACACACCCCTCCATCTAATGGATGAAGAACATAATGTTTCTGTGGATGACAAACTAAGGCCTCACGAAACGATGATTGTTCAATTATCTCTTACCGCCTCTCATGGTAGCCATTATGATGGAAATGTATTTATATATGATGTATAATATGTTTATTATTTCTTTATTCTTCTGTAATTCCCTTTTTATAGCATGCCTTTATGGTTTCCATAGTGGGTAAATACGATAATCTCATTTGAGGATGTGCGGACTGCCACCCCCTCAAAGTGATTTGATTCGTTAATGCCTTATGTGGGATGTATACATAATAGAGTTAATGATATTATATATGATCTTATAATGGAATTATAATAAACCTATGTATCATTTTGTTTTAATTCCATTAAAATAATAAATAGAAATGAAAGTACCGTTCATGCGTACGTATGGCTTACCGTCTCTATGAGCGGTGCATTTCATTTATTACCTCCAAATGTTATGTACTAGTAAAAATACATGTATATACTGGATATATATGATATATATGATATCTAAATCATGATAATAATTCTGTATATAATGGATATTTGACTACATTTACAACATGTAATTATAAGAAGTCCATTTTTGACTCAAGTACCAAATATCAACAAAATCAACGTTATTAACTTAAATGATTACATAATGATTATAACATGGTAATAAGTGATATAAAAGGAATAATAAACATGAAAAAGGTTCTTAAGCAAGTATAAATTAACTTTAGTTTATTATTTAGGAGATTAAAGAATGATCGAGTCAAGTCAGACACGAGGTAAGGGACTTCATCTCAATCTCCTCTCATTAAGGCATATTTTGTTCTAATACATGACTTTCTTTTATACACTATATAAAAACCTTTGACTTTTAATTTTATTAAAATGGAATCTTTTTCTACGAAGTGTTTTACTAAACGACAAAAAATAATGTTTCTTTTAACGTACGTGGTGACAACAACCTTTTCTTCCACCATGAGTATTATTTGATCTTTGGCTTCCTCAACAAGCCATAATATTTTTTTAAAGAAAATAATTACCTTATACTCTTTTATGTATTTTTGGTATTGAAAATGGTTTTGAAAATGGATTTGTTATGTAAATATATTTAAGTGATATATTGTGATTGAAATTTGGAAATTTTTTCTTTCCATTATATTTGTTTCATGTCTTATGATTTTATAATCGTACTTAGACATTTGACAGGTGGTTACGTGATAAACCAAATGAAGGGTGGTGCCTTGAATACCAGGATGGGTGGTTACGTTATAACCTCCAATGAATTGGGTATGGAAGTCCTCCGTATGGCTATTCCATTTAGTGAGATGTGTGGAAGTCAACAGTATGGTTATTCCATTTAAGTTTGTGTATGTCCCATGTTATGTTTATATGTTATGTGTTATTTATATGGGTTTTATGGTAATATTTTGGTTACAAAAGGGTAAGTAATGATCTTTTATTTAGTGAATAGTATTTAATACTTCATAAGGGTGAAAATAATTACTTATTTTAAAGTATTCATGGTTTACTTTTTCTTTTGAAAAACTAACTCTTTTATTTGTTTGTGTATCCCTTACTGAGATTTTTATGCTCATCCCAAGTTTTGAAATGTTTTTTACAGGACATAAAGTTGAATAGGGTCAAGGATGGGATCAAGGAAAAGTCATGTTGTCTAAAACATGGAACTAGACATGACTTTTTTTCAAGAGTTCATGTTTTCTAAAAAAAATGGAAACTGAGTAGAAGTGTCTACTTTTTAATATTTTGAAATGTCATAGTTATGGGATAACTCTCTAAAACTCTAAACCTAAAAAGTTACTCAACGTAAATTATTCATTTAATTCAATATTATGTAATGTTTAAGGCTGAGTCCTTATATCTAGAACTTCCTCTAACTCTTTAAAAAAATTATAAAAAATTCTCCTGAAATGTTTTTTTGGAATGCCTATCTATTTGTCTATGATTGGTAATGTCTGTCCAGTGTACCCTTATTCATCTAGAATCCTCCATCTGATGCACCTCATAGATATTACACGTGATATATAACCTAATATCTTTCATATTATCAAAACTGATACATCTAAAAATTCTTATAGAAAAATTTGTATAATTTATCATTTTGGTTTATCAAAACTATAACATATTTTTGATACTTTGATCAATACCTTTATCTGGTTACTTGCATTGAAAAAACCCTACAGTTTCTTAGCTTTATGAGAATTTTAATTATATTTTTTATGATTATAGTTTTCAACTCTATTTATATGTGTTACTAGAATATAAAATATGGGGTACACTTTTCATTTTCCTACTAAAATTAAATTCACTAGATTCTTTTCAACTCTTTTAGAAAACTCATGAAGGTTTTTGAATTCCCTAGTTTTTCAAACATTATCTCAGTTTACATAAATTTTTATGTTAATGAAATCATCAAACATCATCATATTTCGATATTTAAAAACCATTGGAAAACATCACAACATCATCTAACTGATGGTATTTACAAAGATATGTAATGAATCACAAAATAATTATTTTGAAAAATGTTTTTCTAAAGAACTTTTAAGTATATCCTGATTGATCACATAAAAATATTTCTATAATTTGTCTTATCCATTACTCTTCTGAAATAATTTCATATAGTAACATCATGAATGATTTACCTATGTTATTTGTGGTGGATAATAATTTAAGAAAATAATTAATAAGCAAAGAAAATTAAAAATTTGACCTTTATTGAATTGTATACGAGATTATGAATATGTCTCTTTGGGTTTCTCTTAACTTACTGAAGATGGTTGACTGTATTATTTCAACTTCAAAACTCTTTTTACACATCCAATATTAGTTGAATCAAATCTCTAGCATCAAATTATTTGAATTACCCTATATATTTTCATATATATTCAAATAAAAATTCTTATTCCAATTTGTATTTATTTTTCATTTTGAATTCCACACAAACTTATTAATAGAATGTTTGAATGGTGATCATCATTTGGTACATCTAGTGTTCTATGATAAGTGATTTTTATGATCTACATGTTTTTTATCCAATGAAAATGTATGAAATACTTACAAAAATATCAAATGATGAATTAAATTTTGAAAAATAATGCACATTATTCATTCGATGATCAGTTTCACCAGTTTCCACTTGAATAAACATTAATAAAATTTTACATGCAACTTATTCATAAAAAAACCCCACCTAGAGGGTTTTTCTATGATTAATATTTTTTCATTATAGTGGATTTTTGAACAAGTTTCATGCATTCAAACTCATCAACTTCCTTTTTTGGATACACAAAATTGGACCATCCGATGGATAGTTGTACCTACGATTGGTTTGTCTTGTAATGTTTATCTAGATACAATTTCAATTTCCCCCTATGTACAAATTCTTAGATCATGATATTTTCATGATTTTAGGAACTTGAATAAATAATTTATCACCATATATCTTAGTGATAATGTTATTTATGGAAACATTCCAACATATTGAATTTATTCTTCTCCAATGACATATTTCTAGGCTTTATTAATAATGTTTTATAACAAACACTCAACCCCTTATTTCTTACATGATTTACAAAAATATTCTTAAAAAAGTGAGTTTTCAACAAATAAATAAAAATTGAGGAAAAAATCCCTAATGATCTTCATCATGAATAATATATATATATATTAAATATATAATTATAAATAATCAAGAGTGGTGATGTTAGAAAAATTTATGCATCGCTTTTGGTGGTGGTAGTCAACATGTATGTTCAAAAAATGTTTTCATTACACATATTATGGAATTAGGTGATGAATACTGTTATTAAATTATTTAAATAATTTCTTTGTATATGGAATATATTGATGTTATTATATTGAAATGGTTATGACACAATTAAATGAGGAATACAAATATGTAAAATGAAAATTATTAATTAAGGGATTTACCATATCATTGAAGAACCACATTTGGATCTCTCTTTAAGGAACCTGGTGATGTCCTTCTAAGAATACCAAAACATTTATAATGTATCAATTAAATTAAATTATAGCTTTTGGAAGAGTTTTTTAGAGGATAGCTGATCAGGATGCGTGAGTATGAGAGGAGGGTTGGTGTGCTTCTATAAGTGAGGTGTGTGGCACCCATGAAATTACATAAATTATTAAATTAATATAAATAAATTTTATTGTTCATATAAAAAATAGATATATTTAAAAAATAGTATGGGGATTATTATAAATCCTTTCATATAATAAAATTTATACAAGTTTAGGGGTTTTTTATTTCATACATTTTAGTTTTATCCTCAGGTTAACCCTTTTAACAATTACCAAAATAATAAAGTGTTTTACAATCTAGGGATTCAGAAAGTTACTATAAAAGGAAA
This sequence comes from Viscum album, assembly GCA_963277665.1. Classification (NCBI taxonomy): domain Eukaryota; kingdom Viridiplantae; phylum Streptophyta; class Magnoliopsida; order Santalales; family Viscaceae; genus Viscum; species Viscum album. The sequence continues at coordinate 1,754,594,151 of OY728120.1, read as the reverse complement.
TTCGAAACATAAATTGGAAATGGTATATTTTATATTCTATACACCATTAAATTTGATTGAAATAATATTTTTATGAATTTTAAATCATTTAAGAAAATTTATTTTACAAAGAAATACAATTATAGTCATTTGTGAGACTATTCAAATAATTTACATTCCAAAATACAAATAAAAACATGTAGTTAAATTATAAAATTTTGATACATCTAGAATAAATTATATTTATCTAAAAAATTCATGTAAAACCATAACTCCACCAAAATTTATTACTTTGTTTGTATTTAAAAATCAATTAATTTTTTTTCTCTGCGTTTAGAACATGCACCGTGTTAGCTTTGCATTAAAATTTAAGGTAATTATTACATTACAAAAAATTTAAAATATATTTCCATGGTAAGTTAATATTTAAAATAAATATTTATAATCGATCATTAACTTCTTTTTTCCCCATAAAAAATATTAGATTATCTAAAACACAGAGAGTGAGATTTTGGAATAATTGTTTACTTAAAATAATATTATGGTTATTATCAAAGAAAAATGGAACCATGTTGACATATATTTCAATATTTCTTGAGGATGTTAAAAATAAATGCATAAAATAGAAATAAGTCTGGAGTTATATTTATTTTTAAAACACGATCACATTATTTTTAACCTTAATTTACCAATTTACCCTTACCAGGGAGAGAAATATTTAACATGGTTAGTAATCATGAAAACCAAAACTAAATTTGACCAATTTAAAAAAATTATAAAATATTATTCTGAATATGTAACCCATTTTATAAAATTTAATACTTATAAACAAATTACTTTTAAATTAAACTCACAATACATGATGAAAAATGAGTTTCTAAAAAAGTATTTTTAAGTATAAAAATGATTTTATATAAAAATGAATCATAATTTCAATTAATATGACATTAATTTCATCATGTTTTATAAAAATGGACTTATTATATTTAAAAAGAAATTTTAAAAAATAGTACTGTGTAAAAACTTGATTGGAAAAAATAATTTTCTATTTAATTAGGATTTTCAGTATTTACTAAAAAATTAATGTAAAAAACCCAAAAACTATACCTTAATAAAAAATTTAATATAAATTTAAAAAATTATATATTTTTTATTAATTTGTTTTTCTAAAAGTGTCTGAAACTAATTATAATATTAACTAAAAAGAAAAAAAATGGTTTTGAGGAAAATATATTCTTGAAGAATAAAACGACTTTACAAAAAGCTGATTGATTATTTAATAAGAATTTTTCAATAAATATGTATTAAGTAGAATATATATATATATATTTCATAATTTAGTAACTCTTATTCATACCCTACAATCAATAGACTTTGTTATAATACCCATATTTAAATATAATATTCATTGGTCGTTAAAGCTTAGTGTTTCTTGTCGTGTATGATATTGAACATTGTGTTTTTTTAAATCACCAGGTATTACATTCTACCACACAATAATAAATTTTTTGAATCACATTTACCTTATTTTTTTAGTTAAAGGTTTAATATTTAGAAATTACATTGATGATAACCCAAATCGTAATAAGGGTTAATAAAATATCCTTATGAAAAATTCAGAATAGAAAATATGATGTTCATTGTAAATAACTCATAAATAAGCTCCAAAATAGGAGAAAATTAATGGGAAGTGAAAATTTGGACATGGGGGAAAAATTAATGTCCAAATAGTTATGGGTAGTGATAGTAAAAATTGATCATAAGAAATTGAATGATTGAGAGAAAGTAAATGAACACAAAACCATAAATCAATTAAAAAATATTTAGAAAATAAATTCATTAGAAATGAATGTAAAATGATAATTTTTTTATTTCATGATACTTTTACTAGAGTTGAGTATTTCATTTACTATATATATTGATAAAATAAATGAATATTATTACTTGATTTTCTACGAATCCATAAGATTAATTTTATCCTTTAGTTGTGTGTTTAAATTGATTTCTATCTTTATATCATATTTTAATTCCAATTTTGAGAATCCATTATGAATATATATTTTTCCTAAAGCATAAAATTTTAATAGATCATAGAATCTAGAGAAGGGTAAAAATATAATCTTATTGTTTTTACAAAATCCAATATGGTTAGCATAGTGAATGATAATACCCAAAATGAACAAACCTTCATATGAATAAATAATAAATTTATCTATAAAATTTCTATAATGACACTTGATGTTCAACTTATATCATTCTATAAATATATAACCCTATATCCCAAATAACCTCAACATACTCAACATTAATGAATGATTTCACATCAAAGGTTACCTTATAGAATTAACCTTACATCCCCTAAAATTCAATAATATTATTCCTAAATAATCCTTTAAGTTAAACCTAAGGGTTATATATAACTCATCACAATAACATTTATTCAAAAATACCATTAATCACCTAAGAATCTAATTGATTAAAACCTCAAAATGTATGTATATGAGTTTTAGCTTATAGTCAACCTTAAAATTATAAATTCCTGATAATATCCATAACTCTTAAGTTAACCGCACTTGAAAACATCATAATATATAGGGATATCTAAACCCCCCTTGATACCAACTATAACAACCACAAACCCGTACTCTTAGACCCAATTCTAAAGAAATAATATTTGCATTTATATATTTGATATTGATAAACCTAACTCAATTATAGTTATCCTAAATGTATAACATAAATTATAAATATTGTATCACTTATATACCCAATTATATTTTTAGTTTTGAGTTTTATATGATCCATAAAAACTCGTAAATAATGATACCCATGTCTTTATGTGAGAATTTTCCACACAATACCCTAGTTTTCTTATTACATATTATGAATTCATCATCACCTACTTGAAACCATTTAAGATATATCTTACATAAAATCATTCTTTATAACCTAATGAAAATAAATGTAATAAGGGTGAGCTCGAATGATCAGTATGGGTAAACATATGTATTAATAATTGAATCTCTTTAGAGAAAACAAGATGAGAATAAGAGTATAAAAAATCTATTCATAGTGCATGATCATTTAATAATATAATTCATACCCATAAAAACCTAAATAATCAACCATGTGAATTGGAATAAATATTTAACAAACAAATGATTCATAAGAATCAATAATCTTGAGTTATGTGATGTCAATAATGATTAAATAAAAAATTTAAAACTTATTTAAAACATAGAGAAAAGTGTTTTTATGTTGGAATATTATCTTTATCCCTGATGTTCACTCATTCCAAAAATTAATGGATTGTAGTTAATTATATATGAGAAACATCCTCAGTTAACTCCATCATTATTTCCTTTAAAGACAAGTAACATTAGCTAATGCAATGGAGAACAATATTGTGCTGACCAATTATATAAGTTATATAAGAATCACCTATAATCATGAGATATATTAGTCACACCAACCATCATACATATTTTCTATGTACCATAAATTAATATAACTCATAGAATATTTCATTTTCATCATCAAAATCATAAAACCAACTTTCATTACTTTATTGTATGATTTACCCATAGAAAAGAAACATGATTCATGATAATCTCTTTAAAAAAATCATAATAGTACATTTATAGAATTAATACGGATTGTATTATAAATCATATTCACAATGCATAAGGATAATAATTAAATGATGTTGACATAGATAAAAATACCATTATAAGATAATTTAAAACAATTATTTGACTGATTGAAAATTATATTTTTATTTTATTTTCAGAGTCCGGTTTTTGGGTGAGCGGGAACCATACAATTCCAGAAAACTGATTCAAAACACCACAAAACACAACAGCTTTCAAAAAAGTCATAATCTTACCAGTACAACCAGATTCAAAATTCAAACGTAGGGAAAATCCATATCCTCGGGCCGCAAACTGCTACAAGCCGCAGACCTTGATGCACCCACAAACCCATACCCATCATCAGTGATGCCCGACAGAGCCACTCTTCGACGCTGGAACCGCCGCATCAAACCCACATACTCATCATCGCAGGATCCAAAAACCATCATCAAACAAAAACTGAATCAAGGAAAAAATCAAAACTTCACTGTCAACATAACCCATTTCACAACTTCTCAAATAAACCAATAGAAACCCCATCCATCATGGTGTGAAACTCCTCTGGATCGCAAACCAACAAAGAAATATCCAAACCAATGCAAATAATCAACAGAAATCAAGAATTGAACCCATCACCAGAAAATTGCCTCCTGCGTGATGAAGGAAAACTCATCGGAAACTGAATCGAACCAGAAACCCACCACATGCCGCCGCCATCACGCCTGCTCAAAGAGGTCACACAATCCACCCCAAGCCCTTGTAGTAGCCTTCAACCATTGGACTTCACCGCGTAGTCAAGGCGGCTGAGCACATGAACCCTCGCTTGATCAAAATCACAATGCCGCAGGTTGAACAAACCCAATCCCCCCACCGCAGGCCTCCCGCAAGCACCTGGACCCCACTGAGTAAGGGAAGCAATGCAGTGCCATCTAGGGCTGGAAGCACCGCCACCGAGCCAATGAAGACCTCTGAGGACGATGATTGAGGAGACCTGAACCAAAATCCACTACTAAGGTCTTGCCAATGACCTAGGAAAGAAACAAACAATCGAAACCAGATGGAGCTCGGAAGATCGACAGGGAAGGGACAAAATCGAACCTCAACCACGGCGTGATATAAGAGAAAGCGGAACAGATCTGAATCCTCGAAGCCACCACAGACCACACGCCAAACTCGTAGGGAAGAAGAACAAAGGTGGGGGAGGACCACAGCCACATGAGATCGAGGAGAGGATGGTGGCGGGGGAAGAAACCCTAGCTAAAAATAGAAAAAATACCCTTTTCTTTTGATTGAATTTAAAAAATAAACATTCAAAAAGTGTTTTAAAAATTACTTCCTTGAAGATATCGATATAAAATTTTAATTAATTCTACAAACCATGGAATAATTATGACTTTAAGAAAAATCCACTAATTCCATAAATGTTTAATATATTTTTTTTTTAATCCTTTGGTAATTAGTGTCTCATTCAGAAAATCACAAGAAGGCTCCTTTTTAAAAATATTATATAAATGAATAAATGGGTAAAAATTACATTCATAAATCATTGAAAAATATTAAAAACATATTAGAAAACATTTTAAAGAAAATAAAAACATGGAGGAAAAATTACATCAGCCCAAGTGGAAATAAGGTAGGTTTTTTCTAAAACCATTTTCTCCTTTATTTTAACCACGAAAGAGAGTAAAATGATAGAAAAACATTTAAACCTAAAAAATAAATATATTATAATAATATATATTCTTTTCATGAATATAATATCATTGAATTTATTCATAATTAAATATTAATATAAACAATCATGAAATGAAATGAAATTGTAACATAAATCCTTTACTGATTTGGTAACATTCTAATAAAAAACCATTGAAACTAGGAATATAATATTGATATTTAAATAAAATTAATTGCATGAATTAACTGTAAAAATTAATTCATGGGTTATTATATAAAATATATAAATATACCATTGTGCATGACTTTAAACATGTATCAATAAAATGAGATTGAGGTAGAGAAAACTATTGCAAAGGCCCTAACATTTGAAGTGAAAATTAATCCATGAAATTATTATGTGAACATATGTAAATACACATAAAAAAAGTGGAAATATATTATAAAATAATTTATATAAAAATTCACACATAATAAAGGAATAAAAATTTCAATTAATAAGGTTTGTAACCTAATGGATGTAAATTGAGTTGGGAAACCCCTTTTCCTATATCCAGATTTATTATCTTTGTCATGTAACTAATGTATAATAAACTTTTGATAATTATTTAATTTTTTAATAATATTATCTGGGTTTATTAATTTATCATTAAAAAATTTATTTAATTTATTTAAATAACATATTTAATTACTTAATCTGTTACGTCCATGTTAGGTGTTTTGAGGATATTCGGTTCATAGTTGAAAATTACATAGATAGGCTGAACAGGGTCAAATGGGTCATTATTCCATAACTTAAATAATAATATAAATGATATAATTATCATTTTTATTAATTAAATACAATTTATAACTATCCAGGAATGGATTAGTTGAAAAAATAATCACATCACTTCGTGGAGGTGTTAATCCACATGTACGCCCAAATTGCATTGTCATTTTCCAACAGGTGGAATAGTAAGAAATTAGATGATATTTCATATTTTAATAATTATAATTACCTCATTAATATCATATATATAAATTAAATCCATTATTATAAATATCAATGAGTGGGGATTATTGAAAATTAAACTGATCACTTCATGGAGGCGATAGTCTACGCGTACACATGAAATATGTATTCATTCACCATTTGATGGAAAAGGGTGTTAAATATGGTTCTTAAATCAACATAATAACATATAAGAATTTTTTATAAAATTATTTTATTATATTTAAATGTTTTTGATAGTATTTATGGAGGTATTATAAGAAGTAAAATGAGAGTTCTTATTTAAGAAGATTACCTCCTCTTTGAAGAACCTCTTTTGTATATCTCCTTAAGGACCCTAGAGATGATATTTCAAGAATAAAAGCACCCCTGTAATAGATTTATTGCTGTAAATAAATAAATTTTCAATGTTTTTTAGCTATGTGGCTCAATACATGTGAGTAATAGAGGAGGTTTGTTGTCCTTTCATAAGTGAGGGGAGAGGAAACCTTAAAATATTATAATGTATTAAATTAATATAAATTAATGTTCATCTCAATGTGGAACAAAATTTAATAATTTGGAATATATGGTGTGAATAATTTTTAATAATATTTTACAATAAAATTTAGATAGTTTTACATAATTTTTTAACCCTTATCTATTATTTTTAACCTCCTGTTAACCCTTTTAACGATTACCATAGTGACAATGTTTTTTACTCTTTAGAGATCTATAAGGTTACTATATAAAGATAAGTGACACATAAATGGAAAATGGAGGATATTCTGGACCAGATACCATTAACTAGGTAAAATATTTTTTGGTGAATTTTAAATCATTCTATAAGATATTATTTACCATAAAATACCATTAAAGTCATTTTTAGGACTACTAACATAATTAAAATTAAACAAATATAAATAAAACAATATAGTTTGAATATAAACATTTCACACAACAATAATATATTATATTTACCTAATTTTTAACATAAAGATGCACAAAAAATATATTAGTTTTAATATTTTTGAAACCATTGACATGAAATTTATACTTCTTGAACAAGAACAGTTTCGGCAATGCACAAGCATTTAAGGTAATTATTCTACCACTCAAAATTAAAAATAAAACAAATTTTTCAAAAAATTATTTAAGAAGTAAAATAACCATTTATAACCTAAAAATACCTTCCTTTATCCCAATTATGAAATATTAGAGTTATTAAAATGAAGGAAGTTACAATTTTAGATTTATTCTTTACTTAAAATAATATTAAGGTCATTATCAATGAAAAATGTTTGAAATCCTCCATATATTTAAATATTTTACAATTATGGTTGATATAAAATCATATAATAGAAATAAGGTATGTGTTATATGAGTATATATATTTTCAAATCCTTACCACATTATTTTTAACCTTATTTATTGGATTTACCATTACTCAAGGGACAATTATTTACTATTGTAACAATTCAGAATGACCAAAAGTAAATTTAATGTATAAAACAAATTTGTACATTCCAATTACAAATATTGAATATATTTCATCGAATTTAGTTCGTATATTTGGTATAAATTACATTAACAATAATCCTAAAAAACACCATGAAAAATAATTTGTAAAAAATACTTTTTAAGTAAAATTTTTTTTATAAACAAATTAAGCATACTTTTAATCATAATTACCTAATTGGACAATGTTTGATAAAAATGAACTTAAAAAATTTTAAAATAAATTTAAAAAAATGTGACTTTATAAATACTTGAATTGAAAATATAATATTTTTATAAAATTAGTATGTTCAATTTTCACTAAGAAATTAATATTTTTAGAAAAATACAAAAATTTAGCACTAATATAATTTATTTATATTTATTTTTTAAAAAAGACTAATTTTATTCATTTTTTTAAAACTTTTAGAAATATATTATACTATATATTCATGAAAAATAGAAACCATTTTTAAAGAAAGAATATTATTTGATCATAAAAGGAATTCAATAAAAATTGAATTCTAATTCTTAAGAATTTATCATTTAATTTTTATTATGTTATAAATTATATATATATATATATATATATGTTTCATAATATAGTTACTCCAATTAATACACTATAATTCAACGACTAGGTTATAATAATCATATTTATAATATAATATCTCTTGGTCATTAAATCTTGGAATTACATGTAATGCAAACTATAAAGAATGGTGTTCTTTTAAAATATTGGTGTATTAAAATCCCCACCATAGATTTGGTGAAGGCTTGATCTAATACATAAATTAATATACTATCTTCTTGGGTTTGAGGTTCTATTCTAAATTTGATATTCCCATTAGATGACCCACCTCTACCTTTACAACCCTGTGAGTGAGATCCACCTAGCCTTCATGTTTCATATTTATTCTAGGATCATCTTGAAGCCTAGTAACCCACTCCTCTACTTTGAAAAAAATTCAATTTACAAAAACTAAGAATATCTCTAAATATACCGCACCAATTATAAGCCTTATGTGTCTCTAAATATACATGAAAAATATTTTCTAGCCTTCCGCATTGATGAAAAAAGGGTCTCCTACCCATGTGGGAATGAAATATGATGATTTGATTAAATACCAATGGTTCCTATCCCTATCCCTTCCAAGAAAATCACAATTTATTTTATTTTCAGAAAAACCATCTCTAATCTTTTTTAGTAAAGAACAAGTCCCCACCATCTTGAACATGCAATTTTATCCAATTTCAATTATGGCGGAATGATCCATTACATACATATAGGATAAAATCTTGATAGTGAATATTTGTTACCAAATATTGTATTTAATAAACATTTCAATCCTTTTCATTTTCAGAATAACACTCATAACTATATTAGGTAAAACATGAATGATCTCAATAAAGAAAATTTTATCCTCCATGATTATCTGATCTCCCTACATAAGGCATAGGAACTATATGGATTTTTCAAAATCCATCATTTTATGATTTTACTATAACAAAAATATGACTTTGATATCCTGAGATTGTATTTTATCATACAACATATCTTGAATAATGAATCCCGCCAAAGCCTTTTATATCCCCCAGTCATAAAATCTATGTATTTTACCTTCAAAGAGTTGGAAGTATCTAGGAAGTTTTAAATCATATCAGACATTCCCAATGAATCATCATCTTCTTGTGGGTCCCTACCCCTTGTAATGAAGGTGGATTGTACCCGAGGGACTCCTGAGACCTATATTTATTTTGTCACTATGATATATCTCTAGAATAAGCGATACCAAGGCCTACTCTCAGGTCCATAGACAAAACCATTCTCAAAAATTCTTATATCAACTTTTGATCAATGAGATAGTTTTTCTATAGAAAATTACCCACTATTCCCTACCAAGGATTGGTATGGTGTATTTTTGGTGGAATGATTCTAAAAAATCTTTATAAGGATAAAACTATCATGAAATATAACCAAATCCTAAACAAAAGTCTCAAACACTTATTTTATGAAATAATATAAAATGTAGCTAATGTGATATAACAACTCACACAATTCTATAGATATGGACTAATCTTGTATTTTTTTAACCCATATAGTTAGTCCATTATGAATTTTGAATCAAATTTTAAATCTAAAATATCATCATTTACATCCAATAGAAACTTAAATTTGGGAATTAAGAGTGTTGGATAGAAGCCCCTTTATAAAAACAATCATCAAGTCCCAATGTCCATATCTCTAGTCTAACAAAATAACCCATTTATATTAAAATAAAAAGATAAATCTGATACCATTTCCACAGAAAAACTTTGTGCCACCTCAAAACTAGTTAATCGAGCTAGCTTGTGATAATCCTGAATGGATTTATTAATCACTAGGGGATGCCGCAAAATCTTAGGAATATTGTAAACACCACTTGGGAATGGTTTTCCCAATTAAGGATTGAAACACAAGGCTAGATCCTTGAACCCGACATGACTCCACCATAACTTGCTAATTCATGCTCTCAATAGTTGGGAACATCATCAACGCATAGAATTAGTAATGGAATATAATAAATAAATACAAATACCTTTTATAACAAAATAAGGACATTAAGAAAGTATGATCATCAGTAAAAAACAAATATATGAGATGGGAATTTGAGTTAACAATATAATATTCCAAGGGTTAGACTATAAAATATTCCATGAAGAATAAAATAACCTTCTACCCATAAATGTATTAAATGATGTATTGTACCCCTACCATGTCACCTCCACATACCCAGATAAGTATAGAATGAGTACCAAATTCCACCAAGTAGTACCTTTCCCATTTCTACATCAAGGAAAGCTAGTTCTGCATACACTTAGGGGTGTATACAAGGTGTGATCATATAGGCCAGTAGAATCTCACTAAGTGTTCTACATATGACACATGTTATAAATAATAAATCATTATAGTTTTGAGTCCATCGATGTTACAATAAAGCAGATGATGAAATATATGAATCAATCAATTATCATCAAGTAATGAAACCTCACATTGATATGGGTGAGCTCAAAAAATAGAAAATATACCATCACCATAATCCTGGAAATATTTATGAGACTAATTACTAAAAATATTGATTTAATCCTAAAACTTTTCTCTTACATATTTATAGGCATTCTAGATATTCATTAAATTTACCATAACTATATTCCATGAATTTTAAATTTAGATATAAGAGAGTTAATGACTCAATATAATAGAAATTATGGAGGTAAGTTTCATACGATGACTTCAATTTTCTATAGGGATCAGGTACCCTAAAATTTTATATTTTTTTATTAGGAACAAACCACTAGAACCAATATATATATATATTGAATAAAGATAAATTCTATCATTTTCTTGGGCTCATGTACCATGATTGTATAAAATTACTTTTGATAGGGTGAATGGTGGTCCTTATAAGATTTATGACTTTTCCTTTTATCTAAAATATTTTCTTAATCCCTAAAATGGAAATGATTAGTAGGTAGGAACCTAGATTTTTCTCAAGAAAAAGTTTTTGGACTTTATCCTTAAAAGATTTATTAAGTTTCATCATATTAAATTTCGTAATGTTTTCTAAGGCTATATGAGGTACATTCCTAGTGATATGAGAGCTAACTTTTTCCTAGGATTCCCTTTAAGAGTTTTCATGTTAGGGAGTATTACTTTTCTTTCTTTTAATAGTTATAGGTCTTAAAATAAGGACTAAAGATGCTAGTGTTTAAGGATGAACATCTTGTTACCACAATTTTCTTGGTTTTATGGTCAAATATATATGAATAATGTAGGGATTTGTTATGTGAAGCAACACTAATAAATAATGTGAAAACCTATATGGAAATTGGGTTAAGGTAGAAACCTGATGTGAAAAGAGGGATAGATAATTGTTTTTAAAACTTCTGAGATATGTGACCATAAATTAATGTAATAATTCTGAGACCACACTGAGGATGGGTGTGTTAACCAAAATGCTGCTCATGAAATGAGATTAATTCAATACCTATGAATGCTGAATGAAAGTGATTCAAATTATGTATAGAGTTATTTGAATGGAAGGGGGTGATGAAATGAAATTTGAACATTGGGGATGACTGCTAATCATGGTCAAATGGAAATTTACACTATCATATTGTTAATGGGAATATGGGGTTAAATGATCTTTACCATAGGATGAGATCATGATTTTGGTTAATTATAAGTGGGATAGATTTATGGTTCATATTCAATCACAAAGTAGAGTGGTCTTTTGTAATTAGACACAATCCTTATCAATAAACATGAAACATCTATGGTAGTTTAAAAATTAAAGGTAAAAAGTGTTACATATGATAAGGGGATATAAAAAAGGTGATTAAAACTTTATAGATTAGAAAATACCAAGGCTTAGGACCATATGAAATGAGGGGGAATATAAATTGATGGATATTTATATTTTCTCTTATTAAATATGTTTAAAGTATTTCTACATGTCCTATAATAACTGAAATCAATCCACACATAGTAATTATAAATATCTAGGAATAAATTTAATGAATGCATAATGTAAATGATATTGTGACCATTATAATTATTGAAATTCAAGAATCTAATGTTATTGAGAGGACCCGAACACTAGGATGGAAATAGGGAATGAAGTTGATGGAATTCATGACTGAGCTTTTGTCAAGATCATCAGATTTCACTAAATATCATAAGATATAAAGAATCATGCAACAAATATTTCTTAATATTCGTAAGAAATTTTTTGAACCTTAGATATGGTTAATGAGGGAAAACCTGACATGAAATGGAGATACCGAGTGTTATAGTGGTAGGTAAAATGGGTAGAAGATAGAGTTTGTGTCTTGGTCAGAGTTGGGAGACTTATAAGTCATTATGTATCCTAAAATTATAAGAATTAAAGAATACATAGTTCATGGAAGGTCTCTGTATAAATGTATATAAGGTATATTGAACATGGAATGTAAGTGGATGATTATCTTGGTGTGGGAAGGATGGAAACCCAAATTAATGTTTTATCAAAACCATGATAAAATTAAATGGATTCATCTTAATTATTAGACATGGGAAGACCTGACATGGAAGAGTTGAAGGCCCAAACACTAGGATAAAATTGGATTTAAAGGGGGATAGAAATTTATGTTTGTGTTCAAGACATATATTTTATAAATCAATATATATCATATAAGTGTAAGAATCATTCGATAAATAGTATTTACAAATGATCCCTATGAATATATTGCTCATAAACAATGAAAATAAGGAATAAATCCAATCTAATATAGGGATATTGGAGAAAACCTGACCAAAATTATTTTAATTCTCAAACACTTGAAAAGACATGGGGATTAAAATTACTAAGAGTTGGGTCTAGACTTTGGTTGAGAAATCTAATAATCACTAGATATCCTAGAAATGAATTGGAATCAAGACACATGTAGTTCTTAAAATTGGAATCAACATAGATGTATCCCATGTTCATATGAAAGATGTTGTGATTGCTTCCCGGTATCAAGATATGGAATGGAAAGATCGATGGGAATTAATAAGGCCATGAAACTATGAAATAATACTTGGAAGTGCTGAGTTAATTTTATCTTATCCTACATTTATGGAAAAGGAAATATATAATTTATACTTTCACATGCATCTAGATCTCATGTAAGTAAATTATTTTGTTTAAAATAGATTTATACATGCAATGTAAAGGTCATTCGAGGTTGATAACATGTCATTATGTTTAACATCATGAGAAAAGGACTCAAGTTCCATGTAGTTTTTTTATATGAAATAGAAATTAATATATTTTAGTTTAATATCATATTAATATTAACATCTCTAAGTAGATTACATTCATAAAGAATAGACTGTTATAAAATAAATGTGAATCAATTCAAAGTATTTATTGAGAAGACATTCATTGGTAGTAGGAATGAAGCACTCTATATCCATTATAATAAGAGTGTAAACTCCATTCCAACATGAATAAAATATAAAATTAGATCATTCCCACTTCTTCACAAGATTATAGGTTTTCTTTGTAAGAATTATAATATTTTTAAGAGCCAGTAATAACTATCCTTGGATAAATTTGAAGAGGAAAACCATTTTATTGAATACTCACGTGACAGGATTTTAATGAATCTCAATTTTTATTAAAAATGTGTAATGTTTTATCATTGAGTTATCTAATTCATAATATTGGATATGATAGCACTCAAATATGTATATTTGATAGTAGATAGTGATGTAAAGATAGGGAAACTAAAATTCTATGGTAAAGACTACCTTTGTCCTATAAACAAGAAAGTATAGTTTAACTTGTATAGAGGTATAATTTATGGCGTGGTAAGTCTAAAAATAATGAAAGATACTAAAATTACAATAATTTTTTTCTTTATCCACCATCTCTTGGGGAACATTTGATAATGTGTTTTTGAAGGCCTCTATCCTTCAATTTGTAGTAACTTGATATAAAGATGAATTGTTGAACTACATATTATACTCCATATATAATATATTTAATTAATAAAAGATCAAAAATTATGTTATTGTCTATAAATATTTTTTTAAGGAGATAAAAGTTGGTAATAATATTGAACATTATTAAATTAATTCCAAATTTTATTTTGAACACCTTAAAGATTATTACTTCAACACATTTTGAGAAGTAGTCAGTAACGGTATGAATGAACCCAATCTTATTGGATGTTGTTGAATGGTATGAACCCATGATGTCAATTCCCCATATAGTGGATTTATAGGAGTAATTGGTACTGGTCTACAACTCAGCAGGTTAATGAAGGAAATTATTATGAATCTGAAACCCATGAAGCATCTTCATGAATTTCATAATGCCATGCATTAATGATGGCCAAAAGTATCGACATATTTTTATTTTTTGGGAAATCTTAGATATTGATTGGTGATATCGTTAGACATTATAAATGACTTCTTGTATAATGTTTAGGGTCACTACACCTTCAATTTACCTTAATAAGACCCTATGAGAGCCTAATTTCTAGAGGACATTCTAGGAATTTATGTCATTGTAAAGAATTAAGTGTTCTACCTGATGACAGATTTGTTTCTTCTTAGATAAATCATATGGGAGGGACCCACTTTATAGATAGTTTATTATAAGAGAAATACTTCTAGCTATTGTACCAAATTGTGAGGTTATAGGGAAATATTAGTATAGTGAGGAAATAGTTTATTGATATCCTTTATATCATAACAAATAAATGGACATACCACCCTTTAATGTACAATAATAATGATCAGTTCATCCGAACTTGGGCCATTCATGATTGTATATATATTTAATTGTTCATATATTTGAAATTTCTATTGGAATGGGATTTTGGAAAATTTTTGATTCAAAATTGATTCATCTATTGGTGTTCTCACCTATTCAATACATGGAATTATTTATTCCTTACAGATGGAATAGTCACCAATTATTTTCATGATCAATAGCTTTGAATTATATTATATATATAATTAATAAACCAGTATTTTCGAGGAAAATTTTATGAATATGATAATATCGTTTTATTATTCCTCATTGTTGTTGAAGGATTGTGATAGTATGAAAGAATAGGGTATGATATCTTTTATCATGGAAACAAACACAATACCTCATATAACCATATTGATCTTTGAGTATTTTATCCCCCTTCATCTAGGAATTATAGAAGTACTACTGAAATACATTCTCCATTTCTTGGATGTTTCAAAATAGAGAAAACATCTTCTTTTGGGAGAACTATGTTTAATAAAGACATCCATATGATTTAGTGTTCTAAGAGGAAATCAACTGAGTATTTCCTTTTGATTGAATTTTGAGACCTGAATTTGATGTTGAACTACTTCATAGTATCGTCCCATCATTATAGATGCCAAGTAAGTATAAGAAAACTGAAGATATATTTGAGAGTATTGACATAGTAGAAAAGCGAACCTCATGATTCTTTGGTTAATGTGTATTCTTCTTCATCAAAAAGACCAGTCCTAGTAAATTACTTTTGATATCAAAATATCATGTATAATATTCCAATAGTATCTTATTGAGATAATAAAGACAATTATCATTTATCATGTCATTCATATGAATGAGGAGGGAACTGATAGATTTTCTAAGTTTTTAATATAGTTTATGAGGGGATTTCATTCTATTGTTAGCATTAAGACAAGAGGATGAATGAGTTATTTCTTAATATTATTGAAGTCTTTCTAGAAATCAAAATCCTTGTTATAGTTGAAACATTTTTACATCAATATTATAAATTGAAAACACTTTCTATTGAGGTTTTATGCAAATTAAATGATGTAACAATGTTACCCCAAGATTCATTCAAAATTATTAATATTTTGAGGGGTTAGAATATCAATTATTTCCTTTTATATCTCCAGGTGGACCTTGATGTGTATATGGAATACTATGAAGTTGAAGAATTTTATTGATGTAACCCTAAAAGTAAATTTTTGGATGTTTTTATTCAATATATATTATATTGGTTTTCCAAAAAGTACATTGATATTAATAAGGTGATAAAAACTATGTATAGATTTGACCACAACATTTTCTATATAGATTTCCATTATCTTCCACTAAAAGTAATTACAAAAGCAGGGATTGGAATATTAGTTGGTAGTACTAATATTATTGACTCCAAAGAGAATTAATTATTAATTTTGTACCTCTTGCGTTTCCCAAATATTAGTGAAATATTCACCCTCATGATACATTTTGAATTTAGTTATAACCAAAATAACTATACATCAATGAGAGGCCTCATGATATAGCCATTACATTGATCAATAATATCATGTTAGGGTCTGTGAATATATCTTTTGGAGAATGATATTTTAAATAGCTGAAATTGAAAAATTTAATGATTTCACCATTCTTCTTATTTAGGTGAATGATATTTGTAATCCTCTTTGGGTACTAAAATGCTAAAATGAATTATCTTTGATCAATATATTTTCTTTGACCTCTACCTTAGTGGCATGGGCTGAGTGATTTCTTCATGGAACCTGCTTATAACCATGATGATTTTCTAGAGTACCCAAAGGATTAATTATAAGGCCCCGGCCTTAAACCTTACTTAATATTGAATTAAATGAATAATTTACATTGAGGATCTTTTCAGGTTTAGAGTTTTAGAGAATTAGGACATAACTCTTACATCTCAAAATAATAAAAAGTAGACACTTCTACTAAGTTTCTATAGAATAAAAACTCTTAAAAATAAACATGTCTAGTTCCATGTTTTATATAGCATGACTTTCCCTTGATCCCATCCTTGACCCTATTCCACATTAATTCCTGTGAAAAACATTTCAAAAAACTTGGGGTGAGCATAAAAAGCTCAGTAAGGGATACACAAAGAATGAAAACTGTTAGTTTATCAAAACAACAAGTAAACCATGTATACTTTATCAAAGTAATACTTTTCACCTTTATGAAGTAGTAAAAACTTTTCACTGAATAAAATATCATTACTTACCCTTTTTTAACCAAAATATTACCATAAAACCCATATAAAGTTCACATAACATATAAAGGTAACTTGGGACATAAACATACTTAAATAGAATAACCAAACGGCCGACTTCCACACATATCACTTAATGGAATAGCCATACGGCCGCCTTTTATACCCAATGCATTGGAGGTTATAACATAACCACCCATCCTGGTATTCACGGAACCACCCATCATATGGTTTATCATGTAACCACCGGTCAAATTTCCAAGTACCATTATAAAATCATAAGACAAAAAACAAATATAATGGAATGAAAACATTTCCACACTTTGATCACAATATATCACATAAATATATTGACATAAAAAATCCATTATAAAAACCATTTTCAATACCAATATACATAAAAGTGTACATGGTATTTATTTCATTTTAAAAACATTATGGCTTGTTGAGGAAGCCAAAGACCAAATAATACTCGCGGCGGCGAAAAAGGTCGTTGTCACCGCGTAAGTTAAAAGAAACATTCCTTTTTGTCGTTTAGTAAAACGCTTCATAGAAAACGATTTTTTTTGTATAAAAGTAAAATTCAAAGGGGTTTATACACTGTATAAAAGAAAGTTGTGTATAAAATGAAATATGCCTCAATGAAAGGAGATTGAGACGAAGTCCCTTACCTCGGGTCCAACTTGACTCGATCGTTCTTTAACATCCTGAATAATAAACTTGAGTTAATTTCTACTTTCTTAAAACCCCTTTTCAAGTTCATTATTACTTTTATATCACTTATTACCATGTTATAAACATTATGTAATTATTTAAGTTATTAATGTTTGTTTTGTCGATATTTGGTTCTTAAGTCGAAAGTGGACTTCTTATAATTACATATTGTTCGTGTGGTCAAAGGTTCTTTATATCCAGAATGTTATTCATGATTTGGATATCATATATATAATATATATCCAGCATATACATGTATTTATAATATTACATAATCATTTAGTGGTAAGAAATGAAATGCACCGTTCATAGAGACGGTAAGCCGTACGTACGCATGAACGCTACTTTCATTTCTAGGTCATATTAATGGAATTAAAACTAAATGAGAGGTATGTATATTTTAATTCCAGAATTATATTCATCATTTATATGTAACATACATAATATATAAAAACTTTAAATCCATCCTTTATAAGTCCCACATATGGCATTAACGAATCAAATCACTTTGAGGGGGCGGTAGTCCGCACATCCTAAAATGATGATATCGCGTATACCCATAATGAAAGCCATAAAGGTATACCAAAATGAAAAATACAGAAGCATAAGGAAAACGTAAACATAATATATATCCTATATAAATAGAGTGACATCTTAAATGCCACCATTAAAGGTGTTAAAAGAAGATTGAACAGTCATCGTTTTGTGAGGCAGAAATTCTCCAACCACAGAAACAGTATGTTCTTTAACCATTAGACGAAGGTGTGTGTAGGTGTTGCTCAAATCCTTCTTATAACAACATCCTAGTATATTTAATATACTGTTTTTGTTACAAAATAAAGGAATAAAAAGAGTTTATATGGTTGTAGAAACAAAATAAAACAAAAGAACACAAGAGAAAATACTTCCTTTAAAACGGGTAACTATTTTTGATTTGAGCTCAAAGGATTCCTTGGGAAGACTTCTGCCCAACGTGAGGCTTCTAGGAGTAAGAGAGGGATGTGGAGAGACAAAATGGCCAGATTTTTGCCGAACCAAAGGCTTGAGAGGTGTGGGTAAGGTGGTAGAGGTGGGGGCCTTTTATAAGAGGAGAGGAGGGGCACTCTTTGAAAGTAATAAAACTTTACTTTATTATAAAATGATTTTCGGATTTTAAAGGTCCCATATTGATATAATTATAGTATAAGGTGACAAAGGTTCTAAATATACTCATCAAATAGGTATTTGACTATTGTAATTCTTATATTTTACATTATCATTTCATTTTATTTAAATCGTTCATTAATGAGGTAATCGCTGCATCATCATGATGTCATAAATAATTTAATTTATCTAATGTCTAAAAATTATAAACAAAACTATCATGAAGTATGAAATCGATTTATATTTCTAATGAATCTTTATAGTAAAAAATATGACTTGTATAACCCCATTTAAAAATTGTTTTAGTAAAACAACTCATGTTTGTGACATTTTAATTTTAACATTAAATAAAACGTTTTTAATGTCAATTTCCTACCAAAGTGGCTCCATGGGGTCCCCAAGTTGACCCATGGATTGTCTTGGTTGGCCATGACACATCCAATAAGGGCAGGACTTGTGTCATGGTCATTTCATATTATTATAACATTATTTTTTACCTTAAACTACACAAATTACCTCTAATCGCGATTAATAAACTTAAAAGTTACTATTCACCAAAAAATTATTTTAGTCCCATTGAAACAGATTTTACTTCTTAATGAAAACCATGTATTTAGAATTTTTGAAATTCAAAACACAGAGTTGGTAAAATTTCATTTAAACAAAAAATCAGTTTTTAAGTACCACTTAGTGGTTTCACTATTCATCAAAAATTGAAGTTTTTCAGAAAAATACCAAAACATCACCCTAAGCTATATTTGATATTCCGAATTCAGAAATGAAGTCTATTTTAAAAAATTCAAAACATATAAGTTTCATTAATTATTTTAATGATTAATTCCCACTGTCGGAGCAAATAGCGTGTTTTTATGAAACAATAAGTATCAAAACATTGACATTAGTTTAAGTACGATTTCAAAGTGAAATTAATTCTAATGACCACTATTGGACTAAATTGTAAAAATATATTCTAATTTCACTTTTAAACCAATTCAAACGATAATCTAATCATATAAATAAATTAGATTAAAAAGAGGTTTTGAATTAAAATACAACATTTTCACTATTCATTAAAAAAAGAACTTTATCGGAAAAATACCAAAAATTTACACAAAGTTTATTTTGAAGTCCCGATTATAAAGAAAAATTTTATTTGGTCCAATATAATGTATACGAGTGACCAAAACTATATTTAATGAAGGTTCGCCATCAAAAGGTGATAAGTGGACCTTTAGTGAATATTATAGTATCTATGCCTAAAATTGAATTCTTTTATTATTTTAAGCCTTTATGCATTATTGGATAAATGTAAAAACATTTTACATATATAATCATATTTTAGTTATTTCTATTCATTCCAGCCAATACAACGGCTACATGTTAAATACCATTTAAAATAATATTATTTTATTACTAGTGTGCAACGTAAGATTTCAAAGAAACTCTTTGTTGCGTATCAGGTATGCTATCGAACATAGAATCCCCTTTAATGTAAAATTAATTTTTAATTCGTAAATGTTAATAAATATGAAAATGTATTATTCTTTATTTACCTGGGATGTTACATCCTTCCCCCCTTTTGGGAATTGCGTCCTCGCAATTTTATTCACTTATCAAAATAAGTGGTGGTATTTATCCCTCATATCATTTTCAGATTCCCACGTTGCCTCTTCAACCATATGGGTTTTCCACAAAACCTTTACCTGGTGAATTACCTTATTTCGCAACACTTGCTCTCTTCAGTAATGAATCTGGACTGGTTGTTCTTTATAATAGAGATTCTATTCCAACTGAACTACCTCTGGGCTCAAAACATGAGAAGGATCTAGCATATATTTTATCAACATCGAAACATGAAAAACATTGTGTACCTGAGATAAACATGGAGGTAATGCCACTCTGTATGCAACTGATCCAACTCTCTCCAGAATCTCATATGGTCCAATGAACCTTGGACTCATCTTTCCTTTCTTACCAAATCGCATCACACTTTTCCAAGGAGAAACCTTGAGAAAAACATGATCACTTACCTCGAAAGATAGATCCTTCCTCCAGTTATCCGCATAACTTTTATGTCTGCTCTGAGAAGTTCTCATGTGTTTCTGAATCAACTGAACTTTATCTGCCATCTCTTCTACTAATTCTGGTCCCATTAGCTTTATTTCACCTACTTCATCCCAAAAAGCTGAAGTTCGACACATCTTTCCATATAATGCCTCAAACGGTGCCATCTGTATACTAGAATGAAAACTGTTATTATATTAAAACTCAACCAATGAAAGATGTTGGTCCCAACTTTCCTGATAATCCATAGAGAAAGCTCGTAGCATATCCTCCAAGGTCTGAATTGTTCGTTCTGACTTCCCATCTGATTGCGGATGAAAAGCTGTACTAAAATTTAATTCAGTACCTAATGACTTCTGAAGGCCTTTCCAAAAGTTAGAAGTAAACCTGGGATCACGATCAGATACAATGGAGAGGGGAACTCCATGCAACCTGACTATCTCTTTAAGATACAACCGAGCAAGTTGATCTAGAGACAAAGTATCTCGAATAAGAAGGAAATGAGCAGATTTAGTCAATCGATAAACAATAACCCAAATTGCAATATTACCCCTAGATGTCTTTGGTAATCCCACAACAAAGTCCATGGATATATTTTCCCATTTACACTCTGGCACTGGTAGAGGTTGAAGCATCCCTTTAGGTAACTTCTGCTCTACTTTAACTTGCTAACAAGTCAAATACTTCACAGTAAAATCAGCATTATCTCTTTTCATTCCATCCCATCAGTAATACTCCTGCAGATCTCTGTACAACTTAGTACTGCTAGGATGAACTGAAAACGGGGAACTATGAGCCTCACATAAAAACTAATTCTTCAACTATGAATCACCAGGCACACATAATCTCTTCCCAAACCTCAAAACACAATCATTATCAATGTTGAATTCATGCAACTTACCCTTCTGAACCATCTATACCTTTTTCTGCAACTCATTGTCTTCCCTCTATGCTTGCTTAATTCTGTCTGATAGGGATTATCTCACTGATACCTGAAACAAAACAGAAGAACTTCATGCACCAACAAATTATATGCCATAGTTCATCAAATCAAAAACCAAAGGATCTCGTTCCAAACGTAGCATGGTTAATGAAGCATTACTTTTTCGACTCAAAGCCTCAGCCACTTTATTTGCTTTTCCTGGATGGTAATTAATTGTACAATCACAATCCTTGATTAATTCAAGCCGTCTCCTCTGTCTCTTGTTCAATTCTTTATGAGTGAATATATACTTTAAACTTTTGTGATCAGTATATATTTCACACTTTACTCCATAAAAATGATGCCACCAAATTTTTAAAGCAAAAACAACAGCAGCTAATTACAAATCATGTGTAGGGTAATTTACCTCATGAATTTTCAACTGACTTGAAGCATAAGAAATTACCTGATCATTCTACTTAAGGACACAACAAAGTCCTTTCAATGAAGCATCACTATAGATAACAAACTCACCATTCCTGGAAGGAAGTACCAAAACTGGAGCATTCACCAATATTCTTTTCAACTCCTCAAAAAAATCATCCCATTCGTTTGTCCAGATAAACTTAACACCCTTCCGAGTTAGCTTAGTCATTGGAATAGATAATCGTGAAACATTTTCAACAAACCTTCGGTAGTAACCTGCCAATCCAAGGAAACTATGGATCTCAGTTACATTTTTGGGTCTTGGCCATTCTTCAACAACTTTTGTTTTAACAGGATCAACAGTTATGCCATCTTTTGAAAAAATGTGGCCAAGGAAAGAAATTTGTTGCAACCAAAACTCACACTTGATGAATTTTCCGTACAGTTTATTTTCTTTTAAGGTTTTCAAGAAAACCCTTAAATGAATTTCATGCTCCTCTTTAATTTTAGAAAACAAAAAAATATCATTAATAAACACAACCACCATTTATCACCTAATTCAACTGAGTCATCACTGCAGCGAACTGCTCAATTCTGATTCTAACCATCTCTGGTTGCTAATTCGGAAAGTCATTCTACTCAGTATGCCTTCCCAGAAAAGCTGCTCTATTTCCTTTATAAAAAAAAATTCTTAACACTTACATATCTTAGTCGAAGCAACATAGTAATCTGTAAATGCTATATCATTTCAATCATACCATAAATTAATTTATAATTTTAACAATTTTCTAACGCCTAAAGTTGTCTAAACCGACCTATGATACCAACTATAAGGCCCCAGCCTTAAACCTTAGTTAATATTTAATTAAATGAATAATTCACATTGATGATATTTTCAGGTTTAGAGTTTTAGAGAATAGGTACATAACTATTACATCTCAAAAGATTACAAAGTAGACAATTCTACTAAGTTTCCATAGAATAAAAACTCTTAAAAAGAAACATGTCTAGTTCCATGTTTTATATAGCATGACTTTCCCTTGATCCCATCCATGACCCTATTCCACATTAAGTCCTGTGAAAAACATTTCAAAAAACGTGGGGTGAGCATAAAAATCTCAGTAAGGGATACACAAAGAATGAAAACTGTTAGTTTATCAAAACAACATGCAAACCATGTATACTTTATCGAAGTAATACTTTTCACCTTTATGAAGTGGTAAAAACTCTTCACTAAATAAAAGATCATTACTTACCCTTTTGTAACCAAAATATTACCATAAAACCCATATAAAGATCACATAACATATAAAGGTAACTTGGGACATAAACATACATAAATGGAATAACCATACAGTCGACTTCCACACATATTACTTAATGGAATAGCCATACGGCCAACTTCCATACCCAATGAATTGGAGGTTATAACATAACCACCCGTCCTAGTATTCACGACACCACCCGTCATATGGTTTATCACGTAACCACCCGTCAAATGTCCAAGTACCATTATAAAATCATAAGACATAAAACAAATATAATGGAAAGAAAACATTTCCACACTTTGATCACAATATATCACATAGATATATTGACATAACAGATCCATTATAAAAAACATTTTCAATACCAAAATACATAAAATAGTATATGGTATTTATTTCATTTTAAAAACATTACGACTTGTTAAGGAAGCCAAAGACCAAATAATACTCGCGGCGGCGAAAAAGGTCATTGTCACCGCGTACGTCAAAAGAAGCATTCATTTTTGTCGTTTAGTAAAAAGCTTTGTAGAAAAAGATTCATTTTGTATAAAAGTAAAAGTCAAAGGGGTTTATACACCATATAAAATAATGTTGTGTATAAAACTAAATATTCCTCAATGAAAGGATATTGAGACGAAGTCCCTTAGCTCAGGTCCGACTTGACTCGACCATTATTTAACGTCATGAATAATAAACTTGTGTTAATTTATACTTGCTTAAGAACCTTTTTCAAGTTCATTATTACTTTTATATCACTTACTACCATGTTATAAACATTATGTAATCATTTAAGTTAATAATGTTTGTTTTGTCGAATATTTGGTTCTTAAGTCGAAAGTGGACTTCTTACAATTACATGTTGTTCGTGTGGTCAAAGGTTCGTTATATCCAAAATTATATACATGATTTGGATATCATATATATCATATATATCCAGAATATACATGTATTTATAATATTACATAATCATTTAGAGGTAATAAATGAAATGCACCGTTCATGAAGATGGTAAGCCATACGTACGCATTAACGCTACTTTCATTTCTACGTCATATTAATGGAATTAAAACTAAATGAGAGGTATGTATATTTCAATTCCAGAATTATATTCATAATTTATATGTAAAATAAATCATATATAATAACTTTAAATCCCACCTCTATACGTCCCACATATGGCATTAACGAATCAAATCACATTGAGGGGGCGGTAGTCCGCACTTCCAAAAATGAAGATATCACGTATACCAATAATGGAATCCATAAAGGTATACCAAAAATGAAAAATACAGAAGCATAAGGAAAACATAAACATAATATATATCATATATAAATAGAGTGACATCTTAATGGACACCATTAAAGGTGTTAAAAGAAGATTGAACAATCATCGTTTCGTGAGGCCGAAATTCGCCAACCACAGAAAAAGTATATTCTTTAACCATTAGACGAAGGTGTGTGTAGGTGTATCTCAAATCATTCATATAAAAACATCCTAGTATATTTAAGATACTGGTTTTGTTACAAAATAAACTAATAAAAAGAGTTTAGATGGTCGGAGAATCAAAATAAAACAAAAGAACACAAGAGAAACCACTACCTTTAAAACGAGTAACTCTTTTTGATTTGAGCTCAAAGGCTTCCTTGGGAAGACTTCGTCCCAAAGTGAGGCTTATAGGAGTAAGAGAGGTATGTGGAGAGACAACATGGGCAGGTCTTGGCCGAACCAGAGGCTTGAGAGGTGTGGGTAAGGTGGTATATGTGGGGGCCTTTTATAAGAGGAGAGGAGGGGCACTCATGGAAAGTTATACAAGTTTACTTTATTATAAAATGATTTTAGGATTTTAAAGGTCCCACATTGATATAATTCAAGGATAAGGTGATAAGGGTTAGAAATATACTCATCTAATAGGTCTTTGACACGTTTAAGTCTTAGATTTTACATTATCTTTTCATTTTATTTAAATCGTTCATTAATGAGGTAATCACTGCATCATCATGATGTCATAAATAATTTAATTTATTTAATGTCTAAAAATTATAAAAAAAATATCATGATGTAGGAAATAGTTTTATATTTATAATGAATATTTATAGTCAAAAATATGACTTGTATAACCCCATTTAAAAATTGTTTTAGTAAAACAACTCATGTTTGTGACATTTTAATTTTAACATTAAATAAAATGTTTTTAATGTCATTTTCCTACCAAACTGGCTCCATGGGGTCCCTAAATTGAATCATGGATTGTCTTGGTCGCCCATGACACATAAAATAAGGGTAGGACATGTGTAAAGTTAATTTAATATTTTTAAAACATTATTTTTACCTTAAACTATACTAATTACCTCTAATCGCGATTAATAAATTTAAAAGTTACTATTCACCAAAATATTATTTTAATCCCATTGAACCACAGTTTACTTCTTAATGAAAACCATGTATGTCGTATTTTTGAAATTCAAAACACAGAGGTGGTAATATTTCATTTAAATGAAAAATCAGTTTTTTAAGTACCATTTAGTGGTTTCACCATTCATCAAAAATTGAAGTTTTTCAGAAAAATACCAAAACATCACCCTAAGATATATTTGATATTCCGAATTCAAAAATGATGTATATTTTACAAAATTCAAAACATATAAGTTGAATTAATTGATTTAATAATTAATTCCCGCTGTCAGAGCAAATAGCGTGTTTTTATGAAACAATAAGTGTCAAAAGATTGACACTAGTTTAAGTCCGATTTCAAAGTGAAATTAATTCCAATGAACACTATTGAATTAAATTGTAAAAATATATTCTAATTTAACTTTGAAACCAATTAAAACGATAATCTAATAATATAAATAAATTATATTAAAAATTGGTTTTGAATTAAAATATTACATTTTTCACTATTCATTAAAAAATGAACTTTATCGGAAAAATACGAAAAATGTACACAAAGTAAATTTTGATGTCCCGATTCTAAAGAAGAATTTTATTTGGTCCAATAGAATGTATAAGAGTGACCAAAACTATATTTAATGAATGTTCACCATCAAAAGGTGATAAGTGGACCTTTAGTGAATATTAGAGTATCTATGCCTAAAATTGAATTCTTTTCTTATTTTAAGCCTTTATCCATTATTGGATAAATGTAAAAACATTTAACATATATAATCATATTTCAGATATTTATATTCATTTCAACCAATACAACGACTACGTGTTAACTACCATTTAAAATAATTTTATTTTATTACTAGTGTGCAACGAAAGATTTCAATGAAACTCTTTGTTGCGTATCGGGTACGCTATCGAACATAGAAACCCTTTAAAGTAAAATTAATTTTTAATTTGTAAATGTTAATAAATATGAAAATGTATTAATCTTTATTTACATGGGATGTTACATTAATAGCCACTTAAGGTTTCAACGTGGTAAGTTATATATTATTTCATCAAAATAGATCTTAGTTTTGTTTAAGTATAGTGATGTATCTATCATATTTTGTAGGATTCATTAAGATACTATCAAAATAATCCATAAAGTTTCTTCTACACTCAAATTTCTCTATTTGAGTTCATCAATGGTGGTTGAGACACATTCCCAACATACTAGATGATCATACATGATTTATACCTATTCATATTCACCATTTTTTGGAGTACATGATAGACTAGAAATTTTAGATTCATGATATGATATATGAGAATTATTTTTTCCATTAGGAACACATCCTTCTATGTAATGGTTGTGTTTTTCTAGTGTAGTTGCCACAAGATAGAGATAAGAAACAATTCCTAAGACTCGTATTCTTATTAGAGGGTCTATAACCAACTGATCAAAGAGACATAAATATATTACATAAATATCCAAAACACCTATATTTATTTAGAGACACTTAGGGTGTGATATTGATGAAAATGTTTTAATGTTACTCCCAATCAAGTAATTTACCTTGGGGGGGGGGGGAATCATGGTATTTTAAATTTAAAACTTTTCCCTATGATGAGAATATTGTTCTATCATTCAGAATAAATCTTATTTATATCCATTATTATCTCTATTAAGTGAAAAGATATGTAAAATAAAAACATGTATTTTTTACTTAGATGACCCAAAATAGTCTATTTAAAGGAGCATGCAACCGATACTATACCAATGCAAATGAAACACTAAATATAAATTATTTGGGTTAAAATGGTTGTATTAGTCACAAAAAACCTCTTGATTTACATCCTGGAATAGTTGAATAATGATATACTCTTTATATTGAATATAATTAACTTCTCCTTATGCAACTGTCTCCTCCTCCATTAATAAAATGGTAAAAAATAAACTTTGTATAGTGTAGCAAGGAGGAAAAATACTTTCATCAAGATCATATACTATAGTACCTTCCTTGCTTTATTTTTATTTCACATATGAAACTACAAATATAAAATTTCAGTTTTATATTGAACTAAATATCCAACCAATTTATCTCCTATATTGTTTATTGTAAATATTCATAAGTCATATTTCCAGTATTTATATATAAGACTCATATACATGATCACCTTAATATTTTATGTATTTATTTATTTTATCTTTTCTATTTTTCCCAATTTTTATATTATAAATTTTTTTTATTTTCGAAATATGTGACATCCCCAGTAAAATAAAACATTTCAACCAATATTAGAATAATTTATTTTAAATATTGGACATGACTAGATCCTAAAACTTAAACAAAAAAATAATTTTAAAATACACCCATATCATGTTTCTAAAACCTATATGGCACCTTATCTATTTTAATTGATGTGGTATGTGTTAAAATAAAATCCCACACAATCATACCAAATAAAACTTTAGAATATCGAGACATTATGGATTGAAACACCATTGATTTTTATCTATATTTACTCAATTCTAATCTAGTTCTTGAATTAATCATATTTTAAGATTTCATAAAATAACTATAAATATATATGGATAATATATTATAAAAAATATAAAATGTTATTACGTTTATGAAAATTGTTTGTTACCTTTTGATGGTATCCTTGAGATATAACCTTAAAAGTATCCACCCACATACCCATTTTAATACCCTTGAATAGGATTCACCCTTTTGAGTACCCTTCTCAAACGTCAAAGAGAGTTTTCCCTTATGAGTATCCTTATATATTTTTACCTTTCTAAATAAACTTTTCAACAATGTATACCCTTATGTGTATCCTTATGAATAAGCTATACCCTTACCCATACCCTTTGGAATAATATATACCCTTTCAAGTACTCTTCTAAAATATTGATACCTTTTAGAAAAACACATTACACAAATTATAGACACTACATAAAAATATATTTTTTAAAATAATATTATACTCTTTAAGATCTCCTAAAACCTTAAAAAATGAACACTAAACACTTAAATAAGAATTCCTGAAGATTATTTATATAAAAAAACTAATTTTTTTATAATTAAATATTACATATTTTTAGAGTATTATTAAATACAGTTCACAAATACATTCCTGATGATTTTAAAAGTTTAGTGTCTTTGAAGACTAGATACAAAATATATTTATATCATGAATGATATTCAAAATACCCTAAAAAGATCTTCCCAATTAGTACTAATCGTAGTCATACCCTACTTAAAACCATTCTTCATAACTTAGGGAAAGGAGACATAAGTAAAATGACCTATGATGGTCAGTAAGGGTAAACATGAGAGATATTAATTGACGATCATAAGAGAGATTATGATAAGAAAAAGTGTATGAGATCATGGACATAAATTAAAATTTTATACCCAATATGTCAATGATTATAAAAATTATTCATGGTATAATGCTTTTTCATTTCAGAAGACATGAATTATAAGAGTGTGGATTCAGCATAAGTCATAAACAAAATATAAGTTCGTGTCATAAAATTGTTTTTTCCATCGTAAGTATAGAAACCATTTCATATGTCATGGTTAACTACAAAGACCATAAAATAATAGTTTATTAGGAATTCATACCTATTTCCTATATAATAACAGTTCTGGATTCACCATCTATATCCTACAGTAGATCAATCACATTGACATGTTTCCCATATTGGATCGACTACATCGACTTGTATCCCATAATTATCTCATGTGATATAATAATTTTACCAATGCATTGGGGGGGGGGGGGTATAATAATCACAAAATTAAAACCATTCATATGTTTTCCACAAGATCAATATCATCCATCATATATTCAATTCATAACCCATGAAAAGAAAACATGTTTCATAAATATTTCATCAATTCATCAAAGAATAACACAAAAAATGGGTTTCATAAAAACATCTTCACAATAAACCATATGGAGAAATAATAATGATTATAACCTTGGATCATATCCCAAATAAAACAAAATTAACATCTTATGATGTTATCATAGAAGAAAATTCCTTTAAAATATCACTAGATATTTCCTAAAGAATATACCATTTTGAATTTGAAATCAATTATTTGAAATCTAATAATTTACCCAATTTTAAAGAATTTTTTTTTGAAAAGAATCAAGGAAAATTTTAAAGTAATTTTTAAATTATTGAGAAGTCAGAACTGTGGGAAATTATTTGGATGTTGTACAAGTTAAAAGAAAACATTAGTTTCAAATTTTTGTAAAAAGTAGAAATGTTACTCATTTGAGAAAAAAAGAAGATTCATTTTATTTTAAAAAAAATTAAAATAAGGGTTAAAATTATCATAAACATTAATTAGTTAATATTAAAAAAAATTAGTAAAAAAATTCTTAGAAAACATAAACAAGGGATAGAAACATTCTTAACAGAATAGTAAAACATAGTTGATTTACATAAATAATTATTTTAGCCTACTGAGTACTTAAATTGAATAAAATGAAGTGAAAAAATGTATTATATAGAGATAAGTAGACAAGAAGAAAATTCATGAGATTATTGAGAGGTATATTAAAAAAAAATTCATCATCATAATTATAATAAAAAACAACCCCGAGAAACAATGAGATTGTAACATAAATCCCTTACCAATTTGGGAAATTTCGAATCATAACATCATTTAAGAGAGAAATCTATAAGGATATATGAATAATAATAAGTTTCATGAAAATAATCTTAAAATATATTCAAGGATAGTATATATATCACACAAATGAAATGAGTAGTGAATATGACGTGTGTATAATACACTACGGGAAAAATGGGTATTTGCGACGGGTTATTTGTGACGGGAATAAATCCCGTCGCAAATAGCCCCGTGAAAAACTTATTTGCGACGGGGGTATTTACCCGTCGCAAATAAGTAGGCCTTTGCGACGGGATTGCTTTCCCCGTCGCAAAAGAACTGGCGCGCGTTGCCCGCCAAATCGCGGGAAAACTATTTGCGACGGGGGAATATTCCCGTCGCAAATAACCGGCGGCGGTAAAAGGTATTTGCGACGGGAATATTCCCCCGTCGCAAATAGTATGTCGGCAGGTGGTTATTTGCGATGGGACCCGTCACAAATAACTATTTAACCGTTGACCGTAATAAATGTTGGCTAAGGTATTTGCGATGGGTACCGTCGCAAATAACACTATTTGCGACGGGAATCCCGTTGCAAATGGACCCGTCGCAAATAATCTAACCTATAAATACCTCCATCTGTTTTTTTTCAAATCATTTTCAAACTCCATCTTTTTCTTCTCTCAAAGTTGTATTTCTAAAGTTCAGTTTTTCTCCAGTTTAATTTTTTTTCTCCGGAATTGATATTAATGTTTTGAAGAACGATCAGAGCAGATCAATTTTCAAGGTATTTATGTTCATTTTAATTTAATATTTATTTTTAATTTTTTATTAGTTTCAATTATTCTTAATTAGTTGTAATTTAATTATGTTTACATTGTTTTGTTACTTAATAAATTTAAATTATTAGTATTGTTCATAGTTAATGGTAATTAGGAATAATTAGTAATAATTTTTAATAATTAAGAATAAATATTAATAATTAATAATAAATACCAATAATTAGGAATAATATCATTATTACATTATTAGTATATTTTATTATTAATATTAAAATAATATAATTTTTTATATATATACAATTCTCTTTTCATCTGTGTGTTTGCTGTCTTCACATATATTATTTGTCTGTGGAGATAGAAAACGCACAGATGAAAGTAGAATTGTATATAAATTATAAAATTATATTATTTTAATATTAATAATAAAATATACTAATAATGTTATTATTTGTAATTATTGATAATTATTCCTAATTATTGGTAATTATTCATTTAATTACTAATAATTAGGAACAATTACCAATAATTATCAATAATTAGGAATAATTAGTAATAATTACCAATAATTAGTAATAATTACCAATAATTAGTAATAATTACCAATAATTAGTAATAATTACCAATAAGTAGTAATAATTATCAATAATTAGTAATACTTACCAATAATTTGTAATAATTACCAATAATTAACAATAATTAGTAATAATTAGTAATAATTACTAATAATTACCACTAATTAGTAATAATTACCAATAATTACCAATAATTACCAATAATTACCAATAATTACCACTAATTACCAATAATTGCCAATAATTAGTAATAATTAGGAATAATTAGGAATAATTAGGAATAATTAGGAATAATTAGGAATAATTAGGAATAATTAGTAATAATTAGTAATAATTAGTAATAATTACCAATAATTACCAATAATTAGTAATAATTAGTAATAATTAGGAATAAATACCAATAAATACCAGTAATTAGTAATAATTAGTAATAATTAGTAATAATTACCAATAATTAGTAATAATTAGTAATAATTAGTAATAATTAGTAAAAATTAGGAATAATTACCAATAATTAGTAATAATTAATAATAATTAGTAATAATTACCAATAATTAGTAATAATTACCAATAATTAGTAATAATTACCAATAATTAGTAATAATTAATAATAATTACCAATAATTAGTAATAATTAGTAATAATTACCAATAATTAGTAATAATTAACAATACTTACCAATAATTACCAATAATTACCAACGATTAGTAATAATTACCAATAATTACCAATAATTGGTAATAATTAATAATAATTACCAATAATTAGTAATAATTATTAATAATTAGTAATAATTAATAATAATTACCAATTATTAGTAATAATTATCAATAATTAGTAATAATTACCAATAATTAGTAATAATTAACAATAATTACCAATAATTAGTAATAATTAGTAATAATTAGTAATAATTAGTAATAATCAGTATTAATTACCAATAATTAGTATTAATTACCATTAATTAGTAATAATTACCAATAATTAGTAATAATTACCAATAATTAGTAATAATTACCAATAATTAGTAATAATTAGTAATAATTAGCAATAATTACCAATAACTAGTAATAATTACCAATAATTAACAATAATTACCAATAATTACCAATAATTAGTAATAATTAGTATTAATTACCAATAATTAGTATTTATTACCAATAATTAGTATTAATTACCAATAATTAGTATTAATTACCAATAATTAGTAATAATTACCAATAATTAGTAATAATTACCAATAATTAGAAATAATTACCAATAATTAGTAATAATTACCAATAATTAGTAATAATTACCAATAATTAGTAATAATTAACAATAATTAGTAATAATTAACAATAATTAGTAATAATTACGAATAATTATTATTAATTACCAATAATTAGTATTAATTACCAATAATTAGTAATAATTACCAATAATTAGTAATAATTAGTAATAATTACCAATAATTAGTAATAATTAGTAATAATTACCAATAATTAGTAATAATTAACAATACTTACCAATAATTAGTAATAATTACCAATAATTAGTAATAATTACCAATAATTAGTAATAATTACCAATAATTAGTAATAATTACCAATAATTAGTAATAATTAACAATAATTAGTAATAATTAACAATAATTAGTAATAATTACCAATAATTAGTATTAATTACCAATAATTAGTATTAATTACCAATAATTAGTAATAATTACCAATAATTAGTAATAATTAGTAATAATTACCAATAATTAGTAATAATTAGTAATAATTACCAATAATTAGTAATAATTAGTAATAATTACCAATAATTAGTAATAATTAACAATACTTACCAATAATTACCAATAATTACCAATAATTAGTAATAATTACCAATAATTAGTAATAATTACCAATAATTACCAATAATTGGTAATAATTAATAATAATTACCAATAATTAGTAATAATTAGTAATAATTAGTAATAATTAGTAATAATTAGTATTAATTACCAATAATGAGTAATAATTAACAATAATTAGGAATAATTACCAATAATTAGTAATAATTACCAATAATTAGTAATAATTAGTAATAATTAGTAATAATTAGTAATAATTAGTAATAATTACCAATAATTAGTAATAATTACCAATAATTCGTAATAATTTACAATAATTAGTAATAATTAACAATACATAGTAATAATTACCAATAATTACCAATAATTACCAATAATTAGTAATAATTACCAATAATTAGTAATAATTACCAATAATTAGTAACAATCACCAATAATTAGTAATAATTACCAATAATTCGTAATAATTAACAATAATTAGTAATAATTAACAATACTTAGTAATAATTACCAATAATTACCAATAATTACCAATAATTAGTAATAATTACCAATAATTAGTAATAATTACCAATAATTAGTAATAATTACCAATAATTAGTAATAATTAACAATAATTAGTAATAATTAACAATAATTAGTAATAATTACCAATAATTAGTAATAATTACCAATAATTAGTATTAATTACCAATAATTAGTAATAATTACCAATAATTAGCAATAATTAGTAATAATTAGTAATAATTACCAATAATTAGTAATAATTAGTAATAATTACCAATAATTAGTAATAATTAGTAATAATTACCAATAATTATTAATAATTAACAATACTTACCAATAATTATCCTAGCTTGAGTGTTTTTTCTAACAAATTATTCAAAACCAGTAATGCTTTTATATTTTATAGAGAAATATGGAAGAACGAGGTCGTCAACAATCATTATTAGGTGACCGCATATGGATAAATCAACGTATAAATCCAAACGGTTCTGGTTTAAATCCAGTATATGTTGAGGGTGTTGAGACTTTTTTATCATTTGCGGCATCAAATCGAGAATTTGTTTCAGAAGGAAAAATAAAATGCCCTTGCAGAAAATGTGCATTGAGAACGTTTGACACGTTTGACAAAGTGGGAGAACATCTCTTGCATTTTGGTTTTCAACCAGATTATGTTTTTTGGTATCAACACGGTGAACACAGTTCCAGAGCAGGTGATACCAACTTGATTCCGGATCCATCCCGGTTTCAAGATTTAGTACATGATATTGCAGGTTCATCTGTTCAACATACAGAAACTCCGGCTGATATAGCTTCAAATCCTGAGTTGGCACCGTCTGAATTTTATGAGTTGTTGAAGTCTGCTGAGGATGCATTATATCCTGGCTGCAAGATGAGCAAATTAGAAGCATTTGAAAAATTTATGGCTATCAAATCAGATAATGGAATGTCAAACACCTATTTTGACCAGATATTTTCTTTGTTGAAAACACTGTTACCCGAAGGAAATGTTTTACCTGCAAATTACTATGAGAGTAAGAGGCTGGTTCGAAATTTGGGACTTACTTGTCAGAAGATTCATGCATGTTCAAATGACTGCATTTTATATTCTGGGGAAAATGAGTCGTTGGATAGTTGTCCTACATGTGGGCAACCGAGATATAAAGAAGGACAACACGGGAAGTCTGGTTTGATTCCTGTAGAACAGTTGAGATATTTTCTGCTTACATCCAGACTTCAGCGTTTATTCATGTCTAAGAATACATCGACAATGATGTCATGGCATAAAGAGAATATTTCAACTGATAAAAGCTTGAATCATCCAGCCGATGGTGATTCATGGAAACATTTTGATAGAGTGCATCCATCCTTTGCTTTAGAAGCTAGAAATGTTCGACTAGGCCTTTCCACTGATGGTTTCTGTCCGTTTGGAACTTTTGGTAGTCAATATTCATGTTGGCCTGTTTTTTTAACTCCGTACAATTTACCTCCATGGATGTTGATGAAGGAGCCATATATCTTTTTGACTTTACTAATTCCAGGACATCCGAAGAAAAATATTGGTGTTTATTTGAAGCCATTGATTGATGAATTAAATTTATTGTGGAGTACTGGTGTCAGTACATATGATGTTGCAACGAAACAGAATTTCATACTGAGATCAGCATTGATGTGGACAATAAGTGACTTCCCGGTTTATGGGATGTTATCTGGCTGGAGTACACATGGTCAGAAATCATGTCCTTACTGTATGAGAGAGAAAAATTCATTTATGCTCATTCATGGAAAGAAACCTTGTTATTTTGACTGTCATCGCAGATTTCTTTCAGCTGATCATCCTTTTCGCAGAAACAGATCTCATTTCAGAAAAGGAACAGTTGAAAGGGATGGACCTCCATAAATGCTATCAGGTTCGGAGTTAAAATCAGTTGTATTTTCATTACCTCCCATCACTTTTGGTCCCACAATAAACCAACAGAAAATTTCTGGTTTTGGGAAAGAACACAATTGGATTAAACGTAGCATATTTTGGGATTTTCCATATTGGTCTGATCTGTTGGTCCGACACATGTTAGATGTCATGCATATTGAGAAGAACTGTTTTGATAATTTGTTTCATACAGTTTTGGATACGCCAAGAAAGAGCAAAGACAATGTAAATGCACGTTTAGATCTTGCCCAAATTTGCAGGCGTCCAGAATTGGAACTATTTGAGAATGTCAGAACAGAAAGGTTACTGAAACCAAAAGCAGCTTATACACTATCTAAAGAAAACCGTGTATTATTTTGTCAGTGGATTGTATATTTGAGACTTCCAGATGGTTGTGCTTCCAATTTGGGTAGATGTGTAAAGAATGGTCATATTACTGGATTAAAAAGTCATGATTGTCATGTTATAATGGAGAGACTTCTACCCATTGGATTAAGAGGTCTGTTGAATTCTGTGATTTGGGATTCCATAACAGACATGTCTCATTTTTTTCGGGAAATTTGTGCGGCTACGGAAGATTATGATGCTCTAGAGAAACTTGAAAAAGTTGTTGTTGTAATTATATGTAAACTGGAAAAAATATTTCCGCCGTCTTTATTCGACTCAATGGAACATTTGATGTTACATTTGCCATATGAAGCCAAATGTGGAGGTCCGGTACAGTTTCGATGGATGTACCCATTTGAAAGATGCATGCAAAAATTGAAAAGAAAAGTACGTAACAAAGCATCTGTTGAAGGATCTATTGCAGAAGCTTATTTACAAGAGGAAATATCTTTTTTCTGCTCCCATTATTTTGAATCAGAGTATCCTTCAAAACACAACCGAATGGGACGGAACGAGAGGAATATTGATGAAATCGACAATCAATTATCTATTTTCAACCAGTCAGAGCTTGGTTTTGGTGGAGTTTATGAACGCTGGCTTTCAGATGATGAACATCAGAGAGCTCATACGTATTTTCTGCTCAACTGTGAAGAGATGACATCAGTTTTACTGTAAGTGTTTATATCACTTATTCTATCATTTATGTTACAGTAAATAACTTTGGTTTTTATAGGTTGTATGATAATCATATCAAGAAACAAATTCCACAAATTACAGTAGCTGCTCTCGAAGAACGTCGACTGAAAAATTTCTCTCAGTGGTTTCAAAAACTGGTAACATAAATTCTTTATCTTTTAGAAAATCATTCAATGTATAGTTTACTATATTGATAATTATTTCACAAATTTCAGGTGTCTCTACATGCTGATAAAATTGACAAACGACTGTGTGTATTGAGTAACCCACCTTCCAAACTTGTTAAAACTTATAATGCATATGTGGTGAATGGATTTCGATTCCACACACATGCATATGGGGAATAGAAAAAAACAATGAACAGTGGAGTTAGCTTGAGAGGATCTCATCATCGAGAAAATGAAGTTGACTTTTATGGCATACTTGATGAAATCATTGAACTCTGTTATCTTGGACATCATTACATAACCATGTTCAAATGTCGGTGGTTGGATACAGAGAGAGGCGTGCGTGTTCATCCGACTCATGGAATCATCGATATTAAATGTAAAAGTGTTCTCGCAGTAAATGAACCATTCTTATTGGCTCAACATGCATATCAAGTTTATTATGCAAAGTACTGTGCAACATCAAGAGACTTGACTGATTGGTGGAGTGTAATAAAAATCAAAATTCGAGACAATCAGTTTAGTCAAAGTGAATGTGCTTTCAATGATGTGCAAAGAATTGAAGTTTTTCAAGAGAGTACTCAAAATCAATCTTTTTTACAAAGAGACATGAGTATCGATGACGACACCCCACATTTAAGAGTCGGTGATGACGATGATGTTAATGATGTCACATATGAATTTGAAATGGTAAGAGATGAAGCAACTGTAACTCGAATGGATATCGATGATGTTGAGGAGGAATATGAAGATGACATTGACATATATGAAGATGATGATGAAGATAAACACTGATAGCATTCCATGGTATTTATATACAATCATAATATGTATATATGTATATATAATAGTAATTATCAATTATTTTCTAACATTAACATTTTCTGTTTCAGATGGACGATGCCACATTTCGTGAGTTGGCGGATGCTGACCTGACTTTCGATGCGGATGCATTGCTGACAGATGACCCTCAGCCTACAGGCGCTCCAGGGAGTACGCAGAGGGGGTGCGGTCTTGCATGATTGATGATTCCTAACCCCGTCCTCGAGCGACGTCCACGTCTTGGGTTTCATCCACGCACACGGAGGTGTGATAACCTGTGTGATAACCTGTGGATTTGACTAAGATTTCATTAATCTATTCACAAAATAATTGTTTATTATTTTTTCAGTTTTCCACATATAGCAGTCGGACAGGGCAGCGCTATTTTGCGCAACTATTTTCTCAGTCGTGGACCACATGGGAGCAGATTCCCATTGATGTGTAGCAGGCCATGTTCGACCATTGGTTGGTATGTACGTAAATAAATAATTTTTATTTTGAAAATTATTTCATTTATAACTTGATATTTTGATTTATTTGTAGGTTTTATGGTATCCAATCGAGGATACCATGCATGACGCTATCCACGAGGCATGGGAGGTGGCCATGCGTGATCGCCTTCGTCAGTTTTTGCACAATTTAAGAAAAGCTGCGATGAAGAAAGTAGGAGTGTCAGATTTTGAGGAGTCATGTAAAGCACACCGACCAGAGTATATTTCATCCCATGTCTTGGATGGATTATGTGCGCACTGGTTGAGTGGTGCCTTTCAGAGGAGATCATCGGTGGGGAGGCAGAATCGGGGGAGACAGGAGGTGGCTCATTGAGTTGGGAGTCGTTTTTCAGTACTCATAGACAGCATCTGGTACGTACATTATTTATAAATATTTTATATAACTATAAATATTAACAGTTTATTTTTTATTCTTATAGGCTGTCGAGCACACCGATATTACAGAGTACGACGTATTTCGGAGAATGTATAGTGATCCTGCTACTGGGGAGCTCAGAGGTGATCGTCAGCATCACATCATGGTCAGTATTATTTGTTTTCAAGTTTAAAAATTAACTGCATATAATATATTCACAATTTTAATTTTAAATTACAACTATAGGAGTCATATGAGGCCACAGCGTCACAGGCCCGGCCTGAGAGTCAGGCCGAGTCATCAGATCAAACCACTGCCCGTCATTTTGATGAGGCGGCATGGATGCAGGCCACCCAGTATGCCTTCGAGAAGGGCCGGGTAGTAGGTATCGGCTCTCGACTGACTCCCGAAGATTATTATGGTAGTGCTGCGATGTCGGCGTCCCGCTCGAGGGGAGCTCGTGCATCTTCTTCTACTACACAGTATGAGGATCAGTTGCGATCTCAGACTGCACAGATAGAGAGTCTCCGACAGGAGCAGGAGCAGATGTGTCAGCAGCATGAGGAGGAGTGTCGACGCCAGCAGCAGTTGTACGAGGAGCAGACGAGTCGGTGGCAGCAACAACATCAGGAGCAGATGTAGTACATGCGCCGACTCACTCATGCTTTAGGGATGGAGTTTCGTCCACCACCATCTGCAGATCCCCCACCTCCCCCCCTCCTTCATATTAGAGTTTGTATTTATGTTATAAAATTTGGGAAATCAAAATATTTTTTTTCTATTCTTAGTTTTTGTCTCATTATAAAATATTAATAATATTATATTTTTAAATAACAATATTAATATGAATAATAATATTATTTATATTTTATAATATTAAATTATATATATATATTAAAAGTTTATAATATTATAATTTAATTATATTTTTTGTAATACTTGAATTATTTTAATATTTGAATGTAAAATAATTCTATTATTTTAATATTAATTAAAGTAACTTATTAATATTTTTATTTATTTATGAATTATAATTATAATATTATTATATTAATTAAATCATTTATTAATATTCTATTATTTTTTATTTTTGAATTATAATTCTATTATTATTATATTAATTAAAATAATTTATTATTTTTTATTTGTGAATTATAATTCTATTATTATATTAATTAAAATAATTTATTAATAATTTTTTTTTATTTTTTTTATAGTATTTGCGATGGGATACTATGCCCGTCGCAAATACTAGTATTATTATATGCATTAAAATAATTTATTAATAGTTTTTTATTTTTTTTTAAAAAATAGCTTTTGCGACGGGTCCCGTCCCAAATACTATTTTAAAAGTTTTTTTACAAATATACGGAGTACTATTTGCGACGAGGAAAATAACCGTCGCAAAAAGAGGCTTTAGCGACGAGCCCGTCGCAAATAACTGTTGTTGCGACGCCGTTTTCAGCAACGGGCCATTTGCGACGGGCCCCCGTCCCAAAAAGCCATTTGCGACGGGATCCCGTCGCAAATGACCCGTCGCAAATACCTGTTTTTCTAGTAGTGATAGATGTAAAAGTGAGATGAAAATCCCTTACCTTAGGATTTGAATTTATTCATAAATAATTGATCATACATTATAATAAACATAGGTTTATTATAAATATGTTTAATATCATTAATAAAACATATAATTACAATTATTATTTACTTATAACCTATTATCACCCATTTATTAACAATTTTTCAATAAAAACACTATTTTAAGTGATAACTGCTTCGTTTATAATGTATGTTTTTTTCTTCAGTTTTATTCCATTGTCTTCGATCATGGTTCCATAATATCCATAATATTAGTCATGATATAAGTATACTATATATTAAATATATACATATTTGTACTAATCCCAAAAATTTATATATTGAAAAATGAATTACGTCATTCATGGAGATGATAAGTCGGCCATACGCATAAACATTGTTCCCATTCTTTAAATGGATGGAATGAAATAAAGGTAAATACTTATTCAATTTTACTGAATAAATTTAATAAAATATATTTATAATATAATAATTATGTATTTACTTATTACAATCCATGTTGAAATAAAATGAAAAATGTATCACATCTCTTCGTGAAGGCAGTAGTCTAAACGTATACCTGACCAACAACATAATATTCCAATATATTGAATGGTATGATGGTATATGTGATATTATAATTATTTAAGTATAATTATTTCATAAATATAATATAGATATGTTAATTTTATTATTATATCCATCCTTGAGAGGCAGCGATGGAAAAATAATTACATCATTTCGAGAAGCGTTAATCCAACATACACATGATAAAAAGTTTCATTTCCCATTTGATGGGAGAGGATATGGATATAGGTTATTACATTTACATAATCTTATATTAGTACATATAATATTATTGTTTTATTATTTAATCATATTTTAAGAATATTTTGATGAGGTATAACAAGAAAAAACTTATGGTTAAGAAATTTACCTCTTCTTCGGAAAACAACTATAGGTTTATACCAAAAGCCTTCCTAGGATGGTTTTAAAATAAAAATAGGGACTCTAGGTCTTTGGGAGGGATGTAATGAATTTATATTTAGGTATTTTATTATCCAAAACGTTCTTGAAGTGTAGTGGGGAGAGGAGGGAGGTTCCCCTTTATAATTGAGGTGAGTGACTAACTTTTAATTTTTCTATGATTTAAACTAATTTGAAGTCACTTTCGGGAGAAAAAGATAAAAATTGGATCATATTATATGGTGATAAAGTTAAAATATAAATCATACAAAATAATGGGTTCTTTGAAAGTTTTTAGTTCATTTTATCCATTATCCTTTAGTTTAATACACAGGTAAACATGTTTTAACCTTAACTAAATTAACAAATTTATTTTAACCTTTTTTACAATTCATTATCACCAAAAATTAGGATGATATTTTTTAATAATATTGATTATTATTATTCCAAATTTTTAATAAATTTTATAAAATTATATTCACATAATTTATAGATTTTAATTTAAAACCCCACCCAAAAACACGACTTAATGTTGTTTTCCAAAAAAAAGTTTCCATAAGTATATAAAATTTGTTTATCAAAATTCAATTTTTTTATTAAAATGATGTAAATTAGACTAATAAAAATATAACTAAATTATTTATACATTTAATGCTATCTAATTAAAATTAAGGCCTATAAATTATTTAAATTGAAATATAATTTTTAGTTAAAATCATTATTTTTTGTTATTCATCGAATAATTACCATTTTTAGAAAATTCTAAAAAATTTAGTCTAAGATTATTTTTAATTTTTTTATTTAAAAAATTTAGTACATATTTCCTGATAAATTTTTTTAAAAGTTTCAAAAATAAATTCTAAAATATGCACACAAAATTCAATGAAACATCGTTTTAGAAAAAAAATACAGTTTAAGCATAAAACATGATTTATTCTTATCCCATACCTAGAAAAATATTAGATGAATAGATTTTTTTATTTAATATAAAATATATAAATTTAATTAAAATTATTCACCAATATTTAATAATTTGTTAAATACTAAATGCATGCATAAAAATTTTTTTTCAAAAAAATATTTCATTTCGTTTCAAATAATTTTTTTTTCATTTCTAATAAATCTATAACCATTAAATTTATTTCATTCAGTTGTATACCATATTTTTTTCATATTTTTTTTTCATATTCATAACTTCAAGTACAACAGCTAGGTGATAAATGTCATATTAAATAATAACATTTTAATAGTATATCGTGGTTTGTTTAAACTTAGTGTTGCGTGTAATGAAAAATATCATATAAAATAAATTTATTTCAAATTTTTTCATAAATTCTAGTGCTATTAAACCTTACACATATATGTTAAAAAATATATTAAACACATAAGG
This sequence comes from Viscum album, assembly GCA_963277665.1. NCBI lineage: Eukaryota > Viridiplantae > Streptophyta > Magnoliopsida > Santalales > Viscaceae > Viscum > Viscum album. The sequence goes on along the minus strand of OY728120.1, from coordinate 1,754,550,822 downwards.
AGGAATTTTTGTAATAGTCTCCGATTTTGATTTTTTGACAAGTTGGTGAAAAATGAATATTTAAACCACTGAGAAATTTCAAAAAAATACCATATATAACAATAAAAACAACCTAATAATATTTCCATCAAGGAGTGTATAAATGATTCACATAACAGAAAATATATTCCCTCTTGATTAATGATTAGCGTGAGAAGAAATTTTTTAATGATAATATCCTCATGAAAACACCTCAAAGAATTTCATAATCTCTCCACACCGAATCCATAAAATTTCTCCCCCAATTAAGCATTCAAGAACTATCCCCTTTCAAAAACAACATAGATAACCCTTTCTCAATAGTTATGAACATGAAACAAACATCTAATAACTATAACATAAACAACTTATCCCCTCTTTCAAAAACCCAAAACACACTTATTAGAAAATTAACAAATTAGGGTTAGAAATACAAACATTCAATACAATAGATAAATCATACCTTTCTATAATAGATAAATGATCTTTTGAGATAGAATATACCATCATAAGTTGACTTTATATTATCTACTAAAAAAATACCAATCCACATTCATATAGACCATGTGTTGTTATTAGAAAATTGTGCAATAAAATAGTCCAAAATATACTCTTTGGTTTATATAAAAAGTATTATTCTCAAATATTTTATATGAATTTATTTGACATATATTTTATAGTGGGAAAATGTACATGTGGATTTTTTTTTCATGTGACAATCATGTATAGAATCCAACCAATAGTATATATATAATATGTCACTTTGAAATATTTTCCATTATCATCATTTTATAACTTAATATAGGTAATTAATATCATTTTCATTGCCCTTTAATCACTAATTTGAATCCTTTGTAACACCACCTTGGCATATTTTGTTTTAGAAAAAAGTCCCATCATTTTTTTTAGATCAAATAAAATCTATGGAAAAATTAAAAATCACCAATCAAAGTCCTTTTAAATTTAGACTTCATGAATTTTGAAAATGCATTACATTTTGTAACATTCAAGACTCCGGATATGTTTATATATATAATAAACAAAATCATTTTTTAATTTCTCCTTTATAATGGATAGGTTGTTATAAATCTCACCTTATTGAAAATTGAACCTCATTAAGTAATAGTCCTAATATGAGTAGTGGAACATTTTTGATTGTTTTAGGCCTTAATAATCATTCTTTAACAAATAAACTTGGTTTCATCTTCATGTACTAGAAAACCATATATTTTCTCTATATAAAAATCATATACAAGGAATTAATTCAAGAATTCCAATTTGAAATCAAATTGATACACTTTTATGTCTCCATTCAATACCATAGAGAAAACCATCTGTATCATTTCTAACTAGGACCCCAATGTGAATTTATTTTCTACATAAATTAATTATATTTATGAATAACCCTTTCACACTAGTACTTACTTATTTTGAGTCATATTTTTATATTTGTTGAGTTTTTTAGAATACCCACTTAGTTCCAATTATATTTTTGTTCCATAACTTAGAACGACTTCACATGTCTTTTTTTCTTGATTTGGTAAATTTTCTCCTATGTTTCCCTGACCCAATTCTCATATACAGTAGACTCTTAAAAATAATGAAGCACCAATGTAAACAAAATAGTCATTTTCTATAGAGCCTCCATCCTTCCAATTTGAACTGTGGCTATTTAGTCACCAATAATAATGTTTATAGTCATTTATTCCTTGTAGGTTTTTATTTTTGTAACTTATTCCACTATTGTATATTCCTCATGACCATATAATTATTTTTAGACATTATATACCACTAATATCCCAATAAGTCACACACTTCTTCATAAATTTTCCCTTATTTTTTTATGTGAAATATGATTTTTTTTGAATTTAAACCCTACTCATATGTTTTTGAAAACATATCATTATAAACCTCTATAACATCTTATCTTTAAACCCATTTCTCAAGAATTTCATTGTATCACCTATATGCCCTGATTTTGGATAAATATAAAATGGAAAAACCTTTATCTGTAGCAGCTTAAAAATTCAGGTTTTTTCTCATTATTTATAAAAGAGATATTACTCCCAAACACTCAAGAGTATTTTACTATAAAATTATCACCATACCATATTTAATAGGATATTATATCCTGATCCTAACAATAAAATGATATATTAGAGATAAAAAATTAGGTGATCAATAATATATTCAAATATGACTATGTTAATAAGATTTAAATGAGTGTTTTCCAATCAGTATTAATATTAATCTTATTACTTCTTTCAAAAACTCAATTTTGTTAAGGAATCATCATTATTGAAACGTGATGCTGAATACTAGGGTTTCCAAGATATTCATCTACATGGTTATCAGTAAATTCATAACCATTATCATTTTGATGTGTTTTAAATTTTAACCCCAATATATTTTCAGTTTTCATCTGATATCAAATGATTAATTTGAATAATTTATATTTATAGTAATCACATTAGACATGAAATTCTATTAGCATAATCTATAAAAAACAAATTATTTATTTTCCATGCAATTCATTAGGTTTCATTTCCCTACAAAAATCCACATAGACTGGAATAAGTAATCTGGATGACCCTCCATTCTTAGGATTGCAGTTTTTTTTGAAAATGTTCCCCTTTTTACCAAAATCACATGTGTGAGTGTGGAAGCATTTGAGTATTTGGAAGTATTTATGCACCATATTTTTTTACTAAATTATCTTGAGACTTTTGGCTCAAATATCAAATAATATTATGAAATAGATGATTTTTCCTCTTTATAAATATGCATCTATCTTCTTCACTAATGAGATAAATATTATCTTTATTCTACTACCATGTAATTTAATAGATCCATCGCTTCCTTTGATAGTTCATGACTTCTTATTGAAATTCATAACATGTTCTGTGTCAAAAGATTTTCTTAAACATAGAAAATTATGATTGATACCTTCAACTAAAATAACATATATTCCCCTAAACTATTCCCCCCCAAATTTCCCCCTCCTATATCCAACAATATTCAACCCCTCATCGTTGAAGAAGTAGAACACTCTATCCTTGTTATATTTCACCCACATTAAAATGTCTTTTCCCCTAGAATAGGGAATGTTATTATGATATGCATAATATATTTTAGGGAACACCCAATTTATTTAAATGTAATTTAAGAAACATTAGATTTATTAGTTTTTCTCTTAATGATCTATGACTAATGTTCAACCTTATTTGACAATAGTTAAACCTACCAATCCTCCATTTTAATGGAAGAATCATAATTCTTAAAATATAAAAACATTTTTTATTTTTTTAGTTTGTTTAAAAATGTTTTGAGAGTCTATCTTCTAAATTTTTGGGTCTTCTTTAGTATCTTATTTTCACCATTGATACAAAATTTATTACCTTGTTCTAAAAAACATCACTAAAAAATTATTATACATTAAAATTATAAGTGAAAGATAAAAGTATGTTTACCTATTTTTTTTTCATCTTCCATGAAATATATTTTTTCAATGGAACAAATTTTCATATTAATTAACTTCCCTCAATAATAAATAATGATATTTATTAAGTATATTATTGTTAAGGAGAATGTTTATCGTAAGGAAAAAAATCCAGTAGAATCTTTTGTCATGTTAATGAAGTGACATCTATGAATAAATGTTTGAAAGTTATATTTTCATAAGTTTAAAATTACTTATGAATTAATGTGTGTGGTGGTACTATTATCTCATTATGTGATTAATGATGTATAGGAGTCAGATAACTAAAATATTAATATGTAAGTTTCTTGTTTCACTCCATTATGCTTTTTTGTAAAATGAGTTTTTCGATGATGCTCCTTTCATCTACTAGTTATTTTTACTCAGACTGTGGAGATTCTATAGTGAATTAGTATTCATCCAATGCAATGGTAATATCCCTACAAATATGGAGGTTGGTGACATAGGTTTACAGACTTTGATCATTATAAAAAATGGGAGAGGACACATGTATATGCTTGATATGATTACTTATGTTAGTGACTACATGGATTCCATTTAAAAATGGTTGTAACTTTTTTCCATGAAATTAAAGATGTTGATACTTCTCCATTTTTTCATAATATAAAAGGAAAAAAAGTAAAACCACTTATGTTTTTTTACTTTCATTAATTTGTTTTCATCCTTTGAATTATTATATAAGTTATGGGAATGTAGGGTTGAGTAAGTCAAACTCAGGGGGGGGGGGTGGATTAGGTGCTTTTATTCTTCTATATTATCATACATTAATGTTAATGCATTCCTTCCCATATAATTCTACATACAATGTGATTCTGGTGATTGAATATCTAGTGGTTGTAGTTTTGGGTGGAACGATCATCAATTGGAATCAGATTAGAGATTCTCAGATACTAAAAAAGTTACTTGAAAACAATTTACCTAAAATTCTATATTTAGAAGACATATTTCAATTTTAGTGTGAGTGGTTGTCATCAAAACAATGGTGTTAGAGTATATTATGTTCTAGAATGATAGATTTGATGATTCAAATATTATAATCTTGAGGATATAGTTTGACGAATGCCTTATTTTTTAGAATCTATAAGTTTTGTTTCAAGGAGTTAATCCTAAGGTAGTGGATAAAATATTATAGGAATGTTTATATAGAAAGGAATTGGGTTTAGTGAGGATGTCATAAAAGAAAAATGTGACATTCAATATTCATTAGAAGAATACTATAACAAAGTTAATGAAATTATTGGTAAACATGAATGAAGAACATATAAAACTCAATAAAGGGTTCTTAATGTGATGGTTTTTTAGCATTAGGATATCTGTAGGAAGGTCTTCCATATATCATGTTAATGATTTCAACATGATCAATAACCAACTCAAGTCCGTGGTGGTGAATTTTTTGGAGTTGGTTTTCTATAGAAAACTATTTTTAATTTGGATTATACATATATTTTAAAAGAATAGAATAATAATTAAAATATATTATTATATATCATTAATAGATATAAATTACATTAATATAGTAATATCATGAAGTATCTTCCATAGTGAATAAGGTTACAAAAACTCCCTATGATGGTGGGAACCTTGAAATTCCAGGATGATATTCTTAAACCTAGTTCTATTGTGGGATAACAATCTATGATGGGGCACATAGTTTTTCTTCAATTAGGTGTGAGTACTCGTAAATAGATTATACTTCCTATCATGAAGTTTTCACATGGTATTACCTAATATGGGAGATTATCATAAGATACCTTATAGTTTGAATTCCTCAAATTTAAGAGTAATTAGATATCATTTCTTGTGATTTTGCTTAATGGTACTTATACTTTAGGATTGATATTAATTCATGTCATGAATTTCCAAAAAAATTACTGACTAAAATTGTGACTCTATATATTTTTTGGGATTAGGGTATGATGGGTGCATCCTAAATGATAGGTTATTAATGAATATGTTGGCAAGGGATTTCTAATTCCTATATTATTTGATGTTTTTATTATGGACCTTTGATTGAAATGGGGCCATTAAATTAAAGTCCATGAGTATGGTGTAATGATGAGTTTATTTCTATTGACCAATGAGATAACTATCATGAAAATATATTGATGAAACTAGTGTGAATCATACTTGATGAGATATTATAACCATGGGATTTTATTAAACAATGATCACTTCTATGTGGTTTTCAATTTTATGGTGTTAAATTATTTATATTGATTTTCATGACCTATTACTAAATAGTAATCTAGGACTTTAGACAAGCCCACCTAATTCCAATGATAAATATCCTAATGTTTTATGTACTAATTTCTTTCATTGATCTCAATTATATTATATTTGAATTTATTTTTTAGAATAAATATTATACCCATGACTGAGGAATAGTGTGATTCATTATTTCTTTATTTCTTAAATTAAATTAATGCTTATTTACAAGTTAATTATTTAATTATTCAATTATATAATACTTATTTATCTAATGAATGAGAAAATACTTATTTTTGAACTTGATAAACACTGAGGGGGGCTAGAGTTCCATGATTATTTTTGTAGGAAAATACTAATTTTCCAGCTGGTAAATTAATCTTTATCATTATTCTAGTTAGAAAACTCAGTGAGAAAATAATAAAAATATTATTATAACCTAGAACAAACCCATATAAGGTTTAATATATTTTTAAGGTCTGCTATGACATTTAATATACTTTTAACCCCAACCCTATGTTTATTATTAGATAATTATGTCAATTATGTAGAGTGTGATGATAACTGAGAATCATTTTTTACAATGATATCTAGAGATATCCTTCATGACTGAATACCTCTCTAGAAATTATTATTCCTCCTTCATCATATTAATAATGTGAGTGAAAAGATAATTCTTAAATCCATAAGGAACCATCATAGTGAACAAGATAAAAAATGCAACATGATTTATCTACCATGCTAGCGCATTAAAATCCATTAACATATTTTAGAGATCATAGGAGAATGTTCAGATTACTACTAGAGGAATTATAAACATGGATCCTACAATATACACAAAAATTTAATGAAAACTATTTCAAATGATCAACATCATTAACAAATAAGGATCTCAATAATGATGCAATTTTTCTTCAAATATATTCAAATAAATTAAAAATTTAATGTGAAAAGATATTATATTGGTTTTAGTGACACTATATGTTTATTTTATTTTGAAAAATTTCATTGTCCAATTAATTAACATCTTATATAGTATGTGAATTATCTATCGAATATGAAAATTACTAGGTCAAGATCTACCCTAATAAGAACATCCACTACACCCAAATCCATCATGTTTTATTAGAGTAGTCACATTAAAAATTTTAATTATTTATTTGTTTTTTATACTTATTCATTTAGAAGTTAATTTTCATTTTATGCATTTTTCATTCTTCAATCAATCATTAAAATATCTTGCAACCCCTATTTTTTTTTCTCACTTACATAACAATTCTTGTTTATTAATTAAAGAAGATCACATATAAAGAAACCATATAGAGGTTCCAAGAACCCTGGTAAGATAAAATATAGTTATATGATGTATACTCTTATATCAAATGATGTGTATCATTTTCATATTACCAGGACACTATGTAGACACTGATATGTTGTGTATGGAATATATTGTATTTTCAATTATTGATGTAACGCCCCGAACCCAGCTACCCAGAGTCGGTGCATTACTTCGTAACATTGACATGATCACAAGAAAGATCAAATCTCGAAAGACCGATTGGTTTAGTAGCCTTGGAAACACTAGATATATTCATAAGTTTTACATTACATCATAAAATGAAAAACTACTACAACAACATATTGTTTCCACAGTCCACACTATAATCCCCTCATAATATCCCTGCAGTTCATTCATAACTTACATTTTCACATCCTGGGAAAAAATAAAACATAGAAAAGGGGTGAGCTCAAATGCCTAGTAAGGATAACAATATAGCAGAACATTCAAAAATAAGCATAAACATTTAAGTCAATGTATAACTAAAACAAAAGCCTTTCAAACTTGAACTTCAGCATAAAATGGAAAAGGTAAAATTAAATAATGCCATTTACTTACTCACATGGATATTCTACTAATCAAATAATCACATGAAAAATCAATAACCACTTTCATAATGATGGAATGCATAATGCTAAACTTTAATTTCTTTTCAAGGCCTCGTCCCAAGACCTTGGGGATAACTGTAACCGGAACCCAACCCGGAGTGCCTCTAATAACCGGACACCAACCCAGAGTGCCTCTAATAACCGGACACCAACCCAGAGGGCTTACTTTTACCAGTCCCCAAACTGGAGGGCTTACTTTTACCAGTCCCCAACCTGGAGGGCTTACTTTAACCAGTCCCCAACCTGGAACATACTTGTGAAACACATTCATATGAAGTAAAGGTTGAAATATAACATAAACATTCTTATTGGAACTAGCATACAAAATGTCAATACTTTCACCATAAACTATGAATGGTATAAAAATAGCACATCCACGGTCAAACATATCACAAAACCTTAAAAACAATATAGAAGTTTTGTATCATAATAAATCAACTTCAAATAATCTTAAAATCCATCAAAGGATGTTGACATAGATGAAATCAAAATTCTTTTTAAAGAAATATCTACTTTTATTTTGAAATCATTTAAGATCGATATAAAATAAAACATTTTCTTTGAAAATAATCTTATAAGCTTGTAAGGGAAGCTTTGAAGATTTTATAACAGCGGAAAATATCCGCACCCGCTGTATAAGTTAAAAAAACATTCTTACCTTAATTCTGTCGAAAAGGTTAAAAAGGACCTTGTTTTGAAAACGACGGAAAGATTCCTTTATAAACCTCTTATAAAAAGTCAAACAAGGGTATAAATGACTTTAACCCATATTCTTGTAAATAATAAAAATGTTTTGAAATACATTTCGAAGAAACATGGATGTGGATGATAAAGAAATCCCAGTAGATTATTACATATAAACAACCTTGGGTAATGAAGAGATTGTGAAATAAACCCTTACCTTGTACTTTTCCTTGGATGGGGTCGGTTAACCTCCTCTTCTTCGGGTTCTTCCTTTTGATTTGATCAAAAGGGCTCCATAGGTTAGCTTTCTGATCAAACTAAGATCTCTAGGTTGTAGTGAGGGATGTTGGGAGAGTATTTGGGAAGAGTTTGGCCGAACCAAAAGGCTTTGGAGGTGTGAAGAAATGAGAAGGAGGAGTGCCCTTTTATAAGAGGGGTGAGGGGCACCTTTGGAAAAGATAGAAATATTAATTTATAATAAATTCATATTCGGTTTATAATGGCTCCAAAGTTTACTATTAAAAGGTTAAGGTGGGGATGGGTCGAAAACAACTCAACCAATAGAATTTAGACAGGTTTGGGTACATATATTAACCTTATCTTTATGTATTAACTCTAAGTTAATTAGTTTCACTTTTACAATGTCTCTTTGTATTTTTATATAATATGGTTAATAAACTTACTATATACATCCAATCGACCCCCAAGTGGTCCATTAATTATGAACCTATCATGATATAAGTCTCTTGGCCGAACCTTAGACTTTTAGGAATTTAATATCAATTAATAATATAAAATTTGTTTTAAGAACTCTTTTATGTCAATTTTGACACTATTCAATAGTTGATTTTTGTGAAACTCATAACATATTGATTACTTCGAAAAATGTCAATCAAATCAATCCTAATATATCATATTATCATAGAAAATTAGTTTAATTCATTAAAAGTTTCATATTATAATTATTTGGTTATTTATAATATCAATTATTTTAATTTTTCACTATTTTAGTAATTACTGCATCATCATTGTGTCATAAATAAAATATAATATTTAATGTCTAAAAATTATAAATAAAATATCATTATGTAGGAAATATTTTTATATTTCTAATGAATATTTATAATCTAAAATCCAACATATATAACCCTATGTAACAATTGTTTTGCTAAAAGATATATGCTTGTGTCATTTTTGTATTCATTTTAACTTAATTAAAATAAAGTGTCATTATCACTTACAAGTGGATCTATGGGGTCCCAAAATAGACCCAAAGATGCCCATGGTCGACCATGTATCAACCAATAGGGTTAAGACACGTTTTAGGGTAATTTAGTATTATTATAATATTATTTTTAACCCTTATTTACCGGATTTACCCTTAACCATGGTAAATAAAATATTTACCGCAGTAATTATTCAAAATGTCTAAAAATAAAAGTTACCTATTTACACAATTTGAACATCCTGATTCCAAATATGGAATCCATTTTCCTAAATTCAAAACACAGAAGTGGCAGAAATTAATTTAAAATTATTTCCCGCTGTCAAAACAAAAAGCGTGTTTTTATGAGATAATAACTATCAAAAGATTGACACTTGTTTATGTTCGGTTTAATTGTAAAATTATGTCCAATGACCAACATTATATTAAATGGTAAAAATATATTCTAAATATACTTTAAAACCACTCAAATTCATAATTTATCACTATTAATTATTTTGATTAAAAATGTTGTTTTTAATTAAAATTTAGTAATTTTCACTATTCATCAAAATATGAAAGTTATCCGAAAAGTACCAAAATTTCACCTTAGGCTAAATTCGATATTCCGAATCCAGAAATAAAGTCCATTTTAAAATATAAAATATATATAATTTCGAAAAGTAGGTATTACTATTCATAACGGCTAGTTTGATTGGTTGTGGTGTGTGTTAAAACTCAAGGTTGCGTACAACACACACTACTGTATTATTCAAAGAAAGCGTACCGTGGAAGCTTGGGATGTTTCATTTTAAATTTTTGATGTCCCCATTTAGTCAAAAAGTTTAAAATATTGTATTTAAAAAGGGTTCACTATTAACTGTTGATAAAAGTGCAATACTGAAAATGAATTTGTTCTTGCATTATATCTAAGAAACTCATAATATGGATTCTAAAATTATAAGGATTATATAAAGTTTAAAATTTAGATAATACTATTTATAACCTCTTTTGAATGGATTTTTTTTGTAAGTCACGATCTGATTGAACACGGTGTTGCATGTAGTGCAAGTTATTGAATTATTTTGAAGAAATAACACACTATGAAATCTTGGGGTGTTACATTCTCCCCTCCTTCAATAAATTGCGTCCTCACTATTTGAAATTGTTCTTCGAAAATAAAAGGTTGAAAATAGAAAATATATTTGTGGGAAAACCCACATCAGAAATTGGGTTACTAAAATTTAGTCTTAATATGAGGAAAAGAGAAATGAAAGGGTCACCACCAAATTATGATCTCGATTAGGAGAACATTGGTGGCAATTAGAGACATATAATTGGAGGAAAAACGTAAATATTTATAGGTAGTGATTGAGGTTATCAATAACAAACAAGTATAAAATTGAGGTCCTTAAATTCATCAATCTATGATGATTTGAAATACCATCGGTTCAACAAAACATAGGGTATTAGGATAACACATTTTTGACATTTCAAAATATCTTAGTTGAAATCCCACATCGAAAAATGAATTAATGAGGCCTCTATTTAAAATAAAGAGTCGAAATTATGAAGATTACCGAAAATAACACATACTAGGGTTCCATGTAGGAAAATATGGATATGGAAGAAAAATCTAACCATCAATTATCTGATGGAGAGTGGTAGAGAACATGGATATGAAAAGGCCAACAATCCCAAAGCCATAAATTAGTAATGATTTAAGGTACCATCTAGGAAAACATTTTTGTTCTAAGTTGCTTTTCTTAATATTGAGGAATTTATTTATGATATTGGATAAGATCATAAGGAGATATACTTACTTTATAATTAGAGTTTTATACATTAATAAATTTCTATCACAAACTCATCTTTCACTCTAAAAGATAATAGAATGTAAAAAAAATTCTATTTACACTATTCGTATAGGGTTCCAAAATAAACGAATTTATAATTCATCTACAAGATCTTTTAATAAAAACTACATTATTTAATCCAGGACATCTCGTGGGCCAGTGGTAGATGATACACCCTTGTCGCCCTTCGGTTGTGGGTTCAAGTCTCGCAGCCTTGCCGGACGCGACGGGTTGCCGCCCGACCTCCGGGTTGTCCTTTTATGGAAATCCAAAATAATCCAAACTAGAACTATCCAAAATACTTCTGTCCAAACTCACAGTCCAACATTTATAAGGAAGGTAAACATAATATAGATCCTTTTTACCCCGTAATAGCATATGAATACCTTCATCATGTATTACCATATTCCTTATTGATTACATTCAAGCTCCCTTATTCCATATAGAATGCTGGATATACTTTATTAATCCAAAAATGTTTTAAACCCCAACAATGATGGAATATACAAATCATTAATCAGTTCCAAGGTAGTCAAGAATATCCAATATAATTTATCCAAAACAATCACATATTATTCCAAAATCACTACCTCAGTATCAGAACTATATTATGATTTATCATTCTCTCAACCATATATTTTCCAAAAATTTATCCTGCTATTGAGTCACTTTTCTTTGTTCCACACAATCTCAAGTCCTTAATGAAATAGTACTGCAGTACAATCTTTATACTCCATAATTATTATAACAAGTACATTTTTGATACAACACTCAATTGACATAATCAACATAAGAACTCTAATCATTCCTCTTCATCTGTGGTAGTATCATAACTTGATTATTATCTAATAACAGCATTTGCGGCATAGTCTGATGACTGGGACATAGGTTCGCGTAGTGTCCAAACTCCTTGAAAATGAAGCATTGTACATTTAAAACCATTTTCTTACCCTTGCAGTCACGTACTTTGTGCCCTTTTCCTCCACACTTATAACAAACTCCCATTCCTTTCAGGAAAGTTCCAGGGTGTTTCTTTCCACAATTACCACATATGGGAAAATTCTTCTTTTCCCTATTCCCTTTATCCATCTTTCTCTCTTCCATCCTTTTCTTCTCTTGCTTCCCTTTAAAGCCATAGGAATCAGTAAAATCTTTACTTATCTTATCAACACATGATATTATTTCTTCATATGATGATAATACATGGGAGACTATTTCTCTTATAAATTCTAGCTTAAGACCATGAAAGATATGATCCTTCCTTCCCTTTGGATCATGTGCATTTCTGGAGTTCTCATTCCTTCTACTGGGCGCCATTTCTAAACAATGGCATACACTAGATCAGTTTATGAATCAAAATACATAATCCCATACTTATAAAGCACTTAACATAAATTGAAATATTTATGGATATAATCCATAATCATAAAAATGTCTCCTTTGAGGATGTATATACTCATAAACCCTTCATAATGGTTTGTAAATAAAATGAGAATTATCCTATGCATATCCCCCGGGAGTGTCGTAACCAAGAGTGCAGCAATGCCCGTTGTCGTGCACCAGTTCCCGTTCGAGTCTAGCTCAAAGCGGTGTTTTCGGGTTTTACCCCTAGGTACATCTGTGCCAGAGCCGCCTCTACCTGCTCGTATCCAGAAAGGGATGTATTGCTCGGAAAACTCACAAAATCTCTACAATACCAAAATTCTAGGAAGTTCTTCTATACTAATCCTCAAAGTTCATCTTAGGTCTATGTGCTCTAATCAGAGTTTATCTAAATCTAGCTTCCAAGTTTTGTACTAAACTTCCTCTGATACCAACTGTAACGCCCCGACCCCAGCTACCCAGAGTCGGTGCATTACTTCGTAACATTGGCATGATCACAAGAAAGATCAAATCTCGAAAGACCGATTGGTTTAGTAGCCTTGGAAACACTAGATATATTCATAAGTTTTACATAACATCATAAAATGAAAAACTACTACAACAACATATTGTTTCCACAGTCCACACTATAATACCCTCATAATATCCCTGCAGTTCATTCATAACTTACATCTTCACATCCTGGGAAAAAATAAAACATAGAAAAGGGGTGAGCTCAAATGCCCAGTAAGGATAACAATATAGCGGAACATTCAAAAATAAGAATAAACATTTAAGGCAATGTATAACTAAAACAAAAGCCTTTCAAAATTGAACTTCAGCATAAAATGGCAAAGGTAAAATTAAATAATGCCATTTACTTACTCTCATGGATATTCTACTAATCGAATAATCACATGAAAAATCAATAACCACTTTCATAATGATGGAATGCATAATGCTAAACTTTAATTTATTTTCAAGGCCTCGTCCCAAGACCTTGGGGCTAACTGTAACTGGAACCCAACCCGTAGTGCCTCTAATAACCGGACACCAACCCGGAGTGCCTCTAATAACCGGACACCAACCCGGAGTGCCTCTAATAACCGGACACGAACCCGGAGGGCTTACTTTTACCAGTCCCCAACCTGGAGGGCTTACTTTTACCAGTCCCCAACCTGGAGGGCTTACATTAACCAGTCCCCAACCTGGAACATACTTGTCCAACACATTCATATGAAGTAAAGGTTGAAATATAACATAAACATTCTTATTGGAACTAGCATACAAAATGTCAATACTTTCACAATAAACTATGAATGGTATAAAAATAGCACATCCACGGTCAAACATATCACAAAACCTTCAAAACAATATAGAAGTTTTGTATCATAATAAATCAACTTCAAATAATCTTAAAATCCATCAAAGGATGTTGACATAGATGAAATCAAAATTCTTTTTAAAGAAATATCTACTTTTATTTTGAAATCATTTAAGATCCATATAAAATAAAACATTTTCTTTGAAAATAATCTTATAAGCTTGTAAGGGAAGCTTTGAAGATTTTATAACAGCGGAAAATAGCCGCACCCGCTGTATAAGTTAAAAAAACATTCTTACCTTAATTCTGTAGAAAAGGTTAAAAAGGACCATATTTTGAAAACGACGGAAAGATTCCTTTATAAACCTCTTATAAAAAGTCAAACAAGGGTATAAATGATTTTAACCCATATTCTTGTAAATAATAAAAATGTTTTGAAATAAATTTCGAAGAAACATGGATATGGATGATAAAGAAATCCCAGTAGATTATTACATATAAACAACCTCGGATAATGAAGAGATTGTGAAATAAACTCTTACCTTGTACTTTTCATTGGATGGGGTAGGTTAACCTCCTCTTCTTCGGGTTCTTCCTTTTGATTTGATCAAAAGGGATCCTTAGGTTAGCTTTCTGATCAAACTAAGATCTCTAGGTTGTAGTGAGTGATGTTGGAAAAGTATTTGGGCAGAGTTTGGCCGAACCAAAAGGCTTTGAAGGTGTGAAGAAATGAGAAGGAGGAGTGCCCTTTTATAAGAGGGGTGAGGCGCACCTTTGGAAAAGCTAGAAATATTAATTTATAATAAATTCATATTCGGTTTCTAATGGCTCCAAAGTTGACTACTCAAAGTTTAAGGTGGGTATGGGTCGAAAACAACTCAACCAATAGAATTTAGACAGGTTTGGGTACTTATATTAACCTTATCTTTAAGTATTAACTCTAAGTTAATTAGTTTCACTTTTACAATGTCTCTTTGTATTTTTATATAATATGGTTAATAAACATACTATATACATCCAAGCGACCCCCAAGTGGTCCATTAATGATTAACCTATCATGATATAAGTCTCTTGGCCGAAACTTATACTTTTAGGAATTTAATATCAATTAATAATATAAAATTTGTTTTAAGAACTCTTTTATGTCAATTTTGACACTATTCAATAGTTGATTTTTGTGAAACTCATAACAGATTGATTAATTCGAACAAAGTCAATTAAATCAATCCTAATATATCATATTATCATAGAAAATTAGTTTAATTCATTAAAAGTTTCATATTATAATTATTTGCGTATTTATAATATCAATTATTTTAATTTTTCACTATTTTAGTAATTACTGCATCATCATTGTGTCATAAATAAAATATAATATTTAATGTCTAAAAATTATAAATAAAATATAATTATGTAGGAAATCGTTTTATCTTTCTAATGAATATTTATAATCTAAAATCCAACATATATAACCATATGTAACAATTGTTTTTCTAAAAGATATATGCTTGTGTCATTTTTGTATTCATTTTAACTTAATTAAAATAAAGTGTCATTATCACTTACAAGTGGATCTATGGGGTCCCAAAATAGACCCAAAGATGCCCATGGTCGACCATGTATCAACCAATAGGGTTAAGACACGTTTTAGGGTAATTTAGTATTATTATAATATTATTTTTTAACAATTATTTACCGGATTTACCCTTAACCATGGTAAATAAAATATTACCGCAGTAATTATTCAAAATGTATAAAAATAAAAGTTACCTATTTACACAATTTGAACATCCTGATTCCAAATATGGAATCCATTTTCCTAAATTCAAAACACAGAAGTGGCAGAAATTAATTTAAAATTAATTCCCGCTGTCAAAACAAAAAGCGTGTTTTTAAGAGATAATAACTATCAAAAGATTGACACTTGTTTATGTTCGGTTTAATTGTAAAATTATGTCCAATTACCAACATTATATTAAATGGTAAAAATATATTCTAAATATACTTTAAAACCACTCAAATTCATAATTTATCACTATTAATTATTTTGATTAAAAAAGTTGTTTTTAATTAAAATTTAGTAATTTTCACTATTCATCAAAATATGAAAGTTATCTGAAAAGTACCAAAATTTCACCTTAGGCTAAATTCGATGTTACGAATCCAGAAATTAAGTCCATTTTAAAATATAAAATATATATAATTTCAAAAAGTAGGTATTACTATTCATAACGGCTAGTTTGATTGGTTGTGGTGTGTGTTAAAACTCAAGGTTGCGTACAACACACGCTACTGTATTATTCAAAGAAAGCGTACCGTGGAAGCTTGGGATGTTTCATTTTAAATTTTTGATGTCCCCATTTAGTCAAAAAGTTTGAAATATTGTATTTAAAAAGGGTTCACTATTAACAGTTGATAAAAGTGCAATACTGAAAATGAATTTGTTCTTGCATTATATCTAAGAAACTCATAATATGGATTCTAAAATTATAAGGATTATATAAAGTTTAAAATTTAGATAATACTATTCATAACCTCTTTTGAATGGATTTTTTTTTGTAAGTCATGGTGTGATTGAACACGGTGTTGTGTGTAGTGCTAGTTATTGAATTATTTTGAAGAAATAACACACTATGAAATCTTGGGGTGTTACAATTGAACTATGTGTTGAATGGCCATGGTGGGGCACATATTTTATATACTACACACCATATAGATTTCCTATAGGTCATGCAGTCTTTGTGTTTTTGTGGTGGAAAATGTGGGTTCAACACTTGTCATATAATTAATACAGAACATGTAATTAATAAGTGATGTGTACTGACTATCAGCCATGTAACATAAAGTACATGTTGTGTATCATTTTCACAAGCAGTATACCTAATAAATTTCCATAATATGTGTATATGGAATCCCTATGCATATACCAAATATATTCAGTGAAGTAGAGTACACACTATGGTACCAACCTGCACACGATGTATACATTACCTATTTATATGGAAATATTAAATTTAATTAATTATTTCATTAAACCTCATGGAAATAATTTCAATGTTTCATTAATTTGAATGTAGATTTTCTTCATTAGGGTTTTATATTATATTAAATTTTTAATTAATTCTACCTAATATTCAAAACAAGAAATATGGTATAGTGATTTTATACCTAATACTCAACACATTGAATTATATTGAAAATTTAATATTCATGTATTCCATGTCTCATTAATTTGACAGTACATATTGTGAAATTATGATAGATATCATGTACAAAATATCTTGTATGAGTTCATTGTATACAAAATTAACCATAATGAGTAGTTTACATATTTACCCACCAAGTTGCTTCAAATTACAAAAATGATTACTAATTTTATTAAATATAAAATTAAATAAAAAATTTTATTTTATTTAAAATCATAGGGAATGGGAATATCTAGGATAATTGGATTGAATAATATAAAATGAACATATTTATTAATAAGATAATTAATCAAATTTATTCATGTGTTTTTATGTTATCAAATAATTAATTTAATTGAATTCTATGTACATATTTTAAATGAATAGTCACTGAATGTGTATGAATGATCATGATCTTTTTATAGACTTATTTATGTGTTGGTTTTATTAAATTTAAATTTATTTCATGCATTTACAATTATTTATTATTTAATTAAATATAATTTTTTTCATATAATCTCTACCTCCTTTATTATATTATACATACATGTCCATGGTGGTTTTATATAATCCCCCTTAACCAATCATTTGGTTACCATGACTGGTGTTTGAGTTATATAAAATATGAAATAAAAGGATCAGTTGATGGTGCATGGAGGAGGTTCAAGGTAGAAATGGTTAAGAATTAACACAAACAACACATAGGTGTATAGTTTGAAGACTATAACTTATTGGTAGAAAAAAATATGTTTTCCTTATGTTTATAGGTTAATTTTTTGTGTGCCCAATAAATAAACCATCAGATTAATCTTATGAGCATATTATTTATTTATTTATTGATTTTATATCTATATTTTTGATGATTTATTTTATGGATTTAATACTGAAATCACATAAATAAATATACTAGCATACAAAGATAAAATTATTAAAAATGGTTTATGTGTAAGTTTTTAATCATAAAATATTTAACCCATAAAGTAAAATGAAATTTATTTCAAAAATTCATGTAATTGTAAATTGTTTTTATGTATTATAAATAAAATACCTCAACTGAATATTATTTCAATCTAAGCCTACCATTAATGATCAGGAGTAAAACCATAGAAATAAGTGTTTGGCCACCCTAATTGGGACAGTTACCTTTATTGAGGAATGATTATAAAGGTTTTGGGTTGAATTAACTAATTTAAATGAAGAGATGTATCCTTTGCTTGATGTGATGCATAATTGAGGAAAGTGTTGAGGAAATTAGTGAAAGGGTGTTTTGATTGGGGAGTCCACTTAATGGAAAATAGAGCTATAATCCAAGAGATAAAAACTAAAATCCTTCCTAAATACCTGTGATTAATTGAACGAAAAATCACTTTTGTTATGAGAATGGGAATATGGATCATTTATACTAGAATGTATAATAAATTAGGCATTCCAAAACTAATAGTGAGGATTTCCTAGACTTGAAAAAATAATGAGGGAATTAATAATATTTGAAAATATTATTATGTATCACATAAATTGTAATCAAATAAATTCATAATAAATTTATCCTTTAATATTATAGAATAATGACGTGATCATAAATTACATTATCCATTTGTTTAATTGTAGAGAATGATCATCTCATAAATGGATTTAACTTCAAATAATGGTTAATATGAATACAAATAGTTTTTCACCATGAGCCGAAGTCTTACATGTTTTAATCCTTTCATCTTTATTAGTTTCTAAGGAGGTGAGTGATAAGGATTCCATTTTCCATGATTAATACTTATGTTATGGAATTCGTGCTTAATGTTTAATGATTTCTTCCATTTCTAATGGCCTCATTAAGTAACATAAAGACATGGTAACCTATATCAAGCTCAAACATATCCATACTATTTATTAGGAGAGGGTAATATAATAATGGTTAGATATATCCATGGTGATCTATTAGATAAAACATATAGATGGAGCTCTAGATGGACATCACGCAGTCAAACTCATTATCCACATTTATTTATTAGAGGTTATAGGGATTAAGATATATGAATAATTGCTTAAAAATATCATTCTATTACCACTCCCTCAGATATTCTCATGTTTGTTTTTCAATTTAAATAGAAAAACATTGATATGTTTCTTTATATCATATAACTATATGTTACCATGTTTAAAATAGAAAAAAAAGTAAAATTTTTATATATTCTTATAGTGAATAAAATATAAGTACACGTAAAGAGAACTAAGTATAAAGACTCTATTAAATAACCATATAATAATAGATGGTTAAAGGGAAAATCAAGTAATGAGATGCAATCTATTACTCAGATTGTAAGAAGGTCCACTAGAAGAAAAAAACCACTTAGGAAAATAAGTAAGGGGATGATTTTGGTATATTTTTTATCAAGTGAAATTTATCTATTTTTATAAAATATTAGTTAGTTATATAATGTGGTGCTCAAATATTTATTTTTTTATAGGAACTAAGTATATTCCTTATGATTTCCTAATGTGAGGTAGATCTACAAGAGGTCAACAAAGATATAATTTGTGTTGTTTCTTTTGAAGATTACAACCTCGCATTGTTGATAGTAATGATATTAGTTTTGAAAGATTTTTATTTTGTGCCTTTAGTCAGAAAAAAATACTATATCTATATCTAGACTTGATACATATGGATTTTTTTCTTCAAATTTTGGAATAAATTTTTCTTCTTTTATAAATAAATCATAGTTTATAGTAATACATAATTAAATAACGCCCTTTATGTATTGGATAATGTGAAATAATTAATAGAAGGAGATAATGAAACTATTTCACATGAATTATACTACACCAAGCATTGTAATCATTAGCTAGGTCATGTAAATGAGAATCATTGACCAAATTACACAATGATAGTTATTTGGATTCCTTTGAACTAAAACAACTTTGTGTATGCCATGGATGTTAACAAGGAAAACTGACTAAAGCATAATTTTGTAGAATATTAGAAAGGGACAAGGTGATTCTTGAATTATTTAAAATAAAATTTTATGGACCATTTTTAGTTAATGAAATGGTTAGGTAATCATAATTCAAAAATTTCATTGATGATTTTAGTAGATAAGTATATGTGATCTTAAAGAGGTATAACTTAGATTCATTTAGAATGAAAGAATATAAGAATGATGTTGAGAACAAGTTTTTTAATAAGATTAGAAAAAAGTACTCCGATGGTGGAGAATAATATATTAATTGTTTGTTGATTGATTTTTTAAATACAACATACTACTGAACATATCATCAAAATAATGATTATAGGGATCACATTCCTCAAGGGCTGTAACCTTTTCATTTTAAGAGGTGGAAGTCTTCTTAGTATTTTCATTACAATATAAATCTCTTTGATTTCTTCCCCATGTACTCATATTTCTCTCACAGAATTAGTATTTCGATTAGATAATGCATCTTAATTTTCATCTGGATGCTTTTTCTTATCATTGAACCTATTTTTTAATACATGGAGTTTCACATACTCCACTTTTTTCTCTCATTCATATATGTTGTCCAATTATTCCCACATGAACTTTTATGACCTACATCTCATCACTTTTAAATATATCTGATCAGAAAGAGAAGTAGTGAGGGAATTTTGGGCTTTGAGAATTACATCAAGAATTTTTATATCTGTATAATTCATATTCATACTAGTTGGATTAGTGAACTGTATTCCTTGTGCAGGGGAAAACATGACTTCAATTCTAAGATATCTTAGATGATATCTCATCATATTCTTCAGGATCAGAAAGTTGCTTCCATCAAAGCGGGGTACTCCCATGATATTTAATATATTATCATTTTTAGAAATTAAGGAAATATTTAAAACCAGAAAACATTACCCTCTGATACCACTAGAAGGACCCCAGAACACCTCTAGAGGTGAGGTGCGAATATGGGCGTCAAATTCTCATTTTAAACCCGTGGATCTTATTCCCATGTTGTAGAAAACATTTAAACCGGTTTGATGGGAAAGAGTTGAAAACAGGAAATCATATATAAAGATAAGACACATCAATTTTACTTGGTTCACCAATAAGGGATACTCCCATAGAGAATATTCCAACAGGCTTTTGGTCATACCAAAATTCCCTAATCTTCATTAGTAGTGGAGTATATAATTTTCACACAGTCAATCTCTGACATGCGCACTAACTTTACACGGTTTTAGGGATATAAAACTACATCCCTAGGGTCAATTACACTAAATCCCCATGCCTCAATATGTTAGGAAGAATCTAAAATCTGTTTATTGACTAAAAGTTCCCTTCAATGTGTTGACATTAAATCATGCATCTTTAACTATAGATAGATTCTCTATTGCATTTCCATTTTTCCCTGCATATATAATCTACTTTTTCTTATACTGTTCATTATCGAACATGAACTCCACAAAATGGAATTCTTCCTCCATTTACTGGAGTTCTCTGTGTACCACATCTATAAACCACCTTCACAAAATGCGTCTATGTAATGCCTTCAAAAACTATTTTCACAAACTCCCTTCGCTTCTGCTCTCGCGTACTGGCTTCCTTTGTGGACTTCCATGATCCACATATTGCGTCACATTATATGCATACTAAAAGAGCACCATATATGGAGTTATTCCTCTGTATACATAATATACTCCACATACCACTTCCTCAAGTGTACTTCTTCTGTGGCCAACTATTTATCATATGCAGACCACTTCTCCACTCGTAGAATCATCCTCGCGTACCTGTTATCCCTTGTGGGATTGTATTCCCCTGAACCATTATAGAAATCACCAAATTCATCTTGGATTATATTAATCTAAGTCACATGATCTAATGAAGGTATTATCGAACCATATATAGGAAAATAGTTCTACATAATCATCTAAAACAATATTTATCAAAAATTTGATACGGAACCTCATTTATCACGTACCATGAATATCTCATGAAAAGCTTCCCAATTCGGTACACGTACCACAATTCTGCCTACATAGTGGAAAAAATCACCGACTCATTTCAAAAAATGACACCCTTTATGGCATCTCAAAACTTTTAGTTGATTTCAAAAATTACACACCATCCCATTTACCATTTTCCTTCCACAAACTGTATGCCTTCCTACGAACCTCCTTCATTCCGTGAACCATTCCTCCTACGTGGTCCGTGTACCATTCCCACTTCATGATTTGTGGTTCATCATTCCACATACTAAATTTCAGGATCTTGGAACTATTCATGGAAGCTAATTTGTGGTCCTCCATTCCATTTCATAAACTCCACCTTTTCCAAAAAAAACTCTCCATATTTTGATGCCCAAAAATTTGGACAATATTGGGAAACATTACAACCTTCAATACTACATTAATACTCAATCGTAAGACCACCTTCCATGTAAATTCCATAATAAACCAAATGTGTGTTGAAAAAAAATCTAAATTGTATTCCATTTCCAGCAAAGAACAACATTGTTTCAAACAATCTCATTGAACTAGAGCTGGATGCTTCATTCATGCACATTCTAGTGCTTATTGTGGATAAGAAAGGAAAATTATTTCATGATTTTTTTTTTCTAGTGTAAGTATTGTGATAAAATGTTCATATACATAATGAATTATGGGAGAAAATTAATTAAATGAAAGCGCATTAGCCAAAACTCTTTATGGGAATTGATGTCTTTCTAAATGGAATGACTAATGGTGGGGAGAATATAATAACCATATATAAGATAATTGACCGTGATATTTTTCTTTTTAAGTGTATAAAGTGTTGGGATTACATTTGGGAGAAGTTTTAGAACTTTTGGAGTGTTTCTGAGGGTTTTCTGTAAGTGCACGATTTAGGAATACCATGGAACACCTATAAGAAATCATGATCATTAAAATATGGGATAAAGGGAAGGCTCATGGGAGGATCATTATTTTCCAATCCATGAAAAATACATGGAGAAATAATGATCTATTGATAATATGTGGGATAATGAGATTTGTCATGGTTGGTGCATGATTTGGTAACTCTGCAAGCCAACCATGTGATTTCTCCCTTAAGGCAAAGGTACGAGAATAGTCAACATATAGTTTCCCTAACTGTGTGACTAAACTATGCGTGGATCAAAAGGTAGATCTTTATAGTGGGGATATAACACATTTTCACCTATAAGGGCTTCTTTATTTATCCCCAAATGGTCCTAACATAGTATTATCCACTCAATGGTTATAGAGCCTCTCCGCTATCAAATTAGAAGCAATATGGAGCCATTCTATGGTGGTTTGAATCTCGATTCTTATGACAATTCATATTTTTTTTATTCTGGATAGTTTTGTTAGATCTAATTCATCCCTCCCTTGAATTCTAAGATCTATGACCTTTTTGGTTATATATATGGTTTTGTATTCCATTTATGTTCATATTTGATTTTTTTGTTGATAAGGGAAGATATATATAGTGGGGTTGTGGAGTTTTAACCTAATTTTAGGGGGTTTTAAGTGTCGTTATTTGTTTTCACCATAAATCTCGAGGTTGGTGGTTGTAATATAAACTCCACAATTTAGAACATGAAGGATTAGTTTATTTTTTTTAATTTCTTTATTTTTATTTTAAAAATGTGGAGTAAAGAATGTTATAAATCCTCCTTAGGGATGATTTATGGGTTTTGGTGAAATTGAGGAATCATGGTAATTGGTTGTGCAAAGTGATATGGTTTCATGACTTTAAAATGTTTGTTTTAAAATATGGATTTTATTGATTTTTGAAATGGATTATTGGATGGGTTTTCTATAAAAAGGAAGTTTTATTTATGTGGTCTCAAATGGGATGGTTGAAATGGTTTTGGTATACATTGTTTTTTTCTGAGTTCATGTTGGACATCCCCTAAATAATGGATATGTGCCAATGGGGTACTAGGGATGTGGTCCAAGACCGGGGGAGCATGCAAGTGGAAAAAAAGGTTATTGGATGATATTATTCTCATGAGTATGGAACTATCAAAAAATAATTCATGAGTGGGAGTGTTGTGACACATAGAATGGGTGTTCCAAAATATAATGTTAAATGATTTAAAGAATTTTTTATGCAGTTTCCTTGGAAAATTTTTTATAGTGGATTTAATATATATTTAATTTAAGATATTTCATAAATTGTTTTATATAAATGTTTCTAATATTTTCTATCATAGTGGAATGAGTAGGGAAGTAATTGGATAATATATATTGAGATTCATTACATACCCCTACTTTGGAACATTGGTTTGTTTTTATATATCATCTATCAGGATATGAGAAAAGTTAAGTATCACACACATTTGGAAGTAATTTATGATACTTGGGATGTTTTTCAGTTGTATCATGGAGCGTGTTTGGAGTATTGATTTTTAATTTGAGTCTATGAGTTTTTTCTTCCACTTTTAAATTTGACATTTTAGTCTTCCGTTGTGGTACATAGTTTTAGTTTTATTTTTATAAAAGAAATTTTGGGTTGTCTTTAATTGATATAATGAATAATGTGGTGGTTTTTTAGTTATGTATTGTTTGGTTAGTTTCTTTATTCTAAAAGGTAAAATCATCCTCCATGTGTATTGAAGTCCTTTCACTTTTACTACCATCCTTGTGTGTGTAGGGGATGTCTTTTAAGGCCATGTAACATCTCACTGCCCTCTCAATCCAATGATAAGGGGTGAGATGTTACAAGTCAAGATTATCATTTTATATCATTAATTGTGAATTTATCACATAGATAATATGTTAAAAATATAAACTTGAGTATATATTATCATTAATATACTGATGGATTTTCTTACATACTATTCATATATAGGAGGACATACATATAACATGAATTTAATAATTTAATGATTGATGAGAGGAGACATTTTATTTAGATGAGTTAATAATAATAACAACTACCTAGTTTTAATTTAGATATATCCATTTGAGGATCTTAATGGGATTCCTTTCTATTCACCTTTATGTAGGTTAAAATCTAGTGATTCATAATATTTCAAACTGAGTGCCATGTGGGAGACGTCTGAGCGTATTTAGATGATTATGAAGTGGTTTGAAACTGCCTAGAGTAAAAAAATCATATGTTAGTGGTAAATGGTGACCTATAGAGTTTTATACCAGATACCAAGTATTATTGTGGGTATCTATGAGTTCCATAAATTACCATATTTGGATGATTTGAGTGTTTTCACCCCTGTTTTTAGGTTCCTTCATGATAGTGTAGAAGATTGCTCCAAAAAATCTCAATTTATTATTCCCTAGTTTTTTAGTGCAATTAATGAGGTTTTAGACATGATTTTGTGATTTTGATACCATCATGATCCATATCAATTTATTTACATCAATGATATTGATATTTACACCGATTTTTATTTTGATGAGTGTTTGGTATTAAAATGGACTGGAGTGAGAAGGCTCTTTAAAATATTATAATTCCTCCAGTGTGAGTGCATTAGAACCATGTCTATATATAGTAAGAGGAACATTCTCAATAGTGAATATTGGGATAAACATTCTCTAAAGTGCCGATGCTTTAAAACTCGTGGTTTTTGTTGAGAGGTGTTTGTATTTATTTTTTCCTTTATTTCCTTATTTTTTCTTGTTTTGTGATTTTAATGGATGTGGTTATGGGTTCCATGAAGTATATGAATGCATTTAAACTATCATAGGATTGGAAATATGGGATTTTAATGTTTAAAGTGGGGTACATGGATAATAAACATTAATCCTAATCGTGTAGATAACCATATTGATGGGTTATGGTAGCTACATGGTTTTTCTAAAAATATTAGTTTCCATATGTAAACCTTTAATACTATATAAATAATTACATATCAAATTTTGATGGTTTGTTCATGGTTCGTCAAATTGTGTAACGTAATTATACATAGTGGTGTATTTTAGATTATAGGGTTTTTATAGTGGGTCCACGATTCTGAATATTAAGTGGATAAAATATGCCCCAAGATTTAATGAAATCTTAAAAATAGATGTTGAACCTAAAAATCACATAAAATTCCAAATTCATACTTTATTCTATTGGTACATTTATATTTAGATCTCTTTTATGTGATTTTGGTGATTCCTCGACAACAGAAAGCTGATCCAACAAAAATGGACATTGTTGGAAGTTTGGGATTATATGCCTGATTCTCTTTGGGGTTGACTCTTCTCATTTTTTTCATTTTCTATTAAAAAAACCCAAGATCTGTG
This sequence comes from Viscum album, assembly GCA_963277665.1. Classification (NCBI taxonomy): domain Eukaryota; kingdom Viridiplantae; phylum Streptophyta; class Magnoliopsida; order Santalales; family Viscaceae; genus Viscum; species Viscum album. The sequence continues at coordinate 1,754,524,330 of OY728120.1, read as the reverse complement.
ATTTTATGTGTATATAAATTGATTTTTTCATTTATTATATACCTACTTTTGGATTAATCGATTCATTAAAAAGGAGGGCATGGATCTAGGTGAATTAAATGAATATTATTGGCCTCAAATTAAATGTTTAATTGATGAATTATTGGTATATATATTTTTATTAATATTCATAAAATAAAATGATGAATTTTTATTATTAAATGGGTAAAATGTGATTTTGATATTGAATTATACCATTATTATTAATCATTTTGGATAACCATCACATATTGTCTAGATATTTTTTGACCGTTATTAACATATTATGTAGGGGGAATATGGATCTGTTTCATGGATTTGTTGTTCCAATTATTAATATATGTAGTTTGGGATCTTTTACATATTACATAGAATTTTTTCACAATATTATATATTAAACATTTAAGGGAACTAGTAGGTGTTTCCATAGACTAGAAATATCCCATTATTATTAAATAATGTTGGGGGACATTGAACATATTCGTTGGATCTAATGTTTCCATTATTATTACGGTTATTATCATTATTATTATTATTATGATGATGATGATGATGATTATAATTATTATATACATTTGGGTGACCTTGGTTGTAGTTCCTTAGATACAAAAGTTCTCATTATTATTTTATATAATTTGTGGACCATGGGCATATTATGTTGGATCCAATGTTTCCATTATTTTTAGGACTTTAATTGTTATTATTACTACAATTTTTATAATTATAATTATAGTTACATTTATTATACATGGTTTTGGGTCCTTGGACTTAGGTTATTCAGATCTGGTGTGCACACTATATATCTATATATTATTGGTCGACCTTTTTCTGTTTTTTCATTGATATGGTGTTCCCTTATATATTATATGAATGATTATGGAACATAAAAAATTACATTTAGCATTGGTCGAAGTGGGTATAGTTTACTCGAGGTTCCACCGTAGACTTGAGGGTTAATAGTTAACTTTTAATTTGATTTTCATGTCACATGTTATCTCATTACATGAACATCTGTATTTACTTTTACTCAAACTATATATTCATTAGAGACCATTGGTGATTACATTCTGAGATTGACTCATAACTTACTCTATCCACTATTAATACATCGGTATAATTTATGCTTGCATGTAAGGATAAGTTCAATCCCCATATGATAAATGGTAATTCTAGTATTTTAGGAGAGGATTATTGATGGTAAGATAGATCCTGGCATCAAAACCATCATCGTTTATTTTTCATCTTTGGGATTATTTTGTGTTTTTATGTATAATGATTTTTTTTCTTACTATAGTTATAGACTTCATATTATTTTTCAATTTACATGATTTCTATTTAGGATGTTACATGAAGGATAATATTGTTATGATTTCATTTATTATTTTACCCTCATTAGAGGGTATAATCTCCCCATGATATCTTTGTTGACCCTTACTACTAGATTGGTGTTTGGTAATGCATGCTTGAGTTTATATAGTGAATCAACTTATATACTTATGATTAAACCATTATATGGATGTTATATCCTAAAATAATAAAGGATATACTGAAATAATATTCAATAATACAATATTTCTATAAAAATATAATAAAAATAAACTCCAACTTCAACCTAATGATCATTATTAATTTCAAAGAAATTTTAAAAAAATATAATTAAAATCACATGTATATAAAAACTACAAGGTTTCCCTCATGATTTAGTGTATTAATTCACCCCATAGTGTACACATATATTATAACATCATTTTTTATTTGTTCATGAAAAATACAGAATAAAGAATTCAATATTTAAAAACACATTATCATTACATTTTATAATCAGTTTAAATAATAAACCATTAAATTTGATTGTTACCATCAAATAGTCACTCTTCTAATGGTTAATTATCACATGGTTCTGTGTAACTGGACAACAATTGAAGGTTTGTAAACCCTCTAAATCATTTACATGTCTAATTTCCCATTCAATATATAACTCAATTATATATTCTCTCTATAGTTACTTTAACATTTTCATCTTTTAATCCCACATAGATTGATATTCATGACCATAAAAATGATTATTCTAGAAAAATATTGAATTTTATGAAAAAAATAATAATAGGAATATTAATTTATCAAATTTATTTTCCTGTATCTCGTCACATGTGTTATCTTGGATTTGACCAATAATGTGTCTCCATGAGATTCGATACTCAATAATTATGTCCGCATATTTTGGTAATGTCAACATAAAACATATTCACTCTATACTATATTTAAAAATGAATTGGAAGTATTTGTTATAATATACCTCAATTGGTGTTTTTTTCTAGAATTTATGTATACAAGTATTATCACATCTCCAATTAGAATATATATCATAGAATGAGAAACAAAATGATGAATTATTACACATTACTACTAAAATGAAATGAATGTGATAGAATTTAATGAACAAGTCAATACATACCTTATACAGACTAATTAGTGGACAAAAAAGGATCTATATGCTATGGAGGGATGTGAACACCTAACGGATGGGTTAGATCTAATTTATGCTTGAGATGATCATAATGATGTGATGAAAATTTCATAGGAGTATGAGTATAAATTAAAATATTGGTAGAAGAAGTTGTAAATAGAATAGATATATATATGGATAAAAAATTAAAGAAGACAAGTGGATCCATCATGGGACATGAAAAGGTTATTTTAGAAGAAGTTATGACTAGAAAATATATTTTAATATATTAGATGGAACATCATGGGTTCCCCAAGTGGGATAGCGGGATGAGAAAACATGATTGATGGGATATGAAGTGGAGATTCTAGGTGTGATCATGTATAGAGGGTTCTCTTAGTACCTTTAGTACTACTTCCACATGATCAATAACACTAGCCACCACTGTTAGTAGTTTAACTGAATAACAACTCTTATAGATGGGTGTTACAAAAATAAATTTATAAAATAATAATAATATAAATTTTAATGTATTTGAAATGATATATATTTGAAATACCATACTCAGTGTGAGTAATAAAGGATGAATTCACGGGTCTCACATTAATTTATCATTATATATTAACAAATATTATCATATTTTTTTAAACATTTTACACATTTGGTGTAGGAAAAAAAATATTTATATATATATTTACAAATAACCTAATAATGGTCATGGGAAATAACAAAAAATTGGTGAAATGAAATAATAACAGTATCATGATTTAGAAAGATAATGATAAAAAAATGGAATAATATAATTCTGGTATTTAAATTTCCATGTTAATCATTTCAAATGTGTTTTAAAAAACTAATAATGAAATAATATTTTTATATTAGTACATAATAAATTTATATTTCATTTTCAAGAAATATTATTACAAAAAAATATATCTAAACTTATATTTTGTATGTTTAAGATAATTTTATATTTATCTTATGGATTTAATATATTTTTTAAAATCACTTGGAATGTATATGAGGAGGGTATGTTTTTGTGTGAAAAACAATAAATTCAAAATAGATTTTCTTGAAAAATATGATCTTAGTTTGATGAAAACCATTTGTGTATTAATTTAACATTTGATTCAATATGAAGTGTTTAATTATTCCCTTTGATATATTTATAATTTTTTAAAAGTTTATTTTATAACTAGTAAGTGAAACTTTTTTAATTTGTTCAATATGATGAAATATGTGTGTTTTAAATTAAAAAGATTAATTTTGAAAGAATTATTCTTTATGTTGTGGTTGTTTTTTCTATTTAGCCCATATTCAATTTTAGATGATTTATATAGTGGTTTTAGTATTTAATAAAATAAAAATTTCATTTTATGAAATAATTTCATGTCTTAATCATTAAATGGAAAAAATGAGTTTTAAGGGGCCCATGAAATTGAAATCATGTTGTTTTCCCAATTTAATCACTTGTTTGAAATGTGTTTAAGTTTTTTTCATTGGTATATGTTATCATAATTTATTTTAGTATATTTTAGAAAGAATGTTGAAGAATTCATATATTGAAAACATTGATATGATTCATTAATTATTTTAATGTCTTAGGTATTTCAGAATATTCAATTTGTTAAAATTTTATTTCTGCCTTTGGAGTTTGACCCATATAGAGGTGTCTAGGGTGTTGGTAAAGGTTAGAGAATGTGTATTGGGGATTCATCGGGTACCATGTCTTATTTTAATCATTTGGAATAAATTTAAATGTATTTTTGGATGGGTTTGGATTTTATTATAATTTTTTGTTCATTTCATTAATGGTTTTGGGTCTCTGTTAAATTTTTTGAAGATTTCCTAAATTTTTGGATTATATAAAGTATGGGTAATTTTTATATAATCAAGTTCAACCTTTCCATGTGTAATGGTCATAGAGTTTTTCAATAAAATTATGTGACATATTTTCTCCAAATTTTTCATCAAATGATTTAAAATGAAATATTAGTTAGGTTATTCATTATAACAAGGGATTTTGTGAAAAATATTTACCTCAACATTATTAACATGAATATATGATAATGAAAATAGAGGGGTAAAACCACATATTATTTTTTTAATATATTACCCACCATTGTTTCAGGTTCATAATAACCACTAAAAATTGAATTATTTGAGTCATAATATAAAACATATTAGTAAAGAAAAGTATGGGAAGTGAATAAGTTATGTTTATACCAACCATCACTGGAAATATTACTTGGGATCAATTTAGTAATGAAACTGAATTTAGGTTATTAATTACTTTTATATAAAACAATTTTTTCTCCATTGATTCAAATATATATGGATCATTGGTATATTGGAATTGATTAATTTCAATGACTCTAAATCCAATGTCACAAATATATATTATCATTTGTGTTACTAAATCAAACCACTTACATTTCTTCATTATGGATTGTCAATGTTATTCATAATCAAATATTATTATATTCCTAACAAATCTATTATAAAAAAATATTTCAAACAATGTGTGGATATAGGATGCACTAGAATAAAAATATTTGTAACACCCAACGATTTCATAGTACACTATCACATTAAAGTAATTTAATACCTTATATTTCATGAAACACCGACTAGGATTGCGTTATACGCAAGATTGAGTTTCTGCAAAATAGCACATTAGTATTATAATTATTGAAATGATATATTTATTTATCAATTAAATATTGTAATATGAATAGTAACAAATAATTTTTAAATTTTATTAATAATTTTTTCTCATAAATAAAACATATTTATAATGAAATTTATATGTCTTGTTAAAAGTGTTATATATTAAGAAAAAAAAATTTCTTAAAAGAAAAACTTTTTATGTCCTTTTTTTGAACAATAATTAAATGAATTGTAGACACTAATAAAAATTTAATTTCATAAAATAGACTTCATTTGTGAATTAAAAATATCAAAATTATCTTAAGGTTAATTTTTTGTATTTTTCTAAAAACTTTCAATTTTTGATGAATAGTGAAAACAGTGTGTTATTGTTTAAAACTGACTTTTTATTTAAATAATTATTTTTAATCTAAATTTATTTTATTGTAAAAATAGATACATAATACATATATTAATCCAATTTAAATATTTGTATTCATTTTGTAATAATATTAGATATATAAAAATTTATTGAACCTTTTAGCATCTTTTTCCCACCTTCTAGGAACATTTTCAAATTTTCGTAAAACATAATTTTACCACTTCTGTGAATATAATTTCAAAAATCCAATAGAAATGGCTATCATCAGTATATAAAATTTGGTTCAATAAAATGAAAATAATATTTTGTGAATAGTAACTTTTGAATTTCATTTACCACGGTTAAAAGTAAATAAGGTAATTAAAGGTAAAAATAATATTACAATGATATCAATTTACCCCAAAAAATGTCCTCACTATGTTGGATAAGTTTATTTTGACCAAAAACAACATTAAGACAAAAATATGATCTATTTTGATCCACTTGGATTTGATTCAGTCATTTATTATATTTTTTAAGGAAGTGTTGAAAGTGTTAAATTAAAATTTAATTAACTAAACCATTTTTCATATAGTGTTAAACATAAGATAAATTCAACTATACATAATCATTATAAATCTATAAATATTCCCTCCATCATGGTATTTTATTTATAATTTTTAGATGTTAAATAATAAAATTCATTTATGACACCATGATGATGCAGTAATTACCATATTAATGAAAGATTAAAATTATTGATATTATAAATATTAAAATAAATTTAAATTGAAACATTTATTTGCCATCAAATAATTTTCTTGGTTAATATTACATGTTAGGGTTGATTAAAAATATTTATTTTGATGTAATAAAGTATTTATGACTTTCACAATAACCAAATACTAAATAGTGTCAAAATTTACATAAATCGGTTTTTAAAACAAATACTATTTTATTAAAATATATAATATTACTAAATATATAATATTTTGAAAAAGGTCATAAAGGAGGTTATATATTTTATTAAATAACTACTTGAGGTTATATTTTCATTTTATAGTATGTTTCTTAAACATATAGTGTAAGAATAAAAGAAGACATGGTGAGAGTTAAACTATTTATCTGCCGGTTAAATCTAAAATATAAGGATAATATGGTGACCTAAACTTGTATAACACCTATTAGTTGAGGGTATATCGACCCATACCCACCTTATTCTCAAAATAAATCCATTTGGATCTATTAGAAACACAAAAAAAATTTCTAATAAATTAATATTTCAAGCTCTTTTTAAAGCGCCCCTCGCCTCTCTTATAAAAGGGAACTTCCCCATCTCTCAACTTCAAACCTCCAAAGACATTTGTCTTAGCCAAAACCTACTCAAATCTCCTCCCAACTACGTCACTTCATCCTAGAGGCCTTACTATGATCATAAATCCAACTTAATGAGTCCTTTTTTTCAAATCAAAAGGAAGAACCCAAAGAAGAGGTAATTATTTCATCACCTCTTTAGATGTTCTTTTCTTATTCCACTTCATATTTATTTTTTATTTACAAACAGAAATATTAACTCCCATACATTATACATAATGTTATGTTTTTATATATATTTTAAAACCATATTCATTATTCTATCCATTATAAGAATGGAAAAGTCACCAAACATGCAAACGTACGACTTACTGTCTCCACATCGTGGAGTAGTTTGTTATTCCACACTTCATTATTTGGATGGGTATAATAATAATTATAATATATTTAAATAATTAATTTATCAGGTTAATTAATATATATATAACCTACCATCCAATTAAATACAATTTCACCATCAATAGAATGATATTGTTGTCCATGGGCTCGTACGACTTACTATCTCCATGACGCGATGAGATTTTGTTCCCCATCGTAACCATTCAAGAATAATTTTCATCTGATGATTAAAAATAATTTTTAAGAACTTAATATAATTCTGGATATGAATAAAATACATATTATCCATAACTAACATGACTTACGTAACAAAACATATAAAGGAAAATGAATCAGTTCACACCTGAAACAATGATAATACTGAAATATTATAAACAATACAATATTAGATGATCATATATGATATCATATTTATGTATGTGGTTGTTTAATAATTTAATAAAAATTATTTAACCATTATATAGGAGGTTAATTTACCCTCAACTAAGGAAATGTACATGTTAAGGGGTTTCCATCTCACTTTTTTTCCCGTGAGATTCATGCTATATTTTCCACTATTTACTTTGTGCGGTGTATGTAATGAAAATGATTGTATTCTTTTTATAATATAATTTAATTTACAGTTATTTACATATTAATATTATGATCCTTCATTCATGGGGTGTATGTTTCACAAGTAACCAAATCGGTAAGAGAATTTCAAATTTCAATTTCCACTCATTGGGTTTTATACATACTTCATTGATTATTTTACTCCAAGATTATATGTGGAATCACTATTTATTTATTTATGTAGTAACTTTCCCTCACCTTTATGTGAATATAATTTTTATACACATAATCAATGAATTTATAACATCTCAATTCACTTATATGAACTTGATAAGGGTTATCTTAACTCAATTTCCATTCATTGAGTTAAACAACCAAGTCATTGGTTTTGTTTTTACAAGAACATTTGTGAATGTCGTATGATTGATTTACTCAAAATATACAATAATATTGAGTATATTTATATTTTTCACAAATAATTATGTAATTTATTTAACCTTAATCTAAGGATACATTTTTTATAAGGGACTTCGTCTCAATTTACATTCCATTGGGACTTCATTGTTGTTATGAGCCAATTCACATTTATACGATGTATATTCTGTCCTTTGGAATATTATATCACGAATATCATTATTCTAATGATATTATAATTTTTTTTATTAAATTTTATTCCTCAATTATTTTTATTCAACCATCTCTCAATTGGTTAGGAACTCCTTAAGTAAAATATCATTTTAAAAATTTATTCTTCTAAATATTTCTCATTAATGTCCATGTTTTATAAATGGTTTTAAGGATTTATTTATATGGACATTAATGTTTTGAAATTAAAATTCCGTTCAAATGTTTCAAAGTGGTATCATACACTTTGATTCAAAAAAATCTTTTAAATGACTTCTCTAATTAATAGTGCAACTATTAAATGTCTTCAAGAAAAAGAAGATATTTCTCTAAAAATAGTTTTACTGATTATTTTTATCTACGTCAATATCCTTTATTGAATTATATTATTTATTAAGGTTGATTGACTAAAATAAAATCTTCCATATTGTATTGAATGAGTTATGTTTGATTGTGGATGTGCTATTTTTATACCATTAATGTTTTGTGGTTAATGTATTGTCAATTCATATGAAAATTTTAGTACAAATGTTTAGATTATGTTTCACCCTTTTCATATGAGGAATGCATTCGACTTAGTAAGTGACGGGCGGGGCCCATTATATCCCCATGATGAATCGATTCTTCTCATGAGACAAACTAGTGTCTTGACAAAAGGCAATGTCAAAATTTATTATTTGTAGTGTTGGAAGGAGGTCTTGGATATATGTTTAAGAGGAATGGAATTATGAATTCCATAATTATGAGATTAGTTATTGATATTACATGTGATTATTCGACTATTAGAATACCCATGTGAATTTTTTTTAAAGGTTGGGGACGAAGCCTCAATTTATTATTAAAGAAAAGATGTCACGACCCGTCCTTGGGACCCGTGCCGTGACTACCCCAAGCCCGCCTTCTATAGGCCAGGGGCTGGCGACTTGCACCAAAGGCGTAAATCCCGAAAAAAGGGGGAGGCATTGCCTTATAAAGTAAACAAACGCCACAGAGTAAGCCAGCATAAGAAAACACTAAATAACTGGGTACAACAGTAAGTGTGGAAAGTAAATGGGCCAGAATAAAACCAAACTGAAATTAATGTACAACTAGAAGGTAAGTACATCTACTGAAAGTAAAGCAACAATGTCGAGCTGTCCACTGGAAGTACCACCTGAAGGGTGGGTACAGATAACCTCCTCAGCTCCTCGGGTCCAGCCATCCGCTCTGTGTACGTCCTGCCCAGTGGTCCACCTCCACGTACTGACTTGCTCCATGAGCCTCAACCACGATCAGTGATGTCCGTCGTCTGCATCCAACACAACGTAGTGCGGGCATAGCCCATGAAAGGGTGAGTATACACTATTTAGTAGGGACCCCGAGACCCCCGAAGGTCTCCCAGAATCCACAAAGGATAATCCACAAAGGAAAGATACAATCACGAAGTAACATCCAACACTACTTAGGTGTAACGACCCAAAATTTTGAATAAATCTTGTTTCCTAATTTTTTGTGTTATTTTATTTTTCATACACAACAAAACTGTTTCATTTGATAACATGAGTATAATTAAAATGATACTATTGGTTTTTGACTATTATATGACCGTTAGTCAGTATGACCGTTGAAAACTGAATGTTGCGACTTTTGTCTCTAAATAAAAGTGACCTTGGTTAATTAATATAGAAAGGAGATTAGATGGCCTCATCCAGTAGTCTCGGGCCAATCGAATCCCATATAATGGAACTTGGGAATGAGGTAGCACCACTGGGATTTCCTCTGGACCAAACCCAAGCTGAACTTCATCGTGTGAAGCTAGAACGGAATCTCCTTCACGAGAAGTTCAAACTGATAGAAATAACTACTCGTGCGATGTTGGCCGAGCCTCCATCAGATTCTATTACCTTAGCACACCTTAAACTTAGGTCCTATGCTGGTGTGATAAGGGGCTATGTAAGGAGACCATAACAGCCTTGTGTAATCCTTTGTTTTAAATAAAAATTTCGATTTCTTCTTATGATGAAGTTTATGAATTTTCAAGTGATCGGATAAATATAGTATGCATATTTTTGATGAATTTTAGTAAATGGATATTTTAAAAATGTTTATGTAAACCTTAAATAATTAAAAATGTGCAATGATTTTCAAAAAATGGTCTTCATTAATTATTTTCAGTACAAAATTTGGAGTCTGATAAGATCAACTTAAATTTTGATGAATAGTAAATTATGAATAGTGATTTTACTCTTAGGATTAGTAATGTGACTAAATGGAGTAGTAATATCACTTAAAAAAAGTTTTAATATAATTTAGACACCTTGATTAAGTAATGTAATTCAATAAAATGGGTAAATAACGGTTTCATAAATATTTAGTCAAGTATTAGTTTTTTGGGTGAATAGAGTTTTTTTAATTAGAAATTAAATTAAAAATATTTAGATTTTTTTATAAAATGGACTTTATTTTTCAACTCAGAGCATCGATATTATGTTATGGTAATTTTTGGGGATTTTTCTGAAAAAAATGAATTTTCGGTTAATAGTGTATTTATTTAAAAATTAAATTAAAAATATTTAGAAAATTATTTTTATAAAATGGAGTTTATATTTGTAATCAGAGCATCGATATTTGGTTAAGGTGAAATTTTGGGATTTTTTTGAGAAAGTTGAATTTTTGATGAATAGTGAAAATACAGTTTTAGGGTTTCGATATGTTTAAAGACATCATAATTGTGTCGTGATGATTTCAAGAGATATTTTAAGTGTTGGCCGACCAAAGGTGATGAATTATTGTATTGGGGGACCCATGTGGCCTAACTCCATGGGAAATACCATGGGAGAGCCCATGGTTTTTTGAAAACCCCTTGTGATGTGTCCCTTGAAATTATTAAAGTATCGCCTCACCTTCCTTATAAATACCCACCCTTTCCTCATTTATTTTTCACTCCCAAATCTTCCCCAACGAAGATCTGGTCTCATTACCTCCCAAGAAGTCCTCCCAAGGTTCCCCCAAACCTTCAAGGTCCAAACCATTGTGTTTTAAGAGTTACGTTTTAAGGTAAGGGATCCTACCCCTCTCTTTCTTTTCAAGTAATCTCTTTTATGTCATTTCTTTTATGCTCCATGCTATTATGTTGGAGGATGTTCTATTATTTTCCTCTTACTTCCCTTTTCATGTTTATATGATGAGATAACCCATATTTCTCTCATCAATTCATTTTATGAATGTTTAAATGACGTCGTTAGGCTGCCGAATTTTTAAGGGATTCGTTCACCTTTCTCATTTTTCAAAGTTCTACTTTCATGTCAAGTCTTTCAAGTTACTTTTTATTATGTTGGGGTATGATATCTATATATATCATACTGATATATTATGTTCATATGATGAGAGACCCTATTTCATCTCTTCAATTCAGTATTTTGATGTTTTAAGTGGCGTCGTTAGGCTGCTGAATTTTTTACATATTCTTTCACCATTCTCGTTTTCAAGATCTATTTTTATTTCAAGTATTTCATGTTACTTTTTATTATGTTGGGGTATTATCTATATATCTATCATACTGATATTTTATGTTTAAATTATGAGAGACCCTATTTGATCTCGTCAATTCATTTTTGTTGAAGTTTAGGTGACGCCGTTACGCTGTCGAATTGTTAAGGGATTCGTTCACCTTTCTCATTTTTCAAAGTTATACTTTCATGTCAAGTATTTCAAGTTCATTTTTATTATGTTGTGGTATGATCTCTATATCTATCATACTGATATTTTATTTTCATATGATTAGAGACCCTATTTGATCTCATCAATTCTTTTTTTTTAAGTTTAAGTGACGCTGTTAGGCTGCCGAATTTTCATAAGAGAAATCTTATTTTTGTCTTCCTTTCATGTTCTTCATTTCATATGGTATATTTTTCAAATTTGATTACCATTTTATTAAATCATTTATTTTCTGTACCCATACTGTTTTATGGATCATTACTGAGTGGGTGACCCATGTCCCCTCTCTTTTCAATGTTTTCTAAAACCTCATAACATAGCCGTTGTGATGAAGAATTTCCGTCTCAAAATGTCTCTCTCTTATTCTCAAATTAATTTATTTTATTAAGTGAATACTCAAAGCTCTCTCTTTTAAAGGGATATTCACATATATACCAAAATTTTCTATTTTAAATTCTATGATTTACATACGTGATACCTGCTTTCCCTTTCGGTGGGTTTAAAGTGACATAAAGGTCATGTCTTTAAAGCAGTTTTTAAAACGTTATGATTATGAAATGAAACCCATTTATTTTATCCTATATGGGTTGTTTATGAAATAAATAATGAATATATATGTGTCTCACATGATAATAAAGACAAATTAAGGGTGCACCTTGATAGCACTTCAATGCATTGGGTAAAGACTTAATCTCTAGAGATCACCATTTAGACTGAGACCTAGGTAATTTTTTTGACACCTTGGGGATGGACCTTGGTGAAATGGAAATGATTGTCTTTGTAAAATGTTGTAGCCACATAATCATGTTATGAAAAATTTTATTTTTATTATGATATTCCTCATGGTTACTTTCTCATGCCTTAATGTTCTTTTCATGACCTTATTGAAGTATCTCAAGTTCACATGTAAAACGCTTCTCTTGTTTCCCTTACTGGGACTTCTGCCCACCCTTTCATTTGATGAATGTCCCCAGGTTATGAGATGTAGTAATGCACCTAGGTCTAACTTAAGGAAAATCCTTTCAAGTGTTTAAGAAGAATTTTATTTTTTTTCATGTATTAATTTCCTGATTTCCAAGACACTAAACCTAAAAGATCCTTGGTTTTGTAAAATGTAATGAAAAGTTATGTTATAAAAAGGAGGGGTGTTATAGTTGGTATCAGAGGATGGTTTAGTTGTTTTGGAAATTATGATAAGAAAACTTTAGGAAGAACCCAATGGAAAAGTTTAAATATAGGAAATCTTCCTGGTATTTTGGTGAGTATTGAGTAAGGGGTTTCCAAGCAAATACATCCCCGTCTAGATACAAGCAGGTGGAGGTGGATCTGGCACAGATGTACATAGGGGTAAAACCCGAAAACACCACTTTGAGCTAGACTCGAAGGGGAACTGGTACATGATAACGGGCCTTGCTGCACTCTTGGTTACGACACTCCCAGGGGATATGCTTTATTAAATTCATAAGCATCGTATAAACCATTATTAAAGGAACACAGATAAAATAAAATAAAGATTCACATAAGAATATATGATCATGGATAACCTAGATTGGAACCTAGGGGATCACAAGTTAGGGTATACTTTCCTTCTACAAGTTAATCCTTCTATGCTTAAAGTTTCCTTTTAATGATTATTAGCAAAGTATTCAAGCCCCAAATTATACATTCTTTTCTTAGTTAATGGCGGGAAATGGAAGAACATGTACCAACAACCAATGTGATAGGAAATGTGATGATTTCCCTATTGATATGACAGAGATGATGAGAGATCAAGTTGAACATATTGTGATTATGCCAAACCATCTATCAAAAATCACAATTAATAATTGGTACCTAGTTGAATGCTCAAATTCATCAAGGAAGAAGAAGACCAAGTCTCAAGGATATTCATCTGATAAAGTTGATAAGGGAAAGAAGACCCAATTTCCTTTGTGAAAAAAGTGTGGAAAGGGGCACCAAGGAGAATGTCACAAAGGAACCGGGAGATGTTTTATGTGTGGGAAGATAGGGCATAAAGTATCCAATTTCTTTAAAAATGGATAATGTGATGAATGGAGATAAGGTTTAATCTAATGTGCCTTATACATTTCTATGTCGTAGATGTGGAGAAGTTAGACATTATACAAGGAAATTCCCTCTTTGAATGGGTGAGAAGCATGATGAGCATCAAAAATATTCGAGGAAAAGGGAACAATTCAAGTCCTATGCTGAGATGGATCATGATGACTTAAATACATGTAACTTCTTCTCAATAATTGTCTATATCATGTTGTATTTTAGTTAATTCCCTATGATCATATCTTTTATGTTTTCTAAGATCATCCAGTCACTACCTAAGATGATTTTATATCATTAAGGAAAACATCTATTGTTATGTACCACATGTTGATGTAGTAAAGATGTTCTTCTAAAAAAGGGTGATTATGGAACTAAAAGATTATTATTATTTTGGAAGACGTTAACTATTTTGGGAACCCTATTTGATCGAGGTAAATAGATTACTAGGGTATTTTCTTTGAGGTGTAAAGGATGAATTATATTTTGAAGAATCGATGAATTTAAGGCAAACTTATAGTAATTTAGGCTACATATTGAAATGATTAACCTATCTTGGGTAAAATATGTTTAGGTTAGCTACTTTTGTTATAATATGTTAGGAGTGGTTGATGTTGTTTGGAGATGAGCGATAAAATTTATCTTGGAAGACTATGTTATCAAATCCTTCTTGTATTTGGGTTTCAATCTTAGTTTGGTTTATTTTGAGGAATTTTAAGGTCGGTTATTTATGGAATGGTCTATGATGAACTTTGGGTAGTACCATGGAACTTTGATGATTTAAAAGTAGTTTCCCTTCCTATGGGATTATTTCTTTTTGGAAGAGTTGTTTTCTCTTACCCTTTCTATTTTTGGGATAATGTTTAATGATAGAAGAAATAGATAGTTAGTATTTGGTGGATTATGTGATTATCTATAAGATGATTCTTGTGCTTTGATGAGACCATGTAGTTTTTAATGCTCATCATTTTGAGAAAAGATTAGTTTTGGTAGAAACTTATTAAAGGATGAAACTCTACTTGAAGGTAGTTATATTTCCTTATGTTTGTATTCTATGTAGTAAATGAATTCCTCAAAACTTTGAAAAGGAATGTAAAACAAAAACGTTGTCTGTTAACGTTTCCTACTGGGTAATCAAACACCGTTTATACACATCATAAGTTTGTGATTTTCTTATTGTTAACTTTATCCTAATCATGTTTTCTATAACTCTCCCTTAGAACATGACCATTTGATTTTTTCTTCCATATCCATGTTTTCCTACATGGAATCCAAGTATGGGTTAACTCAGGTGACCTTTGTACTTCCTTTTCTATCTTTTAAAGTAGTAGTGTTACTGACACTTTTTCCGATGTGGGACTTTCAATGAAACTTCAAAACCCAATTTTAAAAATTGCGAGGATGCAATTTCTTAAGGGGGAAGATTGTAACGACCCAAAATTTTGAATAAATCTTGTTTCCTAATTTTGTGTGTTATTTTATTTTTCATACTCAAAAAAACTGTTTAATTTGATAACATGAGTATAATTAAAATGAGACTATTGGGTTTTGACTATTATATGACCATTAGTCAGTATGACCGTTGAAAACTGAATGTTGTGACTTTTGTCTCTAAATAAAAGTGACCTTGGTTAATTAATATAGAAAGGAGATTTTATGGCCTCATCCAGTAGTCTCGGGCCAATCGAATCCGATCTAACGGAACTTGTGAAGGATGTAGCACCACTGGGCTTTGCTCTGGACCAAACCCAAGCCGAAATTCATCGTGTGAAGCTAGAACGAATTCTCCTTCGCGAGAAGTTCAAACTGATAGAAATTACTACTCGTGCGATGTTGGCCGAGCCTCCCTCGGATTCTCTCACCTTAGCACACCTTACACTTAGGTCCTATGTTGGTGTGATAAGGGGCTATGTAAGGAGACACTAACTACCTTGTGTAATCCTTTGTTTTAAATAAAAATTTAGATTTCTTCTTATGATGAAGTTTATGAATTTTCAAATGACCGGATAAATATAGTATGCATATTTTTGATGAATTTTAGAAACATGATATTTTAAAAATGTTTAATTAAACCTTAAATAATTAAAAATGTGTAATTATTTTCGAAAAATGGTCTTCTACAATTATGTTCAGTACAAAATTTGGAGTCTAATAAGATCAACTTAAATTTTGATGAATAGTAAATTATGAATATTGATATTATGCTTAGGATTAGTAATGTGACCAAATGGATTAGTAATCTCATTTAAAGAAAGTTTTAATATAATTTAGACACCTTGATTAAGTAATGTGATTCAATAAAATGGGTAAATAACGGTTTCATAAATATTTAGTCAAGTATTAGTTTTTTCGGGTGAATAGTCTTTTTTTAATAAAAAATTAAATTAAAATTATTTAGAAAATTATTTTTATCAAATGGACTTTATTTTTGAACTCAGAGCATTGATATTATGTTATGGTAAATTTTGGGGATTTTTCGTAAAAAATGAATTTTTAGTGAATAGTGTTTTTATTTAAAAATTAAATTAAAAATATTTAGAAAATTATTTTTATAAAATAGAGTTCATATTTGTAATCAGAGCATCATTATTTGGTTAAGGTGAAATTTTGGGATTTTTCTGAGAAAGTTGAATTTTTGATTAATAGTGAAAATACAGTTTTAGGGTTTCAGTATGTTTAATGACATCATAACTATGTCATGATGATGGCATGAGATATTTTAAGTGTTGGCCGACCAATGGTGATGAATTATTGTATTGGGGGGCCCATGTGGCCTAACTCCATGGGAAATACCATGGGAGAGCCCATGGTTTTGAGAAAACCACTTGTGAGGTGTCCCTTTAAATTATTAAAGTATCACGTCACCTTCCCTATAAATACCCACCCTTTCCTCCTTTATTTTTCACTACCAACTCTTCCCAAATGAAGATCTGGTCTCATTACCTCCCAAGGAATCCTTCCAAGGTTCCCCCAAGCCCTCAAGGTCCAAACCGTTGAGTTTTAAGAGTTACGTTTTAAGGTAAGGGATCCTGCCTCTCTCTTTCTTTTCAAATAATCTCTTTTATGTCATTTCTTTTATGCTCAATGATCTTATGTTGGAGGATGTTATTTTATATTCCTAATACTTCCCTTTTCATGATAATATTATGAGATACCCCATCTTTCTCTCATCAATTCATTTTAAGAAAGTTTAAATGACGCCGTTAGGCTGCCGAATTTTTAAGGGATTCGTTCACCTTTCTCATTTTTCAAAGTTCTACTTTCATGTCAAGTATTTAAAGTTCCTTTTTATTATGTTGGGGTATGATCTATATATCTATCATACTGATCTGTTATTTTCATATGATTATAGACCCTATTTGATCTCTTCAATTCAGTATTTTGATGTTTTTAGTGGCGCCATTAGGCTGCCAAATATTTAAGGGATTCTTTCACCCTTCTCGTTTTAAAGATCTATTTTCATGTCAAGTATTTCATGTTCCTTTTTATTATGTTGGGGTATGATCTCTATGTCTATCATACTGATCTTTTATTTTCATATTATTAGAGACCCTATTAGGTCTCGTCAATTCATTTTTGTTGAAGTTTAGGTGATGCCGTTAGGCTATCGAATTTTTAAGGGATTCGTTCACCTTTCTCATTTTTCAAAGTTCTACTTTCATGTCAAGTATTTCAAGTTACTTTTTATTATGTTGGTGTATGATCTATATATATATCATACTGATATTTTATGTTCATATGATGAGAGACCCTATTTGAACTCATCAATTCTTTTTTTTGAAGTTTAAGTGACGCCGTTAGGTTGTCGAATTTTCATAAGAGAAATCTTATTTTTGTCTTCCATTCATGTTCTTTATTTCATATGGTATATATTTCAAATTTAATTACCATGTTCTAAAATCCTTTATATTCTGTTCCCCTACTATTTTATGGATCATTTATGAGTGGGTGACCCATGTCCCCTCTCTTTTCAATGTTTTCTAAAACCTCAAAACACAGCCGTTATGCTACAGAATTTCCATCTCAAAATGTATCTCTCTTATTATCAAATTAATTTATTTTATTAAGTTAATACTAAAATATCTTTCTTCTAAAGGTTTATTCACATATATACCAAAATTTTCTATTTTAAATTCTGCGATTTACATACATGAGACCCGCTTTCCATTTCCGTGGGTTTAAAGTGACATAAAGATCATGTATTTAAAGAAGTTTTTAAAACGTTATGATTATGAAATGAAACAAATTTATTTTATTCAATGTGGGTTGTGTATGAAATTATTGACGATGATATATGTGGCTCACATGATAATAAATAAAAATTAAGGGTGCACCCTGATATCACTCCAATGCATTAGGTAAAGACTTAATCTCTAGATATGACCATTTAGACTGATACTTTGGTGAATAAGCTTGGTAATTCTTATTGACACCTTGGGGATGGACCTTGGTGAAATGGAAATGATTGTCTTTGTAAAATGTTTAATCCACATCTTCAAGTTATGAAAAATGTTATTTTTATTATGATATGCCTCATGATTTCTTTCTTATGCCTTAAAGTTATTTTCATGACCTTATTAAAGTATCTCAAGTTCACATGTAAAATGCTTCTCTTGTTTCCCTTACTGGGCCTTCTGCTCACCCTTTCTTTTAATGTATGTCCCCAGGTTATGAGATGCAGTAATGCACCTAGGATGAACTTAAGGAGAAGCCTTTAACGTGTTTAAGAAGAATGTTTTTTTTCTCATGTAATAAGTTCTAGGTTTCCAAGACACTAAAACTTAAAGATCCTCGGTTTTGTAAAATGTAATGAAAAGTTATGTTATAAAAAGGCGGGATGCAATAGTTGGTATCAGAGGATGGTTAAGTTATTTGTCAAAATTAGGATATGAAAACTTTAGGTAGAACCCAATAGAAAAGTTTAAATGTAGGAAATCTTCTGGGTATTTTGGTGAGTATTGAGTAAGGGGTTTCCAAGAAAATACATCCCTTTCTGGATACGAGAAGGTAGAGGTGGCTCTGGCACAAATGTACATAGGGGTAAAACCCGAAAACACCGCTTTGAGCTAGACTCGAACGGGAACTGGTACACGACAATGAGCCTTGATTCACTCTTGGTTACGACACTCCCGGGGGATATTCTTTGGTAAATTCATAAGCTTAGTATGAACCATTATTAAAGGTACAAAGTTAAAATAAAACAAAGATTCACATAAGAATATATGATCATGGGTAACCTAGATTGGAACCTAGGGGATCACAAGTTAGGGTATACTTTCCTTCTACAATTTTATCCTTCTATGCTTAAAGTCTCCTTTTAATGATTATTGGAAATGTATTCAAGCCCCTAATTATACTTTCTTTTCTTAGTTAATGGTGTGAAATGGAAGAACATGTCCCAAAAACCAATGTGATAGGAAATGTGATCATTTCCCTATTTATATGACAAAGATGATGAGAGATCAAGTTGAACATATTGTGATTATTCCAAACCAGCTATCAAAAATCACAATTAATAATTGGTACCTAGTTGAATGCCCAAATTCATCAAGAAAGAAGAAGACAAAGTCTTAAGGATGTTCATCTGATAAAGTTGATATGGTAAAGAAGACCCAATTTCCTTTGTGCCAAAAGTATGGAAAGTGGCACCAAGGAGAATGCCACAAAGGAACTGGGATATTTTTTAAGTGTGGGAAGATAGGGCATAAAGTATCCAATTGCTTTAAAAAAATGGATAATGTGATGAATGGAAAGAAGGTTCGATCTAATGTGCCTTATACTTTTCGATGTCGTAAATTTGGAGAATTTAGACATTAGCCAAGGCAATGCACTCTTTGAATGGGTGAGAAGCATGATGAGCACCATCAATCATCGAGGATAAGGGAACAATGCAAGTCCTATGATGAGATGGATCATGATGACTTAAGTACATGTAACTTCTTTGCAATAATTGTCTATGTCATGTTGTATTTTAGTTCATGCTCTATGAGCATATCTTTTATGTTTTCTAAGACCATCGAGTCACTACCTAAGATGATTTTATATCATCAAGGAAAACATCTATTGTTATGTACCACATGTTGATGTAGTAAAGCTGTTCTTCTAAAAAAAGGGTGATTAGGGGACTAAAAGATGATTATTATTTGGGAAGACGTTAACTATTTTGGGAACCCAATTTGATCGAGGTAAATAGATTACTACGGTATTTTCTTTGAGGAGTAAAGATTGACTTATATTTTTAATAATAGATGAATTTAATGTAGTCTTATAGTAATTTAGGTTACATATTGAAATGAATAACCTATCTTGGGTACAATATGTTTAGGTTAGCTACTTTTGTTATAAGATGTTAGGAGTGGATGATGTTGTTTATAGATGAGAGATAAAATTTAACTTGGGAGACTATGTTATCAAATCCTTCTTGTATTTGTGTTTCAATCTTAGTTTGGTTTATTTTGTGGAATTTTGAGGACAGTTATTTATGGAATGGTCTATGATGAACTTTGAGTAGTACCATGGAACTTTGATTTAAAAGTAGTTTCCATTCCTATGGGATTCTTTCTTTTTGGAAGAGTTATTTTATATTACGCTTTCTGTTTTTGGGATAATGTTTAAAGATAGAAGAAATAGATAGTTAATATTTGGTGGATTATGTGATTCTATATAAGATGATTCTTGTGCTTTGATGAGACCAAGTAGTTTTGAATGCTCGTCATTTGGTGAAAAGATTAGATTTGGTAGAAACTTATTAAAGGATGAAACTCTACTTGAAGGTAGGTATATTTCCTTATGTTTTTATTGTATGTAGTAAATGAATTCCTAAAAACTATGAAAAGGAATGTAAAACAAAAACGTTGTCTGTTAACGTTTCCTACTGGGTAATCAAAGTCCTTTTACACACATCATAAGTTTGTGATTTTATAATTGCTAACTTTATCATAATCATGTTTTCTATCACTCTCCCTCAGAAAATGACCCTTTGTTTTTTTCTTCCATATCCATGTTTTCCAACATGGAATCACCCAAAATTTTGAATAAATATTGTTTTCTAATTTTGTGTGTTTTTTTATTTTTCATACTCAACAAAACTGTTTCATTTGATAACATGAGTATAATTAAAATGAGACTATTGGGTTTTGACTATTATATGACTGTTAGTCAGTATGACCGTCGAAAACTGAATGTTGGTACTTTTGTCTCAAAATAAAAGAGACCTTGGTTAATTAATATAGAAAGGAGATTTTATGGCCTCATCCAGTAGTCTCGGGAAAATAGAATCCCATCTAACAGAACTTGGGAAGGTGGTAGCACCACTGGGCTTTGCTCTGGACCAAACCCAAGACGAACTTCATCGTGTGAATCTAGAACGAAATCTCCTTTGCGAGAAGTTCAAACTGATAGAAATTACTACTTGTGTGATGTTGGTCGAGCCTCCCTCAGATTGTCTCACCTTAGCACACCTTACACTTAGGTCCTATGCTGGTGTGATAAGGGGCTATGTAAGGAGACCGTAACTGCCTTGTGTTATCCTTTGTTTTAAATAAAAATTTTGATTTCTTCTTAAGATGAAGTTTATGAATTTTCAAATGATCGGATAAATATAGTATGTATATTTTTGATGAAATTTAGAAAAAGGATATTTTAAAAATGTTTATGTAAACCTTAAATAATTAAAAATGTGTAATGATTTTCAAAAAATGGTCTTCTATAATTATGTTCAGTACAAAAATTGGAGTCTAATAAGATCAACTTAAATTCTGATGAATAGTGAATTCTGAATAGTGATTTTACGCTTATGATTAGTAATGTGACTAAATGGATTAGTAATCTCACTTAAAGAAAGTTTTAATATAATTTAGACACCTTGATTAAGTAATGTGATTCAATAAAATGGGTAAATAACGGTTTCCTAAATATTTAGTCAAGTATTAGTTTTTCGGGTGAATAGTATTTTTTTAATTAAAAATTAAATTAAAAATATTTAGAAAATTATTTTTATAAAATGGACTTTATTCTTGAACTCAGAGCATCGATATTATGTTATGGTAATTTTTGGGGATTTTTCTGAAAAAAATGAATTTTCGGTGAATAGTGTATTTATTTAAAAATTAAATTAAGAATATTTAGAAAATTATTTTTATAAAATGGAGTTCATATTTCTAATTAGAGCATCGATATTTGGTTAAGTTTAAATTTTGGGATTTTTCTAAGAAAGTTGAATTTTCGATGAATAGTGAAAATACAGTTTTAGGGTTTCGGTATGTTTAATGACATCATAACTGTGTTATGATGATTTCATGAGATATTTTAAGTTTTGGCCGACCAAAGGTGATGAATTCTTGTATTGGGGGCCCCATGTGGCCTAACTTCATGGGAAATACCATGGGAGAGCCCATGGTTTTGAGAAAACCACTTGTGAGCTGTCCCTTGAAATTATTAAAGTATCGCCTCACCTTCCCTATAAATACCCACCCTTTCCTCCTTTATTTTTCACTCACAACAATTCCCCAACAAATCTTTTGTCTCATTACCTCCCAATGAGTCCTCCCAAGGTGTCCCCACGCCCTCAAGGTCTAAACCATTGAGTTTTAAGAGTTACGTTTTAAGGTAAGGGATCCTTCCTCTCTCTTTCTTTTCAAGTAATCTATTTTATGTCATTACATTTATGTTCCATGATCTTATGTTAGAGGATGTTCTTTTATAATCCTATTAAATCCCTTTTCATGTTTTATATGATGATAGACCCCCTCTTTCTCTCATCGATTCATTTTAAGAATGTTTAAATGACGCCGTTAGGCTGTCGAATTTTTATGGGATTCGTTCACCTTTCTCATTTTTCAAAGTTCTACTTTCTTGTCAAGTCTTTCAAGTTCCTTTTGATAATGTTGTGGTATCATATCTATATCTATCATACTGATCTATTATTTTCATATGATGAGAGAACCTATTTTATCTCTTCAATTTAGTATTTTGATGTTTTAAGTGGCGCCGTTAGGCTGCCGAATTTTTATGGGATTCTTTCACCCTTCTCGTTTTCATGATCTATTTTTATATAAAGTCTTTCATGTTACTTTTTATTATGTTGGGGTATGATATCTATATCTATAATACTGATCTTATATGTTCATATGAAGAGAGACCCCATTTGATATCATCAATTCATTTTTGTTGAAGTTTAGGTGACGCCGTTAGGCTGTCGAATTTTTAAGGGATTCGTTCACCATTCTCATTTTTCGAAGTTCTAATTTCATGTCAAGTATTTCAAGTTCCTTTTTATTATTTTGTGGTATTATCTCTATATCTATCATACTGATATTTTATGTTCATATGATGATAGACCCTATTTGATCTCTTTAATTCTTTTTTTTGAAGTTTAAGTGACGTCGTTAGGATGCCGAATTTTCATAAGAGAAATCTTATTTGTGTCTTCCTTTCATGTTCATCATTTCATATGGTATATCTTTCAAATTTCATTTCCATTTTCTTAAATCCTTTATATAATGTTCTCCTACAGTTTTATGGATCATTTATGAGTGGGTGACCCATGTCCCCTCTCTTTTCAATGTTCTCTAAAACCTCATAACATAGCTGTTATGCTGCAGAATTTCCGTCAAAAAATGTCTCTCTCTTATTATCAAATTCATTTATTTTATTAAGTGAATACTAAAATATCTTTCCACTAAAGGGGTATTCACATATATACCAAAATTTTCTATTTTAAATTATTTTATTTACATACATGTGACCCGCTTTCCTTTTCCGTGGGTTTATTGTGACATAAAGATCATGTCTTTAAAGCAGTTTT
The DNA here is from genome assembly GCA_963277665.1 of Viscum album. Taxonomy (NCBI): domain Eukaryota; kingdom Viridiplantae; phylum Streptophyta; class Magnoliopsida; order Santalales; family Viscaceae; genus Viscum; species Viscum album. The sequence goes on along the minus strand of OY728120.1, from coordinate 1,754,500,411 downwards.
TAAAACGTTATGATTATGAAATTAAACCCATTTCTTTTTTGCTATATGGGTTGTTTATGAAATGATTGATGATTATATATGTGGATCACATGATAATAAAGACAAATTATGGGTTCACCCTGATATCTCTCCAATGCATTGGGTAAAGACTTAATCTCTAGAGATGACCATGTAGACTGATACCTTGGTGAATAACCTTGGTAATTTTTATTGACACCATGGGGATGGACCTTGTTGAAACAGAAATTATTGTCTTTGTAAAATGTTGTAGACACATCTCTTTGTTATTAAAAACATTATGTTTATTATGATATGCCTCATGATTTCTTTCTCATGACTTAAAGTTCTTTTCATGACCTTATTGAAGTATTTCAAGTTCACATGTAAAATGCTTCTCTTGTTTCCCTTACTGGGCCTTCTGCTCACCCTTTCTTTTGATGTATGTCCCCAGGTAATGAGTTGCAGTAATGCACCTTGGATGAACTTAAGGATAAGCCTTTCAAGTGTTTAAGAAGAATGTTTTTTTTCTCATGTAATATGTTCCTGGTTTCCAAGACACTAAACCTTAAAGATCCTCAGTTTTGTAAAATGTAATGAAAAGTTATGTTATAAAAAGGCGGGATGCTATATTAGGTATATTCCCATACATATACCTAAGTCATAAATTCCAGTTCGGCTCCAACATCCTTGCCCATGTTCGATCACGTCCACACAGGATAGTATAACCCAATCCACACAGGAAAGCACAACCCAATCCACATAGGAAAGCAAGTCAATCATATCGATGATAATGATTGAAAGGCAAGACTTAGATCACACACATATAAATAATTTGTAAAGAAAAAGGAGATGATCAGATGTAGTTACTGATTCATCTAGATGGGACCCATGTAGGGTACTAGTCCAGCTAAGCTTTTGGACCCACATAAGATACTAGTCCAGATACTCTGTCGGACCCACATAGGTTACTACAACAGAGGTCAATACTTCGGACCCACGTATGATACAAGTACAATAGTCATCACCGCTGAACCGATGAAGGATTCTAGTATGGTTTTCATCACCATCGAACCCACGGAGGATTCCAGTACGAAAGTCTTCACCGTCGAACCCACAGAGGATTCCAGTAAGAATGTCTTCACTGCCGAACCCACTGAGGATTTTAGTGCAGTCATCGTCGTCGATCCCACGAAGGATTCCAGTATGAAATTATTCACCGTCGAACCCACATAGGATTCCAGTACGGATGTCATCACTGCCGAACCCATGGAGGATTTTAGTATAGTCGTCGTCATCGAATCCACAGAGGATTCTAGTACGAAAGTGTTCACCGTCGAACCCACAGAGGATTCCAGTATGGTTGTCTTCACCGCCAAACCCACAGAGGATTTCAGTGCAGTCATTGTCGTCACACCCATGTAGGATTTCAGTATGAAAGTCTTCACCGTCGAACCCACAGAGGATTCCAGTACGGTTGTCGTCACTGCTTAACCCACAGAGGATTTAAGTGCAGTCTTTGTCGTCAAACCCACAGAGGATTTCAGTGCAGTCAGGGTCGCAACCAGCTCTTGGATTCCCTCACATAGCACGCTCATTTCCAGGAGGGTCCGCTCCACAAGCCGAATGTGTTGATACATCAAATGACACGTAGTCCAGAGTTTATGTATCCCAAAGTTCCATCTCATCGATAGGAACTCAACACGACAGACGGCGTGTCAATCAGACGCCCAATCTGAGAGTTATTGGATTTTTCGTCTCAGGGGCCCAGTTTTTTTTTAACTCAAAATAACCCGAACGTACTCCAAATGCATCCAAACCTCGAGCGGAGTAAGCCAAAAGTTATGTCTCACTAAGTGGAATCCAACAAAGTCGACGGCACGTCAATCTAACATCCGGAGCTCGAGTTATAAGCGTTTCCGCTCCGAGGGCCTAGTTGGCTTCGTGTTCGAACCAACCCGGATGTACCCAAAGTTCTAATAAACCTTTACTGTAATATACGTAATCGACCGTCTCGATCCAAGGATCCCATCGCAACTGACGGTGCATCGATCTGAGGTTCGTAGCCCATGTTATGTGCGTTTGAACGAAACTGCCCGAGAATAGGGGGTTCGGGCACGGTCCGACCCAGCTCGATACCACCTGGGGCGGCCCGATAGGGTGTAGCCGGCCCTGCCGGCATGACCTGGCCCAGCCGGTGCGACCCGGCCCAGCCGGCGCTAGCGGTCTGGTCCGCTCAGCCCGCCCCGGTCCGGCCAGGCGAGGGCGTTGGCGGCCAGCTGGTGCGGCACATAAGCCGCGCCCCTCAACTTCCGGGACGGCTAAGCCATTCTGGTTTGGTCCAACGCCGCGGCTCAGCCCCGGCGGTTCTATTCTGGGGGTGCGCCACCGCTGCCGGTCGCCGGCGCCGGCGCTTTCCACGGACCACCGGACGCGCACCAGTGGTCCGTTTCTCCTGTCGACTGCACCTACGGTCATTACAGGACCCGTATTTCACTGTGGAGACTACAAATCACCAGTGCAGCCCGTTTTGTCGTCACCCGTCAATCCTCACATCAATAAACAAGCTGTTGAGGGTCGTCGGGCCATTTTTGTTCAGCTCGCACCCTCCGCGTTAGGTTTTATCAATTTTCATTCATTTAAACGCATGCTTTTAATCATTGACGAGGGTATAATTTATTCATGTAAAAATTATACTAACATCATATTATCAAAAGCTCATTCTCTTGAGATAAAACCACTCAATTGGAAATTAAAAAAAAATTCCCTACCTCAATCTGTTATAAATCAATGACTAGGGTATAATTTATTCAAAATAAATTATACAAACACCCTGCAATTAAATAACCACGCACAAGGGTATAATTCACATAAACACTATATACAAAAACTTCCTACCCCGTGTCGTTCGTCGTTTGTTGATGATATCGCAAGAGGGTGTATGTCAGCTCATCGACATCGTCCCAAGGGAGGAGATGAAGATGACGATGGTCAGTGGAATTCATCGCTTCCGTCGTCGTCGGTGTGCACCCGAAGAAGTGACGTCTCCTCTCTTGTTGCGAAGGAAGAAGAGGTTGGAGAAACGTTCTTCGTCGAGGGAGGAAGTCGTTTATTCGTGGACGAAGGAAGCTCTCCTCAGATCCTCCTAAGGTATAATCCAACCCCCAAAATCTCATAAAGATTCCCTCCTTTAAAAGATCTCCAATCAATTCAAAAGGAGTCAACAGGTGAGACAAACAAATTATTATGGTTATTAATTATCCTAGTTTTCCTCATTAATCTTGGTAGGTGGAGAGGCTCCACCACAATAAATGTGTGGAGTTTCCATGCATTTAACCAAGGGGGGGGGGGAGTTATGGGGAGGTCAAGGGGGTTATGGGGGAGGTGAGGAGTTAGGGTCTCGTGTGGGCCCTACCACACAAAACTGTCCCATAGGAGGTTAGGTGCGTGTGCGCCCCACATCTAACTCCCCCATTGTTGAAAATACCACCTTCCATGAATAAAATTTGTGCACGAAAATTTTTATTTAATTCAACTAAACCCAAATATTAATCCTCAACCCACTCAAAAAACAACTACAGTAACGGTCCCCTTAAGCAAATATCGGCACCGCGGTTTCATCGGTGCCCTCAGATTTCGATTCTGAGAACCGATTCAAAATTTAGGAAACCCGCTCATTCGTTTACTGAATGTACCCATGCTAAACTTCGGGAATTGATTCCGGGGACACCGGGCCTCAGAATTAGGTTCCATTAGAAACTGCAGACTCGTAAAATTCCAATGAAATTAAGAAAAAAATTTCCTTGAAATTTACGGGTCTTTACATTACTCCCACCTCAGGGATTTACGTCCCCGTAATGCTATAACACAAACTAGGGAAACAAAAGTGGTACTGAGCACACATCTGAGCCTCCCGCTCCCCAGTGGTACCCTGGAGGTTCCCGTGCTGCCACCAGATGCGCACTAGAAGAATCGGCGGCCCATGTAGGACCCACTCTTGTCGATCCTCGATCTCCACTGGGACCTCTGAAAAATTCTCCCCATCATTGACGTCCTTCTCCATGTGGTCGATGATATGTGTCGGGTCATGCACAAATCTTCTCAGTTGAAATATGTGAAAGACTTCGTGCATCCGGTGTAGCTGAGGTGGAAGGGCCAGGCGATAAGCCAGCTCGCCTATCCTGTTGAGGACCTAGAAGGGTCCGATGAATCGCGAAGATAACTTGTCGCCACGACCAAATATCCATAATCCACATCGAGGCGAGACCCGTAAGAAACTTGGTCACCATCCTCGAACTCTAGTGGTCTCCGCCTTCTGTCGGCATAATACTTATGTCAGCTCTGAGATGTCCTCATCCGCTCCTGGATGAATTGTACCGTCTCTGGTCCTACATGAGCTGCTAAGATTTCTTCTTTTCCGATAGGAGAAATCCGGTCTCATACCACGGATGAACCACATTCTTTTCCTAATACAGTCATTCTCTACATGGATGATACTAATCCATAGCAAGGATGACGTTGTAAGGCCTCGACGCTACTACCAAGCGATCCAACAATTACTCTCACCTCCAAGGGTGGAGTCGTATTGTCGGCATCAGTGTGTGGTCACTGGGTCTCCTCCAGTAGGTATCTCAAAAGGGAGGGTCAAGTCAACAGTTTTAAACTGGAACCTCTTAGTATCAACTACATAGAAAGGACAGGGAACAAAACTTCACAAGAACAAGTGTCTTTTGTTACTACATCTCACGGTACCAAGACACAAATCGACAACAAAGCTAGTAGATTCATGGAGAAAAGTCACTATGTCTAGAGCTAGTCCCGCTCCTTTACATCAGCTCCCGGAGCTCCATGGTCATAAGCCTCAGCTGCCTGAAGCCGAGCTCTACCCTGTCCACCCGTTCCCTACGGTCGGGGTGGTCTTCCTGGTGGTGGTGGTGGTAGGGCCTCAAAGCGTCACCCACCACCCACTGCTCGGCCAGCTCCTCTGCCTCATCCGCCTGCTCCCTGTGGACCTCCATGGTCGAACCTCTTCCTGGGAGGTCCCTCTATTTTTTGCTGCTCATCTGTAAGACGAGTCGGGCAGTCTCGAGCCATGTGACCCTACCCGCCGTATGCGTAGAACTGCCTGCTCCTCATGTAGATGGATCTTCTTCGTGTGCCCCGCACAACCGAACCTACATCATGAGATTTACCATCTGATGGTCTGGCCCGCTTGGACCTCTGCGTCACCTGTCTAATGCCAGCTGCAGAAGACTCCGCTACGTGCCACTCTGCGGTAGGTCTCGCTGCTGGTGTAGGCTCAACAAGAAAGATCACTATGAGAAGGGCTCTCTCTAGTACTCATGCCTGTGTCGGGATGTTGAGGGCGATCATCGATGCCCCGATCTCATGCCTCATTCCCCGCTCGAAGGTCCGGGCCTGGAAGAATAGGTCCCATACCATGTCCGTCAAATAGCGCGAGAGATCAGTAAATCTCGCCAAGTACTGGGTGACCGTCATGCTTCCCTGCCGCAGCTGTAGTAGCTCATGGATGCGCACCGCATGGAGGGTGGCTGGGACGAACTCCAAGAATAAGAGGCTATCAAAGTCCATCCAGAGGAGAGATGCCTTGTCGTGCACCAGGAGAATCATGCTCCACCATCTGCCTGCTGCCGCGTGCAGGAAGCTCGCTGCAAGGATCACCATGAGGTCAGCTGGTGTCCCTACTAACCTGAAAACTCAAACTACAGCCTCCAGCCAATCATCGGCTGCCTGAGGGTCCGTATCCCTGCAGAACCTGGGCGGTCTCTGACGCTGAAATTTGTGTAGTTCACTAAGGCGACGTGCACTCATAGCGGCTGGGGCTGGTGGCATCGGAGGCTCGGCGGGTAGATGTACCGCCGGTGCCACTTCGGTAAAAGGTACATGCACTGAGGCCTCACCGCTCGGTGGTCTGTCATCTTGCACAAAGCTTAGAACCCTAGTTGGCTGCCGTCGTGGGGCCATCCTGAAAATAAACAGGTGCACCACGGTCAAAACAGTACACCTGGTGAGCTAACATAAATTAATCACAAAGAAAACTTTTGAAACACACAAGCAATCAGTGTTTTCGTGCACTGAGTCGGAAATCAGAAGTCAGGGTCCTGGTGTATGGATACGTCAGCCGCCGCACCAACACTGGACTCTCTGGGTTGATAACCACACTCAATACCCTTAACACTATTGCTTCACATAGAAGAAAGATCCAAGTCCTGAGTTCTGCTGTAGAACCGAACTCCTCTGATACCAATTTTGCACGACCCGTCCTCGGGACCCATGTTGTGACTACCCCTAGCCCGCATTCCATAGGCTAGGGGCTGGAGACTAGCAAAAAATGCATAAATCCCAAAAAAGGGGAAGGCATTGCCTTATAAAGTAAACAAAAACCACATAGTAAGCCAGCATAAGTAAACACTATGTAAACTGGGTACAATAGTATGTGCGGAAAGTAAATAGGACAGAATACAAATTCAAACAGAAAGTAAAGTACAACTGGAAGGGAAGTACATCAAATGAAAGTAAAGTAGCAACGTCTAGCCATCCACTGGAAGTTCCACCTGAAGGGTGGGTATATATAGACTCCTTAGCTCCTCGGGTCCAGCCGTCCGCTCTGTGTACGTCCTGCCCAATGGTCCACCTCTAGGTACTAACTTTCTCCACAAGCCTCAACTACGATCAGCGCTATCTGTCATCTACATCCAACACAACGTAGTGCGGGCATAGCCTGTGTAGGGGTGATTATACGCTACTCAGTACGGACCCCGAGACCCCTGAAGGTCTCCCAGAATCCACAAAGGATAATCCACAAAGTAAAGATACAATCATGAAGTATCATCCAACACTACTTAGGTATATGCCCATACATATACCTAAGTCATAAATTCCAGTTCGGCTCCAACATCTGAGCCCAAGTTCGATCACGTCCACATAGGATAGTACAACCCAATCCACACAGGAAAGCACAACCCAATCCACATAGGAAATCAAGTCAATCCTATCGAAGATAATGATTGAAAGTCAAGACTCATCTCACACAGGTATACATCATTTTTAAAGAAAAAGGGGATGATCAAATGTAGTGACTGATTCATCTTGCTGGGACAAATGTAGGGTACTAGTCCAGCTATGTTGTGGGACCCACATAGGATACTAGTCCAGCTACTCTGTCGGACCCACGTAGGTTACTACAACAGAGGTAAATACTTCGAACCCACATATGATACAAGTACATTAGTCATCACCGCCGAACCCACGGAGGATTCCAGTACGGTTGTTGTCATCATCGAACCCACAAAGGATTCTAGTACGAAAGTCTTCACCATCAAACCCACAGAGGATTACAGTACGAAAGACTTCACTGCCGAACCCACGGAGGATTTTAGTGCAGTCATCGTTGTCGAACCCATGGAGGATTCCAGTATCAAATTATTCACCGTCAAACCCACAGAGGATTCCAGTACGGTTGTCATCACTACCAAAACCATGGAGGATTTCAGTGCAGTCGTCGTCGTCAAACCCACAGAGGATTCCAGTACGAAAGTCTTCACCGTCGAACCCACAGAGGATTCCAGTACGGTTGTCGTCACTGCCGAACCCACGAAGGATTTCAGTGCAGTCGTCGTCGTCGAACCCACAAAGGATTCCAGTACGAAAGTCTTCACCGTCGAACCCACAGAGGATTCCAGTATGGTTTTCTTCACTGCCGAACCCACGAAGGATTTCAGTGCAGTAGTCATCGCAGCCAGCTCTAGGATTCCCGCACACAGCATGCTCATTTCCGGGAGGGCCGCTCCACGATCCAAATGGGTTGATACATCAACTGACACGTATTCCGGAGTTGATGTATCCCAAAGTTCCTTCTTGTCGATAGGAACTCAACACGACAGACGGCGCATCAATCGGACGCCCGGTCTGAGAGTTATTGGATTTTTTGTCTCAAGGGCCCGGTTGGGTTTTAATTCATAACCAAACCGACCATACTCCAACTTTGTCCAAACCTCTAGTGGAGTAATCCAAAAGGTTCATCTCAGTAAGAGGAATCCAACAAAGCCGACGACAAGTCAGTCGGACGTCCGGAGCTCGAGTTATAAGTGTTTCCGCTTCGAGGGCCCGGTTGGCTCCATGTTCGAACCAACCTGGTCATACCCAATGTTCTGAAAAACATTGAGTGTAATATACTGAATCGACCGTCTCGATCCAATGATCCAATCGCAACTGACGGTGCATCGATCAGAGGTCCGTAGCCCATGTTATGGGTGTTTGAACAAAACTACCCGAGAATAGAGGGTTCGGGAACGATCTGACCTAGCCCGGCCGGTGCGGCCCGACCCCACCGGTGCTGGCGGTCCTGTCCGCTTGGCCCGCCCCGTTCTAGGCAGGGGAGGGCATTGGTGGCCAGCTGGAGTGACACTTAAGCCGCACCCCTCAGCTTCCAGAACGACTAAGACATTCCGGTTTGGTCCACCGTCGTGGCTCAGCCGCGGCGGTTCTGTTCCAGCGGCGCGCCGCCGCCGCTTTCCTCGGACCACTGGAAATGCACGGGTGGTCCGTTTCTCCTGCCATCTGCACCTACGGTCATTACGGGACCCTAATTTCACTGCGGAGACTACAAATCACCATGGCGGCCCGTTTCGTCGTCGCCCGTCAATCTGCACATCAATAAAAAAGCTGCGGAGGGCTGTCGGGCCGTGTTTGTTCGGCCTGCGCCCTCCGCGTTAGGTGATATCAATTGGAATTCATTTAAACACATGCTTTTAATCATTGAAAAGGGTTTAATTTATTCATGTAAAAATTATACTAACATCAGATTATCAAAATCTCATGCTCTTGAGATAAAACTACTCAATTAGAAATTAAAGAACAATTTCCCTACCTCAATCCATAATACGTCATTGACTAGGGTATAATTTATTCAAAATAAATTATACAAACACCCTGCAATTAAATACCCATGCACAAGGTATAATTCACATAAACACTATATACGAACACCCCTACCTCGCGTCGTTCGTTGTTTGTTGATGATATCGCAAGAGGGTGGACGTCGGCTTGTCGACGTCGTCCCATGAGAGGAGATGAAGATGACAATGGTCGCTGGCATTCATCACTTCCGTCGTCATCGGTGTGCACTCGAGGAAGTGACATCTCCTCTCTTGTTACGAAGGAAGAAGAGGTTGGAGAACCCTTCTTCGTCGAGGGAGGAAATCTTTTCTTCGTGGATGAAGGGAACTCTCCTCAAATCCTCCTAAGGTATTAGCCAACCCCCAAAATCTCATAAAGAATCCCCCTTTTAAAAGATCTCCAATCAATTTAAAATGAGTAAATAGGTGAGACAAACAAATTATTAAGGTTAATAATTATCCTAGTTGGCCTCATTAATCTTGGGAGGTGGAGAGGCTCCTCGACAATAAATGTGTGGAGTTTCCATGCATTTAATCAAGGGGGGGGGGGTGAGTTATAGGGAGGTCAAGGGGGTTATGGGGGAGGTGAGGAGTTAAGGACTCGTGTGGGCCCTACCACACTAAACTCTCCCATAGGAGGTTAGGTGGGTGTGGGCCCCACCAATAACTCCCCCTTTGTTGAAAATAACATCTTCCATGAATAAAATTTGTGCACAACAAATTTTATTTAATTCAACTAATCCCAAATATTAAACTTCAACCCGGACAAAATGCAACTACAGAAAAGGTCCCCTTAAGAAAATACTGGCACTGAAGTTTCATCGGTGCCCTCAGATTTCGATTCTGAGCACTGGATCAAATGTTAGGAAAACCCGCTCCTTCGTTCACTGAACGTACCCGAGCTAAACTTCTGGAATTGATTCCGGGAACACCAGGCCTCAGAATCAGGTGCCGTCAGAAACTACAGACTCGTAAAATTCCAAACAAATTAATAAAAAAAATTCCGTGAAATTTCCGAGTCTTTAAAAAAGACCTCTTTAGACTGGGTAGAGGGTGACCCATTACATAGCCTGAAAGCCCAAGCCAAAGTGGCCTGTATACAGGGCAAGTGTTTTAGTCTTATAAATTGTCTTAAATTTTTATGCTTATTTATGATTGTTTCCACTATATTGTTATCCTTACTGAGCATCTGAGCTCAACCATTTATTATGTTTAATTTTCCTAGTATTCCAAGAAGTATAATAGGACTAGCCTGCATGGATTGGATAAGGGATATGATTGTGTTCAAAGGATGGACAATGTTTCTTTTTTATTGCATAATGAAATATAAAACATATTCATATATCTAGTACTTCCAAGGCTACTAAATTGATCAGTTTTATAAACTTGAGCTCTTGTGATCATGCCACTATTATGTAATAATGCACAGACTCTAGGTAACTATGTTTAGGGCTTTAAATTTACTATCATAGGATGTTTTTTATAAGCCTTGGAAACTAGATTTAGAAAAACTCAGATTTGAGAACTTTACCCTAAGATGTACTTTGATGATTAGTATAGAAGAACATCCAAAATTTTTGCTAATTTAAATATTATGTGGGTTTTCCAAGAAATAAATCCCTGTCTGGATACTACAAGTGGACGTGGTTCTCGAACAGATGTACCTTGGAGTGAAAACTTCAACATGGAGTTTCGGGCTTGACCATGGGTATCCTGGTACACGACAACATGTCTTACTATACACCTGGTTTGACAATCCCGGGTGATATGATTAGGATAATTCACATTTTCTTAACAAAATGATTTGAAGGATAATAATAATAGATGAGATTAAACAACCATGGTTAAATCCTAAGGTGTTTTAGATTGAAAATAAGATGTCCTTATATTCTATAAATTATTTTATTACTATTTTTACTCACACCATGCTTTTTGGTTTTAGTTAATGGATGGATTCCAAGGAAGGCATAATAACATTGAACATGATGTACAAGGTAAAAACGGTGGTGGAAATGAGCAACGAAATGGAATGTTGATTGGAGAAAAATATATCGTGTTCATTCCAAATCAGTTTTTAAAAAATATGATCAACAACATATATATTAACCAACTACTGAACTCAACAAAGAAGGAAAAGGCAGAGAATGATAAGAGCTCCAGTAGTGGAGACCATGGAGAAAAGAAAGCTCAATTTCCATCATGTAGGAAATGTGGAAGGAGACACCTTGGAAGGTGTCTCAATGGAAGAAAGAAATTCTTTATGTGTGGGAAAGAAGAACCAAATGTGAATAATTTCTGAGGAAAAATGAAGAGTATTATGAGAGAAAATAAAAATGATCCTAATAATCCTTTTACTGTCATTTACCTTAAATTTAGGGAACCTGGACATTACCTGAGTCAATTCCCTATTCTATAAGAAACCCTCAAGGTCATGGAAGAACCTATGTGGAAAAAAATGGATGAAAAAATGATTAAAATTATTAACACTCTTTGTTGATGGGATTACGTTGGAAGACTTTTCTCTTCTATGGGTAGCCTACATTTTGTTATATGAAAATTATATTTGGGGAAGAATTATCTTTTCTTTTTTGATATAATTATAAAGTACCATTTGGGTTTATATAATCCTTGGATTTAAAGGAAATTACAGGTTATTATTTTTTGGGAAAAAAATCAGAGGTTTATCATAACATATATGCTTAAAACATATTATAGCTATTTTGAGGAATTTATCTCATTTTTTGGGAATTTTATGAAAATGTTCAGTTTTTGAAAAAGGACAACACACAGACTATGTGACAAATAGTTGCGTCATACAAAGATATGGGAATCAAACCCACAACCAAAGTGCGGCTTGGATTTATCACCTAACAGTGGACTATGTGAAGTCCCTCGTTAGTGTGACTAATTCTCTTTAGTTAAATTATTTTATGGATCATGAATATATTGATTTGGGGAACTTATTATTTATCAAATAGATATCCTTATAATAAGAAAATGTTTTGGTGATTAAGTGATAAATATTATTTTGGAAGACGTTCACTCTTTCGGGGACACTATATGCCTATGGAAAATAGAATACTATGGGATTTCATTTGAGGAGTAATGGTAGATTTTTATTATTGAAAAATATATGTTTTTATTTTGGACTTATAACTATTTAGGTTATTTATGTAAATGATTAACCTATCATTGAGAATATTTGATTAGGTTAATTACTTTTAACTATGTGAATTTAAGAGTTGTCGATGTTATTTGCACATAAATGTTAAGAATTATCATGGAAGATTGTGTAATTAGATCCTTCTAAATTTTCAGTTTCAAACATATTTTGGATTTTTTTGAATAATTTTAAGGAAATTTATTATTGAAAGGTATTTGTTGAACTTTGGGTATTGTTTGTTTAATTTTTGAGATTAAGAGTAGTATATATTTCTCTAAAGGATTATCCTTTTTGGTAATAATATGATCTTGTACTAACCATTTTGGTTTTCGATAATGTATAAATACAAGGTAAATACATATTTCATCTGTTTTGGATTATGTGATTCTTTATAAGTTGATTCTAGTGATTTAAGTGTCACCAAGTCATCTTGAATACTCATCGTTTGGAGAAAAGATTAGTTTCTAGTAGAAATTTATTAAAGGATGAAACTCTACATGTCAAGTAAGTATATATCCTTATATTCCTCGTCAATATTATAAAGTAATTCCTCAATATTATAAAAAGGAACTTAAAACAAAAATATTTTCCTTTTAATCTTCATAATGGGTAATGAAAGACCGTTTAACCCATCAAAAGTTTATGGATTTTAGATTTTTAATTTTCTCCTAATAATATTCTTTATCACTATCCATTATAACATGACGTTTAGTTTTCTCTTAAATATCTATTTTTCCTTCATGGAACCCTAGTATGTGTTATTTCTAGTAACATTCATACATAACTTTCTTTATTTTAAAATAGAGGCATCATTAATCCATTTTTCGATGTTGAATTTCAACGAAGATATTTTGAAATGCCAAACCCCTAGTTTAAAATCCCGAGTTTAAATTGAGAGGATGAAATTTATTGAAGGAGTGGAGAATGTAACACCCTAATATTTCATAGTACGTTATCACTTCAATGTAATTCAATAGATTATATTGCACTCAGCACTGACTTGACTTGCGTTATGCGCAAAATTGAGTTTCTACAAAACAACACATTATTATTATAATTATTTAAATGATATATTTATTTATCAATTAAATATTGTAACATGAATCATAAAAATGAAATTTTAAATGTTATTTTTAATGTTTTCACATAAATAAAACATATTAATAATGAAATTCATAAGTCTTGTTAAAATAGTTTTATATTTAGAAATACTATTATCATAAAGAACTACTTTTTATGTCCTTTTGTGAACAATAATAATAATAATTTTAGACACTACTAAAAATTTTATTTGATAAAATAGACTCAATTTTTTAATTAGGAATATCAAAATTATCTTAGGGTGAATTTTTGGTATTTTTCAAGAAACCTTCAATTTTTGATGAAGAGTGTAAAACATTGCGTTATTGTTGAAAACCGATTTTTTATTGAAATATGTTTTATTAATTTTAAATTTTTTAATGTCAAAATAGATAAATAATACATATATTAATACAATTTAATCATTGGAGTCATTTTTAATAAGATTAGATATATAAATTTTTATGATATTTTTATCATCGTTTACCCACCTTCTAGGCACATTTGAAAATTTGAATAAAACCTAATTTTACCACTTCTGTAAAATGAATTTCAAAATTCTGTAGACCTAGTTTTCATTAGTAAGTAAAACTTGGTTCAATAAGGTGAAAATTGTTTTCGGTGAATAGTATCTTCTGAATTTTTTTACCACAGTTAAAAGTAAATAAGTTAATTAAAGGTAGAAATAATATTATAATAATATCAAATTACACCAACTCATGTACTAATTCTATTTGATAAATTTATTTTAGACCAAAATAAACGTTTCTTAAAAATATATGATCCTCCTTTATCCACTTGGATTAGATAAGGTCTTTTTAATATTTTATTTAAATAAGTGTCAAATGGGTAATTTTCAAATATTATTAACTAAACCATCTTAAATATAGAGTTATACATAAGATAAATTCAACTATAAATATTCATTAAAAATATAAACATATTTACTACATCATGGTATTTTATTTTTAAATTTTAGGCCTTAAATAATTAAATTTATTTAGGACACAATGATGATGTAGTAATTACCTTATCAATGAATGATTAAATTAAGTGATGTTATAAATATTAAGATAAATGTAAATTGAACCATTTGATTCCTTCAACTAATTTTCTAGGTTAATACTACATGTTAGGGTCGATTAAATATATATTTTTCTAAGAAATAAAGTTGTTATAAATTTCACAAAAACCAAATACTAAATTGTGTCAAAATAGACATAAATGAGTTTAAAAAAAATACTATTTTATTAAATGATATAATATACATAAATTCTAAAATTCAGAACCAAGACATTAATATTCTTAAATATGTAGTCAATGATCCACTTGATGTTATATTGACATTTTATAGTATGTTTATCAACCATATAGTGTAAGAATAAAAGAAGACATGGTAAGAGATAAACTATTTAACTAAAGGTTAAATCTAAAAGATAAGGTCAATATGGTGAGAAAAACATGTCTGTAACATATTGGATGAGAGGGTTTCCACCCATACTCACATTATCCTCGAAATAAATACATTTTGAGCTATTATAAAACAAAAATTATTTTATAATAAATTAATACTTCAAGCTCTTCCTAAAGTTCCCCTCACCTCTCTAATAAAAGGTTACTTCCACTTCTCTCAAATTCACACCTCCCAAGCCCTTTCGGCTCACCCAAAACCTATAAATATCATCTCCCAACTACCCTAAATTCATCCAAGAGAACATAATTTTATCATAAATCCAGCCTATGGATCCCTTTTGTTCAAATCAAAAGAATGCACCCAATGAAAAAGGTAATTATTTCATCACCTCTATCAAAGTTCTTTTCTTCTTCCAATTCCTCTTTATTGTTTGTTTACAATGAAAAAATAAATCTAGTAAATTTTACATTCAGTTATATTATTATAAATATCGTACAACCATATTAATTATTCTATCCATCCTATGATTGATAAAGTCACCCTACGTGCGTGCTTTCGACTTACCATCTCCACGTTGTGGTGTAGTTTGTTATTCAACACCTCATTATTTGGATGGGTATAATAATGAGTATAATAGATGTAAATAATAAATATAACATTTTAATGATTCTTTATATATAATATACCATCACATTACATATTATTTCCCAATAAATATATTAATATTGTCACTCGTGCGTACGTAGGGCTTACCGTCTCCATGGAACGATGATATTTTTCCCCCATTGTAACCATTCAAGAATAATTTTCATTGGATGATTAAAAATCATGTTTAAGAACTATATATCATTTTGGATATGAATCAAAATATATCTTATCCAAAACTAAAATTACTTAAGTAACAAAACTTATAAAGTAAAACGAGTCAGTTAAAAATTGAAACAATGATACTACTGAAATATTATCAACAATGCAATTTATTGAGGTTATATAAGATATACAATTTATTTATGTGGTTCTTGAATAATTTAATAACAATTATTTAACAATTATATAGGATATTAAAATACCCTCGACTAACTATAAGTACAAGGTAAGGGGTTTTCATCTCAATTTTTATTCCTGTGAGATTCAGGATATATTTTCCACTATTTCATTTATGTGATGTATATACTTCCCATGATTGTATTATTTGTATAATATAATTTAATTTATGGGTATTTAAATTTTCATTATGTGATCATTCTTTCATGGGGTGTATGTTTCATAAGTTACCAAATCGGTAAGGGAATTTCAAATTTCACTTTCCACACATTGGGTTTTATGCATACATCATTATTTTACTCTAGGATTATTTGTGGAATCGCTTTTTATTTATTAATTTTGTAATTTCCACTAGAATTTGTGTGGATATAATTTTGTTACAAATAATCACTCCATTTATAAACTCTCATGTCATTGATATGAACTTGATAAGGATAATCTTAACTCAATTTCCCATCATTGAGTTAAACATCCAATTCATTGGATTTGTTTTTACAAGAACACGTGTGAATATCCTCTCATTGATTTACACTAAATATCCACTCATATTGAGTGTATTTTATCTTTCACACATAATTTTGTAATTTATTTATGCTTAATCTATGGATACCGCCTTTATATGGTATTTCCTTTCAATTTCATTCTATTGTGACTTTATTGTTGTTATGTGCCATTTCACTTTTATATGGTGTATATTCTATCATTTGGAATATTATATCATGAATACCATTATTCTCATGATATTAAAAAATTTTGATTAAATTTTATTCCCCAATTATTTTCATTCTCGTGTCTCTCATTTGGTTAGGAACAACTTAACTAAAATATCAGTTTAATGTTTTATTATTATAAATATTTTTCATTAATTTCCTTATTTTATAAACGGTTTTAAGGATTCATTTTTATTTAAAAGAATGTTTTAAAATTAAAATTAAATTCAAAATTCTAAAATTGGTACGGTACAATTTGAATCAAAAATATCATTTAAACAACTTCTTTGATAAATAGTGGGAATTGTAAATATTTTCATGAAAATAGTGGATATTTCTCTCAAATAGTTTTACCAATGATTTTAATCTATGTCAATATCCTTCATTGAATTTTATTTTTGATTGAGGTTGATTTATTATAATTCAATATTCCATATTGTATTGAATGAGTTATGTTTGACTGTGAAAGTTCTATTTTTATACCATTCATGGTTTGTGGTTAAGTTTTTGACATCTTGGATGGTAGTTTTAATACGAATGTTTTGACTATGTTTCACCATTTTAATATGTTGAAGGCAGTGGAATTAGTAATTGATGGGTAGGGCCGGATATAGCCCCGTGATGCATCAGTAGGTCTAATGAGACAAACTAGTGTCTTGGCACAAGGCCTTGACAAAATATATTATTTGTAGTCCGGGCACGAGGCCCTGGCTATGCAGTTTAGATGTCCGGAATTATGCATTACATCATTATCAGATTAGTTATTGATATTACATTTGATTATTCGACTAGTACAATATCAAGGTGAATATATAAATGGAATTATTTGATTTATATTTACCTTATTATGCTGATGTTTTTGTTTAAAAGTATTGTTTTTTTTCTTATACAATCTCTTAAATGTTTATACTTATTTATGATAGTTTATGATATATTGGTATCCTTTCTGAGCATCTAATCTCACCTCGTTCTTATGTTTAGTTTTTTCTATGATGTGAAGAAGTATATTATGACTGACTTGCATGGTTAGGCTAAGGGATATGAGTGTATTCAAATGGGAGTCAAAATTTCTTTTTTTATTCCATAATTTTATCAAAAACGTATATATATATATATCTATTACATCCAAGGCTACTAAACTGATTGGCCTTTCAGGACATGATCTATTGTGATAATTCCAATGTTATGTAACAATTCACATATTCTAGGTTACTGGGGTTGGGGATTTACAATATCTCATTGGAGTTAACATAAAACTATCACAACAGGTTCTTAGTCTTGCTACCTAAATAATCATTAAAAATATTGGCATTGATAACTAGTGATTTTCATTGATCAAAAAAATTATTTGGACCAAAATTTAACACTACTATTCATTGAGATATAACATCAATTGATAATTTTAATAAATAAAATGTATATGAATTTTAAAATTAAATGAGTATTCTTCATTTATTTTACAAGAGAAATGGATATGAATTTAATTCCAATAGATATGAAAAATATTTTCTATGAAAATTTATTACCCTTATCAAATGTAAATAAACGAATTAAACTAATATTTTGTTTAAGTTCCCCATATGAAATTATAATGATTTTTTAGAGTATATGTAAAATTATATAGGATGAGATATCATTTACATGTATAAATTTATTTTATGATATATTCAATAAAAAAATCATAGTTAAGAAACTATGCAATGTTATATCTACCATTATTTATGTCTCAATATATCTAATTTAAATGAAATTAGAATTAACCCTATTTGGGGTGGTGATATAAACATGGGGATAAAATTCATTATACTTCCCATCTTCATTTATAATTATGTGATTAAATATCATGCTCGTATCAACAAAATACATTTAACAAAATTTACAAATTCCTAAGACAAATAACCATTAATAATAAAAAAATAATGATAATTCATGATCTTGAAATAATATATATTTGAAAAAAAATTATTGTTTTGATACATGAAATGAATGGAAGTCGACCCCCAATAAGTATTTCAGTTCTAATATATATAGTTAGAGAAATCATATTAGTGGAGAAAATACGAATGATAACTTTTACTTAACTAACACATAATTAATGATTGGTTTTCTTAAATTTAAAAAACTAGCTCACATTTTTTAGGAAAAATATATCCATAATAATGGAATAATTGAATCATTTTTTCCATTATATTAATTGAATGTAATTTATATTGGAATAAATTACATTATAATGATTTCATATTCATGGGATTTAGATGTTAAAGTTTCACATATCTTATATTGAACATTTTTTCATGACCCCTACATCCAATGGCACCTCAGTTGGACTGACAATGAATAAATGGAGATAATCATACTTCAATATCACCTTCAACCAAACATGAATTATTGGCTATGAATATGGTATATTTATCAAATACATGGGAGTCATTACCCTAAATATAAATTTACTAAAAAAGATATAAGATGAGAAACCACCAAAAAACCCCACGTATAAATAAAGAATAAATTCCAATGTTTACTATAATTTCATACAACCTTATAAAATTATTCAAAAAAAGACCAAAACTAAATAATTTGTAGTGAACAATAAGCTCCAATTCATATTAAATATCACTTTATTCTAGTAACACCTAGCTTTATCATTAGTCATCTAATTTTTTCCATAAAAACTATTTATATATACATAGGGTGATCATAATATGTACAATATAAAGGATCCTTGGAAAAACCTACTAGAATAAATCTGAATTTAGTATAATTATTACATGTTAATAAATAAATGAATCTAGCGCATCACATAAATAGAAATGACTAATTTTTATCATCCTCTCCATGGTTCACTCACCACTTGAGAAAGAAAAGTAAATCAATATAAATGAAAAGAATATATTTATATATAAATGAAGGTAAAAATCCTACACATCACCATTGGGGTTTACTCTAACTCCCATAAATAATCATTTCATATTATCATCCCTTAGATATGACATCTTGTATCTATTGTAATTATATCAATGAAATTCAACATCATGTCCATAAATGCACCATATCATTATCATCTAATATATACCCATGTAGTAGTCTCAAAGACATTATATGTTGTGTACCGATAATTATACCTCAATCCATCACTTCCCATGTCACCACACACATGGGAAGGTATAGAAACCATGAACAAGTATAGTGATTTGTTATACACAAAGTCATTATATATTTGACACAAATGAATAATAAATAGAGATGCAATATAATACCTTTACCATAAACAATTAATAATTAGATAAACCTAAACATAACTAAAAACAATGGGAGATCTGGGGAAGATGGAGAATTCAACCTTTTATTCCCTCCCTATTAGGGATGTTTGATAAGACAAAAACAATAACAATTGTGAGCCAGTTTTCGGACAGATGTGGTTGGGGAAGTATTTGGAATAAATAAATAAATAATATATCTAATGAAAATAAATAAATGAATAGTATCTAACTAGATTAAAAATACTCTTATATTATTATCACATATGGAACCTAGTATCTACAACTAACCACTATATCCCAATAAGAATAAAACTATCCATGCTCAATATTATTTGTTAAACATTCATTAATTTATGAAGATTAATATATATTTTTTTCTAAAAATAATTCAATAATCTTTTGAATCAGGTTCCATAGACACCAAAAATCTCATTCATATATTATAATGTCTATAAGAATTGTCTATGACCATGATTAATTAACCCTATTTATATACTTATTCTTTTATCACTTCATAATTTATATGTACTCTAGGATGAATTCAATGATACCACATAAAAGAATTACTTGACATGAATAGAGCTAAACTGTATCAAGAAGTTGGAAAATAATCATATTAAATATTTCAAATTATTCATTTATAAGAATAAATAATGAATATGGGTTGATGAAATATCCATATTATAAACTCCTATTGATTAGTCTAGTGTCATTCCCAGACCACTGTTCTGTGTATAATAATAAATATTATCACTATCATAATCAATTAGTGAAGCTTAATATCTCCACCCCATTGAACATAAAACATTCCTTAGAGAACCATGTTAAATATAAATTAATTACTTCAAAGAACTAATTTTCAAGATAATGAACATAAAATAATACAATTATTTAGGCATAGAAACAATGTCATGTATAGCCTTGGAATTGTGGAAATTAAGCCTCCCTAAAACAAGAAGGGGCTCTCCCAAAAAAAAAAATTTCCTTATAAATAAACTATTTTAATTCGATTATTGAGTTATTTGATTTATTATGAATATGTTTTAAAAAAAACCAAATAGGTAGAGGGTAAAAATATATAAGAATAAAAAAATAGCAGGTTTGAAGAAAATCAATAGTATTCAAATAATTTCAATAAAGGAAAGTGTTTAGTTTAACATTAATTGTACTATATTTACTAACAATTATCAGTATTATATTATTGATCAATTTTATGAAATTATAAAATTATAAAATACAAGAAGATTTTACATGTTGATATCGCACTGTCTAACTAAATTCAAGAGGCAACAAAAAATAATGTCATAAAAAATAATGTGATAAAAAATCACTTACTGTGTAAAGTTATGAAATAATGAAATATTAATTATCTAAAAATATGTTAATTATATTATTACAATTATTTAATAAACCGATTTATAAAAATAAATCTTATCATGAAATAATAGAACATAGATACTATAGTATTCAATACCCTATTGACTATTTTAATTCTCCATTCTCTATATTAAGAACCAATACTCTACATGTGATTATAAATTTTTTATTTCTATGATAATTTTCTATAATATCAATATAAACCAAAAATATAAATTTATTTAAAAAAAATCAACCAGAAATTATAATATATATTTATATATTGGTAAACAATATTTATTCAGTATCGTGTAATATTGTATAATTATTCCTTTCTAAATTTTAAGATTATTCAAAAATTATCATCTATGAAATTTTCTATATTACATTTCTTAATATTAAAAAAATATCAAGCAAGAGAATATAAATCATGATTAAGTCATATATTTTAGAAATAAAAAGAATAGAATCAGATCCCATAACACTTGAGAAGTTTTTTTGTGTTTTTTACATCATTAAAATAAAGGATAAAGGGGGTTGTGTGAGGGTTAAAAACTCATAAAATTAAATCAAATGGTTGAAGAGTGGTTGCAAGAATCCAACTTCGAAGTACATAGATCATTCAAAGCCAATGAAAATCAATAAATATGAACAAGGGGAAATATTTATCCTTTTTGGAAAAATGGATATGATGCTCTCTATAATTTAAACAAATGATATCAAATAATTCTTTTAATATTCCATTAATTCAATATGAACTTGATTCCCTATATATGGAACATTTAAATTATTTAATATCAATAATTTACAATGTTCAAAAAAAATTATATATTTATTCTTAAATCTAAATTTCTTATCTATTATTTCCTTAAATTCAATTCAAATAATTTTTACTGTCATTTGGGAAAAAATAATAATTTTTCCCCTTCATTAGGTTATCCACCTTGATAGGTGACAACATGGATCAATTCAAAAAATAAAAAATGATATATAAGAAACTAGGAAATCATGAAGAGAGACCACACTACAAGGATCAAAATTATAAAAAAATAGCAACCATTTGGATAGACCTTATTATTCTACCCCATGAACAAGTGGTTATCTGAAAAAATGAAGTGTTAACCACACTATAATACAAGTGACCACCTAGTGATAAAATTAAAATAAATAAATAAATTATTTCTATATATTTTTGGAAAGAGAGAATATGAAAATAAAATAAGGAAATATAATATGAGAACACTCTTGACAACAATAAGCCTTAGTAAAACTCAATGGATGGGTTTTAGAAATCCAATACCATACATCAAATAATTATCAATCAATTCTCATATTTGTGAGATTTGAAGTAAATAACATTGGTGGGAATTGAAAGTGGGCCTATAGAACCTCCTAATGAGATATATCTCAAGGATGTCACTAATATAGAGCATTACCATTATACCATAGGTAAAAAGTATATAACAAAGAAAAAATAACATAAAATACAAACCATATCCTGAAATAGAATTATGTCTAACACGCCTTCTCAATATAAAATAATCAACAAAATTATGTCAAAAGGGAAAATATAACCTTGAATAACTCATTATATTTTACATGCCTAAGTGACTCCCAATCACAAGTAATCTTTTTTAAGCCACCATTCCACCATAGGATACTAATTATAAGAGTAGATTACCCACAAAATAGCTTATTATGTTGGTCTTAAATTTCACTAGTTCGTTCCTCGATGGTCTCACAATTTTTCACATATATTTTACACAATATATTAAGTGGGAATAAAAATGATGGTGTCTCTGACGTTTTGATACATGTAAGATTACATTAATCTAGATGATCAATATGTCCATCATTAACGAATAAAAAATGCATACAATATGGGAAAACACCTTGAATTGTCCCAATAATCTGGCAGAATTTATACTATCATAACAAAAAAATCACCATTCTCAATTATGAGATACTTTCAAGAAAACATGACCTCCAATGTAGAACTAAAAAGCCCTATTTATATGGTCAAAAAGTAACATTTTATGATCACGTGTCACATTAATTCAATTAGGGATCACATATAACTTCTCTATGATTCTTGGAACCATTTAAAACCTTAGAACAACAAACTCTCTAACCATTGTTTAGTATAAAGGTGATCATAATGATCATCCATAAAATTCTTCAAATGGTTTCATACCATTGGTATAATGGAAACCATTTTTTTATAATCTATACCAAGGGTTGGTTTGTAACCCAAAATAATCTAAAATCTCTAATGAATGTGTGCAAGTTATCTTCCATTTGATGGATAATTCTAACTATTTTATTATCTGTTTTCAAATGAAATGAAATTATATGACCTAACTGAGATCCAAAATCATATTAGTTGCCTCTCCATTATAACGAACAGACCCTTGTAAGCAAATAGTCAATGTTAAATTCCATTATATTGACATGCTTACAAGAAATAAAACCATGAAAGACCAAATATTTTAGTAGTCTCAAAAAAGATGATAAATATATGACTCTAGTATTACAAATGAATACAGTAATTAAAACATTATATTTTTCTTTCGAGGACAAAATTATTCTATCTAGAATATCTTTGTATATCACTCATAATACACTTCATGGAATCATGGGGAATGAAAACCAGATAAGAGTGATTTCAAATGATCATTAAGGGATATGTATAGTGGATGAAATAACAAGTCAATTAGAATAGTCAATATGGAAATGTAGTAACTGAAGTCACATTCATTGTAATCAATTAAATAACGTGGATTGCATAAAAAATATATAATAGTAAATAAATGGAGACAAATTCCATTTAAATAAGTGGATAAGGAATAATTAATATGTAAATTTAAGAAAACTAAAAACACAAGCCATTTAACCAATAAAAAAGAATTAAATTTATCTATAGACATTATCAAAGTGAAAATAGCATGGATAAAAAATATTGAATCAAAATTAAGGAAATGATAAATTACATGACATCATGCTTGGGGCGCTTCAAAACCTACACCATCAAGACCTTTCAATTGATAGTTTAAAACTACATGTATAATCTCATTAAATTTTCACAACTACTTGGTCTCTTGAGAACTTGTCAATGCATCATTGGGATATATAAAGTCTGAGCCCCACCCTTCATTACATTTTCAAAGCATTACTTATATCAAGTAATAAATTTAAATAATAACCAATATGACTTATCAAATGTCTATATTGAATAATGGTTACAAATTTATCCACATTTCCCAAGAATATAAAATAACTATCAAAGTAAACACTGTATGAAAAAAATGATATAAATATTAAAAAATAAATATATCCATGATATATGATATGGATAATTAGGGGAAATTCAATGACTAATGATCATTTGAAGATGAATATCTTAAGGTGTATAAAAAAGGATTCATGGAAATGAATGCCAATACTCTCCTTGGTAAAATAAGTCATAAACCATATAGAGCATGAATAATCTTGGTATCTATACAAATTATACCATATCAAGTTAAAATATTTTTATTGTTGTTATTAATGAATAGAAATACTATAAAACTATCTTTTAAAAACATTCTTGAAGAAAATATAGTTTTTTAAGACATTTTCAAAATACCTTTCTTTGAAAATCAGTTTTTAAAACATTTTTACTTAAAATTATATTATTAAAATTGTAAAAGAAGATTCAAAGAAATAATGATGGGTAAATCCGTACATGTCAAACAGGTTAAATAAAGATTCATTTTAGACAATAAAATGGATAAAAAATTCCTTATTTAGAACGAGACAATAAAATTCATTTGGAAAATAATTTAAATTAAAAATGGGTATAAATATCTGGAATAAATAAATTTTAAATGTTTAAAACCAATTATGATAAATTTTTTCTAAAAAATGGTTTTTAGAAGAAAATAGGTTCTCTGACTAAAGCGATAAATGATGTAAGGGTTTCTTGAAAACATTTTATTAATCATATTGAGTACCAAAAAGTGACAAATGATTCCATTATGTAAAACATGTCATGAATAAATAGTTGCAAATAAAATGAATGTTTTTATTTAAAAAATGGTCATATATATTCCTATAAGGGAATTTGAATAATAAACAATCTTGATTATAACGAGATTGTGAAATAAACTCCTAAATTGGTAAATACGTTGAAGTGAGAAATAATTAATACATTGCTTATTTGTATCAACTATAATACACATAAATGAAGCGGAAATACATAAATAGAGTTTCAAATTCATTATACATAAAATAATATAACATTAATGTCCCTGAAGAAGTAATGTAACCTAACGAAAAGGAATTGGATTATGAAATTATTTTACCACCTGTTCATATTAAGGTAAAATACCCTTAGTTGAAATAATAAAAATTGAAACAAAAAATAACATTATTAATTATGTATTCCTGATATAAAATGTAAAATATAAAATATATAAGCCATATAAAATGAATTAGGTGCATAACATTACAATATTCCTAAATGAAATGAAATTCAGATGAAATTCCATTCCTTTGCTTCCCTTTGGGTCAACATCTATTAACCTTATATAAAATGGAATTAGGATTTTCAATAACTTATAACAGAACTATAATAATTTTATAATATCATTTATTAACTTCTTATAATATAATTCTACCTATTTTTTAATTAATGATCATTATTTTCACTATTTTTAAGTTAATTGTCTCGTTTTTAGAGTATGTTTTGACTTGATACTATTAATAAGATCACGATTTAATCATATATATAATGTAAAAAATTATTTTAATATCACATATATCTATTATATATGAATTTATAATAATCCATAACATTTGGACATAATAAATGAAATGCATCATTCATCGATACGGTAGGCCGTACGTATGAGTAAACTGTACTTCCATTTCATTACCATTTTAAAATAATGAATAGTAAATGATATATATGTATATTATAATTCTATATTCATATATGTGTCATATATGTCAGAAGTTTTTATTAATCATATCTTTTATAGATCTTATGTATAGTGTGAACGAGGCACATCGCTTTGAGGAGGCGGTAGTCCACATTTCCACAAATGATGTAACAATATTTACACGAAATTGAAAGTGTAAAAGATGGTGTTATATATAAATAAGATAATTATTAAGAAAAATTAGTATCATATATTTCATATAATTTTTTCCATCATAATTTTTAACCTTGAGAGGTGGGAATGGAAAAAAGTATGGCATCGTTTAGTGAGGCGGTAGTTTGTCACACATAAACACTAATTTCGTTACCCATTTGATGGAAGTGTGCACATTTTTAGGTAAAAACAGAACATAAAAACATATTAGTATATTTATAATTATTTTTTAATATATTTTCATGAAATAATAAGAAATTAAGGTGTGTATAAACAAATAAAACATAAATCCCCATTGAAGAATGTTGCCTCTTTTCAGGTAACACCTTTTGGTTTAAATGAAAGACTTTATTAGACTTCAGACATCAGAGGGGAAGGATTATAGGATTAGTTAGGGGTTTTGGTAATTTATTTTGATATATTTTTGGTGAAATAGAGGGCTTGGGAGGTTTGAATAATTTGGATGGGTGAGTTCTTTTGTATAATGGAGAAGGGGTGTTATTCATGTAAATCTTTGAAAAGAGAATTTCACCTACATTATCAAAATGTAAATCGAATACTATAATGGTTGAAATTATAATAAAATAGAGCATAGGGTGGATATATTTACATATAATTGGTTTTAGACAAGTTTAAAGGTAATTTTGGACACTAAGACTATGGTTTATTCTTTTGATAAGATAATTTTTCTCTTAATCCCTCTAATTAATTTTAATCAATTTCACAAATATTCTATGAAAAAATAATTTTATGTTATTAAATATTATAAATTATTCTTTTTCCAAATATGGAATCAAATTTTCCTAATTATAATAATATAATTAGAATAAATAAATTTAAAATGAATCTTATTGAAAGGATTACAAAGATGGGTTTGAAATTATGATATTCAAACGTCTGCTATGTTTTTAACTTCAACTCCAATGTGAAATTGATTAAAATAAACTAAATCTGATTAATTAATATATAATTGATATAATTAATCATTAAAACCAATAAAAATATAATTTAACCCTAAAAATAAATTATAAAAAAATTGAATTTTGAATTAAAATTCAATATTTTTCACTATTGATAAAAAAAATGAAGCATCCTAGAAAAATAAAAAAGACACAACCTAAGATATTTTTATTTCATATTTGAAAAAATTAAGTTTATTTTGATATATAAAATTTATGAAATTATCAAAATTATGTTTTAAAATAGGTGCTCAATTTAATGTAGAGAAATTTCCTTTTTAGAAAATATACCACTCCAAATTTACTTTTTTTTATTTTCCAACACTTTTAAAGGGAAAGTGAGAACCCTCACAGTGCTAGAGATCCGACATCAAAAGAGACAACTGACTTTTTACATACTAAATTGAGACAATTGGACTGAAATTCTCTAGCCAGTTTCCAGGGGAATACCTGGCTGCCGGGATAATCTTCTAGGAATGCTTCATAATAAATTGCCAAGTACTCCCAAGATTTCATATACTCTTCTTTTCTAAATTTCCCCATGTTAAAGCCTCTAACCAAAATATGGTCTTGCCTGTGAATCCACACCTCCTACTCCTTGGTACCTTCCGCTCGAAGATATTTTCTCATCATCTGATCAACTTCTTCCTTTGTTTCCTTAATCACCAAGAAATTCTCCTTCATCACCTCACCCGAGTGGACAAGGAGATCCATATTTTTATCCAAATCAGCAGCCTCTAGGTGGTTCCAACCAACAAGAGGTCCTTCCACATGATGCTGAAGAGCATCCTCCATAGCCGACATCACCTCTTTAGATTTCATTTTATGTTTTTCATGATGATCAGCTGTGCTTGTGGCAGTCTCAGATTCGTCATACACCTGGCCGATAGTTTGCGAGCCCCTTCACGCTTCCCATCCCCACGCCCGACGGAGCCTTTCCTCCAGCTAGTGTCGTTGTTTCCCATGTTATTACTATGCATCGGAGGGAGTTTACCTTTACTTGAAGACCACATAACAGGAGGCCTCGGTATGTTAGAGTAGTCTTTCCTCCCTCGTGATCTCCTAGTATGCATAATAAAGCCTTCTGAATCAATAATTGTATTCTTACCCTTCCTTGATGAGGTTCTAAAGTATTCTTCTTCCAAGACCACTTCCACAGGCTCAAAAGGTGAGTGTTGGACTGAATTTTCCTCCTCTTGAGATTCCCCCATACCAGGGAAGGGTCCTTTCCATGTGCATCCTACTTCTCGAGTCCTTCCCCAAGAATCTAACTTTCTTCTTCTCCCAAGGCATCAAACCGGTTCTTAGAAATTTTAAGCAACCCTCCAGCTTTAACCTTCTTGACATAAGAAGGCTGAGCCTACAAGTCCTGCGCAACCATGTCTGAGCCCCTTGGTTGGAAAAATCCATGACCCATATATTGAAAATGTAGAGAAGTGTCTTCACTAGTGGTTAGATGCACATCAATTGCATCACTCACCGTGGATCCACTTGATATATTTGAATCCAGCTGCCTTACCAAATCAGCATTCAAGTGTGGATCCCTCTCCTCATGACCTGCCTCCTTCTCCCAAACCAAACCAGAATTCATGCTGACCACATCACCTATAGTAGCACACATTGCCTCAGACAAGCATCCAATACCCAAATCTGCTTTCAGGCTGCTAACGATTCCAGAAATAGTAGGGTCGCGCAAGGCAACTGTTGCTGGTTTTCGGGAAGCCTCCACACCTGGAGAGACATGTTGGATGACGGGCTCCAACTCCTCTGGAACAGCCCCGTGCACCCTCACTTTCTCACCCAATCATGCCATAACTCTCAACTCATTCACCTTATGGGCGTTGGAATTGACTGAATCCATGCCATTCATATTGTTGGCTGAGGGGGCCATTGGCACAAGAGATTGTCCAACATCCTGGTTCCTAGGTCCCCGATGACAAGATTGGTTGGAATGTTCTAAGAGGTTACATACCGAGTAGAAATCAGTCCAGGATTTAAAAACAACATCCTGTTTTCATCTAACTTCTTCACCAACAACGATCCAAACCCACTCTACTGGTGGTCTCGACACATCTACTTAAACACATATTTGAGGTAAGATCGGGTGACACAGAGTAGTGGTCCGACTATCAGAGCACAAAATACGTCCTACCATGTTCCCTATCATGCGTAAGATGGAGGGGTTTTGAAAGGGCAGTGGATGTTTTGGGAACCTTACCCACAACTTCATCGTTGGAGTATCATGCTCCATGTGTAGGTTGAATGACCAGCTGAAGAGATAGAGGGGGAACCTGTTGCAGAATCTAGGGGCTCGGGACAAAGCCAGGATCAAATCTTCTTCAGATGAAAATCGAACCAGAATGTGATGTTTGTTGAGGATACCCAATACCACATGGTCCTGAAGTCCCAAATATCCGAAGACATACCTATCGAAGGAGTCAATCGAGGGCCTGTGATGATTGAATCGAGCCACCAATGTAAGATGATGAAGACCCGAAGCCTCTGAAAATTATGAAGTCAAGAGAAAAAGATACGGCAAGCCATTAAAGATATCTGGAAAATTCGGGCTGAGATCAATAGTAGGGAAAGGGTGAAGGAAGTCTGGGGAAGAGAAGGGGAGGAAAGTGGGTGAGCGGGGTGGAGGAAGAAAAGGATCGTCTAATGTAAGCTATCAAAGAAACTAATTATTCCATGCATTTCAAAATAATGGATATATTAATGTATTTAAAATATTAAATATAACATAAATTATCGTGAGTATATATTCCTTTCTAGATTTTGTGTCGTGGTTCATAAACGCTATTAAATATAATGTTCTTAATTTAGAATTTTGGGTAGTTACATTATCCTGACCTTAAATAAATTTAATAATCTAAATCTAAATCCGATAATGGTAATATAATGATTTATATTTCCTATGTTTAAATAGAACATCATGTGAAGTGTTTGTAAATAATCATCTATAAAAGAGAGAATTGGAAGTAAAATTTCAAATTTACTAACATGTAAAAAGGCCTCTCAGTAGAATAACAATACTAGAATATAAAGATATTGACTCAAAGGAAAATCATAAATATTTATAGGGAGTTATCAAGGTCATAAATCCCAAACAAGTGAATGATTAATGTAAATTTTAGGGCCTCAAATCTATAAATCGATGATGATTTAGAAGTATCATTGTTCAATAAAAATTAATGTATTTGGAAAAAAATTTAAGATCCTATTCATATTATCGTGTAATTATTTTAATGCCTAATAATATAATGTAATATAGTTACATGGTACCTTTCAATTTCTTATAAACAATTCCATATTTGGGTTGTTCTTTGATCAAATTACAACTCATCCCTTACTCCATGAAATTCACATCCTTGTGAAAATCATTTCTTTTATTTACTAACAACAAAATTTACCTTTTATGGAATGTATGATCCATAAAATATGTTTTTACTTTTTTCAATGAAAATTTCAGAAAACTAATATAGTTAATACATTAATCTATAAACCTAAAAAGCGATAATATAGGTTTATCAATAAATTTTATTCTTCAAATTATTTAACTGAAAATAGTAACAAATTAACAAAGAAATACCATAGGCCTGTAATTAGTTTTATATCATTATCTTCCTTTAGAAATGGATTCATGTCCCGTGGCCTTTCTGAACATGAATGGTTTTCACACAGTATACTTTTTTTCTTTTTCTAAAACCATATCAATATATTTTACAAAATAAGTATTGATGACATCCATGAAATTTATTAGATATCCTTTAAACTAAGGATTTAAATATAATCCCAGTACATAAATAATTCATCCATTTATTTAGACATATGTCCTTCCATGGTATGTGGTTTATCCTTTAGTAGATGTAATTTACCTAGGTAATTCCCAATATCCCCACATTTAAGGAAACAAACTATACATTTATCTTTAGGATGGGTTTTCTTTCTAACCATCTTTCTCAACATTTTCCATGAAAATTATTTTCTCAATGTCCTTATTTTCCAAAAATAAAGATTTTTCCAATTACATTGAGATACTTTACTAGGTGTCTCCTTCCACCTTTTTTACATGATGGAAATCGATCCCTTTATTCTTCATGGTATCCCCCAGTCAAGTTCATAGAAAAATCTATATTTATATTCTCAGGTTATTTTAGGAGTTGGTTCAGGTAAATGTTGTTAATCATATTTCTATAACACTAATTTGGTAAGAAAAAGAAACATTTCACTCCAATAAAAATCCCATTTGGATACTCAGTTCCACCATATTTTCTTTCATGTTTAATGGTAACTTGATTACTTCGTGTTCCATCCATTGAATAAAACCAATACTCATAGTGTCACAAAAAATTATCATAGTGGGAAAACCATATAATCATTTCTATTATGTCTAAATATTGACAAACTTTTTTATTCTAAGACACCTTAGGTTTAAACTTGATCATTCATTATCATTAACTATTCAAATACTTCACAATGGTTTGTAATTAAAATTTTAATTATCCTTATCATATCCCATGTTATTGTCAAACTAGGTGTGTATTAAGGTCTATTGTCAGGTACTATGTTATGCTCGATGCAAGACTAATGCACCTTCTTAGAGTTTTTAACCCTAAATACTTATATTCTAGAACCACATCCACATGTAGAATCTAGATAGAGATTTATTACTAGGAAAACCAAATAATCTATATCTAACCAAAACAGTATGATGTTCTCATATACTTTTCCTCCAATTATAACATTTGGTCATTTTATCAAATTTATGATATCTAAATCTAGTTCCCAATGTTTATAATAAACATCCTCGAATACCAACTATAACGTCCCGAACCTAGTAATCCCAAATCTGGTTTCTACTAACATTATATTGGAATGTTTTTGAGGAATAAAATACTGAAGGACCGAAGTGTTTAGTAGTATTTGTAAAACATATAAATATATGATTCCTGTATAACAAATGAATACACAAATTACGAGATAATATTTTTCATTTGAGGATAAATTTATTCCATAAATCATATCCTTGTATATCATTAATTTTACACTTCTTGGATTACTAGGGAATGGAAAAAAATAAGAGTGGGATCCAATTCTCCTTAAGTGTTATATATAACAGAAAAATTAATAAATAAATGATAATAGTCAATATAGAATGGTAATAACTTATGAACCAATCCATGAAATCAATAAATTTAGAGTGAGTTTGTAAACTATATGTAATGGTAAATATTTTGAACTCAATGAATTGAAATAACTGGATATGGTATAATAAATATGGAAAGGTAATAAACTAGAAACATTTTCCATTAAATCAATAAATTTAAAATTAAATTCACCCATATACTTTTTCACAGGGAAAATATCATCGATAATAAATACTGAATCAAAATTAAGGCAATGCTGAATTATTGGAAGTTTTGTTTATGGCATATGATGATCTATACCATGGAGACCTTTCAAAGGATGGTTTAAAACTACAAGTATAAGAACTTTTAATTTTTGAAACTATATTTTCTTAGGATAAGATGTTGATGCATTAAGGGGTTTATAATATATGGGACCCACCCATTAATGCATATCAAAATCATTCCTCATATTGGTCAATTGATTTAATTAATAAACAACATTCAATATAAAATATCCATATTGAATAAAGGATACAGATTTATCAATATTTCTCCAAAAATAAAATAACTATCAATGTAAACAACGTATGTAAAAATGATATATGTTTTATGAAATAAAGCTATCCAAGATATATGATATTTATAAATAGGAAAAATTCTGTGTTTAATGACCATAAGAAAATTAATATTTCAAGGGTAATAATAAAGTAATCATGGAAGTGAATTTTAATAATATCATGGGTCAAATAAATCATAACCCATCAATAGGAATAATAAGGACTGTATCAATACAACATATTCCATGTGGATTAAAAATAGATGGTTTTCATATTTGATTAATATAAATACAATAAAAATATATTTTAAAAAAATTATAGAGGAAAAAATCCTTTTTAGTTTGTTTTTTTTAAAATACTATTAATTTAACATCACTTTTGAAAAAAAATCATTAAAAGGTAACCATATAATGTTTAAAAAGAATCTTCAATGAAATAAATACAAGTAAATTCATACATGTCATACTTGGTAAAAGGGAATTTCTTTTTCAATGTGAAAAGGATAAAAATTTTACTTATTAAGAAATGGACAAGAATATTCCTTTAAAAAAAATTTGAATGATAAAAGTAGAAAAGTTTCTTTAATAAATAAATTTTAAAAGGATAAAAATATTTCGTAATTCATTTTAATAAAATATGAATTTTCAAAGTAAATAGTTCACTAACTAAAGAGATAAATTAAAATGGAATTAATAAAAATATTTCTATAACATTTTAACTACCAAAGAGTGGGAAAAGGTATTATTATATGAAAAAGTTCATGAATAAGCAGGGGAGAATAAAATTAAAGTGTATATTTGAAAGATGGTCATATAAATTCATTTAATGTAATTTCAATAATAAACAATCATCAATAAGAATGAGATTGTGAAATAAACACTTAAAATCGTCATAACGTTGATGTGAGAATTAATCAATGAATTGGTAATTTGTAAAAACTGAAAATAAAAATAGAAAAATTAAAAATAAATAAATATATAGTTAATATAATTATACTCATAATCATATAATATTGACTATAATGAGGAAGTAATATGATCCAACAAAAACGAATTGGGTTATGAAATTTCCTTACCACAAGGAAACTTTAACTTCAAAACCCCTTAGATGAAATAATTAATCTTAAATCCCAAAATACCATGATTAAATAATTATTCATGAAATAATATTTCAGAGGTTTATTTTATTTTCTATATATAGGAAGGTAGGTGCATAAAATTAAAATATTCCTCAATGAATTGAAATTGAGATAAAATCTCTTATATCATGTTTTCTTCTAGGTGAACATCATTTATGATCATATATAATGGTTTTAATATTCCCACTAACATAGAACATAAGCATTATAATATTTATAATATCATATATTATCTTCTCATAATATATAATTACCCATTTTTAATAATCTTTCATTATTTACACTATTTCAGGTGTTAAATGACTTTTTTTAGTACGCTTTGATTTTTTTACTTGTTGTTACTATTATTTAGATAAGGATTTAATTATGAATATAATTTAAACCATGATGTAAATGTAATATATATACATTATAAATTTGTTTATAATAATCAATAAAAATAGGATATTGGAAATAAAATGCACCGTTGATGTAGATGATAGGTTGTACATATGCAAAAACGCTACTTCCTTTTATTTTCCATATTATAAGAATTAAAAGTGAATGATATATATGAATATTATAATTATAGTATAATAAATTGGTCATATATTTAACATAGTTTTATTAAAACCATCCTTTATACATTACATGTATAGTGTAAATGTGTCACATTGCTTTGTGGAAATGGTAGTCCACACTTCCACAAACGATGTTATCATATTTACAAAAAATTGAAATCATGAAGTTATATATATTAAAACAATTTCAGAAGGATTAAAACTACATAAATATAAAATATATA
Source organism: Viscum album (assembly GCA_963277665.1). Taxonomy (NCBI): domain Eukaryota; kingdom Viridiplantae; phylum Streptophyta; class Magnoliopsida; order Santalales; family Viscaceae; genus Viscum; species Viscum album. Next base: position 1,754,465,764 of record OY728120.1, on the reverse strand, counting down.
ATTTAAAAACATTATTTACATCATAATTCCCAACCATGATTGGTGGTAATGTAAAAATGAATGACATTGTTTCATGATGCGGTAGTTTCTTGTACACGAATGGTAAGTTAGTTACTCATTTGATGGATGTGTGTATAAGTGTAGGTTAAAAGATTAACATAAAAACATATTAGTATACTGATTATATATTTGTTACTATAAAATAATGTAATAATATGAAATTAAGGGGTGGATATACAAATATAACTTAAATGAACATTGAAGAATGTTACTTCTTTTTCATGTTACTTCTTTTGGGTTAAACCAAAAGAATTCATTGGTTTTACTTATTCCATAGGTAATGTTTCTAGGATAAGGGTAGGTATTTAAGGAGATTACTTGGGTTGATAATTGGAGTAAAAAAGGGATTGAAATGTGTGGATATGTGGGAGGGGTGAGCACCTTTTATAGTGGGGTGGGAGAGACATTCAAATAATTTTTTTAAATGGAATTATAAACACTTTTTACCATGTCCAGTTGATCCATTTATTGTAAAAAATAGATACTAAGAGAATAATGTCAATATGTGAACATGAAATATATTCTGGACAACTGTCTATTTCATTTTGTGCCTTAAAATTAAGGTAAAGTCCTTGATAATCTATTTTATCTCTTAATAACTTTAATTATTTTTAATCACAATCAATAATATTTTTGGGAAAATACTAATTTTAAATAATTATACAATATAAATTATTTTTATTGAAAAAATTTAATGCATTTTTTCGAATTAAAATTACATAAGTGGCTTAAATTAAATAAAAATTAATCCTGCAGACGAGAATACAAAGCAGGTTTTTATAGTAAAATGTTCAAAATGTGGTTATGTTTTTAAATTTAATTTTTGAGAATCATTTTTTAGAATGACCAAAATTTTATTAAATTATTTATAATTTCTCTAATTAATCCTTAAAAAAATAAAAAATATAATTTAAAAATAAAATATTTTAGGCAAAAAACAGTTTTGAATTAAAATTCAATATGTTTCATTATTCATCTAAAAAATGAAACATCAGAAAAAATACCAAAAATAAATCCTATGATAATATTTATTTTTAACTTTAAAAAATGTTGTTTATTTTGAGATATAAAACATATAAAAGTGTTAAAATCCATTTTTAAAATAGTTATGCTATTAAATGATGGAAAATTATCTTTTTAGAAAAGACATTTAAACTTAAAAATTGATTTATTCAGATCCTGTAAATATAAAATATATTGGATGAAAGTAAAAATATTATTTAATAATATATATATATATATATATTACATTAACATCACTCACTAGTTTTAATGAATTTAATTTATTATAGTATAACCCCCTTATGAAATTTTTTTATATTCAATTAGTTTTTATATTAATTTATATTAGATTGGTAACCTATGAATATATTTTATATTTGAAAAAACCATATATTTTAATAAGAGATTTAATTATATTCATATCCATTAATTTAATTTCTTTTTTACGTCTTATTTTCTAAAAAATAATATTTTAATAATATATTATTTTTCAGTAAAATTGTGGCTTGGGTGTAACACTAGCTATCAAAGAAAATAATTGTTCCATACATTTCATGCTAAAGGATAAATTAATTTTTATAAATATTAACTACACCGTAATTTCTCAATAAGTTATATTCATTTATATATTTGGTGTTTTATTTCATACATGCTATAAAATAGAATGTTATTACTTTAGAATATCAGGGTGTTTCCAAACCAATAAGTGAGATGAGGATCACGAATAGAGATGACCATATTCATTATCCTTGGATTCCTCGTTACATACACCATATAGTTCATTGTTAGAACATCATGTTAGATCAAATCATTAATTTCTATGAATAAAGATGACATCATCATGCAATACACGATCATCCATATATCATCATAACCACCTTATGTTCTATGTAACCATATTATACAGTCCATTAATATGTCCTCCCACTTTCAATAGATAATGTCATGTGGACGAAGATAACCATTGGGAACATGATTCTCAGACTTCACACTCTGGTATACTACACATAGAGAGATATAGACTACAGCTGACTTCTTCTGATCATATCATAAAAAATTGGTTTATGAATCATGATATATGTTAATCACACTCATATGTAACACTACAGGTGAACATTAGAACACACAGAGAAAAAGATAACACATTTAAAATGATATAAAAATTTTACCCATGTATAAATATTCCTTTCAAACTATAAAATAATTATTTCCTAGGAGTATCAACATAAACCAATTGATCATGCCAGACCCTTGCTTCAAATTCCAACAGATTGAAATCCATTACCAGTTTCCCCAAATATGGTTTCATTGTCATATGACATAGGTATCCTCTACTATAAAATAATATTATAGAAAGGCTCAGCACAAAAAACACTTCCATAACTCTTAAATAGTCTTAATACTCACTCACATCACCACAACATGGTTTTCTACTAAAATAATTGTTAATAACATTCCCTCTTCCATGGGTAAAGGAAATATCAATTCCATATTAATCCCTGAAATCCATCTATAACCACTAACAAAAATTGAAATAAATTTGGGTGAGGAAATAATTTAGACACCTTGGATTTTCGAAAATTTGAAACCACTCACAAATGAGATAATTCAACTACAACATCAAGGAAAACACTATAAAAAAAATATTATTGGTGGTGTAGTCATATTAAATAGGTTGTAACTTTAGAGACCCATAAGAGATAAAAACCCTATCCTACATCAACACACATCTAATGATATATTTTAAAGATTCATAAAAATATTTAACATAAAACCATCCTCAAAGAAACATAGAATCAATTATCTGAATAGGTTCTCTATAAATTAAATAAAATATTCTAGGAACTGGAAAATAAACAAAGATGGAGAGTCTTTTATAGATAATAGTTTCATATGAGGACAAACGTAGGTAAATAACCTTTCAACCTCCAATTATATCTTGTAGTAAAAAAGATAACTTCGTACATATGAATCATTCATGGAGGATGCCTAAGAATTCACTACCTCAATATGTGATAGTTATTTATAATCCATGATGTGATATGAATTTCCCAAAAAGAATATTAGTGGATGTGAATTCAAATTTTAGGTTATTCAAGAATAGTGGATGAAATATAATGACTCCCAACACATATCATAAATACTCTGTTTGATCCTCTCTTTGAATTAGAGGAAGTAAGATTTCTTTAAAAAACAGACCATGAAGTTGTTCAAAAACTTGTGAACACTGCATTTATCAGACCTATGATCATAGATATAGTTTTCCTAACTCAAAATGGTATCAAAATTAATTCATAATTCCTATTTAAAATTTTTAAATCATTATTAGTGTTATCCTCATTCATCACATACATTTTATGAAACCAAAACTACAAATCGATCTTCAATAACTAGATAGATCACTTTAACTATTTGAATAGTTCATAAATTTATGGGAGATGATTTTAGTTCTTTATGTAAATTTGATTTGAATAATTTTAATTGACATGAACTCAAATACTAAGATCATCATTTTTTTAAATAAAATTGTTCATATCTAATGTGATACACAAGGCTGAATGAATCGTCTCTGTATGTGATAATCAACATGGATATGGTACTATCCTAACATATATGGGGTAATTATGTATGGATACATCAATATAAGATAAAAATGTATTATTCTTTTTTGAAAACTACAAATCTCATCATGGGGGTAGTGTAACAACTTCTTTAGGGAATATATTAACGTATTCTTCTACCACAGTTGAAAACACCAATGGTTGATCCTCTATAGAACTCAAAATTAGATTATCCATTGAAATAGATACAGATTCAACATACCTATGTCCCTTTTTAGGGTCTCACTTATCTACAATCATATCCTAGTATCTACCATGATTAAAAATTATTTAACCTCTTGATGAAATCCCTGATTTCTTAATACAAATAGAATAAATTCAGGTTAAGGATGATTTCATATTTCATTTTCCATAAATAAATATTTTCTCCAATTTTGTTATGCTTACCTAACATCAAATCATGGTTTCTAAACACATCATTTAAAATTGACCACCGTATAACTTTCATAGTCAACTATATGGGCAATGTTTGTCCCACCACCTATTTATGTAATTTATGGATTAGTGTGGGAGAAACAAAATACTACAACTCTCGTGAATCAAAAAGTAAATAAAACCATATATAAAATAAGAATATAGGTTCTCTTACAATGTCTATATCATTCATTTTCGGAAAAGGTTAAACATACATATGAATATATCATGCTTTATGACAACGTTATTAGTGATAGAGATCACTTCCACATCAATTCTCTAATAATTATCCTTAAGGATGATGTTTTTCAATTGGGGTATCCTCTTCATACCTAATACCCAATCTTTAGATCATAAAAAATCACCCTACTTCTAATACTACCTTGGATGATATTATTATAATGGATAAGCATAAAATAGTCCTTTAAGTACACACTGACTCCAGGGAAATGTTTGAGACTATCTATTATGATGGTCATAACATCTAATAGAGAAACATTCAACATCTAACATGTTAGAAAGTGTTTTTTAATTTATAAATATAGATAACTAAGTGGAATTATCATAATACACTCACCCTAGTTATAGAACTTTTTTTTACTAGGAAACAGAGAACATATGTTCATAGAACTACTACAAAGAAAATATTTTGGACTCCCATTTCATGATGAGCCGGTCTGGGAAAATATCATCTCATTGACCTATGCCCTAGAAAGAAAATCAAGATATCGAATCAAAATATATAATGGGAAATATATCTAGATTTATAAATAAAATTAATCATATAAATTGATTATTCTACCACCATCATATGAAAAAAGGTCATTACCATAATTTTGGAGGCTGATGTATCTGAAAATGAACTCCCTGAAACTAGAACTCACATAAATAATGGTGAGAATTTCATACAAATGGACCCCCTTAATGGTAAAATATACACACTTAGGCTAGGAAGTATCTAATAATATCTCTTATATGACACATGACTCCTCATTATGACTAAGAAAAAAAATACAACACTATTTTGATGACCCATATAGGATTCTCATAGCTAATGAAACCCATTTGTACTTCCAAGAAGAAATGGATCTAAATAAAATATATAGATCCTATATCTAATCCTGTATATTCTAATCAAATATATTACCCTCTTACATCTACATTCCCTATCAATTATACTCTTGTAGCGTGTTTATATAAGTGCTTTCATCATCGATCAACACTCTTTTGTGATTTGGTTGGAATTATACAAAACATCTTTAAGAGAAACAAATGGGCACATAAAATAATATCCATATTGGGAAAAAGAAAAACAAAATGAACTTATAATATGGTGAAACAACATTTTAGGTTATTTATATCATATATTATAAAAAAATTTCCCATTTCATACCCAATTCCAACACATGTTCTGGAAATCATGATGAATGATCCTTACCTAGGTATCAAAAACATTCATAATAACTTTTGTATAAAATGCTCAGTAAACCTTAAGATCCTTATATAAAATAACAAGGGACACTAAAATCCTTTTTCATAACCAGTGTCCCTTTTTTACAGTGAACACAGAGACCAACTAATACTATTTCCATATAATTCATTGTGTCATCGCCAGTGCTAAACTACAAATATCATCCATCCACTCAACCATCATATTTAATAACACTATTTGACATAAAATACATCCAAAGATAAACCTTATTTTCATGAAATGAGTAAAAGGACATAATGAAACCCAAAACATGCCTCTAATATGCCACTAGTTGGTGAACCACACCGATATCATATATATCAGACAAATGGGAGGAAAAATCATTAATAAAAATTTAATGAATAAGGATTAACTTGAGAAAACCACAAATAAATCAATTCTTAATTAAATAATCAATCCCAATATATTATGTAATGTAAAAGAACATAAAAAACTAAAAATAAAAAAAGTAATTTTTTTATGTGACCAATAAGCTTCAACTACTCCTGAAAAAATATTCAAGCTAGTAACTCCCTGATAGATCACCAACCATCTTTTATATATTTTTTTATTAGTTTATATATACATAGTGTGACCATTCCTTATATAATTTCTATTATCTTATATAAAACTAGTAATAAAAATGGGTATGAAGCATAAATATACTAGAAAATAAATAATTCATCCAATCAACTAAAAATGTAATGTTTCCTTTCCCAGCCTCACTATGGATCGCTAACCAAGTAAATCAAAGAAAAAAGTTATTATTTCTCAAAAGAATATATATATATATATATATATATCTGTGTGTCTATTTTGGTTTTATGCTTTCATTTCTCCATTGGTTTGTTTCTCTCTTTCCACAATGACTCATTTCATGTGTTAATACCTACTAAAGTCATCCTATATCTTAAGAAATATTATAATAGCTGTTATGAAAAATGTAAAACCATCAACTTCGTCTTCATTATCTAATCTGTATCCATTTAGTAGTTAGAAATCCACTATAACACATGTATCGAGAATTATACTTCATGAAATCACAACCAAAGTGTGAACAACTATGTCAATCCATTTCCCCCATAATAAGATAAATGTTTATAACCCAATCATTTACATCATTTAAATAATTGTATAGTAAACAATGATCCACCACAACCTTGGTTAGAATGCATATTTTTATGTAAGACATTATAGCTAAGGATATGACTACACAGAACTACAACCAAATGGAGAGAGGAGATGAATAATAATTCAACCACATAATACTACTCTATCCAATATATTAGAGAAAACACTGCCCAAAACATATAGGAGATACCTTCCCTTAAAAATATGTTAGTGAATCACATGAAAATAAAATATAACGAATATATCACCCTAAGAACTAAAATTGGAACTACCATGTACTATAATCATCTATCACTATGGTCATATAGAACAATAAATTATCACCACTATGATCCATATATCAACAATCTCAAATGAATAAATGGTCATTATTAATTATTAAACATCCATTGATTAAAGAAAATCAGTCCATCATTTCAAGATTAATTTCCTCATATTTAAAATTTTTTATTTTGAATATGATAACTCTTTTGTATTATTATATTTTTTTCATCATCATTTATGATCTCTAATTACAAAAACCATTCATTTATTGATTCTTTTATAACTTATTAATTTATTAATACACTATGAATCATCTGAAGCCACCACATCAATAATTCACTTTCTTTTCATATAGTCAAACTATGTAAAGTATTTTGAGTGTGATAAGATAGTATTTGGACCATGAGACAATGAAAACCAGCAAAAAATAATATGCATTAATGATAAATAATTGTTCTTAACTTATTGCAACCACCTTTGTGTCATTCCCAAATTATTTCACATAGTATTATCTCCCTCGATATCATTGGTATCAAACATGACTATAGCCTTTGGCCCCAATTCATCTACTCATCAGATGCTCCCAACAAAAACAGGTTCTCAGTCAATCAATCGAAATCAATACCTATTATCATGGAGCCCGAACACTGGGTTATAAATGTAGTTTTTTCCTAAAAAAATGGAATCTAATTACATGGAATCAAGTTATTCATGCATCCTGCAAAAATGATTGGGATTTCGTAACACCAAATAATTATTTTAGAAATAAATCATTTTAATTCTTATCATTAATTAACAAGTCAATACAATGATAATGTTTCACATCAAGTGTATAGTATGTAGTATCTGACTTGATAATGGATATAATGAATCGAACCAAAAACATGGGTTCAACCCATACAAATGCTCTTTATTTTTTGTGAAAAAAACATGAACAAATACAAAAAAATTATTATAATAGAGGAATTTTACCTATCTAGGATCTGGATATTTATATACAAGTTTACAATTTTTCATAGTTTCTATAAAATTAAACATAAGAAATCCAAACATTGCTTCCACGCACAAAAAATGATAGCATCTAAATATGGAATTAAAAGTGACTTATGAAAATATTTTTGAAACATAGGGGGGGAATTGTTCTGTGGTTAGTAAGGGGTTTTAAAACAATACCATTAATAAAATAATTCATTAAAAAAATTCATTAAAATATATGTTGTAAATCATGAAATTTAGTATTCTTATGACTTTTCATCATCATTTTCTAAAGATATTATAAAATAGGTTTTAGGATAAACTCTTGATCAAAATAGATAAACATATTAAATAGATAAAAATAAAATAAATTATTAAATATTAATGCACCAGAACAGAAATGCATGAAAATCCACTTATAAGTTAGATAATGACCACAATTAATTATGTATGACATTCCATGTGTGTGGACCCATTTTTTTTTGGTGAAATGTTACTTGTTTGGATTTTCATATAAAATACATTAACACACATATATGCATACCATGAAATGATGGATAAGTTCATAAAACTTGTTTATTGATTGGGAAAGAACAATTTACCCTTATTGATAAATGATATAAATAAGTATAAAACATTATTCCAGGTGAACATGAAAATGTATAACTGATTAATAAATGTTCATAAATGAATGGTTCTTAACCATGGTTATTATTCTAGTCGAATAATCACATGGATTTTCACTTACTAAATTCATAATGAAGAAATAAATAATGCGGGACATTATAAACATTCTATCAAGGCCTCATTCTAAGATTATATATAAAGATTTTCCATGGAATCATGAAAATACATAATTTGTCTCATGAGACCTATTGATGCATCGAGAGACTATAGTGGGCCCCACTCATCAAACAATAAGTCCAATGCACGTGTGAATGAATAATTCCAGACAACATAATCATTCTTTCAAGGCCTTATTCTAAGACTCCAGTTTGTCTCATGAGACCTACTGATGCACCTAGAATCTATAGCGGGCCTTACCCATTACATAATAAGTCCAATACCTTCCTCATATGTCTAATAAAAATATGTCATTAAATCAAAGTTCCCCATACCACATTGATTTATTTAAATCATAATGATAGGTGAAATAAATTCCTTTAACAATACAAACTGTCTCATACTAGCTTCAAAAATTTAGTCTATAATCTATATATTACCATAAAAAGATTCATATCATACTTAAATTAATTGTCATTATTTGCATGTCATCAATAAAGTAAATAAATAAATGAATAAACATTAAATAAAAATGAATATATAGTTTTGTCTTCTCAAAATAACCATTTACAATAAATAACTATGTTTATCACAAAAAAATAAATATAACATTTCAATTCTAGAAGAAATCCATGTGATTGATAATATCAGAAAATTTATTTGAAATCATGAGTTTATTATGAAAGAAATATTTTATGATGTTATGCTTGACACATGACCATGTCTTTATGAAGATGCGTTATCCTTAATTATAATATAACATAGAGTCATGTTATGAACTTTTTTTTTCAAAAAACATGACGATAAGAAATATAAAATATTGATAACTTTTTATCTTGTATATATATATATTTATATATATCTAAAAATCCTTATGGATTTGAAAATAATTTTATCCCATATTTTTTAATTAAAATCATTTAACAATTTAAATGTCAATATATAAATAAATAAATAAATATATATATATATATATATATATATATTACTTCAAATTTTCAAGCTTCATCATCGTGGAATAAACACATGTCTGAATATGACAACGATTAATGGGAAAGTTCATTTGCAGATCTGATATCAAATTATAAATTTGATATTAACATATGTTGTGGTTGATTTTTTGAAATATAATTTTTTTATAACATAACATATTCATTAAATGCAGAATATTAAATCATAGAAAATAATCAATCAGACCAAAAATTAAAACATTTATTAATAATTTAAATTATTTTTTACAACTAAAATCTGAATACATTAACAATATTATGACTCTTTCATTATAATTTCTAAAAAATAAATATAAAAAGGTTGGATAAATATACATATATTCAATATATATATATATATGTCTTACAAATAATCATAATTTAAAAAAATTAAAACCAACCCCTATAAATTCATAACAACAAAAATAAAACACATACTAAATTATTTCGGAAATAAATTCAAAATATTGAATGATAATAAAAACCTTACACAAAAAGAAATTTGTAGATCTAATCCCCTTAATAAAATTTTTCAATGTTTAGAAAAACATGTAGATTTTTTATCAATTAAATGAACAAATAAACATGGCATTAGTAAATTTCCCTTAGATAATTATAATTTGTGACGAAAAATAAATTGAAAAAATAGATGAAAAAAAACTTACACAAACTTAAATCAAACATGAGAATAATTCTTGTTAATTGAAATATAAACACTATAATTAATATATATAATCTTATCTATATCTAAATAAATTCATCTCAAAACAAAACCTGTATATAAATCCATTACATACAATTTTGAATAACTTAAATAGAAAATAGAAAAACTATATTGGGACACATTTTCTTGTAATGAAAATAGTCAAAAAAAATAACACAGAAGAACAATTTCCCTTACATGTTTTTATAAAAAATGGAAGAAAAAGTAAATTGAAATAAAGAAACAATACCTTATTAATAATACATAAATTTTATGAATGAAAATAAATTAATTGATCCATTACCATGATAAATACAAAATAATGGTCAATATACCATGATAATAAGAGGGTGAAACAATGTGGGGTGAAAGAATAATAAATGAAGAATCTGTTTTAACTAGTTGGTAGAGGTTTAATAAAATTTACCTTAACTCTAATAGAACTTCAGAATTCTATAGTTTACTGCCTAATGTCTAGATTTAGATGATGAAGATAAAGGGTTATAAATATATTTATAGGGTGAAGGAAACACACATGGTGCACTCTCCATTTTTGTTCTAGAATCATTGGATAGTATAGATTTATATATCCAACTCTTTAATATCATTTTACTATAATACATATATTTTTATATATTCCATTGGATATTTATTAAAAGGATTAAATTATATGAAGTTACCATATTGAGTATGAATTTATCATGTAATAATTTATGCAATTTGGATACCATAATCTTGACAAAGTCATAAGGAGAAAATGAGTCATATTCTCCAAATTAAAATTGTCCAACGAATACAAGGAAAAGTACAAAAAATATGTCTTTAATCAACAGAAATTCAAATAATGGACAGAAATCATTCATCCATAGTTAATAATTTCAAAAGATATGTAGTGCTAGATAACTGACAAACATCATAAAAAAACACTAAATAATTGATTGATAGAGAAAGTTGAAGAAAAAATTTAATATTGGTTGAAAAATACTATCATCCAGACTATGAAAAATGAAAACGATGAAGCTATAAGATTTTAGATATACCAAAACCATCTAACTCATTCTAGAATGGAGACGTAGCATAGTCTCCCAACTCACCTTATTCATAACCAATCCTAGGAAAACTCTTCGATGATGTTCAGACTACACATGATGGTGGTTGTCCATCCTCGTTGATGATCAAGGCTTTCTCGACCTCCAATCGGCAGTCGAAATCCCCCTTTACTACACTCAGAATCTCTTACTAGCTCGGACTCCCACGAAGACCCCATTTTTGAGGTCATATACTGGGAGACCCCACTCGACTCAATGGTGTCAAACCCTAACACCAATTTTCCTATTTCCCCTAGCCCCTGAAACAATAGTGCAACCCCCTATACCCAATACACAATTTTCCCTTTTTTAAAACATGTTTTCATTTCATTTTTTATCCATTTCATTTCATATATTTGAAAATTGGTTTTTTATAAGAGTATAATTATATACATTTATAAATTAAAAACAAAAATAATAATAATAACCATTTTCTATAAAACAATCAAATTAAAATTTATAACTTAATACTATAGTTAATAATTTCATAAAAATAGATCATATTTTTGAATATTAAATTTTAAAAAACTAAAATTGTTATATTTATATAATTATTCATTACATCATTTATTTTTATAAATTAAATAATTATTATCATATTTAGTATATTATAAATGATATCATATTCTTGTCATTTTAAAATAGTTTTAATTAAAAATAATTATAATAGTCAATTAATTTAAAATTATTTTATTAAATATCCAATTGATAGAAAATATTGTTTTCAAATTAAAAAATATATACCAGTTTTAAATATATTAAATGAAACACATAATTTTGTTTACAATTTTCAAATAAAATTATAATAAAAACATTTTTAGTTTCTATTGGCTATAAATAAATTCATTTAAAATAATATTTACATTAGTTATGAGATTCTGGGATGTTATAATGGAAATAAATAACAACTGGATATAAGAAAATCTTATGTTTTTTTAATCAATTTTCCAAAAATAGTGGTAATTAATTTATCATCTGTAGTCCACTATTCGATATGTATTATAATTTTTTTTATTTATCCCATTCATGAAACTAAACAATGGTAAATGATAATAAAAATATCTTCAAACAGTTTGAGCGTTGTCAAATTATTATAAATCAAAAATAACATACATATCATAAAATCTATTACAATCACAAAATCACATCAATTTTTAAATCCAAAAAAATATTGAAATATTAATTATCTAAAACATGATTTAATTATCATAGTTCAATTATTTAATTTTAATATTTTTTAAAAATCATATTATATAATAATGAAAGAGAAATACTATAAACTGTGCTTCACTCTTCATTATTTTACATTACATGAACTATATTAATATATAGAATTCTACATACGATTATTCCATTTATCATTCATATATTATTTTGTAAATAAAAATACCATCCTAAAAAAGGATTAATTTTAACAATAAATTAAGTTTTATTATATATATATATATTTCATGGTTAAAATTTATCATTTAGTTGCACGCAATATTATCTTTTATATCATTTGAAAATTTTGATATTCTTCAATGATAATCTTTAATTAAATTTCCAGATTATAATCATTCATAAATTTAATAACATCTATATTTATAGAGAAAATGAATCATGGATGAATCAAACACTTGAAAAATGTAAAGATAAGACTAAGATCCTTTACTTCATGGTAGATTCATTATGTTTTTTTGCAACAAGAATAACAGTAATATGGGGATGTGTGCAGGATGGAAAGTCATAGGAATATCTTAAAAAAAATTTATACTAGTTTTATGACTCCAATAGTGAGTTTTTTTGATATTTTAGTCTTGACTGGATTCATAATAATTAAATAAAGGGAATAAAATATGCTTTTAATAATAATATATACAATCCTTTTATCATTTACAAAAGGATAGTGAAATAGTCTATTAAATTCCTATTTAATTCATATTCCATTTGATTTCTCATACGTCACTCTTTTAGAGACTGTAATATCAATAAAATAAAAGATATAATATATATTAAACTATTTGGGTTATAAATCTCTCTAATCCCGGTGTTAATTATTTATACTCTTTTAAAACCATTTTTTACTTAATATTGGATAAACATATATTTTTTTATTATGTATGTGGCTAACTGTGAGGTCCAATATTCTGAAGAATTATCAATGATAAAAAAAACATAGAATATAAGAGAGAACATTAAAAAAACATTGAAACTATGGGTATAAACCACATTTTATAGATTGACAGCTTGAAAAAAATATTGATCGTGAAGACCGACCACATGAACAAGAGATTACATGAATAAAGGAAGGATCAACTGCACATAAAAAAGAAGAAAACCACACTAATTGAGAAACTGAATAAAAATTGATGACATGAACAACGATGTGTCTCTATGATAGTACCACAAAACACATGAGAATCTAATGACAATATATTCCAAAAAGTGACCACATTAATAAACATATAAACTAACCTGGAAGAAGTTTGTTTGAATCATTTGGGCACCTCAATGAATCTGTAAAATACAAGGGAAGGGTCACAGATATACATGACCATGAATATTTTGATATTTGTATTAAATAACCATGAATAACCTTAACATCCTCTAGTCATTCCAGAAATTTTTTTTAATAGAATTTTTTAATCACATTGAAAACATAATGCCGATTCCAATTATTTTGATAGATACACCCAGGATGTTTTTCTACACTAATACCTAAATTTAACTTGTCACATTAAGATCATAAATCATCATTGGAATTATCCATGAAATTTATAGGTACTGAAAACAATATTTTTATATATTTTTCTTAATATGAATTACATCAAAATAATGATGTAACAAATTTTTTGACCATTATTGAAAATAATAAAGGATAATATTATTTTACAAATTATAATTTTATTTAATATAAGTATTCATCCTCATTTCCAAATTTATCTATCATCTAATAAATAGAAAACTAATATATATCAATTCATTAAAAACTTTAGTTCTGGACATATACCAAGGTGACTATTTTGTTTCAATGGTGTTATCAATATTTTTTGAATTTTTCCTGTTTGAATAATATATTAGATAGAATAACTAGTATTTGATGAATGTAAAACAATTATGATATTTAAGGATACCAAATCATGTATTTTTCATACACATTAGTCCAGATAGTTTACACTTCTTGTTCTAACCAGACATCATTTAAAATGACAGAAATAATTTTTTTTTCCAAAAAAATGCAACAAACATATGAAATTTGTCTTTTGAAAAGGTTTCAGAAGTGTAAATACCAACAACCCAAAGGCACTTCTACAATTTTATCCATTATTTCATATAAAAAAATTTATTTCATGGATTCCTTGTTCAAAATATGATAATACTATAGAGAGTAAATGGTCTTTTTCATACATATCCTTGGATTATGGATATTAAAGTGAACACTAGGCATGCCTTGTGTGAAGTAATCATTTCATGAAATTGATAAAATCCATCACATGATATAACCAAATTTACATTACCCACCTCAGATGAAATTTATGGTATCATGCACAAATGGATTCCAGGTTAATCCACATTTATGAAGAATTGAATCATCATTATCCTTAATTATCTCAACATCATTCCATATCATATTAATTTTGATTTCATTAGATATGAATTGGTTTTCATCTTAGTAATAAATGGAATGTACAGAATAAAATTTTGTGAAACATGACTTGTTGTTTCATTTGTATTTTTCTTACAATGAAATAATCCAAGTGTTTTCTGCCAAAATAAGATGTACTATTTTGGGAAATGAATAAAATTAATATTAAAAAAAATTAAATTACGCGACACCACATTATAGTCTAATTTTTATTACAATAGATGTATAATATTTTCATTTAAATAAATTCAGATCAGCATTAAGATTATGAAATTTTTACGATTAAAATACCAATTGAACTAGAAAATAAAAAAATCTATCTGTAAACATTTTTTACGGAATAAAAATTTATCTCAATTATACACATGATTTATTCAAGATAAATCTTTATAAACACAAGAAATAATATGAACACCCATCATGAGAAAAACAATATTTAAAAAAACTATTCTCATAAAAAATCACAATCACACTAAAAAAAATAATATTATTTAATTTAATAAAATAATATCACAAAAATAATATTGAGTCCTCAATGGATTTAGGGGACGTAATCATCATTGTCACCCATTAAAATAACATTTTTATTGGAAGAAATTATAATTTTTTACTTTAAAAAAATCATATAGAGAGACTAAATCCTTACCTTATGTATTAATAATATATATAATTGGCTTATACATCATCATATAAAATTCCCAAGTACAATAATAGAAATAAAACAAATATGATATTTTATTTCAATATTGAGTTTGTAAAACTCAATAAAATAAAAATTCTGAAACTATAATAATAATATTTATGAGTTTCCCAACAAAAATAAGAAGGAAAACAAATTACACATTTAACAATTCTTATTTAAGTGGAAATATATTCATAAAATTATGAGAATATGATTTAAATAGGGAAATCCTGAAAAATTATAGAGGAATAAAATTAAAGAAAAAATAGTAATATTGGAAAATGAAAACATGAAAAAATAATTTAATAAGATACACTTTTCATACTTTTCTAACGAATTTTCCACATTGAAAACCTTAAAATTTAGTTATATCATATATTGGTTAAAAAATTAATGGAGGACAAAAATTCAACATAAATATCATATAAGTGGAGATGAATAAAACTATAAAATAATGTAATCAATATACACACGGTGAATAAATAAGTGAAGGAAAACCATCAAAACAATAAAAGCAACATGTTAAAATAAAGACCCTTACCTCAATTCCCAGATCACCATGTTCATCCTATAACCTTACAGATAATAAAATTATAATAAATATTATTTTTATTAAAACCCATTATAAATTTATTTTCCTTATTATCATTCCTTTAATATTATTTATTTTCATTCTTTATTCATTTACCCAATTTGGATTTTTTATATGAGTTTTTTTTCTGATCTCTCAGTTCACAACCACTAAAACTATTAAAGTATAATTATAGTATTCAGTGATCATTTTCAGTGGGTTATATAATATCTTTAAATATCATGGAATTATTTATATATAATTTAAGACTCAAATAATTATAGCAGGTCAACAAATATTCACCATGTTTATAATATTCATTGAAAAGCTTCTTTTTGTGGTTAAAATGACTTTGATTTTATAGAATTTTTTATTATGATTATTACTTTAATATTTCATATTTATAATTTTGTAATTAAATAAATATTATATCGATATTTATTTATAAAATAAACTTATGAAAATACCAATTAAGGATATTGTTTTATAATAACAAAGACATTCACCAATGTAGAGTAAAACCAATAAGATTAGAAATGTATTTTAAAATCGTATAAATATGGAAAAATCAATTAAAATTTTTGTTTTAAAAAATGAATAACTTATATACATTATAATGTTTTAAAATAACATTTAAATATTACTTATATAAGGCCTCGGCCTTAAACCTTACTTAATATTGAATTAAATGAATAATTCACATTGAGGATCTTTTCAGGTTTAGAGTTTTAAAGAATTAGAACATAACTATTACATCTTAAAAGATTACAAAGTAGACACTTCTACTAAGTCTCCATAAAATAAAAACTCTTAAAAAGAAAGATGTCTAGATTCCATGTTTTAGATATCATGAAATTCCCTTGATCCCATCCTTGACCTTATTCCACTTTAAGTCCTGTGAAAAACATTTCGAAAAACTTGGGGTGAGCATAAAAAGATCAGTAAGGGATACACAAAGAATGAAAACTGTTAGTTTTTCAAAATCAAGTAAACCATGTATACTCTATCTAAGTAATACCTTCACCTTCATGAAGTAGTAAAAAATATTCACTGAATAAAGTATCATTACTTACCTTTTTGTAACCAAAGGATTACCATAAAATCCATAAAAAGAACACATAAAATATATAAAGGTAACTTGGGACATAAACATACTTAAGTGGAATAACCATACGGTTGACTTCCACACATATCACTTAATGGAATAGCCATACGGCCAATTTCCATACATACTTAATGGAATAGCCATACGACCGACTTCCATACCCAATGCATTGGAGGTTATAATGTAACCAACCGTCCTAGTATTCACGACACCACCCGTCATATGGTTTATAACGTAACCACCCGTTAAAATGTCCAAGTACCAATATAAAATCATAAAACATAAAACAAATATAAAGGAATGATAACATTTCCACATTTCAATCACAATATATCATAAATATATTGACATAATAGAATCCCTTTTCAAAACCATTTTCAATACCAAAATACATAAAAGAGTATATTGTATTTATTTTATTCTAAAAACATTACGGCTTATTGAGAAAGCCAAAGACCAAATAATACTCGCGGCGGCGGAAAAAGTCGTTGTCACCGCGTACGTTAAAAAAAACATTCCTTTTTGTCGTTTAGTAAAACGCTTTGTAGAAAAAGATTCCTTTTGTATAAAAGTAAAAGTCAAAGGAGTTTATACACCGTATAAAAGAAAGTTGTGTATAAAACGAAATATGCCTCAATGAAAGGAGATTGAGACGAAGTCCCTTACCTTGGGTCCGACTTGACTCGATCGTTCTTTAACATCCTGAATAATAAACTTGAGTTAATTTATACTTGATTAAGAACGTTTTTAAAGTTCATTATTCCTTTTATATCACTTATTTCCATGTTATAAACATTATGTAACCATTTAAGTTAATAATGTTTGTTTTGTCAATATTTGGTTCTTAAGTCGAAAGTTGACTTCTTACAATTACATGTTGTTCGTGTGGTCAAAAGTTCTTTATACCCAGAATGAAATTCATGATTTGGATATCATATATATCATATATATCCAGCATATACATTTATTTATAATATTACATAATCATTTAGAGGTAAGAAATGAAATGCACCGTTCACGGAGACGGTAAGCCGTACGTACGCATGAACGCTACTTTCATTTCTTTGTCATATTAGTGGAATTAAAACTAAATGAGAGGTATGTATATTTTAATTTCCAGAATTATATTAATCATTTAGATATATCATTAATTATATATATACATTATATACATGTTATTTTAATAGTACATTACATTTGGGGATAAGAAATGAAATGCACCGTTCATGGAGACGGTAAGCCGTACGTACGCATGAACGCTACTTTCATTTCTATCTCATACTTTAATGGAAAGAAATAATAATGATATAGAGGTATATTATAATTACAGTATAACATCATATATAATAACTTTAAATCCATCCTTTACACGTCCCACATATGGCATTAACGAATCACATCACTTTTAGGGGGCGGTAGTCCGCACTTCCTTAAATGAAGATATCGTGTTTACCCATAATGGAAACCATAAAGGTATGCCAAAAATGAAAAATACAGAATCTTAAAGAAAACATAAACATATTATATATCATATATAAAAATAGTGACATCATAATGGCCACCCTTGAAGGTGTTAAATGAGTATTGAACAATCATCATTTCGGGAGGCAGAATTTCACCATCCACGGAAACCGTATGTTCTTTAACCATTTGATGTAGTTGTGTGAGAGTGTAGCTCAAATAAATATTATAACAACATCCTAGTATATTGAAGATACTGGTGTTGTTACAAAATAAGTAAATAAAAAGAGTTTAGAGGGTTGGAGAAGCAAAATAAAACAACTGAACAAGAGAGAATGAATTACCTTTAAAAGTGTAACTCCCTTTTGATTTGAGCCTAAAGGCTTCCTTTGAAAGTATTCTGCCAAAAGAGAATCCTCTAGGATGAGGATAGGGATGTGGAGAGAGTAATTGGGCAGGGGTTGGCCGAGCCAAAGGCTTTAGAAGTGTGTGAAATGAGGTAGATGTGGGGGCCTTTTATAAGAGGTGAGGGAGGGCACTTTTGGAAAGTAAAGAAATATTACTTTATTTGAAAATGTTTTTAGGTTTAAAAAGGTCCCACATTGATATAATTCGTGGATAAGGTGATAAGGGTTCGAAATCCACTCATCCAATGGGTTTTGGCCATGTGTAGGTTTTAGATTTTTCATTATCTTTCAATTTTATTTAAATCGTCAAATAATGATGTCATTGCTGCATCATTATTATGTCATATATAATTTAATTTATTTAATGTCTAAAAATTATAAAAAAAATACTATGATGTAGGAACTCTTTTTAGCTTTCCAATTACTATTTATAATCGAAATTTGGACTTGTATAACCCCACTCAAAAATTATTTTAGTAAAACAATTTATGTTAGTGTCATTTTCACTTTAACATTAAATAAAAATTTATTAATGTCATTTTCCAAATAAAGTGGCTCCATGGGGTCCCCAAGATGGCCCATGGCTTGTCTTGGTCTGCCATGACTCACCCAATAGGTGTAGGACAAGTGTCATGGTGTTTTCACATTCTTATAATACCATTTTTACCTTAAACTACACTAATTACCTCTAATCGCGATTAATGAAAAAACGTTACTATTCACCAAAAAATTATTTTAATCTCATTGAACCACATTTTACTTCTTAATGATAACCATGTATGTCGGATTTTCAAAATTCAATACACATTAGTGGTAAACTTTCATTTAACTGAAAAATCAGTTTGCTTGATTACCACTTAGTGGTTTCACTATTCATCAAAAATTGAAGTTTTTCAGAAAATTACCAAAAATTCACCCTAAGCTATATTTGATATTCCGAATTCAAAAATGAAGTCCATTTTACAAAATTCAAAACATATAGTCAAATTAATTAATTTAATAATTAATTCCCGTTGTCATGACAAATAGCGTGTTTTTGCGAAACAATAAGTATCAAAAGATTGACACCAGTTTAAGTCCAATTTCAAAGTGAAATTGATTCCAATGACCACCATTGGATTAACTGGTAAAAATATTTTCTAATTTCACTTTAAAACCAATTAAAATAATAATCTAATCATATAAATAAATTAGATTAAAAAGAGGTTTTGAATTAAAATACAACATTTTACACTATTCATAAAAAAATGAACTTTATCAGAAAGGTACCAAAAATTTACGCAAAGTAAATTTTGATGTCCCGATTCTAAAGAAGAGTTATATTTGGTCCAAAATAAAGTATAAGAGTGATCAAAACTGTATTTAATGACGGTTCACCATTAAAAGGTGATAAGTGAACCTTTAGTGAAAATTAGAGTATATATGCCCGTAAAATTGAACTCTTTCCGTATTTTAAGCTTTTATCTTTTATTGGGTAAATGTATAAACATTTAAAAACATATATAATCATATTTTAGTTATTTATATCCATTACTTGTTAACTAACATTTAAAATAATATTATTTTATTACTAGTGTGCTACGTAAGTTTCAAAGAAACTCATCGTTGCGTATCGGGTACGCTATCGAACATAGCAACCCCTTTAAAATAAAATTAATATTTAATTCGTAAATATTAATAAATATGAAAATTCTTTATTCTTTATTTACCTGGGATGTTACATCCTTCCCCCTTTTTGGGAATTGCGTCCTCGCAATTTTTTTCACTTATAAAAATAAGTGGGGGTATTTATCCCTCATAGCATTTTCAGATTCCCACGTTGCCTCTTCAATCACATGGTTTTTCCACAAAACCTTTACCTGATGAATCACCTTATTCCGTAACACTTGCTCCCTGTGGTCAAGAATCTGGACTGGTTGTTCCTCATAAGATAGGTTCTCTTCCAGCTTAACTACCTCTGGGATCAAAACATGAGATGGATCTGGCATATACTTTCTCAACATCGAAACGTGAAAAACATTATGTACCTGAGATAAACTCGGAGGTAAAGCCACTCGGTATGCAACTGATCCAACTCTTTCCAGAATTTCATATGGTACAATAAACCTTGGACTCAACTTTCCTTTCTTACCAAATTTCATCACACTTTTCCAAGGAGAAACTTTGAGAAAAATATGATCACCTACTTCAAAAGAGAGATCCTTCATCCTGTTGTCCGCATAACTCTTCTGCCTGCTCTGAGCTGTTCTCATGTTCTTATGAATCAACTGAACTTTTTCTGCCATCTCTTCTACCAATTCTGGTCCCATCAACTTCCTTTCACCCACTTCATCCCAGAAAGCTGCAGTTTGAAACCGCTTCCCATATAATGCCTAAAATGGTGCCATCTGTATACTGGAATGAAAACTGTTATTATAAGAAAATTCAACCAAAGAAAGATATTGATCCCAACTACCCTAATAATCCATCGAACAAGCTCGTAGTATATCCTCCAACATCTGAATTGTTCGTTCTGACTGCCCATCTGATTGAGGATGAAAAGATGTACTAAAATTTAATTCAGTACCCAACGACTTCTGAAGGCCTTTCCAAAAGTTAAAAGTAAACCTGGGATCACGATCCGATACAATGGAGAGAGGAACTCCATGTAACCTGACTATCTCTTTAAGATACAGACGGGAAAGTTGATCAAGAGAGAAAGTATCTCGTATAGAAAGGAAATGAGCAGATTTGGTCAAGAGATCAATAATAACCCAGATTGCATTATTACCTCGAGATGTCCTCGGTAATCCCACAACAAAGTCCATGGATATGTTTTCCCATTTCCACTCTGGCACTGGTAAAGGCTGAATCATCCCTTTCGGTAACTGCAGCTCTGCTTTAACCTGTTGACATGTGAAACACTTCACAGTAAAATCAGCAATGTCTCTTTTCATTCCATCCCACCAGTAATACTCCCGCAGATCTCTTTACATCTTAGTACTACCAGGATGAACTGAAAACAGGGAACTATGAGCCTCACATAACAACTCATTCTTCAACTGTGAATCACAAGGCACACATAACCTCTTCACAAACCTCAAAACACAAACACAAACTTATCCAAGAACTCATGGAAAATTTTATTCATAAGGTCCATGAATACAGCAGGTGCATTGGTTAACCCAAAAGGCATAACTACAAATTCATAATGGCCATATCTAGTACGGAACGCCGTCTTTGGAACGTCTGCTTCTTTTACTTTCAACTGATGGTACCCCGACCTCAAGTCAATCTTTGAAAAATACTGAGCTCCCTGGAGCTGATACCACTTCATTCGATGGTCCAACATCTTCTGAAGTTGTTGCAAATGATTTTACCACCCCTTTCTGCTTGTAGTCTAGCTGCATTCCCCCAGTTGAGTTCTTAGTTGGAAACTCGTTTGCATAATGACCCATTTAATTACACTTAAAACATCTTACCGTTGGCTTTTCATTTCCTACTTGATAATCTTCCTTACAGTTACGAGCAATATGACCAGACTTACCACACCGAAATCACTTACCAGACTTGGATAAACATTCTCCAGGATGCATTTTACCACACTTCTCACAGGATGGATATTTGGTTTTCTTACCTCCTTGCTTCATTGATGAATTCTTCCCCTTTTCCTCCCAACTAGACCTCTTATTCTGTTGTTTGTCATAGAACACCTGATCATCGACAAACTCCATTTCTACCTTCTCCGCACATCGAACAAGTTTTTCATAACTTTTGAATTCACGAGAAGCTAAAGCCCTTCGATACTTTGGCTTTAACCCTGAGTAAAAACGGTTTATTTTACTATCAAGATCTCGTATGAAGTTTGGAGCATACCTTGCCAATCGAGTGAACTTTTCTTCATAAGCAGCCACTGAATAATCCTCCTGCCTCAATTCTAGGAACTTTTTTTCCATCCTAAGACGAACCACCTTAGGAAAATATTTCTCAAAAACATACCTTTGAATTCTTCCCAGTGAAGATCCTCAATCTCATCACTATCCCTTATATTTTTCACCATCGACCACCACTGATCAGCTTCACCTTCAAAACGGTAAATAGCAAGACTAACCTTTTGATGTTCTGAACACCCCATGACATCAAAAATCTTCTCCAGTGCTTTAATCCACCCTTCAGCTAGCACAGGGTTAGATGATCCTCTGAATGATGGGGGATGTTGCCTCATGAAATGTTCCACCACTGACATGTTCCTCTGCGATTGATCTGGCTGATCTCGTGCATGGATACCACCACCATTTATATCCTGAGTCAACTGTGCCATCACTGCAACAAACTGTTCAGTTCCGATTCCGACCATCTCAGGTTGCTGATTTGGAAGGTTATCTTTTTCCTGATGTCGTCCCAACATAGCTGCTTTGTTTCCTCTGCGGAAAACCATTCTGAACACAGAAATATCTTAGGCGAAGCAACATGGTAATCCGTAAATGCTATATCATTTCAATCATATTATAATTTAACACTTTTCTAACTCCTAATGTTGTCTAAACCGACCTCTGATACCAACTATAAGGCCCCGACCTTAAACCTTACTTAATATTGAATTAAATGAATAATTCACATTGAGGATCTTTTCAGTTTTAGAGTTTTAGAGAATTAGAACATAACTATTACATCATAAAAGATTACAACGTAGACACTTCTACTAAGTCTCCATAAAATAAAAACACTTAAAAAGAAAGATGTCTAGATTTCATGTTTTAGATAGCATGAAATTCCCTTGATCCCATCCTTTACCTTATTCCACTTTAAGTCCTGTGAAAAACATTTCAAAAAACTTGGGGTGAGCATAAAAATCTCAGTAAGGGATACACAAAGAATGAAAACTGTTAGTTTTTCAAAATCAAGTAAACCATGTATACTCTATCTAAGTAATACCTTAACCTTCATGAAGTAGTAAAAAATCTTCACTGAATAAAGTATCATTACTTACCTTTTTGTAACCAAAGGATTACCATAAAACCCATAAAAAGAACACATAACATATATAAAGGTAACTTGGGACATAAATATACTTAAGTGGAATAACCATACGGTTGACTTCACACATATCACTTAATGGAATAGCCATACGGCTAATTTCCATACATACTTAATGGAATAGCCATACGGCCGACTTCCATAGCCAATGCATTGGAGGTTATAACGTAACCACCCGTCCTGGTATTCACGGCACCACCCTTCATATGGTTTATAACGTAATCACCCGTTAAAATGTCCAAGTACCAATATAAAATCATAAAACATAAAACCAATATAAAGGAATGATAACATTTCCACATTTCAATCACAATATATCATAAATATATTGACATAATGGAATCACTTTTCAAAACCATTTTCAATACCAAAATACATAAAATAGTATATTGTATTTATTTTATTCTAAAAACATTAAGGCTTATTGAGAAAGCCAAAGACCAAATAATACTCGCGGCGGCGGAAAAAGTCGTTGTCACCGCGTACGTTAAAAAAACATTCCTTTTTGTCATTTAGTAAAACGCTTCGTAGAAAAATATTCCTTTTGTATAAAAGTAAAAGTCAAAGGAGTTTATACACCGTATAAAAGAAAGTTGTGTATAAAACGAAATATGCCTCAATGAAAGGAGATTGAGACGAAGTCCCTTACCTTGGGTCCGACTTGACTCGATCGTTCTTTATCGTCCGGAATAATAAACTTGAGTTAATTTATACTTGATTAAGAACCTTTTTAAAGTTTATTATTCCTTTTATATCACTTATTGCCATGTTATAAACATTATGTAACCATTTAAGTTAATAATGTTTGTTTTGTCAATATTTGGTTCTTAAGTCGAAAGTTGACTTCTTACAATTACATGTTGTTCGTGTGGTCATAAGTTCTTTATATCCAGAATGAAATTCCTGATTTGGATATCATATATATCATATATATCCAGCATATAAATGTATTTATAATATTACATAATCATTTAGAGGTAAGAAATGAAATGCACCGTTCATGGAGACGGTAAGCCGTACGTACGCATGAACGCTACTTTCATTTCTTTGTCATATTAGTGGAATTAAAACTAAATGAGAGGTATGTATATTTTAATTTCCAGAATTATATTCATCATTTAGATATATCATTAATTATATATATACATTATATACATGTAATTTTAATAGTACATTACATTTGTGGATAAGAAATGAAATGCACCGTTCATGGAGACAGTAAGCCGTACGTACGCATGAACGCTACATTCATTTCTATCTCATACTTTAATGGAAAGAAATAATAATGATATAGAGGTATATTATAATTCCAGTATAACATCATATATAATAACTTTAAATCCATCCTTTACACGTCCCACATATGGCATTAACGAATCAAATCACTTTTAGGGGGCGGTAGTCCGCACTTCCTTAAATGAGGATATCGTGTTTACCCATAATGGAAACCATAAAGGTATGCCAAAAATGAAAAATACAGAAGCTTAAAGGAAACATAAACATATTATATATCATATATAAAAATAGTGACATCATAATGGCCACCCTTGAAGGTGTTAAATGAGTATTAAAGAATCATCGTTTCGGGAGGCAGAATTTTTCCATCCACGGAAACCGTATGTTCTTTAACCATTTGATGTAGTTGTGTGAGTGTTTAGCTCAAATAAATATTATAACAACATCCTAGTATATTGAAGATACTGGTGTTATTACAAAAGAAGTAAATAAAAAGAGTTTAGAGGGTTGGAGAAGCAAAATAAAACAAATGAACAAGAGAGAATGAATTACCTTTAAAAGTGTAACTCCCTTTTGATTTGAGCCTAAAGGCTTCCTTTTGAAAGGATTATTCCCAAAGGGAATCCTCTAGGATGAGGAGAGGGATTTGGAGAGAGTAATTGGGCAGGGTTTGGCCGAGACAAAGGCTTGAGAAGTGTGTGAAATGAGGTAGAGGTGGGGGCCTTTTATAAGAGGAGAGGAGGGGCACTTTTGGAAAGTAAAGCAATATTACTTTATTTGAAAATGTGTTTCGGTTTCAAAAGGTCCCACATTGATATAATTCGTGGATAAGGTGATAAGGGTTCGAAATACACTCATCTAATTTTTTTTGGCCATGTGTAGGTTTTAGATTTTTCATTATCATTCCATTTTATTTAAATCGTCAAATAATGATGTCATCGCTGCATCATTATTATGTCATATATAATTTAATTTATTTAATGTCTAAAAATTATAAAAAAAATACTATGATGTATAAAATCTTTTTAGCTTTCCAATTACTATTTATAATCAAAATTTGGACTTGTATAACCCCACTGAAAAATTATTTTAGTAAAACAATTTATGTTAGTGTCATTTTCACTTTAACATTAAATAAAAATATATTAATGTCATTTTCCAACTAAAGTGGCTCCATGGGTTCCCCAAGTTGTCCCATGGCTTTTCTTGGTCTGCCATGACTCACCCAATAGGTGTAGGACAAGTGTCATGGTGTTTTCACATTCTTATAATACCATTTTTACCTTAAACTACACTGATTACCTCTAATCGCGATTAATGAAAAAAAGTTACTATTCACCAAAAAATTATTTTAATCTCATTGAACCACATTTTACTTCTTAATGACAACCATGTATGTTGGATTTTCAAAATTCAATACACATTAATGGTAAACTTTCTTTTAACTGAAAAATCAGTTTGCTTGATTACCACTTAGTGGTTTCATTATTCATCAAAAATTGAAGTTTTTCAGAAAATTACCAAAAATTCACCCTAAGCTATATTTGATATTCCGAATTCAAAAATGAAGTCCATTTTAAAAAATTCAAAACATATAAGTCAAATTAATTAATTTAATAATTAATTCCCGCTGTCATGACAAATAGCGTGTTTTTTCGAAACAATAAGTATCAAAAGATTGACACCAGTTTAAGTCCAATTTCAAAGTGAAATTGATTCCAATGACAACCATTGGATTAAATGGTAAAAATATTTTCTAATTTCACTTTAAAACCAATTAAAATAATAATCTAATCATATAAATAAATTATATTAAAAAGAGTTTTTGAATTAAAATACAACATTTTACACTATTCATAAAAAAATGAACTTTATCAGAAAGGTACCAAAAATTTACACAAAGTAAATTTTGATGTCCCGATTCTAAAGAAGAGTTATATTTGGTCCAAAATAAAGTATAAGAGTGATCAAAACTATATTTAATGACGGTTCACCATTAAAAGGTGATAAGTGAACCTTTAGTGAAAATTAGAGTATATATGCCCGTAAAATTGAACTCTTTCCGTATTTTAAGCTTTTATATTTTATTGGGTAAATGTATAAACATTTAAAAACATATCTAATCATATTTTAGTTATTTCTATCCATTCCCGCCAGTACAATGGCTACTTGTTAACTAACATTTAAAATAATATTATTTTATTACTAGTGTGCTACGTAAGTTTCAAAGAAACTCATCGTTGCGTATCAGGTACGCTATCGAACATAGCAACCCCTTTAAAATAAAATTAATATTTAATTCGTAAATATTAATAAATATGAAAATTCTTTATTCATTATTTACCTTGGATGTTACAACTTATGTTGTTTAAAATTGTAATAGTGTGATTTAAATTAAAATATATTTTTGTTGAAAAGATGATATTTTGATGTAATAATGACTTATGGGAATTATTTGGTAAGATGTAATTGATAATATATAACCATTTTTATATAAAATATATTACAATAAAATATTAATTTAATCATGAATGAAAATAATAGATGTTATATGATTCTATTATAACTAATAATAATTAATAAAAAATTATAAATTTTCTCAGAAAATCATACAAATCTTCTCGAACCACCACCTTTAAATTGATTCCAAATCCTTTAGAGACACAGTTTTGGAAAGATAAAATAATTACATTTTTTGAATGGACTATTAAATAGTGATTTTTTAGAATATTTAGAGAAAACTAAAAATTATATATTTTTTTAAAAAGGACAAATTAATTCCCTTTTATAGGCTAAACTCTATGGAATTTTCACAAATATTCAACCGTTAATGATCAAGGATGAAATTTAAAAAAATAATGTGATTAAAAAATTAAAAATAGATTAATGTATTTAATATTATACATCCCACTTTATAGATGTCAATAAGAAACAAACTTACTATTACCCATCCCACTTTATGGATGTCAACAATTAATTAATTATTTATCAGTATTTATATTACTGTTTAACATTCAATACACTTAAAACTCATTTTATGGGATCTTCTTACAATTAAAACAAAAAATATAGAGATAAATATGGAATTCATGATGATACTTTTAAATAATTAATTAAATATCATGTTTATTTTTTATAGTTAAGAAAAAAATAATTTATTCCAATTATATCATTTTAAATAATTTGTATAGAATTTATTTGGAATCTATCCTTTATGAATATGTGTTGCTTCAATATCACATATTTATTTGCTTGATAATTATAAAAATTATTAATAAAAAGAAATTATTTTCTAAAATAAAAATAATATAGTATTAATAATTACCATATTTTAAAATCATAAATAACAGAATTTATTCCCAATTATATCATTAAAAGTTTCTAACATAATAAAATTGACTTCTCCGACTAGATGTAGTCACTGGGTACAATTTTTGATAATTGACTTGGTATTTAATTTTAGAATTTATCAATACATATAAACGTAATTAATTATTAATATATTTTTATACTTTTTCATGATAAAATAATTAAATAATACTATAAAGAATATTAACATCATCCATTTGGCGTCTCTAAAGATATTATAACACTACCTCAGCCATAATTATTTTTTTCATTTTTACAGTTACATAAAACATAATTTGAAATTAATAAATAATAATAACTTAATATTTTAACTATTCCATTAACAAATATATTTTAAATATGTTTTATAATTTATTTTGTATCATGATAATTTTTTTAAAGGAGACAATATTCTTAAAAAATTAGTTTTTTTATTAGTCACCAAAAATATCAAATTTCTATAAAAAATACATTGAGTTCTCAATACGAAATTTTACCATACTGATGTAAATAATGAGGTAAAGTTTATCAAATTAAATTTATTAAATTTAAAAATTTATCTTTGAAATAATAAAATGTATTACCTAGAAAAATCATTTATTTATAAGAAATTTTTTTCCCCAAATGATAAATCATATAATTATTCCAACCCATAATATTATTATTAATATGATGTTAAGAATAATAGTAATAAATTTGATTATAAATAATTATCATGGGTATTAATTAGAGAAAAATATTTTTATTATTAAGAATATTAGGAGTATAATAGTCTCCCCTTTAATATATTTCATCCTAATAATTTTTACATTTTTGTAAATGGGTCTGGATACAGTTCGATTATAGATCTATTAGGTTCCCATGTTTCATATTTAATCATATGATTCAACCCTCTAATATAAACTAGATAAGTAACCATATTCCATAACACATTTTCTCAATGACAATGAATATGAAACCATATTTCCTTATATGAATGATTCTCTTCTATAAGTACTACTTCATGGGTCACTAAATGAGATACATCTGGTAGATATTTCCCTTGAAGAGAAACAGTAATCAGATTATTCACCAATGAAATAAATTGGTTCAAAAATACTAAATATTACATGGATCCCATATTCTCTAGAATTTCATAAGGTCCAACTAACTATGGGTTTAGTCTCTCAACATAAAAAAAATATCACATCATTCAATTAATATATTAATAAAACAAAATCCCTTAAATCAAATGAATTTTAATTTTTATTACCTAGGATACTCATTTTCTTCCTTATAAACATCATTATATAATGGTTAAACTATTTAACATATTTAACCATTTATTTCACCAAATATGTTCCAAAATAATTCATCTCCATAAATTCGTCTCAAAAACTAGATTTATAGTCATAATTCCATTCAATTCCTCATAATTTTCCATATATATTTTAATGAAAAAATTTATTATAATAAAATTAAACCAATTAAAGGATTTATTTCAACCTCATTAATATTCCAATGAACAAGATCAAATAATATCTTCCAAAATTTTAATTTTCATCTCTAATTGAACATCATTTTAAGTATGGAATACAAAACTGAGAGATAATTCAATACCTTAAAACATTTTAATTCCTTTTTAAAAAGTTATATAAACCATATATAATGATAGGATAGAATATAAATAGTAAATATATGTTATTTTACAATATCATAAAGATATTTTTGGGTGTGTTGATCAAAAGGCATATTAAATAAATTAGATGAATATGTGAAGAAAAAGGAAAATGGTCTATAATAACCTATATCAGAAAATTAAGATGAGATGTATATATAAATTAAACGGTGAAATCCCATGATATAATTCCCCATATCCATTTCTGAAGTGAGAGAGGGTGATGAATTTATTTTGGAAATTTTCATCTAACATTATCATGCTGACAAATCCATCATTTATATCAGAAATCATAAATATCTTCACTTATTTTTCCCAATAAAAATATTCCCATTGATATCTATTCAATATTTTTCATTATAAATGAATATAATAAGGAGTTATATGAGATTCTCTCAATAATTATATCATCAACTGAGAGTAATCCAGTAAACATAACCCCTATTAAAATATTATAAAACATTTATCATCAATATTAAACTGAATTATAAATACTTCATTTAAATATTTTATTTTCTCTCAAAATTTATGATCATATTTATATGAATAAGTTGTTATTTACAATAATGTTAATTATATGGTTACATGAGCTAAATGAGAAGTTGTATATTCATAAAAAATTTGCAACATTTTTTACTTTAAATCATTGACTAATCGATAATTATCTAAAAAAACATGGTTAATGATGCAACATCCACCTAAATCATAGAACCTAATAGATTTTTTTCTTTCCTTATATTGTATGGAATTTTTTAATTATAATCCTTTATAAATAATAACCACCTCCATTATCTCATGTTCAATTATTTTTAAGGGAATATATACCTCATGATTTTATGATCTTCATATGTATATCCAATTTTACCCCAAAACAAATTTCCTCCAAATTATTAAATATAAATTAATAATTTATGATATATGTTTAGGGATGGATAATTTTTCCCTTGATGATTAAATGTTCATGAAACATTTTAAATTAACCAATAATTTTTCATCAAAGAAAAACCAATATCATTGTTTGAAGAGTCGTTATAAATTAAAGATGACCTATATATTAATTCCAAGGCCTATAATTGAGTAATGACCAATATTATTTTTAACCCCTTGAAACATTCCTCACATTAATATTTGTAAATGGATTTTAGGCCTATTTGACATAATTTTTTAATGATATAGTTAAGTGACTAATGCTTTCAACAATACTTCAATCATACCCCACTAATCAAATAAAAATATGAATCTCTATGAAATTACATGTTTATGTAAATTATTCCTCCACTTGAGTCTTATAAAGGTTAACTATTGTGACATCTCTAATTAAATTATTCAAATGGGAGGAAATTTCTATCAACTAAAATTGAGATTTACATAATTTTACACTTAAATTATCATCACTTAAATTATGTAAAATAACTCTCAAATTTTTCTGAGGTACCTCCTATTTTTTGAATATATGCGAATATCACCAATTAATTCCAGAAAAAAAATTCATATATTCTATGAATACTAAATTAGTAAAATCCATAAATAGGACATGTTTATTTGTTATCCAAATGGGTAAGACAAAATAGTGAAAATCATTATAGCCCATTAAAAATTATGTCTTAGTAAAATAATTATCCTTTATATACAACAGATTTTATCTCGACCTATTCTTAATCTTTATAAATTAGTTTTCTCTCAATAGGTATTAAAACAATTCAACAAAATGAGTAAAATGATACATTTTTTAAACGTAATATAAATAAGTATTCAATAATCAATGTAAATAATCATATTATAATCATTTTTCTTAATAAATAAATCATAATAAACCATAGCTAAGGTTATATAAAGAATCAAACCATTATTAATAAATTAATGTAATTTATCTTTCCATTCATGTAGTTCTATGGTTTCCATTTAATAAAATGATTTTTAAATTTTATTTTCATCTAGAAAAATATTAGTGGTAAATTCCACCAATCAATAATGAATAAAACCATGAAAATAATTAATAATTACATTCAATTATTCATCTACCACTAAAACGTAACAAAATTAGAGAAATAATTTATTTTCAATGATATAGGAAAGGTAAATTTATATTCTACCTTTTATAAATTTATAATCATTTTCATATTTAATCACATGTATGGACACATTATTAAATACAAACTAAAACTCATTCAGTAAAATAAACATAACTTCATTTTCCCTAAAATGTCTCTTAGAATGTTATCTACAATGTTAATACGTTACCTAAAAAATATCAGGATCGAAAATTGGTATGGAAATTATATTTAAAAAAAATTTGAGATAATTATATAAGTATTCATAAAAATCCTTATTTCTTTAAAACATCCATTATATTTTTTCCAAAAGATCAATCTATATTTTTTAGATTATATTTACATATTATTATAAAATATCAATGAAATAAATGATTTATAGATCCATATTCACAAATGATATTTTTATATTTCAAATAGACAACATGGACCATTATCTAACATAGATGAAGAAAAAGAAAATATCACACTATTATGCTTATGATCTTGTTGATTTTCACAATGAGTAAATAAAATTGCATAAATAATTATATAATATCCCATATAAAATAAATTAGACTATTTTACTAGAAACTGATCACCTATATTCCATCGATTGGTTTTTTATTACACATTTCATTTCAATAATGATCAATATTAATAAATTTACCAAACCCATAAAATTTTCCCAATCTTGTTATAAACACCCACAAATGTGTTTTACCATCTTTAGGACATGTTGTAGGCTTAACATTATATTTCATTTTTTATTTCCCCATTTCATTAAACAATGAACACATCATATCCCTAATATTATAATAGTAATAAGATACATGAAACTCAATGTCAACACATTTATTAAATAAAAAAAGTTCATTATAGGTTACAGAATCATGAGTAACTAGAGACCTTTACAGACATGGTTTTAATCACGAGTAATATCAATCAATTTTTCTTTAGTTTTCATGAATAAAATTTGTTTCATACTATTCCAATATGACAAAATCGTCTTCATAATATGTAACTAGATACCCTTTTATTTTTCATGCTGATAAAAATTTATTTTCCACTCGATGTCATTGCATATTGGGAAAATATTTTTTATGAAAAATATCTTCAAAAACCATCCACTACATAGTATAAATTTCATTATTTTCCATGGAATTATTAACTTGAGGCCACCAATGATCATATTCACTATCATGATAATAAATTAAATGAGTTACATATTGACATACTAAACAACCCTTGATTTAAAATATCTTCAACAAAGAATTTATCCTCCCTTTATCTATAAATGGGTAAGATGTAATACCAAATATTTGAGGATGTTATCAGATTAAGTACTATACTATTAACATATTAAATTGTGAGTAATTTTGTTTCTCACTCTCATGTGAATCACTTTTTGTATCCTAAATTAAATTAGTTAACATAGACACAGTTTTTTCAATTATAACAACAACTATATTAGTCAGTTTATTTGGATTTGTATTGTCCTTTTGTTTCCTTCTTACTCTAAACACCCATTTGACTCTATGAAAAACCATTCTAAAATAGACATAGATTAAATAAAATAACATGTATAATATTATAATAACAAAAAAATTATCATAATATAACAATAAATCAATATTTTATCCCCATATGAACCCTTTATAAGAAGTAAAGTTTATGTCCTTTGTTCCACTAAAAAAATAATAAATCTAAGAATTATTTAATCCCTAATATAATATTAATATTTAAATGTATAAAAATAGCCTATATCTATTGTTCAAACCCATCACTATAGCCCAAATTCATGTGGCTACAGACTATATCCATGATCCGAGAGGTTGTGACACTAAAAACAATGGATATAGGGTTTTAACTATAGTTAGTTTGATATGGAACATGGTCCCTAAAAACCTATTATAATTTTCAATTTTCCCATGGCTATGTTTATAAGAGGGAAAACTATTTTCATAGTAATTTGACCACATATATATGATGTTTGAATAAAAAAATCATAATTAGGTTTCAAAATCACGCATGTTTCTAGTCATCAAAACCATTTTTTGATATTATACATGTTTTTTTAATAATATATTCAAATAATTGTGTCTATATATATATATATATTTACAGGAGTTTTTAGAATGTAACACACTAAATGGTTTCAAATCTGTGACTCACTATGCATTTATAATGACTCATTAAACTATGTTAGGACTAATATTGTTTATGTTTATACACATATCATTATATATATATATTAATGAAATAATATTAGAAATTATAATAATGTTGTGATTTGAAATTGGGAATCATGGGAATTTTTTTATCCTTTATTCTACTAAATAATAACACACATCTGGTTAATCAATGTACCCATAGTTTTATATATAACTATATTTAAAATTTAAATTAATATTTTATAGAAATTTCTCTATATGATCTTGTATACATGGGATCTAGGAGGAAACTATATCCAAGACCCAATTATGACCATGGATAAAGGGGTTCTAGGAGGGGAAACTTCCCAGATGTCTCTATTCTTATGGATTAAGTGTTTCTTTGTTTCTTAGTGATATAACCATATTATTCTATTACTATACATATATCATATTTCCCATATTCTAAGAATGTTTAAAAAATTCCCACTCAATGGGAACAAAAAAATACTTGTAGCCATGATAATAAGTGACCGTGATTATAAGTGGCCATACATCATTTAGAATATTATAACCATGATGATGGGATGGCTATAGCCATGGAAATCCCTACCTATGACTACATCCCCATTATAATGGAAAAGTTTTCAATTAGTGTGTTACACCCCATGTATTATCACTCTCCAATTAAAATATTTTATGTAATTACCCTGACACTTATATTACCAGTTCGATTATGGTTTATTATTTTATAGAAATATAAAATCCGCAAAATTAAAAAGTCCTAATTACCACTCAGGGTATATTGTTAATTATTATATGATCATAAAATAATACAAATTTATTATTCGTGTTAAATATCCATAATTGAAACATGGACTTCATTATTGTTCTTACACATCCATTGAACATATAAATTAATTTAGAAACACATGATTAAAATATAAATCTCAGTAAGGAGTATAAAAGAAAACATGAACACATTAGTCCATTTGGTCTAATTCTATAATTTTTTCAGTGAAAATTTAATTTGTAAATAGGAATATGAGCAAACCATACATGACCATGAGGACCATAGGCATGGAATAATGAATTACATATCATAGAGGAATAGGTTAATAAACCTCTTATGCATTTAATTATCCTAAATACACAAAGTGAAACCCCTCCCCAACACCTTCTTCATTTCTGTGATGCACCCACATGATACTAATATGGTTTTGATCAATACATTATTGTGCTACACTAGTCGATGGTGTAACTTAAAATCCATCCTTCAGTCGTTGGTATGGTACCTCCTTTTTGTGGGAGCTGCTATTCTGATCCATTATCATACTACTACTCTAGTATATTCAATCCCATTTCTTATCCATGTACCTAATTTCCCTATGCACAAATTTTATTTGGTATCGCAATTTCTGTGTCGACCAAAGTCCTTGGATCACCTAATGGACATGTGGTCCATAGGCCCAAGCTAGTGGTCCAATTGAATAATTTGGGTTAATAGTAACACTTATACAATACCAATATAGTACATGTTATATTTATTCTAAAGAAACGTCAAAAATTATCTCATTACATGATTTTTATCATAATTAATGAAGGATTTTGGGGTGTATTATACAGCTAGATACCACCCATTAGTCTATTTAAATACATAAAATCCCATGAATAAGTTTTATTTTATGAAATTAAAAACTATCCTCTTAAAACACCATAATTACTCATAAAGTAAAATTCATAATGAAATTAATAAAATAATCACCTAATAATAATAATTAATTATTGATGTAATATAGGTATATTATATTCATTATAACCCTTAAAAATCACCCTTTTAATGGAATAACCTATTCATTTACAACCAAAATAACATCTCCTAAAGCTATATGCTTACCAAATGCATTATAGAGTAATATCCAAGAAAAACATTTGATCATATAGAATTACCATGTACCATGAACTGAATACAACATTTATGATATTTCACTTCACCATTTCACGGTTAAAAATATAAAAGAATACATTTCAACTAAAAATGAAAATCATTTTTTGTTTTCCACTATAAATAAGAAGATAAAATATTTAAAATTTTATCTAAATTTATTTCAAATAAATTATATTTAACAAAAAATTTGAATAGAATTTAATTCATAAAACTATGAAGTATTGGAGGGGAAAATCAAGGAAGAAATACTTAGAATAACTTTGTAAAATGCGATAATCATTTCAAAAGATAAAATTTTCATTAATTTAAAAATAATTGAACATGTGTAAAACCTAAAATGGTATTTCATCATCACATTGTATGAAATGTAAAGGACAATAGATCCTGAAATTAATTAATCATATATTTATAGAAAATGTAATCAGGAAAATAACATGAAGAATATTTTCAGGGAGGGTACTGAAATTGAAATGAAATGTTCAAAACATATAAAATAATGTTATAATTGGAAAATATCTTTCCACATGATAAAAATCACCCCGTATTTCATTTAATCTCATAAAAAATAAAATCATGTTAAATAATATTATAATTACCCCAACACATGTCCTAATACTATTGGATAAGTGTTTTTCGACAAAAATAAACCTTAGGAAAAAAATATGATCCTTTTGATCCATTGGAATTAGATTATGAAATTTTTTATATTTTATATAAAGAAGAGTTAAAATTGTTAAATTAAATGTTTAATAACAAATCCATTTTTAATATAGGTTTATACATCAGATAAATTTGACTATAAATATAAATTAAAAATCTTAAAATATTTCCTACATCATAGATTTTCATTTATAAGTTTTATACCTCAAAAAATTAAATTTATTTATGAAATGATGATCATGCAGTAATTACATTATAAATTAAAGATTAAAATAATTTATATTATAAATAATAAAATAAATATAAACTAAAACATTTGATTCCATCCCTGAATTTTCTAGGTGAATATGACACGTAAGATTTAATTTTACAATCTCTTTATTATTAAAGGTTTTTTATAAGTGAGTATCTACTGGGATCTCTTTATCATCCACATCCGTGTTTCTGATAAATGTATTTCAAAATATTTTTACTATTTCCTAGACTATGGGGTAATGTTATTTATAACCATGTTTGAATTTATATAAAATGTTTCGAAAGGAATATTTTTATAGTTTTCCAAAATGGTACTTTATGACCATTTTGAAAAATTATGTAGAGAATGTTTTTTAACATATATGGTGGGTGAAGCTATTTTCTGCTACTATAGAACCTTATAATCGTCCCTTATAAGCTTATAAGAACATTTCCAAAATAAATTTTTTCTGTCCATTTTTAATGATTTCAATGTAGAAGGAGATATTTGACTCAATTTGATTTTGGATTGATTTCATCTATGGCAATATCCTTTGTTGGATAGTACACTTTTTTGTAGTTGATTTATTATGATATAATCTTCTATATTGTATTGAAGTTATTGTGATATTCTTGAATAGGGATTTTCATTTTTTTTTACCATATATGGTTTATGGTTAAAGAATTAACATTTTGTATGCTAGTTTTAATATGAATGTTTATGTTATGTTTAAACCTTTTCATATGAGGAATTCATTGGATATAGTATGTGATGGGTGAGGCCTGCTATAGCCCCTCGATGCATCAGTATGTCTTATAAGATATACTAGTGTCTTGGCACAAGGCCTGGACAATATTTTTTCTATTTATAGTCTTGGCATGAGGCTTTGACTATGTGGTTTTGATGTCAAACATTATGCATTCCATCATTATAAAATTAGCTATTGATATAACCTGTGATTATTCTACTAGTAGAATATCCGTGTAAATAATTAATTGGATTTATTTGTTTTATAATTTCCATATTATACTGAATTTTATGTTTAAAAAGGATTTTTTAGTGTTTCCATAGAATTTACTTGCACATCCTCCAAGATGGTAAATTTATTTTTTCATTGAATTAATTCATGGTTTAAGGCCCATATCAAAGAACCCTTATATAATGACCACAATGTAATTAGTGGAACTGAGGAAAAAACATGAGGAATTGACTAATAAAGGATTTATTCTCCCTAGTGTTTCTCCATGGGGATCTCATATTATTTTTGTTTAGAGGAAGGATGGATCTAGGAGGTTTTGAATTTTCTATAGGAAGATCAATGATATAACAATAAAGAAAAAGTATCCCCTACCTCACATTAATGATTTATTTGATCAAATTCATTGACCTCAACACTTTTCAAAGATTGAACTTCGATCTGGATATCATCAGTTGTGCATGAAGAAGTATTTCATTCCAAATATGACATTTCATACAAGGTATGGGCATTACGAGTTTACAGTAATGCCTTTTGGACTAACTAATGCACCCTATGTTTTCATGGATCTAATTAATAGAGTTTTCAAGGGATATATTGATGTATTTGTAGTGGTATTTGTTGATGATATCTTGGTATACTCCAAAATATATTATGATCATTAAAATCACATGCGCAATATTCTAAAGACCCATAGAGGAAATGAATTAAAGGGGAAGTTTAGAAAGTGTGAATTATGGCTTCAGAAGATTTATTTTCTTTTCCATATTGTCTCTAAGGATGGAATATCTATAGATCCTTTGAAGAGAAGTGAAATCCATGAATGGCCATCACCGATGAGTATAACTAAGGTACATAGTTTTATTGGTTTATCATGTTATTATCAACATCTCATCTATAATTGTTCCTGATTGGATAACCCATTAATAATGCTCACACGTAAAGTGATTAAATTTGGTTTAGAAAAAAGAGTGTGAAGAATGTTTTCAAGAATTAGAGAGAAGATTATTCAATGCTCCAATCTTGAATCTACTACAGGTGAATGATGGGTTTGTTATTTACAGTGATTAATCAAAGAAAGGACTTGGTTATGTCCTTATGTAGAATGATAGAGGTTTCAAATATGGGTGACAATAGCTAAAAAATCATGAAAAAATATCCCATTCATGATATTGTGTTAGCAGTTATAGTCTTTTCTCTAAAGATATGGAGTAACTATATCTATTATAACAAATGTGAGATATATATTTATCACAAGATATTGATATATATTTTCTCATAGAAAGAACTCAACATGAGTCAAAGACGATTTCATGAAATAATCAAGTATTATGATTGCACAACACACTGCCACCCGAGTAAGACAAATAATGTGGTGGATGCTTTGATTAGAAAGGATCCCGGAGTTTTAAAAAATATTATATTTGAAAGGGATCCTATGTTCATAGATCAAGTAAGGATAGATATGGGAATAATCATGGAAGGTGAAACATAAAAACTTTTTCAAATGATTTCCATACCATCTTTACTAGAAGGGATAAAACATTCTAAAATTGATGATGAGGTGTTTCAAAATTAAATTAAAGCTATGAATGAGGGGAGTTTTGTTGACTTCCTATATGAAGATGGAATTTTGAAATTTGGAAAAAGGGTTTGTCTTCCCAATATACCTGACCTAAAAAGGGAATTGTTGGATGATTCTCATAGCTCCAATTTCACTATACCCCTCATATCACTAAGATATATATATATTTGAAGGAACATTTTTGGTGTGAAAACAAGAAGAGGGAGATTTCTGTTTTTGAGTGAAGATATACTATTTTTCAATAGGTTAAGGATAGAAGATAACATCATGGAGGCATCATACAACATATATCCACACCTAAGTGTAAATGGGATGATATTACGATGGACAATGTCGTGGGGCTACTAAAGACTCCTAGAAGAAATGATGCAATATGGGTCATTATTGATCATCTTACCCAGTCATCACATTTTTTTCTATAACAGAAGATTTACCAGATGAATTTTTAAAAAGACTATATATTAATGATGTTGTAATACTTCATGGTTTACCCCTATATATTGTTTCTGAATATGATACCTATTTTACAACAAGATTCTAAAAACCTTTTTAGAAATCCCTAGATGCTGAACTTCATTTGAGCACTTTCTACCTCCCTAAAATCGGTGTATAATCAGAATGGACTATTCAAAACTTTTAAGACATGATGAGATCTATCTCACATGACTTTCAATGTCTGTGGGATCAGTATTTACCTATGGTATAATTTTCATATAACAATTGATTCCATTCAAATATTCAAATGGAACCATATGAAGACTTATATGGAAAGAGAGGTCCCACACCAACATGTTAAAATGATGTTGGTGAAAGAAAATGTGAAGTCCCAGAACATGTTGAGGAATCATTGGAAAAGGTGATGATTATCCAAACCGACATCAAAGAAGCTCAAAGTATACAAAATATCAATGTCGATAACAAGAATAAGGATTTGGGATTTCAAATTGGGGATCATGTTTTTTTGAAGGCATCTCCATGGAAGGGTGTTATATGATTCGTTAAGAAGAGTAAAATAAGTCCCATGAAAACTAGACCTTTTGAAATTATAGAATGAATTGGATTTATAGCTTACCATTTGGCAATGCCGCCATACCTCTCCAAAGTTCATGATGTGGTCCATGTATCACCCTTGAGAAAATACAAGATAAACCCAATGCATGTACTCACCTATGAATAAATACAAATGAAACTCGATATGTTTTCTTGTGTATATCCTATCTGGATTCTTGATATCAAAGAACAAGTGTTGAGAAACTTAATGACTCATCTAGTAAATGTTCTTTGAAAAAACCATAAAATGGAAGAGGCAACATGGGAACCAAATGAACTTATGAAGAAAAACCACTCAAATATTTTTATTCATTAATATTTTAGAAAGTTCGAGACTTAAATTATATTAAGGAGGGAAGAATGTAACACCCCAATAATCCATGAAATTATTCTCATTGAATAATAAAATAGCTTGTGATATAAACATCTTTGAGTTCTAGCACACCAAAACTAATAAAATCAGCTGTTGAAAAAGTGGTTCTAAATATTAATACACACTTTTTGAAATTTAATAAATTTAATTTTTCAAAATGGACTCCATTTTTGGATTCGAAATATAAAAATTATCTTAGGGTGAATGTTTGGTATTTTTCAGAAAACATTAAAATTTTAATGAATAGTGGAAAACACAATGTTATTGTTTAAAACTGTCTTTTTTATTTGAATAATTAGTATTTTATAATTTAAATTTATTTTAAAGTCAAAAATTATACAAAATATATATATTATTCCAATATAATTAATTAGATTCATTTTATAATAATATTAGATATAAAAAATTTTATCAAACTATTTAACGACTTTTACCCACCTTCCAGGCATAATAGTAAATTTGTAAAAAAACGCAATTTTATCACTTCTGTGAATTGAATTTAAAAAATTTGATTTTTATTACTATCATTAGTAAGTAAAATATGGTTAAATATGATGAAATAAATTTTTGGTGATTAGTAACTTTTGAATTTTATTTACCACGGTTAAAGTAAATAGGGAAATTAATGA
Organism: Viscum album; assembly: GCA_963277665.1. Lineage (NCBI taxonomy): Eukaryota > Viridiplantae > Streptophyta > Magnoliopsida > Santalales > Viscaceae > Viscum > Viscum album. The sequence continues at coordinate 1,754,423,513 of OY728120.1, read as the reverse complement.
TAAAAATAATATTATAATTACTCCAACACATATCCTAATTCTATAATATAAATGTTTTTAGACCAAAATAAACCTTAGGACAAAACAATATTCATTAAATATACTAGTATTATATTAATATATTTGTAATATTTTATTTAAAGAAGAGTTAAATGTCTCAAATTCAATGTTTAATAACTAAACCATTTTTAATATTGGGTTATAAATAAGAAACATTTGAGTATAAATATCCATTAGAAAACTAAAAATATTTCCTACATCATAGTATTTCAATTATAAATTTTATATATTAAAAAATTAAATTTATTTATGACACAATGATGATGTATTAATTACCTTATTAATGAATGATTAAAATAATTGATATTATAAATATTAAAAAGCAATGTCAATTGAATCTTATGTTTCCATCAAAAAATTTTCTATGTGAATATGAAATGTAAGGGTATATTTTACAATCTATTTATTATCTGAGTTTGTTTATATATGAGTATCTACTGGGGACACTTTATCATCCACATCTGTGTTTCTTTAAAATGTTTTTGAAAACATTTTTACTATTTCCTAGACTATTGGTTGAACTCATTTTTTCCCTTGTTTTACATTTTATAAAATGTTTTGAATGGAAAATTTATGTTATTTTGAAAACAAGGTACTTTTTTACCTTTTCGATAAATTAAGGAAAGAATTTTTTTAACTTATACGGTGAGTGTGGCTATTTTTGGTGATTATAACACATTTGAAGCATCCCTTACATGAATATAAGAATATTTTCAAAATAAATGTTTTTTTACAATTAAATAATTTCAAAGTATAATGATATTTTTAACACAAATATTTTTTGGATTGATTTAATCTATGTCAACATCATTTATAAGATTTTACACTTGTTTCAATTTGATTTATTATTATACAATATTCCATATTTTATTGGAGGTTTTGTGATATGTTTGATAGTGGATGTTCTATTTTTATACCATTCATGTTTTATGGTCAAAGTATTAACATTTAATATTCTAGTTTTAATACGAATGTTTATGTTATGTTTCAGCATTTTCATATGAGGAATGAATTAGGCATTGTAAGTGATGGGCCAGGCCCACTATATCCCCTTGATGCATTGGATGGTCTCATGAGACAAACTAGTGTCTTGGCACATGACCTTAAAAATATGTTTTTTATTTATAGTCTTGACAAGAGGCCTTTAATATGTGGTTATGATGTCTGACATTATACATTCACTCATTATAAAATTAGATATTGATATTGTTTGTGATTATTGGACTTGTAGAATATACAAGTGAATAAGTAAATGGCATTATTTAATTTATATTTTCCATATTATGCTGATGTTCATGTTTAAAATTCTTGTTTTTAGTTCTAAACAGTTCCTTAAATGTTTATTCTTATTTATTATAGTTTAAGCTATATTTTTATCCTTATTGATCTTCTGAGCTCAACCCTTTCTTATATTCTTTTCCCAGGATGTGAAGAAGTATATTATATTTTACCTATAGGGATAGACTAAGGTATATGAGTGTTTTCAAAGGAGAAACAATTTTTTTTTCGCAATGTGATGTAAAAAATATGTATATATCTAGCACTTCCAAGGATACTAAACTGGTCGGTCTTTCAGGACTTGATCTCTTGTGATCATTCCAATGTTTGTAATAATGCACCGACTCAAGGTAATCTGGGGTTGGGACGTTATAGTGAAAACCCATGCCATTAGCTCTTATTTTGAGGATTAAAATATTTATTAAAGTCGAAAATATAATATTATGAAATTAATAATTAAAAATTTTACAATGTCTCAATTGATAAGTTATGTTTATTCTTGGGTGAATATTTATTGGTTGGTTAGGTATGAATAATGATGTTATTATTTCTGAGAACAAGTTATATTTTTTTGGTGCAAAATAATATGTTCTTATGAATATAATAACAAATGTCTGCATCTAAAATAAATATATGTGTATGTTTGGGGGAGATATATATATGTTTTCATGTAAATGGGTTAATATTAATATATATATATATCTCCCTCTTTTTGTGTGTGTGTGTGCATTTGTATATATAATATATATAAATTGCTTAAACAGTTTTTCTTCATAATATATATGTATGGGTTATATATAGAGGGTTTTTGTATATATATATATATACATATATATTAACAATTAGATTGGTTAGGTATATAAGTACATATCTTATGAAAAAATATGGGTTAAATATACACACACACATATATATATATATATATAACAATCTACACGTAGTTTTCTTATTCTCTGTATATTGTGTGTGTTTCTTGATATATGTATATTTATATAATTGTGTAAAACATAATATAAACATTTAAGAAAAGGTTGTATTTAATGTGTTTAATGAGTGGTGCTAAAAAAATAATAATGTAAGTAAATTTTGATGAAGAGGATGGGGGATGAGGCATTTAATACGAGTGGATGTAGAAAAAAAATTTATTAAAATAAAGGATAAAACTATATAAATGATGAGAGAAGGGATTTGGAGCTATAAAAACTGAAAACGAGATAAATTGAATCTATGTGTAAAATACGAATGTGAATATTAATAATAATAAATTTGTTATTAATGAAAATTATATTATTGTTTAATGAAAAAAAGGAATAATGATATTAATGTTGGAATTATGGTGGTGCCTAAGGGGTAGTGTAAAGGAGGTATCATCCTCTCATTTACCTCTCTCACAAAAACACTCTCCACCAACTCTTATGTAATTTTTTTTCACAAACATATCTCTTAAATGTCTCCCATAATATTGATTGGATATATGTTTCATTGGTCAAATAGGATAAGTATCATCATATAGAATCTAAAGGTAAATTTTTTTCAATGGATCCATAATTTAAATTTGGTGGATAAATTTATATTCGCATGTAATAGTTTTGTTTCATGTTGATCTAGATGTTAAATCTTAGGAAACTTTGTAACATCCTCGACCCAAGTGTCTGTCTCATTAGTTAGATGGGGCACTTGGATGCCTTTGGCGTGCCTCCAACTATGTCAAGGATGAAAACTAGTCGTGATGGTGTAAGGATTATAGTGATGAGACTATACCCTCGAGTACATAGTTGTAATAAAATTTTATGTTAGGTAAATAATAAACCATGTAACTTAAGTAGAATAAAGAATGAAAACCAAAATAGTTCGAATAATAATAATAACCATGTCATGAAATACCTCTTGTAAATCTATATTTTTTTCATTATAGTTATACAATAAAATAAACTAAAATTGACATTATAATAATTAATATGTAACCCTAGTCCCCAAAATCATCATGGTCATATCTCCATTATCTATTCTCATTCGGTATGTAATTAATCAATTATTGGGTCTTTTTTCCCATGGCCATACCTTCGTCACTTAGATCAACCTAGTTACTGAAAAATACATTAATAATTCATGAGTAAAACCTAGTAGGCCAACACTGATGATGTCTAATGAATATATCCTACATAATATAGGAGATGAAAAAATACAATAAAATGGTAATTAAATAAAAAATTATTCATAATTATAAATTAAAACTACAGATCCTCGAGCTCAAGTTTGATACATGTGGTTAGCTATGAATGATTAGTATAATTCCTGATATCTCTGTCCATTGGATAACTAACTAATCAGGGATTATTCACTTATACAATATTTGAAGCAACAAACACAAGTTACAATTGACAGATTATCCTACTTCATATGAATGAACATTATCATTTTAGGAAACCAAACATTTCAACTTTAAGAATCTGTATTGGGAACTATGTGAATTACGATGCTTGAGCCTCATATGTGTTCCCATAGAATGATACAATACCATGGGATATTGTAACCATTCCATACTGAGATCAATTTAAATTCCCATTCTTGATAAACTTATTTTGGCTAATGGAGTAAGACCAAGCTAAGGGAAATAATATCACATAACAATTGGTTAATTCCTATACTAGGAATTTTTGATAGAAAATCAAACCATTTTTGAATTCCCATCATAAGTATGATTACATAATTCAATAATAAATTCTTCAAATGAAAACATCCAGGTCATCAAACATTCTAAAAAAGTGAAGAAATTCCCAAATTTGTTAATTTACCTAAATTACCTATTATAAAAAAATTATACCACTAGTTCAAGTAACTAATTTACTAAAATAATTGTAATAATACAATTCAACATTATATTTATTCCAAATTATGCAATCACATTTAATTAAATTTATACACAGTCACTTTATCATGATAATGATAAAATACCAAATATCCACATCCAAATTGTGTGATTCATTATTAATATGTTTATACTAATTAGAAATTTGTGAACATTATTATCATTCAAATGATTCATCATCAATTCAAAATTTATAATAGCTCTAGGTTTATTACTTCTATAGTTCCACCCTAGTTTATAAGGATTTAACACCACTCTGATGGTAAAATTTTCTGTCTCAGCGCTAATAAACCAAATGTGATCCATGAGTTCTATAGGCATGAAGAATTAATCATACAATATTTAGAAAGGTCATGTACATAGTTAGGCAACATGATCAAATAGGCTTCACATACTGGAGAAACTCTAAATACACTTTTGGGAGTTGTTAACAACTACCAACATCCAAATTAAGATGATAAATATAACAAATTGTCCTCACAAGTATCTTGGTCGCTCCTTAAACATGTTTTTTCCCCTCCTTGGGGAATACCCATGAGACCAAATGAGTCGTCAAAAAATGAATGTCCCTACAAAGATAACACATGTTCCTTATAAGTTGTTTTCATGTATTACACACACACACACTGAGAAAATACCAAGGAGGTTTCCCATCATGATCACTACTCCTGGAGAAACCAATTTCAAGAAATATATAAAAAATAATGGCATGAATTGTTGATAAGTGTTGTGAAATTTATAATTTTAACCATTTAATATTATATGGTGAAACATTCACACCCTCCATTTTGATCTCATTGTCTTCACGGTATACCCTATATCTAATGAATGTTAGGGACACTACACTTCAAGATGGGTTCCAACTCTAATACCAATGTATTAATTGTGCCCCAAATGTACACCTGTTTCCCCATAGGCATTTTTTGTCCCCTACGTGGGGACCAAAAAAAATTCCTAAATTAGTAATTTGTAAAATGTACATTCAATACAAATCAACATAATATTACAAATAAGAGTATAAGAAATGGTCCTGACATGTTTCTTACTTTCCCTACAAACTTATGTTGTCTCGTCACTAGGGCCCACCCAAGTGCTTGAATGATTTATCAGGTAAATATCTATACCCAAATGGCCCCAACAATTTCCTTCTAGTGTGTTTTTTATAACCAGAACACACCCTAGGATACATTTCATGAGGTCACTTATCATGTCCATGACTATAGGGAAAATTATTATGATGCCTCGACTCATGTGCCACTCAAATGTTCCAGAATCCTAGCTGGCCACATGGACTCATGTGAAACTCCCCATAGGGAAGATACTAAAAACTAGTAGAGAGGGCCTAGGTAGTTTCCATGGGGAGAATATTACCTCATGTATTGGTGGGTCATAATAGATAGTATAATATAATAGATGGATAACATTAGAGGAACCTCAAAACGAATAAACAAAATAGGAAGTAATGAAAATAAACAACATCTACCAATATTACTCAACTCAAAATATGGAAACTAAATCATATAAAAAATGATAATGTCAATTCACTCCTCTATAAAAATTTGAAACATGTAAACCTGGAAGAATTCAATTCAAGTAATACAAAAGTAAAAAAAAAGAGGCTGCAATTTGTCTAGCATCCTGGGTGCAGGCTGAGCTATCTACTACTAAAATCTCATTCTATGAAATTAAGATATTTATGCGTAAAAATTAGTATTCATTTCTTTATCAACACTTACATTCATATAATCAACCAAGTTAACAATGTTGGCCTTGATAGGGTTTAAGATAAATATATATAGGACACCATTAAGGTTGTATATACAATCAACTCTGTGAATATGAACTAAAAGAGAATGAATTTATACATGATGTGAATAAATTATAGAATAATAACTCCTACCAAATTTAGACTATGCTATAAATGTCTCTGGATCATGATATCATTAAATTATTTCATTTATGTTCTTTTAATAGTAACTATCAACCATATTTTATGTGAAAGTGATAATGTAACAGTATCCAATGTGTAACCAAGGAATCCAACAATTATGATAATAATTTAGAGGTTATAAGGTGAATGTAAAGTATCCTTTAACATTGAGGTGTGATTCAACTCATAGTAATCACATGTAGTATGGAAAAGGGGTCTGAGTGTAATAAACGGGGGAAATTCCCATTTAATTCCATTGTTAATGATTTCAAATGAGTCCAAGGATGTCGTCTTAGGTCAGCATGGGCTAAGAATGACTGGTCCGAATGGAGCGAATCCATGATGCCACGTGTAAGATTACACAATATGGAACCTAGGAGTGTGTTTAATGAATCATAATATCTTTAAGATAGTGATGTGATCCTACGGTGTCATGTCAGGAATGAAAAAGTAGACAAGGATCATTTTCTAATGTGGGTATCTCCCATGGAAGCCTAATCCTTAAATCAGAATGGTTTCCTCTGAGTGATCAATGAATTCCATTAGGAATACATGTATGGATCAAGTCTAACAACTCTTATAGATATAAAAAGGTATTTAAGAAATAGGGACCATATATATATAATTTTTTTCACTTAAGGAAATGTAATATTCATTCCTTTTAAGAAGTTATTAGGTTCATTTCATTACCATTAATTAATGTGACAATGTTTTTCTAGGTAATGCTTCCATTTAGAACATTAATTTCTTAATGATTTATTAGGTTCCTTCCTTTACCTTTTATTTTCATGATATGGTGGGATAAAAAAATAAAACCAATATAAATTCCATTATAAAAAATTAATATGTATTAGTGATATATATATATATATATATATTCGACTAAAAAATTTAACAATAATTTATTAAATTGAAATACATTCCTTAGAAGGGTCAAGTGATATCTATAAAAAACATTCCTTTATATAGTTATAAGGTTCATTAGTTGATTTAAAACACTTACTTTGTCTAGCTCAATTCTAGGGCTGCAGAATAGTGCCTTAGAATAACCAAACACGGGTTATCAAGGAATAAATAAGGAAACACCCTTCTTGGGGTGGATGGAATTGACATAATAACTTCCAAGATCATGAAGAACATATATGAATTGAGCACTATAAGAGTAACAAAATTACCAAAATAATGGAATGTGAATTTTAATTATCAATGACTGGTGAAACTACCATGAATCATAGTAGAGTCAATTTATAAAGGTGATACATTAAGGGAAGAGTCATATACCACCTATCTAATTCCTTTAGTACTATACATATCCAATATCATCACATAGTTAGACCTAGATCAGAAGAAAACTGAAAAATAGACCAGCACCTAAAAAATAGGGCATAAGACCCTACACCAAAATAACACCATCCAGAAGAATAGAAATAAAGAGCTGCACCTATGGACTGAATCACATTTCAAGAGGGATCTAATGTTATTAGAAAATCTTTAAATTGATTTTGAAAAATGAAATGATTTCAAAACCTATGAAGTGGGTCTTTTGACCTCTATTAGGTGAGAAGAGGGCCTAATGTCCACTAGAATGGAGGAAGGACATGGAGGGGCAAGTTGAACTGATTTTGAGGATAAAATTTTAAATTATCCTAAATATATAGGTTTGCATAGTCAGATGAAATAGTTTTCCAAACCATGTTCCAACTGTGTGAACCACACTTCCTCAAGAGGGGACCCATATCATTATGCTTCACAATTGGATAAATAATGCACCAAACAAGATGGGTGAATATAGAAAAAAATTGCTGGAAACATGCACATTCATGTGTCCCTAGACAAATGGTTAGGGAAGATAGTGAGCCCTACTTTTCCATCCAAAATAACCCACACAATTTGGAGAAATCTGCTGGGCTGGGTCACAAAATTACTATTGATAGTGAGGACTAGTTATTTATTCCATATGTCAGGGTTATGAGCTCCAATCAAGACCTGGGAAACCATGAAACATCATTAAACTTATTAGGAAACCTTAAAGGGTTCACTAAAATGAATTTGAAAAAACATTTAAGGATATTTACCTCTGATAAAAACTATCTTCTTACATAAATCCTCATATAGGGGACATATCGTTGAGTTCTCTTACAAGGGTGGTGAAATGATCTATGAGAAAAATGTTGGACACTAATTATATATGTTGGCCTACCACTCAAATTTTTCAACATGTACATGGTCGTGCTTCCATATCACCATTACCAAAAAAGAAAATTCGGGCCTCAGAGCAGATTCATGCTCTGTTCAATGACGTTTATTTTATACTCCTCAAAAGAAGCATCAACATCTAACTCAACCTCCTCGAGATTGAATTTATGATATGCGTTGAGATGATAATATAGAATCTTTGAAATGTAGAAGATATAATTCATAGCACAATACAACTATGTTAATGAAATATGATAAGATACTAGCCCAAATCTATCTAAAATATCAAATGGATAATAATATTGAGAAAACAACCTCTCTTGCCTCTATATACATCTATACCAAATCTATAGAAATACCCATAATAAAACAAGACCACCATCTTTGAAATCTGGGTTCTATAAATGATGAGAGACATATGATTTCTATCTAGACTGTGCAATAGACCTATCCTATATGGTCAATTTTAAATGATCCAAATTCTATTTCATGAGATGGGGAACTATTATCAATACCAATCCTACCTCTAGCTAGAATAGAGGTAAACAAATAGCCTATTATTAAAGGCCTCACAATAAGCCATCTAAATCATCACCTAAAATAAATTAATATAGGATAATATGAAAAGAGTGATATTATTCCCACATGAACTACAAAAATCAAGTACACATGCTTGAATCAGGTCCTCTAACAACTATATTTTATTTTCTGACTGGTCAACAGTCTAAGGGTGGAAGGTTGTGCTCAGAAGAACCTCTGTACACATAGCTCTCTATAACCCATGACCGAGCCTTGACCCAAAATGATCAACCCCATATGAAATGATAGTGTGGGGGACCCCATGTAGTGGTACGATCTCATGGACATAAAGTATTCTCATCCCATCAGCTAATAAATTTTTCTAGATATGCAGGAAGTGGGATACTTTTTTTAGTCGATCCATACCTACCCAAACAATGTTTAATCCTAAATTATACCTCACTAAGAATAATAAAAAATCTGTTTCAAAATCTTAACATTTCCAATCAAAGACTAGTAATAGATGTAACAAGCTAGTAGGCCCTTGGTGCTCCACTTTCAACAACTATTAGGTGGAATACCTTTTGATAAAAACTTTTGTCTAACATTTCATCCCAATGAAGAAATATTGGAGTCACATATCCTGAAACATCTCAGAGATTCCTAGATAAACTGCCCACTAAGAAGCATGGTAATCTCACATCAATTACAATCTCATATCTGTAGAAACTTTGATATGCCAATTTATACATAAGATCTAATCTCCATCAATAAAACAATCTGGAGGTGGGTCCTTACCAGAAATACTTATCTAGATAACCAAACCTATAGGATCTGAAAAATTCCTACTCTTCACCCTATCAAGGAATGAAGAGGTATATATAAATTCATTAAGATAACAATTATTATGACTCTCATAAAACATTATATGCATCCTAGAGAATAGGGCCATTAACTTCCATCCTTCACATGATTCTAATACATCATGTACAATTTTTTTTGTCTAATCACATCAACCACTGAATTTCTATTTCAAGGCAAATAGGAAATTTCAATGTTAAAATATTGAAGGTATTTGACCCATATACAGAGACTAAGATTATAGTCACACATTGAAAAGACATATTTAAGGATATTGTAATCTTTATACACTACAAAGCACTCACTGATTAGATAATGTCTCTATCTGTAATAGTCATGGAAAAAAGATGTTATCTCAAGGTCATGTTTCAGGTATTTATGCTCATGAGGTACCAATAAGAGAGTCCCATACATAATGAATCTATCCTCCTACATTAATACAACACCTAGAATGATGATTAATGCATCAAAAAACACTGTATAACCTATACCAGGCTCTGTAAGAATCCGAATTAGTGAAGAAGTAAAACATCCATCTTGCTACTGAAAGGACTTCTCACACGCTAAAAACCATAGAAACTTCACAACCTTATTTATAATACTAGTAAGAGGTGATGAAATGCATGATATGACCTGTATAAAATTACTATAAAATACAGATATCCCAATAAACTCTTTATATCAAACACATTGTTGGGTGGCTCTGAGGAAACCACAACACATAACATTTCTGAGTAAGCTGATACTCCAGATTTTGAGATAATATGATCCCATGAAGTGAAAATTTTCATCCCAGAAGTGGAAAATACCATGTTTATCATATAGATGATTCTCTCTCAGATTATTAAAAATTATCTCAAGATGTTATAAATGGCCACTATGAGTATGAGATTACACCAAGATTTCATTCACAAAAAAAAATAAAAAAAGAATCCAAATAGGGTTGGTAAACACTATTCATCAATGCCATGAAAAAGGAAGGTTAATTTGTGAGACCAAAATCCATAAAGTTATACTCATAAAAACCATGTTGGCATTAGAAATCTATACTGGGCATATCTGAAGGCCTGACTCACAATAGATTATAGCCAAATGTCAGGTCAATCTTCAATAATACCCTGTATCCTCAGATCTCCCCATGGAGATAATTTATCCAAGGTAGAAGATATCAGGTAATAACCATAAATTAGTTGAACCTTCTATAATCTTCACACTTAAATGAAGGGTCACATCCCCCTTCTTGGAAACAATCATGGATGATCCCCAAAAATAAGTACTTGGTTGGATAAAAACCATATATTATTAATCATCCAAATCTCTCTTCATCTCATAGTCCTCAGTATGTGAAATCCTATATGGAGGAATAAATACTAGATATTATCCTAGAACAAGATAAATAATCATTTATACCTCTCTCGCAAGTGGTACAATGGAAAAACCTTGGGAAAGAAAATCCTGAAATGATCTACTATGGGAAGAAAATCTGTTAGATGTATTCCCAACCTCTCCATGAAGATACTATCAATTCTGGTATTAACTCCTCCTAGAACATGATGATTTGGTCCAGATCTACTAGACCATACATCCCACACTCCCTTGTGATGATAAATTCCAGTTTCTCGTGATGTAAAAAACACCCTATAGTGTTAGACGTCCACATGGACATGATATGGAAGTATCCTATCCATTCAATGCATGAAAAAAACCTATCATCTTGGGTATGAATATGTCTCATAAGAAGGGATAACTTCCTACCTCAAGGGGTAATCATTGAATTGATATAGACACTATCAACGCACTCCCTACAATTTTTCTAAGGCCATCACACCAAAGAAGCACTAAATTTATATCTCGAGACTTCTCATGACCGATAAATAGATAATGTAGTTAGATGTGCCAATATTAAAAAAGGGATATATAATAATTGAGGATCCTAGAATAGTAACTCGTATGATATACACTCCTACACCCTAATCCTTTGGTGTTAGATATAAATAATCAAACTGACCTAATCTATAACCATTTGGTATTTCTAGACTACCCTATGTAGGTCAGATCTATTGGTGATAATAATCAGTTGTATAGACACCATGACCATGACCTCCTCCTTGACCTCTCTAGTTTGTGCTACTCCAAATTCTAACCATAAGAGGCATTTCTGATCATACCCTTAATGGGGGAGATGATAGGGATATTTATACACACGAAGAAGGTGTAAATGTCAAAAAAATATTTAAATATGTCCCATATGCCCGAAATCATGGAACTGAAGAGCATCTCTATCAAATTGATGCTTTAAATGATCCTTTAATCCTCACTGAAGGAATATAATGGGGCTAACTATATGGATACTTTGACTTCCAATGCTATAATGTGAATACTCAAGGATAGGCTTCCTTGTAACTCCTCGAAAATTGGATGTATATAATGATAATATTATGCTTTTATTTTTGTTTAAATTTCTTTTAATTGAACAAAATTAAAAAAATAAACGTGAGGCTCTTTATTTAAATAATAACACCGTAGTGTTTAAAATACACTGAGATCAAAAGGGTAATCATGATATCCTAATATAACTATTAAAAACCCTATCAAAACTAATTGAATACCCCAAAACACCACAATGAGGCTTGGTATATAAGGGAGATCCCCTTGGTCAGTTAAAAAAATAACATCACCACTATGATCATGAAAACCATGCTGAGCATCATTGTAACTGGAAGCACCATATTATTCTTTTTGAGTTTTAGGACACCCTAAGGAGAGTATTTAAAGGGCATCAATCCAACCACTGCTTTTTTGACCATTTAAACCTAACGAATATAATTATAGATGTTGGAATTTTTTTGATTAATTAAAAATATTCCAAATATTGATATTATAATTAAAATTATAATATAACCACTATTTTTGAACTATAAAAGGATATGGTAAAATACTTTGCATTACACTTAGGAGAAGATGAATTTGAATTCCTTTTAAACAATTCAAATATGATGAATATGTTTATTCAATGTTTTAAACTATATTGGATTTCTTGTTGGACCATGATATGATTTTTATGAAAATAGTATAAATATTTTTTCCACATGGACACAATGAAGTTATATTTTATACATTAAAACATTAGTATCTAATAAATAAAATTTCGAAATATTCATAGTTAAAACATTGGTATTCTTAATCCTTTTGAAAATTAAGTAAAAATTATATTTTATAAAACATTTTTCCTTGTAGTTTAAATAGATTACCTTATGAATTTACATGATTTTTGAAAATTGGTTTTATAAAAAATAGACCCACTAGGGCCAGCCCTTTACTACTGGGAAAAGGGAGGTAGCTCACACTAGGTGGCTTAGCCTAGCCCTCAGCCCAACCCAAGGTTGGGATGAGTGTGGGCATAGGTTCCCCTAAGGGTCACTAGAAGGCATGAGTGCGCCACCGCAGGCGTGAGGCCGTGGTGGGGCATAGGTAGGACAAGGCCTGTGGGGGTGAAAGCATGTGTATAAAACCCCTTTATTTTGTGCTATGCGGGTTTTTGAACTATCTATAGGAGGCTCAGGCATATAAATGAGGCAAAAACATCATGGTCTTTCAATGTGGGATGTGTTTTTCTGGGAGAAATGTGATTTGGGCCATTGGATCGTGTCGCGCACAATCTCATCCATTCATGAGTTTCAAAATGCAACATCAAACTAGGGCCATTTGAACCGTCTCAGAGTAATCCAAGCCATCCAATCTATCTATGGTCTCCTTTTGGCCGTGTCGTCTTCTTCTTCTTTGTGTGGGTTTGCACGAGTAACCCTACACCTATTGCACCATATTTTTTCTTCACCTCTCACCGTCGGTGGACCCTCCTTGTTTCCCTCTTCTACAAGAACAACACCAACCATTTAAAGAATTGCAAAGGGTAAAATTTTCTCATTGGTTTCATTAATTATTTTTGTGTTTTTTAGTTTATAAGTTAACTGGTTTCACCCAAAGAACTCTCGGTTCTTCCCGCCAGTCAAACCCCCAGCAAGTCCCAGCCATCCTTCCTCGAGTTCTCCTCCTCCTCCTGGATTTAATGTAAGGGTTATATTGCCATGTTTTGTTTCTTTTAGTTTACATATATATATCTATATATATGTACTCTCAAAAAACTGTATATTAAAATAACATTACGGGTTAGTTTAAATCCTCCCTTATGATCGAACCTAGGTCTATAAATTTTGTATTTTTTTGGAGTGTTGGTAAATTTGAAAGATATTTAATTCTTACAAAGATTAATACGTAATATATATATATATATAGACATATATATTGTATATGTACTTCAGTTTATATATGTATATGTATTGACGTGGAGTTTCAATTTTAAGTGGAGACCCACAGTTACCCAATCCATCATGTTTTGAAAAGATTGCAAGATAAGAACTTCATAATGCAAGAGTGGTATATTCGTATTAATTTTTTATATATTTGATTATGTACATTGTATATATATATATATATATATATATATATTCACACATATATGGATAGTAATATATATGTTCGGTATTATTATACCCAGTTTTGAGGTCTTTGTACCTTGAGTTCTAAGTTTTAGTAGGGATTTAAAACAAAATGATTGATGTGTTATTCAAAACATATATATATATATATATGCATTTTTTTGTATACACAATTTTATATATAGATATAAAGTTTGTATACTTAACCTCTGGACCCATTTTAATTCTATTATCATGACAATTCTATAATTAATATATGTTTTTGGTAAAAAGGCTTGTACCAATTAACATTAGTGTTTGACTCAGCTAAACATGTAAGTCTTATATGTTTACAAAAAAATTTATGTAAAATTATTTAATGAACAAACCCTTTTTTTTAATTTTGTTCATCCTTGTTTAAAATAATACTATTTATATACTTATGATACATTTAATATTTGTAAGGGATCATAAGTATAATATTCGGGGTCTGAAACCCATATATTCCCATTTATGAGCCACATATTTTCTTACATTTTAAATGATGAAGGTTATGGTGAAGATTCATGCTTTCTATTATGGACATTATACTATGATATACAAAGGCTTATGAGCATTAAATATTTTAGTATCTCCACTCTTAATGCCCTACATGAAATTATTAGTTTACCTTTTTAATTAACTATAAAACTAGATGAGATTCAAATATGTAATTGATTAATCAAGTTATAGAATTATAAGAATAACATTTCATGTGACAAATTATGTACTTCTTTTAGTACTTTGTATGTCAATACACATTCCATAATCTGCCTATCTTTTTACAATTTAATAACATAGTCAATAATTGTTATTTTGGTTTTTAACATCTAGATGCATGTCTCACATTTTAAAATTTGTATCTACTAAAGGATAAATTCACTCTACTGGGACCCAATGTGATTATAAAATAAATTATTCAATGTGGTATGGGACAACTTGAGTAATATGAAATGAGAAATTTAATTATTCAAAGTGGTATGGGACAGTTTGAATATATGGAACCATTTGACATATGAGGAATGTATTGGACTAGTATGTTCTGGGTTGGGGACCGGTAAAAGTAATCCCTCCATGTTGGAGTCCATTTACAGATACACTCCGGGATGGATTCCGGTTATAGATGCTCTCCAGGTTGGAGTCTAGTTAGAGATTCTCTCCGGGTCGGGGTCCGGTTACAGTTTTCCTCAAGGTATTGGCACTAGGCCTTGACACTGAAATAAAAGTCCAACATTATAAATTTCTTCATTATGTGCATGATAATTAATTATCCAAATTGATATTTGAGTAATATAATATCCATGGTTATGAGCCAATATCTATGATTATCAAAAAAGTAAATGCTTATGGCCTGACATATGTTTAGCACTCAGTGGTTTGATTTTCAGTGCATGAAATTGAGTTATTACCTTTACACGCAACTTTGATTATTCATTACTCTTATTAGTTTAATTTTTTCATACATATTATTATGGAATACATGTCTATAATATCTTCTACTAATTACACTAAATGATCATTCCTATCTTGTGTCCTTGTAATTCTGTTACCATGTTTTAATTGAGAACTCTTATGATGTATACTTGTGTTACAACTTTTCTTTAAGAGAAATGTTTTATGGAAGGTTTTATAGAATGTATTCAAAAGTTATATTGGTTTATTTAATAAAACCCTTAATTCATATTCATATGCTCAACCTACATTTTTTATTTAAAATTTTCAGGTATGAGTTGAGTCTAAGATGTATCACAGATGTGCTGGATTTCAAGAACCTAGACTGAATTCGATCCTCTCTTCAGGAAATGATGGGTAATTTCTTAGTGTATGTTATGAAGAATTACACATCATGATTTTAAGGAACTGACTCTGGGTTTTCTATGGTCGGGTCCTCACAGTTTGTATCAGAGGGTTTGGTTTGGATAACTCTATAAAATCAGAACATAAAAAGAGAAAATCATACTTAAGTGTTACTAAATATAGGGGTTTCCCTACTTTTCAGATAGAAAACAAAGGTACTAGTCTTCTGTGTGTTCCCAATGAGGCCCTAGAAACCATAATTTTCATATCTATCCCTGGAAATTTTATATAAAATTCCCATATCTTTATGACATGTAAACACTCCATGGATGTATCCAACTCGCCTCGGGTACTTCAACTCCACCAAAGAGCGGGTCTGGATTTCATCTTTATGATGCAATCCCAATTTCCATCCTACATAGGATGGGTAAAATACTATGATGGACTCTTTGATGCTTCACCGTAGTGGAATTAGTTTATTACCCCAAGGCCTTCCAAGAAGCTGCAGCGGTGGGAGACCTCCGCGCAACAAACATGTGTCAGTCTTGTCCTATGGCCATTTTGGTTAGGTAATGGACTTTGACATCCTTGAATATGACGCCTTCTGTTTTTTATATAGACATAAAGTACATATGGATGTCTCAATATTGTACACCCCACATTCTAGACTCTAGAGACACCATAAGTGCACCCACGAGATAGAACCAGACTACTCGTGTTGCATATGGTTTAGGGAGATAGAGAGTTTTGAGCTTGTTCTGGGGATTTGTGAAGATGAGAACTAGGGAAACCATTTTCCCCATTTTACTTTTTTCAACGGTGGTTATATAAGAATATAAATTATTATCTATTATTTCTACTATACATTCATCATTTATACTGTTGAATGGGTATCACTAAGTGAATTTCATAATAAATTTTCAAATGGATGGAAAAACCCATGTCTTATCTCTTCCTGATGAGGTATTGGAGATTATTATGACCAAAACCTATCCTGAAGAATGTCTCCCCTTCACAAACCTGTGAAGAACATGCAAACAACTATATGATGTATCAAATGGTCCCAAAATTCTCCACACCTACCAAGGTAATTCTTTCATTTACCACTGCATATCCCCAGTCTAATTTTCCAAGCGCAGGCGAAGAGGAAATTACTACGAATGGATTTTTCTGTCCTTCACTCTAGGCTAGAGCATCATGGAACGAGTAAGATTTCAAGAGGCTACTTTTTAGGGAAACCTTTTGGAAGACTACATGTACCAACTCCTTAGTTTCAGCCTTTACGACAACATCTATGACTTTGATTTTCTCAAACGAGATATAGTTTGGCGAGTTCTATGATATTTGGTCAATTAGGACATCTCCAAACATTCCACCATATGGGCCTCCCTATAGAAGTCTTAATTCACTATTAAAGAGTTCAACCATTTCGTTCCAAGGTCTATATTGGCCCAGGAAATATAAGAGTTGAGCATCGATGTGGGTTTTTCGCTGGATGTACCTGACAATTATTCATGATGGGGGATATGGTAGGAACATCAGAGAGCATTCTATTAGTGAGGTTGTATGAATGGAATTGTGGGGATGAAATTATTTGAAGGGGGATTAATGTACCACACAGAAACATGGATATCATATAATGATATTATAATGCTTTTATTTTTGTTTAAATTTCTTTTAACAGAAAGAAATTTAAAAGATAAACATAAGGCTCTTTTTTTAAATAAGAACATCATAGTGTTTACAATTCACTGAGATCAAAAGTGTAATCATGCTAACAAAATATACCTATTAAAAATCCTATCAATACTACTGGAAGACCCCCAAACAGCACAATGAGGCCTGGTATATAAAGGAGATACCCAGGGGCAGTTAAAACAATGAACATCACCACCATGATCACGAAAACCATGCTAAGCATCAGTGGAATGGGAAGCACCATCTTCTTCCTTTTGAGTTTTAGGACACCCTGAGATGATTATTTATAGGGAATCAATCCGACCATTGCATTGGTGACCATTGAAAGCTAATGACTATAATTATAGCTATTGGAATTTGTTAGTTTAATATAAAATATATAAGTATAAATTAGTTTCCAAATATTAAAGTTATAATTAAAATTATAATATAACCACTATTTTTGAACTCTAAAAGGATATGGTATAATTTTAACAATCCTCCTTCACCAAAAGGAGGGAAGGGTCAGCAGATTTCCAGGGCCTTCCTTCTTTAAGATAAAAGAGAGATAATGACCCCTGAAACCCACCTTCAACAGGTCCCAGAGTGGCGACTAACACCAAGGGTATAAAATCACACACTAAATGGAAGGCATTACCCTTTTTCTTTTAATAGGATCAAGAGATAAGATAGTAAATCCCTCAACACCAAAACTGAATGTTCCAATACAGATGAAAATAACCCATTCCCATATGCATGTTCAAAGGTAAAAGATATGAGTCACAAAACTCCAAAGGTAAAAAGATACCAAGAAAAGGGAAACAACAACAGCCACTACCCCAAAGGGCCAAGCTAGTACGGTCCCACACGATCCCTGAAATCCTCCTAGAAACCTGAAAGAAATTTTATATATGTAGGGTGAGCATACAAGTATACTCAGTAGGGAAAAACCTAAATCTCTCATGCACATGTGGGGAGACGTAATAAAGTCCCGTGAGATGCAAATAACCAAACACTATCAAGGAGTCTATCCATCCCACTCACCTGCCACACCCACAAAATAACACAAGCAGTAAGGTAATAGTAATGCACAGAAACATATTTGGGTACCCCACGCCACATTCCCACTGGTTATTGAAGACATCCTATGCATCAGACCAACCCCACCATTCTCAACTCAGTCCCCCTTCCATACCCCGCCCACACACACCTGGGCCACAACCACACATCCCACCCACAAACACCTAGGCCACAACCACACATCCCGCCCGCAAACACCTGGGCCCCAACCACTAACCCTCCCGCAGACACCTGGGCCACAACTGTCACACGTAACCATGCCTACAAACACGTAGGCCAGAACAACCACTGCCACCCCTGAAGACACCCGGGCTAGAAGATCAACTACCACACTCGAAGACACCTAGGCCTCATCTTGAAGATACTTGGGAAACCACCTACCAGCAAACACCTGGCCCAACAACCACACTACCATGCCCTAAGATTCATGGGCTAATAATGGACTTCATGCCATCACAGCCTTCCCGTAGAGTCTTGGGATATTAGAGAAAGGGAATATAAAAGGAGCTAATAACTAGACACTCATAAGAGTGTTGGGAAAAACACCATCCCCCATGAAATGGGGGTGTTCGACACTAAGTTCTCAACTTCGGTGGGGTATGAATAAGAAACACAAAAACTAAAAGTATATGTATAGGTGTCAAGCACTCAACCAATCTAGGTTTTTCTTCAGCCAACCTAAAGGATATTATCCTTACTATTCATTCATAAGAGAAGAGAACAACACCCATGCCCAAGTCACAACTCACACTAAACCAAATCCCCATTTGTCCCATCCTTGTTTCCATGTTCAGTAATAATGTTTAAATAAGTTTCTGCACCTAGTTGGGCAACTATTAAGAATAAGCACAAGCCAAGGAAAAATTACACCCAACATCAATTTATACATTCATACCATGTTCTCTTGTAAAAGCACATCAAGTAAGACCCCTCCAAGTATTGGAACCAAAGAAGGTCAATGTGAGATACAATCACAATTTCACATAACTATGAATGAGAAGGTTTCACAACAGAAGAGGATCCCACCCCAATTCGTGATACAAATAGAGGATCCCATCCTCACCAACATCACCCCAGTAATCTAAGCCCCTATCCAAAAACCATAAGGTCACCATTACTCGTCCCGTGGAGGAAACAACCAAACCAATACTACCAACCAAAGGCAGAATCAATAGATATTTTCATATTTAAAAGATTTAACACACTCTATGATTTCAATTCCACTGGGCTTAAACCGGGGATATCACAGAAAAGGAGTTGATACTGGTGCATCCAATTTATTTAGCCAAATATATTTCATTAACCAATTCCCTTTAAACAAAATACAAGCCATTTAAACATAAATAGATAAGTGTTTATTAGTGCATAGAGAAAGACCACCAACGACCATGATTTTCAGTAGGCGTAAGCCCACACAATTCAGAAATCATTAATCATGAATGAGGAGAAAAATAGAGTAGCATCATCGATCACACCCATCCCCTTCATTCTTTAGAATCCATTTTTTATCTTTATTAAAGTTTGGTTCATCCAATTCTACCGAAACAGTAGTTTACCCACCCCGCAAGATACACAGAAAGGAGAGACGAAGGTGAAACCCCTACCTGACTGATCAAAGAGATGTTTTTCTCCACACGCCAAGAACATGGGATGCATGATTTGCAGGGGAGGAATGTTGGGAACTCTAAGGATGAGCAGAAGACTTCATCCTAGGTGCACCAAAAGTCTCTAGAAGAAAGGACTTCAAGTGCACCATGGAAAAGAGAGAAGTCAGACAAAAGGGAAGCAGAGAGAAGAAGAACTTCTTCTGCGATATATAGATAAAATCCTGTTGTTACGGGATATGAGAAATTTGAACACTTTAAATTAGGATCATGGTTCCTCAAGTTGTTAGGTGGTTACACATGACAGAATTAATTTTTATTTAATAGGGAGGTTTCTAGGGATTTTTAGATATTAATTATTGGTTAAAAATAGCCTTGAAACGACTTATAAGGTCAAAAAGGCCTAAAAGAGGTGTTGCGGGAAAACAGTAGAAGTAAAACTCGACAAGGCTTGATAACACCGATCGGTTGCACCGATCGGTCGCCCTGATCGGTCGCGCCAAAATTTTTCAAATGGAGGTGTCATGAGGGTCTGGGCCATTACATTAGATACCTCTAAAACCATTCTCGTCCTCGAGAATCAAAACCCAGACCGAAGGAATGAGGGGAGTCAGAACAACCACTCGGGAAGATACCTCTCAGGAGTGATCCTCTCCGACACAGGAAACCTTATCCCCTGAACAAACACAAATGCTATACCACTCCTTTCCCCATGAAACCACGCAATACAAAAAGGCTAAACCGTCTGATCCAGTGGGAGAGGGGTTTCCCTTCCTCCGTGTCAAGATACTATCCCCTTTGGGTGGCACTAAATGGCCCACACGGTTTTAGGCACATCTTCTTAAATGCATCTTAACTAGGAATTAGGTCCTCCCCTCCCAATTCTTTAGGAAACTTCACACACACATCCACAGAAAAGGAAACTGCACATCGATAGCCAACAAGGTAAGCATTACACAGTTAACAAGTACTGACAAAATAGGACAAAATTCAAAACAGCTCGGGGTATTGGGCATGCATTAGTCCTTCCCTCTCCCCGGTACATTCCTAATGCCCACCATGTCTCCACAACACAGGAACCAAGGGAATAGTTCTCCCACGAAGCACTTTCTCCTTATGATCCTCAATCTTGATTGGTCGTTCTATGAAGGTCGCATCCTCTTCCATATATAACTCTCCCCAATCGATGACGTGGGAGTTGTCATGTAGATATCGACAAAGATGGGATACATGAAAGACGTTGTGAACTTTCTCCAACTGAGGTGGAAACGCCAGCTGATACGCCACCTCACCAACTCGTACCAGCACCTCTAAAGGTCCAATGAACCTAGGGGAGAGCTTACTCCCCTTCCCAAACATTCGCTGCCCACGTCGAGATGAAACCTTCAAGAATACATGAGTCCCAACCTCAAACTCCAAGGGCCTCCTCCTTCGATCGGCATAAGACTTATGACGGTCTTGGGCTTCCTTCATCCTTTCACGCACGAGCTAAACCTTTTCTGTCGTGCCTTGCACCACCTCCGGGCCAAGGATGCCCGCCTCTCCGACTTCGGTCCAGCACGCAGGTGAGCAGCACGACCTTTCGTACAAGGCTTCGAACAGAGTCATACCAATGGTAGAGTGATAAATATTATTGTTGGAAAACTATATCAGAGGAAAGTGTCTCACCCACGATCCTCCTGAGTCCAGAACACATGCCCGCAGCATATCCTCCAAGGTCTAGATGGTGCGCTCTGTCTGTCCATCTGTCTGGGGATGGAAAGCAGTGCTAAGACGTAGCTGGGTGCCAAAAGCGTGATTCAATCCTCTCCAGGCTCGTGAGGTAAACCATGCATCCCTATCCGAGTCTATGGACCTCGGAACTCCATGCAACTGCACCACCTCATCCATGTACCTTCGTGCTAAAGCATCTACTGCACCTGACTCCTTGATAGCCAGAAAGTGAGCCAACTCCGTCAACCGATCCACTACTACCCAGATGGCGTCATATCCCCCTTGCACCTTGGGTAGTCTCATGATGAAATCCATCGAGATTTTGTCCCACTTCCACTCAGGGACATCTAGAGACTGCAGCAGGCTTCCTGGAACACGGTGTTCAGCCTTCACCTGCTGACACACTAGGCACTTGGCCACAAACTTTGCCACTGCTCGCTTTACTCCGGGACACCAAAACCATCTCTTCAGACCCGAGTACATCTTGTAAACTCTCGGGTGAACTGCTAGGGGTGAGTTGTGGAACTCACTAAGAACCTGGCCGCGCATCGCCTCTGGAACAAACAACATTCCTCGGAAAAGAATCTGGTTCTGACCATCCTCCGTCCACCCTTTTGGAGCATTGCCCTGGTCAACTCGGTCATGCATCACTTCGCACTCTAGGTCTCCCCACTAAGACTCCTCCACTTGCCGAAAAAGAGATGATTGCACTGTCATCTGATACAGGTAACCTCCACTACTATCCATCCTCACATCCAGGTGCCAGGAATCCAACTCATCTATTTCCTTCCTGGCATCTGCCAACACTTGGACTGCATCCTTCTGCGACCTTCTGCTCAAATTATCGGCCACTACATTCCCTTTTCCCGAAGTGTAGAAAATCTAAAAGTTGTAATCCTGGAGGAACTCCATCCACCTTCACTGCCGTAAGTTTAGGTCCCGCAGGGAGAAGTCATACCTCAAGATTTTGTGATCTGTGAAGACCACAATGCATTCTTCGATGAAGTAATGCCTCCATAACTTTACTGCGAAAAAAACCACTACAAGTTACAGATCGTGGGTGGCATAATTACACTCATGAGGGCGTAGCTGCCTAGACCCATAAGAGATCACCCCTTGTCTCTACATCAACACACATATGAAGACTTGCCCTGAAGCATCACAGAACACCTCATACACCGCCCCTTCTTCTGGTAGTCTAAGCACTGGGGCACTAACCAACTTCTCCTTCAGCTAGTTGGAGGCTGCCTCACACTGCTCAGTCCACACGAAAACCTGGTCCTTCTTGGTCAAGGATATCAAAGGGGCTGTAACTCGAGAGAATTTGGGTAAGAACCTCTGATAGTAACATGCCAGCCCAAGGAAACTGCGAACCTCTACCACATTCTTGGGTGCTACCCAGGAAACAAACCACCTCAACCATTGATGGATCCACCGCTACCCCCTGCTCGGACACTACATGCCCAAGTAAGTTTACCTCTCGCGTCCAGAACATTCATTTCGACAACCTCCCATAGATCCGGTGTTGTCGGAGGACCTCCAAAATCGTCCTCAGATACTCCACGTAGTCCTCCTCTGATCTTGAATAGATCAGTATGTCTTCAATGAACATGACTTCGAACCGATCTAGGTACTCCCGAAAGATAGAGTTCATAAGCCCCATGAACACAATCGGGGCATTCATAACACAGAAAGGCATGACTACAAACTCGAAGTGCCCATATCTCCACCTGAAGGACATCTTCAGGATTTCACCCTCCTTCACCCTCAACTGGTGATACCCAGACCGTAGGTCGATATTTGAGAACCATCATGCCCCTTTCAGCTGGTCGAAAAGATCGTCTATCCTTGGCAGAGGACAGAGATTCTTGATTGTTACCTGATTCAGCCTTCTTTTGTCTATGCACAACCTGAGACCACTATCTGCCTTCTTTGCGAAGAATACTGGATCACCCCACAGTGACGCACTTGGTCTAACATAACCCCTCTTCGACAGATCATCAATCTGAATCTGAAACTCCCGTAGCTCTGAAGGTGCTATCCGATAAGGATCCATCAAAATCTAACGAGCACAAGGCTGCAAGTCTATCACGAACTCGATATCTCGTTGAGGGTGTAGAGTCGTTACCTTCTCCGGAAAGACATCCACAAACTCAATTACGATCCCTGGTACCTCCACCATCTCAGCATCTACTGAATCTTCTGACAGCTCGGCTAAAAAGGATTGGAGGGGTTCTTCTCACCTGTTGCACTTCTAACCGCTCCGCTCTCTAGTGAAAGTAACACGCCGGCCGCCCAAGTCTAAAAACACGACCCTTCTTTGGAAGAAGTCGATGATGGTACATACATATAATAGCCAGTCGATGCCTAGAATGACATCGTATGGCTACATCTGCAATAGTAGGAGATCCCCGTCTGACTGATGTGGCCCTATCATCAGTCTTCATCCTCGACAAACATATAACAAGTTGGTCTGACCTCTGACTGGTGTTCTCAGCACCAAGGGGTACTGGAAGACTCTTGACATCTATACCCAAAGCACGGGCTAGATTGGCTTCAATAAAGGAGTACGAAGCTCTGGTATCGAACAAGGCATAAGCAAGGGTGCTAAACAAATTTATCGTACCTCGAACGACCTCCAGTCCTGCTGGAACTGCTGCCTCCATGGCGTGAAACTGCCCACACCCTGCTCCTATGCCTCTCGGCTGTCAGCCGCATCCCTGACCATGCCCTGGTCGAGGTCCCTAAGGAGCGCCCTGTGGTCGGCCTCCCCCTGCAACAGCTGCCCTTGGAGGAGAGAGAGCTCGCTGCCCCTATTGCTGCTACTGGAAGGGCCTATCTAGAAGCTGCTGCATGGGAGGGTGCTAGGCCTGTCCGACCCCACCATACTATACTTGGTCCAGGAACTGATTCTAGAGATGTCCATGGCTCCCATAGATGAAACACCTCAGTCATGGGCCCAAAGGAAAAGGGAGAGGACTGAGGGACTGGAACTGGAACTGTTGCGGCCTGCTTCCTGCTGGTCAAAACCTAGAGGGTCCTGATGCTGGAGGTCTGGTGCTGAGGGCTTTCCCCTTCGATGATACCAATTGGATCCCCTCTCATGATACACCTCCTAGTGTGTGCATCCTCTCCACCACTTCAGCCTTCTTCTGGACCTCCAAGTATGTCGGCAAGGTGAAGGGGGTAACATCGTACTGGAGGGAGGGTCGAAGAGCCTCCTCTAAATGTCTCACTCGGGACTCCTCATCTGGAAATAGGTCTAGAGAAAAGCAGAGGAAGACATTGAACTTTATTCCCAGCTCTTTTAATGACATACTCCCTTGCTGGAGGGAGAGTATCTCCTGTCTCTTCTTCGCCTTCATCGTAGAAGAGAGGAATTCCGCCCGGAACTCCTTCTCACAATCATCCCATGCCACCTCAGCCTCTCTCCTCTCCCCTAGGTAGAGAGTCCACCACTGAAGTGAAGCTCCCCGCATCTGGCTGACTACCAGAGGAACCTAGTACTCGGTCAGAGCCCGAATCAAGCCGAAAGCTATCACCAGATCCTCTAGCCATCTCTCTATCTTCATGTCAGAGGTGCTACCCTCATACTTCTCAAGGGTCTATCGCTAGAAGGATCGAAGCGTCTTCTTCCACTGGTCGTCTTCTTCCTCTCAGTCAACCCTCTGCCGATCAGCTAAATTGACCTCATAGGCCTCGATCGCCCACACCGCCTGTGGTCGCCTCCCAGGAGCCATAGCCGCAAGGTAAACAAGGAATGTCTAATCCCAAGTATTGTAGAATATTATTATTAAAATTTTCTTAAACTTCTTACTTTTTTTAAATCCCCAAAACACCAATGAAACACGAGAACAAAAGTCATTATGATACATGTACATTTTCTAGGGTCTCTACCCTACAATCAGCGTGGCTTACTTGGTCGTTCAGTAGATCCAGAGTCCTTGAATTTGATCACGGGGTGCCCTAAAATCTAGTGTCCTAGGCAGTCTTCCCTAGCCTAATTCATGCAACAATGTCACCCAACACTATCACCCTACTATCCCATGAAATCCTCACTGTGCTTAACTCTAGACTCCATCCTATCTCTCAACCATCTGCCTTTGATAAAATTTTATCACAACCCGCCTTCACCAAAAGGAGGGAATGGTTAGTAGATTTCTAGGACCTTCCTTCTTTAAGTTGAAGGAGAGATAATGACCCCCGAAACCCGCCTTCAATAGGTCCCAGAGTGGTGATCAGCACCAAGGGAATAAAATCACCCACTAAATGGAAGGCATTACCCTTTTTAGTTTAATAGGATTGGGAGATAAGATAGTAAATCCCACAAAACCAAAACTGAAAGTGCAAATATAGTTGAAAATAAACCATTCCCATATGCATGTTCAATGGTAAAAGATACGATTCACAAAACTCCAAAGGTAAAAAGATACCAAGAAAAGGGAAACAACGACAGCAACTGCCCCAAAGGTCCAAGCTAGTACGGGCCCGCACGATCCCTGAAGTCCTCCTGGAAACCTGAAAGCAGTTTTATATATGTAGGATGAGCATACAAGTATACTCAGTAGGGAAAAACCTAAAGCCATCGTGCACAAGTGGGGAGATATACTAAAGTCCCGTGAGAAGTAGACAACCAAGCACTATCAAGGAGTCTATCCATCCCACTCACTGGTCACACTCACCAAATAACGCAAGCAGTAAGGTAATAGTAAAGCACAAAAACATATTTTGGTACCCCGCGCCACTTTACCACTAGTTATTGAAGACATCCTATGCATCAGACCAATCCCGCCATTCTCAACGTAGTCCCACTGCCATACCCCACCTGCACACACCTGGGCCACAACCACACATCCAGCCCGCAAACACGTAGGCCACAACCACACATCCCACCCGCAAACACCTAGGACACAACCACTAACACACCCGCAGATACCTGGGCCACAACTGTCATACGTAACCACGCCTGCAAACACCTAGGCCAAAACAACCACCGCCACGCCTGGAGACACCTGGGCTATAAGATCTACTACCACGCCTGAAGACACCCGGGCCTCATCCAGAAGATACTTGGGAAACCACCTGCCCGCAAACACCTGGGCCAACCACCACACTACCCTGCCTGAAGATTCCTGGGCTAATAATGGACTTCAGGCCATCGCAGCCTACCCATAGAGTCTAGGTCTATTCAGGAAAGGGAGCAGAAAATGAGCTAATAACCAGCTACACATAAGAGTGTTGGAAAAAACACCCTCCCCCATGAAATGGGGGTGTTCGTCACTAAGTGCTCAACTTGGGTGGGGCGCGAATAAGAAACAAAAAACTAAAAGTATATGTATAGGTAACAAGAACTCACCCAATCTAGGTTTTTCTTCATCTAGCCTAAAGGAAACTATCCTTACTATTCATTCATAAGAGAAGAGAACATCCGCTATGCCCAAGACACAACTCACACCAAACCAAATCCACATTTGTCCCATCATTGTTTCCATGTTTAGTAATAATATTTAAGTAAGCTTATGCACCTACTTGGGCAACTAGTAAGCATAAGAAGAAGACAAGGAAAGAGTACACCCAACATCAATTTAAACATTCACACCCAGTTCTCTTGTAAAATCCCATCATGTGAGACCCCTCCAAGTATTGGAACCAAAGAAGGTCAAAGTGAGATACAGTCCCATGTTCCCAGAACTATGAATGAGAAGGTTTCACTATAGAAGAGGATCCCACCCCAATTCGTGATACAAACAGAGGATCTCATCCTCACCCACATCACCCCAGCAATCTAAGCCCCAATCAGAAAACCATAAGGTCACTCATACTTGGACCATGGAGGAAACAACCAAACCAATACTAACAACCCAAGTCAGACTCAACATGTATTTTCAGATTTACATGATTTAACACACTTGATGATTTCAATTCAAATGGGCTTAAACCGGGGTTATCATAGAAAAGGAGTTGATCCTGGTGCATCCAATTTATTTAGCCGAATATACGTAATTAACCAATTCCCTTTAAGCAAAATACAAGCCATTTAAACATCAAGAGATAAGGGTTTATTAGTGCACAGAGAAATACCACCAACAGCGTTGATTTTCAGTACGTGTAAGCCTACACAATTCAGAAATCATTAATCATGAAAGAGGAGAAAACAGAGCAACGTCATCTATCACACCCATCCCCTTCATTCTCTAGAATCTGTTTATTATCTTCATTACTGTTTGGTTCATCAGATTCTATAGAAACAACATCATACCCACCCCGTAAGATACATAGAAAGTAGAGACGAAGGAGAAACCCCTACCTGACTGATCAAGGAGATGTTTTTCTCCACGCACCAAGAACAAGGGATGTGTGATTTGCAGGGGAGGAATGTCGGGAACTCTAAAGATGAATAGACTACTTCAGCCTAGGCGCACCACAAGTCTCGGGAAGAAAGGACTTCAAGTGCACCACAGAGAAGAGAGAAGTAGGCCAAAAGGAAAGAAGGGGGAAGAATAACTTCTTCTTCAATATATAGATAAAATCCCGTTGTTTCGGAATATGAGAAATTTAAACGCTTTAAATTAGGATAGTGGTTCCTCACGCAGTTGGGTGGTTACACATAGTTGAATTAATTCTTATTTAATAGAGAGATTTCTCGGGATTTTTAGATATTAATTATGGGTTTAATACAGCCTTGAAACAACTTAGAAGGTCAAAATGCCTAAAAGAGGTGTTACGGGAAAAACTGTAGAAGTAAAACCCGACAAGGCTGGATAACACAGATCGATCGCGCCGATCGGTCGCCCCAATCGGTCGCGCAGAAATTTGGAAATGGTAGGGGTCCTGAGCATCTGGGACATTACAATAATAATACGAATTACACTTAAGATAAGCGGAATTCGAATGCCTTGTAAACAATTCAAATATGTTGAAAATGTTTAGTCAATGTTTTAAACTATATTGGATTTCTTGTTGGACCAGGCTCTGATTTTTTTGAAACTAGTATAAATATTATTCACACATGGACATAATGATGTTATAATTTATACTTTAAAACATAGTATCTAATAAATAAAATTTAGTAATATTCCTAGTTAAAACATTGGTATTCTTTAACCTTTCAAAAATTGAATAAATGTTATGTTTTATAAAATATTTTTTATTTGTAGTCAAAATGGATTTCATTATGAATTTATATTATTTTTGAAAATTTGTTTTATAAAAAATAGGCCCACTAGGGCAAGCCCTTTACAGGTGGGCAAAGGGAGGAAGATCAAACTAGGTGGCTGAGCCTAGCCCTCATCCCAAGCCAAGGTCGGCCCGAGAGTGGGCATAGGTTCCCCGAAGGGTCGCAGGAGCGCATGAGTGTGCCACCGCGGGCATGAGGCCATGATGGGGCATATGTAGACCAAGGAATGCGGGGGCCAGAGCCCGTGTATAAGGCCCCCTTGGTGTGTTCTATGTGTATTTATGAGCTATCTATAGGTGGATCGGGATTATAAAGGAGGTGAAAACTTCTCTCCGTTTCGATGTCGGACATGTTTTTTCAAGCCAAACACGATCTGGGCTATTGGATCGCATCGTACGCAATCTCACCCATTCGTGAGTTTTAAAATGCCACATTGAACCACAGAAATTTGATCCATATCATAGTAATCTAAGTCATGCAATCTATCTCCGGCCTCCTTCTGGCTGCATGGTAATCTTTTTCTTTGCATGGGTTCGCACTAGTAACCCTACACCTATTGTACCATCTTTTTTCTTCACCTCTGACCAACGGTGGACCCTCCTTGTTTAACTCTTCTACAAGAATGACATCATACATTTAATGCACCGCAAAGGGTATTGTTTTCTCATTGGTTTCATTAAATGTTTGTGTGTTATTTTATTTTATAACTTAACTATTTTCACCCAAAGAACTCTCGGTTCTTCTCCCTTCTTAAACCCCCAGCAAGTCCCAGCCATCCTTCCTTGATTTCTCCTCCTCCTCTTAGATTTTATGTAAGGGTTATATTTCCTTGTTTTTGATTCTTTTAGTATACATATATATATATATATATATATGTATGATCATAAAACGTTATATTAAAATAGACCTACGAGTTAGTTTAAATCATTCCTTTTGACCGAACGTAAGTCTCTAAATTTTTTATTTTTTTGGATTGTTTGTAAATTTGAAAGATATTTAATGTTAACAAAGATTAAGATTTAATATATATATATATATATACATTTATATAGTATATGTACTTCATTTTATATATGAATATGTATTGACGTGGTCTTTCAGTTTTAAGTAGAGATCCAAAATTACCCAATCCATCATGTTTTGAAAAGGTTTCAAGATAAGAACTTCAAAATTCAAGAGTTGTATTTTCGTTTTAATTTTTTATATATTTGATATTTTAATTTTTACATATGTATATATACATAAATTCACACATATATGGATAGTGATATATATGTTCTGTATTATTATACCCAGTTTTGAGGAATTTGTACCTTGAGTCCTAAGTTTTTGTAGGGATTTAAAACATAAAATTTTTTGTGTTATTCAAAACTTATATATATGCATTTTTTATACACAATTTAATATATAGATATATGGTTATAATAATTAACCTCTGGAACCATTTTAATTCTTTTACCATGAATGTACTTTAATTAATCTATGTTTTTGGTAAATAGGTTTGTACCAATTAACTTTAGTGTTGGACTCAACTGAACATGTAATGAATATATGTTTATATAAAAATTTATGTAAAATTGTTTAATGAACAAACATATTTTTAATTTTTTTTCATCCTTTTTCAAAATACTACACTTTATAAACTTATGACACATTTATTATTTGTAATGGATCATAAGTATACTATTTGGGGTCTGAAACCATATATTCACATTTATGTGTCACTTATTTTCTTATATTTTAAATGATGTTGGTTATGTTAAAGATTCATTCTTTCTATTATGGACATTATACCGTGATATACAATTTCTTATCAGCATTAAATGTTTTAGCATCTTCGCGCATAAACCCCTAGATGAAATGTTTAGCTTAACATATTATTTAATTATACAACTAGATGAGATTCCAATATGTAATTGATTAATAAGGTTCTAGAATTATAAGAATAACATTACATGTGACCAATTCTGTATTTCTTAGAGTAATTTGTATGGAAATACATGTGTCGTAATCTGCCTATCTTTTTACCATTTAATGACATAGTCATATAATTGTTAGTTTGGTTTTTGACATCTAGATGCATGTCTCACTTTAAAAAATATGTATATGCTAAAGGATAAATTTACTCTACTATGACCAAATATGATTATAAAATAAATTACTCAAAGTGGTATGGGACACCTTGAGTAATATGAAATGATAAATTTAATTATTCAATGTGGTATGTGACACTTGGAATATATGACCCGATTTGACATATGAGGAATGTATTGTACTATAATATCCTGGATTGGGGACTGGTAGAAGTAAGCCCTCCAGGTTGGAGTCTGGTTACAGATACTCTCCAGGATGGAGTCTGGTTATAGATTCTCTCTATGATGGAGTCTGGTAATTGATGCTCTCCAGGTTAGGGTCCAGTTACAGTTGTCCCCTAGTTCTTTGCATGAGGCCTTGACACAGAAATTAATGTCTGACATTATACATTCCCTCATTATGGGCATGATAATTAATTATTAAAATGGATATTTTAATAGTATAATATCCATTGTTAAGGTCCAGTATCTATTAGTATCAGATAAGTAAATGCTTATGGCATGACATATGTTTAGATCTAAGTGGTTTGATTTTCAGTGCACGAAATTGAGTTATTACCTTTATGTGCATCTCTGAATATTAATTACTCTTAGATGTTTAATTTGTGAATACATATTATTATGTCATACATGTGTAGAATTTCTTTTATTCATTACTCTAAATGAGCATGCCTATCATGTGTACCTGTAATTCTGTTACCAAGTTTTAATTGAGCAATCTTATAATGTATACTTCTTTTACAACTTTTCTTTAAGAGAAATGTTTTATGGAATGTTTTAAAGAATATCTTAAAAAGTTTCATTAGTTTATTTATAAAACCCTTACTAGGAATTCATATTCCCACCCTATATTTTTTATTTAAAATTATTAGGTATCAGTTGAGTTTAAGATGTATGACAGATGTGCTGGATTTGTCGAACCCGAACCGAACACTATCCCCTCTCCAGGACACGATGTATAATTTATCAGTGTATGTTTTTAAGAATTACACATCATGTATTGGAGGCACCGACTCTGGGTTTTCTCGGGTCGAGTCCTCACATTCCTTCATCCAGAAGAACTACTATCCTTCCTTGACAATGAACCTGTGTGCCTGGTACTATCAGCTTCTAACAAGTTGTGATTCATGATAAGAGTTAGATTTAAAATATTAGAAAAAGAATATAGGATAACAGATTTCACCTATGAGGGGGTAAAATACTTTATTCACTCATCAAAACATTTATCTCAAGATATATCATCATAGGATAGAATTGTAAAATAACATTACAACTTATTAAAACACAATGTATAGACCATAACATACATAGAACCCTACTCTAGGTGAAACAACTCCCTGAATAGGTCTTATCCCAATATTAGAGGTTAAAAAATATCATAGAAGGTAGTCTGGAAGTATACCAAGACCATTCCCTGATGATGATAATCCTGAGTAATCACTTCCCACTAGCACTTAAAAAATCCCAATGAATATAAATGGAATGATTTATAATACCCTCTGTAGGAATACCCAGATACACAAAGATAGAAAGTATGGACTCTATCCAAGAATCAATCTCTTGTGTACCACCATACCCTGAGAATTTGTGAGTATGCTGCTGCTCGAACTCACGAGTCAGATTAGCCATAATAGGTGCTGGTCATGGAGAACCTTGCATGGACTGTATCAAAAATGAAAACCCCTCCCCAATTTGAGCTTCAATGTCTAGTTTTGGTATACCATGCACTTCCTCAATTATCTTTATAGGCAATAAGATTGGTGGATTATGACCCACCATCTCTAGAGTATGGTCATCGCCACTCTCATAGAACATGACCTGAGGACGTAAAGGTAGCATAACTCTTCAATTTCCAAAAACATACCTCAAAAAAAGATTTTAAAGATTAATGACACACTATATGAAGTTTATTATATTAAAAAGGATCACTACCCATTGTATAATACACCAAATACCTTCTTGGATGGTTGGGGTATTTTTTAGGGTTAAAGTTTAATTTAGGGGGGTTCCAATAGGTGATTGTTCAATGACACAATTCCTATTCATTAGTTGAAAAAACAATCATCCTATATGTAACATCCCAAGAATTTGTGTTTCATTTAATGGTGAATTTTATATTACCCATTAATAGAACAAAATGGTTTCTTATATAAATGTAATAATTAAACGTTTAATGAAATAAAGTAAACACAAAAAATAAACAAAAGGCCCTTTATTCAAACTAATTGTTATATATATATATATATAGTTTTGGATTATTATCCTAATAAAATTATGATTAAATTAATTTGTTATAAAATTATTAATAAAACTAATATTATAATTATAATTTTATGATGCATTATATTTTGAAATTATTACATGACATTATGTAGTGATATATATTATTTTAATTTATGAAAACGTATGAAAAATAATATGCTTTCGTACATTTTCAAAAAAAAGATATATATATATATATATATATGAAATTATAATTATTGTTTTTTAGATTAGCTTTTTATTAAATTATTAGTATTTTGTTTAAAAATTATAGCTATTCAATTTAACCATATATAAAATTAGTTTATTATTTATTGTATAAAAATTTATTAAATTAAAATAACACGACATAATTATGTTTTATCAAAATAATAAAATTGTTGTTAGTAATTTTGTAATTTCATGTATATAGATATTGAAATTAATAATAATAATAATAGGTAAATATTTTATGGTTAATAATAAATACATGTTTGTTTCATATAAATTAGAATATGTTTTTAATTATTCATATTATTTTTTATATAAAAATATATATGTTTATTTGTAAGTTTAATTAATGTTCGTTTATTTATATTGTGATATATGTTAAACCTTATTTTTCTAAAGTATTGTTTAAATAAAATTTACTTTTGACTTTGATATTAATGATATAATAATGATAATAATATAATAAAAAAAGTTAATAAGAAAAAAGGAAGGAATGTCATGGGTTGGAGTGGTGGTTTTTACGGGTTGGAAAACAAAAAAAATAAAAAAAAATATAACAATAATCCTAGATAAAATAAAAAAACAAAGCAAATGGAGGTGGTATCCTTCGTCTTGGCACAGAAACCCGAGTCGATGGAGCACCTCCCCACTAGTGCCTCACCGTTACCCGAGCACCTCCCCACCAGTGCCCTATCGTCACCTCGCCGCTGGCCGCCCATTCACCACCACACCGGTTCTGCGCCGCCACACGAGCACCTTCCCTGACCTCTGGCATTGTCTCCCCACATGACCGAACCAGTAGGCCATCGCCCTCACCACACTCCCTCTTTACTGCATTTTATCACCCTGTGACCGTCGGAGGGTCCCTTTTGCTGCACCGTTCCCTGAGATGACCCCACTCATGCTTCACAACATATCCACACCCGAGCTCCCTCTCGGGGAAGTTGATATAAAATATATATATTTTCATTATTTTTTTCAAACTCAAAGGCTTGTTTCCACATTTTTAGTCAAGCGTGAGGGGTATGTGTTTTAATTTTAAGTCTGGATATAAATCTTATCCTTGCATATATAAGGTCTATATAAACCCCTTTCCCAGAAAATGAGCCCTACGGGTTCATCTCCTCTAATCCTTTCCCCGGACTCTCAAGCTTCCTGGGACCTTCAGTAAGATTATGCTAGGCCGAAACCTTCCTCATCAGTCTAATTAAGGGACTATATCACTTTGTTTAAACGGATTGTACATGCTCGGTATATAATCGGGTATATGTTTATCACAATTTTAATTAAGAGTTCACAGGAAAGGGGAAACTTCCTCCCTTTTTATGTTTCAAAACCAAACAATAAATTGGTTATATAATATGTGAATATATATATATGTGTATATTCTCAGTATTGAATTCATCCTCTTACTCTTTTAAACCAGGTGTATGGTTTTGGTATTTTCTTTTTTTAAATGATACAAGTACTTTATTCCTCTTGGTTTGGTTTTGTAACTTGTATATATGTATACAAATATAATTTTAAAACAATTATATATATATGTACACCTCAAAAAAAACCTTGTAAGAACCCAGTTTTTGCTGTGAAAGACTTTGGAATATTATTGATGATATTCCAGAGCAGTTCCTTCAGACGGCGTGCGATTCCGAGCCCCGAAGTGGCCGGAATTAAATTTTTAGTGCGTTCACACTGGAATTGTCAAATAAATGTGATAACTCCTAAACGGAGCTTCAGATCAGAGATCCGAGTGTACATATGGGTCCGGAATGGGGTGTATACCCTAGGAACGACATAAAACTTGTCGGCGCGGGACATTTGGACCCCTCGCCCACTTCTGGAGTGTTAAACGGATAAATCAATTAATTAATTTATTCGTTTAATGGTGAAACTGAAGTATCTCTTAAACGGTGGCTCGTATTGGAAAACCGAGGGCACCGTTGCGTTCGGAGCATGCCGCTTACCCTAGGAGGGACATAAGTTTCGCGGGCGCGGGCCGTTTGTAAAAATGGCTACAGCGGCGTTTTCGTAATTTAGCGGCTTCGGACGATAAATTTTATAACTTTTGAATGGGGTCTCATATTAAAATTCCGAGACCTCCATTGTGCTCGGGAGGTGGTGTTTAACCTAAAGGAGGCTTAACCACGACCCCGTTGGGAGTTTGGGTTCGGGTCGACGGGCGGGTGGTCAAGTGTTTTCTATTTAAACGCTTAACACACCCACCTCCCTCTTCTCCTTCCCCTTCCCCCCTGGAAGCCCCTCCTCTCCCTCTCCTCCTCCACCACCGGCAAGGCAGCTCCGGAGAGGCAGCACCGGCAAGGCGGCGGTTCAGTGGAGAAGCTCTGGGCAACGCCCACGGGGTAGGGTTATATATTTGCGTTTTAATTCCCAAACCTCCCTTTGAACCCCAATTTTTGCGTCGATTTGTTGATTTCTCTTCGAGAAAATTCCTGGGTCGTGTAATAAATGTTTTATTCTTTCAATCGCTTCTTTCGGAACCAAAATCCGAGTTGTGAGGAGGCCACAACGGTCCGACGAAGATTGCGGGAATTTCAGGGGTATGGATGTCTTCCGGCGGTTTCTGGCAGCTCCAGGCGGCGGCGGCTCGGGCTTGAAGCGGCGCGGCGGACCCAGGTGAATGGCGGCTGGCTTCTGGGTGGAGGTCGGTTCCTCATCAGGTGGCGAAGGGGTAGACGCCGAGGACGGGTGGCTGTCCAGCGGGCGCCGGCGAAGCGCAGCGCGTGGGCGACGAGGCCCCGGCCCTCCTGGCCGGGTTGACGCGGCAACAACGGGGGCGGGTCCTCGGGACCCCGTGGCAGACAAGACCCACGTGCGGTGGGTCTTTGTGGGAGAAAAGCAAGCCAGACCGGCTTGCTGCCGGTCCGGGCGTGGAAGGCCGGCCCACCCGGAGAAAGGGTCTCGCATGATGGGTCCTGGACTGAGGCCTCGTAGCTCACAGGGTCGTCATCTCGCACCAAAGTTAGTATCTTGGCTGGATGTCTTCGCGGAGACATCCTGAATATTATCAAGGAGTGTCACGATCAGATGAGCATATATGTATATACCAATAACAAAAATGGATACCTGACTCAAGAAGGATAGTCAAAGACTCAATCCTATGTGATGCAAAAACTAATTTTCCCTGAAACACGTGTCTCAGCATGCCAAGTTGACAAGCAGGTTAGCAGGGTCCTGGTAAATGGATATGTCGGCCGCCGCACCATCACTGGACTCCCTAGACTAAGAGCCGCTCTCAAGACACGTTAACACCGTTACCCTAAATCCCAACCGATTCCTTTTTTACTTTTGGTACATCCGAACAACGTCCCAAGGAATCAACCACCTCTGATACCACCTTTTCACGACCCGACCCTACCCGGGCTCGAGCGGCAACTACCCCAAGCCCGCATCCATAGGCCAGGGGCTGGCGACCAGCGTCGAAGGCACAATAACTCTGGGAGACCTTTTCCTAAGTACCTGTACACACGCATGCAACACACTCAATGAAAAAGTGCAGAGTTAAAGAGAAAACACAAGTAAAGTAAAGGGAAAATGCTATAAATAAACCACAAGAGTGAATTGACCTCTAACAGTACAAAGTAAGCTGAAGGTAAAAAGAAAAGGAAAAAGGGAAAAACACACGCCCAACCAGAAAAGTGCCACAACCCAGAAATAGGTGAACAAAAGAAAATTAGATGGAAGTGGTCCCCCACCTGGAACCTGACTACAACCACCATATACGGTCCAAGCTCCCGAACGCCTATGCTCCACTGAAGTCACGACCAACCTGTCTGTCTTCTACAAGGGCACACCAAGTGCGGGAAAATCCCAAGCAGGGGTGAGTATAAAAATACCCAGTAGGATACCCCGAAGGCACGAGGGAGCAACAAAGGAGGTACCGATGGGTGAGCAGTAGATCGAACATGGAAAGTAAAGGAGTATAACCGAAAGTGAAGTAAATAGTACAGTAAAGAGTCCAACTCAACCAAACAAGAGAAAGGAGATAGACTCATCCAGTCACAAGGAGCTAGAAACGGTGAGGAGATGAACTTCTCATCATATCTTCACAACCTATAGAAGGAGAGTAGACTCATCCAACCACAAGAATCTAGAAACGGAAATCACGTGGCATACCCCTCGCGTCTTCACCTCTTCTAGAAGGAGAGTAGCCAAAACCCAAGTAGTGGGTACTGGAATAAGGTATATACATATCCATATGCTCAATCAAGAAGCCCGAACAAGATCGTAAGGGGATCTCCATCCCATAGCTCAGCCCAAGAAAAGTGAGTCGCCAACAGTCCCAGATGTAACACCATCGATGCCCAGCATCCCCACGTCTGCCCCGAACTACAATTCAAGTGCTCAATCAACGAACCTCGACACTATTCGCTTTGGGCGGCACTGACTCGCCCGCACGGTTTTAGGTCGCGTCACAAGGACGTGTCTCTGTGGAGAAAGCTCTCCTCAAACATAAGAGTTATGGGGGAAACGTCAAACCACAACTCGTCACTACCCCGCAGTTGAGAGGTCTCCTCAAAGTCGACATGCGACCCCCTGCCCAGCCCCGCTGGATGGTCCCTGGAAGTCAACGTGTTTCCACTATAGGGAGACCCGGTAAGAGTAGACAGGTGCCACACTGCCCAGTCCCATAACAGGGTAATCCAATGGAGGGAGACCGAGCTAAAGTCAGCGACGGGACCACTGCCCAGCCCAGCTAGAAGTTACCCAGCATCGGGGACCACTGCCCAGCCCAGCTGGAGGTTAGCCCGGCATTGGGGACCACTACCCAACCCAGCAGGAGGTAAGCCCATTATCAGGGACCACTACCTAGCCCCAATGGAGGTAAACCTGGCATCGGGGACCACTGCTCAGCACTGCGGGAGGTAAACCCAAAACTACTCTAGCCATCCCTGTTGGATGGTACTGCTAGGTGAACACTGCTGTACTGGCCATCCCTACTGGATGGTAAGCCACTAGCGAGCCCTGCTCGAAACAACCTCAGTCCTGCTGGTAACAACCTTAGCCCTGCTAGAAACATCCTTAGCCCTGTTGGAAACAACCTCCTGGGTAGAGGATCGGTGCCCGTGTAAAGCGTTGGTCACACCGAATCCACAAGAACTTTACCAGGGAACACGAAGCAACGAGAGAAAATCCCCAGACCTCTCAAGTCGATCATGCTCCAATCCGTTGAGTCACTATCGATGCGGAGCGAGAAAACTCTTCCCAGAAAGTGGGAAAACACCCATGTTGTACGAGCACACGTAGTCGTAAATGGTGCTGCAGTCCGGTGAAAGGGCACGATACTGAAACCCCTCACAGCTGAAGAAATTGAGGAACAAAACATCTCTGTCGGCCCAATGAGAACAAGAGCAAGGGAATACTCAACCCTACTAGTCAAAACCATCGAGAAGAGGACCAGGGAAAAAGTCAACCATGCTGGTCAAACAAACGAGCACAGAGCCAGGGGAAGACTCAACCCTACTGGTCAAAAGTCAAGAACCGAGGATCCCTCTACTTCATGAGAGGTAAAAAGTACGTAAATTAGAACATGACACACACATGGGGCCCACACGACGTGTGGCCCCAAGTCAACCCCAACCGAACGCACAAACATTCTCAGGTACAAACATCCCCAACATTTACCTCCAAGAATTCCCGTATACTCCCAGAGTATACCACATCTCCATCCCTAATGCTATCGTGCACACAGAACCCCAACGTCAACGCGAAAGGCGTAAATGTAACTTCTCCAACTTTCCACCTCAATGGTTGTGGCATGGCCAAACACATCTCTTTAAACACCAACATCACTCTCACGAGAGTGCATGCGATCACATGCTGAAGGTCCGCTACAAACATAGTAGGATGAACCACCACTGGTACACCCTTCATGCTTCCAAATTTAAATAAGATCGTGCAAGAGGCTCTGCATGCCTGAACAGATTAAACCGCTGTAATCGTCGTGAAAAAACACCCAAGATCAACTACTTACTCTCTCGAAATGGGTATCTGACGTAAAAGTCGCCAATACCGCCTAACGCCCGAACGAAATCCCGTGGTCCCGAGCCTCGGCCCCGAAAATAGTTGGGCACATCGTACCATTGTGATCCCCTCAGTAAAACACGTCAAAAGGTCTTCTCACTTGAGCGGAACAGATATCTAGAGAAAAAGATGCATTTCGGTGCACCGCACACGAGCGGTGCCCCA
Organism: Viscum album; assembly: GCA_963277665.1. Taxonomy (NCBI): domain Eukaryota; kingdom Viridiplantae; phylum Streptophyta; class Magnoliopsida; order Santalales; family Viscaceae; genus Viscum; species Viscum album. The sequence continues at coordinate 1,754,383,466 of OY728120.1, read as the reverse complement.
TGGGACCCACATCTCGGTCCCAAAACTAAACAAACGGATCACACTGTTGCGATCCTCTCGAAAAAGTACACATGTTAGACTATTAACATGTCAAAAATGGTCACCCGGTGATAGAGATGGAAAATCACCGTCAACACCCAAACAACCCTCATGGGGCCCGCACCATCATGCTGAATTTGAGTGGACGGATTGCACCATTGCAATCCCCTTGGAAAAAACCCAGAATCGATTGCTCTCACCCCCCGAACGGATGCTCGATGAGAAAGTCGTGCAACACTGCACGCAGATAGAAAGACGGGCCGTGGGGCCCACACCTCAACTTCGGCCTCAATGCCCAAAACCCCACTGGAAAACACTTCCTCGACACCAGGGTCGCAACGCCACTGATGACACTCAAAACGAACGTCAGATGCGTCATCGCCGTCCAAAACAAGATCCCCCGGAAAAATGTCAATTCACATAAAGGCATGTCGCGCCTCCGAGGCCCCTCTTTTCGGGAATTAAAAATTCCCAAAACCATATCAAAATGTTCGTCTCTACATAAGGTACGTGTCTCCACTGACGACACACAATTATGTCACACGGTTTAAAAGTTGCGGCATTTTAATATCATCAGACGCAAGCGGGGGTGGACCGGACCGGTCCTGCCAGTCCACACCCCATGGACCGGCCCAAGCCGACCAGCCCGTGGCTCTGCCGGCCGAGCCGCCTTGGTCGCGGTTCACTCGTGCGGACTGCGTGCCTCCATACCGACAGGACATTTTTGTTCCACGCGGAGACCCGCTTTCAGCGGGTCTCTGCCTCCCAAGCGGGGCCGCGCGCCGCGACCCAGGCCTCCGCGTCAATCGGCCAGCGCAGCGGGCCGACCCTTCTGCTTCGCGACCCCAGCTCACCAGGAGGAGCCCCCCCTGCAGCCTGCCGCTTAAGGATGTCACCGCCCGGCCTTGACCCGCGCCACCGCCACCTTGGCCTACGCCGCCTGTTGCTCGCCGGACCGCCACCGGAAAACAAAACCCACAAACTTCGTTGGGCCTTTGCGAACACGTCTGGACTCGGATTTTAAATCTGAGAAGACCATCGGGATGCTCAAAACCAGTACTACACACTTCTTGGATTTATATTCAGATTCTACAGCAATTCAATAATGAAAATTTAGGACAAACATGGTGCAGGAAATTAAAACGGAACAAAACCTCCTACCTCTTTGGGCTTTGCCCGACGCTTCCCGGAGGGTCCGCCGCCGCGCCACTGCCTTGCCGGAGGTGCCTCGATGGAGTGGAGGAGGAGAGGGAGGGCTGCTTCCTGCTACTATCCAGGCAAGGAAGAAGATGAGGGAGGGGATGGGTTAAGTTTTTAAATAGAAAACACTTAACCACCCGCCCGTCGGCCCGAACCCGAACTCCCGACGGGGTCGGGATTAAGCCACCCCTAGGCTAAAAACCACGCTCTGAACGCAACGGCGGTCTCAAAACTTTAATCTGAGGCCCCATTCAAAAGTTATAAAACTGAACGCCCAAATCCTCCAAATTATGAAAATGCCCATGGGGCCATTTTTCACAGACGGGCCGCGCCCGCAAAACTTACACCCCTACTAGGGTAAACGACACGTTCTGAACTCAACGGTGCCCTCAGTTTTCCAATTTGAGCCACCGTTTAAGAGATACATGACTTTCACCATTAAACGAATAAATAAATTAATTAATTTATCCATTTAACATTCCGAAAGCGAGCGAGGGGTCCAAACGTCACGCGCCGACATGTTTTATGTCGTTCCTAGGGTGAACACCCCATTCTGTACCCATCCGTACACTCGTATCTCTGACCAGGATCACCGTTTATGAGTTATTCCATTTATTTCGTGTTCCCAGTGCGTACACACTGAAAAATTTATTCCGGGCAGACCGGGGCTCAGAATCACACGCCGTCTAAAGGCACTGCTCAGGAATAATGTCCAGAAATATTCCAAAGTCTTTCGCATCAAAAACTATGAAAACGCCCATAGGGCCATTTTTCACAGACGGGCCGTGCCCGCAAAACTTACACCTCTCTTAGGGTAAACGACACGTTTCAAACTCAATGGTGCCCTCGATTTTCCAATTTGATCCACCGTTTAAGAGATACTTGAGTTTCACCCTTAAAAGAATAAATTAATTAATTAATTTATCCCTTTAATGTTCCAAAAGCGAGCAAGGGGTCCAAAAGTCCCGCACCGATATGTTTTATGTCGTTCCTACTGTAAACACCCCATTCCAGAACCATCCGTACACTCGTATCTCTGATCTGGATCACTGTTTAAGAGTTATTCCATTTATTTCATGTTCTCAGTGCGTAAGCACTAAAAATTTTATTCCTGCCACACCGGGGTTCGGAATCACACGCCGTCTGAAGGCGCTGCTCAGGAATAATGTTTAGAAATATTACAAAGTCTTTCACAGCAAAAACTGGGTTCTTACAATAGAGTACACAAGTGAAGTAAGAACAAAGTAAAAATTAGTAACAAAGTAAGTGATGAAAAGTAAATGGGATACTATAAAAACCCAACTGAATTACAGTACAACAGAAAAGAAAGTAAAGCTACAGTAAAGTAAAATAGCAGCACTCAGTAATCCTCTGGAAATCCCACCTGAAGGGTTGGTAGAGATAGTCTCCTCAGCTCCTAGGGTCTGACTGTGCACTCCGTGTACGTCCTACCAGGTGGTCCTCCTCCAGGTACTATCCATCTCCACAAGCCTCGACCTCGATCAGTGCTGCTCGTCGTCTGCATCCCACACAATGTAGTACGGGCATAGCCCCTGCAGGGGTGAGTATACGATACTCAGTTGGGACCCTAAGACCCCTGAAGGACTCTCAAAATCCACGAAGGATAAACCATAAAGGAAATATAAAAACAAAATGTATCATTTGACTTTACTTAGGTATATGCCCATACATATACCTAAGTGATCAGTTACAGTTCATCTCCAACTCTTGAGTCCAAGCACAACCCAGTCCACACAGGAAAACACAACCCAGTCCACATAGAGAAGCAAGTCAATCACATCTATGATAAAGATTTAATTCAAGACTCATCTCAAACAGATATACATCTTTCGTATAGTGATAGAGATGATCAGATCTAGTCACTGATTCATCTAAGTTGTCAGACCAACAAAAGATACAAGTCTAGCTAAGCTGTCGGACCCACACCAGATACAAGACCTGCAACTCTGCCGGACCCACACTAGATACAGGTACAGAGTTCAATACTATCGGACCCAAACATGATACATGAATAATAGTCATTTCCGTCGAACCCACAAAGGATACCAGTACGGTAGTCATAACTGTCGAATCCACGGAGGATTCCAGTACAGTAGTCGATGCAAACGCATACAGCTCTAGGGTTACCGCACACAGAATGCTCGATTCCGAGAGGGTCCACTCCTCGAGCAATAGATTAGATACATCAACTATCAATAAGTCCAGAGTTGATGTATCCCGAAGTTCCATCTCGTCTATAGAAACCCAACGTGACAGACTGTGCGTCAATCAGACGCCCGGTCTGAGAGTTATTGGCTTTCCCGTTCCAGGGGCCCGGTTGATTTTTAAGCTAAAACCAACCCAACCGTACTCCATATACATCCATACCTTATGTTGGTATGCCAAAAAAACCATCTCAATAAGCGGATTTCAACACAGTTGACGGTACGTCAGTCGGACATTCGGTCCTTGAGTAATAAGCGTTTCTACTCCAAGGGCCCGGTTGGTTGCGGGTTTGAACCAACCGGGACATACCCAAAATACTCAAAAACCTCAAGTGTAATAAACCAAAATGACAGCCTCGATCTAATGATTCCCATTCAACTGACGGTGCGTCGATCTGAGGTCCGTAGCTCATGTTATAAGAAAAAGACCGAAAAACGGTCCTAAGTGGGGGGTCTGTTCCCGGTCCGACCCGGCCCAACCCCCCAGGGTCGGCCGGAACCGGACGAACTGCCCCGGGTCCGGCCAGGCCTGGCTGAGCGTGGCCCGGTCCGCATGACCCGCCCCGACCCAGCTAGGGGGGGGGGTGCGCTGGCTCAGACAGCGAGCCGAGCGGGGGGGGGGGGGGGGGGGGGGGGGGGGTGGCTGTTCTGCGGACGCGGCGCCAGGGTGGCATTTTTTGTCATCCTGGATCCCGCGCGGCTACGGGATCCTCCTCCATCGCCGCCGCGACTGATACCGTGGCATCACGGGATCCGGTATGAACAGCTGCGCCACCCTGGCACCGCGTCCGCGGAACAGCCCCCCCCCCCCCCCCCCCCCGCTCGGCTCGCTGGCCGAGCCAGCGCACCCCCCCCCCCCCCGGCCTGGTTGGGCCGCGCCCAGCCGGGCCGGAACCAGACCCGGGTTGGGTCCCCCCGGTTCGGGCCGACCCAGGGGGGTTGGGTCGGGTTGGACCGGGCCCAGACCCCACACTTCGGACCGTTTTTCTGTCTTTTGCCCCTAACTTGAGGTACGGACCTCCGATAGATGAACTGTTAGTTGCGTGGGAATCCTTGGATCGATATGATAATTTCGGTATATTACACATGAGATTTTGGCTAAGTTTGGGTATGGCTGGGTAGGTTCGAACCCAAAACCAACCAGGTCCTTGGAGCGGAAATGCTCATAACTTAAGGACCGAATGTACGATTGATGTGCCGTCAACTATGTCGAAATACTCTTGTTGAGATGGTTATTTTGACTTAACCACTTATAATATGGATCTATATGGAGTACAGTCAGGTGGGTTTTATCTTAAAACCCAATAGGGCCCCTGAAACGGGAAAGCCAATAACTCTCAGACCGGGCGTCCGATTGACACATCGTCTGTTGCGTTGGGTTTATTTTGATGATACGGAACTTCGAGATACATCAACTCTAGACTTAGTGACAGTTGATGTATCGACTCTCTTGCTCGAGGAGCAGACCCTCCCAGAATCTAGCATGCTGTGTGTGGGAACCCTAGAGCTGGCTGCGTCTGCATCGACTATTGTACTGGAATCCTCCATGGATTCAACAACAACGACTTCAATACTATAATCCTCCGTGGGTTCGACGGCGATGACTAATATTCTTATATCTTGTGTGGGTCCAGATGTGTTGACCTCTATACATGTAACCTGTGTGGGTCCGGCAGAGTAGCTGGTCTTGTATCCCTTGTGGGTCCAAGAGCTTAGCTGGACTTGTATCCAGTGTGGGTCTGACAACTTAGATGAATCAGTGACTACATATGATCATCTCTATTGCTATATGAAATATGTATATATGTGTGACATAATTCTTGACCTCAATCATTATCATCGATGTGATTGAATATCTTTCCTGTGTGGACTGGGTTGTGTTTTCATGTGTGGACTGGGTTGTGCTTGGGCTAGAGAGTTGGAGACGAACTGTAAGTGATGAATTAGGTATATATATGGTCATATACCTAATTATAGTAAAATTATACTTCATGATTGTATCTTTCCTTTTTGGTTTATCCTTCATGGATTCCGAGAGACCTTTGGGGTCTCGGGGTCCCTATTGAGTATCGTATACTCACCCCTGCACGGGCTATGCCCTCAATACGTTGTGTTGGATGCATACGACGGAAATCATTGAACGAGGTGGAGGCTTGTGGAGCTGGACGGTACCCAGAGGTGGACCGCCTAACAAGACGTACACGGAGCGGACGACCAGACCCAAGGAGTTGAGGAGACTATCTGTACCCACCCTTCAGGTGGGATTTCCGGAGGACGACTCGGTGCTGTTGTTTTACTTTACTACGACTATACATTCATTTCAGTTGTACTATACTTCATTTGGGTTTGTATACTGTCCCATTAACTTTTCAACACTTCCTTTTGTACTCAGTTTTACTTTGTTCTTACTTCACTTGCGTACTCTGTTGTGTTGTTTACTTATATAAAAAGGCAATTCCTTCCCTTTTATCGAGATTTTCACCTTTGGTGCTAGTCGCCAGCCCCTGGACTATGGAAGGCAGGTTTGGGGTAGTCACGACACTGGCCCCAAGGACGAGTCATGACAACATTAATGCCCCCCTAGAGAATAAATTATTAACTATTGACCCTACACATCGACCCATGTCCGGACACCACAATTTCGATTAGGATCCTCATATGATAAAAATGTTATAGTTGGGCCATGTAGGTACCAATGTTTCCCCATAGACTTGTGTTGTCCCCTTCCTTGGTCCCACAGATGTGCCTGAACTAGTCATTAATAAAACTAATGAACTATTTTCTAGAAAATTTTGTTTCTTATATTAATTTTAATGAATAAAATACACTACAAAAAATTAATATAAGTTCACCCATCCTGATCACAATTCTTTTTCAAGCCTCCTTACATGTTGTGTTCTAATTCAGTCTGATCATGAAATGAATTTCACACCATGTTGACTTGGGTAGTGACATTTATCATCTTAATACATGTATATTCATGGGTTTTATAATTATCCATAAATTAAATATGATTGATAAGTGTAATGGTATTATTTATATTATATTCCAGAGAAATGTATGTTCATTTTTTTCAAAAATAGACACTATTCATAGATCGTCTCCCAAAAATCATTATGAATGGTTTTAAATAACAATGATTGTTTTAAATTAATTTAATTATTAAAATTGATACCATAGAATTTAAATATAACAATAATTAAATATGATAAATATTAATGTTATATTAAAGCATAAAAATAAAATTTTAATAAAATCGTGTGATTGTTTTAAAACAACATCATTCACTTAGGAAGTGTTACACCATGATGGTTAGAGATGTTTTCCAAATGTATAAAAAATGAAAACCTAATAAATATCTATGTTTTATAAAAATATTATCAAATCACCAAGAATAAATTTTAGTATTACATTTAATGAATTCAAATTTTATTAGAAATATTATAGGAAAAACTGAAATAATAATATTTAATTTCATAAAAAAAATATGTACTTTGACTTGATAATAGCTTATGAAAAAGTGTTTGGTGAGAGGTAATGAATGATCTATCCTTTTTATGCCTAAAAAATATAATAATTATATGATAATTAAATCATATAAACAATATTAAATATTTTAAAAATGATATTGAAGAAAAATATTAACAAATAAGAAATAATGAGGGTGATAAAATCTTACCTTTCTCCTCAAAAAACCACCTTTATAGAGATTCAATTGAGTTTATAGAATGTTAATTTGTAAAGGATATAGTCTAATGGAAATGGAATGATTTCTTAGTGATTGATTTGGAATGAATATAGAGAGATAATTTAAGCATGTATTCATTTTGGAATTGAATTAATGAGTCCCCTCTTATAGTAAATATTAGATGTCATTTTCATTAATATTCAACATTTAGGATTAAAGAATATATATTTAAATTTTTAATTAGTTAAAAACTAGAATATATATGATATTATTGAGAACTAACCCTACCAACTGTTGCATAATTTGATTTAAATATTTTTAATCAATTTATATATATTTTTTATCATTATATACTATTTAATGTCCTTTTCATAGCTGTTCTCATAATTTGACATTCAAAATATAAAAATAACAATATAATTTAGATTTAAAATATGAATTTACTTATTAACATTCATATTTACCTAGAGAAATAATGAATAAAAATAATTCGCCCCAAAAAATATCATTTTAAATCTTTTTAAGACCAGTTATTTTACCTTTATCGGCTTTTAAAAGCCTTGTATCAATGCAGAATATTCATTTTGGATAATTATCCTATTAAAAAATACAAAAAAATTAACTAGTATAAATTGTAATTAATATTCTTAAATATAAACATATAATTTTTTTATTACATTATTTACTGTAATTTATATCAAGCTAATTATTATAAGGAATGAATCATGAATTTTATTACTTTACACAAGTGCAGGGCATGGATTTTAATGATTACCATGTTCCGTAATATTATAATTGTTAAATATTTTTATAAAATATTTAATATTCATTATTTTAATCTATTATTGTTTAAAAAATATATATCACAACCTATACACTATCTAAAAGATATTGATTTATTTTTTCCATTGCTAGAAGAAACTGTACTTTCACTACTAAATGTTTTCGTATTTTTGATGACATAAGAATTAAATTATAAAAATTTAATGAAATTTTGATGAAATTATTACTATATTATTTGGTAACATATTATCAATAAAATTTATAAATTTTTTATATTATATTTATGTCATTCTTATGTCACAAAATATATGATTTTCACAAAAACAATATTTCTTAACTCTTCAACAACTAATTTACTTGGGAGGAAACATCGCAAAAATTTACCCTGCTGTATCTTTTAAAATATGACATATAAAACCTTCCCATTTTATCAAATTTAATTTCTAAAATATATAATTTTAAAATGTTACAAAAAAAATATAGTACATGAATAAACAAGTTCATTTGAGTAAAAACTGTTTCAATCCCAAATGAAAAATCATGTTCTTGTTCCATAACATAAAGAATTATTTATAATGTTATGATAATAATAATAATCAAAATCAATCCATTTAATTAATAATATTATTAACAAAAAAATAACTTATTAGTAAAAATACCTTAGATGATATAAATGGACTTCAATTCAATATAATTATATATGGGGATACCTATATTCTAAAGAAATAACTCCTTCATAAATCTAAAAATATAATTGACATGACTTTTATAAATTACAAATATAATTTTCCATTGGTATAATATCATTAAAATTTACTTTAATTACATTTTTACACTTCTCTAATATAAATGAGTTATTTTATAGTATATAATTCTTTTTTAATTTCTAAACAACATATTTTTCATTAACTGAACCACATGTACTAATACTGATGTATTATAACACTGGAATATATTGATTTTCATGATGATGAGTTAATGGAATCCAACAAAATATAACATTCTTTATTACACTCATTTCATTCTGATCACAAATAGTATCAGATTCATTTATTTATCTATAATAATACCAAACATAACGGGTTGCTTAAAAACATACTTTTTTTATATGGTATATAATATCTTCTAAACTTAACAATGACCTTATAGTTAAATCATAATAAATGATGCATATAATTCACCAATTTTAATAATTTTATAAATAGAAAATCAAAATAATATTTCTTATTTTGAACCATGGTTGACATTCCATTAATATCATATGTCCATCCATTATCAATTATATTAATAAAATATTAGTTTTTATTGAAAACAATTAGTTTTTTATAATGATAATATTATTATCCACCATGTATCATTGGAATATAAATTATGAAAATAATATAATTCAATATTTATATAAATATAAATACTATTATCCTCATAGAAATACAGTATATTCAATTTATAAAACATATTTCAATGACTTTTTTTAAATACATACATCTCATCATCCTAGATGGTATTATTAGTAAAAAAATATCCATGTGTCATAACATCATGCATAATGATTAAAAATTTAATCAGTTATATTTCATAAATTTTATACATTCACAATTAAAATAAATCCGTTCATAACATTCCATATAAATATTTTAGATTAAAATGAAATTAAATGAAATCAACATTCTAGAAAATAAAAAACAAACACCATTTATGAATTTTTAAAACTTTATTTCATAAATTCAACAATATAACCACCATAAAATGATATATTTTTTAAAATTGTATAAATTATTTTAATATTTTCTAGAACACTAATATTAAATAATAATTAATAATTAATAATAGAATAAACATGTGAAATCATTTTGATATCACTCACAATTTTCATTGTGTGATATCAAATATTTCCTGATTCCAATCTCAAACAATAATTATAATCACATTTTAATCTCCAAAAAAATTATTAAATTAATTCAATATGACATGGTTATTCAAAATAAGGTGCAAAAAATCACACCAATTTTAATTCCACAAATATAAATAATTAGAGGTCCTTAACTGATGGTCAATGAAATTAAAAATAACAAAACCCTCTTGAAATTCGTGAAATATGTCACCATTGGAAAATGATTCAACATATGACATGCAAACAAATAATGAAGGGAATAATTGATAGGGAGGGTGATGGGAGATAACATACCTTGACTATTACCCCAGAAAATAAATTTTAAAATATTGAGGAATAGATAAATATTAAGGGAAACCAAATGGGAGGGACAAAAATGTTGTAAGGAAGCCAAAATCTTCAATGAAATAGAGGTTGTGTAGCTTGTAATGGGATAAAACATATATATACTATTTTAAAATTAAATTGATATAGAATAGACCAATGTAAATGGTTTATTAAAACAATTGATATCTCAGACCAACACCAATGGTTTGAAAGAAACATTGGTATAGGCCAGATATATAACAATGTTATACAAATTACTCTTTAAAACTACTAGCATAGTTTTTTTATAAAAATGATTTCCTATAGTATTGTTATTCGTTAATTAGAATAGAATATATTTTTATTAGTGACTAAATATACAATTATCCCTAGATAGGATATAGTGATATGAAGAGTGTGAAAGGTAAATCAGAAGAAAATCACGGTGATTTTATTTACACAGATGATCTATTCCATGGAAAATCCTAGAATTGGTCATGATGTAACCCATATTAATTTCAAAATTAAGAAACCTATGGGAAGACATAATTATGTTGGTAAAGGATATACATGTGATGGTCTGTTCAAATTCTATTTCTTTTTTATTATGTAGATGGATTTTGACAAGAATGATTTTCATTTTTCAATTAGTCTAATTGGATGAATCTAAAGATTATTGGCATGAAATATTGTACCACGCTAATTATAGTCATTAAATATATCAATTAGAAAATATTTCTTATGAAAATTTAACTTCTACGAAATAAATGTCAAGTGTGTATTGAATCAAAATTTTGTAAATTACCTGGTCATAACACCAAACACATTTTTATTCCATTGAATTTAATACACACATAAATATGTGATATGAAATTAGTACCTTCATGAGGTTGTAAAAGTCTAATATAATTATTCACACCATTTTAAGGGTATCTCTCACCAAAGACTATTATGGGATTAATATCTTCATATTTCACAAACTCTAATTAAAATAATTACAATTGTCTCAATAAGTTTAATATTTTATATCAATTCAAATACCACATCCACACATATCCCACCATCTATGTTAATATATAATTAATTATCTGGAGAATCAGGATAATTATTGAACACAAAATCATCAAAATAATATAAATTTATTAAATATCTTTAAAATAAGGGATCAAATAATCTAATTAATCTATAAAGGCTAGACCATAAAAATTTCATTATAATGATATTTATTCATGAATTTAAATTATTTCAGTTGGAGGATCGTTTTAACATTAGGGTTTTATAAAATTAGTCCACAAATCATAAATAAAAAAACAATATAATGAAAATAAAAAACATTTGATTATAATAACCTTTTCTCATAATATAAAATATTTAAAACAAATCATGATTTATTTCCATTTAAAATCTCTGTGATTTTAAACATAAATTGTTATATTCCCTTAAACATCCTTAAACCCATTGAAATCCTTTTAGAAAAACATTGGATAAGAATAAAAACTATGTATGAGGTATAAATAGAACTGAATCATTTTGTTTGGTAATATAATAAAAACCTATGAAATATTAGTCTTTATAAAAAAAATTATTGAGAGAAATAAATAAAAATAATTCCCATGAAAACACAGACACATTTTTCACAAATAAATACTTTAAACCCATCGTAAGAAAGAAAAAAATCCTTTTAGGTGGCTTAGATCATCATATCTATAAAACCCTTTAATCAAGAATTACCATATGGTTGAATTCCAATATATTCATTTCACAATTAATTAGAGAGATATAATGGGGATCAAAATTTCTATAATATATATCTTTCTCACCCATTATTCATGGGATATAATGTTGATCAAACCTTCATATAAGCTATATTGTGCTCACCCATGAGATATAATGGTACACAGCAATTAATATAATCTGTATTGGGCTCACCCACTTCATATAATTTTCATGAAACATATCATGAATAAAAAATGATCAGCAAAAAACCCTTTAAAACACTTTTAAATTGATACAAAGACAATTAGTAGATGATAATACCATTTTAATTTAAAACCCCATTTTCAAAACTAGGATACATAATAATAAATAAATATGTCTTTTGATTATAGAAAAAAAGAAATATTGAAAGTGACTATAGTTATGAAATAATGTCCATGGTAGTGGGAAAGTAATTTACATAGTGTATGTTAATAATAGAATATTACTTTTGATATTTTTCAAACCATTTTTTATAAATAAAAAAAATTCCTTTTGAAATCCATCGAAAATAATTTAAAAAGAAGTCTAAAATTTCATGTATAATGCTTTTATCTCCATATAAAATATTTAAAAAATAAATTGTAAAACATGGATGTGGAAGATAAATAGATGGAAGGAAAATATTAAAAGATGATTCAAATTAAAATAAAAGTCCATCATCCCTGTAGAAACACTTGAATCTTATAACCAATTAAATAATGAAAATAAAAACATTAAATATCTTATTAATAGAAAAATTCATGATATAAAATGTTAAAAGGGATGTATATAAACCACATAAAATATTATAGGTGTTTGTCATAAAATTATGTCATGGGGGAAGTAAATTGAGATAAAATCCCATACCTTGAGTTTGATTCAGCATGTGTTTTTTTGTCTTCCTGAATCAAAAACATATGTTAATTATATAATTTATTTAGAAAATTTATCTTATTTATGATAAATTTTATTTAACTTATTAAGATGTTATATACAATTACTTAATCAATAATGTTTATATCAAATTTTTTGACCATATTCGACATATCGTTAAAAATGGGTTTGTGTCACGACCCATCCTTGGGGCCCGTGCTGTGACTACCCCAAGTGTTCCTTCCATAGGCCAGGGGCTGGCGACTAGAACCAAAGGCATAAATCTATATAATGGGAAGTAATTGCCTTTATAAAAGTAAACAAACACAACATAGTACACAAATGAATTAAGCACTATGTAAAACTGAATACAAAAGTAATTGTTGAAAGGAAAGGGGCCGGAAACACAAGCCCGATAGTAAGTACAATACAACTGAAAAGATAGAACAATTTTAGTAAAGTAAACATCAACTAATTTGTCGTCCTCTGAGAATCCCACCTGAAGGGTGGGTACATATGGTCTCCTCAGCACCTCGGGTCTGTCTGTCTGCTCCGTGTATGTCTCCCCATGTGGTACACCTCCGGGCACCATCCAGCTCCACAAGTCTCTACCTCGATCAGTGTTGTCTGTCATCTACATCCCACACAACGTAGTGCAGGCATAGACCATGCAGGGGTGAGTATACGATACTCAGTAGGGACCCCGAGACCTCGAAGGCCTCCCAAAATCCAAGAAGGATAAACCAAAGAAGAAAGACATGATCACGAAGTATCAACTAACTCTAATTAGGTATATGCCCATACATATACCAAAGTTATTAATCTCAGTTCTGCTCCAACTCTCAAGCCCAAGAACAACCTTGTCCACACAGGAAAGTAATTAAATCAGATCAATGATAATGAGTAATGTCAAGACTCAGCTCACACATGTATTCATAATTCATATAGTGATAGAGATGATTAGATATAGCCACTGATTCATCTAAACTATCAGACCCGCACAGGATACCAGACCAGCTAAGTTGTCGGACCCAAACAGGATACAAGACCTGTTACTCTGTCAGACCCACATAGGATACAAGTATAGAGGTCGAACTAATGAACCCACACAAGATATAAGAACAATAGTCAACGACATCGAACCCACATATGATTGTAGTATAGTAGTCATCGCTGCCAGACCCATGGAGGATTCCAGTACATTATTCGTCGCTGTCGAACCCACGAAGGATTCCAGTACAGTAGTTGACGTAGTCGAAGCCTACTCTAGTGTTCCCGCACAAAGCATACTCGATTACAGGAGGGTCCGCTCCTCGAGCAAAGGGGTCAATACATAAACTATCATGTAGTACAGATTTTATGTATCTCTATGTTCTGTCTCATCAATAGGAACCCAACGCAATAGACGGCGTGTCAATCAGTTGCCCGGTCTGAGAGTTATTGACTTTTCTGTTCCAGGGGCCCAGTTGTAATTATGCTCATTCCAAACCCAGACATTTTCCAATGTTGTCCAAAACTCACTTAGAGTGTTGAAAAAGGACCAAATCGTCGTAAGGGTCCCTATTCCGCAGATGGCACGTCAATTAGATGCACGGTCAGGAAGTTATTCACACATAAGCGAAACGGGCTCAACCCATCACACCCGGTGGGCTGGTTGGCAGCCCGTCCTGGCTCGGCGGGTCTGACCAGGCTGGGGGGTCGGCCAGGCCCAGGGGGGCGCGGCCCCCAATTTTCTGAAATGGCGCTGCCCCTCCTATCTGTACAGCCGAAGATGGCCGGTATTCTTCGGCATGAGCAGCTTGCATAGGGGGTCCGCTGTTCTTCCATGTGGAACCTTTTGGTTCCATGGTCTTCTTCCACTCAATCAGCCGTATGCCGGCCGGTTCACCCACCGAAGCGGCCCGTGGAAGCGTGGGTTGCAGTTCTCAACAGCGCGGCGCCGTGTGGCGCCGCAGTTCTCTAGAAAGCCGGTTGAGGGACTGGACGGTTCTTCCATGGATGAGCAGCCTGCGGATGCGGTCCATGGTCTCCTCCGCCCACAAGGCACCCAGTGCAGCGTTCCTCTAACGGGCAGGCGCGCGACCGCCGTTGCTGCCGCCGCCCTCATTCGTCTCCACCTTATCCTTCACGACCTCCATCGTGAATAAAAACAAGTATCAACACCCGCCTTGTTAAGATATAGAAGATGGCCAAAGATAATCCAAAAAATTAAATGAATAACGAGCTAAAAATTATTCACTTAAAATTATAAAAAACCCTACCTCGATTTCAAGAACGGTTCACGTCAATGAGCAGTGGAAGACGAGCATTACGGAGGTCGGGTGTCGCGGAATATGGGCGTCGATTCTGTTGACATCGGGGTGCATCTGAAGAGGGTGTGTCGTTGGATAAGTTCTTCGTGTTATTCATCAAAGATGTTCTTCATGGAAGAAAGGTGTTCTTCGTCGAGAGAATAACTCTATTCTTCTAATTCTCCAGAGCCTCCCCAACACTACAAGTGCCCAAAAAAATAATAGATTAGGCTATTATTTTATTCCCACATGTTTTTTTTTCAAAATTAAAACCCTTCAATTAAATAATTAATTTGTGGATTTCAAATAATTAATTCCAGGTGTTGTCATATTAATGAAAACATGTTGGAGGTGGATAGGATCCAATATAATTAAAGGAAAATGTGGAAAATTAATTAAGTGGAGATAAAGGGGAGTTAATGGGGAGTTCCGTGGTTAGGGCTCATGTGGGTCCCACCACTCTTATCCTACCATGGGAGGTTATGTGGGATGTTAGCCCCACCTTCAACTCCTCATTGGAGGAAAATTACCACCACTAAAAATAAAATTGTGCAAAACAACTATTTTATTTAATTTGCTACGAATCCCCAAAATTAACATTAAAACTATACAAAACGCAACTGCGGTAAAAGTACACTTAAGGAAATACCGGCACTGCAAGTTGATCGGTGTCCTTAGATTTAAATACCGATCACCGGTTGAAAAGATAGTAAAAAACTGGATGTACGTTTACTGAACACACCCGAACAATACCTCAGAATTTGAATCCGGGAACATCGGGTCTCGGAATCAGGTGCTGCCTAAAACTGCGGACTCGAAAAATTCAAAAGAATTTAAGAAAAAATATTCCTTGAGAATTATGTGTCTTTAAATTACACACATCTCAGGTCTTTACGTCCCTGTAAAGCTACAATATACACTAGTAAAACAAATGGGGATACTGAGCATGTATCTGAGCCTCCTGCTCCAATGTTCTCCCCTAGTGGTTCCAATGCAGCCAGCGAACACGCACCAGATGAATCGAACATCCACGCAGGACCTGCTCCTATCGATACTCGATCTCTACTGAAACCTCCATGAATGTCACCCAGTTATCTATGTCCAGCTCCTCGTGGTCGATGATTTGGGGCGATTCGTGCATGTATCTCCTCAGCTGAGACACGTGGAAGACGTCATGCACCTAGTGCAACTGAGGTGGAGGGGCCAGGTCGTAAGCCATATCACCAAAACTTATGAGGACCTGAAATAGTCCAATGAAACGTGGAGATAACTTTCCGCCCTGGCCAAATATCCGTAGAACTCGTCGAGGTGAGACTCGTAGGAAGACACGGTCGCCATCCTCGAACTCTAGTGGTCTTTGTATCCTATCAGCATAGGAATTATGCCTACTCTATGCAGTCTTCATCCACTCCCGGATGATCTGCACATTCTCTGTCATATCCTGAACCATCTCCAGTCCGACATGTGTTGACTCTCCTACGTCAGTCCAACACAGAGGTGATCTATAGGGTCAGCCGTATAGTGCCTCATATTGTGCTATCCTGATGGTGGAGTTGTATTTGTTGTTGTACAAAAACTACACCAAGGTTAAGTGATCCTCCCAGCTGTGACCAAAGTCGAGGACACAAGCATGGAGCATGTCCTCGAGAGTCTGAATAGTCCTCTCAGTCTGACCATCCTTCTGAGGATGGAAGGCGGTGGTCAAATGAAGATGCGTCCCAAAAGCATCCTGTAACCCCTTCCATAGCTGGGAAGTGAAATGATCATCTCTATTGGAGATGATGGTTGATGGAATACCATGAAGTCATATGATCTCCTGAATGTAGAGGCATCCCAAGATCTCTACTGAGCCCTGCCCTCTGATCGGTAGGAAGTGGGCCGACATGGTGAGTAGGTATACGATCACCCAGATAGAGTCATGTCCTCTACATGTACGTGGAAGCCCCTTCATGAAATCCCTGGATATCCTGTCCCACTTCCACACTGGGACCTCTAAGGGTTGTACCAAGCCTTCTGGTACCTGGTGATCCGCCTTCACTTGCTGACAAGTGAGGCATCGTGAAACAAAATCTGCAACAACCTTCTTCATGCCCGGCCACAAGTGTTGTCGTCTATCATCCCGATACATATTCGCCACACCTGGATGTACCTCTATAGGGGAAGTGTGAAACTCCCCCAACACCTCCTTCTATAGTGCAACTGGTAAAATGGTATGTCCCCTGAAGAGGATGTTGTGCTTCCCTCCATCAAAAAATCCATCAGGCGCCTGTCCTGTGGATATCTGAGCACGTCGCATCTCACAATTAACGTCCCACGTTTTGCCTCTCTAACTCACTGAAGAAGTGGAGGAGTGACTGTGAGAGACTGAAGAAAGGATGCTCCATCTCAATCCACAAAGGATCTCTGTAATGTGGCTAACTGCTCAGTCACCTCTCCTTGCAGCTGAATGCCTGATCTCTTACTGAGAGCATTTGCTACAATGTTCCCCTTCCTAGGAGTACAGACTATCTCTAAGTCGTAGTCCTGGAGGAACTCAATCGTACATCGCTGTCTCAGGTTCAGGTCCTTCTGCAAGAAGATTCACCGGAGACTCTGGTGGTCAGAGTAGATTGTAAAGTGCTTTCCCATCAGATAGTGTCTCCACATATTCAATGTGAAGACCACTACTTCTAACTCCAGGTCATGGGTAGTGTAGTTCTTCTCGTGATGCCTCAACTGTTGTGAACCGTACGTGATCAATGCTCACTCCTACATCAGAACACACCCAAGTCTATTCCCTGACATGTCACAGTAAACCACGTACCCTACGCCCATCTCTAGTATCCTACAGATGGGCGCACTTGTCAACATCTACCTCAGCTCCTGAACGCTTTGCTGGCATCTATCTGACAACATGAAGGGTTTCCCCTTCTTCATCAATGCTAAAAGCAGTGCTGTAACTCTGGAGAATTCTGGCACAAATCTCCGATACTACCCAACCAGACCCAGGAAACTCCGCACCTCTGTCACACTCCCGGGTGGCTCCAAATCAAGCCCTGCCTCGATCTTCACTGGATCCACTGATACCCCAGCCTCTGAGATGACGTGTCCCAAGAAGTGAACCTCTCGAATCCAGAACTGGCACTTCAAGAGCATATCATAAAGCTGGTCCTCTAGTAGTGTGTTTAGTACTTTCCGCAAATGGTAGGCCTGCTCCTACTCAATAGTCATGTAATTAAGTATGTCGTCAATGAAGACTACGACAAATCGATCGAGGTATGGCTGGAAGTTCCTATTTATGAGACTCATAAACACTGTTGGAGCGTTCAATATTTCGAAGGGAATTAACAAGAACTCGTAGTGGCCATACTGACACCAAAAGGACATCTTCTACATATCCTCGTCACGAACTCTGAGCTTGTGATAGCCTGACCTATGGTCTATCTTTGAGAACTATCGTGCTCCCTTGAGCTGATCAAAGTGGTCGTCAATCCTCGGAAGTGGCTACGTTTTCTTCATAGTCACCTGATTTAGATGACGGTAGTCAAAACACAGTCGCAAGCTCCCATATGCCTTCTTGTCGAAGAAAATCGGAGATGCCCAAGGTGAATCACTGGGTTAGATAAATCCCTTCACTTGCAAGTCCTACAGATGTACCAGCAACTCACGAAGCTCGGCGGGGGCCATCTGATATGATGGTGTAGATATCGGTGTTGTCCCAGGGTACAGGTCTATGTAGACGTCCACCTCTCTGTGGGGAGGTAGTCCTGGAACATCCTTAGAAAAAACATCTGCATACTAATCCACCACAACAGGAAAAATCGGACTCTGCAAATCAACCACTTCGAGGATGAGACTATCCAACTGATGTGTGATCAGCTGCCCTCTCCTCTGCGTTAGTCCATCCTACACTGCAAAGGATCCCTTCTCATGGGTGAAGTTGAAATTGGTCACATCCTTGAGTACACACCGCACTTTTCACCTAATATAGTCAATCTGGGCATGAACTGTGGATAACCATTCCATACCCATGATGACGTCGTAAGGCCTCGACGCCACTACAAGAAGATCCTAGCCAAAGGTCTCGCCTCCTAGAGCTAGATCGCACTGCCGGCACCAGTGCGTAATCGTAGTGTCTGCTCCCGTAGGAGTCTCTAGCCATAAGGATCAAGCCAACGACTCCGTCAGAATCTCCAAGCTCCAAACAAGGGAAGCAACAATAAAATAATGACTCGCACTTGTGTCTATAAGTACTACAGCAAGGGTGGAGTAGACATAGATAGTACCTCGAATCATATCAGGTGAACCGTGGTCATAGGCCTCGACTTCCTGGAGCTAAGCCCGCCTCTGTCTGCTAGCTCCCTGTGGTCGGGGTGGACCTCAAGGTGGTGGTGGTGGTAGAGACTAGAAACGTCGTCCACCACCCGCTGCTCGGCCAACTCCTCTGCCTCGTCCGCCTTCTCCTGACGGACCACCATTGTCAAACCTCTACCTCTGAATAATTGGCACCTCTACTGTCTACTGCTCATCTGCATGGCAGGCGGGCAGTCACGAGCCATGTTGCCCTGCCCGCCTCATGCATAGCACCACCTGCTCCTCGTAAAGATGGATCTGTTTCGTGTGCCCCGCACAACTGAAACTGTATCCTGAGTTCGCCCACCTGATGGAATAGTCTGCTTGGAATTCTATGACAACTGACTACTGCCTGCTGTAGAAGACTTTTCTATGGGTCACCCTATGGTGGGGCTCGCTACTGGTGACTACTTAGCAAGAAAACACTCCACTAGAAGGGCTGACTCCAGCACCCCCGCCTGCGTTGGGATGTTGAGGGGAATCATTGAATCCCTGGAATCATGCTTGAGTCCCTGCTCGAAGGTCCGGGCCCTGAAAAACGGGTCTCGTACCATATTCTAGGAGAAGCGTGAGAGGTCAATAAACCTCGCTGAGTACTGAGCTACTGTCATGCTGCCCTGTCGCAGATATAGTAACTCTTGAATCCGTACCGCACGAAGGGTGGCTGGAAAAAACTCTGAGTGGAAGAGACTCTCGATGTTCGTCCTGAGTAAAGATGCCTCATCATGCACCTGCAACATTAGGTTCCACCATCTACCAGCTGCAGAGTGCAGGAGACTCACGGCAAGGATCACCATAAGGTCTGCTGGTGTCCCTAACAATCTAAAAACTCTAACGATTGCCTCCAACCAGTCCACAACATCCCGTGTGTCCGTCACTCCGTGGAACCTGAGATGCCTCTATCACTGGAACTCGTGCAACGAACTTATGCGGCATGCACTCTCTGCTGCTGGGGCTGGTGGTATTAGTGGTCCAGTGGGTAGAGGTTCTGTTGGTACCTCCGCAGTGATGGGGACCTGCATTGAGGCCTCGTCGCTCGGTGGGCTACCATCTCGTATGTATCTCGGAACCCTAGCTGGCTGCTTTCGTTGGGCCATCTTGAAAAAAATAAGTGCGCCATGGTCAAAAAAATATACCTGGTGAGCTGACTCAAAGTAATCACAATGAAATATTTTGAAACACACATGCAATCATTGTTTTCGTGCACTGAGATGAAAATCAGAGGTCAGGGTCCTAGTGTGTGGATAATTCGGCCGCTGCACCAACACTGGGCTTCCTGTACTGAAAATCACACTCAATACTCTTAACACTATTTCTTCGTAGAAAAAAATGAATAGAGTCCCCATTTCAGCAGTAGAACTGACTCCTCTGATACCAATTTTTCACAACCCGTCCTCAGGGCCCATGCTATGACTACCCCAAGCCCACCTTCCATAGGCTAGGGGATGGTGACTAGCACCAAAGGCATAAATTCCTATACTGGGATGGAATTTCCTCTACAAAAGTAAATAAACAAAACAGGGTACGCAACTAAAGTAAGCACTAAGTAAAACTGCCTACAAAAGTAAGTGCTGAAAGGAATGGGGCTAAAAATACAAGCCCAACAGTAAGTACAGTACAACTGAAAAGCTAGTAAAACTGTAGTAAAGTAAACAAAAACTACTCTGTCGTCCTTCGAGAATCCAACCTGAAGGGTGGGTACATATGGTCTCCTCAGTAACTTGGGTCCATCCGTCTACTCCGTGTACGTCTCGCAAAGTGGTCCACCTCCGGGTACCATCCAGCTCCATAAGTGTGTACCTCGATTAGTGTTGTCTCTCGTCTTCATCCAACACAACGTAGTGCAGGAATATCCCATAGAGGGGTGAGTATATGATATTCAGTAGGGACCCCGAGACCTCGAAGGCCTCCCAGAATCCACGAAGGATAAACACAGAAGAAAGACATGATCACAAATTATCTACAAACTCTTCTTAGGTATGTTACATACATATACCAAAGCTATCAATATTTGTTCGGCTCTAACTATCGAGCCCAAGAACAACTCAGTCCATACTGGAAAGTAAGTCAATCACATCGATGATAATGATTAAAGTCAAGACTTAGCTCACCTAGGTATTCATCTTTCATATAGTGATAGAGATTATCAAATATAGCCACTAATTCATCTAAGCTGTCAGACCCACATAGGATACAAGACTAGCTATGCTGTCAGACCCACATAGGATACAAGACCATCTACTTTGTCAGACCCATAGAGGACACAAGTACAGAGGTCAAACTGCCAGACCCACACATGATAAATGAACAGTAGTCATCTCCGTTGAACTCACGGAGGATTCCAGTATAATAGTCATCACTGCCGAACCCATGAAGGATTCTAGTACTATAGTTGTCACTGTCGAACCCATGGAGGATTCCAGTACAATAGTCGAAACAGTTGCAGCTAGCTCTAGGGTTCCCACACACATCACGCTCGATTCTAGGAGGGTCCGCTCCTCGAGAAAAGGGTTCAATACATCAACTATCACGAAGTCTATAGTTGATGTATCCCGAAGTTCCACCTCCTCCATAGGAAACTAATGCAATAGATGGGGCGTCAATTGGATGCCCGATCTAAGAGTTATTGACTTTTCTATTCCAGGGGCTTGGTTGGAAATTTGCTCATTCCAAACCCATGAATTTTCCAAATTTGTCCAAGACTCACTTAGAGTATAGAAAAAGGACCACCTCATCGCAAGGGTCCTAGTTCCACAAACGGCGCGTCGATCGGATGCACGGTTAGGATGTTATTCGCACTTAAGCGAAACAGGCCCTGCCCGTCGAGCCCGGTGGGCTGGCGGGTCAGCCTGTCCTGGCTAGGTGGGTCCGACCAGGCTGGGGGGTCGGCCCGGTCCGGAGGGGTGTGGCCCAACCCATTGGGGCATGGCCAGCGACTAGCCCCATCTCGGCTAGCTAGCAGAGCGGATCGGGGGCGTGGCCCCTGGTTTTCAAAAACGGCGGTGCCGAGCGGTGCCGCCCCTCCTGTCTGGCCGGCCGAAGCTGGCTGGTCTTCTTCAGCGTGAGTGGCCAGAATAGGCAGGATGTTGTTCTTCCACGCTGTACCATCGGGTTACACGGCCTTCTTCCACCCGGTCGGCCGTCTGCCGGCCGGTTCGCCTGACAAAGCGGCTTGCGGAAGCGCGGACCGCGTTTCTCCGCTGCGCGACACCATGAGGCACCGTAGTTCTCTAGCCAACTGGTTGTTCCAGCCCAGCCAATTGATGGACAGACTGGTTATTCCTTGGCCTAATGGCCCGTGGATGCGGGTCGCGGCTCCTCCGACCGCACGGAACCCGATGCCACAGTCCTCTAATGGGCTGAAATGCGGCCGTCGTTGCCGCTGTTGCCACCGCCTCCCTTGGTCGTCGCCACCTTATCCATCATCGCATCCATCGTGAATAAAAACAAGGATCAACAGAGGGTCATCAGGCCATGTTCATTCGGCCCACGCCCTCCGCGTTAAGCGTTAGCATATGACCGAAGATAAACCATGAAATTCAATGAAGAATGGGGGAAAAAGTATTCACCTAAAATTATAAAAACCCCAACCTCGATTTCAAGAACAATGCATGTCAACAAGCCGTGGAAGATGGGTGTCACGGAGGTCGGGCGTCGCGGAATACGAATGTCGATTCCATTGACGTCGGGGTGCGTCCAAAGAGGGTGCGTCATTAGAGATGTTCTTAGTGTTCTTCATCAGAGATGTTCTTCATGTAAGAACGGTGTTCTTCTTTGAGAGATGAACTCTATTCTTCTAATTCACCAGCTTCTCCCCAACAGAACATGTGCCCAACAAAATAATAGCTTAGGCTATTATTTTATTCCCACATGTTTTTTTCAAAATTCAAACACTTCTTTTAATTAATTAATTTGTGGAGTAAAAATAATTAATTCAAGGTGTTTTCATATTAATGAAAACAAGTGGGAGGTGGACAGGCTCCACCATAATTAATGTAAAAGGTGGCAAATTAATTAAGGGGAGATAAAGGGGAGATAATGGGGAATTTAAGGGTTAAGGCTCGTGTGAACCCCACTACTCTTATCCACCCATGGTAGGTTATGTGGGATGTGGGACCCACTATAAACTCATATTTGGAGGAAAATAACCACCACTAAAAATAAAATTGTGCAAAACAACAATTTTATTTAATTTCCCATGAGTCCCCAAAATTAACATTCAACCTGTACAAAATGCAACTGCGGTAAAAGTTGGAAATAACGGTGATTTTAGTTCTTCGGTGTCCTTGGATTTCAATTCCAAGCACCGGTTCAAAAATATAGAAAAACCCGCACGTATGTTTACTGAATGTACCCGAACAAAACTTCAGAAATTGATTTTAGGCACACCGGCCCTCGGAATTAGGCGCCGTAAGAATCTGCAGACTCAAAAAGTACCAAATAATTTAAGAAAAAAATTTCCTTGAGCATTCTGTGTCTTTATAGTTAGTTAATATGACTATGTAATATTCCATGATTTTAAGAAACACATTCTTTGATTGATAGTATGCATGATATGATACATGGAGTACAGATGAAAAACTAAAAATTATTATTTAAATTTTACCGATATAACCTTAATTTTATAATGGGGGGTATAAAAATGATTAAATGAATTATGGATATATTTTTTAAAAATTTATATATAATTAATATTTTGACCAATTATTTATAAATAAAAATAAAACCCTTTTAGAAACAAAAGGAAAAACATTTCTGAAAAAACTATTTAAATGTGCACATGTGTACATTAAATAAATAAATAGACAAATCAAACTTATTGGATTATGTTAAAGTCATTTATAATATATTAAATGTAAATTTTAACATTCATATTATGATTTTTCAAGAAATGATATAAGAACAAATCCAATTTTTCTCATAAAAGATGTATTTTTTTCTAAAAAGATAGTTTTTAGGCCTTTTGATGATGCACTTGTTTTAAATATAATTTTTAACACTTTTATAAATTATATTTGACAAAAAAATCGTTATTTGATATCTGAATATCATAACTTATTTTTAGTCAAATTTTTTAATTTCTCTTATACATTTCATGTTTGAAAGAATAGTAAAAATACTGGATTTTAATTCAAAAAAACATTTTAATCTAAATAATTTATAATGAAAAATTATATTTTAAAATATATATAATTTATAACTGTGTTAATATTATATCATTTAACTCAAATTTGGTCGTTAGAATCAATTTCACATTGAATTTTGATATAAAATTTTTTCAATCTTCTGGACTTTTACACTTTAATAACATATTTTCCCACTAGGCCAACGAGATTAATTTCTAAATAATTTTTGAATATTTTGTGAATTTAAATTGGAAAAATGGATTCCATATTTTCAATCAGAATGTTCACACTTATTAAATAGGCCCCTTTTATTTTTAGACACTATGAATAGAATCTTTATTATTTTTTACCCCTGTTAAGGGTAGACTAGTTAATTAAGGGTAAACATAATATTATAAATATTAAAACAATTACCCTAACACTGGTCGCAATTTTATTGGATAAGTTATTGTTTCCAAAAATCTCCCTTTAGATTATTTTAAAAACTCTTGGGTCCAATTGGATGAATTTAACACTTTTATAGAATTTTATTTTAAATAAAAGATAATTTTACCATAATTAAGTTTTAATAACTAACTAATTTTTAATATGGGGTTATTTAGAAGATATAATAAATAATAAATAGTATTTTGAAAACTATAATTTTTATATTTATTAAGGATTTTATTTAATTTTTTAGTAAACATATGATAACTCTAAAGGATTAGAAAATAAAGATGCAGTAATTATTTAATTAATAGACTTATCAAATAAATGCTAATAAAATTTCAAAATAAATATAATTTCTTATAAATAATTTCATAAATTAATTTTATTGATGAATTTTACATTTTAATTATGTTTTATAATAATTGGTTCAAATTTATCTTATTTTTATGATATTTTCAAATAGATATGTAATTAATAGTGTCTAAATTGCCGTTAATGATAATTTAAAATAAGTAATATAATATATAATGATATAAAATTTCTAAAAATAATTTTTTTTAAAAAGAATAATTTTTAAAATATTATAAAAGATACAGTTTTGGTTTTTTTGGTATTTTATAGTAATTACGTAAACCCTCAATGTGTTAATTTCATGATATCATAATAAGAGTTAATGGGGTTAAATATGGGATAAAAGAAACAAGACCAGGATTAAAAAATATCAAGACATTAATTTTTTTTATTTTTTGGAATTTATTTATACCCATATTCATCAGAGATTATAAATAAATTACTTTTTATCTATTTTTAGAATAAAATTAATTTATATTAATTTAATATTTTGATTAATTCCAATAGTGCCCCTCTCCTCTCTTATAAAAAGGCACTTCATCTTCCCCATAATTCGTACATAAAAAATTATTTGTATTATCCATGTTATTCCAAAATAAATTTTTATAATACCTCCCCAAATTCTAGAGCTCTTATTTTTTTTGCAAAACACCACCCATTGTGGTATAGAGTTTCTAAGAAAAGGAGTTCGTCTGAAGAAGAGGTAATATTTCAATAAATTATTTTTATTTTATTTCTTCTTTCACTTCATTAATATATTTATCAACTACGATGAAATAATAAATCAACAATAATAATTATAATGATATGTTATTATATTAATATCCATACAAAATCCATCTCCACATCTATTAAATGGGGAACCAATTAATTGTTCATGATTAAGATAAACTACCACCACGCGAACCGATATAATTCATTTTCCATCACCATATCTAAAGAATGGTAATAAATATATAATAAATGTATATATATTATTTTCATGAAAAATTTATCAAAATGAAATAATATTGTTTTATTTAGTTTATTACAGTTCAGTGCACATAAAATTGGAAACACTATTCATCCATATGTGTACAATCTCACCCCTAAGAAGTGATGTGATTCGTTTTTCATCACCACATCACAATGATTTTATATATAATTTTATTTCAATTATTAATGTTATATTTATGATATTATGATAATTTAGGAACCATATAATAATAATTTCCTTTATTACATAATGATCATTGAAAAATGGAAACGTTACTCATGCATACGTACAACCTACCGTCTCTATGATTGTGATGTAGTTCATTTTTCAAAACCATACATAATGTTTTTATTAAAAAGTATAATTGATATAATAATGTTATTATTATTTAAAGAGTACTATAATGAAGATTTTGGACTAATTTCACTTTGAATGTTGACATCATAGAAAATTTATTTTGGACTCAAGTACCAAATATCTTCAAAACATCTGACATGAAAATCAAAAATTAAGTAATTGTTATAACATGGTAATAATTGATATGAAAGGAATAATAAACCATAAACACTTTTTATATAATGTAAATAATTAGGCTAATTTTTTTATTCAAGAAAATAAATATTGTATATAATGATTCAGACTAAAGGTAAGAGACATTCATTTAAAAATACTCCTTTAATGTTACTCTTTCAACAATTTTTACAAAATAAAAAATTAATATTTTTTAATATTTTTAAAATGAATATAATTTTTCAGTTTCATGATTATTTAATGTTTTTGAATTTTCCTTCACAAATTTTCGAATTTTAGTTTCAATTTTTTTTCATTTATCAGTATGTGGATTTTTAAAAATGAAATGTTATTTCAAAAGGGAAAAGTTATTTTCCTCATGAATATTTCTTTTATTAATGATTTAGGTGTTTTTCTTATGTTATAGTTAATGGGATTTTTTTATGATTACATAATTTTCCGTGAAAAATTTAGGGGAGGACATCCAATTATATCCCTCCAATTCATTGGGTAATAAGACAAAGTTAATAGGTAGTGTTTCTACAAAGAGATAAAGGGAATATATTAAGGTGGTTATTCCAAATGTAACAATAAAGGTTACACCCCATGTAAACATGAGTGTTGTAGTAAATGTAATATTAATATTAAAATTATTCCACAATATATCTTTATTATTTATGTTTAAATTGGAGTTTTATAGAAAAATATAAATTTAATGAGGTAAGCTAAAATTATCTGTTTAATGAATGAAAAGTATAACATTGTTATAAAGTTTTCACGGGTTTGATAGTATCAAAGGACTAAAGGTTTATTTATTGATTTTATGTCCCTTGTAGATATTTTCATTCTCATCTATTATTTTGAAAAAAAATTCTTGGGTTATAAGGATGGTTAAGAGAAGGGAGGAATTCAAGTTAAAATTTATTAATATTTTTTCATGAAATATAAACCGTGATTTATTTTATAAATTTTATATTATTAATGAAATGGATATTGTTTTAGTAGTATCCAATTTTTATGAATGTAGGACAATATGTATGAATTATAAACTAATCATATAAAACTCTAAACCTGAAAATACCATCAAGGATAAATGTAGTAAATTCTTGACTAAAACTCAAGATTAGGTATTTTTTATGGCTCAATCCCTACAGTTAGTATCAAAGGATAGTTTAGATAACTTTACAGGTTAGGATGTTATTTAATAATAAGT
The DNA here is from genome assembly GCA_963277665.1 of Viscum album. Lineage (NCBI taxonomy): Eukaryota > Viridiplantae > Streptophyta > Magnoliopsida > Santalales > Viscaceae > Viscum > Viscum album. Next base: position 1,754,355,496 of record OY728120.1, on the reverse strand, counting down.
TTCAATTCATATATAACAAAAATGGTTAGAATGGTAAGGTGAGTCATATATATTTTAGATAAATTGAATGAGATTAATATTACATAAATAAGGTTATTTTAGTGTTTATCATCCTCATAAGACTGTATATTATGATTTTATTGATCATAATAACTATTTAGGTTTTAGTATATGGCTGGATCTAGTAAGAACCAAATTAACGGTGGATTTTGAGGGAAACTTTAGTGGTTCTAGGAATTAGTAATGAATTTAATTTGAAGATACAATGAGAAAACATGTGGTTATTTGAAAAAAAAACTATTAGATGTAATGATTAACCACTTTAACCTTGGTGAGTATTATATTGCATCATATATAAGAGAAATGAATCTCTATGGATGTTCAGGTAAGAATGGTCACAAAGGTAAATATATTGAATGAAATATCTATTAAGGATGTGGAAAGAAACACCTCATAAAATCACTCAAACTGATATGAATATGTTTTAAATTTGTTAAAGGAGGTCATCAAGCAATAATATTACAATGAAAAAAGGAATCATTTTGTTTATAACATAAAGTTGTAATATGTTCTTCCTGGGTTATCAATTGAATGCTTAAAATGTGGGGAGTGATGTCATTATAAAAACAATGTCTTTGAAATAAGGATCATAAATGGGATTATCATGATTATATATGTATCCTTTTAGGAATACCAAATTTCATTTCTACTGAAGATGAGGAAACATCAAATGACATATGAAAGGTATGGATTATTTCCTGTTTCATGTTTTAACATTATTAAATATTAGGATATGATTTATATTTTTGTTTCTAGGAATTATTTATTAAATAATATGGTTGAATATCGTGATTAAGGGATTATGAAGAATTTTGAATGATTATGATTCATACATACATGTATTTCAAGGGTAATGTTAGATCTAAGGATGGTGAAATCTTAAACAATATTAATAATATTTTGATTATTATATTACAATGGAGGATTTTTTTTTGTTTTTTCTATATTTAACCCTTAACATTGTTGTGTGAAAATTTTATTTTAGGAAGAATTAACTTTTTGAACATAATAATAAAGTTATAGATAACATTAGGGTTCATATTTTCTTTTATTTTTGGTTAATTTTGGGGTATTACTTTTTTGGATGAAAAATGCGAGGGTTAAGATAACCATTAATGTAAAAACATGTTATGGTTATTTTTGAGGATTTTAAAATTTTTTAGAATGTTCAAAAAAATTATATAGTTTAATAAAATAGAACAAATATTGGATGGTTTAATACCCATCGTGTCTGGAAAAGGTGTGGAAATTAAACCCACAACGGGAAGGGAAACTTGGGATCATTACCTACCACTAGAAATGTGATGTCCTGATTTGTATGAATTTTTTCAGTTAACTGATTTTAATGATGAATAATAAGTAGATTTTGTGAGAATATGTTTTATTGAATAGATAACCTTTGTATTGGAATGATTTGCTGATTAAGTGATTAATGTTGTTAGAGAATACATTTATAGTTTTAGTATCCCTTTAATGATTGATGTAAATTGAGTACTAGGAGATTTTAATTGAAATATATATCTTCAAATATATTTTTGAAGAATATATGATTTTATTTTTTATTTATGGTGATTCATATTATTTATATAAATGGATATAAAATCTTGAATTGTATCTAGAAAATTACATCTAGATTTCAGGTATTGAACATAGTTTGGATTATTTTGTGGAATTTTATGGACCATTATTTATCAAATATTTTATGTAGAACTTTGGGTATTTCCATTGAAATATGGATATTAATGAACGTTTTTATCACATGAAGGATTATTATTTTTTGAAAATTGTATATTTATCCTGAATATTTTGGATTTGGATAATGATTCAAGATAGGAAAGAAAGATAGTTAATCTTTTTCTGAGAATGTAATTCTCTAGAAGTAAATTCTAGTGCTTTAGGAATGAAAAATTTAACATGATTACTCATTATTTAGAGAAAAAGACGAGTTTAAGGTGGAAATTTATTAAAGGATGAATCTATACTTGTCATGTAATTATATTTCCTTAGGTTCTTAGTCCTAGTGGTAATTAATCAATTGTATGAATGGAATATTGAAACAATACTTCTTCCCTGTTTACATTTCATACTAAGTAATTAATGAAACATAAACCCATCACTTATTTATGGTTTTTTTATTGTTATCATTCTAATGAAAATGTTTTATTTCAGTCTCCATTAGATCTTTATAGTTAGTTTTATCTTCTATATCCATTTTTTCTTACCTGGAACCCCTGAACCATCCTTGGGACTATTTATTGATCACTTGGAGCCACTTGGATGACTTTAACCCATTTAAAGAATTTTATATTAAATAAATTTGAATGATGACCTACATAATTTTTAATAAATATAACATTTTTAATATAGGGTAATTTAGAAGATATATTTGAATGTATAAAATATTTGGAAAGAATAAATGGTTATGTTGAACATGGAAATTTATTTGAAAATATTAAGATATAACTCAGTACCTTATAGGATTACACAATGATGTTGTAATTGTCTAGTTAATTGAATTATCAAATAAATGTTATTTAAAATATTTATATAAATATAATTTGAGATAATTAATATTATCAAAACAATTTATTGATGAATTTGACATGTTAATGATTTTTTTGAATAATTATTATGAATTTCACTTGTGGTTAGGGTATTTTTAAGAGTCCAAGTATTTAGTTTTGTTAATATTGAAATTAATGACATTATAATATAAATAATATTTTTAAAATGTTATAAAATTTATAAAAATATTAATTTTGTCCAAATTATTTGGATAAGGTTTAATATTTCATCATAGATCCATTTTTTGTTTCGTTTGGAATTTTATATTATTAGACTAACCATTAATGTGTAATTTAAATGGTATCCTGGTAAGAGTTAATGGGGTTAAATAAGGGATAAAACAAAAGGATAAATATTTATAATTACTTAGAAATTTTATAATTTTAATTTTATGATTGGAATTTAACAAATCTTCATAATTTATTATAAATAAATCATTTTTGCACCATTTGGAATAGAAAAGTAAATTAAATTAATATTATATTTTGAATAATTACAAGTGTACCCATATTCTCTCTTATAAAAGGGATCACAATTTTCACTTTTATTCACAAATAAAACCTATTATTCATCCAATATTTACCTAAATAACAAACTATAATACCAACCCACATTTTGGAGGTCTTACATTAGGCATAACACCACAATTAGTGATCTTAAGGTATTTAAAAACAGAGATCATTAGAACAAGATATATTTTATTAAGGAAGTATTTCTATTTTATTTCCTTATACACATCATTAAAATCATATTAAAACACAATTAAATAATAACACCAATAAACTAAATACCCTTATATTTTATTATGTCAACATCATCACCAAGATAAATCTCCACTTCCATTAAATGCTGAACGAATTAATAGTTCAATCGTATGGTAGAATACCGCCTCACGAACTATTATAATTCATTTTCCATCACCATATGCCAATAAAATATATAAAAATTTATTTAATGAATATATATAATATTCAGAAAATATTTCTCATTATTAAATATTGTTATATAATTTAGGTTCTTACCTTTCCATGTACTTACAAATGATAACATCGTTCATGCGTATGTGTTAACTCTGACCTCCATGAAGTGAAGTGTTTCATTTTTCATCATCAAACATTGATGATATATATAAGTATATTTAATTTATTAATATTACATTGATGATATTATTATATTTATTTCATTATAAAATAATAATTACCTACTTTCCAAAATTATCGTTGAAAAATGTAAATGTTACTCATTCGTATTTTTGGCCTACCATATTCATTATTATAACAGAGTTCATTTAATCATAACCATACATAATGGTTTTAATTAAATGTATAATTTCAGTATAAAATTAATTTTTTCATTGTGAATATTATTAGTTAGATGACGATTTAATTCCACTTTGACTATTGACGTCATACGAAATTCATCTCATACTCAAGTACAGAAAACGAAAAAAAATGTTCGACCTGAAGTTAAATAATTAAGTAACTATTATAACATGGTAATAAGTTATATTAAAGTAATTATAAAAATTATTAAGCTTATAACAAAATTAAATAAGTAACATGTTTTTTTTATTTGGGATGATAAATATTTTATGTGACGATTCAGACTAAAGGTAAGAGATTTTATTTTAAAAATACTCTTTTAAAGTTACCCTTTCATCTATTTTTAAAAAATCCAAGGGGATTTTTTTTAACATATAAAAAATGAATAAATTTTTTTTTCAGATATGAAACATTACTTTTTGGATGTTTTGATTACAATTTTTTTTAAATAAAATGTTTTCATTATGGATTGTGTGACTTTATAAAAACGGAAAATGATTTCAAAATGGAAAAGTTATTTTCCTTAAGAATGATTCATTTCAGAAATAATTATGTGTTATGAATATGTTATAGTTAATGGGATTTTTTTATGAGTATTCATAGTTCTATGATAAAGCGAGTGTCCGTGAGCCAATTTTATATCACTAATTTATTGGTTAATGAGACGAATTTAATTGGTTGGATGTCTCCTAAAATTTTATGGTAATATTTTGTTCTGGCTATGACAATTATAACCATGAAGGTTAAAAAACCTATTGATGTGAGTGACATAGAAAATTTAATATTGATTCGGAAATTATGCCATATGTTACCTTTATTATTTATGTTCTCTATAAATTTCTACAAGAAACATATGATTTCATGAGGTAAGCTAAAAAACATATGATTTATTGGTTAAAAATATAACAATGTGAGAATATTTCATGGGGTCATAAGTATTCATGGAATAATATATTCTTTCATTCCTTTTATGATCTTTAATAATATTTCTTTATTTATGCCATGCTTTAAAATGTTTTTTTAAATGGCATAAGGATTGGTAAGAGAAAGGGGGGGTGCGACGTTGAATGTTATGAAGATTTTTCATGAAAAAGAAATCATGTTTTATTTAAAATGTTTTATGTTATGGGTGAAATTGATACTATTTTAGTATTATCCTCTTTTTATTAAAGTGGGATGTTTTTTATGGATTATGACATACTTATCTTAATCTCTAATCCTAGAAGGATTCTAAATGCGATTTAATGAAAACTTTTGAGTAAAACTAACTTTTATGAAATGTTAAAGGTCGAGTCCTTACAGACTATGGTGAAATAGGTCATTATTTAAAAATCATAATAAAATTTAGTAGGACATATTTATTATATTTATAGATCCATTATACAATTAAAACCAATCACGTAATATGGTTATGAAAAATGAACAAACATTATATCCTAAAAATGATAGTCCATATATACAATTAGTAATGTTTTTATTTTTATGTTATCATAAAAGAAAAAAGGGATGTAAATTTTACCATCCCATAATTATCATTATATCATAAATACTATAATAATTAATTATATATATATATATACAATTATTGTCATGTGGTGATTAAAAATAAGAATCACATTGCTTTGTGGTGGCGGTAGTCCCCACATACAAGAACGATGTAATTGCTTATTTAGTGAGTGAAAATGTATTAAAAATTATGTTATATTATAACATAATATATATATATATATATTATAATAATATTTCTCTTATTTCAAATATATTAATTATCTTTACCCTTATTTCCTTTCATGTAATGAATTTGTGAAAACAAATCATATCGCTTCGCGAGGTGGTAGTTCGTTGTACATAGAAAATATTTTATCGTATCCACTGCATATTGGAATAGGAAATTGGTATATATTATATAATTTATTCATAGGTATGTTATTGTTTTGAATATCACATATAAACTTTAAATCCATCATTATTCCATACCGTGATAGGTGGTAATGGAAAAAATGAATGACATCATTTCACAAGGCAGTAGTCCAACATTTACAAGAGTGATGATTTTGTAACACATTCGATGACAAAGATTGTGGTTGTAGGTCATATAATTAATATAACAACTTATTAGTATATTTATTATACTTATGTTATTATATACACTTGGTTTAAGAATAATTGAAAGATTTAATGGGAAGGAGATAAAATAAAGTTCCTTTACTGAATAACATTAACTCTTATTGTAGTATATTCCATTGGTTTGAACTGAAACCCTACTAAGATGGTTTTATTATAAAAATATGTTCTCTATTATGAGTTGTTATGTTAATAAGTGATTTGGGAAGATATATTATTATCCAAGTTTCTTGAGAACCGTCGATAAGTTGGGGGAGTGAGTTCCCTTCTATATTGGTGAGGGGTGGTATTCTTATAAATACTCAAATTTATTCAATGTTGGGAGATATCAAATACCTCATGTGGTTCAAAAATTGAAATATAATATATTTTAGGGAAATTTTGGCCAATAAAAACTTTACACACATAAAAATAAAATCATTTTTATCATTTTGTTTCATTTTCTTTATGTTTACTAAATTTTAACTTTTTTTTACCAGGCTATCTAATTTTTTTAAATTTGGTAATTTATCCATTAAGGATAAATTAAAGTTAGAATTATTAGAAAGTATATGAATAATAATTATAAATATTATATATAATTCCTAAAATAAAAATATGAATTTTTTATAAACTCATTTTAACAAAATATTATGTAAAGCGCAAAAACACCACTCTAACCCTAACCCTGCTATTAATGTTTTTAGTATTAAGGGTCAAAATATTCATTATAAAAGATAAATATTGTATTAACGAGTCATATTTTTTATTTATTAATATTTAAAATAAATTTGAAAATGATTTTATTTTTAGTAATTTTAAATCTTTTAATAAAATATCATTTATTATAAATTATTATTATGGTCAATTTTAATATTATTCATTTAATTTAAATTTAAGAAAATCAATAAACTGATGGAATTTGAATCTATTAATTTCAAACCAATGGAAAATGATATATTCATCTAAAAAATAATACAATACAACAATTCATTCAATTTACTTTACTTTTAGTATTTTTAGTATCATTTATTTCATTTAATAGCTAACTAAATTATTAATGCATTTAGATATCTTAAGAATAATATGTAATTTTTTCTTTTATGTAATTTAAATATAAATTATTATTATTATTATGATAAAATAACAATTATCATTCAAAATAATATATATAACTAAACTAATATGAGTTTAGTCCCTATCAAAAAGCATAATAGATATTAAAATTAAAGAAGCTTTCTCTTTTTTTATGTTTTTCTCTACATAACTTATTATATAAGTCACATTCATGTAGTAGTATTCCAATGGGTCATAAAATAGATCCTAATATGATGGATGTAAAAATATTCATATAAATTGGTCGTCATTCAAATTGGAAGGCCATTTTACACCATATATTATATGTTTAACAGTGAACTAACCTCATTTTACCTTAATTACAATAAATTATATTAACTATCATTGAAAACCATTATAATAAAAACCTAATATGACTTTAATTTATTTTATTACCCTCAGTCTCAACAAATTAACCCGTTCTTCATATTTTTTAATTATTTAAGGTATAAAGGTGTTGTTTGGGAGATTTTTGGTAACTATTGGAATGTTTTTGGGCATTTCTATAAGTTCACGGTTGGTGAACGGTTAGAGAAAACCATGGAACACCTTTATGAATCCTTTTACATTGAATCACATGCTATAGGGAACGCTCACAAGTAATGTAGGGTTTCTCCAAACCATGTGATAGCCTATGAGAAACCATGCTACTTGAGATAGTGGGTTCAAGCGTAGCTGTCACTCGGTTTGGAAATCATGTGATCCAACCACGTGATGTTCAACCCTTGAGGTAGTATCTTGCATGAAATTTAATCCTTGTTTGCGTAACCATGTGACTAACCATGCACTGTCTAATAACTAGATCCAAAAAAGTGGATATATTTAGGTTTAATGTTTTAATGCATATTTTGTTCAAAAAATTTCCCTAACAATATATTTCTCCCTCCCAAAGGTTAGAGAACATATCCCCATTAAATTGGAAGTGATCCATTGGAATTCCATAGTATGTTGATTCTTGATTCTCAAGGTAAATCATCACTCTTAGCCATTCATTATTGGGTTTTTGGGTCTTTAATTAAAACCTTTCCTGCAAACCAAATTCAAATCATCTATTACAATTAATTTCAATAAAACAGTCCATATTATTGAAAAAAAAGTTTATTAACCCATTTACCAAAATTCAATAAAATTCACAATTTTAAATCAACATTTCAAAACCAATAACCAAATAACTTTCATCAAACACACCCAATTTCATTGTTTCAACAAACCGTCACCCAAGAGGTGTTTCTAGAATCATGACAAAGAATGTTCACAATCAACTTTACAAAAAAGAGCAATTTGATATAAAAACATCATATTCTAAATTGGGGAGTCAAAATTAAATTCTCCTACCTTATGTTTTATGATGAAAATAAAGAACAACATGAAAATGAACCCAAAAACGTCGTTAAATATCCACAAAAAGTTCCTTTTAAAGAGTATATACCATTAATGATGTTCTCTTATAATAATAGTTATTAGTACTTAATAAAAACAGATCTTCTTGAATAATTTTATTGGAATCATTTTCATTATCCACTTTACTGGATGGAAACATGAGATACATCACTTGTTGTGCCATGAGTTGTCTAATAAACAATGGAGAAGATTTAGTTGACTAATAAATAGATGGAGATATCCCAAAGTTATCAAAAATGTTTTACAGATCATCCCTGACTACCATTTTCATTTGCTATGAGTGATCTTGTGTTCTGAAGGACTTATTTAAGGACTTAAAATAGAAATTTTGGGATGTATGGAAACGTATATCCTCATTACATAAGCCATTTTGAGAGACCAGAGTATGTCGGTGAGGTGGCTTATTGGTTGACATTTCCACCATTGTTTTGGGTGTTTTATAATGTGATCCATGAATATCATTTGAAAAAGTGTCAAACTAACCTTGAAAATGTGGTTCGATGGGATCATGTTCATCTGGAGTAGAATTATTTTTTTGGTACACATCCTTATGCATATTGTGGATATGTAAAATAAATTATTATCTGGGAAAAGCAATGATCAAGTGCAGGTTTTTTGGATACATGGTTAGATTTAGGATGATACGTGGGAACACGAGAAGGAAATGAAAGATAAGTGTCGACAACTATTTCATATCAAGGATGGTTTTCAACATTATCGGAATAGAATGACTAATGGTGGGGATAATTTAATTCCCTTAGTTTTAAGTAAGTAGTAAGGTATAAGGGTCAGGGCTCTCCCTCGTCAAATGTCATTTGGATCAGATAAGGGTAAGAAGTCTTCCATATCATTTGTGGGATGGATAATAGTTAGGGATATCCCCCTCTTCCAGGTTTTCATGCATGGTTGGATGTATGTATAGTTTATTTGGAATAGTTAAAACAAAATTGAATTTGTTAAATGATATTAGAACATTATTTGGTTTTTTCCATGGAACTTGATATTGTTTTGAGAAAATGTTTTCATTGGAACTTGTTTATATTTTTATATAAACTATTTTAGAAATTTTTTATATAAAATGTTTTCATATAAGTTATACTAACATGTTTTATCCATGTGGTGAGGGTAGATTAGTCATTAGGGAAAATATAATGAGTTTCATTACTCACCCCTACTTTAGAAATTTGGTACTTTTATAGATGTTGTTTATCGTGTCATGGGAAAAGGTAAAGTATAAATCATAATTTTTTTTACATTGTGATACATGGTTTTTTTGGTGGATTTTTATCATGAATCTTGATAGATAATGGGATTAATATTTTTGTTTTAGTCTTGTTTGTTTTTAGTCTTATTCTGTTAACTTTTATATTATAGTCTTCCATTATTTTACATGGTTTTAGTTTGATTTTGATAAATTAAATGTTGAGTTTTCATTAATTGTTATGATGAATAATATTTTGGTTTGTTTTCTTATGGATAATTTGGTTTTTGGTTTTATTCATAAATGGAAAATCACCCCTGAATATATTTAAACCCTTCGGCATTTGTTACTTGCCTTTGAAGTCTTGGGGAAGTCGCATAAAGAAATGTAATGTTTATCCTCCTTATAAAGAAAATTATGAGGGGAGGGATTTCATCAATATATAATATAAGTTATTATGATTCCAAAATTTTAATCCATTTTTACAAATCTAATTCTCATATGTGGCACAGTTTAATTTAATATTAACCCTGCAAAAGTGGTGATAAAGAGGGTTTTCAAAGTGACATTGTTGAATTTTCAAAATGTTTTTATAACAAAATTACATATAAAAATGATTCAAGGGTACTATATTGATTAATATAAGTATTATTGAACGAATATTACCTTCAAAACAATTAAAACTGTAATTTTTAAAAACAAATTATTTATATGAAAGGGGAGTTTTCAATTAAAATCCAATATTTTACACTACTCATAAAAAATGAAATATATCAGAGAAACACCAAATATTCACCCCATGATAGTTATTGGTACTACTATTTGAAAAATAATGTTTTTAATATAAATGTACTATGATTTGTAAATATTAATTTTTAATTATGTGCCCCAAGAATGGTTAATAACTCATTTAGAAAGAAATGTTTTTTTTAGAATACAATCCGGTTTCATTGAAATGATTCTCATTTTATTAATAAAAAATATAAAAAATATAAAAATTTGTAAACTATATATTTTCACAAGTCATTTAATCTTATTCTTACCTTCCATTCCAACAAATGGGTAACAATTATCATATTAATTAATAACATTAATAGTATATTTTCTTTTTGATATAACATGGTCTTGTGTATAATGCATGATTTCAAAGAAACTCATTTTTACCTATAACACATGATATATTTCTGTCAAGTATTGCCTATTATATTGAAAATAATATTATTCATTAAAAATATAAGGGTGTTACATACTATCCCACTTTAACTAATTGTTTCTTCACAATTTTACAACTGTCTCAATAAATAAAGGATGAAAATATTCAAAGTGAAATTAATATTTTAATAACCCTTTTACTATAATTTTAAATTGTTTTTACAAGGTATAATAATACTTTTTTGTTATTAATAAAATTTAATTAATGATAATATTTACCCCAAATTTTATCAATACCTTTAAGCTTATGTATGTAGCATGTAATGTATTTATTCCTAAAATAACTTATACACAGAAATATATACATAAGATATCTTTGAAAACTCTATAAATGTCTAAAAAGGTTCATTAAATACATTTAATATAAAAATTGAGGTGCTAAAGTAATTTATATTAAGATCAATATTAAAAAAATACAGAGCTCACTGGAGCTATAACCACTTCACAAGATGACCCAACATTCAATGTAGAACTAGAAAATTATTTTCCACCACTAATTGTTTCTGATCATGATTATTTCCACCCTGAGTAAGTACCTTAAAAAATAATTTAGTATAATTTCCAATCTCATTGTAGCTAAATAATCATACTATTGACTGTATATCTATTATCTCATTCTTGGATTGTTCATGACTCTTTTCTTTTGGGTCACATATTTTTTACTAAAATTACCAGAATGATAATGCTTTCCAGATTGTGACATACATTCCACAAAATGCATTTTACCATAGTTTGAACATGTTTCAAGATTAGTTACAGAATTTTTAGTTGGTTTTAACACTATTTCCTTCCACCTTGATCTTCTCTTACAATTTTAATATATTGGCACTATAGTTTTAAATAACTCAATCTTAACTTTATCAGCAAAATAAAACAATTTATCATAACATTTAAATTCATGGGTGAAAAAATATCTATATAATTGATGTTTCAAACCTGTGTAAAATTTATTAATTTTACCATCATTTTCTTAAATAATATTTAGAACATTAATGTAAAATCATCTAATGCTTTCTTTATTTATCAATCATAGAATCTTTATATATATCCGTCAATTCCAATAATTTTTTATCCACCCTCTTCCGAATAACCTAATAGAAATATTTTCAAGTAAAAAATTATTAAATGTGCCCCCATTATATATTATAGAGGTTATCGTTCTCTCTAACATGGATACCTTTATTATTTATTGTCTTTTTAAATTGATCCATCACAACAACAAACTATACAATTCCAATTCCTACTATATAGGGATGCTGATTTGGAAATATATTTTCCTCTATGTGCCTTACAAAAATAGCCTCCTTATTTACTCTATGGAAAACTATTCTGAGATAAATAATTATAAATGATGTAATATTGTAATCTTTACATGCTATATAAATTTAATATGAATATAAGGTATAATTATTTATGGGAAATATATTAACACTATACTAACCTCTAATGTTGTCTAAACCATCCTTTAATACCAACTATAAAGACAAGGACTTGAATAATACGAGATCAATATTTTATTCATGAATTTATTTTATTTTTGTTTGTGTATCTCATTAGATTTATAGTTATATTGAATTTTTTTATAACTCATATATACCAAAAAAATATAATAAAAATTTGACACATCTAATTAGTATCCATTTTTTACAAAATAAAAAAATTAATATAAAACATGATTTATTTTCAGGGATAATCTCCAAAAACATAAATACTAATTCTTCCTTTCCTTAAACATAATTAAAATATGTCAAAACATTTTAAAACACATAGGAAGAGAACAAAAGATAAGTAAGGTATATAAAAATTAATGTTACTGTTAGTTTAGTAAATTCCTGAAAACCTAGAAAATACTTACCATTACATCAATTTTCTTTGAGCGAAGGAAATAAAATATTGTTTAATGAAAAAATACAGGCATTTTTATCAATTTAATCCATTAAAACACATGGTTAGAAATTAAAAATCTTTTTATTAGGGTTAGAGAGTGATAGAAACAAAACATTTATAAAAAAATTTTAATTGGAATAACTATATGAAAAATATAAAATATAATAATTATCTAATGATTTGGATATCAATAATGGGGATCAACTTTTGAATAATTTATATTGGTCTGACCTGTGAGTTATAATGGGACTCAACATTTCATATAAGCTATATAGGGCCCACCTATTTTTCATGATCTATAATGGGGATCATCCCATCAAATAAGTCATATTAGACTCACCCCATGAGCTATACTGGGTATCAAATGTTCATATAAGTTGTATCTGTCTCACCTATTTCAAATAATTCTCCTGTATTATATCATGAATTATATCCCTTCCTCGTAAAACCTTTTGAAAAAAATCTTTTGAGCTCATATGAAAACCAATTTTAAATATAAACAACCTATTTATTTAAAAAAACCTTTTTCAAAACAAAAATACCCCAAAAATATAAATAGATATGTTCATTGAGGAAAACATGAAAATTTTAAAAGGAATCCAAAAATAATATAATATACAAGTTTTTGGAACAGTCAATGTCATCGTGTATGTTAATAATGTAACATTTCTTTTTTGGTTTGTCAAAATATTCTATATAAAACATGAAAAAATTATTTATCATGAAATCCTATAAAAGTAATGCAGAAATAAATATAGAATTTATTTTAAAAATCATTACATACATTAAAAAAATAAATAATCCATTTAAAAAAATGGACATAGATGAAAAAGAGTGTTATTGATAACATTTAAATATGCTTCTTTTTAAAATAAAATCCCCTTATCACTTTGAGAAACACTTGAATCATTTAACCCATTAAATAATTATATTTAAAAATGTAAAATTTCAATAGATTAGAGAATTTCCAACCATAATACCTCAAAGAGGCTTTATATACACCACATAAAAGATTATAGTTGTATAGACTAAATTATTCCATAATAAAAGGAAATTAAGATGAAGTCCCTTTCCTTGAGTCCGATTCATAATGTCTGTCTTTGTCATCATGAAAAATAAAATTATGTCAATTATTTATTTTCAATACAACCTTTTTTAAATTTTATTATAACATTAATTATCTTATTAAAAATTTATATATGATTACTTATTCAATAATGATTATATCATATTTTTTAGACTATATTACGCTTCTATGTCTAAATGAATTTGGTGGGTTGATTATGGTTAGAGGGGTCATTATTTCAAAGTGTGTAGAATAATAATCATGACATTAATATCATATTTATACATAAATTATTCTTTTAAAGGGAAAAATGGAACACAGTTTTGAAAATGTAACTAATATTACGATTATAGAGATGACAGGTCATACGTACACATGAGTAACATTTTGGTTTTCCAATGATCATTATGGAAATATGGTAAGTAAAATTTACATTTCAAGAATTTTAATTATATAATATATAAATTAGACATTATTGTATAAACATATATTTATATATATACATATATCATTTTTTGATGTGGTGATGAAAAAATAATAACTTCTCTTTGAGGAGGTGGTAGTCCAAATGTCCATGAATGATATTATATCTTTTTTAGTGTGTGAAAAGATAAGAAATAAAATTTCATAATATAAATACATAATGATAGGTATTTAAACAATATAATATGATGTATTTTATATTGTATATATTCCTTAAATTTACCCTTATTATGGTCCACATAACAGGTTAGTGAAAATGAATAACATAGCTTCACGAAGTGGTAGTCCACCGCCCACATAAAAAACCTTATCATATCCATCACAAATTATTATATAAAAAAGTTATATATATTATATAACGAATCCATATATATAATAATTTTATAAATATCATACATAAACTATATAAACCCTTGTCTTTTACACATGATATTACATGATTTTATTAAAAATTAACCATCAAATAACAAACTAATGATCGTAAATTATAGTTTCTTTGGAAGACAAGATACATTATTAAACAACATGAAATAAAAAATTATTTTATTTACTCTTAATAAAGAGATTATAACATCAATTAATACTATACATATTTATTTGATAACCTATGGAATACATGAATAAAATGGATGAGTTAAAAAGTTGAGTATGGAAATGATCATAAGAATAAATCATAGCACATAGGTTAGAAGACAAATCATGGTGAAATAATTGGAAGGGTAAATGATTAAACATAAGGAGTAATAACATGAAAATAATATGAACATATAATCCTAGAATCGTAGGAATGTGTAAGAAACATAGAACGTGATGTAAACATTGGTCAAGGGAGACTACCAAAACTATAAACCAATGTGGAGAATGTAACATAAAGGAATCAGGTTCACTACCTATCCCGATTTGACATATCAAGAGTAAAAAATTACCCAATGTATTGGGATGATATTTGGGTGCACCCATCATAACATGTACATGAATATGTGTTCCACATGAAGAATCATACATAAGGAATCAAAAATAGGGTATGGGTTAACCGTGGAAGGAAATTTTTATCATAATCATGTCCTAAGGAATTACAAATGTTCATATAATAAATGTTCACATTATAGGATGGATTTTAAAAGACTAAATGGACATTAATAAGGAAATATATGCATATATCATGATAATTTATGTCCAATTGAAGTGGAAACATGTAAATGGAGTGTTTAAGAATCTTTAGAAATGAAACATTTTTGTATTGTTTAAGGAAAACGGTAAAAGGAATTTAAAATAGAAAAAGGAATAATATTTCATATAAAAACAGAAGTGAACCAAGAAATATTTAATGATAAAAAGGGTGATTTTAGAAAAATAATTGTGTCTTAAAAATAGATTATATAATGCACTTGATAATGGGTAAGAATTCTTGAAGTTCCCTTAAATTGGGTTTTCTTATCGACAATAATTGAGTAGGAAACACGTTAAAAATATATATATCATGGAAAAAGCATGAAATGATCAGGATAATTGATTAATGAACATAAAAACATTTAGTAGGTTTACATAAAAAATGATAATTTCATTTGTGTAAAAAGGGAGAAAGAGTCACTAAAAAGAGTAATGTAGGATAAGGTATAATCCCTTAAGTTAGGTTCTAATGTATTCATCACATGATCTTAATGTCTTGCATAATAAATTTAGATTAATTAATTAATAATTAAATAAACATTTATACATTAATTTTATTTATTATAACTTTATTAAGATCATTAATAGCCTTTTTATGGGGAAAGAGATTCAATTTCACCAATTGGGAGTGTTAGTTTACTTTGTTTCCGGATCATTTTACTTGTATATAAATTTGGAAAATCATGTAGTATGAGGATAGTATTCTAGAATTTAATTTATATGTTATTAATGAAATTATATAAAATTATAATACCATTTTTTCCATAGGTTAGGATGATTCATTAGATAAATCATTAGTGATAATCATTTATATTAACTTAGCATTTTTTGATCATCGCAAACTAGTTTAATTATAATATTAAATATTTTGTATATCTAATAGTTAAATAACCTTAAATAGGTTGTAAAAAATATAATATAAAATGTTTAAAAAGTTAAATGGTTTCATGAACATCCATAATGGTGTAATTTAAAGATAAAAGAATATCGTCCACAATGGTCGTAAATCGACACCTCACGAACAATGTTTCCAATCTGAAAATAAAAGAGAGAGGAAAATAGATTGACGAATAATTATTCCATCCAAATAATAACATTAAAATACATGTCTGAGTTACCATTACAATTTCAAAAGATATTGTTATAAGATAATTAAAAAATAATGGGACTTGAAAAGAATTCAAACTAAAAGAATGAGAGTTTTACCTCTAGATTCCTTCTTCTTGAGAAGCTTCTTAGGGAAATGGTTTGGATATACTAAGGAGATAAAGGGATAATGGACATGGGATATGGGATTTGGAATATATATGAGTATAATTTGGTCAAGTCTTAAGGCCTGGGAGGTATGAGGATAATAGGTGGTGGAGTGAGGTGTTTATAGCATGTGAGGGGGTGTTTTCTCATTATTTTGTTAAATAGTTTATTATTATTTATCAGGACAAGAAATAGTGAGGACTATTGTGACTAAATATATAAAATAACACATGTGAGTTCAAATAAATGGTGCTTAAATCAGCCAAATAATATACATGAATAAATAATTCATGTATTTATCATTTATCACAAATTATCGTATTTTACTATTCACCAAAAAATAATGTATTTTAGAAAAATCCCAAATGAACACCATATATATTTTTAGATGTGTAAAATTAATAAATGAACTCAATTTGATGAAAATAATTTTCATAATATTTGTAATTCAATTTGTAATTAAATTAATCATTTACCTGGAAAATTCAGATTTGAAAGTTGTAATTGATTATATAACACTTTGAAATATTACATAAGGTATCATAAATTTTTATTGAAATAATATGAAATAAAAATATTAATTGATGAATACATTTTATGAAATGTTTCATTTAAATTATTAAATGAATCATAAAATTTGTAATTAAATATTCATGACTTACAAAAATACAGACACTTAATTAATAAATTTAAAACATTTATTTACATATAATATGATATAATTATATCATTCTACCACTTTTAAGATGGATAAATTTTATTTATTATTTCATTTTTGAGGTTACAATTCAATGTTTTGGTTTACTATTCATAAGGGCCAGGTTACTATTCCTATAGTGATGTTACTACTCCTTTGGTATATATTCCTTAACCTGTAGAGATTCCTTTTTTTCGTTAATTATTCATTTATAAAGTTTGTATTTTGTTATTAATGTGATATTATGTGACTATACTATATGGAGTAGTTATTAGAATGTAATTTCCATTGTTAAATTCAGGGTCGTTACATTCCTCTTCCTTATGAAATTTCTCCATTGAAATTTTGTTTTATACAACATGGTGAAAACAGGTGAGGTTATTTTTCCATCATCACTTTCTCAGGTTCCCAAGTTTCCTCTTCATACATATGGTTCCTCCGTAGTATTTTTAATAGATGATTAGTCTTTTTATATAGAGGATTATCACAATGATCCAATATCTTCACTGGATACTCCTCATACAAAAAATCACCCTCCGACTGTTCCACCTCTGAAGTCAGAACTTGTAAAGGTTCTAGTATTTAATTAATTAAGAGGGATTTGTGGAATATATCATGTACTTGATACTTTTTTGGTGGATGTCTGAGTCCATATTCCATAGATCCGACACGATCAAGGATCTCGAAGGGGCCAACGTACCATAGAATCAGCATTCCTTTCTTCCTAAATGTCATTATCCTCTTCTATAGAGATATGTTGAAGAATAACATGTCTCTAACTATAATCTCAAGGTATCCTCAACAATTTTATTTATCACTCTATTGTCGACATTGGGATTACTTTATGTACTACTAAATGGTTTTCAACTACTCCAACATTTCTTCAACCATTTCAGGTTCTAGTAGCTTATGCTCACCGACTTCATCTCAACATTCCAGTGTACTTCATCTCTTACCACAAAGGATTCTTATGGACCAATTTGAAGGCTGCAGTGAAAACTGTTATTCATAGAGAAATGAAAAAGAGGTAGATATTGGTCCCATATATATCTAAAGTCCACAGAACATGTTTTCAACATGTCTTACATTGTCTGAATTGATTGCTCAGATTGGATATCAGTTTGAGAATGATAGGCCGTACTAAAGTTTAGCTCAGTGCTCAGAGAATATTGGATACATTTCCAGAACATCGAGGTGAATCTAGGATCATGATCAGATAATATTGATAGTGGTCCCCCGTGAAGCCTTACTACTTCATTAATGCACATCTATGAATGTTTTTATGATGATAAGTCCCCTCTAATTGTGATGAAGTGAGTTATCAAGGTAGGATAATCCATAATAACCAATATAGCATTGATTCGTAGGGATGTCCTTAGAAGTCCAGTGGAAATGTCCATGGTAATGTTCTCATACTTCCATGGTAGTATGTTTGGTGGTTTCATCATCCCCTTAGATGGTTTCCTTTCATCCTTCACTTAATTAAATATGAGAATCTTTGATGTATATTTAATGATCTATTTTTTTTATTGACGCACCAATAGTTATATTAGAGATCTCGATACATCTTTGTGCTCCCGGAGAGAATAGAGATGGTTGGGTTATGTGAGTTATTACGAAACTCCTTCTTCATCTCTAGATTAGATGGTACAAATATTCATTACCCAAATCTCGTGACTCCTTCCTCCTTCATTTTTCACACTGAGGATTTTCTTTTTCCCATGGATTTGACATTCTGCTGAGATTTCACATTATTTCATTTAGAATGCATTATTTTCTCTACATTGGATGGTAGAGAAATAAATTGAGAAAGGATTGACGATGTTACTTCCTTAATTATTCCCATGTCCATCCTTTTCAAATCCAAGAAGATTTTATCCTTCTCAATTCTCATCATTGATAAAGATGTAGTATCCTTTCTACTTAGAGAATCCACAACATTATTATCATTATTGGGAAGGTAGTGGATTGATATGTCCAAATCTTTGATGAGATATAACCATCTCCATTGGTGAATATTTAGATCCTTATTTTGGAATATATATTTGAGACTATTGTGATCAGTATATATCTCACACTTCTCCCTATAAAGATAATATCGCAATATTTTCAATTCAATGGTCACAACTGCCAACTCTAGATCAGGCGTAGGATTGTTTTGATCATGAATTTTCAACCTCCTTGAGGTATAGGCTATAAATTTATCATTTTTCTCAAGTATATCGAATAATATTTTCTTTGAATAATTACTGTATACCACAAAGAGTTCTCAACTTTTTGGGAATGTGATTACTGGTGAACTAATAAGCCTCTTTTTTAGCTCCTTGATGATTACCTCACATTATTGAGTCTTGAAAAACTCTACTCCCATCATTTTATTCTTCGTTATTGGGTTTTTAAATCATGATAATTTCCTCATAAATCGTCATTAATACCCAACTAGGCCATGAAAACTATGGATCTCCATTACGGATGTAGGTCTACACCATTCTTTGATTGCCTTTTTTTAGATGGGTCTATAGATATCCCTTTTCTAGATAAAACATGCCAAATAATGATATATCCTCCATCCAGAACTCACATTTATTGTAATTTTCAAATATTTTCTGATTTCACAAAGTATACAACATAGTTTTCAAATGATCCTCATTTTCATCCTTACTCTTAGAGTTTATGATAATATCATCGATAAAGACTAGCACATATTTATTGAGATAATATCTATATACTATATTCATTAAGTCCATGAATATTTTAGGAGAATAAGTCAGTCCAAAGAGAATGACCATGAACTCATAGTGTCCATACCTCATTCGAAAGGTAGTTTTGTGAATATGTTACTTCCTCACATTTAATTGGTGATATCTCCACTGATGGTCCACCTTAATGAAATAACTGACCCCATGTAGCTGATAAAAAAGTCATCTATCTGAGGAATAGTATACCTGTTCTTTATCATGATTTTATTGAGATCGAGACAATTACTATAGAGGAACATTATTCCATCCTTCTTCATTACAATGTGGTATGGGTCACCCCATGGTGATGCACATGGTTGTATAAAACCCTTATATATATTCTATTGTATCTTCTTCTTCAGTTCATCCAATATAGTGATGTCCATTCTATAAGGTGTTTATGATATAGGCATAGATACATTAATAAGATCAATTCATAACTCAACCTCTCGATTCAAAGGAAGATTAGGAAACTCTTCAGGAAACAACTCAGTATAATCTCTCAAGATGGGCATGTGTTCAAGTACGATTCTCTCCTTTACCTCAATGATTTGATCTAGATATTATTACCCATAAAGAAACATTATACACAATTGAGAAGTTGATTTTGAAGTATATTCAACTTCTTCCATACACAAAGAAAATATTGGAGGATGATTCAGTATTTGGAGAGTGTTCTCAATTTCCAAATAGTTGATTTTGGACTAATATAAAGATAGTTAATTCAGGCCAAATATAGCATCAAACTAGACTTGAGCGAGTATGACAAGATTTTATGGGAGGTTTAGTCCACAAAAATTAACTGAAGAGGAGTTATGTAATTTAGATGCAATAATTTCTCCGTTTTATGTTCTCGCAAATAAGTAAACCTCCTTATTTTGAGGTGGTGTTTGAATAATTATACTAAACTTGCAAGATATGAATGAATGTGTAGAAGCAGAATCCAATAGTATGTTTTCTATTTATGAATGAAAAACTAGAGTACCTATAACCACATCATTGTTGGACTCCACATATGAAGTAGTGATAGCATATTCCCATAATTTCTTTCTTGGAGGTCCTTGTTGACTACCCCCGACAAACCTGGGATTAGAGTATTTCTTTGAAAAATTCCCATGTTTTTTTCAATTCAAACACTACACTACATTATGCTAATTGATCAAAAACTTATTTTATTCCACCACAATAGTAGGATTATTCATATTTCTTCGATATTTACTATCCATATGACCTTATCTTCCAAATTTATATCATCTCATGGTTCCCTTTAACTAGTTTCCAGGATGCTTCTTCCCACACTTTTGACACATGTGATGTTTTGGATTCATTCCATCATTGGATTTCTCACCCAAATTAACCTCTATTTTCCTATTTTTCACTAGGACCATGAGACCACTGACAGTCTCTGATCTCCATTTCAACCTTATGGTCACAACCGAAAATCTTCTCGTAGATATCAATGTTTGCAATCACCAATGATTTTTGAAGAATATTCTTTAATCCACTATTTACGTGATCCCCACTTCTTTTAGTGTTCATGCCAAATCTAGAGGTGTAACTTGGAAGCCTTGTATAGTTTTCTTCCTATGCATCAGTAGACTCATCTTCTTTCTACTTATGTCTGAGGAACTCTCTCTACATATTGAGATGGATGGTTGACGGAAAAAAATTATTGAATAACATTTTCTTAATGTATTCCCATTCCATGGATTGAGTTTCTACCTTTGAATATGTTTTATTAATCAATGTCAACAACTGATCATATTCCCTATAAAAATGATAGACCACCAACACAATTTTCACTTCTTCTGAGCACTGGATGACAGAGAATATATTCTCGATGGAGTTAATCCATTATTTTGTAAAGAGGTGAACAAAAGATCCACTAAACATGGCAGGTGTTTTCTGCATGAAGGATTCGATGACTGTTTTCTCTTTCTTAAGAGAAGGTGGGCATTCCATGTGATTTGAGTTAATATTTTTTTACTTGATGTAGTTAAGTAAGTACTATCATAATGTTGTGAGTACGCACTCCCATTATATTTGGAATATCATTATGGTAATATTCACATTCCCTGCCATATTTATTTTTGGAATCTGTTCTTCTATTTCCCACTATTAGCAATAAAAAATAATGTGAAATTAAGGGGATGGAATATTTAGCAAATAAACATAATAAGAGGAATATTTGAACATAATGGGATAAAAATGAAAAGGAAAAGTATATCTAATCATTTTATCCCATATATTACAATCTAGGTAATACAAAATCTATTTCTTAATATATATTTTAATTAGATTTCTTATTCCCTTTAATAATGGGTTATATTGATATTATGAATTTACCAAAAAATATACCTCAGGAGTTTCAAAATATGTGTGTAGTATGTCCCCTTTTCTTGTGCTCGGTTTCCCAGAGTCAGGAACATAATATTTTGTCATAGTTGTTACTCCTAGGTACATCTATACTAGAACTATGCCATTTGTAGAATCCAGACATGGATTTATTTTCGTGATAAACCACTTACTAAATACTTACAAAAATATAGGGGTTTTTCTTTGACTTAATCTTACCCAAATGGTTCGTAATAAATTTTTATATTCATAATATCCCCAAAAAAAACTATACCTTCATTTGATACCAAATATAGTGTGCAAGCCTTTTATATAAGATATTAAATGATTTTAAGAATAAATAACCATAAAATTACAATCCAAAGATCTCAAAGTCTAGTGTATTTCAAATATTAAGCACACAATTAAACATCATGAAATAAAAGTTTCATTTATTTATTTTTTATAATGAGATCCTAAAATCCATTAATCCCTCACATCATTATAGGATAATCTGGGGAATACATGAACAACCATGATGATATATAAATCCTAGTAAGGAAATGAGAATAAAAATAAAACATATCACATGTGTTAGAAGACATATTATGGTGACATAATAGGCAAGGTACTTGATTAAACATAAGGAAGAATAATATGTATATCATGGGAACATATAATCATGGAATCATATGAATGTGGTGACAATAAATAATGGAATGTAAACATGATTAAATTATATTTTCCTAGACTATAAAACATGATGGATAAAGTCCCATAAAGGGGTCAGGTTCAGTCCCTATCCCAACAAAATGTCTCATTAGAATAAAACTTACCAAATGAATTAGAGTTCTATCTAAGAAAACCCATCATAAAAAGTTCATGAATATGTATTCCACCTAAATAAACATACACAAGTAATCAAATGTGACATAAGGGTTACCCATTGAAGGAAATGAGTATCTGTTTCCCTCAGAATTCGAAGATGACCTCCTGGATGGGAGATTCAAACGTTCTGATCGGTTTCTAATGGGTTTGTTCGTAGAACTAGAAACATCCAATGATTCCACATCCATTTGGACCTACTTTCCAATGGTATGCACTCATTATCTTGTGGACTGATGAGGCTTAGGAATTTTCATTGGTCGAGAGGATGGGAGGTCGGACTCATCACACCTTTTTGAGGGGAATTATTGTCTATTCTAGGACTCTCTTTATAGATTTAAGTTATGTTCGTGAATCCTTAATACATTACCAAGTATAAAATGAGCTTTCCTTCAATTTTGACAATCAATGATTAAATATGTAAGAAATTTAGAGAATCTTTTATATGTATTTGTGGTTCTTCATCAATATAGAATCATCTATATCTATTTAGAGATTCTTGGTCAATGGTATCCTTAAAAACATTTATAAAAAGTCTCTTGGTCGTTATGATGACCAAGCTGGTTTTAAAGCCACTCAGTGGGGAACTTGAAGTTTATTGTCATTCAGAAGGACATGAATTATTTCAGAGTTGGGATCAAACCCATAGATGGGCTACCTACATATCCTTTTGTTTTGGAAAAGGAATCATAACCCACGTAGTTCGAATAAGGGAGTATAATGTTTATGATTGATGGCTCAAAGAAGGATGTCATAATTACTTTTACTCTCTAAGCTCACGTGAGTCATGCTCGGTGTGAGAAACAAGAGGTATTGGTAATAAAATAGACAATTGGGACATGAAAAATGTAATCATAAGAAATGGTTTGGGGCTTATGTATATATGACTGCCCAGATAAATGAAGGTTAGGATTTACTTTAGGGAGAAAATCCATGAACAAGGTCCATAAAGGTATATGTGCTTCATGGATATTTGAATACTCTAACATGGGACTTATTCCTGAAAAGGAGACCATAATTAGGAGAAGATTGATAACTGGGTTTTACTCTTGAGAAGGAATCCCAGATCAAACGTAAATTAGGACTGATTAAAGAGAATTTAAGGGACTTGGGGATTATTCCTGAAAAGGAAGCCCAAATTAGAGGATCTAGGGCTTACTCCTAAGAAGGATGCCCAAAAATTAAGGGACTTGGGGCTTACTCCTAAAGAGGATATCCTTTATTATGACTGGGACTTATTCCAGAAAATGAGGCCCATGTTTAAGGGATTAAGTTTTGGGGCTTACTCCTGAGGAGGATGCCCAGATTTAAGACTTATGACTGGGGGTTATTCCTGAAAAGGATACCCCGGTTAAGGATTATCTCATATTAAAGGATGAGGTTGAATGAATTAACTCTTCATATTTGGTGACATAAAGATATTTAAATTACTAGGTTTTGAGAGATATTCCACAGAATTCCTTTCAGATAAGGAAGTAAAATAAAAAAATCATGCCATAAATGGATTTGAAGAGTGTATTGAAGACTGAATATTGAAAAGGAAAGGTGTAATGGATTAAGAGGGGTGAAATGGGCAAGAAAGGCACCCAAAAAGGAAGGGGCGCGCAGGTCTTGGAAGGCGCACAGGTACTGCGGCGGCGCGTAAGTATTGGTCGGGCAGGTATACCTGCGCGACATGGTGGGTACTTGCGCGATATTCAACTAGCATTTGAAATACTTGAGCGACTCTTCATTAAAGCCTTTAGAATCCTATTGAGGTTCTTCCAAAAAAGGGACGCACAATTTCTATCGAAGGAGTAAGGCGGCGTGCAAGTGTGGTCACTTCCCTTAAGGGCTGGCCAATCAGGCGCGCAAGTGATGGTGAGTTTCAACACTTAGGCCTTACTCCCTCTCTTTAGATCTTCCGTTCTAGGTAAGAAATTACCTTAGAAGTGTTCCGGAAGCTTTGAAAAGAGACTTGGGAATCAGGAGCTTCAATCAGAGTTTCTGAAAAACAGATCCTCTCTAATGGGGGGCCCATAGGGTCTATTTATAGGCAGGAGAAGACCCCGGGCGGTTACCGGGAGGTTATCACATAGGTCACGCAAGTCACTTGCACGACCATAAGGTGTCGCGCAAGTAGAATTGCCCGACCCCTAGGTGGCTCGCAAGTGTACTTGCGCGACCATGAGGGAACTTGCGCGGCATATGGGAAATTTTCTCCTTGTTCATCCCTTTTTCGATTTTTGATGTTTCTTCAAAGGATGAATCACTTTGGACTAAGGTATTTCCCTTTTTTCAGTCGTTAGACTCTGTGACGGAAAGGAGCGTCAACAAAAGTCCCCCCTCAGAGTTGGATCCGGAGAGAAAAGAGGATTTGAATCTGAGGTAAAAAGAAGAACAAGAAATCTGGCAGTTTAAAGTCATGCATGTCGGACATACAAAGGCTAATGTTTAAGGTAGAAATAGCTTTGACCGAAATGGGTTAAAATTGATTCAATTCCATGAAAATTTATCTGAAAACATATTAGCATACTCATGTATGAGAGAAAATATGTAAACTATGGCTTAAGAATATTTGAATATGAGGAATGATATGAAAAAGAGCTAAAAGGCATCAGAAGAAGAAGTAGCTTCCAAGAATGAAGTTACCATTATTTATCAAAACCTGTTAGGGGGTTGAATTATGCAGGGACACCTAAGGGCATTGGCTGCATAGTTAAATAAAATAGTATCTTTTGGCTAACAAGTCTGCTATGTAGACTGTTTATGCAAGGCCACCTATGGGCACGTGCTGCATAGTCAGACAAAAAGAACTCTCAGAAATTTACTTTCCTAGTGCTAAAAGCCAGTGAAAGTTCATGGAGATTCAAATTTTCTAAAGTATAGAGTTTTCTGTATGGAAAGTGGTACTTGAATATGGAGAAGATATTTCCAGACAAGATTATCGAAGAACTGGATGAATATCACTCCTACTAAGGTCTGACCCAAACGTAGGGAAGAAGAATAAACCATAGACTTGAATAGTTTCAGATCATGAAAAAGGATATGGGAAAAATATATTAAGGATGGCTATTTTTTTCGGATCCCTACATATTTTCGTTTAAGACAAATAAGGACAAAAAAAGCATTCTTCCCAAGAATGAAGTTACCATCATTTAACAAACCCGTTAGGGGGTTGAATTATGCAGGGCCTCCTAAGGGCATTGGATGCATTGTCAAATAAATAGTATCCTTCGACAGACAAGTCTATTATGTGGACTGTTTATGCAAGGCCACCTATGGGCACGTACTTCATAGTCAGGCAAAAGAATTCTCAGAAGTTTTGACATTTTTGTGACTAAAAGTCATGAAAAGGGTTATGAAGATCTGAAAATATTTAAGGTTGAGATTATAACACATAAATATGGGTATTGTCCAATGTATATAGAGATACATAGGTCAATAATAACTATAATCATGTTGTGGCTGGGTCTTGAATTGAAATTTTGGACTTCACTATGTATCTCATAAGAATGAGAATCAATCCATATGTAGGTATTGAAATGCAGTTTAACGTCGTACATGATGAAAGTATGAGAGATCTTAGTTTAGGATCATAGATTTCGTACCATAATAATGAATACACAGTGTGTGTTTTCATGAGGAATTTTCAGCCAAGGGACTGAAAGTGAAATTTGGGGTTAGGCCCAAAAGACTTGGGGTTGGATTTGAGGGATACTCGAAAGTTCCTACGTATCCCATAAGGATGGGAATCAAGCCCACATAGTTCTAGAACTACCCTTTGTACAAATTTGGTTCGTACATGTGAAGGGTGAAAGGGGACATTAGTTCAATGATGGTTGAACCTAAGATAAAAAGTTTAGGAATTACCATGTATGCATGTAGTCTTCTGAAATGAAACATGATTGAAAAATCAATGTCAATTTTAGTTCTCTCTCAAATGAGGAAATCAAAGAGTATTGTAGTTTATTGTCGTACCGGAAAATAGTGTTGCATAGTTTAACGTCATATAATAAGGACGAAAGTGAATCAATGTAAAGATATTGATTCTAGGGGCAGTTTCATGAATCAACATCATATGAGATGGTGGTGAACCGATGTGAAGAGATTGTTTTTGGGCATGAACCTTGGGAGGTTACCTATGTACCCATCCTGGAAGGCAAGGATCAATGTCCTTGTAGTTCAATTAAAGAATGAATTAATGATCAAGTTGTTCTTGGGGAAAACGATCTAATAATAAAAAAAATGTTGTTGGGACTTATACATGGATAGTGGCCCAAAGAGAGTGTTATGGTTGAGGTTTTCTCTAAGCTCACGTGAGTTATACTCGGTGTGAGAAACAAGAGGTAACAACAACCTTAACGATGCATAGTTTAATGTCATGTAGGACATATAAAGAGACTATGCAGTTTAAAGTCTTGTAGTTAGGACTATTGGTGCTGCGCAGTTTAGTGTCATGTAGCAGGGACAAAATACAGTTTAATGTCTTGTAGGACGTATTATTAACTTTCTGTACAGTTTAGCGTCATGTAGTTAGGACGATGGGAACAACACAGTTTAACGTCTTACTAGACGTAAGGGACTTTTATACAGTTTAGCGTCATGTAGTTAGGACGTCACAGTTTAACGTCTTGCTGGACGTAAGGGACTTGCAAATAGTTTAGGGTCATATGCATGGACTGTTGATGATGCAGTTTAAGGTCATACTAGACCATTTAGGGAAATGTTTCACAGTTTAACGTTGTGTGGGATGAAGTTTCAGTTTAAGGTCATACTGGACCATTGCTATATAGTTTAACGTCATATAGCAAGGACGAAAGTGGTGCTGCACAGTTTAGTGTCATGTTGCGGGGACATAATACGAATACTTTGTAGTTTATACAAAATATTTCTTCAAAAATCTGGCATTAGTTGGAGTAGTAATGAGTTCTCCATCCATCGAGATTAATGAATAAGCTCCATTGGAGTAGACCCTATGAATTGAATAAGGTCCTTCCCTTTTTGGCTCAAGCTAGGGAGGTTTCTTTCCTGGTACCATTGGAGTTATGAGAACTAATACCAATTCTCCCTGAATAAATGAACGAAGATGAACTTTTTTGTTAAAAGCTCGTGCTATTCGATTCTGATAGATTTCCAAGTGGTGAAAAGTGCACAATCTTTTCTCATCTAACCGTTCCAATTCATTCAATCGCTTTTGGGATTGTTCATCTGTAGATAACTGATCACAAATGGCTACTCTGAGTGAGGGCAATTGAACTTCAATTGGCAATACTGCTTCTGTTCCATATACCAACAAATATGGAGTTGACCGCGTTGCATTGCGGGTGGTAGTCCGATAAGCCCATAAAGCATGAAAGAGTTTATCAGGCCATGACCTCTTATCTTTATCCACCATCATTTGCAGTATATTTGAAAGAGTCTTGTTAAAGGCTTCTATTTGGCCATTGGCTGCCGCATGATACCGAGATGAATGTTTGGATTTAATGTTGTATTCTTGATACAATTTCTTCACCTCAGAAGAACAGAAGTTGGTGCCATTGTCCGTCAATATGGTGTGAGGGACACCAAATCTAGTAATGATGTTAGACTTGATGAAGCTAACAATGCATTTAGAACTGACTTCTTTGAGAGGTACTACCTCTGCCCATTTGGAAAAGAAATCAGTAGCAGTAAGAGTGTACTTAAACAGCTTGGCCGTAGCTGAAGGGTAAGGTCCCACCACATCCATTCCCCATGTGGCAAATGGCCATGAGTATTTAGCTGTATGATGAAACTCTGGAGGTTGATGAATGAAGTTGGCATGTACTTGACATGAATGACACTTCTTTATGAAATCAACACAATCTTGTATCATTGAAGGCCAAAAGTATCCAAGCCTTCGAATTTGATCAGACAATCTATGTCCAGACTTGTGGGCACCACAGACTTCTGCATGCACTTCTTTCATGACAGCCATTGTCTCTTCTCCATCAATGCATCTGAAGAGAACTCCATCAAAACCACATTAGTAGAGAATTTTCTCTAGGTGGTTTGGGCCATCATAAAGAGTAAAATTGACCACACGTCGCCAGATTTGTTCTTTCTCGGCTCTATCAAGTGGAAGTGTTCCATTTTGAAGGTATTCCTTGATAGGTGAAATCCATCCTGTAGTATGACCATACGGTTCAGGAATGGGACTAATTTCATTAATTTCCTCTATTCTGGCTTGAACATAATGTGAAATTGCATGACGGTGGGAAATACTGATGGTTGTCTCGTCCCGATTTGGATCTGCTAGAGCTGTGGCTATATTAGCCAGTGCATCAGCTTGAGCATTTTGTGATCTTGGGACATAAGAAAATGTCGGTTCTGAAGGGAATTCTGCCATTAACTTTATGACATAATCATACAAAGGGACTAACTCTTCTTTTCTGATAGCATAATCCCCATTGACTTTTTTGATTACCAAGTCTGAGTCACCTTTCACCTTTAAGTGATTCGCTTGTGCTTGAAGTGCTAACTCCAAGCCTATGATAAGAGCTTGGTATTCAGCTTCATTATTGGTACCACCTTCCAACAATAAAAAGGAATAAGGTAACAATTCCTTATCTGGAGAAATGAGTACAATTCCTAAACCAAATTTGTTGAATTTAGGATTTTCCATTTTCTTCCCTGTTGGACTTCTGGAAGCACCATCAAAATACATTTCCCATGTTTGAGGACACTCTTGAATAGAAAAAAATTCCTCATCATGGAGTTCAATATATGAAGACGTGTCTTCCACTGAAGGATGTTCAGCCAGGAAATCAGCAATATCTTGGCCCTTTATTGCCTTTTGAGATACATACTGAATATCGAACTTCTGCAAAATAACTGCCCACCTTGCTAGACGTCCTGTAAGAATTGTACGACTAAGGATGAATTTGAGCGGATTATTGTGAGATACCAATTGGACCTCGTGATGTTGCAGGTAGTGTCTCAGTTTCTGAACTGCAAAGATTAATGCCAGTCAGCACTTCTCAATACTTGAATACCGGGTTTCTGCTTCAAGCATAGTTCTACTGAGATAGTAGAGGCTATTTTCATTCCCAGCATCATTCTTTTGAGCAAGAAAGGCACCAATTGATCGCTCTAGAGCTGTCACATAGAGGATAAGTGGTCTACCTTCAACAGGTGGCATGAGTACTGGTGGAATCAAGAGGTATTTCTTGAGAACATCAAACTCTTCTTGACATTCTTTAGTCCACTGGTAAGTGACTCTTTTTTTCAATAATTTGGTAAAGGGTAAACTTTTGCCTGCAAAATTGGCGATGAAACGCCGAATATAGGCTAAGTGTCCTTGAAGTCCTGTTAATTCTTTCAAATTGTTAGGAGGTGACATACCAAGGATTGACTTGGTCTTCTCAGGATTGACTTCAATACCACGATGGCGTACAACAAAGCCGAGGAATTTTCCTGAGGTTACCCCAAAAGCACATTTTAAGGGGTTCATCTTCAAATTATGTTGTCAAAGCTTGTGGAATATGACATCCAAATCAGCCAAGTGATTAGAACATTGTTTGGATTTAACCACCAAATCGTCTACATATCATTCAACAAACTTCCGTAAAAAAGGTTTGAAGATACGATGAATGGCGCGTTGATATGTTGCACCTACATTCTTTAAACCAAAGGGCATCACCCGATAACAAAACACACCTTGAGGGGCTCTGAAGGCTGTTGATTCCTCATCTTCTGGGGCCACTCAGATCTGATTATATCCGGAATATCCATCCATGAAGGAAAGTACTTCATAGCCAGCCGTCACATCAATTAAGAGTTCTGTAATCGGAACTGGGAAATCATCTTTAGGACAATACCGATTAAGATCTCTGAAATCGATGAAAAACCTAATTTGTCCGTTCTTCTTCTTTATAGGGACAATATTAGCCAACCACATGGGATACTGAACTTCTCTGATGAAGTTATCTTTGATCAGGTTATCCACTTCAGCTTCAATTTTGGAAGCATAAGTTGGGTGTGTTCTTCTCGCAGCTTGCTTAAATCCTCGATGTTCTTTTGGTAAACCCAAATGATGAGTAGCAATATTAAGATCAAGCCCAGGAATTTTTGTATAGTCCCAAGAAAAAATATCTTTATTTTGCGTTAGAAAAGAAGTATACATTTCTTTCTCTTCAAGGGTCATGGCCGCACTAATTAAAGTGGGGCGTGGATCTTTCTCTGTACCCAGATTTATTTCTCTGAGTTCATGCACAGTGGTAGAGATACCTTCTTCAAGTGCTGGAGGAGCATCTCTAAGATCTTCCTCTTCCTCTTCATCATGTGTTATTTCTTCCATTTCTACTTTCATAGTAGATGACAAAACGAAATTTTCATGATCAGAAGAGATGTCAAAATTTGCACATTTTGAAGAAGAAGCTTCCATTTCCGACCCTATTGATGATAAAGGGCCTTCTTTGGGAAATAAAGAGGATATGATGGATTGAGAATTGTCATCATTATTCACCTACGATGTTTCTATAACTTCTTCTGGGCTGATTGGAAAAGTATAGACCTGTTGGATTTCAGCAGATGAAATGAAGACGTCACCACTTGTGCTTTCATGACTGTTTAGTAGGTTACCAATTTCTCCCATGTTGTCTGGCTCAATTGCCGTAATTGACATTATGGATCTTTCCATAAGAGTATTTTGATTTGGGCTTATTTTTTCAATTTTACTGATAGGTAACACATAATATTTACTCACATTTGTAAATGGATTTATTGGAATTTTCTCCAAACCATATGGAGCATTAACTTTGGTAATTTCCCTCATTGTAGATTTCTCTCTTCCCTTCATGTGATAAAATTCTGCCTCAATGTACTGAGATTCACATGTCTTGAACGGGGCCTTATCACCATACAATGTTCCAACTTGACCATTGAAACAGTACTTGAGACATTGATGGTATGATGAAGGGATAGTCGCATGCTGATGTAGCCAGGGTCTTCCAAGCAAGACGTTGAAAGATAAGTCTTGATCAACAATCATGAAATCCGAATTGGATACAAGATCTCCAAACTGAGTTCTGAGTGTAACTTCTCCCAGTGGTTCTTGTTCATTTTTATCATATCCTTGTAACATCATGGTAGAAGGAGGCAAATCAGATTCCGTGAGGCCCAATCGATGAAGTGTACGAATGGGCATGAGGTTGACTCCTGAACCATTGTCAATGAAAGCTCTTCGGATATCTACACCATTGACTTTGCCAGATAAGTACAGAGGTTTTATGTGCCCATGAACAACATCATCTTCATGGTTATCAGTAAAAGATATCACTGCATGACTTTCTGCAGGATTATTCTCTATGTGATAGACTTCAGCTGCAGCAATTTCAGCTTCAAACTCCTGAGGACTTGACAAAGCTTCGATGAGTGATTCCCGAAGATCTTTTAACAGATTCAAAGCATCTAAAATTGATAACTTGGCTAGTACTTGGGCCAAGTGTTTCAATATATCATACTTTTGATCTAAAGGTCTGCGTTTCCCAATAGGAATATGCGGTTTAGCCGGTACCTTGGAAGCAGATGCTTTAGAATCTGATGCATCTTGTATTGGGATAGGAGTTGGAAACATCCTTGGTTTTGGAAGATTAGACCAATTAGATCCATTTACTTGCTGAGATAAAGAAGATGGAACCTTCAATCGGTCTTCTAAAATAACTGTGCCAAGACTGAGTTGGCTATTAGCAGAAAAACCTGCTTGTTCTTTTTGAGCTCGCTGAAGGGCTTTACCACGAGTTTCTGCTGTATACACAGTGCTAGTAGGGGTAGAATTGGAGTAGTGGCTTCGGAAAGATCCA
Organism: Viscum album; assembly: GCA_963277665.1. Taxonomy (NCBI): domain Eukaryota; kingdom Viridiplantae; phylum Streptophyta; class Magnoliopsida; order Santalales; family Viscaceae; genus Viscum; species Viscum album. The sequence goes on along the minus strand of OY728120.1, from coordinate 1,754,322,199 downwards.
CGTCTTCCCTTGTATCATGAACCTCAGGAACTTCCTCCGATTCCCTTATTTGATACAGGGAATTCAGGCTCATCAAAATTGAAATTATGACTGGAATACGGATCTGTTAATTGAATCATATTAACAGAACCGAAGATTAACTCTTCATCTAATAAAGACTCTGCCTGACTAGCCTGTTTAGGCTGTGCCGTTTGATGGGGCGGTGCCCGTTGTTTTGAAGTAGATGGCATAAAGTCTGCCAGAGTCAAAGACAATTTAGGCTTTGACATATTCTCATTTTCTTCTGATTCTTGTTTCTTCTTTGAATGAAACCGTTTCTTTGAGGACTTTCCCTCTGACGAAGAGGGTTTACTGCAATATTCATGGAATAAGACACAATTGGTTTCTTTAATTGTGTTTGCAAAATGGAATGAGTCTGGTTGATTGTCTTCCTGACCATCCAATCATCATACTTCTGTGCATTTTTTCTTTTGACTTCTTGCTATTCACCTTCCTCCTCTGGATCTGTAGCAGTAACACATGCTACCTGAGTCGAAGAACCTTTCAACTTGACCTGTCCCATGTCGACCATCTTTTGCAGGAAGTCTTTAAAGGCAAAACACTCCTGGATAGGACGCCCCAACATTTGATGAAAGGGAAAATAATTCGGACGGTCTTCATCTCCTTCCTTGTTTGGCCTCTTGGGCACTGGTAATTGAACCAAATTATTTTCCAGAGCTGAAATGAAGTAACCAGGAACTTGCTCTTTTCAGAAAGAGTATGTTTTACTCTTTAAATCCTCAAATTGTTTTCGTCGTTGATCTCTTTGATCAATTGGACGAAACGGCTTTGGTTTTTGGCATTCAGGAGGTGGAGCCCTTCGAGAATATGAATGTTTTGAAGTAGAAATAGGTACAGGTGCTTGTTTAAGCATAACTATAGAAGTTTCTCCTATACCCATTCTCCTTCCTGAAGCTGATGGAATTATATGAGATTTAACCTTAGCCTATATAAGGGAATCTTCAATCTGCTGAGCGATTGAAGTAAGGTCTCGAAACCCTCCTTTGTATTTCACAGGGATCAATGGCGTGCGTAATTCGTCACGCAAATTTTCCATACAGATTGGCAACAACACTTCCTGAGGGAGTGCTAAACTCAGGGAATACGTTAATCCCTTCCAGCAAGCAATGAAATCAGAGAATCTTTCATTCTCCCTTTTCTTGCAGTTTGTAGGATCGAAAACTGTCGTTTTTGGAAAAGTTGAGCTGAACTGAAGAAGGAATTTTTGACGAAGATCCTCCCATCCGATGATTGACCGGGATTGCAAGCTTGTATACCAGACAAAAGCTGGTCCTTGCAAGGTTCGCACGAAGCATCTGAGTTTCACTGCTTCTTGCTGCTCTGGAGTTCCCATCATAGGATCACAACAAGACACGTAATGCGTCAAATGTTGTTCAGCGTCGCCTGATCCATTGAATGTAGGGAAAACATGGTTTCTAAAACTAGATGGAGGAGAAATTGAATCTACCCATTCTGGGTAAAATTTCTTTTCTGGTTGAACTTGCGCCCGTTTCCCTTCCATAGCTTCTAACTGATTTGTTAATTACTCAATAGTATTTATTAACTTTTGAGAAACATCAGGTTGAATTTGGTCTTGGGTAGGTGCAATGAATGGAGCTTGGACAGACGTGGTGATTGGTGCTGCAACTGATGGTAGCACTCACAACCATTGTTGAGTTTGACTCGTAGGATTAGACCTCTGAGGGTGTACTGATAAAGGAGGATATTCCTAATCCATCTGATTAGCTACAACATATTCCTTCGGCTATCGGACTTCAGCATTCTTAAGAAGAAGGCTACTCTGAAGTAGTTCTGCATTCAACCTTCTTAATTCTTTCATTTATTCCTCTTGTTGTGAAAACCTTTTCTCAAATGAGAGCGATTGACCTTCTCCAGAGGAAGGATATGTAACTTGATTCTTTCCCCTCCCTTTGTTGGATTCTTTTTGGAGAGAAGGAAGTGGATTACCAAGGTTCTGAGTAATCATTTGACTTCGTGTATGCACACCTTCTTCCTTTGTATCGGCGCATACATTTTCTTGAGAAGGGCACTCTTCATCTGAGTCCCCTGAGTGAGTCTCCTCTGGTGGATTAGCAACAACTACATTGATGACTTTGATTGATGTATAATGCATCGCATCCCTTCTATCAACATTTCTGTGATATTTTCTTCTTTCATGTCTTTGATGAGACATTTTCTTTTGTTGATTTAATCTTTTAGGAACTTCGTGACGAGCTATAACTTGGAGGGTATCTCCTGATAATTTGGCTCTTCGTTCCTCTTGGGGATTCTTCCCCAATCGAGAAAAGACCGATATTCTCTGAGAAGGGGATTGATTATTTGAAAGAGTCCCCAGTCTCGAGAACTGGGGATGTTCCTGCTGCTTCCGCTCAACTCCTCTAATCCCATTTGTTGACTCTGAGGGTTGGGTTAAAGGAGTCCCTAGTCTAACAAGCTGGGGTGGCTCTTGACATGCTATGTATGAGACCATTTTAAAAGCTCTCTTGATCTTGCAAATCTTAGTTCAGAAATTAGCTAGATGCATTAGCCTGTATCCACTTTTATTACCTGGTTTAACAGACCGTTGGATGATTTCCGAAACTTCTGTCATTTGATGATGTGTTTGCTCCATATGAGAGGCTTGTGCAATATTCTCGCCTGCTTGATGTAGGAGCAATTCAACAACTTGTTCTCTATATGCTTTATTTTGAGAGGAACTAGTTGAAGCATGTTCTTGAGCAATCTTTTTATTATGAACAAAGCCCATTGACTGTGGCCGGCCATGGGCAATAACATTGCATGAGACCATTTTCGGCGGGCTTTGCTGACTGGAAAGCACTGTGAAATGTAGTGCTCCGTGAACACCCCATCCTCTGATATGAACACCAGATGGAGCATTGTAAATTAACTGACGAAATTTTCTTAGTGCGCCAAGGCATGAACATTGAAGGATTCTCTGTTTCTTTTCAGACTTCGGATACCGAGAGACTGATAGAGATGCCAAATCAATCTGACGTTGTATCCCTTCTATTATCTTAAGATGATTTTCATATTCATTATAAGATAATAACTTCTTCTTCAATTGAGAAAGAGTTTTTCATATGTTGAGACGAATATCATGGACTCCATCTTCCGTCAACATCTTTGGAATGTCATACTGGGAGTCATCCAAAGGCCAAAACATGACTGGTACCTCACTTTTCACCAGTTTTTTCCTCATGTTCAGCATTTCCTCTTTATCATAAAATGAAGATTATTCTTCCTGTTTTGAATAGAGTTGGTGTTTCCTTGTTGCTTCATCGGGTTCAAAAATATTGGTAGAGAGATCATTGATCAAACTAGAAGATTCATGACTTAGGGGTGGTTCGGAGAATGACCTACACCCTGGGCTATCTTCTGATTGAGAAAGTATTTCACATGCTAGCGATAAAGCATCAGACATGACTGGTTTCGCATTTTCAAGTGCCTCAAGAAAAGAGGGATTTCTTGGCACTACATTGTCCACTGGAGTATTTCCAAGAAATGTGAATCACTACTGCGGAGAGGACTTTCGCAGCGAAATTCATCATCATGGGGAGGACCACCATAATGGGTTACAGCAAAATATGAGATATCTTGTTCCTTGGTCTTCTGACCACACAGAGGGTTCCTATGGATCTCATCTGAAGAAGAAACTTCAAGATTGAACGAATTTTCATGAAGAAATCCTTCATGAAGAAGTGTCTGTTGAAGGCTTTCGGAATTAATGTTCCCGTTATTGGGAACTGAGGGAGTAGAATCTTGAATTCCAACAGATAAATGTCCGAGGGCTTCAAGAACTCTAGCATCGAGAAAGGCCTTGTTACAGATTGGCCTTTGATCTCCTTACTGTGCTGGAAGGATCTTTTTCTTAGATGCCTTCTTACTCGCTTTGGAAAACACTTGTTGATGAAAGTGGTTACTCTGAGCAGGTGTATGTGCCTGATCAGGAAATATGGTCCGGTTAGGCTGATGATCTCCACTCAAATTAGGTGTATGTGCCTGACTTGGTTGTCCTTATGATATGGGGGAGTATTCCCCATAACCCTCTTGGACTGGAACAGATGTGTGTGTTTGTTCCGGAGAAAATCGTTGATGTGTCACTCCACTGCTAGGGATAGATTTATGTGTCTTTCCCTGAGATGATGTTGAAGTTGTTATGATATCCTGGAAAGCATCCAGGATATGAGTAGGAATTTTCTTCTTCTATTTCACCATTGAAAAAATATGTTTGGTGACTTCAGCTGCCGGAATGGGGATATACGTCCATTCCGGGCTTGGAGTAGGCGTATGTGCCTGCTCCTGTCCTCCTTTTCTTGTCAGTGAATCCTGACAGTACTCAAGTGTGGAGGAAGAGAGTTGAGTCTGCCTCCTGTTTTTCATCAGAGCTTTCCGACTGACTTCTCCGGGCACTGCCAAGAGAGACTGTTGGTAGGCTTCATTAGTACTAGTAGGTGTATGTGCCTGCTGATTATACTTCGCCAAACGCGATTGACTAGATCCATCATATGTAGTCAGGCGAGCCTGCTGACTAACTGATGATGTATAAGCAGGTGTATGTTCCTGCCTATAGTACTCCGCCGGAATTGCCTGGCGGGATTGGCTTGATGCTGCCAGACGAGTCTGCTGGACAGCGGAATTAAAAAGGACAGGTGTGTGTGCCTGTTCGTTTTTCTCCACCAAGTAAGGTTGGTGGACTTCTTCGGAGATGGCACGGATGAAAACCTGCATATTGTTAACCAGATTCCATCTCTGGCGGTTCGTCTTGCCTGCTCGGGTTCGAGGAACATGAGGTGAATGCCTGGAGTCGGTACCCTCATCATGTTGAGGGCGCACTGCCGCACGAGTCTGGCGTCGATTATTGATGGGAGCCCTCGGGAAGGACTCCTGTCTTTTTGAATTAAGGCCCTAAGGGACCTGCTCATTCACTTCCTCGGAGTAAGGGAGCGAAATGGAAATTGCGTTCCGGGGATAACGACCCGAAACGGTTGGAGACGGTAGTCAGCACCGCCTGCCTCTTGATCACTAGTCGTTGTTGTCCGGATGACCTGTGTGAGTTGTTCACTTGGAGGGCCTGTCGGGAAGCCTCCAGAGTTGGGATGGTACCGTGTTGACGGTACTCCTTAACTAGTGCATTTGATACCCAGCATTGAAGACGCTGAGTAGGTGATGTCATCCTCAGAGCGGATGACGATCCAGTAGGAATAGCAGCAGTGGTATTTGCAGTAGCAGTATTCACAGATGTGAATTTGAGAGAAGCCATTATGGAAATAGAGAAGATCTTAGAAAAGAGTGCCTGTTTGATATAACAGACATAATCAAGATAAAATTCAGCCACTTCATCCTTTGGATGAGCACACATGTCAATGATTGTTTTTGTTAGCCCTCTTATTGATTTTTAAATAGGGGCTTAACAAAATAGGTAAAACATCATTTTAACTTGGGTTAAGGATTCACGTTGGGTTCACCATTTTTTCTTTCCCTCAGAATTCGGGGATGACCTCCTGGATTTGAGATTCAAATGTTCCGATCGGTTTCTAATGGGTTTGTTCGTAGAACTGGAAACATCCAATGATTCCACATCCATTTGGACCTACTTTCCAAAGGTAGGCGCTCATTATCTTGTGGACTGATGAGGCTTAGGTATTTGCATTGGTCGAGAGTATGGGAGGTCGGACTCATCACACCTTTTTGAGGGGAATTATTGTCTATTCCGGGACTCTCTTTATAGATTTAAGTTATGTTCGTGAATCCTTATTACATTACCAAGTATAAAATGAGATTTCCTTCAATTTTGACAATCAATGATTAAATATGTAAGAAATTTAGAGAATCTTTTATATGTATTTTAGGTTCTTCATCAATAGAGAATCATCTATATCTACTTAGAGATTCTTGGTCAATGTTATCCTTCAAAACATTTATAAAAAAGTCTCTTGGTCATTATGATGACCAGGCTGGTTTTAAAGCCACTCAGTGGGGCACTTGAAGTTTATTGTCATTCAGAAGGACATGAATTATTTCAGAGTTGGGATCGAACCCATAGATGGACTACCTACATATCATTTTGTTTCGGAAAAGGAATCAGAACCCACGTAGTTCAAATAAGGGAGTATAATGTTTATGATTGATGGCTCAAACAAGGATGTCATAATTACTTTTATACTCTAAGCTCACGTGAGTCATGCTCGGTGTGAGAAACAAGAGGTATTGGTAATAAAATAGACAATTGGGCCATGAAAAATGTAATCATAAGAAATGGTTTGGGGCTTATGTATATATGAATGCCCAGATAAATGAATGTTAGGATTTATTTTAGAGAGAAAATCCAGGAACATGGTCCATAAAGGTATATGTGCTTCATGGAGATTTGAATACTCTAACTTGGGACTTATTCCTGAAAAGGAGACCCACATTAGGAGAGGATTGATTACTGGGTTTTACTCCTGAGAAGGAATCCTAGATCAAACGTAAATTAGGACTGGTTAATGATAATTTAAGGGACTTGTGGCTTATTCCTGAAAAGGAAGCCCAAATTAGAGGATCTGGGGCTTACTCCTAATAAGGATGCTCAAAAATTAATGGACTTGGGGTTTACTCCTAAAGAGGATTCCCATAATTATTACTGAGACTTATTCCTCAAAAGGAGGCCTAGGTTTAAGGGATTAAGGTTTGGGGCTTACTCCTGATGAGGATGCCCAGATTTGGGAATTTTAATAATTTGGGGCTTACTCCTAAGGAGGATGCCCAGATTTAAGACTTATGACTGGGGATTATTCATGAATAGGATACCTAGGTTAAGGATTCTCTCATATTAAAGGATGAGGTTGAATGAATGAACTCTCCATATTTAGTGACATAAAGATATTTAAATCACTAGGTTTTGAGAGATATTCCACAGAATTCCTTTCAGATAAGGAAGTCAATTCAAGAAATCATGCCATAAATGGATTTGAAGAGTGTCTTGAAGACTGAATCTTGAAAAGGAAAGGTGTAATGGATTAAGAGGGGTGAAATGGGAAAGAAAGGCACCCAAAAAGGAATGGGTGCTCAAGTCTTGGAAGGCGCGCAGGTACTGCGGCGGCGCGCAAGTATTGGTCGCGCAGGTATACCTGCGCGACATGGTGGGTACTTGCGCGATATTCAACCAGCATTTGAAATACTTGAGCGACTCTTCATTAAAGCCTTTAGAATCCTCTTGAGGTTCTTCCAAAAAAGGGACGTGCAAGTTCTATCGAAGGAGTAAGGCGGTGCGCAAGTGTGGTCACTTCCCTTAAGGGCTGGCCAATCAGGCGCGCAAGTGTTGTTGAGTTTCAACACTTAGGCCTTACTCCCTCTCTTTAGATCATCCGTTCTAGGTAAGAAATTACCTTTTAAGTGTTCCAGAAGCTTTGAAAAGAGACTTGGGCGTCGGGAGCTTCAATCCGAGTTTCTGAAAAACAGATCCTCTCGAATGGGGGGGCCATAGGGTCTATTTATAGGCAGGAGAAGACCCCGGGTGGTTACCGGGTGGTTATCACATAGGTCACGCAAGTCACTTGGATGACCATAAGGCATCGCCCAAGTAGAATTTCACGACCCCTAGGCGGCGTGCAAGTGTACTTGCGCGACCATGAGGGAACTTGTGCGACCTATGGGAAATGTTCTCCTTGTTCATCCCTTTATCAATTTTTGATGTTTCTTCAAAGGATGAATCACTTTGGACTAAGGTATTTCCCTTTTTTCAGTCGTTAGACTCTGTGACGGAAAGGAGAATCAACAAAAGTCCCCCCTCAGAGTTGGATCCGGAGAGAAAAGAGGATTTGACTCTGAGGTAAAAAGAAAAACAAAAAATCTGGAAGTTTAAAGTCATGCATGTCGGATATACAAAGGCTAATGTTTAAGGTAGAAATAGCTTTGACTGAAATGGATTAAAATTGATTCAATTCCATGAAAATTTATCTGAAAACAAATTACCATACTCAAGTATGAGAGAAAATATGTAAACTGTGGCTTAAGAATATTTGAATCTGAGGAATGATATGAAAAAGAGCTAAAAGGCATCAGAAGAAGAAGTAGCTTCCAAGAATGAAGTTACCATTATTTAACATAACCCGTTAGGGGGTTGAATTATGCAGGGCCACCTAAGGTAATTGGATACATAGTTAAATAAAATAGTATCTTTTGGCTAACAAGTCTGGTATGTAGACTGTTTATGCAAGGCCACCTATGGGCACGTGCTGCATAGTCAGACAAAAAGAACTCTCAGAAATTTACTTTCCTAATGCTAAAAGCCAGTGAAAGTTTATGGAGATTCAAATTTTCTAAAGTATAGAGTTTTCTGTATGGAAAAAGGTACTTGAATATGGAGAAGATATTTCCAGACAAGATTATCGAAGAACTGGATGAATATCACTCCTACGATGGTCTGACCCAAACGTAGGGAAGAAGAATAAACCATAGACTTGAATACTTTCAGATCATGAAAAAGGATATGGGACAAATATATTAAGGATGACTATTTTTTTGTGGATCCCTACATATTTTCGTTTAAGACAAATAAGGACAAAAGATGCATTCTTCCCAAGAATGAAGTTACCATCATTTAACAAACACGTTAGGGGGTTGAATTATGTAGGGCCACCAAAGGTCATTGGATGCATAGTCAAATAAATAGTATCCTTCGGTTGACAAGTCTGTTATGTGGACTGTTTATGCAAGGCCACCTATGGGCATGTACTGCATAGTTAGGAAAAATAATTTTCAGAATTTTTTACATTTTTGTGACTAAAATTCATGAAAAGGGTTATGAATATCTGAAAATATTTAAGGTTAGGATTATGACACATAAATATGGGTATTTTGCAATGTATATAGAGATACATAGGTCAATAATAACCATAATCATGTTGTGGCTGGGTCCTGAATTGAAATTTTGGACTTCACTGCGTATCTCATAAGAATTAGAATCAAGTCATACATAGTTCTTGAAATGAAGTTTAACGTCATACAGGACAAAAGTATGTGAGATCTTAGTTTAGGGTTATAGAGTTCGGACCATAATAATGAATACACAGTGTGTGTTTTCATGAGGACTTTTCAGCCAAGGGACTGCAAGTGAAATTTGGGGTTAGGCCCAAAAGACTTGGGGCTGGATTCAAGGGATACTCGAACGTTCCTACGTATCCCATAAAGATGGGAATCAAGACCACATAGTTCTAGAACTACCCTTTGTAAAAATTTGGTTTGTACATGTGAAGGGTGAAAGGGGACATTAGTGCAATGATGGTTTAACCTGAGATAAAAAGTTTAGGCATTACCATGTATGCACCTAGTCTTTTGAAATGAAACATGATTGAAAAATCAATGTCAATAATAGTTCTCTCTCAAATGAGGAAATCAAAGAGTATTGTAGTTTATTGTCGTACCGGAAAAAAGTGTTGCATAGTTTAACGTCATATAACAAGGACGAAAGTGAATCAATGTAAAGATATTGATTCTAGGGGTGGTTTCACAAATCAACATCATATGAGATGGTGGTGAACCGATGTGAAGAGATTGTTTTTGGGCTTGAACCTTGGGAGGTTGCCTATGTACCCAGCCTGGAAGGCAAGGATCAAAGTCCTTGTAGTTCAATTAAAGAATGAATTAATGATCAAGTTGTTCTTGGGGACAACGATCTAATAATAAAAAAAATGTTGTTGGGACTTATACATGGTTAGCATCCCAAAGAGAGTGTTACGGTTGAGGTTTTCTCTAAGCTCACGTGAGTCATACTCGGTGTGAGAAACAAGAGGTAACAACAACCTTAACGATGCATAGTTTAATGTCATGTAGGACATATAAAGGGACTATGCAGTTTAAATTCTTCCAGTTAGGACTATTGGTGCTGCGCAGTTTAGTGACATGTAGAAGGGACAAAATACAGTTTAATGTCTTATAGGACGTATTATGAACTTTCTATACAGTTTAGCGTCATGTAGTTAGGACGATGGGAACAACACAGTTTAACGTCTTGCTGGACGTAGGGGACTTTTATATAGTTTAGCGTCATGTAGTTAGGACGTCATAGTTTAACGTCTTGCTGGATGTAAGGGATTTGCAAATAGTTTAGGGTCATATGCATGGACCGTTGATGATGCAGTTTAAGGTCATACTAGACCATTTAGGGAACTTTTTCACAGTTTAACGTCTTGTGGGACGAAGTTTCAGTTTAAGGTCATACTGGACCATTGCTATATAGTTTAACATCATATAGCAAGGACGAAAGTGGTGCTGCACAGTTTAGTGTCATGTTGCGGGGACATAATACGAATACTTTGTAGTTTATACAAAATATTTCTTCAAAAATCTGGCATTAGTTGGAGTAGTAATGAGTTCTCCATCCATTGATATTAATGAATAAGCTCCATTGGAGTAGACCCTATGTATTGAATATGGTCCTTCCCATTTTGGCTCATGCTTGGGAGGTTTCTTTCCTGGTATCATTGGAGTTCTGAGAACTAATACCAATTCTCCCTGAATGAATGAACGACGATGAACTTTTTTGTTAAAATCTCGTGCTATTCGATTCTAATAGATTTCCATGTGGTGAAAAGTGCATAATATTTTCTCATCTAACCATTCCAATTCATTCAATCGCTTTTGGGATTGTTCATCTGTAGATAACTGATCACAAATGGCTACTCTGAGTGAGGTCAATTGAACTTCAATTGGCAAGACTTCTTCTGTTCCATATACCAACGAATATGGAGTTGACCGTGTTGCATTGCGGGTGGTAGTCCGATAAGCCCATAAAGCATGAAAGAGTTTATCAGGCCATGACCTCTTATCTTTATCCACCATCTTTTGCAGTATATTTGAAAGAGTCTTGTTAAAGGCTTCTATTTGGCCATTGGCTGCCGCATGATACTGAGATGAATGGTTGCATTTAATGTTCTATTCTTGATACAATTTCTTCATCTCAGAAGAACATAAGTTGGTGTCGTTGTCCGTCAATATGGTATGAGGGACACCAAATCTAGTAATGATGTTAGAATTTATGAAGCTAACAATGCATTTAGAACTGACTTCTTTGAGAGGTACTACCTCAGCCCATTTGGAAAATAAATCAGTAGCAGTAAGACTGTACTTAAACTGCTTGGCCGTAGCTGAAGGGTAAGGTCCCACCACATCCATTCCCCATGTGGAAAATAGCCATGAGTATTTAGATATATGAATCAACTCTGGAGGTTGATGAATGAAGTTGGCATGTACTTGACATGAATGACACTTCATTGTGAAATCAACACAATCTTGTATCATTGAAGGCCAACAGTATCCAAGCCTTCGAATTTGATCAGACAATCTATGTCCATACTGGTGGGCACCACAGAATCCTGCATGCACTTCTTTCATGACAGCCATTGTCTCTTCTCCATCAAAACCACATTTGTAAAGAATTTTCTCTAGGTGGTTTGGGCCATCATAAAGAGTAAAATTGACCACACGTCGCCGGATTTGTTCTTTCTCGGCTCTATCAAGTGGAAGTGTTCCATTTTGAAGGTATTCCCTGATAGGTGACATCCATCCTGTAGTATGACCATATGGTTCACGAATGGGACTAATTTCATTAATTTCCTCTGTTCTGTCTTGAACATAAGGTGAAATTGCACAACGGTGGGCAATACTGATGGTTGTCTCGTCCCGATTTGGATCTTCTATAGCTGTGGCTATATTAGCCAGTGCATCATCTTGAGCATTTTGTGATCTTGGGAGATAAGAAAATGTCGGTTCTGAAGGGAATTCCGCCACTAACTTTCTGACATAATCATACAAAGGGATTAACTCTTATTTTCTGATGGCATAATCCCTGTTGACCTGTTTGATTACCAAGTCTGAATCAACTTTCACCTTTAAGTGATTCACTTGTGCTTGAAGTGATAACTCCAAGCCTGTGATAAGAGCTTGGTATTTGGCTTCATTATTGTTACCACCTTCCAACAATAAAAAGGAATAAGGTAACAATGCCTTATCTGGAGAAATGAGTACAATTCCTAAAACAACTTTATTGAATTTAGGATTTTCCATTTTCGTCCCTGTTGGACTTCGGGAGGCACCATCAAAATACATTTCCCATGTTTGAGGAAACTCTTGAATAGAAAAAACTTCCTCATCAGGGAGTTCAATATTTGAAGACGTGTCTTCCACTGAAGGATGTTTAGCCAGGAAATCAGCCAGAGATTGGCCTTTTATTGCCTTTTGAGATACATACTGAATGTCGAACTGCTACAAAATAACTGCCCACCTTGCTAGACGTCCTGTAGGTATTGGACGACTAAGGATGAATTTGAGCGGATTATTGCGAGATACCAATTGGACCTCGTGATGTTGCAGGTAGTGTCTCAGTTTCTGAACTGCAAAGATTAATGCCAGGCAGCACTTCTCAATACTTGAATACCGGGTTTCTGCTTCAAGCATAGTTCTAATGAGATAGTAGAGGCCATTTTCATTCCCAGCATCATTCTTTTGAGCAAGAAAGGCACCCAATGATCGCTCTAGAGATGTCACATAGAGGATAAGTGGTCTACCTTCAACAGGTGGCATGAGTATTGGTGGACTCAAGAGGTATTTCATGAGAACATCAAAAGATTCTTGACATTTTTCAGTCCACTAGTAAGTGACTCCTTTTATCAATAATTTGGTAAAGGGTAAGCTTTTCCCTGCCAAATTGGCGATGAAATGCCGAATATAGGCTAAGTGTCCTTGAAGTCCTCTTAATTCTTTCAAATTTTGAGGAGGTGACATACCAAGGATTGACTTGGTCTTCTCAGGATCGACTTCAATACCACGATGGCGTACAACAAAGCTGAGGAATTTTCCTGAGGTTACCCCAAAAGCACATTTTAAGGGGTTCATCTTCAAATTATGTTGTCGAAGCTTGTGGAATATGACTTCCAAATCATCCAAGTGATTAGAACGTTGTTTGGATTTAACCACAAAATCATCTACATAGAATTCAAAAAACTTCTCTAAAAAATATTTGAAGATACGATGCATGGCACGTTGATATGTTGCACCTGCATTCTTTAAACCAAAGGGCATCACCCGATAACAAATCACACCTTGAGGGGCTCTGAAGGCTGTAGATTCCTCATCTTCTGGGGCCATTCTGATTTGATTATATCCAGAATATCCATCAATGAAGGAAAGTACTTCATATCCACCCGTCGCATCAATTAAGAGTTCTGTAATCGGAACTGGGAAATCATCTTTAGGACAATACCGATTAAGATCTCTGAAATCGATGCAAACCCTAATTTGTCCGTTCTTCTTCTTTAAAGGGACAATATTAGCCAACCACTTGGGATACTGAACTTCTTTGACGAAGTTAGCTTTGATCATCTTATCCACTTCAGCTTCAATTTTGGAAGCATAAGTTGGGTGTGTTCTTCTCGCGGCTTGCTTAAATCCTCGATGTTCTTTTGGTAAACCCAAATGATGAGTAGCAATATCAGGATCAAGCCCAGAAATTTCTGTATAGTTCCAAGAAAAAATATCTTTATTTTGCTTTATAAAAGAGGTATACATTTCTTGCTCTTCAAGGGTCATGGCCGCACTAGTTAAAGTGGGGCGTGGATCTTTCTCTATACCCAGATTTATTTCTCTAAGTTCATCCATAGTGGAAGAGATACCTTCTTCAAATGCTGTAGGAGCATCTCTAAGATCGTCCTCTTCCTTTTCATCATGTGCTATTTCTTCCATTTCTAATTGCATAGTAGATGACAAAACGAAATTTTCATGATCAGAAGAGATGTCAAAATTTGCACATTTTGAAGAAGAAGCTTCCATTTCCGACTCTATTGATGATAAAGGGCCTTCTTTGGGAAATGAAGAGTAGATGATGGATTGAGAATTGACATGATTATTCACTTCCAATGTTGCTATAACTTCTTCTGGCATGATTGGTGAATTATAGACCTGTTGGATTTCAGAAGATGAAATGAAGACGTCACCACTTGTGCTATCATCACTGTTTGGTAGGTTACCAATTTCTCCTATGTTGTCCGGCTCAATTGCCGTAATTGACATTATGGATCTTTCCATAAGAGTATTTTGATTTGGGCCTATTTTGTCAATTTTACTAATAGGTAACAAATAATCTGTACTCACATGTGTAAATGGATTTATTGGAATTTTCTCCAAACCATATGGAGCATTAACATTGGTAATTTCCTTCATTATATATTTTTCTCTTCCCTTAATGTGATAAAATTCCGCCTCAATGTACTAATATTCACATGTCTTGAACGGGACCTTATCACCATACAATGTTCTAACTTGACCATTGAAACAGTATTTGAGACATTGATGGTATGATGAAGGGATAACCGCATGCTGATGTAGCCAGGGTCTATCAAGCAAGACGTTGAAAGCTGAGTCTTGATCAACAATCATGAAATCCGAATTGGATACAAGATCTCCAAACTGAGCTATGAGTGTGACTTCGCCTAGTGGTTCTTGTTCATTTTTATCATATCCTTGTAACATCATGGTAGAAGGAGATAAATCAGATCCCGTGAGTCCCAACCGACGAAGTGTACGAATGGGCATGAGGTTGACTCCTGAACCATTTTCAATGAAAGCTCTTCGGATATCTACACCATTGACTTTTCCAGATAAGTACAGAGGTTAGATGTGCCCATGCACAAAATCATCTCCATCTTTATCAGTAAAAGATATCACTGCATGACATTCTGCAGGATTATTCTCTATGTGATAGACTTCAACTGCAGCAATTTCAGCTTCAAACTCCTGAGGACTTGACAAAGCATCGATGAGTGCTTCCCGAAGATCTTTTGACAGATTCAAAGCATCCATAATTGATAACGTGGCTGGAACTTGGGCCAAGTGTTTCAATATATCATACTTTTGATCTAATGGTCTGCGTTTCCCTACAGGAATATGCGGTTTAGCAGGTACCTTGGAAGCAGATGCTTCGGAAGCCGATGCATCTTGTATTGGGATAGGAGTTGGCAACATCCTTGGTTTTGGAAGATTAGACCAATTAGATCTATTTACTTGCTGAGATAAACAAGATGGAACCTTCAATCGGTCTTCTAAAATAACTATGCCAAGACTGAGTTGGCTATTAGCAGAAAAACCTGCTTGTTCTTTTTGAGCTCGCTGAAGGGCTTTACCACGAGTTTCTGCTGCATACACAGTGCTAGCAGGGGTAGAATTGGAGTAGTGGCTTCAGAAATATCCACGTCTTCCCCTGTATCCTGAACCTCGGGAACTTCCTCGGATTCCCTTATTTGATACAGGTAATTCAGCCTCATCAACATTGAAATTATGACTGGAATACAGATCTGTTAATTGAATCATATTAACAGAACCGAAGATTAACTCTTCATCTAATAAAGACTCTGCCTGACTAGCCTATTTAGGTTGTGCCGTTTGATGGGGCGGTGCCCGTTGTTTTGAAGTAGATGGCATAAAGTCTACCAGAGTCAAAGACAATTTAGGCTTTGACACATAATCATCTTCTTCTGATTCTTTTTTCTTCTTTGAATCAAACCGTTTCTTTGAGGAATTTCCCTCTGACGAAGAGGGTTTTACCGAAATATTCATGGAAGAATACACAATTTCTTTCTTTAATTGTGTTTGCAAAATGGCATGATTCCGGTTGATTGTCTATCTAACCATCCAATCATTATACTTCTGTGCATTTTTTCTTTTGACTTCTTGCCATTCACCTTCCTCCTCTGGAACTGTAGCAGTAACACATGCTACCTGAGTCGAAGAACCTTTAAACTTGACTTGTCCCAAGTCAACCATCTTTTTCAGGAGGTATTTAAAGACAAACCACTCCTGGATAGGATGCCACAACATTTGATGAAAGAGAAAATAATTGGGACGGTCTTCATATCCTTCCTTGTTTGGCCTCTTGGGCACTAGTAATTGAACAAAACTATTTTCCAGAGCTGAAATGAATTAACCGGGAACTTGCTCATTTCGGAAAGAGTATGTTTTACTCTTTAAATCCTCAAATTGTTTTCATCGTTGATCTCTTTGATCAATTGGACGAAACGGACTTTGTTGTTGGCGTTCAGGAGGTGGAGCCCTTCTAGAAGATGAAGGTTTTGAAGTAGAAATAGGTACAGGCGCTTGTTTAAGCATAACTATAGTAGTTTCTGCTTTACCCATTATCCTTCCTGAAGCTGATGGAATTATATGAGATTTAACCTTATCCTGTATAAGGGAATATTCAATCTGCGAAGCGATTGATGTAAGGTCTCAAAACCCTCCTGTGTATTTCACAGGGATCAATGGCGTGCGTAATTCGTCATGCAAATTTGCCACACAGATTGGCAACAAATCTTCCTGAGGGAGTGCTAAACTCAGGGAATACGTTAATCCCTTCCAGCAAGCAATGAAATCAGAGACTCTTTCATTCTCCCTTTTCTTGCAGTTTGTAAGATTGAAAACTGTCGTTTTTGGAAAAGTTGAGCTGAACTGAAGAAGGAATTTTTGACGAAGATCCTCTCATCCGATGATTGACCGGGATTGCAAGCTTGTAGACCAGACAAAAGCAGGTCCTTGCAAGGTTCGCACGAAGCATTTGAGTTTCACTGCTTCTTGCTGCTCTGGATTTCCCATCATAGGACCACAACAAGACACGTAATGCATCAAATGTTGTTCAGGGTCGCCTGATCCATTGAATATAGGGAAAACAGGGTTTCCAAAACTAGATGGAGGAGAAATTGAATCTACCCATTCAGGGTAAACATTCTTTTCTGGTTGAACTTGCACCCGTTTCCCTTCCATAGTTTCTAACCGAGCTGTTAATGACTCAATAGTAGTTATTAACGTTTGAGAAACATTAGGGTGAATTTGGTATTGGGTAGGTGCAATGAATGGAGCTTGGAAAGACGTGGTGATTGGTGCTGCAACTGATGGTAGCACTACCAACCATTGTTGCGTTTGACCCATAAGATTAGACCTCTGAGGGTGTACTGATAAAGGAGGATATTCCCGATCCATCTCAGTAGCTACAACAAATTCCTTCGGCTGTCGAACTTCAACATTCTTAAGAAGAAGACTACTCTGAAGTAGTTCTGCATTCAACCTTATTAATTCTTTCATTTCTTCCTCTTGTTGTGCAAACCTTTTCTCTAACGAGAGCGATTGACCTTCTCCAGAGGAATGATATGTAACATGATTCTTTCCCCTCCCTTTGTTGGATGCTTTTTGGATAGAAGGAAGTGGATTACCTAGTTTCTGAGTAATCCTTTGACTTCGTGTACGCACACCTGCTTCATTTGTATCGGCTCGTTCATTTTCTTGAGCAGGACGCTCTTCATCTGAGTCCCCTGAGTGAGTCTCCTCTGGTGGATTAGCAACAACTACATTCATGACATTGATTGATGTATAATGCATCACATCCCTTATATCAACATTTCTGTGATATTTTATTCTTTCATGTCTTTGAAGAGACATTGCCTTTTGTTGATTTAATCTTTTAGGAACTTCTTGACGAGCTATAACATGGAGGGTATCTCCTGATAATTTGGCTCTTCATTCCTCTTGGGGCTTCTTCCCCAATCGAGAAAAGACCGATATTCTATGAGAAGGGGATTGATGATTTGAAAGAGTCCCCAGTTTCGAGAACTGGGGATGTTCCTGCTACTTCCGCTCAACTCCTCGAATCCCATTTGTTGACTCTGAGGGTTGGGTTAAAGGAGTCCCCAGTCTGACAAGCTGGGATGGCTCTTGACATGCTATGTCTGAGACCTTTTTAAAATCTCTATTGAGCTTGCAAATCTTAGTTCGGAAATTAGCTGGATGCATTAGCCTGTATCCACTTTTATCACCTGGTTTAACAGACCGTTGGATGATTTCCGAAACTTCTGTCATTTGATGATGTGTTTGCTCCATACGAGAGACTTGTGAAATATTTTCATCTACTTGATGTAGGAGAAATTCAACAAATTGTTCTCTATATGCTTGATTTTGAGAGGAACTAGTTGAAGCCTGTTCTTGAGAAAGCTTTTGATTATGAACAAAGCCCATTGACTGTGGCCGGCCATGGGCAATAACATTGCATGAGACCATTTTCGGCGGGCTTTGCTGACTGGAAAGCACTGTGAAATGTAGTGCTCCGTGAACACCCCATCCTCTGATATGAACACCAGATGGAGCATTGGCAATTAACTGACGCAATTTTCATAGTGCGCCAAGGCATGAACGTTGAAGGGTTCTCTGTTGCTTTTCAGCCTTCGGATACCGAGAGACTGATAGAGATTCCAAATCAATCTGACGTTGTAGCCCTTCTATTATCTTAAGATGATTTTCATATTCATCATAAGATAATACCTTCTTCTTCAATTGAAAAAGTGTTTTCCATATGTTGAGACGAATATCATGGACTCCATCTTCCGTCAACATCTTTGGAATGTCATACTGGGAGTCATCCAAAGGCCAAAACATTACTGGTACCTCACTTTTCCCCAGTTTTTTCCTCATGTTCATCATTTCCTCTTTATCATTAAATGAAGATTATTCTACCTGTTTTGACTAGAGTTGGTGTTTCCTTGTTGCTTCATCTGGTTCAACAAGATTGGTAGAGAGATCATTGATCAAACTAGAAAATCCATGACTTAGGGTGGTTCGGAGAATGACCTACACCCTGGGATATCATCTGATTGAGAAAGTATTTCACTTGCTAGCGATAAAGCATCAAACATGACTGGTTTCACATTTGCAAGTGCCTCAAGATAAGAGGGCTTTCTCAGCACTACATTTTCCATTGGAGTATTTTCCAGGAAATGTGAATCAATACTGCGGAGAGGAATTTCGCAGCGAAATTCATCATCATGGGGAGGACCACCATAATGGGTTACAACAAAAGATGAGATCTCTTGCTCCTTGGTCTTCTGACCACACAGAGGGTTCCTGTGGCTCTCATCTGAAGAAGAATCTTCAAGATTGACCGAATTTTCATGATACAAGCCTTCATGAGGAAGTGTCTGTTGAAGACTTTCGGAATTAATGTTCCCGTTATTGGGAACTGAGGGAGTTGAATCTTGAATTCCAATAGATAAATGTCTGAGGGCTTCAAGAACTCCAACATCGAGAAAGGCCTTGTTACAGATTGGCCTTTGATCTCCTGACTGTGCTGGGCGGATCTTTTTCTTAGATGCCTTCATACTCGCTTTGGAAACCACATGTTGATGAAAGTGGTTACTCTGAGCAGGTGTATGTGCCTGATCAGGAAAGATGGTCAGGTTAGGCTGACGATCTCCACACAAATCAGGTGTATGTGCTTGACTTGGTTGTCCGTATGATATGGGGGAGTATGCCCCATAACCCTCTTGGACTGGAACAGATGTGTGTGTCTGCTCCGGAGTGAATCGTTGATGTGTCACTCCACTGCTAGGGATAGATTTATGTGTCTTTCCCTGAGATGATGTTGTAGTTTTTATGATATCCTGGAAAGCATCCAGAATATGAGCAGGAATTTTCTTCTGCTCTTTCACCATTGAAAAAATATGTTTGGTGACTTCAGCTGCCGGAACGGGGATATACGTCCATTCCGGGCTTGGAGTAGGCGTATGTGCCTGCTCCTGTCCTCCTTTTCTTGTCAGTGAATCCTGACAGTACTCAAGTGTGGAGGAAGAGAGTTGAGTCTGCCTCCTGTTTGTCATCAGAGCTTTCCGACTGACTTCTCCGGGCACTACAAAGCGAGACTGTTGGTAGGCTTCATTAGTACTAGCAGGTGTATGTGCCTGCTGATTATACTTCGCCAAACGCGATTGACGAGATCCATCATATGTATTTAGGCGAGCCTACTGACTAACTGATGATGTATAAGCATGTGTATGTTCCTGCCTATAGTACTCCGCCGGAATTGCCTGGCAGGATTGGCTTGATGCTGCCAGACGAGTCTGCTGGACAGCAAAATTAAAACGGACAGGTGTGTGTGCCTGTTCGTTGTTCGCCACCAAGTTAGGTTGGTGGACTTCTCCAGAGATGGAAGGGATGAAAACCTGCCCATTCTTAACCGGATTCCGTCTCTGGCGGTTCTTCTTGCCTGCTCGGGTTCGATGAACCTGAGCTGAATGCTTGGAGTCGGTACCCTCATCATGTTGAGGGCGCACTACCGCACAAGTCTGGCGGCCATTGTTGATGGGATCCCTCGGGAAGGACTCCAATCTTTTTGAATTAAGGCCCTGAGGGACCTGCTCATTCAATTCCATAGAGTAAGGGAGCGAAATGGAAATTGCGTTCCGGGGATAACGACCCGAAACGGTGGGAGACGGCAGTCAGCACCGCCTGCCTCTTGATCACTGGTCGTCGTTGTCCGGACGACCTGTGTGAGTTGTTCACTTGGAGGGCCTGTCAGGCAGCCTCCAAAGTTGGGATGGTACCATGTTGACGGTACTCCTTAACCAGCGCATTTGATACCCAGCGTTGAAGACGCTGAGTAGGTGATGTCATCCTCAAAGCAGATGACGATCCAGTAGGAATAGCAGTAGTGGTATTTGCAGTAGCAGTATTCATAGATGTGAATTTGAGAGCAGCCATTATGGAAATACAGAAGATCTTGGAAAAAATTTCCTATTTGATATAACAGACGTAATCAAGATAAAATTCCGCCACTTCATCCTTTGGATGAGCACACATGTCAATGATTGTTTTTGTTAGCCCTCTTATTGATTTTTAAATAGGGGCTTAACAAAATAGGTAAAACATCATTTTAACTTTGGTTAAGGATTCACGTCGGGTTCACCATTTTTTGTTTCCCTCAGAATTCGGGGATGACCTCCTGGATGGGAGATTCAAACGTTCCGATCGGTTTCTAACGGGTTTGTTCGTAGAACCGAAAACATCCAATGATTCCACATCTATTTGGACCTACTTTCCAAAGGTAGGAACTCATTAGCTTGTGGACTGATGAGGCTTAGGAATTTGCATTGGTCGAGAGGATGGGAGGTCGGACTCATCACACCTGTTTTAGGGGAATTATTGTCTATTCCGGGACTCTCTTTATAGATTTAAGTTATGTTTGTGAATCCTTATTACATTACCAAGTATAAAATGAGATTTCCTTCAATTTTGAAAATCAATGATTATATATGTAAGAAATTTAGAGAATCCTTTATATGTATTGGAGGTTCTTCATCAATAGATAATCATCTATATCTATTTAGAGATTCTTGGTCAATGGTATCCTTCAAAACATTTATAAAAAAGTCTCTTGGTCATTATGATGACCAGGCTGGTTTTAAAGCCACTCAGTGGGGCACTTGAATTTTATTGTCATTCAGAAGGACATGAATTATTTCAGAGTTGGGATCGAACCCATAGATGGGCTACCTACGTATCCTTTTGTTTTGGAAAAGGAATTAGAACCCACATAGTTCGAATACGGGAGTATAATATTTATTATTGATGGCTCAAAGAAGGATGTCATAATTACTTTTACTCTCTAAGCTCACGTGAGTCATGCTCGGTGTGAGAAACAAGAGGTATTGGTAATAAAATATACAATTGGGCCATGAAAAATGTAATCAAAAGAAATGGTTTGGGGCTTATGTATATATGACTGCCCAGATAAATGAAGGTTAGGATTTACTTTAGGGAGAAAATCCAGGAACAGGGTCCATAAAGGTATATGTGCTTCATGGAGATTTGAATACTCTAACTTGGGACTTATTCCTGAAAAGGAGACCCAAATTAGGATAGGATTGACAACTGGGTTTTACTCCTAAGAAGGAATCCCAAATCAAACGTAAATTAGGACTGGTTAAAGAGAATTTAATGGACTTGGGGCGTATTCCTGAAAAGGAAGCCCAAATTAGAGGATCTGGGGCTTACTCCTAAGAAGGATGCCCAAAAATTAAGGGACTTGGGGATTACTCCTAAAGAGGATGCCCATAATTATGACTGGGACTTATTCCTGAAAAGGAGGCCCTGGTTTAAGGGATTAAGGTTTGGGGCTTACTCCTGAGGAGGATGCCTAGATTTAAGACTTATGATAGGGGATTATTCCTGAAAAGGATACCCCGGTTAAGGATTCTCTCATCTTAAAGGACGAGTTTGAATGAATGAACTGTCCATATTTGGTGACATAAAGATATTTAAATCACTAGGTTTTGAGAGATATTCCACAGAATTCCTTTCAGATAAAGAAGTCAAATCAAGAAATCATGCCATAAATGGATTTCAAGAGTGTCTTGAAGACTGAATCTTGAAAAGGAAAGGTGTAATGGCTTAAGAGAGGTGAAATGGGCAAGAAAGGCACCCAAAAATGAAGGGGCATGCAAGTCTTGGAAGGCGCGCAGGTACTGCGGTGACACACAAGTATTGGTCACACAGGTATACCTGCGCGACATGGTGGGTACTTGTGCGATATTCAACCAGCATTTGAAATACTTGAGAGAATCTTCATTAAAGCCTTTAGAATCCTCTTGAGGTTCTTCCAAAAAAGGGACGCGCAAGTTCTATCGAAGGAGTAAGGCGGCGCGCAAGTGTGGTCACTTCCCTTAAGGGCTGGACAATCTGGCGCGCAAGTGTTGATGAGTTTCAACACTTAGGCCTTACTCCCTCTCTTTAGATCTTCCGTTCTAGGTAAGAAATTACCTTAGAAGTGTTCCGGAAGCTTTGAAAAGAGACTTGGGCATCAGGTTCTTCAATCTGAGTTTCTGAAAAACAGATCCTCTCGAATGGGGGGGCCCATAGGGTCTATTTATAGGCAAGAGAAGACCCCGGGCGGTTATCACATAGGTCGCGCAAGTCACTTGTGTGACCATAAGGCGTCGCGCAAGTAGAATTGTACGACCCCTAGGCGGCGCGCAAGTGTAGTTGAGCGACCATGAGGGAACTTGCGCGGACTATGAGAAATGTTCTCCTTGTTCATCCCTTTGTCGATTTTTGATGTTTCTTCAATGGATGAATCACTTTGGACTTAGGTATTTCCCTTTTTTCAGTCGTTAGACTCTGTGACGGAAAGGAGCGTCAACAGTATCAAAATCATGTCACAAGGCATTACAAATGTTCATATCATAAATGTGTCCATTAATTAATGGATTTTAAAACTTAAATGTACATTCCTATGGTATGATAGTCATAGATCATGAAAATTTATGTCCAATTGAAGTAGAAATATGTAAAATGAGTGTTTAAGAAACTTTATAATTGAATCATTTTGTTATAGTTTAAGGAAGAAATTAAAGAGAATTTAAAAAATAATATGGACTAATAATTCATATAAAACCAGAAGGGAACTCAAAAGGATTTCATAATAGAATGATATATTTTAGAAAAATAATGGTGTGTTGAAAAAATATTATATATTTCACTTGATAATTGCTACGAATTCGGGAAGTTCCCTTTAAATAGATCTTACTTATCAGGAAGAATTGACTAGGAAGCCTTTTAAAAAGAAGTATATCCATGAAAAAGACGGATAAACTGATCATTATACCAGATTTTGGGATATAAAAACATCAATTAGGGGATGTACATAACAAATATAATTTTATTTTTGTAAAAATAGGGAATGGGTAACCCAAATGAATAATGGAGGTTCAGGTAGAATCCCATACCTTAAGTCCAAACTTGTTTTTCACTTGATCTTAATATCTATAATTATCAAATAGTATTCCTTAATTAATAAATTCAGAACCCCTTATAGATGTATTTAATTTATTAAAATGTATCTATGTTCATTTATGGATTTTTTATGGGTTAAGAAGTTCAATTTCGTTGCTCTAGAGTGTTAGTTTTCATTCTTTTCATGATCGATTTACATTTATATGTTAGTGGAAAATCATGTAGAATGATGATAGTTTTCTAGAATTGAACATATATGTTATTAATTAAATTAAAAAAATATTATAACACCATTTAATTTATTTATGTGATGATTATTCATTAGATAAATTATTAATGATAATCATTTAGATTAATTTAGCATTTCTTGATCATTACAAACTAGATTTGTTGTAATATTAAGTATTATTCATATATAATAGTTACAAAACATTAAATAGGTTGAAATAAATATTATATAATATTACTCAACTAAAAAATCAATTCATGACCATCCTTGAAGGTGTAATTGAAAAATGAAATCACGTCATCCATAAAGGTGGAAAATCAGAACCTCACAAACGATGTTTTCATTCTAAAAATAAATGAGATAGGAGAATATATTGAAGATGAATTATTACATAAACACAATACAATTAAAGTATATGTTACATACTAGAGTTACAATTACAATTGTATAAGATGAGTTGGGGAGTGAATATGAAAAGGACTGAAATTGAAAAGAAATTAAAAGAAAAGGAAGAGAGTTTTACCCCCATATTCCTTATTCTTGAGAACCTCCTTAGGTAAAGGGTTTTGGTATTTTGAGGAGACCAAGGGTTGATGGAAATTAGGAAGCGTATTTGGAAGAAATTTGAGAATAATTCATAAAAAGATCAAGGCTTGGGAGGTGTGAGGAGAAGGGGTTGTATTTATAGGGGAGGAGAGGGGTCTTTTCTCATTATTTTATTCATTAGTATATTATTGTGGATAAATAGAATCAATAGTGAGGATTATTATGACCAAATACATTAAATAATGTATGTTAATTACAAAAAATTATTATTACATTGTCAAAACATCATCCATGAATCAATAATTCAAGTATCCAATATTTATCATTAATTATCATATTTCACTATTTACAAAAATTCGTGTATTTTA
This sequence comes from Viscum album, assembly GCA_963277665.1. NCBI lineage: Eukaryota > Viridiplantae > Streptophyta > Magnoliopsida > Santalales > Viscaceae > Viscum > Viscum album. The sequence continues at coordinate 1,754,297,422 of OY728120.1, read as the reverse complement.
GAAAAACCCCAAAAATTCACCCTAACCATTTTTTCACATTTTGAAATCAAAAATCTACTCTATTTTATGGAAATTATTTTATAAATAGGATTAATATAATTTTTAATTAAAATCATAATCTACTTGGAAAATATAGATTTTAAATTTATAAATGATTTGATAACACCTTGAAAATTACATAAGGTCCCATAAAATTATCTTAAAATAATATGTCATAAAAAATTTATTTACAAATAAATTTTACGAAACTTTTCTTTTTAAATTATTAAATTAATCCTAAATTTTTTGAAAATATTTCTGACAAACATAAATACTTACACCTAATTAATAATTTGAAATGAATTATTTACTTATATTATGATATAATTATATCACACTCTCACTTATAAAACAGAAATATTTTATTTTTTACTTTCATTATTGAGGTTAAAATTCAATTTAATAGTTTACTATTCATTATTTATATGTTAAAATTCCAAAGGACAAGTTACTATTCCATTTGTATATGTTTCTTAATTTCTAGAAATGCCTTTTATTTCATTAATTATTCATTTATAACGTTTTTATTGTGTTATTAATGTGATATTTTGGGATTATACTATATTAAGTAGTTATAAGAAGGGAATCTCAACTGATAACATAATGGTTTGTTACATAATATTTAGATCTATAATTATTCCCAATCATGAGAGGTTGTCATGGAAAAAAGAATTACATCATTTTATGAGGTGGTAGTTCACCGTATACTTGAATGATGATTTCATAACCCTTTTTATGGAATTTCATGTGGTTTTAGGTGGAACCCCTAACATAACAATATATATATATGCATTTAGTATAATTAGGTTATTTTATATGAATGGTTTAAGAAAAATAGAAGGAGTTTGAGAAGGAAATAAAATAAAGACGCTTGTTGGAGAACATTTACCTTTTCTTCAGGTAACCACATATGGTTTCCACAAAACCCCTATTAGGTTGGATTTTTTCCCAAGATAATTATTATAATATGAGGCATAGAATTTTTGGGACTGATTGTTTGTCATTTTTTGGATATTAAAATTTTATTTATAGGTGTAGATAATTACAGAGATTGAGTTCCCTTTATATTGGATGAGGAGTGGAATTCTTGTAAATACACAAATTATTCAGTACTAGGAGGTCTCCCTTTCCACATGTTCTGAAAAAATTGACAATTAATTATTTTTAATGAATTTATTTTATGTGCACCATTAAAACTCACAAAAATAAAAATATTTTCCTAATTTTTTTCCTTACGATATAAGTTTACCCAATTTTTTCCATTTATATTTTGAACACGGTAACGAGTTTTCAAATTTAGGTAAGCTATCCGTTAATAATAAATTAAAATAATAACTATTCTAAAAATTATTGAAAATAATTCCAAATATCATATGTAATTTATAATATAAAATTCATATTTGGTTTGGAGATAAATTTTAAACAAAGTGCATGTAACGTGCAGAAACACTAAATTAACCAAAACATTAAAAACTATGTTTTTAATATTTAAGAGAAAATATATTCATTATAAAATATTAATTGTACATTACTAGAACTTATTTTATATTTATTAACATTTTAAAATCAAATTTAGAATATTTTTTTAGTAATTTTAAATCATTTAATAAAATATAATTTTTTATATAATAACAAAACTGTCAATTTTGAAATTATTTATTTAATTTAAATTCAAAAACATCCAAAAAATGATGGAATTATAATATATTAATTTCAATCCAATTTATCCCAATATATTCATCTAAAAAATTAAATTAATACCTAAATTGATTCAATTTAATTCACTTTTAATTTTATAGTACTATTTATTTCATTTAATTGATCACTAAATAATTAATGTGTTGACTTTTATTAAGAATTATATATAATTATTTAATCTATAAAAATCAATGATAGATAATTATGATGGATAATAAATCAGTTATCCTTATATATAATATGTATAAACAAACCAATATGGTTTTTCCCAATCCCAAATCATTTTAGATACTAAAATAAAATAAGAGTCATTTTTTGTCTTTTAATACACATAACTATTTATTTATATTACATTCATGAAATTGTATAAAAATAATAATAAATAAGACCCAAATGTCATACGGGAAAAAATATTATTTGACAATGGGTCTTTGAAAAATTCTTAAGACATTCTACACATTATATTATATGTTGGACCATATGTTAAACTTGTTTTCCCTCAATCACTGTAATTACTTTTAAATAATAATTATGGTCAAAAAATAAGATTACATTATTAGAAATATAAATTATTATAATTCTAAATTTTTTAAAAAAATAAAAAAATTCATTTAACATAAGTGGAAAATTTTAATTTAAAATTAATCCCCGTAACGTGATGAGAAACTAGGTTTTTAAAGTTCAAAATTTTAAAAGTTGTATTGTTTTTATATGAAAATTATATAAAAAAATTATTAAATTGACCTATATTGGATTAATAGATATATAATTTAACTATTATTACATTAAAACAATTCAAAAATGCAATTTTAAATTATAAATTATTCTGATGAAAAGAATGATTTCAATTAAAATCCACTATTTTTAGATATTCATCAGAAAAACAAAATAGTACAAAAAAAAAAACAAAAAAAAAATCATTTTAATCAAATGTGGGTATTCCTATTAAAAATAATGAATTTTATTATTTCATATATATTTTATAAAATTTTTAAAAATTATTTTCAAGTTATATTAAATAATAATGATTATACTGTCTTTTAGCAAAAAGTGTTTTCTCAAAAAATATTTTGTAGTTTCTTCAAATGATTTGGTTTTTATTAAAAATAAATAGATAACAATAATAAAAATATGTATCTATATATTTCTATAAAATAGTTAATCCTTTTCATACCTGCATTAAAACATATCAATGATAACTATTAAATTAATTAACAATATTAAAAGTGTGTTTTTGTTTGGTAAAACTTAGTCTTGCTTGTAACACATGCTATCAATAAAACTCATTGTTGTGTATAAAATTAGGTAAGTTTGTTTCATGTATCATTTACACTACTAAAAATAATTTTATTCTTTTAAAATCTTGAGGTGTAACATTATCAACGTCTGGTCTATTTAAAAATCATCTGTTAATAAAATTCATCCGCTCAAAATATCACTTCGTATGAAAAATACCTGTGATTCGTTCGTCCACACAAAAATATAAAAGATAGAAAAATATATAAGATTTTATCATGGTAATATAATTGTATAGATAATAAATATCACTTTTTTATGATCTAAAATTTAATTTGGTATCCTCCAAAGAGAATATTGTTAAGGTATATCATATTATTAAAAAAATATTAATAAAATCATTCGTTAATATATAATGTTGTCATAGATATATATCTGGAGGATGAAATAAGGTTCATATGGTTTTATCAGATTATTAATATATTTTAATAAAACCCATGATGTTTCCACATATTCAATGTTTTTTTCTTTCGATCAAGGTTCAATCTAAAATCCATAGGTAATAATATCCCATCCCAAATAATCCTCATGCTCCTTCCATATAAATATATGCCAATCCAAATCACATTTTTTAATTTTTTATAATACCATTTCAATTTTTATGAAAACCTATAAATCCATCACACAAAAATTTAGATTATATTGTCCCTCAAGCATAATTTCAATAAAATAAAAATCCTTTCACAACCCACAATGATATTATATATATATAATTACATCATGATTTTAATCATCACAATATCTAGTTTCCATCAAATTTTCTTCTAAAATATTCCAATAAAGATTGAATCATTAGATATAACCATAGTGAAATTCATAATATCAAGTATAATACATATTTCAAGTTGGAATAAAACATTACCAAATCTCCAAATATTTCATTTCAATAAGTCATTACCAATAAAATATCAAAATAATAAAAGTGTAATATACTAAAAGTTGATTTTTTTGGTGGTTACATTTCATCCAAAATGAATCATTTATCCTCATATTATATGTCTAATCCCCATTATATTTTCAAGGCTGAATATATAGAAAAAATATTCTTTCAATATGAGATACTTATCAAATGAATTTCATCATGTAAAAATAAAATCCATTAAAACTATTGGAAAACATAAAAATAAAAACCACCACATATTATTTCTCATAGATGAATTTCATACATATATGTATAGTAGAAATTTAATAAATAAGTTAATATATAAGAAACATAACCACCACATGAGAGGCCTCTCAGATAGGAACAGAGTCACCAAAATTAGATATCTATGGAATTTTGACATGTGAAAATCCAATAATAATAAATTTAATTACAATTTTAGTGTAAAATATAATAATAATAAGAATGACATTATAAAACTCTATATATTGAAACATAATATGAAATTTTTTATACTAGATATTTCTCTCTTGATAGCCCTGAATTTAAAAAAATATACCCTTTTGAAGTGCCTTATATTCTCAATAAATTCCTTTAGTGATTGTGAATCTCCACAAGTCACTCTAAAAATACTACATCATCATAAATAGAATTCCTTCCCCAATCGATCACCTATGTTTAATGTAAGGTATATCATTGAAGCCTTGATACATGGATGATATTATAATAACACTCTAACCTAGGTGTATGTGATAATATCATTTTCTTGGATACCAAACTTATAGTATAAGATTATATGATAATTGGGAGTATTATAAACTAAGAAAGAATTGTACATATGTGGTAGTGTTTTTTAATTGAAAAATATTTTGAAAATGTGGATATGTAATAAAAAATTTGGGTAACTAGTTTCACTTTTAATTGAATCTTGAAAACACTTCTAGAATTGATTTAATGTATTGTTTGAACATTACCTAGGTGAATAATGATAAAATCTATAAGCCTTTTTAAAACTTTTCATAGTGCAGTATGGAATAAAATGTAACAGAAAATAAAAATAAATATAAGGCAATGTCTATAGTGGATTTAAAAATGTAGAAATGTAACTATTTCAAAACGGAGAGTCTTGTAATTAATATGACTTGTGATTGTGTTTCATACGGCTGACATCAATTCATAAGGGTAACCGAGATTAAATATAGGGGAAATTGTGTTAAATTTTTTACTTCAATTACTTTGTTTCATATGGATGAAATATATATTTAAGGATATCCCAGAGAAAATTTATGTTTAATTAGGAGAATGTGTAAGGTTTATTACACCATATAGGGGACATTCATAATGGTCATTTTTACAGTATAAAATTCTCTTTTTTATATAATAGTGTAAAATTTAAAATGATAGGAATCTGTAGTGTCTATTCGATCAATAATAAGAGTCATTAGTAATAATGTAACGATTAACCCCATTATGGGTTATTTTGTAAACCAAGATTAATGATAGGGAATAAATCATCTAGTTTAATTATAACTAAATTATATAGGTGTTCATGAAAAGATAAAAAGGTTAACTGTCTATAATATATATGGTAATTTATAATTCAATATTCATCTATATCTATTTCTTAGAATAGATCAATCCATGAATCAATGTTTTTAGATACATGTATACATGCATGGATTAACTATTAATCATTATATAAAAATAAATATTAGGTTAGTTGAGAGTAAGGATGATCAATGATTATTTAGTAGAGTGAAGACTCTCATATTTTAAGGTGATGAATAAAATTATAATGAATTAAAATCAGAGATGGATGAATTAAAATTTAGTAAGAAATGTCCCTTGAACTTTTAGATTCCCTAATAATATTAATATTAAAAAGCTATATCACAAAACATAGCAGTTGAGGAAAGTTATTGGGTGGGGGAGGGCACGACTAAAACTAGTGATCTTAGTGAGAGGGAAACATTAATCATAATAATTATATTTAATATCTATAGATATAGATGAAAATAATGGATAAAATTATTATCCATTATGGATTTTATACTCAAATTATGTTTCTAATTATATACATGAATAAACATGTGTGTTGTATAAATTTTTGTAATCCATTGCTAGTAGTAGTGCCCACAGAGTCATGAACTGGATGTATTTCTATTAATAATATTGTGTCATTCCTAAATAATTGTGATAACAATATCGAGTAGTATTATATTCATGTATATGAACAAGCCATCAAATTAGGTTCCTTGGATTATCACATTACGGTGAACCAAGACAATCCATCATTCTCATTATTTATTTTCACGTATTTCTACATTTCAATTTAGATGAATGCCAATGTATTCATTATACTCTGAATTAAACAAGGTAAATATACCATTGAGTTAAAATAACAACACAAACTATTTCAGTAACTCTATTTGTAAGTGATGAAAATTGGTATCAGTGTCAAGTTACTGAAAATAAATGTATTATGAGAGGAAAATTATTATGGAAATCTAGGTGAATGAAAAAGTAGTTCCCTATTTTAATGGATTCAACAACTTGTTCTTGAAGAATATAGTTATATCACACCAATGGTTTTAATGAATATATGATTTATCTACTTCTATTCATATAATACAAGTATGTGATATTTTAGATTTAAACAATACTGATAAATAAATTTATATTATGCAAAATTTAAAGATGAAAATTCTTTTTTAGGATAATTGAAAAACCATATAAATATTAATGTGATGAGTTTCACCAATTATGTGACCACATGGGAAACATTTTACAATATATAAAACATTCAATTTAAGTTAAAATTAGAAAAACAATTGGTTTTTCATTTTTTTATTAATATTTGAAGATATACCCAAGTGAGATTATTGAGGACATTTTAATCTTATCACTAACAATATTAGAGTAATAATGGGTCTTTTTCATTTTATAAAGTATGTTTTTGTGTATAATAATATCTTTTAAAGGTTTAAACCTATATATAAGAAAAAAAATGTCAGTTCTATAAGAGCGATATATGGAAGAACAATCATTAATTGATTTGAAAAAAATATTTTTATCTAATAAAATTAATGTAAATAAAGAGAGATCCATAAATTTATCAAGATATTGTATAGAAGCATAATAATGGGGGAATATTGGAATATCTAGAGAAATATAAGTGAAATTAGTGGTATTTATAGCCTCATATCCCTTTTGAAAAGTTTATTCAAGATAAAAATGGGGTTTTCAATGGATATCTACCCCTACAATGCTTTTAATGTGTCAATGTGAGACAGATTAAGTTGATGTGTCCCAGAAGAAAATACTTGAATAAATATCCAATCACAAAAACATATTTCTATAGATTTAATAGAACACTATTATATGGAATGTATGTAAAAAACATATAACAAACAATTTTAAAAGAATTGTAATTGGGTTTCTCTATATAATAGTCATGTGACCCACCCATTCCTATTATGGTTTTGGATTCCCTTTGAAACATTTTCCCCCTCCATCATAATTGAACCAATTCAATATTCTATTATTATTTATAAATATGGAAATTATGGTTGTGTTAAATCAAAATTATATTTTCCCCTTGCATTCTATTTCATATTTTACTCTAGTTTTTCTATAATTCCATCATCTAAATTCCAATGGTGGACACATTTTTCATATAACATGAATTTGATTTGGGTATTTTTAATTTTAGAGTTTGTAAAAATAAATTATAATACCATTCATTGTTTTAATTGGTTGTATAATATTGGGAATCATATTATAGATTTTGTTTTCCATAATAATGGTAATAATAATTAATTTGATTTTTTTCATTAGAGAATAATTTCTTAGGGTCCTTTTATTATTAATTAAGAATATTATTGTGATATTAGTTTTTGAGAAATATAATTTGAATCTATAAAGTATAAATAATATATAAGGTTATATATCTTATTTTAACAAATGAATACGGTAATGATGGAAAAATTAACTGTGATGTAAGTTATAAATGTAATTAATACTAATTTAATTGTGTAATATTTTATTCCAAAAGATTAATGTATTAAATAATAATTTTTGGTGAATGTGTGAATTTTACTATTATCGATTTTCTTTTGATATAAACGTATTTTTGTGAGTTCATATTGTAAGAACAATCCCCCATGAGGGTAGTACAAGGAGAAAATGTATTATGTATGGAGAAACAATTTCATTTTCTAGAAAAATTAGTATGGGTTTGCACTTATGTTAGTGGGGCATAATGTGAATTTTCCCTAAATTTGACTTGGGTGAAAATATATCTTGGTATATGTGTATATGAGAATAATCCCATTAATTGTTTTGAGATTTGTGTGTCAAATGGTGTAATTTGGGATATTTATGAATGTTTTTAGAAGAGTGTTATTTTATTCTAAAAATTAATGTATAAATTTTTATGCAATTAATCATTCTGGTTTGGTAGAACTAAAATTAATCAAATATAATTGATGAAATGTATAATTTTTTCATATGATTTTATGATATATGAATTTTATATAACCAAATGTATGATCTTTATTATTGGGATGTATACAATGAAAGAAATTCATTAAAATATTTATTTTTAGATTTAATTTATTATAGTGTTATGTGTTTGTTAATTTTGATATGTATTGAGTTGTGAATTTATTTTTATCTAAATATATATTTAAAATATTTATAGTGTTCATGTATTTTCAAGTAATATTAAAATATATTAATTTTAATAAAAATTAATTTTTGACAAATTTTCTGTAATTTTGAAGTATGATATTAATTTAATCTTAATAGATATTAAAAATAAGATGGTTTTGTCCTGACCTATCCTCGGGGCCCGTGCCATGACTACCCCAATCCCACCTTCTATAGGCCTGGTGCGGGAGACCATCACCAAAGGCGTAATTCCCTAAGATGGGAAGGCATTGCCTTTATAAAAAGTAAATATACAAAATCAGATTACACAACTGGAAGAAAAACACTAAGAAATACAGAAAACAGAAGAGGTGCTGGAATGTAAAATGGGCCAGAAATACATGCCCAATAGTAAAGTACAAGGAAAAGATAAAACAGGTAAAACTAAAAGACAATAGCTTAATGGTGTCTAGTAGCTCCTGGACCATCCACCGAGGATCCTACCTGAAGGGTAGGTATAGATAGCCTCCTCAGTGCTCCCCATCCATCTGTCTCTTCCAGGTACCGACTCGTCATGTGGTCCACCTCCGGGTACTGTCCAGTCCTGGCACTCTCGGCCACTGTCTGCGCTGTCCGTCGTCTGCATTTAATACAACGATGTCCGGGCATAGTCTGTGCTGGGGTGAGTATAATGATACTCAGTAGGGACCCTGATACACTCATGGTGTCACAAAATCCAACAAGGATAACCACAATGTATGATTTCAACGTATAACCATTACTTAGGTATATGCCCATACATATACCTAAGTTATCAAGTAACCCATATCAATAATGAGAAACCACAAAGGCCGTTGACTCAGCTCAAACCAAGATTTTTCATTATTGATACCACAGCTGCTGGAGAACTCCTCCTCTGTCGAATACAGTTGGTCTGTTGTGACACCGCGGTGCTTCTCACTAACCATGGACTACTGAGGTACTCCTCCTGTTGAGTACTACAAGTCTGCTACCAAATACCGGGCACTTCGTCCATTGTGGGTCTTCCGCCAAATACCGGGCGCTCCGTCCACTGTGGGTCTATCACCAAATACTGGGTGCTCCCCATAATAGCATAAAGAGGTACTCCTCCTATCTAGTACCACAGGTCTTCTGCCAAATACTAGGCACTCCATCCGCCATGGGTCTACCTCCAAATACCGGGTGCTCCCCACTGGGCTAGTCGAATCACTCCGAGTTGAATTGGTCAAGCAGTCGTTAGGTCTGTCAGCTATGAGGTCTCCGAACTCTGTTTTCTCATTTCCAGGATTATCTGCTCCATGAGCAACCAGTCGATACTCCAAGTGTCATGAAGTCTCATGTGTAAGTATCTCAAATGACTGCCACATCATAGAGGTCTCAACGCAGTAGACGACTTGTCAATCGGACGCCCGGTCTGTGAGTTATTAGCCTTTTAGTCCTGGGGGCCTGGTTGGTTTCATGTACGAGCCAACCTTACTGTAACTCAACTATACCTCGAACTCCCGTGGGGTATTCTCAAAGGGATTACTTCATTCCATGAAAACCGGCGACGCTGACGTTTCGACAAACATACATCCGGTGACAAAGATATGGCCCCAGAAGGTAATGGGTCAGTAATGGTCATGTGTCTAGTCCGATCGGGGCGGACCGACTCAGCCCAACCCAGTCTGGGATGACCTGGTCTGGGTCGTCACGGTCAGACTCCCAGGGTCTGACCCGGCCCATTAGGCGGTTAGCCCGCTATGTTTTTACCCGATCTGCTAGGACCAGCCCAACGGACCTCGAGGGCGGTTTAGACTGGTATTCGCCACGTAGGTGGCTCGGTGACTCGGCCCGGAAGTCCGGGCCGGTTTATTATGCGACATCGCAGGGGACGTCATGGGTAAGCCCGGGAGGCGGGTGGCAGGGTGGCAAGCGGACAGGCCACGCAGGGCGTGGGCAAACCGGCTGGACAGCGGGAAGGCCGTGGGTGCACCGGGCAGGCCGTGGCAGGCCGCAGGGTTTCCGGGCAGGATTTCAGGGTGCCGGGAAGTGCACGGGTGTGCCAGGCAGGGCGGCAAGGCACTGCTGGGTGCACCGGGTAGCTCGGCAGGGCGCCAAGGGCGCTGGGCAGAGCGATAGGGCACCGCGGGGTATGTCCAGGCCGCCGAAAGGGCCAGGCGGCACGCCAGGGGCTCGGGCAGCGCACCAACGGGGCACGGCGGGCCATAGGCATGGCTGCAGAGTAGCGCGTGTGGAGCGGTTCGGGCGCTGGTTGGCCAGCGGTGTGGTTCGCGGAGGCCACAGGAAGCACGACATTTATTCATCGTCACATATTTGCCATGCTGTCATCACCAATCGAGAACAACAAAGGGGAAGGGTCGGCTGTGTTCATGTAGTCTGAACCCCCCCACCCATGTTAAGTTGATATCAAAATTTATAACTTAATCCATAAATATAACGTCAGAGAAAGTGAATAAAACAAACACAAATCCCCCTACCATGAATTTTTTGAACATTGATGGGGAAATAGAGGAAAAGAGGACGTCGATTCATCGATATCGGGAAGCATCTGGGGAAGAAGCGTCATCAGCATTCTTCGTAGTCGGCTCCATTTCTTTTAGCTCAGATGAAGATCTTTGAATAAGTTCATCTTTCTTCGTTGGTTTGTGGAATTCTTCATTGGAAGAGAAAAGGCTCCTCTATAGATCTCTCCATTCTCTGTTCCTCCCAAGATTAATGAACAACAAAAAAATTTATAGGTTTGCCTATTATTTTATTGTTGGAACGAATTTGAAAATATTAAAATTAAATTATGGTACTTCACGTAATTAATGGGTGAAGTTGAATTAATTTATTTGGGGGAGGAAGGTGAAGAATTCAATTAATTCATTAAGTGAAAAGGCACATTAATGAGGGGAAGGTGGAGAGTTAACATCCCACATAAATGGGGGGTTTATATGGGTTAAAGGGGAGTTAGAACCCATCTGGGTCCCACATCAATTATATCCACCCAAGGGAAGTTATGCTCTAGCAAGCCCCGCCACCAAAACCTCCCATGGGAGGTTCGGGTGTGGTGGCCCCCACCTCCAACCTCCCCTTGGAGGTTTTAACTACTTCAAATAAAAATAAGTTAAGTCTTATTTTTATTTAATTTTATTTAAAAACCCCAAAACAATCTTCCACTCTCAAAAAACGCAACTACGGTGATGGTATCACTATCAAATTACTGACGCTACGAATTCAACGGTGCCCTCATATTCCAGTTTCGAGCAGTAGTTCAAAATTTATAAAATAATGCTCGCACGTTTACTGAATGTAGTGGAAAAAAAGTTCGGAAAATTATTATCAGTCACCCTCAACCCACTGTGGTTGAGGTTAGGCTCTGCCTTGGTGAGACATTCCCCAACGAACCCAACGGTACTCTCATATTTTCAATCCGAGTTACCATTTAGAAGTTATGAATTTTACAATAAAATAATTGTCACTTAATTATTTTATTTGAGGAAAAAACAAACATTTTCTGGTGGCCCGCGTCGTCCAAAGTTAGTATCTTCTTAAATAAAGAAAGCCCTCATGAGTTCAGCGGTGGTCATAGATTTTTAATCTGATCTACCATTTGTGAGTTATAATCATTTGAAAAATAAAATAACTTTATTTAATTATTTTATTTATTGTTATTCCATTTTTGGGATTTCTCACAGGAGGCCCGCACCGACTAAACATAAGTCACACCTAATGTTAACCTGCCATCCTGAGTGCATCGGTTCCCTCAGATTTTTTATCCAAGTAACCATTTAAGAGTTATTCCACATTTTCATGAAAACTGCTTACACGCATTAATTTAAGCATAACAAAACTTCGACAGATCATTCTGGGAACTCGGGGCCTCGGAATCTCGTGCTGTCATATTTTGCGGACTCATAAAATTACCATATATTTAAAAAAATTACATGGAAATTCTAGGTCATTAAATTATCCCCACCTCAGGGATTTATGTCCTCGTAATCTCCAACTCGAACTAAGGGAACAAGTGGGGGTACTGAGCACGAATATGAGCCTCCCGCTCCCTTGGGCTCTCCTAAAGGTTCCCGTGCTACCAGAAAACACACCCCAGAGGTATCGACAATCCATGTAGGACCCTCTCTTGTCAATCTTCAATCTCTACCAGAACCTCCGTGAAAGTCGCCCTGTCATCGAATCCCAGCTCCCCGTGGTCGATGAGGTGGGATGGGTCTTGCACATATCTCATCACCTGAGATACATGGGAGAAGTCGTGCACCCGGTGAAACTGATGTGGAGGAGCCAAGCGGTAATCCACCTCAGCTACTCTGCTGAGTACCTAGAATGTTCTGATGAATCTCGAAGAGAAATTTCCACCTCGGGCAAATCTCCACAGATCTCGTCGAGGTGAGACCCGTTGGAACACATGGTCTCCATCCTCGAACTCCGGAGGTCTCCACCATCTGTCAGCATAAGAATTATGCCTACTATGTGTAGTCTTATCCACTCCTGGATGATCTGCACCTTCTCCATGGTAGCATGTACCATCTCTGGTCCCAATAGTGTTGACTCCCCTAGGTCTGTCCAGTACAGTGGTGATCTGCAAGGTCGTCCATACAATGCCTCGAAAGGTGTAATACCGATGGTGGAGTGATAGTTGTTGTTGTAGGCAAACTACCCCAAAGGCATGTGATCCTTCCAGTTGCGAATGAAGTCGATGACGCATTCACATTGGATGTCCTCGAGGTTCTGGATGGTCCTCTCAGTCTGGCCATTAGTCTGAGGATGGAAGGTGGTGCTATGGAATAGCTATGTCCCAAAAGCCTCCTACAAGCCCTTTTGTAGCTAGGAAGTAAACAAGGTGTTACGGTCGGAGACGATAGAAGAAGGTACTCCATGATAATTCACAATCTCCTACACATAGAGGCATCCCATGCTCTCTACTGAGCCTTTCTCTCTAATGAGTAAGAAGTGGGCTGAATTGGTGAGTCAGTCGACAATCAACCAAATCAATTTGAGACCCTTGGAGGTACATGGATGACCCGTCACGAAGTCCATGGAAATCCAATCCCACTTCCACTTTGGGACCTCTAAGGGATTAAAAACGCATGCGGGTACCTAGTGCTCCACCTTCACTTGCTAACAAGTGAGGTGTCGTGAGACAAACTCTTCTACGACCTTCATACCTAGCCACCCATGTGGTTTTCGAAGTTCATAGTACATCTTCGCCACACCTGGATGTACCGCTTGAGGGGAAGTGTGGAACTCCCTCAACACATCCTCTTAAAGAGAAAATAGTACCATGATACGTCCTCTGAAGAGGATGACATGATCCCCTCCTTCAGAAAATCCATCCGGTGCCTACCCTGTGGATATTTGAGCATGTCGCGTCTCACAGTCAGCATGCCCACACTATGCCTCCCTGACTCACTGATGAGGGGAGGAGTGACTATAAGAGACTATAGAAAGGATTCTCCATCCCTATCCACAATGGATATCTGTAAGGCATCCAGCTACTCTGTCGGCTCGCCTAAAAGAATTATACCAGTCCTCCTAATGAGTGCATCCGTAACAACCTTCCTCTTCCAAAGAGTATAGACTATCTCTATGTCATAGTATAGGTGGAACTGAAAACTCAAAACTCCTACTGCCATGAGGGTATGGCTAGCCGACTCAAGAGTAATCGGCTACACCCTCCTATGAATGATTTTAACCTATGCTACCTGGTTTTCCTTTCTCTTTGACTATGAAAAACCTCATCTCAACATTCTAGATAAACCAAAAACTTTTTTCCTAATATTTTCCATCTCTGTATGAACTTTGTTTTCCCAGTCCATACCCAAAATAACGTCGTAAGGCCTCGACGCTGCCACCATGAGGTTCCAACCAAGACTCTCACCTCAAGGGTCAGATCACACCATCGGCATAAGTGTGATTTTTGAGTCTCCTCCCAAAGGTATCTCCAGACGTTAGGGTCAAGTCAACGGTTTAACCAAAAACTCTAGGTCTGGGACATGATTTGTGGAAGGAAGGAATGATTGGTACCTATTTCTATTGATACGACAGCTAGTAGTAGTCATAGACCGTACCTCGAATCATTCCAAGAGCCCTTGGGTCATGCTACATGACCTCATGAAGCAACTCTCTTCCTCTAACTTCCATCTCCCTGAGCCTGGCGGGGAATACAAAGGTGTGTGGTTGTAACATGTCTAAATGTACACCACCTCATGCTGCTCTCCTAGATCTACTTCTACTTATACTGCCTTGCAGATACATCTGTCTTGGTCACATCCTCTTTCTAAAATAGCTTACATGCCCTTGTCTCTGAGACTAGCACTAGTTTCCTGCTTTCCCACAACTAACATTCACTGGTTGTATCCGCTCAGCCAAAGGACATTCAACCATAAAGGTTTTCTCTACCATCCTAACATATGTAGGAATGCATAGATGAAAAAGAATGTGCTGGCTCGAATGTCACTAAACACATCTCACCCTGAGGTCCAAGCTTCGAAGCACTGATCGTATCGTATTCATCAAGTACTAGGAATGATTGGTATACCTCGATGAATACTCAGCTACCGACATGTCATCCTTTCGATGTTGTAGAAGTTCTAGACAACTCTCAGCCACCTCCTCAAGCCAGTCCTCAATCGCCTGTAAGTCGAGCTAGCATCGGAACCTGAGGGGTATCTGATGCTGAAACACATGTAAGGCAGTAAGCCAACATGTGTCATATACTGATACCACTGGTTGAAACTCCTGACCGACAGGCACAGTACCTGAAGGTACAATTTTGGGCAATCGTCCACATACTGAAGCCTCATCACTATAAGGACCATCCTTATGGTCACTCGCTAAAAAATTCTAGTATCTAATATCTACATATTCTCTACTGGTGTCTAAAATAGGTGGAAAACACTAGTAATTGCCTCGATCATGTCCTCTGCTGCATGTGAATCTATTTCTCCTCAAAACCTCAGAGGCCTCTACCACTGGAACTCGTGAAACACACTCAGTAGGCATGCACTGTTCTCCAATGTGGCTGGTGGCATCTATGGCCCAACGGGTGGTGGTGGTTCTGTTACTTCACCTGAAGGTGCTAACATAGTAAGAGGGCCCTGCACCAGAGCCTCGTCACTCGGTGGGCCGTCATCGAGTACTATCTCGGGAACCGTAACTAGCCGTATGTGTGCAGGTATCATGATAAGGAACAGAAGCGACACAGTCAAATGATTAAACCTGGTGAGATGACCTGGTTTGAGATTACTTAAAGAAAACTTTTGAAACACGCATGTCGGGCAGGGCGTGGTAGGCTGCAGGGTGCGCCGGGCAGCGCGGCAGGGCGCAGGGCAGGGTGGCAGGGCACTGCGGGGCGTGGCCAGGCCGCTGGTAGGGCCGGGAGCACGGGCAGTGCATTGGTGGGGCACGGCGGGATGACGACAGGACAATGGAGCAGTGCTTGTGGTGCGGGTCAGGTGCCTCTTGTTCAGCGGTGCGATTCGTGGAGGCCGCGGGTAGCGCGACATTTGTTCGCCGTCGCCTCTTTTCCATGTCATCATCATCAAATTGAGAACATCAGAGGGGAAGGGTCGACCATGTTCATGTGGTCCGAACCCCCTTCCACCCACATGTTATGGTGATATCAAAAGTCATAACTTACTCCATATATATAATGTTAGAGAATGAGAATAAAACCAACACAAATCCACCTACATCGAATTTGTCAAACGTTGATGATGGAAGGAGAGGAAAAGAGGACATCGATTCTTCGTCGTTGGGAAGCGTCCGGGGAAGAAGCGTCGTCCGCATTGTTCACGGTCGGCTTCTTTTCATTGGTCTTGGATGAATATCATTGAAGAAGTTCATCCTTCTTCGTTGTTGTGTGGAGTTCTTCATTGGAAGAGAAAAGGCTCCTCTCTATCTCTCCTCTCTATCTGTTCCACCCAAGAATAATTCCCAAAAAAATAAAATAATAGTTTTGCCTATTATTTAATTATTGGAAAGAATTTGAAAATATTCAAATTAAATTATGTTACTTCACTTAATTATTGGGTGAAGTTGTCTTAATTAATTTGGGGGAGGAAGGTGAAGAATTCAATTAATTAATTTATTGAATTGGGAAATTAATGAGGGGAAGGTGGAGAGTCAAAATCCCACATAAATGGGGGGTTTAGAGGGGTTAAAGGGGAGTTAGAACCATTGTGGGTCCCACCTTAATTATATCCTCCCAAGGGAGGTTATGCTCGGGAGGGCCCCAACACCATAACATCTCATGGAATGTTAGGCTGTGGTGGCCCCCACCTCCAACCTCCCCTTGGAGGTTTTAACTACGTCAAATAAAAATATATTAAGTCTTATTTTTATTTAATTTTATTTAAATACCCCAAAAAATATATTCCACTCTCGATAAAACGCAACTGCGGTGATGGTATCACTATGAAATTATCGACGCTACGAATTCAATGGTGCCCTCAAATTTCAGTTCCAAGCACCGGTTCAAAATTCATAAAATGCCGCTCCTGTGTCTAGTGAACTTACCCAAAAAAAAGTTTGGAAAATTATTATCAGTCACCCTCGACCCACTACAGTCAAGGAGATGTTATGTCTAGGTGAAACACGCCCCAACGAACCCAACTGTACTCTCAGATTTTCAATCCTTGTTACCATTTAGAAGATAAGAATTCTAAAATAAAATAATTGTAACATAATTATTTTATTTGTGGCCAAAAACTATCTTTTTTTGGTGGCCCGTGCTGGCTAAAGTTACTATGATCATAAAAAAAGAAATCCATCATGTGTTCAGCAATGGTATCAGATTTTTAATCCAAGATTTCATTTGTGAGTTATAAGCATTTGAAAAATAAAATAACTTTATTTAATTATATTATTTAAGGTTATGCCATTTTCAAGATTTCTCATTAGAGTCTCGCACCGACTAAACATAAGTCACGCCTAGGGTAAACTCGCCTTCCTGAGCGCATCAGTGCCCTCATATTTCTGATTCGAGTAACTATTTAAGAGTTATTACACTTTTTCAGGAAAACTTCTTATGTGGATTAATTTAAGCTTAAAAAAACATCGACGGATCATTCTGAGCACTCCAGGCCTCGAAATCGCGGGCGGTTAGATTTCACGGACTCATAAAATTCACATACATTTAAGAAAAATTACATGGAAATTCCGGGTCATTAGAGGGTTTTTCAGATTTTAAATTTAGAAATTATAGATATTTATAACTTATATTATTAGTTTGATATAATTGTGTTAGAATACCATGGTCATGTTGAGAATAGGTTTTATAACATTGAAAAAAATTGGCTTTGAAAAATAAAATTATTTCCTATATAATAATTGAGAGAAAAATAAATCTCGACGTGGGAATCAAATCTGGGTTATCCTGAAAAATCACCTAAAATAACACACACCCAAGCCTAAAGCCTATTCCTATTCACCATGGGTTGTTGAAAACCACATGGGTATCAACAAAAAACAATGGAAATAATTTCTACCTAAAATCAGAACACTACATTTCTCATGTACAAAAAAATAAAGATAAATAATTAGAGTACATCATGGTAGATGAGTTATATTACCCATAGGTTTCACTGAAAAATCAAGAAGCACAATCCTTGAATAAAAAACAATATCTAGGTGATTGGTGATCACAACAATCCCAAAAATCCATAATTGGATATAATAAAAGACAATTTATTATTAAAACCCACACAACTACTTTTATCTATATCTTACAAAAACAAGTATGTATTTTACCCATGTCATATGTAAGGTGTGACTCAAATTTCTAGTTGGAAACCAAAATGATTCCATATAATTTTGGCCACCATGAAACTGTTATTTATAATTGTTATAATGAATCAAGATTCATGACAAAATTTAATTTAAAAAATATATATATAATCCACTGTATTACATTAAAAGATTAATTTTAAAGTAAACCATGAACATGAAAATAATACAAGATTGATGAATAGTGGGAAATAACAAAACCATCAAAGAGAAAAAAATGTGAGTGATTTTGGAATGAAGTATCACCATTATGACTAAAAAAATTAAAAATTAAAAATGGGCTATGACTTATGAGAATATGTAACTTAGTCAATCATGGAATAATGTATTGTATAAAGTGAATTATTATGTTTTTGAGTCCTTCCATAGACTATCAGTTTCACTAAGATATCCCCCAGGGGTTCCATACTCACTTAAGATTCTATATTTCTATTTTCAAATGTGCCCAGGGTTCCACTGTGATATGTTTCCTAAAACGGGTCAAGTAAACTATTCAAAAAATAATAAAATTACAAAAAGAAATTATTATAGTTCCAATGGTATAAAAACCATTTTTAGTTAGACCATATTTGCGGCATTTCATACAACACCTGAATCATATTTTTTTTAAAAAAACCCCATTAAAAGAACATTCCATTCCATCAATAATGAAATTAATAAAAACATCCTTGATACTTATAAAATAAATAATTTTTATTTTTCAAAACTAATTATACCTATGAAATATAGAAACATATTATACATTGATCACATTTATTTGATTGTTACATATGTAAATAATCACAAACCTCAAGGACCTAAAGTTTTAGTCTCTTGGGGACCAAAAACCTAGAAACACTAATTCCACATACTTTGGACAATAAATTATAACTAAAATTCATTCTTAGACATTCCATGAGACATAATCCTCTTTGATTCCTATGGATGGGAAAACATAAACAGCGGTGACCTGAAATTATCCATAAAGGATGGAATATCAAATACCATAATGGTTACATCATGAACACATATAAAATCATGAATAAAGAGAAATATATTATTTAAAAGAATGTAAAACTATAATACTTTACCATAAGAATGAATGTTAGAAATAAAATCTCAAATTATAACACTTTTACCAATGAAAGTGAAAATTAATCCATGAACCATATTTCATGGGCCATATAATTTAGGAAATAATAAGCCACAATTATAAGAATAAGATTTAATATATTTTTCATCCTACCAAGCCTCCAACACGTTCATTGGTAAAATTATCAATAATGAAAATGTTGAATAACCCTAAACATTTTGAACATAGATACATTCTAGAATAATCAGATATCATTTATATCAAATGTGATACAATCCATTACCCTATGCGTTGGATGGAGATATATGTACCACCCATATCATTATCAACATATTTGTGTGCCACATGATAAAAACAATCATCCCATCATAAAATAGAACATTGGTGGAAAACTAGTTTTCATGGTATTTAAAATCCATCAAATAAATAACCCAAAGAAAAATAAGCTTTATAAAATCTCCTAAATGAAATATTTATATTTTTTAAACAACCCATGAAATAATATGAGTTTTATAAAATATCCAAATAGAAATATAAAATAAATATTATTATACTAAAAAAATTATTATCGAAAATAGTCACATAATAAAATAATAATATATAGTGACAATGTGAACATAAGTCTATTTTTGGAACACCTAATTTGAAGATAAGGAATCAAAAATAAAAAACAAATATTTTTTTTAAAAAATATTATTAATCATTATAAAACTCATTGTAATTAGTCTGTTTAAATAACTCTAATTTGTTTTATTGAAAAATGAAAAGATACCTACTAATAGAAACAAAATTGATAAAAAAAATATTTTTCCTAGAAGTAAAAAATATGAACATAAAAAAATATATAACTTCATTGAAATAGGAAGTTCAAAAAAGAAATTTTATAACTCAAATAATAGAGTTTTAGTCACTAGGCCTCTTACCATTACACTTGATTTCCATCTGAATCAATTCAAACTAATCTATCACAATGATATAAATCTTAATTACTTATTTAAAAAATATAATGTTTTTTAATTTATAATCATCTGTAATAAAAACTATCTTATGGTATTACATTTTTGTAAACTACCCTCAATTATAGGTGATAATAATGTTTAGTGATTTTATTATGTTCATAAAAGTGGAGTTAATCATCATTTTTATCCAAAATATCACCTTTTAAAATAATTAATGTTACATTAATTTATGCATAAAAAACATTTATAATGTTAAAATACCATCCAATAATAGTTTTAGTCACGTTTTATGAAAATAAAAACATTAATGAAATAGTTTTGGGGAAATTATAATTATTGATATATTACCTTATTATGGTCATTAATTTATGTGTCCTTTAAAAATAACATTATTAATGATATATATTACATGTATATATCATATATATTTTTCCAGTAGAAATATGAACCATCCTTAATTATATGAAAAGGAAAATAGATCATGATTACTTCTTACGACAAGTGTATGAACAAAACTATATTAATGTTTCTATTACATAGAATATGTGATGGGTCAAGGTGGATAGTAAGTGATAAATTAAGAATCATAAATAAATTATATAAACCATATTGTTTCATCAAACCCATAATTAACACTATGAATTAGTGGTGGTGGTGAAGATCCAAAAGCTTCGCTTTGTGGAGGAGGTAATCATACACAAGAACTAATTGTGATAATTTTTTTATTACTATATGGAATAGAATAAACAATTGTTTTACCATTATTGTAATAACACCATATAAAACTAATAATTAATATTTTATTATTATACTATGGTAACGGATGGTTTATAATGGAAATAATAGCAATGAAATGTTATTAATGTTGTGATACACATATTGACACCATTAACATCCTATTAATGAATTCCATATATTTTTGGAATTTGGAAAATTTGTGTTCAATATTGAAATTATATCATGTAATTAATAAAAATAAGAAGAAAATGGGGTATATTTTCAAAGAAAATTTGAAATAATATTAGAGTATTGATTTTTAGGGAAGTGGTTTACTTTTCAAAGGAAATAAAATGGCAGTTTTAAGGGAATTTATAGTTTTTTGTAATTCCATGACACTATTCAAAAGTAAATGGCTCAAATGGATCAAATGTGGAATATGGGGCATTTTATATTTTAAAATCACGTCATCAAATTAATTAAAAACATATTTTTATAATTTTTTTTCCGTTTACACATAGTAAATGAATTCTTATATATTCTTAATTTTACTGGGGTAACTTTGTTGACCATAATAATTAATGATGATAACTGAAATTAGAATTCATATCATTAATTAATTTGAACCTTTTGAATTTATATGTTTAAATAATTTTATCATACAAAATTATAAATGTGTTCAATATAAATATAAAAAGAATCACAATTAGTAATGAAATGTTTGTAGAGAAATAAACCTTTTCACTATTATATATATATGTATATAAGATAAAATTATCATTGTTAATAATTAAAATTATGTAATTTGATTTATAGTAAATACAATTAGTGGTGTGTTTATTAAAAATCAAACCAAAATTGAATTACCATATGAAAATAATTAATTAAAATAAACAAATGAAAACCTATTTTTATTACTATTTAAATTATTATTAAGTCCCAACATAATGTAAATTGTATATATGTGTTCCAAATAATGTTTAATATTTCATATTTATAAAAATAAAAAAATATTATTTAAAAATATTATAAGAATCAATTCCTTTAATATATACTAACAATTTTTTAAAAGTTATTGTTTTAGAAAAAACCATAATTTTAAATATTCATCAAGATATCAATTATTTGAGGAAAATACCAAAAATTAGAAATAATATAATATGAACTTGATTAATCCCAACATTATTTAAATTTTGATAAATCCACATTTTGAACAAGATAAATTTATCATCTAACAGAAAATGTAATGTGTGGATAAGTTTTTTATACAAAAACCACTTTTACTATATGGAAAATTAATTCCCTATAAATTACTAATTATTTTTTAATATCTATATTTTTTGATAAATTATAATAAGATTGTTTCCTACAAATAAAAATAAAATTTATGATTTATAAATTTAAACATAAATTTTATGTAGCTAAAATGAATTCTCAAAAAATTATATAAAATTAAGATCTATTTATAAATATTTTATTAAATTTTGAAAGAATATTAATCCCTACTTACATTCCCCAAATGCTCTATGAGAATTACCTTTGAATTATAATTTCTCTATCTTTAGTCGAGAATGTCAATTCATCGAGTATATAGATTAGGTAATTTTACTTATGAAAGAATTTCTATCACATACGATTTCACCAAAACCATAATTTTTCAAGTTATAATTGAGTTTGGTCTTCCGAAAACCATAGTGAAGCTATATCATTCCCATGGTTTGGTATATGGCCTTCATTATAAATTCATCCAATTTTGGATGAAATTTTTTCCAACATTATTTATTAATTTTTATATAGTTAATTGAAGTTATAACATCTAATTTAATGTATAAGTTTGAATGTGAATATTACATATTCAAAAAAATATCAATAAATTTCTCTTTTGTTGGTTTTATTATGTTACAACAATTATTAAAAAGGTTTATTGATGGATAATATACAATAAAATTTCATGTCATTAAATTATTGAATCCACCTAGACACCTGAAGCCCAGATCAAGTTCCATCATTAATACCATATCATGGGATATAAGGAATCACATCTTAATGGACAAAGTAGTTAGGAGTCATGATAAATTTGATACATAAATGATTCGTTTATTAAAACTGAATAAAATAATTTCATAATAATTTTTTTTGAGAATATATTTATTCCCTCTAAATTATCCTTGCATAAAAAACATATTACACTTCATTAATTCCTAAAAATGAAAAACATATGTCTGAGATTAAGTTCCCATTAAGGGTTAATTAGAGTGGAAAAAATACTGAATCAATAAATAATGTGAAATATGTATATGTAAATCACTAAAAACACATTCCATTTAAACAAAGACTTTTCTATCATAATAATATATGGAATAAATAATATGGAGAAGTAAATAATGAAAAAAATACTATTTAATAACTAAAGTGGGTATGAAATGTATCCGAAGATAATATGATTTCGAAAATCTCATTGAAAATAATAATAAAAACATAGTGTACTCAATGATTAATTACTAAATGTCCTGTATTTGGAACATGATACCACTACCATCAAGAAATTTTATAATATGGTTGATGAATTGAAGGTACAAACAGATTTATTTTTTCATGCATTATATCTACTTTCAATACCTTTTACACGATAGTTTAAAACTACAAGGTATAAACCCGTTGATTTTTTTGCAACAGATTTTATCTCATGATACTTGTCGATGAATCGATGGAATTTATATAAATTACCCCCACCCCCATTTATTTCATGTTCAAATAATTACACATATATTTAATAATTTAGTTACTTCAAAAACAATGTACCCTATCAAAAAATATCCATTTTAAATAAGAGAAACATTTTTAACAATATTTCTTCAGTTTATCAAATCACATTTAAAGTATAAACTATATGTAAAAATGTGATATATTTTATGAAATAATCATATCCATAAAAATAATATGAATATTAAGATAAATATAATGACCAATGAATAATTATCACAATTAAGTTATTCTTTCATGATAATGTTAACAATCAAAACAGAAAGTGAGATTCCATAATAACATTTTAAATATGGAAATATTCAAATAAAATCACCTTGTATGAGAGAATTAAATGTTAAAGCTAAAATACCACGAATTTTGAATGATACATAATATTAAATGTCAAAGGTACAATATATAAGCAACATAAAATAAACTAGGTTCAAAACATTACATTATGCATCATTGAACTGTATTGAGATGAAATTCATTTCCTTACGCTTCCTTTGGGTTGAATATTATATGAAATCATATATAGTAGTTTTATTAATTTTATTAAATTAAAAAAGAATCATATTAATATTTATAATATCATATATAATTCTTTTATTTCATCTTACACCCCATTCATTAATAATCATTCATTATTTTCACTCCTTCAATTATTAATTGTCTTCTTTTCTCTTGCATGTTTCTTCCTTAAAGATTCATTTTCTACACATATTACATAGTTATATCATCGCTATAATTATAAACATGAAATAATTATCATTTTTAAATATTTATTATATTTTTAAACACAATCATGATGTATGGTTATGAAAAATGAAGTACATTATGATCATGGAGTTGGTAGGCCATGCGTACACATGAGCGAACTTTCATATTTACAATGACCACTATAGAAAGAAGGTATATAAATTATTAAAATTATATGATGATAATAATATAAAATATAACATATTAAAAAAAATATATCATCCATGTGGTGTGGTGATGAAAATAGATTCACATATCTCTGTGAATGTGTTAGTCCACACTTACACAAATGATTTTATCTTCTTTAAGTGAGTGGAAATGCTTGAAATAAAATGATATATGTTATATTTCAAGAATTATAAATATTTAATTAGAAACATATTTTCTTAATTTATATAATATATAATCATTAACTTTAGCCTTATTACATTCCATGTAAAGAATTAGTGAAAGAAGAATCAGGTCACTTCGTGAGGTTGCAGTCCACTATATATGTGAGAGATGTTATTATATCCTCTCCACAATGGAATGTAAAATTATATGAACATTATATAATGACTAAATATGTATAAATATTTTATAAATATCATATATTTAATTTATATCCATCATCATACTCAACCCTGAAATGTGGTAATGGAAGAAAGAACTACATCAGTTCGCAAGGCGGTAGTCCACTGTACGCACGAATGACGATTTTGTAACCCATTTGATGGAAAAGAAGATGGTTATAGAAGATGAAAATTTTATGAAAACATTATTGTATGTGGATTATACTAAAGATATAAAAAAATTATGTTTCCATAATAATTTTAGGAGGTGGATAATGGAATAAAATAAAGACGCTTGTTGAAGAACATCACATCTTCTTCGGGTAACCTCCTTCAGTTTTCACTAAATCCTTCCCAATATGGATTTATACAAAAAAAATGATTCTAGTATGAGGTTAGGGAATATTTTATGTTATTTTTTAAGGTTTTGGTTAATAATAATTGAGTTATATTTGTGAATATGTTAAGAGAGTGAGTTTTTTTTATAGTTGTTGAGGAGTTTCATTTTTGTAAATACCTGAATGTATTCAGTATTTGGACATATCTCTTACCCCAAGTAGTTAAAACATTTAAAATAAATGTTTTTATGGATTTTTTGGTCTATAAACGAAAACATAATAAAATTAAATACATTTTTCAAACATTTTTTTCCTTGATATATATGTGTTATTTTTTATCCTTTTGGTTTGTCAATATAGGAAGAGAATTTTTTTCATATGTGATTTATGAATAAAACCTAAAATAAAGTGATGATTATTAAATAATCAGGACCCAATAATTATAAATATTATATATAATTAAAAAATAAAAACTCTTATGTGTGTAGGAAGTTAATTTTAACAGAAGTGTGTGTAAAAATAACAAACACCACTGTAACTTTAACTACACTAAGAGAGTTTTTACAAATTACTGGTAAATATTTTCATTATAAAATAAAAATTGGTACATTAATGAAACATAATTTAAATTTATTAATACTTAAAAATAAATTGTTAGAATATATGGTTTTTGTAATTTTAAATCATGTAATAAAATATCATTTATTATAAAACAACATTAAGGTATATTTTACCATTATTTATTTAATTAAAATTTATCAAAATATCAAGAATATAATGGTAATAAAATTTATAATTTTGAAACATGTTTATAATGATATATTAATCTAAATAACTTATTTATCTTATTAATTCATTTAATTTTATTTAATTTTATTATTTTTATATCATTTATTTTATTTCCCTATTAACTAAATAATTAATGTGTTTGTGTTCCATAATACATTAATGTAACTGTTTCATCATCAAAAATTTTAAATAAATTTTAATTAAAAATATAAATTTATCTTAAAAAATAATATATATAATATAATATAGTTGTTTTGTCCCTATCACAAATCATTATTTATATTAAATGTTTGAAATGTTCCTTTTAGTATTTTTCATAACCTAACTTATTATAATGGTCACGTTCAGGGATAAGTGTCCCCAAATCACATAAAAATGAGTATAAAGTTAATTTGGGTCTATATATGAGCATAAAATATGTTTTGGGAAAATGTTATGGTCATTTTATCCACAATATATTAACTTTAACTCCCCTGTAAATCTATGTTTACCTTTACCATGGTAGTTAATTATTTTTTTTGTTTCCACTATTTAATTTGGTTAAAAATTAACTTCACAATATTATAAATTATAAATTATTATGATTAAAAATATAGATTCCATTTTTACATATTCAATTTATAGAAGTTTCAAAATGTAATTTAAAATTAATCCCACAGACATGATGAGGACGTGGGGTTTTAAAGAGAAAATGTCCAAACGGTTGCAATGTTTTTATATCATAATTAAATATGAAAATTATTCCAATGACACAAATTGGAAAAATTTACATATAATTTTACTAATTTAACTTTAAAAAAGATTAAAAATTTAAATTTTCCTTATAAATAATATATGAAAAAATGATGTTTTCAAATAAAATTATATATATTTCACCATTCACAGAAAAATGAAACCTCTCTGAAAAATAAGAAAATTTCACCAAAAAATAAATATGATATTATTATTTAAAAAATTTATTTTATTTTATCAAATATATTTTGTAGATTATGTAAATATAAATTTTAAATTATATGAACAAAAAGTGACTAAACCATCTTTTAAAAAGTACTTTTTCACAAAATAGTTATTCTTATTTTAAATGATTATAATACTATTATTAATCAATATATAAATAATAAAATTGAATAGAATATATATTTTTAAAGGTTATTTAATCATATTAATACCCTTTATTTTATGGTCTAGGAGATAATTTTCAAATATTAATATTAATAAAATATTTTTGTTCGGTGAAACATGGACTTATGTCTAACAAAATCTTTCAAATATACATTTAGTTATGCTAAAATCTATCATTAATGTAATTAAATATAAATAAAATATTTAATAATTCATATGGAAACAAATATAAAGTTATTATTTTATGACTTTGGGGTGTCGTATTATCACCACCTAAAATAAATTGTATACTCACAATTAAAACTTGATATTGGTTGTAGAAGCTTTGATATTTGATAATTATATTATTGAAAACCAACATTGTAAAAAGTGTAGATAAAACAGCCCCTTAATATTAGATAAATAAATCGTCCAAGGTTATATAGAATAATAAATAACTAGGTTTCCAATTAGGGGAACATTAGTAGTATGTGAAGATGTGGGCCTGGAAGGGAAAAATTATTACTGATAAGGATAGTGCTCACTGATTACGAGGATGTGATTGAACAATGGAACGTTGTGGGCCTGAAAAACAATAATATTTGATTCATGTAAAATACCATCTAATTCATTGAATAACAATGTAATAGGATGATATTTTTTGTTTCATGATTCTTTTCCTAAATTTAATGAGCTGTTTTACTATCTAAGAATATATAGAAACATCTTTACTTGATACGTTTTTACTTCATTAGAATAATTTTATCCTTTGGTTGTGGTTTTATAAATTTACAATCCATACTTTACTCAAATAAATGAAGATCCAAAAATAATTTTTTTTATTCATGAAGCACTAAAATTTACTTATAATGGATAATATTTTCCAAAAAAGCGTGAAAAGTCTTTTTTTCTATATCTAACTATTTTCCAAACCCAATATTGTTATCAAAAGTTATTCGATATACATAAATATCTATGTGGTGACGTAATAAATTAATCTATAAAACTACCTCCAATGTTCAACATAAACCATTTTATTAATGGTTAACCTTATGGACCTTCCAAAAGATAATGATCTAAAACATTATAAATAAGGTATTTATATTTCTAATATTAATAAATCATTAATACCTAAATGAACTTTATGTAGATCTTTATCATAGCATACCAAACATATGAATGCATTTCTAATGTGTTCTATTAAAACACCATAATAACATGACGCACCATAAATCCTTTTTGAAAACATTCATGATACATTGTTCTATAAGGGAAACACATGTTATTTGATATATTTCTTAAGAACAAAAATACTGTATATTCCATCAAGCATAAAACCATTAGTCAAAAAATCATCAATAATTCCATGGTTGTAATTATTACCCAATTTAGTTAATCAATATCAATTTTCTCATTTTACCATTATCATTATTTGAGCATCAGGAACATATTAAAGGGGCTAAATCATTTATTTTAAATGAAGATCAACATTTCACTGAATTATTTTTCTTTTTCATTAGTAATGTTCAACATACTCTTCCAAATACTCAATGAAAAATTAATTAAGTACAATAATTTTAAATTTTATAATTCTTATAACGATAATATAATTGATAAAATACTGAAAATAAATAATCCATGAAACCATACACAAAATTATTAATCATTCCATTATGTATGTGGTAATATTATAAGACTGACCTTAATCTAGTATATTTTTATAAGGTATAATGCCTTGAAACATAGAGAATTCAATTTCAGAGTCCCTCAAATCCTTATAGGTGAAGCATTGGACATTGTAAAATTATTTTCATCACTTACACTACTGATCATGGTGTCCTTTTTCTCCACATATGATGAAATCCCCTTTTCCACTTATGCATGTACCATGATATTTCCTTCCATAGTTATAACATGTGAAAGGAATCCTTCTTCCTATTCTTCCCTTCATCTATATGATTCATTATATTCCTCTCCTTGTCTAACTTCCCTTCAATGCCACAATACATATAATACTCCTTTTATATCTTTTATTCACTTAATACTAATACCTCATGTGATGACAATGTTTGGAGACAACATCCAATAAAAATATTGTCTTTACCTGATCAATAAAACTATCATTCTTACTCTTTGGTTTATGATAACATTTTAGGTTCTCATTCCTTGTGCTACGAACCATTTCTAAATGTTGGTATACAATATATTATATCATATCATTATTAAACATAATGATTAATACCAAAACTAGTGAAATGCATAAGATAAACATGAAAAAATATGCATAGAAAATATCATAATCATAGACATGGTTTCTTTAGGGATATATTGATTTTGAAATCTGTCATAACGGGTTGTAAAGAAAATTGTAGTTATCCGAATAATATCCACCAATAGTGTCCAACCAAGTGTACAGTAATTCCCATTGTTGTATACCAAGTATTGATAAGGTCGATTCCAATGCTCCCTTTTCAGAGTTATTACCCCTAGATACATTTTTACTAGAACCACTCCCACAGGTAGTATCCATAAAGGGATGTGATGAATGAAAAACCACATAATATATTTTGTACCAAAAAATTAGACTGTTCTTCTATACATATCGTCAAATTGTTTCATAGAGTTATGATTCATAATCTATGTTTTCGAAAATATAGTTCCCAAGGTTTATACTGATCATAAATTGATAGAAACTGTAATATCCCTAAACCTAGTTTCCCATATCTAGGGCCTTCTTTCAAAAAATGGAATGATATAAAATTAATTGAATCCTAAAGGACAGAATTATTTAGTATTCTTGGTAAACTAGATAGAGACTTGAGTCTTTTATTACATTTGAAAACCAAAATTTCAAAATGATTTTTTTCATGAATAAAATTGTTCCCTCAAGAATAAACTTTCACAAAAACTATATAACACTACATGGATTTTTGTGAATGGAAAACAATAATGGTGAGCTTTAATGATCTTTAAGGGTTTAGTAAAGAAGAAGATATCACTAATCAATAATGAATAATCTATATGGAAATATAAATATCTAAACCAATAGTACATTTAATAGATAAGTTGGACGTTATAATTAGATAATTATTAAATAATATATCAAGTAAAATAAATAAAAACACAAACCATTTAATAAATTAACTAAGAATGAAAATAATCCATAGAAAATATCATTGTAAAAATCTCATGGATAATGACATATAGAATCATAATGAAGGTAATGGTTAATTATTGGACATAAAGTATCAAGAAAAATATAACTACAAATTCAAGACCATTTTCAGGATGGTTTTAAACAACTACATAAATTTTGATCTAGTTTTGCCAATGATATGTCTACTATAAAGACCTTTCATGAGATTGCTTCCAACTACTGCAAAAAAAACTCATAGTATTTGGCCAACTGATTTTGTCTCACAAGTCCTATCAATGTGTCATGGTAATTTTCATAAACATTCCCCACCCATTACTATAATTTCAAAAGAATTACTCATATATCAAATAAATGGTTTAATTTATAAAAAATGTTACTTATCATCAAATTTCCACATCGAATAAAAGATAATGATTTATAAATATTTACCCAGTTAATCTAATAACAATGATAGTATACATCATTTGTATAAATGATATACGGTTTACGAAATAATTATATCAATGATACAATAATAAGGATATTTCAATGAGATTTATTAATAGTTTAACAATAATCACAATGAAGAGATTGTTTTTGGAGAAGGTTAACAATAAAAAAATAATGTGAAATTATTCAATAACTTTTACTATTTGGAAATTTTCATGTGAAATTCATGTGGATGAGATAATTCGATGTAAACATTAAAATACCAACATTTAAAAATTATCCATGATATTACATGTTATAGGGATAATATATACATTATGTAGAATAAACTAGTTTTATAACATTACAATATGCCTTGATGAATGAAATTTAGATGAAATCCCTAACCTCATACTTCTTTCTGAATGAATGATAGTTAACCACATGTATAGTAGATTTAAACATATATTTAAATTAAAATATCACCATATTAATATTTATAATTTTGTATATGATACTTTTGTAATGTCTTATCAACCATTCATTAATAATCATTAATTATTTTGATTTTTTGGGCGTTAATTGCCTTGTTTTCTCAAGCATGTTTCATCCTGAAAGACTTGGTTCATGGGAATTTTACATAGTTGTATATTCTCTAGAACAATAATCACGAAATAATTTCCATATTTATACATAAATTATACTTTTAAAACCAATAATTAATTATGTATATGAAAAATTAATATTTTTATGATCATGGAGATGATAGGTCTACATACACTCGAGTAATATTTCCATTTTCCTATGATCAATATGAACAAAGGAAAGTCATTTATTATATTTAAATAATTTTCATTATATCATATATAAAATTTTATATACATATATTTAGGTCATCCATGTGGCGTGGTGATGAATTGAAACTAACACCACTTCATGAAGGCAGTAGTCTACACATACACGAATGATGTTGTCTTCGTTAAGTGAATAAAAAGGTACAAAATAAAATGATATATATTATTTTTATAGATTTTATAAATTTTTAATTAATATAAATATTATTATTATATATATATATTATTATAATTAAAATTATCCTTATTAAATTCTAGTAAATATTTAGTGAATGGTGAATCATATCATTTCGCGTGGCAGTAGTGAACCATACACACGATCGACATTATCATATCCTCCACGAAATAGAATGTAATATATAAATATATATATGATATAAGGAATATAAATATTTAACTATTTTATTGATCTCATATATATAATTTTTATCTATTATTATACCAAACTGTTAATGGTGTTAATAGAGAAACAAATGACATCAATTAATGATATAGTAGTTCACTGTGCACATGAAAAATTATTTCATCTCCCAGTTGATGTAAATAGAGATTATTTTAGGTAATAACCATATTATAAAAACAACCTTATATATGGAATATACTAAGGTTATCATATCATATTTTTTTAATACTCATTAATGTAGGTGGAGAATGAAATAAAATAAATATGCCCATTGAATAACACTAACTCTTCTTTGAGTATCCCCTTTTGGTTTTCACAAAATATTTCAATGGATTATTTTTTAAAAAATAAGGATTCTAGGATGATGGGATATATATTAGGATGTGATTTGGGCATGGTTTTTGTTCGTCCAAATTACTTGAGTGGTGTGAATAAGTGAGATGAGTGACTTCACTTTTATAGATGAGGAGTGATATTTTTGTAAATACCTTAAAGTATTCACTATTGGGAGTCATATCTTACCAAAAGTGGATCCAAAATAGATAATTAATGTTTTTATGGATGTTATAGACGAGAAAAAGATCCAAAAGACAATTAAAGACTTTTTTTTTGTATTTAATCCTTAACTTCTATGATTACTTATTTTCACCATTTTGGTTTTTCACTATGAGAACTAGTTTTTTATTATAGGCAGTTTATTATTTAATACTAAAATAAAATGATAATTATTTAATAAAATGTACCCACTAATTTTAAATATAATATTTAATTTTTAAAATATCAATTCAATGTGTGTCAGAAATTAATTTTAATAAAACACATATAACATGCCAAAAATCCACTTTAACCAAAAATGCTCTGTCATAGTTTTTACTATTTAGGGGTGAGTATATTCATTATAAAAGAAAAATTATCCCGTTGATGAAGTATAGTTTATATTTGTTAATATATTCAAATCAAATGGTTTAAGATGAGATTTTTATTATTTTTAAACCATGTAATAAAATATCATTTATAATAAAATAATATTATTGCCAGTTATGAGTTTATTAATGTAATTTCAATTAATGAAATTTGAATAAAATTATGGAATTAGAATATATTATTTGTAAAACTATGAAAAATTATATATTCATCTAAGAAAATAATTTAACAGCATAATTCATTCAATTTACATAGCATTTAATATTTTGAGTGTCATTTATTTTATTTAATAACTAACTAAATAATTATTGTGTTGGTTTTTCTTAAGAATTTAATGTTATTATTTCATCTCTTAATATTTAAAATAAATTATAGTGATAAAAAATATTTTATATTTCAAAATAATTTATATAAAAGGAATATATACTTTTTCCCTATCCCAATGATTTATTGATATTAAAAGAAAGGACGATTCATTTCTGGATTTTTCTTTACCTAACTTATTATATTGGTCACTTTCATGGAATATTGTCCCAAAACACATGAAAATATATCCTAAGGTGACAATAGTTAAAATATATCTACATAATGGGGTTTTAACAATTTTTATTTTTATTTTAACACTCATCATCTATGTTTAACCCTCCCACCCCAGTAAAAAAATTTATACCTTAACCAAAATAATTAATTTTAAATGTTTCAACTAATCCGTTTATTCAAAAATTAATTTGAAAATATTTCACAATGTCAATTATTATTATTATAAATAAAGAATCTTTTTTTATATATTAATTTTCAAATATTGGTAAATTTTTATTTAAAATTAATCTTGCACGCATAGATAATAAAACATATTTTTAAATAGAAAAGGGCTGAAATTTTACATTTTTTAATATTATCATTAAATATAGAAATAATTCCAATAAGATAAATTGGAAAATTTGATATAAAATTTATCTTATTTTTCTTTTAAACAAATTTTAATTTTAATTTAATAGTATAAAATATTTAATTGAAAATTCAGTTTTCAATTAAAATTCCGTATTTTCCACTATTAAATGAAATGTAAAAAATTTAGAAAAAAAATACAAAAAGACTCACCCTATGATAACACTACGGGAAAAATACACTATACAAATGGTTTGGAACCATTGGTATAGGCCTCCAAATAGTTGGTATAGCCTATACCAATAGTTTGTAGGACTATGGCCAAGTAAGCTGTGGGGATAGGTCTATACCAATGGTTTTGAAAACCATTTGTATAAGTAATATGAAAATATATACCAGGGGTTCCATAAATCTTTTGGTATATTTATTTCAAAAAAAAAATCGGTGGGATTTGATCCCAAGACCTCTAGTTTCTCATTGAACGACCAGACCAATAACCTAAGAAGATATTTTGTGAATATAATTTCATAAATATATCTATGTATTATCCTAAATATTTTAAATTTTTATTTGTTTAATGTTCTCCGTAAGAAGATTCCATTAAAAATACTTGGACCTATACCAATGATTTTAGACAAAATATTGGTATAGGGGGGACCTATACCAACGGTTTGGCCAAACTGTTGGTATAGGCTATCTATAATGGACCTATACCAACGGTTTTGGCCAAAATGTTGGGACAGTTCCTCTATAATGGACCTAGACCAACGGTTTGGCCAAACCTTTGGTATAGATCCCCCATATACCAACGGTTTGTCCAAAACTGTTGGTATAGGTCCATATAAGTGACATATACCAATGGTTTTGTACAAACCATTGGTATAGGTCCAAATTAATCAACAATACCAATGGTTTGGCCAAAACCATTGGTATAAGTCATATTTTTAGTAGTGTAATTTTCTATATTCTGATTAAAAAAGGAAGTTTCTGTTTTCAATTAAATTTTTTAAATTTGTTAAAAATTAATTTTATATTATGTGCAAGAAGTGAGACTAAATCTTCTGTAAAAAAATAATGTTTTTTAGAAATTATTTTGATTTATTTTAATGATTCTTATTCTATTAATAAAAAATAGATGATGAATAAATTTTGTAAAATATATATTATCATATGTTATTTAAACCTATTATTACTCCCCATTCCAACATCTAAGAGATAATTTTCATATAATAATATTATTTTTAAATTGTTGTTCTGCAAAACATGGACTTATATGTAATGAATGATTTTGAAGAAAGTCGTTATTGTGTGTAACACAATCTAAACTCAATGTTATGTGTAATGGAAGAAAAAATAAATATTTACTATCAAATATGTTGTCAAATATAATGGTTTTATATTACTATTTTTTTGTGTTTTAATTCTCCCCCAAACAAAAATAAATTACATACTCAAATTTTTTGTTATTAGTCACCAACAACGTTTGTTAAGTGTAATTTTATTTTTAAATATATAATGAATTATCAATAACACATACTTACTTATAATAATCCTAATCATAGTATTGTGTTTCTAACTAACCATTTTTTAAATACCTCTCAATGTTGTGAGTTTAGACCTAATTTATTTTCCTTTGAGTTCATTATTTAGGCTTATAGAGATAAATTATAATAAATTTATTTATGGAATGAATTTTTTTACCTATTTTTATAATTGCTACTCTGAAAACACATCTCTTTCATATCAGTTGGTATGTCAACGTGGATGTTTCATTGGGAATTTAAGTTATAATGATAAATTTAAAGAAGAATTATCATCCTACCTATAAGTCTCATTTAAATCCACATCAATACCCATATATTCCCTTTTTAGTAATTGTTTCCTCAGAGCTATCGTGTGACCTCTCTGTTTTATCTCTCAGTCATGATCCAAACTACAACAAATAGCAACCCATATCTTCAACCACCCATTTCACTTGTCCTTGCACTAACCTATTCATTAAACCATCTTAGATAAAGGTTGGATATGGATGGATTCCTTTTAATGTCCTCCCTTATTGGAATTACATGTTTCAAAATATGGCCTCAAATGGCTCTAAATACTTCCCACACATTATTCATGTACACACATGTTTAATTTTTCATATTTTTTATATTTCTTTATGCATATCGGATTATAGGGGATTGATCAGTTTTATAATCCTTAAATTGTCCTTCCCACCCAATATTAACTTGGTTTCTTATTATTTTATCTATTACTATAATAAAAAATTGTCAGATTAGTAATGAACAATTACCTAAGCAAGTGAATTATCATAATCATTATCTTAATATGGAATCAACCATAAAATTTATTTTGTCTTCAATATGATCAAGTTATTCTATAGTTATTTTATTTAATCCTATATAAATAGTTATTTGGCATAGGTTAACTTCTCTTGGGTAATGTTACACGTCTCGTCCTAATCCATCAATGAAAGTAGGAAACAAATCTTTCAAAATGCTCCATAAAGGGAATGTTTTCATCCTAATCATATATCCCCAGAGTTTCAAACCATGTGTGCAGTCTTTGGTCCACTCATTTTTCATTAGTATGATACTCAAGTAAATTATAAACTAATACCTTTTGGAGGATTACTACATGGTGGATCTATTCCACTACAACATATAATTATAGTGTCTATACATGAATGTATTTTTAGAGGAACCAAACTATTCAAGACATTACTAATATTTCAAAATTTCATCCTATAGATAAGCCCAAATCATGGGTTTTGACTAATTTTTACTAACCATAATACTAAAGGATACTAAACTAATATATAGAAACACTAAACCTCCCTCTAATTCCAACTCAATTAACATAAGATAAACATACATTAATAATATATTTATTATATAGGTTAATTATTACATATAGAAATAGTCACCCTCCTTGTTCAACTAAAGGCTAAGTGTCATAGAGACTAGAAAAAAATACTTTTATTTTAAATGTTGTAAACATTTATATATAATATTAATCAAATATTATAAATTTCATGTGAAATAATAAAATTCAATTATTTGGGATGGGAAAACATGAAAGGGTTTAAGATCAAAAGAACATTATGGTATTATATATCAATTACCATATGTGCATATCATATATATATATATATATAAAATAAATAATAATGAAAAATATCTTATTTAAAAATATTTAAAACCATACGAGTTAACTATATAAATGAAAGATTAAAATTACAACTCAAATGATAAAACTTTTACAATTTCATGATAAAAATACATCATGACGCATATATCATGGGCCATGTAATGAATGGGATAAAGTGAAAAAATAATAAAAAATTTATTTTGTATCCTTTTGGGCATGGATAACATAAAATATTTTAATTTATAAAATTTTGAAGAAAGATAAATGCAATCAAAATCACGTTTTTGGAAACTGTCTATTTGATAAAAAGTTAAAATTACATTAATATATCATGATATATAATCCATTTCCAAATATATTTTAGGGAGATATTTCTCTCACCCATCTAATAATCCATACATTTTTCTTTCACCTGAGAAAAAATATATCAAATCATTAAATAAAAAAATGAAACAAAATTTGGATACATGAAATTTCCTAATAACCATAGAGTGAATCCATATAAATAAAATATATTCTTCAGAATATCCAAATTTAAATAATTAATATTTCAAACTAAACCCATAAAGTTATATGAGTTTCAGAAAATATCAATATAATTTCATAGATTAAATTTCATGATACTGAAAACAAGATCTCCCAAAAGAATAAATTTATACAATAATTAAATGGTTGAATCATAAAACATAACTCCATTCGATATTTATAACTTTTTAATAAAATTAAAATCAAATTACAAAGTGATCTTTTGGAAAACATTTTTTATTCATTGTTATAAAACTACTAATTATGAGTCATTTTTCAATAAGAAGCAATTATTTTTAACAAACATTAAAGTAACAACATTAATGGAAATTTAATTAGTTAACAGATGTTCATTAAAATATTGTATAATAATGATAAAAATAATAATTAACTATTTACAAAATATATTAAACCAAATATCCATTTATACACATTTTTATTATCGATTCTCTTCATGTATTAGATTTTTTTATCATCTTTTCAACATCATGTTTTAATAATATTCATCATTTAGAACTCAGTTAAAAACATAGTGTTGATATTCCTTTTTATCCCAATTATAATCATTTACAAAAATATTATATGTGGTGAATTTTTTTTATAATGAAATATAATGATATAATACTATTTTATGGATGTTTTATTTCATTCACTTACAAATGAAATTTTAATGAAATGGTATTGAGTTATTTACTGATATTGATGGATTACCTTATATCTGTATGTAATTATTTTGATATAAAATAATAACAATATTATTGACATATATTACATATATATGTAATATAGTCCTAAAATATGAACCTATACCATCCATGTTTGGATTTAAAGGAAAATGAAAAACGTTTACTAATGTATGAGGTAGTCCACAAAATTCATGATTAGTATTATTATTGCTCGAAAAATGAATGGGGTGAATGTGGATTGTAAGTGGTCATTTAAGAATCTGAATTACAATAAATAAATCATATTGATTCACTATTATGGTCGTTAATAGTAGCTGTGAGTAGTGGAGATAAAAACCTAAAATTGTATCTTCATGGTGGTCATAATAAATGGACACACAGTAACACTAAATATTATTTTTCATAGTATATGGAATGGCATAAATAATGGTTCTACCATTACAATAATAAAACTTTAACACACAAATGATGTTTATTTTATTATTATAATATGAATTTCATTTTTTAATTGAATAAATAAAAATTAATTGTTACGAAAGATGCGGTAGAAATGTTGAGACCTTTAACTTTCAACAAAAGAAGACCATAGATTTTAGGGACATAAGATAATTTGTGAGGACAATAAGAATTATTTAGTGTAAAGGAAATCAATAAGAATATATTTTTTATGGTTTCAAGTAAAATTTTAAATAGTCATGAAGCATTAAAAGGGTGGATCTGGTATCCTTTTTATGTGACGAAAAATGGTATTTATGGAAACATATATCATTTTTTGGATAAATCAATGACTCTATTCAAGGTTAAATGGGTCAAAAGAGGAAAAACGTTCACTGTAGGAATATATAAAGTTCATCCAATTCTTAATAAACTGTTTGAAATAATATTCTTAATTTTTTTCCATTCCCCATAGAGAATTTTTTTACCCATTGTTATTTTGACTAGGGAAACTTACATATAACATTAGTGAAAAATTTTCATTACTAAAATTAAAATTGGCTTCATTATTTGAGTGGAAGCATATGATTTTAAATTTAAAAAAAATTTATCATATCAAATTTATTAATGTGTGAATGATAATCTTCAGAATTAACACTCTTAATCATGCAAAAATACTTTTGAGAGAATTGATGTTTTATAGCATTAAATTTGTATTTGAGATAAAATTATTATTATTTTTTATTTTAATGAAATAATTTGATTTATTAGAATATTAGTAATTCTATATAGCCTTAATATCTATCCATCATTTAATTTTACTATGAATATATTTAACTAATAAAAACAAAATGAATATAGTTTTTAAATTCAAATAAAATATTTACTAAGGACTAAAATATTATAAAATAGAAATTTCGTGTTGATTATAATATTGTATATTTCATAATTATACACCTGGAGGAATTTTTTTGATTAAATTATTTTTTAAAATATTAGGAAATGAATATATACTAGTACAGTGATAAAAGACATTTTTTTTGAAGAAAATTGGATTTTTATCTATTCACCTAAAATGAAATTATTTTAAAAAATCTAAAAACATAAACTAAAGCAAGAATTTCGTTGTAAAATCAAAATATAATAAGAAATATTCGAAATTTACATTATATAATTGAAAAACATATCTTTTAAAAAAACATAATTTGAAAAGAATAAAAATTCTAGAAAAAATAATTTATTATGCTAAATATTTATCACTGATATATTATTAATTAATATATTGTTAATATATCTTTTTATTATTAGTTAAAAATATTTCCTTTAAATAATATTTAAATTTATTAAAAAAACAATTAAAAAAAGTTGATTTTAGTAAAATTTCCTGTTGAAAAATTATACAAATTTATGATGTATCAATATATAAATTCTTAAATATTGATATAATAAAAATATGAACATACATATATCTTCATTATAACAAAAAAAGACCTAGGAATTAGATATACTCTGTACGGTGGTGATTTATATTGCATATATATCCTTGTAATTTTTAGGAGCTCGAATTTTCCCCAAAATGATTCTTCTAAAACCATAACTTCTCATGTTTTCTGTTGTAATGGCCTAATTAAAATCCCATTAAATATATATCTACTCCAATATCCGATATAATATCTTTATAAGGAATTATTCTACTACCTTGTTCGATTTATTCATACATTCAATGTTGGTTTTAAAATGATTTCTTCGATTTAAAAAATACAATTCAATAGAAATGTTTTAATGGTCCTATTTAATATTCAAAAAAATATCCTAGTTTTTTTCATTAGTTGTTTTTTTGTTCAAACACTATGTTAGAAAATGTATTATTTATGGATAATATAATGTGAAATATCAGGTCATTATAAATACCAAATAACAAACAACAAAAACATAGTGTTCCATGAGAAATAACTATTATAAAGAGACACTAACATCACCAACAAAAAATAGAGACTCCATTAGGAATAGGGATTAGAAATGAAGATATTGGGTCCTCAAAATCCTATATCCATAAAAAAAATTATCTATTCCATATTAAAAACCCATAAATATGGCCATCGTAGGCTTTGTGAGTTAAAAAACCTAATTTAGAAGAGAGATTGAGGGAATATATAGAAAGGGGAGCATGAAATAGAGGGATATTGGAATATACCTGGAAGAGGTCCTCTATGATCTATTTTGAATCCTCAAAATATCACTCGGAGAATATCAATGAGACTATAAGAGTATATTGATCAAGATAATGGGAGAATATGGTGATATTTAGGTTAAATTAGGAAGGGTATCATGGTTATTTTCCATTTTTAATAATGTCATATGTTTCACATAGTTACATTATATGGTTATAAAAAACATAAACTAAGTATGTTTTCACCACATCATATTTAGAATAAAAGAGCACAACTACTTGGGAATAACCATATTTCTATAAAAATCATGTTCTACAAATGAAACTACACCTTGAAGAAAACATATCAATATGGATAGTTTTCTATAAAATAGTTTAATGATAGAAAAAAAATTCTCAATCCATGAAAATTTCAACTAGATTTTACATATCCATGTCTAATGGTTACTACATGGTTAATACTAACTATACTCAGGACATGCACCTAGCATGTTTACTCAAAAATTACAAAATCATGACCCCAATTATTGAAATACTTTGGAACCACATGAGAGAGAAAATAATCCAAAAAACATAAATGAGACCTAAATGGAGTCATAATTTTCTCCACCACTCCACATTATATAAAAAAATGTAATCAGGGTTCTAGAATTGTAATGATACAGGGCCACTGTTGCATCATCAGAAAATTATGATCCCATATGTAATAGAAATAGCACTCATATTTCCATACTATATAGACTGTGTATATCACTTTTCCTTACAGTACCTTATATTTACTATCAATTATTTGAATTATTTTTCCTACCACTATGGTTTTAGGATCCGGATAAACATGTCTCCATTCAATGACATGAGAAGTTTCTAAGTGATACCTGTTATATGGGAAAACATGGAACATGTTTTTATTCGACATCATGTTTAATGATATTTCTATCTAGCGTGCCACCTCTCCAATGTGTTTGATGATATCAAAATATCAATAATATATTAGTGAATGATTTCCCTATAATACCAAAAAATAATGTTTAAAATGAGAAAAAACATTCATAAAAACATTATCACATAAAAAACAATTGGGGATGTTGATCTCTTTCATATTATTTATTGAAAATCAATGTCATCATTAACATATTTCTGATCAATTTCATGTTTTCTATCATAAATTGAAAAACAAATTGATCCATCGAAATAACAGTCTCCCAATACCTAAAAAATGGTGTTCAATTTTTCAAACTATAAAAGACTTCAAAAGATTCCATTTTAATCAATGAATAATAATTATTATTATAGGTGAACCCAACCAAGGTGAAATTCATTTCCCTCGAACCATCAAATATCAATCACGCATGCCTAAAAAATATCCTCAAGAATTCGAATATTACACTCAATATACCCATCTATATGAGGGTAATAAGTTTTTATTATATTCACCTAGGTAGCCATTTCCACTTGTATTTATTTCCAAAATTATTTTTTAAATAAAGGTTTTTGAAACATTTTCATAGAGTAATCCAAGGATCTTCAAGATCTCTCAAACATGCAGGTGTTCATGCTCTTCTATCGTAGTCCTAATTAGATTTCATGAGTTTTTCAATGATCATCAATATCACATTATTCCAAAAAGGTGTCTATGGTGAACCCACTATGAGATTTTTGTATATCTCATTCCATATCCTTACTGACATGTTTAAATGCTATAATAAACAGGAAGGTCTCTAGTAATATTCATAAATATTTTCGTAGGTAAAGCATACTAATATAGTGTCAATAATCAACCACTTCATCCCCCAAAAAATACCGATTTCTTAGATGATGAAACAATTTTTTTGTCCCATGGTCTATAGAAAAACTAAAATAATGTAAACTATATATAAACTACTAGTATAATGTTATTAGAATGACCAACCTTCCATTAAAATTCAAGACACCATCTAGAGGCCAAAACACGTCACTTGAGGTGTCCCCACAATCAATTATTTCAATAAAATACAGAAAATATTTGTCTTTTACAGGTATGAATTGAATTCAATAATCAAGAATAGAATTAGATTACACACAATAATAAAACACCTACACATTTGGTTTATCTACATAAAATTCCATCCTAGATACCATACTCATCAAAGCGAATTCTTATTGTTCATCATTCAAGACAACTGTGATTAACTTCATAATCATTTCATTGACAACTATATTCCCATTTCTATATGTCTATGAATTATCATAAAAAATTAATGAAGATACTAAACCCAATAACTATATTTTTGTTTCATATCCTATTAGGAAAATATATTGTTCAAGATCTTATGATACGAATATAAAATGAAAAAAACATTGAAGAGATAGTGAAAAAAATCCATTAGACCATGGATAACTGCATCCCATTC
Source organism: Viscum album (assembly GCA_963277665.1). Taxonomy (NCBI): domain Eukaryota; kingdom Viridiplantae; phylum Streptophyta; class Magnoliopsida; order Santalales; family Viscaceae; genus Viscum; species Viscum album. The sequence goes on along the minus strand of OY728120.1, from coordinate 1,754,254,022 downwards.
AAGATCATGGGTACTATATTTATTCTAATGAGAAAATATTTGGCACAATACAGAAGCCACACCCTATATTCCTTTCATCAAAACACATCCTAAACGAGTACATGAGGCATTACAAGAAACATCACTTCTAAAACCTATATCCCAAAGACTCATAACTACATCTAATTCGATGATATAAGTGTCAAGTTGACATTATTGGTAAGCTCTATAATTGAAGATGTAATCTTGTAAATATCCGAAACAAAACTCTTATGGTAACTTTCCAAACCAAAGAAGCTCTAAATCTCAAAAAAAATCTTAGGTTTCTCTCAATACATTACTATGTGAATATTTTCAAGATCCAATGAGATAATTATTTTAGATATAATATTTCCCAAAATACCAAATTTATTAGATCCCAAGTGTCATTTTGATTTTTTTAAATTCATACAATGTTCATTTAGTGTTCTGAGAAGTAGATCTAGATGATCTCCATGTTTCTCATTTGTATTAGAAAAAGAAAAAAATTTAACAAAAAAACAACTAGGAATGGTTCTAAGAACCCATGAATGATTTTATTTCTTATATAAACAATCACCAAATGTGTATTATTAATCCACTAGGGGAAAAATAAATACTTATGAGGCTCATACCTTCTCCAAAATACATTATAAGTAATATTTTCCTCTTAAACACATAGTATAAATTATATTGATCAGAGATCAATATTAATAAACTATTGGGATCCCCTTCGATGATTGAATAAATCATAAATCCTATTAAAATGATAATTGTTCTTAATAGTCCCCTTGTTATGATTTCTATGATCTACACATTGTCGGATGATACCATGTTCATTCTTTTTGAAGAGAACTAGATAAGACCATGGTGAAACACTCAAATAACAAAATCCTTTCTTTCAATATCCTCATGAAAAATTTATGTTCCTTCATATCAATGGGTTCCATATGATATTATGGAAGAAAAATAGGTCTTATTCTTGGTATAGGGATAATAGTGAATCCAACAATCTAAGGGGTGGTAACCTTGACAAATCATTTGGAAAGTCCTTAGGGTACTCAATCACTGTGGTAGGAATAACACCACATAGATTCTTGTCAATGGTGTTACAAAAATTACTAACAATTTTAATGATTTCATTACAGCCTCATGAATGTATATCCCTTATCTCATTGATCATGGATACAAATCACCCCTAATTTTTCGAGTAACCCCAATAAGAGATAGAGACTAAATGAGATGATGATGATTGTCATTCTGGGCCTTATAACAAACCATACAATCAATTCCAAAAATTACATAAAATGATATGAAACTTCATACAACATTATGGTCAAAAATCATAACACGTAACATAGAATATTTGAAACCATATTCCCTCAACATTCCAAGGAGAGATAAAAGAACCATAATAAATTGAATTAGCTTTGAGAATAATCCTAAAACATCATCCATCCTAGATAATATAAAAGAATTAAAATCACTTGTATCAAAAAATTATAGGACCATAGTGGATGAAATAAAAATTATGCCACCAAAAGAATATGTTATCTATTTAAATTCTATTATTGACATACTCTACTAAAAAAGGTATCCCACATCAGAACCTCCTTGAACCTTATTCACTACATTAGTATCCACATTTATATGAAAATGGGTTCCACCACATTTTCATACGTATGATATATCCTTATAGATATTCATATGGTTTGATACATATATACTTCCCTCAGATAATTTTTGTAAATAATTCTATAAGGTGTCCTTATTAAACACATTTATGGAAAATCCATGTTTCTAGCACACAATAAAACATAGTATTCCTTGGTCTTACATTCTTGGAAAAAACATCCATTGTTGTAAAAAATAATCCATGGAAAATTATCTTATCACGGTCTAATCACCCTTACAACACTTCCCTCTCTAGATAGATAACACACCTTGGTTACCCCATACTACAATAGAACTTGTAATAATACTAGTTTTCTCTTCTAATACATCCTCTTCTATAACCTATTTGTTAACATCATTGGAAAAGGTTATAATGGACATGATAATAATCATTATTTTAATCTTGATATTTAGAAATTTATCAACCTATATAGCATACATGTATTTGTTTGTTTCTTTTCCTAGAGATAGATGAACCTACTCTGTGAAATGAGTATAATACTCTATCACTTAATAAACACCTTAATTGAGAGTCACAAACTCTACATTCTTCCCCACATGTAACATTTCATGATACATATATTTATTTAAGGACATACTAATATTTTTCCATGTGATTTCCTCGTGTAATTTTTCATTCATAATTTAATCCCACAACTTAATTAAATGTAAATAAAAAATATAAAAAGAATATTCCAACTAAGTGTCCTATAGAGTCCTTAAAATATTGAAAATAATCCACATTTTTTTCAATTAATTTGTTCAGTTCTTAGTTCCTTTATAACTATATAAGTTAGGTGGATTTTTTTGGCAATATCCAAAGAATAATACATCATTTGTTCCATGTTCCCCACCACCAAAATGGCCTAGGGATTGAATAGTCTATATTTCATTTTCCACTAAACCCGGTTTGAAAATTGGGTTTTCCTATGTAACATTCTCCATAGGTCCTTGAATCATTTCTTAGTGATACTTCATGGATTCATTACATATTAAATTCAATTGTGAATATCATATTAATATTGGAATACATATTTGAATCAAAATATTAACATCAATATTATATATTAATAACTATGAAAAATTATGATATAAAACCACAAAAAATTAAATGATTGAGATGTGAAGATGTTTAATACAAGTAGAAAAACAAAATTAGTGTCAAAAAATGTTGAAAATATTAATAAAAAATCCATGACCTCCCCTGGTAACTCAAGGTCAAATATAAAAGTGCTCTTTCCAGGCACTCATTAGCACTTACCACTGATGTCTTGATGGTCTTAAACATTGTCTCCCAACCACTAATAGATAAATATTTCTATCTTATACTACTTTTAAATGAAATAAAATGGATTAGCCCAACACATCACCCAATCTTTCAAACCATAAGGACTGAAAATTTTTTCTGATCACTAAGGCTTTCCAACATGCACTTGGTTATAAAAAATACCATAGTAATGATTTTATCCTAAAAAATTTGATAATGAAATATATATATCTATATTAACATGGAAAATAATATTTACATTACAAAAGATGATATACATAACCATTAAAAATAAAATAACCCATTCTACATGTATAATACAAGAAATAAACTTAAACATAGCCTCCATGAAACATGTTATCACCCCAATCCCAAACCACCAGGAGGAAACATTAACCAAGAGAAGTCATCAATCTACCTTAAACCCATCATTATACAAATATCCAATAAACATGAATGTAAAAACCCCACGTCTTATGCTAAGTGTGAGGTAAACCAATAATATGAAACAACCATTTTGACTACTTGGCCCGCTAACCACACAGACACCCCATCCTTAACATGACCATCAGGTCCTGGCCCGCTAGGTACCACCAGTTGCCCCGCAGACAAGTGGTCCCCACCCTAGGGCCCACCCACATGCCCAAATGGGTATTCTGACGAATGACCGTACCCACAATCCAATACATGTCCTGTCATGTGTGCTTTTTCCTCACTCACACACACCCTGAGAAACATCCCAGAAGGTTGCCCATCCTTATCACTATTCTAAGCCAAGAATTCTTAACTGTGGAGTTCTAATCAGGTAGTCCTCTGAAAATAAATTTTCACCTTTTTGACATTAGTCAAATAATTTTGTCATTTAACCCTTTATCATTTGGGCCTATTACAATCACCCCAACTTTAGAGAACAATTCCCTCAATTTGGGCCCTACATCTCAACCCAGGAAGTGCACCACACTTAAGGATGTGTACCACCATTGATACCAAATGTGACAACTGGGCCTCACTGACCGCATAGACACCCCACACTTAACATGGACATCAGGTCTGGACCCACGAGGTACCACCAGTTTCCCCACAGACATGTGGTCCCCACCCTGGGGCCCACCCACTTGCCTGAATGGGTCATCTGACTAATGACTATCCCCATAAGCCAAAACATGTCCTCTATAGTGTGTTTTGTCCTCACTCACACACACCCTGAGAAACTTCCTAGAAGGTAACCTATCCTCATCACTACTCCAAGCCATCCATGCTTAACTATGGAGTTTTAATCATGTATGCTCATGAAATGGAAGGTGCACCTTGTTGACATGAGACATATCATTTAGTCATTTACCCCTTTATCATTTCGGGATGTTACAATCAACCCACCTTTAGAGCACAACACCCTCGATGTGGGCCCTAAATCTCAACCCAGGCAGTGAACCACACTTAAAGTTGGGTACCACCTTTGATATCAAATGTTACAGTTGGGCCCCGCCGACCACACAGACACCCCGCCCATAACATGACCGGTGCGGCCCTGGCCTGCTAGGTACCACCAGTTGCCCCGCAGACACGTGGTCCCCACCCTAGGGCCCACCGACGGTCCTGAATGGGTCTTCTGACTAAGGACCGTCCCCAAAAGCCAACACATGTCCTCTCCAGTGTGCTTTGTCCTCAATCAAACACACCAAGAGAAACTTCCCAGAAGGTCACCTATCCTGATCACTATTCTAAGACAAGCATTCTTAACTGTAGAGTTCCAATCAGGTAGTCTCCTAAAAATAAAGGTGCACATTGTTGACATTAGTCATATCATTTAGTTATTTAACCCTTTATCATTTGTGGAATTTATAATCGTCCCACCTTTAAACCACAATGCCCTCGTTGTGGGCCCTACATCTCAACCCAAGCAGTGCACCACACTTAAGGCTGGGTACCACCTTTGATTCCAAATCTGGCACCCTGGGCCCCACTAACCGCACATACACCCCTCCCATAATATGCCCGTCAGGTCTGGACCCACTATTTACCACCAGTTACCCCACAGACACATGGTCCCCACCATGGGGCCCACCCACGTGTCTGAAAGGGTCATCTGACTAACGACTGCCCCCACAAGCCAACACATGTAATCTGTAGTGTGCCTTTTACTCAATCACACACACCCTGAGAAACTTTCCAGATGGTCATCGATCCTGATCACTACTACATGCCAAGCATGCTTAACTATGGAGTTATAATCAGGATGGATCTTAAAAAGGAAGGTGCTCCTTGTTGACATGAGTCATGTCATTTAGACATTTAACCCTTTATCATTTGGGGATGTTATAATCACCCACCCATTAGAACACAACACCCTCGTTGTGGGCCCTACATCTCAACCCAGGAAGTGAACCACACTTAAGACTGGGTACCACCTTTTATACCTAATGTGACAACTGGGCCCCGCTGACCGCACAGACACCCCGCCATTAACATGGTCGGTCAGGTCTTGGCCCGCTAGAAACCCCCAGTTTCCTCACAGACACGTGGTCCCCAACCTGGGGCCCACCCACATGCCTGAATGGGTCTTCTAACTAATGACCATACCCGCAATCCAATACATGTCCTCTCCAGTGTGCTTTGTCCTCACTCACACACACATTGAGAAATATCCCAGAAGGTCACCCATCCTGATCACTAATCCGAGCAAAACATTCTTAACTATGGATTTCTAATCATGTAGACTCCTAATAAAAGATTCACATTGTGGACCATAGTCATATCATTCAGTTATTTAACCATTTATCATTTGGGGAAGTTACAATCAACCCACATTAAGAACCCAACACCCTCATTGTGGGCCCTACATCTCAACCCAGGCAGTGCACCACACTTAAGGCTGGGTACCACCTTTGATACCAAATGTGGAAACTGGGCACCGCTGACTGCACAGACACCCCACCCTTAACATGGATGTCAGGTCTTGGATAGCTAGGTACCACCAGTTGCCCCGCAGAAAAGTTTCCCCCACCCTGGTGCCCACCAAGGTGAAAAATGGGTCTTCTGACTAATGAACATCCCCACAAGACAACACATGATCTCTCTAGTGTGCTTTGTCCTCACTCACAGACACCTTAAGAAACTTCCTAATAGGTCACCCATCTTGACACTATTCCAAGCCAAACACGCTTAACTGTGGAGTTCTAATCAAGTAGTCTCCTGAAATGAAAGATGCTCCTTGTTGACATTAGTCATATCATTTAGTCATTTAAGAATTTATCATTTTGGGGTGTTACAGTCACCCCAACTTTATAGCACAACGCCCTCGTTGTGGTCTCTACATCACAACACTGGAAGTGCACCACACATAAGCATGGGTGCCACCTTTGATACCAAATGTGACAACTAGGTCGTGCTGACCGCACAGACTCCCCACCCTTATATTTGGAGTTCTAATCAAGTAGTCTCCTGAAAAAAAATTATACACCTTATTGACATTAGTCATATCATTTATTCATTTAACCCATTATCATTTGGGGATGATACAATCACACCACATTTAGTGAACAACGCCCTAGTTGTGGTCCCTACATGTCAAACCTGGAAGTGCACCGCACTTAAGGCTGGGTACCACCTTTGATACCAATTGTGACAACTGGGCCCTTCTGACCACACATAAAACCATCTCTTAACAAGGTTGTCAGGTCCTGACCCGCTAGGTACCACCAGTTACCCCACAAACAAGGGGTCCCCATCCTAGGGCACACCCACGTTCCTGAATGTTTCATTTGACTAATGAATGTCCCCACAAGCCAGCACATATCATCTTCAGTGTGCTTTTTCCTCAATCACTCACACCCTAAGAAACTTCCCAGAAGGTCACATATCCTGGTCACTACTCCAAGACAAGCATGCTTAACATGGAGTTCTAATCAGGTATGCTCTTGAATAGGATGGTGCATCTTTTTGACATGAGTTATTTCATTTATTCATTTAACCCTTTATCATTTAGTGACGTTCCAATCACCCCACCTTTAGAGCACAACACCCTCATTGTGGGCCCTACATCTCAACCCAGGAAGTGCACCACAATTAAGGCTGGGTGCCACCTTTGCAACCAAATGTGGCAACTAGACCCTGAGGACCACACAGACACCACTCCATTAACATGGTCATCAAGTCGTGGCTTGCTAGGTTCAACTAGTTTCCCCGTAGACACTAGTCCCCACCATAGGGTCCACCCATGTGCCTGAATGGGTCTTTTGACTAATGATCGTCCCCACAAGCAAACACATGTCCTCTCCAGTGTTCTTTTTCATCACTCACACACTCCCTATGGAACATTCCAAAAGAACATCCATACTCATCACTACTCCAAGATAATAACTCTTAACTATGGAGCTCTAATCTAGTAGGCTCTAGAAAATGAAGGTGCACCTTGTTCACCTGAGTCATATCATTTAATAATTTAACCCTTTATCATTTGGGGATGTTATAATCACCCCACCATTAGAACACAGATCACCCCACCTTTAGAACACAACTCCCTCATTGTGGGACCTACATCTCAACCTAGGAAGTGCATCACACTTAAGGCTAGGTAAAACCTTTGATACCAAATGTGGAAACTGGGCCCTGCTGACCACAAAGGTACCCCACCCTTAACAAGGCCGTCAAGTCCTAGCCCGAAAGGTACTACCAGTTTACCCACAAATACATGGTCCCCACCATGGGGCCCACCCACATTCCTGAATGGTTTATCTGACTAATGACTGTCCCCACAAGACAACACATGTCCTCTCTAGTGTCATGTTTCCTCACTCTCACACACCTTGAGAAACTTTCCAAAAGGTCACCTATTATGATCACTACTCCATGCCTAGGACACATAACTATGTAGTTCTAATATGGTAGGATCCATAAAAGGAAGGTGCACCTTTTTGACATGAGTCATATTATTTATTCGTTTAACCCTTTATATTTTGGGGATGTTATAAACATGAATATATACAATTCCCTTTACCATGAAACTATGAGTTCTAGATTTAAAAAATCAAGTTTCATAGTGAAAATTCATCTAAAATTTATTTCCATAAAACATTAATTTATTTTAATTAAACTTTCATTATTCAAATATACAAAAAATTTCACAATATTTATTGAAATATAAATATAGGTAAATAATCGAAGCATCCATAAGATAAACTTGTGAGAAATCAAGGCCTAAAGTATCACTATTCTCTAAAAACAAAGTTCACAAAAAAATGGTCTCTAAAATATGAGAATTCATAAATAAAATATTCATGGAACACAATACTAGATAATATGAATCCTTACAATATCAATTCCTACCATTTTCAATTAGTATCACATCTATAATCCATAGTGGACCCACACTCACAATTGTTTACATATATCCATAACCATAATGTTCCCATGATATGCTTTTTATATGAAATGAAAAATTAAAACAATAAAAAAATTAAAAAAACATGGTATAAGTAAAAGATAAACACACCCATTCTTAAAAAAATTATAGTTCAAAATATCTTTTTGGTGGTTCATTGAACAAATGATCTGTGTAAATATGGATTTATATAATATCCCCTTAAAAACAAATTATACATTCCACTATAGTTTTAGTTAGAAAAACATCAATGATATATATAATATAAAACAATTTTATAATCCAAAGTAAATTTAAAACCCCAAATAACAAGGTGTTAAATGTGAATAAACCATTGTATAGAGACACCTACAATGGAAACAAAGGAAGAAAAGATGCCTTCATGAATATCGATATTAAATGAAGTGACCGAGTACTCATAAAACTAAATACAAAATATACATAATAAATTCCCCATCAAAACCTCTATATCCATCCTTCACATCCCATAAATGTTTTATCATGTGAATGATAATAGATTTTGACGATTGATCTATGACGAGGAGGAGAAACAGATCAAAATCTAAACATTACACAACCATATCCTCCAAGATTGAAATAGAATCACTAAATTATTGGAGGAATAAACTAATAGAGTTTCATATAAAGGTTGAGTTAATAAAATTACACATTAACGTGATATTTGAGTTAAAAAAGGGAAACAATATATGTAACGTCCCAACACGTCCTGTCATCGAACCTATAACTATACCAGTCGCCACATGTACTCAAGCATGACTCCCCATATTATATAGGCTAACAAATAGTAGTGAGGGTGTAATGGTAGTTTAGTGGGGAGAATATACCCTCAATATAAGAGTTCCCAATTGTAACTAGATATTAAAACTCAGAAATTAGTAGAAGTAGTATACTACAATAACTGAAATATTGTTGACACTTGTAATAGCAACTGTACATAGAAAACGAAAATTCTAGTTTTACAAGGAATGAATGTCGTAGGATGATATATATATCTTAAAGAAATAAAAGGTACAACCTGAATTTCAATACAACAAAAAAAAGATAGAAAATCCCCACAAGCGATGTCCATGAGAATCCCGAGCTCAAATCAGTCCCTTGATCCAAACTCCCCAGTACAAGCTAATAAATTAATAAAAAAAGATACTACAAATATATGGTCTAATCGAGTACCAAGGTTACCCGAGTAGGCTGTGATATAAAATCTCAGAAGCCTAGTACCCAACAGTGACTAGCTAAAACTATGCAGTGAATAAGAGTTAAAAAATGTACATGTATAGAAATGTAATAACCGAATTTAATAAATAATAAAGAACACATCCATGTTCCTAAGGGACACCTAACTATAATATATACATCATCTTATAACTAGAATATACTATTATTAAATTTTCATTTATTCTTTATTTAATCATTTCTTAACTCTAGGGTTCCCATGGACACCCTTACCTTAATACTCACTTCTTCTCATACAAGATTTTGAAGGATTCCCCAGGTAATATCATATCTTAGTAAACGATTCGACTCATTCTAGTCCTCAATGTATTCAAAGGTGATAATATATCTTAGCACCTGATTCGACTCATGACGATGTTCGTGTTATTTTCTTGTGAGGCAATTTATCATAGTAGTTTATGTTAGAAGGCTCACATGTTCCCTTAGAAATAAATGATACATGTATATCATAGGTTTATAATGTCATTTATATAACCCCAAACTACATTTGTGCACACACAATCACTAGTGTATACATATATTTTGTGTAGAACGCCTTGTCAACCACAAAAAAATCATTTTTTCACACATAGTAGCATTTTTCACACACAATCACAAGTTTCAAATGTCATGTATAACACCCAAGAACCATTCTTTCAACGCAATCCCTAGTGTAGAAAATCATTCCTAATAACCAAAAACCATTTCTACACGGCAGATACATATCTGAACACAAATTCACTAGAATAGAATATCATGTGAAACACCCAAAAACCATCTATTCACATATAGTAAAATTTGTGAACATGCAATCCATAGTGTACAAAATAATGTTTATAACCCAAAAACCTGATAGATCTATCAATTGAACAGAACATCATGTATATCCCTAATTCAACCATGTATGTGTATCGTCACCGGTATAGAACCTAATGTCTAGAACCTAATCCATAATAACCATAAATTAATTAAAATATTATTTAATCCAATCCCAATAATTAATTCGGAAATTAATTAAATAAAAAAATCACTTTTAACCAATTCAGTAATTGATTAACCATTCACATAAATTTCATGTCATAATTAATCTACCAATTAATTTTTACAAATTTTCAATTCAAATTTCGATAATGAACATTTCAAGTAATTATCTGAAAATTAAAATTCCCAATATTCAATCACAACCACATTTCCCCACCTCAATATGGGATTATAAATTCCTCAATTAATTCCCAAATAATTAATTTTCGAAATCCCATAATTAGTTCTCAAATTAATTATCTTTTTCATCGGTAACAAAGTCCCACAATTCCATAACGATCCATCATTAATTAATTTAAAAAATTAATTAATTCTATTTGTAAATCCAATTGATAAAAAAATCATTCAATTCTATATTGCATATAAGTTGTCAAAAACATGCCAATGGGAATTGAATTTTAGAACACCTACATTTAAATCTTATTACATAGGTATACCCACCCATTAATCCCAGCTAAGTCCAATAGAACCATTTACCCCATGATAATCAATATGAAAGGGAGGAAAAACCTCTCTTATCAAAGCATACAAAATTCCTTTAATTTAAAACAACTCACTCTAACTAGGAAGGCATAGGAAAACCAAATATCATCAGGCCTAGAAAAAATAACAGTCTACTCACTATGTTTTAGACTAATGGAAGAATAACTCCGATGGAGGGATTTCATTATAAAAACATTATTTGTATTATAATAATCTTTTAGCGCAAATAGGTAATTCATTACGGAATTTTCATCTAATTTATCAAAAGTAGTAAATAAATAACTACTGCATTTTTAAATTAAAGGCATGGTTAATGAACATACATCAAATAATGGTCAATCCAAAGCTCTCTAAGCTAGACAATTTCCCACTCGGACAAACAGACACACACACACACAGAAAAAAACACACACACACATATCCTTAAACTGCTACATGTGTTCCCCACAATATAAGGGAACATGAACACAATATATATACATATATATATATATATATATATGTATATTCATACCTTAATATGACTTCAAGACTTCAAAACATATCCCATCTCCCTACAACAATTCCCCTGGGTCTCATAAACACAAATAAAATATAAATAGTAGGTACAAAGAAAATTACGGGTATAAATCCTTACCTTCGATCGAGTATAGTAGACCAATTCGACCCAAACCACCTCTCCATAAGTGGAAATTGTTGTAACATAGACCAATGGGACCTAAGTCACCCCCTTCATAACCTGAAATCGAAAGAAACATGAAAACCCATATAAAAGTTTAATATAGGGTTTTAACCGAATGGGTTGGGTGATAGGAGGACCTAAAATCGACCAATAAATGAAAGGGGAAGGGAACCCTTGTCATTACCTTGATGAATCAAATAGAAATCCGAATAAAAAGAGAGGATTATTGATGATCCTTGGAGATCCATGGGAGGGGGATGTTTCGCTTCTCAATGTGGATCGACCACGGGGGAAAGTTGTAGGGAGGTCGCAACCAGAAGAGTTTAGATGAGGTATCTCATGAGGAGGGGGGGTCATTCCATTGGGAGTTCAACCAAGGGAGGTACATGCTATAGGTGGGTCGCGAACAAGGGGTGCATGGTTTTGGTAAGTGGAGAACCATTATTGGGTTTGACAAGACCTAAAACTAAATAATAATAATAATAATAATAATACTAAGATTAATAATAATCATAAACATAATAATAGTAATTATAATAATAATTAAAATAATTATGAAGAACTTTATTATTATTTTCCCATTTAATAAATTTAATTTCATTAAATAATGACACACATCACAGTGTTTTGGCTCTCATAGAAAAATGTTCTGATGCCTGGTTTTAAATTCAGTATGTCCAGTAGTTTCCAAAAAAAATTATAAACAATCCCTCTTAAAAACCACTCGCTCCAAAACATGGGATACTACAATCTACTCGACATAAATATTGTCATCCCCAAGAAGACTTTTTGAACTATGAAAACATCCCCCAAACTTGAAATGTAATGAATTTATGTTTGAACTATCATGTGGAATTTACAAATTCCAAACACACTCATAACCGTTACACACGCCCAAGGAACTTAATCCCTTAAAACATGAGCCAAAGATCAAAATCCAACCAAAACATTAAAATGGTGCATATCTGAACCCACATAACTGGAAAGACAATCTCATAAAATTATATTTTACCATCATCCCATTGGTGCTTTCCACAAAGGTTATTAGGTTTTAATAGGCATTTCCAAACAACATTTCAACAACCATTTGAATTACCCAAGACAACATGTTATAAGTTTCCTAAGGAAGATTCTCACATGATTTTTTAACATTAGAACCCCACTACATCCGTAGCATTAATAGGGACCACATCAAAGGAGTGTTAAAAAATCAATCATCCAACAACAAGTGGTCGCACGTGATTTCCTTGAAAGACATCACTAATCCATGTACCAAACTCACCCTTAAACTGGTGACGTGCATTTAAAACGATTACATCAACAATCGTACATCGCAAGAAAAAATTGAAACAATCATTCCTTGTCAGGATAAACATCAACAGAGATGACTTGCTTAGATAACCAATGTATCCAGAATAGAACCAAAAATCCTTCCTTAATGAATTCATTAACTAACAAAAGAACATACAATTATGTCCTTAACCAAATTTTGGTGACATTAAAAAAACAACACATCAATAGGGTATTTTAGAACTGTCCTACCTTTTAATTAATAAAGGTGTAACCCCAAGAACCACACACCCCACATATAAACCATATACCTTCCACTTATCAATATAAATAACTTTTAAACCTTTATTGTGGTCTAAGAACGATGCTATCTTAGTCCCCCAATGATGAGGTCAAGGTAGGGGATATTCTCGTCAATTAAAAGAATACACTAAGACAAAATTAATGGTTTCCATTAAGAAATACACAATTACTTGGAGAAATAATAGTCAAACCACTGTTGGTCAACTTCAAAGAGGAAACTCAGCTTCACCTACTGATGCTCCATCAACCAAACATAATGCGTATCCCACCTGAGGCAATCATTCTATTTAATACCATACCTCTAGAACTCTTACCAGACTAACAAAGACCATAAATGGTTTGACATTCCACCATCTTCATCAAAGTCATGAATCCAAACAATCAATGAAACCAAAACCAAAATCGATGTGACTCTTCCCACATTTGGAGTGTCCATGTCATCGAAAGGAAAGACCAGTCTTAGACAAGTGTGGTAGCTCAAAAACACCTTAAATGCATGTGTCAGGTTAAACGAACCAAAATCACAAATTCAAAACATCTAGTATTAAATCCAAAATTTAAATATACCGGCGTGTCAAAACACCCATGTCCCAAAATGTCCTCCCGAGCAATGGGATGAAATTAACTTAACATCCCAATCACTATATTCCAGAGTTTACCCAAGAACATCCCCAATATTTCCAATATCAATGATCATACCGAACACAACTAGTTCGTTACATTACGAAACACTAGATGGGTGAAGCGTATGTCAACACATACAACACTGATTTCACAAAAGCAAATGACAAATAATCTCATAAAACCATTAACTCAGATGATGAGGCACTGAGTTATCATAACTAAAGAAAAGATAGTTTCACACAACCTCCTAAATAGCTTACCATTCCCTAGGCATTTATAGCCTATTAAAACATGGAATCCTAAAGTTTGTTACCACATCAAGTGCCAAGGAACAACAACCAACCATCCAAAAATGGTACCTTTTTAAATCCCGTATGTCTTTCTAGGGACAAAAACACCCAAACAGAACCAACATCAAAATGCTCATAGTGGAAGCAAGGAATCTCCTGCTCTAATGGTTCTACCTAAAACGACCAAGCCCCTTACAAAGAATACTTTTTGACCCTATCAATAGGTCACAAAATGTATATTTAGTTGGATCCAGAGTGCCTTTTTCATTTAATCAATTCCTCAAAAATAACCTATGTATAAATTCTCACATCTCCATTCAAATGAATACTCTTGGAAACATTTAAAACTACCCTCCCACGATGGTTTAATCAAAGTACAACACTTAATGTTAAAATTATAGTCCATTTCATTAATTCATTTCAACCATTATACATATCAATTAATTTTAACATTCCACTAGTTATGTTTCCCAACAAGGAACTTCGTTTAAAATCAGCAACCCATTGGAAAAATAAGCAAGCTATATCAAAATTCCACTAACATTTAGTAACATTCCATCATAAATAGGAAATGTAACATCTAAATTCATTTTTTTCCAAAAAGGAAAACTTCAAGGGTCCATTTAATCATCCTAGGTTCTTCAAAAAGTAACTCCACTAGCAGTTGATAAAATTCAAAAGATTTTAAAACCCCCTAAAAGGGTTGATCCATAAAAATGATCATATACTAAACAGTCAAGTGATATGAGTAACCATATACCAATCCATAAATAACCCACACACTTTAGAGGTTGTATTTGGCTACAATTTAATCAAATAAATTATGTTTTTACTTTTCAACCCTAATATACATTATTCAATTGTTAAAAAACATGGTTACCCCTTTTCCAGTTATAAGGAACTCATACAACTTATAACTGAAACTATATCCCGTGGTTAATGCAAACAATCAATTTTCACCCATGCAAGAATTTACAAGTCAAAAAATCTCTATCATGTTATCAAATGAAGTAACACAAAACATGCTATAACAAAAATGTGTGGATTAATAGTGAAAAAAAACTAAAAGAAGAGGCACCATGTAATATAATCTTCTTAACCTTTTATAAAATTAAGCAAGATGAATAAAATAAAAAACCTAGCATTACAGCCAAGGCACTCAACAAAAATTAGCAGGCATCCTACTAATGAAAATACATGGAATTTCATATTCATGGTATGTGAATTTCTACATGCCTAAGATGATTCTTGTAATGCTCCATCCCATCCATACCAGGAAAATGGAAAATTTCCAAAATGTTAATAATCAATAAGTAGCAAAACATACACCAACCATTCGAGGTGAAATCATATCAACTCTAATATTAGAAGGAATGAAAATCAATTCCCAACACTGGAAACTTGGTCATTTCCCATACGTGGGGTGATTATTCTCAGAAATAGATATTAACTAAGCCCCAACACATTCTGAGTCACCTCTCTACTATGCCAAAATAGATAAAAGGAAAAATTACATTCTAATACCACATTGTAACATCCTGAACCAGCTTATCATTTACCCAGTTTCCAGAACATTCACCACATGACCTCACGAGATTCTCCCCATATTCTAGACGCTTCAGTCTACCATCAATGGTGTAAAGGTAGTTTAGTGGAAAAACTATACATTCAATATCAAAGGGCACAATGGTAAATAGAGAGTAAAACATAGAAATTTGCAGATGTAGTATAATGTAATAATTAATGATAAAGAGGAAAAGTGTAATAACATCTAGATATATAAAAGGCCAATTATAGTTTTACAATTCATGCATACCACATGATTATATATATATGAAAGTAGTAAATAGTACATTATTCATTTCAACACAATACAAAAATAATAAAATACAGTAAATCCCCACAGGAAAACTCCATTAGCATCCTATGCTCCAACTCATTCCCTTACTCCTAAATCCCCAATACAAGATAATATATTAACAAACCTTGAGCATGAAAATATATGGTACACTCATGTATGAAGGGTACCCGAGGAGGGTGTGAGATAAAATCTCAGTATTATAGCACCCCCAGTGTCTAGATAGAACTCGGAAGTGAATTATAATTAAAAAGTATGTAGGTAAAGTAATGTATTAACATAATTGAATAAATAATCAACAACCCATACAAGTTTCTAAGGGACACTTGACGGTGATACCTACTTTGTCACTTAGCAGGAATTATAGTCTAAACAAGAAATATATATATATATAATTCATAAATAAATTGTTATCAGATTTTCATTTATTCTTTATTTAATCATTTCTTAACTCCAGGGTTCCTATGGAAACCAGTACCTCAATAGTAACTTCTTCTCATACCGGAGCTTGATGAGTTCCCTAGTTAATATCATATCATTGTAAAATCACCGGATCTTTCCAGATCCTGAAGTATTCTAAGGTAATATGATATATCGGAACCAGATTTGACTCATAACAGGGTTCGAATTATTTTCATGTGAGGCCACATCTCAGAGTACTATGTGTTAGAAGGATCACATAGTCCCTAAAAAATCAATCATACATGTATATAATAGGTGAAAAAATGCATATAAATAACCCCAAAATCCATTTGTGCACACAAAGTCACTAGTGTATAAATTCATCTGGAATAGAACCCCATGTCTAACACCCAAAAATCATTTGTTCTCATGTAGTCACTAGTGTATAACGTCTTGTCTAACACCGAAAAATATTTTTTGCACACATAGTCACTAGTTTATAACATCATGTAAAACACCCACAAATTTTTTTTGCACATACATTTATAATTGTGAACACATAGTCACTGGTGTAAAACATCATGTATAACACCCAAAAACCATTTGGGCACACATAGTCACATTTTTTCACACACAGTCACTAGTGTAGAATGAAATTTATAACACCCAAAAACCCAATATATCTATCACTAGAATAGAATGTAATTTCTATCCATCATTCAACCATGTATTCATATCATCAATATCCTAGAACATCATGTCTAGCACCCAATCCTTCACTACAATTAACTAATTAACAAATTAATTAATCTGAGCCCAATAATTAAGTAACCACATCAGTTTTGAAAAATTATGAAATTGATTAACCATTCATGTATCTAACATGTAATAATTAATCTACCAATTAATTATTACCAATTTTCAATTCATATTTTGATAATTTACATGTAATGTAATTATCCAAAATTCACAATTATCAATATTAAATCACAACCACATTTTCCCAATTAAAGGATTGATAATCAATTCCTCAATTAATTCTCAAATCATCAATTCCTAAAATCAAAAAATTAGTTAACTAATTAATTTTCTTGCTCATTGGTTTAAAAGTCCAATAATTCTTTAATAATCCATCATTAATTAATTCATAAAATTAATTAATTATATTTTGAAATTCAATTGCTCATCTAATCTAGAAATTCCCAATAGCATATACATAATAAAAAAATCTATGGGAATTAAATTTTAGACCACCTACATTTAAATATTATCTCATGGGTATACCAACCCATTAATCCCATCTATGTGAAATAGAAACATTTAACCCAAGAATATAAACATGCAGTGCAGGACAAAATATCTTAACTAAGAAGGTAACACTAATATAATTTAAAACAACTTCTTCTAACTAGGGAAACATAGGAAAACCATATATCAATAATCAAAGATAAAATAACATTTTAATCACTACATTTTTATCTTGAAGGAATCACACTTATGATTGAGGGGTTTTATTCCAAAAACATGATTTTGTAATGAAACAATCATTTAGCACAAATAGGTAGGTCATTCTAGAATTGCAGTCCAATTTATCTAATGTACTAAATAAATAACTAATGAATTTTAAAATTAAAGACAAGGCTGAGGACCCAACTTAAAATATTGGTCAATCCAATGATTCCTATATTAGATAGCTTCTCGTTCTCAAGCACACACTTCCATATATATATATATATATCCTTAAACCACTACACATGTTCCCTACGTTCTGAGGGAACACACACGTTGAAGATATATATATATATATATATATTCATACATAGGAATATGCATCTGCTCCTTCAAAACTGATTGCAACTCCCTACAACAACTCCCATGGGTCTCATAAACACCACTAAACCCTAAATAGATGGATCACAGAAAATTGTGGGTACATATCCTTAACTCAAATTGAAGCCAGTGGACCAATTTGACCTGAACCTCCTTTCCATCAGCGATGATTGTCATAACATGGACCAATGGGTCTCGAGAAAACCCTTGATTACCCTAAAACATTAATAAATAAGAAAACAAATCAAACACTTATATAGGGTTTTGGCCAAATGGGTAGGGTGATGGGAGGACCTAAAATCAGACAATAAATTAATGAAGTAAACTCACATGCTTACCTTGGTGAATCATATATAAATATGAAGTAAAATAGTGGAAGATCAATGAAATGATGAGATCCAAGGGATAGGGCCACACCGTGCTTGAAAGTGGGTAGACTAGGGGGTGTGCTGTAGGGAGGTCACAGCTAGGAGAGTTCAACCAAGGGAGCTCGCGAGGAGGGGGGGGGTCTCACTGTATGGAGTGAGGACAATATAAGTTCATGCTATAGGTGGGTTGTGGCTTGGGGGCGCGTGACACACGTAAGAAGAGAACCCTCTTGGGGTTCCAATAAACCTACAACTAATTAATAATAATAATAATCATCCTCATAATCATCATAAAAATAATAATAGTAATCATAATTGTATATAAAAACATTATTAAAACAATTATTATTATTTTCCTAATTATTTTATCTAATTTAATTAAATAATAAAACACATAGCTAAGTTAGGACTCTCGAAAAAAGGTTCCAATGCTCAGTTTTAAATTAGTTCCATTCAATAATTTACAATTAAATAGAAAAAACATCGTAAAAAATACCCGATCAGAAACACAAGATTCTATATTATGAGGTTAATTGACCATTTTTATAGATTTTTTATGGGTCCCATGATTAGGATGAATGGTTAGACAAAACATGTTCTAAAACTGAGGTCCCTACTACACCACAAAAAACAAAAAATGGTTATCTTGGAATAATTTCATGGTAAAAAAACTAAGATACCTAGAACCACACTCTAGGATATACTTTTAAGAACCTAGAATATTTTTTCTAAATAAAATATATAACATTTCTAAAAAATAAATAGTACCTAAATTTTTAGGACCATTTATATATATTATATTGGAGGAAGTATAAAAAAAATAAAAAACTATCTTAGTCGATATATAATTTTTTTTGAATAAAAATACTTCAAATAATTCTCTAGCTTTTCCCAGAATCAAATATGTATATTTAAGGAAAATATCCTGAGCAAGGGGTTATACAATAAATTTTACCATTGTTTGAAATATATTAATTATTTCTTTAAATCATTACATTCAAATACTAAAAATTGTTTTTTTAAAAAAAATTAAACATAAAAATCATTTTTTCAATTAAATATTCCTAATGAGACCCTAAAAAAATAAACATAAAAAAAATATATAATACTAAATACCAAAAAAATTTAACCAATACTTGAAAAAAACCAATGATAACTCATATAATTAAAATATTATAAATTTATAGAAAATATAAACATAATTTCATATTTCAATGAATCTATGAGGTTTTTTTAAAAAACACATTTAATTAATGGGAAACAACTATGAGGAAACATGGAAAATTGAAGGCCAAATAGGACCTACCCATCATTGTGTTAAAAATTATTTGATCTTGGGTATTGTCCCTATTCTTTATCATCTAGAGAAATTAAAATCATTGAATTTTGATAACTTTTTTATAATTTTATTTTAAACTATAGATTTTAAAATCTATAATAATAAAGACATATACATGTATATATATATATATGGAAAAAAATATCTATATATACATATAGGTATTACATAAATGGATAAGAATAAACAAAAAAATTATGATAATAAGACATTGGGATGAGTTAATGAAAAACAAATACGGACACCTAAATCAGAATAAATAATATATGGAAATACAGATTAAACCATCAATGACTTCATTGAGAAAAATTATACAAGTGGTTGAAATGTTTACAAGGTTAACATGTTTTAAAGAAATATATAGGATGATATTATTCCATCATAAAACATTATTAGCATAGATTGTAAATTTTTAGAGATTTAATAATTAATAAAATATTAAGAGTTTTTTTATAAAAAAATAATTTTATGAAATATTTCACCTTAAATGATTATATTATACTATTTAAAACAAACATTAGATTTCATTACACCAAATAATTGAAATTTTAAAATAAATTATTATAGGTACTTTACTAACCATTAAAATTGAAGATATGTTTAAAACATTATAAAACTGAAATTTTCATAAAATAATTCCCCTTATGGTGGTGTTTGGTTTGATTATATTATTAAATAAATTAAATAAAATTATGAATTTTTTGGTGATATCCCCTAAATATTTTATAATAAAATGATTTATCAAAAACATTTTTTCATGAAATGATAATTTCATAAAAAAACTATGCTAAAACATGAACACCTAAGAACATATTTTTTAATGTTTTAATGTGATAATTTTGTTAATATAAACTCCCCTTATAAGATGTAATAGAAATAAAATTTAAAATAATAGTAAAAATAATATTCCAAATTCTGGATTATACTGATTGAAAAATAATGATTGTAAATCCTAAAATGGAACTCCTTACCTCATATTATATTGTATAAATAATAATATATGTTTTATTATCAAGTATCTTAAAATTGGATCCCTTCCTCATGAAAAAACTCCCCATGCGTGTCCACAAATATTGCGTTACAAAAATACCATATGGTATTATTTTGGGTTACCATAAAACAAAATTGGTTCATTTTATTGATTATATGTCATAGATTATTGGTTCTCCCTTTTTGATCATACTACCTTCCCCTGAAATCTATATGTATCATTAATAAAATACATTTTATCAATTTTATAAGTAGAAATTTTTATATTTAAGAAATCGTGTTATCCTATCAGGGCCACCTTTTTACAATTCCCACAACACCAACAAAAATATACTTTCTCTTCCCTTATAACCCTATGTAACCTATGAATAGGTACTTCCCATCATCATTTAATTCATCATCAAGATACTTTCACAACACACCATCGGTGTGGATTATCTCTAATGTACATGATGATTTTGTTGTTGGAGGAATTTGGAGACACCATTTGTGAGGATGATGATTGACACAGTTTGGTTGTTTCACAATATCTTGAACTGAAGCTAAATGTGTTCAATAATGACCATCTTCAAAAGAAGTGGGTGATTGTGGGGTTAATTTCTATCGACATATTGAGTACATAAGAAAATGATTCCCCCACGATTTTGTTTGTATTTTTTCATTTAGTTCTCTTGTTAATATAACAAAATGAAATTTTTAATATGTATATATATCATATATAAGTATATATATATATATATAATATAATTATTAACATAATAATCTAAAATATTTATTATTATAAATATATAAACATATACACAAAGACATTTTTAAACACACTATTATTATAGGGCCATTTTAATATATATATAAATAAATAAATATATATATATATATATCGGCATACATATATATATATATATATTCAATCATAACTTATTATAAATTACCCTAAAAATCATTTTATATTTTAAATTACCTTTATTTTACTTCAAACATAAATTATTAACAGTTAAAAACAATAATTATTAAATTTTATTAATTTATAACATCTAAGAATGCCAGATTTATATTGACACATACTAATTATCTATCTTATAAACTAATTCCCTCCATTTATATATTTATTTAATATTTTATAGACTATAAAATTGAAAACCATGAGAATAATTTTTTTAATTTCCCACTTGATAGTAAATACATAATCGTATAAGATGATTTTACATTATGTTACAATATATATTTTAATATCTTTTTCAATTTCATAATTTACATAAAATTACATTTTTTTAACTATTATTAACTTATTAAATAATTTACCTTATATAAGAAATATATTATATTACAATATAACCCATATGTTCTTTAGTTTTTTTAAAATGTGATCATATTACACTATTTTTTATAATCATTCATTCAAATTATTTCTTGGAAGATAAATAAATAAGGGGAAACTAGTAAATGAATATTTTAATTTAACTAGTTTCAAAAAAAATTGAGAACTAATTTATAAACGTTATTCCATACTGAATTATATTTTTTGGTTACATTAGGAATACTTTTTACCATTTAATATTTACTAAAATGAAAATGTATATCTACTTAATCATTGGATGAGACATTCACCCACCATAAATAAATGTTTTTCATATAATTTTAATAATCTTAGATAAATTTATTTTTTTTTATTTTTTAGGGAACAAATATATATATATATATATATATATATACATTTTTGAATACTTATCTATTAATAAGTGTAAATAACATGACCCCGGAATCCTAATGATGGTGGTGAAATTATTAAATTTTTATAAAATATAAATAATATCATCCTGATTGATTAAGAATTTTTTTGAAGTCCCACACCTCGGGGCTCATGATGTGACAACCCCAAGACCACCCCTAACAGGTTAGGGGATTCCGACTATCATCGAAGGTATTATCCCATATGTGGGAGGCATTTTACTGAGTCACTATATGCACACACACAGACAAAACCTCATCCCAAATTGCTGGAATGGAAAACATGAATGCCCCTAAACAACCACAGATAAAAGGTAAAATATATAATTCTAATGGGCTATAATAAAAACCCAACAAAAGAGAAAATGAAGATAGGTAAGAACAAAAGATTTCTAAAAAGGCATCTGCTCAAAACCCCAACTGATGGGTAAGTGTATAGTAGCTGTCGGAAGACATATAAGTATGTGATGCTTGCCCGATCTCAGTGGGAACCACTAGGTCCTAGGATACCAAGCCCTTTATCAAGGCACATGTCATCCGCACTAGACACAACATGTGGGGGTGGATACCAAGCCGGGGAGAGTAACAAAATAATCAGTAGGGACCCCAAGCCACATGAAAAGACCACAAATCAATCCACAAAGAAACTCATGAAGCATGATCCAGAAGTACGTAATCTCAAACAGGTATAATATAAATCATGGAATGAAAGACTATTAGTCATAATACTGAACCCATTTTATAGGTGAAGTACTAATCCCTGATTATTACTGTTGTTATACTAGGTGACACATAGATGCTCCCCACCGTGGTCCTACTAGGTCTCTCATAGTTGCTTATCACTTTGGTCATTTTTGCTGATCCACATAGGGTCTCTTGTAGCTGATCCACATAGGTTCTCTTTTAGAAGATCCACATACCTCTTGTAGTTGTTCCAAACATGGTCTCTTGTAGCTTATTTACAGAGGGTTTCTTGTTGCTGATCCAAACAGGGTCTCTTGTAGCATATCTAAACTAGGTCGCTTGTCTGGCACAAGATTTCTACACATAGAAAGATTGATTTTGGGGGAATCCAATCCTCAAGCCATTCCTAATATTTCAACATCCATTAATTTTTTTTATATCATTCTAAATTAACTACCTCTTTGCGAGGGTTCCAAGGCCGCAAACATATTTTCAATCGGACACCTGGCTTGAAAGATATTGGTGTTTTATAAAATAATGGCCGGTTTTGTCTGGGCCGGGTCCAACCGATCAGACCAACCTAGTGAGAGTGTTCTACATTACCAGAACCAGTTTCACCAACCTTACCATACCCGGTTGGGTTTGGGTCTACCTAGTCCGGACTGGCTACTAGGCTAGGCCCATTGGGCCTTGTTGTGGCTGGCCAGGTTCTACAGTGGGTCTAGCCCTACATATCGCCCAATGACTCGGATTTTGTCAGAGATGGCTTGCACTGGCAGGCCAGGTTTCTTTCCCAGTCTGGGCCTCCCAGTGTTCCAACATTGTCCTGCTGGCCCGACCCCCAAAGGTGAGCCATCTTACTCCCGGCCAAGTAATTCAGCACCCCAGTTCGCACCCCAAATCCCGGCCCGCACAGCGGGCCGATATCCTACTACTCAGACACGAGGTGGGTGTCCTGTTCGTGTGCCTCATGGATAGATTAGTAGGATGTGATGTCTGTTCCCACATGCAGTCCCCACTGGACCATGTTACAACAAGATACTGCGGCCATTTGACCATGTCCCATGTCCTCCAGCCACAGGCCCATTACTAGTGGCTCCTACCATACCACTGTATCCCATGTCAGTCGCGTCTTGACTTGGTGCACCATAGTGGCATGAAACCACCTACCCGTGGCTACTCCCGCTACAGGTCACCAGTGCCGGCACATGGGAAAAATTTTCCACGGACTACTGGTTCTACTCTGGTGGCCCATTCTTCATACAGTTTCTCCTCCAACCATTATGGGGTTCCATCATCCCTAATAAAGCCTCGAAAATGATTCAACATTAACTTGGTGGTTTGGCAATGAAGTAAACACAAGAACCCACAAGGGGGTAGGGTCATGGGCCTTGTTTATTTCACCCCACTCCCTCTGTGTTAGTGTTTAATACATGTGGTTATAATATTTATGTTTTATCAACTTTTTAACCGGATGGAAACCCCCAAGAATAAGCTCCCTCCCACAACAACAAGTGATTTGTGGATCAATTTTTTCATGGGGTTATCTTCATTTTTTTAGAATGAAGAATGGGGAAACTGAAAACACAAAAAATAAACCCCTTCCTGGGATAGATTAATTTATAAAGTGATCTGTCAATGGGGATTCAAGTTCTGTTCAAAGCCGTTCGAATTCTTCGAACTCTGGTCCCATTCTTCAAGGTGTAAGATTTTCTATTGGAATTCACCAGAATTATTCATTGAAGATAATTTCATTACTATTCATTAGATACACTGAAGACCTTATTCTAAAATCCATAATCTCGTTAAAATAGAAACGTTTTGCAGTTCTAACGTTACACTACTCAAAGGTGAAGATAAACAAATAAAATAACTATTTTTAGTTATTTTATTTATCTTATGAAAATTCAGAAAACTAACTTTTCTTATTGACCCTTGACAATAAAAGTTTGGTCATTTCTATAAGAATAACATCATTTTGAGATCAATGGTTCCCTGGGATTTTTGATTCAAGAACTGGTTTAAATTATAAAAAACCCTTCTTGGATGTTTATTTAAATTAACTTACAAAAAGTTAAAATTCTATTTTGGGCTCATTGGGGCTCTGAATCAGGTTTCTTCTGAGCGTATGGCCTCGAAAAAATTGACTATAAATTTTAAAAAATATTAAATTGAATTTCTGGGACATTACAATACCCCCACCATCAGGGAATCATTCCCCCAAAATTCAAAATAATTTGTAATTAAAAAAATGGGGTATTGTGCACGAATCTGTGTCTCCCGCTCCCATGTGTTGTCCTAGAGATTACTGTGCTTACAAAAAACGTTCACTAGAGGAATCTACTTCCCACGAAAGATCCACTCATGTCGATCATCTATATCCACTAGAAATTCTGAATATGTCACCCCATCGTTATTGTTTATCTTTTCCATGTTGATGACATGCGATGGATCATGCACGTACCTCCTCAACTACAACACATGAAAAACATCATGCACCTGATGAATTTTTGGGGGAAGCGCAAGGTGGTACTCCACCTGACCAACTCTACTCATAATCTGGAAATTTATGATAAACCATGAAGATAACGTGCCACCCCGGTCAAATATCTGCAATCCCTATCATGGTGATACCCAAAAGAACACATGGTCTCCCTCCTAAAACTCCAAGGGCCTTAGTCTCATGTCTTTAAATGATTTACCCCTCCTCTGTGCAATCCTCATCCTCTCCTAGATAATCTAAAACATCTTAGTGGTAGCTTGTACCAACTCTGGACCCATGAGTGCTGACTCCCCAAGGTCTTTCCAGTATAGGGGTGGTATTCATCGTCTCATATAAAAATCCTAGAATGGTTTCATTCCAATGGTGGAGTGATAATAGATATTTTATTCACACTCCACTAGTGGTGGGTGGTCTCCCTAACTGCAACACAAATCATGGAAGCATTAAAAAGCATGTCCTCCAAGGTCGGTATGGTCAGCCCCTTCTACCATATGTCTGAGAATGAAAGGTTGTGCTCAAGTGCATATTAGTTCTAAATGCCTCATGTAATCCCTTAAATAGAAGGGACGCGAAGCGAGTGTCATGGTGTGAGACAATCATCAAAGGCACCCCATTAAGCCTCGCTGTCACCTAGATGTAGAGGCAACCCAAGCCCTCTACCAATCTTTGCTCTTGGATGGGTAGGATGTGAGGCGACATGGTGAGTCGGTCGATGAACACCTAGATAGAAATATTGACCCTTCATGTTTGTGGTAATACCATCACAAAGTCTCAAGATACCATCATGCATACACTATGGTACCTCAAGTGTCTAGGCCAAACCTACAAAGACCTGATGCTTAGCCTTCACTTGCTGACAAGTGAGGCACTACGAAATGAACTTGGCCACCGCTTTCATTAACCCTGGCCACCAGTACAGATGTCTGAGATCCTAGTACATCTTCTCCACACATAGATATACCTCGAGAGGTAATGTATGGAACCCCCTCATCACCTCCACCTGTAACGCCAATGGTACTAAAATGCACCCTATAAAAAATCTTAATCTCCCTACCTATCGAAAATATATTAGGAACATGTATCGAGGATAACAGATAGTGGGAGTCCTCAAAATCATTATACACAAATTTTTCCTCCCTAACATGCTGTAGGGTTGGGGGAGTGATAGTCATCAACACATATTTTGCTTCTCTATCCTCATCCATGATGGATATCTCCATAGCAACTAGATTATCCTTCACCTCACTTAGCAGCTATAAAACAGACCACCTGTTGAGTGAATATGCCACCACATTCCCCTTCCCTTTAGTGTAGAATATCTTTAAGTCATAGTATTGTAGGAACCCCATCCATCATCACTACCTCATGTTTAGGTACTTCTAGGATAATATATACCGGAGAATCTTGTGGTCAGACTAGATGGTAAACTGTTCAATAATTTACTAGTGACACCACATATTAAAATGAAAGACCATTTTGGCTAACTCCATTTCATGGGTCACATAGTTCTTCTCATGCTACCTAAACTTCTATGAAGCATATTCGATCACTACTCTCTCTAACATTAGGACACAAACCAGTCCAGTTCCGGATGCATCATAGAAAACTACTTAACCGACACCTTCTTATGGTAGTCTCAAGATGTGGGCACTCATCAGTTTCCACCTCATCTTGTAGAAACTATACTAGAACTTCCTTATACAGAAGAAGGTTTTTCCCTCCCATATCAATGATGATAAGAGAGAAAATACTCTAGAAAAGTCAACCACGAAACTACAGTAGTATCCATCCAACCTCATGAAACTCTGCTCCTTAGTGACACTCCTGTGTGTCTCCCAAGAAAGCGCTACCTCTATCTTCACTGGGTATACTTCAACTCAAGCCTCTGAGATGATGTGTCCCAGATGGTGGATCTCTTAAATCTAGCAATATCACTTTGAGATATTCGCAAAAAGCTGGTGCTCTCAGAGTGTATCTTGGAAAATCAATATGTGTTTAGTATTCTCCACATATTACGTCAATTTCACCAAGATGCAATCAATGAATACCACCATGAAACTATAGAGGTAAGGCCGGAAGATAATTTTAATGAGTCCCATGAACACTTTTAGGGTATTTCTCACACTGAATGGCATCACCATGAACTCATAATGGCCATACCAGCATCTAAAGGATGTATTTGGTATATCCTCATCCCATACCCAATGTTGGTGATAGGATGAACTATGGTCTTTATTCGAGAACCATCTCACTCTCTTCAGTCGAACCAAGAGGTCATCAATCCTTGATAGTGGATAATTTTTCTTCATGATCACTTATTTCAGGTTCTGAAATGCCACACATATCCTCAATATTTCGTCTATCTTCATGGAGAATAACAACATATATTTAAATGGAGAAATGATGGGCCACACAAATCGCTTATCCAATAAGTCCTCTAGCTATACCTTTAACTTAAAAAGATCTTCAAGAGAAATACGATATGTTTTCAGGGATATCAATGTTGTCCCGGGGTATAGATTGATGCAGAAGACTACCTCCTTGGGAGGAGGTAGTCCTGGAACATCCTTATGAGAGATGTCGTTGTACTCATTCACTATTAAATAAAGCTTCAACTCCTATAATCCACCAAACTACGGTTCAGGCTATCCAACTGGTGAGTGATCAATTTCACCCTTCTCTGGGAATGTCTATCCTATTCAGTAAGGCCCCCATTCATACTGGTGAAGGAAAACCTAGTCCCATCTTCATGGACACCCCATATAGTACACCTACGACAGTCAATCTTTTCATGAACTCTAGATAACATGTCCCTACACAAGATGACATTATAAGTCCTCAACACCAGTATTAGGAGATCTCAGTTGAAGCTACCGCTTCCATGAGTAAGGTCACACTGCGGGCACCCGTGTGTAATCATAAAATCCCATCCTATAGGAGTCTCTAGTCATAATGATCAAGAGAAATGCTCCACCAAAATCTATGAGACACGAATGAGGTTTGTGGAAAGCAAAGAGTGATTGGAACTGGTGTCTATAAGAACTACAACTAAGGTTCAGATGATATAGATCATATCTCTAATAATCTCCAAAGCATTGTAGTCATAGGCCCCTAATTCTGGAAGCTGATACCACTCCTATACACTTGCATCATGAGACCGTGGTGGACCACCTAGGGGTGGTGGAGGTAGTACCACGAACTGTCTCCCACCACCTGCTACTCGGCCTGCTCCTCTACCATGTATGATGCCCTGTGGACCTCGTCTCTTGAACCTGTGCCTCTACCTCGATGGCCCCCGACCATATGCTGATTGTCTGTGTGGCGGGTCAGACCATCACAAGATATACTTACCTGTCCGCCGCTTGAGTAGCATGCGCTACTCATCCACTAACTCATGACACCCTGGTGGCCTCGTACCACCATCCAGATTCCTGGGGTTGTCCTATGGATGGTCCTCCCTCCTTGGACCACTACATCAACAATCAGATGCCCTCCATTGATGATCTGACCACCTATCTCCCGGTGGTAGCTCCAACCATCAGTGCCTACTCTGCAAGAAATCTCTCTTCTAGTAGATATCACTCCAACAATATATAATGCATACAGATTCATAGGGAAATAAAAATCTCCATGATATGCCATAGGAGTCCCTACTCAAAGGTCTTGGCCTTGAATAAAGGGTCCTGTACAATATCTGTAGAGTAACGGGAGAGGTCTATGAACATCACAGAGTACTTATCCTCATCCATGCTGCCCTATAGTAGGTGAAGCAGCATTGTTATGTGCAATAATCACAAAATCATATGGAAGAACTCCTCATGGAAAAGTTTCTTGAAGTCAGCCAGGGAGATGGTCGCCTCGTCATGTGTCTGGAAGATCAAACTCCCCCATCTTCCTATCGAGCCCTATAGAAGGCTCGCGTCTAGAACCAAAATATGTTTATGTGGCGTCCTTAATAAGTAGAAGACTCACGCCACCACCTCTGGTAAATCCTCTGTGACATGAATATCGGTGTCTCCCTTGAACCTAGGAGGTCACTGTCTCTGAAAATCATTAAAAGCACTAAGCATGCATGCTTTCTCTACTGGTAACACAGCAGTAACTATTGATCAACACGTGGTGGTAACAATGGTTAGCCACGAAACGAGGCCATATCTAGAACTGATCCATGAAACGAAACCTCATCACTAGGTAGGCTGTCCTCACAGTCATGCATCAAAATAGTAGCTAGAAGTCTACGTGGAGTCTTTCTAATATAGATCAAGATATACAACATGCAATATATTATACCTTGTGAGTTGACTCTAATTCAAAAAGAACTTGAGGAAACACTAAATTCTTATATGATGCATGCAACCAGTGTTTTTATGTTGAGAGTTGAAGAGAATAATTCTAAATCCTGGTGTATGGATATGTTGTCCACTACACCAACACTGGACTCCCCGAATGTGAATGTTAAACATGAAGCATTTAACATTGATTCACAAAAGACAGACTCCCTATCTCTGAGGAATAACAAACCTCCTCTGATTCCACTTTTTCATGACCCGTCCCCCAGGGGCCATGCCGTGACCACCCCTAGCCCTCCTCCCAAAGGCCAGGGGCTGGTGACCAGAACCAAAGGCATTATCCCATGAGTTGGAGGCATTTTTCTGAGTACCTGTTTTCATGCACACACACCCACAAAAACTCATACCAAATAGCTGGAAAGAAAAACAATGCATGTAACTAGACTACCACTGAGAAAAGGTACATTCTGTAAGTCTAGTGGTCCTGAATACAAACCCGACAAAATAAAAATTTAAAATATGAAAGTAAAAAATATCTATGAAAATCCATCTGCTGAAAACCCCACCTAATGGGTACATATAGGGTAGCTTCAAGAAGCTGTAGAAGTACACCCTTCCTACTTGATCTCAATGGGAAGCACCAAGTCATAGGCCTCCATGTTCTCCGTCATGGGGTCGATCATCTGCACTAGACACAACACGTTTGTGATACTCTGATGTAGGGGTGAGGAACAAATTATTCACTAGGTATCCCAAACCAAAAAGAAAGACCACCATGAAATCCACAAATCAAATCACAAAGAACGATAACTATGTAAGACAAATCACACATGTATAATCTCAAGTATGTAAAGAAAAAATCTCTGTTGTAACACTGGACACCTTTGAATACTAAGGTACATATCTCTAATCAGTGACGTGGGTATGCAAGGTCACCCAGAGGCGCTCCCCACCATGGGCTAGCTGGGTCACACAAAGGCATTTCCCACTTAGGATATTATAGCATATCCACACAAGGTATCTTGTATCATATCTACATAGGTTTTCTTGATTCTAATCCAAAGATGGTCCCTTATAGCAGATCTATCAAGCATCACTTCTAGCTAGCCCACAAAGGGTCACTTGTAGCTGATCCACAAAGGGTCTCCTGTAGATGATTCATACTAGGTTTCCTGTATCTAATCCAAAGAGGGTCTCTTATAGTTGATCCGCACATGGTCACTTGTCTCCCGCATGATTTCCACATGTTGCGCGCTTGATTCCAGGACAATCCACTACTCAACCAGTTCTTCATATTTAAACATTAAAATAGATCCTCAATAGATCATGAAGAAATAACCACCTCTACATGAGGATTCCAATTCTCTAATCGACTAGTCAATTGGATGCCCGGTCTGAAACATATTTGCTTTTTAATAAATAAGGTATGGTTGAGTCTGGGCTCGATCCGACCCGGTCGGAACAATCCGCCCAACCCAGACCGGGGGTCCTAGATGACCCGACCATGTTATTCTGACCCCAGTTGACTAGACTAGGTCTGGTTCAGCCCAGTTAATTCCGGTATGGCTACTAGGTCAGGCCCATTGGGCCTTGCTAGCCCCAACATGGTTCGGCCATGGGCCAAGCCCGTCAGGTCACCCATAAACCCTATTTTTATCCTACCTGGCCGACACTAGAAGGCTGGGTTTCTCTCTTAGAATGGGCCACCCAGCAACCCAACATTATCCCACCAACCCATCCTCCATAAGTGGCTTGACTTACTCAAACCCGGTCCATTCAGCGGCCTGGTTTCCCCCCCCCCCCCCACCCCACATCCCAGCCCGCACAACAGGTCGATCTCCTCTAGTTCGAATGCCAAGAGGGTTTCCAGTTGTTGTCTCCTATGGCCTGATTTTTTGCTCACCAAGATTGGTCTCGCATGTGGTCCCAACTAGAACATGTTCCAGGGAGAATCAGCAGCCTGCACGACCCCAACCACTCCGCTGACGCAACCGGTTGGCCACGTCCCATCACCACCAGCCACCAACCAAATGTCAGAATCTCATGCCACACCGCTGTAGCTTGAGTCATCTGCGGACCACCTCTGGGCACGGTCATGGTGTGCTACCACCCTCTTACGGCCGTGGCTGCGGGCCGCTACCACTGGCGCCGGTGCACCCGTAGGATTTTCCACAGACCACTACGTCTACTCCGATAGTCTGTTCTTCAGATCTTCTGTTCCTCTAAACTCCATGGGGTGTCATCATCATTTCTATAGACTTGAAAATGGTTCTTTGTTAACTTGGAGGTTTATCCATGAAGAAAACACAAGAATTCACAAAGGCAGAGGGGCCTGGGCTTTCTTCGTGTCCGCCCACACCCTCCGAGTTAGAGTTTAAAACAAGGAGAAAAAGATTTAGGTTCTATGAAAAATTTATCCCCGATGCAAAACACTAATACTAAGCTCCTTCCCAAAAGAATAAGTGATCCTATGATCAACCTGGTCATGGGATGATATGTGTTCTTTGTTTTAGAATGAAGAACTACGAAACTCAAAACACAAAAAGTAACCCCTACATGGGATATATTTGTTGTTGAAGTGATCCGTCTATAGGGATTCTGATTTTGTTCGAATCTGTTGGAATTTTTTTCTCTCTAATACCATTCATTAATATATGTCATTATCATTAGCAATTAATTGAAATTATTTTTGGTAGATAATTTATTCACCGTCCATCAGTGAAATTCTTTCCCTGATTCTCCAACTTGTTTTCTCATTAAAAGAGAAATACATCGCAAAATTTCTATTACGCTGCATCATCGGATCCTTAGGCGGTTTCATTTATGAAACAATATATCTATTATACATTAATGAATGATTCGTTATGCAGAAAATTTTAGAACCTAATTAATGGGATTCATTTAATGCGACTCATTATCGTATTGTTGCTACACCCCAGTTCTAACATGCCACCAATCAATGGTGAAGAGAAACAAATAATATACCTTTTCTAGTTATTTTATTTTTCCTCCCAAAATTCCAAAAATTATCATTTCTTTTTGTCCCCAATGGTCTAATTTAGGACTATTCTAGGTGAATTATGTCGTTTTGAGTTAAACAGTACCCTCAGATCTTTGATCTGAGCTCCGATTTAAAATATAGAAAACCCCACTCGCACGATTATTTAAATGAACAGTGTAATGATCAAAATTCAATTTTAGGAACACCAGGCCTTGTATTTTGTTGTTAGATAAAGGAAATGAAATTACATTGTAATTTTTTATGATAATATAAAAATAATGGAACTATAAATAGTAATAAAAATTTAGGATTCACTTTTGATAAGAAAGTTCATTAGTTTTTGTTTTTTTAATATGTTTTGTGGTAGAATTTTTTTTTCAAACTAACCTTCTTTCTTGAATGAATGTTTCAATCACTTTGAGGAAAACTATTAGAGTGTTGAAAGTATTCGTACATAATATGATGATGATTTCATATTCAGTTCATTCTCAAGTATCAAACTTTTACTGAAAATGTTGTGATATATGAATTATGTAGGATTGAGGGAGAAGATGTTAAAAGGGTTGAAATTTATAGAACATTTTAATGTCAGTCTGGTGATGCTATGAAAATCTAAATGAACCAAAATTCGAGAATTATATTTGACATTATAAAATGTTTTTAAGGAATGAAAATCTGGTGACCTTGAATTTGTTGAAGTCTAAGTGTTTTTAAAGCGGTTATTGTTCGGTCCATTGGAAGTGTTATTCCGCTGATCTATCAGAGTAATGAAAGTTTTGTGATTGAGTGAGAAAAATGATTATGTTGGAACCTATATGTGTATGAAATTTGCTGACTAATCAATCATATTGTGATAAACAATGTATTTGACCACTTTCATTAGGTTCAATTGTTTTGAAATTTGTTCAAGAGAAAAATAAAAAATTACTTTTTTGTCTCTAATGTGGGTTAAGATTGATCCTAAATTACATGACATTGATCCATTAGAGTGATGAAGATACATATTCCTTAGACTCTATATGAAACTTATATTTCATCAGATGGATTTTGAGGAACTGTGTAACACCTCGAACCTAGTTACCCAAAGTCGGTGCATTATTACATAACATTGGAATGATCACAATCAAATCATGTACCAACAGACCGATCAGTTTATAATTATTGGAAACAAGATTCATACATAAGTCCAATATTACAACTTGAAAAGAAATACAACACTAATTTATTCCATTAGAAAAATCCAAGCCTACTAGATTATGCCTACAAGTCACTCATAACTAACTTCTTCATTTCCTGGGAAAATGAAACATAAAAAAGGTGTGATATTAAATGCCCAGTAAGGGTAAGAAATATAGAAAAAGATATCATAGACATTAGGCATGATGAATAATTCAAAACACATGCTTTATAATTAATAAACATGAACACATTTATTATAGGAATATGATCTGAGTAAATAATGCCATAATAAAACATAGTCATGGGTATTATACTAGTCGAATAACCACATTATCAATTAAAATTGTTTTCATAATAAGGGATTGTATAATGCTGGACCTTCTGAAACATATTTTCAAGACTTCGGCCAATATGTCTAAAAATGATTAAGGCCTCAGCCAAAACCATATATCAAATTGGGAAAGGCCTCATCCAATTACACGTCTAGTTGTCCCACGAGACATACTGATGCTTCGAGGATCTATAGAGGGCTCCACCCATCACATACTACTTCCAATACATTCCTCATATAAAAACTGTGAAACATAACAAAAACATTTGTATTAAAACTAGCATATGAAATGTCAATACTTTAACCATAAACCATGAATGATATAAAAATAACACATCCATAGTCATACATATCACAAAACCTTCAATAAAATATGGATGACTTGTATCATAATAAATCGACTTCATACAAGTATAAAATCCATCAATGGATGTTGACATAGATGAAATCAAAACTGTTTGAGAGAAATATCTCTTTCTTTTTTTTGAAATCATTTAAAGTTACATAATTATAAAAGAAAACATTTATTTTGAAAATATTTCTCTAAGATTGTAATGGATTCTTTGATGATGTTATAATTGTGGAGAATAACCGCACGCACTGAATATTTTAAAAAAATTTCTTACATTAATTATGTCGAAAAGGTCGTAAATTACCTTGTTGGGAAAATGAAGGAAAGATTACTTTCAAAACATATAAGGTCAAATGAGGGTATAAATGAATTTAAAACATAGTCTAGTAAATAGTAAAATGTTTTGAAAAACATTTTTCAAAAATAACTGATGTTGATGATAAAGAAGTCCCAGTAGATACTCACGTATAAAACAACCTCAGATAATAAAGAGATTGTAAAATTAACTCTTACCTTGTTCTTTTCCTTCGTCGAGGGTAGTCTAACCTCCTATATAATGGTGAAATAATTGTTATTAAATTATACAAGAATCATATACATTATTATGATATCATATATTATTTTTAAATATTGACTTGATAATGATATTTCAGTAGTATCGTCGTTTCGGGTGTTAACTGATTCGTTTTACTTTATCTGTTTTGATACATAGGACATATGTTTTATGGATATGATGTATTTGATTCATATACAGAATGATATTATGTTCTTAATAATTATTTTTTATAACCAAATGAAAATTATTCATGAATGGTTACGATGGGGAAATGAATCTTATCGCATTCGTGGAGAGGGTAATCCGTATGTACGCACGGGCGACAATATCATTATTTTGATTTAAAAACAGATTTAAATAGATCGTATATCATATATAAAGTATCGTAAACATGTTTTATTTATTATTTACATCAATTATGCATCATTATTATACCCATCCAAATAATAGTGTATTTGAATAACAACTACACCACGATGTGGAGACGGTAAGCTGTACGTACACACATATGGTGACATGTCATTTATAGGATAGACAGAAAAATGAATATGGTTGTACCATATTTATAATAACATAACAGTATATATAATATACTGGTGTTATTATTTTATAATGGAATCAACAAAGAAAGAGGAAGTGGAAGAAGAAAAGAACTGGAAAGAGGGTGGTGAAATTATTGCCTCTTATTCTGGTTCTTTATTTTGATTTGATAAAAAGAGATCCTTAGGTAAGATTTATGACTAAAGTAATGCCTTTAGAATTAATTTAAGGACTTTGGGAGGATATTTCGTCAGGTTTTGTATGAGCCAAAGGCTTGAGAATTGTGACAAATGGGTAGGAAGTGAGGGATTTTTATAAGGGAGAGGAGGGTCTCTTTATGAAAGTATGAAACAATTATTTTATTATAAACTCATATTAAGTTTTAAAATGTCAAATAATCATTAAAATAGAATTTAATATGACTCATGGTCGAAATATAATAATCTAATAATAATTAAATAGGTTTTGGATATTGTTTAACATTTATAATCTTATTTATTTAAATCATTCATTAATGATGTAAATATTGCATCATTATGGTGTCATAAATAATTTAATTTATTTGATGTCCAAAAATATAAAAAAACACCATGATGTTGGAAATCATTTTACATTTCCTAATAATATTTATAGTCGAAAAGAGAACCTATATAACCCCATGTAAAAATTGATTACTAAAAAATAATTTTTATGCCATTTTTGTTTGTACATTAAATTAATTAATTTAAAGTGTCATTATTACTCTCATGTGAATCCATGTGGTCCCAAATTCGACCCAAGGATTCCAATGGTCAGATAGGTATCATACAATAGGATTAGAACTCATGCTATGAAAATTTAATATTATTATATTACTATATTTTACCCTATTTATTATATTTACCCTTTATTCATGGTAAATAAAATATGTACTAAAGTAAATATTTAAAATGTCTAAATATAAATGTTACCTATTTACACAATGTGGACCTACTGATTACAAATATGGAATCCATTTTTTCAAATTCAAAACAAAGAAGTGGAAAAAAATAATTTAAAATTAATTCCCGCTGTGAAAATAAAACGCGTGTTTTTAAGAAATAATAACTATCAAAATATTGACACTTGTTTATGTAATGTTTAAAAGTGAAATTACATCTAATGACCAGAATTAGATTAAATGGTAAAAATATAATATAATTATACTTTTTAACCACTAAAAATTATAATTTATCACTATAAATTATTTTGATTAATAATGTTGTTTTTAATTAATATTTAGTATTTTTCACTTTTCATAAAAATATGAATGTTATCATAGAAGTGCCAAAAATTCACCCTAAGCTAATATCAATATTCCAAATCCCAAAATGAAGTCCATTTTGAAATATAAAATTTATAAAATTTCAAAAAGTGTGTATTACTATTCATAACGACTACTTTGATTGGTCGTAGTGTGTTAGAATCTCGAAGTTGCGTATAATGCAAGCTATTCCATTATTCAAAGAGAAATGTAATGTGGAAGCTTGGGGTGTTACATTTTCCCCTCCATCAAATAATTTCATCCTCTAAATTTCTAGAATACTACCAAATAAAAAGATTATGGTGGTTCTTCATTATAAGTTCTCAGGGTCCCACGTTGCCTCTTCCATCTTGTGGTTTCTACATATAACTTTTACCAGATGAGTTGTCTGATTTCACAACACTTGTTCTCTAGTATCAAGAATCTTTATAGGCTATTCACAATTAGATATATCAGGTTATAGTTCTAATTCCTCATAGTGGAGTACATGTTTTGGGTCAGGCATTAATTTTCTCAACAGAGATATGTGGAACACATTTTGATCTTTGGAGAGACTTGGAGGCATTGCCAAATGATAAGCTACAACCCCAATTCGATCTAGAATTTCAAATGGTTCGATGTACCTGGGACTCAATTTACCCTTCTTACCGAATCGTATAACTCCCTTCCATGGAGATACCTTCATGTAAACCTGATCTCCAACCAGAAATTCCAAATCCTTTCTTCAGTTATCGGCATAGATCTTCTGCCTACTTTGAGCTGCTTTGATGTGGGTTTGGATAACCTCCACCATTTCCATCATTTCCTCAACAATTTCTAGGCCTATGAGTTTTCATTCCCAAACTCCATCCCAACAAGTTGGTGTGAAACATCTCTTTCCGTATAACGCTTCGTATGGTGCCATCTGAATACTTGAATGGAAGCTATTGTTATATGAAAATTCTACCAGATGTAAATATTGATCCCAAATGCCCTGAAAGTCATGTGAGAAAGATCTCAACTTATCTTCTAAGGTTTGAATAGTCCATTCTGATTGTCCATCAGTTTGAGGGTGGTAGGAAGTTCTCAAACAGAGTTCAGTATCTAGGTATTTATAAAGACTTTTCCAGAATCATGATGTAAAACGAGGATTACGATTAGAAGAAATCGATAGGGGTACCTCCGGAAGTATTATAACTTCACTAATATATATTCATGATGGAAATACAAGTGGTAAATCTTCTCTTATAGTAAGAAAATGTGCTGAATTGGTAAGACGGTCAATAAAGACCCATATAGAATCATTCCTTCTAGGAGTCTTTGGTAGTCCCATGACAAAGTCCCTTGTAATATTATCCAATTTCCACTCAGGTATGGGAAGAGGTTTCATTAATCCTCTAGGATGTTTCCTTCCAGTTTTCCCCTATTGACAAACCATACATCTTGTCACATATTCATCAATCTCTCTCTTCATGTTGTCCCACCAAAAATTATTCTTCAAATATCTATACATATTGCGGCTCCCAGGGTGTATAAGGAAATTGGAGCTATGAGAATCATCCAACAATTCCTTTTTTAGATCAAGTATATTAAAAACACATAGTCTCTCCCCAAATTTCAAAATTCCATCTTCATAAACGAAGCCGATCAATCTCCCTTAGTTCATAGACTTAATCTTCTTTAGAAATTATTCAACATTAGTCTGAGAAGTTTTTATCCTTTATAATAAATATGGTTTTACAACCATTTGAGAAAAGTATTGATGTTTCACCTTCCATGGTTATTCCTGTATCCATATTTACTAAATCCATGTATATAGGATCCTTTTCAACTCTCATCTTGTTCAAAACTCCACGATCCTTTCTGGTCAAAGCATATGACACCTTATTTTCCTTCCCTAGTTGGTAGTGTATCCTGAAATCATAATATTTGATTAGTTAAAGACATATCCTTTGCCTCATGTTGAGTTATTTCTGTGAGAAAATATACTTCAAACTCTTGTGATTGGTATATATCTCATATTTTTCACCATACAGATAATTTCTCCATATATTCCGGGAAAATATTATAGCTGCTAACTCAAGATCATGAGTAGGAATGTTTTTCTCATGAATTTTTAGCTGTTGTGATGCATAGGCAATAACTCTACCATTTTGCATAAGGACACAACCAAGTCCTTTCATTGATGAATCACTATAAGTAACAAACCCATAATTTCCCAATGGTAGAGTCAAGATAGGAGCATTGAATAATATTTTATTTAGTTCTTCAAAACATTATTAACCCACATTTTTTCAAACAAATTTAAACCCTTTATGCATGACCTTGGTTAATGTGTTAGCCAATCGAGCAAAATTTTGGATGAAACATCGATAATAACCTACTAAATCAATAAAACTGCATAACTATGTTATACTCGATGGTTCTGGAAATTTATTGACTTCTCTTGTATTCGAATGATAAACAGAGATTCCATCCTTAGAGATAATATGGACATGAAATGAAATCTCCTGAATCCAGAATTCCCACTTGCTAAACCTCCCATATAATTCATTTCTTCTTAGGGTTTTCTGAATGTTGTGCAAGTGATTTTCATTATCTTCATAGCTTTTGGATTATACCAAGATATCATAAATAAATACCACTACAAAGCCATCAATATATTCTTTGAAAATTCTGTTCATTATATCCACAAAAAACGGTGGGTTCATTTGTCATCCCAAAAGGCATTACTGTAAACTCGTAATGCCCGTACTGGGTTCGAAATGTTGTCTTTGGAATATATTCCTTTTTTCACGCACAAATGATGATATCCAGATCAATGTTCAATCTTTGAAAAATATTTAGCACCAAGAAGTTGGTCAAATAAATCATCAATGCGAGGTAAGGGATACTTGTTCTTTATGGTTATTGCATTGATCTCCCTATAGTCAATGCCCAACCTCATAGATCCGTATTTATTCTTAACGAAAAGGACATGGTCTCCCCATGGAGAAACACTAGGGAAAATAAATCCCTTATTACTCAATTCATATAGTTGCTTCATTAGTTCCCCTAATTCCACAGTGGCCATTCTATAAGGGGTATTTGATGTGGGCCTTGAACCATGAATTAACTCATTGGACTACTCAACTTGTCACTCTAGAGGATGTCTAGGTAAATCCTCTGGAAACACATCAACATATTCTTTCACAATAAATACATCCTCAAATTGAACATTCCTTTCCTCCCCCTAGTTATTTCATTCTCTTCCTCCATGATTATAGAATTTAGTAGAGCTACTAGGGATGGATCTAGAAAAAAATCAGATGGTGATGTTTCTTCTCTAAAGATAAGGTTCTCCTAATCATCATTGAAGATTGTAACATATTTCTTCTTTCAATAATTTTTCGCATCATGGTCCAAAAGCCAATACATACTGAGGATTATATCAAATTAAATCATGGGTATGAAAACAAGATCAGTAGATAATGAAAATTTATATGCCCTAATGGGAACTGATTCACAAAACTATGTTGCAATGATACTTCCCTTAAGAGTTTTAACTGACAACTCCCTTGTTAAATCAAATTGAAAATATCTAATTTTCTTAGTAAAATGGGAAGATATGAAACAAATCTACGATCTAGAATCAAATAAAGCATATGATAAACATAAAGGAACCATTAAATTACCTACCACCATGTCTTTCAGAGCTTCAACCTCAGCAGTAGTGATTGCATAAGCCTATTCTTGATCCCTTGGCATTTTCTAAGGCATGTTTCCCTGACAATTTGGATATTCATTTTCACAATGTCCCATATCCCTACAATTGTAACATTCAATATTGGTATATTTTTTCTTCTCCTTATAATCACCAGCAAGATGGCATTTCTGTCCACATTTGTAGCATACTCCTTTTCCTTTTAGACCTGCACCCGGGTGCTTCCTTCCACAATTATCACAGGGTGGGAATTCAACCCTTCCCTTCTTCCTTGTCTCTTTTTTCTTATCCCATATTTTTAAAAAGAACTCTTCTTATACTGCTTTACTTTAATGTCATAAGACTTAGAGAATTCATTTTCTATCTTGATAGCACATGAGACAATATATTTGTAAGTTGAAAAGGATTGTGATACAAATGCTCAGTGGATAAATGGTTTTAACACTTCATAGAAAGTATCAATCTTACTTCTTGGGTTACATATATAATCTATATCATGCCTTGATAACCTTGTAATTTTGGCTTCATACCTTGCGAAATTCTCATCCTCCTTTTTCCTCGAACTCAGAAATTGCCTTTCCATATCCGCTCGATGGTCACGAGGAAAGTACTTTTTTAAGAAAATATCTTTAAACACCCTCCATTACATACTTGATACTTCTTCATCATCCTTTGTGTTTAGAATCAATGAGCACAATTGATCTTCATCTCCCGCGAGGCGTTAAACTGCCATGACAACTTTTTCCCTTTCGCTACTCCCCAAAGCATGAAATATTTTCCCTAAAGAATTTATCCATTTCTCAACTACTAATGGATTTGTACTCTAATTGAATTATAGTGGTTGTTTCCTCATGAAGCAATATAATATTGATCCTCCATGTTGTGGATCAGGGAGGTCCATAAGATTAAGGTTATTATTCATAACCTGAGTGAGGTGTCCCAGTATGGTGATAAGCTGATCAGCACCAGTTGCATCATCAGCTCCACTATAATTATCTTGAGTAGGAGGGTAATCCCTACATGGATTACGTGAATTGATATTGTTTCCATTCCTTCCACTAGGCTCTGTTTCTAAACACTGGCATAAAATTTATTAGTTTATGAATCGAAATACATAATTCCATACTTGTAAAATAGTTAACATAAATTGAACAGTTTATGGATATAATTCATAATCATAAAAATGTTATCATTGAGGACGTATATACTAATAAATCCTGCCTAATGGTTTGTAAAGGAAATTAGTATTATCCTAAGAATATCCCCAGGAGTGTTGTAACCAAGAGTGCAGCAAAGCTTGTTTTCGTGCAGCAGTTCCCGTTCAAGTCTAGGTTAAAGCAGTGTTTTCAGGTTTTACCCCTAGGAAAATCTGTTCCAGAGCTGCCTCTACTTGATTGTATCCAGACAGGGATGTATTGCGTGGAAGGTACCCAAAATCTCTACATTACAAAAAATATTGTAATTTCTTCTATACTATTCCTCAAATTTTTTCTTAG
The DNA here is from genome assembly GCA_963277665.1 of Viscum album. Classification (NCBI taxonomy): domain Eukaryota; kingdom Viridiplantae; phylum Streptophyta; class Magnoliopsida; order Santalales; family Viscaceae; genus Viscum; species Viscum album. Next base: position 1,754,211,348 of record OY728120.1, on the reverse strand, counting down.
TGTAATGTGCTCTAATCAGAGTTTATCTAAATCTAGTTTCCTAGTTTTGGAATAAACTTCCTCTGATACCAGCTGTAACACCCCGACCCCGGTTACCCAGAGTTGGTGCATTATTAAATAACATTGGAATGATCATTAGGAAATCATGTCCCAAAAGGCTGACCTATTAAGTATTATGGGAAAAAATATTCATAAAGAAGTTCAACATTACAACTTGAAAAGAAATACAACACTGATTTATTCCATTAGAAACATCCAATCCTCTTAGATTATGCCTGCTAGTCACTAATAACTAACTTCTTTATATCCTATGAAATTGAAACACAAGGAAAGGCAGAGCTCAAATGATCAGTAAGGGTAAGCAATACAGTTGAAGATAACATAAATATTAGGCATGGTGAATAATTGAAAACACATTCCTTTACAAATAATAAACATGAACACTTTTATGGTAGGAATATGAGCTGAGTAAATAATGCCAAAATAATACATAGCCATGGGTATTATACTAGTCAAATAATCCCAAGATCCATCAATATTATTTTCATAATGAGGGAATGTATAAAGCTGGACATTCTGAATGATCTTGTTAGGGCCTCGACCAAGACGTCTAAAATGATTAAGGCCTCATAGAAAACCATATATCAAATTGGGAAATTTGTTGGCCAATTCCACGTCTAGTTGCCTCATTAGACCTATCGATGCATCAAGGATCTATAACAGGCTCCACCCATCACATACTAAGTCTAATACATTCGTCATATGAAAATGTTGAAACATAACATAAACATTTATATTAAAACTAGTATACGAAATGTCAATAATTTAACTATAAACCATGAATTGTATAAAAATAACACATCCACAGTCAAACAAATCACAAAACCTTCAAAAAAATATTGAATATTTTTATTATAATGAATCAATTTCAAACAAGCATAAAATCCATCAATGGATGTTGACATAGATGAAATCAAAACTATTTGAGAGAAATATCTCATTTTTTAAATCATTTAATGTTACATTAATATAAAAGAAAACATTTATTTTGAAAATATTATTAGAATATTGTAAGGGAAGCTTTGACGATGTTATAATGGTGGATAATAACCTCACCCACTATATATGTTAAAAAAACATTCTTACATTAATTTTGTCAAAAAGGCCGTTGAGTACCTTGTTTGGAAAACGACAGAAAGTTTCCTTTCAAAACATATAAGGTCAAATACGGGTATAAATTACTTTATCCCATTTACTAGTAAATAGTAAATTTTTTTTGAAATACATTTTTAATAAAACATGGATATGGATGATAAAGACGTCCCAATAGATACTCACGTATAAAACAGACTCGGATAATAAAGAGATTGTGAAATTAACGCTTACCTTGTTCTTTTCCCTGGTCGAGGGTTGGATAACTTCCTGTATAATGGTGAAATCATTGTTATTAAATTATTCAAGAACCATATACATTAATATGATATCATATATGATCTTATAATATTTCATTGACAATGATATTTCAGTATTATCGTCGTTTCAGGTGTTAGCTGATTCATTTTCATTTATATGTTTTGATACATAACCCATATGTTTTATGGATATGAGGTATTTGATTCATATCAAGAATGATATTATGTTTGTAATCATTATTTTCAATAACCAAATGAAAATTATTCTCGAAGGGTTACGATGGGGAAATGAATCTCATCACGTTCGTGGAGACGATAATCCGTACATACTCACGAGTGACAATATCATTATTTTGATTTAAAAACATATTTAATTAGATGGTATATAATATATACAAAATAATTAACATGTTATATTTATTATTTAAATCAATTATACATCATTTTTATGCCCATCCAAATAATAGTGTATTTGAATAACAACTACACCACGACGTGGAGACGGTAAGCAGTACGTACGCAAGTATACTGACAAGTCATTCATAGGAAGGATAGAATAATGAATAGGGTTGTACCATATTTATAATAAAATAAATTTATATATAGGATACTGGAGTTATTATTTTATAATGGAATCAACAAATAAAGAGGAAGTTGAAGAAGAAAAGAAATTGAAAGAGGGTGGTGAAATTATTATTTCTTCTTTGGGTTCATCCGTTTGATTTGATTAAAAGGGCTCCATAGCATGGCTTTATGACTAAAGTAAGGCCTCTAGAATGAATTGAATTATGTTGTAAGGATACTTGGGTAGGGTTTTTACGAGAAAAAGGCTTCAGAAGTGTGAGAAATTGGTATTAAGTGTGGGCTTTTTATAAGGGAGAGGAGGGGCTCTATAGGAACCTTTGAAACAATTATTTTATTATAAACTCATTTTTTCTTCAAAAGGTCAACTAATTGTTAAAAAAGATTTTAATATGACTCATTGTCGAAATAAAATAATCCAATAAGAATTTTACAGATTTTGTATACTGTTTTAATATTCATAATCTTATTTATTTAAATAATTTATTAATTAGGTAAATATTGCATCATTATTGTGTCATAAATAATTTAATTTATTATATGTCCAAAAAATATAAAAAAATACCGTGATGTAGGAAAGATTTTTATTCATTAAAAATAATATTTATAGTAAAAATATAACTTATATAACCCCATGTAAAAATTGATTTACTAAAACATATATGTTTATTCCATTTTTGTCTTCACTTAAAATTAATTAATATAAAGTGCCATTATTACTCCCATTTGACTCCATGGGGTCCCAAATAAGATACAAGGATTCCCATGGTCAGATATATATCATAAAATACGATTAGGACACATATCAGGGTAATTTAATATTATTATAATACTATATTTTACACTTATTTATTATATTTACCATTTACTCATGGTAAATATAATATTTGTTGAAGTAAATATTTTAAACTTTTAAAACTAAAAGTTACCTATTTACACATTATGGACCTACTGATTCCAAATATGGAATCCATTTTTACAAATTCCAAACACATATGTGGCAGTAAATAATTTAAAATTAAATCCCACTGTCAAAACCAAAAGCGTTTTTTTAAGAAATAATAACAATCAAAATATTGACACTTGTTTATGTACAGTTTATATGCGAAATTACATAAAACTACCTAAATTAGATTAAATGGTAAAAATATAATCTAATTATACTTTAAAAACACTCAAAATTATAATTTAACACTATAAATTATTTTGATTAAAAAAGTTTTTTTTAATTAAAATTTAGTATTTTTCACTGTTCATAAAAATATGAAAGTTATCAGAAAAGTGAAAAAAATGCCTTAAGATAATTTCGATATTCTGAATCCAAAAATGAAGTCCATATTGAAATATGAAATTTATAAAATTTCAAAAACTGTGTATTACTATTCATAACAACTACTTTGATTGGTCGCGGTGTGTTAGAATCTCGAAGTTGCGTACAATGCAAGCTATTGTATTTTTCAAAGGGAAACATACCGTGGAAGCTTTGAGTGATAAAAAACAGAATAAATAGAGACCTACTATGATGAATTTTTGGATGATTGGTAAAAGGGTTGTTTGATGGAAAATTATTTTTGAATAGGGTTTTCGAATTCATTTTATTTTGTAATGATTTTTATGGAATAATATTTTCAATGTAAAATATTTAAAATTTGGTAAAAATCATCATGAAGGGAAGTTATTTATTTTTCATCATCTCAAAATGGAGATTCATAATGGTTTCCTTATTAAAACTATTAAAGATAATTTTTAATGATATGTTTTTAGTTCTAATATATTTTCCTCTTAATGAAGAAATAACATTTCAAATTATTATATGACTGATGAATAGATATAATGACTAAAGTAGGATGATTATTTGAAATGATTCAAGAAATATCAAGATGAATTGAGAATATTTCAAAAAGTAAAAAACAAAGACAAAATGATGGGGAAATTTATGTTTTGGAAATTTTGGTTAAGCAGAAAATCGTTTCGTATTGGTTCCCAAACAAGTTTTGGAACACTTATAACTAGTATAAAGTTAAATTTACATTTAAATAATAAGACTATTGTTCACTTGTGAAAAATTATATAATGGTATGATTTTTTTATAGAGTGAAGAATTTTATAGATTAATAATTCTTATGTTAGTCTACTAGATAGAGGAGGCATACAAAAGAATAGTTACTATAGTTAGTAGTTTTGACTGAGTAATAAGACTCGGGTTAAATGGGAATGTTTGAAGTGGTTTAGAATTTTTTTTCAAATTATTATTTATTATTTACATTATATAATGAGTTATATAAATTTGTAATTATATGGTGAAATTATATATATTTTTATAAAAATATTCTAAAAGAGATGTTCTTACCTGAAGGTATTCATGTGGAATCTGATAAGGATGCACAATTACCTATTTTGAACCAACTAGTTAAGGATTAATTACTTGTTACACAAAATTATATTACATTATCATGAAAAATTAAGCACATGCATTGTCATATTGATCATAGTTACACACATGTTTAATGGTATATCCTACATGTTTCATCAATAAAATGATTGTCTCCTATGGATTTTGTGGTATTTTATTATTTCCAAAACATTACATGGAAAAAGCTACTCTTGTTTAGTAGTGAATTATTTTAGTACTTATTCTACCATGTATGTGTGTTTGATTTTTCATAAAGTGATAAATATTTAATAGGAGGTGAATGATGTTTCAAAAGAAAATAACAGTAAAAGAAAATGTATCTTATATTGACCCTCTAACCCTCATAGTGATTCATTGATCCTGGCCGAGAAATATTAAGTTGTATCCGAGTGAAGGTTACCTTTACTTAATCTAGGATAAAGAGTTATTGAAGTGAATTTATTATGGGTAATTTGAATATTTTAAAATTATATGGATTCCACACTTTGATGGAAAAAACTATCTTATCTGGAAGGGTTGAATGTCTCCTTATATAATGTCTCTTATGTACGATGTTCTCGATGTAGTTACAAATGTATTTACTGTATTGATGAATAAGTTCCACTCACATATATGGTTAATAATATTCTTGATAATGATGAATATAAAGGAATTATTTACTCCCATTACATACTGATAGTGAGTTTCTAAGATCGAAGGGAGTTTCAACTATTAAATATGTTTGATAGAAATGAGAAATATTTTTAAATGAAATACAATGGAAAAGAAATAAATGATAAATGTATGTAGGATGATGTTTATAGATATGAGAATGGTTGAATATTAATCTTGTTGTGACTTATTAAAAAGGGATAATGATATTTTGAGTTTCATAAGATGTTTGGGGATGTTTGAGGACTCAAATGTTTTTGAAAGGATCATGGGAACTGTTTAGGATAATATTGATTCCAATTTTTCATAATTGGAAGATAGATATACTAATACACTATCATTGTATAACACTTGTAGTTTTCTCATTACTTGTGAAATGATAAGGGATAAATCTTATAATGAAAAAAGATAATCTAATCAGGAAATTTCATCCAATGATAAAATCATGTAATGTCTAATATGATTCTTGTCGAAGATTGATGTAATAATCTTAAATCCATAAATGATTTATGTTACAATCTTGATTAAATTTTATCCATATTTTATAAAATTTATTAAATAGGTACATGAAATTTCAAATGGAATGTTCCCATGAAGTATTTCTAATTTGGAGCCTTTGGGAGGTTTTCCAAGAATTTTCTTTAAATAAATTATGGGCATTATAGGGATAATGTTGAATGATGTTCAATAATATCTTAAATGATGTATAGCGATAAGTATATGGAATTTTTATTAGAAAAGTTATAATTATCTCCCATTCCAAACTGGGGATCTTTTTTTTAAATAAGATTTTGTGAGGATAGTGAAGTTGATGATGAAATTTTGAATGACATTTTTGGAAGAAATACATTCATTGAAATAGTTAATGAAGAAAAACTTGGATGTAGTAGTAATTAATAAGAAGTTACTGAGATTCAATTTATCTTAAAGAGATAATGGAATAAATTTCTGAGAAAAATTGTAATACTTTAAAAAGAAATTAAGATGTTGAAGAAGATAAGTCCTACAGTAAACAATCATGAATATATTGCAAAATAGGACACTAATTTACAGGAAGAAGTTGATTTTATGAAAAATTCACTTGAAAATTAAAACAATCGTAATGAACTTGATAAAGTAATGGTTATGTAAAAGGAAGAATAGTTTGAACTTATCCCCAAAAAAGTTTTGAAAAGATGAATATTGAGTTTCAAATTTCAAAAACACTATCACTGATGTATGTGAATTTTATGAATAGGGAAAACCAAATAAGGATCAAGTGTTACCTTCAAATGTTGAAATGAATATTGTAGTTTTCCTTAAGAAGAAGAAAGATGAGACAATTATATTATCCCCCAATGTCAAAAAATATGGAAGTTCAAAAGTTTTTAAATATTTTAATTCTAAAACAAATTTTTCTACTAGTTAAGATTCCGATAAGGATGGAATAAAATCAGAGTTGAAATATAATATTTCATCTGATAAAATATATTTTTTACTCAAAAACGTTCTGGCTAGAAATATAATAAAATTATTGTGAAATATGATCATAATTCCAAAAAGTATGAATGATAATATATAAATTATTCATTATATGGGTAGTACTTGTCTTACATTGGATTTTGGAATACAATAAACATGTTTTGGATCAATCCACAATAATAAAATTAAACTATGGTTTATAGAAGGATAAAATCAAGGGAAATTAAATCCTCTCAAAATATTAAATCTAAGAGGTCTGATTTAAATAAATATGTTAATGGTATTTTGAAAGTTGATAAAATATTCCAACCTTTAGAAACTATATATGAAATATGTGAACAACCTTGACATCTGACAAAAGGATTAATTGTATTTCATACCTATGTAACAAATGTTTTATAAAATTTCTCAGAATCAGGATGTAAAGAATGAAAAAGTGAAAAAAATCAATTCCTGTTGGATCTAATTTCAAAGATATAAATTGATAATGACACTGGATCATGGATATTGGTTATTCTTCTCATTTGGGAGGATATTTAAAATTTTATAAGAATGTGATTGATTTCAAATAAGGAAGAATGACATTTGGAAATAAGTAATCTCTACGAATTAGATGTGTTGGATCCACTATTTGTGGGGAAGAAAATGGTAATCAATGGTATATTTTTTTTATTATGGGTTGAGACACAATATTTTTAAGTGTTTCAAAACTTTTTATTGAAAAAAATAATGTTTTTTAGAAAATATTTTGTTATTCTGAGTGGATAAGGAGATGGAGAATATCTTATTGTAGTAGAAAGCAGAAATTGAAACTTATTTAAAGTTAGTGATGTTTACAATTCATGTTACTTAAGAATGATGGTATAAATTTAGTTGTGGCCCAAATGGCAGGGACATTTTTGTAATAGAACCATGGGAATTTTATCATAGAAAGATAGTGTTTGCTGTTTTCCTAATATGTTAAGAAGAAGAGATTGGTGTCACATAATTTGTCTGAAATTGAATATTACAAACTCTATTTATAATAATATTGATATTATTTGAAAACAACCACATGAACAAATTAATTCTAATAATTTTGGGCCCCTGAGTAATAAATAAACTCATGAAGATAATTACTTTGTTTCATTCCCTGACTGAAAATTAAATATTTATTTTTCAAAAACTTTTGAGGAAAAAATGAGAAACCAATCATGACATCAATGACATAAAAAAACAATCCACCACAAAGAAAAATATTAACTACAATAAAATGATTCAATAATAATTTTAATTTTATTACTTGTGTTATGTATTTAAAATATAAGTTATATTCTTTGAAGATGTTTAAAATTTTTAGAAGAACTGTGAATGAAATTTGTATTATTTTAAGAATTTGAGAAATGAATGTGATAGTTAGTACACAAATAAAGATTTCAAATGTTATATTGAGAATCATTTAGTTTGGCATGAGTTAAATACACCATACACATGATAACAAAATAGTGTTTCTAAAATGAAGAATAGAATTTTTGTTGAAATAGGGCATGTTATGTTACATGAACATGATCTTTCTCATTAATTTTACAGGAAAACTAAGAGTAAAATAGTTTTTATTCAAAACCTATGTTTCTATAGGAAATTTTTTGGATATTACTCCTTTTGAAATTTTCTAGGACAACACACCAATTTTGGAACACTTAAGAGTTTTTGGGAGTTCCTTCATCATAATGAACTAAGCTAGAATCCTTTTATAGTTCATCTAGATAGAAGTAGATTAATTCTTAATTGTATATAATCCAGATTTAAGTGTATGTAGATGTTTCAACAATGATATATGAACAATAAATGATTCTATGGATTTGAATGTTCTTGAGAAATATGAGGAAGATGATGTAGAAACACATAAAGGTAAGGAAGATGAAGTGGATGAAAGACCATTTGGTGAGATAGTTGATAAGGATAAAAATAATTTTTATCCTATTCAAGATAAATAATTGGATTAATCCATTTCTATTTGTGAGGAAGAATCACAATCATATTATCCAAGGCTAAGGAGGAAAGTGAAACCTTAAAACATAATTGGTGATCAATGTAAAAATTTTCATACCAGAAGAAAATAAAATGTCATTACAAAGACTTCATTGTAATAAAAAGTATATCCGAAATATGATAGAGAATATGTTCAGCATACAGAATGGATTTTGGATATGGATAAAGAGTTTGATCAAATCAAGAAGACTGGTAAATGGGAAATAATACCTAAGATAAAATAAAAAAATTACTGTTACATAGTGGGTGTTCCCGAATTAGATAAATGAAGATAATGAAGTGATAAGAATGAATGAAATGTTAATGAGATTATGTCACTTTTTGATTAAAGGAAAATACATTGATGAGACTTTTATTCTAGTGTCATGGATAGAAATAATTTGAATATTTCTCACTATTTCTACCAAACAATGCTAAAAAGATATTTTAGATGGATATAAAGTCATATTTTTAGTGGAGAAATTCATGAAGTGGTTTAAATTGAAAAATCATGTGTCCATGTTGTAGGGAAGGATGAATGTTATCTGTTCATGTGAAAGAAATAATTTTATTAGATGGAGTAATATACAAGGACATGGTACTTCAAATTGGATATCTACACATGATAATTTAATTTGAATAATGGAATGATCAATTGAAATATTTACATGAAATAATGTCATGATATTTACCTAATTGTTATTTTATATGTTGATTATATTATCTTTAATCTGAATGATGAATGAACATGGGAAAGGATTACTAATGAAGTGAATGGAATTTTTAAAATGTCCATTTTGGGTGAAATGAAATAATTTATTTGGTTATTAATATCCAAAAATATGAAACACATATTTATATATCAAGAAACATTTGATAAAGGAATTAATAAGATGTTTGGTTTGGAAAATTCAGAACCATTTTCCAAACTAATTTAATTGGGAATCATATTTCCTAAAGATGTAAAAGGTAAGGAAGTATGCTTTAATGATTTTATTAATCTGATTGGATGTTTGTTTTATTTAACTACTTCCAGACAAAAAATTAATTATGTTTTAGTGTTATGTGAAAAATTATAAAGTTATCTAAAATATTCACACCTATTAGAAGTAAAAATAATTATCAGTTATATCAAAGGAATAATAGATTTCAGAATCATGTATGATATACATGAATATATTGATTTTTTTGGATATATAGATGCATATTTTTAAAGAAGTACTGATGATAGATAATCTAACATTGGTGTAGTTTTCTATATTAAGAAAATTTGAATTAGTTGTAATAACAAAAAAGGAAAATTCAGAAACTCTTACCACAGTTGCTGTTGGGAATGATTATTCCACTCAAGCATTCCAAAATCTTATGTGGATAAAGATTTTTTAGAATAGATACTTGTTAATGTAAAGTTACCATTAATCCTCAGTTGTGATAATCATAATTTCATAAAAAATACATGAAAACTAATAAAAGGTGGGGAAGTGGTCGAAAGGATGGAATGTCATCACAAAATGGGCATTTTAGGAAAATGTAGGGGAAATTCAGGTTTCAACATATTTGGTTAAATAGGAAAAAATTTATTTTTCTTGTCCAAAATTTATTTGTTCACCTATAAATAGCATAAATTACATTTTAATTTTATCTAATACGATTTTTATTCACATACAAATAAATACAGAAAGCACTAAATGTTTTGATAAAAAATTATTCTATACTAACCATTCGTGGGTAATTATATTTGATTGAAGAGGTGTAAGAAATATTTGTGTCCACAGTTTCTAAATTAGACCAATAAATTAGTCATGTATTTCTAGGTATTATTTTAAGGGGTATATAATTGTTTACATAATATTATTTATTATCTATTTTCTCGAGTGAAGAATCAGACTGGGTGATTGTAATGATCCATTAGATTTTATTTTATAAGAATGTCAATAATTTATTATCTTTCCTTATATTGGGTTGCAATGTGATGAATTTTGTTTTAAAGGTATTCATATGGATGTTGATAAGGAATCATAGTAACATATTAATAATTATCTAGTGATTTTTTCATTACTTGCTGTAAAAACATTTATTACATTATTTGTGCTAAATGAAGCACACATACTATTGGATTGATTATAGTTCCACAAAATTTTATAGGTATATCCTATATTTATCATTCACATAAAAGAATAATTCTCTTGTGTATGGTGGTATTTAATTTTTTCCAATCCATTCCAAGGGATTGGATACTCTTGTTTAGTAGTGAATTTTTTAAGTACCTGTGTTCCTATATATGTTTGTTTTTGGTTTTCAATAGTGTAATAATTCATTATTAGGAGGTGAATGATGTCTCCAAAGAAATGAAACATAAAATAAAATTAATAACCGATTCACCCCCCTATCAGTGATACATTGATCCTACTAGGAAATATCAATAGGTGTGAAGCATAATCATCCCAAACATTTTTATTCAAAAACTAACATATGAAATGTTAATACCTAACCCAATAAAATATACATAATCATAAATCATCCAATAGAATATGAAAAATGGTAATAAAATTTAACATCATCAATGAAAATAATCATAAACCACCCAAATAAGGAATTGTGATTATATAAATACAACACACCTAAATTTGATCATAACTACAATAAATGTTTTATTTATTTAAAGAATAGAAATTCCATAATAATTTCTAATAATTTGTTTCGAGGAAAATAAAAATTTCACTTTAAAAATAACTTTTTTAAACTAAATATTGGTAGATATTTTTGGAAATAATTTTTTTTGAAAAGAAAACTCTGAATTATATGATTTCATCTGGATAAAATTATGTGTTTATTATGGACATAAATTTTCTTCATGTTGTACACATTAAAACAGGGATTCTGCCCACAATTTTAGTAATAACAAAATGGTTTTTTTAAGTAATATAAATATTAGTTTCAACAAATTTTTTAATAATTAAGATGTGGATAAATTTTTTATTAATAACTAATTTTGATAATATTAATAATATTTCTGAAAACAATATTAAAAACCATTGTTTTGGAAGGAAAAAAATTATTAACCCAAGAGAGAAATAAACATAGGTTTTTAAAAAAATTATTTCTCAATCATTTTAAGTATAAAAGAGTGGAAAATGGTTTTATTACTTTAAAATGGACATTAATAACCATTTAATAATAAATTATATTTTATTTTTGGATTGATATATCAAATAATTCCCAAATTGGAGACTTGTAAAAAACAATCTCGAATAATAATGAGATTTTGTTTTAAACCCTTACCATTATAGTAACTTATTATTCATAAGGCCCATTAAATAAATAAATTATATTGAAACATTAAGTATAGTCAATTTAAATATATTATGGATATAATATTTCAAATTTTAATTATATACACCACAAATAAGTATTATGTGCCTAATATGAAATATGTACCATTCAAGTAAACATGAGATTGGAAACCCATACCTTAGGTGTGACTTTATTAATATTTGTTAGAAAATATTATATTATAGATATTTATTTATTATAAAAAATTTACTAAATCCTACATACAAATATCATACCCTATATGATTTATTTATGACCATTTATTACCCAGTTATAGTCAATTCCATGTTAAAATCATGTTTCAAGCATCCCGTGTTTTGTTATTCATTTATGTATTGAATTTTTATTTTTATTCCTATTAATTTTTTAATGGTTTAATAATATATATAATGTTACCAATGATATAAATATATAAAATATTAATTACAAAATTATTTATATTATTAAATAAATTTTATAGATATAAATTGAAATAGAACATTCCTAGAGGTAGCAGGACTTATATACGCATGAATGTTGTTTCTATTTTCTAGACAGGTGAAATAAAGGATTCTTAAATTATATAATACCATTATAGAACCATTTCTAGGTGAAATATATCATATATATTAATTAAAATTACCCTAATTACCTTCCATTCATAACATCAGTGAATAAAAAATCACATCGCTTCACAAGTCGAATGTACGTCGTACACATGAATGATGTTATCAAAACGATGAATAAACAGAATTTGTGGGGTTATAGGATATTTAATATCTATATAAGTATAAATTTTTTAAAAAATACCCTATATATATTCATTTTATTATTCATTATTATCATACAACTACAACAGAAATGAAAAACACATCACATCAGTTCACGAGGTGATAGTCCACAAGTACGCATGAGCAGCATTATTGTTTTCAAAAAAATTGGAAGGATAGAAGATATATGTAATAATTTATTTCAATTAGTTTTATTTTATCATAAATATAAAATATATTACTTATATGTAATAGTGATTACTTATATGTATTGACTAAGTGAAAAATGAATCACGTCGCATTGCAAGGGGTAGTCCGTTGTACTGAGGAATGACAATATAGAATCCCCCACATAAGTTAATGTAAGAAGGTATATATGATAAAATAATTAAATAAGTATAATAATTTCATAAATATCATTTAAATATTTTAAATGCATCATTGTATTTATCCTTGAATAATGGTGATGGAAAACAAATAACATTGGTTCGTGAGGAAGTAGTCCTCCTTACACACGAATGATGATTTTATTTTATACTTTATAGAAATGGATATAGATATTGGTTATTAAATATAATAATAAAATCTTAGTGTATATTAGATACTATTTTTATTGATTAATTATAATTTGAAATTATTTGAAGGAGTTATAAGAATAAGTAAAACAAAAATGCATTGTTTAAAACTTTTACTCGTCTTCAGAAAACCTCATTAAGTTTAACCTAAAGCCATCATATATTATCATTGTGGAATAAAAATGGAATATATTATATGTATATGGATTTTAGGAATATATTTAGCCATGTCCTATATAAGCCAAATGCCTTTGGATGTGTGAATAAAAGAGGAGAGTGGTGGACTTTATAAGTTAAGTGAGTGCCACACTTGTAATGTTTTATAAAAAAATGTGAACCCATGTTTCTATGATGAAACAAAGCTTGAAAATGGTCCATTATGAAATATTTATGGTTATAACGTCAAAATATTCTATAAAATTGTTCTTCTAGAAGTATCATGGTCATTTTACACCATATCATTTTAGTTTAACCCCGGGAAAACCCATTTTCAAAATAAATCTTTTAATTAATTTTTATCATTTCCATAAGTATGAATGGTATGAAATTAAGTTGAATTTTTAAGATAATTTAATTTTTTATTATTTAAAATTTTTAATACTTTTTCCTAAATTCCATTAATGTATCATTACTGATATTATTTGAAATTAATCCAAGTAACGTGTTGTATAATAGTTTGCGAAATGAAAATATTCATATGTATAAAAATGTTTTTTTTATCAAAATTCAATATTATTATTATTAAAATTAACAAAATTATGTTTATAGATATATAAATTCATGTTTTAAAACAATATTAAAATGAAATATATCGTTTAATATCATTTAATGAAATGGATGTTCTTAATAAAAAACGTTATTTTTCACTATTCATTTAAAAAATTATCTTTCATGAAAATAATAAAAAAAATAATCTAAACTTAATTTTTACATTTAGTTTTAATAAATTACTGTTACTTTTTACAAAAAATATTTTAAATGTGGTAAAAATAGTTCTAAATTATTTCTGAAAAGTGCGACTACACCGCATTTTAGAAAAATGATGTTTTTAAAAAAATTGTTTTAATACAACTTTTCCTTATTTTATTTTAACCAATATAACAGAACTAAATTTATTATACACATTTTTAAACAATATAATTTTAATAGTATTTATATTAATATTAATACCCACTACCTTAATTAAGAGGATATAATAAAAATATATAAATAGAGTATTTTGTTTCGTTCAAACTTGGCGTTGTATGCTTTTAATGTTATAAAAGAGATTGAATTTTTTTAAATAAATATATATATATATATATAATTGTCTCAAGGTGTTACATTCTTCTATAATCATTATGTTATACTTAATACATTCCATTGAACATGGTTTTAATCTTTTTATATAATTGGTTATTACATTATAACACCATTAATAAATTATGTTCTCACAATTTTAGCATGATATTGACAATCAAGGGTTGAACATTGGAAAATAACATTATTCAAAACCCAGATCATAAAATTGGTTGATAAAACTTTATATTGATAATAGATAATGGTATTTCTTGAGGTCATAAATAACTACACATTATTATATTTCCATATAGGAGACCATTGGTGTGAATTGAAAACATTTACATGGAAGATAATACTAATTCTCAAAGATTAATTGAGAGTTATGAATAAAATTTTCAGGATAAATTTGACCACCAAAAAACCATAAATTAGTTATTTGTTAAAATTATATTTTAGTCAATATAAATGAATTTAATAAGACAAAATATTGTGTTTAGGGATATTTTTCATAACTTTGAGGGATTATATTTCCATTATGATAGATACCACTAAAAAATATGATTACAATTTCATCTTTTAGTTTTTATTGGATCAATCCCATTGTCATTTCTTACACCAAGAAATAAATATCCAATTTAAATTTTTATACTTAAGAACTAAACATAACATTTGACAGATAATTAACAAAATATGTGATTGTTATGTTCTTCCTCCTATCATTAAATTTCTTCTAAGACCAAATTGGTTTGAACAAGTTATCAATAACACCCAAAGTTCATCATAATCCATTCCATAAATATTTATCCTTAATAAACATAAAAAATACAAGGAAACAAATTAAAAGTCCAATAATTTAGATGGGAGGACCCTAAATCAAAATTATTTTCCCTGGAATATATATTGTGGATCTAAATATAACATTAAAAACATGTTCATACCTTGTTCATTATTAAAATATAATGAAAACATGCATTCATCCCAAAATAAAATCTGATGTTGTTATGTAAATTCCATAAATATAATCATATTTTAGAATCCAAAAATGATAATATAAATCACTATAAAATTTCAATGAAATAAAAACAATCCCATAAAATTAATATTTAATAATTATCTCAAACTCAACCTCATATTAAGGGTTATCTTTGCTCAATCATGTGTCTTCCAAAAAGATTAACTACCCACAGAATCAACTATCTTGGATATCAATTTAATTCATTTTATTCTTTAATATCCTTAAGGGAAAAGGTAATGTTGTAAAATCAATAGACAATTTTGTATTCTTATATTGAGAATATCATTGATAAAATAGTTTAGGAACATATTTCCTGAATATTAATTCCAGAAAATTAATCATTCCACTTTGACCATATCAATGTTATAAGCTTGAACATTACCCTTTAGCTTCTTCTAACAAAAACTCCCCTGAAGATTGATATATTCATTTCTGTAGTTCCCCATCTCCATATAGTTAATCATATATAATTGGAATCCAATTTATTTCTATCATAGTCATGATATGTGTTTCATCTCTATCTATACTAACAAAAAACTCTGATTTCCTTTAATAAAGAACCGTGATGTTTCATTCCACAATTATCACATGGGGGAAAGCGTTCATTCCCTTATTCAGTTTTTTTTTGAATTTTTAGCCATAATAATCATCTTATCATTCTTACATTAGAAGAAATAAAATTTGGAAAATTACTTATCAACCTTGATAGAATATTACATTATGTGATTATATGATTAGAATGTTTCAGAGATTAGTTCCCTTGTAAAAAATTGATTAATTCCATCATTTAAATAATCATTCTTAATTTTTGGATTATGTTCATTGATAAATATACTCTTAGTTATTCTATGATATATTTCTAAAAAAATTCATACACTATATTACATCATTAAATAATGTATCATAATTTATTATAAAAAAACTATTGAAACTCTTGACATAAATAGAAAAATGTATACATGGGTAATTTTGTAATCATAAACATGGATTCTTTTAGAATTTTTGAAAATCATAATTTCATTTCAAATATATCATAGTGTTTTGTATATAAGATTGAATTAAACCAATAATAAACCCCTAATAGTGTCAAAATAGGTTTCCAATATGGCATGTTTTCATGTACTAGGTAACAATCAAGTCAATCCTGACACACTTTTTTGAGTTATTACAATAAGGTAGATATGTCTCAAAAAAAAATCCACATATACTATCTAGATAATATGGAATTGTAGAAAAAATGAAATAATTTATACCTTTAAAAAACATTAGTATGTTCTTATAAACATATAGTCAATGTATAACATATGGTTATGTTCCCTAAACATTGTTTTCTGGAATATTGTCCCCAATGTTTTTACTAATATGTCTCTGATACCATCTTTAAAGACCCTATCCCAAGTATTATATAGCCAATAGTGACTTTATTACCTTGGTATAATAAATAATTAATTAATTCTTGATGTGAATAATAGTTTAGTATTCATTGTAATGCGTATTAAAATTTGAAATTCATATTATAATTTCGGACATAAAATACACAAACGGGGTTCATTGAGAATACCATATTTTTCCATAACATATCCTTGAATATCAATCACAAAAAAAATCCTTGTATCATATGGAAATAAAACATATGAAATGGGAGATATTAGAATCTTAGTCAGGGTATGTGTAAAGAGGAAGGCATCATAAATAATCTTAATCAATATGTAATTGTAAATTAATGAAACACATTAAATTTAAAAAATGACTTATATATACTATCTAATGTATAAATAATGATAAAAAAAATACATATAAATAATATCATAATATTGAAACACATTCATGGATATTTTAACTATTTGAATAATCACATGTCCAATAATAAATAACTTCATAATTTGGTAATTAATATTTCCAGACATATGAAATAGACTATCTATAAATTTTATAATATATTTTAAATTTATGGGTGGAAAACTATTTAATTTAGTGAAATAATTTTTATAACGAGACATGTTGATACGTGATGGGAAATATATATATAGACTCCAATCATCACATACTATTTAAAAGTCATTCCCCATATAAATTTGGTGAATTATTTTCAACATAAAAATTCATATTGAAAAATTGATATAACAAATGATAATATAAGCCCCAATAAAATTAACATAATCCTAAACCATCTAGAGTAATATAGTAAATGGTAAAAAAATTACATCCTTAATGAACCTAATAATTAACCATAAAAATAAATAATAATGATGAAATCAATACAACATATCCCAAATATATCATAACTACAAAAAGGTTTTTATGCCATTGATGAGCACAAATTCCTGAATAATTTCATTAAAATCATTTTTGTGGAGAATATTATTTTCTATTTTAAAATAAATTTTCATAAACGAAAATTCAAAAAATATATCGAAAATAATTTTCCAAAAAAATAACTTTTAAACTAATAATTTAATAATTAAAAATTTCAGTGTATATGATGGAAGAAAATTATATCCAGGTCTTATAGTTTAAAACAAAGATTCCTTTCAAATTTCCACTAAAAGGAAAATTGGCCTTATTTTGAAAAAAACATGAATATTCATTTAAAAAAATTAAAAATAATTAGTTGGTTAAAATTTATATAAAATATAATTTTTATAGTGTTAATAGTTTTTTTGAGAACATTTCTATAAAATATGTTTTTGGATTAAAAAATGATTTTCAAATGTACCTAGAAATAATGTCTCATTTTCATAAACACATTATCTGAGTCATTCTAAGTACCAAAGAGATTAATATGGTAATATTTCATGAAAAAAGTTTATGAATAAAAATATGATAAATAAATAGAGTAATTTTAATATAGAAACATCGTTTTATTCCCCCAAGTGTGTCTTACAAAAAACAATCCCAAATAATAATGAGATTGTTAAATAAACACCTACAACTTTGGTGACTTATGTTTAGAAAAAAATTAAAAGAATGAAAATAAAAAAAATATTTAAATTCCATTAGTATAATGATATTAATGATATAAAATATAAAAGGTTAATTATATACACCATATAAAATAAATAAGTGGTGAATATGGAATATATATGATGGATGTAAAAGTTAGATGAGAAACTGTTAACTCGTGTTAGACTACCTTTGTATCTGTATGAGCATACCTAATAATAAATATTGGCTTATTATAAATCTATTAAAGAAAAATAAAATTATTTATAATTATATTTTATTTAATTATAAACTTTTATTACCTATTAATTAACAATTCCCTATTAAAATGTTGTTTTCGGAAAAAACTACATTGGTTTTAATGTATTTTTTCATTTATTATTTTCTTTCAAATTAGTTCTATCATTGTACCATAATATGCATAATTTATTAATTAATATAAATTTAATATATATTCATTATATATATATATATAAAGTAATCCATAAAATTTTGAGACATAAAATCAAATACACTATTCATAGAAACAGACGGTTATATATTTGTAAGAATGTAGTTTACATTTACATGATAGATGAGATTAAAGAAAGATAAATAATATATTAAAATTAAATAATAATTTTTATGTTACATATATCCCATAAATTCATTATTTTTACCCTAATTTCCTTCTATAAAAATTATTAGTGAAAAATGAATCACATCACATCATGGGGAAGTAGTTCTCTATACACAGGAATAAAGTTATAGTATCACCAATGTAATAAAAAGTAAAAAGGTATATGTGATATCATAACTAAAGATTAACAATTATGTTAAAAATATAATATATATTTATTTAATATAAAATTAGTATCATCTATGTAAAATATAAATAAAAAACATATCATATCAATTCATGAGGTCGTACTCAGCACGTACGCAAGAGTGACATTATTATTTTCCATTAGATTAGAAATATAAGATTATATATGTGATATTAAATTTTTATAGTTATGGTTTTATAATAAATTAAAATTATATTTATTAAAACTAACCTTATTAAATTTTACATAAATCATAATAGAAAAATTAAGAACATCACTTCGCGAGGAGGTAGTCTGTCATACACTGATGTGATGATATCGTATACCCCATAGCATGTAATGTAAGAAGTTATATGTGAAATAATAATTCAAGAAGAATAATAATGTCTTAATTATCATATAAATATGTTAAATCAATAATTATATTCACTATTTAAATTTGGATATGCAAAATGAATAACATCGAATTGTGTGGTGTTAGTTCACCATACGCACGAATAATTATTTTCAAAAACAATTTGATGGAATTAGAGAGGGATATTTGTTTTTAGATAAAAATAATAATATATTAGTATATAATAGATAATAGTGTTAAAAATTTTTCCTAACATTAAAATATATTATAGAGTTAAAAATAATTAAAACAAAAATGTATAGTTAATAACATTACCTCTTCTTCGAACAATATCAATACGTTCAACCTACTGCTTTCGGAGATTAAATTTATGATCACAACACGTCCTATAAGATGTGGGGATGGATTTTTGTTTTAAAATTGGGAATGTATTATACAAAAAAAATGTTTTTGGAAGCATAAAAAGAATAATATAGGTGGTGGCCATTTATAAATGAGGAGAGTGGCACAATTTTAATTTTTGAAATGATAATGGGTTACCATTGTTTTATAATAGAAAAAAATGAAAAAAGGGCCAATATCGATCTATAGAGTTTGTAAAGGCTAAGTTTTCTCAGAAAATTAGTGATGTAAATATTCCTATGTTATTTAAAACATATCTTATTAGTTTAATGCTATGTGATCTCATTTTCACCTTATCAATGGTAATTGATTTTTAGTATAAATATTATTAAGTATGGATAAAATTTAACATTACATTATTATATAATTTGAATTATTTTTATTTAAAATATATAATCCTTTTTCCCAAATTACATTGAAATAAGTTTATTTATTTAATTTATTATTTATCCCACATACATGATAAAAAGACCATTTTCGATAATGAAAATTATCAAAATTTTAAACAGTTTTTGGAAAAAATATCAACATAAATATAATTATGATGAAATAAATTATAGTAATAGATAAATTTTTTATCTAATATTACATAAAATATATCATAATATAAAATTTATCTTTTATGTTCTTGGAATAAACATGCAGTATTTTAATAAAAACTACCGTTTTCACTATTCATTCAATATTTTATCTTTTGAGAAAATTTTAAGAATCAACCAAGTCATAAATATGAAATGAACATTTAAAATACTATTCTTATTTTTCCAAAAAAATTTCCTATAACTTTTAAAAATTAATTTTAAATTAAGTTCCCAAATTTGAACTGTACTGCCCATTAGACTAATTTTGTTTTTCCGAAAACATTTCTTTTTTTTATTGAAATAGTTATTATTTAATTCTTAATAAATATATAACTATTGAGTTTTTTCTTGCATGTTGAAGGCATATAATTTTCATAAAATATTTGTTAATATCATTATAATCTACCTTAATAACAAGGTTATAATGGTCATCTTTAAATAAATTGTCATGTTTTGTTCAAATTGAGTGTTTTGTGCATTGCAAGATATCAAAGAGATTGAATTTATTTAAAAAGAAATATGTCCTAAATTATAGGGTTATTGAATAATCTTCTAAGATTGGTGTTTCCTATCATAAATTATATCAAACTATATTTTCCTCTTTTAAAATCCCAGATTGTTATAATAAGAAAATATCAATAAACATTTCGATGATTTTTATCAATTTAAATGTTTCCATCTAAAAGGGTGATCTGAAAATTACTAAGTAAAAATTTATTAAATTATATAATATTTATAGGGTTATCTGTTATATCAAAATTACTCTAAATTTATGTATCACATAAAATATAATCCCATAAATAAATAAATGAATATTTCTATCTGATGAATTATCCTCCAAATATTAAAATCCATAGTGATATAAAATTGTTATTTGATACCAACTAAGAAAACCAAGACCTATGGTCCTTGATCTAGAGCTAAAAATTGAATAGATATTTTTATAAATTAAATATTTACTCTTCAAAAATAATTTAAATTATTTATATATTTGAGGATCATTGAGGTCTAGATTTTTTATGATTTGGAACAACTTTAACAAAATAATTATTTTTAGTATATATTTTTTTAAACCAAATATTTAAATTATACCTCCAACTTTACTCTATATAAAATATACATATTTTATACCTAACTCTTGAGTAACTCTTACACAATTAAAATATCCAGTGAATGACATTTAATATAAATGGTGATAAAAAATCTCTTTAAGGGGTTTTAAAATCAAGTAAAAAGTCATTTGAAATGTAATGAAAATTATTTTTCAAAAAAATCTATTAATAACATAAAATTTTACTTTATATTAAAAAATTTAAACATAAAATTTACTTTTCCCATACTAATATATTAATATTTTACAAAAATAAAATAATCTTCCAAACATTTTTTAAATAAATACATTATAAAATAAAAACCAATTTTCATTGATACAATACGTGATTAAAAACAATAAAATATATTTCAATTAAAAGAATATTATTTATAATAATATATAAATTTAATCTATCATTAAAAATAATTTAGTGGTTTTTTAGGAAAACACATCGCGATATTTTAGATAAAAACTGATGCATCTTGGAAAGCATAATGCTATATACGACCTATCTATATTTTTGGAAAAAAATCTATTAAGGGTTGGTTCCACTCCCCAACATTAATAATGGTTACCAATTTTGAGGGCCAAGTATTTTATAAAATATTTAAAGCATTCCATTTTCCATGTGATTCATCAATTAAATTTTGATAATTTTAAAAAATGGATATATATCTCTATGTATTAATATATATACATTAATATATATATATATAAATGTTAATATGTATATATATACTTATAGGTATTCCATAAATGAATAAAAAGAAACCAAAATTCCTACTAAAAAATCCATAGGCCGAGATATGGTAAAACGTATATTTATCCAATATCAGAAAAAATTATATCGTTCCATATATAATTTAATCATCACGGAGTTTGTGAAGGAATTAATTCTTGAAGATAAAATATTTCCATGATGAACATTTATTAAATATTTAAATGTGATGGGGGTTTCTTATATTAAAAAATTTCAACAATGAATGGAAATTTTTAGAGCTCTTTATATTAATAACATTTAAATAAATATTTTTTAAAATATAAATTTTTAGACTAATTTCACATTAAATGATAATATTATATTTCTTAAAATGAACTAAAAAAATATAACAACCTTTTTAACCACATTTGAAAATAAATAAATTTAGGGATTTCAATACTATAGAAGTATAAGAAAGGATTAAAATTATTTAAAATAGACATTTTATAAAAATAATTAAATTTAAAATTGTTTTTTATTGGGTAAGAAATTAATTAATAGAAATAATTTTCATATGAAATGATAAATTTTATTGTAATTTCCCTTACGATAATTATTTTAAAAATATATGTATTATGAAAAAGATTTCATGTAATGAGAATTTATTTAAAAATAACATTGTTAAAATATATTCTTCATCCCAGATAATTTTGGATGCTTTAAAGTGTTTTTCTTAAATAAACACCCATTATATTTGTGGATGGATTAAATACTAAAATAAAATTATAATTTGTTTCCTCTTCCATTATGCTTTTAATTGAAACCATCATTATACTAGCTCCAAAAAATCCACCCCCTTCCCTCATTATCCTTCCTAGAAGAAGTGATGCACTTTTTTATTTACTAAGTATTCTACCAATGGATCATTCCCTCTTGAATACTCCCCATGTGTATCCATATAAATTTCATCACCAATATATTACATGGAACCGTTTGCAGTGTCCTTAAAATAGTAATTGGTTCATCTTTTTTCAAATAAGATAGAGTGTAGCGTTTCCTCCAATTAGACATTATTAATATACTATAGATTATATGTGTATATGTTATATAGGACCCAGTAATAGTTATATGAGAGAAAAAAAAATTTCGGTTGCATCATGTTATCCTTTCTGGGTCCCCTTTCCCATGCATGCTTGGATGTGCCACACATCAGGATACTAAACCACTATGGCCAAATGTTACCCTTGAATAGAAAGTTCTCATCTCCCTTGAGGTCTTAAAAAGTATTATTTTACCCCACCTTGTATGAACCCAATATTTTTATGAAATAGTTTCTTTAATTTGATTTCATTGATGTCCAGCGTTACATGCATCATCAACTAAACATGCTTTACACAAAACTGCGAATTTCTATGAAACATAATTATATTATTTTATTCATTCAAAAAATAAAATTATATCCTAGCTACTATAATGAAGGGTGATAATAGTATTAGTTTAATTAAGAAATTATGGTTTACACATATAAACCCCTTTTTGAAATTAAATGATAATATTTTTCGGAAAAACAATTTAAGTGACCATAAGTTGGTTTGAGACAGATTAAATAAAAATAATAATTCTTGTTTAATTATATTAATGAAATATATATTCAATATAATGTTTAACATTTATCATATATGTTTTCTAAACAATATAGATGAAAAAAAATACAATTTCAAAAAAGAAGACGCATTTTTCTAAAATTATGGTTATCCACCTTTTGATGGCACACTTGTTTTAAATCTAGTTTTTTACACTTTCATACAATATATTTGACAAAATAAATTTTTTATTTTAAAATTTTATATCAGAACTATCTTCGTTCTAATTTTAGGTTTTTTTAAAAGCTTCATCTTTTTCTGAATAATGAAAATATTAATTTTGATTTGATTAAATAGATTTTGTTTTAATGTATTAAAAAAGTAAAATTATGGTTTAGATTAGTTTAAAAATTAAATTAGTTAATTATGTTTTAAAATATTCCAATTATTTTTTAATGTATTTTAAAAACAAATTTATTTCAAAACAATTTTTTTTTTGAAATTACATTTTTGCAAAAGAATGTTTTTGATGGTCCTTTATAGTTTTTATTTTTAATTTCCTTATGAAAAATCGCTTTTTTGAATTTTGAAAAATAGATTAAAGATTATTATTTTGAAGGTTAATATATTGTGAATACTTCCCTCCTATTTTAGGTCAATATTAATAGTTACCTTAGTAAAGGTTGTTACCATAGTAAAGGGTAAATTGTGTGATTTGGGTTAAAAATAATATGATGTAGATTATAAAATGACCCTAAAACATGGAAAACTTGTATTGGATGAATATAATTCTACCCCTAATACTTATGAATCTAAATTGAGCTGTTTAATGGACAATTGTCTATGATAATTACTTATATAACATTTAAATCAAAGGAAGGTAAATAATGTCACATCCATTGTATGTAATTCTCCTTATGTGTCCACATGGGAAAAAGGTATGATATTAATGAATCTATATATAAATGTTTTTCTTAATAAACAGAGTTTCATGATACAAATTTTTATTCAACTTTTTGAGCCACTTATATGAGATTATTATATTTATAATATTTTTTAATAAATACTTAAAGATGTCACTCTTTTGTTTTTAGTAATATATAATATTTAACAAATGGTTCCCCATAATATATATTGAACTATAAATATTCCTCTAAAAATAATATTTATATTCATCGTGATATTTTTTTAATATTTAATAAATAATATGTATATTAAATAATTACACAACTATGATGTAGTAATAATATATTTAATGGTAATATTAAAAAAATGTTACTAAAAATATTAAAATAATTATAATATATAGTAATTGATGTGATCACTAAATATAATCGTTGATCTTGAACTCTTAGAGATATAATAAAATATTTTTGTTAAAGTGAACTCTCTATATTAATATTTTTTAAATTCCAGATAACGAATAGGGTCAAAATTAACACTAAGGATATTTTATCAATATAATATTTTATTAAATAATTTAAAAATAAATTTTTTTAAAATATAACTTAATTATATTAATTATTTCAAAATTATCATAAAATAAGTAAGAATTAATCCTTTTAATATTAAAAACTGGTTACAAATGTTAAAATGAAAACTGGTTAACTAAAGGATAAGAAAAATTACAAGGTTCAAAATAATACTTAAACCTATATAAAAAATATTGATTGATGTGAATACAACCATATTTGATATTATCTTTCAATCTATGTAATTTTTGAGGTTTTTTATAGATATATAATTTATTATAAATTAATATTTTTTGAAATTCCAATAGGGCGCCTAACTTCAATTATAAAAGTGAACCTCCTCCATTCATAATTTACATCAAACTTAGCCTAAAAATATTACCATCCCAAGAGATAAATATTCTAAAGTACCCTAACCACATTCTAGATTTTCTGTTATTCTAAAAAGACCAACCCTAGTGTACGTAAGAGGATATCTACAGTATGTTCATGAAAAAGATGTAATAGTCTGTACCGAATCGTTCAATATTATTTATTATTATACATCCTCTTCGGGTACTGTTTACATAATAAATTAACAAATAATTTATAACCTATATTTCAAGATTTTATTATGATTATGTTATAACCGTATTCCACCTTTTATCCATCATATAAAAAACAGAAGCACAGTGCATGCATACTTACTTCTTACCATCTCTATACTGTCATGTAATGGGTTTCCCATCACCACATTATTTGGATGGGTATAATGATGGAATTAGTATATATATATATATATTATAATTATACAATTATATTTTTTCAATAAGGAAAATTAATATACCATCTTCTTCCTTGCAATTTCTCTATTACATAAATGATACCATCGCTCGTGCGTACATACAACCAACCATCTCCACGATGCGATGTGATTTATTTTACATGTTCACATTTTAATAATGTTTATATAAATGAAAATAATGTATAAATATTATATATATATATTACCTTAACATTATTCTGGACATGACATAAATAAATACAATGCACAAGAACTTGGACATATACGACAAAACATGCAAAATAAAATAAAACAGATAACACTTGAGAATAGAATAATAAAAAAAACATTTTTAAAAAATAGGTGATATGATGATATAATCGGATCATATATAATATCATATATATGAATATGTTTCTATAATAAATTAATAAAAAATTTTAAACCATTATATAGAAGGATTAGATACTTCAAAAGTAAATCAAACCTAGGTTATGGGATTTTTGTCTCCCTTTTATTTCTGTGGGACACATGTTTTATATAATACATGTTTAGTATTTGTGGTGTATATAATTCATATGAATATATTTAATTAGTATTATTCTGATGATTATAGTGGAAAAGACCTGGATTTTCTATGTAATTTTTTTAATTATATGCAATATTATGAGTCTATGAAATTTGACGGCACGTGGTTCTGAGGCCCAAAGTGGCCGGAATGAATTTCCAAACATTATTTAAGTATGTTCAGTTAACATGTGAGAATGAATTTGAAACTTTTTAACTGGGGCACGGAATTGAAATCTGAGGACATCGTTTAACATGCGACCTCAATATTCACATAAGGATTCATTCACTTCAACTGTAGTAGGTCGATAGTGGAAGATGGAAATCTCAGTTTTTGTGGAGAAATAAAAAAATAAAAAAATAGTTTTATTTTTATTTGAAATCTCCTAGTCACTTTTTAAATTTGGTGGTGGGGACCACACGGGCATGAAATCCCTCTTTTAATGTGCTGACATTAATGGTTAAGTTAAATCTAATATCTTAACAAAAATGAGAGGGGATCCTCAACTCACCTGGTTTTGAATTAGGTTGGAAAACATCCTGGAAATTTGTAGGAGAACTCTTGGTGGAAGGAACATGGAAGATCCGATGAAGAATGAACATCTCTCCAGAGCAAGAATGTTAAACTGAAATTGGAGTGTTGTTCGGAAGCGTGTTGCAGGAGTGACGAACGACGACAACTTCATCGTCTTCATATTCTTCCTCACACCATCTCCAATGAATGATCAAGGTAGGATTTTTTCATGAATGTTCTTCGTCAATTTTACGTAGATTCTGTCTTCTTGAGCTGTATACTATTGGTCAAACGCAGAGGTTGCGGGCCAAAGGAACACTGCCCAATCCCTTCGCTACTACATTGTTTGATGTGTTCTTCGCAGGTGAAACCGTGGTTTGAGAAAAACATGTCCTCGACTGGATAGATGCAAAGGAGGTTTCCCAAGACACACAACGATTCCTTATGAATGAGGAACAGGACAACGGAGATCACCTGATGACCAACGGATGTCTGCCGGCGACCGACACCGGCCGGGTACAGGTGGCGGCCAGGACACCGGCCAACCATGATGGCGGTGGCGACACAACTATGACACTGAAGGAGGTCACAACCCGTCGACCATGGCAGACAGGGGTGGCGATTGGCATGCCGGCCAGCCGCATGGATGCTGGGGGTGGAACCATGCCATCAGAGATGGGGGCCATAGCTACTGAGCCGTAATGGTGCACCCGAAGGGCGGATGACACCTGGATGACCGCGATTGTAGCAGCGGCACCATCACCCCGTTAAAAGAGGCGTCAACTGGCACACTAGCTGGCCACGACCCATCGGTGCAGGACCCACCCTGGAAGGTCCTGTGTGCCAGCAGGGGGCGCCACGTGGCGCCGCCGTATCGGCCAAAACCGAATTGTCCAAATTGACCATTCAGGAATTCCGGGGGGCGCCACCCTCGAGTGGAGTCTTGGGTGGACCCCTCCATGGAGGACCGCACACCGACATGGCCCGAGGAAGCACAGACCATGTCCCAACCGGATGGGCTTTCCACGGGCCTTCCTAGCTAGGTCGGACCCAGATTGAATCGGGTCTGCCCAGGCTGTGTCGACCCAAACAGGTCGGATTGGGCTGGGGGCCATCTGGACCTAGATACGCCTTTTTGGACCTATCATGTGAACTGGGAATTCGTTTGACAAACAATATACAGCTCCATAATTCTAGAATCAAGATGGTCCTTTTGGTATACTCCATATGATATTTGGATAATTTTGGATTACGTAGGGGTTGGATCGAATCCGAATCCAACTGGGCCCTTGAAATGGAAACTATAATGACATACACACCAAGTGTCCAATTGACATGCCGTTAGTCATGTTGGGTCCCTTATGAGGTGTTATTCCTTCATTATACTTCTTTGTGGGACATTGTGGTAGTTGATGTATCGACAGATGGCTTGAGGAATGAATCCTCCCAGAACTAAGCATGCATATTGTGGGATCCTTGTGGCTGGCAGTACATGCAGAATCTTTAGATCCTGTGTGGGTTATCTTTGAATCCTGTGTGGGTCAGAATCTTCAGATCATTTTTGGGTCATCTTTCGATCCAATGTAGGTCATCTTGGGATCATGTGTTGATCATCTTGAGATCCTTTGCGGGCCATCTTCGGATCCTGTGTGGGTTATATTAGATCTTGTTTGGGGGAACAACAGAGCTTCTCGACGATATAAGATGATCTACCAATATAGTTAATCATCTATACATACATACATAAGTTATACATGGTATGAGAAGAGTCTTTAAATTTGTGGTACACTACGGTGTTGTGATACCTTCGTTGTATTATTCTGTGTAGTGTTACCTTTGTTGTACATACCTTCGTGGTGTTACCTTCATGCTATTCTTTCCATCATGGAACAGTTGTGCTTTTGGATAAATAGTTGTGCCTTCTTTTTCCTAATGAACAAGATGGGAATACTTGATAACTTAGGTATATTTTTGGTTTTATACCTAACTAGGGTTGACTGCTGTTTTGGTGGTTTGTGATTATGGTATTTCTTTGTGGTTTATACATTGTGGATTATGAGAGACATTCTACGGTCTCAGGGTCCCTATTGAATATTTTTATACTCTCCCCTGCACAGGCTATGCCCGCACCATGATGTTTCTTATGCAGAAAACATACAACATTTATCGAGGCTGAGGTTGCCAGGACAAGAGGCTGATCAGAGGTGGAGCATTAGATGGAATATACTATAGAGACAAATTTTTGAGAGATATACCTATCCTTCATGTAGGATCCTTGGAGTGTGTTCAGAGGAGCTTTTTTCAGTTTTAATTGTACTTTCCAGTTGGGCTTGTATTCCGGCCTCTTTACTTACTGTACTCACCCTTTTTACTATATATTTTACGTTGAGCTTGTATCTTGTTTTTTTCTTATATTGTATGAGTTTGCAGGTTAAAATTAAATGCCTTACCAGTTTTAGGGATATGCATTTCTGGTGCTAGTCACCATCCCCTAGCCAATGGAAGGGGGATTGGGGTAGTCATGACACGAGCCTAGGGGGATGGTTCATGAAAAATTGGTATTAGAGGGGTCCATTTTACTGGAGAAAATAGACTCTGATATTTTGATTCGTCAATAGTGTTATTTGTATTGAGTGTGGTTATCAGTTTGGGGAATCCAGTGATGGTGTGGCGACCGATGTATCCATACTCTAGGACCCGAAATTTTGATTTTCGACTCAATGCACAAAAACAATGATTGAGTGTGTCTATTTGAAAATTTTCTTTGAGGACTCATTGAGTTAGCTCACCAGGTATACCTTATAGACTTTGGCAAACCTATTTCTTTTTAGGATGCCTCCACATAGACAGCCAGCGACGGTTCTAGGTATAGTATTCAATGACAGCCCACCAAGTGGCGAGGCTTTGGTGTAGGGCCCCTGTCATGACCCGTCCTCAGGGCCCGTACTGTGACTATCCCAAGCCCTCCTTCCATATGCCAGGGGATGGAGACTAGAACCAAAGGTGTAAATCCTGATAAAAAGCGAAGGCATTACCTTTATAAAGTAAACAAACACCACAGAGTAAGCAAGCTGAAGCAAAAACTAAGAAAAATGGGTACAAATGTAAGTGATGGAGAGTAAATGGGCCAGAATAAAAACCCAATTGAAGTAAAGTACAACTGATAAGAAAGTACAACAATAGAAAGTAAAATAGCAACGCCGAGCCATCCACTGGAATTCCCACTTGAAGGGTGGGTACCGATAGCCTCCCCAGCTCCTCGGGTCCAGCCGTCTGCTCCGTGTACGTTCCGCCCAGTGGTCCACCTCCAGGTACCGACTTGCTCCACAAGACTCATCCACGATCAGTGTTGTCCATCGTCTGCATCCAAAAAAACATAGTGCGGGCATAGCCCATGCAGGGGTGAGTATACACTACTTAGTAGGGACCCCAAGACCCCCGAAGGTCTCCCAGAATCCAAAAAGGAAAGATACAACCACAAAGTAACAACCAACTCTATTTAGGTATATTCCCATACATATACCTAAGTCATCAATTCCTATTCGGCTCCATCATCCGATCCCAAGTTCGATACAGTCCACACAGGATAGAACAACCAACCCACATAGGATAAAACAACCCAATCCACTTAGGAAAGAAAGTCAATCATATCGAGGATAATGATTTAACGTCAAGACTCGCTCACAGAGGTATACTTTTTCATAATATGATAGAGATGATCAGATGTAGCCACTGATTAATCTAAGCTGTCGGACCCACGTAGGATACAAGACTAGCTAAGCTGTTGGACCCACAAAGGATACACGACTAGATACTCTGCCGGACCCATGTAGGATACAAGTACAAAGTCAAACACTGCCGGACCCACGTAGGATACAAGAATAGTAGTACTACCAGACCCACATAGGATACAAGAACAGTAGTCATCACCATCGAACCCATGGAGTATTTCAGTACGGTCGTCATCGCTATCGAACCCATGGAGTATTTCAGTGTAGTCGTTGTTGCTTCCGAACCCACAAAGGATTTCAGTGTCGTTGTCATCGTCGTCGTAGTCGCAGCCAGTTCTAGGGTTCCCGCACACAACATGCTTGATTCAGGGAGGGTCTGCTCCTTGATCCAAGGGGGTTCGATACATCAACTGATACATAGTCCGGAGTTGATGTATCTCAAATTTCTTTCTCGACAAAAGGAACTCAACGTGACAGACGACGCATTATTCAGACGCACGGTCTGAGAGTTATTGGATTTTTCCTTCCAGGGGCCCGGTTGATTTTTGTAAGTCAAACCAACTAGACCGTACTCCAACTGCGTCCAAACCATGAGCAGAGTAATCCAGAACATCCGTCTCACTTAGAGGAATCCATCAATGTTGACGGAACGTCATTCGGACGTCTAGAGCTCAAGTTATAGGCATTTCCGCTCCGAGGGCCCGGTTGTTTTCGTGTTCGAACCAACCCGTCCATACCCAATGTTCTCTAAAACCTTGAGTATAATATACCAAAACGACCGACTCGATCAAAGGATCGCATTGCAACTGACGGTGCGTCGATCGGAGGTTCGTATCCCATGATACAGGCGTTTGAACGAACCTGTCCGTTTTTAGGGGGTTTGGGGCCTGGGCCGACCCGGCCCGAGACCCCCTGGGTCGGCCCGAACCGGGGAGACCTGAACCGGGTCTGGGTCTGGCCCACTAGGGGGCGGCCCGGCCTGACGCAGGGGTCCGGCCCAGCGCAGGCGGCCCGACACAGCGCAGGCGGCTCAACACGACGCAGGCGGTCCGGCCTAGCCTGGACGGTCTGGGCGCCCGCGGGCTGAGCGGACGCGGAAGGGGGGAGCCACCACCCCTTCAGAGCGAACGGTGGAACCGCGGGGGGTACACCCTACTGTGTCGACCGGGGGTTCAAGCCCTCAGTTTTCCGGATCTGGCCGGCTATAACGGCCGGCCAGTGCACCACGCGGGACCAATTCGTCCCGCCCTCCATGCGCCAGCGGACGATGGTTCCAGCCAGTGCTCCCTACTCTGCCGCGGCCAAAAGCCGCGGCCTTGGCCTGACTGGCATGGCGTGATGGCGCCGCGCCCCTCTGTCGCGGCCCGCCCCAGCCATGGCCCTCTTTAGTTTTTCGGCGCGGCGCGGAGGCCCCGCGCCCCTCCACCACGGCACGACTCCGACAACGACTTCGTTCAGCCTAAATGGTGCGGCAGGACGTCGCCACACTTCTTCTCCGCATCCCTCCTTGTTTCCGCGCGGTGCCGTTGCACCGCACCACCTTCGTGCGAGTCACAATGAGTACAAAAACATAGGTGGAGGAGGTTCGGCTGTGTTCGTGCGGTCCGACCCCCTCCCGTTAATTTATATCAAGCGGCTAAAGGATTTGACATTGGATGACAAAGAATATTCACAAACAAATTCATAACCCTACCTCGAAGAAGTCGTCGAACGAGGATCATCGCGGGAAAAAGACGTCGCGGAAGACGACGTCATAGAAAGAGGCTCCGTAAGCGATGTCGGTGTTCTCCCGATGAAGGATGTGGCGTGTCATCATTCTCCGAAGAAGGCGTCTCTCACCGGCTGCAGAGAGGAGAGGAGACGTCATGACGATCTCCCCTTGCGGTGACGGAGTTCTTTGTCGTAGACTCAGCGTTCTTCGTGAAGAAGATGAAGTTATTCAAGGCTCATGTATTTTCTCCCCAATCCTTCTCACACAACAATTCATCAATAATAAAATAAGGCTTCCTTTATTTTATTACTCATGCCAACCTTTTCAAAATTCAAAATCAATTCACCCAATTAATTAACGTGTGTTTTCAAATTAAAGAGGCATTTTATTGGCATGAAAATTAATGTGGAGTAGATACAAACTAATTGCTAGAGGGAAGAAATAAATGGGGTGTTAGGAATTTTAATGAGGTGGGGGATCATGTGGACCTCACCCCAACTTCCTCACATCTTCCCTCCCATAACACTTAAACCACCAGTAAAGAAATAAAAATAAAATTGTAAAACAATTTTTATTTTTATTGCTCACATTTTTAACATCTCTTCTGGAGTAAATGCAACCCAGAAAAAGGTGCTCATAAGCAAAAACGGGCACTGCGGTTTCATCGGTGCCCTCAAATTTCGATTCCGAGCACTGGTTCAAAAGTTAGAAAAACCCGCTCATTCATTTCGCTGATGTTACCCGAGCTAAACTTCAGAAAATGATTCCAGGCACACCGGGCATCGGAATTAGGTGCCGTCAGAAAAAGAGTACTTGTAAAATCCCAAATAAATTAAAAAAAATTTCCTTTAAATTTACGGGTCTTTACATTACTCCCACATCAGGGAATTACATTCCTGTAAAGATACATCACAAACTAGGGGAACAAATGAGGGTACAGGGCACGCATCTGAGCCTCCCGCTCCCAAGTGCTCTCCTGGAGGTTCCCATGCTGCCACCTGATGCACACTAGAGGAATCGACCGCCCAGGTAGGACCTGCTCCTATCAATCCTCGATATCCACCGAGACCTCCGCAAAAGTCACCCCGTCATCAATGTCCAACTCCCCATGGTCGACGATATGCATTGGGTTGTGCACGTATCTCCTCAGCTGTGATACATGGAAGACGTCGTGTACCCGGTGCAACTGAGGTGGTATAGCTAGGCAATAAGCCACCACGCCTATCCTTCTGAGAACCTGGAATGGTTCGATGAAGCACCGAGAGAACTTGCCGCCCCGGCCAAATCTCCATAATCCACGTCGATGTGAGACATGCAAGAAGACGTGTTCTCCATCCTAGAACTCTAGTGGTCTCCGCCTCCTGTCAGCATTAGACTTCTGCCGGCTCTGAGCTTTCCTCATCTGCTGCTAGATGACCTGGACCTTCTCTGTCATGGCCTGTACCATCTCCGGTCCCACAAGTGCTATCTCCCCAGGGTCTGTCCAGCACAATGGTGATCTGCAAGGTCGGTCGTAAAATGCCTCGTATAGTGCCATCCCGATGGTGGAGTGGTAGCTGTTGTTGTACGCAAACTCTACCAATGGTAGGTGATCCTCCCAGGTATGACCAAAGTCAAGGAAACATGCACAGAGAATGTCCTCGAGAGTCTTAATGGTCCTCTCTATCTGACCATCCATTTGAGGGTGAAAGGTGGTGCTCAGACGTAGTTGCGTCCCAAATGCCTCCTTCAACCCCTTCCAAAGCCGGGAAGTAATGCGAGAATTTTTATCGGAGACGATAGATGATAGAACTCCATTAAGAATTATGGTCTCCTGAACGTAGAGGCGTCCCAATATCTCCACTGAACCCTGCTCTCTGATAGGTAAAAAGTGGGCCGAATTGGTGAGTCGGTCGACAATCACCCAAATAGAGTCGTGACCTCTGGAAGAATGTGGATGTCCAGTCATGAAATCCAATGATATGTCATCCCACTTCCACTCCGGGACATCTAAGTACTGTACCATGCCTACTAGTACCTGGTGCTCCACCTTCACCTACAGGCAGGTGAGGCATCGAGAAACGAACTCCTCCACAACCTTCTTCATACCCGGCCACCAGTGCTGCCATCTGAGATCCTGGTACATCTTTCCCACTCCTAGATGTATCACTAAAGGAGAAGTGTCGAACTCTCTCAGAACCTCCTCTTGTGTAGAAGCTAGTACCATGGTACGTCCTCTAAAAAGAACGACGTGCTCTCCTCCCACAGAGAATCCATCAGGTGCCTGTCCTGAGGATATCTGTGCACGTCGGGTGTCACAGTCAACATCCCCACGTTATGCCTCTCTGACCTGCGGAAGAAGTGGAGGAGTGACTGTAGAAAGACTACTCCATCTCTATCCACGAAGGATACTTGGAAAGCGGCTAGCTACTCTGTCGCCTCCCCAAGTAGCTGGATTCCCATCCACCTACAGAGATAATTAGCTACTACATTCCCCTTTCCAGGAGTATAGACTACCTCAATGCCATTGTCCTAGAGGAACTTGATCCATCACCACTGTCTCAGGTTTAGGTCCTTCTGCGAGAATATGTACCTGAGACTCTGGTGGTCAGAGTAGACTATAAAGAACTCTCCCATCAGATAGTGCCGCCACATCTTCAGAGTGAAGACCAATGCTGCAAACTCATGTTCATGGGTAGCGTAGTTCTACTCATGCTACCTCAACTGTCGTGATCCATAGTCGATCACTGCCCACTCCGGTATCAGGACACATCCGAGTCCGGTCCCTGATGCATCACAGTAGACCATGTACCCTACTCCCACCTCCGGTAGCCCTAAGATAGGTGCGCTGGTCAATCTCTGTCTTTGCTTATGGAAGATCTGCTGACATCTATCTAACCAAATGAAGGGTTTCCCCTTCTTTGTCAAAGCTAAAAGTGGTGTCGCAACTCTGGAGATGTCCATCACGAACCTCCGGTAGTATCCAGCCAAACCTAGGAAACTCAGCACCTCTGTCATTCTCCTAGGTGGCACCCAAGCTAGCACTGCCTTGATCTTCATAGGATCCACCACAACTCCCACCTCAAAGATGATGTGTCCCAAGTAGTGGACCTCACGTAACCAGAACTGACACTTCGAGAGCTTACCATAAAGTCCGTGCTCTCTAAGTGTGTCCAGTACAACCTGGAAGTGGTAGGCGTGCTCCTCCTCAGTGGTCGAGTATATCGATATGTTGTTGATGAAAACTACAACAAATCAATCGAGTTAAGGCTGAAATATCTTGTTCATGAGACTCAGGAACACTGCTGGTGCATTGGTTACACCGAAAGGCATAACCAAAAACTCATAGTGGCCATACCGACATTTGAAGGCCGTCTTCTGCACATCCTCGTCCCGAACTCTCAGCTGATGATAGCCTGACCTGATTTCGATCTTCGAGAACCACCGTGCTATCTTGATCTGGTCGAAGAGGTCGTCAATCGTCAGTATCAGATACTTGTTCCTCAAGGTAAAATGGTTCTGGCAATGATAGTCGACACACAGTCGCAAGCTCTCGTCCGCCTTCTTGGCTCACAAAATCAGGGATGCCCAGGGTGAAACACTAGGTCAGATGAATCCCTTGCCTTACAAGTCCTCCAGCTATACCCGTAGCTCTCGAAGATCAGTGGGAGCCATCCGATATGCTGGAGTGGATATCGGGGCTGTCCTGGGGTACATGTCAATATAAATGTCTACCTCTCTGCGAGGAGGTAGTCCTGGAATGTCATCAGGAAAGACTACCGCATACTGATCCACCACTATAGGAAAACTCAGACTCCGCACATCAACTGCTCCTAGGATGAGGCTAGCCAACTGATAAGTGATCGGCTGTCCTCTCCTATGCGTGAGTCCATCCTGCACTACGAAGGCTCCCTTCTCGCCGGTGAAGGTGAACCTTCTCCCATCGGCGCGGACACACCGCACCTTACGCCTAATACAGTCGATTCGAGCATGGATTGTAGATAACCAACCCATGCCCAAGATGACGTCGTAAGGCCTCAACACCGCTACATGAAGATACCGGCCGAAGATCTTGCCTCCCAGAGTAATCTCACACTGCTGGCACCAGTGCGTAATCATCAAGTCTGCTCCCGTAGGAGTCTCTAGCTGTAAGGATCGAGCCAACTGCTCTGTTGGAATCTCCGAGCTTCGAACAGGGGCAGCGGAAATGAAAGAATGACTCGCTCCTGTGTCTATAAGAACTGCAGCAAGGGTGGAGTAGACACATATAGTATCTCAAATCATCTTTGGCACGCCGTGTCCATAGGCCTCCGCTGCCTGAAACTGAGCCTGCCTCTGCCCGCCAGCTCCCCGTAGTCAGGGTGGACCTCCTGGTGGTGGTGGTGGTAAAGCCTGAAAGCGTCGCCCACCACCTGCTGCTCAGCCAGCTCCTCCGCCTCGTCCTCCCGTAGCCTACGGACTGCCACAGTCGACCCTCTGCCTCTGCCTGGGTGGTCCCTCAACTGTCTACTTCTCCTCTGCATGGCAGGTCGGGCAGTCATGAGCCATGTGGCCCTGCCCGCTGCATGTGTAGCACTGTCTGCTACTCGGAAGGTTGGCTCTGCACTGTGTACCCCGCACCTCTGAGCCAGTGTCTTTTGGTTGTCCGCCTAATGGTCCGGTCGGCCTGGACCCCTGTGAAATCCGTTGACATCCAGCTATAGAAGACTCATCTACGTGCCGCCCTGCGGTAGATCTCGCTGCTAGAGTAGGCTCAGCAAGAAATCTCTCTATGAGAAGAGCTCGCTCTAGTACTCCTTCCTACGTCAGAATGCTGAGGGAGATCATCGATGACTAGATCTCATGCCTCAGTCCCTGCTCGAATTTCCAGGCCCTGAATAATGGGTCTCGTACCATGTTCATCGAATAGCATGAGAGATCGGTAAATCTCGCCGAGTACTGGGCTACCATCATGCTGCCCTGCCAAAAATGTTCTAGATCCTGAATGCGCACCGCACGGAGGGTGGCTGGGAAGAACTATGGGCGAAAGAGGCTCTCAAATTCTGTCTAGAGGAGAGATGCCTCATCGTGCACCTGGAGCATCAGGCTCCAACATCTGTCTATTGCCGCATGGAGGAGGCTCACTACATGGATCACCATGAGGTCAGCTGGTGTCCCCACTAACCTGAAAACTCATACAATAGCCTCCAGCCAATGCTCGGCTGCCTGAGGATCTGTCTCCCCACGGAACCTGGGCGTTCTCAGACACTAAAACTCATGCAGTGCACTAAGGCGACATGCACTATCAGCGGCTGGGGCTAGTGGCATCAGCGTCTCATCGGGTAGAGGTACCGTCGGTGCCTCTGCTGTAAAAGGGCCCTCCACCGAGGCCTTGTCGATCGGTGGGCTATCGTCTCGCACAAAGCTTGGAACCCTACCTGGTTGCCGTCTTGGGGCCATCTTGAAATGAAACAGGTGCGCCACGGTCAATATAGTATACCTGGTGAGCTGACACTTAGTAATCACATGGAAAACTTTTGAAACACACATGCAATCAATGTTTTGGAGCACTCAGTCAGAAATCAGAAGTTAGGGTCTTAGTGTATGGATATGTCAGCCGCCGCACCAACACTAGACTCCATGGACTGATAACCAAACTCAATACCCATAACACTATTTCTTCACATAGAAGAAGGATCAGAGTCCTGAGTTCTGCGGTAGAACCGAACTCCTCTGATACCAATTTGTCACGACCCGTCCTCGAGGCCCGTGCCGTAACTACCCCAGACCCGCCTTCCATAGGCCAGGGGCTGGTGACAATCACCAAAGGCATAAATATCGATAAAAAGGGAAGCCCTTACCTTTATAAAGTAAACAAACACCACAGAGTAAGAAATCTGACGTAATAAATAAGAAAACTGGGTACAACTGTAAGTGCTGGAAAGTAAATGGGTGAGAATAGAAACCCAACTAAAGTAAAATACAACTGATAAGAAAGTAAAAAAACTGAAAGTAAAACAGTAATGCCGAGCCATCCACTGGAATCCCCACCTGAAGGGTGGGTACAGATAGCCTCCTCAGCTCCTCGGGTCCAACCGTCTGCTCCGTGTACGTTCCGTCCAGTGGTCCACCTCTAGGTAATGACTTTCTCCACAAGCCTCAACCACAATCAGCGATGTCCATAATCTGCATCCAACACAACATAGTGCGGGAATAGACTGTGTAGGGGTGGGTATACGCTACTCAGTAGGGACCCCGAGACCCCCAAAGGTCTCCAAGAATCCACAAAGGATAATCCAAAAAGGAAAGATACAACCACGAAGTAACAACCAACTCTACTTAGGTATATTCCCATACATATACAGAAGTCATCAATTCGAGTTCGACTCCATCATCCGAGCACAAGTTCAATACAATCCACACAGTATAGCACAACCTACCCACACAGGATAACACAGCCCAATCCACTTAGGAAAGAAAGTCAATCATATAGAAGATAATGATTGAAATTCAAGACTCATCTCACACAGGTATACTTCTTCATAAGAAAATAGAGATGATCAGAGGTAGCCATTGATTCATCTAAGCTATCAGACCCACGTAGGATATAAGACCAGCTATGCTGTCAGACCCCCAAAGGATACAAGACCAGCTACTCTGCCGGACCCATGTAGGATACAAGTATAGATTCAAACATTGTCATACCCACGTAGAATACAAGAATAGTAGTACTGTCAGACCCACATAGGATACAAGAACAGAAGTCATCACCGTCGAACCCACAAAGGATTTTAGTACAGTCGTCATCGCTACTGAACTCATGAAGGATTTCAGTGCAGTCGTCGTCGCTGCCAAACCCACGGAGGATTTCAGTGTAGTCATCATCTTTGTCGCAGTCACAACTAGCTCTAGAGTTCCTGCACACAACATGCTCAATTTTGGGAGGGTCTGCTCCTCGATCCAAGGTGGGTCGATACATCAACTGACACGTAGTCCGGAGTTGATGTATCCCAAAGTTCCGTCTCGACAAAAGGAACTCAACGTGACAGACGGCGCGTCATTCAGACACCCAGTCTGAGAGTTATTGGATTTTTCGTTCCAGGGGCCCGGTTGGTTTTTTTAAGTCAAACCAACATGACCGTACTCCAACTGCATCCAAACCTCGAGAGGAGTAAGCTAAAACATCCGCCTCACTAAGAGGAATCCAACAAAGTCGACGGCATGTCAATCGGAAATTCGGAGCTCATGTTATAGGCGTTTCTGCTCCAAGGGCCCGATTGGTTTCATGTTTGAACCATCCCTGTTATACCCAAAGTTCTCCAAAACCTTGAGTGTAATATAATGAAACTACAATCTTGATCCAAGGATCGCATCGCAACTGACGGTGTGTTGATCGGAGGTCTGTAGCCCAAGTTACATGTGTTTGAACGAACATATCCGTTTTTAGGGGGGTTTTGGGCCCGGACTGACCCGGGCCGAGACCCCCTGGGTCGGCCCGAACAGGGTCGACCCGACCCTGGTCCGGGTCCGGCCCAATAGGGCGCGGCCCCGCCCAGTCGGGGCGGCCCGGCCCTGCCGGCGCGGCCCGGACCAGCCGGCGCGGCCCGGCCCTGCGCAGGGGTCCGGCCCAGTGCAGGCGGCCCGACCCGGTGCAGGGGTCCGGCCCAGGGCAGGCGGCCCGGCCGGTTCGGTCCGGTCTGGGCACCTGTGGGCTGAGCGGACGTGGAAGGGGGGAGCCGCCACCCCTTCGGACCGAACGGCAGAACTGTGGGGTGTCGCCCTGCCGCCTTGACTAGGGGTTCAAACCCCCAGTTTTCTGGATCTGGCCGGCCGTAACGGCCGGCCAGTGCACCACGCGTTACCGGTTGGTCCCGCCCTCCATGCGACGGCGCCCGGTGGTTCCGGCCGCCGCGGCCAAAGGCCGCGGCCTTGGTCCGATCGGCGTGGCGCGATGGCGCCGCATCCCGCCATGGAAGCGACCCTCCTTGGTTTTCTGGCACGGCGTAACGATTATGCACCCCTCCGCCGTGGCCCGACTCTGTCCGCAGCTTCTTTTGGCCCCAACGGTGCATCACGATGGCACCACGCTTCTTCACAGCGTCCCTCCTTCTTTGCACGCGATGTCGTTGCACCGCGCCTCCTTCGTTCGAGTCACAACGAGTACAACAACAAAGGGGGAGGAGGTTCGGCCGTGTTTGTGCGGTCTGGCCCCCTCCCATTAATTTGATATCAAGCGGCTAAAGGATTTGACGATGGATGAAAATGAATATTCACGAACAAATTCAAACCCCTACCTCGAAGAAGTCATCTAAAGAGGATCATCGTAGGAAAAAGACGTCGTGGAAGACGACGTCACGGAACGAGGCTCCGTGAGCGTCATCGGTGTTCGCCCGATGAAGGATGCAGTGTGTCGTCGTCCTTCAAAGAAGGCGTCTCTCACCAGCTGAAGAGAGGAGAGGAGACGGTACGACAATCTCCCCTTGCGGTGACGTAGTTCTTCGCCTTAGACTCGGCGTTCTTCACGAAGAATATGAAGTTCTTCAAGGCTCGTGTATTTTCTACCCAATCCTTCTCGCACAACAATTCGACAATAATAAAATAAGTCTTCCCTTATTTTATTTCTCATGCCATCCTTTTCAAAATTCAAAATGAATTCACCCAATTAATTAATGTGCATTGTCAAATTAAAAAGGTGTTTTATTGGCATGAAAATTAATGTGGAGGAGATACAAAATAATTTCTAGAGGGAAGAAATAAATGGGGTGTTTAATGGGGTGTTAGGAATTTTAAGGAGGTGGGGGCTCGTGTGGACACCACCCCAACTTCCTCACATCTTCCCTCCCATAACACTTAAACCACCAGTAAAGAAATAAAAATAAAATTGTAAAATAATTTTTATTTTTATTCGTCACATTTTTAACATCTCCTCCCGAGAAAACGCAACCCAGAAAAAGGTGCTTTCAAGCAAAAACCGGCACTGCGGTTTCATCGGTGCCCTCAGATTTCGATTCTGAGCATCAGTTTAAAGGTTATAAAAACCTGCTCGTTTGTTTCACTGAATATACCCGAGAAAAACTTCAGAAAATGATTCCGGTCACACGGGCCTCAAAATCAGGTGCCGCCAGAAAATGCGTACTCGTAAAATCCTAAATAAATTTAAAAAAAATTCCATGAAATTTAATGGTCTTTATAGCCCCCTTTAGATAGTTGTACCACCGGTTGGTGCACCAGCAGCCCCACTACCTACTAGAAAGCCGATGCTAACAGCCCCAGCAGCAGAGGGTGCACGTCGATTGAGCGCGTTTCATGAGATCCAGTGCCATAGGCCATCAAATTTTTGGGGAGATAAGGATCCACATGTGGCTTAGGATTGGCCGTTGGTTGTTGTGACAGATTTCCAAATAGTAGGGACACTAGCTGATCTTATAGACATCCGTGCAGCCAGTATTCTTCAAGAAGCAATGGGAGGATGGTGGATATTGATTTTGTAGGTTCACGATTAGGTGACCCTCATCTGGGCTGACTTCGAGATAGTTTTCATGGAGGATTTCATCCAAGTGACCTAACGCTCAGTGTGTATACAAGAGGTTATCCACTTGTTGTAGGTTGGCATGACCATGGATCATTATTCAACAAGGTTCACCAACCTCTCTCTCTATTCCACTAACATGGTGTGGGACCCTTTCTTCAAGGCACTGACCTTCAATCAGGGGCTCATACGGGAGATCAAAGCATCGATGGTATCTCTCAGCATCCCAGTAGGCTGGGGTGTTAGAATAATAACTATTGGTGGAGAGCTTCCTTGCTGAGCAGTCACCGACAGGGATACCCACCATCGAGCATTACGTAGCAGAGTCATCTACAGATGGAAGAAGCCGGATGATGCGGAGATCCTAGAGGACCATACCTATAGGTGCACGAACACATGATATAGGGTTGGTTGTGAAGGGATCTAGAGATAGAGAAGGATAGACAAGGAGCATGTAGTGTTACTCATGCGTATGGAAGGTAACATGCCTCACGACTGCCCAACCCGCACTATAGATGAACAAATGATAGTCGAAGGACCTCCCTGGAAGAGGTCGAGATTCGATCGAGGAGGTCCACAAGCAGCGAGCCGACGTGGAAGAGGAGATGGTCATGCAGTAGGCGGTTGGCGGCAATTTGAGGTTCTACCACCACCACCATCTGGTTGTCCACCCCAACTATAGGGAGTAGGTGGACAAGGATGGGCTCAGCTCTATCCAACTACGGCCTAAATCCACGATGCTCCAGAGATGATTTGAGGTACGATATGTGTTTACAACACCTTATCTCTAGTACTTATAGACACATATTCTTGTCACTCTTCTACTTCCATGAACCTTGTTCAGAGCTCAGAGATTCTGGTGGAGTCGTTGGCTCTATCCTTATGAATAGAGACTCCTACGGGATAAGATTCATCGATTACACACTGGTGTCAGTACTGCGAGCTTACTCTAGGAGGTGAGAGCTTCAACTGGGATATTTTAGTAGTGGCTTCGAGGCCTTATGATGTCATATTGGGTATAGATTGGTTATTTACAGTCCATGCTCAGATCAACTGTATTAGGCGCAAAGTTTTGTGTGTCCATGAGGATGGGATCAGGATTTCCTTCACAAGAAGGAAGGGAACCATTGCATCACTGGATGGACATACATAGAGGAAGGTGTAGATGATCACACATCAGTTGTATAGCCTTACCCTCAGAGTGGTTGATGTAGAGAGACTAAGCTATCCTATTATGGTGGACCAGTACATTGATGTTTTCCCTGATGATGTTCCAGGCCTACCTCATCATAGAAAGTTGTACTTTTGTATCAACCTGTACCCCCATGATGACACCGATATCTACACAAGAATATCATATGGCTCCCACGGAGCTTCGAGAGATGCAAGTAAAACATGATGACTTGGGGTTGAAGGGGTTCATTAGGCCCAATGTTTCTCCTTGGGTAGCGCTGATTTTGTTCCCCAAGATGGCCGATGGGAGCTTGTGACTCTGTGTGGACTATAATTTCCTAAATCAGGTGACCATGATGAAATGGTACCCACTACCAAGGACTGATGTTATTTTTGATCAACTGAAGTGATAACAGTGGTTTTCAAAGATAGACCTTAGATCAGGCTTTCACCAGCTCAGGGTATGAGATGAGGATGTGTAGAAGACGGCCTTCAGAAGTTGGCATGACCTTATGAGTTATTGGTTGTGCCATTCAGAATGACCAACACACTATCAGTGTTCATGGAACTCATGAACATGGTATTCTAGCCATACCTTGATCTCTTTATGGTAGTCTTCATTGATGATATTCTGGTATACTAAACTATAGAGGAGGGGCATGCCTATCATTGATAGATAGTTCCAGACACACTCCAAGAGAACCAGCTTTTTGGTTATCTCTTGAAGTTCCAATTCTTGATCCAAGAGGTTTATTTCATGGGACACGTCATCTTAGAGGATGGAGTTGCAGTGGATCCAGTGATGATTGAGGATCTGCTTTCATGGGAGCCACCCAGGAGTGTGAAAGAAGTTCAAAGTTTCCTGGGTCTGCTTGGTTACTACTGTAGGTTTGTGTCTATCTTTTTTAGAGATGTGACACCCCTATAATTGTTGACAAAGAAGAGTAAATACATCGCGTGGTTGGAGAGATTACAGTGGAGTTTCCATGAGCTGAGGTAGAGACTGACGAGTTCCGCCA
Source organism: Viscum album (assembly GCA_963277665.1). Lineage (NCBI taxonomy): Eukaryota > Viridiplantae > Streptophyta > Magnoliopsida > Santalales > Viscaceae > Viscum > Viscum album. The sequence goes on along the minus strand of OY728120.1, from coordinate 1,754,166,966 downwards.
TCTTTAGGCTACCATAGGTGGGCGTCGGGTATGTAGTCTACTACGCTGCATCAGGGACTGGGCTCATATGTGTCCTAATGTAGGAGTGAGGAGCGATCACATATGGTTCTCGACAGCTAAGACATCATGAGAAAAACATTGCAACCCATGACCTAGAGTTATCATCAATGGTCTTCTCCTTGAATATGTGGCGACATTACTTGATGGGAGAATGTTTTGCATTGTACAATGATCACAATAGTCATGGGTATATATTCTCTCAGAATGACCTGAACCTGAGGCATCAGTATTGGATTGAGTTCCTCTAGGACTGTGACTTAGAAATTTTCTATACTCCTATAAAGGATTACATAGTAGTAGATTCACTCAGCAGGAGATCTGGTATACACTTTCTGAGTGAGGTGACGAAGCAGTTAGATGCTTTGTGGATATCCTATGGGGATCGAGATGGAGCAGCTTATCTTTAGTCTCTAACAGTCAATCCCCTAATCCTTCAGTGAGTCAGGGAGGCACAACATGGGGACACTGAATCGATGCTCAACATGCTCAAATATCCCCAAGACTGGCGCCTGATGGATTTTCAAAAGTTGGGGAGAACGCCATCCTCAATAGAGGAAATACTATGGTACAATTGTCTCTACAGAAGGAAGTGATGCGGGAGTTCCATATGTCCCCTCTAGAAGTACATACAGAAGTAGCAAAGATGTTCCATGACATTATGTGTCAGCACTGGTGGTTGGGAGTGAAGAATGTTGTGGCCGATTTTGTCTCAAGATGTCTCACTTTTCAGCAAGTGAAGGTTGAGCATCCGGTTCTAACAGGTTTAGTTCAGCCACTTTAGGTTCCGGAGTGGATGTGGGATGGAATTTCCATGGGCTTTATGATAAGAAATCCACACACATCCAAGGGACATGATATCATTTCAGTGATCATTGACCAAATCACAAATTCCGCCCACTTCCAACCTATCAGAGAGCATGGTTCAGTAGAGGGATTAAGATGCCTCTATGTGCAAGAGATTTAATGGCTTCATGGTGTTCCCTCGATGATTGTCTCTGATCGTGATTCCATTTTTACTTCTCATCTATGGAAGGGGTTGAAGGAGGCATTCAGGACTCAGCTTCGATTGAGCACCACCTTTCATCCTCAAATAGATGTTCAGACAGAGCAGACCATTCAGACCCTCGAGGACATGCTTCCTGTTTGTGTCCTTGATTTCGGCCATAGCTCAGAGGATCACTTTACAATGGTGGAGTTTTCATACAATAAAATTTATCACTCCACTATATGTATGGAACCATTCAGGGAATTGTATGGTCAACCTTGTAGAACACCATTGTGCTAGACTATCCTAGGGGAGTCAACAGTCATGGGACCAGATATGGTACATCATACCACGAAAAAGGTGCAGATAATTCAGGAGGGGATGAAGACTGCACAGAGTAGGAAAAATTCTTATGCTTATAGGAGATGGATACCTCTAGAGTATGAGGATGGTGACTATGTCTTTCAACGTGTCTCACCTCGAAAAGGTTTTCGAAGATTTGGTCATTGTAGAATGTTATCTCTGAGGTTCATCAAACCCTTTCAGGTCTTTAGAAGAGTTAGTAAGGTGGAATACCTCTTAGCTCTTCCCCCTCAGTTGCACCAGGTGCACGATGTTTTCCACATATCCGAGATGAGGAGTTACGTGTATGATCCTTCACACATCATTGACTGGGGCGGGATGTACATCGATGATGGGATTAAATTTTCAGAAGTTCCAGTAGATATTGAGGATTGACAAGAGAGGGTCCTTCATGGGCGATTGATACCTCTGGTGCGCATACATTGGAAACACAGGAACCTCTAGGAGATTACATGGGAGAGGGAGGATCAGATTCAAGCTCAGTACCCCCCCACTTGTTTCACTATCTTGTGTTGTGGATTTCAGAGAAGCAAATCCCTGAGTTGGGGAGAATCTAAAGACCCAGATTTTTCTATGTGATTTTTTTAATTATATGGGAATATTAGGAGTCTTTGAAATTTTACGGCACATGATTCCGAGGCCTGGAGTGTTCGGAATGAATTCCCAAACATTCATTATGTATGTTCAATTTACATGTGTGTGGGAATTTGTAACTTTTTAACAGGTTCTTGGAATTAAAATTGGAAGGCAACGTTGAACTTGCAGCGCCAATACTTGCTTAAGGGGGCATTCACCTCAACTGTAGTAGGTCGATGGTCGATGTTGGAAATCTCGGGTTTTGTGGAGGAATAAAAAATAAAACTATAGTTTTATTTTTATTTGAAATCTCTACATCTATTTTGTAATTTGATGGTGGGGACCACCGACCATGAAACCCCTCTTTTTATGCTGTGACATTAATGGTTATGTTAAATCTAATAACTTAACATTAAAGAGAGGGTTTCCTCGCCAATATTGGTTTTTGAATTGTGTTGGAAATCCTCCCACACTATTGTATGAGAAATACTGGGGGGAAAAAACTTGGAATCTCCAATGAAGAATAGACATCTCTCCGGATCAAGAATGTAGATCCGACGTTGGAGCATGGTAGAGAAGTGTGGTGTGGGTGCGACGAACATCAGTGACTTCGTCATCTTAATCTTCTTCCTCAAACCATCTCCAACGAACGATCTAGGCAGTGTTTGTTCATGAATGTTATTCATTGAATTCATGTTGATTCAATATTCTTGAGATACATGCTATCGGTCTAACATTGAGGGTGCAGGCCAAACAAACAAGGCTCGATCCCTCTACTACTACGTTGTTTGATGTGTTTTTCGTAGGCAAATACTTGGGTTGAGAGGAACCCGACCATGATGGGATAGATTCAAATATGACGTATCGGGACACACAACGATTCCTTTAAATTGAATAACAGGCCACCAGAGCTCACCCGGTGACCACATAAGTCCATCGGTGACCAATACCAGCAGGGTATAGGTGGCGGTCGGCCGCGACGGTGGCAGTGGTGCAACTGTGCCACCGAAGGAGGTTGTGGGCCATATGCCACGACAGAGGGGGTGGTGGTCAGCATGCCGGCTGGCCGCGTGGAAGCTGGGCGTTGCAACTGCTCCACCGGAGATGGGGGTTACGGCTAGTGAGATGCGATAGTGCACCCAGAGGGCTGCTAGCACCTGGCTAGCTGTGGTTGGAGTAGCAGTGCCACCACACTTCTTGAAGAGCCGTCGGACGGTACCCCGGCAGGTCGTGACGCATCGGGGCAGGACCCACTCTTGTGGGTTCTGCATTCTAGCAAGAGGCACCACGTGGAGCCACCGCATTGACCAAAACCAAATGAACCAACTGGACCATTTTGGAATTCTAGGGGGCGCCTTTCCCGGGTGGCGGCTAGAGAAGGCCCCGCTACGGCGGACCACACCCAGTGGTGGGCCGCCCCTTTTGTGGGCTAGGCTGGCCCATGGCCTAGAAGGCTGGGTCCACTGCAGTCCTGCCCATCTGGGCCGTACCCAGACAGGGTTGGGTCATCCAAAACTGGGTCGGGTCGGCCCATGCTGGGTCAAACCAGACCCGGGTACAACTGGACCCAAATACAGCAATTTGGTCATATCTTGAGAACTGGGTGTCTGTTTGATGAACCGTCTGCAGTGATAGATTACATGGATCAATATTTTCATTCTTTTATAATACACATGAGTTATGGATAAATTTGGAGTATGGATGGGTTTGGTCGAACCCAAATCCCATCAAGCCCTCGGAACATAAACGCTAATAACTTACAGAACGAGCATCTGATTGACATGTCGTCAGTCACGTTGGGTCCCTTATGTTGTGACATACCATCATGATACTTATTCATGGGAATTTGTGGCAGTTGAAGTATTTACCAATGGGTTGAGGAATGGATCCTCCCAGAACCATGCATGCTTAGTGCACGATTGCTGTGGCAGGTTGTACTTCAATAATATTCAGATCATATGTGGGACATCATTGGATCTAGTGTGGGTCAACATCTTCTGATCTTGTGTCGGTCATTTTAAGATTATGTGTGGGTCATCTTCAGATCCTGTGTGGGTCCTCTTCTGATCTTGTGTGGGTTATCTTCAGATCTTCTATGGGTCATCTTAAATCATGTGTGGTTCAACAGCAGAGCTTCTTGATGATGTAAGATGATCTAGAAGTACAACTACTCATCTATAACTCCGTACTTAAGTTAAACCTGGGGTGATCTGAGCCCCTAACATTGTGGTACAATTATGTGTGGTGATACCTTCATGGTATTTTTCTGTGTGGAATTACCTTTGTGGTACTTACCTATGTGGTGTTACCTTTGTTGTATTGTTTCCATCGTGGAACTGTTCTGCTTTTGGATAAAGACTCAGCCCTTGTGTTTCCTCATGAATGATATGGGTATACTTGATAATTTAGGTATATGTATGGGCACATACCTAAGTAAGATTGAATGTGGTTTTCGTGATTTGTGATAATGGTATTTCTTTTGTGTTAATCCTTTGTGGATTATGAGAGACCTTTGGTGGTCTCGGGTTCCCTACTGAGTATTGTTATACTCAATCCTGCACGGGATACACCAACACCTTTCTGTGTCTTATACAGACAACAGAAAACATTGATTGAGTCTAAGGGTTCTAGGACTGGAGGATTCATAGATGTGGACTATTAAACGAGACATACGGTAGAGACAACCATTCGAGAGTTGTACCTACCCTTCAGGTAGGATCCTTGGTATGCGTTCACTAGAGTTGTTTTCAGTTGTTCTTGTACTTCACAGTTGGGCTTGTGTTCCGGACCCTTTACTTGCAATACTCGCCCTTTCAATTATATATTTTACCTTTTGAATGTATCTTTTTGTGTGTTTGGATTGTATGAGTTTGCAGGTAAAAGGAAATGCTTTCCCGGTTCAAGGGATATGCCTTTCCAGTGCTAGTCTCCATCCCCTAGCCAATGGAAGACAGTTTTGGGGTAGTCACGGCATGGGCCCCGAGGGACATGTCGTGAAAATGGTACTTTCATATCTGTATAATTTTGTTTCTTCCACAGGCATATGATTCTATTTATTATAAGGGGTTTTGGTTAATTTCACAATCTCATCAATATTTTCTACTCTTAATAAATAAGTATCTTCCAGGGAATATTTATCTTACATGAACATAGTTCATAAAAAATTTATCCAATTTTTTTTACTATTATTGTAGAATGTTTTCATGTTATTTTTACCCATGTGGGGAATTTTACTAAATTGTTTAAAAACAATCTTTTTGTAGTTTTTTTTCAAACAAGGTACTTTGTGAATTTTTGTCCAAATGTACAACAATAATGTGTTTTAACATATACGACATGAATGGATTTTAACAATTTCACGAATCCTTAATTACATTAAGAATACCATACAATCATATATGTTTATTTTAAAAAAATATTTTCTTTTAAAATTGTGTGGAATTTTATATAAAATGATTTCAAAATAGAAAGGATATTTTCATCATGAATTATTTCAAGTGATCTCTCAAAATTATTTTCCATCTATGATAACATTCATTGTAGTTATTTATGATTTATTGTGGATATTTTTCAAGGATAATATCTATATTATTTATATATATGATATACGGTTATGATGGATTGATATTTATGAAACTCGTTTCTTTTTCATGGGTCATGTTATGATATATAGTGTTTATGAATCCCCTTTTATTAAATAGGTTCTGATATGAGGAATGAATTATGTTATTGTGGAGAAAATAAGTATGGTTTTAATTATGTGATGGGTGGGATCTATATTACAATTTAATTTATTGGGTAATGATCTATATCTCATGAGATAGACAATACTGAAACCATGTGGAACCCGGTTCAGTAATATAGTGATGGAATGAGAATTTAACTCTGTTTAGTAAATGAACTTTTCTGTTATGATGGTATTCGAAATGAGCCTAGAAAAATATATAAATGATTTTTTATTCTTATTTATATGATACAATTTCCTATATTATGTTATTCACTACAAAAAATGACCATTGTAGAATGGGTTATTTTTTACTTTAGAAGGGGTTATAACCCCTTCTAATGACATTAGCGGTGGTTATGAGAAACCACCGCTAATGTGCCTGCCTAATGTTAGTAGAGGCGGTTTTGGGGAAGCGCTCCTATGTGAGTGTTGAATTTATCTATGGTTACATTAGAGGGGGTTTAAACCCCCTCCAATGTTGTTCAAAATTTACATTACAGGTGGTTCAAACCACCCCTAATTGTTGATTACATTAAGGGCGGTTTTACACAACTACCCCTAATGCTTTTTTTAAAGAGAAAATTTTTAAATATCCCACTTGGTGCGTACCCTATTCTCTGCCCTCCTGTGTCTCCTCCCTACCCCATGTCTGGTGTCCCCCTCCTGTCTCAGTGTCTCATCCCCCGCCCCATGTCACCCTCCTGTGTCTCTGTCTCCTCCTCGCCCCGTGTCTGGTGTCCCCTTTGTTTGTCCCCCAGTCCCCAGGAATGTCTCCTCCTATGTATGTGTTTGTGTCCCATCCCCTGCCCCATGTCACCCTCTTGTGTCTGTGTCTTCTCCCAGCCCCGTGTCTGGTGTCCCCTTGTGTCTGCCACCCGGTCCCCAGGTCGGTCTCCCATGTATGTCCCCTCCCCGGATGTCCTGAGTCCCACTGCGTTTGTCCCATGTCCCTGTCCCAGGTCCCCCAGTACACCCGGTCTGTCCCCAGGTCTGTCTCCTAGTCTCGGTCCTCCTGTCCGTTCCAAGTCCTGCCCCGCCCTGGGTCTCCTCTATGAGTTGTCACGGTCCAGCCTCGGTTCTCCTCTTTGTCCACAAATTGATAGGGGCTTCTAAAATATATATCACAGAAGGATTCGAACCACGCTCCTCCCGGAAATATTTCCTGCGCCTAAACCGCTACACCAAGCATCTTTTTTGTTTGAATGATACATATATTATCGTATTTATATATTATGATAGGTTTATTAAAATAAACATTATTTGCATAATATGTTTAATACATATAATATGTATATTAAAATTTGAATCTATATTAATAAACATATATATATTAACAAATTAACAAATAATTTATATACTATTGTATTTGTATATACTAATAAGTTTATTAAAATAAATATTATTAAAACAATATATTTAAATACATATAATATGTTTATTAAAATAATAATATATATTAAAAAAATATATATGTATATATATTAACAAATTTACACATATAATTTACATATTATTGTATTTATATATATTAATAAGTTTAATAAATAAAAATTATTAAAAAAGTATATTTAATTACATATAATAAATTTATTAAAATAATAATATATATTAATAAACATATATATATTAACAAATTTACATCTATAATTTATATATTATTGTATTTATATATATTAATAAGTTTATTAAGATATAAATTATGGAAATAATAAAATAAATAAATAACATGTATCTATATTTATATAAATATAAATATATATGTGTATATATATATTTTCTGCTCACCTCTATAAATTATATATTTACAAATACTTAAAAAAATATGTATGTATGTATTTATAAATACATTTATGTCAAAAACACAAAAAAATGTGTATTTATATATTTATTTGTAATTTTTTATATATATTTGATTACACATGTATATATATTTATATTTATATTTTACCCAAATATAAGTTTCAAATATGTATATAAATATTATATTTATACATACACAATTAATATATATATATGTATATTACATATTTATATGAATATAATATATTATACATTTTATAAATACATATATATATGTATATAATATATACTTTATATATATTTTATTTTTTGAAGAAAATTGTAGGGGTTCACAACCCCTCCGATCTTAAATTAGAGGGGGTTCAAGATTGGTTTTTGAACCCCCACTACTGTCTTACATTAGAGGGGTTTTGAACCCCTGATAATGTATTACATTAGAGGGGGTTGTAAACACCAATTATTTTCTAAAAAAACAAATTCTGTATAACACAGACACACACACACAACACCTATAAAATTCAACTAAATATATATATATATATCACCTATAAACAAATATATAGTTCCTGTAACTAAATATATATCACTACTAATTATTAAAGTAATGATTGTTTTAACATAACTGTCTGTAAATCCAACTACATATTAAATAAATGCTTAAATGTTGGGGGGGGGGGGTTGTGAACCCCCTCTAAATTAGATGATTGGAAGGGGTTGTGCAGAACCCCCTATAATGTCAGAGAAAAAGAATTTAGAGGGGGTTGTGTAGAACCCTCTCTAAATAACCCCCTCTAATGTACTTTTTTTGTAGTGATTCTCTCATGGAATATGTTATTTTATTTTTTACAAACATATATGATTTATTCCATTACATGATATAAAGGTCTTATATATATTAGATATTATTTTCAATTTTTTATACTTTATGATTATGTTATTATTGATATCTCATTTTTTATATATACTAAGCATCCAGGCTCACCATTTTTATATGATTCTTTTCCTCGGATTATAATGAATGCTTTTAGGTAGAAATTCCAAAGTGGAATATCTTTATGGGAATCATTGGAGATCCTTCACAAGACAATAAGCTTGTTTTCCATGTTTCCAATGGAACTAAACTAATATCGTTTCTGGGTGTGTGTTTTTGTAATGTATTCAACATTACACAAAAAACTGATGTATTGAAAATGTATGTTAATATTGGGTCATTTTCGTAGGTATTAGAGAAATGTTTTAGTCAATATTTGGAATCAAGGACGAGAAAAGCTTAGTAAGATACCTATGGATAAGTCTATGTTTAGGTTAAAATAATATAATTTTTGTGAGAGTCATTGATAAAAAAGAATTAAACCTAATATTTTATAGATTTAAATTACCTTTTATTTATTATGTGGATTTACTACTATGGTTAGTGTTAATTATACTATACATTTGGTTTTGGTAAATGAATGAACCCAAAGGAACCACATTAATGTTTAGTGTGATGGGAAATGAAACTATTGTCCTCCTAAACAACAAATCGAGATGGGAAGTCAATTGAAAAATATTATCAATATACTTACAAAAGATATGAATCAATTTAGAAATTAAAATGAGTAGTGGAGTGGACACATTTCCATTTTGTATTCCTGATGAAATAGACAACTTATTTTTGTGGGTCATCTGATACACTTGTTGCTGAAAAATGGATCAATAACATTTAAAGGATAGTTTCTATAAATTGGAATTTACAACATGAAAAATTCATTTTATCAATTTATCATTTAGAAGGTGAAATTGAATATTGGTGGAATCTAATCAAGAATATAAGTTACAAGGTCAAATTGAATACATGGAATGTAAAGATTTTAAGAACATAATTTTTAATAAGTAATTTCCTAGTATTATTTAAACAATTATGGTAATAGAGTTCCATGAGATTAAGAGAAATGATAAATAATATCTTTTTATATTCGAGGAAAATTTTACAAGGCATGAGATGTACACTTCTGAAATTATCATCCATCATAAAAGTACAGTTCATTGATTCTCTAGTGTCATAAAACCAAGTCTTAAATGAACGTTATCCTTAGGAGACTTCATTATAATAAATCATGATCTATGAAATCATATGAATAATTAAATGTCAAAACATGTACGATATATGAAATGATTTTACCCAAAACACTGCTTTAACATGGAATTGACAAATGAACGGGTAATATAAAGTCGTAAGTGAATCATATATCATATCATAAATATTATTTTGGTTTTGTTATATGTTAATAATATGTTTAAACCCACTATACAATAGTCTCAAACACATACAGAAGATATGGGACATAAAGTAAGGGATAATTATTATAATCTCTTTCTTATCTGAAATTTTTTATTCGTATGTATTTACTGGGGTTACGTTTATCATCCATGTCCATGTTTTCTCAAAAAAAATCAAATTTTTTTTATATTTTTCCATGTATTTTTAAAGTCATTTTTACCATTTTTTGACTTTTACCACATGGTGTGGAAGGAATATTTCTTTTTTTACCAAATGAGTCACTTTTTGACTTTTTTGTCAAAAGTATGGGGAGAATATTTTTTTATCTTATACTTCATGAATAGATTTTTAAGGTTTCATAACACCTTATTTTCATAAAGCTTCATGTACAAAATTTTATCATTATTTTCAAAAAATATTTTTTTGTAAAATCCAATGGCATTTTCAGAAATGAAATTGAATTTGAAGAAGAAAGGATATTTTTCTCAATAATTAATTTCAAGTGTTTTATCAAAACTATTTTCCATCTAAGATGACATTATTTAGTATGTTTATGTTTCAATTATAATGTCTCTATTATTTACATGGTTTTATTTTTCTTATGATTAATTGACATCCATTTGTTTTATATGGATTATGTTATGATGGGATGATGTTTATGAAACCCATTTTATTAATTGGGTGATGATGAATGATTTATGATTATTTTTTGGCACGTGTAAGAATGATTTCATTATGGGATGGGTGGGAACTATACCTCCCTCCAATTAATTAGGTAATGATTTATATCTCATGAGATAAACATGGCTGGAATGTCAAGTAAAACAGGTTCAGTAATACAAGGCTAGAACAGTAAGTAAAACCAGTTCTGTAATGGAATTTATACACTATGATAGTCTTGTCAACAATTCGTTGGCTACTCTAGAAATCATATAATGTGCGGAGATGGTTTTACACAATTACATGTTTTATTCCCATGATATTTTATCATGATTAATGTTCCTTTATGATATATTATTTATGTACTGCCATGATTTATGTCATTACACAAGATTTTGATATTTTATGTTCATGTTTTTTTACATTCAAATGTTTATGGATTGTTTTATGTTTTCCATGTTTACCCTTACTGAGAATTTGATCTCACCCTTTTTATGTTTTAATTTCCCCAGGATATAAAGAATGTATTTAGGTACAAAAAAAAAGTGGAATGACGTTATGGGAGATGTTGATGATCATTCACCATGATTCGAAGATTATGTTCCGAGTTTCCAATGACACAAAACTAATACGGTCTTTGGGATTTTTTTTCACTTATTAGGTATTCTGAAAAAGTAATTTCATGTCTATGAACATCATGTTTGGGTCGTTATAGTTGGTATCAGAGTGATGGTTTAGTTATCCTTTGGAAACTAGGATGTGAAATCTTTAGGAGATCCCTAGAGATATTTCTATGTTATTTCTAGGGATGTCCCTAAGGTTAAGTATACGTATAGGTTGCAGTCCTAGAATTATGATAACGATCATGAGTAACCATGGATTAAACATAATATGGTATATATTGAATGTACTCCCCTTTATTATGTTGTTTTACTAGTATTAATTTTCCTCTCAAACTATTCTTTTTGGGTTTTAGATAATGACTGGAATGCGAAGGAACTGTGTTAATGATTAATGCACTGGGTAATGAAATGATTTTCCTCTTGAAAAACCAAATGTTATGATAAATGGAGTGAAAAATCTTATTGTTATACTTACACAATCTATGAATCATTCTAGACTTCCAAATGAGAAGAGAAGGGATCAAAATTATATTGAGTCCTTCATGAGGAAATTTACACCTTCTTTCAGTGGGTTATCTAATCCACTTGTGGAAGAACAATGGATCAATACCAATGAAAATATATTTTCCATATTTCACTATTCGAAACATGAAAAATTCATTCTTGTTTTTTAATGTTTCGATGGTGAAGCAGACCAGTGGTGGACTCTAATTAAGAATACGAGGCCCCAAGATGAAATTGAATCCATGGAATGGGATGAGATTAAGAACATATTTATCAATATGTAATTTCCTTGTATTCTTCAAACGAAGATGGAAAAGGAGTTCCTTGAGCTTAATAAAAAGGATGATGAATCTATTGGTATATATGATGTGAATTTTACAAGGCTTTCAAGGTATGCATCTGGATTTATCACCCATCCTAAAAGTAAATTTGATCGGTTCATCAGTGGCTTAAAACCAAGTCTTTGAAGGGAATTAACTATAAAAGACTTCAGTAGTTATGATGAAATTGTGTGTTGTGCTATAAAGGTAGAACTGGATGTTGGTTTTACATATCCATCTCTTGGTTTTGAAAAGAAACTAAATATGGAGTTCAAGGAAAAATCTCAAAACTATGGTGAAAAGAATAAAAATGTGTCGTTATGCTCACACTGTGGAAAGAAGCATGGTGGATATTGTCTTACTAGGACAAGAAAATGTTTTATGTGTGGAAAAGAAAGTAATCTATTAGCTGAGTGTCGATATAATGGGAAAAGGTATTGAATTATGTGGATAGAGATATGTCTATAGAGAATGCACCACCAACCATTCAATTCTACAAATACAAGGAAGTTGGGCATTATGCTAACCAATGCCTGAATCCAAGGGTTAATGATGAATGACATCAACAACCACTAAAGGCAAAGGAAAAAAGGGATGTCACATGAAATCACTATTGGAGATGTTGATTATGACAACCAATGGGTGGAATGATTAACTGTTTATGTAATAGTATTCCCAAATAGTGGTGTGGAATCACATTTATAGTATCGTGGAATTTTTGAATAACTATGTATTGGTTTATTGTGGGTTTCTATAATTATATGGTACAACTAACCATGAAAAGTGATTGAAATATTTTTGGAAAGATGATGATATGCACATAATGAAGGGATAAAGAGAAAATAATATGATTGATAGTATAAATGAGCTCATGACTGATATAAGGACAAAGTGACATCATGGTTTGAGTATATATAAATTTTGGGATTTTGGTATGTGTAAATAATTAACTTTTTACAGCATTTATGTTTCCACTAAGGTTATATGGTAATTAATGTTTCATGAGAATACATGATTAAGGTATTCAAATGTTCTAAATAAGAACAAAAAGATATATCATATGATATATGGTGGATAAATGATGGAATTCACATTATTGGTAGATGACCTCTCTAGTAATCTATTTATTTATACTATGAGATTGGACATAAGTATTTTGGATAATCGAAAATATTTTGAATGGATTATGTTAGAAATTATATATTATTGTTTAAGGATAGAACTTTTTGATATTATTTTTGAAATGTTATAATTGTGTAGTTTTAGAAAAAGGCAACCCGTAGGATGGGCGACAACCCGTCACATCGGACAAGGATGCGGGAATCGAACCCACAACTGATGTGCGACATGCCTTTATCACATACCATTAGCCTATAAGAAATCCCTAGTTTGTAGAAATTAGATTTTTTTTATTATTCGGTATGATAGATGAACTAGAATTCCATTTTTGGAACCATATACGAATAATCTCCCCATAGATGGACTTATGTATATTTAATATCATGTGATAACATTTTATGTGAAAGATACAGATAGAATGACCTATCATTATATTGAATGATCTGATAATACATCAATAATGACAAATTAAACTTCATTTCATTAAATAATTGATGAAGTGGAAATTTTTTATGGAATGACCAATGATGATATTACACTGAAATCAAGTATATACTTATCCTTGTGCAAAAATTCATCAATATTAGGGAAATTATCTTGATAACCAAAAATGTTGTCATAGTACCCTCATATCCAATGAATCATATGGTACCATAGATCATAAAAAATTTATAGCTTTTTGATTGTTGGATTCTTCATAGCCATGTTCTCTACCACTCTCCATCAGAACATGATGGTTAGATTTCTCTTCCATATCCTTGTTTTATACATATGTTCACCTATGTTGAAACACAATGATGAGTTAATTTGGGTAACCATAACGTTTCATAAATTAATTTTTAAAATTATTTTTTAGTTTTCATTTATACGATGTGGGTTTCAATGAAAGAGACATTTATGTAGGGAACATTTTATAACCCCGACAAATTTCGAGGGAAAATTCATTTTAATGGTGGTAGAATGTAACACCCCAAAATTTTATGAGAAGTATTATTTTTAATTTCTTTGATTTCTTGTGTTATACACTACACCAAGATTAGTTTTCACTATACGAAACACTCTATTAGCTTGTATTATGTGTAGAAACTATTCTTGTCTTCTGTTGCACGCAAGAGAGACCTTCTTCAATAGCGTGTGTTGTACGCAATGCTGAGTTTAACTAAACAATGATACATTGTTATACTATTATTATGAAGTAGTTGTTATAAATATTATTATATTCATTTTTAATTTAATTACATTATCATTAATCTTAAACATTATCCAGAACATGGTATGAGAACAAAATAAATTTTTCAGGTAAAATAAGTATTTTTTAAAAAATGCTATTTTGCCGCCTTTTGATGGTGCACCCACCATAAATATAGTTTTTCACCAGATTATGTGTTCAATTTGAAAAATAAACTTATTAATTCCAATAATTATATAAAAATTTAATTTGGATAATTTTTTAATATTTTTCTGATAACTTTCATATTTTGATGAATAGTTAAACAATGCTAAAATTTAATTAAAAACAACTTTTTTCATCAAGATAATGTATATGGTAAAATTATAATATTGAATTGTTTTAAAGAATAAATAGAATATATTTTTACCATTTAATATTATGTATTCCCTTATCAATAATTTTACATTGAATTTATAGGTAAAATTATTTCAATCTTTTGTAATGTTTTAACTTTAAGAACCCATTTTCTCAAATACTGAATTAATTTTAAATTAAATACTACAACTTATGTAATTTGAATTTAAAAAAATGGATTCCATATTTCGAATCATTATGTCCAAATTATGTTAATAGGCTACTTTTTATTTTTAGACATTATGAATTGTAACTACGGTAAATTTTATTTACTACAATTAAAGGTAATTCCGGTAATTAAGGGTAAAAATAATATTATAAAATTACTCAAACACATGTATTAATATAATTGGAGGAATTTATTTCTTCCTAAAATATTATTGGGTCTAAATGGTATATTTTAAACCCTCTTGGATGTGATTAAGACATTTAATTTATTTTATTTAAAGAAAGTGGAATATGTCTCTATCAAACTTTAATAATTAAAGTATTTTTAATATACAGTTATATCGAATATAAATTCTATTATAAATACTAGTTTTAAATATAAAATGATTTTATTTATTATCATAATTTATTTTAAATTTTTAAGAAATATTTAATTACTTTAATTGTGTATACATTAATGATGCAAAAAATTATTTATTTAGTGAAAAATCAATAATATAGTATTTATTCTAATAATAATAGAAATAAAAGGCCAAAAAACCTGACAAAAACTTATTGGTTGTGTATATATAGACCATAATAATCCAATGGTCGAATTATTGACCATTTTGATACTTATAAAACCAATTATAACACTTATATTATATTATATTAAATAATGTCAATGTTGTCACCTTCATAATTTAATAGACATATCATTTTAGATGTTGGTTGTTTTAGAAGATAAATTTGACAAAAAGTATTCTTATTAATGCTATTAAATTAATCTTTAATATATTATTTTATTTTTAAATTTTATGCAAAAAAAATAAATATATTAAATAATTATACAAAAATGTTGTGGTAATTATTTTATTAAGAGAAATATAAAATAAATGGTTTTCAAAATATTAAAATAAACATTATATGAACTACTTAATGTTCTTTAAACAATTTATAGATTAATATGACATTTTAGGAATCTATTAAATATTTTTGTTCAAATCTATCCTATGTTTGGATTTTATTTAAATTCATAGAAATGAATAGTGTCAAAATTGACATTATTGATATTTTATAAAAATAAAAAAAAATTATTTTTTAAAAAAAATCACCGAAATATTTAAAAATTAAAAATTGAAAATATTATGTTCGAAAATTTAATAATATATCTAATTAGGGATAATTAACAACACATATGTATGTATTTATAATAATTTAAAAATTATAATTTTATTACCCCAAATTAAATTTTATAGATTAAAAAGAATAAATCAAAATGATAAGGTTTAAAATAAAATAAAATCATGTCTATATTTTTTTGTTTGATCTAAATAAAACTCTATCTCATCTCATCTTTTAATTTGAGTAATTTTGGAAGTATTTATGTGGGTTTTGAGTTCATTATAAATTAATATTTTAGATGTTTCCAAAAGTGCCCCTCTACTATCTTATAAAAGGGAACCTCTTTCCTCTTCTCTTCACTCCATGTTGTGACTTCATTCTTGGCCAACCCCTGACAGTTACTCTTATCAACCTCTCTAGTTACATTATAGAGGTGTTGATCTTCTCAAAAGACCAACTCTAGTGCTTTAAGTAGATGTTTAAAAGAGGTGTGTCGAGAAAGAGGTAATCTCTTCTACCGATTCTTTCAGGTTTCTATATTCTTATATTTCCACTTATTTAGTTGTTTAATAATAAATTAATTACATAATTATAAAATATATACTGATATGTTATTATAAATATTAAACAACCACATTTCACCTTATATCCATCCTACGAAAAACAAAATCACCACGCGTGCGTACATACGACCTACCTTCTCTACACCGTGGTGTAATCGGTTTTTCATAACCAACCTACTTGGATGGATATAATAATGGAAGAAATAACTATATATGATTATTATAACATCATATATATTCTTAGATATTATATCATCTACACTAATTAAATTCAATAATTATGGGAATGATATCATCGCTCGTGTGTACGTACGGATTACCGTCTCCACGACGCAGTGAGATTCATTCTCCATGTTAACCATTCCATAATGATTATAAATTATATATTATAAATAATCATGAAATATTTTACATAATAATGAAACTATATTTATTTATATGTTATTTACCTACATCCATTAAATTTAATAAGGAAATGAAAACAATGTTCATGCGTACGTACGACATACCGTCTCCATGAATGGTGTATTTCATTCCATTTATCAATCTATTATGTATATATTATATTATGAATATATATTATATATAAATAATGTTTTACATTCTGTAAGTATGTAATAATGATCTAGTTAATCATATGAATAATTAAAAGTCAAAACATTTACGATAAATGAAACGATTTAACCCAAAACGCTGCTTTAACTTTGAATGGAAAAATGAACCGGTAATATAAAGTCATATGTGAATAATTTATGATATCATAAATATTATTATGGTTTGGTTATAAGTTAATAATATGTTTAAACCCACTATACTGGAGATTCAGAAACATATAGATGAAATTGGATATAAGGTAAGGGATAATTATTCCAATCTCATTCTTATCCGAGATTGTTTATTCGTAAGTATTTACTGGGGTAATGTTTATCATCCATGTAAATGTTTTCTCAAAAAAATTTCATAAAATGTTTACTATTCTTCCATGTATCATTAAATTCATTTTTACCCATTTTTGACTTTTAGCACAAGGTATGGAAGGAATCTTTATTTTGTTTACCATACGAGGTACTTTTTGACATTTCCTACAAAAGTACGAGGAGAATGATCTTTTAACATATATGACATGAAATAAATTTGAGGATTCATAATGCCTTATTTTCATAAATAATTCAGTACAATATTTCAAGATTATTTTCAAGAAAAATAATTTACTTTTAAAATTGCATGGAATTTTGAGAAAAGAAAATGATTTTGAAGATGAATGGATAATTTCATCAAGAATTAATTTCAAGTGTTTTATCAAAATTATTTTCCATCTAATATGAAATTATTTAGTATGATTATGTTTTAAGTATAATGTCTCTATTAATTACATGGTTTTATCTTTCTTATGATTAAATGATATCCATTTGTATTATAAGGGTTGTGTTATGATGAGATGATGTTTATGAAACCCATTTTATTCATTGGGTTATGATGAATGATTTATGTTTATTTTGTGGAACATGTAAGAATGATATCATTCTGAGATGTTTGGGACCTATATATTCCTCCCATGCATTGGGTAAAGATTTATATCTCATGAGATAAACATGGATGGAATGGAAAGTAAATCTGCTTCAGTTATACAGGGTTGTAACATCAATTCAACCCGGTTTAGTAATGGACTTTGTCTGCTATGATTATCTTGGAAGCAATGCCTTGGCTACTATGGAAATCATATCATGTTCTTAATGGTTTTCCACAGTTACATGTTTTATTCCCATGATATTTTATCATGAATATTTTTCCTCTATGATCTATGCCTTATGTACTACCATTATTTATGTCATTACTCCTGATTTTGATGTTTTGTGTTCATGAATTTTTTACGTTCAAATGTTTATGGATTGTATTATGTTCTCCATGGTTACCCTTACTGAGCATTTGAGCTCACACTTTTTATGTTTTCTTTTCCCCAGGATATGAAGAAATGTTTTAGGTAAGAAAAAAAGGTGAGATATTTATGGGAGATGTTGAATATCATTCACCATGATTAGAAAATTATGTTCCGTTTTTCCAAAGAACCTAAACTAATATGGTCTTTCAGCGTTTTTTGTCATTTATTAAGTATTTTACAAAAGTAATGTAATTTCCATGTACATCAATTTTGGATCGTTATATCTACTAATTCCTAAAGAGTATTTATAAAAAGAAAAAAACTTGTGGAAGAATATATGCATATAAAATTCGATAAATAGATCAACACGTACCAATAACCTCAATAGAGAAACTTGAAGATGATTTGAAAAATTTGGGCAAAAAAGAAAATTTATTTAATCATATTGTTATGAAATTTATTAAATAAAAAAATTCAAGAATTTCTTTAGAATCTAGTTATGATGAACCCGAACCTATAGATGAACCTGAAATTACAAGACCCAGCTTTTTTAGACAAACTGGATACCTTAAAATTCATTATTTTTTGTGGTTGTTAGAGATTTAGATAATGGGATTACAAACTAGAGATTCTCTTAGAAATCATGTTGAACATCAATCTTTCTAATAGAAAAATGAAACCAAAAACATCAATAATTCTATCATTGATGAATTTTTGGTGATGCCCATGTAAGAGGAGATAAATCAGTTTGAAAGGGATAATTTTTGGAAACATGTAGATAGACCGAAAGACATCCAGACCATAGTAACTAAATGGGTTTCCTGGAACAAAGTATATTAAGCTGTTAATATTGATAGAAAAAAAATCTAAATTGGTTGAACAATAATATTTTCAAGAAAAAGGATTTGAATATGAAGAAACCCTTGCACGATTAGTTAGACATGAATCAATTATAATCTTTCTTTCTTATATAGCACATCTAAATTTTCAACTATGTCAAATGGATTTCCAAAGTCAATTTCCTAATAGATATATAGTTGAGGTTGTTTTTTATGAACAATCCATTGGTTTTACAAAGCCTCACTTTCCAAATCATGTCATTAAATTAACAAATTCATTATATGGATTGAAATAACCTCCAAGAGTGTGGAATGATAGATTAATTAGTTTTCTTACTTCCAAAAATGTTTTAGAAAAGGTATAACTGATCCTACTATTCTTATAAAATGAATTACTAAAGATGTTTTAGTTGTTCTAATCTACGTGGATTGTATTATTTTTTGATCTTCAAGATATTTCATATTTATTGAGTTTTCAAAGATGATAAATAATGAATTTGAAATGAATTTCATGGGTGAGAAAAAATTCATTGTTTTATTTCAAATCTTAAAAAATAAGTAAATTATTATTTCAAATCATTGTAAATATACTAATTATCCTCTAAAAAAATTTCACATAGAAAACACTAAAATTTGTGCTACTCCAACGAGTACTACATTTATTTTGGATCTTGATTAAAATTGTAAATATGTAGATCAATCCACTTATAAAGGAATTATTTGATGTTACTCTAATTAACATCTTGTAGACCTGATATTATGCATACTATTTTCATGTCTGCATGTTTTCAAGTAAACACCAAAGAGTATCATTTTAATACGGTTAAAATAATTTCCAAATACCTCAATAATAAAACCAATTTAGTATTGTTTTATTCTAGAGGAAAATAATTTTATTTAGTTATCTAATCAGATGACGAGTTTGGTGGTTTTATGTAAGATAGAAAATCCACCTATGGAGAATGTAGTATTTTAGGCGTCTCTATAGTATCATGGTGTAGTATGAAATAAAATAATGTTTCTTTATCTAATTACGAGGCTGAAAACATAGCATATTGTAGTTGTTGTTCACAAATGCTTTGGATGAAACACACATTATGAGACTATAGATATCAATTCATATATGTACATATATATTATGACAATACATGATCTATTTACATTTGAAAGAATACAACTTCACAGTCCCAAAAAAAGAAAATTGATATATGTTTTCACTTAATGAGAGATCATTATCAGAAAGGTGATATCACATTGTAATTAATTTTCACTGAACATCATCTTGCTGGTATATTAACTGAACAGTTAAATCCTGAACGGATAAATTACATCATACATGAATTATGGATGATAATTCATAAGTAATTTTTTTACATATTCATTATAACATCCTGAGCAAATAATTAATATGACATTCTCATATTTTTTAATATTTTTGAATAAAATGTTAATATTACTTTAAAGGGAATTCTATGCTCGATGGCATACCCAATATGCAACAACGAGTTTCTTCGAAATATTACATTGCACACTAATAATAAAATAATATTATTTCGAATGGTAGTTAATGCCTAGCCATTGTAATGGTGGGAATGAACATAACTAACTTCAAAAAGATTATATTTGTTTTTTTAATATTTTTACTTTTATCCAATAATTGTTAGAGGCATAAAATGTGAATTAATCCAATTTTAAGCGTAAATATTCTAGTATTATTTAAAAGGTCGACTAACCGCCTTTTGATGGAGAACCCTTTTTAAATACACTTTTTTACAATTTTATATTTTATATTTGACCGAAAAAATCTTTCTTTAGAATAGGTACATCAAAATTTACTTAATGTGTGTTTTTGGTATTTTTCTGATAATGATCATTTTTAATGAATAGTGAATGATGTTGTATTTTAATTAAAAACCTCCTTTTAATCTAATTTATTTATATGGTTAGATTATATTTTTAGTTGGTTTTGATGTGCAATTATAATATATATTTTTACCATTTAATCCAATGGTGGACGGTGGAATTAATTTCACTTTGAAATTGGACATAACCAAGTGTCAATCTTTTGATATATATTGTTTCTTAAAAACACACTATTTAATTTGATAATAGGAATTAATAATTAAATTAATTATTTATACTTATATGTTTTGAATTTTGTAAAATAGACATCATTTTTGAATTCATAATATCAAATATAGTTTAGGGTGAATTTTTGGTATTTTTCTGAAAAACATCAATATTTTTATGAATAGTGAAACCACTAAGTGGTAGTTAAAAAACTGATTTTCTGTTTAAATGAAAGTTTACCGCATCTATGAATTGAATTTTTAAAATCCAACTTACATGGTTTTCATTATTAAGTAAAATTTTGTTCAATGGGAAGAAAATAATTTTGGGTGAATAGTAACTTTTGAGTTTTATTAATCATGATTAGAGGTAATTAGAGTAATTTAAGGTAAAAATAATGTTTTCAAAATATGAAATTACCTTCACACATGTCCTACCATTATTGGGTGAGTCATGGCCGTCCAAGAAAATCCATGGGTCAACTTGGGGGCCCCATGGAGCCACTTGGGAAAAAATGACACTGATAACTTTTTATTTAATGTTAAAATACAAATGTCACAAACATGTATTGTTTTACTTAAATTTTTTTTACCAGGGGTCATAAAAGTTATATTTTTGACTATAAATATTAATTATAAAGATAAAAAGATTTCCTACATCATGGTAATGTTTTTTTATAATTTTTAGACATTAAATAAATAAATTTATTTACGATACCATGATGATGTAGTGATTAACTCATTAATAAGGGATTTAAATAAAATGAAAATATAAGTTAAAATCAAAGACATACACTTGTCTAAAACCTATTGGATGGGTGTATTTCGATTCTTTATCACGTTATCCTAGAAATATATCATTGTGATACCTTTAAAATCTGAAAATCATTTCATAATAAAGTAACATTTCATGACCTTCCAATAGTGCCCCTCCTCCTTCTTATAAAAGGCCCCCACCTATACTCCCTTACCCACACCTCTCAAGCCCTTGAATCGTCCAACAACTGCTCCTATGATCTCTCCAAATACCTATATTCATCCTATAATCCTTACCTTAGGCATAAATCTCTTCAAGAAACCCTTTTGGTTCAATCCAAGGGGAGTTACCCGATTTAAAGGTAATGTTTTCTCTTATGTTCTTCGGTTTTATTTTGCTTCTCCAAACCCCTAAAATCTTTTTATTACTTTATTTTGTAAAAAAAAAGTATCTTCAATATACTAGGATGTTGTTATGAGATGTATTCGAGCTACACTTACACACACCTCCATCTAATGGTTAAAGAAAATACTGTTTCCTTGGATGTAGAATTACTGCCTCATGAAACGATGATTGTTCAATTATCTCCTAACACCTATAATGGTGTCCATTAGGATGTCACTTTATTTTATATATGATATATATGGTATTTATGTTTTCTATATGATTCTATATTATATATTTAAAACATAACTTTATGGTTAGCATGATTTGAAAATTCGATAATTTCATACGAGGAAGTGTGGACTACCGCACCCTCAAGTGATGTGACTCGTTCATGCAATACATGGAATGTATAAAAAATTAAATTAATGAACATATGTGACCTATATAAAATATATATTATACTGGAATTATAATATATATATCTCTCATTTTGTTTTAATTCCATTAATATGTCAAAGAAATAAAAGTAGCGTTCATGCGTAAGTACGACCTACCGTCTCCATGAACGGTGCATTTCATTTTATGTCTCCAAATGTTATGTATTAGTATAAAATGAATTTATACAGGATATATATGATATTTAAAGCATTAATAATATTCATTAGATGATGTAATTATAACTAATGGAAAATTCCTTGCAAACAAGTTCATTTTTGACTCATGTACCAAACATCGACAAAAACGTCTGAAATGAACTCTCATAATTAACTAATTATTATGAAATTATAATATGTGATAAACTTTAAAGGAGTTCCTTAAGAAATTATAAATTGACCAATGTTTATTATTCAGTAATATAATTTAACGAACAAGACAAGTCGGACTTGAGGTAAGGGATCCTACCTCTCTCGTTTTTTAAGTACTCTCTTTTATGTCACTTCTTTTAAGCTACAATTTCTTATGTTGGGGTATGTTATTTTATATTACTATTACTTTAATTTTTATGTTAATATTATGAGAGACCCTATTTGATCTCATCAATTCATTTTTGTATTTTTTAAGTGGATCTGTTAGGCTTCCGAATGTTCATAATAGGATTTCTTATCTCGCTTTTAATTCTGTGAGATTTCCATTATTCGCCACTTATTAATTGATTGTGGTGTATTTTGTAATTAAATTTGATATATATTATCATGATTCAATTTATATTCATGGTATTGTGTAATTAATTTGGTTTTTATTATCTTTTGGTCATACAACTTGATTGATTACAACGAGGTAAGGGGTTTTAACTCACTTTTTATTCCCATGAGATTCATGCTACATTTGACACAATTTAATTTTTTATGGTGTATGTACTGCCCATTATTTTATTCTTTGTGTAATATAATTTATTTTATGGGTATTTAAATGTTCATTGTATAACCCTTCTTTCATGGGGTGTATGTTTCGAAAGTTACCCAAATCGGTAAGGGAACCTTTCACCCTCCTCTTTGTAAAAGTCTTTTTTTTCATAGGTCTTTTAATTTACATCTTATTTTGTTGTGATATGTTCTTATATATCCCTATTTCTATAAATGTTATTCCCATGTGATGAGATACCCTTTTTATCTCTCATTATCTCATTTTCTGAATTTTAAAATGACGCCTTTAGGAAGTCGAATTTCTGTAAGGGAACTTCTTAACCCAATTTCAATTCTTTGGGTTAAAACTCTACTTTTTGATTATGTCAAACTACGAATATGTGTGGATGAACTATAATTGTTTTACACTTAATATCCTCTTATTTTAGGTGTATTTATATTTTTCATGCATAATTTTGTAATTGATTTACCCTTAATCTATAGATATGAACTTTGTAAGGGACTTCGTCTCAATCTCCTTTCATTGAGGCATATTTTTGTTCTAATACAAGTCTTTCTTTTATACACTGTATAAAAACATTTGGATTTTTATTTCATTCAAAGGGAATATTTTTTTATGAATTGTTTTACTAAACAAAAAAAAGGAATGTTTCTATTAACGTACGCAGTGACAACGACCTTTTCCGCCACCGCGAGTACTATTTTACCTTTGGCTTCCTTAACAAGTCATAATGTTTTTAAAAGGAAATATATACCAAATACTCTTTTATGTATTTTGGTACTGAAAATGTTTTTGATAATGGATTTGTTATGTAAATATATTTATGTGATATATTGTTATTGAAATGTGGAAATTTTTTCTTTCCCTTATATTTGTTTTATGTCTTATGATTTTGTAATGGTACTTAGACATTTGACGGGTGGTTACATGATAAACCCTATGATGGGTGGTGCCGTGAATACATGGATGGGAGGTTACGTTATAACCTCCAATGCATTGGTTATGGAAGTTGTCTGTATGGCTATTCCATTTAGTGATATGTGTGGAAGTTGACCGTATCGTAATTCCATTTATGTTTGTTTATGTCCCAAGTTACATTAATATGTTATGTGTTCTTTATATGGGTTTTATGGTAATATTTTGGTTACAAAAGGGTATGTAATGATCTTTTATTTAGTAAAGAGTATTTACTACTTCATAAAGGTGAAAGATATTAGTTATGATAAAGTATTCAAGAATTACTTATTTTAAAAAAAAAATTAAAAGTTTTTCTTCTTTGTGTACACTACCACAAAAACAGTTTTTCGCAGCGCCCCCCTTTATCAGTGCTTTTGTTAGCGCTGATAAAGCCCCCCTTTTATCAGCGCTTGTTTAGTAGCGCTGATAAAGGGACAGCTTCAAAAAAAATTAAAAAATATATTAATATATAAATATAGTTATATTTTTATATAAATATAATATATAATTTTTAAATATATTTTAGATAATTATAAATGTACATTTACACTTATTATACTTAATATATAAGATATTTAGTGAAAATTACTTCTTAAAAAATAAAAAAAAAATATTTTTAATTAATAATTTGATAATCATTATAGGGTAATAGTCATTTAATAACAATTTGAGGACTAAAAAATTAAAAAAATTAAAAAAAGATCCAAAATATGTTGAAAACGCAACTAAAACTTCAAACGGGCATAACTTTTGATCCGGGTGTCCGTTTGAGCTCTAACACATATCAAATCGAAGCCTGCGATGAGATCTACATCATTGTTACTCAGGGGCCCCCAGTCAAGCATTTTTCGAGGCCAAAAGAGGCCCAAAAGGCCTCCAAAACTGAGTTTTTTGTCGGGGTACCCAGATTTTTTAACATTTTGTGGATTTTCAAACTCGTTTAATGGGGTATTATTGGATTTTTTTGGCAGGGACTGAATTTATTCCAAGGTATTACATTCATATTGATATTATGTCTTTGAAATTTTATCCTTTTTTATAATGAACTGCTATTTATAATCAAATATATAACTATATGTACATATATTTTATATATTCGCACCTAAAAATTATATTTTTTAAATAAATAATTAAACATATTTACATATAAAATAGATTAGCTTTATCTAAATAATAACTAATATCCATTTTATTTAAAATACCAATATATGAATATTTATATACCTATATATTAATCTAACTATATATATATATTAATATAATAACTATATATATATTAATATAACTACATATATATATATTAGTATTACTATAAATATATATATTAATATCACCATAAATATATATATTAATATCACTATATATATATTGATATAACTATATAACAATATAAATATATATTCATATAACTATATATATGTTAATATAACTATATATATGTTAATATAACTATATATATATATTAATATAAATATATATTACTATACGAATAAATATAACTAAATATATATATATAGAAATTGATATATATTAATACCACTATATATATATATTAATATTACTATATATATTATAATATAACTATATATATATTATAATATATCTATATATATATTAATATAAATATATATTACTATACGAATAAATATAACTAAATTTATAAATATATATATATAAAGATATCATGAATTGGAAAGAAAATCAAAATAGAGTAGTGGTAATGTCTTAGGCGTGCAGGGGGGAGGTCTCGAGTTCAAATCCTGGTGGAGTCAGGGGTGCACGCGCATGGGGAATATTTGAGCAAGCGATGTTAAAGGGTGGAGGGGGTGCGTGGGGTGCCGTATAGGGGCCGAAAAGCCCTGTAAAAGGGGGAGGGGGGGGGTTCAAGCGCTATAAAATCCCCTCTATTGGCAGTATTTTTTAATTTTTTTTAATATTTTTAAAATTTTTTTAATTTTTTTTAACTTTTATCAGTGTTTTTTTAAAAGCACTTATAATGGGGACCCCCCCCCCTTTATCTACGATGGCTTTATCTGTGCTTTTCTAGCGGTGATAAAGGCCATTTTTAGCGCTGATAATGGCCATGTTTGTAGTAATGGTATCCTTTACTAGGCTTTTTATGCTCATCCCTAGTTTTCGAATTGTTTTCCATTGGACATAAATATGAATAGGGTCAAGGATGGGATCATGGAAAGACATGCTATCTAAAACATGGAACAAAACATGTTTCTTTTTAAGTGTTTTTATTTTATGGAAACATAAAATAAATGTCTACTTTTTAATCTTTTGAGATGTAATAGTTATGTACTAATTCTCTAAAACTCTAAAATTGAAAAGATCCTCTATGTGAATTATTCATTTAATTTATGATTATGTAATTTTTTAAGGTCATGTCCTTATAGTTGGTATCAAAGGTTGGTTTAGATAACGTTAGAGGTTCGGGTAATCATTAAGCACAAGTGACAATATAATAATGGTTTGGATTTCTGATAGAGTCCTAGTTTTAGATAAAGTGAATGAGTTTAAGATAACATGAATAATTATACCTTAGTATTTACCCTCATCATATGATATTATATGATGATTCTAATGATATACTCACAATGACATTTTTGGTTTTAGTGAATGGATGGATCTAGTTGGCACCAAAGTAATAGTGGATGTAAAGAAAACTGTGATGGTTTTCTAAAAGAACAACTGAATGATATGGGAGCTACAATGAGAACTCTTGTGGTTATTCTCAACCGACTATCAGGAGTAATAATTAACCACTTTAACCTTGGTGAGTTCTATAATATATCATGTATGAGAGAACCAACTCGATGTGGAAGTTCAGGTAATAATTATAAAGGTAACCATTAGGGTTCATATGATTCTTACTTTTGAGGTAATTATGGGTTACTATATGTTATGATGGAAAATGAAAGGCAAGAGATAAACTTCAGGTTAATTATGTTATTGTTATTTTTGAGGATTTTATCTCTTTTTGGGGAATGTTTTATGAAATATATAGTTTTTGGAAAAAGGAAAACACGCAGACTGTGTGACAAACTGTCACGTCAGACGAAGCTACGGGAATCGAACCCACAACCAAAGTGCGACTGGAATTTATTTCCTACCACTAGATTACGTGAAGTCCCAGGTTATTATGACTAATTACTTTTAGTTAGATGATGTTATGAATCAGGAATAAGTTTATTTAGGGTAATCTATACTAATTTTTAACCTATCATGGAAGATTTTTGATTAAGTTAATTACTTTTCATTATGAGACATTAAGAGTAACTGATATTATTTTGAGATAAATGTTAAGATTTACCTTGGATGAATATATGATTAAATCCTTTAGTGATTTGGGTTTCAATCATAGTTTGGTTTATTTTTTAATAATTTTAAGGGAAATTTTGTATTGAATGGTCTCTATTGAACTTTGGGTTGTTTGAAAAATTTTGAAGATTAAGAGTTGTTTTTATTTTTTTAAAAGATTATCTTTTTTGGGATTATCTGATCTTATACTAACAATTTTGGTTCTGGATAAGGTCTAAAAACATGGAAAATATATAGTTCCCTTTTGCGGATTAGTTGATTCTCTAGAAGTAGATTGTAACGCTCTTAATGTGGACAAGTCATCCTAAATACTCCCCTTTTGGAGAAAATATGGGTTTGTTTAAGAAATATAGTAAGAGATGAAAGTCTACACGACAAGTAAGTATGTTTCCTTATGTTTTAGTTAAGATCATAAATAAATTACTCAAAGAAAAGTAACTTAAAACCAAAACATTGTCTGTTAAATTTTCCTACTGGGGAATCAAATACTGTTTAATCCATCACAAGTTTGTGATTTTCTGGCGGTTAACATTCTCCTAGACATATTTTCCCATCACGCTTCATTAGAACATGATGGTTTGTTTTCTCCTCCATATCCATGTTTTCATGGAATCCTAGTATTTTTTGTCTCGGGTTACTTTTTTACTTTTTTTAACTGATAGTCTAATTTACTCATTTTCCAATGTTGGGATTTCAATGAAGTTTTCGAGCCCAATTTTAAAATTGCGAGGACACAATTCCCAAAAGGGGGAAGGATATAACATCTTGGGTAAATAAAGAATATTACACTCTCATATTTATCAATACTTGTGAAGAAAATGTTAGTATTACTTTAAATGGAATGTTATGCTCGATGGCGTACCCAATACACAACAATGAGTTTCTTTGAAATCTTACGTTGCACACTAATAATAAAATAATATTATTTTAAATGGTATTTAATTCCTAACTGTTGTAGTGGAAGGAATGAACAAAAATAACTTCAAAATGATTATATATGTTTGTTAAATATTTTTACTTTTATCCAATAATTTTTAGTGGCTTAAAATTCGAATGAATCCAATTTTAAGTGTAAATATTCTAATATTCTTTAAAAGGTCGATTAACCACCTTTTGATGGAGTACCATTTTTAAATACACTTTTTGAAAATTTTATATGTTATATTTGAAAAAATAAAATCCTTCTTTAGAATCGGGACATCAAAAATTACTTTCTGTATGTTTTTGGTATTTTTCCGATAGTGTTCATGTTTTTATGAATAATGAATGATGTTGTATTTTAATTCAAAACCACCTTTTAATCTATTTTGTTTATATGGTTTGATTATATTTTTAATTTGTTTTAATGATCTATTATAATATATTTTTACCATTTAATCTAACGGTGGACATTGGAATTAATTTTACTTTGAAATTGGACATAAACAAGTGTATATCTGTTGATATATATTGTTTCTTAAAAACACGCTACTTATTTTGACAATGAGAATTAATTATTAAATTAATTATTGCAACTCATATGTTTTGAATTTCATAAAATAGACATCATTTTTGAATTCAAAATATCAAAGGCAGCTTAGGGTGAATTCTTCATATTTTTCTGAAAAACATCAATTTTTTTTAAATAGTGAAACCACTAAGTGGTAGTTAAAAAACTAATTTTTCGTTTAAATGAAATTTTACCGCATCTATGAATTGAATTTCAAAAACCCAAAAAACATGGTTATCATTATTAAGTAAAATTTGGTTCAATGGGATGAAAGTAATTTTTGATGAATACTAACTTTTGAGTTTTATTAATCGCGATTAGAGGTAATTAGTGTAATTTAAGGTAAAAATAATGTTTTAATAATATGAAATTACCTTGAAACATGTACTAACCTTATTGGGTGAGTCATGGAATACCAAGAAAATCTGTGGCTCAACTTGGGGACCCCATGGAGCCACTTTGGTAAGAAAATGACATTAATAACTTTTTATTTAAAGTTAAAATAAAAATGTCACAAACCTCTATTGTTTTACTAAAACAATATTCACATGGGGTTATATAATGTATCATTTTCACTATAAATATTAATTAGAATGCTAAAACTATTTCCTACATCATTTTAATTTTTTTGAAATTTTTAGACATTAAATAAATAAATTTAATTATGACACCATGATGATGTAGGGATTACCTCATTATTGAAGGATTTAAATAAAATTAAAATATATGGTAAAATATAAGACTTAAACCTGTACAAAACCTATTAGATGGGTGGATTTATAACCCTTATCACCCTATCCTTGAAATATATCATCATGGGACCTTTAAAATCCGAAAATAATTTCATAATAAAGTAACATTTCATGACCTTACAACAGTGCCCTTCCACCCTCTTATAAAAGGCCCCCACCTCTACTCCCTTACCCAAACCTCTCAAGCCCATGGTTCATCCAAAACCTGATCCTATTGTCTCTCCAAATCCCTCTCGTCATTTTAGAATACATCTCTTAGGAATATATTTCTTCAAGAAACCCTTTTGGTTCAATCCAAGGGGAGTTACCCGATTTAAAGGTAATGTCTTCTCTTATATTCTTTAGTTTTATTTTGCTTCTCCAACCCCATAAAATATTTTTATTCCTTTATTTTGAAACAAAAACAGTATATTCAATATACTTGGATGTTTTTATGATAATTATTAGAGCTAAAATTACACACACCACCATCTAATAGTTAAAGAACATACTATTTCCATGGATGGCGAATTACTGCCTCACGAAACGATGATTGTTTAATTATCTCTTACCGCCTCTCATGGTGGCCATTATGATGACACTGTATTCTATATATGATCTATATGGTATTTATGTTTTCTATATGCTTCTGTATTTTATATTTAAAACATACCTTTATGCTATGCATGTTGTGAAAATGCGATAATTTCATATGAGGAAGTGTGGACTACCGCCCCCTCAAGTGATGCGACTCGTTCATGCAATGCATGGAATGTATAAAGAATGAAATTTATGAACTTATGCGACCTATATAACATATATATTATAATTTAATTATAATATATATATATATATATATATCTCATTTATTTTTAATTCAATTAATATGACCAAGAAATGAATGTAGCATTCATGCGTAAGTACGACCAACCGTCTCCATGAACGGTGCATTTCATTTTCTATCTCAAAATGTTAATAAATTGTATAAAATGAATTTATACTGGATATATAGTATATTTAAATCATTAATACTCTTTTTTAGATGATGTACTTATAACTACATGGCCAATTCTTTTCAAACAAATTCATTTTGGACTCATGTACTGAACATCGAAAAAAACGTCTCTTATGAACTATCATAACTAACTAATTATTATTACATTATAATATTTGATAAAAAATAAAGTATTTCCTTATGAAATTATAAATTGAACAATGTTTATTATTCAGTAATATAAATTAACGAACAAGACAAGTCAGACTTGAGGTAAGTGATCCTACCTCTGTCTTTCTTTTTATGTACTCTCTTTTATATCACTTATTTTAAGCTCCAATTTCTTATGTTGGGGGATGTTATTTTATATTCCTCTTACTATAATTTATATTTTTATATGATGAGAGACCCTATTTTATCTAATCAATCCATTTTGGAAGTTTTATGTGGTGTCGTTAGGCTGCCGAATTTTCATAAGGGGATTTCTTATCTCACTTTTAATTCTGCGCGATTTCCATTGTTTGCCACTTATTTATTGAATGTGGTGTATTGTGTTCTTCCAATTGATATGAATTATCATTATTATATTTATATTCATGGTATTCTGTAATTAATTTTGTTTTTATTATCTTTTTGTCATACGACTCGATTGATTACAACGAGGTAAGGGGTTTTTATCTCACTTTTTATTCCCGTGAGATTCATGCTACATTTGACACTATTTCATTTTGTGTGGTTTATTTACTGAACAAGATTTTATTATTTGTGTAATATTATTTAATTTATTGGTGTTTAAATCTTCATTGTATAACCCTTCTTTCATGGGGTGTACGTTACGGAAGTTACCCAAATCGGTAAGGGATCCTTTCACCCTCCTCTTTTTGAAAGACTTATTTTTGTTAGGTATTTTAATTTACATTTTATTATGTTTTGATATGTTCTTATATATCCTTATTGATGTAAATGATATTTCCATGTGATGAGATACCCTTTTTATCTCTCATCCTCTCATTTTCTGAATTTTAAAATGATTTCGTTAGGCTGTCGAATTTCTGTAAGGGAACTTCTTATCCAAATTTCAATTCTCTAGGTTAAACGTCTAATTCTTGATTATGTCAAACTATGAATATGTGTGGATGACCTATGATTGTTTCACACTTAATATCCTCTTATATTGGGTGTATTTATATTATTAACACATAATAATGTAATTGAATTATCCTTAATCTATGGATACCGACATTATAAGGGACTTCGTATCAATATCCTTTCATTGTGGCATATTTTTGTTCTAATACAAGACTTTATTTTATACACTGTATAAACACATTTGAATTTCCATTTCATTCAAAGGGAATATTTTTCTATGATGTGTTTTACTAAATGAAAAAAAGGAATGTTTCTTTTAACGTACACAGTGACAACGACTTTTTCCGCCACCACGAGTACTATTTGACCTTTGGCTTCCTTAACAAGCCGTAATGTTTTTAAAAGAAATAAATACCATATACTCCTTTATGTATTTTGGTATTGAAAATGGTTTTGATAATTGATTTTTTATGACAATATATTTAAGTGATATATTATTATTGAAATTTGGAAATGTTTTCTTTCCATTGTATTTGTTTTATGTCTTATGATTTTGTAATTGTACTTGGACATTTGACAGGTGGTTACGTGATAAACCATATGACGAGTGGTGCCATGAATACCAGGAGGGGTGGTTACGTTATAACCTCCAATGCATTTGGTATGGAAATCGGCCGTATGGCTATTCCATTTAGTGATATATGTGGAAGTTGACCATATGATTATTCCATTTAAGTATGTTTATGTCCCAAGTTACCTTTATATGTTATGCGCTCTTTATATGGGTTTTATGGTAATATTTTTGTTACAAAAGGGTAAGTAATGATATCTTATTCAGTGAAGAGTATTTACTAATTCATAAAGGTGAAAGGTATTACTTATGATAAAGTATTCATGATTTAATTATTTTTTTGAAAAAACTGACAGTTTTCCTTCTTTGTGTATCCTTTACTAGGATTTTTATGCTCATCCAAATTTTTTGAAATGTTTTCCACATGACTTAAAGATGAATAGGGTCAAGGATGGGATCATGGAAATACATGCTATCTAAAACATGTAACTAGACATGTTTCTTTTTAAGAGTTTTTATTTTATGAAAACTTAGTTGAAGTGTATACTTTGTAATCTTTTGAGATGTAATAGTTATGTCTTAATTCTCTAAAACTCAAAACCTGAAAAGATCCTCTATGTGAATTATTTAGTTAATTCGTGATTATGTAATGTTTTAATTTCGGGTCCTTATATTCATTTTTATGGATTCACAGTTAAGGAATCAAACATACTATTTCATAGTTTATGGTATCATGTTTCACAGTTTCCCAAGTTATATCATGGAATTACTGTCTCGGGTTTATAGTATTACAATTTTTGTTTTAAACTTATTATATCAATTAAATAGTTTCACCATTTGGAGTCACACCGTAATAATAAAACAGTGAAGACATCTAACGATCTCACCGTAATATCTTAATTTTTTTACTTTAATTTATTTTCATTATTATTGTATTTATTATTTTATTATTTTCCTTCCATTCATTTTTGTTTGTGACATTTGGACTTCATAAACAAGAAAACCCGGATTTTTTTCACTTATCTCTTCACTAGAGCTCTTCCCACATGAAACCGAAACCCTTATCTCTCAATCCTCCTCCCCTAAATCAACTATTTATCCTTATAAAATATATGTTAGATACCGAGAATGAAGAATAATTCTTCATTGACTCTTAAGAAGAGATGGTCTCATAAGAAAGTTAAAAAGCTATGAAGATAATGCATGAAAGACTGCTAAATCCAGGCCTTGCTGATCAAATTTTAGTACCAGAAAAAGAAATATGTCTGAAGTGGCTCTTGAAAAGTAAATAATTTATCATGAAATGTGTGGATGAACATGTCTAGTTGAAATGGTTCAAAAAAGATAAGTGACCAATATATCCAAAGAATGTCTCCCAGTTTTCTCAGTTTTTTCATATATCCTATGAGTTAACATATGATTTTGTTTTTAGGATTTGGATAATTGAAAAATGGTCTACCTTTTCCTCTAGGTTGTGGGATTCCTATCATGATAAACCAAATGATAGAATTTTTGGGGATCATCAGTGAGGTCCCCTTCCAACTAGAGGCGTTTTTATCCCAAAATAGGCATTAAGAAGCCTGACTCACAATAATAATTGAAGAAGGCATATTTCCGCATAGTTAGACTGAGAGACATGGTTGTTATTCAAAATAATTAAAAACAATTTATCCAAGGAAGGGAGATTAAGCATCCCTGAAGTGTCAATATTTATTTATGATACATCTTTTGAAAAATTTCTACAAGATCAACCAATGTAAATACCTCATTATTTACATACGTGATATGATAAAGACCACATCAAAATCAGACTCCCAATTTTATTCATGATTTATTTCTGCAATGTTGTCTTCCAAAGGTGTATTTGTCATAACTGAAGAAGTAATTTAGGATATTAAGTTTTGAATCTATATGGATTTACGAAGAATGATAAAAAATAACTGGAATCCTTTGAAAAAAATTTGTGGTGGAATAAAATGAAATATTGTATAAGATGTTCAATTGAATTTCGAATCCTTCATGACCTAAGGAAAAATCTAACCCTAGAACAGAACCTGATGAGGATGTTTAATAATCCAGTGAAGATGTAGTATATGCAAAAGCTGCACAGAGGATAGAACTATCATAGAGGAAGAAGACAATAGCCTACCCATCGCATATGATGATAATGATACAGTTACTATAGAAACCGTTTCTAAAAAAACATGCTGCTAGTGTAGAGGGAGAAGTTGTTCCAGATGAAATTCTAGAAGAACCTACTATCTGTGATGAACATATCATTGAGGATGGACCTACTATGGTGGAATAGTCAGATCATCAATCAGAAACAAAAGTTAATCCTTCTACTGAAGAAAGGATGGAGAATGCCTTTTATCTAGCTAAATAAGTTTCTGGACTTTCTAGAATAGAATAATTATAATAGTTCAATAGACTAAGTCTCTTATTCCCAATTGATATGAACATTTTGTGGGGGGGATAATCAAATTTTTTATCATAATTAAGTGAAAGGTTCTGTTTAGAGAAGCCCAGTGGACTCTGTGTATAAAGTTTCCAGAAACATTGAATTATCTAACTCTCAGTTGGCTATAATGAGAGAATTTTATCCCACAACGGCCTTTCAATTGAATTTTATTTCTATTCTAGAAGTCATACCTAATCATGAAATAGAGGATGTTTCGGTTTCTTCACCTATGGTTTTACACGAATCTCCTAGATTCGTTAAACATGAGGATTTAACTATTTTCTATGAATGTATAATGCATATTGTTGAGAATATTTTCAAAAATAAAACTACTCCAATATCTAATTTAAGAGAATAATATGCTAGTATGATTTTGGAAAATCATATCTCAAATCCCCAAAAAATGATTCGGCCTGAAATTCATGAAGTTTGGATTAAGAATAAGTAATTATGTGGGGATGTAAAATGTATGAAATATATTTTTGAGGAACTAAGGATAGAATTTCATACTATTGAACACCCGAATCCTCATTTCAGTATATATGATATTGAAAAAATTGATAAAAATGTTGTGACTCTGATCCACCCTAATTTGGACTCTGTTGTTGAGATAGAAGATGCAAACAATTCCACGTTAGAAAATGATTTTTTAGGATTGGTATCTTAAATCAATGAGTTTCCTTGTGTTTTATGAAATATTTTGAGAATATTATCATGATACTTCATTCACCCTCTAATGTCATCTCAGATCCTTCTTCCTCTTCTAAACCTGGTCAATTATCTCATCTATGAGACAATTCGGTACTCAAGAAAGGTTATTCAATAAGAGAATAATTTTTTAATAGGCCAGTTTATTCAGCATATCCTCTCCGTGAATGTAAAAAATAGTGAGCATGTCCATGAAAGGTTTCGACTATATTCATAGAAGACTCTATGTCCTATAATGAAAATACTAAAATGGATAATTTCTACTACAAAATAACATATACAAAGCATAAACTGACTTTTAATTTCATGTACCTTGTATAAAATCTCAAAATGTCTCATGTGACACAATATTTTAACAACTAAGGGTATAAAATTCACGTTTTCACACTTAAATTGTATACTTTTATTGAGAATAAGGATGATTTTAAATAAGATATGAAATATGAAGGTGAAGTCATCACATGTTATATCAATTTATTGAAGCCTTATCTATATGTGCAAAGCACTAAAATTATTTTTCATGTATCTTCCCCTTTGTTTTATGGATCAACCTCATCCTCATAAACTTCCATTTATCCTATTTCCATGTCTACATATCACACTCATAGCCAGATCAGAGATGTTATTCATGAGAAAAGTTTTCCTCAATCTTCAACAATACCAACTTTCACCCCTTCTATTTTTCAAGGAGTACATATTCCTTCACTCACAATTGGATCAACCCCTTCTACCAAATCTTCATCTGCTCATTTGGATCCTCCTTATTTTTTTCCAAAGGAAAAGAGATGATGCCAGACCCTGGAGAGAACTGAAGTCTATCATTGTTTTGATAGATATGTTCCGTTTTTTCCTTATGGTTATAATGAACCTTATATTTCTATCCAATACCACGTGAAACAATTTTGTTTATTCTTTTAACATATCTACATTTAGACATTATTTTATTTTAATTATTTACATGTGATAATTCCTAAAAGGGTTGAATAAGAAAAGGAATTTAAATCCCCACCCATGATTTTTCATTTAAATCCCATGATTTGTGATCGTAAAAAATGGGGAGATTTTTTTCCTCCTTGTGTGTTAATCATGTCTTAATTCTCACAAATCTTGTTAATATTTTTTAACCTAAGACAAATCATGTGAATAGATTGGTTTTCCCTATAATAAAATGTTTACCACTCATGATATATCATTTCACAAGACCGTGATTCACAATCTCACAAATCATATTTTTATTTGGTAAACTATGTTTGATGTTGTTCTATAATATTTTATTATATTAATGATTTAGTTTAATACATTCTATGAATATTATTTCTCAAGAAAATTTAAATATTCTTGGCTAAGTCTATGAAACCATACATCTAACATCGGTTCAAGATTTTGGAAATGTCCCTAACACCATAACCCTAACATCGTAACCCTGACACCGAAACCCAAACACTATTACTCAGACACCGTAAACATTTTCAGATTTCGTAAATCCTTTGACACCGGTTCCTTTATACCATCTCCATGAAATGTTTCAATATTTTGACAAAGGAAAATACACTGTTACCAGAGACAACGTGATTCCAAAACCACATCAGTGCTACCTGATCTATATCTCAATCAAACTATGGGACCGTGACTATGTCACCTCTCAATGGAAAAGTAGAAGACACAGTTTTCCACTGACACCATTTTAAGAAAAACATTGAAAAATTCCTTAATAATTTCCTGATATTTTTTAATTTAATTACTAATGGTAATATTTGTGTCATTTAATGACACTGAAAAAATTTATGATTCATTGTAATCATGTCCCCAGAAAGTAAAATGTACGAGGTGTAGAAATCACACATCCAGTCTGCTCTAATACATTCACCCAAAAATAAAAATAAATGAATGAGAATCAGAGATAAATAATATGTGTTTGAGATAAAAAATGAAATCTATAACTCTCATGCACCCCTCGTAAACTCAAGAAGAAAAGGAAGAACACACGAGGAAATATAAATCAATATGTACATTTAATCGACAATCCTCTTCTACATATCAAAGAAGGAGAATTATGTACCTATATAACCCTAATAGTACCTCGAAGCCACAATATTCTACTATGTTTCAGTGTCATCATCTAGAAGAGACCCAAAACTCATCTTAGTTACATCTGAATTGTCCAGAGGTGCATCTTAAGACACATAGATCCCTCTAAATCACATATCCTGTTCATTTTCCCTATCATGTTCATTTTTACATACTTTTGAGAAGTGAGTGTATATATATATTAATAACAAACTATATCTTGTATCAGACTAAATGAAATAATATATCATTCCTCTCATAACTTCTTACATATGTTTAGTCCAATGGATAACTGAGGAAGATGTCTTGTGTGACTTGGTTGATTGTTTTCCCATGAAGAATAGTGGAAGAGGTCGTGTGACAAGGATAGTCCTCTGATTTATTGTTAACCCTGATCCTTGGTCTGGATCATGATTATTAATATAAACTCCATGGTGGAATATGGTCACCAGATTGAGGTAATTAGATCTTTGTTTGAGACTGATCCACTTTTTTTATCCATCGTGTGCTTCTATATATTCATTCACCTTTTTTATTTTATATTATATAAAATTAAATTATTCTTTTTTATTTAGTCTTGGATAGTAGTTATAAATATTTTTCTTGGTGTAAAAGTTTCAAAAGTTGTATCAATATCCCATATTGATATTACTAAGAACTAATCAATCTTTTGAAAAGTTGTTTGACCTGTCAAAATATTTTCATCTTATCAACAAGATCAATTGGCATGTTTTAATATTAATTGTGTGAAACATTTATGTAATCTATTTAAATTTTTTTATAGGAACTAAATTCATCCCTATATTTTATATCCAACTCTAACAAAAAAATTAATATTTAAAAATTCATATTTTATATAGGTTATCCATTAAATGGTGGTAAATTTTGATTTATAAATATATACTTATTTTATTTGTAGAATATATTTTTTCCATATATTTTCCCTATAAAAACTAATGAAAAAATATAAATAATATTTTGTTTAATATATAACATATATATTTAATTAAAATAATTCACTAGTGACAATTAATTATGTATATTTATACAAAACTCTTTTGGTGTAGAGACATGGAATTTCCATGTAATTGTTTTTAATTAAATACGATTTTTCTGAGTATGCGAAAAATTCCCATTTAAATAAAAAAATGACATTGAAATTCTCGATCATTACAAGGATGCATAAAAATAATAATATTTATGTATTTATCCAATGGGTTTTTATTTTTTTCTTATTTATTGTGATCCAATGAATTAATTTTACATTTGTGTAAACCATATATTTTCATAAGATAGTTAACACAATTATAAGGTGCTAACACAATGGAAATATTATACCATATTACATTAAATAATATTATTTTTAGAACACATTGTTATTTGATTAAACAAAATCTTGTATGTAATGCATGTTATCATTTAAGGCCACCCTTTCCTGTAATACAATCTATCAAGGACAGTCAGTTATTTTTGTAAACAAAGCTACCTCTATGTTACATAGATTGAAATATTTATAATATATTATATTTATTTAATATCGAAAATATATTTTAATGTATAGGGTAATTATAAAACTATTTAACACTTGGTGTTGCAAGTCATACATTCCATTGAATATAATTTTGTAATTTATAATTTTATGGGGTTACATTCTCCCCACCTTAATTAAATTGAATCCTCATAACTAAAACACAATCTTGGTAATAGATTATTTGATATATACAACATTGATATCCCATATTGAATGATGGGTTCATAAGTCATCCTCAACAAACGAGAGAATGGAAAGTAAAAAAAGTCACATTTAATACAATATATCTAGGTCTCTATATAGGATAATGTTAGTGGAAAGTGAAAATATGTACTTGGAGGAAAAGAGTAATTTTTTAGGGACTCAATGAAGTCATCAATTATAATTAAGTGAATGAAAAATAAAATGTTTAATGACTAAATTTCATAATTCATTTATGATTTATGAGACCTTTAGTTCAAAAAAAATTAATTTCTTATGACTCCATTATATTTTGACGTCATTTTACTAATGTTATGTAATTATTTTACTGGCCATGAATATATGTAAATATTATGACCTGATAGGATTCAATTTCATATGATTAATCCAAATTTTTTTCCCTAATAAAATCCCAATTCAACCCTATACTACAAAAAAATAATTAAGTATAATTATTTTTTAATTCTTGATGGACTAAAATGAAATTTTAAAAGATATTAAAGTCTATAATAGAGTAAAAAGACTAACTATTCTTCTTTAACTATAATACAAAACCAACTTGGTTCAAAAATGAATATATAATAATCAAAAGTGCTACTAATGGTTCATCATTAACATTTTTTTATTAAAACTTTTATCTAAAATAAATTAAAAATTATTGAGGGCATTATTTAGGTAGTGGTTGGCATGAAACACATATCGTTCTAAAGTCATGGGTTCAAGATCCATGGACTTCAAGGAATTGATTGGTTTACACCTGAATTATAGGTTGTAAATATAAAAAATCCAATTCATTTAATTTCTATAATAAATATGATGGACATCCTTGAAATAATTCTAACCCATAATTTGGGTTTTGACAAATGGTTTCAATACAACCTCAATACCTAAATACGAAAACCATTTATTTCTTCAAGGGTCCTTCCATGTTCTAGAGTTTATCCATAATATATTATATTTTAATTCTAAATCATGACACATTATCATCAATATAATACACATTATGATTAATCATGGTTTTCATTTCCAAAATCCATAATAGATGTTTCAAATAGAATGGGAATTATCCTAATAATATCCCCACAGTGTTTCAAACCGTGTGTGTATTATGGCTTGTTGTTGTGTTCCATGTTACCCTAATTTAGGCTCAGAACACATTGTTTGAGTTATTACCCATACATACATTTTTTATAGAACCACATCTACATGTAGTGTCTATTATGGTATGTATAGCTATGAAGAGCCACATAATTTTTACCTTACCAAAATTATATGATGTTATTCTATACGTATCCTAAAATTCAATCCTATGGTTATTTTTTCTAATCTATGTTTTCCAAAATCTATTTCCCGTGGTTTCTAATAAACATCCTTTGGTACCAACTATAATTCCCCTACCCTAGAAATACCAAATCCATTGTCTACTACTAAAAATATTGAAATGATTACAAGGAATCAAGACCCAAATGATCAAATAGTTTAGTAGTGTAGGTAAACAATATACATTCATTGTTCTATATTATGAATGAATACACAAATGAAATTTTTTTTTCTTCTAATAAAATAATTAACATCGAGGGTAACTCTTATACAACTAGTAAACTCAAGGATATCTATCATTGTATGATTTTGGGATTCATGCCGAATGAAACATAATAAGGGTGACATTAGATGGATAGTAAGGAAAAAAATATAATAGAAAATATAATGAATCAATTAGATTAATAATTATGTTAACATAAACATATAAACATACATTCCATGAAATTGAATATTTCAAATAAACAAAATGGAATAAAAGAAGATAATTTTAATGATATAATTGAAAAAATATATAATAATCCATCCATATAAAGATAATGGATGGTATCAATGTAACATGACACAATGGTAGTAAAATAATCTGTTATTCTAATTGGTGAATTGAAAAATTATAAAAATATCTCCCAAAAGCATCCATGGGGAAAAAATCATTTTCATTTAAAAAACAAGGAAAAATATCATTCAAAATATATTTTGAAAATATTTTCATTAAAAAATACCCTTTGAACCATGAAAAGTAATTTTCAATGAATTAACATATGGTTAATCGTTACCAGTATTACGAGGTAAAACCAACGTTCTTTTTGTATGGTTGAAGGTTAGAAAGATGCATTATTCAAAAGCATACTACCATGACCATACCAGGGAGAAAGCTTACTCCCATGACCAAACCTCCGCTGTCCACGATGGGGAGTCACTTTTACAAACACATTATCCCCAACATCAAATTCTAAGTGTCTCCTCCTTTGGTCGAAATATGATTTCTGACGATCTTGTGTTGTTTTCATCCTCTCTTGAATCTCTTGAACCATCTCTCTTGTCTTCTTCAATAGTTCTGGTCCGACAATTTCTGGCTCTCTGACCCTAGTCCAACACAATAGAGAACGGCATGGCCAGCCATACAAGGCTTCTAATAGTGTCATACCTTTTTTTGAGTGAAAACTACTGTTGTAAGAAAACACAACCAAGGGTAAGTGCCTCATCCATATACCTACAAAATCCAAGACACAAGAGAGTAACATATCATTAAGTGTTTGGATGGTCCGCTCGGTCTGACCATCTGTATGTGGATAAAAAGTGGTGATAAGGCATAATAGTGAACCAAATTCATGTTAGAGAGCACTCCACACCCAAGAGGTAAAATGATGATCTTGATCAAAAATGAGCATCCTTGGGACTCCATGATGTCTCACCACCTCACTACCTTGACAAAACATCCACTATGCTCGAATCCATGATTTCTATGAGGTGGGATGATTTTGTTAAATGATCCACTACAACCCAAATAGCATCATGTATTCCCTGAGCTCGAGTTAAACTAGTAACACAGTCCATTGAGATATCATCCGACATCCACTGAGGAATATTTAATGGCTGGAGCTGACCCCCGGGAATACAGTGTTTGACCTTCACCTTCTGGAAGACCAAACATGAAGACACTAACTCTGCAAACGCATGCTTTAGCCCATGCCATCAAAACTGCCCCCTCAAGGCTCAGTAAATCTTTTTCACACCACGATGCAATGCTAATGGTGAATTATGGAACACTCTGTGAACCATCTCATTCATTGTCAAAGGAACAAATATCCTTCCATGATATAACACTTGGTGTTGTTCATCCTCCGAGAAACCATCATTGGCCTCTACACAAACAACAAGGTCTCTCTAGACCTCCACCTCTAGATCCCTAATCTAGGAATCCTAAACCTTCAACACTAGAGATGAATACACTATCATCTGAAAAAGAAAACCTCTTCCCACAACTGTTCCCATATCATGATGTAATGCTGAAAGTTTTTCCATTACTCTACAAGAATCACCAGATTTATGCAGAACATCACTACATGACTTTAGATTGAGAGCATCTGCTACAACATTCCCCTTTCCACGTGTATATGATATTTATATGTCGTATTCCTATATGAACTCCATCCACGGATGCTATTGTATTTTTAATTCATGCTGGGTGAATACATACCTTCAACTCTTATGATCAGTTAAAACCACAAGGCACTCACCAATGAGGTAATATCTCCACAACATTAGAGAAAACACCACAACTGCCAACTCAAGATCATGGGTGGAATAGTTACATTCATGGGGATGTAACATCTGAGACCCGTAATAAACAACTGATCTCTCTTGCATCAGAACATATCCTAACTGTAGATGCAAAGCATCCCAGAAAACCTCAAACTGAACTCCCTCTCCAGGAAGACAATGACCTGGAGCACTTACCAACATCTCCTTTAGATACTTGAAAGCTACCTAAAAATAATCAGTCTATATGAACGCCCGATCATTCCTATTTATTATTCTCAAAGGTGTCACAACTTGATAGAAATCGTATACAAACCTCATATAGTAGCATACAAGACCAAGGAAACTTTGCACCTCTGACACTATCTTGGTGGCTACCCAAGACAGAACTACTTTTATCGTCGATTGATCAACATCTACTCCCTTCTGGGACAAAACATGTCCAATGAAATGGACTTATCAAGCCCAAAACACACACTTCGACAACTTCCCAAACATCTGATATTAATGAATAACTCCCAAAATGGTGTGCAGATAATGTTCATTCTCTTCCTCAAACGTGGAGTACAGAAGGATGTCGTTGATGAAAACCACCACGATCTTGTCCAGGAACTCATGGAACACAGCGTTCCTCAATACCATGAACACATTTTTATAATTCTTCATGACGAACGGCATTATAACAAACTCATAATACCCATGATGATAATGGAAAGCAGTATTCGGTATATCATCATCCTTTACATGCATATGATGATATCCTAACCACATGTCGATCTTGGAGAACCATATTGCACCCTTTAGTTGATCAAATAAATCACCA
This sequence comes from Viscum album, assembly GCA_963277665.1. Taxonomy (NCBI): domain Eukaryota; kingdom Viridiplantae; phylum Streptophyta; class Magnoliopsida; order Santalales; family Viscaceae; genus Viscum; species Viscum album. Next base: position 1,754,122,722 of record OY728120.1, on the reverse strand, counting down.
ATGCGCTGAAGGATATAACAATTCTTCATTTTCACAATGTTTATGTGATGATAATCGAAACAAAACCACAAAATTCCGTCAGCATTCTTCACAAACAGAAATGTTGCGCCCCACGGTGACACACATGGCCGAACAAAACTACACTGTAACAGACCATCAAGCTGTATACATAGATCTTTTAACTCAGAAAGGTCTATCCTATATGCAGACATGGAGATAGGAGATGTTCATGTTTGTAGCTCGATCCCAAACTAAATCTCTCATCGAGGGGGTAATTCTACACATTCTTCAAGTAAGGCATTAGTGTACTCTTCTACAACCCCAGGAAATGCCAACTACTAACCTTTGATGAACTCAACACCAGCTAAACCATCAAGGATGATAAGGACGTAACATGCCTATGACCCATCCGAGGGTCTCACATTCCAACAAACACCACTAAATCTCTATCCACAACGATGAAAATTTCATTCTTCCTGAACCAGTCCATGATTTCATGTATCAAGTACAACCAATCCATAGAGAGGATGAAATTATGTTGTTGTATTTTTAAAAATTGGAAATATCACCAAGAGCGATGTTGTCCCAAAACTAGCTCACAATCGCTAAATACATCAATCAAGTTAGCTCGACCTACAACTGGCATAATCAACGCCAATGAACTGGAATCCTCTCTACCTCAAGTCCTAATGCATGGACAAGGGTTCATGATATGAAGCAATGTGTTTCTCCTAAATCAAAAAATGCATAAACCAAGGTACAAAACAATAAAAATGTACCCTGAACGATGTATGTATTTCCTGGTGCTGGCAATGCTAAATCTTGAAGCTAACAACGACCACCTCCACGGCCTCTCAATCCCTGATGACGACCACCACCATAGATGTGATCTATTATATATGGATGGGGAGAATCATGGGGTTGTCCTCTACCTTCCCCGTATACCCTCTACTGATCAAAATAGGGTGAAACCTGTAGCCGTTTCCTCGGCTAGAACTGATTCAACAGTTAAACATGGGGCGGAAATCCTCGTGCACGATGACTACTCTGAAAGGTATGGCACTCTTGCTGTTGATGACCTCGACTACCATAAGACAAAAAAGAGCATGGTCCCATGGTATAGGCTTGAGATATTCTTCCCCTATAGAAATGAGATGCTGAGGGCTGGGAGCTACCCTCAGCCGAACGAAAACTCTTCCGCCCTTAAAACCAGGATCCCCTGACACCAACTCTCCATTGTGAGGAATCTTGATGACTCCCCTCTCAGAATGATTTGGTTCTGACCCAAGTCCTCTCGATGACCTCTGACCTTGGCAGCACGTCAAGATATGTTTGCAACATAAATGTGGTGACCTGGTGCTGGATATATGGATGCAATTCCTCCTCAAAATGCCTATCACTTGCCTCCTAATCTGGAAAAAGGTCTGAAGCATATCGTCAAAGGTTCCGGAAACGTATTCCAAACTCCCACACAATGGAGCTCGCCAATCGAAGGGTAAGAATATTTTTGTGGCTGGATGCCTTTACGGTTGAGAAAATAAACACGACTCTAAACTATCTCGAAACTCCTACCACGAGATTATTGTCTCATCATGACCCATGAGGAACAATAACTATCATATCCTCACTGCTCCATGCAACATCGTCACAAAAAAGGACACATATTTCTTCTTTCGAGTATAGATCAAACTGAATCCTATCTCAACCTCCTCCAACCAGTGTAATGTCACTGTACCTGAAATTGAGCCCTCATACTTCTACAAATTATGGCACTGAAACTCTAAGAGTGTCCTTCTCCATGTTTCATCATCATCAACCTCTACCCAATGGTGATCTGTTGGCACAACCTGATGGAAATATACTATGTAATCCTAATGAGGACGTCAACCTAGGTCCAGACCTTCAAAATAAAAAACAGTTAGAGCCCATAAAACTGGAATATAGAAGACTCACCATTAATTAATTAGTATCATATTGTTTAGTACCCATTATAAACATAATGGTCTGTACATCAGATCATAGGGGGCCCAAAATGCCTATGTCTCAACTGGTCACCAGTTTTTACATCACTTGCTAAACATAAATGAAACGGTTTCCCTACCAACCTTGGAAACCTCACCTGTGCCTACCTCCAAATTCCATCCTATCTCTCAAACTCAATTTGATACCACTCTATCATGACACCCTCCCACAAAGTGTACCCCTCATGGGCCGACAATGTCAGATAGAAGATAATTACCCCTGAGTCCTACCTCCAGTAGGCCCCTGGTTGGTGACTATCTCTGAGGGTATAGTGAACACCCAAATGGAAGGCATTACCCTCTAATAGAACACATGCAAAAGAGAGAGATAAGATAGAGACCAAAAAATGCCAACTCAGACAGACTTATAAATGAAATACCAAGTACTTATATGTAATGTCATGCCAAACTACTAAAAATTGAAATGAAAAAATGCAATCACCCAAAAAAAGTACAGACAACAACAACCACGAACCCCAAACAGCTCCATCCACCCCAAGCTCTTAGAGACCATACTAATCTCTGACTTGCTATATGTGACCTGAAAAATAGGTTATATATACATAGGTTGAGTATAACAGCATACTCAGTAGGATCCTCCTCGAAGCCTCTCATGAAAAATTAATGAATTCATGCTAAAGCACAGTGAACAACAAGTGAAACTAACTCGTCACCTAAACAGGTATAATATGTTCCCAGCCTCACTATGGACACCCTCAAAAAGTAACTCTTACATGAGTACATCATATAATAAAGAATATCAACTGTACCCCTCTACTACATCCCCACTACTTTTATGATTTTCCCCAAAGATGTATGACCTAAGAAACTCTATCCAAAAAGGCTTACCCGCATACACCTGTGTGAAGCACCACAATATGCACCTCATGCAACAAAAACACCACGTCCACATATAAAATGTAACCAGATAGTTTCTGGGAGACACCACAACTCGCATAACATGTATCATATGTCTTGTATTATACCACATTCCATTACAGCCATACAATGAGTAAGGATTCTCTAGCCATTAGAGCATATACATGCTACACCTATAGTAGTCCATAGAAACTATATCCAGATTATTTGTGTGTGAATATCCATAGGCCATTAAAAAACTATACACATATATATGGTGAAAACTATCTTATGTTCGTACCATAAAATTTAAATACCAAGAGAAGAGAGAATGGACAAAGGGGGTAGTCATCCATCCATCCTCCCACCGAAATGTTGGGGAAAACTCCCCACATGGCTCAAAATCCCTGTGGTGTCAAATTACCCAACTAATGGGGTGGAGTAGCATATATAAAAAAAAGTATAGAATATACTATATCTCAGAACCACAATTGGGGTATTACCTAGTCCTAGACTAAACTGCTGTTAAGGTCTCTCGAACTCCCAACTGACACTTCTAAGACTAGGTATCCTATAAGCACACTACCATTTAAAGATATTTAATACATTACGTAATTCTATTTTTATTAGTTTCAATTTATGTTAATTAATTTTTTAATCATTAATTAACTATTAATAATTTCCTCCTTATATTTCATTATCATCACACCCAAATTTCATTGTCATTCAAATTACAACCTCAGCATTGCGCCCCAACATGCTCCAACCCCATGGGTTGACATTATTTATTCAATTATTTATTTACAGCATTACTTACCCATATTATCATGCATTATATAAAAACATTCTATAATACTAAAGACAAGGGGGATCAATACATTGAGTAGATGAACTACCCATCGAGACATTTCTGCCTAAAGTAAGAGCGTAGAACCATCCTCTCGTGAGAAGATAAATGTAGAAAACACGTGGAATAACCCACGAATATTCAACCCTTTCAGATGTGGGTTAAGCAAGACTAGCTACCATGAGTCGTGGGGAATGTAAAGTAGATAAACTACCATGATGTTCATCAAGTATCCAAACATTCACATCCAACCAGTTACAGAATCCCTAGTGTCCTCCCCGACACCCTCATGCATAAACTAATGCATGTTGCCACTCTAGGCATCAACTTCTCCCACAACCAGTAGGACTCCCTACCCCCACATATCACAGTAGCCTTCCAGGATCGTATCACAACACAAACAGTAGGAAAGCAACCATCATATCAATTGGGATCTCGGACATTAGAAAAGAAAGAGGGTAACTCAGAACCCTTCATGGAATTATCTTTTATCAAACAACCAGTTCATTAATCCTTGTTGCATTAACCGATTTATTATTGATAGGTTCCATGTCTGGGAAACCTAAATAGTATGATATCAAAAATAATAACACATTCTTACTTCATCAATTTTATTAACATCAAACTACAATAATAAGAACAATATTAATTTACATGCCTCTTTATCTTTATCCAAACAATTATCAATTAATTCATGTTTACTTTAGTTACCAATTTCCATCAAGAATGAAAAGATAACGAAATAAAGCATAGATACCAAACAATCTTGAAAAAAAGAGACAAAAAATACGATCGTTATAAATTTATTTATCCGGTTCAAATATTTAATAAGTCAATTCCATTGTGATCTAGTGGGATAAAGCATGATAACTATACAGTTTCACATAAAAATATGAAAATCTAAAAATCCCATACCTCAAATAGTTCTGGAAGTTCTTTATATGTGAACGAGCCACACAAAATGTTATGATATCTTCCACCTGTGATAACTGTATCCACCCGAGGATGTAGAGACACCACTACACCGGTCAACACACACGAAAATCCAGTTAGGAACGTGGGGGTAATATTCCATAAAAGGGTGAGGAGAAACATAAGGAGATGAACCCAAGATAATAACAATGGATCACAAATTATATGATAGATCCATACTTCTTGGTTGGATTAAAAGAGTGGAGAACCAATCCAAGAAGGAAATTTTGATTGTGAAACTCCCACGGGATGGAATAAATGGTTCAAGCATCACATAGTTGAGAACAAGGAGGAAGAATTTTAGATGATGTTATCCCATCCCTTTAGATGTTTTAAAAGTGCATTGGTTTACGATACATCAGATTTCCCATTAACAGAGGATCACATTAAACCACACAGTTTGACCATGTAAACAATCCTGAGCCTTAGTAGAAATTAATATAGGAGTTATGGCCTTTGAATCAGCCTTATAGTCCTTAAAACAAGGCTTTAATTTCATTTTACGTCAAAGGAAACGTTAAAGGGGAGAAACTATAGGATGCTAGAAATATTTTTCACGAAGTATAAATTTGTAAAAGGAAAAACATTATTCATAAACCTCTCTGTTGGAACCTCACTGATTTGGAAACAGTGTTGATGAAGTCAAAATTTGGAAAATGAAAAAAACTGTTCATGACCCCCACCAATCTAGAAACACTATTCATGAACTCACAATTTCGAAAAGGAAGAACAATATTCCTGAACCTCACGGTTGGAACCTCGCCATTATGGAAACACTGTTCATAAACACAAAATTTGGCAAAGGGAAAAGGTCATCATTGGAACCTCACCTTTCTAAAAACATAGTTCATGACCACAAAATTTGGCAAAGGAAAAGGTCACTATTGGAGACTCTCCATTCTAGAAACACGGTTCATGAACTCAAAATTTGGAAAATGAAAAAGGTCAACATTGGAACCTCGCCATTCTCAAACACAATTCATTAACTCAAAATTTTAAAGAAGAAAAAGGTCATCATTGGAACCTCACCGTTGGAACATCAACATTGCATTGTTCGCATAAGGCTACCGATGATACTATTCACAAAAGGTCACTGATGACACTGTTCACAAAAGGCCATAGATGACACTGTTCCCAGAAGGTTACTGATGACACTGTTCACATAAGGTCACCTATGTCAATGTTCACTGAAGTTCACTGATGACAGTATTCACAGAAGGTCACCGATGACACTATTCATAAAAGGTCTCCTATTTCATAGTTCACATAAGGTCACCATGACACTGTTTAAATAAGGTTACTGATGAAACTGTTCACAAAAGGGCACCGATTACAATGTTCACGTATGGTGACCATTAAACTTTCAACAATGGTCTACCATTAGAACTTTTCATTGATGGAACTATTCAATAAAATGGAAATAGTGAAAAGTATTGGGGATAAGTCACCTTGACCTCACTGAACACATCAAACACCATATTTTCATAATGGAATAGACCAGAGAGGTCTGAGTCATTATACCATTTATCAAATCATAACTGATGAGATAAAATCTATTTCACAAACATTTCATCATATCATAACCTAATAAAAAAATAGAGGATCCGTTATCACTACATAATTTCATCATAGAATAACCCAAAAAATGAAACATATTTAAAATATTTCTATCAAGGTATAACCCATTGAAGAGGAATTTCATTCATAATCATATTGTCTTTATAAACATTAACAATATAGAAACTGAATATGAATGACATCCTAGGATCATATACACTTCAATGAATGTGTAATATCAAAAATATTATTATATATAGATAAACAAATTGGTAAGAAAACTCACATGAAACATTTCATAAGGAAAATAAAATTCATTTGAATATAAATATAAAATACTAAAGGGTTTATAATTTTTTAGAAACAATTGTTTTTGAAAATAATATATAAATCATATAATGGAATATTTAAAAATAATTAAAATAAATTATTATAAGAAATATCCATATTACATTTATAAGACTTCATAAAACATTTTATAAATAATTTTACATTAATGTAATCATTAAAAAATAATATGTAATCTCGAAATAAATTAATTTTCATTAATAAGTGAAATTAAATTCTTATTTTACACATTAAAATAAAGACTCCATTTACATTTCATATAAATTATGAAAATGAATTGTTTGGAAATTCACATTATGATTACATTAAAAATATTTTTTAAAAATTCATAGTTGGGAAACAATTAATTTGGTAAATCATTTTATAAATGTTAATAAAATGGAATCTTACATTAAATCATATTTATTTAATATGAAGTTCTTTCATCCATAGGGAGAAATGATTCAATTTTTAATAAAAACTTGTTCTCCAATTCTTTAGCTATTAAATAATTATTAAATTTTTATATTAATTTAATACTTTATTACTTAAAATATGATAAAATATATATTTAATTTTTTCTATGTTAGATCATAATATTTCATTATTAGAATAAAAAGAATAAAAAAATGGGATAAATGATGAGAATATAATATTCAACACTCACCCCCTTGGTAATATTGATTCATTATATAAATGAAATAATAAAATAAAATGAAACAAAAAATTTACAGAAAAGAAGGAAAATAATGATTTAACATGTCAATGGTGAAATATGTCACGACCCGTCCCCCATGGCATGTATCGTGACTATCCCAAGCCTGCCATCCATAGGCCATGGGCTAGCGACTAGCACCAAAGGCGTAAATCCCTAAACTGGGAAGGCATTGCCATTATAACTATAAAAAAACACATCAGAGTACACAATTGGAGGAAAAACACTCAGTAAAATTGTATACAAAATACGTGTTGGAAAGTAAAAGGGGTCAGAAATAAAAGCCCAATAGGAAAGTACAAGAATAACTCAAAAAGAGACAAATAGCTGAAAGGTAATAGGCAGCTTCTGGATCGTCCTCCAGGGTTCATACCTGGAGGGTATGCACAGATGGCCACCTCAGCACTCCACATCTATCAGACTCCTTTGTGTACAGACTCGACATAAGGTCTACCTTCGGGTACCATCCAGTCCTGGTGCTCTTAGCCTCTATCAGTGTTGTCTGTCGTCTGCATCCAACACAACGAGGTACAGGCATAGCCCATGCAGGGGTGAGTATAATGATACTCAGTAGGGACCCCGAGACCCTCAAGGTCTCACAAAATCCAACAATGCTAAATAAAAAATTATGATATCAATAGATAACCATAACTTAGGTCTATGACCATACATATTACAATGTATCTAGTAACCCATCTCAATCAGGAGTTAAACACAAAAGTCATTGATCCAACTCAATCTAGGATTTTTAGTATCAAAACCATCGATGGTGGCATACTCCGCCTCTATCAAGTACAGTGGGCCTTCCGCATCACAGAAAGGCACTTCCCAATATCCTTGGACTATTGAGTCACTCCTCCTGTCGTGTATAGTTGGTCTGCTACATCACACAAAGGCTCTCCCCATCGTGTGCCTACCGCGTCACCGCTCCACCTAATATCCAGCAAAGGTACTTTTCCTATCGAGTACCGTGGGTCTTTCGCGCTCACATAGAGGCACTATTCCACCATGGGTATGCTGAATCACACAGATGCACTCCCCACTGGGCTAGTCAAGTCACTCCAAGCCGAATCAGTAATGCAGTTGTCAGATCTCAGCCAGCTACTATGTCTTCGTACTCTGTATGCTCGTCAAAAGAAGGACTTGTTCCACGAGATATTGTTCGATACCCCAATTTTCATGAATTTTAACATATAAGTATCTCAAAGGACCGCCATGTCACAGGAGTCTCAACGCTACAGATGGCGCGTCAATCAGAGGCACGATCTATGAGTTATTAGCAATCATGTCTCGGGGGCCCGGTTTGATTTGTGTATGAACCAACCCGACTGTATCTCAACTATACCCCAAAATCCAGTGGGGTATACTCAAATGGACATTCTCTAGTCGAGATTACCAGCTCCACTTACGGCTTGTCAAACGGACGTCCGATGTGACAGATATGGCCAAAGTAGGAAAAGGTTCGGTAGTGGGCCTGAGACTGGTCTTACCTGGTTGGCCCGCCTCGGCCCAACCCCGTCTGGGCCCACCCGGTCTGGGACAACCCGAATAGACCTGATGGGTCTATCCCAGCCCGTTGGGTGGGTCCGCCCACTATGTTAGGCCCGGTCTGCTGGGCCTGGCAGAGCGGACTACAAGGGAATATCGACAGGGATGCCTCAATGCAGGCATCTCAGGTCGAAGGATGGGGTTGGTTCCTCCAGTGGTGTGAGTGGGGCATCTTAGGAGGTCATCATCTTGGAGGCCAGCGGGCATGCTACATGGGGTGCGAGCAGGATGGCTGGCCGTCGGGGCAGGCCGTGGTTGCACCGGGCAGGCCATGGTGGCACATGAGCAGCACATGGGGCGCGACACCACGCGGGGAAGCTGGCGAGGGTTATAATGGAGCGCTCGTGGCAACACGTGGGTAAGCTGCGGTTCACGCGGCGGGGCGCTGTGGTGTTCGGCCAAAATTATAGGTGCACCGTGGGGGTTGTGCGATTTGGAGAGGCCGCGGGTAAAGCGGACTTCGTCATTGCCACATTCGTTGTCGTCACCTCATCAACATGCCGAAGAATAATTATGAAAGAAAGGAAGAGGGAGTCGGACCATTTTAGTTTGTCCCCCACCCATTGTGATTAGATATGATATCATTTGGCTAATCATAATGAAGCTCAACAATTAATTACAACACTTTGTATCAATTTTTAATTTGATTACGAGAGGAAAATAAGGGAAGTGTCAACATGCAATAACCCCCTACCTTATTATCTGTCGTTCGTCGTTTGTTGATGTTTTAAGTCGTGGGAAGAAGATGAATGAATTCGTCGTTCGTTTCATCCACCACACTCTCTGAATCCTCAGTTCAGTCAGCCGCAGAAGGCACTATATGTCAGTAGGATTCGAGGAAAGAAGTTGAAGATGAAATTAGGAATTCTTCTTGTTCTATGTTCTTTATTGGGAGGATCATTCTTCATTGGAAGCACTTTTCTCCCAAGATTCTCTCAATTCCACCAGAAGAGAAATGCCAAAGAAATAATATTATACTGGTCTTCCAATATTACGTTGGCACGCCAGTTAAAATAAGAGGATTAAAAACCTAGTTCCACATAATTAAATGCACAAGTGTGGTCTCATTAATTTAGAGGATGCCAAGTGGCTCTCTTTAATAAAACACATGCGTTGGTGAAATTAATATTGCAGTGTGGTCATGAGGCTCTCCCTCATTAATGAGGGTGTGTAGAGAGGTTTCATCATCCACCATCAATAGGGTTCAGGTGGTCCCCACCCCTATCATTAATAGGGAGGTTATGCGGCTCAGGTGGTCCCCACCTCAATTATCCTCCCATGGGAGGTTATACTCGGGTGAGCCCCACCACCATAACCTCTCAATGGAGGTTTGGGAGAGGCGGTCCCACCAATAACTAACAAGGGGAGGTTTTAACCACCACACTCTACACATGGAAGCTTAAAAATGAAATAAAGTGTTGTACTTTATTTTATTATTATTTTTTATAAAAAGCTAAAAACTAGAATTTATTCCCAATCTTCTGTTATCGAGGTAAATGTCTTCTTAAGAGAATACTAGTGCTGTGAGTTCAATGATTCCCTTAGATTTCATTTATGAGAACTAGCCCAAATTGTATATAAACACGATCGTAAGTTTATTGAACGTACCTGAAAAAAACATCAAAAAGTGATGTCCACGGAATTCCCAGGTCATTATATTCTCCCCACCTCAGGGATTTACATCCTAGTAAGCTACCACTCACACTGAGGGAACAAATGGGGATACTAGGAATTCTTCTAATCCTCCTGCTACCATGTGCTCTCTTGGAGGATCCCATGCTGCCAACAAATGCGCACTATAGGTATCAACCGTCCACGTAGGACCCTCTCTTGTCGATCCTCAATCTCCATTAGAACCTCCATGGATGTTTCCCCATCATTTATGTCCAAATCCCCATGGTCAATGATGTGAGAAGGGTCATGCATGTATCTTGTCATCTGAGAGACGTGGAAGACGTCACACACCCCGTGAAACTGAGGTGGAAGAGCTAAACGGTAAGCCACCTCGCCTACTCTACTGAAGACTTAGAATGGTCCGATGAACCTCAAATATAACTTGCCACCTCGGTCAAATATCCATAGACATCGTCGAGGTGAGACCCATAGGAAGACGTGGTCGCCATCCTCGAACTCCAGAGGTCTCCATCTCCTGTCATCATATGACTTATGTCTGCTCTGTTCTATCTTCATCCTCTCCTGAATGATCTGTACATTCTCCGTAGTAGCCCGAACCATCTCTAGTATTACAAGGTATGACTCCCCTGGGTCATTTTAGCATAGTGGAAATCTGCAAAGCTGACCATACAAGGCCTCAAAAGGTTCCAAGTCGATGGTGGAGTTATTGCTGTTGTTGTTTGAGAACTCCACCAATTGCAGGTGATCCTCCCAACATTGACCAAAGTCAAGAACACATGTGCGGAGCATGTCCTCGGTGGTCTAGATGGTCCGCTCAGTCTTACCCTCTATCTGAGGATGGAAGGCGGTGCTCAAGCAAAGCTATGTCCCGAAAGCTCCCTAAAACCCCTTCCATGGTTGAGAAGTAAATCATGAATCGTGATCAAAGACAATAGATGAAGGTACTCTATGTAGCCACACAATATCCTTCACATAGAGGCGTCCGAAGCTCTCTACTAAGACCTTATATCTGATTGGTAGCAAGTAGGCTAACTTGGTGAGTTGGTCGACAACCACCCAAATCGAGTCGTGACCCCTGGATGTACATGGAATACTTATCACGAAGTCCATGGATATCCCATTCCACTTCCACTCTGGGACCTATAAGGGCTGAACCAAGCCTGCTAGTACATGGTGCTCTCCGCCTTCACTTGCTAACAAGTGAGGCACCAAGAGACAAACCCCGCTACTTCCTTATTCATACCTGGGTACCTGTGTTGTCGACGATGGTCCTGCTACATATTCACCACTCTTGGATGTACCGCTAAAGGAGAATTTTGGAACTCCCTCAACACTTCCTCTTGATGTGCCATTGGTACCATAGTACGCTCTTTGAAGAGGATGACATGCTCCCCACATTCCGAAAATACATCAGGTGCCTGCCCTGTGGATATCTGAGCACGTCGTGTCTCACAGTCAGCGTCCCCATGTTGTGCTTCCCTGACTCACTGATGGAGTGGGGAGTGACTGTAATAGACTGTAGGAATGCTGCTCCATCCCTATCCACAAAAGATATCTATATGGAAGCCAGATGCTTTGTTGCCTCTCCAAGCAGCTAAATACCAATCCTCCTGCTGAGTGAATCCACAACAACATTCCCTTTTCTAAGAGTATAGACTCTCTCGAAGTCATTATCCTTGAGGAACTCAACCCAACACCACTATCTCAGGTTCAGGTCCTTCTGAGAGAAGATATAATTGAGACTCTTGTGATCAGAGTAAACGGTAAAAGGTTCTCCCATCAGATCATGCATCCACATATTCAATTCAAACACCACTACTACTAACTCCAGGTGATGCGTAGCATAGTCATGCTCATGCTGTCTACACTGCTGATAACCATATCCAATCATAGCTCGCTCCTACATCAGGACATTCCCAAGTCTTTTCCCTGATTCTTTGCATTATACTACGTACCCTACGCCTTCTTATAGAAGCCTTAATAAGGGGCACCAGTCATCCTCTACCATAGCTCCTGAAATCCCTTTTGGCATCTATCCGACCACACGAATGGTTTCCCTTTATTCGTCAAGGCTGATAGTGGTGCCACAACTCTGGAGAAGTCTAGAACGAATCTCCAGTAGTAGCCAGCCATACCCAGGAAACTCCGCACCTCTGTCATGCTCTTGGGTGGCTCCCAATAAAGTACAACCTCAATCTTCACTTGGTCTATTGCAACTCCAGCCTCTAAGATGACATGTCCCATGAAGCGAACCTCTTGAATCCATAACTGGCACTTTGAGAGCTTACCATAAAGCTGGTTCCTTCTGAGTGCGTTCAGTACCACCTTCAAATAGTAGGCATGATCCTCCTAAGTAGTGAAGTAGATCTAAATGTTGTCAACAAAGACAATGTCAAAGAGATCGTGGTAAGGATGGAAAATCCTGTTCATGAGACACATGAACACTGCTGGAGCATTGGATACACCGAAGGGAATAACCAAGAACTGGTATTGGTCGTATTGACACCTAAAGGATTTCAATCCTCGAGAGTGGGTACTTGTTCTTCACAGTAAATTGGTTTAGGCAACTGTAGTCGACACAAAGCCTCAAGCTCTCATCCACCTTCGTGGCAAACAGAATCGGGGTTTCCTAGGGAGAAACACTGGGATGGATGAATCCCTTTCCCTGGAATTCCTCTTGCTGTACCCGCAACTCGCGATTCTCAGTGAGAACAATCCGATATGCAGGTGTAGATATCGGTGCCATCCTAGGGTACAAATCAATGTAGAAGTCCACCTCTCTACGAGGAGGTAATCCTGGAACATTGTCTGGAAAAACATCCGCATACTAGTCCACCACTATAAGATAAGTCAGACTCTCCAAATCAATTGATCCGAGGGTGAGGCAATCCAACTGATGAGTGATCACCTACACCCTCCTCCGAGTAAGTCCGGCCTATGCTGAAAAGGATACCTTCTCACTGGTGAATGTAAACCTAGTCCCATCCGTGTGGGAACACATCAATTTGAACCTAATATAGTCAATATGATCATGGACTATAGATAATAAGTCCATACCCAAGATGATGTCGTAAGACATTGATGCCACTACTAGGAGATCCCATCTGAAGCTCTCGCCTCCTAGAGTAAGCTCACACTGCCGGAACCACTGCATAATCGTTGAATCAGATCCCATAAGAGTCTCTTGCTGTAAGGTTCGAGCCAATGGCTCTATCATAATCACCGAGCTCCGAATGAGGGCAGTGGAAATGAATGAGTGACTGACACCATTTTCTATAAGAACTGCAGCTAAGGAGTAATAGAAACAGACCGTACCTCATATCATATCTAGTGCACCATGGTCGTACACTTCAGCGATCTGAAACTATGATCTCCCATGTCCACCTGCTCCCTGTGGTCGGGGGGTGGATCTCCTGATGGTGGTGGCAGTAGCACATCGTAACATCGTCCACCACCAACTGTTCGACCAGCTCCTCTTCCAGGTCCGCCTGAGCCCTAGGGACCACCTCAATAGAATCTCCGCCAATGCCTGGGAGGTCCCTCAACTCTCTTATGATCATCGTAGATGTATTTCGGAGAGTCACGATCCATGTGACCAAGATCGCAACATGAGTAACACTACATGCTACCAGCATGTGTGTCTCTGCTCTGTGTGCCCCGAAAAACCGATCCTTAGTCATGCAGTCGGCCACATGTTGGTTTGGTCCTCATGGACCTCTGCAACATCATTCTACTTCCAGCTGCAGAAGACTCTGTTGCATGTAGGCTAGCGGTGGGTCTCACTGCAAGATACTACTCAGTAAGGAAACACTCCACTAGGAGAGCTCTCTCTAACAACCTGTCTGAGGCAGGATGCTATGTGATATCACCGAAGCTCGGATCTTCTGAATGAGTCCCTGCTCGAATTCCCGTGCCCTAAATAATGGGTCTCGTACTATATTAGTAGAGTATCGCGAGATGTCGGTGAACCATGCTGAGTATTGGGCCTCCATCGTGCTACCCTTCCTTAGATGTAGTAGCTCCTATATCCGCACCGCTCGAAGGGTGGATGGAAAATAATCTTCCTAGAAGAGGCCCTCAAATAATGCCCAAAGATGTGTTGCCTCGTCATGAAGCTGGAGAATCAAGGTCTACCATCTGCCTATTTCTACCTGAAGGAGGCTGGCATCAAGGATCACCATAAAGTATGCTGGTGTCCCTACTAGCCTCAAGACTCTCACCACAACATCCATCCAATCCTCAGCCGCTAGTGGACCCATCTTTCCCCTGAACCTAGGTGGCCTCTAGCACTAGAACTCGTGCAACACACTCAAGTACCGTGCAATCTCTGCTACTGAGACAGGTGGCATCAGTGGGCCAACGAGGTGTGGTACCGTTGGTGCCTCCTCTGGTGCCTCATCTGGATGAGGGCCCTGCACCGAGGCCTCGTTTCTCGGTGGGCTATCAGTATGTATGACTCTCGGGGCTCTAAATGGTCATCTGCGGGGAGTCATCCTGAAAGAAAAAGATGTGAAAGAGTCAAAAGAATATATTAGGTGAGCTGACCTGGTTTAACGTAATGAAAAACATTTGAAAACACACACAGAATTAGTGTTTTCGTGCATTTAGGTGGAAATAAGTAGTGAGGGTCCTGGTATATGGATACGTCGGCCACCCACAGCAACACTGGACTCACTGAACTGAGAAGCACACTTAGTACACTTAACATTATTGCTTCACAGAAATAATATATCAGAGTCCGAAGTTCTACGGAAGAACTGACTACTGTGATGCCAATTTTTCATGACCCATCCCCTGGGGCCTGTCTCATGACTACCCCAAGCCCGCCTTCCATAGGCCAGGGGATGGCGACTAGCACTGAAGGCGTAAATCCTTAAACAACAATGGAATTGCCTTTATAACTGTAAAAAAACACATCCGAGCACACAAGTAGAAGCAAAACACTATGTAAAACTATATACAAAAGAAGTGCTTGAATGTAAAAGGGGCCGGAAATACAAGTCCAACAGGAAAGTACAAGTAAAACTAAAAAAGAGTCAAATAATTGAAAGGTAAAGAGCATCTCCTGGATCATCCTCCCGGGTTCCTACTTGAATGATAGGTATAGATAGCCACCTCAGCACTCCACGTCCTTCAGACTCCTCTGGGTACCGACTCATCTTAAGGTCCACCTCCAGGTACCTTCTAGTCCTAGCGCTCTTTGCCTCCGTCAGCACTGGCCGTCGTCTGCATCTAACACAACGATGTGCGGGAATAGCCCATGCAAGGGTAAGTATAACGATACTCATTAGGGATCCCGAGACCATCAAGGTCTCAAAAATTCCAACAGGGATAAATAACAATGTACGAAATCAATGGATAACCAATAATTAGGTATATTCGCATACATATACCTATGTTATCTAGTAACCCATCTCAATCATGAGGAAAACAAAAAAGTCATTGACCCAACTCAAACCAGGATTTTTATTATCAAAACATTTAATGGTGGAATACTCCTCCACTAACAAGTACATTGGGCCCACGACGTCACACAACGGCGCTTCCCACTATCCTTAGACTGTTGAGGCACTCCTCCTGTCGAGTACCGTGGGTCTGCTGCGTCATAATGTGGCGCTCCCCACCGTGGGTCTGCCGCATCACACAGAGGTTCCCCCCTAAAATCCTACATAGTTACTCCTCCTGTCAAGTATCGCGAGTCTACCGCACTCACACAGAGGCGCTCCTCCACCATGGGTCTGCCGCGTCACACAGAGGTGCTCCCCACTGGGCCAGTTGAGTCACTCCGAGTTGAATCGTTCAAGCACACGTCAGATCTCATCTAGCTACTAGGTCTATATACTTTGTCTGCTTGTCAATGGAAGGATCCGCTACACGAGGTACTGGTAAATACTCCAAGTGTCACGAAGTCTAACATAGAAGAGTATCAAAGGTGTGCCGTGTCAAATGGGTCAAAACGCATTAAACGACGCCTCAATCAGACTCCCGGACTGTGAGTTATTAGCCTTTTAATCCCGGGGCCCCGGTTGGATTTGTGTATGAACCAACCTAACTGTATCTCAACTATACGCCGATATCCAGTGGGGTATACTCAAAGGGATTGTCTCTCATCGATATTACCAAAACCGTTGAAGGCTCATCAAACATACATCTGATTCCACAGAAATGGCCAAAGTATGTAAATCGTTGGTAGTGGGACTGGGTCCGGTCCGACCCGGTCAGACCAACTCAGCCCAACCCAGTCTGGGCTGACCCAGTTTGGGTTATCCCAGACAGACCCATTGGGTCTGACCCATCCTGTTGTGCGGGTCAGGTCACTAAGATAGTTTTTATCTGCTGGGCCTGGCCCAGCGGACTGCGAGGGCGGTTCAGCCCGGATGCCGCCACGCAGGCAGCTCGACCCGAAGGCCAGGGCCGGTTCGGCTAGCACCACGTGGGGAGAAGCTCGGGAGGTCGGTTGTCAGGAGGATATCGGACAGGCCACGTGGGGCGTGGGCAGGACGGCTGGCTGTCGGGTAGGCTGTGGGTGCGCCAGGCAGGTCATGGGGGCGCACGGGCAGCGCACGGGGTGGGTCAGCGCGCTGGCAGTCGGCGCGGGGCAGGCCAGAGCACGCTGGGCAGCACGCGGGTAATCCACGGTTCACATGGTGGGGCACAACGTTATTCGGTCAAAAGAATTGGTGCGCCGTGGGGGTGGTGCAATTCGTGGAGGTCGCGGGTAGCGCGACCTCTGTCGTTCCCGCCTTTGTTGTCGTCTCCTTATCACCATGCTGAAGAATAATTATGAAAAAATGGAGGAGGGAGGAGGGCCATGTTAGTTTGGCCGCCACCCTCTGTGTTTAGATATGATATCATTTGGCTAATCCGAATGAAGCTCAACAATTAAATACAACACTTTGTATCCATTTTTAATTTTATGATTAGAGGATGATAAATGATGTATCAACATGAAATAACCCCAAACCTTCTAAATTTCCGTTCGTCATTCTTTGACGTATGGAGTCGTGGGAAGAAAACGAAATAATTCCTTATTCTTCGCATCTTCCACGCACTTCGAATCCCATGTTTAGTCAACTACGAAAGGCTCTCCATGGTGGTAGGATTCGAGGAAAGAAGTCTAAGAATAAATCTGACATTCTTCGCATTCTTCATTCTTTGTTGGGAGGAGTGCTCTTCGTTGGGATCACTTCTCTCCCAAGCTCCTCTAAATTCCACCAGAAGTGAAATTCCAACAAAATAATATTAGATTAGTCATCTAATATTACATTGTCACACTAATTCAAAAAGAAGAGTTAAAAACTCATCTCCACCAAACTAATTTCCCAAGTGTTGTCTGATTAATTTAGAGGATGCCAAGAGACTCTTTTTAATAAAACACATGTGTTGGTGCAATTAATTACGCATGGAGGTCATGAGGCTATCCCTAATTAATGAGAGAGAGTGGGGAGGTTTTTTCCTCCACCATCAATAGGGGTCGGGTGGCCCCCTATCATTAATAGGGAGGTTATGTGGCTGGGGTGGTCCCCACATCAATTATCCTCCCATGGGAGGTTATACACAGGTGGTCCCCACCACCATAACCTCTCATGCGAGGTTAGGGAGTGGCGGTCCCACCACCAACTCCCAAGGGGAGGTTTTAACCAACACACTCAACACATGGCAGCATAAAAATAAAATAAAGTTATGTACTTTATTTTATTATTTTTTTATAAAAAACTGAAAGCTTACTTGTATTCCCAATCATCTACCATCATGGTAAAAGTATTTTTAAGTGAATACCAGTGCTAAGAGTTCAACGGTTCCCTCATATTTCAGTTCCGAGCATCGGCTCAAAAGTTTTATAAACCCGCTCATACGTTTACTGAATGCACTCGAAGAAAAATTCAAAAATTGATTTCGGCCACACCGGGCCTCGGAATCAAGCACTGCCAATTTTATCGAACTCATAAAAATACCATGTATTTATGAAAAATATTTCCATTGAATTTATAGGTCTTTAAAAAATATACATACCACATAAAAGAATACATGTTCATAGTATAACATATGCCAAAAATAATGAAATTGAGGCAAACTATATTTAAAACATTGGTATCTTATGAATTGTAAGGCCAATGAAAGAGAGTTACTCAAATGGATTTGTATTTCCCCATTATTATAATTATAAGAATCAATATATATGTTAATGGTATGTATATAAACCACATAAAAGAAATATATGGTGAATATAGATTGTTCTCACTGAAAATAAAATTGAGATAAAAATTGCATATATCAATTGTAATGTTATAAAATTTATTCTAAAATAAATAATAACATAAAATTAAACCTTAAATATCAATAACATGAGTATAATTATGATATTTAATGTAAAATTTAATGTATATTCTCCATAAAATATAAATGTGTGGTGAGTTTTCTTATGTCTCCATAACATAAATGTGAACTAAAAATCACATACATTATGTCATGACATCCATTGTAAACATTAAAAAATAGAATATTAAAAATAAAATATTATTATACATATATTATGGAACAAAATATTTAAATATCATTCCACATATCAATTATTTATGGCCATATCTTTCTGATCTATTAATAATTCCTTTGTAAAATCACATCTCTCGTAATAACCACATTGTTCTTTTTCTGTGATTTGATTTTTTTAGTACACATACTTTGATAACACATAAATAATATTAATAACAATAATTAGGAAATAAGTATCATATTTATTCATGAACTCAAATTTTATGACCAGTCCTGAAAGATGTTTATGAATTTATTCCTGTTAATGTCATGTTGATGGTAGGTCATACGTGTGCCCATATAACGCTTCCATTTGTCAATGATTTTTATAGAAAGGTGGAAGGTAACATTTTATTATTACATTATGATATTACTATAAAATTTATATTCAAATATACTTGTATATATCATCCATGTGTTTTGGAAAGATATTGTATCATCACTTCATGAAGGTAGTAGTCCACAACTACATGAATTGTTTTTATCAATGGTGGTGCCTCCGTCAAAGACCAAGGCACGATTTATTTAATAAAAAAAGAACCAGATTACATGAGTCTGAAAGTAAGAATTTTGTTACAATCATTATAAAATAAAATAAGCAAGTAATTAGTTAAATCATCCCGCCAATTAATCCTCTGATTGACCCCTTTGATGGCGAGCCCATCAGCAACCATGTTGGATTCCTAAAAGGCGTGAGTGACAATGTAGTTAATATCTAGAAGAGAAGAAAGGAATCTCATCCAGTGAGTAGTAAGTGTCCAGGAAAGATGAACCGTACCATTCCAGATGGCATGAAAAATAGTGGCCGAGTCACTTTCAATCCAAATATTATTCCAGCCCTTCTGTTTGACAAAGTCAAGAGCATGGATCACTCCCATCATTTTCTCTTCCAGAGACGAGGCAATGCCACAACTACCATAAAATCAACCATGACACTGACCAAGGAAATCTCTAAAAATGGCACCACAACCCGCAAGGCCATGATTTCCTTTAGAGGCACCATCAACATTCACTTTGATCCATCCAGGGATCGGGGCCTGGCAAAACACCTCCAAAGTGAACCTCGACTATCTATGTATTCCATCAATCTGAATCCAATGATGAATCATGAAATCTCTAAAGGTGTTTTCATAAAATTATTTCTGAAGAGGCACTACATCTCTAATCGCAATGAGAATCTAGATTCTACCTTCATTAAGATTTAATGAATGATTGTTGTGAATAATATCATTTCTACCAAACTAGATCACATGTAGTATCTCAGAAAAAACATCTAAGAAAAGGTTTTTGATTTTTTGCGAGTTTTTGAGATCCCCACAATAATTTAATTGATTATTGATAGTATCAGGAAGGATCCATCTGCAATCAAAGATGTCAGTAATAAAATTCCAAAGAGCAGTAGCAGTAGCACATGAAAAAAATAAGTGGTCAGTATCTTCTCTATGTTGATGATAGAATTGACATTTGGAGAAAAGCTGGATCCCAAAAGCTTGTAGAAAGGCCTCTTTGGGAACACGATTGTGGGAAATATGCCAAACAAGAGTAAATCTTGAAGGCTTAATCCACAGTTTATCAAAATATTTCAACTAACAAAAATTAATCTCAGAGTTGGAAAAATTATGTTTGTAGAAATTTTTGGAATCAAGGAGCCCATTATGAGAAGGTTCCCAAATAAGGAAGTCATCAGAGTTAGAAAAGGGTATTTTTTCATAGTCAGGTTGATGTTCTCCGGAAAGCTATCATTACTTGAATTGATGATATCCTTGATATAGCATTTAGTATTTTCAGGCATAGAGTCAGGATGGATTAGAGAGATGAGAGGGGTACAAGTCCAATTGTCCATCCCAAAATCCATGGTGGATTCCTAATTGACCATCCATCTAGAGTTAGTAATGATGTTGGAAAAAGAATTCATGATGGTTGGCCAGAGTGAGGAGTGAATGTAGTTCAATTTTCCCTTTTCTAACATTGCGAGGAAACGATTTTTAAGAAATTCCTTAGATTCATTGTGGTTGTGGATCAAATTCCACGTGAGTCTAGCCTGAAGGGAATCATTTAAAAACATTATATTTTTTATACCAAGACCACCCCACTCTAAATGTTTGCAGCAAGTTGTCCAAGGGATGGTGATGGGATTTCTCTCTAGGATACTACCAGACCAAACAAATTTTTTGATGTAAATATTAATTTTTTTAATAAGTCCATTGGGACATGTGTAAATCATCATTGAGTAAACCATCTTAGAGATAATAGTATAATTCACCAAACAGATTCTTCCAACCATAGAGAGAGAATTAACCTTTCAGGAAGATAGTTGATTGATGTCCTGATCCACCACGTTGGAAAAGTAGCGAGATTTGGGGCTTTCCCAGAAAATGGGCACCACAAGGTAGGTAAAGGGGAAATAACCTTATTTGATACCTAAGATATTGATGGTATTATTTTTTCAAGAGGGAGAGATGTTTTTTCCATAAAAGGCAAATGATTTGTTCCAGCTAATGCCTTGACCAGAGATTTATTCATAATAGGACCAAACCAGCTTTTCAATTTTGAATTTTCTTTTGATATCCTTGTAAGAACAAAATGATGTCATCAACATAGAAGAGATGATTGGGGACATTTAAATTTCTGGCAGGCTGAATGGGTTTAAGATTATTTTGGCCAACGATTCGAGTGAGTAATCTGCTTATGTAATCTTCTACGATAGAAAATAGGTTAGAAGAAAGGGGATCTCTGTGGAAAACACCCTTGGTGCATTTATAATAACCCTTAGGGTACCCATTTATAAGAATGGAGATAGAGGAAGACTCAAACAAGGTGTTGATTCTATGGATGAAATTGTCATTAAAACCAATGGACCGAAGACCCTTCTAAATAAAACTCCAATAAATTGTGTCAAAATCTTTCCTGATATCAAGATTGATAGCAATATTGCCTCCTATATTGGCTTTGTTTAGGGTTTTAGTAAACTCTAAGGCAAGGCAGATGCACTCTTGAATAGACCATCCTCTAATGACACCAAACCGATTCCAAGTGACAATTTTGTGACATAATGTAGAAATTCTAATATCAATAAGCTTAGTGATGATTTTGTAAAGGGTATTGATAAGACTTATAAGACGAATGAGATGAATCTAATAGGAATTATCCACTTTAGGGATTAGAGTGAGGAATTGAGAATTTATACCTTGAGGTAGAACACCATTAGAAAAGAAATATTTGAAAAGATTGCAGACATCATGGTGGATGACCTCCCAATGGCATTGGAAGAAACCATTGTTCAAACCATACGGCCCCCGGGCGCAGTCAGGGTTAAGACTGAAAATAGTATCATTGATTTATTGATCAAGAGGAATGCTTAAGAGAAAATCATTGTTATCATCATTAACCATGACCAGAATGACATCAGGAAGAAGAGACTTGTTGACTTCTAGACCATTGAAGATATTTTCAAAGTATGAGACAACATGACTGTAAATAGCCTCCTCATAATCAAGCATGTCATCTCCCTCCCTATGGAGAGAGAGAGATATATGATAACTTTTCTAATAATTTTAAGGGAATTATAAAACATGGTATTTCTATACCCATCTGAAAGCCATTTTGTTTTAAATATTTGATTATGCAAGTGGTATTTCAAGAGATGAATAGAATTATGTTTTTTCGCAGTATTGATTTCAAGATGAGCATCCATAGAAAAATCAGAGCAAGTTGAGTTATTTGGTATTTGGCTATGTTCATTCTCAAGAGTAGAAATGTCTGAATCCAACTAATTTGATTTCAATCTACAACAACCCTTAAGTAAATGTTTGAGATGTTTTAACTTGGTGACACAGGAAAAATCATCACTATGATGGTTTATAGATTCCCAGCAATTTTTGAAAAGTTTATAAAATATTGATCTGATGACCACTTATTATTGAATCTGAAGGGTCAGTTGGTTTTGAGATTATTAGAAAAAAGACTAATGGGGATGGGATGGTCTTCTGAGTTGAGTTCAGGTAAAGTGATGCTTGAAATAGTGTCTCAATTGTTCAGGGTAGTCATGTTTGTGAAATCCCTATCAATCTTACTATCTACAACCCGATTATAGTGTCTTCTATACCAGGTATACATAGAACCGATGAGGTTAATTTCAATGAGATTACAATCATCCATGGAAGCTCTAAATTCTCAAGAGGGGATGGATGAGTGAGTTGGTCCAATTTTCGCATAGGAAGAAAGGATCACATTAAAATCACCAGCTAAAATCTAGGGATCATGAATTCTATTAGCTAAATCATAGATATGTTTCTAAAGCAGTCGTCTTTCTTGATAACTATTCTTAGCATAAATCAAGGTACAAAAAATTATTATGCTATCCAGATGGATTTCACAAGTAAATCTTTGTACATAATTTCTAATGATGTTGACATTTTCCAATGATTCGTGAAAAAACCCTAAAGGGAATTAATAACCATACCATCTTTACAATCTTCTAAGAATTTATAACCATAAGAACATAGATGCCTGAATTTTATGGAATTTTTTTTAGGCTCAGCAATAGTAAAACAATTTGGACTATGAGTCAAAATAATTATTTCAAGCATAGTAAACTTGTCAGGGCTTGGAAAGCCCTGACAATTCCAAAATAAAACATTCATTGCAACTTGGTTTTGGGGTATGTACCCCTTTTTTTGAATCAACCAAGCCTTTTTTCCTTGTTTATTTTCTGGTGTTCTGAGTAAAAATCAGATTTGGTAATTTATCCTACTTACTCATAGGTAAAATGGAAGCATTGTTAGCAGTACCTACATTAAGAGTATTCTACTTTGGTTCAGAATAAATGGTATTTAAAGGAGTTTCTGAAGATCATCCCCTTAATATTGTTATTGTGTTGACCTCTTGGGAGTCTGTAGGAACTAGTTGCAAGAGAGAAGTTGCAGTAGGCTCACGAGAAAAAATAGTTTTGGGGACCTTACCTGAATCTCCATCCAATGAAGTACTAATTTTTTCATTACATGAGACATAAATGACCTCATTCTGTGCATCCAAAGGGGAGGCAGTGACCTTCTATGAAGAAATGACGATGGCCCCTCTATCCTGTGGGATCACATGTTGTACAGAGTCTGAAACAGGAGGCAGCATGTCCACTTTCAGTGAGGAAGGACCATCCAATAGGAGCAATGCGTATTTCACGGGGTGGTGTCTAGATTCAGTAGGAAGAGTCGAGCCATTTATCATTGAAAGATCTGGAAGAGAGGGCAACAATCTGGAATAAACAATGTCCTCATTCAGAGCATAAGTGCTCACATCATTACAACACTTCCCATGTGACAATGCCAGACTGGAAAGCGGACTGTCTTCTAAGGAGAGTCCATGTATTTTGGAGGAAACAATAGGATCCTTCTGTAGGGCATGGGTGAAATTTTGGAAGAGTGCAGCTTGAAAGAATCACCATCCCTGGGTGGATCAATAGTTCCAGGAAGGGACGACCCAGAAATAATAACATATAATGAAGAGGGATCTTGAGACTAGACCCTTACATCTAAGGACATATTTTCAGTACCCTTAGAAATGCATTGGTCATCCAAGGAGTGCTCTTCTTCTTCCACCATCTCCACCCACGTGGAACCTGACGATTCTCCAAATATAGTTTTCTTTTTAACCTGAACTTCAAATTTCTCCTTGGGGGGTTCAGGTTTCTCAGCGGAAGGACTTTTTCCTTTATTACCTCATCTTATTTCTGTCCATCCATCCCCCTTTGTCTGTGATTTTTGGTGCTTCATGACTTTGTAATTCAGTAGGGAGTGTACAACAATTTTGCAGATCTCACAGAAGGGTGGCTTGCGTTCAAAATCAAACTACACATCTATTTTGTAGTCTTTATCACTGAAATGGATAGCCTCTGGATGTTTTGAATCAAGATGAACTTCGACCATGAAACGTTCATATAAACCCATCTCTACATTTAAAGTGCGCTGGTCAATTTTGAGGTGAGTATCAAGACAAGAGACAATGTCATTTAGAATTTTGGGGTGCCAAAAAAACCAACTCAATCCATGCAGTCGAACCCAAATTTTTACCGTGTTATTTCAAAAAGTAATGGGGTTAACGGTGAGATTCCACTCATAGATTCTACGAACCCCAGGTTTGAGTGGAAAATTGCCTTGATTCCATACATGATCAAGCTCATCCTAAGATTTAAACAACATGTGGAAATATCCATGGCCTAATGGAATGATTTTCCAACCAGAGAATCCCCAAACCTGTGAAATTCTAGTCTTATGCTCAGAATCCAGCCAGGGTTTGTCTCCTTGAATATAAGAAATGCGGCCCAATTTAGATAACTTACACATATTCTAGCATTTTTGGAGGGCTTATGCATCTGCTTCACCAACAAAACGGCCGTCTTCATGTATTTTACATGGAGATGGCGAGAGAGCTTTACAGAAGTCTGAACCGTTAAATGATTCAAGGAATGAGATTCCTTGCGGCCAATTCCCAATATTGTTTTCCTCATTTGTTTTTATGTTAACTCGAGCCATGAAGGCTCATTCCCATTTAGGATCGAAACCAGCCATGAAAAACCAGATATATACTGAGACAAGGCATCCACACCTACATGAATGATGTTATCATCTTTAAAAGAATTAAAACATAAAAATAATAAAGATATATAATATTTTTGGAATGAAAAAAATGTAATTAATATAATAACAATTTCCTTTACGTTTCATATATGAATTAGAATTATCTTTATTTTCTTCCATGTAAAGCGATAGTGATAAAATAATATCCTCTCTCCATGAGGTGGTAGTCCGCAGTACACACAAGCAATGTAATCACATCTCATTTGGAATGGAGAGTTAAAAAATGAATATATGAAATAATAAATGATTAGGAATAATTTTTTGATAAATTTAATATATAAATATTATAACAATAATCATAAAAAAACATGAGAGTTTGTAGTGGTAATACAAATGATATAATTTCACGAGGAATCAATCCTCTGTACACAGGAATGATGATTTTATGAAGTATTTGATTATAGTGGAGATGGTCATAGGTATTCTAAAAAAGTAAAAAAATATGAGTACATATATGATAATTTCTATATTATTTCATAATGTTTTAAAAATAATTACATGATCTATCAAGATAAATAAAATAAAAAAACTCATTGGATAACATTACCATTTATTCTTGTATCCTTATTATGTTTTCAACAAAATCCTTCCGAACATGGAATTATGAAAAAAAATAATGTTTATAGGATTATATTTTTTATTTTCGAAAAGAAATTTTTAGGGAATGGATGAACCAAAATGGATTGCTTGTGTTATGATGACAGGAGAGTTTGTGTCCTTTTAAACACAATAATAGTGGAAAAAATTATATTTATTTAAAATAAAAATTCATTCCCATGATTTCCACAAGAAAAATGAAACAACATGTAGTGTTATGAAAAATAATACATTTTAAGGATTTAATATGTTCCTAAAACCTATTTTTCTAAAGTCCTAATTTTATTTTAACACTTTTCATTATAGTTAACCCCCGGTAAAACCAATTTTACTTAAAAATGATAAATATTATTTATAGATTGTATTATTAATTATTGTAACGTTTTGGTTCTAGGTGACTCCCAGAGGTGAACTGTAACTGGTTGATAACATGGTCCAAGCACATTTCCCCAAATGATAGTGGATTCTGACTAACAACTAGGGCATTGGGTGTGATAGTGGGGAATCTATTCCCTCATTGGCAGACTAACACAGTAGAAACAAATAGATAAGAATAATACGCAAGAGAGGAAGCAGTAATACCATACAATAAGAAAAAAACTGAAGACTAAAAATAATAAACAAATGTATCATATATATAAATGATTCATATCACATTTTTCTAGGAAAACATCCAAACATGTCACAATGATGAAATATAGTACTAAACCATTGTACAAGAAAAACAAGTAAACGACTCCTCAACATTGTAGGCCTCAGCTCGGTCCCATTCTCTCCTACTCCAAAGCAGTCAAGTACCTGAAGTAGATGGGAGCTTTCTCTAATAGAGACCTGCACCAATATAATATTTTTGGGCCAAAAATCATTACCCAAACAGGGTCTGAGATAATTCCCAGTATGAAATCCACCCAATCATCTGTGCCTAATTGTTAGTGAATATATAACAGGAAATAAGTGAAAAGTAATAGTAAACAAGGAAGTATTCAAAAGTAAACAATCATATAGTTACAATTGATTTTATTGTCACATATCAAGTATGCATCTAATCAAAAACATGTAACCCTTTGGGATGTATTCATAGACTAACCCATCTGGTTCAACCAAATAGTCACAAGAAACCCTTCGGGATGTACTCACAGTCTAACCACTTTGGTTCAGCATTAGCAAATACTCATTGATGAAGAAATCACAGTCAATTTACCCTATAGTCTTGTGTCCGTAACTATAGACACTCTAGGTATGGACTCAAAATCCAATTCCCCATTTGGTCTCACAATTTGGAACTAAAAACATTCCAAGGGATCACTTATGTCCAAACCCCAATGGTCTCGCAATATAATAGTAAACAGACACTCTTGAGAATCCCTCAATGTCCATTCTCCCTCTGGTCTACTACAGTAGGTTCTCAGGATCTTGTGTAATTCAATAGTGCTCAATGATATATGGAATCCAAAGAAAACCTCAAGAAATACTTGGATAAACAACCTATAACATATCACAACATGTTAGATAAAATCACTCCATCCTAATAATACTGGGCAAGGAACATAAAGCAGCCTAACAAGAAAGCTAGACCAAATGGTCAAAAACAAACAAGAATTTGGAAAGCATCCATATAATGAAAAAATATACATTCACAGAAATAATTACTCTACTCAAGAATACAATGAATATTAGGAAATAACAGTGTTTAAAACCATCAACACACAATACCAATGTCAAATTTATTGGAGAAGTTTTCCCATATAACTCGAATAATAACTATGGAAAGTCACAAACCACATAACTAGGTGTTTTACGGATGTTATACATGAACCTCATGCATTGAATCACCCTAGAACACCGTAGATCTAAAAAACACTATAAATGTTCCCTCAAAGATAACTCCGGAGAGGGGAGAAATCAAGAGATGATGATCAAGAAAATAAATGAACTCAATGATGTGATTCCAACACAACCAATGCTATTCGATTCAGAGACTGTATGGAAAGTCACAGGCTCAGCAAATTCTTGGTGGTCTCCTTCACTCCCAGACAAGATTGGTCAAAATGATGATGGTTCTTCCAATCATACGTGAACCTGTTCGTTTAATGAAAAAAAATTACACGACATGTTCTTTCAATGTATATGGCATGTACATGCTCTTATCAGGCACTACTTTAGGTGGTCTCCATGTAACCCCA
The DNA here is from genome assembly GCA_963277665.1 of Viscum album. NCBI lineage: Eukaryota > Viridiplantae > Streptophyta > Magnoliopsida > Santalales > Viscaceae > Viscum > Viscum album. Next base: position 1,754,094,298 of record OY728120.1, on the reverse strand, counting down.
CACAACCATTTACTCGGCCATTACACGACCATTACACAGTCACCTGCAGAAACTGAGTACATGGCGTGTAATCCGGAAATTTTGATAAACTACTATTTTTTCTAAAAAACACCAGAAATAAAACCCAAAATTGAAAAAATATCTAGGTTCTAAAAACATCACCCATAAGGAAATTCGTCCACAAATTTCATTAAAAAGGAGGTGTAGAATATGAATCCTAGAAAATCTCTAGCCATTGTGATCATACATCGGCCTTTCTCTCCGGATAAGATGCTCCTCAAACAATGCATCCGCCTCTAACTTTACCACCTTGGGTTGGAGAACATGAGATGGGTTTGAGAAGTAGTGTCGATGCTGAGAAACATAGAAGTTGTAATGCATATCCCTATACCACTGATGTAACAATAGCTGACATGAAATCGGCCTAACTCTCTCCAAAACCTCAAACAGTCTGACTTATCTTGGTGAAAGATTACTTTGTCTCATAATCATCCTATGTCCCAACCTCAGTGTGACATGTAGAAAAATCTGATCTCCAACCTTGAACTTTAGAGGTCATCTCCGTCGATTAGCATAGTACTTCTCTGTTGACTGTGCAACAACCATACTCTTCCGAATCAATTATATCTTCTCTATTGTCTGCTGGACAAGAAGAGGTCCCACCATAGATCATTCTCCTTCCTCCACCTATCATAAGGGTGATTAGAATTTCCTACCATATAATGACTTAGAAGGTTCCCTCTAAATATTTCATTTAAATCTATTATTTTAGGCAAACTCCAAAAGAGGTATTTTCTTCTCTCAAAAAACTCCAAAATCCAGGATAAATGCTCGAAGCATGCCCTCAAGCACCTGAATCGTATGCTCGGACTAGCCATCTGTCTGGGGGTGGTAAGTTATACTCAAAAGTACATGTGTACCCAAATCCTTCTGTAGCCCCTACCAGACCTGAGAAGTAAAATGTGTGTCTCTATCTGAAATAATGGACTGTGGAAATCCATGCAAACATAAAATATCATAGATGTACAACCTTCTCAACTCATCAACACTAAAGGTCTCCTTGATCCGAAATAAGTGAGAAACATATGTGAGTCATTCAATGAAAACCCATAATACATTATTCCCTCAAGACGATCACGGTAAAACTATCACAAAACCCCTCACGAAATCATTACACATTTATGCAGGAATGAGTAACTACTGTTAAAACCCTACTGGTCATAGATGCTCCTTTTTCACCTACTGACAGGTGGATCACCTCATCACGAAACCAGAAACATCTCACATCATACCTAGCAACTAATACTGACTATGTAGATCACGATACATCTTGGTGACCCAAGGATGAACTACCCAAACTAAGGAATGAATGAACCACATCATCTCCTCATGTATATCTGATAACAACCATATGCATCCACAAAAATGCAAGACCACATCCTCTCCTATGGTCCATCAAAAAATAGGGTTCTCTCATGACACACTTTCTCATACGACTGTTCCTTTAGAATATGATAGCTACCTAATTCACAGTCAATCAAGTAGAGAATAGTTAACAGATATAGAAAACTAAACATGTTCCCACATATCTCATGAACCTCCATATGTATCTCATAGTACATGGCCATAATATTCCACTCACTGTTGGCCTCCTGAAATGTATCTATCTGAGTACTCCTGCTTAGCACATCAGTCATAGTGTTTCCCTCCTGAGGCGTATAGGAATGATCAATGTCAAAGGACTGAAGGTACTAACCCCACCTTCACTTTCTCAAATTCAGGTTATGTAGAGTGACGATATATTTGATACTTTTTTGGTCTGTGAAAACCACAAAATTATCTCCCATAAGATAGTTTCTCCAACATATTAAATCATGAAAAAATGCCGCCAACTCGATATCATCTATCGGGTAATTCATCTCATGTGGTCTCAACTGCTAATATCCATACACAATGACTCCATCTCCCTATATAATCCAAACTCCCTATCTGATACCTAAAGAATCATGGTAAACCGTATTACTCATTCCCGGCTCTGGAAAAACTAGTATAGCTGCAGAAGTCATCGTCCATTTCATCTATTGAAAGGCTGACTCAAAAGAATCTGACCATAAGTACTTCACTCCATTCTTATTCGAACATGTTTGTGGCACTGCTAAGCACGTGATGTATATAATGAAACATCTATAATATCCATCAAGGCCTAGAAAACATCATACCTCAAGGATGTTTTGGTTACTCATAGGAAAATACTCCCCTCACATTCTAAAGATCCACTAATACTCTTATCACTGAGTTAACATGACCCAAATGTTAATCTAGTCCATCCAAAAGTTACATTTTGAGAGCATATCATATAACACATTCTCTATTAGTTTACTCAAAATGATGTCAATATGTGTGGAAGGGTCATGTAAAGTTTGAGAGTACACCGATATGTCGACCATGAAGACTACCATTAAAGAATCCATGTATTGATGGAACACATGGTTCATCAGTTCCATGAAGACTGTAGGCACATTTGTGATACCGAATGGCATAACCACATACATGTATAGAGAATATCTAATTTAGAAGACAATAAGAGGAATATCATATGGTCTAACATGAAACTAAGGGAAAATGTATCTCATGTCAATATTCATGAACACTTGGGTTCCACGAAGCTAATCAAAGAGATCGTCAATCCTTAGCAAGGGATATCGGTTCTGGACAGTCAAATAGTTCAACTTCCGATAATTCACAAAATGTCTGAGGGTAATGTACACATTATTTTCAAACAGGACACGCAAAAACTGAGGAGAAATATTGTGTTAGTTGGAACCCTTTTCCTGCAACTCCTCCAGCTGTATCTTGATCTCTTGTGTCTCTTATGTAGCCATCCTATAAGGTGAAATAGACACTGGTGCTTCTCCTGGAAAAATATCAATTGAAAATTCTACCCCTTTCTATAGTAGAAAACCTAAAATGTCCTTTAAAATGTCATCCTTGAAATCATCGACCAGTGGAGGAAAGTCCATCGGTGAAGTCCTCTATTTATCGAGATATTGAATAGAAATCTCAGCTGTAACTCCTCCAAAACCTTGATGCTCCGGTCCCATTCTATTCTCATGGACATCCTATTCTCCATTTTTTTTAAAAATATCCATCCTCTTGCAATGTGAAACTCACCCAAAAAAATAGAAATCAACAACAGCCTGGAAGGGAACCAACCAGTCTATTCTTAGAATGAACTCATAACTATTCATATCTTGGAAATAAAGGTCCCATAATAAGTGACACCCATCAACCATAATAGGTCACTCCTTGAACTGATGTACAGTAGCTATTGTTATACACAATGGAGTTTCTAGATTCAATATATCAGCATAAGAAAAAATAAGGAGCCTAAGGATCTCCACAATAGCAACACATATAATGCTATGGGGTATCTCATGTATTGAAAAGAGAAGAAGATAAAACTGAGGTAAATTGTATAGTACCTCAGACTATAGATGTTCCAGGATCCTGCTCCTAATAGTTCTGCTCCACTAAAAATGTCTGGCCTGAACCGAGGCCATGTGACCCCACCTAACAACTTTGAGCTGATCCACCCTGTTGTCGTTGAAATCCTACCAGCTGGCTACCATGAACACAATATCCACGTTAGCCTGAATGGCTGGAAGAACTCTAGTTCCCTTACTAATAAGAAACCTTTGGTGCGGCTCTTTGATTAGGAGTCATAGATGAACCCCTGTCACTAGCTGCTAGTGAGAATATCTGACAGAAATGCTGTAGATGACCAATAATTCCGAAACATTGGCACTCCAATAGACCTATTGGGAAATGTTTAATCATATTCCCACTCTCGCCCCACTGGTATCATATCACCTGGATTACTAAAGTTTCATTCTTCCTACTCAGATCCTCATGAGTAGAATCCCTACGACGCTCCATGGTGTTAATAAGAGGGATACCCACTCTGAATGTCAAAAAACCCAGGCTCACAACTCCAGAATCCCTCATATTATTCTCAGTTATTAGTGCCTGGTCAAATATATATGTGACGAAAGTCAACATGATGATGTTCAACTGAGATAAGATGTCATGCCTAGGACCATCTTCAAACATCCTTTCCAGGAATAACTTAACACCTTTTGGGATGGGAGTGATGTGATGATGCCCTGTGAAACAAGAAGAATACTATATAACATAAATAATACCCTACTCCAAACTCATGAACTATTGGGATCGATTGTCCTGAAAATTCATTGGATATATGATGTCATATAAGGCATGCTAGAATTCATCCCATGCCACAACGTGCCAGTTTCCCTCTTATGAGATCACATCCAACCATCTCTTGGTGGAGTCCCATATCAGGTACGTAGCAAGCCTCACCCTCCTATCTGGAGGTGTCTCCAAATGATATAAGATAGAGAACATGGATTTTAACCATGTCTATACATCTTGTGGTCCTCCAATCATTATGAGGGTGGGAGGATACTTCTTTTAGAAAACCCACATCAGCTCTGCCAAAGAAGGGGAAAGAGGCAGTGCTCCTCGGAAGGTCTAAATGAACCTCATAAAGACCTCTTAAAACTGTGTGTCAACACCAGTTGGTAGAATAACTACAGGTTCCATGACTAGAATAAATAGAGGATCTACTGGTAGTCATTGATCAGCTAATTCTGGTGTCTGATCACTGCCCTGAATCTAGCTTACAACTGGAGGACATCCCAGTGGAATGAATCTTCATGGTCAAGCACAAACCTTATATCAAGATTATCGTGGAATGAAAACGTATAAGTGTAATAAGGGAATAGGATAATGAAAGAATTCATGTTTTTTGAAACACAGATACATGGTGTGTATGTACCCCACATGGCATGTTCCCTTAACTCTTCACCTGGGCATGTACTTCTACCACAACTGGCCGCATAACAACCCCATACATATGACGTGTTGTCTTATCACAAGGCGTGTACTTGAATCATCTTCCCCTTCCTGAGTTCTTCTGCACGACTAATCCACATGGTTCTCCTAAAACAAGACTACAAATCATGTTGTTCTTCAACATGGTGTATTCTAATTATGTTTCAATTTTCCATCTCATTAAACACACGGTCAGATACATGATCTACTCTACACAGCGTGTTTGTTCAATACACGGCGTGTAATAGAACAATCATCACCAACCCGTGTTGTTAGTCACACGGCGTGTTACATGGTTCTACAACATGGAAATCACATCTTGTACATGACATGCAGTACCAATGATTTCCCAAAACTGTTTCTCTTCCCACATAGTCAGTGACACAATTAGAGACTACACAGAGTGTTCCAAAAGTACATGGCATTTACAGAAGAAAAATATTTCCTTCCTGAACAGAATAATGCATGGTGTGAACTCATCACTACATGCCATGTATTTTGGGGTTTTCTAGACATTTGGCCACAAAAAATACTCTGGAACCCATAATAACACTGAAAAAATATTATGGTGCGATATTGTGATATGTGAGGGCCCATACTCCCCATGAATCAGAGCTTGGTATCTCTTCTATGTCATATACAAGTATATCAATGTAATGATCCAAATTATTCAGATCCATGAGGGACCATAACACCTCAAGAACCATAGTTTGGGGATCCTTCAAAACAACACCATACATAATAAATTACTTTATCAAATAGCACATATTATATCAAGTCATCTATCGCAACATCATGCATAACTATCTCAACATATATCACAAGAGCTTGCATTCATTAATGCACTCTAAATGGAATGGAAAGAATGCATGACATGTGATATCTAACAGGTGACTATATGATGAAAGAGATGAAAAACCCTCATATCATCGGGTCTCAATAGAAACATAACCTCATTATCATCAACAATAATAGCACAATACATGTGATTCACCCAATGGTGAAATCAAATCAACTTTAATAATTTCAAAACCATAAATCTCACAATATACAAGGTAGATTGGATTTTATTTGAACATGAATTTGCTACTCCCAGGAATAACTAATTACTAAGTACATTTTATTTCCTATCCCAGACTATAGGCTCCAAGTAATATGTCCATACTAAAATAAATCTGTTGATACTAGTTTGTAACGTCCCATTTCTGGGAGCCGGCTAGAGGTTCCCCATACCCGGTTGGTCACACGAACTCAAGTGAATTTCCCCAAATTTCAGAGGATGCAGACTAGAAGCAAGGAACATGGGTGTGATAGTGGTGAAAATATTCCCTCAATGGTATAATAACCCAACAAAAACAAACAAATAACAATAATATGCAATAACAGAAGCGTAAAACCATACTATAAGCAAACAAAGGTAGACTGAAAGTAATATACTATATAAGTAGATATATAAATTATCTATGTCACATTATTCTAGGAAAACATCCAAACACGTCACAATTCTGAAATACAGTACTAAACCAATGTATAAGAAAAATAAGTAAACAACCCCTCGGCATCACAAACCTTAGATTGGCCCCATGCTCTCCAGCTCCAAAGAAGTCAAGTACCTGAAGTAGAAGGGAGCATGTACTTTTATAGACCCTCAACTATATAATATATTTTGGCCCAAAAGCATGACCCTAATAGGGTGTGGGAAGAATCCTAGTAAAAATCCACCCAATGTTCTATACCTAATATTAAGTGAATATATATGACATGCAATAAGATAAAAGTATAATTAATCAAGGAAGTACTCAAAAGTAAATAATCCTACAATTTCAATTGCATTCATTTCCACATATCAAGTTGGAAACTAATCAAAAAAAGGAAACCCTATGGGATGTCCTCATAGCATAACGACTCTGGTTCAAAAAAAATTACAAACAAACCTATAGGAAGTACTCCCAGTCTAACATCTCTGGTTTAGCTTTTCCAAAGACTCTCTGCGGATGAACTCGTTGTCAATTACACATGTAGTCACATATCAGTAACTATAAACACTCTTGGGAAGAACTCAAAATCAAATTCCCAATGTGATATCGAAAACTGGAACTACAGACACTATGAGGGAGCACATAAATCCATCACCCCAATAGTCTCACTAAGTAAAAGTAAACAGACACTCTAGAAATCAATCAACGTAGATTATCACTAGGGTCTACTACACCAGGTTATCACTACCCTATGTAAGTCAATCATGGTCAATGATATACGACAACCAAATTAATCCTCATGAACTTCTGGGATAAATAGTAAACATTATATTAGAGAAGGTCAGATAAAATCACTCCATCCTAACAATACAAGGCATGGAAAGTAAAGTAGCCTAACAGGCAAGATAAACCAAATGATCAATAAAAAAATGCATGTGGAAAGCATACATAGAATGGAAAATAACTATGTTAATAATCATAAATCATCTACTCAATCACACAAGGCCTATTAGGCAATAATATATTTTAAAACCATGAACACACAATACCCTGAACAAGGGTTTTGGGCACTATTTCACGTATAACTCAAATATTAACTACGAAAATGAACAAACCACATATCTCATTGTTGTATGAATGATATAAATGAACCTTAGGCCTTAAATCTCTCTAAAATTATTGTAGATATACAAAAAATCAAAAAAAACTTTCAACATAGGGTAACTCATGAGAGTGGAGAAATCAAGGGATGATGTTCAAGAATAAAGAAGAACTCACTGATGGGATTCCAATGCAACTGATTGAGTTCTATTTAGAGAATGGATGGAGAGTCAGGGGATCGGTGAATATCTGGTGGCCTCATTCGCTCCTGAACGAGATAGGTCTAGACGATGATGGTTTTGTACATAATACGTGACCCCAATCCGTTTAATGAAAAAACGTACATGGCGTGTTCTTTAAAAGTACAAGGCGTGTTCTTGCTCTTACTGGGCCCCTCTTTAGGTGACCTCTAGGTCACCCCACTCATCCATGTACTCGAGTGTTACACGTCCACTACATAGTCACCCAAGAAAACTGAGTACACAGTGTGTACTTATAATACATGGTGTGTACTCTTGAAATTCACAGAAACTCCACTTTATTATAAAAAATATCAGAAAAGAAAACCTATAACTGAAATAATGATATGGGTTCTTAAAATTATGTTCATAAATTATTTTAAACATGGTGGATAATATAAATTATTATAATACAAATTATATAATACAATTTTATAAATTTCATTCAAATAAGTGGAATATTTTAAATTAATATTTATCACATTAAAAGGATGAGAAAGCAAGTTTTCAACAAAAAATATCTATAGGATTAAAATATATTTATATCAAAATTAATCATTTAAATAATTAAAATAACCTCAATTTTGTTTTTATATATATTCCTGAACTAGTTATAATTTCAAACTCAAGTATAATATAATTTTTAAATTTAAATAAATGAAATGATAAGTCAGTATTCAGTTAAATTTCATTTTATTCAATATTCATCAAAATATTATTCCATTCAAAATATTATAAACACATCACCATAAAATAATTTTTATATAATTATTTTAAAAAATAATATTTTTTCTAATTAAATATTTAAAAATTTAATGAATTAGTATTAAAATTATTTCACAATGTGAGAAAAAACATAGTGTTTTTAGGTTAAAATGGAACGTATATAAATAACATATCTAGAAAACCCATAAGTTGAATGATACATATTTTTTTTGAATTTATAATATATCTATATATTTAATTAAAAAAATTTCCAAAATGATATTTTTTTCAATTTCTTATGCTAAAACAGGTTTTCATTTATTAAAAATGTCTTTTAGAAAATGATTTCATTAATATTAAAATTGTTTTTATTTTCATTTAAAAATAATTTTCCACCAATAGATTAATTATTTTTGAATTGATTAAAATATATTTTCATTATTTATTTAATCAAAATCATACCCACCATTCCAATAGCAACATAATAATAGTTCAGTATTTTTTTATATTAATTACACTCAGAGTTTCTTATAAAACAAGCTAAATGCATGGGTAAATGTGAGGAAAAATATCGAAAAGATTAAATTAAATTATTATTTTTTAAATATGGTGGTGTTAAATAGTTACCCCTTAAATTTTATATCACCCTCAAATTCTCTCACCCCATATAGGATTATCATTTGAAAATTATTTATTAGACACCCACATTATAATTTTTTAATAAAATATCTAATTCCAAAAGAGATAGGGATGCGAGAAATATATGTAGAATAAAATATAAAAGGTTTTGATATTTGATAACATAGGTGTTATATAATAAAATGGACTTATAATATTATTCTAATACTCAAATACAGATTTAGGGTGATAAAAAATATGGTCTGGGGAAAATTAATTACACGAATTCCATAAACAAAAGTTCCATAAAAAATATCATAGATATCATCAAATTTTATAGTAGTAGGATATGATTTTATTTAAAGAAGCATTTTCTAATTTTTTTGAACTCTATTTTCATCTGGAAAGAGAATATTTTAAAATTTTTAGAATTGATATCTTTTTATTTAATAGGCACAATTTCACCCTATTGTTTTCCCTTGATCAATATCAACTTCATATCTTACTCTGTGAGAAAAATTTATCATTATCGATGAAGTAGATATGATCTATAAAATTATGATATGTCATTCCATAAATAACTTTTCAAAAAAAGGATAGAATATGTTTTCTTATATTTATAAATATTCAAAGGATTATGTCATTCATTAATCTTAAAAACATCATCCTAAGTTCAACATAAAAATTTATTCAAATAGTTATGTATATAACCCTTCATAAGATGAATATTTATAAACAAAGTAACTTAATATTTGAAAATAAACATTAAATTATTTCACCGTATATTAAGATATTCCAATTAATTACTCCATATGAAATATGTGAATACCTTTACGATGTACTCTAATAAAATAGGGTAATAATTTGTATTACTACAAAACATTATTAAAAACATTCATGCATCATCATTTCATATATAAAACATATATTATTGGATATATTTATTAAATAAAAACATTTAATAAACTCTATCAATGATAGAATAATCCAAATTACCAAAAAAATCATATGGTAATTAGTGTTATCCAATTTAACTATAAATATATTAAGGATTATATTTTCTTAATAAAAATTTTTAATTTCCTTTAAAAAAATTTCTATTCAATCAGTAAAATTTATAATATCGGTGAATGTCCACAATGCAAAATTATATTCAAATTTCAGTGTATATTTTAGGATTAATATAATAAAATATTTTAATTCCAACTAATTAATAATTAAATAATTAAACTTCTTTCTCAAAACATTAACTATGATTCCACAGCTCATTCATTAATACTGATTTCCCTTTATATTCCATTCATAGTCTCTTTACAACCAATAGAGAAACCATTATTTAAAAAAACATACCAATTATATAAATGATAGTTCCCCTTGTGTATTTATTTCAATAATTATAATACATATCACATTTAATATATTCAATAGTTGATGATAATTTATTGAGATAATTATTCTCATGCATTTCATTAACTAAAGCTTTCATCATTCCATTTTTGTTCTTTGATTTTTCTCTTTCTTTTCCACTCACAAAATATATTATCACCCCTTTGAGAAATTACCATGAGTATTCTAACCACATTCTTTACATAAATAAAACTGAATCTTATACCCACAAGGTCTCCATTGACTAAATTCTCTTTAAAGTCTTCAAATCTCTAATTTTTTTAGTTTGAGAGTTCGATACGATGCACATTTTCATCCGGTTCTCATGAAACAAGATTATGAACAATCAAAATATATTTCACACCATTAATTATCCCATTTGGGTTATCATAATATACTTTCTGTTAAATTCACTGTTAACCAAATAGTTTTTTTGGTCATTCCATTGATTAGAACAAAAAAAGAAAAATGTGGGAAATGAAAATCAAAATATTAAAAAATATTTCGGAATATTATTTAAAAAAATTCTAAATCATGATACAATGATATAAAATTATTAAAAAACATTTTTATACTAGTTCTTCAATGATCATTATATATCTAATCTATCATGATCTTTTAGAATGAATTTTTGAAATTATAAAGCATATTCCCTGGGAAATTAAACTAGTTGGAAAGCAAACCCCATTTTAATGCACTCAGTGACTATCAACCCTAGATCAATGAAACATTTTTGAAATTTTTATTAATAAGTACCTATGTTCTAGAGACAATTCCATTTATTGTAACTAGTAAGGTATGTAATTACTTAAAGATGACATTCCCTTATAATTATAAAAATTCTAGGGAATTATCTAATATATTGACTTATCCTTATAACTGTCATTAGGAATCTCCCTATAAACATTTTCAAAAATATTAATATGTATCTTAATAATGTTTTCTCGTCCTAGTTTCTAATGGTTAACATAAAATTTATTCAAACAAAAACTATAGTGACCCTTAATTTTCGTACATTGTTAATACATCCATATAGATTAATATTCATTAAATTATAAAGACTTTCCTATAGATAATAAAAATTATTTTATTGGTGAATAGGTAAAAAAATTTATATTTTGGTGAATAATATTGATCAAAAGCCAAAAATATCTTCCCCTTTATTACACTTTTAAAACATATCCTATATAAAACCTTTGTTTATAACATATGGATGAAACAATAAGAATGTGTGATCTTATAATCTCAGTATAGGTTAACAAGGGAAATATTAAATAAATTCATGAATATAAGGTTATGTGAGATTGAGGAAAATATTTAATAACATAACCTTTATAGAAATGATCATAGTCTTGAGTCACAACATAACTATTCGAATTTTATATGTCCTAGATCATGAGAATTTAAATGATCATGAGTTAATAGACCAGAAAATAGGCATAATCAAAGAAATGGTGGGATGTTAAATAATAAAAAACTCATCCCATTAATAGAAAAGTTTCACCGAAAAATCTATCATAGTGGAATGAGTTTACTCACAAATCCTCATATTGGTAAAGTATCACTCCCATGGCCATCAAATAAAACAGCGTCCATTACTGAACCTGGTTCACTCACTATTCAATTCATATATATCCCACTAAACATAAATTATAACCAAATTCATTTGTATGATATACAATTCCCACCACTAATTGGTTATAATGTAACCACCATCCTTGGTTTTAACAATATAACAATAAAATAATTTAAAAATCGAAATGTGTAATGTAAGATCATAAAAAATAATTATATCACAAGCTAGTATATGAAATGGGTTACATAAATATTTATTGTATCTTATCCTGTGGGGAATAGATATTTTTCATAATAATTTAATCATTTCATAATATCATAATATATTAAATGAAATGGGTGATATAATTGTTCGATAATGGTATATCCTATTGATAAGGAATGAGTATCACAATCATCTTTTCATCACAAATAAAAACCATTAAAGGAATTAATTAAAATGTTATTTCAATATAATATCACCAATAAGGAATAAATATTCTCAAGGTACATCATAATAGATGGATAATGATTTTTAATTAAAAATAAATTTGAAAATTTCTTGAGGGAAATCACCATTAATTTGAAATAAATTTCTAAAACTATAAATTGTAAAATATATTAGTAATAATTTTCATTTAAAATAAAAATGAATTCATATAAATGAATTTTTAAAAATTATATAAATCATTTCCTGAGTAATATATCTTTTATGATTTCTCAATTATTTTTATAACATTTTGGAAATAATTTATTTAAATAACCTTGGAATCTTATAAAAAATCATCAAATAAAAACATTCTCATGTGTGGGGTAATTATGGTTAATTAATACTTTTCAAAACAATGATTACATTAAAATTTTCCATAAAATCCAAACAATCGTTATTTGGAAAATCAAATGATCATTAGTCTCAAAATAATTAATATATTAAAACATTGTAAAAAAGTCATTAACAATTCAATTTATTAATTTGAAAAAGAGTTTAACAATCCTTTTTAGAAGAATTTTTTTACAAAAAAATGGATTTTACCGAAGAAATATATATAAATGTTTTTATCATAAAAAATATCAGTTGTATTTAGTAACAATGTGTTGGATGGTGTTAATGATATATGAAAATATTATGAGTAACTAATGTAAAATAAATTTAATGATTTCCCTGACATATATATCATAATATTTCTTTATTGGAAGCATAATCATAAACAATATTGATAAATGATGAGATTAAAATGTAAAACTCTTCCAGAATTGGTGACATTGAATCGTAATTTACATGAAATAATTGAATTAAATGAAATATATAATATAACTAAAATTATATTATTCATGATATAAGATTCCAATATGGTGGTACATAAAACTCAATAAGCATGATCGGGGTATATTATAACCTATGTCTCAATGATAGAAAATTGAGATAAAAATTCATGACAATAGTGGTAAAATTTAAACCATAATACCGATGAAGATGGATAGAAAAATGGATATTTATTTAATTCTAAATTTATTTATTGTAATCATAAAATACATTAATATGAAACATATAAACCAAAAAAATTTGTTGTTATTAAGAGTTTTATCACACCAAGAATTACTGTTACATAAAAATACCATATAATATTAGTATTATATTGAATAATAATACGAAATTAAGAACACAAACAAATAAAAATATAATTAACATTAATAAATCAATATTTACTAAACAAAATTTCATAATGGAATTATATATACCAAAACATAGATGTGATTGGTGAATTTTCATTTTCCTACATGAAAGAAAATGAGTGACGATAAATCCCATAACATAAGTCTCAACTTCATTCATTCAATTCTAAACCATGTATTTCATAAAAATTATATTCATATATATATTTTTTAGAACCATATTTGTAATTTCAATGAAATTCCATATAAATTTTTTATGTGGAATTATTATGAGACTGTGAAATTTGACGGTGCACAATTTCGAGGCCCGAAATACCTGGAATGATTCGTCAATGTTTGGTGGAGTTTTAATTTGCCCATGTACGCATTTTTTTGGAAAAGTGGAATAACACTAAAATGGTAACTTGAATCAGAAATCTGAGGGCACTATTTCGTTCAGGATGGTGCGTTAACCCTAAGTGGTTCTTAAGTTTAGTCAGCGTGGGCCTCCTACGAGAAAACCCAAAAATGGCATAACTGTAAATAAAATAATTAAATAAATTATTTTATTTTTTAAATGCTTATAACTCAAAAACGGTTGATCGGATTGGAAATCTAACACCACCGCTGTACTAGTGATAACATTCTTTATTTAAGAAGATACTAACTTCTGCTGGCGTGAGCTAATAGTGAAATATTGTTTTTGTCGGTAAATAAAATTATTAAGTGAGAATAATTTTATAGTAAAATACATAACATTAAAGCTGTATCTCATAATTGAAATCTAACAGTACCGCTGGGTTCGTTGGAATGCGTTTCACTTAGGCAGAGCGTAATACTGACCGGCGCGAGTCAAGGGTGATAGTTATAAATTTTCTAAACTTTTTTTTGGGTGCGTTCAGTAAACGCGCGAGCGCCGTTATATAACTTTTGAACTTGTTCTCGGAATTGAATTATGAGAGCACTGTTGAACTCACAGCACTGATATTCACTTTAGGAGATCTTCACCATGACTGTAGTAGGTCAAGGGTGAATGTCAATTTTCGTGAATTTCGTGGGAGAGTTAATAAAATAAAATAAAATAAAAATCACCTTTTATTTTATTTTTGAAACCTCCCTTTTAAAGTTTGGTGTTGGGGACCACCCGAACTAATAACACCAAATTTAAATTCAATGGCGGGGACCATCGAACCTTGAACACCACCTTTAATGGGAGATAACTCTTGGTTATCCTCCCATTGATGTGCCAACTCAATTAGATTATTTAATAAACGTATTTGGAACATCACCATTTGGATGTAGGAATATTGGAAAAAGGGAGAGCTCTAGAGAACATGGAAGGAGATTCTTCAATGAAGAAAATCCACTATAATGAAGAGCATCCTCCAGAATTGGCGAACGAGGACAATGCCTGAGCAATGATCAGAAACATCTTGTGGGAGCAATGAACGCCGATGTCGCCATCTCATTGACTTCGTCTTCTTCATCATTCCACCTCCAACGTAAAATTGAGGTTGGGATTTTATATAAGTTCGAATTTTTTTATTGATTCTTCATATTCTAAATTCACTGTGATGATGGCCAAATGAACATGACCATCACCCCGCACATAAACCATGCTCCTCTTTCTTTTTATTCTTCGCATGTTATTCCTGTGTTCTTCATCACCTAATATTTTTTGGTGATGGAAACACAGAATCTTGTTGAGTACAATATATGGACATGAATCCCTCGATGCAAGGATCACAAATATGAAATTGTTTAATTTTTCGGGCATGTAACATAACCGAAATGGCTCGCAGAAGGAGAAAACCAAATATTTATAGGAGATCGAAGCACAATATTCTGTTGAGCGTGACATATGGAACCAGATCCCTTGAACAGAGGATCTTGAATCTATGATTTTCACATTTTTGGGCTTAGAATGAAGATTCATTGGACAATAGAAGTGGCAATGTAGAGGTTCAATTAATGTCTATCTTTGGGGTGTAGCTCTTGGCGAGATAGGCGATGCAACGACGGTATGGTGCATTTGGTGCATACGGAACGACAACTAGGTAGACAGCAGGGTGCAGTTCTTCCGATGCGGTTATAGGGAGGTGAAAGAAAGCTGTGTTCATCCCTATGGAAGTGTGATGGTTGGCTGGAGGATAAGAGATTACATTGATGATGGAGCTGGAAAGTCATGAAATGAGTTAATTGGAGGGATAAGGGAATTGAATGAAAATAATATTAAAAGTAAAATGAATAGTAAAATAAAAGGGGGAGCTATTGTGTGAACTTGTGTAGAGCAAAGGATACCATGCGTGTGATTGATTAAGATTGAAAATAAAAATAAAATAAAAATAATATAAATAGTGTTATTATTATTTATGGTTGTAAAACCATAATTCATCTGTAACTTACCCATGAGTCCTCAGTTTCACGAACCTTTAACGGCAGTACGAACCTGAAATCAAGACAGAAATTATAAGTCCAATATTGGATGTCATTTTTGGGTTTTTGGATCGGGTAGCTCAAACTCTCAAATAATAATAATGTATTATTATTATTAAATCATCCACCCTCCAAAACTCTGGAATGTGACATCTGATTGACTTACCATTTGTGGAGACATGATCTTGTCAATAAGACTATCTGTTTAAGTATAATGTTGAATATTAAATCCTAGTTCATGGATCTGGTTCACGAAAAAACCAATATTATTATTATTATTATTGTGAGATATTTTATTCAAAATATCTCCCTCACACGGTTTTGAAATGACGAACCGTCTATGGAATTAGAAACCATGGATCAAGACAAATTTTTGGTGTATCCCACATGAGTATTGGTTAATGTTGTAGTACAAATGGGTTGGATCGAAGACGAATACAACTGGGCCCTCGGGACTAAAAGGCCAGTAACATAATGATCGAGCGTCAGATTAATGCACCATTTGTTTTGATAAGACCCCTTTTTTGTGGAGATCCATTGGGATACTTATTCATAGGACATCATGGATGTTGGAGTATCAACCTGTGGCTTGAGGATTGAATCCTCTCTGAATAAAGTGATCTTGGTGTGAGAACCATGTAGCTTTTTGTAACCTGATAAAAGGATCCTTTGTGGGTCTGTATTATAGTATTCCACATGGATATGATCTAGGAATCAATGTGGGACAACTCTTGGATCCTATGTGGGTATGTTGTACTAGGATCCTTTATGGGTCTGATGATGTTCTAGGAACCTGTGTGGGACTGTTGTACTAGAATCCTTTGTGGGTTTGACGATGTACATGGATCCTGTGTGTGTCTGTTGTGTGGGTGTGATGATGTACTAGGATCATGTGTGGGTCTACCATATTAGGATCATTTGTGGGTATGATAATGTACTAGGATCCTATGTGGATCTGATGATGTACTAGGATCCTGTGTGGGTCTGATGATGTACATGGGTCCTATGTGGGTCTCATGTCTTACTAGGATCCTGTGTGGGTCTGACGATGTACTAAAATCCACTACGGGTCAAATGATGAATTAGGATCCTTCATGGATCTACCTCTTAATAGAGTAAGTTGATTCAGTAGTTACATATAATCATCTTTACTACCGTACCAATGTTATACCTGGTGATAGTTGAGTCCTTACCTTCATTGTGATACCTTTGTGGTATTCTTCTTTCTGGTGTACATGTTTGGTACATTACTTCATGGTGATTCCTTAGTGGTATTCTTCTGTGTGGTGTACCTATGTGGTACATTCGTTCGTGGGGATACCTTGGTGAAATTCTTCTGTGTTGCATATCTGTGTGGTACTTACCTTCATGGTGATACCTTTGTGGTATTCATTTGTGTGGCATACATGTGTGGTACTTTCTATCATGTTGAAATATTTTTGGTATTTTTCTGTGTGGCGTTACCTTTGTGGTACTCACGTTGGTTGTGTTACCTTCGGGGTGTTCCTTCCTCTGAGGAAGAGTTGAGATTTTGGCTTTTGAGTTGGACCTTGTGTTTCCTCATGAATGTGACATGTATACTTGATAAATTGTGTATATATATGGGCATATAATTAAGTAGGGTTTTCATATGTCTACATACTTTGTGGTTTATCCTTTATGGATTTTTTGTGATCTTTAAGGGACTCAGGGTCCCTACTGAGTATCGTTATACTCACCCCTACACGGGCTACACCCTCACCGTGTTGTGTTTGGTGTAGAAGTCGGACAATGCTAACTGAGGATGAGAGTATCATGTATGGAGGTAGCTCGAAGGTGGAAAATAGATGAGGTGCACCACAGAGAAGGTCATTCGAGAGCTTTACCTACCCTTCAGGTAGGATCCATGGCAGGTGTTTAGAAGATCTATTTCAGTTTTCTTGTATATTATCAGTTTTCTTGTACTTTCCAGTAGGTCTTGTATTCTGGCCCCTTTTTCTTACTATACACATGCTTTTTACTATATAGTTTACATGTTTTCATATCTCGTTGTGTGCATGGTTGAGTGTGTTTACAATTTATAAAGGAAATGCCTTTCCAGTTTTAGGTAATACGCCTTTCGGTGCTAGTCACTAGCCACTGGCCTATGGAAGGTGGGATTGGGGTAGTCACGACATGGGCCCTAGGGTACGGGCCAAGAAAAATTGGTATCAAAGGAGTCGGTTCTACCATAAAACATATGATTCTAAACATTTTAACACCAGTTGTGTTAATTTTAGTGAGTGTGGTTATCTATTTAGGGAATCAAGTGTTGGTGCGGCGACTGATGTATCCATACACTAGGACCCTGACATTTGATTTCTAACTCAGTGCATAGAAACACAGATTGTGTGTGTTTTTGAAATTTTTTCGTTGTGATGTATTTGGAGTCAGCTCACCTGGTATAACATAATGAACATCGCACACCTACTCCTTATCAGGGTACATCCACATAGATATCTAACTAGGTTTCCCGAGAGAGTACATGGTGACAGCCAAACGAGCGACACTGCTCTGGTGTAGGGCCCTCTTAATATGTTGGCACCTTTGGGTGTTGTACGAGCAGCACCACCACCAGTTGGGAAGCAGTTACCACCAATAAAACTAGAGGACAGTGCACCCCGACTGAGCGTGTTGCACAAGTTCCAGTAGCAGAGGCCTCCAAGGATTCTAGGCGATGTAGATTCCCACACAGCTGAGGGCTGGATGGAGGTAGTTGCTGGAGTTTTCTTCCAAGTTGGGCCACTAGTAGAGGAGATGGTGTTCATAGCTAGTATTCTTTTCCAATGTGTGGCCATGAGGATGGTCTACATAGTGATGATTCTTCGTTATGTGGACTATTTCCCAATATAGTACCTTTGGGTAGTGTGACAACGATATCACTGCCCGTTGGTCAGTAGTTACAACCAGTGGTACCAGTAGAGGACACATGTACGGTTAGTTCCTTACACGTGTTCTAGCATCATATACCCCTAAGGTTTCAAGGAAAGCCCGACCCATAGGCGGCTGAGGAATGGATTAAGGAGGTGGCTGATAGTTCCTTAAAGCTTCGACAGCTTCAACAGGATGTCATGTCAGTAGCTAAGTGTTCATCGAGTTGTACCGACTATCCCATGTACATGATGAATACAATATAGATAGTTCTTCAGATCTTGTAACCTTAAGCGAGATTTATTTAGGGAAATCTTCTCTATCACTATTCCTCTATGCATTCCTACTTATGTTAGGGTGCTAGAAATATCCTTTGTGGTTGAATGTTTTTTGAATGAGCGAATACCACCAGTGAATGTTAGAAGCGGGAAAGCAGGAAACTGGAACTAGTCTCAAAGACCTGGGTGTGTAATATGTTTCGAGATAAGGATGTGATAGGGATAGACGAATCTGCGTGGTTGCAGATGTGGAAGCAGAGCTTAGAGGGATGCGTGAGGTGGTGTACTTTTCGACATTTTACCACCACCCCCTATGCGGATCCCAACAGGCTTAGGGAGATGGAGGACATAGGAAGGGTGTAGCTGCATGCGATCAAGGAGTGCAGCCTAAGGGATCTAGGAATGATTTGAGAAATGGTCTATGTCTACTTCCTGCTACTGTATCAATATACCTAGGTACCTATCATTATTTCCTTCCAAAAATCTTTTCCAAGACCTAGAGTTTTCGGTTAAACCATTGAACTGACCCTCATGTCTTGATATACCTTTTGGAGAAGACTCGATAATAACACTTACACTGATGGTGTGATCTAACCCTTGAGGTGAGAGTTTCGGTTGGAACCTCCTGGTGGAATCCTCAAGGCCTTAAGACGTTAGTTTGGGTATGGACTAGACATCCATAGTTCATACTCAGATTAACCGTGTTAGGAAAAAGGTTTTGTATTATCTATAGCATTGGAATGGGGGTTTCCTTGGTCGGAAAAAAAGGAAACCCAGGAAGCATAGGATAAACATTTTCATAGGATGGTGAGGCTAATCACTCGTGAGTCAGCCTGCCTACCCTCGTAATAGCAGATATTTTGAGTTTTCAGTTCCCAACAGGAGTGGCTTGAGTTTCTCCATGTATATAACTTTGATATAGTCTATAATCTGGGGAAGGGGAACATGGTAGTATATGAACTGTGCAGGAGGTCTATCCTACATCTGTTGAGTGAGGTGATAGAGAAGCTAGCCACTTTATAGATATCCTTTGTGGATCGATATGGAGTAGATTTTCTTCAGTCTCTTATTGTCACTCCCCCACTTCTTCTGCGAGTTAGGGAGGTGCAGCATGGGGACGCTGACTGCGAGGATCGATGGGCTCAAATATCCTCAGGGAAAGCACCTGATGGATTTTCTGAAGGTGGGGAGCTTGTCGTCATCTTCAGAGGATGTTCCATGGTACTAGTAGCGCTACAGAAGGAGGGGTTGATTGAGATTCATATGTCCCCTACGGTGGTACATCATGTTGTGTTGAAGATGCATTAAGTCCTCCAGCGTCAGTACTGATAGCCCAGTATGAAGGAAGCAGTGGAATAGTATGTATCACAATATCTCACTTGTCAGCAAGTGAAGACTGCACAAAGCAGGTAGAAGTCTTATGATAACAGGAGATGTAGAACTCTGTAGTGTGAGGATGGAGACCACATTTTTCGATGGGTATCACTATGACACGGTTAGTAGAGATTTGGCCGGGGTGGAAAGTTATCTCTGATGATCAACTGAAACTTTTAGTTCCTCAGCAGAGTTGGTGAGGTGGCTTACCACCTAGCAATTTCCCCTCAGTTTCACTAGGTGAAAGATTTCTTCAACATATCCTAGCCTGGGAGATATGTGAACGACCCTTCTCATATCATCAACCACGACGAGATGGATGTCGATTATGGGGCTAATTTTTCTATGGATCCATTAGATATTGAGGATCGGCAAGAGTGGGTCCTCCGTGGGTGGTCGATACCTCTAATGTGCATTTGTTGGTAGCATGAGAACCTCAATGAGAACACATGGGAGTATGAGGCTCAGAATAGTGCTCAGTACCCTGGATTGATTGTTTTTCCCATATTTTTGTATTTGGGGATGTAAATATCTAATGTGGGCTGATTGAAGTGTTCCAAAAATTCTATAATTTTTTTTAAGTGTAATTATTATGAGACCGTGAAATCTAACGGTGCGTGAGTCCGTAGTCCGGAGTGCATGGAATGAACCTTCGATGTTTGGTTGAGTTTTAATAAGTGCGTATATGTTGTTTTCCACAAGAAGTGGAATAACTCTCAAACGGTAACTCTGATGAGAAATCTGAGCTCACCATTGTGTTCAGGTCCATGGGTTTACTGTAGGCATTACTTATGTTTAGTTTGTGTGGGCCTACGTTGAGAAAATCCAAAAATGGCATAACTGTAAATAAAATAATAATTTTTTTTTTCAAAAGCATAAAACTCACAAATGGTAGCTCAGATTGAAAATCCTAGACCACCATTTTACTCATGAGGGCATGATTTATTTAAAAACTCCATAAAATTTTAATGGTAACTCGGATTTTAAATCTGAAAGTACCATTGGGTTTATTGGGGCATGTTTCACTTGGGCAGAGCCTAACCTCGACCTGCATGGGTCGATGGTGACTGTTATAATTATCCCGATTTTTTTTGGGTATATTCATTAAACGCATCAGCGGCATTATATAAATTTTTAATAGGTTCTATGAATTGAAATCTGAGGGAACCATTAAACTCGTAGCGTTGATATTCACTTAAGGACACATTCACATTAAACACAGTAGGTCAGGGATGAATTTTAGTTTTCATGAATTTCGTGGGAGAGTTAAAAGAATAAAATTAAAATAAAGATCAATTTTTTTTTTATTTTTAAAACCTCTCATTTGATGTTTATTGTTGGGGACAACCCGAACTAAAAACCTCCAATATAAATTCAATGTTGGGGACCACCCACCCATTGAAATACACCTTTAATGCTAGATAACTCTCTATTTTCATCCCATTGATATGCTAACTCAATTAGTTTATTTAATAAACTTATTTGGCACATCACCATTTGGTTGGAGGATTTTAGGAAAAAGGGAGAGCTCTGTATAACATGGAAGGAGATTTTTAATGAAGAACATCCTCTGAAATGAAGAGAATCCTTCAGAATCGGAGAATGAGGATGATGCTTGAGCCCAGGTCGGAAACATCTTGTGGGATCAATGAATGCCGACGTCACCATCTCATCGACTTCGTCTTCTTCCTCGGGCCACCTCTAATGAAAAATCTAGGTAGGGGGTTTTATATATGTTTGAATTTGTTTTATTGATTCTTCATATCCTAATTTCTTGACGACGATGGCCAAATGATTATGGCCATCGTCAAACACATAAACCATCCTCCTCTTTCTTTTTATTCTATGCACGTTCATTGTGTGTTCATCAACGTCTAATATTTATTAGCACTAGAAAAACTGATTCTTACTTAGTGCGAAATATGGACGCAAATCCCTCGATGGAAGGATCACAAATATGCGATCGTTTAATTTTTAGGTCTTGTAATGAAGCCGTAATGGCTTGAGGAAGGAGACAGACAAATCTTTTTTGGCACTGGAAACACAATATTATGTTTAGTGAAACATATGGATGTAGAGCCCTCGACACAATGATCATGAATATGTGATTGTCACATTTTTCGGGCATAGAACAAAGATTCGGTGGACTACATAAGAGAAAATATGGAGGTGCAATTCAAGCGTGTCTTTAGGGTGCAGCTCTGAGCGAGGTAGGCAATGCGACCACGGTCCGGTGCGGCTAGTGCTGGCGGCCCGACGGCTCGGCGGACATCGGGGTGCAATATTTCTGGTGCCATTAAAGGGAGGTGTGAACAAGCCTTGTTCATCCCAATAGAAGCTTGATAGGCAGCTGGAGGATGAGTGTTTACATTGATGATGGAGCTGGAAAATCATGGAATGAGTTAATTGGAGTAAGAAGGGAATTGAACGAAATTAAAATTAAAAGTAAAATTAATAGGAAAATAAAAGGGGGAGCAGTAGTGTGGCCTTTCTAGGAACAAAGGATACCATGCGTGAGATTGATTAATAAATAAAATAAAAATTAAATAATAATAATAATAATAATTTTATTTTTATTTTTGGTTGTAAAACCACAATTCATCCGTAACATATCTGTGTGACCTCGGTTTCCCGAACCATCAGGAGCAATGCGACTCTGAAATCGAGACTGAAATAATGAGTCCAATATTGGATTTCATTATCGGGTTTTTGGACCGGGTACCCGAAACACTAAAATAATAATAACATATTATTATTACTAAATTTTCAGCCCTCCATAACACAAGCATGGGACATCCGACTGACTTACCTTCATGTGGGGACGTGATCCTGTCATTATGATGGTAGATTTATCTCTAATGTTGAATATTAAATTCGGGTTCGTGGCTCGGGTTCACGAAACACGCACTAATAATATTATTATTATTGTAGGATATTGTATTTCACATATCCCCCTTATACAGTGTCGAAATGAATAACTGTATGCGGCACCCGAAACCTTGTATTGAGACGTTCCTTTTGGTGTACCCTACATGAGTTTTGGTTAATGTTGTTGTATGATCTGGTTGGATCGAACACGAATTCAACCAGGCCCTCTGGACTAAAAGGCCAATAACTTACAGACCGGGCATCCAATTGATGCACTATCTGTTGCATTGAAACCCCTTTTATGTGGTAGTCCTATAGGATAATTCTTCATGGGACATCATTGTAGTTAGAGTATCGAACTGTGTCATGAAGATCAGATCCTCCCGGAATCAAGTGAGCATAGATTAAGAACCATGTAACTGGATGTAACATGATAAAGGAATCCTCATGGGTCTTTATTTTAGGATTCCACATGGATCCGCTCTAGGAATCCATGTGTTACTACTCTGGGATCCTGTGTGGGGATGTTGTACTAGGATCGTGTGTGGGTATGATGATGTACTAGGATCCTGTGTGTGTTTTTTGTATTAGGATCCAGTGTGGGATGATGATTTACTAGGATCATATGAGGGTCTGTTGTACAAGGATCCTGTGTGGGTCTGATGATGATCTAGGATCATGTGTGGGTCTTCTGTATTAGGATCCAGTGTGGGTCAAATGATGTTCTAGGATCCAGTGTGGGTCTGATGAAGTAATAGTATAATGTGTGGGTCTGATGATGCACTAGGTTCCTATGTGGGTCTGATGATGTACTAGGATACTGTGAGGGTCTGCCGATGTACAATGATCATATGTGGGTATAATGATAATTTAGGATCTTTCATGGGTCTGACTCTTAACAGAGTAAGATGATTCAGTAGTCACATCTAATCATATTTACTACCGTACCTAAGTTATACCTGGTGTGAGATGAGTCCTTACCTTTGTGGTGATACCTTTGTGGTATTCTTCTGTGTGGTGTACCTTTGTGGTTCGTTCCTTCATGGTGATACCTTGGTGGTATTCTTCGTTGTGGATTACCTGTGTGGTACTTTCCTTCGTGGTTATATCTTGGTGGTATTCTTCTGGGTGGCGTACATGTCAGGTACATACCTTTGTAGTGATACAATTGTGGTATTCTTCTATGTGGCGTACCTGTGTGGTACTTTACATCATGTTGAAACCATTATAGTATTATTCTGTGTGGATTTAACTTTGTTGTGCTCTTGTTTTTGGTGCTACCTTCGTGGTATTCCTTCAATTGTAGAACAGTTGAGCTTTGGGATTTTGAGTTGGACCTTGTTTTTCCTCATGAATGAGATGGGTATACATGATAACTTGGGTATATGTATGGTAATATACTTAAGTTTGGTTGTCATTTGGTTACATGCTTTGTTGTTTATCCTTTTTAGATTTTGTGAGAACATTAAGGGTCTTGGGGTCCCTACTGAGTATCGTTATACTCACCCATACACGGGCTACGACCGCTCCTTGTTGTGTTTGGTGCAGACAATAGACATCGCTGACTGAGGATGAGAGTATCAGGACTAGTGGTATATCAGAGGTGGACATTAGATGAGGCATACAGTAGACACGACCGTTCGAGAGCTGTACCTACCCTTCAAGTAATATCTTTGGCGGGTGTTCACAGGAGTTGTTTCAGTTTTATTGTACTTTTTCAGTCTTCATGTACTTTTCTGTTAGTCTTGTATTCTGTCCCATTTTTCTTACTATACACACTCTTTTTACAATACAGTTTACTTATGTTCATATTTTGATGTGTGCTTGGTTGCGTGTGTTTATAGGTTATAATGGTAATGCCTTCCCTATTTTAGGGAATATACCTTTCGTTGATAGTCGCCCGCCCCTATCCTATAGAAGGCAGGATTGGGGTAGTCACAACATGAGCCCTCGTGGATGGGTCATGATAATGTTAATATAAATCAGACCATATATTATTTAAATTTAACCCTTTATTACCATTATTATCAATTTATTATTAAAATCATGTTTCTGATTGTAACTATTTTTCGTATATATTATGATTTCTTATTTTAAATATAAATGGATTTCTAATTTTTCCATTATGTATTGAATAATAATAATGAAATAATTACTAAATATGTAATTCAATTATATATTATTTACAACTAATGAATGATTGTTTTATGATAGGAAGAACTCTATGATCATAGAGATATTGGGTTGTACGTGTGATGGAGAATCATTTACGTTTTTCAATGATCATTATGAAAATGTGGAATGTGATATTTTTTTATTATATTATCATAATAAAATAAATTATACATTATATTATATGTATACATATCATCCATGTGGTTTGTATATGAGAATATAGAGTTTCATTGCTTCAAGGAGGATGTAGTCCACACATATATGAACAATGTAATCATATCTCAGTGAGTAATAAGTTAATATATAAAATTATATATTATGTTTTAATAATTATAACTTTTCTTATATTATTATAATTTTATTTAAATAATACATATTAATGAAAATTAAAATTATTATCCTCTACGTAAATCATTTGGGAAAAACGAATCACATTCCTTATCTTGGTAGTAATCTTCCATAAACAAATCGGTTGTTATCATATCCCATATATAATGGAATGTAAAAAAATTAAATATTATATAATGAATGATATGATAAAATAAATTCATAAATATCATATAATTACTTAATATTTATGATCATTCCAATTAGAGAGATTTTTTATTGGAAACACGTATTCCATAAGTTTGCGAGGTAGTAGTCCCACTTACATAAAATTGTTTATTTAATACCCAATGTGATTGATGTGCGGTCGATATTACATAATTAACATAACCTAAAATATTATAAATAAATTTAATATATGTAATATTTTATTTTAGGACATTTTTTTAATTATTATGGGTGGTGTAAAATGAAATAGAATAAAAACACACAAGGATAAATGTTACCTCTTCTTCGGGTAACCATCTCATGTTTAACCAAAAAACATCCTAGAATGGATTTATTTCCAACATAATGATTTTTGGTTGATAGGAGTTATGATTGAAATTTATTTCTCTATTTAATATCCAATCCTAAATTGCTCTAGGTACTGAAAATGATTGGAGGGGTGTTGCCTTTTATAACTGAGGTGAGTGGCATGCTTGTGAATTTTTAGAATAGAAATTGAGTAAACAAGTTTGTTCACATTTCAATATGATATAAAATATATTATTATTGATAATTATACATTATATGGTATGTATATTCAATCCAATAAATGTTTTACTTGTTTTAAGTTATTTTAAGCCATATATTTTTATTTTAAACCACGAACTAACCTATTTTTACCTAAGTAGTGTTTAATAATTATTAAAATGTATAGTATTAATTATAGTTAATAAATATGTATAAGTTGTTATATAATAATAATTTAATATTTATATAATACATAATCAATTTCTATAAATTCCAATCAATTTATTTCGTATATTTTATTTAAATGTAATACTGCTAACAATATGAGAATGAATGATTTCAAAGAGAAAATATTCTGTAGATTAAAGTGTTTCCATCTAAAAATTATATATTAAAATAATTACAATTACAAAAACATTATTAATATTTATATAATTTATGTAATTATAATATTAAAAAATATTGTAATATAATTAAAAATAAAAATTAATTTAACTGAAATCGATGTTTTCAATTACAATTCATTAATTATCACAATTAATCAAATAAAATATATTAATATTTCTGTTATAATTATAAAATATCAAAAATATAAAATTACTAATTAAAATTTTAAAAATAATTTTTTTAAAAAATTCTATAATTTAGAAAATTTACTTTTAATATGAGTTCAAAAAATGTAGAAAACTAATTTTTAGTACTATATTGTTTTTAATTGTAAAATTATACTAAATTTATATATTTTATAATAAATATTTTAGATTAATGTAAAAACTTATATTGAATATATAATATATAACTTTCATTAAAATAATGTACTAGAATCCATTTGATTAAAAAATTTATGAAAAAAAAATTGTCCATAAAAATTTGTTTCGAATAAACAATTTTCCATATATTGAAATGATTTTTATTTTTATTTGTAACTAATTTTATGAAATCTAATTATTTATATATAGATATTTAAAACATAAATTTAAATAGTCTAATTAAATATATTAATAACCTAATTATAATGGTATCATAAAAATAATTTAATAGCATTTCATATATTGTTTACATGTTGTATTTCTTATATTGAAAACTAAAAATAGTGATACGTGTAACGAAAAATATAGAAAATATTAAAATAATTTAAAAAATAAATTAAAAAATGTCTTGTATTTGATATATTTCATTAAATCATGACTAAATAAAAAATTTATCTTGAATCCCTCTAGAAATGATAGTATATTTTAAAAATAATATTTTCGAGGTGAGTAATCATTTTTGAGAAAAACATCATCCTCAAGAATAAATTTAATCCCTCACATGTTCCATGACCACATCTGGACACCATCCATTTAAATCCCATCCCCTAAATGGTTTCTTAATATAACGTTAAGCAATATTCTGAAATCATTTAATTTAATAAAATTTTACTTATATTTGACATCAATAAATACTTTATTGTATGAAAAAAATATCATTCAAATATATAATTTCAAATAAAATATGATCATAAAACAGTATTTCCCAGCTATTTAATGGTCTATTGACAAAAAAATTATTAAAATATATTATAAATCCAATTTAGTGATATATTTTTAAACTAATAAGATGTTAGTGAAGATAATGGTCATTGAGAACTAAATAATATTGAGTTTCCATTCACAATAAATTACACATATAGGTGTGCACAACATGAAAATATAAATATGAAAATATCAAACAATTAAATATATGTGCTTCAATAAAAATTTCATATGTCCAAATAATAAAATTTATTCTATTTAATATGTTAAAACAAAATATTTTCTTATCTTAAAAATACAACCCATAATGAAATGTTATGCCTACCCGAAACACAATTCTTCTTTCTGGAAAAATTTATATAATTTAAAAAATCACATAAACTAATATAAAAAAAAGATCTATTGTTAAGTGAACCAATAAATTTGAGAAATCCTTTAACAAACATATATTTAAACACATATAGGTATAATAAATGAAATTTTTAAAAACCCATTTTTCAGTAAAACTACTATAAAATAAATATTTGATAAAGAAAATTAAATCATCATAATAATGATTAATATTTTAAAATGATTTATTAAATAAAAAAATAATTAAAAATTTTATGGAATGGATTTGGAATGATTCACCATCCTCAACAATGTTTGAATACAATGAAATAATATTTATTTTTAAGAACAATGAAAAGGATAATAACTTTAAACTATAACATCAATGGAAATAA
Organism: Viscum album; assembly: GCA_963277665.1. Classification (NCBI taxonomy): domain Eukaryota; kingdom Viridiplantae; phylum Streptophyta; class Magnoliopsida; order Santalales; family Viscaceae; genus Viscum; species Viscum album. Next base: position 1,754,065,329 of record OY728120.1, on the reverse strand, counting down.
CCCATATATGCTAACCATAAACCAATAACACATAAAAGTGACACAAAAAATTTAATTTATAGATAATAAATATAATGAATATCAAATTAAGAAGAATAGGGAAAAAATTCAGGAGAACTATCCAAAATAAATGAGTGAGAATCAAGTAATAAATTAAGGAAAAATGATGATGTGTTTTTGGACCCCATCATGATCCAAAGAAAAAACGGGGATAGTTGGGTATGATATGGGGTTTATTTTTATTATTGTATAATTGGACACCACAAAAATATATAGATCCATTGAATAATCATGGTTTACCATATCGTTCACTAATCCCAAGCCCTCTACATAGAGGAAAAACAACCCTATAACTCTTTGGTAACAAATTTGATGATCCATCAACCTAATTTATGACCATCAGTGGAAGGAAAACATGCCTCCACATGGAATAAATATACAATTTGGAAACAATGTACTAGATTTTAAAAACTATATGCAAAAAATGAAAACACACTCACATGTTTGTTTGCAAGTATTCCTATAACCATGTAGATTATCTATTCTAGACCCAAAGAACTCTAATAACCAGATAATGTATCTCTAAATACTGATAATGTTAGTATTCGACCATGAACTAACCAATCAGGATAATCAATTAGTGAATTAAACAAACATAAAACATGTAACATCCCAGACCTAGATTCCATTAAGATGTTTACTAAGCATGGTTGGCTACATGTCCTTAAACATGTCTCCTAAAATTTCGCAGGATATGTATAGAATCAAGGGCCTACGTGTGTCTCTATGGAGACTATGGCCACATCATCAATTTGTAATATAATATATATATAGTAGCACATATGCTATGGAAGTAGTGATTCATGAAGAAAATATGCAATATCAAATATAGATTTTATTACTCAAAACTAGAAAGAATATCATATATATATATATTCTATTGATAAATATAATAAATCTCTAAAAAATAATATATGTAAAAATAGACATAGTAAGATAAATGTACCAAAAGTATAAAAATTCCAAAATCGATCCATCTATCATCATGAACCTCATCTCTATCCCATGATCAAATGCTTCAAAGAAGAAATTAGTACCCAATATTGGAAAATTTACCCTTTTCTATACTAGTAATAATATAGTCTATTCGGGATCCCTATGTTTCCCAAATGGGGTGTGATAATATATCCTAATAGAAAACCACCCAAGGTCCTATTACATACAATCATTGTATATATAATAATAATAGTGTAGATGAAGTAATATAATTTAAAATGAAGTAATAAAATTAATCTTCTTATAATGAATGATTTTTAATATAACAACCAATTCATTTTAGAAACATCGTTTAGATAGTATGTCTCTGAATTGAAATTCATTACTATGTCATTTATAATCAATTTTAGTTATTAGTTAAAAATAATTTATTTAGTATTACTAGATAATTGGATCATATACCAGTATTCCCATATGATATGTGATAAATAAATGGCTAAAATTTACATCTATATGGTATAAGTCTCTAAACAATTCAAATATTTTTCTCTATCTTCTAAGATGTGTCATGTAAATCATTTCATTAAATAATAAATTTTTATCCAAGGAATGTCCTTGTAATTCTTAATTTGGAATATAGGTATCACATCAGGTGTATCATGAACCAATATAATTATAATCCCATTATCAGCATTCCTCATTGAAATTCATGTATCACTATAAGTACAACATAACCAACAACATAGAATCGTGTCCCAGGAATTATTAATTTGAATTTAGGAATCAGTATAGGTATGGTATATCATTTTTACCATTACATATCATCCTTGGTGGTCCACATAGGGATCCCAAGGTTCTCCCATGGAATATAAGATAAACACACCCTTGATTTCATCCATGGAAATCCATGAAGAGTCGAGGGATACCTTAGGCATATAGAATAATTCCCCCATGATTCCTCTCATGGAAATATGAATAAGAATATTTTCTTTCACTTGGCAATAAACATTGATTAATCCAATTGAATCCATCCATTTAATTCGTAAATAAAAACATGTGTCACAAAATGAAAATAATAATTTAGTACGCTTTATATAATTATATCAATGTCTTCACCATTTTGATTTTACTTCAAAATCAACTCATAAGATGTCATATGTCATGTGACAAGCATAGAAGGCATATCCCCTTATTTAACTCATATTGGTATTTTTTTATAAAAAACAATACATGGAAATTTTATTGGTACATGGCTTCCATTCCATTTTCATTATAAATTCAATTTATAATTTATATTAAAATTAAAATTCGATACCAATTATTCATTCGAATCATCACATTAAATTATTATTCAATTCAAAATTAACATCCCCTGGGTAGGGGAAAAAATTAATTCCCTAAACATACAAAATCAATCATCATCCATTGTAGTCCAATTAGGTAAACCAAATACCCATGGGGTGGCTCTAATTCATGGTTCTGAACCAGTATTCACATAAAAATGGGACATGTTAATTACATAAGTCATGTATAATAATTTAAATAAATCATTATAATATTTTCCATGGTAATAGTCATGATATTTGGTTTTTTTAACAATAACATATATATAAACAATTAAATTTTAAATGAATAGAATTAGACTAGATATAGTAGGTTCGTGGATTATAGCTCTTCTGGAATCATATACTAATTAGACTTAGGTTGGGAGAAAATATAAGAATATATGGAGAACATATGAATATGGTATATTATATTTTACCTAAATAGAATATATTTTATTAATAAAAAGTATTTAATACTAAAAATCAATCAATATATTATTGATGGATATACAATGAGAAAAATGTTCCTTGATTATGATCTTGGAAGTATTATTTGATGAAAATCCTATAACAGTCTCCAAGGTGAATATCCCAAGAGGGAGTTTCTATCCACTGTGAAAAATGAAAATAAAATTGTTTTGAAATATAATTATGTATGTTCATTTTTTTAAATTAACCAAAATATATATGTTTCATGTCTTTTTCACACTATTTATCAATAAATCTTCAAAACGTGAACCACATTTTGTTGCAATGGGAACGCCGTGTGGATTGGAAAACTATGTACAACCCACGTCTCATCCCACTATCAATAACTGTAGAGGTCTCTACCCAACCATGGACAAAAAATACATTTTTTATGTTTACATCCTATAGGGAACCAATGTCCAGACATTCATGGTTAAAAGTAAACATGTGATCTACTCCACATGGTTTCTATTAACCATTCTATAGGCCTATTTCACCCTAAAATTCAGGTTCTAGATCCAATCGGGCCCCAAAACACCCAATACATACATAGACTCAACATGGAATTCATATTAGGCCATATATATGAATATAAACTGATAAAGTATCAAAGTAAAATATTTTTTATCTCATGAAAGAAATTTTTTATTATAAAACACCCCATGTGTTCATGCAGTTGTATAGTTTGAAGCGAAATTGTGGTCACTATGAATTTAATGATCCACCGACTAACCCAAAGACATTAAAAAAATTACATAATGAATTTTACCATAAAATGAACCATTTGTTTCAGAACCATTAAAAAAATAATACGATAATGGACATAAATAATTATGTTATAACAACTCTACCCACCATAACACATTATGGCCATTAAATATTACTGTATTAGAAATGAGAAACAAAAATGGAACACAAAAAATAATTGAAAGAGATTCAAAAAATAGTAATAAAATTGGTCACAATGACAAATGATTTTATAGATCCTAGATTTATTAATAACTCTACATGCCACACCAAATAAAAATAATAAGTAATTACATAAAAAATCGTCTTCTGTCTTGAACCCATTTCTAACCATACAACTAAAGTAGTTCAATTAAAGAGGATATTCACAGGAAGTGTAACCCCTATGAATTATTAATGAATAAGATTTGTTGACATATAACTTATGAATTAAAAAACTTATTATATAAAAGAATATTATATTCGAAAACATTACTATATATTTATTTTCAAATAAATACAATCTATTCGATGGATTGTGATGCCTGAAACAAAAATATTAAAAAACAAATTTTTTATTTGAAATTTTACTATTTTGGACATGAACATTATAACCTAGATGTTATGCTTATGTTTATGAATAACACTAACTAAACTATATAAATTATTATTATCTACTAATTTGAAAAAATGAGAATCATTCGAAATAATAAAATGTTTTATCTATAATAATATTATTCAAAATGGTGGTTTAGTTATCCATTGTCCACATCATTTAAAATTATTTTTTAGAACTTTATATATTTTTTTTTCTTAAGATTTATTTTATTTTTTAAATCAACATAAAAAATTTTCATTTGGAGAATTTTTATAATTTTTGATCAATGATTCATTTTTTGGTGAATACAGAAAAATATTGATTTTAATTGAAAATTTATTATAAGGAAAAGACCTTATTCATTATAAAATAATAATTTTTTGTCATTAAATATATTTATCATTGATGATATTATAATTTTTATTGCTTTACAGAGTTATATAATAACTCATATATTACAATACCAAAATATCAAAGTGGAAAAATTGGATTTATATATGTTATTCCCATAATATAAATCATTAAGTATAGGTAATGATTTCTTTTCATGGAAAATATGTAAATAATAAACTATTCATCATCCTTTCCCTTAAAATTATATTAATGTTGCGATAAAACATTTTAAAGAACATGATCTGAGAATAAAAAACTCTGTAAGGGATAAAAAATGAATGAAAATTGTTATCCTAGTGGAAGCATGAAAACTCATGTAACGATCACCTTTAAATTGGATTTATTTTAAAATATGAAACAAAATAATTTCTATAAAAATAGAAACTCTTTTTTCAAAAATAAATAATTTAGAACCATATAGAATCAATTAAAAACACATTTTGGTTACATATAACATTATATTCAAAACACATTTCTTTCTAATGTCAGAAGTAACTATTTCCCAGGTAAATATATATGAGGAGCTCTTTAGAAATTCCATCCTTAATTCCTATTATGATAGGGAACATTTCCCGATGCATTGGTGAACTATCTGGGGACACCCCTCATTTAAGCTATAATGATATCACCTGAAAATATCTATTTTCAACCATCGTATAAGCTACAACGTGCTCATATGATGAAATCAAGAGGTATTCATTTTTCTATTATCATTATAGTGTGAAAAAACATCAATAAGTTATTTTATTTAACGTACTTTTCCTTCATTATTAAATAAAAACACATTTAAAATCATAATAAAATTACTTTTGTATTTCAAAATACAATAATATTTTAAAAACCACATTTCAATATAAAAATAACAAAAAAATAATTTTGTTTTTATTTATATAATTATTTAATTATTTTAATGTCATTTAAAAATAAAATAATGTTCATTGAAGTAGAAAATTATATAGTCTCTATAAACGATAAAATATAATATTAATTTTTTTTGTTAAAATGATATATATAAAACATATAAAAATATTACATTTGAAAACAATTAAAATAATGGAAAATTGACATAAAATTTATATTGTAAATCATTTATATTTGTATAAAAACATTCTTATAATAATTAAGTAATCATTGAAATGAATGATGGATATTTGAAAGGGGAAATCTTAAAACATTATCTTTTTAACAAATTCAATTTCCACTGGGTTAATAGTTGTATAATATTTCATAGGATATAATAACAAAAACAATTAAATATGATATATCTATTCAAGATATAAATTGTTAAATGGTATGTATATCCGCCTTATAAAATAATAAATTCATGTAAAATAAAAAATGCCACAATTAAATGGAATTTAGCGGATGCCCATTAAAATGATTCTAACATGTCACAATTTTCATTTTAATCATAACTAATTAAAATTATGTGAATTATTGTAATTATTGTGAAAATTTTTAATTTATTATTACATTTATTTATCTAATTACCATTTTATGTACAATTACAAATCCAATTTGGTTTATGCAAGATGTTATGACCTTATTACACATATGTGTCAACAATGAATTTGGTAGGTTATTTATCCTCAACAATATCATTATTAAAACATTTATAGATTAATAATAAGTACATATTTATCAAAATTAAATATCAATTTTAATTTTAGTACCGATAATTAATTATGGTCCTTATAAATAGAGTGTGTTTCAGTCATAGGGAAGAAATTCCATACGTAAGCATAAGTAACCTATCCACTTTTCAATTATCATTATAGAAAATAGGTAAGTGACTTTTTACATTTCATAAATACAATAAAATAACATATTCTGTATTCCTTCTTTAAATATTTTAATATATATCATCCATTTTTTTTGGTGATAAAATATTTTTCACATTACTTCGTTAAGGTGGAATCCCACATGTTCATGGAGGACATTTTAATTTTTTAGTGAGTGAATATGTAACTATGAATATGATATATTATACCATCAGAATGGAAAATATTTTCTGAATATAAAATTGATTCAATTCTTATCACATATAGTCAATATATTTACCCTTATTTCCTTACAGGTAAATTGTTACTAAAAACAAATCACATCGCTTTGTGAGATGAATATACAACATACACATGAGAGATGTTATTGTATCCCCTATGGAATGGAAGGAAAGATATATATATATATATATATATATATATATCTGTTATAATTAATACATAGGTATTATTATGTAAACAATGTCATATATAATCTTTATATCCATTATCTTATGAAAGTGTGAGAGTTTGTAATGGAAAAACAAATGAGAGCAGTTTGCGGGGCGGTAGTCCACCAAAATCAAGAGTAATGATTTCATATGACATTTAATGGAAGTGGAGAATGATTTATTATATTAAATTAACATAATAACCCCTAATAATCTATAATATAACAATTTTATTATATATTTAATTTTTATAAAAAAAATTATGTGGGTGGTCAAATAAATAAATCAAAAACAGTTGTCGAAAAATGATACCTCTTCTTCCAGTAAATTATTTTTTGTAAAAGCCACATTGGTTGTATTTTTAGAAAAATAATGAAACTATGAAATGGTTAGGGAGTCATATAAATTATTTTTGAAAGGAATTATACAATGTAATTTGTTTTTATTGTTTGAACAAATGAGTACAAGTGGTGTATTTTAAAGGTGAGGTGGGTGGAAGAATTTTAATTAATGAATAGAACAAATTTCACACGCATTTTATTTTTAGCACAAGAATAAAATAATTGAAAAGTTTGAACACTATAATTTATAATGTCTATATTTGTCCTAAAGATATATAATATACATTTTTAGGTAAATTACCCTTTATATTATTAGTTTATACTCCCCCTATAGAACTATTTTTTTATTTAAAGGTGTTAAATAATTTTTACTATTTTCACTAAATATTTTGATATAAATATAGAATTACCATATTAAATAATATAAATAACTATTAATAATATTATGTATCTAGTTTAACAAATTTAATCAACTTATGTATAAGAATTCAATTTAAAAAAAATCCACAGATGTGGCAAAAAAAGTCATTCAAGTAGACTTTTTTTAGAAAATAATGATTCATAACTAACACTATCAAGATTAATAATCATATTAAAAAATAATATTTTCTAGTATTTAATATATAAATTTAATTTCATATAATCCTCATCATGGACCATTTTATTAAATTAAAATATAGAATAAAAATTAAACATAGAATTGTTTTTTGAAAATTCCATTTTTAACCCAAATAAAAAATATACAAAAACTCTTATAATGTTTATTAAAATGTAATTAGTTGGATTGAATATTACTAAATTTATATATGATACTGGAAAAAAATATTCAAAATTTCATGGTAATATAATATTTTGAAATTGACATAAATTTTATTACTTTTTCACATAACTCTATATTTTTAATTATAAAATAAAAAACATTTTTTTATAAAAAATTCAAGAAATTAAGCATAGAATTTTTTTGATATAATGATTTTTAAAATTACATTCAAATAAAAATAAAAAATTATATAATTTATAAATTTATCTTTTAGTTAATCCCATATGAGAAAAGATTTTATTTAAAAGTATTTTCATTTCGATGAATAAATTGCATAATATTTTTATAATGAAAATGAAAATCAAATTGATGTTAATAAATATGAAAATTACTTATTAAATCATTAGAATTATATTTACATTATTAACCTATTTTAGAAATTTATCCCTCAAAATTTTATGACATTATTAAATAAGTGGGTATATCTATCCCTTATATAATTTTTTAGATTCCCATGTTACTTTATAAAACAAACTATTTATCTGTAAAACCTCAACATAGTGAATAACATTTTTAATATATGAATTTTATTTATGTTCAATAATATGAATATTATTATCCTAATAAGAGTTTTTTTCTATATAAGTCACTTCTATGCTCGATACGTGAGATAATACAAACATATATTTTTTTCAATCAATGAATGAAACAGAATGTGCACATGAGATAATCTCAGAGGTCATTCCACTCATTATGAAACTAATGAAATATTATGTGGGACTTAATATGGATCGATAAACTATGTTATTAGTCTCTCATTATTAGTAAAACAAATAAAACATTTCTAGACAGAAAATTGTAGATTTATATAATATTTAACCTTGAAATACATATAATTCCTCTTGTAATCGGCATAATCATTCTCCATACTCTGACCCATCTTCATATATTACTAAATCAAAAAAAAATACCAAATACATACTCTATATAATATATTACCATAAACCTAATTTCTCATTCGTAACAAAAAAAGGGTGTCTTTGAAACCACATTCTATATAATTCCTCAAATGGACCCATCTAAATACTATAATAAAATCTATTATTTAATAAAACTAAACCAACCAAAGATGTTTATCCCATCATACCACGAAATATATTGATCACAAATGTATGATAGCATCCATGGTCTGATATTTCAACTAATTCTATCTATTAAATTGATGAATAAATGTTTTAATTAAACTTCCTTCAGTATCGAACGAATTCTAAATCCAATTTAAAACAATTACTTGTGAACCTAGGATAATAGTTAGATTCAATTAAGAGCGTAAATTCATTTAAACATACAATATCTTTTATTTAGATTCAATGAATATTCTATAAGGAAGATATTTATTGAATAAGATAACAATTTCTAAATTTAGTGAACCATTAAAAAATAACTAATGTCAACTTATTAATTCAGAATGTATTTTTCAATCCTAACTAAAAATAAAGTAATATTTTGTAACATTTAAAGGCTGAAACGGAAATAGGTTGAAGAATTTACATTATTAAGAATAAATCATCATTAACCTGATGACATGTTGAACATGTCATGGTGAATTCATCAAAATAAATTTCCCTAACATCACAATGGTAACACTTCTAAAAGTCTTATTACTTCTTAGAGATTACCATATGAATAAAAAATAGTAAAATATGAGCTTCACCCAACATCCCTTTTTCCAAATAAGAATCAAAATACACACATAATAATTATATATATATAAAAACAACTTATTTATAAGTAATAAAACCTATAAACTTATTATTTTTAACATATTATAATGTTTACTTAAATTATTGATCTGGTTTTTAAGAATTCATCATTCATGATGAAAATGTATTCAATATAGAAACATGAATCGAAAACACATAATGAAACTACCTCAACCACTTATCAGAAAAATATCAAATCATTAACCAATGGGTTTGGTTCCAAATGTTACATGGTTATTGATTAATTATTTTTTTGAAAAAAATCACCGTCTAATTTGTTATATTTTCACAGATTGTAATTAATCATACAATTATAATCCTTAATCATTTATGGAAATCTTAAATATCCCATTATTAATTCATTTTATGTGAATATATAAATAAAACATATTATTAATATATATATATAACAATAATCAATGCAGATATTACCAATTTTTTTTTAAAAAAATTCAAATCCAGTTAATTCAAGGATATGTGTAGGGTAATTTAAACTATGAGGTGTCAACTGGTTTAAATCATAAGATGTTACCTTGTCATTCTATGATAAGGAATATCCATTCCCTTTCAAGGAATCATAAAAAAAGATAAAAAATTAAATATTCCATGATTGAAATGAAAAAATAGAATAATTCACCAATCATATTTTTTTCATTAAAAAATTTATAACATTACTTTTTCCAAATGAATGTTTCTCCATTTCGATTTATCATAGTTCATCGAATTGAAAACCAAGGGATGAATTCAAAAAACCTCCGATAAAACCAAATAATTCCACAAGACAATGAATATTTTAGATATTATTGGGACTTGAAACCTATTCAATAACATTTTATTTAATAGGGAAATATAATATTTTCATTTAAAAGAATATATATAAGGAATTAGATTTTTTTTCAACCAAAAATCACACTTTCTAAATATCCTAAATAGAAGCATTTATTTTATAGTTTGAAAAATATTCCATTTTTGACTTTCATAATCTATATAACATTTAGAATATTCAAAAAATTCATCAATAAAAATAACCACAGGTATGATCCTTCAATTAACAAAAAACAATATCCATAATGTCAATAAATATTTCACAAGATTTTGGAATACTTAATGGAAAATATTTAAACTCATAGTTCCCATATAATGTTAGAAACATTTTATTGGTAATGTCCACATTCATCACATTCAAATTATGGTACCCCGATCGTATGTCATCCTTTGAAAAATAATGAGGTCCCTAGAGCTGATAAAACAAATCACATATATGAGTAATTATATATATATTCTTGGATGTGATTTTATTCAAGTATGCATAATCAAGGAATGTATTAATTAAACAAATTTATTTTTATCATACAAAACATGAGTACCTAACAGTGATGTGATGGGTCAAATGAAAGATTATTCAAATTAGTAATATAATTTATTTTTCAACTATAATATTTTGTCTTTATCCATTAGATAAGGAGTTCATGAAGAAATTTATGCATTAGGATCTAATTAAATAGTAAACTCAAACTCCCCTATTGGAATAACACTAGTAAAATCATCTGGAAATATATAAATATATATTTATTTTTAATGGAATGTGACTAATATAATCTGATTCCTTATTTATAAAATATGATATATGAAACTATCAAAAGAACCTCAAATCAATTTCTTAGCTTCATGGTAGATTAGAAATGGCATGCAATCAATGAACACAAATTTTTTTGCAATGAATTAAATATTATAATTATAAACCAAATGAAAATCTATACCTATATTGGTATAAAACTCTACTATATCCAATTCAACATGATCTAAATGAAATTAAATTCCACAAATAAAAACATAAATAATCTAATAATGATTTTTTTATTTAATATTTATACATGGCCTCTTCACCAAAGGTTTCTATTGAATTCATCTATTTAAATTTCCATTTTATTTATATACTTCACATTAACTAATGAATGTGAACTACCAAATTCTTATATGGTATTTCAATAATTCAAATGCACATGAAACATTAATATCACCACATCATCTGATGAACCATCATCAATTGTAATAGATTAAAATGACTCCACTATACCATTCAATTTCAGACCACAATAATTTCTATCATATTAAACTAACATTATGAACAATTTATAATAATTAGATATATAATTATTACTAAAACTCCACCCACTAGATGTCTAATGTTCATACCATGACATCATTGTCTTCATTTATTTTGTTATAATCATGAGTCGTGTGACTGAACTGACCACACTAATAACAGAATTCAAATACTAAAAAAAATTCATGAAAATACATTTTCTTCAATTGGATAATATTAGTTGAATTCCTATGAAATTTATATATTTATTATTCTCTATTACATAAAACATTGATGTTCTTTTACATATTTTACTTCAAGGAGCATAGGTTTCCGACAAATCAACAACAAAATCCTCATAAAAATTACATGAATTTTCAGAAAACAATTAATTCTCATATGGGAAATTCTATAGGTAATAATTGTTTAACAAATGATTAAAATTTTAAAAAATTTCAATCTATGTAATGAATAAAATCATTCACATATTTATCTAGTATAGTGAAGTTTTCTTCATATGTTGTTATTAATTCTTCATCTTTTCTCCTTAGATATACTATTTATTTTCCATCTATAGTCCACAAATTTTCAAGGAAAATATCATTAAATGCATCCTAGTCCATATAATCAGTATCCAATTTATCTAGGGTATTTTTAATCTAATACCCAAATAGATCACCTCCTCATTCAAAAAAATCAAAAGAATGATTCAATATTTTATCTACTAAACATCCGATGACCTAAAATAACATCTAATTGAATTAATCCACCCTTCAACTGTCATGGTTTCATATGATCCACTAAAATATATTGAATGTTGTCTCATAAAATTAACATCTATTTTCATTTTAGTTCATAGAAAATCGGGGTTACCTTAAGAACTAATACCACTATCATTAATAACATCGGTTAATGGAGCCATCAATATGAAAAATGTTATAATATAATTCCAGAAATCTATGTTTGAATATTTCGAAGCATATTTTCCCCTTGGTTCATTACAACTAAAACATATTTTTTTCATCTAATGAGATTATTATCAAAAAATAGTTTGGATAAAAAAAATTTAATATTGAAATTCTATATCATTTCAACTTAATCATATAAAAAACACTTAAAGGGAATGATATTATCATTTTCCTCAACTGTAATGTTATATAAGCCAACCTATGGTAAAAAATTTATGGACTAAACCTTCATCAATACATAATCATATTCTTTGGTCATGAATTTTCATTCCTTAACATTGATTATATTTTTTGATATATATTATTACTGAATCAGGTCACAAAAAATACATAATAGAACTATATAATTTAAAGTACACACATGGGATTTTTATCCATTTTCGTGTATTTTAAAAAATAAAAAAATATTGATTTCATTTCATGGATACTATTTTTGATTATAAACATGAGTGTTTTATTTCTTATACTCATAAATTTATCCATTTATTATTTTTTAAAAACAAGTGATGATACCAAAACACCTAGTAATAAATATAAAATGAAAGTAGAAATTCAATCTAGTGGAAATAATAAAATTTATGGTAATTTTTACATTTATAATCAATGTTTTTGGAGCATATGAAATCAGAAAAAAAAAGATTAATTTTAACCATAGTGTTTCCTCTTTAAAATCTTTTAAAACCAAATACTATTAAAATAAAATCATTTTTAGTTATAGAGACTATAACATTCATAACACATTTTAATCCTATGTGATAAGTCAAAATAACCCATTTAAATCCATCAGATAAACCCTTTGTTAACTCCCTATATAATCACTGATAATACAAGAGAATTTTCCAAATGGATTGGATTCCTAACATGGGTCAACCACCATTAAATATATTTTGGGCTCAACTTGCACTATTACGGCACACCCATTATATCATATACAGTGGGCTATCCTAAAAATATCTAGGTTCTCCCATTTCAAACTAATATTTTTGTAGTACTATATTATGAATAAAAAATATTTATTCAATCACCTTTCCAACATACATCCTATTAAAAATTATATTAAAGACACAAAATAATCGCTTTGATGTATCAAAATAATCTAACTAAATTTACCCATTATCAATATAAAAAATTGGAAAATTATAAAAAGGATTTTTAGGAGGAATAAAATAAATTATATAATTGAATATTTAAATCATATAATAGTCATGGCATTGAAAAAAATTAATTTTTCCAGAAATGTTATGATAGAAGATTTCATTTTCTAGTTTTCAAAACATCCAATTAAAAACACGTGAAAATGGACCTTTGGAAAAAAAATTACATAAAGTATAATTTCATAAAATAATTTTAAAAAATAATTTATTTGTATAAAAATTAATAAATAAAATCATTTAAAAAACTTTTAACAAAGAAAAGAATTATGTCGAAGGAATAAACTTATATGATAAATGTTTTTAATGAAATATACATTTTCATTTGGGAAACACATGAATCATAAGCCACATTAGTTAATAACATAAAAAACATTATTTATCATGTGGATCGATAATGTCATGAAATAAAATTTAAAATGAATTTTATATACACTTTATAAAATAATGATGATTTATATCATCAAAATATCACAAAATGAATGGAAATTGGGATGAATCCCCTTCATTAGCCTCCAAAATCTATTGTTTGTATTTATCTTCCTGAATAAAAAAACATGTTTTATATATTTGTTTGGGAAAACATTTAATTTTTATTATTAATTATGGTTTATTTATTAACATGTAATATATAATTACATAATCAATTATTTTTCTATAAGATGTTTTGACCAAATTTGGCTTTTGTGTCAAACATTTAATTGATATGGTGACTATGGTAGAAGGGTTCATTATTTAATCATATAAAATATAATAATCATGAAATATTTTTCATAATTTTACATAAATTATACATTTAATACTTATTATTAAATATGGTATTGGGAAATAATGTTCATTACAATCATGGAGATGGAATGTCATACAGACACATTTGTAACATTTAAAATTTTCAATGATCAATTAGGAATAGTGGTAAGTACTGTATTATAATAATATAAAGATAATAATATAATGATAATAACATAATATTTAGTACATTATTTTATTAAATAAATATGTACATATCATTAACATGGTTTGGTGATAATATTAGAGTCACATTGCATAATGGTGATTGTAGTCCACACATTCACAAAATGAGGTTATCTTTTTTCAGTGAGCGAAATGTCAAGAAATAAATTGACATGTTATATTTTTAGGTGATAAATATTTCATTAATATTATGATAATAAAATTATTTTAACATATATTCCTTATACATATACTTATTACCATTTAATATATAATTTATTGAAAAAATGAATCATCTCACATAATGGGATGGTAGTCTTCCGCACACACGAGCATCATTATCATATCCCCTTCAGAATGAAATTTAAAAAATGTTAAATCTAATATAATGAAATAATGGGTATTTTTATGTTATTAATAGTATATATATGTATATATATCATATCCATGATCATACTCATTTTTTAGAGGTGAAAATGGAATCACAAATGTCATTTGATAGAGATGTAGTAGTTGGACATGGCAAAAATGATGATTTCGTAATCCATTTGATGGATGTAGAGAAGGATTATTAATATTAAATTAAGGTAAAACCCATATTTATATAGAATTTTCTTTTTTATATAATAATTATTTAATTATAATTGAATTGTGTGGAGGAAGACATAAAATAAAAAGGCTCATTGAAAAAAGTTACCTCTTTGGGTAAATTCAATTGATTTTACCAAATTCCTTATATGGTTGGATTTATACATCAAATAGTGATTATATAATGAATGTATGAAGATATATATTCTATTTAGAACAAAAAATAACACAATATTTTTTTGATGGTTTGATGAGAGGAGAAGACACAATGGTCTTATATAATTAAGTTGAGTGAAACATAATTCTGTTTGAAATGAATGAATTCCATAGACATTTTATTCAAGTCAAAACACTCCAATAATATAAAAATATAAATAATTGATGTTATAAGGTCATTATATTGTGGTAATAGTTGATTAATTGTATTTTCATCATCATTTTATTCATATAAGTTTAGATTATCCTCTGGTTAATCATTTTTTACCTTAACAATTGTTATTGATTTTAACTTCAATCACAATTTATATTTGTCAGTAATTATGTTGACCGTATTATAAAATATAAATAATGATAAATAAAAATATGTAATCCATATAAACATATTTACTTCAATGAATTCCTAAAATTCAAATCAAACTGATACCCATATAAGTGCTGAAATTTGGGGTTTCAAGTGGAGTAATTTTTTAGAAAATATGAATCTATATTAACAGCTGGAATTATAATGCAGATATCTTGAAAATAAATCAATATTTATTTATATAATAAATTTAATTAATTTAATTATTTCATTTTAGTTCAGTATTATTTAAATTAATTTGATAAACAATATACATTTTAAAGCAGTTTTTTGAAAGACCCATTTTTAAACCAAAAAACAATGTTACACTATAAACCAATATAATGTTGGTTAAAAAAAAGTAATTACATTATATATAAATTAATAATACTTATGTAACATGAAATAATTTTAAAAACATAATTACAAATTTAAAATATAAATTTTACTTAATAGTTTTTATTTAAAAAAATGGTATTTTTGATTATTAACTAAAAAATCATATTCTCCGAACAATTCTTAAATTTCACCATAGGTAAAGAATGATATACCAATTTAGAAATTTATATTCATATTTTCGAATTCAAATTCTATAATTATGACTTTATGATTTAAAAAACAATTATGTAAATTTGTTTAATTAAATCTATATCCTTTTTAATATAAAAATAACATGATATTTTTATAAGGAATATAACTATCTAATAAATATTAATAAATATGAAAAATCATTATTATATCCTTACCTAATTAAATAAACTACCTCTTATATACAATTATTTGTAACTATATAATATATTAAATATTACTTAAATGTAAAAATTTTCTATTTATATAATAATAAATTCATTTAAGATCAATAAAATTAATTTAATATTAAATTTTGATTTCCAAAATGTATACACAGATGTGCCCTTTTTTATTTGAAAGACAATTTGATATCATATCTAAGTGTATAATTGTAAATTTTATTTTGAAAAAATTTTAAATTGAATTTTTATAAATGGAATATAAAAATGTAATCATAAAAATTTACATGATCTATTAAGGTCACCATATTTTTATAAAAAAATATTTACTAAATTCAGTAAAAATTATTTATTGTGATTGAGGAAAAAACTAATTTACCATTGGATTAAAATTGATAGATAAGTGTTAAAATGACTTATAAACATGTACCACACTAATTATATGGCATCATTTAGAATATATCACCTATATGGGTTGATAATGTTCGGTTTTCGTGTATTGTGGAATGTAAAAAATTTAGTTGTAATTGATTCATTGTGGAATGAAAATTTCATGTTTGTCTTATCCCTCAATTAAAAATGCACACCCATATCCTCTGCTAATAAGACACCCAAATATATACGATTCTAAAAAATTATTCACATATAGAAGAATTACTAACCTAAAACACCCTAGGGGAATTGGTTTCATCAGAATGGTTTCTTAGGAATGATTTTTCTGCAAACATGTAGTGGTCATCCAAAAAAGATGTAATGATATTAAATGATCATTTTTACTTCTTATTAAATCACATTAATATAATATTTATCCTTTCTTTAATAAAAAAATAGGTATCTACCTGTTATATAGATTGTCACGACCCGTCCCCCGAGGCCCACATCGTGACTACCCTAAGCACGCCTTCCAAAGGCCAGGGGCTGGTGACTAGCTCCAAAGGTGTAATTCCCTAGATCTGGGAAGGCATTGCCTTTATAAAATGTAAACAGACACAATCATATAACAAGATAATGAAAACACTAAGTAAAACAGTAAAACAAGCGTGCTGAAAGTACAAAGTGGCTGGAAATACAAGCCCAACTGAATGATACAGCTACAATTGAAAGAAAGTAAAACTGAAAAGACAAATAGCTGAATGGTGAAGCAGCTCTTGGATTGTCCTCCGGGTTCTTACTTAAAGGGCAGGTACAGATGTCCTCCTCAGCACTCCGCATCTATCGATCCGCTCCGTGTACCGTCACGCCGAGTGTCCACCTCTGGGTACCGTCCAGTCCTCGTACACTCTGCCTCGGTCAGCGTTGTATGTTGTCTGAATCCAACACAACGAGGAGCGGGCATAACCCGTGCAGGGGTGAATATAACGATACTCAATAGGGTCCCCAATCCCCTGAAGGTCTCACTAAATCCAAAAAGTATAATCCACAATGAAAGATCTCAACAGACAACCTTTACGTAGGTATATTCCCATATATATACCTAAGTTATCAAATAACCAATCTCAATCATGAGGAAAACACAAAGGTCATTGACTCAGCTCAAACCATGATTTTTATTCATGATGTCAAAATCAAAGCAGCTCGAGAACGCTTCCTCTGTCAAGTACAGTGGGCCTGCCGCTATAACCAAGCGCTTCCCACTAACCTTGGACTGCTGAATTACGCCACCTGTCGAGTACTGTGGACCTACTTCTACAACCAAGTGCTTCCCACCAAGGGTCTAACGCTATAACCAAGTGCACCCCCTCATAGCCTATAGAGTTACTCCTTCTATTAAGTACCATGGGTCTGATGCTATAACCAAGCGCTCCTCTGCCGTTGGTCTACTGCTACAACTAAGTGCACCCCACTGGGCCATCCGAATCACTCCAAGTCGATCGAGCAGCAGTCGTTAAGTCTCATCCAGCTACTAAGTCACTATAATATGCTCACTCTTCACCAGGAGGGTCTGCTCCACGAACATCAATCCAATAATACAAGTGTCAAAAAGTCTCACGTAGAAGTATCACTAAGGACCACCACATCAAAGGATTCTCAACCCAATATACGGTGCGTTAATCAGACGCCCGGACTGTGAGTTATTACCCTTTTTGTCTAGGGGGACGGTTCGTTTCGTGTACGAACCCACTCGACTGTATCTCAACTGTACCCTGAACTCCCATGGGGTATACTCGAAGTAACCTTTTCTCAACGAGATTACCAACGCCGCTGATGGTTCGTCAAACGGACGTCCGGTCTGACAATAATTGGATTTTCCGTTCTAGGGGCCCGTTTGGTTTGTAAGTTAAAACCAACCCGACCATAGTCCAACTACATCCAAATATCAAGTGGATTATGCCAAAAGAACCATCTCATCATAAGGAATCCAACGTAATTGATGAATTTTCAATCAGACATTTGGTCTTTACGTTATAAGCCATTCCGCTCCAAGGGCCCGGTAGGTTTCGGGTTCGAACCAACCTGGCCATACACAAACATTTCCAAAACCAAGAGTGTAACATACTAAAACGTCCATCTCGATGCAAGGAATCCTATGAAACTGACAGTGCATCGATCGAAGGATGTTAGCTCATGTTATGGTCATTTAAACGAATATGGTCCGAAAAAGGGGGGTCTGGGCCCGGTCCGACCCGGCCCAACACACCCCGGGTCAACCCGACCCGTGTGCCGATTCAGCCCGGTTGAGCGTGGCGGAATGCTCTGGTGGCGCGCCACCACCATTGCCGCCGCCTTCCACGGACCACCGAACACGCTCTGGTGCTCCGTTTTGCCCACCGTTTGCGCTGGCGGCTCTCCTGGGACCCCCTCTTCACTACGATGACTTCAAATCGCCATTGCAGTCCCATTTCATCACCACCTGTCAATCCACGCATCAAGAACGTTACGATGAAGGGTCCGGACTTGTTCATTAGTCTTTACCCACCATGATAGTGGTTCTAATAATAATTAATCTTAAATGAACACCCATGTTCGAGGGTACAAATCACACATAGGAAAATATACAAAACAACCCCGTACCTCGATAATAGACGTCGCACATCGTGCGTCGCGAATGATGGCGTCGCGGGAAGAGGATTCATAGACGACGTCAGAGTGCATCTAAGGAAGAAGTAGCGTCTCCACACTTGTTGCATAGAAGAGCAAGGAAGGCACGTCTTCGCTCTTCGTGGAGTCAGTGTTCTTCGTTGAAGAGGAATCATTCTTCATGGAAGGATGGTGTTCTTCAACGAAAAAGAAACTCTCTTCTTCTTTTACACAAGAGATCTCTCAAAAATCCTCCCAACACAACGTGTGCCAAAATAAATTATTAACTATGGATATTATTTTATCAACACTTGAAGTTCAAAATTCAATTCACTTAATTAATTAAATGAAGAGTATGAACACATTAATTAAGGTATGTTGTCAAACAATAAAGAAAGAGATAGAGAGATAGAGGAAGAGTTCTCATTCAATAAGGGGAGTTTTCAATGAATTTAAAAAAGGGGGGAATAAGGGAGTTTAGGGAAGAAGAAATGTTGGGGCTCGTGTGGGACTTACCTCACAAATATCCACTCATGGAAAGTTAGGTGGTTGTGGGTCCAACCCTTAACTCCCCTTGGTAGGATATAACTACCTTAGATATAAATAAAATTGTGTACTGCCAATTTTATTTATATAATTCTAAATTCCCAATTTTAAACTTTCAACACGAATAAAACACAATTGCGGTAAAGGTAACCTTAAGCGAATACTGGAGCTGCGAGTTCATTGGTGTCCTCAGATTTCATTTCTAAGCACCGGTTCAAAAGATAAAAAAACCTACACATACATTTACTGAACGTACCGGAACAAAACTTCAGAAATTGATTCCGAGCACACCGGGCCTCAGAATCAAGTGTTTTTAGAAGCCATAGACTAGCAGAATTACAATGAATTTAGAATGTATTTCCTTGAAAATTATGGGCCTTTACATTAGTCCCACCACATCGCTTTATGTCCCTATACATATACAACACACACGAGGAAAACAAATGGGGATACCAAGTGAGCATCTGTGCCTCCCGCTCCCAAGTGCTCTCCTGGAGGCTCCTTTGCGTTCAGCGAATGCGGACCAGAGGAATCATCCCTCCACATAGGACCCGCTCATGTCGATCCTCAATCTCCACTAGGACCTCCGCAAATATCGCTCAGTCATCGATGTCCAACACCCCATGATTAATGATGTGGGCTGGGTCGATCACGCATCTCTTCAGCTGAGATACATGGAAGACATCATCCACCCGATGCAACTGAGTTGGAAGGGCCAGGCGGTAAGCCACCTTTCCAACTCTGTTGAGAACCTGGAATGGTCTGATGAATCATGTAGATAACATTCCTCCTTGGACAAATCTTCGAAAACCTCGTCGAGGTGAGACCCGTAGGAAGAGATGGTCACCATCCTCGAACATCAGTGGTCTTCATCTCCTATTAGAATAGGTCTTCTATCTGCTCCATGCAGTCTTTATCCTCTTTGGGATGATCTGCACCTTCTCTATCGTAGCCTGCACCATCTCTGGTCCTACAAGAGCTGCTAAGATTCCCCCTTTTCCAAAATATAGAAATATGGTCTCATCCTATGGATGAACCACATTCTTGCCTAATACAGTCAATCCTTACATGAATGGTACAATTCATGTCTTGGATGACGTCGTAAGGCCTCGATGATACTACAAAGAGATCCAACCGTTACTCTCACCTCGAAGGGTTGGGTCACACTGTCGGCATCAGCGTGTGGTCACTGGGTCTCCTCCAGTTGGAATCTAAAAAGTGTGGGTCACGTCAACAGTTTAAACCGGAACCTCATAGTATCAACCATACAAAAAGGACAAGAAAGTAAACATCACAAGGACAACTGTATTTTATTACTGCAGCTCATAGTAAAAAGACACATAACAACCACAAACAAAAACATCATGGTATCTAGGGGCACCAAGAACAAATACCTCCATTCCTGGAACTAGTCCCGCTCCTGTCCACCTGCTTCTGGAGCTCCATAGTCATATGCTTCAGCTTCCGGAAGCTATGCTCTCCCATATCCACCAGTTTCCTGCGGTCAGGGTGGACCTCCTAGTGGTGGTGGTGGAACGACCTCGAAGCGTTGTACTCCTACTGCTGTATGGACAGCTCCTCTGCCTCAGTCTGGTAGGTTCCTCTACTAGCTGCTCATTTGCTGGACATGTCGAGTAGTCTCGAGCCATGTGACAATTCCTATCGTATGCATATCACTTCCTGCTCCTGGTATAGCTTGCTTTGTTTTGTGTGCCTTGCATAACTGAACCGGTATCCCGAGGTTTCCCACTTGTTGTCCTAGTCCACCTGGATTTCTATGTCATCTGTCTACTCCCAGCTGTAGAAGACACCGCTACGGTCAGAAAGCCTTTTGGAGAGAGAAGTAACTCCTGATCCCGCGTAGATAGTAGAGTCGCTGATATAAACTCCACCCTGAAAAAACCCTCGGAATCTCCCTAGGTGAAGGTCATCTCGTCGCAAAACTGGAGCATCTGGCTCTACCACCTCTCAACGGCTCCCTGAAAGAGACTAACATCTACGTACACCATCAAGTCAGCGGGTCTCCTAGCTACATGGAAGGCTCGTGCTACAAAATCCAACCAG
The DNA here is from genome assembly GCA_963277665.1 of Viscum album. NCBI lineage: Eukaryota > Viridiplantae > Streptophyta > Magnoliopsida > Santalales > Viscaceae > Viscum > Viscum album. The sequence continues at coordinate 1,754,043,064 of OY728120.1, read as the reverse complement.
TACCCAGCCGTCTGTAAATCTGACTCCCCACAAAACCTCGGAGGCCACTATCATTGGAACTCATGTAACATTCTCAAGCAGCATGCACTCTCTGCTGTTGGGGTGGTGATAACAGTTTCCCAGTTGGTAATGGTACAGATGGTACCTCTGCTGTTATGGGGCCCTACACCGTGGCCTCGCTGCTCGGTGGGCTCCCATCATGCTCTCCACCCAGAACCCAGACTGACTGACTATGTGAAGACACCCTGAAAAGAAACAGACACGACACAGTCAAAGACTATACCTGGTGAGCTGACTTGGTTTGAGCTGACTTAAAGAAAACTTTTGAAAACTCACATGAAATTATTTTTTTCATGCATTGAGTCAGAAATCAGTAGTTAGGGTCCTTTTGTATGGATACATCGTTTTCCGCAACAACTATGGAATCCATGAACTGAAAACCACACTCTATACCCTTAACACTATTGCTTCATAGAAAGGGAATATCAGAGTTCTATGTTATCCAGCAGAAACGACTCCTCTAATGCCAATTTTTCACAAACCATCCCCCGAGGCCCGCATTGTAACTACCCCAATCCCACCTTCCATAGGCCAGGGGCTAGCAACTAGCACCAAAAACATAATTCTCTAGATCTGGGAAGGCATTTCCATTATAAAACGTAAACACACAAAATCAGAGAACAAGCAGAAGAAAAGACTAAGTAAAATAGTAAAACAAGCACGTTGAAAGTACAAATGGGCCGGAAATACATGCCCAATAGAAAGGTACAACTACAACTAAAAGAATGTACACCTAAAAAGAAAAATAGCTGAATGGTGAAGCAGCTCCTAGATCGTCCTCCAGGTTCCTACCTGAAGAGTAGGTACAGAAGTCCTCCTCATCACTCCGCGTCTATCCGTCTGCTCTGTCTGCCGTCACGCCGAGTGTCCACCTCCAGGTACTGTCCATTCCTCATACACTCTGCCTCGGTCCGCGTTTTTTGTCTTCTTCATCCAACACAATGAGGTGTTGGTATAGCCCGTGCAGCGGTGAGTATAACGATATTGAGTATGGACCTCAAGACCCTCAAGGTCTCACTAAATACAACAAGGATAAACCACAATTAAAGATATCAATAGACAACCTTTACTAAGGTATATGACCATACATATACCTATGTTATCAAATAACCCATCTCAATCATGAGGAAAACACAAAGGTCATTGACTCAACTCATACTAGGATTTTTTTTCACGATGTCGAAACCACAGCTGCTGGAGAACTCCTCCTCTGTTGAGTACAGTTGGCCTGCCGCTACAACCAAGCACTTCCCACTAAACTTGGACTGCTGAATTACTCCACCTGTCGAGTATTGTGGGCCTGCTGCTACAGCCAAGTGCTTCCCGCCATGGGTCTACTGTTACAACAAAGAGCACCTCCTCATAGACTAAATAGGTACTCTATATGTTGAGTATTATGGGTATGGTGCTATAACCCAACGCTAATCCACCATGGGTCTGCTGCTACAACCAAGTGCACCCCACTAGGCCATCTAAATCACTCAGAGTAGATCGATCTGCAGTCGTCAAGTCTCAGCCAGCTACTAGGTCTCTGCAATCTGCTCGCTCATCACCAGTAGGGACCTCTCCACGAGTCTCAAGATGATACTCCAAGTGTCCCAATGTCTCATGGAGAAGTATCACTAAGGACCACCACGACAAAGGGGTCTCAACGCAACTGACGATGCGTCAATCGGATGCACGATCTGTGAGTTATTAGCCTTTTTGTCCGAGGGCCCCGGTTGGATTCATGTACGAACCAACCCAATCGTATCTCAACTGTACCCCGAAATCCCCTGGGGTATACTCATAGTATCTATTTCTCAACAAGATTACCAACACCGCTGACGGATTGTCAAAAAAACGTCTGGTCTGAGAGTTATTGGCTTTTCCGTTTGAGCGGCCAGGTTGGTTTTTAAGATAAAACAACACCACCATAGTCTAGCTATGTCCAAGCCTCCGGTGGAGTATTACAAAAGAATTTTCTCAGTATATGGAATCCAACATAATTAACGGCATGTCAATTAGTCATCTGGTCCTTATGTTATAAGCGTTTCCACTCCGAGGGCCCAGTTGGGTTCGAGTTCAAACCAACCTGACCATACCCAAACATCACAGAAACCTTGACTGTAATATTCTGAAACGACCATCTCTCTCCAAGGAATCCTACGCAACTGATGGTGCATAGATCGGAGGTCCGTAGCTCATTTTTTGGCCATTTTAACTAATCTGGTCTGAAAGGGGGGGGGGGGTTTGGGCCCGGTCCGACCCGACCCAACCCACCCTGGGTCGGCCCAAAACGGTTCAACCCGACCCGGCTCCCGATTCGGCCCTGTTGAGCGAGGTGCGGACTGACCCACATGGCCCGCCCCGACCAGGCCGAGGGGGGGGGGGGCTGGCAGGGCCAGTGGCCGAGCATGGAGGGCACGACCTCCCATAGATGGTGTGACATGAAGTCGCACCCCTCCATCTCTAGAACAGCAAAGATGTTCCAGTCTTCTTCTGACGCCGCGACTGAGCCACGACGGACTGCTCCGGCGGCACTTTTCCACCGTCGTTGCCTTCCACATACCACCAGACACGCTCCAGTGGTCTGTTTCGCCCACCATCTGTGCCAGCGGCTCTCTCAGGACCTTCCCTTTACTGTGATGACTAAAATCTCCATTGTGATCCCATTTCATCATCACCCATCAATCCGCGCATCAAGAACATTATGGCGAAGTGTCTAGACTTGTTCGTTAGTCCGAACCCACCGCGTTAGTGTTTCTAATAATAATTAATCATAGAAGAACGTCCATGCTTGAGGGTATAAATCACACATATGAAAATATAAAAAATGACCCCTATCTCGATAATTGACATCGCACATCAGGCGTCGCAGAAGACGGTGTCACGGGAAGAGGATTCATAGACGACGTCGGAGTGCATCTGAGGAGGAATCGGCGTCTCCACACTAGTTGTGGAGAAGAGGAAGGAAAGAACATCGTCGCACTTTGTGGAGTCAGCGTTCTTCGTCGAAGAGGCGTCGTTCATTGTGGAATGATGGTGTTCTTCAATGAAAAAGGAACTATCTTCTTCTTTTACAAAAGTGCTCTCTCAAATATCCTCTCAACACAACGTGTGCCAAAATAATGTATTAGCTATGGCTATTATTTTATCAATACTAGAAATTCAAATTTTAAATCACTTTATTAATTAAATGAAGAGGTTGAACTCATTATTTAAGGTGTGCTGAAAAAAAAATAAAGAGAGAGAGAGAGAGGAAGAGTTCTCATTCAACAAGGGGAGTTGTCAATGAATTAAGTAATGGGGGGGTTTAAGGGAGTTTAGGGAAGATGAATGCTTGGGGCTCGTGTGGGGCCTACCTCACAAATATCCACACATGGGATGTTAGGTGGTTGTGGGTCCCACCCTTAACTCCCCTTTGTAGGATATAACTACCTTAGAAATAAATAAAATTGTGTAGTGCCAATTTTATTTATTTTATTCTAAATTCCCAATTATAAACTTTCAACCCACATAAAATGAAACTGCGGTAAAGGTCCCTTTTAGCGAATACTGGTGCTGTGAGTTCATCGGTGTCCTCAGATTTCATTTCTGAGCACCGGTTCAAAACATAGAAAAACTCGCAAGTACATTGGATGTACGTACCTGAACATCACTTCGGAAGTTGATTCCGAGCACACCGGGCCTCAGAATCACCTTCCGTTAGAAGCCACAGACTCGCAAAATTCCAAAGAATTATGAAATATTTTTTCTTGAAAATTCATGGTCTTTACATAGATGTTATTATGTTAATTTAAAAACCATTATCTCTCTCCTCATCCATCAAATTATAAGTGGAATCCTCGATCATCTGTATTGATGAATGACAACACATTAACCGATATAAAATATTTTCCGTCAATTCATGTCCTGATTCAATATGAGTATTGATTTATGGTATATATATAATATAAGATATTATTATAATTATCTAATTATAATATCATATCTAATGACTCACATTATACTCCATTTAAATTACTATAATATTCCTCATGTTCATTGTGTACTGCTGCTAAATTAAATCATATGATTTTTTTCTAATTATTTAAAAGTAAAATAATATAGGTAAATTTATTGAATATAAGTTATTAATTTTCGATGATGTTTATTTTGGTAAATTATAATATCTCATAATTCCTTACACTCTTACCAATCAAGGAAATGATAATTTAACTCATTCTTATGTAAGACATACCACCTCTATGAAGCGATGTGTTCTATTCGTTGTGTTAAAATTTAATAATGATTCTGAAATTTTATCTCACGAAAAAATATGATATTTTTTACATTGTAGTAATTTTTTTACTTATTTTATAGCTCAATGTTATAAATAACCATAACATTCATGTTAAAATTTTCCCAAGAATACAAGGCAGTTGTCACTCTAGAGAATAGTAATATTGAATAATTACTAATGAAAAGGGACTAAACGTAATAATAATAACATTTATGGAATCATAAAAATTAATATTCTATATTTTTAAAAAACATAATTAAAATAATTATACGCGATTTTTATACACATCAAAAAAAATCATAAGGTAACGAAAATCCTCTCAATGTCCCTCTATTGAAGCATATTGTAATGTTATGACTATATTTTCATGTATATAGTGTATATACTACCCCATTTTCTAATAATATAAATATTACATAAAAATTCATGGTATTTTTTGTTTTAATTTGAATTAATTCATCCAATGTGTTTTGTGATAAAATTAACCATGTTTTATTGAATTTCATAATATAATTAATTTTCATTGGGATACATTACTTCTTCATTTTCCTTTATATTTTTTGATTAAGTTTGAAATAAATATTGAATATTTTATGTTGTATGTCTATTTGATTTTTTTGGATTTAATTTTTTTATAAATAATCAACTAATTAAATATTTATCACTTAAAAATTATGATATCTATAATGGTTTAGTTCAAAAAATCATTTTATTTAGTATTGTTATTCATGAATTTATATTAAATAAAAATACTTGATTATTGTGTAATAATCTAATTTAATTTTACATATTATAGATTTTATTAAATATTTCCTGAAACAGAACAATTTTACATTTATAGGATCATCAAATTATTAATAAAATATTTTAAATAAAATCCATAATCATTTCCCAATTTGGAAAAAAATCATTTTTCTTCCAAAACAATGATATATAATAAAATGAAAAATGATATTAAAAATTCCAAAAAAGTTTTATTAATTTTATTAATACCCAAGTTTTATATTTTATATTTTTTTAATTGAATATTAATCTAGCTTTCCAACCATTTCCCATTTTTCCTTTACCAAAAATTTTAATGTAAACACTATTTTAATGTGTAGAGCTTGTATAAATTATCACTACATCAGAACCATTTAGTTCATCAAATAATCCGTTATATGATTAAAAATTCAATTTTATTTATATATTTATTTAGGGTAATTTTTTAATATTGATTTTCTAAATTATTATCATTGAAAAAAAATATTTTAGTTAAAATTGATTTTACTAATAATTTAGGGGTATTTCTATTCATCAATGAAAAAAAAAGATATTTTTATACTCCTGTAGCTATATGATTTTTAGATATCATACATATTCATTTCATGGATGGTTTATGATTGTCATGATGAGGGAATGTGTTGAAAACCTGAATTTAATAAGCAATAATTATATTAAATAAGGATTCAATGAAATATTCACATTAATGTTGTCATTGGATAATAAATATCCCACCAAATTTATATATTGTTTCTATAGAAATATGTCTTTCATAAACATTTTTTTTATTTTTACTTATGATGCTCTACATTTAATGTAATTTAGTGTCCAAGGGAAATAAAGACACATTTTTAATTTTTAATAAATAAGAATATTTTATGGAAGGGTGCATTATTAATGAGTTGAATCGATTATTTTATATCTAAAAAACTTGTTGTAAACATATATATAGGAGAGGCCTAGTTATTAATATCCCCTCAATGGATAATTTGTCATAAGAAAAGAATATTTACAATATCCTTATATAATGTGGTTTATAGTATATATATAATCATAAGGATTAAACTGTGGAGACCCAAATCATGACGCACATGGACATTACATTACTTTTGTAGAATATTTAATACATGAAAAAAGCAGATGCCCAAAGGTTGTATTAGTTTAGTGTCTTTGGAAACTCGGAACATAATCTTCTAATCATGGTGAAAGATATTCAACATCTCCCATAAAGATCTTCTCCTATTGATTTTATAACCTAAAATATTTCTTTATATCCTGGGGAAATTAAAAAATAAAAAGGATGAGCTAAATACTCAGTACGGGTAAACATGGAGAACATAAAACAACCCATAAACATTTGAATGCAAAAACATGAACATAAAATCCAAACATCAAAATCCTGAGCAATGAAATAAATCATGGAAGTACGTAAGGAATATATCATAATGGATCATAAATCATGATAAAATATCATGGGAATAAAGCATGTAATTGTGGCAACCATTAAGCACATGTTATGGTTTCCCTAGTAGCCAAGGCATTACTTCCATGACCATGTTACTGGACAAAGTCCCTTTCTGAATCGAGTTCACTCCTCGTTTCAATCCGGTAACACTGAACCGGATTAACATACCATTCCAGCAATATCTATTTCATGAGATATAAATCTTTACACAATTCATTAGAGGGAGATATAGGTCCCACCCATCTCACAATGAAATCATTCTTTCATGTTCCACAAAATCATAAATCATACATCATAGCATAACCCATGCAACAGAATTGGATTCTTAAACATCATTCCATCAAAACATAATCCACATAAAAAAATGGATATCATTTTATCATAAGAATAATCAAACCATGTAAATAATCAAGACATTATACTTTAAACATAATCATAATAAATAATCTCATTTTTAGATGGAAAATACTTTTGATAAAACACTTGAAATGAATTCCTTAAGAAAATATGTTTTTTTCTTCAAAATCGTTTTCTTTTCACAAAATGCCATGCAATCTTAAATGAAAATGGGGTTGTTGAAAATAATCATGAAATATTTTAGAGGATGCTTCATGAAAATGAGGCGTTATGAAACCGTAAAAATCCATTCATTCAATATAAGATAAAAATAACAATCTCCTTATAATTTTGTAGGAAAAGTCATAAAGTTCTCCATGTGGTAAAAAAAAGTAATATTCCATTCATAACATGTGGTAAATTTCAAAAATCGGTAAAAAGGACTTTAAAAATACATGGCTTTTTTTAGAAAACATGGGCATGGATGATAACAATAACCCCAATAAATACATACAAATAACAATCTCGGATAAGAATGAGATTGGAATTGTTATCCCTTACCTTATGTCTGATATACTTCATATGTATCCAAACCTCATGTATAATGATTTAAATAATGTCATTGACTTATTAAAGAATCATATTCATTGTTATGATATCATATATAGTTTACTTATGACTTCATATTACCCGTTCTTTTGTAAATTCGATGTAAAAGCGGCGATTTGGGTAAAATCGTTTCAATTATTTTACGTGTTTCGACTTTTTGTTCTTGATATTATTACTTTTATCCTGATTTAATTAATTATAGAATGTAAAATATGATTTATATATAATATCTATTCAGAATATACACATATATATATATATGATAGATCGATTAATGGAATGAAATATACAGTTCATGTAGATGGTAGGCCGTACGTACGCATGAACACTGTTTTCGTTTCCTTATTGAATTGAATAGAATTCAGTAGATGACATAAATATATATGTACATAAATCCAGTACCATTATTATGTAATATATTTCATTATTATTCATTATATATACTTTATAATCATTCATGAATGGTTAACATGGAGAATGAATCTCATCGCGTCGTGGAGACGGTAGTCTATACGTATGCACAAGCGATGATATCATTCTCATGATTGTGTAATTGTAATGAAGTGTATGTATAATATTTTAGAATCAATATCAATTTACAATAATCATATGTAGTTATTTATTTACACAATTATACCCATCCAAGTAAGGTGGTGGTCGAAAACAGATTACACCACGGCGTGGAGACGGTATTCCGTACGTACTGACGCGTGGTGATTTTGTTTTCTGTAGGATGGTTAGAAGGTGAAATAGGGCTGTTTAATATTATAATGACATATCTTTATATAAGTAATACTTATGTTGTTACTTTATAATGAGATAACTAAAGAAGAAGAAGTAGAAGAAGAAAGAAACTTGAGATAATCTGAAGAAGAGATTATCTCTTCTTTGACGCACCTCCTTTAAGCTTCCTATTAAGGAAGAAGAGTTGGTCTTTTGAGAATAACAAAACCTCCAGAATGTTTCTACAGAAATGGAGAAGAGAAATGGGCAGGGGTTTTCCGAGCTTCAAGGCTAAAAAGGGTGTGAATAGAAGAGGGAACGGGTACCCTTTTTATAATGGAGGAGAGGGGCACCTTTGGAAAACATAAAATATTATTTTATAATAAAGTCATATTCGGTTTTTAATAGCATAAAATTGATATTTTTAGAAGCTAAGGTGGGTATGGGTTTAAAGCATCTATGCCAATAGGTTTTAGACAAGTTTAGGTTACTATTTTATCCTTATCATTTATATTTAACTCTATGCTAAATAATTTATCTTTTACCATGTCTTTTTGTTTTCTTACACTATATGGTTAATAAACATTCTATAACAAGCCAAACGAACCCCAGGTGGTTCATTATTAATATATATATCCTTATCCATGTAGTTTGGCCGAACCTTAGATTTTTAGGAATACAATAAAAATTAATAACATAATATTTGTTTCATAAACTATTTTATGCCAATTTTGACACTATTTGGTACTTGATTTTTGTGAAACTTATAACATCACGATTATTTCAAAGAAAGTTAATTAAATCAATAATAACATGTCATATTAACCTGTACAATTATTTTAGTTCATAAAAAGTCTAAAATTACAATTATTTGGGTATTTATAATATCAATTAATCTAATATTTCATTATTTAGGTAATTACTGCATCACCATTGTGTCAAAAATAACATAAATTATTTAATGTCTAAAAATTATAAATAAAATACAATTAGGTAGTAAATATTTTTATCTTTATAATGAATATTTATAGTCGAATTTGTATTATTTATAACCCTATATTAAAAATGTTTTAGTTATTAAACATTGATTTCAAATATTTTATCTGTCCTTTAAATAAAATAATATTAAATGTCCTAATATAATCCAAGTGGACCTAAATGGTCATTCCTAAAGTTGTTTTTGGTTGAATTAAACCTATCTGATAGAATTAGGACATGTGTTAGGGTAATGATAATATCATTTTTACCCTCAATTACCCTATTTACTTATAACTGTGGTAAATAAAAGTAAAAAGTTATTATTAACCTAAAATTATTTTTATCTTATTGAACCACATTTTACTCCTTGATATTAACCGTGCATCTCATATTTTTTAAATTCCACTCATAGAAGCGGTAAAACTATGTTTTATGTAAATTTTCAAATTCTCCTAGGAGGTGGGTAAAAGACGGTGAAATGTTCAATAAAACTTTAATATATCTAAAATTATTATAAAATGACTCAAATGAATTAAATTTAACTTATATAGGTATTATGTATCAATTTATACCTAAAATAAATGTAATTAAAATAAATAATTATATAAATAAAAATTCGGTTTTTAAATAGTAACCTAGTGTTTTCACTATTCCTCAAAAATTGAAAGTTTTTAGAAAAATACCAAAAATTCAGCAAAGGATAATTTCAATATTCCGAATCCAAAAATGAAGTTCATTTTGAAAGATAAAATTTATAAAAATTTCAAAAAGTGGGTATTACTATTCATAACAGTTAGTTTATAATAATATTATAATAATATCTCATTTAGTGAAACTTGGTATTGCGTATAACACATGCTATTGTGGAAGGTCGCAGTTGCGTGTAATGAAAGCCAAGTAAGGGTTGCGTGTTTTGCAAGATTCATTTTTTGTTGCGTATAATAGAATCCAACCATATTTCATTTATACATTGAATATATATATATACACTCAATGTTGCGTAAAATAACTTCTATCAAACGAACTTGAAATTGTGTGTAACACGATCCAAGATCAGTGTTGTGTATACTGCAAGCTAATACGGTGTTGCATATAAAACAAGAATATTTTGGTGTCGTGTAAAACACAAGACATCAATGAAATTGAAAATATTAATTCTCATAAAATCTCAGGTTGTTACATTCTACCCCCCTTAAAATGAATTTCTCCCTCGAAATTCATCGGGGTTATAAATTGTTTACTACTTTAAATATTATTTAATAGAAACCCACATCATAAAAAGTAATACTAAAGATTAATTTTAAAAACTAATGTATGAAACGTAACGGTTACCCGAATTAACTTATCCCTGTGTTTCGACATAGGAGAACATAGGTGAAAATATGGATATGGAAGAGAAATCTTACCTTCATGTTCTGATGTAGAGTGGTAGAGAACATGGCTATGAAAAATCCAACAATCACAATGCCATAAATTTGTGATGATCTAAGGTACCATCTAATTCATCAGATATGTGGGCACTAGAACAACATTTTTGGTTTCCAAGATCATTTCCCTAACGTTGATGAACTTTTACATAAGGAGAAATAATTACTTGATTTTAGTGTAATATCATTGTTGGTCATTCCATGAAAAATTTCCACATCATCTATTTTTTAAAAAATGAAGCTGAATTTTTCATTCACGAAGTGTTAGCAGATCATGTGATAGAATGATTAGTCATCCCATCTCTTTCTATCACAAAAAAGTTAGCATAAGTTATTAAATATACATAAGTCTATCTATGGGGAGATTAATCGTATATGATTCCAACAATGGACTTATACTTTATATATCATATCTCTTAATAAAATAAAACTAGTTTCTACAATCCAAGGACTTCCTATAGGCCGGTGGTATGCGATAAAGGCCTATCGCACTTCAGTTGTGGGTTTGATTCCCACAGCCTTGTCCGATGCGATGGGATGTCACCTATTCTACATGTTGTCCCTTTTCGTAAATTATACTATTATAAAATTCCATCAATAATATCGAAAAAAGTACTAGCCTTAATATATACTAACTTATGTCCAACATAATTCATTCCAAAATATAGGCTTACCTAAAATACTTCTGTCCAAACTCATAGTATAAAGAAAACAATTACTAGAAATGTCACCTACCGGTCATCTGAATACCATCATTTATCCCCATATATCATATGATATATCTTGTTGGTCACATTCTGAACATGTGAATACATTAATCATGTATTCTTTTGAAACATTAATTACCATATAACCTTATCAAAAACATGAATACTGTCAAAATATAACTCATTCCACATACCAAAATCCCAAAATTTCTATATAATCAAACCATTACATCACATTGTCCTTATATCAGTCATGAGCTCATCAATACTATAAAACATCTCATTATCTCCTTATACCTTCATTATGGGCATATCATCTACCTTCCAAAATATTTGAATCACTTTTCATGGTTACCAGTACCATATTCTTATAGAAAACCACAATGGACCAATACACAGATATTTCAATATACTATAAAAGTTCCTCAACAACATTATTATTGAATTCCAATTATTATTCCCTTCAATCCATCCTCTTCAATGATTGGCTTGGAATAGGTCATTACTTGATTTCTAAGTAACTTATTAGGTCAGGGCATTGAGTTGGGTAATGCCCATGTTCTCTGCAGATAAGACATTGGACTCCATAACAGTCTGTCACTGTATGACCCTTTTCTCCACATAGATAACATCTTCCCCTCCATTTGAGGTATTCCTCAAAGTTCTTCTTCCCTTCTTTATAAATCTCAATCTTCCTTTCTCTATGCTCCTCACCATGCGAAAATGCCTAAAATTCCATCTTCCTCTTATTTGATGACTTAGGAATACAACTAAAGATCACCTTGTTAATCATATATTGAGATGAATGATTCGGCATAATCACAATATCTTCTTCTCTAGGCGTTACATAATTTCGTTGATCGTATTCACCAATTTGTCCATTGGAATCAATGTTAACTGAATTCCTTCTTGTTCAATTCATTGTCGAAGACCAGAAACCATAGTGTAAGAAAAAATTAAAATAACGAGGAACCACATAATCATAAAAAGTCAGTTATGGGTTGTCTAACATATCAAAAATTCTTTAATCCATGACTTCTTAGGTTCACCCTAGTTTATTCATGATAGTTAACATAATTCTAGGACTCTAACCTATATGTGTACATAACCCTAGGGACATCGCTAGACATACCATAGAAATATCTCTAGAGATCTCACTAAAGTTTTCACATCCTAGTTTCAATGGTTAACTAAACCTTTGCTCTGATACCAACTGTAGAGACCCAAATCTTGACGCACATGGATATTACATTAATTTTGTAGAATATTTAATACATGACAAAACCAGACGCCCAAAGATCGTATTAGTTTAGTATCTTTGGAAACTCGGAACATAGTCTTCTTATAATGGTGAATGATCTTCAACATCTCTCGTAAAGATCTTCCCCTTTTGGTTTTATTACCTAAAACCTTTCTTTATATCATGGGGAAAAGAAAACATAAAAAGGGTGATATCAAATACTTAGTTATGGTAAACATAGAGAACATAAAACAATCCATAAACATTTGAATGCAAAAACATGAACATAAAATGCAAACATAAAAATCATGAGCAAAGACATAAATCATGGAAGTACATAAGGAATATATCATAATGGATCATCAATCATGATAAAATATCATGGGAATAAAGCATGAAATTGTTGCAACCATTAAGCACATGTTATGATTTCCAATGTTTCCAAGGCAGTACTGCCATGACCATCTTAGTGGACAAAGTCCCTTTCTGAATGGAGTTCACTCCTCGTTTCAGTCCTGCAACACTGAACCGGATTAACTTACCATTCCATCCTTGTCTATCTCATGAGATACAAATATTTACCTAATAAATTGTAGGGAGATATAGGTCCCACCCATCTCATAATTAAATCATTCTTTTGTGTGCCACAAAATCCTAAATCATACATCATAGAATAACCCATGTAATAGAATGGTATTCTTAAACATCATGCCATCATAACATAATACATATAAAAAAATGGATATCATTTCATCATAAGAAGATTCATACCATTTAAATAATGGAGACATTATACTTGAAACATAAACATATTAAATAATGTCATTTTTAGATGGAAAACAGTTTTGATAAAACAGATGAAAGGAATTCTTGAGGAAAATATCTTATCTTCTTCAAAATAATTATCTTTTTACAAAATTCCATGCAATATTAAAAGAAAAGGGTGTTGTTGAAAATAATCATGCAATATTGTAGAGGAGGCTTCAATAAAATGAGGTTTTATGAAACTGTAAAAATCTGTTCACGCCATATAAGTTAAAAACAACATTCTCCTCATACCTTTGTCGGAAAAGTCAAAAAGTTCCCAGTGTGGTAAACAAAAGAAAGATTCCTTTAATAACATGTGTTAAATTTCAAAAATGGATAAAAAGGACTTTAAAAATACATGAAATCATTTTTAGAAAACACGGGAATGGATGACAACAATAACCCCTGTAAATACTTACGAATAATAATCTCGGATAAGAACGAGATTGGAATATTTATCCCTTACCTTATGACTGATATATTTTGTATGTATCCGAACCTCCTGTATAATGATTTAAATAACTTAATTGACTTGTTACAGATTCATATTCATTTTTATGATATCATATATAGTTTACTTATGACTTTGTATTACCCATTCTTTTGTATATTCGATGTAAAAGCAACGATGCGTGTAAAATCGTTTCATTTATTGTACGTGTTTCGACTTGTTGTTCTTGATATTATTACTTGTATCATGATTTACATAATTACAGAATGTAAAACATGATTTATTTATAATATATATTCAGAATATACATATATATATATATATATATATATATATATATGATAGATCTATAAATGGAATGAAATGCACCATTCAGGGAGTCGGTAGGCCGTTTGTACGCATGAACGATGTTTTCGTTTCCATATTGAATTGAATGTAATTAAGTAGATTACATACATAAATATATATACATAAATCCAGTATCGTTATTATGTCATATATTGCATTATTATTAATTATATATTCTTTATAATCATTCATGAATGGTTAACATGGAGAATGAATCTCATCGTGTCGAGGAGATGGTAGTCCGTACGTACGCACGAGCGATGATATCATTCCAATGATAGTGGAATTGTGTTGAAGTTTATGTTTAATATTTCAGAATAAATATCACTTTACAATAGTCATATATAGTTATTTATTAACACCATTATACCCATCCATGTAAGGTGGAGGTTGAAAATAGATCACCCCACGATGTGGAGACGGTATTCCGTATGTACGCACGCGCGGTGATTTCATTTTCCGTAGGATGGATAGAAGGCTAAAAAGGGTTGTTTCATATTTATAATAACATATCAATATATAATTAATACTTATTTATTACTTTTTAATTATATAAATAAATAAGAAGATGTATAAGAAGAAAGAAACTTGATAGAATTGGAAGAAGAGATTACCTCTTCTTCGACACACCTCCTTTAAGCTTCCACTTAGGGAAGTAGAGTTGGTATTTTGAGAAAACCAAAACCTCCAGAATGTTGATAGGGAAATGTAGAAGAGAAATGGGCAGGGGTTGGACGAGATTCAAGGTTGAAAAGGGTGTGAAGAGAGGAGGGAAGGGGTGCCCTTTTTATAAGGGAGGAGAGGGGCACCATTGGAAAACATAAAATATTATTTTATAATAAAGTCATATTCGATTTTTAATAGATCAAAATTGATTTATTACGAAGATAATGTAGCGATGGGTCTAAATCCACTCATAAAATAGTTTTTATACAAGTTTAGGTAACTATTTTATCCTTATCATCTAGATTTAACTCTATGTTAAATAATTTAACTTTTACCGTGTCTTTTTGTTTTCTTACACTATATGGTTAATAAACTTACTATAACAAGCCAAACGAACCCCAAGTGGTTCTTTATTAATATATATACACTTATCTAAGTAATTTGGCAGATCCTTAGATTTTTAAGAATAAAATAACAATTAATAATATAATATTTGTTTTAAAAACTATTTTATGTCAATTTTGAAACTATTTGGTACCTGATTTTTTTGAAAATCATAACAACATGAATAGTTCAAAAAAAATTAATTAAATCAATACTAAGAAGTCATATTAACCTAGAAAATTAGTGGAACTCATAAAAAGTCTCAAATTACATTTATTTGGGTATTTATAATATCAATTAATTTAATATTTACTTATTTAGGTAATTACTGAATCACCATTGTGTAATAAATATCATAAATTATTTAATGTCTAAAAATTACATATAATATACCATTAGGTCGGAAATATTTTTATATTTTTAATGAATATTTATAGTCTAATTTATCTTATTTATATCCCTATATTAAAAATGATTTAGTTTTTAAACTTTGATTTTAACTATTTTAACTCTTCCTTAAATAAAATAATATTAATTGTCCTAATCTAATACAAGTGGACCTAAATGGTCATATATTATTCATAAGGTTGTTTTTCATTGAATTAATCTTATCCAATAGAATTTGGACACGTGTTAGGGTAATAATAATATCATTTTTACCCATAATTTACCTATATACTTATAATCGTGGTAAATAAAAGTAAAAAGTTACTATTCACCAAAAATTATTTTTATCTTATTGAACCACATTTTACTCATTGATATTTACCATGTCTCTCAGATTTTCGAAAATCCACTCACAGAAGCGGTCAAATTATGTTTTATGTAATTTTTCAAATTTTCCTAGGAGTTGGGTAAAATACGGTGAAATGTTCAATAAAATTGTAATATATCTAAAATATTTATAAAATAACTCAAATGAATTACATTGAACTTATATAGGTATTTTGAATCAAATTTGACCTAAAATAAATTTAAATAAAATAAATAATTATTTAAATAAAAATTCGGTTTTTAAATAGTAACCAAGTGTTTTCACTATTCATCAAAAGTTGAAAGTTTTCAGAAAAATATCAAAAATTCACCCCAGGATAATTTTGATATTCCGAATCCAAAAATTATGTCCATTTTGAAATAAAAAATTTATAAAAATTTAAAGAGTGGTAATTACTATTCATAACAGTTATTTCATTATAATATTATAATAATATCTCGTTTAGTGAAACTTGGTATTGCGTATAACACACGCTATCGTGGAGGGTCGTGGTTGCGTGTAATGAAAGCCATGTTAGGGTTGCATGTTGTGCAAGATTCATTTTTTGTTGCGCATATTAGAATCCAACCATATTTCATTTATACATTGAATATATATATATATATACACTCAATGTTGCGTAAAATAACTTCTATAAAATGAACTTGAAATTGTGTGCAACACAATCCAAGATTAGTGTGGTGTATATTGCAATCTAATACTGTGTTGCATATAGAACAATCTAATTTTGGTGTCGTGTACAACACAAGATATCAATGAAATTAAAAATAATAATTCTCATAAAATCTCAGGTTGTTACATAAACTATCTTATAAAAGGTATTATTAGTATATGCAACATGATTCCTTATATTGTTTCGGAAAATAACTATAAATTCACTTCATTGAGAATTGATTAATTATTAGACCAGATATTTTCAAAATTCTAATATATCTAGATGACTATCATTCTATGATTATGAAATATAATTTTCTCTCATTTTTTACAATTCTATATGGATTAATCTTTTCCAATTCATTATTCTAACATTATTGATTTAATGGAATTTTGGTTCAGATATTTAACACTTCATATTAAGTATTATTATCTAATAGTGATAGTCAATTCATTTTTTAAATTTAATATGTGTTATGATATTTACTACAAAATATTGATTTCAACTACTCTATTAAAAATACAAAAAAATTTAAATTGAATATGTTTTCATTTATTCGTCATTCCACATTGATTAAGCATCTTGATTCATGATAGCTTCCACATTATCTAACTCTTATTAATCAACTAATATCACCAATATTTTGATTCTATATCCATGAACATATAAAGGGTACTATGAATTTGTAACATCCTGAAATAGGTTCCATGCAATGGTTCACTGAACCAGTTGGTCACATGACCTCAGGCACACCTCCCCATATGCTAGAGGTCGGCGATTAGTAGTGAGGGTCTAATTTCGGTCATAGGGAGACTATACCCTCTTTTTTATCATATTAAACACCAATGGTAATAATTAACAATACAATATAAATATATAATCTCTAACAGTACCAGAGCCACTTGATAACCAAAATTGTAAATATAGTACTCAACGGAAAGGGAAACTTATCCATGAAAATTAAGTGACAAGTGAAAAAATTCAATCCCAAATATGAATAGATTGAAAACTCTCAAGGGAATACTGAACCATATCTATCTCTCTCAACCATGAATCATCACATCTAGTCCATATAAAATATGATATTTTTCCTTAACATTTTCTGCAACAATAATTTCTATTCGGGTACAGAGTCGGTAGCCCGAATATGGTGTGAGTAGAACCCAATAGGCCCCCATAAATTTAGAACCCCTAATTATTGTTATTGAACACATTATTTATTCATTAAATGTAGATATATTTTTAAGGTTAAATGTCTTATGTTTTTGGAGAATGTTTGGAGAGTTTGGGGATAAAGGGGAGGAGCACAGGCTTCACACAGGGTGTCCGAAACATAAGGGAGCCTATTAGTAACCGTGCACATTGAAAAGAGGTTATGAGAATTATAAGGCTGTAGATTTAGCAAGATGAGTTCATTTTTTGGATGATCATGTGATTAAGAAAAGTGAGGTCCTATCTAAGCTGTAGTTAATAAACGTTTAGCCCACATTTTGTCTAACCATGTGACTAAACTGTGCACAAAGTCAATGTGAGATCCTAAAAAAGTGGATCTTTCATGTTTTTTACTCTAAGTAGATTGCTTTTTCTATTATGTAGCCTTCACTTATGATTAATTTCTAATAAAATTTTTATAATCCCTCCCATGAAAACTGTAATAAATCTGAACCATTTCCTTGTTTTTTTGAAGCCCAATTCTTGCTATAGGTGCTTGTTCTTCACCGTTCATCCAACATTTCATTGATCTAATTCACCCACCATCTCATATTCATATATATAAACATGATGTGGTTGGATCTATGATATTTGATTCAAAATATTTTTATATTTATTCTTGATCATGTTAGAATAAGATATCTTATCCAAATTCATATAATTCTTACCCAGTTTCGTGATTGTTCTTCACTTGTTTGAAGTTTTTCGACAAAACGGTTAAATTAGGTGGCTTCACTATCAAATACTATTAATAAAATTTATTTTATTAGTTTCAAATTAAATGAGTTTCATGATATCGAAAATTAATTTGTTATGAAAATCTTGGTATAAATCTATTTTAGTAATGATTTATGGGTTTTCGGTGAAATTATAAAATTGTGGTGAATTGCTGTGTGAAGTGATTAATTTTCATAACATTATAATGGTTATCTAAAAATATTCTTTGGACAGATTTTTTATATGGTCTACTGAATATGGGTACTGAATAAAATGTTGTTTTATTGAATATATTTTGGAGTTTTTGTTTTGGAAATTGTATTGGACATAATCGTGTCAGTGTTCATATTCAATTTGTGAGGCTTGGTTGAGATGTGACATTTTTTATGGTGAAAAATGTGTACTAGTATGTGGGACACAATTACCATATGATGAATTGGTAGACTGATGAGAACCCGGTCATGAGGATTGAACTGTCATAACGAAGAATACATGGTTGGATATGTGATGTCGATTGGTTATGCAATGGGGATCTTTAGAAATGGAATTGATGTAGTGGTTGGTTGATATCATGAGAAATATCATTTGATAGGAAATGGGGGGACATGTAATTTTGTTATATTTAGTTATAAATAGTTTTATGATCTTCTTATAATTTAGTTATAAAATTTTTTTTATATTTTTTTATAATTAGTTGTAAACTATTTGGAAATTGTTTTATATAAATACTTCTAACTCTTCTATCATAGTGGTGTGAGTAGCGATGTCATCGGGGGAAAACTGAAATGATTTAGAACACACTCTTTCATTTTAGCTTTGGTAATTTAGAATTTTCCTTCTACTAAGAAATTGAAGAAGGTAAATTATCACATGTTTATCTCAACAATGTGATACTTGTGATTTTTGGTGAAATTGGACCATGAAGCCTATTGAACATGGAGTCATAGAATCGTCATAGAGTTTTATTAGTTTATCTTCCACTATTTAAATTGATTTTGTAGTCTTCCACTATGGAAATTTATTTGACTATGATTTTGATATATGAATTGTTATGTTGTGTTTCATTGTTATCAGGAATCATATAGTTGTATATTTAATTATGAATTTTTTTGTTAGTGGTTTTATTCTAAATGGTTAAATTTTCCACCAAATGTTTTAATACCCTTTATCATTTATTTCAAGCCTTTGTAACCTTGGAAATGTTTCTTATGTCCATGTAAAGTTTCCCCCGCCTTCTCCCGACAATGATAGGAGAGAGATATGATAGAAGTGGAAGTTGTTTTGATCGATCCGAAATCATATTTGAGAAAAATTGTATCAGAATGTTTCTTACGTTGTGGAATAAGTAATCATTAGTTTTCATGGATTCAATGTTAAATTCATTAATGTATATTCCTTTGGATGGAATCATAAAAATGTATAGGATTTTAGGTACATTATATTTAGAGAAAAAAAATAAGTATCTAACATTATTATGTTGATCATAATGTTACAAGAGATTTGGGTACATGGGTGTCATCCAGACAAATATAGAATATTGGAATCTCATTATAATGGGTTTAGCCAATGATATGACCATGACATGAATTAGAGGAACGCCTTCCAACTATGATATCATATTTCATTTTGATTAAGGATGTATGATTTTATTTAATATGTTCTGTATTGAAAATGCTGTATATTATTTCAAACGATTGATTTCAAAAATTGTTTAGTTGATGTATTTTGTAAATGATATAATTTTAAAAAGAATGTTAAATGTTTTAAAAAAATATCTGAACATAAAAAGGTGTAATTTGAGGAATGTAATACTATGATAGTTGATTTGGACCAATTTAAAATTATAAGCATTTAGTTGAAAGAATGGGAGATATATGGGGTTTTTTTCTTTGTTTTGAAAATGGATCTCGGTATGCATCGTCAAAACTGACATGAATAAGCTATGGATAATGGGGTGGTACATGGGTCCTATGTGAACCAAGAGTCGTATCAGAGTACCATTTATGAAATTCAAGCTGTAGAAATAGGTAATAGGAGGGTAGAGACATGTGAAGTGGATTATTTAATCCAATTCCAAAAAAATACACCAATATTCCTGTATGATTCTTTGTTCATTAGAGAAATGTTGTGGCTGAATGAGATGAATCATATCTTCTCATTCATCGGTACAATATTCGAGATGAAATTCATGATAGGAAAAATATTCTAGAGAATTTTTTACACCATTGGCTGGTTTTATTAGGGCAAGATAATGTATATCAAGGCCATAGTCGGGAGAAATTTGATAAATTGTTCAAAAAATTAGTATATCATCACACATTCCAGATTAAAAGGACAATAGATTTTTTTGCCCGAAGCAGGAAAATATCTCTTTCACTGAATACACAACTAAATTTATGAATTTAGTATGCTTTTCACTTTAGTATTCTACATGTGCATCCTTTAATGAATGAATATTTTATTTGGGGATATGATAATAGATTCACGTGAAGGTAGTTGTGATCTTTAGTACAGACTATATAGAGATGGTGAATAGAGAGACATTGTCTGAATGAGACATATAAGGATCTATGGGAGGAGGTTGTATCGGGATACTTGTGGGAAATGGTGGGAACACTATTTCTAGGAGCAAGGGAATGAAGGAAACATACATACAAGTTGGAAATAAAAAAAATAATCTGTTAGGTGGATATGTGAATCTTCCTCCAATGCCAATGAAAAAAGTATAAGGTTTCTAATTTTATTCAATTGTCCAAATGAAGTGAAGGTTTAAAACACCACCAAAGTCATTCCATAATTTTAACAATATTGGACATCATAATCGCTATTCTAACAGTTCTCTATGTTTGGGTTCTTGAGACACTTCTCAAATGTCACAAGTGTTGTATGCTTCGATCGGGTGAGGATAGAAAAATCAATCTCATTATAGGAAAAAATATTTACAATGTGATTTTAGGAATACCATGACTTTTTATCAAGGGAAATCTCAGTAAGGATACAATGAGAATAGTGTAGTGATGAAGAATCTATATGGATATGAGAAGATAATTATGGTTGATCAGGCTGCACCATACATGGAGTGAGGTTAGATTCTTTTCAATACTACTCTTATGGAAGTGATAATTGATACTAGTGCATCATATTCCTTCTATGATAATAGTGTTATTGATTTAATAATTTTAAAACTTGTGATTATTTGTTCTATGATAAAAATTCAAACTTCTTTTATTGAAACAAAATGCTGATAATTTCAATGTATGGAATGATCTATAGCTATTGATGGTACTAAACTAAAATGAGATTTCTCGGTGTTTGAGATGGATGTATATGATGAAATACTAGGTATTGATTGGTTGAAAATTTTCAAATATCACATTGATATATCTTGAAGAACACTTAGATTCATAGCTGAGGACGGCGTCATGAATCTCTATAGAGATTAAAAGGTTGTAGTGATCGGAGAAACAAATTTGAAAGCACCATTAGTGGGAATGATATCTTATCATTTGACCTCATTAACATTGTCATCAATAGATGTGATCAAGGGTAAAAAATTTACATCAATCATGGATAATTTTTTTATGTTTTTACAAATAAATATCATGTTTAACACCAATATGAGAAGTTGAGTTTCTTATTGATCTCTTTATGATGAAGAGTCATATTTCTATTCTGTATTATATGTTGGAACCAATAGAATGAAGGAAGACGAATGTGTTGTTAGAAGGGTGGAAAATTGATGATTTCATATGACCAAGAACATATTCTTGGGTAGCACATGTCATGTTCGTGATGGAATAAGACAAGACTCTAAGGTTGTTCGTTGATTATATTAAAATTAATATAGTTATGTTAAACAATAGATATCCATTTCCATGCATTGATGATCTGTGTGATTATTTTAGGGGATTAAAGTGGTTCTCTAAAATTTAATTGTGACCAGGATATCGTCAATTGTGATTTCAAAATGAGGATATTTAGAGAACACCATTCAGAATCAGATATGGCCATTATGAATATGTGTTAATGAATTTACATCACTCAAATTCCCCAGTATTCTATATAGAATCTAGGAATCAGATTTTTCCGATATATCTAGATTCCTTTGTGTTACTGTATGGGGATGACATAGTGGTGTATTCATGGACAATGGATCCACATGAGATGCAGTAGAAAAAAAATGGAATCTTTAATGATCATTTCTTGAATTCTAATCATCCAAAGAGTTATTTTTGGATATAAGAAGTATGATATTAGGGACATAAAATTTATGAAATAGTTATTTATCTAAATCCAAAAAATATATAAAAGATCTTATATCTTGGAATCGCTTGATAAATATCATTGAAATATGAAAAATTCTCAGTCTCACTGGTTACTATCATCGATTTGATTGTTTCTTCTCAGGACAAAAACCTCCTATGAAAAATTTTTAAATGAAGAATGTTCCACTAAAATGCACTAATGAATTCCAGAATTCATTCCAATTGTTGAATGTTCATCTTTTATCATCACCTATCATGATTTTTTCCGAATCAAGATAGGGTTATGTAGTGTATTTTGAATCTTTCGAGGTTAGGGTTATGATCTGTTCTCATGATAGGGGACCATGATTTCTCATATAGATCAATTTAGTTGATAATGCATGAGAATAATATCCCAACTCATTATATGGACATTGATACTGTCATTTGTTCCTTGAAGACATGGCATCATTATTTCCCTGGTGTGAGATTTAAAGTGTTCTTGGATCATAAGTGATTGAAACACAATTTATATCAATGGTATTTGAATGTGAGGAATAATATATGTATTGAGTATCTCTAAATGTTTATAATGAATTTATTTAAACTCATGGAAAAGAAAATAAAATGGAAGAAGCATTAAGTAGAAATTCATATGCTCAGTTTGTGAAAGAAGCATCATACAAGTGGCAGTTGTTTTATGTCTTGGCCGAAATTTATGTATAATGGGATGAAGAAGTTTATGTTGTGTTTTTCATTTCAGTTTCCATAGTTCATGATTTTATGAAGTTGGTTGATGAAAAATATACATCCAATTCATAATGCTTGTCAATGAGTTCAAAACACAATGGTGGGGAAATCAGTGAGAGTTGGAACTAGATGGGATTTTTTTTGGTTTTTATTTTGAAATTAGATGTGTGTACCTATTTATTTTCATGAACAAATTATTCATATTTACCACCCTTCGTGATGCTATTTCCATTAGATAATAAAGAAAATTTATAATTCCATGAATGCACAGCTCTTGTGGAATGATATGAAATGGATTTTTGATGGGTTTGTTTCAAAGTGATTAACCAGTTAGCAAGTTAAGGAAGAGCATCATCAACTATATGGTATGTTGTAGTTGTTGCCCATTCTAGTGTGAAAATTGGAGTATATATCTATGGATTTTATTAAAAGTATCCAATTAATGGCTCTAAAACATAACTTAATATGGGTGATAGTGGTTCATCTCAAAAAGACGACCCATTTTATCCAGAATCATGAATCTCATATGTTGACAGATCTTTTCACAAACTATATCCAATAAGTGGTAATGAAATATAGAATACCAATTTTGATCATGTTAGACGTTGATCTGATGTCCACATCTCATTTTTAGAAATCCATACAAAAATACCTTGGAAAACGGTTAACTATAAGAATGACATATCACCCTTAGACGGATGGCCTATCTGATGGGACGATAGAGATGTTGGAAACATGTTATAGGCTATTGTAATATATTTTAGGGGATCCTTAGAGGATCATGTTCCAATAGTACAAGTTTTTTATAATTACAACTATCGACCCTTGATTCATAAGGCTCCATTCAAAGCATTGTCTGGGTTTCCTTATCATTATCACCATGGTTTTGGTGGAAATTGGTGAGACTTATCTAGTTCATCATATCCTTGTACATAAAAAAAATGAAGAAGATTCAGTTCATCAGAAATTGAATGGAGATGTCTTAAATTCTCAGGAAATCATATGAAGATCATCACTGAAGATCATTTTCCTTCACAGTTTGTGATCATGTGTACTTATGGATCACACCAAGTATTTTACATCATAATTATGGGATATCTGTTTTATTTTCCACCACAGTTCTGTTCAAGGATTAATTTGGTCCAATTATCTCAATTCAAAAAGTATCATCTTGGATCTGAAAATTTCATCATATGGGATCACATATACCTACAATCAGATTCTTCATTGGTATGTATCCTTGTGAGGATTGTGGATAGGTGGGGTAAAGTAATTCATAGACGATGAATCAACTCTATGTGGGTTTTTTACCACATGGTCAGAATCTATATGATATATAGGAACGTGAGAAGGAAATGAAATATTAGTCACCAAAACACTTTCAGGCTAAGGATGGTTCTCTACTTTTTGGGATAAAAATACCAATGGTGGGGAGATTTTATCCCCATTGATTTCTTGTCTATAACCCTTTCATTATTATTTTCATGTATAGAATGATTAAGGATGATGGTTGAATGTGTTTGGAGTGTTTTTGGGACTATAGGGATATACATGGGTTGTACATGGGTTGTCCAAACCATGCATTAGCTTAATAGTAACTGTGTATATGAAAAGTGGTTTTGTAAAACATGAGGTAGTATCTTCATCGCAGTGTGTTCCCGGTTAGGGAGACCATGCCAGGAGGTCATGTGGGGGTCTGACCTTGCATTATCTAATCTATTGTTAGCACATGGTTTGTCTATTCGTGTGACGAAACCATTCATGGTGTCAATGTGAGATCCAAAAAAATTGGATATCACATGTTTTTGAATATATGTGGCTCGTTTTTTCTTTTAGTGTGTCCTAAATCAAGATTCGTATCTCTTTAATGTTGGAGAAACTCTTCGTAGAAAATTTTAATCGATCTAGATTCTTTCCTTGGCGTTTAGAAGCATGATTTTTGCGGAATGTTTTTTTGTCATCACTGTTCTTGTCATGCTTCATAAATATACTTCACACCAATAATATATTATTATATCTACTCATTTTTTGGATATATATATGATTATAGATTCCAATTATGTTGATATTTAATCATTATAAGGTTAGTGAAAGAGATCTAAGGTGGTTTCGTCAAAATTTGACCCTGTTTCATGACCGTTCTTCATCCATTTTCAGTTTTTTCAAAATGGTCATGGTAGGTGTTTCACACTCCACTCCTCTTGATATAATTTATTGGATTAGTTTGTAATTGAATAAGTTGTGTAATATTTATTAAGAAAGAGTATTTCAATTCATTGTATAAATCTTATTTTGTTTGGATTATGGGTTTTAGTAAAATTGTGAAATTATAGTGACATTTTTTTTAATGTTATTTTGTTATTTATATTGAAATTGTAATTATGAAAAATGTTTAGGAGGGATTTTTGAAATGGTTTGTTGAAAAAGGGGTTTTAATAAATGGTTGTTTTTTAAATATGATTTTTGGTATGATGGTTTTCGAAATTCTGTTTGACATTCTTTAATTTTTATACATATTACATTTAAGAGGATTGGTTGAAATATGACCATATGTTCAGAACCAAAACTGTAATAGCACTTGTGACATAACTTCCTTGTGACGACTTGATAGATAATGTAAGAACATCTAATGTGTATTCAATTTTTGTAACGAAGCATTCATGGTTGTATAAGTGAAGTGGATTTGTTATGTCATGTGGAACCTGAGTATAGGATATAATTTATTGGCCATTTGTTTTAATAAAAAATAGAAATTAATGGAAAATGGGGTGACATAGAATTTTTAATATGTAGATTTAAAATATTTTTAGAAATTATTTTATTCAGTTATAATATTTTTTGGATAATGATTATAACTAGTTATAAATTGTATAGGAATTTTTTTATAAACTATTTTATATAAATGTTTACAACTCTTCTATCCTTGGAGTAAGAGTAAAGAATTAATTGGGGGAAATATTCAGATTTTTAGAACTCACCCCTGCTTTGGCACATTGGTGATTTTTCATGTGTTATTTACCAGAAGATGTGATAAAATTAGGTTTCCCGTGTTTTTCTAAACTCCATGGTATATGGAATGTTTGATAATGTTGTCGAATGGGTCTTATAGAGAAGAAAGTCTTGGGTTTCTCTTGGAGTTTTATTATTTTAACTTCCACTGTTTAAATTCCTATTATTGTCTTCTAGTGTGGAACTTGATTTGACATTGATTTTGATATATGAGATGTTGAGTTGAATTTTTTGGTTATCATGCATCATATAGTGGTATGTTTATTTATATATTTTTGGGATTTTTTTTATTTTGAATGGGTTAATCGTCCCTCAAATTTCTTAATACCCTTTGGTAGTTATTTCCTTCCGTTGGTGTCTTGGGGATGTTTCTTAAGGTCATGTATCATTACTACCACATTATCATGCCAATGAGGTGAATGTGGGATGTTATATCCAAATATATATATAAAACAAATCATGTTAGTAAATGTGTACAGGAATGAATCCATGTAGATTAACCCTTTGTGTGTTTTCAAATATTGCGGTGCTCGGATAAGGCTCAAAAGACGTCTGGAGGAGTTTGTTCAATGAAAACCAAAATAAGTGGGGGTACAAGATGTGACCATGGAGTACACTACATGACAATTTTGAGTTCTAAAAGAATGAAACAAAGCACTGAGGAAACATGTTTTTTTGGAAGAACCCAACCTTAAAGTTGTACATGATGTGAATGGGAAGTACACATCGTGTACTGACACACCACTGTATGTCTTAATGATATACCATCTTCTCAGGTCTTTCCAACCCTATGGCCATGGCTCCCCTCCTTCTTGTCCAAGGGGACCTAGTAGACCCCTCCATATAGTTTTAGAGATATCTTCTTCTATGATCAATCTCATGCTTCCTTCTTCGATCCATATTCAATTAAAGGTAAGACCTACCTATATTTATTGGTTTTCATTTATCTTAATTCTCCTATTTCTCCTTTCCGTGTTATGTAATTTTTTCTCCATTTTTATAATGTACTCTCTTTTGGGTTTTGTTTACTCGATTGTGCCGTGGCTTCTATGGGTGGATTTGGCTGTTACAGGGAAGGTGATAATGATACAAAACACAAAACTATTCTCCAGAGAAGAAAGTCGTAATCCTTTTGATGTATGGGATTTGTTGCTTCTGTATTATTTTATGTGTAATTGTAGAGATATCATGATTTATTTCTTTGGATATCAATGGAATTGACCAAATTTAACACATGAACCAGATTTAAAGAAAAGGATTGATCGCATATTGTTTCTTTTCACTTTGATAACTATTTTCTTCTTGAATTGCTAGATTGTGTGATATCTATTCATAGTTTCTTAGCATATTTCTCTTGATTAAATTGGTTAATAACATAAAGCTAGAATTAATTTATAACTAAATGGATAATGATAACGATGAAATTAAATGAATCTGGTAATTGTTGTTGTAGTGTGTTGTAAATAAAATCGATGTAGATGTGAATATTTAATTCAACTCATTGTAAAACCTGAAGCATGATGTTTCTTATAGTTTGAAGGCATGTCAAATTAATTGGTTAATTAATTTTTGGTAGGTATGATATCTTGTAGTTATGTTTCCCATATTCGGAACCTATAAATAAAGAACCAATTAATTGTATATGGATAAAAGAATTGGTTGTTTTATAAAATATAATTCATGTTAGGGTTTTCAGGTACCTTCTTTGCTATGAATTCCAGGAGAATTATGCTAGGGGATGTAAGAGCACAATGATTGTGAAGTAAGATTTCCTTGTTTATGGTCCAAGAGCCTAATCGATATGATGCCTGTTTTCAAGATGTTTGTGTTGTGATGTGTGCCCAGATGGTTCTTGGGATATGTGGGGGAAGAGAGGACCATTGGTTGTGGAAGTAGTTGATTGCTAGAGTGGTGAGATGCATTATTTTATTCATGTCGGTGTAGGGGAGGACACCAGATATGATGAAATGTGTTTTATTTGAATGATTGTATTTTCAATGAGTTTTTTTGGTTGTTCATCTACTTTATTTTCCCCACTACTCATGGTTTTTGGTATTTCTACCCCTCTTCTAAAATAGGAGAAGATGTGTAGGGTATGCCACGTGCTTTCCATGTTTATCTTCTTGAGGGAGGATGAGTCTATGATCTTTTTATATGTGGAAATGACTTGAAGAGTTGTTCATCTACTCACCATGTTGATCCCCTTATGTTTTGTAGATTGGAATGATTTTCTAGAATGTCTGGAAACTTGGTAAAGTAATCATGTGGTTAATAAATAATTGAATAAATTATGTTGATCACACATGGTTAAAGCTTGTTGGTATTCAATGTTGAGGTAATGTTTTTTAGAAGTTTTGGACTTGGTTTGGTTATTCGTGGAAGGAAGGGAACTTTTTTGTGATGCTAATGAATTGAGTTGTGGAATTTGATAATGGATAAATTAATGGTTAAATGACTAATAAATATAATGTGAAACTAATTAAAAAGAATAATATGATTTAATAAAGCTATTTAATTGTTTGGGTTCATATTTGATATGTAGACTAAAGAGTAGAATCATGTAGTCCGAGAGATGATAGTTGTAGTTGTGTCTATGTTTAGGATGTCCCCATAGTTGGGCTTTGAGCTATAATATATTCTTTACAATTTGTGTTTCTATACACTGCCCCACACTATTTGTAAGGGTAACTGAAGCCCTAGGGATATTATCCATGGGGGTGTTTTCCCCAACATCTCGGTGGGAGGAAGGATGGAAGACATCCACTTTTGGCCTTGTTCTATTCTCTAGGTTGTTACTATTGCTAGTTGTCACACCACATAGTATACCCAATTTATGAGTATAGAGGGCTGTAAAAACCTTTGATTATTCATGAACATATAATCCAGATATATTTTCCTATGGACTAATATATGTGTAACATGTATAGGTTGTGATGGCTTGTTGTTCCTTACTCGATGTATGGGATGTAATAAATTAAAGAATAATATTGGAAGTATGTTTCACGTTATATGAACTGGGGTGGATCCCTGAAACTACCTAGTCACTTTTGGTTGTTTGGATGGCGTGTTGCTTCTTCCAGGTGTCTCCGAGCAGGTGTTTTGTTGCATGAGGTGCATGTGGTAGTGCTCGCCCATGTGACATCGGGCCAACCATTTTGGATAGTGATGGTTTGGACATGCAACTTTGGGGAAAAGATGCATACCAATGGGGAAGTGGTAGTAGTATACCTTTGAAATTATATTTTTAGTTTATATACTATTTTATGTGATACATTGTGAGAGTATCCACAGTGATGTGGGGAACATAATATACATGTTTAGGTGATGAATTAGTTTCACTTTTTATTCACTGTGATTTAGCATGCTTTTGTTGCATTTTCACAAGAATCTCAGGGGAAGATCATACTGAGTATACTATTATACTTACCGTATGATTATTTAACTATAATTTTGTTACCATGGAGTAGGTTGGATATCAGGTAGGTTATTAAAAACTTGGTGTTGTAGGAGTAGTTCGGGCTTTATAGTTGTTGTTTTTTACTTTCTTTTAGTACTTATAGGTTTCCCTTTCATTTGTATTAGTTTTTAATGACATTATATATGAGAAATTGGGATTTCATTTATATTACTATTTGTGTTGGAGCTGGTAGGTGCCTTTATTATCACTCTATTTTTCATGTTTTCTCTTAGTGGGTAAGACATCCCATTTGTGTGTTTACAAAACCCTCGGTTCTAGTTTCCAACCAGGGGCCTACTAGAGGCAGTAATATGGTTTCACTATGTCCCTTATCACATTTTCAGCCCAGGAGGGGTACACCTTGTGGGGTGGGGGTCAGGACAGAGTTGTATCAGAAGGAGGTTGATTGATTGGATGGATATTGGTGTTTGAAACAAGCGAGGATGCATGGGATGGTAGGGAAACAAAGATAGATGTTTTTAGAAAGTGGTGTAAACATTTGAGATTGGCTGAGACATTTGTATTTAGGGACCCTTGTGATCTGATTCATGGACCATTATGTTTACAATGGAATCTAAATTAGGAGATACTAGTTTAAGGATAGAAAAATAGGAAATGATCATGCATCATTAGTAATTTTTTAAGTGTTTGAATGGGTAGACCTCGGTATAGGTTAAATTAATATGAATAAAACAAAAAATTTAATTAATTAATGTTGAGTATTCATATTCAAGTTTTAGGAGAGAAAAATGTTTATTAATTTTTATGTATGGATATTGGTCGATGTCCTCATTAGGTTCACACAGATGATTTGGAGCATGCTATGCCAGAAGATTGTTGCAAGGTAGAGGATGACGATGAGAACACATGGGAGAGAACACTCAAGGAGTTTCAAAACTGGTTTTTGCTGAAGTACGAGGGATCCATTTCAGATGTAGTAATGAAATACTAGTTTTAGGAGGTTAGTATAGGATTCAGTTTAAACCATTCTTGGATATATCACTAGGTGTATTTGGTATTTAGTTTATAGTATGGAGTAGCTATGCAGTGGTGGATCTTTTTCATAGGGGATCGTGAGGAGTTAGTGATCTCCTAGGAGTAGTTCCCAGACATTATAAATGTCTAGTTTCATTCATAGACCATGATGGACTCTAGTCCATAGAAGGTTATTACCCTTATATAGGTTTTCTATAGTGTGCGAGTGTTTGGAATCCATTTTAGGAACCTTTTATGATATTATTTGGACTGGTTTCCATATGAGGAGGAATGTGGGGGAAATTTCGAGGAGGATTTCCTTCCAAAAATACAATTTCAGGTCACCAGGTATATGATAAAGACATATGGAGGTTCTGGTGAGTTCATAGGTTGTCCATAGGACATTGTCCACAACTAGATTGTCATGAGAGGGGATTCGTCATGATTCCTCATGATGTTTAGCTATGGTCTGGTGTTCCTGCTTTTTAGGGTTGAAGTGTTTCTGTTTGGCTGATGGTAGGTCCCAGCCCTTAGCATCATATTACTTCAAAGGAGGTATCTATAAGTCTTATTCAAAGGGATCGAATGTATTTGTTTCGGGTGGTGGGCGATGTCATCAGAAGAAAGTGTGTACGACCATTCAATGCATTCCTCATACACCAAGTGTTCCGCTTTAGGTTCCTCCGCTAAGGCAGTTACAATCTATGTAGAAACAATAGGTTTTACCAGCATTATATCAACAATGTGAAGATGGGGAAGGCTGAGGTAAGCCTCATGATGCTCCCTGTCCTCATATATCAGAGCATGGTTGTGGTGGTGGCCTTCATCAGGTTGGGAGAGGAAATGGAGGAGGTCGTGGTCAACTTCACGCTTTAGCGTTGCCAGCTCTAGGTGATCCAGATGTTGTTCTGGGTACCTTTTTCTCATTTTGTTCATTGGTTTGTTCCTTTTTGGATTCAGGAGAGGAACACTCCTTCATACCACCTACCCTTGTTGACTGTTTCCAACTTGACGTATATGTGCATCTAGTTCCATTGGCGTTGACTATGCCAGTTGGAGTTCAATCTGACATAATTGAAGTATGTAGAGATTGCGAGATAGTTATAGGGAAACACCGGTCTAGGGGATATTTCCTATGTTTACACATATAACCAAATGATGTCATCATATGAATGTATTTTTTGTATTCAGTGCATGCTATCATGGATTCCATCAGAAGGCAGGTGGTGTTCTTCGATGCTGATGGATAGCCATCAATGTTTGTTGGTGAGTCAAAACCTCAAATGGGTCAGAGGCATATTCTATCATTATTATCATTAATGGGGAATATGATTATGATTTCATTAGTGGTTCAACAGTTGGTATGTCCTAGGGTCATAGAAGTGTGCAATATATTCTTTCAAGAAGAGGATTTTGCATTACCCCCTCAATGATAGATTGTGTTTGTGATCGACCTACAACCAAGAGTGTCTCATATCTATTTCTCTCTATATAATATGTACTATTATGAGATATGAGAGATACATATACATATCTATGGTCTATTATAGGGTTCTTTTGTTCAAAAAATTATTTCACCATGTGGTGTACATGTTTTTTTCGTGAAGAATGATGCTGGTAGTTTGAGGTTATGTATCGATTATCATATCTTAAATAACATGACGGAGAAAATATGATTTCCTATTTCATATATTGGGGATTTATTTGATAAAATGAAGGGTTCATGACTGTTCTCTAAGACTTACTTTCAGTTAGGATATCATCATATGCGTGTGAAGGATGAGGATATCCCAGTGACTATTTTTGGTTGTCTTCATGGGCATTATGAGTTTGTTTTAATGTCATTCGGTGTGATGAATGCTCAATTTATGTTCATGGGATTGGTTAATGAAGTGTTCTACATGTTCCAGTATAATTTAATGGTGGATTTAATCGATGAAATCGTTGTATACTCCACTTCATAGGAGGTGGATGCAGAGCATCGACACTCTATTTTGGGAGTTCATTTCCAATAGTGTCTATTTGGGAAGTTGTCGAAGTGTGAGTTTTGGGATTGCAATGTCTGTTTCATGGGGAATGATATGTCCCAAGTGGGAGTATATGTGTATCCATCAATTATTGAAGCTGTTGTGTCTTGGGAAGACCCCAAGATAGTGTTATAGGTCCGATGTTTCCATAGTCTGTCAAACTACTAAAAGAGGTTTATAGATGATTTGTCTTGGGTTGCGACTTCTCTAACAGCATTGACTGAGAAGGAGTGGGTCTTCTTGTGGGAAGATCAGTTTTAGGCATCTTTCAATTATCTGAAGAATAATATGATAGGTCCTGAAGTTCTGTTCCTTCAAGACAAGGGAGTTCAGTTTGATGTTTTATGTGATGCTTCACATCTAGGGTAAGACTTTGTTTTTATGCAGAAGAGATCAATTATCATTATTGTTCTCGAAAATTGTGTCCCAATGAAATTAAATATGAAACCCATGTTATTGAGTATTTGATTGTTGTGTTTTCTCTCAAGATGTGGAGACATAACCTAATTGGAGAGCGCTTTGTAGTTTTCACCAATCATAACATCTTGAGGATTGTTTTATCCCAATGCGACATGAACTTGAGGCATCATCAGGGGATGGATTTCTTACAGGAATAAAACATTGAAATATCTTATATCCCTGGAATGAAGATTGTTTTAGCTGATGAAATAACTAGGATGTCATGTAGTGATGTACTGTGATAACCTGGTGATTCATGGCGAGTTATGGAATAACATTAATAATTACTCCAAGGTATGGGAGAATATGTGGGCGGATGTTGTCTTTCCTAGATGATGGTGCAGTCATCTCTAGAGTAGCAGGTTGAAGGCTCCTAGTTGTGGGATCTAGGGGTGGAAGTCTGGAGAGATAATGTTTTTTTCATGATTTCCCTGATGGTTTCTATAATTATAAACAATGTCGTATGTTGTGTCGTGAAAGGCTTTGCATTCCAAAGTAGATGCGTGTGATGGTTCTCAAAGGGTACAGTTGTTCACTTTTAGTGATTCACCCTAGTGTGATAAAGATGTACTAGGCCTTGAGGAGTCAGTTTTGGTGGACTGAGATTAAGTGTGTAGTTGAGGAGATTGTGTCTCGATGTTTGGTTTTCCAGAAGGTGAAGGATGAGCAATGTGTCCTCGGTGGTTTTGTCCATCCATTAGATATTCCTCAGTGGAAGTGGGAGGAAATATCAATGGACATTGATATGGTATTACCTCGAGATAAGGGACTACATGACTCCTTTTGGGTTGTAGTGGATCCTTTAACAAAAAATCCCTCTGTATAGCAATCATGGAGTGGAGTTTAGTGGAATTTCCATCGAGGCTGTATCTGGAAGAGGTATTCAAACTCCAAGGATTCTTAGGGGAAATAATTTCTTATCAAGATCCTTCTTTAATCTATAGGGTGTGGAGAGTTCTCCAGAATTATTTTGGTTCTCATCTTTTCCTTAGTATTTCTTTCCATCTACAGATGGATGGTCAGAAAGAGAAGACCATCTGTACTCTTGAAGACATGTTACACTCTTGTTTTCTGGATTTTGGAGGTTCTTGGATGAGGCACATACAGTTAGTGCAGTTTGTGTACATTAATTTTTTTCACTCCAGCAATGGTATGAGGCCATTTTTTACCTTGTATGTCTGACCATTCCATTCATTGAAATTCTAGACTGGGGTCAGAGAGTCAGCAATTCCCAGACCTGAGCAAGTGAAGAATACAACAGAGATGGTTCAGGTGATTAGTGAGAGGATGAAGATAGCACAAGATCATCAAAAATCATATGTCAACCAGAGGAGGATAAATTTGAAAATTGATGTTGGGGAACACATGTTTCTGAAGGTGACTCCCTGTCATGGTATGTGATGTTTTGGTCATTGTAGTAAGTTGTGTCTCTGGTTTGTTGGGACTTTCGAGGTGTTGTCTTGGGTTGGAGTTATGGAATGTCGAGTATCACTTCCCCCATAGTTGATCCAGAGACATGATGTTTTTATTGTGTCACATCACTATCATTATCTTCATGATGACTCTCACGACATCTATTGGGGAGATATAGATGGTGATGATGATATGACAATCGAGGAGAAGCCTGTGGAGATCCAAGACCACAAATAGAAGGTTTTGTGCATGCATTCTATCCCTTTGATTTGTGACTTTGGAAGACATGGTGCCATGATGGAGAGATAATGGGAAGTTGAGTCATAGAAATAATCTCAGTACCAAGAGATCTTTTATGTTTACCTCATTCATTGTCACGATGTTCATTTTCATGTTGTAGACTTTTCCCTACTATGAGATGGCTTTCTATGTTTCTTGTTTTGGCTTGCACTCATTGAGAGGTATCTCCCCCATGAGAGGATTTATGAGCTGTTTGTAGTTTTAGAATGGTGTTTCATTGTTATTTTTATGAGGTTGAGCTCTTTTGGTGATGAAATAATTGAGAGATATATCATGGGTGTGTTTTCGGAAAATCACTTTCTATTTCCTCTCTAGGTTGGTTCTGGATTCTCGAGGATGAGAATGTTTCGTTAGGTATATGATGTAAGGGCCTAGATCCACGTAGATCAATCCTTTGTGTGTTTCTGAAGACTAGGGTTCTATGATAAGGATGTGAAGAAATCTAGTGGAGTTTGGTCCTTGAATGATTGAAGTAGCAGTGGTACACGACATGACCATGGAGTCCATGGCGTGACTGGTTCAACTTCCCGAGAAATAGAAAAATCTTAGAGGTGACGTTTTTTTGAGTGGAACCCAACCTCAAGGCAGTACACATCGTGAATGGGATGTAAAAATCATGTAATGACTAGCTTCCATATGTTTTAATGACATTCTAGCTGCTCAGGTCATTCCAACTCTATGTCCAAGGCTCCCCTCCTTCTAATCTCAGGTGACCAAGAAATCCCCTCTATGGTGTTCTACGGATCTCTTCGGCTAGGATCGATCACAGACTTTGTTCTTCGATCTGTCTTCAATCCTAGGAAATATCTACCTACATTCATTGGTTGTCATGAATCCATCTTCTCACGTTTCTACTTTCTGGGTTATGAAATTTGTTTTCTATGGTTAAAATGGATATTATTTTTCAATTTTTTGATGTGGTTGTGTCATGATATTCTCAGGTGGATGTATTTGTTGTAGAAAATGAGATCACGATCCACTGTAATGATCTATTCTAGAGTGAATAATGTCAGAAAAATTTTGATGTATGTGAT
This sequence comes from Viscum album, assembly GCA_963277665.1. Classification (NCBI taxonomy): domain Eukaryota; kingdom Viridiplantae; phylum Streptophyta; class Magnoliopsida; order Santalales; family Viscaceae; genus Viscum; species Viscum album. Next base: position 1,754,006,810 of record OY728120.1, on the reverse strand, counting down.
TCATTTCTTCTCTATTCATTTATGTGAAACCATCAACATAGAATGATTTAGACCATTGGATATCTATGTAATTGGCGAAATTAAATACGTGAACCGGATTGAATGAATTGGTTTGATAAGATGTTGTTTTTTTACACTTTGATAATGATCTGCATCTTGATTTTCTAGATAGTGTGATATATATGTTTCATTTTTTAGCATGATTCTCTTAATGAAATTGGAAAATAACATAAATCTAGAATTACTTCATAATTAAATGTATAAAGATAATGATGAATGTAAATTAATCCAGTTATTTATATTATAATATAATGTTAATAAAATTAATGCAGATGTGCCTATTTATTTAAAATGGTTTTCAAACCTAAAGCATGTTGGTTCTTGTTGTTTGAAGGCATGTAAAATTATCAGTTTAATTAATTTGTGGTAGCTATGATAGCTTCCTGTTAGGTTTCCTTTAGGTGAAACCTACTAATAATGAACTGATTAATTCAAGATGTATTAATGAACTTATTGTTTGATAAAATATAATGCTTGGTAGGATTGTGAGTACCCTATTTATTGTCAATTCCAAGAGCCTTATTCTTGTAGCTATGAGAGATAAACACCTTTGAAGGTAGAATGCCTTGTTTAAGTGAAAAGATCCCAACTAATATGAGGTCTGTTTCATACTGCTTCTGTTTGGATATGAGCCTTGATGTCTATTGGGATTTGTGGGGACATGGAGGCCCCTTGGTTGTGGGAGAAGCTAACGCCTTTAGTGGTTTGATGCATCAATTTAGGTATGTGTGTTTTGGGGATGACCCCATAGATGATGAAACATGTTAGATGCGAAATATTGTATTCTTTCTGAATATTTTTGGTTATTTATCTGGATTAAATCCCCCACTGCTCAAGGCATTTGTTCTTGTTACCATTATTCCAAAAGTGGCTAATACAAGAATGGTATACCATGTTCTTTCCATAATTACTTTCTCTAGGGAGGATGGGTATACCATTTTTCTATATTTGTAATAGACTCAATGGGTAGTTCATATAATCACTCTGTTGAGCCCCTTCTATTTTGTAACATTGAACATTTTTCTAGAATGCCTGGTAATATGGGAATGTTATAATGTTGTTAAATAATGATTGAATAATTTGTAATTCCATGACACAAGTTACACAGAGTCGATGCATTATTACCTAACATTGGAATGATCACAAATGATCAAGTCTCAAGAGACTGATTATTTTAGTTGTCTTGGAAGTATTAGATACATTAATAAGGATTACGTTACATCATAAAATGGAAAACTACATTAACATTGTTTCTATAGACAACACTGAGTTCCCATAGACTATCCCTATAGGTCAGTTATAATATACTTTTTCGCATCATAAGAGAAATAAAACATTAAAATGTGTGAGCTCAGATGCTTAGTAAGGATAACAATATAGAAGAAACATTCATAAATAAGAATAAACATTTAAGGAAATGTATTTAACTAAAAAAATCCTTTTTAACATAAACTTCTTCATAATATGGAAAATATAAATCAAAATAATTCCATTTACATACTCACATGGATATTCTACTAGTTGAATAATCGCATGCAATATCAATAGCCACTTTCATAATGATGGAGTGCATAATACCAGTCATTCATAACCACATAGTCAAGGCCTTGTTCAATGACTACAAATAAGAACTTTTCAAGGCATTGTTCCAAGACAGTAGTTTGTCAAATTAGACCTACCGATGCATCGAGGAGCTAAATCGAGCTCCACCCGTCACTTACTATGTCCAATAAATTCCTCTTATGAAAATGTTTAAACATAACATAAACATTCCTATTAAGAATAGCATATGAAATGTCAATAATTTATCCAGAAACCAAGAATGGTGTAAAAATAGCACACCCATAGTCAAACATATCACAAAACCTTCAATACAATATGGATGTTTTGTAACATAAAAAATCCACTTCAAATAAACTTAAAATCATCAAATAATGTTGAAATAGATGAAATAAAAACCTTTTATAGAAAAATATCTCATTAAATTTTGAAATCATTTACTAGTCACATAATTAAAAAGAAAACATTTATTTTGAAATTATTATTATAATCTTGTAAGGGATGTTTCGATGATGTTATAATGGTGGAAAACTGCCGCACCCACCATATTAGTTAAAAAAACATTCTTACCTTAATTTTTTCCTAAAGAACATAAAGTACCTTGATTGGAAAATGACAGAAATATTCCTTTCAAAACATATAATGTCAAATAATGGTATAAATGACTTTAACTCATAGTCTAGTAAATATTGAAAATGTTATTGAATACATTTTTAAGAAAAATGGATGTGGATGATAAATAGGTCCTAGTAGATAGTTATGTAAAAACAACCTCAGATAATAAAGAGATTGTGAAATTTAACCTTACCTTGTACTTTTCCTTGGTAGAGGATAGGTTAAAATCCTGTATAATAGTGAAATAATTTTTTATAAATTATACAATAATCATATACATTAATATGATATCATATATGATCTTTTAACATTGCTTTGTTAATAATATCATAGTATTATTGTCATTTTGGGTGTTAACTAATTCATATCCCTTTATATGATTTTTTACGTAAGTAATTTTTTTATGGATAGGATGTATTTTATTAATATTAATAATTATATTAATTCTTTAAACATTATTTTTAATCATCTAATGAAAAATAGTCTTGAATGGATACGATGGAGAAAGAATTGCATCGCGTTCGTGAAGACGGTAATCAATTCGTACGCACGAGCGACAATATCATTATTTTGATATTAGAATAATATATAATTGGATGGTATAAAATATATAAATAATCATTATAATTTTTTATTTATTATTTATTTCAATTACACATCAATACTATACCCATCCATAAAATAACGTATTGAATAACAATTACACCACGACGTGGAGACGATAAGCCGTATGTACGCACATATGTTGACATGTCATTAAAAGGATGGATAGTATAATGAATGTGGTTTGTACCATATTTATAATAACATTAAAGTATATAAAATATACTGGATTTATTATTTTAGAATGGAAACAACATAGAAAGAGGATGTGGAAGAAGAAAGGAACTTGAAATAGGTGATTAAATATTTACCTCTTCTTCGGGTTCTTCTTTTGATTTGAACAAAAGGGCTCCTTAGGTTGGCTTTCGGACAAAAGGAAGTCCTCTAAGATGAAGGGAGTAAACCATAGAGGGTATTTGGGCATGGTTGGACCGATCAAAAAGTCATTGAAGGTGTGAATTAGAGAGAAGTTGGAGTCCCCTTTTAGAAGAGGGGTGAAGGGCACCTTAGGAAAAGCTAAAATATTATTTTATAATAAATTAATTTTAGTTTTATAATGTCTCCAAAATGAATTATTTAAATTCTAAGGTGGGTTTGGGTCGAACAAAACTCATCCAATTGGTTTTATACAGGTTTGGGTCACTATATTAACTTTATCATTTAGATTTTACTCTTAGTTGAATAGTTTGACAATTACCATGTCTGTTTGTATTTTTATATTAAATGGATAATAATCATAATATATTCTTCTAGGATATCCCCATGTGGTTCATTAATGACATACCTATCATTATATATGAATTTTGGCAGATACATATATTTTTAGGAATAGAATATCATATAGTAATATAATACTTGTTTTAAATACTCTTTTATGTCAATTTTGACACTATTTGGTATTTGGTTTTTGCTAAATTTGGAACAGAATTATTTATATAAAAAATTAATATAACCATATCTAACATATCATATTATCCTATAAAATTAGTGGAATTCATAAACAGTCTCAAATTACATTTATTTGGGTATTTATAATATCAATTATTTTAATATTTCATTAATTAGGTAATTGTTGAACCATCATTGTGTCATACATAAATTTAATTATTTAATTTCTAAAAATTATAAATAAAATTACATTATGTAGGAAATAGTTTTATCTTTATAATGAATATTCATAGTCTAATTTATCTTATGTGTAACCCAATATTACAAATGGTTTAGTTATTAAACTTTGAATTTAACACTTTTAACTCTTCTTTGAATTAAATAATAATAAATGTCCTAATCTAATCCATATGGACGTAAAGGATCATATTTTATTCCTAAGGTTTTTTTTGATAGAATTATACCTATCCAATAGAATTAGGACATGTGTTAGTGTAATAATAATACAATTTTTACCCTTAATTACCTTATTTACTTTTAACCGTGGTAAATAAAAGTAAAATTTTACAATTCACCAAAAATTATTTAAATCTTATTGAAGGAAATTTTACTTACTGATATCAACCGTGTCTCTCATATTTTTTAAATTCAACTCACAGAAGGAGTAAAATTATGATTTTTGTAAATTTGCAAATGCTCCATGGAGGAGGGTAAAAGACGGTAAAAAGTTCCATAATGTTTTTATATATCTAAAATTATTATAAACTGACTCCAATGAATTACATTGAAAATATATAGGTATTACGTATCTATTTTAACCTAAAATAAATATAAATAAAATAAATAATTATTTAAATAAAAAGGCGGTTTTAAACAATAACTCAGTGAATTTCACTATTCATAAAAAATAGAACGTTTTCAGAAAAATACCAAAAATTCACCCTAAGAAAAATTTTATATTCTGAATTCTAAAATTAATTATATTTTACCAATTTCAAATTATATATGTTGCATTAATTAATTTAAAATTAATTTCTATTATCAAAACCAAAATGCGTATTTTTAATAAATAATAACAATCAAAACACTGACAATTGTTTATGTCCAATTTCCATGTGAAATTACATACAATGGCCATCATTGGATTAAATGGTAAAAATATAATCCAATTATACTTCCAAACGATTAAAATGTAAAATTTATCACTATAAATTATTTTGATTAAAAAATTGTTTTCAGTTAAAATATAGTAATTTTCACTATTCACCCAAATATGAAAGTTATAAGAAAAACACCAAAAATTTATTGAAACTAAATTCATATCTCCCAATTCTAAAAAAAGAAGTTTATTTTGTCAAATTGAATATATGAAAGTTTCAAATATTGTATTTAAAAAGGTTTCACCATTAAAAGGAGATAAAATTGCATTTTTTTAAAAATAATTCTTTTATCTGAAAAAATGAATTTGTTCTTACATTATGTATAAGAAAATCATAATATGGATTCTAAAATTATAAGGATTATATAATGTTTAAAATTCAGTTAATACTATTCATAACTGATTTTGAACGGCTAGTTTGGTAAGTCATGGTGCGCTTGAACTCAGTGTTTCATGTAGTGCAAGTTATTGAAATACATTGAAGAAGTAACGTACCATTAAATCTCAGGGTGTTACATTCTCCCCTCCATCAATAAATTGAGTCCTCCCAATTTGAAATTGTTCTTCAAAAATAAAAGTTTGAAAATAGAAAATACCTTTGTGGGAAAACCCACATCAGAAATTGGGTTAATAAAAATAAATCCTAATAAGAGTAAAAGGGGATTGAAAAAGACACCACCAAATTATGATCTCGATTAGGAGACCATTGGTGGAAATTAAAGACACATAATTTGTGGAAATACCTAAATATTTTTAGGGAGTGTTTGAGGTCATCAGTCACAAACAATTGTATAATTGAGGGCCTCAAATCCATCAATCTATGATGATTTAAAATATCATCTGTTCAACAAAACGTATGGTATTATGATAACACACTTTTAGTTTTATAATCCCATACCTAAAGATTAATAATTAATTTCTTCATAAAATATGGGAAGAAAAAAACATGACAATTAGAGTTTTATACATTACCTCATTTGTACCCCAAACTGATAGTCAACTCTAGAAGATAATAAAAATTAAAGAAATTATTATATTTATCCTATTCGTATAGGGATCCAAAAAAAGCATTTACAATTCAACTACCAGACCATTTAAAAATCTACATTATTCAATCCAGGAAATCACGTGGGCCAGTGGTAGTTTATACACCCTTGACGACCTTCGGTTACGAGTTAAAGTCTCACGGCCTTTCCAGACGCGACATGTTGTCGCCCGACCTCTGGGTTTTTCTTTATGTGGAATTACAAAAATAATCTCAAACTAAAATTATCCAATATACTTATATCCAAAATCAGAGTCCAAAATTTATAAAGAAGGGAAACACAATTACGATCCTTTTTCCATGTAATAACATGTGAACACCTTCATCATGTATTCTTTTAAAACACTGCAACATCTGAAATTACCATAAAACATTATCTATTACATTCATGCTCCCTTTTTCCTTATAGAATATTGGATATACTCCTATCCAAAAATGTTGTAAACTCCATCAATGATGGAATATAAGAATCATTAATCAGTTTCAAGGTAATCAAGAATATCTATTATAATATATCCAAATCAATAATGTATTATTCCAAAATCACTACCTCGGTATCCAACCATATTTTGGTATATTTTTTCTCTTAACCATATATTTTAAAAAAATTTAACCTGCTATTGAGTCACTTTTCTGGGTTCCGCACAATCTCATGTCGTTAATGTAATAGTACTGTAGTACAATCCTTATATACTCCATAATTATTATAATATGTACATCATTAATATAATACTCTAATGACACAATAATTTAATAACAATGTAATAAATATAATCATTCTTCTCCATCTTCAGTAGTATCTGAACATTATTATTATCCAATAGCAGCATTTGGGGTAAACATTGATGATTTGGACATTTATTCTCATAGTGTCCCAACTACTTGTAGATGCAACATTGTAAATTTGAAACTTTTTTCTTAAACATTCAATCATGTACTTGGTTCCCTTTTTCTCCACACTTATAACAAACTCTCATTCCCTTCAAGCATTTACCAAGGTGATTTTTTCTACAGTTATCACATATGGGAAAATTCATCTTTTACCTCTTCCCTTTATACATCTTTCTCCATTCCATCCTTTTCTTCTCTTACATTCCTTCAATGTCATATGACTTAGATAATTCATTACAAATCTGATTAAAATATGATACTATTTATCCATATGTTGAGAATACGTGGGATACTATTTCCCTTCTAAATGTTAGCATAATACTGTGAATGATATGTCCTTTTTACTATTTGGATCATACGTATTGCTAGAGTTCCCATTTCTTCTGCTGGGCGCCATTTCTATACAATGACATACCATAGGTCAATTTATGAATTACAATGAATAATTAAAAACTTGAAAAATACTTAAAGTAAATTGAACAGTTTATGGACGCAATCCATAATCATAAAAATATTTTCATTGAGGAGGTATATACTCATGAACCCATCATAATGATTTGTAATGAAATTGAGAATTGACCTTAGCATATCCCACGGGAGTGTCATAACCAAGAGTGCATAAATTCCCCTTTTTTGCACTAGTTTATGTTCGAGTCTGGCTCAAAGCGGTGTTTTCAGGTTTTACCCCTAGATACATCTGGGCTATAGCCGCCTCTAACTACTCTTATCCAGAAAAGGATGTATTTTCTAGAAAACACACCAAATCACTACAATACCCAAATTTTAGGATGTTCTTCTGTATTGATCCTCAAATTCTATCATATGGATATGTGCTCTAATCAGAGTTTATCTAAATCAAGTTTCCAATGTTTGTACTAAACACCATCTAATACAAATTGTAATGACCTGACCCCAGTTACCCAGAGTCAGTGCATTATTACATAAAATTGGCATTATCACAAAAAATCAAGTCTCTAAATATCGATTAGTTTAGTAGCCATGGAAGTACTAGACACATTGATAAGGTTAAAATTGCATCATAAAATAAAAAACTACAACAACATTGTTTCCATTGTCAAAACTGTGATCCCATATACTATCCCTACAGGCCAATCATAATATATTTTTTAACATCCTGGAAAAATAAAACATAAAAAGGGGTGATCTCGGATGCTCAGTAAGAATAAAAATATAGCGGAAAAATTCATAAATAAGCATCTACATTTAATGGAATGTATAGAACTAAATAAAAATCCTTTTCAATATAAACTTTATCATAATATGGAAAATATAAATCAAAAATAATTTGATTTACATACTCACATGGATATTCTAATAGTTGAATAATCACATGCAATATCAATAGCCACATTTATAATGATGGGATGCATAATGCCATACATTCATAACCACATAGTCAAGGCCATGTGCCAAGACTACAAGTATGATTTTGTCAAGGCCTTGTGCCAAGACACTAGATTGTCACATTAGACCTACTGATGCATCGAGGAGATATAGAGGGCTCCCCCTTCACTTATTAAGTCTAATGCATTCCTCATATCAAAAGGTTTAAACATAACATAAACATTCTTATTAATACTAGCATAAGAAATGTCAAAAATTATCCATAAACAATGAATGGTATAAAAATAGCCCATCCACAGTCCAACATGTCACAAAACCTTCAATACAATATGGATGTTTTTTATCATAATAAATCAACTTCAAATAAATAGAAAATCCACCAAAGGATGTTCATATAGATGAAATCAAAAACTTTTTTTGAGAAATATATCATTCTATTTTGAAATCATTTAAGAGACAAATAATTATAAATAAATTATTTATTTAGAATATTTTATTATAATCATATAAGAGAATCTTTGACGATGTTATAATTGTGGAAAATAGCAGCACCCATCATATAAGTTAAAAAACATTCTTACCATAATTTTTGTTGAAAAGATCATAAAGTACCTTGTTTGGAAAACGCCGAAAAGTTTTATTTCAAAACATATAAGGTAATATAAGGGTATAAATGACTAGAATCCATATTCTAATAAATAGTTAAAATGTTTTGGAATATATTTTTATGCAACATTGATGTGGATGATAAAGAGTTCCCAGTAGATACTTACGTAAAAACAACCTCGGATAATAATGAGATTGTGAAATTAACACTTACCTTGTACTTTTCCTTGGTCAAGGGTAGTTTAAACATATGTATAATGGTGAAATAATTTTTATTAAACTTTAAAATATTCATATACAATAATATGATATTATATATGATCTTTTGAAATTGCTTTGTTAATAATATCTTAGTATTACTGTCGTTTCAGGTATTAACTGATTCATTTTCCATTATATGATTTGTTACACAAGTAATGTTTATTATGGATATGATGTATCATATTCAAATTCATGATTATATTATGTCTTTAAACATTATTTTTCATCATCTAATGAAAACTAGTCTTGAATGGATAGGATGATGAATGAATCTCATCAAGTTTGTGGTGATTGTAATCCGTACGTATGCACGAGCCTAAATATTATTCTTTTGATATTAGAATAATATATAATTTGATGAAATATCAAATATAAAGAATAATAATCATGTTTTATTTATTATTTACATCAATTACACATCATTTTTATACCCATCCAAATAATAATGTATTGAATAAGAATTACACCAGGACGTGGGGACGATAAGTCGTGTATATGCACATATGGTGACATTTAATTAAAAGGATGGATAGAATAATGAATATGGTTTTTACCATATTTATAATAAAATAAAATTATATAGAATAAACCAGATTTATTATTTTAGAATAGAAACAAAAAATAAAGAGGAAGTGGAAGAAGAAAGGAACTTGAAAGGGGTGATGAAATATTTACCTCTTTTTCGGGTTCTTCCTTTTGATTTGATCAAAAGGGCTCTATAGGATAGAATTATGACTAAAGGAAGGGCTCTAGGATGAATTGAGTATATTTTAGAGGGTATTTAGGAAATGTTTGTCCTAGAAAAAATGGCTTTGAAGGTGTTAATTAGAGATAAGGTGGAGTGCCATTTTATAAGTGGGGTGAGGGGTACCATAGGAAATGCTAAAATATTATTTTATAATAAAATAATATTCGGTTTCTAATGGATCCAAATTGAATTATTTAAATTCTAAGGTGGGGATGTGTCTAAAAACACTCAACTAGTAGGTTTTAGACATTTTTTGTTCACTATATTATCTTTATCCTTTTTATTTAACTCGTAGTTAAATAGTTTGTCATTTTCCATGTCGCTTAGTATTTTTATATTACATTGTTAATAAACATGATATATACCTTCAAGTGAACCCCAAGTGGGCAAGTAATGATACACCTATCATTATATATTTCTTATAGAAGAACATTATATTTTTAGGAATAGAATATCAATTAATAATATAATATTTGTTTAAAAACCCTTTTTTGTCAATTTTTACACTATTCGGTATTTTCTTTTTTCTAAATTCATATCAACATTATTTATACCAAAAAAATTCATATAACCAACCCAAACATGTCATATTATCATATAAAATTAGTGGAATTCATAAAAAGTCTCAAATAATACTTATTCGGATATTTATAATATCAAATATTTTAATATTTCATTAATTACGTAATTAATGCATCATCATTGTGTAATAAATAAATTAAATTATTTAATGTCTAAAAAATATAAATAAAAAACCATCATTAAGGACATAATTTTAGTATTATAATGAATATTTATAATTTAATTTATATTATTCATAATCCTATATTAAAAATGGTTTAGTTATGAAGCATTGAATTTAACACTTTTAACTTTCTTTGAATTAAATATTAATAAATGTACTAATCTAATTGAAGTGGACCTAAAGGATCATATTTTCTTCCTATGGTTTTTTTGGTAAAATTATACTTATCCTATAGAATTAGGACATGTGTTAGGGTAATAATAATATCATATTTACCATTAATTACCCTTTTTACTTTTAACCGTTGTAAATAAAAGTCAAAATTTAATATTCACGAATTTTTTTTATATCTTATTGAATCAAATTTTACTTACTGATAGCAATGTTGTTTCTCGTATTTTTGTAATTCAACTCATAGAAGCGGTAAGATTACGTTTTATTCAAATTTTCGAATGCTCCCAGGAGGTGTGCAAAAGAAGGTAAAAAGTTCAATAAAATTTTTATATATCTAAAATTATTATAAATTGTATCCAATTAATTAAATTGAACTTATATAGGTATTATATATCTATTTTGACCTAAAATTAATTTAAATAAAATATATAATTATTTAATTAAAAATTCGATGTCAAATAATAACTCAGTGTTTTTCACTAATAATCAAAAAATGAATGTTTTCAGAAAAATTACAAAAAGTTCCCCTAAGCTAATTTTGATATTATGAATTCAAAAATTAATTCTATTTTAACAATTTCAAAACATAGAAGTTGCATTAATTAATTTAAAATTAATTCTTGTTGTCAAAACCAAAAAGCGTATTTTTATGAAATAATAACTATCAAAATATTGAATCTAGAATATGTCCAATTTCAATGTGAAATTACATAAAATGAATATCATTGGATTAAATTGTAAAAATATAAACTAATTATACTTCCAAACCATTAAAATGTATAATTTAACACTATAAATTATTTTGATAAAAAATTTGTTTTCAGTTAAAATATAGCATTTTTCACTATTCACCCAAATATTAAAGTTATTAGAAAAACGCCAAAAAATTATTGAAACTAATTTATTATGTCCTGATTCTAAATAAGAAGTTTATTTTTTCAAATTTCATATAAGAAAGATTCAAATATTGGATTTAAAAAGGGTTCGCCATTAAAAGGTGGTAAAATTGCATTTAAAAAAAATACTTATTTTATCTGAAAAAAATGAATTTGATCTTACATTGTGTCTATGAATCTCATAATATGGATTCTAAAATTATAAGTATTATATATAGTTTAAAATTTAGTTAATACTATTCATAACCGATTTTGAACGGCCAGATTGGTATGTTTTGGTGCACTTGAACTCAGTGTTTCCTGTTGTTCAAGTTATTGAATGACTTTGAAGAAATAATGTTTTTTAAATCTTGTGGAGTTACATAATTGATGTTGAACCCGAGTTCTTGGATCTTCCTATGATGACATGACGAGGTTATGTTTCTGAGAATCTATGTACATGGGTTGGTTATGCCTGGAAGGAAACAAACCTTGTTGTAATGCTAATGAAATTAGTTGTGGAATTTGTTAATAGTTAATTAAGGGTTAAAGATGTAATTAACGCAAAGTGAAGTAGATTAAAAGGGATACAAGGATTTAATAAATATAAATAAATGGTTTTCTTCTTACAGGATATGTCATCTTAAGAGTGTCTTCCATGTGTCTGATAGACCTAATCTTCAGTTGTGTCTAAGACGAGGATTTCCCCATAGTTTGGTTGTGTGCTATAATATTTTCTATATGTTTTGTGTTTTTATACAGTACCCCACCCTTCGGGTTAGGGAGACTGGAAACCTGAGGATTATGATCCATGTGGGGTGTTTTCCCCAACATCCCAAGGGGAGGATGGATGGATGACTTACCCTATTGGAACAAATATACTCTCATGGTAGTTACTAGTGCTGGCAGGCACAAAAATTAGTTTTTCCCTTATATGTGTGTATATGGATGTAATTTATTGTGGTTCTTAACTCACATATATTATAGTTATATATTTATATGGACTATAATTGGTGTAACATGTATAGGTTGTTTTGTATTGAGGGTCCTTACTTGGCATATGGGTTGTAATTGCCTTTGGAAAAATACCCAAAGTGTGATACATGTTATGCGGTCTATGGTGTCTCCAAAATACTACCTTGTTTATTTTGGTTTATCTGAAGTTGTGGTGATTCCCCCATGTGTCTGTGTGAAATTTTTTTGTTGCACAGAGTATATGGGGTACTACTACTCCAAGTGTCTTTGAGATAGTCTTTTGGATATAGACGCTTAAGACATGCAACGTTGGGGCAAAGTGGAAAAATAGTGGGGAAGTGGTAGTGGGGTTCCCTAGATATTTATTATTATAATATATACTCATGTATGTGATACATGGTGAGTGTATCCCTGGTGAGGCTGGGAACTTATTATACCTATTTCGGTAAAGAGTTTTCTTTACATGTTATTCATTGTGCTCTAGCATGATTTCTTTACATTTTCTCGAGAGTCTCTAGGGAGGATCCTATGTAATATACTATTATACTCGCCCTATGTTTATATACATATTTTTCAGGTCACTTTGAGAAGGTTGGAGATATGGCTGGTTAATACTACCATGGGTTTGAAGGAGTTGTTTGGGCTTCATGATTGATGATATTTTTACATTCTTTTGGTAATTCTAGTTTTCCTTTTAAATTTTATATGTTTTCCAATAAATTACATATGGGTACATGGGATTTCTTTTATATTCTAGTATGAGTTGGAGTTATTTGTTTTCTGTCTTATCTCTATCTTTTGATGCCTTCTCATAGAGGGTAATTCCTCTTAGTTGTGTGCTTACTATACCATTAGTTGTAGTTTCCAACTGGGGCCTACTGTAGGTGAGACTCGGGGGGTCACCATCTCCCTTATCACATTGCCGGACCAGGAGGGGTACACCTTGTGGGGAGGGGGTCATGAAAATATGTGTATGTAGTTTAATGAAGAATAAAATAATTGTAATAAATTAAACAACTTACATTTATACAACGATCCTTTATTTATCCATGAAATCTATGAGGTTTCTATGGACATAATAACTTCATCACTTTCTTTGTCTTCTTCGGAGTCTGAACTATCCTAATGGGATATCATGATCCTAAACATCATTGGTACCATTCATTATCATTATTCATTAGGTATTATTCAATAACATAAACAAGTAAAGCAGTATAGCCTGAGTAATTCACCATATGGCCTCTAAGGTAAAGGGAATGAAGTGAGTAATACAAAACTATATTTAAATGCTTCATAGGAATAATGGGAAATAACTCACAATATATCCCCTCAAAAGTATAACATGGACCTTTGAAAAAAAATAATGTATCACAATATCTTCTTCAATGAAGGATGACATAGTCCCTAAAAAAACAGAACCACACATAGTCTTCCTCCCTGAAGACTCTCACAGCCGTTAAGAAAACAATAATTGATGCTCTATCAGTCTTCCCAATCAATCCTTTTCTTACATCCCAGTTAAACCATGTTCTACTCTATTCCAATATAATCCCAAACATTATCAATTTCACCAATCATTCCATTAATGAATTTATAATTAATTAATCATGTTATTCAATTCAATTAATTAAACAATTAATTTGATATTCCATTTTTATTAATAAATTATACAATTTATTAAATACATCCATTCAATTAATTAGTTAAAAATTTAACTTATCAGAAAATATTTTCATCAATTTGTCCAATTATTAATTAATCACAAGAAATTTAATTTATTAATTTACATATTTAATTAATCATAATAGTCCCTTCAATTTATTCATTAAATTAATTAGTCATTTAAACTCCATTAATTAATAAAAAATTAATTATCGATGTAAAATAAATAAATTAATTAAAAAGAAATTAAATAGTTCGCAACACGATATGAAATGATTAACTCTTTAATTAATTATTCACGGTTTATGACTCAACAATTCTATAATTAAATCAGAAAATAATTATCCTCCAATTACATTAGTAATTCAACAATTATTTGGTCACATAATTTACCTCATTTAGTCCATAAATTATTGGAAGCTATAAATTCCATTAATTAATTTTCAGTTAATTAATCAATACCATAAAAATTAAAATCCCATAATTATTTTTGTAATTAATTATCCCATCCAAAATCAGAGTACATCATAATTAATTCTTCAATTAATTATATAAAATATCAAAGAATAATATCTTATAACTAATTTAGTGTATAATGTTCCAATTATTTCAATTCAACATCCAAATAATCAACATTAATTAATTCATCCATTAATTAATCTCATTCCTTCAATTAACCCATATCAACATTCCCAATTAATTAATTCACTAATAAATCTATCCAACTCATAAATCAAAACATCACATACATTAATTAATTCAATAATTTTGTAATAAAAATCATATGCCTCAATTAATATCATAATTATTTAATATCCCAAAATCACTTCAATTAATTCAACAATTAATTTCCATGTGAACTCCATTAATTAATTCCCAAATTAATTAATATATCTAAATTGTGCTATTTTATTCGACACATAAAAAAAAAATTCATCCCATTAATTAGTTTAAAATTTTATTATTCAGATCTTATACCATTAAATAACCAAATAAATTCATAAATTAGTTTTTCTAGGTCAATTAATTCAATAACATCAATTATTTAATCCTTTAATTGTTTAAACCCCATTAGATAAATCAATCCAATAAATTAATCAATTAATTTTTCCATGTCAATCAATGTAATAGTCATCAACAAAATATAATATTTGAATCATCAATTAATTATCCCCATTCAACAATTTCCAAACAATAATAAATAATTCATCAATAAATTAGACAATCTCAAAAATTTCTATCATGGAATAATTAATTCAATAATTATCTATCCAAAATAACAATTTCAAAATCCTAACCATTCCCAATAATTAATTATATAATTAATTATTAACATTCAATTCTATTATTTTATCTAATAATTAAATAATCACTTTACTCACATTAATTAATACATCAATTAATTAATCTATTTATTTAATTCAATAATTATATAATCTATTTTCCAATATTAATTAATTTTTCAATTAATTAATCCATTTATTTAATTCAACAAACAAATAATCACATTAGTAACATTAAATAATTTACTAATTATTAAATTTTCCTGATTTAATTCTACTATTAATTAATCACAATATCACATTAATTAGTTCTCGAATTAATTAATCCATCAATTTTATTGTATAATTAAAAATTCACATTGATCAGATTAAATAATTCCCCTTAATTAATTTAACAATTAAATAATCACAATACAACCATTACATAATTCATCATTTAATTAATTCAATAACCAAAAATTCAATATCACCAATTAATTCATCAATTTGTAGTTATATCTCCATTATTTCATCTACCCAATTAATTAATTAATTAATTAATTGTTCTGTCACAATCAACCGAATTATCATAAAAATATTCAATAATTAATTCTATAATTAATTATAATTATCCAATAACTTCAATATAATAATAATTAATTCATCATTCAATAATTCAATATCAAAATTAACTCTATCGTGTTAATTAATTTGACTATTAATTATATGACATCTCAATTAATTAAACCCCAAACATTCAAATAAATTAATAAATTAATTAATTAATTAATTTTCAACAATCTAAATAACTCCATTGTTAATTTATCAATTAATTATTCATGATCTAATGTCCTAATATCGCAATTTCAAATTTCATTTACTTAAAAAATTAATCATATTAATTAATTTTATCACGGAAAAAATTTCTACACATCTAATATAAATTCTACAATTATATACAAAAACTTGTTACTAAAACCATAGGATTTCATGTTCTGAACACACACATAAAAAATGATGATGAAGAGCACTCACTTATAGAAAACCAAAATTTTAAGAAGATCACTAAAGAACACAATGATGAACTCAATCGAGATCTAAAACCTAAATCCACATTTAAAATAAACAAGATAGCTTAAATCATGATATGAATCAAATAATCCTAGCTTGACATTCAAAAAATATAGATCTATAACCAATAGTGGATACTCATCTTTCTTTTATCCATGAAGTAGAGTGTAAGGGAAATATAAATCTAAAATGAGAAGAACACCTAGAACTGGGAGGTGTGTGGATTGTCATTAGCCAAAGACATTAGTGCAGAGAGGGGTTTTGGTCTATGGAGAAAGCTATGTGGGGGTGTACCGAGGAGTTCTAGTCCATGATGGCGGCACACAGATGAGTTCCAGTCAATAGGGGAGGTACGTGGAATCTTTGCATAAAATAGAGAGGTCTAAAAATGCTATGATACAGAGAAGAGGGTTCTTTATAGGGTTATAGAAAACTAGATATTTTACATTAATATATTTTTTTGTGAAAATTACATGTTGTGAATCATCATTTCATAGAATGTAATAAAATGTATAATTTCCCTTTTTCTATTGGGAATCCTATTAAACTATTAAAAAATGTGGTGAAATCCAATTACACGTGGGAATGATTAAACACATTGAAATTTAATTTCTTGAGGTGAAAGTTAAATTTTCATTGTCGATGATTACATCTGGTGAAAATTAATTTCACGTGATGACATAATACACGTGGTGAAATCTAATTTAATGTGGTGAAGTCTTATGGGTGTAAATTTTTTATGTTAAAATTAAATTTAATCCTTGAATTAAATTCAATATAACAAATCATGAATAAATGTTTAAAAAGTGTTTCACCTTGAATAATATTGTATCATACCATCTCCCCATATTATAATAGCTCATCCTTGATATGTACTCCAAATATCCTTGATGATTCCGAGTCAAAGAATGTTGTGCCACTATGCCCTCTTTTCAGAATATCTATCAATATATCCCTCCATAACTAGTGCACATGTTCCCATAGCATGCGAACTATCAACATGGTTTTATCCCATAAAATATTCTCAATTTGATATAACACCCATTTCATATGCTCAAAAAATGACGTATTGGTATCATTATCAACTTCTATAAGATACCTCATGTGTTTCCCAAATCACTATTCACAACGACCACACGAAACAATCCAAAATTTTAACTTATCCTTACCATAAAAACCATTCTGGAAAGGATGTACATCCACCACCTCTGTTTCCCACATATCCATTACTCAATTAATTTTACCAAAAACCTTATAGTTTCCACATTGGCACTCTAATTCCATAAATTCTACACAAGGACTATCTCTACTCATCTATTACTTTTGAATATATCCCTACATTT
Organism: Viscum album; assembly: GCA_963277665.1. NCBI lineage: Eukaryota > Viridiplantae > Streptophyta > Magnoliopsida > Santalales > Viscaceae > Viscum > Viscum album. Next base: position 1,753,988,902 of record OY728120.1, on the reverse strand, counting down.
GTAGCATTTTTAAATCCCCTTTTCAGGTAACTCAAAAAACATAGCCCATGGACCATAGTATTTATCCACCTCTAGTGCATCCTTAGAAACCCATCCATAAATTGTCAAAGGTGTTCTTTACACCATCCAACTCCATATATATAATTCATCATAAGCATAACTTACATGGGGCCCCCTATATAACCAATTCTCCTTTATGTATATAGGAATAAATCCAGAGCTTTCTCAGAATAAATGAGATTATGTTAAGGCAGTGGACCTGATCGTCATTAATTGAACGTATTCTATGATTTGGATGGTGAATCACCACCAAAAATATTTCACCAACAATTTTTCCTACCACCATGAAAACACCCTAGCCATTCGGAAGTATTGGGGTTCCTAACCCACCAGCATCTCACCACACTAATCAGAAACCATATGGTCCCCTACATAACCCACAACTATGTTCTCAAACTAGTGCATTCTCACAACACATACATACCCACATTAAGGGCCAAATAAACAAAAAATATTCTTAACTCACAACATTAACACATTTAACATGATGTATTTATAGAAAATAATATCGTGTCTATCCATTCTTTTTCCAACCACTTGGTCAAAACCAGTCACTATCAATTACCTTAAACATCATATATGTAAGCCCTTGTTTATAATGGTAAAAAATATCAATATTAATGTTTCACATTTTGACACATATTAATTATCATCTTACATCATTTAACAATAATAATCAGTTTAATATTCAAATTCATACTCATTTCATTTCAGATGAATGGAAATATGGTTCAAGTTCAAAAACATTCCCATAACTTGTTTTCTCATGAGTGCCAAAAATGTTGCATGTCAAAACATTTGCCTGAGTGTCTAGAATGCTTAATGACGAATCAACTCAAAATCTATTCAAGGAAACATGTCAAAACACAGAATATCTAAACAATAATTAAATCACACAAAAAGTTCATCACCCAAGGTGAAATAATATTTAATTGTAATAGAAAATATTAATTACAACCATACCACATAGGGTACATGAGTTCTCCCCATTGCATGGGTTATCTACTCGCATGGGCAACCTCATAACCAATGTATTAATATCCCTATTATCCTCCTTAACATTCCTAAATATTAAGTCAAAAGACGAAGAAAAGAAAATTCTCTAGTAACACATTATATGTTCTTTCCTAGGATCCACCCAATGGTTCCCTGAACCAGTTAGTCACATGAACTCATGAATTCCTCCACATATGCCAGAGTCAAACGACAAGTAATGGGGGTCTAATATCTATCATGTAGAGTTTGTAGCTTTTTTTAGAATGTGAAATCACTAAACGAATTAATAAAAAATAGAAAAAGAATATATAATCATAAAAATTACCAATGTCACAGGATTAAAAAAATAGGAAATATAGTACTCAAGTGAAAGGGAAACATGTCAGAACAATGTATGTTTTATGAGTTAAAATTCAAACCCAGAAGTAAATACACAAACAGTTCCCAGTAGGATCCCGGAACATGTATGATTCCTTCAACCATGCATCATCTAGACTTATCTATCAATCTGAGGGAATTTGTCCCTAATATTTTTTGTAATAATAATTTATTTTCGGGTACCGATCTGGTTATGAATGTTTGGTGTTAGCACAACTTAGTAGGACACCACCAACAAAATTTAAAATAAATCCAATCTATAATGTTGTATGCCATTTTATAATGATTAAAATACCTATAATAAATTAAAATGTCTAAAACTATTCAATTGTCATTTATTTTTCCAGATAATCCATTGGATTTTAGAGGAGAAATTAACCATAATACCTTCCTCAAATTATTTAGAATTCTAAACATTCTCTAATGGAGATCAAAATCATAAATTTCCATGTTACCATTAAGTAATATAATTCATATAAAAATTTTACAAATAATAAACATGTTAATCTTTCAAGAATGTGTAATATGAATTGTGGCCTCTATCCTCAGGGGTCTATAATGAGTAATAAAAATAAAGAATAAATGCTTCGTAGAAAAATGGTAATGCTCATGTGGTCTTTCCCCATTAAGGATCACATTGCCCTCTGATAGAAAAATAGTATCTTATAAAGCCTTCTTCCGCAAAGGCTCACAAAATCCATCAAAAAACATACAGAAGGTCACATAGTCTTGTTTCACGATGGCTAACATAGTCATTCAAAAAACAAAAATACATCCTATTTTGTTCATTCAAATTAATCCCTTTCTCACATTCTAGTTATCCCATGTAATAAATCATTCCAAAAAAATCACAACCATTTTTTATTTAACCAATCATTCTATTGATTAATTCACAATTAATTAGCATGTAAAACCATTCAATTAATTTAACACCTAATTAGTCATTCTATCTCTATTAAATAATTCAACAATTTAATAACTACCTCTTTTCCATAAATAATTCATCAATTATTTAATCCAAAAACATTTCCATTAATTAATAAAATTATTAACCAATGACATCAATTTCACATATTAATTTCCAAAATAAATTATTCATAATAGTCAAATTAATTAATACATAAATTATTTGTTAAATTAATCTTCGTTAATTAATTTAATAATATATTATTTCAATAATTAATTAATAATTTATTACATAATATCTAGTATCTAATTCAACAATTAATTTTTCAAAATTTATTACTCAACAAAATGATAATTAAATAAAAAAAATAATTAACCACCAATTCCAATACTAATTCAACAATTAGTTTTTCATGTAAATTCTATTAATTAATTATCCAATTAATTAACAGAATCAATTTTATTAGAAAAATCATAAATTAATTAATCAATTCCACAAAAAAAATCTCAAAGATAATTCTTTAATTAATTATCTAATTAAAAATCATAGTAATTTATAAATAACCCCACAATTAATTACATAAATTATCAAATCAAAATATCTCAAAATTAATTCTTCAATTAATTATCATATTTTATCAATTTAATATCCTTATAATCTATACTAATTAATTAAATCATTAAATAATCCAATTCATTCAATTTCATAATAGCAACAATCCCCATTAATTAATTTCACAATTAAATAACCCATCTCTATATTAAACATTAAAACTATTAATTAACTCACCAATAAATTAATAAAAATTATCAATGTTAATTAATTACGTAATTAATTAATTTAACTCAATCCCTTTAATTAATTCACCAATTAATTTCCCTTGTAAATTCCATTAATTAATTCCACAATTAAGTAATCTTACACAATACCGTTATTTAATTTGATATTTAAATAAAAAAATTTATCCAATTAATATTTTCAAAAATTAATTATCCTCAACAGAAAAAATTCTATGATGCCAAATAATTAATCAATAAATTGATTCAAGTCAATTAATTAAGTAACCACCATTATGTGATCATTTAATTCTTTTTATCTCTAATAAATATATCACCTAACTTAATTTCTCAATTAATTATTCTAGGTCGATCAATTCAGTAATCTAAAAAAACTATATTAATTAAATTTATAATTAATTTTCCCCATTCAAAAACATCAATACAAAAAAAATTTATTTTTCAAATAATTAATAAAAATAAAAAATCTAAATCATCATATAATTATTCCATGAATTATTTATCCAAAATCACAATGTCATTATCCCAAACATTAACATTAATTATTTCTTCATCTAATTAATCACATTCAATTATATTACACCATTTGGCAATTAAATTATTCATTTTAATTGATTATTCAGTTAATTAATCCGTTTATTTATTTCAACAAATAAATAATCCCTTTACTGACATTAATTAATTAATGAATTAATTAGTCATATTATTAAATGCATGAATTAAATAACCACATTGGCCACATTAACTAATTCTCTTATAAATTAATTCAACTTATTTAATTCAACAATTAAATAATCAAATTGTTGAAATTAATAAATTAATTAATTAATTAATTCATTCTATTATTTAGTTCAAAAATAAAGAATTCATATTTCTCACACTAATTAAATAATCTTATTTAATTTTAAAATTTAATAATCAAAAAACCGAAAAATTAATTATTCAATTAATTAATTCAATCCCAAATAATTCAATATCACTAATTAGTTGTTCTATCTCCACTAATTAAACCACCACTATCAATTCAACAATTAATTATTCCATCACATTCAATTTAATAATCCTATAGATATCCAATAATTAATTCAAAAATTAATTATCAATATTCGACAACTTCAATACACCAATATTTATTTTTTCAATTAATTTTTCAACAAAATTTTCAATCTCAACAATCATTATATCACCATAATTAATTAATTAATTAATTAATTGTGTTCAATAGTATCTACAACACTATAATAAATTATACTATTTATTATTCATGAACTAAAATCACAATTCCCCAATTTCAAATCTCCATTATTTAATTAATTCACTAAATTAACAAATTTAATTAAGAGATCAATTTCTACAAATCTAATATAAATTATATAATTATGGACAAATAATTGTAACTAATCCTATGGGATTTTAATATGAGACCACATACCTTAAAATGGTTATTAATAATTATCTCTAAGTAAAACCCCAAATATGAAGGTGATCAACCAATAACACAATGATAAACACGATCTACATCTAAAACCTAACTCCACAATAAAAAACTATACTTCTTAAACATATATATAAAAAAAATCATAGATCTATGAATCAACAAATATATATCTATATACAATAGTAGATAAAAATATTAAATATGAGTGGAAGATAATGATATATCAAAAACTAGAAGAACACTTATACCTGGGAGGGGCATAGATAGTTATTGGTCACATACGATGGTGCACGGAGGGCTTTCAGTCCAAGGATGAAGCTCTGCGAGGGCTCACCAAGGTGATTTGGACCAAGGATAAGGTGCACCAATGCGTTAGAGTTCATTGTAGAGGTGTGATGTAGCACTTTGTCAATAAGGGTGATCCATAGATTCTCTACATTAGAGAAGAGGGGTGTCTATAAGGTTATGTCACGCTATGAGTATTATTTTAATAAATTTTGCATGACAATTACTATATGTAAATCCCCATTTCACATTTTTTAATGAAATGTAAATATTGTTTTGTTTTTTCCAAGGAATTATCATCGAACCATTAAAAAAATTAAAGGTAGATTACACGTGGTGAAATCTTGTTACACAAGGTGAATGATTACATTTGTTGAATTCAATTTTTTTGTGGTGAGAGATTTCATGTGGTGAAATATTACAAAAGGTGAAATCCAATTACACATGGTGAAATCCAATTACACATGGTGAAATCCAATTTCACTTGGTAAAATCTTATGGGTGTACATTTTTGATGTTTTAAATAATTTTATGCCATCAATTAAATTCAAAACAACCCATCAAGACCAAAATTTTAAAATGATTCACACTTTACAAAATATGGTATCTTACCCAATTATTTTTAGGGATATGTAGTAGGTTACCATTGTAATGGTTAGAAAAATATTGTTGTAATTTATTTTTTCAAATATATTTTTCTTCTCGTTAATTTATATAGTTTATAAATAGTAAAAATATATTCATTTTAGCGGGATTTTATCTCCAATATATTATGTTGAAGTAGTAATGTAACAATTATTTCAGAGATCATATATTAGAAATAATAGACTATGGATCATAATTTTATTATAGAATTTATTTATAATTACATAAAATCACTATAATATTTTTCTATAATTAATATTACATGTTTTCCCACCTAATACGACACTTTAGGAAATACATGTCAATGTTGTTCTGTAATAAAATTAATTTGGGGTAATATCTATGACAACCAAAAATCATGTATAACATTAAAGTCACCTGGTAAAATAAAATCTGCCTTACCATGGACTTGGTTTTGCACTCTGGGGTTCTGTATTTTAGAGAATTCACAATTTTATAGAAAATCATTATGATGGATTTTAATAGATGATAATAAGAAAGTGTCTAGGTGAAACCGAACTTGGATTATATTGAATATGTACTGTCATTATTTAAATATCAAATAAATTATTATTTGATTTGTCATCTATGATGAATATTTTTTACACTATTATTTTTAGTTTCCATTGTTGGTTAGATCTAGTGGAAATCATGATATAATTTAATGATAATGAAATTATGTGGACTATAATAACCCTAATTGGATGATGATATTTGCCAAATATATAAATATTATGTGTCATTTGTTATACCAAAAAATGATTAATAATTTATTCCATAACGAAATCTCAGTCTCACAAATATATAAATTGATGGTGTTTTCCAATTCATCATGCGATAAATACCATGCATAAAAGAATTATCTATTTCCATATTTTCAAAAATCATGAAGAGACACCAGGGAATGCTCCTCAATGGAATGTGAAAATTAATTTTGTATTGAAAACGAGGTCATAATGAAATTAATTTCAAAGGAATAACGATGAGTATGATTAAAGGATATAAATTTCAATATTGGGATCTATTTATAGATTAATGACATTAATGTTTGTAAAATAGTCATTATACGAGTAAATGAACTCTTCCCATGGTTAACCCTTAGAGCATGTAAATACAAATTTTGATCTAAAGTAGTATTTTATATATGAATTGGGATTTAATAATTAAATTATATATTTATTTCTACAATTTTAATTTTTTTTCGAAATAATCAGGTATCATTTAAATATTAGGTTATGTATTCTATTTATTTATTATTTTATTAAACTAATAGATATTGATACTACCGTTAGTGTATCAGCATAGGGACTATTATATGATAAATATCTTAAATTTAACACTTTATTTTTTTTGTTTGAAATAAATATTGAATTCTAGAATTTTTGGATGAAATTTATAAAAATAAAACCAATTATATTAGCATCTGATTGAGTGAAAATTTCATTAAATGATTAATTAAATTAGTTTTTAGGATTATGTTTATAGTTATTTGAATCCAATATGTTTTTTCGAATATTTGATATTGACATAATTATGGGTTTATGCAATTTGGTTACATTATCTGAATTATATTAATATTGTTTATGAAAAATTACAATCAATATGATGTGTGAAAATCAATTGCATCCATGAGGCATGAACCCATAATTGAAGAGATAAAATGGAGATTCACATTCCACTAGATTGAGTATTGTTCTAGTTAAAATATTATTTAGTTTACTAATTTTATTTTAATGATTAATGTAAATGTAAAATAAATGACATAAAAATTGATGTTTAAATATTAATGTAATATAATGAACTACATATTCTATCCAACTTGGTTTTTGGAAATATAAATAGTCATAAAGAAAGACATCTCACATTTTATAGATTTTATGATCCACTAAAAGATAGATTTAGTTCTTCAAGAATAACAAATAACTTTGGGTATCGTTGAACTGTATTAAGATTTGATGCTGAAATTTATAAAAGAAAAACCAAAAGATAAAGTTCGTTATATTAAATAGAATGATCAAAACTATATAAATATTATTTTTATCATAGTGATGATATCAATGTAATTCCTAAAAATTAGGTAAAACTATATTTCAAAATAATTTATCATGTCACCTTGAAATATTATGAATACAATGTAAATTTATATTATCATATATGTTTATTTTTCAGGCTCATAACATTCAATTTTTCATTAATATTATTTTCATTAGTTATCTATATAACTCCCTATAATTATTTACACTTTTCAACCTTTTTCATACAATTATTTGACACCATTTTTATCCTATATGGAAACCTAGTTTGAATTATTCTAAATTACCTATATAATTCTATTTCTATTTTATGAATATTATTTCGAATCATTTTTTAAGATGTGGGTTGACAACAATTTATTTTCATATTTCCGATCATTAATTTTTGTGATCATGATTAAATTGTGAGGTATAAATTTATTTAAGGGGGTATAATATATGTATCATTGATTTTAAAATAATGTAAATATGTCTGAAACAAAGTATGACATAATAAAAAATTATTAAAAATTGGTAATATGATACATGTCATTAGGATATTTTTAATTTTTATAAAAACCAATCTCATTGATAGCTTGGATACTTGAAACCTCAAATTTATATGATACACAGTACTCTATTAAAATATTATTATTTAAGACATGAATGTTATAACATAACCATTAACAAGCTAGGTATTATTAATAATAAAAAAATTATGAAACTAAATATTAGCTATTAATATAATATAAAAGGTCAGTCTTTTATCACACACACACTACAAAGAATTATAGCCTAGGGACTCGACCCCATGACCCGAACCACCACCCAAATCCCCATAAAACCCTTTTTCCTGCATGGGGCCAATGTTCGATATTAATTAGAGTTAAAATAAGAATAATTTGAATGGAAAATGGATTTTTGAAATAGAATAATTTTTTTGAAAGGTGGTCATGTCAGATTTTAGGCATATAATTTAAAACAATATATCCATATTTTTTAAAATAATTATTTTAAGAAAATTAAATAATTTTTAAAACATCATGTTAATAATAATTTAGGGACTAAATTTTTTGTTCTTCTAAAATTTATCATTATTTAATGAAAAGTGAAAAATAAAAAGATTTTAAAAAAACATATGTTTCATAAATTATTTTTAAAAAAAGATCAATTACATTGTAAATTTATTTAAATTGTAAATTAGTTTATATATATTTATGTAAATAATAGTTTTTTAGTGAAATAAATTCCATATTGAATTATGATATTAAAATATTATACACATATTATAATGTTTCTCTATGGAAAACTACTTTTCTGTTGCGTTTTGTGTATATTGATAAATTGTATTGTAACAGTTATATGAAATAAATTTTAAAAAATGGATTCATTTATAATTTTAATTATTTATATTATATATTACCACCAATATAATATTAGAACACTTTTAATATAAAAATTATTAAAAATTAATAACTATTCTTAATGAAAAAATGATTAACTATTGGATAAAATAAATTGGAATAATAAATGAACTAATATCAATTCCTAGATACATTATATGACCATATCAAAACCTAATCTCTTATATAGATTAACAATTAATCATTTTGGAGACCGGTTTCTAGGTAAAAACATGGTCATAATTTATTATTTTCAAAAATTCAAATTTTTTCCTCTACACACTTATAAATGACTACCCCATCTCTTCACCTATTCACACTTACAACTCTAATTTTTATCATCCAATAATTATAAAAATAAAATTATTTATTCACGAAAAAATCATAGATCACTAGGATAGATCATAAATCTATCCAATGATGTATTTTCCCAAAATACTATTGAGTTCATTAGAATGTGAGGAAACATTCATAAACAATATTCAACATTTTATTTATTATTAAATATTCTCGAAATATAATTCAGTAATCTTAGTATAGAATAAATTACCTCCAATTTTTTATGAAGTTATTATGTAAATATAATTATATTTATCCATGTCTTAATACATAAAATGGGAATGAAAATAATTAATCACTTATATAGAGGAATACTTCCTCACGAACCAATGAAACTTATTTTCCATCCATGCATCAAATTGTTTTATATAATATTGTCTTCACTAAATGTATATTATATAATATTTTTAATTTTATTATAAAATTTGAAATTCTAATAACAGATCTACCTTATTACATTATCTTCTATTTAAATGACAATTGCATCCCTTCTGTGTATGGAAGTCTACCTCCTCATGATGTGATTTGATTCATTTTTTGCTTACTATTTAAATCAAATGAAATAGATATAAATTTAATTAATATATATGATAAATATGAAATTATAATATTTTTCAAATATAAATATAACACCCTGATTCCTTAACCTTTCACCCATCATGTAAATGATAATATCACTCTTTCACACATACAATATACCATCTCCATAAAGTGATGTGATATAGTCTCCATGTTCCTATTTAAATGATGATTATAAAATTATATCTATTGAAAAAAATATGTGTTAAAAAATATTATTTTATAGATAATGGAAGTATATAATATTCTCATTAAAAGGAACACACATGATACAAAATGCTCAAGAAGATAATTTATCACATGAAAAATATTAATCATGAATTACTTTTATTTATCAAATTTTATAATGATACAATATGAATGCATATGAAATCTCAAATACGAATATGGTCCTTGTATGTTTAAATAATTTTATTAGAACCCTTATAAAAGTGGTTTGTTCATGTTTAACTAAATAAATGTGTAAGGTAAGTTATTTATTTTCTATTTCCCTTTATTATGGTATAATGTTATTTTATGAACCTAATTTAATTTATATTGTCAGTATATACACCCATATAATTGATATATCATTATTCTTATATAAGTTATGGAATATGATGTTCCACATTGAATTATAATATCCTATAATATTAGACATAAAAGTTACCATGTGGTAATGAATTTTATTAATCAATTTATTTTAATTGAGTTATATTACATCTTCATTCCCATTAATAATAGAATATTATGTGCGAAATGAATTCTATAAATATTTTATTCTATATACATATGTTTTATGTGAATCTAAATTTGGTATAAAACATTACTTCCCTTGATAATTCCTACATCAATATTATAATCTTATTAGGAATAAATTTCACATTGTAATATTAATTTGGATTGTGAATTCTTGAATATTGTTGAATGAAATAATTTTAAAAGTGATAAATAAACTGCAATAATTTTCATTCAATATTATTAATCATGAAATTTTTATGTAATATTTCCAATCTTTCAGTCATTGATACTTAAAATGGTTGAGAAAATGTTGTAAATAATATATGTCATTATTTCAATCTTCATTAGAAAATATCGTTCCATCAAAAACAATGTTTTATATAAATTTCATTAATAATGTATTAATCATTTAAAAAATAATAATTCAATAAATTTTTACTGAAATGTTAATTATTGACTTTATTTACAGTAACATTCATTTAGATTTCCAAAAAGGCCCATTTTTCATTTCATGAAATTATTAAATTATTTTTTTATTTGACATGTACATCTGGGATATAATTTTATTTCCTGATAAATTTATTTTGGATAATTATTCCATTATTTTTTAAAAAGGTTATATTTATATTATTTTATAATAAAAATATATTGTGACATTCTAATTTACTCGTCATTGGAGGAGGAGAACTCTAGAATCACGAGGATTGTTTGGGACAAAATGTGAGAGCACCGCCTTTATGGAAATCTCTATAAGATTGTGTTATTCATATAAGACGTCCGATTTCTGGGACATGTCAAGTTAGAGGAAGGAGTAATAACTGACTCATCCATGGTTGAGGAAGAATGAGATTAGAAATAAATGAAAATCATGATTTTTATCTAGAGAATTCTTCGGATGATAAGCTTCTATTAGATATTTTTTCTTATTTCATATATGATATCAAAACCCTTATGTTCATTGTTCTGAACGGGTTATCTTCATATGTGGATAAATAGATTAAAATAGTATTTTTTTTGTTAGAGGTGGGGGATGACAAGAACCCACAATGTTTGACTGCCAAAGGAGGGTTTTGAATGTCTGATGTTCTATAATTCCTCTATGACTTAGAAATGATGTGTTATGATATAGAGGTATGTGGTGATTTCAAATTTATCGATGAAAAAGATACAACATGAAAATGTATATGAAAATCATAATCTTTTTCTTGAACAAGTGTTATTATCCATAATGTTATGTCCACAGTACCTTAGGGGTGAGAAATTTGACAACTATTCCAACTAGAAGAGACTAATGTATGTATTTTTAGTAAAGGATATTTTTTAAAATAGAGGAAGTAAAAATAGTTACTCGAGGGCTATTATTTCAAGATATTATGTACTCGATGGATGGGAAATGCAATGGTTGATTCTATATTAAGTAGATACTGTTCATTGTTTGTTTGTGAGGTAGCTCATCAGTTGTCCTTTTAAAAATTTTCCATAGTATCAAATGATAGTGAAACTTGCCTATAGTTAAAGGTTGATACCCCAATGCTTCGTCAATGTTAAGGAAGATCGCCAAGGAGATATCAAATATGGAACAATTCATATTAGTTTATCAAGAAGATGTTCTCTTGGAATATTTCAAATGGGTAGTGTGAAATTCTATTATGAGGATGGATGATGGTATTAGTTAAATTGTGGGTGGTTGTGGGGAGGGATTTACACTAAACCCATTTTATGGAAACCCATCAGTTGACTAGATGTAACTATTCCTCTAGTGTATGTTCTGGTTTCTAGGGATGAAGAAAAGTGTAATAGAGTATATATATTATTTACTCACTTTTAGTAATTTAGTGTTCAGTTCCAGGTCTTGGTAGGTTAATCTCAACCCCTTGAGGTAAGATATCGTAAGATGTACGTTACATATTTGTACATAATTATAGTAAGTTAAAAATTATCTAGAGGACATAAAAATTTCTTCGTGGTAATAGACAAGATCTCTATATCACCCCCTTCCTAACTCTTTATGTGCATAGTTTGTCTGAGAGATTAAAAGGAATTTACATGATGGAGGTAGTGCATCTTCCTCGAGTTCCCTTGAATATATGATTATATCGCAATTATCACAAATATTTGTGATTATGTTGGAGGCCTTAGGGACTTTGTTTCATATGTGAATTGAATTCCACAACTAGATAGATGGTCATACTATGCTGACCATTCATTTTATATAGGATATTTTGTAGGACATCATGCAAGACAATGGTTTTTTTAGGGTATTAACATCCCCTTATTAAATTGAATACAATAAAATAAACCACCACACCATTAGTATGTCAAAATTATATGCCTCGAATAAGATACCCAAAAGGCAATCACTGTGCTAAATTGATACAATGGGGTAAGAACTAATGGGACAAGAGCTTCGTTGAGGGACAATATAGATGGAACATATCATCCAGGAGTTTAAGGGGATTTATTAGTTTTGTGATAACTCTTATGTAGACTAATTAATGAGTAAATTATAGTTTGAGGGGGAGGTAACATGTCACTAAAGGTCTCATATATGTGAATATTGTGGATATTTATCAATGTTAGAAGTATATCTACATGGGATGTACATCTATATTGTATCCCGATTTAAGAGGTACGTAGGTTACATAAAGATCAGTAGTAGAAGACCCCCTATGGTTTATTGATATATTTGTTGTATGTTAGCTGGTAGCCTGAAAGTCATCAAATGATAACATTGGAGTTGGATAAACAAATGACTTCCATGTATTATCACATCATTGAGATGGAATGATTATTTTTATAGAAGATTTCAAAATGTTGAAGGAATGTAATGAATCTGTTAATTCTTTATAGTAATATTAAATTATTTATTCGAATATATATTGTGTATGGTGTGGATATATAATGAGATTCAGAGGCTCGTAGAACCGTGTTTTTGAAAAGTTAAAAATATTATGTATATTCATGTAATGTTGACGTCAAATAATGTACGAAATCCTTACTAATGTCTATGATTGATATTCTATAACCATCATTATGTCAGTAATGCGGGTTATAAAAAATTCAAGAAAAATTAATTGTCAATATTATGTCTTCTATATTAGGGAATTCATAGGAGGAATAATAATTTATAAATAATTTATATTTATTTTATTTTTATTATAATGAAAAATCCCTAATATTGTTTAAAAGTCATATTTATTGAAAAAAATTGTGGTTAGGTACAAATCCCTACATATTGAGAGAGAGGAGTTGTTAGAGGAACATTCTTACTAGAATAATGGTCAATCCTGATTTTTAAATAATTGTTTCATTAATTATTATGTATATCCAAAACCAACATGATGGAGTGACCAAATTTTTCATTGATCAGTCCAATGATTTTTAGGTTGAAATATTTTCATTGGTTTATTATTATTTGATTATACTATGATGAACACAAATAACCACAACTATGAGATGGAATCACATTTCGATCATGTATGTGGGTGTGTGTTTATCATAATGTTATTTAGTGATTGTGGATATCTAATTATATTCAAATTTTTTGTACATTACTAAATGTTCTAATGGAAAAGAATCCAAACCATACCAATTAATGGACAATGTTCATTCGTCTTTTTGTGTTATATGATTGTATTTCATTGTTGTTTACACATTCATTAAATTTAATTTCCTTAACTTACATTATAACCAAAACGATGTCGATGATCATTGTGAAATAATTCTTTAACTCAACTAATAATATTGGGGGGTTTGGGTTCACGATCCACATAGATAATATGGTGCAACGAAGATGGTGCATGATAAGTGGTAAATTTTGATATTTTCATTCTTCCAATTTTGTGATGTATGGAATGTAGTGATAGTGTGGTGCAAGGATGATGAATCATGAAATTATTAAAAAACCAGAATGTGTAAAACAATGAAATAATTGCTCAGTAGGAATATGATATATTTTTATTAGTGATTTTTATAATGTGATATTGAAGAATTGGTGTTGGGAGAGCATTGTGAAAAGAATTAATTTTTAGGGAATATCCCATCTAAATGGTTTCTACTGTAGAAAAATATATTACATGTGGTCCACTATTGTTGAACTAGGCGTTATTTCGTGAAAAGAGTATCACAAACCATTTAACACATATCACCGTTATATATACAAGTGGATGGAGGATCTGCATATACATAAGGAGTATACAAGAATATAAATGAAAAGAAACATATGAACAAAAATGTTTCATTATCCCAACCATGTATCATGGAATGACCATAATACATATCACAACTATTGTTCTTATGCATGGCATGTTTAATGAGTCACAGGAGAGGAAGACATGCATATAATAGATGATGTAGAAAGACAATGGGAGTTCTTGTGGACTTCAAATATATGTTTTCTTCTTATCTATGTCATTATTCTAGACCATATTCATTTATATTGGTCGAAACACCTCATTCATTATTAAATATTAGTTACATAACAATCCTAATAATTTTTTTTATCCCTCTGTCACTATGATTGTATAGTATGACATTGTGAAAATGGAATAGGTTACAATCAATTATTCTAAAGAGAGAACTAATCCATCCCTGAGTCCAAGTAATGATCCTCATTAACATCCATATTAACTATGTGGTTTTTTAATGAATTTTATAAAAAATCATAAATATAGATATAATCCCACAACTACAGGGTATGTTATGGTATTATTTTCCCACATTTGGCTTTTTCTTGATCTGATATTTCTATATCATAATCTATTATGTTCTAATGTGAACTTATTTTTAGTAGGCCCTAATTAGAACAAAAACTCAGAAAAGTCATATACCAATTATCGATATTGTGATGTGTGTTCTCCAGGATTAGCATCAACAGGAAGCTTTATATATGTTTCTATAACATATGTGTTGTCGTATCCTACATGATACTGAGTGAATATCTATATTATTTATAGGTTATATATTTATTATTATTGTGTCTTTTTTATATTGACATATCATTATGGTAATTAAACTATGATTCTTTATGTTTCCTATTTTTTTCATTCAAGGTATCCAACTAGGAATTATTATAATCACACTTTAATGGGTTAAATATAACCACAGAATGTATTTTTCAAATGATGGGCCTTTTGACAATGGCCTAGTCGGACTACAAACTGGTGGGACATAGTTGAGGTAGATGGTAAGGTCATTTACTAGAAATCATTTCCCAAAATCATCCTTCTTTTTAGTATGTAAGTCTAATATATAGTTTTTTGGGATTCTATTTGGACCATTATTATTTCCAGTACTCTTTTGTTAAATGTTTTATGTGATCTAGATGTCTGCATGCATTGTTTGTGCTAGTATTAATTTACCCATAAGAATTATTTGTTTATTTCTATATCTGTGTATGTGATGGTACTTTGTATAATGCCTTCTATGTTTTTATAATATTACTTGGTTCTTCTCTCCCACTATTTAGAAATTATATGTGGGAATGTACTGTGGAAATCATCTTATTAAATTATAATAGTGACTTGGTATATCATGTATTAATGAAAATAGTATATGTGTGAGGTAATTTTATATAGAATATTTTCCTTTCAATTTTTTAAATTAGTTTTTTTGAAATAAATTACTTTTATGTGAAAATATATTTTAATTGGTTATTTTAATATTGTGTAATACGTAGAAATATTATTTTTTTGTTTTTATTCTAATGTAAGGTTCATCCTGAGTCACAATAAATTATATGATGGTATATAATATCAAGCACATTGCATTGGTGTCCAATTCCAAAATGGAGATATAAAAATTAAAGTGAATACTAAATTGGAAAAATCTATGTGATTGATTACGAAGCATTAAAAGATTTATTGACATATGGAAAGAATGATTCATGTGATGATGTTTGAGGATGTGATAATACATACTGGGGGAGAAAGTTAACATTTGATGTTTATAATTTAACGAGGGTGCTTTTCCTGATTAACACAATGGGATGATTTACAGTGATGGAACACCATGTAGAGGGTTATAAGGTGACATATAAAGATAATTTAAAAAATATTTATCGTGTGAATGTAATTTTTGGTAAATTTAAGAGTAACTAAACATTTTATGTGAAGATTTATAAACATGAATTATTAATAAATCCTTCTTTATATAATTCAAACATCTAGGTGTGGTCATACAATTTATATGGGTTGGAAAGAAGGATGGAGAACACTTAATGTAAGAGTGCATCAGATATGATTCATTATGGGGGATTTTTGTTGAACTCAATAGAATATAATCATAATAAGTTTAAATTTCTTCTTTTAAATATATATTTAGTTGATCATAATGAATGTAACTATTATTTATACATATCATATATTGATTGTAATATTTTTTGTGGAATTGTATTAGAGGGTTGTTTATTTATTATACTTATCTTGTTTTAGTCATAATATTGAATCATGATGTTATTGTTTCTATATTCCCCACTTTATCATCTTCTTGATCATTATTTCACTCAAATCCATGTAGAGACAATTTAAGATTAGAGTTAATTTTTCTGTAGTATACATAATTATTGTACTTCTGTGAATAATTCAATGGTCTTATCTCCTCCCTTAAATTACAGATTCGATATAAGAGTTATTTGAAATAATATATCTTATTAGATATCTATGGTGACATTGTATTTTCTAATGAAAATTAGTTGACACAATCATTTTAAAAAATATTCAGAATATATTTGATCAATTGCATGGAATTTAAAAATCATTATTTATTTAATATATCCTGTTAAATCCTGTAAACTCAATAATTTATTTTCTCACATTATATTTTATTAGTATCGAAATTCATCAGAAAATTCACCATCAGTATTGGTTGGTTTCCTTGTTTTATTTGTTATTTTTATGTTATTGTCACACATATTTATGACTTCCCTATAGATATATCACTCATATTATAATGAATATATATTATTGGTTTATGAATAATTACTTTTGTAGATACATAGTCAATTTTTTCGCTTCATAATTTCTACTAGTACCAATCAATTGGTTGAACAAATCACTTATCATATGATGTGGATAATAGTTCTTGATTAACACATGGTTTATCCTATGGTATTATATACATAACCTCATATATAAATTCACCTTGTATTTAAATAACAAATGAGAAACCCATGGTGATACATTGTGATAAACAATCACCATTTTCATTATATCTACATCATTTATAATTAGATTCTAGATCGTAAATGGTTTCATCTAAATAAGATATATATTAATCGATGATGCACTAGAATATAACCCATTCCCAAACTCAATGAAATATTTGTAGGGTTATCTCAAAACCTACTTATGAAAAATATATGAATAATACTTCATAACCCTATGAAATAAAATATTAAAATCTCCAATTGAAAAAATTATAAAGGAAATAGTTAATATTATAATGGATTTTCAAATCTATGACAGATATGATGACCTCACTCTCTAACAAGTACTACACAATTTCAATTATTATTACAGGACACATACACATCAATAATTAATCAATAACTATGTGTGTTGATTATAAGTAGTCACAACCCGAATAAGATAATATAAATATATTTTTGTTGAAATGAATCTCAATATGAGTAATTATACCAAATGAACATATTAAATCCTTGAAAGATTCATGTATAATATTATAATCTTCAAATAGAACAATAAAAATTAGACGAACATACATAATTTATAACATTAATCTCATGTCATGAGATTTGAGTTTATAATATGAGAGTGTTATTCCCATGAGAGAAAAAAATTATATATAAACGTTTAAGTCCAATTGATGAAATTTAAGACCATCAAAGGAAATATTGTTATTGTAAAATATATAACATGAAACTATTTAAGTCATGATTATATGCCTTAGTAAATCACACCACAACCAAATTCATGATTAGAACAATGTTTTAGTGTATTTGGGATTTAATATCTAAATGCACTAATATCACTATCTACTCTTAATATAACATTGTAATTATATCCATGAAAATGATACTTAACAAAGGATACTATTACTGGGGAATTCATAGAAACTAACCATTGAAACCATGTTAAAAATCATTAATTTTTTGGAACTATAATTTTTTATGAAAATACAAATAAAAACTAAATCACACTACCTTAGATATCCCATTGAGGAAAATGACATCAAGTCCATGAAAATTGTGAATGGAACTCCTAATGCTACTGCACTATAGTAATAAAACACAATTGAAAAGTAATCTAATATCCTCTACTAAAGGATCTACTCACTGAGGAACCATGATGATTCACCTATCATGATATCCATATAATTTATTTAACACAAATAAAAATCTGATACAACTTCAACACTAGAAACATGGTATGCCTCATAAAAGAGGAGTGTATAACAAATAACTAAGCATATTTATCCTATGAATTTTAAAATGACAACCCCAAATATTTTATAAAATTAACAAAAAAAATAATTAGATCCTTGAATAATATTTTTAAATTTATCAAACTCATGTTGCCGATTTTATAGCCATATAATATCCTACAACATCCCCATTAAATGTTAAATGATAGAAAATATTTATATAAGTGTCACTGTAAATAATCACATGAAACATATTCCTTTTTCTTATCATGATGTCATAAGATCGAGTTCAACCTCAATACTCTGCATATTGGATTAAAATGATAAATTATCATATTATATATTCCGTGGATGAAATGATGTTAAAATAAATCTTGAACTCGTATGATGATTACCATGTATTTATATTAGTGGAACTCCCCTCATATATCACCATATCCAAAAAACAAAATTGAAATTATATCATTTTGAAAATCTCATTCAAGACAACTATATAAACCCTCCTATAGTAAACAAGTGTTCCTTCTAAACCACACCAAACAGAACCCTACACGTTTAATCACAATCACTCTCAACTATATATCAACCAGAAAACTGAGATTCCTTATAGATAAGATTATGTTGATAAAAATACAGTTAATTATATTTGTATAATTTAATTCATTTTAAATTCCCAAAATCACCCTCATTAGTAACACATGTTCTATTAGGAATGATTTAGTTAATGTTTCAATATCTCTATCATGACAGAAATATCACACAATTTTTTTAACAACAAATATTTTCCCTTCATCAGATCATATAGATTCCTAAAATCATATCTCATAGCTATTATCTCATTCTTATAACATATAATATCACCAAATAATGGTTTTTCCGTACAAAAGAAAGGTTGATTTATGATAATTTTTAACAACCGAAATATTTTTGGTTTTTGGAATTTAATATGAATAAGAATAAGATACTTCATTAGTATAAATAGTTATATATGTTTTATGGGTTTTTTTCATACATGATTCTTTATATGGTTGATTATAAGATATTATTGGTATATTTTTCACTAATATGAGTCACTATTGAGGCATGAACCTCATGAAATATTTTTATATTTTGATCCTTTTTGGAGGGATGATTAAATTTATATTTTTTAGTGGCATGATTCTTCCTATAAAACATGAATTTTCCAACTTGTTCCCGTAATAATTCTCTAGGATAACCTCTATTTGATGAATATTAATTCTAATATAAAACATCAAATTTTACGATATTTTTATTCATTTATACAATTTATTATGATTTTATTTATTTGAACATAATATTTTTTTAATATTTTCAATCACATAATTATTTTTCTCATTAGTTATTTTAAATTTAACTACTTGTTAAGATTCCATGACTCAAATATTTTGTTTCATTTATTTTTCTAGATAATTTAAAAATTCAGATAATTTTTAATAACTATTATCTCATAACAATTACTTGATAATTATTCATTAATTATTGTTATATTTATATTTCATATGGTAATATAATCTTCATTTCCCTTAATCACGTATTTGCGATAATTTCACCTTTTTTATTTTCTTACATTGTGTATCCTCCATTTTATTAATTTCCACTTCACCATTTTACCTTATCATTCATAGTGATTGTTATATAAAAATTTATCTATGAAACTAATTCATTAAAAATATTATGAACATACAATTGGAATTGATTGTAAAAGACATCAACATTTCTAATAGACTCATCTTTCTCAAATTGTTCACTGATGATATAGTTTCTTAAAATGTATAATTGTTATATAATTTGATAATATATTTCTAATTCTGTTTTTATGTATTTTATATTTTCAACTGTCTCATTTTTTCTATCATCGTTAATATTCCATAGAACTAATGAACATATTAAATTATACTATAGAATTATTAGTGAAGTTTTTAAAATTTAAAAACCAATTAAATGTATCCCCTTTAACATGATAGATTTCAATCTTAGTCAAAATTATAAAAAAACCCGCATGAATGAAAATATAATTATGTGAAAAATATAAAAAATGAATTCAAAGTTATATCCCCAGTGTTTGGGAGTACTCCCTTTCCACAAAGAATATCATCAGTCCATGGATATTCAATATTAGAGTTAAGTGAATATAAATTTATCTAAATCATCTTATAATAGTTAAATCTCCCAAAATTAATGAATACTTTAACTATAATCACTATAAAATTTTCTATTATAAAACTATAAATATAAAATTTCTGAAATTTTTTAAAAATAACTCACTGATGTGTGTCCCTAAATATATGTCCATTATCCAATCCCTTGATTATACATTTTGTTTAGCATGACATCATTTACTAAAACAATGTATGGTATTCCTCTTCAAAACTATTATATTTTATTATACTATGTACTATCCAATTTAAAAAACATATATTCCACAGAATAATATCATAATATCTATCCCTTAATCGCTATTTGGTTTTTATAAATGGATTACCCATTTTATTCCACTATATTGAAACCATGTCTGGTAAATTTTGATAACCCAAAAGAAATATCATATGTAAATTTACATTGAATAAAATATTCAATGTTATATCATTTTACTATTGTTGAATTGTAGTACACCCATTTTTCTCTTTTCTTGTATTATAATGGTTCTCTAGAAATAAAAACGGTTGGAACTCAATGTCATTATATAAGTTAATATAATTTCATTTAATGGTTATAAACTATTTATTTTTATTCTAAAATATTAATTAAACATCATGAAATAAATATTTAGTCCATCCTTTATCAACTTTACATATCCTTAGTGTCACGGAACACATTCAAACATCACTAATATAGGATTGAAAAAAATATAAAAATTCAAAACATCGTCAATGGGTTGGAACATTTACAAATCATTTCAAAAAAAATATAGTGGAATGCATTCCCTTTTCAATATTTTGGAACTCTACCTTCCAATGAATAAACAAAAATTCATCACTTCTCATGACCCTCAGATATCTAGCTTGTCACCCTCACTCAGATAAACTTTTAATTTCATGTCATGTTAAATATAAATTTATTATTTGATTCAAATTCATAATATGGATATTTAAGTAATGCATATGATATTTTGGTCTTACTTTAATAGGACATCACAACTTCAAAAACATCAAAATTTACCCACCCGACAAAAAAAAATTAAAACTCTATAGTCATAGATTATTTATATCTGGAAACATTTAACAATTAAATAATGTTTATGAAACTATTTCAACTATTAAAAAAATATATCTAAAATTTTTTCCCACATGTTTACTATATATTTTATCCTAAATAATTTAAAAAACTATTCTTGTTAAGTGTAAACTATGTTCCATAAATTTTTGAAATCATGATTATTCGTAGGATTTACATAAAAAACTCTGAGTCAGATATCGTAAAACAGATAAAAGATGTGTCTTGTTCTATTTTTAAATTATCTTTACCACTAAAAATGGAGTACATATTTCCCTATTTTATTCATTTACATCATCCCTATACACTCCATTCCATCCAATAAAAAATTTCTAGAACACCATATTTTAAAAATTGTTTCCTGGACATAATATCCAGAAATATATATCCAAAACACTATATATGGAAGTCATCATCCATTTATCTATGTCTATTACTCCTTATTCACCACTTAATTCATATGGTATATATTTTTTTTATACTATCATGAATCGTGACTTTCAATTAAATTGGAAATATTGAATAATTTTCTTTATCTTATTTCAACAGATATCATCTATATAAATTTAAAGAAACATCATAACCTACCCCAGAAACATCTAAATAATTATTTCCTAACATAGAAAACTCATTCTCACCTTTCTGAAGAAAAAGTATTAATAATAAATAATTTCAATAAATTGAAAAAAAAATTATGAAAGGATTACAAAGGATCTTCAATATCTATCTATTGATTTGTAGGAAACCATACCACTTTGATAACATTTTGATCAAATAATTTTTTTGACAAATCATATTTTTAATAAATATTACCAAATTGCATCCATTTTAATTTTTAATATCTAAATACCACATTTCTAGATAATATAATGTACATGATAGAATTCCATCACTATTAAATATGAAATTGTGTTTTTATAAGATGATTAATAATTCCTCATAATTTATCTCTAAAAAATTCAACATTCAATATTCCATTCTCAAAATATTTTTTAAGGATCCAAATATCAGTTTAATAAGAGTGAAAATTATACCCTCTCCAACTAATTTCAAACATTTTAGTTACTCTCATCCTCTATTGGATTAATTAAAATCATGAATGGGTGAATCCTAAAGAAAATTAATATTCTTTTAAGCAGAGGCTAAACATCATTTCCAGAAATATTACTATTGTAATGGTCTTTTATACATAAAATATTTTATGAATTATTAAAATATTTTCCATTAATACATCACCGACATAAACATCATAGATTATTTAATAATACATAATATCAATGATCAATGATATTTAGTTATTTTATGGACATTTGGAATGATAAATAGAACTATGATTATAAAAAATTATATATAATTATTTTCAAACACTTAATATCACATAAATTCACAAATAATTCATAAATATAATTGGTGTAAAATCATTGGAAGGGGAAATATATTCTTATTTTTAATTATTAAAATTACTAGAACAATTTTTCATACTATTCCAGTTCATCCAAAATTATCCAAAATGAAAACATTCCTCATGATGTTCACTTTTTTCATTATCGTACCCAACCTAGTCAACATCAATATATCAAATAATGTTCATATCCATACTTCTCTTTTATAATAATCCTTTGTGGTAAGTTATTTTAACCTATCAGAGAGTTCATTTATTCCATAATATGTGATTCCATTTGATCACATTTATATCTTGCACAAATGTTAGTAGCATTAACAATGGATGGAGATGATGTTTTAAGAGGGATCATGTTTGTAGTCAACCCCGATGAATCATTATAATTCCCAATTTTCCCTGATTATTCATTATTATTAACAATGCCAACAGGAATATAACATATATGATTTCTTGCACATATAAGATTTTAAAAACTATTCCACTAGAAAATTAGAAGTTATTCAAAAAATAATCAATATTCCAATACCATTCATTAGAATCTAGTTTCCACCAATATATGTATTTCCTCATCATGAGGAAAATGATTTCATCTTTATCAAGTATGAACCCAAAATACTAATCAATGTAAACAACTTCTTAAAATTCTTTTTTTAAGAATGGTATAATGAAATACATGAGATAAACATGATATCAATGATGTGTTATATCATACTATGAAAATCCTTATTTTACATAGTATTGCAATAGGGAAAATTATTTATTTCAAATATTCTCCTTCAACATATGATTTATCTATTAAAACATATAAGTATATGTTTCATTAAATTTCTCAATTTTTTAATCATATTTTTTACCCAACATATGTTTCAATTATAGTTTTTCATTCTATTAATAGAACACGATCCAGTGCGTATTTATTATCAATTAGATATAACAATCCATTCATTAAAACCAGAAAACTAGTATAATCAGTATAATATCAAATATACGTGGGATCCACCTATGAGATTAGCGATTTATGGTTTTCTTATCTCATTATAATTATAGTTTGAACTATATAATTATTAATTTTTACGATTTCATCTATTTGAACATTATATTATTGGTTATTAAATTTTACGGAATCCCTCACTATCTCACATTAATTATCACAATATTCCAAAAAACATCAATTTACACAATATAGATCAATAAAATCTTCAATTTCTTAATTTTCATTGGAATGTTTCAAAATATAACATAAAAATTCCTCATTTACATTTAATATGGATATTATATTTCCAAAAATATGCTCACATTACTACAATTGAACATAATTAGTGAAAATATATTAATATATATATTTAAAAAATTCCAATTGGTGAATATTCCATAAAAATTTATTTGTTATATTTTTTATTTGGATCTCCATGATCATGGGTTTTTATGTTTATTAATCAATACTCAATAAAATATTTCTGTTTTTTTACAAGTGGAAATTTGAAAATTGTATATCTAAAATTTATTCATATTGGATTCAAATATAAAAAATAACTTTTTGGTAAATTTTCAATGATAATTTTATTTTTGGCATAGAAAAACAAAGAATGTTTGTACCCTTAAAACCTAGTTCGTCAAATTTTAGCATCGTTTCAAAGTTTGCATTATTATATTACAATTTGATGATATGTTAATATATAATTGTAATTATTTTTTCATGTGTTTTGTTACATAGGATAAAAAATAATTTCTTCTGTCGTACTTTACATTTTTAGTACTATGTATTAGAATATTAAATATCAAATCTATTTAAAATCCACATATGAATTATCAAAACATTACAAAATCCATTAATTTGTGATTAATTAATATTATATTTATCATCTGGTTGAAAGCATCCATGAATTTAATAATTTAAAAATAAATTTCATTAAAATTATTGTCACTACATTCAATAAATATCAGTGTGTATCAGTTCAGGGGGTATATGGGATTGGATTTAAACATTTTTTTTACTAACCACATTCGCTTTCTAACAAATTTTGCACACAATGTCATCTTCACTACTCAGATTCCCTAAGATTCATCCTAAATCATTAATTGAATATTTTCACATTTGTTTACGGAAATAGTGACCATGTCTTCAATTACTCAAAGTATTATGATCTGTAGTGCTCTAATAAAATGATTGAAAATAAATCTAATTTGAAATATAACTATATGTGCTCATTATTTCATTGAATTTTTCTCTATATATACAAAATTTAATGACACCATAATATATGAAAAATTTATATTACTATCCAAAATAAAAATATGGTCATCCATTAGTATGTTTTCCTCACCCAAGATAACATATACGACTTCAACTAATATAACTATATATGAATATATCACAATAATTATTACTCCTCCCATTATTAAGTATCATTCATTTACATATGTAACTTCTGATACTTCACAATTTTAAACATTTTAATGTATTATTTAATCAACTATCATTTTTGGGTAATATCCAGTATCAATAATAAATGTTTTAATTCATTTCTCTATATTTTAGAGAACATTCTACAACAATGACTCTATTCATACCATTATTTTTCCATCTTGATTTTATTTTTTATAAATAGGGTAGTTTTTAAAGAATAAATTTCATACATTCCTGATCATAATAAAATATATAGTTATATAATCTAAAAAAATCCTCAATATAGTCAAATGGATTCTACATGGAAACCATTATAACATATGATGGTTTTTTCTTTATTATATAATGTTACATAGGAAAGATAATATCTTTTCATAAATAGTTTCACCCCTAATTTTATGGATATTTGTTAGATGTTTTGAATATTGAATATTGAAATATTTATTGTTCTCATAAATCACATTAAAACAGAAAATCATAGCATTATTGTCCAATATAGATGTAGTATTTTTTCCTATTGAATTTGTTTTAGGATTATAACGTCTTTAATTTTTCGATACCTAATAGATTTGTGAAAATTTTTAAATATGTAATTTTAAACATTTGTTTTTATGGATTTCTCACAAACATTTCCACCCAAGGAATTCAAATGATTTTTTGAACATATTCATAGTTTTTAAAAACAATAGAAATTTTTTTATTTGGAGGATTTAGATTTAAAATAATAATTTAAATTATTTGTCAAAATATCTTGAGATTATTTTCTATTTATCTCTAAATACTATATTAAGTATTCTATAGTATTATTTCTTGTAACTAGAAAATATAAATATTTTCATTTATAAAAATAAATGACATCTTTCCAAGCACCATGATTCTTCAAAAAAACATCCACCATTATTCAATGTTTAGTAATATTAAATTTTATATTTATGATCTCTTAGATATATAATTATTCTAATTTATGGTAATATTTCCTACAATCATTATTTTCAATACATTCATTCTTCAAAATTTTGATGATTTTTATAGAAAATAAATAAGTTATGATCTCAACTCATATAATATATATGATAATTTTTTTTCCTCACTATTTGATAAATCATCCATCAAATTTGTAAAATCTATACTGCTTAAAATATTGATGTTATATTTGATAGCTGGTGTGACACAAAACATCACATATATAAAGGAATATAAAATCACAATATATTATGTCGTATTTATTATTATAAATAAACTTAATCTATTATATACATTTTAATGAAAGAATTTATGAGTGATTTTTAATTGCAAAGAACAATGACTTTGTTCGATGGATTACATTACACACATGACCTTTTATTACCAAATACTCTTAATATATTTATTTAAAATGAAAAAAATAAGCTAGATATGTAATGGGTAGTTATAAATAGTCTTAAATATCATATGAAATTATATAGTTGAATTCATTGTATTCCAGTTAATATTTAATGAATATAAAAACAATTGAATATAAAGGAACAGTATTTATAAACTAGTATTTTTTTGCACCAATATAATTATATATTAACAAAATCTATTAATTACTACTACATGATGATCTTAATGACATAAAAATACTTTATATTCATCAATAAAATTTTACATTGCTATAATACATTTAATATTAATATGATAAGAAAAAATCAATTTTATGCATGATATGCTATATTTTTCTAAATACAGAATTTCATAATTTTAATGGTGGAATTTTTTGTAACTAAATATAGAAAAAATAATTAATTATATTTTACAACATAAATATAAATATTTTTAGATTAGTTTCAACATTTTTTTTAATTGTTGGTATTTTTCTAATAATATTATTTTTTTAAATAGTTAAAAATACTTAATAATTATTAAAAAAATAAATTTATTCTAAAAAATTTATAATAAAAATTTATATTATGAATTTATTTCCAAGTCATAATTGAAATATTATAAACTATTAGTATAATATTTTCATTGGTATCATCTTATTTTTCAATTTTTATATAAAAAATTAATAAAATTTTGATCTAATTTTCATTTTAAAATGTCACTTTCTCCGCACATTTGTAGGGTTAATTTGACATTAATTTCCATTACTTATATTGTGTGAATTTAAAAAAAACATAATTCACTATTTGTGTAAAATATAATTTATTACATCTAATATGGTCAAATTTGTTTCTAACGAATGTTATTTTTGAATGAATATAAAATTAAATATAGTGATTAAGAGAAATACTAATTCACCATGGGATTAGGTTAGAAATGTAAGGGTCCATATGACTTAAAAATATTTCCAAAACCCTTTTTATAAACTTATTTCGACTCTTATGTCATTGGGGTTCATATATATGATGACATGATAAATTTGTTCATGAATGTGACCAATATAATAAGATTCGTACATAAAAGAATAAAAAATAATCTTTTCTAACTATTAATTCCTAGAATTTATTGATATTGGGAGAAAAATTACACAGTTTTGTTTATAAATTTTATTTTGTGAGAAAAATTATTTTTTTCCAAATGAGTAAATTTTCTATATTTTTTCAAAAATTAAATAGTTAATTAAAATTATTATTAAATTCCAACATAGTAATTATTTAGTACACAAATAATTAATATAAATAATAAAAAAAATAATTTTAATTAAATTAAATAATATATTATTTTTTTTTGTGAATATATTGTATTAATAAAATTTCAACAAAAAATATATTAATTCATTCATTTTATTGATATTTTTTTAAAATTTATATTAGATTTATAATATCAAAATTGACATTGTTGTAATTTTTTATTAAATGTTAATTTATTAATTGATCTAAAATTACATTAAAACAATCTCCTAAAAATTGAAATTCAATTTCAATAAATTAAAAAATATGTTCCTTTAGATGAATAATTTTTCATTATAATAAACATATTGACACGTAAATAGTGAAAAACACGGTTGGTTTTGTAATGGTTTAAGAGATGTCTTTAAACGTTACATGATATTTTGTATACATTAATTTCCAACAGGTAAGATATTTTTAGTTTCTAAAATATATATCATATTTAAAATTATTGGTTATGAAGAATTTAAGATGTGTCTCTTTAAATTAATCTTAAATAATAAACAACATAAGTTTGAAAACTAGTTAAGATTATGAAAAAATGAAATTGTTAAAAATGAAACTTATGAGTAAAGGAAAAATGATTAAACATATAATATATTTTGTGGTGTATGTCTATATTTACCATTCCATAATTCCAACATATTATATATCAATATTCAGTCCCCATTAGTAAATATAGGCCACACAATAGTGATTACTTTATAGTATTTACAATAATATTGTTCCACTTGAATGTTTAAAATTCAGTCAGTCCAACCACTTCATAAAAAATCCAAATCCATTTTGGCTAACAAAGATCTACCAAAATCACAGCTAAACGCCCTGACCCACATCATAGAATCCTAATTTTTGAATGAGATAAACCATTTCATGGTATTTGAGGTAACCTAACGATAGTACACGAAATGATGTATTGTTCTTCAAAATGTGTTTTCATTTTAATTTATTCTCCAGAAACATATATTTATGTTATATAATGATTATATAATAACCCATAATATTCAATATACTAATACATTTTTATTTAAATGTGTTGACATAATTCATCACTCACTTCAATCAAAAGTGATATGCAATCATTCTTGATTTTATGGTGGACTACCTCCTTAAGAAATGATGTCATATGTTCTTCCAATACCACCACTCATGGTTGGGAACAGAGGTGGAATTTTGATATCCTAAATATTAGCATAATAAAATAAAAAATGTAATAAAGACATTTATATGGGAATTATTTTCATCACAAAATGTAAGGAAGGATAAGGAAATCGATGATCATGGATTGAATAATGAACCAAGTGATTTGTGATCATGTGACCACCATAAGATCATTCAGAAGAATCATGGGAATCACATAACCAATGATATATCCTCTAATGACCCTTAAAATAGATCCTTTTAAAATTATATGGAATCTCAGACAATAAATGGTCACATGACCACAATAGTATAACATCACCTGGCTAGAAGGTATTTAAATATGTGGTCTCTTGAAAACCCATTTGAAAACCATTCCAAAAATAGTGGGAAATGTATAAATGTAATAGGAATATGTGGTTTTACTGATCATGTGACACATCATCAATTTTAATTATGATTCTACATATAAATATCCATGTGATCTCATAGAAACCATTGTACATTGAAAAAAAAACAATTGAAATACAATTTTAGGATGCGAGAGCTAATTTCTGTTGTAAATGACATGCTATGTTCCCATTGTGATCGACAAGGATACCCCATCACCCAACAACAAGAATGGAATGTCTCTTTAAAGTCCTTTTGCATTTCATTGTGACCATGAAAAAGGCCTCTCATATGTCTACGTGACCCCAAACGTCTCCCTAGGATCCCTAAGGAAAAAACATATGGGATTTTCCATACAATAATCACACATATCTCTATGTACTTTATCCGACACATGATGATTAATCAAGATATAGAGTAATTTTTTTCATTACACATACATTCTATCAAAAAATAACATATTTGGAAAATAAAAAGGTGAATGAGGTGGGAACCAATTTAGGTTGTAAAACATTCATGTTGTGATAAGTTCCTCCACAACATGACCTTTTGGGACTCCTAGGATAGTCATCCTGATCCCACAAAGTCTCCTTTACAAGACTTCATTATCATTAATATTTCCTAGACAAGTAACCCAATAGCATTTGATGTCCTTTAAATGTGAATTTTTATCTTGTTAAGGATGTTGAAAATTTAAATATTAGAATATAGAATTATTTTAGCATACTCACATATTTTAATTAGTCCTAATTATGTATAAATAAACCATTCAAGGAAAAATTGAATGACGTTACTCAAGGATGATTAAAATCAAAAGAGTCCCTTGTGGAGATCCATAATTAGGACTCAAGAAGATACATGGTGATGAGGCCCCTCACTGACTCCGGCCATGATTCACACAAGATATGCTACAATAATTTGAAAATATCCTGGTTATAGAGGCCAAAATTCCCCCAGCGCAACATGAAAAAAGATATGGATTCATTGCCAATGTGATCATGGATGACATTCAGTAGATAAAAGAACCATAAAAACAATACATTAGTGCTAGAGTGTATTTCTCAGAGTATTGGATCACAAGACCAGATTGTTACATGTCTTGTAATATACCATAGATTAGATACAGACACCATGAAACAAGCATAGACACATTATGAGATCACTTATAGATCACACTATGTATTTTTGGTAGGATATGTGAAGGACATATTCCACACTTTCTAGATCATGGGAGACTTAAAAAATTATAACACATAAAAAATTATTTATTTCATTATTTTATGGATGAAACTAAGACTAAGAAAAATGAGACACAACTAAAGACATATGTGATGATCTGCATGTGTTCCTTGAATACCACGCAGGTCATGAAACAAAAGAAGAGTATTTATCTCAATTTTTGTGACTCCCCATAGGTGTACTATTTGTATGACATGAAGACCATTGTACATGTCAAATCATATCATATGACAAGTTTCATACAAGTAACATGATCCATTTAAATGTCTATGAGGATTTCATTCAATCCTTGTGGTGACCTGCAATACATGTTACCAGACTAATATAATGGAACTAGTTCAGATAAGATGAATCTCAATGTTGCAGAAGGGAATGTAAAATGACTCTCACGACGGCACTTGAGAATGTCCACTGAATCTCACAGTGCAATCAACTAATTCCATCCACGTCTCACAATGCCCTGCAGATTTGTCCTCAATGACATGTGACATACTCCATGACTTGAAACTCCCTCCATATGTTTCAGCCAGCTCTTTTGATGACACTAGGTCAATTCAGCTGGATAAAACAGAACCCTATAAACAAGCCACCCAGGTCATGTGATGGCTTCTAGGATAGACCGCCCCATTCTTGTGATTTCCACTATGCAATATAATCTTATTCTTGAATCAAACAGTTTTAAAAGCCATCCAAGATACACTATGACCTACACACACATAAACTGGATAAAATGAATTAATTTTAAAAAGTCATACCGAAATTATTTAACATACCAGGAATACAACCATGGAATATGAAATGGACCATAAAAACATGATACTAATTATTCAATGTTATGAAAAAGATCTTCCCAATGAATGATAACATTTTTTCACCCTTTGTATTTAAGGATAGACCACAAGGTTACATTACTCTGTAATCCACAATCAAGGAAACTATGATTAATAAGATTCAGGAAATAACCAAGATAGACTGGACACCTCCCCAAGGCTTAGGATCCATATTCACATGACTCCCATGTTGTATTGTACATAGAAACCACATCTATAATAAATGATAACATTTTCAAACCAATATTTCTCATAACAGGCATAGATCGCATAGACCTTGGGAGATATAATAATCATATCACATGTTCTGTAAGCCTCTACCAATGAAAGGGGAGACCCTAGTGTGTAACCCCCCAGTCAAGGAAACTATGAATACTCTTTTTCCTACCATAATTAGGATAATTTTAACTCCATACTAATACCCAGGTATGAATAATGATACCAATCCATATCATCTTATGTATTCCATGTCATTGAACATTCATTCATCGAGACCTAATCATTCCCTTGGGATGATAATAATTCTATATCTAGTAGTGGACTGATAACCTCAAGAACTATGAGAGCTATGATTCCTAAAAAACTAGAATATGTAGGTCACATTCAGACAACATGAGATAAAATAACAATCTATTTATATGTAATACCTATTTATTTTTCATTTAAAACAGCAATAACCTATCATTACAATGGAATGGTCATATTTCCTCATACACTAGTGGACAGAGAACCTCTTGAACACAGATAAGTATGATTCCTGTAATAACCACGATATGTTGGATTCTATCCCATATCATGAGCTCAAATAAAAATATACATCCATGTAATCATAATGTATCTGACATTTCAACCAACAGAAACTAATCATTCTAACTGGATGACCATTTTAAATTATCCCTTAGTGTAATGAGAAATTAACTAGTCTATGATGACTCTCATTTGAGCCATAATCGAGATAAGTAGGATTCCTCATTAAGGATTAAGCACCATGTTAAAACATACCAGTAGTAGTCCCAGTACATAATTCACCGCACCCTTAAATCGTGAGGATTATCACTTTTCATATCCTATTTCTCGCAATGAGAATATATCATCTAGGAATATAGATCTATAATAAAAACCTCATTGTAATAATGCATCTCCACTAGCTAAATAAATCATAGTATATAGGGATCAATTATTGGGATGATATAAAAAATCCACATATATGTTTTTCTAACATTGGTACAATCCCATGGGTCTCAGAGAACTATGATCACACCAAATCCCAAAATAACGAGGATATTAAGGTGTCCTCATAGAGGATCGGGTTCATATATATGGTTCCTCATTTTCCAAATGTATTCCATCTCCACATGACATTAAACAACATTGTCTGTAAGTATCATTGAGGATTTTTATTCTTGTAATTACCAGGATATGTATGATTCTTCATAAGGGATCAGTAAACTCATCAAAATATTAAATAACCTCCCTATGTGGAAAAAATATTCTAAACCATCAATTTATATGGATTAGTCATATAAAGAAGCTACTCATCATTAGTAAAATGGATGGAGAACCTCGAATACATATAGACAGATTCATTAACGAGACCCCCTTTCAGTTTTTTCATTGATAATATCCATTTTTTTCTTATAAGGAAAGAAAACCTATAATAATTTTTATAGTATCTATTGTCTTATCTATATTAGTAATTGATTTTCTAAACATATATTAAATATATTATAGATTCTTGGAGTTAGAAGCAATTCCCCCCACAAGGGTGCGATGAGACCGACCTCCAATCCACTCGATAAATATTAGTCCATATGTGTCATTTGGTTTGGAACCACAGATGACCACCTACCATTGGAAATTAGACTGATACCCATTTAGGTTTGATGGAATAGTTAGGAGATTCAGTTATGAATGTCAAATACCCAATTTTAATTATTATGAAAAAATAAACCACCCCCACACAATCAACAATCTGGGTTAACCGAACATGTCGTTGTAAGGGATTCTATGGTCATCTCATACCTATTAAAATAGAAATGGTGAACCTTATGTGAGTCTATAAAATAAAAATTTATTATGATAACACATCATAGAATTTTTTCTAAACACCATATGAAAAAATGGTGAAATTGACATGATTATCTTTAGTAACATATTGATTAGTGAATCATAAGTCAATAAAAAAATTTCATACCCTTTTAATATAACGAGGAAAGAATAAGATGATTCTAAAGATTATGTAGTGAACATATGGTTTAAACAAATTTAGTTCAATTTCATTTTGGAAAGTACAAAAGAGAAGAGTGGTTGAATACAGAAATAATGAAAATAGGGTTAACCATGAATATCTATTTGAGAAAATGATTCAAAAAACATTTCACTAATTGATGATCATGTTTCATATTGATTTCATGATATAATATGACAATGGAATCACTTGACTCCCTATTTGAGATGTTTTCATCTTCATCCAGAAATCGTTCTGGTAAATCACTTATGGCTACATCCATCCCATGTCCCAAAATAATCTCCCTTGGTCTATAGTACAAACATCATATGGTGACCAACATGGTCTAGGAGTACCACTAACATGTTAATATCCAGAATCATGAAGACTCACATGAGATTTTCCAGGAACTGAAACTATTGAGTCTCCATCTCCTGATGAAATCTAGAGATATGTAAGTAGAATTCTTATCCACAACCAATTTCTTTGGGATCTTATCCCTGCAACATGGTCACTTCAACAGTAAATATAAAAGGATGTTGGATTATAAATCAAGAGATGGATCTCTTCTAGTTTAGCTGCTTCCTAAGATGAAATATTTCGACCACTATTTCTAGAAATGTCCTATCAACACCAACTTGTCACCTCCAATGGATACCACCAAACACACTTCTGACTCTGACACCAATTCATGGAAAATAAGGAAGCCCCGTATGGGGATGAAGGCAATATAGATCTATGATTTTCCTCATATTCCCAATCATGATGATGAGGACTTTTGAGATATTACAGATCTAACTAGAAAGTAAGCTCATATCATTTATCACAAGGATAGACTATATGGAAAACATCATGTAGAAAAAATGGGGGAGGATTATATACCTACCCACTATTCATTAATTCAAGCAGCATTTCATAGTAGAATGAGGAGGATAGATGTGTATGCATATGCCTCCCTTAATCAGATAAATCAGCTTGTGTATAATGGATGTAGAAATTGTGTAGTCTTATATTACTATACAAACATTTATAAAATAAAAATATATTTTGGAAACCAATTAAAAACTCAATCAGCATATACTAGAGATTTTGTAGATAAGGCAATAGGAAGATATTATTATTCCAAAATCCCGGACATCATAACACACTGATCATCTGGAAAATTTCGTTCGACTATAGCATGTTCATATTCATTCTCTAGAATGGGAGGATTATTTTTATTTTCCAATAAAGGGGGGGGGGGCATCACACATGGATCATATTAATGATCGAACCTGGGATCACCAACTAAGAGTGGCACATACCTTGGGATAGGGGCACATTCTTGTCCTAAATGTTTAGTGGATAATTACAAAATCCGAATCTTGTGATCATTTCATCATTATGGATAGGGTAACCAAGTGGGAGGGATATTGTCTCAGGATAGGACCATATCCCTATCAAATAATCCCAATGGCATACTCCAAGGCCCAAAATTGGGTATATTTCTCTCTTTTGGAAAGATTTAACCTTCTGATAATGGAATTAGCACTATGATATTCTATATTTTGATAAGTTAATCTGTCTAGCATTGTCATGAATATCATAAATACTAGGTTCATATTCCGACTTCCACCAATGAACGATTGATCTTAAATATTTTTTTGGGCAATACAAGAGGAGGGTAAGGTCCCTTCTCCTAGTCTATAGGTCTATCATCATATTTTGATGTGGAATTATTATTTGGACTATTCTTGTATTCATTTTTTAATTGGGGCTTACCTTGTCATGTTAACACATACCTTGGTGCAATATCAACTACTTCCATGAAATAATAGTGTCATATCACAAATGATAATGGTCAAAAGCATGTACTGGTCCTGATAGAGGATCATTATGTGAGAATAGATCATTGTTCATGGAATGTTCTTATTCATGTCAATAATGAGGCATCTCTTTAATATATTGTGATAGATTCTCAATATGGGGTTCATAATCCCACAAAACCATATGGTTAATCAAAAGATCTGATAATCACCATACACTAAGATCACATCCCATCACAATCCTAAAATCTATGCCATCATACTTGGACCAAAATGCATAACATGACCCATAGATATAATTTTATTCATGCTAGTTTCCTTGGGGTCATTTAAGATACATTTTTAAAGACAAATAGGTAACTTAACTCTTCCATTGTTGCATAATATTACCATTACCATGATATTCCTCTATGTTGTAGTTGGGAGATGGATCACTTGGAATGTACTCCTAACATCCACAATATTCAACGTCACTATGGAGATATCTCTCACAGACATGGGAATCCATGTTCCAATAATCCTCTATGTAGAGAGGTTTCTTAAACTCTAACACATTCTTGCATAGAGGTACTCAAAATATCTAGTTCAAATGTCTATATTCACCCATCAACATCCATTAGTACTCTAGCCTCTTTTGTAGGAGACCTTCAGAATAAAATTATATGGTATTACCAAATGGAGACATGTATATATGAAGAATAAGAGGCTTCCGTTGACATATGGTGATAATTATCAAGGCAAATCCTGCCCATTTTGTTCTTCCCCTAAACACTTTTGACAATGACATCCCAGATGATCTAGGAATGTAGTCAATGACTTATATATGACAAAATGTTTGTGCTAATTATCATCGGGGATGGATACACTCCTCCCTAATATATCATATGAGGGTCACCATCATACTATAAACATACTCTATTTTCATCTACACATAGACACTATATCCATTTCTCAGAATCCTATACTGAAAAATCAATGTGATATTTTATAACATTCTTTCTCACATTATATCATGAAACATTGGAAACTGATATATAAATCCTCATAATGAATGTTTATTCGAGGATGGGTATAGTATGGAGTGTAAAACCATTATACACCCATGGAAAAAAATAACCCCTTACATATTTCATTTTTTAATATTATATTCTTTGTAATTTTTAGGGGAACATGAAACGATCGGGCTAGTTGGTCATTACAAAAGATTGTTCTTTTTTAAACTTTTCCCAAACATCATGAACAGAGAGAGAGGATATGAAAAATGATTAAAAAATTCGCCCATAGAACCGATAATACTTCATTTCATATATGGATAAAAATGTTGTAGTCACTGTGATGATTCCCAAGAATAATTTTTTATCATCATGAGAAACCATCAATCACATATCTTATCTAAGCATATATGGGACACATCAAACAGGACATATTAGCATCTCCCATATCATCTATCCTTGAGTACACCCATCACACCATGGAAATGGAATATTTACCACCCCATAAACCTCTTAGATCTTCAATTCCATATAGGATTTGAGACACATAGACAGATGCTGGGAATAAACCCCTTCCCACTGGGATGGGGTAGTTTATATATCAATCATCACCACAAGGTTCATTTTCACCCGAGAGGGCCTAGGGGGGATCAATTATGAATCTATATCAACCCCAAAATAATTATATTGGTTCATTTATGTCTTTATTTACATCATGTGAGTCATCAAATACCCAAATGGAATCATTGGATCCTCAAAAACAAGACCAATCAATGCCATGTATGGCCTAGAATATCCACTATCTAATACAGATGGGAAAATTTTCATCATAATCATCCATATACAAATAAGCATTTTTTTCCATGTGATGAGGGAAAAAATAAATGGGGTTTCCACCATTTCCACTAAATGTGAGATAAAATTCTAGTAATTGGGGCCCATTTTACAATCTTGACTACAAACACCCTCAATGTCACCATTCACAAACCAATAATGGAGGAAC
Organism: Viscum album; assembly: GCA_963277665.1. Classification (NCBI taxonomy): domain Eukaryota; kingdom Viridiplantae; phylum Streptophyta; class Magnoliopsida; order Santalales; family Viscaceae; genus Viscum; species Viscum album. Next base: position 1,753,950,659 of record OY728120.1, on the reverse strand, counting down.
ATAGAGTGAATTAAATTTGAACCCACTTGGGTCACAATAAAAAAATGGACGAATATTTTGTTGGTTTTGAATAATAACCCTAAGGATGTTATTTTAGAATCATTCTGTTGAGATGAATGTAATGGAACAACTGCTATTCCCTAAAATTTTTCAATAAATTCCATCCCTGTTAATTTGGAATAAATTGTCGAAATAGATATAAATTTATAGGTTTTTTTGATAGTAATCATATCCTATAAGGAGGGTGATTTGGTTACACACATTATGGCTACAATCACCAGAATCCAATTAAGGCTCCATAATATGGTAATTAGAAAAATAGATATTACACATCCATGATGTAATAGGCCAAATAAAAAAGGAATGTTATGGATACATATCTCTCACTAACCCTATGTGTTGTGGTTCCTACCATAAAGGAACACTTGTCATAATACAAGAATGAGATACGAGGTCTATGGAATCTCATTGAGGAGATAGTGTTGGGAAATATTCCCACTAGTTATCATCATTAGGTAGAGATTAATGTTATCCATCCCATAGGTAATCATATAAAAATATCTATATCTACTAATTTTTCTAGGTCTGAATCTAGGTAGATGGTATAAAAAACTATTGAAGTCAAAAATGATTATGAAATTCCTCAATTGTGTCGATAACCTCTCCCCCATTTGAGAAGTAATTCAATATTAGGATGGATAAAAAATTAATTGGAGACAATTTTAGAGCCCCCAAAACAACCTCTCCCTCTTCCCACATACATGATACAGCTTAGTCAATAGTCCCCACACCATATATTCATATCCTCATCGAGTACCTAGAAGCTCAAATGGATTTTAAGGAAGTGCGACAAATATATATGTAAATAGAGAGAATTCCATATCCTAAATGTTTGGAAGAAACTATGCCTCCACACAATTTACAAAATTCTATTTTCTATACCTTCTATGGTCAGTGTGACCCCTAACCACATCTCACACACTTCATATCCCAACATGGGTCGGTGATGTGACAGCGAGATCAATAAGAGGAAACAAATATACACTATTTTCTATAAACTCTAAAAGGGCCAGACATTTTTAATTATAAATGATTTCCACAAAGATCCTTTATATGATGGGAGACCATTTCTGTGATTTACTTTATCTATTCCATTTTACAATTATGAATGAAATTATCATCAACCTAATGAATTGTCAGAAATGTGAAAACAATAGGGTTTCTTATGTCATAGTGAGATTGAAGTGATTAACCATTTTCTCATAATCCCTCTCCTTCAAGAGAAACTATAGAAATTAAGTATTTGAAATCACCTATATGAGTTCTAGAAATCATTAATTCCAATGATATATCCTATGGGGATCCAGGGTTTCACAAAAATTACACAACATTTCGAAGACTCCATTCAATGTACCCAATCAAAACATCGACTCATGACCATAACATAGGGGAAATGGTTAGGAAAACTAGAATATGTAGTCATCAAACTCAATCCAACAATGATTCCTATCCAAGAACCCAATAATTTAAAAACATCCCATATCTTCCTTTCATGCATGGAAAACCATCAAATCAGACGCATCCATGGGCATAGAGAAATCATGGCTACATGGGATTTAAAAAATAGATGAATACTGAATACTGCTTTTGAAATGAACATGTCCCTTGTTTTTTCATGGCATCCATGGATAACAACCTTTCTAATCACCAACTGCACTTGAGGGCTGATGAGGTCAAACCTCACTAACTATCTTGAATAATACCCTTTCTACAAAATTCATGGTCACAATATCCATGAATGATTCGTCATAAATGTCTTACATTAAAGCATGATCAATAATGGAAAAGTGGTGTTATATAACTCCTCAATTTAGGTGGATGGAATAACTGTTTCCTAGTTAGAAGAATATAGTGATTTATACAATGGTTCATCCAGACATGTTTTAATGTTCAACAACTAGATGAATAGAAAAATAGTTGACTGAGCTCATTCCATCATGTGGGAATAGTTGGGTAGACCGAAAACTTCTCAACCACCATAGTATTTATCATAGTATATACCTCCAAAAATTTGTTTTGACAATTGTATGAATGGATAATTTGAAGAAGAAGAATCATATTCAAATCCAACGTAATCTCTAAAAATTAAATACTTAGTCTCTACAACATATGCAACATGATCACTACCCAATAAAATTGAACCCTCACTGGAGGAAGATATGATCTTTGGTTATATCAATGGGATACCCTTACTATACCTATTCTATGATGATTAATTTACCAAGTGAATGAGTTTCCCAATTGTAACCTGGGAATGAGAGGTTATGTGCACCAAAACAGAGGATACATGGGACATCATTGATGTGTTCAGACCCAATATTTATATCATATCCGAATTTAAAATATATTTGTAGTTGAGTCTCATCAAAAAGAGCATTAGTAGGATCAAATGTGGTATAGAGGCCTCCCAGAACCGTCTAGAGGTAATCCATGCCCAAATTTTTTTCATGATTTCCTAGTTTGTGTTCAATCATCCGATCAACTTATAAAAATTGGAAGGCCAAATTAGATAACACCATAAGTAAGAGATCCTCTCAATACCTCTACTCAATTAACATGACTTCATCATCAAATTCCTCATATCTTAGGACAAATATAAAGGATAAACCCAACATCAAGAAGATTTGACATTTAAAAAAAATTTATAACATTATAAAATATTTGGTAATGGACTCATCCATGTTCATTGTCGATAGTGAACTCCGTCATTACAAATAACTCAAGAAGGAAAATATTGAGGCCCTATATATACCATAAAACATTGAGATAAAATTCATTCCTTCTAGGTTTTATCAAGTGGAGAGAATTTTATCAAAATGTGATGTATCCATCCACATGATCTACCATGATCATGAATAATTCATTCAATGGAACATCAGGGACCTGTAATTTAACTTTAGACTCAATAACTTCATCTTCAAAAGGTCTCTTACTGATAATGGTTCTGGTATCAACCATATAATGAGTTGATCCTTCTTACTTGTATGATCTAGATAATGGTATGTTTCTCCCATAATTATTACCATCAAATGGGTATGATAAAAATTAAAAAAATACCTCTCATAAATTTCATGCTCAAAACATAGTATTGATATCATACATTTGACGTTGATTTTATGGTTATCATGTAAGTCACAACATACAATGTCCTAGTTTGAAGGCCTGGGATCCATACCCACCAGCCTTACCTTCAAAATTACATCAATGTATGATGTACCCTATTTATGTAAAGTTCAACATAATTCATGGTAACAGTGTACGCTTTGATACTTCTAGACCCGCATATGTTGATGTATATTTCCATAACAGTGGTGGAAAGAAACCAATTATATATAACAACAATAATATTACAACCCATAATGGATTGGTGACCGACCCTATGAATCCCATGAGTGTTACCAATATTGAATATATACTCATCAGAAATTTGGTTGATGTAATAGTTCTAGACTTGTTGGTTCAAGACCCTTCTACCCCCAACGAAATCATAAAATAAAATTAGCTATGGAATCTCCATACAATGTATATTCATATAGGGGATGATAATGTATCTTATCATGGCCTCTCTCCCCTGATGTTGAAATTTTTGAACCAAGATTTCCATATTCATCTGGATATGACTCTATAAACATAGATATGGAAGAAGATTAGGATGAAACAATTTAGTTTCCTCCCACAATTGAGGAAGGTGTCTCCACCACCATAATTGAGGTCTATAAAATTAACTTGGGAATAGATGTAGACATCCGAAATACTATGATTAATTCCATATTTCCCATAAAGAGAGTGTGAGGTATTTCTCATTACATAAGCAGCACTGATATTTTTTCTCATAAAACTACAAAAAAACCCACACTAAATCCATATGTTCTTACACACAATCTTTAACTACAAACAAGAATCAGGGAATGGAGCATGAATCTGGGAGGATTTAATGCTCCCAGTCCACCAATTGAGAGTTGGATTTTGAAAAATTAATCAAATAAAACTTTTTCTGAGAAGTTCTTTATCCACGATGGAATTCCATCATTATCTCCATCAATATGAAGAACACAACGGTTAGGGACTACCTTGAATTCAAATGGCTTAATTGGAACTTTCAAAAGCATGGTTTCCCAATTAAAATATCTTATTCTTGATCACTGAATCATATAGCTTCCAAACCCTTTTAGTCATGTTCAGAAACTCACGGTACAATTAGAAAATTATGTCCCAAGAAGATGAAGAATTCATTAGATATATAGTCCCCCATGGGATCTTTTTCTTCCAATTAATACCATTTTGATTGAAGAACGCTAGATCCAAATATCAATGTTACATAAATTATAATAGTAATCTATTCTTGGGAAAAAATATCTGATTGTTATGTTAACAAGCTCGTGGTCTTTTCCCAAAAGTAATGTGATCACTTCATGAATCATAAAATAGTCTTTGATAGGCTGCGACAACATAGTCTGAAGATGAATCTAATGAAATAAACATTTTTTGAAATATTATGGAATAACATTCACTATTTTATATGACAACATGAAATCAAGGTTGTCCTAGAGTTGACCAGTTCTGTATTTGAAATTTCACTATATTGAACATACTTTTTTCTTCTATGACTATTATATAATTTTAATGGTAAAAACATTATATTTCTATAAATTATGTATCCAATGATTTAGTTTCTTGTTAATATTATAGCATATATAAATTTTACATAATAAGCTATAATAATTTATTTAATTTTTTATTTTTTAACTTCTTAGTAGCCCTTGTTTTCTTCTTTGTACTAGTATTAACTTAATGATGTACATCAATGGAAGGGGAGGGATAAAACACTAGTAAGGGGATAGATAAGAACATTACCAAATATACCATGGGTTAGAATAATAATAAACAAAACTTTATAATATTTAAAGAGAACAATTGATAATGGAATGGATTGTGTAAATTTATAAAAATGAAACCTCATGTCTTAGTGGTAAAATACAACTTATAGTTGTAAAAAAATACCATCATGTAGATGAATATTTCACTTTTTTCTCTTGAGTTGAATGATGTTACCTAATGAAATGGTGTGCTATATAATTCCAGGTTTAACTTTCACATCCTATCATTTTCATAAACTATATAAATTCAAGTGTACCCATCACATCATAACATTTAAATAATCAATCAATCCACAAAAAATAGATATCACTATTTGAAATAAAATAAACCATTGGAAGGAATATGTATCATTTCACAAAAAATAAATTCTTTATTAAACATTGGTATTCCACAAATAATGTATAAATAACATAATTGTTATAATAATCATCAGTCCTGATTGATAAAGAAACAATCTCATATGATGATATATTTTTCTCAGGAAAGATGTGTTCTTTGGGAAAAAGATTTTAATTTTTCATAAATTTAAATTGGAAATATTTATATCCATAAATGAAAAGTGGAGTATAATGATTTGATATTTAAGGAAAATTAATGGAACGTCCGTACAAAAAATAGAGTGAAAGTAGGAAAACCAAAAGAATGATATTCGGGTTTAAGAATCCCATAAGCTAATATCCAAATACATTGTTCAAATTAAATCCAATATAGCAAAATTAAAATTGATAATTAATAAATAACAAAAAACATATAAATGAATTTTATTTTTTAGAGTTTTATTGAGATCTCTTATGGAATTTTTAATGACCTATAGAGTTTAATTTCATCGTTCGGGAACATTTTTTTTGGTTTTCAGGATCGGTTCAATTTCATACATGTATGAATTTCCATGTAAAATTAGAATAGATTTGCTAAATTGAAAATTTATGTTATCAATTATATTTATGAAAATTAAAAAATCTTATATAATATTTGGATATATTATAAGAAGGTGAATCAATAGATAAATTGTTAGTGATATTTGTTTAGTTTAATTTTGGCAGTTTGTGATCACAATGGACTCTTATTGTTTTCTCATTTATTATTATGTGTTTATGGAAATTCAATAACATAAAAAAGTTATAAAATAATTTTTTGGAATATTTATCAACCATTATAATGGTTTATTACAATAAATTACTACAGTAAAGGAAAATTAATATTCAACATACTCGGTGTTTGTAAATCGACAAAACACATATGTTTTTTTTTCAATTTTAGAGTAAAACATAAATGGGAGGAAACCTGAAGATGAATTATTCCATTAACATAATAACACTAAAAGACATAAAATAAACATGATTTATTATGAATCCTTTTTAAGTTGATGTGAAGAGATTATATGAATATATATGAAATTAAAAAGATAATTGAAAGGAAATGAAAGAGAATTTTACCTCTTAAATTTTCCTCCTTGAGAACAGCCACATGGAACAGGTTTTTCTATTTTTATTTCATAATGAGATCGTGGATGGGTAGGAGGATATTGGAAATAGTTTTGGATAGAATATGTACAAGTTTTAAGGCATTGGTGGAGTTAGGTGAAGAGGTGGTGAGAAGTTGTATTTATATTGGAGGAGAGGAGTGTTTTGTCCAGACTTTCTCATTAAATTATTATTAGGGCTCAAGAGTATGAATAATATGAGAATTATAACAATATAAAAAATAATAATAAGGTGTTTTTGAGATTTTGGGCTTACATAATCCATGCATCATCTATGAAAAAGTAATTTATGTACATTGATAATATTTTATGTCGTCGTGTTTTACTACAAACTAAAGATTCCATTATTTTAGATTAATACTAAAATATGAACCACATTTTATTTCAAGATGTATAATTCGAAAAGTAAAAATATTTTTTAACAATAATTTTATAAATATGAGAAACTAAATTTTTAACAAATTCATCATATACTTGTAAAAATACCTATTTAAAAATTATATATAATTTTGTGACATATTTATAAATTAATTAAGGTCTAAAAAAAAATTATAATCATAAGAATAAAATACTAATTTATGAATAAATTTTATAAAAATAAATTTTATTTTAAATCATTTTATGAATTATAAATTGTAAATAATATTTATGTTTTAAAAAATAAAAAAATTAAATTTATAAATTTAAAAAAATTAATTCATTTATATTGTGATATAATAATATCATATTACCATTTATAAGATGCCAATATTTTATTTATAATTTCATAGATGATGTTAATATTTAATTGGATTATTTACTATTTCTAGTGGTCACATTACATTTCCAAAGGTCACATTTTTATCTCATTCAAAAAAATCATTATCTTCTAGAAATACATTTAATTTAAGTCATACATAATTTATAAATTTTCATTTCTATTCATAATGGAATTTTATGTGATTTAAACTACATGGATAATTATAACACAATGATTTCTACTGATAAAATTTTGGGTCGTTACATTCTTCCCCACTTATGAAATATCTCCCTGTAAAATTGATTTTACTTTGTATATAGATAAAAGGTTTCGGTAAATACCCTGAATTGCTTCTTTTGGGTTATTTTTTAACTCTCCTTGGTAATATTTCATCCATGTATCTTAAACAAGGTGAGTAGTCTTTTTTCAAAGAACCTTTCCTCCTCTGTACAAGATCTTCAACAAATGCTCAATATAAATGAGATCATTTTCCATCTATACCAACAATGGAATTAGTACATGTGACGTATTTTGTATTATGTTCCTCAAGTGGGATACGTGGAATAAATTTTGTACTTCATTCATGGTAGGTTGATGATTCAGTTAATAGGCCTCCGCTCTAGCTCGATCAAGAATCTCAGTAGAGCTGATATACCTACGACTCATAATTCATTTCATCTAAATAATCATGGTCTTATTTTATGATGATATGTGGAGTAATACCATATATCCACACTAAAAGTATCAATCATATTTAATATTATATTCATGACTGTTATGTCAAAATTAAGATTCTTTGATGCGATGCTAAATGGTGTTTATCTTTTCCACCATTTCATGTATAGGATAATGTTTGTTCATTGAGATTTTCCAAAAATTATTCTTTTCTGTATCATTTACAATAATGGGATTCATAAAAATCAATTTGGATGCTTGGGTGAAAACTTTTGTTGTAAGAGAACTCAACCATAGGCTGATGTTGGTTCAATTTTCTCTTTATGTCCATAGAACATTCCATCAATATGTCTTACATTTTCTGAATAGACTGCTCAAATTTTTGAACCGTATGAGTATGTCATCCATAAAAATGTTCATATCTCTGTTTATAGCATGTTAAAGACTTTTATATAACATGGAGGTGAATCTAAAATCCCGATCTGAAACAATTTTTAGTGGTACTCCAAGAAACATTACCAATTATCAGATTTATATCTGTGTAATTTGATCTAGTGACACATTCCCTTGAATTATGATAAAGTGAGTTTTATCTATAATATGATCCACTATAAACTATATACCATTATTTCTTTGGATGTCTACAGATGTCCTGTGAAAATGTCTACGGTGATGTTTTCCCATTTTAATATTTGTATGGGTAACATTTGCAACATCTACATAGAATTTTGTGTTCGAACATTCCCTTATTGACATACATGACACATTCTTGTATATTTAGCAATATCGTACTTCATATTGTCCCAAAAATTATTCTCATAGACTTGGGAATACAATTTTATTCCCCGTGGTTGAATATCTATGGTAGAACTATTGGTTTCATTCAAAATATCCATCATTATCACTGTATTGGATGGTAAACAATGTCATCATACAAATAATACACCCCCTTCCTAGTAAATTTTAATCACTGAGGATTTCCAATTTCTCATATCTTCCACCATCTTCTGAATTTCAACACATATTATTTGAGTATTTTTTATATGAGGGATGATTTTTCATTCATTTATGAAAGGATTGATGATGTTAATTTCTTAATTATTTCCATGTCAATCAATTTCAAATCTAAAAAAATAGTATCCTTATCAATTCTCCCCATTGATAATGTTGTAGGATCATTTCTACATTTAGAATATCGCAATTTAATTACCTTACCTTGATTATCGAGGACTATTCCATCATAATCCCTAATGAGATATAACCAACTTTAAAGGTTCATACTAAACTCCTATCTGAATTTATTTTTGTGGTTCTTCTGATCAGTAAGTATGACAACCCTACTCATTATTACACACTTAAAACCATAATTTATTACATAAAAATCAATTGATACAACATAGAAGATTGAGGGTTATAGTTTCATTGGAGATTAGGACAACTACATAATAACATAAAACATGAAATACAATATCATTATTGAAAAATTCCTTTACATTTCCACCACATTCTTTCATACTTAGCCTTGTATAAGACATCCTGAGGACATGAATAATAAAAGGGTGAGCTGTAATGCCCAATAATGGAATAAAAATAGAATAACATGTGGAATATTGTACATTTTAGAAAATAGACTTACCAATGGATTAAAAGTGAAACATAAACATAAATTCATGAAATAACATGATTAACATAATATGGAAATGTGGTAACAACACTTAACATGGAAGTGGTATGAGCCAAGCTCATTGCACATGGAGCATGAGTAAACCCTCATTGCACATGAAGCACAAGTAAAACCTCCTTGAAAATCAATTATCATGATTTAACACAACATTCACTTGATTTTTCATGATAATATACTTTACCCAATGCATTAGTGCGCTATCAGGGCGCACCCTTCTTAAACATTTCATTTCATGCATAAGTGTGCCACATGGATCATATAAAATGGAATCATTCAACATAATAAGTTATTACATGATAAAGAAATGTGGAATAACACATGAATTTATCATTAAATATATATATGTTCATAAGGGTGAATACCCTTGATTAAGACATGGGTCTGGTATTCACTACACAATGATTATGTCTTGGAAAATCGCAGTGCAATTTCAGCAGCATAACGGTGTGACATAAATACTCATAAAAGTGTTTGATGAAATAGAAAGGGGTGTATCATCATATTTACATAGAATGGATAGTAAGGGGTTATATTGATACATGTCCCAACATATAAAATAGAATTTAGTTTCATAATTCAAAAGATTAACTAGAATGTAAATGAGGAGAGAGAAATTCTTACAGAATTTTGGCATAGTAACGTGTGTATGTGGAAGGAATTAATGATAGAGAAAGGGGTATCCCAACATTAAAACCTAAAAAGGGACGTATGGGGGAGGTGTGAAATCATACCCCAACATTTTTAATTAAAATAAAAAGGGAGTAACAATATAATGAAATTGAGACAAAAATGAGAAAAGAGGAAATCCCTTACTTGGAAGTGTGATGCCAAAGGCTTGAGAGAGGATTAATGGGAGCTTGGACGCCTTGGGAGGATTCTATAGAGATGATTGAAGTGGTTGGATGATATCCAAATGCTTTGAGTGAAGAGGAAGTGGGAGCTTGGGCGGGTTTATATAAGAAAGGAGATTTAATTCTTTATTATTTCATTTTGGGAACCTCACATAAAACTAATAAAACCCTGTTAGGACCAATTGGGGCCTATATACCCTAAGAGGGGGGGGGGGGTGAATCAGGGTATGGATATTCTTTCGCAATGTTCTTCTTTCCCCACTGGATCATGACCTCTTTATTACAAGGGTCACTTTGTTTGCACTCGTTTGATTATTATGACCACTTCTTTTCTTCTTTATCTGATGATGATACATTGAATGTAATGCATGGAAGCAAACAGGCAGACATAAAGATTTTTACTTGGTTCACCCTCACTGGGCTATGTCCAAGGTGCATACTCCGACAAGTTGCCAGTCGTACCAAATTCCAATATTCTTCACTAGATGTGGATACAAAGTTCAGGCTAGATCACTTCTATTCCTAGGATCACGGACTTTACAATGTTTAGGGTCAGCTCACTGCTTCCCCAAGGGTCACACCCTATTTCTCTCTCCCTAGCTCACTGCCGATGGAGAGGATCACCTTATTTCTCTTCCTTCGCTCACTACTCTTGGAAGTTCTCCACTCACAATTTATAGACCTGTAGGTCTCTTCATTTCCATAAAGGAATGCATCTTCCTCTGTAAGTAAATTCTCTGTTGAAGCCCAATTTTCACCCATAGATGAATATCTCATTGCACCGAAGGTATCGGGCAAACTTTCATCTTCCACGCAGCCCGAAAAACACTACTGGAAATAAACCTTACTTGGCGCACAAGTCTACCTCAGCGTGCAAGTATCGGCGTGCAAGTCACAACGGGCGTGCAAGTCCTCCTCAGACACTTGCGCGACTCAAGCTTCCTCAACTCCAAACCTGCGCGACTCACTTCCTTTTACCCCCAATCCAATATTGGCATGCAACTCCACACTGGCGCGCAGCTTCAAACACTGGCGTGTAACTATCACCCTGGCGCGCACGTCCCACCTGTGCGACCACACACACCACTTGCACGACCACCACTCCTGTGCGACGGGAGCTCTGATTTGTCGAAGTGTTGAACTTCAGTCGAGAATGAAGAGGGTGGTCTAGTATTTATAGGCAAATTGACCACCCTGCGCGACGGCGCACAATTCACTTGCGCGACCCAGTCTCGGCGCACAAGTCTTCTGTCCTTTTAGACATTTGCGCGACCAACTCCCAAACTTGCGCGAACCTATTTCTTTAGCCATATTTTGATATTATGATCTTGAAAAACATATGGCGTGCAAGTTTCCTATACTCCAAGTCCTCCGTGCGAAAGTCCCTTTGCCAAAAACACTTTTCTTCATTTGTGGATTTTCAGGCCCAAAAATTTGGCAAACACTGTAAAACGGCGCCACCTTGTATCTGTTCTTTTGTACCGCCTCTAGATCATTCATTCCTTTTTTCGACGTTCCTGAATTAAACATGAATCGTTGACCTCAGCTCTTGAACTCGACATTCCATCATGAAATCCTCTTTGTCAAAAATTTTTTATGTCATTGTTTTTCTTTGTCAACAATCACCACTCAGATGTCCACTTTGTCAATAAACACAATTACCTCAAAAATGCTTCAATGATGCCTTGAGGGATTTTTTCCCAACAAACCCACAAACCAGACAATGGTTTTTCCCTTGGTTTTTGACAAAGGGGATTTTAAATAAATATTTTATAAGGCCAAGGGACGAACTACTTCAAACAATAGGGTTTCTTCTGTGGTGGTGGGTAACACTCTTAAGGAAATTCGTTTAAAAAGGGAAAATGATTTATAAGTCTTGAATGGTCCACTAAACATTGGAAAAATAAATCATAAAAATCAGAAATCATATTATTTTAATGGTAAAATATATATTGTCTAGAAATATCATTTATAGTATTTTATTACATCACTATTGGGTCATTATGATGTCATAAAACACATTATATATATAAACTGTATTTAATTTTTGACCCAAAAATTCAACGGTATCATAATATTATGAAAAATTCACCATTGGATAATTTCGACATACTGATTCCAAAAATAATAATCACTTAATCTAAATAATTATTTAAATATTTTAATTTTTAATTGTAAAACAAAAACCGACATTTATCAAAAATTTATTGGTTTTGACAAAAACAGCTTTCAAAACTTAATAAAAATTACAATATAATTCGTAAAATTATATGACAACATATATTTAATAAAATTATTTTAATAATAATAATAATAATAATATTTTATCAAAATATTATAAAATCCAATAATTCATATAAATAGTTTTCTTAGTTAAATATTAACAAAAAATACTATTTGTACTTTAAAAACTACTAACAAAGTAACAATAATCAAATGAATGAATATTCATTACAAAAAATAATGCACATAATCATAGTACTAAGTTCTCATTACATAACCCCTTATAACACCCACATAAGACAGTAGGGTAAGGTGTGCGGTGGTGACCGACTCTTGGGATGGATCGGATAACATTGCTCGGGTGGTAATCTATATCAACTTCCACTTCTCTCATAGGCGGTTCCACTAGAGCTTAAAATATTCAAGCTCAAATTGGTCTTGGTCAAGAGAGAAGCCCAATGATTCCACCTTTTTTCTGAGCTCTGATAAATTGTCTTCATGGGAGCTTGCCTGCCTTGGGAGGATTCTAGAGAGATGATGGAAGTGGTTGGATGATATCCAAATGCTTTGAGTGAAGAGGAAGTGGGAGCTTGGACGGGTTTATATAAGAAAGGAGAATGAATTATTTATTATTTCATTTTGGGAACATCACATTAAACTAATCAAACCCTGTTAGGACCAATAAGGTCCTGTATACCCTGAGAGGGGGGGGGGTGAATTAGGGTATGGATATTCTTTTGCAAAGTTCTTCTTTCCCCACTAGATCATGACCTCTTTATTACAAGGGTCACTTTGTTTGCACTCGTGTGATTATTATGAACACTTATTTTCTTCTTTATCTGATGATGATACTTTGAATGTATTGAAGGGAAGAAAACAGGCAGACACAAAGATTTTTACTTTGTTCACCCTCACTGGGCTACATCCGAGGAGCATACGCCGACAAGTTGTCGGTCGTACCAAATTCCACTATTTTTCAATAGATGTGGATACAATGTTTGGGCTAGATCACTTCTATGCCCAGGATCATTGCCTTTACAATGTTTAGGGTCAGCTCACTACTTCCCCAAGGGTCACACCCTGTTTCTCTCTCTCTGGCTCACTGACGATGGATAGGATCACCTTCTTTCTCTTCCTTTGCTCAATGCTCTTGGAAAGAATCCAGTCACAGTTTATAGACCTGTAGGTGCCTTCATTTTCATGAAGGAATGTATCTTCCTCTGTAAGTAGATGCTCTGCTGAAGCCCAATTTTCACTCATAGATGAATATCTCTTTGCACCGAAGGTATCGGGAAAACTTCCAGCTTCCACGCAGCCCGACAAACACTACTGGAAATAAACCTTTCTTGGCGCGCAAGTCTACCTTGGCGCGCAAGTTTCGGCACACAAGTCACAATGTGTGTGCAAGTCCCCCTCAGGCGCTTGTGCGACTCAAGATTCCTCAACTCCAAACCTGTGCCACTCACTTTCTTTTATGCCCAATCCAATATTGGCGCGCAACTCCACAGTGGCGCACAGCTTCAAACACTGGCGCACAACTATCACCCTGGCGCACAAGTCCCTCCTGCGCGACCACACACACCACTTGTGCGACCACCACGCCTGCGCGACAGGAGATATGATTTCTCAATGTTTTGAACTCCGGTTGAGAATGAAGAGGGGGGTTCCAGTATTTATAGGCAAATTGCCCACCCTGCGCGGCGACGCGCAAGTCACCTACATGACCCAGTCTCGGCGCGCAAGTCTCCTGTCTTTTTAGACACTTGTACGACCAACTCCCAAACATGCGCAAACCTATTTCCTTAGACATATTTTGATCTTTTGATCTCGAAAAACATATGCCGCGCATGTTTCCTATACTCCAAGTCCTTGGCGTGCAAGTCCCTTTGCCAAAAACACATTTCTTCATTTGTCGATTTTCAGGCCCAAAAAATTGGCAAACACTGGAAAACGGAGCCACCTTGTATCTGTTGTTTTGTAACGCCTCCAGATAATTCATTCCATTTGTTGAAGTTCATGAATTAAACATGGATCGTTGACCTCAGCTCTTGAACTCGACATTCCTTCATGAAATCCTCTTTGTCAATAAATTTGTATGTCATTGTTTTGCTTTGTCAATAATCACCACTCAGATGTCCACTTTGTCAACAAACACAATCACCTCAAATATGATTCAATGATTACTTGAGGGATTTTTTCCCAACAATCTCCCCCTTTGGGTTTATTGACAACTCTTTTATGGAAAGATACATCTTTAATTCTTCAGCCCCCATTCTCCTTTTTCGATTCTGATAGCGATCATGGATTTACTAAACACATACTCTAAGTCCACATGAGCAATGCTCAGCGTGAGAAACAAGAGTAAATGAAAAGTTCATCAATGAATCACTTCATCTATGACATCCACTATTGACACCAAACTGTTACCAATTTGTAAGAAACTGATACCAATTGTTGAAGGACTTTTTGGAAGACCAATTTTGGTTGGAAATATTTTTACCACATTCAAACACTACTCTTATACTTTTATCACAATCCGCAGCTATTGTGATATCTATTCTTTGATCTATCACTTCTAGAATCATCAGATTTTATATGCTCCCCCTTTCTGCTCACAACATCAATACCTCTTTAGCCCTATTTTCTGTGTTGTCCAAGCTAAGCTCTGGCTAAGCACGTTCAACTAGCTTCAACTCCCCCTATCTAGCTGCTCCACTTGTCAGCTTCTCCCCGTATCAACCATGATGTATCAAATTGCCACAATGTCTCCCCCTTGAACAATCACTATTTTGTCCCCCTTTGTCAACAAACCCAAAGGTCATGCCTTTGTAGTCTGTAATAGAGTAGAGAACCCATATCATCACATTATGGAAAAATACATCATACCTCGGGGATAGGGGGGTTCCACATCCACACTATTTCAAGTGCAGGGAATCGACTGAACTCCCAGATCCAGTCGATGCCTCTCAAAATCTTCCTTGGGTAAGGCCTTTGTCAGAATGTCTGCAACCTGTAGCTCTGTAGGCACATACTCCAACTTCATGATTCCCTACTCAACCTTCTCCTTGATAAAATGATACTTAATCTCAGTGTGCTTTGTCCTTGAATGATGGACTAGATTTTTGCTAAGATTTATACAACTTGAGTTGTCGCACTGGATTCCGATCGGAGACTTCATTTCAACTCCCATATCTTCAAGCTGCTGCTTCATCCACAATAACTGTGTGCATTCTTGAGTGGCCGCAATATAATCAGCTTCTGTGGTGCTCAATGAAATGAAATCTTGCTTCTTTCTTAGCAAAGAAATACACAATCCACCAAGATAGAATGCACCACCTTACATTGATTTTCTATCATCTGCTGAACTGGCCCAGTATGCATCAGTATATCCCAATAACTCTGTCTGAGATTTGTCAGTATATGTCAAGCCGAAATCCACAGTGCCCTGGATATACCAAAGTATTCTTTTCACTGCAAGCATGTGGCTTTACTTGGGATTACTCTGATATCTCGCTGCTTGGCATGTGGCGAAAACAATATCAGGCCTTGTTGCAGTTAAGTACAACATACTTCCAATGATTTTCCTATATTCTGTGATATTAACTGCCTTGAGTACCATGCCCTTGGTGATTGTTTCAGCCTATACAGTGCCTTCTTCAGCCGAAAAACCTTATTCTCATCCTCATGAATAAGAGAACCATATGGTTTCTCGATATGCACTTATTCTTCTTCCAGAAAACCATTTAAAAATGGAGACTTGACATCCATCTGGAACACTATGAACTTTTGTTGCACTACAATGGCTAGGAATAATCTGATTGTCTCCTGCCTTGAAATTGGTGAAAATGTCTCATCACCATCTATTCCCTCTATCTGGGAGTCTCCTTTGCACATCAGTCATGCTTTTTTCTGAATCACGGTGCCATCATTAGTCATATTCTTGCAAAATACCCATTTTGTCACAATGATGTCCTTATCAGCGGGCCTCGAAACAATCTCACACGTCTGATTCTTCTCAATATGATTTAGCTCTTCATTCATGGCCTGAACCCAGTTATCATCATCAGTTGCATCATCAAATAATTTCAACTCAACCTATGATAGTAATGATGTCTGCTGCAGTGATTTCATTATTCTTGTCTGAACTAGAGCTCACTGATCACTGATGATATTCTTCCTGTCAATTTCAGCATGACTCTTTATCTTTCGTGCAAATAAGGATTTTACTTCCTCATACTCATTATCAGTATCCTCTTTTGAATCTTCTTTAGCCACTTCTTCTCTACCTGAGTCTCTTACCACTTCTTAACTTTTAACAGAAAAATTTTCACTGTGTCATTGTTCAATGATTTCATTTCTTTGAACATCTTCTTTCAAATTTTTGTTGACACACCTTTGATTTTTCTCTCGCATCTTCTTGGTATCCTGAAAGCAGTTAGCTGATACCACATTGTTAGAGAAAAATAGATAAGTATGAGATGCATGATTATTGCTTCTTTTCTGACAATAAGTCATCCCTTGATTGCAAAACTCGTAAGATGATTCATCTGATTATTGCTTTGATGGCTCTTGCATCTGATTTTGTTATTGAATACTCCCCCTATAATATTAAACCCTTCCATCTGTTAGGCCCAACTGTATAGACCCATAACCATTCTCTTCCTCATGCCTCATTTATTCTCGTATTCCAATCAGAATTGAGCCATTAACAAAATCTCTAAGCCTACTGAGTTGGTACTCAGTGTAGGAAACAAGAGACAAAGTCAATAACACAATCACTTCTTGTTGTGCTCTATTTCTCCCTTTTATCATCAACTTTGATAAATTATTTGAGTCAATCAAAACACTGAAGCATATCACATCTCCACTTTTCATCTTTAGATGCCACTTCCCCTTGGATCGTATCTCCCTAAAACCTGAAACACATCAATCATTAGTTAATATCATTTATATACATAGGGAGAGGGGTTTCTTCCTGACTCCTCATGATGATGATTTTGATTGATCCTGATGGGTCAACCCTTTGATTCTTTCATGGAGTTCATCACACTCCTTTCTTACTTCATCCAGCTGCCTAGCCAAATTCAACTGCTCTGGCCATATGACTAAGCATTCATTACCTGCATGCTGAGTCTTTTTCTGATATGAAGATTCTGCAGGCCTGTCCTTTCCCGCAATTTGGGGTTTAAACCCACTAGTACACATTTCCTTCTTTGAGGTTCTACCAAAATTCCATTTTCCTTGATTATTTCCTTGGGCAGGAATCTCCTTGCTTGTCATCTTCCCTTGCTTCTTCCACCATTACAGGGATTTTCCTTTTTCTTCCAGTCCTCTCCATGGCACATGACTTGTGAATTTTTCAACGTATTCTTTATTTATCTGCCTTTTATCAGATGTTTGAATCGCCACACTCTTTTTCACTGGTGGTGAGTCCTCCATTGAATGTGCACTCTTCTTATTCACAGCTATAGTGTTTCCTCCCTTTTTCTTCCATATTTTTTCATGTTCATTCTTAGAGAGCGGTTGTGAGTGTGACTGATACACTTTTTGTTCAGCTCCTTGTGATTCTCCAGGAACTCTATGCTTATTCTTCAACATACCACTTTCTCTCCCAGTGTACGATTTCACATTATACACCACTGGAGTTGAGAATCTCTTTTGGAGTTCCATTTGCTTTCATGCCTTCTTCTTGCTGCAATGTCTTGCTAAATTCCCATGATTGGAACATATGAAACAAATTCCATTAAAGGCATACCTCATTTCATCATCTCTTAGCCAAGATGTTGATGTAGCTTGAGTTCTACCCCTAACATTGAGCTCTTGAGCTTCCTGACACATATTCATGGTGTGTCCCTTTCTTCCACAGTAATAGCATCTTATGAATGCTTTCATATGAGAGACTCTTCTCTCTGATTTCTCATGATGCTTCTTCTTATCCTCGGGTTTATCAATGTTTATATTTTCATAGCCTGAAATGTATTCCATAGAATCTAGAAAAAAGCATGATGTGTGTCCATGAATCCCGCAGAAATAGCACAGGCTATCATTTCTTCCTGTAAAAGCCCTTTTAGGTCTATCTCTAGCACCTGCAAGGATTTTCATATGTCTAGATATTTTCACTGCACTTTTCCTATCACGCATAGGAGTGAGATCATCATATCCAATTCTGGATTTTCCCAACATGGATGGCCTTTGGGATGATACAATCCTTTCGTGCTTCACTTCTGATGTAGCATATTTGGCTTTCATTTGACCATCACCTGCCGAATGATAATCAAATAATAAGTGCAGTGCATCCTTCAACTTGGGATTATCTTTGGATTTAGACTTCTCCATTTCCTTCTTGACTGATTCTATCTCTTCTTACAACTTTTGAATCTTCATATCCCTTTATTAAAGTTGGACATCAAGTTATCCCTTTAGAAGCTTCCCTCTACTCATCTCATCTTCCAATTCACGTGTTAGCTTATCCACCATGTCACTCTGCTCCTTTACTTTCAATTTTTCTTGAGAAAAAGAATCAAAATAACATGCATTGTCTTGTGGTAGTCTTTGATTCTTCTAAACTAGCTCGGATATCTATGTAGCAAGATCAACATTTCTACCTTTTAGATTCTGAACTTCATCTGACTTTTGACTCTTGTCATAATCACCAGCCTTTTGTTTTCCTTTTATTTTAGCCAACTTTTGTAGTTCCTCACCTTTAAAATCATTATTGTCCTTTAGGTTATTTTCCACACCAATAAGCCTTTGATTTAAGCCTCTTAGATTTTTGACCTCAATCTCCAATACTTTGATCCAGATATCATTAGATTTGACTTATTCGGTGTTTCCAATGTCACTTGGAATATTAGGTTCTTCGATGAACTTGACTTGATCTTTCACTTTTCTATTGAAGCCATCGATCTTCCTTTTCTGTTCTTTAATCTTAAGCTTATACTCACCAACTGTTTCTGAGTTCTCTGGTGCTAATAACTTGAGTTCCTCAATTTTATCCATCAACTCAGACTTCTCTTCTTCCTGCTGCTGCATATAGAGTTTGGCATCGTGAACAACTTTGTTAGCATTCATGGTTTTGCCTCTCCAACCATCGATCTCTTCAAGAGAAGCCTCTAACTCAGCTTTCATGTCTATTCTTCCTTCAATTAATTCTTCTTCATCATCACATGTTTCAATATCTCTTTGAAGTTCATGTACTTCACTCATTCCTGCATCATGCTTGAGTGAATCAATCTTTTCCTTGTCAGATTCATCTAGACCTTCCATCAGTAAACTGTCTGATTCATTTAATTGAATCACACTTTTCCCATACAAAATTACACACTGAGGAATACCACATGACTTCTGCTTCTTCTTGGCTGTTTTTTCCTTTTCCATGGCTCACCGAGATAAGAGCAGACTGATTCTTTAAACACACAGATCGACTACACCAAGTCGGAGAAAACAAATCTGATAAAATCAACCTTCCCTCTGATACCAATTGTTAGGTCCAATAGTGGCCTATATACCCTGAGAGGGGGGGTGAATTAGAGTATGGATATTCTTTCACAACGTTCTTCCTGCCCCACTGGATCTTGACCTCTTTATTACAAGGGTCACTTTATTTTCACTCGTGTGATTATTATGACCACTTCTTTTGTTCTTTATCTGATGACGATACTTTAAATGTAATGAAGGGAAGCAAACAGAAAGACCCAAAGATTTTTACTTGGTTCACCCTCACTAGGCTACGTCCAAGGAGCATACGCCGACAAGTTTTCATTCATACCAAATTCCACTATTCTTCACTAGATGTGGATACAATGTTCGGGCTAGATCATTTCTATGCCCAGGCTCACTGCCTTTACAATGTTTAGGGTCAGCTCACTGCTTCCCCAAGGGTCACCCCCTGTTTCTCTCTCTCTGGCTCACTGCCGGTGGAGAGGATCACCTTATTTCTATTACTTTTCTCACTGCTCTTGGAAGGAATCCACTCACAGTTTATAGACCTGTAGGTCTCTTCATTTAAATGAAGGAATGCATCTTCCTCTTTAAGTAGATGCTCTGTTAAAGCCCAATTTTCACCCGTAGATGAATATCCCTTTGCACCGAAGGTATTGGGAAAAATTCCAGCTTCCACGTAGCCCAAAAAACACTGCTATAAATTAACCTTACTTGGTGCGCAAGTCTACCTCAGTGCGCAAGTATCGGCGCGCAAGTCACAACGGGCGCGCAAGTCCTCCTCAGACACTTGCGCGACTCAAGCTTCCTCAACTCCAAACCTGTGTGACTCACTTACTTTTACGCCCAATCCAATATTGGTGCGCAAATCCACACTGGCGGACAACTTCAAACACGGGCGCACAACTATCACCCAGGCGCGCAAGTCCCACCTGCACGACCACACACACCACTTGCGCGACCACCACGCCTGCGCGACGGGAGATCTAATTTTTCAAAGTATTGATCTCCGGTCGAGAATGAAGGGGGGTGGTCCAGTATTTATTAGGAAATTGACCACCCTACGCGACGGCGCGCAAGTCACCTGCGCGACCCAGTCTCGGCGCGCAAGTCTTCTGTCCTTTTAGACACTTGGGCGACCAACTCCCAAACTTGCGCAAACCTGTTTCTTTAGCCATATTTTGATCTTATGATCTTGAAAAACATATGGCATGCAAGTTTCCTATACTCCTAGTCCTCGGCACGCAAGTCCCTTTTCCAAAAACACTTTTCTTCATTTGTCGATTTTCAGGCCCAAAAATTTGGCAAACACTGGAAAACGGAGCCACCTTGTATCTGTTGTTTTGTCCAGCCTCCAGATCATTCATTCCTTTTGTCGACGTTCTTGAATTAAACATGGATCATTGAACTCAGATATTGAACTCGACATTCTATCATGAAATCCTATTTTTCAACAAATTTTTATACCATTGTTTTGCTTCGTCAACAATCACCACTCAGATGTCCACTTTTTCATCAAACACAATCACCTCAAAAATGCTTCAATGATGTCTTGAGGGATTTTCCCCCCCAAACCCACAAACCAGACAATGGTTTTCCCATGGTTTTTTACAAAGGGGATTGTAAATAAATATTTTATAAGTCCAATGGACGAACTTCTTCAAATAATAGGGTTTCGTCTGTGGAGGTGAGTCACACTCTTAAGTAAATTCATTTAAAAAGGGAAAATGATTTATAAGTCTTGAATGGTCCACTAAATATTGGTAAAACAAATCATAAAAATTATAAATAATATTATTTTAATTGTAAAGAATATATTTTCCATAAATATCATTTATAGTATTTTATTACATCACTATTGGGTCATTATGATGTCATAAAACACATTATATATATAAAGTGTATTTAATTTTTTACCCAAAAATTCAACGGTATCATAAAATTATGAAAAATTCACCATTGGATAATTTCGACATACTGATTCCAAAAATTATAATAATTTTATCTAAATAATTTTTTAAATATTTTAATTTTTACTTTTAAAAAAATCCCTACATTTATCGAAAATTTATTGGTTTTGACAAAAAAAGCTCTCAAACCTTAAAAAAAATATAATTGCATTCATAAAAGTATATGATAACATATATTTAATAAAAATATTTTAATAATAATAATAATATTTTATCAAAATATTATAAAATCCATTAATTCATATAAATAGATTTCATAGTTGAATATTAATAAAAAATACTATTTGTACTTTAAAAACTACTAACAAAGTAACAATAATAAAATGAATGAATATTAATTACAAAAACTAATGCACATAATCATAGTACTAAGTTATCATTACATAACCCCTTAAAACACCCACATAAGTCAGTAGGGTAAGGTGTGCGATGGTGACCGGCTCTTGGGATGGCTCAGATAACATTGCTCGGGTGGAAATCTATACCAACTTCCACTTCTCTCATAGGTGGTTCCACTAGAGCTTAAAATATTCAAGCTCAAATTGGTCTTGGTCAAGAGAGAAGCCCAATGATGCCACCTTTTTTCCGTTCTATGATAAATGGGATTCATATGGGGCATGTCTACTAGATGAGGCCATCACTTCCTTTTTCTAAGTAAATTGGATTTGTTAATGCCCTATATTTATACTAATCATGTGATCATTGTTCAACGACTATATTAGAAATGGTCACAATTATTAATGGCATTTTAAAATCCAAAAACACAAAACTAAAGAAGTTCACATTTTAGATAATGAGAAATTTAATTAAATCAAGATAGATTTTGATTAATGAACATTTGAGTCATTACAATCTTTCCACCTTAATAAATTTCACCCTTAAAATTTCCTTTTCCCACACTAAAATAGATCTGGGTAACATTGTTTCATTATTTCATCTGATTCCCATGTCTATTGTTCAAACATTTTGTTTCTCTACAACATCTTTTCGAGGGGCACTGTCTTATTTCGTAGAACATTTTCTCTATGATCTAAGATCTTCAATGGTTTCTCCTCATAAGAAAGATCATCCTATAACTGTACCGCCTCTGAAGAGAGTACATGTGAAGGGTCTGGTATAAAATTCTTTAATAGGGATACATGAATGAAATCATGTACTTTGGAAATAGTAGTTGGAAGTGCTAGTTGATAGGCAATAACCCCAACACAATCAAGAATATCAAAGTGGTCGATATACCAATTACTTAACACCCCTTTCCTTTAAAACCACATGTCCTTTTTCCGCAAATATATGCATAGAAAAAATATGTCTCCAACATTGAACTCAAGGTCTCAAAGATGGTTATCTGCATAACTATTTTGTAAAATTGGGAAGCCTTGATATGCTTATGAATTGTTTTCAACTTCTCCACAATTTCTGGTCCAAGCAGCTTATGCTCACTGACCTCATCCCAACACACCGGTGTTCTGCACCATTTCATCAAAAAGGCTTCATATGGTTCCATTTTGATGCTCAAGTGGAAACTGTTATTATAAAAGTACCCATCAAGAGGAAAATTTTGATCCCAACCTCCTTTAAAGTCTATTTAGTACACTCTCAACATGTCCTTAGTTGTTTGGATAGTCCACTCGGATTGGCCATTAGTTTGAGGATGATAGGACGTACTGAACTACAGTTCGATATTCAGAGCATGTAGACTCTTCAAAAACATATAGGTGAATCTTGGATCTCGATGGGACACAATAGATAGTGGTAATCCATGTAGCATTACCACATCTCAGATATATAACCCTGATAGTTGATATAATGAGAAATACTCCCAAATAGAAAATATGTGTGTAGCCTTTCTAAGATGATCCACAACAATCTAGATTGAATTGTTTCATTTGGATGTCTTTAGAAGCCCATTGACAAAGTCCATGGTGATGTTCTAGCATTTCCATTCTAGTATGGGAAATGGTTGCATCATCCCCTTAGACTTTTTCCTCTCTTTCTTCATTTGCTGAAACACTAGACACTTTGATGTATATTCAACGATCTCCTTCATCATATTATCCCACCAAAACTGCTCTCGGAGAAATCGATACATCTTTTTATTTCTTGGGTGAATAAAGAAATTTCAACTATGTGCATCATCAAAAAGTTCCTTCTTCAGCTCTGGACTTGATGGAACACACAGTCTTTTCTCAAATCTCACTATTCTTTCATTAGTAACATTAAACTCTATGGATTATAATTTTCTGATATCTTCTACTTTTTCTTGAATTCCCACACCATCCTTTTGATCATACATTAAACTTTTTTAATGTGATGTTTGAGCATTCATTTGTGAAAGGATTGATTATTTCACCTTCTTTATGATTGAAATTTTCATATTCCACAAATCTATCATATTCTTTGCAGTTCTCATCAAAAAGAGAATCACCAGGTCCTTTCTACATTGGGCATCCACCACCAAGTTTGCATTCCCAGGGTAGTAATGGATTGAGCAGTCACAATCATTGATCAACTCTAACCATATTCATTGGTGCATCATCAAATCATTCTGTGTGAATTTATACTTGGGCATTTTGTGGTCCGTATATGTTTCACACTTATTCCCAAAGAGATAATGCAAGAAAATTTTCAAAGCGATGATCACAACATCCAACTCAAGGTCATGTGTTGGATAGTTCTGTTAATGAAATTTCAATTAACTTGAAGCATAGGAAATGAATTTTTCATTTTTCATCAACACACATACCAAGACCTTCTTTGAATCATCACTGAATACCACAAAAATATCTCCAGTTGTGGGTAACGCAAGAACATGTGTAGTGATAAGCCTCCATTTAATCTTCTTGAATCGTTCTTTGCATTCATCAATAAAAGGAGAAATTACTCGGTTTCGAGTTAGTTTGGTAATATTGTTGGACAATCATGGCAATTTTCTCAAAAATCGTCGATAATATCAAGAAAACCCCAAGAAGTTACAGATATCCATTACTGATGATGGCCCCGACCATCCCTCAATTGGATCTATTTTGGAGGGATCTATAGATATCCCATTTCTTGTTATGATATAGCAAAAGAATGATACCTCCTTCATTCAGAACTCACTCTTTCTGTATTTTTCATAGAGCCTATCCTTTCACAATGTCTCTAGTATTGTTCTTAGATTATACTCATGATCCTCCTTGGTTTTGGATTATATCAGAATATCATCAATAAAGACTACCAAAAATTTATCAAGGTAATATATAAAGACTATATTCATCAAGTCCATTAAGATTTCTAGAGAATTGGTGAATCCTAAAAGCATTACAATGAACTCATAGTGCCCGTATCTTGTACGAAAAGTAGTCTTTGGGATATCTTCCTTCTTCAAACTTACATGAAAATATCCCAACTGAAAATCTACCTTGGAGAAGTATTGTCCTCCACGCAGCTCATCTAAAAAGTCTTCAATTCATGGGAGCGGATACTTGTTCTTTATTGTGATTTTGTGAAGCTCACGATAATCGATGAAAAGGAGCATTGAACCATAATTCTTCTTGACAAAGAGGACTGGTTCACCCCATGGTTAAGAATTTGGTTATATAAACCCTTTATCCCGATTCTTCTGTAGTTGATTCATCATCACCAAATTCTCCACAACAGCCATTCTATACAGATTCTTGGATATTGGAAACAACACAAGTATAAGGTCAATTGAGAATTTAACATATCTTGTTGGAGGAAGACCAGGTAATTCCTCAGGAAACACTTCAATGAATTCCCTCACAATAGGAATATCTTCAGGGATGGCTTCTTCCATCAACTCAATCATCTGGTCTAGATACGCATTCTCATAGGGCATTAATATGCATTCTTGAGATGATGGAGCTAAAGAAGATTCATCTTCCTCCTCGCACTTGTATCGAATCGGGGGGTCTATTCTCAACATGGATAGTGATTTCCCTATCATGGAAATTTATGTTGGCTCTATATAAAGAAAGCCAATACATGCTAGGGATTGCATAAAATTCCACCAGAGGGAGTATGACAAGGTTCTGTAGGATGTTTAGTCCACATATTATGATAGGTGAGGAGTTATATTTGTGGGATGCAATGATTTCCCCATTTGACCTACTCACAAACAATGTTACTTCCATTATTTGTGGTGGTGTTGGGATAGTTCAACTAAACTATCGAGATATAAAAGAATGCATAAAACCAGAATCAAGAAGTATATTCAATATTAATTAATGAATAACTAGAAAAACTTTCACCACTTCATTGGTGGTGTTCACATCTGTGGTAGTGATGGAAAAAATTTTCCCTTGCTACATTGGAGGTTGTTTGTTGCCTCCAAAAACTCTTGCCATAGGGAACTTATTTTCACGGTTCCCTGGTATATTGCAGTTGTAACATAGAATAACACGTTGATGTTTGAATGGATTGTTACTCTCTTATATTGCAGGAAAAAGTTTTTCTTACCGACAGTTAATAGTTAGGTACCATTCTCTTACCCACCTAAAGCATTTCCTCGCCCTCTTCATGAAATTTCATGGGTGCTTCTTCCCCCACCATTGGAAAGTGGGGTGCTTGATCTTCATAGCACCATTGTATTTTTCCATTGGACCTCTAGAATTGAAGTCCACATTATGCTTCTTATCCCCATGATACCCCTGAGATTCTCTAATCTCCATTTCGACATTCAGTGCACATTAGACAAATTTGGCATAACTATCAATGTCAAGGATTTCCAGTGCTTTCCAAAGGATTGGTTTCAGCCCACCAAAAAAGTAGTCAACAAAGCATTCAGGGGAAACGACTAAGATGGAGGCATATCATGCATGATTTGTAAAGTTTGCCTCATATGCTACGACAGAATCATCATCTTTTTACATGAGGGAAAGGAAGTCCCTTTACATCTTTAGCCAGATGGTGCATGGAAAATATTTATAAAAGATCATCTTCTGTAAATCCTTCCATTCTAACACCTTTATATCTTCCCCAAGATTCTTTTTTTTATCAACATCCACCATTGATCAGCTTCACCATCCATATGATAAGTATCCAGGAGAACATTCTCTTGTTCAGAATATTGAAGGATGTAGAAGATCTTTTTAATGGATTTTATCCATTGTTGGCTGATTGAGGGATCATATGATCCATTAAACGTAGTAGGCCTTTGTCTCAGGAAGCTCTCGATAGGGACTTGTTCATTATTTGGGGGGGGGGGGGTTGAACATTCATCTTGACCCATGTTTCTATTCAATGCATCAACTAACTGAGAGAGAAGCATGAAAAAGTTCACGATTCCCACTCCCATTAGATTGGGCATCTCAATAGTACAATCATCAAATTGATCTCTATGTCGGCTGTTAGCCCGAGTCCTCCTATTACAGGCCATTTGCTGGAACAAAATGAGAGTTAGGGGTAACACATAATGGGAAATCTAAAGAAAAATCCGATGACTTATAAATAACATTTATTTCATTATCATATGAATCTATAGGCTTAAATCTATATTATCCATGATCTACTTTGTAACATATATTAATTAGGGAATTTTTTAATTCCCTTAATAAGGATTCATACTAAGATTGTGAATTTACCAAAGAATATCCCCCAGGAGTGTCCTAACCATGAGTGTAGAAAGGCCTATTGTCATTCACCCGTTTTTGTTAGAGTCTAGCTCAAAGTAGTGTTTTTGGGTTTTACACCTAGGATACATCTGTGCCTGAGCCGCATCTACTTGCTCGTATCCAGACATGGATGTATTTTCTTGATAAAACACATACTCAAGACTCACCAATAATTAGGGTTGTTTTTATTATACTAATTCTTGTCTCTAAGTATTCACTTGGGCATTCTTATCCTAGTCCCAAAAAAACTAAACCTATTCTCTAATACCAACAATGATAACCCTGCTCTTTATTACACACTTAAACATGATTTATTACATATAAATCACTTTATAAAACATAGAATATAGAGAGGTATAGTTTCTTTGGGTATTATGACCACTAAATAACAACATAAAACCTGAAATACAACATCTTTATTGAAAAAATCCTTCATATGTCCACTATATTCCTTCATAATTAGCCTTGCATAGGATATCCCGAGGACATGCCTAAGAAAAGGGGGAGATATAACGCCCAATAAGGGAATAAACATGGAATAACATGATGAATATAGTACATGTTAGAAAATAGACTTATCAATAGATCCCAAGACAAACATAAAAATAAAGGCATGATATAACATGATTAACATAACATAGAAATGTTGCAACAACACTTAACATGGAATTAGAATGAGCCAAGGCTCATTGCACATGAAGCATGAGTAAACCCTAATTGCATATGAAGCACGAGTAAAACAGCATTGCACTTGAATTAGAATGTGTCAACACCCATTACACTTGACGTATCATGATATTATACTTTACCCAATGCATCAGAGAGCTATTATGGCGAAATTTTCATAGACATTTCATTTCATGCATAAGTGTGCCACAGGGATAATATAACATGGAATCATTCAACATCATAAGTTATTACAAAACTAATAAATTTGGAATAAACACATGAATGTACCATTCAATATGTATATTTTTCTAATGGTGAATACCCTTGATAGAGACATGGGTATGGTATTCATTACACAATGATTTTGGTTTCGAAAATCACGGTGCAATTTCGGCAGCATAACGATGTGACATAAAAACACATAAACATTATTGATGAGAGAAAAAGTGGTGTCTAATCATATGTACATAAAATGGAAAGTATGTGTGTCATATAGAAACATGTACCAACATATGTAATAGAATTTAGATTCATAATTCAAAATATTAGCTTGAGTGTAAATGTGGAGGGAGATATTCTTTACGGAATTTCATCATAGTAACAGGTGAGCATGGAAGGAATTAATGAGATAGAAATGGGTCTCACATAATTCCAAAATAAAGAGGTATGTATGTGGTAGGTGTTAAATCAAACCCCAAATTTTTTAATTGAAACTAAAAGGGAATAACGACATTATGAAATTGAGACAAAAATGAGAAAAGATGAAATCCCTTACTTGGAAGTGTGATCCCAAAGGCATTGAGAGAGGCATGATAGAAGATTCTTGGGAGATTGGGGAGACATGGGAGGATTATGGAGAGGGGTGGTAAGAGTTTGAATGAAGTACAAAGGCTTTGTGTGAAGAGGAAGTGGGATATTGGCTGTGTTTATATAGGAAAGGAGAATGAATTCTTTGTTATTTGGGTTTGGGAAACCTCACATTAATCTAACCAAAACCAAAAACCATCCCATAGATTTTATCCATGTATTTTTCAAAAGGGGATTGTTAAAAAATATTTTATAAGTAAAATTTCTGAAATTAATAAAATAATATGGTTTCTTATGTGGTCATGATTCACACTCTTAAGATTCATTTAAAAAGGAAAATGATTTATAAGTCTTGAAGGGTCCACTAAAGCATTGTAAAATAAATCCAACAAATCTAAAATCAGATTACATTAATAGTGAAACATATATTTTCTGAACATATCATTAATAGTGATTTATTACATCACTATTGGGTCATTATGATGTCATAAAACACATTATATATTTAAAAGTTATTTAATTTTTTAGCCAAAAATTCGACTGTCACATAAAGTTATGAAAATTTCACCATTGGTTAATTTAAAAATCCTTATTACAAAAAAATATTAATTTTATCTAAATTATTTTCAAAATATGTGAATTTTTAATTTTAAAACAAAAACATACATTTATCAAAAATTCATTGGTTTTGAAAAAAAACAGCTTTCAAACCATAAAACAAATTACAATTGCATTCATAAAATTATATGATATCATATATTTAATAATAATAATTTAATAATAATAATAATATTTTACTGATATATTAAAAAATACATTAATTCATAAAAATAGATTTCTTAGTTGAATATTATCTAAAAATACTATTTGTACTTTAAAAACTATTTACAATGTAACAATTATAAAATGAATGAATATTCATTATTCAAAAATAATGCACATAATCATAGTTCTATGGTATCATTACATAACCAATTATAACACCCGCATTAGACTGAAGGGGAAGGTGTGCGATGGGGACAAACTCTTGGGGTGGATCACATAACATTTCTCGGGTGGTAATCTCTATCAACTTCCACTTCTCTCATAGTCAGTTCCGCTCAATCCTAATATATTCAAGATCATCATGGGCTTTGTGTAACACCCCAAGCTTCTACGGTACACTTCTCTTTGAATAATGTGATAGCGTGTGTTGTACGCAACACCGAGTTCTAACACACCATAACCAATCAAACTAGCCGTTATGAATAGTAATACCTACTTTTTGAAATTATATATATTTTATATTTCAAAATGGACATCATTTTTGGATTCGGAATATCGAATTTAGCCTAAGGTGAAATTTTGGTACATTTCGGATAACTTTCCTATTTTGATGAATAGTGAAAATTACTAAATTTTAATTAAAAACAACTTTTTTAATCAAAATAATTAATAATGATAAATTATGAATTTTAGTAGTTTTAAATTATATTTAGAATATATTTTTACCATTTAATATAATGTTTGTCATTGAACATAATTTTACAATTAAACCGAACATAAACAAGTGTCAATCTTTTGATAGTTATTATCTCTTAAAACACGTTTTTTGTTTTGACAGCGGGAATTAATTTTAAATTAATTTCTGCCACTTCTGTGTTTTGAATTTAGGAAAATGGATTCCATATTTGGAATCAGGATGTTCAAATTGTGTAAATAGGTAACTTTTATTTTTAGACATTTTGAATAATTACTGCGGTAAATATTTTATTTACCATGGTTAAGGGTAAATCCGGTAAATAAGGGTTAAAAAATAATATTATAATAATACTAAATTACCCTAAAACGTGTCTTAACCCTATTGGTTGATACATGGTCGACCATGTAAATCTTTGGGTCGATTCTGGGACCCCATGGATCCTCTTGTAAGTGATAATGACACTTTATTTTAATTAAGTTAAAATGAATACAAAAATGACACAAGCATATATCTTTTAGCAAAACAATTGTTACATAGGGTTATATATGTTTGATTTTAGATTATAAATATTCATTAATAAGATAAAAATATTTCCTACATAATGATATTTTATTTATAATTTTTAGACATTAAATAATTTATTTTATTTATGACACAATGATGATGCAGTAATTACTATAATAGTGAAAAATTAAACTAATTGATATTATAAATACCCAAATAAATATAATATGAAACTTTTAATGAATTAAACTAATTTTCTAGGATACTATGATATATTAGGATTGATTTAATTGACTTTGTTAGAAGTAATAAATCTGTTATGAGTTTCACAAAAATCAACTATTGAATAGTTTCAAAATTGACATAAAAGTGTTCTTAAAACAAATATTATATTATTAATTGATATTAAATTCCTAAAAAATCTAAGGTTCGGCAAAGAGACTTATATCATGATAGGTTCATCATTAATGGACCACTTGTGGGTCGTTTGGATGTATATAGTAAGTTTAGTAACCATATTATATAAAAATACAAAGAGACATTGTAAAAGTGAAACTAATTAACTTAGAGTTAATACTTAAAGATAAGGTTAATATAAGTACCATAACCTGTCTAAATTCTATTGGTTGAGTGGTTTTAGACCTATCCCCACATTAACCTTTGAATAATAAACTTTGGAGCCATTTGAAACCGAATATGAATTTATTATAAATTAATATTTCTAGCTTTTCAAAAGGTGCCCCTCACCCCTCATATAAAAGGGCACTCCTCCTTCTCATTTATTCACACCTTAAAAGCCTTTTTGATCGGCCAAACTCTTCCCAAATACTATCCCAACTTCCCTCACTACAACATAGGGGCCTTAGTTTGATCAGAAAGCCAACCTAAGGAGCCCTTTTGATCAAATCAAAAGGAAGAACCCGAAGAAGAGTTAATGTTTTCACCACCCCTTTTCAAGTTCCTTTCTTCTTCCACTTCTTCTTCCTTTGTTCTTACCATTCTTAAATAATAACTCCAGTATCTCACATATACTGTGATGTTATTATAAATATGGTACAACCATATTCAGTATTCTATCCACCCGTTGAATAACATGTCACCATACGTGCGTACGTACGGCTTACCGTCTCCACGTCGTGGTGTAATTGTTATTCAATATATTATTATTTGGATGGGTATAATAATGTTGTGTAACTCATGCAAATAATAAATATAACATGTTAATGATTCTGTATATATGATATACCATCCATTTATATATTATTTTAATATCAAAAGAATGATATTGTCGCTCGTGCGTACGTACGGACTACCATCTCCACGAACGCGATGAGATTCATTCTCCATCGTATCCATTCAAGTATAATTATCATTTGATGATTTAAAAATGATGTTTAAGGACTTGATATCATTCTGGATATGAATAAGATACAATAAACATGGCTTATGTAACAAAACATATAAAAGAAAATGAGTAAGTTAACACCCGAAACGACGATAATTCTAAGATATTATTAACAAATCAATGTTAAAAGATCATATATGATATCATATTAATATATATGATTCTTGTATAATTTAATAACAATTATTTCACCATTATACAGGAGGTTAACCTACCCCAACCAAGGAAAAGTACAAGGTAAGGGTTATTTCAAAATCTCTTCATTATCCGAGGTTGTTTATACGTAATAATCTACTGGGATTTCTTTATCATCCACGTCCATGTTTCCTCGAAATGTATTTCAAAACATATTTATTATTTACAAGAATATGGGTTAAAGTCATTTATACCCTTTTTTGACTTTTTATAAGAGGTTTATAAAGGAATCTTTCCGTCGTTTTCAAAACATGGTCCTTTTTAACCTTTTCGATAGAATTAAGGTAAGAATGTTTTTTTAACTTATACGGCGGGTGCGGCT
This sequence comes from Viscum album, assembly GCA_963277665.1. Lineage (NCBI taxonomy): Eukaryota > Viridiplantae > Streptophyta > Magnoliopsida > Santalales > Viscaceae > Viscum > Viscum album. The sequence goes on along the minus strand of OY728120.1, from coordinate 1,753,917,680 downwards.
ATTTTCCGCCGTTATAAAATCTTTAAAGCTTCCCTTACAAGATTATAAGATTATTTTCAAAAAAAATGTTTTATTTTATATGGATATTAAATGATTTCAAAATAAAAGAAGATATTTCTTTAAAAATAATTTTGACTTCATCTATGTCAACATCCTTTGATGGATTTTAAGATTATTTGAAGTAGATTTATTATGATACAAAACTTCTATATTGTATTGAAGGTTTTGTGATATGTTTGTAGAGACCCGAATCCTGACTTACATGGACATTACATTACATTTGTGGAATACTTAGTACATAACAAAAACACACACAAGGATCATAATAGTTTAGTGTCTTTGGAAACTCGGAGCGTAATCTTCTAATCGTGGTGAAAGATCTTCAATATCTCCCATAAAGATCTTCCCTTTTTTTTACCTAAAACCTTTCTTTATATCCTGAGGAAAAGAAAACATAAATGGGTGAGCTCAAATGCTCAGTAAGGGTAAACAAAAGAAAAAATCAATCACATCGTATTCATAAGAACATAACATTTTGGAAATCTTAACCTGCAAAAGAGAGTATAATTTCATAACATGGGATAAATCATAGTAGTGAAATGAAATCCCAATAATCATAACATAAAACATTAATCTTTGTGGAATACACACATAATTATAGAGAATCATTTCTTGTTAGTCAAGACTCATTGCCAAGACTATCTTAGTGGACAAAGTCCCTTTCTGAATCGAGTAACCCTCGTTTCAGTCCTGTTTCACTGAACCGGTATAACCTACCGTTCCAGCCCTGTCTATCTCATGAGATATGAAATCGTTACCCAATGCATTGGAGGGAGATATAGGTCCCACCCATCTTATAATGAATCCTTTCTTATGTGTGCCACATAATCATACATCATCGCATAACACATGTTACAAAAATGGGATTCTTGAAACATCATGAAATCATAAATCAATTCATATAAGATAAAGGAATTCATAAAAATAATTTCATCACAACAGGATCAAATAAATGTAATAATAGGGATAAAAGCATAACCCTTTATTAGCATAGATAGAAAATAATTTTGATAAAACACTTGAACTCCATTCTTGAGGAAAATATCCTTTCTTCTTCAAAAACATTTTTCCTTTCATAACATGTCATACGACATTAAAATAAAATAAGTTGATTAAAAATAAACTTGAAAACTTGTAAAGGAAGCTTCTTGGATTTAATGTTTTAAAAATCCATTCATGCCGTATAAGTTAAAAAAAACATTCTTCTCGTACTTTTGTCGGAAAAGTCAAAAAAAGTACCTCGTACGATAAACGAAAAACGATTCCTTTCATATCTTTTACTAAAAACTCACCGAAGGGTAAAATAGGTTTTAAAAAATTTTAGGTGAATGGAAATAATATTACATATTGAGGAAACATGGATGTGGATGATAAAATACACCCCAGTAAATATCAAAGTATAAACAATCTCAGATAAAAATGAGATTGTGATATTTCCCTTACCTTAGGTCCGATTTTCTTCGTAAGTGTCCGAACCTCCTGTATAATGATTTAAATAATGTCATTTACTTATTACAGAATCATATTCATTGTTATGATATCATATATGGTTCACTTATGACATTATATTACCCGTTCTTTTGTAAATTCCATGTTAAAGAAGCGTTTTGGGTAAAATCGTTTCATTTATCGTAGGTGTTCTGACTTGTTGTTCTTGACATTATTATTACTTATATCATGATTTACTTACTTCCAGAATATAAAATATGATTTATATATCATATATATTCAGTATATATATATATATAATAGATAGATAAATGAAATGAAAAACACCGTTCATGGAGACGGTTGTCCGTACGTACGGATGAACGCTGTTTTCCTTTCCTTATTGACTTGAATGGAAGTAAGTAGATGACATTCATATATATACATAAATCCAGTAGCTTTATAATGTCATATATTTCATTATTATTTCTTATATATACTTTATAATCATTCTTTAATGGTTAACATGGAGAATGAATCTCATCGCGTCGTGGAGACGGTAGTCCGTACGTACGCACGAGCGATGATATCATTTCCATAAATATTGAATTGAATTGGAGTGGATTATACAATATATCAGAATCAATATGATGTTGTAATAACTATTTATAGTTATTCTTTACACCATTATACCCATCCATGTAAGGTGGTGGTGGAAAAATAGATTACACCATAGCGTGGAGACGGTATTCCGTACGTACGCACGCGCGGTGATTTCTTTTTCCGTAGGATGGATAGATGGTGAAATAGGGTTGTTTCATACTTATAATAACATATCAGTATATTAGTGATACTGATGTTATTACTTCATAATGAAACAACCTAAGAAGAAGAAGTGGAAGAAGAAATAAAGATGAAAGAATTGGTAACGGTAATTATCTCTTCTTTGAAGCGCCTTTTGGAGACCTCCTCTTAGGGAACTAAAATTGGTCTTTGAGGAAGACCAGAACCTCTAGGATGTTTCTAGGGAAGTGAAGAAGAGATTTTGGCATAGGTTGGCCGAGCTTGAGTGCTCAAATTGGTGTTAGGAGGAAGGGGAGGAGGTGTCCTTTTATAAGGGAGGAGAGGGGCACCTTAGGAATATCTCATAATATTATTTTATATTAAAGTCAAAATCGGTTTATAATGGTTCCAAAGGGTATTATTTAGAAGCTAAAGTGGGGATGGGTCGAAATCATATCAACCAATAAGATTTAGACAAGTTTAGGGTATTATTTTAACCTTATCAATTAGATTTAACTCTAAGTTAAATAATTTAACTTTTACGGTGTCTTTTTTGTTTTCTTTCACTATATGGTTAATACACTTACTATAACATGCCAAACGAACCCCAAATTGTTTATTATTAATATATATATCCTTATCTAAGTCATTTGGCCGAACCTTAGATTTTTAGGTATAAACTAACAATTAATAATATAATATTTGATTTAAAAACTATTTTGTGTCAATTTTGACACTATTTGATATATTATTTTTGTGAAAGTCATAACAGAATTATATGTTCGAACCAAGTTGATTAAATCAACATTAATATATTATAGTAACCTAGAAAATTAGTGGAATTCATAAAAAGTCTCAAATTACATTCATTTGATCATTTATAACATCAATTATGTTAATATTTCCTTAAAAGGGTAATTACTGCATCATCGTTGTGTCATAAATAAATTAATTTATTTAAAGTCTAAAAATTATAAATAAAATATCATTATGTAGGAAATCGTTTTAGCTTTCTAATGAATATTTATAGTCGAATTTATCTTATGTATAACCCCATATTAAAAATGTTTTAGTTATTAAACTTTGATTTTAACTATTTTAACTATTCATTAAATAATATAATATTAAATGTCATAATCTAATCCAAGTGGACCTAAATGGTCATATTATATTAATAAGGTTGTTTTTGGTCGAATTACACTTATCCAATAGAATTAGGACATGTGTTAGGGTAATAGTAATATCATATTTACCCTTAGTTACCCTATTTACTATTAACCGTGGTAAAAAAAAGTAAAAAGTTACTATTCACCAAAAAAAATTTCATCTCATTGAACCACATTTTACTTACTGACATCAACCGTGTCTCTCGGATTTTTGAAATTCCATTCACAGAAGTGGTAAAATTAAGATTTATGAAGAAATTAATTTTTTTAACTACCACTTAGTAGTTTCACTATTCATCAAAAATTGATGTTTTTTCAGAACAATGCCAAAATTTCATCCTAAGCTATATTTCATATTCCGAATTCAAAAATGAAGTCTATTTTACCAAATTAATATCATAGAATTTGCATTAATTAATTTTATAATTAAATCCCGCTGTTAAAACAAATAGCGTGTTTTTTAAGAAACAATATCTATCAAAAGATTGACACTAGTTTATAACTGGTTTAAATGTGAAATTACATCCAATGACCAAAATTGTATTAAATTGTAAAAATATATTCTAAATACACTTTAAAACCACTCAAATTAATAATTTATCAATATTAATTATTTCGATTAAAAAAGTTGTTTTTAATTAAAATTTAGTAATTTTCACTATTCATCAGAATATGAAAGTTATCCGAAATGTACCAAAATTTCACCTTAGGCTAAATTTGATATTCCGAATCCAAAAATGAAATCCATTTTGAAAAATAAAATTTAAAAAATTTCAAACAGTGGTTATTACTATTCATAACGGCTAGTTTTAATAACATTTTAATAGCATATCGCTGTTTAGTGAAACTCGTTATTGCGTACTACACACGCTATCGAGGAAGGTCGCGATTGCGTGTAATGCAAGGCAAGTCAAGGATGCGTGTTGTGCAAGCTCCTTTTTGTGTTGCGTACAATACAAGACATTAGTGAAATTAAAAAGAATATTTTTCATAAAATCTTGGGTTGTTACATTCTACCCCCCTTAAAATGAATTTCGCCCTCGAAATTCGTCGGGGTTATAAATGGTTTACTATTCGAAAGTTTATTTAATAGAAACCCACATCGTAAAATGGAATAACAAAACCAATATTTTAAAACAAAAGTATGAAACATAACGGTTACCCAAATAAACTAATCACTGGGTTTCCACATAGGTGAAAATATGGATATGGAAGAAAAATCTAACAATCATGTTCTGATGGAGAGTGGTAGAGAACATGGCTATGGAAAATCCAGTAATCACAAAGCCATAAATTTGTGACGATCTAAGGTACCATCTGATTCATCAGATATAAGATCACTAGGACAACATTTTTGGTTTTCAAGATCATTTCCCTAAAGTTGAAAATTTGAATTAGAATAAATACTTTCTTTATTTTGGTACTATCTCACTATTTGTTCATGCCTTGAACAATTTCCACTTCATCTCTTAAATAAATGAAGTTGAATTTGTTATTCGTGAAGTGTTAGCAGATCATGTGATAGAATGATGGGTCATTCCATCTGTCTCAAACAAAATCTTAGAAAAAATTATATACATATGTCGATCTATATGGACTTATACTTCATATATCATACTGCTTAATATAATTAAACTAGTTTCTACTAAACAGGGACTTCCTGTAGGCCAGTGGTAGGCGATAAAGGCCAGTCGCACTTCGGTTGTGGGTTCGATTCCCACAGCCTTGTGCGAAGCGATGGGCTGTCGCCCGTCCTGCAGGTTGTCCTTTTTATAAAACTATATTACTATAACATCCCATCAATAATATCGAAAAAACTTTTATCCTTAAACAATACTAACTTATGTCCAACATAATCCATTCCAATCTTTAGGCTTATCCATAATACTGCAGTCCATTCACATAACATAGTGAAAACGATTACTAGAGATTTAATACCATCGTTGATCCCCATATATCATAAGATATATCTTGTTGGTCACATTCCAAACATTCAAAGGCCTTAATCTTGTACTCTCTTGAATACCCATTGAACCTTAGTGAAATCATGAATACTATTAAAAGTTAACACTTTCCACATACCAAAATCCAAAAACTCTATATACTCAAACCATGATATCACTTAGTCCTTATATCAATCATGAGCTCATGAATACTGTTAAACATTTCATTTTCTCGTTTTCCCTTCATTATGCGCATATCATCTTATTTACAAAATATATCAATCACTTTGAATACCACATCAATAAATATTGCAATACTCAATAATACAACATTATTTCGAAATCCCATTACATAAACACTTAATCATTCCACCACATCGTTGTCATATTCAACATTGCCAATAGTGATCGCATGTGACTTCCCTTTGTCCTTTGCCTTAAGCGGTTGCTCATGTCGATCATCACTAACCCTTGGATTAGGGAATTTATTAGCATAATGCCCCATTTCCTTGCACTTGAAGCATTAAAGTGTTGGTTGTACGTTCTCTGTAGAGTTTGCTTTATTCACTTCATTAGAATCCCATTTTCCATTACTTCGACACTCAGCTGCTCGATGACCTTCTTTTCCACACTTAAAACATTTTCTAGTCCCTTTAAGACAATCTCCACCATGCTTCTTTCCACACTTTGTGCATAAGGAAACATTCATCTTCTTTTCAGCATTATTCTGAGTTTTCTCCTTGAACTCCATCTTTCGTTTCTTGTCAAACCCATGAGATGGATATGTAACACCAACTTCCATTTCTACCTTGATAGCACAACGCACAATTTCTTCATAGCTACTGAAGTCTCTTAAAGCTAATGCCCTTCGAAGACTTGGTTTTAAGCCACTGAAAAATCGATCAAATTTACTTTCAGGTTGGATGATAATGCCAGATGCATACCTTGAAAGTCTTGTAAAATTCGCTTCGTATATACCAACAGATTCATCATCCTTTTGCTTTAGTTCAAGAAACTCCTTCTCCATCTTTTTTCGAAGAATACGAGGGAAGTACTTATTGAAAAATAAGTTCTTGAACTCGTCCCATTCCATGGACTCAATTTCATCTCTTGGCCTCGTATTCTTGATAAGATTCCACCATTGATCAGCTTCACCTTCCAAATGATATACTGCTAAGATGACTTTATCATGTTCATAACATTGAAGAACTGAAAATATATTTTCAGTGGTACTGATCCATTGTTCAGCAACAAGTGGATCAGAAGAACCACTGAAAGAAGGTGGATGTTGCCTCATGAAGGACTCAATAGAATATTGTTCCCTTCTCTGCTCATTTGGAAGTCCAGAATGATTCATAGCTTGTGTAAGTATAGCAATAAGATTTTGCACTCCATCTCCCATAACATTTGTTTGTTCAGGAGGACCATCATTTCATTTTCCATTTCATTGATCAACACGGTTCCTTCGGGTTCCATCCATCGTCTAAAACCCAAAAAGAATAGTGTGAGAGGAAAAAATCATGCTAGGGAAAACAACATAATAAAGGGGGAGTACCTTCAATATCTAACATATTAGGTTTAATTCTATGATCGTTAGCATAATTCTAGTACTATAACCTGTACGTATACTTAACCTTAGGGACATCCCTAGACATACCTTAAAAATATCTCTAGGGATCTCACTAATGTTTTCGCATCCTAGTTTCCAAAGGTTGACTAAACCTTTCCTCTGATACCAACTGTAGAGACCCGAAGCCTGACTTACATGGACATTACATTACATTTTCTGAATACTTAGTATATAACAAAAACACACACAAGGATCGTAATAGTTTAGTGTCTTTGGAAACTCGGAACGTAATCTTCTAATCGTGGTGAAAGATCTTCAATATCTCCCATAAAGATCTTACCTTTTTTTTAACCTAAAACCTTTCTTTATATCCTGAGGAAAAGAAAACATAAAAGGGTGAGCTCAAATTCTCAGTAAGGGTAAACAAAAGAAAAAATCAGTCACATCGTATTCATAAGAACATAACATTTTGGAAATCTTAACCTGCAAAAGAGAGTATAATTTCATAACATGGGATAAATCATAGTAGTGAAATGAAATCCCAATAATCATAACATAAAACATTAATCTTTGTGGCATACACACATAATCATAGAGAATCATTTCTTGTTAGTCAAGACTCATTGCCAAGACTATCTTAGTGGACAAAGTCCCTTTCTGAATCGAGTAACCCTCGTTTCAGTCCTGTTTCACTGAACCGGTATAACCTACCGTTCCAGCCCTTTCTATCTCATGAGATATGAAATCATTACCCAATGCATTGGAGGGAGATATTGGTCCCACCCATCTTATAATGAATCCTTTCTTATGTGTGCCACATAATCATACATCATCGCATAACACATGTAACAAAAATGGGATTCTTGAAACATCATGACATCATAAATCAATTCATATAAGATAAAGGAATTCATAAAAATAATTTCATCACAACAGGATCAAATCAATGTAATAATAGGGATAAAAACATAACCCTTTATTATCTTAGATAGAAAATAATTTTGATAAAACACTTGAACTCCATTCTTGAGGAAAATATCGTTTCTTCTTCAAAAACATTTTTCCTTTCATAACATGTCATACGACTTTAAAATAAAAGAAGTTGATTAAAAATAAACTTGAACACTTTTAAAGGAAGCTTCTTTGATTTAATGTTTTAAAAATCCATTCATGCCGTATAAGTTAAAAAAAACATTCTTCTCGTACTTTTGTCGGAAAAGTCAAAAAAAGTACCTCGTACGATAAACGACAAAAGATTCCTTTCATATCTTTTACTAAAAACTCACCGAAGGGTAAAATAGGTTTTAAACAATTTTAGGTGAATGGAAATAATATTACATATTGAGGAAACATGGATGTGGATGATAAAATACACTCCAGTAAATTTCAAAGTATAAACAATCTCGGATAAAAATGAGATTGTGATATTTCCCTTACCTTAGGTCCGATTTGCTTCGTAAGTGTCCGAACCTCCTGTATAATGATTTAAATAATGTCATTTACTTATTACAGAATCATATTCATTTTTATTATATCATATATGGTTCACTTATGACATTATATTACCCATTCTTTTGTAAATTCCATGTTAAATAAGCGTTTTGGGTAAAATCGTTTCATTTATCGTAGGTGTTCTGACTTGTTGTTCTTGAAATTATTATTACTTATATCATGATTTACTTACTTCCATAATATAAAATATGATTTATATATCATATATATTCAGTATATATATATATATATAATAGATAGATAAATGAAATGAAAAACACCGTTCATGGAGACGGTAGTCCGTACGTACGCATGAACGCTGTTTTCCTTTCCTTATTGACTTGAATGGAAGTAAGTAGATGACATTCATATATATACATAAATCCAGTAGCTTTATAATGTCATATATTTCATTATTATTTCTTATATATACTTTATAATCATTCTTTAATGGTTTACATGGAGAATGAATCTCATCGCGTCGTGGAGACGGTAGTCCGTACGTACGCACGAGCGATGATATCATTTCCATAAATATTGAATTGAATTGGAGTGGATTATACAATATATCAGAATCAATATGATGTTGTAATAACTATTTATAGTTATTCTTTACACCATTATACCCATCCATGTAAGGTGGTGGTGGAAAAATAGATTACACCACGGCATGGAGACGGTATTCCGTACGTACGCACGCGCGGTGATTTCTTTTTCCGTAGGATGGATAGATGGTGAAATAGGGTTATTTCATACTTATAATAACATATCAGTATATGAGTGACACTGATGTTATTACTTAATAATGAAACAACCTAAGAAGAAGAAGTGTAAGAAGAAATAAAGATGAAAGAATTGGTAACGGTAATTACCTCTTCTTTGAAGCGCCTTTTGGTGACCTCCTCTTAGGGAACTAAAATTGGTCTTTGAGGAAGACCAGAACCTCTATGATGTTTCTAGGTAAGTGAAGAAGAGAATTTGGCAGAGGTTGTCCGAGCTTGAGTGCTCAAATTGGTGTGAGGAGGAAGGGGAGGAGGTGTCCCTTTATAAGGGAGGAGAGGGGCACCTTAGGAATATCTCAAAATATTATTTTATATTAAAGTCAAAATCGGTTTATAATGGTTCCAAAGGGTCTTATTTCTAAGCTAAAGTGGGGATGGGTCTAAATACTATCAACCAATAAGATTTAGACATGTTTAGGGTATTATTTTAACCTTATCAATTAGATTTAACTCTAAGTTAAATAATTTAACTTTTACCGTGTCTTTTTGTTTTCCTTCACTATATGGTTAATACACTTACTATAACATGCCAAACGAACCCCAAATTGTTTATTATTAATATATATATCCTTATCTAAGTCAGTTTTCCGAACCTTAGATTTTTAGGAATAAAATAACAATTAATAATATAATATTTGATTTAAAAACTATTTTGTGTCAATTTTGACACTATTTGATATATGATTTTTTTGAAAGTCATAACATAATTATATGTTCGAACAAAGTTGATTAAATCAACATTAATATATCATAGTAACCTAGAAAATTAGTGGAATTCATAAAAAGTCTCAAATTACATTCATTTGATCATTTATAACATCAATTATGTTAATATTTCCTTAAAAGGGTAATTACTGCATCATCGTTGTGTCATAAATAAATTAATTTATTTAATGTCTAAAAATTATAAATAAAATATAATTATGTAGGAAATCTTTTTAGCTTTCTAATGAATATTTATAGTCGAATTTATCTTATTTATAACCCCATATTAAAAATGTTTTAGTTATTAAACTTTGATTTTAACTATTTTAACTATTCATTAAATAATATAATATTAAATGTCATAATCTAATCCAAGTGGACCTAAATGGTCATATTATATTCATAAGGTTGTTTTTGGTCGAATTACACTTATCCAATAGAATTAGGACATGTGTTAGGGTAATAGTAATATCATATTTACCCTTAGTTACCCTATTTACTATTAACCGTGGTAAAAAAAAGTAAAAAGTTACTATTCACCAAAAATTATTTTCATCTCATTGAACCACATTTTACTTACTGACATCAACCGTGTCTCTCGGATTTTTGAAATTCCATTCACAAAATCGGTAAAATTAAGATTTATGAAGAAATTAATTTTTTTAACTACCACTTAGTAGTTTCACTATTCATCAAAAATTGATGTTTTTTCAGAACAATGCCAAAATTTCATCCTAAGCTATATTTCATATTCCGAATTCAAAAATGAAGTCTATTTTACCAAATTCATATCATAGAAATTGAATTAATTAATTTTATAATTAAATCCCGCTGTTAAAACAAATAGCGTGTTTTTTAAGAAACAATATCTATCAAAAGATTGACACTAGTTTATAACTGGTTTAAATGTGAAATTACATCCAATGACCAACATTGTATTAAATTGTAAAAATATATTCTAAATACACTTTAAAACAACTCAAATTAATAATTTATCAATATTAATTATTTCGATTAAAAAAGTTGTTTTTAATTAAAATTTAGTAATTTTCACTATTCATCAGAATATTAAAGTTATCCGAAATGTACCAAAATTTCACCTTAGACTAAATTCGATATTCCGAATCCAAAAATGAAATCCATTTTGAAAAATAAAATTTACAAAATTTCAAAAAGTGGTTATTACTATTCATAACGGCTAGTTTTAATAACATTTTAATAGCATATCGCTGTTTAGTGAAACTCGTTATTGCGTACTACACACGCTATCGAGGAAGGTCGTGATTGCGTGTAATGCAAGGCAAGTCAAGGATGCGTGTTGTGCAAGCTCCTTTTTGTGTTGCGTACAACACAATACATTAGTGAAATTAAAAAGAATATTTTTCATAAAATCTTGGGCTGTTAAAATGTTTGACTGTGGATGTGCTATTTTTATACCATTCATAGTTTATGGGGAAAGTATTGACATTTCATATGCTAGTTTTAATACGAATGTTTATGTTATGTTTAAACCTTTTCATATGGGAATGCATTGGACTTAATATGTGACGGGTGGAGCCCGCTATAGCTCCTCGATGCATTGGTAGGTCTCAAGAGACAAACTAGTGTCTTGGAACAAGGCCTTGACAAAATCTTATTTGTAGTCTTGGCACGAGGCCTTGGCTATGTGGTTATGATAGTCTGGCATTATGCATTCCATCATTATGAAAGTGGTTATTGATTTTGCATGTGATTATTCGATTAGTAGAATAACCATGTGAATAAGTAAATGGCATTGTTTCATTTTATTTATGCCATACTATGTTAAATGTTCAAGTTTAAAAGGCTTTTTTTAGTTATACATTGCCTTAAATGTTTATTCTTATTTATGAAAGTTTCCGCTATATTGTTGTCCTTACTGGGCATTTGAGCTCACCCCTTTTCTAAGTTTTATTTTTCCCAGGAAGTGAAGAAGTAAATTATGAATGACCTACAAGGATATTATGTGGGGATATGAGTGTGGATTATGGAGACAATATGTTTTTGTATTATTTTTTCATTTTATGATGTAATGTAAGACTTATGAATATATCTAGTGTTTCCAAGACTACTAAACCAATCGGTCTTTCGAGATTTGATCTTTCTTGTGATCATACCAATGTTATGTAATAATGCACCGACTCTGGGTAACATGGGTCGGGGCGTTACAGTTGGTATCAGAGGAAGTTTAGTACAAACCTTGGAAGCTAGATTTAGATAAAATCTGATTAGAGCATGTAGACCGAAGATGAACTTTGAGGATTAGTATAGAAGAACTTCCTAGAATTTTGGTATTGTAGAGATTTTGTGAGTTTTCCAAGAAATACATCCATGTCTGGATACGAGCAGGTATAGGCGGCTCTGGCACAGATGTACCTAGGGGTAAAACCCGAAAACACCGCTTTGAGCTAGACTCGAACGGGAACTGGTGCACGACAACGGGCCTTGCTGCACTCTTGGTTACGACACTCCCGGGGGATATGATTAGGATAATTCTCATTTTCATTACAAATCATTATGAAGGGTTTATGAGTATATACTTCCTCAAAGAAAACATTTTTATGATTATGGATTATATCCATAAATAGTTAAATTTTTGTTAAGTGTTTTATAAGTATGGGATTATGTATTTTGATTCATAAACTGATCTAGTTTATTCCATTGTTTAGAAATGGCGCCTAGTGGAAGAAATGGAAACCGTATCAATGCACGCACTCCATGTAGGGATTTCCCTCCTGCTCAAGATAATTATAGTGTGGCTAGTGATGCAACTGGTGCCAATCAGCTAATCACCATACTGGGACAACTTACTCAGGTTATGAATAATAACCTTACCCGTATGGAGCACCCTGATCCGCAGCGTGGAGGATCAATGTTAGATCGATTCATGAGGAAACAACCACCAACGTTCAATGGGAATACAAATCCCTTAGTAGCTGAGCAATGGATATTTTCCCTAGAGAAAATATTTCAGGCTTTGGGGAGCAGTGAAAGGGAAAAAGTTATCATGGTAGTTTACCGCCTCACTGGAGATGCTGATCAATGGTGGTCATTGATTCAAAACATGAAGGAAGATGATGAAGTATCAAATATGGAGTGGAGGGAGTTCAAAGATCTGTTTTTAGAAAAATACATTCCTCGCGACCATCGAGCAGATATGGAAAGGCAATTTCTGAGTCTGAGACAAAAGGAGGATGCGAAGGTCACAAAGTATGAGGCTAACTTTACAAGGTTAGCGAGGTATGTTGGAGATTATATTCGCAACCCAAGAAGTAAGATTGATCGTTTCTTTGATGGGTTAAAACCATTCTCCGTCGAGCATTAGTCTCACAATCCTTTTCATCGTACGAAGACATTGTCTCATATGCTATCAAGACCGAAAAGGAATTCTCTAAGTCATATGACTTTAAATCAAAGAAAGAGAAGAAGAGACCTTCTGATCAATCTGGGAATGGAAATAATGGGAATAAGGGAAAGGTTGAATATCCATCTTGTGGTAAATGCGTGAAGAAACACCCCGGTGATTTCTTGAAGGGAATGGGAGTCTGTTACAAGTGTGGTGAAAAAGGCCACCAAGCTCGTGATTGCAAAGGGAAGAAGGAATCCACCAACATTAAGTGCTACAATTGCAGGGAGATGGGGCATTATGCAAATTCATGTCCTAAGCGTCAGGAGAACTTACGTCAGAAATGGCCAAGGGATCAAGGCCAGGCTTATGCTATCACTACTGCAGAGGTAGAAGCTCCAAAAGACGTGGTGGCAGGTAATTTAATGGTTTCCTCAAGTTTAGAAAATGCATTATTTGACTCTGGATCGTCGCATTGTTTCATATCTTCCCAGTTTGCTAAGAAAATTAGATATTTCCAATTTGATTTAATAAGGGAGTTGTCAGTTAAAACTCCTAAGGGAATTATCATTGCAATAATGTTTTGTGAATCAGTCCCCATTAGAGTACATAAATTTTCTTTATCTGCTGATCTCATCGTCATACCTATGATTGAGTTTGATATAATCCTTGGTATGGATTGGATTTCAGACTATGATGCGAAGATTTATTGTAAGAAGAAAGAGGTTACGATTCTTGATGATAATGATAAGGAACACCTTATCTTTAGAGAAGAATCGTCACCACCTAATTCTTATTTAGATCCACCCCCAGTAGCTCAACTTAATTCAATTATTGGGGAGGAAGAGAATGAAATAACTGTCGGTGAGGAAAGGAATGTTCAAATAGAGGATGTACCTGTTGTGAAAGAATTTGTAGATGTATTTCCGGAAGATTTACCTGGACATCCTCCAGAACGAGAAGTTGAGTTTTCCATTGATTTGATTCCTGGATCAAGGCCTATATCGAAGGCCCCTTATAGAATGGCCCCTGTAGAGTTGGTCGAACTAAAGAAACAACTAGAGGAATTGAGTAATAAGGGATTTATTCGCCCTAGTGTTTCTCCATGGGGAGCCCCTATTCTTTTTATTAAAAAGAAAGATGGATCTATGAGGTTATGTATCGACTACAGGGAGATCAATGCTATAACGATAAAGAACAAGTATCCCCTACCTCGTATTGATGATTTATTTGACCAACTGCATGGAGCTCAATACTTTTCAAAGATTGAACTTCGATCTGGATACCATCAGTTGTGTGTGAAGAAGGAATACATTCCGAAGACAACATTTCGAACTAGGTACGGGAATTACGAGTTTACTGTAATGTCGTTTGGATTGACTAATGCACCCTCTGTATTCATGGATCTGATGAATAGAGTTTTCAAGGAGTATCTCGAAGAATTTGTGGTGGTATTTATTGATGATATATTGGTATACTCCAAAACCTACGAAGATCATGAAAATCACTTGCGCATTATCTTGAAGACTCTGAGGAGGCATGAATTATATGGGAAGTTTAGCAAGTGTTAATTCTGGCTTCCGGAGATTTCTTTTCTTGGCCATGTTGTCTCTAAAGATGGAATCTCTGTTGATCCTTCTAAGACCAAGGCAATCCAAGAATGGCCAGAACCTACGAGTATAACTGAGGTACGCAGTTTTATTGGTTTGGCAGGTTATTATCGACGTTTCGTCCAGAATTTTGCCCGATTGGCTAACCCATTAACAAAGCTCACACATAAAGGGGTTAAATTTGTGTGGACAAAAGAGTGTGAAAAATGTTTTGAAGAACTGAAGAAAAGATTAGTCAATGCTCCTATATTGACTCTACCATCGGGGAATGATGGGTTCGTTATTTATAGTGATGCATCGAAGAAAGGACATGGTTGTGTCCTTATGCAGAATGATAGAGTTATTGCCTATGCATCATGACAGTTGAAAATTAATGAACAAAACTATCCTACTCATGATCTCGAGTTAGCAGCTGTGATCTTTGCTTTGAAGATATGGAGGCACTACCTCTATGGTGAAAAATGTGAGATTTGTACTGATCACAAGAGTTTGATGTATATTTTCTCACTAAAAGAACTCAACATGAGGAAAAGGAGATGGCTTGAATTACTCAAGGATTATGATTGCACGATACACTACCACCCGGGGAAGGAAAACAAGGTGGCAGATGCTTTGAGTAGAAAAGACCATGGAGTTTTGAACAATATGAGAATTGAAAGGGATCCAATTTTCATGGATCAAGTGAAGATGGACATGGGAATAACCAGGGAATGAGAAACATCATTTCTTTTTCAAATGGTTTCCAAACCATCTTTAATAGAAAGGATTAAGAGTACTCAGACCGATGATGAAGAATTTCAAAAGAAGATTAAAGCTGTGAATGATGGGAGATTGAGAGACTTTGTATATGAAGATGGAATTTTAAAATTTGGGAAGAGACTTTTTGTTCCCGATATACCTGATCTAAAAAAGGAATTGCTGGATCATGCTCATAGTTCCAATTTCTCTATACACCCTGGGAGCACCAAAATGTATAGATATTTGAAGGAACATTTTTGGTGGGACAACATAAAGAGGGAGATTGCTGATTTTGTGTCAAGATGTATGGTTTGTCAACAAGTGAAAGCTGGAAGGCAACAGCCTGGAGGAGTCATGCAACCGCTTCCTATACCGGAGTGGAAATGGGACAATATTACGATGGACTTTGTCATGGGGATACCAAAGACTCCTAGAAGGAATGATGCAATATGGGTGATTGTTGATCGTCTTACCAAGTCAGCACATTTTCTTGCTATAATAGAAGATCTACCCCTGGAACGTCTAGAAATACTATATATTAATGAAGTTGTGAGACTTCATGGGGTACCCTTATCAATTGTTTCTGATCGTGATCCCCATTTTACTTCAAGATTTTGGAAAAGTCTTCAGAAATCCCTGGATACTGAACTTCATTTGAGCACTGCTTACCACCCTCAGACAGACGGACAATCAGAACGGACTATTCCAACCTTAGAAGACATTTTGAGATCTTGCTCACTTGACTTTCAGGGTATGTGGGATCAATATTTACCTCTGGTAGAATTTTCCTATAACAATAGCTTCCATTCGAGTATTCAGATGGCACCATATGAAGCGTTATACAGAAAGAGATGCCGTACACCAGCCTGTTGGGATGACGTTGGTGAAATAAAACTTGTAGGCCCAGAACTGGTGGAGGAAACGGTGGAAAAGGTGAAAGTAATCCAAAATCACATCAAAGCATCTCAAAGTAGGCAGAAGAGCTATGCCGATAATCGAAGGAAGGATTTGGAATTTCAATTCGGTGATCATGTTTTCCTGAAGGTATCTCCGTGGAAGGGAGTCATACGTTTTGGTAAGAAAGGTAAATTGAGTCCTAGGTACATCGGACCATTCGAAATTCTAGAACGAATTGGGGTTGTAGCTTACCGATTGGAAATGCCTCCAAGTCTCTCCAATGTTCACAATGTGTTCCACGTATCTCTGTTGAGGAAATACATGTCTGATCCAACGCATGTACTCACCTATGAGGAATTAGAACTGGAACCCGATCTTTCCTATTGTGAAGAGCCCGTCAGGATTCTTGATACGAGAGAACAAGTACTGAGAAACCGGACGACGCGTCTGGTAAAATTTTTGTGGAGAAACCATAAGATGGAAGAGGCAACGTGGGAACCCGAGGAACTTATGATGAAGAAACACCCGAGTCTTTTCATGTGATAAGTATTCTATAAATTTCGAGGACGAAATTATTTGAAGGAGGGGAGAATGTAACACCCCAAGCTTCTACGGTACGCTTCTCTTTGAATAATGTGATAGCGTGTGTTGTACGCAACACTGAGTTCTAACACACCATAACCAATCAAACTAGCCGTTATGAATAGTAATACCTACTTTTTGAAATTATATATATTTTATATTTCAAAATGGACATCATTTTTCGATTCGGAATATTGAATTTATCCTAAGGTGAAATTTTGGTACATTTCAGATAACTTTTATATTTTGATGAATATGGAAAATTAATAAATTTTAATTAAAAACAACTTTTTTAATCAAAATAATTAAAAATGATAAATTATGAATTTTAGTAGTTTTAAAGTATATTTAGAATATATTTTTAGCATTTAATATAATGTTTGTCAGTGGACATAATTTTACAATTAAACCGAACATAAACAAGTGTCAATCTTTTGATAGTTATTATCTCTTAAAAACACGCTTTTTGTTTTGACAGCGGGAATTAATTTTAAATTAATTTCTGCCACTTATGGGTTTTGAATTTAGGAAAATGGATTCCATATTTCGAATCAGGATGTTCAAATTGTGTAAATAGGTAACTTTTATTTTTAGACATTTTGAATAATTACTGCGGTAAATATTTTATTTACCATGGTTAAGGGTAAATCCGGTAAATAAGGGTTAACAAATAATATTATAATAATACTAAATTACCCTAAAACGTGTCTTAACCCTATTTGTTGATACATGGTCGACCATGGACATCTTTGGGTCGATTTTGGGACCCCATGGATCCACTTGTAAGTGATAATGACACTTTATTTTAATTAAGTTAAAATGAATACAAAAATGACACAAGCATATATCTTTTAGAAAAACAATTGTTACATAGGGTTATATATGTTGGATTTTAGATTATAAATATTCATTAGAAATATAAAAAGATTTCCTACATAATGATATTTTATTTATAATTTTTAGACATTAAATAGATTATTTTATTTATGACACAATGATGATGCAGTAATTACTATAATAGTGAAAAATTAAAATAATTGATATTATAAATACCCAAATAAATATAATATGAAACTTTTAATGAATTAAACTAATTTTATAGGATAATATGATATATTAGGATTGATTTAATTGACTTTTTTAGAAGTAATCAATCTGTTATGAGTTTCACAAAAATCAACTATTGAATAGTGTCAAAATTGACATAAAAGAGTTCTTAAAACAAATATTATATTATTAATTGATATTAAATTCCTAAAAATCTAAGGTTCGGCCAAGAGACTTATATCATGATAGGTTAATAAATAATGGACCACTTGGGGGCCGTTTGGATGTATATAGTAAGTTTATTAACCATATTATATAAAAATACAAAGAGACATTGTAAAAGTGAAACTAATTAACTTAGAGTTAATACTTAAAGATAAGGTTAATATAAGTACCCAAACCTGTCTAAATTCTATTGGTTGAGTGGTTTTCGACCTATACCTACATTAACCTTTGAATAATCAAATTTGGAGCAATTATAAACCGAATATGAATTTATTATAAATTAATATTTCTAGCTTTTCCAAAGGTGCCCCTCACCCCTCTTATAAAAGGGCACTCCTCCTTCTCATTTATTCACAACATAAAAGCCTTTTGGTTCGCCCAAACTCTGCCCAAATACTCTCAAAACTTCCCTCAATACAACCAAGGGGGATTATTTTGATCAGAAAGCCATCCTATGGATCCCTTTTGATCAAATCAAAAGGAAGAACCCGAAGAAGAGGTAATGTTTTCACCACTCCTTTTCAAGTTCCTTTCTTCTTCCACTCCTTCTCCCATTGTTCTTTCCATTATAAAATAATAACCCCAGTATCTCACATATACTGTGATGTTATTATAAATATGGTACAACCATATTCAGTATTCTATCCACACTTTGAATAACATGTCACCATACGTGCGTACGTACGGCTTACCGTCTCCACGTCGTGGTGTAATTGTTATTCAATATATTATTATTTGGATGGGAATAATAATGATGTGTAACTCATGTAAATAATAAATATAACATGTTAATGATTCTGTATATATTATATACCATCCATTTATATATTATTTTAATATCAAAAGAATGATATTGTCGCTCGTGCGTACATACGGACTACCGTCTCCACGAACGCGATGAGATTCATTCTCCATCGTATCCATTCAAGTATAATTATCATTTGAGGATTTAAAAATGATGTTTAAGGACTTGATATCATTCTTGATATGAATAAGATACAACAAACATGGCTTATGTAACAAAAAATATATAAGAAAATGAGTAAGTTAACACCCGAAACGACGATAATTCTAAGATATTATTAACAAATCAATGTTAAAAGATCATATATGATATCATATTAATATATATGATTCTTGTATAATTTAATAACAATTATTTCACCATTATACAGGAGGTTAACCTACCCCAACCAAGGAAAAGTACAAGGTAAGGGTTATTTCACAATCTCTTCATTATCCGAGGTTGTTTATACGTAATAATCTACTGGGATTTCTTTATCATCCACATCCATGTTTCTTCGAAATGTATTTCAAAACATATTTATTATTTACAAGAATATGGGTTAAAGTCATTTATACCCTTGTTTGACTTTTTATAAGAGGTTTATAAAGGAATCTTTCTGTCGTTTTCAAAACAAGGTCCTTTTTAACCTTTTCGACAGAATTAAGGTAAGAATGTTTTTTTAACTTATACGGTGGGTGCGGCTATTTTCCGCCGTTATAAAATCTTTAAAGCTTCCCTTACAAGCTTATAAGATTATTTTCAAAGAAAATATTTTATTTTATATGGATCTTAAATGATTTCAAAATAAAAGGAGATATTTCTTTAACAAGAATTTTGATTTCATCTATGTCAACATCCTTTGATGGATTTTAAGATTATTTGAAGTTGATTTATTATGATACAATACTTCTATATTGTATTGAAGGTTTTGTGATATGTTTGACTGTGGATGTGATATTTTTATACCATTCATAGTTTATGGTGAAAGTATTGACATTTCGTATGCTAGTTTTAATACGAATGATTATGTTATGTTTAAACCTTTTCATATGGGAATGCATTGGACATAATATGTGACGGGTGGTGGCCGCTATAGCTCCTCGATGCATCGGTAGGTCTCATGAGACAAACTAGTGTCTTGGAACAAGGCCTTGACAAAATCTTATTTGTAGTCTTGGCACGAGGCCTTGGCTATGTGGTTATGATAGTCTGGCATTATGCATTCCATCATTATGAAAGTGGTTATTGATTTTGCATGTGATTATTCGATTAGTAGAATAACCATGTGAATAAGTAAATGGAATTATTTCATTTTATTTATGCCATACTATGTTAAATGTTCAAGTTTAAAAGGCTTTTGTTTTAGTTATACATTGCCTTAAATGTTTATTCTTATTTATGAAAGTTTCCGCTATATTGTTATCCTTACTGGGCATTTGAGCTCACCCCTTTTCTATGTTTTATTTTTCCCATGAAGTGAAGAAGTAAATTATGAATGACCTACATGGATATTATGTGGGGATATGAGTGTGGATTATGGATACAATATGTTTTTGTAGTAGTTTTTCATTTTATGATGTAATGTAAGACTTATGAATATATCTAGTGTTTCCAAGACTACTAAACCAATCGGTCTTTCGAGATTTGATCTTTCTTGTGATCATACCAATGTTATGTAATAATGCACCGACTCTAGGTAACTGGGGTCGGGGCGTTACACTTTGTCATGATAGAATCCCAATGACGCCACCTCCTTTCTAAGCTCTGAAAAATGGGCTTCATATGGGGCATGTCTACTAGGTGGGGCCATCTCTTCCTTTTTCTGAGTAAATTGTATTTGTTAAAGCCTAATATTTATACTAATCTTTTGAACACATCTCATCGGCTATATTAGCAACAGTCACAATTCTTAACGGCATTTTAAAATCCAAAAACATAAAACCAAAGATGTTCCATTTAAAACAATGAGACATTAAATTAGATCTAGAGAAAATTTCATTAATGAATGTTTGTGTTCTTATAGTAAATATTTCACACATCTATCCATAGAGATAATTCATCCAGATTATCACCACAAAGATCATAACTGCCAAATCCAAATCATTTTTTGGATAGTTTTTCTATTTATAGTAAATCTTAATTGAGGTTTAGGCTATCAATTTATTTGTTTATATGAGTAAAAACAGTAATCCATTATTCAAATAATCGATTTATTCAATAATGAGTTCCCCGGTTGTTGGGAGTGTGTGAACTAGCGTAATGATAGTCTTCTTTATTAGATAATTGTAGAAAACATCACAATCACTAGTATAGACAATCATTTATCCATCCAGAGTGATTATTTTATAGATTTTGACAATCATTAGAAGTTCTTCAAGAATAGATATTAATACCAAGATAGAGAAAGGAAACTATAGATATCCATTAAAAATGTTGTCCTAGTCCACTTTTCAAATACCTTTATCCATAAAAAAGTAACCATATATACAAATTTTGGGGAAAACATTACACATGAATGATACTTCATCAATATAGAACCCACATTTACTATACATTTCATGTATTTTATCTCTTTTCAATGTATTTAGTGCAATATTGACATTGTCTACATGTCCCTCCATGCTTTTTGATTATATTAGAATATTATCAGTAATGTCAACAAAAAATATTTTAGTGTAATATCTGATGAAGTTATTAATTAAGAAAATTAATATTGATGGACCATTAATTATTTTAAAATATTTAACATTTAATTCATAGGGTCCATAAAATAGTCAAGATATATTCTTGGGAATGTCTTATTCTCATTTAATTGTTGTTTTCTTGACTGAAGGTCCACCATAGAAACATTCAAGGCCCCATACATTGGATCAAATAATTCCAAAATCCATAGAAGATGATACTTGTCATTTAACATGATTTTGTTGAGCTAATGATAATTAATGTATAGGAGAATTTATCCATCCTTATTCTTTATGAAGAGGACCAATACAACTCATTGTGAAGCACTTTGTTGTATAAAAACATTATCTATAATCTTTTTCAACTAGTTATTTTGATCCTCCAACTCAATGGTTCCCATACTATAAGGTGTCTTTGATATAGGTAGATAACCAAAAATACATGATTATATCCACTATATTAATCTTTTTTGTTAGGTACTCTTTCTCATAATAAAATAATATTCACACTTGAGATAATGATTCTAAAAGAGATTCATCCTCATTCTTAAAATTATACAGATTTATAGGATACCCCAAGATGTGAATAGATATCTCCCTTTCCAAATAGTTTCTGTTGTCTTGGAATATATATTACAAACCCATGTCCGAAATAGCATCAAAATAAAACAAAGGATGTTTTACAAGATTGCTTTGGATGTTCAGACAACAAACATTAACCGAGGAGGAGTTTCAAACTTTTGATGCAATAATTTACCCATTTTTTGTTCTCATAACTCATCCTACATATGTTTAGGTGGATTTTGAATAGTTACACAGAACATACATGATATTAATGAAGGCATAGATCCATAATTAAATAGAATTTTCACTATTATTGAATGAATTATTGTCTTACCTATCTCCACATAATATTTTGATCTCCACATAAATAGTAGTGATGGAATAAGAATCTCCTTTATCTTTTTGATTTCATGTATAATTACCCTAATTTACCTCAATGTGTCGAGGTTTACAGAACTGGATTTTATAATTCCCTTTTTAAATATAGGTGAAATATTATACTGTGGGTGGTTCTCTCCTTTATTCAACCACATTCTCTACCTTCCTAATGTCTCTTCGACATTCATGATCTGGGTGAAAATCTATCCAATAGTTATAGAATTTCCTTGTACCTTTTAGGATGTTCTGATGATTCTTCTTCCCAATTTTTTTGACAAGTGAAGGGTTGATTTTTCTTTCCTCCATTCTAATTAGTTCCTGCAACTTGAAACTCCATCATTAATTTCATACCACCATAGCCATGATTCCTTACTCGAAACTCCATATCCACTTTGAGATCACATCAAAAAACATTTTCAATACTCATAAAGTCATGAATTAATATATCATTTTGACGGATTGGATTTATACTATTGAATAATCTATCGATTTTTATATCATTGTTAATAACAAAACATGATTCATACCATGAAAGAGTTTGAAATTTTTATCATAGGCCATGACCAATTCACATTCCACTTTCTTTAGCTCTATTAATTCTCTATCCATATTTGTATAAATTGTTTTAGGGATATTCTTATTGAGAAATATTTTTTATAGTATTCAAATACCATTTTATCAATTTCATCCATTTTTTAGTTTTTCATCCACAACCACTATTGATCAGCCTCTCCATAGAGATGATGAATGGCGAGGTTCTCTATCTCATACTCAGAATAGTTGAACAAAAACGGATCTTACCCAATGAGTTAACCAATTGTTCTTTGAAAACTGTATCGAATGATATAACATATGGTAGTGGTATTTTCCTCATTAAAGACTCAATATTTTGTTCCTCCAGCATAGGTGAACTAGGGTGTTCCATTATATTCCATTTATTTTTCATAACAAGAGAAATATAGGAAAATAATCACCATTAAAGTATGAACACCACCTTAAAAAGTAATTGGGTATCTCATTATGGAAATTGATGCATTATCTCTCATATGGATTTTTCCCTAGTTTCTCCTATTTTACACCATTTTATAAAATATAAAATTATAGAAATAACATAAGTAAATAATTCCTGAATAAAAAACTTATGTCCTTTGTGGAATTAGTAATAATGTATCATATTTTTTGATACATATGTATATAATTTTTCTTAAAAAATATTATTGTGTTAATACCTATACATATTATAAAAATAAGGTTTTCATGGAGGTTCTAGAATAATAATTTTCAAAATAACTATATCGATCTATGATAGAAACTATAAAGATCCTACTTTTTCTTACATGAACACTATATAGTTTAATGATAAAAATAATAATAGTGATACAAATACAAGATCCAATGGTTTAGTGTCATAGAAATATTTGGACCATCTGTAAATTTTACACAATAAAACAAATAAATTTACTTAATTATGTATTCTCTAGATACTAAGTGGCCCTAGTGTGATCCATAGTACATGTATTCGCATGGTGATATACATCAAAAAATGTTGTGAGATAAAATCCAAGTAAAAATTTGGATAATAACATGTAAAATATATATGGGCTAAGAATAATAACTAGAATAACTGGATAATATAATGTTTAAAGAATAAATAATGGAATGGATTGTGTTAATTCATTAATTTGAAACAACATGACATCACAGTCTAATACCACACATAGTTTTGAAGAAACCTAGCTTCATGTTCACATATATTTCACTTTTATATCATGAGATAAATCACATTTCCCAATACATTAATTTTTTATATAATTCAGGGCACACATATTGCATCATAAAATTTTCATGTGCTATATAAATATGGGTTCACCCGTCATATCATAAAATTTACATTATCAGGCATGCCACAAATAAAATATATCATTCAGGGACATTAATATCCAACGGAATGGAATATGATTCATTTAGAAATGAATACATTTACGAAAAAATGGAGATCCCAAGGTAATGGGGTAATAACATACTTTGTATAAGAATCATCAATGTTGAGTTTAAAAGATTCAATATCATATGAAGTGGACTATGTATTTTTTTAAAGAAGAGTTATTTTCGAAAAAATTATTATATATATAAAAAAATCATATTTGAATCATGTATATCTATAAAATATAATTTTACCATAATGATGATATAAATAATTTCCAATAATGGAACATTTATACTAATATTAGAGTAAAGGGGGAAATACCAATGGGGGGAGTTGGGTTCAAGAATCACCATACCTTATGTCAAAAGAAATTATTCAATTCACCAACATGGATAATGAAATTGAATTTATTAATTAAAAAATAAATAAACTTTTATAAATGTATCAGATTTATTATTTTTTATTATGATAATTTTTGTACTTTTTAATGAGCTATAGTGTTCAATTTCTTCATTTGGGAGCATTCGTTTTCTCAGTTTTCATGATCGGTTCAGTAGTATATATATATGAAAGTTAATATAAATTAGAACATTAATAGATAATTGGAATTATATGTCATTAATGAACATTAATAATATTAAATCATCTTATATATTTTTTAGACATATGATATGATGATGGACTAATTTATAAATAGTTACTGATTGTCATTTAGGTTAAAGTAGCTAGTCTTTTATCACAATGAACTATTTTTTTTACCATTTTGTGTCATATATTTTCTATTTAAAAAACATAAAAAGCGTTAGAACATTAATAAGAATAAAAAGGAAATTATGCATATTTTATGACTAGTCCTGAAGTTTGTGATGGAAAATGATCATGCATCATCCACGTTGCTGGTAAATCGACACACCACTTATGATATATTCAATGATGGTGTAAAATGAATAGGGAAGAGACATGAAGATGAATTATTACATTAACTTAATAAAATTATACTCTATGAATGAAATTGTTTTTGTCATTAAACATGGATAAGTGGAGGTAAGGATATGATATGAAATGAAATGAAAAATGAACGGAATAGAAATAGGATTTCACCTAATCAGTTTATGCTCCTTGAGAACCACCTTAGTGTAATGGTTTCTGTTATTTGATAAGACCATGTGAACCTTAATATGGGGGAAGTCATTGGTATGATTATTTAATTGATATTGGATAAGAATCATAGAATGGGTGGTGTAGAAATATGAGGTGGAGATGGGTGGTATTTATAGGTTATGAAAGAGGTGTTTTGTCATTATTTTATCCATTTGTATATTATTTTGGATCAATATAATGAATTGATAAGAATTATCCATAAATATATTAAAATAATTAATTATTGTTCATGATTTTTGTCTTACATCTACTATACATCATCAATAAATCGATAATTTATATATTTAGCTTATATTATAAATTATCACAATTTTTAATTCACTAAATGAAATTTATTTCATAAAAATAACCATGATTTTTTTATGTGTGAAACATAAAAATTAACTCCATTTTATGTAAGTAATTTTATAAATATTAGAAAATAAATTTTTAAATAAAATTATCATTCACATGTAATATATTGATTTAAAAATTAAAACTGATTTTATAGAACATTTGATAATTAAACAAGGAATAGAAAAATTACATTAAAATATAAGAAAAAAATATTAAAATCTCAATATATGATTACTTATAAATATATTTATTAATATTAAAATTATAAATAATTTTTTAGGACTTATAAAAATAGCAACACTTAATTAATAATTTATAAAATATTTATTTTCTTATTCCATGATATAATTATATCATATTATCAATTATAACATTATTAAATTTTATTTATATGTTCATTTATGATATTATTATTATATTGGGTGATTTAATATTCCTAAATTTTATATTACTATTCCAAAGGTTATGCTATTATTCCATTGGTAATATTTCCTTAACTTCTTGAAATACCAATTATTTCATCCATTATTCATTTATAATGATACTATTCATTATCAAAATGAATTTATGTGGTTTATAATATATGGAATAATTATAATAATAGAATATCGTTAATATATTTTTTTTGTATTTAATGTCTCCCCTAGAAATATCAATGAATTGAGGGAGATCTAAGGTCACCTCACCTATATTCATTTTTCTCATTTCCAAACCATGTTATTTACATATCACCTTCACAAAGATAATGAATAAGGGAATCTAAATTCAATAGGATGATTAATTATAAAAATCCATCGAAAGTCTCATGTTGTACTTACACCACCCAACAGTTCTGTGGCCCTAGGTAGAAGTGAGTTTTCTCATCTTGTATTTGGATTCCTTAGAGTTATCATTGGAAACCATCATCACATAGGAAAATATTCCTAGAAGTGATAATATTCTCTACCACCATAACTAGTTGATTCTAAGTGTTGAGGATCGATAATCTTATGTCGAGAAGAACCAACGTTCTCTCTTCTTCATAGTGAAAGTGTTGAGGAATTACATGACACGCCAAGAAGTTCGTAAGGCCTATAATATTGATTGTCTGAAGTACATCCTTGGTCTTCACATGATTATCAGGCATCTAGACCAATGGGAAGTCATTCATAATGAATATGAAATGTAGTTTATATCATTGAAACAAGTAATAGGGATATCCCTTGTTCATTTCATTGAAGAAAAACCTACCCTAAAAATTACATAGTTGGATATCGAGTTTTTAAATGAGGTGGTATTCTACACCCAGGACACTTCACAATGAAGGGAGATGTAATTTAATGGTTCCACCCAATATCGGATTTGAAAAAGGATATAAGACATGAGACTCATATAGGTTGGTCTATGCATTGTATTTGTCTATCCATACAATGAAATTTTTACCCTTTCAATCGCACTATCTGAAGGCTGGAAAATTAATAAACCATAATACCAAGCTTTTATCTATAGGTTATAACTAGCCCTAAATATACAATTGTTTTTCTAAATCTCAATGGGGACATTGAATTCGTGATAATAAAGAACAATGGTGAATGTTCCATTAAAAATGTGGAATAACCCCATATAAATGGATATATTAGGGGACTGATGGAAGACCATCCATTTGATCCCATAAAGTATTTTATTTCCCAATCACATAATGTATGTGGAGAGGTATTGCACAATATAGCCACTGTCACGGCCAACCATGATCAAGAAGAAGTAATAATCCATATCACACATCAAAAAATGGTCTCTAAAATCTATGTTTGTGATACAGAAGAAATCAATCAGGAAAACAGTTCCATAATAATGATAAACCAATGACCACCATGGATGGATGCAACTTCTAAATAGATATCACCAAAATGAAATTCTATTGAAAGATAGTGTTTTAATGAGAAATATTTTGTTCTATATAGTGAACATGACCCAAAATGATGGTAAAACTATAAATAAAACAATATACATATGTGTATATTATAGATTCCACTTCACATGCACAGAAGAAAGAGATATTTTTGCCATCATGGAGAATGTCCATGCGAGATCTTGCAGCGCCCACAAATCTGTTAATAGGTTCTCCCCCCAAACTTGGAGGTTTCTTTACTACTATAATAATATGATATATGAATATGTGGAACAAACCAGGAAATTTAATGCATTCCAAATCTATAAAAAACATCCTTCAACCCCTAAAACTGCTACATTTATCAATATAATATTGTTGATTCACCACCTAAGAGATGGACGCCGTCTTTCCATACCCCCCAGCCAAAATTATGTAGTTCCAGTACATCATTACTTCCACCAAATTATTTCCCAAATGTATTGATGATATAATATTTAATGGATTTGGGATAAATAATAACATCACATAGTAAGGTCTCATATTATGATAAGGTTTTCTTTCCCTCAATGAATATTGATAGACCATTAGACCAAATTCTATTCCATGGAGTTGACGAAACTATACTAGGTGTACAACATTTAGTACAATAAATAATCTCTCAATCATGAAGTGGAATATGGATTGATAGAGGACTAAAATAAGACACTATAAAATATAATCCAAAATATAGTGATCAAATATAAGAATTGATGTCCAAAATACTCTTCCATGGTTTATGGGATTACCATACAACCACCCATACTGTTACACAGACAACTCCATACAGTTTGGTGTACGATATCGAGGTAGTATTAACCAGAGAAGCCCAACATCCATCACTCTGAATACACATTTTCATAGAGATCACGGATGATAATAAACCAAAAAGGCCGTTGGATGAATTAGAATACCTATATAAGAACTTGATGTACACAATAGACAAATTTAATGATCATTAGAATCGGATTAAAGAAGCCTTAAATAAAAATTTCATCTCTATTCATTCCTCCAAGGGTAATGGTAGTGGTGCTAAGAACCCAAATTTCACTATCCATGAAACCAATGATGTTGGAACCCAAATTTGAGGGCCCATACATCATACATTAATTCAATCCTAATGGTGATTACCCAGGGGCCAAAATGGATAGAGACTATGTCACACCACCCAATAATGTAAGGGTTATCATGAAATAATTTTCATATATTTCAT
Source organism: Viscum album (assembly GCA_963277665.1). NCBI lineage: Eukaryota > Viridiplantae > Streptophyta > Magnoliopsida > Santalales > Viscaceae > Viscum > Viscum album. The sequence continues at coordinate 1,753,888,336 of OY728120.1, read as the reverse complement.
CACATGAGAATCTACATCAGATTACGCAATGTAATTCTTCATAACAACATGATGTTAAACTATACATTGATATCAATACATTAAGACACTAAAACTTCATGGATGATGTCCTCTCCACATAAAAATAAACAACATTGGTTTTTGAGAAACACCTATGGCTTTATTCATTCATTCATAGGATACAAAGTTGAACAAAAAACTATGTTATTAGGTCCAAAAAAAATCTTCATTATCCTATTGATCTTCACACTGTGTGATCCATTCCCTTATCACAAGATGTTAAAATTCACAAGTAATGTGATCAAAACCTAATGATGAACTAAATTCCCCCTTGAACTATATAATGATTGATTTAAATTTTTAGTGTGATATATAGAGACACCTCAATAATTCATATTGGTCGTTCCATTATATGATTAAAAATGACCCTATCATACCCTCGTCTACATCTTCATTATAAGACGTACCATTTCCATTCCTTATTTATTTCACTTATCATATCTCCAGTGAGAATAGTAATTGATGTAAGGAGTTCTCCAGATGAATACGGCATTAAAGGACTTGTCAGGTCCATCAAATTCTTAAATGGAAGACTGTAAAAGGATCAACATATGACCCTTCAACATGATATTAAAATATACCATTAATTTACATGTTTCATGAAATAACACTACACAGTTCCTTAATAACTACATGTGAATTGATTCTTATAATCTAATGATAAATAGGTATCCTTGGATCTATAATCATGGGACTATCTACAGAAATCAATAGAAATAATTCCCACCACATTTTAATGGCTAGACCTAAAATGATATATTTTCACAATCAAGATATATTATGTGTCTGGATTCCTAAACTCACAAGATATGTAGTGATGCCATAATTTTGAACTTCAGGACCATTCACATCAAATAAGTATAAGAGTTCCACCATCTTTATTTATTGGTTATACCTTTTAAGGGAGATTCTTTCAGAACTACGTGTGTCTTGATTACCCTCACCATGGGAAATGAAATGACAAAAAGAAATCCATTCATGGTTGAAGATATAATACCACCATTTCACTTTGAGGAAAAAACATCCTCATTTCATAGTGTTAAACTTCATGATACATCAAGAAATATGTGAGTAATATTTTTCATTCTCATGAGATACAAAGTAACACCCATATTTATAACCTTAGGACGAGACACAAATTTTTTGTTGTTTCACATCTGTTCATCATTATCCTCACTGCATAATGTTAAACTAAATGGGACTTCCCCAACTACATTTGGCTTTAATCCTACCGTCACAGGGTGTATAGTGACACATGGATCCCCAATTCCTGATCTGAATTAAAAATCTAAAACAAAAAGTAGATGATTGAGAATACAATATATCATGTACAAATATTGTACACCTATTCCCAGACCATTTCCTCATGATTTTAATCATCAAGGAAAACATCATTCTTGAATGACATTAAAATTTAATGACTATAGAACCATTATCAAAAAATTTTAAAGTAAACTAAATGCATCCTTAGTCCATCAAAATAAACTATATGGGAGACATCTTTACTTCCTAATGTTAAACTACATGTATGCATATAATTCCCCTTTACATTATTATAAACTATACTAATCACCACTCACATTTAATTCATTGTCATAGGAAGAAATGAATTTTAGACCAAACAACTGATTTACTGGGTGCATCCTTCACCTTTTAAAGACACTTAATACACTAACAACACTTCATTTTTAGAGCAACATTTGTTTTGATAAATCATTCATGGATCATTGATAGCATATATATCATGAAGGGACCCTTTTCATGAGTAAACAATTATGAATATGGCTCCAAGAAATTCCCTAATGGTTTTCAACAAGATGTATCACTCTTTAAGAAGGACATTCAAATTCATGCGAGCACCGTCATCACCATAGATTAATGCACCACATTAGTGTGATATTTACCTCTTTGAGAAAAAATATATCATATCATCACCCAAGAACTGAGAAATGTGATACATGATTTATATCATTTTTATCATTTTCTCAAATGTGGTATGGGTACACCTCGACCTAGGTATCCTAATTAGCCTCTTATGTATCATCCCCCATAATAGTTCCATGTGAATTATGACCATAAATTTCCAACACATATTTAAAAGAAGTATGACCTCAAAATCTAAACTATAAATTTCTAAATCAATAGACCGTAAAGGATTATAGAGGTAGATAGAAACATTTCATGATGGAAACCCATAAACGGTGGCCTGATAAGAAGTCATGTCTTCACTTTCTTAAATATTAACCTTCAGTGTTTATGAAAAAATTTTGCTCAAATAAACATTGAATAAATCATATAGGGTATACTCAGTAACCATTGTAAATTTCATGCTATTTACAAAAGACACACTAGTTCTATAAGATGTTAGAATAATGATTTCTAACATCTCCCCACTATGAGAATATATACAAAAGTAAATGAGACATGTTTAGGGGTACTCGAATCCTTGTCAGATCATAAAAATTCCAAACATCACAAATCATGATTTAGGATCCTTGGATCAAAATAAACATATAAAACCCTTGTAAGTGAAACCCAACATCAAGTGATGCCTTTCATTATAGTGAATACATGAACATGTATACTGAAAAAGATCCTATGGATTTCAATGAAATGTGTAACACTATAAAATTATATTTTCAATCCTTGTGATCCCTAAAAAGCGATACGGTGGAACTCAAAACCCTAGTGAGATCTGAACCTCTCTTTCTGTGAATATACCATTTAATTATATTTACTTGAAAACAATAGTCCATGATATATAATTGACACAAAAAAATTACCAAACTATACATGAGGATTCAACACACCCAACATTAAATCACCTTGTTTTATACAATTTCTCAATTAATGACTATGTTCATTTATCCCTATCCATTCATGGACCACACCACATGACTAAAAACCATAGAGCCTAGTGTTCATGCCTCATAATTAAGAGATGGTTTTCATTGGGGTTGAATAACTATTCTTGGATAGTGTTCCTACAAACCCAACATCATCATCTGGATATTTGAGTCTTCAAACAAGGTTCATTGACCTAAGAAATTAGTGGAGATAATATTTCACATGACCATGATGATGATTCATATGGTTATATACCCACTAGATAATTTATTTTCCAACATTCCATAGAGGATATTCAATCATTGTGAGCCCTAAAAACATTACATAAGAACCTAAAATTCTAGAATGCAATTGGAAATACCAATCATGTATTCCCCATATCATATTAACACAGTTAATAATATGAGTTGTGATTACATAAACCATATTCATACTATTTAGGTGGACCATGTATTCCTATAATCTCACTTGAAAATAGATATTACGTACATAAATCATACATGGACCCTCAAAAGGATTCCCACTTCAATGGACCTTTTCATTACTATGAATGTATGTTTATGGATCCTATATTTTCACCAATGGACATCAAACCAATTCATCAATATGATAAAATAAAATTATAATCCTTATGATTCTTCATAACACCATGGTAAAAGCTAATGAACCGGAGTATTTTGGTTTATTCAAGGCATGTCTTCACTATATTCAATAATCATTGTTCAGTTTTGATATAAAATTTATTAATCTAATTCAATATCAGGATCCATCTAATAGAACCTATACTAATGAAATATTTGGACTAATCTAATAGAACATAAACTCTAAAATTATATAGTCCGAGATAAAATATTCTAAAATAAATAAATATGAGGTCTTAGAAAAAAACCATAATCTAAATCAATATCAGGTATATGCTACAAGACCCATAACTAAAAAACTATTTGTTTTGAAATAATAGTCCATAAAAAAGCTATATAAAGAATAAGGATAAATCCCCTAAACTAATGGAATATTTGGTCCAAGATAAATGATCCTATGATAATGAAATATATATTCTGAGCTAAAATACCCATAAGTAAATCAATATTAATTATTAGATAGAAGACTCAAAAATAAACTATTATATAATATGAGATAAATGATGATAAAGTAAATAAATATATGGTCTGATCTAAAATACTACAATCTATAGAAAAATAGCATTGGAGGTTACAAGAGAATGTATGGGCCACCTTATGGACTTAGAAAACATAATTCTACTCTATCAAAGAATATCTTCTTTGAAAATGTAAGAGCACTTTCTCTCTGGGACATGTGTTATACCCTACTATAATTTTGTATGTCAACATATCTCAATATTTCTAGAATAGATATATCCATGATGAATCTAATATTGGTTGGAATTCAAAATAATTTATAAAGATATACTATGTTGAAATTTTTACAATCAATTCTAGTCATTTTTTTGTTTCATATAATGAAAGTGGTTGGTATCATTTTCATAAAACTTCATAGCAATTAAATGACATGAACGTTATAGATTGAAGGGAGACTGAAGAAAAACGTGGATGGTTCAGGAATTTTTATTGATTAATAAATTCAAAATAAATAATAATAACCACATGATGGATTAATTATAAATTTCTTAATAATAACAAAATAGATAGAATTATGACTATATTTGATCTATAAAAATTGAAATGTTGACAAGGTTTTTGCAGGAACAATCAATTTAATATAGCATTACCACATGACCTACTTCTTATCCATCTTTTCTAGGACACAAATTCTCAACCAAAGTTTAATCTCATCAACCCAACTTAAGGTAGTTTCCAATGAATATCACAATGTTTAATGATCGACCCATAGATGAGCTATCATTTTATCACATTTCCATATTATTGTAGTCCAAGAATAAATCTGAACATTCAAATAGGATATAAATTGATGAACATATTACAATGTATATTTGATCTCCCTCATCCTCCCAAAAATAGGATCCTCATCTGCATGACCATGAAAACCTCTTTCACTTATGCCTTGACTTGGCTATGTAAGAACAATTAGTTTCACTATTTAATGTAGAGGGTGTATGTCAAAACCACATACCACTATATAATGAAATAATTGATTAAGGGTTTCCCCTTGGTCATAGAATAATTCTACATAAGTATCTTCAATAAAGGATTTAATCTATTTCTAGATCATCCAATATTTTTTATATGCTTCCTTGACAGTAGGAGAAGGTGTGGTAGGAGGATAAATAACATGTTGATCCAAGAAGGAAGCATGAGATGAAGCCTCATATTCCATTATTTAGATAGGAATATCACATGTATCCTATTATTGATGAATAATTTCCATAAAATATTTAGTTTCACTGTCTAGATAGGCATTATTATAGTGAGGTCTTCTTCATAATGTCTCTCCAAGATCATTGATCATCTCATTCATCACCGCTGAAAAATATGTCGATGAAACAAAAGTATTATCCACATGAATACCAATATATATTAGAACACCATATGAATAAGATTCTACCCAACCGTAATATAATACTATTATAGGAAAAAGGATCATCATTAAGTAGATTTATGATCTCAGCCATAGTATCTTCACACTCTGGTTTTTTCAAAAACATATGGATGACTATAAGATGTCAATAACCTCATAATCCATCCAAAGAAATATGAGAGACCATTTTGGGTACAACCAATCTTTTCAAATAATAATTAATGTGTTTAAGGATCATGCATTATTATCCAATCCACCATCACTATAATAATACCATCTTGAAATGAGAAAATATAAGACAATTCATCATGGGAACACCTTCCAATATCATCAATCATAACATCTGGGGAATTAAAAGTGATAATATAAAACCTTTTGAATTGGATCATCACATACATAACCTTATTAGGGATTAGAGCCATTGTTCAAACACATGATATGTTCAGTATTCTGTGATGGAATACAACATAAAGGATCCTAGTATAATTGTAGTATTCCTATACATGGAAATGCCCCCTATCCAACATAACAAAAAATGGAGAGGGACACTTCTCATGTGAGGGGAACAGCCAAGTTGAATATGTCCCAGGATTTGATAAAGAGTAGTAAGTACTATCATTGAAATATAAATATTCTATCATTTCGCAAGATTTACTACTATAATCAAAATACTAATGAGAATATATAATCCTATATATACAACTATTTAAAGGAGTCCAAATAAAAGTGGTCTCTATAAATCCAAGAAGGCGAATATCTGGAAAGATTTTGGAATTCACCCGACAGTCCCTTGAGATCTAATCCCCATCATTCTAGATTAGCTAATATTATCTTGAACTATCATAAACATTCTATTAAGGGCCCCAGTGAGGGCTTAAGGATGTTGCCCTGAAAAATATAAAAAAAATTATTATTCCAAACAATGAAATAAATAATTGGTTATGACACCACATCCTTCCTCAGTCTCTTCTCAAAAATGAAAAAATACACATCACTAAAACTTGATTTTGAAATATATTATGTCAGACATCCAGAATAGGAAGGAATTCATCAAACATCTCCCCAAGAGTGGGAATACCATCTAGATGATATATTTCCTATATGTTGAATCCCAAAACCACATATGATAGATGTAACATTTTATTTTTAGGTCACCAACGGAAGATCATATCTCAAGGATGGTTGGTCTAGTAAAAACGATGAAGTAGGAAATCCACAAGGCCTCCTAAAGATAAAACCTATATTACTTATCAGAAAAAAATTATTCAAAATTTCATGACCAAGAAGGTACATTCACATTCATCAATGAAATTTCTATATAGATAGAGACACCACTTCAAAGTCCATCCCTACCATGATTTTTCATATAGGGAGAAAATATAATCAAATTATTCAAAGAGATAAAATAATGATTGAAATCACAACCATCCATATGTAAATGACAGTATTCTAGAAAATTAGAAAATATCAAACAAGGATCTACTACCAGTTGTCCATCCTTGAAATTTCTCATATGAATTTATAGAGAAGAATTTTACAAACTATGATGGGACATACTGAAGTATTATAGAGGATTGAAAACTTCACCCAATAGAATGAACATGTCTATAATATTTCATTTAGATAATCTATATAGAAATATATAATATATGGGACATACCTTATTAGAAACTCATTATCCAAATACACATTATTGTGAGGGTTGGCATTATAGCTTCAAGAAATAATGGTCTTATAGTTCTAGTTGAGAAATATTGATGGGAACTATAGTCTATCTGAATAAATATAAGGGGAATATTTTATACAAAGAGAGTATAAAATCTTATAAAAGTGAAGATATACTAAACAAGAAGCGTCGTCTTCATCACATGAATCAGAAATGGTTTCTTGAATCACCTAAGTCACTATGGTCTCTGGGGTCACATAATCGCATAACGAATCACAGAATCACTTGACCCCTTAGAGCCTATTGATCATGTGTCTGTGACATGGTCTTCTAAATTACATGTTAATAAATCAATTATTTGATAAAATTATTAGACCATGTTAAAGCATCAAGAAAATCAAAATCATCATGTTCTATGATCAATAAATTACCAATGTCTGGTTTATAATTTTTTAGAATTAGATCATATGAAATACACGGTCTGGGTGAATAGAAATCATGAAAGAAGGTGTGCGGTAGGGTCTCATGAACATGTTTTGAAGACGTGGCCCATGATGAAGAAATGTAGTGAAAAAATATTGAGAGATCATGATAAATGTTAATTGATGGATAAGGATGCCTTATAGTATCCAATATATAGGTAATTTCATTGGATACCAATCATCACCAAATATAAAAACTATAAAAATGTTATTGATTGAAACAATGCGAAAGACTCATGTGTGCATTTTCATTCCTCTGAACTGATCCATTGTACTCCCTGGCATCACTTTTGTTGGAGGTGGTTAGAATTTTTTGATTCCCACCAAATAGGAATATTCAAATTCATGATTGTTGAAATTCATGGATATGTATATTATTTTCCTCCTAAAAGTAATGGATGAAGAATTTTGCTAATTCTCGTAGATCACGTCGGCCTCCAAGAGACAAAAGATCTCTAAAAATCATAAGATAAATATGGAAAACAATGTGAAATGGATAACATATGAATTATCCTTTAATGAACCTTCATCAATAAAATTGTTATCTAGAGAATAATTCTCGATTTATAATTGGATGCAAGGTCGAAAATAGATATGATTGCCTTGGAAACTTAGTTTTTCAACTGAAAAGCGCCTAAAAAATCACCCAAAAATATTTATGAATTATGTGTAAAATGTCATATAGATGGAGGCCTCTTGATTCCATAATGATCTAGTGATTCATAACTAATGGAATTAAATCTTTTCCAACAAAAAATCAAATATACCTTCTGATAAACCTAAACCATTGTAAAATAAAACAAAATAAATTAAAGGGGAGGATATAGGGCCCACTTTTTCCATAAAATACATGTGACAAACCCTTAGAGATTAATAATGCATTGAAAGCCCCAAAATATGTTCCCAATTCATCATGAAAAATCCATTTGTATTTTAATATCCAAAATTCTAGATCAATTTGGGTATTCCATAAGGCTAAACACATCACCTTTGGCTCCATGAGGACAAATAGGTGGGGTTGTCTATACAATGCCCACACATATGCATTTGATAATTATTGGTCAGAAGATTCATTATAAATAGGTATAGTAATTATAATTTAAATTAATCATAAAATCTCTCTTGACCCCCAACAATTGGAAAATAATCTAATGATTCAAAAATGGAAAAGATACTGGAGTCACTCACGGTGATAATAATATCGCGACACACTATGGTTTTCGGAAACCTTGTATTGTGAACCTATTGAAGAAGTTCTCTAAAACAGGGGATGACCCCTAGACATGTCATCATTTTCTCATGAAATTAATACATATGTAACATTATATGATGTGAAGGACCATCAACATTCATTTTATCTCATCAAATCCCTTCGGACTGTCAGTATAACAACAAGGATACCATTTATAATACATTCATCAATCAGAGAGTCCCCTTTAAATTTAAATAATACAATAATGCATTCATTGATGATATGTACTTATGGTCACTAAAAGTACGGTGATTCCTACATGGATATCCATGAATGGGAGTCAAAAAGATGCATGAAACAAAAGGACTTTATAGACTCCATCCTAGATTTATGCTAGACACACCACCCAATGAAGAGAACCACCTATATGGAGTGGCAAAAAAATCCCCCACTCCATCCTGATAAAAGAGATGGATCAGTTGTGATGACAAGCAATGGATACTCTAGGTGGATGGATGAACACATGGAACCTGAAATCTATTCTATAATTTATTTTTCAAAGTGGTGAATCCATGACTGGATAGTTTCTCATTAGGTAAGATACCAATGAATAGTCAAAGAGGTAATGAAACGTTCATAGGCACTTCAGGAGATAACTTATAGCTCCTTTGAAAGACATATTTCGATAAACGAAATGGCCATCAAACACACTTACTAGATCACACATTACAAAAACTAAACAAATATATGGAAATAACTATTTTATGGATGAAACTTAGACCAATTAATGGGATACACGAGTGGAGACATTTGTGTTGATACATATGCGTTCAAAACAAATCACCAAGGACATGAATTAAAACTATAATATTTCACTCATGGATAAAAACCATTTGAAATATTATTTGGATCCTGTTAAGACCAATTTAATTCTAAAACAATGACATATCACACCCCTCAAGCATGTAACTCATGTCTTAAATAGCCCTTTGGGATCACCAATCAAGACTCATGATAAAATTCAAGACATTTCTCTTAAATCATATAATGTCACTAGATAAGGTCTTCTAAATCTCAAAATTGTGCCTAACCATATCAACTAACTCTTATGTTACCCTCAAGGAATTCTATCCATATGTAGTGATTCCCTACAAATATGTCAACCATTAATGGAAAAAACATCTAAGAAAAATATAGCATTCTGTAAATTTCATTCATCTCCAACTATGATATTAATGAATGTCATAAATATTATGTGACACCCTCTAAACATTTCATCCATTTCATGTGATGTCTTTCGATATAGACAATCCAATGCATGTGATGTCCTCAGGAAACACCAATCCAAATCATAAGACAACCCATTTGAAATTTCTTCTAGGATATGTGATTTACTTATGAAATTCAACTAGATTACATGATTTATTTTTTATCATGTTAAGAATACAATCTGCATAATATTATGAAGACAACCATGGAATGTCAAATTGAAAAGAAATAAATGACAAGAAGTCAATATGGTCAATTTAATTTTCATTGCAGGCCTTCATAATGAATTTTTTTCACCCTTATTGTGTAAGCCCCAACCAAAAGCAAACATCTATGTGTATGTCCTAATCAAGGATACACGGCTGAATTTAATTCCTATAAAACCATGATACATATTATGCCCCCATGAGGCCCAAGATCCACACCTAAACTCCTAAACATTTTTCTTAGTATATAGAGCCTATAATTATAAGAAAACAGAATGGACATTTTTCATCTATTATTTGTCACACTGAGGATTTCTTACAAAGTCTTACAGAGATACATTGATCGTATCATTTACGCTATAAGACTATATAATGGAAAAAAGAGACCTCATAGTGTAAGTACCCAATAAATTGATCTAACAAGCATATAATTTTTTCTATGACTAGGATACATACGAAACATTCCAATGGACTGAGTCTAAACACAAATGGTCATGCACATTTTTGTATGTCCCACAATGACACTAAAATTTCAACCATTGATACCTAATAATTCCCATGGGAGGATCATATTTAATCATGCACCATTGAAATGAAAACTTCCACAACGATTAGAACTCTGATTCTGGATATAATAAGGATATGTTAGATGACTACCCAATGATGGAGATCAAATAAAATTTCATTTTTATGAAATCCCTATGTCTCTAAACTTTCAACAATCATGTACCAATCACTCCCTTTGGATGATCATCTTTCCTCGTTCCCCAGTGGAATGGGAACCTCCTGAACTTTATGCAAAATTATTCATGCTATAAACATGATATGTAGTAATCTTTTCTTTGTACGTGACTCAAATAGAGATCCATTTTGATGTATTCCCTATGTAATTGATATTTCATCATTTGAGACCAAATTGTTCCCATGGGAAGAACACTATACCTCATCCTACAGTGGATTGTGAAATTAGAAAAACCACGATATCTATGATTCCGTCCACAATTAGGATATTTAGGATCCCTCTTTAGGGGACAAGCACCATGTTAATATATCTCCTAATCTGTATAATTTGATAATCCATAAACCCAAACATCATGTGTTTGATCACCTTTCATCCCTTGTTTCTCACATCGAGCATAGCTCATGTGGGCATAGGGAGACATTATGAACACCTCATTAGGACCATGAATCTACACCATCGATGGTAATAATAGTATGTAATCCCCAATAAGTGGATCAATATGATGACCCCACATATAATTGTATCTACCAGGGGGCCAATTTTGTGGGCATGATCAAACTATGATAACACGAATTCAAACCATAAAAAGGATACACAAGATATTTCTTTGAGGATCAATTTCAAATATATGGTGCCTTAGTGAAGGTATATTTTTCCTCTCTATGTGACATTAAACTACACAGTTTTACTAAACTAAGTAGATTTTGAATGCTATAATAACCAGGATATGTAAGACTCCTCATAACGGTTCAGTCCCCTCCTTGGAATATTGAAATCCCTCCCTTTATGTAACGATATTATGAATAATCATGGTATATTTCTTTTCTATATAAATAATATACTGATCATTAGTGAAATGGATGGATGAACTCATATAAATTCATTTGGATTCAATAATGTGATCCCGTTTCCTTTTTTCATATGTATGTTTCCTTTTATTTTTCATATAATATGAGAAAAAATATTATCATTTTTAGGGTATTATGTACTATATCGGTATTAGGAAGAGATTTGAGAACATATAATATATCTATTACAGATTCCTTCAGTAGAATAAAATTCCCCACATAAGGGGTGATGAGAGTATCTCCCATCCTTTTGACCAATTTGAGTCCCAAAGGGTAGTTGGGTCTGAAAAGAAGCAAACCATCCGGATTTGGAATGTATGTCCATAATTAGTCATGGATGAGGAAACCATTTGTATTTTTAATTATGAATGGAAATTACAAGATGTTATTTATTGTCCAAGAAAGAAGCCTCACCCGCAATAAACCATTAAGACAGGCCGAACCCTCCAATATGAGGGTTTCCTCAATCATCATATATACAATAAAAAATGAAAATACACTTTATATATTATATTTCTCATACTAATTAATCATTTACCTTTTTTAATTATTATATAAAAATTTCATTTATCATTTACAATTTATGATAATAACATAATGTCGATCATGTGTATTGAAAACTCCCTCCTCGTGAAGCGATGATATTTGTTCACACTTTACAAGGAGTGAATTAATGATTTATTAATAATTTTATGTCATATATATAATATAATTATGATACATTAATTATAATATATTCATATAACATATATTTTTTTCTTTCTATATCAGTTAAAAATTGAAATAGTCTTTATGTATATGTCTGACTATCAATTTCAATTGATTGTATGCTTTAGTTCCTATCACTAAATATTATTTATTATTGTAAATATATATAATATTTATATAAATGAAATTTAAATCATGGATTACATTTTTGAGATGATTAAATTGTGATTTAATTTAGAGCATCAAAAAAAGTCAAAACATACTTGAAAAAAATGTCAATTAACCCCCAAAAATTGAAAATTATGCGAGGTTATTACTGAACTTATGTGAAATTCGGATAATAAAATCGTATAAGATACTAATAATATTAATATGTTTCAGGTATAGGATAAATAAATTCTTAACACCAGTCTATGTTATTTTAATGAGAGTTCAACCAAAAGGAATCGTAATGTCAGTGATTTAGTCTAAATTTAAATTCCATATAAGATATTTGTTATTATGAACCAATTTAATTTAATATGGATTATATTGTAGGATCGAAATATAAAATGAGATGCTCAATATACAAGAGGGGGGGGGGGGGTGAATTGTATACTTTAAAAATTCCTTTGGAACCTTTAAAGTTAGTTAAGAATAACTATGTTTTCCTTAAGTAAAGGAAAAGCCTAAGTTTAACAAAGTTAAACTAGGAAAATTCACAACACCTCTAACACCGAACTAAACATGGAAAGATATTCTGAAAGTAGGTTCCGGAAATATGGTTCCGGAAAATGAAACTTTAACAAGAGTTTACAATATGAGATTCTACCTTAAAGCGTATAGAATCTAAATTAATCAGAGTACAATCAAGGAAGTATAAGAAAGTTATACTTTCCTTATAATACAAAATGCAGCGGAATAGAAACAAGTAGTAGAACTACTAGTAACAAAATATAAGTCTTTTAACCCAAAGAGAAGGGTATCCAACAACCTTGGATAAAGGTCCCTTGATTTATACTTTCAAGCAAGTCTGTCTTACCCACACTAGGGTAAGCCCTCGATACGAAGATCGGAGTCTTTGTCTTGCTATCCCCGCAAGCCCTCAACATCAAGGTAGTTGGCAACCTCTGTCCTCCTCAGCAAGAAAGCCCTCGAACTTTAAGGTAGTCGGCACCTCTGTCTTCCTATCCCCGGAATCCCTCGAATGTAATCACCAGCATTCGGAGTCGCACGAAGCTTTGAGAGTTAATAAGAGCCTCTCTCTCTAGAAATCACTTCAAGAAAATTTTTCAGCCATTCAGCACTTTCATAAGCTATCAGCACCGAGCTCTTTCAAATGAGCTCCTATTTATAGGTAAATTCATCTCCTTCTCCAACAGTCATATTTTCCTTAATGATCGGAGGGACCTGTACACGTGTCACTTAGACAACGGTTAGTTTAAAACAAAACAGACGACATCGTTTTATAACAAAACAAATGTAACAGAATGTACGACATCGTTTTAAACTCTAACATAATGGTTCTGAATGAAAACTTCGGAGTGAAGGTTCGGAGTGAATAAATTCAGAGTGTATAAAACAAAGATAATCAGATTCTGTTTAATAGGTGAATTCGGAATGAGAATTCGGAATGAGAATTCGTCATCTGAATTCGTAATGAGAATTCATCATCAGAATTCGTAATGAGAATTCGAAATGGGATTTCTTCATTAGAATTCGTAATGAGAATTCTTCTTCAGAATTCGTAATGAGAATTCAGAATGGGATTTCTTCATTAGAATTCGTAATGAGAATTCTTCTACAGAATTCGTAATGAGAATTCGGAATGGGATTTCTTCATTAGAATTCGTAATGAGAATTCTTCTTCAGAATTCGTAATGAGAATTCGGAATGGGATTTCGTCATTAGAATTCATAATGAGAATTCTTCATCAGAATTCGTAATGAGAATTCAGAATGGGATTTCTTCATTAGAATTCGTAATGAGAATTCTTCTTCAGAATTCGTAATGAGAATTCGGAATGGGATTTCTTCATTAGAATTCGTAATGAGAATTCTTCTTCAGAATTCGTATCCTGTATCTGGAATAGAACTTAGTCAGAGTTCATATCTGGAATTCGGAATGAAACTTCCTTATAGTTCTTGTCCAGAATCTGAATCCTGAAACAGAATGCTTTATACCAAAGTTTCAACGATTCCGAGAAAATGAATCTGAATCTCATACTTAAGAAAAATATGGATGAAAATATGATAAGGATAATTTTTCTTATAAAAGCGAATTTTCGTTAAGAAAGCAATTTTCCTTATAAAAGAAATTTTCCTTATAAAAGCAATTTTCTTAAAGATAAGGTGTTTGTGATTTTCAAAACAAGAAGGAATGGAAAAGTCATAAGGAAAACCTTATTGACTCAACAATCTCCCCCTTTTTGGAAAGCACAAACATCCTTACGAAAAAGCTATTCTAAGAAGAAAGAAACACATTAAGGCTTATCTCCCTTTGCATTAAGGATACTGACGAATACGACTAACTCCCCCTTAGTCTTTGAAACTCTAAGGATCGTATTCAGATTTCCAGAGTGATAGATATTAAAGTCTTCTTTAATGAAAAAGCTCCCCCTTAACAAACTCTTATTAGAGTTCTTTTTCCTGGGGTATTTTTTCCTTCTCCCCCTTTGATAAACTCTTATTAGAGTTCTTCTTTTTCTTAAGGATATTTTCCTTCTCCCCCTTTGTGATTTTCAAAAAGAATTGGAAGGAATGGAAAAACGTAACAAAGTACCTGAGATATTAGTAATGACAACAAAAAGAAACAAGAGACACAATTTTCATTAAAATTTGTAATCTCAGCAACAACAAAAAAAATTACAACAAAAAGATCGGATTGGGTTATTTCGGATCTTTTTCCTTAGACATGAGGCTCTTTAGAATAGTCTTGATCTTCTTGAGGTCTTTATGATCTTCTTCAGCTTGCTTCTCTAAGACCACTATTCTTGCAGATTGAGCTTCAATCTTTTCTTCCTGAGCCTTCATCTTTTCTTCCTGAGCTTTGATTTTCTCTTCTTGATCCATCATCCTCTCTTCAAAATCGATCCTATGATCTCTTTCAAATTTCCAATTTTGAGAAACGGAATTGAGCTTCCCATTCAGATCTCTCACTTCCTGAATCTGAAAGTTCTTTTCCTCTGTCAACTTTTCTTCAAAGGATGCAGTGATCTCATTAATCTTCTTGTCCTCCGTTTCAAAGGCATCCTTAACATTATCTTGAAACTCATTGAAAAGCCTCATCTCTTCCACAGTCTTCTTAGACCAGCTTGTCATCCTCTTGCAAGATCATTTATGAGATTCGTAACCAATAAAGAAATTTTTGAACTGGGCTTCAATCTCAACACACTTATCCATAGCCATGGATACAGAGTCTGTTTTCTGATTCAACGCATGTTGGAGCATCTGGCATCGTGAATCAATACTTGAGAAGGTCGGAATGGTTCCCACCAATTTCTTCAAAGACTAAACAACAAAGTCATGCCCCAACGAAGATGACTCCGAATCTGAAATCTTGCTCGGAGAGTTTTCTTCCTCAATAAGCTCCAACTTCCTTTTAGAAGAACTACCAGCTTCCCTTCTCATCCTCTTTTCTGAACTCAGAGTATCAGCAAGAATTTGTTTCCCCTTATCTTGTTTCGGAATTGAAACCTGTTCCGGAGTTTTCTTCTCACTATCAGAAAATTGAACAATAAAATCTTCCTCATCAGCAACTTCCTGAATAGCATCCTCTATGTTTTTCATCTGAGAAATATCATGTAAAAGTTGTTATTCTTCTCCATGATAGGCAACTTCTTCTTCTCCTTTCTCTTCTTCCATTGCAGGAGTAACTAGCTTCGAAGATTCAGCTTCTGAAGTCCGGAGTGATAAGTGTTCCGAAGGAGTTCCCTTGTACTCATCTACTTGTTTTAGCACATCTCCTGTCTCACCACTTCCTTCAGCAGCATCTTCAACTTGTTCCACTTTCTCTACTTCCTCAGTATTAGTAGCAACAGCTTGTTCCGGAGTAACTAGATTTCTTCCTGGAGTCTCAGGTAGAGATTCCAAGGAGAAAGATCTCAGAACTGGAATAGTTGCTGAAACCATTTCATTGAACTTTAACAACGCTTGAACAGCCTCGGCTTCTGACATCTTCTTCTTAAGCTTCTTTTCCTTAGCTTGTTTCTCGAGCTCATCAGCAGTTTTCTCCTTCAAAGCTTTAGCTTCCTTAGGGTCCAATCTGAACTGCCGATCCCCTTCTTTCCTTTTCTCTTTATCATCTCTCCACTTTGTAACAACCTCGTCAGGATAGGATTTCTTCTTCTTTGACTTTGGTGGTGCGGAGTGGACTTCCTTAGACTTAGGATTTTATGCTTGTTCTTCCACTTCTTTTAGCTTTCTCTTCCTTACTGGCTTAGATGATTCCGGATCAGCAACTTTCGGAGCCACTTCTTCTTGAGGAGGTAGATCAATAAACTTTCCAGACTTCTTGTCAAAAGCTACATTCATTCTTTTAAGAGTGCCATCACTGAGCAGCATGATCTTGCAAACTCTCGGCTTAGATTTGCAAGCCTCCTTGAAAGACTCAAAGCACCAAACAATCAACTTGGAGAGGATTGCTGGATACATAATAATCTGAGCCCTCAGATTCCCCTTCTTCAAATTTTCAATATTAAGAAGAATATGCTTCATCAAGTTAAACTTCCTTAGATTTATCAGGAAATCTAAGATATAGATCTCACTCTTCTTCAAGCTATCTTTATCACCTTTCCTCGGTACGATATGTCCTTGCACCCATAACTCCAGAATATAGAAGTTTGTAAATAGACTTGCAATCTTCGGAGCCTTGTCATCAGCCAATCCGAGAGTTTCTAAGGCCTTTTCCTTGTTGAAACTACCCATAGAGTCTGGCAACATGTGCGAAATACACTCGGCTTCTCCTTCATAAGATAATCCTACCAAGCTTGCAGCCTTGGTGTAAGAAAGTTTATATGTCTTGCCATACGATTTGAAAGAAAACTTCTCTCTGTCATCTTCCTTAAATAAAGAAACTGATTCATAAAATTCGACAAGTAAATCAGAATAGACTTCATCTTGGTTCCCGATTTTAGATACCGCAATATCCTCCCAGCCATTCAACTTGATGTTCTTTGAGATGATAGAATCGTAGTTGTTGAAGAATACTGGATGAAATAACCTTTCTCTGTAAACTAACCACTGAGAAATAGGCTTGGTTGAAGACATTTCTTGATATGCTAACTCTGCAGACATTCGGATTAGATGTTCTCTGGGAAGTTCGGAACGGAGTAAACTATGGTTCGGAACGGCCTTAAAACAGAGGGGCAGAGCTTCAGCATGCGAAATCTTGAAACCGATGTGGGACGAGTAATTGGGTTCCCTTTATATAGGCAACGAGATGACGGTTGAACTTCCACGGTTGATCTAACGGTTGGAAAAAGCTGATATCAGATCTGACGGTTGAAAACATGAATCCGATCTTTTTGAGGTTTTTATAAAAAAAAAATAAGAAAACTGAAATCCGAAAACATAATACAAGAAACTACCAGCAAGTAAAATATGAATACGAAAACTTGAGTAAGGAAATCATACCTTTCAGATTGGATTAGGGGATTATTCGTAATGGCAGATTTCGCAAAAATTTTAAAAAAAACTTAGTATGAAAAAACTCAATACGAAAAACACATTAAGAAACTTTCATTACGGAAAACTCAGTACGAAAAATAAACTTAAAAAATCAATACGAAAAACTTAGTACGAGAAATATATTACAAAATTTGAAAACAAAAAACTTATTATGGAAGATTTAGTGTGAAAGTTCCCTTATGAAAATACCAGTACGAAAATTTTCCATTCCGGAAATTCTCAATACGAATACTTCTATTCCAGAAGTATTCTGTGCGAAAATATCCATTCTGGAAAATTTTAGTTCCGGAAGTTCCATTCCGGAAATCTTCGTTCCGAAAAGTTTGAAAACAAATTTTGAAAAACTTTGTTAACCAAACAATCAAATGTACTCTCCCTATGAAAAGGAGTTCATTACTGTAAGGAGACTTTTTCAACAGAAAGTTAATTAAAGAAGATTACCTTACGGATATCATTCCTAACTTCTGTTTAATATATTCAAATCTATCAGAAGGCAAAGACTTTGTGAATATATCATCAAGTTGATCATGCGTTCTGATAAACTGAAGAATAATATCTCCTTTAAGTGTGTGATCCCTAAGAAAGTGATGCCTAATATCTATGTGTTTTGCAAGGGAGTGATGTGCAGGGTTCTTACTGAGGGAAATGGCACTTGTGTTATGACACAAAATTTGAGTTTTGGTAAAACTAAAGCCATAGTCTGTGAGTGTGTGTTGCATCCACAACACTTGTTCACAACAACTTCCAGCTGCTACATATTCAGCTTCAGCAGTGGAGAGTGCTAAAGAATGTTTCTTCTTGCAGGACCAAGAAACTAATGAATCTCCTAAGAAATGACAAGTTCCGGATGTACTCTTTCTATCCATTCTACATCCACCAAAGTCAGCATCAGAAAAGCTTTTTAGAAGAAAATCATTTCCAGAAGTATAAAATAATCCTAGATCCATGGTTCCCTTAAGGTAGCGAAAAATTATTTTTACTGCCTTTAAGTGAGATTCCTTGGGATTGGATTGATATCTTGCACATAAGAATACTGAAAACATTAAGTCTGGTCGACTAGCTGTTAAATAATGTAGACTTCCTATCATACCTCTAAAAGATGTTTGATCTACTGGTTTCCCAGCTTCATCAAAATCTAAAGAGTTTGAGGTACCAATGGGAGTACTTATACTTTTAGTGTTGTCATAACCATACTTTTTCAGAAGATCTTTAATATACTTATGTTGAGATATGTACGTTCCTTCTGGTTTTTGAGAAATTTTAAAACCAAGGAAAAATGTTAACTCACCCATCATACTCATTTCAAACTCAGATTTCATTAGACTAGCAAAAGAGTCAGTCAAAGATTGCTGAGTTGAACCAAATATAATGTCATCAACATAAATTTGAACAATTAAAACGTTTTTCTTATCATTCTTTATAAAAAGGGTTGGATCTGCATTTCCCTTAACATAGTTATTTTGAAGAAAAAATCCAGTGAGTCTATCATACCATGCTCGTGGGGCCTGTTTAAGACCATACAAAGCTTTGGTAAGTCTAAAAACATGATCAGGATGTTTTGTATCTTCAAATCCAGGAGGATGTTCGACAAAAACTTCCTCTTGAACATAACCGTTAAGAAAAGCACATTTTACATCCATTTGGAAATGTTTGAAATTAAAGAATGCTGCAAAGGCAAGTAGAATACGAATAGATTCAAGTCTAGCTACTGGAGCATAGGATTCTTCATAGTCTATTCCTTCTTGATGATTATAGCCTTTAGCAATGAGTCTAGCTTTATTTCTAACAATGATTCCATTTTCATCACATTTATTTCTGAAAACCCATTTTACTCCAATAACAGAAGTTTCCTTAGGTCTTTCAATCAAGGTACAGACTTTATTCCTTTCGAATTCATTTAGTTCATCTTGCATTGCTTTGATCCAATCATCATCACCTAAAGCTTCATCAGTGCTTTTAGGCTCTAATTGGGAAAGAAATGCAAGATGTTATACTTCATTTCTTAAGGAACTTCTAGTCCTTACATGTTGATTTACATAACCAATGATACTATCACTGGGATGATTCTTCAGAAACACCTGATTTGGGTTTTTTAAAACCTGTTCATCAACATAGGGTAGAAAGTCTTCTGGGGTAAAAGTTTCAGAAGTATCTTCTAGAACAATTTCCTTATTAGAAGGTTCTTCTATCAAAGGTTGATAATCAGTTTTTGAAAACACATCCGAAGATGTAAGTTGAGATGGTTTAAAAACAAAAGGATCTGACTCATCAAAATTTACATGTACTGTTTCCTCAATAGTACAAGAATTTTTATTAAAAACTCTATAAGCCTTAGATGTTGTGGAATAACCTAAGAAAATTACTTCATCAGACTTTGGTGCGAATTTATGTAAGTTATCTTTAGTATTCAAAATGAATAATTTGCAACCAAAAACCTTGATGTAGGAAAGTCTTGGTTTTCTACCATTCCATAACTCATAAGGAGTTTTATTAAGAAAAGGTCTAATCAAAAATCGATTTATAGTATAACAAGCAGTACTTACAGCTTCAGCCCAGAAATGTCTAGCAATAGAATATTCACTCAACATGGTTCTTGTTATCTCTTGAAGAATTCTATTTCTTCTTTCAACAACACCATTCTGTTGAGGAGTTCTAGGTGCTGAAAAATTGTGAGTAATACATTTCTTACTACAAAAAGTTTCAAAATCAGAATTTTGAAATTATCCTCCATGATCACTATGAATAGTTTTCAATGGAAGGTTTTTCTCATTTTTAACTTGAGCTCCAAAACTTTTGAAATAAGAAAAAGCTTCAGATTTCTTTTCTAGAAAATAGACCCAAGTAAATCTAGTGTAATCATCAACTAGAACAAACACATAGTATTTGCCTCCGATACTTCCAGTTTGTGTTGGGCCAAAAAGATCCATGTGCACCAACTGTAATTCATCAGTTGTTGAGATTTCACCGATTGACTTAAAACTAGATTTATGTTGCTTTCCATATTGACAAGGATCACAGACTTTAGAAGAATCAAATCTAAGCTCCGATAGATCCTTAACAAGTTTCTTCTTAGAGAGTTTACATAGGTTTCTAATATTACAGTGTCCTAGTCTTCTATGCCATAACCAAGAATGATCTTCCATTACACTTAGGCAAGGTAAATCTTGGCTTCTGAGGTCTTCTAGATTCAAAGTGTAAACATTCTCTTGCCTATTGGCCGAGAGAATAAATTCTTCCTTGGAATTGTGAACTAAGCATTTATCATTCCTAAAATTCACAAGGTAACCTTAATCACATAATTGACTTATGCTAATGAGGTTGTGCTTAAGACCTTTAACAAAAAGAACATTTGAAATCAAGGTTTTACCTAAAAGAACAATATTACCAATACCAACAATCTCTCCCTTAGCATTGTCTCCGAAAGTTACCTTTCCTCCTTTCGTTTTGATAATCTTTTCAAAAAAGCTTTTGTTACCAGTCATGTGCCGGGAACATCTGCTATCCATGTACCATGTATTGTTGCTGGTACTTTCTTTATTATCCTGAAATCAATAAGAGAATTAGACTTTCGGAATCCAAACTTGCTTGAATCCGAGATTTCCAGACAATAAAATTTTAGGAACCCACATCTTCTTAGAAAAGTAAGCTTTGTGAAATCCTAGAGATTGGGTTTTGTTTAAGGAACAATTCATTGCCCAGTGACCACCACATTGGCACTTGGTACAAAATGGGGCAATTTGAGGAACAAAATAATTGTTACTGAAAATAGGTTTTGCATGGGTATAACCAAATCCGGATTTATTTCTTAAAGGTCGTATTTGAGAATACATCTTATCAAAATTTTCCTTACCATTGGTAAAGTTTGATAAACACTTCTTTAAGGAAAAAATTTCGGACTTGAGTTTTACAACCAAGTTTTTATCCTCAAAATCATTAGTTTTAGAACTAGAGTTAGGCTCGAAAATTTTTTATTAGAAATTACTTTTTCTAATTCTTTAGAAAGTTTATTCTTCTCAGAACTTACTTCCTCAATATTTTTTGAAATATTATCAGAATCAGCATTTTTCTTATCAAGATATTTAGAAAGATCTGATATCTCTTTTGTAAGAATAGAATTCCTAGAGTTTTCCTAATCAAGTTTCTTATTGAGTTTGAAATTCTCAATCTCAAGAAGTTCAGCAAACCTAGAGACTTCTTCATAAGTAGGTAAAGTATTTTCCTCATCAGAAGATGATTCTTCATCAGAAGAGTCATAATACTTACTATCATTAGGATTTAAAGAAACATTGGTCAATGATTCAGCATTTCGTACCTTGGCCATAAGACAATGATTATCAATAGGTAATCTGGCTATAAGACCAAGATTCTTCTGTCTTGAAGATTCATAATTAGAAGATTCATCTGAAGAGTCACCACCACTGGCACTCCAGGTGTCATTAGCTTTCAGAACATTCTTAGCTTTGGCTTTATAAAACTTCTTCCTGTTCCTGTCTGAATGCCTTTCCTTTCTTTCTTTCTTTCTGAGCATAGGGCAATCTGGTCTAATATGTCCAGCTCTTTTACATTCATAGCAAGTAACTTCTCCATCTTTCTTATCTTTCCTATCCTTTTTCTTATACTTAGATTGAAAGTTTCTTTGTCCAGCTATCTTGTTCATCCTTCGAGCAAGATTGGCTAATTCATTTTTTGAAACTTCACTCTCACTAGATTCGGATTGAAAAATAACTTTCATAGACTTGGATCTGGTTACTCTCTCAGGAGTCTTAGCTTTCATCTGATTTGAAGTTGTAGTAAAAGCAACAGTACCATTTCCATTCTTCTTCTTGATGTTGTCAGCATCTCTCTTCATTCTAGTCTCATGTTGTAAAAGAGTTCCAAATAATTCATCAAGAGTAATTTGAGTGACCTTCCTGTTCTCATCTATAGCTGTTCTCTTGGATTCCCACTCATTGGGCATAATATCAATTATCTTGTCCACGAGAGCTTCATCATCTAAACCTTTTTCTCCCATAGATTGTAGACTGTTGACGATGGTCATAAATCTTTGTTGAACTTTACAGATAGGTTCTCCATAAGGAAAATTGAAGCCATGATATTCTGCTCTAAGCATAGCTCTTCTAGTCTCAATCACCTTAGAAGTCCAAAAGTGTGTAACCTCTAACTACTTCCAGATACAGTTAGCTGCTTCACAAGAAGAAATTTGGCTATATATATTTCTGGTCATTGAACATAGTAAAGTATTGCGTACCTTATAGTTGAGTTGATATTCTTGCTTTTCCTGGTTAGTAAAGGTTCTGACTTCCTTGTCAGGAATTTTATAATCACCAGTAAGCATGACAAAGTTGTCTACTCCAGTATTGATAAAAAATGTCTTCATACGATCTCTCCAGTATTCATATTCATTACCATCAAATATAGGTTGTCTTGTCTGATTTAGATTGGCAATTGATCCAACATTAATTCCTGCCATACTAGAAATAACTTTGCACACAAACTTGTTAGTAGCAAAAGATTCGTAATAACAAGTTCGGAATGGGAAAAGTTCGGAATGGATAAGTCGGAATGACAAAGTTCGGAACGATAAAGTGAGAAAGAAAAACTTGTATGTGAGTACAAGTATTTCAGAGACCTGCTCTGATACCAAATGTAAGATTGGTATAGAGTAAGAGGTTTCCAACCTTTGATACCAATTGTAGGATCGAAATATAAAATGAGATGCTCAATATAAAAGAGGGGGGGTTAATTGTATATTTAAAAATTCCTTTGGAACCTTTAAAGTTAGTTAAGAATAACTATGTTTTACTTAAGTAAAGGAAAAGGATAAGTTTAACAAAGTTAAACTAGGAAAATTCACAACACCTCTAACACCGAACTAAACTTGGAAAGATATTCTGAAAGTAGGTTCCGGAAATATGGTTCCGGAAAATGAAACTTTAACAAGATTTTACAATATGAGATTCTACCTTAAAGCGTATAGAATCTAAATTAATCAGAGTACAATCAAGGAAGTATAATAAAGTTATACTTTCCTTATAATACAAAATGAAACGGAATAAGAATTCGTCATCTGAATTCGTAATGAGAATTCATCATCAGAATTCGTAATGAGAATTCGAAATGGGATTTCTTCATTAGAATTCGTAATGAGAATTCTTCTTCAGAATTCGTAATGAGAATTCAGAATGGGATTTCTTCATTAGAATTCGTAATGAGAATTCTTCTACAGAATTCGTAATGAGAATTCGGAATGGGATTTCTTCATTAGAATTCGTAATGAGAATTCTTCTTCAGAATTCGTAATGAGAATTCGGAATGGGATTTCGTCATTAGAATTCATAATGAGAATTCTTCATCAGAATTCGTAATGAGAATTCAGAATGGGATTTCTTCATTAGAATTCGTAATGAGAATTCTTCTTCAGAATTCGTAATGAGAATTCGGAATGGGATTTCTTCATTAGAATTCGTAATGAGAATTCTTCTTCAGAATTCGTATCCTGAATCTGGAATAGAACTTAGTCAGAGTTCATATCTGGAATTCGGAATGAAACTTCCTTATAGTTCTTGTCCAGAATCTGAATTCTAAAACAGAATGCTTTATACCAAAGTTTCAACGATTCCGAGAAAATGAATCTGAATCTCATACTTAAGAAAAATATGGATGAAAATATGATAAGGATAATTTTTCTTATAAAAGCGATTTTTCCTTAAGAAATCAATTTTCCTTATAAAAGCAATTTTCCTTATAAAAGCAATTTTCTTAAAGATAAGGTGTTTGTGATTTTCAAAACAAGAAGGAATGGAAAAGTCATAAGGAAAACCTTATTGACTCAACATATATAATGCCCCATTATCATCTAATAAGATGATTCAATTATACTTCATGTTATTTAAAATATTCTCCTTATTTTTCACATCCATGGGTTCTTGACATGAAAATTACAAATTTTATAAAGTTATCCTAGCAATCTAACTATTGAATATGATTATTAACATTCTATTGAGACAATCAAATTTTTATGGACTTTATTAGTATAAAATAAAATTATATTTAATATCCATATTATTTTGTTATGTATGATATCATTTCCTGAACAATATAAATTTTTTACATATGGTATTCACATTGACAGTTATTTGATTAATTAGGGAAATGTTTATTAAATTGTATCATTTACTCTATATGAATATTTGAATATAGGCCACTAAAAAAAATATATTACTCAATATTTGAGGAATTATATGGTCCTAAATACATATGTTGGTCTAGTTTAATGATATCTCATCAATAAATTGGTTTTCTCATTAGACAATTTTTTTTTCAAAATTAGTTAGTTTTTTACTAAGTATTTTATACTATAATGACAATATATAGTGTTGGTATTTTTTATATATACCTTGGGAAAATGTTATAAAATAATTAATAATTTACTAAATTAAAATTTTAGATATTATATTTCATTCTAATATCTCTATGAAAATATTAAAAGACATGTTTTATTATCATCTTATTGATTAAATGGAATGTGTGTTTTTTTATTAAACTTCTAATATTGATTATGGTATATCATGTTATTTAAATAGAATTTTTCTTTATTTATAGATATTTCATTGTTGATAATTCTTATTGATTCATTATTTATTATTATATTTGTAGCCCTTACTATTCATTTAAGGTCACCCTTATATGGTTTCCTTTATATATTTTTAGATGTAGGGATATTTTAATGTGTCCAAGAGGATGTATTTTATTAATACAAAATGATTCGGAATGAGAATTCGTCATCTGAATTCGTAATGAGAATTCATCATCAGAATTCGTAATGAGAATTCGAAATGGGATTTCTTCATTAGAATTCGTAATGAGAATTCTTCTTCAGAATTCGTAATGAGAATTCAGAATGGGATTTCTTCATTAGAATTCGTAATGAGAATTCTTCTACAGAATTCGTAATGAGAATTCGGAATGGGATTTCTTCATTAGAATTCGTAATGAGAATTCTTCTTCAGAATTCGTAATGAGAATTCGGAATGGGATTTCGTCATTAGAATTCATAATGAGAATTCTTCATCAGAATTCGTAATGAGAATTCAGAATGGGATTTCTTCATTAGAATTCGTAATGAGAATTCTTCTTCAGAATTCGTAATGAGAATTCGGAATGGGATTTCTTCATTAGAATTCGTAATGAGAATTCTTCTTCAGAATTCGTATCCTGAATCTGGAATAGAACTTAGTCAGAGTTCATATCTGGAATTCGGAATGAAACTTCCTTATAGTTCTTGTCCAGAATCTGAATTCTAAAACAGAATGCTTTATACCAAAGTTTCAACGATTCCGAGAAAATGAATCTGAATCTCATACTTAAGAAAAATATGGATGAAAATATGATAAGGATAATTTTTCTTATAAAAGCGATTTTTCCTTAAGAAATCAATTTTCCTTATAAAAGCAATTTTCCTTATAAAAGCAATTTTCTTAAAGATAAGGTGTTTGTGATTTTCAAAACAAGAAGGAATGGAAAAGTCATAAGGAAAACCTTATTGACTCAACATATATAATGCCCCATTATCATCTAATAAGATGATTCAATTATACTTCATGTTATTTAAAATATTCTCCTTATTTTTCACATCCATGGGTTCTTGACATGAAAATTACAAATTTTATAAAGTTATCCTAGCAATCTAACTATTGAATATGATTATTAACATTCTATTGAGACAATCAAATTTTTATGGACTTTATTAGTATAAAATAAAATTATATTTAATATCCATATTATTTTGTTATGTATGATATCATTTCCTGAACAATATAAATTTTTTACATATGGTATTCACATTGACAGTTATTTGATTAATTAGGGAAATGTTTATTAAATTGTATCATTTACTCTATATGAATATTTGAATATAGGCCACTAAAAAAAATATATTACTCAATATTTGAGGAATTATATGGTCCTAAATACATATGTTGGTCTAGTTTAATGATATCTCATCAATAAATTGGTTTTCTCATTAGACAATTTTTTTTTCAAAATTAGTTAGTTTTTTACTAAGTATTTTATACTATAATGACAATATATAGTGTTGGTATTTTTTATATATACCTTGGGAAAATGTTATAAAATAATTAATAATTTACTAAATTAAAATTTTAGATATTATATTTCATTCTAATATCTCTATGAAAATATTAAAAGACATGTTTTATTATCATCTTATTGATTAAATGGAATGTGTGTTTTTTTATTAAACTTCTAATATTGATTATGGTATATCATGTTATTTAAATAGAATTTTTCTTTATTTATAGATATTTCATTGTTGATAATTCTTATTGATTCATTATTTATTATTATATTTGTAGCCCTTACTATTCATTTAAGGTCACCCTTATATGGTTTCCTTTATATATTTTTAGATGTAGGGATATTTTAATGTGTCCAAGAGGATGTATTTTATTATTATTTTTTATGTATTATATTTTATTTTATATTATTAATTTAAAAAGTGTGGCATGTATGTATATAGATCTCCGAAACTACTAAACGGATCAACCCTTCAGGATATATTTCTTGTATAAATGCCAATGTCATAATCTAAGGCATTGAATCTGGGTTTTAGGGGTAAATGACTTTAAAATATCAATGTTATAAAATAATGTTCCAGAAAACTCAATATATTAATATTATTATGAATGGATTTAAATGAATTAAAATTCAATATTGTCCCCCCATCTCGAATATACATTTTTATAACACACATTGAATTATTATGCTCCCTAAAAATATTTATGCACTTATTAGATTACTATTTTTTAGAAAATAATCTTCACTAACAGAAACATTCTTATTTTGATTATTTATGTCGATGTTTCCAATTTCCTCCCAATCAAAAAATTTAATTTGGTTTTTTTAAATTGATATGTAATCTAAAATTATTATAATTTTTTGGTTTGAGAAAAGAAATATTATTTCATTTTATTCAACACAATAATCGTTACCATCTGACTCATTAAGATACAATGTAACACAATTAGATTAATAAATTGTTTATTTCTTACTATCCTCAATGGAAATATCTTACATGATCATATTTTGGAAAGATGGAATTTTCATCATATATTATGTAACATGATTTTTATGCAGTACCTAAATATTTAAATCAACATAATATTAACTATAATTTACTTTATGAACAATAATTCCCCAAATAATTATACTTAGTATAATTATCATACAATAATGTTACTGGATCTCTCGGAATACCTTAATATTGTAAAATTCAATATTAACTATATTAATGTAATGATAAAAGTATCACTATATTCTATTATAATGTCTTCAAAAAAGAAAAACTATTTAAAAAAATACATCATGTTGATATTTCAAAAAAACATACAATCATTTATTAACTTTTATATTTGCAATGTTGTGACTATGATCTTTCATATAATCATTTTCTAAAAAAGGAACGTAAAATCCAATTATCTAAATCAACTCAACCTCTATATTTCATTTTTCAGATAGTATAAAATGTTTTTTTTCAAGCGTTTGGAATTTTATTTTAAAGATAAGTAACCTCTAGGTACGAGATAAAAAATATGGTGTCATTATATTTTCCAAACCATGATAATTTCCTCCATTTATTTCTACAAAACTAGTTCAATTAACAAATTTAAAATTTTACATGATTAAAATTCTACCATGGTATCCCAAGATCTAATACACATTGATGATCCTAAGTATTGATTATCTCATGAGATGTGTGGGTTATGGCATTGGTGGATTTTTTTGAATGAGACCCCACTTAAAATATTAGACCAGAACATGATAGATATTATCATTATTAACATTTCTTGAAGACAAAAGATAATGTAATCAAAATAAATTAAAATAATGGATAATTGTTTTAAAAGTTTTAACATTATTTTTAGAACATACCTATTTTCTATGAATACTCCCATGAGTCCATTAAAATTAATTATTTCAAATAAATTAAAGAAAATTGATCTTTCTACCACTATATTACTTATATCACCAGATAAAAATAATTATTCTTACTCCATTAAATTTCATAAGTTTGCAATATAAATGATAATAATTTTTTTTGAAACACAAAAAAATAGCTCCAAAAATTTCATATAAGAATCTACATATATTTATCTCTATCTATTATTCATTTAATTGGCTCCCCTTTCCTTTAACTAAAATATCAATATATATTCCCCCACATTTAAATTTTTGTATTTTTAGCTACATTATACAAAATTATCAAAACTGATATACCTCAAACTACACTCAAAAACCATATTTGTTATGTGTTTTATGTTCTAATAGTATTGAATTATAATATGGTTACCATGTATTGATACACTATCTAGTACATTTATGAAACATAAAATATTTGGTTTGGATTCCCTCACTTACAGTGGATTAAAATTTTTTTTGAATTTTACATTGGTTAAAAATAATAATTAATTTTGTACACTGCACAAGATTCATATAGGTTCTTATGAATTTTTAATGGAGGGAAATTAATTTAATTTTCTTGATCAAAATTAATTCACTAAATACATCTCATGTATTATGGAGAATTTTTAGATATTTTCATACCTTCATGTAAACTCAATGGATTCCTTCCATTCTTAATCTTCCAAAAATATAGTGTTAGTTATCTCATACAATCTTCCTTTAACATGTATAGATAATTTTTTAGGATAATAGAACATTATAAACTTGAGGTTGTATTTATAATCAATTTTTAAAAATACATTATTGTATAATGACTTTTTAGTGTTTCATTTAAAATGTCTATCATTTAATAAAAAACAACACATCCCAAATTTTTTTCGTACAAAATACATCTTCTAATCCACAATTCTAAACTCATCATTGAATAATTTAAATAATGACATAAAAAATAATCAATTGATTCTTTTTTTTCATGGATAAATTTTTTTATGGAATTCATCCATTATACTACATTTATTATTACATCACAACATATTCAACATTGTATATAATCTATACTATTAGAATAACTGTACATTATAATCTTCAGGCAATATAATTGTCCAAAAACATTGAGCCTTTATTAATAGTTGGCTACATTTTTGAAACATATAATGACACGTAACAAAGAATATTTTCCATAATTTTAAAAAATAAAATTATATGTAACATTTAACAAAGTCTTCTTTAGGGAGATGATATCTATTACATCTGGTATTAATATCTTGTTTAATTATATTCTAGACATCTAAAAATGAATTATCCAGTCCAATATTTTTTGTAAACTATGATTGAGGGTCAGTCTAGATTTGTGTGACTGGTAAAAAAGTTGAACATTATTCAAAAATAATATTATATAATAACATCCCCATCAACTCACCATCCAACTGGTGAACAATGTATGGAAATCTCAATCACGTACTTATCTCTCAAACACATTGTCATGAAATATGTGTTCTGAATCCTATTTCTGGAACAATTCTTTTGCTACTCTAGTTCAGGAACACAATCTTGCCTCTAATATCATAAACGTTATTTATTTGTGTTCTAAAATCATATTATATCATGATCTTTCTTTAAATAGGGACATTTGAAAAATCTGTTAGCAATATATAACATGTTAATAGATTTTATTTCAAATTTTATGCAAACTCATTATCCTTTGAAAATATCATCATAAAAACATTCAAAATATATAGTACCAAGTTATGAGAATTTAAAAACAAGAATTCAAATAAAAAAATTTCTTGAAATAAAAATATATTATATAAAGACTCTATAAAGCATCGTCATTCTTCCTATTTTTTGAAGAATTTTTAGAGTCCATCGTATCATCTTCAATATCAGTGGATATTAATTACACAAAGTTTGGTTATTCAGAATCAAATTAAAATTGAAACATTATCTAAAACATATACAATATAATGAGAAAAAAATAATTTGAAAAATTAGTTGTAGACCAACACTCTGATACAACTTATATAAATGATAGATTTATCAAGTAGCAACACATGGAGGTGATGTTGTTTAGTGAACCAATATTTCTTTGAATTTATACATTTTAATTCCTTTTTCCCATATTATACCCCAACCTCAACACTCATAAATAAGAATTTATATGATATTTGATATAAATAACCACATAAAAAATGATGTAAATAATAAAAGTAATGACACAAAATTCTGATTTTACTTTTTTCAGCATCAATGTGAAATCAAAATCATTATTGATACCAACTGATGGATGATTCAATGAATTTATTATCAATATAATGTAACTAATTATTGGATTGCATCAATTTGAATACATACGTATATTAATTTATAATAATCTATATAAATATCATGTAGTTTATACATGTTAAACCAATCAATCATTGAAATTATTTATCCTAAAAACACTATTTCAAAAAATGGACCCTCTAACATATTTTAAAATAATTTCTTCTAAATCAACCATGTATGTAAAAATATCAATTTAATAAGTTATTTATTATCTATAAATTGATATTCATATATCGATGAAATGTTAATGCTATTTCATACATTTTATTCCTACTATTTCACCTCCCTATTTTATTATTATGTTCATGATGAATGTAAAATAGCAAAAATTATATTCATCCGAAATTATTTAACGCTCAAGAAGATATCAAAAAAATCCTGAAGAATTGTCTGGGTGTGACACCTTATATATTAAATAAACATTTTGTCTATATGTGACAGAATCGCATATCTTCCATAAGATTTTTATCAATATTCTATCAATTTTAAACTATTGAATAAAAATATTTATCCTTAAAAAATATATATTTTATGTTATATCAAACATAATAAATTCTTTAAATGTTTAAGGAAAAATAGTTACTTTTTCTATTTAATTAAAAATAATTGATAGGTTATTTGACTTCATTCTCAATCTCATTAAAAATTTAAATCACCCATTTATTTATTAAATACATTATAATAATTATTTTAAAAAATTATAGATTTAGTGTTCCTCATTTATGCTATGAAAATACCATAGGATTTGAATATAACAATTTTCAATCGTTACATATTCATGCTGCTCATTTTTATTTAACACACAACTTTTTCATATACATTTCAATACCAAAAATTCTTGAATCATGTTTCTTCAAAATTCATTACTAAAGATCATATTAGGATTCACAAACGACTAAAAAATAAAACACAAATTTGCACACATGGATAAATAATATTTCACATAATATTTTTCTATAGATTTTTCACTCTTAACTCATAAATTTATCATGATACTCTTTCGTTCAAGGGTTTAAATTAATTTCACGTGACATTATGTCTTGTGTAGTTATTTTCATGCATTAAATATTCATTAATATCATTTTCAAGCATTGAACTCATCTTTCAAAATTATAACCAACTCAATACATCATTAACATCTATTCAAATCCATGTATTCTAAAAATTTAAATTACTTTTCTTTCAAGTACATAGTTATGAATTTCTTAATAATAATAAAAAATAATACCCACTCCCATGAAGTAATAAATTATATATTTTCTAGTAGAGAATCGGAATATTTTCCTAAAATATAATGGTAATAACAACACCAAGAATATAATATCATGGTATATTATCCTAAATATTTATATCATTATTGAACTGATGGAAGAATGATAACTTTATCAATAGCAGTATAAAGAATATGGTAGCACATGAGGTAGAATATAGTTGTTTCACTTACAACAGGATACTAATGGATACACATACAATATCATGATCGTAGATTCATTGGAAGTATTACAGTGTACGTATTAATAACACTAAATTCCTAACAATATATGCACTACCCATATATATGTTTCTTGATAATTTATACCCACAAATGTTTAATTATTATCATTGAGTAATAAATAAATTACAAAAATTCAGGTAGTTGAAATCATAGATTACCATTATGCAGGTTACCATATACAATTAAAAATAAAATTTTGGTCATTTAAATACCCCTATGACGATAACAAAAAATTATTTACCCCTTTATTGATATTCTTTACCATTAAGAAACATTGAAATACACATATTGAGTGTGTGTACCATAAAAAAACCCTATATTTACCCCCAAAAAATTTAAGGATAGTATTAGATAGCATGATTTTTGAACATAATACCATCACAAAGCCCCAAGTTTTCACATGTGTAGGCCATAAAGAACAATTAAATAGAACTATTTACCCTATAGATGCTCCTAAATATCCTTAGGCATTTCATAAGATTCTTTAACATAACCTCCATGACTGACATCATACTCTTATATAGGGTTTCATGTACCTATACACATGTACCCATATAAAATCCCAAAAAATGCATTTCATATTAAATGAAATGACTCCCAAACATCATATATCATCCAAAATTCCCCAATTTAAAATACATTCTATTAATTATATTAATTAATAATTTAATTAAAATTCCCTCAAAAAACTATGAAAATATTATTCTTGAAAAAAATTACCAGGAATTAATTATTCACTATATTCTTAGTATATGAATCTCATACAATTATTCCCTTATACACGTAAAACTCATATATTTGTCCTTAATAAATACAACATGTAAATAGTTATATTTATGGTCATTCTAGAAGTGTTCTTTATCTTATTGTAAACATAATGTCAGTGTTACCATTCAATTGACACTTATCATTGATAAATATAAATGTTTATATTAGTAACCATTATTAGAAATACTTTCATAAAAATTTACATCCAATAAATCCATAAAAATCTTCTCATTATCACCAAAAAATGTTCAATATATCTCATATTGATTACATATCTATAGTTCAATGATTTATCAATTATCATATAGGACTAAATAAAATATTTACATTGATTCTAATTATGTATTGTAACATCATAGTTCTGGGTGCCACCGAATGGTTCCCCAAACCTGGTTGGTCACATAACCACAATCAGATATTCCCAAATGTCAGAGGATTCAAACTAGTAGTGAGGGTCAAGGTCAGATAGTGGGGAATGTATGCCTTCATTGGTATATTATACACTAAATAATAACAATAATAAAAAAAAGATGAAATTGTAATATTGTACAACAAAGTGAATAATGTAAGACTGATAACATAAAAACTACATCATATATATAATAAATGATGCATGTCACAAGTATCTTTTAAAATATCCAAAAAAGTTACAATACTAGAAATACAATTTTGAAACCAGAGTATAGAAAAAAATAAACTCTAGTAGGCTCCCAAGCATCAACATGGTACCATGATATCCAACATTAATCAGTAATAAAGTACCAGATTAAGTTGGATGATTTCCCTTATCTATACATGAAACCATATAATCTGTTTGGGTCCAAAAGCGTGACCTAAATAGGTTGTGAGAAGAAACCCAGAAGGCAATCACCAAACGAACTATGCCTAACTATCAGTGAATATATATAACAGGAAATAGGAAAAATGTGTCAATAAATAAGGAAATGTTGAAAAGTAAACAATCATGTATTTTCCAGTTATATTCATTTTCATTTATATATTCTTTAAAAAATTGAATAATGTAACAAGATTATCTTATAACTGTATAATGTAATCAACATAAATCTTAGAAGACCACATAAAAAATCAAGTAAGACCGAGTCAAATCATGTTCTTTGACATAGATGACTCGTCACAATCAGACTGTAATTTAAGATAAAACCTCAGGAAAAGTTTTCATAGTCTATTCTATTATAGTTGTACAAATAACCAATTAAATAAATAATGAACCGATGGGAAAGCTCACACAGCCTAACCACTTTATTCCCACATGACACTAATCATTTAAAATAACCACTTGGGTAAGTCTCATAGTCAATACCCCCTTGGTCTGCATAGAAACATAAAATAAACTGACCCCATGGAGCTCTCACATTCAATTACATATGGTCCAATATTCATTTAATAACTAACATCTATGTTACTCTCACAGTCTTACCTCTATTTTCAATGAAACCATGATAGTTGTAGTAGTCAATACCTCTGTTCAATAAAAAAAATTCATAATTAAACAACCCTAGCTCATGAAGCTCTCAAAATCAATCCCCTTTTGTTATAATTACATAATGTGAAACACATCCATCTCATATAACAGAAACTCCACCCTAAAATCACTTGACCATAAAAACAAATCATCCTAAAATGATTATTAGGTCCAAGAACCATCAGAATCCAACATGGGAAACACATCCATTATCATGGTTGTAAACCTATGCATAATCAATAACCCTTACTCGACAAGAAAACCATATCAGGCATTAAACATGTCTTAATTCTGAAACACGCAATACCGTAAATAGTGGTCTCTGTAACATTTAGCATATATAATCAAAATACTTCCACAAAAAGGAAAAACTCACAAAACATGATGTTTTGCGGTTAACAATCTCAAACAGAAACCCTTTAATTGTCATAGAAATACATATATGTAATAAAATGATAAAAAAGGTTGACCCTTGATAACTCATTAGAGTAGAGAAATAATGAAGAGAGAATCTAGGGATGTAAAGGACTCACTAGTGGGATTCCAGTTCACCCAATGACAACTCAATATGTCAATGGATAGAGGAATGATAGTATCTAGAAGATAGTTACCTCTACGTCACTCTCATGAATGTGCCACGCGAAGGAGTTTCTGGATATGAGATGTGATCCTGCACCGATATTAAAAACAAGAATTCAAATTACATAGTGTGTTTGTTTCATGTACACGCCATGTACTAGCATTAACCAGAACCTTCTTTAGGCAGTCTTCTAGGTCACCCACATGAACATGTTATCGGCCATTACACACCCAATACAATGCTACCCACGGAATCCAGGTACATGGTGGGTACTCAGGAGTACACGTTGTGCATATAAGAAATGTACCAGTCATTGTTTTCCCTAAAAACAACCCAAAACAAATATCCATACCTAAAATTAAGATACATGTTCTTAGAAACTTCCCATGTTATAGAACTTTTTCTCTGATTTTCACTTCCAAGTGCAGTGAAGAAGCAACATCAAAAAACACTGGCCATTGTGATCCAACGTCGATCTCCAACTCTCAAGTCTTGTCATGTACTCACCCATGATGCCATATCACCCATACCAGATGAATAAACCAGCCATAGATAACCATCATGTTTTGATCCACAATCTTTATATGGTGCCCCTCAAAGGATGCATCCACATCTAAATCATCCTCCACGGGTGGTAAAAAGTGATACACATCTGAAAAGTAAGACTTTAACTGAGAAAAATGAATGAATCCATGCATAGCCCAACACCTCTGAGGTAACTACAACTGATTGGAAACCAGACTGACTATCTCAAAAACCTCAAACATCCAATCATATCTTAGTGAATGCTTACCCTATCCCCCTATCCTCCCATGTTCCAGCATCGGTTTGACATTTAAGAAAACAGATCTCTAACCTTGAACACCATAGGTCATCTCCATAGATCAACATAATATTTCTACCGAGACTGTGCAATATCCATCCTCTTCTGAATTAACTCCACCTACTAAGTGGTAAACTAGATAATAAGTGGTCCCAGTATAGCTGAATCATCTCCCTCCATCCATCATAGGGGTGATCGACATGGCCTGCCGTAAAAATAATCATAAGTATCCATCTGAATCATCGGCTAAAAACGGTTAATGTAGGAAAACTCTACTAGGGATATGTGTCTCTCCCAAGAACCCTTGATATCTAAGATGTGTTCTCAATTAATTTCCTCCAACACATATATCTTGTGCTTATACTGGATATCTATCTTGAGATGGAAAGCTGTACTTAGAAGTATTTGTGTACACAAATCCCTATATACTCTTTTACAGACATGCGAAGTAATATGATAATCAATGTTTTGTAACTATAGAGTGTGGAACCACGTGAAGAAAAATATATATTGGATGTACAACCATCCAAGGTCATAAACACTAAAGGATTACATGATCGGGAATAAATTTGAAACCATTTTGTCTCTTTCAAAAACAACACATACTACATTTTTCTCACGAGGAAACCTCTATAAAACAGTCATGAAATCCATCGGGATATCATTCCACTTCCACTAGGTAACAGATAATTTATATTATAGACTTATTGGTCGATGATTCTACACATTGCCCTAGTATTAATTGGAACATCTCATATCAAAAACAGAAATATTAATTTCCTTACCCGGACACCAATACTGATGTTTTATATCTAGATACATATTGTTAACACCAGAATGAACTAGCCAAACTGTGGAATGAAAATTTTGTATCAGGTCCTTGTTTATGTCTACTGACACCCATATAATCCCATGGAAATGTAATATCTCATAGTATCCTATGGTCCACCAAATGTAGGGTCCTAACCTAATACACTCTCTTGTTAGACTAGGCCCTCAAAATCTAATAGTTTCCTCATTCACAATAGACCATGTAGAGTTGAGTTAATAGATATAGAAGAGTGAAATGTCTTCCTCGGCCTATTATGAACCTCCAAATCCATCTCAGAGAACAGATCCATAAGCTTCCACTCACTACTAGCCTCTTGAAGTGCACGTATATGAGTAATCCTAGTCAACGCAACTTCCACTGTGTTGCCTTTACAATTTTTCTAGGCAAAATAATATTTAAAATAATAAAGTTACTCAAACAACCCTTTCTATCTCAAATTAATATCACGTTGAGAAAATATATAAATTAGACTTTTGTGGTCATTGATTACCACAAAATGCTCTACCAAAATATAATGTCTCCAATATCGTAAATCATACACAAGTGCACCTAACTCGATATTGTGGGTGAGTTAA
This sequence comes from Viscum album, assembly GCA_963277665.1. NCBI lineage: Eukaryota > Viridiplantae > Streptophyta > Magnoliopsida > Santalales > Viscaceae > Viscum > Viscum album. The sequence continues at coordinate 1,753,850,272 of OY728120.1, read as the reverse complement.
ATCCTCTCATGTGGCATCATTTTTTGACACCAATATGCAACGAAGGTTTGTCACTGAATATGAACTGCTCCTAACCTGATACATTACACATCATAGTTGAAATTTTAACTCTTTCATGGCTCTAGAAAAATTGGTATCTGTGCAAATGTCTGTCACCCTTTCATCTTTTGAAAAGCTGAATCACAAGAATCTGTCCCTATGTACATCACACCCTTCATTGTAAGTCCCATCAGTGGCATTTCTAAGCATGAATTGTCTTATATAAAGCACCAATAATAACCAGCCAGCCCCAGAATACTCCGTACCTTAATGACATACTTCGACTGCTACTAGGAAACCACTTCTCTCACATTCTATGTGTCTACTGATACTCTTATATCTAAGATATCATGACCCATGAAGTGAATCTGGTCTATCTAGAAGTGACATATTGACAGCATTGAATATAACTGATGATCCCTAAATGAACTCAACATTATCTCAAGATGGATGGTAAGCTCGAGTCGAGTGAGAGAGTAAACCAAGATATCGTACACAAATACAACCATGAAATAATCCATGTAGGTTAGGAACACTAATTTCAACTATTAAATAAAAACTTAGTGTGCATTTTTTAGACTGAAAAACATAAACACATACTTGTATAGACAATACCCTCTCTAAAATCTTGTAATAGGTATATCTATTGGTCTAAAGTACAACTGATGATAACTAAATCTCAAGTCAATCTTCAAAAACACTTGAGATCCTCAAAAATGATCAAAGAGATCATCAATCCTCAGAAAGGTATATTGGGTCATGACCATAAAATGGTTTAGAATCCGATAATCCACACAATTTCTATGTGTATAATTCACCTTCCTCACAAAAAGGATAGGAGAACCTCTATTAGAAGTATTGTATCAGAAGAAACCCTTTGCATTCAACTCCTCTAACTACTTCTTGAGCTCCTGTAACTCTAGTGTATCCACCCTATAAGGTGTAATGGACACTAGTGATGCTACTAGAACAATATCAATAGAGAAATAAACCTATCCCTTTAGAGGTAAACATTAAAAATCGTCTATAAAGACATCCTTGAAATGATCCACCACTTGTGGAATTCCCATCAGTGAATTCCCGTAGTCATCCAGATATAAACTAGCATTCTGGGATGTAATTTCTCCCATACCAAGATGCACGGGTCAAGCTATGCTCACCTGGAAATCCCACTCAGCCTTTTCTAGAAAAGACCTACCCTCTTGTGATGTTAGACTCACCATGCGATGATATAAGTCATCAAATGCTTGGAAATATACTAAACAGTTTATTCCGTGAATGAAATTGATGCATGTAAACTCTAAGACATAGATGTTCCATATGAAGTGACACCCACGTAAATCAAGTGTTCAATCCTTTATCTAATGTACCCTAGTCATCCTAATCCCCAAAACTGTGTCTAGCATCATAACATCCTCCAATGTAATGATATAGATCCCAATGTTCTCTACAACAGAAACAGATATAGAACTATGGGAATCCCCAATATTAAAAAGAGCAGATGCTAAAACTAGGCAATGAGAATTATACTTGTAACTATAGAGGGTATGCGGTCCGGATATTGCAGGGTCTTCTACACTGGAAATGTCTAACATGTACTGCAGCCCTGCAACCATTCATGAATATCCTGAGAGGATCAACCTTGATTTTGTTGAAAACCTTCCATATGGCTACCATGACCACGACCTCCTCCTCATCTTCAATGGTCATACAAACTCTAGTTCCCCTACGAATGAGAAATGAGTGGTCCTACTTCTGAACATGTAGTCTTAGAAGAACACATATTACATGGTGATGGTGAAAACATTAGGAAAAAATAATAAAGATGATCCATCTTTCCGCAAGCTCGACACTCAAATGGGTATCTTGAGCACGGAGGTCTCATGTTCCCACTCTTCCAACACTGGTATCATTCCATGTTTCTAATTGATAAAACATCGTGTGATAGCTCCATATGATGCTACCAAAAATCTGTCGAAGGATTACCAGCCCTGGATATTGAATTTCTATAGCATAGAATTCCCATCTCTATCGGATTACGCTCAGTAATCAGCACCTGATTTACTATAGCTATCAACATGTAATCCAGAAAAAAATCACATGCGATCATATGTTATACCTAAGACCATCCTCAAATAGCCTTTCCATTGATAACTTTTCACCACCTTGAACTTGTTTGACGTGTTAAGGATTTATAAAATGGGATGATTAATACAACATTGATAGAAAAACATTCTCTAAATGCATGAACTATTAGGATTAATTGGTCCTCAATGTCTCAGTGTAGAAATAATCATTGAATATCCTCCGAAACAATTCACAACCCATATCCTAGTGACATCCCACATGTTAGATAACATCTCACCTTCTCTTGGCACAATCACGTATCATGTATGTTGAAATATTCACCCTTCACTATGATTGTTCCTCTAGATGATCAATGATATAAATAATAGCCTAAAACCATCTCTCTGATGCCTTTGGTCCTCCATCCCCTGAATAAGTGGCTAGATGCTGCTGCTAGAACACCCGCGTCTAGTCTGCCATAGGCAGGGCTGGGTGTTGTGCTCCATGGAAAGTATGTAACATCCTTAAAAAGACTTCACATATTTTTTCATTATCACATGTGCCCATTATAATATTTGGGGCCAAAATGGGAATGATGAGAGTATTTTTTGGCAGTCATTGATCTATCAATTATCATGTTTTTTCATCGTCCTACACCGGTCGTACAACCGAAGGACATCTTGGTGGCATGAGTCTGCAAGGTATAATACATACCTCAGTTAAATATTATCATGGAAAAAAACATATTTTTTCCATAAAGGAACATGATAAGAAGACACTCATTTTTAATAAAATTGGGCTACACGACCTGTATAAGAATTCAAAAAGTGTGTTCCCTTATGATTCTAACATGGAGTATACCATTGCCAAACGTGGTCAGGTAACACCCATACACATGATGTGTTCCTCCTATGAAATGTTGTGTATTTGAATTTTCCCTCCTACATATGTTATTTAACACAACTAGAACTACATTTTTCTCTCTTGGGTAACATGGCACATCGTGTTCACCCTAGACATGGTGTGTACTAGTTAAATTCCATATACCTGTTTTGTTGGTCTCACAATAAGACACACGGTCGACTATACACAACCTGTAAAATCTAGAGACATCATGTTTTTCCTATGTTTTATCGAACCAAGTCATTGGTCATACAGTCAGATACATAGTTCTCTACAAATGGTTTATAAAATCTACAAATGACATGTTCTACCATAAATTTTAAAAACCCTGTGTCTCCGCTCACACATTCAGTGACATGTTTAAACACTACCCGACTTGTAAATCTGGTACATGGCATGTACTGATGATAAGTTTTTTCTCCCAAAAATGAATAACACATGGCATGTTTTCATGACACCACATGCCATTTTGACTTTGTTTCCGGACATTATGCCTCTAAAGCCTCTCTGGAACCCTTAAAACATTAAATTTTTCCAAAGGCATGACAAATTATGACCCATGGGAGCCCACAATCCCCACGAATCAATGATTTTAATCCATATTCAGATCATAACCTGAAAAAACTCAATTAAAATTCAAACATGTTCCAAAAAATTCAAATCTATGTGGGCCCATAATTGACAGGTCAGAGGATCGAAACCTCCCTATGATACCATTTTTTCCATCCCAGTTCTGGGTGCCACCCATAGTTTCCCCAAGCCCGGTTGGTCACATTACATCATGTGAATTTCCCAAAATACTTGAGGATGTTGAATACCTATGATAGAAAAGGTCTAATATTGGGGAAAATATTCCCTCATTGGATGATTATACACAACAGGAAAAAAATAATAAACAATAGCCGAATCGGTAATACCATAAAATAATGTAAACATCAGATAACTGATAGTATAAAATATATATAATAAATGGTTCATAAATCACGTATCTAGGAAAACAACCAAAATTGATAAAATTTTGGAAATAAAATATAGAAACCAAGGTACAAAATATAGTAAACAACAACATCATCACAAGCCTATGTCTTGTCCCATGGTCTCCAGCTCTAATCAGCAATCATGTACCAGATGAAGAAGGGTGGGTTCCCTAATCTATACATGAAACCCTTAAATCAGTTAGGGTCCAAAAACATGACCCAAATTGGTTGTAAAATGAATCCGAGTAGGAGACCACTATAAGACATATGACTAACTGTCATTGAATTTATAGAACATGCAATATGCAAAATTAAGCAATAAAATACAAAGTACTCATATGTCAACAATCCTAAAGATTCCAATTAAATTCCTTTTCATTTACAGATTATTCAAACTATTTTATAATGTAACCTCATTATTTAGCATAATCATTATATCCCCTTGTATAATGGTGAAAAAATATGACTTATAATACCATCTAAATAACTAAGAATGACTATTTCCATGATTGATCATTTTATTGGGAGACTCATCACAATCATACAATTATTTACAAGAAACCCTCTAGCAATGTTCTCACAGTCTAATCCCCTCAATATCAATATGTAATCAAATAAATAAAAATTTCCCCTCTAGGAATGCTCACATAGTGATACCCCTTTAGTCCCACATGACACTAATCATTTACTATGAACACTTGGGTAGATCTCACTGTTAATATCCCCTTAGTCTGCGTAGAAATAATAAAATAAAATGACCCTGCAGAGGTATCTGAGTCAATGTCTTATGGTCCAATATTCATTTAATAATGACCCTTTGGGTAGCTCCGACGGTCATACGCCTCTGGAAAATAACCTCAAGATATATCTCAGAGTCAATACATATGGTCAATCAGAATTACAATTCATTATTAAAAGACCATATCATGGTAATCTCACATAGTAAATTCCCCTTAGACATACATTCATTATATGAAATAGATGCATCTCAAATAAACAACAACTCCATCCTAATAACAATATCCATAGAAAAAAGTATTATGACATGCATTGTAGACCTAATGGGCATAACAAATCAAGATAGTTGTAATGTAATTATCAAATAAATATTATCATTTCATATATTTTTAGACGGTTATATTTCCCAAAAATGAAACTATTTCAAAAAACATATTAATATTAATTTATCATATAAATAGTATGAACCAAATATTATAAATCATTTCTTTGATACCAGTTATTAACAATAGAATTTCCCACTATGGTTTACATTTATTTCCGTGTGGTTTTGTTATATTAGACTCAAGACTATTTCATAGTTATATCAAAACCATCATTACCATACACCCCCACATAGATAGGATCCACCTTAACTATGAAAAATCACACCTATAAATAAGGGTGTTTCAAGTATCCATAAAACATCCAATAAAACTCCTCCTGCACCACACCCATCACTTTGGATGTTGATATCTCCCCTATGTTGCATAATGAAACTATTCAATAAATATTACATCCACCAAATAAGATTCAATCCCCATGGCTCACCATCCTTCAAATTTATGAGGAGAGATATATAGACAAATCTCTAAACCATTATCCCACCAAGAAAAAATATCAAAAACAAGCCTCATCGCACTCATCTATTTTCCTATACTAGTGGGAATAATTGAACATATAGATATCCAATGTTCAAATCTCAGTTTTGGAATACCATCAAACACGCCCTCAAAAACTCTATGCCATAAAAAAATTACATGAGAGACATTATGAAAAAAAATAATCCATTTATTTGAAAAAAGGATTCAAACGTTTTAAACATCTCTATGCTAAAAATTGAATCTCTGGAATATAAAGGGAATAATATTGTTAATATAAAAATATGTTACTATCTTAATATAAGAATAACATAATCATAGATCATTAATAAATTTTATAATGTCAAATCTTAATATTGATGACTACATCCCAACTTAATTTGGTGTATCCTTGGACATAAGTTCCCCTTAACTTATATAAATTTAATATATTTCATTAAGTCATCATCCTTAACCAAAATATTATACCAAATGTGATAATATCATTAATTTTTGTTGATATTGGATCCATTATATTTAAAAATGTTTTTAACATGAAATGAAAATTTATCTATTTTACACTGGAATTTATTATAATATATCTAATGATTGTTATATTTAAAATTAAATATTAATCAATATTGCAATATTATTTTTTTAAAAAAGAAACATCATCTAGATTGTTCCAAACAAATTCACAAAAATCAAACAATTTTATCATAATATTTCATATTAATATTCATCATTTTATTCACATTCATAAAATAATTAACAATATAATATTTTTAATTATTAATTATTAAATAGAAGCAATAATCTATTATCAAAATTATGTATTTTTGTTATTTATCGTTAATGAAAATATTTAAAAACAGAAATATCCATAATAAAAGTAAATAATTGATCACAATAAAACACTATTTATTTCTTTTAATTTATCTTATAAAATATTTATGATAATTCTCGTTTTAATATATATAAAATATTAGGATTCAATACAAAAATAATAAAATAATATTTCTATGGAAATAAAACTGATATAACAACTAGTTAAAATATTTAACCTTATAATTCACTATTTAAATAAAAAAATCTTTGATTATTGATGCTTAGAATCTAAAAAAATAATATTAAGATTAAATAGCTTCAAATGACATATATTACTCATTCATTAACTAATTATTTGTGATGTTTTACAATAAGTATAGTGATATAACATATAATTAGTTGATGTATTACTATTGTTAATTATTCACAGCAACATATTTTTAAATTATTAAGAAGTACAAAAATTCACATTATTATTACATTGCTTCTTCTTCATCAATTTTATCCATACATTTCATCACCTATTATGGTCTTATTATTATTTAAATTTTTTATTTCTTAATTAGTGATATGTTTTAATTATAAAATCATGATTAATAAAACATATGGACATTTACTTACATACATAATTACATTTAATTTATAAACATCTCCATAATTCAAAAATCATCAAAATAGGACATCAGTCAGATCAATTTAACAAAAACTAAATCTGGCCCTTTTAAAAAATAATTTTGAATGTTGTTGTAAAAAATTGAAATGTTACTTTATAAATTCAATTATAATTCATTATTTCATGATAATACCACTAAAATACCTAAATTATCAATATAAGAATCTGCGATTAAATGTTATATGAAAATCATGGGATTCAGGGGATCAAGAATCTATGATAAAATTTTAATAGAATATTTTGTTCATTTTAACAAAATAATTTTTTCCATCCCCTTTATCATTACTTATCAGTTCTATATTTTATTTATATAACATTTAATAATTTTCTTCTTGTAATTTCTCAGACCTCTAGGTCAATTACTTTGTCAAAATCAAGTGTTAGGGGCGTTCTGGAAGGAAATGTTAACGTATTTCAAGAGTTAAATCAATTTCTAGTTTATTCATCTGTAGGAAAGGGTTTCATTAGATCGAGGGAGTCAGTAGGTCATGGTATTGTTATAACAGGTAGTTTTTATGTCTTTTATCTTTAATTCGAGGGGTTGGTAGGTCGAGGGTATCGGTAGTTCGAGGTGTCAGTATCCTAGGGCATTATAAGCATAGGGAATTGGTAGTTCTAGGAATCAGTATGTTAGGGCATCAGTAGGTCGAGGTGTCTGTAGGTCAGAGAATTTGTAGGGTAGGGCATCAACATGCCAGGGCTTCGGTAGATTAAGGCATCAGTTGGTCGAGGGAATTAGCAGGTCAAGACGTTAGTAGGTGTTGGTATCGGTAAGTCGAGGAATCTCTAGGTTGAGCTGTGAGTAGGTAGAGGTTGTTGATGAGTCCAGGAATTAGAAATTCAAGGAATACAGGGGGTCAGTGAATCAGTGAGTCTGGGTGTCGGTGAGTCAGGCGTTGTTAGGTCATGATAGTGGATCAATATCGGAATCTCGGTATTTGTAGCTCATGTTGTCGAGATGAGTTAGTGACTCACTATAGCTGGCTTGTTGATGATAACCCACCGATCAGTGACTCATTTATAATTTTTCATAGTTCTTCCAGTTCCACTCCTTTTCTATTTACATCGATAAATAATAATTTAAATTGTATATTTAATTAGTTTTTGGGCCTTTTCAAATGGTATTTATCTTATAAAAACCTGAAGCTCCCTTTGACCCACAAACTATGTGGTAATGATTTTGTTTTAACATTAACGTAATGTGAAACCATTTCCCCATAGATTTTGGATCTGGTCTTTTTAAGGCCAAATATTCATTTTCTTGTTAGCACATCCATTTTTTAGTGGTTTACCAAGATTCTACCACCTTAGATGAGTCGTGAGCTTTTATTGCAGCCCCCACTATTCTATTTTCGATGGAGTCTCATGCTCACGCAACCCCCATGATGTAATTTTAGGTGGTGTTTTTGTCTCATGTTGTTCCCAGTTGGGACTTACTTCACCTATATTTTGATTGTGTATCATGTTTGGTTGATGTACATATGTCTCTATATGAATTGGGTTGAAACGGATTCAATGAAGATAAGAAGAAAAAATAAATGAGTGTGTTAAAGCATGGTGGGGACAATCCTTTTGTTTTATATTTTATACATAATAAATGTTATGAATCGTATAGACTGTGTTGTTTTGAAAATCATAGACATTGGGGGAATCTGTTTTTTCACCTCTATGATTTATGAATCATAGTTGTATGATTTGGAATCTTGATAAGTTCATATAATCAGAAAAATTAATGGATACCCCGAGATAAAATATGTTATGTTATCACCCCAGTTTTTTCAAGTGGAATTAAATAACGAGTGTTGTTAAATATGAATAAACCCTGAATTTTTTGTGTGGCTATGTGATATGTATTGTGGTGTTCAACAATGCATCTGAGTTGGTAGTTTGGTTTCGTGATTGTGGGTTTTTTATGTATGGGTCCGTACTTATGTTGTGAAGGTATTTCGGGATTAAGGATTAATTTATTGTGGAATGGATGACCTTCTTATGCAATGCGACTAAATCAGGGAATTGGTTGGGTTGAGGGGACACAGGACTAGGTTGGGACATGATTTCTTTTTTGAGGGTGTGATGGGTGTGGTTTTGTTGTGTAGTGGGGCTATAGAGTGTGGTAGTAATGAGGCTTATAGTGAAATGGGACTGAAAAATGGTTATATCCTATCTATTTGGATGAATGAGTGATACAACATATTTCCTTACATTGGTCATTCTATCCATTTTTTATTTTGTATTGGTTAGTATGTTTTGATCACATTATAATGTTTTCATTGTTTCAATGTTTCCCTAGTAGGGATGTAAATAAATAAATTAATGATTTGATAATGCACAATGACAATTGGTCAAATGAATATGTTGGGGGTATGTTTCATGTAGTGGATTGTATTTAATCAGTGTCCCTTATTGATTTATTCATGTGACCATAATTCGTGGTGGTACATGCATGTTGATATGGTGGAAAGGTTAGTTTTATGAGATGCTACTTGTTTTGAAAACCCATTGGTTGGGATGATAGTTTTGTACCAATATATTTACATGTCGTTCCTTATGATTTGTATATGCACACCACCCATGTTGAGAACTATGTACCCAACACCATCAATTCTATGGGGGAGGGTGTTTTTCCCATCATTCTGGTGGGAGGATGGATGGATGGTTACTAACTTTACCCTTCACCCACTTTTTGTAATTTATCAACCATGAATCTTTGGGACGGTTGTAATGGCTTGTGCTTTAATGCCAGATTTATAGTATTGTATTTGTGAGAGGTGGTTTATTACCTAGGTTTCTTTGAGATGATGCCCATGTGTTTTTCCTAGAGGCATGTGGTGGTTGTGGCCTAGGTGTCTGTGGGCTAGAAGTGTCTGGTCTGTGGACCATTGTGTGTCGGCATGATGTAATAGTGGGGCTTTTGGAATATCATTGCAGTTTTAGGAATTTTGTAGTTATTGATGAGATAGAAACCATTGGAATGTAGTGTGGGGTACCCAAATATCAATGGTCATATGAATTTACATTACTTGAAATGGATTATTTTTTTAGCATTACATGGAGAGGATGGGGTGGATAGTACACATTACTATGTGGGTTTTCATTTTTTATTTTCTTATAGAGGAATCAGTATGCTTCTCCCACTTGTGCATGTGATACATTGGAAATTACCTATAGACTATTATTGTAGGCACACCCTATGTATATAAAAATACTTTCTTGTTTGTTGGGAAATTTCACATACCATGGTGGACCTTACTAACAAAGATGTTAGGGATTTTTGTTGTCACACTATTTAGTTTTATTATGGTTCTTTGGATTTTTCTTTGTATTTTTGTCATTATTAAATTAAATTTGAATGTATATTGGATTTTTGTTTTTATATATATATATATGTTCCATGGATTGTTTTAGTTTGATATGTCTTATATCTCGATCATGGTTACAATAAAATAGTAATTTCTACCTTTTTTTGATATTTCTATACACTTACTGTTGGGAACCACCCCAAGGACAACTAAAGGGGGGGGATCTTGTGTCTTTTTCTATCATTATTCTCAAATAATTAAGGTATTATAATCTTTCTATACAATCCTTCTTCTTGAATAAGGTTGTTCCAAACAGAATGTTATCTGAGAGTGATGGTTGAGAGGTAGTATGGGCTTTCGAGTTAGGTACAATGATGATTCCATGAGTTCGAAGGGAAATAGTGTTAGGGGATCCTGGTGCATGATATAGTCCAGGGAAGACTAGCTAGAACACGATATATTAGTCCCCCTCTAATCCAATATAATGACTATAATATTACTGAATGACCATGTGATGCTACATCATTTTCAATGGGGAGTCCCAATGAAAGGTCCATGCATTGGGGTGACTTTTGTTCTCGCTAGTTTTGGTAATTTTCTGGAAATTAAAATAAAAATAGTTAAAATTATTTCTAAAAGAAAATTACATAATACCTAGGGAATTTGGATGTCCTTATTTTAATTTTATTTATGGCATATGGATGATTCCCACCGTTGGTGCAAAAAATGGATGGTCAATAGGGTAACCTAGTTGACCAGGGGAGGTTCAATCTATTGGAAGAGGATGATCAGTGGTAGAATACTATTCTTTCATTCCAACTGAATGCATTGGGGAAGTATGAGGATAGTGTCTCATATAAGGAGAAGGAGAGTTGGATCGAGGATCTAAATATCACGTTCATCTTGATCTGGGCTCTGATAGAGTAATGGGTTCCCATGGCTGTGAGCCAGATGAGGTGAATAGGGCGTTAGTGGTGGAAACTATACCATAAGGAGATGAATAAGACTATTCCTTCATGGTCTGATGTAGAGAAGGATTTCTGGGCAGAATTCATATCTTCCGTAATGAATGCTGAGAAGTGCAAGAGCTAATATCCATACAACATGGGTATATCTCGGTGAGGGAATTATGGATCATGTTTAAGGATATCCTATGTTTTTCTATAGATATAATTCCAGATGAGTTGTTTCAGAAAATGTACATTGAGGAGGAACTTCATCCATCTCTTCATTATTCATTTACTCATTTAACCCTACCGACATACATATAGGTTCTGAAGATGGATGAGGTAGTGGAATGTAAGCACAGGTGATGAGGTCTTCTGTGAGAGCAGAGTCATATGAGTTCCTCAAAATGGTAGGCCATCATGTGAAAGTATCTGGAATCATGGACTTATAGGTTTCAACCAATAGGGAGATGACACCAACCATTTCAGCTCAGACCCCACAGTCCTTGGCCTTTCCACATAGGTCTTGGGTCATGGTGTTTTACTTTTAGAGGTCATGGGAATGTCTAGTGACACTACCCATCTCGAGCACAGTATGGTAGAGGTGGGAAGGTTTAGCGCCCACCTCAGCAATAGTTTCCAAGAATTAATTTCCATTAGCATGGTTATTAGTCCCTTTCTCCACCAATGGTAGATGATGTAGGAGGAGACCACACATAAGGTTCTCCTTATGGTCCATGACTAGGGTGTGGTTGGGGAGGTGGTTCATAGCCGAAGGGAAGAAGATCTAGGTGTGGGTAGTAGCATGCCATAGAGGCATCAACTCATTGGGGGTAGTGATCATTCAAGGTATGATCAGTTTTTTATTTCATTGTCATGTACATCGTTTGATTTAACAGATTCACACTCTTTCATTTCACCCAGTCTGGCCCATTCTAAAGGAATAATCATTGAGAGTCATTTCATGCCCATAGTGCTGAGTACACTATTTCGATGTCGGAATAGATTAATTGATTTGTATGTGGATCTAGAATGATATTGGGTCCACATCAGTCAAGTGGGGATTACATTTTTATATAGATGTACCATTAGGATTTCATCCATGGCATCGAATGTTTGTTTTCATTACATGATTTTATCGACTGATTCTGAAGAAGTTTCATGTCATCATAGGTAAAAGGCCTTATTGTAGCTTTCATTTCTAATCCAAGATATCAGGTGGGTAGACATTCTGTGGAGCCTCTTTATTCTTTATTATTTCAACTGTCAATGGGATTGATGGAATATAACATGGTGGGGGTTCCATGAAATTTAAATCTGTTTTTGAATGTTTTCCACAATGTGTTTGTGACTATACCCCCTCAATGTGACGTTGAGTTTGAGATATACATACAACAAGGTGTTCATCAGACCAATATGGATCCTTACCATTTTCCTCCTTCTATGTTGTGGATTTAGATTTATGCCTTGAGTAATAAGGGTTTCATATTACCCAGTGTTTCATTGTCTGGTGTTGAGGTATAGTTTGTGATGTTGGAAGAAGGTTGTCTGTGGTTGTGCATAGACCAATAGAGACTGAATCATGTAATTTTCATGAACTGTTACCATCTCTATAGAATTGATGATATTTTTTTACCAGATTAGGGGATTAGGTCAGTTCTCGAGGACTAATATGTTTTCTAGGTATATATATTTATTGTTACAGTAGGATGATATACAGATTATTGCTTTCAGGTGTCGGTATGGTCACTTCGAGTTTGTGGTTATTCTGTTTGGTCTTACAAACAAACCATCCATGTTCTGGGGGCTTATGGACTCTGTATTTCATGAGTTCCTAGACCGCATTTTCATCGCATTTATTGATGAAATATAAATCAAATAATTATTAAACGGGGGGAACACTATTCATATTATGACTATCCTAGAGGTCCTTCAACAACAACATCTCTACGAAAATCCTTTCACGTTCAAGATTTAGACATGAGAGGTCCACATTCTAGGACATGTGGTGTCTCATCAGGGTGTATTAGTGGAATCGTTGAAGGATTAGGTAGTTATTTCATGGGAAACACCTAAAAAAATGACATACATTCACATTTTTCTATTTCTAGTGGGATACGATCAATGATTCATACCTAATTATTATATAGTATCAACCAAAATGAAGTCTCCAACAAGAAAATTCCAAGCTATTCTGTGGAGAATATAGTTGCAGACAACATTGGGATATTCTTAGGGGATGTTGGTCATTGCTCCAGTGCTTAGGTATTCAGTGGAAGTGGTGGTGTTCAATGTGTTATGTGATGCTTCTCGTCTAGTATTGAGGTTCGTGTAGAAGCATCAATGGGGAGTGATTCTTTATTGTTGTGGGAATTTAAGTCCCCATGAACATAAATATGCAACCAAAGATATTGAACTATAATCGGATGTGTTTTCACTTAATATGTAGCGACATTACCCCATTAGGGAGCACTTTGATATTTTCAGAGATCTTAGGAGTTAACGGAACCTCTTTTCCCAACTTGATCTGAACCTGCAGCAGTGTTACTGGATAGATTTTCTCTAGTATTATGATATTGATATCACCTCCAACTTAGGAAAGGGGAATTTTGTGGCCGATTATTTTAGTAGGAATTCGAAAAAGATGTTGTTCTGGATTCTACATATTCTTTGAGGACGATTGAGGAGTTGGATTCCTTTCACATAGATGTAAGTATGGATGGTGGTAGATGTCATATATATATTAGATTATGGTTTTCTAATCTCTAAGTAATATTGTGGAAGAGTCTTAGTGGGGAGTCTTAGAGGTGGATGTGATGAAATATTGCAATGATAGGGGTAATGCTTCGAACAGATGTTCCAAGGAAGGTTAGAATCAGATGTTATTCCATGGGAATCAATTTTTTCCTATGTAAATGCATAATTAAATTAACCATTAATTTAATAACTCAACCCTATAGGTAAACCCTAGAGATTCAAATCTATACTGGGGGTTGAGGAGAATATCTTTGTATCCCAGGGTCAAGGGGGCAGTGGTAGTGTTTTTGGAAATGTGCATGATATGCCATTAAGTGAAGGCTATAAACCTTGTTTCTAATGGGGGGTTTGAAGCCTCTAGATTTCTAAAAGTAAAAGTTTTATTACATCATGAGTGATTTCATTATAGGAAGAACCAGGGAACTTGGAGGAAGTGATTATATCTTTGTATTAGTTGATGAGATGATGAAATCAATCATCTTCTTAGTAATCATAGAGTCTAGTGTAGTGGATTCTTTAGTGAAAAAATATATGGATGAGGTGGTAAAGCCTAATGGAGTTCCAAGAAACATTATCTCTCACTAGGATAATTTTTTTACATCGTGAGTATGGTAGGCATTGTAGTATGCATTTGGAATTTAATTAGGCCTCAACACTACTTACCACCATCAGACAGATGGGAAAACATAGAGTACCATCCAAACGATGGAGTTCATGTTAATGGAATTTGTTCTAGACATTAGTGCATCTTGGGTTCAACATATTAAATTGTTTGAGTTTTCATACAATTATAGTCATCATTCATCTATTGGCAGGGCCCTGTTTAAACCATTATATGGAAGACTCTGTTCTTCCCCTTTGTACTAGACAGAAGATGTGGAGGTGGATATTTTTGGTCCAAAAGTGGTACAAATATTTGTAAAGACCCGTAAAATTCAAGGGAAATTTTTTCTTAATTTTCTTTAGAATTTTACAAGAGCGCGGTTTCAGACGGCACCTGATTCCGAGGCCCGGAGTGCCCGGAATTAATTTCCGAAGTTTGGCTCGGGTACGTTCAGTGAACGAACGAGCGGGAATTCCTAACTTTTGATCCGGTGCTCGGAATTGAAATCCGAGGGCACCGATGAACTCGCAGCGCCGATTTTCGCTTAAAGAGACCTTTTCGGGAGTTGTGTTTGATGCGGGTTGAAAGTTAAGTTTTGGGGTTTTTAGTTTGAGTTAAATAAAATTGTGAAGAACAATTTTATTATAACTAGTTAAAACCTATCAAAGGAGGTTGGAAGTGGGACCCACACCCACTTAACCTCCCTTGGGAGGATTAAGTGTGGTGGGGCCCACACGAACCCCTAATCTTTTCAAATTCTCTCAACATACTTAACCCATAATTAATTGACTTAAGTTACTTCATTAATTTTTGGGAGTTAAACCTTTTTGAATTTCAACTTTTGAAATTCTTGTGTGTTTTGTAATAATAAAATAAGATGTTATCTTATTTTATTATGGGTTGTTTGTTTGTCTCCTGGAGAGCTTCTGGAGAGCTTTTGGAGAGCTTCTTCTTCATCTTCAAGCTCTGACGAAGAACGAAGAACGCCCAAACTCTGACGAAGAACGACGCCTCTCTTCTTCGTCCTCGGTGTCAACGTGAGGGAACACCGCTTCCTCCTCGGATTCCCTTCGTCGACATAAGAGGTTTCTCCAACGACGTATCACATCGGACGTATCTCTTCGTCAACGGAATTGACGAACGACTACCGCGATGCCCGATCTCCACGACGTCGACTTCCGCGGACATAGTCAAATCCTCAAACTTATACCCGAGGTAGGGGTTGTTGATTCAATATTTATTTATTCCTTTTCTTGATCCTGGATTTCGCATGTCAAACATGAGACTTTTAAATGTTTTAAGTTGCGTTATTATTTTTTAACGTGAGGGGGGCCAGACCGCACAAACACGGCCGAACCCCCCTCCATTGTTCTTGTTTAATTATTTTGCGGAGGTAAGCAAGTGGCGTGGTGCCGTCGCACCACGCGGATGAACGTGCAAATATCTTACGCGATGCCGTCGTGCGCACCATGGAAGAAACAACAAGAACGCGACGCCGTCGCACCGCGTTGAATGAATATCAAAGCACGACAAAGGGGCGCGGTGCCGTCGCACCGCGCCGGATGACGAACGCCGCGGCCGGTTCCGGGCCGCGGCGGGACGAGGAGACCGCGGCCGGTTCCGGGCCGCGGCGGAAGAGAAGACCGGCGGCCGGGCCACCGGCGTCGGAAGCCGAAGGAGGGGACCGGAAATTCCGGTCCCGTTTGAGAAAAACCGGCCGGCTAGCTGGCCGGCCGGATGTCTTAAAAACCGGGGGAATTAATCCCCCGGCATTCACTTAAAACCCCCCTCTTTATGAGGGGGGGGGAGTGGTTTCCACGGGGTGGGGGGGGGGGGGGGGCAGGCGGCTCCCCCGGATCCCCTTCAAAGCGGGCCCCCAGGAGGGGGGTCGTTGTTTTACAAAAACGGCGCGGCAAAGCCGCGCCGCCATCCAAGAACCAGGGGCTTGATTTCCCCCGCGTGCGTAGCCTTTTCGCGGCGCCAGGCCGCCGTGGCCCGCCGCGCCGCCGCCGCGCCGCCCCAGGGGGGGGTCGGGCCGGCTCGGCCCGGACCCGGACCCCCCCGTTTCGAACCAGAATTGGTTTCTGGCCCATAACATGAGCCTCGGACCTCCGAATGACGAACCGTCTGCGGAAACGCGATCCTTGGATCGAGACGGTCGTTTCGGTATATCGCACTCAAGGTTTCGGTTTACTTTGAGTTCGGCCGGGTTGGTTCGTTCACGAAACCAACCGGGCCTTCGGAGCGGAAACGCTCATATCTTGAGCTACGAACGTCTGATTGACGCGCCGTCAGTCGCGTTGTGTTCCTCTTAGTGAGACGGATCTTTTGGCATACTCCGCCCGAGGTTTGGACGCAGGTGGAGTACGGTCAGGTTGGTTTTTCCTTAAAAACCAACCGGGCCCCGGAGACGAAAATGCCAATAACTCTCAGACCGGGCGTCCGATCGACGCGCCGTCTGTTGCGTTGAGTTCCTGTTGTCGATACGGAACTTTTGGATACATCAACTTCGGTCTTCGTGACAGTTGATGTATCAGCCTCTCGGCTCGTGGAGCGGACCCTCCGAACGAGCTTGCTGTGTGCGGGAACCCTAGTGCTGGCTGTGACTGTTCTACTGCTACGACTGCTACTGTGACTGCGACGACGACAGTACAGAGATCCTGTGTGTATTCGACGACGACGACTACAGCACTCAGCGATCCTACGTGGATCAGTGCTACAGGTCCTGTGTGGGCCCGATCCTGTGTGGGTCCTTGCGCTCAGCGGTTCTGTGTGAGCCAGCGCCTACAGGTCCTGTGTGGGCCCGATCCTGTGTGGGTCATTGCGGGGGTTAGTTACCTATCGATCCTTCGTGGGTCCGACGACTTAGATGGATCAGTGATCATCTTTATCGTCCTTGAAGAAGTATACCTGTGTGAGCTGAATCCTGTTGCTTTCCTGTGTGGATTGTGTTGTGCAATCCTGTGTGGATTATGTTTTGCTTTCCTATGTGGAATACGTATACTTTCCTGCGTGGACTGAGTTATACTTGGGCTCGGAGGTTGGAGCGTATTTTTAATTGATGACTTAGGTATATGTATGGGCATATACCTAAGCAGTGTCGGTTGTTACTTCGGGATTGTTACTTTTCTTCGTAGTTTATCCTATGTGGATTTGAGAGACCTTCAGGGGTCTCGGGGTCCCTACTGAGTAGCTTATACTCACCCCTGCACGGGCTCCACCCGCACTACGTTGTGTTGGTTGCAGACAACGGACAGCGTTGACCTTAGCTGAGGCTTGTACAGCGGGACGGTACCCGGAGGTGGACCACTGGGCGGGACGTGCACGGAGCGGACGGCGGGACTCGTGGAGCAGAGGAGCTATCTGTACCCACCCTTCAGGTGGGATTTCCAGTGGACAGCTCGGAGTAGCGGCTTTTACTTTTCAGTTGCTGTTTTCCCTTTCGAGTTGTACTTTACTTTCAGTTTGGGTTTGTATTCTGGCCCATTTACTTTTCCGCACTTTCAGTTGTACTCTGCTTTTGTTTAGTGTTTACTTTCCGCTTGTTTACTCTGTGGTGTTTGTTTACTTTACAAAGGCAATGCCTTCCCTTTTTACCGGGATTTACGCCTTGGTGCTAGTCGCCAGCCCCTGGCCTATGGAAGGCGGGCTTGGGGTAGTCACGGCACGGACCCCGATGGCGGGTCATGACAAATTGGTATCAGAGGAGTTCGGTTCTACCGCGAACTCTGATCTTTTCTATGTGAAGCAATAATGTTTAGCGTATTGAGTGTGGTTATCAGTCCAGGGAGTCCAGTGTTGGTGCGGCGGCCGACATATCCGTACACCAGGACCCTGACTTCTGATTTCCGACTTAATGCACGAAAACATTGATTGCGTGTGTGTTTCAAAGTTTTCTTTGTGATTACTTATATCATCTCACCAGGTATACTGTTCTAACCGTGGCGCACCTGTTTCCTTTTCAGGATGGCCCCACGATGGCAGCCAGCTAGGGTTCCGAGAGTCGAGCGAGACGACAGCCCACCGAGCGACGAGGGCTCGGTGCAGGGCCCTTTTCCAGTAGTGGCACCGGCGGTAGCTTTACCCGCCGAGCCCCCGATGCTTCCAGCAGAAGCCGCTGACGATGCACGTCGCCTCAGTGCACTGCATGAGTTTCAGCGCCAGAGACCGCCCAGGTTTCGCGGGGAGACGGATCCCCAGGCAGCAGAGGACTGGCTGGAGGCAGTGGTTCGAGTGTTTAGGCTAGTGAGGACACCAGCAGACCTCATGGTGATCCTCGCTGAGAGCCTACTACACGCAGCAGCAGTACGATGGTGGAGCTTGATGCTCCAGGTGCACAATGAGGCATCTCTACTTTGGACGGACTTTGAGAGCCTCTTCCGCTCGGAGTTCGTCCCAGCCACCCTTCGTGCGGTGCGTATCCAGGAGCTTCTACAGCTGCGACAGGGCAGCATGACGGTCGCTCAGTACTCGGCGAGATTTACCGATCTCTCGCGCTACTCGACCGACATGGTACGGGACCCATTCTTCCGGGTCCGGACCTTCGAGCAGGGTTTGAGACACGAGATCAGGGCATCGCTGATCTCTCTCAGCATACCGACTCTGACAGGAGTACTGGAGCGGGCCCTTCTGATCGAGAGCTTCCTTGCTGAGTCTACACCAGCACAACGACCCACCGCAGGGCAGCACGTGGCAGAGTCATCCGCAGCAGGCAGTCGACGGATGACTCAGGGATCCAGACAGACCAGACCTTCGGGCAGACGTTCTCCGGGCACTGGCTCAGCAGTGCGGGGCACACAGCGCGGAGCCAGTCTTCCGAGAGGTAGACAGTGCTACTCGTGCGGCGGGCAGGGCCACATGGCTCGCGACTGCCCGACCCGCCATGCCGAGGAGCAGCAGTAAGTTGATGGACCACCGAGGCAGAGGCAGAGGATCGACCATGGCGGTCCGCAGGGAGGAGGCGGACGAGGCAGAGGAGCTGGACGAGCAGCTGGTGGTGGCCGACGCTTTGAGGCTCTACCACCACCACCACCAGGAGGTCCACCCCGACCACAGGGAGCTGGCGGGCAGCGACAGGCACAGCTCCAGGCAGAAGAGGCCTACGACCACGGCGCACCTGAGATGATTCGAGGTACTATCTATGTCTACTCCACCCTTGCTGCAGTTCTTATAGACACAGGAGCGAGTCATTCTTTCATAGCCGCTGCCCTTGTTCGGAGCTCGGAGATTCCGACAGAGCCGTTGGCTCGATCCTTACGGCTAGAGACTCCTACGGGAGCAGACTCGACGATTACGCACTGGTGCCGGCAGTGTGAGCTTACTCTAGGAGGCGAGATCTTCGGCTGGGATCTTCTTGTAGCAGCGTCGAGGCCTTACGACGTCATCTTGGGCATGGATTGGTTGTCTACGGTCCATGCACAGATTGACTGTTTTAGGCGCAAGGTGCGATGTGTACGCACCAACGGGAGCAGGTTCTCCTTCACCGGCGAGAAGGGAGCCTTAGAAGCACAGGATGGACTTCCGCGGAGGAGAGGACAGCCCATCACTCATCAGTTGGCTAGCCTTATCCTTGGAGCAGTTGACGTGCGGAGTCCTGGTTTTCCTGCAGTGGTGGATCAGTTTGCGGACGTTTTTCCCGACGATGTTCCAGGGCTACCTCCTCGCAGAGAGGTAGACTTTTATATTGACTTGTACCCCGAGACAGCCCCGATATCCACTCCAGCATATCGGATGGCCCCCGCCGAGCTTCGAGAGCTACGGGTACAGTTGGGGGACTTGCAGGGCAAGGGGTTCATCCGACCCAGTGTTTCACCCTGGGCTTCCCCGATATTGTTCGCCAAGAAGGCGGACGGGAGCTTGCGACTTTGTGTTGACTATCGTCGCCTGAATCAGGTGACAGTGAGGAACAAGTATCCGCTACCGAGGTTTGATGACCTCTTTGATCAGCTCAAGGGAGCACGGTGGTTCTCGAAAATAGACCTCAGGTCAGGCTATCATCAGCTCAGAGTCAGAGACGAGGATGTGCAGAAGACGACCTTCAGATGTCGGTATGGCCACTATGAGTTCTTGGTTATGCCTTTTGGTGTAACCAATGCTCCAGCAGTGTTCATGGCTCTCATGAACAGGATCTTTCAGCCATACCTCGATCGGTTTGTCGTAGTCTTCATCGACGACATTCTGATTTACTCTACGACAGAGGAGGAGCACGCCTATCAATTGCGAGTTGTTCTTGACACACTCCGAGAGAACCAGCTTTATGGTAAGCTCTCGAAGTGCCAGTTATGGATACGTGAGGTCCACTTTTTGGGACACGTTATCTCTGAGGAGGGAGTTGCTGTGGATCCCGCAAAGATTGAGGCTGTATTAGCATGGGAGCCACCCAGGAGCGTGACTGAGGTTCGGAGTTTCTTGGGACTAGCTGGATACTATCGGAGATTCGTTCCAGACTTCTCTAGAGTTGCGGCATCACTCACAGCTTTGACGAAGAAGGGTAAACCCTTCGTGTGGTCAGACAGATGTCAGCAGAGCTTCCAGGAGCTGAGACAGAGATTGACTAGCGCACCTATCTTGAGGTTGCCTGAGGAGGGAGTAGGGTACGTAGTCTACTGCGATGCATCAGGGACCGGACTCGGATGTGTTCTGATGCAGGAGCGGGTAGTGATCGCCTATGGATCACGACAGTTGAGGCCGCATGAGCAGAACTACGCTACCCATGACCTGGAGTTAGCAGCAGTGGTCTTCGCTCTGAAGACATGGCGACACTATCTGATGGGCGAGCGCTTTACAGTCTTTTCCGATCATCAGAGTCTCAGGTATATCTTCTCGCAGAAGGACCTGAACCTGAGATAGCGACGATGGCTCGAGTTCCTCCAGGACTATGACTTTGAGATAGTCTATACTCCTGGGAAGGGGAACGTAGTAGCCGATGCCCTCAGCAGGAGGACGGGCATTCAGCTACTCGAGGAGGCGACGGAGCAGCTAGCCTCTTTGCAGATATCCTTCGTGGATAGAGATGGAGCAGCCTTTCTTCAGTCTCTCACAGTCACTCCTCCACTACTGCAGCGAGTCAGGGAGGCACAGCGCGGGGACGCTGACTGTGAGACACGGCGTGCACAGATATCCTCGGGACAGGCACCTGATGGTTTCTCCCTTGGAGCAGAGCACGACATCCTTTTCAGAGGACGTACCATGGTACCAGTAGCTTTGCGAGAGGAAGTGCTGAGAGAGTTTCACACTTCTCCTTTGGCGGTACATCCTGGAGTGGCGAAGATGTATCAGGACCTCAGACGACAGCACTGGTGGCCGAGCATGAAGAAGGCAGTAGCAGAGTTCGTTTCTCGATGCCTTACCTGCCAGCAGGTGAAGGTAGAGCATCAGGTACCAGTAGGCTTGGTACAACCCTTGGAGGTTCCGGAGTGGAAGTGGGGCGGCATGTCTATGGACTTCGTGACTGGACTTCCACGCACTTCCAGAGGTCACGACTCCATCTGGGTGATTGATGACCGACTCACCAAGTCGGCACACTTCTTACCCATCAGAGAGCAGGGCTCAGTGGAGAGCATGGGACGTCTCTACGTTCAGGAGATTGTGCGGCTCCACGGCGTGCCATCATCTATCGTTTCCGATCGAGATGCCCGCTTTACTTCCCGGCTTTGGAAGGGGTTACATGAGGCTTTCGGGACGCAGCTACGTCTTAGCACAGCCTTTCACCCTCAGACGGATGGTCAGACGGAGAGGACCATTCAGACTCTCGAGGACATGCTCCACGCATGTGTCCTCGACTTTGGTCGTAGCTGGGAAGACCACCTACCCTTGGTGGAGTTCGCGTACAACAACAGCTACCACTCCACCATCGGGATGGCACTGTACGAGGCGTTGTACGACCGACCATGTAGATCTCCTTTGTGCTGGACAGACCCTGGGGAGTCAGCACTGGTGGGACCGGAGATGGTCCAGGCCACGACAGAGAAGGTCCAGGTCATCCAGGAGTGGATGAGGACAGCTCAGAGCCAGCAGAAGTCATACGCTGACAGGAGGCGGAGGCCACTGGAGTTCGAGGATGGAGACCACGTCTTCTTGCGAGTCTCACCTCGACGTGGTATTCGGAGATTTGGCCGAGGCGGCAAGTTATCTCCGCGCTTCATCGGACCCTTCCAGATTCTCAGCAGGATTGGCGAGGTGGCTTATCGCCTGGCTCTACCACCTCAGTTGCACCAGGTGCACGACGTCTTCCACGTATCTCAGCTGAGGAGATACGTGCACGACCCGACGCACATAATTGACCATGGGGAGCTTGACGTTGACGATGGGGCGACTTTTACGGAGGTCCCGGTGGAGATAGAGGATCGACAGGAGCGGGTCCTGCGTGGGCGATCGATTCCTCTTGTGCGCATCAGATGGCAGCACGGGAATCTCCAGGAGAGCACATGGGAGCGGGAGACTTAGATGCGTGCTCAGTACCCTCATTTGTTTCCCTAGTTTTGATGTATCTTTACGGGGACGTAAATCCCTGAGGTGGGAGTAATGTAAAGACCCGTAAAATTCAAGGGAAATTTTTTCTTAATTTTCTTTAGAATTTTACAAGAGCGCGGTTTCAGACGGCACCTGATTCCGAGGCCCGGAGTGCCCGGAATTAATTTCCGAAGTTTGGCTCGGGTACGTTCAGTGAACGAACGAGCGGGAATTCCTAACTTTTGATCCGGTGCTCGGAATTGAAATCCGAGGGCACCGATGAACTCGCAGCGCCGATTTTCACTTAAAGAGACCTTTTCGGGAGTTGCGTTTGTTGCGGGTTGAAAGTTAAGTTTTGGGGTTTTTAGTTTGAGTTAAATAAAATTCTGAAGAACAATTTTATTATAACTAGTTAAAACCTATCAAAGGAGGTTGGAAGTGGGACCCACACCCACTTAACCTCCCTTGGGAGGATTAAGTGTGGTGGGGCCCACACGAACCCCTAATCTTTTCAAATTCTCTCAACATACTTAACCCCTAATTAATTGACTTAAGTTACTTCATTAATTTTTGGGAGTTAAACCTTTTTGAATTTCAACTTTTGAAATTCTTGTGTGTTTTGTAATAATAAAATAAGATGTTATCTTATTTTATTATGGGTTGTTTGTTTGTCTCCTAGAGAGCTTTTGGAGAGCTTTTGGATAGCTTCTTCTTCATCTTCATGCTCTGACGAAGAACGAAGAACGCCCAAACTCCGACGAAGAACGACACCTCTCTTCTTCGTCCTCGGTGTCAACGTGAGGGAACACCGCTTCCTCCTCGGATTCCCTTCATCGACATAAGAGGTTTCTCCAACGACGTATCACATCGGACGTATCTCTTCGTCAACGGAATTGACGAACGACTACCGCGACGCCCGATCTCCGCGACGTCGACTTCCGCGGACATAGTCAAATCCTCGAACTTATAACCGAGGTAGGGGTTGTTGATTCAATATTTATTTATTCCTTTTCTTGATCCTGGATTTCGCATGTCAAACATGAGACTTTTAAATGTTTTAAGTTGCGTTATTATTTTTTAACGTGAGGGGGGCCGGACCGCACGAACACGGCCGAACCCCCCTCCATCGTTCTTGTTTAATTATTTTGCGGAGGTAAGCAAGTGGTGTGGTGCCGTCGCACCACGCGGATGAACGTGCAAATATCTTACACGATGCCGTCGTGCGCACCATGGAAGAAACAACAAGAACGCGACGCCGTCGCGCCGCGTTGAATGAATATCAAAGCACGGCAAAGGGGCGCGGTGCCGTCGCACCGCGCCGGATGACGAACGCCGCGGCCGGTTCCGGGCCGCGGCGGGACGAGGAGACCGCGGCCGGTTCCGGGCCGCGGCGGAAGAGAAGACCGGCGGCCGGGCCGCCGGCGTCGGAAGCCGAAGGAGGGGACCGGAAATTCTGGTCCCGTTTGAGAAAAACCGGGGGAATTAATCCCCCGGTCTTCACTTAAAACCCCCCTCTTTATGAGGGGGGGAGCGGTTTCCACGGGGGGGGGGGGGGGGGGGGGGCAGGCGGCTCCCCCGGATCCCCTTCAAAGCGGGCCGCCAGGAGGGGGGCCGTTGTTTTACAAAAACGGCGCGGCAAAGCCGCGCCGCCATCCAAGAACCGGGGGCTTGATTGCCCCCGCGTGCACAGCCTCCTCGTGGCGCCAGGCCGCCGCGCCGCCCCAGGGGGGGAGGGGGGGTCGGGCCGGGTCGGCCCGGACCCGGACCCCCCCGTTTCGAACCAGAATTGGTTTCTGGACCATAACTTGAGCCTCGGACCTCCGAATGACGAACCGTCTGTGGCAACGCGATCCTTGGATCGAGACGGTCGTTTCGGTATATCGCACTCAAGGTTTCGGTTTACTTTGAGTTCGGCCGGGTTGGTTCGTTCACGAAACCAACCGGGCCTTCGGAGCGGAAACACTCATATCTTGAGCTACGAACGTCCGATTGACGCGCCGTCAGTCGCGTTGTGTTCCTCTTAGTGAGACGGATCTTTTGGCATACTCCGCCCGAGGTTTGGACACAGGTGGAGTACGGTCGGGTTGGTTTTGCCTTAAAAACCAACCGGGCCCCGGAGACGAAAATGCCAATAACTCTCAGACCGGGCGTCCGATCGACGCGCCGTCTGTTGCGTTGAGTTCCTGTTGTCGATACGGAACTTTTGGATACATCAACTTCGGTCTTCGTGACAGTTGATGTATCAGCCTCTCGGCTCGTGGAGCGGACCCTCCGAACGAGCTTGTTGTGTGCGGGAACCCTAGTGCTGGCTGCGACTGTTCTACTGCTACGACTGCTACTGTGACTGCGACGACGACAGTATAGAGATCTTGTGTGGATTCGACGACGACGACTACAGCACTCAGCGATCCTGATCAGTGCTACAGGTCCTGTGTGGGCCCGATCCTGTATGGGTCCTTGCGCTCAGCGGTTCTGTGTGAGCCAGCGCCTACAGGTCCTGTGTGGGCCCGATCCTGTGTGGGTCATTGCGGGGGTTAGTTACATATCGATCCTTCATGGGTCCGACGACTTAGATGGATCAGTGATCATCTTTATCGTCCTTGAAGAAGTATACCTGTGTGAGCTGAATCCTGTTGCTTTCCTGTGTGGATTGTGTTGTGCAATCCTGTGTGGATTATGTTTTGCTTTCCTATGTGGAATACGTATACTTTCCTGCGTGGACTGAGTTGTACTTGGGCTCGGAGGTTGGAGAGTATTTTTAATTGATGACTTAGGTATATGTATGGGCATATACCTAAGCAGTGTCGGTTGTTACTTCGGGATTGTTACTTTTCTTCTTAGTTTATCCTATGTGGATTTGAGAGACCTTCAGGGGTCTCGGGGTCCCTACTGAGTAGCTTATACTCACCCCTGCACGGGCTCCGCCCGCACTACGTTGTGTTGGTTGCAGACGACGGACAGCGTTGACCTTAGCTGAGGCTTGTACAGCGGGACGGTACCCGGAGGTGGACCACTGGGCGGGACGTGCACGGAGCGGACGGCGGGACTCGTGGAGCAGAGGAGCTATCTGTACCCACCCTTCAGGTGGGATTTCCAGTGGACAGCTCGGAGTAGCGGCTTTTACTTTTCAGTTGCTGTTTTCCCTTTCGAGTTGTACTTTACTTTCAGTTTGGGTTTGTATTCTGGCCCATTTACTTTTCCGCACTTTCAGTTGTACTCTGCTTTTGTTTAGTGTTTACTTTCCGCTTGTTTACTCTGTGGTGTTTGTTTACTTTACAAAGGCAATGCCTTCCCTTTTTACCGGGATTTACGCCTTGGTGCTAATCGCCAGCCCCTGGCCTATGGAAGGCGGGCTTGGGGTAGTCACGGCACAGACCCCGAGGGCGGGTCGTGACAATATTGATATAGAAGGTGAAACTTTTCCATGATATTATAAAGGCAGAATATTGCTGATAGAAGTCATATTTCGACCAAAGGAGATGGCCCTTGGAGTTTGAGGTTTGGGACAATGTGTTCCTCAATGTTTCCCCTCAACATGGGTATTAGTGGTTTGGATGAAGGAGTATTATTTCTACCAGGTTCATCAAACCATTCGATGTGTTATAATGTGTTGGCGAGGTGGAATATCATCCGATGTTTCCATTACAGTTGTGTAGAATCCACAAAGTCCTTCATGTCTCCCTACTTCATGATTATTTTCACTAGTATTGTCATGTCATTGATTGGGAGAGTTAGATATCGAGGATGAGGGAACGTTCATGGAGTGACTATTGGATATAGATTCTCATAAATAGATAGTTCATTGTAGGTTGACCATTCCAATGGTTCACGTGTTTGGGAAAAAAATGGCTTATAGGAGAGTACTTGGGAGCACGAGACATAGATGTGTGTCTAGTACATGTTGTTGTTTTTTTGAGTTTTTCATTTGTGTTTTTTCTTGTGATTTAATGAAAGAACAGTGTTCCTTATGTGACATTTTGTTTCCTTTTTATGTGACATATGAAAAAGACCTGACATATGAGGAGTGGGTTACCTTGTCCCTAATAAATATTTATTAATACAGATGTGATTAAACCTATTCCAAGGAGTTTGTTCCACCAAAATATAATAATATCATGACATGGGGAAAGAAACTAAATGATTAATATGTTCATTTATTATTACTCTTAGTTATTGTTTGGTAGGTATTATGTCTTATGGGATGGAAAATATCGGGGAGGTGTTCTTGTATGATAAGTGTTCACTCCCTGAATGTGGTTTATCATTGAGTGGTATCTTACATGGTTGTTGTTCGGAAAAATCCTTCATCTGTTTTAAGTTTTGAAATATAGAGGGTGAGAATATTTTGAGAGGTTTCCTATGTATTGGACCAGAAATCCAGGGTATAGTATAATGAAAAAATCTAGTGGTTGGTTTGTTCCTAAAATAAAAAATATATCATTTCCATAATTTTTAATTTTTAATTTTTTTCCATCGGTAAGACATGTTGTTGATTGGTCGATGGATTTGTTAGGTCGATGCATTGGTATGACAAGGATTTAGTAAATAAAGGCATCTGTAGGTCGAGGAATTGATTTGTATTGAGAAATGTTAGGTTAGTGTGTCAGTAGGATAGGGTGTCGGTAGGTTTTGGTGTCGGTAGGTTAGAGATGTTGGAGGTTTGGGGGTCAGTAGGTCGAGGCTTCCGTAAGTCAAGGAGTTTGTAGTTTAGGGAATTGGTAGGTCAGGGTGTCATTAGGTTAGGGAATTGGATGTTTGATGCATCGGTTGTTCGAGCACATTTGTAGGTTAGGGAATCTCTAGGTTGAGGCATCATTCGGTCGAGGAGTCAGTAGGTCGATGTTGTCAGTGTGTCTGGGCAACGTTGAGTCAGGTCGTTGGTGAGTCAGGTGCTTAAATTAGGTAGCATATTGTTGGTAGCTCAGTGTTAGTAGCTCATCATCGGTAGCTCAACAGTGGTACCTCATGTGGTCGGGTCATGAAAGGGATTCGTTGTAAGTGGCTTGCTTTCAGTGACTCATCCATCAGTGACTCATATATAGTTTTCTTAGTTTTACCCATTTTAAATTTTCATTGACATTAATGAATTTAAAATCCAAATTTAATTAGTTTTTGTGTTGTTTGAAATGGTATTTATATTCATAAAACATGAAGATTACTTTGACTTAAAAACCATATTGTCTTGATCATGTTCATACATTAAGGACATTTGAAACTATTTCCCCATAATTAGGGTATTTCCTATATAAAGATGAATCCTCTCATCCTTTGAACTAATATGTTTTCTATTTGTTCATTGAGATCCTCCCTCCCTATACATGTTGTGCACCTATGAGGTTTCCTCCCTATTCGGTTTTCATTGGAGTTTCTATCTAACTCAACCACCCATGTTTTTTCATAAGGAAGATATTTGGTCACTTGTGGTTACATTTAGAGATTTGCATTATCTCTCTTTTAATTGTTAATCATTCTGGGTGGATGTACTCATGTATCCTCGTGAATAATTTTAAAAATGATTTAATGGAGAAAATAATAAGAAATAAATGAGGGGATGGAGCATGATGGGGATGGTTTTTTTGTTTTGTATGTTATACATGATCCACATTGTGAATCAGATGGGATGGGTTCTTCTAAATATCATGGTTGTTGGGGGGTTTTGTTTATTTACTTGTACGATTTATAAATCAATGTTGTAAAAATTGATATTTTGTTAATTACATATACTCGGTTAAATGAATCGATGCCCCAGGATAGAATTTTTTGTTTGATCACCCTTAATTTATAATGTTTAATTAATGAATGTGTTTTTCTAAATCAGAATAAACAATACCTTGTTGTTTTTATTGTGTGATGTTTCTTAAAATATTCTTCCTTGCATCTGTGTTGGTTGTGTGATGATGTTATTAGGGGTGTATTTGTGTCTATGGTTTGGTAAATGCAGTGTGATGGTATCTCAGGATGCGATTTTGGATGATTTTTTAATGGATGAACTTGTTATGTAGTGGGACTACATCTATGTTGTGGTTGGGAACATGGATATAGGACTGATTACCAATATGGATTCATGTTTATGGGTGTCCAGGGTGTGGTGTAATTCTGAAGTGAGGCTACAATTTGTGGTATTAATGAGTCATGTTGTGTAGTGCGAGTACAAGATAGAATATTCCTATTTGTTTAGATGAATGTGTGATAAAAGTGATTACTTTTCTAGACCATTCATTAGTTTTTTTGTAATTGGTAGTGATTGGTAGGGTTACATCACCTTGTAATGTTGGAAGTTTTAGGTAGTTGACCAGTTAGGTATGAAATTAAATAATTCAATGATTAGATAGTGAATAATGAAAATTAGTTAAATGAATTTTATTGGGGAATGATTTGAGTTGTGTCTTGTAGTAGAACTCTGTTCTCTATCGACATATGAATGTGACAATTGTTTGTGTTGGTACATTCATTTAGAGGAGGAAGCAAGGGTTTTTTGTGCGGGCTACTAGTTATTTTGAAAACCCAATGGTTGGGATCAATGTTTGGTAACTATAAATATAAACGTGTAGTTCCTTGTGATTTTTATGTACACCACACCCATGTTGAGCACTAGATGCTGAACATACCCATTTTCAAGTGGGGTGACTTTCCCAACATCTTGGTCAGAGGATGGATGGTTGGTTACTAAATTTATCATTATCCATCTTCTAAGAAGTTATCTCATAAGACTCTTCAGGTAAGCTATTATAGATTGAGGGTTTCTACAAGATTTATGGTATTATCTGTGTTAGTGGTTTCTTATTTCTAATGTGTTTTTGGATGTTTCCCATTAGTTTTCGGGAAATACTTTTGGTGGTTGTGGCCTCGGTGTATGGTGGTGGGATGTGTGTAGTTTGTGTCCCTGGTTTGGGGGTTTGACTGTGTGGCATGTTAAAGAGTGTGGTAGTGTCATGAAGTTCACCATTATATATTAGCAGTAAACTAGTGTAAAGTAGTGTGGGGTACCCAAATATCAATGTGCTTAATACAATACATTACAGAACTTTCATTATTTTGTGATTGTTTCATGGTGAAGATGGAGAAGACAGTACAAATTGTTAGTTTCTTTTGAGTTTTTGATATTTTCTCAAAGGAGCGTTAGTATGATTCTCACACCTGTGCAGATGTGAATTTTTCTTTTTTCCTACTGAGTATAATTCTATTATAACACTATTTATATAAAACAATTTTTAGGTTTCTAAGGATATTATACTGATCGTGATAGACCATACTAGTTCAAATGTTCGGGGTTGTTCTTGTTATGCTGCTTAGATTTATTTAGGTACATTCATCGAATTTTTCATTCTATTTCGAGAAATTTTACATTAAACACGAATGTGGGATGGATTTTGGTATAAATATATATATATATATATATATATATATATCATTCCTGGATTTTTTTAAGGTTAATACATCTTGTATCCAAATCATTGTTACTATAAAAAGGGTAATACCACCCATTTATGTGAGATTTCTATACCCATGACATTGTTAACCACACCAGGGTGACCACTGTATCATAATGTATCCCCATATAGCCATTTAGTTGGAATTTGATATATGATTGATTGAATGGGTACTTTGGATACTCTACATTGTGGCTTTCTGGTGGGACATATGATAACAGTTCTCATGAGAATGCAATTTCCTTTCCATACTTCATCTCTTTGGGGTAAATTCTTGTGGTTACAAGGAATATTACGGTCTTCATATGGTATTTTTTACATTAGTTTCTACTTTTATTTATCTTGCTATCGATTTATTTGTATAGTTTCAATAGAGAAAAATATCCATAAGGGGATCACATTCAAGAAAACAGGTGATTTACTTGTGTCATTGAAGATGGTGTTATATTATCTTGTCTAGTGGTGATTTTTGATAGTTTATATTTTTGGTGGATCTATAATACATTGGGAATTTCTATTGAAGGTGTTTGTAGGTGGGGGAATTTATCCAATGGAAGGGGATTATGGTCAGGTATATCATCAGCTATCACTGTTAAGGCCATGTCCAATCCAAATTCTATTGTTGCTTCATTGTTTCTTCACTACCATGCCATATTGGATTGATGCGGTGGAACCATTGGATATGTTGGGAAGTTAGGTTTTATTGTTTTCTTCACTATAGGAGACACCACCATTGGATTTCCTTTGGTGGAAATAATTGATGGTCATTAAGCCTTAGTGTTTTTGGTGAATTCATGGTGGAGATGTAGATTTTTAGTGGAGTACATTTGAGTGGTTTTTAAATTTTCAGGATCATTTTTTCTATTTTTTGGGGAAGATGGACATTCAATGATTTTCGGCCCATATAGTATATGCGGTTATTGATGTAATACATTTTCATTTTTTTAGGGATCCATGTGGATCTTAGTTTGATACAATGATTTATTATATGAATTTTAAATTTGATGGGTTGAATTATATTTTCACATGGTTGTGTTTTTTTTTAATTTTGGATGGAATTTTAATTTAATAGTTTGAATTAATGTATAGTTTTCAATGATTCAAAAGGTTTTTTATTTATAAAAGAAGAAACTGTGGACCTGGATGTAAAATAATGAACATATATGTCTTAGTGAAGTCTAAATTAACACAAAATCAACTTCCATGTGCTTCCCCTTTTGTTGAAAATAATAAAATATCTATAATAATGGTATTAATAATTTAATTAATTAACTAAAATACATATTAATATTTATAATATCATATAATTCCTTTCTATAACATCTTTCAACTCATCCTTTAATGAAATTTCCTTATTACAATTGTTATGGAGTTAACTACTTCATTTTATTATGAAATTTTCAATAAAAAAATAATTAATTTTGTTCATATAATTTAGATCCATCATCTAAATAAAAATTTCAATTTAATATATTTCATATTTTTTTATTTATATAAATTTTATAGAATTATTCATGAAAATTTTACATGGAAGATTAATCAAGTCGTTTTCTGGAGACTATAGCTTGTATGTACAAAGAAGAAATGATATCATACCATGAATAGTTGAATGGGTATGGATGGTCATGATATAATAATTTTACTAATATAATAATATTTCTATATATAATATATATTTATTATTCCCATCTTTATTACAATCCATGTATGTTAGTGATGGAAAAAAATTACATCATTTCCTGAGGTGGTAGTACGTTGAACACTCGAGTGATGTGTTTATTTCCCATTTGATGGAGAAGTATATGGCTAAATATTATTCAATGAAAAATATAAATTATCAATACAAAAAGTA
This sequence comes from Viscum album, assembly GCA_963277665.1. Classification (NCBI taxonomy): domain Eukaryota; kingdom Viridiplantae; phylum Streptophyta; class Magnoliopsida; order Santalales; family Viscaceae; genus Viscum; species Viscum album. The sequence goes on along the minus strand of OY728120.1, from coordinate 1,753,817,868 downwards.
ATTTATTTTTATTATATTGGATCCATGAAGACATAAATGATTTTTGTAAAATATTATAAAATAATAAAAAGTGTTATTAAGATGATTACATTCTCTTCGAGAAACCCTATTTGGGACTCTTTTTATGAAGATTCGTGTTTGTATTTTAGGAAAACTGTAACATATTAAATGTATATATGAATTATTTGGTGATATTATAATAGGATTTGGTTGGTCCAAAATCCATTATAGGTGTTAATAAGTGAAGGGATGTGTGCCATTTTATAGTAAAGGAGGAGCGGAATTTTCATCCCAACGAAATACTATACAATAATAGGAAGTCACTCTCAACCTAAATTCTGCATAATTGAAAAGTACATTATGGAGGTTATTATAAGTCTTCTAAAATCCTCCAAAAATAAAATGAATTTTTTTCAAACATGTTCTTCCATTTACATCCTCATTTTCTCAATTTTACAATTTATTCAATAAAGGTACTACTTTTAAATAATGGTAATTTACCTCTTAAAAATAAAATTTAAAACCCTTATTATATAGTTGTAATAATTTTTTAATAAAAATAAAATTAAATTTCTTCAATATATGTTATATGGCTTTGAGAAATTATTTTTTAGACAAGTTCATACAACCTCAAACCCACCATTTTTTACAATACCGTGGAGTTTTTTATAATAATTATATAGTTAATTATAAAAACATTAATATTATATCATTACCTAATAATTATTATAATGGTTACCAATATGGTTTCTACATTACTAAAATAAACACATAGAATTATAAAATTTTAATTTAAAACAAAGACCCGTAAATCATCTCAAAAAATGGTTTTCATGAAATTCATTTATCAAGGGTAAGTTCATTTCATGTTAATTATATTAATATTATTAAAAATTAGATTTATTTAAATAGAAATATAGTGTTATAAAATATTAAAATTTCTTTTAAGTAAATAATAATTAATGATAAATATAAATTATTATAATCTAGAAGCACAATGCATTTTCAATAAAAAAATTCAAAATAATAGAATAGTGAAAAATACCACCTTTTACATCAAAAAGATTTTATATTTATCTATTGTAAGATTTTAGTTATCAAATTAGTAATTATTAATATTATAAAAACATTATAATTTTTTTAATAGTTAAATATTAAAAATATTTATTTATCAAAACATATTTATTACAAAAAGTTTCCAAAATTAATATGAGGAATATTTTGACAAATTAACCTCCTAATGAAAAATATTCTTATTAAATTTCTATTAATGTTCAATTAAATATTAAAATTATCATCTAATTCTGGTCTTTTTAATATTTATTTTTCAATTACTATAATGGAATTTCACGTTATACATTCTTCCTCTTATAAAACAATATTTCTCAAAATATTATTCCCAATCGATTTATAAACAGATGATGGTGGGTTTTCATAATTTTATCATCTATTTCAAACATTTTATCCCCTATTTTATGATTCCTCTATAGGAAAATTACTATTCGATTCATCTAATTACAATACATGATTTGTGTTCTCTAGAATCTAGATGGACGCTTCATAGTAACACAAAATAAGATTTATTTCTATTTCCCTATAAGTGATAAGATCAATTGAATCTAAATATTATATACATAACCATGAAAGAATAAATAAAATAGGTATTATTGAGATACGTTTTATAATTTAAAATTTATATGAATGTTTCAAATAAATAAAATATTTCAAGGGGTATGATTTACTCAGTAATTTTTTATTTTCATTCAAAAATATATAACAAATAATTAAAAATAATTCCAATGATTCCAAAAGAACCATTTCTCCTAAAATTGTTCATATGTAATGATTTCCAAATATTCCTTAAAATTATAGTTCCCCCCCCCCCAACATAGTCAGGAACTACATGTTTCTATTCCCCAACACCACCCCAATCAGATGGAGAATGTCATCTTTTACCATATACTGATACATATAGAGAAATATGAATACATGAATACAAATTATTGTTATATAAAACTATAATAATGGTAATTAATGATATCACATTCCATCAATTTCATGATAGAAAAACCTCAACATACCTTTCTATGTTTGTATAATCAATGTTTAATATCCTTATGTTTGTGGATGGAAATATGTTACCATATATGTCACAATATCTAGATCCATCTAAATACTATTCTATATGATAGACATAATGCTGGGATCATGATTAGAAACAATTAATACAAAAAAACATTAATATAAATACATTAAAAGATATTAATATGTAAATCATCATTTATGTTAATAAAATTTGTCTATTTTTTGAGGAGATCTTTAATAACAAATATTAAATTATTCCTTCATGGAGTATTTGGAATCCCATGTATGGTTATTTACTAATGTCATACCCTTTAAACATATGAATAAGATTTGTTTAAATAAATTTCCTAAGATATCTTCTATTTAGAAACTATGAACATTGATACATAATCATTAATTTCACACATTATGTTATAAAAAACAAAATGTGTACCATAAAATGACTATAAATTTCTGTTCTACGAGATTTTATTCAGAAATTAAAACTATGGAATATATGGGATTAGCTTAATATGTCCAAATTTAAAATCTTCATTTTCAATAATGTTTTCTTCCATTTTCAGAACATTCATGGAATTAATTTTATTACAAAAACTTCCATCGTCATATATGGAAAATTATATTATCTCCATCATTATTGTTTTTGAATTCATTTATAAATTTTATGATGCATCCCCTTAATTAGAAATTACCATATCCATCATTAAAATAATCAAGAGAGTTTAATCCCCTTAAATCATATTTTTTTGGTGAACTCAATGATCTTTCCAGTTGAATGCTTCAAATAAAATATTTGTATTCCCCAGGTTATTGTGTATTATGAAAATATAATCCTTGTGTACCTAATGTAAAATCCTCTCCCTTTTATTGAGTTATTATTTTGAAAATTGGTATTATATTTTCATATGTTAATTTTATATGTCACATAATTAACTATATTGATAATTTATGCATACAATAAATGTAATTATTATGGATTTAAATTCAATATCATGGTTTTTATTTATAAATTCATGTTTCTTTACCTTTAATTGTAAATATGATATAACATTTCTGTTTTTCACATGAATAAAACAATACCACTTTATTAATGAATCACATTTCTGTTTTTCATGTTTTTTCATCCATGTGAACAAAACTCCTTTATGTGTATCTTCACTAATGGTTTATCCAATTGGGTTCAATTATAAAAATATATGTGATAGTAACCAGCCTAACTATTTAATCTATAAACCTATGTTGCAATAATTTTTATAAGGTGTTCCCTCAATGATTTTTTCATAATAGGATAAACTAATAATCCATCTTTAGAGACAATATGATTATGAAATTGGATTTCCCATTTGTTGAATTTACACATGGTGCATTTCCCATATTTTTTCTTTACTAGAGTCTATATAATGATATTCAAAGGATTATCATATTCCCCATTTATCTTAAAATACCATGTTATTTCAGCAACCAATAACAAAATTTAATTATAGTGTCACTACTTCAGAACTATATAGAATAAGTAAATAAAAATAGATGGTCCATCAGTTCATCCAAATTATATTATTTTGAAATCACAATGTACATAATTCATTCAAAATAATACATCTATAACGTATTCCTTTATAACCCAAAATTTAATATACACAATACAAAGATAAATTTTGTAAAAATATATATCTATGTGATGTAGATTAAAAATAAATTCGGTACAATGTTGAAAATTCATTGTCATTATCAAAATGGCATTTATTTCACAATAGTTAATATATAAGAACATGTATCCATATTTTATATTAACTAAAATAATAAGGGATAGCGTTGTTAAAACACAAGGTATAATTTATCCCTTAACATACAAAAAATGTATTTATATATTTATATCCACTATTTCAATAGTGGGTATTATATAGGAAGTTTTTAATATAGTTTTTACATGATTGAATGAATTAATGGAGAAATCAATATCATGATATAGTGGTCTCAAAAAAACTTATCATGAAATAAATCAATATGTAATGTTATAATAAGTACATACGAAACTTTATAAAAAAACCCATCATTTTATTTGGTATTATTTCTTCCCCCTGAATATCATTTAGATGACATATTTTGGGTCGATATGCACCTAACTCAAATGATTATGTCTCAACTAAAAAATAATGGATTTCAACCTCTTCATCATGAATTGTAAATTCCACATCTTGAAATATATTTTTTCATCATATATTAGAATCCATTTTATTCAATGTATTATAATATGAGACATCATTTTAGTGATAATAAATTCAAAAAATATAGAACAATTATTTATTGTTATATGGTCATTCTGAAACATTATTCTTGTAGTTAGACATCCACTATTTATTTTGTATAAAATATATATTCTTCTATTTATAGGGAAATATATACTTTTATAAAGAATAATTGGTGATATTAAATATAAATGTGATATAGAAAAATATATAAATCTCTAAATTTGACAACATGATTCAATTATCTTGCACACATCATTTTGTACTTCCACCTCAAATATAGTGATTAAATAAGATTTTCCTACATCATTTTTCATAGATTATTGTATGTTCCCTAGACTGTTGAATAATTTGAGTGATTAATTCCCCATTAATCCATAGTGAAACACATTAATAAATCTATTTTTTATTACGCATTCATTCATTAGCTACATGACCTTATTTTCACACATTTAACGAACACCCATGAACATTATGAATTTTCATTATTGATTCGTCCCATAGTTTTCACATGATGTAAGATGATTTATCGTATCATATTCTTGGTTGTGTTATGTTTTTCAGGGTTTTGATGCGATATCATTTTTTATTGTTTCCGCATAAATATATATGATATACAATGTTACTTTTCATCTTTTATATTACAATTATCTATTTCATAAAAATATGAAAATGATTAAAGAACCATAAGTCTACGATGATTTAGATTAATGCATTTAAAATATTCTCAATCATCCTTTAGATATTTCATATGTAATTCATAGGAATCCAATAATGTATTTTATAAAAATAATTATACAATATAACACATATGTTTCCCTTATAATGAGGAACATTATCTTTATTGCAGTTTGTTGCTGAGATGGGAAATATTTTCCAATCAATGTTTTTTTAAAATATCTCAATTCCATTTTTTACATTTCTTATTCTTCGAAAAAATTGTGATCAAAGACCCCCATTTATTAGTATCATCATTGAGAAACTATACAACCAATGTATAATTTCTCTTTTCATTTCATCAAAATGAAAGAAATAAATTTTGATGTGATATAGGACATCGATCTTATTTCACATGATTAGTAGTCCCACTAAATGATGTAGGTTGTGTTGAGCAATGTCATAAAACATAGGATAACCACACTAATGAATATCTTGTTTCTATAATTTATTAAGAATATATTTATATACATATTATGAAACATTAATTATCATAATTTTTTTAATTCAAGATAAATTAGATTTATTTCCATGGTGATTTCTAAACATAAAATTACTGTTGATACCATTCATTCTTATAAATTTAAATTATGAATAATGGAATACAATAGAATACCAAGTGAAATTGTTAATTATAAAACATATAATATAATTATATATCAATAGTAAAATTTATTATAAATTCAATATTTATTCATTATTAATGTAATAATAAGAAAAGTTGTTAATTTTTTTAAAATATTAAATTATCAATGAATATCGCCTATGATTTTCAATCATGGTGCTTTGTATGGCCAAATTTCAGACATGGGGGGTCTATTGATACAAATCCAATTAATCCATTGTGAGTAATTACCCCATTATAAAATTATTCCAAAACCATATCAGTTTAAAATATATAGGATCAGATTTAGTGTGATTAAATACTACATAATCATTACTTTACAAAAACATTTGGTTATTTTTATATATATAGACATATCCTAAAATTATATAAATGAATAACTGTACATAATATATGTTTTCCACGATCTATATCCCATGTTTTCATCAAGATTACAGTTTTATGTCAACTATAGTATCCCTGACACTTGTAACCTAGATCTGGTCGGTACTTTATTATAATTTCATAAACACAAGTGATCAAATTATGATGGACATATCAGTTTTTTAGTTATGGGTAACCATATACATAATTTATAATATCATCACATTATAAATGAAATAAATTTCTTTTTAATAGAATGTGTTCATCATTCCTAGTGTTTAAACCATAAGAAACATGGACCAAGATAATTTTAAAAATTTGTGTAACCAATTTAATTTTTCTATCTGGATTTTATATTGAGAAATATCAATGAATTTATTTTTTATATATATTTTTTTCTCACTATTAAATATAATTCTTATATTTGATTTATAAATATAATAATATATTTACATCATGAAAAATATAACTTATCAATAAATTAATGTGTTGAATAAAGTATAAAAACTACTAATATTCTAGCATACATCAAATAACATTCAATGTGATTTTTTATAGAAATGATATAAGATTTTATTAATAAACATGTCAATATTAAAATAATTTAATTTTTATGGGAAATTAATTTTCAAATGGTCACTATAATAAAATAGATTAAATATAAGGTAATGAAAATATAATAAATAAGAGATAAGTTATGTGGATCAGTTCCCAAAAAAATATAGGTTTTTAAATTAAATTATATTTGTATAGAGAGTAGTGAATAATGGAAGTGAAATATTAAAATTATCTATCATAAAAAAAATTCATTTCAAACACATAAAATAAGAATTTATGAATTTAAATTTCAAAATATGTCAATGGTGGAGGTTAAGTATTTTATTATCGTATTTGTTAAAATTAAAAATTCTCTATTTATTTATGTAAATAATGTCGAAAAAATCACTTTCGGAAAACTAAAAAATATTCCTGAATTTTTTTTATTAAATTCAATTATAAAAAAATTCAATGATATATACTTTTATAAAATAAAAGTTGTTTTTATTATAATTATGGAAAATATTGACAAGTATTACTAATATATCATAATTAAAAATATTATTTTTAATTTAAACATTTCACTTATTTAATCCAGTGACACATTGATCAATATTCTTTAAAATGTTTGTAAAATACCTAAATTTATAGTGTATATAAAAATTAGAGTTTCTTATGAAAGATTAATGATATGGTTAATTTAATAAAATTAAAACCAATCATAATTAAAGGTAATATTTTGAAATAGATTCTAACATATATTTTACTTTTTAATTTTTTCCCATTTTAAAAAATAAAAAAAAATTGAAAAAATAATCATTCTGAATAAATATACATTCACGTGAAATTAATTATTATGTTATTATTTACAATACATAAATTTTGTTATGTGCATAAAAAATAATATTCTAAACAGATTTTAAATTTATTTGATGTCCATTACCTAATGATTCCATTCAGTTAAACATGATTTAAGATCATATACAATTATATTCATCTTGTTATTAATTTATAAAGTAACAATATAAATAATTTAATGATATTATACGATATTATTATAAAATTTTACGTCACATCACATAATAATATATCATTTTTACAATTGTTTCTATGTTTACTACTTTGTTTTTTCATGCATGGGTTGTTATAGAATATGTAGTTATAGTTCAAGGATATAGATCAAATGCCACAATAATTTTATTAATGTTATAAATATTATAATTTTTTATTTATATAACTTTTTATAATAATTATTGACATTTTGACATTAACAATGAATCGTATTCCTTCAAAGAGATGGTAGGTCATACTTTCGCATGAGCAAAAATATCATTTCCATAATGGGATAAGGGGTGGGAAATTTTATGATATTATTATTTTAAATAATAAACAAATATCATATATATCATATATATTCCTTATTTTAATAATTATTCATATGCATGTGAGTTAGTGAGGGTAATGAAATTACATTAGTTCATGAATCTTCAGTTTGTCGTACGCATGAGAGATGGTATCGCTTCCCATTTGATGGATAAAGAGATGGATAAATATTTTTCCATCAATATATATATATATATAGAGAATAAATTTTTTTAATATAATTTAACTATTAATAAATAATCAAACATTATAATAAATGAATGAAATGCAGTAATAATCATTAAGATTATAGACTTCTCTTAGTGAATCCTCCTTTGGATCTATTATTAAAAACCATTATGATTGAATTTTATTAATAATTGTACATGTAAAATGTATATATAGATTATAATGAGGTATTTTGGTAGTATATGGTCAATTCTCATTTCTTTATATGTGTATGGAAATGTGGGGAAGTGGTTACCTTTTATAATAGATTAGGGTGATGTTTTTTAAATACACAAAACTATTCTATAATGGGATTTCAGTTCAAAACCATGTGCCTATAAAAATGATAAATAATTATTTAATGGGATTATAATATTAATCCAAACCAAAAAAACTAAAAATTTTATTATTATTTTCATTTTCATTGCCTCCATATTTACTCACTTTTAACATTTTTTCTTTCACCATGGTTACGAATTTAACCAAATTATTTTATCCATCAAAAATAAAATAATATAATCCCTATTATATATTTATAAATGAATAAATCAAATTATATTTTTTATAAATTAAATAAATTATTCTATATTAGTTTTGGAAAATTAAATTTAACCTAAGAACATATAACACTTAATAACCCACATTAACCAATACCTTGATAATTATCTTCTACAATTTTTACAATCCAATGATACCAAACATTTAGTGGAAATTACTTCCAAATATTAATTATGATTTTTACAAATATTTTATTTATCTTACAAAATTTTACTCACCTATGTCTCAAATTTTACATTAACTTCCAGACCCTTAAATGGTGTCAAAAATTTCTCTCCAGTAAATCTTTTTTTCTGAATAATATTATTCTATATTAACTATATAATATTTAATCATTATTAAATGTATATAAATTCAATTATTTATATAAACATCTATTAACAATTTTACATAAATCAATAATCATTAATGATTATTTTAATAAATTAAAATGGATAAAAAATATACATTTTAAAATAGTTTGATGAAAATCTTGTCTCTCAAAACTAAATTTTTTTACCTCAAAATTATATTATATTTATTTATATAATATTCATTATGGATACATTTTTAGTTAAAAATTTTATAAAAAAATTCTATAAATAAATTGTGGAAATTTTTAAATAATTCATTTTTCAATACTGAAAAATAATTATCTATAATTGAATTTTTCTTTTCTCTAAACTAGGGTTATTTTTGATTGAGTTGAAAATATACATGAATCCCTCAAAATTAGAATTTAATCCCATGATATATATAAACTGTTGTTTAATTAATTTTTATGGACAAAAAAATTCCATTTCTATTATTGAATCTATGTTTTTATAGTTATACTAGTGTTAATCAATTCATATCCATTGACTATTATACTCTTTCATGGAGAGTGAAACTAGAATACCCCAAGGAGACACGATATGTTATATTAATATCTTCTACATAAGATCATATAACCCCACCCAAAATTATATTAAATCCATGGTTTATATTAAATAAGGATCTCTAAAAATCATATTTTGACTAGGCTAAAACTCTATACGAAAACGAAATCAGGATTTTTGGGGTTTTTCATGACCTTCACATGGAGGTCCTATTCCAAATCATAATAGAATTTGTGGGACTCCACAACCATAAAATACATTGAGAATCCTAAAATATATAATAATATGGGTAGAAAAATCTCACCTCTATTGTTATATACCCACTAATGAAGGACCAACAATAATCAACATTTCATATAATAACTTTTTTCTATCTTTAATAACCAATATACAAAACAATGCATGAAATAAAATTGAAATAGAAATAGATTACATTATATGGATATATTTACAATAAGAATATGAAACTCATCCACTCATATTTTCCCAATATTTAGTACACAAACAAAATCACATAACACAACCTAAAATAAAAAACATTTGTAATGGATAACATTAGGGGAATTGAAATATTCTTAACCATCAATCATAGTTGATAGAAAAATTTGGGAAAAACATAGATGTGGGAATATTATGAATAAATAAACTAGTAAATTAATGTGAGGGATAAATTGACACTTCCATGAATATTATATGACCCATATGACTCTAGAACAATTTTATAATATGCATTTCTCTTTAATCTTCTTCATTGTGGATTTCTTCTATAGCTACACACGGTAATGGGACCCTTCGAACAACTACCATCCTCATAATGGCCCCTACAACCTCTTTCACGAAGAAGGGATTCATATGAATATTGAATAAGTAATGAGATGGTCACTTTTAACCCCTTATGAATATATTTCTTTAGGTCACTCTACAGATATAGTACCCAATAGGGTCTTATAATTTCATTCTAGACATGCATCTTTGAGTGGTAAACAAATATTATTAATGATGTTCATGATATAAATAAAATAAACAATTAGGGAGATAAAAATTGATTTATAGTAAATATTGTACATAGAAATGTGTGATGATGATTACTATAAAAGATTATTTACTATATAAATTCTTATATTCCCTAATATTTTTCATCCCAGTCATAAATCGATAGTTACTAATAAACTCTAATATCTGCTCATATTAGACACATCTCTATGAATGTGAATTAACCTAATAAAATGCACTCAATTTTCAATTCAAAATTTGAAAGAATAATAATTTCCATTTATTATTTTCTATTTATAAATAATAATTCCTCCTCATGATGTCATGTTATGATCTCATCCTCTTGAAATATATCTTTTGATAAATATTGATGTTTCTGAAACCTTCACCTAAGCTCTTATATTAAAAATATTCTTTTCAAAATGGATAACATCACCTATCACTCTTAAATCTTTAACATTAATGATAATAAATCCAAATGATAATAACTATATAAATCATCCTTATTGAAAACATTCACATCATTCTTTCCATGATACAATGAGAACCATTGATGTGTTTTCACTAAAATATTAATGACCACCAATGGATCCAAGAACCTATCTTTAAAAAAATCATGTTTATGGAATTAACATGAATTTAAAATCTAGATTATTATATGTTAATCAAAAATATAAACCTCATTGTCTTTAAACTCTAATTCATTAATGTACAAATCATATTCTACCATAATATTTCATACTCATTCAAATTTATCATCTAATGATAGGCATGGTAATATAATAAAACCATTCTTCCAAATGCTCATATGGTTTGTGTGTATGATCCATATTTAATAGAAGAAATCCCAAAAACCCAAATAATAGTATAATCAAATTTATGTAGACATAATTGTTTTATTTATTTTCCCAAAATCACATAAGTCATGAACAATAATAATTCAAGCTTGAAGAATTTCTCTCTCCTATATCCCAACCACACATGTTGTGTATCATAATTTCCCATTTCCATCATGTGTATGGTATTCTTTATGGATCACTATGGTAAATAAAACATGGATTCATATCCATTTTACCTTTTTCAAATCCATTGTTAATCATTAAAGACATAGTTTCCATAAAATAACATGAATATTATAGAAATTCATGAACACATTATCCATATTATATCTCATCCAATATCTATTAAACACATTTTCATGACCACAACCCCACTAGTACCCCACATATGTTATAAATAATCGGAAACAATATGGGAATGACCAGAAACATTTTAAAATATACTACCATTAATTTATAATTAAATTTAATGAATTCCATAATATCTATTATTTTTAATGTTTTATATATTTATTTCATCATTCTCCAATCAATATATAATATATCCAAAATTGGTCACTTACACTTAGTATCATTTTATCTCTCAAAATAGATCTTTTTAATGATATCATTTCCAAATCTATGAAAATATTTTTGTAATAATCATATTTAATTAATAATTGATTTATATCATTATTAAAAATATATGAAAAACCTTTAAATGTGTGAAAAGGAATGAAATATTATTAAGGAAAACATAAATATAATGTACGAAACATGATACCTCTTGAATACAAATAGAATTTCATTATTTTTTATAATTAATAACTGCTCTTAAAATAAATCTATTTCTCAAGAAATCAACATTACATAACATGTGTTTTCGTTAAAATACTTATATGATATCATATAAGAAAGTTAAAACTAATAATGGATCCATTTAAATGATAAAAGACAAATAAAAACTATTTTCAAAAAATGTACATATATTCAATTCTCCCATATTTTGTAGCATGTTCATTCCACTAAACATAATCACATTAGTAATCCAATGGTAGAATAAAATATATTAAATCTTGTCTGGAGATCATGTAATTAAGGAAAATGTTGTGGAAACATTTAACAAGACATAAATATGAGTCAATGATAACTCCATAATGAATATCACATGGTTGGAAAAGTCCCATAATGGATTTGGTTTACTCCCTAAAACCATATTAAATTTTCTATGATTCAAAATATTTTCCAAATATATTAGATCATAATATATTTTTACGCATTATAAAAAGATAATGATTATGTGTTCCCAAAAAATTTAATCAATAATACGACGTAAACATAATAATTGACGACATTTAAAAATTGGTTTCACAATCATGCCTCATATCATAATCAAAAGTGATTACATAACAGAAAAAGTAAATAAATTATTATAATGAATATATTAACATGTAAAGTAAAGTGATAATAATATAATTATATATATGGGGGAAATTATAATTCATTTAGATTAATTCCATTACATTAAATTGATATAAAAATATTGTTTGAGATAAAATGTAATTGACAAAAAAATGGTTCCCATATAATGATCCCTAACAAATGTCACATCATTGAATAAATAATTAATAAAAGGAGATATTACGTGAATAAACTATAAATCCACAAAAAGTTTAAATAAAACATTAATGATTAAAAATACAATTAATGTAATAATATATTAAAATATGTATAAAAATAAGAAAATGAATTCAAAATTTAGTAACGAAACAAATTACCACACTGTAAATATTAATTCAGATCCCTTTGGAAGGAAATTTTTTCGTTTCAACATAAAATAACATCAATTAAAATTTATACATTATATAACATTTATATGGGAATTATAAACAACATATTATTGAAATTTGATGAAAAATAATTAAATATGCCTCATTGAATGAAATTTGAGAAGAAATAACATACACTGTTAATAGAAAAACATCCACATATCAATATATCCATTGTATTTAATTCAATTTTTAATATATTTAAAAGAAATGGGAAGATTAATTTACTTTTCCAAAAAAGGAATATTATAAAGAATGAAAATACCAAATAATATTTTTTGTGGTCGGAAATTCAAATGATTTCATATAATTTAATATATATCATTAATATTTTCTTATATAATGAATGTCATAATGATTCCAAATATATATATATACAAATTATTTTTTCTAAATATGAAATATAGTTAAAAGCGATATAAAATATCCTTTATAAATAAGTATGTCAATATACATACCAAAAAAAATTAATTTTCTTAATATGTATATGGAATAACAATATTTAGAAAAGAATCATTTAAAAACTTTTAAACAATATTTTAATTATAATTTGAAACTTCTATATAATGATAAATTCAATGATTTTTAATAATATTTTATAGAATATAATAGATGCCATAAAATTTCATTTATAATATATCTAATCATAAATAAAATGTTTCCTGATGCATTTATAAGATAATGGATGAAAATGTGTTGTAATGAAACAACAAAAATAAAATTTTTAATACAATTTCCCTTCACAACAGTCCAACTTGGCACATACAATAATAATCTTCATTGATAATAAAATATTGATAATTATTTTATCTATTGATAATTTTTTTTTCCTTTTTCTATTGGTTTATAATATTTTATATTAAATTAATTAATCATTGAGGATTTAAACATATTGTTTGATGAAATTTAGCTCATAAGTAACGAAAGAATTTGGTGGGTTAAATATTTTCAATGAGATAATTAGTACATAATATAATGGATAATAATCATGAAATTATAAAAAAATTTAAATTAACATTTTAATTTAAAAACTAGTGATGAAATATGATTACGAATAATTATCTATGATGAAATCAGGTAGATGATAGGCCATACAAAACCATGAGTGAGATTTTCATTTTTTAGTGATCATTGTGAAAAGAATTTAATTATTATTATATCATTAACATATAATAATTATATAAAACATATCATATTATATCAATAAATTTTGTTACATTTACCATCCATGTGACTTGGTAATGACAAGTGATTCATGCCTCGTCATAGAGGTTGTAATGAACACATATCCACAAACATCATTATCACATGTCAATGAATATAAATGTAAGAAAATAGATTATATATTATCATTTGCGAATGTTAAATATTTGAGTAATATCACATATATAACTTTAATCCATAATATCAATCATTCGTGAGAGGTGATGATGGAATACAAATTTTATCTAATATCAATTTGGTAGTCTACCATACACAGGAACAATGTTTTCATTTAATATTTCATTGAGGATGAGTTCAGTTTAGGTCATTTCATTAACATCAGAAAAAAGTTATATGGAAAATACATATTTTACTATATGATCATATTTTCACAACATTTGATGGAGTGGTAATGACATCTAAAAAATCACGGTTAATAATGAAACAATTGTTCAATAAAACATCATTAGGTTTCAAAAAAATAAATCCTATGATTGTTTTATAATAAAAAAGTATTTTGGGAAATGCTATGAGAAAATAGATTAGATTTTGGTAGGTCATGGATAAATCAAATTTCCATTTTTGTGTCATTATAGGGAGATAAGAAGATCCCTATTATATATTATAAATATTATAATTTTTGTAATAACCAAACTACTTAACAATGTGAAGTCACTCTCATGAAATGTGAAACAAAAATTTTTACATAATGGAGTTTGGGGAAAATATAATCAAGAAAGGCCAATAGAAATAAAAATGAAACATTTTTTTAAATTTTTATTTACCTTTTACTCTTTGGTTTCAAACATGTAACAATTTTGTTTTTACCACGATAATATGTTCATTACATTGTTAATTTATCATTTCTAACTAATAATATATATAAATTATTACATAATTTAGACACTATCATTCCAAAAATAAAATAATATTTATATATTAAAAAACAAAAGTTCATGGAAAATTAATTTTACCTTATGAATTTTTAACAAGAAAACCCCCATTAAAATAATAAATATGGTAATAAAATATTAATATTTTTACTAATAATTACTAATAAACGTTTTTTGTTCATATTAACTATTTTTTGGATGACTCAAAATATGTAATAAATTTTATTAAAACAAATTAATTGAATTTGAATAATATAATTTATAATGAAACCATATAAAATGATGAACTTTCCATAAATCATGAAAATAAAATTTTCATGTCAAAGATTATTTTACAGTAACAATATGACTAGTAATGTTCATTATATGGATTAAAATTCATGTATTTATATTTAAATGATATAAATTTAATTTAATTTATTAGTTATTATGTTTTATTTCAATCAACTATAATGTGATTAATTTGTGAATATTAACAAAGTATTTTGAAAATCATTATTTTTTCATTGAAAAGGGATTATAAAAATATATTGAAAATTACAGAATAAAATGAAATGAAATTATTTATAATAAAATATAATATTCATTAGATACATTATAATGAAATCTAAAATATGAGTTCTTTTCAAAATAATTTAATTATTTTAATGAAATGACAATATTTTTATAATTGATATTTCTCACTATTCACTGCAAAATGAATCATTTTATAATGATCTAAAAATCCAACCATATGGTTTCTTTGAATGTATTATTTAAATATTAAAGTTAATTTGAATTAAAATTACATATAACTATTTAAAATTTTATATATAATATTATTCAACAAAATAAAAAACATTTCTAGAGAAAAAATAATTTTATTGAATATTATTACAATAATAAATGAGTTAATGACAGCAAAGAATTTGTAAAAAAAATTTGAGTAGGAACTATATATATTTTTAAGTTAATCATATTTAAAACCTCTAATATAGATACATTTATATAATTATGATACATAAATAATAATATTACTTGGATGTTTTAGGTATATTTATGCGGGTCATATATGATATGGAATATATTTTTCATTTTAAATTCACATGGTGTCACATTATTCATCCATTTAATAAACTGTTTCCCCACTATATGAAATTATTATAATAAATAAAGGGTGAGATATTTAGAAAAATATTATTCTTATATTACATTGTAAAATTGATTAATAAAACATCTTTCTAAAAAGAGATATATTAAGAGTATGATGGTCATCTGTAATAACAAATTATTTTGTTTCAAAATAAGATAAAATTAATTAAAAGTGAAAATATATAAAAGGATGGAAAACTTATAGTCCAAATACTAATTGACATACATACATACATATATATAAATCATTGATTACAATAAAATAAATAATGTCATGACTAATTCAAGTGTGACTCGTGTCGTGACTCCCCAGGACCACCTCCATTAGGCAAGCGGCTAGTGACTTGAACTGAGTAGGAATATCACTATCATGGGCGGCATTCCTAGGTACATGTACCCACACACATGTCTACATTCCATAAATTCGGAAATATAAAAACCAATATAGACCCTGTACATGCATACCAGTAAACCCAACAAATAGTGTATGACTAGAATGTAGAGTATAGAGAAATAATCTTGGCTAGAATCCAAGACCACTGAAAGGTTTTGTCTAAAATCTACAAAGTGAATCTTATAAGAAAAATGCACTATGACTGATTTCTATAGCTGTAAGGACGCATCTCCATGTTTGAACTCATGAACCACCATTTGATCCTAGTCTGGGTTTTAGTGCTCATAAGACTCTATCAAAATGTATTTCATATCTTCACAGGACTCGACACGTGTGGGAAAATCCCATGCTGGGGATAGTAGAAAAATAAATAGTTGGAAACCCAGAAACCCCAATGAAATACACAAACTAAAGGCATATGTATCCTCTACACAAGAATGAGTATACAACACATATGATAGAGATATATAGATATAATGGATCCAAGTCCGAAATTCTAGAGTTTAGTCGCAACTACCATATACCAACACTAGATATTCATTATGAATATCCCATAATAACATATATAAGAGAACACACTCCTCAATCGGATATAATAGATGAATTCATCCTTATAAGAACTATTATTTAGGATCCATCATGAGATAGATACACTGATTGATCTGAAGAGAGATATTATACAATTGCTCCATGTGTAACCACTCCACGAGTGAGGAAGACCATTATACACAAATAAGGATCACTTCCATTTCCATGGTGTGATAACACAAAGAATTCTGATTTACATTCTATGTTTAGGATCAATGTCAGGTAGGATAAGTTTCTATTATACTAAGACACTACTTGGAGCACAATAATATATATTGGATCCTTCTCTGATCATCTTAGGGGGATTCCTAACTATATAAAAGAAAATACTACTAAGGCTGCCCTACTACTATGAATAGGAAGCATACCAAATATCCATCAGAGGAATGAGAAAGTGAATCAACCCTAACAAAACTATTCTGAGATAAAGTGGAAGCGAGATTTAAGCTTTGTTGGAAGGGGTACATGATGTGTATTAGGATCACACATTATTTCCCTTGACGCTGGGTTCTTCCCGTGTTCAACAAAATATGTTACCCGATCATGTCATCTGTAAGACATATAGACAATATGTAGAAAGCATCACATGATTTGTCCTACTATTCAGGGTCAACTATTATATTCTGCTCATGTGCTACTATATAGTATCAAACAATTTTTTCCTTCCGATGTCCTAGTACATAGGGTAATACTTTTATCTGGTATGGTTCTCACCGCGCGCGTGTGTGTGTGTGTGGGGGGGGGGGGGGGGGTTCATCTCTATTAATCAAGCTATGTAAGAACACCATTTTTGTGAAACTCCAATGATACTTCTCGAGACACAGGGAAGAGACCACATGCTGAGTGATAGGGGTCACACTCCATGTGACACATTACTTCCTCCCAATTCCCTAGTCGCCACTGAGAGGCCACAAGATCCAAGTATTCTCGAAGTAAACATCATGAAGTGCAGGATTTTCTAGAGTCTCTACTTTGAACACTAGTTATCTCCTCTACTACTCTTCCCACCATTCAATCCATTTAATAAAAGTAAAGTCATGATCAAACCTCTTTCAGTCATGTAATAAACCATACAATGTGTTTCATCTTTATATTTAGTCACACAGTAGATTAAAAGGAGTCATTCTTCATTATGCCAAATAATGTTGAGGAATGTATATTTTGTGATCCACCATCGTCCAAATCAAATTGTGTTAATATTAACACCACTTTTCTGTCAATATGATCCAATATTTGGGATATTGGATTGTTATTACATGAATTTGGTTCACAATGATCGATTAATCAGGATATGTCGAGTAATGGTCTATGTGAAGAATGCCAATAATGAACAATGAACAAGGGAAGAAAACCATAAATAAATCAAGGGGAGCATACCATGATTGATGTTTGTATCTATGTTTTTTAGTTTCTATTAGAATGAAAATATAATTATTCAACTAATAATCACAAGATCAAATCCCATAAAAATCCCAAGGAAATAATACCCATCCCGTAAGGTTTCAATTGAACCAAAAATCTACCAGTTCATTGGTTGGTCTATGTTCATCATGTAATTTCTTTATGGGGATGTAAAACTAAACTAACACATCCTACCATTGATTTTTATTTCTTGTTTATGATGTTTTGTCATTGTGTAACAATCATTGGTGAGATAAATCATTAACGGTGTTCTTCAATCTTCAATATGAGATTCTGTCACTATTTCTATTAGAGGTTCCTCTAAAGTTATCCCTAGTAATTATCTAGTGATCCTATTGGTATGCATGAACCCTTCGTTTTTAGAGAAAATGATTCATTTAATTGAAATAGTCATTTCACTAACAAAATAATTTAACTTTAAATTATTCAATAATTGTTGGTCAGAGTGGATACTCATGAGGGGGATGAATTGAGTTCCAAATAAAACTTCTGTTAAAAACATTTAGGAATATAATCCACCAAATTAAAATATAATAGTTAATTTAGGTAGTAGATATATAGGTGATTTATTGTTCAAAAGTTTTCTCAAAGGTTGATCAATCCTAAGTTGAATCAGTGTGAGTAGTAGTTCAACTTTTGAAAAATGTTTACTAAAAGAGTCACATATACACACTAACCAAAACTAACTATTAGAGTGAATGTAAAAATAGATATCTATATTTGAAAATATATGCAACGAATAAATGTAAAACCGGGTAATTGAATATTGAACACAACAACTTAAACAAGAGGTTCATTCTTAATCCAAGACCTAATCCTCTCCACATGGTGATCACCTGCCACCAAGCAGTTATATTAAAAGTGAGAGACAACCTGTATTGGGATTTACAGTAGTTTTCACAAACTCTCCAGGTTTGGAAACCTATACCACAGTTCTACCTGGAAAAATAAACTATCAAAGCACACTAGGCTTCTTACACAGTTATGCGTGGGAAACAAATTTAAAGAGAGTTTGGTATGGGGATTTTTAGTATCTCTCAGTTCAAGAATAAGAGTCAGTGTGTGTATGACATACTCACTTCTCACAAATGTAAAATACATAAACATGGTAGATAAAATGATATTAGGACGAAGTTTTGAATGCTCTATGTGTTGGAAGATCAGCTCTGGACTCCTTGAAATGAAGGGAATGTAGTTTTGTTCCTTCTCTAGAAGTTGCCTCTAAAACAGAGTACAACAACTTCCAGGTTCTGAATTCTAGATGTAGAGATGATCAGCTTCGTGGGTTCGAAGCTCTTTGTAGCACACCACCACAGCTTTGAAAATGTTCTTTCAACAGATCCTTGTGATTCTCCAGGATATTCAGAATGAGTGCTTGAGTTCTCTTCTTCTTGCTTCATATTTCAAGTACATTATATGTCTCTGTTTTGTGTTTATCTTTAATATCATGATGTCTGTCTTTTTATCCTTATTCCAATTCACCTTTTTCTTATTTTATTCAGTAGGAGCTGACAAGAGAAAGGATTCAACCATGTCTGGTATTCCTCGTACCACGTATTGTCTCCCGATATGCGTGAAAATATCATTAAATAATGTCTGGTGCATTAAATTTTCTAGACAAGACCATTATGATAGTATTAAGAAAATTGGTAAAGTAAAGAATAAGTTTTCATTAAACTGGTAGCTGATGCATGTCACATGGTATACTTTAACAGTAGGCTCCTCAACTGTGGACTTCATCGATATGATCACAGTAGACCATTAATAGTAGGCTTCTATTAGTAAGCTTGATTAGCTGTAGAATTCAATTAGTAAGCTTCTAATGGTAGCTCTATAACATCAGATTACTACAATAGTGACCATTCCAGTAGTAGACTGTCTCAACAGTTGACTGCATCAACGGTGGAGATTTTCTATCAGTAGACATATACTGATGTTATACATGAACAATAGTGGACTACATAGATAGTAGAAGTTGTTTAGTGGTAGAATTTAACTGTGAGCCTCTTAACAAGAGACTTAAGAAAGATTCTGATAGTGGAATTCTAACAGATTAATTGTCACTGTAGTGACCTGTAATGGTGACTCTTTGTCTATAATATTTGATAATCTTATCAACAGTAGACTTTTGACAGTGACCTTGTACCGGTAGCTTCCAACACTGACTGTAGATCTTCAATAGTGAGCTATATCATTTACCTTGATCTGAAGGCTCTTACTAGTAGCCTTTAACAATGAACTTGTACTTAGAGAAATTTAAACTATAAGCTGATGCAACAAATTCATGAGACTAAAAAAATATAGATTTTTTAGGATAAATAATATAAATAACAATTAAAAGGGATTAAAAAATGACTTAATATATCATGATCATTATTTAAACATGATTTGGGATTATCAAAACAGGTGAGTCCAACAATCTCCCCCTTTTGATAATCACAAATTATGCCAGTATGTATTGATTACAGGTATCATAGATAAACATATAATATAGTTACTAAAAAGAGATCAAAAGGGAACCTTAGTTCAATCATGATATGAGTGTAAAATCAGAGGATATTGGTACATGGTATCATAGAGAAAAGTATAAAAGGGCTATTAAATAGTAAAGGAATCACATGACCATATTAGTATTAGCACTGCATATGAGCATTTCTCCCCCTTTGTGATTATCAAAAAGAAACATAAATAGAGACAATAGATAAATCCTGTATTAGTTGAAGTACATTACATGACCCTAAAATAATACACATTCCCTATCAAAAGGTCTAAAAAAACTCAATCCACATCATCCTTAGGAAAGTGTTCTTTCTCTTTGGAAGAAGAAGTTGGAGGATGAGCTGGTGGATCAGTAGATATAGGAATTTCTGAAGGAATGATTGGAGGTCCAACAACAGAAGTTCATGTGTGTCTGGACTGGGTAGCTCTCTATGGTATTAGTGGTGTAAGGCTTCTGATGGGCTTAGAATGAGACATCATGGAAGAACTACTTGGTTGAGATGCATGTAAGGCAGGCGGGATTTTGACAGGAGTACAGTCCACATGGAGAAAGGGTAGGAGAATGATTTTGATGTCCATAATAATTCTTCATCCTATCTCCATAGCTGATATGAAATCATACTTGTTCTCCATAAATTTCTTTATGGCTGGAGTCAACTGGCCCAGCTGAGTGACTTGTTCCTTAAAGGCTCTGGTGATTGGTGGAATCTTGAGTTTTTTCAACAGAATCATGAAATGACTATCTATATGATGCTTGGATTAAATAATTTTATAATAGTAATTGATATATTCCATTATACTCTTTTGGTCCTGGGAAGCCTCTCTCATGAAGTAACTAACTACCTTCTGAACATCTTTAGTAGTGGAGATAATCTGAGTCACAGATTAAGGGTCAGGTGCACTGACACCAGAAATGTTTTCAAACTCTTCATTGACCACTTTCATGAATGCTGCCAAGTCCACAGGTGGTGCAGTGGAGGTTGAAGCAGAGGCAGAGGCAACCAAAGGTGTTATAGAGAAAGCAACAATTTTCGTAAAAGACATGGTCAACCCACTGATGATCTTCTTCACATCATCATCCTGGCCCTTCACATGAGATTTCATGGATTCATAAAAACATTCAAACACTGCAACCATTTGTTGAACCACACTTATGTTGTTGTGAATTTCATTGTCTGATTTTCCTGTAGAAGCCGTTAGAGCAGTCATGCTCACCACTGACTGTCTTAGAAGTTCCATAGACTGAGACACATCCAAGAGTTGAATCTGGCATTGAGATACTTCTTGGAAAAAACTATCTTGAATGGAAGACTGAACTCAAGCCATCTCATAGGTAGTAAGCTCTTATATTAAGGCCATTAAATTTTCCATTTTAGAAGCCCTATTATCAAACATCTGGTGTTGATCTATTTTCAGTGATTCAAGATCATCCTTAGTGACATGGTTCTCAGGAAGGACAACCATTGGAGTCACCATGGAAGGTTCTAAAATAGCATATACTAAAACAATAGGTACATGGTGACTTTTGATTGACATATCACAATCCGAATCATCATAATATATCCCATTTACCATGTATCCAGGGTCTTCTGACCATTCTTTAATGTCATGTTGAATAGATACAGAACCAAGATTCTCCCCCTCACTTGGAACTTTCTCCTAAGTATTTTCCTCTACTGGTTCTTCTCTATCTAATTCCACAACCTCCACTTCAACTTTAACAGACTCAACCTCTGTCTGCTCCATTGGTTCACCAGTGGGTTGAGTCACAGCCTCCACTGAGTAATCAATGACCTCTATTTCAATGGATGTAGATGCGACTTATGGTTCGTTCTCAGACTCGGTCCTGTCAGTATTACCTATCGGAGGACACAAAGTGAGCTCCTCTTCTTCACTGTTCTCATCATCAGTTTGAGCAACAACGACCTCCTTTCCTTCATCTTTATCACCATCCTCCATTACCTCATGATCAGAATGATTTGACTCAGTACCCTCATCCTCTTCAGAGGTGTCTCTGAAAATATTCTGAGATACGTCTGCTTCTTCACTGGTCTCAGTATCACTGTCTCTTAGAAAAGCCTCTCTTCTATGCGGTTCTTTGAGAGGTCTAGGTGCTCTGAAAGCTACATTCCTGAAAGGATTGTCAGTTAAATCAGGATCACTCCCATCATCAATGGGGGTGTTCTCTCTATTAGGTTCCACAACTTCATCAATTTCCTCCACATCATCTGAATAGGTTGGTTATGGCTCATCTGGCTTCTGGCCTGGATCTCTCTTGTCTTTTGGCCTATATGGGTGAGTAGTTGGGTCAAAATTTTCATACACTTTTCCTTCATCATATACCCATGCCTTCTTCTAGAGATTCTAGCTAATTTTCATGTATTTTTAAATAACCATGGAGATACAAACATTGTTCTTAGCCACTATCATCTCTTCTTTATTTCCAGCCACACCCTTTACCTTTAGCATTACTGAGATTAGCTTTTTATGGAATAGGGCATTGGAATTTGAGCATTCATTATTAATATCATCCAATTGTGACATCAATAACCTATATAGGTCGATCGTATCCCCATGCTTTAGTATGTACATTAGTAATATGTCCTGATTTTTCAGCACATCAAAATCCCCTCTCCTTGGATTAATCACATGCTGAATGAACATAAATAAAAATCTATATTCTCGATTCCTCTTAGATGTAATGATCTTCCTTGATTTTCCATTCCCTGTCATCTCTTCAAGAGCGTTTTCCTACCCAAAAATCTCACTGTCTGGAGGAGCCACTCTAGAATAGTATTTATAAACTCCTTCATGAGGAACTCTCAAAAACGCAGCCCAGTCAACAGACGAAAAACTGACTTTATTTCGATTGACTCTAGATACCAACCTATGCACATCCTCTTCCTATTAGAACTTCAGTAATTCATAGAATTATTTCACAAAGTTCAGGTTGTATGGCCCATTATTTTTGGAAAAGAATTCAGTCCATCTCTGGGCTTCTAGTGCATCCAGCACTAATGACATGCTCAACAATAACCATTCCTCACTCAGCTCCTTCTCATCCACGATTTCTCTCTTTGTTAGATGTGGGTTGACAGGTCCCGTCGGGGTGCTACTGGTTCCACTGGACTCAGATCGAGTCCTCTTTTTCCTTGCCAGATCCTCATTGATAGTTGGGGTTCGCTGGGATCTAGCCATGTAGATTGAAAGAGGTTCGAGAGTTCAAATGGAGTGTTAGGGTTTAGGGATTTTTAGAGTGAGGGTTCAAGATTGAGGAAGAAGGTGGATTGAGATATGTTTGTAGCCTTTAGATTTATCATTTAAAGATTAAAAAAATAAAATAGAAATAATGAATAGTAATAGAATAGTTCATATTCCTTCATAAAATAAAAGGTAAAAACAAAAAAACGAGGTATCCAATAGTGAGGTTCAATGGTGAAGACTAAATGTGAGGTCCAAAGGTGAGGTACACCAGTGAGGTACAAATATGAGGTACACCAGTGAGGTTCAACGGTGAGGTACCCCAGTGAGGTTCAATGGTGTGGTACACCGGTGATGTTCAACGGTGAGGTACACTAGTGAGGTTCAACGGGGAGGTGTGTCAGTGAGGTCCAATGGTTAGGTGTATCAGTGAGGTCCCATGGTGAGGATTATCAGTGAGGTCCAATCGGTGAGGTATAACAGTGAGGTTCAACGGTGAGGTTTCCTATACTGAAATTAATCATACCTAACTCATTTTTGATGTAATTTAACCTCTCAGAATTCAATGTCTTTGTGAATATATCAGCCAATTGATGTATATTGACAACAAATTCAAGAGTGATATCACCCTTTTGATAATGATCCCTCAAAAAGTGATGTCGCACATAAATTTGATTTTTCCTAGCATGAGATACCATATTTTTGGAAATGTTAAAATCACTTTTATTGTCAAACTTTATAGAGACATGTTTGAATTGATATCAATAGTCTAGAAAAGTGTGTTTCATCCATAGAATTTGAGCACAACAACTACAATCAGCTATGTATTTAGCTTTGGCTTGGATAATGCAACAGAATTCTATTTCTTACTACACCGTGAAACAAGTGTCTTGACTAAAATGTGACATGTCCTAGAGGTTCTTTTTCTATAAAAATTCCAACTGGGAAAATAGGCATCAGAATAACTCAACAAATAAAATGACTATCCTTTTGGATAAAACAGTACAAAGTTGGGAGTATATTTGAGATATTTAAAAATCATTTTTACAGCAGTTAAGTGAGACTATTTTGGATTGTCTTGAAAGTGAGCACACTTATATACACTAATCATAATGTCAGGTCTACGAGCTATAAGATAAAGTCTACTCCCTATCAAACCTCTGTAGTTGGTTTGATCCACTGGTTCTTCAGATTCCTCAGCATCCAACATACATGTGGTTCTCATAGTTGTGTCACTACCTTTACTACCATCCAAAGAAAAACGTTTTAAAATATCCTTAATATATTTACTTTGATTCAAAAAAATGCCAATTTTATTTTGAAAGATCTGAAATCCAAGGAAAAATTTGAGTTCCCCCATTAAACTCATTTCAAACTCATTTTTCATCAGTTTTGAAAAATCAATACATAACAAAATTTTAGAAGATCCAAAAATAATATCATCCACATAAATTTATACTATCAGATAATCTTTGGAAATCCTTTTGATAAAAAGAGTAGGATTATCTATCCCTTGGGTAAAACCTTTTGAAATACAAAAAAAGATGAGCCTATCATACCATGCTCTTGGATCATGTATTAAACCATAAAAATCGTTAGAAAGTTTAAAACGTGATTTGAAAAATAGGGATTTGTAAAACTAGGGGGGTTTTCACAAACACATCCTCAACAATATATCCATTTAGAAAAGCGCTTTTAACATCCACTTGATAAATTTTAAAATTAAGATAAGCTACATAAGAAAGTTATATCTTAATGGATTCTAATCTTGCTACATGTGCAAAGGTCTCATCACAATCTATTCCATCCTTTTGAATGTATCCTTGTGATACTAACCTAGCATTATTTTGGACAATATTTCCAGACTCATCAACTTTGTTCCTAAACACACATTCAGTTCCTATTGTCAATGTTTCCTTAGGTCATTCCATTAATTCCTAGACTGTATTTCTTTCGAACTGATTTAATTTTTCTTGCAGAGCCATTACCCAAAATTCAACATTGATAGAATCATTAATATTCTTGGGTTCAAGCTGTGAAAGAAAATCTTGATGTTCCACATGTACTCTTAGAGAAGCTCTTGTTTTTGTTCCTCTATTTAAAACACCTACAACAACATGAAGAGGATGATTCTTAAGAGTCATAATTCCTCTAGGAAGGATTGATCTCGATTCCTCATTATTGTCTGTTGGTTCAGAATCAGCAGGTGCATATTCTAGAAAATTCCAAGAACTTGATACATTTATAGGGGACATACTATATTTACCATTAAAGTTTAAAATTGAAAATTCTTCTTCCAGAGGTTCAAGAGAGGTTTTAGGCTCATGTGGATCAGTCTCATCTAATTTGACATGAATTGATTCTTCCACACATTTGGTTTTCTTATTGAACAGTCTATAGGTTTTACTTGAGATAGAGTAACCCTGGAAAATTCATTCATCACTTTTGGGAGCAAATTTGTCATGATTATCTTTAGTAATAAGAATAATGACTTTGAAACCAAAAACTCTAAAGTAATTATCCTTAGGCTTCCTATTGATCCAATGATCATAAGAGGACTTTTTTAGAACAAGTCTAATTAACACTCTATTGATGATATATCATGTTTTATTTACAGCTTCAGCCCAAAAACAAATAGGTAATTCATACTCGTTAAGCATAGTTCTATCAATTTCCTGAAGAGTACTATTCCTTCTCTCAACGACTCCATTTTGTTGAGGTGTCCTAAGGGCAGAAATGTTGTGACTATAGCCATTATGTGAGTAGTAGGATTCAAACTCATGATTTTCAAACTCACGACCAAGATCACTTCTAAGGGTCTTGATTCTAAGTCCCCTAATATTTTCTACAGACCTGGAATATTTGATAATATAGGAACAATCTTTAATTTTTTGAGATAAAATGTATACAAAAGTATACCTGAAAAAGTCATATGAAAGAACATAAACCTAGTTCTTCCCATTTAAACATGAAACTATTTATTGTCCAAACAAGTCCATGTCAACCAACTCAAGTGGTTGATATGTTGAAACACATTTCTTTGGTTTGAAAGATACTTTGTGTTGTTTTCTCTTTTGAAAGAGATTACACACTTTGTCAAGTGAGAATTCTAATTTAGGTATGTCTCTAACTAAACTATTCATAGATAGATTCCTATGTGAGTGCACATTGCAGTGTCCTAAATTTCTGCGCCACAACCAAGACACATTATGAAAATCATTTAAGAAGGAAATATTTTTTTTGTCTAAGGAATTTAGATCAACGACATATACATTCTCATTTCTACATGTAGTTGAAACTAAATTATTTTTTGAGTTAAAAAAAAATTATTGTATCATTTTAAAACATAGAATTAAATCCGTAATCACATAAATAGGATATGATAAGTAAATTATACTTTAATCCATCAAAAAAAGTACTTTAGAAATTAATATTGTATCAGGGTTACCAATCTGGCATAAGCCGATGATTTTTTCTTTTGCATTATCACCAGAGGTGACATACCCACCATAAATTTTATTTAAACTCTTGAAGCAAGAATAGTCTCTAGTCATATGTCTTGAACATCCACTATCCATGTACTATAAGGTCTTACATGAACTCTTTAAACAACATTCATACAAATTAGAATAAACATGGGGTAATTTTGGTACCCAGATCTTCTTGGGTCCAGAGAGGTTAGAAATTAAAACTTTGGGAACCCATATTTTCTTTAAAAGTTTTCTAACATCAACAAACACATTTTGAGACATAAATACTTCGTTAGGTCCTTTACATAAGTGTCTCTCAAAAGATGGTCCTGAACTAGAACTAGCAACGAACTGTGCAGATTTTTGGAACAAATTTGGTTTTCCTAATTTTTCTCTATCTTGGCTGATATCCTAGACCAGTTGTATACATTGGAGCAATATTTTTTCCTAGAAACCGTGGCATGGTATCCCTACCAGTAGTGAACTTCTCAATATCCTTTCTTAATAGTTCATTAGATAATTTTTACTCTTTATATTCCTTTAATAGCTTAACAAATTTTTCTTTTTCAATATCCAGATTTGACTTGTAATATGAATTTAAAGAATGCTATATTTTTAATGACTTATGTTTGTCCTTGAGTTCATTAAAAGTATCCCTATCATAAAGCATAGATTTGCAGGTTTGTTCTGTTCTGATTCAGAAGCGTTAGATTCACTCGAACTGTCTTCTGAAGCACTCCATGATTCTTTCATGGCCATTTTATGACCTTTTCCATTTTCATCATATTTTCTCTTGAATTTCAACTTGGGAAAGTCAGACTTGACATGACCATTTCGTTTACATTTATAGCATACTATTTCACTTCTTTTTTCATTCCATTTCTTGTATTTATTCTATTTTCATTTATGATCATACTTTCCCCTGAAGTTTGACTCCCTTGAGAATTTATTCTTTCGATAGAATCTTTTGAATATCCTGGAAAGTTGTGTCATCTCATTATCACTATTTGAATGTGACTCTTCACTTGTATAACTGTCTATAGGTACTTGAACTTTTTTTGTCTTTAATTTTTGAGGAAGAAGCCTTGAATGATACTGACTTCTTTCTTGGTTCTTCTTAAATTTATTGATTCACCTTAAGCTCTTATTCATACATCATTAGTTTTCCAATTATCTTTTTTACAAGTTTCTTGCTAATGTCACATGATTCTCGGATTGAAACAAAAGTACATCTCCATCTGTCAGGTAGGCATCTAAGAAGCCTCATGATTTGGTCTTTGATGTCCACTAGTTTCCCAAGAAGATTCATGGTGTTTACTATCTCATCAAACCTGTGATACATTTCAGAGATAGATTCATCAGGATTTATCTTAAATTTATCATATTTAATAGTATTGGTATTTAATCTCATTTCTTTAAAAAAATTTGTTCCTTCATGAGAAATAGCCAAATTATCCCAAATTTCATAAGCAGTCTTACATGTAGATATTCTATTAAATTTTCCATCACCCAATGCAGTATAAGGAATTAATTACTTTAAAATTATTATTATAAGTAGTTTTAGTTAATTGAGACCATTTATCCCTAGAAGAAGCAAGTTATTCATGTTGTTCTTCAATTGTGTCCCAAATTTCAGGTCCTATGCTTTCAAGATACATTTTCATTTTCAATTTCCACTGACCATAATTATTTCCATTAAAAAAGGTGGTCTGTTAGTAGAAGCACCCTCAACTCGGGTATCCATAGAAAACTAAAAGATTAATGAACTGAAAATTTAGATTTATCAAAAAATTTGAGATCATTAAGATAAAAATAAGATCACATTTGAAATTAAATTGAAAATATTGAAAAAACAGTTTGATGGTATGAATAATGAATCAACTGATACCAAATGTTGGTCGGAGTGGATACTCAAGAGGGGGGGTGAATTGAGTTCAAATTAAAATTTCTGTTAAAAAATTTTAGGATTAAAATCCCCCATATTAAAACAGCCCAGTTAATTAAGGCAGTAGAGATATATGTGATTTATTGTTCAACAAGTTTCTCAATGGTTGATTAATCCTCAGTTGAATCAATGTGAGTAGTAGTTAAACTTTTGAAACAAGTTTACTAAAAGAGTCACATATACACTCTAACCAAAACTAACTATTAGAGTGAATGTAAAAACAGATATATGCCATTGAAAATATAAGCGGTGGATAAATTTAAAATAGTGTAATTGAAAGTTGGACACAAAAATTTAAACAAGAGGTTCAATATTAAGCCATGACCTAATTCTCTCAACTTGGGGATCACCTGCAACCAAGCAGTTATTTTAAAAGTTATACACAGCATGTATCAACCTTTACAATAGTTTTCACAAACTATCAAGGTTTGGCAACCTCTACCACAGTTCTATGTGGGAAAATAAACTATGAATCCACACTAGGAATCTTCCACAGTTATGCGTGGGAAACAAATGTATAGGGATTTTGGTATGTGGATTTTTAGTCCTTTAGTTCACGAACAAGAGTTATTGTGTGTATGACATACACACTGCTTAGAAATGTAAAATACTTAAACAGGATAGAGATAAAGATATTAGGAAGATGTTTAGAATGCTCTATGTGTTGGTAGATCAGCTCTGGACTCCTTAAAAGGAAGGAAACATTGTTTTGGTCCTTCTTTGCATGTTGCCTCTAAAACAGAGTGTCGAAACTTCCTGCTTCTGACTTCTATATGTAGAGATGATCAGATTCTTTTGTACGAAGCTCTTTGTATCACACAACCACAATTGGAAGATGTTGTTTCAACAGATTTTTATGAAGCTCCAAGATCTTCAAGATGAGTTCTTGAGTTCCCTTCTTCTTGCTTCATATTTCAGGTACTGTATATGTATCCCTTATGTCTGTATCTTCAATATCGTTATGTTTGCCTTTTTATCCCTATTCTATTCACCTTTCTCTCATTTCATTTACTATGGGCCGACAAGAGAAATGATTCAACCATGTGTGGTCTTACTCGTACCTCGTATTGTCTCCTGATATGCCTGAAAATATAATTAAATAATGTCAAGTTCATTAAATTGTCCAGACATGACCATTATGATAGTATTAATAAAATTGGTAAAGTAAAGAATTCGTTATCATTAAACTGGTAGCAGATGCATGTCACAAGGAAGACTTCAACAGTAGGCTCTTCAACTGTGGACTTCATCAGTAGGCTCACAGTAGACCTTTAAAAGTAGGCTTCAGTCAGTAAGCTTGATCAGTGGTAGACTTCAATTAGTAAGCTTATAACGGTAGCTCTGTAACATCATAGTACTTCAACTGTGACCTTTCTAGTCGTAGATTGTATCAACAGTTGACTTCATCAACGGTGGAGTTTGTCTATCAACAGACTCCTACTAATAGTAGACATGAACAAAAGTGGACTATATCGAAAGTATTAGTAGTCTAGCGGTAGACCTGAACTGTGAGGATCTTAATAGAAGACATAAGAAAGAGTATGATAGTGGACTTCTAACAGAAGCCTTGTCATAGAAGTGACCTGTAACAGTTAGTCTTTGTCTATAAGATTTGATAAGTATATCAACAATAGAATTTTGACAGTGACCTTGTACTGGTAGCTTCTAATGCTCACTGTAGATAATGAATAGTGAGATATAATGGTGACCCTAATCAGAAGGCTCTTACCAGTAGCCTTTAACAATGAACTTGTAATTAGAGAAATGTAAACTGTAAGCTGTTGCAAAAAAGTCATTAGACTAAAAAAATATATTGTTCAGGATAAATAATATAAATACAGATTAAAAAGGATTAGAAAATGACTTAATATATCATGATCATTATTTAAACATGACTTGGGATTATCAAAAGAGTTGAGCCCAACAATAATGATTATGTATTTTTTATTTTTTCAATGAAAGACTTGTGCTGACGAAAGTAAAGATGCACCTAGGGAAAACATAGTATAACGATCTCAATTTTAGTCTCTGATTTCCAATTGGATTCCCCTTATATGACTTATTATTATTTAAAAATAAAATAATTTTTATTTATTTATGTTATTTACGATTACATCCAAAAACTATCTTTCACAAACGACCAGCGACGACCCATGAAAGGCCCCCTCTAAGTTAAATACACTACTCCTAAAATATAAGTGCCCACAGATCATTGATCTTTTTACCCAATTTATGAGTTATTCCAATTTGGATGGAATACAGCTCCCATGCTTTATTAATGACTAAACATTTTACAAATAATTTTTTTTCCACACCAGACCTCAGAATCACATGCTATCATAGCACCTGCTCTTATAATTTTCCGAATAACTTTATAAAAATAAAATCATGATTATAATTGTCATTAAATTCTCTCTATATTATGGATTTACATCATTAAATCAAAAAAAAGGCAAATCACAAAATAATATGTGAGTACTGGGCATGAATTTGAGCCTCCACCTCCCATGTACTATCTTGAAGAATAATGTACTGCCACCAGACACACAACATGGGAATTTCTCACCCACGAAGGATCCTATCCTACGGATCATTGATCTCCACTGGGTACTTAAGAATGGTCGATCCATCATTAATATCCATATTTCTATATTCTATGACTTGGTATTCATAAAAAATTTACCTCCTGAGTTGTGACATGTGGAAGATATCATGTACATTGTCCAACTATGGGGGTAGAGCTGACCAGTTTTCCACCAATCCAATATATATAATATCTACATGGGGAAGGTAAACCATAGATTTTATATTCCACCCTATCATGATCGGTTCAACCCTCATTGAGGTGAGATGTGAATCTACAAATGGTCTCCTTCCTCAAACTCCAAAGGACTATGCCTCCTATCATCATAGGATTTATTATGGCTCTGTATAGTCTACATCCTCTCCTATATAATCTACACATTCTCAATAGTAGCTCACATAAACTATGGTTCCATGATTGCTGACTCACCTCAGTCAGTCCAACAATATGGTAACCTTTAGGGTCACCCTTATAATGCCTCAACTACTGCTAAACCAATGGTGGAGTGGTAGCCGATATTGTATTCAAACTCCCCCAATGGTAGGTGGTCCCCCAACTATTGACTAAGTACATCATGAAAACATTCCACATTTCTTCTAGGACCTACATGGTTAGCTCCCATTGGCCCTACATAAGGGGATGAAATGCTATGCTCAAGCTTAACTGTGTAATGAATGTGTCATGTAATCCCTTCCACAGACACTATGTTAAATGATCAGCAGGTTATGAAAATATCATTAATGTGACTTCATGTATTTGAAATATCTCATACCCATAGAGGAGTCCTAATCTCTCTATTGAACAATTCTCTCAGATATCTTGTGAATGGGTAGACATAGTATGTAAATAAATAATCACTTAGATGGAATAGTGTCCCCTTGACACACATTGTATACCCATCATGAATTTCATTGATATCCCATCCCCCTTCAATTCAAGAACCTCCTTCCATTTGTCCACTGGTAAAACTATGTGTCCTTTGAAAAGTTTGATATAATCCCCTCCTTATGAATATATATCACATGCAAGCCATGTTAATATATGAGAACATAAGATCATGTACTCGGTATCCCCAACCAGTGAATCCCAAATATTTTTTAGGAGTGGAGGGGTGACAACCATCAAAATGGATGTATGTTGTATCATCTCTATCCATAAATGATAACTATTAGAATTTCAACCACTTCGATGACTCATCCAACAACTATGATCGAGATCTCTTACTAATAGAATCTTCCACCACGTTCCGCATCCTAATTGTATAGACAATATATGCATTATAGTCCATAAAGAACTCAAGCCACAACCTATATCTAATTTTAAAATGATTTTAATACAATATATACATGAGACTTTTGGGATAAGAGTAGATGATAAACTACTCTCCCATTAGGTAGTGTCTGAACATATTCAATGTTAATACTACAGTTTCCAACTCAAGATATTGATTCACATAGTTATTGTAATGTTACCTGAAATAGAGATAACCATTGGAAATCGTCTATTTCTTCTACATCAGTACAAAACCATGTTTGGTCTCTATTTCATAGTAGAACACTTAATTACTCAACACCCTTCTATGGAAATTTCTAGTTCATGGCACTCATCACACTCCACCTTATCTCCTGAATGAAATGTCTCAGGGTAATCCTCCAAGAACCATTGTGACCCACTCTACTAGTCTTGGAGGAAATTATTCCTTTTTAGTAGATATCAGTTCTCTATGGTCACATTTTTTCTTGTTTTGTAAATCCACACACAATAGTAGGATCCCATCTAACTCTTGTTTTTTTCTGAACAAAAGATGGGTTGTACATGGTGAAACACTAGGTATCATGAATCCTTTAATATTTAAGTCCCCTAAATGAACCCTCATCTCATGAAGATATGTGAGTGAAAACTTATATGATGGTGTTAATACTAGTATTTTCCCGGGGTGTAAAAAAAGTACTTAAATCTATATCATAGTGGGGAGGTAATTCTGGAACATCTATAAGAATGATTTCCTTATATTTAGAAAATACTTTTGGGATGTAAATACTAAAAAAATATACATATCCATTGGTAATTATATCCAACTCATGAGTGATCAACTTCACCCTCCTGTGAATGATTCCATTCTTTAATACATGGGATTCCACTTATCTATCAATGGAAACCATCATTCCATCACTGTGGACAAGCCACACCCTTCACCTAAAATAGTCAATCGGGGCAGGGACTATGGAAAACAAATCCAAAACAAGAATAAAAAAATAATTCTTCTACTCAACCAATAATTATATCCAACCAAAACTCTCACCTTTAAGGATTAGGTCACACTCTCCCCATATGGTGGACATTGAGTCTCCTCTAGTAGGTGTCTGCAAGAATAACGATCATGGAAGATATCTAGATATAATTTCAAGGCCTCATATATGATATGTGGAATTAATATAATTACTAGTATCTATGTCTATCAAAACTTAAACTAATGTATAAAAGACACATATCATACATTGAATATTTTTATGGAGCCTCGGAGTCATATTCCCTGACTGCACGAAGTTTTCCCCTGCCCTATCCTCCAGGTCCCTGAACCTATCATCGACTACATGGTGGTGGTGGTGGTAAAATGTTGAAATATATGCCACATCTTTCTTCTCTCCTATCTCCACTACCACATCTACCATCTAGTGGATGTACCTACTCATATTTCTGCCTTTTCCACGATAGCTCACCAACATTATTTCTATCAGCAGATCAGAAAGATGGAAAATATCTAGGAATATGAAACCTTCTACAAAAAGAATAGCATCGCCTTTCTCTAGGTTGAATAGACCCAACTAGTGAGTCTTGAATTTTTGACTCCATGTTATGGGTCTTCCTATTGTGACATCTCCCATATCTATGTTTCCCAGGATAATTCCAGCTTTGTACTGTCGAGGTCTCTATTATTTATTGCTACTACTGACTACAACTGGTTGAATCTTCCCATCCAAGGAATTATAAACTACCCAATCCTTATATAACACCCCAATATAGGTTGGAATTAAAAGAGGGGATAGACTGGATTGGAAGTCA
Organism: Viscum album; assembly: GCA_963277665.1. Lineage (NCBI taxonomy): Eukaryota > Viridiplantae > Streptophyta > Magnoliopsida > Santalales > Viscaceae > Viscum > Viscum album. Next base: position 1,753,782,257 of record OY728120.1, on the reverse strand, counting down.
CTATAGATACATCGATCAAAAGTATGATCCCTCTATTTCTGATCGTGTTTCATATCCATCGGGTACCTTGAGAGGTATGTATTCCATGATGAATAATTATACACTGACATGTTTCCCTTCCAAATCTATTGAAACACCCAGATACTCATAACCCTCAACATATAAGACTAGAACTCATCTCTAAAAATGTTTTAAAACTATTCCCATTGATGGGGTTCTTCATTGTAATATTGTGTAAGGAAACACCACCATCACCCTATGAAGCCAATGTGAAGGATCACCCCCAAAACCCCCACCTTCTCTCCAGGTGTCTTGTCTAGAGAGAAAACAAGGTTCATCACATCAATATTGTCCTTATCTGCAAGTGCATCGGGCCTACCTCAAAACCTAAATGGTCTATTCTACTAAAACTAATAATGTGAACTCAACCAGTGCTCTTCATGAACTCGTTCCATGAGTACCATGTGATTCTCTATAGGTGTATGTATGGATGGTTTACCACCTAGATGTATCATCAGGGGAACGGATCCTAGAATAGGATCCATTTCACTGAGGGGGTCATCCTCATGATAAGGATTATGAATCATAGATGGTATACATTGTGCAAACATGGTGTAATAGAACAATATATATTACATGAAATGATTATATCTAGATATATGATGCTAAAATGTCATGGAAACCATAACTCATTCCTATATGATGAATGTAGAATTATTTTTCCACTGCAACTAGTGTTCTCATGGACAATGTCAAAAGGCTTGTTATCAGTTTCAATGTGTATGGATATGTTGGTTTTCACAAAAACACTAAAGACCATGGCCTGGAAGACAAATTCAAAACACATAACAATATTAATAAACAAAAATATCATATACTCTCAGGCATAATGTTGAACCGACCCACTATGATGCCAATATATCACAATCCATCACATTGTGGCCTATTATATGTCCCCCTAAACCTACCTACAACATTCCAGGTGATGTTTAATAGAATTGAGTGTGAATATCACTAACATGGGAGGCCTTTCCTAAGTACCTTTATCCACATACATGTCTTCAAGTCACAATTTATGAAATGATAAAACCCCTATTAATAGAAATTCATGTATACCACTTATCCCAGCCAATAGAGTCTGAAATTAATTTAATGGGTTGTAATATAAACATGAATGTAGTTCAATCCCACCAAAAGAATGATTCTAAAAGCTATAATGTACATATTCTAAACAAAAGGTTATGGGACTGGTCTCTATAGCTGTAGGAAGTCCTCAACATGCATGAGATCATGAAGTAGTTCGTGAACCTAGTCCTCATCATGGTCCACCTAGGACTCTGTAAAAAATGGGTTTCTTTCTACACAAGACACTAAATGTGTGGGAAATTCTTGTGCAGGGGTGAGTATAACTATAATCATTAGGAAAAAATTATCCCATAATGAAATGGACAATGTTATGGTACAATCATCTCTACACATGTAAGTGTATACAACACATATAAAAATGATATCTAGATATACTCAATCCCAGACCCATAGTCTAGTGGTAAATGAAAACTACCATATACAAGAATTGTAGATTTAGTATTAAGATTCCAGAAGCACTATTTTGGGAGAATAGACTCCTGAGTTTGATATAACTAATGAATTCCTAAATAAAAGTACTATTTTCCAGGACCCGTAATGAGAGAGATACACAAATCAATATGAGAAGATATATGATACACTTTATCTGGGTGTAAACACATCAAGAGTGTTGTAGATCATGATACATAGATGAAAATCCCTTCGAGGGCCCTAGGGTGATACAAAGACTCATCTGGATTCACTAGCTATGTAGAGGATCGATGTCTGGTAGGATTGGTCACCCTGATTCAAAGACTCTACATAGAGAACATGAATAGATATAGGATCCCTCTTCAGGCCCCTCATAGGGGATTCCTAAATATATCTAGTAAAATCCTGCTAAAGGGACCATCGTCCTATGAATAGGAAATGAAACCAACTATCATTTAGAGGATCGATCAAGGAATCATTCTGGAACGAAACATTTCTATAATCCGGGGAAAAGGAGATTCAAACCCTGTAGAAAGGGGTGCATGGAATGTTATAGGGTCACATAGCATGTACCTTGACCTTGGGTACTATTTGGGTGAAACTACCTATGTCAACAGAACATGTCATGTAGAATAGGTAAACACATTGTGTAGAATGGTTCACATTTCATGTCTTATTATCTGAGGTCCAATCATGTATTGTGGTCATGTGCTAGTACACGTGGTCAACCCATGATTTCCAACATATGTAACAGTACACAGGGTAAACCTTGCAACCATCCAGTTATGGTCGTGTGGTGGGGTACACATTATATATTCAAACCATGTACTTCCCCCCGTGTATGTGTAACTCCCTAGATATAGACATGCCTCAGGGAAGGGCCCACATGCCATGTAATAATTGACGACCTCCCAAAATCCTTTTCACCACTAAGGGTGTCCAACACATTGCATAATCCTAGATTACTTTCCGTTTGACACTTTATGAACTCCCAAAACCCTTAATACTATTGTGGAATCCCACATGACATGTTATCCAAAATTACACACCATTTGGTGTGGGGTTTTCTAGAATAACATGTTCTCACTCTGGTGATCTCCTCTGATACACCAACCACTATTTTCACCATGACTTTCTGGGAAACTCATGATCCATCATCGTTCTGGTACTCCATCACCCAAATAATTTTTTCATATTATGATATGGTGAAACAACGAATTAAAACAATTTCTTTCTTCATTTCTCAAAATATTGGTAAAGAACAAGGATTTAGGGATCAACTATCATAAAAATATCTATTGGTTTAACTCCACACCTCCTTCACATAACACAAATCCCAGATCATTGATAATGGACCCTTGCTCCAAAAATTGGGTCACAATGATCGATTGGTTCAGATATGTCATGTCATGTGAAAACAGAAGAATATCTATGATGAAGGATGAACAAGAGGATAAAAACATAAATTAAACATGAAGAAAATACCTTGATCTATCTTTTTTTCTATCATGGTCCATTTCCCTTATAATGATAATTGAACGAGTGACCAATGAATCACAATATGAAATACCAATAAAATTATGCATAAATAAAACCCATCTCGCATGGTTACGATAAAATGGTGGAAAAAACATGTTTGTTCATTGGTCCACAATCATTGTGGAATTGTATAACATTGTAGTAAATACAAAATAATACATCCTTCCATTGATTTGGATCACTAATTGATGAGGGTAACTAAATGTGTCTCCGTCGTTGGTGAGATCTGTCATGAACAACATCCATCGATCATCAATCTTTGATTCCATCTATGTTTCCTTGAAAGGATTCTCAAAACATGTCCATAATAAATTCTCCATCATTCAATGGGTCATGCAGATAACCCTACTATTTATTATTAAGGATTTTATTAATGGAAATAATCATAACAACAAATAATTAATTTATCTGTAAAAATTATAATGATGATTACATCTTTTTAAGGGTTTTCCATAGTAGAAACATGATGAAGAAAGATTAGTCACACCTAGAGAAAACACCACATTACAAACCCAATGATGGTATATGATTTCCAATATTAGTCCCCATTCATATTATATTTGGATTTGAAAATAAAATAATTTTTATCTAATTATTTTATTTATGGTTATGGCCAAAAACAATCTTTAACATTTGGCATGTGCTAGTCAATGTTATTCCTCACCTATAGTTAATCTACTGCTCTGAAATCAACATTTCCCTCATATTTTTGATATGGGAACCCATTTTATATGAATTAAAATATTTCATCAATGTTTATCACACAAATTATTAAAACCAAAACATTTTTCACCAAATTTTTCTGGGCACACCGAGACATGGAATCCCATGCCATCATGGATTTTGGTATCTGTATTTTCAGAAATAATTTATTAAAATAACATAGGGAAAATAGAATTCATTACTAATAATAATATCAATGTCAATATAATCAATCATTTAAGAAAATCATAAATGAAAATTAAAGTTGATTCATAAAAAATGATTGTATTAGATATATAATTTGATTCATTATGTGTTTCCTATCGTTGGGGAATTAATTTTCAAAACTGTAAATTAACATAATTAATTATATTAACAATGAATAATAATATGATCATTCAATCAATTTTAAGAACATTCTCAACTATTTCTCCAAATTATTACTATTCATGATGAATTTTTTATTGCTAGGATATATGAAAGAAGCCACTAATAGAACACATAATTCTATTGAATACTTAGAAGATATCCATCGTATAAATAATCATTCTCGAAAATTGAAATGTATATAAAATTTTGATAAAATATGAAAAATGTATAAAAATAGTCTAAATAAATTATATCGAAATATCTGAATTTATAAAACAACACCAATTGTTCAAAATATATAAATCCACAAATATATAATCAAATATCGCAAATAACATTATCGACCTAGATATTATTAAAACACACCATCAAATTTTATACCATGTTATAGATCAAAAATCTCCATCATTATAATATAATTTCTCTTATAATTTTTTTTTTGTTAAACCACATGATACTTATAAGGGTTACTTATACCTTAATCCAATAAATAATTTCCAAAATATTTCACTATTAACTATATAATTCCATCAAATAAAACCAAAAAATGTGTCTCTAATAAGTCAAAATGATGATCAATATAAATCATATAAACCCATAATTTAGTCTAAATCTCATAAGATAACTACTCATGTATACAAAATAGTCACCAACGTTCATTGAAAATATATAATACATACTATATAGATATTACCAAAAAATAAATAATATAGTCAATTTAAAATATATTTCACTACCTTGAATTCAAAAAATATCATTTGGGATTATATTTGTTGATAAATGGGTCACCACCCTTACTCAAATTAATATTACAACTTGTTTGGGATATTTCTAGTTAGTAAATATTTCGTCCAAAAAATTACCTTTAATGATATATTATGATTCACTTTGTTTATATATATTTAAAATATTAATATTCACCACATAACTGTTTTCATACAACCCTAATATCATGTAAAAACTATTTTAATGTGAGGGAATACATATATAAATAGATAATTAATATTTTTTGTTCATGACTGCATATATTTGAAGAATATTTTCTCAAGATAATACTTTGGTCTCAAAATAATAATTTTATTTCACAATAAATCATATTCTCTTCACAAATCCTTTCATAAAACAATTCATAAGAAATATTGATAGAAAAATAAAACCCATATTTTTATGATACAATTTCTTGAAATAAATATGAAATCTTTTTCAAAATATGTATATATATTTCACTCTAATGAAGTAGAATATAATTTCACATAAATATAATCACATGAGTAATCATATAAGTTAATAACATAACTAACAAGTTATTATTATATCCTAGAATAGATGGAAATATGAAAAAATATATAACATTTAATAAACATAAGTTAAGGACATTGACAATACTATATCCTGTGGTGGAAATATTCAAATAATGGATTTAGTTTATAATGTAATCTTGTGCATAACATCTCCTGATAAAAAATCTCCAACCAATTTATTGGAGAACTATATTGGTGCACCCATCCTAATATTTTCATGAATATGTATCCCTTGAAACTAAAATCAATTATATTCTCTTTACATTGTAAATTATCATTAATTGAAAATGGGTATTCAAATCCTTCCACAAATCAAAATATATAGATACTATATATATAGATAATTTTATAAAATTACATAATGAATTTTATACCACATAAATTAATGGGAGAACAAGATAGTAATATATGTGAGATAAATACATAAAAATTATTAACCATTCAATTAAAAAAAGTGGTAATTTCTGTTTGTTCAGGAAAGGACATAACCCAATGAAAATGTTGGTTAGTGTAATATCCCTCTCTAAAATTACATTGTTGTATAGTCAATTTATAATTACTTAGATTATGAGTAAAAAAATGTATTTCCACACAAACATCAGGAGGTGGAACTAAATTAAAGAAATAAAAACTATACAGAAATAATACTAGATCAACATAGTCTTTGAATTATAACTATATCCAATAAAAAGTTAATTAACTTATAAAAATACTTACAGCATGGTAACCATCAAATTGTTTACCCTTGGATAAAATAATTTTAATTGAATACTAAAATTATAAAAATTAATAGTGATTTATGATATAGCATGAAAAGGGTTATTATATTCACCATATAAAAGATTATACCTAAATAATAGTAAAATATTTTTGAGTAAAAAATATATGAAATATTTTGTACCTCTAAAAAATACATTTCTAGTTATCAATATAATAATTATTATAAACATAATATTTGAAAATAATTATAAAATGTTTAAGAGGGGTTTTTCTTAAATAAATAAAGTTTCTTATAAATAAATATAAACATAAAATAATGTTTATAGTTTTTGGACAAGTCAATGATGTTGTATAAATTATGCTAAATCATTCAATTTTTTAATTTATAATTAAACTAAGAATTTTCATATAAAAATTGAAAAAATGACTCCCTTTTTACTTGTTAAACGATGTTTAGAGGGATATAAAATTTCATTTTCATTTTTTTTTGATTAAAATTTATTATTTCAATATTTTTATTAATAGTAACATGGAATACATTAAATTGGATTGTAAATAGTTAAATAATTTAAGATTAATTTTGTTATATTATTATGTTTTTTGGTTTAAAACAATATATATATTTCTCTTGAAAAACATTTTAATGAAATGTAAAAATGATAAAAATTAAATTTATAATTTTTTATATAAAAAATAAAAAATTACTAGATTAATATAAAAGAATTTGTAAGAATTTTTTTGAAAGAAAGTATTGTAAGATTTTTTTTCAAAGATTGTTACTAAAATTGAGTCTTACTAATCAAATTCATTAATTATCCTTACAAATAACAATAAATTTTTATTTAAATTATTAATATTTTATTCAATTTTATTATCCGTTTTATATTAGTTATCATCATATTATTTTAAATAATATATATATTTTCATTTATGTATGATGTGTCAATGATAGTCATATTATAAGTCATAAATTACTTCTGTATGATGACTATGTTGAATGAGATCTTTTAAATATAATTCCAATAAAAATATCCTTATATAATTATAAATATTAATTATCAATTATTATTTTTAAAAATTACTATGATATATGTTTACAAAAAATGAACTAATTTACAGTAATGGATTTTTTAGGTCGTATATACATATGAGTAATGCTTAATTTTCATTCATCACTAAATTATTAAGGTATTTATTAATTTATAATTACATAATTAACGTTATATCATAAATATCATACTATTTTTTTAAAAACAAACTTATATATACCACCTTTGTAACATGGTATTCAAAAACGAAACACATCAATTTGTGAGGTTGTTAATCAACATGTACACATGAAGTCGATTATAATTATTCAATGAATATAGAGGTGAGAAAAAATATTAAATATTATTGATTTATAATTTTAATTTTATCATTATTATATTGTAAAATAATTTTATCCATCATTATAACCATAAATTTGAGGTAGTGGAAGAAAAAAATTACATTTATTGGTGTGATAGTAGTCCATCATAGACACGAATGATTATTTCATTTCACATTTTTTGTAAGATGAGATAAGTATAAGTTATTAAAATTAAAAACTAATTTGAAATTACATGGGATATACTTATTATTTTATATAATCATGGTACCACATCATTTTAAGGAGGTGGAAGAAGAAATAACAAAAAACCCCATAGATTAAGAATGATTCAATTTTTTTAGACAATCACTTTAGGTTTTCACCAAAATACTTCCAAATAGTGTTTTATTGTTATATTAAGATTTATAGAGAATGATAATTGAGGAAAGGAAGGTATTTTGGATGTTATTGGATGAAAAAATGCCCTTTTAGATTAATTATTAGATTAATGGAGATTCCATTTTCTTAGTATAAGCACATGGATTTTTTATGTATCCAAAAATAATCAATTATGGTAAGTCAATATAATTTCATGTTCCACCAAATTTGATAAATAATTTTTCCTTGGATATTATATTCAATTATTACATAAAATATTACATATAAACCAAATTTTAAAAATGTTATTTATCTTACATATATGGTCAGTCAATTTTATCATTTTAGATTTCAATAAGGTAACATGTTTTTACTAATGTAATTTAAAAATTAAATTAAAAATTGTAAAATGATATTTATTCGATAAAATATAACAATTTACTATATTTGTGAAATAAAATTTCTCAAATAGAAATTACTATATGTGTGGAAATTTAAATATTAAAAAAATAACATGGAAAGTGCAAATAATATTCATCGGTTACTATAGTCATAATTGATTTTTTGTAAAAATTGAAATTTTAACAGGAAAAAAGATTTTACATTTACATAATGACTATAAATAATAATTATATGAGTTTAAATTCTTATAGTAGATAGATATATATTATATAAAAATATGATACCCTATTTTGGGTTATTTTAATTAATTAATTAGTTAATATGGGAAAAACATTTCCTTACACAAAGCATGCAAGGAATATAATTTCAATGCATAAAAATAATATACACTAAATTGATGAAAATAAATAATTAAATTTAAATTAAATAGACCATTATAAAAAAATGTATTTTTTTCAATTTCATTAAATACTTAAAATAATATTAGAAGATTTATTTTTATTATTTAATTGATGAGAATTATGGTGTTTGAAAATATGTAAATGTTCAAAATTCACTAATTAATTAATTATATTAGAAAACTAAGAAATTTAAACCATATGATAAATTTTATATGATTATCTCATAAAGAATTTAAAATATAAAAAACTACATTAATATTAGTTATAATAGTTAAATATAATATTATACAAAAAAAGAAAAATATTTTTTTAATAAAATTATTTTTTGAAAAATAAAATTACTTAACTAAAATTTGACTGGTTAATTAAAAAGAAATTTTTAATGTAGTTATTTTAATGAGAAAATTTATATTATTTTTAGAAATTATTTAATAATATTCAAAACATTATTATTAAATACATGGTTATAATAGTCATATTTAAATAATCATAATTAATTTTTCTTTTCTATCTTGTTGGTTCACGTCATATAAGCGATCGAAAATATTTCTCAATTTGAAATTAATAGGTGTTATAGAATGAGTGAGCTATAAATATTTCATAAATTAGACCAATTTTTATAGCTGTAAGAGAGTATATAATATCATAAATGGGATATAATGACCTCACTATTTAATTATTAAGAAAATAAAAAAAACCACTAAACAACCCCCTTACATACATGTTTTAAATTATCACATAACAATAAACCCCACACAACATTTCATGAAAAAAATGAATTTTTTTAAATGAAATACCAAAACAGAAAATTTTGGATGTGATTCTAGATTAGGTTTTACCTCTATTCTAGTAATTTCCATCTCCATTTATGAAATCCTCTAAAAAACAAGAAAAATATATTCATATATAGAGTGATATTAAAATGTACAGTAGGTAGGATAATTCCCTTGGTATATCATTATAATATTAAATGTTCATAAGGATGCACAAGGGAATAAAAAATGCAACTAAAATACACCTAAATATTCCAACATGACTTTCAAGATTTATCATGTCTAACTCACTAAATAACTCATTCTTGATAGTAAAATAATATCAGGATGACATAGATAATGGTATTACTAATTCACATCCATAAGTAGTTATATCTCTCACACCCCAAAGTAAAATTTATTATCCAATATCCCTTACATGAAAAATAGTTATGAAATATGAGGTAAAATATTATGTGGATGGGGTCATAAAATAAGACAACTTACCATATGAACAACCAACCACTAATAGCATTAGTCAATATCTGAGCATCACTTGTTTCTTCTGTATAATTAAGAAATCCATATTGTATCCAACAACAACATGATAACTACTATAGCTTCTATAATTAACATAGAGGGAATCAACCCCATTCCCACTTCTAAATATGTACGAACCTAATGCAAATAAAATCCTCTTATATTTTGAAATCTATAATTATTATTCCATTATATAATGTTTATAACCACAATTATTATTCAACAGTTGTATATTATAGATTCTGTTAGTGAGGCTATGTGGGGGTGATTATAAATATATTCCTTAACTATAATATATTTCCAGTAAAAAACCTTTGTGTAAATTGATGTCAGTACATATTAGTGAAAATGGATATGATTCAAATAGAGGTAACATTAAAGAAAAATACGAGTAGACATAAAAATATATTGAACCATATGGATCACCTGTATTATAATATCATATCCAACTTCACTACCATATCAACTCATGATTTCAATAACTACATGATTCCATAAATATGATCAATTTCTTGATGTAAAATAGACACACACATTAGCTACCCTAAATTATTTTTCCCCAAATTCATAAATTTCATGATTTACTATATATCCTTAATTCAATCAGCATTTTAGCATCTTGTTTTATATTTATAAATAAAATCTCTATACATCACCCAATTTTGTTACCTTGAATTTTAAAAATTCAAATCCAAAATATATTACACCTAATAAAATTCCATGTTCATTCCATTTACATTCCATTTTTAGTGTCATCCACTCACAATAACATGGAAACAACAATACATTCTATAATATAAAATTAAATTATCCTCCCGATAAAAATGCCACCCTTATTTCCTTCATCATCACATCATCATTATAATATCACATCGATAAATATTAAAAAGAATCACAAAGTCATATCTCAACATTACACATATTAAACAACCATAACCCCACTACATCAACATATTCAATAACCATGATGGTAGATATAATCTTATAAATTCACAAAAAATATTCATAAAATCGCACCTGAATTTTAGAAAGAATACGGACACAAACTACAATATATTTCAGCTTTCCTGGATTCCAATTTTTGTGTATAAATGTTCCATTATTACCACATCAATATCATAAACAATTATATTTAAAAACAATTTTTTACATTATCACATATCATGATCACTATAAATAACATATGTAAATATTCTATTTATAATTGTTATTTTAATAAAATATCTATAGGGGTTCATAATTCATAGTGAAACAGAAATGGAATTGAAGGCTTGATAATGTAGAATCTCAGTTGTATCATGTTTCATTGACGGAAGTATTGAAATTTCATGGGAAAAAATATAAAAACAAGTAGACATCCAATTATCCTATCAATTTTATTACATTACGTTTATTATATTATTTCATTCAACCCATAGAAATAACCCAATTGAAAAAGGAAAAAATATAATATCAAATATAAAACCAAATGAATAGGATAATGATCCAATAATTAAATAAATAATTCTTATTAACTTCTCAAAACCAAATTAAGTTGATACTGACCAGAAGAATCAAATATCAGAAGGGAAAACCAATATTTAATTAGTACCCAAGGGAAAAAATTCCTTACAATCCTCCATGAAGAATATAATAAAAACCATCCTTTCCCATATCTATTTTCCTATATGTGTGAGGAGTTAAAGGAAAAACAATAGAGGTATGAAAGAAAACAAATTATATTTCACTCTGACTAAATCACATGAATCCATAGATCATATCCACTAAAATGGGGTTTAATTAACTCCTAATGATTTACCTAGGGCAACCATGAATCTTGTAAAAGTATTTAGACTAGTGAGTTTCTATGAGAATTATGTGTTTATAATGTATATTAAAATTAAGAGATCATGGTTCTCATCATTTTTTTCACAGATATTATGATTTCACATTATGCAATGATGAATCATAGGGGGATATGTTATAAAAACAAGTTGTTACAACCTATTAAAGAATCTATATAGCAGAACCTAGCAAGTTCATATCTACATGTGGTAATGCAATGGTGAATCCAATCCTCCATGCCATAGATCAATTATAACATTTGATATAGTACAAGAAATATACACATTCCTCTATATCACAAATTACTTTTTATATGGAACATTGAACAAAACTACAGGATTATTATAAAGAAACACCTCGAAACATCGAATGTACCTTCAAAATAATATTACTATTAACAATAAACACTATAAGTATACAAGTCAAAACTCACAACCACACCACAACAAATCATGAATTAGTTTTTACACCCAAATTCATCTTCCTCAGGTCCCTATGTCATAGTAAGTCAACCATCAATCAAACTAATACACTATAATACCTTTTCCATATCTACAATCAAACTTATTCATAAAGATATAAAATCATAATGTTGGATCCTCTATTATATGGTACTTTTCATATTCACAGATAATGTCTAACTATAGATTCTACTTTTTCATGCCATTTATATCTCTAAGGGAATCAATTATTCCATATAGAACAATGTACATTAATAACACAATAACCTATTTTTTAAATAAATATGTTTACAAGTTTATTTTTACACGTACATTTGGATATCATTATGTATTGTAATGTTTTTCTGAATGATAGACATTTCGTAAGCCTTTTTGAGTCCCTAAAACTGATAGGATGTTCGAGACACCGATGTTTGACACACCAATGTTTGACACAATGATGTTCAACACACTGATGTTGGAGACACCGAAGTTCGACACACTAATGTTCGACACACCGATGTTCAACACCGATGTTCGACACACCGATATTCAACACACTGATGTTCGACACACCAATTTTTGACACACCGATGTTCGACACACCAAAGTCGACACACCGAAGATGACACACTGAATTCAACAAACCGAAGAAGAAACACCGAAGTCGACAAACCGAAGTTGACACACTGAAGATGACACACCGATGTCGACACACCGAAGTCGACACAAAAAAGATGAAACACCGATGTCTACACACTGACAAGACCGACCGATTCAAATGACTCACTGATAGTCATAAATATTTGTTTGGATTTTATTAATTAAAATTTATTTCTAATGGTCATATTTTGAAAATTAATGTTTCCTACATTATTTAATGTTGTCTGTTGGACAATCCATAGATAGTACAAGGTACATGCACGTGAAAAGATCTTCATGACTATGGACCTTGATGTATAAAAGGACATAAAATTCATCATAAAAAGACTTCCAATAAAAAAATACACATAAAGATTGGTTGTGCATATACAAAATATTGAAAATAGCGGAACTCTAAGCTTGAGTGGACAAGAAGCATTTAGCAACAAAAACTGATTGATGCTTTCTGAAATTTATCACAAAGAAGAGCTGAATCATTTTATACCTAGAAGCAAGATCACATGAAACGGTGGCACTCTAATTTGAATCCAAATTTATTAAGTGGAATCAAATTCCATTTTTCTTTAAAACTATTGAGTCCAGAGCATTGTTGCACAACACACAAAGAATTCAAAACCCTATTCTTCTTTCATAACTCTATTGTGTTCTTATCCTTACTATTTGATTAGTGTGTATATATTTTTGTATCATACACACTATATCATAAGAATAACTGGAGGATAACAAAATATCGTCACTCTAAATACCATTTTACACTTGTATCCCATGTAGAATTGTGGAAGAGATCATGTGTTATCTGTTTATTAGTTTTTTCAACAAATAACTGTGGTAGAGGTCAAATGTGTCCTAGAGGTCCCTATATTCTATTTTCAAGCCCGATCCAGGGTGTGGATCAAAAGTTTTTTTAATATAAAATTCTTTGTGGTAGGATATCACCATGTGGAGAGTATTAACTCTTAGCTTAAGACTGGATCTCTTGTTTTATCCTTTGTTCTATTGTCTGTCATATATCCTTAACTATTATGTATTTCTAGAATTAAGATAAACTGAAATATGATAGTTAGTTTACCAAGTGTTTATTTCAATTTTGAAACAGATTATTAGTTTCAAACGATTGAAAAATCTTATATTGGTAGAACTGAGAACCAATAAATCTTTTGAGAATCTAATTCAACTATCACGACTTTTATAAATTTTTAAAAAATTAACATTATTTATTATTTTATTTGGGGGATGTTATTTTAAATAGCCAATTTTTAACAAGAATTATTTATACATACTCAATTCTCTACCCTCTTGAGTCTTATACTCCAACCAATAATTGATATCAAAGGGTAGTTTAACGTTATTGTCAGTTTTTTGAATCATGTCAACTATGATTATAGCTATTTTTCAAAGATCTAAAAATTTATTTTATTTCTAAATTTTCATCTCTTTGAAATTCATTTACAATCTATATCATATAAAATATATTAGAACTGGCTGCTACAAGTAGACCACCATTCATTAATGGAACAAATTCTGTATAGTGGATGCTTAAAATGAAAATACATCTATAGAGCATGTGATTTGAAATCTGGACTACTATTGAATATAAATATGCAATTTCAGAAACTGTAAGAAACATTTGGCGTGAACCTACAAATACTACCTATAATATTAATTATAATGCAATGAATTCTTTTTATTGTGCACTTGTAGATAAAGAGTTTAACAGTATCTCTGCTAGCAAATCATCACATGAAATTTGGGACACTATATCTATTTCTCATGAAGGAAAATCTAATGTTAAGGAAATGAGATTAATTACGTATAATATTAAATATCAAAACATCATAATGAAGCTTGAGGAGTCAACTTTTGATATGTATATCAGGTTCAATGAAATATTGAATACTGTGATTTCATTAGGATGAGAAGTAATGGAGAAAGGGCATATTATGCGGATTCTGTGATGGTTACTAGCAAGATGGCGTGTAACATCTGTATCTATTAGGTAATCGTGCGATATTGATAATATTACAATGAAATAATTGATTTGAAAATTAATTATGTATGAAGAGGAATTTAAGTTATATCAAGAAGAGGATAAAACAAAATGAAAATATGTATCCTTGATGAAAACTGATTCTAAAAGTAAAGACAAATAGAAAGTTAACGATGTTATTGCAAGCCCAAGTAGTGATGAATTAGCTGAAGATAGTGATGATTAATTTTCCGAGTTGGCTAGAAGATTCAAGAAATTTTATTGGAAAATGATTTTTTTTTTAAAATCCCAATTACAAAGGAAAGTATGATAAAAAAGAAAATTGGAAAATGCAATGGAAAAAACTTAGATATCATAAGAGATAGTTTTCTACAAATGTAAAATGAAAAGACATGTTATGGATGACTGTCTAAAGATGAAATAATATAAAAAGTATGAAAATAAGGATATAAGGTATAAGAAAGTAATGAAGGCCACTTGGTGTTCCTTTGAGGACATCTCGAGTGAGTCTGGCTCTTATCAAAATGGGATATACTATATGGATAATATGGGTTTTATGACAAACACAACTGATGTAATATTAGACTCTCCTGTACAAAATTCTTATTATTCTGAATGTGGGTATGAGAATATGAAAAATGATTGAATTATTCGAATATTGGAATATGGTAGAAGAATCTTGTAATGAGTTAAAAGATAAGTATGAATTTTTGATGAAAAAACATTCTCTTACTGTGACTGCAAATTCTGAACATATAACTGAAAAAGTGAAAAATGCTGAACTGGTCAAGGATAATAATGAGTTAAAAATGTTTAATGAGAAATTTAAGAAAGACTTATAAAAGTTTACTAATGGAAAAAGTACTCCAACACAAATTCTTGGTAAAAATATAGCTCTTAAATATACTTTGGGATAGGATATCAACCAAGTCAAAGGAATTAATCCAAATCACATTTTGTATTCAAATTTGGAAAATTTGTATCCTTTTCAAAAAATCATATTTTTACATCATGTTCCAATTCTACAAATTCCTTTATAGTATCCAATTCTTCAAGACCAAACAATGTTTACTTTTAAAACACTTTATATTTTTCATATAGGAAACCCATAAGACAATTTTTGGTTCCTAATTATTATATTACTACTGTATGTGGACCCAGACAAATATGGGTACCAAAGTCATTTCGTGATTAAACAATTTTGTAGGTAAACTTCCTAAAGAGATCCTGTAAAAAGATGTGGTAGATGTATTATTGATTCTCAAGACATATGACTGGGGAATTTTCAAGCTTTATAAGTCTTTCCATGATTGATGGAGTACATGTCACATTTGGTGACAATGGAAATGGAAATATCATTGGCCTAGGACAGATTTGTAACCCTAGCTCTAATTCAATTTCTAATGTATTGTATGTTGATGGATTAATGTATTTCCAACCCATCATATCATAGTTATGTGATGATGGATTTAATGTTAAATTAAAAAATGATGCATGCTTTGTTTTTTATGCGAATAATAATTTAGTATTTACTACTTTTATAAATGACAATGTATATGCTATAAATATAGACACACAAGCCTCACAAAATATTTGTGGTCTAAATTCCATTCTCAAAGAGTTTTGGCAATGGAATAGATGACTAGAACATCGAAACATTCACTCTCATATGAAGTTAACTAGAAAAATCTGTGTAAGAGGCATACCCAAATTAGAGTTTCCAAACAACAAATATGTAATCCTTGTCAAAAAAGAAAGAAACATAAAATATATTTCAAACCAAATAAACAAGTTACTACTTCTTAAACTCTTGAGATGGTTCACATGGACTTATTTTGGACCATCTAGAGTTTCATGTCTCAATGGGAAGAAAAATGTTTATGATATTGAATAATATTTCTCTATGTATACCTGGGCCGTTTTCCTAGCTCATAAATGTGAAGATTTTTCACACTTTACCAAATATGCTAAGACATTAGAAAAACATTGTGGAATTAAGATAAATTTTTTAAGAAGTGATCATGGCTGTGATTTTTGGTATCATGTTTTTGAAACACATTTCTCAAAAAAATAGCTATAATTTAAACTTCTCTACTCCAAGGACACCTCAATAGAATGGAGTGGAAAAAAGATTAAATAGATCCTTATAAGAAATTGATCATATTATGCTTAATTAATATGATCTACCAATTTATTTTTGGGATGAATCTTTTAATACAGCTTGTTACATCACAAACAGAGTCTTAATTTGACTAGTCCTTTATAAAACTCCTTATGAGTTGTGGAATAATAGGAACCCCAAAGTAGGTTATTTTAATGATTTTGGATGTAATGTTTATATACTAAACACTAAATATAATTTTGATACATTTTCCTCCAAAAGTGATGACGGAATATTTCTTGGATATTCTATATCAAGCAAAGCCTATAGGGTCTTTAATAAGAAGAAAAAATGTGTAGAGGAATCTGTACACATCATGTTTGATGAAGTGGATCCACATGATACAAAGGCCTCCCTAGAAAATGTTGAATAGGATATGTCCAATCTGAACAATAATGATAAAACCTCAAATCATCATGTAATGAAATATGTTAAAACATCCAGTTATGGAAAATCCCTAGATCCTAACAGTTGATAATTAGATCAACCTAATCAACTTGAAATATTAAGTCCCACCTTCTCAAGACCAACTATGATTATTAAGAATCATCCCCTACTTACCGTTGTTGGAGATTTAGATAGAGAAACACAAACAAGATCTTCATTGAGAAACCAAGTTGAACTTGAAGCCTTCATGTCACATATTGAACCTAAAAATATCTATAATGAAATCAATGATGAATTTTGGGTAATTTCAATGCAAGAAGAACTTAATCATTTTGAATGAAATAATGACTAGAAACCTATAGATATACCTAAGGATGCATTTCCCATAGGAACCAAATGGTTTTTTAGAAATAAAGTAGATGAAGCTGGATATATATTTAGAAATAAATCTAGAATAGCTGTAGAAGGATATAATCAAGAAAAAGGAATTGATTATGAATGATCCATTGCACCAGTAGCAGGACTTGAGGCAATTACAGTCTTATTTTCCTATGTAACAAACCTGAAATTTAATCTTTATCAAATGGATTTCAAAAGATTATTCTTAAATGGTTATATAATTGATTATTTTTTTGTTGAAAAACCCCCATGATGTACAAATCCACATTTTCCAAATCAGGTTTACAAATTATCTAATGATTTATATGGCTTGAAAAAAGCCCCAAGAGCTTTGTATGAATTCTTGAGTAACATCCATATTTCCAAAGGTTTTAAAAAATAACATGAAAATCCTATTTATTTATAAAATTAATTTCAATAGAAGTTTTAATATCCCAAATATATGTTGATGCTATTGTCTTTGGATCTTCTAAAAATTATTTATGTAATGACTTTTCAAACATAATGCAAAGGCTTTTTGAAATGAGATTACTGGGTGAACATAAATAATTTCTTGGATGTCAAATATTTCAAAATAAAAATGTATTATTTTAAATCAATGTACTCAAAAAATTCATTTGAAAATATATGGCTTTGATTGCATTAAGAATAGCGAAACCCCTAAGAGCACAAATTGTAAGTTGGATATTGATGAAAGTGGAAAATCATTTGATTAAACTTCTTGTAGTGGAATGATTGTGATCTTGTTTTACCTAACTACAAGTAGACCAGATATTATGTTCAGTGCGTGTATGTGAGCGAGATTTCAAGAAAACCCCAAAGAGTTACATTTAAAAGCTATTAATTTTTTTTCAAATAACTGAAATATACAAATAATTTTTTATTTTTCATTCCTAAAAGACCATATTTTGATCTAGTTATCTATTCAGATGTTGACTTTGGGGGATGTAAGTTAGATAGAAACAGTACTAATGGAACATAACCCATTTTGTGAAATTCACCAATATCATTGTGTAGTAAAAAGCAAAATTCAGGTCCATTGTCAACTGCCGAAGAAGAACACATTGCTGCAGGTAGCTTTTGTGCACAAATTTTGTGGATGAAACACACCTTATTACACAATGTATTTCAATTCAGACATATCCCCATAACTTGTGACAATGAAAGTGCTATTAACATTTATAAGAATCCAATTTATCATTCTATGAAAAATCATATTGATGTAAGACAACACTTTTTGAGAGATCATTTTCAAAAATGTGATATGTCTCTTGAATTTATTAGTACTGAACATCAACATATTGATATATTGACTAAACCCTTAAATTTTGAGAGAATGAATTACATCAGACATGAACTGGAAATGATAAATTGGTAGGATTCCTTGATACCGATCCTTGAAACTGGTCCATGAAACTGATCTCATGAAACCAATCCCATGAAACCGATCCATGAAATGGATCTTTGAAACTAATCCATGAAACTAAACCTTTAAACTAATACTTGAAACTGATCCTTGAAACCGATACTTGAAACTGAAACTTGAAGCTGATCTTATGAAACTAATCCTTGAAACTAATTCATTAACACGGACATCGTTAAGGATTCTTTTGTAATTTTGTCTGTTAAAAAAACAATGCTATTTTGTATTCTTTTTCAACGTTTAAACATTATGTTTTATGATATAAAATCCATTAATGATATATGTAGTTCAATCCATCCCGACCTTTCACATTCCCTCTGACATGAATCATTCTACCCTTTTCCACTCTACCTCTCGGCCATCATCCTCAACTATTCCTGGAATTTGAAGCCTCGATGTGTGAAGGACCAAGTGCACTATTGAAGAGACAAGAGAACCACATTCTTATAAGCATCATAATGTTGAGTCCAGTGGGACTATCAAACCAATAATGGAAAGTTGAGTGGTTACGGCTGAAAAATAATTTCCTACTGAGTGGATTCTGTCAAGAATGTCATTTTTATTGAATGTGTAGGAATCTCAAGGGTGGCTGATATAGTTTTATAAAAATGAAAGAAAATATTATCCCCAACTAGTTTTTTATTTCTATCAACATTTGGAGATATCACCAGATCAAGATGAGTCAGAAGGAATGAAATCAGTAGTAATGGGAATGGAAGTAACTTTTTCATCTATGGAATGCGCTCAGTGCTTAGCGATGCCTCATGAAGGTCACTATGCTGATTATCTAGGTAATATTCCACCTTCATCTGATTTAATAACTTATGAAGATGCATTGAAGGAGATGACCAGAAATGGATAATCTAGGGGAGATATTTCACGTGAGTTTTAAGGAGAAGAAAGATTGTTGTTTAAGTTTATTCAACATCTAATTAGCCCAATAAAGGGAGATTTCACTGTTATAAATTATTAGGATGTGTTTCTAATCTATATGATGAATAACGGGAGAAAAGTGAACATTTGTAGGTATCTAATGGTCTATGTCTCAAATTTGATTAAGCCATCCATGAAGGAAAATGTTTATTCTTTTCGAGGATGATCTCTTCCATGTTGAAAATGATAGGTTGTGTGGTAGATGGAGATGAAGTGATAAGTTCATGTAGTAGTTTTTGTATTCAAAAAGACATTTTCAATATGATAAAAATCATCTAGAAACCATGGAGGATATGTTGGGTAGGTGACGAGGAATGGTTATATGAGGATATCAATCCAGTTGAACTTCCTACCAGACCGAGGGATCAAGTATATCCAAGTCTCATGTCTGGAGAAAAACATATTTATTCGGATGAAGAAGATGAGCATGAAGAAAAAAGGGATGAAGGATCTCCTTTTGATGATATATGTGATCTTCATATCACTGAAAGTCCCAAAGATATGTCATATGAACCTGCTAGTCCACCTTTAGACTTACCCTCAAGAGAACCTATACTAGGTGACGAAGATGAGGAAGAGACAAAGGTTTCTGGAGATGAAGGATAAGTAAGTAAAACAGATGAGGAGTATGATGATGATGATGAAGGAGGAAATGATGAGAATATTATTGATTATTTAAAAGTTGGATAATATGTGGTGTATAGATCCAGTGAGGAATTGTACATGGAGAGAGTGATGGTATTGATCCTGCTAAGCAAAATCCTGTTGACCGTACAGTTGTTGATCATGAGGACAGATAAACCTATCTTATTGCTGAAAATAAAGACATCATTCAGGAATTGATTGAACATATGGCTGTTGACCATGAATAAGAAGATGAGTATCAAGTGCCTCAAATAGAGGATGTGTCTCAAGATATAGAAGTTGTTGGAGCTCATACAGAACCTGAAGTTATGTTGGTTCTTGTACCCAAAAAAGTTGTTATGTCTAGAGGATTTGATAAAGAAGTTGATGAAGATGATGTTTCTCCTAAGCCTCAAGGATGAAGGATGAGGATCGATACTATTGATCCAAGGGACTGAACCAGTATTAGAGAGTGAAATAATGATCCATGATTAATTCTTTTTGGTTTGGAGTATGAATCCGATGAGGAGAGGGTGCCTCCTCCTTATCCTCAACAAGTCCAGGATGAGCCAGAACCTATTTCCCCTATTCCACCAGTTTCCCCTACACCAGTAGAGCCAATAGAAAAGACAATGCTCAGTGTCTATGTTACTAAGGTTGATTTGGAGAAATTCAAAAATGATTTATGTGAGCCAGTGATGGCCTCAGCTGGCTCCGAATGTGAATCCACAACTTCAATAGGTATTTCACATGCTAATGCAGAAATGGTTGCAAGAATAGTGATCCAGGATATTCAACCTAATATCATTACCAAATCAGAATCCATTATTAATCACAATACCTTTATAAGAGAAGAAGTATGAAATATGAGCAATGAGTTAAATTCTCTGACCTCTGACTTCAAGGGATCTTTTAGTGGTGTACTGTGTGTTATTAGGAACTCGGTGACTTATCAACTTGTGGTGTATCTGAAGAATTAGAAATATGAGCTTATCAAAATGTTAACTAGTCCATCCAGTTCACGGGGTGAATAACGTGTTGTTGTTGATCTAGAGTCTATCAAGACTGTGATGAGAGAGGAACTCTGATGTCTTCAGAGTGCTTCAGACAAAGAAACTCATGAAATGGTGCATCAAAATATAGATCATGAGTACAATATGGTTAGGCAGTGCACAAATGAATCCTATTTTACTCAAAATTAGATTTGAGGAAATGTGTATAATTACTTCACTAAGATTTATACCAAACATGATCTGATCAACAGCATCAAATTTCTAGCAGAGAATTTTAGAATTCCTCCTGTCAAAGATGCCTCCAAGAAACAAGCTGTCCAATTGACAGAGTTTACCCTTCTATTGAACAAATTTATAGAGATTAAGGATGACTTCGAGAAAGCTATGAAATATGATGGTGAAATCCTTAATGATTTCATTAATCTTCTTAAGCCTTATCTGCATGTCCAGGATGAATCCATTGTGGTTCCTCCTTCTACTTCCATTTGAACTACCTCTCATCCACTTACTCAAATGAATATCTCTCAGGCCCTGTCTCAGATTATACCGCTCATTACAGAGAAAACTCTCAGTCATGTATAGTTAGAAAGAAGTCTCATCCTTGTAGAAAATGAAGCTAAAGGTGTTTCCTCGCCTAGTGTTATCATCTGGCCACCTATACCCTCTGCCACTCCCAAACATTCTCCTCCTCCATCGGATCCTTCTGATAAAGGGAATGCCCCTCAAAATCACAACCCCTACTGATGGATTGTCTATTTTATAGGGATTTGATTTTTTTTATCTTGTACTTTCTTCATATTAATGGAAATATTTATGGTGTGTTTATTTATGATATATCTCCTCTTATTTTCAACTTTTTTTTCTAATCCCAAAAGGGGGAGAGAAGGCATAAGTCATACATTATTTATCTAAGGGGGAGAATTTCTGGTATATGAATCACAGAATATACTCATAATAATCCTTTTGTTGAAGTGGTATTTTTTAAAAAACCTCAAAACGGGAAGGCATTAGTTATATTGAATAATCTCATTAAGTGATGTATTTTATGCCCACTTATTTCTATCCAGTATATATTTATGTATGCCATAATATGTGATTGTCATAATGGGGGAGATGTTGGATCCTCAATTATATGGTAGTTTTCATAATCACAAATAATTTCTAACTATAGATTCTACTCTTTCATGCCTTTAATATCACTAAGTGAATCAATTATGCAATACAGAACAATGTACATTAATAAGTCAATAACTTATATTATTGAATTAATACATTTACTAGTGTATTTATACATGTATGTTTGGATATCAATCAGTCTTATAATGTTTTCTGTAAGAAATACACTTCGTAAGACCTCTTAAGTCCCTGACACAGATTGGCTATTCGACACACCGATGATTGACAAACCGATGTTTGGAACACCGCTATTCGACA
The DNA here is from genome assembly GCA_963277665.1 of Viscum album. Taxonomy (NCBI): domain Eukaryota; kingdom Viridiplantae; phylum Streptophyta; class Magnoliopsida; order Santalales; family Viscaceae; genus Viscum; species Viscum album. The sequence goes on along the minus strand of OY728120.1, from coordinate 1,753,758,957 downwards.
CACCGATGTTCTACACACCAATGTTCAAAACACAGATGTTCGACACAACAATGTTTGAAACACTGATTTTTGACACACCATTTTTCTATATAGAAATGTTAGACAGACCGAAGTCGACACACCAAAGATAACACACCGAAGATGACACAAAAAATATGACAAACTAAGTTCGACACACCAAAGTCGATGAACCGAAGTCGACACACTGAACTTGTAACACCAAAGATGACACACCGATGTCGACACGCCAATAATGACACATTGAAGTCGACACACCGAAGATGACACACCAAAGTCAACAAAACAAAGATAACATACTGATGAAAATGGCTCACCGATATTCATAAATAACATTTTCGATTTTACTAATTCAAATATATTTATAATGGTCATATTTAGAGAAATTAATGTTTATAACATTATGTAATATTTTCTATAGGACTATCCATTGACATTACGAGGTACGTGCACGTGCGGAGATCTTCATGCCTACTACACCTTGATATATAAAAGATTTTTAACTTCAAATTAAAAATAGTTTAAAAAAATACAAACAAAAAGATAGGATGAGTGTATAAGGACAAGTGAAAATAGTGGAACATAAATCTTTAGAACACAAGAATAATTTACCAAAAACTTCCTACTGAAGCTTGCGGAACATTCTCACAATGAAGAGATGAACCTTTTCACTACTGGAAGATTGATGAAAAGAAACTCTGACACTCTGTTCTAAATTCAACTTCTAGAGGACGACTCATAAATCATTTTTCTTTACATCCATTGAGTCTAGAACATTACTGCACAAGACACGGAGAATTCCACACCATATTATTATTTCATAACTCTTTTGTGTTCTTGTAATCTCTAATTGAGTAGTGTGTATATATGTTTGTTTCACACACACTATCTATTGAGCATAACTGGAGGATACCAAAATATCTTCAATCTCAATCCCATTTGTCACTTGTGTCCCACGTAGAACTATGGAAGAGATCTTGTGTGACCTATTTCTTAGTTTTCCCCATAAATAACTATGGTAGAGGTCATGTGTGACTTGGACCACCCAGTGGGTTGTGGTCAACCACGATCTAGTGTGTGGATCCAATGTTTATTAATATAAATTACATGGTGTCAGGTGATCCCCAAGTTGAGAGGATTATGTCTCATCATGAGACTGAAACTCCTGTTTTATCCTCCCTGCTTCTGTTTCGTTATATCGTTACCTTTTATGTATTTCTAACATTAAGATAAACTGAACATTGATTGTTATTTTAGCTACTGTTTATATCAGTTTTCAAACAGTATAATAGTTTCAAAATTTGGCTAATCCTAGACTGGTAAAATTAGAACTAATCAATATTCGGAGAAACTAATTTAATTTTATAGACATTTATAAATTCACTACACACTAACTTTGTATAATATTTTAAAGGGGGGTGTTATTTTATAGAAACAATTTATAACATAAATTTTTATAAATACTAAATTCACTCCCCTCTTGAGACATCTACACCGACCAACCCATACCAAATATAGTATATTTTTTCATTTTTATAAAGGGAACCATCAATACCTTAATAAGACCCTGTAACATGTAAGGATGGTTCCAAACATGACATATGCTTTATCTTTTTGTGTTTATTATTTTTTTTTTCATTTAAATATTTAATTTTATAAAATATAATTAATATTTGAAATCAGGATGAAAAATATAATGTATAAGCCATATTACTTTTGGAAAATATGTCATCAATTTCAAAATATTGTTACTGAAGTGAAGAAAATAATAATAAAATGATTTTAATAATATAAAAGTTAATAAAATATCATTGTATTATAGAACCATACTGTTTTAATGATGTATTTAACTACCATTTTTTTAACTTTTAATATCGCATAATTTCCAATAATCAATCTTATACATTAAGAAAAATATATTTTCAAATATGCCACAAAAATGAAAATATAAAACTACCCCTCCTGTAAAATCATAAAATGATACCATTAAACTATTTTATCTACAATATATTGAAATTATCCCTCTATTATAATCATTTTTCATTTCTATGAAATTATGTTACCCAAATCTTCCATTTTTAATTAGCTTCTTAAACAAATTTATAGTCATTAATCATGTGTATATACTGATAAATAAATCATTTCTATTATCTCTTTCAACAACCTAGCCTTGATTTATATTTAAAAAATTACTAAAATTTAATTAAAATCATTACAAATATTTTAAAATGATATTAAATGAATGAATCCATTTTTTTCATATTGATTCAATTCTTTCACCACTTTTCATTATTGCTGGTTTCAACACCAATATGAATAAGTTAGAAAAATTTAAAAAAAATTATTAAAATCACATAAATAGAAATATTATATGTTACTAATGAAGATTATATTTTTATCTTTATATCTATCAATTATTATATAATAAAATATCGTCATTATTACAATGAACTCACTTATCAATTCATTATTTATAGAAAATGTGTAATATTTATTATTATTTATTAAAAAATTCAATAAAATCCAATAAATAGTTATGGGATCTTTTAAATACGTCATACATGTCTATAAATATCTTAAAACATTTTCTTTTTATGAAATCATAACCATAGATAAAATACCAAAACATTATTATTTATGAAAAAAATAGAACACATGAAATATTTAACACTATTTGAATAATAATACTAATCCATATTACTATATAGTTTTCCATTTGAACTAAATTTTTAGTATTATTTAAAATAATAATGTATAATAATTTTATATAAAATAAAAATAAATATAAAATATAATTTTTTTTCTCTATCATTTCTCAAGTTATAGAAATATTATGAAATTTCGTTTTTCGAATATTAAATAATCCAAATTTATGATAAATAAAAAATAAATACAAGAAATATTATAGAAAAATATAATATTTAAATTTCCATACATTCAAAAGTAAAAAATGAATTGCCACTAGAAATGGCCCACTATGAACATGGGTACACCTATTTGTTCTCACCATCCTTCTAATTTTAAATCATAAACTCTAAAAATTAATAAAATTATTTATATTAGCATGTCTCATTTATTTTTCATATTTCTTATATATATATATATTAATGTATTAATTTTCTTAATGTTTTCATTTCCATATAATATACTCTCTTTAAATTTTATAATCTTTATAATTTTCAATAATTTATAATGTTGTTCCTTGATAAAAAATCAATCATTCAGTGATATTATTTCTTCCACAATAATACTTATATATATTTTATATTGTAACACAGGAATTATAATACATTTTCACATCATCCTTTAAAATTATACTAAAATCCCTAATCAAAATAATTGGTTTATAATATTTTTAATTTTTAAAATATAATATTTTGAATGAAGTCATCCACAATATTCTATTTTCATATATTTCATGGTTCATTCACACTAAAAATACATATTTTTATTGTATGTATATTTTCCATGTAGGACGTTCTAATATATATACAATTTTTTTAGTTAGGTGAAGAGATAACATGCGTATTTTGAGGCATTATATTCCTAGATTTAATTTTATAAGAATAATAAAAATATTTTATATTTCATGCTACATGTTTCATAATGAAAATAATATACTCTTGTTATGAATATCTAATCATACATCAATGTCCTCTATTTGGTCTAAAATGTGATTTTTACCCTTGGAATGGCATAAAATATGGTGGTTTGGGGATTTTGAATATGTCGACATTGGATGTATGATTCTTGGATTATTGAAATAATAAATTTAACTAATTAATTAAATTATTTCATTAAATTAAATATATAATGTAACCACAATTGATATGTTACTAATGTTAGCCACATAAACGTCTAGAAAATATATGGTGTTATTCATCCTTCCAATGGAAATTTGATATGAAACGAGGATGAGGTTCCCCGTTCGAGAATATTGGATGCTGAAAACTTAAAAAATGATTTATTAATCATTTTTAAGGGAATTAATTGATAAAAATTGATCCAATATCCTACTAAGCCTCATTATTTATTTTAATTTTTACCTTATTTATTAAATTTATTTTTTAGAATCATTCTTTATTTGATATGTTCCAATTATGTCCATTTCCTGTTACCATATACTCAAACTAAATAGTATATTCTTTTGATTTCCCTCCCGAATTATCCCATTCGAGTTCATTGGCCATGAACTCTTGACCAGAAATCATCAAAATATTCTTCCATTTCCATTCTCCCTCAAATTATTCAGGTTCTTAACCAATTGGAATGTGGGGCCCCAATTCAACATTGGAAAGTGATACCAAGCTAGATTTGACCTCCAGGATCACCGTGGAATCACGTGTATAAAATGGAATGTTTAATCAATAATGGAATGGAAAGATTCCACTATTTCGGGTGATCGATTCAATAAAAATAAATCATATTAGAGATGGTATGTGATAAATATGGAATATGGGGAATGTGGAAAACACCTATTGGTTGATGAAATAAATTTCTAGTGCCCCATATGGAGATAAAAAATGAAACAGGGATGGATAAAGCAATTGTGGGTGGTGTGTTGGACTGACACATGCCATTAGACCATATTTAGTTGGAATAGGCTTATACTCTTGGAGTACAAAGTCTAAGGAATGAAAAAGTAACATCGTGTACAAAAGTACATGACAATGTCTAGAGACATGGGAGACGCCCCATGTGAAGAGCAACATCATTTTCCAAAGTACCCAGTAAATAGGTTGATACACCGGCATGGCTAGGGAGCAATGTATGGAGACATATATGGATCAAACAAAACATGTAGTCAATCTACATGTCATTAATACTGATATGTCCAATGAGTCATGTACCTTTTGGGAGAAGGAAAAGCAGTGAACGAGGAACCAAACGTTGTGTGGGGCTCTCACATGTCATGTTCCCCTTGGATCCCTTTGGAGAAACCTTAAACACTCGTATCTCCTTCATTTGGACTCATATTTTGGCATGCAAGTAGACTATCTTGAGTTTTTTTCTATATAGAAAAATATGGTTCCATCCATTGTAGGTTATTGGATATGATGTTATTTTCTTATAGAATGGCACATATTTAGGAAAATCCAAACGTTTTTTGTGATCAAGATGGAGAACCATAATATTTATGACCGGAACCCTCCTCCTTTGTTTGGAATGTCTCCTCAATTACTATATTGGAACCCTCCTATGTATATAAGGCATGGGTCCCCAATATTCTATGCGTCACCCTCCAGCTAGACTGGGCATAGATCCTTAATATCTAAAGTGTATCCCTTTTTCATATATTGGGCATGGGTCAATGACAATGGTTGTGGGATCCTCAAGATAGGATGGGTGTGGTATAATGATGACTATAAGGGAACCCTCATGATGATATAGGTCATGAGTCCTCATCCTTTTGAGATTCACCCTAGTGTCGGGCAGGGCATGATACCTTGAGGACTAATGTGGTACCCTCTTATGAAGACATAACATAGTTCCTCTTCCTTTTGAGTGGAACCCTCTATCCACCATAGGTGTCAGTACATGTTGTCTACAGTAAAACCCTCATTTGATGATAGGGCATGGGTCCGTAACCATCTATGTGGTACCGTCTCAATGATCTGGGGAGGGTTCCTTGATTAATATAGTGGAACCGTCCTGTGGAGATAGTGCATGGGTCCCCATCCTTCTGAGTGGCATATTACATTCAGGATGTACAAGGGACCTCAATGACTAGAGTTGAAATATATTTAGGATACTGGGAATGGGTTCCTGACCATATGAGTGAACCCATCTAGGTGGAATTTGAATGGGTTCTCGATGACTACATAGGTACCCTCCATCTATGGTGGATATGGGTCCTCATCCCTTAAAGAGGTACCCTCTTATTATACGATGTCATGGGTCCTATACCTAAATATTGATTCATCTAAACTTTGCAGTTCAAGGGTGAGCTATGTATTCAATTGTATTTTTTCCAATGGTAAGGTGAGTAAGATTATTGATATATTATATGGGAATTTGGAATGGTTTTCGAATCATTTCATGGGATGTGATATGGGGATCCCCTTCATCTCTCGTTTGGGATTCAAATTCTTATAATATATATATATATATATATTAGCATGCTTATGGATATTTCAATTCTCCTACAATGGTTGTTGGAGATGTGATTTGTAGTCCACATAAATGGCATGATGATCTCCCTATGGTTGGATGTGGTAAACTTATTTATTTGGGGTGAGATATTCAATGTTTACTGTATACATTAATTCAATTCCAATTATGTCTCCAACTATACCACCCTAAATATTTTTGTGTTTCCTATTGGATATGTATATAAATACCCTTTCATGATATTTTCCGGCATGTTTCATGTATTATACAGATGATGTGAAGGTATATAGTGAAGTCTATGGAACATAGGGATTCTAGGTTCTTAGGAATGCATATGGTGGTCGGAGTTTGGAGATATAGAGTTACGATCCCTCATCATATTGCTATTTATTTCTCCTAGGGTTGGAAATATTTTTGGTTGGGATTCAATATTTTTCCTTTCCATTTATGTTTGTTTGGTCATAATCTTATAAACCTTATAGGTTTTACATGGTTCATTAGCATTATCTTTATTGAATATTGTTATTATTATTCCTCTCTACATTGACATTGATATGGATTGGTTTTGTAATGTAGCTATGTTAGGTATTTTCTACCCATGTTTTAAATTAATTTTTTTCTTTTCCCCATCCCCTGTAATATAGAGATGTGTATGGTAGTTCATGCTCAAGCCTCATTAGTTCAGGTCATGACAGATTGGTAGCATAGTAGGTTCAATCACTATGAATGTGTATGTAGTAGTTACCTTATAAGGATTTGGTGGGAAAGATAGAATAACATTACAAAAGTTATTCGACCGTTACTCTTGAAATAGGGAATCTGGTGATGATATTAAAAGGTGATATATCCATCCCCTAGAACCTTGAATACCTGTATTTTTACTCATTGTATCGAGATGTTAGTTGTAGGTATCACTAGTAAATTCATAATATATAATTTAGTCTTTAACTGTTAGTATTGTGTCATCTCTTCGCCCACACAGATATATATATATATTTATCTGATTGTGGTATGTGTTGATTGAATTTTCAAGATTTCTAAAGATATATAAACAACCAATATAACAAATTAATATTTTGATGATGATCCAATAATCAATGATTCCTAATTTTATGGTCTATCCTATGAGATCCTTCCTCTAGGGTGATAGTTAGAATAACCACAAACTATCATGTAACAGGTCATCCATGTAGAGTTTGATGCGGATTTTCTTAGGTGTAGGGAACTTGGTGAGTAACATCATAACAGAAAGATGAGATTCCATGGTGAGAATTATTCCTAGGTAGTAGATGATTCTATTGAGTTGGTTTTCCATACCATCAGAATTATATATATACCAAAGTCTAGAGTGTTTGTTAAGACATATAGCCTTTTCCACCAAGCATATGGGAACGACTGCAGTCTTGTTTCTTAGATGAATAATGAATTGACACGTTCATGGCCCAACATCAATTTGTCTTTATTTTAGGATTACTATGCCTCCATCCTATGATCTGTTTGAATTCTATATCTTCTCGAAATTATGTTGGTATGGATGAAAATATATGAGTATGTGTAGTGGTTCAAAGACCATACATGGTACCGCCTTAGTATGATCTGACATAGATACTTTTTAGCATGGAAGAATTATTAGGGAATCTGCTAAGAGATTTATATTATCATGGTACTCTTATGAATCTAATCCTCTTTTGGGTGATTGAGAGGTTACTGGTGATATATATCTTCCTATAAATGGAATTCCATTTAGTTAGAGATCAAACTAGGCATCCTAGAGCTATGCCATCTACAAGCTCTAGAAGACATCAGTCGTCTGGGTCTTAGTGTGGGAATTCATACCAATATTAGGATTTGACACGTGGTCAGTTGAATAAGAGAGGAAAAGTGTATTATGGATATAATTAGTAAAATTCCTCTCATGGTAAAGTTTATATGTAACTAGACTACTCGACTAGATGTGTTGAGGAGCACAGATAGAAAGAAGATGGACCACCATGGAAGTGACAATTTCATGATCAGGATCACATATGTGTGGGATAGGTGACCCTATTGTAGTAAAATCTTGAATAACATGTGGATCAGTGGTTGGTGGATAATTATTTGAAATCCTTCAACCACTACTGCTATGCATCCCACATCAGTCGTACAGAGGTGTTGGTTGGTCTTGTAGATTGCTATAGGATCTGGAGGCTGAAGATCCTAAAACACATGATATGATCATTTTTAGGATCATTGGTATGATCTAGGTGTATTATACTATTATTTATAATTAGTATAAAAATGGAATTGTCATTCCTTCATCAATGTAGTCTTAGGAAATGAGTTAGATTACCCTGAAGTAGTTTTATCAACAAGCGTCACCATGAGGTTACTACATAGTACGCTTCATTGTTATCTATTAAAGGAAGACAGTGTGAGATATCACAATATGAAGACAGGTTCATGTTGGACCTTTTATCCATCACAATGGAACTATAAAATGACATCTTGGGTATATTTTTTTTCTCATTTCCATGATTATATTTAATGTCTCTGTATTTTTGTCATATGCCTCCATAGTAACTGTATGAGATTTCCCTATACGGATAAAGATATCTCATTGGAGAACATGTGAGTTTAATGTTAGGGAGGTTTCATCCCATAACCCATAAATTTTTGAGTGTATCACACTATGAATCAGGATCATTAGTCATATTTATTTCTTTAGATTTGGAGGAATTATTCAACATATTACCGGAGGAGATTTTGGGACTACCACAGAGGTGGGAGATGAATTTTTTATTCTATAGTTATCACATGTAAAAATGGGAATCTAATATGTAATATCTTTTGGCCCAAACTAAGATCTAGGATAAATATGTATATTTATAGGACAATTGAGAGAAGTGATTTACTAGGCCCAATGTGTCATTGGGGGAATCTCAAATGTTGTTTGTGAAAAAAAAGGAATATAGGATATTTTTAATTTTCATTGATTCTCATCTCATGAACTTGTCCATGCAAAGGAAAAATGTATACCTTTGAGATTATTCATTAAATTTCACTACCTTAGTGCAACATATCGATACCCCATGCAGAATGGTTATGTGACCTCAGTTGTACCTCGCAATATTCCAAAGGCTACAAACTAATATCGAGGGTATAAGATATATAATATGGAGATTTTACCCTTTTATCAATTTAGTAAAATAGAAAGAATAATCAAGAAATATCCAAAATCCAATATCCATCCCCATGAATAATACAATAACGGGAAAAAAACCAGTATGACATGACGAACCAAAATTGAAAAAACGTCCTTTGTAATGTTGTAAATATTTCATGACATAGAACATGTCAGGTTTCAATAAAGTCCCCAAAAGTAAAGACATTAAAAATTCCATGATGTTATCATCCCCATTTATAGTTCAATCATTTATGATCCATATCAACTCATCCATTTAACATAGGGATTTTCCCCCAATCTTTTCATGTAGACATGAATTATATTCGGGTACCAATCTAACCACCCAAGTAGGGTGTGAGTAATAATATGTAGGCCACCACCAATTGATTATAAATAAATATCTAGTGAAATATTTTATATTAATTCGAATAAATAATAATGTGAAATCATTTATTTAAATTGTCCATGTAAACAATTATTCATTATTATTCCTCATTTTATCCTGTAGTCAAAAAACACCCAAAAAATATACCTTCTTTATTATGTTACAGGGTTTTAATAAAGACACATAGGAATGAAAATTAATTTTATTATTAGATTTAATAATCCATTTCCCATACATTTTATATTGTAACTACATGGAATAAAAGTCCAATGCCAACATTTTTTTGTATGAACCACATGTCTAATACCTCATGAGTATTTAGTGTGTCTATCCCAATCTAAAACCCTAGTTATTAGTAAATCAAATATAGATATATGCAGAATCCGAATTTGTATAACACTATTGTTTAATTCAATCACATGTGGTTATTTGGAGCATCAGTCTATATCACACACTCGTATATCAATCTTTCAAACATATCAAATTTTCCATGATTAATCATTATCAACCCCCTCTTTTCATATAATGTCACTTGTATAATTTCAATTATCAATAAATTAGTGGTTCAACACAATTTTCAAATATAATAATAAAATAAATTCACTAATATATCATTTTGAAATATATAAACCATATAACCCATTAACCTATTTTGGTTAATCTAATTATCTAAAAATTATCATGTTCAATTGAAACATAATGATAGGGATTTAAAAAGTACATAGTCCAATTAGTTAATTAATATAGTATTTCACACATCCCAAAAATTTCTTAATCATAACATTAAACTAAATAATTTACCAATTAATTAATCAAATTAAAGATACAATCTCTAAACATGAAAATTTCTATTTGATAATTTCGTACATAAAAAATTATTAGAGACTATGGGATTTTAATTTTATAGCACCTACCATATGATAGTTGATGGATGATAAAAAATTAAAATTCAAAAATAGAAGAGGAATGTTCAATTTTTCAACTATGAATGAAATAATTATCCAAAACAATGATATATGATAAATATGATTATATAATTGAAACACAAGATCTAAAAACTCATCAACATACTAAATATTCCCTTAAAATATCTGAAATAATGGGAGAGTGGGTGGAAACTAATAGAGATGATAATATATTATAAGGAGAATAATAGATTCATCAATCTGGTCATTGATTCATTAATAATAGTGTTTTCATTCCATCAAAATCCTTCCTAATGCCTCCAAAAATGATGGAAAAGTGTTACGGTCTTATTGGGTCTATTTGTGATGAAATGTGGGGTTAAATTAATTTTAAAACTAATATCTTGGGGAATTAATTCAACAAAGAATATTTAATATGTAGGGTCACACTGTTTTATATTATGGTTGCCTTGGATATGCACCTCATCTATGGTAGGTCATGGTTACTCCAATGGTGGCACATAGTTTAATGAAGAAAGAGTGAACACTGAAATATGCCACTTTATGGGCTTGCATAGTCTCTTTGGAAAGGGATTATAGTATTATAATACTATACGCCAACTGTTCTATGTACAAAACCACAAATAAAACATCCAAATTTCTCCCAAGAACACCCAATATATTCCTCAAACAATGTATAACCAAAAAGATAAAAAAATAATTATTAAAAATGATCACAATAAATCTATTGGAAAATGTTTGAGTGTTAGAATCTCCCCAACCAATAAAACCTCATCCTCAAGATTTTCTCTAAAACATCATTTAATTTATGATTAATAATATATTGTTCCATAGAGACCACATGTATACTTATCTATTTAAGGTCTCCTCTTGAACACACCCATGTTTCCATAATATATGATCTATCATAATTTTCATTCTCTAAAACACCATCCAACTATGATTCAACACATATATCAAATGCTCCTCAAAGGATGTATTTATCTCAATCACAACGTCATCTGCATCAATCACTTGATAAGGGTCGGGGTTATCCTACTATTCTATTGACACATGAAAAACACAATGTATAACAATATACCTCTATCGTTGATCCAATTTTTATGCCACCCGTCAAATACTCTCGAAATCCTCATAACGTATGACATTCCTAGGCACCATTTTCCCTACATAAGAAACCTATGGTGACCCAAGCATGAAAATACTTGAAGTAATGAAAAATCACCTACATTAATCTCAAGGTTTTATTGATGTCTATTATCATATGGATTCATTACAAATGTATCCACATCCATAAATATCTAAATTTTCTAATCTTTCTATGATGATTCCATCATGACACTCGATCAAAACATCTCTGACTCTCTAGCCACCTTCAAACATAGAGTTGATTTTCATTTCCTACATAAATATCCACATAGGGGTCCATCTAAATGGATTCATAATAAAAAAAATATTATACCATGACTCCACCAATTTTAGGTGCTTCTCCCAAGACCCACAATATTATAGGACACATGTATAAAGCATGTCCTCGTGAACCTATATAGTACACTCCCATTGACCATATTTCAATTTGTGGAAACCCATACTCAATAATACATGTGTTACAAAATACTTCTATAATCTATGTATGAAGAGTGAGGTAAAATGTGATTCAATGTCCGAAATAATACTATGTGTCACCCTACATAAATAAACTATCTTGTGAATGTACATATCTCAAAACTAGGAAACTGATAATTTCTACCATTTATACAGGAAGTGTGTTAACTTTTCCAAATTTTCAATAACCATCCAAATATCACTATTCTTTTATGGTGTCCTTTGGAGTCCCATCAAAATTTCTATAGTAGAATCATGACACACCAATTCAGGAATGAGAATTGGTTTATATAAATAACCACATAGTTAATTCTTAGCCTTAACCTATTTACTTGTTTATAATAATATCACGAACCTTGAAATCTATATTTTCATGAATTGGAAATAATACTATAGATGTTGGCCATACTAAATTTTTTTCAAAAGATATTATACTTCCCACTTTTGGAAATTTAATCCAAAAAGTAACTCCTCTTATATAATAATAGTAACAACATCAATATTCATCAAATTAGTGATATCATTCTTATTTATGCTCTAATTTTATGGTTACTCCGTACATTCATCGATTTTCAGGATTGCCAAATGTTCTAGATCCTTATTCTGCATCATGCTTGTATGTAATAATGCGTAGACCCCAATGAAACTGAAACAAGAGTCACCTACTCGTAACCATCCAATGCAACAACATGCATCTTATCCTGCAATGTAACCATCTTCGTCTCAAATCTTGTGTCATGAACTTACTGATTCTATGTTTTCCTACATGAAGAACTAGTAGCACTATTTCCATTATCACGTGTATATACAAACTCAAAATCAATTTAAGGCATATAATCAACTCACCTATCAAGTGGGGGATTTAAATATCTATATGAAATAATATATTTTATTATCTTCTAATTAGTAAATAGTTTAATCATATTTACCATCATGTAATTTCCCTACTCATTAAGTCATAAATACCTACATTTGTCATGAGATCATCTGAATTGTTTTTTCTCATGTGGACTCACTATTTGAGGCCAAAAGACCATAATAAGATCCCCCTATATCTGGACTACCATAATTTGAATGATAGATATGTGAAAGAAAATTATAATCCTCCCCTCAATCTTGTAGTATCATGATTAGTGTAGTGTTGAAACACATCTTCATCTCGAGGAAATCATATTCAAATGCTCCATTAAATTAAATCAAATCTCCCTTGTTGGTCAATAATGAATGCGTTGTGGCCAAGACAAAAAATTCTTATATATATCTATGATGGAATCTTTTTTCCCTATAAAACTATGGATATCAAATATGTTCTTAGTATTCTCCCAAGAAAAAATCTCCTTCACATTTTATGGGTCCACTAACACAATTTCATATGAGATTATTTTCTCCATGAAATTTACTAGATCAACCATGAATGGAAACATAACATTCTTGGATTATTGTTGATTCTCTCTCAATTTAATTAGAATTGTATATTGATTTTCCATGGCGAGAATTTTTCTTGAAGAACTCAAACATTTAATACTCAAAAACCGTCAAAAACTAATCCTGTTATGGGTTGATGATTTGGTTCATAAAGGTAAAAAACAATACTAGATTTTTATTTATCCCAAACATCATAATGACATACTCATATGGGCAACACCTATTTTAGAAATTTGTTTAGGGTAGTCTTATGATAGGAATACCAACTGATGATTCCTTGATCTCATATAGATCTTTGAGAAATCATATGTCATGACCCATCCATGGGGCCCACACCATGATTACCCCAAACCCGCATTCCATATGACAGGTGATGGAGAATAGTACCGAAGGCGTAAATACCTATGTTAGGATGACGTAGAGTTTATAAAAAGTAAACACACACAATCAGAGTACATAACTGGAAGAAAAACACTAAGCAATACTGTATAAAGATGAAGTGAAGGAATGAAAAAGGGGCTGGAAATACTAACCTAATAGTAATGTATTGGTAAAACTGAAAGAATGTACAACTGAAAAAGGGAAAAATAGTTTAAAGGTAAAGAGTAGATCTTGGATCGTCCTCTAGGGATCCAACTTGAAGTGTAGGTACAGATGGCCACCTCAGCACTCCACGTCAGTCAGACTCCACTGTGTACCGACTCGACGTATGTTCCACCTCCAGGTACCATCCAATCTTGGCGCTCTCGGCCTCTATCAGTGATGTCCGTCGTTTTCATCCAACACAACGAGGTGAGGGCATAGCCCGTGCAGCGGTGAGTATAACGATACTCAGTAGGGACCTCGAGACCCTCAAGGTCTCACAATATCCATCAAACATAACCAAAATGTAAAGATTTAATAGATAACCCTTTCGTAGGTATATTCCCATACATATAGATAAGTTATCTTGTAACCCATCTCAATCATGAGGTAAACACAAAAGTAACTGATTCAGCTCAAACCAGGATTTTGTTCTAGGAGGTAGTTTCAAGTAACAACCTCAATCACACTGTTGGAACCCTGGCTGATGGTTTAATCCTCCTCTAACGAGTACAGTGGGCCTACCGCATCACACATATGTGCTTCCCACCTTCTTGGATTGTTGTGGTACTCTTCATGTCGAGTACCGTGGGTTTGATTCATAACATAGAGGCTCTCCCCACTGTGGGTCTGTCACGCTCACATAGATGCGCTCCCCTTTGTAGCCTGAAGAGTTACACCTCATGTCGAGTATCGTGGGTCTGCCACATCACACATATTCTCTCCCCATTGTGGGTCTTCCACGCACACACAGAGGCGCGCCCTACTGGTCTAGTCGAAACACTCAAAATTGAAAGGTCAGTAGTTGTCAGGTATCATCGGCTACTAAGTCTCTGTACTCCGCTCGCTCATCTCATGGAGGATCCGCTGCATGAGTTACTGGTCGATACTACAACTATCACAATTTCCCTAGAATAAGTATCTAAAAGGTCCTCCTTGTCATAGGGATCTCAATGCAACAGACTGCTCGTCAATATGATTCTCGGTCTATGAGTTATTGGCATTTCCGTTCTAGGGGCCTAGTTCATTTTTAGGTTCAAACCAACCCCACTATATCCCAACTATGTCCAAACCTAATTTGGGGTATTCCAAATGAAGTTTCTCGCTCTAAGCTTTTGGTCTCCGCAGACGGTTCGTCGAGCGGACACTTTTAGCCCATGATATGGCTGAATTAGGTGTATTCGGCTAATCGGGTCCGGACTGGGGTTCAATACGGTCTACAGGTGTGACCCAGTCCTGAAGAGAGTGGCCCAGCCCGAGGGTGTGGCCAGGGCTGAGACAGTGGCCCAACCCGAGGGGGTGGGCCGACCCAAAGGTGGCCCGGCCCAAGGGAGTGGCCCGACCCTACGGGGTGGCCCGTCCCAAGGGCAGCCTGGCCCAAGGGCAGGGCCCTAGCCTAGGTAGCGACCCAACACGATCGAGGCCCGGTGACCCGGTCGGCTTGGCGACCCGGTGGCCCGGTGGGGGTCCACCTTAGCCGCAGACAGGGGGAAGCCACACACCCAATGGATTCCCAAACGACTTTTCCATTCGAGTGTGAGCCAAAACTAGCTCCAGGTGGTGCCAATCTAGCACACACGGGACCCACTAGGTCCCACTCCTCATTGCTAGCCAAGCAACCAGCAACATGGCCTGCTCCACCGTGGCCTACACCCAACCGTGGCTCCCCAGCTATGCGTGGCGCGACGGCACCACGACCCCTCTGCTGCGGCCCGGCCTGGCTGTGGCCTCTTGTTCCTCACCGCTGCGCGACATCGCCGTGCTCACCGTCTGACCATCGTGGCCTGCCTAGGCCACGGTTCCGTACCGCCAGCACGGGGCGACGGCATCATGCCCCTACTTCGCAGCCTGCCCTGTCCGCAGATCTCCTCTTCCATGTGGTGCGCCAACACCATGTCGTTCCAGCCACCCAGCAGACTTACGTCGCTGGTTTTCATTGCGGTCAGCCTGATGCCGCCCGTCCTTGCTCTGTCTCCATCATCAACAAATGAAATCAACAAAGGGGGAGGTTTGGGTCGTGTTCATGCGGTTCGACACCTCCTCATTATGGTGTCATCATTTGGCAATTCATATTCCATAAATTCAATGACGTAGAATAGGAACAAAAATAAACTCAAATCTTCCTATGTCATATGATGATGATCGTTGAGGAAGTCGCGGGAAGGCGTCATCATTTCATCTACATTAGAAGGAAGAGTTCGAAGAAGACGAGTCGAAGAAGACATCATCGACATTCTTCATGGGTGGTGGTGCTTCCATTTCTTTCCCCTTGTAGAAGAGGGGGAGATGTATGTCATTCTTCCTTGGTGAAAGAGACTTCCTTCATTGGGAGAATTTGTTCCTCCAAGTTTTTCCTCCTCTCCCAAAAGATCCACCAAAATAATATCCAACCAAAAATAATAGATGAAGTTGTCTATCATTGGTTGGCACAACCATTCGAATTCTTATGATTAATAAAATTAGACAACTCGTGTAATTAATGTGTGGTGTTAGCTAAAATAATTAATGGGGGTAGGTGAAGAGTTTCATCCTCCTTTATGGAATGTTAAGGGTTGTTTAAAGCTAATGTGGGCCCCATCAAGGATATCCTCCCAAGGGAGGTTATGTGAGGGTGGGCCCCACCACTAACCTTCGGTTGGAGGTCTTAACCACCATGAAATAAAAATAAGTTAACAACTTATTTTTATTTAACATAATTAAGAACCCCCAAAATCTAACTTCCATTCTCGTTTGAATGCAACTACGGTGATGGTCTCACTAAGAAATCACCAATGTTGTGAGTTCAACATGGCCCTCATATTTTAGTTCCATGAACCGGTTCAAACGTTATAAAATTCCGCTCGTTCATTTACTGAACATACTCGATGAAACTTCATAAATTGATTTCGGGAACACCGGGTCTCGGAATCAAGTGCGGTATATTTTCACGGACTTGTAAAAATCCCATGAATTTAAGAAAGAAATTTCCACAGAATTTCTGGGTCTTTACATTCTCCCCACCTCAGGGCTTTATGTCCCCGTAATCTAGAACTGGATATAAGGGAACAAATGGGGTATTGAGCACACATCTAAGCCCCTCGCTCCCATGTGCTATCCTGGAGATTCTCATGCTGCCAGTGAACGCGCACCATAGGCATCGACCGTCCACACATGACCCACTCCTGTCGATCCTCAATCTCCACTGGAACCTCCATGAATGTCATCCCATCATCGATGTCCAACTCCCCGTGGTCGATGATGTGGGATGGTTCGTGCTTGTATCTTCATAGCTGAGATACAAGGAAGACGTTGTGCACCAGATTCAACTGAGGTGGAAGAGCTAGGCGGTAAGCCACCTCGCCTACTATGATGAGGACCTGGAATGGTCCGATGAATCGCATAGATAACTTTCCATATTGGCCAAATCTCCGTAGACCTCGTCGAGGTGAGACCCATAGAAAGACGTGGTCACCGTCCTTGAACTATAGAGGTCTCTGTCTTCTGTCAGCATACGACTTCTGCATACTCTGGGCAGTCTTCATCCACTCCTAGATGATCTGCACCTTCTCTATGGTAACGCGTACAATTTTTGTTCCCACTAGTGTTGACTATCCTGGGTCTGTCCAGCACAATGATGTTCTGTAAGGTCGACCTTAAAAGTCCGTAAATGGTTCCATACCGATGGTGGAGTGATAGCTGTTGTTGTAGGAGAACTCCACCAAAGTGAATTGATCATCCCACCTATGACCAAAGTCAAGAACACATGCATGGAGCATGTCCTTGAGGGTCTGAATGGTCCGCTCAGTCTGACCATCTGTCTGAAGACGGAAGGTGGTACTCAAATGAAGCTGTGTCCTCAAAGCTTTCTGTAACCCATTCCATAGCCGATAATTAAACCATGTGTCACGATCAGAGAAAATAGAATAAGTTACTCAATTAAAACGCACAATCTCCTGCACATAGAGGTGTCTCGAGCTCTCTACTGAACCCTGCTCTCTGAATGGTAGGAAGTGGGATGACTTGGTGAGTCTGTTGACGATCACCCAATTTTAATTGTGATTCATGGATGTATATGGATGACCCGTCATGAAGTCCATGGATATCCCATCCCACTAACACATTGGGACCTCTAAGGGCTATACCAAGCTTTTTGGTACCTGGTGCTCTGCCTTCACTTGCTAACAAGTGAGGAATCATGAGACAAACTCTACTACTTCCTTCTTCATACCTAGCCACAAGTGCTATCGATGAAGGTCCTAGTACATCTTTGCCACTCCTGTATGTACCATTAAAGGGGAAGTGTGGAACTCCCTCAAAAATTCTTCCCGAAGTTCCAGTCATACCATAGTACGTCCTATTAAGAGGATGATGTACTCCCCACCTTCAGAAAATCCATCATGTGCCCACCCTGTGGATATCTGATTACATCGGGCCACGCAGTCAGTGTCCCCATGCTGTGCTTCCCTTATTCACTGAAGGAGTGGAGCAGTGACCGTAAGAGACTGTAGGAATGCTGCTCCATCTCTATCCACAATGGATATCTATAGGGTAGCCACCAGCTATGTCGCCTCTCCATGCAGCTGAATACTAGTTCTACTACGAAGAGCATCCACAAAAAAGTTACCCCTCCCAAGAGTATAAAATATCTCAATGTCATTGTCTTGGAGGAACTCAATCCATCTTCGATGTCTCAAGTTCAGGTCCTTCTGAGAGAATATATACTTGATACTCTTGTGATCAAAGTACATTGTGACACGTTCCCCATCAGATAGTGTTTCCACATCTTCAGGGCAATGACCACTGCTTCTAACTCCAGGTCAGGGGTAGAATAGTTATTCGTGTGTTGTATCAACTACCGAGAACCATATGAAATCACTTCTCACTACTGAACTAGGACACACCCAAGTCTGGTCCCTGATGCATCGCAGAAAACTACCTACCCAATGCCCTCCTTTGGAATCCTGAAGATAGAGGCACTAGTCAGCCTCTACCTCAACTCCTGAAAGCTCTGCAGGCATCTCTCCGACCACACAATGGGTTGACCCTTCATTATAAAGGATGACATTGGTGCTGCAACTCTGGATAAGTCTAGAACAAATCTTCGATAGTATCCAGACACGCCCAGGAAACTTCGTACCTCTGTCACAGTCCTGGGTGGCTCCCAAGAAAGTAACGCCTCAATCATCAATGTATCCACTGCAACTCCGGCCTCCTATATGACATGTCCTAAAATGTGAACCTCTAGAATCCAAAACTGGCACTTCGAGAGCTGACCATAAATCTCGTGATCTCAAAGTGTGTCTATTACTACCTGCAATTGGTAGGCATTCTCCTCCTCAGAAGTCGAGTAGATCAAAATGTCATCGAGGAAGACTACCACAAAGTGATTGAGGTAAGGCTGGAATATCCTTTTCATTAGGCACATGAACACTGCTATAGCATTGGTTACACTGAAGGTCATAACCAAGAACCCTTAGTGGTCGTACCGACACCTGAAATCCATCTTATGCACATCCTCATCTCGAACTCTATGCTGGTGATAGCCTGATCTGAGGTCTATCTTTAAGAACCACCATGCTACCTTGATCTGATCAAAGAGTTCGTCAATCACCAAGAGTGGGTAATTGTGTTTCACGGTCAACTGGTTCAGGCGATGATAGTCAACATAGAGCAGCAACCTCTCATCCACCATCTTGGTGAATAAAATTGAGGCTGCCCAAGGAGAAACAATCGGCCGGATGAATCCCTTCCCCTGCAATTCCACTATCCATACTTGCAGCTCATGAATCACAGTGGGAGCCATCCGATATGCGGGAGTAGATATCAGTGTCGTCCTGGGGTACATGTCAATGTAGAAGTCCACCTCTCTATGAGGAGGTAGTCTTGGAACTTCGTTAGGGAAAACATCTGTGTACTATTCCACCACTACAAGATAAGTCAGTCTCTCCACATCTACTGCCCTGTGGGTAGGGCATGCCAACTGGTGAGTGATCGGCAACACCATTCTCCGAGTAAGTCTGTCCTGCACTACAAAGGCTCCCTTCTCGCTCGTGAAGGCTAACCTGGTCCCATCCGTGCGAAAACACTGCACTATTCACCTAATACAGCTAATCTGAGCATTAATTGTAGATAACAAATCCATTCTCAGGATGACATCTTAAAGCTTCAACACCGCTACGACGAGATCCCAGCCAAAGCTCGCGCCTCCTTGAGTAAGCTCACACTGCTGGAACCAATGCGTAATCATCGAGTATGCTCTCGTATGAGTCTCTTTCCATAATTATCAAGCCAATGGCTCCGTTGGAATCTCCGAGCTCCAAATGAGTGCAGTGGAAATGAAAGAGTTACTCACACATGTGTCTATAATAACTACAACTAAGGTGGAGTAGACATAGATCATACCTTGAATCATCTCCGTAGCACCCTGGTTGTATGCCTAAGCTGCATAAAGCTAAGCTATCCCCTATCCACCCGCTCCCTGAGGTAGGTGTGGACCACCTGGTGGTGGTGGCAGTAGTTCCTCGTAACGTCGTCCACCACCAACTGCTCGACCATCTCCTCTGCCACGTCCACCTGAGCCCTACAGACTGCCTCTATCAAATCTTTGCCACTACTTGAGAGGTCCCTCAACTGTCTGCTGATCATCTGAACGACGGGTCAGATAGCCATGATCCATGTGACCCTGCTCACCTCATGAGTAAGAGTACCTTCTCTTGGTAGGTATGTCACTACCTCAAGTGCACCAGAAACAGATCCTGAGTCATTCCATTGTCCACCCATGGGTCTTCTCCTCTTGGACCTCTACGTCATCTGTCTACTGAACGCTACAGAAGACTCCGCTGCAAGTTGACTAGTAGTAGGTCTCACTGCTTGTGACTTCACAGCCAAGAAACTCTCTATTGAGAGGGCTCTCTCCAAAACCCCTCCCTGCGGCGGTATGCTATGGGATATCATCGAGTCTCTAATATCTTTCCTAAACCCCTGGTCAAAGTTACGGGCCATGAAGAATGGGTCTCTTACCATATCCTTGGAGTAGCAAGAGAGGTTGGTGAATCTTCCTGAGTACAGTGCTAGTGTCATACTGGCCTACTGTAGATGAATTAGCCCCTGTATCCGCACCTCCCGAAGGGTGACTGGTACAAACTCTTCCCCGAACTAGCTCTCGAAGTCTGTCCTAAGAAGTGTCACCTCGTCGTGGTACTAGAGCATCAGGCTCCACAATTTTCCAGCTGGTTCCTGAAGGATACTCACAATAAGGATCACCATATAGTCTTTTGGTGTCCATACTTGCTTGGAAACTGTCATTATGGCCTTCAGCCAGTCCTCAGCCTCCTGTGGATATATCTCACCCTGGAACCTGGGTTGTCTCTAGCACAATAACTCATACAATGTGCTCAAAAAACACGCATCGTCTTCTTCTGGGGATGGTGGTATCGGTGGCCCAACGAGAAGTGGTATGTCTGCATCCACCGCTGGTGCCTCAACTAGAAATGGGTTGTGCACCAAAGCCTCGTTGCTCTGTGGGCTGTCATTACGATGACTCTCGGGGCTCTGCGGGGAGGCATCCAGAAAGAAATAGATGTGACACGTTCAAAATATTATACCTGGTGAGCTGACCTGGTTGAGCTGACTTAAGAAATCTTTTAAAGACACGCACACAATTAGTGTTCTCATGCACTATGTCAAAAATCAATAGTCAGGGTCTTGGTGTATTGATACGTCAACCGCCCGCACCAACACTGGACTCGATGAACTAAAAATCACACTTAGTACCCTTAACACAATTACTTACCAGAAAATAATGATCAGTGTACTATGTTCTATGGTATAACTGTCTCTCTGATTCCAATTTGTCACGACCCATCCTCAGGGCCCACGTCTTGACTACCACAAGCCCGCCTTCCATAGGCCAGCGGCTGGCGACTATCACCAAAGGGGTAAATCCATAAGATGGGAAGACATAGCCTTTAAAAAAAGTAAATGCACACAATCAGAGTACACAACTAGAAGAAAAACACTAACCAATAATGTATACAGAAGAAGTGACAGAATTTATAAGGGGATGGAAATACAAGACTAATAGTAAAGTACAGGTACAACTGAAAGTAGGTACAACTAAAAAAGGTACAAATAGCTGAAAGGTAAAGAGAAACTCCTGGATCATCCTCCGGGGTTCCTACCTGATGGGTCGGTACAGATGGACACCTTAGCACTCCACGTCTGTTAGAATCCTCTATGTACTGACTTTTCGTAATGTCCACCTCTGGGTACCGTCCAGTCCTACTGCTCTTGGCCTCTGTCAGCGCTGTCTGTCGTTTGCATCCAACACAATGAGGTGCGGGCATAGCCCATGCAGGGGTGAGTATATCGATAATCAGTAGGGACCCGAGACCCTCAAGGTCTCACAATATCCAACAAGGATAACAAAAAAATAAAGATTCAATGGATAACTCTTACATAGGTATATGCTTATACATATACCTATGTTATCTTGTAACTGAAGGTTTCATGCACAATGGATGTGTGTCGGTGGATGTGACCACTTGGCTTTTTTTCATTAACAATGATCAATCCGGGATTAATGCGACAATAAATGCCAGTCTCCACAGATTGAATCATAGAAATGGAAAAAGAAAAAAAAAATTCCCAGAACCACAATGTAGGATCATTACAAGTTGATTATAATTAATTTATTCAATTAAAAAGAAATACCTTTTGGGTGTTCTTTCTTCATTGATGTTCTTGATCATGTTCCGATGTGATTCCTCATTGCGTCATAGAATCCAAGTGTAGAATTCCTATAGCGGTGATCCACACGTGTTCCTCGTATCTCAGGATATTTCCAATGTAGTCTCCAGGTGCTAGCATGGAGAATCTTTTTCTTGTGTTGTCTGCCTTTGGTCGTCTTGATCCGATGGAAGAGGATCTCTCTCTGTCTTGAGAGCATTCTTGGAGGAAGAGTTTATTTCATCCTTGAAATAATTCTCCATAATTGTTGTGCACAATGATTATCTTGTGTGTAGGAAAAGAGTTGAGGTTGTGAGGATATTTATAATCAGGTTTGAGGTTGTAGATTTAAGAAAATAAATAAACGCGTTACGCATTTCAATTATTTCTTAAACTCATATTGAAAACCCCCATGTCAAATAATTAATTCCTTGACATGCGCTCACACTGATTATAATAAATATCATTTAATAAAACAATATTATATAATCAAAATCCCGACTGGAAAAACTACATAGCATGTAATAATAAATACACGTTGTGTACTTGTTTTTCATTGAAAACTACATGGCGTGTACATTAAATGTGCATAGTGTGTATATATTGTTTTCATTTATTCATTTCCATTTCAAAATAAAAAATACACGGTGTGTAATAATTAATACGTGGAATTTACATGTTTTCATTTTATTCTTCCTCCAACATTAAAATGATTTAGTCTTCCTTGAATAATTATTAAACCACATACGGAAATAATCTTTATTCTACTTGAGAAACTTTAATACAGTTAGTGTGTGACCCTCTAGGCCACTTTCTCGTTGGCATTAGGTGGGAATGCCTAAAGACCAAGATTACTATCTAGCAACTGCTGAAGGCACCCATGAGAAAGAAGATGACGCCGCATTGACGTATCACCTCATACGAACGCTTACTGTGTAATTTAATCCCTTTGTCTCGATATCTCATCAAGAAGGTTTCATGGTAGTGTCATAATCCTATATGATTGATCCGTCGTTCTTTGACTACCTGAAATAAACTCGTCGTTCACACCATGGACATGGAATTTAATGCGAAAGTTCTATTTCAGTCACATGGTCGATATATCAACTTCCATAAATTGAAGGGACAAATCGTTCCTCGACTTATCCATTAACAATATGTCACTCGTGACGCACCCAATGTACCCTACTTCCTGCCAACTGTCTGTGTGACGGTTTTCATCAGAAAATATAAGTGTGCGAGTCATGACATAAGTTAATGATAATCTTCCAGTCTAAGGACCATTACACACACTCGTAGATAGAAATGTCTGATGACACCAAGACATGCAGAATTTCTACTGGTGGGTCTTTTCTCATAATCTCCCATCTTGGAGATTTCTATGTGTGAACTCCATGAGATAGAGTCTCGTCTTCTTACGAGTACTCACACATGATGTTCTGTATACTCTGTTTCCAATCATAGTATGTCATCCAACCATAGAACATTATTTAATAATATTGTTTTATCATTTCAAGGTTTTCATCATAGTAGGGATCTTACATAACCTTACGAATGCAATAAATATTCCAAGACATTGTTATATTATAGTCGTCCAGAACAATGAAAAATATATAATAAGTGCACATTCATGTAATAGAAGTACAAAACAGGTGGTTCTTAGGACACCAACCCTTACAAACACCCACTTGGACTAGATCCAACTACCTATGGCTTTTAGTCTACTAGACCTCACATGATGATCTTGTTTTTGCTGAGTCAACGCTTTAGTCAAGGGGTCTGTCACATTGTCTTCCCTGGAAATACTAGTCACTAAAACGTCACCTCTCTGAGAAAAATCCCTCAAGAGATGATACATCCGAAGTATGTGCTTTTTCCACTGATGTGACCTTAGCACTTTTGCAAGTGCCACCGCTGCATTATAATCCCAATAGAGTGTTATATGATCTTTACTGCATGGTACTACATCCAGCTCTTGGACGAATCTTTTCATCCATACTACTTCATTAGCTACCTCAGAAGCTGTGATATACTCGAACTCCAATGTAGAATCTACCACCACACTCTGCTTTGAGCTCTTCGAGCTCACTGCACCTCCATTCAAACTGAAGATGTATCCAGTCTGTGACTTCATGTCATCTTGATCAGTCTGGAAGCTAGCATCTACATGTCCTCTGATGAATAGTTCCTCATCTCCTCCATAAACCAGGAACATATCCTTAGTACACCTCAGATACTTAAGGATAGTCTTGAATTCCATCCAATGGAGGTCTCCTGGATCATCTTGATATCTGCCTACCACACCTAATGCATAAGAAACATCTAGCATCGTACATAGAATTGTATACATGAATGACCCAATCACGGATGTGTACGGTATCCTTTCCATTCTTCATTATTTCCTCATGTCTCTGAGGACACATTTTCTTGGAAAGATGAATGCCATGTGACACTGGAAACAATCCCCTCTTGGGTTGTTCCATACTGAATCTCTTTAGTATCTTGTAAATTTATGTACATTGACTCAGGACCAGCAATCTCTTTGATCTATCATGATGGATCTTGATCCCAAGAATATATGCTGCCTCACCCAAGTCTTTCATGGAGAAGAATTTATGCAACCATGACTTAACTGACTATAAGACAGGTACTTCGTTTCCAATTTGTAATATGTCATCAACATATACTATTATGAAAACGACTGAACATCCACTAATAGTCTTGTTGACACAAGGTCCAGATTCGTTCTTAACAAATCCAAATTCTGTTACAGCTTCATCAAAACGAATTTTCCATGACCTTAATGCTTGCATTAATCCATAAATGGATTTCTGCAACTTTCATACTTTGTTGGAATCCTTTGGAGTCACAAACCCTTTAGGTTGTGTCATGTAGACATCTTCATGGTGGTTCCCGTTAAGGAATACTGTTTTGACATCAATTTTCCAAATTTCAAAGTCATGGTATGTGGAAATGTCTAATAGGTTTCTGATGTATTTCATCATCGCAACCAGTGAAAAGGTTTCATCATAGTCAATTCCTTGACGTTGTATAAAACCTTTTGCAACCAGTAATGCCTTATAGGTGTTGAATTGCCCCTCCTTGTCCAGTTTCTTCTTGAATACCCATTTATTACCAATAGGATTTACATCAACTAGAGGATCTACCAAAATCCAGACTTAGATTTGGTACATGGAATCCATTTCAGAATTCATGGCTTCTTGCCAAATGGTAACGTTTGTGCCTTCAACTGATTCCTTGTAGGTAAGAGGATCATCATTTTCAACCAATAATGTGTCACTATCCTCGGTGACAAGAAAAACATATCGTTCTGGTTCTCTCACCTCTCTCATGCTCCTACACAGTTCTTGTGTCTCTAGAACATATTGTTCTTCCACAGGGCATTGTGGAATCTGTTCTTGTACCAACTCATGTGTATCTTGAGCCTCAAGTTCATCGAAGTCTATCTCACTCCTACGATCTCTTTTAGAGATGTGCTCCCTCTCATGGAATATGGAGAGTTTTCTCTCTGTAACCTTTTTGTCTGAGTGGATGTGTATGTAATATCCCCTTGTTTCCTTGGGATATCCTATAAAGATAAACTTTGTGCCTCGGGGTGAATGTTTGTTACCTAAAGTGGCCTTAAAAATTCTTCGCTACCACACACATGTAAATTCGATAAAATGGCTTTGCATCCACTCCATAACTCGTATGGAATACCATTTATCGATTTAGTTGGTACTTGGTTTAGTATGTGTGTTTTTGTTTGTAATGAGTATCCCCAAAATTATAATGGAACACTCGCATGACTCATCATTGATCTCACCATGTTCAACAGGGTGCAGTTCCTCCTTTCACTTACACCATTCCACTGAGGTGTGTAAGGAGGAGTGAGTTGAGGTAGAATCCCAAACTCCATTAAGAAATCAATGAAGTCCTGATTAAGATATTCTCCTCCTCTGTTTGAGTGGAGTTTCTTAATCTTCTTACCAAGCTGGTTCTCAACTTCATTCTTGTATTCTTTGAACCGATCAAAAGAATCTAACTTATACCTCATTAAGTAGATATATCCATATCTACTAAAATCATTAGTAAAAGTTATGAAGTACAACAACCCACCCCTTACTTCAATTAGAAATAGTCCACACACATCTATGTGAACTAATTCTAGAAGCTCTTTAGCTCTTTCACCATCCCCACTAAATGGGGCTTTGATCATTTTCCCTTGTAGACAGGGATGACATACACCAAGTGGTTTTAGTTCGAAGGAATCTAAATACCCTTCTTGATGTAATTTTTTCAAATGTTTATCATTGACATGACCTAGCCAGTGATGAAAAATTTGGGTGTGGTATGAGTCATGTGAATTTACTTTGTCATCGATTTCTATTACATGATTTGTGTAGTATAACACATAAATTCTGTTATATAAATGTGCCCTACCAAAACACATTCTATCTTTATAAAAGTAGAAACATTCATTTCCAAACATGAATATGAATCAATCAGTATCTAATCTGGATACTGAAATAATGTTTTTATTAACAGAAGGCACATAATAACAACCCTTTGACAACAATATCATTCAAGTTGGCAATGTGAGGTGGTAGTCTCTGACAACTACATCAGCAAGTCTGGCTGCGTTGGCTAATCGTAGATCTACTTCCCCTCGATCAATCATCCTAAATCTACATGGTTACTATATTTGGATACAGATGTGAGCAGCACAACCAGTATCTAATACCCAATTAGTAGAAACATATAGATTGCATTTGATAACAAACGCACCTGATGCTTCCCCTTGCTTCCTTGTCTGGGTACAGTTCTTCTTCATGTGGCCCTTCTTGCCACATGTGAAACAAACAACATCATGTTCCCTTGCCTACCCTTTAATCTTCTTTTTCTTGAAGGCCTTGAAGAAGCTTTGGGCTTAATGCTCTTCACCTTACCTTTCCTTTTATTCACCATGAAGACAGAAGGCTTTCCCCGCTTCATGTCATTGTCCACTTGGAGAATAAGGATAGGAATATCATACATAGACTTCTCAATGTTTTTCATTTTGAAGTTCACAACAAAGTTTGAGAAGCTCTGGGATGTGATGCGAGAATGAGATCGGTACCCAGTTATTCGGGGAGTTTAAACCCTATAACCTCCAAGCACTCAATGTAGCCAATGATATTGACTATATGAGTCCCAGCTGGGACACCCTCTCCAAGCTTTCTCTGGAATAGAGCCTTGGAGATCTCAAACCTTTCCTGTCTTTCTCTCTCCTGGTATAGACCACGGAGGAGCTCGAGCATTCTGTAGGAATCCATGTCCTCATGAGACATCATGAGATCACTTGACATTGTTGATAGAATCAAACATTGAACATCGAGTGCATCGCTCAAATTTTGATCATAGACTAGGAAATCTTCATCACTTTACCCTTGGGCGGGAGGATCAGGAAGTGAGGACTCCAGCAAGCAATACTGTCGTTCATGGCGTAGAGTGACCCGAAGGCGCCTAAACCATTCCTGAAAGTTATTGTCGATGAGGATATTTTCTTTTTCCAGTATTGATCATAGAGAAAATGTGGTTGGAGAGTTTTTCATCTTCATTCTAAAATTTAAAAGAGAAGATTTATTAGTACATTCTTGATTAAATTTTATGAGAAATAATAAATGAATTAATTAATTCTCACACTATTTAATCAAATCCCAATGGCCCTCACCATTGAACTTAGAATGTCCAGTTTCTTTGACATTCTAGTGTAATGGATCCATATTCCCCTTCGTATAACCCCCAACAAGTTTTGGTCAAGCTATTTGAAGGTATTTAGGTATGCAGGTCTTTGCCAACTATGATATTACAGTTCCATGACCTGTTGAGGGGACTCTCCAATCCTGAAATCCATACTTGGATTTCGTCAACTCTTGCCTCCAATATTACATCATGTCTAGAAAGGGCTACTCCTCTTGATGTAATATGGTTAAGTCAACCTGAGACCTTTCTTAAGGGATTCCTTTATAATAGTAAGTGTCCCAACAAGGGTTGGTCAAACACATAATTCTATTGTGTCTTTCCCTTAATCAAGTAACAGAAGTCTTAGTCTGACTGAATATAGTTTTTGAGGGATTTTATTCTTTATGTGTAGTTTTGAATTGTCACAAGACTTTTAATATTATGTGATTCTTTCAAAAGTGATTAACCATGTTCTGATAATGTTTACCCATAGTCCGGTTATTATTTTATTCCATCATTTCATGCTTGTTAATTATATTAACCATGTGATCGCGAAAACAGATACATAATAAATAAACCATGAAATTTAGTGAGAAATAAAATAATATATAATGATCATGAGATTCTATTGGTTAGCTTATCTAGAATTTTTGATAAGCTAACCCTGACCTAGGTAAAACACCTTGAACCTGATGGTTCATGTTTTGCAGCTCCCACTTGTCCACCTTTGTATCCTCTGGCATTGGGTTTGCCTCAGCTTCGAGATTTGAACCATCTCTTCTGGCTTGGGGAGATCCTCCATTACATGGGTTTACATTAATGAAACCATGGTCACATAGGCCCTACATTTTATTGGATGAAGTCTTGCAGGCGAAAAAATTTAAATTAAATAAATTTAAATGAAACCATACACATACAAAGGGTCTTTGGTCTTTCTCATGATTCATCCATAGCATGCAATGACATTTACGCATATTTAGAATTCATATTCTTTTAATTGTTCGTTCATTTAAGATAAGTCTCGCTCGAATTCAATTAACTATGATCATATAATTAAGAAATTATTTATCTTAAATTCTTTTCTGAATTTCCTTGAGACTCTTCTCATCCATATTCCTTGTACGGGTCTTTGTACATTGGAGGAAACCTGGTGAAATTCCATTTCCTAAAAGTAAACGGCGTGTAGTTTATAATTACATGGCGTGTATTCACTTTTTATCCAAAGTACACACCAGGGGATTTGGCGTGTCTTCTGTACTTTCGAAATTTTTGAGTGCACGGCGTGTAGATAAATCATACACAACATGTACTTCCTTGTTATGTGGTAACCTGCCTGGAGATCCCGTGTGCGCAACTTATCCTTGTACACGGTTTCACCTAGGCCGGAATGGACTATACAACGTGTTGCTCTAACATACATTCCGTGTATTCCAGTTCCATTCGCCGTTCAATTCTGGTCAATGTGGTGTGATTAATACTTAGGGATATTAAATTCACACGGCGTGGTTTGGCGGACCAGTGCCGATTCATTGAACCTAAGCACACGGTGTGTAGTTTTAATTACACGCCGTGTAATCCCATGTTGTACAGACAGAAAGAGAGGATCCTCCGGATGTGTTCATCGTTTTTATTTTAATCAAAAATTAAAATTAAAAGGTCGTTTTTGTGATATGAATCGAGAAACGAATAAGGAAGAATAGATCTCATTTATTCAGATTAATAGAACGATATATTTTGAATTGAATCAAATATAAATGCATAAATTATCAACGAAAATTTAATAACTATAATCAACTTGTTAACCTCTATCTGATACCATTTGAAGGTTCCGGGTGTAGTGGAAGCGCGTGGGTGGATGTTTCCACATGGCTTTTTTTCATTAAAAATGATCAATCCAGGATCAATATGATGATAAATGCCAATCTCCATGGATTGAATCACAGAAAAGGAAAAAGAAAAGGAAATTACCAGAACCACAAAGTAGGATCGTTAAAGGTTGATTATAATTAATTTAATCCATTGAAAAGAAATACCTTTTGGGTGTTCTTTCTTCAATGATTTTCTTGATATTGTTCCGATATGATTCATCGTTGCATCGTAGAATCCAATTGTATTCTTCCTCTAGCGGTGATCCACACGTGTACCTCATATCTCGGGACGTTGCCAAAGGAGTCTCCAGGTGCTACTGTAGAGAACCCTTTTCTTGCATTGTCCGCCTTAGATCATATTGATCTGATGGAATAGGATCTCTCTCAGTCTTGAGAGTGTTCTTGGAGGAAGATCTTCTTTCCGCCTTGAATGAATTCTCCAGAATTGTTGTCCAAAACGATTCTCTTTTTTGTAGGAAATAAGTTGGGGTTGTGAGGATATTTATAATCAGGTTTGAGGATGTAGAGTTATGACAATAAATAAACATGTTACGCATTTCATTTATTTCATTAACTCTTATTGAAAACCCTCGTATTGAATAATTAATTCCTTGACATGCGCTCATGATGATTATAATAAATATCATTTAATAAAACAATATTATATCATCAAAATCCCGACTGGAAAAAATACACAGTGTGTAATAATAAATACACGGCGTGTACATGTTTTTCATTGAAAACTACACGGCGTGTACATTAAATGTACACAGCATGTATATATATTTTTCATTAACTCATTTCCTTTTCATAATAAAAACATCACGGCGTGTAATAAAAAATACACGGCGTGTACTTGTTAACATTTGTTTCTTCCTCCAACATTAATACGATTTAGGTTTCCTTGAATAATTATTAAACCACATATGGTAACAATCATTATTCTACTTGAGATACTTGAATACACTTAGTGTGTGACCCTCTAGGCCTCTTTCTCGTTGGCATTATTCGGGTTTGCCTAAAGTCCAAGATTACTATCAAGCAACGGGTCAAGGCACCCAAGAGAAAGAAGTTGATGTTACATTGACGTATCACCACATACGAACGCTTACTATGTAATTTAATCCCTTTGCCTCAATATCTCATCAAGCAAGTTTCATGACTGTGTCATAAACCTATATGCTTGATATGTCGTTCTTTGACTACCTGAAATAAACTCTTCGTTTATACCATGTCCATGGAATTTCATGCGACAGTTCTATTTCAATCAAAGGGCCGAGATATGAACTTCCATAAATGGAAGGGACAAATCCTTCCTCGACTTATCCATTAACAACATGTCACTCGTGACGCACCCAACTTACCTTACTTCCTGCCAACTGTCTGCGTGACAGTTTTTGTCCGTAAATCTAAGTGCGCAAGTCATGACATGAGTTAATGATAATATTCCAGTCTAAGGACAATTACACAAACTCAAACATATAAATGTCTGATGACACCAAGAAATACGGAATTACTACTGGCGAGTCTGTTCTCATAATCTCCCATCATAGAGATTACCAAGTGCGAACCCCATGAGAGAGAGTCTCGTCTTCTTACGAGTACTCGCACATCACGGTATGTATACTATGTGTGCTATCATAGTATGTCATCCAACCATAGAACTTTATTTAATAATATTTTTATAGCATTTTAATGTTCTCATCATAGCGGGGATCTTCCATGACCTTATCAATGCAACTAATAATCCTAGACATTATTATATTATAGTCATGCAGAATAATGAACAATATATAATAAGTGAACATCCATGTAATCAATGTACAAAACAGTTGGTTCTCAGGACAACAACCCTTACAGTAACCAATATCAATCCTGATGTAAACACAAAAGTCACTGAATCAACTCAAACTAGGATTTTATTCTAGGGGGTAGTATAAAATAACAACCCCAGTCAAAATGTCAGAACCTTTTCTGATGGATTACTCCAACTCTAACGAGTATAGTGGGCCTACTATGTCACAAAGAGTCACTTCCCACATTCTAGAACTGCATTGGTACTCCTCCTGTCGAGTACCGTGGATCTGCTGCGTCACACAGAGGCACTCCCAATGGTGGGTCTGCTGCGCTCACCCAGAGGCACTCCCACTCATAGCCTGCTGAGGTACTCCTCCTGTCGTGTATCGTGGGTCATCCACGTCACATCGAGGTGATCCACCTAGTGGGTCTACCGTGCTCACACAGAAGATCTCCCCTACTAGGCTAGTCAAAACACCCTGAATAGAAATGTTAGCAGTCGTCAGGTATCAGCCAGCTACTAGGTCTCCGTACTCCAATCAGTTGTCTCCCGGAGGATCCGCTCCATGAGCTACTAGAAGATACTCTAAATGTCACGAAGTCCCAAATATAATTATCTCAAAGGTCCACCTCATCATAGGGATCTCAATGCAACAGACATCATGTCAATCAGACACCCGGTCTGTGTGTTATTGGCATTTCTGTTCCAGGGGCCCGGTTGGTTTTTAGGTTCAAACCAACCCGACTATATCCCAAATGTGTCCAAACCACAAGTGGGGTATTCCAAAATAACCATATTTCTCTATTTTTTCCATCGCCGTAGACGGTTCATCGATCGAACACCCGTATCCCATGATATGTGAGAATAAGGTGTATTCCGCAAATCGGGTCCGGACTGGGGTCTGACCCAGTCCACGGGTCTGACCGAGTCATGAAGGGAGTGGCCCAGCCCGATGAGGTGGCCTAGAACTAGATGGTGGACCTACCCAAGGGGGCCGCCCGACCCAAAGGCAACCTGGCCGGAGGGAGGGCCTGGCCCGGGGGGCGGCCCAGCCTTAGGGGCGGCCTGACCCGAGTGGGCTGCCCGA
The DNA here is from genome assembly GCA_963277665.1 of Viscum album. NCBI lineage: Eukaryota > Viridiplantae > Streptophyta > Magnoliopsida > Santalales > Viscaceae > Viscum > Viscum album. Next base: position 1,753,725,559 of record OY728120.1, on the reverse strand, counting down.
CTCGAGGGGGCAGCTCGGTCAGCCTGGTGACACAGCGGCCCAGTGGGGGTCCGCCTTAGCTGCGGCTAGGTAGGATGTTGCACGCCCCATGGAATCCCGAATGGCTTTGACTTTCTGGTGTGAGCCGAAACTAGTGCTAGGTGGCTCCAGTCCAGTACAGGCAGGACCAACTGGGTCCCTCTCCTCCCTGCTGGCTGAGCGGCTAGCTGCTCTGCCGCAGTGCACCTCAATCACGGATCCCCTGCTTCGCGCAGTGCGATGGGGTCGTGCCCCCTCTGTCGTGGCCCATCCTGGCCGTGGTCTCCTGCTCCTACGCGCAGCGCGATGATGCCGTGCTCACCGTCCGACCGACACTGCCCTTCCTAGCTGCATTTCCACACCACCGGCATGGCGTGATGGTGGCGCGCCCTTGCGGCTACCCAGCATCCTTGCACCTCCATTTTTTCTTATGGCCAGCCCGACGCCACCTGTCATTGCTCTATCACCATTTTCAACAAATTAAATCAACAAAGGGGGAGGGTTGGACCGTATTCGTGCGGTCCAAGCCATCCTCGTTATGGTGTCATCATTCAGCAATTCATATTCCATAAATTCAACGACATAGAATTGGAAAAAAATATACTCAAATCCCCCTACATGGTATGATGATGATCGTTGGCAAAGTCACAGGAAGGCAATGTTTTTTCGTCAACATAGGAAGAGGAAGAGTTTGGAGAAGATGAATCAAAGATGATGTCGTCAGCTTTCTTTGTTGGCAGAAATGCTTGCACTTCTTGCCTAGGTTAAAGAGGGAGAGATGTCCATCGTTCTTCATTGGCGGAAGAGACATTGTTCATTGAGAGAATTTGTTCCTCCAAATACTTCCATGTTCTTTCTCCTCCCCCAAAGGTTTTACCAAAAGTATATTGGACCAAAAATAATAGATGAAGTTGTCTATTATTTGTTGTCACAACCATTTAAATTCTTGTGTTTAATTAAATGAGACAACTCATGGAATTATTGGGTGGTGTTAGCTCATATAATTAATGGGGGTAGGTGAAAAGTTTCATCCTCTTTTATGGGGATTTAAGGGGGGTTTAAATATCGTGTGGGCCCCACCAAGGATATCCTTCCATGGGAGGTTATGTGTGGGTGGGCCCCACCACTAACCTCCACATGGAAGTTTTAACCACTATGAAATAAAAATAAATTAACTCTTATTTTAATTTAACATAATTAAGAACCCCAAAATCTAACATCCATTCTTTTTAGAACGCAATTTCAGTAAAGGTCTCACTAAGCAATCACTGACGATGTGAGTTCAATAGTGCCCATGGATTTTATTTCTAAGAACCAATTCAAAAGTTATAAAATCCCACTTGTACGTTTACTAAACGTATCCAAACAAATCATCAAAAATTGATTCTGGGCACAATGGGGCTTGGAATCATGCACCGTAAATTTTAGTGAGCTCGAAAAAATCCCATGATTTTATGAAAAGATTTCCACAAAATTTCTCGGTCTTTACATCACACACTCAACTCAACTAGAAAAATATGTTGTCAATACACTGAAGTGGATAAAATTTCATCATAGTTATCATGCTAAATATCTAGAAATAAACATAGTTCTGAATGGTTATATCATCCATCATAGAAAATAGTAATGGATAAACCCATGGTAGCATACTATGAAGGAAAAAAAATTATCCACAAACACATCACATTGAGTCTTAAATTCATGAATATATGTTTTATCAATTACATATGTAGAAAAATAAAAGGTTGCATCCCCCAAAGGGAGATCAATTGTAAGTTACACATCTCTCTCTAGTTGAAACCCAAATATATCCCCCAAAAAACGTCCTATAATTTATTGACTATTGGTAGAATTAAATAATGAATTTTAACTCCATTATATAGATAAATACAGGAAAATGGTGTAGTGATCTCTATAATAGCTGACGAATTGGTACATTAAAACCCTCCTGGATATCCCACTCTCCATGATGAACATAATTTTCACACTCATGGGATTTAATGGCCAATCCTCTTTAGTATAAATCAATATGGGATCATTACACCACTCACAAGTCCATACTGATATGTTGGTAAAATAATGACTTTTCAAAGATATGAATATCCCATATAAAATGATAGACATCCTATTTCCTCAATAGAACACCCCTTTCATAAAGAGATTTACCTCGACCATACTCCCAAATGTGTATCGATCATCATAACCTTATTCACAAACTCTACATCTAGGATCAAATTTTTTATAATTTGTCTAGATATAATAAAATTGGATGTAGGAGTATAAAATAAAAAATAATGGCTAAAAGAGACAATAATAGTAACTCTATCAATCAATAGACCATCCTCACTGTCTTCATGTGTATAATGAATGACATGTAACTATCATTCCCCAATTTTATGTGATATAGTATGATTCCCCATAACTGCACCACCATTTTTATATAAGGTCTCAATCCCAGAAGTAAAATGTTAGGAGGAAAAACCATCATGGCTAGTAGAACTATAATTTCTTTACTGATACGGTTTAGAAAAACCCATACTCTTTTTTTCTGGTATAACCAAAAATTCCCAAATGATGTGGGTTCCTAGAATGCTGATATAGATTTCCAATATATTTTTAGGGTTGAATCTCAATTGGTGGTCGAGGGTTCTACATATGAATGTTACCCAACCTTCCACATCAGTGACATATGACTTGAGTATGATATTGAGTAACTAATCCTTCCCCTTAGCCACAATATATTTCATTACACTATTCAAACTTATCATAAAGACTCTTCATTATTTTGTAATTTTTACCTCGTTTCCATCCATTATAAACCACATGTACTCCACCATAAGGCACCTTCAGCATATCTCTAGAAAGGAGAGCTTGATTCACAACCTTATAAAATATTTTTCAGTAGAATTATATTCTCCTAATAATCAATCACAAATTTTATCCCATCATAAAACTATTATTCCATCATATCCTCAAATTATACCAACCCCGATGAAAATAATTAAATTTCAGTAATGTGACCAACATAGACTATCACATACATACTATCCTGGATAAGCTTCTTAAACTATGAACCGTCATATATATTATAGTCTGTTAATAAATGTGCTACCATATGTTCTCTTCGATGTCCTTCTGTAAAATGTTTTCTATAATTCCATCCTTCATCTAGATGTCCCAACACTGATTTAATGATCCTCACAACATATAAGTTGTCAACATAAATCTTCTCTCAAAAAGAGTCTTTGTGTTGTGATGAGTTATCTTGATAGAGACAATCTTGATCTTAGATCTCTAAGTTCTACCCTCTCCATAGAATGTTGAAGGGTTTATAAAACTAAAACTCATGAATCAATTCAGATATTTTCATCACAACCCTCCAAGTGTATCTTTACATAAATTTTATAATACAAGAAATGCTATCATTTTAAATCACTCCAACATCCTCACTCAGGACTATTTGTTCGTTGATTTCCAATACTGGGGGATCATATCAAGCCATAATCTCTTATCATTTTCTCTACAAGCATCACCATAGAGTAATATTTCTAAAATGAAAAAAAAACATTAGACACATAAAAACATTAACACATTTAACAATGCCGATTAATATAATGTCATAATATTTTATAAGCCCTTCCAACAACACTATCAAAATTTAGGTACTATTACTACCCTTCAACAATAAAAATCTAGTTCAGGGTATACAATGGATAAAAACATTATCATATTCTATATTCAAACTAATAAACTATTTTCCACCTTTTTCATCAATTTAAAATATTTCAATCATATTATAAATATTTTTTAGATTAATTGAAAAATAAATTAACAATTACTTCCAATCAAACATCTTACCCAAAACCAGTCATTCCATGGAATGCCTAAAATGAGGCATGTGAAAATAAATTTTGACTTCCTAGGATGATGCACACAAAATATGAAATCATACCATACTGAGTCATGAACCAAATCTCTAAAATCCTTGGAATGTAATAAAATCACACATGATGTACATCAAAAAAGGTGAAATAAAATCTATGTAACACCCCAGGATTTCAGAGTGTGTTATTTCTTAAAAATAATTCAATAACTTGCACTACATGCAACACCGAGTTCAATCACACCATTAAAAGAGGTCATGAATAGTATTAACTACATTTTGAACTTTATATAATCCTTATAATTTTAGAATCCCTATTATGAGTTTCTTAGTCATATTGCAAGAACAGATTCATTTTCAGTATTTCACTTTTATCAACTTCTAATATTGAAACCTTTTTAAATACAATATTTTAAACTTTTTGACTAAATGGGGACATAAAAAATTTAAAATGAAACATCCCAAGCTTCCACGGTACGCTTTCCTTTGAATAAAATAGTAGCGTGTGTTGTACGCAACTTCGAGTTCTAACACACCGTAACCAATCAAACTAGCTGTTATGAATAGTAATACCTAATTTTTGAAGTAATATATATTTTATATTTTAAAATGGACTTCATTTTTGGATTTGGAATATCAAATTTAGCCTAAGGTGAAATTTTGGTACTTTTCGGATAACTTTCATATTTTGATGAATAGTGAAAATTACTAAATTTTAATTAAAAACAACTTTTTTAATCAAAATAATTAATAGTGATAAATTGTGCATTTGAGTGGTTTTAAAGTATATTTAGAATATATTTTTACCATTTAATATAATGTTGGTCATTGGACATAATTTACAATTAAACCGAACATAAACAAGTGTCAATCTTTTGATAGTTATTATCTCTTAAAAACACGCTTTTTGTTTTGACAACGGGAATTAATTTTAAATTAATTTCTGCCACTTCTGTGTTTTGAATTTAGAAAAATGGATTCCATATTTGGAATCAGGATGTTCAAATTGTGTAAATAGGTGACTTTTATTTTTAGACATTTTGAATAATTACTGCGTTAAATATTTTATTTACCATGGTTAAGGGTAAATCCGGTAAATAAGGGTTAAAAAATAATATTATAATAATACTAAATTACCCTAAAACGTGTCTTAACCCTATTGGTTGATACATGGTCTACCATGGGCATCTTTGGGTCAATTTTGGGACCCCATTGATCCACTTGTAAGTGATAATGACACTTTATTTTAATTAAGTTAAAATGAATACAAAAATGGCATAAGCTTACATCTTTTAAAACAACAATTTTTACATAGGGTTATACATGTTGGATTTTCGATTATAAATATTCATTAGAAATATAAAAAGATTTCCTACATAATTATATTTTATTTATAATTTTTAGACATCAAATAATTTAAATTATTAATGACACAATAATGATGCAATGTTTACCTCATTAATAAATCATTTAAATAAATAAGATTATAATGATTAAAATATTATCTAAAACCTGTCCAATTCTTATTGGTTAATGTTATTTAGAATATTAGTCATCTTATCTTCGACCTCAATGATTTTTGGACCATTATAAACCGAATATAAGTATATTATAAAGTAATACTTTCACTCTTTCCTAAAGAGCCCCTCTTCTCCCTTATAAAAGGAGACCACTTCTACTCATTCCTCACACCTCTCAAGCCACTTGGCTCGTTCAAACTCTGCCCAACTAAGCTCCCCACATCCCTATCCTCCTCCTTGAAGCTTCCCCTTAGGCAGAAAGCATTTCAAGAAGTCCTTTGGTTCCAACCAAAGTGAGTTACCTAAATTAAAGGTAATGATTTCTCTTAAATTATTTTCATTTATTTTGCTTCTCCAACCCCCAAAATCTTTTTATTCCTTTCTTTTGTAACAACACCAGTATCCTAAATATACTAGGATGTTGTTATAAGTAGGATTCAAACTACACATACACACAACTCCATCTAATGGATGATGAACATAATGTTTCTGTGGATGGAAAACTAACGCCTCACGAAACGATGATTGTTCAAATACATCTTACCGCCTCTCATGGTGGCCATTATGATGGCACTGTAATTAAATATGATATTAATGATATATATTTTATATATAAGCTTCTTTAATTCCATTTTATTTCATACCATTATTCGTTTCACGTTGTATATACATACGATAATTTCATTTGAGGAAGTGCGGACTACCGCCCCCTTAAAATGATTTGACTCGTTCATACCACACATGGAACGTATAAAGGATGGTGTTAATGAACATAAGTAACATATATAAAATATTATATTATACTAGAATAGTAATATACCTATGTATAATTTGGATTAAATTCTTTTAAAATAAAAATTCAATAGAAGTAGCGTTCGTGCGTACGTACGGACTACCGTCTCCACGAACGCGGTGAGATCCATCCTCCATCGTATCCATTCAAGTATTATTCTCATTTTAGGGTTAAAAATAATGTTAATATCATTCTGATTATGAATAAGATTTAATCTATCCATTACAAACATGTCTTACGTAACCAAACATTTAAGAAGAACGAATCGATTATCACCTGAAACGACGATAATACTAAGATATTATTAATAAAGCAATGTTAAAAGATCATATATGATATCATATTAATGTATATGATTCTTGTATAATTTAATAACAATTATTTCACCATTATGCAGGAGGTTAACCGACCCCAACAAAGGAAAAGTACAAGGTAAGGGTTATTTCACAATCTCTTCATTATCCGAGGTTGTTTATACGTAATAATCTACTGGGATTTCTTTATCATCCACATCCATGTTTCTTAGAAATGTATTTCAAAACATATTTATTATTTACAAGAATATGGGTTAAAGTCATTTATACCCTTGTTTTACTTTTTTTAAGAGTTTTATAATGGAATATTTCCGTCATTTTCAAAACAAGGTCCTTTTTATCCTTTTCGATAGAATTATGGTAAGAATGTTTTTTTTAACTTATACGGTGGGTGCGGCTATTTTCCGCCATTATAAAATCTTCAAAGCTTCCCTTACAAGATTATAAGAATATTTTCAAAGAAAATGTTTTATTTTATATGGATCTTAAATGATTTCAAAATAAAAGGAGATATTTCTTTAAAAAGAATTTTGATTTCATCTATGTCAACATCCTTTGATGGATTTTAAGATTATTTGAAGTTGATTTATTATGATACAAAACTTCTATATTTTATTTAAGGTTTTGTGATATGTTTGACTGTGGATGTGCTATTTTTATACCATTCATAGTTTATGGTGAAAGTATTGACATTTCGTATGCTAGTTTTAATACGAATGTTTATGTTATGTTTAAACCTTTTCATATGGGAATGCATTGGACTTAATATGTGACGGGTGGAGCCCGCTATAGCTCCTCGATGCATCGGTAGGTCTCATGAGACAAAATAGTGTCTTGGCACAAGGCCTTGACAAAATCTTATTTGTAGTCTTGGCACGAGGCCTTGACTATGTGGATATGATAGTCTGGCATTATGCATTCCAACATTATGAAAGTGGTTATTGATTTTTTCATGTGATTATTCGATTAGTAGAATATCCATGTGAATAAGTAAATGGCATTATTTCATTTTATTTATTCCATACCATGTTGAAAGTTCATATTTAGAAGGCTTTTTTTTAGTTATACATTACCTTAAATGTTTATTCTTATTTATGAAAGTTTCCGCTATATTGTTATCCTTACTGGGCATTTGAGCTCACCCCTTTTCTATGTTTTATTTTTCCCAGGAAGTGAAGAAGTAAGTTATGAATGACCTGCAGGGATATTATGAGGGGATTATAGTGTGGACTGTGGAGACAATATGTTGTTGTAGTAGTTTTTCATTTTATGATGTAATGTAAAACTTATGAATATATCTAGTGTTTCCAAGGCTACTAAACCAATCGGTCATTTGAGATTTGATCTTTCTTGTGATCATGCCAATGTTATGTAATTAAGGCACCGACTCTGGGTAACTGGGGTCGGGGCATTACAATCTAACTATAATAGATAACATCAATAAAAATAACCCCACTTGTGAATTTGGGTTTTCTACAGTACATGGCTTAGATACTCCTAAGAACAAGGTCATGTATATTGACCGAAAAATACATGTATATTTTCTACATTTCCCAAATAATATGACATAAAAATCAAAAGAAATATCTTTTGGTGAAAATTCAAAACATCCGGACATGGATTCCATATACTTGTGCCTCAATCTGGTCAGTTACGTGAGCTTAGGCACGCATCCATATCCACCAAAATATACCTATTAGAATTTATGGTCTAATATATATGACATGGGGGAGACTATACCCTCTTTATCAATGATGTATAATGGGGAAATTACAACAAAACATCCAAAATGCAATAACCTAGAATAGGAAAAATATAATAAATTGAAATAACAAGTACCACATTATGAACTATAATAGGAAAAAAATATCTAAACTAAAGAAGTAAATGTTTCATTGAATAGAAAATCTCATGTTTAAATGGATATTTGAAAAATAAAGACACTGGAAAATCCATGTGGGTCCCAATGCCATGCCATTTTCCATCATCAATGCTCTACCCTGAATCACCCATTTAACATTAGTAAATTTCACTTATCGAGTCCTAAAAATATGATGTTTATTTAAGTGTCTATCTGGTAGCTGGAGTAGGGTGTGAGTACAACTCATTAGGTGACCACCAATGACATCTAAAGTATTTTTCTATTAATAGAAGTGTATATAGTTATATAAATAATAAATTGAAATCAATATGGAAATAATTAGCAATAATCAATTATTCTTAATTAATATACATTTTAACTTTGTTTCATGAAGACACCAAACAAAAAATTCATTCTTTGGCCAGTTCCAGAGTCTAATACATATTAAAAATAAAACAATTTATTATATACTTGAAATTCCTTATTCATTTAACTTCAATTTTTTATTCGATAAACTTGCAACCATATACAATGAAAACATTTTGGGCCTAGAAAGTCATTTCTAACACCAAATCTATATTTGGAGAATCATTCCTCATTTTACACCATGTTTATTAGACAATCACATATGTGTATATGGATCATCATCGTATATCCCACACTATAATATAAGTCAATTGTATATGGGTATTTGGATAATTATTCTATTCGACAGACACATATATTAATCAACCACACTAATTAGTCATATATCACTAAAACAATGGTTAATCAACATTGACCCCATTCTTGCAATTTCTCATTAGGGATACCATTTCAATTATCAAAACATTCATTCTTCAGCACTATAAATACATGGAATTATATGAGAAAATAACTAGTATTTTTTATATTTATATCATTTAACCCATTGTACCATTAAGGATAATCAAACATATCATAATTAATATGGTAAAGTAACTCATAATAACATTAATTGAACAATTACACAATCAAAATAATCTTAAAATTTCATATTCCCTATATCCCATTAATTTAAAAATCAAATAATTCCATTAATTAATGGATCCATTAATTAATCATATTCATGATTTCAATTCCCAACATGAAAATTTCTCTTTCAAAATTCCATACACAAAATAATAATAACCACTCTAGGATTTCCATTTTATACCACCTATATCAAGATCATTGATTGTTGATCGATGAATGAAATTTCAAAATATTACCAGAACACTGAAACTACATTATGAAGAATGATATCTATATCAACAAACTAAATCAAAAGTGAAATGGATTAAAACCCTAAAATTCTAGATAAAAATAGTTTCAAATAGTGTAATTCATTACCTCAAAATAAAATAGAATGATTTGATAGAGGGAGTAAAAATATAGGTATTACAATATCATACCTAGTGTGGGGTAGAATCATGAATTCATTAATAATGGAGCTCAAAAACTCTTGGACTCCATATAAAATCCATTGAAAAAAATAAATGAGTTTTCGTCATGTTCGGTAGAATAAGGTGAATGTCTGGGGGGTTTGGAAATTTTAAAACTAATTTTTAGTGGAATTATCATTTTATGCATGGTTTCATTGGTGGGGGGAACAGTGTTCCAAATGGATCAAACTAAACATGTTCATATCTAATTGGTTTTTAGAGTTACTCTATAGTGGGTGAGTAGTTTGAAAAAATACATGTGACAACCCTACAATCTCTCTCTGTCTTGGGTATCATGGTTTCATGGGGTAGGGCGCACAATCTAGTAATACTATACATTGTACAAACCCCCTCCAAAAAAATTCACATTTCTTCCAAACACTCCTAATACATTCATCAATTAATGTAAAAAATATAGTAAAACTAGCTAAATAAATCTCCCAAAAAAGATCATGTTGTTATAACTAATGAATTATCTGAACCAATTTGAGGTTAGTGATGGTTCCTAATGATCGATCTTAGGTTAGCTATAACTATTTGAGGGTTCATGTGGCTGATATTACAATTTTATCATTCATATTTTGATATTGAATCTATGAGTTCCTGGTGAATCCCATTTGTGTAGTGAATTCCACCATAGAGATTATGGATTTTATTTAACCGTGTTTTACATCATTTCATGGACCAGTTTGTGGTTGTCTTCATTTAGGACACACTAATATACTATGAATTACAGGAGGATCATATAGAGAACATGAGTATGGTCTTATATTTTTATCAATTGAACAATCATTTTGTAAATAATTGATGTTTTTGTTCTGGATACATGAGGATAACATCCATGGAATGACATTTCGTATGATGGTTTTTTTATGGAACATGATAAGATCGATATTGTGATATCTTGTCTCCCACCCATTAATATGTTATAGGTGAAATTTTTTTATTTATATAATGGGTAAAATAAGAGTTTTATTGTATAATTATCTAGTATTTTATCCCATTTTACCACCCCAATATTAATGGGGAAACATTTTACCTGAAATTATAATTTCTAGATATCCATTGATGAATAGCGTTTGAGGCCGAATATTTTTTTTATTGAGACTTCAAGAAGAGGGTGTGTATTATGTAATGTGTTGTGATAGATTTGAAGCTTGGCTTAGTTAATGTTGATGTAGTGGTAAGATGTCATCGCATATGGTTTGAGGCAGTTGTGAATCCATGTGAAAAACTATATAACTCACGACCAATAGATGGTAATGGTAGAATTCTCCATTATGATGTGGATGCACTATCTTCAAGGAGGGATATTTATTTTATACTAATACCATCAAATTAAAATATATGCTTTATGAAATGATAAATTAACTTGAGACAGTTTCACTGGATAGAGTTCATATAAGAATATGACATTGAGATAGTTTATATCATTGAGAAGGGAAATGTCTTAAATTATTCTATTAGTAAGAATTCCCAGAATATCTTGGTGTAAGAGACTTATGAAATGATGGATTGATTACATCTTCCTTGGTGGATTAGGAGTGTGCAGTTTTTCATTATTCGTTGGTGTTGAATCATCCACTTCTTCAATGTGTTAGAGAGTCCATGATATGGGACATCGAATGCATGGTATTTAATTACCAAATATCCAAAAGGTAATTAATGGAAGTATATCTTGAACAATTTAATCATGTCATCCATTTCATGTGATGAATGGTGGAAATTGTCCTGATACAGAAGAAGGTGACGTTGGAGTCCCAAATCTCACTATTGGTTGAACATATCGACATGTGGACTACGTACAAAGACCTATAACATTAGTTCTGGTTGTTATTCAGGAGATGATGTTTAGAATATTTCATCATGGTGTTCCTTACATATACCCAAGTGAATGCGATGCACTAGGTTTTATTGGGTTTGTTACTACCCCTTAATATCCAAGGGTGGAAATGGGATAAAATATTCTTGTACATTTGTATAGGTATTCCATGTAAAAATAAGGCCCATGAAACTATCTAGCTGATATTTAATAAACTTTTGAAGTCAACACCGATCCATGCTATTAGGGAGTATAATATAGAGAGGTGTAGGGGCCGTTATACTTGCGAGAGATTGATCTCCTTCCTTGTCTTCCATCAACTATTGTCTCGGAATGTGATATGTACAATACATCAAAATTATTGAGAGTCCATCATTAGGCATTCAAGATTGAGATTAGGATGAGTATATCCATTCACCCCATACAAATGTTTTGATAAAGTGCACTATCGAGGTGATGGAGAATTTGTTGATGGATTGCATGTTAGACTTTTGATTGAGCTGGGAGGGTCACTTCCCATTTGTAGCATTTAAATAAAATAATAGCAACCACTTTAAAACCAGTAAATAACCTTTTTAGGGACTTCATAGGAGAACCTACATGCCAACCTTATGCTTGATATATATTGGTTACATGTTTTTTTGTTGTTCTAGAGTTGGTGTTGGAGAAAATAGATAAGTTCCACAACATCCATGAATGGATTTGGATCACACAAATCCACATGAAATATTATATAGATCATATTTATATGCACATAGAGTTTGAGTAGGGTGACCACATATTCCTGAGAGTTTCCACATGAAGTGTATTATAGATTTTTTTCATGGCATGAAAGTTATACCATAAATTTATTATTCCATTTGAGATCATATAGATGGTTGGAGAGGTTTCTTAATGCCTTTTACAATTAACCATGATGGATCAATTTCACAACATATTCAATCGGTTACAATTTATGATATCTGTGCATGAAAATATGAAAATTATTTTATAGGGAGATCTACACAATTATGGAAGATCCTCTTTCTCACAACACTTAGTGGTGATCGAGGAAAGATTAGATAAGATCTATTGTGGATGGATCATCCCATTGGTTCATGTATTGCGAAATCACTTGAACTTGTAGTAGAGCCTCATAGAGAGAGAGAGAGAGAGATCCAGATGTAGGCATAGTATATAGAAATGTTTGTTTTGTTTTTCATTTTAAGGATAAAAATATTGAATGCCAGAATTATTTATATACTATAATTTATTAATTTAATACATTTCTATATTTTTAAATATATTTTTGAAGCATGGAACTAAGCAACATTTGATTCATAGGCAAGCTGTGTCGAGAAATAGTTTTTTTATATTAAAAAAATTATATAATATACATGATATTTTATCAAGAAAATTCCATTAAAATATACCAAATATAGGATTTCAAATATGATGACACCATTGGGTCTCGAATTCTATCTTTACCCAAGGTTCAATAAAAAATATTTTAGGGCAATGTGTTCAAATAATTATAAAACTACCTGTATGTATAGTATATTATATAAATTTTTAATATAGTATATTCATTAAATTGGATAAATGTATTACATAAATAACATAAAATATAGGGATATTTTCCCATGTTTAACGAGAGAAACCAAAGATGAATCTAGAGTGTTATCTCTCCATCTATTGGATAAATGAGGTCTGACGATGATGAGGTTGCAGATCTATGCAGATAAAGACACTGTTAATGCAATCACCCATCGCACAATCATTACATAGGTTTTCATGAAAATAATAATCCAACATAAAAATGGAACATGAGAATTCATTTATTTTTCACGTTTTTATTAAACTTATTTTCCAGAATCATTACTCATATGATATGTTCCAATATTGGTAATTGCGTGTTCCCATGTATTGAAATTAAATTGGTTATTTATTTGTTTTTCCACCTCTTTTTCATGTTTGTGATAATAATAAAAATTAATCTTCTAAATTGACCATTAATCTATAATTATTATTCCTTTATCCCTCAATTTCTTCTAATTTCTAACGGAATTTCCAGCTATGCCTCGATTCTACATTTTTGAGCAGTTCCATGCCCAATTAGACATCAAGAATCGAAGATGAATTGCTTAAATTGAATGGGATATTTAATTTAGGATAAAAAAATGGGATTTTCCAATTATAGATGAATGATTCATGGAAATGGAGTCCATATTCTAGATTCTGGTAGATGAACATGGCTTGTAAGGTGTGCATGGATACCCCATGGGTTTATGGAGAAAAATTCGAGCCACTGAATGGTTCAAAAAAATGGTACTAGATCCAAAAATTATGGTTTGTGAGAAGTTGATAACTATAGAGGAATAGATGTCTTTAATGAAATGATTACATACCTAATGTTTTTTAAAAAGTACAACAAAACATCATGTATGATGATGCCCAAACAAAATGAAACCACTATTTTTTGGTTACTATGGTTTCAAAAATTATAAGTATCACACATCATATGTTACCCCTAATGGTCATGAGAACCTATAAAAGTGAACATGTCATTTACACTGCATGTACATAAGAATGGGCATGGACAAACAAACTCGTTGTAATAAAGTACATGGTTACAAGAATGATACATCTTTGGAAACATGTGTGCAGGGGTATATTGGGTACAAATGAAAAATGACATGAGATGGATATACAGCCTCAGATAGAGAGAATGAGTTGTAGCCCTGGGTGGCTAAGAAATCATTGTAGTCACTACACACACCATATATACCAATATAAATAGTTATATGTTTACCTACTGGGAAATATTCATGTGGTGTAGATGGACCAAACATCACGTGGGTCCCTTAATATATTGTTTACCCTTGGTTATTTTTTTAAAATGTTCTACCTATCATATCTTCTTCGTTTATACCTAGATTATGGGTCATAATATGCCTATGATGACTGTTTTAAATATTGAACATGATGGATCCATCTCTTATGGATTTTGGGATTTGATGTGAGGTGTTTCAGAATGCGGGGAATATTAATGAGATTCTCGATGATGATAGTGATTAAGTCAGATCACCAGAGGCTTTACGAGTGGAGCCTTCCTACAAGTAAGGGAATCATTCTACAAGGACTAGATTGGCCCCCTACATTGGTTATAAGAATGAGATCCTCACCCTTATTAGTGGAGTCATATATCTAAATTAGTCCTGGGTTATCAAGGAATATAGTGTCACCCATCTACAAAGTCATGGAATCGTTCCTCGACCATAATATTGGAACCCTCTACATGGGATGGGTATGGTCCCGTATGCCTAGAGTGTCAAACATTGTTGGGGAAAGGGAATGAGTCAATAGAATTCTGAATAGAATCCCCTAGTAGGTGTAGTTATTGATCCTCTATGACTAATGTGGAAACCTTTTGTGGAGTCAAGTAATGTGTCGTTGATGATCCTAGTAGAACCCTAAATCTATGATGGGAATGGGTCCTTGATGAAAATAGTGCAACACTCCTACAGAGATATGGAATATTACCTTAACCATCTATATGGAATTATCATGATGGTCTGGTAATTTTTACGAGATGACTAGGGATGCTCCCCTGGATGAAGACCTAGCATGGGTCTTTGATTATCCACGATGCACCCTCCATCTGGGTTGGGCATGGTTACATATGACTAGTGAGGTACTCTAAAATAGGGATGGGACTCGATTTATAATCCTTCTGAGGTGAGCCCTTCAACTGGTCAAGGATTGGGTTCTTAATGAATATGGTGGAACCCTCCCACTAGGATTGGGAGGGTTCCTAAAAAATTAGTGTTTCACCTACAATTTGACCATGGTATCTTTCCTCGACTATGATATTGTGGCTCCTATACAACTAAGCAAAGTATTGAGGTTATTCTTGGCGCATATGTATTTTTCATTGAAGATACTCGAGATATTGGGAATCCTTGATTGAGTTTTGTAACTATTAAAGTCTATTTTCCTATTTTGTGAGATATAGATTTTCATTCAACAATGTTTTTTATTTTACAATGCATATATTTATTTATATTTACATATTTATCCACATTTATGGATTTTCTACTCTCTAACTATAGTTGGTAGAGACATGATGTTTATTGCACCTACACAACTTGTTGATGTTCCATGTGGTTGTATGTGGTTACCTACTTTATATGGGTTGATATGTTCACTGTTTATAATCAAAAATATTTTTATTCTTATTATGTATTTTACATATCCCACTTTCTGCTTTCAGTGCACCCTACATGGTAGGTATACACTATCCCCTACATGGGATTTTTTCTCACATGTCTTGTCTTATGAAGCTGACATATAGGTCAACATTGACTTTAGAGGATATTAGGTATACTAGGTTCTTTAAAAAAAGTATGTTGGTCAGTTGTATTAGATTGGTAACTAGTATATCTAATTCTTTAACTTTCTAGTATTTTCATGTTGGGATATGAATCTAATTTTTCATTTATTTTCCCCATTACATTATTTTTTACGATCATACTCTAATACAACCTAGTGGTTTTGAAAGATTTTATTAAATTATACTTATCATATATTAATATAATTGTACCTCTAATTTTCTACATTTATATAGTGTGGTGTGTTTGAGAATGTATGGGGTGTAAAGGCCTCCTAATGTTAGATATTCCTTTCAACACATATTGCTTTCATCTAGCCTATGGAGGAGTCATGGGGGTATTTTATGGCTCAATCCTCATTGGGTCATATCTGGATAATTTATGTAATTTTTAATGTAATATAAGAATTATAATATAATATAATATTATTTCTTTAATTACCATTCTAAAAAATATTCATATTTAATCAATGTGGGCCATCTAAAGATAACAAATACTTATTAATATTTACTAATAATAATATAAAATCTATTTTCCGTCATTCAATTCATTTTTCTACCTCATCAAACTTCCTTGTTTATTGGATTTCATAATTGGCATTATTATTGATAAATAGTAATTAAATTGGAATTTTCAATTTTTTTAATAAATTTTTTATGTTTCTTATATAACTATGTTAATTAAAAGAATTCCAAACATATCATATACTCTTTCCATGATTTTATATTCATTTTTAACTATTTATTAATTATATTTCTTTCCCATAAAATTGTAATATATTGAAAAAATATTTAAATTATATATTTATAGAAAGATTATTAACTTTATTAAATTTATGAAAAAATATTATTTATTTTATATCATATTTATGAATAAATAAATATTTGGAAAAATCAAAGGAATTTATGATATAAATATTATATCACATCATATTGTCGTGCGAGTTATGTTTAGAAAATGAAAAATAATATTTTCTGAATATTCATTCAAAATATATTATTTTATAATGAAACTATTAATCCAAAATAATTTTTTTAATTACCAAAATTCATCTATTCCAATGATTATATTTAAATAAAATCAAACAGGGAGGAAAATGAATCACATAAATTTTATATCTCTATATTCATCTATGTGAAATAATAATATATATATTATTGATAATTTCTACTATAAGGAAAAATGAAATTCAAATCATGACCGAATGCTATTGTTTTTTAAAAAAACCATTCGATTGGACGAGATGATCTTTCGAAATTATCAAAAACAATTTCATTAAATATTGTTGGAATATCGTATAAATCATTACAAATATCGAATGAAAATAACATATATATTCTCCATCATTTTTTATATTAATTACTAAATATAATTCTTTATATGTATACCGTTTTATTTTAATATATTAGTCTTATTATGTTGATCAATTAAAATGTGATTATTATAATATATCACATATATTTATATATATATATAAGATGGGTGGTCATACAAATATTGATACATTTAATATATTTTAAAAGATTATATCACAATTTTTTTTGTTTTGGGTTGTGATTCCTAATGCGCTATAATGTTATATATAGGTTGTGGTGACCAAATCACAATTTCTAGGGTATAATTAGTGATTTCATGAAATGTATGTAATTTAACATAGTTCTTGATTACTATTAAAATAAATTATATGTTGTAGGTAGAGATGTTGGTCCCACTATGTTATGGGTGGACTGATGTGTTTAGTTATGTCAATAATGTTAGGATGTTCATAGTATATAGAATTTCTTAATGTGATGACTTCTTAAGTTCATTTATAAACCAATTTCATAAATCATTATTCATTTAGTCATTATTAATGTAAAATGATGTAATATTTTAATTCAATTGATTATATTATGTTATCATGATCATCCATTATAATTTGGAAAAATTATCTATGATTATTATATCATACCTAATGTTCATTTATAAATATTTATTGATTTCATTTAAATTATGAATGTTTTTTACATGACTATGTTATTTATATATTTATGATTTTATATTAAGTCTAATATGACTAGTTGATGTTAATCATATTTTCTCTCCCCAATATTAATATCTCTATTTATCATGGAAATGGGGAATAGTATTAAGTATAATATTTTCATAAAGATATTATGTATAAGAACCCTATAAGATAGTTTATGAATCCATGTTATCAAATTAGATTATTGTATAACTAATATAAAATTAATTTTAACCACTCAATTCTTATTGGTTTTTATTACTGATATAAATGATGTAAAATATATGTATTTAATTTTTATTTCCCAATATAATAAGATAAATTTCATTACGTATTGTGAATTACTAATAATAATTTTTTATGAATACCTAACTATATGGGACACCGACACTCTGCTTAACTTACATAAGTTTCATAATAAATGCCTTCTATTAGGGTGTTACATTGCAAAATATTTCATTAATTCACCTTGGATTATGATTAATCATATAATGATACAATATATATATATATATATTCAAAATTGACCCTGAGGCCATGTGTCATTATGTAATGTGATACATTCAATAATAACATATTATATCAAAACATGAACAATGTTTAGAAGATCTATAAGAGGCCCATAAATTCCATTGGTCATTTCATAGTGCACAAGGTAACCTGAAGGTACACAAAAGAAAATTGACAACTAAAAAACAATATGGGATTAAAAAAATAATAAAACACTCAAAACAATACATGTTAGTAAAATGGAATTTCATGGTGACAAAAAATGGTTGATAATCAAAAGCACGAACAACGTATAATGATATAAGATGATGGAATCAAGGAAAATTATAAACATATTAGCAAAAAAATCTGACTTCATAAACATAATCTATGGATAACATCCTAGAAATCAAATAACATTGAACATAGGATACAATCGCATGCACTATACGTTGTAGCTTATGGGACAAAAAAACTAACTGATGCATTGTAAGGCTATATATTTCGAGTCCCACCACTCACAACCATATTATTTACATGCACTTGTGTGCCCCATAGTAGATAAAAAATATTTCTTTATCACTATTAATATCATGATTTTTTAGAGAGGGTTTATTAATTAGTATCCAAAAATCAATATACATGTATATATATGTGTATAACAATGAGTGTATAATTGGAAGGATGTTTAATACAAAAAATATTTCCATGGAAAAATAAAATGAAAATTATTAATGCTTAAAAATATACATTATAGTGAATGGAAATGATAAATGATTATTAAAAATGACATTTTCTTATGTGTACATCATAATGACAAAAAATTGGAGAATAAAAATATTTTACTACATGAAAATTTCAATGTTTAGTGGTTGAAAATCATGGTTAGATCAGGAATAAAGAGGAAGGTTTGATCCCTTACCATGAGAGGACAATTCTAATGTCTGTGGAGTATCATATTAAGATAATGGAAACAAATTTTGAGGGATTTATAATGGTAAATAGATTCAATTCATGGTTAATTTATTTTTTGTGAAGTGGAGTTAGAGGACGTGTGCGTATTTATAGAAAAATATTGGGGAATTAATTATTATTTTCAATACATTTGTTTCTTATCATCATGATAAAATAATAAAAACAATAATCCATTAATGGGTATTTCATATTTTTTTACCAGACAATACAATTTTCAAATATTATTTAAGGATACTAAATTAATTCATTAAAATATTACACTAGGTGTTTTTCTGATTGAGTCATGTTAAAAACAATTATATTTTATAGCTCTAAAATATTATATAGTTTTTTTTGTATTCATTATTTATTTGTATAAAATAAAAAAATAACACCATAATCTAATTATTTTATCGTTTAAATCCATATTTTATTGTGAGTTACATTTATATTCTTTGTGATTTCACTATTGGACATTTATGATGTCATAATACATACATTATTTTTATGATTAGTTATTTGTCAACCAAAAATCCAACTAATTTAGAAATTATGAAACATTGGAAATTTTCTCTGTTAAAAATAATGTTATCAAAAAAATATTTTCTTAATTAAAAAATTACATTGATTTGAGGAATTAATTTTTTCAATCAGAATAACCATTTACTAAATATACTATTTTTTAAGAATATATTATTTTATTGACCACATAATTGTTATACTAGACTTTATTAAATTTTATTGTCATTTGTATGTAAATAAATGCTATTTATTAAGAATATTATATATAATTTATTTTTATTTAATTATTAATTAATTTATAAAAAATACTGATTTAAATAAATCCAAATATTTCTTAAATATATAATTTTTTGTTTTTTGTATACAATTCATATTATTATTAGATAATATATAATTAATCATATAAAATTTAAATTTGATTAGATAAATATAATAATTATTTTATTATGAATTATGTTGAAAAAATATATTATAATATT
Source organism: Viscum album (assembly GCA_963277665.1). Taxonomy (NCBI): domain Eukaryota; kingdom Viridiplantae; phylum Streptophyta; class Magnoliopsida; order Santalales; family Viscaceae; genus Viscum; species Viscum album. The sequence goes on along the minus strand of OY728120.1, from coordinate 1,753,705,087 downwards.
GTCAATATAAATAACCAATTATCAAGTGAGTGTATGATCAAATGTTATCATGTGTAACACCCCAATATTCTGTGAAATATGTTTTGGTTTTATATAATATTTATGATATTATTAAATTCACGAAACATTGAAAATAATTTATCTTTCAAATGAAATATGATTAGCTTGACTTGTACATAGATGAAAAATTAGTTTTAAAATAATTGAAACATAAAATTTAACATGTTTTATGGGTAACATTGACTTGGAATATATTGCACCCAACCCTAACATGACATACATGACACACAACACAATCTTTCTATGAAACACCATTTTATTATTATAAATATCTAATGGAGATAATTTTAACATATACATTAAACATAGTAATATAAATACAAATAAATACTTCTGAAATATTTTTCATAGTGGTTTTATATAAATAAACAATATTTATAATGAATTATATATATTTTTCGTAAATACCTTTAATATAAAAAATTAATAATTCCCCAAATGTACGTCTTTTAATTTCCTTCTATGAAAAAAATAATAATAATAAGATTATAAAAATTTATAAATTTAATATTATATAATAAAAATTAGTTTTTTATTTTATAATGTAAAATTAGGTTGGGGTGAATTTATGCGATTTTTTGGAGAAACTTCAATTTTTGATGAATAATAAAAAATAAAAAATTATAATTCAAAAATAATTTTTCATATATTTTATACAAAAAGATAAATTCTATATTATATTGATATAAATTTTTAATTATAACTTATATTTACCATGAAACCAAATTTTTTTAACTTTAAAAATGTTCAATTTGAAATTTAATATAAAAACATATCAATTTTTTAATGTTTTTACTTTAAAAACATGCATCATCGACTAGACTATGAGATTAATTTACATTAAATTCTACCAATTATATGTTTTTAGTTTAAAAAATGTATTCAATATTTTGAATTTTAATAATTTATCATTGAAAATAATGTAAACTATTTTTTACAAAATCTTTTATGGAATCTAAATAAAATTATCTAAAATTATTAAGCTATAATTAATCATAATAAAGGAATGGACATTATCCTTAATGGCACAAATGACCCAAAATCCTGTACTAGATCTATTTTCAATCCATATTTTGATAATAATATCCATTATATAGAATTTTTTAAATTAATTCATCCACTTGACATGGCTAAAATGTCTGTTGGATTTTTTTTCCCAAATTTACAAGTGTACCACTCCTCCTCCACTATAAAATAATCCTCTCCTCCAACTACCACAAAAATATAAAGACATATTTGATAAAAAAATATCTTCCCAAATAGATCTTAATAATCCCTCCCCTCATCATATAAGCCAGCCCTTTGGATGAAATAATTCTAAGTATGCCAATTGATGCAAACCAAAATGAGTTGCCGAAATAAAATTTAACATTCTTTCTCATGTTTTTTATTTTATTTCAATTATCTACCCCGTAAAATAAAATTATTACATGATTTTATAAAAAAAATTATAATAAATATACTAAACTTTTTTTAAAAGATTTATACCTACACTTTCACAAACATCAATCTAATTGGTATTAAACATTATATTTATGTGTACAACAAACTATTACCTCACAAAATAATGATTTTTCATTAAACATTTACCACCTCTAATGGTGTAAATAATGATGGAAACAATATTAATATAAGTTATATAGTTTATATATATTTTTTATTTAATATTTAATATTTCATTTAAAACAATTATCATAATACATTCCATTTTTTGTAAATGCGATAATTTTGTTTAAGTGTGGACTGCCTCCCCCTCAATGAGATTAGATTCATTCATACACTACATGGAATATATTAATAATGGGTTTAGTTAAATTATATTTTATATTGCATATAATAATGATTCTAAAATAATTATATATATATATATATGTATATATATATTTATCATTTACTTACATTTGTTAATACGACTATTAAATGGATGCAACATTCATCCATTCATATAACCTACCATCACCATGAATTGTGAATTCCATTTCATACATATATATTAGATTTATTACTATAACACAGAGAAAATGAATGTACACAAAATTTATATCATTTTTTATGCATGTTAAATCATTATATAATTATAAAGACCAAACACATAACAAATTATGAAATGTGAAATGAAAAAAGTAAATATTTCCCAATGTGAAAACTAAACATAGAATTATTAACAAGATGGAAATATAATGTCTTAATAAAACTATATAAGGTATTATATATAAAAATATGGTTATATTATAAATTTATATTAATCATATATTTATAATAAATGAGGTTTTTATGACTAATTTGAGAGTCAAAACACAAGGTAAGGGGATTTCACATCACTTTTTATTTCTGGGAGAGACATTCCATGTTCACCACTCTCTCATTATTCAAGGTGTATATAATGAACATGAATTTTTTATATGACTATAAATATAAAATGTTTGGGTATTTACATATAAATTACATGATGTTACTTTTATAGTGTTTTTGTTCCAAACCGTTCCCAAATTAGTATGATAGTTTTGTCTCAATTTATCATCTTTGATATACATGTAATGGTATACACTTATATTTTAAAATGAGTTTTACATACTTCCATTGATATTTTATATCATGAATCTCATTCCTTAATGATATTTTATGTTTCAAATAGTTTCACATTCTTACATGGGGATTATGGTTCAATGTTACTAAGTGGTAAGAGTTTATTGAAACAATTTCATTGATTTTTAATATTTCTTATGATTATGATAATATTTTTGAAATATTATAATCCATATATAATGAAAATTCACAAATTTTTTTATCTTTTGGTTCTTTGTGATATTTTCATATATTGCTACCAATTTTTCTACTCTTTTTTTACATCAGATTATAAATGAATATTTTTATGAAATCCCAACATTACCCCCCCCCCCCCCTTCAATCAGAAAACTGAGTTATATCAAAACAATGTATTTCAAAAATGGTTTACAAGAAAATTATACAATTATACAATAATGCTTAAAATAAAGAGATACCCTTTTTAATTTTACCAAAATTTTTAAAGTAATGTCCTTCCCCCTTTTAAAACATGGAATTTTTCAATCCTTTTACTGTGAAAATGGAATATTATTCTTACAATGCATGACAAATAAAGATTTAACGTCCGTCATTTCTTTGAAGAATCTATTTAAATAATAAAAGGTTGTTTTTTTACAATTATTTTTAATCATAATTTTAAAAGAAAGGGTTGTCAAACACTTTTTCATGATTTATTTATATGTTTTAAAAGTTTGTTTCATGGAATATTTTTTCAATTTTTTTCCACATTACATTATAATTATTTAAACAAATTGTTTTAAAAATGTTTTTAATGAAATTATGTTTTACATGAAATTGTATTTAGAATTTTTTTCATGGATAATTTTGAATTTTTCACGAAAATTTGATTAAAAAATGATTTCTTGCTTCATTTATAAGTTTTAAAAGATAAAATTTTAGAAATTATTTCAAGCCTAATTCATAAGTTTGAAAATTATTTTCAACCAAATTTTTATTGAAATATTTTAAATATCATTTTATATTTTTTCATGGAAGATGGTTATCCTAATATTTTCATTTCCTATTTATATATTTTTAATGAAACATGATTGAAAATTATTTTAATATATATATTTATAAGATTTATAGTTTATTAAAAAAAATTAAAAAATGTTTTTTATGATATAAAGATCTGTTTTTCAAATAATTAATGATACATTCCCCATTAAAATGCTGTAAAATATATTATCATGTTATTTCCCATTTAATCAGAATTAAATTAATGTTTCTAATTCCGTTCTAGAAAATTATCCATTGGTTTCATTCCTATTATTTCTAAAATGGATTATGTTGTTATGGAATGATAATTATGAGACATGTTTCCCCTATATGTGTAATATTCTACTAAAAACAACATCCTTTTTCATGTTAACATTGATGAAATTGTTATGGAACATATAATTTTCCACAGGTGAATATATGATTTCATTTTTATGGATCCCATTTAATTTCATGGTATATGATATTATTTTTTTTTTTAATATTTTGTCACATATATGTATAATTTCATTATAATATGGGTTTGACTTATATCTCCCTCGGATTAATTGGAAAAAGATTTATATTTCATGAGAAAGGCAGGGATAAAATAGATATAAATATGGTTGATTATTACAGGGGTGGAACAATGACTGAACTCGGTTCTGTAATATTGGCCTAGAACAGTGCGTGAACATAGTTCAATAAAATAATTTGTCCACTAACATCCCCATGGTAGATATGACTTAAATAATATGAAAATAATTATATATTATTTTTTTTATTCCACAATTCCATGTATTATTCCTATGCTATCCTTTTATAGATTATGTTTATTATTTCCTAATGATTTATTTCTTATGAACGGCCCATAATTATTCGTTGATTCTTGTTTATGATCATAAAATTTGTAGCATACAATATTCCAATGTTATGTCCATGTTATTATACCATTATGTGCATTTTTATAACTATGTGCCTCCCTTATTTAATATTTGTGAGAATCTGAGATCATCCTTATTTATCTTCCATTCCCAAGTTTATAAAGATATGTATTATATATGATGTTTCAAAGAAGTGTTATAATCATGAAGAACATAGTAGGAGATAATTTTACTCACTTGTGTTCTAGTTTTTATGTTTCCATGGTTTCAAAGGAAAATGACTAACCTGGTCATTATGTATCGATTTGATTCTTGTTTTTAAGATTAGGGAAAATATACGTAATATTATGGTTTAAAAAGTGATGCCCCCTATAGTTGGAATCAGAGAAAATCCTTAGCTTATATTTATAATATTGGATTAGAAAAAAATAGTTAGAACCTTATGAACAAGTGTACGGTAATGTCTGAGGATAATAATAATTACAAGAAAATGCCTTGGAATTTTGTTAATGGATTGAGTGAATGGTTTCCACGAAATACATCCCCATATTTTTACTAAAACTTTTTGGGGATCTGGTACAAATGTACCTTGGTGTAACAACCCCGAAAAGATATTTCAGGCCCACCTCAGGGTAATCTGGTAAAAGACAATGGGACTAGCTACACACCTAGTTTGATACTTCCTTAATATATGGTTTGTGAATTTCCTAACTCAAAATGAGAATTCATAAATTATTTAAATAAAAATGTCTTGTTAATATACTAGGATAGACCAAAAGTTTCATATATTATTGATGGTTACATGATTTAGAAATCATATTTGTAATTACTTTCTTACCTATGTTGTGTTTTCTATGATATGAAAAAAATCATGTGATGCTTCTTGTTTTAGTCAATGGAGGGAACCATAATATACGAAATTAATTTTTAGAGTGATGGATGATATTCTATTTCGATGTCAAGTGGGATGGTCAATGGTGTAAAATAGGTTGCGGTCATTCCTAAATAGATTTTATAGAACATTATTAACATTGTGTACCTTTACCAACACTTATACAAATTGGGTAAATGAATGAGTGGGTTAACTAAGATTTCAGGAAAAGGAGACCATGATGGAAAGATGATTCAGTATCATTTGTGTTAGGAATGTAGAAAGAGTTAACTATGTGTGCATCTAAGTGGAATAATAATATGTTTTGACAACGGAATAAAAGAAAAAAATAAAGAGACTGTATGGGGAAAAAAGAGTTCAGTTAGGAAAATGGATGAGAATATTGGTCTCACTAAGGAGTCAATTAAGGTTTAGTGTCTTATATTAGTAATAAATAGTTATCATGAAACACAACGTCTTAAGAGGAAATAACCATAAGTGAATCTATAAGGTGGTTTGAGTAATGATTCTATTAAATATTATGATGAGAGTAGAGATGAAATGTGAATGTAAAGTGGAATTATGTAATAGGATGAGTTAGCCTTCTTATGGATTATTGATTACGTTGATGAATCAATGTTTTTCTGTATTTTAGGTACATAAATTCTATTATATGAATGTTGGAAATACAAGCATTATCCCAATTATGATTTTCACAATAGATTGATAATATTAGGTTTAATGTTTTTGATAGACTATATATGTTACTTAATGAAAATGTTATATTTTGACTAAGGGAAAAAACCAACAATATGTTACATATATTAAGATATAGTGGTCTGGATAAATATATTTGTGAAGTAAAAAATTAAATTACATGGTACTGATTACCTTGTAACTATTTAAAGAATTTCTGACATGTCTTTCAGGTTATCATAGTTGTAGATTATAAAATTATTTGGTTAGTAGAATATATCCTATAATCTATGGAATTAGTATACTTGTACATTTTCCACAATGATTTACAATAATTCAGGTTTTGACCATGTTACATGTGAGTTTTCCATGAGGGTATTCACATGTTTGGAATGTGAAAACCGAAAGATACTTTGCAATAATTGAAAGATCCAAGTTAATCTGATTTTATGCATTTATTTCATAATTTTTGGATTCTAATATTTTATAATGTATATAAGACTAACCATCCAGGAAATGATTAAGTTAAACTTTGGAGAAGTATTTATGTATTGTTATTTTGTTGAAAATCAGGGTTAAAAGGCTATTTAGTGAATAACATAATTTCAAATATGTGCATAGTATTTATTTAAGAAATTATATGAGTGTGGTTTTAGAAATATACATCATGTATGATAGGTGACAACGAATCATGTCTAAAAATCCCAGGGGTCCGAAACCCATGACCTAAGGATATTAAGTGTTTCAAGCTTACCTCAAGCCTATTTGATTTTTTTGGATAAGGTATAATTATTTTTTATGAATAATTTCTTATTATGAGACATTAGTATTATTTTTTATGATTATTTATTATTTTATTAAGAATAAATTTTTTTAAATATTATTTATAGAAATATAGTTATATTTTTCATTCATTTATGGACAGTAATATATGATAAAACAATGTTTTATTTCTTTGTGAATCAAGTTAAATTTATTAAAATCAATTTATTGAAGTATTGGATGAATTATAAATGCTTAAACTAACAAGAAAATAATGAAATATTTTTTATAGAAATATATCATGTAAGTATAATTCCTTATATTCTTGTTCAATAAAATAATTATCTAAATATTAAATAATTATCAAAAAAATACTTATAATTTAATTTTTGTTGAACTGATGGCCTTATAAATCATCATTGATTTAAAACATTAAGGATCTCAACATTTCATTGATCATTCACTTGATTATGATTGATGAACTAAATCACTCTCTATAAATATACATTTTTTTCTCTATGTCCAATCTTTACTCCCAACCTATTCTCTCCCATGTGTTTACCAAGATATATATTACTTTGTTAAACTTTTATGGTTCCAATGATCCCCTTTGATGTATGTTTTACTATTATTTTTTAAAATATCTGTTTCAATGAAGGATTCATTTATATATTAAAACTTTTATAACCCAGATAATTTTTTATGGATAAAAATCATTTTCGGGGGTTATAATTTAACACCATAACATAATTAAAAATATTTTTTAGAAATAATTTAATATTATTAATAGATTTTATTTAACAGAACACTAAAAATATTTTATTTTATAAAGGAATTGAGGTTGTCTTGAGTTATAGGAAAACACCAAGTTGTCTATGGACCATACACAACATAAAATTTATCATGTTTTACAAGGAACCTTCCCTTGGATTATATTACATGCAACACCGACATAGCGTACAATATAAAGAACACTATGTTTCTATGAAACATAATTTTGTTATTAATTTTTTTAATAAAGATAATTATATCCTAGGCATTATACATAGTAATATGATTATAATGATAAATTTTCAAATAATTTTTATTATGGTTTTATATAAATAAAAAATGTTGATAGTGAAAGATAAATTTTCATTTTCATGTCCTTATATGTATAAAATGATATATTTTCCCAAAAAATCATTATTATATAAGTCTGTGAAAAAAAAATTTAGTCCCCTATTGAATGATAACATGATAAAATAAAATTAAAACTAAATTTATTAATTCAAAATTATCTTAGGGTGAAATTATGGGATTTTTCTAAGAATCATAATTTTTTGATGAGTAGTGAAAAATATTTACTTTTTATTCAAATCTTCTGTTTCATCTAATTTATTTTAAGGATAAATTATATTTGAAACTGTTTTAAATTCCTATTTAGATCATATATATATATATAAACCAATTGGGGTTATTTTAATCATGTTCAATCTGATATTTAATATAAAAACATAGAATTTTTTTGAATGTTTTTACTTTAAAATCTCTCATTGTCAACTCAACTATAAGATTAAATTTAAATTAATTTATTCCACTTATTTTTTTCATTTCAAAAAATGGATGCCATATTTTTAATAATAATAATTTGTAACGACTAATAAGGTCAAAGTTTTGTTTTACCAAAAAATTAAAGAATGTAAATACAAATAATAAAAATGGTTAAGGTAAAATAATTCTTAACAGGGGACAAAACATAAATATTAATGACCCAAAAAACTAAAATCATTTAAAATATCCATTTTCTAGAAATATTTCAACTCTATAATGCTTTTATATAATTTTTTACACTATCTAATCAACATGAAATGGGAAAATGAGGGTGGATTTTCGTTTTCCCAAAATTTACAAGAGTACCACTCTTCCTCCAATATGAAAATTCCTCCTCTCCTGTCACATCCTCACACCTCTCAAGAAACATTTTATGGACCATTAAATTAAAAAATATATCCCCAACCTCCCTTCACTCAATCAATAATCCTTCCCTTGTGTATAATACAATCAAAGTAATCCCTTTGATGAAAAATGAAAGAAGTTACCCAAATAAGTGCTTACATTATTCCTCAAGTTCTATTATTTTATTTCAATTATCTGCATCTCAAAACATATTAATAAATTTTTTATAATAAAACCACTATCTTAAATATACTAGAATTTTTTTACTATACTTTTTTACCTATAAATACACACACTTCAATCTAATGTGTAAAGAACTGACTGTTTACATGTACATTAAATGACTTCCTCACAAAATGATGATTATTCATTTGTAAATTACCACCACTCATAGGGAAAATTATGATTTAAAATGTGATTATATATGTAATTATTAATATTTATTATTTATTATGTCTTATGTAATCCTTTTACAATAAATATCCTTATAATTTCAATTTTGTGTTAATATAACAATTTCTTTTGCGAAATTTCAGTCTACCTCCACACTCAAAGTGATGTGATTCATTCACCCACTACATGGAATGTATGAAGGATGTATAATGTTAAATTATATGATATATTTGATATAATAATTATACATGAATAATTATATATAATTATATATATACATATATTTCATTTACATACATTAATTCAATACAACTATTAAACTGAAACAATGTTCATGCATACAAACGACCTACCATCTTGATGAATGTTGTATTTGATTTCATAACCATATATTCTAGATATTATTATAATACAAATATAGTGAACATTAATTATATTTATATTATTTCTTAAATCTTGGAAATCATTATATATGTATATCGACAAAATATATAATGAATTCAGTCACATGCAAAGAGATAATCTAATAATACCTGAAGTGAATCATTAACATATAGTTTTTAACAAAAGGGTATTATATTGACATATAAAACTATATAAATTATTATATATATGATTATGTATCTGTGATAAATTGATAATATACATATATTTTCTGAAAATTATGTTATTTGAGTATGACGAGAGTCAATACACAATGTATGGGGACTTAATCTCACTATTTTTTCTATGAGAAACATGACATGTTCACTACTCTTTCCCTTTTAGTAGTGTATATACATACCCCAAATGTGATACATTTATATTATTCTAAAATTTATTTTTAATTACCTATCCATTCTATGATCCACTTTATGTGGGGTTTTTGTTTCCAATTCTACCAAATCAGTAAGATAGTTTTGTCTCAATTTACATTATTTGAGAAACATTAAATATTATTCACCTATATTTTTATTTGGTCTGTAAATACTACCATTGAAATTCAATATCATGAATATACATCATTTTTAAATGTTTTATGTTTCGTTAAATGTTACATTGATATATTAGGAGTATGGTTCAATCTTACTATATGACAAGTGTTTATTAATACAATATCAAAAAACATTGATATTGTTTATGAGTATGCATCCTTTGTTGAAATATTATAATACATACATTTATAATATTAACCAATTTTAATCTATCTAGTTATTAGTGATATATTCATGTATATGTATAATTTCTCTAATATTTTTTTTATAAAATCCTGATGTCAAACTATCTTTGGTTGGAAATGTGTGGTCATTCAAAACCATGTTTTCTAAAATGGGTTCCTAAGAATATAGAATTATTCCCCTATAATCAATAAAATATATTTTCCTTATTTCCCTTACCAAAATTTTTAATGTCATCTACTTAATTCTTTCCTAAAAATAATTTATCGACCCATTTATAGTGGAAAATAAATGTATTTATTACCTCATACAACTTGTACATATTTACTAATATAAATTTCTTTGAAGAATCCATTTCATGTTGAAGTAGTTAATTTTTATGAAAATTATTTTAAAAATACATTTCAATGAAATTTCATTCAAAAAATATTCATGGATTATTTATATTTTTTAAATTAATTTTCAACAACTGTTTTTTAAAAGGAAATTAGTATTCCATTAGAATATTCTAAGGAATATTTGGTCCAAATGCTTCCAAATAATATTTTATAATTTTCCATGGAGGTTTTTTTCAAAATGATTTTTAAAATCATACATTAGATACTTTAAATATTCTATTATTAGTTTTCAAGAAAAAATGTATTCAAAATGTTTCAGTCATAATATATTAGATTTGAATAAAAATGGAATTCAAAATTATTTCAATAATAATTTACAAGTTTGAAAAGTATTTTCATTGAATTTTCTTTTATAAAAAGTTTCCATTATCCTTTATTAAAATTTAATGGAATATTTTTTCCATAGTGTTTTCAAGAAGTCTTTATATGATTTGAAGTAAAAATCTTCCAAAAAAATATTCAAAGATTTATATTTAATCATTCATGTATATTTTTAGTAAAATAGTTCTCTAAGTGTTTTAATGATTCAATGACACCTTTTCTCAATGAAGAACTGATATATTTTCCATTATATATGACATCTATTTATTTTACTTATTTTCTTATAATAAATGGTCCAATAGTTCCATTCATCATCTTTCTTGACCTACATTCACCATTATGAGGGAAGGGAAAAACTTCTAGATCCATCCTTATTCAATTTGAAAGATAGATAATGAACCCAATTTCCCACCATAAATAGTCATTAGAGTGGCGAATAGAACCAAGGGCATGGAATCACATGTAATATGGAAGGTATTACCCTTTTTATATAAATATATCATGAGACATGTTGATAAATTACAAAAAACTCGAAAAACAGAAAGTAAAAGTAAGCCAAAAACCCTTTTCATCATCCATGTTAAAAATAATGTGCAATAAGGTATAGAAAAACACTGATGAAAAGTAACCAAAGTATGAAAACATCTACCAAATGTTTCCCGAGGTATGAGAAAGTAATATCTGACATGGTCCTCACTGTGTTCCTAGAACCCTGAAAGCAATTTTATCTACAAAGGGTGTGTTCACAGGTATTAAAAGTTGGAAAAAAAATGATGCTCTCCACACATGTGGGGAGGAATTAAAATTCCATAGGATAAATATAGATAACCAAAACAACTAACAATCGAAATTACCCACCCAGCCTCACCAGTGAACACTCCCCAAATAACCAAGTCCGGTAATGTAATAGTAATAGCACATTGATATTTGGGTGACCCACACAATTTTCCCACTGGTTATTCAAAACATCCAATGCATCAGACGACCCCCTTCATTTTCACTACAGCCCCACTAACACTCCAACAACATCCTTACGGTTCACAAAAACCACCCACCCTACCTGCACACACCTAGGCTATGACAACAACGTATACATCCAGTAGACAACTGGGCCACCATAACCATATGTATCCACACCTGCGGACAATAGAACCAGTAAAACTATGGCCACACTCAAAGAAAGTCGGGAAGAATAACTACCGCCATGCCCGATGACACATGGGCCTCATCCTGAAGACACATGGGTAACAAAACTGTCTATACACAAATGGTCCAACCCCCAAAATATTCACTTCCTAATGTGTCTGGGGAGATAAAGGATCTAAGCTTGTCACTTCCTACGCAAAGTATCATGGGTTACTAGGGAGACGTAGTAGAAAAGGAGCTAATAACTAGAAACTCATAGGAGTGTTTTAAAAACACCCTCCTCCATGAAATGGGCATGTTTTTCACAAATTTCTCAACTTGGGTGGGATGTATATAAGAAAAAAATAACTAAACATTTACATATATGTAATCCAAAACAAACCCCAACCAAAGGGTTCCTAACCAAACCCTTACACATAATCCATCTTGACTACTCATACATACACAATTGAACAACATCCACAAAGAGCGCACCACCCATTTAACCAATTATAGTAATATTTTTTAGGTTATTTCATTAGAAATAGTTATCCACTTCTGAGAATCTAACATGTACATTCACAAGTCAAAACATCTCTAGATTGAAGAAGAGAACAACCAAACACCAATTTATGCATTCAAACCCAGTTATCTTGTAATGTCACATAATCAAAAGGGGTCTGTGAGATCCATCAATGTACTAGAACCATACCATGCCCCAATAAATGGCACCACATGGCCTCAGTTCGACAAACCATCAACTGAACAACAGGGGATCCAATTTCCATCCACGTCACCCCACAAGAATTAAGCGGAAAAAATAGGCTTATTAGCAGAACATAGCATGTTATTTCCAAATTTAACCACACAATTTATCAATTTTATTATTTTTGTTTTGTTAACCAGGGTGATCAAACAAGGATTATTATTCATTGGGAATCCATTTAATCAACCATGTTTTCATTAATAACTATTTTCCATGTTACATCCATTCACCCAAAATAATATCATGAGAAAAGAGGTTCATTAGTGTGAAATAATAGACCACCAACGACCAAAATTTTCAGTGGTAATAGTCCCATACCCTTATCAATATATAAATGATGATAAAAGAGTACAACAACATCATCAACAATCACCAATCATTATCCATTAAAATAAATTCATTATATTTTTATGGTTTTCTCTTATCCATGCCCCGAGTAAACGTTATAATACCCACCCCATATGATATATAATAAAGAGATATGAAAGAAAACCATAGTTGAAAGATTAATGATCAATGTTTTATCCTCACGCAATGAACTAGGGTTGCACGACTTGTAGAGGAGGAACTCCAAGGAATCCAAGGCTGAGTGGGAAGGGCACCAACATGGAACATGGTTCATCTCTGGAAGAGGAACTGCATTATCACCAAGGAAAATAAAGGAATCATAGATGAAGATGAAAAGAATCTCTGTGTCATAAAAGGAAAGATCATCGAGGTACGGAAAATAAAAATTCTCAAACCAATTAAAAGATTTATTGTGGATTCACCATGTGATTGGGTGGTTACACAAAATGGAATTATTTGTTATTTAATAATTATCCTTGTAGATGGTGAAGATAACAAGTGTGTCTTTATGGATATCCTCTTAACAGATAATGCCCATGTAACAGGGGTGAATCTAGAAGGCACAAAAAATGTGTTCAAGCCACATGTTTCGGTAACAGAAGGTTCTCCCCACTCTTGGTGGTTTAAGACATCATTAAATTGCTATAAATGGATTTAAAAAGGTTATTACGAAACTTCTACATGAAAATATACATTAGAGGAGAAGAACTGGAAAATCTAGAAAACTGAAATAAAAAAGTAAATTGTTCGAGACATGGTGCAACCATAATGGTTTCATATTATTGGTGTCACTGTAACAGTGCCACCAGTTTGGTGAAACACAATAAGTGGTGCCACCATTTCAGTTTGTGACTATGATGCATTCAATTGTGAAGGTGACATTGTCACGGTGCCAAAATTTTGGTGGAACCGTTTGGTGGATCCATATATTTTGAAAGATCCTCAATGATACATTGGTGGTCCAATGATACCTCAAACACCAGAAAATTGGATAATTAATGGACCAAAAGGGTGTGGGACATTACATCAGATACCAATCAAACTATTTTCTCCCTCATGAATCCAAGAGAAAACATGAAATTCAAATAGGGGTCCAAACAACTTCTCCATAAGATACCCCTTAGGTGAATATCACCCTAGTGATGTTAGAAATCCATAAAAAACCTTGACATACATTATTATATATCTAACCCGTCTCCTAAACAATTTTAGAAACCCTATGAAACCAAAAAAATACAATAGTCAAACCATCCAGATACATGGATTATGGAGATCCTTCATCAATGTAATGCTACTATTCATTTTGGATGGCACTTACTCGCCTTCACTACATTAGTAAAATCCACCTTAATACATATTTATAAAAGATCAGGTTCTTCCCTCCACATAGTTAGGACACTGCAGACACATTAAGAGAACAAGGGAAACAACCAATCTCATAGTTACCAAGTTCAAGCATTACATCACAATCAAATACCAAACAATATAGAACAAAAATCAAAAAAATATGGGTATTGAGCATGAATATGTGCCTCCCATTCCAAGGTACTCTCCTCAAGGACCCCATGTCTCCCTAAGACACGAACCTAGGGAATGGATCATTTATGTTGCAACTTCTCATCACTATCCCCAATCCTCACTAGTCATTCCCATAATGTCACATCATCCTCGAAAATACAAATTTCCATAGTGGAGGGTGTGAAAATCATTGGCTAGATACTGAAGGAGTTGAGGCACATGGAAGACATCGTGCACCCTCAGTAGCTGTGGTGGTAGCGCCAGATGATAATCCACTTGGCCAACACACTGCAACCCCTCGACGGTTCGTCAAAACCTAGGAGAGAGCTTAATCTCCCCCAAACTCCATTCCTGATGACTATGGGATTCCTTCAAGAACACATGGTCCCCAACCTCAAAATCCAAGTGATTCCCCCTATGATCGGCATACAGCTTCTTCCAGTCATGATCCTCCTTCATTCTCTCCGTTATTTGCTGAACCTCCTCCAGCAAGCTCTTAAACACCTCTTGGCCAAGAATACCTTCTTCCGAAATATTTTTCCAACAGACGGGTCGACAACATGGTCTTCCATACAAGGCTTCTAATAGAGATGTGAGAATGTTAGAGTGATAATTATTGTTTAATTAAATCTCTACCAGTGGAAACTTTCATCCTGAAGATCCCCTAAATCCCAAGATACATTCTCGTAGCATATCTTGCAACATATTGATTTCCTGCTCTATCTTTCCATGATTATGAGAGTGAAAGGATGTACTGAGGCATAGTTGGGTGCCAAAAGCGTGACACAATACTATAAAAACTTTTCAGGTATACCATCTATTTTTATCCAAGACTATTGGACTTAGAGCTCAGTGAAACTACACAACCTTTTCTACATACCTCGTTCCTAAGGAATCCACCGCACTCACCTCATTGACTACTAAAAAGTGAGTTAAATTTGTCTCCCAGTACACTACTACCTATATTTCATCGTATCTCCCTTGATCCCTTGGTATTCCTGTGATAAAATTCATTGACATGTCATCTATCTTCCACTCTGTGACATTTATAGGATACAATGGACCTCTTAGGAAACAATGTTAAGCCTTGATATACTAAAATATGAGGCACCTTTACAAAAACATTGTCGTTTCCCGCTTCACCATGTTCCACCAAAACTGACCCCTCAAGCCTGAGTACATCTTGGAAATTACTGGTTGTAACTCCATGTGTGAGTTGTGGAACTCACAAAGAAAATTCTTTTACGTTACCATAAGGACCAAAAACATCCCTCGAAACAACATCTAATTCTGACTATCCTCCAACCACATTTCTAGAATATTTCCCAAGATAACAAGATTTCACATTAATTCAACCACACTTCCCCCCCTTGGACCCCTCAACTTGATGTACTAATTAAGACTTCACCATCAACTAGAACATGCATCCCCTACCATCCTTCACATTTTCATCTCGGTGTAAGGAATCCAACTACTCCATCATCTTCCAAGAATGTGCTGATTCTCAATCCACCTCATTTTGTGACTTCTAGATATATGAATCAACCTCCATGTTTCTCTTTCCATAGGTGTAGGAAATATAGAAGTTTTAGTCCAAGAGGAACTCCATCCACCTCCACTGCGGAAATTTTGGGTCACTCTGGGAGAAGATATACCTCAAGCTCTTAAGATCTGTGAAGACCAAGAATCGTTCCCCAATGAGGTAATTCCACCACAAAATCTGCACGAACACAACCGTTGTATGATCCATATAATGGGTGTTATAGATACACTCATGGGTATGTAACTACCTTGACCCATATGTGATCAGTCCCCTCTACTGCATCATAACACACCCCATTCCTTGGCTTGAAACATCACACAACACTCCAAATGTTACCCCTTCCTCTAGAAACCTTTGTACTAGTCCGCTGACCATTTTCAACTTTAGAAAACTAAAGGCTGCCTGGAACTGCTAGCTCCATATAGAATCGTGCTATTTATTGTTCAAGGATGTCAATGGTTATAAATATGGAGATATGTTGGGAACGAACCTTCGGTAGTAACACACTAGACTGAGGCAACTACGAAACTATTCTATGGTATTTGTTCCTTCACATTAAACAATTGCATCGACCGTCGATGGGTCCACCACTATTCATTTCTAGGACACCACATATACATAGAATTTCATCTATCAATTCCAAAATTAACACATGTCCAACTTCGCATAGAGCATTTGCTTTTGGAGGACCTCTAAAACAGTCCCCAAATGCTCGATGTGATCATCCTCATGCTTGAGTAGATCAGGATGTCGTCGATAAAAAATTACTAATAACCAGTGAAGATATTCCTGGAAGAACAAGCACATGAGCCCCATTAAAATGAATAGTGAATTCGTAATTCCGAACGATATGAACATGATCATAAAGTGCCCATATTAGAACATAGAATATGACTTAATGTTTTCACCCTACTTTACCCTCAATTGGTGATATCTTGACCATGAGCAGATCTTATAGAACCAACCATCTCCCATTAAATGGTAGAAAAGGTCATCAATCCTCGTGAGGGGGTAAAAGTTGTTGATCGTCTGCTGATTTAGCCTTCGGTAGTCTATACAAAGCATGATACCACCATATCCATTTTTTGAAAACAATAATAGATCACCCCATGGTGACACGCTTGATTGGATAGAACCCTTCTTCATCATGTCATCAACCTAGATCTACAACTTCTAAAACTCAAAAGGATCCATCTTATAGGGTACCCTCGATATCGGATGGGCACTGGGTTCAAACTCTATCCTATAATAAACATCACCACGAGGGGGTAGAGTCACCACCTCTCTAGGGAAGACATCCTGGAACTCAATGATGATCCCCATGAATTCCACCAGCTCTATATCTACTCACTCCAAAAACAGATCAGCTAAGAAGCAATGAAGGGGATCCACTGACCGACTTCCCTGGTGGAAACTCCACTTTCTAATGAAAACTATGTGATGGCCACCCACAAAATAAAACACAACCCTTCTCTGGAAGTAGGTGTTTTATAAAAACAGACAGAATAGGCATTTGATGCCTAAAATGACACCATATGGCTACATATGTAGAAAATTATGGTCCCCACTGGACTGATAGAACCCCAACATCTATCTAAATCCCCTGAAAAACATAATACATGTTTTCTATAACCTAAAAATAGAGTACTCAATACTAGGGCACATGAATTCTCTTTCAATCTAGAACCAGAGCATGGGCAGGAATAGATGAAACAAAGGAGTGTGAAGCTCTTGAATCAAACAAGGAACCAGAATGAGTACTAAACCAGCTGATCGTACCTCGATCGACCTCTAGACCTAATGTATCACCTTCCTCTAAAGCGTGCAACTAGCCACACCCATATTCTCTTACACTTGGTTTTTAGCCGAATCACTGAACACACCCTGGTCAAGGTTCCTGAGAAGTTCCCTAAGGCTGGCCTCCTCCTGCAACATATTCTTTTGGATGAGTGAGAGTTCTATGTCCTTACTGCGACTGCTAAAATGGCATAGCTAGAAACTAATGGTAATGTGGTGGGTGCCGAAACTACCCACCTCCACTATAATAAACATGTTATGAGAACTTATTCTAAGGGTCCCCATGGATTCCATAGATGAAGCATCACGGTCCTAGGGCCACAGAAAAAGGGCAAGGACTGGGAAATCAAAATTGGAACTGCTGGGGCCTTCTCCCCATCACCTAAAACCTAGATGGCCCAATGGATGGAGGCGTACTACTGACAGACTTCCCCTATGACGAGCTCAACTAGCTCCGCTCTCACGGCACACCACCTAAAATGTTTTTCCTCTCCCCCACTTCAGCCTTCTTCTGATCCTTTATGTATGATGGTAGAGTGAGGGGAGTAATGACATAATGAATAATAGTTCTAAGTTCCTTCTCTAAACATCTCATCAGAGACTCCTTGTCTGGGAAGTGGTCTGGAGAGAAATGGAGAGATCCATGAACATGATCCCTAACTATCTCACAAGCCTAATACCTTTCCGGAGGGAGAGCATCTATTTCTTCTTCTCATCCTTCATCATGGAAGAAAGTAATTCCTCCCCAAAATACTTCTCATAGACAATCCAGGAAACCATAGCCTCCCTCTTCTCCCTGAGATAGAGTTTCCACTACAGATATGTCATTTCTTGCATTTGGTATATTGTCAGTGGGACCCCATACTTTGTCGAAGCCCATATCAAGCAGAAAGCTATCACCAGCTCCTCAAGACATCCCACCATCTCTATGATTGAGATGTTGTCTTGGTAATTCCTTAGGGTCCACTATTTAAAGGCATGAAGCATATTCTTCAAGTGTTCATCTTCCTCCACCTGATCATCCTTCTCACGATAAGTCATTTTAGCCTCATGGGCCTGGATTTCCTGAACTACTCTTTGTCGTTATCTGGGTGCCATAGTTGCAAGGCAAACAAGTAAATTCCTTTTCTAGAGTATTTTATAAGTTATATTTTATATTTTTCCTAAAAATGTTTTCATTTTTGAACTCCATAACACCCATAACACACAAGAACACAAGTCATTATGATGCGTTTACCTTTCCTAGGGTCTCTAACAAAAAATCAGTGCAACCTCACATGATCATTTAGTAGGCCTAGAGTCCTATCATCGGATCACAGAGAGTTTTATTATCCCATTTCCTAGATGGTATTCCCAAGTATATTTCACACACCATGATATCATGAAAATATTTCTATACCATCTAATGTTTTCCTCATTATGCCTAACTACAAAAAACATCATATAAGTAAATTTTCACCTTTGATACCATTCTCTCTCGACCCGCCTCAACCATGATGAGGGAAGGGATAGAAAACAACCATAGCATACCCTCTTCAAGTTGAAGGAGAGATAATGACCCCCGAGTCCTGCCTTAAATAGCCCCCCTGAGTGACCACTACACACAATGACATAGATTGATATGTATTATGGAATTTATTAAGATTTTTGTAGAAAATGATCATTACAAAAGTTGTAAAATCTCATAAAACTCCAAAAAAGAAAGTAAAAGTAAGCCAAAAAACGTTTTTCCACATACATATTCAGAATAAAGTGCTAAAATATACAAGAGAAATCTAATGAAAAGTACAAAATGAATGAAAATTGCTACGAGAACTATATCGACATCTGAGCTTCTAAAGTCTGGGATTGTCCTCAAAGTCCTCCAGGAAACCGGAATTTAGTTATATATATATTGGGTGAGTACACAGTTATACTCTACAGGGAAAACCCAAAGATCTCGTGCACTAGTGGGGAGGCATTCTAATTCCTTATGAGCAATAGATTAAACCAAAAAAACCTTCAAAGGGAAACGACCCACCCATCCTCACCAATGCACACTCCCCAATGAACACAAATAAGTTCATGTAATTATAATAGAACATTGATATTTGGGTACCCTAAACCACATTCCCAGTAGTTATAAAAGTCATCCTACACATCGTACCCACCTCACCATTTTCATTGTAGCCCCACTGCAGCCTCAATAAAAACCTTATCGGACACCACAAGCACACATCATTCCCATAGACACTAGGGACACCATAACCATGCATCCTGAGTGAAGACACCTGGGAAACCACAACTATATGTAACCACACCCATAGACAACTCAGCAAGAAAAACTATCTCCATGCCCAAAGACACCTAGGGAGAATAACGAATGTCACACCTAAAGATACATGGGACTCCTCCTGAAGACATGTGGTAAAAATACCTCCCTGCACACTCCTAGGCCGACCCCCACAACATACCAGTCCCAAAGAGTCATGGGAGATAATAGACCTCAGGAAATCACAACCTTCATGTACAATCTTGGTCTACCCGGTATAGGGAGAAGAAAATATGCTAGAAACCATTCACTCTTAAGAGCTTTGAAAATACACCCTCCCCCGTGAAATAGGGTTGTTTGGAATAAAGTGCTCAACATTGGTGGGGTGCGTATAAGAAACCCAAAAAATTATATATAGGAAATCAACCAATCACCCAAAACTAATGTTTATGAAACCATACATTAAAAAACACCATCTTTACTATTCATACAAGCACAGATTCACAACAACCACGAAGATAGAACAACCCATTGAACTCATTCTTATTATCATGTTCTAGTTTTTTTGTTATAAATAATTATCCACTTCCAAGATTCTAAATGGAAAATTCACAATTAAAAACAAATCTCGAATGATGAAGAAAACATCCAAAAATAAATTTAATCATTAACAGTTTGATCTATTATAATGTCACATCAACAATAGGGATCTGTGAGATATGTTAATGTACTAGAACCAAAACAAGCCACACCATACGACACCAAATGGCCTCCGAAAACAAAACCAACAACTAAACAACATGGGATCTCATCCCTATCCATATCAACCACCAGAATTAAGAATAATAACTGTCTTGTAAGAAGAACATAGGAAAGTAGTTTTTATATTTATCAGCACCATTTAACATATTTATTCTCTATGTTTGGTTAAGTGGGTTGATCACATAAGGATTCTTGACCATTGGGAATGCATTTAATCATCCAAGATTACATGAATAACAAGTTTCCATGTTACATTCGATCAATAACAATATTATAATGAAAACAGAGGTTCATTAGTGCACACTAAAGGTCCATAAAAGACCATGATTTTCAGTGGGAATAATCCCAAATAGTTCAAAACATTCAGAAAAAGAAAAAGGTGTACAACAACATCATCAACAGATACATCCCTTCATCCATTAAAATCCATTTATTATCTTCATTGAGGATTGGATTCTTCTATTCTAGAGAAAAAATTATCATACCCACCGATCTTGTAACAAATTAAATATAGATTATGGAAAAAATACTTGAATGATCAACGATCAATGTTTTCCCCTTGCACCGAGAATTGGGGTTGTACGACTGGAAGAGGAGGAACTCCAAGGACTCCCAGGATGAGAAGGAAGGGCTCCAGCATGGTTAATAGTTCGTCTCTGAAAGTGGGACTCAATGTGAACCATGTAAAATAATCACATCAAGGTAGAAGACAAAAAATCATATTTTTGTGATAAAAGGCCAGATCCTAGTGTTAGAGGATTTAAAAAATCTCGAACAGCTTGAAATGTGTATTTTGGTTTCACCATGATGTTCGATGGTTACAAATGGTGGAATTAATTATTATTTAAAAATTATACATGTAGATGGTGGAGATAATGGATGTGATTTGAATGATATCTTCTAAACTAAGAAAAACCATGTAATAAGGGCGGAGCTAGAAGGCATGAGAAAAGGTGTCAAAGCCACACATTTTGGTAACTCAAGGGTTGACCAACACTTTGTGGTTTAAAAAACATTATAATGTATTTAAATGGAATTAAAAGGATATTAAAACACATATACATAAAAATATATGTTATAGGAGCTGAACTATAAAAAAACAAAAACAGGAAAAAAGAGAAAGGGTAGGAGACATGGTGCTACTATAACGGTGCCACTATAACGGTGCCACTGGTGTGGTGGGATACTGTATGTGGTGACACCATATTGGTGTGATCCTATGATAGGTGCGGCAATGAAGGTACCACCGTTTTGGTGGAACCTTTTGGTGGGACTATGTTTTTTTAAAATTCTATAATGAGTCACTAGTGGTCCCATGATACAACAACAACCATAAATTTGGAAATGTAATGGACTAGAAGTGTCTGGTCCATAACATGTTCTTTCTGAAATACATTATTTTCTTATGGAATGATTCTTATGAGACCCGTTTCTTCTCCACGAGTTATAATCCTTTGAAACTTTCATCCTTTCACAGAGTAAGATTTGAATAAATGATTATGAAACCTATATTTTTTCATTATATACAATACGATTACCTCTTTTATAACACCAATACACTTTAATAGGTGGTCAGTTGTTTTCTTATTGTATTGATTTCAACGCCAAATTTATTTCCCTAACTTCCAACTAGTATAGTGTGCAAGTACAGGGTCGATCCATTAGAATGTAGTATTGGCGTTTTATGTCTCTTGATTTGAAATCACTTAAGTTAATATGCTGAACATAAATAAAATTATTTGGTTCATGGTAAAGATCTCAAAAGATATCTAATTACATGGACTTTTCTAATTCACTACAAATTAAACATGAAAATTTTAAATGACATAAAACTAAAATTTTGATTTTAATGAAAATGTGTCGGGTCCGGTAATTCATGTGTAATGTTAAACCTTATTCCCTATTGTGTTTTATTGTTCATAATAACCCACATTTATGGGTTTCATTTTTTTGGAACTCCCTTGGTCTGGTGAGTTCTGATTAGGTCGGATAGAATCAATCCCTTGGTCTGGAAAATGATTTATAAAAACTCTTAATTCAAGAAAATCCCTCTAGAAATGTAAATTATATCCAATGGTCATGGATATCCCTGTTGTAATTCACCTAAAGATCCCTAGAAACTCCATTATTTGTACAATATGCGATTTCCAATGAAATAAGAAAGGGATGTTGGGAGAATTAGGTGAGACATAATGAAAAAAACAGAATAATAATGGAATTGGTTCTAACGAACCCAAATCTTCCCCATCCCCAACAAGGGGTGGGGGGGTTAGCTACTCATAATTAAAAGGATAAGAAACTGACTAAGATTCATCAGATATTTCATTTCAACAAAAAATGAATGAATATGAAGTACAACAATACTACCAGAACCAATGCCTAAAAACACACCCCCCCAATGATTAGTTCCCCATCATACTCCTCCTTATTTCCCCAATCCCCATTCTTCCAGCTCACTCCCCAAATACTTCTTGGTCAAAAAAGATCTTTTTATAGTTGTCCAAAAAGAAGGGAGAAAAGGGAACCCTAGGTTCAAGGTGTGGCTGAAATGTGAAAAAGAAAAAAGGAGAAGTATGTAGTGGTAAGCACGGTTTTCTTACAAGGTTTGTTGGACCGAGCACCAACCGTTCAGATTCTACTGTCTAAAATCCTTGAGCCACACAGTTTTCCTAGATGGGCCGCACAGTTTGCGCAGGCCATGTATGAACCCTGCGGAGGGTAATGTCAATGGTATCTTCTCCCAAAACAGTTTTCACACAATTTGGATAACCATGTGGCGACCAAGAGGGTTTCCTTAGTTATTGATAATCCTAATTTCGTACATCCATCATATCTAGTGCATGATCCGGGTGACTGCATTCTAGAATAGTCAGGGGAAAAGGGTCTATAATCCTCCAATTCCCTTCTGAATCTCCAAAATTCATACAATCTATGCTTTATACTTTGGTGACCCACAAACAAAGAACTAGGTATATAAAAATTGTAAAATTCATGAAAAACCATCAACAAAAACAATTTTATAGATATTAACCCATGTGGAAATGACATATGCATAGAAATTCATCAAACTCCCCCAAACTTAATTTATTGTTTTTCCTCAAACAATGGAATAGACTGTCATGAAAAAAGAGTGACCAAAGAGAAAAGTTAAAATATCATAGACTATAGAAATTTGATGAATATGAACATTGAACAAATTACCATCAAAATTATAGCATTCATACTTCATGGATTCACAAGCCTATGAAGTTATCCAACAAAGTAGTCTTAATCCTAACCAATCAACCATTCATTCATAAATAAATTTGGATTATAACTGAGTTTTCCCTTATTCATTCAAATAAAGTTCCTACCTCCATTTTCATCTCCTTATACACTATGATTAGTTAAGCCCATGTTTCGTCGTCACCAATTGGCGGGCTATCACTTTTATTGGACAGACACCCTCATTGACTTGCATTATTTGGAACATGATGAATGGTCGTAAAAATTATTGGTCATTTCTTTTTCATATCTCAAAACATTTTTCTTCTTTGTAGTGGTGTGAGATACTAGCATAAAATGTGGCCCAATATGCTCATGTCAACACATGACGAGAATGATTGAGCATGTCCAGATTTTATAAAATTTACAATGCCTAATAGCCAATAGTGCAACAACCACAATTCCCAAAACCTCACCTCTCCTTATGCAGAATTTGACTTCCATTTTAAGGAGTTGCTCAATTCTAATTAATCCATCACAAAAATTATTTTTACACCAATTGTTTTTAAAATGAATGGATTAATGCTACTTCTCTTGTATTACAAGGTTTATTAACATCAAAAACATTGTTTTATAATCTAGACATATGAGCCATTTTTAGATATAATTTCCACAATTAATTTTTATATAAATAATATAAACCCATGGAATCTATAATATACCTTTAAAAACACCTGGGAAAACAAGAAAACTTAAGTACTTGGGCATGAAATCAATCAAAATCAGGTTCCAATTAAGGGATCCCACCCCCACAATTAAAACTGAGCACAGTCCCCCATGATGGTAATAAAGAAGAGATGGGTGGATAAGGAAGAACGAAAATGGAGGGACAAATGAAGAATAAAAAATAGTGGAAAAGTGAAAAACTACCATGAATGTAGATCAAATTTAAAAATCAGGTGTTTTTTGAGAGCCCAACGAGCAGAAAGGTGGCTGGAATGGAATAGATGAACATGCTTACAGGCGAGATAGAGGAACCATAAAAGTGAAGCAGGAAAAAGTAGAACTGGAAAAAGGGAAAGAAAAGAACATTGCACAATCAAAGCAAGTTGTCAAAACATCTCACTATAAAAGAGGGTACATGATAGGGAAAAGGGCATAGGAAAATAATGAAGTACCAAAGCATGCAATGAAATCCTGTTAGGGAATAGATGGATCGAAAAAGAATGCTCGAGTAGTGGCGTCCTAGGTCGGATCGGCTGTAGGCGGAGGTAGGTCCAGAAGTTTAGAGGGAGTAGAGGTGGAAGATGGATCGCCCATCGAGGCATCATATCCGGACATATATTAGGAGGGAGTATGGTGGGGAAAAACTTCATATAATGTGGGAGGCTGAATATCAACCAAGCTAAGGCATTCCAACTCCATGCATTTCCGCTGAAGCTGCCAGTAGAACATAAAGTACTGGTCCTGCTTCCACTTCCAGAAGAGGTCGGGGTCAGCATATGTTGTTCCCTTCAGGGAGGGTAATGGTGGACAGGGTGGGTAAAATGGTGAGGGAATGGTTTGGTGAGATGGGGAAACAGGATAATCAGGGGTCCCCTATGATGTTGAATGGTGGGAAAAAATAGGCGCGACAGGGTGCTCCTCTATAGTCGGGCCCGTTGGTGGATGTGTTGCTGCTGTGGCCCTAGGAACAACCAGTAGTTGTAATCGGACACTGTCTGGCTCCAACATCTGCATCCGGCAGAGAATAGGGATACTAAATAAGGGTGTCACTGGTAGTTCAACATCTATAGGGGCATCAAACTCAAGGTGAAGCCGATCTACTGGGAGAGTAATAATTGTTCCACCAAAAAACATCGCCCTTTGTCTTGGAAAACAATAGCATCATATACTGGGTGAAGAGGATGGAGAGATTGATGTTGATTCCCATCACCATGGAATTCAAAATCAGTAGATCCTGAGTTCTCCTCGTTCCATCGCTATTGGACAAGGATGTAAAGTAGGTGGTAATAATCCGATAAAGGACCCGGTGGATGGGGTTAATGAATCTGGAAGCTATGACAGTCTGTGGTACCAATGGGGCCTCAATGGAAATGGTGGACTAGAAAATCTGGGTCGGGTTAGGTCCCACTCAAATGGTGCTAAAAAATAAGCAGCACTCTGCACGTAGTCAATTTCATACATGCCAATGGAGGAGTAAAATTCACCCACCCTGAGGTTGTACGACTATTTCACCAACCAGAAAGTGACATCATGGGTAGATTCAATTTTAAATCCCTACTCATCCTCATTGAATTTCTTGCGGCAATGAAAAAAAGCACCACATTTTCATACAAGCTCTTTATAAACTTGATGGTGGACCTCTAAATCTTGGGTGAAATTGCCCCTGGAAAGATGAATCTAGAGCTCATCAGTAATTCCCAAAGAGGTATAGTTTTATAAGGTAAAATCATGATGGGTATTGATGTCGTGGTTCAAAAGGGTGTTGTAGAACATGAATTCCTCTTTCTCAGTGAACATCACCGTCAGGCCATGGGCAAAGCCTGAGCTAGATCCCCGGTCTCTCATCGAGGTAGAAATGATAGGTTACAGTTGGGTTATGGGAACCTTTAGAATAAAAGAGATACAACAAAAGCATACAGTCACTACAAGTATGAACATCAATTTAAATTTCCAACATGCAATACTGTACATATTCCTTTGAAAATCAAATATGTGGAAATGAAGGTTTTGAAAATACACTTGCATTGGGAAATCATTGGTGCACATTTGGGTGATGAAGAAAAAATGAAAATCAAATGAATAGAATGGGAATAGAAATCCACGAATAGAGAAGATGAAATAGAATGGAAAACAAGAACAAGAAGGAATCGTGCAAACCCTAGGGAAAGAGAGGGGAAAATAAAAGAAAAAGGAAAAGAATGAAGAAATACGAATAAGAAGAAGAAGAGGAAGAGGAGGAGAATAATACCTTGAAGGGAGAGAGATAATGAGAACATATCTAGAGGAACAAAGAGGAGGAGGATAAGAGAACTCTCACGGGTAGAGCATGTGAGGTTCACAGATTCAAAGGGGGGGGGGGTTGAGGTTTTATGAGATTTCAGGTTTTAAGTGGCCACATAGTTTAGGGTGCACAGTTTGGTAACCTGTGTGCCAACCATGTGGAAGATACGAGAGTGATGGGTTTTGGGTTCATGGGATACACATGGATCAGAAAACTATGCACCAGCCATGCACTTGGTTCTGTCTGGGGAAGTCCCAAGAGTATGGTTTGCACATAGTTTGGAAAACTGTGCGCCGACAGTGTGGTTGGTTATATGTGATGAAATATTGAAAATTTTCTTTTTTTGAACAATAAACACACCCTTTGAATTAAAATATTTGACTCCCCTTGAATGAGATAATATAATTTGAGATTTTCCATAATAAGTGTATGACTTGCATTAACAAAATCCAATTTGATACCCAACATGTAGTGAGACTTCTGCACTATAACACACAAGAACCGAAAAAAAACTATCATGCAGTCCTTGGAACACTCAAATAGATATATTACTGGAACATAATTTTTTTAGAATGTTGGGTTACCTCCCGGTCAGTGCAACATTTAATGTCTCAAGCTCGACTTACCTGGGCCTTGAGCTACCCCAAATGCATGGTGGAAACAGTTCCCACCATGTCATCCATGCAAAAGTAAGTCTCTAGGTGCTGCCTATTAACCATGAATGTTCGAAAATCCATGCCAGCCACTTCCTCCACTCCATGGAGGAAAACAGTAATCACCATGAAGGGTCCCGACCAAGGGGACTTCTACTTACCAATAAAAAACATTAGATGATAATTAAAAAGTAAGACTTTATCAACTGGCTAGATGGATTTTAAGGAGACCATGTGGCCATAAAACTCCTTCATCTTCTCATTATAATGTTCCATATTCTCATAGTTCGCCCACCTTATCTCGTCAATCTTGGTAACATTGAATTTCCTCTTTTCTTCCATATTCATGAGATCATAATTCAGGGCCTTGACAGCCCAATTAGTCGTGTGCTCCGTCTCCACTAGCAAATGGAAGTGTTTCCCATAGTTCAACCGGAATGGTGACATACCCAACGGTGTTTTGAAAGATGTCTGGTTGGCCTATAATGAATCATCTAATTTCAAGGACCAATCATTTCTTGATGCGCCTACTATTTTCAGAAATATTTTCTTTAAATATTGGTTTGACACCTCCACCTGACCACTGGATTGAGGGTGGTAAGGTGTTCCATGGTTTTAATTGACCTCATACATTAAGAGCACATTTTTCATGAGAGTGTTGTCAAAATGTTCACTACGGTTGCTAATCAACACCCATAGGGTCCCAAACTGACTAAAAATATTTTCCTTTAGAAATGTGATGACAACCTTAGCTCTATTATGAGTGGTTGTCACTGCTTCTACCCACTTGGAAACGTAATCTACACATACAAGAATGTATGTGTGCCTAAAGGATGGGTAAGAAGACCTATAATGATGATTATCCAATCCTAAAAACTTCAACCTCATGTACCAGGTGTTGTGGTATCTCGGAACGACGACCCACATTGCCCGTCTGCGGGCATCGACCACAATAGGAGACAAAATGACAAGTGTCCTTATGTATGGATGGCCAGAAAAATCCCAATTGTAAAACCATTGTTACAGTTTGATCTGGAAATTATGTCCTCCATCCAGAGAAGAGTGACAGAATTCCAAAATAATTTGGATATCCTCATCTGGGATGCAAGGGTGTATGAACCATTTTCCACATGAGCGGATGAGCTGGGTGTTTTCCCGGAAATACCTCTTTACCTCTGAAAAAAACGATTCCTCTACTGAAATGACAAGAACGGGTGGAAAATTCCTATGGCTATGTGATTTTCATGGTCAAAAAACAATGGATGATGTGGCATGCCAATGGAATATATCTACCCTTCGGGGAAGTCTTCCTTGATCTCCCGTTCTTCAACTCTCTCTATGTGGGGTAGTTCCAGCTGGGAGACACGATCAGCCACCACATTCTCTTTGCCCATCTTGTCTCTAATTTCCAAATAAAACTCCTAGAGGAGGAGAAACCAATAGATAATCCACAGTTTGGCATTATTCTTGTTCAGAAAAAACATCAGTGAAGCTTAATCAGTGTATACCACAACTTTAGAAAGCACCAAGTAGGAGCAGAATTTGTCAATCCCAAAAACCACGATGCACATTTCCTTTTATGTGGTGGTTTAATTCAGCTTTTATTAATTTAATGATCTACTGGAATAATAGATTGGTCTGAAAATATGATCCAGACGTTGTCTAAGCGCTACCCCCATGGCATAATTTCTCACATCACACATATGTTCAAACTTCTCCTCCCAATTCAAAGTTATCATGGTGGGGGCGATGACCAATTTTTCCATCTGAAATTGGATTTCTAGGATTCATTTATCATCAATCTTGAATATTGAATCCGTGGATAGTAGATTGGTTATGGGATGAGACATATTGGAGAACTCACAAACGAATCTTCGATAAAAACCCACATGCCCCAAAAAGCTCTGAATCGCTCGGACTGATGTGGGAATGGGCAGCTGTGAGATAATGCCCATTTTAGCCAGATCCACCTGAATTCCTTTCATCGAGATCCTATGGCCTAACAAGATTCTGTGTTGTACCCTAAAATGGAATTTATCAAAATTGAGAACCAGATTGGCATGATCAAATCTATCAAGAACCACCTCTAGATTCCTCAAGAACATATTGAATGAATTTATATATACTGAGAAGTCATCCATGAAAACCTCAAGATTCTGCTCCGCCATATCTTGGAATATGGATAACCTGCACCTTGGAATGGTGGCTGGAGTGTTTCACATCCTGAATGACATTCAACGGTAGGCAAAGGATCCAAAAGGACACGTAAAGGTACTATTTTATCGATCCTCCTGGGTGATATGGAATTGGTTATAACTCGAATAACTGTATAAAAACAGTAAAATTCATGCCCCACCAATTTTTCCGGCTATTGATCCATGAATGGAAGAGGGAAATGATCTTTCCTAGATGCATCATTCAAAATTTGGTAATGGACACAAGCCTACGATCCTGTTACTGTTCAGGTCCGGATGAGCACATTCTTTTCAATGGTCACTACCGTGATGCCTCCCTTTTTAGGCACCACTTAAAGAGGACTCACCCACGGGCTATCAGAGATGGGGTATATAATCCCACCATCAAGTAATGTAATCACCTCCTTCTTGAACACATCATTCATTGGGGGGATCAGTCGTCATTGTGGTTGGAAAGATGCTTTCTCCCCTTTATCCACAACTACATTGTGGGGCAGACTGTGGGTCTTATACCCTTAAGGTTAGTGACCGTACAACCAATGGCCACTTTCCACATTTGGAGGACTTGCAGAAGAGCCTCATATTGATCTCATGAGAGTGAGGCATTTAGGATCATCGACAATGTATGTTCCTCTCCCAGATAACCATATTTCAACGAGGAGGGGAGAGGTTTAAACTCGAGCTGTGGATCTTTGAGAATGGAAGGTATGATCGATTCATCCTTGGCTCGCTCTAATAAATTTAAAAAATCGCCATTTTCCTGTAATGGACATCTTTTCCTACAATAGACCTTAATTCCTCCCGGTTTTCAACAAGATGCACGTCCTCTAGAACCATTTCATTGCTGAATGAATAATATTTCATATCATCTTCTTCTATGCCTAAACACTCATCCATTTTTGTAAAAGAACAACAATCCTCTTTCTCTATCAGTGAAACCTGTTTCACCCCCATCCGATCATTGTAGGAAACCTTCTCATCACCAAAAAGGAACATCAGCTCGCCTTTGTGCACATCTATTAACAACTTCCCTGTATCTAGAAAGAGTCTTCCAAGAATTAAAGAATCATCTTGACCTTATTCCATGTCGAGGATAATGAAATCGAGAGGCATAATTAACATCCCCAATTTAACCAACATGTCCTCCAACACCCCCTGTGGTATTTTATAGAACGATCAGTTAGTTGGAGTGCCACTCGGGTTGGATTGAGATCGTTGAGACCTAACATATTGAATACTCTAATGGGCATTAAATTATCACTCACCCCCAAATCATAAAGGTCTTTTCTAAACTCTCAAGGTCGGATAGTACATGGGATAGTAAAACTTCCCAGATCATTGAGTATAGGAGGGAGATTATATTGGGCCACCACTGTGTATTCATTGGTTAGGGGAATTGTGCCCAAGACATCCACCTTCCTTTTATTTGAAAGGATCTCTTTCAGGAGCTTTGTGTTGCTAGGAATTTGAGTTAATGCCTCTCAAATGGGGATGTTGATATGAAGCTTCTGGATGACTTCCATGAACATGGGACATTGATGGTCTAGCTTCGGTTGTTTCATCCATACTCAAAATGTAAAGGGTGGTTCATGCACATTAAACACTTCTTTTCACTTATCCTGTGGGGCTTGTATTATTTTATCCAGCTTATGTTTCGCGGATGTTTCATCAGTTGCAACTTATCCACCTAAAGATAATGTGGATAGCTATTGATAGTGTAACACCCTAACTAATTTTTACCTTCAACATCAGCTCCTTCCCGATGTGTATAATAACAACATTATCCTCCTCCCATGGATTTTTCTCAGTGTTTTATGGTAGTGTACCGGGCTGTTTGTGAGAAAGTTGATTGGGAAGTAGCCCAATTTGGTTCATGAGGCTTCTAATTGATGCCTCTTGGTTTTGAAATATTTTTTTAGCAGATCTTATAATTATAGACACCATTTCTTCCACCATTAAGGGAGGTTCATACTGAGGTTGTTGGGATACTTGTTTAAGAGGATGCTAACACAATGGTTGAGAAAGAAAAGGGATTTGATACCCTAGCTACTGATATACTCCTTTCTAAAATTGGTTTCCCTATTGCTATCTTGAATATGGAGTCTGAAACTGTTGTTTCCCGTAACCAAGTGGTCTTTGTGGTCGGGCAGAGGGTTTTACTATTTTACCCCCAACAGATATTTTTATTCTCTTACCACCACTGTTTTTGGTATTGAGGGTAGTTTTTGGGTACTCGGTTCGGTGAAAAATAATTTACGTCACTGGTAGAGACTCCTGCTCTTACCCCTGGGCACCCAGTTATAGCATGTTTTTCAACACAATCACTACACACTGGTGGACTGACTGCTTGAAAATGAGATGGATGTTTTCAATTCAAAGCATCGATCTTCTTTGAGACGACATCGATATGAGCCTCAAACATGGTGGTTCCATAAATATTATGCATGCCCCTTTTCTATGATCCACGTTCAGAATTCCACTAAATAATATTGGCTAAAATGTCTTCCGATAATTCAAAAAGCTCTTCTGGGGACATCCTCATGACTATCCCTCCTACAGCTGCATCAACCATTGACACTGTATTAGTTGTCCGACCGCCATAGAAATTCTGGACTTATGCCCACAATGGTAGTCTGTGGTGGGGGAACATTCTTATCCTCTCCTTAAACTGTACCCATGACTCATACAAAGATTCAAAGTCATGTTTTTAGAAGTTATGAATTCCATTCCTTAAGGTGGTCGTCTCTGAGGGAGGGAAGTATTTCGATAAAAAGGCTTGGGCCAATGCCTCCCATGTAATAATAGATCCTTGAGGTAGCTCCTTGACCCATTCCATTTCCTTATCCATTAATGAGAATATAATCATCATAAGGAGTATTTCATCCTATGACACTTTTTGATACCAGAATGAGTCACATATATCAAAAAAGTTGTAGAGGTGAGAATTAGGGTCTTCACTCAGAAAGCCATCAAACTAAACTTTATATTGAATTAACTGAATTTTTCCCAGCATTATCTCAAAATGTGGGCCCTTCACCGGTGGTCTTACTATACCATAGATCGCTCCCTGAATAGAGGGTAATACATATTGCATAAGAGTAAAACGTAGCAGCATCGGTTACTGAGTGGATTTTTGAATGAACTGTTGTAGCTAATGAGGATAATAAGCTTCCTAGTTTTGAGGGAAAAAGGGAGGCTGCTCTCAGACAATATATTTCCTCGGCTGTGGATACCCAAACCCCGGTACAAATTAAGGTGGTGCCTTCTGTTGGTTCCCAGACACATATTCCACATAAGCCCCCAGTTGATTCAGATTCTACTCTTCCTCACCCCCAGTGGTTGATTTCCTTCAACAAAGAATGGATGCCCAACTACTTGGACAACCCCTGGTTCTTCCTCCTACTGTAGCAATGTATCATTTGTGTTGTGATCACCCATATGTGTACGATGTCGCCTGGACAACGTTCTTTAATTTTCTAAATCTATTCGACATAACTCTGATGACTTGATAATCTTAGAATGAGTGACCTGGCCACTCATAT
The DNA here is from genome assembly GCA_963277665.1 of Viscum album. Lineage (NCBI taxonomy): Eukaryota > Viridiplantae > Streptophyta > Magnoliopsida > Santalales > Viscaceae > Viscum > Viscum album. Next base: position 1,753,671,353 of record OY728120.1, on the reverse strand, counting down.
ACCTCCATTCCAACATAACAAAGACAACACACCCAACGTAAATGGGAAAAAATAATGAAAAATAGAAATGAGATTCGGAAAAAAAAATTAGAATTTTTTTTATTTTTGTTTTCACTCAATGACTCAAATTAAATTAACAAAAACAACACACGTGTCCTCGGAAATAGTGCCAAAATTTTGTCAGTCTTTGTCCTGAATTATTGTTTTTAGCACCAAATTAATTTCCCTATCTTGTAACTAGTATATTGTGCAAGTACAAGGTCGATCCAAAGGGAAGCAATATTGGTGTTTTATGTCTCTTGATTTGAAATAACATAAGTTAAGACACTTAATTTATATATGATTGGTTGCTTCATGGAATGGATCTCGAAAGATAAGTAATTACTTTGACTTCTCTAATTCACTATGAATTAATGTTGAAAACATAAAATCACTTAAAACTAGATATTAGATTTTAATGAAAATATGTTGGGGCTGGAAATTTGTGTTGTACGTTAAACCTTATTCCTTATTGTGTTGTGTTGTTCATAATAACCCAAATATCTGGGTTTCATTTTTTTTTGAACACCCTTGTTCCGGTGAGTTCCGATCAAGTCAGTAGAAATCAACCCTTGGTCTGGAAATTGATTTCTACTGAATCATAATTTAGGAACCACCCTCTATAAATGTCAATTATATCCCATGGTCATGGATATCCTTGTTTTAATTCTCCCAAAATTTCCTAGAAACTCCATTCTTGGTCCGATATTGGGGTTCCAATGAAATAAGAAATGAAAGTTGGGAGAATTAGGTGCAAGACAATGAACAAACACAATAATAGAAAAATTGGTTCTAACGAACCTACATCTTCCACAGCCCCAACACAGGGGTTGGTGGTTAGCTACTCATAATTAAAAGGATATGAAACATACAAATATTCATCAAAGTGTTCATTACCATAGAAAGTGAAATAATCTGAAGTTTAATAAAACTACAAGAACCAGTGCCTAACCCCCCCCCCCCCTCCTTGATTAGTTCCCCAGCCTGCTTCTCCTACATTCCCCAATACCCGTTTTTCCGGATCACTCCCCATTGTCTTCTTGATTAGAAAATGCCTCTTTTTAGTTGTCCAAAAGCAGGTAGAAAAGGGAACCCTGGGTCAGGGAGTGGGTGAAAAGTGAAAAATAAAATAGGATAAGGTTGTAGTGGTCTACACGACTTGGGTGCATAGTTGGTTAGACCGTGCATTAACCTTGCAGATGATACTATCTCAAATCCTTTAGCCACAATGTTTTCCCGGATGGGCCACATGGTTTAGGCAGGCCGTGCAAAAACCATGCGGACGGTACTGTCAATGGTATATTCTCCCACACAGTTTTGACACAGTTTGGAAAACTGTGTGGGGACTGTTCAGGATGCTTCTCTCAATGAATTTCCTGAATTCGCCCATCCTTCATGTCTAGTTCTTGATCCGGTTGACTCCATTCCCACATAGTTAGGGGAAAATGGTCCATATGCCTCCAATTCCCATCTGAATATCCAATATTCATTGACACCATGATTTATCCTTTGGTGACCAAATAACAAAGAACAAGGTACATCAAAATTGTGAAATTCATGAAAGCACATCCAAAGAAACAATTTTATTGATATTAAACCAAGTGGAAATTCCTTATGTAGAGCAGTCCCTCAATATGTCATGATATGATTTTAATGAATTTGTGAAATGTGTATATATGATTTAATTATGAGATTTTGGGACCCATATCTCCCTCCAATACATTCGATAAATATTTATATATCATCAAATAGTGGTGGATGTAATGATAAATAAACATAGTTCATCAATATAGTGATGGAATGATGAGTGAACTACATTTTGTAATATATTGTCTGAACATGGTGTGAACCTGGTTCAGTAAAATCTTTGTCCACTAAGATCTCTTTGGTAGTGATTCCTTGAAAACATTTTAAATCATTTTATATGCATAGGTGTCATCCAAAATTCCACGAACAATTCTTATTCTATGTTTCCATGGATTATGTTATTCATTTCATGATGAATAATGTCTCAAGAATTGAAATTACATAATCCATTATTCATTTTTATAATCTTAGGATATTCATAGTTTGATCATCTGATGTTATGATTATGTTACCATACCCTTCTGCTCATGTTTATGATTACAAGTCTCCCTTGGTTACCTCTACTAGGAACCTCAGCTCACCCATTATTATGTTTTATTCACCAGGTTATGAAGATTTATATTTTGAATGGTTTCTATAAAAAGTGTTATAATCATGAAAAATATAGTTGTTGATTAATTATCTCACTTATATACCAATGTTTATATATCCATGTTTCCAATGGAACTAGATTAATAATTTATTTCGGTGTCTGTTTGTTTAATGGTTTATTTGTTACATAAACGAGATGTAATTTAAATGTATAAAAGGACAGGGTCTCTATATTTTGTTTGAGGGTGGAAAATTCCTTAATGTATCAATGAATATGGTTCGGGTAAAGATATAGATAAACATGAACATCTGCTAAATAAAACAACACTTATCTTTGATTCACATTAATGAATGATTTAATACATAAGATTACATATAATAAAATCCAAAATATCAATAAGTCTAGTTTATTTTTTATTAGTTTTATAGAAGAACATATTGAACATGGGATACAACAAAATTTTTAAAAACATCCTTAACATGCTTCTAAAATATCATAATTTATAAAATTGCATGAAATAACCTGGTAAAAAAATAAGAAAGGGGTGAGATATAAAGCCCTATAATTGAATAAGAATTGCATTACATGGTTGGTATAGTAAATGTTATACAATAATCATATCAATTTAGTATAAAAAATTAGGTTCATACATATGGCAATGATATATGATATAGTATGATAGTAATATAATGGGAAAGGTGAAAAAACACAAAACACTGAATCATAAATAGAGGTCAAGGTTAAACCCACGATGATATGAGGGTGGAAAATGCCACATGAATGAATTAGGTTCACTCCCTATTCCATCATGATGTATTTTGATAGTAAATATTCCCTAATATTTTATAGCGCTATCTAAGCACACCCATCATATTCATTTCATTCTCATGTATATGAGTTCCACATAGATTACAAAACATGGATGAATTCATCATAATAATTTATTCCACAATTGAGGAGTATAGATTAAATTTGTGTAACTCCTAAAAAAATTATATGTTCAAAAATTAGAAGTACACAGATAGGAAATAGTTATGGTATTCACTAGAAAATTTGTTTTGGCATAAAGTGTAGTGGTGAAATTTTAGTAGCATGATAACATCACATAACGATTCATTAAAATGGGATGATGGGAGTGAAATTAGTATATAATTACATAACCATTAAATGGGAAGTAATAGGTACTTGTAATAACATATCATTACAATATAAATTTTGAAATACTATGATTAGGGTAATAAAAAACATTTGAATTGTGAAAAGTATCAGGACAATACTTCTCAATGGTAATGGGCTTACACAAAGAATCACGAGAGGTTAAATTAGAGGGAAAGGGAATATCATCATTGATTATTTAATTTTATATTAATGAGAATATGGAAGAATATTTTCCATCATAAGAAAATGAAATTTTAGTGACATACCATAAATGAAGTTCATGAATGGTAGTGAGTTTAGATAAATATATTTAAAAATTTGGACATGGTAACAAGTGTACATAAAGGATCTTGGGATGCTTAATTAGTGAAAAGGGGTTATAAATCCTGTAGAAATAAAAATGATCGTTTGGGTGATATGGAACGAATTATATTAAAAAAAATTAATTTATAAGAATAACATACAATATATTATTGAATAGAAAATGTTAGTGGAATATCCCACACAATATTTAGGCATGGTAACAGGTTTAAAAAATAGGATAATGGGGGATTAATGATTGAAAAACATCAATATAGTCCAAATTTATTTAATAATATAGTAGGATAAATATGTAATAACATATCACAACATTAAAAAATCAAAATTAATATGTACAACATAAATGAATAGCTTGAATAAAAAGAAGAGTGAAAGATCCCTGGCCAAATTTCTCTATGGTAATGTTTGTACAAAAAGAATCATTAGAGTTTTAATGGAACATAAATGTGTATATCGTCATGTATAAATAAAATGGAATGTATGAGGGATATGAAATAGCATATTAGAATATGAAAAAATTGACATTAGGAGGAGTAAAATAAAATAAATTCTTCAATTAATTGGATAGTGGAAGATCATTAACTTGTGTGTGGGACATAAAATTCATGTGAGAGAATTTTTTAGAGAATGGGGGAACCCTAAGATGAAACTGTATATGATAGGGATGATTTTGAACATTATACAATGATTTATATTGATGTTAGATGGGGGATTTGGTGGTTTTATTTAGGAAAGATGAGGATTTATTTATTATTTAGGTTTTTGACTCTACTATTGAAATACCCAAAATAAAGAAATGTCCAATTGTTTTTCCCAATTATTTCTTCCAAATCTATGAGTTTATTTATTATTTTATTTTTTCAAGGGATGATTTTATTAAAATAATTCTCTCACTCCTGTGGAGGTAAGACACATTCTTAAGGAAATTATTATCAAACCATAAAATATATTATGTGGTCTGGAATATTTACATTGGAATTACAAAATAAATTTAATAAACATAAAATCAAATTAGTTTTTAGGATAATCATTAATTTAGTTGTGTATCCCCTTTATTTATATTATTCAATCAATTTGGGGTCATTATGATGTCATTAAAGTAAAAGTTTATTTAAATGATATTTAATTTTTCCTGAAAATTTCACTATCATAATATTTTTGAAAAAATATATTATATATAAATTTGATGATATAATTTCCAAAAAAATAATTTTATGAAAAGAGTTTTATAAAAATTTCAATGTTAACTTTTATAATAATAGATTCATTTATAATGAAATTCCATGTTTATTGTCAATAAAATATTTCTAACAACTATAAAATTTCTATTTCACTTCATAATAATTATATAATCAACAATATTTGATATAAATTATTAGTAAATTATTTATTTCAAAAAATACACTATTTTATAAAATCAGTAATTCAATTATTATATTAACCAAAATATATTAGTTTTTCATTATTGTAGCAAAATAAAGAACATTTAAAATGGAAATATAGTATGACCAAAATATATTGATTATTCTATAAAAAATAACGTACTTATTAATTCTTCTAGGGTCTTGATACATTTCTGTTTAATAAAATAGAAAACTCTATATGATTTTGTTGTGTGGTTGTGGGACTTTCATGGGGTTTTTTTGTGAACAGGGATTGGTTCATGATCTCAATTACCATGAAATTATCTAATAAATGGTTTCATAAATTCTTATGTTGTTGGATCATAAAACGGTCTTGGTAATCATAAAATCAAATAAATTATATCTGTATCATATGGTATGATCATACTGATTGAGACCATAACAACCTTTTTCCCAGTCAGTTTCATTTTTGAAAACAATATATTTATACTAATCATGTGATCACTGTTCAATCTATATATATTATAAATTGTAAACATACATAATGGTATTTTATATACAATTAGATATAATAAAATTAATTAAGTGAGTGTATTTTCTATAACCATAATAATACATTTAGTTAAATCAAATCAGATTTTTTTTTCAATACTGTCCAGGTTATTATAATCTTCCACCATTAAGAAATTTCACCACCACAATTTAGTATTCCAACAATAAAATATATGTGGGTAAATATGTTTCTTCACCACTACTCATTCTGATATTTCTTCTTATAATGTGTGGTTTCACCATAACACTTGGACAAGTTGAATTATCTTATTTCATAGAAAATGTTTTCTATGATTTTAGATATTTACTGGACACTCTAAATTGGAGTGATCAATATCCAATGGGACCATCTCTAGATTGAGTAGATGTTAGGGATCTGGAATTCACATCCTTAAGATGGATACATGGAATACATCATTTACTTGATATAGTATTAGTGGTAGTTCAAGACGAATGGCCACCACTTCGATGTGATCATGTATCTCAATTAGTTTGATGTACCATGGAATAAGATTTCCTTTATTCGCAATTCACATAAATCATTTCTAGGGATATATGATATGGAATATTGTGTATCGAACATTATACTCTAGGACTCATCGACGATTACCATTATATCTCTTTTGAGGACTATGAGAATTCATAACATGCTATTGATTGGTCCTAATCATTTCCACCACATCCATGACCATTTTAGGACCTAGTAATTTACATTCCTCAACATCATCATAGCATGCATGTGTTCTTCAAATCTTCCCATAAACAACTTCATTGGATCTATATGTATTCTTGATTAGAAATTGTGGTAGTATGATAACTCAACTAGAGGAAGATGTTATCCCTATCCTCCTTTGACATAAATTGAACATGTTTTCATTATGTCCTCTGGTGTCTGGATAGTCTACTAAAGTAGTCCATCACTCAGAGGGTGATTAGTGATGATTATGTTAAATTAACTATTCAGAGCATGTTGGAGACTCTATTAGAAATTAGAGGTTAATCTTGGATATGAATTGGAATCAATTAATAGTGGTACTCCATGCTACCTTATTTCTTCATTGATGTTTATTGATTCACATTGATCTCGTAAAAAATCCTCTTAAATTATAATAATGTTAGTTTTCTTTTTACGATTATCCATATAAACCCATTTTGAATTTTCTCCCATATATGTCTTCAGATTATTTTTGGTAACGTAAATGGTGATGTTCTCACATTTCACTATGGGTATGGGTAATGGTTTCATAATCCCCTCAGATATATTCCATTCTAATTCCACTTAATGGAATACAAGACAACTTTAAGTGTACTTTATGATATTATCCTTTATATTTTCCCACTTATAGATTTCTCAGAGATCTCGATATATCATCATGTATTATATGTGGTTGGATAAGTTTGAGATATGTGAATTATCCATCATATCCATTTTAACCAATGATTTTATGATACACATAGTCTTGACCAAAATCTCACAACTCCATCTTCATTATTATTTTTTACATATTTCCCTTTTCTTATAGATTGATCATTATTTTAAATTCCCACATCATCAATTTGGAGCATCAGATATCTTCTCCCAAAGGGACATTAGATCTATTATTTGGGAAATGATCGATGTTGTTCCTTCCATTATGATTCCAAATTCTATTATTTATAAATCGTAGATTATTTTATCGCTACCAAATATTATTAATGCTATAATTTCCGGATCCTTTCTCCTCAAATAATTATCCAAATTATTTTCATTATCAGGATGGTAGTGGATAGAGCAGTAGTATAAGGTAATCTTCTTTAACCATATTCATTGGTTCATTTTCATCTCTTTATTTGAGAATATATACTTGATAATTTTGATATGTACATATTCAACACTTCTCCCTAATGAGATGATTATACAATATTTTCAAGGTGAAGAACACTACATTAATGTCCAAATTATGCATTAGGTAGTTCTATTCATTAACATTCAGTTTCCTTGAAGCAAATTATAAGTAATTATCATTCTGCATTAACACACATCCCAAGACCATCTTGGAAGAATCACTAAATTCCAGAAAAAGATATCCACTTATTGATAGTGTGAGAATAGGTGCAACAATAACACTCATTTTTTATTCATATAATCTATAATCACATTAATAATTTTGAAAAAACATGACACCCTTCAATGTTATATTTGTTAGAGGGTTTGTCAATCATGATAAATTTAACACAAATCAATGATAGTACCCATCTAATCCAATGAAACTACTGATATTTTTCTTGGATTTTGACCTCCAACATCATTTAACTTCATTTTCATTTGAAGGATCTATAGATAACCAATTTTAGTGATGATATTCAACAATAATTATTCATCCATAAACTAGAACTCTCAATTTCTATATTTTGAATAAATATATCCATTCAAAATGCCTATTGCATAGTACTCAGATATTCTATATGTTACTCCTTGTTTATAGAGTATATTAGAATATCTACTCCAAATACTTTTTCTTGTTTTTTTAATCTAGAAAGTATCTTTTATTCATTTCCATAAATAATTATAGAGAATTAGGATCACCAAAAGCATCTATAAATACACAGTTCCTCTACATTTTATAAAAGTAATTCTTTGGGGTATCTTCTTTCTCCACCCATACATAGAAATATCAAAACTTTATATACATCATGATGACCTATTGTGATCTATGTAACTGATGAATCATGTCATCGATCCATATAATACAATACATTATCTTTATCATGATATTTTGGTGCACACAAAAATAATTGAAAAGGCACATTGTACCAACCTTCTTCATGAAGAAGAGGATTTGTGCACCCAATGGAAAATCACTTAGGCATATGAACCCTTTATCCAAATTATTATATTGTGGTTTCTTCATCCCTTCATTCCCAATAATATCTATTTAATATGGAGTCATGGATATTGTCAACACCTCACAATTAATCATGATCATGAATTCAACCACTATGAAAAGAGGGAGACTAATAAGTTCATTGGAAAACACATCAGCGTATTCTCTCACAGTGGTCCTGTTTGAGAGAATGATTCTATTCATGGACTCAATTGATTGAGATATATATTCATCATCATAGAAAAATTATATGCTTTATTGTGATTTTTTAAATAAGAATTATTCTTCTTCCTCATTGAAATGGAATAGAATTCGGTGGTGGATTCACAGTATAAAGAGTGATTTTCTTCTCATTGAAATTTAAGTTTCCTCTATATATGGAAAAAAATAAAGTCCTAGAATTGCATAAAATTCCACCAAATAATGTAATAATAGGATCACTAGGATGTTAAGACTATAAATTGTGATAGAGGATATGTTACATACTTGAGAGGTAATAATTTCCCCATTTTCTATTTTAACCACCATCTCTACCACAATTATTTTTGGTGGTGTTTGAAGAGTTATACAAAACATTTTTTATATAAAGGAATGCGTATACAATATATCAAAATGTAAATTCACTGTAATTGAGTAAATAACGAGAATACATGTCACCACATTATTTTTAGGATCCAACATAGCGATAATGATAAAAAAATCTCTCCCTTTATGTCATAGAGGCTGTTAGTTGTCTTTATAAACTCATGTATTAGGTAGTTGGTTTGAAAGGATCACCAGTTCCTTGCAGTTGTGGAAATGAAAAATAAAATGGGTGTTGATCAAATAATTTCATTCCATTTCCACATTATATTTTTTCTCATATAAAAAAATGTTATTTAAGTTTTCTTCCATCCCACACCTAATGCATTTCTTCGCCCCTCTCAGTCGGTTTTTTGGGATAATTTTTTTCACCTTTTACAACTTTGGTGCTAAAATTTCATGGAACTATTAGATATCTCCATTGGCCCACTAGAATTAATATTTACATACTTCTTATTATACCCATGATATAATTTTGATTCTCTTATATCCACTTTGAATTTGAGGGAACATCAGTTAATTTATTGATATCTATAGACGTCAAATGTCATTAGGGTTTCTCGTAGAATGGATTTTAGTCCACACAAAAAGTTGTCAGACGTGAATTAAAGGGTAATGACAAAGTCTGAGGTGTATCGTGAAATTATTGTAATGTTATCCTCATACACCCCAATAGATTCATCATCTTTTTTAATAGTGGATAGGTAATACATTATAATTTTATGTCAGATATTCTGAGGAAAATGTTTATCAATAATTATTTTTGATAATTAAGTCCACTCCATTTCTTCAACATCTTCATTAATCATCATATTTTTTTATCAATGTACACCAATGATCATCATCTCCATCCTTATGATAATAAGTCATAGGAACCATCACTTATTATGAACATTTATGGATGGAAAATATCATCTCAACAAAGTTAATTAAAATTTTAATGATTAACAAATCATATAATCCATTGAATGTAAGAGGAATTTTTTTCATAGAGATATCTATTGATGATTATTATCTATTAAGAGGTCTGGTTGCTCCTCCGGGTCCAAGATACATTTCAGAACCAGAGTTATTTGAGATATTATCATGAAATTTTTTATGATTAATACTCTAATTAGGTTGGGCATCTCGATCAAGAAACCATCACATTATTCATCACATTGAATTTTTACTTGATTCTTCTTAATTTCGGCCATTATCTAGAAAAATAATATATAATAGGATTTTTATTTAAAAATATTGAACACATAAATTTTAATCCATTTAAATTAAATGGATAAATTTTAAATTACATTTATTTTCCTAATTTATGAATTTTTGGATTCATTCTATGTCATCCATGATCTATTTCCTAGTATATATTCTTACGATTGTTTTCCCCAAAATAATGATTTATATTGATATCATAAATTTACTAATGAATATCGCCAATTATTTTCAAACATGGTGCATAGTATGAACATTTTACATGTACTAGGTTACCCTGAACTAGGCATGTGACACCATGGTAGAGTTGTTACCCTAAGGCACATCAGTTACAGAATAATGTTCACATATAGTATCTATAAAATGATGTATTCCAACAAAAAAAACACACATTCGTATACTTACCAAAATCTTGGGATGGATTAATTTACATAGTGTTATCACGAAGAATTTTGTTAGAGTTTTCCAATCTTAATACCAAAAATAGGTAAACATTTTTGTTGATACCAACAATAATTACCCAACTATTTATTTCACATTAATACATGATTTATTACGTAATATTAGACATAATTAAATAATAATGATTGGGAATTATAGTATTATAGGGAACTAGGTTCATAGAATAACATCTTGAATAGAGGATACAAAAAAATATCAAAATTTTCTTTATCATGATTTTAATATTCTTTTTATTTTATAACTAGGTGGAATTACCCATAGAAAAACATAAGAATGGGATGATCTATACATCCCAAACTTTTAACAAAATACTAATGACATGATGAAGATAATTCATGTTTGAAAACAATCATTTCAATAGTGTATAACAATATTTGGGTTCATTAACATGAAAATGATACAAGATATATTATGATAATCATAACATGGGAAATATGGTAATAACATAAAAAACTAAATAATAAAAAAAGTTCAATGATAAACCCACCATGAAATCTTGGTGGAAAATTTTAAATAAAGGAATCAGATCCACTCACATTCCCGACGTGTTGTATCATGATACTAAACACTATCCAATTCATTGGGCCACTAGTGAGGTGAAACCATCATATTCCTCAAATTCTCATGCTTATGTACACCACATAAATCATAAAACATTGACTCATTAATCATTAAAATTTAGTCTAATATTAATGAGTATGGAATAAATAAATTTTATTCCCTAATAACATTATATTTGTGGTATTATTTTAACACACTTGATATAAAATGTGTATGTTATTCTGTAAACAATAGTTTGGCATGAAATACCACGTTGAAATTTCCACACCATAACATTGTCCCATAAAGATTTGTATAAATGAGTTGATGATAGTGTAATGGGTGTCTAATAACATAGACATAAAATGGAAAGTTAAATGAATATATAAAATCATATCCTAGTGTTATATATTTCGAAATAATAGAAATATGGTAATAATGAAACAGAAATTGAGAAACTATCCTAGCTATATTTCAGTATGGTAATGGATGTACATAAATTATTGATGTAGATTTAATGAGAGGGATGGGGATATAAAAATTTAAAAATTAACAATATAGTAATTTGAATACGAGAGAATTTATTCAAACATAAGAAATTGAATTTATGATACATAACATAAACTATGTCCATGAATGGAATTTTGTAGGGAGAAATCCCTTATGATTTTTTGCATGGTAACAATTGAACATTAAGTATCAAGGGATTATTATTAGGAATAAATTGGGTATCTTATCATTTATTCATGAAAATGAATGAATTTCATATATTTAGTAAGATATAAAATCAAAAAAATTGAAATTCATAATCATAACAAAAAAAATAAGTGATTGATTTAAACAAATAGTGTAAGATCCCTTAGGTAATTTAGTCTTGGTAACGGGTGTACCTAAATGATAATGGGAGGATTAATGAGAGTAATATGGGTCTATTATCATTTTGAAAACAAAATTTTAGTATTCTGTATATGGAAAAAAATAAAAAAACATGAAACATTAAAAATAAATAAATATAACATAAAAAAGTTGTAAAATAAAAAGGATGCTAGTAGATCCCTTATAAAATTTTTGCATGGTAAATAGTGTACAGAAATGATCATGGGAGGATAAATTCCCTTAAATGGAGACTCTAATAATGTAGTAATAAATATTATATTTTTTTATTATAATAACATATGCCTACTTGAAAAAATTGAAATTAAAAAGAAAAACATAAAACATGTTCTTGAATAAAAAGGATAGTGGAAGATGCTTTAATAGAGTGTTTGACTCCAAATTAATCTGAGGGACTTCTGGAGAAATTAGGGGAACCATTGGAGGACTAATGATATTGTAGGATATATTATTTCATGATAGAATGATTTTAAGAGAAGGTTATTTTGGGAATGTGTGGGTTTATATAAGAAAACTTCTGGACTTTCTTATTTTTTAGTTTGGGGACTCCACACAATAAAATATCCAAAACCAAAAACAATACAATTGTTTTTTCACATGGGTTCATCCAAATTGGAGTTGATTTTTTTATTTTATAAGACCACATTATGTATATATTAAAACAATGAAATTTCTTATGTGGAGGTGAGTCAATTTCTTAGGTAAATGATTTTAAAACTTTAAAATATATTATAGGTTGTGAGTGATTCCTAATAGATATAAAAAAATAACCATAAAAAAGTATTTTTATTTGAAAACAATTGTTTTTCCGTGGATCCAATTATTAATAATTTTATATCAATTTTAGGTTATTATGTTGTCATATAACACAAAGTATACTATTAATATATTTTATTTTTTAACTGAAAAATTGAAAGTCTTAAAAAATAATGCAAAATTTATTATTATATAATTTCAACATGTTTATTTCAAAAATAATATTAATTTTATTCAATTAAATTTTGAAAAATGTTAATTTCTATACTTATGAAAAATTTGACATTTATTATCAAATACTGTATTTTATGAAAATAAAATTTTTTGAACCCCTATAAAAATTAAATTTTAAATAAAATAAAATTAATTAGTGATTTTTATTTGATAAAAATAAAAAAAATTCAAAAATATAATAATTCATAATTTCTCAAATTTAATTTGAATGTTAACGCAAATTTCAATTTGTGATTTATTGTATCAAAATAAAAATAAAAAAATATTAACAATAATAGGATAAAAATATATCCATTATTTAATTAAAAAATAAAGTACATATTCATATACCTATGGTCATGATATATATCTATTTAAAACATCATAAAACACCCTAAGAGTATGATGCACGATGTTTGTATTTTTATGGTGTGTTTTGGTGAACATAGTTTGGATCATGATTTTGATGATATGGAACATCTCCCATAAACAATTTCACTAATTGTTATGTTATTGGATCTCAAATTGGTCTTAGACAAGGGGAAATCCCAAAAAATATTTCACCTCATAAGATTCAATAAATGGGCTTCGGATGGCATGTTCTTATTTCGTGAGGCCACCACATTCATTGTCCATGAAAATAAGATTTTATAAAACCATCTATTTATACAAATCAAGTGAACACTATTTAAAGGATATATGTTCAATTTTAATGATAATTAATGTTAATTTAAATAAAATTACCTAAAAAAATAAAAGTGTTTTCAATTACCATTTTATATTACAATACATTTAATTAAATAAAAAGGAAAATTTTTATTTATAATAGTGAAGTTGTTACAATAAAATTTTTCATTCAATATTGATTTATTGAATACTATATTAGGGTTGTACAATGATAAATAAATGAGATTCCATCTTCCCAAGAATCTCTACGAAATATTCTTTATAGGGTAAGATAATATTTGATGTGGATAGATACTCATACATCTAAATCAATTTTCCACTATCATAACCCGTGATATACTAATCATAAGTGTCACAATGAAATGTATATGGTATCTATGATTTGGATTCTAAATGTTCTAATGAATACAATGATACCAAATAGATAAATCATAGTATATGATTAATAAAATTATATTACGTAATATTTTCATTATTTTTTTAAAAAATCATTATTATGAATGTTTTATTCATTTTAAAATTCCCAAATAATAAAATTTATCCACTATTATTTCATTTCATTCAATAGAATAGATTACTGATGTTATGTTTCAAAACCTATTTTGTTTCTAATATTTCATCCTAAAATATGCGACTCGTCCATAATTTGTTGACCATGTGTGTTTTCATATTTATTATAAAATATTTCCTATCATCTATGAAAATCACCATATACTCCTTATATGAATGAAAATTCTCCCATGGTACCGAATCTATATTCAATACATGTTTTGGTTCCATAATGTATTTCATCAAGTATAATATATTAAATAATATAGATGAGATTTTTTAGATGGGGTTTCATGTTGATCGATAATATCCTTGACGTGATCAATGATCCAGAAAGGGATGATGTATCCATGGCCTAGATTCCCATTCATACCAAACCAAATTTCATTCTTCCATGTGATATAATAATGAAGAGTTTATAAATGATTTAAACATAATATCAAATAAATTATTGAATGACTATATTTTCTATCAAATATTCAAGGTTTTCCAATGATGTTGAATGGTATGAACTTTCTCTATATTCACCCCAAAGAGATAAGGTCCCATAACATTTATCTCTACCACATCATAGAATTATGTTATAGTTTGACAACACAACCCATAAATAGCCTCATAATTTTCCATTATTTTTCATGATAGTCGACTATTATTATACGAGGAATATGAATGTGATGTTACTAATCCAAATATCCTTATAAATTCGTTGATCATGTTCTCATGAAATCCTTTTGAGTAAGACTCTATCAAATATAATGACCACACATTCGACAAAGATAATAATAGTTGAAACTCATCTACGATTACAATACATGTTGAAGTCCACTATAATGCCTAAAGTGATTCATAGAATAACAATTAATTTTAATACCGATTTTTTACTTTATGAATACATACTACTTTCATTATATATATGTTAATGAGTTTTTATAGAGATAAAATTTCAATGATAATAATGAAATTTTATGTTGTTTTGTGGTGATTGACTACCACCCATATGGAATAATTGACATTAAATAGTCACCAGGCATCCTGTAATGAAATACCAGGATATTTTATTCGATTTACAAAATGGTTTTGATATAATTTCATTGTAACCTTATACATATGTCAATTAAATTTAGATTTTTCATACCATGAATCTAGATTTAAATTTTACACTTCACTCTTCATGTTATCCCATGATATATTTTCCATCAGTTCTCAACACTTTATAGTGATTCATACATGAATATAATAGGATGACATATGGATATAATATATTTGTTCATGGTCATAATTTTTTTATAGTATGTATATCATGGTTCCAAAACATATAAATCTGTTATTATAAATTTTGAACCCCAAAATGTTCATTACCAAATTTTGTATTACCTAATATTCATTCAATTCCTTCTTGATCCTCAAAATAATATAAGGTTTTGTAGATATTTCAGAATGGTTTTTTAAAATCATAATTTTATTCACATTTTCATCCTCTACATATCTATATATATTAGATCACATTTAATCATCATCATTTATTGGATATCAATATCAATTTCATTCATATTATCTTGCATATTGTTATCCTTAAAGCAATGTTAATGGATTTAATAATCACAATCATTGATCAGCACTAATCATAATCAATGAAATATATATAGATCAGGTTTTCAGAATATATGCATGAGGTATTTATAATCTATATATGTGTCACACATCTCCCGGTCTAGATCATGATTCCAAATTATTCATGTGGAGATCAATTTATCCAATTATAAATAATTATTAGGGTATGTATGCTCATGGATAGTTAATTAGTGATATCAATAAATATATTTTTTCATATAGCATGAATAAAAAAATCAATCTCTTATTGGATTCATAAATTTAGATCACAATTCATTCTGCACTGGTTACTAATATGAGAATAAGTGTATGGACTATCAAATTTCATATATCATTAATTAGATCTATGTAGATTCATTATATAAAAGACATGAAACAATTTTGATATTAAATTGTTATTGGTCATGATAATCATGAAAACATTGTATAGAAATAATGATCATTCCCAGATAATCCAATAATATATATAATTTATATCATAAATTTTGGTTTGTTCCATCATTTAATTGCCTCTATTTTTGAATATATATATATATACATATATATATATCCATTTTTTGTGATAACATTCCATTTAAATGTTAGGTTAGACACACATAACTCAAATTTAATATTATTATAAATAAAAGTTTTCATTTTACAATTTATTGTATACCGAACATGAATGATCATCATGTTCCTCCTTAATTTTGGAAGATAAAATATCACCTATAAAGACAGAAAAATTGTGGAATTTCATTAAAACCCTATGAATGATCATCATGTTATTGGAATGTACGTTGCATTAAATGAAATCATTTTTACAAGACCCATCTTCACCATTATATTATAATATCCAAATATTTGATATACCATAGTGAAAAAATGTGCTCTATGTTTCTAATCAAAATAATTCTACAATCTATGACATATGATACATGTTTATTATCATGATCTGGTTGAGCTAATTATAATCATTGAAAAATCATATTTACCCATCCTAAATTTTGATGACGAGGATTCATGTAACCCGTGGTAATGTACATGGTCATATATGCCTCTATTTATAATATAGTGTAGTTGTTTCTTATTCTCATCAGGTTCAATGATTTCAATTCAATATGGGGTCTTGGATTACAGAAATGATTCATGTTTTAGTATCACAGAGAACTCCCCCATATAGATTTTAGGAATTACCATGAATTACTTAGGGTTAAGAAATTTTATATCCCCTCACAATGATAACATCATTGAGGTTGATATTTTTCTTGTATCAGTCATTTAACCTCGATAATATTTATCATATTAATAAAATATCTGTTACATTGATTTTAATCCCCATGGGGATTCATCTTATCACTTTTACTAGTACAATATTATATAGATATTTTCAATATGGAGGATCATTTACAGGATTCTTTCTCATAAAGCATAAAAAAGTGGGATGTCTTAGTTTATTACAACCAATAAATTAATCCTTTTCTATTACAAAATTAATCACTATTATTAGTAGCCATTATCATGAAAAATTAAAACTGATAGAATATATAATATTATTAAAAAAGTTATAGTAATATATATCATTTTTCTCATATCATTCAATGTTTCCAATCACCAATGATTTTGATATAAATTTTTATAGACATCTAAATATGTTTCCAATAATGTGTTTAGTTTTAATGAATATTAATAAGGTGTATCATTTATATTGTTTAATGTCCAACTAATCGATATAGGAATATTTATAGACAAATTTCATGAGTATAAAGAAATAACTATACATTTTTAGATGGGGAGTGTGAGTAAAATATATGTCAAAACGGATTTTATAGTTTTCCTTCAAATAAATTGCTTGAATTTTCACATCAAATGTCCTATTTTTATCAAATATTATCTAATCATCTTATCAATCTATATGTATGGAATCCATCAAAACCAACTATTGATAACATCATTGAGTGATGGAGAATATATATCCAATTCATTTGATCTATTATTCTATGATTAGTAGATGGGAATATCCACTGAATTTTAGTGACCGTTATTTCAGAAAGGTCTCAATTATAATATTATCTATATCAGTAGGATATTATAATTCCTCATAATTCAATATTATATTGAAAACATGAATCAGTTGACAATTTTTTTTCATGAAGTTCTTGATTTATAAGACCATTTTTTGTGGTATCTCCTTTTTATATTAATCAAAATTCCACACAGTTTTTCAAATAGGAACTTATTATTTTATGACGTTGAATATAATAATTTTTAAAAATTTTGATGCAAATTTTAAAAAATTATAACATTTGAAACGGTAACTAGGAACATTAAAGTGATAAAACATAAAAAATATATATTTCAATATTTATTTATTTCAAGATTTAAATCTAATCTATCATTCAACTATTTCCTAACATAATGTTTAATTGGAATTACTTCCATTAAAATGGGTTTTAAGGAACTTATAAATTTTCTAAATCATAACTCAAAATTGAAAAATTATCTATTACGCACATATTATACTTTATGCATTATGTATCAATAATTTGAATACCCAATGGTCCATTTTCAGGCTTTTTACCCTAATGTAAAAATATTCTAGTGCCACATACACCTATAGTATCGAGATGGGAATATTTTCTTCAATATAACATAAAGTACACTACCAAAAAATTTATTAATGATTTATTATGCTTATTCTTATCCATATTTATTTTTCAATGTTTTTCTAGTCATAGTCCAAAAAATAAAATATTAATGATCAAATAGCATCTATGATAACCCATAAATTAAATATATATAAATTAATACATAATATATTCTACATAGTTATCAATTACTAGTTTATTTAATTTGTATATAATAAATAACTACTAACCAGATACAAGGATGTAACAAAATTATATTAAAACTCAAAAAACATTCCAATAAATTCTATTAATCTTCAAATTCATCTTGATATAACCTTGGGACCTTTAAATGAAAATGCTGAGTGAAAATTACCAGTATTGGAATAACCCAAATTATCATGAAAAAATTATTGCATGTGATTCGATAAGTTTAAGGTGGTGAAATAAAATGGTGGAAATAAAAAACCTTGAACATATATGTATGATATATGTACATAACCTCAAGGAAACATTGTAAATTTGAATCAATATAAAACAAGACATCATAGACATATGTAAAGGCTAAAAACCATGAAATTATAGAATAATGTCATTAAAATGACCTCCCATGTACCATGCATGGTATCACAAAAGATTAATATTGTACACAACTCATTATAGTATATATAATTCCCCCCATCACAATCATATCACATATATGAATTTATGTGTCCCACAGATTATAAAACATATCTTTATCATTAATAATTTCAAATATAATGATTACCAAATGTGGGTGACATGATTTTAAGTCCCTAAAAAATTATTTATATGAATATATATTTTAACAATATTGACTGGAAATTGTGATGCGTTTTGTCAATAAATTTTTTTGATATTGAATAATTTAAACAAAATTTCAAGTGAATAACATGGGAAAAGAAAAGATCATAGAAGTGTTCAATAAGAGTGAACAATGATTTATTTTTACATTTAATTCATATGAAAATATATTTGTTTATATAGAAACAAATATTGATATAGAAAATTAAAAATCATGGTGAAGTAACTCAATGAGTGTACATGAATAACAAGGTGGAGTGGAGAATATATTAACTTGATAGTGAGATTTTAAAATCTATGGATAAGAATATTATGTTCTTGGGAAACTCAGTAGTTATATTATTTAAGGGATACAGAGAGTAAATTCATTATTAATATGATTATAGTGATCAATGGCGGGTGTATCAGTGGTTAAGTATAGGAAAAAATAGATGATTTATTTATTAAATTCATATCTTAGTATTTCCATTCACTATTATAAAAAAATTAAAACTGAAAACCATCCAATGGGGATCAAATATATTATTCCAATTATGAGTTGTTTTCAATATTATTTAAGTATATTAACAATACATATGAAAGTCATACCTTTGGTGTTTTGGAATTGAGTAACGTCCAAAATGAATTTTTTATACCCATAATATATAATATAATTTTGTGATATATTTTATGGGTTTAGTAGATTAATGAATAAATTTCATAAATCAAATTTCTATAAAGGGTAAATATCATTAGGTGAAGGATTTAAATTATTATATATATTGCATCACATTAAGCCAATAATGATGTCCTAATACAAACATTATTTTTATAATATATTGAATTATTACCCAAATAGTCATCTAACTTAATAAATTATGAAGAATTAAATAATTTATAATATTGATGTAAGTATTTAAGAGAACTCTCAGAAAATGAAAATATTTTCCCAATTTCATAATTTAAAATTTTTATTCATAATCACCATTTATTGAGAATATTCTATTTTATGGAGAAACAGTTCTAAAAATCATATAATTATTATATTCGACATAAATATATAATATTATAATTTGTAAATAAAAAATATTTTATAATAGTGATATTATAAGAAAATATTATTAATTTAAAAATTTATTTACTAATTAAAATATATATTTTATTTGAAGATATATATTTTCAAAAAACTAAATATTTGATTCCGTCATAAGAAAATATTATTTCCAACAACTCATATCTAATGCTATATATAAAGTAATAATGAAAATGGGGAAATTTTAATAGTTATTTTATTATGTAATAAAATAAAAAAATTCCTAATTCTATTGTATAGATATAGAACACATAATCACCTGAGTGGATTCCCTAAGGGTATGGTATGTGATGGTGGAAAATTTTTATAGAGCTTCATAAAAATGGGTTTCATCGTGATATCAACAAGATTAATAATATCCTTCATTCCACTTATTTGGTTATTTATTAATTATATACCTCATTGGTATGGGAAACATTTAAATATTTAACATTCAATCAAAATCACAAGTTCATATAATTGGACTTCTTAGGGAATGATCCTATTAGTTGAGGTAATCACTTCTACCTAATGTGTAATTCATCTTTACCATGACCATTAAAAACAGTGATTAATGATCATTATGAAATTTATGTAAAAAATATTCAGGATTATTAATTTTAATTTGAATATATTGATAAAAATAGTAAAAACTAAATTCCATTTGTATTATTAAATTACATAATGTAGAAATTATTCAGCTACAAATGAGAGTTTTAAATATTACTATCAATACATTTAATAAAATAAATGAATATGTTTTTTTATTATTATTAAATTTTGTTGGAATCTCACTCCATGTTAATTTGAGAGGGTTATATTTTTTCCACATAAATATATATATAGAAATATAATATTTATTTATTTTCATTCATGTCCAATCTATAACGATTTCTGATTAATATAATATTTAATTATTACAACTGTTTTGACTATAAAACCATTTATGGCCACAAATTTTTTTAATTGTTTAAAAAATATTAATTGAGACATGATCCACATTTAAATTAATATTAAATATAAAACAAAAATACATATTTATATATGAAAAAGTATTTAAAACTATTCCATTAATCTCATTAAAATCATGAGAAACAAAAATCATACTCCTGAACATCTATGGAGTAAATGATATTCTATACATATGTTACCAGAGTAACCATAGTCCAAGATAGATAGGAATTCAAATGATAAATGAAACTATTTTGAGATAATTATTCATAAGTTACAACATGTTGAATAATGATTTTGAAAACAAATATAGTGTTTAAATGTATTAAAATGACTAATATGGATTTAATAGGAGAACACCACTTGAATTGGAAAACATAAATGAAATATTATGTTCAAAATATCTCTAAATACCTTATATTTATCTTTTCCATCATATAGACTGAATTTGGACACTATAAAGAAACCATAAAAAATATAATAAGATGAAAATTTAATTTTAATAGTTAAAATTAATTAATAAAGCAAGAAATTATAAATATAAACATGAGAAAAAATTAGAATTTAAAATTACTTATATGTAAAAATATTTCATTACTAAATAATATATATATATATATATAATGAGTAAACATTTATATAAATAATAAGATCACCTCAAATTCTGTGTTAACGTAGAATAAATATCACCTATTCGATATTTAATATATATATATATATAACCTTAAATATTTTCATTTATAAAATATGAATATTCTATCATATTAATAAAGTGAAAATAATAAATTATTAAAATATTATATGTTTATATTTTCTATATCATAAATAACATTAATAAAAACAATTTCAATTTTCCTTAATTTTTATATATATTAGGATTTTGGTTTGAAATTTTTATAAAATAAAATTTACTAAACATTAATAATACCAATATAATTATTATTCAGTTCAATTGTGTGGTTTTTTAGTCATTATATATAACATTATAATTTTATTATATTTGTAATAGAAAAACATTATTCAATTTAAAAAACATATTTTAATATTATCACTTATTGAAAATAATATATTTAATCAATATATGAATTCTTATATTAATATTTAATAATTCTAAAATTAATATAAAATAATAATTAGATGATAATTAATTATATAAAATTCCAAAGATAATAACAGATTTTATATTTATTGAGTATATTTAATTTAATTAATTGATACAAAATAATATTATGAAAAAACTTATGTCAATAATAGTAATATAATTATTATTATTTCATACATTATATGAAACATTATATAAAATATATAAAATATTTTTTAATACCACATAAATGTTTTCCTAATGTTACATAATAATAACTCTTGAAAATATCATAATTGTTTGTATATTACAATGAGCTACACGATCTAAATTAGAATAACTAGTCATACATCTCTTTTAGTTGGATATGTCTTTATGATGTAATACATTTTATGATCAAACCCATAATAATAATTGTAATATAGAGTGTTATATCCCTTTTCCCCATTTTAACATATAAGGGTTTTCTACATTACATTGTAAGACCTATTCAATAATGTGAAATCATATTTATTTCTTTGAAATATTTCAAGGAGTTATCAATTTTCTCCCGTTTCTTCACCTATAAATATCACATAATATTCTATAAAAATATCATTTCCTATTGTTTCCATATTCATTATTGTTATAAAAATTCCCTAACGATTAATTTTATAAAATAAATTTAAAATATGAATTGATATTGTTGAATGATATTGAATGACATAAACCATTCCGTAATGTTATAGAAAAAAACATTAAATTTCCGTATGATCTTCTCAATAATATTTAAACAAAATATATAATAATTAATAAACATGGAAATTATGATTTAGTCTTCACATAATGGAAATATAGATATACATCTAAAATATATTAATGGAATGAGTTCTATTACCATGGTAATCCACCATTAATGTTAATATATATACACATTATGATGGTTCATTAAAAACTGCACATTGTGCTTGTATCATAGTTTGATAAATTAAAAGGGAAAGAATAAAAAATCATATAGATAATATAAAAAATAATATTTAATCAAAAAAACCCAACCATTCCATTTCATCCACAATAGATAATCATATTGGGATTCTGCATGGATTGATTACAACAAAATAAAACATAATAAATTCTCTATAATGTAGATACAAAATCATTGTGACAATTTTGTATATAATATTTTAGAGTTTTTTTGTTGTATAATTTTATGTTATTGAAATAAGAAATTAAATTTTATTATTAGTTTGCTAATTTTATTGTTTTATCATGGATAAAACATTTTTACTAGTATCCTTATAAGAAGTTTTATATTGTAATTATCTCCTTCAGTTAGTAATTCAGGGATAGAAAATAGATAGTAGTGATAATGAATACTAATTTTTCTACTGCATAATATTTTAGATGAACATGATTTTATATGAAAACCATGAAAAAAATCATTATGTATGGATTTTGATGTTTGTTTTGGTGGTCAATGATTAATCCACTTCATAGGTAACATAATTTTTCTATTAGTGGGGTTATCAATATAAATTGAATTTCTTCTATCATTCTGTTATAGTATTTGTGGACCCATGGGATACCCTATGATGTAAACACACACACACACACATATATATATATATGACTGATAGTTGTGGCACATAGTTAGTACGAACTTTGTAGACCGTTATTGTATATATAGTAACAGTGTGAGTTGCTATTATATATGGTCATGTTCACTAATTTTTAGTAAATGGTTTCTATACTACTTTAATACTTATGTTATATAATATCCATGACTCATATGGAGGTTGTATGATTAGATAATTACTTTTCAATCCATATATCCAATCCATACAAGAATCCCAGAATGTGAATTTTTAGAAATTACTCATTTTTAATGGGTAAAATTTATAACCATTTTTCCTTCTCATAACTTCATTTCATGTTGTAGTTATACATGGAACATAAATTTATTTCTATCTTTTAAGGTACCCTAGCTATGTATCCTAGAGATAGTGCTAAATTTATTACATTTTCACTATTTATAATTAATCACATCATAATTGACAAGATAGTTTATTATTATTCATTCTATAGATACATAATTTGTATTATTAATTAAATTAATAAATATAAAATAAATAATGAGTTTTAATTTATAACTCCATTATTCATTATATTATATCCCTATAGGTAAAAAAACACATACTATTATAATGGGGAAAATAAATCCATAAAAAAGCATGATTTCAAATGATCTGTAATGATCCACATTGTGTGGTGATTATCATGAATATATAAGGGCAGTTAAAATGGAAAGGTTAATAACTAAAACACATTGAATTTTATTCATTTACATGAGATTAATAATTTTGGAATAAATTTTTCTCAAATAAATTAAAATAAATAATAAAATGAGCTTTAAATATAAGACATCTATATTTTAACTAATAATTTAATCACAAAGGTTGGATAAAATAATCCAACATGATAGAATTAATCATTTCAGACATCATAATCATATGGTTATATCCTTTCACGAGATAGATTAAAATTATCTGTAAAAACCTATTCTGTTTTTTCAACATATTTGTTTTATTAGAATAACTGATTCATTGAGGGTATAT
This sequence comes from Viscum album, assembly GCA_963277665.1. Classification (NCBI taxonomy): domain Eukaryota; kingdom Viridiplantae; phylum Streptophyta; class Magnoliopsida; order Santalales; family Viscaceae; genus Viscum; species Viscum album. Next base: position 1,753,646,268 of record OY728120.1, on the reverse strand, counting down.
GTAATTCAAATCACACCACACTAATAAATAATTTCAATTAATTACCCATAATAAGGGGTGATACATATTCAACATAAACACTATTATTGAAAAAATAACATATGGAATATTAATACATACCACAATCAATAAACATAAATATAATGAATCTAATGTAATACAAATAATGGTGATAAAATAATACATCCTGAGTAAAAATTATAATAATACATATAGAGAAATAATATGGATTATTTAATTACAAAATATACATTATAGAATATATGAATATTCGGGGATGTTGTTGTTGATGAATATAAATTCAATTAAACAATCATTAAAAATGTTGATGATGAATAGTAACCTTTCACTATGAAAAAAAAATAAAAAAAATTTCCCCCAAATTTTTTTAAATAGTTTTCATTTAAAAAACATTTCTAATTGTTAAATAATAATTAAAAATTTTATTTTCCAGGATAGTGGGAAATTCCAAACATTATTTACATTTTAAAAAAAATTATTTCACACTATTTTAAAAAGGTTAAACAATACCCCATTTAGAAAACAATAAGAATTGTCCACTAAATTAGTTAAAAAAAGTGATATGTGGCTGAAAAAATATATTAAATAATGTTTTGAAGGGAAAAAATATTTTTGATAACATTAATAGAAATCACTTATTTTGATGAAAAACATTATTAATGGATTCGAGAAATAATGTTCTTATTTCTTAAAACCCCTATCATTAATTTTATTTAGAAAAGAGAGGAAAATGGTACAGTTAGATAAATATTTCACAAATAAGTAAAGGATAATAAAATTGATTTTTTTATTATATGGATAAAAACTAGTTTTATCAATGATAATTTAAAATAAATCAATCTTGAATTATGATTAAATTGGGAAATAAAATCGTTCCAATTTATTATGTTTTTTATTCGAATTCCCAAAAAAATAAACAAAATTAATAGAAAAATTAAATAAAATTAAGATAGTGAAATTAATTATATTTCACATAAAAAGGGATTTATATAATATGTACAAAAATAAATTATTATTGAATATGGTATATGTCTCATGAACATAATTCTGAGAGGAGAAACCCTTACGTCTTATTCATCATCCTTCATCTGTGTTCTACAAATATTTATAATAAATATTTATTTATTATATATTTAGTAATTAATCAAACACACAAATATAATTCCATATATTATTCACTTATAATAAATGAAAACCCTTTTATTAAATTTTAATTGTCAAAATTGATGTTTCATGAGTTAATGGATTCATATTTCATATATGTTTTGGTATAGATATTTTTTCCATTTTACATTTATCATGGTACCATTATCTAAATAATGTAAAAAATTATATTAATATCATATATTGTACTTACATAAGTATTTATAATTTTATATAAATATTATAGGGGGGAATATCAGTTACATAATTGTTGGAGGTGGTTGTCCATACCTACAAAAGAACAATTTTTCCACTAATTGTGATAGATTTTATAATGAAATGGAAAAAAATATTTATCAAAATTACAAAAAAAAATTAAGAATAATTTTATATTAAGATATATTCTTTTAATATTTCATTATTACCATCCATGTAATGTATATGTGAAAAAGGTATTTCATTGCATCATGAGGAGGTAGTCTACCGTAAATAGGATCATCGATATCATATTACATAAAAAATGAAAAGTATGAAATTATATGTAACATTATGAAAACAAATTTGTAATTGAATAAATATTATTATATATATACATTCAATCAGGAATTATTTTAATAAATCATATATTTTAATGGAAAATATGTTATATTAGTTAGTAAGGAGATTTTACATTATAAGATAAAGAAAAAACAAAGTGATTAACATTACCTTATCATAGATAAACCTCATATGGATATCTTTTTTTGGACCCAATTGTTGGTAATGTGGAAATTAATGGTGTACTAGAAGTTATATATGGAATATGGGAAGTAATTTATTCGATGTTTTTTAAAATCCATATTTCATGAGTGCTGGGAATAACTAAAGGGAAGGTGTGTCTTTAATGAGTATGGAAATGGTATGTTCTAGGGAATCAAAATGAAATTTCCAAAAAGGAATCGAAAATGATAATGTAGTTCCTATTAAAATTTCCTTAAAATTACAATTGATTAGAATATTTTTTTGGATAAAATCCAAATATCGACACCAAATATGGTTTTCATATTTTTCAGGGCATTTTAACCCTTCTCGATTTAGTTTAACACTGGATAAACCTATTTGAACTCTATCCATGTTATGTAATACTTTCTATATTTACTATTCATTATGAAAAAATTAAGTTAATCTTATTATATATTTGTAAATATTTTGATTAAATATATTTATTCCATTTTCTAAACATAATCCAAATAATTATAATAATCTAATTTTATATTATCACACTAATGTGATGAAAAAATGGGTTTCTAAAGAAAAACATTAAAAATATTGAAAAATATTACATTAAAATTTATATTTAAATTAATTAAAATGATTATAATTTGTAAAACATTAGTATAATTTATCAAATTTTACATTAAAAAAATAAAAAATATAATCAATCTTTTTAAATAACATTAATAAAAATGTATTTTCTAAAAAAAAAATTTCCTTATTCATACAAAAAAATTAAAAAATTTAGAAAATTGTAGAAAATATTTCAAAAATATTAATTTGACATATATATTTAAAAAATGTGGTTTATTTTGTAAATTTTAAATTCTATTGGGAAAAATTTATTTTCAAAATAATTATAAAATTATTTACTAAATTTACTTCCCAAAAAAACATTCATAAATATTTAATTATTTTTCAAATTATTCAAATTTTAACTATAAACAACATATAACAATTACATTTATTTTCTTCATTTGAAATCCACATAATTTTCATAATTTATTTTGTTACATCCTGCCCCATATCCTTGGCTTGAGGAGGTGGGGGAATGGTACTTGGCCTTAAGTGACGTTCCAATGATGTCGAAGGCTGGAAATAAATGTCTAGGGCTTTGAGAATAATGTAGGGAGTGATTTTACCTTAAGAAAAAACAAACAAAACCATCAAAAAACTATATGATGCATTTCTACAAAACAACCAAACTCATACATTACCAAAAGACAACCAACTAGTCCTTAACGATCCCACATTCCAAAAAAAAACTTTACACAAAATCATTGTATTATGTGGATGACCAAAAAAGACACAAAAAATAAACCAAGACACATTCTAAAGTGCTACACCAAACTCTATGCTCCAAGAACAACCACATATATAGAGTATCACCACAATCCACTACCAATGAGATTACTTAACATTTATTATGTCCCAATGTATGAAATTTAAAAAATAACCAAAGTTCCAAGGTAGGGTGTGATTAGTTGTACTCAGTTTTTTTCCCCAATTGACTTCCCTACACATGCCACTAGGATAAAACTATTATCATATTTATATAAAACAGTGTATATAAAACTATTAAAAGAACAACATTTACCACATACCAAATAAACCCATACCAATCCATGTAAAAAATGTAATATCACACTAATCCATATGACATGTCACCATCACAAAATATAAAAACCAATTTTTCCATATTTCACTAAAACACATTATCTAAACAACAACAGTGTAACTTCCCATCCAAACATGTTTACCTCATTCCACAACTAGTGATACTTCCTAACCGCTACCCATCATGGTGGTTCTTCAAAAATCTATCCATCAACTTTAATAGTGAGACATACTGCCAACTTCCACAATAGTTTTTCTTTTATCCACTATCCATCTCCTTTTATTGTGAGACTTCCCTCCATGCACCACACAACTGACAGAATCCATAAAACACAATCTACCAATAAGAACAAGGCACTAAGGCCGCATAATAAGCATATTACCATTTCCAACACATGATAATTAATTTCAATAAATCAACAAATAATTTAAAAAAACCCTTTAACTAACTTTCCATTACCAAACACATTTCCAAAAAACATAAGATTTTTTTAAAATCATCTTTCACAAAAAAAATTCACGATCAACAAATGTTGATATGAAGGTCACCATTTTAAAATCAAAGAACAAAGCCCTTTTTGAAAAAATAACCCATTTCCATAAAATTTCCATAATCATCACCATATGGATTTCCAACAAGATTCAAACATCATTATATTAATTAATTTCATGATTTTTTTAATCATTACAAAAACTACTATTTCGAACTAGGTGGATTCAAGAGATACGTCTCGTACCATTTGGGTTTTGGGAAAATCGATCCACGAACAAACGATCCAGAAAACTTGTGAACACACCACTGAAAAAAAATATATCTCCTTCCCTATCATCCATAAGCCTTCAAATCAAAAACCAAGGCATCCAAAACCGAAAATTAGAAAACAACAGGTGTATATCTAGAATATAGAGAGATGGGGAGGTGTAGACCTAGGGGACACCACAATAACCCACAAGAGAAGACTTACCTGGGAAGACCCAACTTTAATCCACCATTAAACCCCTTCAATTTTCTCCAAAACATTTGGGATATCCCCTAATAAATTTGAAAAGTGAAAATCCAGAGTGGGGATCGGTTGGGAGGAAGATTTCACTGAAATGAGGCAAGACCGAGTGAACTTGGGTTATATAACCAAATTTTTATGTGGTCGCATGGTTAACCCACATAGTTTAAAAAATCATGTGCTACCATGCACATGCCACTATCTTGAGAGTAGGAGGTCCACATGGTTTACTCACATTGTTTGGAAATCCATGTGCTGGCTGTCTAAAGTGTATTGTCTCCCCCTACATAGCATCCTTGAGAACACACATGGATTCCCCTAACGGTGCTCAAACTGTGCGCTCTAAAAATCGCCTCCCAACTTATCCAAACCCATTAAAATATCTCAAAAACTATTCCCAACTCATCCCCACCACATAAAAATATGGATTAAACTAATGCTACATACCTCAAACACGGGGAACTGAATTCTACCCACCATTGGAAATTTTGTCCTCATGATGTAGAGAACGATCTCATTGTCGAAAGATCATGGGACATTGCTTGACCACAACTTTCACCTATTCCCAAGTAACCATTTGAGTCTGACCATGCTACCACAAAAAACGAACTAAACCGATGCTTTAACCATGAAATAAATTATCTTATCTATCATGAATCCTCAGTGGCACGTGCACTAAATATGCATCCAATTTTAGCTCTATATGATCCCTATGAATTACATGGTCGTAATCCTGCTAATAATTTTTCAACTATGACACATGAAATAAATTGTTCTATACTCTAAATTGTGGTGGAAAAACCAAATGATTAGCCACCTCTCCAACCCTGTCATGTATCATTAAAGGCCCAATATACATCGGAGATATCATACCCAACATACCAAACTGACGACGTCCAAAAATTTGATAGATTCTAAAAAACACATGATCGCCCACCTAGAATGAAAAAGGTCATCAATGATGGTATGCATACGAATTTTGACCGCCTGGAACAATATCCATAAAATTTCTGATCAACATGTTTGGTTTCGTTGTCTCTTGTACAAGGTTTGGTCTGATCATTAATATCTCACATGTTTCCTCAAAATACATTGGAGAACGACATAGATGACCATATCATGACTAAAACAGATCAATATGTATTGTATCCTGATAAATGTTATTTTATGAGAACCCCACCAATTGTAATTGATCCTCCCATAAACCACCAAAATCCTTCACACAAGCCATTAACATATCCTCCATGGTTTTTATTATCCTCTCAGATTAGCCATTCGTATTTGGAGGATACGTTGTGCTCATAGTGAATTGTGTCCCAAGGAATTACTGCATAGATTTCCAAAAATGAGATGTGATCCTCAGATATCTATCTGATAAAATAGAGTTTGGAACACCATGCCTCTTTACCACCCCTAGATATAGATTTTTGGCACATCCTCCCCCTTATTAGATTCACGAATCAGGATGAAATGTGCCGACATTGAGAGCCTATCCACAATATCACATATGGCATTTTGTTTCCTGACCACTCTAGGGATTCCCATCATACAATCCAATTTTTTTTGAACCCATATATGAATCGGTATATGTATAGACTCCAACATGCATGGTGGCCACTTATGATCTTCCTTGACTTGCTGAAAAGTCAAGAATCTCGAAAAAAACACGACCACATCCATTTTCATACCAACCAAACATAACTGCTCATTCAACACCTTATACATTTACGAATCTCAAAATGAATATACCACCTAGAATGATGATAAGAACTGACAAGGTCCTCTCGATAAGACATTGGTACCACCATCCAATTCTGAAAAAACATGACTGAATTCTCCTTCAGTACCCATAACTAAATGCACTCCACTACATTGCATATTAACCTCATCTCAATAAACTGAAAATTTTATGTGTGTGCCTATATAACCAAACCTGCCAAGATAGTAACGAAGGAAAATAGAAACAAGGCCACTCTGTCACTCTGGTCCTCACATTCCAACTGCATGACAACAATTTCTGAGATCAAATTCCACTAATCTGATACATATTTCACAACTTAAGAATAATATTTTCAACATAAAGAATCTACCACCGAATTTCCATTACATGATTTATATATTAAGTTGAAATAAAAAATTTGGAGATATTTTATCCATCTTCTTTTCCACGGTTTCAAATCTATTTGTGAAAAGATATCATTCAAGCTCTTATGTTCGATAAACACTACAAATTACTCACCAATGATATAATGACGCCACATTTTTAATGCATGGTGCAATTATTCCAAATCCAAATCATGTGTTTGGTGTTCTCGTCCTGAAAATTCAATTATTTTGAACCATATGAACCCACATGACCCCCCTTTACAAGATAACACACCCCAACCCTAGTCCTAATGTGTCACAATACACCACATACATGTTCCTCGGTTCTCAAAAAATGTAGATTAATGATGATATAAGGAGACACTTTAGCTCTTCAATACATTCATGACACTTCTCATCCCATTGAAATGGAACATTCTTCCTTATCAAGTATGTTCTTTTAAAGGTCATGCTTTAGACAAAGACCAGAGGACAATTTATTGATAATCAAAAAAGGATTACAAGAGGTGAAATGAAGGTATTTTTTACAATCTCTGTCAAAAATATATAAAAAGTAAGAAGGGATATAGTCCAGCCACGTTATTATTTGATGAACTCCTTTGTTGTAAAGAGCATCAGCAACGACATTTGCTTCACGGTAGGCATGAGCACCTATATAATCTATCCTAGGGAGCAATTTGAGGAAATTAATCCAACAAGAAGTGAGTGTCCACGCGAGATGGATTTTGCCATTCCAAATGGATTGGATGATAGTGGTATAATCACTTTCAATCCATAGCTTTCTCCATACTCTTTGAAGAGAAAAATCAACAACATTAATGATGCCAAGTATTTCTGCCTCCAAAGATGAAGAGTGACCACAACCAACATAGTAGTATCCCTGACACTGTCCGGCTGAGTCTCTGATGATATCACCACAAATGGTAGGACCTCGGTTGCCTTTGTAAGCGCCATCAACATTCACTTTGATCCATCCTAGAATTGGAGATTTCCAGAACACTTCAATGGAGCGTTTAGGCTTTGGGAAAATTCCAGGAACATGGAGATGCCGAAGGATCTCAATGTCACCAACAGAATTGTTGTAACAGTCATTTTGAATTGAGGTAGCTTCATGAATCGCAAAAATAATATGAGATTTCCCTGCATTAATATTCAGAGAGTGATTATTGTGAATGATATCATTTCTAACATACCAGAGCTCATGCAGAAGTTCCGCCACTGCCGCAAGAAATAGATTTTTAACCTGCAGAGAAGCGTCATATCTAGTTCAGTTATTTAAAAACAAGGAGATTGAGTCAGTAAAAGGATTTCTTCAATTAAAAAGGTCAAAGATATAATTCCAAATGGCAGAGGCTGTCACACAAGATAGAAAAATATGATTGGAATCTTCCCTATGCTGGTTACATAGGCGACACTTAGAACAAAGGGAAATGCCAAATGTTTGCCGACTAGTTTCTGTGGGTAATATGTTATGGGAAATGCGCCAAATAAGGGTGATCCTGGAAGGTTTAATCCAGGGTTTGTTAAAATTATTCACCCAAAGAAAATTAGATTCATTTTCAGAGAAATTATTCTTAAAAAAGTTTTTAGAATCTTGAATACCATTAGTAGAAGGTTCCCAAACAAGGAAATCACCAACAGAAGAAAAAGGATGATTATCAATTATATAATTAATAATATCAAGGAGATCACGATCAGAAGATTGTAAGACCTCCTTTATAGTCTGATTAGTATCTTCAGGAAGATTATTAGGGGGTAACAAAGATATCAAAGGGTTACCACACAATTTGTCGCAGCAAAAATTAATGGAAGAATCTGCACTGACAATCCATCTAGAATTTTTCATGATTTTGTGATAAGAGTCCCGGATAGAAGGCCATATGGATGAGTTAAAGAAATTAAGATTCCCTTTTAAAAGATTAGAGAAAATATATGTTTCAGAAATTCAGAAGATTTAGAAGTGGAGTTAATAATGCGCCAAGTATGGCGGGCCTGAAGAGCATCATTGAACATCTTTATGTTTTTAATGCCAATTCCACCATTAGCAATGGGTTTACAGCATGAATTCCAAGGAATTGTAACAATATTCTTTTCAAAAATACTTTCAGACCAGATGATGTTTTTAATATAAGTATTAATTTTTCTAAATATGCCAACGGGCCATTTATAGACCGTAATGGAATAAACCATTTTAGAAACAATGGTCGATTTAACCAAACAAATTCTTTCAGACATGGAGATAGATTTCCCTTTCTAGTTAGAAAGCTGGTTTGTGATTTGAGAAATGATTTTAGAAAAGTAGGTAGCTTTGGGGTGACCCCAAAATAAAGGAACACCCAAATAAGTGAAAGGTAAAAGACCCTCTTGAATACCCAGATAATTTATGATACCAGATTTCCTTCTTACTGGAAAATTATTTCCAAAATAGATATAAGATTTGTTCCAGGAAATTGCCTGAACAGAGACATCCTCATAGTGGGATATATCTTGCTTGAGAACATTAAGATTTCTCTGATCCCATTTTATCAATAAGATAATATCATCATCATATAAAAGATGGGTGGGGGCATTTAAATTCCTGGCCACCTGAATAGGTTAAACCAAATTTTGATCAACCAGATTATTAAGGAGTATGCTAAGGTAATCCTCAGCAATTACAAAGAGGATGGAAGAAAGGGTGTCTCCATGCCTGACACCTTTTGAGAATTTAAGGAAACCTCTAGGGGTACCATTAATCAGAATAGAGATGTGAGCTGAGTGAAAGATAGTCTTGATTATACCAATGAAGGAATCATTAAACCCAATATTTTTAAGAACTTTGTAAATAAAATTCCAATCAATGGTGTCAAATGCCATTCTAATATCTAGTTTGATGGCCACAAAAACTCCTCTAGTGTTTTTTCCTAAACTATTCATAAATTCAGAAGCAAGACAAATACAGTCTTGAATAGATCATCCTTTAATAAAACCAAATTGGTTCCAAGCGAAAATTCTATTGCAGATAAGAGCAAGTATATTTGCAATAATTTTGGTGATTATTTTATAAATAGTGGTAATCAAAGAAATTGGTCTGAATTGATGGATCATAGAAGCATTTTCAACCTTTGGAATTAAGGTTAAAAATTGAGCATTGATTCCATAAGGAAGAAATCCATGAGTGAAAAAGATCTTAACAATGTTGCAAACATCATTTTGTATTATATCCCAATGATTTTAGAAAAAACCATTATTGAAAACATCCGGACTAGGGGAACTGTCCGGATTTAGACCAAAAATAGTGTCTTTAATTTCCTGATCGAGATGAGTAAATAAAAGTGACTTATTGTCTCCTTCATGAACCAATAAAGGAATAATGTCAGGTTTAAGATCAATATTTCTATCTGGACCATTAAAATGTTATAAATATACGAGGTAACATGATCCGTAATGGATTCATCAGAATCAATGATCAAGTCATTATGAATGAGCATAGAAGGAGGACGACTGACCTTTCTAATTATTTGGAGACAATTATAAAATTTAGTATTGTGATCACCATCAGTACTCCATTTAGTCCTAAACATTTTTTTATGAATATTGTCTTTAAAAGTGAGTAAGGAATTAAGTTTAGAAGAGATATTATCTTCCAATTGAAGATCCAGAATAAAATCAGAATTAGTGTTCTGTGTTTGGAAGCGATTGAGATCATCTTCAAGGTAGGATATGTCCAGGTCGATTTGGGAATTTTCATTTTTACACCATCCTTTGAGAGCCTGCTTAAGAACATTCAGTTTGTGTAAACAAGCAAAAGAATCTTTATGGTGCTTCATGGAGTTCCATGTGTCATAAATAAAAGTGACACAATCAGGATTCATAGACCAAGCATTGTTAAATTTGAAAGGAAGGACAGGTTTTCGATCATTCATAATGAAGTTAACAAGGATAGTATGATGATCAGAGTTGAGTCTAGGAAGAGTTACACTGGATATTTTGTCCTAGGTATCAAGAGACATCGTGTTGATAAAGGCTCTGTCAAGTTTACTAGAAACATTCTTATTGTAATGTTTCCTGTACCAGGTGTACTTTGCACCAATAAGAGTGATCTCAAAGAGGTTACAATCATCCATAGTAGATTTATACTCTCTGGATGAAATGAAGAGATGTGAGGGACCAATTTTTTCAGAAGGGCTAAGAATGGAATTGAAATCTCCCAAGACATCCCAAGAATCTTGAATATGTTTAGCCATATCAAGGAGTTCAAGCCATAAAGTTCTCCTATCCTGGTACCTATTCATGGCATAAACCATAGTACAAAAGATATGTTGGACATTCCATAAGAAGTCACAAGTATATTGATGATCAGAAATGCTAAAAATGTTAATATTTTTTAAAGTGTTATGGAAGAAAATCCACATTGATTCAACATGAGGACTATTTTTACATGAACCAAGAAAACAGTAATTAAGAGAGCCAAATCTCATGAAGTTCATTTTAAAATTGACTTCAGGTTCAGCAATGGCAAAAAGATGCAGTTTATGAGTGTTTAAAAACCTCCTATGTGTAGTGGAGGTGTCATTGTTGGCAACCCCTTGACAGTTCCAGTAGAGGATATTCATTTCTGATTGTGTTTTGGGATAGAACCATTCTGATTTTTTGATTTACCAGAACCCTTCATTTTTTGGGATCTTATAACCATTGAAGAAGAAGAAGAATTTTGTTTGCTCTCATCAGTTTCATAACTTTGAGAGCTTTCAGATTTCAGATTTTCAATTGGAATAGGAATAAGAACTGAAGTACACTTTGAATCAGTACTATCCAATGTGTGATTTTTTTTCAGCTATATGGACAGAGGCATGTTCAATGACAGGAGGTAGAATAGAACTGGTCTGAATGGTCTCTAAAACATCAACATGAGCAGGAGATTGCTCAGGATGGGAATGAGACTCAATCACATTATGGATAGTATCAAGCTCTGCAGGATTTGAGGGATCAGATACAGAAAGAGAAATGTGAGCAGTATCCTATTTATCAGTAGGAGAATTGGGAACCATCCTGTTAACCGAAAAGAATGTAGATTCTTGGACATATTCCGGAATAGGCAGTGGGGTGTGTGGAATATTGTGTGCCGAATGAATATAATCAGGATCAGAAATAGCAGCATGTGTGATAGAATTATTAGAAAAACTAGTAGTATTTTCAACAAGTACAACAGTAGAATTATCAAACTGTTTCTGCAAGAGTGCAGGAATATGCATATCAGGTGGGGAATTAGACACCTTCTTATGAACAGAGAGTGATTCCACATGTAAAATGGGGGCAGGATCAAATTTTTGTGATAATTTGTGAGAAACAATAATTCCAGGAGAGCCAAGATCAGGCTGAGTCTCTATTATAGGATCTTCAGAAGCAATATTAACACATTTAACAACAGAATTAAAATGCACAGAGTTACATGGATCTTCAGTATTTAATTTATCCCTATGTGTCTTGTTGGAAGAAACCGTATTCTCCTTGGGAGAAGGTACTGAGTCCTCCAAGTCCCTATAATGAATCTCATTTAAAAATGATTTACCAGAGGAAGAAGCATTATTAGCAGAATTGGAAATAATATTAGGGATGCTCTTGTCTGAACAACCTCTGCTACAATCATCTACTGATCCATCTAAACCAATGGGATTATCATTGTTTTGTAAATCATCTTCTTCCTCAACCAAGAAAACCCAAGATTTTCCTTCTAATTTTGAGGGGACACTAGATTTATTGACCCAGATATCATGATTTTTTATAGGGGGTTAGATTTATCTATAGCATTCTTCCATTTTTTAACATGTTTTACCACTTTCCAGTCATTTTTAATTGGAGGGTACATCTGCTTCCTAGCAACCCTACAACTAGAAAAGTTGTTCCCAATCAGTTTTCAAACATCACATAAGGGTGGATTATTTTCATACTCAATACTGAGCTCCACTCTGTGGTCAGGGGCATTAAATACTATGCTAGATGGAAATTCGCTAGTTAGATTGATCTCCACCATAACTCTAGCATATAAGCCTAGATCCCCATTCAAGGTTCTATGATAAATTTTAATAGGGGATCCTATACAATAAGAAATATCATTTAAAATCTTCGGATGCCAAAAAACCAGTTAGGTCCATGAATTCTAACCCAAACATGTGCCATATGATTTTTGTGTATGTATAGGTTAAATTTAGGATCCCAATCCGAAATTATAAAAAAAACAGGCTTAAGTTGTAGATTTCCAAGCTTCCATACCTGTTCAATCTCACTCAGAGAGCTGAATAGGATGTGGTACTATCCATTACCTAAGGGGACCATCTTCCATTTTGGAGAGCTCCATAAATGAGCAATCCTATTCTTTAGCTCGATGATAGGACATGGTTTATCTCCTGTGTTGTAAGAAATTCAGCCAAGAATTGAATACTTGCATAACTGTTCCCTTTGCTTCAGGGTTTCCGGATCAGCATCAACCATGAAACCACCATCATCCAGTTTTTTAAAGAGAGGTTGCATGTACTCCTTCCCACTACTAAGATCAGATCCTTTTAGCGCATCGCGAAATGAGACAGGGAGATTGCGAAGAGGGATTTGAATGTTTACTACTTCGATTTTTGAAGAATCAGAAACTAAAGAAGCAGGAGTAGAAGGGGAAGAAAGTTCCCACTCTGGATCAAAGACGGCCATCAAGATCAACTGAAACATTGCTCTCATAAATAACATGGACATGAAACGAACATCATGTATCCAAAAGTCACACATTGAAAATTTGGCATACAGCCGATGATACCTCAAGATCCCTAACAATATCTCGAAGTGATGATCATGTTCTACACATGTCCTTGAATACACCAATATATCATCCAGAAATAACACCACAATAGATTCCTGATATCTTTGAAATATCTAATTCATCAATTCCATGAACACTACTTGTGCATTTATTAGACCAAAGGGTATCACAGCTATGCAAACATCTCTCCTCTAATGATATGTGTAATTCCAAACTCTATCACAAAACTAACGATTCACACATAAAAATTGTTGTGGGCTTTAATAATTTCCAAACAATCCATTACATGGATTATATCATAAGAATATATTTAATGCACTGAGAAATCCCACATCAATTTTTTGTAATCCACAAAGAAGTAACAACATCGACATAGTAAGGATCAACACTCTATTTTATCCATTATAGTTTGTTACATAAAAATAGAAGGATTCATTTCTATCCGTAAACCCAGATTGACAACGATGTGAGAAGATGTAAATGAATTGGAATCACCCATATCAAACAAAGCATGGGCCAAAGTGGAATTTAAAATAATTGTACCTCTAACTCTAGATGGTCCCGAATTATCATCCACTACAACTTTCTCATATCCAAGAAGAAGTGTGATTTCCATGCTCTGTTCATTATTATCCTGCTAATAATTCCCTTTCTCAGGATAGTCCCAAACATAAGACCTAAGAGGATTACGACAATACCGCTAAAAATGACCCCATCTTCTTGCATTGATGACAATCTCGAGGTTGTACCTTACAATCCCACATGATGTGGATCATAGAGCCATAGTGAAAACAACCTGACATACACTAGGGACTCATAGGAAGTTTTATCAATAATTTGGTGATATTTTAATGTGCTCCATGTTTAAGAGAAAAGGATTTAGTCTTTCTCTTTCTCTCAGTGTTAGGGTTCACACCACCTCTCACTAGGACAATTGTACATCCATTACATGTATTTCTGACCATGATAGATATCATAAAAGGTGTATCTGGTTGCATTCATGTATGAACTATTTCAAAATCCTGAATTATACATTGGGCTATCTACTGGTTCGCCTAGGTCTCATGTGTAACCACATTTCCATTAGTATCCTCTGATTGGCCTCGACAATGCCTACCTGATTCCATTTCTATCAACATAAGAATAACCATAATTCACACTTCTTAGAAACTAGAGGCCTACCATTTTAATGTCAATTAAATTGAAACTATCACAACCAGGCTTTCCAAAAAATACACATTTTTTACCTTGCAACATTTAAAAAAAAATCCCCAAATGATTTGAAAATAAGCCTATTTTCTAAATACCAATAATTTCAATGGTCAAACCCTTCCATTTTGAAACCCAATTATACTTTTCATGAATTCTCACATTCATTACACACCATAAATCATCATACCACAATGAAATATTCGTACTAGTGGGAACTCGTTTCTACCATGCATGCTATGCCCGTCTCATTGGACACACCCATGAAAATGAGATATCCAATTCATATAAGTGTTTAAAACACTTATGTTATCAACTCCCTAGTAACATTAAGCTCATCATAAAAGGGTTATCTATTTCCTTTAATCATATAAATTCAATGTTTGAACAATCTAATTCGTTGATACCATCCTGGCACAAGGAATATACCAAGAAATATTTTCAACACAAAGACCAATGATCAAAACAAAGGATCAAACAACATCTCCCACTTGAATGCTAAGGACAGAACAAAATGATAACACTCGTAACATCCTACCCCATCTCATTGTCATGAGAGTGTAAGGGAATGTTACATGGACATAAGATAAATTCCCAAGATGCCAAAGGCTTCAATAAATGCTGAGGGCATCATGTATAAAGTGGGGAATGATTTTCCCTTAAGACTAAACCTACCAATCCATCCGTAATATATATGATTCGTGTCAACAAAACAACCAAACTCATACATTACCAAAAGACAACAAACTAAACCATAATGACCCCATATGCCGAAACAAACAAACACAATATCATAGTACTATGTGGATGACTAAACTAGAGACCCAAAATAAACCATGTCACACTCCACAGCTCTACACCAAGATCCATACTCTAGTAACCACCACATATCCCATGAATCTCCCCAAGCCACAACCAATCAGATGATTTGTCGTTACATATTTCCCCGAATACATCATCTGCAAAAGAACCATAATGCCAATGCAGTGGGTGAGTAACATTACTATGTTGGTTTTCCACAAATGACATCCCTACACATGAAAACTAGTATAAAATCATTTTCACATTTATATAAAATAGTATATATAAAACATTCAATAGATCAACATTAACCAAAATCCAAATATACCCTTACAAAACCATTCCAAACAAGGTAAAGTCACACTAATCCAGAATCCATATCACCATCACACATTAGCACAATCAATTTTTCCATCATGCATAGCAACAGAATAAAAAAACAACCACAGTGGGACATCTTGTCCAAACCTATTTACCTCATTCCCAAACTAGAGGTATTTCCTGTCCACAACCAATCATATTGGTTCTTCCAACCACTATCCATCAACTTTTATTGTGATACTTTCACCCACATTCATAATGGTTGTTCTTACAACCACTATACATCACCATTATAGTGAGATTTCCCTCCCACTTCTACTTAACAAACAAAATCCATAACTCTAAATCACTCAAAAAGTACAAGGCACTAAGGCCACACAATAAGCACAAAACCATTTCTAGAACAATCCAATTACCTTCAATAAATCACTCATTAATTGAAAAAACACATTAAATAGCTTTATATTACCAACCACATTTCAATAAAACATATTTATTAAAATCCTTTTTTTAGAAAATATTTTTATAATCAACCACAAATAATTTTAATGTAAACTTTTTAAAATTACAGAACAAAGCCCCTTTTTGCAATAATAACTCATTTTCCCAAAATCTCCCAAATCATCACTAGATGGATTTTCAACAAGATTATCACATGATTATCACAATTAATATAATGATAAATGATTTAATTGTAACCAAAACTACATGTTCTAACCATATGGTGTCAATAGAGAACCAACATACCTTTAGGGTTTTGGATAAATCGACGTGCGAACATCTGTACCAGAAATCTGGTGAAAGAACCACTGTAACCACTCTAAAACTCTTTCTATATCATCAATATGCCCTAAAATCAACACCCACGTAATCCACACCACTATATCAACACAGAACTGGTGCAGATCTAGAAAACAAAGAAAGAGGGAGATGTAGATCTAGTGTAATCCAAAAAGAACCATGAGAGAAGACATACCTTAAAAGAACATCATTCAATCCACAACAAAACCCCTATTATTTTCATCAAAAATGTGTAGGAGAGCCCCTCCAACCTTTGAGAAGAGAAAATCCTGAGGGAGGCTTTGTAAAGACCCGCAAATTTCAAGGAAATTTTTTTCTTAATTTTCTTTGGAATTTTAAAAGAGCGCAGCTTCAGACGGCACCTGATTCCGAGGCCCGGTGTGCCCGGAATCAATTTCCGAAGTTTGGCTCGGGTACGTCCAGTGAACGGACGAGCGGGTTTTTCTATCTTTTGAACCGGTGCCCGGAATCAAATTCTGAGGGCACCGATGAAATCGCAGTGCCGGTATTTGCTTAGAAACGCCTCTTCCGGAGTTGCGTTTGCTCAGACGTGGTTTTTAATTTTTACGGCTTTAAGTCAGAAATAAAATAAAGTTTGTGCGACAACTTTATTTTATTTCACTTAAGCTGCTTGGAAGCCACTTGAAGTCACTTAAAGACGGCTTGAACTGAGTTGAACTGGATAGGATGCTATCCAGAAATATCCTACCCTCTTGGTAGGATATTTGTGAGGCAGGGCCCGCACGAGCCCCGCCGTTTCTTTCGCTAAGTAACGCACCCGCGAAAACCCGTCAAAATAACTGAAAAGTCAACCGACGCGTTTTCTTTAATTCTTAACAGACCATTTAATTGGGCGGTTTATTTCGTGAATTAAATGGACTGTTTCTTCGTGAATTAAATGGGTCGTTTCTTTCGTTGAATTAATTCAACGAATTGATGGATCGTTTCTTAACCAGTTTCGTGTGTTGGCATGTTTATAAAATAAGACCAACCCAAAAATCCTTGGAAAGGATTTGAGAGAATCTTCGTTCCTCCACCCTCTCCGCGAAGAACGCGAAGAACGCGAAGAACGCGAAGAACGCGAAGAACGCCGGCGACCGGAATTCGACGACGCACACCAAGATCTGCGACGTCGACGAGATCTACCCGCGACATTCTTCGGCGACGCCTCTTCTTCCGCGGCCGATCCTCGTTCGGCAACTAAGGTGAGAATCGGATCTTTTCTTCTCCCTTTTTAATTTCAATAACAACGGATTTAATTAATTAAATCCGTTTGTTCTTGATCCGGAGATTGGCGACGTGACGCCGGATACCGCGACGACGCGACGATCTCCTTCCTCCGCGACGAGCGATTCCGCGACGACCCCTCGTCCGACGACGACGACAATGTAAGGGTTGATTGGAATATTTTCCTTCCCGTGATTTTATTTCTTTTAAAGTAAAGAACTTGATCTTCGAACAATTTTAACATTTAAAATTGTTGTTGATTGTTTTATTGTTCCTCCCATGGATTATGACTAACGCGGAGGGTGCGGGTCTAACGAACAAGACCCGGCAACCCTCCGCCGATCTTCTCTTTTGTGCGGATTTGGCGGACGACGACGAACCGTGCGGCAAGGGAAATTTGTTGGCTCCGCAGTGAAGATCGTCCCCCGGGAGGAGCATCGGCGCAGACGGGAAAGAAATCGGGCCACCGGAGCATCTCCGGCGGCCCGCGGAAGGCGGCGGCGGCGCGGGTCGCCGGCGCGGCGGCGCCCGGCGCGCCGCCGTGGAGGAAGCCCGCCGCGGCTGAAGCCGCGGCGGCAACGGCGGCCGGTTCCGCGGACGCGCAGAACCGGGACGGACGCGGCGGCCCGGCCGCGTCCGCGTGAGAGGCGGCCCCCCGCGGGGGCCGCGTCTCCTTCAAAGCCGCGGGTCAACCCCGCGGCGGCGGCTCTTCGGCCGCTCGGCCGAAGACCGAGCCGGCCGGTCCGGTCGGCCGGGCCGCGCCCAGGCCGGACCGGACCCGGCCGAGCCGGTTCGGGCCGGGTCGGGCCGGCCCGGTTCGGGCCGACCCGTTTCGGCCGACCCCAGGGGGGGGTTCGGGCCGGGTCGCCCCGGACCCGGAACCCCCGTTTCGGGCCCTCTACGGTCTTTCGCCCATATCTTGGGCCTGGGACCTCCGATTGACGAACCGTCAGCGGCTACGCGATCCTTGGATCGAGACGGTCGTTTCGGTATATTATACTCAAGGTTTCGGAAGACCTTGGGTTCGGCCGGGTTGGTTCGTACACGAAGCCAACCGGGCCCTCGGAGCGGAAACGCTCATAACTTGAGCTACGGACGTCCGATCGACGTACCGTCAGCTGTGGTAGTTTCCTCTAAGTTAGACGGAACTTTTGGCATACTCCGCCCGAGGATCGGATACAGGCGGAGTACGGTCGGGTTGGTTTTTCCCTAAAAACCAACCGGGCCCCTGGGACAAAAATGCCAATAACTCTCAGACCGGGCGTCCGATTGACGCGCCGTCTGTCGCGTTGAGATCCTGTTGTCGATACGGAACTTTTGGATACATCAACTTCGGACTACGTGTCAGTTGATGTATCAGCCCCTCGGCTCGTGGAGCGGACCCTCCTAAACGAGCTCGCTTCGTGCGGGAACCCTAGCGCTGGCTGTGACCTCGACGACAGAGCAGAGATCCTCCGTGGACTGCGACGACGGTAGAGCAGAGATCCTCCGTGGACTGCGGCGACGACTGTGCAGGGATCCTCAGTGGACTGCGTCGACTACTGCACTCAGCGATCCTATGCGGATCAGTGCCCGATCCTATGTGGGTCCTACTACCGGTTCTGTGTGAGCCACTGCCTACCGGTTCTGTGTGAGCCACTGCCTACAGGTTCTGTGTGAGCCCGATCCTGTGTGGGTCTTCTGCGGGGGTTAGTACCTATCGATCCTTCGTGGGTCCGACGACTTAGACGGATCAGTGATCGTCTTTGACGTCATCTGAAAAAGTATACCTGGTTGAGCTGAATCTTATGTTACTCTCCTTTGTGGATTGTGTTGAACTATCCTTTGTGGATTTACTATTTACTCTCCTTGTGGATTTGAGTCTTTCTTTCCTTTGTGGATTGAGTTGTTCTTGAGCTCGTGAGCAGAGCTAGATTTGGGGACTTAGGTATATGTATGGGCATATACCTAAGTCGAGTCAGATGTTACTTCGTGATTGCATCTTTCTTTTGTGCTATATCCTTTGTGGATTTCGGGAGACCTTCGGGGGTCTCGGGGTCCTTACTGAGTAGCTTGTACTCACCCCTGCACGGGCTATGCCCGCACTTCGTGGTGTTGGTTGCAGACGACGGACAGCGCTGATCACGGTTGGGGCGTGGAGTAGGACGGTACCTGGAGGTGGACCACTGGGCGGGACGTGCTCGGAGCGGACGTGGGACCCGAGGAGCCTGGAGGCTATCTGTACCCACCCTTCAGGTGGGATTGCCAGTGGACGACACGAGGCCGCCGTCTTTTCTTCAGTTGCTGTACTTTACCTTCAGTTGTACTTTACAGTTGGGATTGTATTTCCGGCCCCTTTACTTTTCTGTACTTTACTTTCCGCTTGCTGACTCTGTGTGGTTGTTACTTATAAAGGCAATGACTTCCCTGTTTACTGGGATTTTACGCCTTGGTGCTAGTCGCCAGCCCCTGGCCTATGGAAGGCGGGCTTGGGGTAGTCACGGCACGGGCCCCGAGGACGGGTCGTGACAAATTGGTATCAAAGGTGGTCGGTTCTACCGCAAACTCTGATCGTCCTTCCTTTCTATGTGAAGCAATAGTGTTTAGTGTATTGAGTGTGGTTATCAGTTCAGGGAGCCCAGTGTTGGTGCGGCGGCCGACGTATCCGTACACCAGGACCCTGACTCCTGATTTCCGACTTAATGCATGAAAACATTGATTGCGTGTGTGTTTCAAGTTTTTCCTTGTGAATACTTGTGTCAGCTCACCGGGTATACTGATCTGCTTTATGAAAGTCTCAAGTTTTCCTTGTGATTACTTGTGCCAGCTCACCAGGTATACTGTTCTGACTGTGGTGCTCTTGTTCTCCTTTTCAGGATGGCCCCGCGACGACTGCCAGCTAGGGTTCCGAGTGTAGGGCGCGACGGCAGCCCACCGAGCGACGAGGCCTCGGTGCAGGGCCCTTTGCCAGCTGTGGCACCGGCGGTAGCTTTACCCGCCGAGCCACCGATGCTACCAGTACCAGACGCTGACGATGCACGTCGCCTCAGGGCACTGCACGAGTTTCAGAGCCAGCGACCGCCCAGGTTTCGCGGTGAGGCGGACCCCCAGGCCGCCGAGGACTGGCTAGAGGCGGTGGTACGGATCTTCAGGCTAGTGAGGACACCAGCGGATCTCATGGTGATCCTCGCAGCGAGCCTCCTGCAGGCGGCGGCAGGACGATGGTGGAGCCTGATGCTCCAGGTTCACGATGAGGCATCCTTGCTCTGGGCGGACTTCGAGAGCCTCTTCCGCTCTGAGTTCGTCCCGGCCACCCTCCGAGCGGTGCGCATCCAGGAGCTTCTCCAGCTGCGCCAGGGCAGCATGACGGTCGCTCAGTACGCGGCGAGGTTCACGGACCTATCTCGCTACTCGACCGACATGGTACGGGACCCCTTCTTCCGGGCCCGGACCTTCGAGCAGGGCTTGCGACAGGAGATTCGGGCGTCGCTGATCTCTCTCAGCATTCCGACCCAGGCGGGAGTGCTGGAGCGAGCCCTCCTGATCGAGAGCTTCCTGGCAGAGCCTTCTTCAGCGGCGAGACCTAGCACAGGGCGGCAGGTAGCTGAGTCATCAGCAGCAGGCAGTCGACGGATGACTCACGGGTCCAGGCAGACCAGACCCCCTCGCAGACGGCCTCAAGACACCGGCTCAGCGGTGCGGGGCACACAGCGGAGTGCCAGCCTTTCGAGAGGCAGGCTGTGCTACTCTTGCGGCGGGCAGGGTCACATGGCTCGTGACTGCCCGACTCGCCGATCAGAGGAGCAGCAGACGGTGGAGGGGCCACCCAGGCAGAGGCAGAGGGTCGACCGTGGCGGTCCGCAGGGAGGAGGCGGACGAGGCAGAGGAGCTGGCCGAGCAGCGGGTGGTGGGCGACGCTTCCAGGCTCTACCCCCACCACCACCAGGAGGGCCACCTCGACCACAGGGAGCTGGAGGGCAGGGACAGGCCCAGCTCCAGGCAGTGGAGGCCTACGACCCCGACATGCCAGAGATTATTCGAGGTACGATCTGTGTCTATTCCACCCTTGCTGCAGTACTTATAGACACAGGAGCGAGTCACTCTTTCATAGCCTCTGCCCTTGTTCGGAACTCGGAGATTCCGACTGAGCCGTTGGCTCGATCCTTACGGCTAGAGACTCCTACGGGAGCAGACTCGACGATTACGCACTGGTGCCGGCAGTGTGAGCTTACTCTAGGAGGCGAGAGCTTCGGCTGGGATCTCCTTGTAGCGGCGTCGAGGCCTTACGACGTCATCTTGGGCATGGATTGTCTATCCACGGTTCATGCCCAGATCGACTGTTTTAGGCGCAAGGTGCGATGTGTTCGTACCGACGGGAGCAGGTTTACCTTCACCGGCGAGAAGGGAACCTTTGCAGCACAGGATGGACTTCCGCGGAGGAGAGTGCAGCCTATCTCTCATCAGTTGGCTAGCCTCATCCTAGGAGCAGTGGATGTGCGGAGTCCGGCTTTTCCTGCAGTGGTGGACCAGTACGTGGACGTCTTTCCCGACGACGTTCCAGGGCTACCTCCTCGTAGAGAGGTAGACTTTTACATCGACTTGTACCCCGGGACAGCCCCGATATCTACTCCAGCATATCGGATGGTCCCCGCCGAGCTTCGAGAGCTGCGGGTACAGTTGGAGGACTTGCAGAGCAAGGGGTTTATCCGACCCAGTGTTTCACCCTGGGCTTCCCCGATTTTGTTCGCCAAGAAGGCGGACGGGAGCTTGCGACTTTGTGTCGACTATCGTCGCCTGAACCAGGTGACAGTGAGGAACAAGTATCCGCTGCCACGGATTGATGACCTCTTCGATCTGCTCAAGGGAGCGCGGTGGTTCTCGAATATAGACCTCCGGTCAGGCTATCATCAGCTCAGAGTTCGAGACGAGGACGTGCAGAAGACGGCCTTCAGGTGTCGGTATGGCCATTATGAGTTCTTGGTTATGCCATTCGGCGTAACCAATGCTCCAGCAGTGTTCATGAGCCTCATGAACAGGATCTTCCAGCCATACCTCGACCGATTTGTCGTTGTCTTCATTGACGACATTTTGGTATACTCGACGACTGAGGAGGAGCATGCCTACCACCTGCGAGTTGTGCTAGACACACTCCGAGAGCACCAGCTTTATGGAAAGCTCTCAAAATGCCAGTTCTGGTTACGTGAGGTCCATTTCTTGGGGCACGTCATTTCTGAGGCGGGAGTTGCAGTGGATCCCGCGAAGATCGAGGCAGTGCTAGCTTGGGAGCCACCCAGGAGCGTGACAGAGGTGCGGAGCTTCTTGGGCCTAGCGGGATACTATCGGAGATTCGTGCCAGACTTCTCCAGAGTTGCGGCACCACTCTCAGCCTTGACGAAGAAGGGGAAACCCTTTGTGTGGTCAGACAGATGTCAGCAGGGCTTCCAGGAGCTGAGACAGAGATTGACCAGCGCACCTATCTTGAGGTTGCCTGAGGAGGGAGTTGGGTACGTAGTTTACTGCGATGCATCAGGGACTGGACTCAGGTGCGTCCTGATGCAGGAGCGGGCCGTGATCGCCTACGGATCACGTCAGTTGAGGCCGCATGAGCAGAACTACGCCACTCATGACCTGGAGTTAGCAGCAGTGGTCTTCGCTCTGAAGACGTGGCGGCACTATCTGATGGGCGAGCGCTTCACGGTCTTTTCTGACCACCAGAGTCTCAGGTATATCTTCTCTCAGAAGGACCTGAACCTGAGACAGCGGAGATGGCTTGAGTTCCTCCAGGACTATGACTTTGAGATAGTCTATACTCCTGGGAAGGGGAACGTAGTAGCCGATGCCCTCAGCAGGAGGACGGGCATTCAGCTACTTGAGGAGGCGACGGAGCAGCTAGCCTCCTTGCAGATATCCTTCGTGGATAGAGACGGAACAGCCTTTCTTCAGTCTCTCACAGTCTCTCCTCCACTTCTACAGCGGGTCAGAGAGGCTCAGCGTGGGGACGCTGACTGTGAGACCCGGCGTGCACTGATAACCTCAGGTCAGGCGCCTGATGGTTTCTCCCTTGGAGCAGAGCACGACATCCTTTTCAGAGGGCGTACCTTCGTACCAGTTGCTTTACGAGAGGAGGTGCTGAGAGAGTTTCACACTTCTCCCTTGGCGGTACATCCCGGAGTGGCGAAGATGTACCAGGATCTCAGACGACAGCACTGGTGGCCGGGCATGAAGAAAGTTGTGGCAGAGTTCGTTTCACGATGCCTCACCTGCCAGCAGGTGAAGGCAGAGCACCAGGTACCAGCAGGCTTGGTACAGCCCTTGGAGGTCCCGGAGTGGAAGTGGGACGGCATATCTATGGACTTCGTGACTGGACTTCCACGTACTTCCAGAGGTCACGACTCCATTTGGGTGATTGTCGACCGACTCACCAAGTCGGCACACTTCTTACCCATCAGAGAGCAGGGCTCAGTGGAGAGCTTGGGACGTCTTTACGTCCAGGAGATCGTACGGCTTCACGGTGTGCCATCGTCTATCGTCTCCGATCGAGATGCTCGTTTCACTTCCCGGCTTTGGAAGGGGTTGCAGGAGGCGTTCGGGACGCGGCTCCATCTGAGCACAGCCTTCCACCCTGAGACGGATGGACAGACGGAGAGGACCATACAGACACTCGAGGACATGCTCCGTGCATGTGTTCTCGACTTTGGTCGCAGCTGGGAGGACCACCTACCCTTGGTGGAGTTCGCGTACAACAACAGCTACCACTCCACCATCGGGATGGCACCATACGAGGCGTTGTACGGCAGACCCTGCAGATCCCCATTGTGCTGGACAGACCCTGGGGAGTCAGCACTCGTGGGACCAGAGATGGTCCGAGCCACGACAGAGAAGGTCCAGATCATCCAGGAGAGGATGAGGACAGCTCAGAGCCGGCAGAAGTCATATGCTGACAGGAGGCGGAGGCCACTAGAGTTCGAGGATGGCGACCACGTCTTTTTGCGTGTCTCACCTCGACGTGGTTTACGGAGATTTGGCCGAGGCGGCAAGTTGTCTCCACGCTTCATCGGGCCTTTCCAGGTCCTCAGCAGGATAGGAGAGGTGGCTTATCGCCTGGCTCTACCACCTCAGTTGCACCGGGTGCACGACGTCTTCCACGTGTCTCAGCTGAGGAGATACGTGCACGACCCAACGCACATCATCGACTTTGGGGAGCTGGACGTGGACGATGGGGCGACTTTTGCGGAGGTCCCAGTGGAGATCGAGGATCGACAGGAGCGGGTCCTACGTGGGCGGTCGATTCCTCTTGTGCGCGTCAGATGGCAGCACGGGAACCTCTAGGAGAGCACTTGGGAGCGGGAGGCTCAGATGCGTGCTCAGTACCCCCATTTGTTCCCCTAGTTTTTGATGTATCTTTACGGGGACGTAAAGCCCTGAGGTGGGAGTAATGTAAAGACCCGCAAATTTCAAGGAAATTTTTTTCTTAATTTTCTTTGGAATTTTACAAGAGCGCAGCTTCAGACGGCACCTGATTCCGAGGCCCGGTGTGCCCGGAATCAATTTCCGAAGTTTGGCTCGGGTACGTTCAGTGAACGGACGAGCGGGTTTTTCTATCTTTTGAACCGGTGCCCGGAATCAAATTCTGAGGGCACCGATGAAATCGCAGTGCCGGTATTTGCTTAGAAACGCCTCTTCCGGAGTTGCGTTTGCTCAGACGTGGTTTTTAATTTTTACGGCTTTAAGTCAGAAATAAAATAAAGTTTGTGCGACAACTTTATTTTATTTCACTTAAGCTGCTTGGAAGCCACTTGAAGTCACTTAAAGACGGCTTGAACTGAGTTGAACTGGATAGGATGCTATCCAGAAATATCCTACCCTCTTGGTAGGATATTTGTGAGGCAGGGCCCGCACGAGCCCCACCGTTTCTTTCGCTAAGTAACGCACCCGCGAAAACCCGTCAAAATAACTGAAAAGTCAACCGACGCGTTTTCTTTAATTCTTAACAGACCATTTAATTGGGCGGTTTATTTCGTGAATTAAATGGACTGTTTCTTCGTGAATTAAATGGGTCGTTTCTTTCGTTGAATTAATTCAACGAATTGATGGATCGTTTCTTAACCAGTTTCGTGTGTTGGCATGTTTATAAAATAAGACCAACCCAAAAATCCTTGGAAAGGATTTGAGAGAATCTTCGTTCCTCCACCCTCTCCGCGAAGAACGCGAAGAACGCGAAGAACGCGAAGAACGCGAAGAACGCCGGCGACCGGAATTCGACGACGCACACCAAGATCTGCGACGTCGACGAGATCTACCCGCGACATTCTTCGGTGACGCCTCTTCTTCCGCGGCCGATCCTCGTTCGGCAACTAAGGTGAGAATCGGATCTTTTCTTCTCCCTTTTTAATTTCAATAACAACGGATTTAATTAATTAAATCCGTTTGTTCTTGATCCGGAGATTGGCGACGTGACGCCGGATACCGCGACGACGCGACGATCTCCTTCCTCCGCGACGAGCGATTCCGCGATGACCCCTCGTCCGACGACGACGACAATGTAAGGGTTGATTGGAATATTTTCCTTCCCGTGATTTTATTTCTTTTAAAGTAAAGAACTTGATCTTCGAACAATTTTAACATTTAAAATTGTTGTTGATTGTTTTATTGTTCCTCCCGTGGATTATGACTAACGCGGAGGGTGCGGGTCTAACGAACAAGACCCGGCAACCCTCCGCCGATCTTCTCTTTTGTGCGGATTTGGCGGACGACGACGAACCGTGCGGCAAGGGCAATTTGTTGGCTCCGCAGTGAAGATCGTCCCCCGGGAGGAGCATCGGCGCAGACGGGAAAGAAATCGGGCCACCGGAGCATCTCCGGCGGCGGCGCGGGTCGCCGGCGCGGCGGCGCCCGGCGCGCCGCCGTGGAGGAAGCCCGCCGCGCCGCCGTGGAGGAAGCCCGCCGCGGCTGAAGCCGCGGCGGCAACGGCGGCCGGTTCCGCGGCCGCGCAGAACCGGGACGGACGCGGCGGCCCGGCAGCGTCCGCGTGACAGGCGGCCCCCCGCGGGGGCCGCGTCTCCTTCAAAGCCGCGGGTCAACCCCGCGGCGGCGGCTCTTCGGCCGCTCGGCCGAAGACCGAGCTGGCCGGTCCGGTCGGCCGGGCCGCGCCCAGGCCGGACCGGACCCGGCCGAGCCGGTTCGGGCCGGGTCGGGCCGGCCCGGTTCGGGCCGACCCGGTTCGGCCGACCCCAGGGGGGGGGTTCGGGCCGGGTCGCCCCGGACCCGGAACCCCCGTTTCGGGCCCTCTACGGTCTTTCGCCCATATCTTGGGCCTGGGACCTCCGATTGACGAACCGTCAGCGGCTACGCGATCCTTGGATCGAGACGGTCGTTTCGGTATATTATACTCAAGGTTTCGGAAGACCTTGGGTTCGGCCGGGTTGGTTCGTACACGAAGCCAACCGGGCCCTCGGAGCGGAAACGCTCATAACTTGAGCTACGGACGTCCGATCGACGTACCGTCAGCTGTGGTAGTTTCCTCTAAGTGAGACGGAACTTTTGGCATACTCCGCCCGAGGATCGGATACAGGCGGAGTACGGTCGGGTTGGTTTTTCCCTAAAAACCAACCGGGCCCCTGGGACAAAAATGCCAATAACTCTCAGATCGGGTGTCCGATTGACGCGCCGTCTGTCGCGTTGAGATCCTGTTGTCGATACGGAACTTTTGGATACATCAACTTCGGACTACGTGTCAGTTGATGTATCAGCCCCTCGGCTCGTGGAGCGGACCCTCCTAAACGAGCTCGCTTCGTGCGGGAACCCTAGCGCTGGCTGTGACCTCGACGACAGAGCAGAGATCCTCCGTGGACTGCGACGACGACAGAGCAGAGATCCTCCGTGGACTGCGGCGACGACTGTGCAGGGATCCTCAGTGGACTGCGTCGACTACTGCACTCAGCGATCCTATGCGGATCAGTGCCCGATCCTATGTGGGTCCTACTACCGGTTCTGTGTGAGCCACTGCCTACCGGTTCTGTGTGAGCCACTGCCTACAGGTTCTGTGTGAGCCTGATCCTGTGTGGGTCTTCTGCGGGGGTTAGTACCTATCGATCCTTCGTGGGTCCGACGACTTAGACGGATCAGTGATCGTCTTTGACGTCATCTGAAAAAGTATACCTGGTTGAGCTGAATCTTATGTTACTCTCCTTTGTGGATTGTGTTGAACTATCCTTTGTGGATTTACTATTTACTCTCCTTGTGGATTTGAGTCTTGCTTTCCTTTGTGGATTGAGTTGTTCTTGAGCTCGTGAGCAGAGCTAGATTTGGGGACTTAGGTATATGTATGGGCATATACCTAAGTCGAGTCAGATGTTACTTCGTGATTGCATGTTTCTTTTGTGCTATATCCTTTGTGGATTTCGGGAGACCTTCGGGGGTCTCGGGGTCCTTACTGAGTAGCTTGTACTCACCCCTGCACGGGCTATGCCCGCACTTCGTGGTGTTGGTTGCAGACGACGGACAGCGCTGATCACGGTTGGGGCGTGGAGTAGGACGGTACCTGGAGGTGGACCACTGGGCGGGACGTGCTCGGAGCGGACGTGGGACCCGAGGAGCCTGGAGGCTATCTGTACCCACCCTTCAGGTGGGATTGCCAGTGGACGACACGAGGCCGCCGTCTTTTCTTCAGTTGCTGTACTTTACCTTCAGTTGTACTTTACAGTTGGGCTTGTATTTCCGGCCCCTTTACTTTTCTGTACTTTACTTTCCGCTTGCTGACTCTGTGTGGTTGTTACTTATAAAGGCAATGCCTTCCCTGTTTACTGGGATTTTACGCCTTGGTGCTAGTCGCCAGCCCCTGGCCTATGGAAGGCGGGCTTGGGGTAGTCACGGCACGGGCCCCGAGGACGGGTCGTGACAGGCTTGTGTGGGAGGAATCTTGGAGTAAAATGAGGCAAGCCTAAGTGAACTTGTGTTTGAAACCCCTAGTTTATAAGTGGCCCCGAGGTTAGCTCGAATGGTTTAGAAAACTGTGGGCTAACTGTGCACACACTACTGTCTCGAGAGGTGGGTCAACATGGCTGCCTCTCATGGTTTGTAAAATAGTGTGCTGGCCTTGTGAAGCCCATTATCCCCTCATAAACAGCTTTCATGACAACATTCATAGTTTCCCCAATCCGTTCTCTAACCATTCTCCCTATGAAAAGCCTAAAAAATTATTCAAATCCATTCGATACTCTCCCAACCTCTTTTAAGTTCATCCCCAAATCTTTAAACACCTAAAATGGAATAAAAAAGGCTATATACCTCAAACCGAGAGCACTATAACTTTAGTCATGTTTATAAAATCCAACATAATATATATGTTATAATAGTATTATTTATATAACAATATTTCAATATTGTATCATTTATCTTTTATACTTTGTGTTCTCTGGATCACAAGAAATCAATTAGAATTCAAATATTAAAAAATTAAGGTATCATAAATTCCCATGGTGTTTTGTTTTATTATATTCTATATTCATTCATGTTATATATTATATTGAACATGATTTTTCATATTTTAATATATTTGGGTGTTACATTCTTACACATTAAATAAATTTCATCCTCTAAATATAATATTAATCTTAGAAATCAAGGGTTTTGAAATTAAAAATACCTATTTTGGGGAACCACATTATAAAAATATAAATATTTAATCCTTTTGATATGAGTTAATGGGATGTTGAAAATGTCATCGAGAATAAGACATTACTGGGTTTCCAAATTGGAGAAAATTAGAGGGAATTGTTGATATGGATGTAGAAGTACTATGTAAAAAGATATATGGAATGATATAGATCATTTAACACGGTTAATTAAATGATCAAGACAATTCCAACAAATACAAGACTATAAATAATTAATGAGTGAAAAAGGAAATCAATGCATTTGATATGATGGTAATCAGATCAAATTTTTTTAAGGTCATTCGACTATTGTTTTATTGTTTTCTAATCAATTATGGTAGATAAAATAAGAAATATTCCTAAAATTTCATCCTTTGGTTCTGATTGATTCAATTTCATCTTCATTTATTACTCTGATAAGTAAATATACAAGATTTTTTTTTCTTATTATGTACTAAATGTAACATTTATTGGATCAGAAGATCCATTAAATGGTACATCATATACATCATATAATTACAAAAACCAAAAATTTTGTTTATTGTTATCCATTTTTAGAAAATTATTCTCTATTAAATCAATATTTTCAAAAAAATACACTTGATTCATTTCATAAATGGTTATTATTAATATTAATATGAAATATATATAACGAAATGCAACAACCAATAAATTAAATGGAAGATCACTAAATAAACATTATCTTCCCTAATTAATATAAAGTGGCTATTAATTTCACAATTCATATATTTGAAGAAAATGATCACCACAAAACCTATTTGAAAACATCAATTCTAACAAAAATTAAAATATATTATTTTCATGTATATTCCTTCAATTTGGATATGAATTATACTACAACATTGTTAAAATATTCCATTAAATTAATAAAAAATTCATGATCACAAATAATATACCATAAAATATTCATTTTCATTATTATATTAACATTTTTCACATATTGAGGGTAATCATCCCTCAATCTCATGTATTAAAAAATTATTAACATTCTACATAATCAAATTTATTGGTATAATGGAATATGTGTCTTTAAATTATTATTGCAAAAATATTTTTTTATAATCCTTTTAAATTTTGAGATTATTAATGATAAATTACATATTAATATTATTCATGAATAAAAATACACAAGGACTATAATAATTGTAATTTAATTATATTAACATAAAAATCATGATGTTGATCCAATAGATTACTCTAAATAATATTACAGTGATAAATATGGAATAATTTTATTCAATTCCCCATCAACATTTATATTAACAAATATTCATTGGGAAAAAAATTTCACTTGAAATCATGATTATGGTTTCATTTCTCACTAAATTTATATGAAACTCCATTTAATGTCATTAATGTTGTAAGGGTGTTAATGAAAAAATTATATCATGTGGGAAAATCATATATTACCACATTCACTTATTTGGTATTATTATTTTCCATAATCTTCTTCAAAATCGTCAATTTTAAATAATATAACATCAATAATTCCACCATTATCTTGATAGCACATGATATTATTCTGTAAAATGATTTAAAGGTTTGTAGAACTAGTGACATTCAATGAAATAACATTAAATAATATATTAAATGGATAATCCTTCTCTTTGGATTATTTATGTTGTCCACAGAATAACATTTTATCCTTATAACATATTATTCAATCCAAGAAAAATATTTTCCATCATATTGTCATAGAGTCGAGAATTTTCCCCCAATATCCACTGAATTATACAAATTAAACTAATTTTCTTGTAAGTGTAATATAAATTTCTATCATTAAATTATATATATTTCTTATTGATCACTATTTTTTAGTCACTAACATCAACTTATCTTCATATCTTGAGTGATGATAAACTTCTACTTCAAAATTTTCCATTTCATTACAACATAGAGTGGGAAGTCTAATCCCTACTGAAATTATCTATTTCTCAACTACAAATGTATTTTTAGAAGGATTTAGTTATGGAGGAAACAATTGAACATAGTTGTATGCAATTTTTACACCATGTGGTTGAAAAATAGGATGGTCTATCCGGGCATACTAATTTCTCATACCCAAAGCGAGGTTCTATAATATTTTTATAAATTATTTATTTCAATATATATCATTAAGTCCATCATCTTGAATTTATTATAGAGAATTACCTATAAGGGGTATATGAATTTATATAGTTCTGAATACTTCTTCTAGGAACCATTTATATACATATTTATAAACTACTATATCTCGTATTATTAATTAAATTAATTTATAATTTCATTACTATTGAAACTCATACGATGAATTTAAAAATTAAAAAAATTAATCTCATAGTCATAAAAAAAATTCATTGGGAATGATTTAAAAGAATAAACTATTTTAAAATCCATCATAATTATTTTCATGGAAAATGTGAATTATCTAATAAATATCATTTGAATGTGTCAATATAGCTGCACAATAATGATTATTTTAATGTACCAGGTAATTCCCAGCTAATTTCCAACATTACATTTACATAGTTATTACCCCAATGAAAATATCTTACAAAACTACACCTTCATCTAATATCAATATAAAAAATAGTTTTCATGTAAAGTAAAAAAAATTATAATTTAATAAAACATTATTTGTTATATATTATATAGTCATATCCTTTATGTTTTCCATAGACATAAATTTTATAATATATGATATCCTTTCTCTAGTAAATGGTTTATATTAATTATTTACGATACGAATTAACATTTCCCTTACACTATTATCAGAGAGTAAGTTTTATCTTTATTATAATGAAACTATATAAAAAATCACATCATAAGGGATAAAATAGTTTATTAATCCTGGTAAAATAGATACATACTTCAGAAATCATAATTTATATCCAATTATAAAATTAAAAAAGTCTTTTCTTAGTGAACTCCAAAATTCCACTTATATTATTACAGAATTTAAATAATAATAATATAATTAATGGTATCATAAGAAAAATAAAACATATAAATTTTGAGCTTAGTTGGTATGTACGGATATATGTATCTTGAAAGATATATTCAATAAATAATAAAATCAATGTGTAAAATTAAATAATTCAAACACAAGGAATTTATGAAATTACATGACAATATTATTGAAAAAATAAATTGATTCCAAATAACTCCATATAAATAATCACACGAGTTTGAAAATTATCATTATATATTCAATATTGTAGAATCATCAAATGTATATCAATAATTAGACACATTTTAATGGAATTAATAATTTAAAATATCATAAACATAATGTTTATGCATTTCAAAATACAGTTTAAAACTATATATAAAAATTCATTTATGTTGGAAAAAAAAGTGGTCTTATGAGACCTACCAACGCATCAATGGGATATGTAATTATATTCCCCACCCTTAAAATAATAATTAAAATTCATTCCATATATGAAATTGGTGATTCATAATCAGTGTAGACATTGATATTGAAAAATGAAAAATCAAATGTTAATAAATAACTTAATCAATAAACATTATATACATTTATTTTCAATTAATACAATGAATGGAAATAAAATAGTATATCCCTATTCCAAATTATTATAGCACTTCTTGAGAGTTAATATTTTTGGGGTAATTAAAACATATCACTAGTGTAGTTTAAAATCAATAATGATAGATGTAATTAATAAATATAAATATATTGAAATGATCCTTAAAATAATTTGGAAAATATATAACATTTTTATGATGAATATTCCAATTTTAAATCAAAATTTTCATTAATAAAATTAAAATAATATAAATTGAAATTATATTTAGAAAAATATAACACATTTTCTAAAACATTAAATAGTCATGGTAAAAAAATTATATAATGTATATGTTAAATAACTCTTTTCATATTGTTGTAATATTTGTAAATAATACCTCATTCGTAAAATAAAATGATGATTCCATTCAAACATCTTCTTAAAATTAGAAAAAGTTTAATAATTTATTTAATAAGTCATCGGTATATTGGGAAAGCATTTTGGAAAATATTTTATGAATACTTGGATTTGGAAGAAGAAACATTTTTGGTCGAAATGATAAAACATATTCTCTTTTATGAAAATAATTTCAGAGTAATTTTATGTAATAATGAGAGGATTTATTTGTAAAAATACATAAAATGATCTCTAAAAAGCATCTAAGATGATAATTTATTGTCTATTATATTTTAAAAACTTATAATTTCCCCATGATAGATATTGAAATTCATAATTAGAAATAATAATGATATTATGAAATAAACCCATAACACATTTGTATCTTTTAAAGCATATGAATCATAAAATAAAAATGTAAAATGATTAATAAAAAATTAATATAATTTTATAAATGATATATAATTTCAATGGGGATGTGTATGCACCAAAAAAAAATATGTTTCCTTTATTCCATGTCCCACATGGAAGTAAAAGATAGATGACAAAACCTTATCTGATGTTAAACATCAATAATATTTTCACAATACTAATATATAACAAATATATATTTATCATGGATATATCCATGAAAAATTAATATATATATATATATATATATATATATATTATGATATATAATTTGTCACAAACTGAATCTAGTCGCCTTCAAAATCGGCACCCGACCCGGTCTGTGGAAAGACCCGAAGGGCGTACCTGATCCCCATGGGCTGGTACAATTTCCCAGGTATCATAAAATGAAGTTTGGGAATGAATTACATGATTTTGTAAACATAAAATGACAAATGAATCCAAGAAATCAGAACTGGAATTTTCAAACCAAAAAATCATTTTCTAAAATTCAGAACTGAATTACACAATTTTAATCAATGTATTAAGACCATTACCATGGTACAAAACCATGAAAAGACAGCCTAATAACATCCACATGGAAAGAGGAACCCCCCTCTAGCCATGTGGATGTTCTTGGGCTGTCTTTCCTTGGTTTTTTACATTTGTAATGGTCTTCATAAATTGTTTAAAATTGTTTAATTCAGTTCTGAATTTTCGTAAAAGATGTTTTGGTTTCAAAAACCCTTTTTTGGTTTCTTGGATTCTTTCATCATTCTATGTTTACAAATTCAGGTAAATCATTCTCAAACATCATTTTATGATACCTGGGCACTTATTCCAGCCTGTGGGGATTGGGAACTCCCTTCGAGTCTTGCCACGGACAGGGTCGGGTGCCGATTTTGAAGGTGACCATATTCAGTTTATGACAAAATGATATCAGAGGAGGTTCATGTTAACTCTTTGGGGCATGTTATTTGTGGAGAAGTTTGGATGGTATGGATTTAGGATTATTGGGAAATTACATTCTAGTTATGGGTTGTGTGCCTAGCCAGCACACCTCATGATGGAATTTGAGTCGCTAGGGTAAGTCACGATACATCTAAGTCCGTTGGTTTTCTTGGTTTGACGATGATCTAAGGAAATGAAAAGAGAGTGGGGATAATGGTCTCAGTGAGCTCTTAGGGCCTGGGAACCCATGTGGAGCTCAGGATATTTCCCTAAAACACACTCTGTGATGGTGAAGTGTTTGGCATATGGCCATCAACCATATATCCATGTCACCCACCGAAGCTAGTTCCCACTCGCATTATCTTCTGTCCTTTAGTTTTTAAATCCCGGAAGTTCAGTTTTAAAGAAAAAATTACATGGTTTTAAGAATCATATGCTTTTTCTATGAAATGATTTTAACATAAATAAGTAAGGGTTTGATTTTTGAAATAGTGGAACTAAAATTTCAGATTTTTTTTGAAGTAGGAAAATGGTGTGTTTACAACTCTTTGGAAACCAAGAAGTATGTTAAATATGGTATTGTAAAATTGTTTCCAATTGAGTTTTCTAAACTATTGAAAGGTGTATTAATGGGGATGATTTGTTTTGTGATTTATTTGAATATCTTGAAAGTGAATTCATATCTAAATGGTTGTGTGTTTAGGAATTTTTTTAAGTTGTAAACATGGATTTTAATCTCGTGGTTCGTGGTCGTGAGAAAAAGGATATATTGGTTGATTGTTTTGGTTTTGAGAAGTGGACATAATTTTTTTTAACAATTTTTATTTACATGTTTCACTGTATGCATGAGGTTATATGATATGATTGATGGATAATGGCATAAATAGATGATTTCTGGGATATATATGAGGAGTGTGCCTTGTGTGGTACAGAAACATTCATGTGTGAGGCCCAAGGGGTACCATTGTTGGAAATGCTAACCACTGAACCGTTTGTTTTCAAAGAAATGTTTTTAAAGGGAAACAGGGCGTCATGATGAATTTTTCAGGTTGGTTTGTATTATGTTCTTTTTATGATGTTGATGTTGTGGGATGTTTTGAGTCCAAGAACCCCTCTTTTTTGGACAATGTTTTGGGATGTTGTTCGGTCGGTAAGCTCGATTGAAAGGTTGGTTAGTGGTATCTTCTGAGAAATGTTTCGGGCTTCTTTTATGGTGGTTCCCTTCATGTGTTTTGATCTGATTGTGGCACATTTTTACCAATGGACCAGTTTGGTTGGGTCCTTGGCTTGTCTCATTGGATAAGGTATGCCCCCATTAAGGGTTAGTGCACAAGTGAAGTGAAAGACTAATTTTTTCGCCGTTGGAAAATCCTCCAGTTGATCAATATAATGAACTTTTATCAATATTTTTTTTAATTATACACCCATTCCATTATTTTCTTTTTGGATCCTCTTGTATATGGAGACTAATCATGGAAAGATGAAAAATACCTAGGTTTCTTATGTTGCATGATTTGTCGAATGTGGAAGTGGACTAGGGTTATTACTATGGATGATTATATGGATGATGTCTAAGAGGGACTCTGGGTCCTTCATAGTCTCTTTTAAGTATGAGTTCATGTTAAACTCTAGCCATGAGTGGTCATTATGGCCACATATTGGGATTGTATATGTTTGTGGACTTGGCATAAGGTATATTTCATTGTATTGTTTCTATCAATTACAATGTTCATGTTTGGTGACATCTTGTGATGTTGTGTGCTCATTTGACTATAAAGGTGAAGGTCATACAATCCTCTAAGGGTCACTATTATGCTGGGAGTATATCTCCCTTGGGAAAAAATTCAATTCCTTTATCATAGGGGAAGGGTTTTTTATGTGTCCTCCCCTTCTTTTGTTTCTCACCCGAAGAAACAATGCAGGATGTGTGTGAATCTTCTAATCCCTTGTATCTATGTAATGTTAGGTTTTGGTAATGTGAGTTTAAGAGTATGTTATCTCTTGTTGAACCGATTGGGGTATGTGGTGTAGTTGTTTGTGGCACGAAAAGAAGAAGATCCATATAGGGGTATCCAAATCCTAACTGTGAGGCCGAAGATGCTTCAATCTTTTGAGCTCCAGCCATAGGTCCCGGAGAGAAGCTGGCGCGTAGTCCTGGGAAATCATAGGGTTATTTAAACCTTTGTACAATTCATACCTTCAGTATTAAATATGGGAAGAGTTTAATCCTTTGGTGTTATCATCTTACTTCTATTGTTCTCATTTGGTGGAAAGAGAGGGAGGGCCTCATGCCCATGTTATCACCCAATGTCATTTATTTCCTCTTTGATTTCCATTGTGTTTTTGGAGAAAGGTTTAAAATTTGGCTAGACATGTTGAGAACATGGTTTTCACATGTTTAATTTTAATTGTTCCCTAGAAAACCATACAGATATAAGTATCAACATGTTTAGTACAAAATTTCCCAAACTATGCAGACTATCCTTGTGGTCATCCCAACTCTTTTAGTTTTGGGGTCAATCTGTGTCGGCCTATGCTGGTCGGTTAAGGTGGTCAGTTCTTATAGGGGGTGACCCACCATGGGTCTCATGTGTGTTCTTTTGTAAATGTCTAATGGAAGCCTACCCCTTGTACCAAAGGGTCTGTTTGGGCCTCCCCATGTTAGTTTCCTGATTCTATCTCAGAAAAATATATATTAAGTTTTCTCTTATGGTGGGGAGCCCATTTGTGTCTCCCCGTACTAGAAAATTAGTTTTCTCCTTGTTCTTGGAATGGATGTGGGTAGTCTCTTTTAGATATATCTAACTACCTACATCTTACCTGGGTAAACATTGGTATTGGAGTGTTCCCAATGGTTTAGTTATATTAGGATAGGTGTATCCTAGTTCGATGTGGTTGTTTGTTTGGGTAAATTGCTTGAGCCTTGTTCAAATTGAGTTTGAGGATTTTTCCTTTGGTATAAATCCTGAATGTGATTGATTGTTCCAGGAATGTGGGTTATGTTTTGGTTGTAATGTATTCCTTCCTTAATTGACCACTGGAGGTGTTTTGGACATTGGGGGTGAAACCTTGCAAGGGAGAACTTCTTGGTTTCTCAATTGGGTTTGTTTATTGCTTTGGCCTTGCTGTGACTTTCTGGGGTGGAATATTTTCATGGTGGGGATAATTTTCACATAAATAACTTATTTTAAAGTTATTTTTAATTTAATTCCCATTATTTCTTTGTTTTAGGGATTTCCCAAGAATTTTTAGAGAAATGGGTGAGGTTTCATTATTTGGGCCAAACTGTGAGCCCAATTTCTGATTTAAAAAATAATTTTGTTTCCTTTAAAAATATTTCAATTTTCATCATTTTTTCCATTTCAATTCCTACATGGCCTCCCCGGACCTAATAACACCACCACATTAATTTGGACCATTTAAAAGTCCTTAATCGTGGTGTATTTCAGTTTTTTAAGGGATTGGGGCTGCACGAAGGGACATTTCCTACATTAAAAATAAATTTTAATAATTTAATATCTCGTTCATTTTATATATTATTTTATGTTATTTTAACTCCCTCACGAAGCCAATATCTCTATCATCAAA
Organism: Viscum album; assembly: GCA_963277665.1. NCBI lineage: Eukaryota > Viridiplantae > Streptophyta > Magnoliopsida > Santalales > Viscaceae > Viscum > Viscum album. The sequence continues at coordinate 1,753,607,993 of OY728120.1, read as the reverse complement.
CCATTTATCGGTTTTTCATTTTTGGAGATCATCTATACCCATAAGGAGGGAAATTCTTCTCTAAATTTATCAAATCGCCCAGATTTAAAGAGGTAAATTCATTCATTCATATCTCCTTAATTATTTACTCTATTCCCCCCATTTGAGACCCCACATGACCTCCTCCCCATCAATATAGCCTCACTATCAGGTATTGTTGCTTTGAGATTCACATTTGGTTAATTCAGGGTAATTGATTCATGATTTTTCAAGGTAAGTGTTCCTCCCTTCAACATCTTCCACTTCCTTAGGGTTTCATCCCTCTCTCTTGATGTTCAAAATTTTCCAGAACCTAAGGCTTAACCATGCGTCATTTTTGTGAAATTTTTTTTGTCTAGGTCTGGATTTATCATCCTTGAGGAGCCGGGGTGGTGGGTTTGATATTTCGCACCATGTTTGGAGGCATTCGACAATTTTGGTAGGTGATTCAGTGGGTAACTATTTAATGATGAGATGGTTCGCTTGATTAAATAATTTTTCATGTTCCTTATATGATTTTTATTTTGAAAAACCAATTTTTGTAGAAATAGTAAAGCATTTGGTATTAATGCTACATTTTTTATTGAAGTGTGTATTCTTCAAATGTATTTCATGTGTTATCTATTATTGTAGTTTTGTAAAATGTGGAAGTCATTTATTAGTTGTTGAAAGGGGCTTCCAATTTTGGTGGGGTAATGATATAGTGTCATGTGGACTTAAAAAAGAGGGGACATTGAATGGTTTTTATGTGTGTATCCTTGTTATACTCCATGAAAGTGTTTTATGGATTTGTGTCTTCTCATGGGTATCTTTTGTGATATTATTCATAGTGATTATATAAAATTTGAAAGTGGATTATTACATGTTTATTGGGCTGAAAATTCTGTTTTGGTAGGGGATTGGTGTGTTTTTGTCTTAAAAAGTGGTTTTTGAAATGGGTTTTATGTTCAAAACTTGGGTATACTCCTTATAATAGTTTTATGAAAGTTTTGAATGTTTTTTTGAGTTGTGTAAGAGGTGAAACTATATCAGCAAACTGTTTTGGTAGGATTATATTTTTAAAAGGTCCATTTAATTTGTGAAATGAACGTTATTTGATATGTATCATCATGAAAATATTTTATTAAATTGCTTTAAGGAGATATTGAGGTGTGAAAGAGATGTTAATGTGATGTCGACTCTTTTATATGTGTTTCATGTGTAAAATTAAATTTTTTATTATGAAAGGAGTGTTAGGTTCCATGTGTGTGGACTGTTATATCAGTTGAAATATATTATAATTGTTTTATAAAATTGTTTAATGGTTTTGTGGAATTTTTTAAGAAATGTAAAATGTGTTTTGGTCTATTTTGGTGAGAGTTGGATTTCAAAACCATTTTTAATGAAAAATGGACTTTTGTGATTTATGTGGTATACATATGGAATGTTTGGTGAATTTTTGATGTCGAAATAAAATTTTCATGTTCAATGTATATTTCGTGACTTGTTTAACTTGTTAGAGCACATAGGGAAAACCTAGGTATCTAGGTGGGTGGATGATTACTAGTATGATAGTGAATCCGAGGGGTTTGGCCTCAGTTTCACATATTAACATTGATGCTTACAACTCTAAAAAAACAATGATGATGATTATTTGGGACCACTAGGTTATGGGTATGTCCTATTCTAGTGGTTCGTGCACAGAAATTGATATTTGTGATGGTTACTCTAAGAGAGACACGTGGTACCTCGGACCCACAACTAGCTAGTGCCTAGGGGATATTTCCTATTGCTTGTGCTCATTAGTTAATTTATACTTACCATCATCATACAATATATTTGGCTGGAAAATTCAGTAGATTTGGTGTTTATTTAAAAAGTTTTAACCCTTTAAAATACCCCACTTGAAAACTGTTTTTATTCAACGTTTCATCATTTAGAATTTGTAACTATCTTTCCTTGTTTTTGAAAACATGCATGATTTTCATCTTTAAATGTTTATCCCATGGAATCTCTTAGTGGTGGTATCATAATTGGATTTATCTCACACCCTACATACACCATTGGGTTTATGAAGACTTTTTTATTTTGTGTCACAGGTTTGGGTACAGGTTTGATGCCATGGGTATGGGTTTTTAGCGGTCCATCGTGATGCGGTGTTGTGGAGATGGCTTGACGGAGGTGCCTCTTTCCATGTGGATGTTAATGTGCTGTCATTTCATGGTTTTGTACCTTTTTAATGGTCCTCATAAATTGTTTAAAATTGTGTAATTCAGTTCTTAATTTTAGTAAATGATGTTTTGGATTGAAAAATCCAGTTTAGGTTTCTTGGTTTCGTTTGTCATTTTATGTTTACAAATTCAGGTAAATCATTCCAAAACATCATTTTATGATACCTGGGCACTTGTCCCTACCTGTGGGGATAGTGGACGCCCTTCGAGTCTTGCCACATACTGGGTCAGGTGCCAATTTTTAAGGAGACCAGATTCGATCCATGACATAATTCACTTATAATCTATCGTCACCCATTTATTAACAATTCAATTTTAAATTCACTATTTCATGTAATAATTTCATAATTTTTTATACATGTTTTAGTTTAGTAATTTATATCCTTTATTCATTAATCAATGATAGGTTTTTGGTATAATTTTAACCATGTTATAAATACCATATTTATTCTCCATCTGAATATTATAATATTCCAGAAAATTAATGATGGTAAAATGTGTTACACCATTCCTTGAAATGGTAGGTTATTGGTATGCATGAAAGTTGTTTCCATTTTTGGGATTGAAGGTAGATAAAAAATTAAAAATTATATCAATTATATATATATATATATATATATATATTATTTATTATATAACACATACATTAAATAAATTTATCCTTCTTTTCATCTTGGAAAATCATAAGTTAAAAATGTATCAAATCTCTATATGAGGTAGTTGTCTCCTCTATATACTAGTGAAATTATCATATTTTAATTATAATTTAATGTCTGAAGATATATGTGATATTATAAATACTGAAATATAATTATATCATAATTATGACATATACAATAAATTTTTCATTATATCCGACCATGATATATGATGGTCGAAAATGATATACATTTTTTCAACAGATTGTAGTCCTATTTAAACACATTGGACAAGTTAGATTCAATTTTTTACAAGTTGTTATGGATATATAATATTAAATTAATATAATTACATCTATAAGTTTTTTGGTACTTGTATTTTTATATTATATGTGTTTCTTCATATTTGGATGCTATTAATTTATAATGAAGAATAATGTACATAGTTATTACTATAACACTATCATGGAGAAACCTCCATTAAATATTTTCTTATGGAAAATATGGGTGGGTATTTAGGAAGAAAAAAAGATATAGAATGTGTCTAATGATATAAGGGATGTGTTTTTATGGTTTCTCGAGTGAAAAGTTTCTTTATAAGTTTGACTTTGTAATGGGAGTGATTGGCCTTTTATATGTGGGGAAGGGGTAACTTCTTGTAAAGTACATTGAAATTTGTCAAAAATAATCCCAAATGAAAATGTAATTGACAAATAAAATTAATAATAATGAACTTTTAATATATTTATTGTTGGATATGGAATAAATATGGACCAAAAATAGTATTTATAAAAAAATTTGTCATTTTTAACCACTACAGTTTCTGTTTAAAAATACGAAAAACCTGTTTTAACCCTAACTATGGTAAATAATTTTTATCATTTTTACTAATATTTATGAGAAATATGATGAAAAAATTACCAAACATAAATTATTATCATTTCAAATATTGAATCTATTTAAAAAATATATTATTATATTATTTTAAGAATTAAATTTAAAATAAAACTTAAACACATGTCAAAAAAACATTTTTTCCAAATAAAATCTTCCTAAAGACTATATTATATTAATTTAGACATAAAAATTTAATTTAATAATATTTTGTTATCTAGATTACATTTAATACATTTAAACATATTTTATAAAAAAACCCATTTTTAGAAATAATTTTAAAATAATTTGTATGAAATTACATTTTTGAATAAAAATATATTCTTCACTATTGAACAAAAAATAAATCATTTCAGAAAATACTCAACCATTAATAAAATAAAAATTTTAAAATTTATATATCATTATTTAATTTTATTTTATTCAATTACATTTTCAAAAATAGGTGAAAATAATTTAATATTATGTGCACACTGTTTACCTAATCATTCCTTTATAAAAGTATAATTTTTTATAAAATAATTTTCTTAACATAAAATGATTCTTATTTTATTTATAAATTAAAAACAACTATTAAATTTATTTTATATATTTGTAACCCATATATGTGTCTAAACTAAATTTTATTCATACCCTCCAGCTTAGAATTTATTTTATAATGGAAATGATTAAATAAATTTTTTTTTATAAAATTTATGTTTAATTTAAATACACTATTACATGAATCACAACCTAAAAAAGATATTTAATTTTTATAAAAAACAAATATATTATAATTCATCAATGTGTTACATTAACTTATCATCATTATGTTCATTTTTATATATGCTATTAGACTTATTTTTCATATTTCAAAATATTTTTGTGTTTCATAACCTCCTTCATGGATAAAAAACGTCTTAATTACGTGATTTTTTTAGTTTTTATTTGATAATGCCTCTACATTCCCATTATCCAAATTTTTTTTGTGACATTTCATTGAAGAATTCTAATTAACAATATGTTTAATCCTAAGGATTTTTATTTTATAAATTTTGGCCTCTTATGTGTATGTTTTATAAATGGAGTTGTCCTCTATGGGTATGATACCTCAATTAAAGGTATGAATTTTTTGATAATGGGAGTAGTTTTTTAATAAATGAAATTTTAGTAAACATATCATTAAATTATTGATCTTTATTATACATTTTATATTATTATTTTACATATATATTATAACAACAAACATATTACATAATGTTTCAAATGTCTTCATTACATTCCATAACGTATTTCCTCAAAATTTCAAATTCCTTGCTCTGGAACTTTGAGTTTTTATATCATGTATATGTATAAAAACCTATTATGATCCTATAAAATGAATTTTTAAGATAATGTATGTGTTTGGACTATAATTTTATTTTTATATTGTCATGAGGGTTTAATAATTTAGTTCTAGAGTTTTTTCATTATGTACTTTTTATCAATGATTGTTATATAACATAGTTTCATGAATTTTTTGATGGATTCAATCAAAACATTATAATATTTTCATCATATATAAATTTTTTTATATAATGTTGAAATAATTTGGATTATGTATTTTATAAGGGTTTTCCTATGTTGGATGAGATGAAATATTCTTTATGTTTTTGAACCAGTGAATTTTTTAGTTGATAGGTAAAATACGAGTGAAATTTTTTATTTATTATGAATTATAGATAAGATAGATGTTTCTAATATGAATTTATTATATTCTAAAATCCACTTTTTTATATGATTTCATACTATGAATTATCATTGGATGTTTTATAAATATATATTAAATATGTATATATAAAAAAGCGTTATAGTCACAGTTTTTATGTCATGAATTTACTAGGGGAGTTACCAAGATAAATAGTGTTAGAGTAATATAGTCAGTTATTATGGTAATTTAATTTTCCATTTATGGTTGTTGTACTATGAAGGAATGTTTTTGGGGGATTCCTATTTCAAATATTTTTCCCCAAACCCTCATATTATAGTTGTGATTATATTTTTGACCCTTGTTATGAGTATTCCAATTATTTATTCAAATATATTTATAATTATATTACTTTACTTTTAATATTTAATATAAAATTTATATTTCAGTTTATTTTTTGATTGATGACATTTTATTTTTTATATAGTTAACATGGGTGTTCTTTTTGTGGTTCTATTGTGATTTAACTTTAGTTGGATATTTATATTTTTTTAAAAAACTATATAAGGTCATTATTTTGATGAAATGTTGAATTCATGTTTTATCATTATATATGTAAAATAATAATTTTAGGATAAAAATTTCTTTTTCAACAGCCCATTATTTAACATTGAACTTATTAAAGGAATAATATTTTTTCAATGGGATAAATAATGATAAATTTTTAATTTATACATTCCCTAATTCAAACCAAATTTCAAACTTATGTTCATATTAATTTTTATGAATTATATATATATTAAATATTATTGTGACTTATATGAAATTATACATGGGTTTTTTATCCCACATAACAAATGATGTCATATGTGTGTTTCTATATCTAATGAATTTATATAGGTTCCCATGTTTTAATCAAAGATATTTTTTTATTCATGTGGATGGATAATGAATGTTATGGGTATAGTGAGTGACCATGAGCCATAAAGAGTTTATCATGTAGTGTCTTTGTGTTAGTATTTTGCATGGGGTGTTAGTGTGTGAGGAAATGAAAAAAATACTTATTTATATAATTTTTTTTATTAAATCATGATATTAATATATATGTATTTTAATTTTTTAGGTATTTAAAAATGTGTATAGGTATATTTTTATTGAATATGTAGAATTTGGGTTATGTATTTATTTTCAATATTTTATTTTATATTCCTATAAATCTAATGTATAGTGTAACTATTAATAATATTTTGTTATATTCCACTATATATTAAATTTTTTTCATAGGATAAATAATTCTCACATGGGTTGTATTTGATACCCTAATATAAATTAAAATCCCTTATAACTTGATAGGGAAGCTCAAATCATATTACAGGACTATTTAAGAGTTATGGTTTGTTAACCTAGGGTAGATCATGAAAAAATGGTATTAGGGTGGTCGTAAGTAATTTTTTTATAAAGTTTATTGTATTTATAGTATTGTCAAAACATATTACATATTCCATGGGTGGGTTTTGATTTAATCATTTCATGGGGAAACATGATGTTATTTTCACGGAATCATTGATATTTGTTATGAGATGAAGAGAGCCCGAGGAGAATGGATATGTCACATTGATAGGAAAAAAATATAGAGACCAAAAATATGTTTTCATTGAAATTAAAGAAGATATTACATTGTTTTTATCCTTGTCTTAAAAACCATGCTTTGAAAACATGAACAATTTTATATCCCAGAATGAGAACTTTTTCTGTAAACCTTATTTAATCTATTTAATTAATAAAATGTGATTCTAATTTATTAAAGATGAATAAAATAGGGATATTAAATTTATTTATTACATTGGGATGAAAAAATAGTATGTTTCATGATATAATTTTCATTATATGGATATAATATTTATATTTTTGTTGAAATATTATTTTATAGATGACAAGAAATTTTAAATATATTTTTTTGGTCTAATTTTATATGGATAATGATATTAATGAATTTATTTTGAGTATCAACAATCATATGATTAAAATATATATTTGATATGGGAAAGATATGAATTTATTTATTTTTACTAATAAGTTTTTCGAGATTTTTTGAAAATATGAATTTTTAAATTATATTTTGAAGTTGTTTTTAAATAGTGTTAGATGCTATAATAATATCAAAATTTTCACTTAATGTGGGTTTAGACACAATATATTATAAATTTGATTTAAAAGTGGGGGTGTATATAATGTTTTTTTTAATTTGGGGAAACTTTTTTTTGATACTTTATTTTGTATCTGAGATATTTGATAGATTAATTAAGTATGAAATGACATATTTTTTATATTAGGTGATTTATAATATGAATCTCCAAAATGTATCACATGAACATTAGAAGTCTCTCTCTACGGATGATCCACAATTACATTCCATGAATTTTCAATGTGTGACAATTCGTGTAATTTATTTTTCCTAGAATAAGAAAATTGTATTTATGATAAAATATCATCTAATCATATATATCTTTCATAATTTCTTATTTTTTGGTCATCTTACTTATATAGGGGTCATTCTATTCATGAAGAGGTGATTTAGTTTTAGAGTAATGAATGATTTTTAAACTCCCTATAACCTCAATATGAATCAAGTGATTATATAATAATAGCAATGTTTTTTCTGCATGTAGATTATTATGGAAACCCATTTTAACTTATGATTCACATAGTGATATTTAATTGGAATTATTCATGAAAATTTTTCTTCCATGAAATAATTTATATAATTTGAATGTGTAAATTACCTTCATTTCATAAGTATCCATTAATTTGAGAAGATAATGAAGGATTATTTGGATCATTTTATTATGTTTTTTTTACTATTTTGATTTTAACAGATGATTTTATTTAATATTGATCCTTTATAAATTATATTAACAATGGGATTATATGTTATGTTTTTTAATATTACAAAATATCTTATTATTGTTTTTTTAAGAATCGATAATAGTTGAAATTAATCAAAAAATGGATCTCATATTGGTTTATTATTTAATGATTATAATACTAATAATTAAATTATTCTTACTATAATATGTATTGTATTATATACAGAGGTGGAGAGTTTGGTTGATGTGGTTTTGTCATCTTAGAGTTGGGTCAATTTTTGTAATAAAAAGATACCAATCATGTACTTCTAGTATCATACCCTAAGAAACATAAATCACTACTTCATGAGATTTCTGATATAATTTTATTAATGTGGAAATCTATCAAATTTTAAAAATTTGTGTTTAAAGACTTATTAATCAAATAAAATTTGATCTAAAATGTATCCCATTTTCATGTGATTTTATATTTTGTAACTATTTCTCATTGTGTTTATAAAATTTTTTATCTTAAATTATAATGTTTTAGTGTATTTCATTGGTATCTTATTTTTTTATATTTTGATATTTTATTAATCAGTTTCAATGACCATTACCTGTAGATTTTGTAAACTATATATATATAATATATATTATATTTTAATTGGATGATAATTTGGTTCTAATTAGTTTATCGTGGGATGCATTGACTATATTTATAGGTAAAATGATTGAGTTTCATAATTTTATATATTAGATAGTAGTTGGTTCACCAATTAAATGCTATAACCTCTTTTGGGTTATTGTATGTTCACTTGGGTTGATTTACCCTATGTCGGGTCCTGATTTCCCCCTATGAAATTGTGTATAAAGTTAATACCCATTTTTTTATATTTAGATGTTTGTTATTGATATATCATTCACATTTCAATTTTTTAAAAAATTTATTAATCATTTACTTTTTATTATTATATTATGGGTATTCATTTTGTTGGTTCCTCAATTTTGAAATATTTAACTAATTATTTCATCGTGTTTTTTGTTCTATGGAAGAATATAATTTAATTTGTTTTCTTCTGGAGACCTCTAAATTTTCATTATATTAATTTTTTATGAATATAAATACAATATCTAACCATTTTAATATTAATAAAAAATTGTTGAGAGAGCTATTGAAGGATTGTTTACTCTTTGTGACTCACATCACATGATTATGGACAGGGTAATTACTCCTTTATTATATAATGATGAGAAAATTGTTCTATAAATTTAATATAGTTTTAATTTTTCACAATATTCCTTTATCACTTCGATATAATTAGTTTCTCCCTCTCTCCAACAAATATAACAAAATGAAATTTTGTTTGTAAATATATTTTATTAACTAATCCGTTCCAAAAATCCTAAAAGTTTATCCAGTATATTTGTGAAATATTTAAAATTATATATTTTATTCAGATAGTATTACACATAACCAATTATAAGGGGAAGATGTTATGTAACTCATATCATTATATTATTTTAAATGGAATTCTTTAGGGAAAATAGGAATATTGTGTAGAATTGTGACACACTAATGTAACTTTTGATAACAATATTATATTTTTATCTGATATTTTATGTTTTTAGGAGTCATTTAGATCTATACCATAAAATATCTCATAATTTTCATTGTTTCACAAATACATCTTGGATTCCAAAAAAATAATATTAAAAAACATGTTGCTTTTCACACCTAATGATTTCCATCAGTGAAGATGGAATACTTATAACATAATTTTTAATAACCATTTGATTAACCTTATATTTATATTTGAAACATATTGATATAAAATATTTTTATTATAACATAGAATGAAAGAACAATAAATAAGATTTTTATAAGAAACTTTTGGATGGATGAAAATTAATGTTTTCTTAAGAGTATCATTGTTATTTCATACTACTCATTCTTGACATGAAATTATTTTCATTATTTTTTTCAAAATGTTTTATTCATTGTCAAATATTTTTGTACACATTAATATTATACATGGTCTCTCACTATAGAACATTATAATTATAATTTTATTTAGAATAATGATAGTTTTTATGTAAAATTTTGTGTTACTCATACATATTGGTGACTTCGTTCAGTGGTTTGTGACTATTTTTCTTGTAGTTTGGATACCTCTATGGAATAACCATCTTTGATGTATATCATGATTCTAGTATATTGTTTAACGATATATTGATTCTTATGGAATGAAAATGTGATCTTCCTGAAGTTTTAATTTTATGAAATAACACATATAATGAAATACAAATTTATACATATTACCCTTCCCCAACTCATTAGTTTTCTTTTATATCAAATATGTGTCTCAGGGTAGAATCACTCATAATTTTACACTATTTAATATCTCAATCATTCAAGTATTTCTTGATGATAATGAAGGTATTAATACTCAATTATCATCATGGAATTTTTTTTGGTTTTTTAAATATTCTCTCTTGAACCATAATTCCCATCATTGATGAAAATTATATTCACGAAAATCTAATCTTATTGATACATATGAATGAAGATTTTATATATCATAATCCACTATGAATAGGCTTTATTCATCAAGGTTGATTTGGATCACTTTATTTAGTTTTCCTTATTTTGAAAATGACTTTTACATTAATTTTCATGAAATTAATGTCCTTTATAAAACATTTTTTTCCATATTATGATAATGTATAATACCTGTAGTGGGTGATTAAATTTTATTGAAAAATTTATACTCATTATATAGTTAGAATTAATTGGATTTTTTTCATCCTCTATAGAAAATGATATTATATTCAATGTATTTTATAAAATCATAATTGGATAACATCAATGAATATGTGGATTTATGAGGAGTTTTGACTATAAAATTTCATTAAATATAATGTTATGCATGTAGAATGGTTTTTATGGGATTATTACTAATGAATTGTGTTGTTTCAAACAGTTTTATGTTCAATTTTGTTTTCAAAATTTTAATATTTTCTATAGAGTAATATTTACAAACTATGTAGATGGTTTAGAGAATAATTGTTTTTAAATTTAGAAAAATATTATAATTTTGGCAGATTTTATTACACTCACAAAACTACCAACCATCATGATCACTATATGTTCAAATGATCACTATTTTTTCAAAATAAGTATATCAACGCATTGGAGAAAAAATTTCTAAAATTCGATGTATTGATGTATATTAGACTGATGTTAAATGTCTATGTAAATTTTAAAAATGTTCTGGTTACAATTTTTAGTGTAAAATAGTAAATATAATGTTTGAATTTCATGGATTTTTTGGTCTAAAATGGATTGTATTCAATATAGATATATGTTATAATCATAAAATAGAACAGTCTCATATTCATAATATTATTTTATGTGGATATATGAAATTTTTACAACTCTCATGTTTATAATGTGAAAAAATTAATTTTTTTTGATATCATAGTTATATTGTCTTTAAAAAGTATAAAATATAATGTTGAAGAAGCCTCAAAAGAAGGATATCATTTCCATATTATCATAACAGGGACACCAATGTAGATAATTCTGAATTGAGAAATCAATGAATCTACAATGGATAAATTTTAATCACACAACAACACAATTGATCCATTATGTGTAGATTTTTGAAATTATAATATGGATAATTAATAAGTTTATAGTAACAATAAATGGTTGTATAATGTTCATGATAGATAATAGTTGTATGATACTTAAAGAATAAGATATATTAATTATGGGTAGTAAAATTAAATCTACCAGATGATTATTCATGATTAACAATGAAGCCCCAATGGAATTAATATAAAAAGAATGATATTAATGATTCTTGACCAGACATAGAGGAATGAGATTTCCTCATTTATATATTTTTTTAAGTCATTAGATAATGATGTATGGGTCCTTCTAATGGATAATTATGACTTTTTTACTTGATTAAATCCATCATATTACATATTTCTTATAATATCATATCAAATTGATCGTCCTTAATGATTCTACATTTTATAGTGTTTCATGGAACATTTAATTTCATTATAATTTCCTTAAAATTTTGATGATTCTATTTTTTTCTTTTATTGAATATACATTAACATCATATTTGAGTATGCTTGAAGAAATATTTTATTTTATTTTTTATGGTAAATTTCGAAATTAATATTGATTCTAATAATACTAAAAGATCTATGGTTTTGAAAAAAAATTATGTTGACTATGAAAAATCAATGACTGAATATTTATAAACAGTGAATTATCCAATTGTATTATATGAAGAGTGAATAAATAATATACTAATGGTATAGAATATATGGAAAATGTTTTTATACAATAATGAGTAGATGTCAGGAAGTAATTTTAGGGTGATTTTATAAAAAGGAATTATAGTTTTTGGTCCAGAAATTTTTAAATAGGATATCTTTATATATGTTTCCAATCGATGAGGATGTAAATATATAAATATGAGAATAAAACCAAGGAACATCAATATAGGATAATTAGAATATAAGGAATATGATATAGTGAATCATATAGGGAACAATTGAATAAACAAAAGTGAATATAGCATACAAGGAAGAGATCAATAAGATATAGTTTTTAAGGAATATTTCTAGAAAATGATCTCAAAAGTTGAATTTGGTAATGGTGAGTTAATTAATAAAAAATGAAGATGTTTCAATTAAAAACATTTTAATATTGTTATGGTTAATTAATAAGATTATTGTAACCAGGTGATGGTTATCAAACTTGAATGCCAAAAAACTAATATAAATAAGAATATCATTCTATCATGGAATAAAATATAAGAAAAAATATTAGGTAGTTTTTGTGTTGAACATGTTACTTGTAAAACCCCAAACATCTATGGTACGCTTCTCTTTGAATAATACTGTAGCTTGTGATTTACGCAACTTCAAGTTCTAACTCACACCACAACAAATCTAACTAGCAGTTATGAATTGTAATGCCAAAATTTTGAAATTTATAAATTTTATCATTCAAAATGGTCTTCATTTTTGTATTCGGAATATCGAAGTTATCTTATGATGAATTTTTGGTGTTTTTATGAAAACATTCAATTTTTGATGAATAGTGAAAAACACTAAGTTATAGTTTAAAACCGATTTTTTTTAAATAATTATTTATTTTACTTAAATTTATTTTAGAACAAAATAGACACATAATACATATATATGTTCAGTGTAATACATTGGAATCAATTTATAATAATTTTATATATATAAAAATTTTATAGAACATTTCACCGTCTTTTACCCAACTCCTTGGAGAATTTGAAAATTCACATAAAACATATTTTTACCACTTCTATGAATTAATTTCGAAAATCTGAGAGACACTGTTAATATCAAGGAGTAAAATGTTGTTCAATAAGATAAAAATAATTTTTGTGAATAGTACATTTTTACATTTATTTACCACGGTTAAAAGAAAAATAAGGTAATTATGGGTAAAAATGATATTATTATTACCCTAACACATGTAATAATTATATTGGATGAGTATAGTTCGACCAAAAAAACTTAGGAATAAAATATGTACCTCTTTCATCCACTTGATTCAGATTAGGACATTAATTTTTATTTAATTCAAAAAAGTGTTAAAAGAGTTAAAATAAAAGTATAATAACTAAATCATTTTTAACATAGGGTTATACATAATATAAATTCTATTATAAATATTAATTATAATGACAAAAAGATTTCATACATAATGGTATTTTATCTATAATTTTTAGACATTAAATAATTTAATTTAGTTCTGACACAATGGTGATTGAGTAATTACCTAATTAATGAAATATTAAAATAATTGATATTATAATTATCCAAATAAATTAAATTTGAGACTTTTTATGAATTCCATTAATTTTATATTTTAATATTACATTTTAGGATTTATTAAAAGAATTTAGTTTGAATTAATAATGTTTTTATGACTTTATCAAAAATTAATTATTAAATAGTGTCAAAATTTACACAAAGGAGTATTTAAAACAAATATTATATTATTCATTGATATTCTATTACTAAAAATATAAGGTTCAACCAAATGACTTAGATAAGGTTATATAAATTAATAATGAACCTATTTGGGTTCTCTTGGCTTGTTATAGTAAGTATATTAACCATATAATATAATAATACAAAGACACATGGTTAATGTTAAAATATTTAACTAAGAGTTAAATATAAATTATAAGGTTAATATTTTGACCCAAACCTGTCTAAAATCTATTGGTTTAAAGGATTTGGACCCTTCCTCAGCTTAGCCTCGAAATAAGTCACTTTGAAACCATTATAAACCGAATATGAATTTATTATAAAATAATGTTTTCTGTTTTTCCTAAGGTGCCCCTCACCCCTCTTATAAAAGGGAACTCCCCATTCTCTCTAATTCACACCTTCAAAGCCTTTTTGGCTCGGCCAACCCCTTCTCAAATATTCACTCAACATCCCTCAATTCAGCATAGAGGTCGTAGTTTGATCAGAAAGCAATCCAATGGAGCCATTTTGATCAAATCAAAAGGAAGAACCCGAAGAAGAGGTAATGTTTTCACCACCCTCTTTTATGTTTCATTCTTCGTCCACTTATTCTTATTTTTTATTTCCATTATAAATTAATTAATCTAGTATCTTCTATATAAAATGATTTTATTATAAATATGGTACAACAACATTCATTATTCTATCCATCCTTGGAATGACATGTCACCATTCGTGCGTACGTATGGCTTACAGTCTCCAAGTCATGGTGTAATTGTTATTCAAAACATTATTATTTGGATGGCTATGATAATGATGTGTAATTTAATTAAATAATAAATATAACATTATAATTATTCTTTATATATGATATACCATCCAATTATATATGATTTTAATATCAAATGAATGATATTTTCACTCGTGCATACGTACGGACCATCGTCTCCACGAATGCGATGAGATTCATTCCCCATTGTATCCATTCAAGACTAATTCTAATTTTATTATTAAAATTAATGTTTAAGGACTTGATATAAATATGGATATGATAATATACAACCTATCAGTAATGAACATGGCTTGCATAATAAATCATATAGAGGAAAACGAATAAGTTAAAAACTGAAACAACGATAATACTAAGATATTACTAACAAAGCAATTTAAAAAGATCATATATGATATGATATTGATGTATATTATTCTTATATAATTTAATAACAATTATTTCACCATTATAAAGGATTTTAACTAACCCTCGACCATGGGAATGTAAAAGGTAAGGGTTTATTTCACAATCTCTTCATTCTCCGAGTTTTTTTACACGTAATTATCTATTGGGACCTCTTTATCATCCACATCGATGTTTATTTAAAATGTATTTAAAATAATTATTACTATTTTAAAAACTATTGTTTAATGTCATTTATACCCTTGTTTTACTTTTTATAATATGTTTATAAAGGAATGTTTCTATCATTTTCCAAACAATGTCCTTTTTAACCTTTTTGACAGAATTATGGTAAGAATGTATTTTTTTAACTTATACGGAGGGTGTTGCTGTTTTATGCCATTATAAAATCATAGAGGCATCCCTTACAAGATTATAAGGATATTTTAAAAGTAAATTTTTTCTTTTATAATTATGTTACTTTTAAATGATTTCAAGATAAAGATATTTCTCCCAAATGTTTGGATTTCATCTATGTCAACATCCTTTGGTAGATTTTAAGCTTATTTTATGTTGATTTATTATGATACAAATCTTCCATATTGTATTGTAGGTTTTGTGATATTTTTGACTGTAGATGAGTTATTTTTATACCATTAATGGTTTTTGGAGAATGTATTGACATTTCATATACTAGTTTTAATACGAATGTTTAGGTTATGATTAAACCTGTTCATATGAGAAATGAATTGGACTTATTAAGTGATGGGTGGAGCTCGTTAAAGCTCCTAGATCCATCAGCATGTCTCATGAGACAAACTGGTGTCTTGGCACAAGGGTGTGGCAAAATCTTATTTGTATTCTTGGCACAAGACCATGACTATGGTTATGATTGTCTGGAATTATGCATTCCATCATTATGAAAGTGGTTATTGATATTTCATGTGATTATTCGACTAGTAGAATATCCATGTGAATAAGTAAATGGAATTATTTCATTTTATTTCTTCCATATTATTCTGAAGTTCAATTTTAAAAATAAAATTGTTTTAGTTATACATTTCAATAAATGATTAAGCTTATTTATGAAAGTTTCTTCTCTATTGTTATCCTTACTGAGCATCAGATCTCACCACTTTCTATGTTTTATTTTTCCTATGATGTGAAGAAGTATTTTATGACTGACATGTAGGGATAAACTAAAGGGATATGAGTTTGGACTATAGAGAATATGATGTTGTAATTTTTCAATTTATGACGTAATGTAAGACTTATGAATGTATCTAGTGGTTCTAAGGCTAATAAACTAATCGGTCTTTAGAGACTTGATATTTTGTGATCATGCCAATGTTATGTAATAATGCACCGAATCTGGGTAACGAGGGTCAGGGTGTTACAGTTGGTATTAGAGGAATTTTAGTACAAGCCTTGGAAGCTAGATTTAGATAAACTCTGATTAGATCACATAGCTCTAAGATATACATCAATGATTTGTATAGATTAACATCCTAGAATTTTGGTATTGTAGAGATTTTGTGAGTTTTCTGAGAAATACATCCCTGTATGGATACGAGCTGGTAGAGGCAGCTCTGGCACAAATGTACCTAGGGGTAAAACCCGAAAACACCGCTTTTAACTTGACTCGAATGGGAACGGGTGCACAAAAACAGGCCTTGATGCACTCTTGGTTACAACAGTCCCGAGGGATATGCTTAGGATAATTCTCATTTTCATTAGAAACCATTATGAAGGGTTTATGAGTATATACTTCCTCAAAGAAATCATTTTTTTATGATTTTGGATTTTATCCCTAAATTGTTAAATTTATATTAGGTGTTTTACAAGTTTGGATTTATGTATTTCGATTAATAAAATCATCTAGTGCATGCTATTGTTGAGAAATGGCGCCTAGTTGAAGAAATGGAAAATGTATCAATGCATGCGCTCAATGTAGGGATTTCCCTCCTGCTCAAGAAAATTATAGTGGATCTATTGATGCTACTAGTGCTGATCAGCTAATCACCATACTGGGACAACTCACTCAGGTTATGAATAATAACCTTACCCGTATAGAGCACCCAAATCCAAAACCTGGAGGATCAATGTTAGATCACTTCATGAGGCAAAAAAAACTGACATTCAATGGGAGCACAAATCCATTAGTAGATGAGAAATTGATAAATTCCTTAGACAAAATATTTCATGCCATGGGGAGTAGTGAAAGGGAAAAAGTTATCAAGGCAGTTTACCGCCTCACTAGAGATGCTGACCAATGGTGGTCATTGATTCAAAACACAAAGGAGGATGATGAAATATAAAATATGGATGATAGGGTGTTAAAAGAGATTTTATGAGAAAAATACTTTCCTCATGACTATCGAGCTGATATGGAACGACAATTTCTAAGTCTGAGACAAAAGGAGGATGAGAATGTCGCAATGTATGAGGCTAACATTACAAGGTTAGTGAGGCATGCAACATATTATATACGGAACCCAAGGAGTAATATTGGTCATTTATTTGATGGGTTAAAACCATTTCACCATTGATCATTAGTCTCAAAATCCTTCTCATCATACGAAGATATTGTCTGATGTGCTATTAATACAGAAATGGAATTATCTATGTCTTATGACATTAAAGCAAAGAAAGAGAAGAAGAGATCTTCTGATCACTCTGGGAATGGAAATAAGTGGAAGAAGGGAAAATTTGAATATCCATACTACATTAAATGTCAGAAGAAACACACTGGTACATGAATAAATGGAATGGGAGTCTGTTACAAGTGTGGTGAAAAAGGCCACCAAGCTGATGATTTCATGGGGAATGAAGAAGCTACCAATGTACAATGCTAAAATTGTAGGGAGATGGGATATTATTCAAATGAATGTCCTAAGTGTCAGGGGAACTTACCTAATAAAAGGCCAAGGGATCAAGGCCAAGCTTATGTTGTCACTACTGGTGAGGTAGAAGCTCTGAAAGACGTGGTGGCAGGTAATTTAATGGTTTCATCAAGTTTAGAAAATGCTTTATTTTATTCCGGATCATATCATTGTTTCATATCATCCCAGTTTGTTATGAAAATTACTTATTTTCAATTTGATTTAATAATGGAGTTGTTAGTCAAAATTCCTAAGGGATGTATCATTGCAACAAAGTTTTTTGAATCATTCCCCATTAGAGAACATAAATTTTCTTTATATGCTGATCTCATCGTCATACCCATGATTAAATTTTATATAATCCTCATTATTGATTGGCTTTCAGACCATGATGCGAAGATTTATTTTATGTAGAAGGAGGTTATGATTTTTGATGATGATGATAAAGAACATCTTATCTTTAGAGAAGAATCGTCACCACTTGATTCTTATCTAGATACACCTGAAATAACTCAACTAAATTAAATAATCCGGGAGGAAGAGAATGAAATAACCGTGGGTGAGGAAAGTAATGTTCAAATAGAGGATTTACCTATTGTGAATGAATATGTAAATGTGCTTCCAGATAATTTAGTTGGACATCCTCCAGAATGAAAAATTGAGTTTTCCATTGATTTAATTCCTGGTTCATGGACTATATCAAAGACCCCTTATAGAATGGCCACTGTGGAATTAGTTGAACTAAAGAAAAAACTAGAGGAATTGAGTATTAATGGATTTTTTCTCTCTAGTGTTTCTCTATGGGGAGCCACTGTCCTTTTTGTTAAGAATATTGATGGATCTACGAGGTTATGTATCAACTACAGGGAAATCAATGCTGTAACAATAAAGAACAAGTATCCCATACCTCACATTGATGATTTATTTGACCAACTACATGGTGGTCAATAATTTTCAATGTTTGACCTTCAACCTAGATACAATCAGTTGTCTGTGAAGGAATACATTCTGAATAGAGTATTTCGAACCAGGTACGAGCAATATGAGTTTACAGTAATGCCTTTTGGATTGACTAATGCACCCTCTGTATTATGGGATGTAATGAATAAGTTATTTAATTAATATCTCTATGATTTTGTATTGGTATTTATTGATGATATCTTGGTATACTCCAAAAGCTACGAAGATCATGAAAATCACTTCTGCGTTATCCTGAAGACTCTTAGAAGACATGAATTATATGGGATGTTTAAAAAGTGTGAATTTTGGATTCAGGATATTTCTTTTCTTCGCCATATTTTCTCTAAGGATGGGACTTCCGTTGATACTTATAAGGCCAATGTAATCCAAGAATGGCCTACACCAACGAGTATAACTGAGGTACACAGTTTTATTGGTTTTGAAGGTTATTATCGGCGTTTCGTCCATAATTTTGCCTGATTGGTGAACCCATTAATGAAGCTCACATATAAAGGGGATAAATTTATTTTTACAAAAGAGATTGAATAATTTTTTGAATAAATGAAGAGAATATTAGTCAATTATCTTATATTTAATCTACCATAGGGGAATGATGGGTTTTTTTTATAGTGATGCTTCAAATAATGGAAATGGTTGTGTCCTTATGCAGAATGATAGGGTTATTGCCTATGCATTACGACAGATGAAAATTAATGAGAGAAACTATCCTTGTAATGATCTTGAGTTATCTACTATAATCATTACTTTGAAGATATGGAGACAGTATCTCTATGGTGAATATTTTGAGATACATATAGATCACAAGAGTTTGAAGTATATTTTCTCAAAGAAAGAACTCAACATGAGGCAAAGGCGATGGCTTGAACTACTCAATGATTGTGATTGCACAATACACTACCACCCGGGGTGTGAAAATAAGGTGGCAGATGCTTTGAGTAGAAAGGATCATGTGGTTTTGAACAAAATGAGAGTTCAAAGGGATCCAATTTTCATGGATCTAGTAAAGTTGGATATGTGAATAACCATAGAAGTTGAAACATCAATACTTTTTCAAATGGTTGCCAAACCATCTTTATGAGAAATGATTAAGAGTTCTTAGACCAATGATGAGGAATTTAAAAATAATTATAATGATGGCAATGATGGGAGATTGAGTAACTTTGTGTATGAAGAAGGAATTTTGAAAATTAGGATGAAACTTGTGTTCCCGATTTACCTGGTCTAAAAAAATAATTGTTGGATGATGCTAATAGTTCCAATTTCTCTATACACCATGGGAGCACCAAATTGTATTGAGATATGAAGGATTATTTTTGGTGGGACAACATGAAGAGGGAGATTGCTGATTTTGTGTCAAGATGTGTTGTTTGTCAACAAGTGAAAGGTAGAAGGAAACATCCTAAAGGAGTCATGAAATTTCTTCACATACCTTAGTGGAAATGGAATAATATTACATTGGACTTTTTCATGGGGCTACCAAATACTCCTAGAAGGAATGATGCAATATGGGTCATTATTGATCATCTTACCAAGTGAGCACATTTTCTTACTATAAGAGATGATCTGCCACTTGAACGTCTATCAATACTATATATTAATGAAGTTTTGAGACTTAATGAAGTAGCCCTATCGATTGTTTCTGATTGTGATCCCCATTCCATTTTACATCATGATTCTGGAATAGTCTTCAGAAATCCCTGGATACTGAGCTTCATTTGAGCACTGGTTACCACCCCTAAACTGATGTAAAATCAGAATAGACTATTCAAACCTTTGAAGACATGTTGAGAATAGGCTCACTTGACATTCAAGGCATGTGGGATCAATATTTACCTATGTTAGAATTTTCCTATAACAATATCTTCCATTAAAGTATTCGGATGGCACCATATGAAGCGTTATATAGAAAGAGATGTCGCACACCAACCTGTTGGGAAGATGTTGGTGAAAGAAAACTCGTAGGCCCAGAACATGTGGAGGAAATGATGGAAATTGGAAGGTAATCCAAACCCACATCAAAGCAGCTCAAAGTAGGCAGAAGTGTTATGCTTACAATCAAAGGATGAATTTGGAATTTCAGGTAGGAGATCATGTTTTCTTGAAGGTATCTCCATGGAAAGGTGTTATACATTTCAGTAAGAAGGGAAAATTGAGTCCCAAGTACATCATACCTTTCAAAATTCTAGATAGAATTGGGGCTGTAGGTTACTATTTGGAAATACCGCCAAATCTCTCCAAAGTTCATGATGTGTTCCACGTATCACTATTGAGAAAATACATGCCTGACGCAACGCATGTACTCACCTATGAATAATTATTATTGGTAGCTGCTCTAACTTATTGCGATGAGCCTATCAATGTTATTGATACAAGAGAACAACTGCTGAGAAACTAGACGACTCATCTGGTAAAAGGTATATGGAGGTACCATAAGATAGAAGGGGAAACTTGGGAACCCGAGGAAATTATGATGAAGAACCACTCATGTCTTTTTATGAAGTAATATTCTGGAAATTTCGATGAAAAAATTATTTGAAGGAGGGGAGAATATAACACCCCAAGCTTCTAAGTTACACTTCTCTTTGAATAATACAGTAGCGTGTGTTGTACGCAACTTCGAGTTCTAACACACACCACAACCAATAAAACTAGCCGTAATGAATAGTAATAACCACTTTTTGAAATTTTTTAAATTTTATCTTTCAAAATGGACTTCATTTTTGGATTTGGATTATCGAAATTATCATAGGGTGGATATTTTGTATTTGTATGAAAAATTTCAATTTTTGATGAATAGTGTAAAACACTGAGTTATAGTTTAAAAACGAATTTTTATTTTAATGATTATTTATTTTATTTAAATTTATTTTAGGTCACAATAGACATATACTACCTATATAAGTTCAATATAATTCATTGGAGTCCGTTTATAATAATTTAAGATATATACAAATTTTATAGAACATTTCACTGTCTTTTACCCACCTCCTAGAAGAATTAGAAAATTCACATAAAACATAATTTTACGGCTTCAGTGAGTTTAATTTCGAAAATCCATGAGACACAGTTAATATTAAGGATTAAAATTTGGTTCAATGAGATAAAAATATTTTTTGGTGAATAGTAACTTTTTACTTTTATTTATCACGGTTAAAAGTAAATAGGGTAATTAAAGGTAATAATGATATTATTATTACCCTAACACATGTCGTAATTCTATTGGATAAGTATAGTTCAACCAAAAAAAACCTTAGTAATAAAATTTGAACCTCTTTGGTCCAATTGGATTAGATTTGGACATTTAATATAATTTAATTTAAAGAAGAGTTAAAAGAGTTAAAATCAATGTTTAATAACTTAAACAATTTTAATATAGGGTTATACATAAGATAAATTCGATTATAAATATTCAATAGAAAGTCGAAAATAATTCCTATATAATGGTATTTTATTTATTGTTTTTATAAATTAAATAATTTAATTTAGTTATGACACAATGGTGATGCAGTAACTACCTAATTAAGGAAATATTAAAATAATTGATATTATAAGTATCCATATAAATGTAATATGATACTTTTTATCAATTACACTAATTCTATATTTTAATATGACATGTTGGAATTGATTAAATTTATTTAGTTCGAATTAATAATGTTTTGAGACTAACAAAAATCAATTATTAAATAGTGTCAAAATTGACATAAAGGTGTATTTAAAACAAATATTATATTATTAATTGATATTATATTTCTAAAAAACTAAGGATTGGACAAATAACATAGATAAGGTTATATATATTAATAATGAACCACTTTTGGTTCTCTTAGATTTTATAGTATGCTTATTAATCATATAATAAAAAAATACAAAGAGACATGGTAAATATTAAACTATTTAACTAAGAGTTAAATATAAATGATAAGGTTAATATTGAGACCCAAATCTGTCTACAATCTATTGGTTGAATGCTTTTTGACCCATCCCCACCATAGCCTTGAAATAATTCACTTTTAAGCCATTATAAACCGAATAATAATTTATTATAAAATAATATTTTATGTTATTCCTAAGGTGCCCCTCACCCCTCTTATAAAAGGGAACTCCCCCTTCTCTCTAATTCACACCTTCAAAGCCTTGTGGCTCGTCCATACCATGACTAAATATTCTATCAACTTCCCTCGTATCAACCTAGTGACTGGTGGAGCCTGCTATAGCGCCTTGATGCATCAATAGGTCTCATGAGACAAACTAGTGTCTTGGCACAAGGCCTTGAGAAAATCTTATTTGTAGTCTAGGAACTAGGCCTTGACTACGTGGTTATGATAGTCTAGCATTATGCATTCCATCATTATGAAAGTGGTTATTGATGTTGCATGTGATCATTCGACTAGTAGAATATCCATGTGAATAATTAAATGGAATTATTTCATATTATTTCTTCCATATTATGCTAAAGTTCATGTTTAAAAATAAGTTCGTTTTTGTTATACATTGCCTTAATTGTTTAAGATTATTTAAAAAGGTTTCTTATATATTGTTATCCTTTCTGAGAAACTAAGCTCACCCCTTTCTATGTTTTATTTTTCCCAATATGTGAAGATGTATTTTGTGACTGGCCTGCAGGGATAGTCTGATGGGATATTAGTGTGGACTATGGAGACTATGTTATTGTAGTTTTTTACATAATGATGTAATTTAAGACTTATGAATGTATCTAATGATTCCAAGGCTACTAAACTAATTGGCCATTCGATATTTTCTCTTTTGTGATCATGCCAATGTTATGTAATAATGAACCGACTCCAGGAAACTAGGGTCGGGGTGTTACATTTTTCAATAATATTGTGTACTTTGGGTGTAAATAGTCATTAAGGAAGTAGATATAATTATTTTTTTTGGTGTAACTAGATGTGGTTGAAGATTTATTTGTTGTGGTGTTGAAGCAATGTTATCTAGAGGAATTATTACATGATTTGTGAACCATCTTCATCCAATATGGTTGAATTACAATAATAATTTATGACTAGAATGAATTTTTGATGAATAATTATCATGTAGTTATGTATGTTTTTACATTAACCATTTAAATATTTATATATCGTTATGTTTAATGTAAACATGGTTTAGTTGAGCATCATTATTTGGATTATCAAAACAATATCATGTTTCATTGGTTTAATAATACGAACTATAAATAAAATAATGTGATAATTGTTTTTCCCCTCTCCATCCCCACTCATGTATCACCAAATTTCTATAGATCATCAACTGGTATCAAATTATAGGATCATGCAGAAAGATGACTGTAAAAAAATACTAGGGAATATAAGGGGTGATCCTATATAAGAGGTATATAACTATATATTTATTCAGTTTATAATGCTACAATATATTATATATCTTGTCCTAGAATATAGATGTTAAGGAATAGTGGTAATTCCTCCTATTAATGATGTTTTTACGATAGCTACTGATAAGAGAAATTAAAAACATGATAAAAAATCTAGGAACTCCATTTTCATAGAACCCATACTGAATTATCAATAAAAATTGTATTATAAATTAATAATTAATTTTCTTCTATGTAGAAAATATGTAATGTTGAAAATGATAAATCCCTGTTATTAATTATTCAAATTTCTAGAAACATTATTTATGCTATTAATATTGATAATGATGGATGTTCTGATTAATAATTTAAAATCTTTAATGAGACTTCTAGAAATATCAACATACTCACTAATAATTCGACAGATTCAAAAATCATTGACACTCATGAGATAATATCAATAAATATCTATTTATAAGGGATAATCTATAAATGTTTTAAAAAATATATCTAGTTGAGACTTAGAAAATTCACCTGGTATATGATATAATATAATATTTAATTTTTAATATGATGGATAAGGAAGAGATAACATTTGAGTATTTTTTAAAAGGGAGTCTCATATATAATTTCTAAATGATGAAAAAAGTTATTGAGTTGTCTAGGAAGAAAATGAGGACTTCAACATAATTAATTGTATTCTATTTAAAAGATAAAAATTTAAAACTGAAAATTAAAATGTAAACTAAGAAATAAATGATATAATTTTATTAATATTAAACATTGTTCATAAATATTAACTAATAAAAAGATAAATGATACTGATTCAAAAGAATAATATAATAATTATACGACAAAAATTTGAATTAAAGTAAATAATATTATCATAGAAAGAAGAAGAATTTTTTTGAACAAACAAGAGATGGATTATTCTTATTCCATTATTGAATCTTACTCCCCTATAAAATTGATTACCAACATTATAATGGAAGTACATAATATGATTTTTATTATAACAAGAAAAAAAAATAGACTATAACTATATAAAAAAATATTTTTAGATGTATTTTTGGAAAAAATAAAAAAATAAAAAATAAATGGAATAAGTAAAAAAAAGTTTTAGGTAGTAACATTAATGTATAGTGACCATTTCCAAAAGTATTGTACACTGTTTAATGAGATTTCAACTGAAAACGAAAATGTGGATATTAATTAAAGGAATCCAAATTTATATGAGGATTCTCAAATATAAATGAAGACTCTTAACATGGATGAAACAATACGTGATTGTAGATGTAATAAAACCTATTTTAGGTTAACTCAATTAAATGTTTTGGTGTTTTACATTAAATAATGATTAGGGGATAAATAATAAGATCTATCTATGACATAATAAACTATTATTGATAAAAATTTGTTATGTATGGAATATCATTGAAGTAATTAAAATATTTAGTTATTGTTATATGTGACTCTTCTTAAACGAATGAAAATAAGGGTTAACATAAGAAGTTTGATTATATCTCTAATAATTTCACTATAGATCCTTTTTTACTAATAATAAATTTTAAAAAAATTATATTGAAGCAGTTTTGAATAATATTTTTTTAAAAAATTATTCTTCCCATATGATATAATGAGAAACATCAAAAATTATTCTCTGATAAAATATGTCAACATTTTTGGAATATAATATAGTGAAATATTTCATTTTAGTATTTCTATTGGTCCGAATGATCGTGATTATTGTTTCATTACTTTTTTATAGAGTATTTTTGGGAGAAAAGAATAATGCTACTATGATAATACCTATCTATAAGTAAATATTAGAGTATTAAGGGGGTTTTTTGAGAATTGTACAGAAATAAATTTTTTCAAAAACTATGATGGGGATGAAACAAAATTTCAAATGGTGGAAGATTGTTATGATTAAAAATAGGTGTGTGTATAGCATATAAAAGTTGATAAATAACTTGATCAAATGACAATATAGAAGGAAATATAGATCACAGATGATGACGTGAGAAATAATGAGTTCAAAATTATTTAGGTATAAAAAATACTCAGGGATAGATTGATAGTGTTATCATAAAATGGTACTACAAAAAAAGTGATGCGACAAGATTCCTAGGTAGAGAACAGATATGACATAAATGATCAATAAATGGTGTTTCAATTATAAACATTATGTAAAAAATGAATTGAATTTTTTTCATTGGTACTAATAATTTATGGATTTCATACCATCATAATTTTAAAGAATGATGTTGAAGATTCTATAATGTCCTCGCCCAGCTCACCTATAAGATGGTGGTCATACCAGTGGGTCACATGACCACTGCCAGATATCTATGTATGCTAGAGGGTTCCAAAGATAATCCACTATCTCAGGATTTGATTATAGTTAGCATATGCTATTATAAAATTTACATAGTGATATTACATAGTATATGTAAAAGAAAACAACAAAAATATTAAATAAATTATTGAAATCAAGAAAAAAATAATATTTGACAATTAATAGTAGTGGACAACACCATATTATTAAATTGATTATTTCAGGTAATAGTGATAATACATACCAAAAAATAGTAAATAATACAACATTCATGAAAGCACAGTACAAAATTACAAAATTACATAAAATACCCACAAGTGATATCCATAATCATGTAAAGCTCTATCTAATTCCCTTGCTTTTAACTCCCAAATACATGTACTATAGTGGTCAACATAGATCCTAAAAATAAGAGGTCTATTCATGTACCAAGGGTACCTAAGCTGGGTGTATGATATAAATATTAATAGGGTAGCACAACCAGTGTCTTGCTCAATCAATATAATTCAATATAATTTAATAAGTGTGTCATATCAAAATAATAGAATGTGAAATCAAATTAATAATAGATACTTTTTCCGGGTTCTTAATCATTCACCCTTCCCATAACACCTTTTTTGGTATAATCCATTAGTTTGGAAAGTATAATTGTTCAAAGAATATATATGTATATATCCACATAAGGGTCATTACTAACATGGAAATACAAGGAAGTCATACCCCCATGCTTGTGATTTGGCTTAGGTTATAAATCCCATTTCATCATTCAAGTGTGAAAATAAGAAAAGGAAAATTGTAAAAAATGAATAAGTAAATCATTTCATTTTTGTGGTATACATCTCATATATATATATATATATACATAATCAAACAATTAAATCAAATTCATCAAATCAAGTGTTAGATCCTAAGCCTGTCCCTGAAGATCTAACCAAATACCATATTTCTATATGGTACATAAAATATAATCTAATAATAACGAGTCTCTCCTTAGATATCCAAAAGAAATCTCTAGTATCACTCATGGCATGGTTACATTGATTCTGTCCAATATATCTTATTAAAGGACCATGTATTACCCAAGGCACAGGGTTTCTATCTTACTAAAATGTATGTTTTCAGTTTCTCCCCTAGGTAACTGGTATCACTCAAGAGTATAATAAACCACCATGGAAGCCCTCTCAAAGAAAACCAATGCACCACCCCTAGAATATTGTAGTATTACCACTTGAGCATGGGAGTCCATCCATGAGTCCCTAATATGGATCCCAAGTTCTCAATTGGCTGAAATTAGATGAACCATGTCTCCAAGGATCATTTCAATGAAAAATATATATAAATATCTCACATATAAATCAAATATATAATTAATGATATCAAGTAAGAACCACTAGACATATTCCATTGATGTTATCATGTTAAAAACCTATCCATATACAAGGAATAATTCATCAAGCAAAAAATAAAAATAAGGCTCTAATCCATAAAACTGGGAAATAATCAATTCACATAAGGAAGTTTCAAGAAATAGGCTTATCTCTTTGTATTAACCTCTTATAATGAAATCAAACTCATGAGAGAAGGAATTACCATGCCTTTAACATTATGATGTCAAAAATAATAAATAAAACATTATATAAAAATTATCCATGAAAATAATTATATAAATGGTTTTCCCAGGCCACCCTCCACATTTAATTCATGTTCAACCACTAAATGTAAGGAAAATAAATTTATAATGAATAAACCATATAATCAATGACATTTCATTAAATTCATCTTCGCATAGAAATAGATTTTATATAATGTCGTCTTCTAAATTTATTCACTGAAATAAAGGAATTCATCCTTGAAAATCCATTTCATCATAATCATGATATTTACCTTATTAAAATAAGGAGATTTTATCTAATGTGAAAAAAAAACCAATATGAATGTTCAATGGAAATAGGGAAATTTTCAACCTAGCTATTCCCTTATATAAAAAAAAATAAAACCCTAAGGATGTGTTTTTTATAATTGTAAATTTACTACTTTACCTTAAAATGTTTCAAATTTTTAGTTCAAGCCACCCAAAATAAGCAACACTATTTATTTCATACCACCAAATTAAATATTATATTGAATGTACAACCATTTACCAAATTCATACATGATACATTACATATCAAGATACATGTTAACCATGATTTGTACCATTTATACCATTAAATTAATTATAACCTATAAACAGAATTTATTTGGTCAATGGGGGTCAAATATTTGTTGCATGGCCATTAAAACACCTCCCTACACAAATAACTCCATCTTAAAAGTCTAACAACACTTAAAGGGTTATTTTTTTAAACCATTGTTTTAATGAAAAGAGGGAAACACCGTTCATTGATAAATAATGATACACATATTATGAGTTCTATACAACTAAAAATGATATCAATTATAATGAAAACATATATGAAACAATGTCAGGAAAGATAAATAAGGATAAAGTACCCTTGTAAATTTTCGCAGACAATACACCTCCATCGGAAGTGTTTTATTATAAAACCTTTACTTATTGATAAAAAAATTATTAAATGAAATCTTATTCATGTAATTCAATTAAATATAAACAAGAAAATTTATTAAATTATATGAATTAAATTTTATTAATTATTGAGTAAAAGATGCTAGGAGGGGAACCCTACCTCAAGAAGAAGACTAAGCCAACGCTTTCTAACTCAAGCAGTCATCCACTCACAAGCACATTACTCTATATATATTTGTATACCCTTATCCCTTTTCCCCTATTCCCTGAGTTATAATGTAATACACACATGCTGAATATACATGTTTATATATATATATACCTTTGAATATGCATTTATTCCCTTAAAGACATTCCAAACCCATTGAAATAATTTTAGGGACTGAAAATTAATCCGTGAAAGACCAACACAGTTAAATTAAAATACCAAGGACTCACAAACACCATAATAAAAAAATTTGAAAGGTGTGAAATTATGAAAAAATAATTTAAACTCACCTTCGAAGGTGGTGATGAACCAAATTCACATGGAAAATTACAACACACTAAAAATAAAATAATAGGGATTCAAAAATTTAAAAACCCCTCAATTTGAATGAATATAAAATGAAGAATGGATAAAAACCATACACGAAATCATTTTTAGTATGACCGAATTGTGCTGAACTGCTTCACCTTTAGTGGAAGATTCCACATCATGGATGAACATGACCTGAGAAACTATTTTCACAACATAATACCATTCGGAAAGAAATAATCAGAATTAATCCTAAACCCCATGATTTGGTGAGCCATTTTGGTGATGGGGAAGCCAAATCATGGTTATAAATAGAAGAGGAAGAGGGGAGAGAGACTTACCTCACCCAATCAAAGGATAAATGTGAGTAAATGATCTGAAAACAATGATTGGATAGGGATCTCGGAGGAGGGGCATCACGTGCATCGAATGGAATCAGCATAGGGGGTATGCTGTGTTCTTAATGATGAGTGATAAAGAGATGGGGTCACATTATAGGGTGTCGTCCAATGGTATCCCTCTGTAGGGAGGTCACAACCATTGAGGGTGTATGTTTTAGTGAAGAGGAGGCACTGGTGGGAAATGATTTAAGCATAGGGACAGAGAGTCGTTCGTCCTATATGGGGAATGACAAAATATTTCCTATAGTTTTTTCTTAAAAGCAAAATTTAGACATGTTATAATAATAATAAATAGAATAATATTAATTATAAAAATTATAATAATAATAGAAATTGTTATCATAATAAGAATTAAATTATTATTATTATTAATAAACCCCTTTTTATTATTTTCCCACATAAATTAATTTCAATTTTTTTATGATTTTAGAATTAATTTAATTGATTCAATTTCTTTATAAAATACACACAGTTCGATGTCAAATATGGTAAGGAAAACGTTTTTATTATCTATTATAAAAACAGATATCCCAAAAAATGGAAAATTAATATTTATTTCTCTTTATTTTATAGTTGAAAATAGTAGATGATAAAACCTTCCCATCCTAAAACTTCGCATCCATGACAAGCCTTCGAGAAGAATGTAACCCTTACCCGATCTACAAGGTTCATGAAGTCTTATACAAAAGGTCTTGTTGCATCTCCAAACACCTGACACACCTTCATGTATTAATTAAGAAAGGGAACCATAAGTTATTATGATCTGATCCAATATACATGTTCTAATCCAAACATCTAGATGGAATTTATATGAGCCCATTTTGAGAGGTACATGATTATGTCATCATCTTTTTAAAAATATGAAAAAGTTACTTACCACCATAGACATTAACAATAGAAAGGAGAAAATTATGAGCCACACAAAAATCTATAATTATAAATTACCAGAAGAAATGACCTTAAGAGTTATAATGACACTTCTTGTGTGACTTCAAAAACAATTAAAATGGTCGATTCCACATTGTCCTAGAATAAAAAGTCGACCCATCATTTCACGAAAATCCCCTGTTAGCAAAAACCACACTCATCAAATCCAATGACATGACAGAAATGGTTCATCACTAAATTATCAATTGGACGAAATAGATAAGTAGTTGATCAACTTAGGTCATCCATTAATGAAGATTCTTTTATTATAATGCCATCATTTTATGATTTGAATTGTGATAACGTCTTCCAAGGTATCTTAAATTCACCACGAACACGCCCACTAAAGTCCATATCAAACATCCCATGATGTTCCATCATTTATGTGTCACTGATCCTGAAATAAAGTCTAGGATAACCTTGTATTGGCATGAAATGAGTATAATGAACTATCATGAGTTCGTCCACACTCTATGTTTACGAGATAGATGCTGGTAGAAATCCAATATGTCCACATCAGAGCATTGACTGAGCCTAGAGTAGTATTGGCATGGAGGAAACATAAGAAGAAATGGATGGTGTAGAAGACTTCACCCAATGAATTATTACATGTGAATACAATGCTCAATCAAGACGAACTAAAAATATATAATAACCACTCATTTATCATGAAAAACCTAAAGAACCATTCAAAAAAGATAAAAAAGATTTAAAACATTATCACAATGTAAGACTGTCACTCAATTAGTGTACCTAGATGATGACAATATATTGTACATGGTCTTCAGTATGAAGGATATATAAGAGGATTTAAACATCTTCCAGTAGAATATTCCCCACAGCTGGAAAAAACAATAGTACAACCACAACTAGTTGAATTCAAAGAAGAACCTTGGCTTCACCTGCCGAGGCACTGTCATTTTCCGATTACCAACCCTTTACCACCCCATGAATCATGTGATAATTCAAGGAAATCCATCATATTCTGCATATAATCAATGGCGTTACTCCGTGGTTTAATACACCAACAACCATAACAGTTTCATGTTACTAATCAATCACCGACAAGATTTATGATTAAAAAGCCTCTCTACATTTAATTAGTCATGACAATTATAAAATTGTCATCATTGGTTGTGTCCCTTCTATCTCGATGAGAATGTATATCATAAAACTAGAATGATAATACCGACATTAATATTGTTATAATCTTCAAGAAGAATAGAAATATTTGAAGCTCAAAAGAACAATCATTCATAACTAACCAAAATGAAAACAGTTAAACAATTTTCATTAAAACCTAAACCAAACTGACTAGTGTGACAAAACAACTGAGTTTCTAGAAGTCATTCCGAGCATTGGTACAGAACTGATTTCTTTAACACACTTTTCATTCTACTATGGAGATGATCTGAAGCATATTTAATCATCATAATGATTAATGATTAAATATAATTCGTCGTGTTTGTAATAGCATTATGTACATGATA
The DNA here is from genome assembly GCA_963277665.1 of Viscum album. Taxonomy (NCBI): domain Eukaryota; kingdom Viridiplantae; phylum Streptophyta; class Magnoliopsida; order Santalales; family Viscaceae; genus Viscum; species Viscum album. The sequence continues at coordinate 1,753,575,113 of OY728120.1, read as the reverse complement.
GGAACCGTGTATGTGAACACATACTACCCCAAAGTGATCCAAAGAAAAGATGACTTTTAACATAGATGATGACATATCATGTAATCCGTCACTATGAATTTGAGTGGGTCTAATGGCCTATGTAGATACTGAACATGCATGAGGATTGTCTAAACAACTGAAAATGAGCAATACATTATGCTCATGCCTAAAAAAAGGATACCATGACCACCCATTAAAATAATGGGTATATTTGGAAATTAAATGCCCTACTAGGTACCATATTATGTGAACTACACCAAAATATTGAAAACTCACGGCATTATTAAGGACTCTATGTAGTAAGGGTGCTACCTAACATGATTTATCAACTATAGAAGAAAAACCATTGGCCATAAAACCATTTCATGACAAAAACATTCACTAGTATCAAAATTTGACCATAGAATACATCAATAAAAGAAAGAGAACATTCCAAAAACACTCAAACATCCATTCCAAGGACTCTCAGTGAGAAATATTAAAATACCCTTTAGAGGGGGATTAATCAAAAGACACCACTATAAGTTCCATTTCCTTTTTCTTTATATTTTAACCATTTCATAATAAAAAATTCAAATGTTCAACAGTCTAGTAATATAGGAGGACATCTACTAATCTATAAAGCACCCATACACTCTACATGTGTCATTTTCCCCCTATTTAATTGCAACCAATCCATTTATCTCTAGAAATAACTTACATAAAACAAAACTACCATGTCATCACAAGAAGAAAACATATAAGAGAAATGAAATAAACATAGAAGAATTGAATATCAGAACCTAATAAAGTTATACAAATAGTTATACTTATAATAATGATAACATGAATTGGCATTCAAGGAATGCAGTTGTAATATTAAGAAACCTATGAATGTAGCTAACTAGCACATCATATGCATGACATACGAATTTTTATGTGCCTAATATGATACATGTAATTATCATCATTAACTTAACATAACAAGAATAGATAACATAAATTCCACAAATCAATAAGTAGGGTAAATTACATCAATCACTTGAGATGAAATCTGATCAAATCCAAAATTGAAAATCATGAACATAAATTACATGCCCTATAAACTTGAGCATTTCCCATAAATTTTTCAATCAGTCAAAGGCATAAAAATTAACCATTTATTGATACAATAATAGTCCACTATATATAATCCATAAATAGAAATACAAAGTATAGGAATCCTCTCGTACAACATTGTAATGTCCCGGCCCAACTCACCTCTAAGACATTGGTCAGAACGATGGGTCACATGACCTAAAGTTCATCTCCCCACATGATAGTGGCTGGTTACTAGCATCAAGGGTCTTGAGAGGTGATAGTGGGAAGATAATACCATATTATTATAGATTCACATTGGAATAATACCATATAAAAAAATAAAATAGAGGAAGTTGTAAATTAAAAATTAAAAAAGAAGTGGAAGATAATATTTAACAATTAATAATAGTGCCCAATGCCATATTATACTATTGATGAATGAATGTCATTGTGATAACTAAAAATATAGGATTTAGAATCCTTACGTGAAATCTCTATAAGCATCCAAATATTTAACTCAACCCCTTGCTCATAACTCTCTCATACATGTAATTTAGCAGTATACCTAGATCATGTAAATATAAGGTCTACTCAGGTACCAAGGGTACCTCAGTATTGTTTGAGATATAAATCTCAGTAAGAAGATACCACCAGTGTCTAGTCAAATCCAAACAATGAAATATAAATTATTAATTCAGTCATATAAATTAAATACATAGTAAAAATAAATTAATAATAGCAATTTGATCCAGGTTCCTAAAAATTCACACGTCACATGCCACATACTTCATCCTAAGTCAGAATTCAAAAAATAATAGCTTTGTAAGGAATAATATATATCTAAATGGGTCATTAGTTACATATAAACCAAAGGAATACAAACACCTAAAATTGTGCTATAGAATGGCGTCTACATCACATTTCATCATCTATGTGTGCTAATAAACAAAGGATAAGTGTTAAAAATTATTATGAAACTCATTTTAGTAATAATGTAAGCATCTCACAAATATTTATAAAAAACAATTAATCAAATCCATAAAATCATTTGGTGGAATCCAACCTCATCCTTTGAGATCCAACCAAATCACAAGTATTTCTACAATACATCTAAAATAATCCAATACCAATGAGTATGTTTTATGGTGATAAAAAATGAGTCTATGGTATCACTCAATTCATGGTGACTCTGATTCCATCCTAGGTATCAAACTAGAGGACTATCTAAAACCAAAGGGATTGCGTAGCCATCATTCAAAAATGTTTGTCCATGGTTTCTCCCCATGGGAGCTAGTATCACTCACAAGTATAATAATCCACTTAGGAAACCCTTAACTATATATAAAAAGGACCTATCCCCGACATGTCATGGGAGAACAACCCAATCATGGGATTCTATAAATTAATCCTTAATACAGGACCCTTGTTCTCACCTGGCCTGCAATAAGTACACCACGTATCCAATAAACATCTCAAAGAATACATCAATACATATCTCACATGTAAATCATATCTATATAAGTAATGTTATAAAATAATCAACATGATACCTTTTTTATTCAAGATATTAAGTAAAACAAACCCATCCATCGATATGGAATATTGAATTTAGAAAACAAATAACTCATGGCTCATAGAGAAAACACAAGGCAATAAGAAATAAACACTAGGAAATTTTATACAATTGGATTAGCTCAAAGTTATAAGATATAAAAATCAAATGAAGCTACATACACAAGGAATTTTCATGAATTTAACCATATTTCATCAATGAAAATAAATAAAACAAACTATGAATTGTGTTTCTGAAAATAATTAAATAAACGGGTAGCTCATACCACCCTCCATATTTCATTATGAATCCACTAATTAATCATTGAAAAAGAATTGATAATGAGTAAAGCCTTTAATTAAAGACAGTTGTTTGAATTCAACTGATCACAGAACCTAATTTTATTCTAATAAGGAATTATTTTCTTAAAAACTCAAGAAAAATAAATCTACCATGTTAATCCATTCCATCATAATCATGATATTTACTTTATCAAAACAAGGAAATTAGATTTTATGTGGTATGGAATAACTTTGAATGTGAAACAGTCAAGGGGAAAATTACCTAAATGGTTAATCCTATGTACCTAGATCAAATAAACACTTTGTATTTTTTTGTTATAATTGGGAATTTTACACTATCACTTTTAATGTTTCGAATATGGAGTGAATGTTAACATGAATAAGACACTCTATGTATTCTATCCAACCTGATTACAATTTAGAATGGAGGCATAACTATTTACATAATTTACTATGTGAGAAATTACCTATGATGTGCCATGTTAACCATGTTTTGTTCCATTTAACTCAATAAATTCATTATATCATAGAAATACCATTTATAGGATATATTGGTGTCACTTAGTAGAGACATCGTCCTTATAGGAAATTCCTACCTAGGAAATATGCATCTTAAAAGTTTAATAGCACATAAAGGTTTGTATGCTTCAAACAATCGTTTTAATTAAAAGAGGGAAACCCCCTTCAGGTATATACATGGGGCCAAGTATGATGTTTAATTTAAGACTAACAATGACATAATGTATATGGAACAAATCAATTAAATAATTTCAACAACGAAAATTATCATAAACTACTACAATGAGTATTCGTAGGCATGGTAACCTCTCTTAGAGGAGTTTTATTACAAAACAATGGTGTGTTAATCAAACAATAAATTTAATTAACTAATTAATTTTTCAGGGAATTAAATTCATTTTAAACAAGAATAATAATGAAGGCTAATAAATGATATTTTAAGAATTTTTGAATTAATGAATCTTGAAGGGTGACCATACCTCAAGATTAGGACAATAAAAATTCTTTATAACTCAATATGTCAAAAAATCACACACACATACCTTTATGTAAATATATATATTTTTATACCCTTAAAAAATTTCATGTATTCCTTATGAAAGTAGGGAATACACATATAGAAGATATACATATTTATATTTATACATTCACTTGAATATTCATGAACACCCTTTAATATGTTCAAAACCATATGTTGTAGTTATTACATAGTCAAAAATAATGTGTCAAATGACAACAAACCTAAATTAAAATTAAAGAAACTCATAAACACAATAATACCCCAATATATAAGTTCTAAACCATGAAAAATGAATAAAACCTCACCTTATAAGGAGGTAGTGAAGAGAATTTATAGGAATATACTATTGGACATAAAATTATATACCGGGGATTCATAAATTATAAAACCCCCATATATAATCTAATAGATAAATGATATTGGAGGAAAAAACATACAAGAAATTTTTAGAATGCTTACAGAATTGAGCTAAACATCTTCGCCTTTGGTGAAAATTGTTGCGGCATGCATGAATCTGATCGAAGAGACTATTCACATGCCCTAAAACCAAATGAATACTAGAGATTGGAATTAAACATAACTCGTAGGTTCTGCGAAGCCATATCGTGTGACCGTGAAGCCAAATTTTGGATAGAAATGGAATGAGAATAGGGGATATATACCAAGCCCACCAGATAGAAGGATAATGATAAAGAAAAGTGGTGGAAATGATGATTGGATTGGGATACCAGAGGATGGGGCTCATTCACATCAAATTGGTTTGGTCAAGGGGTCATGTCGCATGCTTAAAGAATATGGGTGAGGGAGTTGGGGTTTCACTATAAGGGGTCGACCAAATATGTATCATTGTTGGATGTTTGTGTCAATAGATGGTGTATAATGTAGGGATGAGGGGAACTGGTGTGTGATGCTCCAAGGGGTGAGGGACAGGGTCGGGTGTCCCAGATTAGGAATAAGAGAAGCTTACCTTTATTTATTTTTCATAAAACCTAAACTAAAACATTTTAAGAAATAATAAATATAATAGTAATACTAATAACAATAATAATAATTTTTGTTATAATTATTATTATTATAAAAATAAAAATAGTAATCGTAATAATAGTTTACTTATTATTATAATTAATACATTCATTATTATTTTCTAATTAAAATGACATTTAATATATTTTCTATTATATATTTAATTTAATTATTACAATTTCCTTAAAAAAATATTTCTCATAGTGTCAACCACTAGAAAGAGAAACTAATGATGCTTGGTTTTAAAAATGGTCTACCTAGCTAACATAAAAATTTATTTTTATTTTATTTTTTCTCTAGTCCAAAAAATTTGATGTTACAATTTCAAAATCATTTTTGAAAATATGTTAAAAAATAAGAAAATATAATGAAATATTCATATGAATATATCATAGCTGACAATATACATTACAGAAATTCTGATGGATGATCAGATGTGGGAATTAATATTATATATAAAAATAAATTAGAATAATAAGTATAGACTTATAGAGGAAAATCAATATAAATTTTCATCAAATTATAATTGAGGTTCCTCATAATTGAAAATTTAGTTTTTAATATGAAATAAATTATTTTTAAATGACATTCATGTTTTACATTTATTGTAAGGCTATTTCAGTGACTTTATAGAATCAATATAAATCCATTAAGAAAAAATTATGATTTCATTGATGATGGCCAGAGTGCTACCATTAATGTGGAGAAACGATGACGATGGGGGACAATTATTAGTATTATGTTTTATTTTTTGAGAAGGTATAAAATTAGAGATGCTAGAGGGTATTAATAATATATCGGAGAAATTTTGATATATAGGATGAAATAGTTTATTTATTTATGAGAATGATCTTACTCAAATAAACCCAAATAAAAATATGATGGAAATAACATTGGGAAAGTATTGTGTAAAAAATAATCTATAATAATCATTGAACAACATGATTTTACACACCTTCAATTAAGATTGTGTTTTCTAATATTGACTAATATATCATTATTTAGAGGATTATAGTTATGAAACAATTGTGGTGTTATTCATGTATCGATGGAAGCTATTAATATTATATGAGGAGATAATATTTGATGTAATCATCAAAAACTTACTCATTTTATTTTTTGGTAAATAAGGTGTATGAAAAACATATTGGGAGAAGGAGAAATGAAAAAAATCATATAGGGGATAAATACATGATAATACATATTGACATCAAATTATGATATAAATGGATATTGAAAATATAGAAAATATGTGGGATTTTCATTATAATTTTTCTATAGATTCATTATTTTTATAAATATCAATATGTTTTTGTATATAAAATTATAGAAGAAACATTTAAATGGTCGATCTATATGTTTAGATAAACTCTATAAATATAGTTGATACTGTATGATCAAAATAGTATATGTAGATTCTCAATTACAATAGGGTGGTGAATTGTTTGTTTAAAAACATTCATGTTTAACCAATATGAAATATTTTTTAAACAATTATAAACAAGGTAAATTCACAAACACTCCATTGTTCTTAACTAAGAAAAAATCTTTCCAAGGGTCCAACAAAATGGATCCAGAAAAGAAACATACAAATAATATATTGTACCTTAATGTGTATAGAATCGTGTTTATTAGAGTATGTAAAAGTATAAGAATGTATATTAAAGTAATGATTTCTTTTGTTAACAAAATAATGTGAAAATTAAACATGAATCCAAAATCAAGTAAACAAGTAGGATATATTTTAACTAAACGATTATGGTATCCAATATCATTGGATAAATTTCCCTTGATTTATACTTTTATGAAGCTCCGACTTACCCACACCAGGGTAAGACCTCGATAGGAAAATAGGAGTCTGTCTTGATATCCCCATAAGCACTCGAACTTTAAGGTAGTTGGAACATCTATATCTCTATCCTTAGAAGCCCTCAATTGTACTAAAAAAAATCGGAGTCACAAAAATAAAATAGATAAATATGTTCATAGTTGAACATGATTCTCATAAAACACACATGGCACAAAAGTCTTTCTCTCAATAGAAATCACTTCACAACATGTAATCTCTAGGAAAATCATTCGATATATGGATTATAAGATAATTTAAATAAGATATTATTTATTGGAAAACATCAATGGTCATCTCCCTCCTTCAACAGCCATATTTTTCCTTAAATATTTAAGGGAGTTAGACAAGTGTCACTCAACCAATGGTTAGTTAGAAAAAAACTGTATGATATCATTTTAAATAGGAATATCATGGGAATAATTATCATTCTTAAGAATCATGAAACTATCTGAGAAAATTTTGTATCATAAAAAAACAAAATAATTGGGATCTAGGGGAAAAATAATTTGGAGTCTAAATATATAAACAATCAGATATTTGAAACATGGGTATTCAGATTATGTTTTTCAATGAATATATAGTCTAAATTTTGATGAATTTGGAGTCTGATTTCTATGTAATTTGGATTATAAATTATGAGTAATTAAAACACATAAATATAAGAAATTTCGAGTCTAAATTCTGATGAATTCATAGTCTAAATTATGAGGAATTTGGTGTCCAAATTCTGAGGAATTCAGAGTCAAAAATTTTAGAAATTTAGAGTTTGAATTATAAAGAATTCAGAGATATTTGGGTTTTTAAATTTAGTGAATTAAGATTCTGAATTTTAGAGAATTTTAAGTCTGGATTTTAGAGAATTCAATTTCTAATTTTTAACAAATTTGGACCCTGAATTTCAAATAATTTGGCGTCTGAATTTCAATGAATTTGTAGTCTAAATTTTAGATAATTTGGAGTTTTAAAATAGAATAACTTGATATCCTTGATTATAATGTTTTAGATACGGATCCAAATTTTTGATATAGTAAAATATACTTCTACTTGGTTACAAGAATTATTCAAATAAGGCATTGAAAAACAAGGTAAGAATAAAACATTTCATAGAAAATATTCTGTAACAAAATAATTCTTAGTGAAAGATAATTTTACATTGGATAATTTGTTTGTGATTTTAAAAACATAGAGGAATGTAAAATTTATAAGGAATCCTTCTTTACTCTACAATCTCCATCTTTTTGAAAAGCACAAACTAAATATTGGAAAAGAATATAATGAATAAGGATATTTTTAACTATAAAATTAAAACATATATCCCTTTACTTATGAACCATAATGAATATGACTAACTCCCCCTTAGGTTTTGAAATATTTAAGGATCATATTCTTATATTTCATATATAATTGATTTATTTTTCTTAAGAAAATATTCTTTAAGACGAATCCTCCATAAATAATATCCCCATTTCATAGGGGATTATATTATTTATACTTTGTATTCCATTGATCATTATATTCTTCCAATTTGAGTATTTATAAAAGGAATGAAGGGGAAAATTGTTCCTGAATCGTCAGTGATATACAAGAAAAAGAATTAATGGGTAGAAAATTTTTCATTATGATAAGAAAAGTTTTACAGGTCACAAAATATATTTTATGGAATGAAAATTATTCATACGTATTTTCTTTGGGAATGAGATTTTCTATATTGCCTTTAATTTCTTCATCAATTTCTAATCATCCTCAAAACTATTGAGAAATTGATCTTTATTCTTCTTTTCCAGATCCTTGATCAATTCATCATGAGACTTCATAATTTCAAAGTCAGTTTTATAACCTCGTCATGATGTTTGAACATTTCATCCAAATGTTATATGATGACACTTTATCTATTTGAATATATTGCAATTGAATTTAAAATCCCATTCATATATTTATCCACTTGTTTCTGGGATACATACTTAAGTTTTAGCTTTCATGAATACTATTTGAATGGTTTCGGTTTCTATCATATGAATTTTAAAAAGTACCATTTACTAAATATTTGACATCATCAAATATTCTCATGTCTTATATAATTATTTTAGACAATTATTTTATTTACTTACATGATCTCCTTTGATCAACATAAGCAATATGAATTTATTTTGAAATCTTCATCTTGATTGGTCAATTTTTCCATGAGCATGATTAAAACATGTGTCTTCTAATTGAATGAATTTTGAAGCAACTAAAATATCGAATCCATAATAGGGATCAAGGTTATTGTGTTCACTAGCTTCTTCAAAGACTAAACAATGAAATTCAGACCCATCGAAGATGATGGTTCGTAATTTGATTCCATTGTAGAAGAGGAAAATTTTCTATATCTTTAACATATCTCTTGGAAGATCCACCAACAACCTTCTTGGATTTTACAATCACATCCTTAATAGGAATATCAAAAAACCACATGTTTTACTTTATCCACTATAGAAATAATCTTCATTTTACTTGGAGACTCATGCACACTATCAGAGAGTTGAACTATCTTATCTTCCTCAAAATCTTATTTTTCAGCATCTTCCGTAAAACCATTATGTTGGATGAAATCATGGATTCAACTCTCATCACTTATAGGTTTATCAACCACATCATGTTTATCTTCCTATTTTACCTAAAACACATTTGAGGTTGACTCATCATGGGATGTTCAGATTGATAGCATATCTGATGGACTTTCCTTCTCATTGTATTCATCAAATTGCATAATAAAATCATAAATTTTAATATATTCATATTTTTGATCTTATTTTTTTTAACATTCATAATTATATATTCTTCCACACCTTATTGAATTATCTCTTCATCCACAATAGGATCTAGAATAGAAACGTTTTTCCAAGAGTTTCTAAAGGAACTGTTTCTTAGAGGAAGGATTCTTGTACCTCAATCATTTAATATGAATTATACTTATCTTTGATAACACATTGAAAATTTTGGCTTTATAAATTTTATTCTTTAGCTTATTATATTTTTATTTTCATTCATTTTATTCATTAGTTAATATTTTCATGGCCTTTGCCGTAGCATGATCTAAATCGATTCTTGGATCTCCTTCCATATTATTTTTCTTATGTTCCATCCAATTCTCAACCACATAATTAGAGAATTTTTATTGATTTTTTAGATTTATAGGAGATGAAAGAGTTTTAAAACATTAGTTTTTTCTTGGGTTTCTAGTTCATTACCTTTTCTCTTCTTTTGTACTGTCTTGGAAGTTTCTCGTACATTCCCTTTCTTGATCAACGATTGAACATCACATTATGAAAGATCATAAAACAATCCTAATTTGGAACTGAAACCAACCTCCATCTGCCTTAGTGGATCATCACTCAAAAACATGATCTTGATAGTTCTGGGTTTTGAACTATAGGTAATTTTTATGTATTCAAATCAAATCACTATAATCATTGCAAATATTACCAGATACATGATTATATGAGACGTGGGAGTTCCATTATATATGTTGGTGACTTTTTGAAGGATGTAACTAAACAAGACTAACTTTAAAAGGGTAAAAACAAGTCCAGTATAAATATATCACTTTTATGTAGGTAGTCCTTGTCTTCCATTAATGGAATAAGAAAGCATTGTACCCATATGTATAACATCCAGAAGTTCTTGGAAATGAGGTTTATAATTGGTGATTTTATTACCTTGAGTCCAAGGCGCTGAATTTACTTTTCATTCTCAAAACATCATGTCTTATTGGACAATTTTTGAGAGAAAATTTTTGCCTCACCATCATATTGAATACCAATAATATATGGTGCCTTATTGAAAGACAGAGAATAGATTATTCCATAGCTCATAAATGAATTCATTTCCCTCACTCCTTCATCATAGAAACTAACTTTATCATAAAACACTATTAGAAATATTGAATAAATAGGATCATGACTCTTCATCTTAGAAACAATATAAATTTCACTTGAATTCATATTTTTTTTGTAATCAACGAATTATACATGGAATATATATTTGGGTTAACCAACATTTTCCTATATATTTTCTATTCCTTGATTTCCTTTGTTGAAGATAACTATTTCTGTGGGGAAGCTTCAAGATACAATGGAATGGAAGCAAACATTGAAAAATGAACAACATATCTGAAGAGGTGAAGAGATTTGGCGCACAAAGGCATGAAAAACTGATGTGGGACATGGATTATTGGGGCCTTTATATTGGAAACAATGAATGAGTTTAAATTCCTTATTTGATCCAATGGTTGAAATAAACATGATCTAATCTGATAGTTAAGTTGAGATAAAAAGTTAGATTTATTATGTTCCTATCATTTGATGTCTTAATGAAAAATTAGATTTAACGGAAGTGAATTTGGGAGAAATTTTCTTAAAACTAGATAAAAATACCAACATGTATAAAGTACAATTACGAACATTTATGTAAGGGAAAAGACCTACCAAACTTCATTGAAATATTTTTCATATATGAAAAGGTTTTTCTCGGATACTATATATTTTTATTAATAAAATTAAATTATTAAATCATGAAATTTTTGTTCTGAATAATTTTGGGTTCTGAATAATTTGATTAACAAAGAAACATATTGGGTTCCGATAATTTTATTAAGAAAGAAAATTTTTTGGAAACAAAAAAATGTACTCCCACTATGAAAAGGGGTTTCTTAATATAAGAAGATAGGTTTCAAAAAAAAAATATGCAATATTACATTACAATTATCATTCCAAAAATTTTTTTAATATACTAAAATCCATTGGACAGTAAATATTTTGTAAAAATATCATCAAGTTGATTTGTGTTCTGATCAAATGTAAAATGATATCTCCCTCTAGTGGATGATCCCTACGAATGTGATACCTAATATATGTGTGTTTTTCAATATTGTGATGTGCATGTTTTTTTAGGTAAATGGAACTTGTGTTATCAAACAATATCCCTATGTTGGTAAAACAAAATTCCATAGTCATTGAGTGTGTGTTCCATACAAAGCATTTGAGCACAATAACATCCAGGTGCTATATATTCAGATTTTGCAGTGTAATGTTCTACGTATTATTTATTCATACATTTCCAAGAAACTAATGAATATCCAATGAAATGGAATGTTCCAGATTCCGTTTTTTATCCATTCTACATCATTCAAAATAAGAATCTGGAAAAAAAACTAACAGAAAATAATTTCCAGAATAATAGAAATGTCCTAAATCAATGGTTCCCATTAAATAGCATAAAAATAATTTCACAGTTTTTAAATGAGATTCCATTGGATTAGATTTATATCATTCACACAATCATACCGAAAACATTATTTCTAGATGGCTAGCTATTATGTGTCATAAATTTTCTATCATACCACTAAAATATGTGTGATCTATTGGTTTCCCACCTTCATGAAGATAAATAGACTCATTGGTACTCATTGGAGTTCTTATACATTTAATTCTGACAAATACATACATTTTAAGAAGTTATCTAATATAATAATGTCATCTAAATAAGTTTCTTCTAGTTTTTTAGATATTCTAAAACCTAAAAAAATGTAAACACATCAATGATAATCATATCAGGCTCCAATTTCATGATATGATCAAACTAATCTGTAAAATACTACTGAATATATCCTAATATAATGTCATAAATATATATTTGAACAATCAAAACATTTTTCTAATGTTTTATTATAAAAAAAATTCGACCATCATTTCCCTTAACATAATTTCTTTGTAAAAAAAGTCTTTTATATCTATCATACCAGGCTCTAGGGGCTTGATGAAGTCTTTATAAAGCATTGGTATGTTTGATAAAAAATTAGGATGTAATTTGACTTCAAAACAATTATCTTGTTCAACATAAACTTACTCTTGAACATATCAATAATGGAAACCACACTTTACGTCCATTTGAAATTTGTTTAAATTAAATAATGCTACAAAGGGAAGTAAAATATGATTAGATTCATGTTTAAATACGAGAAAATGTGATTCAATATAATGAATTACTTATTTATAATTATATAAATTAGAATATAATCAATCATTATTTCTTATATTATTCTATTTTCATTGCATTAATTTTTGAAGTCCCATTTTACTCCAATTATATAATTTTTCATGGGACTTTCAACCATAATCCATACATTATTACATTTCGATGCATTTTTCTCATATTTTATGGATTTAATCCTATCATCACCACCTAAAGATTCAACATTGATTTTTGTTTCTAGGATTTATATAACTACTAAACAATATAATTCATTTAATAAAGAACTTATACTCCTTATATGTTGATTTATATCACTAATGATATTATCATTGAGATGATTCATATGAAAAAATTGATTTTGGTTTTGTAAGACCTGTTAAAAAACATATGATAGAAAATCATCTAGGGTAAATACATCAGAAATATTTTCTTGGGCATTTTCCTTTTTATAGGAATCTTATATCAAAGGTTGATACTTAGTTTTTGAAAACAGTGCCAAGGATGTTGGTTGGAGTTGTTTAAAAATAAAAGTTTTAGTCTCATCAAATTTGTCATGCACTGGTTATTCAATAGTTCATGTATCTTTTGATAAAAACTCTATAAGACATGGAGTAGTGGAATAGCCTATGAAAATCCCATCATAATATTTGTGTGTGAATTTATGTAAATTATATTTAGTATTCAAAATTAATACTTTTCATCCAAATAAATTTAAGTAATGAAATCTAGTATTTCTACGATTTGAAAATTAATAGGGTGTTTCATTATGATAAGGTATGATTAAAACATGATTTACAGTGTAACAAGCAATAATATCATCTTCAGGATGAATGTGTTTTTCAATACAATATTAACTAAACATGGTTCTGGTTATTTCTGAAAGAAATATATTTCTTCTTTAAAAACACCTCTTTGTTGAGGATTATATGGGGATGATAAGTTATGATTAATGACTTTCTCTCTACAAAAGTTTTAACATTATAATTTTGAAATTCTCCTATATGATCACTATAATTTGTCATCAATGGATAGGTTTTCTCATTTTTAACTTGGTCTCTAAAATTTTTTAAATAATAAATGGTTATAAATTTCATTTCATGAAAATATACCCATGTAAATATGTTGTAATCATCAACAAAAACAAAAACATAATATTTTCTCCAATACTTCATGTTTTTATGGGACTAAAGAGATCAATATAATAGGATATAGTTCATCAGAACATGAGACTTAACCTATTTATTTAATGCTTGACTTTAGTTTCATTCCAAATTGACTAGGTTCACAAACATTTTAATAATCAAATATATTCTCTAGAAGATTCTTAACAAGAGTTTTATTTGTGAGTTTTCATAGTTTTATTGGTTTATAGGGTCTTATTCATCTATACCATAATAATGATTTATCTTCCATTTCAAAAAGTAATGGTATATCTTGGCTCTTAAGGACTACTGTGTTTATTATATAAATATTCTCATGCCTATTGATAGAAATAATGCACTATTCCTTAGAACTGTGCACTAGACATATATTATTACTAAAATTCAGAAGGTAACCGCCATTAAATAATTCACTTATGCTAATGATGATGTTCTTAATACCCTTAAAAATTAATACAATTGAAATCAATGTTTTCCAAAGAACAACAATGTTACCTATAATGATAATTTCTCCATGAGCATTATCTTTGAATGTTACATTTACTCCTATCATATTGATAATATTGTCAAAGATGTTTTTGTAATTAGTAATGTTCTAGGAACATCTATTATTATGGTACCATGTATTGTTATAGTTTCTTTATTTTCTTTCTGGAAAATAAAAGAGTTAGACTTTTGGAAATAATACATTCTTTTGGTCCAGAAATTTCAGAATGTAAAATATTAGGAATCCACTTTTATTTAGAATAATAACCTTTATTAAATACTAGGGATTGGGTATTATTTCAAAAACAGTTTTCTCCCAATGTCCGCCACATTTACAATTTATGCAAAAAGGGAACTTTGGGGTACAATATTTTTGTTACTAAATATAGGTTTTGAGTGAGTATAATCAATGCTGTAAACATTCCTTAGAGGATGACTTTGAGAATACATTTTATCAAATTACTTCCTTGCTGAGGAAAAAATTGATAAAAATTTCATTAAACAAAAAATTTCATTTTTTCGTTTGATGACTGAATTATTATCCTAAAAGTCATTAGATTTAGAACATTAGTTATTATAAAAAAAATTGTCTTAGAAATAACATTTTCATCATCCTTATAATACTGATCCATCTATGAATTTAATAGCATTAGATTTTTAGAAACACTTTCAAAATTAATAGTCTTTTATCAAGATCCATAGAAATATGTGATATTTCTTTTGTTAAAATATATATTCTGTAATTTTCATTCCCTATCTTATTTTTTATCATACAATTATCAATCTCATGTAGTTTTGAAAATCTAGAAAATTCTTCAAATGATGGTAAGGTATTATCTTCTGATGAGGATGATTTTTCATATAATGATTCATAATATTCTTCAATTAGAAAACTTGCATATAAATAATCATTGGTTAAGGATTCAACATTGTGTACCTTAGACATAAGACAATGATATTAATTGGGAAATCTGGTTATAAAACAACTATTTTTCTTTCCAGAATATTCATATTATAATGATTCATCTAATGAGTCACCTCCAATAGAACTTCTGATGTCCTTTTATTTTAGGAAATTATTAGCCAAAGATTGGTAATAATTCTTTCTATTTCTTTTATAATGATATTCCCTTCATCCCTTTTTCTTAAACATATGAAAATCAGGTTTTATGTGTACAACACGTTTATATTCATAATAGGTCACTTCAGACTATTGCATGTCCTTTGAATCTTTATTCTTATATCTATAATGGAAAAAATTCTTTCCAACAATATTGTTCATCATTCGATCATTATTTGATAATTAATTCCCTAAATGATCGCTGTCACTATATTATGATAAAAAGATATATTTTTTAGCATTAGATATGGTTACGCATTCCAGATTCTGGAGTTTAGATGTTATAGTTAAAACTACACATCCATTACCATTCATCCTTTTGTTGAAATCCACATCTATCATTATTCTTATTTCATGCTGAAGAACATTTCCATATAACTCGTCATGATTAATGGTAGATACTTTTATGTAATCATCGATAGCTATCCTTTTTTATTCTCACCCATTGTGCATGATATCAATTATCATTTCTATATGAGAATCCTAATTAATACCTTACTCTCCCTAGTATTAAATTGATTTAATAATGGTCATAAATATTTGGCGTAGTTTTCAAACAGGTTCTCCATAAGGAAATAAGAATCAATTATATTCAGCTAAAAACATGGCTCTTCTAGTTTATATCTCATTAGATGATCCAAAATGGGATACTTTGAGTTTCTTCTAATGGTATTTGATAGCTTCACAAGAAGATATCGGACTATATATACTCATTATCATAGAAAAAAAAATGGATTTTGTACCTTGTGATTTAATTTATATTCTAGTTTCTCTTGATTTGTAATGGTTCTGACATCCTTGTATAGAATTTTATAATCCCCACTGATCAAAACAAGTATTTCTACTCCAGTTTTGTTGAAAAAACTCTTCATCCCATCTCTCTAGTACTCATAATCATTACCATCAATAATTGGCGGTCTAGTAGAATTAAGGTTGTCTATACAACAAATAATTATACCTTTTATTCTATATGAAAAACCTTTTCTACAATATTTTTTAATAATAAAATTTTTAAAAAATATTCATGAAAAACATGAATATGAAAAGTTAAGCCTGAAAAAAATGAGCATGAAAACATTCATGTATGTATATGAATTTCAGATACATCCCTCTAATACAAAATGTAGGATCAAAATAGTACATATATATTCTCAATTAGAGGAGTGGGATTATAAGTTTATAAAAAAAATTCTTCCTTAAGGAAATTTATGTTTAACTCTGTTAAACAAGGTAAATTCAGATACCATCTATTGTTATTAACATAGAAAAGAACGTGCTTATGGTCAGGAAAAATGGTTCCTAAAATGAAACTAACAAAAAAATAGATTATACCTAAATGTGCTTATATTTTTATTTATCAGAGTATGTTAAATTAAAAGAGAGTGTAATATAGATATACTTTTTTCATTAAAAAATACAACAAAAAGATCCTGAAAAAATCAAAAAAACTAGTAGGAAATCTATAAACCCAAATAGTGTGGCATTCAACAACCCTATATAAATGACCCTTGATTTATTAGTTCAAGAGACTAATTCTAACCTTCACTAGGGTAATCCCCTGATAAGAATATCAGAGTTTGTCTTGATACCCCCTCCATCCCTTGCAACTTAATGTAGTCAGAACCTCTATATTACATTCCCTGAAATATCTTTAAAGTACTAAGAAACAATCAGAGTCACAAAAATAAAGATGAACAATACATTCATGATTTAACAAGATGTTCATAAAATGAACAAGGCGTGAGATTATTTTTCTCATTAGAAATCATATTAGATAATGTAATCTCTATGATCATCAATTGATAGATGGATTCTGAGCTCGTTTAAATGAGATCTAATTTATAGGAAAAACATCAATAGTCGGCTCCCTCCTCAAAAGGTCATATTTTTTCATGAATCTCAAATTGACCAATAAACCTGACACTCATCCTATGGTTATTTAGGATCATTTTATATGAATTCGTTTTATATAATAAAATAATGGTAAGCATTATCATTCTTAAGAATCAAGAAAATATAGGAGAAAATATAGTAGCATACCCAAAATCGAATAATAGAAATCATTGGGAAAAAATAATTGAGTGTCTAAACATAAAAAAATTGGATTTCTGGAATCATGTTTATTCAAATTCTGTTTCTCTTGAAATTAAGTGTTCGAATTCTATGGGATTCAGAGTATGTATTCTGAAGAAGTAGGAGTTTGGATTTTAATGATTTCAGTGTCTAAATTATGAGGAAATCATAGTTTGAATTCCAGTGAATTCAGAGTTTGAATTTTAGGGAATTTAGAATCTGAATGCCAAATAATTCATAGTATAAATTTCAGAGAATTTGGAGTCTGAATTTTAGAGAATTCAATGTCATAATTTATATGAATTTTTATTATGAATTTCATAGCATGAATTTTAGAGAATTTGGAGCGTAATTTTTATAGAATTCGAGGTCTAAATTATAAAGACTCAATGTCCAAGATTCTGAGGTTTTAGATAAGGATCCATATTTTTAAGTTAGAAAAAAAGTTATACATTGTTATAAGAACATACTGATTAAGCCATTGGAAAATAAGGTAAAAATAAAACATTTATTATAAAATTTTCCACCATAAAATAGTTCTCAGGGAATGTAAATTTTTCATTGGAAAATTATTTTGTGATTTTCAAAACATAGGGGAATGGAAAAGTAATAATGAAACCTTATTGACTCTAAATATGATATGTGTATCCTCAATGTACTATATATCTTGATTTTTAAATGTTTTAATTTTCCATGATTCGGAAAAAAAATTGATTGATGTATGTATCAATAAATATCAGGATATGTTGACTTGTGAAGTGCATATGAGTAATTTTAATGGACCATGTGTGGTTTGTAAAAGTTAATATATCACTAAGGGAAGTATTCAGGGTAGTATTATTATAATGGAGTTCCACGGACTAAAATATCAAAAAAAAACAATTATGAGGGAGGATAAGAGATACCCTATTAAAGTGAGGGGAGAGAAAACAATGAATTTTATAAAGGATTTCAATGATATACGATTATGTTTATAAAAAATTCATCACTAAATATATAAGTATATGAAAATATGATAAATTATGGTGGAAAAAAATTTATTAATTAATAGTTAAATTTTTTTTTTCACTATACCATTGTCTATTATCCCCCACCTCATTGTAGTTTGTTTACCTTAAGGGTGGTAAAGGATTTTACAATATTTATAAAAAACTTTGAAAAAAAATTATATTTAACCTATTATATTATGTTAATTATTTTCATTATAAAAATGTAATCTATTTTAATATATTATATTACAATATATAGATTATTATTATTATTATTAATTACTCGTCCGAGATTAAAAAACACGTTTTGGAATAATGAATCTTTAAATATTGACAATAATTTTGATACATTAATTTTTATATGGAAAATATGAAATAAATTTTAAAATATTTAATTTAATATTTTATATATAATTATATATAAATATAAAAATAAATAGAGATTAATTTAAATAATTTAGATAATTAACAATGCTTATATCAAAACAATATTTAGGAAAATTGTGATTTTAATCGCAAATATGAATTTGTATCAAAATAAAATATATTAATTATTTTCTCATTATAATGTTATTATATATAATTAAAGGATAAAATTATTCATTGAAATATTTTTTAATACATAATTTTACTTTTATAGAAATTTAAATTTTATATTGTTTGAAAAATTGTTATTTTTCAAATGTAACAGAAAAATACTTATTTTTTGAAAAACCAAAGAAAATTAACATTAAATTGTATTGAATATATGAGATCAAAGTGGTATTATTTCCTTAAATAATATTTCCAAAAATTATTGAAATTATTTATAATGTTTTCATGAATAATTAGGACAAAACCATTTTTCAAGGAATTGTATTTTTAATGAGTAAAATGACGTTACAAATTTCAGTACATATTTATTATGCATTTGATAATAAATTTTAATTATTAAAACCAAATATAGATATATTTTAGATATTTATTACTAATATTCATACCAATAAATTTCAATTCTATTCTTTAATGCATTAATATATCATTGTAAAAATTGGTGTGGGTTTATGAGTAATGAAAGATATATAATACTACATGTTAAACATCAATATAAAACAGATATACAATATTAACATTAAAAATTAATAACTATTATTTATTCCCAGTTTGGAAAATAAATTTCTCAAACATAGAATTTTTTATCGTTGAATTAATAAACCATATACTCCACAAATTTTTAAATACCATTATTCCACTACCTATTAATGAAATTATCATGTACTAAATTATATATAATGATCATGGAGAGAACATAATCACTATCATATATACACTAAATTAGTAAGATCATATTTATATGATTTGGGAATACCATCACTCTATTTTTTATACTAATTTAGAAGAGTCACAATTATGGTTCTTTGTTTGATCATTCATGACCCACTCCCCTAGTATCCATCATTAGCCAATAGTGAAGTGATTGTATGAGTCGTAGGTCATTCCAATTACATAAATTTTGTTAGAGACTGGAATTGATGGTTTCAAACACACATTTTGGATGCATTGTAATAATTATGAAAAAATATACAATAAAAAATGACTAAATTATACTAAAAACAACATAAAATGACATAAAATAAACCAAACACCCCTATAGATGTATGTTGAGAAATACATAAGAAATATCCATAATTAATGACAAGGTAAACTTACTATAGAAACATGGTAACACCTCTAGTATCCATGATACTAGCATCCAAATTAGACCTCAAAAACCACATGGAGACCTAGAAAATTATTACTATATATGCTTAGACAGCATAAGTTGTATAATAAATTGATTTATACACATGTTCTCTCATCAATAAATGTTCTATTCATTCACTTACCCGACTAATTTTCTTCTCTCTCACAAAAACATCTAATATTTCTAATGTCATACCATTCATGAAATAACATCATGATGTACCTAGAAATCATTAATGTGGGTCGGGTCGTAACCCTACATACCATTGCCTCATGTAGGGTCCAACATCCTATGTTGGCTTCAATGTAACCCCTACAATCTCTAATTAATGTTATACATCATTACAGAAACATAAAAAATATCATAAGTAGAGATATAGGGTATCTATAATGTTAATGAAATAAATATTATACCCTATTTCTACCATGCATGACTACCACTGAATATCAAATATTTGAATTATTATTAATCGACAATGAATATATTGTATTTAGGGAAAATGTAACACCATTTACTATCCCATTTCATGATAATATCTTGTAATTGAGAGTGGATATACGTTGTTAATAGTCTATCATTTATTAAAATTATTGATATTTTGGAAATAAATTCCAAAACATCTAGTTTTCAGTATGTAGTACACAAAATGATATGACGGTGTAGAGAAATAAAATTAAAATTAATGAATATATATATATATATATATCCGAAGAAAACACACAATCCCAAAATAAAATTTTCACATCAACACATGACTCTATCCACCTTAGTTTTAGAATCATTCTATAATTAAAAGAATTATCCACTATATATATGAATCCCATTATACATAACTACCCCACAGTTCCCTTTTTCATTCCACAACTTATTTAAGTACTTTAAATAGTATTACATTAAAATACATGATTTATTAATTAATCCCTTTACAATATAAGTTTAGGAAGTACACCTAAGGAATCCCCTATATTTGGTTTGAATTTAAATTATACTCATTTAGTGTTATTATCTTTGTCAAATTCATTTCTATTTTTAATATTTTCCATAATTTATTTAAATAAATACCCTATTTATTAAATTATAGAATACTTTTATTCATTGTCAATGGAAAAAATATTATTTCTTCATTACCAACCTCAAATTCCATTTATAATAAGAAATTACAATATATTATCACAAAAAACTATCATTTCTCCTACCAAAATGTCACCATAACAACACCATCTCAAAAAAATGACCATTTATCTACCACCAATCATTTTCTTCCCATAATAAATCTCATATCTGATCTAGTGGTCTAAAATATATTATGATCACCATATATCCCAAAAAACCACAATTAAAAAGATAATAATATTTACTAAATGTCATATTATATTTCCCGACCACATAAATCTACAATTTATATAATAAAGTTTCAAAATTAATATATCAACATCCACATATTTACATTCATATTGTTTCCATATTCACACTCATACAGCTCATTTTTTAAATATAATTCAATAACCATTAATAAATTTTGTGTTTAACACATTAATGATACTACATCCACATGTAATAGTTTAAAATTCATAATATTCATAATAATAATATCACAATAGGTCAATTTTTATAAATAAATAAATATATAATAGAAAATAATGATGTTATATAATAATATTACACCCATTCTCTATGAATTATATTTACTCTATTTTAGTAAGATCATTATTTAACCCACACTACCCTACCAAAAAAAATTAAGTTAAATTAATAAATCAACAAATGATTTAGAGAACATGAGTCCCATACTTATGAAAGATGATCCGACAAAGAAGTCTTGAGAAACAAATAATAAGTATGAATATTATAATTCCAGGATATTAAGAATAATTTGTTTTGATAAATTGTAAAAACTCTTACTAAAAGGGGGAATAAAATGGAGAATAATATTTCTACATGAAACCTGATATATTGTTATAAAAAGAATTTATATTTGATTTAATATCATTATGATTCCAAAAAAATATTTTTGAAAGAAACGTTCAATACAATTTAATATTATTCAAATGACTTATTCATTAATTTTCTCCCTATTTATGTATTTTAAAAAAATAGTGATATCTTCAATTATTTAAAAAACATTTTTTTTATCCAAAATGTGAATTGAATCATTTTTTAACAAATTGGTAATAAATGGAGTATCCTTCCACTATGGAAGTTATTTTTCTATTCATCTATAAAATTTTGAAAGTTATTTTAAAAAAAATCTAAATAATTTTTTTATAAATGTAAAATAAAATATTCCAATTAGAAAAAATATTGTATTCATGAATTTTTATTTATTATTTTATGTCTTCAATTATATTATTTAAATGGAATTTAAAAGAAAATGATTTCCAAAAGTATTTTAGGCCTTATTATTTTTAAAACAATAATTTCAATTAGAAGTTATTATCATTAAAATAGGTTCAATGTGATTTTTAAATAATTTCCCATATAAGATGACACCATTTTATGTAACTTTTTCTATATTTTGGATATAATCCATTAGTTCCATTCTTACTCTATCTATTAATTTATAATGTTTATGATATAAATATATATTATGATTAGTTTTTACTCTAGGATAATAAAATGACGAAATTATTTTGAATCATTATTCGTTTCATGTGTTATGCTATGATTTCATAAATAAAATATTATGATGCTTTTAACTATTCAACATTTTAGGAGATCTTAAAATATTTTATAACCCATTTCATTTCATGGTTTGGTATATGATGAATGTTTTATGATCTTGGTGAATATATAAATATGATATTAACTATGTGATATGTGAGACCTATATCTCCCTCAAATTCATGGGATAATTATTTATATATCATGATATAAAAGCACATTATTGGGTAGTTAACATGAATTAGTAGGAGTCATTTTCTAAAATAATGGTATGGGGAGTGAACCATTACTACTACGATGGTTTTAGGAGTGAAACCATTCCACTGTGATAAACATGAATGTGATACTTGACTAATATGGAATTTATTTTCTATGCTTATGTGTATCCCATAATTCTATGTATTATGAAAATGTTATTAAGTAATGGCTCAATTTGGTTGATTTCCATAAGATTATAGGCTTATTAACAATCAGTATTTTGGAAATGAATCAATATTATGATAATTAATATAAACTATATGGTTATCAAATTTAATTATCAGGTAATTCTTATATCATAATTGATACCACCCTTTAATATACATATTGAGAATATTATCTCAATGTTTCATATGATTAATTTCCAGATATTATGATGATGTTTTTTAAATATGTTTTGAATATTACAATAGGTGATTATATTTTTTTGATATGATGAACAGTTTTCATGAAATAAAATGTTTTTTCTCCGTATTTTAATGAACTAAACCATTACCATAAAAAATAATGTGTCTATTTAATGTATTGAATATTCATCTAAATGATGAAATTTCAAGGTATTAAAACATTATCACGATATAACTCAGACCAATGTATATCATGGACACACCCTAACAAACTACTAATGTTGAATGGTAAATATCATTGAGAAATATTTCTTGAATGGCCAATATAATAGTAGTCTCTCTGTTAAAAATTATTTTTATCATACATGGACCACTACTATGGAATAAAATTATAATTGAAAATTTCATGTATAAAATCCTCCTCAAATACCCCCAATGATACTATGCCATAGAAAAAATTAATAATGATTCTACAATATCCTAACAGAGAGAAAATATACCATTATGAACGTGCACATTTTGATGCATTACTAGAAGACCCTCTATCATATTATAGACAACCCCAATCATCCAAATAAATATCTCTAAGAGAATTAATTCATATCAAGAAAATGATTAAATTATTGGTTCATTTGATGTAGGTGATCCCTAAATCCAAATCATAGAGGAACACCATCCATCTCCACAAAATTAGGTTCTTTCCCAATATGTGATATTTCTCAAAAAATATAATTTAATATGTATAACCAACATTTGCAACTAACTAATGAGGTGATAGCTCTAAAATTTGGGATAAAACACTACCACTCATAATTCACTATAATTGGTGGCATAGATAATATTAGGGGAACTCAAAATACATGACATATAAGTATTAATGATTCATTTTTATTTTGGATGCATAAATTTTTTTGATGAGAATCATATGAAAATACTTAAATAATAACTTCTTCCTCCTTCAAAAAATTTAAAAAAAATTGCTGAACCAAAAAATATTATAGAAAAAATATATATAAAATTCATTAGTCATGAGAAAATCATTTCCTTTAGGATTTAAATTAGTCAATATTAATATAAAATATTAAAATCCAAACACATTCCTCATGTACTAGCTAGTAAGAAAAATAATTCGTTGAACCTATTCCACATTATTGTGTTCATAACTAGAAAAAAAACATTAATAATTGAAATTTCAATGTCCATACACTCAGGAGATACAACACTTCCCTATAATAACACCACCCTTGTCAATAAAGTGGTAATATTTTATTATATAGTATTAGTGGGGTCGAAGAACCAACACGACCACAAATAGATGACTAGATTTCTCCTTGAATGTCATGGATCCTAAAATGATGCTATCCATGGAAATTAATTTAAACTAGATTATTAATAAGAATAATAAATTTCTACGAGACCCATAAAAAGATTTGGTTTATTCATTGAATGTAACTTCACAAATAGAAACAAATAGATTCCTACATACACCAGAACACAATCTTTGGGATATTCTCCTCTAATATCCTCTTTTAGTGATATCCAAACCTAATACCTTTAATTTAATTTCAACTATCCCCCATTAATAAATTATATAAAATTTTATATTTATTTAAGGGGTTAATAATTATTTATTTTCACCATATTTTTATTTTGATAAAACATACACACCCTTACACAATTGTATACCTTCTCAATGAATAAAAATAGAGAACTACAATGAAATACACTATTATGTATGAATTAATTTAACTATAAATCATTAATATTGAGTCTCTACTAACATAAATATATGGGTGGCATGTGGTACAAAGATATTAGAATATTATAATATCCAAATAGTGGCTCTATATTGAATTTTATGTCATGTAGAGGGAGAAGTGAAACATCCTCATATGAGAATAAACTTATATACTCCCAAACAAATCTAGGAGATTCCACCACCACATAATCAAATATATACCCCTATGAATAAAATAGAATGAAATATTCATGTAATATTTTCATTTAACAACTACACTTTCTTACTAACACCACTTATGGACCACCTTATCTGAAAATGATACTCTGCTATAAAATTAGTAGAAAAAATGAAATGTTTAAAACAAATATATATAAGTCATGATATCAAAATTTTATATCTATAAAAATAATATCTTCTCCATTGAATAATTTTGTAAGATCATCAAATATAAATTTCATTCTCACATGAACAATGCATTTCAAAACTCCATTAACCGTAGAAAACACCATGGTAATTAGAAAACTCCACACCTCTTGTCCAAATACATAGTCTAGGTTTTTTTAAAAATATAATGAAAAACAAAAAAAATATGAAACAATGTTTCTTGAATATATGATTGTAAATTATACATCCTGAGTTGAACCCAAAATTATATACATAAATATTAGATCATATTATATTAAAATTCATCATAAATAACAAGGATCCACACAATAATATTAATGGTTTCGTTTCATTATAAAAAATTATTCTTAAGAATCTTGTACATTAATGATCTATAAAAACTCACATTATGTCTTTTATAACTAATATCAATCTTTAACATGTCGTTATTTAAACATGTCTTCATATCGTGGGTGCACAAAAAAACTATAATTGGTGTTATCAGATTCATAGTAACAATAATCATGGGAGATATAAAATATCATATAACAATAAAATTATCATATGTTTAAAATAAAATGAGACTAACATTTTAAAATAATCTCCATCAATTCATATATCATAAACATGAGTCAGTGAATAAATCTGGGTAGAAAATAACACATGCATCTGAATTGAATGAAATATGCATAGAAATTACAATTTAATATTTTAGAATGATGATTTCATAAAATAATAATAAAATTTTTGCATTTTAATAATCATGGAAATATACTGTTAGGGTTACCAAAGAAACAAATATTCACATGTTAGTATTGATAAAAAGAAAGCTGTGGTTTTTTTGTGATTGGGATTACTTCATGTTTACTATTGTATTGGGATTTGGAAAACAACATAATTTTAAATTTATATCTTAAACAATAGCCCATTGACTAATTCATTAAATAAATATAACATACCTACCAATAACATATTCATAATCCTATTATATATATTCCACAACATATTTTTAACATTTATCATTCCATCATTGCTTGTCCCATTAAAAATTGAAAAGTCATCAAGGATATTTAATCTTCATCACAACAAAAATTCCATAGAAAAAATAATTAGAGTACCATATAATTGTATTTTCGGTGATCCTTAAGAACAATAATTGGATTATATTATAGATAAAATTAATTTAAAAGATAATATATACATGTCATGTTGAGAAAAAATTCATTTTGTATTTTTTTACTTAAAAATAAAAAATTAACATATTTTAATTGGAATAAATTTATATTAAATGTCACATTGAAAATTTTAACTTAATATTCAATGAAAATTTCCTCCATGATGGTTGGAAATTATGTTAATTCTATGTGATTGTAATTTAAGAGTCCTTGATCATTTTATTCAATGGTCAAAGGTAACTCATTTCAAATTTTAAAAGAGGATTAATTTTATATTATTCGACAGAATGTAAAATATGAGTAAATTTGATATTAAATCATCAATAGATAATGGTAAAATCATTACTAAAAACAATTTAACGAAAATAAATTCATGGATGAAATATAATACCCATTCTATAAAAAAACATTGTATGTTTTCCATAAAATCATTCCTTTATACTTTTATGAGTTTAAATATATTAAAATGGATTGAAATAATATAATCAGTAGAAATATAAATTTTAGAAGATATTTCATGCTTATTTATATAAATGTATTGTATAATATAATCAATTTAAACTTAATAATATATGTTCTTTAATAAATTGATATTTTAACATAAATGACATCCCTCAAGGTCGAATTTTATAATAAGACATATAACCTTGAACGATATACCATGAAAGATCTGTCAGAGGGCTAATCCACTGACCATTTATTAAATGAAAGAAAAAGTAAAACAGCAAACAAATCAAGATAGAGAAGCAACTACATATCATAAAACTCATACCCATCACCACATCGATGATAGAATTATTCTTCCGTAGTAGATGATTCCCAATCCAAAATTTCATAATGCCTCAGGATCTGGGCATATTTCCTTCTAAGATTCAACTTCTCCAAGGAAATGAACTCCTTAATAGACTTCTTATTCGTTTTCACACCCAAAACTGCCCCACATTCCTTCCCAACAGTAGACCAGGTATACCCCTGCTTGGGAGGATAGGAATAATCTTTCCCCAACCATCTTCGTGTTGGGACAGACTTGGATCCCTCACTCTTAGATAACTTATTCTTACCACCCTGCATAATGTCACTATAGGAGGGTCAGATCAAGCTATCAACATTCTCCTTGCCACTATCAGAGAGGTCTCCCCATTTTCCAGCAATGCACACCTCTAGATATCCCTCATTCACTCCCTGCTTCTGCTGAGAAATATTGTTAGCATCAATCATAGCCAAACAAAGTGGCTGTTATGAAAGTTATAAAAGCATCATGGGTCCCCTTCCCCATTGTAGTTTCTCAAGAAAATGCATCCTTACTACCACTTTCATTTAGAGATCTACTTCCATCAGCATTACGGGCCTCCCCATGCGCCAATTCAAGAAAGAAATTACCAGTGGTAAAATTGAAAACCACATCTCTAACACCATCATCCATCCCTTTCAACTACTCAACAGAGGAATCTAAAACTCCCAGAGTTTCACTATCTCCAGAAGTATCATGGTCCAATTCTGGCTGCTTAACAGGTTCTTTCTGCAAAGAACAACCAAATCCTTCTATAGAGAGATCCTTATCAATACCAAGATCACGAGATAAAGTATTGAAAACCTTCCTAACCATTGAATTTTACTGCCTTTGCTGCTCCTACTTCTGAACAACACCACCATTGATCACTGAAAGACCAGGCTTCCCCACTGTCTCTACTTCCTTCACCACAGGTTTCATCCCAGCAACAATCTGCTCCATGGACTTCCCTTCCACACAAGACCCCTGCTTCTGAGAGCCTTCAACAAAATCATGTCTTGAAGGAAGGTTTTCCAGTGGAACCTTCAACAACAGCGCATCCAAAGCAAGCACATAACTGCCACTATTACTCTTCCTCATTGCCCTTTTTGAAACCCCAACCAATCTACTTCTATGATAGATTGTGTCCACATGTCCAAACCGACCACAAGAAGAACAATGAGCCATCCATGATTCAAATCATACCTCTTGATTCCACTAAAATTCCTTCCCATCAGTGATCCAATCCCGCATCACAGGCGGCCGTGCAACATCAATCTCTACACAAATCCATGGACATATGGGATGACATATAACCTCCACTCAATGATCAGTACACATGTACCTACCTATCATGTTCCCAATCGCACACAGAATGGCTGGATTTTGGAATGACATAGGAAGTCCAAGAAGACTCACCCACATTTCCATCGTCGAAGGATCACTCTGCATGTGGAAATCAAGACTCCATAGAAACTGGATAAATGAGGCTCCATTTCAAAGTCAAGGGGATCTGGACCAGGATGTAATCAGATCATCCTTCGTCTCAAACCGAATCATCAGATGTTATCCATCAATTAAGTCAACTACCACACACTTCTGAATATCCGATGAGTTGAAAACAAATAGGTCAAACTCATCAACCGATGGACAATGATGTCAAAATCGAGCCACCAGCATGAGATTGTAAAGATCTGAAGCACGATTGAGCTCCGACGGGGATATAAGGAGTTGTGGTGCTCCCTGGAAGAGGTCATGAACTTTTGGGGAAAGCTGGATCTTTGTGAAAGAAGGAAGATTATTGGGATTTGAGTATGACAAGAACTGCTTCCGTCCATTAGGCTGAGAATGCAGATCTCCCCCCTTCGATCAAGAGGGGGAACAATGCTCTACGACATAAGACTAAGTCATAGCCGCCCTTGAACAATATAATTTGAATATTGTTATAAATATTTACCAGAACCATGTTGATACTTATAATTACATTTATTATCCAATTATAATATTTCAACAACTGTTTATTTTTAATTTAGTACTAAATTCATTTTTCTTCTTAGTTAAATATTCTAGTTTTCATTAATATTTCTCTTTGAGTGTTACAATATTTGTATTTATATTATGTTTACGCATTCTGTAGATTTTTAATAGACATATATATAATATATAATCATAATAAAAATAATTCTAATCATCAATTATGTATAATATATAAAAATTAATACACCAATCACAGAGATGGTAATCTGTACATATTCACGAATGATGTACTATTTTTCTAACACATAATTGTAGTGAATGATATATAAAAATTATCATTAAATAATAATTATTAAATCATAAATAAGATATAAAATTTTTAATATGATAATTATAATATCAATTTATCGTGGTGATGGAATATTATTCATATCTCTCTATAGATGTAGTAGTAAATGAATTTTCAGGAGTAATCGATTCATTTCCCATATCATGAAAAATATGTGGTAAACAATTATCACATATTCATGAAAATTTCACATATATGTTTGTTATGGTATTAACCATGTCATGATGGATACAACTATGTTTTTAAAATTGGTGGAAAAAATAAAATTGAAAATGCTCGGTCATGAACTATACATCTTCTTTGAGGAACGTCCATCAGGGTGACCATTTTTCCATGAATTTATTATATTATGATCAAACTAATAACTATTGGATTTGGGAAGGTATTCTGGGAAAATTTATTGTATATATTTACAATTATAAAATAAAATTTAACTATTTATTTTAATAAATTGGGACTTTCCTTCTATAATTGTGTGAAAGGATTCACATTTAATTTCATGAAGGAATAAAATATTTTTATATCTTATTCCAAAAAACTGGTTTTGAAAATACTAAAATATAAAATAGAAGAAGATATAGCATCTAAATATGATCAAAAAAATGTATTTAAAAATTTTTATTTTGAATAATCATACATTTATCTTAAATTTATTCCACATATCAGGAAACCCATCAAAATAATAATTGTGCTAACAAAAATTTCAATTTTTAATAGTTGTTATACACAATAATAAATGTGGAGTCATTAAAAAAAATAAATGGTTATTAAAAATATATAAAATATTTTATCAAATTAAATTTCAATAATTTTTAGAAATTATTTTATTTTAAATCATGGAATGCATCAAAAATTGGTTTCTAGATATATTATTTCTTGTGTATAAAATTATTTTCAAAAAAAATTAATCATAATGATCATTATAATGAGATGTATATTACTATTTTTATTAAATTTAATGTATTTAAATTTTAAATAAATTTAATAAATGTTTCTTTTTAATAAATGAATTTAGAAGATTATACTTTATATATTAGTTAAATTTATACCTTTCACTGAATGTTTAATATGATAAAAAAATCACAAACTATCATATTTTGGTAATTCTGATATTCTTATTTCAATAATTAAATCATATTAAAAAATTGAATTTAAAATTTGTTATATATTAAATATAATATCCAGCCATAAATTATATAAAACAACTTTTATATAAAATATAGTTTTGAATCATGAAATGACATTAATGAACATTGATTTCATCTTTATTATTAAATAATGAATACTTTTTATAATATAAAAACTTCTTATATATTTTTCAATTTATGGTTATTCTAATTAATATTACCCATTCAACTACTATATTATAATGGTATAATTTATAACACATTATATTTACATAATTTTTTATATACTATTAGCTATCTAATACTATAATTTTTTCAGTAGAGAAAATATGTATAAAATATTTTTGATAAATTATAATATCAAGATAATGAATTACACCATTAAAATAATGTCACAATGATAAAAATGTAAGATGATATATCTTCTTCATCACACACTCATCTTCACATATATCATATTTGTATTTCTAATTTTAAAAGAGAACATTTAGTAAGTGGGATAATTGGTTCCATTCCCCATTACATCTATGATCCTAGATTTTAAAATAGTATTTATCCTTTGGAATGATCATGCTCCTACTGTATAAAAAATGATATTATAACTTGTTTTAGATCAGTTAAATACTTCATTTGATGATTTATATTGTACTCATTGTGAGATTGAGAGTGTTCTTGTTGGTGTGTTATGTTTTCTGGTACACACGATTCTTGATCAAGAATCTTCCAGGGGAAATATATATAGAGGTCCAAGTTTCCCATTATTTCACTTTTTTGTAGCCTTATTATATTGTGAAATTCATAGTAATACCTTATAAGAAACATTAAATTAAAAATATTGTTGACTATTATCATTATTACATTTTATCCACATTAAGATGTTGTGATGTGATATTGAATGGATATTGATTTCTCTACAGTTTAATTTTCTAGATCATGTAACAATTACTTTTGATTTCTCTAAATTCATCCAAGAATGTTAGATTTATGATGTAATTTAAATATTGTGATTTAAAATTATCCATCTAAATGAATCAGTAAAATCAATTTTTATTATCTAATTCTATAAGAGGATGGATTTCATCACAACCATAATTGTAATATTGATAAAAAATATTTAAATATCTTCCAATATTTTAATGGATCTCTCATTATGACCATAGTTCTATGTATGATAGCTACTATTTTATCACAACACTATATCAAGAGTTTAGTGACGACATCCCCTAAATATTAATTTTATCCTCATATATCAAACATATATATTATAATTGTGTAATTCATGAATTCATTTCACTTAATTAATGTATCCTATAACTCTAATAAAGAGGTAAGGATTCCTAGATATTATTTAAATGCATTGAATTTTTATGGTGGTAGACCATAATCCCAATTTAATTATGTACATTATAAGTTGTCTGATGTTTGATGATAAAATATATGGTGTGGTTTTTAGATATGAATTATGGTGTGTTTGGTGGTGGTAAAATCCACCTTTGGATTATATCTCTCATTACTAACTGTTATATATACAAAACGAGGAGATATAGAGTCTACAATATGACACATCATGTACCTTAACCAGATATAATATGTTATATATTTATACTTCTTCATGAATAATGTTTTCATAGAGAATTATGATATATGAGTTTCTTTTAGAATAATCTTCTTCAATTATCTTATTTATAAAACACATAAAACAATCTAGAATATTATCAATCCATCACAATCGACGTTGAACTCACAAACATTTTTTATATTCTACATCAAATCTACACATTCATTTTTTCGACATACATCATCATGTGGAGAAATGGGTGAATACTCAATTTATAAAGTTATGGATTCTCACATTACCTCATGATTTCATGTTCTATCCATTGATAAATAATTTCCCTCATCATATGTAATGTAATAAGACACTTTTTACTAAAAATAGAAACAACCTTTTTCCTTTCATATTGTAAAAATTTGTTGATTTTTGAAAATCATTCAACAAATTAATATATATTACATCAGGATTATATAATTATTTATTGAATAATATAAACTATAAAAATTTATCAGCCTTATATGTTTCTACAATTCAATTTAATGATGATTACTCCATGGATTGATTACCACTTCTAAATCCAAATCATGAGATTCTTAAATTTTTTTGGAATATTCAATTAGAAATTGGAATATTGTATCACCATATCATTATTATTATGAAAACTTCGAATAACCATCATCAATGAATCACTAAAAATATTTACCCATCATTACAAAAGGTTTTTGTGTAAAAAGTTCAATAATAATAAATAACATTAGCTCCTTGAAATTTTAATCACCTTCATAATTACAATGTTACCTAATTCCCTTTTAATTTTAATTGTTGTGTGGTTTTATTTTTCTGAAAAACTATTATCAACGCATTGATAATGTATATACAATCAATGAATCTATGTATTTCAATTAAAATTGTTTATATTATCAAATTTTAAATATTATGTATCATTGATTGGTCCACAAATATACCCTCTCTTGATATTTTGTTACCAATAAATGAAAAATTATGGATCCAAAATTCAAAAATAAAAAAATTTTCATTCATATAATCTATCTATATGATAATGAATACAATAATCAAGGTTTTTTTATTCTCTTCCATTGTATTACAATAAATTACAATAAACTTCACACTGAATTATTAAAATTGATAAAGGAAATATCTAAATTCTCTTGTCATTAAATCAATAATGATAGAAGGGGGGTTTTATGAAACAAATAATGTCACTATAAATATATATTGTAAATACAACATATTTATGGAAATATTGGTTATATAATTATTTTTTACTATCAATTGATAGTGTCGAAATTAATTATAATTATTTGAAAAATATTGATCTCCTCGTAACTGATTGATTATTTTTTAATGATAGTGTAATGGATACTTATTATTCACTGGGAAATTGTAATGTACTTGATACTCAAATGTAGATATAGATTAATCAATCATTATTATTAAAAATTAATAGGTTCTCCCCATAGTTTAATATCCTTATATTTTTTGATATGTATCATATACATTTTCATTAAATCATTTTTCGTTGAATTTTTTATTATTTTGTTGGGTTTTTTATTATGTGTTTTTTTTGAAATTAGAGAAATATGGATGCACGTGGTTTTATGAATCAATATCACATGGTTAGGGAAAACCATATGATTTTCCACATGAAACTGTGTAACTTCTATGGGAAACATAGGAGGTGGCACACGATTGGGGCATTATTTGGCCAAACCATGTAGGCTCCCTCCCCATTATGTGCACACGAAAATAGAGGGTATGTTCAAAGTGGGTGATATTTTTTAAACAATGAAACACATGGGAGGAATAGTATGTACTCCATGTAGATGTGTTTGGTTAAGGTGTATTGTATGTAAAGTCACGAACCACCACCCATGAAATTGTGCACATGGTATTTAGAACCCATTAAAACTGTTCCTAGATTGATATACTGGAACCCATATGGTATTTGGAGTAGTTTTTCCTATCCCAAAACATAGTGATCAGATGAAAGGGGAATGAATTACAAAAATGGTTGGCGACTATGCCGAAGGCGTCAACCTGCTAGTGGGAGGAATTTTGTAGTAGTTGTACACCCCCTAATTTTGTCCAACAAATTGAAATGGGAATGAATTACAAAAAAAACTACTGATTTGTATATGTAAATTCGAAAAAAGTGGACCAGAATACAAACCTAATAAGAAGAATTGAAAAACTGTAAAATACATGGGGAATATGGATGAAATCTACTGAAAACCGCACATGATTATAAGAGTAGTGTAGCTACTATGAGCTAATGTATTATTTCCAATACGCCTGATCCAACTGGGCCCCACCTACTCCTAGACCACCATGTTTTCTGTCAAGACGTTCATTGTATGCACAAGCCAGAACACATGTGGGCAAAGCTAGTATGGAGTTTGCGACACAGTACTCTGTAAGAGACCCCAATCCACTGTGGAGAAATAGAAAAAAACATTCACAAATAAAATCCACAATGATAATCCACAACGAAAATCCATAATGCATAGACGAATCACACTAGGTACATTCTAGAGTATGAATGGTTCATCAGTAATAGTGATTACTGTTTAGTATAACTAAGGGACTCATACATTATAAGTCATTGAATTATGTTGGGCCACTGAGGTCCACATAGCTGTTGCTCATCTGTCGGTCCACTAAGGTCCATAGGGATCTACCAAGCCATTGATGTCCACACGGCTTCTGCTCATATGGGCCACTATGATCCATGTGGATGCACATTTTTCTGTCCATTGAGGTCTACACAACTTATTTTCAACTTCACGCTTGATATTAGGAGAACTATACCCCCAATCCATACATTGAAATTCAAATTCCTTGTAAGTTTCCATAGATCATACCAAAATCTCCTCCTCGTCGAGAGGGTCTGAGCTCAAAAAATATCTCATCAAAAGGATGCTCGGTTTGTATGTTATTAGAGTTTTGGTAATCATGGGACTGTTGCATCTAGGCTTGTTCCACCCCGATCGGACCCACCCGACTAACCCTTCATGTGTGTCCCACATACCAAAGATTAATTCACCTGGCCCAACCTGACCTTGCTCAGGTTTGGGTAGGTCTGGTCTGGCCTACCCAGTAGGCGATGTCCAATGGACCTAATTGGGTCCAGCCAAGTTTTCACGGGGGTCCTGCATGCCGGTTCGCCCGACGACATAGTATTTTCTAGCCCGGCCTGGAGTGTGCCGTTTCGGTCTTGTGGCGTTGGTCTGACCTGGACTCCTAGCAAATAGAGTGTCCCAGCAGTAGGATAACAGGCTGCTAGGTACGGGCCGATGGTGTACGCCATGCCGAGATGCAGCTCCTTACCACATCTGACTCCCCGCAATGCCCTTAGATGGTCGCAGTTCTCCCATCATGTCACGGTCGATAGACCATGGCTGTTGGCTTGCTGTGGAGGCTGGTACATGGCATCCTACTCCACATCTCCAGCATATGTAGTCCGTGGGTTTTCCCGTCAAGGAATCTCTAGGCTGGCACCGCAGGCCTCTAATGTTGGTGCCCACATTGGC
This sequence comes from Viscum album, assembly GCA_963277665.1. NCBI lineage: Eukaryota > Viridiplantae > Streptophyta > Magnoliopsida > Santalales > Viscaceae > Viscum > Viscum album. Next base: position 1,753,538,811 of record OY728120.1, on the reverse strand, counting down.
GGCAGCTTCCATCACTTCGCCATGCTACTCCACTAGGCCACTGACACGGTTAGCAGACTGCTGTCCCAACATCTCACATGAAACAGTTCTACCATGATTCAGTGTGCTGACAAAAATCATCATTAGACCACAGAAATCGCTTCAGTGGTCTGTTCCTCACGCCGCATGTGCCTATTACCTACAGGTAACATCCTATTCACTTCAAATAATTCAATCCTCACTTGTTGTCTATTATGATGTATGGGTATGAAGAACAACCATGATGAAGGGGACTGGGACATCATCGTGTTGGTTGATACCCTCCTTGTTAGTATTTGAAAACATGGGTGAGGTTCATCGAATACATTCAAACATAGGAATTAATAATGTAATCTCAGAGAGAGAAAACCCAAAAGAAACATAACCTTCCCTCATGAATTTATAGTCTACCGAACTACTTTTTCATTGGTTGATTTGTGTTTTTTAGATATGAAAGGGGAAGAATATAAAAATAAAACAAACCTCTACCTCATTGATATTCGTTTCCACAACGTTTATTCCTTGAGGGTCTAATAGGTCGATGGCATTTGATGTTCTTGAAGTACATTGATGTCGATGATTTCCCACAGTCGTTCATCATTATTTTTTGGGGAGGATATATTTCAGATGATTGTTAGAGAATTATTACAATTTAATCCTTGTTTATGTAATGTGTCAACATATTAAAATAAAACACATTGTAGCGTTTCTGATATGCTACGACATCGCGTCATTACACAATTTAATTTCTGAAATAGTGTCACTATTATGCATCATTAAAGCTTCATTACTATATTTTTTAACATGCCATTGACGAGCACCATTAATCAGTCACATTGATCCATCTTCAATTCACCATAGCGTCCCTGTGTCGCTGCTCATCAGTGAGAAAAATAAATAAAGAAAATTTTATGTTATATTAATATTTTTCTCAAAATGTATGATAATTAACGTTTCTGTTCATCCCATGATGGCCTACATTGAGTCCTTTTCTAAGAGGATCCTGAATTTTTTTATTTCAACGGTGGATTCAGATTTTTATTCCGGGACCTGGATCAAATGTTTGAAAAATATTATTGCATGTTGACTTAAAGTACCATAAAATGGATCAAAATACCATTCTCGGCTCATTGGGCCTCAAGAGTACATGTCGTCAGATCGTGTAGTCTCAAAATAAATACACATAATAAAAAACAATAAATGTAAATTTAGAGACATTATAATCTACCCACTATAAGAATTTACATCCTCGAATGGAAAAATAAGGACTAAACAAAAAATGGTTGTAGCGATCACGAATATGAGTCTTCAGTTCCAATGTGATATCATGGAGATTCTGGGGGTTACAATGAACATGCAGTATAGGAATGAACCTCCCATGACATACATGCTCCTTTCAATCCTCTATCTCTACTAAGAAATTCACAAACATCTCTCATCCTCATTGTCTATCTCTCCCCGATCAATGACATATGATGGATCAGGTACATATCCCCTTACACACGACACATGGAAATAAGCTGGAACCTTGTGTATTGTGGGTGATGATATAAGTTGTATACTATCTTTCAAACTTGGATCAGGATGTGAAAAGGTTCAAATAATTTCATTGATAGTGTTCCACCCCAACCAAATCTCTGCAATCCTCGTCAGGGTGAGACTCGAAAGAACACATTATGTCACTTATCAAACTCCAAGTGTTTATGTATCCTATCGGAATAATAATTTTGCATTCTCGGCCCAGTCCTCATGTACTCCAAGATTTTATGCACAGTATCTATGGTATCTACAACATACTTTGGACACATGATTGTCGACTCCCCTAGGTCTGTCTAGCTTAGAGTTTATCAATAAGGCCTCTCATAGAAGGCTGCAAATCGCTCCATTACAATTCTAGAGTAATATTTGTTGTTTTATTCAAACTCCAACAGTGGTAGGTGGTCCTCCCAACTACCACTAAAATCTAGGATGCATGCACGAAGAATTTCCTCCATGTTCATTATGGTTCGCACTGTCTGACCATCCGTTTGGGGATGAAGAGCTGTGCTCAAATGCAGTTTAGTCCCGAAAGACTCTTGTAATCTATTTTTCAACTGGGATGTAAAGTATGCATCCCGGTCTGAGATGATCGTTTAAGGAACACCATGATGTCTCACTATATATTGTATGTAGAGGTTTCATAATCCATATATTGTCCCTTTCTTCCAGATGGGTAGGAAGTTAGCTAACTTGGTATGTCGGTCCACAATCGCCCAGATAGAATCATGTCCACATGATGTAAGTTGCAACCCCAACATGAAGTCCATTGATATACCATACAATTTCCACTCTGGTACCTCATGTGGCTAATCCACGACAGCCAGAACCAAATGCTCAACCTTCACTTACAGAAAAGTGAGGCGTTGTGAAATGAATTTGTCCACCACTTTCTTCATCACTATCCATATGTACTGACATCGGAGGTCCTGGCAAATTTTATCCACACTATGATATGCATCCAATGGGGAAGTATTTAACTCCATCAACACCTCGTCCCATAATGTCGATGGTACTATGTTGCATCCTCAAAAAATGATAACGTGCTCCCCACATATTGGAAATCCATCAGGAGACTGTCTTGAGGATATTTGAGCACATCAGGCCTCGCAGTCAACATCCATAAGATGTTCCTCCCTAACTCACAGTATGAGTGGTGGAGTGACAGAAATCGACTGAAGGAAGGATGCTTCATCATCATCCACGAAGGATAACAACATCACATATATCTTCTTTGTTCCCTCACTCAGCAGCTATAAGCCATAACTCCTTTTGATTTCGTCTTCCCCAAAATTACCCTTCCCCGGAGTGTAGACTATATCAATGTAATAGTCATGGAGGAACTCCATCCTTCGTTATTGTCTCCTGTTCAGATCCTTATTTGATAATATATACCTGATACTCTTGTAGTTGGAGTAGATTGTAAATTGTTCACCAATCACATAGATCTGCCACATATTCAAGGCATAAACCATGACTACTAATTCTAGGTCATGGGTAATGTAGTTCGGCTTGTGTTTCCTCCACTGTCATAGGCCATAGGAAATGAGTACTCTCTCCTCGATCAGCACACAACCTAGTCTGATCCCTCATGCATCACGGAATACTACAAACCCAACACACAATTTAGATAGTCTCATGATGAGGGCACTTGTCAGTCTCCATCTCATATTCTGGAAACTATGCTAGAATTTATCAGTCCACCTAAATAGATGTACATACATTTTCAAAGTTTATAATGGTTTTTTGACACTGTAAAATTCAATCATGAACCTCCAATAGTAATCAAGATACCACATGTAGCTCTGAACCTCGGTCACGCTACTAGGTGGCACCTAGGAGAGCACTACCTCTATCTTCACCAGATCCATTACAACTCCAGCCTTTGATAAAACATGTCCCAAAAGTGTACCTCCAGAATCCAGAACAGGAATTTTAATAGAATACCACAATGCTAGTTCTCTCAGTGTGTTCTGAGAACAATCCACAAGTGTGTAGCATGATCTTCCTTAGTTTCTAAGTACACCAATATGTCATCATTGAAGTATATCACAAAACAAAGGAGGTAAGGATATAAGATAATGTTCATGAGTCCCATGAAAAAATTTTATGCATTGGTCATGTCAATGGGATTCACAAAGTAATCATAGTGGTGGTACCGGCATCAAAGACCTGTATTTGTTATGTCTTCATATCGTACGCGAAATTGATGATAGTTTGATCGAAGGTTGATCATCGAGAACCACCTACCTCCCTTCATCTCATCCATGTAGTCATCAATCCTTAACAGTGGATAATTTTTCTTCAAAATCACTTGATTTAGGAACCATACGTCCACGCAAAACCTCAAAATCCTGTCTTCCATTTTTCCACACAACATCAGGTATTCCCATGGGGAAACACTAGGCCTTTTGAACACCTTCTCTGTAAAGTCCTCTTGTTGTACCTACAACTCACGAAGCTCCGTAGAAGCCATATAATATTCTGGTCGGGATATAATAACTATCCCCGGGTACTGATCGATTTTGATGTCTACCTCTCAATGAGGAGGTAGTCCTGTAACATCCTCATAGTTGTTCATGACTATAGAAATTAATGGAATCCACTAATCCCATGCACTTAGGGTGAGGTTATCCTACTGATAGGTGATTGGATACACCCACCTATGAGAAAATATACCATGTGCATCAATATATCCCTTCTCACTAGTGAAGGAAAACCAAGTCCCATCTTCATGGACACAATGCACATTGTACCTAAAACATTCGTTCTAATAATGAACTGTAGATAACAAGTCCATTCTCCTGATGACGTCATAAGGACTTGACACTGCTACTAGGAGTTCCCAGTTGAATTTATCGCCTCCTTGATTAATATCACACTCTTGTAACTAGTGTGTAATCTTTGAATCCCCTCTCATAGAAGTCTCTATCCATAGGGACCTAGCCAATAGATCCATTATAATCTCTTTTATCCAAACATGATCCATTTTATGGAAAGGATGAGTGGAACCATTGTCTATAAAAACTAAATCTATCATAGAAAAGTCACAGATCGTACCACGAATCAACTCTATAGCATCATGGTCATAAGCCTACACTGCCTGAAGATAATCTCGCCCCTACCCACCAAATACCTAAGGTAGGGGTGGACTATCTGGAGGTGGTGGTAGTATTACCTCGACCAATTTCCCACCTACTACTTCTTGGCTTTCTCCCCTTCAAGGCTCGTCACCCTACGACCCTACTCTATCGAACCTTTGCCTATATCTTGGTGGTCCCTTGACCATCAACTGATCGTCTATATGGTGGGTCTAGTAGCCATGAGCCATGTGTCCATTCCCACCACACATGTATCACACCATGTTTCTCTGTTGTCACCCACTATCTTGGTGGCCTCACACCAGTAATCCTGAGTCCTAGGATCATCCACTAGATGATTTGGCCCGCATGGACAACTATGCCTTCTGTCGTCTGCCTTCCACAGATTTCTAGTCTACCCATCACCCAGTGGTGGCACCCACAGTCAGTTCCTGCTCTGAGTGGACTCCCTCTTCTAGTAGTTCATTCTCCAGCACTATATCATGTGTGGGGACGCCGAGAGACACCATCAATTCCATGGTCTCCCGCATAATTCCCAGTACAAGGGATCAATAAATGAATAAAGGGTCTTGAAGAATGTATGTAGGGTAGTGGGAAAGATCTGTAATCCTCGTTGTGTTCTCATCTACTGTGATACTACCATTTTGAAGGTGAACCATTTCATGAATACGCACATAGAACAATGTCTCAGGGAAAAAATACTACCATAAAATGCGCCTGATGTACATCCAAGTGAGGTTCTCCTCATTTGGTGTTTAGATCCTCAGACTCCATCATCTCTATGCTGATCCCTAAAGCAGAATCAAAAATAAAATCACCATCTGGTGCAGCTGTTTCCTCACTATTTTGAAGACCTACATCATCACCCCCAGCCAATCCACAGTGACTTGGGGATCCATCGCTCCCTTGCACCTGGGAAGTATCTCTCTCTAAAAATCATGCCAGGTATTATGTCTGTGTACATCCTTAGGAGGTACCGCCAATAGAAGATGATGAAAAACATGTTCTGGTAGAAATTGGGCACCACCTGACGATTCCATATATAGAATTGGTCCCTGAACAGATGCCTCGTCACTAGGCAGGCTATCCTCCCAACCAAGTATCAGAAGACAATTTGGCTGTCTACATGGAGGCATCTTCAAATAGCACATGATGGTCCACTATCAATAGATTATACATATTGAGATAACTCATATGCAATATAAAATAAGGATACACTTATGAAACCAGTTTTTGTATGCATTAAGTTGAAAATAAAAAATCATGGTCATATTCTGTGGATACATCGGTTGTCGCAGCAGTACTGGACACCCTAAATCTGAAATTCAGACTCGCTACGTTTAGCATTGTTTACGAAAAACCAAAATAATAGGATCATTGTTGTGGAGGTAGAACTTCCCACCTCTAGTACAACATAGTCAGGACCCATCCCTTGGGGACCATGTCGTGACATACCCCATGACCACCTCCTGAGGCTCAGGGGTTGACGACTATCGCTGATGGCATAAACAAACATGTGGTAAGCAGTTTATTGAGTACATGCATGAAAAAACATTCCCAAACACATCCCACAGACTGAAAGGGTAAAAAATTACTTTGATAATTTTGCTGAGTACAAGTAAAACTAAAAACAATTGTTCAATAATAAAAACCCCACAAAAAGAACTAAATTACATAAATATTCAAAGGGACTCGGGTAGAGATCCACTAAAAAACCCCAAATACTGGTAAGATTAGTGTAGTTACTAGAAGGTGAAGTAGTATGTCTGGTCCACCTAATATAACTAGGCCTCACCTTTTACATTGCCACCAAATCATGCGTTGAAATTTCTTTCATTTTCAAAAGACACAACACACGTAGGAAAAGCCTCTGCAAGGGTGAGTAACAACGTAATCAGTTGGGGAACCTAGTCCACAAAGTATAAATACAAAAAAGAAACAAAAGAATCCACAATGTAAATCCAAAATGAATAACCTACAATGTAAATCCAAAATTTAAAGACATCTCACACTAGTTATATTCATGAGTAGTAAAGGATCATTGGTTATTGGGATTTACATTTCATTCTATTGAGGGACTTATCCCTGATGGCTCTCTGATGTCTATGGGGATACTGAGTTCCACATGACTTATGATCATATTTCTATCCACTAATGTCTACGTAACAATGCTGATCCACTAAGGTCCACAGGTTTGATGGTCAGTTGAGCCATAGAGGTCCACAGAGCTGTTCATCTACCGGGCCACCAAGGTCTACACAACAACTTCCCATCTACACACATCATCCTGGGAGAACCGATCCTCATGCTACACATTGAAATTAATATTCCTTGTATGCCCCCTTAGATATTAACAAAAGAACTTCCTCATATATAAGGTCCAAACTCTAGAAACGTATCTTCAAACAGACGTCATGTTTGCATGTTATTAGTATTTTAGAAATCAAGTAGTGGTTGCATCTAGCCCTGATCTGACCACGTCATACTGACCCAACCAACATGGATTAGGGGTCCCACATACCAAATTTTAATTTCTCTTGCCTGATCTGACCTGATTCAGTTTAGGGTAGGTTCAGTAACACCCAGGCAGTGGGCGCAGAATAATGGGTCTTTCTAGGCCCAACCTAGTTTGGTCAGGGGTCCAGCCCGCCATGTCGCCCGACCACCTGGTCTAGTCTAGCCCGACATGGAGGGAATGGGTCTTTCCCCTACCATATTTTTGGCCTATACCACAGGATGGGGGCATTTCCCACCTTCTGATGCTCATCCCGCAAAGTGAGAGCAGGTGGTGTGTGCCAGGACGGGATACGGCTGGTTGCCACGACCAACCCACTGCCTACCCAGTGGTTCATCTATGGGTCTTCCATCCTGACATAATCAAGTGACTGTGGCTTCCATCTCTCTATGGTGGCCCATACATGGCCTCCCCTCCACATAACCTATGGAATCAGTCTACGGTTTTGACCCATTAATGCAACAGCAAGTAGGAGTCGTCGGTCTCCAGTGTTACGGCCCTTGTCGTCCGTGACTTCCACCACCTCGATGCACCGTCGGGGAGCGCCACTCCAACCGGCCACTGGCACAACCAGCGGTCGGATGTCCCATTGAATAGTATGTGGAAGGCACAGCCGTGTTCCACCCCTACCTACAAAATTTTCAGCGGAACACCAGACATTTTCTAGTGGACCATTCTCCATTCCTCCTGCCCCTATGGAATCGGATGAACAACCTATTCACTTTGAATGTCTAAAACTCACATTTTCCTTGATTCAGATGCTTTTCCATGAAGAACAAACATGGAAGAGGGGCTCGGGGTTTGATTGTGTTAGCTCTCTCTGTCCGCTTTAGGATTTATAATCATGGGGTAGTTAAGGAAGATGTTCAAACATAGAAATTAATTACTTATCCCCGAAGAGAGAAAACCCAAAAGAAACATCACACTCCTATATGAATTCACAGTCTGTGGATCAACCTATTTGTGAGTTGATTCTTGTTCATCATTTAAAATATGAAAGGGGAAGAAAATAATTAAAAAAAACCCTAGCTCATTGAATTTTGTTTCTGCATATTTTCTTCCCTTGAAGGTCAAAGAGATCGATGGTGTTTATCATTCTTCTATGTAAGTCAAAATCGATGACGTCCCGCTAGAGTTTGTTATTATATTTTGGGGAGGAAATATTTCAGAGGTTCATTAGAGAATATTCACATATTAATACTAATTCCACCAACATGTCATATTATTAAAAATAAAACATGTCGTTGCATTTATTTTACACCGCGATGGCGCATCGTTATGTTGATTCATTTATGAAATAACCCCTCTATTATAGGTTCATAAAGAATCATTATGGTGCCTGTTAATGAGCCATTAATAATCTCAATTATTTCATCATTTTAGTACCTAATCGCTACACCATAGCATCATCGTGTCACCTCTCTTTCGTGAGAAAAGAAATAAAATAACTTTTCATGTTATATTTGTATTTTTCTAAAAAATTATGAAAATTAACTTTTCTGTTCGTCTATTTCTGGGTGAAGTTATGTATTTATAGGTGAATATAAGCATTCTATGTTCAATAGTGCCCTATAAATTTTGATCTGATCAGTGATTCCAAATTTATAAAAACACACTTTTTTACTTCTACTGAGCGTGGATTGAAAAATGAAGAAAATTCTATTCTGGTCCAACTGGTTCTTAGAATCATGTTCCATCAGAGTGTGTAGTCTAGAATTAAATTCATATATTTTAAAAAAAATAAACAGAAAATATATAATGTTATATAGTCGTATTTATAACCAAATTTCTCATTATTTTTCACGGTGGAATGAACCCAGATATTGAGAAATCTCATTTGATCACTATTTTATGAGTTGAACGATCTTCATCATCAAATCATAGAATCAATACATGAACATCTCATTAAATATACATATTTATGATCTAAATTCCTTTATTTTGATACTCATTTGGTTTGGTACCATTTTAACTATTTATGTACAGGCTAATAATATATATTTATAGGTTCTTCATCTGTTCTTAATTTTTCTCTCAATCTATGTCGAATCATGTGCCCATACTGGATGACCTATTTACTGTGAACCTACGGTTCATGGTCACATTTTTTATTTAAATGAATATATATATATATATATATCATTGTACAAGGTACATAATTCTTGGAGTAACTCCCTTGACATGAAATTTAGTATATGAATTTAATTTAAATGTGTGAATTACATAATTAATAAAACCCATTGATAATTTTATAGAGGTTAAGAACCATGAAATTCAACCAAAATGTTGTGTATTTTTTAGTTTATTGGACCACTAATAGTCAATTTTAATTTTAGATTTCTTTATGGTGTATCTTCTTCACCGTTATCATGGGATGTTTGTTATTGAGGTTAAAACTTATATTGAAATTTAATTGTATTCTGATACTGGTCATGAATTGAATGGAGGGAGGGAATTAAATCAATACAACCCTTGGAATTTTTCAAGTAATAGAATGTTTATAAAATAGATAAAAATTTTAGAAGGAATATTACAATTTCGTAATTAAGAGGAATGTGTTCTAGACATATCCATACCTCGAGCTGCCATTTAAGGTGGCATTGAATTAATATGAATATGGTGATTCCATAAATATAATTAAATGATGGTATTTGGGTGTTTATCAATATTCCATTGGTGACACATGGGTTCATATATTAATGAAATGGAAAGACTCATATGGATTACACCACGCTTATGAATAAGTGACACTTCACCACCATATATGTACTATTTAGCATATACTCATATGGGCTTCATGTTACATGCTCATGTGACACTTGGAATCCATTTGGATTTCCATGGATAGACTTACGGGAACTTGATTTTATGTTCCGTGGGAGAAATGTGATCTGTCATTCAGTACCAAAAATAATGGAATTGAATGGTTTTTATTTTATAATATATATAGAATGATACATGCATTCTTATGGGGATCACAACCGATGGTATTATAAGGTTCATTATACATGATACACGTAGAATGATATCTGAATTAAAAATTATGAATTAATTGGATGGTATTAGGATATTAATTGATTAATTATTAAATAAATTACATGATGTTTCTTCCAATCCAAAGTATATGATTGGATTTGCCTATAGTGTTATAGCCTATAGTGATAGCTTGGAAAGTCATCTCATGATCACATACCACATGGCCAACACAGTACAATGAACCATGTATTGATTATAGTTAATAAAATGAAATTTAATGATTAAATTAAATTGGTTATAAATTAAATATGAATGACTACTAACTCAGAGACATAAATTGTAAATAAAGCTAATGAAACGATTAGGTTCTAAAATGATGACATGGACTTTATTTGGAATACATGTTTCGATTTTTAGTGAATATTCTATTACATTATATACATAATTGTTTTTATATATTCACTAATTGAATAGAACTAAACATTTGGTTCTTTACTAAAAGAATTTTTATCTCATGCCCTATTTCTACCTCATTGTGTACAAAAATAGATTATATTATTTCACGTTGAGTAAGGGTATGTTCCATGCTACATGTTCAAGACTACTGCTAAAGAGAAATGTCAAACATGACTAAGCTGAGGCACAAGATTCTAAATGGTATAATGTTTTTGTATTTTTATACTTTTGGAACATTTATTATACACCTTCCATATATACATATTCTTGTTTTTTTAGAGACATGTGAATTGTTTCATCATCGTCATCTATATTTTATTTTCATTTCAAGTATTTATTATTTAAATATATATTGTGTAACATTTATTGTCTTCGTGATTTAGTGGTTCTTCTACAAAACTATTATTTTATATACTATATGATAAGATTTGAAAATGTGGTAATACTCAATTAATAGACATGACGAGGCCCTCACTGCAAGTTGGAATGCCTTAGATTTTGGTGATATTCACTTGAGACCATGTTACTAACAAGGATCTTGGAATAGTTTGTTGAATCTGGTTCTAATATGTTACCAAGTTTTATCAGAGCATTAATTTCTGGTTTTAATTAATATTATAATCTAATATAAAGGTATACAAATGAATGTGGATTTTATAATTAGTTGTTACAGTGAATAACCAACCCATGTATAGGAAATACCAAAATTTCTATAAATAAATTTACTATTTTATTTATTTTGACTATTGTAGTTGGTTTGATTCCATATTTTGGTGATGCACTATATTTGTGATGTTATTATTTATTTGATTTATGGTATTTTTACATTATACATGATGAAATTAATTCATGACATCTCATGATTCCTTTTATCCACATTAAAGGAATCACCTAACTTGTATTATACCATGCCCTTTTGGATGCATTATTTATTTCATTCTATTATGAATGTTTTCATTATAAATATACATGCTATTGTGATATAAATTTTGAATGTTCTATATTTTGGATTAGGTTGATAGATTTTCTAGTTCAGGTGGTGTATTTTCCATTATGGATCTGGGTTTGATGAGCCATTTGGTTCACTCATTTCAAATTAAATATTATTTGATGATGAAATAATTAAATGTAAATGAATTTTTGATAAAAAAAATAAAATATAATTTATGTATAGATGAGAACATGACCTAGAGCCATCCATAGTAATAAAATGTTCAATGAGTTTCTTTCTTATATATTATTTGAATGTTTCCCAGACTTATCTCAAGGATCATGAAAAGTGTTTTGTTCTTATATAGTAATTGGTTTACATATCCTATTTTAATAACAATTCATTGATTTTCGATCGTTTAAAATGTCCCTAAAATGAGGAATGTGTTTGTAATTGTAGAGTCTTGAAACCAAGATGACCTCTAGTCGTATTCAATGAGGTTTTAGATGATCAAGCACAAGAGGTGGTGTGTCATGGTTTAATGATGGATCATCCTTTAGTGCTAGCTATTTAATAAGTAGTTTTACTAGACATAGGTTCCAAGGAAAAATTCCAAGGGGACTTTATGAAATTCACGAGGATCATTTAGGGAGATATATGACCTACACTGGCTGTGGAAGAGTTGATGCATTAGTATTTATAGCCACATCCACTAACTATTTCGAATTATGGATGACTATAAGATATAAATACATGGATAGACTCGGCTCAATCTATCATTAATCATTTAGAGATGCATCCATAGAGTAGGGTAATGATCACAACTAATTTGTTGTGTGATTAAGCCATGATATGGTGGGGATTAATTACTCTAAAGTATCATAATTGAGAGATGTCAAAGAGGGATTTTGATACAACCATATATGATTACTTCACTCCAGATATATGGAGGTATAATTGAGACAAGGTGTTCATGGACTTGGAGTAGAGTTCATTATCAGTTATGAATTATTTAGCCTGTTTTAGAGAGTTCTATTACATCACAAATATTTTGATAGGTTATGAGTTATCTGAATTTAGATGATTTACAGTTTTTATTTGGTATAGAAACAAATAATATGTAATGTATTTTTACATAAAATTATATATGTAATAGCGAATTTGGATATTATCATAAGGGTAACCTGAGAGATGCTCAGATCTGAACTAGGGTGGTTAGGAATTTAGATATAGTTCAACAGAAATCTACAGTTAGAAGGATCATCTGAAGAATCGACAAGGTTATATTTGCAGCTACACAACGTACTCAGGTAGCTCGGTCAGGTGCCACTAGTGTGGTAGAACGGGACAAATGTAGTCACAATGTACAAGGAACAAATTTGAGTGTTGATCATGTATCATGATGGTCCATCTATAGTGATTCTACAAAATGTTTCATCTGGATGCTAATGAGAAGGGGTTTGCACTGACACAACATTTAGGAGAGGGGTTACAAGCATTTTTTCAGGAAGGGATCCAGTGTACGGCTTTCCGATCAGGATGAGGTGGTGTTCATGGATATTCTTGTCTAGAACTATTTTTTCAGTGGTAATAGAGTGGATCTACTCAGTGTAGATAGGCTATATAACTAGTATATAGATTCGGCTAGATATATGTAGTAAAACCGAAACCTGAGGAATGGAATATGTGACTTTTTATAGTGTGAGGTACAATTAAATTATTATCTATTTTATCATCTAATATTTTATATACATGGCCTTCTCATAGATTCATATCTATGACCATTGTGGAGATCCTTGAGCTTAGTGTTCAGTGTTCTAATGATTTTATGATGGATGAAAATCTGGAAGGGATTATACATGAAGATGTCTACATGTTCAGGGAGTTCCCCTTGAGATTGGTGGGTGTCACATCATATGGGACCTATATTATCTCAAGATGAATGGATTTGAAATAATTCATTGGATGGATTGATTGGTTCCACTTAATGATTTAATTGATTTTAATCATTTCATGGTGACTATGAAATCATCATTGATAGAAGAGTTTATTCTTAAGGGTGAATGGGATTTATAGGTGATTCGGGATGGACTCAAGCATCAGAGAATAAGATTATTGATATCCCTAATTTCTAGTTTATATATTGATGATCATAGAACACATCATTTAAAATTCCCCCCATAAGTTAATCATTTAGTGAATTTTTTCGAGTTGAATTTTCATTATTAACTCTAGTGGGAGGGTATAGTTATCTTCAGATGTAGATCCAGGATTTGACATTTATCCATCCCTCCTTTAAGGAGGGATACTATTAAGATATAAGATCTCAAGAGACATCTAGAGGATTCAGAGAAAAATGGCTTTACCATACAAAGTACTTCACCATGGAATTCACCTGTCCTTTTTCTGAAAAGGACGATGGTGCCCTTAGGCAATGAGTTGATTATTGGAGGCTTAACCATCTAGTGGTTAAGATTTTTTATCTTCATTCATGGATTTATGGACTTTTTTATGTACAACAGGGAACATTGGTGTTCTTGAAAATTGATTTGATATATTGTTATCATTATGTCCAGGGAATTCCATAATACTTAAATTGTACAACAATTCATAGTATGTATAGTCTACAAATTTATTTGATAATGTCTTTCGGTTTCATGAACACGCTAGCTGTCTTCATGGAACCAATGTACCGAGTTTTCCATATTTATCCCAATTCAATGATGGTGGTGTTTATGAATGATGTCTTTGTGTATTCTCCCACTTGAAAAGAATATGATAAACATGTTATGATAATTTTGGATACATTGGGAGAGGATCATTTATATACTAATCCCACAAAGGGTTATCTTTGGTGGGATCAAATTCACTTTCTAGGTCAAATTATCTGAGAGACAGTAGTATCAATAGAGTGATATATGGTGAGATATGTAGTTTCCGATGAGAATTCCTGGAACATATTTTAGGTGTGGAGTTTCATGGAGCTATCTGGTTACTATATAAATTTCATACAAGACTTCTCACACCTATATTCCACAATTATAGGCTTGACTATGTATTGTGTGATGTTTTTTGGTCAAATGTGTCTAATTAAGCATTTAAATTATTACAAGTAAATTAACTTGAGATCCAATATTTATATTTTTGGGATCCAAGATGGAGTTAAAAAATTTACTATGATGCATGAGGTATCAAGATAGGATTGTTTATTATACATATATATATAGTCCGATTATAAGGATATCAGTTTTTGAGGCCACATGGGAGGAATAACACAATGTATGATCTTGAGTTATCTTCAGTTGTTCATGAATTTCACTCTTGGTCACAATAATTATATGGCCACATTTTTTGTTGTACATGGACCAAAAAAACATCAAGTATATATTTTCATAGTGTTTGAAGAATATGCGGCCGGAAATATGGGACGAATACCAACATTATTTTGATTTTGAGCATGCCTACATGCCAGGGAAGGTAAATACAGTGGCTAAAGCTCCAAGCCAGAGGTCTCATATACTAGATGTTCCATGTAAAATTAGTGAGTGAAATCTCACAGTTTTGTTGGATGAGATTCTTGTGGAGGTGGTAGATAGTTATTGACATATTGATCTTACATCCTTGAATATTAAATCTACCCTTCTTGTTTGATTGAGATTGATGCAGCTATCTTATTTTGAGGGCCTTCTCCTATAGGTGATTGTGGAAGGTGAGGATTATCTTCTTGGATAGACCATAGAAAATGATAAAATTCTTATTATACATGGCCACATATGAGTTTTATCAAACGTGAATGGATGGTTGATGAAACACGGTTGTGGTTCATCTTTGTAACTACATCCTAACATCAATAATATGTCTACAGATTAACATCATAATTACTGGTAGCCAGTTATGAAAATCAGTATAGATGGTTGTTTATGAGGAGTTACACTATCTGCAGGTGAAGGTGGAACACATAAAACCATCCATACTTTTACCACATTTACTTGTTCTCAAGTGGAAATTGAATGATATAACAACGGACTTCATGATAGGCTTACCATGGCCACCATGAGGTAATGATGCATTATTGGTAATTTTTAACATGCTTCTAAAGTATCCCATTTCCTTTTAATCGAGGATTCATTCAATGTTGATGGTCTTGTGAGGTTTCATATCCATGAGATTATATGAATTCATGTGTGCACACATACTATCATTTCAGAGAGGGATTCCCAGTTTACATTAAGGTTTTAGAAAGTGTAGTATATGGAATCTGGTAAACAAATTCTTTTGAGCATATCATACCACCATAAGATCAATTTCCAATCAGATAACATGATATAAATGATTTAGGACATGTTGTGTGCGTGCATCCTATATTTTCTGGGACATCAGTGACACATATACCCCCATAAGAATTCCCCTACAATAATAACATTGGGGATACTATTAAGATGAATCAATATGAGAAGTTATAACTTATGACATTCCATTAAATAATGTGATCATTAGGGAGAGGAGAAGAAAGTATACATAGGCCTCACCTTGTTCAGGAGACCATAGATCATGATCTGTTGATTCCGAAGATCATCAACACTACATATCCGTGATAGAAGTAATACATTGAATATCGAAGAGGACCTCTAGAATTTGAGTTTAGGGATCATTTTTTCATACGTGTCTCATATAGGATGTGACCCAGGGGGTTCATGAGATAGGAAAATCATTCAACACATTATGTTATGACGTTTGAGACTCTATAGAGAGTCTTCCCGGTGGCACATCACTTATTGTAACCTTATTGGTACTGGGTCTTTCATGATGTATTACATGTATCCCAATTACACCCTTACAATTCTAACATATTTCAGGCTTTTCATCCCAAATAGATTTATTTATATGAATATGAATCCACCGAGGAGTATCCTACACATATTGTGGATCATAACATAATTGTATTACAAAGCCAGTTAGTTCCTTGAGTATAGGATATATGGTTGTTGGAATGTGTACTAGACGAGACCTAAGAGGAAGAGGATGATTTATGGTTATAATGGTCCAAATTCTTATCATACATTCATTACTACATTTGTGTAAAGACCTGTAAATTTCACGGAAATTTTTTTTCTTAATTTTCTTTGGAATTTTTCAAGAGCGCAGTTTCTGATGGTACCTGATTCCGATGCCCGGTGTGCCCGGAATCATTTTCCAAAGTTTGGCTCAGGTACGTTCACTGAACGGACGAGTGGGTTTTTCTAACTTTTGAACCGGTGCCCGGAATCGAATTTTGAGGGCACCGATTAAATCGCAGCACCGATATTCGCTTAGAAACGCCTCTTCCGGAGTTGCGTTTGCTCGGGTGTGGTTTTTAATTTTCGGGCTTAAAGTTAAGAAATAAAATAATTTTGTGACAACTTTATTTTATTTCACTTAAGCCACTTGGAAGCCACTTGAAGCCACTTAAATGCGGCTTAAACTGAGTTAAACCAGATAGGGTACTATCCAGAAATATCCTACCCTCTTTGTATGATATTTGTGAGGTGGGGCCCGCACGATCCCCACCGTTTCTTTCCGCTAAGTAATGTACCTGCGAAAACCCGTCATTATGAACGTCAACTGACGCGTTTTCTTAATTTATTAAATGACCATTTAATTGGGCGGTTTATTTCGTAAATTAAATGAGCTGTTTCTTTCGTTGAATTAATAAAACGAATTGATGGGTCGTTATTTACCCTTTTTTTCGTTGGTTGGCATAATAATAAAATAAGACCGACCAGTCTTTTGGAGGACTACTCGTTGAAAGGTTTGTCAGAGTTCTTGAACCTCCATCCTCCTTCGCGAAGAACGCGAAGAACGCGAAGAACGCGAAGAACGCCGTCACCCTCGGAGTTTGACGATGCTTCATCCGAGACATCCTTCCCCGCCCCGATCTTCGATCAACTGCTTGAGGTAAGAGTCTCGGATTTTCTTTTTATGATCCTTTGTGGTTTTTACCAAAACATGGATTTAATTAATTAAATTAAATCTGCTGTTTCATGGCCCGTTGAGTTCACCGACTCAACGTCGGTTTCCGCGACGACGCGACGCCCTTCCGAGACGACGCGACGATCCCCTTCTTCTGCGACGAACAATTCCGCGAAGAACGCTCACCAGAGACGACTACGAGGTAGGGATTTCATTTTTGGAAATGCCTCTTTTTTCCCATGTTGTTTCCGTTCAAAACGAGGAACCCGATTTATAAAAAAATTGTATTTCATTAAAAATTGTTTTCGGATATGCATTCATGTGTTGAACTTTATTCCTCCCGTTGTTTATCTCTAACGCGGAGGGTGCGGGCCAAACGAACACGGCCCGACGACCCTCCGCCGTTCTTCGTTTTGTGCGGATTTGACGGGCGATGACGGAACATGCCACAACGAAAGATTGATGGTTCCACAGTGAAGAGAGACTCTCGGGAGGAGCATCGGCGCAGACGGGAACAAAATCGGACCACCAGAGCGACTCCGGGGGCCCGCGGAAGCCTCCGGCAGTGCGGGTCGCCGGCGCGGCGGCGCCGGCAGCCGGGAGCGGCGGCGCCCCGACGCGCTGCCGGACAAGCCTGCCGTGGCAGAAGCCGCTGCGGCGGCACCCGCGGACCCGCGGCCGCGCGGGTCCGGTGCACGCGTGACGCGGCTGAATCTGTGTCTGGTTTTCCTAGCGACACCCCGCGGGGGTGGCGGGGTTGTCACGCGGGGGCGGAGGCTCCCCCCCGCATCGCTCGGCTGTCCAGGAAGTCACCCCGCGGGTGCCGCGGGGGTGTCACATGGGGGTGGCGGCTCCCCCCCGCGCCGCTCGGCCGAGCCGGGCCGGGCTGGCCGAGCCAGACCGGTCCGACCAGGTCGGACCGGGTCGGACCTGGTCGGACCGGGGTCGGCCGACCTAGGGGGGGTCGGGCCGGGTCGGCCCGTGCCCGGACCGCCCGTCTTTGGACGGTTTTTGTTCAAATTCCCATAACATGAGCTACGAGCCTCCAAACGACTCTCCGTCAGAGGAAACACGATCCTTGAATTAAGACGGTCGTTTCGGTATATGGCACTCAAGGTTTCAAATTACTTTGGGATCAGACGGGTTGGTTCGTACACGAAACCAACTTGGCCCTCGGAGCGGAAACACTCATATCTTGAGCTACGGACGCCCGATTGACGTACCGTCATCTTCGTTGAATTCCTCTAAGTGAGACGGATCTTTTGGAATACTCCGCCCGAGGTTTGGACGCAGGTGGAGTACGGTCGGGTTGGTTTTTCCTTAAAAACCAACCGGGCCCCTGGAACAAAAAAGCCAATAACTCTCTGACCGGGCGTCCGATTGACGCACCGTCTACGACGTTGACTTCCTGTTGATGATACAAAACTGTTGGATACATCAACCTCGTACTTTTGTGACAGTTGATGTATCGGCCTCTCGGCTCGTGGAGCGGACCCTCCCGAACGAGCTTGCTGTATGCGGGAACCCTAGTGCTGGCTGCGACTGCTACTTCGACAGCGACGACCGTGCATAGATCCTCAGAGGACTGCGACGATGACTGTGCAGAGATCCTCAGTGGACTCCGACGACTATAGCACTCAGCGATCCTCTGTGGATCAGTGCTACAGGTCATTTGTGGGCCCGATCGTGTGTGGGTCTGATCCTGTGTGGGTCAGCGCTCAGCGGTTCTGTGTGAGCCAGTGCCTACAGGTCCTGTGTGGGCCCGATCCTGTGTGGGTCATTGCGGGGGTTAGTTACCTATAGATCCTTCGTGGGTCCGATGACTTAGATGGATCAGTGATCATCTTTATCGTCATCCGAAGAAGTATATACCTGTGTGAGCTGAATCTTGAGTTACTCTCCTTTGTGGATTGTGTTGAGCTATCCTGTGTGGATTTACTATTTACTCTCCTTTTTGGATTGTGTTGAGCTATCCTGTGTGGATTTACTGTTTACTCTCCTTTGTGGATTGTGTTGTGCTATCTTGTGTGGGTATACGTTTTTCTTTCCTGTGTGGACTAGGTTGTGCTTGGGCTCGGACGTTGGAGCCGAACGGAAATTGATGACTTAGGTATATGTATGGGAATATACCTAAGCCGTGTCAGATGTTACTTCATGATTGTATCTTTCCTTTGTGTATTATCCTTTGTGGATTTCGGGAGACCTTCGGGGGTCTCGGGGTCCCTACTGAGTAGCTTATACTCACCCCTGCACGGTCTATGCCCGCACTTCGTTGTGTTGGTTGCAGACGACGATCAGCGCTGATCGAGGTGGAGGCGTGCGGAGCAGGATGGTACCTGGAGGTGGACCACTGGGCGGGACATACTCGGAGCGGTCAGGTGGACCCGAGGAGCTGTGGAGGCTATCTGTACCCACCCTTCAGGTGGGACTTCCAGAGGGTGGCTCGACGCTGCGGCTTTCCCTTTCAGTTGTTGTTTTTCCTTTCAGTTGTACATTACAGTTGGGCTTGTATTTCCGGCCCCTTTTACTTTCAGCACAGCTTGTACATTTTTTACTTAGTGTTTACTTTTTCGCTTTCTTACTCTATGGTGCTTGTTTACTTTTCAAAGGCAATGCCTTCCCTTTTTTTGGGATTTACACCTTGGTGCTAGTCGCCAGCCCCTGGCCTATGGAAGGCGGGCTTGGGGTAGTCACGGCACGGGTCCCGAGGACGGGTCGTGACAAATTGGTATCAGAGGGTTCGGTTCTACCGCATAATCTGATCTTTCTTCTATGTGAATCAATAGTGTTTAGCGTATTGAGTGTGGTTATCAGTCCCGGGAGTCAAGTGTTGGTGCGGCGGCCGACGTATCCATAAACCCGGACCCTGACTTCTGATTTCCGACTTAATTCACAAAAAACATTGATTGCGTGTGTGTTTCACGTTTTCTTTGTGATTACTTGTGTCTGCTCACCAGGTATATTGTTCTGACCGTGGCGCACTTGTTTCCTTTTCAGGATGGCCCCATGACAGCAGCCATCTAGGGTTCCAAGAGTAGAGCGCGATGACAGCCCTCCGAGCGACGAGGCCTCGGTACAGGGCCTGTTGACAGCAGAGGCACCAGCGGTACCTTTACCCACCGAGCCCTCGATGCTTCCAGCGCCGATCGCTGACGATGCACGACGCCTCGGAGCTCTGTACGAGTTCCAGCGCCAGCGACCACCCAGGTTCCGTGGGGAGATGGACCCCCAGGCAGTCGAGGACTGGCTGGAGGCGGTCATCCGAGTTTTGGGCCAGTGAGGACACCAGTAGACCTCATGGTGATCCTCGCGGCGAGCCTACTGCATGCAGCAGCAGGACAATGGTGGAGCATGATGCTCCAGGTACACGATGAGGCCTCCATCATCTGGACGGACTTTGAGAGCCTCTTCCGCTCAGAGTTCGTCCCGGCCACCCTCTGTGCAGTGCGCATTCAAGAGATTCTTCAGCTGCGGCAGGGTAGCTTGACAGTCACCCAGTACGCGGCGAGGTTCACCGACCTTTATTGCTACTCGATAGACATGGTACGAGACCCCTTCTTCTGGTCCCGGACCTTCGAGCATGGTTTGAGACACGAGATCAGGGCATCGCTGATCTCCCTCAGCATCCCGACCCAGGCAGGAGTGCTGGAGTGAGCCCTTCTGATCGAGAGCTTTCTGGCTGAGTCCACAGCAAGACCTACCGCAGGGCGGCAGGTAGTAGAGTCTTCGACAGCTGGTAGTCGACAGATGACTCAGGGTTCCAGGCAGACCAGACCTTCCGGTAGACAACCTCTGGACACTGGCTCAGCAGTGCGGGGCACACAGCACGGGGCCAGTCTTCCGAGAGGTAGGCAGTGCTACTCCTGCGGCGGGCAGGGCCACATGGCTCGTGGCTTCCCGACCCGCCGTACCGAGGAGCAGCAGATGGTGGAGGGGCCACCTAGGTAGAGGAAGAGGGTCGACCGTGGAGGTCCGCAGGGAGGAGGCGGACGAGGCCGAGGAGCTAGCCGAGCAGCTGGTGGTGGGCGACGCTTCGAGGCTCTGCCACCACCACCACCAGGAGGCCCGCCCCGACCACAGGGAGCTGGCGGGCAGAGACAGGCACAGCTCCAGGAAGCGGAGGCCTACGACCACGGCGCGCCAGAGATGATTCGAGGTACGATCTGTGTCTATTCCACCCTTGCTGTCGTTCTTATAGACATAGGGGCGAGTCACTCTTTCATAGCCACTGCCCTTGTTCGGAGCTCGGAGATTCCGACAGAGCCGTTGGCTCGATCCTTATGGCTAGAGACTCCTATGGGAGCAGACTCAACGATTACGCACTGGTGCCGGCAGTGTGAGCTTACTCTAGGAGGCGAGAGCTTCGGCTGTGATCTTCTTGTAGCGGCTTCGAGGCCTTACGACGTCATCTTGGGAACGAATTGGTTATCTACGGTCCATGCACAGATTGACTACATTAGGCGCAAGGTGCGATGTTTGCGCACCGATGGGAGCAGGTTCACCTTCACCGGCGAGAAGGGAGCCTTAGTAGCACCGGATGGACTCACGCAGAGGAGATGACAGCCCATCACCCATCAGTTGGCTAGCCTCATCCTTGGAGCAGTTGCGTGCAGAGTCCTAGTTTTCCTGCAGTGGTGGATCAGTATGCAGACGTCTTTCCCGATGACGTTCCAGGGCTACCTCCTCACAGAGAGGTACACTTTTACATTTACTTGTACCCCGGTACATCCCCGATATCCACTCCAGCATATCGGATGGCCCCCGCCGAGCTTCGATAGCTACGGGTACAATTGGAGGACTTGCAGGGCAAGGGGTTCATCCGACCCAGTGTTTCACCCTGGGCTTCCCCGATACTGTTCGCGAAGAAGGCGGACGGGAGCTTGCGACTGCGTGTCGATTATCATCGCCTAAATCAGGTGACAGTGAGGAACAAGTATCCGCTACAGAGGATTGATGACCTCTTCGATCAGCTCAAGAGAGCACGGTGGTTCTCGAAAATAGACCTCAGGTCAGGCTATCTTCAGCTCAGAGTTCGAGATGAGGATGTGCCGAAGGCGGTCTTCAGGTGTCGGTATGGACACTATGAGTTCTTGGTTATGCCTTTCGGCGTAACCAACACTCCAGAAGTGTTCATGAGCCTCATGAACAAGATCTTCCAGCCATACCTCGATCGATTTGGCGTGGTCTTCATCGACGACATCTTGGTGTACTCGACCACCGAGGAGGAGCACGTCTATCACTTGCGGGTTGTACTAGACACACTCCGAGAGCACCGGCATTATGGAAATCTCTCGATGTGCCAGTTCTGGTTACGTGAGGTCCACTTCTTGGGGAACTTCATTTCTGAGGCGGGAGTTGCAGTGGATCCCGCGAAGATCGAGGCAGTGCTAGCTTGGGAGCCACCCAGGAGCGTGACAGAGGTGGGGAGTTTCTTGGGTCTAGCCGGACACTATCGGAGATTTGTGCCGGACTTCTCCATATTTTCGGCGCCACTCTCAGCATTGACGAAGAAGGGGAAACCCTTCATGTGGTCAGACAGATGTTAGCAGAGCTTCTAGGAGCTGAGGCAGAGATTGACCAGCGCACCTATCTTGAGGTTGCCTGAGGAGGGAGTTGGATACGTACTCTACTGCGATGCATCAGGGACCGGAATCGGGTGTGTCCTGGTGCAGGAGCGGGCTGTGATTGCCTATGGATCACGTCAGTTGAGGCCGAATGAGCAGAACTACGCTACCCATGACCTGGAGTTAGCAGCAGTGGTCTTCGCTCTGAAGACATGGAGGCACTATCTGATGGGCGAGCGCTTTACAGTATTTTCTGACCACCAGAGTCTCAGGTACAACTTCTCTCAGAAGGACCTGAACCTGAGACAATGGCGATGGCTCGAGTTCCTCCAGGACTATGACTTTGAGATAGTCTATACTCATGGGAAGGGGAATGTGGTAGACGATGCCCTCAGCAGGAGGACGGGCATCCAACTACTTGAGGAGGCGACAGAGAAGCTAGCCGCTTTGCAGATATCCTTTGTGGATAGAGACGGAGCAGCCTTCATTCAGTCTCTCACTGTCTCTCCTCCACTTTTACAGTGGGTCAGAGAGGCACAGCGTGGGGACGCTTACTGTGAGATGCGGCGTGCACAGATATCCTCAGGACTGGCACCTGATGGTTTCTCACATGGAGCAGAGCACGACGTCCTTTTCAGAGGACGTACATTGGTACCAATCGCTTTACGAGAGGAGGTGCTGAGAGAGTTTCACACTTCTCCTTTGGCGGTACGTCCTAGAGTGGCGAAGATATACCAGGATCTCAGATGACAGCACTGGTGGCCGGGCATGAAGAAGGTTGTGGCAGAGTTCGTTGCATGGTGCCTCACCAGCCAGAAGGTGAAGGCAGAGCATATAATACCAGCATGCTTGGTACAGCCCTTGGAGGTCCCGGAGTGGAATTGGGACGGGATATCTATGGACTTCGTGACTGGACTTCCATGCACTTCTAGAGGTCACGACTCCATTTGGGTGATTTTTGACCGACTCACCAAGTCGACACACTTCTTACCCATCCGAGAGCAGGGCTCAGTGGAGAGCATGGGACGTCTCTACGTTCAGGAGATTGTACGGCTTCACGGTGTGCCATCGACTATCGTCTCCGATCGGGATTCTCGCTTTACTTCCTGGCTTTGGAAGGGGTTGCAGGAGGCGTTCGGGACGTGGCTACGTCTGAGCACCGCCTTTCACCCTCAGACGGATGGTCAGACAGAGAGGACCATCCAGACTCTTGAGGACATGATCCGCACATGTGTCCTCGACTTTGGTCGTAGCTGGGAAGACCACCTACCCTTGGTGGAGTTCGCGTACAAAAACAGCTACCACTCCACCATCGGGATGGCACCATACGAGGCGTTGTACGGCAGGCCTTGCAGATCCCCTTTGTGCTGGACAAACCCTGGGGAGTCAGCACTTGTGGGACCAGATATGGTTCGGGCCACGACAGAGAAGGTCCAGGTCATCCAGGAGAGGATGAGGACAGCTCAGAGCCGGCACAAGTCATATGCTGACAGGAGGCAGAGGCCACTAGTGTTCGAGGATGGCGACCACGTCTTCTTGTGGGTCTCACCTCGACGTGGTTTCCGGAGATTTGGCCGAGGCGGCAAGTTTTCTCCATGCTTCATCGGGCCTTTCTAGGTCCTCATCAGGATTGGCAAGGTGGCTTATCGCCTGGCTCTGCCACCTCAGTTGCACCGGGTGCACGACGTCTTCCACGTATCTCGGCTGAGGAGATACGTGCATGACCCGGCGCACATCATTGACCATGGGGAGCTATACGTGGATGATGGGGCAACTTTTACAGAGGTCCCAGTGGAGAGAGAGGATCGACAGGAGCGGGTCCTACGTGGGCGATCGATTCCTCTTGTGCGCGTCAGATGGAAGCACGGGAACCTCCAGGAGAGCACATGGGAGCAGGAGGCTCAGATGCGTGCTCAGTACCCACTTTTGTTTCCCTAGTTTATGATGTATCTTTACGGGGACGTAAAGCCCTGAAGTGGGAGTAATGTAAAGACCCGTAAATTTCAAGGAATTTTTTTTCATAATTTTCTTTAGAATTCTACAAGAGCGCAGTTTCTGACGGCACCTGATTCTGAGGCCCGGTGAGCCCGGAATCATTTTCCGAAGCTTGGCTCGGGTACGTTCAGTGAACAGACGAGCGGGTTTTTCTAACTTTTGAACCAGTGCCTGGAATCGAATTATGAGGGCACCGATGAAATTACAGCGCCGGTATTCGCTTATAAATGCCTCTTCCGGAGTTGCGTTTGCTCGGGTGTGGTTTTTAATTTTCGGGCTTAAAGTTAAGAAATTAAATAATGTTGCGACAACTTTATGTTATTTCACTTAAGCCACATGGGAGCCACTTGAAGCCACGTAAAAGCGGCTTAAACTGAGTTGAACTGGATAGGGTACTATCCAGAAATATTCTACCCTCTTGGTAGGATATTTGTGAGGTGGGGCCCGCACGAGCCCCGCCGTTTCTTTCCGCTAAGTAACGCACCCGCGAAAACCCGTCATTATGAAAGTCAACTGACGAGTTTTCTAAATTTCTTAACAGACCATTTAATTGGGTGGTTTATTTTGTAAATTAAATGAGTTGTTTCTTTCGTTGAATTAATACAACGAATTGATGGGTCGTTACTTACCCTTTTTTCGTGGGTTGGCATAATAATAAAATAAGACCAACCAGTCTTTTGGAGGAATAATCGTTGAATGGTTTGTCAGAGTTCTTGAACCTCCATCCTCCTTCGCGAAGAACGCGAAGAATGCAAAGAACACGAAGAACGCGAAGAACGCCATCACCCTCGGAGTTTGACGACACTTCATCCGAGACGTCATTTCCTGCCCCAATCTTCAATAAACTTCTTGAGGTAAGAGTCTCGGATTTTCTTTTTAATCACCTTTGTGGTTTTTACCAAAACACGGATTTAATTAATTAAATTAAATCTGCTATTTCATGGCCCGTTGAGTTCGCCGACTCAACGCCGGTTTCTGCGACGACGCGACGCCCTTCCGCGACGACGCGATGATCCCCTTCTTCCGCGACGAACAATTCCGCGAATAACGCTCACAAGCGACGACTACGAGGTAGGGATTTCATTTTTGGAAATGCCTCTTTTTTTCCCATGTTATTTCGGTTCAAAAAGAGGAACCCGATTTATAAAACAATTTAATTTCATTAAAAATTGTTTTCAGATATGTGTTCATGTGTTGAACTTTATTCCTCCCGTTGTTTATCTCAAACGTGGAGGGTGTGGTCCAAACGAACACGGCCCGACGACCCTCCGCCATTCTTCGTTTTTTGCGGATTTGACGGGCGACGACGGAACATGCCGCAACGGATGCTTGATGGTTCCGCAGTGAAGAGCGAGTCCCGGGAGGAGCAGTGGCGCAGACGAGAACAAAATCGGACCACCAGAGCGACTCTGGTGGCTCGCGGAAGCCTCCAGCGGCGCGGGCCGCCGGTGCGGCGGCGCCGGCAGCCGGGAGCGGTGGCACCCCGGCGCGCCGCCGGACAAGCCCGCCGCGGCAGAAGCCGCGGAGGTGTCTCCCGCGGACCCGCGGACCCACGGCCGCGCGGGTCCGGTGTGCGCGGGACGCGGCTGAAGCCGTGTCCGGTTGTCCGAGCGACACCCCGGGGGTGCCGCGGGGTTGTCACGCGGGTGCCGCGGGGTTGTCACGCGGGGGCGGTGGCTCCCCCCCCCCCCCCCCCCGCGTCACTCGGCTGTCCAGGAAGACACCCCGCGGGTGCCGCGGGGGTGGCGGCTCCCCCCCGCGCCGCTCGGCTGAGCCGGGCCGGGCTGGCCGAGCCAGACCGATCCGACCGGGTCGGGCCGGGTCGGACCGGGTTCGGCCGACCCAAGGGGGGCGGGCCGGGTCGGCCCGGGCAGGAACCCCCCGTCTTCGGACGGTTTTCGTTCAAATGCCCGTAACTTGAGCTAAGGTCCTCCAAAAGACTCGCCGTCAATGACAACGCGATCTTTGGATCGAGACGGTCGTTTCGGTATATCGCACTCAAGGTTTCTGAATACTTTGGGTTCAGCCGGGTTGGTTCTTACACGAAACCAACCGGGCCCTCGGAACGGAAACGCTCATATCTTGAGCTACGGACATCCGATTGACGTACCGTCATCTTCGTTGAATTCCTCTAAGTGAGACAGATCTTTTGGAATACTCCGCCCGAGGTTTGGATGCAGGTGGAGTACGGTCAGGTTGGTTTTGCCTTAAAAACTAACTGGGCCCCTGGAACGAAAAAGCCAATAACTCTCAGACCGGGCGTCCGATTGACGCGCCATCTGCGACGTTGAGTTCATGTTGACAATACGGAACTTTTGGATACAACAACTTCGGAGTTTTGTGACAGCTGTTGTATCGGCCTCTCGGCTCGTGGAGCGGACCCTCCCGAACGAGCTTGTTGTGTGCGGGAACCCTAGTGCTAGCTGCGACTGCTACTTCGACAGCGACGACCGTGCAGAGATCCTCAGTGGACTACGATGACGACTGTGCAGAGATCCTCAGTAGACTGCGACAACTACAGCACTCAGCGATCCTATGTGGATCAGTGCTACAGGTCCTGTGTGGGCCCGATCCTGTTTGGGTCTGATCCTGTGTGCGTCAGCGCTTAGCGGTTCTGTGTGAGCCAGTGCCTACAGGTCCTGTGTGGGCCCGATCCTGTGTAGGTCATTGCGGGGGTTAGTTACCTATCGATCCTTCGTGGGTCCGATGACTTAGATGGATCAGTGATCATCTTTATCATTATCCGAAGAAGTATACCTGTGTGAGCTGAATCTTGAGTTCCTCTCCTTTGTGGATTGTGTTGAGCTATCCTATGTGGATTTACTGTTTACTCTCCTTTGTGGATTGTGTTGAGCTATCCTGTGTGGATTTACTGTTTACTCTCCTTTGTGGATTGTGTTGTGCTATCCTGTGTGGGTATACGTTTTGCTTTCCTGTGTGGACTGGGTTGTGCTTGGGCTCAGATGTTGGAGCCGAACGGAAATTGATGACTTAGGTATATGTATGGGAATATACCTAAGCCGTGTCAGATGCTACTTCGTGATTGTATCGTTCCATTGTGGATTATCATTTCTGGATTTCGGGAGACCTTCAGGGGTCTCGGGGTCCCTACTGAGTAGCTTATACTCACCCCTGCACGGGCTATGCCCGCACTTCGTTGTGTTGGTTGCAGACGACGGTCAGCGCTGATCGAGGTGGAGGCGTGCGGAGCAGGACGGTACCTGGAGGTGGACCACTGGGAGGGATGTACTCGGAGCAGTCAGGTGGACCCGAGGAGCTGTGGAGGCTATCTTTACCCACCCTTCAGGTGGGACTTCCAGAGGGCAGCTCGACGCTGCGGCTTTCCCTTTCAGTTGGTGTTTTTCCTTTCAGTTGTACTTTATAGTTGGGCTTGTATTTCCGGCCCCTTTTACTTTCAGCACAGCTTGTACAGTTTTTACTTAGTGTTTACTTTTCCTATTTCTTACTCTGTGTTGCTTGTTTATTTTTCAAAGGCAATGCCTTCCCTTTTGTTGGGATTTACGCCTTGGTGCTAGTCACCAGCCCCTGGCCTATGGAAGGCGGGCTTGGGGTAGTCACGGCATGTGCCCTGAGGATGGGTCGTGACACTTTGAGAGGAAATTTCATGGAAAAATTAATTTAATGGCGATGTATTTAAGAAACCATCTCATTATTGAGGTATGGAATCTATTACATTCCACAATTCATAGTAAAAAAGCTTAATTACGATATATGGTGCATTTCATTGGATGTATCTAATGCATATGAATTTTCTAGGGCAGGTTTGGAGCATGAAACTGTTTGTTTTTTGTTACATTCTTGTATCACAATTAGTATAAACAATGTAGGTCTAGGCACATTGTTATTTCTATCTATGTGAGGCAAGTCAGATGATCTCTACATGTTGTATGGTTAAATATCTAGGAAATTTGGCTACATGACTGTATATACATGTCATTATTTTTAATGTTTTTGACACACTTTTTGTGCATAGTTAGAAAAACCATATGATAAAGACAGGCAGAGTACAGATTTCCTACATTAACGGGCAAACAGTTGGTGCATCGTTTGGACAACTATTCAATGAATTGAATGATCTTCTCCATGTATGCTCAGAATTGATATTTGTTCATCTCATTGGATCCACATAGGTAATATATAAACTCATGTTGTCCTAGTACTAATTTTTTTTAGTATCGACTGCCCTATTTAGGTGCAATCTTATAATCTCTATTTATAGGATCATTGACAACTTTTTTTATTTTCTCCTAATCTAAAGTCAATGATGAACTAATAGTAGAATATCTATCCGCTATGAACTAATTGTAAGTGGAATCATTCTATTCACTAAATAAAAAAGTGTTTATGTATATTTCTGTGTGTCATGTGAGTAATTTCCAAAGTAAAATCCTTGAAATGATATTTAATACATGAATTTTATTGAATTATTTGACAAGCATAAATAACAGAACTTGTTGATAAATTTATAGAGGTTGGGAAACCTAAAAAAGAACCATCTTTTTGGGTGTGTTGTTTATTTATTTATACCAATGTGGGAGGCTTTGAATATTGGATACCTTTTATGTGTTCCATTCCCGAAATTCCATTGTATATTTAATAGTTAAATTTTCAACAAAATTTGAATTGAATGGAAACGTGAATTAGAATCTAAATTGAAAGCTATGAGGGAATGGAATGAACATGTCCATTTTAGTTTTCCTTGTATTTTTTTATTTAATACATAGATACCCATTTTATAGTGAAATTCACATGTGATTAATTAAATGGAATACATTCTAAGAATGTCTATCCCTTGTGAATTTTTTTAGGTGACATTTATTTAAAATTAACAAGGTGATTTCCTTGAAATAATGAAATAATATTGTTTGAGTGTTGATGAATATACCTTTGGTGACACATGAGCTCATATGTGAACTCTAGGGATATAATCATTTGTATAGACTTGTGAATACACCCAAATGAATATAGTAATAATTTCATAGACAACCATGACATACTAATCAGGGATGAATATTACATGTCGAAGGGAAACATGTTCTCTTAATTGATTTCCAATATTGAGATCAAGGGAATGTTTATCATATGTGCCATGGGTGACACATGGTATCCCATAGTGGACCTCTAAGGATATACATGAATGGATTTTTTGTGACACCACACCTAGAGGGATTCCATGGTTCCAATAAGGATCACAATGGATGGGATTTTATAGTGATTGGTACCTGATACACCCAGAGAGATATAAGGATTCCAAAATAGGAACACCAATGACATGATAAGGTCATAAGTGGAATAATTAATGAAATTAATTAAATGATGTTTCTTCCATGCTAAATAATAGGAATTGATTAATTAAGAGAATTATTCCCTATAATAATGTCCTTGTGTGGAATCTCTTGATCACACACATAAGTGGGATATTGGAATACAATCAATGTCTTGATCCTTAATAATTAAAATGTAATATAGTGATTATATTAAAATGATTAGAAAAGAGGAAGGAATGTTTGTTAATTCAGAAACATAATTTATAAATTATAAAAATGAAATGAATTGGTAATAAACTGATAACATGAAATTTAAGGGATATTTACTTTCAAAAAATCCTTGAATATTATGATTTTGATTGTACACCGTTATTGTTATATATTCACTGACAGTATTGGACTATAACATTAATGGTTTCTCATTGGGAGTTTTATCTCAAACCATGTTCAGGAAGCAATCGGTACCCCGACAGATTCTATGATTGTAGGTATGGATGAGGAAACATTCCTTGCTTTTGGTTCTTGAATATGTCTTAAGAGTACGGGGAAAAATGACCAAGTTGATGCTCATGATGTTAGATGAGAAAAATTTTAGTCTTTTTAATTTTATTACATGTATTTCACACATTCCATGTATAAATGTTTTGGTTTTTTAGAGACATATCACATGTATCATCATCATTATTTTATGAGACTAATTTTTGGTATTGATTATTTTTAATTATCTTTGATATTACTTATTGCCTCCTTTATTTACTTATTCTTATAATTATATGTTATTATATATATATATATTATTCTACAAAATGAGGATAAGGGTATAGTCTCACCATAGACACACCGAGTTCTTTTATCCAACTCATTCTCCTCTAGATGTTGGGAAAATGTACTTGAGGCCATGTGGCCAACCGAGCTCAGTGCTGTAAGAACCCGGTTTTTTCAATAATAGACTTTGGGATATTCTTTATGTTATTCCAGAGTAGCACCTTCATACAGCATGCCATTCCAGCCCCGATGTGGCAGGAATTAAAATTTTCTGCGCATTCACACTGGGCACGCCAAATAAATGGGATAACCCCTAAACGGTACTTAACATCAGAAATATGAGTGTACGGATGGGTCCAAAATGGGGTGTTTACCCTAGGAACAACATAGAACATGTCGGCACGGGGCGTTTGGACCCCTCGCTCGCTATCAGAATGTGAAATGGATAAATTAAATAATTATTTTATTCATTTATTGTCTTAGCTCAAGTATATCTTAAACGGTTTCTCTGATGAGATAACATAGGGCACAGCTGAGTTCGGAGCATCCTGTTTACCCTAGGAGGGATATAAGTTTTGCTGGAACGACCCTTCAATGGAAAATGTCACTAGGGGTGTTTTCGTAATTTAGTGGCTCTGTACGTTAAATTTTATAACATTTGAATGGAGGTTCAGATTAAAATTCTGAGACTTCTGTTCTGTTCGGGAGGAGTTTTTTACCGTAGGTGAGGCTTAACCTCAACCCTACTGAGGGTTCGGGTACGTGACCTACGGGCAGGGGTTTAAGTGTATTATATATAAAAACCACACCCACCCTTATTCTCCCCCCCTTCATCCCTAGAGCACTCTCCCAATGGAGAAGGTGGAACCCATCTCCTCTCCTCCATCCACACTGCTAGGCGGTGATAGCTCTGGCGGATCGTCGGTGAAACGTCGGGCAACACCCATCGAGGTAGGCTAGTGTTTTATCGGTTTAATTCCAGCAATATTCTTCAAATTGAATTCATTGACTCATAATGTTGTCCAATATCCAATCAAGGACCATGGTTGTGTAGGGAGTGAAATTACCTTCCCAACGATCCTTTCAGATCGGAATTCAGAGTCCTGGGGCATCCGCGGTGGCCTCGGAACATTTCTCAGCTGACTTCCTCTTTTTATTGTGGTTCTAGGGTGGTCCGGCGGGTTTCTGGTGAATCGGGACGGCGACATGCGATGGAGGGCCTCGGCAGCGGTTTCTAGATGGTGACATGGTGGGCTCCGGGAAACTTCAGCGCTGGTACGGGGCTCTATTGGCAGGCGGCGGTCTTCAGCGGGAGCGGCCAGAAGAGCAGCATCAGTGAGCTCGGGCGCACTACGCGGTCGGTGCGGCGGCGAGCTCGTGGGGTGCGATGGCATGGGGGTCATGGCGTGCGACCCCGCGCAGTGATAGAGACCCACGATCATTGGTTCTCTGTGGAAGACTGCGACCGACCCTCATGACTGGTCAGTGATCGCGTGGACTGAGGGTCAACAGCCAGCCCATGCGGCAGAGCTACGCACCGGCCCAGAATGAGCGGACTGGTCGGTCCTGGCCAGTCCTATCCAAGGGGCTCGCCCCCTTCGACTTTGGACACCCGTAATTTTCTCTACCTTTGTCCATTTTTCATGTTGTCTATGGAATTATACTCCAGATGTCAAGACAAATCCATTGAGATGGTTTCGGAGATTTTCTATTCCCAAAACGAGGGGCATTGTGGGTGCGACACGCCTTTAATTGAATTGACGTTTTCCAGAGGGGTTCTTCTTTTGGATCGTACAGACATATCCGATGTCCGATTTGGGCTCTGTCCTATGTGTTTAGCCCCTATTGGTGAGAAGGAAATTTCCAAGGGGTTTTCAGGCATTGAATCTAGAGTTGAGATGTGGGCCCCACCGGCCGTCTTTTAAGTAGTGAGCTGCATTTCACAACTTTTTCATCGAACATACGTTCGGGGCAAGTGAGCAGTCGATTCCAGGTTTATTTCCGAGGGAATTACAATGGCGCATTCCGCCCTCTTTAATTCTGCATGGTGGTGCGGGCCCCACGAGGGCCGTTTTGGGGGTTAGCGATGATTTCCATCTTTATCACCGGGTGTCTGTTTCGAACAAATGGTTAGTCAATCTTGTGAAATTTTTTTGAGAGGATCGCAAAGGAGTGATCTATTCATTACGGTCCAGGACCGATATGTGGGTCCCACAATGCACCGCTCGTGTGCGATTTGGTGAAATTCATAATTTTCTTAGGACATCTGTTCCACGCAAGTACGTTATCAATTTGAAATGTCTATTCGAGGGGATCGCAATGGTGAAATGTGCCTGACTGTTTTCAGGGCCGAGGGTTGGGATCAAGGGATGCCTTTAGGGCGTAAAGCGGTGTTGGACGACTTCTTCGTCAGATGTCTCTTTGAGGCGAGTAAATAGTCCATCTTGCATGTTTTTTCAAAAGAATTACAATGGTATGATCCATTTGGATGTACGGATACTCCATTGAGATCTAATTTAATGTGGAAGAATGAAAGGTGCTCTGGTGGTGGTTCTTTCGACGATGTTTTTAGGGAATCCTTGGCGTGTAATCGACTTCACTCCCGTGTGATTGAAGATGGTGCTGAAAGAGGTGTGTTTGGCCATTATAGGTCCGTGGAGGAAGGAGGTTGGTGAAGTTCCATTTAATCCCTTTTGAATTGACATTGGGTGTCATGTGCACGATAGCCCTTGGGTGGGAAATGATGTAAACTTTGGGAGTATACAGGAATTCATGGAGGTACATGTCATATTTTGTACTTTAGAACGTTTGTCCACTTAGTTTGGGGATGCGTTGGGGCCACATGTTGTGTGGCCCCCATGTACGTGTCGTGTTCTGCTTTACACACCTTTAACCTCTCATTATGTAGTGGGTATTTCTGTTCATGATGGTTTAAACTAGAAGGGTCGCGTGGTTACCCCTAGTTTTGATCTCGATGGTTTGATCAGTAGGGTTGTTTGGGTTCCCTTTTCCCTTTAGCGATGTGGGCTTTTAGTATCGCATCCCTTCAAGTTCCCTGTTAGGGTTTGGTGGATTTGATGTGACCAATACTATACTATGGAACCAATTATCTACCCAAAAGTTTGTTTCCAGTAGGGATTGCCAGAGCATTTTCGGGTTTACCCTCTAGCGGGGCTGGGTAGTGGGTTTCTCATTGACTTCTTTGGGTTTACCCTCCAGTAGAGACTAGCCAGTGGGTTGCTCCTCGACTTCTTCGGGTTTACCCTCCAGCAGAGACTGGGCAGTGGGTTGCTCCTAGACTTCATCGATTTTACCCTTCAGCGGGGCTGGGTAGTGGGTTTCTCATGGGAATCTTCATGTTTACCCTCCAGTAGAGACTGGGCAGTGGGTTTCTCTTCACCTTCTTCAGGTTTACCCTCCAGCAGAGACAGGGCAGTGCATTGTTCATCGACATCTTCGGGTTTACCCTCCAACAGAGACTGGGTAGTGGGGTTCTCATCGACTTCTTCGGGTTTACCTTCCAGCAGAAACTGGGCAGTGGGTTCCTCCTCAACTTCTTTGGGATTACCCTGCAGGAGAGACTGGGAAGTGGGTATCTCATCGACTTCTTCGGGTTTAACCTCCAACAGAGACTGGCAGTGGGTTTCTCATCGACTTCTTCGGGTTTACCATCTAGGAGAGACTGGGCAGTGGGTTGCTCATCGACTTCTTCGGGATTACCCTCCAGCAGAGACTGGGCAGTGGGTTGCTCATTGACTTTTTCAGGTTTACCCTCCAGCGTGGCTGGGCAGTGGGTTGCTCATGGAATTCTTCGGGTTTACCCTCCAGCAAAGAATAGGCAGTGGGTTTCTCATCTACTTTCTCGGGTTTACCCTCTAGCAGAGACTAGGCAGTGGGTTGCTTATCTACTTCTTCGGGTTTACCCTCTAGTAGAGAATGGGCAGTGGGTTGCTCATCGACATCATCGGGTATACCCTTTAGTAGAGACTTGGCAGTGGGTTACCCGATGACTTCTTAGGGTTTACCTTCCTGTGGGGCTGAGCAGTGGGTTACTTGATGACTTCTTTCAGACTCAGTCCTTTCTACAAGGAAATTCGGTGGCATTTCTCCGTGACTACCGTACCACAACCCTTGGTTGTATGGGTCAGTGATGTGACATCTTTGACATTGAGTAGACTTCTCGACTATTTGATAGTGACGAGGTGTAGCTCGACTATCCACAGAATTCTCTAGTACGAGGGGCGCATTTCCCACTGAGATTCATCCTTGTGACACGACCTAAAACCATGCGGGTGAGTCAGTGCCACCCAAAGTGGATAGTGTCATGGTGAGGTGATTTGAGCACATTGACTTGCAGTTCGGGGTGGATGGGTAGGATGCTGGGCATCGATGGTGGTTACTTCTGGGACTATTGGCTACTCACTTTCTTGGGATGAGCGACGTGATACAGATCCCCTTAAGATCTTGTTCGGGTTTCATGACAGAGCATATATATATGTATACCTTGTTCCAGTACTCACTCCTTGGGTTTTGGTTACTCTCCTTCATGGAAAGATGAATATGCGCAGGGTATGCAACGTTTTTTCCGTGTCTAGCTTCTTATGGTTGGAAAATTCTACTCTCCTGCTACAGTTAGTGAAAACTCATTGAC
Organism: Viscum album; assembly: GCA_963277665.1. NCBI lineage: Eukaryota > Viridiplantae > Streptophyta > Magnoliopsida > Santalales > Viscaceae > Viscum > Viscum album. The sequence continues at coordinate 1,753,503,066 of OY728120.1, read as the reverse complement.
AAGTTCATCTTCTCAACATTTCTAGCTCACTGAATTTGGATAAGACTACTTCATTCCTTTTTTGGGTTGAGCTGTACTCATTACTGCACTCTTGGTTGTACTACTTTACTTTTCCCTGTTCGACCTATTGTTCACCTCTTCAGTACCTCCTTTGTTTCTCCCCCGAGCCTTCGGGGCATCCTACTGAGTATTTTTATACTCACCCCTTCTTGGGATTTTCCCACAATTGGTGTGCCCTTGCAGACGACGGACAGGTTGGTCGTGACATTAGAGGAGCTTAGGAGTTTGGGAGCATGGACCGTGTGCGGTGGTCATAGTCGTGTTCTAGGTGTGGGACTCTCCTATTTGTTTACTTTTGTTACCCATATTCCGGGTTGTGGCACATTTCTGGTTGTGTATGTGTTTTTCCCCTTTTATTTTTAGTTTATCATCATCACTTTCTATGCACTGTTTAGAGGTCGATGCACTTTTGTGGCTCTTTATAGTAGTTAGTACTTTACTTTTCCTTTTACTCTACACTTCTACATTGAGTTGGCTATGTGTGTGGGTACAGGTACTTAGGAAAAGTCATGCCCGTGTTATGTTTCCTTCAGCTCTTGTTGCCAGCCCCTGGCCTATAGAGGCGGGCTTGGGGAAGTTACGGCTCGAGCCTGGGTAGGTTCGGGTCGTGAAAAAGTTGTATGTGATGTGTTTTGTTCCTTGGGAAGTTGTGCGGATGTCCCTAAAAAGGAATTGGTTGGGATTTAGGGAAATAGTGTTAATGTGTCTCGAGAGCGTCTCTCAGGCCAGGGAGTCTAGTGATGGTGCGGCGGCCGACATACCCAATCACCAGGACCCTGATACCTCGCTTGTCGACTCGGCATACTGAGACACTTATTGTAGGGGATATTAATTTGTGCATCACATAGGATTGATTCTTTGACTATCCTTCTTGAGTCATCTCCCCATTGTTGATACTTTTATATACATATATTCTCATCTGACTATGTCACTCCATGATAATATTCAGGATGTTTCTGTGAAGATAGCTAGCTAGGATACCAGCTTTGGTTTGTGACGATGACCCTATGAGTGACGAGGCCTCAGCCCAGGACACACCATGAGATTCCCTTTCTCCGGGTGGGTGGGTAGAAGCACCCCCACCTGGTGACCAGCAGACAGCTTCAGCAGAGCAGACTGATCTTGAGTGCAGGTTGAGTGTGCTCCATGAGTTTCAGCGATAGAGACCACCGAGGTTCAGTGGTGAGACAAACCCTCAGGCAGTAGAGGTTTGGCAAGAGACAATGGTTCACCTCTTTAGGCTTGCGTAGATGCTGGCAGATCTTATGGTGGCTTTGGCCACTAGCCTATTCCACGGAGCAGCTAGGAGTTGGTGGAGTCTGGTGACTCAGTTTCATGATGAGTCACCACTTTCGTGGGGCATCTTTCTGCTGCTGTTCCATGAAGAGTTTTACCCCTCATGATTATGCTCCATTCAAATCCAAGAGGTCCTGCAGTTTTAGAATGGAGGGATGAAGGTGACCGAGTACGCGACTAGGTTCATGGACCATGAGTGTTTTTACCCGGACTTGGTCCATGACGACAACTTCTAAGTGTGGAAGTTCTATCAGGGTATCCACAGAGAGATTTGTGGTCTCATAGTACCCTTGGTAATTTCCACTTATACCAAGGTACTAGAGCAGGTGATGGTGACAGAGAGCTTCCTGTCACATTATACAGTTGGTGGGGGCAGTCGGCTCGATAGAGCCAAAACGTCTTTCACAGCTAGCAGGCATCAGCAGACAAAACCTCGATGCAAGTGGCCTTCCACTGGTTGGTTTCAGAGATGTGGTCGTGCACCACTGTGGCAGCAAAGTGCTGCGACTTAACAGAAAAGACACTTCTTTGAGTGGACTCCGGGTCGTGGTCATACACCATAGTGGCACCGGAGGGCACAAGAGCAGCCTAGAGAGCATCAGTGCTAAGATTACGATGGCTAAGGTCACATGGCATGAGACTGCCCAGCCAAGAACGCTGGGAATATCGGGCTGGCAGTAGGTGCACCACCATGACAGAGGCAGCGTCGTGATCGGAGTAGCGCCCAGAGAGATGGTGCTAGAAGAGGAGTATGGGAAACTGGTAGTCGGGAAGACATTATGAGGTCTTCCCATCACCACCAGGTGGTCCACATCTGGCTCTGAGAGCTGGAAATTGGGACCATAGACAGCCGCGAGATTTGGATGTCTACGATCTTGTGGAGCATGAAGTGGAAATAAGTACGCTCTACAGTTCTTCTACTTTGTGTAGTAGAACTTTTAGACTCTATGTGTGAAATTATTTTCTCCCGAGTCCTTTCTTGAGGTGTTACTAGGGTGATACGAGGCGTCGGTGTAACCCTATGTTGGTAAGGTAAAGGGTGTGTAACCTTTTCATTAGTCGATGGTTTCGACTCCTTCACTCTCTGAGCATGTAAGAGAGTCTGGCGTGTGGGATATCAACTAGGGAACCTTGCATTACCAGATATCCTTAGGTGTCTCATCATATGGGTATTCTGAAAGAGGGATTCATCAGGCATTGTCCTAGGTCCAAATGGTGATTCCAGTCATGGCGTGCGATGTAGGGGGTCGGTCAGGGAGGTGAGATACCCATGAGAGCCTTCAGGCCATTTCAGACCGTACTAAGGGATAGCGAGGTTCCCTACCACCTCTTCCCTAACACCAAAGGATGGAGTGGGTGCACGCCGTCTCCCGCGTGGCTTACCTAAGGAGATGTTTGCGTACTCCTATGCATGTCATCGGTAAGGGAAGACCTCGTGTGAATAGATCAAATCCTTTGGATTATGTGTGGTGACTCGAGATTGTGGAAGAGTTCTTCTGGGTTCGGGAGAGCCAGGTGTGGGAATAACACCCTAAGTTGTTCCTTGGTTATTCTTTTCAAGGACAAAAATCGTGAAGGAGGGAATGATTTATGAATCCAGTTTTTTCTATAAAATTCATTGGAATATTCTTGATGTTATTCTAGAGAATCGCCTTCAGACGGCGGGCGATTTCGAGCCCTGGTGTGGCCAGAATGAAAATTTTCAGCGTGTTCACACTGGGCATGCCAAATAAAAGGGATAACCCCTAAAGAGTACTTCAGATCAGAAATCTGAGTGTACGGATGGGTCTGAAATGGGGTTTTTACCCTAGTAACGACATAAAACATGTTAGTGCGAGGCGTTTGGAAACCTCGCTCTCTATCAAAATGTGAAATGCATAAATTAAATAATTATTTATTCATTTAATGGCTTAACTCAAGTATCTCTTAAACGGTTTCTCATATGGGAAAACCGAGGGCACCGTTGAGTTCAGAGCATGTCATTTACACTTTGAGGGGTATACGATTCGTGGGCATGACCCTTCTATGGAAAATTTCTCTTGGGGAGTTTTCGTAATTTAGCAGCTTCAGATGTTATATTTTATAAATTTTGAATAGAGGCTTGGACTAAACTTATGAGACATCTGTTGTGCTCGGGAGGAGGTGTTTACCCTAGGGGAGGCCTAACCTCGACCTTGCTGAGGGCTCGAGTACGGGACCGAAAAGCGAGGGTTTAATTGTTTTCTATATAAACTCCACCCCCACCCTTCTTCTCCCCCCTTCTTCCCTGGCGCACTTTCCCAACGGCGAAGGAGGAACCCCTCTCCTCTACTCCATCCCTCCGGAAAGGAGGTGACAGCTCCGCCAGATTGTCGGTGAAGCATCGGGAAACACCCATCAAGGTAGGCTCGTGTTTTATCGGTTTAATTACAACAATATTCTTCAAATTGAATTTATTACATCATAATGCTGTCTGATTGTCGAGCGACGCCCCTAGTCGAATAGTGCGTGAAATTACCTTCCCAACGATTCTTTATGATAGGAATTCCATGTCCTGGGGCGTTGGTGGTGGCCCCAGGAAGTTTCCCGGCTGACTTCCTCTTTTTCTGGAGGTTCTAGGGTTGTCTGGCGGGTTTCCGGCGAACCAGCACGGCGGCTGGCGGTGGCGGGCCTCGACATCGGTTTTCAGATGGGGACGCGGTAGGCTCCGGGAGACTTCAACGCTGGCGTGGGGCTCCTCAGGCAGGCAGTTGTCTTCAGCGGGAGAAGCCAGGCGAGTAGCGTCGGCTTGTTGGGGCGTGTGCTGCGGTCGGTGCGACAACAAGTTTACGATGCGTGACGTCGAGGGGGGTCACGACACGCAACCCTACGCTGTGACAGAGACCAGTGCTCGGTGGGTCGCCGCAGAAGGCCACAACCTGCCATCGTGGCCAGTCGGTGCTACCGTGGAACGAGGGTCCATGGACGGGCTGCGTGGAAGAGCCTTGGGCCGGCACAGCGAGCTGGGCCGGCCGGCGTAGACTGGCACAGAACAGGCGGACCGGCCGATCCGGGCCGGTTCGGTCCAAGGGACTCTCCCCCTCGGACTTCAGACACCCGTAATTTTCGATAGGAGTTTCTGTTTTGCATGCCGTTTGTGGCAGTGTCCTACAGTCGTCGATGCGAAGCCTTTGAGATGGTTTCGAGGATTTTAAATTCCCAAAACTAGGGGCCTCGGGGGTGGGACACGCCTATAAGTGAATTGATGTATTCCCGAGGGGTTCTTGTTTTGGATGGTACAGACATATCTGATGTTTGATTTGGGCGCCGTCATAGGCATTGAGACCCTACAGATGAGAAGAAATTTCCAAGGGGTTTTTAGGCATTGAGTCCAGAGTTGAGAAGTGGGCCCCATGGGCCGTCTTTTAAGCTGCGAGCTGCATTTCACAACATTTTCATTGGACATCCGTTCGGGGTGTGAGAGGAATCGATTCATGGAGTTTTTCTGAGGGAATTACAATGGGGCATTACACCCGCTTTAATTCTACATAGTGGTCCGGGGCCCACGAGGTCCATTTTGGGGGTTGGTGGTGATTTCCATCTTTATCACCGGGTGTCCATTTCAAACAAGTGTTTAGTCAATATTGTTTACTTTTTCTAGAGGATCGCAACTGTGTGATCTGTTTGTGGCACTTCATGACCAAGAGTTGAGTCCCACGAAACACCGCTCATGGGCGATACGGTGAAATGTATCTTTTTCTCCGGACATCCATTCCAAGCAAGTAAGCAGTCAATCTAACGTGTTTTTATAAGTGGATCCAAATGGTGCGATGTGCCCTACTGTTTTTGGGTCCGAGGCTCGGGATCAAGGGATTCCGATAGGGCATAAAGAAGTGTTGGACGAATTTTTCGTCAGATGTCTGTTAGAGGTGAGTAAATAGTCTATCTCGCAATTTTTTCAACAAGGATTAAAATGGTACGATCAGTTTGGATGTTCGGGTACTCCTTCGAGATCTCATTTATTGTGGACGCATGAATAGTGCTCTGATGGTGGTTCTTCCGGTGGTGTTTGTAGGGAATCCTTGGCGTGTAATCTTCTTCACTCCCATTTGATTGAAAATGATGCTAAAAGAGGATTGGTTTTCCATGTTAGGGACGTGGAGGAAGTAGGTTGGTGATGTTACATTTATACCCTTGTGCGTTGACATTGGGTGTCGTGTACACGATAGGCCTTGGGCTAGAAATGAACTATACTATGGGAGTATACGAAAATGATGGGAGGTACATGTCGTAGTTTGTACCTGAGAAAATTTGTGCACTAGGGTTGAAGATGTGTTGGGGCCACACAATGTGTGGGCCCCATGTACATGTTGTGTTCTGCTTTACGCACCATTGACCTCTCGTGAGGTAGATGGTCCTTCTATTCATGATGGTATAAATCAGCAGGGTTGAGTGGTTACCCCTGGTTCTGATCTTAACGGTTTGATCGGCAGAGTTGTTGGGGTTCCCTTTTCCCTTTAACCAAGGGGGCTTTTAGTATCGCGTCCCTTAGAGTTCCCTGGTAGGGTTTGGTGGATTCGGTGTGACCAATACTTTACTCGGGCACCAATTCTCTACCCAGGAAGTTGTTTCCAGTAGGGATGGCCAGAGCAGTTTCGGTTTTACCCTCCAGCGGGGTTGAGCAGTGGGTTCCTCATTGACTTCTTCAGGGTTACCCTCCAGCATGGACTGGGCAGTGGGTTTCTCATCGTCTTCGTTGGGTTTACCCTCCAGTAGAGACTGGGCAGTGGGTTTCTCATCGAATTCTTTGGGAATACCCTCCAGTGGTGTTGGGTTGTGGGTTTCTCAAGACCTTCTTTCGGTTTATCCCCCAGCAGATACTGGTCAGTGGGTTTCTCATCAACTTCTTTGGGTTTACCCTCCAGCAGAGACTGGGGAGAGGGTTTCTCATCAACTTCTTCAGGTTTACCCTCTAGTAGAGACTGTGCAGTGGGTTGCTCATCGACTTCTTCAGGTTTACCCTCTAGAAGATAATGGGTAGTGTGTTTCTCATCGACTTCATCCGAAATAACCTCCAGTAGATACTGGGCAATGGATTTCTCATCAACTTCTTCGGGTTTACCCTCCAGTAGAGACTGGGTAGTGGGTTTCTCATCGACATCTTCAGTTTTACCCTCCAGCAGGGTTGGGTAGTGGGTTTCTCGTGGGATTCTTCGGGTTTACCCTCCAGCAGAGACTGGGTAGTGGGTTGCTCATCGACTTCTTCAGGTTTTCCCTCTAGCAAATACTGGGTAGTGGGTTGGTCATCGACTTCTTCTGGTTTACCCTCCAGCATAGACTGGGTTGTGGGTTACCCGATGACTTCTTAGAGATTACCCACCTGCGGGGCTGGGCAGTGGGTTACCTGATGACTTCTTTCAGTATCAGTACATTCTACTAGGCTAGTATGTGTCTTTTCACTGTAACTACTAGGGTGGCACCCTTGGTTGTATGGGTCCATAATGTGACAGCTTTGACTTTGAGACGACTTCTTGACTGTATGATAGTGACGATGTGTAGTTTGACATTCCCCATAATTATCAAGTATGAGGGGTTCTTTCCCCACCGAGACGCATCCCTGTGATGCGACCTAAAACCGTGGGGGTAATTCAGTACCTTCCAAATCAGATAGTGTTGAATTGTGGTGATTTGATCCCCTTGTCTTGGAGTTTGGGGCAGACAGGTAGGATGCTGGGCATCGATGGTGTTTACATATGGGACTGTTGGCTACTAACTATCTTGGGCTGTGTGATGGGACGGAGATCCCCTTACAATATTTTTTGGGTTTATTGAAAGAGGATATATATATATGTATACCTTTTTCCAGTACCCACTCCTCAGGTTTTGGATACTCTCCTTCCAGGATAGGTGAAGACGTGCATGGTATGCCACATTCTTTCCGTGTCTTGATTCTCGTGGTTGGATGAGTCAACTATCCTGCTATAGGACGTGGAGACTTGTCAATAAGTTCATTTTCTCACCATTTCTAGCTCCTTGATTTTTGACGAGTCTACTTCCTTCCTCTTATTGGGTTGAGATTTACTCTTTACTGCGCTCTCGGTTGTACTCCTTTACTTTTCCCTATACGATCTACTACTCACCTCTTCAGTTCCTCCTTTGATTCTCCCTTAAGGCTTCAGGGCATCCTACTGAGTATCTTTATACTCACCCATACATGGGATTTTCCCACACTTGGTGTTCCCTTACAGACGACAGACAGGTTGGTCATGACGTCAGAGGAGCTTAGGTGTTCGGATTCGTGGACCTCATGCGGTGGTCATAGTTGGGTTCCAGGTGTGGGACTCTCCCAGTTGTTTACTTTTGTTTACCAATTTCCAGGTTGTGGAAATTTTCTAGTTCGGAGCTTGTTTTTTCGCTTTTCTTTTCAGTTTAGCTTCAGCACCTGCTTTGTACTATTTAGAGGTCGATGCACTTTTGTGGTTGTTTATAGAAGTCAGTACTTTACTTTTCCTTTTACTCTACACATCTCATTGAGTGGGTTGCGTGTGTCTGTACAAGTACTCATAAAAATTCATCCCCGAGTAGTTTATCCTTAGTAGCTTCTTTCCAGACCCTGGCCTATGGAGGCGGACTTGGGGTAGTTGCGTCTTGAGACCCGGTATGGTTGGTTCGTGACAAGTGAACCTTTTAGTGGAATCCGGTTGTGAGGCATTCTAACTGACGTCTAATGAAATTTGAAAATTTTGATAGGGTATGAGTAAACTATAGTGAAATATTTCTTAGATTTACGTAAAATTTATATTATCCACTTGGTGAACATGTTTCAGATAAAATTGTTTTCTGGGGAGGTGAATCAAGCTCCCATTTCTAAGGGGAAGATGAAGAAGGCTTGCAGTGAAATGTATGTTGTTTCAATTAGACAACCAGGATGTATTCCATACTATATTAGGAATAATTATTATGAGAACATTCAGTTAGTAAATAGAAATTTGGGTGGATCGATAGATTGATCAGTTTATTTGATCTATAATATATTATAATTAAAATAGTGTTTTATATAGGTCACATTCTTAGTCATTTTACATGACCGATAGTGTAACACCCCAGGTAAATAAAGAATATGAAATATTTACATTTATCCCTATTTGTGAAAAAAAATATTAATATTACTTTAAAGGAAATGCTATGATCGATGGCGTACCCAATACGCGACAACGAGTTCCTTTAAAATCTTATGTTGCACTCTAATAATAAAATAATATTATTTTAAATGGTAGTTAATGCCTAGACATTGTAATGGTGGTAAAAAACGGAACTAACTAAAAAATGATTATGTATGTTTGTCAAATATTTTTACTTTATACAATAAATGTTAGAGAATTAAAAATGCGAATGAATCCAATTTTAAGCGTAAACATTATAATATTCTTTAAAAGAACGATTAACCGCCTTTTGATGACGAAACTCTTTTAAATATACTTTTTGAAAATATTATGTGTTATATTTGACAACATAAAATTCTTTTTTAGAATCGGGAAATCAAAATTTACTTTGTGTAAATTTTTTGTATTTTTCCGATAAAGTTCTTTTTTTAATGAATAGTGAAAAATGTTGTATTTTAATTCAAAACCACTTTTTAATATAATTTATTTATATGAGTAGATTATATTTTGAATTGGTTTTAATGTTAAATTAGAATAAATTTTTTCCATTTAATGCAATTGTGGACAATGGAATTAATTTCACTTTGAAATCAGACTTAAACTAGTGTCAATCTTTTGATACTTATTGTTTCATAAAAACACGCTATTTGCTCTGTCAGTGGGAATTAATTATTAAATTAATTAACGCAACTTATATGTTTTGAATTTTTTAAAATAGACTTCATTTTTGAATTTGGAATATCAAATATAGCTTAGGGTGATGTTTTGGTATTTTCTGAAAAACTTCAATTTTTTATGAATAGTGAAACCACTAAGTGGTACTTATAAAAAATGATTTTCCGTTAAAATGAAATTTTACCACCTCTGTGTTTTGAATTTCAAAAATCTGATATACATGGTTGTCATTGAGATGTAAAATGTGCGTCAATGTAATTAAAATAATTTTTTTGGTGAATAGTAACTTTTATGTTTAGAATCGCGATTAGAGGTAATTAGTGTAATTTAAGGTAAAAATAATGTTTTAATAATATGAAATGACCTGGACACATGTTCTACCCTCATTGGATGTGTCATGGTCGACCAAGAAAATACATGGGTCACCCTGGGGACCCCATCGAGCCACTTTGGTTGGAAAATGACATAAATAACTTTTTATTTAAAGTTAAAATAAAAATGTCACAAGCATGAGATGTTTCACTAAAACAATTTTTAAATGGGGTTATAAAAGTCCTATTTTTTACTATAAGTATTCATTAAAAATCTATAAGGATTTCCTACATCATGATATATTTTTTATAAATTTTAGTCATTAAATAAATTAAATTATTTATGACATCATGATGATGCAGCGATTACCTCATTAATAATGGATTTAAATAAAATGAAAATATAATGTTAAAACTATAACATAAATATGTCAAAAACCTATTGGATGAGTATATTTAGAACCCTTACCACCTTATCCTCGAAATACATCAATGTGTGACCTTAAAATCCGAAACTCATTTGAAAATAAAGTAACATTTTGTAACTTTCCAAGAGTGCCCCTCCTCTCCTCTTATAAAAGGCCCCCAACTCTACCACCTTACCCACACATCTCATGCCTTTGGCTTGGCCAAACCCTGCTCATTTATCCTCTCCACATCCCTATCTTACTCCTAGAAGCCTCACATTGGGAAGAAGTCTTCCCAAGGAAGCCTTTGAGCTCAAATCAAAGAGAGTTACCCGATTTTAAGGTAATGTCTTCACTTGTGTTCTTTTGTTTTATTTTGCTTCTCCAACCCCCTAAACTATTTTTATTCTTTTCTTTTGTAACAAATCCAGTATCTTAAATATACTAGGATATTGTTATAAGAAGAATTATAGCTACACTTAGACACACCTACATCTAATGGTTAATGAACATACTGTTTCTGTGGATGGCGAATTTCTACCTCACGAAACGATGATTGTGCAACACTCATATAACACCTTCAAATGTGGCCATTAATATGTAACTATATTTATATATGATATATAATATGTTTATGTTTTACTTAATCTTCTGTAATTTTCTTTTGTGGCATACCTTTATGGTTTCCATTGTGGGTAAACACGATAATTTCATTTTAGGAAGTGCGGACTACCGCCCCCTCAAAGTGATTTGATTCGTTAATGCCATATGTGGGATGTATAAAGGATGGATTTAAAGTTATTATATATTATTTATGTTACATATAAATGATGAATATAATTCTGGAATTAAAATATACATACCTCTCATTTATTTTTAATTCCATTAATATGACATAGAAATGAAAGTAGTGTTCATGCGTATGTACGGCTTACCGTCTCCATGAACAGTACATTTCATTTCTTATCTCCAAATGTTATGTACTATTATAAATACATATATATAATGGATATATATATTTAATATATTAAATCTAATTTATGGATATCATTCTGGAATAATAATATATATATATATCTCATTTTATTTTAATTCCATTAATATGACAAAAAATGGAAGTAGCGTTCATGCGTACGTACGGTCTACCATCTCCATGAATGGTGCTTTTATTTTTTTTATATACAAATTCTATGTAATAGTATAAAATGATTATATACTGGATATATATGATATTTAAAACATCAATGCAATTCTGGATATGATTTACCTATAACTACATGGAAAATTCTCTTCCAACAAGTTCAATTTTTACTCATGTACCGAACATCGACAAAAATATCTGATATGATCTCACTTTATTAACAAATTATTATAACATTATAATATGTGATATGAACTGAATAATAATCTTTAAAATATGTCTTCAATAAATTATAAATTGACCAAATTTTATTATTCAGGAGATTAAAGAACGATCGAGTCATGTCGGACACGAGGTAAGGGATCCTACTCCTCTCTTTCTTTTTAAGTACACTCTTTTATGTCATTCCTTTTAAGCTAATATTTCATGTGATTTGGATATTCTTTTATATTACTCATACTTTATTTTTTATGTTCATATGATGAGAGACCCTATTATCTCTCATCAATCCATTTTGGAAGTATTGAGTGGCGCCGTTAGGCTGCCGAATTTTCGTAAGAGATCTAACCTCTCTCTTTCTTTATAAGTACTCTCCTTTATGTCACTTATATTAAGCTCCTATTTGTTTTTTTGGGGGATGTTCTTTTATATTTCTCTTTCTGTAAACTTTATTTTAATATGATGACAGACCCTCTTTGATCACATCAATCCATTTTTGTAAGTTTTAAGTGGCGTTGTTAAGCTGCCGAGTTTTCGTAAGGGATTTTTCATCTCACATTTATTACCGTGATATTTATGATACATTTTCCACAATTTCCTTTTAGTGGTGAATTTACTGCCCATTATTTTACTCATTGTGTAATATAATTTCATTTATGAGTATTTACATCAAATTTTTATTGTCCTTCTTTCACGGGGTGTATGTTTCGAAAGATACCAATGTCCTTAAGGGAACCTTTCACCCTCGTCTTTTTAAAAGACTTATTTTGTTATGTATTTTAATTCACATATCATTTTGTTGGGATATGTTCTTCTATATCCTTAGTGATATAAATTTTATGTCCAAGTGATGAGATACCCTTTTTATCTCTCATCAACTCATTTTCTAAATTTTGTAGTGACGTCGTTAGGCTGTCAAATTTTTGCAAGGGAACTTCTTAACCCAATTTTGATTCTTTGGGATAAGCTTCTACTCATTGAATATGTCGTTATATGAATATGTGTGAATAGAATCTGATTGTTTTACACTTAATATACACTTATATTTGGTGTAATAGTTTGTCACACATAATTATGTAATTGATTTATCCTTAATCACAGGATACCGTCTTTGTATGGGACTTCGTCTCAATCTCCATTTATTGAGGCATATTTGGTTTTATACACAACCTTCTTTTATATGGTGTATAAACCACTTTTACTTTTACGCTTATCCGAAAGGTATCTTTTTTATACAAAACATTTTACTAAACGAAAAAAGGGAATGTTTTTATCGTACGTATACGGCAACAACGACTTCTCCGCCGCCGTGACCATTATTTGAGTTTCGGCTTCCTCTACATACCATACCTCTTTTTTAAAAAGAAAAATATATACAGTGTTTTACTTTTCTTTTATTTTGGTATTGAAAATGGTTTTCATAATGTTTTTATATCAATGTGTTGTATTGATATCTTGTGATTGAAAAGTGGAAATGTTATGTTTTCTTTATGCATGTTTTATGTGATACGATTATGTTATGGTTCTTGGGAATTATTATGAAGATGGGTGGTTCCATGATAAACTAAGGGTGGGTGAACCTGAAATAGCTCTCCAATTCATTCGGTAACATGAAGGGGTTAAACGTTAAGGTTTCTCCGAAGAGATTTAGGGAATATATTGTGATTGGTATTCCAAACGTAACCAAGAGGGGTACTCCCTACGTAAGAATGTTATGAATGCCTCAAGTTACCTTTATGTATTATGATTTCTATGATTTATTCATGAATTTATGAGGTATGTTAAAGTGCATATGTTTTATAGGTAAAGTATGATTTCATTCTTATGTATATATGTACTCATGTTTCCTTTCCATACTTTTTTATAACCCTTACTGAGCTTTTTATGATCCTCCCAAGTTTTTGAAATGTTTTTTGCAGGTCAAGGCAATGGTACATGATATGATGATAGTGTCAATGAAGTGTCCTGAAAGAATCCATGTTTTATTTTAATTATGTTTCCGTTGATGGGAAAAATGAATACTATCTCTTATGTAACCACTTTTTTTAAATGTGGAATGTAATGCATGTTTTATGATCTAATTCTCTAAAAATCTAAACCTGAAAAGATACTCAATGTGTAATATTGTAATAACTCAAGATTAAGTAAGGATTAAGGTTGGGGCCTTATATTTGGTATCATAGGTCGGTTTAGATAACTTTAGATGTTACGGTATTCTCTAAGCAGAAGTGAAATTACCAAAATGGTTAGGATTTCAGAAAGAGTCCTATTTTTAGATAAACTGAATGAGTAAGTATATCTTAGTGTTACCTTCCTCATTATTACTTGATGGTTTCGTTGATATACTCACACTGACATTTCTATTTTTAGTGAATGGATGGATCTAGCAGGCACCACAGAGACAACATGTTTGAAGGAAACTGTGGTGGTTCTCTGATTAAGATTCTAGATAAAATGGGGGATTTAATGAGGAAACTCGTGGTTGTTCTAAACCAACTATCAATGAGTCATGATCAACCACTTTAACCATGGTATGATCTGTAATGCATCATGTACAAGTTTACCAATCGATGTGGAAGTTCAGGTAATAATTATAAAGGTAACCATTAGAGTTTATATGATCCTTACTTTGAGGTAATTATGGGTTATTATATGTTATGATGGAAAATAAAAGTCATGGGATAAACTTGAGGTTAAAATATTTTATGATCATTTTTGATGATTTTATAACGTTTTTTGGAATGTTTTAAGAATTATAAAGTTTTGGAAAAAGGACAACACGCAGACCGTGTGACAACCCGTCGCGTCGGACAAAGCTGCGAGAATCGAACCCACAACCAAAGTGCGACTAGTATATATCGCCTAGCACTGGACTACGTGAAGTCCCTGGTTGTTTTGACTAATTATTTTTAGTTAGATGATTTTAGGAATCAAGAGTAAGTTTATTTTGGGTTATCAATGGAAATGGTTAACCTATCATCGAGGATATGTGATTAGGTTAATTACTCTTCAATATGAGAATTTAAGAGCAATTGATGTCATTTGGAGGTAAAAGTTAATTTGTACCTTGGAAGACTAGGTGAATAAATCCTTCAAATATATGGGTTTAAATCTTAGTTTGGTTTACTTTGAAGACTTTTATGGACAAATTGTTTATCGAATGGTTGTCGGTGAACTTTGGGTTTTGTTGGACAAATTTTGGAAATTGAGAAAGGATTATATTTTTATAAAGGGTTATCATTTTCTGGATTTTCTGATCTTTTACTAACCATTTTGGTTTTGGTTTTGGTTAACGACTAAAGACATGGGAAGTATATAGTTCTCTTTTGTGGATTAGGTGATTCTCTATAAGTTGATTATAGTGAACAAGTATTCATAAATACTCATCTTTTGGAGAAAATATGAGTCTGTGTAAGAAATCTAATAAAAGTTGAAAGTCAACATGATAAGTAATTAGGTTTCCTTATTAATAAATTCCTCAATAAAAATTAACTTAAAACAAAAATGTTGTCTATTAACTTTTCCTACTGGGGAATCGAATACGTTTAACCCATCACAAGTTTGTGATTTTCTTATGGTTAACTTTCTCCTAGACATGTTTACTATCACTCTCCATTAGAAAATGAATATTTGTTTTTCCTCCATGTCCATATTTTCATACATGGAATCCTAGTATGGGTTAACTTGAGTGACCTTTGTACTTCACTTTCGTTCTTTTAAAGTGATATTTTAATTTACTCCTTTTCCGATGTGGGATTACAATGGAGTTTTCAAGCCCAATTTTAAAATTGTGAGGATGCAATTCCCAAAAGGGGGGAGGGATGTAACACCCCAGGTAAATAAAGAATATGAAATTTTTACATTTATCCCTATTTGTGAAAAAAAATATTAATATTACTTTAAAGGGAACGCTATGCTCAATGGCGTACCCAATATGCGACAACGAGTTCCTTTGAAATCTTACGTTGCACTCTAATAATAAAATAATATTATTTTAAATGGTAGTTAACGCCTAGCCATTGTAATGGAGGGAAAGAACCAAACTAACTAAAAAATGATTATGTATGTTTGTCAAATATTTTTACTTTTTACAATAAATGTTAGAGGATTAAAAATGGGAATGAATACAATTTTAAACATACACATTCTAATATTCTTTAAAAAGTCGATTAACCGGCTTTTGATGGAGAACCTCTTTTAAATCCACTTTTTTAAAATTTTATGTGTTATATTTGACAACATTAAATTCTTCTTTAGAATCGGGACATCAAAATTTACTTTGTGTAAATTTTTGGTATTTTTCCGATAAAGTTATTTTTTTAATGAATAGTGAAAAATGTTGTATTTTAATTCCAAACATATTTTTAATATAATTTATTTATATGATTAGATTATATTTTGAATTGGTTTTAAATTTAAATTAGAATATATTTTTTCCATTTAATACAATTGTGGACATTGGAATTAATTTCACTTTGAAATCGGACTTAAACTAGTGTCAATCTTTTGAAACTTATTGTTTCATAAAAACACGCTATTTGCTCTATCAGTGGGAATTAATTATTAAATTAATTAACACAAATTATATGTTTTGAATTTTGTAAAATAGACTTCATTTTTGAATTCTGAATATCAAATATACCTTAGAGTGAAGTTTTGGTATTTTTCTGAAAAAAATCAATTTTTTGATGAATAGTGAAACCACTAAGTGGTACTTATAAAAAATGATTTTCCGTTTAAATGAAATTTTACCACCTCTGTGTTTTGAATTTCAAAAATCCGACATACATGGTTTTCATTGAGAAGTAAAATGTGGTTCAATGGAATTAAAATAACTTTTTGGTGAAGAGTAACTTTTATGTTTTTAATCGCGATTAGAGGTAATTAGTGTAATTTAAGGTAAAAATAATGTTTTAATAATATGAAATGACCTAGACACAAGTCCTACCCTCATTGGATGTGTCATGTACGACCAAGACAATCCATGAGTCATCTTGGGGACCCCATGGAGCCACTTTGGTTGTAAAATGACATAAATAACTTTTTATTTAAAGTTAAAACAAAAATGTCACAAGCATGAGATGTTTCACTAAAAAAAATTTTAAATGGGGTTATAAAATTTCTACATTTGACTATAAATATTCATTAGAAATATAAAAAGATTTCTGACATCATGATATATTTTTTATAATTTTTATTCATTAAATAAATTAAATTATTTATGACATCATGATGATGCATCTATTACCTCATTAATAAAAGATTTAAATAAAATGAAAAGATAATGTTAAAACTATAACATAAACTTATCAAAAACCTATTTTATGAGTATATTTGGAACCCTTACCACTTTATCCTCGAAATACATCAATTTGGGACCTTAAAATCCGAAACTCATTTGAAAATAAAGTAACATTCTGTAGCTTTCCAAGAGTGCCCCTCCTATCCTCTTATAAAAGGCCCCCACATCTACCACCTTACCCACACCTCTCAAGCCTTTGGCTCGGCCAAACCCTACTCATGTTTCCTCTCCACATCCCTCTCTTAATCTAAGAATCCTCACTTTGAGCAGAAGTCTTCCCAAGGAAGCCTTTGAGCTCAAATCAAAGAGTGTTACCCGATTTTATGGTAATGTCTTCACTTGTGTTCTTTTGTTTTATTTTTCTTCTCCAACCCTCTAAAATATTTTTATTAGTTTCATTGGTAACAACTACAGTATCATCAATATACTAGGATGTTGTTATAGGAATAATTCGATCTACACTTACACACACCTACATCTAATTGTTAACGAACATACTGTTTCTGTGGATGGCGAATTTCTACCTCACGAAACAATGATTGTTCAACACTCATATAACACCTTCAAAAGTGACCATTAAGATGTCAATATATTTATATATGATATATAATATGTTTATGTTTTACTTAAGCTTCTGTATTTTTCTATTGTGTCATAACTTTATGGTTTCCATTTTGGGTAAACACGATAATTTCATTTTAGGAAGTGCGGACTACCACCCCCTCAAAGTGATTTGATTCGTTAATGCCATATGTGGGATGTATAAAGGATGGATTTAAAGTTATTATATATTATATATGTTACATATAAATGATTAATATAATTCTGGAGTTAAAATATACATACCTCTCATTTAGTTTTAATTTCATTAATATGACATAGAAATGAAAGTAGCGTTCATGCGTACGTACGGCTTACCGTCTCCATGAACGGTACATTTCATTTCTTATCTCCAAATGATATGTACTATTATAAGTACATATATATAATTGATATATATATTTAATATATTACATATAAATTATGGATATCATACTGGAATTATAATATATATATATCTCTCATTTTATTTTAATTCCATTAATATGACAAAAAATGGAAGTAGCGTTCATGCGTACGTACGGTCTACCGTCTCCATGAACGGTGCTTTTAAATTTTTTATCTCCAAATGCTATGTAATAGTATAAAATGAATATATAATGGATATATATGATATTTAAAACATCAATACTATTCTGGATATGATTTACCAATAACTACATGGAAAATTCTCTTCCAACAAGTTCAATTTTTACTCATGTACCGAACATCGACAGAAACGTCTGATATGATCTCACTTTATTAACCAATTATTATAACATTATAATACGTGATATGAAATGAATAATAATATTTAAAGGAGTTCCTTAATAAGTTATAAATTGACAATATTTTATCATTCAGGAGATTAAAGAATGATCGAGTCATGTCGGACACGAGGTAAGAGATCATACTCCTCTCTTTCTTTTTATGTACACTCTTTTATGTCATTCCTTTTAATCTCATCATTCTTGTGATTGGGATGTTCTTTTACATTAATCTTACTGTAATTTTTATGTTCATATGATGAGAGACCCTATTCTCTCTCATCAATCCATTTTGGAAGTATTGAGTGGCGCTGTTAGGCTACCAAATTTTCGTAATAGATCTTACCTCTCTCTTTCTTTTTAAGTACTCTCCTTTATGTCACTTATTTTAATCTCATATTTGTTATGTTGGGGGATATTATTTTATATTCCTCTTGCTTTAAACTTTATTTTAATATAATGAGAGACCCTATTTGATCTCATCAATCCATTTTTGTAAGTTTTAAGGGGTGTCGTTAGGCTGTAGAGTTTTCGTAAGGGATTTTTCATCTCACTTTTATTCCCGTGAGATTTATGCTACATTTTCCACAATTTCCTTTGATTGGTGTATGTAATGCCCATTATTTTACTCATTGTGTAATATAATTTCATTTATGAGTATTTACATCAATTTTTTATTTTCATTCTTTCACGGGGTGTATGTTTTGAAAGTTACCCATGTCGGTAAGGGAACCTTTCACCATCCTCTTTTTAAAAGACTTATTTTGTTATGTCTTTTAATTCACAAAAAATTTTGTTGGGATATGTTCTTCTATATCCTAAGTGATATAAATTTTTTGTCCAAGTAATGAGATACCCTTTTTATCTCTCATTATCTCATTTTTTCAATTTTGTAGTGACGTCGTTAAGCTATAAAATTTTTGCAAGGGAACTTCTTAACCCAATTTTGATTCTTTGGGATAAGCTTGTACTCCTTCATTATGTCATTATATGAATATGTGTGAATAACCTCTGATTGTTTTACACTTAATATCCACTTAAATTTGGTGTATTAGTTTGTCACACATAATTATGTAATTGATTTATCCTTAATCCTAGGATACCTTCTTTGTATGGGACTTCGTTTCAATATCCTTTCATTGAGGCATATTTTGTTTTATAAACAAACTTCTTTTATATGGTGTATAAACCCCTTTGACTTTTACGTTTATCTGAAAGGAATCTTTTTTATACAAAGCGTTTTACTAAATGACAAAAGGGACTGTTTTTGTCGTACGTATGCGGCGACAATGACTTCTCCCCCGCCGTGACCATTATTTGAGTTTCGGCATCCTCTATAAGCAATACCTATTATTTAAAAAGAAAAATAAATAGCATGTTTTACTTTTCTTTTATTTTGGTATTGAAAACGATTTTCATAATTTTTTTATATCAATGTGTTGTATAGATATCATGTGATTGAAAAATGGAAATGTTATGTTTCATTTATGCATGTTTTATGTGATACGATTATGTTATGGTTCTTGGGAATTATTATGAAGTCGGGTGGTTCCATGATAAACTATGGGTGGGTGAGCCCGAAATAGCTCACCAATTCATTGGGTAACACGAAGGGTTTAAACGTTAAGGTTTCTCTGAAGAGATTTAGGGAATATACTGTGATGGGTATTCCAAACGTAACCAAGAGGGTTACTCCCTATGTAAGAATGTTATGAATGCCTCAAGTTACCTTTATGTTTTATGATTTCTATGATTTATTCATGAATTTATGAGGTATTTTAAAGTGAATATGTTTTATGGGTAAAGTATGATTTCATTATTATGTATATATGTACTCATGTTTCATTTCCATACTTTTTTATAACCCTTACTTAGCTTTTTATGCTCATCCCATGTTTTTGAAATGTTTTTCGCAGGTCAAGGGAATGGTTCATGATATGATGATAGTGTCAAGGAAGTTTCAAGAAAGAATCCATGTTTTATTTTAAATATGTTTCCGTTGATGGGAAAAATGAATACTATCTTTTATGTAACCACTTTGTTTAAATGTGGAATGTAATGCATGTTTTATGATCTAATTCTCTAAAACTCTAAACCTGAAAAGATCCTCAATGTGTAATCTTGTAATAACTCACGATTAAGTAAGGATTAAGGCTGGGGCCTTATAGTTGGTAGTAGAGGTCGGTTTAGATAAATTTAGAGATTAGGGTATTCTCTAAGCATAAGTGACATTACCAAAATGGTTAGGATTTCAAAAAGAGTCCTAGTTTTAGATAAAGTGAATGAGTAAGTATATCTTAGTGTTACCTTCCTCATTAGTACATGATGGTTTTGATTATATAGTCACACTGACATTTGTGTTTTTAGTGAATGGATGGATCTAGCAGGCACCAAAGAGACAACAGGTTTGAAGGAAATTGTGGTGGTTCTCTGATTAAGATACTAGATAAAATGGTGGATTCAATGAGGAAACTCGTGGTTGTTCTAAACCAACTATCAAGGAGTCATTATCAACCACTTGAACCGTGGTATGATCTGTAATGCATCATGTACGAGATGACCAATATATGTTGAAGTTCAGGTAATAATTATAAAGGTAACCATTAAGTTTATATGATCCTTACTTTTGAGGTAATTATGGGTTATTATATGTTATGATGGAAAATGAAAGGCATGGGATAAACTTGTGGTTAAAATATGTTATGATCATTTTTAAAGATTTTATCTCGTTTTGGGGAATGTTTTAAGAATTATATAGTTTTGGAAAAAGGAAAACACACAGACCGTGTGACAACCCGTCGCGTCGGACAAAGATATGGGAATCGAACCCCCAACCAAAGTGCGACTGGTATTTATTGCCTACCACTGGACTACGTGAAGTACTTGGTTAGTTTGACTAATTCATTTTAGTTAGATGATTTTAGGAATCAAGAGTATGTTTATTTTTGGTTATCAATGGAAATGGTTAACCTATCATCGAGGATATGTGATTAGGTTAATTACTTTTCAATATGAGAATTTAAGAGCAATTGATATTATTTGGAGGTAAAAGTTAATTTGTACCTTGGAAGACTATGTGACTAAATCCTTCAAATATTTGGGTTTCAATATTAGTTTGGTTTTTTTGAAGAATTTAATGTACAAATTGGTTATCGAATGGTCATCGTTGAACTTTCGGTTTTGTTGGACAAATTTTGGAGATTAAGAATAGATTATATTTTTATAAAGGGTTATCCTTTTCTGGATTGTCTGATCTTTTACTAACCATTTTGGTTTTGGTTTTGGTTAACGTCTAAAGGCATGGGAAGTATATAGTTCTCTTTTGTGGATTAGGTGATTCTCTATAAGTTTATTATAGTGAAAAAGTCATCCTAAATACTCATCTTTTGGAGAAAATATGAGTGTGTGTAAGAAATCTAATAAAAGTTGAAATTCAACATGATAAGTAATTATGTTTCCTTATGAATAAATTCCTCAATAAAAATTAACATAAAACAAAAATGTTTTCTATTAACTTTTCCTACTAGGGAATCTAATACGTTTAACCCATCACAAGTTTGTGATTTTCTTATGGGTAACTTTCTCCTAGACATGTTTACTATCACTCTCCATAAGAACATGACCCTTTTTTCCTCCATGTCCATATTTTCATACATGGAATCCTAGTATGGGTTAACTTGGGTGACCTTGGTACTTCACATTCTTTCTTTTAAAGTGATAGTTAAATTTACTCCTTTTCCGATGTGGGACTTACGATGATGTTTTCAAGCACAATTTTGAAATTGTGAGGACGCAATTCCCAAAAGGGGGGAAGGATGTAACACCCCAGGTAAATAAAGAATATGACATTTTTACATTTATCCCTATTTGTGAAAAAAAATATTAATATTACTTTAAAGGGAACGCTATGCTCGATGGCGTACCCAATACGCGACAATGAGTTCCTTTGAAATCTTATGTTTCACTCTAATGATAAAATAATATTATTTTAAATGGTAGTTAAGGCCTAGCCATTGTAATGGAGGGAGATAACGGAACTAACTAAAAAATGATTATGTATCTTTGTCAAATATTTTTACTTTTTACAATAAATGTTCGAGGATTAAAATGCGAATGAATCCAATTTTAAGCGTAAACATTCTAATATTCTTTAAAAGGTCGATTAACCGCCTTTTGATGGCGAACCTCTTTGAAATCAACTTTTTGACAATTTTATGTGTTATATTTGACAAAATAAAATCCTTCTTTAGAATCGGTACATCAAAATTTCATTTGTGTAAATATTTGGTATTTTTTCGATAAAGTTCTGTTTTTTAATGAAGAGTCAAAAATGTTGTATTTTAATTCAAAACCTCTTTTTAATATAATTTATTTATATGATTAGATTATATTTTGAATTGGTTTTAAAGTTAAATTAGAATATATTTTTACCATTTAATCCAACTATGGACATTGGAATTAATTTCACATTGAAATCGGACTTAAACTAGTGTCAATATTTTGATACTTATTGTTTCATAAAAACACGCTATTTACTATGTCAGCGGGAATTAATTATTAAATTAATTAACGCAACTTATATGTTTTGAATATTGTAAAATAGACTTAATTTTTGAATTCTTAATATCAAATATATCTTAGGGTGATGTTTTGGTATTTTTCTGAAAAACGTCAATTTTTGATGAATAGTGAAACCACTAAGTGGTACTTATAAAAACTGATTTTCCGTTTAAATGAAATTTTACCACCTCTGTGTTTTGAATTTCAAAAATCCGACATACATGGTTGTCATTGAGAAGTAAAATGTGGTTCAATGGAATTAAATTAATTTTTTTGGTGAATAGTAAATTTTATGTTTTTAATCGCGATTAGAGGTAATTAGTGTAATTTAAGGTAAAAATAATGTTTTAATAATATGAAATGACCTAGACACATGTCCTACCCTCATTGGATGTGTCATGGCAGACCAAGACAAACCATGGGGCATCGTGGGGACCCCATGGTGCCACTTTTTTAGGAAAAGTACATAAATAACTTTTTTTTAAAGTTAAAATAAAAATAGCACAAGCATGAGATGTTTCACTAAAACAATTTTTAAATGGGGTTATACAAGTCCTATTTTTGACTATAAATATTAATTAGAAATCTAAAAAGATTTAATACATAATTATATATTTTTTATAATTTTTAGTCATTACATAAATTCAATTATTTTTGACATCATGATGATGTAGCGATTACCTCATTAATAAAGGATTTAAATAAAATGAAAAGATAATGTTAAAAATATAAATTACACTTGTCCGAAACCTATTGGATGAGTATATTTCGAACCCTTACCACCATATCCTCTAAATACAAAGATGTGGGACCTTAAAATCCGAAACTCATTTGAAAATAATGTAACATTTTGTAACATTCCAAGAGTGCCCCTCCTCTCCTCTTATAAAAGGACCCCACCTATACCACCTTACCCACACCTCTCAAGCCTTTGTCTCGGCCAACCCCTGCTCATTTGTCCTCTCCACATCCCTCTATTACTCATTAAATCCTCACATTGGGAATAAGTCTTCTGAAGGAATCCTTTGATCTCAAATCAAAGAGAGTTATCCGATTTTAAGGTAATGTCTTCACTTGTGTTCTTTTGTTTTATTTTGCTTCTTCAACCCCCTAAACTATTTTTATTCATTTATTTTGTAACAACTAAAGTATCTTAAATATACTATGATGTTTTTATAAGAAGAATTAGAGATAAACTTACACACACCTACATCTAATGGTTAATGAACATACTGTTTCTGTGGATGTGGAATTTCTGCCCCACGAAACGATGATTGTTCAACACTCATATAACACCTTCAAAGGTGGCCATTTAGATGTCACTATATTTATATATGATATATAATATGTTTATTTTTTTACTTAATATTCTTTATTTTTCTTTTGTGGCATACATTTATGGTTTCCATTGTGGGTAAAATTGATAATTTCATTTTAGGAACTGCGGACTACCGCCCACTCAAAGTGATTTGATTCGTTAATGCCATATGTGGGATGTACAAAGGATGGATTTAAAGTTATTATATATGATGTATTTTACATATAAATGATGAATATTATTCTGGAATTAAAATATACATACCTCTCATTTAGTTTTAATTCCATTAATATGACATAGAAATGAAAGTAGCGTTCATGCGTACGTACGGCTTACCGTCTCCATGAACGGTACATTTCATTTCTTATCTCCAAATGTTATGTAATATTATAAGTACATATATATAATGGATTTATATATGTAATATATTACAGCTAAATTATGGATATAATTCTAGAATTATAATATATATATATATATATATATATATATCTCATTTTAATTTAATTCCATAAATATGACAAAAAATTGAAGTAGCGTTCATGCGTACGTACGGTCTACCATCTCCATGAACGGTGCTTTAATTTTTTTTATCTCAAAATGATAAGGAGTAGTATAAAATTAATATATATTGGATATATATTATATTTAAAACATCAATACTATTCTGGATATGATTTACATATAACTACATGGAAAATTCTCTTCCAACAAGTTCAATTTTTACTCATGTACCGAACATCAACAAAAACGTCTGATATGATCTCACATTATTAACCAATTATTATAACATTATAATATGTGATATGAACTGAATAATAATATTTAAATTAGGTCCTTAAGAAATTATAAATTGACCAAATTTTATTATTCAGGAGATTAAAGAACGATCGAGTCATGTCGGACACGAGGTAAGGGATCCTAACCCTCTGTTTCTTTTTAAGTACACTCTTTTATGTCATTCCTTTTAAGCTCATCTTTCTCGTGATTGGGATGTTATTATATATTACTCTTATTGTAATTTTTTTGTTCATATTATTAGAGACCATATTCTCTCTCATCAATCCATTTTGGAAGTATTGAGTGGCGCCGTTAGGCTGCCGAATTTTCGTAAGAGATCTAACCTCTCTCTTTCTTTTTAAGTACTATCCTTTATGTCACTTCTTTTAAGCTCATCTTTGTTATGTTGGGGGATGTTATTTTATATTCCTCTTGTTGTAAACTTTATTTTAATATGATGAGAGACCCTATTTGATCTCACCAATCTATTTTTGTAAGTTTTAAGTGGCGCTGTTAGGCTGCCGAGTTTTCGTAAGGGATTTTTCATCTCACTTTTATTCCCGCGAGATTTATGTTACATTTTCCACAATTTATTTTGAGTGGTGTATGTACTGCCCATTATTTTACTCATTGTGTAATATACTTTCGTTTATGAGTATTTACATCAATTTTTTATTGTCCTTCTTTCACGGGGTGTATGTTTCGAAAGATACCCATGTCGGTAAGGGAACCTTTCACCCTCCACTTTTTAAAAGACTTCGTTTGTTATGACTTTTAATTCACATAACATTTTGTTGGGATATGTTCTTCTATATCCTTAGTGATATAAATTTTATGTCCATGTTATGAGATACCCTTTTTATCTCTCATCAACTAATTTTATGAATTTTTTAGTGACGTCGTTAGGCTGTCAAATTTTTGTAAGGGAACATCTTAACCCAATTTTGATTCTTTGGGATAAGGTTGTACTCCTTGAATATGTCGTTATATGAATATGTGTGAATAAACTATGATTTGTTTACACTTAATATCCACTTATATTTGGTATATTAGTTTGTCACACATAATTATGTACTTGATTTATCCTTAATCCAAGGATACCGTCTTAGTATGGGTCTTCGTCTCAATCTCCTTTAATTGAGGAATATTTTGTTTTATACACAACCTTCTTTTATACGGTGTATAAACCCCTTTTAATTTTACGTTTATCCGAAATGAATCTTTTTTATACAAATCGTTTTACTAATCGATAAAAGGGAATGTTTTTGTCGTACGTATGCGGCGACAACGACTTCTCTGCTACCGTGACCATTATTTGAGTTCTGGATTCCTCTACAAGCCATACCTCTTTTTTAAAAAGAAAAATAAATACCATGTTTTACTTTTCGTTTATTTTGGTATTGAAAATAGTTTTCATAATGTTTTTATATCAATGTGTTGTATTGATATCTTGTGATTGAAAAGTGGAAATGTTGTGTTTCCTTTATGCATGTTTTATGTGATACGATCATGTTACGGTTCTTGAGAATTATTATGAAGACGGGTGGTGCCATGATAAACTAAGGGTGGGTGAGCCCGAAATAGCTCTCCAATGCATTGGGTAACGCGAATGGGTTAATCGTTAAGGTTTCTCCGAATAGATTTAGGGAATATACTGTGATGGGTATTCCAAACGTAACCAAGAGGGTTACTCCATACGTAAGAATGTTATGAATGCCTCAAGTTACCTTTATGTCTTATGATTTCTATGAATTATTCATGAATTTATGAGGTATGTTAAAGTGCATATGTTTTATAGGTAAAGTATTATTTCATTCTTCTATATATATGTACTCATGTTTCCTTTCCATACTTTTTTATAACCCTTACTGAGCTTTTTATGCTCATGCTATGTTTTTGAAATGTTTTTCGCAGGTCAAGGGAATGGTACATGATATGATGATAGTGTCAAAGAAGTGTCAACAAAGAATCCATGTTTTATTTTAAATATGTTTCCGTTGATGGGGAAAATGAATACTATCTTTTATGTAACCACTTTGTTTAAATGTGGAATGTAATGCACGTTTTATGATCTAATTCTCTAAAACTCTAAAATTGAAAATATCCTCAATGTGTAATCTTGTAATAACTCAAGATTAAGTATGGTTTAAGGTTGGGGCCTTATAGATAGTGGACTTTCAAGATTCAATAATGAATGGATTATTATATTGGTAGTATAGTAAACCATTATTGAAGGGTTTTGATGATGGTACTAGACTAAATTAATTTCAAGAAGGGAGTTTTCTACCGCATATCATTATAGAATTTTGAGTTCTTCTAGATGTTGAATTCAAGGAACTATACATGGGACATTACAGAATTATAATCTTTATCAATATAGTAGTGAAGTATTTAGGACATAGACTCCTGAATATTGTAGAGAAGAAGTAAAATTACACACATTTCAACCCATAATTGTTGATTGTGAGGATTAAACATCGATGGTCTGAAGTACTATACTATTAAATTCTACACTGTAATGTGATTTTTTATAACGAAATTTATCATTATTTAATACCTTATAATCTATTGAATGGGATGAGTATTTCAATAGATTTTTGAGTGTCTTTATGATGATGGATACAACATTGTTTTTTATTGAGATAGATCTTTTATACGGTGGTTTTACTCTCATGGTTGCAGAGAATCATTTCCTTTGGGAACTATACATACATCACATTGTAGTTTTTTATTTGATTTTGTGTATGGACTAGATAGTATCATACAAAGACTATATCTAATTTCCCTATAATAAATATAACATTACATATCATGGTTTTAAATTTTATTATAATCATTGAGAGTGTGTTATCTAAGAAGAATGTACATGACCAAAATATCACTAGTTGGGGAGCACACCACCTCAGTTGCAATTATTTTTCTTCCTGACTGGGGTGTGAAACATGACATCTTTCTAACTATAGTGCATTGTTTCTATAATGCATTTCCAGAATAATTATTATGGTTCATAGGAGAGTTGTATGTTGAGATTAAAATTGATCTCATATTGGGGGAATATGGATCTATATTTCATAAAATAGAATTGAACTAACATATCATAAAGACCTTAAGACATAGATGTAAGAGTTGACAGATAAGGTATTTTTATATCTAAGTATATCACCTTGGGGTTCTATGGTTTTTTCTAAGAAGTATGATTTGATGATTCATTTATATATTGATTAACTAATGTAGAATCAAATGATAGTAAATAAAATGTATCATATTTTTCATTTTGATGGTCATAATAATATATGAGAAGATAAAATCATTTCTGCATGATTGACATGAGATTGAGATATGTTTAATTATGTGATAAACCATATGATACCCCATGTATGAATTTAATAAATATTTAAAGCCTATATGATATTATCATGAATCCATCTAGTTTGAAAAAACACTATGGATGTGTTTATGGCATTGATTATGATAATCATTCACCCATACTAGAAATAGTTTATATTGGGTATCATGGATTAAATCATGGATTACTCCAAGACCCATGATGATCAATCCAATCATTAGGACATTATCCTGAGTACATATAGTGAGAATCATTTAAAACCAATAAAATATAATTCTCAAATCAATATTGATTAGTTTCATTTTCCATATTACATAATCTCTATATAAGGTGTGTCAGTGGACCCATATAATGTTTATGAAATGGTATCATGGGAGAATCCAAATTTTTTTTGGATGTACCAATCATTCCAGGTTTATCAGGTTATTTTCAAAAGTTTATCTAGGATTTTTCCCATTTAGAAACACCATTATATTATTCAATTATAAGTGGATCATGTTTGAATGGTTTGGATATTATGAAAATGCATTCCCCGAGATGAAGAAATGTTTGAATGCCATGAAAATTTTGATCCCACTTCTACCATGTGTGGTGTATATAGTGTTTTGGGATGCATCCAAAATTATACATGGAGTAGTTCTAAAGTTAGAAAATTAATTTTAGGAATTCGGGAAATTAAATTGGCTACCACATGAATGGAATTACCCTATGAATGTTTTCATGATAGTTTTGTGGTTTATTCCATAACCTGTTGGTGTCATTAACTACGAGGTGAAGTGTTTACAATTTCAATCAATAAAAATGTTTTAAGTAAACATTTACCAATTGATATTTGAATATTTGATGGTGGATATGGGTTTCTGGATTGAATTATTTTGAGATTGACATATCATATACCCATGAAAATGGAAATAGTGCTTATGAATCTATATAAAAAAAAGAAACAGGATTAGGGGCTTCATGAGTCTAATTTTTAGTGGAAGATAACAACCTTACAAGATGAAATTCTTATTAGGTTTTAGGATTCCATTGATAATAAAACACTCATATTAGTATTAATTAAGTCAAAAAGGGTTATCTATATCTGGGAGGATGAGTATGGGGATATATAGTGTGTGTCCTTGATGGAAAGACTTGATGGGGGGGTGGGGTTCTCCTTCTAGTATGAATAATAAATGAGGATGATATTATCTATTTATTAAACCATGTTATTATTCATATGTGTATGATATAACACATGATGTGTTAGATTAATTCCTAAATATGTGGGTGAATCATAGTTTGACCTAAATGTATTGTGAACTATGAGGATATTATTCATGGATGAGCATGCAAAGGGAGATTTCTTGGTTCATGACATGATACCACACCTTTCGGAAGAAGAAATCCGAGAAACAACTACAATGTGGTTTACAAAAACCATTTCACAATATTTTATGGAAGTAGAATGATGTTACCAGGGGCTTTAGGAAAGAAATTTCGTGGAATCCTCATAAGAATTACTCTATCAAGGTGATTGTGGACCAATAAGATAATGTTGATCATTTATATCATATTTACTTGGCTTTCACTATGTGTATATTGGGGAATATTTATGTTCAAGAGATAATCCATTTACATGGGACAACATTATGTAATATTTCATTTCATGATTCTCACATTACATTATTATTTCAGATGGTCTTATAGAAGGAGTTGGGTAACCATGTATTCCTGAGGAGCGATTTCCACATGCTGATAAATGGGAATTTGGAGTATACTATACATGTATAGGAGGATATTCTAGGGGTTGAGTATTATTATTTTGTTGGTATTGGTATAACCATATATTTATGGTTGTTTTCTTTTATAACAATAGTTATCAATTTACTATTCAGGTACACCATATAAGGCACCTATATTAGGCTATCTTGATCACCTCAATGCTAGATGGTGGCTAGTGGGACTTGGTTGTTAGGAAATATAATTGTATATGAGACTTCATAGAAGGTTTATTTGGTTGAGAAATACATGACTATAAAAAGGATTATGACAAATTAATATGATTATCAACATTGATGACCAATTTAATTTACAATGGATGATCATGTAATTATTTTGGTGTGGTTTAGATTAGGAAATTGTGGGATATAGAGGATGGATATTTTGGTTCCATGTTTTGTGCACTATTTTGGATTTTTTGGGGATAAAAACGTTATAATATAGATTCTCACATATGAAACGGTATTTTTCTAGGAATTATGATTTTAATTTGTCACAGAATCAATGGTATCATTGTGACCCTTTTCATGTGATAGATGTTGATGATTTTGATCTATAGGTTGAGAATCTAATCCACGTAATGGATCATTGTGTGAAATTGTTGTAGGGAATGACCATAATGGTATTTCAGTTTTTGTGGATAAAATGGACTTTTAAGAAGTTAATATTTCATTGACAATATCATTTTCAACCATTCTCTGAAAAAAAAAGTTTACCCCTAAATCATAGAGAATCACCAGATTACATCATGGGGATGTGGAATTAAATTTTGGGGAGACAATATGATGCAAAATAATCGAGAGTAGCCTCATTCACATTTTTAGTTACTCTTTTTCAAGTATATTGGAGAAATTTTTGTTGGTGATTTATTTAGATATATTTCAGGTGAAATAGGAAAAATATGGAGGCACATGAGGTTATTGGTAGTTTGTTCATGGTTGGGGATACTATTTGGTTTTCCCCAGGAAGCCATGCACCCTATTTTGGAGACACATGATGTAGCCCATGGTGGAAGAATGGGTTATCCAATCTATGAAGCCTCCCTCCTAAATTCCGCAAGCTATCAAATACAGTGTATTTTCTGGATGAGTTCATTTTTTAAAAAATATGAAACAAATAGGTGAAATTGTGAACCATATAAGTAATGGTGTGTGTTTATGGTGTGCAGTTTGGAAAACTATGCACCATCACCCTAGAATCTGGGTGTGTGATTTCTAAACACAAAAAAATTAAAATTATTTAATTCTATGTTTTTACCTCAATCACCTTGAATCGAACATGTGTTTTTTTCTTTGCATTTTGGAATCCCCCGAGAGAATTCCAAGGCTCCTAGAACACCTTCTGGTTTGAATGAATTTTATGTTTGATGTTTTTGGCTGCTCTTCTAATATATATTCTCTTTTCATTTAATCCCCCCCTCTCATATATCTTTCCTAATGAATATGGATTATTTTTCCTATGTTAGTGATGGTTTTGATTTAGGTTTTAATGGGTCTTGTTCCTTTGGTTTTTGTTATTTTTTTGGGTTCTAGATCATCCATACTACTTTGAATTCGATAATTTCAAAAATAATTGGGGATATAATTTTGGATAGTCTTCAACAAAAATGTTGAATTAGGTGGTATAATTTTTAATTCATATAACAATTATTATAGTTTAACAAATGTAATTATTATATTAAAATTTTCCCAATGGTAAATTTCAGTATAAAAGGTATTAATTTATTGATTTTTATGTGATTGTTAAATCCTTCACATGTCCCACTAGACTCATTATTTAAAATTAAACCAATCATGGTGTAAACCTATGGGGTGTGAAAAAAATTTAAAAGTTTAAATATGGTTTATGTATGGATCCATAATGATATTGTGAATATTGTTTATCATTTAAATTAGGAAAATATGGTTAATGATGAGTTATGGAAATGGTTGATAAATGGGATGAAAATGTTGATCCGAGGGTTGTGATAATTGTGACAATGTTGTTGGATATGGACTGTTGTTCCAAATAACCACAATGTTCTAGACTTCCACTATTGGAAACATATATATATATATATATCATGTGATCACATAGTAATGTGGAAAGGACTACTTCTCCAAATACCAATGGTGTGTCAGGATACCTCTCTATGTCCCCATTAATATATTTTGAAAATTACTATTAAATTATTAATGAAACCCATTGAAGGATAAAATGTGACAACCTTTTTTGGATTGTTCACACGATCGCATGTGTATTTTAATTCATATGTGATACAATAAAATCTGAACTGATTTCTTTATCAAACTATTCTTCTTACCTGAACGTATTATAGGGATGGTACAAGGTCGATGCCATGGGAAATTTCACTATCTGAAATGAGTTATGGTTTAGAAACATATATTTAGGATTATTTATGTAATAACCTTGTTTTTTCCATAAAAGACTTTGGAATATTCTTGATCTTATTCCAGAGAATCACCTTCAGATGGCGTGCGATTCCGAGCCTCGGTGTGGCTGAAATTAAATCTTCAGTGAGTCCACGCTGGGCATGCCAAATAAACAGGATAACTCCTAAACAGTAGATCGGATTGGACAACTAAGGGCACCGTTGATTCCAGAGTGTGCCTTTTACCATAAGAGGGGGGTAATTTTTGCGAGCGTGGGGCAGGGGGCTCTTTGGGCCGACACGGAACCGGCCGCTCGGTCGGTCGTCGTGACAAACCAGGGTCGTCGCGACCTCGGGAGAAGCAAGGACCCCCGTCTTGTGGGTCCACTCTGAAAAGTTGCACCGGCAGAGCCAGTCCGGGTGTGGACGAGCGTTCCGTGCGGTGAACTGTGGATCGCTAGTTCAGGGAGACAGTGGGCCGGCCGAACCGGCTTGGCCCACCACGTTTCGGTCCATTAATGTTTAAAATGCCCTAAAACACAAACCGTGTATCGGATTTTCGAGCCGTCTGTGGAAATGAGTTCCTTGGATCGAGGCGAAGATTTTTAGATGGTCTCATAGATTTTTAATTCCTATGACAAGGGGCTCGGTGGTGTGACACTCTGTTAAGTGGTTTTAACACTAACCCGAGATTTTTGTTTTGGGCGGCGTAGACACATACAGAGTCTGTGTCAAGAACCGTCACCTGCGTTGCGACCCAGGCATCGAGGCAGAGTTTTCCAGAGAGTTTTTAGGCATGGAAGCTGGAGTCTAGATATGGGCCCCAAGGTCAATCTTT
This sequence comes from Viscum album, assembly GCA_963277665.1. Classification (NCBI taxonomy): domain Eukaryota; kingdom Viridiplantae; phylum Streptophyta; class Magnoliopsida; order Santalales; family Viscaceae; genus Viscum; species Viscum album. Next base: position 1,753,470,214 of record OY728120.1, on the reverse strand, counting down.
TAAGCTGTGAGCCACGTTTTGAATCCTTTTCATAGGACGTCTGTTCAGGGCGTACGAGCAGTCATTTTTGGGTGTTTTCCCAAGGGCATTGCAATGACGCAATCCACCCGCATTAATTCTGCCTGGTGGAGCGAACCCCATAGGGGCCGTTTTGGGATTTGGTGGTGATTTCCATCTTTATCACCGGTTGTCCATTTCAGATAAGTAGATAGTCAATCTTGTGTATTTTTTCATGAGGATCGCAACAGTGGGATCCCTTCTTTGCGCTTCGAGACTGAGATGTGGGTCCCATGAAGAACCGCTCATGTGCGGTACGGCGAAATGCATATTTTTATCCGAAAATCCTTTCCACGCAAGTATGCAGTCAATTTGATGTGTTTTTCCGAGGGCATCATAGTGGTTTGATGAGCCCGACTGTTTTCAGGATTGAGGCTCGGCACCTTGGGAAATTTTTCAGTTGTAAAGTGGTGTGCGATGAAATTTCAATCGGATATCCATTGGAGGCGAGTAAATAGTGTATATCACATATGTTTCTTTGAGGATTGCAATGGTGTGATCTGTTTGGATGTGCAGAGTCTCATCAGAGATCTTATTAAATGTGGAAGAATGAAAGGCATACTAGTGGTGGTTCTTCCTGTGGTGTTTGTAGGGAACCCTTGGCATGTGATCGCGTTCACTCTTGTGAGAGTGAAATTAGTGTTTAAAGTGGTGTGGTTGGTCGTTCTAGGGCCATGGAGGAAGCAGTTTGGTGAAATTACGTTTTCATCCTTCGCGGTGACGTTGGGTGTCATGTGCACGATAGCCTTTAGGCTAGATATGTGGAATACTTTGGGAGTATACGGGGATTCTTGGAGGTATATATTGTAGTATGCACCCGATAATGTTCGTGTTCTTGGTATGGAGATGAGATAGGGCCACATGTCGTGTGGGCCCCTTGTGTGTGCCGTGTTTTTCAATACGTACCATTGATCTCTAGAGATTATAGAGGGTCCCTCAGTTCACGATGGAATAGACTATCATGTTTGAGTGGTTTCCTGTGGTTTTGTTCTTGACAGTTTGATCGGAGGATTTTTTTGGGTTCCCCATTTTCCTTCAGCTGTGTTGGATTTTAGTTTCACATCCCTTCATGTTCCCTGTTAGAGTTTTTACATATTCGGTGTGACCAATATATTATGAGGGCACCGATCCTCTACCCAGGAGGTTGTTTCCAATAGGGTATGGAGCCCCTGTGAGCCTGGACGTAGTTTCCCTAGCTAGGTATCGAGATCATATCTTCCTTCTGTGATCTACCCTGACGTGTTTCCCAAGGAAGTGCTCCAGGTATCAGCGTGACCCACATTACACGGGCACTGAACCTATACTAGGGGAACTGTTCTGAAGTTGGGCGGTTGTGCGATACCCACTCTGTGTTCTGTTGGCCAGTAGTGTACCATCCAGTCGAGATTGCCAGAGTAGTTCCGGGTTTACCCTCCAGTGGGGCTGGGTAGTGCGTTGATCATTGAAATCTTCGGGTTTACCCTCCACCGTGGCTGGGTAGTGGGTTTCTCATTAACCTCTAAGGGTTTACCCTATAGCAGAGACTGGGTAGTGGGATACCCGATGACCTCTTAGTGTTTACCCTCTAGCAGAGACTGGGCAGTGGGTTACCTGATGACCTCTTAGGGTTTACCCTCCAGCAGAGACTGGGTAGTGGGTTAACCAATGACCTCATAGTGTTTACCCTCCAGCAGAGACTGGGCAGCGGGTTACCCGACGACCTCTTAGGGTTTACCCTCCAGCAGAGACTGGGCAGTGGGTTACCTTATGACCTCTTAGGGTTTTCCCTCTAGTGGGGTAGGGCTGTGGGTTACCTGACTACTCCATTCATACTAATTCTTTTTCTACTCAGCTAGTATGTGCCTTTTATCCAAGACTATTAGAGAGGGACCCTTTGTTGTACGGGTCACTGATGTGACAACATTGACATTGAGTAGACCTCTCGAATGTGTGACAGTGACGAGGTGTGGTTTGACTTTCCCCAGAACTCTCATGTATGAGGGGCACATTCCCCAGCGAGACGTGTCCTTGTGACATGACCTAAAACCGTGATGTCGAGTTAGTTTCACCCAAATTGGATAATATCATGTTGTGATAATTTGAACCCCTTGACTTGTAGTTCAAGGAAGATGTGTCGGACGATGGGCATCGATGGTGTTTACTTGTGGGAATATTGGCCACTCACATTCTTGGGTTGAGCTACTGGATAGAGATCCCATTACGATCATGTTTGGGTTTATTGAAAGAGAATATATATATTTATACCTTGTTCCAGTACCCACTCCTTGGGTTTTGGTTACTCTCATTATAGGAGACGCGAAGACACGCGGGTTACACCACGTGCTTTCTGTGTCAAGCTTCCCGTGGTTTGACGAGTCTACTCCCATACTATAGGTAGCAAAGAATTGATGAGAAGTTGATCATATAACCATTTCTAGCTCCTTGTGTCTGGACGAGTCTACTATCGTTCTCTTGTTGGGTTTATCTATTACTCTGTTGTACTCTTCACTGCACTCTCTGTTTCACTACATTACTAATCCCTATTCTATCTACTTATCACCTCTTAAGTACCTCCTTTTTTTCTCCCTGAGCATTCGGGGAATCCTACTGAGTATTTTTATACTCACCCCTGCTTGGGCTTTTCCCGCACTTGTCGTGCTCTTGCAGACGATAGAAAGGTTGGTCGTGACTTCAGCGGAGCATAAGAGTTCAGGAGCATGGAACACATAAGGTGGTCCTAGTCGAGTTCTAGGTGTGGGACTCTCCTAGCTGTTTACTTTTGTTTAACTATTGCTGAGTTGTGGCAGATTTCTGGTTGGGTGCGTGTTTTGTCCATTTTCTTTTCAGTTTACCTTCAGCACATACATTGTACAGTTTAGAGGATGATGCACCTTTTTGGTTAGTTTATAGAATTTGATACTTTACTTTTCCTTTTACCCTACACTTCTTCATTAAGTGGGTTACGTGTGTATAAAGGTACTTAGGCAAAGTCCTCCCTGAGTTGTTTAACCTTTGGCTCTTTTTGCCAGCCCCTGGCCTATCGAGGTGGGCTTGGGGTAGTTGATACGCGAGCCCTGGTAGGGTCAGGTCGTGAAAAAGTGTTATCAGAAGTGGTTCATTCCTTGGAATATTGTTTGGACATCCCTAAAAAATAATTGGTTGGGATATAGGGATATAGTGTCAACGTGTCTCTAGGACAGCTCTGAGGCCAAGGAGTCCAGTGATGGTGCTGCGACCGACGTATCCATTCACTAGGACCTTGACAACACGCTTGTCGACTCGGCATGATGAGACACTTTTTGGATGGAAAATTGGTTTTTTCATCACATAGGATTGAGTAATTGACTGTATTTATTGAGTCAGCTCCCCATTGTCGTAACTGTTATATACATATATCCTCATCAGATTGTGGCACTCCTTGATAATATTCATTACGTCTTTGTGAAGACAGCCAACCAGGATACCGACTTTGGTTCATAGAAACGACCATGTGAGCTACGAGACCTCTGTTAATGACCCATCATGCGAGTCCCTTTATTCGGGTTGGCCGGTAGTAGCACTCCCACTCGATGAGACACAGACAGCTCCAGCAGTGCAGATGAAGCTTGAACACAGGTTGAGTGCACTACATGAGTTCTAGTGACCGAGACCACTAAGGTTCAGTGGATATCCAGACCCTCAAGTAGTAGTGGTTTGGCTCGACACAGTGGTTCGTATCTTCGGGCTTGGGCATACACCGACAATTATAATGGTGGCTTTGGCCGCCAACCTTTGTTACGAAGCAGCTGGGCATTGGTGGAGTCTAGTGAATCATTTACTCAATGAGTCGTGACATTCATGGGGCGACTTTCGGCTTCTTTTTTTGAGGAGTTTTACCCCTCCTACTTGCACTACGTTCGGATCCAGGACCTATTGTAGTTTCAGAAGGGAGGGATGATGATGACTGAGTACATGACTAGGTTCACGAACAGTGGATGTTTTTACCTGGACTTGGTCCATGAAGACAACTTCTGAGTGTCGAAGTTTTAGAAAGGTCTCCACAGAGAGATTCAAGATATCATAGTACCCATAGTCATTTCCACTTAGTTCAGGGTGCTAGAGCAGGCGCTGGTGACAAAGATCTTTCTATCACATTCTACAGTTGGTGGTGGCAGTAGGAACGATAGAGCCGAGACGTCTGCCGCAGCCAGCAGGCGCCGGATGACATAACCTCGATGCAGGTGGCCTTCCCACTGCCAGTTTCGGAGACATGGTCATGCACCACTGTGGTGGTAGAACGCAGGGCCTCAGCCAAGGATACCCTTCTGTGAGTGGACTCTGAGCCATGGTCGTACACCATAGTGGCGCCAGAGGGCACCATGACAGCTCAGGGAGTGCCGGTGCTCTGCTTGCGATGGGCAAGGTCACTTGGCATGAGACTAACCAACCAGGAATATAGAGAATATCGAGAAGGCAGCTGTGTAGCACCAAAAAAGAGGTAGCGGTGTGATCAGAGTGGTACCTAGAGTGGTGGTGCTAGCAGAGGAGCGACTGCAACTTAAATCAGGGGACAACATTACGAGGTCTTCCCATCACCACCGGGCGGTCCACGTCAGGACCTGGGAGATGACAGTTAGGACCGTAGACAACCGCAATATTCGGATGTCTACGATCCTACGAATCCTAATGTGGCAAGAGGTAAGCCCTACGACTCTTCTAATTTTTTTTAATATAATCGTTAGGCTTTTTGTATGAAGTGCTCTTTTTCTCCCTGTCCCTTGGTTGAGGTGTTACCAGGGTGTCACGGGGAGTCTGTGTAACCGTGTATCGGAATGGTAGATGGTGTGTGACCTTTTTCTTTAGTCGATGATGTTAAATCCTTTTCTCTTCGAGCATGTAAGAGAGTCTTGTTCGTGGGACATCAACTGTGAAATATTGCTTGAACATATATCCTTAGGTGTTTCACCATGTGGATATTCTGATGGAGGGAATCACTGGGCTTTATGCCATATCCATATGGTTATTCCTGTCGTGACTTGCGACGTAGGGGTTCGTCCGAGGAGGTGAGCTACCCCCGAGGGCCTTCACGCCATTTGATACCGTGCGAAGGGATGGCGATGTTCCCTACCTCCTTTCCCAAACCCCAAGGTCGAGAGTGGGTGCATGACGTCTCCTGCGTGGCTTACCTGAGGAGATGTATGCATGATTATTTGCATATCATTGCAAGGGAAGAACTCAGGTGAACAGATCAAATCCTTTGGTCTATGTGCGGTGACACGAGACTATCCAAGATTTCTTCTGGGTATGGGAGAGCCAGGTGTGGGCTTAGTACTCTAAGTTGTTCCATGGATTTTCTTTTCGGAGAAGAAATGATTGAAGGAGGGAATAATTTAAGAACCTGGTTTTTTCCATAAAAGACTTTGGAATATTCTTGATGTTATTCCAGAGATGGGCCTTCAGACAGCATGCAATTCCGAGCCTCGTAGTGGTCGTATTTAAATCATCAGTGCATTCACATTGGGCATGCCAAATAAATGGGATATATTTTAAACGGTGGCATGGATTGTAAAAACGAGGGCACAGTTGAGTCAGGAGAATTCCGTTTAACATAGAAGGGGTTTAATTTTTGCGAGCGTGGGGTAGGGGGCACCTTCGGGCGATACGGAACCGGCCGCTCGGCTGGTTGTCGCGACAAACTTGGGTTGTCGCGACCCTGGGAGTAGCATGGACCCGACTCTCATGGGTCCACTCCAAAATGTTTTCCTGGCCCAGGTGGTCTGGGAGTGGACGGGCAGTCCACATGGTGAACCACCGACTTCCGGTTCAGGGAGTGGGTGGTCTGGTCGAACCAGCCCGACCCACACCGTTTCGGTCCATTAATGTTTAAAATGCCCTAAAAAGCAAACCGTGTATCAGATTTTCGAGCCATCTGTGGCAATGCGTTCTATGGATCGAGGAGAACCTTTTGAGATGGTCTCAGGTATTTTTAATTCTTGAGATGAGGGGCTCAGTGGAATGAAATGCCGTTAAGTGGTTTTAACAATTACCTAAGATTCTTGTTTTTATCAGCTTGTACACATCTGTAGTCCGTTTCGAGCGCCGTCAGTGGCATTGATACATTGGAGTCGAGGTGGAGTTTTTCATAGGGTTTTGGGCATCAAATCCAGAGTCGAGACATGGGCCCCATGGTCCACCTTTTACGATTTGAGCCACATTTTGCAGCCTTTTCATCGGACATTCGTTCGGGGAATGCGAGCAGTCATTTTTGGGTGTTTTTCCGAGGGCATTGCAATGGTGCAATCAGCCCTCATTAATTCCACATGGTGTTGTGGGCCCCATGGGGTCCGTTTTGGGAGTTAGTGGTGATTTCCATATTTATCACAAGGTGTCCGTTTCAGATAAGTGGATTGTCAATATTGTTTACTTTTTCAAGAGTATTGAAACATTGTGATCCATTCGTTGCACTTTGGGATTGAGATGCGGGTCCCACAAAGCTCTGCTTGTGTCCGGTACGGTGAAATGCATCTTTTTCTCTATACATCGGTTCCAAGAAAGTATGCATTAAATTTGACATTTTTCCCAAGGGCATCGCAGTAGTGTAATGTGCCCGACTATTTTTGGGACGGAGGCTTGACACAACGGGATGTCGTTCGGGGCGTAAAGCGGTGTTGGACGACTGTTCCGTCGAATATCCATTGGAGATGAGTAAATAGTCTATCTGGCATTTTTTTCCCGTGAGGATTATAGTGGTGTGATCCATTTGGATGTGCAGAGTCTCATCGGAGATCTTATTAAATGTGGAATCATGAAAGGTGTAATAGTGGGGGTTCTTCCGGCGGTGTTTGTAGGGAACCCTTGGCATGTGATCGTGTTCACAACTGTGAGAGTTAATTTAGTGTTTAAAGAGGTTTGGTTGGCCATGCTAGGGCCATGGAGGAAGCAAGTTGGCGAAATTATTATTTTTCCCTTCGCACTGACGTTGGGTGTCATGTGCACGACAGCCTTTGGGCTAGAGCTGTGGTATACACTTGGAGTATACGGGGATGCTTGGAGGTACATGTTGTATTTTGTACCCGATAATGTTTGTGTTCTTGGTTAGGAAATGAGATAGGGCCACACGTCATGTGGGACCCTTGTGGGTGCCAATTTTTTCTTTAATTTCCATTGATCTCTCGTGACTTAGAGGGTCCCTCTGTTCATGATGGGTTAGACCAGCAGGGATAAGTGGTTTCCCTTGGTTCTGTTCTTGACGGTGTGATCAACGGTGTTGTTTGGGTTCCCCTTTTTTCCTTCAGTTGTGGGTGGTTTTAGTATCACAACCCATCTGGTTCCCTAGTAGAGTTTTTGTGGATTCGTTGTGACCAATACATTACGCGGGCACTGATCCTCTACCCAAGAGGTTGTTTCTAGTTGGGTACGGAGCCCTAGTGAGCCTGGGTGTGGTTTCCCTTGTGGGGTATCGAGATCATATCCTCCTTTGGTGACCTACCATGATGTGTTTCCCTTGGCAGAGATCCAGGTATCGGCATGACCCACACTAGATGGGCGCAAAACCTCTACTAGATGAACTGTTCTGGAGTTGGGTGGTTGCGTGATACCCACTCTATGTTCAGTTGGCCAGTGTTATACCATCCAGTTGGGATGGCCAAAGTAGTTCTGGGTTTACCCTGCAGTGGGGCTGGCGAGTGGGTTGCTCATTGACATCTTCGGGCATACCCTTCAGCAGGGCTTGGTGGTGGGTTTCTCATTGACCTCTTAGTGTTTACCCACTAGCAGAGACTGGACAGTGGGTTACCCAACGACTTCTTAGTGTTTACCCTCCAGGAGAGATTGGGCAGTGTGTTACCCAATGACCTCTTTGGATTTAGCCACTAGTAGATACTGGGTAGTGGTTTACCCGAATACCTCTTAGGGTTTACCCTCCAGTAGAGACTGGGCAATGGGTTACCTAACTACCTCTTAGGGTTTACCCTCTAGTAGAGACTGTGCAGTGGGTTACCCTGAAGACCTCTTATTGTTTACCCTCCAGTGGGGTTGGGCAGTGGGTTAACCGATGACTCCTTTCAGACTCAGTACTTTCTAATAAGCTAGTATATGGATTTTCTCTGTGGCAATCAGAGTGGGACCCTTGGTTGTACGGGTCAGTAATTTGAAAGATTTGACTTTGAGCAGACCTCTCGATTATGTGACTGTGATGAGGTTTGATTTGACATTCCCCAGAATGATCAATTATGAGGGGCACTTTCCCCATCAGGACGTGTCCTTGTGATGTGACCTAAAACCCAGAGGGTGATTCAGTTCCGCCCAAAGAGGATATTGTCATGGTGTGGGGATTTGAACCCCTTGACTTTCAGTTTAGTGCAGATGTGTGGGATGCTAGGAATATATGGAGTTCACTTATGGGACTATTGTCAACTCACTTTAATGGGTTGAGATACAGGATAGAGATCCCCTTACGATCTTTTTCGGGTTTCTTGAAAGAGCATATATATATGTATACCTTTTTCCAGCACCCACTCCTTGGGTTTTGGTTACTCTCCTTCCAGGAGAGGCGAAGACGTGCATGGTAGCCACGTGCTTTCTGTTTCTAGATTCTTGTGGTTGGATGAGTCTACTCTCCTGCTATAGGTAGCGAAGAATCGACGAGAAGTTCATCTTATCACTGTTTCTAGATCCTCGTGTCTGAACGAGTCTACTTACTTTCTCTTGTTGGGTTGAGCTGTTACTATGTTGTACTCTTTACTACACTCTATGTTGCACTCCATTACTCATCCTTATTCGTTATACTACTCACCTCTTTAGTACCTCCTATGTTGCTCCCTCGAGCCTTCGGGGAATTCTACTGAGTATTTTTATACTCAACCCTTCTTGGGATTTTCCCGCACATGGTGTGCCATTATAGATGATAGGCATGTTGTTCGTGACTTCAGTGGAGCTTAGGAGTTTAGGATCATAGACCACGTATGGTGGTCGTAGTCGGGTTCTAGGTGTGGGACTCTCCCAGATGTTTAATTTTGTTTACCTGTTGCAAATTTTTGGCTCTTTTCTGGCTGGGCACGTGTTTTTCCCCTTTTCTTTTCAGTTTACCTTCAGCACATTCTTTGTACTGTTTAGCGGTCGATTCACCATTGTGGTTAGTTTACAATAGTTGGTACTTTACTTTTAATTTTACTTTGAATTTCTGTATTGAGTGGGATGTGTGTGTGTGTGTGTGTGTGTGTATAGGTACTTAGGAAAAGGCATCCCAGAGTTGTTTAGCCTTCAGCGCTTGTCACCAGCCCCTGGCCTATAGAAGTAGGCTTGGGGTAGTCTTGGCTCGAGCCCGGGTACGGTCGTGTCATGACAAGCGACTAGTTTGTTTGATTTTGGAAGCAATATAACATTTAGTCTTTATTCTTTATAAGAAGATATAATAATGGTTTCTGGGTTAATTTCAGGTTTTCAGTTAAAAGATATTCTCTTTCATATCATGTTATGGTTCTAATATCTAGGTAGCGATGAAAGATGAGGTTGATAGATGAATATGGTAAAAACAACTAGTTCAAACTATAATATTTATATTCCATTGTTTATAAATATTTAAAACCATTGATCATTAATATTACCTTTAATGGTAGTATAATTCCTATCGTATTGTTCATCACCTAATCTACATCAATCAGGCCAGGTCCAGTCATCCAAACTACCCATGTAATGGATTTCTTGGAGGAATTCGATATATAATGGTTTTTTAAAAAGATTAATATTACTAAGATTACCAATTAGATAACTAAAGATCAATTATATTTATACCCATAATTTCAACCCTTACCCTAGGTGGTTTATCCACACATGAAAAAATTTATTGTACATATTCAATGAGTTGAAATCATGCTAAACCTAATAACAAGGATTCAGGTTAAACAATTTAAAAACATTAATCATTAATATTGAGCAGTCAATTAATTAAAATCCAAGGTTTTCTCTATGGATTTTGAATCTACAAGAATCTCACATGTATCACATCAATGCTTGTGAATTTTGAATCCTTTCACAATGTGTAACTAAATATCACATTATGAATCTTCCTTCATCGAGAGAGAAATATGGATTTGGATGACACACATCATGGAATTTTGATTGACACTATGTAAGGAAGGTTCACATTTTTTAATGCCTGTGAACATATTGCAATGAAATTCATTGCCAAAATTGTTTCACTTCTTGCTTCATGGATTTCAGTATGCTGTGAAATTCAACTATATTTCACTTGTATGAATTGAGTTCTTCCACCAAGGTTAGAATCTTGCATATTTTCGTTATTCATAAGTATGTGGAGGAAAACTAGGGTTAAACTATTTGTAATACTACTGGACAACATAAAATTGAGTTAAGCATTGTATTATCCTAGTGAAAACCATGTAGTGTTCTGGAAAAGACTCATTTAAAAATAGACCCTACATTTTGTGTTGTTTGATGTAATCCTTGATTGATTTTTTTTAAAATTTGGATGTATCATAAATATTAATAGATGAAGAGAAAATCACCCCTTTTTTCAACAAATAGATCACTGAGGTCCTCTAAAGATATGGGTGGCCTCCCATTTCATCATTCGATCTCTGATTCAAACACCGCCCAATGCATTAGAATCATATTGGATAGCCATTGATTCCCATTTATACATTCTTCTTGACTTCTTCTCTCAACCTAGTTATTGAGGCTTGATAATTTATGCCCGTTTAGTATATCTACTACATTCTAGATCAACTTAGTGGTTGATGTTGGATAAGGGATGTTGTATGAGTATGAGGTAGATGGTCTCATGATTTTAACAATTCTTCTAGTTGAATATATTTTCCAATGTTCCACACAGAAATTTTTAAAGTGTTTCATTAAATTAATTCTGTATATTTATTTTTATTATATTTATTTAGATAATTTATTATGGGTTTTAAAACATATTTGGTGCTATTTTCCATGATTAGTGGACTCCCCAAGAGTGTGTTTTTCATGAATGATTTTCATGGCCGATTGGCCTAGGTTACCTTTTAGTAATACCTTAAATTCACATTTATGGTTGTTTAAAATGAAATTTATTAGATTCTAATCCATGCAATAGTTTAATTTATATCTGTCTCTTTTGAAATTAATTGTCCATGTCTGTTATTGATGTTATATTCATGGTATAGTTTAACATACAAGTGTCGATACATATATAAAATGATAAAGGGGTAAATAAAAATGTGTGATCCTTAACATTAGGATAAAAGTAATGGTTGGGCTCATATAAATATGACACCTTATACCATGGGTGATCCATGGACTCAGTTAAATGACACTAGACAAACTAAAAGAGGTTATTATCATAAAAATCGTGAGCGAGCAAATAATTTAGTGGTCAGGGTCAGAAAGACTTTATAAGATGATGAGCGAATCATGAATCCCATGATGAATTATTTGGATGCAATCTATTGGAACCTATTTATATGTCATGTGTTGACATTTACGTACCATTAATGATTGAAATTGAATAAATTATTATGTTTCTACCATGAAAAATCACAATATTGGATTTAGTCTCCAATTACACTAGGTTAGATAGATTTTGAGGCATCAATTATGATTACTTTTATACAAGGATCATCGAGGATAGGCCTAATTCAAATTATTATATAAAATAAACATAACTGAACAATTAAATCTCATGAAATGACATCACATGGAAACAAGCACATGTAATACTATTTTCTTTTGAGTATTTCCATTCTTATAGATTTAACCATTGTAAACTACCTATTATATAATCTCACTGAATAATTACAACAAATCCTAGGTGGTTTCAAATCTGGATTTAGTTTTAGATACTTTTTGGGTCTTTCTTTTGGGCCCGAACAAATTATATTGTTGCAGGTGTCGATAAGATATAGAGCCCCTCTCTAGGCACTTGATGTGCTACATTGGAGCTGGGAATCATGTCACCAAGATGAGGCTTTCATTTCTTCTGATTCCTCTTCTCCTATTCTATTTTTTCACTTGTAATATGTATTACTTTAATGTATCCTATTTTGGATATTTTCTTATACCATGTTACATATAGCATCATCCTTTATATGTAGTGATGTTGAGTTATTTTTATTATCAGACATCCATTTTTTACTCCTATTTTTTTGGTATTACTACTTATTATATTGTTATATTGTGGTATTACTATATGTTATACTCTTAAAATGAGGGAATATATTCCCCACTATCAAACCTAGGCCCTAGCTTCTAGCCACAACCTCTCACATTTTGGGAAATGTGCTTGAGGCTATGTGGCTGACCAGGTACGGGGAACCATTGAGTGGCATCTAAACTCAGGATGTTACATTGTTGTATTAGAGGATTTTTGTATAGGTTTTCTTCCTGATAGGTAACATTTTTTGAGGATATGATTATAATAGGGTTGGGTATTTCATTATGCCTGGGAGTAGCTACACCTCATACATGGAAAACCCCAATTTCCTAGAATTGAATTGTGATTTTTGGTGTTTGTGTTGTTACAATTGATTCTATTTCAATTTTGATTGACACAATTGTTTTGTGTTTTTATTATCTATATAATTATGGAAATATTGTTTGCATAAAAATGAGGTGAGGTTATGACATCATATGAATCATATAGGCACTTGTTAGAAATCACATGTCTTTCATTCATGTCATTCCTTTTAGAGAGTATTAGTGATTTCATAATGTTGTGATAGACGGTGTTCAAGATATGAATGATGTTTCAAAAAATGTCATTATAGGTATTCTTGTTTTTGTGATATTATTATTGGTACATGTTATTGATCAAATTAAATGGATGCCAATCATTAGTCCTTGAGGTGTATAGGCCCTCTTGTATCAGAATTTTTTGGATCATGTTTTCGACATGTATTTAATCATGGTATCATGTTATTATATGAGGATGCGAAACATTGATTCACGGGGAGTATACACCCCCATGAATCGAAATTTGGAATATAATTATTCTACATTTAAAAAATATGTGTTCTCGTGAACATTCATAGGTCTGTTGACCGAATACCTAATCAACAAGGTGTGTGTTGATATGAACGCATGCAACATGTTCTTCTATTTAGTAAGATTACATTTCTTAAGTACACAACATGTAATATTTTTACACATTGTTTAGTAAGTTACTGTGTCTCAGACCATGTGTAGGAGAACATGGAATTATGGTTTTCAGCTAGTGCACATTGTGTACTATAGGTACACAATGTGTAGTGTTACTCATGTAGAACATGTGTGGTTCCATCCATTTAAATGTACATGGCCTGGAGGGGATACTTGAGTACACATTGTGTTTCTGCTAGACACACCATGTATCATGGGTGGTTTTAGGTCCAGGATGGCATATGTACATGCCCGAGTAAGTTCTTGAGGGTACACATGTATGGTTTCTCCATGCTATGCATTCCTCTTTTTTAAACATTTATGGTTTTATTCTCTAATTTAGTTCTTACACACATGAAATTCAATCAATGAAAATGTACATGAACTGAGGTGTGTGCTTGAACCTATAGATTCCCTGAAAATTTCTAGTTGTACCGGGTGAGTGGAAATTATCATATCCTAGTGGTGGTAGTCCATGGGTTACCATTGGATCTGCTATTAATTCATGTTGTGGAACCATATATTATTCTGAAAATAGGTGCTAATTAAATGTTATTTGAGTGATTTTTGATGTTTGTAAGAACCATCTAATAGCACCACACCAAGCCATGTCTAAGGTAGAGCTTACGTGAGTCTTCCAGTAGCAGCATCTGCCTATGTTTTTAGGGGATGGTAGACCACATTCCATAGATTCATGTCCATAGGCCACATTATTGATATTTGAAAATATGTAGATTACTCATAATTAGAGGATCATGATCAATATATATATTCTATGCGGATCCCCCAAAATATGTGGGAATGTTATCGATCAGTATGAATATTGTCGTGTTATAGCTTGGGATGATTCTCAAACAGTATTCAATGATTACTTCTACTCCAATATGCTAATGGTAAACAAATACTGAGAGTATATGCATTTAGGGAATGATTATTTATCGGTCATCGATTACACAGCCCACATTGTTGAGATCGAGTGCTCTGAACCTATTATGATGGGTTATTATCTCTCAAATACTAGTCGTTTTGAGGATGGTCTCAGGTTATTAATCTAATTGTAGGTAAATATATTTCATATGGAAACTAAATATTTTATGGTAAATTTGGAACTAATTAGAAATCCTAATCTGAGGTAATATAAAGGTGCCAGCCATGGTGGGTTGACCATGAGATATGGTTTTGTTTGAACTGGTAGTATGAAGTTTCAATTGGAACGTTCTCATGGTGATACTTGTCGTCATGAAATATCTTAGTGTATCCATGTGAGGTGATTCCATTGTGGATGAATTTTTCATATAAGACCACATTGTCTGATAGATCCACTCGAGTCCCGATCATGCATGAATATGAGCCATCTTCCACTACTAGAAAAACAGGTATTTGCAACGGGTCATTTGGGACGGGATCCCGTCGCAAATCACCCGTTGCGGAAAACGCCGTCACAAAAACAATTATTTGCGACGAGCCCGTCGCTAAAGAAATGATTTGCGACGGGGATCCTTCCCATCGCAGCTATTACTCTGTATATTTGTAAAAACATTTAAAATAGTTATTGCGACGGGGCCCGTCGCAATTACTATTTTTAAAAAAAAGTTAAACTATTATTAAATTATTTTAATGAATATAATAATAATACTATTTGCGATGGGCATAGTATCCCGTCGCAAATATTATAAAAAAAATAAAAAAAATAAATTATTAATAAATTATTTTAATTAATATAATAATAATCCAATTTTAATTCAAAAATAAAAAATAATACAATATTAATAAATGATTTTAATTAATATAATAATAGAATTATAATTCACAAATAAAAATACTAAATTATTAATAAATTATTTTAATTAATATAATAATAATAGAATTATAATTAAAAAATAAAAAATAATAGAATATTAATAATTGATTTAATTAATATAATAATATTAGAATTATAATACATAAATAAAAAAATATTAATAAGTTATTTTAATTAATATAAAAATAATAGAATTATTTTACATTCAAATATTAAAATAATTCAAATATTACAAAAAAATATAATTAAATTATAATATTATAATATTTTAATATATATATAAAATTTAATATTATAAAATATAAATAATATTATTATTCATATTAATATTTATATTTCAAAATATAATATTATTAATATTTTACAATGAGACAGAAACTACGAATAAAAAAAATTCATATTTTGATTTAACAAACATTATAACATAAAAACAAACTCTAATCTGAAGGAAGGGGGGAGGGGGGATCTGCAGATGCTGGTGGAGGAAACTCCATCCCTAAAGCATGAGTGAGTCAGCGCATGTACTCCATCTACTCCTGGTGCTGCTGCTGCCACCGACTCATCTGCTCCTCGTACAGCTGCTGCTGGCATCGACTCTCCTCCTCATGCTGTTGCTACTGCTGACTCATCTACTCCTGCTCCTATCGGAGACTCTCTATCAGTGCAGTCTGAGATCGTAACTGATCCTCATACTGTGTAGCAGAAGAAGATGCACGAGCTCCTCTCGAGCTGGACGCCAACATCGTAGCACTGCCATAATAATCTCCGGGAGTCAGTCAAGAGATAATACTAACTACCCGGCCCTTCTCGAAGGCATACTAGGTGGCCTGCATCCATGCCACCTCATCAAACTGACGGCCAGTGGTCTGATCTGATGACTCGGCCTGACTCTCAGGCCGAGTCTGTGATGCTACGGCCTCATATGACTCATGTAGTTGCAATTTAAAATTAAAATTGTGAATATATTATATGCAGTTAATTTTTAAACTTGAAAACAAATAATACTAACCATGATGTGATGCTGAAGATCACCTCTAAGCTCCCCAGTAGCAAGATCACTATACATCGTGTGATATATGTCGTACTCCGTAATATCGTGGTGCTCGACAGCCTATAAGAATATAAAATAAACTGTTAATATTTATAGTTATATAAAATATTTATAAATAATGTACGAACCAGATGTTTTCTTTGAGTACTGAAAGAACGACTCCCAGCTCGATGGGTCACCTCCTGTCTCCCCCGATTCTACCTCCCCACCGATGATCTCCTCTGAAAGGCACCACTCAACCAGTGCGCACATAATCCATCCCATACATGGGATGAAATGTACTCTGGTCGGTGTGCTCTACATGACTCCTCAAAATCTGACACTCCTGCTTTCTTCGTGGAAGCTTTGCTTAAATTGTGCAAAAACCGATGAAAGCGATCACGCATGGCCACCTCCCATGCCTTGTGGATGGTGTCACGCATGGTATCCTCAATCGGATACCACAAACCCTACAAATAAATCAAAATATCAAGTTAGAACTGAAATAATTTTCAAAATAAAAATTATTTATTTATGTACGTACCAACCAATTGTCGAACATGGCCTGCTGCACATCAATGGGAATCTGCTCCCATGTGGTCCACAGCTGATAGAAATAGTTGCGCAAAATAGCACTGCCCTGTCTGACTTCTATATTCAGAAAACTGTAAATATAATAAAAATTTATTATGTGAATAGATTAATGAAATCTTAGTCAAATCCACAGATTATCACATAGGTTATCACACCTCTGTGTGCGTGGATCAAACCCTAGACGTGGACGTCGCTCGGGAATGGGGTCAGGAATCATCAATCATTCAAGACCGCACCCCTTCTGCATACTCCCTGGAGCGCCTGCAGGCTGAGGGTCATCTGCCAGCAACTCATCCGCATCGAAAGGTAGGTCAATATCCGCCAACTCACGAAATGTGTCGTCGTCCATCTGAAACAGAAAATGTTAATGTTGTTAGAAAATAATTGATCATTACTATTATATATACATATATATATATATATTATGATTTTATATAACTACCATGGAATTCTATCAGTGTTCATCTTCATCATCATCTTCGTATATGTCAATGTCATCTTCATATTCCTCCTCAACATCATCGATATCCATTCGAGTTCCAGTTGCTTCATCTCTTACCATTTCAAATTCATATGTGACATCATTAACATCATCGTCATGACCGACTCTGAAATGTGGGGTGTCATCATCGATACTCATGTCTCTTTGTAAAAAAGATTGACTTTGATGACTCTCTTGAAAAACATCAATTCTCTACATATTAGTGAAAGAAAATTCACTTTGACTAAACTGATTGTCTCGAATTTTGATTTTTATTACACTCCACCAATCAGTCTAGTCTCTTGATATAGCACAGTACTTTGCGTAATAAACATGATGTGCCTGTTGAGCCAATA
Source organism: Viscum album (assembly GCA_963277665.1). Classification (NCBI taxonomy): domain Eukaryota; kingdom Viridiplantae; phylum Streptophyta; class Magnoliopsida; order Santalales; family Viscaceae; genus Viscum; species Viscum album. The sequence goes on along the minus strand of OY728120.1, from coordinate 1,753,452,800 downwards.
AGAATGGTTCATTTACTGCGAGAACACTTTTACATTTAATATAAATGATTCCATGAGTCGGATGAACACGCACGCCTCTCTCTGTATCCTACCACCGACATTTGAACATGGTTATGTAATGTTGTCCAAGATAACAGAGTTAAATGATTTCATCAAGTATGCCATAAAAGTCAACTTCATTTTCTCGATGATGAGATCCTCTCAAGCTAACTCCACTGTTCATTGTTTCTTTGATTCCCCATATTCATGTGTGTGAAATCAAAATTCATTCACCACATATGCATTATATGTTTTAACAAGTTTGGAAGGTGGGTTACTCAATATACACAGCCGTTTGTCAATTTTAGCAGCATGTCGAGACACCTGAAAATTTGTGAAATAATTATCAATATAGTAAACTATACATTGAATGAGTTGCTAAAAGATAAAGAATTTAGGTTACCAGTTTTTGAAACCACTGAGAGAAATTTTTCAGTCGGCGTTCTTCGAGAGCAGCTGCTGTAATTTGTGGAATTTGTTTCTTGATATGATTATTATACAACCTATAAAAACCAATGTTATTTACTGTAACATAAATGATAGCATAAGTGATATAAACACTGACAGTACAACTGATGTCATCTCTTCACATTTGAGCAAAACATACGTATGAGCTCTGTGATGTTCATCATCTGAAAGCCAGCATTCATAAACTCCACCAAAACCAAGCTCTGGCTGGTTGAAAATAGATAATTGATTGTCGATTTAATCAATATTCCTCTCGTTCCACCCCATTCGGTTGTGTTTTGATGGATTCTCAGATTCAAAATAATGGGAGCAGAAAAAAGATATTTCCTCTTGCAAATAATCTTCTGCAATAGATCTTTCAACAGATGCTTTGTTACGTACTTTTATTTTCAATTTTTGCATGCATCATTCAAATGGGTACATCCATCGAAACTGTACTAGACCTCCAGATTTGCCTTTATATGGAAAATGTAACATCAAATGTTCCATTTAGTCGAAGAAAGACGACCGAAATATTTTTTCCAGTTTACATATAATTACAACAACATCTTCTTCAAGTTTGCATAGAGCATCATAATCTGTTGTAGCCGCACAAATTTCCCGAAAAAAACGAGACATGTCTATTATGGAATCCCAAATCACAAAATTCAACAGAACTCTTAATGAAATGGGTAGAATTCTTTCCATTATAACATGAAAATAATGAATTTTTAATCCAGTAATATGACCATTATTTACACATCTACCCAAATTGGAAGCACAACCATCTGGAAGTCTCAAATCTGCAATCCACTGACAAAATAATATACGGTTTTCTTTAGACAGTGTATAAGATGCTTTTGGTTTCACTATCCTTTCTGTTCTGACATTTGAAAACAGTTCCAGTTCTGGATGCCTGTAAATTTAGGCAAGATCTAAATGTGTATTTACATTGTCTTTTCTCATTCCTGGCGTATCCAAAACTGTATGAAAGAAATTATCAAAACAGTTCTTCTCAATATGCATGACATCTAACATGTGTCATACCAACAAATCAGACCAATATGGAAAATCCCAAAATATTCTACGTTTAATCCAATTGTGTTCTTTCCCAAAACCAGAAATTTTCTATTGGTTTATTGTGGGACCAAAAGTGATGGGAGGTAATGAAAATACAACTGATTTTAACTCCGAACCTGATATCATTTTTGGAGGTCCATCCCTTTCAACTGTTCCTTTTTTGAAATGAGATCTGTTTCTGCAAAAAGGATGATCAGCTGGAAGAAATCTGCGATGATAGTCAAAATAACAAGGTTTCTTTCCATGAATGAGCATAAATTCTTTGTTCTCTCCCATACAGTAAGGACATGATTTCTGACCATGTGTACTCCAGCCAGATAACATCCCATAAGCCCAGAAGTCACTAATTGTCCACATCAATGATGCTATCAGTATGAAATTCGGTTTCGTTGCAACATCATTTGTACTGACACCAGTACTCTATAATAAACTTAATTCATCAATCAATGGTTTCAAATAAACATCAATATTTTTCTTCAGATGTCCTGGAATTAGTAAAGTGAAAAAGATATATGGCTCCTTCATCAACATTCATGGAGGTAAATTGAACGGAGTTAAAAAAACAGGCCAACATGAATATTGACTACCATAAGATCCGAACAGACAGAAACCATCAGTGGAAAGGCCTAGTCGAACATTTCTAGCTTCTAAAGCAATGGATGGATGCACTCTATCAAAATGTTTCCATAAATCACCATCGGCTGGATGATTCATGCTTTTATCGGTTGAAATATTCTCTTTAAGCCATGGCATCATTTTCGCTGAATTCTTAGACATGAATAAATGCTGAAGTCTGGATGTAAGCGGAAAATATCTCAACTTTTTTACAGGAATCAAACCAGACTTCCCATGTTTTCCTTCTTTATATCTCAGTTTCCCACATGTGGGAAAACTATCTAACGACTCATTTTCCCCAGAATATAAAATTCAGTCATTTGAAAATTCATGAATCTTCTGACAAGTAAGTCCCAAATTTCGAACCAGCCTCTTACTCTCATAGTAATTTACAGGAAAAACATTATCATCGGGTAACAGTGTTTTAAGCAATGAAAATATCTGGTCAAAACAGGTGTTTGACATTCCGTTATCTGATTTGATAGCCATAAATTTTGCAACTGCTTCTAATTTTCTCATCTTGCAGCCAAGATATAATTCATCCTCAGCAGACCTCAACAACTCATAAAATTCAGATGGTGCCAACTCAGAAGTTGAAGCTATATCCGCCGGAGTTTCTATATGTTGAACAGATGAACCTGCAACATCATGTACTAAATCTTGAAACCGAGATGGATCCGGAATCAAGTTTGTATCACCTGCTCTGGAACTGTGTTCACCGTGTTGATACCAAAAAACATAATCTGGTTGAAAACCAAAACACAAGATATGTCCCCCCACTTTGTCAAACGTGTCAAACGTTCTCAATGCACATTTTCTACAAGGGAATTTTATTTTTCCTTCTGAAACAAATTCTGGATTTGATGCCACAAATGATAAAAAAGTATCCACACCCTCTACATATACTAGATTTAAACCAGAACCATTTAGATTTCTACGTTGATTTATCCATATTAAGTCACCTAATAATGAGTGTTGACGACCTCGTTGTTCCATATTTTTCTAAAAAATATAAAAGCATTACTGGTTTTGAATAATTTGTTAGAAAAAGCACTCAAACGAGAATAATTATAGATTTTACATCATACATGGCTGATGCAAACTTTTTATTGAGATAGACCTAATAATTGACCCTTTAAGAATTGAATATGTTGATAATAAAGCAAAACCTGTTACAAATATTGATAATTTTAATATTATATAAATTTTTTATTATTTTCATAGTACTAATATTATTTTTTCATAAATATTAATTATATAATAATAACATTATTACATTATTGGTATATTTTATTATTAATATTAAAAAAATATAATTTTCTATATTATATACAATTCTCTTTTCATCTGTGTGTTTAATATTCTGTCTCCACATGTAATATTTGCATTCACTTTCACCTCTCCATTAGTGAGTAGGTTGATAATTTTGAAAAAGAATGAAAATATTACATGTGGAGACAGAAAACACACAGATGAAAGGAGAATTGTATATAATATAGAAAATTATATTATTTTAATATTAATAATAAAATATACTAATAATGTAATAATGTTATTATTCCTAATTATTGGTAATTATTACAAATTTTTGGTAATTATTCCTAATTATTGGTAATTATTCCTAAATATTGGTAATTATTCCTAATTATTGATAATTATTTCTAACTAATGGTAATTATTGGTAATTAATGGTAATTATTCCTAATTATGGGTAATTATTGGTAATTATTCCTAATTATTGTTAATTATTCATATAATTACCAATAATTAGGAATAATTACCAATAATTAAGAATAATAACATTATTAGTATATTTTATTATTAATATTAAAATAATATAATTTTCTATATTATATACAATTCTCTTTTCATCTCTGTGTTTTCTGTCTCCACATACAAATATTTCATGTGGAGACAGAAAACACACAGATGAATGGAGAATTGTATATAATATAAAAAATTATATTATTTTAATATTAATAATAAAATATAATAATAATGTAATAATGTTATTGTTCCTAATTATTGGTAATTATTCCTAATTATTGGTAATTCTTACTAATTATTGGTAATCATTACAAATCATTACTAATTATTGGTAATTGTTCCTAATTATTGTTAATTATTCATAATTATTGGTAATTATTCCTAATTATTGGTAATTATTCCTAATTATTGGTAATTATTCCTAATTATTGGTAATTATTGGTAATTATTGGTAATTATTATTAATTATTGGTAATTATTGGTAATTATTGGTAAGTATTGGTAATTATTATTAATTATTGGTAATTATTATTAATTATTGGTAATTATTACTAATTATTGGTAATTATTACTAATTATTGGTAATTATTACTAATTATTGGTAATTATTACTAATTATTGGTAATTATTGGTAATTATTGGTAATTATTGGTAATTATTCGTAATTATTGGTAATTATTGGTAATTATTGGTAATTATTATTAAATATTGGTAATTATTACTAATTATTGGTAATTATTATTAATTATTGGTAATTATTACGAATTATTGGTAATTATTACTAATTATTACTAATTATTACTAATTAATGGTAATTACTACTAATTATTGGTAATTATTATTAATTATTACTAATTAATGGTAATTATTATTAATTATTATTAATTGGTGGTAATTATTGGTAATTATTACTAATTATTACCAATTATTACTAATTATTGGTAATTATTGGTAATTATTGGTAATTATTACTAATTATGGATAATTATCTGTATTTATTACTAATTATGGATAATTATTGGTAATCATTACTAATTATGGATAATTATTGGTAATTATTTCTAACTAATGGTAATTATTGGTAATTATTGGTAATTATTGGTAATTATAATTAATTATTGATATGTATTACTAATTATTGGTAATTATTACTAATTATTTGTAATTATTACTAAATATTGGTAATTATTACTAATTATTACTAATTATCACTAATTATTGATAATTATTATTAATTATTACAAATTATTGGTAATTATTATTAATTATTACTAATTATTGGTAATTATTATTAATTATTACTAATTTGTGGTAATTATTGCTAATTATTACAAATTATTACAAATTATTACTAATTATTGGTAATTATTGGTAATTATTGGTAATTATTACTAATTATGGATAATTATCGGTAATTATTACTAATTATGGATAATTATTTTTAATTATTTCTAACTAATGGTAATTAATGGTAATTATTTCTAATTATTACTAATTATTGGTAATTATTACTAATTATTGGTAATTATTACTAATTATTACTAATTATTGGTAATTATTACTAATTATGGATAATTATTGGTAATTAGTAAATTATGACTAATTATTCGTAATTATCGGTAATTTTTACTAATTATGGATAATTATTGGTAATTAGTTAAATATTATTAATTATTGGTAATTCCTGGTAATTATTGGTAATTATTACGAATTATGGACAATTATTGGTAATTATTACTAATTATGGATAATTATTGGTAATTATTATTAATTATGGATAATTATTGGTAATTATTACTAATTATTGATAATTATTTGTAATTATTACTAATTATTGGTAATTATTACTAATTATTGCTAAATATTGGTAATTATTATTAATTATTACTAATTATTGGTAATTAATGGTAATTATTACTAATTATTCCTAATTATTTGTAATTATTACTATTTAGTTCTAAATATTGGTAATTATTGGTAATTATTACTAATTATTGGTAATTATTACTAATTATTACAAATTATTGGTAATTATTACTAATTATTGCTAATTATTAGTAATTATTACTAATTATTACTAATTATTAGTAATTATTGGAAATTATTACTAATTATTTGTAATTATTACTAATTATTACTAATTATTAGTAATTATTACTAATTATTGGTAATTATTGGTTATTATTTCTAATTATTGGTAATTATTGGTAATTATTACGAATTATTCCTAATTATTGGTATTTATTATTAATTATTAGCATTTATTCTTAATTATTGGAAATTATTACTAATTATTCCTAAGTACCATTAACTATGAACAATGAATACTAATAATTTAAATTTATTAAGTAACAAAACAATGTAAACATAATTAAATTACAACTAATTAAGAATAATTGAAACTAATAAAAAATTTAAAATAAATATTAAATTAAAATGAACATAAATACCATTAAAATTGATCTGAGGTTGATCTCTAATCGTTGTTCAAAACATCAATATCAACTCCGAAAAAAACAATTAAACTTAAGAAACGCTGAACTCTAAAAATAGAGTTTTGAGAGAAGGAGAAGATCGAGTTTGAGAATGAATGAAAAAAATGGATGGGGGGTATTTTTAGGTTAGATCATTAGCGACGAGTCTATTTGCGACGGGATACCCTTCGCAAATAGTATTATTTGCGACGGTACCCGTCGCAAATACCTTAGCCCTAATTTGTTACGGTCAACGGTTAAATAGTTATTTGTGACGGGTCTCGTCGCAAATAATAACCTGCCGACATACTATTTGCGACGGGGGTATATTTCCATCGCAAATAGCTTTTACCGCCGCCTGTTATTTGGGACGGGCGGTAACCGCCCGTCGCAACTAACTTTCCCGTGATGTGGTGCGCAAAGTGTGCCAGTCTTTTTGCGATAGGGAAAGCTAACCCGACGAAAATAACTACTTATTTGCGACGGGTAAATTCTCTCGTCGCAAATATGTTTTTCTAACGGGACTATTTGCGATGGGATTTATCCCCGTCGCAAATAACCCGTCGCAAATACCCATTTTTCCCGTAGTGTTCAATTATTCTTCTAGACATTTCAACCAACAGTTAGTTAGAGAGGATCTTCACAGACTCTACATTCAAGAGTATGATCTGTAGGTTTTCACTAGTCAAGTAACAGAAATAAATCAGGCCATTCAGGCAAGGGTTTTGGTTATGCCCATGGTAGCCATGCGCTAGGTTCTCATTGACAATATGGTTGATCATCATAGGGTAGCTAGGCAATGTCATAGGGTTGCAGTGTTGGTCAGATGAATACAGTGCCACAGAATCCATAGAAACATGATCATGAAACATCCACTATCATAGGTACTATTATAGTCACCTTCGTTATAGCTTTTTATCTTTTTAATACTATTAACTCATAGAGTTTCATATTTTTTCCATGTTGTGGAGCACCTTGAGCTATGTGTTTTTAAACATGTGTATGTTATGAATCTAGACACTCCCTTAGGGATTAGAATGGAATTTTTGTGTTAGTTCAAGGAGTGACCCCTTGAGGTTAGAAGGTGAAAATTACTATGGGATCTCTATGTCCTAGAGATGTCAGTTTTGATGTCATTCCCATAATGGACTGGTTGATCTCCTTTCAAACCGTTATCGATTTCTATCCCCACAGGTTGAGTTTTTACATCACCAGAGGGTGGATCATTTCTACATAAAGGTGAATGGGATGTCCATGAATGTTGATTTGGACCATAGTATCATGGTAATGGTGGGATGAAATACCATATTGAATGATAATATCTTGATGACATGGAAGCATGTAAGATGGATTTCCCTCTAGTGGTTGATCTGTCAGGGATGTCTTTCTGGAAAACTTTTCAGGTTTACCTCTAGTGAGATCGGTGTATATCTATATCGAGCAATTCCTATGAACTACATTGGTATCTATTCCTCTTTATAGGATAGATATTAAAATGTATTAAGTGCTCAAGATGCAGCTAGAGGATTTGGAAACTGAGGGATTAATCTGACCTAGTACTTCTCCAAGGGTTAAGAAGTCCTTTTTCCAAAAAAATGTTGAATGTACCCTTAGGCTATGTCTGGATTACCAGAAATTGAACTAGTTGATGGTTAATAAATTGTATACTCTACCATAAATGGATGATCATTTCGATTTGATCTGATGATATTGGGTATTATCTAAGTTTTATTTGAGATCTAGTTATCATATGGTTTGTGTTAGATCATCAGACATACATTGCATTACTTTTGAGATTAGGTATGGCCTATATGAGTACTTGGTCATGTTGTTCGGTCTCATGAACACTCGAGGTGTATTCATGGCATTGAGGAACCATGTGTTATATCCTTGTCTCGACTCGTTTATTATGGATTTCGTGGTAGATATCTTAGTGTATTGTCACAATTGAGATATCCATGACACACGTCTTGAGATAATTTTGAGTAAACTGAATGTGTGTTAGATATATACTAATATCACAAATCACGACTACTAGATGGATCATAATCACTTCATGGGTCACATCATTTCAGAGACAAGAGTATTAGTAGACCCAGAGAAGGTGAGAGTAGTAGTTAATTGGGAACATCCATGAATTTCTTCGACATACAACGATTCTTAGGGCTATCTAGTTTCTAATGTTGATTCAAATAATACATCCCACATTTAGAAGAAGTTATAATAGGATGGACTAAAAAGGTTGCATCATATATTTTTAAATATTCCTATGATAAGGAATTTTTGGAGCTGAAAGGGAGATTTTATTCAGCATCATTACAATTTTTTTAGATTCAAGAAGAAGTTACACTATGTACTACGAAGCATTATGCATTAGGCGAGGAGCAGTGCTTTTACAGGGGAAATGATTTCTTACAAAAAAATATTCATAGTTGAAGCCACATGAGAGTAATTACCCTATGCCCGACCATGATTTAGATATGATAGTTCATGATTTGATATGTGTGAGATGTTACTTGGTTTAAGAGTATATTATGATGTACATTTTCTATACAATCATCATGTACATCTTCACTATGTGTGATCTGAATCTAAGGAAATGTAGGTGGGTGTAATAACTTTAGTCATTCAAAAATGAAAATGCCTACACAACTAGGAAAGGAAATGTATTGTCCAATTCTTTGAGTAGTAGGACACAAATACAAGAAGTAAACTATTCTATTAGCTAGTGGAAGGTTATGTCATTACTCATAGAGATGCACATGGAGAAGCACAATAGGATGAGACAGATGTTTATATCTTCCATAACTATTACATCTACACTACATGACAATGTGAGGATGAGGAAGCTATCAGATTCAAATGTCCCAGTTCTATGGGGGAGTATGTCAGATGATGACCATCCTCCTAGTTGGATGGTAGGCGATGATGTGATCCAATGTGTACATGAATATTTTTTGGACTCTAGTGGATATATGTGGGTTGTTGTTGTAGGATTATTATGCTTAACCTTGTGAAGTACATCACAGGGTCACAATGATGTATTGGGACTTACATTATCTATATTGGCATCTGAGTATGAAGAGATTGGTAGCAAGTTGTATTTTGAGGTGTTCCACCTATCAACAGGTGAAGGCAGAACAACAATTCCAAGTTGGGGTTTTACATAGTTAGCTATTTTAGAGTGGAAATGGGAGGATAAAGTGATGTATTTCATGACTAGTTTTCCACATTCAACTAGAGATAAATCTTTTGTGTGGTTATTTTTGATATTCTTATGATGTTCTCACATTTCTTTCGATCAAGGAATCGTTCAGTTTGGATGATATCATGAGGTTGTTTATCTAAGATGTGGTACGATTACATTAGTTTTCAATATCTATAATTTCAAATAGTGATGCCCATTTACCTACACTTTCAGGTTGTTTGTTCATAGAGAACTGGGTATACACGTTCTTCTGAGCACATCATTCCACCCTCAGACCGATGTTTAGTTGGAGTGTATGATATAGGTGATAGGGAACATGAAGCGATCATGAATCCTATATTTTGGGGGATCTTGGAAGAAGCACATTTTCCAAGATGAATTAACAAAAATTTATTTATCTAGATATGATACAGATGGCACATTGTGAAGAAATATATGGTAAACCGTTTCATTCTCCCATGTTCTAGTTGGGGGTGGGTGAGGCTGATTTACCTGGATAATGTCTCGTGCCTGATACTTCTGAGTATGTCTAGTTGATTTTGTAGGGAATGAATACTTCATATTCTCATCAAAATTCTTACATCAATTTAAATAGATGAACTATATATTTTGAGGTTGTCAGTTAGCTTTTATTGATTGTTTCACTGAGGGTGGGTCACCGATGGATCAGGAGAGTGGGTAATATTTCACAAAGGTATTTCTGGCTGTTCGGGATTCTAGAGACTGTCGTGTAAGTTGCATATTAGTTTTAGTTACGTTATAGGAACCTATCCACACATGAAGTTTTCCACATATCATAGATTTTCCATTTTCAGTCAGACCCATATCAAATTTTTCTTCCTGAGGAGGTTGAGCTTTAGGTTGTTTCATCCATTGAGGAGCATCTGATATGAATAGTTTACAGGGGCATAAAGGTTCTTTGAGGCCCTTGAGTTCCTCTATTACGGTTGATATGGTACCATGACCTTTTACTGGATGTGAACTATGAGCGGAAGGACAATTTATATGCTCTGGGGCTAGATATGTTCTTAGACAAATCTTTTCCAGCATTTGAAATAGAAATTAGGGGACGAAATCCATTAAGGGGGATGATTTTATGAACCTGGTTCTTCATATGAGGTATGAATGTTCCATTTTTAGGTTATTCATATGTTGGTGGAGGAAAAATAGGATTAAATGATGTGTAATCCAGGTGCACGCTGTGTAATGTGTGTTTCACATCGTATAATCTAAATACATGCCATGTAGTGTTCTAGGTAAGACCTCCATGGAAAATGAACTACACTGTGTGTACTTTCACGTACATGTCATTTACATTTAGTTTCTTAGGTTAAATCATGCAGAATCAAAATATTTCTTATATAGATAGAAAATCACCCCTTCATTTGAAGAACAATGTTCCCATGCGATCTGAGGATAGGGTGACCACCCATTTCATCGTCTGATATTTGAATCGAACACCATTAAATGCATCGAAATCCACTCGGTGAAACTCTTGATTCCACTTGATCCATTCTTATTGATTACTTATCTCGACCTATTTATCAAATCTTCATTTCTTATCCTCGTTTTTATTCTCTACATGGTTCTAGCTATAATTAGAGACTGATTCTGGATGAGGAGAGTCTTATTAGTATGAGGTAGGTGGTATTGTTCTGTTCTCCATTTTTCATAATAAGGTCCAGAGTTCCACGTAGAGATTTTTTGGGTGTCTCCATAAATGATTTTGGTCTATTTCTATTGCTTATTGTTATTTTGGTAATTGATTAAAGGTTTTAAAGCATGTTTAATTTTGTTTTCTTGGATTAAGGGCCACCACATGGGTAAGTTTTCTGTGAATGACCATTTATGTCAGTTTGGGGTTGGATTTCTATGAGACATGACTTAAATTCCATTCATATATTTTTTGAAAATGAAGTCAATTAAATGTTAAGCCATGTAATAGATTAATTTACTTGTGTTGATTGTGAGATGATTTTTGAACGTGAGTTATTTATGTTAAATCCATATAATAGTTTAGTTTTAATGCCTTGCTTCTTATATAAAATCATAATGTGGTAAATAAAATTGGGAAATGCATAGCCTTTGGTTAAAAAGAATGGTTGGTATCATATGAATATTTCACCTTATACCTTGGGTGAACCAAAACCTAGCTTAAGAGACCATGAATAGTATCTAAGATAGAGTTTTTATTACAAGTCGTGATCGAGCCATGAATATATTTGTCAGGATCATGTAGGCTTTATTAAATGACAATAAAATAATAAATCCAATTGGGGACACCAAGGATAGGATATATCGACAGATATGTTTATGTCATTTGTTGAAATTTACTTATAATTAAATAAAGCAATGGAATGGATTTTTATTAATATACCAATCCAAAGAACAAGCATGGAGTCAGTCTTCACATGAACTTGTTTAGATGGTATTTTGAGATATATGATGTGCTTACATTTATATGAGGATCGTTATACATTGTCCAAGTTCAATGTCTTATATAATTAAATTTAATTGAACTAGTAATGAAAATGATATTATAGTAAATAAAAAAAAGTATTATTGTAATATTTACTCTTGATTATTTCCTAGAATACTTATTTCACCATTTTACACTACATATTATATATATTCACTAATAGATTGTCACATATCATGTGTGGTGGCCTACATGGATTTAGTCTCACACCCAGTTAAATTCATTATATTGGGCCAAAATAGAATATAATGTCGTGGGTGTCGATAAGGGAAATAGACCTTCTACAGAAACTTGATATCATTTCTTATAGTAAGAAATCATTTGACCAAGATGAGGCTTTCAAGGCTTCAGAGTTCTCTTTTATTTTTTTACATTCACACTCGTACCCTATATTACTATATTGTAGACTATTTTGTCTCTTTTCCTTGAACATGTGACCCAAAATATCATCATTTGTATATTATGATATGTATTTGTTTTGATTATCATACATCCACTATTTACTTCTATTGTATGGTTTTACAAATATCAATTTTTTTATTATTTTATTTTGTTTTGTTATACAATTATAATGTGGGAATTGATTCCTCACAATCACACCAAGGAACTCGCTACTAGTCGACCGACTCTAGAATTTTTTTAAATGCACTTTAGTCCATGTGACTAACCAGGAATCCGACTCCCTTATGTGGCATCCAGATTCATGATGTTAGGTCATTTAATGCAGTTTAACAAAAATTTATAACCTAAAATTTCCCTTTCTACATTTATACCTTTTAATACAATGGAACCCTAATTCTTACAATAAATATCACATGATAAATGAATTATCTAAAAAATATTTGAAAATACATAATAAAATGATAAAAAATATATATATGATTTATGAATATCAAATTACACCATACATGAACAATTTCTTATCCCCAATAAAGAATATATCAACAAGGATTTAAATGGGGTCATAATTTTTAAAATAGGAATCATTCATTATATCCATGTAAATAAAACTACGTGTTAGCAAAAAAATGTTAGCCTCCACAATCATCCCTATATAGGAAATCATAAATTACACATATCGTTGTTCATTAAGGAAATTATTATTCTTTTAATTAAAATAAATTAATTTTCCTATAACTCTATACTAATATTCAATTTTTTTCACAATTAATTTTCCCTCATCACACATGGTGAAATGAAATTGATGTTATTCTCATACTATGAGTACATGAACCTAACAATATCCTTGAATTGGATCTAAATTCTCTACATTGTAAAGAAATATAAAAAATAAATCATGAGGGATTCAACAATTAGGTTATAATGACAATAAGACTATGGGAATGTAAGTAAATAATGAAAACAAGCTCAACAAGGAGGGCTAGATCGGATGTATATTGCATGAATGTCATGAAATGGTTAATGAAATAACTCATCAATAGCTCATAAAAATCAACACTCCCAGTAGCTGAAGTTGGATTCATGTACATATATCTAGTGAGTGAAACAAGGGTATATTGGTCTACTATTTCTTTTCCAAATTCAGGACTAGGACCGATCTCACATCCATCCCTAAATAAGATATGATCCATTAAGGGATTCATTGGTCTAAAAATGGCTATTTTTTACCATACTAATTCAAACCCCATGTCAATTTTTTTCCCTTTTTAAAAGGAACATGATAGATTACAAATTCTATAGTGTACACGTGAATCATGAAAAAAATTTAAGATGAGAAACACAATAAATCTTCACTGTAAAATCATCCATTGCTGGATGAAAAATTCCCCCAAAATTATTCAAAGTAAAATCATTTGATACACAAATAGATGGGTAGGAATTCATAATTGGATTTGAAAAGATTCATCCTATAGGGTTATTCATGGAATCTAGCTAATTAATGAATGTTGTATTGAAGGTTTTTATCATGAAAATGTGTGTAAATATATATTTCTTCAATTTTATTAAAATTGTATTTGTTAGGTCATAACCTCAAATAAGATCACAATTCATGTTATGATAGGTTTAAAAGTCCTAGGTTCCACTCAAGAAATATTATTAGAAATGAATCTGTAATTTTAGGACCATAATCCTTTTGGGAATGGGAATAAATATATAAAATATAAATCACAAAGGTATTAAACCATGTGAGATGTATATTAATCTCAATTTCAAGAATTTTGATTTTGAATTAAATAAATATGCTTATAAGTCAATAAAAATAAAAAAATAAAAAATATATTATAAAATAAATTTCACCATATCCTTTTCATTTATATTAATGGGAATAATTATTTTTCTGTGTAAAGCATGCACCCAAATTGAAAAATGTATCATAGATAGATGAGAATAGGAAAAATACAAGTGTATTGAAACTATAATTCATGTAAAACCCCACACATGTAGATAGAGAGAATATTCACATTGTCCTTGGAAGTATTATGGAAGGGTTATAGTACATGAAGCTGATAAAAATAAAATGGTAATTGAAATATTAAGGACTAAGGGAATTGATAGGGCCTTGTAAGAAGTCGGATTCTATTAGTGAACTTCTTATATCATTATTCTGAATTTTTACTAAATATAAAATTTTCTAGAAGTACAAATTCTACATAATATAAATCATTATTCCACAATATTGAATCTTTTTTAAAGAATAAATAAAAGTAGGTGCATCATATGATGATCAATTAAACATATTTTATTTAAATGTTGGAATTATTATAAAATAATAATGAAATGGAATTATGAATTAAAATAAATAGACTCCAAAACAAAATTATAATAAGGACTCGAATGATATAGAAGATAAAATATGGGTTTCCTTAGATAAAGTGCTAATAGATAACATTTCCATCTAGATGGATTGACCAAAAAATTAGCTAGTGTCATCTATCAGCACAATGTCTCCTCTAGGGTCTACAACTACTCATAGTAGTGCCCTCTAGATCATTGGGTTTTTTGGTGGGATTGATGTCATGAAAAGCATACCAAGCATGGATATTATTTTTAGGAAGGGTATTTGAGAATGTGGTGTGTGCTATTTTTATTGGAACACTAGTGAGAGCTCCTGATGTTGACGTTCGACCTCTATAATGTTCTAAGACACTAGTCAAACCATAATTGATGGTGGTACATGTTCATTTAAAACCATTGATGCATCATAGGATATTAAAATAGAAACTATAAAAATTAACGATATCAATATTAATCCAAGTAAAAGTTGTATAAAATTAGTTCTCATATAAATATATAGTATTATTAGTAAAAAATAATGCGATACATTGAATAAATAGAAAAATAACCAGCGATGATACATATGTTTACAAAAAATGATAACCATTGTGGATAACTAAAATAATCTTGAGGAATCAAAAAAATCCCACAAATTCACTATTGATTAGGATGTGATGGTAGATGTCTAGCTTTCACAATGGATTTGAAGGAAACATGGGATGGTGGGTCAACTATAGAGATTGGACTCGTGGAACTAGAAAGATAATCTAGGGTAGGTGGTGGGGAGGTGATTCTCCTCAGTGGGGTCATGCATCTAGAAGCCATATCAACAAGAAAAACATTGTAAAATATGGAATTGTTTGTCCACATTCCCCCTCCCCTACAAGTGATCTCTACATGGAACTCCTGCTGGGTCGCATGATCACATAGAATAGAAGGTTGGTTGGTCTAGACTATGTATGGGGCTAGAGTGGTAGAAGATGACGGTTCTGCAGGTGCTGGTGGTGGATGAGATCCTACAGGATAAGAGGATGGTGGACGGTTGTTAACATTACAAATCTCTGGATTGATGAGGTGAATATGGGAAAATATACATATTACATTATACAGGATGCTATGATTTATGTCCTAGGGAACAATTGTGGTAGGATGGGCGGTGGAGTAGTTTTGCAGGTTGTGGTGGAAAAGGCATGGATATCAAAAGAATGTGCTAGAGTGGAATTGGTGGGTATATAGGGTTCATGGTCAGCTATAGGATCCCTTGGGGAAACTTCATCTACCACATAGACTCTTGGAGATAGTTGATTCATTATATATATCATCAGAAAAATAGTAGACTCCATCAGTCCATGGGATCTAAATAAAAGGGATTCATCAATTACCCTATGATGGTGGGATATGTTAGTGATGAATGAAATTCACATCAATGGTCCACGAGTTTGATGGGTGTGATGCTGGTCGTAATAGGGGAATTGGGAATCCATGTTGATGGAAGGGTCGCCCATGGCTTCTGATAAGATGTGTAAGTCCACCTAGATCATAGTGGTATGAGATTATTACCTGGAAAACAATAAATATTTCAAAGATCTGTTATTTTTCTGATGTTATGGGCTATATATCAAGTTCAATTGTGGGATCTAGGGATCGTTCACAGTGTGAAAAATAATTTCAGTCATCCTCCTAAGTCACCTGATATCAGTACTAGGAGGGTAGGGCTCAATAGTAGAAAATACATCATACACAATAATATCCTCTATATAGATCTAGAGGTCATTTATGAATTCGATAAATTAGGGATCTTTAGATTGGCCTCTATGTCTGATGTGGGGTTTTTCACCGCGACCAAAAAGGTAGAGAGAAACACAAGGAAAGGTTTTGGATACATATCCTCTTAATACTCAACAATACATGAAATATGGAGTCATTATAGGAGATGAAGGATCTTATCACTGATGTGCATGAGGTAGAGAATGTCCATGTCAATGGTATTTTTTTTCATCATAGGATATTCATATAACCAATTGAGGGAGACACAATTCCTCTGGAAAGATGAATTATGGATATGGTTATCATGTGGGTTATCATCCCGCAATGATTCTATGGAGCTACTCATGGAGTCATCATTAGAAGTACTCTGAACATAGTATGCAATGGGTGTTAGGGGAGACGATAAATGAGGTGGTGAGGTTATTAAAGGTTTTTCTCCACAAGGATGCTTCATGGATGGTTGAACGTCATGGTCTAGATCAGAATAAATAATTGCAAGGCAAACTATTTTTTTGTTCCATTCCGAGAGTTGGTCATAGGGTGGGGATGGATATGAGGAATAGGGGGTTGGGTATTAGTCTTAGGGAATGAGGTAATTGGGGCTGGTTCCCACGTGATAGTGGAAAGGGGGATAGTGTTTGGTTTCTTGGAAAAGGGAGGGGAGTTGTAGGTTATGATGGATGGGGGACAGTGTGTGTGGCTACAAAGGAGGAGGGGGTTTTGGGGAGAATATGGGGGAAGGGGGTTGAGGTGCATGACCGAGAGGGAGGGAAGGTGGAGGGTATATTGGGAAGGCTATGTGTCAGACCATGAATCCTAGGATCGTGAACTATTTCTTAAATAATATGTTCTTATCACTACAAGATGTATAAATACGTTTCACTTCATATAATGTGAAGATTTTAGAATTTTTTTGAAGGAGAAATACATGTCGTGAAATAGGGTTAAATGATGGGTAATTTAGATTTTTGGATTATATTTTATTTAAAAACTATAATTTTTATGTAGGAATGTCATAAGTTTTCATAGGAAAATTCTAACATAATATATCATTTGGGAAATTATCCATGGTTTCCCCCAAATTATTGATTCCTTTAATGTGGAGATCTTGATGATTTAATGTTAACATAAATTTAAGGATGATGAGGCATACATCAAGGAAGGGATCCTTATGTATTTTTAATCTATTACCATTGACTATGAATGGTTCTCCACATTCGTCTTGATTTTCAATGGTCATGTAGGGGAAAACATGAAGGACTTCAAAGGGCCTGAGCCATCTAGATTTCAGATTCCAAGGGAAAAATATAAATATTGAGTTGAATAAAATGTCTTTATTTCATTTTACAAAGATTAATCATACAATGGTTTGATCATGAAATTTCAATGTTTTTCTTTTTATATCATTAAGTCTTCATAAGAATCATTTCTTATTTCACACAATTAAACAAACTAAAACATCCAAGCTTCTCCATCTTATTGAGATTATAAGTTTGGTTTCATAAATTCCCATTCTGTGTGATGAAATAATTCAAATAGAATATAAAATGTTTTTTCATAAAACAATCTGAATGATGTGGTAACTATGTTTGTTTTGTATGTAGGGTGGTACACCCATAATACATCATCTAATTTCAGACTCTAGGGTAATTTAATTATATCCACATCTCCTCCACGATTTTTTTTATTTCCCAATTCTACTATTCAAGTTTCAAAATTATTTTTTGATGTTTGGGAGTTCAGTGTTATTTATTATTTCATATTTTTTCAGGTGACCTTAAATAGTTTGATTGGTAAAGTGTGTTCCTCAATCACTAAAGGTTAAACTAGGAGATATAAATAATGGGAAAAAATCTATTTTAGAAAATTTAAGATATCTTTTATGTGTCATCTATTGTAACCTCAGTATATATACATGTAGAGATGTATTCAACACCACGAAGATAATAGAATATTCCATTTGAATTTGGAAATTATCCTATGAAATATATTCCTCCTAAATCGAAGATTTCAACTTCCATGATTTTATTTTTGGGGAATTTCATTTATTTTTCAAATAGGGTATGAATTTATGAGCTTATCATAGCTTTAACAGAAATCCATTTCATCATGGGATATAATATTCCAGTTTTTATGGACATTCATACATTGTTTTTAGGACTTTGATATATTCCAAAGCGAGATTAATGGCAAATTTCTATTACATATGGAATTTCATCATCTAGAATGCATCATCACAATAATCCATCAGTGTAACATCTAAATAGGAGTGGTTCATCCTAGTTAATGTGTGATGATTCATATAAATGTACTAGTTTGAAAATTCCAAGGAGATATAATTTTCAATGTTTTAAAACCATGGTTTCACATTTATGTTGAAATTTTTTTAATCAATAAAGTCATCCTGGATTTCAATTTAATCAACGTCATTTATGAATGGAAGGGGAATTCAGGACAGATGGTCAGTGGCCGAATTTTCTATTACATTTTTATCCTTTATGAAGATATCAAATTATTGAAGAAAAGGGATTCACCTTATCTGTATGGGTTTGGAATCCTGATTATTTATTAAATATATCTAGGTAGCGTGATCAGTGATTACAATCTCCATAGACAAAACCAAATAAGAATATAATTTTTTAAAAGTACACACAACTACTAAGTGATATTTAATTTTAGTTTTGTAGTTGTCATGGAATTTACTCAACCTATGACTAGAATAGTAGATAGGATAGAATATGTTACCTATTCATTATCCTAAAACATCACCAACAATGAAATCATTGACGTAACACGTCAATTCATATTCCTTGTCCCTATAAGGTCAAAATGATCACATGAGATGTTATGATACTTTTTTAAATCATTCAATGACTACCAACATTATCCAATTAATTTAAATGGTTTTTCTATTGATATTAGGTGCTTTATAGGATGGGAAATTTTTTTGAAGTCCCTCTTGAATCACTGATAGAATAATGAATGGCCCAAAAAGCTCTTAATCCATTTGATTGAGGAAAGCTAAATTAGATCATTATCACATTGATCTAGGAAAGATCCATAGAAAATATATTCATGGAAATTTTAAATGAAAGGACTCTGCCTCCTTGGAATATAATGTGACATTTTTTCCAGTTTAACACAAGACACTTCTATTCATAGCACAACAATATTGGCTTAATATTACATAGTCAAACATCAAAAGATCATCCAAAAACAGAATAGTAAAAAATCAAAATTCACTATGAATTCCTCCTCCATATCATGCAATATATGATTCATTCACTTATGAAAGGTATTTGGTTCATTGTATATATCAATTTACATGCGCATATTGGTGAAAGTGAAAAATAAACATATGACTATTGTCTTTGAGTAATCATCTAGGTTAACTGCAATTTGATTGTATCATTAATATCCTTACAAAAAACTATAAAATTAATGTCATGTTAGTCTCTAAAAAATTAAATCCATAAATTGAAATGGAAGAAGTTATTTTTTCATGTGCTTACTTTAGATTCCTATAATCTAGACATACTCATCATCCAGTGATGGTTTGAGTTCAGATTAATTCATCATTATCATTCATTTCAAATATGAGACATCCTTTCATAGGAACTACTAATTATGGGATCAACCACTGAATATGAAATATTAAATATATTATTCCATCATCTAGAATTTCTAGTACATCATTTTTAACAAGCACCATCATCAGTTGTGTGAGTCACTTCTGAGGTTGGTGTTTGGTTTTTCCACATTCCGAAAGCATCATTTTATTTATGTATAATGTATGATTAGATACATTGATATTATCTACTACCCATGAAATTATGTTATTATGTATTTTCTATAATTCAACCAATATTTCATCTAGTTACTGAGATATTAAGCAATTAATGATTACTGATATTCAATTCGAAATCCATAAGAGGATTACATAAGTGTACTAGAGATGGGTTTCAGATATAGTCTCTATGGTTGAATGGGGGATGGAATGAAATATGGGATTTCTTCCAATGTATGAGGTTCTATTTAGTTTAATTAATGGGTTTCAAATTCCTAATCTTTGTCAGGGATTGATTCATCACATTTTTTTCAAATTTTAATAACATTCTATTTGTTCAGCAAGAGAGATCACCCAGAAATCAAAAAAATCAACCATTTTTTTGATTAAATTATTTGAAAAATTAAAATCGTTCTTATACTAATTATAAAATGAGCCTTATTTGACTCCCACCAATCAATGCCTTTATAGTGGATAGGAATGGTCCGCCTAAGATGATTACATAATATCTTTCTTCTATGTCCAAAATGATGAAGTCTAATGGAAATACGAACTTGCTAGTTTAAAAAAGACATTATCAAGAAGTCCATGAGGATACATTATAGATCAGTAATATTACTTGGGTGATACTATGTTTGGTTTGGGTTCCTTAATCGAATGTTTGTGGAATACACTAATCAGTAAGAGGTTAATGTTGGATCCCAAATCACATATGGTTCTATTTTTGATACATTCCCTTCTTGTTCATTAAAATTAAATATATCATTGGGTATCTTATATTATGTTAAATTTCTTGATGAACACTAGAATAAAACACTTAATTATGTGGTTTTATGCTTATGTCTTCCATTTTTATTTTGAATAATATTTTTTGATGAATGTTTTTTTAGGTAGGAACATGACGATTTCATTATCAAAAAGAGTATTAATGTTCAATTGTTTGAACATTTCTATGATCTTCATGAATTTTACTTCAATTCTTAGTTTTGTATCACATTATTAATAAATAATGGGTGTTTTTTGGGTGTGTTGCAATATGAACGTTTTCATTGGGATTCTCTAGTTTTAATGATTTTAGGGATCATTTTTTTTGTTTTTTGAGAAATTCTATCAACATATTCTCTTATGAAATGTGTATATTTCCACATTTCCTTAACATATCATTCATCTTCACCACATGCTTTCAGAAAATCCATCACTTTTTTACTTCACATAACAACTTCATTTTCCTCTTCCCTTGGATATGTCCCTATATTACTATGTACAGATCTTAGTAATCTATCGTACAATGTTATTGAAATATGGCCCATTTAATGATTAATGATTCAATGATATAGCTTTTTATACATCATTTCAGTTTCATGGTTGGACATTCAATAATCATAATTTTATACAATGTTTGATAAAATAATTTCTGGATTAAATGGAAGATATATAGTTAATTGTGGGGGTCTTGGTGGGGCTAGATGGAATTGTTGTTGAGCTGTTGGAGGAATGGTTTGTTGTGTTTTTCTTGTAGAGGTTGAGTAACATGATTCATGGTTGGATATACAGGGGTTCTTGATTCAGGAATGGTGCTTGGAAACTTCTTGGTTGATTAAACCTAAGATTATCAGCATACTATTATTTGTATGGTCCTTTGAAAATGATGTTGCAGATATTGGAAATGCTGATTTTTTTATTTTGTAATTAACATAATTAAAAACGCGTTCTGGTTTTTAATAAATATTTATTGTTCAGTCTTAGATGTTTTGGGGCCACTTCACATTTTCCATTATGTTACTGTCACTATAGGATTAGGTTGGATAGGTGGTATAACTTGTATTGAATGAATTCAAGAATCCTAGTTAAGGAGTCTACTTGTGCATCTAGTCATGTGCTGTCTTTATCGTGGGGGATACCACATTGAGATTTTTGGTGATCACTCTTCTGTAGTCTTCCATTGTGAGTTACTTCATCCACAATAGCTCTATATCTTCATGTATCTTGAACATAACCCATAAATTAGTGGTAGTATCGACAACAATGTATGTTGTGGGATTGAGGCCTTGGTAGAATGTTTTGAGGTAGATTCACATGTACAGTCCATGACACATGAATATTATCTTCATCTCTTGGTCTATATCCCAAACATCCCATGTGGATTCACTATCAATATTAGTGATGTTTTTAATGTCATTCCACAGTTTATAGGTTCATATTTGTGGAAGTTATTTATCTATGAAATTCTTGGGTATATAATAATGAGTTGTAATTTACTCAAGTGCATGACCTTTGATACAAGCTTTAGCACTATCCCTTAGGGTGAAGGGAAATACATGAATCCCAATTGAATAAAATGTTACTCCCTAGATATGAATGATACAGTATACTTCTAGGATGATTGATATGTGTTCAGGGTGATCTTATCATAGAATCCCAATGAACTATCCCATGTACTAGATAATTTGAATGAATAAAAGATTTACATATGAGTTTTGTGACTGAATAGGAGGGAGAAAAATACTTTGTGTATCGCAATGGATTGATGTAATTCTATAATCCAGTATGGTATATTTTTTTTTGTCATATTCACTTATGGTTGTATGTATGTTGGGTTTGCAGGGTTGGGATGAATTTGACCTACATGGTTGTTATTGTATGACTAGTGAACTAGTTGTATGCAAAGAGATATCATTCTATATATGGTTCTAATATATGTCTGTAGGTGCGTTAAGGATCTATGACTTTTTTACAGGGACATGATGAATGCACTACGACTTAATAATCAAGGGCACAGTGCTATCCAAATTAATTGGAAAAAATTAATAAAGGAGAAAATTGGAATGGTAGGGGTAATCCGTGGATCTTTAGCTAAGGGGTACATTTAAAAAAACAAAAAAAAATCCCTATAAATGACATGAAAATTTTAATATACTTTCACCTATTTTTTAATTCGCATGAGATATGGTCAAATTAGAATTTATTTGCCTCCAAAACTATTCTAACTATTCAGACATAAAATAGGGATAGTGTGGGGTCTATCCCATTGCGTATTTAGCTGGTTGTAGGAACATACAACATAGAACCCCATATGTCAGAGTCCTTACTAGTTTGGTTGTGTTTGGTAAAACTATAACATATGACATTATGGGTTAGAAGTGGAAATAAAAAATTGTTCAAGGTCAATTTCAGAGTATCTGTTAAAATATAATATCTATCCTAACTTGTAAAAGTCATATGATCTAGGCTCATAAGCATGTTTAGTTCTATATAATTTATTATTTTCAAAAAAACTAGTTCTTCATAGGAGATTTGTATTCCTTTGTATAGAAATAATTGCAATATTGGTTCATTAAGATTATATTATTAATGAGAATGTGTCTTATGTTATTGTTCATAGCCTAATATACTGCAATCAGGTAAAGATCATTTATCTGAACATCTCATGGATAGGGTTACATTTATGAATTGAATAGATGATTTTTGTTTAACCTGGTTACTATTATTAGGATTACCATGTTGTGAATTTTTGATTCATTAAATTTATGCACCCCTACTTTCGACCCTTACCACAGTTGGTTTATCAATTAATGGTAAAATTGAATATAGATATATAAAGAATCAAAATTGTGATAAACATTATAATTGAGATTTAGATCAAAATTTTTTATAAATACAATGATTCAGGATAAGAATTCAATTAAGAACAAAAATTATAATATTGAATCAATCAAAAATTAAATCAATTACATATTTGAATAATAATGATAATGAGAGAGGTTATTATTGTTGATGATCGTTGATCATATCAATATATGTGAGAAAAGTAAGGAAGAAAAAATCGAAAACAATCCAAGATTATTTTATTTATCTAAAAAAATGGTATTGACTTGAAATAATCTGAGTTAGGGGATAGAGATTAAAAGGGAATGAGATAAGAACAAAAGAAAGAAAGATATGCCCACCCTAATGATCTAAAATATGGTTCCCTATTACTGTATATATAGATAGAAAAGTCCACTATGTGTAAGGGGTATTATAGTTGGTTAATTTTGATCCATATTTTTCTCCACATATTCTGAATCTATATGAATCTCATGATTATCTCGTCTATGATGTAAATATTTAACTCTAATCATAATGTGTAACAATATGTCACATTGTGACACATCCTTTGGATGGAGGAAAATTTGATTTAAATTCATCATGTCAGGTACTAGTGATTCAAACCATGAAAGGATGGTTCATGTTGTGTAATGTAGATTCAGAACACGTAATGATCTGCAAGAATTCAAATTTTTAATGGATTCCTTCATGGATTAAAATATTCAGTGAAGTGCTTCTGCATGTCGTGTATTTAAATTTCAATAAGTGTAATATCCAAATATTCAACTTTTTTGGAATTTTACCTTCGTAACATTGAAATCATAATTCATTTATCAAATAACACACAACAATATAATGAATAAAGAAATCATTAAAAGTAAATAATTAGATGAAAAAATAATGTATATATAGTTTAATATTATCAATGGTCTATACATCCGGACATGGAAAATTATGTATTTTTTTGGGTATCAACATGATCGCATGGATTAGTGGGGAAATTAATTAATATATTATTGTGAAATTTTTTAAAAATTATTTTAAAAATTTTCCATTATAATACTGCTTACACTATGGTAGAGTGGATGTTTTTTAGACATTTTTACTTTTGGCCTAATAATTTGTACTCACACCCTACTCTGGTAGCCCGATTTATACAATAATAAACATCATGATAATATGAAATGATAATGGAAAGGTCCATATGATAGATGGATGTGTTGTGATACTCGATGGATTAGGGTTGAGGGAACTAGATAGGATATCGGGACCCTCTTCAGAAATTTTATGGCCTCCTTATTTTGGAATTTTGTTTAGAACATGAATCTTATATGGAATGTAATATCTACTATTTTGGTTTATTATAATTTAACCATGTTATGGAATTATCATGAGATGTTGGTCATTATTGTTTACGGTATTTTTCTAATTATGTTTTATCATTTTTTGGAGATCATTTGTTGATTTTGTTATGTTGGAACTTCCATAAAGATGGTATTATCTCCTAACGATATATATTAGAACCCCAATGAAAGTTAGAATCATTTGTCATATAGGGAGGTATTAATAAGGTCACATAACTAACTAGATCATTTTACCAATACATGGAGCTCAGGTAGAAGATTTACAAATGGTGAGGCACTTTATTCAACAAATCCCCTATAAATATTATCATGGAGTATCATTATGAATTCAAATAACACGGTCAGGGTTATTCAGTTTGGTGATATTAATATCTGTATAGGCCAAGGTAGTTTTTATATTGGAAATTAGACATCGCTAATTTGATGAAGATAATGAATCTCATTATTATATAAATAAAAAAACTCCCATCAATTAGTAATATCTTCGATGTTGAGTTTCTCCCTAACAAACTGAGATAAATATAATTATTAAATTATAGTAAAGAAACATACTATGGATTTAATTTCCATTAGTTGTTTGTATTTATTACATGAAAAAAATATGATCTTAATTTTGTTCAAAATATCAAATTTTATATACTTTTATCATAAATTCATATTATATTTATAAAAATAAAAAAATACATTAAATTTCTTGAATAAAAACTATAATAAGAGTAAAAATATTTTATGGGAGATCATTTAAACCAACATCATCCTGATATGTATCATATATATGAGATCTGATCAACATACTTGTATTAGGAATAACTAATAATTAAATATTTATAAATCGATTTGGAAACATTGTACACTTATAAAATATTTCAGGTAAAATATTTTGTAGATAGAGAATCAAAAATAGAATTAATAGTTGTAAAATTGATTGAAAATATACCATTCCCTATTTTTTTCTCACACCACACTTCTAAAATAGTGAGATATGGAGATATCTATTTTCACCATGCTTAAAGACATCCTATTATCAATTAATGAATTTAAACGTTATATTTGAGCACTAGTGTTCATAATATCTGTACTCTATTAATGAAAAGCTTTTTAGATTAGGTGGATTGGTTTGTGGATTATTTTATATATTTTCCCCATTTTATAACTTTATCCACCCCCTGGAAATTTTATTTACTACTGAGAAATATTACCAATCACAAATTATTTACTTATGCCCTTAAAAAAATTTGGCATGATTTTTTACACATTTCTAAATTAAATTAATACATGTGTTATTCACTTCCTGAGTTTTATTATTTGAATTTATATTGAACATAATCCATATATTCTAGTGAAACTTATTTTCTTATTGGGTAACCCATGATAAATTTTAACCATGTTATCAAAAAAATAATTTATTTTTTGATAATGATATATAATATTGATAACCCATTTCAGAGAATTCATTTTAAAAAATAAATTATTCTATCATTATAAATTATTTTTTATTCACTCTAATGTTATAATAAATATAATGTCTTGTATAATTTTATTCATACATACATATTGATTCATTATATTTTTACTTTAGATAAAGAGAATCATTCTCCATTATTGTATACAGAATAAGAAGAAAATACATACTAGACTATAACCTTATCAACTCATCCAACTACATTGCAATATTTTTTCTTTATTTCCTTGTTATTTGTATAATATTTTACCATTGATCATTTCTTCCATAGAAAATAAAATCAATTAAAATTTTATTTTTTTATTTTTATCACTAGATAATGGGAAAATAAGTTATTTGTACTAATTAATTTCTATGAAACTATAGTATTGATGGGTACACTAAAAGAAGATTAATAATTACACATAATAGAAATACCATAATGTTGTTCTATTTATTGTCCATTTGGATGCCCAACATCATTCACAGATTGAGAAAAAAAATCAACATAAACTAGATTTTTTATTCCATCCCAATAATATATGGATTATCATCCACAAAATAATTTCATATTACATCACATTTTGGGTTAAAAAAATCATCGGGTTCATTGATAAAAAAAATAAAGAAATTACTATGAGAAAAAATAGCCATATTGAGGAAAAATATAATCCTAAAAAACCAATCAAATATTTTCAAAATAATTAATATTATTTTCAATATATGAAACCTTAATTTTAATCTAGTTTATCTTGGGTAATGATATTTTTAAAACCATTATAATAGTTGATAATGATAAAGGGAATTATCACTAAAAAATATCCTATGAGTGTCTATACACGATTATAGTTTTAGACCCACTAATAATATAGGATTGATGATCTGGATATTACCTAATCTAACTTATATATACTTTTTACCCATAGGTGTATCCCTTTAATTATTTTATCCACATACATTTATCTAGATGGAAATTAATTTTCAAAGTAAAACCACACATAATATTATAACATTGTATATGAATTTATCATATATATTTTCATAAATAAGGGGTTATCACTATTTATTCCTTATCCAAGATTCCAAAAATACAAATCTATGATGAGTTACCATATCTGGTGACCAAATCATTGAAAACATAAATGTTGAAACTTATTATATTAATATTCATTATATATCATTATGATAAAAACTATCAACATAAAGAATCATTATTATTTGCAACATAAATATATATAAAAAATTACATAAAATATAAATAACCTCTCACATTTTGTAACTTACAATTTCCACCTTTCATATAAATTTCATACATAAACTATTCATTACATCTTGGGGAAGAGGAAATGTAATAATTTCGAGTCTTAGATGATGACTATGGTTATTAAAAGGATTTATTAATTATAATATATGCATTACATGAATATTATAGTATGAAAACATGATATAGAAATCTGAAAAACATACCCATCAATTAATATATCATAGTAATGAGTTATGGAATATGTCATCCTTGTTAAAATGAAATAACTTGTAATAGAATCAATGAATAGTATTATTGTGAGTATAACATTTTCATAAATGAAATTTATGAAACTGTTTCATAAAATGTTGAATAATCTTAATCATATAAATAATATTTCATGTATACCAACTAATACATTCTTCACATGTCATGATTTCCCTAGAAATCCATGGACCAGTTTTTTTTGTGGGGGATAACCTCTAATGTACCCTACTTTTTCCAATGGAATAAATTCTAATCCAAACATTTAGATCATAAATCATCAATATTAACCCAAAATATATTAGGGATATAACACAACATCCTATCACATAATCATAATCTACCCATATATATATATATATAATTTAAAAAATAATCATTGAACCATAAATTATCATATGGATACGATCATTGGTTTCATTTATGTTTATTGAGTTTAATATTAAACCATAAAAATAATGAATTTAATAACATGATATTTTAGAATTAATTTAATCATATTTTATAGAATATAAGATTTTTAACACTGAGATTAAACAAACCCCATATTATAATTTAAAGGAGATAATTATAACTGATCTATTGAATTAAAGGACATGAATATAAATAACTAAATAATAAAATATATATAAACAATATACTCAATAAAAATGATCAATTGTTTTAAAATAATAACTCAATTATTAGAAATTTCATTACATTTATAAAAAATAGTTTTCCAAAAAAAGCAGTTTTTATTTCTTATTTTTGTTAAAAATTTTATTTTTTTTATTATAGAAAATATATTCCTAATAAAGAAGAAAATTTTACATATCATCATGTCTATTATAATATATATTTATTTGATTATAATATTCTTAAAATTGATAAAATAATGAATAGTAAAAAATACGTATTTATTGGAAACATTCTATACCTTTTAATCATAATAATATTTTTATATTAAATTTATTTCAAGGTATAATTATTTCTCTTATATTTTGAACAACATAATTAGTTTCATTAGAATAATTTTTTTGATTGAATTTAGAATAAAAGGATTAATATATTTTAAAAGTCTTCTTAACAACATATTTTTATTAACATATGTGTTTCTTCATTAAATTATTTTCTACCTCTTATAAAATTTTAATCATGGAAATGGATTTTATATTTTGAACTAGGATATAGAAATTTGTAAAATATTTCCTTCTTTATGAATTATGAATAATAACCATCAGAAAATTATATCTATTTAGTTAAGGGAAAATCAGGTAATTAAGTATAACAATTATATGTTATGGGATATAAATTTACACTAAATTATTCCTTTAATGCATTTAATGATTTCATTTTGATCAATCTAAAAAAATTCATTGTAAATATGGTTCCATTTTTCTTAATATAAGACTAGTATAATATTTTATGTAAATATAATTATCATATTTCCATTCCCTTGACAATAACTAAACTAAAATATATACATAATTATAAAAAGAAGATAATTATAGTAATAATTAATCATTTTCAAAATAATTTTTTTAAATATTTTAGTTTTTTTCATTATTTTTTGTTATTTAATATTTACCAAAAATATTAGTGAAATTCCTATAATGTATTTATTCAATAAATAGAAAAAAATTAAACTAATAATTTTATTAATATAATAATAATACAATATGGATAAATAATAATATCCTAATAATTTTTTATGTCCAAATAATATGCCAGGTAATTATTAATAGGTTAAATTTTAATTTCCTTATAGTGATGTTTTTTTCAACGATATAATATGCCTATAGTAACAAATGAAATTAATGATTTTTTATGAAAAATATTTTTTTTTATATTAAATGAAAACTATAAGAAATTATTTCTGTAGTAATATTAAATTAAAATGGTCAAAAAATGTAATCAAACTTCCATTCATTATCTAATTTTCAAAATATCAGTAAATGTATAACCCTCCAATTTTGAAAATGTCATTAACATGGACAAGGATAAAATTGGTTAACCAAGGGCTCAAAACAAGATAACGTGGACAAGGATAAAATTGGTTAACCAAGGGCTCAAAACAAGATATAATATTTAATGTGAAATTTGACCCATATAAAATTGATTATATTATTATATAACTTTAATATGAAACTTTACTTTGCATTCATGTATTTTTTGGAAGCATTTGACATGATTTGGATTCATTCGAAATTATAATTTCCAAATGTTATATTAGTTATGGTTTATAATAAATAACATGTTATTAAAATATTTAAAATTCCAAAAATTCATAAAATAATTGAAAATAATATTATAGGGTTCAAAATATCATACATGATCAAATTATTGGAAATGTAACATTTTAGAGTGTCTTTCATGACCCCAAAAAGTAAACAGATTTGTACTGTGGTAATTGTAAAAAAAATTATTGGGGGTTGAAACAATATGATATGTGTGAAAAAATATACTTTTATAAATTATAATTTATGAGAGGATTTGGATCCATCCTCATCCTATATTCTATTAATTTCAATTTTTATCCTTTTTCATATGAATATGAATTAGATATAATTTAATACTATATAAAATTCAATAAATTCCTCCCATATTACCTTTAAAAAGGACTCCCCCTCTGTTCTCCTATATACACATAAATAACATTTTGGTTCTACCAATCCATAAAAACTCCCATACTAACAACACTTTTAATTATCTATATTCATTATATTTTTCATAATACCAACTACGGAGTTAAGATCCTTATAAGATATAAATGTTATCCAAAGAAGATTTGTAGTTCATAACATAACATTTTCAATTTTTTTGCTTATTTTATATACATAAAATAATCATTAACATTCTTTAATAATAAAACCAATATAAATTAGATATTATAAATTTTTTTATCTTAATGATATAACCTATATCAATATCATTTTTCTATAGTGTTTGAAACAAAACCATCACCTGTGTTTCTGATGGACAACCACATAGAAAACTGGTGTAATTAATTTTCCATAACATCTTCTCATGGAAAGTAATAATGATTGATTTTTTTATATATTGTACATTAATAACATAATTATATCATTATAAACATATAATAACATATAATTTTTTTCCATTCCATTTATTGAAAATAATGACATCATTCAGGCATACGTGTGGATTACTGTCTCCTCGAAGAGATATGTTTCCTTCTTCATTAACAAATCAGATTTATGTTATAAATAAATTTATATAATGAAATAATTTGTAAGAATTATATAAATATGAATATATAATTTTATGAAAATACATACCTTATCATCAATCGTTAATGCTGAATAATGGAAACGTCACTCATGAATATGTACGGTCTACCATCCACATGATACTGGCATAATAAATTTTCCATAACCATATTCAATATATAATATTTAAATTATAATTGATGTAATAATATTATAATGATTTAATTTTTATAATTATGTTGATTTTTTATTAATTGAAGCTTATACTATAGTCATAATACTGATTTTGTTCTTGTATTATCAACTGAACCTCCTCAAAACACAAGAAATCAAATTAAATTAATATAGAATTAATTATTTAATTAATATAATGTAAAATTGTATTAGGGTGAGATATTGAACATGTAAAATGATACGAAGAATCATAATAAATGATATATCCTTATTAAATAAGAGATATAGTGTATTTAAGGTTTTTTGACACATGGTAATGGTGTTTCTAATCTCACTTTTATTTTAATAACTAATATTACATATTCACAACATCATAACATTGTGTGGTGTGAAATATAACAATAATTTTTTTATATTTACATTCAAGAAAGTTAATGTGGTTCAAAAACTATATATATTTCACTCTTTCATGTGGTTTCCATACAGATATAAAAAAAGTATTAATGGATTATCATATGAAGTTTCCTTCTATGGTACATATGTTATCTTATGCACATTTCTTATTTTATGAGGTTTATATACCACATATTTTATATTTCATATTTATATTATCCATATATTAATTATATTTAATTTTTATATTTTATTTTATTCACTCATGGAACATTAAATTCAAGTGATACAGAAGTCGTAATTGTTTATGCTACACTAAAATTGTTTATCTACATTATTTATGAAATTGTTTCTAAAAGAAATATTTCATTACATGCCTCTCATGAAACTGTTGAATATTTTTCAATTATGAATATTTACAAATATTAATATTCATCCTCTACGTTTACCAACATTAATACATCAAAATCAGTAATGACTGTTTTAATGGAAAACTAACATCATTTTTCTCTTCAGTCAAAATAACTTTTTCATATATAAGAATATATTCTCAAAAATATTTTAATAATATTTTTAATTATATCCTATGATTATTCCAAGTAATATTTTCCATGATTGAATTGTTACAAAAAAAAATCAGAGAAAACATTCTCTCATTTATTAAACAAGATACTTTCTCTATTTTTTATACAAAACAATGAAATAAATGTGTTTTTATTATACTACATAAATTGGAATTTTGTTCATCATTTATGTTCAATTATTCTAGGATTCCATGAATTTATTCTTAATCTATTTTTAAATAAAATTATTTCATTAATAATTATATATTTTATATTTTATGTAATACATTTCTAAATAAAAAAGGTATATTCCTCAAGAATGGTTCCATTTGTTGTTTTAATGGAACTTTTCATCAATTTTGACTACCATTAGTGTTGATTTATAAATAATATAGACATACTACAATGATAAATTCCATAATAATTATTTATATGGTCTATACTAACTAATATAATATATTTTTCAATTATATTTCTTTTTTACGTGTTATGGTATGATGAAATAGTGAAATATTTTTAAAACTTGTTTTTTAATGATTTATTTTGAGATGAAATATTTATAAAACTAAATTCATTTTTATGGATTATGATATGATAAACATTATATGATATGGTTTTACGTAGTAGTATAAAATTCATTATGTTAATTATTGGTCGGGGATTATATTGGCCTTCAATGAATTACATAATGATATATAACTCCTAGGATTAACATGAATTTAATGTGTAGGGACCCTTATATTTTGTGGAATTATTAACAATATGATAATTAGTAGAATGTACCTTGACTAATATGATATAATGGGGAGTGATCCAAATCAACTATCTTTTCCTGGTATTGATCCTTTGCTACAAAAGAAATGAATTTCAACGATTTTGTGTATGGAAAATATGTACGTTAGATGCCAATGATAATCTATCAAGAGTCATATTCTTGGATTTAATTGGTAAATTGTTTTTTTAATTCCTAATAATTACATCTTCAATAAATATTATGATATTTGACAACCTCAGTGTGGATTTTCAATTTTTATGTTCAACTTCACATATTTATGTACTCATGTTATATTTAATTGATAATTGATATATTCCTTGTATACCCATAATAAACATCCTAGAACATCATATGTTTTTTAACATTCTAAATGATATGATTATAAGTTTTTAGTATGTCTCCCAAAAGAAGGTCACCTGATGTGATCAAATATTGATAGATAATATTTCTTTTTCGAACTACTTTTTTAATCTATAGTGTTATATAACTATTTTTAAAAATTCAATAATATAAAAAAAGATATTCATACTTATATTATATAATATTTCTATTTTATGTTTTATGTTTTTTTATTTAAATTTGTTCTTGTTTATCATTATCAATTTCGGAAATGTAAATATTTTTTAGCAATGTGTCTTGGAGCATGGTTATTGGGTAGTTATAATTGGAATCAGGGGTGTCTACTTAAATTTTGAGATTATAAGGATTTCATGTGTGGTTATCTTATGTATTGGGGGCACCATCATGGGTTTAAAATTTTATGTTTCGTCACACATTTAATGATGATATTTATCTTAGGGACAAATGTTGAATTACAATTTCGATTCATATATTATCTAAACAAGTCATTATTTTTATTCATTTAATGATTGGAATTTATTTACAATTTTTATATTATATTATTATTGAATTTACATTTTTATATATTTAATTTTCATTGAAAATTAAGAATTGTTATAACAAAATAATTAATCTCATAAAAATGTCTAATATAATCCTAATAGGTTTTTTATTTTTAACACAATTTTTAATATTTGTTAGATTAACAATATTGGAATTTAAAGAATTATCTATGTTGAACATTTCATATTATAATTGTGTATTTTGATATTTATTTTTATTAATTGACAAGTAGGTGAATTCAAATTGTGAAATATCATAACATTTGTTGAATAATTTGATTTGTGTTAGTATCTGATGATGGTAGGAATGACCGGTTTTTTTGTATCATGTAAAAGATGATTCGATATAATCACATATGAAAAATTATCGTTTATTAACCATATATTGATTTAAAATATTATAGTGTGTTTAAAATTTAATGATGGTTAAAATAATACATTTTATGTTATTATATTTATGTATGTTATTAGTATATATGGTAATGGAATTACTAAACTATAAAAATTGTGTTAGAAATAAAAAAAATCAATAACACTTAATTCTGAAAAATTTATGGTCATTTCCAAACCTCACTAATTTATAATTTTTGGTCATTAACATTCTCTAGATCATTCTCTTTCATATGATTAATGAACATTGTCACTTTCCATTAGTATCAAGAAATTACATTTTTTCCATGTATATATCTTCACAGCCCACTATGGTTCTAGTATTTCGAAACCTAGATATAATTCATTATAGATTAGCTTTTCATTTCCATATCCCTATTTTACAAAGGATGTTTCCATAACCATTTAGAAAATTTTGGTTCTCAACAAATGATTATCATAACCCTTGATTAATAAGAAAAAGATCAAATAGTAAGGATTCAATTTACTAATGGGTGCATTATGTATCACCTAGTGATTTGAAAAGAATAAAATTATGTTACATTTTTTATATGAACTTCAACATTGAATACAAACAAACCAAAAATTATAGTTTAAATATGAAAATTATAACCCATACATTAAATTGGTGACTATGAATATGATATAAGGAACTCAATGTTATATATATTTTTCCAATAGAATAAAAAATTATTGATTAATAATTATGAAATAAAAATATTAATTTTAGAAAATAAGTTTTATTCATCTAAAATTTGTTATTTTCAATGTAGTTTTTTTGTTTATTTTTTGTTAGAAAACATTGAATCATATTTTTTAAAAAGTTATAATATTTATTTGAAAAAAATAAATATTTTTTAAAAACATCATTTAAAATTATTATAGGGTTATTTTCTAATATTCTTATTTTAATTTTTATTTTTCAATTAGAAATGACATATATTAATTTTTTTTAAAAACGCAATTTTTTCTTAAAAATGAAAAAACATTCAATTTTAATATTTTTTCTAAGAAAAAAATGTTAACTTTTATTATAAACAATCCATTTATGTTTATTTTGATAATTTATTTGGAATTTTTTATTCAAATTTTATATACATAAAATAAATATTTCAAAAAAATGTTTTTCATTTCATTTTACACGATTTTATTATATTAATTTCTAAAAAACATTGAAATTTAATCATGAAAAATGATTTTCATAGTTTTAAATAAGAGTTCCATATCTAGTAACTAATTCCCTTTAATATTTATCAATTACATAATGTAACCATCATAATATGTATCACCTATGTAAAGGGTAAATAATGTAAAAAAATATAGAAATAGTATTTTATGGACATAAAATTTATCTTATATAATAGAAAAATTAATTTTATTGGTATAGTTTAATTAATATCATAAAAATTCATATTTTTTACAATTTTGTAATATTTTTATTTCAAAATGATTAATAAAATATTTTAAGTGACTGTAAATTGAAAAATGTTCTTCTCATTAAATTAATATCAATAAAAATCAAAAGTTAGGAAAACATGGTAAATGTTCACTAATAAATGGATAATTAAAATTTAAATGATATTTGTCATCATTAATTATTTTGAATTTTTAGTAATTGAATAATTAACATAAATACATTCATAGAAAAAGAAAAGATATTATAAATTTAACTAAAAAATAAAGAAAATTATTTAGTAAAAATAAATGTAATAATATTTTCATTAACTATAGTAGAATACACATTTCTTAAATATAAATAAAATAATATGTATTTGTGAATGAATTATATTCACAATACATTTATTTTAATCTGTTTTAATGAAATGTTATCATCCAATTCAGACATTATATGTATATTTTAACACTTTAATTTATAAGAATCCATTACCATAGTTATGGTTAATATTTCCTTACTAAGGGTTCAAACAAAAATATAGGGTTTATAATGAAGTATAAGCCTTTATAGATTTTTATTATATTATGACCATATCGTTCATATCAATTAATTAATGAAATTTTTGAATCATATTACATGATTTTTATACAAATTAAATTATAATTTCCAAATGTGTTATTATTGATATATTATAATATTTATTTTTTAATAAAATAATTAAAAATGAAAAAATTATTATTTTAAGAAAAATAAATACGATAAGGATTAAAATAAAAATGAGGGTTTATTTTATGGAAATTTTCCCTTTATAATAACATCCCGGAACCATAATTTGTAATGACATTATTACCAAGATATTTGTTACAAAGGGATAATAGAAGGTTAAAAATGATTAGAGTAAAAAGATAAACTAAAAATTCCCAAATTTTATTAGATGATAGTATTTTGATCCACACTCATCTATTTTTTACATTAATTCAATATAGATACATTTTACCATGATGTTTTATTTATATTAATTTAAATATTTATGAAATTCTATGATTTTACCTTTGATCATATGTAAAAGGAAACACAGTATCATCTCATCCCACACTACTAGAACATTTTGTTTCTAAATTACATTACCAAATCCATTCCTAGTATCACAATATATGTTATAATGTTCTTATTTTGGAAAAAATATATAAATTATTGGTATTATGGTGTTTATGTTATTGTGTTGCCTGAAGATGAGGTATATCTTTTTACCGTGAATTTTAATTTGGTTTCTTATTATAAAAGAATAAAATCAATTAAAAATACTTAAATCATCAAACCAGTATATTAAATATACTATGATTATATAATGTTCATTTCATAACATATATTCAAATCCTTTTTCCATTAAATAGGAAACTAAACCATTATTCGTGTGCACTATGGCATACTTCCTCACAAACAGATATAGATTTTTCAAACATAAATTCTCACATATAGTAATAGTAATTATATTAATGTGTATATTTGATATTATTTACATAAATATTATTCTTTTAATAATAAATATTATCCATTTTCTTATTTGGTACTAAGGATATGTTATTCACCTATTACTATTTCTGAAGTTAATATGATCCCCCATTGATATGTAATGTTAATTATTTCAATATGTGTATGAAATTTTATGTTCTACATGAATGTAGTCATTTAGAGGGATTAGGATAAAACATTTACCAAATATGTATGGGTTTTATCTTATAATATAATTTGTTATATGGATTTTTTATAATTATGATTCCAATTCTGAAATTTAAAATTATACCTCTCATGAAAATAATTATTTTTCCAAAACAACAGTATAAATAGGGATTATAAATTTTCCAATAATTTTCCTCATTTTGAGAACTCGTGATTCAAAATAAATGATTCACATGATAACTGAATTAATTTCTAAATCCAATCAAAAAACAATTTATACGATATCCAAATATTAATAAAATATATTAATTAATATTATTAATAATCACTTATGAAATATTGTATTCATTATAACCCAAGACTTAATTTTTCTAATAATGGTTTAAAAAGAATCATTATTTTATTTTACATGTCTTTTACTTTTTGAGTTTAAAAAAATTGTGAAAGGAGTTATTTATTTTCCCTTATATAAAATGATTTTAATTTTACACTATCACTTATAATCAAATATTTTATACATATATTACAATATACCTCTATACATTTCAAATATTATTTTTGCTAATTATTTATATAATTTCTAGGTTTTTAAAAAGTGATTCAAAAAATAGAATTTTATTTTACACAAATAATATTCAATATGATCTTGTTAAGGAATTTTTCGCCTATGATTAAATACAGTGTTGTACATTATGTTTTACATTGGATATAAAACAATGATACATTATTTTTTCAATATTAATTGGGTGAATGATAATGATGATATGATTTTAAAAAAACATATTTATTTACATGTCTATTTATTTATGAAACTAATTTATTCTTCATGTATTATGATAAGATAAATGTTTAAAGTAAAATTTTACACATTGGAATTATTTTCATTACGTTATTTGTGGGTCGAAAATTGTATAGTCGTTCTATTTATTAGGAATACATGGATATAACATGAGATAAATTTGAATGAAACAGGGTGTGAACCAAGATTAATAATGGAATTTTTCTACAATGATAGTCTCTTGAGGGAACCTTGACTAGTGAAATATAATTTGGATGAATCCAAATCCACTATTATAGTTCACTTGATGGGATATAATAAATACTGATATTATTTTCCTAGATTATGTATATTCCTCACAACTATATCCTACTCAAATTTAATTATGTCACAAGTCATGAAATTTTATTTCATTAAGAGTTATGTATTATGAATTCAATGTATTATGCCATGATTCATGATTTTGAACACTAATACCCTAGGTAGTGATATTAAATTATTAATATCTTTTTTAAATATCTTAATTACCATGTTATGTCCTTGTAATATTTGGTATCTCCCTATATTACCATCATTAATAAAGTAATCTCACCCTTAAAATTATTACATTATAAAGGTTTTGAAGAAATTTTTTTAGTATTTTATACATAATATGGTTACAATATTGGAATAAATTATTCCTAATTATATAAATTTTTATGAACTATTTTTTTATGTATCCATGTTTTTGTGAAATAATTTATCCTAATTTTATAATATAGTAAACATAATAGGTCGTTTCATA
The DNA here is from genome assembly GCA_963277665.1 of Viscum album. Classification (NCBI taxonomy): domain Eukaryota; kingdom Viridiplantae; phylum Streptophyta; class Magnoliopsida; order Santalales; family Viscaceae; genus Viscum; species Viscum album. The sequence goes on along the minus strand of OY728120.1, from coordinate 1,753,413,457 downwards.
GGTAAGTGATCAAAAATTTCCTTTTATTTGGATGGTTAATATTTTGTTACATTTATCAAAATAAATGACAAAAATGTAATGATTATGTTTTTTGCACTAGATCCATGAGGGAGAGTGTTGGGTTTCTTCGAGAAAAATATTGAGGGAATCAATTGATCATATCCATATTTATGTGGAAATATCATCATTATCTCCTTGAAAAGTCCCCAACCCTAGTAGCCTAGAGTCAATTGTAAAATTACTGCATTTGGATATTATACAAAAAATCATATCTTAAAGAACTAAATAGTTTAGTAATTTTTTAAAAAATTATCCATACTAGAATATTACAATACATTTTAAAATATAAAATACAACATTGTGAATCCTTTAAAAACACATATATTCTTCTAGATTTACCCAAAATGTCAACTATAATAAACATCAACACATTAAAGGGAAAAATAAAACACTAGAAATGTTTTAGATCAAATTATCATTAATATTTATGTACAATATAAGAGATAATAAATAATCAATTTAAATTTTGGCTTGATAAATAACCAAAACACATTACACATTATTAGTAACGTGTATATAATTCGGATATAATAAAATTAGATCAAATAAATCCACAAAAATAATCATAGGATCTAAAAAACAAAAAAAAACATATAATTTAAAAATTTAATAATCAAATGGAATTAATAACTAATCTCATAATTAATAAAATCATAATTTCAGACATCTAAAATAAATCGTCCAAGCCTCGTCTAATAGACCATATAAAAATGGTTTTGACATAATCCAATACCAAAACTAGTCTGTCTCATGACATCAACTGATGCATTAAGGGTATATAATGGGTTTTTTCCCATCACTTACTAATTCCAATACATTCGTCTTATGAAATAATTGAAAAATAATCAACATATATATTTCTATTGAAACTAGTATACCAAATGTAAATAAAATTCACCGATATGTAAAAAAATTACAAACCATTGAGTGTATTTTTATCAATGGAATCAAAATTGTACATCCCCATCCAAATTAATAAAAAACCTAATTAAATAACATTTGATGATTGTATCATATGATATCAACATCAATGAATCATTATATTCATTAACATATATCAACATAGATTAATTTATATTAAATTATATCATTGATAAAATCTAGATAAAAAGCCATTTTTCTCATAGAAAATAACATATGATTAAAAGTTCACACTGTTCTAAAAGAAAAAATATTCGTTGAATATATTATTTTAATCATATAAATGTTTCTTCAGAACATTATCCCATCATGATGGTGTTAAAATTATCATATTTTGTGTATGTTAATAAGAATAGCTTCCGTATTTTTGTCTGAAATGTCTCAAATTACATTATGGTGAAAATGAAAAAATTTATATTTCAAAAATATTTAATGAAATTAAAAATTGGTACAAAAAGTAATTAATAAATAAAAAAAAATATTAAAAAATTTAAATGATGATTAAAAAATGTACATGGTATAAAAAGAAATGTTTTATTGAAACTAATAAAAAGATAATATTTCAATTGAATTTCTCTTAAAAATATCATATCAATAAAGAGGGAATTAAAAAACTGATCATTTATGTTTATAATCTTTAAATCCACATAAAAAATTCAAATACAACTTGAGGTAATGAAAATTCATTTCAATAATAATATTACAATCGAAAATTTAATTAATTTTATTTTTAACATAATCTATGGAAATTGAGTTTAAAATCCACTATAACATTGTAATAAGATGAATAATATGGCCAATAGAAATAATAATTATCAAATGAAACATTTAATTCTATGAAGATAATGAGATAATTTTTATGATATAACAAATGGTAGTATATAAACCACATAAAATTAATAATTTTTTAATAAGTTATGTACTTCATAACTATGAATGTGGGATGAGAAACCCTGACGACATGTTTCTATTTAATTTTTTGTGCATTATCATAATTTATGAAGGTTTAATGGAATTTATTAGTTAATCCCATACCTATTATCATATTTATAATATATTATATGATAATATTTTAACATTTCATCACATTTTCATTAACAATAATTAATTATTTTCATTGTTTTGGGTGCATTCGTTTTATGGTCTCATAAAAAATTCCTTTCTATATAAAAATTGTTTTTTATTTTAGAATGTAAATAATACATATTATGTTCAATGAAAATGAATTCATAGACATCCATATTTCCAAATAGTACCATATATCATTTTTATTTTTGACATGATAATATTAATTTGATAATATATTAATGATAAAAATTTTATTTAATTTGGAGGGTTTTCCAACAATAATGAACTCATTTTTTATTTAATATTATGTATATTTTTTGGTTACATAACGTGAAAAAAGTTATAAGAAAACAATTAAAATATTATTTAACCGTAATAATTCATTTATGATCATCCATGTAAACAATAATGAGAACAAATCATTATTCATGGAGTTGGTTTGCCACCAAAAAATGGATAATAGTTTTTTTGTGTGAATAAGTGGAGGTAATAAAATTGGGGGATATAAGATATTCCATTAGAAAAATAAAATTATTCTTCTTTACTAAAGAAAGAGTAATTTTTCTATGATGGATGAAGGTTTTATGAGAAGGTAGAACATGAAAAATAAATTGTGAAATTTGGTATGAGAAAATTAAAAAATTTAACTAAATGATATGGAGGATCCATTATGTCCTCAAAATTGGTCTATTGGAGATTCTAATTATTCTTAGAACTGGTGAGTCGAGGGAGTATAATATTTTGAAGATATTTTTATAGATTCATGTTTTTTTATAATAATAGGGGTGGAGATAAGTGTTATTTATATTTTTGGATGGTCGTTTTATGTTACTAAATAATAAATCATTAATATATAAATATTTTCGCAATTGGGTGTAATTATTTACCTTTAATTTTTTTGATAAATAACCAAACATTGGGGAAACATGATAGTGACCTGGGCTGTTTGTCCACATGACCTCATACGTACATACCTATACATTATAGGCTAGTAACTAGAAGCATTGGACAAATAGATATATCATGGGGATAATATAAACTATTTAACAATGGAAAATAATATAAGAAATAAATAATAATTAGATAAATTATATGAACAAAAATCTATAATAATTCCACAACTAATATAGACTAGTATTACATATTAAACTAGAACAAGAAAACAATATGCAAATGAAGTGAAGTAGATATTTATTTACATATTTGTGTCATGTTTCAAATTAAAATCTTAAATAAAAGCAAACAAACCCCTCTTACGAGGGTCCCAACATAATTTATGGTTCCCTCATCCTTGATCCATCTGAAACACATCCATCTATCACAGGTGAAATTCCATTATATTGTCTTATAAACATGATGTATATTCTGGAACAGATTATGAAGCCTGTATAGGGATCATGTACATCAAATTATGCCATGACCAATGATTAATAAAACAATATTTTTTTTTTAATATTGTATGTAGTTTTATTAAAAATAGTGTAAAATAATATAGAAAATTGTTTTCATGATAAACTATCCTTTATTTAACGACAAAATTATCATTTTCATGATGAAACCTAAATCATTCCCCCTTCATCCCATGCTGGAGTCTTAACCATCCCTAATGGGATAATTTTTTTTATTGTGGGATTCATTTTATCAAGTCATTTCAATTTATCATGAATAAAATTGTGGCCCATAAAATTAATCTATAGAACCATTAGTATTTGGAGAATTGTTCCTTATCAAATTATTCAATGATCAAATATTATACTTAAATATAATTGGGACTAGAGTGGAAATTTGGAACCCCATGGGTATAATGAGATGCAATCCCATTCCCAAAATGCAGTAAAAAATATTACATTTAATGGGTCAATATTTTCAACTGTTTACAATACATTATCATTATTAGTTCTTCATCCCATTTCAAAATTTCAGTAATCAATCGAGAATAATTTATAAGTAATCAATTAAATATTTTTGGAACATCCTGATGATTGGTTTCAATTTCAATCATATAAGAGAAACCTATGCGTCGTAATAATATTCATAAACCATTAATAAATCCATTTCATAATCCCATTATTCACCAATTTCTATGTCACATAATCAACCAATTTTATTATAACATTTGAAAATCAGTTAATTAATTAATTCAATTAATATATAAATTTCCAAAATTCTAAATTTCATTTTCTCAATTACATACATGAAATTATTGTTAATATTATGGTATTTCACATTTAGAACTCCTACATCATGGTCATTTAGGGATTAAATCCAATCCAAAAACCCGAAATTGAAGATGAACAATATAAATCAAAATGGTTTGGAATGTCAAGGTTCCAAATATAAGATTAGGATAAAATAGAACACAAACATCAAAACCCTGATAAGAACTCATCACAAATAGTGGAATTTAACCTTTCAAAAGTTGATAGAAATACAAACGACAAAAAGGGAACAAATGTTGAAATGACTCACTTAACAATGAAGAGATGATCCTTCTAGTATATATGCAATTGGTTAATAAAAGTGATTGAGGAATTCTAGAGTTGTCTATGGATCCTACAAAAAATTTGGAAAATGATTATGGCTATATAGGGGGGTTTAGTATTAAAAACCAAGAGATTTATGAGTTTTTTTAAATTGGATGATTTAAATCATGCATGAACAATTTCATGGGAAGGGGCACATGGTTTCCCAAACTGTTCCACTTTACCGTTCTCCTCAATATAGAGTTTTCCATGTTTCACTTATGTGGTGTATTATCATAAAAAATTTGTGCCATCGATAATAAAACACACTTTTTCAGAATGAATTGATTGTTATGGTGGCGACATGTTTTTAAAAAAAATACGCCAATGGTGTGCCATATCCCTACTCCCCAAAATAGTTTGCATGATACCCTAGGGAATTCTGCACATTTTTCACTTACCATGAGGCAATAGTACACAACCCCATGGGATTCCAAACATCTCCATTTTCACCTAAAATAACCAATATTAGAAAACCAAACACGAAATTACCAAAATAAGGAAAATACAGTACTTCGTAGTGAGAATGAGGAATCTCTAGAATGGGATGCATCTTACGTTATCTCCACCTTATTATATCATATAATCTTGATTTACACCCATGAATCTATAATATTATAATGAAAAAATTTTGTTCCACTAATCCAACAAATCTTTTTCACCCTCCCATGCATCCTCCTGAACATCAAAATAAATCCAATGTACATAAAATATTGGCATGGTCATCACCTATATCAATTTATTATTTCAATCAATTAAACCAATGATATGATTCTAAAAGGATGCATGAGCCTCAATCTAAACATCATAAATATTAATCACATGAAAATTGTTAGGTTGATATATATGAAGTAGTAACATGTGAAAAACATCCTGAATATAACTATTACACCATGGAATATCCAATATACACACAATCTTCCTGATTCATTCAACTATCTCAAAAGATCAACCAAACATAGGATCAAACATTACCTACCTCCAAAACATATGATAACCTAATATAGGGGACAACTAAATGAATAGAAAGTCATATATTTTAATCACATGGTGTCACCTAAATTGATCATCATATGAATTATGCATACTCTGAGCCTTAAACTTATATTTCTAAATCCAGTAGACAGAATTTGATGTCTCCAAATATAAAACCAGTCCTAAAATCTCTAACTCACCTTCCTCTATCCAACCTGTATGTGATCTAAATGTCCAACCATATGGTGAATCATATCGTTCTATATGAATTATCTTAGGTTAACAATTTTTATAAGAGAACATGGTAAGAAATATGTTCTTCTCCCTTGACCAACCCAAGATAATAAACTATCTTCTTATAATATCCTCCAGAACCTAAATAGTGTGTTTTGACTCTCCATCTATCTGTGGATTGAAATCCATACTCATAAATACCATGCTACCCAAATACATCATATAATCCAAACGTAAGTTTGATTTCAAAAATGTATCATGATCTGAAACTACACTATAAAGAACCACATTCAAGATGACTAACTCTAGAAGATACAATCTCTCGTTTAATACCCTTATAATAATTACTAGATAAGAGATAAATGGACTACTTTTGTTAGTTGATGCAGAACAACTGATGTTGCGTCATTATTCCAAGGAATCCATTGAATTACCACCTATGTGTACAGGTAAAATAAATTCCACTTACATTCCTGAATAGGAAATTACTGAAAACCCCACCAAGTCATTAATTCTAGACATCCAACTTTTGACAGATGTAGCATCGTGTCCGGAACTATGAAATCTAAATTTTCATGCTCAACCACCAATACAATCGATGTGAGTCATTTTAAATTTTTAAAAAACTATGATGCACAACACATCTTTAGTCTCGAACTTAGAAATAATATCCTCTCTTATACATATATGCACAAAAATAAGATTAATGACATAGATGATCTCATTGTAATTTATGGTCCAATTGGATAGTGACTTCCCACCATCAAGGATTTTTATAAAGGAAAAACATTTCATATCCTCATATTTTAATTCCCTAGTCTATCTTAGAGATGATAATAATACGTAGTTGAGGTTCATTAGATCATAGACCTCCCAACCACATCATGCTTCCTGTATATCAAGTTAATTGTCTTCCACTTAGAACAAGACTGTTGAGCGACATGAGTCTGATTTTTCTTAATCAAAGTATCAATAAAAAATCATTCCTTCTTGAAAATATATGAATGCTAAAAATTAAATGGTTTTATATAATCAACCCACCCCCATTGTTAGCGATTCAAATCGCCTTGTAAAGTGATATAAATTATGATTTTGTGGACATTATAAGTAGTAATATTTTACCCAGTAGATAATTCATCAAAAAAATCAAATCATAAACCATAGAATATTACTATATGTTATTCATATGATAATTGTGTTCATTCATACCCATATGTTGTGACCTATATGAAAAAACTGAATCTACATGTATCAACATTGCTCCATGTGCTATCTTAGAAGCTGACAAAAAACCTTATACTCTTTACACGATACAAGTATAATCTGGATCAGTGCAATATTCATACACAATGTTATAATTACGATTACACTAATATTACATCAAAAAAACTAAAAAAATCTTATATTTTTATATATTGAAGATTTGATTTATCATTTACACAACACATAATGATTGTTCTTTATCCCAAAAAACAACATGTAAAAATCATATAGGTCATAAAAGATTCCCAAATAAGTCTATGGTATATCAAAATATCTAACTATGAAATGATGATTTCTTGATCTGAATTAAGTCATGAAGAACACAAAAAAATTCTCAAATAGTAAAATAGATTTTTTAATATGATGAAGAGTATAAAATCCATCATTATAATCTCATTCATCTTCTGGTAATTGACACATAAGTTCGAAAGGCCATCACCGGTTTTAGATAACAATACATGTGAACCCCAATGTGACATACTCAGATGAATAAGTCAAATATTATTCAATTACTCCAGGTCATTAATATTTTATTTAATATATGTTTCTTCTATTCTATATGGTGGAATAGAAGCTAACTTATCTACAAGAATGTATATGTTGTAAATTCAACATTTCCCTCAGGAGGATTTCATGAGAAATCATCAAGGATCGTGTCCTTTAATTGGTCCAATATGGGTCAAAATGTGCCATGCATCCCACCCCTATTAGCCAGAAAATGATTCATAACCTGATGGTATTCTCCCCCATTTGATTATGAACTGGACCTACAGAGATTTCCATGATATCCCTCTCTCCATGATAAAAGAAATTCACACCCTTTGGAGAAATAAAATCCACTCTCTGATGTTGAAAATTTATTTGGGCTCAAATTTCCACAAAACATTCCATACCAAAAATCAAATCTAATACGAACATGTCTGATACAAAAAGAGGCCAATGAAAATTATATTACCCAACATTGATATGACACCCCTTAAATAAATATATTCCTCTCAAATGCATTCCAAATTGTGTATCCATCTTCATAAAATGTCTTAGATAATCAACTATTAGAATCAGACCATTAATGATAAGAGTAGACATAAGATAATACGAAAATCTAATATCAAAAAAGAAACTATCAAGCATTGAAACTACAAGAATAGTACCTTCGACTGTCGATGGACCATCCTCTCTCTATATAAATGTGTATATTGAATTTGATGATAATATCATTCCATTGAAATGATTTCTACAATTTTGATTCCCTAGATGTAAACCATTATACTAAAATGTGTTTTATTTCATAGAAATACCATGTACTCCACTGTGACAACCACTATTAAAATAAGTCAAACTATCAGACTTATATAGTGTAGAAATCTTCTTCTAGAACTCTAATTCATCCAATACAATTCATCATTACTCAACTTTCAAGGATTCCAATAATACCACTATAAGTGACCCATGTTTCATCCATATTAGCACTTGAATAGTGGTTGTCGACATTGGAAACAAATGTGTCCCTACCACCCCCACATGTTGAAATATACTTGGTTACTACATTATGTAACTAATCTATATTCTTGTTCACTATGTTTTCTTGTACCCTGGTTTTCATTATTATTTTTATGCTTCTAGGTATAGAAACATTTAACCACTTGTCATCCTGCAGTTATCACAATGTTCCAGAGGAATCTTCTTTCAGGTTCCCCTTCGAAATGAGTGACTGACTCATCACAATATAGAATTATTTCATCTAATGTACAATATCCTAAGATTTTTTTTTTTATTTATTACATTATTTAAAATTATTCGTAGGTTTTTTCTCATCACCTTACAATTTTATGAAAACATTGTAAATCGATGAAGACACTTGAATAGTCAATCATTGAAATAATCTCTTGGGACAGTCTCATAACCTCAATTTACCTCTTCTTATTTAGAGTCATAGGGTAAGAGTTCTTCAATATCGTCTCCTGAACATCCTTCCACTCCATATATTTCTGTTTTCCATCATGTTTATAGATTTCCTGAAAATTATTTTGTTTAAAACATAATGAAAAAGAATAAAAAATTACTTTCCTCTTAGGTGAAATCTATAATTGGTCATGGATCATATTGATATACTGAATCCATAACCTTATTTCCTTAGTTGAACCATCTCTAATGTATGATGGAGGGTGCTACATCTAGAACTCCCAAGTCATGTCGGACAAATTCCACATAACCCAGTGTGGGTCTGTCACGAACTAGCCCGGGTCGACCCTGAACCGGTCACCCGAGCCGGTCCGCAGCAAGTCCCGAGGGGCGTTCCCAATCCCCCCGGGATGGAAACTAGTGCCGGGAATAGAAAAATTTAATCGTTGGGAACTATTTCAGCCCGAACAGTACCAGGATCAAAAGAAGAAGCAAACTAATCAAAACAACAACACTAGCAACAAAGAAACGAAAAATATACGACGATACACCTCCACGTGACCTCACGGGTCACCACCAAACCGAAAACCAACCTCTCTCCAACACAGAGTGACTAAAGTCGGAAAACCCTATAAATAGAGGAACCTGCAACTGAAAAGATGAAAGATAGGCGTGAGTACAACAATACTCAGTAGGTGAGCCCAACAAAAATTCCCAAAGCACTGCCAGTAAATAAAGAATCTATAAATTCTAGGTTTGAACTACAATGTATAAAAGTAATATTTCATAATGTTTCACTTGAAGGTCAAACACAAGACATTACTCTTATTATTTTTCAAAAGTTGAGTTCCTTTCATTGGTGCCAAATTCATTCTAAAAGAGAAAGACGTGTTACTTTTTCAAATTTTGCACAAACAGAATAATGCATCTTCATTTGAAAACCATTTTCACAAGTATTACAGTATAAGCTATGAAGAACACTGAACAAAAACAAGCAAGGAACATCAAGAAACCATGGGTGATCCTAAACATCCCTAGAAAACCCCCGGACGTACTCGGGTTCAGACTACCTACCGACATGGTACTCCACAGTCAATAACTAACTGGCCGCCCAAACAGCCAACCAGTGGAACGCCCCACAAGGCCTTACCTACCAAGGGGGGACTAACTCGTCTAATCGGGGTTATCCAGCAACCGTCACTCGATTTTCTAAAAGATGCCCAGGAACCCATGGTGGTTTTAATAGTACTGTGTAATTGGGAGGCCCTCGCACGCGTGACTCGCCTCACCGCACTTGCCAACCCCTTACACAGACACCGCTACACGACAACCCTCAACGGGAAGTCCCCCTATAGAGATGCCTCATAAGTATGTATATATATATAATCACTTCACATTCCATAATGTTCAAAATGGGCCGCCACATCATCTACATTTAAACCATTTAGTATCAAAGAGTTTCCACAAGATATGACGCATGCCATCATGTTGAAGACCAGAAAAACATACTTAGTTTAATGAAAACCAAACCATCACTGAGGAATTTCAAAATCCAGTTTAAAGGACAAACGACATTTAATCAATTTTTTTTAAAGGAACATTGTTTCTCAAATGAAATCCGAAATTTTATTTACATTTCAAAGGAAAACATTTTTTCCAACAATAAAAGATCCACACCAGAAGTAAAAAAACAGTTTAAAAGACAAATGATCATTTTTTCTCTTCAAAGATTTAAAAGAACACCATTTTCAATAAATAATGCACCTTCCATTTTACACACACCAAAACCACTTCCAAACACACTACAACATGTATTGAAGTTTTCAAAAAGAGCTCATTTAGGCATATCACAAGAAAACCACAAAACTATGTCCAAGAAAAACGATTCTAGTGGAATGAAAGAGTTTAAACAGATATCATTTTTAGTAGTTTACTGCACTAAGCACAGCTATTTAATGCTACTTTAAATATACTGAAATTCAATAAAAAGACAAGGAATAGATAAATTCTAAAGTTAAAGGAAAGTGTAGAGGGATAAAACCTACCATGAATTTCAGCTTGTTTGCGATGACGTGACACGTCTCACACTTACGCACAAGAAAACACATGCTGGCAATTTCGGTAATGCGAAATTACCTCACGAACACGCTGCAGTAAAAGTAGAATAACTAAAACACGTAAACACCGATTTAAAAAATTACAAAAGAATGAGAACTCAAAAGAAAACGTATATATATATATAAACGTTGATATAAAATAATTTAAATAATAAACAAAGAAATCATCACCTGAGTTCGCAAACTGAACTCGATGAAGCAATGCACCTTGTGTGGGGGCGTACGCGTTCGCTAGCCGATGACCTCTGTATTGCGGAATTATTCCGCCGACGCGCTTCACAAAACAATCTATCAAACAACCAACCACAAATATATATATATATATATATATATATATATATATATATTCACACAATATAAAACTTACCTTGGTGCAGACGTGCTCGATCACCGGGGTCACGCACCGAATTCCGGGTGCGCCGATGGCCGGCGCAATGCAGCGGCGGATGGCCGGACCGCAGATAAAAAAGAACGGGACGCCCGAACGAGCGGCCGGAGGGGTGCATGCCGAAAGAGGCTCGCCGGAGCTTGGCCGGAGGTCGTCGGAGGGAGTCGGAAGTCGCTGGCTGGCGGCGGGGCTCGCCAGGAAAGAGATGGAGGCCGCCGGAATAGGGCAGGGGCGCTGGAGGCGGAGGCTGGGGGGTGCAGCGGAGGTCAGGAGGACGGAAATGGGGTCGCTGGAGGTTGGGAGGCCGACGGGAAGGCGGGGTCGGAACGGCGGCCGGAGACGGTGCGGGCTGCGCGGAGGGCCGGGCTGGAGGCCGGACGCCGGAGGTCGGGACAGAGCTGGGTCGGCGGAGTCGGGGGTTCGCGCGGGGGAGCTACGGAGGGCGTCGGGGTAGAGCGGGGTGCAGCGAAGCCAGGGGGTTTGCGCGGGGCTGTCCGCTGGGACAGCGGTGGGAGCCGGGATGGCGGAGGGGGGCCGGGATGGCGAAGGGATCCGGGATGACGGAGGGGGGCCGAGACGCCGGGAGTTGGGCGCGACGGAGTTCGGGACAGCGGGGACGGGGAGCGAGGATGCCGGGACGCTGACGACGAGGAGGCTGGGAGGCCGGCACACGCAGGAGGGCGGTTCGGGTGCCGCACAGGAGAAAGTAAAAAGGGGAGGGCTCTGTCGCGCAGGAGGGGAAAACCGGGAGGGGCTGCTAGGGTTAAGTTTTTTTTCATTTTATTATAATAATAGTAATAGTAATAATATAATACTAATAATAATAATAATTATAGAATAAAAAAAACCGAAAATAAAATCCTGATAATAACAATAAAACTTTATGAAGATAGTAAAACCATATAATAATAATCATAATAATAATAATAATAACAATCCTAATAATAAAAATAATATTAACAATACTTTTTATAACAATTTAAAACTACTAATTATATTAATTGTGAACAAAAAAAATTAATATTTAAATGTCGGGTGAACACGCGGTCTCCCGGGCCGAACACACCTTCCCCGCTAGCGATGCGGTGACCACGCACCGACGCGAGACCCGAAAACATAATTAAATATAGAGGAAAAAAAATTCAAACTGTGACCAAGAAAATATTAAAAACAAGATCATCTGCGGTCGGGGTGTGACATGGTCTACTTCCATAAAATACATAAATAAAGAAATTTTCACATGGAGTAGATCTATAGATCCCATACCCAGAATAAATAGATTCTGATGTTCAACTTCTGGAGGATCACATCCAACCGTATTCTCATTTATTCATATCAATAAGTATCGTCATAGAGGATCTTATATATAACAAAAACATCTTAAAATTAGAAAAATATACATCATTTACACATTTATGTAGTATGAATTAACATTAGTCTTTAACAAGTCTTTCCTCATACCCTGACAAACATTTGAAACTGATGAATTATCACTACAGTCAATCATCCCTCACCTGGGACAAGGATATCATAGTTTAATATCTATTAATAATCAATTTTATCATCATGAACCCATTTATTTTCTTAAATTTACCACATTTAACATAATTTATAATTTACAATTTGATATAGGAATGTATCCTTATTAAATTAATCAAATGAATAATTTCATTTCATTTTTAACAACTCAACTAAAACAATCTTTTCCAAGCATGACTAAACAGATTCTGGTAACAATGAATCATGAATTCCTATAATGATTATTGTATACAATACTCTAATTCCATGCTCAGATATGAAGATGATTCTCAAAAAACTAATAAAAAACAATAGGGGAATCACCCAAGGTTAAATAACATCCATATATATAAAAAACATCAAATATAATATTCCCATCATTGGTACATGTGTTTTATCCCATACATTGGTCTTTTACATGCATGCATGAGCTAATAACCTAGGCCTAACTTATCTTAATATCCTATATGCCTTTCCCAAATAGTAAGATTATAGGAAATAAAATTAAACAACATCTTATTCCAAATTATAACCTACCGAACAAGGTTTCACATGTCAATACAATGTGTTGGTTGGTCATATGACCTCAGGCGTGCCTCCGCATAAGCCAAAGGGTGATAACTAGCAGCGGGGGTCTAAAAGATATATAAGGGGAGCCTATAAACTTTTTATAAAATTAAGACAACTATATAAATAAATAAATAATATCTATATTATAATATCCTATAACCAAAATAATTCTGTTTCAACTAAATACTAGTATCAAATGATTTACCATTAAAGTAAAATATTACCCCAAACCAAATTTGGTTATACTTCATGCCATATTTTTGTCAATTATAAAATTAAAAACCATAATGAAGTCCCACTGAAACCTCCCAAGTGGATCTGAAAAATATTACTTGTTCCCTAATCCATGTTCCATCATAAATTCAATAATATAACATAGACATGATTCACTTATAATTTTACATAAACATTGTTTTTATTCAGGTACATATCAGGATGTTTGGGTAGGGTGGGATTAAAACTCAGTAGACCACAAAAAATGTTGTATCAAACAATATCCAATCTATAATTATTTATTTATTTGTATAATAATAAATTAAAATAATAAATAAAATAGTTTAACATTAAATAATTATTCATTTAACTAAAATAATTAAATTTTCATGATTAGACCCTAAACATAAATACCTTCATCGGACCACGTCAGATTCTGAACTATCCACCAAGGGATATAAAATCTTACATATCAAGGTTTTCATTTAATCAAATAATTAATGTTTCTCATTCAAAAAATGATGTTCTGGAGTAGTAGTCTGGAAAATCGTCTGTATTTGGAGATGCAACACTTATACCACATCTTAATGATCACATATAATACATAAATATAACTGTGGACTAGAGATGTATTATAATATCCTGTCAGTATATGGAGAAGTAGTACTCATCCCACAATTCAGTTAAACTATCATATTTTATAAAGAACCCACAATTCCATATAAATTTTTAAAATTATTTGGGATTATTACGAGTCTGTAAAAAATGAAATCACTTTATTCCCATGCCCGGTTATCCCATAATATAATTTTGAACATTTTTAAGGTACATTCAATAAACATTCCGACATCATTTTCTATATTTTGAACCGGTTCATGGATAAAAAATATGAGGGAACCATTGAATCTGCATCACTGAGATATGATTAGTGGAGGCCTAACTATGATAGAATATGTTCGGGTGAAAAAGATAGATTTTGATATATTTAATAAAATAATAAAATAACATAAAATTTGTTAGTTTATTATCCCACCTCTTATTGAGTTGTGGTGGTGGGACCGATTGGTTTTCAATCCATTTAATGGCCTGATTCTTCGGTTTGTAACCACATTGTTGATATATTAATAGTTACATTCATTAATTAACCACATTAATCTCTCATTGAGTTATCCTCTTTTCCCCCTCTATTTAATTGAGGCTTGGGTTGTGGTTTTTGACATGGCTGTGAGGAACCTCTGGCAACATACTGCGACATCTTCCACTGATGAATAACAGATGGTTGGGTGGCAATGATCTGGTATCGACATATGTTGATGGCTTCATCAAGCTAGGACCCCTCTTACTCCACAATGGGGGCTTCAATCCAAATTACGATTTAGTGTTTTTTATTAAATTCATGTGAAATGTTTCATAACTTCATTCATGAATATAGTGATGAATTGTGGATGTAATATAGTTTATCAATACTTAATTAATTAGTCCCATTTGATAAAAATTATAACGTAGAGGCTGTGGGCCAAACGAACAAGGCCTGGGCCCTTCGCCACTTCAGTATTTGTCTCATTCTTTGGAGAATAATTCCTCAACTTGACAAAACCTAGAAACCGAGAGGCACCTATTAACAGAGGAATCCTAGGGTGCCCATAGGCACTTTTAGAATTGAAAATGGACTACTCAAGCTCACCCAATGCCATGCAGAGGGCCCGGCAGTGATTAGTGGTAGCAACCGAAGGTAGTGGCTGACGCTCACCAACCACCGAAGGTGGCGACGCCGTACGACACCATGGAAGACCAAAGGGGCGGCCGACTGTATGTCGGCCCCATTTGAAGAAGGGTGGAGCACTGCAGGTGGAGGTCGCAGGTTCAAATTCACTGTAGAGGGGGACCCTCTCCATACTGGTCCCGTGGGCAGCGAGGCGACACCACATGGCGTTGTTGGTTGAAGAGACAAACATCTCTTTAACCATTTTGAGAAGGAGGAGCCGAACAAACCATCGTGCGGGTCATACTAGCTGGCGGGCCAGGCCGGTCCACTGCCCAGCAGGCTGAGCCTGCCACCACATAGCCTAGCTGGATCGGGTATAGCCAGTCCACGGCCTGGCCTGTTTGACCCGAGCTAGTCCGCGGCCTAGCTGGTTCAGGCTGGAACGGGTCTATCCAGTCAGGTCGGGCAATACTCGGATTCATTTCATCCTAGATACGCTTAAAAGGTCATAACTCACTAACTAGACAACTATTTGATGAACCATATATGGTGATGGAATCGATGGAATGAGACTTCCCTTTTGAGATACGCCACCTGATTTTTGTAGAAAGTTTAATTATGGCTAGGTTGGATCATACCAAAATCCAACTTGACCCTTAACACTAAAATGCTTATAACTCTCAGACCAGATGTCCGATTTGCACACTGTATATTGCGTTGGAGCCCTTATAAAATGACTGGTCATTAGGTATTGTATTCATAGGACTTCATGGATATTGATATAGGAATGATTTCTTGAGGATTATATACTATGGAACTCCTGCATACATTGTACAGGAATCAAGTAGTAGGCTGAGAAGCGAAGGATGAATATCAATCTTGTGTGGATTAGCTGCTAGAGATCTTTTGGGGATCAAAAACTAGAGATCATGTGTGGATCAGAGCCTATAAATAATTTGTGGATTAGTTCCTAGAAATAATCTTTGGATCATTAATTAGATATCATGTTTGGATCCACATATAGTGATCCAGTGTGAATCAGCACCGAGTGATCCAGTGTGGATCAGCAGCAGAACCATTGACAGAATAATATGATCTACCTTTATGAATAATCCTTTGTAATTTTTGTACTTATATTATTTCTGTTTTGAGTTGATTATTTTTCATTCTTTTTTGATATTGAGATCATGCTTTGTTGTTTTTCATTATGGAATTCTGAAAATCCTTCGGGTGTCTCGGGGTCCCTACTGTGTATTGTTATAAAAACCCCTTCACAGGCTTCACCCGCACCTTATTGTATCTTGTGAAGAAGAAATGAATCCTTGACTGAGACTCAGGGAGTAGAAAATGATGGTGGAATGTGGTGACAATAGTCATGGAGAGCTATGGATACTATCTGTACCTACCCTTATGGTAGGATCCTTGGCAGACGATCTCAAGAGCTGTTTTCTATTTTCTGTTGTATTGTATCTATCATTTGGGCTTCTCTTACGACACCTTTACTTTTAGTCCATACATTAACTTTAGATATTTTACTACATGGTTTACATTGATCAGTACTAATTCTGTGTGATTATACAATTTTAAATCAATTCGTTCCCATTTTAGGGATACACCTTTCCTGTGCTAATCACCAACCCCTGGCCAAAGGAAGGCGTTCTTAGGATGGATACAGCATGGGCCTCAGGGGATGATCTTGGAAAAGTGGTATCAGAGGATTCCATTATACCAAATAAATATGACACATATCATTTCATTGGAGCCATAATGTTAAGTTTTTTGAGTGAGGATTTTAGTTTTGGGAGTCCAATGTTGGTGTGTCAACCGACGTATCCATACACCAGGACCCAGAATTCTGAATTTTGACTCAGTGCAAGGAAATATTAATTGTTTGTGTTTTTGAAATTTTTTACTTTTTTATCTCATTGGAGTTATCTCACCAGCTATAACATTATGGCTGTGATGCAGCTATTTCATTTAAGGATTTCATTTCCAAGATAGCCATCCATGATTTCAAAGAGAGTACATGATGATGGCCTACCAAATATGGAGGCTTCAATGCAAGGCCCTCTTACTATGTTGGCACCTTCGAGTGGTGTACCAACAACACTATCACACAGAGGGAATAAGTTGACACCATACCCACTAGAAGAAAATGCATGATTACTGAGCGCATTGTACGAGTTCCAAAGATAGGGGCCTCTGAGGTTTCGAGGCGGGACAGTTTCCCAGGAAGATGAGGACTGGCTGGAGGCTATGGCATATGTTTTTTACATTGTTGAGACACGAATAAAGAAATTTTTTATTGTAGATGATAGCATATTATAGGTAATATCAGGGATATGGTGGGTTTTGGTGCAGTAGATGCATGAGTAGGGAACACTATTGTTGTTGGACTTCTAGACCCTAATCAGGGTGGAGTTTGTACCAAAAAATTAAAATCAGTTTGTATCCAGGAGATCTTGCACATACAGAAGTGAAGCCAACCACTGGCTCGATACATGGTGAGGTTCAATAACCTATCATGCTACTCCACATGCATTATTCAATACCCTTTATTCAGGGCCTAGACCTTTAAGAAAGATCTCTTGTGGGAGATCAGAGCGCCATTGGTATCACTCAATATCCCAACGTAGACTGGAGTGCTTGAGTGCGCATTATTGGTGGAGAGATTTCTAGATGAGTAGGCAGAGATGCTGAGATCCCCCACCAGATGACAGGTAGCCATGTAATTTGCAGCTGGAACTAGGTAGATGTCGCATAGGTCCAAATGGGCTAGAGCATCCGGTAACTGACTGCAGGACGCATGGTTGGACATGGGGAGATAGTGAAGAAGAGGATGTCTTCTGAGTAGAAAGGCCTATGACTATTGTATAATATAGGGACAAATGGATCACGACTATCTGACTCCCTGCAAAGACAATAAGTAGATGTTAGAGGGACCACTGAGGTAGAGTCTGTGGTTTGACCGAGGGAGTCTGCAGGGTGGAAGACATGGCATAGAAGTAGGAAATGCAGTAGGTGGTTGAAGATGGTTTGAGGTTCTACCACCACCAACCCTAGGTGGTCCACCCCAACCACATGAAGGAGGTGGACAGTGGGGATCTTATATTCAAGTGGTAATGGACTGTGGCCATGACAATCCAGGGATGATTAGACGTATGATCTGGGTCTATTCCACCCTAGCTAGAGTTCTTATAGACATAAGTGCCAGTCACTCTTTTCTTTCCATGGCACTTGTTTGGATCTTGGAGATTATGATGGAGTTTTTGGCTCGATTTATACGATTAGAGACTTTTACAGGATAACATTATATTATTAAACACTAGTTTTGACTTTGTGATATAACTCTAGGAAGTGATAACTTAGGCTTGGATCTCCTAGTAGCAACGTCGACGCCTTACGAATTCAACTAGGGTATGCACTAGATATCCACGGTCCATGCTCAGATTCATTTTTTTGGTGAAATGTGTGGTGTGTCTAGGAATATGGGATTAGGTTTTCCTTCACCGGTAAGAATGGGAACATTAAAGCACTGGATGGAGATTTGAAAAGGAGGGTACCACCAATCACTAATCAATTGGGTAGCATTACCCTTAGAGCAGTTGATGTGAGGAGTCTGGGATATCCTATAGTGGTGGACCAGTATGCTGATGTCTCTCCTGATGATGTTTCGGGACATCCTCCTTGCAGTGGGGTATACATCTTCCTCAACTTGTACCCTAGTATGGCACCGATTTCTACACCAACATATCAGATGGACCATGTGGATCTTCATCAGTTACGAGTACAGTTGGAGGACTTTCAGAGTAATTGGTTCATAAGGACCAGTGATTCTCCATGGACATCCCCGATTTTGTTTTCCATGAAGGTAGATGGGAGTCTGAGGCTTTGAATGGATATTCAGTGCTTGAAACAGGTGACCATGAAAAACAAGTATAAAATCCCATGGATTGAAGATCTCTTTGACCAGTTGAAGGGATCTCAATGCTTTTGGAAGATATACCTTAGATCAGGTTATCATCAGCTCAGGGTACGAGGTGGGGACATAACAAAGTCAACCTTCAGATGTCAGTAAGGCAATTAAGAATTAATGGTTATTATGTTTAGTGCGGCCAATTCTCTATCATTGTTCATGTGGCTCATCAATAGGATCTCTCAGCCATACCTCGATCAATTCATGATGGCATTCTTGCCGACATCTTAGTATATTCTACGTGAGAGGAGTAGCACACTACACACCTATAAGTAGTTCTAGATACACTAAGAGAGAACTCGATTTATGAAAATATCTCTGATATCTATTTTTGGATACAGATTGTCCACTTCCTATGACATGTTATCTTAGATGATGGAGTTGCAGTAGATTCATAGAAGATAGAAGATGTTCTTTCTTGGGAGCTACCCAAGAGTGTGACTGAGGTGCATAGTTTCATGGGATTGGTGAGGTACTACCAGTGATTCTAAATCAACTTTTCCAAAGTTGTGAGACCTTTTTCAGCTTTGAAAAAGAAGGGATAGCCCTTTGGGTGGATGGAGAGATTCCAGCAGAGTTTTCAAGAGCTATGGTAGAGGCTGATGAGTTCCCCCATCTGGAGGATACCAGAAGAGGGAGTTGGTTATGTAGTCTACTGTGATGAATTAGTGATTGGAGTAAGTTATGTCAAGATGGAGTAGTGAGTAGTTATCAAATATGGCTTAGGATAGTTGAGACTATATGGTTAGAACTTTTCTACTGATGACCTGGAGTTACAGTCAATGGCCATTGCACAGAACATATGGTGGAACTGCATGATGGCCACTATTTTACTATCTACACTGTTAACAAGAGTCTATTGAATATATTATCATAGAAGGACATTAACATGAGGCAGTGACGATGGATAATTTTCCTCCCAGACTATGACATTGAGATATTATACCGTCATATAATGGGGAACCTGGTGGCAGACACACTCAGTCGGAGGTCTATTCTATAATTGCTAAGTGAGGTTACAGAGAAACTTGTTGCTTCATAGTTATCCATCCTGGATAGTGATGGTGAATATTACCTCTAGTCTATGAATGTTACTACCCCATTCCTTCAGCATGTTAGGGGGATAAACATGGGGCATTTACACTGAGTCCCAATGTGTTAAGATATCATCATGACTGGTTATTGATGGATTTTTGAATGTGGGGATCACATCATCCTTGTTAGAGGATGAACTATGGTACCAGTGATGCTTCAGGAGGAGGTGTTGAGAGAGTATGATACATCCGCTTTTGAGGTACATCCTGAAGTGGCAAAAATGATCGAGGAACTCTGACATCAGTACTGGTGGCAATGGATGAAGAATGCAGTGGCAGAGTTTGTGTCATGATGTCTCACTTGTCAGAAAGTACAAGCCGAGCATCAGGTACTAGAAGGATTATCTCATCCACTTGAGGTACTAGAGTTGAAGTTATATGAAATATCCATGGAATTTGTGGCATGGATTCCATGTAAACCTAGTGCCACAATTTCATCTGAGTGATCGTTGACCAACTCACTACGTTGTCCCACTTCATACCCATCTGATAGAATGGATCACTAGATAGATTTGGATGACTCTACATAAATATGATTGTATATCGTGATAGGGTTCAATCGATGATCGCCTCAAATTGGGATGCACGTATTACATCCCATTTTGGGAAGGTATTATACAAAGTGTTTGGTACTTAGCTACGCTTGAGCACCACCTTCCATCATCAGAAAAATGGTCAGACAGAGCAGACCATACAGACACTCGAGGACATTATATGTTCTTGTGTCCTTGATTTTAGCTATAGTTGGGAGGACCCCCATCCACTGGTGGAGTTCTCATACTACAACAGTTTTCACTCCACCATCGGCATGGCTTTGTTTGAGGCCATGTATGGGCGATCATGGTGATCACCTCTATGCTAGACAGACCAAGGGGAGTCAGTACTTATGGGTCCAGATATGGTAAGAGATACTAAAAAGAAGCTGCAGATTATCCAAGAGATTATAAAGTCTATATAGATCCTACCAAAGTCTAATGCCAACATGATATAGAAACCCTTAGTGTATTAGGAGGGATACCATGTCTTCCTATGGGTCTCACCATGATGAGTATTAATAAGTTTTTTCTAGGGTGGGAAGCTATCTTTTAGATTAATGAGACCATTCTAGATCTTTATCAGGGTAGGCGAGGTGGAATACTGTCTTTCCATTCCCCCATATATGCACCGAGTGCATAATGCTTTCCATGTGTCGCAAAAGAGGAGGAATGCACATTATCCATCACATGTTATCAAATAGGGAGAGTTGGACATAAATGGTCGGGATATGTTTGAGAATTCCCAGTGGAAATAGATGATCTACACAAGCAGGTCCTTCATGGGTGGTTGATACCTCCAGTGTGAGTTCATTAACAACACGAGAATCTCTAGCTGAGCACATGGCAGTGGGGGGCTATGATTTGGGATCAGAACCCCCATTTGTTTACATATTTTTAGGGACAAAAATCCGTAATGTGGGGAGAATTTAAAGGCCCATAAATTATATAAATTTTTGTAAATTATTTTGGATTATTACTAGTAAGTGAAAATAAGCAATGCTTAATTCTGAGGCCTGGTGTGACTGGAACCGAATTTCAAACTTTTGTTAAATGTATGTTGAGTAAATGCACTGGCGGCATTTTTGATCACTTGAACAAGTTTGCAGATTAAATTCTGCGAGGGCACAGTTGAATCCACATCAACAAGATTTACTTAAGGGAGGGTTAAATTTTACCACATTTGTTCATTTGAAAATAATAGTTTTTCTAACTTTTAATGAAATAATAGAATAACATAAAAATTGTTATTTTATTATCCAAACTTTTATTGAGCAGTAGTGGTGGGGCCAACAGGTAGTATATCCATTTAATGGATTCACCCTACTATTTGTAACTACACTTTTCAGAGATTAAGATGTTTATTCATTAATAAACCTCATTAATCTATCATTTCATTATCCTCCTTTCCCCTAGTATTTAATTGAGGATTGGGTTGGGGATTAGGACATGGATATGGGGAACCTCTAGTGATTTATTGTGACCTCTTCCACAGGAGCATAAAAGAAGCAAGGGCGAAAATGATCTGGGATCGTCGAATGCCAGAAATTTCATCAAGAGATGACCCTTCTCCCTCCACAATTGTGACACCACCACCAAATAATGAGGTAGGGGTATTTGTTATTCAATTCATGTGAAATATTTGATTCCCCCATTCTGTAAAATAATGATGAATATTTAAGTAATATAGTTTATCGATGTTGAATTAATTACATCTGTTTGATAAAAATGTAAATGATGAGGGCACAAGAAAAATGAACAAAGCCTGGACCCTCCACAGTTTCAACATTTTTATCGTTCTTCATAGAAGAAAATATCAACCTAATGGAACCTCGAATCCAGGAGGTATGTAGAGACGTCGACATCTCGGGAGGCCTGTATGTGCATTCGAAAGGGAAAATGGACCACCAGAGCTCACCTAGTGGTGTATAGAGGACCCGCAGGTGCGACACCAGTGAGGTAGGTGAAATGAATGGTGTCGACAGGCGATGGTGGTGGCTGGTTCTCACCAGATGCAGAAGTGGACGATGCCACATGGGACTGTGGTAGATCAAAGGGGTAGCCGACTCTTGGCTGACCGCATTAGTTGAAGGGTTGTGTGCCGCCGTTCATCGTAGTCGGAGGCTACGACTTCAATCTTGAAGTGGAGGGAGACCCGCTCCCTGTGGGTCCTGCAGACAAAGAGGAGGTGCTTCATGGAACCTCTAGTTAAAGAGTCGAATGGTTCCTTGATCCGTGTGAGAAGGAGGGGTCGCATGCCCCCGCATACGGGTCGAGACAACCGACAGGCCAGGCCAATCATCTACCCATCAAGACAAGCCTTCTATTGATCATCCCATCATGTTCAGGCTGGGATGAGTGGGTCCAATCGGGTCGGCCTAGGCCTAGATAGATTTCGGCCTAGATACGCTTAAAAGGATATATCTCACAAACCAGACATTTGTTTGACGAACTATCTACTGTGCTTGAATATGTGGAATGAGATAGTAATTTTTATATTCCCCACATTAGTTTTGGAGAATGTTGATGTATGTTTGGGTTGGATTTTACCCAAATGAAACTGGTCCCTCAGCACTAAAATTCATATAAATCTCAGAACTGGAATCTGATTGGTGCACCATTTTTTGCGTTATAAATCTTATCACATGAGAGAAAATTGGGTTTCTTCTTCATGGGACATCATGGAAGTTGATACAGGAACGATCTCATGAGGAGCTGATACTATGGAAGTAATGAATTCTTTGTATCGGAATCTAGTTGCTACTGAATAATGAAAGATGAATAACGATCATGCGTGAACTAGTACATATCTATCCTGTGTGGATACACACCTAGGGATCTTTTGTGGATCAAAACATAGTGATATTGTGTGGATCAGAAACTATTGATCATTTGTGGATTATCCCCTAGTCATCCTTTGTGGATCAGAACTGAGCGATCCCATGTGGATCAACAGAAGAACCCTTGAAAGAATATGTTTATCTATCTGTACAACTAATCTTCTGTACTTCTATATATATGTTATACTTGGTTTCTGATGAGTCTTTTTCTTTGTGATTTTAGACGGAGATCAAGATTTTTCATTTTCTATTGTGGAATTATGAGAGACCTATTTGGGTCTCTGGGTCCCTACTAGGTATTTTTATACTCAACCATGCATGGGCTTTGCCTCCATGTTGTTGTGTCTTGTGAAGATGACAGATAGCCTTGATTATGACTCGGGGTGCATGGACATGATGGTGGATGATAATGACGGTTGATGTATAGAGATGTGGAGGTGACATGTTCCTAACCTTAAGGTAGTATCCTTGGAAGAAAATCATAGGTACCATTTTAGATTTTATATTGTATTGTATCTTCTAGTTGGGCTTTTATTCTTTCCCCTTTACTTTCAGTACACAATTTTACATTAACTGTTTAACTACATGGTTTACTTTTTTGTGTACCTAGTCTGTGTGTTTGTACCCGTATGAAGGCAATGCCTTCTGTTTTAGAGATATTACTTTCTTTTTCTATTCGAAAACCTATTTCCTAAGGATGGAAGGCTTGGGGTAGTCACGACACATGCCCTGGGGGATGGTTCATGACATATTTCAGGGTTCAGTATTTCAAACCATTTATCATCCATCCACATAATGCATTATTCATCCCAGTTTATGATTTACTTGATCAACCATGAATTATTTATAAATAATAGAATAACTCATTTCATCACACCCCAAGGGTTGATATAACTTTATATTATATAAAAACACCCCATGGGTAGCTATCAAATTCTAAAAAATAATTTAATCAATTTTGTAATCACTTTATCCCCCAATTACATTATCAATTAATAAATAAATTTCATTATCATAAGGGAAAATAAAATAATATATTATTTCAATTTTGAATAAAATTTCCAATTTTTGAAATTGAAATTTCAAAATCATATAACAAAACTATAATAATTTCCTATGATTTGACATTTATACCAATAACCCAAATTTCATTGACTGCTTTTTTCCAATCCTAAAATACCTAAAATGAATGGTAATGATATAAAACACAACAGCATAAATTATCTCATATCAAAACCTATGATAAAGATAAAAGAAACTAATATCATAGATCTAAACCTATATATAATGGAGAAAATATTCCTTAAAAATGTGATAGAATGATGAGATGGATAAATGGAACCAAATGGGAAATTAAAACTTAACAATGATGAGTCGATCAATTAACCGACTATACCATTCCTCAAGAATAGTTTTTAATGGGCACTATAATCAACTTCATGACTTAAAAATATATTGTAAAACGAGTTAGGAAAAATAGTGTTGTTTAGGGTAAAAAACTAAGGGTTTTGTAATTTTAAAAATTCTAATGAACGAAATCTCACATGCATGGTTTCATGAGAAGGGGAACACATTTTTCCAAACCTTGAACCTTAAGAATACACCTCAACGTTGGGGGTTCTTTATTTCACTTATGTATAAAATGGCGAGTTAGACCATATGCATACTAAGAAAACTCTAACAATATTTGGGTCCACATGTTTGGTTAGTTGTAACACCCCAAGATTTCATAGTGTGTTATTTCTTCAAAATAATTCAATAACTTGCACTACACGCAACACCGTGTTCAATCACACCATGACTTACAAAAAAAATCCATTCAAAAGAGGTTATGAATAGTATTATCTAAATTTTAAACTTTATATAATCCTTATAATTTAGAATCCATATTATGAGTTTCTTAGATATAATGCAAGAACAAATTCATTTTCAGTATTGCACTTTTATCAACTGTTAATAGTGAACCCTTTTTAAATACAATATTTTAAACTTTTTGACTAAATGGGGACATCAAAAATTTAAAATGAAACATCCCAAGCTTCCACGATAGGCTTTCTTTGAATAATACAGTAGCGTGTGTTGTACGCAACCTTGAGTTTTAACACACACCACAACCAATCAAACTAGCCGTTATGAATAGTAATACCTACTTTTCGAAATTATATATATTTTATATTTTAAAATGGACTTCATTTCTGGATTCGGAATATCGAATTTAGCCTAAGGTGAAATTTTGGTACTTTTCGGATAACTTTCATATTTTGATGAATAGTGAAAATTACTAAATTTTAATTAAAAACAACTTTTTTAATCAAAATAATTAATAGTGATAAATTATGAATTTGAGTGGTTTTAAAGTATATTTAGAATATATTTTTAACATTTAATATAATTTTGGTCATTGGACATCATTTTACAATTAAACCGAACATACACAAGTGTGAATCTTTTGATAGTTATTATCTCTTAAAAACACGCTTTTTGTTTTGACAGCGGAAATTAATTTTAAATTAATTTCTGCCACTTCTGTGTTTTGAATTTAGGAAAATGGATTCCATATTTGGAATCAGGATGTTCAAATTGTGTAAATAGGTAACTTTTATTTTTAGACATTTTGAATAATTACTGCGGTAAATATTTTATTTACCATGGTTAATGGTAAATCCGGTAAATAAGGGTTAAAAAATAATATTATAATAATACTAAATTACCCTAAAACGTGTCTTAACCCTATTGGTTGATACATGGTTGACCATGGGCATCTTTGGGTCTATTTTGGGACCCCATGGATCCACTTGTAAGTGATAATGACACTTTATTTAAATTAAGTTAAAATGAATACAAAAATGACACAAGCATAAATATTTTAGCAAAACAATTGTTACGTAGGGTTATATATGTTGGATTTTAGATTATAAATATTAATTAGAAAGATAAAAATATTTCCTACATATGTATATTTTATTTATAATTTTTAGACATTAAATAGTATATTTTATATATGACACAATGATGATGCAGTAATTACTAAAATAGTGAAAAATTAAAATAATTGATGTTATAAATACCCAAATAATTATAATATGAAACTTTTAATGAATTAAACTAATTTTCTATGATAATATGATATATTAGGATTGATTTAATTGACTTTTTTCGAAGTAAAAAATCTGTTATGAGTTTCACAAAAATCAACTATTGAATAGTGTCAAAATTGACATAAAAGAGTTCTTAACACAAATTTTATATTATTAATTGATATTAAATTCCTAAAAGTCTAAGGTTCGGCAAAGAGACTTATATAATGATAGGTTCATCATTAATGGACCACTTGGGGGTCTATTGGATGTATATAGTATGTTTATTAACCATATTATATAAAAATACAAAGAGACACTGTAAAAGTGAAACTAATTAACTTAGAGTTAATACTTAAAGATAAGGTTAATATAAGTACCCAAACCTGTATAAATTCTATTGGTTGAGTTGTTTTCGACCCATCCCCACCTTAACCTTCTAATAGTCAACTTTGGAGCCATTAGAAACCGAATATGAATTTATTATAAATTAATATTTCTAGATTTTCCAAAGGTGCCCCTCACCCCTCTTATAAAACGGAACTCCTCCTTCTCATTTATTCACACCTTAAAAGCCTTTTGGTTCGGCCAAAATCTTCCCAAATACTCTCCCAACATCCCTCACTACAACCTAGAGATCTTAGTTTGATCAGAAATCTAACATAAGGAGCCCTTTTGATCAAATCAAAAGGAAGAACCCGAAGGAGAGGTAATGTTTTCACCACCCCTTTTCAAGTTCCTTTCTTCTTCCACTTCTTCTTTCTTTGTTCTTACCATTATAAAATAATAACTCCAGTATCTTACATATACTGTGATGTTATTATAAATATGGTACAACCATATTCAGTATTCTATCCACCCTTTGAATAACATGTCACCATACGTGCGTACGTACGGCTTACCGTCTCCATGTCGTGGTGTAATTGTTATTCAATATATTATTATTTGGATGGGTATAATAATGATGTGTAACTCATGTAAATAATAACTATAACATGTTAATGATTCTGTATATATGATATACCATCCATTTATATATTATTTTAATATCAAAATAATGATATTGTCGCTCGTACGTACGTACGGACTACCGTCTCCACGAACGCGATGAGATTCATTCTCCATCGTATCCATTCAAGTATAATTATCATTTGATGATTTAAAAATGATGTTTAAGGACTTGATATCATTCTGAATATGAATAATATACAACTTATCCATTACAAACATGTATTATATAACAAAACATATAAAAGAAAACGAGTACGTTAACACCCGAAACGACGATAATGCTAAGATATTATTATCAAATCAATATTAAAAGATCATATATGATATCATATTAATGTATATGATTATTGTATAATTTAATAACAATTATTTCACCATTATACAGGAGGTTAACCTACCCCATCCAAGGAAAAGTACAAGGTAAGGGTTTATTTCACAATCTCTTCATTATCCGAGGTTGTTTATATGTAATAATCTACTGGGATTTCTTTATCATCCACATCCATGTTTCTTCGAAATGTATTTCAAAACATTATTATTATTTACAAGAATATGGGTTAAAGTCATTTATACCCTTTTTTGAATTTTTATAAGAGGTTTATAAAGGAATCTTTCCGTCGTTTTCAAAACAAGGTCCTTTTTAACCTTTTCGACAGAATTAAGGTAAGAATGTTTTTTTAACTTATACAGCAGGTGCGGCTATTTTCCACTATTATAAAATCTTCAAAGCTTCCCTTACAAGCTTATAATATTATTTTCAAAGAAAATGTTTTATTTTATATGGATCTTAAATGATTTCAAAATAAAAGTAGATATTTCTTTAAAAAGAATTTTGATTTCATCTATGTCAACATCCTTTGATGGATTTTAAGATTATTTGAAGTTGATTTATTATGATACAAAACTTCTATATTGTTTTGAAGGTTTTGTGATATGTTTGACCGTGGACGTGCTATTTTTATACCATTCATAGTTTATGGTGAAAGTATTGACATTTTGTATGCTAGTTCCAATAAGAATGTTTATGTTATATTTCAACCTTTACTTCAAATGAATGTGTTGGACAAATATGTTCCAGGTTGGGGACTGGTTAAAGTAAGCCCTCCAGGTTGGGGACTGGTAAAAGTAAGACCTCCAGGTTGGGGACTGGTAAAAGTAAGCCCTCCGGGTTGGTGTCCGGTTATTAGAGGCACTCCGGGTTGGTGTCCGGTTATTAGAGGCACTCCGGGTTGGGTTCCGGTTACAGTTAGCCCCAAGGTCTTGGGACGAGGCCTTGAAAAGAAATTAAAGTTTAGCATTATGCATTCCATCATTATGAAAGTGGTTATTGATTTTGCATGTGATTATTCGATTAGTAGAATATCCATGTGAGTTAGTAAATGGAATTATTTCATTTTACCTTTTCCATTTTATGCTGAAGTTCAAGTTTGAAAGGATTTTGTTTTAGTTATACATTGCCTTAAATGTTTATGGTTATTTTTGAATGTTCCGCTATATTGTTATTCTTAATGGGCATTTGAGCTCACCCCTTTTCTATGTTTTATTTTTTCCCAGGATGTGAAGATGTAAGTTATGAATGAACTGCAGGGATATTATGAGGGGATTATAGTGTGGACTGTGGAAACAATATGTTGTTGTAGTAGTTTTTAATTTTATGATGTAATGTAAAACTTATGAATATATCTAGTGTTTCCAGGGCTACTAAACCAATCGGTCTTTCGAGATTTGATCTTTCTTGTGATCATGCCAATGTTACGAAGTAATGCACCGACTCTGGGTAGCTGGGGTCGGGGCGTTACAGTTGGTATCAGAGGATGTTTAGTACAAACCTTGGAAGCTAGATTTAGATAAACTCTGATTAGTGCACATAGACCTAAGATGAACTTTGAGGATTAGTATAGAAGAACTTCCTAGAATTTTGGTATTGTAGAGATTTTGTGAGTTTTTCGAGCAATACATCCCTGTCTGGATACGAGCAGGTAGAGGCGGCTCTGGCACAGATGTACCTAGGGGTAAAACCCGAAAACACCACTTTGAGCTAGAATCGAACGGGAACTGGTGCACGGCAACGGGCCTTGCTGCACTCTTGGTTACGACACTCCTGGGGGATGTGCTTAGGATAATTCTCATTTTCGTTACAAACCATTATGAAGGGTTTATGAGTATATACATCCTCAAAGGAGACATTTTTATGATTATGGATTATATCCATAAATAGTTCAATTTATGTTAAGTGTTTTATAAGTATGGGATTATGTATTTTGATTCATAAACTGATCTAGTGTATGCCATTGTTTAGAAATAGCGCCCAGTAGAAGGAATGAGAACTCCAGAAATGCACATGATCCAAAGAGAAGGAAGGATCATAACTTTCATGGTCTTATGCTAGAATTTATAAGAAAAATAGTCTCCCATGTATTATCATCATATGAAGAAATAATATCATGTGTTTATAAGATAAGTTAAGATTTTACTGATTCCTATTGCTTTGAAGGGAAGCAAGAGAAGAAAAGGATGGAAGAGAGAAAGATGGATAAAGGGAAGAGGGAAAAGAAGAATTTTCCCATATGTGGTAACTGTGGAAAGAAACACCCTGGAACTTGCCTGAAAGGAATGAGAGTTTGTTATAAGTATGGAGGAAAATGGCACAAAGTACGTGACTGCAAGGGTAAGAAAATGATTTTAAATGTACAATGCTTCATTTGCAAGGAGTTTGGACACTACGCGAACCTATATCCCAGTCATCAGACTATGCCGCAAATGATGTTATTGGATAATAATCAAGTTATGATACTACCACAGATGAAGAGGAATGATTATAGTTCTTATGTTGATTATGTCAATTGAGTCTTGTATCAACAATGTACTTGTTATAATAATTATGGAGTATATAAGGATTGTACTGCAGTACTATTTCATTAAGGACTTGAGATTGTGTGGAACAAAGAAAAGTGACTCAATAGCAGGATAAATTTTTGGAAAATATATGGTTGAGAGAATGATAAATCATAATATAGTTCTGATACTGAGGTAGTGATTTTGGAATAATATGTGATTGTTTTGGATAAATTATATTGGATATTCTTGACTACCTTGGAACTGATTAATGATTTGTATATTCCATCATTGTTGGGGTTTAAAACATTTTTGGATTAATAAAGTATATCCAGCATTCTATATGGAATAAGGGAGCATGAATGTAATCAATAAGGAATATGGTAATACATGATGAAGGTATTCATATGCTATTACGGGGTAAAAAGGATCTATATTATGTTTACCTTCCTTATAAATGTTGGACTGTGAGTTTGGACAGAAGTATTTTGGATAGTTCTAGTTTGGATTATTTTGGATTTCCATAAAAGGACAACCCGGAGGTCGGGCGGCAACCCGTCGCGTCCGGTAAGGCTGCGAGACTTGAACCCGCAACCGAAGGGCGACAAGGGTGTATCACCTACCACTGGCCCATGAGATGTCCTGGATTAAATAATGTAGTTTTTATTAAAATATCTTATAGATGAATTATAAATTCATTTATTTTGGAACCCTATACGAATAGTGTAAATAGAATTTTTTTTACATTCTATTATCTTTTAGAGTGAAAGATGAGTTTGTGATAGAAATTTATTAATGGATAAAACTCTAATTATAAAGTAAGTATATCTCCTTATGATCTTATCCAATCTCATAAATAAATTCCTCAATATTAAGAAAAGCAAATTAGAACAAAAATGTTTTCCTAGATGGTACCTTAAATCATCACTAATTTATGGCTTTGGGATTGTTGGCCTTTTCATAGCCATGTTCTCTACCACTCTCCATCCGATAATTGATGGTTAGATTTTTCTTCCATATCCATATTTTCCTACATGGAACCCTAGTATGTGTTATTTTCGGTAATCTTCATAATTTCGACTCTTTATTTTAAATAGAGGCCTCATTAATTCATTTTTCGATGTGGGATTTCAATTAAGATATTTTGAAATGTCAAAAATGTGTTATCCTAATACCCTATGTTTTGTTGAACCGATGGTATTTCAAATCATCATAGATTGATGAATTTGAGGACCTCAATTTTTTACTTGTTTGTGATTGATGACCTCAATCACTACCTATAAATATTTACGTTTTTCCTCCAATTATATGTCTCCAATTGCAACCAATGTTCTCCTAATCGAGATCATAATTTGGTGGTGACCCTTTCATTTCTCTTTTCCTCACATTAATACTAAATTTTAGTAACCCAATTTCCGATGTGGGTTTTCCCACAAATATATTTTCTATTTTCAACCTTTTATTTTCGAAGAACAATTTCAAATTGCGAGGACGCAATTTATTGAAGGAGGGGAGAATGTAACACCCCAAGATTTCATAGTGTGTTATTTCTTCAAAATAATTCAATAACTTGCACTACACGCAACACCGTGTTCAATCACACCGTGACATACAAAAAAAAAATCCATTCAAAAGAGGTTATGAATAGTATTATCTAAATTTTAAACTTTATATAATCCTTATAATTTTAGAATCCATATTATGAGTTTCTTAGATATAATGCAAGAACAAATTCATTTTCAGTATTGCACTTTTATCAACTGTTAATAGTGAACCCTTTTTAAATACAATATTTTAAAATTTTTGACTAAATGGGGACATCAAAAATTTAAAATGAAACATCCCAAGCTTCCACGGTACGCTTTCTTTGAATAATACAGTAGCGTGTGTTGTACGCAACCTTGAGTTTTAACACACACCACAACCAATCAAACTAGCCGTTATGAATAGTAATACATACTTTTCGAAATTATATATATTTTATATTTTAAAATGGACTTCATTTCTGGATTCGGAATATCGAATTTAGCCTAAGGTGAAATTTTGGTACTTTTCGGATAAGTTTCATATTTTGATGAATAGTGAAAATTACTAAATTTTAATTAAAAACAAATTTTTTAATCAAAATAATTAATAGTGATAAATTATGAATTTGAGTGGTTTTAAAGTATATTTGGAATATATTTTTACCATTTAATATAATTTTGGTCATTGGACATAATTTTACAATTAAACTGAACATAAACAAGTGTCAATCTTTTGATAGTTATTATCTCTTAAAAACACGCTTTTTGTTTTGACAATGGGAATTAATTTTAAATTAATTTCTGCCACTTCTGGGTTTTGAATTTAGGAAAATGGATTCCATATTTGGAATCAGGATGTTCAAATTGTGTAAATAGGTAACTTTTATTTTTAGACATTTTGAATAATTACTGCGGTAAATATTTTATTTACCATGGTTAAGGGTAAATCCGGTAAATAAGGGTTAAAAAATAATATTATAATAATACTAAATTACCATAAAACGTGTCCTAACCCTATTGGTTGATACATGGTCGACCATGGGCATCTTTGGGTCTATTTTGGGACCCCATGAATCCACTTGTAAGTGATAATGACACTTTATTTTAATTAAGTTAAAATGAATACAAAAATGACACAAGCATATATCTTTTAGCAAAACAATTGTTACATAGGGTTATATATGTTGGCTTTTAGATTATAAATATTCATTAGAAATATAAAAAGAGTTCCTACATAATGATAATTTATTTATAATTTTTAGACATTAAATATTATATTTTATTTATGACACAATGATGATGCAGTAATTACTAAAATAGTGAAAAATTAAAATAATTGATATTATAAATACCCAAATAATTATAATATGATACTTTTAATGAATTAAACTAATTTTCTATGATAATATGATATATTAGGATTGATTTAATGGACTTTTTTAGAAGTAATCAATCTGTTATGAGTTTCACAAAAATAAACTATTGAATAGTGTCAAAATTGACATAAAAGAGTTCATAAAACAAATTTTATATTATTAATTGATATTAAATTCCTAAAAGTCTAAGGTTCGGACAAGAGACTTATATCATGATAGTTTCATCATTAATTGACCACTTGGGGGTCTCTTGGATGTATATAGTAAGTTTATTAACCATATTATATAAAAATACAAAGAGACATTGTAAAAGTGAAACTAATTAACTTAGAGTTAATACTTAAAGATAAGGTTAATATAAGTACCCAAACCTGTATAAATTCTATTGGTTGAGTTCTTTTCGACCCATCACCACCTTAACCTTTGAATAGTCAACTTTGGAGCCATTAGAAACCGAATATGAATTTATTATAAATTAATATTTCTATCTTTTCCAAAGGTGCCCCTCACCCCTCTTATAAAAAGGCACTCCTCCTTCTCATTTCTTCACACCTTCAAAGCCTTTTGGTTCGGCAAAACTCTTCCCAAATACTCTCCCAACATCCCTCACTACATCCTAGAGATCTTATTTTGATCAGAAATCTAACCTAAGGATCCCTTTTGATCAAATCAAAAGGAAGAACCCGAAGAAGAGGTAATGTTTTCACAACCCCTTTTCAAGTTCCTTTCTTCTTCCACTTCTTCTTTCTTTGTTCTTACCATTCTAAAATAATAAATCCAGTATCTTACATATACTGTGATGTTATTATAAATATGGTACAATAATATTCAGTATTCTATCCACCCTTTGAATAACATGTCACCATACGTGCGTACGTACGGCTTACCGTCTCCATGTCGTGGTGTAGTTGTTATTCAATATATTATTATTTGGATGGGTATAATAATGATGTGTAACTCATGTAAATAATAAATATAACATGTTAATGATTCTGTATATATGATATACCATCCATTTATATATTATTTTAATATCAAAATAATGATATTGTCGCTCGTACGTACGTACGGACTACCGTCTCCACGAACGCGATGAGATTTATTCTCCATCGTATCCATTCAAGTATAATTATCATTTGATGATTTAAAAATGATGTTTAAGGACTTGATATCATTATGGATATGAATAATATACAACCTATCCATTACAAACATGTCTTATATAACAAAACATATAAAAGAAAACGAGTACGTTAACACCCAAAATGACGATAATGCTAAGATATTATTATTAAATCAATATTAAAAGATCTTATATGATATCATATTAATGTATATGATTATTGTATAATTTAATAACAATTATTTCACCATTATACAGGAGGTTAACCTACCCCATCCAAGAAAAAGTACAAGGTAAGGGTTTATTTCACAATCTCTTCATTACCCGAGGTTGTTTATATGTAATAATCTACTGGGATTTCTTTATCATCCACATCCATGTTTCTTCGAAATGTATTTCAAATTTTTTTTATTATTTACAAGAATATGGGTTAAAGTCATTTATACCCTTGTTTGACTTTTTATAAGAGGTTTATAAAGGAATCTTTCCTTTGTTTTCAAAACAAGGTCCTTTTTAACCTTTTCGACAGAATTAAGGTAAGAATGTTTTTTAACTTATACAGCGGGTGCGGCTATTTTCCGCTGTTATAAAATCTTCAAAGCTTCCCTTACAAGCTTATAAGATTATTTTCAAAGAAAATGTTTTATTTTATATGGATCTTAAATTATTTCAAAATAAAAGTAGATATTTCTTTAAAAAGAATTTTGATTTCATCTATGTCAACATCCTTTGATGGATTTTAAGATTATTTGAAGTTGATTTATTATGATACAAAACTTCTATATTGTTTTCAAGGTTTTGTGATATGTTTGACCGTGGATGTACTATTTTTATACCTTTCATAGTTTATGGTGAAAGTATTGACATTTTGTATGCTAGTTCCAATAAGAATGTTTATGTTATATTTCAACCTTTACTTCATATGAATGTGTTGGACAAGTATGTTCCAGGTTGGGGACTGGTTAAAGTAAGCCCTCCAGGTTGGGGACTGGTAAAAGTAAGCCCTCCAGGTTGGGGACTGGTAAAAGTAAGCCCTCCGGGTTGGTGTCTGGTTATTAGAGGCACTCTGGGTTGGTGTCCGGTTATTAGAGGCACTCCGGGTTGGTGTCCGGTTATTAGAGGCACTCCGGGTTGGGTTCTGGTTACAGTTAGCCCCAAGGTCTTGGGACGAGGCCTTGAAAAGAAATTAAAGTTTAGAATTATGCATTCCATCATTATGAAAGTGGTTATTGATTTTTCATGTGATTATTCGATTAGTAGAATATCCATGTGAGTAAGTAAATGGCATTATTTCATTTTACCTTTTCCATTTTATGCTAAAGTTCAAGTTTGAAAGGCTTTTGTTTTAGTTATACATTGCCTTAAATGTTTATGCTTATTTTTTAATGTTCCGCTATATTGTTATCCTTACTGGGCATTTGAGCTCACCCCTTTTCTATGTTTTATTTTTTCCCAGGATGTGAAGATGTATGTTATGAATGAACTGCAGGGATATTATGAGGGGATTATAGTGTGGACTATGGAAACAATATGTTGTTGTAGTAGTTTTTCATTTTATGATGTAATGTAAAACTTATGAATATATCTAGTGTTTCCAAGGCTACTAAACCAATCGGTCTTTCGAGATTTGATCTTTCTTGTGATCATGCCAATGTTACGAAGTAATGCACCGACTCTGGGTAGCTGGGGTCGGGGCGTTACATTAGTGATCACACAATTTAGAAAAACTGTGTTCCAACCTACCACCACGACCTGTCTAACCAAAAAAGAGTGCACATATTCTTGGGTATAATCACACAGTTCTACCTAGCCACGAACCTATCATTCAAATCCAAATTGGAATCCAATCATCTACAATTCCATAAGAAACAACACAATTTTAAAATGAAACCACTGTAGAACCAAAACAAGGGTAAAATAATACCTGAATACAGGTGTGATAAATCTACATGAATGACAAGATCCTTTTAGTAATTATATTTTTAAAATCTGAATATTTTCAATATACACATCAAAAAAAATTTATTGTTTCATATTTGGGTATTTTAATATATTAACTTTTATCATTAAACTGCTAAATTATTTTACCTATACTATATTTATACATTTGTTTCTCTATCCATGGTCACATTATTATGCCTAAAAATGAAATTGAATTTATAAAATAATTTAGACATCCTGATTCATTAAATTGAATCAATTTTATAATTTTTGATATGAAATATGATAAAAATAAATTGTAAATATGTTTTGCGCATAGCTCATTAAAACATTTTATTTTTTTGGGGGAAATCCCTATTTTCATGTTTTCTGAGAATTTGATTCTAAGTGTAACATCTTATGAAATAAGTTATTATATAAATACATTTTTATCAGGAATATTTGTAACAATCTTTAAATCATGATAACATAATAATTATTTCATTCAAGTTGTGTTATTTAATAAAAGTAACATTTTCTCTTTTTAACCCAACAATCTAATTTTTAGATAATTACAAAACATATTATAGCATTCTAGGGAGATTCAAGGACTGAGGTTCACATATAATGATGTCACAATGAAGAGGTAGGTGGTTTGTGGAATTAAATTGTAAATCTCTCTGTTGTATTTGGAAAAGTACCCAATACCATTGTTAGGGAAATTAATTTTTTATGGTTTTTATCCTAGTTATTTATTGTTATTCCTTGTTTATTTGGATAGTGGTTAAACCAAAGATATAGAGTGAAATATGAGAATTCAGGAAACAAGGATCTAGAAGAGGGAAGAGCTTACCTTGGTGATTCCAACGCATTAGATAGCAGTCGAATAGGAAAATGGATAGCGAGTTAGGGGCTTAGAGAAGATCTGTGTTGTACGGTCTCTCCTGGAAGAGACAGACTGAGAAGAAGGGTGTCCTATTGATTTGATGTGACCCTAGTCTATTTAATGAAATAAAAAGAATGTAAATAGTGTTTTTAAAAAAAAAAATCACATGTGCATTCTATTACCGGTCCCTACTTTAGGCGGCCTACATGTCACCCACACAGCGATGTACATGGACGTTACACAGCTAATACACAGTCACCTGTGGAAGCTGGGTACGCAGTGTGTACTTATAAGTACACGTCCTGTACTCAAGAAATTTTCAGAAACTACTCTTTTTCTTATAAACAGTAGAAAAGAAAACCCATACCTGAAAAGATGATCTGGGTTCTTATAATCGTTCCTCCTTAATAGAAATGTTTCCTTAAATTTCCATAGAAAAGTGGTGTAGAAGAAGAAACCTTGAATAGCTCTGGCCACTACAATCGTAAATCAGACTCCCTCTCCCTAGTTTTGTCTTGTATTTTCCCATGATTCCATATTGCATGAACAAGAGTAACAGGATAGACATGAATAACCTTCACACTTCAATCAAAAATCTGGATTGGATTCTCCTCGAATGAGTGGTCCACCTCCAACTCAACTTCTTAGGGTTGTAAAACTTGAGATGGGTCTGAGATGTAATATCAGAGTTGAGAAACATGGAAGACATCATGCATATCTCTGTACCTCTGAGGTAACTGAAAATGATAGGCAACTGACACAACTCTCTCCAACACCTCAAACGGCCCGACATATCTCTGTGAAACATTACATTTTCTTCTAATCCACATGTTTCCTAACCTCAGTGTGACACGAATGAAAACATTCTCTCCGACCTCAAACCCTTGTGGTCGTCTCCATCGATCAGCATAAGACTTATGTCATGACTATTCTATATACATCCTCTTATGAATCAACACTATTTGCTCTGTGGTCTCCATGACAATATGAGGTACTAGCAAAACGTCCTCTCCTGTCTGCAGCTAGTATAATGGTGATCAACATGGCTTACTGTACAAAGCATCATAAGGGTCCATCAGAACAGTTTCTAAAATACTATTGTTGTAAGAAAACTCTACATGAGGTATGTGATTCTCCTAAGAACCTCCAAAAAACGATTCATGCTTGAAGCATGTACTCATACTCCAGAATTGTATGCTAGGACTAGCCAAATTTCGGGGGATGGTATGTTGTACTCAAAAGTACATGTGTACAAAAAGCACTCTAAAGTCCCTACCAGACTCAATATGTAAAACATGCTTCCTTATCTGAATCAATTGAGTGTGGAACTCTATATAGACATACAATCTCTAGGATGTACAATCATCCTAGCTCATCAACACTGATGGTCTCCATGATTGGCAGAAAGTGAGAAACCTTCATGAGTTTTTCAATGACAACCAAAACTACATTATTCCCTCGAGGAGACCTCAGAAAACCTGTCACTAAATCCATAGAGACATCATTCCATTTCCACAGGGGAATGGTTAACTACTACAAAAACCCTGATGGTCCCCGATTTTCTTCCTTCACCTGCTAACAGGTGGGACACCTAATGAAAAAACCAGAAACATCTCTCTTATTGACTCCAATACTGAAGGTGTAGATCACAATACATCTTGGTGAAACTAGGATAAATGACCGAAATATGGATTTAAAGTCCCGCATTAGCTCCACATTTGTCTGCTGACACCCATACTAGCCCATGAAAACACAAGATCTCATCCTTGTATACAGTTCATCTAGGACTGGGGTACTCTCCTATCATGCTCTACCCTAGGACTAGGCCTTCAGAATCTGATAGTTTCTTAATTCATATTCGATCAAGAATTGTATAGGTAATGGATACAAATGATTGAATGATCGGCCCCTGTTTGTTGTGCACCTCCAAATGCATCTCGGAGAACTGATCCAGAAGATTCCACTAACTACTGGCCTCCTGAACTGCCTGTATATGTGTACACCTACTCAATTCATTAGCCACATAATTTCCTTTTCATGGAGTATAGGTATGCTCAAAGTCAACAGACTAAAGGTACCCAACCCACCTTCACAATCTCATATTCAGGCCATGTCGAGTGAAGATATACTAGAGACTATTGTTTTTCGTGAAAACCATGACATGATCTCCCATAGGATAATTTATCCAATAGGTTAAATCCTGAACAACTGATGCCAACACTAGATAGTGTGTCATGAAACATCTCTCATATGGCCTCCACTATTGGCACCCCTACACAACAAATCCTTCACACACCATAAGAACAGCTCCTAGCCTGATACCTGATGCATCACGGTAAACTATATAGCCTTTTACCGACTCATGATAAACTAGTATCAGTGATAAAGTAAACCTCCCTTTCATCTCATGAAAGGATGACACATAAGAATCTGGCCAAAATTACTGCTCACCCTTCTTAGTCAGGCCTGTCAGTGGCATTGTTATGTATGGAAAGTCATGTATGAAATGTCTATAGTAACTAGAAAGCCTCAAAAAACATCATACATAAAAATCATCCTTCCGATTCTCCAAAAAAAAACTACCACCCTCACTTTATCTAGGTCTATTAATACTCATGTCACATTGATAACATGAAAAAATAAGTGAATCTGGTCTATCCAAAAGTAACATTTTGAGATCTTAGCATCTAACTGATGCTCTCTCAGTGTACTCATAAGGATCTCATGATGGGTGGAATGGTCTTGTTGTATGTGAGAGTAAACCAAGATATCATCCCTAAGGACTACTATGAAAGAATCCAAGTATGTATGGAACACTCAGTTCATCAGTGCCATGAAAACATTAGGCACATTAATGATACCAGATGACATAACCACATACTTTAATAGACCATACATGCTCTAGAAGTCTGTAAAAGGTATATCTGAGGGTCTATCATGCAACTGATGGTAATCGGAACACATGTAAATCATCGAGAACACTCAGGATATTCGAAGATGATAAAAGTGATCATTAATCCTCGTCAAGGGATATCAGTTCCTGACCATCATCTAGTTCTACTTCCGATATTCCACACCATGTCTAAGGGAACTATCTACCTTTTTTGAAAACAGGAAAAACAAACCCCATGGAGAAATATTGGGTCAGATGAAACCATTTTCCAGCAACTCCTACAACTTCTTCTTAATCTCATGAAACTATGGTGTAGCCATCCTATAAGGAGAAATGGACAGCAACGCCGTGCCTAGAACAAGCTCAATTAATAATTCCACCGCTCACTCGGGAGGCAACCCAAAAATGTCCTCTAATATGAAATCCATGAAACGATAAAGCAATGGAGGAATTTCCATCTGTGAAGTCCCCTAGAAATCTAGATATAGACTAACAATCTGGGCTGTAACTCATCCAACCCCATGATGCTTGGGTCCCTCTCTGCTCGTCTGGTCCCCCCATTAACCCTTTTGTAAATAGGATTTGTCCTGTACAGACTTGAAACTCACCCCATGGTGATAGAAATTGATGACTACCTGGATTGGAACTAAACAGCCCATTCTGAGAATGACATCATAGAATGTCATATATAAGAAATAGAGGTCCCATAAGAAGTGACACCCACCAACTTCAAGAGGGAACTCCTTCCACTATCTTACACTAGTCGTTCCTATATCCAATGGAGATTCTGGCATCAGGATATCATTAGATGAAATGGTACAGAGCCCAAGTCTCTCCACAACAAAAATAGATAAAAAATTATGGGAAGCCCCTGTATCGAAGAGCACAGAAGCTAAAATTGAGGAAACTAGATTCATACCTCAAACTGCAGAGGGTCCAGGATCCTCCTCATTCATGGTCTGCTCCACTATAAATTTACGACTAACACTGCAACCTTATGACCATGTCTGACCAACCAGAGATGATCTACACTACTATCACTAAATGCATGGTGAATGACTATGATGGTCACAAACTCCACTTCGGCCTGAATGGTTGGATGAACTCCAGTTACCTAACTTCTTGGAAACTGGTGGTGCTACTCCTAAATTACGAGTCATCGACGAAACCCGGTCACCTGCTTCTGGCTCGAAGATCCGAGAGAATTGCTAAAGATGACACATATTGACATAAGATCGGCATTCCACTTGGTCTCTTGGGAAATGTGGTCTTATATTCCCAATATTTTCACATTGGAATCACAGCACATGACTGCCAGAGGATGTCTCTAACCTCCATGGATCACAACTCATAGACTCCCCACGACACTTTCTGCTATCGGTAGGAGGGATACCAACTCAAACTTTCGAGC
Source organism: Viscum album (assembly GCA_963277665.1). Classification (NCBI taxonomy): domain Eukaryota; kingdom Viridiplantae; phylum Streptophyta; class Magnoliopsida; order Santalales; family Viscaceae; genus Viscum; species Viscum album. The sequence continues at coordinate 1,753,371,500 of OY728120.1, read as the reverse complement.
CTCCCTAGATCAAAACTCCAGAATCCCTTATATTTCTCTCCTTGATTACAACCTAGTTGACTACAAAAGTGATGGAAGTCAACCTGAAGATGTTCACCTGAGATCAGATTTCGTGCCTAAGACCATCCACAAACATGATTTTCAGGAATTAATCATCACCTAATGGGATGGGCGTGATGTACAACAACTCTATAAATCCCGATTAATACACCATAACAGAAAGATTACCCTACCATGGACTCATGTACTCTCAGGATCGGTCGGCCCTCAAAGTATCCGAGTAGAAGTAATCATAGAGGGAACACTATAACTCATCCCAAGACATATCAAGTTGGTTTACCGTCCATGATATCACATCAATGTATCTATTGGAGGAGTCCCGAAGCATATATATAACAAGTTTGGCCATCATATATAGAGGAGTATCTAGATGCTCGAAGATAAAAACATGGAATCTAACCGTCACTCTTCAGCCTCAATTCGTCCTTCTCCCGAGAAGGTGGTAGGATGCTGCTGCTAAAAGACCCAAACCATCTATGCCATAGATAGGGTAGGATGGGGTACTACAAAAAAGGTCTGAATGAACCTCATAAAGAACTCTCGGAACTGTGCGCCAGAACCTGTGCCCAAAATGATGGCTGGTGCCAAGTCTGGAACAACTGGAGGATCTTCTGGTGGTTCCTGATCATCCATGTCCAGTGTCTGATCACTAACCTATAACTGTCGTACAATACGATGAAGTCTTAGTGGCATGACTATACATTGTCAAGCACACACCGTAGGTCAAGATTATCATGGAATAAAATCTAGATGTGTAAGAAGGGAACATGATAAAGAATGAATCCATTTTTTTAAAAAACATAGATACATTTCGTGTATAATTCCTACGTGGAATGTGCCCTTAAGACTTAACATGGGTCTGTACTCCTACCAAACCAGGTTCTGTAACACCCCAAACACATGACGCATTGTCCTAGAACATGGTGTGCACTTGAATCCTCTTCCCCTTCCTGAGTTCCCTTACATGGAAAATCCACACAGTTCTCCTTGAACAAGCCTATACGGTGTGTTAGTGATATACATCATGTGTAGTAGAAAAACATCACAGACTCATGTTTTTAGTTACATGGTCGGTTACAATGGTGACTGTAAAGATCCGTAAAAATCAAGGGAAATTTTTTTCTTAATATTCTTTTGGATTTTAAAAGAACGCAGTTTCTGAAGGCACCTGATTCCGAGGCCCGGTGTGCCCGGAATAATTTTACGAAGTTTAGATCGGGTATGTTCAGTGAACGAACGAGAAGATTTTTCTAACTTTTGATCCGGTGCTCTGAATTGAAATCTGAGGGCACCGATGAAACCGCATTGCCGGTAATTGCTTAAAAAGACCTTTTCCAGAGTTGTGTTTTCTCGGGAAGAGTTGTTTAGTTTTGTGGATAAAGACTTCCAAGAAATAAAATTTGTGAAACTAATATTATTTCTTTAAAGTGGTTAAAACTTAAGGATGGAGGTTGGGTGAACCTAACTACCTAAGTGAGGATAAATGTGAGGTGGGGCTTACACGATCCCCACAACTTCACATTCTTTAAACCTACTCTAACTCCCCCATTTAGTTGGTGACCTCTCATTTTCCTTAACTCCTTAACCCCCCTTTAATGTGAGACCACTCACCTCCACTCTCACTTCTTAAATCATGCCAACTCACTTAATTAATTAAGTGGTTTAATTCAATTTTTCACTTTCAAACGTAAGTCATGGGTAATAAAATAAGTGATGCACTTATTTTATTTTTGGTTGGAGCTTGTTGTGTTGAGAGGGGATTGGGAGAAAAAGGGGAGTCTTGATGTTCTTCTTCTTCATCGAAGAACGTGAAGAACGTGAAGAACGAAAAGAACGGGAAGAATGCACTGATCTCCGACAAAGAACGCCGAATCCTTGGAGATCAACTACATGACACCGTGTACCGTGAATCCAACAACCCTCTCCTTCCACGATGCCTTCTTCCGCGATGATAAATTCTACGACGAACCTTCGCTCAACGAATTCGACGAGGTAGGGGATTTATTATTTTGTTTCTGTTCGTGAATTCTTTTATCACAGATCATCGTCTCTAATTGAGCCGCCTGTTATCGCAATAACGGGAGGAGGTCGGACCGCATGAAAATGACCGACCCTCCTCCCCCCTTGTTTGTTTGAGTTGTTGGTGGCACGAGCAAGGCAGCGCGCTGCCGTTGCACCACGTGGAAATATTAAGGAATGGGCGGAGAAACGCGGCGCCGTCACGCCGCGCCATTAAAGACCAACAAAGTCGTGGAACCGTCGCACCGCGCCGGAGAACCTCGAAGAGGACGTGGCCGGAGAGGGGCCACAGCTTTATGCCACGGCGGAGAAGCGACCGACGACCAACTTCCGGTCGTCGGCGTCGGAGCAGGGGGACCGGCCCGGGCCGGTCCCGTGGTGCAGCAGCCGGCCGGCCGGAGCGGGCCGACCGGTCAAAGGAGGAACCAGGGGTTCGTAACCCCTAGCTGGCCAGATAGCAGCGGCCCCCTGCATGGGGGTCGCAGTTATGAAACAGGGGGGGCAACGCCTCCCCCCCAAACCGCTCGGCCGTTTCTGCCGAGCCCTCTAGCCAGCGGACCGGGCTGGCCGAGCCAGTGCGCCGGGCCGGGTCGCGCCAAGGTCGGGCCACGCCGGCTGTGCTGGGCCGCACCCAAGCGGGCCGGACCCGTACCTGGGTCGGGTCACCCCGGTTCGGGCCGACCCAGGGGGTATTGGCCCGGGTCGGACCGGGCCCGAACCCCTATTCGCGAACCTCTTACGATCTTTTGCCCATATCTTGAGATACGAACCTCCGATCGATGCACCATTAGCTGCGATGCGATCATTGGATCGAGAAGTTCATTTCGGTATATTACACTGAAGGTTTCAGAGTAATTTGGGTTCGGTCGGGTTGGTTCGAACACGAAACCAACCGGGGCCTCGGAGCGGAAACACTTATATCTTGAGCTCCGGACGTCCGATTGATGTGCCGTTGACTTTGCTGGATTCCTCTTGATGAGACGGAAATTTTGGCATACATCACCCGATATTTGGATGCAGTTGAAGTATGGCTAGGTTGGATTGTACCTGAAATCCAACCGGGCCCCTGGAACAGAAAAGCTGATAACATTCAGAATTGACGTCTGTTGGACGAACCATCAGTGGCATTGGTGATCACGTTGAGAAGTATTCCATATGAGTATAACCTATGATAGTTCGGGGTACAGATGAGATACGGCCGGGTTGGTTCGCACATGAAAACAACCGGGCCCCTAGGACAAAAAAGGCTAATAACTCACAGACTGGTCGTCCGATTGACGCGCCGTCTGTTGCGTTGAGACGCCTATGACGAGGCGGTCTTTTGAGATACTTCTTCAGGGAACATTGAGATACTTGGAGTATCAACTTTTTTGCTCGTGGAGAGGACCATCCTAGAAACGAGCGTACAGAGTACGGAGCCCATGTAGCTGGCTGAGACCTGACGACTGCTTGACAGACTCGACTTGGAGTGAGATGAGTAGCCCAGTGGACAAAGCACTAATTTTATTGGGTGAAGAACCATGTAGGATGGAGCACTACAATGTTTGGGTGCAGACCCACAGTACTCATCTGGAGAGTACCTCTACAGGCTATTAGGGGGGATGCACTACTGTGTTTGGGTGGCATACCCCGGTGGGTAGCACTATTTTGTTTGGGTGGCTGACCCACGGTACTCGACAGGAGGAGTACCTCAACAGTATTAGGTTAGTGAGCAGTACTTCGGAGTCGTGATAGGATCACCGTACACTCTAGAGACGGGGCTCTTCAGTAGTTACGGTTTTGATAATGAAAATCCTCGTTTGAGCTGAGTCGATGACCTTTGTGTTACCTCATGATTGAGATGGGTTACATAATAACTTAGGTATATGTATGGGCATATACCTAGGTAGTGGTTATCCGTTGATTTTATAATCATTGTGTTTCATCATGATTGATATGGGTTACTTGATAACATAGGTATAAGTATGGGCTTATACCTAAGAAAGATTATCTGTTGTGTTTCTTCTTTGTGGTTATCCTTGTTGGATTTACAGAGACATTGAGGTTATCGGGGTCCATACTGAGTATCGTTATACTCACCCCTGCATGGGCTATGCCCGAACCTCATTATGTTGGTTGCAGACGATGATGAGTGCTGACGGAGGCCGAGTGTTTAAAGACTGGACGACACCCGGAGTTGGACCTCACGACGAGTCAGTATCTAGATATGGACTTCATGGCGATATGATACTCGGAGGAGGTTGACGGGAAAGAGAGTTTTGGAGGTTATCAGTACCTACCCTTCAGGGAGGATCCATGGTGGACGATCTAGGAGCTGCGCTATCTGTACCTACCGTTCAGGTTGGATCTGTGGTGGACGATCCAGGAGCTGCGCTATCTATACCTACCCTTCAAGTAGGATCTGAGGAGGATGACCCAGGAGCTGCTTCCTTTCTTCCAGGTGTTGTCTTTTTCTGTTGTACTTTTGTTCAGTTGTAGCTGTAATTTCGATTGGGTTTGTATTTTGGCCCATTTAGTTTTCAGCACTTCCTTTTGTACTTAGTGTATTACTTCCGCTTGTACTATGTGGTGTTTGTTTAATTTTATAAAGGTAATTCCTTCCCAGTTATCGGGAATTATGCCTTTGGTTCTAGTCGCCAGCCCTTGGCCTATGGATGGCAGGCTTGGGGTAGTCACGACACGGGCCTTGAGGATGGGTCGTGAAAAATTGGTATTAAAAGAGTAGGTTCTACCGTAGAACTTAAGGCTCTGATATTTTCTTTATGTGAAGCAATAATGTTAAGGGTACAGAGTGTGTTTTTCAGTTCTGGGAGTCCAGTGTTGGTGCGGCGGCTGACGTATCTGTACACAAGGACCTTGACTTCTGATTTCTGACTTTGTGCATGAAAACACTGATTGCGTGTGTGTTTCCAAAAGTTTTAAAGTCATCTCAAACTAGGTCAGCTCACCAGTTATAAATCGTTGACTGTGTCGCATCTGTTCAGGATGTCTCCACACAGACAGTCAGTTGGAGTTTCCGAGAGAGTACTCCATGACGGATCACCGAGCAACGAGGATCCGGTGCGGGGCCCTTTTTACTATGTTGGCACCCTCGTGTGGTGTACCGGCAGCACCACCAACTATTTGGAAGCAGATGCCACCAGTCGTACTAGTGGATGGTGCACGCTGGCAGAGCGCATTGCACGAGTTCCCGCAGCAGAGGCCTCCGAGGTTACGAGGCGAGGCAGATTCCCAGACTACAGAGGACTGGCTGGAGGCGATTGCTAGAGTTTTCTGCCTAGCTGAGAGACAAGTGGAGTGGATGGTAGACTTTGATACTAGTGTCTTCCAGTGAGTGACCATGAGGATGGTCCGCATAGTGATGAGGCTTCGGTATGAGGACCGATGCCAGAGATAGTTCCTTCGGGTAGAGTGTCAGCTATACATCACTACCAGTTGGTCAACAATTACAACCGATGGTACCAGTAGGTGACACATGTAGGCTTACTACCTTGCACGTGTTCCAAAATCACATACCCTCAAGATATGAGGCAAGCCCGACTCACAGGCGGCTGAGGGCTGGCTTGAGGAAGTGGCTGAGAGTTTTCTAGAGCTTTTATAGCTTCGGCAGGATGATGTGTCAATAGATGCGAATTCATCTAGGAATACCGATCTTTCCAGGTACACGATGAATATGATTCGATCAGTGCTACATATCTCGGACCTCTGAGCATGGTGTGTTTAAGGATATTCGAGCCATCACTTCTCCTCTATGCATTCCTACTCATGTTAGGGTGCTAGAGATAACATTGAGGTTGATTGTTCTTTGGCTGAACGAATACAGCTAGAGAATTTTAGAAGTTGGAACGTAGCGAGCTGGTGCAAGTCTTAGAGACTTGGGCATGCGAATGTTTCAAGAAGAGGAAATGTTAAGGACAGATGAGTCTACGAAGCAGCAGACGTAGAGGCAGTGCTAGGAGAGCAGCATGAGGTGGTGTACATATTAACATGTTACACTCACCAGCCTTTGTAGTCCCCGCTAGGCTCAGGGAGTTGGAGGGAAGGGGAAGAGAGTAGCTGCATGCGGTCAAGGGGTGTGACCCAATGGCTCTATGACTGATTCAAGGGACATTCTGTGTCCATTACTAGCTTCCGTAACAGAAAACATTGATACGAATCATTCCTTCCTTCCATGAATCTTATCCCAGACATAGAGTTTCCGGTAAGCCATAGACTTGACCCTCATGTCTGGAGATACCTTAGAAGGAGACTCAATAATCACACTTATGACGACAGTGTGATCTGACCCACGAGGTGAGAGTTTCGGTTGGAATCTCTTGGTGGAAGCATCGAGGCCTTACGACGTTGGTCTGAGTGTGGATTGGATCCACAGTTCATACACAAATTGAAGGTATTAGTCAAATGTCGGGATGGGTTTTCTGTGGTCGGTGAAAAATGAAACCCCAGGAAGCACATGATTAACTCTTGCATAGGAACGTGTAGCTGATCACTCTTGAATCGGACAACTTCACCCACGTGGCAGCAGGAGTTTTGAGTTTCAGTTCTAATCTGGAGCGGACAAGTTCTAAGCATAGAGGCCTTTGATCTTTGTGCTATCGGCTTCCTTGTTGATGATGTTGTTTTTTGTGGTCGTTGTGTGTCTTTTACTACGATCTGCAGTAATAAAAGACACTTATCATTGTGACATTTACTTACCTGACCTTTTTGGTTTGATTGATACTAAGAGGTTCCGATTAAAAACAGTTGACTTGACCCTCACATTTGAGATTCTTACCGAAGGAGACCCAGTGACCACACACTGATGCCGACAGTGTGACTCAACCCTTGGAGGTGAGAGTAACAATTGTATCTCTTGGTAGTAGCATCGAGGCCTTACGATGTCATCCATGGCATAGATTAGTGCCATTCATGACAGGATTGACTGTTTTAGGCAAAGAACATGGTTCATCGAGGGGATGAGACCAGATTTCTCTTATTGGAAAAGAATAAATCTTAACAACTCTTGTGGGACCATAGATGGTCCAGGCCACGACAGAGATGGTCCAGGCCACGACAGAGAAGGTCCAGGTCATCTAGGAGCGGATGAGGACAGCTCCGAGCCGACAGAAGTCTTATGTTGATAGGAGACAGAACCACTGGAATTTGAGGATGGCGACCATGTTTTCTTACGGGTCTCACCTCGACGAGGTCTATGGAGATGGGGTCGAGGCGGAAAGTAATCTCTGAGTTTCAGCATAACATTAAAGGTCCTCATCAGGGTAGGTGAGGTGGTTTACCACTTGACCCATCCACCTCAATTGCACCGGGTGCACGACGACTTCCATGTATCTCATCTGAGGGGATACGTTCTTGACCTGATGCATGTCATCGACTTAGGGGAACTAGACTTTAGCGATGGGGTGACTTTTGAGGGGTTCTAGTAGAGGTTGAGTATTGACTAGAGCAGATCCTACGAGGAAGGTTGATTCCTTGGGTGCATTTCACTGGCAGTACGGGAACCTCCAGGTGAGCACATGGGAGCGGAAGGCTCAGGTGCGTGCTCATTACCACTTTTGTTTCCCTAGTTTGTGTTAATGCTTTACGGGGACATAAATCCTTGAGGTGGGAGTAATGTAATGACTCGTAAAATTCTAGGGAAATTTTTTTCTTAATTTTCTTTGGGATTTTACAAGAACGTAGTTTCTGACGGAACCTGATTCCGAGGCCCGGTGAGCCCGGAATAATTTCTTGAAGTTTAGCTCAGGTACGTTCAGTGAATGAACGAGCGGGTTTTTCTAACTTTTGATCCGGTGCTCGGAATTGAAATATTAGGGCACCAATGAAACCGCAACGCCAATAATTTCTTAAAAAGACGTTTTCCAGAGTTTCATTTTTTCAGGAAGAGTTGTTTATTTTTGTGGATAAAGACTTGCGATAAATAAAATTTGTGCAACTAATTTTATTTCTTTAAAGTGGTTAAAACCTAAGGATGGAGGTTGGGTGAACCGAACTACCTAAGTGAGGTTAAATGTGAAGTGGGGCCCACTCGAACCCCACCACTTCACATTCCTTAAACCTACACTAACTCCCCCATTAAGTGGGTGACCTCTCATTTTCCTTAACTTCTTAACCCCCCTTTAATGTGAGACCACTCACCTCCTCTCTCACTTCTTAAATCATGAAAACTCACTTAATTAATTAAGTGGTTTAATTAAATTTTTGAATTTCAAACTTAAGTCATGAGTAATAAAATAAGTGAATCACATATTTTATTTTTGGTTGGAGCTTGTTGTGTTGAGAGAGGATTGGGAGAAAAAGGGGAGTCTTGAAGTTATTCTTCTTCATCGAAGAACTTGAAGAACACGAAGAACGCGAAAACGCGAAGAACACACCGATCTCCGATGAAGAACGCCGAATCCTCGGATATCTACTGTGCGACATCATGTACCGCGACACCAATGACCCTCTCCTTCCGTGACGCCTTCTTCCACGACAATAAATTCCGCGACGAACCATCGCTCAACAAATTCGATGAGGTAGGGGATTTATTATTTTGTTTCTGTTCATTAATACTTTTATCACCGATCATCATCTCTAATTGAGCTTCCTATTATCACAATAACGAGAGGAGGTCGGACCGCATGACCCTCCTCCCCCTAGTTTGTTTGAGTTGTTGGTGGCATGAGAAAGGTAGCGTGGTGTCGTTGCACCGCGTGGAAATATTAAGGAATGGGCGGAGAAACGTGATGTAGTTTCACCACGCCATTAAAGAACAACAAAGCCGCGTCACCGTCGTGCCGCGCCGGAGAACCTTGAAGATGCCGCGGCCAGAGCGGGGCCACGAAGAAGGAGCGTGGCGCCGTCGCGCGGCGCCGGACGGACCAAGGCCACAGCTTTATATCGCGGCGGAGCAGGGACTGGGCACCAACATTCGGCCATCAGTGTCGGAGCAGGGGGACTGGCCCGTTCCAGTCCCGTCGTGCAGCAGCCGGCTGGCTGGAGCGGGCCGGCCGTTCAGAGGAGTAACCAGGGGTTTGTAACCCTCGGATGGCCGGGCAGTAGCGGCCCCCTGCATGGGGGTCGCGGTTACGAAACAGGGGGGGGGGGGGCCTCCCCCCAAAACCGCTCGGCCGAGCCGCACCCAGGCCAAGCCGGGTTGCGCCCAAGCAGGCTGGACCCGGACCCGGGTCGGGTCTCCCCGGTTCGGGCCGACCCAAGAGGTATCGGGCAGGGTCGGACCGGGCCAGAACCCCCTATTCGCGTACCTCTTATGATCTATTGCCAATATCTTGGGCTACAGACCTCCGATCGACGCACTGTCAGATGAGATGCGATCCTTGGATCGTGGCGGTCATTTCGGTATATTACACACAAGTTTTTGTAGTAGTTTCGGTTCGGCCGGGTTGGTTCGAACATGAAACCAACCGGGCCCTCGGAGCGGAAACACTTATATCATGTGCTCTGGACGTCCGATTGACGTGATGTCGACTTTGTTGGAGTCCTCATGATGAGACGGAACATTTGGAATACTTCTACTGAGATTTGGACGCAGTTGGAGTATGGCCGGGTTGGATTGTACCCGAAATCCAACCGGGCCCCTCGAACGGAAAAGCTGATAACTTTCAGACCGGACGTCCGTTTGACGAACCGTCAGTGGCATTGGTGATCACGTTGAGAAACAGTACCTATGAGTATACCCTATAATTGTTCGGGGTACAGATGAGATACATCCGGGTTGGTTTGCACACGAAACCAACCGGGCCCCTTGGACGAAAAGGGCTAATAACTCACAGACTGGGCGTTTGATTGACACGCTGTCTGTTGCGTTGAGACCCCTATGACGAGGCAGTCCTTTGAGATACTTATTATTGGAAATTTGAGATACTTGGAGTATTGACCAGTACCTCATGGAGAAGACCCTCCCGGAGACGAGCGTACGGAGTACGCAGACCGTGTAGCCGGCTGAGACCTGACGACTGCTTGACCGACTCGACTTGGTGTGAGTCAACTAGCCCTGTGGACGGAGCACTACTTTGTTTGGGTGCAGAACCATGGTGGATGGATCACTACAGTGTTTGGGTGGAGACCCGCGGTACTCATCTGGAGAGTACCTCTGTAGGCTATTAGGGGGGATGCACTACTGTGTCTGGCTGGCATACCCCGACGGGTAGCACTACTATGTTTGAGTGGATGACCTGTGGTACTCGATAGGAGGAGTACCTCAGCAGTCTTAGGTCAGTGAGCAGTACCTCGGAGTCGAGATAGTATCACTATATACTATAGAGATGGGGCTCTTCAGTAGTTACAGTTTCGATAATGAAAATCCAGGTTTGAGTTGAGTCTATGACCTTTGTGTTTACCTCATGATTGATATGGGTCAGTTAATAACTTAGGTATATGTATGGGCATATACCTGGGTAGTAGTTATCTATTTATTTCATAATATTTGTGTTTTATCATGATTGAGATGGGTTACATGATTACTTAGGTATATGTATGGGCTTATACCTAAGAAGGGTTATCTGTTGTGTTTCTACTTTGTGGTTATCCTTGTTGGATTCAGAGATACCTTGAGGGTCTCAGGGTCCTTACTGAGTATCATTATACTCACCCCTGTACGGGCTAAGCCCACACCTCGTTGTGTTGGTTGCAGACGACGGGCAGTACTGACGGAGGCTGAGTGTTCGAATACTGGACGGTACCCAGAGGTGGACCTCATGATGAGTCAGTATCCGGCGATTGACTTCACGATGAGACGATACTCGGAGGAGGATGACGGGCAAGAGCGTTGTGGATGCTATATGTACCTACCATTCAGGTAGGATCCGCGGTGGACGATCCAGGAGCTGTAGTATCTGTACCAACCCTTCAGGTAGGATCCGTGGTGGACGATCCAGGAGCTGCACTATCTGTACCTACCCATCAGGTAGGATCTGAGGAGGATGAACAAGGAGATTCTTCCTTTCTTCCAGCAGTTGTCTTTTTCTGTTGTACTTTTGTTCAGTTGTAGCTGTACTTTCGATTGGGTTTGTATTCTGGCCCATTTAGTTTTCAGCACTTCCTTTTATACTTAGTGTATTACTTCCACTTGTACTATGTGGTGTTTGTTTACTTTTATAAAGTTAATGCCTTCCCAGTTATCCGGAATTACACCTTTGGTGCTAGTCGCCAGCCCCTGGCCTATGGAAGGCGGTTTGGGGTAGTCACGGCATGGGCCCCTAGGACGGGTCGTGACAGTGAATCTATACGTTGTGTTTCTGATAGACACAGGGTGTACTAGATTTATTTCATTGATCCGTGTTGTTAGTAACATGGATGGATACTCGGGTTACACTACATGATGTTTTCAAGCATGAATCTATGTGTATAACTTATGTTTTCATCCATCCTTGTCATTAGTCACACGGGCAGACATCTGGTCTCCACAACATGGCATGTACATCCGGTACACAGCGTGTTCCTCTATGATTTACCAACCTCGTGTCTCTTCCCACAAATCATATGAAAAGGATAGAGAATACCTAGGAAGTACATACAATACATGGTGCATACTATGGAAAAATATCTCATTCCCGAACAGAATGACACAAAACCTATATTCATCATTAAATGCCGTGTATTCTGGTTTTTTCCGGATAATAATCCTCAAAAACGACTTTGGAATACAATAAAACACTGAATAGAATATTAAAGTTACAATTTCTAATTTTTGAGGGCCCATAATCCCCACGAATCAAAAATTGGCATCATAAATATGTCATAAAAAAGAAATACAAGGAAATGACCCAGAAAATTATGATCCATGAGAGCCCATAACACCTCAAGAAGCAATGTTTGGCACCCATTCAATCAATAACACACAAAATAAAATACCTTATCAAATAATAGGTACCCTATCGAGTAATCTATCCCAACAACATGCATATATAACACAATATCTATCACAACATCATACAATTGAAAATTAACTCTAAATGGAAAGGCAATAATGCATGATAATGGATTTCTAGAAAGTTCCTATGTGATGCCTGAGAAGTAATACACTCACCTCATTGGTTTACAGCAGAAATAGAGCCTCAATATTATAAATGATAATAGCACAATGAATGTGAATCACATGATGGTAAAAATAAAACCAATTGTAAAATTACAGATCGAGAATAATCAAAATAAATGAGGTAAATTGGATTTTCCATAATCACGATTTAGATACTCCTAGGCACAACTTATTACCATGTACCTATTTGTTTATATCATTGGCTATTAGATCCAAATAGTAAGTCAATATTAAGGAATTTATCTAACACCACTTTGTAATGTCTCAATTCTGGGAGCCACCAAGAGGGGCCCTATACACAGATGGTCACTAGGCCTCAAGAGCATTTCACCAATCTCTAGAGGCTGATGTGTTGAGAATGAGAACTCAGCTACAGGCGGTTTAGGAGGCCATATGTGAGTGGAATATTATGGATCTGTTATCTGATATGAATTTGTAGGTGCACAAAAGAAAGGGAATGATATTTCAGTCTTCTGTAGATCTTACCTCTACTCATCTTGATAAAGTACGAATGAGGCAGATATCAGATAATGAAGGACTATTCATATGGGAGGGTGTGTTAGGATTGGACCCTATTCCTGTATGGAAAAATGGTGACGATGATATCTTGAATTTTCATGGTCACTCATGGCTGTCAGCATATATACGCAGAGAGATGATGCATGTCTTTAATTTCCCATATTGGGTAGTTCATCCTGGTGTCACCAAGATGTATCGTCATCTACAATGTTATTATTGATATCTATGTATGAAGAGAGATGTTTCTGGATCAGTCATGAGGTGTTCCACCTGTCAGCAGTGGAAGGAAGAGCATCATCAACCAATTAGGCTTTTGCAGTATTTAACCATTCCTGAGTGGAAATGGAATGATGTCACGATGTATTTCATGATAGATTTTCCGAGGTAACCTCAAGGGAATAATGCAGTTTGGGTTGTCATTGACAGACTCACGAAGGATTCTCACTTATTTCTAATCAAGGAGACCTTCAACCTTGATGTGTTTTGAAGATTTTACATATGAGATATTGTAGTTCTACGTTGAGTTCTGCACTCCATCTATTTCAATCATGGATGCACATTTTACATCTCTGGTCAGGAAGAGACATCCGAGGGAATTGAGGATACATGTACATTTGATTACAAATTACCATCCACAGAGAGATGGTTAGTCCGAGCATACAATTCTGGTGCGTGATGATGTGCTTCGATCATGCATCATAAATTTTGGAGGTTCTTGGGAAAATCACATACCTCTGGTTGAGTATTCATACAATAATAGTTTTGATGAAACTATTCAGATGTAACCTAATGAGGCTTTGTTCTCTAGGCCATGAAAATCTCCCTTATGCTAGATATAGATTCGAGAGGAAGCTATGTTGGGACCTCGTCTTGTCCAGAAGAATAGAGAGAAGATAGAATTGATTTGTAAGAGGATGGTTACTGTAAAGTCATGACAGAAGTCTTATACTGATCATCGGAGACGACTTATGGAGTTCAAGGTTGGAGAGTAGGTTTTACTATGTGTCACACTAAGGTTGGGATACATGAGGATTAGGTGATAGGTAAATCTTTCACCGATATATGTCGGTCTGTTTGAGGTGTAGAGAGAGTTGGGCCGGTTTCCTATTAGTTGTAGTTACCTCAGAGGTACTGAGCTATGCATGATGTCATCCACATTTCTCAGCTATGGTGTTACTTTTTAGACACGTCTCATGTTTTTCAACCCAAAGAGGGTGATTTACATGTGGACACCTCATTTGGGGAGAATTCTATCCAGATTGTTGATCGAAGTGCGATGGTTCTCCATGGTCGGTATGTTCCTCCGATACAAGTGTTATGGCTTCATAAGGGAGTACCTGACAAGATATGGGAGAGGTAGGCCGATGTACTATTGTAGTGGCCGGAGCTGTTTGAGGATTCTTCTTCTATGTTTTCTCTCTATGGAAATTCATGAAAAAATGGGAGAAATTTTTGAGAGAATGAATCTTCTTTTATGGTATGGGTTTTCTTTTCCAGTTTTTTTGATAAAAAGTGTAGTTTCTGGAAATTCTAGGAGTACATGCCTTGTACTTATAAGTACACGCTGTATACCCTGTTTCCACAGGTGATCATGTACTGGCCATGTAATTTCCATGTACATGGCCATGTAGGGTGAAGTGGAGGACACCTAATGAGGGGCTCGGTAAAGGAAATTACTCATCGTGTACTATTAAATGAACACATTGTGTACGATCATTTTATTTCATTAAATGAACCAGGGTTGAATCTAATCGATATAAAACCATTATTTTCTATCAATATCATTTTAGATATACCATACGAATTGAATCATATGTGGTCCCCCACTCACCATCCATTTTCTGATTCTACCATTGTCGGTTGCGTCAGAATCACCTCGGTAAGGTCTTCCATTTTCTAGAGCCCCATTTCCGAATTTCTCCTCTTTCTCGAGATATCCTCGTTTGATCTTTTTTATCAGTTTTTTAGATCAATGGTGTTAGAGGTCAATTAATGGCATGTGGGTCATGTATATTGATCCCAAAAATTCGTGGTAGGTGGTTTGTTCATTTCCATAATTAGTCTCTGAATTATGTGTAAAAAATTTCCCAATAAATTTATTTGGGGTATTGGGTGTTTATGGTTTTTAGCCCATTTATTGCCTTCTATTCATTGTTTGATTGGATAGAGGATAATTTTTGGAAATTTGGGTCACTTTTCCTTGATATGGATATTTTCCCATGTTGCGTGTTTTGACCATTTGTTCTAGTTTTCCTATTAGGATTCCTTTATTTTCATTCCTAGTATTATAGGATGTAGTGATTTTATATGACAAGTTGTGTGATGTTGTAGAAGTTTTCGCCGAGCTGTTATTGAGGTTTACTTTGGATTCTATATATCATTGTGCACAATCAACTTACACATGGTCGTGAGAACCTGGTGTGGTAGACCATTGGGAGAATGGATGTTGATGGATTATCTAGAATGTATGATTACTTTTACATTGTGAGACCCTAGTGTGTGTGGATTTTTTGCTCCCTCAGAGTGTATGTAGCATCCTTGTTACAGGAAATAGGGGGAATTTAATGTTTAGTGCTTTCTCAGAGTCCCTATTATTTACTGATACATGACCATAGAGAGAATTGACCATGAGTGCTTCCATAGAGGGTCTTTTCTGAAGCCGAACAAGAGGGGTTAGACTGTGGGTATTTCCCAAATGGATTTCTGTGTTTTTTTGGTTGAACCAGAGGGGTTAGGTTTTGAGTACTTCCAATAGGGTTACCTATTTGTGAATATTGGATTACTGGATATATGAAATTCAATTCAATTTAATTGTACAATTGCTTACTGTTGATTATCTTCTTGTTTACTACATCCATTTAATAAATGCCTACCATATATATTCCCTGACAGTTATGCACAAATCTTTGGGTGGTTTCATGATATTATTAGTCTCATACCCTATTTACTTCATGCTTTTATTCCCCAAAAGATTATGTTGCAGTCAGTATAGATAAGGGATAGTTTTATTCTACACCAGGTACATGATTGTTGAGGATATATAGAGCATTGGACCAAGATGAAGCTCTGATGCTGATAGAGTTTATATAATTTATTTTCGTAATTTGGATTATTATTTCATTCATTCATTATGGTTTGTTTGGATTCTTTCATAGACTAGTGTACCATGCATCATTCATATATGTACTCTAGTAGTTTATTTCCTTCCAGTCTCTTCATGATTACTATTGTATTTTATAGTTACTCCTTCCAAAATTTTTATCTATTTTTTGCATCAACTGTGTTACTCTACCAATGAGGGCATAGTTTCCCCACTATCACAACAAAGGCCCCCATAGCTAGGTGAAAGCATCTGGATTTCGAGAAACTGTCTTTGAGGCCATGTGACAAACCGGGTACGGGGCACCTCTAGGCAACTTTCGGAACCATGATCTTAGATGTGTGAAAATTTGATTATTTTTCCTGATGATGAACATGAATTGATGCTATGTGTATTAAGTAGGTGACAATATTAATGTGAAAATTATATGAGTGCAATATTTCTTCAAAAAGGGTCAAGCCCCCCTCTTTTGGGCTCATAATTTTTCACATCTTAATCATACCAACCACAAGCCGCAAAACAACATTGAAGAGTCCTAATGATAAACATATGTCCTTGACTCATATTGGGTGGGGATATAGGAATTTATCATTCCTTCTATGACCCTTGTCTGACTTTGTATGAGAATGACCTTGCTAAAATAATTATATTTGTTTGACAAGTAAAAATTCTAATGAGGTAAGTGATTTTTGCATGGGATGATAAATGAAGTGGAAATATATTGAATGATATAAATGGATAACATTAAATAATGGTTTTTATAAGGGATTATATTTTTTTGTTGGTGGGTAATTGTTGGATCAAAAGGATACGTGTTTTAATTTTTTTTGATATTGTTTTTTACTTTTTATTATTTTTCAGAATACATGATATGAGGTTTTTCCCAAGAGTGGAGAAGGTTATGTGTGGGGGATTTGATAAAACACATTTTTTATTAATATTTTATTGATAATAAATTAATAAATTTCCTCACATTGTGTGAATTAAGTTTATTTATAAAAAATTTGGGATTAGATATTTCATTTGAAAATTTTGATTAAAATTCCAGTTTTACCCATTATAGTGCACCATAGTATTTCGAATATAAATAATTTAATATTTATTTTATGATCCTTAATGTTTGTATCTATGTTTCATAATTAATGGGATACAACATTTCTTTAGGACATTAGAGCTAAATAATGCATTTGGTTGGACAAAATTGACTAAGAAGATAATGGTGGGCTGGACCCACCAGAATGGACATTGGTTATGTAATTGGGACATAACATCTATAACCGAGCTTTGATTGGTCCCAACATTTGAGCTACAATGTCTATCCCAATTTTTCCGAAATAATTATTCTGGAAGAACATCTAGTTCACACGTTTTGGAGGTCAAATGGGCTGTTCAATTTGTATTAATATAGTTCTTAGAGATTCCCCATTCAAAATTAAAACCTATTTATACATAGCCCCCCCCTCCACTCAATAAATTATATTATTTTTCATTTGGAGGGGTTGGGACGTGAATTAGTAGATTTGAGGCCTAGAAGAATTGTTTTCACCCAAATTCTCCAACCATTTTAACCGTGGTAGATCTTGATGGAATGATCCCCTCATCGAAGCCTTCTTCTCTTCTTCATGTTTTAATTTTTTCATTTATGTAATAAAATTATTTTTTAATATTTTATTTCATCTATTTTTATGTATTTATCAATAATTTTTTTCCATTTCTCATCCTATTTGGGTTGGAGTCATGTGTTGGGACGAGATTGAGTTCTACACTTTCAATCATTTGCTCGTGCATAATGCCTCCACGATGACCACACCACCCTTGGATGAGTAGTTCTCTTTGCGATTGATCTATCTTTTACCTTATTAATTTAATTAATTTTAATCATTGAGAATATGTAATTCGCTTAATATGATCCATGAATTGAGTTTTTAAATTATAATAAACTATTAAAGTAATTTACCAATAAACACAAAAACACGTGAGGTCGAGTCTTGTGTAAATTGTGAGATCACAAACGTAATTGGTAAAACAAGACCACATTGTATAATGTTTTAGAGTTAAAATATTATCCCTAAGCTCTATTCCCTATCATTTCCCCGAATGAACATGTGCCTTAACTTACCACGGATCATATGCTAACCTTCAAACATCAAACAATGTAGGATGCTTTGATTGAACATTCCGAAGATTGCCTAGGGTTTAATTCACTTCATCTTTGAGGTAAAGATAATTCTAGTAGGGTTCGTGGGTTAAAAAATTTGGGGATCAAACTTATGTGGCAATTAATTTAAATGTTACTGATTAATAATTAAATCAAGAGGTAGAGTTAGATCAATTATGCCTCTTAAATATTGTCTAAACAACATCTTCATGTTGTGACTTATTGATCATACTAAATTTCAAAAATAAAAAAAATATTATACAATATTCTTCCAGAAAAATTATTCTATATTTATAAACTATAAAACCCCCCAAACTTTCAACAATTGTTTCTATTATTATTTATTTTATTTTTAGAATAAATTTAATATTTTTTTATTTTTTTCCTCTTTGATAGATGACATTGGTCAGCCACTCGGTTTCACATATGTAACCTAAAACCAAACATCATTTGAAAATGTATAGGAAAGTGATCATCATTGTTTTTTGTGAAATAAAAAATATTCAAAAGATAAAATTAATTTAAAAAAAATCACAAATTCTAGGTTGTTATATGTGATCTACTTATAATTATTTTCATGGAATTTAACGATTTTCATTATTTCATAGGAACCGTTAAAACCTTTTAATATTACATGTCATTTACGTAAATTAAAATAAAAATAGTGATTAAAAAATATTAACATTATAATGGATATATAAACTCCTATATATATATATATATATCAAATTTTAAAAAATAATGATAGTAAAATAACAACAAAAGTTTCAAATAGGGATCCCACATAGAATAGGATATTTGATTAATTTAAAAATTATCAAATATCATTTATCAACAAAAATAATAATTTATCAATTTTCTTTTTTATATGTGATATCAATTAGAAATAAATTAATTATCATTAAGTCATAAAATATAATTAATAATAATTCACAACTATAAATATTATATTTACTTAAAATAATTATATATAAGAATAATGTATCATCTAATAAATATAACATTGTATATCCAATAACATTTTATATTATTGAACATAAAAATAAAAAGAATTCAATTTACAATCAGAAAATAGACTATCAAAAAAATAATTGGATATATAGTCAAAAAATAAGAATAATGTTTTCTATAAATTATTATCAATTAGACATTAATATACCTTAATGAATGCATAATTATTATGATTTTGTTAGTCCAAACTCATATTTCAATTATTATCCTGCTCTCAATATTTTTCCATCTCTTTATTCAAAATATAAATCAATCATACCTTAAAATTAGGAAAAAAATTCAACGAGAAAACTAGGATAAACATATATTTTTTTAAACAACCTCAACATTTTAAACACTAACATTCAAAAAAATCTCACAAAATGTGGAGACTTTTAAATTTTTTTATTTTATGAAATTATACATATGAAATTTATCTTACAATTTTTTTTATATTTATCCATAATATAACTCTTGAAGAACCTCTTATAAGATTATCATAGGTTATACCTATATTCATAACATGTGGATACGAATCATATGAATGGAATGGGATGAAAATCTTGTCTAGGTGAAAATAGATTAATATGTAATTATGGGTTAGATCGTAAGAATATTAGGAGACGTGAGTAGGGATTAATTTCATATTAAAATAAATATTTGAAAATAATTTTTTTGTTAAATTATTTTGGGTTAAGAATTATATAAGATGAAAAAACATGTTAAATAGTATAAAAATGTTATATAATCATTAAAACATAACATAAGGAAATTCTATTGAATGTTCAAGGTGTCATAAATATATTAAAAGAAAACTAATTAAACATCATAAGAAAAAGTTAACGAAAACTATAATGACCATCATCACATTGTGGAAAAGGACCCATTGTGTATTAGGCTCACTCACTAATCTCGTACATATAATCTACTAAGATATAAAACATTTCCTAATGTATTTGAGGGCAATTTAATATTATAGACACATATCCCAATGCATACTAAGAATGGGATAACTAATGAACCACTATACATGATATTTAATGAGTTGAAAATATTATCTAATTAATTTGTAGGATATATAATTCCAGTTCAAATAATTTGATAATAAATATACAAAAATTTACATTCATGTATTCTTCACATGATGAAAATAAAGAATACAAAATTAATAAATATTATTATACCAATACAATTTATTTGAGTTTTATAATCCTATATCAAATAATAATTGATGGATATATCAATATTATTACGAATATAATAGAGAACAATATCCCTTTTATTTTTGTTATTTAATAAAAAAAGTACATGAATTTTATTTTCAAATGATGGAATGTAAATTTGAATTTTCCTATAAAATTATGAAATCAAATAAACATCATAGGTGATTATTTTTTAAAATATAGTTTTATATTTTAAGGTAGGATATATCATTTAATATAGAATTGGACTAGAGATTATCTAATATATGTTTTTATAAAATAATTAGATATTTTTGATGATATTTAATGTTGAAAAAGTTTTATAGTGGTTATATTTTTCGTGAAACAATAAATATAATTTTTTTATTTATGATGGGTTTACGTAAAAGTAGTAATTTCTAAAAGAACATAAAAATCAATCAAAACCATCAATGGAATGAATTTTAAACAATGTATATAGGTAAATAATAAATATAAAAAATATATTATAAAAAATGATAATAGTTAGGATAAAATGGATGATAAAATAATACAAAATTTTTATCTAAAAATAAAGATTGTGTTTCCATAAGATCACATATTTATGAATTAATGAAATTATTGAAATCTCACATCATAACAAGGATAAAACAATATGATAAAATAATTACAAGGGTAAATTTAATTTCACATGAGGTTACAAAAAACTATCTTTGCAATTTCAAAGGATAACCTTGGAGGGGAAGAAACCATTTCAAAAGGAGGGGGAATTTTTTTTAAGATGATGAGAATTATTCTTAACAAATTTAATTTTTATGGTGTAATATGAATAATTAATAAGGTCTATTTAAATAAAAATGTACCTATATATTTATAAACTGGTTATAAAACACGTACTGAATTTTGATTCTCTAGGAGAAACAATATAACTCTTGAAAGAAGATTCAGTTGAAAAATATTCCATATATTTAAGTGAAGATATCAGTCTTAACCAACAATGAGAAAGAAAATGAATTTATGTTTTAATAAGAACATAGAAAATGCTATATTATATTATAATAGTTGTGGATTGTAGTTAAATTATACCAATGAATAATTATTGATAATATAAAATAAGGCCATAATGAAGGGGTTTCTAAGATTGAACCCCTTTGATTTTATTTTGACTTCAATGAACAATATATGAACTATTTCATTAAACACATAGTAATTTTAGTCCCTTATTTCATAAAAATTCCACATGTTTAACTATTTTTAAATATCAATTATATTTAATATCTATGTGAATATTAGTTTTTATATATATTTTCAATATTATATTTCATTAATATTGATCAATTTTAACTAGTATCCTAATAGTTTTAAAGATATTTAATATTTTCCCAAATTTATAAATTCTATGTTCATTAAATGAACAGTAAATTATTATATATAATTTAATTTCATTTTATTATTTAATTTAATTAGAGTTCCTATTATAAAACATGAAGATGAACTAGGTTATGGGCTTGTTTTGTTACTATTAAGAATGTAATGATGGGATCATACTGAATGGGATTAATTTTAGTGTCAACATTCGATGATATTAATATAATATGAATTTTTTCATTTAAATAATATGTTATATGAAATTATTTTGTTTTAGTCTACTAAGTTAATTTTTTTGCATTCTTTCTTATATGTAGTTTAACTAGAAAAATAAGATAAAACCACAAGTAATTGACGATTATGATAATAAAATAATATTATTATGAGAATAATATTATTATCATATAATAATAATGTAATTATTTATATTATATTATAATGGTGAATCATATATTATAATGGTTTATGAATTAAAAATATAACTAGATGAAACAAGAGATATATTACTTCATGGGTCGAAGTAATCTCCACATCACATGAATATAGATTTAATTTGATAAAGAATAATATTCGAAATATGGAAGACTGTTATATGACTCAAAAAAATAATTATTATATAAAATATTTAATATAAAATATTTAATTTCTCACTTATATTCATTGAAGAGATCATTGGTAAAAACATTAGTTTCTGTTTCACAGAGGTGGTAGTATATAGAACACACAAATACTGTTTCTTTTTCAATAAACAAGTGATGTTTTGTTAATAATTATATCATTTAAATAAAAAATAGTATGAAAATATTATTTTCATTATATAGTATATAAGAATAATAATTGAAAATGAAATGTTGAATCTAAAAAGAAATAATTAAGATAAGTACTCACGTGGAGAACATTGGGATTTCATTTATGGAATTCATGGAAACGAGGGATTATTATACTCCCCTCTCACCAAAATAATATTTAATATAATTAACATTCCATGATATGGAATTAGGTTTTTTTGAATGAGGAAATAAAAATTTTGGATTACCAAAAAATGTGTTGTGCAAGACCCCCTTTATATGTGTTGATAATGGAATATCTATAATACCCATTACATTTCAATAATATAATTAAAATTTTAAATGTTAGGGCTATAATAATAAAAATATTATCATGCGTTAAGATTTAATGTTAGTAATCCTTTAACCATTCATTTGAATACATTATTAGATAAATTTTTATATCCCTTAATCTAGTAATTAACATTCATTATATTTTTTCTTTTAACGTGGTAACTTGTTTTTACATATTATAATCAATATTATTAACTGAATATAAAATGTAACTTATTAATAAATATTAGATAATTGATTCATAATATTAATTTTATTATAAATTAAATGTTCAATTTTTCAAAACAAACCACATTATCATGTGTGACACATGATAAATTATTTATATTAAAAGTGTATATTTAACTGTTGAATTTATTTGCAGGGTTAAATTATCCTTGAATTAAATTTTAGTGATATAATAATATTAATGAAAAATAAGGCCTATTTAAATATATACTATTTTTAACAGAAAAATTATTTAATTATAAGAAAATACAAAAAGTATATCAATTGGATAATACAAATTATATTCTTAAATTATAAATATTTTTTTTTTGTAAATTCAGAATAGTTTTTGTAGAAAATATTTTTATAATTATAAGATTTATAATTTATGAATTAAATGATCTATAATCATTTAAATATTTAAAAAATAAATATAAAATGAAATTTTTTAGTGAAAATTTTAATTTCACTATTCACATTTTAAATAATTTAATTTAGAAAAATTAAAAAAAATTAATAACCTAATATGGTAATTATGAATCCTAGAATATAATTAATTTTTTCATAATTGAATTTTAAATTTTTATTTTTTAAATTTAATGTAAAATAGAAAATATTTTGGAAAAAAAATTAATAGGATAAAAACATTTCAATGTTTTTTCCATTCATATTCATATAATATATCGATTACAAATAAAATTATTATTAATATATAATTCATTTAAAATATATATTATTTATATTAAGTATATAAATTTTCTATAATATATTTGTTTTCATAAATTAAATAATATAAATAAAATTCCGAAGTAAATATATTTCTATCCCACAATAATAATATTCGTGATATAGAAACATTAATTTTACTGAACTATGATTTTCATGAATAGATTTTACATCTTTTATTAAATATTCAATACATTAAAAAACAATCCCCTATGGAAAAAATATTTTCTGGTATTACAGGATTATGTACACAATAATCTAATTTGGGGAAATATATTTAACATCTCACATAAATATCGTCCTCTTTTGTAAACTTCACAAACATACCATGTATAAATTAATTACCCAAAACACAGGGAATGGCACCTCGTGAAAGATTGATCTTCAACGTTCATTAATGTTAAATAGGGTGATATGCATGCATAACATGGAAATAAGGGTATGAGAAAAATATAAAGTCATTTGAAAACCACAACCTACCTATCAATAATCATAATATTGAGTAATTTAATAAATATACATTCATGTGACATTACTCATAATGGAATCAAAATAAAGGATCCATGAAAACATAAAATGTGTTTGAGAAATATATTTTAGTCAAAAAAATTAACATAAAAAATTGTGATAAAGTATAAATAGAAAAATTCTCACTTATTCTATTATGTAGATAACATTCCCTCTTATATACCTATGGAAAAGAAACTAGTTCAATAGAGACCATTACATATACGAATGATAGGTCCAATGATAATGCTATTAACATATTACCAGGTTAATTAATAACATTTTAAAAATGTAATTATGTTCACATATAACTTTTTGATCAAGTAATTATGTACAAGAACAACATTTTGAACATTAAATTTTGATCAATCATAACATATTTACTCATGAGTTATATATATTTTTTAAACATCATATATAATATACTATTATGGAATAAAAGACCACTTCTTACATAGATAGAGAGAGACCAATTTTA
This sequence comes from Viscum album, assembly GCA_963277665.1. Classification (NCBI taxonomy): domain Eukaryota; kingdom Viridiplantae; phylum Streptophyta; class Magnoliopsida; order Santalales; family Viscaceae; genus Viscum; species Viscum album. The sequence goes on along the minus strand of OY728120.1, from coordinate 1,753,347,030 downwards.
TAGTCTATAGGCCTAAGTCCATGTGACACAAATTTATAGCCTGAAGACCCAATATCCTATCATGCAAGCATCACTACTTATGTCACTGACAGCAAGAATCTTGCTTTGGCCCCCACCTGCCTAAATAATTCTTGTATAACCACTTATGTAATAAATCCCCCATGGGGGTTTCGAAGAGTTGAAATGCGTTCTTTTGAAAGAATGATTATTGGGTTTACCACTCAAGGAAAACCCTAACTAATCATGAGGTATCTGTCTATACCTAATGAATTAGACGATGATATCAATGAAACTTTTTACATACCAAAAATTAAATTTAATTATTCCACAAGTTCATAAAACATGTGTCATATCATAATACATGTAATAAAATTAGTTGCCTAAAAATTTCACCATTTCACAATATATGGAAAAAAATATTTGATTCAAAATCATTTCATTATTTTTTCATACCATAACCCTTGGAATGTTCTTCAGGTTATATGAGAATTATTTCATGGTATTAAATATGGAATTGAATTAGGTTTCATAAACATATTTTAATGAAAAAAATATCAAGGAATGAATATTAATGTTATTCTTGGTTAATATGTCAAGAAAGACATATGTTACATTAAAGAATATCATATTTTACGGAGAATTATTTTAAAATATCACATATTTTTTTTAATAAGAAATAAACATTCTTTTGAAAATTTTCACTAAAAATCATAAAATATTTAATAAATAAAATTATATAGAAATAAAAATGAAATTATTTTGTAGAAATATTATAGAAAATAATTTACTTGATGGTATAAAATTCATATATTTATGTACATATCAAAAAACGATTCCATTCACATTTTCAGTAAAATAAAAATCATATTTTTTTAGAAAATAAACTGATCATTCTAGTCAATATATACTTTGAATATTAAATCATGGGAGAATGTTTTTATAATAATAAATTTTATTAATTCTTTAAAAAATTGAAAATTAATTAAGATAAATCTTTTTTAGAAGAAAAAATGCTTTCATAAAAAGAGATAAATAAAGGATTTTCATTGAAAAAAATTATCATAAAATCTTGAGTACATTATTTGAATAAAATTATTTATAATTTATTTATTCTCATTAATTAATAATATGATAATAAAATTTGTATTTCAGTTGAGATATAGATCATATGATTTGATCATTTGAACCACAATCATGAGAAATAATGAAAAATTATTCTATGATAATTTAGAACCCTTAAAAATTGGAATAATTTAATCATAATCCCCATGAAATTATAATATTATATTAATATTTATATTTCATTAGAATAAATAAATTAATGCTATTACATGCAAAATGTGTAGTACAAACAATTCATAAATATATTTTGGTACATAACATATAAAATGTATGTAATAAATCAAATTTATAAAACATATCTCTACTAATATGTTAAATTCTGTTACTATAATACCCATTAACGAGATATCCTATAAATAATATTAAATTAAAAACTAATTTTTTGGGAAGCATTATAAAATACATTCGCATGAAGTATATACACAAGATATAATAAATGGGTGCTGAATATTTTTTATTTCATAGAAATGTAAATTTGTGAAATTTGAATACCTTACTCTATTTTTCAACATACATAAAACATAATCAATCCACCTCTTTTTATAAGAACCCCTATTGGATATCTTTTTAGGATTGTAGTTTTGGATTATCTGGATGAAGAACTACTTTATAAAATTGATGTAGATGATTGGGAGTGATTTTTTAATGGGATTAAAAACAGTATGGCTTGATAAGTGTGGAGAGGTTATTGGTGGTGGGGGAATTTTAGAAGTTTGGTAAAGGACCCATAATGAAAAATATATTTTAATTTCATAAGAGAATAAAAAATGATAATGTCATTCTCATGGAAATAGCTTCAAAATAAACAATTAAACAAACATACAAAAGATAATTTATAAATATTTACATAAAATATAATTTATACTTATGCATAGAATGTTTTTAAACAATTCAATTTAGTTTGAACACTATTAATATCATTTTTATATTATATGTGGTAATTAATTTTACCTCTTAATTATTATTATTTTTAAAAAATTAATTTAACCATATTAGGTAAAACTGATTTTTTTGATTCAAAAAATAAAATCAATTTTTGGTAATTCCATTCAAACTTGTCGATGGTTTTATTTTAATATATATGCCACTGAAATTATCAGAAAGACATTTTCAATGATAAAATGTTCAAATATTTATATGGTTTTTATATCAAAATTCAATATGAACATGACTCAAATCACCAAAATTGGATTAATATTTATGTAATTGATAATGATTTTTCTATTAAATAATTAAAATGTAATTTATTTTTATAAATAATTTAAATTGAAAGGTTTTTTTCAATTATTATTCATTATTCATCACTATTCATCAAAAAAATAAAAAATATATATAAATATAAAATATTATACCAGAGTTAAAATTTATATTCTGACTTCAAAAATAAAATATATTTTTAGAAAATACATTTTCTATATGTTTCAACAGTAAATTTTATAAAATTTATCACATATTAAATTTTTTAGAAAATATTATTTTCTAAATATATTATTACTGAGTTAAAAAATTATCTACCATTTATCAATTTGATTTCATTATTTAAAACCAGTATACTAAATAGTACAATAATTGTAATTATTTTTCATATCTCCAATTTTAAATGATATGTGGTAACTATTGTGATTTATATGTATTAATATTATTCCCTGGTTTTTTAAAAAAACATCATCATGTCTAACTCAGAAATTCAATATTTCATGTAACACAATATTAATATAGTACTTGGTTTAATGAAGTCTTTTATGTAAATTCAATTTATTCAAAAAAAAATTTATTTTTAAAAACTACTTTTGATACATTATACTACCATTAAAAATAAAATTTCCTATATAGATTCTACTATATGATATATGAAAATGAGAATAATTATGCCTTTTAATTTCTATAGGTTAACTTGTAGCATCCTCAAACAGGTAGTTTCACTATAAAACATTAACTGTTTTAGTGGTTTTCATTCCTAAAACGTTTTCTATACAATTTAAAATTTCTATTGAGTATTCCTCAGAATAAATATCTTACTCTAGATGTATATCGTATGAGTTCAGTACATGTGAAGGGTCTAGAATGTACTACCTTAAGTGATATAAATGTTACATATCATTAAATTTAGACTTGTTTAGTGGAATCATCAACTGATTAGAAACTGTATCAATACTATCAAAAATATGAAAGGGATCAATACAATTTGGGATTAGTTCCACATTATTCTAAAAAATTCAATGGAGAAATCCTTATAAACACCTTGTCACCAATATAAAATTTGATATCACAATGTTTATTCTAATAAAAGCCTTCAAATAGACTCTATGTTTCATTTTTGTGTTGTAGAATATATCTACACTTCTTTTCCATTTATTCAACTGCATCAGTTCAAAAAATACATATTTATGAAATGTCATTCCAAGACATTGGATCTCTACATTTCCTTCCTTGTATCAGTCATAAGGATCCATCTAAATTCATGATCTATTTTTTTTTTGAGAAAACTAGAATAGTGTATAGTGTATAACCCAACCACCGTTTATTCCAAGAGAAGAAGATATCAACCAATATTTAGGGTAATAATTATTCTCTCAGTAATATCATACACTATATATGATACACAATTCAGATATTCAATTACATATAAAGAACATTATGGAGGATTTACTAAAACATGAAGCTAATATTCATTTCTTGATTACATAATATTTCATGTGGTACCCCACAAAACTATACCTATTCATTAATGTATATTTTGGAAGATGATGTCTAGAAAATATATTATCTAGTATTAATTATGTATGATTTCATTGAATGATGATCAACTACAAACCATAATTACTTAAAAATAAATAATAATATAATACCTATAGATTAATAGTACCATTTTAATATGTCCACACATTGTAATGTTATTGCACTAAAAATAAAAATTCCACTAAATAGGGTACATAATCAATGGGTTTTATTGTAATAAATTTCTCTAGAAATATTCCCAATATATATAATCTCCTGTTACATAAATACAGAAAGCGGTTTCAATGAAAATGAACATATGATCGACCTTCAAATCATAAGACCATGATGGTATCCATAACACTTATTTTAACTATACATGTATACAAATATACTTATAAATGTAAATTAACCCATTATTCTTTATATAATGTCATATATTATATAAAATTATATTCATTGGAAGCATGAGTTCATAATTATAGTAATATAATAACAAATGATATTTTATTCTTCCAGAATCCATATAAAAGTACATTAAAACAAAAAAATTTATAAATGTATGTACTATATGATTTACATAGTTTTAAATCAAATAAACTTGTAAATGAAATTACAATGTTAGTAGAGAAGGATACATGTTCCATAATTATAATTCATCACATTGAAAAATTTTATTTTATAACATTTCTTGATTCCTTTGTAATAATATATATTGGATGCTTATCATCGACATTATCCATTGGATTGGGGAATTGATTTTCATAATTCCCAAACATTATTCACTATAAACTATTTGTTTATTGATGTTTTATTATATGGATGTCTCACTATTAATTTCAATTACTATAATCATTATAATTAGTTTCCCTAAAATACAATAATTTCATTTTCTATTACATTCATAATTATGAATATTCCCCCACATATCATCCAGTGAATAAATCCAATAAAGAAAGTGTAGAAAAAATAATTGGAAAAGGTATCCAAAACAATCTTGATAATCATTGATGGGATTTCTGGATGATGAAATTTAATTTTTAATCTAATACACCAAATTTTTACCATAGTTTATTTATATTAATAATTTATTTAATTCCATTTTGATTATTCATAAAGAGTTTAAAATTTTCAAAAACAGACACCCCCATCAGATAGTGTCAAATGAGGTGTGCAGTAATGGTTGTTTTCCTATACAAAGTGATGATCGATTCTAACTCAATGTCCAATTTTTATATATATTTAAATTGGGTACCACTATGAAAAAAACATACAAATTTATTATCTATATATGGATTAAATATTTTTGATTCCACCTACTCAAGTATTTCTGAAAAATAAAAGACATTATACTATACACATTATTATCATTGGTCATATCCATTTATACATCAATAGTAATATCCTTTGAATTATATCTAGCGATATCAGAAATTTCTTCTTGTTATATTTTAAAAATGTTGAAAAGATATTTCATATAATACCCAATATTGCATCCAAATATTTTTATACAAAAATATTTCATATTATTTGTAAAATATTAAGAAAATTATATATACATATACTTAATGATTATAAATTATTATTGTAATTTGATAATGGTTAGACAATCCTCTAATTTTGTGAAATAACATCAACATGTCCCACAAATAGAATCCCATGTTTTTCTATTCACAAAACCTACCCAACACAAAACAATTCTTCGTAACCCGGGGAAAGGAAACATGTGAAATGGTGTGCTATGATTCTCAGTACGAGAAATATGGGAGATACATAAGTATAACATGAACATAACGGTATGAGGAAATGAGTACAAAATTTTCTTCCATTAACTTCATTCCAAATATCATAAAATTGTATCATGGAATAAATATTGGGAGTTTATAAGGAACGACTCATAATGTAATTAATGAACATGATCCGTGAGAGCATAAAATTTTCATAAAACAAATATTTTTGGATAAATAAAAAATTTATAAGATTTTTCACATGTTTCAATATATATATGTTCACTAATTTTGTTATGGAAATGAAATAACTCCATTGCAAAAACTTATTCACATGTATACAGGTCCAAATATAACATTATGGAGATGAAAGATAGGACCACACATAACAATGTGAATATATAATTAGGTTTACGCATAATATTAGATCCTATAATCAAGTTTAATCATTAAATTATGAACATTTATTACCATACATAAATAAAAATAGGAATAACTAATCATTTTCACCCGTAACATATTTTTTCATGAGTTATTACTCTTTACCAAAAAAACGTTAGATATAGAAAAATTTCCCTCCCATAAAAATATTAAAATAATATTTAGGTGGTCAAAAAGATAATAAAAATTTCATCATAACATAATACATGAAATGAAATGGGTTTTATATGAATTTCACCATATCATATAATATGTTAAAATATATGTTTCATAATCATTTAATCATTCCTTAATAAAATATCTCAGGGTAATAGAAGCATGTTTCATAAGAATAATTTTAATGTATAAACCACAGATAATAAATGGGATTAATAAAAATATATTAATGATAACCCATTAAAATAATGAATATGAATGTAATACTTTGATTATAACCCTATAAAAAGATAATTCACATCAAAGTATATCATCTTATATGGATAATTGTTTTAAAAGAATACATGGATCATTTATTGAGAAAATAAACTATTAATTGAAAATAACATTTTAGAAAAAACAATCATATGAAAATTTGAAAATAATTTTATATGAAAATAACCTTGAAAATAAGGAAAAAAACTTTTTAATTAAGTAATATTAATAATGGTTAAAAATTTAATTCTCATCATAAATATTAAAAAATATATCTTTTACACTTAAATTAAAAGTCAAACAATAAATGTTTTTGAAAACAACATGACTATTTCCATCAAAATAGTTTTTTAATGGTGAATCAATATTTATTATATATTTAATAAATCAATTAATTTATGCTATATTTTTTAAAAAAATTTAACTATAAAACATTTATTTTAATGAATATGGTTTTCGAAAGATGATATAAATAATAACGTGTTATCCTAGAAATATTATTTTCAACTCACGTGTACAAAAATATTTTAAAATTAATGAAAAATAGTTATGATCATGATATAATAGGTTGAGACCAAAATTCATGTGTTGGATGATATTTAGATAAAAATATATCACCATTGTTTTCATAATCATGAGTAATTCATATAAATGATGAGACTGTAATATTTAATCATTACCACAATGTTTTCTTTAAAAAGTAAAACCCATGAAAGGGTAACATTAAATAAAACCAAAAATATCATGAGTATAAATAAATTGATGATATAACAAGTCAAATTTTCTATATTAACACATCATTAATTAATATAAGTGTAAAACATAACATATGCCTCAGGGGATGAAAATTAAGAAAAATAATCTTTATATATTCGTAAAATTTGAACATCAAGCCATGAATGATATGTCCAAAAAAGTATATGTAAATAAAAAAAAATTTCTAGGGAATATTCAAAATATAAATTCATGGAATGTATATAAACCACCTAAAATAAGAATGTTCTGAATGTGGAGTGTTACTCATTGAATAAAAAAGTGTTATCTGAATCATTTATCTCACATCCCTAATTAATTCATACATGATTGAACCTCCATCACTAAGTCAAATATCAAATTAATATCTAATTAAGAACCCTAGAGTTGGTTTATTTGGGTAACAAGAATATGTAGAACCCTAATAGTGATGTTACAGAGGGATTTTGGTAGGGGTTTTGCAATGATTTGTATTGAGAAGTGTAAATAAGTGATGTGATTGGGAGGCCTTTTATAACTGGGGGAATGGAACCCACATGGAGAATACATGGATATTTACAAAAGTGATTAAAAATGATTATATAATTCACTTTCAAAAAACATTATGAATTACCATTGATTTGAACAAGGATTGGAATGTATGGAAATATGTCTCCCTATAGGAATTTGTAATTTTTTGGTCATTTATAACATTTATATTTCTAGTTTAACACCCTTGTAAATCAATTTTTACCTTTAAAAAGGTAAATAATTATTTGTATTCTCAGTATTCATTTTGGTCAAAATTTTGTTAAAATCATTAGGTTATATATATTATTTTTATTTTAAATATTTACACCATTTTTAAATATGTATTCATTGATGTGACAAATTATAATATAAAATTAATCCCATATAATTGATGAGAAGGGGTTTTCAATGAGAAAAACATAAAAAGTATATTATGTTTTTATATAAAAATTCAACATGAAAATGATTCCAAAACCATAAATTGGACTAATAGAAAAAAATTGAATTAATTAAAAATTAAACGCAAATTAGAATTTACATTATTTTTTTACATTATTTAATGGGAAATGATGATTTCATTTACAATTCAATGTTTTTGACATTTCATTAAAATAGTAAAAATTTTAGAAAAATATCTAAAAAATTATCTTATGAATTGTTATGATGATATAATAAATTATGGTTCATTTATTAGATAAATTAATAAATGCATCAAAAATAATTTTTATCATTTCTCATAGAAAAGAACATTCTACAATAAAATTAATATTTAGAAAAATAATGCAGTTTTTATAAATATTATTTCCACATATAAAAAAAATCTACGTAATTTTTAATAAGTATTTTAAATTATTCATATACATGAGTTTTAATAATATCTTATAGTTATCACATTTTAATAATATTAATAATATTTTCTTGTTTTGTTTAAAATCAGTTTCATATGAAAAACAAGCTAGACTCGTAGTTATATATATCATAGGCTTCACTCAATGTTTAAAGTAATGTAATATATCAATTAAAAATATATATTCAAAGCTAATTATTCATAAAAACAAAAGGTGTTACATTACTTTTTTTAGTGAATTATTACTAATTTTTTTTATTATTTTATTCTATAAATTGTTTATAATATGTTTACCACTATTATTACCTATCTATTGAACATTTACATTAAGAAACTTATATAATGTTTCAGAAAACATTTTGTGTTGTTGTTTCATGTGATGAAATATATCAAAATTGTACCTTTTAGGTGATATTATATTATATAATAATGGGTTTCTACATTCTACATTGCCCTATTAAATAATTGAAAAGGTTAAAATTATAATTATTCCCTGCAAATGAAAATATATAAGTGTGTATAAATGGTTGAAATGGATATGTTTATAATCTATATAGAGATATAAAACATACAAACCTAGGGAGCATATCATTTCTCTCATACATGTATTATCCCTAATAATTTTTTTCATTAACTAGTTATGCAAAATAATTATAATTAATGTGTTTGAGGATTCGTATTATATAATTTCATTCAAAAGGGTGTTTCTAATTACACATGAAATGATTTACTATCACATGTTGATATGAAATGTGATTCCCATTCTTATTTTTCCCCTATGTGGAGGCAACACATCCATTTAAAAAATCGAGTTACATTTTTCCTTATGTATAGATAATAATACATATAAGAATAATTATCCAATAATCATTGATGTACATTTACAAAACAAGGATAAAAAACTCATTTTATTATTAAAGAATTTGAACAGTGATAAGTTGGTGAAAATAAGTATAACATAAGATATCTAATAATCTAGAGTAAAAAATAAACCTCCAATGAACGGAATAAATTTAACTATCCACTTTAGTAGTAGTACCCAAATAGGATTTTCCTTGATGTCATGGTCTATGAGTTTATTGGTGTCGAATGTTATCAAAATACCATGGATTATTTCAATGATTTTCATAGTTCCCAACTGATAACACTAAACCATCGAATTACTATGGAATCCTTAGGGAAATCATTTTTCCATATCTGGACAGCCTAACAATAAATGTTTCCATATAAATTTTTATTATTATTTTTTATATTACCATAGATCACATATATTCTAGTTTTTTTGGAAACTAAAATAAGGCCACATAATTGATCAAAATTCCAGATATTTATTTTTTCATAATTATATGTTTTCTTATAATAGATATTATATCATTCGGGGGTCAGTTTGAAAATTATTTAGATTTTCCATGGAATCCTTTTTTAATATGATGCCATGAATATTAATCCATTAATAAAACAAAAATTAATAATATCTATGATGATTTATTAATAAGGTATGATAATGTTGTCAAATTTTCTCAAGGAAAACACATCCTAGAGATATATTACTCTATAAAATTATCACATAATATTTATTTTAAACATAAATAAGTAATGATAAGTCAATTATTTATGATTTTGTATCATATCATACATAATATACAAAATAAATAAAAAATAAAAAATTTATAATGGATAAAAATGGGAATGTGGTTGACCATTTAATATTCCTCAGTACAATTAAACAATGCGTTGAGTTTGGTATATTTTTCATTCACCAAGTGATGATTGTGATAGTTACCAATAATCAAATTTTTGGGTTACTATGCTAATGTACATATCTACTAGATCCTTCAACCAATTGATTTATCCAATGGGGGAATTTATTTTCTTTAAAACCACAAAATAACATCACGACTAATATTTTAGGATGTTCAAAAATGTATATACATATCTATTATCAACATATATTCAATAATGTACTCTAATACTAATCCCAAAATAAACAAAATATTTCATTAAAACTAACTAAAATCTCATTTCATATAAAATATATTCAACCAAATAGTAACATATAATTATTTTACACCTTTTTAATATTTCAAACATTATTCAAATGAAACAAATCAAACATCTTTGAATAAATTTTCTTTTACTATGTTTTATAAAAGGTTATATAGGAAAATTATTTTAAAAAACATGTGAAAAATTTTCTATAATTAATCTATTATATGAGACATCTTATAAATTATAATTTTCAATATAATTTAATGTTTAGAAATATATAAAGTTATGTCCTCAAATTATTAGTGAGGTTACAACATATCAATATTTTAAAAATTGTTTGATAATAAAGATTTGGTAAAATAGGAGTAGGGAGAAATTTATAATTATAATGAACATGGGAAAACAATACTTTTTCATACAATTTTATGGAAGGAAACATAATTCCAAAAGAATAATCTTTTACAATGGAATTAAAATTTAATATTAATAGGGGAACATGACATATTTAACTAAAATCTTAAGTTTATGGAATCATAAATAGTTGGGAACAGTATAAATTCATACTCTAGAAAATAAAATCAAGGATCACATCCAAAAAAAATCACATAGTTATAAAAATTAACCTAACTAATTATTATTACTCTATAATTCCACACATAGAGTGTCATGGTATATGAAGAAGAACATTAGGAATTTTAGGAAAATATAATTCGGGGACAACATGTCACATAATAAAGTACACTTAGACAGGTTAAATATGAAACAAACAAGGTAAATCATGAAATAAAAACATTACCCATTAATTGGAGGTATATGTAATTACTTTCCAACTATTAGCATAATGATAATCATAAATTTTAAAGAATATTTTAAATGTCCCGGTTCCGGGTGGCGCTCATAGGTGACTAATTCCCAGTAGGTCACATGGCCTCAAGCACATTTTCCCAAATGCCAGAGGATGCCCACTACATGTGAGGGCCTTGGGTGTGACAGCGGGGAAACTATGCCATCAATGGCAGAGTAACACGGTGGAAAGAAACAGATAACAATACAAGAAGAAAAAATAATACCATACAACAATCAATAATGGAAGATTGAGTAAATAAACAACTGCATCATATATGTATCTTTCAATAATGATGCATGTCTCATGTATCCTGGAAAGCATACAAACAAGTCACTATCAATGTAAAATATAAAACAATAAAACAACTCTTTAGCATCGCAAGCCTCATCTTGGCCGCATGCTCTCCATCTCCACAACAATCAATTACCAACAGTAGAAGGGTGATTTTCCTTATCAATACCAGCAACATTATAATCTATTTCGCCCAAAAATCATGACCCAATCATAGTGGGAGATGAATACCTGGAGGCAACCACCCAAATATTTGTGCCTAATAGTCAATGAATATATGTGAAAGGTAATAATAAATCCAAAAGTAATAAATAAGGAAGTACTCAAAAGTGAAAAGTCCTACAATTTAAATTTCATTAAATCTCATATGTCATGTAAGAAGATAATTGAAAAAAGTAATCCTCCTGGAATTAATCGTAGTCTAACCCCTCTGGATCAACCAATCAAACACAAGAAACCCTCTGGGAATTACTCAATGTTTAACCCCTCTATTTCATCTTTAGCATAGACTCCCTGAGGAACCACTCACCATTAATTCCAAATGTGGCCTCATATTGGTAACTATAGACAATCTAAAGAATCATTCAACGTATAATTCCACCCATGGTTTAACAACGTGAAACCAAAGACACTATAAGTGAGAACAAATTGAATCCCCCCCCCCTATGATCTCGCAACATAAAAGTAAACCGAAACTATAGAGAATCTCTCAGCATCTATTCCCCCTATGGTCTATGACACCAAGTTCTCACACCCCTGTGTAGTCTAATTGTTCACAATATTGTTCAAAAGACAATGTAATCCTTAAGAACTTCTTGGCTAAGCTCTTTCAAGAAATACTTTTCTAAATGTCCACAAGCATATAACACCATCAGATAATAGCACTCCATTGTAACAACACTAAGTCTGTAAAACAAGCTGCCTAACTGGAAAAGTTAAACAAAACAATAAAATTTAAAACATACAAGGGAAACAACTTCATAGAATGTCAAATTACCCTATTAAAAATCAGGAAACCACTTCAAAGCCACAAAAGGCATAAAAGGTATTAATAGGGCTAAAATCCTTAAACATGCAATACATCATTCTTGGGTATTTGGAAATATTGCACTTAATATTCAAAGACTAACTACTGAAAGGAACAAAACACGTAGATCGACATTATATGATTGATATACTCTAGAATTGGACCTTGGATTGACTTAGAACATGGTATATTTAAAAATATTTCAAAAATGGTCAACCAATGATATATCACGCAAGAGGAGAAATAAATAGTTGAATCTCTAGAAAAAGGAATAACTCACTATGAAAATTACAACGCAATCAAGAGTGGTTGAATCAAAGTATGGATTATGGGTCGGAGGCTTGGAGAATAGTCATCTACATCAATAAATTCTAGATGATATGTGCTGAGAAGAGGGGTGTTCTTCCGATTTGACGCTACCCTGATCCGATATAAAAAATAAAAAATAAAAGTACATTCTGTGTTATTTTAATATACATAATGTGTACATGCCTTAACCATCCTCCATTTTAGGTGTTCTCCATGTCACCCCAAGTGGCCATGTACTTAGCTGTTACATGTCCAATACACTGTCACCCACAGAAACTGGGTACATGACATGTACTCAAAAGTACATGGCGTGCACTAGCTAAATTTCAATATTTTCCTCTTTTTCTCAAAAAAACTAGAAAAGAAAATCACCTACATGAAAAGAAGGTCCAATTTCTAACAATATTCTCCCCATAATGAAATTCATCCCTGAATTTCCCTACTAAGGAGGCGTAGAAGAAGTATCCTCGAATAACTCAAACCACTATGATCAAACATCATCCTCCCTCTCCCAAGTTTCTTCTTGTATTTTCCTGTGCTTCCATAACACTTGTACCAGATGAACAAACCTGCCACTGAAAACCATTGCACCTCGATCAAATATTCGGATAGGATGCACCTCGAATGATGCATTCAAATCCGACTCAAACTCTCTGGGTCGGAAACCATGAGAAAAGTTTGTGAAGTAATGATGTAGCTGAGAAACATAGAATATTTCTTAAATAGCTCGATACCTCTAAGGTAACTTCAACCGATAAGAAACAGACCCAACCCTTTCCAAACCTCAAATGGTCCACCATATCTTGGCGAATGCATACCCTATCTCCTAAAACTCATATATCACATCCTCGATGACAAAAAAGAAAAACCTGACCTTTGACCTCGAACCCCGTAGGTCATCTCTGACGATCAGCATAATACTTCTCTCATGACTGTGCAGTAGCCATCCTCTTCCGAATCAACTATATTTATTCTATTGTCTCCTGGACAAGATGAGGTCCTATCATAGCTACCTCTCCTGCATCCAACTAACATAAGGGTGATCAGAATGTCCTACCATACAAAGCCACAAAAGATTCCATTTGAATAGTTCCTTGAAAACAATTATTGTAGAAAAACACCACAAGAGGTATGTTCTTCTCCCAATAACCTTCAAATTATAGGATTCATTCTCAAAGCATGTCTTCTAGAACTTTTATTTTATTCTCAGACTAGCCATCTGTATGGGGATGGTAAGTTGTACTCAAAAATACCTATATACCAAAAACCCTATGTAGTCCCTACCAAACATGAGAAGTAAAAAAATAATCCTAGTCTGAAACAATATATTTTGGAACCCCATGTAAACCTGTGATCTCTCAAATGTTTAACCTTCCTAGCTCATCATCACCGAATGACTCCTTCATTGGTAAAAATTGAAAAACCATCATGAGTCTGTCAATGAAAACCCAAACTTCATAATTCTATGGAGGTGAACTCGGTTAAACTATCATGATGTCCATCGTGACATCATTCCACTTCCATTCAAGAATGGTTAACCACTGGAAAATCCCTACTGGTCTCTACTGCTCCGCCTTCACCTGCTGACAGGTGGAACACCTCATCCCAAATGCATCAACATCTCTCTTCATACCTTACCACCAATTCTGATGCTGCAGATCTTGATATATCATGGAGATACTAGGATGAACTTCCCTGAAAGAAGAAGGAAAGTCCCACATCAACTCCTCACGTATGTCTGCTGGCACCCACATGTTCCCAAGAAAATGCAATATCTCAACCCCGCCTATGGTCCATCTAGGAATATGGTCCTCTACTGACACAATCTCATGTATAACTTTATCTTTAGAATATGATAGCCACATCATTTTCACCAAATCTAGTAGAGTAGTGGTAATAGCTGTAGAAGATAGAAACATATGTCCTTGTCTGTTGTGCACCTCCAATTGCATCTTGGAGAATATATCCATAAGTTTCCACTCATTATTGTCATTCTGAACTTCATGTATATGATTCTACCTAGTCAGTGCATCAACCATTGTGTTTCCTTTCTCATTCGTGTAGGAAAGCTCAAAGTCAAAATAATGATGGTACATAACCCACCTTCACTGTCTCATATTCAAATCACACTGAGTAAATATATATTAGAGACTTTTTTTATCGGTGAAAACAACAGAATTCTCTCCCATAGGATAATTTCTAAAACTACATAAAGCATGAATAAATGAATCCAACTCGAAATAATGAATCGGTTAATTATTTTCATATGGCCTCAACTTCCATGACCCATCTGCAATGACTTCTTCCCCCTACATATGCACATTTCCCGGCCCGATACCTGATGAATCAGAATAAATAGTATAACTCTTTTCCAGATCTGAAAAAACTAGAGTTGACCCTGATGTCAACCTCGCTTTCTGCTCTTGAAATGTTGAATAACAGGAATTTTAACACAAGTACTTCTCACCCTTCTTAGTCAGGACCATCAATGGTGATACTATTGGTGAAATTTCCTGAATGAAATGTTAATAGTATCAAACCATCCCTAGAATACTATGTACCTGAATGATTTTCTTCGGATTCTCCAAGGAATCTACTGCTATCACTTTCTCTGGGTCTACTGATACTCCTTTCTCTCCGATAACATGTCCTAAGAAGTGAATTTGATCTATCCAAAAGCACCATTTTGAGAGATTAGTATATTACTAATGCTCTATCAGTGTACTCAATACAATATCATGATATGTGGAATGGTAATATTGTGTTTGAGAGTATACAAATATATCATCCATGAAGACTACCACGAAAGAATCCATGTATGGATGGAAAACTCGGTTCATTAGTTCCATGAAATATGCAGGTGCATTTGTTAGACCAAACGGCATAACCACATACTTGTATAGACCATACTGTCTCTGAAAGTCTATAAGAGGTATATTTGATTGCCTAACATCCATATGATGATAACTATATCTCAATTAAATATTTCAGAACACCAGGGCACCTCAAAGCTGATCAAAGAGATCATCAATCCCTAGTAAGAGATATCAGTTCTTGATCATCAATTGGTATAGCTGCTAATAAACCACTCTATGTATAAGGGTTCTGCATGCCCTATTTGATAACAGTATAGGAGAATCCCAATGAGAAGTACTAGGTTAGATGAATCCCATTTAATGTTACCCCTAAAACTGCTTCTTGACCTCCCGTAACATTGGTGTAACCATCCTGTAAGGTGGAAAGGACACTAGCGACAGTCCTCCCACAAGCTCAATAAAATATTTACACCCCCCTCTCTAGAGGAAAAAATGAATATTACTATTGAAAGACATACTTGAATCGATCCACCCCTGGAATAATGTCTATCAGGGAAGTCTCCTAGTCCTCTAGATATAGACTGGAAATCGTGACTATAACTCCTCCCAGCCCATGACGTGTGGGTCCTTATCTTCTCATCTGGACATCCCATTCCACATTATGTAAAAAAGGATCCACCCACTAGTGGCATAAAACACACCCTGTGATTATAAAAATCATCAACATCCAGGAAGGGAACTAACCCATCCATCATGAGAATGACATCATAGATCGTCATCTCTACAAAATAAATATTCAATGAGAAGTAACACCCACCAACCTCAAGAGGGAACTCCTTGAACTATCTTAAACTAGTAGATCTTGTCCCAAAAATGGTATATAGTGTCAATAAATCATCATAATAAAAAATACAAAGACCTAGGATCTCCACAACACTAAAATATATAAAACTGTGGTAAGCCCTTGTATAGAAAAGACCAGATGCTAAAAGTGATGCAACTAAAATCGTACCTCTAACTGTATAGGGTTTGGGATCCTGATTCAGATGGGTCGTCTCCATTGTAAACGTCTGACCATACCGATGTCCATATGACCCTGCCTAATTACCATCATTTGATCCACCTCTTTGATGCTGAAATATTATGGATTGGCTACCACAACTGTGACCTCCACCTCATCCTGAACGGCCAAAAGAACTCATGCTCCCAAACTATTGAGAAATTGGTGGTGATACTCTGGTATCAGTAGTAATACCAGAACCTCTATCACCAGCTACTAGAGAGATAAACTGACCGAACCACTGAAGATGACCCATCCTGCTGCAGGATCGGAACTTCAGTCGATCACTCAGGCAATGTGGCCTCTTATTCCAACTATTCATGTAGTGGTAGCACAACACCTGGATACCAGAAGAAGTGTCCCACTTCCTCGAAATCCTGTGCCTAGAATCCCTGAGGCGATTCCTAATGTTTGTTGGATGGGTACCAAGTATAGATACTGAGCCTCCATTGCTCACAACTCCATAATCCCTCAGATTGTTCTCTTTGATCAGGGCCCAATTTACTATAGATTTTATGGATATCATCCTTAATATGTTCATCTAAGATTAGATGTCGTGCCTGAGACCATCATCCAAATTCCTCTCCATGAATATCTCATAACCCCTTGGGGTGGGTGTAAGATGTTGAAACTCTGTGAAGCCATAAGAATACTCCATAACTGAATGTGTACCCTACTCTAGACTCAAAAATTCCACGGATCAGTCAGCCCTCAATTTCTCTGTATAGAAATAATCATAGAAGGAACTTTAGAACTCATCTAAATCCATAAGCTTCTAGTGTCCCGCCTACAATATCATATCCCACCATAGTTTCATAGAATTTTGAAGCATATAAGTAGTGAGGTTCACCCTACACTCTAGAGGCACCTCTAGATAATGAAATATGGAATCCATGGCCTCTAACAATGATTCTATAGCCTCAGGTCCTCCATCCCCTAATAAAGCGGGAAGATACAGCTACTGAAGGACCCGCACCAACACTTTCATAGATGAGGCAAGATGAAGTGCTCCATGGATGGTCTACATAAACCTCATGAAGCCTTCTAAGAACTGTGCATCAGCACCTATGTCCAGAATAACGGCTACTAACAAGACCTACAAAATGTGAGGATCTACTAGTATTTCTAACCAGACGTGTCAGGTGACTGATTGTTTCCCTATATCTAGCGTACAACCAGTGTACATCTTTGTGGCATGACTCTGTATAGTCAAGGACACACCATAGTCTAGTATTAACATGAAATACATCATTTAAAAGCAATTATGGAATAGGAGAAAAAAAGAATTCATGGTTTTCAAAACAGCGATACAGGCGTGTATGACCTCTACATGGCATGTTCCTTTAAGACATCAAATGGGAGTGTACTACTACCAACCCTATTTGTGTAATTTCCGATACAAATAGTGAGTTATCCCAATAGTTGATGTGTACTTGAATCTTTTTTCCCTTCCCATGTTCATCTACATGACTAACCCGCATGTTTCTCCCAGAACGAGACTACACAACATGTTCGTGCTAGACACAACATATACTAAAATGATTTCACCGACCTCTGTTGTTAGTCAAATCCCCAGATACATGGGATGCACTACACGACATGTTTAATCATGAAACAGTGTGTATAACCTTTCATTCATCCATCTTGGTCGTAAGTCACACGAGTGGACACATGATCCCTACAACACAAAATGTGTGTCCTATAAAATGTGTGTTCCTCCAAGGATTTCCCAACCACGTGTCTCATACCACATAGCCAGTGAACCTGTTAGAGACTACACGACATGTAAATATAGTACATGACGTGTACATACGATAAAACATTTCCCTTCCAAACAGAAGGATACATGGAATTTATTCAACAACATGGATTTTTTTTTCTGGGATTTTCCGGATAGCAAGCCTCAGGATCTACTCCAGGACCCATAAAAGCACATGAACAAACATCAATGTGAAAAATACTGATCTCTGAGGGCTTATACACCCCATTAAACAAAATTTGGATTCTTATACATGTCATATACAATCATAACAGTGAAATGATAAACCAAATTCCAATACATTTGGGCCCATAACACCTCAAGAGCCAATGTTTTGAAGTAATTCAAATGAAACCATACACAATTAAAAACTGAATCAGGTATCATGTATTCTATAAAGGCGTCTATCACAATAGCATGAATATTTAGCACTACATATACCACAAAAATATGCGACCAGTAATGTACCTTAAATAGCATGGAAGGAATTCATGACTTGTGATTTCTAGTAACTAATTATATGATTCATGAGATGGAATACCCTCATCACGTCATGTTGCAAGAGAAATAGAACCACAATATTATCAATGATAATATAACAAAAAGCTCAATCACCCAACAGTGAAATCAAATCAACTGTAATGTTGCGAAACTGACAATATTTCAAAAATTGAGGTAAATTAGCAATTCTCTATACAAGGGTTAGATAATACAAAGAAAATCTTATTTCCAACAACCTATTCTATAATATACCTTACTATAGGATCCAAATAGTAAGTGAAAAATAAAAGAACCCCTTGGATACAAATTTCTAACGACCATATTCTGGGTCCCGCCAGGTGGTGCCCCGTACCCGGTTGGTAACATGGCCTTAGGAGAATTTGTCCAAACAAAAGAGTCTGCCGACAAGCTGAATAGGCCATGGGTGGGATAGTGGGGAAAATATTCCCTCATCAGCAGAGTAACATAATAGAATGAAATAGATAATAGTAGAGGAAGCAATAATAATACCATACAATATTGAACAACAGAAGACTGAGTATATTAACTACTTCAAGATATATGTGTATATCAATAGTGATCCATGTCCCACGTATATAGGAAAGTATCCAAATAAGTAAAAATGATGGAATATAGTACTAAACCAATATAGAAAGGAAAAAATTTAAAAAAATCTTTAGCATCACAATCCTTAGCATGGTCCAATGCTCACCAAGTCCACAGAAATCTTGTACCTAAAGTAGAAGGGGTCTATCCCTTATCTATACATAGAACAATATAATCAGTTTGGGAAAAAAATAAAGACCCAAATAGGGTGTCAGATGAATCATAGTAGTGAACAACCCAATGATATGTGCCTAACAATCAGTAAATATATATGGCATGCAATTAAAAAGTCATAAGAAATAAACAAGGAAGTACTCAAAATTAAATTGGCCTACAGTTGCAATTGAATTAATTTTAAAATACCATGTAAGAAGATAATAAAAATAAATTAACCCTATAGGATCTACTCACATTCTATCCACTCTGGTTAATCCAATCAAACAAAAGCAACCCACTAGTAAGTACTCACAGTCTAACCCCTCTGGTTCAGCTTTAAAAAGACTATCTAAAGAAGAAATCACAATCAATTCCCCATGTGGTCTCATATTGGTATCTATAGACACTCTAATGAAGCACTCAATGTTCAATTCCCCCAATGTTCTATCATCTTAAATGTAAACAGACACTCAAGAGAATCCCTTAGAATCAATTTTTCTTATGGTCAACTACACCAGGTTCCCACATCCCTGTGTATGTTAATCATGAAAAAAAATGTTCAACATCCAAAGTAAACCTTTTTAACAACATGGATACCTACATTGAAGAACTAATTTTCAGAAAAATACAAGAATACAATAGCATCAGATAATATCACACCATCCTAAAAACACTAGTCATGGAAAACAAAAAGCCTAACTGGGAATGATAGAACGCATAGTCAATACCAAAACAAACGTGGGAAACACATCCAAAGAAATGAAAATAACCCTATTCACAATCAATCTACAACTAGTTATGCATAAATGGAATATTGAGAATTAATAGGGCTAAAATATCATTACACACAATACCATGTTATAGGGTATGGTGAACTTTTTCAAATAATATTCATAGACTAAATACGGAAAATAAATAACCACCTACCGTGACTTTGTGTGATCAATATACTCAGGTGTCAGCCCTTGAATACACCTAGAATGTCGTAGATCTACAAACACATCAAAAAATTCTCATCCAATGATATCTCACACAAGAGGAGAAATCATGAAAGGAACCTCAAGAAGAACGATTAAAAAACCATGGAGATTCCAACATAATTGACAATGGTTGAATCAGAGAATGGATGATGGGTCAGAGGCTCAGAGAAGAATCGTCACCTTTAGTCACTTCGGGAAGAGAAGATCCATGAATAACGGTGTTATTCTAATTAGACCTTCCCCTAGACCAATATATTAAATAAAGATAAAATTACACTGCATGTTATTCTAATATATGTGGTGTGTACATGCCTTTAGTGACCTCCAATTTATGTGGTCTCCAGGTCACCCCACACAGCCATGTACACAATATGTACTCCTTATATTTCTATATTCTCAACTTTTTGTCAAAAATAGTTCAAAAGAACAAAAATACCTGTAAAATATGTCCAGGTTCTTACAATATTAATGGCACCAGAGGAAATCAACATACATAAAACAAAATCATGATAAAATCATACGAAATGAGTGGTTTTTATATTATTGAAATAGTTAGTATTCAATCCCCTATATTAAGAAAATATAAAATAATTCCCATTATAAATGGGAGGGAAAATCATACATGAAAAAGATCACTATACCAAACATTATTCCTAACTTCATTATGTAATGAATTCCAGATGCCTCAAAGGCCTACGAATCATCAAATTCAAAAGCCTTGATCACCAAAGAACCTATTGATGGTTTGAAATACCCTAGGACAAAGCCATGAAAAGAGGAATTGATACCATTAACCTGATTACATATGATATACAACCGGGTTTAACATAGTATGATGGTCATAAAATAAAATTCAAAAGGAATAATGGTTAGAACATCCTTAAAACTAGATGTCCAAAAAAAGTGTTGGCCACAATAGTGAATGTCATTCCCACTGCTACATTCCCATTCTCCATCCCTGATGAAATGCTATTATCTTCTAAGAAAAACCCTACTATCCATCTACTAGCCTCGTCCTCTGTGCAATGTCACATCAGGCCACTAGAAATACCTTGACCCAAATCTTCCATCTGATGTTTCTTTCTGACCCTCATTTGTGACCTTTCCACACCATGAAATGAACCATACACTATAAGATAATCCAAATATGTATCAAATAAGCCAATGGACCTCCTTTGTGAAATAGATTGATAGTCTATAGAAACAAGTCTGATGACCACACAAGATCTGTAGATAGGTCCCATGGAAACTGAACATTGTGAGTAGGAAAGAGAACATTTAAAGCATGTTGTCAGCAATGTTTCTACCATTCAGATAAGATTTTTTTGAGGAAAAAAATAATGAATATATCTAACATGTATATAGACACATTATGAGTGAATGAGATCCAACCGCATCATTGGTGTCACCCCTATATAAGGAACACCTGGTTACTGACGCCCACCTACCACTTTAGAACAGAGATCCACCCAGAGAGGTAACCGAATCCAGAGTCGCTTGTATGCCATAATGAAGGATATATTCTAGATAAAATAGATCAAAGAACATTTTTTTGAAGAAGGGACCTCCGCCATAGGGATAATCGAACCTTAGTGGCAGTCCTCCCAAGAGAAAACAGCTATCGCGATCTAATTAGTTTTCATAACTGATGGTTATATTATACATATTTGCATGATAATGTGAAAATAATTTTTATTAGATGTTCAAATGTTTTAAAATAAAAATATATTTTAATCGTTGTGATCAAATGTATTATTTTTCATATGAATGATCATGATGAATTATGAATCAAAATGAACCACATATGTGATATTTTTTGAAAGGATCATAGGAATTTTTTCTTGATGGATATAACATGTTATTTACAATTATGTAAAAATACGGGTTTTAATAAAATAATGACAGTTTTTTTACAAATAATTTTTATTAAATAAATATTTATAGGGGAGAAACATTTCAAAAAAAATGAAAGTTTCATAATATTGGGATTACTTAAATGTAGGAATATCTAAGGTATCATAAATTATGTATTATTATTAAAAAAACATTTGTATTTTAATATGTGTGTGCATACATATGACATATATATATAATTGGAAAAAATGATTGAATTTAATATAGATGAAAATGGAAATGATATTGAATGTGTAAACAAATTATGATAAAGATGTTTTTTAAATATTTTTTTCAATGATTTATAACACCATTTTTTAAATCACAAAAGAAAATAAGGATAATAAAATATTCATTAGAAAAATGATAATTGATATATTATGGTCTCATGAGATTAAAAAAATTAATTAATAATGAATAAAATGTAAGAAAGGCTAACATGGCTAACGATGGGAAATGATGATTTATGTGAATAATAATTATTCATTATATAATTTCATTACCATGAAATAAGATAAATCCTAAATAAGGATTATTTGTATCAAAATTGTTCTCCCCATATATAAAATATATTTTTCATATGAAATGGAAAATTATGGTCATGGAGAAACATTAGGACTCGAGAAATATTATTATGATTTTAAAACACCCAATATATTATAAAAGACATCAATTAAAAATCACATTAACATATATATTTATTGGATTTAATCAATAATTATTCGAAAATAATTTATGATATAATTTGAAAAGTGTTTAGTAGTTAAAAAAATAAAATGAATGTTGGTTCATAATTTAAAAGAAATCCAATATAGAGGTTTATTAAGACTGAGTCAATCACATTTTGTCTGGACATCTTCAAAGGAACTCTAACCTCATTTTTCTATAACATAACAATATTAATATATTATTTAAGAAATAAATTCATAACTATATCTAAGAGGACCTAGCCTTAATCCATATATAATCATGATTTATGTCAATAATGTAACTATATTTTACATTGAGGATATTTTTTTTTATATCTTTAAGGAATTATTCCATAAGTCGTACATAATAAATTTAATATTAAAAAGTAGATGGTTCTACTCATTATCCATTTTATTCCCATAATAAAAACCTTTAAAATATAACAAGATTTATTTTATTGATAACATTATTCTTGAAATATTCATTTATCTAACACAACTATATGCCTCATGGTAAACATTTCCAAAAATTTTGGTTGAGGATAAAAATATCCTCAAGGGATACACAAGGATGGAAAAAGTGTTACCCCTAAAAAAACATGTAAACTAGAAATAAGTTATCATAAATTAATACTTTTCACCGTTATGAAGTGGTAAATACACTTTTATGAATATAAGCTCATTTCATACCATTCATGTAACCAAATGATTAATATAAACACAACTAAAGAAATAGAATACATATACAGGTAACTTGGGACATAAATATACTTTAATGGAATAACCATATCTTCGAATTACACACATATCCCTAAATGAAGTATGAATATAGAAAACTTCGACACGCATTTTAGGTTACAGCATAACCACCCATCCTTGGTTTATCACTGAACCTCCTATCATTTGTTTATCTTGTAACCACCCATATTTGGTTTATCATCTAACCCCCTATCATTGTTTTATAACACATCCACCCATCATTTTTTGTCACCTATCCTCCCATAAAGAGTCAATTTACCATTATATATTCATAACACATAAAATATTTAAATTTAATAAATTTTAATCATAAAAGTTAATTTTTAATCATAAGAAATAATTTTATTATATTAAAATATTCAATCTGTCTCAAAGCCATTTAAAAAATATAATAAATATCATTTTAAATCAATGTGTCCCATACCACATTTATAATTTTTAAGGAAATATTAAATTTAAAACATGAATTTAAAAATAAATAAATTCATAAAAACCACATTTAAAACATGGACATGAAATCTAATGTTTTAAAAGAATAATTTTTTAAAACATTTAAAATAATGGCATAGATAAAGAGTCATTTTCCACTAGTAAACAATTTGAATAAAAATAATTGAGTAATTATATTTTATAAATAATTAAATATCATGAGAATATAATAATTCATGATATAATGTGTAAATAGTAATGTATATAAACATTATATGATAATAATGGCTGGAAACATAATTGTATGCCTCAATGAAAGGAGATTGAGATGATGTACCATACAAAGATCGTATTATTAGTTTAGGGATCAATCAATGAAATAATTATGTGTGAAAATATAAATTCATCAAATATAAGTGTATATTTAGTCTAAAACCATCAATGGTCCTTCAAACGTAATCATGTAGAAACAAAACCAATGACACTGAAATTTAACACAATGAATGGAATGTGAGTTAAGATTCCCCTTACCTTTAGTTCAAATTTCCTTATAGATTATTCATTTTACTGAATAATAAACATGGTTTAATTTATACATTATTGATAACATCTAAAATTATATTTTTCATTTTATATCCCTTATTACTAAGTTATTAAAAATTATATAATTATTTCAGTTCATATCAGATATTTTGTCGATATACATTACATGGGTAAAAATGAACATGTTTTGATGTAAATTGTCCATGTAGTAAAAATTACATAATATATAGAATATTATTAATTATCAAGTTATCAAATATATCTAATGTATATCTATTTATAATTTCAATAATATTTTGAGATAATAAATGAAATTCACCGATCATGTGGACGACATGCCATACGTATTCATGAATGATACATTCATATCATTGTCATATTAAAAGAATAATAATCAAATGATATAAATGAATATTATAATAAAATTATTTTATTAATGTCATTTATATGTCATATATTTAATAATAACATCATTTATATGTTTTATGTGTAGTGGGAATATGTCATTTCGCTTCGAAGAGGTGGTAGTCCACATTTCTTCAAACAAAATTGTCATCTTAACACAACAAAGAATGAAAAAAGGTATGTTCTAAATAAGAATTAAATAATAATAGAGAATATATAAATATAATATATATCCTATATAAATATTGTTTCTATCATAATTTCCACCATGAGAGGTGGTTGGTAAAAATAGAACAATCATCATTTCTTGATGCATTAGTTTTTCATACACAGAAAGAGTATGATTTTTTACAATTAATTAGAGGTTTTTGTATGTTTAAATCAAAACTATAAAATAAATAAATACTATTATATTAAAGATTCTAATTTTCAAATGTAATCATAGAATAATAAGAGTTCACAGATTGTATAATGGAAATGAAACAGAAAAAGAATGAGAGAATTTGTTACCTCTTAATCAGGTAACATATTTTGGTTTAAAGCTAAAGGCTTCCATGGAAGGTGTTCTACACTTTGTTGGGATTCTATGTTGAGGTGAGGTATTCTAGGAAGATTTTTGGGCATATCATGGCCGAAAAAAACATTTCATTATGTGTGTGTATTAATGATGAGTGTACCATTTTATAGGATTGGGGGGGGGGGACCCTTGGAATGTATTAAAACAAAAAAATTATCAATATTTTTTAAAATATAAATTGATTAAAATTGAGATATTCTGAATTAAATATTATCATAGTTCACAATAATATCATTGAATAATTTTTAGACACATATGTTTTTTATTTTAAACCATATCTTGTTGGATTACAATTAATTATTCTTATTTAATTGTAACTGTCATAACAAAAATTTAATTATTAATAGGTTATTAATTTGACTTATATGAGGTAAATTTATGATATTTAGAAAAATAATGAACCTGAGAGATTATAGTAGTCACTTGAAGATTTTAAAATATATTTAATGTATTTAAATAATTTAATAAATTAAAATTATTTTAGAATATCAATTATGTCAATTTTTACACTATTCATATCATTGAATTTAAATAATATCCAAACAGAGATAAAAATTAAAAAATAATTTAATAGTCTCCTAACATTTCATATTATGATATTAAATTAAATAATGACATAAATTAATTCATATAATATTTATTTTATATTTATTATATAATTTATTTGATACTTCTATTAATAAATTAATTAAGGTATCACTCTTATGTCAATATTTATGGTAATTATTTAATCATTAAAAATTCAAACTAAATTCACATGATGTAGATAATTTCATTATATTTATATATATACTACTTATCTACATAATTTTATCACGTTTATCAGTACATTCAAATTTTAATACTTATAAGAGTTAAGAGAGTGACATATTGTCACATTTTTTGGTTTTAATAATACTCATATTTCATTCACTGAAAATAGTCAATTGTACTAATAAATTGTGATATATATGGGTTAAGGGTAAATTAGGTTTCATCCAATATGATATTGGTATGTGTTATGGTAATTTTATTATCCTTATCATATTATTTGTTCTCATATTTTAGTCGATTTACCATTAAATGTGGAAAATAAAAATTTACAATGTTACAATTCATAATGTCAAAAAATAATTGGGCCAATTGAAAAACTATTGGACTTTATAATTCCAAATACATGATGAAATTTTCAATATTCAAAAAAAATTCTGTAAATTTTTTAAAAATAATTCATGTTGTCGAAACTAGAAAATGGGTTTTTAAATGTAATAATCATCAAAAGATTGACATGTGTTTATACAACACTTTAATGTGAAATTTCATACAATTAAAAAAAATTCTTGAATGAAAAATACTTAATCAAATTACAATTTGAATCCAATTAAAAGTATAATATATCTATATAAATAAATTAATGGAAAATGATGTTTTGAATTAAAATGCAATATTTTTCACTATTTTTATAAATATGATTCTTATCATATAAATACTATAATTTCATCATAAGTTATTTTTTATGTCAATATTCCAATGATTAGATTTTTTGAAATAGATCATATAAATGTGAAAAAAATTAAGTTGAAAAAGGGCTCTCCACCATAAAAATGAATTTGTTCTTATATTATCTCTAGAAAACTTATAAGATGAATTTTAAAAATTAACTTTAAAATATTAAATTTATATTTCAGTAATAAAATCCGTAAAGAGTGATTTTATTATTTTATGATAACAATTATTTTAATTTAAAAGGTTTTTTATAAAAATATTTCTTTTTAATTTAATGGTTTTTATTTTAAATTATATATAATCATTAATAAAATAATTAATTAAATACATGTGTAAAACATATTTTCATAAATCAATTAAAATTGATCATTCCCTCTATTTTGATATATAGGTTATTAGGTAACATGTTAATATTTAGTTGTCCTTCTAAATTCAATGTGGTTTATTATGTACGCTATTGAACATATTGATTGCTTCTAAATACACAGTATGTTTCTTTCTTCCCCCCTTTAGAAATTGAGTCATCAAAATTTTAATTTGGGGTTGGTAACTAAAGTACTAATTTTCAAAATACATTTATTTAAATCCCATATCAGAAAAATTATTAATCAAACATCCACTTTAAAAGAAAGATAGATAAGTAAAAAGGTCACCCGGGTTAAAAATACAAGGATTCCATGTAAGAAATTAAGGATTTAGAAGAATAATGATGTGTCACATTATTATGGAGAGTGGTATAAATAAT
This sequence comes from Viscum album, assembly GCA_963277665.1. Taxonomy (NCBI): domain Eukaryota; kingdom Viridiplantae; phylum Streptophyta; class Magnoliopsida; order Santalales; family Viscaceae; genus Viscum; species Viscum album. Next base: position 1,753,318,635 of record OY728120.1, on the reverse strand, counting down.
TATAAGGATATATTGAAAAATATGAAAACCAAAAATTTTTGATTGGTTGAAAGGACATTGATTTCATAATAGGTAATTTAAACAAAATCATTTTTTATGATCATTTCATAATAATGGGATATTACTTTACTACCTATTATAATAACATAAGGAAAAATACTGACTTAACTTGTTGTGTGCCATCGATTAATTAATTTCCACCAAAAAATCATTTTTTAATAAAAATTATGAGTATTCAAGATGATTTTTTCCCGGAACCACTAGAACATTTTTTATTGAATTACATATTCAAGAAAAGCTAAACTATATATTTTTACTTTATTTAGAACTTATCTAAAACCAAAATGGTAATTACATGATCAGATAATCCCCCAATAAGAATAATACTTCATAAAAATAAGGGCTTATTTTAATTTTTATAAATATATAGTAATACTGTAGTTCTATATAGACTATAAAAAACAAATGTCTGTAAAATTTCACAAAAAACTATGATTGAATCCAAATACTCAGAAGGACTTGATCACATAGACTTCCAAGATAAATTATAACTTTTATCTCTAAAAAATATCAAACACACTTAATGTCTCCTACAGAAATTAATTATCTTAATAACATTTTATCAAAGATAGGTTAATCACATCAACAAATAACTATAATAATCAAAATCCCTCTATAAAATAAATATTCATCATAAATTCATTTCAACAATTAATCCTCAAATAAATTACTATAATATTCTATTTTCCATATGCATATTGGGTTCCCAAAATCATGAATGACTTCCCAAATAAATTATATTACTCAATCCTAAAAAAAATTCAATACCTATGATATAATTTCGATAAAACCTATGATCCCAAAATCAACATTATCTAATTCAATAAAATAGTTTTACTAAAAAGAAAAATTCTTTCTAACCAGGGACTTCATGTAGGCCAATGTTAGTGGATTCACCCTTATCTCTATTTAGTTTTAAGATTGATTCACATGAACTTGTTATACGTGATCGTTTTTCATCTATACTACATGTTATCCTTTTTCTAAAAAAATATTATTATTATAATATAACAAACAAATTATAATGCCATAAAAACTACAATGTGTTTTGATCTTAAAGGTAATTTCATACCTCACTTTTTACATCCCATAATCCAATAACCCATAATTTCATTAAAGGTGTCTACAAAAACAACATCAGTGCCCTTAATATTTTTGATCATAAATCCTCAAAATGAGTTTCTAAGGTATTCTACTTTGGATCTTCCTTAAAATTATAAACCCATGGTTATATCACCAACTCTTATGAAATCATCCAAATCTATGATGTTTTCTGAACCATCCTCTGATACCAACTTTGAGGACCCAGCCATAAACACTACATAATCATGGGTTTTGACAATAATTTGACCATATTTCAAATTTAGTATCATTTAATGTTTATAGATTTAAAAAATTAGGCAATAACTAATATATAACAACATAAATATTACAGAGTAGACATATCTACCCATTATCAATTTCATTCACCAAGTGAAACCCATTAAAATATAACATGATTTCATTTCATGATAAAAATCATCACTAAATATTCGATTCCCATACCCATACTTATTCCCTATGTAAAACATTTCCAAAACATGAGGTTAGCATTAAAATATAAATAAGGGATACATATGGAAGGAAAAACTTTTAGTCTTTTAGAAACATATAATCCATGAATACTTTATCATAACGTAACACATTTCACCTTTTTGAAGTTATAAATACTCTATACTAAATATAATATCATATATTACCCTTTTTGTATCAAAATATCACTATAAAAACAAAGAACTAAACATATAAGATATAAAGGTAACATGGGACATAAACATATATAAATTGAATAAAAATATGATCTAATTAAACACATATCACTAAATGACATAGCCATATTGATGTCTTCTATACCCAATGAATTATATGTTACAACATAACCACCCATACTTGGTTTATCATGAAGCCACCCATCTTGGTATTATCATGTTACCACATGTCCTTGGTTTCTCATGTAACCAATCGTCTTTATTTTATCACATATCCACCCATATTTGGTTAATCACGTAACCACTCATCAAAGGTCCAAGTAACATTATATAATTATATCACATAATATATTTCAATTTTCATAAATTTACTCAGAAAATGTTACTTTTAATCACAATTAATCATTTCATGATATTGAAATATTCAATCCATTCAAAAAAAACATTTAAAAAATTTAATAAATATCCTTTTGAATGAATGTGTCTTATACCCCATAGAAACTTTTGAAAGATGTATAAATTTTAAAAAATTAATGATTATATTAATAAATTAATAAAAACCATTTTGAAAACAGGGAATTAAATTGACATTTTTAAAAGAATAAATCATTAAATCATTTAAAATGATGTTTTAGTAAAAGAGTCTCTTACCAGTAAAGAAAGACATGAATTAAAATCATTATTGAATAATATTAAATAATGAATTAAATATCATGATATTATAATAATTCATGATCTAACGTGTCAAATTGTTTGTATACACACCTTATAATATAATAAATGTTAAAAATTCTTGTATATGCCTCAATAAAAGAATTTTGATATGAAGTTACCTATAAAGAACATATTATTAGATCAAAGATAGAAAAATTTCATTATTATGTGTGACCATTATAAATACACCCAAAATAAGTAGATATTCTCTATAAAAAATTCATATTTCATTCAGATATTTTCTTGGAAAAATAAAACCAATGACATGGATATTAAATTCACCAAATGGAAATTATGTTAAAATTTCCCTTACCAAGAGTCTAAATTCTATTTTACATTATTTATTTCATAGAATAATAATTGTAGAATAATTTATACATTATTGATAACCATTTTCAAGTTTATTATTCCATTTATATCACTTATTAACATGTTATTTGAAATTTATTAATTATTTAAGTTCAAATGAGATGTTTTTTCGACAATCAATACATTAATCAAAAATGAACTTGTTTTGATGTAAATTAATCAGGTAGTTAAAATTGAAAAATATCAAGAATATTATTCATGACATAAATATCATATATATTCAATCTATATTTATTTATAATATACAAAATATTTCCATATAATAAATGGAATTCAATGTTCATGGATATTGTTGGTCGTACGTACATATGAATGCTACATTCATTTCATTGTCATAATAAATGAATAATAATAAAAGGATATAAATGTATATTTTAATACCAGTAATATAATAATTTAATTTATGTTTCATATAATTAATAAAACCATCCTTTATATGTTCCATGTATAGAGGGAACAAGTGATATCTCTTTCAGACGGCGGTAGTCTATACTAACTCAAACGAAATTATTGTATTTCCATAACCTAGAAATCATAAAGGAATAATTTTAATGAAAATTAATGAATTATGGAGAATATATTAATATAATATATATCATATTTAAATATATTTTCCATCATAATGTCCACTATGGGTGGTGGGTTGGAATAATTGAACAATCATCATATCATGAGGCAGTAGTTCATCATACACAGAAATAATAAGTTTGGTACAAATTAATTAGGGATTTGTGTAAGTTTATATTGAAAAAATATCATAATAGAATCATACAATATTTATTATACTTATTTTTTGTGATCATATAATAAAATAATTTTTTGGTAGTGGAGAATGGAAACAAAACTAAAAAACATTAGAGAAGGTGTTACCTCATAATCAGGTAACTTTCTTTGATTTGTACAAAATGGATTATTTGGGAGGTATTTTACCCAATTTTAGGATTCTAGGATGAGGTTCGGGGTGCTAGAAAGTGTTTTCAAAATATCCAGAACTGAAAGATCCTTTATATTTTATTTTAGAAGTAGCTGCTTTAAGGGAGATATGTAACTAGCGGGATACAAAATCACAATATTCCCCATTCAAAATTCAAAATTCAAAAACGAAACTGGTGATACACATAACCCAAGATGATCAGATATCTCACCAGTTGCCAACCAAGAATGTCGTAGAGCATTATCACCGTGTCGTAAGATTAAATCCTACCATTTATAACCAACATCGTCACTGGAACAGTCGCCATCACCATCTAGTCACCAATGTCGACGTAGAAAACCATCAATAGAGATCGTTGATAACCATTGAATTATTATAGAACATACTCAACTTGTTTTCATTGTCCATCCAACACCGAAACCAGAAACAATCAAATCAAATGAAACTAAAAACACAATTTCACCTTGAAACCAATACCGCCTTTATCGTCACCGACTAAAAATCACCAGTCACCGGAGACTGACAAAGTCCATCGTAAACACAAAAAACAGTACCACTAGACACCGTCAACACTGTCGAGTGAGGATCAAGTCTCCTAGAACTCCTAAATCCCCTCTAACAGCACCTCACAAAGCTCCTGTGCAAACCATATCAGCAGACCAACTTGGGGATGAGAGACGGTACATGATGCCATGACAGAGTAAGAGGGGAAATGATCATACAGGTAGTCAAGAGCAAGACCAAAAAAACAACAAAGCAATGAGTCTTCACTAGAACCACGACCAAGGAATCACCAACATGATCACTAACAATCAGCAACAACGAGCCTTCACCTGCACCGTGCCATCCAAAAACCCCAATAGAAACAGATCCGCCCCTCAAAATCATCATAGAAGGTTGACAAATAAAATGGTATGGAAACCCTAGATAGACCCATAATTGAAACCCATAGAAGGGAAGTTAAACGGAAAACCGAACAAAGATCCATGGATGAAACCTAATCTAAAAAGTCAACAAGGGAGAGGGAATGAAACCATAGGAAATGTATTGTAAGAAGAGGAACATGGGAAGCCGCTCTAGAGAGAACATTAGGGGATGGGACGCTAGGATGAAAAGAGAAGATATCTCCAGGGAGCTCGCCAAGAGATAAGCAGTTGGAATAGCACTCTAGTGCTGGGGGAGTAAGCCAAAGAAGGAGAAGAAGGGCATGCTCGGGAGAGCGCTCCGAGAGAGAACAATATGAGTATTTGAGATGAGATGTTACGTTTTTATACGAGAAGGGAGGTGAAATGTAGGAATGTATTGAAACATTAAATTGAGAAAATTATTTCATAAATCAAAATGCATCCAACACGAGATATGTAGAAGATATGTTTTGGATAGTTCTAAATACTCTCATCCAATAATTATTAATCATTTATTTATTTTATTTTAAAATGTATCATTTCGGTTTACAGATAATTATTCTCTTTTAGTTTTAATTATGTTAACAACCTTTTAATTTTTAAGAGGATATTAATTATACATATATCATAAAATTTCCCATTATTAGAAACTTAATGAACATTTGGACCATATCATGGTCACTTTATTATTTCAAAATATTTTTAGGGTTTTTAAATAATTTAACAAATTAAAAATTTTATAAAACATCAATTATGTCAATTTATACACTATTCATTTCATTGAATTTAAATAATATCCAAACAGAGTAATAAATTTGAAACAATTCATTTAATACTCTTATACCATTCAATATTCTTATATAAATTCCTTAGATGATGTAAATGATTTAATATAATTTTTTATTTCAATATTTATAATATCATTTATTTAATATATCTCTTAATAAAATAATTATTGTATCACTGTTGTGTCAATATTTAGTGTAATGTTTTAATCTCTAAAAAATGAAAATAAATTCACATGATTTATATAGTTTAAATAAATTTCAATAGACTACTTATTTTTTTAGTTTTATCATGTTTATAAATACATTATGATTTTTATACTTATAAGAGAGAAGAGTTTGACATGTTGACACTTTTTTTTTGTTTTAAGAATAATTATATCTCGATCATTGAAAAATGACCATTAAAAGAATAAATATCTATTCTAATGTATTAATGAAATAATTTTATTCTTAAAATATAGTTTTTGTATGTGTTATTGTAATTCATATTTTCCTTATCATATTTTTTGTTCCTATAATTTAACTGATTTACCTTTAACCAAGGTAAATAAAAATTAATAAAGTTATTATTCATATTGTACAAAAAATAATAGGAAATTATTTCCACAAATATGACCATATTATTCATAATATGTAATCCATTTTCATAATTCATAGCATAGATGTCTTAGTAATTAATTTAAAATTAATTCTTGTCGTCAAAATGAGAAAATGAGGTGTTTAAAATTAAAAAATCTCAAAAGAATAACATCTGTTTCTATAAAATTTCAATGTGAAATTAAATAAATAACAAAAATTGGATTAAGTTATAAAACATTAATCTAATTACACATTAAAAACAATTAAAATTATATTCTATATATTTTAATAAATTATACTAAAATTTTATTTGAAATTAAAATGTTGTATTTTTTCTATTCATCAAAATATGAATATTATCAAAAAAATATAAATTTCAAAAAATGTAATTTATAATGTCCTTATTCAAAATAATTAGTTTATTTTCTAAAATAGAATATATATAACTGTCAAGAATTATATTTTTAATGGGGTTCCCATCATAATTCGGATAAAATGTGTTTTTTGGAAAATAAACATTTATACGTAAAATTGAATTTGTTCTTATATCATCTCGAGAAAACACATAAGATAAAATTTAAAAATTTAATTTAATTTATTACATATATATTTCAATAATAGAATACATAAATAGTTATTTAATTATTTTAAAATATCACTTATTATTCTTTATAGGTTTTTTAGAAAAACATTTCCTTTTAATTAAAAATGTATTTATTTTCATTCATAAATAATTATTCAGAAAAGAATTTTTCTAATACATTATAAAATAATATTTCTATAAATCGATTAAAACTACCCTTTCCCTAAAATTACTATCAACATTATTAGGTAACACAATAATATTTATTTGATTTCTTAAATTCAATAGGTTGTATTTTTAAGGATATACAACATATTGTGTCCTTTTATAAAATGAGGATTTGACAATATCTTTTCAGAAACCAATTTTATATTTAATATATAAATTTATATAATTATTTTAAATCCCTTCATTATTGGTTGTCCAAATTATTGATCAATTTGAGACTGTTTTGTTATAGTATAGTTGATATTATTCATCCTACAAAATTTAAAATTTTAGCTATTATTGATGGTATAGTTAAAGAGTATTTATATTTATTTAAATACATATAATTTCATTCTATGGTAGTTGTGATTGATATAATTGATGAATAATCGAATGAATATATTGTTTGCATTATTTTTAATAAGAAGTTGTGGTATCATAGTGAATATGTTTAATTTTTCTATCATAATTACATAACCTATTTAAATACTGATTTACATATTTATATCATATATTACAAGTAATTACGTTCTCATAGACATCGATGATATCATTTTTAATAAAAATTCCAAGTAGATGATTATACTGACCAAATAAGAAACATATAATAATTAATGGATGAATATGATAATGAATGTGGATTCCTATGGTAATAATGATAATAATAAATAATATTAATAATTTTATTTAAAATACAAATTATGTTGATTGAAATTTAAATTGTTTTATTTAATTAGAATCTAATATATATATATATATATTACATAATTGAGATGGTAGTTCTCAGAATAAATTTTATCATTTTCATATCACGAAGAATGATAGGGGAGAACTAGTTAATTAATTTTAGTATGTTTAGGATCAAAACTATTTTAAATATGTTATTTTTATTCCTAAATTTCATCCTTATAATTATAAATGTTCAATGGTGTTGGAAAATTGATGTTATCAATTTTTGGAGATGGCAGTCCATAAAACACAATATTTACAATTTTAATAATTAAAAATCAATCAATGGTGGATAAAATTTATTCCCATATAACAATAATAGCCACATAAAAAAACAATTTTGTTATTATATAATAATTATATATGTATATTTTAAAGAGTATCATTTTAAGGATGAACCATTAGGATAAATGAGTAATGACATGGAGATATTTAAATTTTTCGTGGTGGATTCCATGGAAATAGATAATTAATTTTTACCAAATCATAATTTATATGGTCGGGGATTCTATGAAATGGTAAAATGTGTTTGAAACATGTCGAAAAAGTATATTTCATGTGCCATTAAGGGTTGGTGGATATCACCCTTTTATAAGTGGTGGTAATGAAATTTTCTGAAATTCCATTTTCATTAAAATATATCCATTAAATGTTTAAGGAAAAAGTATCACATTAAATATAAAAAATTAGTATTGTATGATATAAGGTTGAAAACATCTCAAAAATTAATGTATACACATGTTTTAATATTTTTTTGTCCACTACTCATATACATTTTAAATTTACATTTTCATATTATTGTTGAAACTCTTTATTATACATTTTAATAATCTTTTATACCTAAAAAATGATCCTTATTATACCACCCCTATGATATTAATATAAATATATGTTGATTAGAATATACCAATATCAAAACTGAAACCCTAAATATTTTTATTTATATATGACCATTACAAATAACCCTTTAATATGTTTGTTTAAAAAGGATTAAGAATGTTAAAAAAAGTTATTTATATAAGACCAAATAAATAAACGGGTTGATTAATTTTTACTAAATAAGCACTCAATTTTAAGTTAGAACATTTTATTCATCAGAATAAGTTTTCATCAAAAATGTGTTTTATTTCTTCTTATTTCAGATTATGAATATTAATGTACATAACATTTAATGATTATATTTGATAAAAATAATAAAATATTTTAAATAATAATATTATAAATATCTTTTTCTTAAAATATTTGATTTTTCTAAAATGATTAATATTTTAGGGAATAGTGAATATTACTAATTGTTGAAATACTATCTTTAATTTTTATTAAATATTGTAATTAAAAGTTCCACTATAACATGGATTTTATCTTAAAGTGGAATATAAAATTTTATTTTATGAATAATCATATATTGATAAAAAAATTTTTAATATAATATAAATTTAAAAAACACATTCTCTTTAAAAAATAATTTTCGTTATGTTTCATTTTTTAATATTATAAGTAATTTTTCATCCAATTATAGAAGAAGAAATTTATAAATTCATTGAATATATTTATTTAGGAGGTGAAAAATTTACCAACATTTCTGATTTTTTAGGAATTTTTAATATTATTATTTCATTAATGGGTATTCAGAGTAATTTAGGATTAAAATAATGTGATAAAACCTTTATAATATTCCCAAAACATTCAAATATTTCATCATATTGTTAAAATTATGTAAAATCCATCCTAAATTATAATATATTGAATTATCGATCTATTTGACCATGTATGTGTCATTTATATTATTTTCTATAATGAAAATTCAAACTTATTTCTGTCTTTATTTTATTTTATTTTATACATACATGTAAGGATCATAATATTTTTGTAATAAATCATAAAATATATATTGAAGATAACTACTTTTTATTTATCAGGTTTTTCATTTCTCATTTTTAGTAATGAAATAATTAAAATAAATTCTTATTCAACACTAACAATGTGTTTCTTTGGTAATAAAAAAACAATATCAATTATTTTTAAACCCATAAAACTATGATTATTTGCCTATTTACATTTAACCATGTTTTTTGTATAAATATATTTAGTAGTAAATATGTTTTACTGTTCTATATTCTAATAACATATTTGTCTTCCTGGCGTCAGTGTTATTGTAAAAGAACTATATAAAAAATAATGTTATTTTTGTTTAATAAAAGAAATTATGTTAATAAATAATTATAAAATCCTAAAAAAGGAAATAATACAAGTATTATTATATATTTATAATAAAAGCATCCCCTCTCTTATTATTATAAATTTATTACCATAACTGTAAAATTATAATCTATTAATATTGACAAATTCTTTATAGAGCTCAAAGTAAAAATTGCATAATGATTAGGATAAATCGACGCATATAGTTTATGATACTTTATAATCCTATAGAAATTATATAGTATTAAGATACTTCAAACATATCCTATAATATATTATAAATAGTAACCACAATGTGTACTTTTCAAAAAAAAATTAAATTAACATATTATTATATTATTATATTTATCTCCATGTGTGTCATTTCCATTCATATAAAATTGAACAATTTATCCTTACAGCTGCACAACACCTAGATCAATATATATAAATCAACCTATGAAAAAACCTACATTAACCATACATATACATCTTCTATACTTATTTCTTCCAAAAAAACTGACACTTGGTCCCTTAATAGAAGATCTAAAGGAGCATCATTTTTGAAGATGAGATTATCTTTAATGAAACATTCAACATTATATCATCATCAATAACTAATAAATATTTTGGAAAAATACAAAAATAATAACTCCAGTAAAAGAAATATATTGCAATGTGATTTTATTGGTACAACAACATTTATCTCATTTCCATTATATATGATGTTAAAAAACAACTCGTGCATACAAATGAATTACCATCTCTATGATGTGATATAATTAATTTTTCACCACAACTATAATTTGATGGTTATAATAATATAACTAATTAATATATATTAATAAACCCATAAATATTACTCAGAAAATATAATATTATATTTAAAGCCCTTAACTGATGTATCCTGGAGTTGGTGGATACATCACTAAATTGAAATAAGATATAAGGAATCAGTTCCCAAAGGACCGAATAGATTAGTAGTCCTGGAAAATGGGATACAAAATTTAAACTAACATATAATTAAAAAAACATTTATAAAATGTTTTGTCTCTAAGAACTCAATTATTTCTCATAGTGTCTCCCTACATATCTACCAGAAAAAAAATTCAATTATCATTGGGAAAAAATGGGGTATCCTCATATTCTCAGTAAAGAGTACATTACCGTGATAGATAATATTAACAAATAAGAATAATCAATATGTAATGGGGAATAATTGATAGCAATCCATTTAAACAATAACTTGATAACAACAAGGAAGGAATAAATGATGAATAATTAAAACTATATAAAAAACAAATGATCATGAAACTTATCCATCGATATTCTAAACATTCAAAAAATCACATCGACATAAATAAATGGTCTCATAATAAGTAAATTCAATATTTATGCCATTGTAGACATACAATTATTACTTTTAAGATGAAATTATAAATATGTGGTTAATAAAAAAATTATCCAATGAATATTTCTAGTGAGTCATGATGATTGAATTATAGGATATCTATAACTGAACACCACCAATCACATTCCACGTGTAAATCATTCCTTATATGATTTTAGTTATTAAAACACACCATAAAAATCATTATTTAATAACTAAATAATTTTAATTTTAATATATACCAGTGTAAAATAATTACATTAATAATCCATGATGAATAAAATAGAGAATTATAATAAAATTATACATCCCCGATCAGACTGATCACTAAATATATAACTGATGTATAAGGATTATATCAATAAAATATATCCCATGTTTATCATATATAAAATAAATATATGATGATTTTAATAAATTGAAATTCAATAAAATGTCTTTATTGAAATTCTTATGGAAAATATTAGAGGAGTATTCAAAATCTCATTTTAAAACAAATATTTTAAAAAAATTAATTGATAAAAATAATTTAAAACTTGTCATATAATCTTTTCAAGATATATTATTAATGATGGTAGAGAATTTATCTCATTATATACATTTCATAACATTGATGTCACCATGTTTTCTATAAAACACAAAAGGGACTTAGTTTAGAAATAACATGTATATTCATATAAAAAAAATTTATAATGTAAAAAATCTGTTTAAAATATCATCAATAAATTCAATTTAATATTTTTTAATCCTTTATAGAAATATTTTTATAAAATTGGTACTTTTAAGAAAATGAATTTTTTACTGAAGAGAGAAATAAATATATATTTTCATAAAAATATTATATCTGTCATTTTAGACACCAAAGAGTGTGGAAATAATAATATTACATTTAATTTACCATTAATATTAATATTAGACGAAAATTTGTTTAATTTATATATAAAATATCAAAAAATTCACCAAAGGGTGACTTTCACAAAAACAATCCAGAATAATGACGTGATTAAAAAATAAACCCTTAACACATTGTTAACATATGAATTATATTCCCTATAAAATAAAAAAATATATTAAAAAATGAAATAAAACTAAAATTTATGACATATCAATGTGGTTTTTGATATAACACCAAAAAAATATATTCAATATGGAATATGTCTCTTAAAAGTAAAAGTGATATGAGGAACACGTACCTATTTTTTGACCTCCATCATAACTAATTGAACCACCAAAATAATAATAATATGCTTATTTTAAAATATTGAAATAATTAAACTCACATATCACATAAAATAAATTTTTTAATTATATTATATTATCACCCATTTATTAAAAATTGTTTTTTAAAATCACTGTTTCATGTTATAATTATTTTATTTTTATTTTCTGTTTTAGTTTTGCAATTTTATGTTTTAATTTTACAATTATTATATAGTCTATAGAATTTTTTCTATTATATAAATAAAATATAAATAAAATATATATTTATTTATAGATATACATTAAATTTATATTTAAAAAAAGGAATACACATTTCCTGGAGATGGCATGCCATGTGTACGCATGAACATTGTCTCATTTTTTACTGATAGATAAATGGAAAGTGAAATAAATAAATATTAAAAATAACATAATCATGCATATTATATATATATATTATATTAATTAAAAACATCATTATTACCATCCACGTCATAATAATGTGAAAACATTTTACATCATTAAGTGGGTGAGGTAGTCCATACAAACGTACGAAAAGTGTTATTTTTTTTAACTGATTGAAAGGTAATAAGATTTTAGAAGATATTATATTTTTTATGTATTATTATATAATAATTATTACATATATTATTTAACATTAACCTTAAAAACATTTTTGTAAAAAATTAGTAAGAAACTAATCACATCACTTCTAGATGTGGTTGTTTAAAATACATATTGGTGAAATTATCATATAATGCATAGAATATAAATTATGAAGGTATATGTTAAATAATTTATATATTAGTATAAATTTATCATAAATATAATATAAATTTTTTAAATCCATCATTTTATTTAGGTTTGAATTCTATATATGGAAGTTGAACTACAACAGTTTGTGAGGGTCTAGTCTATCATACACACGATTGATTGATTCATTAACCACTACATTGATGTGAAAATGGGTATAGTAAATTTCATTAAAATAATGAAATATCAATATAAATTTTATAAATTTGTTTTTATACAAGAATATATTAATAAGTTTTGAAACATCTGGAAGAAGAAATTTAAAAAATATATGAATTAAAAAAATTTACCTTTTCTTCAAAGAGACTATTTAGCATTATCTTAGTGCCATCATAGGAGGAATTAATAATCATTATATGTCTAATAAGATTCTAGTATGTAATACGATAATGGATTTGGGTATGTATTTTATGAAGCAAATGGGTTTTCAAATTTGGTGAGCTGTGGAGAGGGTTTGGCCATTTATAATTTGGGGAGACAACATATATGAAATATTTCAAATGATATTATGATAGTGACATTTTTATTATGAAAAATACCAAAATGGGTTATTATTAGGTAAAATAATTTCACATTTTATGATATTGGAATACATTTTTCAAAATTCAACTCATATAAGTGGAAATATTAAATTTTAAATTAATCCATAAATAGGACCAAACTACAGTTCTCCAAAGATAAAATTATCATAAATATAAAATGTTTTTATAACCAAATTATTAGTTAAATTGATTAAAAATAAGTTTATTAGTTTTTTTTATAATATAAATAATAAAAATTTTAAACGTATTTAAAATATAATTTATCATTGTAAATATATTAAATGATAATGAAATTTTCAATAAAAATACTCATTTTCAATATTAATAATAAAAATATTATTTCTAGCAAATTTTCAATCAATAGTATAATTTATTTTTGTAAATATATATTAAAACTTTTATATTATATTATCACATAAATTTTTTATGCTAGGTAATAAATAATTTGAAATTCAATGCAAAATGCCTGAATATTATTCTTTTATGAAAAATATTGTTTAATAAAAAATATCTATTTCTATTTCAAATGGTTCTTATATTATTTCTATTGAATTTATAAATTTGAATTTTATATAATTAATGTCTATAACATATAATTTTCATAATTAATTTATCACTACTAATACATTCCAATTAATTAGATATGTCGTAATGGATATGTTTAAATAGTAATATTTTTACAAAGTATCGTATTTCGTATCAACACAGTTTTGTAAGAATTAAATGGAAATGATGAGGATGAATGTTTTATAAAATAATTATATATTAATGTATCATGGTTATATAATAAATATTAATCTTGGATCATTTATATAAAAAATTACACATGATGTTCCTCTTTTAGAATCAGGTGTCGATACATTCTATACCCAAAAATATATTTTATTCCATGAAATTTAATAATTAACTAGAAAAAAGAAGTCATCGATATTTTAAAATTTATTTTTTGAAATCTGAAATTTTTTGAAGAGTTAATAAAAAATTAATCATAATATTAAAAAAATGGATTTCTAATGTTAATCTACAATAAAAAATAATGGTGTTTCATCGTTGGAGAACATTGGTGAGAGTTAAAGATATAGACATGGATTTAATGTGTAAATAATGATAGTTTTTGATTTAGAGTACTAATAAAAATATAATTAGTGATAAATATAAATCTAAGGACATAAAAAAATATGTTTTATTTTAGTCTAAATGACATTTGATTCATTGGATATGAGTTTAATATGATAATTTTTTTGATGTTGTTCTTCATATAGTTAATAAATTCATGAACTATCCTGGAAGATAACACATAAAATATAATTTATTTTGGTCTTTTTAGAATAACATCATCATTATATTGTAAAAAATTTTAAAATCCATGAAATGAATATCCATGAATATTTTTTTCTTCCCAATAATTAAAAATAACATTTAACGAAACTAAATATCCCTAAAACAACTACACGTTATTCCCCATGTCATTTGTAAAAAAAATCGATAAAAAACTATATCCATTAAAATATAATAATCTATAAAAATTTAATAGAAACTAAACAATTCATAATAAATTTTTTTATAATTTCATAACCTTATGACTCATCAAAAATATGTTTGACCAAATTTAAAGTCAAAAAATGTCAATGTGTTTTCACTAAATCAATATTATATTCCCATGAAAATATAATATTCCTCTTAATGTCACATTTCAAAAATATGAATACCATGATCACAATAATACCTTATTGATGACATTCATGATTCTACAAATTTCATCTTAGATTAATGAATTTATTCCATAAATACAAACACATAGTAAACTCTATTAAAGATAACATAAACAATCAAATAACTGAACTATTTCAATTTCACTAATAATAACCCACAAAAATTTCATTATCATTGGTATCCCAACATCATCCATTTACTAAGAGTTATGTTCCCTTAATCAGAGTTTCTTCAAAATGATAATATTAACAATGTATTACATTTCATGGTAATTGGTATTGTTAATAATATTCAATCAAATCCTTAAATAAAATGAAATATAGAAGAATCTTTATATATGATATATATAATATTAATTGAATATATTTTATAAAATAAATCCACATAATATTTTTAAATATAAATTCATTCCCATTAATAAATCCAATTCTGCTATATTTATAGCTTAATCCCGACCTTGATCCAGTTCATATTCTAGGATAAATTCCACAGAATCCTGGGAGATGTTGTTTTCTCAGTTCCCCAAATCATTTTAGTTGATCCATTGATCATTATAAACACAATTTATTACCATTCTATCATAATCATCATTTCCTTTCGATTTGTACTCATAGAAATATCTTATTTCCTTCAAGTAATTACCATGGTGTTTTTCCACAAATACCACATGTGGTAAACATTTCATCCCATTGTCCCTTTATTTATATTGTATTAGGTCATTATATTTTTATTTCAATTATATTAATATCTCAATGATACCTAGAATTATTTATATATAATAATATCAAATGATATTATGACCTCATATTTTGGTAATATTTGAGAGACTAATCCCCTTAGAAGTATTGTCATTAACTAATCAAATTTATAGTCAATATTTCTGAATTATGTGCATTTTATATAACATTCCTTTTTATAACACAATTTTCTTTCATAGATAGATACATTTTAGTCATCATCTTGTATTATACTCTGTAAATATATCTCCATACTGACTCTTTTCTCAGGGGAAAAATACTTTCCAAGAAGAGTTTCTTAAAGTCCATCCATTTCATGTTTATAATTTAATTATCATCTCTAATACATTAAATCAAGGACCATTATTAATCTAAATCTCTCAATATATGATAAATACACATGAAAACATTTTCCATTTCTTTAATTTTAAATATAATAATTAAATTATATATGGATATTATCAATTTATAAGTTACTAATTAATTTCAAGTCATATTGAATGACACATATTTTTAATGAATAAACCATCCTTACATTTTTACTCCACATGGAGGCTCTCTAGGGATATCATTATACAAATATTTATTACACATAAAATTTCATTAATTCCCCAATATAGTTTTAATTTATTAATTTCTATTTATATCTCTATCCCCATCTTCATTATATTTCCTAAAATTGAAATATAGATATGGGGTATGCGTAATTATAAAGTTCCCTTTACATAAAAAAGAAGACAATCATATACAATGAACTGTACTAGATTATATCATATTATTATGAAACATAATTTATAATCCTTATACTAGATAAATAATTATAAAAAGATAAAAAATTTATTCATGGAAATTCTCACAATCATAATCATGGTTTCTATGTTAAAAATTCAGAATTATAAAAATATTTTTGAATCCATCATTACATTTTTTTAAATAAACAAAAAATAATACTAATAATATTACTCAAAAGTGTCAAAATAGGTTTATATTAAGGCCCATTTTAATTTACATAGTAACTCTTCTGTCATGTCTGACATGCATTTTTCAGAGTTATTTCCATTAAGAACAACTATTCTTGGACCACATCCTCTCATTTTACCTAAACAATGTTGTAATTATCAGAAAAGATCACCTAATTTATACATTAACAAAACATTAGAATGTTATATTATAATTTTATTCATTGATAATAATTGGGTTATAGCCTATAATATATGTTTTCTTATGTCATCTTCCTATGGATTCTACTAAACTAAGTATAATACCATCTGTAAAGACTGTAATATCAGTAGTCTAGCGCTAGTGGTAACATAATCAAATTTTTTATGATACATGGAATTATTTCATGAATAAAAAAATGTATATTATTAATTTAAATTATATAAATTTATGAAATTAACATTACAATTTAATATATCAATTACTCAATGTTTTTTCCTTGAAAATGTCATTATTCCACATTGTGTACCATGTGACATGTCGATGGATTGAGGAGCTAACTATAACTAGGACCCACCTATAACATACTAATTCCGATGATTTC
Source organism: Viscum album (assembly GCA_963277665.1). Taxonomy (NCBI): domain Eukaryota; kingdom Viridiplantae; phylum Streptophyta; class Magnoliopsida; order Santalales; family Viscaceae; genus Viscum; species Viscum album. The sequence continues at coordinate 1,753,300,903 of OY728120.1, read as the reverse complement.
ATCATAGGAATTTGGTTGTACATAATAATTATAAGAATTATTTTTCTAATCTAACATATAAAATGTAAATAATTAGCCAATTCAAACAAACATAATGATAAACCATGTAGAAAAAATTTTGATTTTTTATAAAATTATACATCCACAATCAAATTGATCGTAGAAATAAAAAAATTATTAGCATGATATCAAAACAATATTCCCCCAGTGGATCCTATGTTTTACATTTTTTTATGTCATCAATGAATTAAAATACAATAATAATTTATTTAATGAATTATTGAGAAAAATATCCAATCCACATTAACATATCGCTTAATCAAATTCAAGAAAATTATAAATAATTTTAATTGAAAATGAAAATTTAAATATGTTAATATCATATTTAAAAAATTCAGTTTTCTTGAAATTTTAAAATTTTTGTCATGACATACATGTTAAAAATGATCTTTTTATCATTTTTTGTAATATTGGACAATTTAATATTTTGAAAATGAAATGATGATTCCCAAAAATAATTTTTTTTTCAATAAGTAAAATTTCAAAAATTTCATTAATAAATACTCTTATTTATTTGAAAAACTTTTCCTTAAAAATATTTTTACAAAAAATTTATGTTTATGAAAAACAATTTCGACAGAAGAGAGAAATGATATGGCGTTTTCATACAATTATTTTCTCAATTATATTAAGTACCACATTGTGGAAAATAATGTTATTACGTGAAAAAAATTCATGAATAAACATAGTAGAAATAATTTATGGATTTTAAGATATAAATATTAAATAGTTCCCCCAAATGATACATACATAAAAAATCATGAATAATATTGAGATTGTGAAATAAACCCTTACAACATTAGTAAAATATAAATCATATGACTAAAAAATAGCAAAAAAAATAACATTTTGATAAATATATTCATGTTATAAAATATGAGATGTTAATTATATTCATCACACATAATAAATAAGTGGTGACTATGTAATATTTCTCATATAAGTAAAAGTGAGATGAGAAACCCTTGTAAATTTTTTCAATTCTTTTATATGTGTCTGAACCTCAAGTATAATAAATATATTCTTATTATAAATCTTATTTAGGTAAAAAATAATATTTATAAACCTTATATGATTTCAATTTATAAATTATAACCCTTTTATTAAAAATTCATTTATAAAATCATTATATCATTTGATAATTGCTTCATTTAAACAAATATGTTTTAGTTTGGTGATTATGATCCTATTAATTTTTTTCTATGTTAAAATATCTACAGAATGTAAATCATGATATCGATAACACATATATTAATTATATTTGTAATTAATGTAATATATTTATGACAGAGACAAAAAATGGATTAAGGAGTTTATGGAGATTGTAAACCATACGTATACATGAACGCGGATTCCATTTTTCATGAAAGATGGAAAAAATTAAAACGAAATTTAAAATAAATAATAATGAATTGTTATTATGTAATATTAATAAATTATATGAATCAAATAAATCATTATTATCATCAATTTAAAATAAAATTAATATCATTTCACATCGATATATGGAGGTAGTAGTCTACACATACATAAGAGTTCCAATATTGTATTACAACAGATGTGCAAGAAATATGAAAAAATTTATATTAAGTTTATAGAATAAAAATTACATCATATAAATAAAATATATTCACTAAAATTAACAATACTATATTTCATTTAATTCATAAGTGAAAAATGAATCACAACTCTTTCTGAGGGGCAGTCTGTCGTACACACAAGTGTTGTTATCAAATCACCGTCATAATATAATGTAAGATTGAATATGTGAAATAAAAATTAAATAAGTATAATAATTATATAAATACAAAATAAATATATTAAATCCATTAGTACTTATATCTTTTTGTGTTGGTTATTTAAGATAAAATCTGTTGGTTTGCAAGGTGGCAGTCCGCTACACACACGATCGACTGTCTCATATCTCAATTTATTGAAGTGGTGATAGATATGAGATGATTTATTAACATCATAAAATTTAAATATATATGATATTTTTTATTATATTATGATATATGAATAAGTTCCAAAAGAGGTTGATGATGAAATAAAACAAATACACCATATTTAGAATTTTACAATTTCGTGATAATGACTATTTAGGGGTTTTCAAATAATTCTTCTGATGGATCTATAAAAAAACATTAAAATATTTGATAATTTGAGTTATTTATGTATATTATTTGGTTTTTTATTTCTCAAATAAATTATTATTTTATTTTTGAATAGGGGAGGACGGGTGGTGGCCTTTTATAAGTTTTTGAGATAAATCACATAGAAATGTTGAAATGATAATGTGATAACGACATTTTTCACATTCCATAACACAATAAGATGGGGTATGATAGAAGATTATAAATTTTATGGTCAACATGGGGCCCTAAAAATATATTTGATATGTTTAATGTCATTTTTTAATGCTTAACTTCTTATTATACCAAAAATTGTTAAGCAAATTATACCTTTGTAGCGATATTTAATTTATTACATTATATATATTTATTATGGTAAATATGATTTTTAAAAAATTAGATAATAAAATTACTAGTATTCCAAATGTTGAATCAATATATAAAAATTCAACTAATAAAGTGAAAAATTAAATTTGAAATTAAACCACAGAAGTGATGAAAGAGCAGTTTTCAAAAAAGAAACTATACAAAAGTTTATATTGTTTTAATATGTAATTTTATTAATGAATTTATTATAATGTCCTAAATAAGGTAAGTTTTAATATCATTTAATGATTTTTACATTTAGGAATATACAATAAAATTTATTTTTGTAAATATTTTTAATGAAATGGAAATTTTCTATAAAAAGAATTATTTTTAGTCATCATAAAAAAATTTCTAGAAAATATATAAAAAATCAACGATAGTTTTAACATTTATATTTGAAATATTATGGATATTTTTCTAAATTAATTTTATAAATGTGAGACAAATTTATTTTTAAATAAGTTCCCGTGACAGAACTATTCCTACTTCAATAAAAGTAAAATTTTTGATAAAACATTACATTTTCCTCCAAATTTATATAATTTTATTTATACCCATTATATTATACATAAATTTATGTTATACATGAGTTAACCATATATTCATCAAAATTTAGTTAGTACTATTTATACTCACCAATTCAATATCTAGTTGATAATAGTATTGTTTAAATAATAATATTTCAATACTGTATCATCCTACTAGTATGGATGATGATTTCATAATAAGATATTTAAGAGATTTAATTTAATTAAAAATAAATTTTACATATTTTTCCATTTTTGTATAATATTTTCTATTATTTTTCTTTCACATCTAATATTCTATCAAAAATTATTATCCTTATCTAAAATCTCATTGTTTTTCCTTATATATTGATTCTTTCCTTCCATTCCATTGGAAATTGATAAAATTTATTATCTGTAAATGTATATTATACCCTCCATGAAGGAATGTGAACCACTTTTTAATTCATCATTACATGTAATTTAATATGGATTGAATATATATATATATATGATATTTCTATCCATATATTATTTCATTTAAAAGAATTATATTTCTAAAAGGAAATGAATCTATTAATTATTATTTTAGTCATAAATATTATAGTTATGGGAGTGCCTAGTGGGGTAATAGATGAAACATGGGGTTTTGAAGCATTTAAGAAGACTGAATCCTATGAGTTTGGGGGAGGGAGTATGGAAACATGGTCAGTAGATACCATAACACCCAAACCTAATAGGATGGTTTAATCATGCTTGTAAATCCAATGCATAACCAATGGATTCATGGAATTATGAAACCGTCCATCCTAGGCCATACGACCATGTGTTTTCCAAAATAATTTCAATAGAAGGAATAAATATGGGTATTTTAGGTTTAGACTAACATTGTGAAATGATTTTGTGAGTTAGAGTTTCTAAGACGCGAGCCATACATGGTTGGTGCATCGTATGAACAACCATATGGCCAAATAACATGATCCATTAGTTATGGGAATATTAACCTGTTAACCATAATGAATTTTGTGACTAAAAACATCTCCACATTATCTTCTTTCTACTGTTATGGAAATATCTTTCTCTATCTGTCATTTGAATATCCCATCGAAGTGTAACCTGTGATTGGTGATATATCTCATATCAAGATTCCAATCGAATCACCAACGTTCTCATTGGTTATCCATTGGTGTTTCCTTCACTCTTATTATTCCATCCATCAATTTTATAACTCTCTATGGTACTATTCTGAGTGAGATTATATTCAATATTTTCATGGAATTAGTATATCTTATTAATTTATTCTTTTCTAGCCCAGATTAGAGACCAATGGTTGATGATTTTTTGGCATCCAAGATGATGTAGGTGGTTTCCTTTTTTCCCTCAATGTCCTGATTTTTATATGTATTTCGTTATTTTCAAACACTATATTTTTTTGTGGTGATTATATATTTAAGTTATTCTTTAATTTAATGAATATGCCGAACATACATGGCCCATGAATCCCATTTAATTATCACTAATGGATAATCACATAGTGTATAACGACACCTTTGGTCATGATTCAAAAATAGATAGCCTTTGAATTGATAAAATCATTAATGAATGTTATTTTACCCCTATCATATGGGATTTTCAATCAATTGGATGACATGTATAATGAATTAAGTGTATGAGGGAATAAAATACAATGACCTATCATATTTATCCACTATCCTACAATTTCAGGAATGTGAAAATATTTATATCCAAATCCCTAATTAATATAAATCCTAGGATTCTGCTAATTATGATACTTCTTCTCTTATTCATTTTCATGATCAACCTTTTATGGTGAGGTTAATTGAGTAAAAAATATAATTTCTACTTTAACTTTGTGGAAAAAAATTTATGGTTTTATGGGGCCCATGTCCAATAAAATTTCTATGCCAATAGATATAGGTGGGACCCAATTTAGGATCACCATATATGAACATTTAAATCTTGAATAATTAATCATTTATTATTAAATTTTTGTTGTGCTAATTTCCTGACCCATGTGTTCATATGTGTACTCCATGGACAAACTCAATGGTAACCAAATTTTATAGAAACAAGTGATACATTGACTCCCTTGTAGAAATAAAAGGATTTCATTAGAGGGAAAATTATTATATACACCACCATAAAAATTGGAATCCCTATGAAGACTATCATGGGAATAATAAGTGGACAGTGGTGATATACCACTCCTTGAGTGATATGTGGATTCTTATTAGATATTGATATGATAGTCTATTAAGGTGTCTGGTTCATGATTTTCTTAGGGAAATACATAGGATCCATCATAGTAACTCCATTGATGGGATACGAATACCATAAATATGAGTGAAAATAATTATATAATGTGCATTCCAATCAAAATAAAAACATTGGATTCATTTAGATCCTCATAATACTATGATGGCTTCATTATACATGAATGTTTTAGGTATTATTCATGGGAGAAAATTGGGCTATGATACATGTTTTGATAATTAATTATAACTTTAATGAATATTGATTGATTTCGTATAGGCAATATATCGTTGGCTGAAGCAATTAGTGGAGGATGGGGCTATACAATGGAACTCAGACCAATTTGGGATATTTTTTACAACACATAATTTAATGATTTTATTTTTACCACCACAATAATAACAATATATTAATGGTATTTATGGCCTTTGGAACCATTTTTTGTCCTACTATATTTGTCTCGTAGGTTGGATAGGAATCATTTTTTACCCAAATAAATTTCATTGAGGGAGGAAGGGACATGGGACGAAATAGATAATATATTTAATGTATTATTATATCATGTTATAGAGGGATAACATGTCAAATAAATGTATCTTGATTATATCTATACATGTTATTTTTTTATTTCTCATTCTCATGGCCTAATTTTATGTATGTGACTCTACATTTATGTATGTCTATTTTTTTAGCATGACTAAATCATCATTTTTATATGAAATTAATTGATATAAACACATGTTAAATTATATGATGGGTGTATGTTATTAATTTTTTTATCGTTATTCATTCTGTATTTCGTATTTGATTATATAGTCATGAAATACTTTATCAAGGGGGGTATAGTCTCCCTAATGCTCCAGTATGGATACTCACCACTAGTGGGATGCCTATGGATTACGGGGATGAATTATTGATGTTCTGTGGTCATCTTAGTTCAGTTGTTATTGAGTGAACTATTTCTTGGATGTCACAATATGGTATCATTGGTTTCTTTTCTTTGGGTTACTATTTTTGGACTGAATAAATGAGAAATATGATTTTCATGGATTGGGTCATTAGCATGTTCCATGTTTTTTTCCAACCAATTTATATTCCAAATCCAAATTCCCTAAAATGTGAAATTTGGTTTCTGATTATTAATATTTCAATTTATTTAGAATGTAGATTTTTTGGGACATGATGTTTTATGTTTCTGATGAATATTTATTTTCACCCTAGTCCATTAGTTACAGGTTGTATTTAATCATGCAGCTCAATTTGGACTTTAGAATTTATATTTCATTATTATTCCATGGCATTATTGCATTAATTTTTGATTGTTATGTAGCATGTTTTTCTTACTTTGTTTATAGGTTTATAAAATTGGGTCAAAATATCATGTTGGGACCAAAAAAATAAATTATTGGTATTATATATATTCCACTCTTCAATTTTTATGGTTTAAGAACCACTATAAATTGGATGTGGTTATCCATATAGTTCAACACTTTTTTATATAAATTCTTTATAAATTTTTATGAAATAAATGAAATAAAAAATGGAAATTATTGGACACTACTAAATGGATGTTCAAATTAAAAAACAAAAGGTGATTTCCTCTATAAATTGAAATTTAAACACTATATAGTGGGACCTTTGACTAATATTAGAGAACGTGTTCACAATTGGACCTTAGTAGTGTGTCATTGATAATATATCATAATTTCATTATGATCTATATGTTTCACATAACGTATTTTGGAGTATCGAGTGGGGAGTAGGTCTTAAATGATAATTCATATACATATCATATTACTAATTAACACCATTTATGAGTTTTAAAATATTTTATTAAGGGAAAAGCTTGATTTTTTAGATACATTACACTACGAACACATTATAAAGACATTCGGGAGGGTGGTGATGAACAAGAATTGAAGGAGATGGGCCTTGGGTAAATAGTTGAACAACTGGTAATTCTTCATGCGTAATCATGAGTTATACCTATTATGGGAGCTATTTTAAGGAATTTATATGGGATTCTACACTTTATGCGAAAGTTTCATGGAACCCCATGACCTTCCCCATGTGTGGGTTTGTTGATGCACGAGTTTCAGCACTACCATCCACCCATGTTTTCATGGGATGGCGGATCACAAGCTACAGGGTCATGGACCAAGGACATCCATTCAATTTTATATCATCTAGAGACACTACCAGATAGGAGAGTGAATATCGTAGTGTATTTTTAAATGGATTCTACTGATAGATGGTTTCATGTTGTGTGATTCCCAAAAAATATTTATATTTATATTAATAATAATTTTTTAGTCATAATGAAAATGGTATCATTATTTCTTTTATTTATATTGGTTCCATCTAAAACATGTTCTAAAATAATGAAATAGGACACATTTTATTCAATTGAAAGACTAAAACAATACATTTCAATAAGTCTAAAAGGCCATAACTAACCTAGAATACCTACTAGAAGGCCTATCAGGATCATTTGAAGATCACCAAACACACCAACTAGACTGTGTTATTAGTGAACTTCCTTTGAGTTTATAACAATGATAAAATTTATGGAAGGTAAATTGGAAGCTGTACAATGAATCCATGGATTCTACATCACCTGTTTTATAAATAGAAATGGTTTTTGGTGATTTGAACATTGTAAACATGTATTTATAAAGCCTTATAACTGATGAAGATAAATATGATTGTTTCCCCCCCTTCTAGACTTTGGGGATCAAAATCATGTTACCAGTGTTTTTATAAAGACCATTATAATTTCATTATGTATTTAAAATATTTTAAAAATGATTTAAATATTTTATTGATATAACATTACTAAAATAATAAAAATTGATTTGGAATATTTTATTTCTAAACTATAATATTTTAAAACACAAAATAAATATATGCTTTCAAATTGAAGATGAATTTTGCATTGGGATTTTGAAAATTGTATTACTTATAAATTTTTTTTCCATTTAAAATGAATATACATTTATGAAAATTAATGAAATGTATGGGAAATAATGGTTTTTAATATATAAGGGAAATATATGTTTATTTTGTTCGTTTAACTATGTGTAATAAAAGTTTCATTAAAATTTGGGTTAGTTCCCCTCACAAATGGGGGAAGCGATAAAGGAAAAGCCCTCATGGTCTGAGTTGGAATCTCACAATGACAACTGATTTTAGGTATAATCCATGTTCATTCATGGTTCATGATGAGTTTCTCATGAGCCCATTTGTAGTCCTAATCTGGCATGAGCATTGGGTGAGGCAGGTCCCACACAGGTGTGGGTGTAGGTTGGACAAGGTCTACGGGTGGGGGTCTTGTGTGTAATGACCTATCAGTGTGTGCGTTTGTGTCATAAAAATTAAATAAGTGTCATTGAGTACTATAAGGTGGACCAAAAATCATATTTGTTTAGATGTGGGACAATAATTTTTCTAAGAGATCTAATCCATGTCGTCTAATTTCAATGCGTAATATCTCAACCATCTTAGCGAGTCTAGGCTTCTAAATCCATTGCCTCTCCTTTTTCCCATGATTTTAGTCAACTGCTTGATTTGGACATGTTTGATCTTTACAATACTACATTTTTAAATCTCTTGAATCCCCCCAGGCCATCCGATCAATGCCATGAAATAATAATGTATACTCATATATTTTTAAAACAAAGGAAGCCACCATTACCATCTGATTAGACTCGGTCCATCATGTCCATTCATCTTTTTCTCCATATTCTTCCTTCTTTCGTCTTCTCCCTCATGATGTACCATTGGACTTCTCCATCTCTTTTAACTATTCCTCGCTCCTCCCTTGAGTCCTCATATCACTCTCCTAAGACTAGTCTATCCACTTCATTTACATTTTTTCATGAGTCTACCATTTAACAAAATAATCTATTTCTAACCACATTAGTCTCCCATGTTGGATTTCCATAATATATATTTATATTATCAAACAATGAAATAATTTAAAATTTTATTTGATTATTTTTTTTGTATTTGTCTGAATAGTTTGATTTGGATTTAATTATGTTACATTGTGTATATTTTATGATTCAACCATAGTATATAAAAAATATATAAACATTTTATGTAAACACATTATGCACTGATAACCCTATGTTTTCCTCTCCACAATGTTCCTCCAACCTCAGGTCGTCTCAACCTCACCTTTGAAGTTGGGTATGGGTTAATTTCACTTCATATTGGATATGAAAAACCCATATATTCACATTATGTATATAATGTTATATGTATACATATAAGATTTTAAATATAATATAATTGATGTGTTCATATAATTTTTATTAGTGATTGAATAATGTTTTTTATGACTATGATACTTTTATGGATTTATAAAACATTTTTTTGGTTATGAAAATGCCATTTATACACAATGTGTGTATCCAGGTTTATATAATGTTCAAATATCAATCTATTTTGTGTTTTTCAAGTGATTATTATTAGTATATAATTGATGTTTTTATTCAAATAATACCTCTAAATGGTTTATTAATAGTGGTTATGATTTTCTAACCATATATATATAGGATTATATAAATATATATGTTTATATTTTTAATATTATTCTGATTAATATTACAATTTTTTTTAAAAAAAATGGATCATATCCTTATACATATACTTTTAATTTTGATTTCAATTCCCTATGTATATATATATGTACCATAAATATATATATTCATGTGTGGATTCATTTTAATATGTTTTTATTGTATTTTCCTTGTGTTGATTTAATGATTGAATATTTTATTTTCATTTTTTCAAAAAAATTACACAATACACATGAGATCATATAAGTAGTTATCCATTTAAAAAAATATTGAAAGATAAAGGATTTATACTATAATTATTTTCTATTTCCTCATTGTTCTATGGATTAATTGATCAAGCAAAGCTATTATGAAAAGGCACACAAGTGTTTATATTTCTACATTTGAAATCACTCCGTGAATTAGATGTTTCCAATGGGTATCTTAATTTATTAAATGATCCCAAATATAGTTTTATATTGGAAAAAAATAACAAAACATTGTTGTGATATTACGAGACTAAAAATTATAAGAGGACACGACATTGTTATTACAACTAACATTACATGCATGCATATAAATTAATAATTTTATGATAAAGGTTTAGAATTATATTTCATATAATGTATACATGTACAAGAATAAACACATAAATATACGTATTAACAAAATAAAATATTGTCAAACTTATAAAAGGATAGTATATAATATTGTAATATAATTGTAGAATATCTCATTTTAGTAAAGTTAGTTTTAATGTTATATTATATTGTAGTATCTCACATGAAATGAATGTTTTAAATTTATAAATATTATATTTTAATTCTGGATGAATCTACCAAAATAATTACTATTAGTTATTAAAGATAATGATATAATTTGTTTGACACTTCCATTCATAAGTGTATGGTTTAAACATGAATGATAAATATATTATAATAAAAGACATGATTTTTGGTATATTAAATTTTTTACTTCAGTGGAACAAGTGTTTTGAAATTAAGAGTTATTATTTTATGCGATAAATCTAAATAAACTATTATATTATATTCACCAGTTATTATCAATTTTACAAAAGTATTCATACATTTATATGCATGTCATTGATGAATTTCATATATCTAAAGCCTAAAATATAACATAAAAACCCTGTAGTTTTTAGAATAATTATTATAGTTAATTGATTATTAACTTTATCTATTAATATGTACAGTAATCGGAAAATGAAATGTATCCTTTATTATAACCTAGCGATTAATAATTTAATTATTTTAAATTGGTATTGGACATATTGAATAAGATACATAAATTAAATATTCAATGTGGTGTTGTAAAATGTAAACAAAAGAAACAAATAAATTGTTCAATGTTTTGTGGGAAACTTTGAATAAAAGACATAATATAATAAATCAATGTGGTATGGGGAACATTTATTAAAAGACTTATAATACATATAAAGAATTCATAAGACTTGTTTTGTGACATGTGAGGCCCTCTATAGCCTCTGAATGCATCAGCTTTTCTCATGAGACATAGTAGGTCATGGCACGAAGCCTTGACATAATGATTATGTGTTCTCTTGGTATGAGCCTATGAAATGATGTTAGGAAAATCCTATGTTATTAATTTCATCAATATGATATTATTATCTAACCAACAATGAGATTTTTGGACTAGTATAATATCATTTGATAATAATCATGTAATTATAAATATGGTAATAAATTCACATGGCATATTGATTGAAGTAAATATCAAATCAATTATAAATAATGTTTTGATTCAATTTCTAGACCATTAATATAAAAGACAAAAAATTCATTTTTTATTTCATGAATTACATTTTATGTGACAATTTATTTATAATATTTTTTCATGTTCAATTATAAGATTTTATTATTTGATGTTCTAATTTTCACATGCACCCTTTTATGTCACCATTAATTTAGTTTGATGAACTCCTAACCTATATGTATCATTTTAGGCATTCTTTTACAAATATGCATAATCTAATATGTGTTTTATGTGTATAATTTAAATGAATATATAAAATATTATCTATGGTAATTCCCTAAAAAATATTTCTGGTAACATATAAATATGATGTTGACTCTCTTGATGGGATTTTGTATTCTTTTATGAATATGTTTTTTAATTTAAAAGGGATGTTAAAAAATTAATTTTATTGATTATATTTAAAACCCCATAATGGGAATTTTAAATGATCACCCTGCATATATTATCAATTTAAATAGTATTAGTAGATTTTTCAATGTTTAATTCTTTTATGTGGACTCAATAAAATGATGTTTATCTTGTAAAATTTTTAGGAAATGTTTTAGTTGTACCTGGTTTTCCAAAACCACGACCGAGAAGATCCTCTATGATGATATGTGATGTGTAATTTTATCAACATTTTTTAATAAAAAATTGCACACCATGTTTTAGGAACTAGATCTAGGCATTTAGGGTTGGGGGTATTATAATAGGTATTTTATGAATACTTAAGGAAATTCAGGGAAATTAAAACAAAACTAGAATATTTAGTTATTCTTTGTTGATTATTATTTTTCATTAATAAATTTAGATGTATGTTGAGAGGACACCAACCAATATATTGTCTCTTCCTACCATGATACTAAAAACCATAATTATAAATTCATGTATGGATGAATTTGAGCTGTTCTAAAAAATTAGTTTCACCTACAAATAACATTACCTCATATCCCACCCTCCAAGAATACATTGTTTCCATCGAGGGGCAGACATTGTTTGTTTCCCCACGGTTCATGGTCAAATACCATTTTATGAATATCGTGGAATGTACATTGATGTTAAATTTAAATGTTTTACCCTAGTTGGATGTTTTCTGTCTCTGGGGTATTTCCAAGAATCTATAAGAGAGTGTGACCTTCTTGCATCTTACATATGTGAAGTCTTGTCTTACTGTTTATTTTTTCATGTTAGATACATTAAAATTCTTGAGGTTGAGACTTTTTTTTATATATACATTAATTCCATGCATATTTCCCCCAATATTACACCCATCATTCATATCTCTCTAGATACTATAGTATTGTGGAAAAGTTTTTCCCATGTTTCACATGCTGCATTTGGGAAAAAGTTATCGAGGAATTTAAAATTGAACTACGAATTCATTTAACTGGGAGGAATTTGGTATATAACTGACACTAGTGGACCTGATAAAGGTATAAACGAAATATTTTTCAACTATTTTTTTAATTAATAATAATTTAATCATATCTTTTAGGTACATTGAGGTTAATGAAAGAAGACGGGGTTGGGGAATCATAAGAAGACAATTGAATTTCGAGGGCACAATTCGATTAAAGAGGGAAAGGGATAATGTGACTCCCCATACATATTTATATTTTTATTAGTAATAATTTTTATGTTATATTGATAAATGGTTTTATTATTTATTTTATTTATATTCCTGCTATATAAATCATATACTAGAAGAATGAAGTTGAACACCTTCTATTCAATAGATACACTAAAACATTAAATTTCATTGAGGAAAAAATACCATAACTATTATAGAATACCTACTAGAATTCCTATCATTATCACTGAGTGACTACCAAACACCAAAAGTAGTCCATGTAAGTAGTGAAAATCTATCGAGCCTGTCGCAATGAAAAAAATTATGGAATGTACTACGAAGATATTTGTATGAATAAAGGAAATGTAAGGTATGATTCTTATAAGAGGAAATGGTTTTCGAAGATTGGAAGACCCTAAATTTTTTTTATATGGCCATGTAATCATTGCAGATATGTCCGAATGTTTCCTCTATTTCTAGATGATTGGGTTCAAAATCCAGTGACTATTGGTCTTATAAACAATGTCCATACAGGTATGGGTATACCTCCCTGGAATACCGATCTTATCTATTGTTTCTTTCGCTCTGCATTGATATTGATTATGTTCATGGGGAAACTTTTTGGCTTCTACATTGTGATGTGGGGGATTTGGAAATGGGATTTGATATCTCCAACTATCAATATCATGGCCTAGTATTTGATTAGCCTTCTTATTCTCCACTACATTAACATAGGGGATATCTCCCCATACAGAAGGAGGAGGTGGTTCCCATGTGTATCTCATCTCATTTTGGAGGACGATGAAATTATCTTCAAGAATTATTTGAATAGATAAGTGAGGTGTAATACATGCATCCTGGAGGAGTTCAGTTATTAGAGCGGACATCTTATTATTAAGGAGAAGAATAGTTTTTACATCTCCAACCGCTCCCTGGTATGACGGGTTTGTGAGGTGTGTTAGAGTCTAGGAATGTAGAAAGGAGAGCATCCCAAGGTGTATCTGGGAGCCCCCATATCATTGATGAGGATTTACATCCGGGTCACGAACCCATAGGTTTTTAGAATAGTAGATAGGGTCCTCAATATGAAGAACATGTTCCAATCTATTGGGGGATGGATTATGCTGGTTAATAGAGAACTTCAAGAATCCATGGTACATGCTTTATTATCTATCGAGGTATACGGAGGAGTTATTTGTAATATAGATAGGGTTCTTGTAGGTTTCATATGGGATTTGAGGGAAGAGGGAAGAAGTCACTGGGTGGCCTCGCACAACATGGAGAGTCTGATTTGTGAAGGTGGTAGTAATGTTATAAGTCTTAATGATACTCTTACCTGCATGCATTCCAAATTTTTATGGGAGGAGTTTGAACAGTGGACCCCATGGGGAAAGGTCATACATGAGTTCAACCCGATAAGATGGGAAGCACGAGATGGGAACACATCCCCTCTTTGGGATGAGAGATGACCCATTCCCCCCATTCAATCCCTCTCGCAGTGGATTGTGGGGACTAGAGACGTTTACTTCTATAATTATAATTGGAGTGCAGAGACTATAGGGTACCCAATATGTCTACTCATGATCATTTCCATTAAAGAGGCCAGTCATTATTTGATGTTCACCAACATAGTGATGAATATGACCAGCTAGATATATTCTAGATCATTAGACGAAACACTAATCTGGACAAATGTGCGTTCACCCTATCTCATTCAGGATATTTCATTGCCAATGTTTATCATAGAGTCTCCTTAACTTATGGTGTAAGTGATGAGTGGAGTGAGGTGATATGGTGAAAACCCATCCCCACCAAGTATAATTTTTTACATTAAAGAATCTGAAACATAGCACTCCCCACTGATGAGAATGTCAAACGATGTGGGGGTGACCATGACATCTATGTGTTGTTGATGTAGTAGGAATATAGAGGAGAGTGTGTATCACTAGTTTTTTTGGATTGAATGGGAATCAGAGGTGTGGATGTTATTCTGTGATTTTACTGCATTCAACACTCTGGGAATTTTTTTATCATCATTTTATCATTAGATGGTTTCATTGAACATGGAGAGAGGGGTCGGAGAGGAGGGCACACACATTGGTCATGAAAGATAGATGTTGGGGTATTTAGAAGGCATGAAACAAGTGTCTTCGCGAAGGGGTGATATCGGCGCCACACATGATCATCATAAAAACCCATAATTTTCTACTTGACATGAGTAAGTCTCTTAGAATGTGGTGGGATGCTCCCACGCATCAACAGATCATGAATTCTATTCCTCATACCATGGTAGGAACCGATGAATCATCATGTAACTAGGTCAGTTATAATTCCCCCACTAGAGTCTCAATGAATAACACTGATGGCTCATGCATTTCCAAAGTAATCCAAGGTGGAGGGCTTGTACGTGATAGCAATGAGTCAGTTTTTCTAGCTTTCATAGTCCGGCTGGGTCAGGGTACTTTGCTACAAGTGTAGGCCAAGATGTTGTGGACAAGAATCATGGCTTGCAGGAAAAGTTGGCAGGAGATCACTGAGGTGGAAACAGATTCCATAAATTTTTTTAGTGCACTCTAAGGACAAGATATGACACCTTTTCCAATTGAATACGTCGTCTGAAAGTGACATGGGAGGATTAGAAACAATACAAGAGTTACTCACATGTAGATGGAGGGGAATGATGTATTTGATTATCCAGCCTCTCTTCATATCTTAGGCTCGGAGCAATTATGTGTCCTTAATTTTCAAAGTATATAGCCGATAGGGGTTAATATTATCAAAGGGGATTCCCTAATCCTAATGTACTTTAGACCCTCAATGCTATGTATATACAATTATGTTTATGTACATTGTTTAATTTCAATAATAATATATATGATTTTATGATAAAATCCATTATTATGTCATTAATTATTCCAAATTATTTTAAAATGTTTTAAAGTTTTTCATGTTATAACCCTGGTTTAGTAATAATAATTGAGGTTGTATTACTAATTTCGAAAAAATAATGTTTTAAATCTCAAAATGATAATATGCTTTCAAATTGAAGATGTATTTTATATTTGCATTTTAAAAAATATAATACTTATAATAATGGAATTTATTTTAACGAGATTAGAAATTTTTTATAGTTATAAATATTTTTTTTTTATAATGATTATTCCAAAATGATACTATTAATTTTAATGTTTATGATTTAATCTGTTTGACACAAACATTCATCAGTGTATGGGTTAAACAAGAATTATAACACTTTTATTTAAAAAACATTTATTTTATTATATTAAATTTTTTCTTCCATGGAACAATTGTTACGAATTTCAGAGTAATTATTTTATTTGACATACCCAAAAAATCTATTATTTTATGTGAACTAGTTATCATAACATGTACAAAACTATTCTTATTTGTCTACGCATGTCATTGTTAAATTTTATTTTTCCACAACATGATGTATAAATGAAAAACCATGCAGTTTTTATGTTATTGTTTATAGTTAATACATGAATCACTTTATTTATCAATATATACATTAATTAAAAAATTAAATTTATCTATATTGATTTGTTTTAGATTGAGATTTAAATTATTCAATGTGGTATGTGATACATTTTTTAAGAGACATAATATAATTATTCAATGTGGTATGGGACACTTTGAATAAAATACACAAATTAATTATTCAAAGTGGTAGGGGACACATTGAATAAGATACATAATTTAACAAATCAATGTGGTAAGGGACCCATTGATTAAATGTCTTATTAGACATATGAGAAATTGAAAGGACTTATTATGTGATGGTTGGGGCATGTTGTAGCCTCTTGTTTCATCGGTAGGTCTTATGAGACAAACTGCGTCATGATAGTAGGCCTTGACAGAATGATTATGTATTTTCTGTGAATGAGGACCCAATATATTATAATTATTATCCTACATTATAGATTACATCAATATGTGATTTATATTTAACAAACCGTTTGATTATTCTAATAGTATAATATTCTTGGTAAAGAATAAGGTACTTACTAAAACGGTAATAAATGAACTAGAATACGGATTCCCATACTTAGAAAATCATTTATTATGAATTATTAGAATCTATTCTCAAAACATTAATATAAAATTTAGATAATACAACTTTTATTTCTTGAATTTTTTTATGTGATTAGTGATATATAATAATGTTTCAATTGAAATTCTCTGCATTTAATATTTGATGTACTAATTTTTACCTTCCCTCTTACATGTCACAGTAATATAGTTTGACAAAATCTTGGCCTATATACATCATTTCATACATTTTTATATAAGTATACGTACTCGAAAATGTTTTTTACCTCTATCCTATAAAAAATATAAATTCGTGTGTATGAAATTTGTCTAGAAATATATTATAGTAAGCTTTGTAAAATTATATTGATGTGATACAATATATGATGTTTTCTTTAAAAAAATATTATTATATCAGTGTGATGTTTATAAAAATGTATTTTATTGATTTTGATTAAAAACCCTACAGAGAATTTTAAATTCCCACCCTATGTATTTAATTTGGTTTTACATGATTATGAGATTTTTCCGCATTGAATTATCCTATGTGGTGTAATCAATATGACGCTTATCTTTTATAGTCTTTAATAAATGTATCTGTTGTATCTAGTATTCCAGATCATAGACCGCGAAGATACACTGTGGTGAGACGTGATGTGTAATTTTATCAGAAAACATTTATAAAAAATTACACAACATGTTTTAGGTACTAGATCCCAGAATCTGGGGTCATGGCGTTACATGTTCTTACTCATATGGTCCATTAGTGGAATATAACTTGTAGGTATTTATATATTTTATTATATGATATATTTTGGGAGACATTGATAATAAAGTATTTTAGAATGTTTATGAATTATTAATATTTATTCTCATGAGTAACATAATAATATTACCATGGTATAAACCTCAAAAATTTTACAATAATTAAATTAGCTGATGATTTATCTATTTATTAGATATTTGATGACATTATCATGTTTGAAATATGATCATAGGTGAATTAATTTAGGATTAAAGCTATCTCAGAAACAATAAATCATATTCTTATCATAGAACATAACCTGATTGAGGAATGGAGTAAGATCATTTGTGTTGTTCACCTAGATCTGTAACAACATCATATAATTGTAGGACGATTATTTTAGAGATTCCAGGTAGTGATATTTGTTTCTATTATACATACCTAGGTAGCCTGGTGAGGTACCATAAAAAGGGAGACACGAATATATGAAACCTTAATATTAGAGGGCCCCAATTGAGCATTGATCTTGTAGATGAATTGGACATATATAGTGATTTTTTAGAAATTGTCCTCTAGTGGAAAGTGAGAAATGGGCTGCACTGACTATATATTTTGGATTGTTGTCACTAGATTCTCCTGATGCATGGAGCTAGAGCATGGATGACCAATTAGGATGAGGTGGTGTCCATGGTCTATGTATCTAAAAATAGACTTACAGTGCATGTATAGCAGACCGAAATAATATAGGTGGGTTGTATTAAAGTCTAATAAATTATGTTAGATGAATGTAGTTAAATTTACACCTAATTATTAGTGTGTTTGACCTTAAACGGTGAGAGGTGCTATTCTTTCAGCCTATAAATTAGTATATACTCTATTCAATATAAGTCCTTCACATTCCATAATATGTGTTCCTATTGTGGAAAATATTGGGATCGATTAATGATACTTGATACACCATTAGATATTCGATCAGATTATGTATTATGGTGCTATGGTTGTACCCTTAGATTAGGGATCATATTTTTATATGGGAACACTTTTCTAATAATAAGAAATGTTTTCATTCAGTCAATCCTATAACTCTCCATATTATTTCCCAATTATGAGTGTCCATCTCTACCTTTTAAAACAATTTTATGAGTTTTTTTGTGACATCATTATACTGTATAAATATAACCATGATTATCCATTCCTATAACAATTGTGTTATTAATACCATATCCACTTCTTTTCAATGGTGTTCACATTTATAAAATTATTCATATTTTAATTGGAACGTAACAATATTTATTTCTCACTCATTTATCATGTAATGATATATAATTATAAATGAATCCATGTTCAATGATCTACGTTGCACTCATAAGAGGGGGAATGAAATGAATGTAATGGGTGTGACCAAATTTATATATCTCTCCAATGTTATGAGTAATGTTTATCCTCATGAGATGTAATTTTTGGATACTGATTGAACCTAATTCCATTATGTTGATTTTTTCACCATGATGTCTTGGTACATAGCGTTGACCCATATTTTTGATTCATTGATTTATGTTATTCCTACATTTCCCATGTTTCCATTATGATTATCGTTCTATATCAAGAAATAATGATCATTTATATAATTAACAATAATAAATGAATATTTTTCTCTCATTTATTACATTCATAATTATTTTCCCAATTGATTCCCTTAATGATATTTATGTCTCCCCCATTCTAATCTTTGTCCCCTTGTTATTCAATGAAATTATAAGTATGATCATGTTAATTTTCTTTTAAATATAGATTATTATTTTCTATTTTAAATTGTTATAGAATTTACCAAATTCAAAAATAAACTATTCTTATCAATCTAAATAGATGTATTCTATATAACATCATTTAATAAATCAAGTAATAATCTGAAATAATGTAAAAGTTTATTATATAGATTACTAGGGATTGGTCCTTTGAGAGAGCATTGTAGGTAATGACTAACCTCCTAGTTGGGCTATTAATGTAGATGGGAGATTGATGTCCATTAAAATTTGATGTGAGAGTATCATGTCTATATGTGTATAAATACATAGATTAAAATTTATGTTTCATGAATTAAAATTCATGTAATGGTTTTTAGGGATGCAATTGGAGATAATTTGGTTTGTTAATTGTTGTTTCAATTATGGCCAGGTTATGTAATAACACCAAAAAACATCTGAGGTTTTATATCCATTACATATACTTGAGTTTAAATGTGATGATGTGACCACATATTTTTTATATGATTTCCTAGATCTCCAATGGGTTGTGACTCCATAAGTGTGATCATAGAGAGGTAGAAAATTTTTCATCCATTTTACTACTATTTTGGAGATAGTTTCTGGGGTTAAGATTGTGTGACACTACTTTTTTAAGATTGCACACCACCATAGAGCATGAAAGTCAATAATACTAGATAGAAATTACCTTTTCATGACAGAGTTCTAGTAATGATTGTATAGGCAATATGTTTCACTGGTACTTCAATGTATAATATATCATCCACATAACGATGCTTAGTGTTACAATTCAATACCTATTTTTGGATATGTTCAATATGAATGAATCATTTAAATCATATATCCTTCGGAGGAAAACATAAATTTCATCGGTCACTCTTATAATAATTGTTTCAAAGTGACCATAAAAATTCACCATTAAGAATGAAAATGTAGTAGGCCATTTCATTCACCCATGTTCTATCTAGAGATAGCATAGTGAGTGATATAATATTCTCATCTCATTTGAGATACTATATTGAATTTTCTTATTATTTTGAAGAATACAGATATATATTATTATAGGTATAAGTCGTACATTGATCGTAAATATCAACAACTAGAGTTCGAGGTGAGGTGTAAGGTTTTTAGATGACAATTTTATAGATATTATCAAAATAGGATTTTTAAAAAATGTAATCTATAGAATTGTTATGATGATCCATTCAAGATTCATTATAATGTTAGTCCCATTTTATATCAGTTGTAGTTAACTCTTAATTAATGGGTCATGCCCGATGTCATCCAAGTATATAAACTTCACCGATATCATTTTGACCCATAATTTATTCATTAATATGAAGATGTTGAGTTTGAAGTTGATCCATCTATATATAAGAATTCAATATATATTAATGGGAGAGGAAGAAAATACTATGAGGCTGGTCAATTACATGGGAATGTGTGATATGGTAGCACAGTCATGTACATGATGTGACTTGGGGAGATGATGGCCAATGTACGTTCCCAATGTCCAATGTTATTATCAAAAGATGGTTGACAACACATGGACAATAAATTTGGGTATGTGGTTATTTAGTGTGAATAATTTTATTAACCTAGATTTTCATTGAGTCAGATGACCTTTTAATGTCATTTCAATTTCATGGAGTATAACCTTATGATAGTGCCAATAAGGGTCATTGTAGGAAAAAGGATTTCCAAGGCTTGTACAAAGCCAGAATCCCACTATTTTGGAAGAGTCATATAGTCCATATGGTTATTAAAAACCATTAATCCAATAATAGATGGTTTTTCTTTAACCATTTAGTTTGACGTAGATCCCTATACAGGGCCACCA
The DNA here is from genome assembly GCA_963277665.1 of Viscum album. Taxonomy (NCBI): domain Eukaryota; kingdom Viridiplantae; phylum Streptophyta; class Magnoliopsida; order Santalales; family Viscaceae; genus Viscum; species Viscum album. The sequence goes on along the minus strand of OY728120.1, from coordinate 1,753,279,253 downwards.
GTATTGAGGAAACTATGAAATCTCGGCCACTCACCCATTTGTTTCCAGAAAATGTTTTTGTAGAGGAAAAACACATATAATGTGCATGATTATTCTAATTTTGTTACATGATCTTAAGATTAGGGGTTCCTAGTTAGTGATAAATTTAGGTTAGGATATTTTTTATCCAAACATGATACAAAATTGTGACATGCATTAATGATGGGTAAATAAAAAATTTTACCTTAAAGGATTTACGTTTTCCAAACCCTCTGCCACCTAAACATATTTCTCCCATATTGGATATGTCACTAAATCATTTTATGATAACATTGAATCAAAAAATAGTAATTGTGATATATCAACCATCAAAAATACGATCGAGTATTCAGCAGTCTCTTTGGATCTCTATCCGTGATTTCATTACTCCTCATTCAACATTAATTGTTTGTCTTCCTCTAGTGGAGTTATTTTTAGGGGAACACATATTTCAAATATTTTTTTTATTTTTTTATTTGGTTGATTTCACCCATTAGACACATAATAGATGCCAAAATTGGATGTGGGTTCATCTAAAAGGTTGATGTAGGTGGTTTTGTGATTTTACCTCATTATTACAGGGTTTATATATATTTTGTTGTGTCACACACTCAATTTTAAGAGGGATAATTTTTAAATGAATTTATTCTTTATTTGAGTGGGTAAGATAGTACTATATGAATAATTTGAACAATGTAATTATCAAAATAATAAAAAAACAACGATTTTAACCATGCATTATATTGGTTTATAAATGTGTAGAACCACACTAGGTGGCCTATGATTTGATCCACATGAGTTTTTTACCCCTCTCTAAAGGGATGATAGATAAATTTAGTGAAACATTAAAATAATTAAATAAATAGGTGATGAATGACTATGTCCCTGGATATTTTTCCATTTTCCTACTCATATAGGCTTGAAACATTCATTATATCCCAAAACTCAATTAATTAAAATGGGAGGATTCATGTGGTGATAGAACTTCAATGCATATTCCTTATTTTGAGGCATAATCTAAATTGAGTATAACATCCTAAATAAACATGATCACAATTTTATTAAATAAAATAAAATGGAATTGTTAGTCATTGGACCATGACCATTCTTAATGACATACATGGAGTGATAGGTGGGATAAAATTAAGAATATCTATAGATAGACTATTCATGAATGATTAATTAAATGTTTACAATGAAATATTTATAACTAACCTTTGGGGACACATGGGTTCGCATATGGAATAATTTTTTAGAACAATTAAAATAATTATTATATAGTCTTAAGTGATAATATCTTACCCATATAATTATTCATGGATAGGATTTATGATAATATTATTATATACTCATTGAATGACACATGGAGTCCATTAAAGGACTACCACAGATATACACAGTGGTCAGTGGTGTTATTCTATGGCTAGATTGATACCATGATTCCAATTAGGGATTACATGGATAGAAATGTAAGTTATTTGTTTCAAGATATTCCATGAGAGATACCTAGGAACAAATTTAGGAATTCAAGAGATGAGATCCTGTTATCCATGATTTTTTTTGTAAAATGATTATAAGATGTGTATTTGAAGATATATCACAATCTCATATTTGTTCAGTGCCTCAAATAATTATTATCGAATTATTATAGTTGCATTTCTTAAATATAAATCCATGGGATCACCTAGGAAATGATTCACTTCCCCCTACATCACTATGAATTATTTGTAGAATGATAGATAGCTTTGGGACATTGAAGCTTCAGATCAATTAGGTAGTATAGGGAGGGTGTTCCATGGGATCCCAAACAAATGTGGGGTTTTATTACCCATCATTATTTATATATTTTATTATTACCATGACATAATTTTTTATGTATTCAATTAATTTATTTCATTATACACTATTTTTGGTGGCCTTTTGAGTTTATCTCACACCCATATCCGACCAACATTTGGTTCTCATAAATATTTAATTGATATAGGTAGGGACAAGGGAATGATCTTGGTTATATATGATTGATATATACTATCATTGGATTAGAGGAGAATAATACCGAGTTATGGATGCTAAATCTATTTGGAGATAGTATATTAACCGTCTTGGTTAATTTTTTTAATTGTATGTTTCTGTAGATGATACATTTTCTTACAATATTTATTTTTTTTCATAGGATTCCATGATATTAATTTTTTTTACAAAATTGAGTGATTTGACCACAAGGTTATTTAAATGATGGATGTTAAATATTTAGATATTGAGTTATAACTATTATTCAACTATTTATGATCTAACTATACAGTAATTCTATATTGTTATCATGAGGTTATGTTCTCCCCACTATTCCACCATAGACCCGCATTGATAGTCATGAGACCCTAGTGTATAGGGAGTTGATGTTGGGGTCATATGGTCAACCAGGTTTAGCATCCATTGAGTTAAATAGATCTTTTATGTCACAATATAGTTGATTATGGTTAGAAAAACAATATATATCGATTGAGAAAATTGTGAAAAAACATAATTGTGAAAATGAAGTAGTTGACATCTAGAATAGTGATAATAATAATTGATTGAAGAACAAATATTGAAACGATTTTATAGTATGATCATAAATGCTATTATAAATATAAATTCGGTTTTGATATATGATAATAACATCCTTTAAACTTTTATAATGATATCTAAAACCTAATCATCTGAGTGGAAATGATACATAAGGGGTTTCCTAACTCATTTTCCATTCAATGGGTTATACTAATAATAAATTGTTTATATTATGCCTGTATTATTTGTAAAATGGAATGTCATTGAATAATATTGTATTAACTGCTATTTTTGTGGATTATAATTGGTCAAAATTAATCTCTCCCTTGAATAATTATCATGTAAATTATAAAATCATTTTATTAGATTTTGTCTAAATTTACACACCATTGTGAATTATTTGATAATATGAGTCTATTTAGATTTATGTGATGTGCATACTACCCATTAAATGATTTTTAATTAATATCTATTTATTCATAATGAATTATTATTCAATTCAACTGACTCGTTAAAGAAGATTTTTTAAAAAGAAAAGTAATCTTAATTCTCGTTTTGATAAGTTGTATTTTTTAGGCATTCACATATTTGTAATATTTTTTTTTCAAAATAACAATTTTATTTAATAATTTTATTTATTAATGAAATTTTATATTACCCTTGATATTTTAATTGTTTTTAGTCTAATATTTCAAATTAATTTTTAAAATACTAACTTTCTACTTTATTTAGAAAATTAAAAATGTAATGTTTTTTAAATATATGGTATTACCAAATATTCCAAAGTCTATAGAAATTTTATTGTGTTCATATTCATCAACATTTTTTGAATTATTTAATACAAAAAATATTTAATTAATAATTATTCAAATGTTGAACACCCAATTTTCTCTTTTTTTCCCTATGAAATAATTTTTCAAAATTAGTTTATTTTCTAATGAATTGATGCTTCTCTCTTAAATAATGATTAATTTTGTTTTCATCAACATTACATTTTAACAAATTTTTTTATTATAAATGGAAAATATAATTATCTTAAGTATCGATATTATTTTTATCTTGGGTATGATATTTTTTTAAATAGTCTACCATGTATAAATTAGGTTGCATACATTAGACATTACTTTATTAAATATTGAATTATTGATATTGTATATTTATTATTTGATATATACCTCTAATGATAATTGATAAATTTTTAATTTAATTGATCAATCAATATATAATGAATGTATTTGGCATGGAGTGATGGGTGGGGACAGTAATTATATATTTCTTAGATGAATTGAAAGGTCTCATATGTCAATCTAGTTGGATATAAAAGGTAAATTGGGTTTCTGTGTATAACATCACAAATATTAAACTAACTAGATCAAAGGTCTTGAAGGTATAGATATCATTATTTCTATGATCATGATGTATAATAATATGAATTTATTTCACTATGAATTCCATTATTATTATGAATTATATTATTTCATATGATAATTTTCATTGATTATTTTTATCTTCATGTTTTGCATTAAATATCATGTGTTTTCATTTTTTCCAAAGAAAATTGATTATGTCCTATTTATTGATTATTTCATCCACTATACATAACCCATACAATGATTTTTTTATACCCTTATTACATTTCATCTCCTATGTATATGATGACAGATTCATTTATTAATATCAAGTCTTTAGAATAATTATTTTCACATTTTATTATATTCCATTTTAAATATAAAATGGGACGATTTTCTATGTATAGTTTACCAATAATACTAAAAATATTTGATATTTGGGATGCCGTTACTTTTATCTTTCTCCAATGTAATAATTCAACCACTAGCTCTAGGAAACTTGAGTTTGGTTCATTACACCTAATTCATTATTTTGTTTGAATAATTGAAAAATTATAAATCAATATTATTAGATGATGTTTCTATTTTAATAAAAAATAAATTTTAACATAAGAAGCTTTAATGTGTTAAAAATATATTAAATTTAGTTTTATGAATAAAATTTATTTCCTAGTTTAATATATCAATTACATTTCTCTCAAAATATATAATATTATATTATATTACAAATAGATTTTATGGGTATTTATAAGTGATAAAAAATAGAATATTACAAAATTGTTAATTTGAAAATATGAAAGATAGAAAATTGTTTTTATTGGAAAACATTACATCGGTTTATAATATGATAGTTATGATTTTCTGAATTCAACATATAATTAAATAGAACAATATTTTTACTTATTAAGAACATCATTAATCCTAGAAAAGGTATATAAAAATGTAATTTTTTCATATATAATTATAATTCTACATGTTTGATAAAAACAGTTTTTCCATTTTAATATGTGAAATTATATTTTTTAATAATAAAAAATATATACTCAGTTAATATTGTTATGTTGAATCCAAAAATGAATTTTAATTTTAAAATATAAATTCTAAAATTTTTGAAATTTATTTTCAAATAAAATCATTATATATATTGTAAAATAATTTTTATTTGAAAATTACATTTTCAATTTGTTATCCGTTGTTAATCTAATTTTTTTTGAACTACTAAAAAATTTAATTTAATTTTATATTTCATATCAATATATATTATTCATATAATACTAATGGTTTCACTCCTTTTGAATAAATAAATTTTTTATATTGTAAAATATTTAATAACACATTGGATACTTAGAGGATTAGTTTATTTGGAATGAGAAACATAATAAATGCCAAAATTTATCTATTCATCTCATCTACATCACCAGATTCTTTATAGATTCATCATATTAATTTTTAACAATATCTTATAAATTTTGGACATATATTTTAGGGAAAAGGGTCATAAATACAATTAAGGTAATAATAAATTAAACTAAACATATATGATAGTGATTGATAAAACACGAGTCATATCAAAATGGAATAATAATATGAACATGAGAAACAACATGGAAACTTGTTACAATATAAAATTTATACATTAATAATAATATATCTAAGGGATATAACCTAAATTTCATAAATCATATTTCCCAAGGTTTTCAGCAATTTATTGTAAAACATTCCTTCACTGTATATTAATTGATAACCAACCGTATTGAAGATCTACTATGGAACTCCCTAAAAATAAAAAATTACATTTTTGTTGTAGATATGATAATAAATAATTTCATTAATAACCTACATAAAATAAATTATAGAATTAAATAAATAATTACATGCATAATGGGATTAATGATTTGAAAAAAACATCATTATTTTCCCTAAAATGGAATGTTAGATTCATTCATGTAAATAACCCAGTCAAAAAACAATTCTTACTTGTAAGATAAATCATTGGGATAAGGATGTTTTTTTTGAATTCATAATATTAGAATATTCCATGTGCACTAGAGATTAAAGAAATGAATCTTTTGACATGGTGGTATTCCATGTGGATTAAAGAAATCTAATAATGGTATAAAAAAATTCCACACATAAAGAAAAAACATTTTTTAAAAAATAAGATTATAAAAATTGTATGAAATAAATTAATTCAATATTTAGAAAACATGCAACAAAATATTTGCTTCAATTTAAAAGATGAATTAGATAATTCATTTACCATTGTATGTGAATTCTTAAATCATGTAGTGGGAAAACATTGGAATATGTTAACACCTTTGAAGAATTTAGTAAGAGGAAAAATAGTAAAATTTCATTCTTATGGACATTCAAGTGGAGATGAATGTGAGGATGGGTGGGTATTTATAGTAAAATTTAGTGATTTTTTAATAATTTCTTATTCTAGGACATTGAATTAATGGTTGTGGAATATAAGAAAACATCATATTACCCATGGTTTTTTAAAATGGATTTAGAAATTTATGTCATATATTGTAATATTTTATTCAATTAGAACCAAAACACGTTAATTTAATAATACATTGAACATAAAAACAAATATTTTCTAAAAAATATTGTTCTTAAGATTATAAATTCTATTTTAGACATTGGGAAAACATTTATAGTCTTGAAATTCGAATTAAATCCATTATTGTACATTATATTAATAAAATAACATAAATATAGATGAAATCAAAAAAATCATACCGAAAAATAGCGGTATTTTATTACTTGTTACTGAAAAATAATGTCATGGAAAATTATCGAAATTTCACCCTAACATAATTTTGAAATGATAATTTAAAATAATGTTTTTTATTTTTTGAATATAATGTAATAAATGTTGGAATTTTTATCTTTATTAATAATTATACCTAGTTTTTTGGAAATAAATATTTAATGATAGAGTCAACATTCAACCACTGTTCACAATTTTTTGGGTAATATAAAATTATATTATAATTTTTGAAAAAAATAAACCAGTGATTACAAGACTATTAAATTAAATTAAATTTTATTCATAATAAATAAATTTATTTTAGAATAGTATATATTTTATTGAAATACAACTATTCTATCTGTATATGAAATATTTTATCAAATTAATCTTATATTCATAGATATTTTATGAAATATAATAATAATTAAAATTTATTTTAAAAAATTACTATGTGATTATCACGATGGAAATTTCAATGTTAGCATTCTAATTCCTGAAAAAATAAAAAATTATTACACTAGTTTACATTCTATGTGTATGTTATGCGATTATGTTATTATCATGTTGTGGTTCATTATTCATTGACCTAGATATTATCTCCTCTAATGTTCACTTCTCTCAATTTTTATTTTGTTCAATCCTCACATATTGAACAACTGCATAGACCTAGATATGGGATAACGATATTAATGATAAATCTCTCAAATTTTCTAACAGAAGGGATTCAAAATGAAGGAATCTACAGGTTTTGGCCCTCATAACTCTTTTATTATAAAACTGTGAGTTTTCATTAACATTTATAAGTAGTAGTTATATTATTAATAATATTTACAACATTCATAGAGCCAAAAATAATATCTATCAATGGTCATAGTGACTAGTGGTAAAATATTCAAATGTTAATCTCCCAACTTTCACATTTACAATTTCATACTATATAAATTCAATCAAACATCAATAATTAATACTTCATCCCAAATTTTTTCTATAGTAACTTTGATGATGTATATTATATTACTAATAATCCTTTTTTAATTAACAAATTTCTTGGAAGGTATAATCCTCAAATATGATTTAAATCCAATGTATTAAAAAATTACATTATTAGTATTTTGTTAGTTTTATATCCCTATAATAGTATAAGATATAATAATCATTTTTATTACCTGACATATAATATTATTTTTTATAGTATTATTTCAATTTAATTTTATTCTAAAAACTAATAAAATATTATTTCTGAAAGATAGATATATTTTTTAATCATTGATTTCCTTTTTAAGATGTTTTTATGATATTCCATGAAAATAATATAAATTGTTCACTCAAATGAATTTTATAAAATATAATTTTAAAATGAAATATAGTTCAAATATAAAATGATCTTATTTTTTATTTTTCAAAATATAATTTATTAAATAATTAGCATAAAAATTACATTTACTTTATTAAATTATTTTTTTAATGATCTTACATTATTTGATACCCAAAATTAAACTACAACATTTCAATGGTTATATAATGTTTCATCGATTTCATTGTTTGGTGGAAATGTGATGAAAGCTATCATTTTATTTTTTAATGTAAATTTAATTAGTAAAAACTATTTGTGTTATAAACAAATCTATGTTGTGTGAAGAAAGATATCAACATAAATTTTTAATGGAAATTTATTTACTAATGAATTGGTGTGTTTTAAAAAAATCCACATATTCCACAACATGTAAGAAAGTATGTTTAAAACTATAATGAATATGTTTGAATTTATTGTATTATAATTATAGAGGTCAGACTACAACAATACACCTTATATCATTTAATAATTATCAAAATATTGGAAAATATATTTTTAATATAAACCTGGATATTTGTTTAGGATCACTTATATGGAATAATGATGAACCTATAAAACTCTAAAGACATAAAACGTGATTTAAAATTCATAAAACAAGCACCAGTTTCAACATAGAAAAATTCAACTTTGAACATCATGCATTAAAAACTGTATAAGAACAATATAACATATATATAATTAAATTTATAAATCACTATTCAATTTTTTTAATAATTAATGATAAATGTTTTTTTAAATTATTATATTAACATTAAAATTCTATAAAACATTATAAATAATTACAAGACTATATTGATTATCATTCCAAACATTTTTAATAGAAAAAATAATCACCCATTGAGAAAAAAACCATATCATCTGGTATATAATTTGAAATATTAAATATTAAATATTTCCAACTCACATTATTTGTTATTAAAATGCTTATTTTTATACTTTATCCATTACTAGATTAAAATGTTATTCATTCTTTTAGTATAAATTAAATATTCAATAAATTCATCCCCATTATATTCATAGGAAAATAAGTATCAATGATGTTATCAAATAATATTTTTCATGCGTTTTTTGACTTTTTAGGAACCATTGTTCATTTATTATTGATATTGTAATTAATTGGAAGGAGTTATGGGTGTTTTAGGTTGGGGTTTGAGTGTTATAGAGTCCATTAAAAGGTGATAATTGGAAACACAGTTCCCCAAAACCGTGATGACTCTCCATGAATCCTTTTAGTTAATGGAAGAAATACATGGACTATATAATGGTTAAAGTGAAAAATGTATCAAACCATGTGGCCTAATGTGAGAACCTAGGTTAAAAATTCGATTGGTCAAATGATTAATCATGACATGGTTCGAAAAAACATTCGACCAAACCATTATATTGTTAATGAGATGAATTAATCCATACGTGTGTCTCATGGAATGAAAATTCATGCGACCCACCCATGTCTTCATTAATTATTTGTAAATATATTTATTAAGATCTATTTATTAAAAAATTATACAATTAATCTTCTGAAATTAATACCTCTCAAGCTATGAGATATGGAACCCTTCCTTTTCTGAATTTCTCTTATTCCATCTTCAATTCTAGCATTTTATTGTGTATCAATTATTTGGATTTGTGGTGTGTGATCTTCAATAAAATTTTCATAATGATATATTTATATATTATATTCTTCCCATGGGAGGAATCATAAATCAAAATTTTCATGGATATATCTATATACTTTGACTCCATCTATAAATGAATTATTGATTAATTTCTTTATATTTTGTGTGTCATTAGTTCTGGGGACATTTATTTTTATCATTCATAATTATAGCTTCATTAGAGGATCTTACGAGTTTTTTTGAATAGAACAAACTTTGATGAATTATAATCTTATCGAATCTTTTTCTGTAACATTGATGTGATTTGTGTTTTATTAATTGTATACTATCATGATGTGAATGATTGATCTTGTTACAGTTTGGGAGTGATATGGGACTTTCCCCTAAATATTTTCAGAGGATTTCATCAACAAGATAAAATTTTAAATTACATAACATCTTTCCCTTTTTATTCTATTTTTACTTTAGGTCATAGTTTTCGTAACATATATTTTTTTACCATTCTTGATAGAGATAATTTATCTATGATTTTTCACAATGATAACCATGTATGATTTTTTATTCAATGAGTATTATTACGTATCTTTTTCCCATGATTTATGTTGATCCCATGAACATTTATGTTAATATTTATTTTTATGATGAAAATATGAATTCATACATTATACACTATACAATAGTATTTATAAATACCAAGCCTTTAGTGGTATTGTGTTTGGTACTCGAAATATATATACCATATTGACAAAGTATTCACTTATATAGGGAGATTTAATGGAGTTAAATAATGATTTTGTTGATAAAAAATGATGGTTATGGGAATAAAGTCTAGCAGGCATGTCCCATGGATACAATAATTGAGGTATGATGACCATGTTTCCAAAACCAAGGAATAGATGGGATATTAAATCCTTGAGGCCTGACCACTGACCAAGATGTGGTACATGGTGGTGAGGTTGACCTATGATGGTGCTAGGATGTTATATCCATGTGATAAGATATGACATGATACCTTATATCTATACAAAGACATGTCCGCTAGACATCCGGCTTTCTCATATTCACTTCCACCATCATTTACTACTTATTTAGTGGCAGGGATTTATATTAGGTATTGATGTGGCTTGATGTGGATTTATTTGAATAGAAACTCTCATAATATATATATATATTTTATTTCTTGGGAATTAACACTCATAATATAATTCCCTTTTTATAACATTGCACTTCTATTAAGATAATTTAGTAGTTTTATAATGGGTTTTATTACTCAGACAGATAATTTAAATCCAAATTCACATGTATACAATCTGTTTAACCATTCAATAAGGGTAAAGGGGTCCGCGACAAGAATATTAGAAGTTGAGAGAACAATTAATAGTAGTAATGAGACAATATCTAGAAGATTTGGTGATATTTGATTATTATCTACACATTTTTAGTATATTATTGGACTACCACTATTAGAGTATGTTTTTAATATTAATTCTATATGTTATCTTTTTTTACCAATTTATGATTATATTTCAATATCTTGTGATACTCTGGGTTTTCCTTTTTCTATTTTTATTTATAGTTTATTTCTATGTTAATATGGAGACATTAACATTTAACAAAAAAAAATTAACATCATATTTGATTAATATTAATTATATATTAATATGATCCATGAAAAATCCTTATATTTTTATTTTATTTCAAATATCAGATACATTAGAAACTCATTGATAAAATAATTATATCATTTATCATTAATATCATCACAAATACAATTTTTCCAATATATATTATACACAACTTAATTCTTCATAAAATGGGGAAATGAAATATAATAAATCGTGAGATCAAATGCATATTATGATTGATCATTTATATAATAATCAAGGATATTAATAGTTCATTATACTAGAATATGTTTTTGAGGAAATTATCATAACTTTACTAAAATTCTACTAAATCATACAATGTTAATTAAACATAAAGCATGGAATAACAAAATATAATAATAATAAACATATGTTATATATGTACATAATCATCAATTAGTGATCATGATATATTATATTGTGTACTATTCCAAATAAATAATGTTTCAGTTTTCAAATAAGAGTTTAAAATCATTTCCATTATCATGTATTACTATTTAGAATATATTTGTAAACAATTTCTCATGGTGAAAATGCTCACTCTATTATATTTATCAATTTATTAGAAGTACCATTCATATAGTGAAGTACCTCACAACATAAGAGTTTATTCATTCCATCATCTCATTGGATTTTATAAACTCAATCATCATAACATAATTAATTTGAGGGACATAACATACCCACTAATCATCATCATCTATATCATGCTCACCATTCACCGAATCAAAAACCATACATCTGAGTAACACATAAAACATTTTTCTTTTTATTATAGCATAAAAAATGGAATAAAAATAATTTTCATGAACATTTCATAACCCTAATCATTAACCATCCAATGAAAAATTATTTATTGTAATACTGTTTCATATCTCCAAAAAAATTACTAACAAACATCCATGATTTCATTTTAAAATAAAGTAACCATATTAGATCACTTGGACATTTGATGTGGAAAATTTGATTTTCATATTGAAATCAGTTATTTAAAATATTAAAATTTTCAAAATATATACACAAAAAATTATATAAATAGAACTTTGGAAACATATAAATAAAGCTTCACAGCAAGGACTTTTCATGAATGTTGGAAAACTATTCATGATGTGGATATAAGAAAAGAGATTACATTCATATATTTATTAAAAAAAATTAACTTATTGGGAAAATGACAAGAAGATTACATAAAAAATTCAATGTGACAGATGGGTAAAAATATTTTAATAATTTTACAATAAAAATATTCCCCAAAAAGACGTTTTATTTTTTATATGGACTTTGGAGAAAATATTTATGATCAAAGGGATAAATAATATAGGTTTTTAGTATAAAACATCATTCAGTATCCTGAATATTTAATGATATGATAATTAAATGAAAAAATACAATCTCATAATATAAATGGATGAAAAGAAAAGGAATATTATTATAGGGTTATAGATGACATTATTTAATTATCAAAATTTTTATGATAAAAATAAATTTATAAATGATATTTTCAAATAAAACCATCCTCTATGATTTATTATTAATACTAAATGTAATCAATCGCATAATAAGTTTTAATTTAGTATAAATATATATTATAACCATATTTCTAGTAAAAAAATTCTAATACATTGTATACCATATTCAATAATAACAGTTATCTACATTCATCATTTGAGATGTTAACACCTTCAATTGTCATATATATTTTTTAGTTAAGGAGTTATGGTTATTAAACATTGTTCATATTTAGATCATCTAAATACTTTTAATAATAATATAAATACACATATATATTCATAATTTTAATAATTATATCCATTCTTATAATGATGTTATGAAAAATAAATTTTTTTACTATGTGGAGATAGTAGTCCATAGGTATGCATGAGGGGAGTTTCAATTTATTTATCGTTATAAAAAATAAATGGTAACTATAATTAAAAATTACATGATCATTTTAAAATCACAAATATAATTTCTAAACATTAAATAAAATAAAATAAGTAACAATGAAATTTAATGATTAAGAATTTATCATATGTATATGGGGAGGTGGTAGTCCACACTTACGCACAAGTACATTTTATATACATTTCATGAGAGAAGTGGTTGGTAATTGTTCTATAATCATCAATATAGCATCTCAATATTGATTAAATCATGTGATTGTGAATTAAAAGGGTGTATTTGATGTATTATATGATATAAAATAGAAATAAATCATTTATGACTTAGACTTCATAATAATGAGACATGAATCTATATTCACATTTATAAATGATTGATTGGTCATATTAGAATACCGACATCTCTCAGACGATTCTATGGAATATAAGAAGGTTGATTGATAGTAATTAGAATAGCTATAATAATCGAATCAAGTGAATAATAGAGTATAATAGTTCCCCTTTTTATTAGAATGGAGGGACACATGGAATTTTTTAGATGATTTTAATAATATAATTTAACATTCCATGAAATGTTCCTCAAAATGGACATAAATTCATTGTCTTGATTAAATTAAATTTTGAAATCCTCAAAAAATATGATTTGGAAATATTTTTGAGGAAGTCAAACCCAAACCTTGTGGATTACCTCGAGTATACTTATTTTAAATGTAACTTTAAAATATTTTTGACTATATAGAATTCATTACATTAAAAAATTAGTTTTCACCTATTAAATGATATTTATTATTATGATATAAATATTTTACCCATTTTTCAAAATTTAATATAAATGTGTTTGTCTTGTATAATATAATCTTATAAACAATAAACCAAAAATCAAATAAAACCCATTTTAAAAAAAAATTGAGAACAAAGCATAAATTACTCCAATTTAAACCCTTGTAAAAAAATTAAATTAAAATTATAATGTTATGGTTATTGTATATTGGATACAAGTAATGAATGTTTTTAATCAATATAAATTAACATCATTTGTTAGGATAAAAAACATTCCATGAATAGAAAATTTATAGAGAAATTTGTTTTATTCAAAAAATTTAACATATATAAACATCTTGCAAAATGTTGAAGTAAATTATATATATTAAATTATTTAAAATTAATTGAATATTATGTTACATTATGACTAGTTTCAATAAATAATGGTACTACTATTCAAAAAATTATAGTTTCTATAAAAATTGAACCATTCACTATAGAATAAAAAAATTTGTAAAAATAAAAAACATTCACCCTGAAAAAATATAATCATTTTGAAATTGAAATAAATTAGCCTATATAAAAATACAATAATTTTAATAATTAGTTTATCATATTTCGTAAAAATTTCAATGAAATGAATTCTTGATTACAATTAATTTTTTGATGAAAAATTGTCATTAATATAAATTTAGTACTTATTTATTAGTAATTAATAAACAGAAATTCATTATTTAACATCATTATAAAAATTTTCATAATGATTTTGTTACGATTCCAAAAATTCCAATTTAGTGGCTAGGTTATAAAATTTTATAATAATGTGGTTCATATATACTCCAAGTTTTGCGTAAGTAATTCCACTGATAACATCAGTTTTATTTCAAAGTAAATACATATAAATTATGTGGTATTATATTATATACAAATTAAAATGTTTTTATCAATATAAATTTAGTGACTCTAATAAATTAAGAAAATGATATATCTTCTTCATCACATCCTTGGGTTCCTATATAGATTCATCTATTTTTTATTCTATGTTATAAATTTAATAGGGTGAGTAGTCTTTATCTTTAGAACCTTGAAACTATGAGACAATATTTACAGTAGATGATATTAATATGTATGTTAATACAATATTTCATATCTTTTGTGTTCAGTTCATGTGAAGGATAATTTATTTAATTTCATAGGAGGGATACATGAAAGGAATTATGAATTTAAATCTGGTATGGCAGGAGTATCAAACTGAAAGGAATCATCCCAATATAATCAAGAATATTAAATTAAATTTTTTAATATGGATTATATTTCCCTACTTTTACAATATCATATCATATTAACATTGATCAGTTCATTAGAATACCTTCTCACTAACATAAAACTCCACATCTCAATGATTATTATCATTATATATCATCTATTACCTTCAAGATATCATGACTAGATAATTACTATATTAAACCATATATATGAGTTCTATAAATACAATTTTCCCAAAAAACAATTATTCTCTAAATTCATTAGATCATTTAAGAGTTATAAAATTCTTTTAATAGATGGAATTATAATGATCCATCTGAATTCTTAAGTGAAATCATTTAATGTGCAAAAATTAAACTATAGGATTTTTTTTATTAGTATAAAAAATTTAATCAGAATATAATGATCTATTTATATCCTCTAGGGTATTAATGGTTCACAAAAAATGACTATCTTAATTTGGAAGATATGTAGTAACGAAAAACATCCAAATATCCAGATCTATACTAATCTATGACCAAAACAACGATTTGAACATTGAATATATATCAAATACTATATACTATTTACCTCAATGTATTCACACCCCTAACATAATGTATATCAGGGATTCTATTAATATGGGAAATATTATCTGATTTTAATGAATTGTTTTAATTTCCATGATCCAGATGCCACTCAACTAGTGCATCATACCAAGTTGGTCACATGGCCTCATGCTCATTTCACAAACCGTAGAGAATATTGACTAGAAGATAAGTCATATGGTGTGACAGTATGAAAACTATGCCCTCATTTATAGAGTATAACATAGATTAATTAATAAGAATAAAACATAGAATATGGTAAACATCACAGATAAGAAATAAAGTGGGGGAGATAGATATGGTAAATAACAAAGCATCATTCCATAGCAAATATAATGCCTCATATTATGTTCAATGAAAACAAAAAAATAGGCATAATGCAGGAATACACAATATATATTCCAAAAAAAAACTAAGGAAATTAAGAAGCATCAAAATCCTCAGCTTAGTCCCATGATCTCTAGCTCCTAAACAACATCTCATGTACTTGTTGAAGGTCACATTTCCTGATTAACATCTATTAAAATATAATCTATTTGGGACCAGTAGCATGAGTCAAATAGGAAGTGAGATATAAAAACTAGAAGGAAACACTAAAACTTTTTTCCCTCTTTATTAGTGAGTGTACAAAATATATAGTGTACAAAAAGGAAAATATGTAAACTATATAGTGCCCAAAAGTATGAAATCCCACAATTATTGTTTTCCTTTCTGATTCATTATGTTCAGTTCATCCATTATATTAAATTTAACTAAATAAGTCTTTATTACCTGCCTAAGACCGTCAATCCCCCATATAAATAAGGCTCATGAAATACCTCAGATGGATTTAGAAATAAATAAAATGAAGCCCTAATACAATCTTGTTCTTTGTAATCTAATATGATTCATTAGTCATTCTATTTCAATATCCAAATTAACATCATTCCAACATCAATAACAGATCCTCACCCATAGGAAAAGCAGTCAAATAGATTCAATCCTAGGATATCATCATTTCATCATAATATAAAACACATGTAAATTACAACATTATATTTTTTACATAATAACTACTAACATCGGTGTCATTTATATCAAGAAACAAGTGAAATTATCTATCATATGAATTAAAATATAATTGATATATCATTGAGAAAGTAGACAACCACAAATCCCAACACATAATCAATAAATTAAATATTTATCAGAATTGAAATTCCATAATAAATGTAATTCATTCTTAACAACCCAAAAGGGAACACAAGGCATGCCTCATAGGCAACCTCAGTAAAACCGCAAAAAACTGTCATTTGAGGGAAACACACCCATGGGGTGTACAATAATCAAACCAACAAGATCAATCATTTTTAAACTAATTAAATTCATGACCCAATCTTCATTATTCCACAAAAGGGTCAATTTTAATTCATGTATAAAACCTAAACATTGGATAATCACACTATGACACATATAAAAAACTTGATATTGAGTGAATGGCACAATACAAACTACCTCATCTTAGTATAACTCTCCCCGCCCATCCTCAACATCTAATTAAATATAGAACAATGTTGATATAAAAAATGATGATAAAAAAATTTCCTTAAATAAGTAATTTTTCAATAGAAAATCTTGATTAGTGACAGAATATGAATTGAGAACCTACAGATTGTGTTCTAACACCTATGCTGATGATCGAATCGGAGTTTAGACAGATTTTTGGTCGAAAAACCCAAGTTCATTTATGCTTGTTTGTTAACTTAGGAGAGCACCTATCAGTTCTCTCAAAAATTACTCTACTTCCCAATTTAATCAATAAATAATGTAATTGGCATGCACCTAAGAAGACACACATTATACGTATCATTTCTGACTAGACTATTACATGGAAAGGTTCTGAGAATACAAGTTGTGTATCCTAACTTACATAGTGTGTAGTTCACAGTCACATCATGTATGAGGATTGAGACCCACCTTTGAGCACTTTCCCACCATTTTTGTAGGTATGAACTGAAAATGAAAGATCAATACATTAAAAAAAGAACACGAATCTTACAAACATACCCCCTTAATTCAATTCTTTCATGAATTAGCCTTTAAGTGATGATGAAACATTATCGGAGAACAACTCTAGCCATAGTGACTGTATATTGGCCTCCCTCTCCAAAGTCTCATCCTGCACACAATAGTGATGCCATAGAACCCATTCCAAAGAAACAAACTGGCCCTGGGGAATAGTCTTGTTAAGATCTACAATATGAATGGCATGATCCTCAAATGATTAATCTTCCTACAAAATCAAATACTCTAGATAAATGGTGCGCGATGGTTCAAAAATGTAATTTCACTATTGTGAAATTTGGAATACGTCCGGAATATCTCGGTTCTTATAAGGAAACTAACATCGATAGGAAATTGGCCCAACCCTCTCAATAATCTCAAACAGAACGATGTATCTTAGAGAATTATTAACAAGTCTTCTGGATCATCTAGTGTCCCAAACTCAGTGTGACATGTAGGAAAACATGATCCCTAACCTCGAACTCCAATGTTCGTCAATGGAGATCAACATATGATTTTTGACAAGACTGCATATAATCCATCTTCCTCCTAAGGAACTGAACTTTCCCAGTACTCTCCTAGACCGGTTGAGGACCCATTATGTCTTCCTCTCCAAGCACTATCCAACACATGGGTGATCGGAATGGCCTAAAATTCAAAGCATCATGGTGTGCCAACAAAAATGTACCCTAAAATCAATCATTATAGGTGAAATCAACCAAGGTTATGTGTCTCTCTTAATAAAATATTATATTCAGGACACATGCCCGAAGCATTTCCTTCACCACCAGAATCATGCACTCTGACTGGATATCCATATGGTGAGGGTAAGTTATACTCATAAGCATCCATGTGACAAATTCCATTTATATATCTTTAGTAAAATGAGAAAAAATGGGCATCCCTATTTTAATTGATAGAATTTTTAACCCCATATAGTCGCACAATCCCATGGATGTAAAACTTCTCATGTTCATCAACACTTAAGGATTCATTGATCAGTTTGAATAGTGCATCCTTTTTGAGCATATCAAGAACAACACCCATGACATTGTTACCTTTACACCTCCACTTAATGGAATACTCTAAGATAAACTCCCCTGATCATTATCGAGATTCCAGCTACATGATTTTCATTTAACTGGGTGAAACCAATATCAACGGGGGTCATAATATCAACCTCATTGCAAATAATGATCAAACCCCAATAGATCTCATCGAAAATGGTTATAAAATCAACCATATAAGTAAAATGAAAACATCTACATCACACAAATATTAAAATAGGAGAGTTTCCATACTGGATCACTTGAACCATACAAGAGGAACAAGAAAGATAATGTATCAAACCATCACAGGATGATTTATCTCAGAAGTACCCCGCTTAGAAGAATGATGTATCGAAACTGAACAATGTGCCTACTACCCAGGCACCATACACCCATAATGATTCCATTCATCAAATCTCATACATGTCTCTCAGTGACTCTCTTTTTCAAGCCATCCCTTGATTATTAAAAATTCTTGAAGCCGATGAGTAAAAGTGTAATTTTAGAACCATCCCACTTAAACCCTTACCTATTTTCAAATGATGACATATGAGCCCAACTATAAGCTAGGTATAACCCTAGATTCCCCAACATAGAGTCTATGGATCTCACAATGTAGGTCCATACTCCCCATTAAATTTTATTCTTTTGTACGAGGCTGAATGTCCACATAAGAACACTGACTATTCCCAGAGTAACATCCACATGGGGGTCATTTGAAGAAAATGGGACGCATCCATGTGTCCGTCCGATGCATTCCAACATGGAAACCTAATTATAACTCAGGATAATGAAGCCTCATTTAATTATATATATCAATTGGACAACATAGAAATATATCTCAAACCATCCCAACCTCCTTCAACTATAGATCTACGTAAAACAAATGATAACTTAGAGCATCCAGGAAGATATTAAAATAGTGGAAATTTTAATCTATTAAGAAAGAGTGCACCAAAAGGTTTTAAAGGATCAACAAAAGAGGATAGTCAAACCATTACTGGTCAATATTCTAATATAAAACTCAACTTCACCTTTTGACCTATATTCTTTAGAATGTTCTCAATGCCTTTATGAAAAGGAATCTTTATGATAGCTAATGATTATTCACTAAGGTCAATTTATGGTCATTGGTTCCTCTCAAGGAAAATGCCCTGAGCCAACCACAACAACATCATGTTACCAAGAAAGGATCAACATGAAACAAGACTCGAAAGCCTCAAATGTATTCAAGTAGAACAACCATTTATTAATTTTCTTTTATTAAGATCCATCTTTCTAGGTGGACACAATTAAAAATAACCAAATTCATATTCCCCACCTAGGATAGTCTTAAAAATCATGAATAATGAACAAATGCTCTCAAAAACATGATAAAATTACCAACATCATTGTACTAGTGTCGTTCCATGATCCTCAATCACTTCATCATATCAGTTTGCATGAAAGCGAAAAATTAACCCAATTGTCATTTCAAAACGTCATGTATCATAGAATGCCCCCCCCTGAGTAGTGGGATATACAATGTTCCGAAACGTTTATGTCAATATACTTGGGAGATAACCGAGAACTCACAGGGAATTAAATATTTCATCAATTTAACAGAACACGATGAATCTTTTTTCACAATGAACATTCGATGGGTTTTGCGTATGTCAACATATTCTATCTCGAGTTTAGAGGAACAAATGTCACATTCCATGTACTATTCAAAATTTTTCCACTATAGTCATCCAAGTACCATATGGATCACGTAGTAACTAGATAAAAATCACATTAACCATTTATAAATATGAAAACGTACCAAGTCGCACATCACATGAGGGTAGAGAGGTTCACATGATCCCCAAAGTGGCTTACCATTCCCAAGTCTTGTCTATCTTTGGTAATTGAGAATTCCTCAATGCTCATTCTTATTTTATGGGTTATGATATTAGGATAACTAATCCCAACAAGAGAATCCTATAAAAAACAAGTATCCTACTAGGGAAAATGGCACTTGAGTAGTACCAACATCTGAAATCTCATAGTGGAAAACAAGACACCAAATTTTTAAGGGTGCTACCAACCACTGACTAGAAGATTACAAAAAATAATAGTCAACTATAGGACTAGGTAAGATGAAACATATATATGACACCCATGCCACTTTTTAAATAAGACAATGCTAAATGAAGAATCCTATGTATTATTTCCCACATCTCCATTCCAAGGCATAACACAAAAGAGATAAACTACCCTTAATCTATGTTTTCTACATGTAATAAAAACTCAAAGCTTAAAATAACATATATTAAAATAAGATATGTCAACACCTTCCCCTAAGCACTCTCCCTTCTACCTGCCACTTGGTTCAGGTCGAGGTGTCAAACAATGAGAGATACTAAAAAAAATCCAATTATTATTGTCAGGTCATGTCATGTAATCCCCTATAAGGCATCCTGTAAGGGATCTGGTAGGTAAACATGAGTTATAGCATACAATACAAGATTCTTAACTAAAAATGAAATGGATAAATCATAAACAGGATCCTTTAAGGATTAAAAAATGATACATCATATAATAGGGATCCTCAAAAATGGTATATAGAAGAGAGATTCTAAAAGGGACTCCTTAGAACTGTATGTATGCAAGGAATCCCTTATGTGTTCCTTGGTAACCAGATAGAAGATAGAGACATCCAACATGGGATTCTCTTTTTCAACACATAAGAAGAGGAATCCTACATGGAATCATCGTTATCAACGGGTACTATGACCTCATAGGCCACATGGGATCATTTCATAAGGGAGACATCCTCAAAGAATAAGTCATTATAGGTTCCTCATAGCTCATCTCAGATCAAAGGCCCTAACTGGGTTGGTCAAATCACACAACCGGTCATTCATGTCAACTTCACTCAAAGATGAGAACTGAAAATGGTAATTAGAGGAAGTACTTATACATTTAGAAGGAATACCTTAAACACCCATTATGAGTCCTCATAATTCTCTATAGGTTTTACCATCACTCTCTACATGGAAAACTACTCATAAAGGACTACTCTTAGTTATGAAACATACAAAGGGGGATTATGTATGAAATGATCCTAAAAGGGTACCAGAAAATAAGTTCATCGTGTGAAGAAACACCACACGACGTGATCACTTAACCTATTACACAGGTGTGCACTCCCACCAGCCTAGGCATGTACACATCTTAGGAAAACAACATATTATCCGAAAACATGGATTGTACTCATGTTCTCCCTCTTGTCAATGTACTTTTACATGGATAGATTCATAGAAGTCTACCATTGAAAAACTACACGGGGTGTACATATTGTACACAACATGTTCTGATCAAAACTCAACGACCTGTGTTTTCTCTAACATAGTTGGTGAAACAGTAATCTACCACATGGTGTGTACGTAGAATACACCGAATATACATGAAAATTTTAGTTTCATCACGAATAATAAAACACATAGTGTGTGTTTATAGGACCACACTACATGTTGTCTGGGTTTTTAGATAGTAAGCCTCAGAAACATCACCAAATCCCCTATTTTGTCAAAATAATGTATTATTTTTCCCAATTATGATCCATGGGGGACCATAATCCCTGAAAAACAATCATGGAATCCACATATAGCATATAACAACATAATTTATATCCCCTGGATGAAATTTGTTACACCAGATTCTAATCCATAAGGGAATATACTCCTCATGGAACACTTTTTTTACCATCAAATTATATCAGTAGAGTTACCAATACAATTTTGAAAACACCATGAATATTCATCACGATACCTATCACAACAACACGTATTTATTCCACAACATCTATCATAATAGAATGCACACAGTAATGCTTTTTAAAAGTCATGGCAATAATTAATGGAATATTATTTCTATCAATTTCTTATATGATGCATGATATGGAATTCCCTGATATGATTAGATTAAAACAAAATATAATTACTATGATATAAATAATAACATCAATAAACAAGTGTTTCATCTATTGTGGAAATCAAATCAACTTTATTAGATAAAAATATTACATTTTCATTTGACGAAATTTTGATTTTCACTATATATGTGGTGGCTAATCCTGGTTACATCTTTTTTTGAAATCCTATTAATTTAAATATCTATTAATCATTGACATAAATTAAAGAACACCAAAATATGAACACTAATTTGGTACCATATTGTACCATCTTGGATCCAAATTCAACTCAATTGGTGCCCCATACCCGGTTGGTCACATGGCCTCAAGTGCATTTTCCCAAATGCCAATGGTTGACGACTAGCAGCATAGTCCTTGGATAAGATACTGGGAGAAAAATTCCTTCATCGGAACATTCTAGTAAAACATAAAAAATAACAATATAATAGTAGAAGAAGAAAACCAAATACATCTAAAATAAACTAGGAAGAATAATATGGTAAATAACCAAGAATTATTCCATACAAAATATGATGCATCATATTCTGTTAAAATAAAATATCCAGATATGTATATTGCTGGGATTCATAATAAATGTTCCAAAATAAAAAGAAAAAATGTAAACTATGAATCATCACAAGCCTAGGATGGGTGTCATTCTCTCTATCTCATAAACAAAATCTCATGTATTTGTACAAGGGAACATTCCCTTATTGACATTAGTAACAATATAATCTATTTGGGTCCAAATGAATGGCCCATATAGGGTGTGAGAAATAAATTCTAGTGGAAACCACCCAATATCTATTACTATCTATTAATGACTATATGAAATACGTTGGGTAAAAAACTGGAAAGCATTAAAGTAGGATGTACCCAAAAGTAAACAATCTTTCAAGTACTATTTTCCATTATCAATCATTATATTCATTTCAATCCTTAAATTAAATTGAATTAAATATGTCTCATGAAACGGACTAAGCCCATCAATCCCCCATATAATGAATTGTAAATAGATACATCATAAGTATATCTAAAAAAATAAATTTCAGACTAAATCCAATTATTCTTTTTCTTGGAAGATGAATCATAATTCATTGCATTTCAATATTAAAATCAATGTTTTACCTATTGGCATACCTAATCCTCGCCCAAAAACATATCAATAAAAAATATATAACTAATATATGCATTTATGAAAAAAAAGAAAACACTTTTAAATTACACAATTACATGGTTATCATTATATAAACTCACTTGGACTTCATACATATCAAGAAACAAGTTAATTAAACCATCAAAAGGCTTAAAAAATAATTGGTATATAATAGGGAAATGGGGAAACTACTAATCCAAACCCTTGATAAAATCAATCACAGTATATAAAAATTGAAATCATCATATAATTGAAATTTATTCTTAACAACTAAATAATGGAAAACAATGCATGAAATATAGGAAACCATAGCCAAATGGACATAATCTATAATTTGAGGGAAAACACCCACGATGTGGCCATTAAAAAATAAAACAATCTCAAACATGTTAAATTAATGTATTTGATGATCAAATCATCAATAAGTGACAAAATAAGGTCTACATACATTCATGTATATGACCTAATTATGGAATAACAACACTATGACATATATAAACAACATGAAATTGAGAAAAAGACAGAAGACCCCAGACCTCATTGTAGTATGAGTCTCCTCATTCAACCTCAGCCCCCAATTTATTCTAGAACAATGTATATCTACAAATTGTCAATAAAATCTTACCCTTAAAAAATATTTGAGAGAAAAAATCAAGAATAATGGAACATGTGAAATCAAGAGCATACCTATTGGGTTAAACAACATCCTATTGCAATCAAATCAGAGTTTGAACAGAGATTTGGGAGGAAACAATCTTGTTCAGAGCTTCTTGTTGGTCAACCCAGAGAGCCTCGGTACTTTTTCACAAAAATGATGCTACTGCCCAATTTAATCCTTGAAAAACTACATTGTGTTTAATTGACACTGCATTCAATGTTTTTATAGTTTCTTCCTAGACCACTAGGTGGTTGTGTACCGAGATTACATCATGTGTAGCCTAACATACATGGTTTGTACCTAAACATGAACGATGGTTATTTCCCATACACGTCATTTAACATAAGTGTGTCCCTACAATGCACTCTTTTCCCCCATTTTTATAGGTATGAATTGAAAAGGAAAGATACATACACCAAATTTTGAACTATGTTTTGAAAATTGTGATTAATTTTTAAGGTAATTTACCATAACCCAAATAGTATTATGGCTTTCAGATATTTTGTGGAGTCAGTTGATAAAATCCAAGGTGTTGTATTCCCCATTCCGTTAATTTATGATAATTGGTTACAATATCACCATAGAAATTTATCCTATATCCATAAAATTATAACATACCAATAATAATGATACATAATCTACAATATTTTTATTTGTTTTTTCCAAACATAAAATCACATGCATATAAATATAAATACTCATTATTCAATGATTATTGGAAAATTAGTAGCTACTATCTTTTTTCAATAGATATGTATTCTATTACGGAATTGAAAATACACGTACTCAATTCTCAATACTTATTATTCAATTAAAATGAATTAATATCTCATCTATATTTCCTTATTTCATTTACAAAAATAAATCTTCCCCATTACCTCTTAACTCTTTTCAAGGCTTTATAATAGAATAATCATCTTAATAATAAAAGATGTCTCCCCATAAATAAATAAATCATGTTTTATTCATGGAATATACCTAAATATATAATCATTTTTTACTCTTGATAAATAATATAGGGTTATCAATTTTCTCAAAGCATTAGCCACATTGTTTCATTTTATAGGGTGGTAATGTATGGTTAATTCGAAGTCTTTAATTATCTCATCCCATCATCTCTAGTGAATGGGGGATATTGAAATGATAATCAGGGTGCTCTGGTGAACCCTCGATGCGTCTTCGCCTACGGTGATGATGGCTTCCGTCTTGCCGGCTCCTCCCCCCTTGGTGGGCTAGGGGGAATCGTTGTTACATGCGCGTTCAAGGACCTTCCAGTGATTCTCCAACTTGGACATTCTCCTTCCCATTACGAGGGCAATGCTAAACCCTAAGGTTGCGGATCTAATCGACGGGGCTCCTAATCTTCAAGTTTCCACTTCAGAATTTTCGGAAGCTTCAGGCTTGCTAAATCTCACACTGGTGGCTCGCTGCAGCTAGAAGAGACCCTCATTTGATGCCTTCGACCGGTTCATCTTCGGTTCTTGGGATCTCAAGGAATGAGCGGTGGTAGGCCTGCTAGATAGTAAAAAAATCATGATTCGGTTCAAGTCAGAGGTGGATTTGATCCATGCATGGGCGAGAGCTCCCTGTATCTTCAACGGTTCAGGTTTCCTTCTACTTCGGTGGTCCTTTGATCTACACATGAAGGGTGACTCGACTTCAATGGCAGTTTGGGTTAGTTTTCCTAAACTTCCATTACCGTTTCAAAACCCCTCGATAATTCGTATGTTGGGGAATCTGGTTGGTCGGTTCCTTTGTACTGATAGTCACACGGAGGCTATATTCCATCCAGTGAACCCTCAGGTATGTGTTGAGGTTGATACCTCTCGCGTTCCATTTTATTTTGTATGGATCACGATTGGAGAGGAGTACCGTTGCGAGCAACGAGTTATCTATGAGGACTGGATTAAATTTTGTGGATCCTGTAAGAGGATGGGCCACTCGGTTGACTGATGCCGAGGTGGTTATACAACACGGTTTTGGGAGGAAATTCGTAGGAAAGGAGATCCTGGGACCTCAGGTGTCAATGTCAAAAGCAAAACTGTGGGGGCTGGTCTGGAGATGGACAGGGAGGAGAATTTAGCAGGACCTAGTGTAAGAGGGAAGGTGTTATGTGAGCCAGGGTTGGATATGGAGAGTAATTATATAGGGCTTAGCAGGGAGACAGTGCAGGATGTTAGGAATTCTCCAGGCCTAATGGGAGAGCCTTGTTTAGAGGAGGATGGGGTTAAAAGAGATGCAAATTCTGATGAAGTGGTTGTCATTCCAGGGGATAGGAATTGTACCAGGCTGGACCCTTTGGCTACCCCTTTTATTTAATTAAGTAACATGTTTAATGGACTGTTCGAGGATTTCTTGGTTGAAGAAATGGTGGTGGAGAAGAATGCAGGGAAGGAGGATGAGTTGGTGGTTCTGGATAACCAACAGTCTGATGTATTGGTTGTTGAGCATGCTAGCCATGGTAAGGAGATGGAGGTGGTTCAATCAGAGGAGGTCTTGGGACAAATTCTTGTTGTCCACGACACCCCCAGTATGGCCAGGAGCGGGTCTCTAGTGGTTGGTGCAGTCCAGAGGTTGGGAAACTTACAGGATGGTGGTTTTGGGATGGAGACACGAGCCATGGACTAGGTGAACGCTCTGTTAGAGGATGTGTGTTTGCCTTTTAGAGAGAATAGAAATCCAGATCAAAGGAGGGAATGCTTCTTTGAACAGTCCAGAGTGGTGAAGGGAAATTGTATTTGTAATGAGACCTTGAGTGCTCCGGCTTGTCGTTCCTTCAGTGAGGTTGTCCAATAGGGGACCCAGGAAGAAGTTGTAGGGGAAAGAATGTTGGCGGCAACTAAAACTAGGAGATCAAGGAAGGACTATTCATACCTCCCGCGTCTAATTTGGACTAGGTCTGCTTCAAAAAGGGATAAGAAGGTGACTATTGTAGTCAAGAAAGGCAGCGGGATTAAGAAGGCTTCTCCAGACTTGGCTGCTCTGGAGAATCTTAGAAACCGTGTTCATAGTGCGAGTTTTTGGAGAAGCCCGGTGTGGGAATCAGCAACTGGGGAAGAGAAATCGAGCTTGGGATACGGTGAAGACTTCAGGTACTATGAATTTTAATTTTGTGCTCTTTAGTTGTGATCTTTGTAATGGTTTGCTAGATCATGTTGGTTGGGCACCGGACACCCCTAAGCCGTCTTTATAAAATAAAAAAAACGATTTCCAGTCATCATCTCTAGTGAATATTATACTCTTTATATATGATTATATATTTAAAAATCATATGACCAGTGAATATACCAAACCATTATCTTTATGGATGTAGAAACAATATTAGTAATTGATATTTTATAATAGGAAGCGTCAAATAATGAGTCTAATAATTTCCCTCTTTTACCATTAGTTGGTGTGTGGAATAAGCTATCCATATATCATTATAGATAAGAAACCATAATTTTTATTTTGTTGATTCATCATATTAAATCAGAGTCCCCTCTTAGTACAGGGTAATGTGAGTATACGTTCACTAACCAACCATCTATTCAATGATACGAAATTCTCTTCCCATTAAATATTAAAAAGAAATGTGAATCCTTAATATGTAATCATGGTTGGTGGATTAAATAGACATGGAATAGTCATCCCACTGAATTGATAATATTATTAAAATTGAATAAAGAAACATATAACAATCATGATGGTTGTTCTCAGCCAATGTTTAGTAACATCTATCCAAAAAGGAATGACAAATTAACCCTCCCTTGAGATTATATGAAGAAGAAATCAATCATTTTATTTAAGAAATACTTACATGATGATGTTCATAAACGACTTCCCTATTCATTATATCTTTAGTTAAATTCTGATGTGATCTTTATGTTCCCTCCTTCTATTATAATATATAACAATATTATTTATAATGACAACCACAAAAAACCCATGATAATATCTACAGACTCTATTAATAAAATCCATAAATATATAAAAAATACAATGAAAAAATAAAATCACTATAAATTAAGAGAATCATAAATTATTTAATGGGTTTTATTTCTATTCTTTGTCATTTAAACCTCAATTTATTGAATCCAATTATTGGATCAATTTAAAAAAAATATAGATTTCATTATAATTGATCAAACAAATACACAATATGGGAAAGAGGATAGGTATTCATGATTATGTTCTTGTTATATTCCCAAAAATAAACGATGAATAAAAATGATTTATATTTATTATCTACAAATAGTATAGGAACACCCCATGGTTGTATGCTATTCCAAATTGATCCCCTTTAATGATTCCCATCGATTTGTTTAATTAATTCCCATAACTCAATTAGGGCTATTCTATATAAGATCCCTGAAATATTTCTATAATAAGATTTGCTTGTTATTGAAAACATATGTTTTTTATTTTGAAGAAGATAATGATGCTTTTGTGGATTAATACAAATAAACTTTTATACAGTAGTAATATCCTTGATGAAATTTTTTTCCCAACTATTTATTATACGAAATCAATTTTTACTATAATACAATATATTACATTTATGAAATTTCATTTTTAAGAACAAATTTATCCTTTCACATTTAGAAATAATTATTAACATGGAATTCAAAATGCGGAATCTAATCCTAGGATATGGATTTCATATTTCTTTAATGAAATCCAATAGTCACCCAAGATCACATCATTTTTAACTATAAGACTAATAATAATATTTATAGAGCGAAATTTTCAAAAAACATAAATCATAGATGAATCATATAATTGGGATGTTTTTTTCATACAATTTTAATTTTTTTACTTCTAATCCCATAATATATAATTATATTTGAAATGTGAAAAAAAATAATTTTTTTTCAGATATAAAACGGTAGTTATAATCTCAATTAAATAATACACCATTTCCACTATAGTGTATTATACTTTTTCATTTCACGACTTTGTTATAATAAAACATCATCAATTATGGACATATGATATTTCTCTTTATCATGACCCACTCTCCACAATGTGTACCCCTATTGGGCTAGCAATGTGAGATGGGAGATAATGACCCCCGAGTCCCGCCTCTAATAGGCCCTGGGTTGGCGACTAGCACCGAGGGTATAACAAATAAACAAAAGGGAGGCATTACCCTTTAAGAGAACAAAAGAAGAAGAGATAAATAAGATAGACACCAACTCACTCCCACTCAGATAGGTATATATACGAAACCCCAAGTACACATATGAAATTTTATGCAAAACTACCACAACTGAAAGGGGAAAAACTGTATGTACCCAAAAGAAAGTAAAACAGCAGCAACCAAAAGCCCGAACACCTCCTGAACCCCAAGCTAGTTAACAACAGCCTAATATCCAACCTCCTCCAAGTGACCTGAAATGTGGTTTATACATATATAGGGTGAGTATAAAAATATACTCATTAGGATCCTATCTGAATCCTCTTGCTCAATGTTAAGGAAATCTTGTTAAAGCACTGTAAACAACAAGGGAAAATAACATGTCACCTAAGCAGGTATACTATGTTCCCAGCCTCACTATGGCTACACACACCATGTCATGCAGAATAGATTATATAATATAATAAAGAATATAAAGCGTACCCCACTACTACTTCCCCACTGGTTTTCTTCTTTTCCCCAATGTCGCACATCCTAAGCATCTCTCTCCAAAAAGGATTTCCCACAGACACCTATGCGAAGCACCAAAACATGCACCTCGTGCAAAAAAAACTCCATGCACACATAAGAAATGTAATCAGGTAGTTTCTGGGAGCCCCCATAGCGTGTATAATATGTATCATACATCGGGTATTATACCTCAAGCTATTACAACCCACACACCGAGTAAGGATCCACAAGCCATCACATCCTATACACGTTAAAACTATAGTAGTCCATAAAAAAATATCCATAATATATGTCTGTGACTAACCACGAGCCATTACATCCCTCTACAAACATATATGTGGAAAAATAACCAATGTGCCTGCCATCACAAGTAACTACCAAGAGAATAGAGTGGTGCCAAAGGGGATTGTCAGCCATCCATCCCCCCTACCAGAATGTTGGGGAGAACATCCCCTAGGGCTCAGAATCCCCCAGGTGTTAGTTTTCCTTACTGATAGGATGGAGTATCCTATATAAACAACAAAAGTACAAAATATAATATTCTTCACTACCACACAATGGTCATAACCTATTCTTAGACTCAACTACTACTAACGTCTCTTAGACATAGGGATGATACTTCTAAGACTTGGTATCCTATAAGCAGACAACCTTTTAAAGAAATTTAATACAATATTTCATTCCTTTTTAATCATTTTCACTTTACGTTAATTATATCGTTAAACATTACTTAACTAATAAAAATCCCCCATTAAATTTCATTAGAATCACACCCAATGTCCATTGTCCCTTTAAAAATTGTAACATGATCATTTCGTTCTAGAAGGCTCAAACCCCATGGGTTAACATCTTTTATTCAATTACTCATTACAGAATTACATTCCCCTATTCCCAGGAATTCTATAAAAACTTTCTATGCCACTAAACTTAAGGGGGCTCAACACGGTGAGTAGATGTACTACCCATCGAGTCATTGCTGCCTATATCAAGAGCATAGACCCATTCTACCTTGAGAATATAAACACAGAAAGCACATGATATACCCCGTGTGACATAACATCTTTCGAAAGAAGGGTAGGTAAGACCAGATTCCTTGAGTAGCGGGGAAAAGTAATGCAGACAGTCAACCAACACGAAAAAGTAAGCACCCAACAATCACATCCATCATATTCCATCATCCATGGTGTCCTCCATAACACCCACATCGATAAACTGATGCATCTTGAAACCCTAGGAGTTAACTAATCCCATAACCAATAGTCCTCCATGCCTCCTCATATCACCACAGCCATCCAGGCTCACATCACAACACAAGAAGCTGTAAAACAAACATCTTAACAATTGGGATCTTTTCCCTTTAACAATCAAGAGGGTAACTTAGAACCCTTCCTGGAATTATCAAACAATCATTTCGTTAATCCATCTGGAATTAACCGCTTTATTATTCATAGGATCCAAATTTAGGAATCCTAATCTATAAGATATCAAAAATAATTAAACATTCTTAATGTGCCAATTTTATTAACATAAAATTAAAACAAGAAGAACTTGATTCATTTACATGCCAATTTTTCTTTTAACCAAAAAATTATAAATTAGATGTTGTTAATGTTCATTACCAATTTCCATCAAGAATGAACAACTAAACAAACCCAGAATAGATATCACACTATCTAGAAAAACCTGATGCAATAACATATGATCAATATCAATTTATTTATCTGATTCAAATATTTATTATTTCAATTTCTTTGTCATACAGTGTGATACAACATGCTAATGATATAGTTACATGTAAAATAAAAGAGAAGAAATGAATCCCCTACCTCAAACACATCATGACGTTATTTTTAAGAGAACATTCTACACAAAGGTTCACAATCACCTCCTCTCGCAACAACTGTATCCTCCCGAGGATGGCATGGTACGACCAAACCAATCGAAACCCATGAAAAATCCACTAGAGGCATGGATATCACATAAAATAATATGGAAATGAGAAGCAATAGAAGATGAACCTCAACAGAACAACGATAAAACATACCTTACATCAATGATTGATGGATACTTATTGTTTTCATCAAATCATAGGGGAACTGATCTCAGAAGGAAAGATTGATTGTGAAACTCCTACAGGATGAAATGAATGGTCTGTGCATCTCACAGCTGAGAATAAGGAGAAAAACTAGCAAGGAAGATAGAACGTCCCTTTAGAAGATGTAACAGAGCAGTGGTTTATGATACACATGATTTCCTGTTAAAAGAAGATCGCATTAAACCACACGGTTTAACCATGTAAAAACATCCCAAGTCAAAGGATAAATTAATAAAGTAGTTGTGTCCAATGAATCGGTGTTTCCGTCCTTAAAATGAGGCTTAAATGCATTTTACCTTAAAGGAAACGTCAAAGGGGCGAAACTGTAGGAAGTTGGAAACACATTAAACAAACTCGAAATTTGGAAAAGGAAATAAAAGATACCGATAGACCTCACCATTCTAGAAACACTATTCATGAACTAAAAATTTGGAAAAGGAATTGAGGTTACTGATAGACGTAACCATTCTGGAAACACTATTCACAAACATAAAATTTTACAAAGGAAATAGGGGTTACCAATAGACCTCACCATTCTAGAAGCACTATTCACGAACTAAATATTTGGAAAATGAAATAGAGGTTACTGTTAGGCCTCACCGTTCTAGGAAGACTATTCATGAATTCATAATTTGGAAATGGAAATATAATTTACTGATAGACCTCACCATTCTGGAAACACTGTTCATGAACTCAAAATTTGGAAAATGAAATAGAGGTTTCTGACAGACCTCACCGTTCTAAAAACAATCTTCATGAACTGAAAATTTGGATAAGGAATGAGTGGTTACTGATAGACCTCACTGTTCTATAAGCACTATTCACGAACTCAAAATTTGGAAATGGAAATAGAGGTTATCGATATAGGTTTCTGATATAACTCTTCACCAATGGAACTGTTCATAGAATTGGAAGTTTGGAAAATGAAAGAGAAGTTACCATTAGAGGTTACTGAATGAACTGTTCACCAATGGAACTATTCATAGAATTGGAAATTTGGAAAAGTATAGAAAGATTACAATTAGACCACACTAGTAGAACTGTTCATAGAATTGGAAATTTGGTAATGGAAAGTGAGGTTATCTTTAGAGGTTACCAATAGAACTGTTCACCAACGGAACTATTCATAGAATTGGAAATTTGGAAAAGTAAACATAGGTTACAATTAGAGATTACCTATAGAACTGTTCACCGATGGAACTGTTCATAGAATTTAAAATTTGGAAAAGGAAAGAAAGGATACTGTTAGACATCACTTATAAAACTATTCACTGAGGGTCACTGATGACACTATTCACATAAGGTTACTGATGGCACTGTTCACCTATGTTCGCCAATGAACTTTTCACAGATGGTTACCATTGAACTATTCACAACTGTATACCATTGGAACTGTTCAAATAAGGTTCCTGATGCACTGTTCACAATAGTCTACAGTTGGAACTGTTCAAAAAAGTGGAATATTTGAAAAGTGTTGTGGATAAGTCACCATGACCTCCCGGAACACTCAAACATCAGATTTTCCCAAATGAATGTACCAGAGAGGTCTGGGCCATTAAACATTTGATATATTTTCATAATATATTACTTCCATCGTCCATCGTCACTAAACATTGGATATTAAAACTAGTTATCATAATACTTATACTCTTTGAATGGTAAACATTATATTGTGGTTGTTGTAAACTATTAAGGATTCTAATTTATCATTTTATTGAGTAGCCTATTCAAATACATTCAACTTTATTTTCTCTATGTTACTTGTTTCCACACTATGAGTCCACTTATGAAATGTTTATCTATTAATTAATCCATTGTTCGGGAAAAAAATAAGAATCAAATTATTCATTCATGATTTTTTGTTACTAAAATTTCCATTCAATTCCATATTTCTCTCATATAAATAACATGGGATTTATGGGAGAATCCAATAATCATTTTTATATTGATAGAACATTGATTTATTTCTTCATCACTATAAAAAGAAACTTATGCGAAAATAATCAGAGACATTATTTGGTGAAAATAGATTTTACCAATATTAAATTATATTAAAATAATAATACAACAATCATACATCAAATTTCTTGTAATCTTTTACAAATAGGAAAAATTGATTCATCATCCTTATGCTTTAGATTAATAAATTCAATAGGAATTTTAATTTTTAGAATATGTGAAATTTTATTATTTAAAATATCATCCAAAACACATCCCACTACCATGAATTAATTTCATCACATTTCCTGGTAGTCTTTGTATGATTTCACCTTTGATATGCTTTTCCTTACCAATAATATTTATCTTAAATATCAATTTCATTCTTCGAGCATATGATAGTGTACACTATAATCATTATGGGACTAATCCATTCTTGAAAAGTTAGGGGACCAATGTATCCACTAAAATAAGGGGTTTACTACGTAATAATGGAATCGATATTTAATTCCTCCATCCAATGGTCATATAGAGGATCTTCATGTTTCATATCATAAATATTATCCATAATCATAAAAATATGATTTTATATTATATCAATCATAGCATTTTATTTTTTAGGTGGAAAATAATTTCTTTGTCAGTCACATTTAGTGTTTACATATTTTCCTTGGGTTCTAACCATTTACTAAAACAAATGAGTATTATGATTCAAAATTATTATAGTGGGAATAACGATAATCATAAAAATTATTTACATGATGTCAAAATCATTCCATATTAATTTTGATCAATGAGAAAATACATTTAAACTAATATATCCATGGTCAATATATATTCAAATCTATCATTATGGATCTTACAAAATGTAAAAATTATCCAATTTATACGCCTTACTATTTCGACCTAGTCAGGCAGTCAAACTCCCACTCGCCATTCCATAATGATTATCATGTTAATACCTAATTAACCCCTTTAAGAGTTGTTACACATTAGTTACACTATTCCTCTACTACGTACACATCAATGTATTTAAAAAATGGATGTATTTTTTTATAAATACACACTCACTTCATTACTATGAAAAAGGAATGTTCCCAATAAATAGAGATATCCTTTGGGTTTTTAGATTCAATTTCTCATCCAATTATCCAAAATTTACTCATCCCTTCCAAAAAAAATCAATATAAAGCCAAACATGGATGAAATAAATATTAAATCTTTATAGATGGACATCCATCACAACATAATGTGAACAATTATATACCCATAAACGATTAATTACATTGGAAACACATATAAATAAATATCTAGAACATAATATATCTAAATTATTTATAATTATTTTCTTCACTACTAAAACCCTTACTAATCATTTATTTCTTAAATCCATTTATCATATCATGGGGAAAGGAAATATATGAACACGTGATATCAACTTCACAATAAGATTAATCCTAATTGATGTCAATGAATGATCATCAGTGATAAAAAATATAATCATATGATTATTATGAATTATTATAACATTAAATAGTCATACGTAATTAGATATTGATCATTAACATAAACTATTCCAAAGGCTTCATCCCAAAATATACCATTTTCTATGTTGATGGAATAATTAATAACAAATATTGATGAATGATTATGTATCATAAGAATTTTACATTATGTTGTTGAATAAACCTAATTATATATAATCTCAACCTTAGACATAATTTAATAAAATTATTATCATTGTTGAAAGTGAACAATAAAGTAAATTTCTACCTAGACATCTACAACAATATCTTCTGAGTAACATCAATCTAGTTAAACCTATAAATATTATGAGTGTTAACAATGTATCATATTAATAGTTTAATTACTCCATTATAATTACATAATGAATTAGTGGGATATCACAGTCCCACCCCTCATCTTGTTCTATATAATACTAAGTAATCTATATTCATAATCCATATATATTTTTTATACAAAACACATTCATTATTTCCTTATATAATAACATAAAATGAAATTTTTTTCATAAATATGTTATCATTCTAATTGTATGACCATGAAATTTATTCAAATGTAGCGTACTGATTTTTATGTATTCTATTACCCTTGTTTTTATTATACTTGTTTTGGCCTTTCCTTCTTGTTATTTTAGGTGAATTTGGGGAATTTTGAAATCCCATGATGATTTACATGGTACGAGAATAGTCTAAGAATATTGTTCAATTTCCCCCTTAATATGGTTCACCCCATGTTGAACTACTAAGAGGGGGATCACTATTCTTTGAAACCATGCATCCAACCCCAACCTAAACCCTTGTACAATGGGGGTTTTCATGGTTTGAAAATGGTGTCACAAACCATGTGGCATCCTAGTGTGAACCTCACAACTATGATAATAAAGGTTCTTGGCCATTCCACATAGTTTTTAAAATGTTTAATCACATATTAGAAATAGTTTTTTAGTACTATTATACGTGAAGGAATTTTAAAAAAATGACCTAACCATGTGTATTTATAAAAGATCACCCTACTCTGGTTAATATGGTTTTCTTTTTTCATGGAAGCTATCTAGATGATTTCATTGACTCTAGAACCTATTTTCATTTATATTAATGATATAGTGGATGATATGAGATCCTATATTGTATGTTATCACTTGGTTATTTTATTTTCAATCTCTAATATCATTTTATTCCTTTAGAGTGATTTGAATCCTCCAATAGTTGATGGTCTAGATCTAGGTTTTATTTGATCATCCTTTGGTAGATCTTGATACTCCTTTTTCACCGTAGATCGTCATTTCGATTTTTGATTATATCCATTATACCATAACTAAAAGAACATAGTTTGTAAAAAACTTCTATGGCCTTATGGTAGGCGGTCTACATGTTAATTCCCGTAGTATTTATGGTGATCTTTTGTTTCAAGTTGTATTATTATGCTTCCAGATTGTGCAGTTATTATTAAATTTAGAAAGATTAATTAAATTACCATGAATTTACGATACCCTTCACATATCCCTTTTAATCTATTCGATATTATGAAACTGAGATTGATAGAAACCCCAGAGGAATTTCAATTTCATGAAAATAATATTTCAAAAAGTTAAAAGGTGAATTAAAGGTTTTATGATCTTCAAATGATGAGGATTGTCTCAAAATTTTTGTTTATTTATAAAGAATTATCGGAATAAGGTTGATTGGAAATCGTTCTGAGAGATAATTGATTTGTAATGTGATAATTGATTAAATATGTATTTTTGTTGATAATTATGTGTCATTTAATGAATCCTAGTTATGATTGGGGAAGGAAATGATTTATGATTTAGTTGATTATTGTGATGAAGGTCACTAATGTAGAACTGTGATTTATATTTTTATATATGTGTTTTAATAATAAGATGGTTGTTCTTACTTCGTCGTTATTTTGGGATTGTAAATGAAAATTAATAAATATTTGGCCTAAACGATATACTGCTTTACTTTATAGTCATTTCTCATGTTTTTGAATCTTCATGTGATTACATGTATTTATTTGTTATTGTTTATAAATATTTTTCTTGAACGTAAGTTGATTTATGTATTTTTATTTATTTGATAAAGATATTAAATAATCCCCATATAACATATTACACCTTGTGTCCTCTTATAAAGGTAATGGTATTGTTATAGGTACACATGAAGTCATGTGTTGAACTATATCATGGCACGCATTTGTTGAAAATGGGTTATTAAGTAACAAATTGGTATTTTATGTGCTTAGTTTCTATTATAATATTATTTTTAAGAAGCTAGTAATGATAATTAGATATAATGTGACATGGTAATAATATCATTTATCTCATTTTATATCCAATGTTTGATGGATAACACATGCTTATAGGGAGATACTTCTATTTCAAATGCTTTTTATTATGATTTTATGTTTTGTCTCCTTTAATGATTCACCTATTATGTGAAGTAATAATATTATCTTTCTCTGATTATACTCATAATCTGTCTTAACATGAGCATACAGTATGAATAAATCATTCTAGGAATTTATGATTTATTTACATGAATCATATAGGCATGATTAAAAAATATGATTATGAGTGAGTTATGGATATAAAAATAGTTTTATTTACATGATTAATTTAATTTAGATTATTCTAAATATTAAAATTTTAATTATTAAAGGATGTTAATTTTTGAAATTTGAAATTCATAAAAGTGTGTTTAATTGTAATATAAAAATATGAAATATTTAATACACTTTTCCAGATGTGGCTCAAAATAATTAGGGTTTTGGGTAGTGATAATGTCTCAGTTGTGATCATGGGTATTTTATATGGGATTATTTTTTATGTATATATTTCACTTCCTCTTGTGTAAATGTGTTAATGATTTTTTCTTTTTCTAGAGATAGATATGGGTGTGGGGGTAATTGAAGTTCCATCGTAACATGAATCATTTTTATAAAATGCATGGAATGAAATCTGGATAGGTCTGTGAGTAAAATGTAACATATAACCCAACAGTTCTGGTTGTGTCCCCCTATAACTTTAATTGGAGAGGGTGAAACTGATGTAGATGAGTAGTGAAATAATTTTATCCATAAAATCATTGATCAATTAGAGAATACTTAATAAGAATGTTTCAAATTAGAATCCTAAAAGCTATGATGACTAGTGAATCATGGATGGGATATTCAGGATAAAAATTTTATATTGGGGGATTGATTTTGAAATAATTCATTGATTGATATTTGATGAACTTTTCCCCATTATGCACAGAAACAAGTATGAAAATATGAGTTTATGTGGTTAACCAATGGTAAAATATCATAGGTGGGCTATTCTCAATACTTCACCAACTTTTTCCTCTTATTCCCAGAATTTGTAGAATATAAGGAATCTATGGAAGTTATTTTTAGGGAAAAAATAATGTTTACATTTTTTCCATGTTAATATCATTAAATTAATTAATTTTTTTAGGGAGTGAAATTGCTTCATAGTTATTAGGGGATCTTAATAGAGGCATCCAGTTTAATATTGGTGGATTCAGAAATATGACCATGGGGTATGTATTTTTAGGATTTGATTAGTCATTATGAAAATTTTCTCAACAGTAGTGGTGGAAAAATTAACTCTGGGAGAGGGTTGGTTACTTCTGGTTGTGATTGAGTGTTTTCCATCAATTTGAATGGCCAGGATTAAATCATAGCTATTTTCCACAGACATGATTGGAATATAGATCTTGCATCATGATGGATAATCAAAAACATTATTATAGAAACCTTCTATTGTTCGGAGAAGGTGGAAGACCTACGATAATTTTATAATGTAACCTACCTCCAATGATACTCTTCTTGATCTGGAATTTGAGAAAGGGATGTAATGACCCCATGAGTCCCACCTCCAATAGGCCCAAGGGTGGTGACCAACAATAAGGGTATAGAAATATCACAAAAATTGGAGTCATTCCCCTTTTTAAGTAACCATGAAAAGGAGGGAGGATATATCAACCACAAAAAAAAACAAGACTTATGTATAAATGATACCATAATCCATACCACATTCATGTTTCATGTAAAACTACAATAAAAAAAAGAAAATATCCAATTTAAATACTAAAAGATCGATACTATGTTCCATCACATCAACTATCTTGATGCCTGAGTTTGTAAGGTCCTGTACGGTCAAAATAATATCCCTAGAAACCTAAGAGTATTTTAATATACCTAGGGTGTACATAAAATTTTACTAAATTGGAAAAGTCGAGGTCTGTCTTGGATTAGTGGGAGAAGAAACCTAGTTCCCCTATGAGAAAAAAATTGAAAATCTATATGACCTATCAGGTATACTATCCACCCCAACCTCAGTAATCCATTCTCAAAAAATAATGCATGTAATTTAAAGTAAAGTCGTAACCACGTCAATGTTATGGTATATCACACTACTTCCCACAATTAAAAATATCATCCAAAATGGAAAAATTTGTGATTCGACAATTCTATTCTACAATACCAACTGTCAAATCATTCCCACACACAAATCGGCCACATACAACTTGTCACCCACAAACACATGGGCCACAACCACATCAAATCTTTCCTAGAAATTCAAGTCCATATATCTAAAACCTAAACCCAAATAAAACTGGGTAATTAAAAAATATCTCATCCCAAAGACACCTGGTAAATCACATATTTTCCATAGAATCAGGAGCCTCACAACCACACTAGAACCTGTCCGAATAGTTCAAGGCTACCATTTCCTAAAATAGAGAGAATAGAGGATCCAATAACCATCCATCCATCATCTTCATGGATATTGGGAATGGAAACCATCCCCCGTAATAATGGGGGTGTTCGACACGTAGTTCTCAAACTGGGTGGGGTTTATATTTAAATATCAATTAACTACATGTTTATATATTGTAACAAACACTCAAACCATCCTATGTGTTTTTCAATAAAATAACCAGAAAAAAAAATGTTTCATTCCTTCCACCTCTAATCTATAAACACACAGCAGGACAGAGAATTAATTCAAATCCCCATCCAATTAAATTATCCAATTATCATTATTTATTTAAAAATAAAAAATTATTGATTACATTCCATCCTAAGAAAAACCAAACACAAAAAAATTATATGGGTTAATCCACCATTTAATCCACTACCATATCCAGACATAGTGTGAAGGACTATGGTAGAATAAATCACTCTAACAACCATTAAAAATACACTAGTCTCTGAAAACATTGGGGAAACCATCCATGTAATATAAAAAAACATTTTCAAAATTATCCCTCACAAACCCTCCTCTGCATCCCCGCAACACAAAAATCACCACATCCAGTAAAAGAACAAAACATGAACAGATTGGAGTCCCACTATATAACATGTTCAATGATTCCAAAATAAAAAATCATTCTACATGATATTACATTACACCACCTGTACATCCCCATACATGAAACCCACAATAACCATCACAAGAGGCAATTCCCTATAGCATAGTCATACCACACTATACCCATAAGTCAAGCCCCCTTTTCCTCCCCTACTCCAACAACCATGCATCCAAACAAAGCACCATAAAATACACAAAATGTACTAAAAATGAATAGAACCATACACAACACAAAACCACATCTTTCAAATAGTGTATATTCCTATTTTACCAAAACAGTTAATTTTTTACTTTCATAATTTAGTGG
Source organism: Viscum album (assembly GCA_963277665.1). Classification (NCBI taxonomy): domain Eukaryota; kingdom Viridiplantae; phylum Streptophyta; class Magnoliopsida; order Santalales; family Viscaceae; genus Viscum; species Viscum album. The sequence continues at coordinate 1,753,237,730 of OY728120.1, read as the reverse complement.
TGATCACATCAGAAGTTTCATCATGGGGAATCCATATATATCTCAGAGTATACATGATTTACCATATTTTCATATTTGGATCAATTCAATATTGGATCAAAAAACCAGTATAAGGAATCAACCGCGGGTAATAAAATACCACCAATAAACATGATTTTCTAAAGGATACAACCCATATGATTCATAATTGTGATCAGATATAACAGATAAAACAAACGATAATCATCAACATCACCTCATCCCTTATTTATTACTAATGTCATAGGTCTAATTATATTCATTATTTTCATATTACTTACCATTATTATTATTTTTAAAATTGGATTCAAGAATAAAAATAAAAATGCATCGGTACACCGACCCCCTGATACGAAAATTAAAAGATAGACGATGTAATTCCTACCTCAAAGATTATGATATCACTAACTCCTCATTGCGCGAAACACAGGGGGTGCATGAGTAGAAGGAAGAATACAATGGTAAAATATACCAACATATATAGAAAATATGAAACTACATAGGGAAGAAGGTTTTTCGGTATAAGAAAATAGAACAGAAGGGTAAAAGGGTGATATGATCTCAACATTATAAAAAGTTTTGATTCTATATAAATGGAAGGGAACCGTTTAGAAAGGACATCAATGTTAGATCACAGTCAATAATATATGTAATTACTATTTAAAATACTATGGAGAATTATTATATTAATTATATATTAAATATCCATTTAAACTCCTTTAGAAATGCTCAATCATGGTTTTAAACTCGACTTATGCCAAATAAATTGAAAAAATGTATAAACAAGAAGAATTGTAAAATGATGGAAATGAATCACTGAAAAGTGAGACAGTGACCCAAGTATTGTACAAAAACTCACTAATAATGATTCACCAATGCAGCCCACTAACAGAGAGTCATCTACATGACCTACTAACACCTGACTCACTGGCTCGATTCACCGACACCTGACCTACCAGCGCCCAACTGTTCGATGCCTGATTGATCGATGCCCGACATATCGACACCAATCCTACCAATGCCTGACATACTGATGATTAGCCACTATTTCTAAGCTACTGACCAAGGATATTGATACAACCTACCAGTGTGACCTACCGATGGTGATTTTCCAAGGTTACCTACGGATGTTGAGTCACGGACCTGGCATATCGATGGAAATAATATAATATTAGAAAAGTCTTCAATTGAGAAATTGTTGCCTTCCAAAACACCCAAAACACTATATTTTGACATTGTAATGGAACAGAGGGGTCCATTAGATTATGTATATTTATAACTATAAGGGTTTATTATACATTTTACTAGTATGGATGCAGGATTACTATTAGAACATTTAGTTGGGGTGGAAGACATGGTACGACTCGGAATGAGATCCCATATAAAATGAGTTCTTCTATACATATGACTCATAATGGATCTCCTGTTATTAGGACAAGTCAACTACCAATTTATTAGTATTCACTAATTGATAGTGAGGTTCTATTATTGATTTATAGAGCTTCTATTGAGTTTTGTTATACAGTTTCTAACACACTATTTGATACTAGATCTATTAATTATTTTATATTATCATGAGTTTTAAAAGGATTATGTATGAAGATAGATTATTTGTATATTCTTATGATAAATAACACCATATTGGGAGTTCATTCGATGAAATCTATCTACAAAAGGGGATTTCTAACATGGTTTTGAGTATAATTTTCTTTGTGATCACTATGTAATTGAGATGAAATTTTTCACTAGATTATATGTATAAATTCGTTTGTATAATTTCGAGAGTGAATCAATTATTACCTTAGATATATAACCGTAAAATATAGTGATGGTGACAGATATTTAAATTTTCCAGGATGGTTTAGATATAGGTAGGAATTATGGGGCACATTCATTAGAATTGAGATAGATTTGTTTATATGTTTATTATCTTTTTGGATGATGGTGGTGTGGAGTATGATGTCCTTACATATATAGTGGACCAGTTTTTGGATTTGTTTCTTAAGGAATTATTAGTAATGTATCCAGAAATGGATGTTTAGATCACAAATAATCTATTTCCATGATGTAAAACAATTTATTTTAAACCATAAAAATTTGAAACAGGTTATAGTCAATGAATGAAGACTTAGTTTGTGAATATTGTGATAATGAATTCAGCCATCTTAGTATGTAATGTTTGGGATCTGTTATTTTTTTTAATAAGGATGATTGGATGTTGAATATATGTGTCAATTACCAAATTTTGAACATGATGAATAGTAATAAATTGTATCCACCTTTATATATAAATGATTTATTTTACCAATTGGGATTATATTTTGAATTCTTTTAAATAAAATTGAGTTCAGTGTTTACAAAACAAAGAGACTTATGATCTATATTCCTCATAAATATTTTTTATAATGGTACAACCTATAATTTTTCATCATGATATAATTCAATCAATTGAATTATACATCAATATTTATGGAAAATTTTAACTTAATCATTCACACATACAATGCTGAGTTATTTATATTAAATTAAATCATGGTGTACTCAAATAATAATGATAAATATGAAAATAATATTGGAATTGTCCATAGTAAAAAAATAAGTCCTTATATTTCTAAGAAAATATTTAAATTTAGTTTATAGATCTACATGTTGAATTTATTTGGTCATATCATCTTGGAAGAACTGGCATTGGTGGAACAAAAAAAGGTCCAGTAAGTTGTTTCATCAGAGAAGTCCCAAAAAGATTAATATCGGATGAATCATTGTTTCGTAAGGTTATTATCGAAGATACATCACGGAATATTCCCATTTTCCAGTTAAACTATTAGACTATACTAAGAAAGTTTCATGTTTAATGGTTTTGATAATGTGGGAATATCTTCTATGAGTTAAATTTTCATTTTACTGTCGCACACATTTGGATCCTACCTTGTTTGATTGAGGAGTATACCTTGATTTTAAATTTTTCAATAATAATTTAATGGGAATATTTAATGTACGTTGATTGGGTCATGGTGTACTGGTAATAATTGTTATGTCCACATGATTTAAATTATCTTATGTAAGATCACAATTTGTTCCTGGTGGTTTTGGATTTTTGTTTTGGATGAATTTATAATTCAGTAAATGGTTAAAAATTTATACCAATAACAAAATCGTAAATTAAATATTTTCATTTTAATATTTAATTCTCATGTAGTAGAGATGTGTTGAATAAATGCCTGTGGTTGAAATTGAGCTACCATATACACCTAGACAGGTAAATAGTCTTTATGATTCTTTGATCTGAAAGAAACAGAGTCATGTTGTTAAAAGTTCTAAATCTAAGTGAATTATTATGAATTTTTCATTGATTTTCATATATAGGTTTAGGAGGTACTGGGTAAGGTAACCCTAATATCCTTACCATTTCAGTCCACACTTCTGATCAGTATTAGGTATATTCAATATGATAAAAATTTGTTCCTAACATTGAGAGACACTTTTTATGGTGATGATATACCATCTAATTGTTTTATCAATGATGATGATATTAGTTATGTTTGTGGTCATGATATTGTGCCTACTTTTATATGGGTGGAGATAAGGCATAATTTTTTCCTCAAATTTGGTTGTAAATCCACGAATGGAAAAAAATGTATCATGACCTTAGAAGGTAAAATCTGTGTCCAATATTGAATATATATATATATATATGAGATTTTTTAACATGATACTAAACATTTCATCAAGTTATGTTGAAACAACAATGGAATAACAGTAAATTATTTCAATATTTCATTGTCAAATTGATATGGGATGTTATTTCCATGAATTTCTTGTTGGTTATTCTATGGTTACCTCTGATGAATGTCATGATATGTACAATGATGTATAGTTTTATGAAATTATCCCATTTATTTCCAGTATGGGAAAATTTCATTGTTTATCAGTTGGGTGATATGTATGTTAAGGATATAGTTAATTTTTAGGGATTGTCACGACCCGCCCTCGGGGTCCGTGTCGTGACTACCCCAAGCCCGCCTTCCATAGGCCAGGGGCTGGCGACTAGCACCAAGGCGTAACTCCCAGTAAAAAGGGAAGGCATTGCCTTTGAAAAGTAACAAACACCACAGAGTAAGCAAGCGGAAAGTAAACACTAAACAAAGCAGAGTACAACTGAAAGTGCGGAAAAGTAAATGGGCCAGAATACAAACCCAAACTAAAAGTAAAGTACAACTCGAAAGGGAAAACAACAACTGAAAAGTAAAAGCCTCTACACCGAGCTGTCCACTGGAAATCCCACCTGAAGGGTGGGTACAGATAGCTCCTCTGCTCCACGGGTCCCGCCGTCCGCTCCGTGCACGTCCCGCCCAGTGGTCCACCTCCGGGTACCGTCCCGCTCTACAAGCCTCAGCTAAGTCAACGCTGTCCGTCGTCTGCAACCAACACAACGTAGTGCGGGCGAAGCCCGTGCAGGGGTGAGTATAAGCTACTCAGTAGGGACCCCGAGACCCCTGAAGGTCTCTCAAATCCACAAAGGATAAACCACAAAGAAAAGTACAATCACGAAGTAACAACCGACACTGCTTAGGTATATGCCCATACATATACCTAAGTCATCAATTCAGATACGCTCCAACCTCCGAGCCCAAGTACAACTCAGTCCACGCAGGAAAGTATACGTAATCCACAAAGGGAAGCAAAATATAATCCACACAGGATTGCACAACACAATCCACACAGGAAAACAACAGGATTCAGCTCACACAGGTATACTTCTTCAAGGACGATAAAGATGATCACTGATCCATCTAAGTCGTCGGACCCACGAAGGATCGATAGGTAACTAACCCCCGCAGAAGACCCACACAGGATCGGGCTCACACAGAACCTGTAGGCGCTGGCTCACACAGAACCGCTGAGCGCAAGGACCCACACAGGATCGGGCTCACACAGAACCTGTAGCACTGATCCACGTAGGATCGCTGAGTGCTGTAGTCGTCGTCGTCGAATCCACACAGGATCTCTGTACTGTCGTCGTCAAATCCACACAGGATCTCTGTACTGTCGTCGTCAAATCCACACAGGATCTCTGTACTGTCGTCGTCAAATCCACACAGGATCTCTGTACTGTCGTCGTCAAATCCACACAGGATCTCTGTACTGTCGTCGTCAAATCCACACAGGATCTCTGTATTGTCATCGTCGCAGTCACAGTAGCAGTCGTAGCAGTAGAACAGTCGCAGCCAGTACTAGGGTTCCCGCACACAGCAAGCTCGTTCGGAGGGTCCGCTCCACGAGCCGAGAGGCTGATACATCAACGATCACGAAGACCGAAGTTGATGTATCCAAAAGTTCCGTATCGTCAACAGGAACTCAACGCAACAGACGGCGCGTCGATCGGACGCCCGTCTGAGAGTTATTGGCATTTTCGTCTCCGGGGCCCGGTTGGTTTTTAAGGCAAAACCAACCCGACCGTACTCCACCTGCGTCCAAACCTCGGGCGGAGTATGCCAAAAGATCCGTCTCACTAAGAGGAACACTACGCGACTGACGGCACGTCAATCGGACGTCCGTAGCTCAAGATATGAGTGTTTCCGCTCCGAAGGCCCGGTTGGTTTCGTGAACGAACCAACCCGGCCGAACTCAAAGTAAACCGAAACCTTGAGTGCGATATACCGAAATGACCGTCTCGATCCAAGGATCGCGTTGCCGCAGACGGTTCGTCATTCGGAGGTCCGAGGCTCAAGTTATGATCCAAAAACCGAAACTGGTCCGTAACGGGGGGGTCCGGGTCCGGGCCGACCCGGCCCGACCCCCCCCCCCCCCCCGGGGTGGCGCGGCGGCGGCGGCGGCGGCGGCGGGCCGCGGTGGCGGCGGCGGCGGCGGGCCGCGGTGGCGGCGGCGGCGGCGGCGGGCCGCGGTGGCGGCGGCGGCGGCGGCGAGCCGCGGTGGCAGCGGCGGCGAGCCGCGGTGGCGGCGGCGGGTCGCGGGGTGGCCGCACGCGGGGGGACAAACTCGCCCGCTTTTCCCTCTGACGGCGCGGCATAGCCGCGCCGTTTTTTTTAAAAAAAAAATGCCCCCCTCTCGTGGGGGGCTTGCTGAAGCGAAACCGGGGGGCCGGCTGCCCCCCCCCCCCCTCCTTTAAAAACCGCCCCCCCCCCTCTCTTTAATAGGGGGGTTTAGTAAACCGGCAGGGGAATTTAATTCCCCGGTTTAATGGCATCCGGCCGGCCAGCTGGCCGGCCGGTCTTCTCCAACGGGACCGGAAAATCCGGTCCCCTCTTCGGCTTCCGACGCCGGCGGCCCGGCCGCCGGTCTTTCCTTCCGCCGCGGCCCGGAACCGGCCGCGGTCTCCTCGTCCTGCCGCGGCCTGGAACCGGCCGCGGTCTTCTCGTCCCGCCGCGGCCCGGAACCGGCCGCGGAGTTCGTCATCTGGCGCGGTGCGTCGGCACCGCGCCCCTTCGCCGTGCTTCGATTCTTTTCAACGCGGCGCGACGTCGTCGCGTTCTTGAAGATTCTCCTCGGCGTAGCGCGACGGCGTTGCGTAAAATAAACGCACGGTAAACCGCGTGGTGCGACGGCACCACGCCACTTTGCTTCCATCGCAAGAATTAAACAAGAACGTTGGAGGGGGGGTTCGGCCGTGTTCGTGCGGTCCGGCCCCCCTCGCGTTAATAATAATAATGCAACTTAAAGAAAATCATGTCCCACGTTAATCTTGCTAAAAGCACGATCAAGAATAAAATGAGGAATCCAAAAGAAATTCGACAACCCCTACCTCGGGTTTAAGATTCAAAGGTTCGGTTACGCTCCGCGGAAGACGGCGTCGCAGAGGTCGGGTGTCGCGGAAGCCGTTCATCAAATCCGATGACGAAGGGATGCGTTCGAAGAGTCACGTCGTTGGCGAAACTTGTACGCCGACGAAGATGGTCCGAGGAGGAAGCGGCGTTCCCTCTCGTTGACACCGAGGACGAAGAAGAGAGGCGTCGTTCTTCGTTCTTCGTCAGAGTTTGAGCGTTCTTCGTTCTTCGTTCTTCGTCAGAGTTGAAGATGAAGAGGAATGCTCTCAAAAGCTCTCAAGGGAACAAACGATCAACCAAAAATAAAATAAGACTACATCTTATTTTATTCTCACTTTGCCAACCTTTCAAAATTCAAAAGTTGAATTCAATTCATTAATTAAGTCTAGAGTTGACAAAATTAAATGAAAAGATAAATTGGCAAGAGTTAAAGAAGGGGAGAGTTACATAAATAAGAGGAAGGTTTAAGTATGTTGAGAGAATTTGAAAAGAAAAGGGGGTTCGTGTGGGCCCCACCACACTTAATCCTCCCAAGGGAGGTTAAGTGGGTGTGGGTCCCACTTACAACCTCCTTTGGTAGGTTTTTAATAAGTTAAATAAAATTGTTCTACACAACTTTATTTAACTCAAACTAAAAACCCCTAAAACTAACTTTCAACCCGCAACAAACGCAACTCCCGAAAAGGTCTCTTTAAGCGAATATCGGTGCTGCGAGTTCATCGGTGCCCTCGGATTTCAATTCCGAGCACCGGATCAAAAGTTAGGAATTCCCGCTCGTTCGTTCACTGAACGTACCCGAGCCAAACATCGGAAATTAATTCCGGGCACTCCGGGCCTCGGAATCAGGTGCCGTCTGAAACCGCGCTCTTTTAAAATTCCAAAGAAAATTAAGAAAAAATTTCCCATGAATTTTACGGGTCTTTACATTACTCCCACCTCAGGGCTTTACGTCCCCGTAAAGATACAACAAAAACTAGGGAAACAAACGAGGGTACTGAGCACGCATCTGAGTCTCCCGCTCCCATGTGCTTTCCTGGAGGTTCCCGTGCTGCCATCTGATGCGCACAAGAGGAATCGATCGCCCATGCAGGACCCGCTCCTGGATGACATGGACCTCCTCTGACGTGGCCCGGACCATCTCCGGTCCCACCAGAGCTGCAAGATTTCTCTTTTGCCGAAAAGAGAAATCTGGTCTCATCCCCTGGATGAACCACATTCTTTGCCTAAAACAGTCAATCCTAACATGGATGATACTAATCCATACTAAGGATGACGTCGTAAGGCCTCGACGCTACTACTAAGAGATTCAACCGTTACTCTCGCCTCCAAGGGTTGAGTCACACTGTCGGCATCAGTGTGTGGTAACTGGGTTTCCTCCAGTAGATGTCTCACAAGTGAGGGTCAAGTCAACAGCCAAAACTGGAACCTCTTAGTAACATTACGATAGAGGACAGGAACGAAAACATCACAAGATAAGCGTCTTTTATTATTGCAGTTCGTAATACAAGACGCTACACAAAAGCAACAAGGAACCAGAAGTACAAAGGATGTATCCACTAGTTCTGCTCCTGTCCATCGGCTCCCAGAGCTCCATGATCGAAGGCCTCGGCTGCCTGAAGCTGAGCTCTCCCCTGCGGTCGGGGTGGACCTCCTGGTGGTGGTGGTGGTGGAGCCTCAAAGCGTCGTCCACCACCAGCTGCTCGTCCAGCTCCCCTGCCTCGTCCGCCTCCTCCCTGCGGACCGCCACGGTCGAACCTCTGCCTCTGCCTAGGTGGTTCCTCAACCGTCTGCTGCTCCTCCGCATGGCGGGTCGGGCAGTCACGAGCCATGTGGCCTCGCCCGCCGCATGCATAGCACTGTCTTCCACTCGAAAGACTGGCTCCGCGTTGTGTGCCCTGCACTGCTGAGCCAGTGCCCTGAGGTCTGGTCTGTCTGGACCCCTGAGTCATTCGCCGACTGCCTGCTGCAGATGACTCTGCCACGTGCCGCCCTGCGGTGGGTCGCTGTACTGGTGTAGACTCAGCAAGGAAGCTCTCGATCAGAAGAGCCCGCTCCAGTACTCCTGTCTGAGTCGGTATGCTGAGGGAGATCAGCGATGCCCTGATCTCGTGTCTCAAACCCTGCTCGAAGGTCCGGGCCCGGAAGAATGGGTCCCGTACCATGTCGGTCGAGTAGCGCGAGAGATCGGTAAATCTCGCCGAGTACTGAGCGACCGTCATGCTGCCCTGCCGCAGCTGTAGAAGCTCCTGGATACGCACCGCACGAAGGGTGGCTGGGACGAACTCCGAGCGGAAGATGCTCTCAAAGTCCGTCCAAAGAAGAGATGCCTCATCGTGCACCTGGAGCATCAAGCTCCACCATCGTCCTGCTGCTGCGTGTAGTAGGCTCGCAGCGAGGATCACCATGAGGTCTGCTGGTGTCCTCACTAGCCTAAACACTCGAACCACTGCCTCCAGCCAGTCCTCTGCTGCCTGGGGATCCGTCTCCCCGCGAAACCTGGGCGGTCGCTGGCGCTGAAACTCATGCAGTGCGTTGAGGCGACGTGCATCGTCAGCGGCTGCTGCTGGAAGCATCGGGGGGATCGGCGGGTAAAGCTACTGCCGGTGCCACTGCTGACAAAGGGCCCTGCACCGAAGCCTCGTCGCTCGGTGGGCTGTCGTCTCGCTCGACTCTCGGAACCCTAGCTGGCTGCCGTCGTGGGGCCATCCTGAATAGGAAACAGGTGCGCCACGGTTAGAACAGTATACCTGGTGAGCTGGCACAAGTAATCACAAGGAAAACTTGAGACTTTCATAAAGCAGATCAGTATACCCGGTGAGCTGACACAAGTAATCACAAAGAAAACTTGAAACACACACGCAATCAATGTTTTCGTGCATTAAGTCGGAAATCAGAAGTCAGGGTCCTGGTGTACGGATACGTCGGCCGCCGCACCAACACTGGACTCCCTGGACTGATAACCACACTCAATACGCTAAACATTATTGCTTCACATAGAAAAGATCAGAGTTCGCGGTAGAACCGAACTCCTCTGATACCAATTTGTCACGACCCGCCCTCGGGGTCCGTGTCGTGACTACCCCAAGCCCGCCTTCCATAGGCCAGGGGCTGGCGACTAGCACCAAGGCGTAAATCCCAGTAAAAAGGGAAGGCATTGCCTTTGAAAAGTAACAAACACCACAGAGTAAGCAAGCGGAAAGTAAACACTAAACAAAGCAGAGTACAACTGAAAGTGCGGAAAAGTAAATGGGCCAGAATACAAACCCAAACTAAAAGTAAAGTACAACTCGAAAGGGAAAACAGCAACTGAAAAGTAAAAGCCTCTACACCGAGCTGTCCACTGGAAATCCCACCTGAAGGGTGGGTACAGATAGCTCCTCTGCTCCACGGGTCCCGCCGTCCGCTCCGTGCACGTCCCGCCCAGTGGTCCACCTCCGGGTACCGTCCCGCTCTACAAGCCTCAGCTAAGTCAACGCTGTCCGTCGTCTGCAACCAACACAACGTAGTGCGGGTGAAGCCCGTGCAGGGGTGAGTATAAGCTACTCAGTAGGGACCCCGAGACCCCTGAAGGTCTCTCAAATCCACAAAGGATAAACCACAAAGAAAAGTACAATCACGAAGTAACAACCGACACTGCTTAGGTATATGCCCATACATATACCTAAGTCATCAATTCAGATACGCTCCAACCTCCGAGCCCAAGTACAACTCAGTCCACGCAGGAAAGTATACGTAATCCACAAAGGGAAGCAAAATATAATCCACACAGGATTGCACAACACAATCCACACAGGAAAACAACAGGATTCAGCTCACACAGGTATACTTCTTCAAGGACGATAAAGATGATCACTGATCCATCTAAGTCGTCGGACCCACGAAGGATCGATAGGTAACTAACCCCCGCAGAAGACCCACACAGGATCGGGCTCACACAGAACCTGTAGGCGCTGGCTCACACAGAACCGCTGAGCGCAAGGACCCACACAGGATCGGGCTCACACAGAACCTGTAGCACTGATCCACGTAGGATCGCTGAGTGTTGTAGTCGTCGTCGTCGAATCCACACAGGATCTCTGTACTGTCGTCGTCAAATCCACACAGGATCTCTGTACTGTCGTCGTCAAATCCACACAGGATCTCTGTACTGTCGTCGTCAAATCCACACAGGATCTCTGTACTGTCGTCGTCAAATCCACACAGGATCTCTGTACTGTCGTCGTCGCAGTCACAGTAGCAGTCGTAGCAGTAGAACAGTCGCAGCCAGTACTAGGGTTCCCGCACACAGCAAGCTCGTTCGGAGGGTCCGCTCCACGAGCCGAGAGGCTGATACATCAACGATCACGAAGACCGAAGTTGATGTATCCAAAAGTTCCGTATCGTCAACAGGAACTCAACGCAACAGACGGCGCGTCGATCGGACGCCCGTCTGAGAGTTATTGGCATTTTCGTCTCCGGGGCCCGGTTGGTTTTTAAGGCAAAACCAACCCGACCGTACTCCACCTGCGTCCAAACCTCGGGCGGAGTATGCCAAAAGATCCGTCTCACTAAGAGGAACACTACGCGACTGACGGCACGTCAATCGGACGTCCGTAGCTCAAGATATGAGCGTTTCCGCTCCGAAGGCCCGGTTGGTTTCGTGAACGAACCAACACGGCCGAACTCAAAGTAAACCGAAACCTTGAGTGCGATATACCGAAACGACCGTCTCGATCCAAGGATCGCGTTGCCGCAGACGGTTCGTCATTCGGAGGTCCGAGGCCGAAGTTATGATCCAAAAACCGAAACTGGTCCGTAACGGGGGGGTCCGGGTCCGGGCCGACCTGGCCCGACCCCCCCCCCCCCCCCCCCCCGGGGCGGCGCGGCGGGCGGCGCGGCGGCGGCGGTCGGCGGCGGTGGACGGCGGCAGACGGCGGTGGCGGGCGGCGCGACGGCGGCAGCGGCGGCGGCGGGCCGCGGTGGCGGCGGCGGGCCGCGGTGGCGGCGGCGGCGGCGGGCCGCGGAGGCGGCGGCGGCGAGCCGCGGTGGCGGCGGCGGGTCGCGGGGTGGCCGCACGCGGGGGGACAAACTCCCCCGCTTTTCCCTCTGAAGGCGCGGCATAGCCGCGCCGTTTTTTTAAAAAAAAAATGCCCCCCGCTCGTGGGGGGCTTGCTGAAGCGAAACCGGGGGGCCGGCTGCCCCCCCCCCCCTCCTTTAAAAACCGCCCCCCCCCCCCCTCTCTTTAAGAGGGGGGTTTAGTAAACCGGCCGGGGAATTTAATTCCCCGGTTTAATGGCATCCGGCCGGCCAGCTGGCCGGCCGGTCTTCTCCAACGGGACCGGAAAATCCGGTCCCCTCTTCGGCTTCCGACGCCGGCGGCCCGGCCACCGGTCTTTCCTTCCGCCGCGGCCCGGAACCGGCCGCGGTCTCCTCGTCCCGCCGCGGCCTGGAACCGGCCGCGGTCTTCTCGTCCCGCCGCGGCCCGGAACCGGCCGCGGCGTTCGTCATCCGGCGCGGTGCGTCGGCACCGCGCCCCTTCGCCGTGCTTCGATTCTTTTCAACGCGGCGCGACGGCGTCGCGTTCTTGAAGATTCTCCTCGGCGTAGCGCGACGGCGTTGCGTAAAATAAACGCACGGTAAACCGCGTGGTGCGACGGCACCACGCCACTTTGCTTCCATCGCAAGAATTAAACAAGAACGTTGGAGGGGGGGTTCGGCCGTGTTCGTGCGGTCCGGCCCCCCTCGCGTTAATAATAATAATGCAACTTAAAGAAAATCATGTCACACGTTAATCTTGCTAAAAGCACGATCAAGAATAAAATGAGGAATCCAAAAGAAATTCGACAACCCCTACCTCGGGTTTAAGATTCAAAGGTTCGGTTATGCTCCGCGGAAGACGGCGTCGCGGAGGTCGGGTGTCGCGGAAGCCGTTCGTCAAATCCGATGACGAAGGGATGCGTTCGAAGAGTCACGTCGTTGGCGAAACTTGTACGCCGACGAAGATGGTCCGAGGAGGAAGCGGCGTTCCCTCTCGTTGACACCGAGGACGAAGAAGAGAGGCGTCGTCCTTCGTTCTTCGTCAGTGTTTGAGCGTTCTTCGTTCTTCGTTCTTCGTCAGAGTTGAAGATGAAGAGGAATGCTCTCAAAAGCTCTCAAGGGAACAAACGATCAACCAAAAATAAAATAAGACTACATCTTATTTTATTCTCACTTTTCCAACCTTTCAAAATTCAAAAGTTGAATTCAATTCATTAATTAAGTCTAGAGTTGACAAAATTAAATGAAAAGATAAATTGGCAAGAGTTAAAGAAGGGGAGAGTTACATAAATAAGAGGAAGGGTTAAGTATGTTGAGAGAATTTGAAAAGAAAAGGGGGTTCGTGTGGGCCCCCCCACACTTAATCCTCCCAAGGGAGGTTAAGTGGGTGTGGGTCCCACTTCCAACCTCCTTTGGTAGGTTTTTAATAAGTTAAATAAAATTGTTCTACACAACTTTATTTAACTCAAACTAAAAACCCCTAAAACTAACTTTCAACCCGCAACAAACGCAACTCCCGAAAAGGTCTCTTTAAGCGAATATCGGTGCTGCGAGTTCATCGGTGCCCTCAGATTTCAATTCCGAGCACCGGATCAAAAGTTAGGAATTCCCGCTCGTTCGTTCACTGAACGTACCCGAGCCAAACTTTGGAAATTAATTCCGGGCACTCCGGGCCTCGGAATCAGGTGCCGTCTGAAACCGCGCTCTTGTAAAATTCCAAAGAAAATTAAGAAAAAATTTCCCTTGAATTTTACGGGTCTTTACAGGGATTCCAAAAATTATAGTCTCATATCATGGACCTTATTTTACTCTAAAAATATAAAAAGGGATGAAAAATGTTTCTTTTACCTTGGTGTTTCTATGTACATATTTTCACCCACCTATAAATGGAAAATCAGTGTATAGAATTCCAGTTTTGAAGGACATGTTGTCTTAATTCATCCTAGACATTATTGGATCACGAGAGAAGAAAATATCCCTATTTTAGTTCTCATATAAATAATATTTATGATACAACTCATATTTCACAATATATGATGCATTATTATAAGAAATTTAGATCACCATTATTTTTTATGGAGGCTAGTGAGTCATAATTTATATGATCGAGTCTCATATAGGAGTCCTCAAAACAATTTTTTCTAATTCATAAATGAATAACGATGACATTGTTTTAACTTAATTCATTTACTATTATTATTCATAGGAAATGGGAATTTATGTTCAGTGACTTTGTATTCCTTTTGGTTCATCGAGATGGAGACACCATCAGATTTGGATGTTTAGAATATTGGTCTCCATGTTTATAGGACCGTTTGAGATTGTGGAGATGATAAAACTCGTGTTGTATCGATTAGATATTCCCCTGTGGTATAGTGAAAATCCTGATATTTATAATGTTTCAATTTTTTGGTATTATCTCTATGACCTAATTCATGTTATATATATATTTATTATGCTAATCTTATGGAAGTGGCATCCTTTAAGGATAATATAATCCATGTTATGGAATATACTAATAATGATATATAATGATTGATTGTTCTATTAATATAAGTGTTATGGAAGAATATTTTTTTATGAGGAGACATGGGATATGAAAGAATATATCTCATCAAAGTGGAATTAACATTTTACTAGGGAATCATAGTGACGCATATGAGTGTATATTGAGGTCAATATGTTATACGGTTTGAATATAATAAGATCCAAACCTTGAATAAGACACATCATACTTTTTTAGGTAATCTCCAATAATTCATTAGATCAAAAAAAAATAATACAGTTTAAAGATACAATTTTAGAAATTTAATAGAATTTTTGTAACCCATTGGGTTATTCATTGTTGGTGCATGGTTGGGTTGAACTGTTTGGGTTTCTTCATAATGCAATTTTATCTATTTTGAGTCACTGAGAGGGAGAAAATGGTTTTTATAAACCATATACCCCCCAATATAATCCACCCATTGATAAAGGGGGGTTTAAATATTGGTGCATTGTTTTTAAATAATGTTTCTATCGTTTTGAATCTATAAACCCCATATAGTAGGGGTTAATGGACATGGTGAACAATTTATCTAACCATAATACCCATCTAGGAAAACATGCATACAGAATATAAATCACAAAAAAAGTATTTAAAAATTTGTATATGCCTATTTTTTCCCTAATCAACTTTCTTATGCTAATGTGTTTTTCCTTTCTATTGGTTGATCATTAGAAGATTCAGTATACTCTCATACCATTTTATGATTATTAAATATTAAATGGAAGAAATTGGTTCCCCTCAAGTATGTTTCCTCTTTCTTATATCATATTATCTCTGTATCATATTTAACTAACTTTTTTGAGGGATGAATCCTATAATTGATTATGGTTTACGTATATGTTTAAATGGATCATGTTTCATTGGATCATGAATCATTGTTTTCATCCATGATCAACATTTTTTATATTATTTCGACTATTCTACCATAAATAAATGATAATGGTTTGGAAGAAAGTCATTAATAACCTAATTTTTGGTGGTTAAAAGTCAATCCCCAAAAACAAGACAATGATATCGTGTTTTCAGTTTTTTATAACCCATATACATTTCTTAATTATGTTTAAATTTAGAAAAATAAATTGATCTCAATGAATTTCTGAGACCCTTCACGAATCTCATTGAATATGTTGTCGACTCTAAGATTTTTCATAATGTATTTCTGTGGGGTGTTGCAATTTCATGAAATGAATACTGTGAGATGTAAAAAGGTATAATTAAATGTGTAATGAAATTAAACTAATGGTTAATGTAATCTTAATGTTTATTGATTATAAATCATTGTTTGACTCGAGTGGAATGGCCAAATGGAGGTGACATAATTCATTAATATTGTGATAATTTAGCAAAAGGGGGCCTCTCAAGTTTATAATTATGTAGAATTTAAAAAATAATTGATATGTTTGAGTAATAAATAAGATTATCATGTTAATAATTATTTTTATAAAGGCCACTACTATTGAACCTTGATATAAATATATCTATGTGTGTGTGTATGTGAATACTGATATGGGGGTGTTGGACTTATTTATTTCAACATTGGGTTCCTGGATAATAAACAAGGTCATTATACATGCATGATCTTTTTGGGATAGACTGACACTATATGTACCAAGTATGTTACTTTTGAACTAATTCTCATGGTAACCGTGATAACAATGCTAAACTAACAAAATAATAATCCATTAAATGATACATGGTCTAATTCTCCATGGTAGTCAAATTGAAGTTGAATTTAATTAATTTCAAATACCATGTCAATTAATGTGTAAAAAATATGTGAAATACTTTAGAATTTATTATGGGATTAAGTATGTCTTATTTTCATGGGTTTCACTTTGAACACAAGGGATAATATAGTTAATTAAATATTTTTATTATTTGATATTTTTCTCATTTATTAACCATTATTATCCCTTATATAAATAAATAAAATGATATAAATTCGATATTTCATTATACCCCACTACTGGTGGCCTACATATTTGTGCTGAAACCCTACTCAATCCATTGATTTGGATGAAAGTAGACAAAATTCTTACATTTCAGGAGAAGCAAGAGGGCCCCAAGTTAGATGGATGAGTTAGGATTCATGATGGATCATGGATGAGGGAACATGATATGATGTCAAGACCAATAATGGAGTTTTCCTTTTGTATTTATGATGCGTTATCTATGAAAACATAACACATATATGGAATGGAATATCTACATCATTGGATTATTGTAATTTTCCTATTTTTGGAATCTTCATTAGATTATTTATCATAATTGGTTATTTTTATTATTTTAGATATATGTATAGTGATTTAAATTGATTTCTTTATTTGATAATGAGGGTATAGTCTCACTAAATAACATTTTATACCCTCAAAATTAGTTTTTATTCCTTAATATTTTTGTAATTAAACTTGTGGTTATGCAAGAAACCATCGTAGGAAACCAATGTATGGGACTTAGGTCAGGTAATAAAAATTATAATAAACAATATAGAGAATTAATTAATATGGTAACATTGTATCATCTCCCGTCTAATAATTATGAAACATCAAAAGACGTTTTCTTAGGTGAAAATTGAATTAAAATAGTAATGTAATAAATAATGAGGGAAATACAATTTTTATTTTGATATATCATATTTAAAAACAAAATATTTCATAAATATTATTGAAAAATGTTTTTCTGAAAAATACATCACAATTTAAAAGGTAATCGTCATGTAATATACTGGTCATGGTTGCTAGAAAAATCATTCAAAAAGATTATTTAATAAATTTGATTCATTTCACATTTTCGATAAAATGGAAAAAATTAGCAAGATAGGAAAATATCTTGGAGAATAAATTCAAAAACTCAAAACATAAAACATTGGTAAAAACATATTTAATAAATAAATTTAAAATGTTGAAAAAAGTTTTCACCGTTATATTGAAAATATTTAATCTATGAAATTATTTCTGACCAAAGACATAAATAAATTCAGTTGTCCATAATTTTGTTTATTTATTTGAGTTAAAAAAATGGGGAATGCAAAAATATTACATGTAATTATCAATGTAATAATAGGGAGAATAAAATTAAAAATATTTTGAATATATATATATATCAAATATTTTCATCATCACATGTTTAAGAAAAAATAATCTTGGTAAAAATTTGGTTGTAACATAATACCCATACAAAAAATTTGTATTTATTCATAAGATTTATATCATCCATTATAATAAAATAGTATATACTATTATTATAGAAAAAAAATGTTAATTTTAATAATACCATACACAGATTTATAATAATGCCTTATCTCCTAGTAAGTACTAATAATTCCTTATAATCGTCGTTTAATTTGTTATGTTCATCAGATTTTATATATTTTATTGATTTAGTAGTTATATTCAATGGACACATATCCTGGTTCCCCCATATATAGAATTTTAATAATCATATAAATATATTATAGAGTTATTATATTAATATTTATTACCATTCATCAAAATTTATGAAAAGGAATAACGCCTCTACATCGACACGATAATTTGTTCATATAAATGTGTTATGTTTCTATATTTCAATTGATGGAATGAAATAAAATTATATAATATTTCTAGAATAGAGAAAAATTAATATATTTGAAATATCATCTACATATATAAGTTATATCTATCAATATAAACATACATTAAATATGTTTATGGAAAATGAATTCTATCAGTATATGGGGTGCTAATCCACATGTGTTCTTTAGAGATATGTTTATCTCACATTTTATGGAGAATTGTTGTGAAATGGTTGTGAAATCATCATTAAAAAATATGCATGTATATAAGATATTATATTAATCTATTTATGTTATATAAAATATGTTTAAATGTTGTTTAAGAATAAATAATGTTTAATGATATTAGTTATTGCATATACCTATCCATTGAGGGACCACCGTAGGATTACCCCATCATAAAAAAAGAAATATTATTATTAGAAAAATATAGGATCTGGGATAAAGGGATGTAATATAATAAATATTTGGGCATGGTAATATTTTATCAAACACGATTAAATTATATGACTAATAGAATAGAACACGTGTCATTTTATACTTGTGAGGAGGGGTATACATGAAATTTCCATAACATATTGCAATAATAATGTGTACAAAATGGGAGATAAAATATATTAAAGGATAATATTTAGAAAAAACAAAATCAACTATTAATTATTTTTCAATATTCATTTTAATTACTAAGCTTCACTTTTAGTCCCCCCCAATATGACCTTGTATATCAGTTTTTACATTAACTATTGTCTTAAAATTTTAAATATTTTCCAATTAATTATAAATAACCAATTAAGATTAAATAATTAAATTATACTATTTAAGATTAATAAAACTTTGGATCCCCTTTACTACGTTAAATTTATATATTTGGATGTATGTAATTTTAAATAAGCATGAAAAATGATTGAAAAATACTGTATAGAAAAAAGTCATTTTATGTATAAAACAAAATTATCTTTAATTAATTAAATATGATCCCCCATAAAATTAATTTTAAAATATTTGACAAAATATATAAAATATAACAGTGATTAAAACCATTAAATAATTGCAAAAATTTTAATTTTTTATGATAAAACAAATTTACCATGTTAGAATAGTTATTAAAAAAGTGTGTTTTGATCCAAGAACGAAAATTTTAAATAATCAAAAATAATTATTACTATTATGTAATTAATTATATTAATTCCAAATTAATGTGAATTTTTTTCATTATATTTCAATTAAATTAAAATTGTGAATTACAATTTAAATTAATTACCTATTTTTAGAAAAAATCAAAAATTTTACCTATTCCTAACAAATAAATCTACATAGAAAATATATATTCATTAACTCTAAAATAATTTCCACATTTAAAAAATTAAAGTCACTCCCTAAAATAAAATATCATGAAATTATAAAAATTATCTTTAATATTGAAAGGACATATTCAATATAACACATTATTCATGAAAACATATTTCAATATAAGAATATTACATTACTAAAAATTTATTATCTATTTATTACAAATTAATCAATAAATTGTTAGAATTTTAATATTTTTTTCAAAATTGTGGTAATTAATATATATTTCATTGAATTTAATTCCAAATCTATTACATTTTACTATATAATGTTATATATGTATTTAGGGTTGAATTTAATTAATACTATCAAATACATCATGTTTATTTCATAAGAATTATTTATAATATACAAGGTTATTTTAGTTAAAGATTTTATTATAACCCAACTACACTCACAAAACCACACATCATGATGGAATAATCCTACCTTTGAGGAGGCACATTAAATATTTTGTCACATTATCAAGTTTTTTTATTCAAGTTATAGTTTTGAAAAGGATTTTTGAAAATAGATTCATTATTGTCATATTATTTATTATATGAAATTATAAATATGTGGCATACTATGTGTAAATTGGGTAAGTGAGTTTTCATGTGACAAAATATCTAATGTGGGAGTTAATTCTATTTTAATATTGTTATAGTTTTTTGGTATTTGTGTGCATTCATATATAATAGTAAGGAAAAAAGGATTATATGTCATGAATATGAATATATATATATATTTATATATATTAATATATATATTTGTGTGTTTGTGTCTTCATGTGATCTTGTTTTATAATGAATTGTATTTATTATATTAGGATCCTTGATTTATGGTATTTATTCATGAAATAACACTATTATTTGTTAATCATATATAAGCATGCACATATTTTTTGATATATATGTTTTTGAATTATTTAGTAGATAATGATCATGTTTTAATGTTACATATATTTCTGAGAATAACATATAGGAACTAAGGAATGTACTTGATTCACTAAAGAGAATAATAAAGGATGTTTTATTTGTAAATTTTTTTACGGTATACATTATTTTTTTGGCCAATATTTTGATTATTGAATGGATGTATTCTCCAGAAAATATTCTTGTATACTAATATGTATGTGTGATTGATATATTATTATTAAAGGATAATACACATGGCGGTATTTATTGTAGATAAGTAGCATTTTTAACTCAAATTGCAGCTTTTTTGTATATGATAACAACATATGAAATAACATACCTAAGAATCAGGTACAAAAAAGAATGATATTTATGTCAAATAATTTTTTTCTAAGAATAATACCTCAATTCAAAAGGAATGATGCAATCATTTTTAAAATAGGCAAAATGGGATGATGGTTTATGGATGACATGATATTTTGAAATTCCATAAATCATACCCCCAAATATCAAACAAACTAATATTTTTACCGATAAAGAATTAATAATAAAATAATTATTTGTAATTTATTAATTCACTGGATTACTTCACTCAAGTTAAAAGAAATATATAATTGATCTGTAAATTAGACGCTAGTTGTTTGATTATAAGTATTAGAATGGATGCTAATAAATAATTGGGATTATATATATTGATGTTAAGGATAAACAATTTAAAGGAGTTCACATGTATTTTTTTGAGTCCAGTGAGAATAAATAGGGAATCATCATCCAATAAAGTTTTCTATATACTCCCCAACAGTATAGTCTAGTAGAAAGAAAAAAATGGTTAATTTTCAAAATTGAATAATCATGCTTGTTGAATATAAAATTTCTAAATTCATTTGGAGAGAAGCAATCAGTGAAACTAATAATGGTCAAAATATTTTTTTTTGAGGTTATAATAAAAATTATTTTCCAAAAATATATTGTATACGAATAATCGAATATTCTAATAGTACCTGGTTTTTATGATTTTTTTATTTATTAGATAAACAATTCTCATCATATAAATATTTATGATAATCAAAATTAAATAATTATCTTGGGAAATTATTTTTATGGATGGACATAATTGTGTAGGAAAAAAACCTATAAAATATTATTATTTTTATATATGTTATTAAAATTGAGACACATAATTCCGTAAAATAATTTCAAAATTTGATATTATTTATAATAATGATTATATATTGATGATTTATAATAGAGATACTTATATGGAAAATAAAATGTTCCAAACATGTAAAGTACGATTAAAAATTGTATGATGATGATGAATACAATCCATTAAGAAATTCTCTTATGATCAATAATTTTTTGAAAATGTTTTTTGAATTTTGAATTGCTGTTGGAAAATAGAATGTTACAATTGATAAAAATGCAAACTAACACAATAGATTCATACATCACATATATAAATGGTGGAAACAAAATAATTTTAAGAGGGTGTTGAATGTAAAGAGTTGTTAAATTATATTAATTAATAGCTTTTTCACAATTGAGGGAAATTATTGAAGTTATTTTGTTCTAGGATTGTATTGATATAATATGATTTGAATAAGGTAGATTTTATAAAAAATAGATAAATTAAAAATAAAATATTATGAGAAAAAAATTATGTGTTATATTAAAAAGTTACATATAGATGAAATTTGATTATATTTATGAAACAATTCCCCTTTTCTAGGAGTTCAAACAATAAGAATTCTCTTGAAATTAAATGATCAAAAAAATTATAATGTCTTTTATATTTATGCTAAGTAAATTTTATAAAATATTGCCACTAAAAATAAGTATAAATAGTGTAGAAAAATTGAATCCTAAATGATAATATTTTAACCATGGTTTGTAAATGGAAGAATTATTTATATGTACTTAAACACAAACCTCAATCCTGGTACTCAAAATAAGATTTTTTCATAAGGAACTAAAATATTATAAGGGAAAAGGAGAAATCCACTTTAATCTTATGTATATAAGCTCATATACATTAATATTCATTGTAATGTAAATGATATATTTTTTATTTTGGAAACATAATTTTTTTTATTTTTAGTTTAGAAAATGAATAATAATATTGATGTTTCAACGCATGGAGATTTATCATTGTTTTTGTATTTCAAGTTTATCAACAGGGAATATTTTTCTTTCATTGACATGAAAATTTTGCAAATTGGTTTCTAGAAATATTTTCTATTATAGACTAAAAATATGATTCTACTCTAATCCTTTTTGACATCATATTTAGTAATCATGAAACAAGGAATAATATAAATCATAATGACTTTGGAATATTGATCTAAAGTATACTATAATGTATTGTACAATGAGTAATCATTTTATATATATATACATTATGTGCATGATATCAGTTTGATCCATAGGAATCAAATATTCTTTCCACTAAAATAAGTTTTCAGATTGTAAGTGTAAAATCAAACAATAAACTTATTTATAAAACTACAATGAGACAATATTTGAGGGGTTCACTAACTCTGATTACGATGGATATTTTAATTATAAAATGCATACATCATGAGGGAATTGCAAAATATTTGAAATTTGTGATTGTTGAAATTGTATTAAAAAAATCGATTACATTGAGAACATAAAAATGTCAATATATTTTTTCCATCGAGGATTATTCTAAATTTATGAAGATAAATGTTAAACTATAATATTAAAGAGTTATTATTGGAAAACCATTGAATATAATTTTTTTTAATCTATGTAACACTCATCCTTCCACAAATCATGACAAATAGTAAATATCGATGCATATTAATATTATGTATCATTTCATAAATTATATATTATTATGTATAGGTAATTTTTGAGTGTGTATATAAAATATAAAATTTCTTATGATCAATAAAATGTTATCCGAAAGAAAATTATTTGAGGAATTGGGGATGAAACTAAATGTCCATCCACCATTAATGACCTTATAATGATTGTAGGTAAAAATCATAATTATCGTTTGAACTAAAATATAAAATGGGGAGATAAGGTAAAACTATATAGGATAATATTTATTGAATATGAAGTCAGTGAAAGTGTGAAAAAATATTTCGTGAATATGATGTCTGTGATTTCATTAAAATTGTTAGATGAATATATTTTGGGGAAGTTTATATTGTCATGTATATATTATTTTATGTCACCAAGTTAAATAATTGATTTATAAACATTGAATTTTCAAACAATGTGACTTCAAGAAATAATCTATGAGAATATGTGTGAT
This sequence comes from Viscum album, assembly GCA_963277665.1. NCBI lineage: Eukaryota > Viridiplantae > Streptophyta > Magnoliopsida > Santalales > Viscaceae > Viscum > Viscum album. The sequence goes on along the minus strand of OY728120.1, from coordinate 1,753,214,278 downwards.
TAGATAACCTTTTGAGAGATTTCTTATATTAAAAAATTAAATGATTCCAAAAAAAATGTCCAAAAAATACAATACTATAGTTTTATTATCCATTTAGTTTCTTATGTTACATTTTTGGTATTTTTTATATATTCTTTTGGTAATGAATCTATATCTTCGGTAATAATGAATTGATAGAGTTTATTTTGAATGTTTTGTATTGATTTTATAAAATATGATACAAATATTTTCTTAACCATGATATGTAACATTTATTAATTGTCTTTCGATGTTGTTTTAATAATTAGGTTCCCTTCATTGTGAAGATACCAATTATACAAACTATTTTTTCACACATGTTTTGGTTATACATTATTATCAGATATTATATGGAAACATGTATTTGATGTAGTTTTTAGGATATTTTAATAATTAGTTGATTTATATTAATGAGATGAAGGATGATGAAACTAGTATAGTCGTTATACAAATTTATACTTTTTATAATGATTTTGAGTTAGGATATCAAAATTTCATGATGATGTAGTCATACATACATTGTGTATCAAGATAATGTTTTATCCCATACAATATATGAAGATATCATACGAGAGATATTTTTCTTTTATGAAGCATATCAAATCAATTCTATTAAAAAATATCCATAAAAAAGAGTTTGGAAAAAGGATTTATTAATCTATGTGAAGAGGTTTTATTCAATTCAGTGAAAATATCATTAAATATATAGATTCGGTGTTTTATTAGATAATCGTAAATGACCGTTACTATTCTAATATATGTTATGAAGTAGTCAGTAATTATATATGAAATTCTATCAGAATACTATTTAAATTGTTCTTCATATTAATCTGATATTAAATAAATCATTTCGACATAGTTTCAGACTTTTGAATCTGAATAATGAGTGGTATGTGTAGAAATAAGTGGATAAAATTCAATTTGATATATTTGAATCATAAAAGTAAATAGTTATTTCATTATATGAATGATTCAATGAACATTGTTTTAGAAAAATTATTGATATCCATGAAATTTTTAATGACCATCTGTCGAAATAATGGTATATTAGAACACCTTATTATCATCAAAACTATTTCAAACTGTCTGATTGAGTGTAAAAAATTATTAAATAATGAAGTGATATGTTGAATAGATTATGTCAAAAAATCATTGATTAATAATATAAAGTTAATATTTTATAATCGAGCATGATATATATTATTCGAGAGAAAGTAACTAGTCAATAATTTATCATAATATGCTTTTAGATTCCCTAAAAACATATTCCAAATCCATATATATTGGTGATTAACTACTGTTAATTTAAATGATTTATATATTTCTGTGATAATTAATTTCAATAAAATTCTATCAAGTGGTTCTTTTATGAATATCAAGAATATTATTTGAGGTATGATAAATTTCACAGTGTTGTTTTATATAGCGGGAGGTTAAAAATTCTAACATGGGATGATATGGAAATAATGTTACTTAAAAAATTATATGCATGTGGAAAACCTTTATAAATGTGTGTGTGTTCTATATATACAAACACCAATCAAATAAAAATAATAAAAAATTGGTGAACTATAGTGTCCTCGGTTTAATATATTGGGATATAATATCTTTTTAATAAAATATTTAGAACATTAAAATAATAAATAACCAAAGACTATAGAAGTTTAGTTTACATAGAATCATTTAATAAAGTCTTCTATCTTTTTGAATGATATGTAATGTTTCCAAAAAAAGTATAACCCATTATTACTTGTACATAAATAATTTTTTCAAAACATAGGGATATGAAACTGAAGAAAGTTCTTTGCTCAAAAGCTATGTAAATTTAAATAAGTGAAATATGTAATAATAAACCAAAGAATAAGGGTACGAGAAAGTGATCAAGAAAATATCTGATCATACCCTAAATATCAATATTCATAAACATTAATCAATTAATAATGATTAGATATTCATAATACATGAGTTATAAGGCTTATACATTATCATAAATAAATCATGTACAATAATCTGAAGTAATATAGTTCTAGAACTGTAATAAATACTAAAATAAATTCCATGTGTCAAGGTTATCTACCAATCCATCAATATAGTGGATCAATAAAAACCTGTTTCCCATAGAGGTTAAGGGCGAATCTGTTTTCCATTGGGAATTAGGACTCACTAGTTTTCCATTATATATTAGGACAGACCTATTTCCCATTGTGTATGAGGAAAAACATATTTCTCATTATGGATCAAGCCCATTAACTTATTTCCCAAAATTTACTCATAAAATATAAATCATTTTCCATTTCCATAGAGAGAGATATTGGTCCCACAAATATCATAATTAAATTGTACATATGTGTTCCATAAAAATTCATCTTTTCATGACCCATAAAAAGGTAAGGGCTACATAAATATCTTATCATAACGAATGAAATGAAATGGGTAACAGAATAATTTAATATAATCATAACCAATAGAAAATTTATAATTTTTATAATAATTTCATTGTTGAAATACATAAGAAAGGAATTAGGTTTCATAATATTTTGACATTGTATAAACCATTTAAGATAAATGAATTTCATAAACATCAATAAATAAAAATATAATCCATGAAGAGAAATTATATGAATGGTATCCTTGGATCATTTCCTTCGTAAAAAATAAAAAAATAAAAATGGATTTCATCTTATATAGAGTTATATTTGGAAGATCACATGGATCATATATTTTCATCAAAAATCCAATTGAAAAAACATATATCATTTTTAAAATCATTTTCCTTGAAATCAAATTTTAAAAAAAGTAATTTGATCATGAAAAATATATTTAAACATTTCTTGAGGAAAATATTTTTCATTGTATTAAATTATCTTTTTTAATCATCTAACATTTTTTAGGCCATTTTCATTGTAAGTAGCCTTCATTGCGTGTAAAGAATCATAAAAACAAATTTAGAACCTTTTTCCCTAGAAAAGTGTACTAGAACATTGAAATACTTTTCAACTAAATTCTTTATTACATTTAAAACATTAATATACAGATTTTTTATCATTTAAAAATTTTTCTTTAAAATAAACCTTTTACGAACATATAAAGATGGTGCTGAAAATAATTTTATACAGTATTGAAACTTAATTTTTTTTTGAAAATTCATTTTCTTTGAATGAATTTTTAAAATAAAAAAATTTATAGTAAATTAGTTAAAAATATTTCATTAATAAAATAACATTGAAAACATAAAAATTAATAATCATTGGAATTATTGTCATCTCTATGGGTTAGTCTGTATATGTTGAACAATCCTTTTTCACAATAATAGATAATAAAAGTGCCTTAATTAGAAAATGAAAAGAAAAATACTTTCAAAAATAATTTATAAAAACCTATTAAATGGGTATAAATTTCCATTAAAACACATTTGATAATATTAATACATTATTAGAAAACGTAGTTTCGGAAGAACATGGATTTATGTCATAAATGTGAAATAAAGATAAATTTTCATAAAATAGTCTTGTTATTTATCTAAATTACCATGGTGTATCAAAATGATACCATTAATTTGATATAATACACATAATTTTGTTTAGAAATATTATGGAGTTATATTGAGTTATGGATAATAATATTTCACCAATGGAAGCATAATCATAAAATATAATGTTAAATGATTAGTTTAAGTCAATAAACTGTTACCAATTTAAGAACATTTAATAACAATAAAATAGAAATAGTTCCATTTAAATAAGTATAAAATATCATGAAAATAATTAGATTCATGAAATTTCATGTCTATAGTAGTATATACCCATTATAAAGAAATATAGGTGCATAACCAGGCATGTTTCTAAAAGAAGGAAAATAGAGACAACATTACATTATTTTTTTGGTAATATTTGAAACACAACACCCATAAAATAAAGATAATTAAATTTTTATTTAGATACCCATAATTATAAGTATAACAGTCATATAACACATCAATGTTTACTATACAAACAAAATATATGAAATAAGAGGTGATCAAGGCATGTCTCTCACATAAAATAATAGCGAGACAAGAAAAACCATACCTTATTTATTGACTCTCTTTGTACACATTCAAGATACGTTGATAATAAATATAATTTTATTATAAGCCTACAATATAGAGATATTATTTCAAAAATACCATATATTACATTATATTACATACTTTTTAAAAATTCCATGTTAATGTTATAATTCAGGTAATATCCACTTTGGTTTTTGTACATGTTTTTAGTTATTATTCTTGATCATATTACATAGATAATGATTTAAATATAAAAATAATGTATAGAAATAAATAATTATCATATTAATTCATTATATAAATACTTATAAGAAAAAATAGATTAATGAAATTTGAAATTGAATACACTGTTCATTGTGATAGAAGGTCATACGTACACTAGAATGTTGTTTCTATTTAATTATCATTTTGAAATAATAAAAAAATAAAATGATATATATATAATTAATTCATTATTATATAATTTAACATAAATAATATAAATTTTCATAAACTATCCTTAATAAATTCAAATTATTGTGTGAATTAATCATTTCTCTTTGAGGATGAGGTGGACCACATGTCCCGAAACGAAGTTATTATTTTTTTCACAAAATAAAAATCATAAAGGTATGTTGAACATAACTATTAATTGATTTTAAATAAATAATAAATATCCTATATATATTATTAAAATACATTTTAAATCATAATACCTAACCACAAGAGGCGGTAAAGGAAAACAACAACAACATTGTTTCGTTAGGTGGTAGTATGCCATACAAAAGAATGTTATGTTATATACCCATTATATCGATCTCTGTGCATGAATATGTATATACCATAAAATAAAAAAAAATTATCATTTTTTAGTATTATTAGTTCATTATATATGAATTTTTTATGAATAATTATTTTGGTTGACAAATAAAATAAAACAACGAAACTAGAGGAATGATGTTACATCTTCTTTGGGAAACTCCTTTTGGATTTCACCAAAGGGATTCCTTGGGAGGCTTAATTAAAAAAGAGATTGTTCTAGGATAATTTAATGGATTTTGATATCATGTTTTCTTAGATTCTTTCCCTTAAAAAGGATTTATATGTATGGAAATGTGGTAGTGGTGAATACCTTTATATAGTATTTGGAGAGTAGCATTCCAATAAATTTTCAAAAAGGGAAATACACCAACATTTTTCCTATGATAAATGGATCCAATAATGTAAATAAATCCATCCAAGATAGTAATGTGTATATTTTTTCTATAAAATTTATTTTTAACTAGTGTGATGGTCATTTTTCGGTAATTATTAATGTTTATACAAATTTTAATCTTATTATTATCTTAATCATTGTAAATAATTTTAATCTAGTTCACTAATATTTCATGATAATAAAGAATTTTAACTTATTATATATTATAAAAAAATATAATTAGAAATATTAAATCAATTTTTAACAATATAATTCACATAAGTGGAATAAATTAATTAAATATAAATCGTGCATACGAGACGAGAAAGAAGGTTTTTAATATAAAATATTTTTAAATAATGTTTAAATTTCTATATAAAATTTGAATTTGAAATTGATTTATACAACATAAATATGAATAATTTATATAGAATATATCTAAATAAACATATAAAACAATAAAAAATGTAATTTAACATTTTAAAATTTTATTAAAATTTGGGTTTGAATCATTTTTCTATATTTTCACTATTCATTAAAAAATAAAAACATCATATAGAAATAAAAAAATTCCCCATAACAAAAAAATTTATTTTCCTATTTCAAAAATGTAATTTATTTAATAATATAATATTTATAACATTCCAGATATTGGATTTATAATTGGATCTCCATCAAAAGATAAAAAATTACCTTTCCGAAAAATCAGCCTCTATATTGATAAAATTGGTTATATCGTTATATTATACACATTAAATCTATTATTTGAGTACAAAAATTATTTAATTGAAATATAATATATAAATTTTATTTCAATCATTACTCGATAATTTTTTTTAGTTTTTGAGATAAAATTCAGTTTGTACATTGAAAAATAGTTTTCATCGAAATGTAATTTCCTTATATTCAAATATTTAATACATTCACATATAATAATTGATAACCAAAGTATTCAATTTATATACATCTGTAAATAATATTTTTACAATTTAGTTAATCTTATTCGTAACATCATTTCCAACAACTTTGTGGTAGATATAATAATATTTTAATTAATAGGTTATTTTATATTTTAGTTCAATAAAACTCATCCTTGTGTGTAACACATGCTATTAAAGGGAATAACTATTGTGTGTAAGAGAATACAAATATTGTTTTTAATAGTATGAATGGATAAAATTATATTTTCTATAATTCAATCTACACTTATATGTCTTGTATAACAAAGATATATTTTTTGTTTCTTGAAATGATAGATATTGAAAATATTAATTTAAATAAAAAAATTCAAAATATCATGTGGTGTAATATTATCCACCCTTTAAAATGAGTTTCACCCTATAAATTATTATGGTTAATTAAGAGTTTGATACATGAAAGTAACTTTCATGGAAACCCACTTCATGAAATTTTATTTTTAAATATTCTTTAGAACGATATGATTTGAAATATTATCGATACCCAATGAAATATGCAAGAGATAATACAGTTTTGAACTGAAAACATGGACATGGTGGAAATATATAACTATAATATTTTGAATTAGAGTAATAGAGAACATGGTATGTATAATGTTATCATTCAAAAATTGTTAAATATTCAATGAACTATGGTTCCTTTGGATAATTGAAAATGAATATACCCGGATAATATTTTTGGTTTCAAGATCATTATTCATAATGATAAATAATATTCATGAAATGATTTACTTACATGATATTATGAAACCCGTAAAATTTTTTATTCTTGATAAACTTTCACATCATCTCATGTTTCCTGAAATAAATGTAAATTTGACATTCCTAAAGCTTCAACATATAATGAAATCCATAAATAGAATGATATTTCATTACAACTATCCATATCAAAAAAAGGTTATCAAATGTTGTCAAATAAAAATAAAAAATAATATTAGAAGAGAATACTTCAAAATTAACCATTCTATAATTGGTTAACCTTATAAACCCGGAGAACTATTGAAGACAAAAACATTATAAATAAGGTAATATAATTTCACAAAAAATATTCTCATTGAAACCCCATATATGATAATGTAGCTCTTGTTTTTCGCATGCCAAATAGATGAACACCATCATCATGTATTCTCTAGATATATTGTAATAATATTAATTTAAAAAAAAATATTGAAAACATGTATATTTCTGTATTCCATTGTTTATTAGATATATTTATTACATCCAAAAATGGTGTAAACTTCTTTAATGACAGCATTAACCCCTAATCAGAAATTCCAACATTAGTTAAAAGGTAATCAATACCATATAGTTTAATTATTCCTATCCAAAAAATAAATATCCTAAATAAAATTCTCAAAATAATGTGAATATTAAGGGTTATCGTTCTTTTAATAATGTTTTTCCATTAACACAATCTTTTAATTAATAAATTTTATAGTCCATCAGAACAAATAATCATATTCACGCAAATACATGGGAAAAAACACAAACTGAATATTAATTTTACATTTCTCTATTCATAAAACATAATTCATGAATGTAAATACATAAAAAAAGCTATTATTTCACTTCATCCTTAAGAAATAATAAGGACACCTCATCCAATTAATTAATACCTCTTTGTTTTTACATGTAATTTGGTGTATCATAGTCATTAGCAATATAACCATTACTCATACCACCAATCTGGTACACATCAAGATATTTCCACACAGGAAAATAATTTGTATAATTTTTATTTATTACTCAACTAAATATTCTACCATTTCAAAATGTCATAGGGAGGCCAAAATTGAAATCCATTTCATTAATCGATCTCTTCATATTTCCATTGCAATTACATACATGTTTCATTATATTCTGTAGTTAAAAAATCATATTATTCCTCTACAACACTCACTTATTTGATTCTTTCTGCATTATCGATAAAACAGATACTAAATATTCATCCATCACCAGCATCAATTACACAAACTCTTAGCGAACATTGGCATTCACTTCGTTAGTGATTCTAAGAGTTGGTTAAGATATTCTTTTTTAATAATGTTTCCTAAAAAAATTAATAGACATGATCACATATTACATCACTCCAGTGATTATAAAATTTTATTACTCCTCAATAAATCGTCCATCACATTCATCATTAACCAGGTTCTTTATTGTTTACACAATGTTCTAAAATTATAAATCATAGTTTGAGAAAAACATACCATAATGAAAACTGTCATAATCATGAAAAATTACTTCTCGGATATCAAAAATATATAAATTTCCATGGAAATCATAGGTTTATCCATGTTTTTTCATATTCTTATTGTATTTAAATCATACATGATCATTCATAAAATGTTTGCAAATTTAAAAATAATAGCTCATGGCCGTGTAAAACTAGGTGTGCAGCAAGGATCGTTGTCGTTCACTAGTTCTCAATCGAGTCTATCACAATAAAATGTTCTTAGGTTTCCCATATTTACATATATTGCAGAGAAAAATCTACTCATGTTATCTAGAAATGTATTTATTTTTATACAACAAATCACTATATCCTTTAAAAAAATTCAACGAAATCTTATTAAAAATTAACTCATCCTTATACTTATTAATATAGATATATATAGAGATATCCGTATAAATAATCCTATGAATTTCAAAAAATATTTCTAATACTAGTTTCCAATTGTTGAAAAATAATTTCCAATGATACCAACTATAGTGATCCATGATTAACATCTATATATATTACATCCTTTTATATGACTATTCAAAACATTTCAAAAATACATGATTGATGACCGTAATGTTTTGATAAGTTGTAAAAATGGAAGAAATCATCTAACATGGGTAAGGATCTCTAATATTTCAAAACAATGTATACCATTTTAGTAATTTTACCTAAAACCATTCCTCATAACATAAGAAATAGAAAAAATTAAAGGGTTAAGCTCATATTCTCAATAAGGGTAAAAAATGGAGATATATAAACACACACATGAGAATACGGGTATAAGAATGTATTAATTACATTAGAAGATCACAGCAAGTAAACCAAAAATCATTACAAAAATCATGGATGTATGATTGGCAGTTCATAAGAAATGAATCATAAGATTGAGAAATCATCATAATTCCATCATGAACCATAATCTCACATCATATAATAGTTTCTCCATCATAAATATTGAATCCCATTTTATGTTTAACTGTTGTCTACCAAAACAATTATAATATTGGATATGACACACCTATTTTCCATTGTATATCAGGATACACTTGTTTCATTTTATGGATTAGGACACACATGTTTCCCATTGAGGGTGAGGACACACATGTCTCCTGTTATGGATTAGGAAAAACTATTTACCACTATGTATCATGATCGTTAACATATTTATCATAATTAAGTCATTTTTTGTAAATCTTCACCAAATTTATTAGAGGGATATATAGGTCCAACCCATGTCATAATGAAATATTACATATGTTTTCAATAAAATTATATTCATCTCATTTCCCAAAAAAAACATGGTTTTCATAAACATCATATAATAATGCATGAAATTAAATTTGTATCAAAAAAATTTATCATATCACAACCATTGGGAAATAAATATATTTCATAATCATTTAATTTTGGAATAGCCCTTGAAAGGAAGCGAGTTAAATAATGATTTATCATGGTATAAACTATTGAGGAGAGACATGTCCCATAAATATGAAGCCATCATAACATAAAACACATAAAAAAATATGAATTATATCCTTGGATCGTATACCTTGTAAATCATAATCTATAACCAAGGAGGCCATCTTAGACAGAGAAGGATTTTGAATGATAACTTGGAAAAACATTTCGTTGGATGTCACATTAAAAAACATATAGCATATTAAAAATACATTTAATAGAAAAAAAATTTAAAAACATATAAAGTAATCATGAAAAATATTTTTAAAATTTTGATAATGAAAATAACATTTACGCTTTAAAAAATGATTTTCAAAATACAAATCATTTGTATTATTACATTACATGAATATGTCCTTGATTACATATAATGTATTCTTAAAAATAGTTGAAAATATTTTTCATTAAATACATAAATCATTTGTTTTAAATATTTCCAAAAACAATTTTTTAAGATAAATAAAAACATATCAAATGAACATTTGTATCACTGAAATTCTTTTTTTTTTTGAAATCAATCATTTTCAAATATATGAAGGAGGGTTGGAAAAATTATAAAAACATTTGTTTTTTTCAAAATATTTTTTATTTCATACTCATATTAAAATAATAAAAGATCAAGAATATTAAAAAAATTATTATTTAAAAAATATCAATGTAAACATATATTGGAAGCATAAAAGTAATAAAAATCATAACATTTGGTACGTTGGTACTTGACAAACATATTTTTGAAACATAAAAGTTTACTATTGTTTCTGGATCAGAAAATGAAAAGGATGTATAAATTATTTTTTTTGTGAAAAGGTAATAAATTGTTTCAAATTTCATTTAAACATAATTTTCCAATATAAAATCTCTTTTAAAACATTATTATAATTATTTTTTCTCAATGAACACAAATTTACTTATGAAATGAGAGATTAAATCTAAATTTCATAAAAACATTTTATTAATTATCATAAGATCAAATGTGTAAAAAGAATATCATTACAAGGGAAAAAAGTAATAACTAGAGTGTAAAAAATATTATATGGTTTCATGATATATGTATCCCATATTTCATTTATAGAAGCAAAATCAGAAACAATCTCGATAAATTATGAGGTTGTAGCAGTAAAGTGTTACCATATTAGCAACTTTGATTCATAATAAAATTTAAATAACAACATTATATGAAGAATAAAATATAACTATAATATGTTTATTCATTATATAACTTTTTAAAGGTATTATATACATCATTTTTAAAAATAGATGTGCATAACATGTCATCTCTCTCGTAGATGTCAAATTGAGCAACAATAATATTACAGATTTGTTGTCTTCTGAAACATCAACCCCATGGAAGAAATATCATAAAATGGATATCTAAATACAAATAAATTTATTTATAATAATCATATAATACATCCATGTGATGTATACATGCCCCATATAATAAAAATTATGTCAACTAAACTTGTATCATAGGGAAATTATATGTTGGACAAGAAAAAATGTACATCATGTCTTGAATTTATTCACACAAATTCACATCTCTAATATAATAAATGTAAGATTATTATAAATCTACAAATTACAATATTATTATATATAATAACATATATTACATCATATTTCCCTCCAATTTAAAATTCCATTTTAATGTTATCTTTCAAGTAATATCCACTTTTTGCATGCATTTTTTGTCTTATTATTCTTGATCCCCTTTCTTGAATAATGATATATATATTTATATAATGTATAATATTATCTAAATATCATATATATTGATTAAAAAAATATTTATATTCCACAGTAAATGATATAAATATTAAATGGAATACACCGTTCAGCGAGACAGTTGGATATGCGTACAAATGAAAACTGTTTATGTTTAATAATAATATTGAATGAAATAATGTAAATGAAATATATGTATATTTATATAATATAATTAAAATATAAATACAATTTCATATATATCATATATTTATTCGAAACACATCATTATTATATTCAATTTCATTTGTGAATGAATCACATTTCTATACGGAGGCGGTAGTCCATATATCCACAAAAAAATTATTGCTTTTAAAAAAATGTAAAATATGAAGGGTTTATTATATAATAATTATAAAATCATAAATAAATCATATATAATATATATATATAATATAAAAACATCAGGTAAATCATAAATACCAACTATGAGATGTGGTAAAATAAAAATCAACAACATATTTTCCTCAAGTTGTAGTTCGTCAAAGATAAACAACCGTACGTTTTTTACCCATTAGATTGAAACATGTGTAAGTGTTGTTATAACCATTATATTAAAAACATACCAGAATATTAAGGATTATATGTTCATTATGTAACCATGTAATAAAAATAGTTATGATATTGATGAATGAAAATAATTTAAAAGATCTTGAAGAATGATGTTACCTCTTATTTGGGTAACTCCTTTTGTTTTTCACCAAAGGGATTATTTGGATGCCTTTTATCCAAAAGGTATAATACAAGGATTAGAAGAAATTTTTTAGCTTATTTGAGTATATTATTGGTTATAAAAATGTAGTTAGTTGTGTGAATAAAAGGTAGGGTTGAGTTCCTTTTTATAGTTGACGATGGGTGGGATTCTTATAAATTTTGGAAAAGGGAATTTCACACACATTTGTTTTGTGAATTTTTGTAATAATAATGTTAAAAAATTATATAAAATATATAATAATGGGTAAATATTGAAATAGAATTTATTTTTGACAAATTATTATGTCATTTTGGCTATAAGGTTTAATGTTTAGTCCATTGATAAGCTAATTTTAATCTTTAATATATTAATTAATTTTAATCACATTCAGAAATATTTTCTGTAAAAAAATAATTTTAACTTATTAAAAATTATATATTATCCTTATTCCAAATATAAAATCAATTTTTAGAAACAACACTCATATAATTGGTAGAAGTTAATTCAACTTGAATCTCACAAAAAGGATGACAAATTGGTTATTAAACGTAAAAATGTTTAAATTTTTGGTATGTTTTTATAAACAATATCAATTTTATATTTATTAAAATTAACTAAACCCGATTAATTGATATTAAATTGATCTAATTTAACATTAAAATACCTCAAAATATAATATATCCTTATAAATAAATTATATTAAAATTTATTTTTGAATCAATATTTAGTATTTTTACCATTACGAAAATATTTTAACATCATACAAATATACAAGATATTATCCATAAAATAATTTTTAATTGACTGTATAAAAACTAAAATTTATATTGACATATAAAATTTCTCAGCAATAAAATAATCAATTTATTGTGGGTTCTTCATCAAAAGAGTTAAATTACATTCTAGTAAAATAGAACTTTTTATTCATAAAATTTCATTAACCATTATTTTATAACTATCAAATCCATTGGATGAGTATCAAAAATATTTACTGAATATATCATATATAAATTATATTTAAATAACGAATTCAATGTGGATTGTATAATTTATTGAGATAAAATTATGTTTTTACATAGAAAAAAAGTTTTCTTAGAAAAGTAATTTATTTATTTTTAAATAGTTCTCACTTTAATAGATATTAATTTTTAATTTTTTTTAAATTTTATATAAAATTATCAATCATTTTTTCATAATTTACTTAATCTTATTCATAAAATCCATTTATATTGTTATGAGTTAGCTATAATAATATTTTAATAATAAAGTTAAATTAATATTATAGTTTAGTAAATCATGCTCTTGAATTTAATTCATGCTATCGAAGGGACTCGATACAATGTGTAAAACAAGGCAAATGTAATTTTTCATGTAGAAAAATAGTCAATTGGTGTTTTGTATAAATCAATCGATTCAGAATTCATTCTTATAAAAAATATATATTATTTGTTGTATGAAATGAAAAAATATAAAAATGTTTAAATAACTAAAACAAATAAATCACGTAATATTAGGGTGTATCATGAATAATACAAAAAATAATAAATTTACAACATAAGAAACCAATGGATAATGGTGTGAAAATGTATTGAGATTTTTTTCTGATAGGTATAAGAGTTTATTCATGTAGTAAGAGGTACCATGAGTTGTTAATGTGGTTTTTAATTTTTTTCATCGGTCATATAACTAATCATATGTATTATTCTTAAGGTACATCAGATCGTGTTGTACCATGAAAAATGATTATATCCTATAATAGAGTATTACTGAATATATATTGTTAGTTTTGGAAAATATATATGTATACTCACTGAGTTATTAGAAATATATATATATATTGTTTGTTTTCATAGTTTCATAATAATACATTCAAACATATGTGTTTTTTATGAATACCTTTTTATGAGATCGGTGGAGTCTAATGTGAATGGGATAAAAATATTTTTCCTTTAAATTGTAGTCAATTTATCTAGACTAAAAGTAATTTTTGTAGATATGATATCTTAAACCATGTGATGAATCAAGCTTGATTCACTGATTAGTATACAAACCCATGGGGACCCCATACCTCAATTATACCTACCTATATTCCTAATATTGTTGACTGGTTTTGAGGGCCTAATAGTGGAATAATAGGGATATTATACCCCTGGGATTAGCATTAATCTTAGTAGCAGAGTGGATTACTAAATATATATTGAATTATAATAATAATAAATTCATAAAATAAAAAAAATCACGATGTTCCAGTAAAATAAACTTATAAATAATATGTTATATATGTAGGAAAGTGTAAAATAATAGAAATTTAAAGCATAAAATAATGACATAAAGATAATAATAAAATAATCAAATGACACAATTCCTTCATGAAAGCAATGTATATGTTTTTTCTCCTTCTTTTATAACAATTCCTATCCTAAAAGAGTAATATAAAAGAAGTATAATCCAATGTCCTAACCTAAATTCGATAAATATGAATGAGTTCTAAAATAGAAGCCTAATACTAGTGTGAGTAAAACTCATTAGGCCATTAATATTTTTTCAACATAAATCTAGCTGGTTTGTATAAAGTACTGATATTTACATTATATAATATGGAATGAAGTATTTAAAATTAAAATGTGGGAAAATCCATCGACATCAATATTGGACATCCATCCTCTAATCATAAGGAATATATAATGATAGTGATAATGTTTTTGAAAAAATTAAATTAGGTGATAATAAAAAATAATCTTATGAAACATGGTTTTATTCCTAGGCATCAATGAACACATATATATGAAACCACTGTGAAGGTATAGGTATTCCCATATAGATGAGAATAAAACTAGTACATGGTCAAGGACACAAGACTTGTGGATAATGAATCCTAGGACACTAAATGTTATCAATCACGTTGTTGGATAATTGCATCTTTTAATCCATGGGGGAAAACCTTATAATTGAAGCTAGAGGATAACTCCCATGGTAATATATTTGCAGAATTTTTTTTGACCCATGGAGATAATACCCGATTTTAGATGTCTGGAGTAATGAATCCAATACTAGGGAGATCATTTTATGTATTAAAAATTCCCATATATAGGAAATAATCCCACCACTTCCTTGAAGGTCAATCATGTGATAAAACGAAATATAAACTCTATTATGTATGTCATATGAAGAAATCACATCGTTGACTCATATTGGTATTATTGAGGGATCAAATTATTTCCTTGATAATTTAATTCAAACTCATGTTTGGAAATACCATTATTGTTAAATTTTCCATGATAATATTCTATCATTGGATAAAATTCTCCTTAACTCATGTTTATAATCCATTATTTAGTCACATATATGTATGGAACACAATTCCTTAATAATAGATAATTAAAACCCACTCATGGGGTTGTATAATATATATAGGCATAATATCATTTTATAACTTAACATACGAGCATTTGAATTACCATCATAATTTCTAATATAATTTATTTACAATAGTTAACAATGTCTTATAAAATCAATCACTTATATTGAAAATTTTATGGCTCTTAAAAATGGTTCACTTTTGCAAGTAATTATCGAATGGAATCTAAATAATCAAACTCATTAATTATAAGACAATAAGAAGATAATATTTCATGAATTTGTTGAAAATTAACGACAAACACAAGGTTGAATCTCAAGGTTATCCATTATTTACTTTATCATTCTATATTAATTAAAATAAAAATATATTAAAAAAACAATATAATAAATTTATCTTGGGTTATAGAGTCACTCAAGACACTCATATCTCTATATAATTAATCCATTAAAAAGGACTAAGGAAAAAACCATATGAATTTGTTTGATGAAAAGAAATTTTTGGTTATTATTTATTTTCCATATGAATAAATACTAAATGGGAATCAATATTACAACTATTATAATGTTTCATCGAAAAAGGGGACATAAACCCCGAATTTTTTTATTTCAAAAAAACATTATATTTTCTATTTTTTATGTTTCTAGATAAAACATAACATATCAGGTATTTTATTTCTTTAAAAGAATTTCCATAAAAGGCATTAAGAAGAAATTACTATTTGAGGATATTCTAATTGAGGATTCCACCCACCAATAGTACAAATTGAAAAACACAATTCATTGGATTACCATTGGTGGAAATATAGGGACATTAGTATTAAAGGAAAATCAATCAGAATATTATTAATTCCTTAAAGAAATGAATTTTATATTTAATAAGACACTAAGGGGGAAACATATAGTCCACCATCCTTGCATTTAGAAAGCATCACTTTTTGATATCAACATTACATTACTGATAAAACAAAATGAAATTAAAAAATGTATAAGGTCAATAAAAATATAGAAGATAAGAAAAAAATTCATCATTTTATATGGAAAATCAGTATAATAATATAACTTAGGTTGAGTTATTTAGTTTCATATATGGGTCAAATGAACCTATAGATATTTTATTCAACGAAATAATGAATTTTCTTCAGCAAAGGGTGAAGGGATTATTGTAGGGTGTGCATGGAGAATCCTTTTTAAGATTGATAACTAAAATCAGTACTATCATATAAAGGGTGGAATTAAATAATAATATTTTTCCCATTTTAATTAAGTCAATGGTAATGCCACCCATTTAAGAAGTGAGTGAAAAAATTATGATGTAAACACATTACAAAGAACCGCATCTCTCATGGTATCAACATATGGTTTGGTGATACTTGTATTAACGACGTGGAATCCACTATGCAACAGAATCCCCTATATTCAAGGATGGGAACATGATTTACCAAATGAAAATACAACCATCCACATAGAGTTATAATTTATAAAAGGCCCCCAATATTTATCCAGACATTCATTCCTAGTTTATGTAATCCATTTCATTTAACTAATAACCCACATAGTTTGTGGGAAAAATTATCCATACCAATTAAATAATTGTGTAACCTTGGATTTATGTCCAGGAATATGTTTTTTGATACTTTCATCTCCTATGACAGACATGATCACCCATTTAACATCACGTATCATGCACTATATCCATAAATAACACCTTATGTAACTACATCTACTGGAATTTAATTATAAATCTCAGTTTTTATTCATATTCCCATTAACATAAAATTTCAAATTCATTCATATTTTATAGTTGCAATCAAAAAAATGGATCTTAAAACATCCACATGTTATCACTTCTAGTCCCAACGAAGCCTCATTGGACAACCAAAAGAACATATATCTTATGATAGTCATCATGATCTGTTTTAATGGAACCATTCCACTTTTAATCACCCAAGAATAATTTAGTGAACTTCATAAAAAAGTTATTTATTATTATGGATTTAATTCTATAGGCCCCCATGGATCACTAAGAATATATCCATCATCATTCATTGATCCGAAGATAGCTACCTCCTTGTCTCATTGGAATTCTCAATATGACGATTCTTTCCAAAATAGAACATAGTAAAAAAGGAATCTTGGAAACATTAATGACTAACACAATATTAATTTCCATTAAAGTCACATTTTTAATGGTTTAATGTTGATCTAGAAATGATATATAATGTATTCTACCATTATCCACATTAGTGTACATATAATAATGTACCGTATCATTGTTTATTAAATTAAAATTAATCAGGTGTGGATCCACCACCCTTTAAAAGAATGAACCCACTAGATATTTCATTAATATATTTTAAAACTCCTGAAAATACTACTCTTATTGGAATGAAACAATTATAATTTCCCACTAACCAAATCCAAGAACATCAAATAACAATTGAATACATTGCTTAATATGAATCATTCCAAAAAAACTATTTCTAGACATTTTGTCATTTAATAAACACCATATCATGATGATATTATCCTCCGGGTTTCTCACGACCATCAAAAAAATCTTTTTGAGACCCATACCACGCACTCAAAGAAGAACTACTATAGGAATCTCACATAAGTTACACTATATTATTATAATCAAAAGACATGTTTCCTTCATTAATGATTCCTATTATCACCACCATTTCATAATTTAAAATCATGATCTTGATTACATAGTTACCAGGGGATCCCTATTATCATTTTTATGTAATTATTATCTT
Organism: Viscum album; assembly: GCA_963277665.1. Taxonomy (NCBI): domain Eukaryota; kingdom Viridiplantae; phylum Streptophyta; class Magnoliopsida; order Santalales; family Viscaceae; genus Viscum; species Viscum album. The sequence goes on along the minus strand of OY728120.1, from coordinate 1,753,195,802 downwards.
ATATACTTGACACACAGTGCCTCAATGATGGATTGTACAAAAATCCAATCTCATTATGTTTCCATGTAACAACCAACGACCTCATAGAGTTATAAATTTCCTTAGTATCCAAAGAAACCCCATATTAAATTTAAAATATTGACTCGATCGAATATTTTTTACATGTTATTAACATTAGAATATGTACAATACAATAATTTACTTGCATTAATGGATTCTAAAATCATACATGTCCATTATCGTATTGTTTTCCATGGTCTCATCACCTCTATCTAAAATGATACTCTTTAGAAGAACAATAAAATTATCCACACCCTAATTTGTTTTGATATTATTCAAAAATCAATATATATTGGCTAAAAAAATTTGTTCATACACAATATATAACCATACACTAACCAATTGTAATGAAATCTTAAAATAAAACAAATATTGATATAAGTAATCATGAATTAAAATAACATAGTCATATTTTAAAAAATAATTATTAAAATAATATTCTAATAATAAATTCATAAATTGACTCATAAACACAACACTAATCTTTCCATATTAGACAAAAAAAAAATTAAATAATTATTTTACCAGTGAATAATAATAATTGATCAGTCATGGTGAATTTATAATTAAAAATGTTTTGAATAAAATTATTTTATAGTTGGGATAGTCTTTAATTGTTAATTAATGTAATATTATATGAAATAGATTTATGATAGAATCATGGAAATCCATGTGGGGACTTATAATGATGGAGGTGATGTAGGAATTACACAGGTTGTTCATGATGAAGTCATGAAGAAAACATAGTGATATATGTAGGATGATGTATTCATGAAGCTATACTGGGCCTTTGGTCCATGTTAATGGGACATAAGTACATGGGATTATGTGATATGCAATGGAATCCCCACGCACATGTACAATGATTTTTATTATTTTATTTTAAAAATACATTGAACATGGTTTCTTTTGTTAAAAAACCACTTGATAATCATTGTCATCCCAATGCAACTGATCTTTTCCCCATGTGTGGTTTTCTAATTATCCAATACAAGTGAGTTAACATGTTCTAACACATTTATAAAAAACTATCATCTTACCCAAAATATTGTGATAGTGGAACATTAATTAAATTCCATTGATACCACCTATATGATGCTGATATCGATAAACCCTTTATTAAATTAACAAGTTGGTTCATATGAAATTAATAGCACCTCCCCATATTTAATATGTTCTTTACAAAAAAAGCGTCTATGGGTGGTATTTGTGGGGAGACAATAAATTATATATATTTGATAAACTTAGTAGAAGAGTATATAAATAATGATACAGTAGAATAGAAAATAATAAAATATTGATGTGGGAGATAATGATATTAAAAAAGAAAAAAAATAAATAATTATAACATGGAAATGTTAATGAAATCCAATTATACCTAATATGAAAAATATTAAATATAATCCCAACTAACAGAAATAGGATATATAAAACAGTCCTTGGGAGAAAATTAATTTATAAAAAATAATGACTTTGTATTCGAATCTAGAGTAGATGCTCGATCCAGAGCCCCAATGGCATGTCATAGACCACAATATTCACCTAAATGAAGCACAATCCATGGTAGAAACTAGAATCTACTATATATTTCAATGTACAAAATGAAAAATAGAACAAGGTGTGAGTAAAACTCAGAAGGCGACCTCTAATGTTTGTAAACAAAATGCAACTCATAAGTCTAAAATAGTTATGTGTGAATTATATTAAAAAAGATTAGTAATGTAATGGAAAATTAGTGAAATATCCAACTACATATGAATATAAAGGACATAATCTGAGTTTATGGTTAATTTAATAAAAGATACAATGTGTATATCAACAACAAATAAGTTGGTGTTGAAAATTTAGTCCATAGACCGATGGGAGAAAGTCTAGAATTCCATGAACAAGTATCTATAAAAACAATGAGAGGGTATGGGTTTTCATATATATCATAGAATAATAAAATTGGTTAACCAATGAACCATGGGATGTGGTTGATGCATCCTAGACAACTCAGAGTTAGCAACTGTGATATTGGTTAAAGGTAATGTATAAGGAAAATGGATCACCCGTGGAATTCCAAGATATGGAAATGATTCACTGTAAAATAGTGGAAGAATATATTGTACCCAAGGAGATAATTTATATTCTCAACAATATAAGGATATCATTAAAACCCTATATATATCCTCTTTAGTGATCATTAGTTTTTTTTAAATGAAATTATTATAGTTTCAAGCCATGTAAATCATCAAGTAATACAATGAAAGAACCCCCATGATGGGCATTTCGATTAGAAATAGCATCTATTAATCAATGGGGAATCATTTAAGGGTCATGGAATTGCCTCTAAAATCGAATTCTTGGACATGTCAAGACATATAATAAAATTAAAAAATGTATATGGTAAAAATCCTTGCAAAAATCAAATTCTCTTTATCTCACGTATATTTTAAATTCACCAATTCCACTAAACAATAATGAATTATTTGATGAAAATTGACTTTTAAAAAATACTCTAGGGATTTTATTTTTTATATTAATATAACACCATTTAATAATTTTTAATAAGTTAATTATAATGGCCGTACTATTTCATAATGAAATTCATTTAGAATGGGAACCAAAAATAGTTCAAAACCATCACTTCGACTAAAAAGGAAATTGATTTCACGATAAGGGCCCAATTTTATTTAAATTCATGAATGGAATTCAAAACATTAAATTTATACATAATAATTGATTAATAAGTGATCATTTCATGGTTATGTGGAAAATGAACGAAAAAAATAGGTGATTGTAAAGGTATTCCATAATGTAATATATCATTTTATAATCAAGATTTTAAATTTAAATTTATTTCTAAAAAATATGAAATTTTTCATCGTTTATATAATTATTCAAGACACCATATTTTGTATTAAATAATTTATTTATCTAGATCTATGCTCAACACACCTTAAGGGGTTGTCTGAATATGAGGATTTTTTATTTTATTTCATAACCACCCACACCATTTAGTGCCTCTGAGTTACAAATAGTTCATGGTGATTAAGGAAGACATGGAGAGTAATATGTATAATGAGTGGTTTCGTTACAATTAAAAAAGGTTTATTTTGGATTTATCATGTGTCTAGAAGAACATACCATATTATTTTTATCCAATAAATAATACAACAATCAACATCATTGTTATTCTGAACTGAACCTAAGGGGTGGTCTGAATTGAAGTTTTCACCATAGAATTGTGATAGGGACATAATTATACACCATTTTAATGAATTTTCAAGATAATTGAGTATAAAAATAGTTTATAATAAGACCTCATAAATTCCTTCATACAGTAGCAAGAAACATTTTATAAACTACAAGAAATTAAAGTGAAATAATTTAGACCATCATTATTATGATTATGATTATTCACTCATCTGAAATCGACCATTTACATGAGCTAAGAAGAGACTAAATGTGGAACCAGACTAATATATGGAAAATAATGCATATAACTTCACACAATGAATGTTTTTATGAGGGATGTAGTAAATTAATATGTAATGATAAAGGAGTGATAAAATTACCACTATGCTTCCAAATAACATGATGATATTCAATATTTACCACGAATTATTATTGGTCACCTAGAATGGATAGTATAATGATAGGGAATGTGTTGATGAGGATAGGAGTAAAAAATAATAATCCATTAATGAGGGTGGGGAAAATTATAATTTTCCAATTTTAAAGTGGTGGATGGTTTTTTCTCATAGGTATGAAAACTATGTTCATTGTTTCCACCCATAATGTCTTATGAACCTTTTCCTTCACGGTATTAGTGCATGGTTTTGTTATCTATGCTTACAATATATATTATCCACTATCCAAGAGTTCCCTATTAGACATGGTAAGTGTGGAATGTTTACCAAACTGTGCCTCAAATGTTTGCATAGATCTAAAATTTATTTATGGCATTTCTTGATTAGTTTAACCATATTAACAGTTTTTATTATCCATGTTATTTAACCAATAGGTAACATGGTTTTGTATAAGTATTATCACTAACTAGGGAGTAATACTATTCTCCAGGTTGTCTACACCAAAAATATTTTTCCGAATCCTGAATTCTCCAAGGAAAACCGCTACATATGAGAAAGCTATCATAACAAGAACCTTATAAAAAACAATACATTATAGGAATTATTTCTATAAAAATTTAGTATAAACTAAAATTAAAGGTTTTTTGGGTCCACCATACTTAAATTAAATTTTTTATTTATTTTTTTAGTCCCTAAAAAATCATAATCACTATCTCTTAACATATTTTTGAGATTGTTATACCATTACACTCAAAATCCCTATATCTTGACATATTAATGAGATTATGTTGTTATTAAAAATATAAAATTATGGATGAAGGATATAGCTTTGATGAATAGGGTATGGGGAGCCTCAATTTAACATGAATACTTGATAAAAGATACAATACATTCATCTCCCATGTGAGGGTTGTAATAAGTTAGATCCACCAATTTCAAAATCAAAATATGATATATAAAATACTCATTTATGGAATTATTATCCAAAAATTCATAGTCTCTGAGAACATAACTATGGATTTGTATTTCCTTGAATCTAGTTATTCCAATTCCAAATGGTCTAAACTATTATTATATTTTAATGTTCAGATAAATATGTATAAATATCCAAAATATTTAACGTCAACCAAAAATTTCATGAAAAACATCGAAATACACCAATGAAATTATTAAGAACCTTAAATCATTTAAAACACATTAAAAATTTTCTTCCCTACAATAATTTTTTAAGGAATAAATTAATTTCATAAAATTCCACCCACCAGATTAGAATTTATTATCATTTGAAACTATTGTATGATTAAATTCACCGAATTGCTAAACAATGAGAGGGAAAAAACTATACCCATATCCTAATTATCACCTGCCAAAATCAATTAGAATATATATTAAAAACTTCTCTATTGAAATGAACCATACATATTTACCCACTTCCAAACATCGTGATCCCTCACACATGATACATGGTGTTTTATGAGTTAACATAGAGATCAGATTATTTAATACCACAATGGAAAAGAATAATTAATTTATGACACCACATTTTTCTCCTAACAATAAATTTTTTCTTATACACTCCAAGGAATTGAAATATATATATATATATATATATATATATATAATTTCATTGACCATACATAATCCATTAATGTCTCTTCAAGGTCAACATCCATCCATGCGTTCCTTTATTAGAACAAATATGATAAGACCATGGGTAATGACTAGAAAACCGAAGGGTTAATACTCATTGAAACACTTATTCTTTAACAACAATAATTTTTAGATTCTATAAAATACATTTCACAACCATGTCTTTTTTTTTTGTATAACTCACCTCATTAAAAAAATATTATTACTGACCAATGTCATACATTTACAATTTTGAGGACTATTCCATGAAACAAAAAAGTGAACAAACTATATATAGAAGACATTAAAATGACCCATGGTGGTTCACTTACTCCATATATCATTAGGGGAAAAAATCCACAATGAATTTACAACTAATATATTACAAATAACCCTTCAATGGAATAATATTAATCAACACAATTAGTTTAACATAAACTACATGTATTCTCTAAAAAACTATCTTTAACTAAGTCATCATTAGTTTTTTAATGGTCAATTAATAAATATAATTTTTTATAGAGTAACATTACTTTTGAAAATGAAAATATAAATGTGGAAAACTTCTTTTAATGCACTATTCTATTATATAATCCTAACACTTAGAAGTGATGTTATTAAAAATACTAGAGGAAAATTTACATTGAATTTTCTATTGGTTGGATAAAATTAATTTGTTATGTAAGGATTGAGATAAAGATAATCCAAGAAATGAATCATTAAGACCATGGATAATGGAGTTTATAAATCCAAATGTGAGGGTTTCCAAATGGACAATTTGGAGGAGAATTAAACAATTTAATATTATTAAATGATTTCTTATTAATGATATTAGTTAATATATTATAATAAATTAATAAATGGCTGAATTATTTTATTATAACATTAGTTATAAATCACCCTGTATAAAATATTCACTCCTCGTAAATGCATAAAAAAAGTACCCACTATAATGATAACCAATTAATTTTTATGGGAGTCATAAAATTATACAACATCCCTTTTAAAACCTATATAAAAAATCTAAAACAATTTATTCAAACCAAAAGTAAAATACCACTATATTAATTTAATAGTGGAAGAAGAGTCTAATAATCTCATATTTATATAATGGTTCAATTTAAATCCCTTCCATATAACTGTTATAAATAACAGATATTTAAAATAAGTAAGTTTAATCATAACACAACTCTTTCATTTTAAGTAGAATAACCCATTATAATAATGAATAAATTAAATGAATTAAATATGATCAACAAAAACTGGTTGAATAAGCAATCCTCTGAGTTTGGTGGTAGTAGTTATTTATTTATTTAAATAATCAAATGAATGAATTTTTCTGATGAGTGTAGTAGTTAATTTGATACGTGTGAAAAAAACAATATTCCATAATATCAATAATGAAGAAATGAAGACACTACATTCAAAAATTATAAATATGATTCATTTTAATAAAGGATAATCAAAATGTGATGCACATTACAGTTCATCAATCTAAATAAAATACATTATTTTTTCATTGAATAATCAGGAAAAATATTCTTTCAGTGATTACATAAAGAATAGTTAAAATTAAATTTAATTGAATAGTGAAACATGTAAGGTAATAAATAATGACATAATAATTTATATTAAATGACATTAAAATCATTTTGTTCCCTCGACTAAAACATCAAATAGAAACTATTCAATTCCTAATTGAGTAAAATTGTAAAAAACAAATTTATTAGAGCCTCATATGTGAATCATCAATCCATGTGATTAGAATTGTATAATTCTTGAAATGATAAAAAAAGGAATCATCACTATTGAAATTATTTTTAGGGATTTAAATAAAATACAATTAAAATTAGAATAAAAAATTATTAGTAAATCATAAAAATTATGAACATGGAGAGTATAGCTTCAAAATTTTGGAAGCAAAATAATTGGAAAATTTTATTTTCATTTTGATTGTTTTTTGGTAATTTCATCCATTTTGATAATTATGTTTCCTTTAATAAAAAATCATGTTATATGTTATAAAAAAGGGTAAGTACTACCATGAGTTTGAAAAAAATGTTTATTTGAATGAAACTGATATTAGAAATATTTAACTTTTAGGTCGAATGGTTCAATATGAACTGAATTTTATTTAATGTGTCATGAATCAATTAAGACATAAACATGATACAATAATGTAATTATTTTAGTCATATGGCTGATCAATGATATATGATCAACTGAATCCATTCATGTGGTAATTTCATCAATTGTTATTTCGTGCACAATGTAACATCCCATTACAATATTTTACGTATTTTCCTTCTCATTATTCTAATTCATCTTTATTTGGTTGCATTATATTAATCTCAAGTACTAAGATAATATTTTGGAGAATATGACATATATATTGGTGATTCATTTTTGTTTTAATTAATCGATAGTCATTATTAATGTGTTATGTGATATTCATGGGTTATACCCATGTTTTGGGAATGATCTAAGTGGTTTTGAGTTTTCTAAGGAAAACATGACCTTTCATAGTATGAAAGAGATATTCATGATATTTATTGGTATTACAAATCATGAAATGTTTTATTGGTAAAAATCATGTTTCTGGAATGTATAATGAAATAATTACAGTTCTTACATTTGATTTAGAGCATGTATTGGTAAAAATCATACTTTTGTAAAAAGGAAATGAGTTTTTTCAAATTATTTGTGATTTAAGGTTTAAAAAATATATAATGGTTATATAAACTATCTCATTCTTTATAATTATGAATTATGGATTCATGCAAGTTATTTTGGATTACATTATCCATGGTCATTTTTTTCACCCTATGATATCTCCAAAAAGATAATGGGGACCTTATATCTTTGTGAATCGCTTCATTCAATGATTGTCTATATTGTAGTTGGGTTTCATATATCTAGATGAGTAGTCCTATATGATTCTTAATTACCATTGTAGAGACCCGTACTTGTATTACATAGACATTACATTACTTTTGTGTAATACTTAATACATAACAAAAACATACACCAAAGGACCTTAATAGTTTAGTCTCATTGGAAACATGGTACATAATCTTCTAATCTCGATGAAAGATCTTCCACCTCTCCCATAAAGATCTTTCTTTTTTTCCTAAAAAATTTCAATATATCCTGGGGAAATGAAAACATATAAAGGGTGAGCTGAAATTCTCGAAAAGGGTATGCATGGAGAAAATAAAACAAACCATATACATATGAACTTCAAAACATGAACTTAAAGTTTAAACATCAAAATCTTGAGTTGTGAAATAAATCCTGGCAGTACATAAGGAATAGATCATAAAGAAACACCAATCATGATAAAATAACATGGTAATAAAAAATTTAATTGTGAAAAATTATTAATCTCTTGATATGATTTCCATAGTAGCCAAGGCATTGCTGTAAAGACCATTTTAATGGACAAAGTCCCTTTCTGAATCAAGTTCACTCCTCATTCCAGTCCTGTATCACTGAATCAGATTAACTTAACATTCCATACATGCCTATATCATGATATATAAATATTTACCCAATGAATTGTAGAGAGATACAGGTCCCACCCATCTTATAATTAAATAATTCTTACTTGTTCCACAAAATAAACATAAATCACTCAGAATAACCCAAAGAATAAAATGGGTTTCATAAAAGTCATCCCATCATCACATAATCCATATAAAACAAATGAATTTTATTTCATCATAATAAAAAGTAACCATGTAAGTCATAGAGACATTATACTTGAAACATACACATATGAAATAATGTCATCTTTGATGGAAAATGGATTTGATAAAACACATGAAATGAATTCTTGAGGAAAATATCATTTCTTTTTCAAAATCATTTTCTATTCACAAAATTCCATGAAATTTTAAAAGAAAATGATTTAGTTGAAAATATTCATGAAATATTGTTTGGTAAGCTTCTTTATGAAAAGGTGTTATGAAACTGTAAAAATCTGTTTGATCCGTATAAGATAAAAAAACATTCTTCTCGTACATTTGCCAGAAAAGTCAAAAACGTTCCTTGTAACGTAAACAAAAGACTGATTCCTTACATACCATGTAGTAAAAGACAAAAATTTGTAAAAAGGACTTTAAACATACATGAACACATTTTTGAAAAATAGGGACATTGATGATAAATATAACCCCAGTAAATACTTACGAATAAACAATCTCGGATAAAAACGAGATTGGAGAATTTATCCCCTACTTTATGTCTGATATGTTTCGTATGTATCCTAAAATACTATATAATGATTTAAATAATGTAATTAAATTATTAAAGAATAATATTCAATGTTATGATATCATATATGGTTCACTTATGACTTTATATTACCTGTTATTTTGTAAATTCCATGTTAAAGCATAGTTTTGGGTAAAATTGTTTCATTTATCATACATGTTTCGATACGTTGTTCATGATATTATTAATCATATAATGATTTACTTAATTACATAATTTAAACATGATTTATGAAAAATATAAATTCTTTATATAAATATATATGATAGATCGATATATGGAATGAAATACACCGTTCAGGGAGATGGTAGGTCGTACGTACGCATGAACGCTGTTTTCGTTTCCTTATTGAATTGAATGGAATTAATTAAATGAAACATAAATGTACATAATTCCAGTATCATTATTATTTAATATCTTTAATGATAATTTATTACATATATACATTATAATCATACTTTAATGGTTAATCATGAAAAATGAATCTTATCGCGTTCGTGGAGACGGCAGTCCGTACATGCGCACGAGCGATGATATCATTCCCATAATTATGGAATTGTGTTGAAGTGAATGATATAATATCTCAAAATCATTATGATGTTATAATAACCAAATGTAGTTATTCTTTACACCATTATACTCATCCAGGTAAGGTGTTGGTGGAAAAACTAATTACACTATGACGTGGAAACGGTATTCCTTACATACGCACGCACGATGATTTCGTTTTATGTAGGATGGATAGAAGGTGAAATGGGGTTGTTTCATATTTTTAGTATCATATCAGTATATTAGTGATACTTATTTTATTAAATTACAATGAAACAACTAATGAAGAAGAAGTTGAAGAAAAATAAACTTGAAAGAATCGGTAGAAGAGATTACCTCTTCTTCGACGCACTACTTTTAAGCTTCCTCTTAAGGCACTAGAGTTGGTATTTTTAGGAGATCATAACCTCTATAATATTTCTAGAGATGTTTATATAGAAAATGGGCAGGGTTTGGCCGAGATTTAAGGATCAATGTTGTTTAAATGGAAGAGGGATCATGTGCCCTTTTATAAGGAAGGAGAGGGGCACTTTTGGAAACCTCTAAAATATTAATTTATAATAAACCTAAAACCCACAAAAAACTTCCAAAGTGACTAAAATTCGGTTATTAGATAATAAAGGATTGTTATATCATCATCCAATTAAATTTATACATGTTATGATTTTATTTTAAACCTTATCATTTTGATTTATCCTTGTTTAATCTATTTAATTTTATTTGTGGTAATAATGTTATAAATTTTATATGGTTATAAATACTTACTTATGTGTTATTAATTATACATAATTTGATATATAATTACATTTTATATCATATAAATTTTAATATGTAGTGTTTCAAAATATTTTTGTCATTTTTAAACCATTTAATATTATAAAATATCAACAGTGTCAATTTTGAGACAATTAATTTATTTGAATTTAAATATACTCCACACTGAATTTATGTTTGATCCAAAATATATAATAGATTAATAAAATGTCATAAGTATCTAGAAAATTCGTGGAGAACATTAAATACTTCATATAATATTTATTTGGATCTTTTAAAACCATATATTTGATATTTCAATCAATAAAAGAATTTCAACGTCACTATTGAATCACCTTTAATGATAGTTATTTAATCCCTAAAAATTATAAATAAATTCACATGATGTATATAATTTTATTAGATTTCTGGAGACTATTAATGTTCGATGTTTCATGATGTTTATCACTAAATTAAAATTATTATACTTATATGATTTAAGAGAGTGACATGTTGTCACTTTCTATGATTTTAATAATAATTAAATTATGTTCATGGTAAAATGTCCATAAAATTAATCTAATCAGATCCATAGGTTATATGGGTCGACATTTAGTCATCCAATAGAGTTGTGTCAGGTGTTAGTGTAACACCCCAGGTAAATAAAGAATATGTCATTTTCATATTTATCCATATTTTTGAATAAATTATTAATATGACTTTAAAGGGGACTCTATGCTCGATGGCGTACCCAACACGCAACATCGAGTTTCTTGGGAATCTTACGTTGCACTCTAATAATAAAATAATATTATTTTAAATGGTAGTTAACATGTAGACATTGTAATGGCGGGAATGGATAGAAATACCTAAAATATGATTATATATGTTTTTAAATGTTTTTACATTTATACAATAAAAGATAAAGGCTTAAAATACGGAAAAAATTCAATTTTAGGCGTATATGCCCTTGTTTTCACTAAATGTTCACTTGTCGCATTTTGATGGCGAACCTTCATTAAATATAGTTTTGATCACTATTATAAATTTTTTTGGACCAAATAAAACTCTTATTAATAATCTGGACATCAAATTTTACTTTGTGTAATTTTTTGGTATCTTTCCAATAAAGTTCATTTTTTTAAATGAATAGTGTAAAATGTTGTGTTTTAATTCAAAACCACTTTTTAATCTAATTTATTTATATGATTAGATAATATTTTGAATTGGTTTTAAAGTGAAATTATAAAATATTTTTACCATTAAATCCAATAGTGGCCGTTGGAATTAATTTCACTTTGATATCGGACTTAAACTAGTGTCAATCTTTTGATACTTTTTGTTTCATAAAAACACACTATTTGTCATGACAGCGGGAATTAATTATTAAATTAATTAATGTGACTTATATGTTTTGAATTTTGTAAAATGGACTTCATTTTTGAATTCAGAATATCAAATATATCTTAGGGTGAATTTTTGAGATTTTTCTAAAAAACATCATATTTTGATGAATAGTGAAACCACTAAGTGGTACTTATAAAAACTGATTTTTCCGTTTAAATGGAATTTTTCCATATTTGTGTTTTGAATTTCAAAAATCCGACATACATGGTTGTCATTAATAAGTAAAATGTGGTTCATTGGGACAAAAATAATTTTTTGGTGAATAGTAACTTATTATGTTTTTAATCGCGATTAGTGGTAATTAGTGTAGTTTAAGGTAAAAATGATATTATAAGAATGTGAAAACACCATGACACTTGTCCTACGCCTATTGGGTGAGTCATGGCCGACCAAGAAAAGCCATGGGCCAACTTGGGGATACCATGGAGCCACTTTAGTTGGAAAATGACAATAATATATTTTTATTTAATGTTAAAATTAAAAATGACACAAACATGATATGTTTTACTAAAACAATTTTTAAGTGAGGTTATACAAGTCATCGTTTCGATTATAAATAGTCATTGGAAATCTAATAAGATTTCCTACATCATAGTAATTTTTTTATAATTTTTAGACATTAAATAAATTAAATTATTTATGACATCATAATGATGCAGTGATGACATTATTATTTAACGATTAAAATAAAATGGAAAGATAATGTAAAATCTATGAACTACACATGTACAAAACTTATTGGATGGGTGGTTTTCGAACCTATATAACATTATCCAAAAATTATATCAATGTGGGACCTTTTAAAACCGAAACACATTTTCAAATAAAGTAATATTTCCTTACTTTCCAAAAGTGCCCCTCCTCTCCTCTTATAAAAGGCCCCCATCTCTACCTCTTTTCACACACTATTCAAGACTTTGGCTCGGCCAACCCCAGCCCATTTACTCTATCCACATCCCTCTCCTAATCCTAGAGGATTCCCGTTGGGCAGAATCCTTTCAAAGGAAGCCTTTAGGCTCAAATCAAAAGGAGTTACACTTTTAAAGGTAATTCATTCTCTCATGTTCATTTGTTTTATTTTGATTATCCAACCTCATAAACTCTTTTTATTTACTTCTTTTGTAACAACACCAGTATCTTCAATATACTAGGATGTTGTTATAATATTTATTCGACCTACACTCTCACAAAACTACATCAAATGGTTAAAGAACATACAGTTTCCGTGGATGGCGAAATTCTGCCTCCCGAAACGATGATTGTTCAATACTCATTTAACACCTTCAAAGGTGGCCATTATGATGTCACTATTTTTATATATGATATATAATATGTTTATGTTTTACTTATTCTTATTTATTTTTCATTTTTGTCTTACCTTTATGGCTTCCATTATGGGTATACGCGATATCTTCATTTTAGGAAGTGCGGACTACCTCCCCCTCAAAGTGATGTGATTCGTTAATGCCATACGTGGGACGTATAAAGGATTGATTTAATGTTATTATATATGATTTTATACTGGAATTATTATATACCTCTATATCATTATTATTTCTTTCCATTAAAGTATGAGATAGAAATGAAAGTAGCGTTCATGCGTACGTACGGCTTACCGTCTCCATGAACGGTGCATTTCATTTCTTATCCCCAAATGTAATGTACTACTATAATTACATGTATATAATGGATATATATGATGAATTATATATCTAAATGATTAATATAATTCTATAATTAAAATATACATACCTCTCATTTAGTTTTAATTCCATTAATATGACAATGAAATGAAAGTAGCGTTCATGCGTACGTACGGCTTACCGTCTCCATGAACGGTGCATTTCATTTCTTACCTCTAAATGATTATGTAATATTATAAATACATGTATATTCTGGATATATATGATATATATGATATCAAAATCAGGAATTTCATTCTTGATATAAAGAAACCTTTGACCACACGAACAACATGTAATTGTAAGAAGTCCACTTTCGACTTAAGAACCAAATATCGTAAAAACAAATATTATTAACTTAAATGATTAAATAATGTTTATGACATGGTAATAAGTGATATAAAAGGAATAATGAACTTGAAAATGGTTCTTAAGGAAGTAGAAATTAAATCAAGTTTATTATTCAGGAGATTAAAGAACGATCATGTGAAGTCGGACCCGAGGTAAGGGATCCTACTCCTCTCTTTCTTTTTAAGTACACACTTTTATGTCATTCCTTTTAAAGCTCATATTTCTTGTTATTGGGATGATATTTTATATTACACATACTTTAATTTTTATGTTCATGTGATGAGGGACCCTATTCTCTCTCATCAATCCGTTTTGGAAGTTTTGAGTGGCGCCGTTAGGCTGCTGAACTTTCGTAAGAGATCTAACCTCTCTCTTTCTTTTTAAGTACTCTCCTTTATGTCACTTCTTTTAAGCTCCTCTTTGTAATGTTGGGGTATGTTATTTTATATTCCTCTTGCTGTACATTTTATTTTAATGTGATGAGATACCCTATTTGATCTCATCAATCCATATTCAGAAGTTTTATGTGGCGCCGTTAGGCTGCCGAGTTTTCGTAAGGGATTTTTCATCTCACTTTTATTCCCATGAGATTTCTGCTACATTTTCCCAAAATTCCATTGAGTGGTGTATGTACATCCCATTATTCTACTCTTTGTGTAATATACTTTTGTTTATGAGTATTTTCATCTATGATCTATTGTTGTTCTTTCATGGGGTGTATGTTTTGAAAGATACCCAAGTCGGTAAGGGAACCTTTCACCCTCCTCTTTTTTAAAAGACTTCTTTTGTTGGGTCTTTTAATTTACATATTGTTATGTTGGGATATGTTCTCATATATCCTTATTGATGTAAAGTTTATGTCCAAGTGATGAGATACACTTTTTATCTCTCATCAACTCATTTTGATGTGATGTCGTTAGGCTGTCAAGGGAACTTTTTAACCCAATTTCGATTTCTTTGGGTTCAACATGTAGTCATTGAATATGTCATCCATTGAATATGTGTGAATGACCTTTTATTGTTTTAAACTTAATATCCACTTATATTGGGTGTATTTATATTTGTCACGCATATTTTTGAGATTGATTTGTCCTTAATTTAAGGATATCTTCTTTATAAGGGATTTCATCACATTTGAAATTTCTATTGAGGGTTCATTGTTGTTATGCACCAATTCACTCTTATGGTGTATATACTGTCCTTTGGAGTATTGTATCATGAATCCATTTATTATCATGATATTATAATGTTCTGAATAAATGTTATTCCTCAATTATTGTATTCAAGTGTCTCTAATTTTGGTAAAACCCGTTTAACCAAAATATCGTTTTAAATGTTTTAATTATTTGATCTTATTAATATCCATGTTTTCAAAATGGTTATAAGGAATTATTTATATGGATATTAATGGTTTAAAATTTTAATCTTCAAGGTGGTATGGGACACTTTGATTCAAAAATCTCTTTATTAAATGTTTTAAATGGTTTTGGAAATGGTTTCTTTTTGAATGGATTCATTATTTCAATATACTAAAATGTTATATTGTTATTGAAATGTGGAAATGTTATGTTTCCTTAAATGCATGTTTTATGTGATACATTTATGTTATGGTTCTTGGGAATTTTTATGAAAACGGGTGGTTCCGTGATAAACTAAGTGCAGGTGAGCCCGATATAGCTCTCCAATGCATTGGGTAACGCGAAGGAGTGAAACGTTAAGGTTTCTCCGAAGAGATTTAGGGAATATACTATGATGGGTATTCCAAATGTAACCAAGAGGGTTACTCCCTACGTAAGAATGTTATGAATGCCTCAATTTACCTTTATGTCTTATGTTTTCTATGATTTATTCATGGGTTGATGAGGTATGTTAAAGTGCCTATGTTTTATGGGTAAAGTATGATTTTATTCTTATGTATATATGAACTCATGTTTCCTTTCCATATTTTTATAACCCTTACTGAGCTTTTTATGCTCATCCCAAGTTTTTGAAATGTTTTTCACAGGTCAAGGGAAAGGTACATGATGTGATGATAGTGTCAAGAATGTTTCAAGAAAGAATCCATTTTTTATTTTCAATATGTTTCCGTTGATGGGAAGAATGAATACTGTCTTTTATGTAACCACTTTGTTTAAATGTGGAATGTAATGCAAGTTTCATGATCTAATTCTATAAAACTCTAAACCTGAAAAGATCCTCAATGTGTAATCTTGTAATAACTCAAGATTAAGTAAGGTTTAAGGCTGGGGCCTTATAGTTGGTATCAAAGGTCGGTTTAGATAACTTTAGAGGTTAGGTTATTCTTTAAGCATAAGTGAAATTACCATAATGGTTAGGATTTCAGAAAGAGACCTAGTTTTAGATAAAGTGAATGAGTAAGTGTATCTTAGTGTTTACCTTCCTCATTAGTACATGATGATTTTTTTGATATACTCACACTGACATTTCTGTTTTTAGTGAATGGATGGATCTAGCAGGCACCAAAGTGACAATTGGTTTGAAGGAAACTGTGGTGGTTCTCTGATTAAAAACTCGATGAAATGGGGTATTCAATGAGGAATCTCATGGCTGTTCTAAACCAACTATCAAGGATTCATGATCAACCACTTCAACCTTGGTGAGTTCTGTAATTCATCATGTACGAGATGGACAAATTGATGTGGAAATTCAGGTAATAATTATTAAGGTAACCATTAGGGTTTATATGATCCTTACTTTTTAGGTAATTATGGGTTACTCTATGATATGATGGAAAATGAAGGGCATGAGATAAACTTGAGGTTAAAATATGTTATGATTATTCTTTAAGATTTTATCTCATTTTGGGGAATGTTTTATGAATTATATAGTTTTGGAAAAAGGACAACACGCAGACCGTGTGACAACCCGTCGCGTCAGACAATGCTGCGGGAATCGAACCCACAACCAAAGTGCGACTGGTATTTATCGCCTACCACTAGACTACGTGATGTCCCTGGTTAGTTTGACTGCTTCTTTTTAGTTATATGATTTAATGAATTAATAGTAAGTTGATTTTACGTTATTTATGAAAATTATTAACCTATCATAGAGGATATGTGATTAGGTTAATTACTTTTCAATACGAGACTTTAGGAGCAACTGATGTTGTTTGGAGATAAATGTTACGATTTTACTTGGAAGACTATGTGACTAAATCCTTCAAATATTTGGGTTTCAATCTTATATTGGTTTACTTTGAAGAATTTTATGGACAAATTGTTTATCGGATGACCCTTGTTGAACTTTGGGTTTTGTTTGACAAATTTTGGAGATTAAGAATAGATTTTCTTTTTATAAAGGGTTATCCTTTTCTGGATTATCTGATATTGTACTAGCCTGTTTGGTTTGGGTTAAAGTCTAAAGACATGGGAAGTATATTGTTCTCTTTTTTGGATTAGGTGATTCTCTAGAAGTTTATTATAGTACTCTTAATGCGAACAAGTCTCCCTAAATACTTGTCTTTTGGAAAAATTATGAGTTTGATTAAGGAATCTAGTAAAAGTTGAATGTCAACATGATAAGTGATTATGTTTCCTTATGAATAAAATTCTTCAATAAAGGAAACTTAAAACAAAAATGTTGTCTATTAAATTTTCCTACTGGGGAACCCAACACCGTTTAACCCATCACAAGTTTGTGATTTTCTTATTGTTAACTTTCTCCTAAACATGTTTTCTATCACTCTCCATCAGAACATGAACCTATGTTTTCTCCTCCATGTCCATGTTTACCTACATGGAGTCCTCGTATGGGTTAACTCGGGTGACCCCTGTAATTATCTTTCTTTAATTTAAAGTGATTGTTTTATCGACTCTTGTTCCGATGTGGGACTTTCAAGGATGTTTCCAAGCTCAATTTTTTAAAATTGCGAGGACGCAATTCCCAAAAGGGGGGAAGGATGTAACACCCCAGGTAAATAAAGAATATGGAATTTTCATATTTATCCATATTTGTGAATAAAGTATTAATATGACTTTAAAGGGGACTCTATGCTCGATGGCGTACCCAACACGCAACAACGAGTTTCTTAGGAATCTTACGTTGCACTCTAATAATAAAATAATATTATTTTAAATGGTAGTTAACATGTAGCCTTTGTAATGGAGGGAATGGATATAAATAACTAAAATATGATTATATATGTTTTTAAATTTTTTTACATTTATACAATAAAAGATAAAGTCTTAAAATACGAAAAGAATTCAATTTTAGGCGTATATGCCCTAGTTTTCACTAAAGGATCACTTGTCGCCTTTTGATGGCGAACCGTCATTAAATATAGTTTTGATCACTCTTATACATTCTTTTGGACCAAATAAAACTCTTATTAAGAATCATGACATCAAATTTTACTTTGTGTAATTTTTTGGTATCTTTCCAATAAAGTTCATTTTTTTTAATGAATAGTGTAAAATGTTGTGCTTTAATTCAAAACCCATTTTTAATCTAATTTATTTATATTATTAGATAATATTTTGAATTGTTTTTAAAGTGAAATTAGAAAATATTTTTACCATTAAATCCAATAGTGGTTGTTGGAATTAATTTCACTTTGAAATCGGACTTAAACTAGTGTCAATCTTTTGATACTTATTGTTTCATAAAAACACGCTATTTGTCATGACAACGGGAATTAATTATTAAATTAATTAATGTGACTTATATGTTTTGAATTTTGTAAAACGGACTTCATTTTTGAATTTAGAATATCAAATATATCTTAGGGTGAATTTTTGGGATTTTTCTAAAAAACTTCAATTTTTTATGAATAGTGAAACCACTAAGTGGTACTTATGAAAACTGATTTTTCCGTTTAAATGGAATTTTGCCATCTTTTTGTTTTGAATTTCAAAAATCCGACATACATGGTTGTCATTAAGAAGTAAAATGTGGTCCAATGGGATAAAAATAATTTTTTGGTGAATAGTAACTTATTACGTTTTTAATCGCGATTAGTGGTAATTAGTGTAGTTTAAGGTAAAAATGATATTATAAGAATGTGAAAACACAATGACACTTGTCCTACACCTATTGGGTGAGTCATGGCCGACCATGAAAATCCATGGGCCAACTTGGGGACCCCATGGAGCCACTTTAGTTAGAAAATGACAATAATATATTTTTATTTAATGTTAAAATTAAAAATGACACAAACATGATATGTTTTACTAAACCAATTTTTATGTGGGGTTATACAAGTAATATTTTTGATTATAAATAGTCATTGGAAAGCTAAAACGATTTCCTACATCATAGTAATTTTTGTATAATTTTTAGACATTAAATAAATTAAATTATTTATGACATCATAATGATGCAGTGATGACATCATTATTTAACGATTAAAATAAAATGGAAAGATAATGTAAAATATATGAACTACAAATGTCCAAAACATATTGGATGAGTGGATTTAGAACCTTTATAACCTTATCCACGAATTATATCAATGTGGGACCTTTTAAAACCGAAACACATTTTCAAATAAAGTAATATTTCCTTACATTCCAAAAGTGCCCCTCCTCTCCTCTTATAAAAGGCCCCCAACTCTACCTCTTTTCACACACTCCTCAAGACATTGGCTCGGACAAACCCTTCCCATTTACTCTCTCCACATCCCTCTCCTCATCCTAGAGGATTCCCTTTGGGCAGAATCCTTTCAAAGGAAGACTTTAGTCTCAAATCAAAAGGAGTTACACTTTTAAAGGTAATTCATTCTCACATGTTCATTTGTTTTATTTTGATTCTCCAACCCCCTAAACTCTTTTTATTTACTTCTTTTCTAACAACAACAGTATCTTCAATATAATAGGATGTTGTTATAATATTTATTCGACCTACACTCTCACACAACTACATCAAATGGTTAAAGAACATACGGTTTCCGTGGATGGCGATATTCTGCCTCCCGAAACGATGATTGTTCAATACTCATTTAACACACCTTCAAAGGTGGCCATTATGATGTCACAATTTTCATATATGATATATAATATGTTAATGTTTTACTTATGCTTCTTTATTTTTCATTTTTGTCTTGCCTTTATGGCTTCCATTATGGTTATACGCAATATCTTCATTTTAGGAAGTGCGGACTACCGCCCCCTCAAAGTGATGTGATTCGTTAATGCCATACGTGGGACGTATAAAGGATGGATTTAATATTATTATATATGATGTTATACTGTAATTATTATATACCTCTATATCATTATTATTTCTTTCCATTAAAGTATGAGATAGAAATGAAAGTAGTGTTCATGCGTACGTACGGCTTACCGTCTCCATGAACGGTGCATTTCATTTCTTATCCCCAAATGTAATGTACTATTATATGTACATGTATATAATGGATATATATGATGAATGATATATCTAAATGATGAATATAATTCTGTAATTAAAATATACATACCTCTAATTTAGTTTTTATTCCATTAATATGACAATGAAATGAAAGTAGCGTTCATGCGTACGTACGGCTTACCGTCTCCATGAACGCTGCATTTCATTTCTTACCTCTAAATGATTATGTAATATTACAAATACATGTATATTCTGGATATATATGATATATATGATATCCAAATCAGGAATGTCATTCTGGATATAAAGAACCTTTGACCACACGAACAACATGTAATTGTAAGAAGTCCACTTTCGACTTAAGAACCAAATATCGGCAAAACAAATATTATTAACTTAAATGATTACATAATGTTTATGACATGGTAATAAGTGATATAAAAGGAATAATGAACTTGAAAAAGGTTCTTAAGGAAGTTTAAATTAACTCATGTTTATTATTCAGGATATTAAAGAAAAATCAAGTCATGTCGGACTCGAGGTAAGGGATCCTACTCCTCTCTTTCTTTTTAAGTACACACTTTTATGTCATTCCTTTTAATGCTCATATTTCATGTTATTGGGATGATCTTTTATATTAAACATACTGTAATTTTTATGTTCATGTGATGAGAGACCCTATTCTCTCTCATCAATCCGTTTTGGAAGTTTTGAGTGGCGCCGTTAGGCTGCCGAACTTTCGTAAGATATCTAACCTCTCTCTTTCATTTTAAGTACTCTCCTTTATGTCCCTTCTTTTAAGATCATCTTTGTAATGTTGGGGGATGTTCTTTTATACTAATCTTTCTGTAAATTTTATTTTAATGTGATGAGATACCCTATTTGATCTCATCAATCCATATTCGGATGTTTTATGTGGCGCCGTTAGGCTGCCGAGTTTTCGTAAGGGATTTTTCATCTCACTTTTATTCCCATGAGATTTATGCTACATTTGCCAAAAATTCCATTGAGTGGTGTATTTACTGCCAATTATTCTACTCTTTGTGTAATATAATTTTGTTTATGAGTATTTACATCAATGATCTATTGTTCTTCTTTCATAGGGTGTATGTTTTGAAAGATACCCAAGTCGATAAGGGAACCTTTCACCCTCCTCTTTTTTAAAAGACATCTTTTGTTGGGTCTTTTAATTTTCATATTTTTATGTTGGGATATGTTCTCATATATCCTTATTGATGTAAATTTTATGTCCAAGTGATGAGATACACTTTTTATCTCTCATGAACTCATTTTGATGTGATGCCGTTAGGCTGTCAAGGGAACTTTTTAACCCAATTTCGATTTCTTTGGGTTCAACATGTAGTCATTGAATATGTCATCCATTGAATATGTGTGAATGACCTTTTATTGTTTTACACTTAATATCCACTTATATTGGGTGTATTTATATTTGTCACACATATTTTTGAGATTGATTTGTCCTTAATTTAAGTATATCTTCTTTATAAGGGATTTCATCACATTTGACATTTCTATTGAGGGTTCATTGTTGTTATGCACCAATTCACACTTATATGGTGTATATACTGTCCTTTGGAGTATTATATCATGAATACATTTATTCTCATGATATTATAATGTTCTGACTAAATTTTATTCCTCAATTATTGTATTCAAGTGTCTCTAATTTTGGTAAAACCCCTTTAACCAAAATATCATTTTAAATGTTTTAATTATTTGATCTTATTAATATCCATGTTTTCAAAATGGTTTTAAGGATTTATTTATATGGATATTAATGGTTTAAAATTTTAAGCTTCAAGGTGGTATGGGACACTTTGATTCAAAAATATCTTTATTAAATGTTTTAAATGGTTTTGAAATGGTTTATTTTTGAATGGATTCATTATTTCAATATACTAAAATGTTATATTGTTATTGAAATGTGAAAATGTTATGTTTCCTTTAATGCATGTTTTATGTGATACATTTATGTTATGGTTCTTGGGCATTGTTATGAAAACGGGTGGTTCCGTGATAAACTAAGGGCGGGTGAGCCCGATATAGCTCTCCAATGCATTGGGTAACGCGAAGGAGTGAAACGTTAAGGTTTCTCCGAAGAGATTTTGGGAATATACTGTGATGGGTATTCCAAACGTAACCAAGAGGGTTACTCCCTACGTAAGAATGTTATAAATGCCTTAAGTTACCTTTATGTCTTATGTTTTCTATGATTTATTCATGGTTTGATGAGGTATGTTAAAGTGCCTATGTTTTATGGGTAATGTATGATTTCATTCTTATGTATATATGAACTCGTGTTTCCTTTCCATATTTTTATAACCCTTACTGAGCTTTTTATGCTCATCCCATGTTTTCGAAATGTTTTTCACAGGTCAAGGGAAAGGTACATGATGTGATGATAGTGTCAAGGATGTGTCAAGAAAGAATCCATGTTTTATTTTCAATATTTTTCCGTTGATGGGAAAAATGAATACTGTCTTTTATGTAACCACTTTGTTTAAATGTGGAATGTAATGCAAGTTTCATGATCTAATTCTCTAAAACTCTAAACCTGAAAAGATCCTCAATGTGTAATCTTGTAATAACTCAATATTAAGTAAGGTTTAAGGCTGGGGCCTTATAGTTAGGGTAATTATATAATCTTATGTTTTCCCTTAATTACCTAATTCACCTTTAACTGCTGTAAATAAAATTTACCGTAGTTACTATTCATAATATCAAAAAAATAAAAGTAACATATTAACATAATTTGGACCCACCGAATTCAATAATGGAATACATTTTTCAAAATTCAAAATACAGAAGTTGTATTAATTAATTTAAAATTAATCCCATTGTTAAGAAAAAGGGTTTTAATAGTTAATACGTTACCAAAGATTGAAATGTTTTTACCTATGAATTCAATGTAAAATTAATGGTAATGAAATATATTATATTAAATGGTAAAAAATATATTCTATTTATACATTAAAAACATTAAATATTATAATTTATCCATATAAATTATCTTGATGAAAAAAGTTGTTTTTAATTTGAATTTGGCTTAATTTTACTATTCATCGAAATAAGAAACGTATCAAAAAAATATAAAAAAATTATACAAAGTAAATTTTTATATAATGATTAAAAAGAAAAAGTTTATTTTGTAAAATTGAACTTATAAAATTGTCAAAAGACTATATTTAAAGTGGTTGCACCATCAAAAGGTGGAAAAATGTATTTTTTGAAAAATACTTATTTTACCCTAAAATTTTATTTTGTTCTCATACTATGTTCTAGAAAATGTGTAAGATGAAAAATAATTTAATAAAATACAAAATTTATTTAATACTATTTATAACAGCTGGTTCATTATATTATTATAACAATATATCATTGTTGAATGAAACCCGGTATTGCGTAGAACACACGCTATCGAGGAAGGTTGTGATTGCGTGTAATACAAGCCAAGCCAGGGTTGCATGTATTGAAAGAATCCTTCGTTGTTGCCTATAACAGAATCCAAACATATTTAATTTATAAATTGAATATATATATATATATATACTAAATGTTATGTAGAATGACAACTATCAAACAAACATGAAATTATGTGTAACACGATCCAAGAATAGTATTTCATATACTGAAAGCTAATACGGTGTGGCATATAGCACAATATTATCTTTGTGTAGCGTAAAACAGATGATATGAATGAAATTAAAAATTATATATCTCATAAAATCTCGGGATGTTACATTCTACCCCCTTTAAATGAATTTATCCCTCAAAATTCATCAGGGTTATAAATGGTTTATTACTTCAGAGTTTCTTTCATAGAAAACCACATCGTAAAATGGAATACTAAAACATAATTTTAAAAAGTGAAGCATGAAACATAACGGTTACCCAAATTAACTCATCATTGGTTTTCCACATAGGAGATCAGAGGTGAATATATGGATAAAGAGGATAAATCTAACCATCATGTTCTGATAGAGAGTGGTAGAGAACATGGCTATGAAAAATCCAACAATCAAAAAGCCATAAATTTGTGATGATCTAAGGTACCAGCTGATTCATCATATATGAGGACAATAGGACAACACTTGTGGTTTTCAAGATCATTTCCTTAAAGATAATGATTTTGAATTAGAAGAATTACTTACTTTATTTTGGTACAATCTCCCCATTGCTCATGCCTCGAACAATTTCAACTTCATCTCTTAAAGAAATTAAGTTGAATTTGTATTTTGCGATGTTTAAGCAGATCATGTGATAGAATAATAGGTCGTTCCATCTGTCTCAAACATAAGGTTAGCAAAAGTTATATACAGAAGTCCATCAATGGTGAGATTAATCGTATATGGTTCTAAAATGGACTTATACTTCATATATCATACCACATAATAAATTAAAACTAATCTGTACTAACCAGGAACTTCCTGTAGGCCTGTGGTAGGTGATAAAGGACGGTCACACTTCATGTGTGGGTTCAATTCCTGCAACTTTTTCCGACACGATGGGATGTCACTCGTCCTATGCATTGTCTTTTATTCTAAAACATCACTATTATAACATTACAGAAATAATTTCAAAAAAAGTTCTATCCTTAAAAAATACTATCTAATGTCCGACATAATCCATTCAAATCTTTAGACATATCCAAAATACATATTTCCTATCTCATTGTATAAAGAAAACGATTACTAGAAATTTCATCAACCAATCATGTGAATAACATCATTTATCTTTCATATATCATAAGATATATCTTGTTGATCGAATTCCAAACATGTGAATACTTAATCTTGTATTATCTTGCAACATGAATTACCATAGAACCATAGTAAAAACATGAATGTTGTCAAAAGGTAACTCTTTCCACATACCAAAATCCCCAAATTTCAATTTACTCAAACCATTATATCACGTTTTCCTTATATCAGTCATGAGATCATTAATTTTATTTTTTCTTTATCCCTTAATTATGTTCATATCATCTTCTTTACAAAATATTTTAATTACTTTTCATGGTTATTGGTACCATTCATCATATACTTTCAAATAATTTAGTAAAACCAATAGTGTAACAATCCTTATATGTTTCTTTATTCTATAATACCATTAAATTACCCAAAAAAACATAACTCTTTATAAACATACAATCATTCCACTACCTTCTTAATGCATTGACCGAGCTTGAACAATTCTGTCATCTCACATTTCATTTGTAGTCTCTTCATCATCATCAACATAAATACTACCCATATTACTATATTGATTCTCTTCATGAGACTTTCCATTAGGAAAATGGTTTTCATAATTCCCGTACATTCCAAATTTAAAACATTTAACCATTGTTGATATCTTAGCAATACCATTATCCTTGTACATGGTGCTAACTGATCCTTTTCCTTTTCAATTACTTGCTTTGTGTCCATCTTTTCCAAACAAAAATCAACTTCCAGTTCCTTTGAATCCTTCCCCCTGATGCCTCTTCCCACATGATTTACATGAGGAAAATAGAACTTTCATTCCTCTATGATCACCATGAAACTCCATATTTCTCTTATTAGCTGAGTCGGGAAACATACCAAAGTAGAGATTGTTGATCATATTATGAGATTTCTGATTAGGGATAATAACGATATGTGGACTTCCAGATCCAATTTCATTTGGTTTCTCATGAGGAATATCATTCCATTGTCCATCATAGCCTCCATTATCCGGAATCATCCTATTTCTAGAAATTTTTTAAAACCCAAAAAGAATAGTGTGAGAGGAAAAAATCATACTAGGAAAACTACAAAATAAATGGGGAATAACTTCAATATATAAAATCATTGGTTTAATTATAGGATCATTTCTGTAATTATAGGACTATAACCTAAAATTATAATTAACCTTAGAGGCATCCCTAGAAATACCTTAAAAATATCACTAGGGATCTCACTAATGTTTTCACATCATAGTTTCCAATGGTTAACTAAACCATTCCTCTAATACCAACTGTAGATACCCAAGCATGAAATACATATACATTACATTACTTTTGCGGAATACTGAATACATAACAAAAATAGACACCAATGGACCATAATAGTTTAGTGTATCTGGAAACATGGAACATAATCTTTTAATTTGGTGAATGATCTCCAACATCTCCCTTAAGGATCTTCCCTTTTTTTACATAAAACACTTCTTTATATCCTAGGGAAAATAAAACATATAAAGGGTGAGCTCAAATGCTCAGTAAGGGTAACCATGGAGAAAATAAAACAAACCATATTAATTTCAACTTCAAAACATGAAAATAATGTTTAAACATCAAAATCTTGAGTTGTGAAATAAATATTGGCAGTACGTAAGGCATAGATCATAAAGGAACACCCATCATGATAAAATAGCATTGGAATAAAACATTTAATTATGCCAAACCATTAAGAACATGATATTATTTCCATAGTAACCAAGGAATTGATGCCAATACTATCGTAGTGGACAAAGTCCCTATCTGAATCGAGTTCACTCCTCATTCCAGTCATGTATCACTGAACCATATTAACATTCCATTCCATCCATGTATATCTCATGAGATATAAATTTCTACCGAATGTATTAGAGGGAGATATATGTCACGATCTGACCCAACAGGGCTCGAGCCGCGACTCCCCATGCCCGCCTCCAAAAGGCCATGGGCTGGCTTCTAGAACCGAGTAGGCTATCACACACATTGGATGAATTGGACTAAGGTATCTATACACACGCACCCACATACACCTCAATGAAACAGTGCAGAGATATATTAAACTGAAAAGAAAATTCATGCATACAGCTATCACACAACCAGAGTACATCATAAGTACAAAAGGGAAAAACATAGCCCACCAAAATAGAACTACAAAAGTGCGTCCAACCTGCTCCGATGAAGGGGAATGCTGCCACAAACACCCACCAAAAAGATCCCTCGGCACTGATCGGTAAACACACCGGTCAATCTGGCTGAATTTCTCCTCCTGCTCCGGGTCCTCCTGGGACTCTGTTCAAGGGAATGTGTTCTGCACAAGACACAAATATATGCGGGCAAAGCCCGTGCAGGGGTGGGTATAAACCTACTCAGTAGGCACCCCAAAACCCAAAACCAAAGAGATCAACTAAAATTCAATAGTCTACTCATCCCACCTAGAGGGAACCCATATGATAGAGAAAATCCATTTCGTGACAATCCTCAACTAAACACATCCAGTCAGCTCTGCTCAAGTGTATGCACATACATACACAATGAACAAACAGATATACCCAGCTCACGCACCAAGCCACATGAGGTACCGACCTCATCACCAGCAACTTCCTGCAACTAGGAGAGCACACCACATGATCACTGTAATCCCAGATGACACTCATCCGAGAGATATACCCTATCGGGTCCCAAGAAAAAAATCTCAGACGCTCACCCGAGAGACCACTCTAGTCAGATACCGTCACTGAGGAAACCTCGCTTAAACAACATAACCATGAAACTCCTCGGATAAGGGATCTCTCCTCGGGTCTACTAGGGGATACCAGAACCCTCTCCGGAAGTCGAAGATCTCACAGATAGGGGATCACTCTGAGGGTCTGCTGGGGGATACCACAACCTGATCTGGAAGACAAGCATAGGCTCGAATAACTTCTTTACGGAGTCTCGGATGGAAAATCTGAGTCCTTCGTTGTGTTCAGAACGACGTGTTTGCCCTATGGGTGACCTTACATTTTTCGCATTGGGCGTCGGGTCCGAGGCGGGTTTGGCGCCGGCGGGAGGCAGATATTTATTTTCTAAAATAGAAATAAATATTAGCACCCCCTCCCCTTTTCTCATTCCTCTCGGCATTCTTCACTGTTCTTCACCACCGATCCACTGAATCGAACAAAGGAAGTGCCCACGAGCTCGGATTTCGACGAAGGACGTTCCAGGAGCTTTCAGCGGAAGCTCTGGAGTGCAGATCAAAGGCAGAATGTCAGCTTTTCAACCGTGAGGTGGGCATATTTGTGTTTTAACCCCCGATCCTGTTTTTGATGCGACTATTCACAGGCGGCAATCCCCTATCTAGTTGGTTAACTCCGTAGGGTTGGTGGAATCATCAGGAATATGATCCCCTACATAGTGGACCATGCTCAGTAGGGTTGTGGAATCGTCGGGAATACAATCCCCTACTCAGCATGAGGTGTATAGTAGGGTTGCAGTATTGTTGGTTAGGTGATCCCCTACTCAGCGCGTGTTTTCTTTAGGGTTGCGGCCTTGTCATTTTGATCCCCTACATCGTGATTTATACCATATAGGGTTTAGGTATCATCATGACCACCATTATATGGGTGATGATCCTCTATCTGAGTGTCATGATTATGTCGAGTGCCAGATCGGGTTGTGGTAGGGGCTGGCGTTTGGCACCGAGTAGGTTATCACACACATGTGAGGCATTAGCCTAAGTTACCTGTACACATTCACCCACATACACCTCCATGAAACATTGCAGAGTTATATAAAAATAAAAATAAAATGCATGCATACAACTATCCCACAACCAGAGTACAGAAGAAGTACAAAAGGACAAAACCGGGCCCACCAAAAGGAAACTACAAAAGTGCGTCCAACCTGCTCTGAAGAAGGGGAACGCTGCCACAAACACCCGCCAGAGAGCTCCCTCAGCACCGCACCGGTAAGCACCCGGGTCAATCTCACTCACTCAGCTCTTCCTTCTCCGGGTCCTCCTAGGACTCCGTCGAAAGGCCTTTTGTCTGCACAAGACACAAATATGTGAAGTCAAAGCCCGTGCAGGGGTGAGTATAAACATACATATTAGGCACCCCAAAAACCCAAAACCAAAGAGTGAAACTGAAAGGCAACACTCCGCTCATCCCAGCCATAGGGTACCCAGATGAGAGAGAAACTTCATCTCGCGACCATCCTTGGCTGAACACAACTAGACAGCTTAGCTCAAGAGTATGCCCATACAAACACCATGAAAAAAGACGATATACCCAGCTCACGCAGCAAGCCACATGAGGTACCGACCTCATCAACAGAAACTTCCCACAACTAGGAGAGCACACCACATGATCACTGTCATCCCAGATGACACTCATCCGAGAGATACACCCTATCAGGTCCCACGAAAAACATCTTAGATGCTCACCTAAGAGACCACGCACATCGGATACCGTCACAGAGGAATCCTCACTGAAACAACAGAACCACCAAACTCCTCAGAAAGTGGATCGCTCCTAGGGTCTTCTAGGGGATACCAGAACCCACTCCGGAGGAAGAAGACATCACAGATAGGGGATCACTCCCAGGATCCGCTGGGGGATACCACAACCCGATCTGGCATACATAGTTCTCACAGATAGGGGATCACACCCAGGACCAGCTGGGGGATACCACAACCCAATCTGGTGCATGACAGAAGCACGACACTCAAATATAGGATCATCGCCCATATAAAGGTGGTCACGATGATACCAGAACCCTATCTAGTATAACTCGCAATGTAGGGGATCGAACTGACGATGCAACAACCCTACAAAAACCACGCGCTGAGTAGGGGATCACATAACCAACGATACCACAACCCTACTATACACCTCATGCTGAGTAGGGGATCATATACCCGATGATTCCACAACCCTACTGAGCACGTCCCACTACATAGGGGATCATATTCCCGATGATGGCACAAACCCTACGGGGTTAACCTGCTAGAGAGGGGATCGCCGCTCGTGAATAAGCGGTCACAACGATACCAAGAACCTGATCTAATGAAATTATGCTAGAGGTTCCCGCTCCGGGCACACCAGAGGGATGAAAAAACTCTAATAGTTTAAACATCCCATAGACATGATGACAAACCTATACGAATGTTGTGATGCCACGCGAACCCTCGTAAGAACGAACCAAGGGAGTTTTCTCAACCACTGCTGATCCAAAACGTCGCTAACTCGAGCGACCCGCAACAACACCACACTGCACACCACCAAGGAAAATACCGAACACAACATCCTGATCCATGAAGAAAAACAAGCAGGATAGGCTGCTTACTCACCCCAAATGGAGCACCAGTAAAAAAGGCACTATTCACTATAGCTAGCTCGCACGGGGCCCACACAACGATCCTGAAACCCATCGAGCGGATCATACCACGACGATCCCCTCGGAAAAACATGCGGAATCCACTAGTCGTTCGTCCGAAACGAACACCCGGTGAAAAAATTTACTATTCACTGAAGCCAGCTCGGGTGTGGCCCATCCCGTGATTTCGAAACTCAACGAACGGATTGCACAATGGCGGTCCTCTCGGAAAAAAAAGAGGATCAACTATTCACCCGCCAAAATTGGACTCCAAGAGAGAAAGATGCATTTCTCCGCAAATGCCAAAACCTGGCAATGTGGGGTCTGCACCCCATTCATAGTCCCAACACCCGGAAACCATCTCAAAACTTCTGGCGTACCATCAGGGTCTCAATGCCACTGACGGAACGTCATTCGGGCGCTCCACGTAGAATTTACAACGGCCCGAAGTCATAAAATAGTAAAATATTATTATTTTTTACGACGTTTTTAACTCTCAGGCTACGATCCTGAACATTTTAACCCTTGAACCCACATCGGAGGGTTTTCCTCGTCGTCAGGGTCGCATCATCGCAGACGGCACGCAAATCTGACTTTTGAATTCCAAGAAACGGGGGTTTAAAGACCCCCGTATGATAAAAAGGGGCCGGACTGGCCTCGGCCGGTGGGCGCGGCATGTGGCACCGCCACGCCGGCGGACCTTCCGCGGACCATCGGGGGAACCCCGGTGGTCCATTTTGTGATCTGGAGGCGTCTACACGACCCTCGGGACCCGATCTACACTGATACAGCTTCAATTTGTAGGAAAACGCAGCATCAACGAGATTGGGGGTTAAAACTCAAATCTGCCTACCTCACAGTAGAAATGTCGACGTGCTGCCATAGATCCGCACTCCAGAGCTTCTGTTGCACGCTCTTGGAACGTCCTCCATCGAAATCTGAGCTCATGGGCGCTTCGTTTGCTTGATTCGGCAGATCGTCAGCGAAGAACGGTGAATAATGCCAAGGGGAATGAGAAAGGGGGGGGGGGTGCTGATATTTATTTCTGTTTTAGAAAATAAATATCTGCTGCCCGCCCGCGCCAAACCCGCCTCGGACACGACGCCTAATGCGAACAAAGGTAAGGTCACCCCTATGGTAAACGCGCCATTCTGAATGCAATTATGGACTCATATTTTCTATCCGAGAGACTCCGTACAGAAGTTATTCGAGCCGATGCTTGCAAACCAACTTTTCCACTTATTAACGAAAACGCCCCTGGTGGCGCTTTCCACCGCTGGCCGGCGCCCACGAATTTTACACCTCTCCTAGGGTAAACGACACATTCCAGATGCATCTATGCCCTCAGATTTCTGTCTTGAGCTACCATTTAGGAGATATCACACACCCACCATGTGAATAGTATAAAAATACATAATATTTTTATAAAATTATTCCGGGCACACCGGGTCTCGAAACCGCACGCTGTCTTCACGCCTAGCGCTTGAATCATTCGTATAAATATTCCAAAGTCTGACAGGCCCAAAACCCTGAGCCACTACAATATAGGTCCTACCCATCTCATAATTAAATCATTCTTACGTGTTCCACAAAATAAACAAAAATCATTCATCCTAACCCAATGAATAAAATGGGTTTCAAAAACGTCATCCAATCATAACATAATCCATATAAAACAAATGGATATAATTTCAGCATTAGAAATTTGAAACCATGTAAATCATGGAGATATTATACTTCAAAAATACACATATGACATAATGTCATCTTAGATGGAAAATGGTTTTGATAAAACACTTGAAATGAGTTCTTCTGGAAAATATCCTTTCTTTTTCAAAATCATTTTCTTTTCACAAAATGCCAGGAAATTTTAAAAGAAAATTATTTTTTTGAAAATATTTATGAAATATTGTAGAGTAAGCTTCATTAAGAAAAGGCATTATGAATCCATAAAAATCCGTTCATTCTGAATAAGTTAAAAAAATATTCTTCTCGTACTTTTGCTAGAAAAGTCGTAAAAGTACTTCATAACGTAAACTAAAACGATTCCTTACATACCATGTAGTAAAAGTAAAAAATAGGTAAAAAGGAATTTAAACATACATGAAACCATTTTTAGAAAACAAAGACATGGATGACAAATATAACCCCGGTAAATACTTATGAATATATAATCTCGGATAAAAATGAGATTGGAAAAGTTATCCCTTAACTTATGTATGATATACTTCGTATGTATCCAAACCTCCTATATAATGATATAATAATGTCATTGGATTATTACAGAATCATATTCATTTTTATGAAATCATATATGGTTCACTTATGACTTTATATTACCTGTTCTTTTGTAAACTCCATGTTAAAGCAGCGTTTTGGGTAAAATCGTTTCATTTATCGTACATGTTTCGATTTGTTGTGCTTGATATTATTACTCATATCCTAATTTACTTAATTATAGAATGTAAAACATGATTTATATATAATATATATTCATTATATAAATATATATGATAGATCGATAAATGGAATGAAATACATCATTCATGAAGACCGTAGGTCGTACGTACGCATAAACGCTGTTTTCGTTTCCTTATTGAATTGAATGGAATTAAGTAAATGAAACATATATGTACATAAATCCAATATCCTTATATTTTAATATCTCTCATGATTATTTACTACATATACACTTTATAATGATACTTGAATGGTTAATCATAGAAGATGAATCTCATTGCAATCGTGGAGATGATAGTCTGTACGTACGCATGGACGCTGATATCATTCCCCTAATTATGGAATCGAATTGGAGTGAATGATATAATGTCTCATAATCAGTATGATGTTATAATATCCATATATTTTTATTATTTACACCATTATACCCGTCCAAGTAAGGTGGTGGTGGAAAAACTAATCACACCACGACGTTGAGACGGTATTCCTTACGTACGCACACATGGTGATTTCGTTTTCCGTAGGATGGATAGAAGGTGAAATGGGGTTGTTTAATATTTATAATATCATATCAGTATATTATTGATATTTATTTTATTACTTTACAATGAAACAACTAAATAAGAAGAAGTTCAAGAAGAAAGAAGCATGAAAGAATCGGTAGAAGAGATGACCTCTTCTTTGATGCACCTCTTTTAAGCTTCCTGTTAAGGCACTAGGGATTGCCTTTTGAGGAAACCAGAACCTCAATAATGTTTCTAGGAAATTTGAGAAGGAAAATCGGCATTATTTGGCCGATCTTCAAGGCTCAATGTTGTGTAGAGAGAAGAGGGAGGAGGTGCCCTTTTATAAGGGATGAGAGGGGCACTTTTGGAAACCTCTAAAATATTAATTTATAATAAACCTAAACCCCACATAAAAACTTCAAATGTTACTCAAATTAATATATTAGATAATATAGGGTTTTAATCGCATCAACCAATTAAATTTAGCCATGTGTTTATTTTATTTTAAACAAAATCATTTTGATTTATACTTATTTAATCTATTTAATTTTATTTGTGGTAATAATTTTATAAATTGTATATGGTCATAAATACATACTTATGTGTTATTAATTATACATAATTTGACATTTTATGACATGTTAGATCATATAAATATTAATTCCTTAATTTTTGAAATATTTTTGTTATTTTTAAACAATTTAATAATAAAAAATATCAACAGTGTCAATTTTGACACAATTAAATTATTTGAATTTAAATAAACTCCACACAAAGGATTTGTTCGGACAAAAATATTTAATATTTTAATAACTTGTCATATTTATCTATAAAATTCGTGGAGCACATTAAATAGTTCATATAATATTTATTTTTATTTTTTAAACCATTTATTTGATATTTCAATCAATAAAATAATTTCGACATCACTATTGTGTCACCTTTAATGATAATTATTTAATCCCTAAAAATTCTAAATAAATTCACATGATATAGATAATTTTATTAGATTTCTTTATACTATTCATTTTTTATTTTTCATGATGTTTTTCACTAAATTAAAATTATTATACTTATAAGATTTAAGAGAGATACATGTTGTCAGTTTCTTTGGTTTTAATAGTAATTAAATTATTTTCATTGTCAAAAGTCCATTAAATGAATCTAATCTGACCCTTAGGTGATATGGGTAGACTTTTAGTCATAAAATAGAATTTTGGTAGTTTTTAGGGTAATTTTATAATCTTATTTTTTCGCTTAATTACCAGATTTACCTTTAACTACAGTAAATAAAAATTACCGTAGTTACTATTCATAATATCAAAAAAATTAAAAGTACCATTTTAACATGTTTTGGACCCACTGGATTCAAATATGGAATCCATTTTTCAAAATTCAAAACACAGAAGTTGTAGTAATTAATTTAAAATTAATCACGTTGTTAAGAAAATGGGTTTTAAAAGTTAAAACATTACCAAATATTGAAATGTTTTTACCCATGAATTCAATGTAAAATTAATGGTAATGACATACATTATATTAAATGTTAAAAATATATTCTATTTATACTTTAAAACCATTCAATATTATAATTTTACCATACAAATTATCTCGATGAAAAAAGTTGTTTTTAATTTAAATTTAGCATATTTTTATTATTCATCAAAATAAGAAACTTATCAGAAAAATATAAAAAATTTATCCAAAGTAAATTTTTATATCATGATTCAAAAGAAGAATTTTATTTTGTAAAATTTACCTTAAAATTTATAAAAAAACTATATATAAAGTGGGTGCGCCATCAAAAGGCAGCAAAACTGCATTTTGGGAAAAATACTTAATTTACCCGAAAATTTTATTTTGTTATCATACCATGTTCAAGAAAATGTGTAAGGTGAATAATAATTTTAAAAAATTCAAAATGTATTTAATAATATACATAACGGATAGTTCATAACAATATTATAACAATATATCATTGTTTAGTGAAACCTAGTATTGCGTAGAACACACACAATCGAGAAAGGTCGTGATTGCGTGTAATGCAAGCCAATCCAGGGTTCTGTGTCGTGCCAGACTCCTTTGTTGTTGTGTATAATAGAATCCAACAATATTTAATTTATACATTGAATATCAATACACATATATATATATATACATGCAATGATGCGTAGAATGACTACTATCAAACGAACTTGAAATTGTATGTAACGCGATCCAAGAATAGTATTTCGTGTACTTCAAGATAATACGGTGTTGCCTATAGTGAAAGATAATCTCTGTGTAGAGTACAATCAAAGATATGAAAGAAATAAAAAAGAATATGTATCTCATAAAATATCGGGGTGTTACACCCATTGATCATGATATCACTACTCTAGTTAATTATTGGGTCCATTATTATTTGATGATGATCCTTGATGATTCTTTCCAGATATGATGTGTGATTTTCCTTCAGAATGTAACTTTTTATTTGATTTTGGTGTGACATGTGAGTTCCTTGATGTGTTTGTTTATTCTTCTCCACTTACAAATATTCTAGTCGAATCAAATATACAAAGTGTGGATTTATTATAGAGCCTCTATTATCATCATTGTACTATTCTGTATTAGTTGATCAAATTTTTGGAATGTTATAACAAATCATGAGTTTGATGGTTCCAAATATAGACTTTGTAGGATGAACTGAAAAAATATTATATTATAAATTATGCATAAATGATATTGATTGATTGATTGATGGATTTTTTTCTATATATGTAATTTTGTTAAATTATATATCTTAAAATGTTTTGGTAAAAGGAAAAAAGTCAAATCATTAAAAAAAATTAATTTGATATTGAATTCTAAAATAGATTTGGATGCAATTTATTAGAAAATAGAGAACATACCAATCCTTGGGTACTTCTGTAGAAGGATTAGTAATAAGACTCATCCACTGATACTTCTAGGGGGATCACTCACTTGGTTTTCATGTTATCCTTAGTCCTGTTGATCATAGGAATTGAAAAGCCAGTTAAGTGGTTCATTTTCTAGGTTGTTTATCTAATCTCTATAATTGATTCATATATCTAGTGGCTCTCTATAGTTGATTATCTTGGTATGTGAATAATTTTCAAAGATATATAGAATGGTATTGATATTTTTCATGATTTTACGAGTTCATCGTCATGTAAGATGGTATATTATAATAACATGGATAAGATATAATATGTGACTCATTATTTAATTATATATGAGAAATTTTTTCTTATATGAAATGATTTGAAATTGTTTTACATAACATAATTTGGAAGTGCAGTAAAATGGGAAATAAATTCATATCTATATAATGGATATAAAATATATAAAAAATATATCAATTTATTTCTATAATATTTATAATTTATATATTAATCAAGGAAGTATTGTTGTGGATCACCTAGGTGGGTCCTACTTATCATATTTTCTTACACCAAGAAAAACTCATAGGCTATGCTGAGTCCTTTTTACGAATTTTAATGCAGGAAAAAAACATTAATCCATGGAGAGGTGGAATTTTTTTCAATTAGTTTTTCATGATAACTATTGGGGAGATGGTGGGAGGTTTCCCATGCAATCACATTGATATGTCAGTTTCATTTTTAGTTTTACATAGATGGTGGAATTTTACTTTGGGAAACAATTATTGTATATGGGTAGTATATTTTTCAATGCCTTATTTATGTTATTGAATATATTTATCCCATATTATTTTCCATTTGATATTTATATATATTTATTTTAGGTTATTACATATGGTTTCGTGTAATCATTTTCTCTGTTTGCTAGATGATTCATGGGAGATAGTCACTAGAAAATAGTGATTAGGAATTCCATTCAGTTATGTGGAAATTATGGTGTCTTACTAGTATGAGAGGGTAATTTTGATAAGTAAACCATATTTTGGTATGGGAGATGTTATATCCTCCAGATTCCAGGACTTGAGATGTATGATAGTTTGGAGATAGGGTTGTCGATAGCAGAGAGGATGATTGAGGGAAGTGAATGGACAGATCTCTCTATAATTTGAGTAAAGATATAATAGGATGTTGGGATGTACGTCTCATATTTTTAGGTATTGATCTCATTATTATATTTAATTATGTTTATGGGTTTTAACTGCATTTCTTATATTTTTTGATCATTTAAAATATTCTAGTGTGTAGTGGTATGCCTTTGATATGTATTCCATGAGTTCCATAAGAGGTTGCATCATATTCTACTCAATGTAACCCACTTATGGATCAGAATATAATAAATTTTATCATTCACATAGTTTTGGTTGTTTATAATAATATTTCACAAGTATAGAATTTAGTTTTTGACGCACACCACTAATCTGCATGAGAAAGGTATAGATCATGTGAATTATTTCATGAGAATCATCCATCATTTAAGTGTACAAAAAGACTTCAATAGATCTAGGAATTTAGGTAATATATTTATCACATATTTGAAATGATGGATACACCAATGATTTTCATATTGATATAAGGGGTTTCCATATTATTGGGTCCCAAAAACTGATGGTGGGATACAATGGTATAGTCAGATTGGTAGTTGGGATTGGGCATAGTCTAGATGGGTTTCAAGACTCTCCTTCCAGATGGGTTTTCATGATTTATTGATTATTGGAAAAAGTATCCATAATTCCTTTGTTTATTATAGAGAGCGATTTCAATGATGGATTACCACAATCAATTTGTTAACATCATTCATTTTTCACCAAATCTAGTAAATATTTGATATCAAAAATATCAAATTAAAAGGCACATTATTTTATTGGATAATACATCATAGATATTCACCCTGAATATTTATATGGTAGATATGTAAATTAAGGAATATGTGAACATGATAGGAAGGGTTTGATATTATTCTACTTCAATTCCACCGAATGAACGCTTCAATGCCAAACCATGGGACAATATAAATTAGAAGGAAAATAGTTCGAGTGGTGGAGATGATTCAATAACACTCAATGTCCTCTTCACATCTAGATATAGTTCGTAGTGTTCTACTGACTTGATATTAGTTTGGAATAGTTCGACCAATCTGTGTTCTTTTCCAACCCCTATGATGATGTGCACCAATCGAGGAAATTTTGGTCCTCTGCGGCATTTATATCATGATATTTTTACACCTTGATATCCTCTGGGATGATCAACTACAATGTATAAAATTAAATAGTACAATGATTCATAGACTATACATTTTTTTATTAGGTATTCAATTATACGAACACTCACACATTATATGATCTTCTAGTTGAGGAAGAATGGGGTCTTGAGACATTGATATCATCTGTATTCGTTACATCTTTAGTGGAGATTACTGCATTTCATACCAGTGTGTCGTAAAAAATTAACTAAATTCTTTTATATTCTCAAACATCAAACAAATGTCATTCTTATTTTTATATAGTCAGTGATATAATTTTGTAATAGGAAAGGGAACAATTTTCATTTACCTACTTTTATTATTATAACTGATGTGGTGTTTTCATGTGATTTTACTAATGTGCATCTGTTGACCTAACATGTTTTGATAATCCCAATTATGCATTAACATGCTTTGATAATCCCAAATAATGTTTATCTTTATAATAATTATTCTTTCAATCATTGAAGTGATATTATTAAGTTGTTAAAATATAAAAATGACCATTTGAATTTTTTAATCAATGGTTTTCTATGTTTATACTTTTTTAGAAATGTTACCAACTCAATCTGAATATGATTTGTATAGAACGGATAAGTATTATGTGTTGAGTCGCTGATACAGACCTATTGTTATATAGCCTACCGATAGACAAAGTCCACCAAAATGCACAACAACTATCGATAGGCTATGTACACCGGTATACAAGTCTACCAACATGGATGAGGTCACCAGTATGCAGATAGTCACCTTTTTCACCTGATCTGCCGATAGGATAAGTCTACCAGTTTCCACAAGTCGACTGATACAGACCTACCGATAGAGTAAGTCCACTAGTATATACATTGTTACCGACACAAACAGACAGATAGACAGATACTGATATGAATTCCACCAATACATAAAGTCAAAGTCTTTTGATACAAGTCCGCCGACATAGACAGATGACTACTGTTACAAAAGAAGAAGCTATTGATAGAAGGATCTACCGATAGAAGGAGCAACCGACAAAAGGAGAAACCGATAAGAGGATCTACTGATAGAAGGTGTGACCGATTCAAGAAAGCTACTGTTACAAGCAGTAACAACTACCGATAGAAACCAATCACTGTTTCTCTAAACTATATTTCTATTTGTTTATTTAGAAATGGTCATATTTGATGTTTTTAATGCACCTACTATTAATTAATGATAATGTTTGTAATTTCAGGAACCGTACCTCATACCTATAAAAAGATAATCATTCCCATTGTTTGTGTTGAAGGTATATAAAGAAGAACCTCGAAAGAATCAATATATACACATACAACAACAATACAAGAAATGATTCATATTTCCATGCACATACAAGACAATCTTCTATAAATACAGAAGGTCTCACATGAATAAAAGAGGAAGGAAGAATTCATACAAAATCCTTACAGCCTGAACATTCAAATTCAAAAAAGATTCATTGAGCTCACTTGCACTTAAGTATATCAGATAGATTAACCTAGAAGTGGAAGTCAAATACAAAAACGAGACTCTGTTTTTCTTAAAAAACACAGAGAAGGTCTAAAATCTGCATCTGCATCAATACAGGGAGTCAAGAGCATCACTCAAATCACATAGAGAATTCTAAAATCTTCTCTATTTGTTTACCTGTATTGTGTTTCATATATTTAAATTTTGAGCAGTGTGTGTTCTCTATATTTTTAGACACACACGATCTTCTGTGCTGAACATGAGGATTCATAAATCCTCACTCAATCTTTCCCATACTCTCTAGTTTCCCACTGTGTATAGTGGTAGAGGTCAACTGTGACCCGGATAGCAAGTGTGCTATTGTTTTGATTTTACCATGAAAAACGGTGGTAGAGGTCTTAGTACCTGAACAGTCCGTGTACTATTGTTAACCTCAATCCAAGGTGTGGATCAAAGTTTGTATAAACTATTTGAGAGGACTAAGTCTTAGCTTGAGACTGAACATCTTGGTTAAAACTGTTGTGCTTGTTTATTTTGTTTTAAAAAATATTGAAAATTATTATTCTAAGTACGTTGAAATATAAATCTATTTTAAATTTACTCTGATAGTTAAACTAGCAAGTGTTTATAACTTTTGATAGCTAATAAGTTAGTTTCAAAAGAAAATCATTCCTCAGATTAGGATGACTAAGAAATAATCAATCTCT
The DNA here is from genome assembly GCA_963277665.1 of Viscum album. Lineage (NCBI taxonomy): Eukaryota > Viridiplantae > Streptophyta > Magnoliopsida > Santalales > Viscaceae > Viscum > Viscum album. Next base: position 1,753,154,765 of record OY728120.1, on the reverse strand, counting down.
TGAGAAAAATATTGAAAACTTAAAATATTTATAAATTCACAACAGCTGAATTTTTATTTAATTTGGGGGATTTAAAGCATACATATTTTAACAGAAATTTTAATTGGATGTCAATTCACACCCATCTTGAGATTCCTCTCCGACCAACATTTTGAATCGGAGGATTTTTTATTTATAAAGGATTCCAAAAAACTCTGTTTTTTCAATAATGATTATAGTTTTATCATAATGTTCTTAAATATATTTTAGTTCTAAATTTTATCTCATTAAATATATTTTCTAAAATATAATTATGGATAATAGATTATAAGTTGTTGTTAACAATAGGCCACCTTACTTTAATGGTGTTAATTATGACCAATTGAAACTAAAAATGAAAATTCATTTAGAAAGTATGGTATTTGGTATCTGTACAGCGATAGAAACTTAGTATAAGAATCCATAAACTGAAATAACTTCTTGGGACGAACCAACTAAAATATCTTACAATAATAATTATAAAGCAACAAATACTTTGTATTGTTCTTTAGAAGATGAATAATTTAATAAAATATCTGCATGTAAAACTAGTTATCAAATCTGGGATACATTGGCTATTTCCCATGATGGAACAACCAATTTTAAAGAAATGATATTGTATACCTACCCTATTAAGTTTGATAATTTTTAAATGAAGCCTGATGAACCTATTTCTGACATGTATCTCAGGTTCAACGAAAATGTAAATACAATGAGATCACTTGAAAAAGTTGTTCCTACAAAAGAGAAAATCATGAGGATATTAATATGTTTGCCAAAAATATGGAGAGGCACTTTAGTTTCAATAAGAGAATATTGTGATAAAAGTTTACTACCTGTTAAAGAGATGCATGGTACGTTTATGATGTATGAACTAGAGCTAAATGTAAACAAAGGGGAAGATGATAAACCAAAGAGGAAGTCAATGCCCTTCAAGTCTACTTCCTCAAAAAGGAAGGACAAAGAGAAAGTTCACATACCTACTGAATGATCAATAAATGATGGTTCAAATTCTGATAGTGATGAAGTGATGGGTTAAATAGCTTGGATATTCATGAAATTCTATAAATTTTTTCAGAAAACCAAACTATAAGGGTAAATATGACCAACACGGTAATTGGTAGAAAGATTCGATGAAAGCTGATAGGGATGATGAGATAGTGTTATATGAATGCAAAAAAAAGGATACATTAAGGTTGGCTTTCCAAAATTGAAGTACATGATGAAATACGACTACAAGGAGATAAAATATAAGAAAGCTATGAAAGCATCCTGGAGTGCTTCAGAAGACAGGTCAAGTGATTCTGATTCCACTCAAGATGAAAAATCTCAGAAAGATGATATGTGTTTCATGAAAAACACATCTAAGGAGACCTTCATGATGAGTTTCCATAAGAACACATGGTACTTTGACAGTGGATGTTCAAGGCATATGACTGGAGATTACCCTTGTTTCAAAAATTTAATCAAGATTGATGGAGGGAATGTGACCTTTGGTGATAATTTAAAAGGAAAAATCATCTTATTTGGCCAGATTGGTAACCCTGATTCATTTTTAATATCTAAAGTATTATTTGTTTATGGATTAAAATAAAACATATTAAGTATTTTTCAGTTCTATGATGATGGTTTCTATGTTAAATTTAAAAAAGATTCTTGTAATATTTTTATTTCTAAAAATGATTTAGTATTTTCTACCCTATCTAATGAAAATGTTTATGCTGTAGAATTAAATTCTTTAGACAAACAAAAAGTTACTTTTTTAAATGATTTTCATAAAGATTCTTGGTTGTGGAACAGGAGATTAGAACATTTGAACACTCATTCTGTAATGACCCACCTTCACCATGATGAGGGAAGGGACCACAGATTGATAGACCCTTCCATCTTCAAGTTGAAGGAGAGATAATGACCCCTGCGACCCGCCTTCAATAGGCCCTAGAGTGGCGAATAGCACCAAGGGTATTTAATCATACACAAGATGGAAGGCATTAACCTTTTTCATTAATAGGATCGAGAGACAAGATAGTAAAGCCCAACAATACCAAAACTTTGGGTGATAGTAAAGACAAAATAAAACCATTCCCAAATGTATGTTTCAAAAGTAAATACCAAAATGTACCAGGATAATACAATGATAGAGTGCCAAGAAAAAGAAAAAATGTAACTCCAACTATCCCAACATCCGAGATAGTACAGCCCCACACGATCCCTAAAGTCTTCCCAGAAACCTGAAAGTAGTTTCATATACGTAGGGTGAGCATACAAGTATAGTCAGCTGGGAAAACCAAAGACTCTCAGGCACAAGTGATGAGGAATTCTAATGCCCTCTGAGAAAGAGAAAACCAAAGCACCTAGCATGGAAAACTATCCACCCATGCCTCACCAAGGAACACTCCCCAAATAACGCAAGTCAAGTAATGTATAGTAATTGCACATCGACATTTGGGTACCCCACGCCACATTCCCACCAGTTATTGAAGACATCCTATGCATCAAACCAATCCTGCCATTCTCACTGTAGTTCCATTTCCACACCCTGGCCACACACACCTGGGCCAAAACCACACATCCAGCCCGCAAACACCAAGGCCGCAACCACCACACGAATCCACGCCCGCAAACACTTGGGCCAGAACAACTACTGCCAAGCCCGGAGACACATGGGCCTCATCATGATGATTCTTGGGAAAAACCTGCTCGCACACACATGGGAAAACCACCACAAATAACCTACCCAAAGAATCATGGGCTATAATGGACCTCAGGCCATCACAGCCTACCCGAAGAGTATTGGACTATTCAGGAATGGGAGAAGAAAATCAGCTAATAACTAGCCACTCATAGGAGTGTTGGAAAAAACACCCTCCCCCATGGAATGGGGGTGTTCAGCACTATGTTCTCAAATTGGGTGGGGTGAAAATAAGAAACATAAAACCTATAGATATATGTATAGTTAACAAGAAATCAACCAAACCAAGGGGTTCCAAAACCTGAGCACAAACACCCTTGTTCCTATTCATTCATAAAAGGATAGCACAACACTCATAGCCAAGTCAAACTAAATCCCAAAACTAATTCCCCATTTTAACCATTCTTGTTTTCATGCTCAAGCGATCTCATTAGGTGAATTATACACTACTGGGCAACTAACAGGAATAAACACAAGCTAGATAATGAGAAACATCCAAACAGCAATTTAAGATTTCACGCCCAGTTTCCTTGTAAAGTCACAACAACAAAGGGACTAGTGAGATCCCTCAAAGTACTAGAACGAAACCAAGCCTCGAGATATAGCCTCATAATGCTTTAGATTCACAACCAAAATTTTTACCACAATAGAGGATCACATCCCCATCCACATCACCCCATAAGCATCGATCAGAACAAACAGACATGCCACCAAGATAGAACAAGGAAGTTTCCAAACTCCATCACTTAATTCACTATGTTTTTCTTCTTTCTTTTTGGTTAACTGTGGCGATCACACAAGGATTGTTTTTCACTAGACATTTATTTAATTGGCCGAATTTATGTAATTAACCAAATTCCCATGTTGGAGTCATTCAATTATCATAGAAGATAATGGTTCATTACTGTGCAAGGAATGACCAACAACGACCATGATTTTCAGTTAGCATGAGCCCATACAGTTCTCAACATAAATAATACAGGGTAGGGAAAAATAAGCATAACATCGATCACACTCCCCCCATTCATTCATTAAAAGTCTGTTTATTAAATTCATTGATGTTTTGGTTCCATCCATCCCACAGAATCAGTAGGATACCCTCCCATCATGATAAAAAGTAAGGATGGATGAAGGAAAAACCTACCTGGATGATCAAGGATTCATGTTCTTCTCCACGTTCCAAGAATGGGGGATTCACGACTTGCAGGGGAGGAACGTCGGGGACTCCAACTGTGAGCAGAAAAGCATCGGCACAGATGCACCACTCGGCACCACTTTCCTCGATAAGGGAAACTAAAAACACCCTAGGAAGAAAGTTGGGGAAAGATAGGAAAGAAGAAGAAGAGATTCACGTGCGATATAAGAATGAGATCCTGTGGTCACAGGATATGGAATTTTGAACATCTATAAGGTTGGATCATGGTTTCGCCACGTGGTTGGGTGGTTACACATGACTGGATTAATTTTTATTTAATGATTCTCATCGGAAACATTGGGAATAGTGGAAACATTCAATGTTTTTTATATAAATAGAGGTGCACGTTATGCCGGCACACAGCTGGGTCCATTGAGGGTCAACCCACTCTTAAGAATTTGAACATTCATTTTGGGATCAAAAGAAAATTGCCTTGAACCACTTCAAAAAGGATAAAAAGGGCTAAAAGTGGTGTTATAGGAGAACTGTAGGAGAAAACCCTAACAAGGATGGGTGACACTGATTGCGTCACACGGATCGGGACTCACACCGATCGGTTTCCCTGATCAAAGAGGCATCGATCGGTGACCCACCAATAATGGAACATTGATCAGTCGCATGCTGATCGGTCTCCCACCGATCGGCCGCAGGCCAATTGGTCGCACGCCGATCGGTCGCCGCTGATCAGTCTCACTCGGATCGGTTGCACGCCGATCGGTCACATGACGATCAGTCGCACGCGGATCGATTGCACTCCGATTGGTCTCACAGCGATCGGTGGCACACCTATCGGTTGCACGCCGATCAGTCTCATGGCGATCAGTCACACACTGATCGGTCACATACCGATTGGTCGCACGCAGATCGGTCGCACGCCGATTGGTCACGCACCGATAGAGCATCCTACCACCGTGACGCCACCCTTAGGATTCAGATATTGTCAATGGGATGGACCAAGAGGGTCTGGTCAATTACATCAGATACCTCTCAAACTATTCTTGCCCGTGTGAATTAAAAACAAACCAGAAGAAAAATATGGGGTCTGAAAAACCACCTCGAAAGATACCTCTCAAGAGTGAACCTCATCGACATCTAGAAACACCTTTCCCTCAAGCATCCATGAAACATTAAAGGGTCAAGTTGTCCAGTCATATGGGTTAGGGAGTTTCTTTCTCCATGTCAAGATACTATCTGCTTTGGGTGGCACTGACTCTCCCGCATGGGTTTAACTGCATCCACCATGATGTGTCTTGATTAGGGAGTGGGTCCTCCCCTCCCTGCAGTCAAGAATTTTCACATGCATCTAGAGAATAAGGAAAAACATAAATTTCATTGTTAACAAGGTAAGGTGTTCCATCACAAACAAGTATAATAGAACAAATCACAGAATAGATCTAGTTATTAGGTGTGAATCTGTGCCTCCCGTTCCTAGGTACTATCTTCCATCCCCCAGTGTCTCAAAAACACATGAACTAAAGGAATAGTCTATCTACGGAGCACCTTTTCCTCATGATCCTCGATCCTTACTAGTATTTCAAAAAAAAAGTCACTTCATCCACGATGTGTAGCTTTCCCCAGTCAAGGATGTGTGATTCGTCGTGAAGATACCACCGGAGTTGGGACACATGGAAGACGTCATGTATTCTTAGTTGGGGTGGTGGTAACTCTAGCTAACAAGCAACTTCTCCCACCTGCAGCAGCACTTAGAATGGTCTGATGAACCTTGGAGAGAGAATACTCCCCCTTCTGAACCTCTTTTTCCCACGATGAGGGGATACCTTCAAGAAGATGTGGTCCCCGACCCCAAACTCCAAGGGTCTCCTCCTATTATCGACATATGGATTCTATTGGTCCTGGTCCGCCTTCATCCTCTCCCGTATATGGTGAATCTTCTCCATCATGCTCTACAACTCCTCCGAGCCATGAACACATGTTTCCCCATCCTCAGTCCAGCAAACAGGTGACCAACACGGCCTTCCATAGAAGGCTTCAAACGGAGCCATGCCGATGGTAGAGTGATAGCTATTATTGTAGGCAATCTCTTCCAGAGGAATGTGTCGCACCCACGTTCCCTCAGAGTCCAGAATATAGGCCCGTAGCATGTCCTCCATTGTCTGGATTGTGCCCTCTGTCTACCCATCTTTCTGGGGGTGGAAAGTAGTGCTATGACGTAGCTGTGTGTCAAAAGCATGCTGCAATCCTCTCCAGATTCGTGAAGTAAATCGTGCATCCCTATCCGAGACTATGGACCTCGAAAATCTATGAAAATTCACCACCTCATCCACGTTCCTTTGTGCTAAGGCATCCACTGCTCCTAAATCCTTGATCACTAGAACGTAATCCAATATCGTCTACCAATTAACCACTTCCCAAATAGCGTCACAGCCTCCATGAACATTGGGTAGCCCTGTGTCGAAATCCATCAAGATGTCATCCCACTTCCACTCGGTGATGTTCAAAGTATGAAACAATCCTCCTGGAACATGTCATTCAGCCTTCACTTGCTGACACACTAGGCACCTGGCCACGAACTCTGCCACCGCCCGCTTTACCCCGGGCCACCAGAACTGACCTCTCAAACTCCGGTACATTTTGGAAAATCTTGGGTTCACTGCTAGTGGTGAGTTGTGTAAGTCACCATGAACCCTTCTGTGCATCGCCTTTGGAAAAAACATCCTTCCTCAGAAAAGAATCGGATTATGACCATCCTATGTCCACCCTTCCAGAGCATCCCCTTGGTTAACCCGGTCATGCATCACTTCACATTCTATGTCTCCCCACTGAGACTCCTCAACCTACCGCAGTAGAGGGGATTACACCGTCATCTGAAATAGACAACCTCTACCACCATCCTCCCTTACATCTAGGTGCAGGGAATCCAACACCTCCATCGCTTTCCAAGCATCTGCTGACTCTCGAACCACATCCTTCTACGATTTCCTGCTCATGGAATCGGCCACCACAATCCCTTTTCCTGAGGTGTAGGAAATCTCAAAGTCATAGTGCTGAAGGAACTCCATCCACCTTCGCTGTCGCGAGTTCAGGTCCCGCTAGGAGAATATATACTTCAATCTTTTGTGATCCATGAAAACCACGAAGATCTCCCCGATGAGGTAATATCGCCACAACTTTAGTGCAAAAAAGATGGCCACAAGATCTAGGTCATGGGTTGCATAATTACGCTTATGAGGACGCAACTATCTAGACCCATAAGATATCACCCCTTGTCGTTGCCTCAACACACATTTGAGGCCATGTCCTAAAGCATCACAGAACAACTCATATGCCGCCTCTTATTTTGGTAACCTCAGCATTGGGGAACTTACCAAAATCTCCTTCAGATAGGTAGAGGCTGCCTGAAACTGACCATTTCACATGATTGTCTGATCCTTCTTGGTCAAAGATGTCAAAGGTGCCGCAACTCAAGAGAAGTTGGGCATAGAACTCCAATAGTAACCTCCTAGTCCAAGGAAACTATGAACCTCTGCCATGTTCTTGGTTGCTGCCCATGAAACAACTGCCACAAACTTTGATGGGTCCACTGCTATTACCTGCTCGGACACCACGTGCCCATGGAAGTGAACTTCTCTTGTCCAGAACATGCACTTGGACAACATCCCATATATTTGGTGTTGTCCGAGGACTTCTAAAACTGTTCTCAGGTGCTTATCATGATCCTCCTCTGATCATGAGTAGATTAGGATGTCTGTAATAATCATGACTACGAACCGATCCCAGTATTCCTGGAAGACGGAGTTCATGAGCCCCATGAACACAGCTGGAGCATTTGTAACGCCAAAAGACATAACCACAAACTCAAAGTGCCCATATATTCATCTGAAGGTATTCGTAGAGATGTCACCCTCATTCACCCTCAACTTTTTATATCCCGGCTACATGTCATTTTTGGCGAACCACACTGCCCCTTTTAACTCGTCGAAAACGTTGTTTATCCTCAGGAGAGGGTAAAAGTTCTTAACTGTTTCCTTATTTAGTCACCGGTAGTCTATGCACAGCCTGAGACCACCATATTCCTTCTTTGTCAATAAGACTGGAGCACCCCGGGGTGAAGCACTTGGTCGAACAAAACCCTTCATCATCCGGTCTTCAATATGAATCTGCAACTCCCACAACTCAGAATGTGCCATCCGGTAGGGAGCCATCAAAATCGGGTAGGCACCAGGTTGCAATTATATCACGAACTCAACATCACGTCGAAGGGGTAGATTCTCCACCTCCTCAGGGAAGACGTCCATAAACTCACTGACGATCCCTGGGACTTCCACCATCTCAGCATCCACCCACTCCACTGATAGTTCAGCTAACAAGGAAAGGAGGGGATCCTATCGCCTACTGCTTTTCTAGCAACCCCGTGTGCCAATGAACGTTACATGTCGGCCACCCAAATATGAAAACACAACCCTTCCTCAAAAGCATTAAATGACTTCAAATACAGAGAACAGTCAGTCAATCCATAGGATGACATCGTAAGGTTGTATATTCAATAGTAGAAGATCCATGATAGACTGATGTGGCCTTGTCATCAACCTACAACCTCGGAAAACATAGAACTTTTCAATCTGACATCCGACCGGTGTGCTTAACACCAGGGGCACTGGAATTCTCTCAACGTCTAAGCCCAGAGCACGGGCCGGACTGGGTGCAACAAAGACTGTGAATATCATGTATCGAACAAGTCATATGAAAGAGTACTAAACAAGTCAATCATACCACGAACGACTTCTGGCCCGGCTAAAACTACTGCCTTCACAATGTGAAACTGTCCATGCCCTGCTCACCTGCCTCTCGGCTACCGGCCGCCTCCCCAACAATGCCCTGGTCGAGGTCTCTAAGGGGAATCTTGAGGTCGGCCTCCTCCTGCAATGCCTTCCTTCAGAGGAGTGGGAGCTTGCTGCCCCTGCTACTACTGCTGAAAGGGTCTAGGTGGAAACTGCTGCTGCTAGGGTGGGTGCTAAACCTGGCCACCCTCTTTGTATTGTACTCTGTCTGGGCACTGATTATAAAGGTGACCATAGCTTCCACAGATGAAGAATCATGGTCATGGGCCTAAAAATAAAGGGAACGGGCCAGTAGATCAGAACTGGAACTACTGAGGCTTGCTTCCTGCTGGTCGTATCCTAGAGGGTCCGAATGCAGGAGGCCAACTGCTGATGGATTTCAACTTTGATGAGCCCAACTGGGTTCCCTCTCGTGATACACCTCCTAGAATGTGCATCCTCTTGACCAGTTCAGCGTTTTTATAGACCTCCAAGTATGTCAGTAGGGTGAAGGGAGTAACAATATACTGAAGATAAGGTCGAAGTTCTTCCTCCAAATGTCTCGCCCAAGACTCCTCATCTAGAAACAGGTCCCAAGCAAGGCGGTGGAGATCCTTGAACTTGATCCCAAATTCTCTCACTGACATGCTACCCGGCTGGATGGAGATTGGCTCCTGAATCTTCTCATCCTTCATTATGGAAGAGAAGAATTCTACCCAGAACTCCTTCCTAAAGTCAGCCCATGTAACCTCAGTCTCCCTCTTCTCCCCAGGATAAAGCGTCCACCACTGACGCGCTGCACCGCACATATGGCTCACTGCCAGAGGAACCTATTACTCCGTCGGATCCCGGATCATTCTGAATGATATCACCATCTTTTCTAGCTAGCTATTTGTCTCCATGTCTGAGATGATTCCCTTGAACATCCTGTGGGTCTACCGCTGAATGGCACGAAGCGTCATCTTCCACTGATCATCTTCCTCTTCTCGATCATCCCTCTGTCGATCATCCAAGTCAACCTCCTAGGCCTCGATCGCCCACACTACTCATGGCCGTCTCCTAGGTTCCATTTTGCAATGTAAACAAGGAATTCCTATGTCCGAGTAGTGTATAATATTACTCATAAATATACATAGATTTCTCATTAATTTTAAATTCCCATAATACCCACGAAACTCAAGAAAAAAAGCCATTATGATGCAAGTAACTTCCCTAGGGACTCTACCCTGGAATCAGTGCACCCTCACTTGGTCGTTTAGTAGGCCCATAGTCCTTCCATCAGATCATGGGGGGCCCTAAAATCTTGTGTCCTAGCCGATCTTCCCTGACTTAATTAACACACCAAGATCACCCAACATTGTTGCCCTACCATCCCATGCAATCCTCACTGTACCTAAATCCATACCTTATCCTATCTCTCAACCTCTACCTCTGATACCATTCTGTCACGACCAGCCTTCACCAAGATGAGGGAATGGATAGCTGATTGCCAGACCCTTCCTTCTTCAAGATGAAGTAGAGATAATGACCTATGAGAGTCGCCTTCAATAGGTCCCAAAGTGGTGACTATCCCCAAAGGTATATAATCATACACAAGATGGAAGGCATTACACTTTTTCATTAATAGGATCAATAGATAAGATTGTAAATCCCAAAAACACCAAAACTGGGGGTGAAAGTAAAGCAAAAAAACCCATTCCCATATGTATGTGACAAAAGTAAATACCACCAAGTACAAGGAGATTACAACGATAAAGTACCAAGGAAAAGAAAAACATCAACTGCAACTGTCCCAAAATCCAAGCTAGTTTGACCCCGCACGATCCCGGAAGTCCTCTTGGAAACCTGAAAGAAGTTTCATATACATTGGGTGAGAATACAAGTATACTAAGTAGGGAAAACCAAATACTATAGTGCAAAAGTGAGGAGGCATTCTAATGCCCTGTGAGAAAGAGACAACCAAATCTCCTAGAAAGGAAAACTATCCACCCGATCCTCACCAAGGTAAACTCCCCAAATAACACAAGTAAAGTAATGTATATTAATAGAAAATCAACCTTAGGGTACCCCAGACTGCTTTACCACTGGTTATTGAAGACATCCTACGCATCAAACCAATCTTTCCATTCTAACCGCAGTCCCACTACCACACCCAACCGGAAAACACCGGGACCACAACCACACATCCCGTCTGCAAACACCTGGGCTGCAACCACCACACCAAACCACGCCCGGAAACACCTGGGCTAGAACAACTACTTCAACGCCCAAAGACACAAGGGCCTCATCTCGAATATTCTTTGGAACAACATGCCTACACACACCTAGGCCAACTACCACAACTACCCTTCCCAACAAATCATGGGCTATAATAGACCTCAGGCCATGACAGCCTGCCTGAATAGTCTTGGGATATTCGGGAAAGGGATAATAAAAGGATCTATTAACCAGCAACTCATAGGAGTGTTGGAAAAAACACCATCCCCCATGGAATGGGGGAGTTCGACACAAAGTTCTCAAGTTGGGTGGGGTGCGGAAAAGAAACATAAAAACTGTAGATATATGTATAGGTAACAAGCACCTATCCCAACCTAGGGGTTCCAAAACCTAAACACAAACACCCTCATTACTATTCATTCATAAAAGGACTTCACAATACTCACGGCCAAGTCACAACTCATTCCCAAAAACAATTCCCCATTTTAACAATTCTGGTTTTCACATTCATGTGATCCCATTATGTGAATTCTACTCTACTGGGCAACTAACAGGCATTACCACAAGCTAGATAATGAGAAGCAGCCAAACAACAATTTAAGCATTCACACCTGGCTTTGTTGTAATGTCACAACAACAAAGGGATTAGTGAGATCCCCCGATGTTCTGGAACATAAACAACCCTCAAGATACAGCCCCACACAGCTTTAGATTCACAACCAAAAATTGTACCACAACATAGGATCCCATCCACATCCACATCACCACATAAGAATCGAGTAGAACAAAGAGATATGCCACCAAGACAGAACATGGACGTTTCCAGACTCAAGCACTTCCTTCACTAAGTTTTTCTTCATTCTGTTTGGTTAACTTGGGTGATCACACAAGGATTTTTGTTCACTGGACATTCATTTTATCAGAAGAATATACATAATTAACCAAATTACCATGTTGGAGTGATTCAATTATCACAGAAGACAAGGGTTCATTAGTGCGCAAGGGAAAACCCCCAACGACCATGATTTTCAGTGAGCATGAGCCCATATAGTTCCCAAAAAAAATCAATGTTAAGGAAAAAGAACTAGAACATGGATCAAGGATTGAACTAGAGTGCTAAAAAAATTATTATGTTATGAGATGATCTGATTCATTACAAATGAGAGGATTAGAATGTGTGTAAATATTAAACAAATTATATTTAATGATTTCATTGTCATGGGAAATTGGTTCCATTATTTTATAGTTATATAGATAGAATTTAAATAATATAATAATATTTAGGATATAATTTTGAAGCCTAGTTACATATAGTTCAAATGAGATAATAAGATATACCCTTTACCGTTGTAACACATCTTTTTAAAATGTTTTCTCATAATAAAACTATTAATTTTTTCTCCTTAAAAATATTAAAATAATATTTCCAAAAATAAAATCCATTTTAGAAAAAATCATTTTAAATAATATTTCATAAAATATCTTAATATATATCCATATAATGAAAACAAAAATCTCTTTTCTGAAAAAATCAATGTTATGCCTTAAAAAACATAAAATCATTACAAATATAATGTGGAATATTATGAATTAATTACTAATAACTTAATAAAATATAAATTATATTAATTTTAATCCATATCCAAAATATAAACATAAATTATAATTAATTTTTAAATGAAAATTAATGTTATTTTATTTGAAAATAAGTAATAATAACTATTCATAAAAAATCAGTATTTTCAAAAAATAATACAAAAAATTAATCTCAAGAGATAAATTATTTTTTTAAATATAAAAAATTAATCCCATAATAACATATACAATTTAAAAAATCAAAATAAATGATTTATTTTAATAATGACCTAGTTATTCATGTAAAACTAATTACATAAATAAAACTATTCCATTTAAAACTAAATCATTTTTCAATATTTCTATAAAATAAAATTGAATATAAATCCATAAAAGGAATAATTAAAAAACATGAGATAGATTTATTTATTATTCTATGTATTTTTTCATATTATTCAACCATTTGGAAAATGTGATCTTGAAATATTATTAAATACATAAAAATGTGAGGGTGGTTTTTCTTCATTGTGTTTGTAGATTCCAATATTACATCCTCAATCATTTGATTGGTACAGAAAACCATAACCAAATGACTCAACATTTGTTTGAGTGACATATCTATAAGATATATTATCTATGATAGATTTTCTATTTCAAATATTACCTTATAATAATTACAACATTGTGCTCAAAACATTAGATGAATTAGTTACATATATAGAATAGAAACATGAAATAAATTATTTACATGTGACACAAGTATAGGTAAGTATATGATTTTTGAAACTGACCTAAAATTCTATTGAATATCATATGTGGCAATGAATCACGTTATAATGTATACATTTTTACCAAAACAAATTACACCTTTCCAATTATATTTTTTAAGAAGGAAACAATCACCTAACATAAAAAAAGTCAATTCTTATATTTATCCAAAAAACATTATTCATATTCTCTTCTACAATCATCTATTAATGAATAATGATTATATTATCATCAATTTCATATATCAATTATAGTCTAAAAAATTCTTCAAATACATTCATCCCTATATTATGTGTTCTGAAATTTTTATAATTTAATACCTAGAAAAAGATATCTGTATTCTATGGTAAAATCAATAATTATAATAAAATTAAAAAAATTAAAATTCTTTTTCATAAATTAATTGATAATAAAATGAAAATTCTAAATGAATATCCACTTAATTATGAAATTTATGCTTCATTTTTCCATCATATTGAGGTTAAAATGTTTTAATGGAATTTATTTTCTCACCCAGTGACTATAGATTCCTTTCAAAAATAATTATGTTTATTGTGGATCATTCATATAAAAAATGGAAATGGAAACTAATTTTAAAATGAATATAACATTAAAATAATTTTTTGTTAGATGACCGAAATAAAGTGTATATCTGTGTGGACTACAATGTTCCAATTTACTCATATGATCAATAATAACACAAATAATATTTTTAACTTTAAATATTTATGGTGTTTAACTTAAAAAAATAATGAATATATTCGCCATTTTCAATTCATGTATAAGGAAATGTTGAATGAAAAAAATTAATATATAACATTAAAAATTAACCCATTCGATAGTAAAATAGTTTATTGTAAAATAAAAATATCATTCATTATAATTACCCAAATAAAATTTCATGATGGTCTCTGAAAATATCTATTCTATAAAGATGGACTGGAAATGGAGAATAGTGAGATTCATATAACATTTTATTGTTAAATGATGAATCATATAGAACACATAAACTCTTTACAATTTTGAAAGATAATTATTTATCCCCATTAATTTCATGAGAGATATATGTTTTGAACAATTATATATTTCTATACTAACCATTAAATAACATAAATGCCAATTAAATTTTTTTTGACAATAATTAATACATTGCTACCTGTGACAATAGTGATTAAATTATTGTAAAAAATCATGGAAAACATTTTTTAAATGATTAAAAAATTATAATTTTCTTAATATATCAATATTAATAATGCAATTTATATTTTACTAAATGCATAAATTACCATATTTGAATTTCTTAGTTTATAGTGAAATAGAAAATAAGAATCACTAATTTGTTATTTGTGTCGACTCTTCCTCAATTTAAAATCATTAAGAATGATTATATACATGAAAATTTTATGATATATATATATATCATATTTTTTCATAGAGATATTAATCCTAAAAAATTATAAAACAAAAAAAAAATCCACAACCAATGAATGTTAATGTGATAGATAATTATTTTCAATGGATTTAAATTTTTGAGATCTATATTTAATAGAACTATCATTTTGCATCATGAAATAACCATGTATTTCAATATAATCATTACATAAAATAAAAAATTCAATATTTCATGTTGGAATGTTAAACAACTTATCGTTAAACATACATATTTTAAATTCCGATATAAATTAATTACATTAATTTTTCAATTTCAATTCAACTCTTTTTTGAGTGATATTTCATAATGGAAATAATAATCGAGTAATGTTCCCAAAAAATAATTAGTCTTATACAATTAAACTAAGAAAATTAATAATCATATTTTCATGGGTCATTCATGTTAACTATTCCACCACAATAGTTTTAAGGGGATTAAAAATGATTCAAAATTTAGAAATATTAATCCCATGATATTAAATTTTTTTATAATGAATACACATATACACAATTCTCCATAAAAAAATATTTTTTATTATTTAATTAAAAAAATCAATAGTTATTCCAAATGATCATTAAATATTTTATGTTATACCATAATATCATAGAAAAAGAAAACCACAGTTTTTTCAAAAGAATATTGAACACATTATTCACCTGATCCATAAAAACAACTAGTGCATTTGTAAATCATAATGGAATGAACATAAATTCTTAATGACTGTAACTATTATAAAAATTACTATATAAAATGTATTCCTCATTTATCATAAAATGATGATATCCAGACTTGATATCAATCATCAATAATAATTCATAAATATGAGGAATACAATACTTTTTCTTAAAAGTCATGTTATATACTTTGATTATATCAATGAAATTTCTCATGAAACAATCCTTATCATTGAAAAATATAGTTGAAGCACCCTAAGGTGGACTGCTAAGGAAGATGAAATTCTTTATTGGAATGTCATGTAAAATTTTAGGAAATTATAACAACTCAATCATATCCAATAATAATGTGTGTTTCGAAATTTTCATAGAGTTATAATTGATTTCAACAATTAACTCAATTTATTGATATAGAAAAATGTATGTAAAAACCTCATGAAATACAACAACAAATACAACAACTACGATAAAAATACCAATTTATGATTATTATTTATTTTAAATAATTTTTTAAAGATAACATTTATAAAACTAGGATATTTTAAAATAATAAAATTTAATTTGATAGGGTATTCATCACCGAACACATAGGTTAGGTAAAAAAATTATTATTTAAATAAGACCATAATATCCTTGATGTTAAATTGGGTGTTATGAATATGAATAACTAAATAATAGAAATTATATGGTTTGAGGTTGTATAAAAATAAATAATATTTTATCAAATGATTAGAAATTATAATATAATTATTTGAATGTAAAAGACATGTTTTGTCTGAAAAAAAATTATTCATGAAATATGTTTATATAATTACAAATTCCAAAAATAACTATTATTGAATTAATTTAATGATATATATTTATATATTAAATTTAATGAAATACTTTATCATTAATAAAATGTTTTTCAGTTATAATATAAGAATAAATATATTTTATTCATGAAATCAATGCACTTATAAAAATTTATTTCACATTATTTCATCCAATTATAAAATTAAATTTTCCCCAAATAATAAATTTTAGATCACGTGATAAACATTATTTATGAAATAATTATGTGAAAATTACCATTGAGTTATATATTTTCATATTTTTTGAAATTAATAATTCGTTATGTAGTTAAAATAATGGTTCTTATGAATTTTTTAATACTTTATTTCGTTAAAATAATACAATTTTATTTATAATGGTTTCAATACTAATAGTTGATCTGTTATATTATGATTAATAACTTTTATGCAATTTTAATAAATTTTATTTTTATAGTAAAATATATGAAATTATAAACATATAAATATTTTTATTATAGATAAATAACATGCTCAAAAATATTAAATGGGAGTTTCAGACACATAGGTTTGAAATAAGACATGAGGTTGGGTATTTCTCCCAAATTCTCCCTTATTGGGGAATATTCTAAAGTTATGATATAAAATTTGTTTGAATTTTCTATATATTACACCTTCTATATATTATATGATGAATCATTTATAATTCATTGTATTTAAATTTACAGATAATTGTATAAAAGTTGTAGGTATTTCATTTTAATTTTTTGAAGTGGTAATGTTTTCTCATTTATGATTTAATTATGTGTAACATTTACCACATTCAAGGCTTATTGTTTTCTGGTTTATATACTACCACATTGATATGTAATATACTAAATAACTATATCTTCATTGAATTTACAATTTCATTTTATGTTATTATATCAATTGGGTTATGATTGAAATTTTACTAAAATGGTAAAGGATTATTCCATAACGTCTTAATTATTCAGGATTGTTAGGATAAATGTACCACATGGTGGAATTATTTGGTATTTCTATCTCAAACAGAATCTATATTCTTTACCTCTTTTTTCATTATATTTACACATAATAGTGCAATATTCCACTCTTTGGAACATAAAATTATTTATAAAATGTGTTCAAGAATTGATTAGTTAATTTCACTCTATGATAAAAAATCATTTCTATTGAATTATTACGTTTCCCAAAACTTTTTTAATATATTTTTTAATATCAACTATATGATTTATATGTTATATTTTAACACCATTTTTTAAAAAAAATTATGTAAAATGTATAATATTGTCATTTTCAAAATGTGGTACATTTCAGAAATTTTAAAATAGTGTGAAAAGGGGTTTATGGGGGGATTCTTGGAATTTACCACAATAATGAATACTAATTTATTTGGAGATTACATTACAATATTCCATGTGTTAAGGGTGTGTCTCAACAATTAGGTCATGTCCCATCCAAGAGGGACATAGGCCATGACTACCCCAATCCTGCCTCCAATAGGTCATGGGTTAGTGGACAGAATAGAGTGCATATCTCACAAATGGGACACATTTTCTTCATTAAGTGAACAGACACACAAATCCCCCAACACTAAAATTCATAAATTTAAAAACACTAAGAAAAATATGAATGCTACACTATGATAATAACCATATACTATAACTGTAAAAAATTGGAAATCAATTATAGACAAATAAAATCCCATCCCAAAGGGATACTGAAAAAAGGGAATTCAAATGTTCCTAAAACTCATCCTCCATAAAACCTACCTGAAGGGAATGGTACTAGATATTTGTCTAAAGCTATAGGAGGACACCTCGACTGTCTGATCCCTCAATGAACTACTTGGTTTTGGTCCAACTAGGACTCCGTCAAATTATTGATCATCTACAGATGATATGGAATGAGAGGTAAAATTCCCTGCATGGATGAGTAAAAAAATACTCATTATGACACCTCAAAACCACAAAGGAATTCCACTATGGAATACATGATGGATACCACAATCAAGTAAATGATGTAAACTACAGAGAATTTACATAGTCAGGTCACACAATTAGAGTTCTATTGATTGAAAAAATTTATTATATAATGTAATCCACAAAACACATAGTATCAATAATACATGTAGTATCGATGAGACAATTTGTCCCGATAAAACACATAGTCTCGGTAAGACATATGATCTTGTTATGTCACATAGTATCGGTAAGTCATGTAATCTCTGAAAGTCTTATAGTCACAATGTCACAACCATCCAAAGGATTTGACTCAAAGCATCATCGTTTCAGGAGAACTCACTACTCAACCATTGAGGTTTTATGTACACTATCTAAAAAACTCACATATAGTATATCAAATAGAAAATATCATTATAAGTGTCACAATGCCATAAACGACTCCTCAATCTAAAACATGGTTTTAATGCTATAACTATTATCATATAAAAGTTATACTTGAGTCCAGTCTGGGTTAGATATGAATCATTGGACCTAGCCCAACCCAACGATTGACCCATCACATCCCAGCCAGATGGGCCTGTTGGACCATGGCCTGACTCCACTAGTCCGGCTCGCTTGCATTTGGTCCTATCTGGTATGCCAAACATGATCCATCCTAATCATGTTCCCCTCTTCTCCATGGAGTGCAACACCACATGCCGCACGGTCTTCCCTATAATTCTACCTTACCCTATGGCCTCACTGCTATAGAGGGCTCATTGAGGCCACCACAATGCATACAATGGCACCTCACAACCAACCCCTTGGTGCTTTATGCATCCCTCAGTCGAAACCACCCCATCCATATGTCCCAAATGCTCTATATTCCCACAACCTTGATTCCACAGTAGGATTCCACAATGTTCTCCAACTATGTCCCACTCAACATCCACTGACCACTGCATGTCGCTGCCTTAGGCCACACCTACAGGCTTCCATGGCCACCTCAACTTTGCCTCGCTGGTGCTGACATTGGGCCTCACCACACCATTACATCGCATCGATATCAGTGTTTCATTTGTAGACCACTGGATCTCCTCTGATTCCCAGAAATGGTCGTGATCATAGACCAATGTTCCCCGAGACCCGATCTACTTTATTTTGGCATATTTTTTCAGTTTTCCTCGAATATGTGGGTCAGATCATGCTCAGATCCATCTAGAAACAGAATGTTGGGAAAAAGGCTTACATTGGTGAATAATGTGAAGAATAGAGGGAGATTATCATATATCAAAGTATTTATATCTTTGGACAAGAATTATGATCTAATGATCAAAAACCAGTTGTTTTGGGTTATAAAAGAAGTAAAATAAAATACCTATAACCATCAAAAAATCCATCATGCAACATATGATTGATCAATGTGCTATTAATTTTTTTACATTAGTTTGAGTTTCTCATAGAAATAATGTATAGGGAAATAAAAAATAAATAATTTAACTAATTTGATATTGGATCATTCATTCATGAAGAATGAAGGTCACATTATCATCAATCCTAGATCCATTGAAATTCGTTAGGGAGATCTCCTTCACGGAATTTCAAATGAATTCTAGGGTTATTATGAAAACCCTGAATCTATGAAAAATTTTATTGAAAATAAAATAGTTTTCCCATCTTGTTGGAACAATATAAAATATATTTTATTTTATTTAATAAAATTTCAAAATAATACATTTCACAGTCGAACTATACTGGTCGATGATAGGTCCTTTTTATGTTAATGTCAATACATTGAATGAGATGATGCCTTATGATTTATTATTTTGACACCCATTTATATGTTATTCTAATTATTTAGAAATACTGGTTGCTCATGATATATAATATTCTAGTGTACTTCATAAAAATATTCTGGATACACCATGACTCAAAATTACATGTCATATCAGCTATATGTCATTTAATATTTCTATAAAATATATAAAAATAAAAAATCGAAATTCATCGATGTTTCATTTGCCCTAAATTATGGATTTATGCCATTGAAATCCATAATGGAAAGGCTATACAAAAAAATGAGGATACTTGAGCCTGAATCTAAGCTGTCATCTCCCATGTGCTCTCTGGGAGATCCTGTAACTCCCACCGAACACGCACTAAAGGAATCAAACACCAATGAAGGATCCTATTATGTTGAACCTCAGTCTTCACTGGGTCCTCCACAAATGATGCCCCATTTTTAATGTCTATCACTCCCTTGACAATTAAATTTGAGGGTTCATGCACATATCTCCTCAACTTTGACCCATTGAATACATCGTGCACCCTATCTACCTATGCAAGAAGTGAAAATTTGTATACCACCTCCCAAACTCTACTTAGTATCTAGAAATGATCGATGAACCTTAGAGATGTCTTATAGTCCTATCAAACTCACTATGTTCCGCCTTGAGGATAGAACCAATAGAAAACATGGTCTCCCTCGTCAAGCTATGAAGGCCACCTTTTCGAAACAACATAAGACTAATGATGGCACTTTAAAGTCTTCATCCGCTCTTCGGTGACCTGATTCTTCTTTGTAGTCACCTACACCAACTACGATCCCATGTGTGCAGACTCTCCTTGGTACATCTTGCAATTTTGGAACTTGCAAGGTCTCCCATGCAACGAAGCGAAATGTTCCATACCGATGGTGGAATGATTGTTTTTGGAGCACAATCTCCACAAGTGGTAGGTGATCCCCCCAACTAAATCAAAAATCTTGGATGGAATCACATTGCATGTCTCTGGAACCAGTTTGGTCCACTCTTTTTGGTCATCTGTGTGTGGGTGAAATGTTGAGCTCACACACTTCTGAGTCCCAAATTCCTATAATAATCCCTTCTAGAACCATGTATATAACAGGAGAATTATGATATTATACTATCATTGATGGAACTCCATGGGGTAAAACTATCCCATATGTATAGACCCAAATATTGTTGTACATGGAAATTACCTTACATTTCCGGAATACTTAATACAGAACAAAAACCAACACTCAAGGATCATAATTTTTTAGTGTATTTGGAAACTCGGAACAAAAACTTTTTATCGTTGTGAAAGATCTTCAACATCTCCTATAAATATATTCCCATTTTTTCTTACCTAAAACCTTTCTTTATATCCTGGGGAAAAGAAAACATATAAAGGGTGATCTCAAATTCTTAGTAAGGGTAGGAATGGAGTGAATAAAACAAACCATATACATTTGAACATAAAAACATGATCATAATTTTTAAACAACAAAATCATGATCAATGACATAAAACATGGTAGTACAAAAGGAATAGATCATAATGGAACAAAAATTATGATAAAATAGAATTGGTATAAAACATGTAATTATGGAAAACCATTAATCACATGATATGATTTCCATAGTAGCCAGGGCATTGCTACCAAGGCCATCTTAGTTGACAAAGTCCCTTTATGAATCGAGTTCACTCCTCGTTCCAGTCCTATAACACTGAACCTGATTAACTTTCCATTCCAGCCATGTCAATCTCATGAGATATAAATCATTACCCAATGTATTGGAGGGATATATAGGTCCTACACATATCATAATGAAATCATTCTTACTTGTGCCACGAAATAAACACAAATAATTTATCATAACCCAAAGAATAAAATGGGTTTCCTAAATGTCATCCCATCATAACATAATCAATATAAAAAAAATGAATATCATTTCATCATAAGGATAGTGAAGCCATTGAAATAATAGAGACATTATACTTTAAATATACACATATGAAATAATGTCATCTTAGATGGAATATGATTTTGATAAAACACATTACACGAATTCTTGAGGAAGATATCCATTCTTTTTCAAAATATTTTTCTTTTCAAAAAATGACCTGCAATTTTATAAGAAACAGATTTTTTAGAAATTAGTCATGAAATCTTTTAGAGTAAACTTATTTATGAAATAGCTTTATGAAACCGTGACAATCCGTTCATGATGTATAAATTTTAAAAAAAAATTTCCTCGTACTTTTGTCGGAAAAGTAAAAAAGTTCCCCGTATGGTAAACAAATGAAAGATTATTTACATATGTACTAAAAGTAAAAAATGGGTAAAAAGTACATTTAACATACATGAAACCATTTTTAGAAAATAGTGACATGGATGATAAATATAACCCTAGTAAATACTTATGAAAAAACAATCTCAGATAAAAACGAGATTGAAAAAGTTATCCCTTACCTTATGTCTGATATGCTTCGTATGTATCTGAAACTCCTGTATAATGATTTAAATAAAGTCATTGACTGATTAAAGAATCATATTCATTGTTATGATATCATATATGGTTCACTTATGGATTTATATTACCCGATATTTTGTACATTCCAAGTTAAAGCAGCGTTTTGGGAAAAATCATTTCATTTATCGTAAGTGTTTTGATTATTGTTCTTGTTATTATTACATATATACTGATTTAATTAATTCCAGAATGTAAAACATGATTTATATATATTATATATTATATATGATAAATCGATAAATGGATTGAAATACACCGTTTATGGAGACGGTAGACCGTATGTACGCATGAAAGATGTTTTTGATTCCTTATTGAATTATTTGGAATTAAATACATGAAAAATATATGTACATAAATCCAGTATAATTATTATGAAATATCATTCCTGATTATTTATTACATATATACTTTATAATCATACTTTAATGTTTAATCATGGAAAATGAATCTCATCGCATTCGTGGAGACGATAGTCCGTACGTACGCACAAGCGATGATATCATTCCCATTATTAGTGAATAGAATTGGGGTGAATGATATAAAATCCAATAATCAGTATGATGTTATAATAACCATATATTATTATTATTAACACCATTATATCCATCCAAGTAAGGTATTTGTGGAAAAACTAATTACACCACGGTGTGGAGACGGTATTCCTTACGTACGCACGTGCGGTGATTTTGTTTTACATATAATGGATAGAAGGTGAAATTGGGTTGTTTCATATTTATAATATCATATCATTATATTATTGATACTTATTTTATTACTTTAAAATGATACAACTAAAGAAGAAGAAGTTGAAGAAGAAAGAAACTTGAAAGAATCGGTAGAAGAGATTACCTCTTTTTTGAGGCACCTCTTTTAAGCATCCTCTTAAATCAATAGAGTTGGTCTTTTGAGAAGACCAAAACCTCTAGAATGTTTCTAATGATGCGAAGAAGAGAAATGGGTAGGGTTTGGCCGAGCATGAAGTCTCGATGTTGTGTAAAGGGGAGAGGGAGGAGGTGACCTTTTATATGGGAAGAGAGGGGCTCCTTTGGAAACCTCCAAAATATTAATTTATAATAAATTAAAACCCACATAAAAACTTCAAAAATAAATAAAATACGAATCGTATATTAGATACGGTTTTAATATCATCATCCATTGAATTTTAGACATGTTGGGAATTTATTTTAAAACTTGTCAATTTGATTTATCCTTATTTAATTTATTTAATCTTATTTGTGATAATAATATTCTAGATTTTAAATTGTTATAAATAATTACTTCTGTGTTGTGAATTATACATAATTTTGTACTCCATGACATTTTAGACCATATAAATTTCAATTTATAATTTTTAAATATTTATGTGATTTTTAATTAATTTAATAATATGTTATTTTTATAAAATAACAATAGTGTTAATTTTGAAACTATTCATTTATTTGAATTTAAATAAAATACACATAGAGGATATATTCGAACCAAAATGTTTAACAGATTCCAAAAAATGTCATATTAATCTAGAAAACTTGTGGAGAACATTAATTAGTTCATATAATGTTTATTTTAATATTTATAAAACCATTTATTTGATATTTCTCTTAAAAAACAATTACTACAACACTTTTGTATACTCATTTAATATACTTATTAGTAGCATAAAAATTAAAAATAAAATCCTATTATGAATATAAATATAATAAATTTCATACTAATATTTTTACTCTAATTTATCTTCCTAAAATGAAAACATTTAAATTGTTATAATTATTAAATTATGAAGGTGACATCTGTGACATCATTTAAAATAAAATAATATAAATATCCTAATCTGTTTTATAAGGCTCCAAATTTTCCACGAATTGACCCTTGGATTCATAGGGTATATATATACTCGATCAATTAGGTTTGGTCAAGTTTCTGGGTTTTTTATTGGTATTATTATTATAATAAAAACTATATTATTGATTTTTCACTAAATAAACAATTTCTGCATCACAATTGTGTCACCATTAATGAAAATTATTTAATCCATAAAAATTCTAAATAAATATTAATGATGTAGATAATTTTAATAACTTCTGGAGAATATTCATATTCGATTTTTCATGAAGTTTATAACTAAATTAAAATTATTATACTTATATGATTTTACAGAGTGACATGTTGTCACATTCATTGGTTTTAATAATAATTAAATTATTTTCAAAGTCTAAAGTCAATAAAATGAATCTAATACGACCCTTAGGTGATATGGGTCTACTTTTAGTCATCCAATAGAATTTTGGCATGTGTTAGGGTAATTTTATAATCTTCAGTTTACCCTTAATTACCCGATTGATCATTAACTGAAGTAAAAAAATTACCGTAGTTACTATTCATAATTTCAAAAAAAAAGTAAAATATTAACATAATTTGGACCCACTGAATCAAAATATGGAATCCATTTTTCAAAATTAAAATCAAAGAAGTTGAAGTCATTAAATTAAAATTTATCCCGTTGTCATGAAAATGGGTTTTAAAAATTAAAATATTGCCAAAGATTGAAATGTTTTTACCTATGAATTCAATGTACAATTAATGGTAATGAAATAAATTCTATTAAGTGGAAAAAATAAATTCTATTTAAACTTTTTAACCATTCAATATTATAATTTATCCATATAAATTATTGCGATGAAAAAGGTTGTTTTCAATATATCATGTTTTTACTATTCATTAAAATAAGAAAGTTACCCGAATAATATGAAAAATGTATCCAAAGTAAATTTTTATATCCTGATTCCATAGAAGAATTTTATTTTGTCATATTTAACTTATAAGAATGTTAAAAACTAGATTTAATGTCAATGTGCCATCAAAAGCGGGAAAAACTACATTTTTTGAAAATTACTTATTTTACACGAAAAATTTATTTTGTTCTCATACCATGTTCTAGAAAATGAGTAAGATTAATAATAATTTTATAAAATCTAAAATGTATTTAATACTATTCATAACGGCTAGTTAATAATAATATTATAACAATATATCACAGTTTTGTGAAACCTAGTATTGCGTACAAGATACGCTATCAAGGAAGGTTGTGATTGCGTGTAATGCAAGTCAAGTCAGGGTTGCGTGTAGTGAAAGACTCCTTTGTTGTTGCGTATAAAATAATCCAACCATATTTGATTTATAAATTGAATATATATATATATATATACTCAATGTTTCATAGAATGACTACTATCAAACGAACTTAAAATTGTGTGTAACACGATCCAAGAATAGTATTGTGTATATTGCAAGCTAATACGCTGTTGTGTGTAGAGAAAGATAATCTTGTTGTATCGTACAACAAAATATATGAAAGAAATTAAAAAATATATATCTCATAAAATCTTGGGGTGTTACATTCTTCCCCTCATAATATGAATTTCTCCTTCGAAATTCGATGGGGATATAAATGTTTTATTACTTGAGAGTTTCTTTCATAGAAACCCACATCGTAAAAAGGAATACTAAAACTTAATTTTAAAAAGTGATGTATGAAACATTACAATTACCCAAATTAACTCATCACTGGGTCTCCACATAGGATATCATAGGTGAAAATATCGATATGGAATAGAAACCAAACCATCGTGTTCGGATGGAGAGTGGTAGAGAACATGGTTATGAAAAAACCTAAAATCACAAATCCATAAATTTGTGATGATCTAAGGTACCATCTGGTTCATTGTATTTAAGTTAACTATGACATCATTTTTGGTTTTCAAGATCATTATCCTAAATTTGAAGAATTTGAATTAGAAGAAATACTTACTTAATTTCAGTATAATCTCACAGTTGTTCATGCCTTGAACAATTTCCACTTCACCTCTTAAAGAAATGAAGTTGAATTTGTCATTCATGAAGTGTTAGTAGATCATGTGATAGAATAATGGGTCTTACTATATGTCTCAAAAAAAAGTGTAGAAAAAGTTATCAAATATACATAAGTCCATCTATGGTGATGTTAATCGTATATGATTCCAAAAATAGACTTATACATTATCTATCATACCACTTAATAAAATAAAACTAGTTTCTACAAACCAGGGACTTCCTGTAGGGCAGTGGTATGCTATAAAGGCGTGTCTCACTTTGGTTGTGGTTTCGATTCGCACATCCTTGTCTGACGTGATGGGTTTTCGCCCATCCTATGGGCTTTCCTTTTTCTAAAACTATACTATTATAACATTCCAAAAATAATATCAAAATGGTCTAGCATTAAAATATACTATCTGATGTCTAACATAATCTATTCCAATCATTAGTCTTACCTAAACTCACAGTATAAGGAAAAATATTGATAAAGACTTCATCTACCAAGCATGTAAATACCGTCATTTATCCCCATATATCATAAGAAATGTCTTGTTTGTCACATTCCAAACATTTGAATGCCTTAATCTTGTATTCTCTTTAAAAATAAATACCCATTGAACCGTTCTGAAACTGGAACGCAGTTAAAATTTAACTCTTTCCACATACCAAAATCCCAAAAATTATATATACTCAAACCATGTTATCACTTAGTCCTTATATCAATCATGAGCTCATGAATACTATCAAACATATTATTTTCTCCTTGTACATTCATTAGGCGCATATCATATACTTTCCAAAATTATTTAAATCACTTTTCATGGTTACCTGTACCATATAGTTATCAGAAAACACAATAAACCATTAAATATATATTCCAATCTTCTACAATACTATAAATGAGATTCCACAAAATTATTTTGGAATACCTTTACATAAACACATAATCATTCCACCACATCATTTTCATACTCAACATTGCTAATAGTGATCACATGTGACTTCCCTTTGTCCTTCTATTTAAGATTCCACTCACGTAGATCATCATTAACCCTTGGATTTGTGCATTGATTATCATAATGCACCATTTCCTTACACTTGAAGCATTTATGTGTTGGTGGAGCATTATCTGTAGTCTTTTCTCTATTCACGTCATTAGAATCCTTATTATCATTACATCGGCACTAATCTGCTTGATGATCTTCTTTTCCACACTTGAAACATTTTCTAGTACCATTTAGACAATCTTTATCATGCTTCTTTCCACACATTGAGTGTAAATAAACATTCACCTTCTTTTCACCAATTTTCTGAGGTTTTTCTTTGAACTCCATCTTCCGTTTCTTGTCAAAACCATGAGAAAGATTTGTTACACAAGTTTCCAGTTCTACATTGATAGCACAACACACAATTTATTCATAGCTACTGAAGTCTCTTATAGATAATGCCCTTTGAAGATATGGTTTTAATCTAGCGAAGAATTGATCATCTTTACATTCAGGTTGGATGATAATTCTATGATTGTTTCCATAATTATATGACTATAACATATACATACAATTAACCTTATTGACCTCCCTAAAAATATGATATAAATATCTATAGGGATCACAATAAGGTTTTTTCATCCTAGTTTCCAAAGGTTACCTAAACCATTCCATGGATTCCAACTGAAGAGACCCAAATCTTGGCGTACATGGACATTACATTACTTTTTCAGAATACTTAATACATTAAAAAAACCAACACTCTAGGATCGTAATAGTTAAGTGTCTTTGGAAACTCGGAACAAAATCTTCTAATCGTTGTGAAAGATCTTCCACATCTCCCATAAAGATCCTCCCCTTTTGTTTTCTTATCTAAAACCATTCTTTATATCTTGGGTAAAAGAAAACATATAAAGGGTGATCTCAAATTCTCAGTAATGGTAAGCATAGAGAGAATAAAACAAACCATATCCATTTGAACTTAAAAACATGAACATAATATTTAAACATAATAATCTTGATAAATGACATAAATCATGGTAATACATAAGGAATAGATCATAATGGGATATCACTCATGATTAAATATCATGGTAAAAAACATGTAATTGTGGAAAACCATTAATCACATTATATGATTTCTATAGTATCCAAGGCACTGCTGCCAAGAACATCTTAGTGGACAAAGCCCGTTTCTGAATCGAATTCACTCCTCATTCCAGTCCTGTAACACTAAACCAGATTAACTTACCATTCCACCCATGTTTCTAACTAATGAGATATAAATCTTTACCCAATGAATTGGAGGGAGATATATGTCCCACCAATCTCAAAATGAAATCATTCTTACTTTTCCCACAAAATAGACATAAATCATTAATCATAACCCAATGAATAAAATTTGTTTTATAAACGTTATCCCATCATAACATAATCCATATAAAATAAATGGATATCATTTCATCATAATAAAAGTGAAACCATGTCATTCATAGAGACATTATACTTGAAACAAACACATATAAAATAATTTCATCTTAGATGGAAAATGGTTTTAGTAATACAATTGAAATGATTTCTTGAAGAAAATATCCTTTATTTTTCAAATTCATTTTCTGTTCACAAAATGACAAGAAATTTTAAAAGAAAAGGAAGTTTTTGAAAATATTAATGAAATATTGTAGAGTAACCTTAATTAAGAAAAGGTGTTATGAAACTGTAAAAATACGTTCATGTCGTATAAGTTAAAAAACCATTCTCCTCGTACTTTTGTCGGAAAAGTCAAAAAGTACCTCATAAGGTAAACAAAAGAGAGATTCCTTAAATATGCAGTAAAAGTAAAAAATGGGTAAAAAGGACTTTAAACTACATGAAACCATTTTTATAAAACATGGACATGGATGATTAATATAACCCTAGTAAATACTTACGAGTAAACAATCTCGGATAAAAATGATATTGGAAATGGTATCCCTTACCTTTTGTCTGATATGCTTCGTATGTATCTGAACCTATTGTATAATGATTTAAATAATGTCATTGACTTATTACAGAATCATATTAATTGCTCTTATATCATATATTGTTCACTTATGACATTATATTACTTGGTCTTTTGTAAATTTCTTGTTAAAACAGTGTTTTGGGTAAAATCGTTTCAATTATCATACGTGTTTTGATTTGTGTTTCTTGATATTATTCCTTATATACTGATTTAATTAATTCCAGAATTTAAAACATGATTTATATGTAATATATATTCAGTATATAAATATATATATGATAGATAGATAAATGAAATGAAATACACCGTTCATGGAGATGGTAGACCGTGCGTACAGATGAATACTGTTTTCGTTTCCTTATCGCATTTAATGGAATTAAGTAAATGAATCATATATGTAAATAAATGCAGTATCATTATTATGTAATATATTTCATTCTTATTTATTACATATATAATTTATAATCATACTTTATTGTTTAATCTTGTAAAATGAATCTCATTGCATTCGTGGAGATAGTAGTCCGTACGTACGCATGAGCTTTGATATAATTCACATAATTAGTGAATATAAATGGAGTGAATGATATAATATATCAAAGTTAGCATGATGTTATAATAACCGTATATAGTTATTATTTACACCATTATGCCCATCCATGTAAGGTTGTTGTGGAAAAACTAATTACACCACGGCGTGGAGACGGTATTCTGTAGGTATGCACACGCAATGATTTTGTTTTCCGTAGGATGGATAGAAGGTGAA
Source organism: Viscum album (assembly GCA_963277665.1). Classification (NCBI taxonomy): domain Eukaryota; kingdom Viridiplantae; phylum Streptophyta; class Magnoliopsida; order Santalales; family Viscaceae; genus Viscum; species Viscum album. Next base: position 1,753,124,737 of record OY728120.1, on the reverse strand, counting down.
ATGGGGTTGTTTAAAATTTATAATATCATATTAGTATATTATTGATACTTACTTTATTACTTTAAAATGAAACAACTAAATAAGAAGATTTTGAAGAAGAAAGAAACTTGAAAGAATCAGTAGACGAGATTACCTCTTCTTCGACAAACATCTTTTAAGAATTTCAATTAAGGTACCAGAGTTGGCCTTTTGAGAAGACCAAAACCTCCATAATTTTTCTAGGTAAGTGGAGAAGAGAAATGGGTAGGTTTTTTCCAATCTTGAAGGATCAATGTTGTGTAAAGGGGTGAGGGAGGAGGTACCCTTTTATAAGGGAGGAGAGTGGCACCTTTGGAAACCTAAGAAATATTAATTTATAATAAATCAAACCCCTCTTAAAAACATCCAAAATGACTCAAATAAGAATCTTAGATGAGATAAGGTTTTCATATCATCATAAAATAAAATATAGACATGTTTGGAATTTATTTTAAAACTTATAAATTTGATTTATCCCTATTTAATTTATTTAATCTTATTAGTGGTAATAATATTCTAGATTTTAAATTGTTATAAATAATTACTTATGTGTTGTGAATTATACATAATCGGGTACTGTATGACATTTTTGACCATATAAAATTCAATTTATATTTTTTTAATATTTATTTTATTTTTAATAATTTTATTAATATGTTATTTTTATAAAATAACAATAGTGTTCATTTGGAAAATATTCATTGATTTGAATTTAAATAATATCCACACAGGGGATATATTCGAAAAAAATTGTTTAATATATTCCTAACATGTCATATTCGTCTAGAAAGTTTTTGGATATCATTAATTAGTTCATATAATATTTATTTTAATATTTATAAAACCATTTATTTGATATTTCTATTAATAAAACAATTACTATATAATTTTTGTATAATCATTTTATATACTTATTAGTTGCATAAAAATTACATATAAAATCCCATTATGAATATAAATATAATAATTTCATAATAATATTTTTACTCGAATTTATCATCTTAAAATAACATCATTTAAGTTGTAATATTTATTAAATTATGAAGGTGACATCTTTAACATCATTTGAAATAAAATAATATAAATATCCTAATCTTTTTTATAAGGCTCCAAATTCTCCAAAAATCTTCCCTTGTATGATTAGGGTATATATATACTCGACCAATATGGTTTGGTCATGTTTCAGGTTTTTTTATATGTATTATTATTTTAATAGGAACTATATTATTGATTTTTCACTAAATGAACAATTTCTGCATCACTATTGTGTCACTATTAATGACAATTATTTAATCCCTAAAAATAATAAATAAATTCACATGATGTAGATAATTTTATTATATTTCTGGAGACAAATCATGTCTTATGTTTCATGAAGTATATCACTATATTAAAATTATTATACTTATAATATTCAATAGAGTGACATGTTGTCACTTTATTTGGTTTTAATAATAATTAAATTATTTTCATTGTAAAAATTCCATAAAATGAATCTAATATGACCCATATGTGATATTGGTCGACTTTTAGTAATCCAATAGAATTTTTTCATATGTTAGGGTAATTTTATAATCATAGGTTTACCCTTAATTACCCAATTTATCTTTAACTGAAGTAAATAAAAATTACCGTAGTTACTATTCATAATTTCAAAAAAAAGTAACCTATTAACATAATTTGGACCCACTTAATCCAAATTATGAATCTATTTTTCAAAATTCAAAACATAGAATTCGTAATAATTAAATTAAAATTTATCCCGTTGTTAAGAAAATAGTTTGTAAAAGATAAGATATTGGCAAAGATTGAAATGTTTATACCTATGAATTCAAGGTAAAATTAATGGTAATGACATAAATTATATTAAAGTGTAACAATATATTCTATTTATACTTTATAACCATTCAATATTATAATTTAACCATATAAATTTTTGCGATGAAAAAAGTTGTTTTTAATATAGCATGTTTTTACAATTCATTAAATTATGAAAGTTATCAGAATAAAATGAAAAATTTATCCAAAGTAAATTTTTATATCCTGAATCCAAAGAATAATAATATTTTTTAAATTTGAACTTATAAACATGTTAAAAACTACATTTAATGTGGGTGCGCCATCAAAAGTTGGGAAAACTGCATTTTTTTAAAAATACTTATTTTACCCGAAATATTTGTTTTGTTCTCATACCATGTTATTGAAAATGTTTAAGATGATTAATAATGTTATAAAATTAAAAATTTATTTAATAATATTCATAACAGCTAGTTCTTAATAATATTATAACAATATATCATTGTTTAGTGAAACCAGATATTGCATACAACACATGCTATCGAGGAAGGTCTTGATTGCGTGTAATGCAATCCAAGTCAGGGTTTCATGTAGTGAAAGACTCCTTTGTTGTGGTGTATTATATAATCAATCCATGTTTCATTTAAACATTGAATATATATATTTATATACACTAAATTTTGTGTAGAATGACTACTATCAAACGAACTTGAAATTGTGTGTAACACGATCCAAGAATAGTATTGCGTATACTGCAAGCTAATACGGTGTTGCGTATAGCACAAGATATTCATGGTGTAGTATAAAACATAAGATATGAATGATATTAAAAATAATATATATCATAAAATCTTGTTGTGTTACACCATTCATTTAGATGTGTCCCAATATCTCTACTGAAATCTGCTCTCAAATCACTATGATATGGGTTGACATAGTGAGTTGGTCAACGATCACCTAGATGGTATAGTACCACCCTAGATTAATATGGTGACCATATCATGGTGTCCATAGATATCCCATACCACATCCACTCTATCTCATAAGGGGGATGAGTCTATCCCACTAGATCGTGGTTCTTAGCCTTCATATCTTGAACAATGATTCATTTTAAAAAAATTGAAAACTTCCTTCTTCATCCCCATCAACCAGGACTAATTTCAAATGTCCTGGATCATCTCCTCCACACCAAGATAAAATGCCAGATTTTTTTTATAAAACATCCTTAAGAACGCATCCTATAATTCCACCGGTAGCACTAAGCTTCCTCTAAAAACATTGTTCTCCCATCCATTCTAATATACATTAATTCCATTCACTATGAACATATGAGCATGTAGAGTCTCATTGTCCATATCTACACATTATGCCTCCCTCCCTCACTATATGAGTATAGGGTTGACAACTATTGATGGCTGGTGAGATATTCCATCATTATCCAAAAAGAATATCCACAATGAGGTTAATTTCTCTAATGCATATTTTAGACAATGTGAACTTGAACAACTATTGAGATCATCCCACACCACATTCACCTTCTTATTATTATATAATATATCAAAGTCATATTCCTAGAGTAAATCTATCAACAACATCTATCTCATGTTCATATCGTTCTGATAGATGATGTAATTGATACACTTTTGGAAAGAGTAAACGATAAATCACTCTCTTATCATGTAGTGTCACCACATCCTCAATATGAAGACTATCACTGCTAACTCATGATCATGGGTTTCTTAGTTCTGCAAATGTAGTATAAATTGGTGTGAACCATATGAAATAACTACTTTCCCCTGAATCATGACCCAAAAAAAAGTTCTGGATTCATCCCATAACACCACGAACTTTACCCCCTCCTCTGGACATCTCATGATGGGAGAAATTGTAAATCTCTACGTAAACTATTGAAAATCGTCTTGGAACTTCTCTGTATACAGAAAATATATCCCCTTTCATGTAAAATTATTCATGGGTTTTTATTCTATTGAAATTCTATTTAAAACCCTCTAATAGTACCCAAAAAACCTAATAAACTCCTCACCTTGGTAACACTGTTTGGTGGCTCACAAGAAAGAACCCCCACAATCATTGTTGTATCTACTACAACATTATCAATTAATATGATGTGTCCATAAAAATGGACCTCTCAAATACAGAACATACACTTCTAGAGCATCTCGTACTGTTGGTGATATTAGGGTATATTGAAGACCATACTCAAGTGTATTTCTTGATCCTTCTCGGTCAATGAATACATTAGGATGTTATAAATTAAGGCCACCAAGAACTGGTCTATATAAGATTGTAAGATCCTATTCATTAGTCCCTTGAACACTACTAGGGCATTTCCATAGAAAACTACATCAACAAGTACACGTAATGTCTACACTGATGCATGAAAGTCATCTACGGTATTTCTTATTCTCATAATTAAATCTACTGATATTTGTATTTGAGTTCTATCTTTGAGAACTATCTCACCCCTTTTTATTGATTGAGGAGGTAATTGATCTGTGATAGTGGATACTTGTTCTTCACATTATCCTAGTTCAGGTTAACTAAGTCAAGACATAATCTCATGATCCTGTGTACCTACATAGTAAAACAATTCGAGATACCCATGGTGAAACATTAGGTCTCATGAATCTCTTCCACTACATGTCCTAATATGTTAAATTAAATTCAAAATGATCTACGAGATCCATCTGATACGATGTTGTTGATATCAGTATCCTCCCAGGACATAGATCAATGCATATTTCTACCTACAAATAGGGTGGTAATCCCACAACATCCTCATGAAATATTTCCTCATACTCCTCCACCAATATAGGAAACTGGGGATCATCGAATCTACTACAAAGAGGGTCATAATATCTAACTTATGTGTAATCAAATGCACCTTGATATGTGTTACTCCATCATGCACTTCTTCGGTTTCCAATTCAGTGACCAAGGAAAACGGTGTCCCATCAATGCAAACACAATGAACATTGTTCCTAAAAAATAAATATGAACATGGAATACATATATCAAGTCCGTACCAAGAATGATGTTGTAAGGCATCAATGCCACTTCCAATAGATCCCTACTGATCTATCATTTCCAACTATATGTTCACACTATTGACACTAGTGTGTGATCATTTATTCCATTTCTGTATAAGTATTTAAATGTGTTGGTCGAGTTAATGGTTACACTGGAATCTCCAATTCTCAAACAAGGGCTATGGAATTAATAGAATGATGAAAACCTGTGTTTATAAAAACTATAGATAATCATGAAAAGACAGATATCATACCCTTAATCATCCATGGAGCATCGAGGTCATAAACAACCATCGCATAAAGTTATATGCATCCCTGTCCACCATCTCCCTAGGTATGTTGTGGACCACCTAGGGGTCATTGTTGTAATACATTGAACCGAATCCCACCAATTGCATATATTTCTACTCCTCCAACATTTCTTCGTCCCTGTTAACCACCCTATTACAGACACTTCCACTTTCTCAGTGGCCCCCCTACATTCTCTTTATTGGTCACACGACAGTTCTGGAAATCTAAAGGAAGATGTATCCTCACCACCAAATGAGTAACAAAGCACATCCCTCAGCTAAGTCATACATCCCTAAAAACCTTGAACTATTTATCATATTCCTAGGTGATTTACCATACATTAACTTTCCAACTTTGTTCAATGCCACTATTATCAGCTAACTTATGGTGAAGAATCAACTACTTGGTCCCACGTGGTTGCTCCCACCGCTGGTGTCTGCTCCTCTTCAAATTTCTCTATATGAAGATGAAACTCTAGTGCCCCAAAATATGTGTGAATATAATGAATAAAATTAATGAATTAATATCCAGGTTTACTCACTGCTCTCTTGTATGATTCCTAAAGAACTTGTCTCATAATACATATGTGGAGTAGTGAGAATGATTATTAAATCTACAAGTACTCTTCCACTATATGACTACCATATTACAGATACAGTAGATCATATAAATTCAAATAGAATAAATTTACTAGATTGAGCTCTTGTATGAAGATATAATTAGTGTATTCAAAAGAGAGTCATCTCATTGTTGTCTAGGTCACTATGCTTCAATATAACCCTACTGAGCCCTGAAGAAGAATCATAACTAAGACTACAATATGGTTGGAATCTTCCCAAATTTTGTGGAAGATACATGTAACAAACTCTATAAAAACTTCAGATACCTTAGATCTTGTCTCACCACAAAATATGGGTGGTCTTTTCCTTTAGATCTCATGCAATGCACTCACCCTACATGAATCATCAACCAGATGTGATGGTAGTAACTAGTTCTCAAAGGGTAGTGATATAACAAGTAAACCATGAATATGTTCTATATCTAGTACATTACCATGTATTAATGCATCATCTCTAAGACGATCATCCTCAAGGTCACACAATAAAATCTAGAATTCTTGTTTTTATGGTGTCATACTAAAATAGAACAAGATATTCAACATTTAATAGAGAATACATATAGAGTTGACTTAAGAGGGACATGAGAAAACACCCCAATCCTATAGGATTAATTTACCATTGTTTTCCCTAAAATCATTATTTTTATTTATCAAGTCAAAAATAATAATTTTTAGTCCAGGTGTGTGGATTCATCAGGCACTCAACCAACAAAAGATTTTCTGTCCTAAAAACCGAATTTAAAACACATAACATTATTTCCCCAAACCAATCTCACTGACTCATGGTCCTTAAATAGAAATGAACCTTGTGATACCACTATTTCAAAACCTGTTCCGAAAGGGAATTAGTTGGGACTACCCAAAATCCATCTACAATCTGATAATGGTGGTGACTAGCATCAAGAAATCATATCCCACAAATATGATACATTTACCTATGTACCTATACAAACATGCTCATCTCCAACACAATAACGATGAAATGTAAAAATAATACTTAAACAATGAATGAATAATAAAATATACCATCAAAATAGTATGAAATTACAAAACATGAATTTTATCAGCTATATAATAAAAGACCACCCAAAAAATATTCTAGATAAGTGAACACATAAGTTTATGAAACTCGTCTACTCAGAACCCCTCCTGAAGGGAAATGTACTTGAATGTTTTCTAAATCCATAGGAAAAAACCTCAACTGTCTAGACGATCTAGGAATCACATGGTCCAATTCCACCTGGGGCACCGTCAAAGTGTTGATCCTCTACACAATACATGACATGTTTGGTAAAATATCGTGCATGGGTGAGTATCAAATACCCAGAAGGACACCTCAAAACCACAATGGAATACTAGTAGGTTATACATGATGTATGCTAGAAATAAAAAAATAAATTATTCCATTAAAAAATACATGAAGTATAGAAAAAAGAAGTACATGAGGTTTAACAAAAGGAAGATATATATTCATCTCACTCTGGTATTGGTCTATATTTCAAAAAAGATTATCTAAAGTAATCCTCAAGACAAATAGAACATATAAGTCCCATACTCTCGATGATACACATAGTCCCTATAAGACATGAAATTATGGAAAGATAGGTACTCATGGAAAGACATGTAGTCTCATTAAGTCCCATTATCTTAGAAAGTATCATAGTCTCAAAGTCACAACCAGCCAGAGGATTCCTCTCAAAGCATGATCATTCGGGGTGAAATCAAAACTCAACCCTTAAGGTAGTATGTATACATTAATAAAAACTAATATAGATTATCTCAATGGAATTACTAATAGAAAGGGTACCACCCCAAAAAAATATTTTCAAACCAACACCATGTTTCAAATTTATGTTTATTTTCATAAAAAGGTCTGACTGAGGTCTGGTCTGGGTTTGTTATAAACCGCCATACATGCCCAGCCCCACTAGCTAAGCTGACTGGGTCCGACAGACTCAGACTAATCCAACCCATCTCGGTCCACCTGAATCTGTCCGAATTTCTAGGCCTATTGTACCACATTTTGTATCCTAAGGTACGGCCCACATGCACACCAGGAATATTTGGTCCTCAACACATTGTTTTCCCCAGCACATGGTCCTCTACTGCATGTGATTCCACACCACATCCCACACGATTATTCCTCTGTTTCCACATGCACTGTGGAATCACCCCCACCATGTTCTCCATGTGGACACCCCACCACCTATGGAAACACATCTCCACATACCCATCTCTAAACCACTATGTCCCTCGGTCCATGCCACTGAATCGGCGCACACCGTGTGATCCACATTCCCACAGCCTCTCCGCCACTGTGGGATCCCACATGGTCTTCATGGCACATCTCTCTTAGCCTCTACTAACTTCTGCACACCTCTACCTCTAGAAACTTCTACTCTAGCTACCACACACTACACCAGCCATCACCTCCACTCCTCATCGGTGTCGCCGCCTCAACTACCAAGAAAGATGCAACAGACCCAAACCAGTGGTCCCTTCTATGGACAACTGGGTCTCCGCTTATGCCAGTAATTTGGTAAGAATGTTGATTTAATTTCCATGGGACCCAATCTACCCTATCACGACCTCTGATATTGGTTCTCCTCGAATATTTGGGTCTAATAATTCTTGGAACCACCTAAAAACGTTGATCCAAGGCCACAAGTTTCTTACGATGAAGAACACGAAGAACACAAAGAACATGAATAACAAGATGAACATGATGAACAATTGGAGAGATTTTCATAGAATAGGATTAACACCGTTGTCCTAAAATTTTTGGCCATTGATCAAGATCTAGAGGATTTGAGTTATAATACAGATTAAATTGAACCATGATAACCCACAACCTATGATCGATCTGTGGGATAATATATTTGTAGAGTAGTATACATTCATCATAGAAATCATGAATGATGAAATGGAAAGGAAATAGCTACCCCACCTATTGTCTAGATTCTTTATTTATGAAAAAAGGAGGTCAGTTCGGCGTCAATCCTAAATATGTAGCCATTCATTAAAGAGATATCATTAATATCCATTCAGAGGAATTACATGGTTAGGAAGATAACCTAAACTTCTATAAAAATGTATGTTAAAAATTAAACCATTGATCTTTTATTTTCATAATGTCAAATAAAGTAAAACATAAATTATTTTATTTCATTAAATGATTAAAAATTACTCTCCATAGTAGACTCATGTTGGATGATTTTAGACCCCTCAAAATGTTACCTCACTAATCTAAACAAAATAATACACTCAGATTTTTTATATGATTACCCATATAGAATTATTACACATTTAAAGGAAAACATCATGCGATTTATATTTAATAATTTAATATTCATAAAAAGAAATTTCCAGTTACATCGGGCCTTGGATTCACATGTAGTCCCAGTTCCTAGTCTCATAATAATTCCATACACTATATAAAAATAATATATGAAAATTCGTGGATTTTACAGCTAATGTGATTATATCAATGTTTTTGTACAAATTATATTTATATAGGTGTCCTAGAAGTCACATTAAGGAACTAAAAATAATTATTAAGATATTTTTATGGTCTAAGAATGTGTATCACATGAAGATGGTCTATGTTTCTTAGAATGTGTGTAATAATCTCATTTAAATGGGAAGATTGGAATCAAGTACCTTATAAATTTTATATAAAATATTATTATGAAATTTATATGGATCATGATTTTTAATAGTGATACCGGTGATTTTTTATCTAACAATTTCAGATATAGGTTTCGTAATGGTTAAAAAAATTACCTTTCTTCCATGGTTTTGACGAAAATTTTGAAATAATTTAATGATTTAATGCATGAAAATAAGTGTGTAGTATGAAATCATTTTTATTTCAACAACTAACGAAATATTTTCTGGTTAGGCCACAACAAAACATAATGCATGTCCCCACTCAATGGCTGCATCTATCCATTTCATAACTCATACCACATGATCAGAGTGCTGATAGAAATTCCGTAATTTAATTATTCATAGAGATTTTGATATACACTATTATAGACCATTAAACAATTATTTCAAAAAAAAATTGGAATGGTAAATTTTATGCGAGGGTCAAGTAAAATATTAAATATGGAGGATAAAATATATCACCGACATGGTTACTCATGTTTAAGGTAATGTTTATAGTACAATAATTATTTATTAATCTACTCCTGATTTTTAAAAATAGACTTACTACCCATGATCAACACAAACTTTCTCAATAATATATTATGTCAAAGGGGTGTGGCTCTAGTGGAGGTGGAAACTGATTCCATGCTCAGCTCTAATGCTCTCCAGGGCCTCAGTAGTGTTCCTTTTCCTATCAAATACATCATCCGGAAGTGTCGGGGTTTCCTTGTAAACAACACAAAAGTGTCCCATACTTATCATGATGGTAATAAAGCCGCCGACTACCTTGGTTCAATTATCAGTTCAGGTCCAGAGGATTTTCTGTTTCACACTCTCCAAAGTCTGAAACCAAAGGGATCATCATTATTAAAGGGGATTCCCTTGGTCTTCATCATTTTAGACCTCCATAGTGTATTTTCCTCGGTTTTTAGTGGTGATTTTCCTCCTTTAAATAGAAATTTGTATGATGATAAACATTACATGATGAAAACACTCTATTTGGCAAGTGGTTTGATTCTAATATGCACCTTTTTGATCCTATGTTGTTCATTACTACCAATGGATGTAGTGACAACGTGCAAAACCTCTAGTTTTTAGTGTTGGAATCCATTTAATCTGCTATGTTGGATGCTTTAAATTCCATTTTGTTGGTTGAATAATATCACTCTATGAATGGGGGTACTCTTTCCTTTCATAAGGATTCATATGGTACTTAAATTATATAGGTTGGAGTTTTTTCTAATAGTTTATAAAATATGTGTATTCTCTGGTTATTAAGTGTGATATGATGGTCAAGGAATCCCATGTTCTTCAAGCACATTCATTGGATTCTACCAAGTAGCCCGAGGGACTAGGTAAACATTGATGGTGTGGCCCCAATAATGCTGGGTCCCTTAGGTTATCATATTGTTTTACTCATACACTGTGTAATTTTTAGCGGATTATTTAATCATCACATTTGTATTGGAGTCAAAAATGAGGATGAACTATGGGGTATAATTCATGCAATAAGGTATTGTACTCATAATTTTTGGAAATCATTATGGATCCAATATGACTTAGGAATGAATTTTAACATAATGAAATAATTAACATGGGGTGTTCCAAGGAAATTATTTCCTCAAAGGATTTGTTTTATTAATCATCCCAATAGTCTAAATTTAGTTTTATCACAAATATGTAGATAGTGTAAAATCATGTGGATTATGTTCTATCAAATAAGTAAGTCATAAAATAGAATGTGATGGGGGTATTTTACGACTCTAGGCTATTGTGTACCAATGGTGGATGTGGATATGAGCACAGTGACATAATCATGTCTTTATATTAACACCTTGTGATTGTTTTCTTTGAATTCTACATTATTTAAAATTACTTATGCCTCAATTAACCTGATATTGTACAATGGGGGATATAATATTATCTCCAAAACTATATACCATTTTTATATATGGTGTTTTATTATGAATATTGATTGAATATAGATTTATAAACAACATGTATTCATTACTATTTGTGGAATTCATTTGACAAGTCATATTATTAATGAACTAAGTGAATCAGTTGATATATGATTAATTAATTGTACAAGGAGTTACTGGTGGTGGAATTATTATAGATATCCCCTCGTTGCATGGAAAATTAACATGAGACACATCAGTAAGACCGAATGAAACATGTTTTTTCTCTTGTTTTATTATATATTGTTGTAATGTCATGATGGTATAAATAAAAATATGTTTTAGATCATGACATTGATTATTATAAATTTCCTCCATTTATTATTCCTTTATTATTCTAGAATATTTTAATTCATTTATATATATATATAGATTAACATCATCATCATGTTATTATTTATAATTAATTATTTGATCCCCATTGGTTCCTCATATATTATTCTTCTGTCTAATTTTGTTAATTAAATTGAATGTTTTTTTTAAATTATATTTCCATAATGATTTTTTATTATCCAATTGAGATATAAACTATTTTACATCACCCTTACTGAGGATCATAGATAAACATTAATATCTTCCATTCCCAAGGATGTGAAGAATGATTCATTGAATGAGGTCAAGGATATAGATTACTCACTCTCAGTATGATTTATTATTATATCTTCTGATGTAATGTTGCATTAAAAAATGTATCTAGTTTTCCAGGACTAATAAGCTATTCATTTTTTTGGGATATTATGCTTTCTATGAATCGAAAATGTAATAGTGTAACCACATTCTCCAGTATTATAGTCAATGGAATTTGTAGTTTTTATTTTAGTATTGTTCCTATCCACCATGGAATGTAGATATAGTTATGAAAAGATTTTGGAATTTTTCCCTATTCATATATTTTATGTTATGACTATGTATAGTGTGGAATATTATATTTTTGGGATGAGAATGATAATGTGTGTTCAGTAGAAATAGAACAATTTATGCATTCTAAAAGATGATGTGTCTCTTGAATATATATATCATAGGGAAATAAATATAAATAAGCTTCATTGGGATCTGAGATGACCATTTCATGGTTCATTAAAATGGGCTTTGATATAAACCTGGTTGAACACTTCTTATGGATAGTCTTGGGATACATCACTTTCTCATTATGATCTATTAAATAAAATTAAATATGGTTTGATAGTTAATGACATAGGAAAATACTATAGATTCAAATATTGGATATATGGTGAAGTTATTTAAACATCCACTTCATGATTATGTGGATTCAAACAAATATTATTATTCCACATATAATTTATTTGGATTTGTGTAAATTTTAAGAACCACAATGAATCATGTTAATACTAAATCTAATAGACATTTCATTTTCTATAATAAAAAATTTGAGATAATTATTTGGGGAAAAGATAGTGTGATTATGCATAATCTGGTTTCAGGATATATGATTAACATACCATAGCTTCACTAAGTTTCATACTCCTTAATGAATAAATGATTTGAATCACCTATGATCTCGAGTGGATGAGGCTATATAGGATATGTAGGCCAATTTAATTCCTGATTAACATGTGGAACAATACTCCTATAATAATTTATCAATTAAATATGATAATGTATTATGTCTGGAAAAATTTTCATATAGATAATAATTTCTATGGAAAAGTGAGTAGTTATTATAGAGAAATAAATACCACCCTAGAGATCCATTAATAGTTCTCTGTATTGAGTACGCTTACCCTACGAATTATCTTAGTAAATGAACACTACAAAATGTTAAATCCTAGTCTATATTAGGTATAATTATGTGGGAATTGGTAATATGTATTAATTCAATAGTTTATATAGTGGGTTTCAAGAGTTATATTTTATAAATATTTTTATCAATTGTATTTTGTTCACAAGAATATTGAAACATCTATAGATTAGGTCAATTTTTTAGCCAAGTATGTTTCTAGATATGGTTGAATTAGGAGTTGTGGATACCAGGATGGGGTTATGAGTTTAAGATTCCTCATATGTTTAATTCCTTGGATTCCCATGTGATGTTTTGAGTGGTGGAAATCAATGATGACTATGAGTATAATTGGATACGTTTATGGTATAATAACTCTCAGTATTATTATTAGTTTTATTAAAATTTATAGTAGATGAATAGTTCCTTTACATTTTATAGAAATTAGTATGATAATATTGATATAAATTAGGTTTAATATGTTATATGATTTTAAATCAACTATGAATATATGGTATCGAAAAAAAATATGTATTACAAAAATCAATAGTTATAATGTTATGAAATGACATATCTGAATTTATTATAATCACTAAACATGAATGTTGTCCTCAAACGATTGGTTTTAATTATAAGGGTATGTTAATTTGTGAATGACCGATATGGTTTTGTAACATAACAATAATTAAGAAATATATAATCACAAAACGAATGAAATGAAATATAATAAAAATTAGTCCATAGTGTTATAATTGTTTTAAAATATCATTTTAATGTTATGTTTTATGGTTTTTTATTCCAAATGTAAACCTATTTTTAGAGAATTAATATTTCACAAAGTTCATAAAAGTAATAAATATTATCATTCATTCCATAATTTCAAGTGATTGAATTAAAAAACATTAGAGATTCCTAGATTCTTCACTGGATCATTTTTCATTACAGCACTCTCCCTCTAATCAAAATAAATCAATATCAACTACTAAGACAACATATAATATTTTATTTCAAAGATATAATTGTTTCTGATGAATTAGAATATAGAATGAAATGAATATCATCCATTAAATATGTAAAGACATGTAAATTCTGTGGAATTTGTTTTTCATCAATACATGGGATTTTTACAAGTCCGTGAACATTTACAGTGCTTGATTCCGGGGATCGATGTTACCAGAATCAATTTCTGATGCTTTGTTCAGTTACATTCAGTAATCATACGAGCGGGATTTTATACATTCTGAACAGGTTATCAGAACTGAAATCTAAGGAAACCATTTAACTCCCAGCTCTGGTATTCATTTTAGAAAACTTTCACCTCAATGGCAGTTGGTCTAGAATAAAAGTTAGTTTTTTTGTTTTCTTAAAAAATATATAAAATAATGTGAGCTGCACATTATTTTTTATTGAGCCTCTAAGTAAGTGATGGGAGGTTAAAAAACATTTCATGGAAGTTGGAGGTGGGTCCACCACACTGTAACCACCCATGAGAGGTTATTTTGGTGGGGCCCATCGAAACTCAACCTCCCTTGTGATGATAAATGAGGTGGGGACCAGCCAGGCCCTTAACCTCTTGCAACTCCATATTAAAGTTGAGAAAACACTAAAGCATCACATTAATTTAAGGGATCCCATTCACCTCCCCTTGCATATCATTTTTCCTATCCTCTATAATTAAGGTGGAGCCTACCTAATTAATTACTCTATTTTGAATTGTTTCCAACTCCCCAATTAATACGTGCCAACACCCAAGAATTAATGAGAAGGATCCTATTAATTTTAATTCAACCACTGAAATCTGTGCCAATGAAATAATAAATTATGTAATCTATTATTTGGCACAACGAATTCACTTGGGTGATTGAAGGGAAAGATCTCAATGAGGAACCTCATTCTCAAATGAAGAACTATCGCCAATGAAGAATGAAGAACGCTGGTGACGATCCTTCTTCGTCTTCTTCCCGGACACCTATAGACGTGGAATCTCTTCCACAAACATCATGCGAATTAAGTAGTTAAAGAGTGTGGTTGACATGACGAACGACTACTCTGTCTTTTTCTTGAGACTTCACCTTCGACGACCGAAGATTAAATTTAGGGGGTTTACATTGAGTTCCCTATTTTTCCTTCCTTTTTGGATAGTGAATGTTGTTCAGATTCGTTCTTTTGAACCGTATGGTATCACCATAAACACGGAGGATACATGCCAAACTAAAATGGCCCAAAATACTTGCTCAATTTTACTTCTTATATAAATCTTCGACATGACGACTTAACAATGATTAGGCTAAGAAGGATGAACCATCAAAGGCTACACTTCTCGCAGCCTTGGAAAATCACACCGCCTCCATGACGCTCCAGTGCTTCCGGTCGAACATTGTCAGCCCGTGCCGGCCCCAGCCGTGCCAAACCGGCCTTCCTGGCTCCGACCCACCTACCCGCTGCCTACCCACATCACACACGCCCTACCAGGTACCCTAATGGCATGCCCACGCCCCACCTCCCCAGCTTAGCACCCCACCGGCCTACCCAGGCCCCCACTCGACCTCCCGCGCGGCCCACCCACGGCCACCCGCACCCCGTGCGCCCTCCCCGACACCATGTCAGCCTGCCCACACCACTGTGCTCTGCCCGAGTCCTACCCGACACCCAAATAGCTTGCCCAGGCCACAAACCAGCCTCCCATCCGACCTTTCGGCCTACCCAGTGCCCTACTCAGCTGCCAACCGGCCTGCCCGGCTACGCCCCGGTTCCCGGATGAGTCACGCCAGCCTCTTGAGCTGGCCTGTGACGTCCCTTGTAGTGTTGCTAGCCGAACAGGCATGACCTTCTGGGATGATCATCATGAGCCATGCCGCACGTGGTGCTCGAAAAACCGGCCACAGCCTCCAGACTGAGCCGCCTACGCGGCGTCCTCCGGGTCGAGTCACCCTCGCAGTCCACTGGGCCGGGCCCAGCGGACCGTGCCAAACCATATAGTTTGGCCCACACAATGGGATGGTCCAAACCCAATTGGTCAAATTGGGTCGACCCCGACCCGGTCGGCCCAGACTAAGTTGGGCCGAGTTGGTCAGACCGGGTTGGACTGGTCCCAGGCCCACTACTAATCCTTACTTCCTTTGGCCATATCATTGCACTGGATGACGATTTTACGAATCGACAACGATGATGATTATCTTGGATCAAGAAGTTCCCCATGAGTATACCCCCACTAGTATTTGAAATAATGTTTAGATACGATCAAGATGGATAACACACAAATTCAACAGGGCCCTTAGAACTAAATATCTTATAATTCACAGACCGAGCGTCTGATTGACATGTCGTCTATTGCGTTGAGACCCCTATGATGAGGCAAACCTTTGAGATACTTCTATGTGGGACTTCATGACAGTTGGAGTATGTTCATGTAGCTTGTGGATCAGACCCCCCATAGATGAGCGAGCGGAGTACATAGACCTAGTAATTGGCGGACACCTGATGACTGCTTGGCCGATTCGACTCAGAGTGATTTGAGTAGCCCAGTGGGGAGCACCTGGTTGCGGCAGTAGACCCATGGTGGAGGAGTTCCTATTAGTTCGCGGTAGACCCACGATGATCAATAGGAGGGGTACCTCTGCCGGCTATTAGGAGGAGCACCTGGGAGTTGGAAACAGACCAATAGTTGGGAGTGCCTCTGTGTGAGCGCGGTAGACCCACGATACACAATAGAAGGAGTATCTCATCAGTCCAATGTTAGTCGGAGGTGCCTTGGTGTCATGGTAGTCCCACTATACTTGATAGAAGAGGATTTCTCTTATATCCATGGTTTAATTAATATGAATAAAAATCTTGGTTTATCTGAGTCAATGAATTTTGAGTTTACCTCATGATTCTGATTAATTAATTGATAACTTAGGTATATGTATGGGAATATTCCTAAGTGTGGTTATCTATTGATTTTATACATTGTGGTTTATCATTATTTGATTTTTTGAGAACATGATGGTATCGGGGTCCCTACTGAGTATCGTTATACTCACTTCTGCATGGGCTATGCCTGCATCTCATTGTGTTGGATACAGATGATAGACATCACTGAACGAGGATGAGTGTACGAGGAATGGATGGTACCCGGAGGAGGACCACAAGGTGTGATGGTACATGGAGGAGACGGACAAACATGGAGTGATGTGGAGGCTATCTGTACCAACCCTTTAGGAAGGATTTCCCAGAGGAGGATCCATCAGCTATTTCACCTTTCTTTTGTTGTTCTTATTTTCCTTGTACTTTCAGTTTCCTTGTACTTTATAGTTGGACTTGTATTTTTGGCCCCTTTACTTTTCAATACTTCTTTTATATACAGTTTTACTTAGTGTAATTCATCACGCTACTTTTTTGTGTGTGTTTTTAATTTGTAAAGGCAATGCCTTCCCAGTTTTAGGGATTTACACCTTTGGTGATACTTGCCAGCCCCTGTCCTATGGAAGGAGGGCTTGGTGTTGTCACGGCACAGGCATCGGGATTGGGTCTTCACAAATTGGTATCATAGGAGTCGGTTCTACTGCAGAACATAGGGCTCTGATATTTCTTTTCTGTGATGCAATATTGTTATGTGTAGGTAGTGTGGTTCTCAGTTTAGGGAGTCCAATGTTGGTGCAGCGGCCGACATATCCATTCACTAGAACCCTGACTACTAATTTCCGACATAGTGCATGAAAACATTTATTGCATGTGTTTTAAAAAGTTTTCTTTATGTCATGTCAACCAATATAGATCACTAGTTATAAATATTTTGACTGTGTCGCATAAGTTTCATTCAGTATGCCTCCCCGCCGACGACTGATTAGAGACCGGAGAGTCGTTCGTGCAGATAGCCAACCAAGAGACGAGGCCTTAGTGTAGGGCCCATTTCTAGAAGAGGTACCAGAGGTACAACTTCCCATTGGGAAAATGATGCCACCAAACCTAGCAGTAGATGATTCATACTTCTTGAGTGTGTTGCACGAGTTCCAGCGCCAGAGGCCACCCGGAAATAGGGCAGAGACAGACCCGCAGGCAGCTAAGGATAGGCTGGAGGATGTGTATAGAGTCTTCAGACTGGCAGGGACACCAGCCAAATTCATGATGATTCTTATTGCCAGCATTCTACAGGCCGCAACAGGCAGATGGTGGAGCCTGATGATCTAGGTTCCAGATGATATGATGCTACTCTAGCGGGACATCGAGATCTTATTTCATGTGGTGTTTGTCCTAGCCACCCTATGTGTTGTGCAGATATAATAGCTACTACATCTACAGATGAGTAGCATGAAGGTGGAATAATACTCAGCGAGGTTCACCGCCCTCTCGTGCTATTCCATAGATATGGTATGGGACCAATTCATTAGGGCCCGAACCTTCGAGTAGAGGCTTAGGAGAGAGATCAGAGCTTTAGTGATCTCTCTTTGCATCCCGACATAGGCGAGGTTGTTGGAGGAATCCCTATTAGTGGAGAATTTCTTTTCTGAGCAACCTCCAACAGCAAGACCCACCAGTAGTTGACATGCAGTAGAGTCTTATGCTACTGGCAGTAGATAGATGATATAGAGGTCCAAGTGGACCAGACCTATAGGTGGACGACCACATGACTCGGGATCAGTTGTGCAAGGAACCCGAAGTGGAGACATACATGCTAGGACCGAGCATTTTTACTCATGTGGTGTGCATGGTCACATGGCTAATGACTGTATGAACCGCCATTCAGATGATCATATGACGGTCAAAGGACTGCCCATGCAGAGATAGAGATTTGATTGAGGCAGTTGGTTGGAAGCAGGCGGACGTGGTAGAGGAGCTGGTCATGCAGCTGGTGGTGGACAACGTTATGAGGTGTTACCACCACCACCACCAGGAGGTCCCCCACGACCGCAGGTAGTAGGTGGACATTGAGAGCTCGACACTAGGTAGCTAAGGCTTATGTTCACGACACTCCGGAGATGATTCGAGTTACGATCTAGGTATACTCCTCCTTTTATATAGTTCTTATAGAAAGAGGTTCCAGTCACTCTTTCATTTCCACTACCCTTGTTTGGAGCTCAGAGATTCTGGTGGATCTTCTAACTAAATCCATACAGCTAGATACACCTATAAGAGAAAACTCGACGATTATGCACTGGTGCTGGCAGTGTGAGCTTACTCTTGGAGGCAAGATCTTTGGCTGGGATCTCCTCATAGAAGCGTCGACATTTTATGACATCATCTTGGGTATGGACTGGTTATCTACAGATCATGCTCATATTGACTATATTAGGCACAATGTGTTGTGTGTCTGCACAGATGGTACAAGGTTCACCATTACCGGAAAGATGGGATCCTTTTCAGCACAGGACAAACTTACATGGAGAGTGGTGCAACCGATCACTCATCAGTTGTCCTACCTTAACCTCAAAGTAATTGATGAGGAGAGTCTGCACTAACCTATATTGGTGGACCAGTACGCGGATGTTTTCCCTGATGATGTTCCAAGACAAACTCCTCATTGAAATGTGGACATCTACATTGAACTGTACCCTGGGACGACACCGATATCTACTGCAGCATATTGGATCACTCACACTAAGCATAATGAGGTGCGGGTACAATTGGAGGACTTTTAGTGGAAGGGATTCATTCGGCCCAGTGATTCTCCCTGGGTAGCCCTGATTATGTTCGCCAAGAAGGTGGATATGAGCTTGAGGATTTGTGTCGACTACCGTATCTTAAACTAGGTGACCATGAAGAACAAGTACCCACTTCTGAGGGTTGATGAACTCTTTGATCAGCTGAAGGGAGCACGTTGGTTCTTAAAGAAAGACCTCAGATCAGGCTATCACCAGCTCAGAGTTCAGGTTGAGGATGTGCCGAAGATGGCCTTCAGAGGTCGGTACCACATCTATGTGTTCGTGTTTATTCCATTCGGCGTAACCAATTCTTCAGCAGTGTCTATTTGACTCATTAACAAGATCATACAGAGATACCTTGATCTCTTTGTCGTAGTCTTCATCGATGACATTATGATCTACTCGAATACTGAGTATGAGCATGCCTACCATTTGCAGGTAGTACTGGACACACTCTGAGAGCACCAGCATAATGGTAATCTATCGAAGTTCCAGTTCTGGATATGAGAGGTTCACTTTTTGGGACATGTCATCTTTGAGGCTAGAGTTGCAGTGGATCCAGCGAAGATTGATTTGGTACATTCATGGGGGCCACCTAGGAGTGTGACTAAGGTACGATGTTTCCTGGGTTTGGCTGTTTACAACCGAAGGTTCGTACCAGACTTCTCCAGAGTCGTAGCACCACTGTCAGCCTTGACGAAGAAGGGGAAACCCTTCATGTGGTCGGAGAGTTACCAACAGATCTTTCAGGAGTTGAGGGATATGATGAATAGTCTTGAGGCTTCCATAGGATGGCGTAGGGTATGTAGTCTACTGTGATGCATTAGGGACCAGACTCAGGTGTGTCCGGATGCAGGAGTGAGCCGTGATCGCTTATGGTTCTAATCAGCTGAGAAAAATGAGCATAACTATTCTACCCATGACAAGGAGTTAGTGGCATTGGTATTTTCCTTGAATATGCAGCGAAATTATCCGATGGGTGAGCGTTTTATAGTGTACTCTAATCTCAAGAGTCTCATGTATATCATCTCTCAAAAGGACCTGAACCTAAAACAATGGCGATGGATTGAGTTCCTCAAAGGCTTTGACATCGAGATAGTCTATACTCCTATAAAGGAGAACGTTATCGCATATGCACTTAGTATGTGAACTGGTATACAACTACTAGGGGAGGCGACGGAGCAGCTTGATGCTTTACAGATATCCATTGTGGATAGAGATGGAGCAACTTTCCTTCAATCTCATACATTCACTCCTCCACTTCTTTATTGAGTCAGGGAGTCCCAGCATGGGGAAGCTGACAGCGAGACACGACGTGCTCAAATATCCATAGGGCATGCACCTGATTGATGTTCTAATGGTGGGGACCACATTATCCTCTTCATAGGATGTACTATGGTGCCAATGTCACTTCTGGAGGAATTGTCGAGGGAGTTCCAAACATCCCCACTATCAGTACATCCATGAGTGGCGAAGATGTATCAGGACCTTCAATGACAGCAGTAGTGGCCAAGTATGAAGAAATCAGAGGCAGAATTTGTCTCTCGATGCCTCACATGCCAGCATGGGATGTCAGAGCCCTAGGTACCAGCAGGCTAGGTTCATCCTTTAGAGGTCCCAGAGTTTAAGTGGGATGGGATATCCATGGACTTCGTGATGCATCATCCATGTACATCCAGGGGTCATGACACGATTTGGGTGATCGTTTATGGACTCACCAAGTAGGCTCACTTCTTAAAGATAAGAGAGCAGGGTTCAGAAGAGATCTTGGGATGCCTCTATGTGAAAGAGATTGTGCGTGTGCAAGGATTACCATCTTCTATTTTCTTTGATCGTGAATCGTGCTTTACATCCTAGCTATGGAAGGGGTTTTATGAAGCTTTCGAGATGCAGCTTTGTTTGACCACCAACTTCCATCCTCAAACAGATGTCCAGAACTATGAATACAATTCAATCCCTTGAGGACATTATGTGGGCTTACGTCCTCATCATCCGTCGCAACTAGAAAGATTACTTCCCATTGATAGAGTTTTACAAAAACAACAACAATAAATGCACTATAAGGATGGCCCATTTTGAGGCATTGTATGAGATACCTTGAAGATCACCCTTGGGATGGAAAAACCCAGGGGAGTCAGCACTGGTAGGACCAGAGATGGTACGAGCTACCTCATAGAAGATGCAAAAAATCTTGGAGAGGAAGAAGACTACACAGAGCAGGCAGAATTTGTATGCTGATAGGAGACATTGGCCTCTAGATTTCAAGGATGGAAATAACATCTTTTTATAGGTCTCACCTCAATGAGGCATAAGGAGATTTGGCTGAGGTGGAAAGTTATCTCTGAGATTTACCGGACCATTTCAGGTCCTCAGTAGAGTTTGAGAGGTGGCTTACCGTGTAGCTCTTCCACCTTAGTTTCACTAGGTGCACGACATCTTCATGGAATCTATGTTGAGGAGATACATGCACAGCCCATCTCACATCATCAACCACAGAGAGATGGATGTCGATGGTGGTGCGAAATTCATATAGGATCTAGTGGAGATTGAGGATCGACAGGATCAGTTCCTATGTGGATAGTTGATTCCTTTGATGCACATTTGTTGGAAGCACGAAAACTTCTAGGAGAGCACATGGGAGCGAGAGGCTCAGATGAGTGCTCTGTATCCCCCACTTGTTCCCTTAGTTCGAGTTGTAGCTTATGGGGACGTAAAACCCTGAACTGGGGACAATGTAAAGACTTGGAAATTCCATGGAATATATTATAATAAATACATGGGATTTTTATGAGTCCATGAAAATTTACTGTGAGTGATTATGAGTGCCGGTTTTCCCGGAATCAATTTATGATGTTTTTATCAGATACATTCAGTAAACGTACGAGCTGGATTTCATAACATTTGAACCGATGCACAGAACTAAAATCTGGGGGCACCATTGAACCCGCAGAGCCGGTATTCACTGAATAAGAGTTTCACCTTGACGGTAGTTGCTCAACAATAAAATTTAGTTATTTGGTTTACATAAAAAATATATAATATAAAGTGAGATGCACTTTATATTATTTTGAGCCACCAAGTAAGTGATGGGTGGTTAAAAACATCCCCTGGGAAGTTTGAGGTGGGTCCACCACACCTTAACCTCCCTTGAGAGGTTATGGTGGTGGGGCCACCCAAACTCAACCTCCCATTTGAGGATAAATGAGGTAGGGACCACCATGTCACATAACCCCTTGAAGATCCCCATTAAAGGTGAGAAAACTCTCAAGAATCACATTAATTTATGGGAACCACTTCACCTCCCCTAGAATTTAATTTTTCCAATCCTTCACAATTAAAGGGTATCATGTCTAATTAACTACTCCATTTTGTATTGGTGCCAACTCCCCAATTAATATGTTCCAAAACACATGAATTAATAAGGAGGAGATTTTTAATTTTAGTTCACCCCTATTAATTATTTCCAATGAAATAATAGATTATGTACTCTATTATTTGGAACAAAAAATTCCCTTAGGTGATTGAAGGGAAGGCTCTCAATGTGGAACCTCATCCTCCAATGAAGAACTCTCGCCAACGATGAACGAATAATGCCGAAGACGATCCTTCTTCAACATCTTCTCGGACACCTACCGATGTGGAATCTCTTCCACAACCATCGTGCGAATTCGGGAGTGGATGTGGGTGGCAGATGCGATAAACGAAAAATACTAATTCATCCCGCGACTTCACCATCGACGACCAATGATTAAAGCTAGGGGGTTTACCTTAGGTTCCTTGTTCTTCCCTCATTTATAGATAATGATGGCTGTTCAACTTCGTTCATTTGAACTCTCTGTTATCACTATAATCGTAGAGGATACGGGCCAACCTAACATGGCTCATTATCCTACATCAATTTTCCTTCTTTTGGCCTTCTTCGGCATGGAGATGTAACAATGATGAGGCGATGAAGGCGGCAATGACAAAGGTTGCGCTTTCCACATCCTCCATGAATCGCGCCACCCTCGTGGCACTGCGTTGCTTCCGGCCGAACACCGCCACCCTGGCCCGGCCCAAACTGCACTGTACCAGCCTACCCGACCCCCTCCCGGATACCTGCCTGCAGCCTACCCGCACCCCGCACATCCTTCCTGGTGCCCATTCGGCGTACCTATGGCCCGCGCGCCATGCCCGACGCGCCGCCGGCTTGCCCAGGCTGCCACCCACCCTCCTGCGCGCCCTTCCCACGGCCAGCCTGACACCTTTCCTTCTTGCCTGTGCCCCGTGCTACCTGCCCACATCATACTCGCATCCTGTTCCCCCTTCCTGGCACCCTTCCGGCCTACCCGCGCCCCGCACGCCTTGCCCATGGCCTTCCCTGCGCCTCGCCTGCCTGCCCATGTCGCCCCCGACCTCTCCGTTGAATTGCAGTTCTACCCAGCTCCATTCTCAGCCGCCACCTCGACTACCTGGCCACACCACGGGTCCCATCTGAACTGACCAAGCCATGTCGGCCTCCTGAGATGGCCCATGGCATCCCTCACGGCGTCGCTATCTGAACATGCATGACCTTTCGGGAGAGCCACCCCAGTTGTTCCGCACGTGGTGCTAGCCGAATCGGCCCCGGCCACCGCACTGAGCCACCTACGCGGAAACCTTCGGGTCAAACCGCCCTCGCAGTCCGCTGGGCTAGGCCCAGCGGACTGGGCCTATCTTAAAAGGCTGGCTCGCCCAATGGGTCGGGCTAGACCCAACAGTTCAAACCAGGTCAACCCAGGCTAGGTTGTTCCCATACTGGGTTGGGCTGATTCCTTCCAACCGGGTCAGACCGGACCCAGGCCCACTACTGGCCATTACATTCTTTGGCCATATCGTTGGCACCAGATGACCATTTGACGAACCGTCAGCGGTGCTAGTTTTCATGGAGCATAGAGGTCCCTTTGAGTATACCCCACTGGACTTCGGGGTAGTGTTGAGATATGGTCAGGTTGGATCGTACATGAATCCAACTGGGCCCCTGACACTAAAAAGCATATAACTCATAGACATGGCGTCTGATTGACGCACCGTCGATGGCGTTGAGACCCCTATGATGAGGGGTAACATTGAGATACATCTATGTGGGACTTCCTGATAGTTAGAGTATCTACCTATAAATCGTGTAGCAGCCCCTCCCGGAGGCGAGTGAGCATAGTACGAAGACCTATTAGCTGGCTGAGACCTAGAGACGGATTGACTGATTCGACTCAAAGTGATTCAACTAGACCAGTGGGGAGAACCTAGTTGCGGCGGAAGACCCACGGTAGAGGAGTACCTTGTAGTTGGCGGCACACCTAAGGTACTCTATAGGAGGAGTACCTATTCATGCTATTAGGGGTAGCTCCTAGTAGTTGGCAGCAAACCCATAGTGGGGAGTGCCTCTGTGTGAGAGCGGCATACCCACGATACTCGACAGGAGGAGTACCACCGCAGTCCAAGGTTAGTGGGAAGCGCTTTGGTGTAGCAGAAGGCCCACTATACTCGACAGAGGAGGAGTTCTCCAGTAGTCATGGTTTTATTAATGTGAATAAAAATCTTGGTTGAGCTGAGTCAGTAACTATTGATTTTACCTCATGATTGAGACATATTACTTGATAATATAGGTATATGTATGGGCATATACCTAACTGTGGTTATCTATTGATTTTTTAATTTTTGGTTTGTCCTAGTTGGATTTTGTTATACCTTGAGGGTCTCTGGGTCCCGAATCAGTGTCTTTATACTCACCCCTATATAGGCTATGCCCGCACCTTGTTGTGTTGGATGCAGATGACAGACAGTGCTGACCGAGGATGAGTGTACGAGGACTGGATGGTACCCAAAGGTGGACCACACAACGTGACAGTACACGAAGGAGAAAGACGAACATGGAGTTATGTGGAGTCTATATGTACCTACCCTTCATGTAAGATTACCCATAGGACAATTTAGCAGTTGTTTCAAGTTTCTTCTATTGTACTTGTTTTCCTTATACGTTCAATTTCCTTGTACTTTACAGTTGGGCTTCTATTTCTGGCACCTTTACATTTCATCACTTCTTTTGTATATAGTTTTACATAGTGTATTGCTTCTAGAAACTCTTTTGTTTGTTTTTATAATATGTAATGGCAATGCCTTCCTAGTTTTAGGGATTTACGCCTTTGGTGCTCGTCGCCATCCCCTGGCCTATGGAAGGTGGGCTTGGGGTAGTCACGACAGGGGCCTCGGGGGACCGGTTGTGACAAAATATAAAAAATTTCATATTATTGAAATTCTTTTGAAATGATCCATGTTTATGTTCACTACACAAATAATATTTAATATGTTGGAGGTATATCTCATATCTCATAATATTGATTTATAAAAAGAAATCGACATGTTTTCTTTGATGTTTGATAATGAAAAAATGTATTAATGTTATTTCAATCTAATGTGATCATGGAAATAATGTTTAAAATAATTTTTTTTTATTTTTTATTATAAAGAATAAAATAATTATTTTTTTAATCCTCAAAACAGCAATAAAATGGTAAATTTGATAGGTAAAAATATAATAATCCATGAAATCTCACGAAAACCATTAAATAAATATTATCTTTAAAAAACATTCGTTGAGGATATAAATACTATATGAAGAATCATTTTTCATTTTCTCATATTGTCCTTTATATATAATTCCCTTTATTAACATCAATTTAATAAAAAACATGTGGATGTATTGTTCAATGTTTTTGGTCAAAAATTCCTTAATTTAAACACCATTGATCGTATTGAAATAAAAGATCTGTAATATAATGACGGAATATTTCACGGGTACTCGAATGAAATAAAATAATGTCATGTTAGAAAAAAATTACCAAAAATTTGCTGGAATAAATCCATGCCGCATTTAATGTATATTTTCAATAATATTCCGCTAAATTTTTTAAAAATAAACTATTAAATGAATTGTTTCATACTATATGAGGTGATTAATATTTTTAATTCCCTCCAAAATCACATCCAAATGATTTTAGAATAAATTATTATAACCCCTGTGGTATTTCGATTGCTTATATTGATGTTACACATTTACTCATAGAGTTTTCTTAAATTCGGTTAAATACAGTGAATTTGTTTTCACTATAATCCCAAAAACCATTACAATGAATATTATTATTAAATTGTAAAAATAATATAAAAAGGTTACTAAATCAATTTACTCTAAATAATGTATATAATTTTATGTAAATAACTACTAATCAAAAAATAATTGGCACAAAATAATTTATCCAAAATGAACTATGTGACTATTTTAAGATCACCAAAAAATACTCTTCTAGTTGTAAAAGTTTATAAATAATAAAAAGGAATAAAATATTATGAAACATGTTAACATAGTTTTATATTAAATTTCATTAGAATTGGTTTTTAACTCAACTCTTAAATTAGTTTAAAATGCTTATATACAGATATTAAAATCTATCTCTTAAATGGATTTATTTTGTAATTTTTTTTGTTTAAAAAAACTTGGTTTTGAAAATAGTTTAATTAAAAACTCTATTATTAAAATATCCAATTATGTTTATGCTTTATAATGAGATCCTATGGTATAGTGTGGACTTTTTTTAATAAATTATCTTATATCAACTGCTCTTAAATTTATACAATAAGATTGATATTTCATTTAAAAAAATCTAAATCTATCTTTCAAATTTTCAAATTTATTTTGAGGATGAAATTTTAGTATATACTAATGATTTTTTTGGATGTAATGATAAATTAGCTTAAGATGAGGTTTATGGTAGAAAATAAATTGTTTTTAAACATTCAAATATCTCAATAACATTATAATATATATTTTACAATTTTTAGATACACCAATTAACTCATTCTGTTATTTATAATAGATCCTTCTTGTGAAATTTATACTCCCATGAGTATCAATCATAATATAATATTTTATGAACATAGTAAAATAGTTGAAAACAATATTTATATATGTATTATTGGTATTGTACATTAAATTAATTTTATCCATTATGCTAACATGTACAATATTATATCTATGCTCTTTTTTAGTTAAAACCTAAAAGTCCAATTTCAAATACAGTAATTTAATTTTCATTATTAAAATAATTTTCTAAAAAAATAATTTTTTTTCAAAAGGAAAATATTTTTAGTTAAAATATTATTATAATTATTATTATTTAAATATAAAATATTTTTGAAAATTAATATTTTATCATTATACATAATTGGAAATTTCCTCATCTTATTGATATATAAGACGTTGAACTCAACTTATCTTTATATAGAAGATGAAGAATACATATATACTAGCTATTTTGGTGCTATATTACTATGGATACAACTTATACTCTTTCATATTGGACTAACATTTATGCATATTCCTATCAATTTACATTATTCATGTTCTATAAGTATCTATAAAACCACCATAAAACACCCTCTAACACGAATAATTATAATTTTCTATATTTATAGGCATCACATTCAAAAATAAGAATTATTATTGGAAAATTTCCCAAAAAAATATAAACATGTTGTTATTATCACCAAACACGTTTACCTTCAACATTCTAGGTTAATTAAATGTGAAATTCTAATGGAACCCCTATTAAATTATTTTAATGATATTTTTTCATTTTTTTGACATTGGAATTCATTTCAAAGAATGAATTTAATGATTTATTTATTTATTTATATATCATGGATATAGATCCATTATCTCACATGAGGTTAAATTTTAAGGATATCCATTTATCTCTTTTAATTAGGAAATTTTCATTAAAGTGGATCTTTTGTTTTCAAATTTAATTATTTATTTTCAAAATGTTATCTCACTTTCTCATAATATCAAAATAATAAATTATTATTATTAAACAATTTTAGTTTTAAAAATATTTCATTTCACAAATTAAATTATATTCACATTTCAATTTAATTTTCAAATTTCATTTAGCATAACCATTAATGTACATATATTTATAATAAATTTTAATCATAAAATATTTATATTTAACTCTCTTTGGGTATATTAACAGTGAGTAAAAAATCATATGTTCTTGTCACATGAAATATTTTCTTAATTATATATTGCAAAAATGAATTTCAAATGATATTCCTAAAGTATAATTTCACATTCCAAAGGACTCACCTTCCATGTGTACTTCCAATTGTAAAATAAATCTATTCAGGTAATGTTAATCTGTTATGAAAAGTAATGTTTCAAAGAGGTATATAGTCATTTTTATTATTAATAACTTCTTATATTTAATTATTCTTCTTTGGTTCTATTTTTATTCTTAATATATCTTCCATTAATATTTCGTTATCTATTATATTAAAATCAATCTCTTTAATGAATATATTTTATGGGAATTATTTAAGATAAGATGTGCTTATTTTCAAATTTTGTAGTTTTATATTATTTTTATGTTAATTTTTTCTTTTATATTTATTTTTTCTATTATTAATTTCTATTAAAAAACATCACTTCAATGAATATAATTTTTTTTGAGTATTTTAAATTGAATCTTATTTTAAAATATAATTTTTTTGAAATACAATTCTCAATTCTTTTTCGTTCTGAAAATAGTTTTTTGTTTTATAAATGTTTCTAAAATTTCATCATTTTATTCATTATTATTTTTATACTTCTTATTATTTTACTCTATATGATTTATTTTTTAATATTTACAAATAGGGATTAAATATCTTCAGAAAAATGGGGGATTACTTTTTCTAAATTTAATTTGAAATGGGGGATTTTTAAAAATATTTTAAAAATAATCATAATAGTTACTAAATTAATAATTTTAAATGATTAATTAATGACATGAAATATTATATATTTATAATTGAAATTATTATTAACACATTCATTTTTTATTTATAAATAATTTTTATATTTATTGAATATATATCTCATAAATGGAAAAATAGAGAGTGTTTTACCACTATCTCATTGTGATTTCATTATAAAAAACAACAACTTAAGTTTTGAGAAATTAAATTTAAGTGATTATATGTATTTTTATTATATTCAATGTTTTCAATTACCTGGAATCATTATATTCTACTAAATACATAATAAACAATTCAGCATATTTCATTCCAATCATCTAGTCATAGTAATTAACATGGATGATCAATTGATGGTGTTAAATGGGAGTTTTGGAGTCTATTCATGGATTTAGATATCAGAAGGATTCAGTAGCTACCTGGTACAGGGAACCATATATATTTTTCAATGTTTTTAGAAGCATTGATGAACAATATAACCAACCATCCAGTCATTAGTAATGAAAGAATCATTATAATCTACAAGTATCTAACTGAATTATGAATGGCGGTGGTTCAGCTATATGCTGATTGTTTACTAGAATGTTGACGATAGTTCAAGAATCAAGGGATCTTCTGAGTAGGCCACTAGATAAATAGTTTAAATAACATTCATCCATTATTAATTCATCTATTCAGGGAAGAATTTATTTATTATGGTTATATTGAACATAAATATGGTCCTCCATATCATCATTCTAACAAGAGAGTTCTACAAGATCCTCATTCCTTTTAAATACCATAAAACTCATCCCATGTCTTATTGGAAAATCATATCATGCACGGGTTTCAATAAAAAATCTCTACAAAGGTCAATTTATAGATAATCTAAAAAGGTTTCCTCTTATCCATCACCAATGTCTAGGTTTGAATTTTGATAAAGGATCTCAAATATTCTCTCTAAAATATCTTGATCCTTCAATATACACCCTTATATTAAATATATTTTTTGAAATAATTATTGTATTTTATAATAAAACCAGAACTATCATCAAACCCAATTCTCCATTGTATACACTCTATAAAATTATTGTATGGGTTACACTAGTAATGAAAAATCTCAAGATGGATGTCGTAGTCAACAAATGAGAGGGACTACATTGTGGTCATCATTTTGATGAGGGGATTTATAATAATGAAAACTCAAGTTAAGGGGTGGAGATATAGGGAACACAATTAGAATTATCCAAACACTATTTCAATTTTTTGCAATATTTATTTTTCCAAAATTCATCATTTAGAATCAACTAAAATACATGTATAATTCAATAATTTATTCTCTCATAATTTAATTTTATCATTATAAAAATGAACTGAATTATTAATTATGGTGTGTTTATTTTATATTTTATATATTTCTAAATCATTATTGTTTTTATTTTACCCATGATTTACACTAAATGTTTTTATGGGGAGTCCCCCCACTCCTGCCCCATATATAATCTCCGAAAAATTGGAAATTTTTATAATATATTTTATTTATATATGATTAATGAATAATAAATATGGTATTTAGGGATTGAAAATTTAAAACAATGAATTGTGAGCATTAATACAGAACAATAATGTTTTGTGATTTTAATAAAATAATGACAATAAGATACAACATATGATCTAGATGAAATAATGGGATGTTAATCACTCTTCACTAAATAATTTTGGGATTCATATATTGCTCTCATTATGATTATTCATTATGAAATCTACTGTACTATATTATGGATGTAAAAAATATTGGAAACTTACTTGTTGTCATTGTTAACTATATCACGTTAATTAGACTAATTAGCTTTATTAGACCTAAATTATATATTATTAATATGTTATATAGATTGTGAATATGTTGAAAAATTTATTGTGGTTTCTATGTAAGTAACAGTAATATTGATATTGTTGTTCAATATAAGAATACGAGATTTATATCTTACTTTATGATTGCTTATATTTTCTAGGAAGAAAGTGTAATATACACACCCAATGAAACTATTTTCGCTACAATGTGGAATATAATATTTGTCAACATGAAGAAAACTATGTTGATAAATCATGATACTTCTTAATTATTTATCCAGACCGCCCATTATAGTGATAGTTCACATTAAATCAATTTCATATAAATATATATATATATATATATTTGATATTTTGACATATCAATATATGATATTTTTTATAATAAAACACCATGATTGAAATCATTATAGTTCTATATAAGATTAATCATTATCAGTGTAAATGGTCTTGAATATGGTGAATTCTAAAAATATTTGTATTCTATAATATTTTCATTTATGATACCAATGGGATTGGGTTTGAATTATATAATAAGAAAATAATATTTTTTATAAATACTTATTATTTAAGAGTTATTGAATAATAAATGAATGAAGACACATAAAAAATTTATATTTCCCTAATTAGTAAAGAGATGCATCTTTTAGTTATTTAATAGGATGGAGTTTTAGAGATTAGTGGATATTATTAAGAAGTGCATGCCAAAGATAATGATTCATCTAAATATTGTTATACATAACAACCCCACTCATGCAATAAATTTAATATATAATAGGTTGGGTTTCAAAACAAAATAGGAGAACTGTGGGAGAATGCTCATCCTATGAAGGAACAACAACAAACCTCACATAGCATATTTTTTATAGATTTAACATAATGATGATGAAAATTATTTTGAAAAAAAATATTATTGATGCCACGAATATGTAACCTGAAAATATAGAGAAGACTGATAAAAGTGAAATGGTCTCAAAAATTAATAGAAGAACACTATTAGAACAAAATTTGTGTTCTAAAAAATATTTAATGAAAAGTTAAAGTGATTAGTACTAATGAACAAATTATGTGTATGTATTATTTATTGAATAATATATTTTATTTTCCTGATATATTTTTATTGGTTTCTAGGATTCAATTATTATACTATTTTATATTTCAATCCAAAGGTATTTCAAGTTTTTTTAAATTAATTTCATGTATTCCTTAGTCCAAACCGATAAGAAGATTTATATATTGAGTAAAAAAAATTCCCTTCGCAGCGAAGATAAAAAAATATTTTTAAATTAATTAATGATAAATTAGGGTCAAAAACTATATTTACATTGTATTAGATGTTGGACACCTTCCTATAGAAGTTGAGATTTGGAGAAACAATAGTGGAAATCAAAAACAACAAAAAATTGAAAAAACAGTATCTATTATTAGATGTTGGACACCTTCCTATAGTGATTAGTTGGTTTTTTTCCTAAACTTTCCTTCATATAGTGACCACATTTTTAATTCTCATGATTATTTGTCTAGTGAAATATTAAAAATATTCATCATAAAATATTAAAATTATATGAATATAATAATATTATTGTTAAAATTGTTATCTTAAATGGATCATTAAATAAAAAGTTATCTATGAGAACTTATTGGTTGTCTAATGTACTTGATAGATTAAACACCATATATATCTTCTTTATTTCAACACTTATTCTATATATTCACATTAGACACAAGAATTTCATATGATAGTATGAAAAAAATAGGACAATTAAAATAATTAAATAAATGGAATTAGATTGAAATATTACAATAAATATGAATTTAACCCATATTGTTATATGATATTTGTAGGGGAGTAATTTCTATTCAAAGAATTCTAAAATTCAGTGTAAAATTCCTTCTTATTGATATTTATGTTTTTTTATACAACAAAGAGACTATTTCTATTAATATAGAATTTTTTCCATATTTTTTGTCGCTTCAATCTCTATTATCAGTTGACTCAGATATTGAAAATCATCAACTTTGTTTTCGAATATTTTGAAATTATTATCATAGGGTTTGAAACTAAAATAAAAAATAAATTTTTCTTTATGATTAACATGTAATCTTATAATGTGGGATAATATTCATAGGTGGATTATCCATTCATATTTTTACCTTTTGGGAAGAAAACTTCTAATGGACTACATATATTTAAGGATTGTTTTAAAAAAGGAAATCTATGGATTTTTTATACGGTTTGTATATTTATTTGTAAAACTATTAATGCTAAATGTATATCAATATTTTAATTTATATTCATTTTTAGAGGATTCATATTCATTAATGATTAATAAAATACATTACAAAAAATAAATAAGTATATTTAACTAAATTATGTCCCCACTTATTAGGTTTTTTTGAATAAATTTAATTATTTTATTTTTAGATTTATAAAATTAAATTTCTTTGATATACATATTAAAAAATTTATCATATCATCAATTTTAAACATTTCTCTAAAATTATTTAATTTTTGTAAAATACAGAATAAACATGGATGTTTTTTAATATTATCATTTGTAATCATATATTTATAAGGTCCCATTAGATAATTAATTGAATTCAAAGGGAAATTATTTCCCCTTAACAAAACAAATTCAATAATTACTAGATAATAATAATTTTTCCTGATTTTGGTATGAATTCATTTTTATCAGGAGAAAAATTATTTTTGTAAATAATATTTTAGTTTATATTTGAGATTTTTTATTAAAACATATTTTTAAAAATTTATGATTGTTGAATATTGATCAAATTTATTTAATATTTCTAATTATTAGGTTCATATTTTGTAATTTTGTTCAACTTTTTTTATATTCAAAATATGATCCACGTTTAAAATTAGTTTCCACATTAAAGAGAAAAACTAGTTAATTATGGTTAAAAATATGTGATAAGGACAAAAAAACAAATCATAATTATTATTTTTTATTTTAAAATCTTCTAATATCACCATATACTATCATTGGATACACTTATGGTATCATTCAATTATTTATGAATTAATTGTTTTTAAAACATAGAATAATTACAATTATTTCACTACCCACTTGAATATAGGAAGCACCCTTCCTCAAATCATAAAAAACATTATTTTTAGAGCAATATTTCCTTATAAAATTCCTTTCAAAACAATTCTACCAATATACTAGAGGGAATTTTATAACAAAAAATCAATCCTATATAGGATTATTGTGAATTAAAATAGAATTTATCCACTAAATAAAATAAATTCTTACTGGAGTTTGTCATGTCTATTTCTTCGTCTAAAGATATCAACTAATTTTTATAAATTACAAAATAATACTATAATAATTATTAAAAAGTATTAATATTATTACTATTTATATAAAATTAATTTATGGTTTCCTTTAAATAATTTTGGAAATTATAATGTCACTGGTATATACTTGTAGAATTTACCCTATAAAAAGAAATGTATTTCATATTTATTAACAAAACTATATGGATAGTTGATATTTTTTATGAAATTAATATACATGATATATATATATATACATTATTTTGAATATATAAAAAAATTATACAACATACCTTTTTACTCGTCCATCATCTCAAAAATTATAATGTCGCTCATGTGTATATGTCACTAGACAAACCAAAAAGTGATGTGATACATTTATCATGTAGAAATTCCAAGTATTGTAATAATTATGAGACTTAGGTATAAATATCCAACATATTATGTTTTTTTATTTTTTAAATGAAAAATTTTATCTACTTTTTTTCTACTCACTTGACTAATAAAACTTGTGTTCATGAATCTGTACAGACGATCATCTCCATGAATTGACATGATTCATTTTTCTAGACCTCCACACAGTGTTCACTATAAATGTTTCTATAATTAAAAATATAATAATTATAATATTTTTCAAATTTATTATTTAATTTAACAATTTCCCATCTGTCCACGGTCAACACAATGATATTTTTATGAGGTCATAAATTGAACAATAGTAAAATGAATAACATGATCCTAACAAATATCTTAACAATTCATGCCTTAAAAATAAATAAAATAGGATACAATAATAATTAAACGAAAGTAATTTTTTTAATGAAAATATAGAAAATTAAAAAAAATGTTTATTCTTGAGTTAAAGAATGTACTCTATCAGGCATGAATTCTGATATATAATTTTTCATTAGAATTTTTTTTAGTATATTCCATTTAAATATTTGTAATCAATTTCCTTGTTCTTAAAAATATTACTATATTTTTTTATTTATATATCAACTATTATCCACGTTAATTTATTGAAACATTCTTCGTTATTTTTATTGTTATAAAATGAAAATGTTTTATGAATTTATTGTATAACTACTTCTAAAGATTTTTATCCCTGTCCAAAATGATTTATTTTAAAAAATATTGATTGAATTCATTTTACTGACTTTATAATAATTAATATATATCAAAAAAACACTAAAATATATTCTATTTTTCCAATTAAATCTAATTCAAAATTTTTAGGGATTTTTAAGAGGTTCATTGAAAAAATATATATTTTCCCTTATAATTATATTGAATCTATTATTATTGTGGATTTAATCATATTTTTCAAGGGTTTTATAATGAAAACATTAAAGTGTAATAATTTTTTGGTCATGATATGAAACTATAGTGTAGTTCATAATGATGGGTTAGATTGATATACCTGATGATGATTTCTGATCCAAATATATATGACTGATGCATTGGGTAATCACATTTTCCTTGGAGGAAAAAATGAAAGATATTACTGGGATGGTGACACCTTTAGAATTAACTGTGCATTAATTATCCTAACATCGGTGTAACATCAATAAAAAGTAGTTATGCATATTATACTATGATATTTTATTATCATTCCTAAAAAATTATTTTTATAAAAAAATTATTTCATTAGGAAAGGATCATTCCTGATTTTTTAATGGAAAATGGTTATGTACCTAATGAATTTTTTTCATGAGTTCCCAAATGTCTCAATATGACATTTATTATTTTCCTACAATATTTAATTGAATTAATTAGATATAATTAATAAGGATTTATTTTCATATATTGAAATGTTATCAGTGTTGTAATTAAAATTTTATTATTAAATTGGAAAATATATTCATAGGTTATCATATTTCTCACCTGAAAAATGGTAATAATTTATTTTTATATCACACATATATAGTGGTTTCTCTCATCACATGCTTTCAAGTTTTTTTTCATTGCATCTATATATTACTTAAAACATTAGTCTTTTCAAGTATTCTTTTTTGATAACAACTCTACATCGAATTTAATGTGTCCTTAATATAGAAAGTTTCTAAATGAAATTATATTTTAGTGGTAATAATATACACCATGTTGAAGTTTCAACATTTTTATATAATGTTATTACTAATTCTATTAAAATATAATAAGAAACGTTCCTTGTAATTTATCCTAGTTCCTAATAGTTTTCTTTCTCTTTGTTCATCTCATCAGATTGGGGTTTCAACTTCATTCCATTGAGGGATTCATAATGATCCATCCAAGTCATGAGTGAATGATATTGTTGGAAGAGAGAACTACTAAATGAATTTTTTAAACCATAACACATTTGAAATGAATACAACATATCACAACAAGTCTTCTTCTTTTTAAATTATTCCCTTGAACAAGACAACTATATGAGGATGATATGAAATTTTGAAACACATATAATTATCCTAATCATGTTGTGGAATTTTTGAGAACATTAAGGTATGCCTTAGATCCTAGATAGTTACAACATAATGTGTTGTTATATTCAACCTTACAACATATAGGATATATATTCCAGTAATTCTTTCCAGGGAGAAATTTTCTATTATATAAATGATGTGAACTAAAATTATTAGTAATTTTACAACAACAAAAATATAATTATGGACCTTATATTTTTTCAATATTCCAACAATAAAATACATGGAAATGTTTTCCTAATTTAAATTTGGTATGGCTAATGGTTTTAAGTCCCCAAACACTGAAGTCTCTCAGTAATAGCATACATACATACCAATGTACATGATACATTAATTGTAATATCACTTCATGTTATCCAATAATAAATACTCATTCAGATATGTATAAATCCATTATCATCAGGGATTAATAAAGAATTTTAAACTAAGAGACTCATACAATATCTACTATTTTAAATCATCTATTTCTTGAAAACATACAAGGTTATTGAATCCTATCATTCGTCAATGTCATGTTTGATCATTTAAATATTTAATTCTTATACACATCTAATTCATAGTTTTGCATGTATTTAATATTCACATGGACTTTTTGTAGACCAATAATTTGAGAATGATTTTCCCCACTTATTCAATATTTCATGATCCACCAATTACAAATCCTTAAATACTTCTTTTTTTTCTGTCCAGGACAAATATTATCTATCATGATACATTCAACTAAGAGAATATTTCACATTTTTCTCTTTCCCATGGTGGTAATGTATTGAGTTATCAAAGTCAATAATAAGGTATAATAATCTTATTTGGATCATATTCAAATCATTATATGTGAAGATATACTATTCAGTTCTATGATCCATATGAATATCTCTTTTTTAACCATAATTATAGAGACCTAAAAATTTTAATGATAGATATTACATCTTGTTTGATGCATAATAATTACATAATCTCATGATCCATTCCATAATTTTATAGTTCTAGTACCTGTGGAAATATGGACACATTAAAATCTATATCAAATGTTATATATATCATCTCGCAATTAGATATTCATATCTAGAACAATTTCAGACGTATAATAATTAATACATATCATTATAATCAAATGGATTGAATCTTATAAATGGTTCATCTAATATGCACAATAATTCTAAATAAGGGATACATCAACAAAACAAAATTATGATGGTATAAGAACCTGAGCCTAACATTTGAAAATATATACCATACACATTATAGATCATAATCATGGATCATGGATGAAATCATGGAATTTTATAAATAAGGGGTCATAATGGAATCAATGAAAATAAAAAATGAAATCATCAAAATTGTATAAGAAATATATTTGTGTCAAATGAATATTAATTGTTAATGTGATTTCTAGGATACCTATATTTAAATTTATAACATGTTATGAATGGGATAAACACCCATTTTCCTATATAAGTCTTGGTATAACCTCTTTTGTACCATATTTCTGAAAATCGATGACCTCAAATTTACCATATTTATTGGAGAATTATATTTCGTCATATACCATTTTATTTCATATAACATTAATAATTCCCCAATTTCATCTAGCCATTTAAAATTCTGGTACCACCGAAATCATAATTAATTATTTAACTTTTTATGACAATATTATAAATCATTGATCATATAATAACACCAGAATATAATAATGGACTCATAAACATATAATATTTCCATAAACTCTTGAAAATATATATGCTACATAAAAATTAATTAATTAATTATAGTATAACACATTGAAACTGAATAGGTTTCCTAAAAAACATGTTATCATAATCATATACGGTTTAGAAAAAAATAGGGATGGAATCCTGGGATCATTTCTCTAGTTATTGAATTTTAAAATCATGATTTTTCATTATAGATGAATATAAAACCCTTAAAAATATTCAGGACAAAAATAGCCTTTCCACAATAAAAATTACTTTTTCAAAAAAAATTATTTCAGAAATTTAATAGAAAATATTTTAGTTTAAAATATTATTTTGAAATTATAAATTTTTATTTAAATCATTGGGTTATAATGAATGTTGGATGTAATTTCATTTATTATGTGCTAAAATAAAGATTCAATTAACATTTTCGATAAAAAATCAAATATATTTCATTTTTATAGTGATATGAATATTACATTAGATAATTTTTTTAAAATTTAATAGAAAATGTAATATTAGATTTAGTAAATTATTTTATTATTTCAGAGACATTTATTAAAACATTTTTATAAATAATGGCCATGGAATACAATATATTTTTGATCAATTTGTGAAATAAATTCAGTTTTCTATAAAAAAATTTTTTATTATCATGAGTTATTAAAAATAGTAAAATAAAGAGAAAGCATGTATTCTAATAAAATAACTTTAGGATAATAAATTTCCTGAGTTTCAGGAGTGTTATATCATAAATTATCATTATATATTACTAAATCAGAAATAGTTCAGATAAAAAAGTTATTCAAACATAACACCCTCACCACATGGGCATCATCTGATCCATAATCCATATGAATGAAATAACCATAAAACGATCTTTAAATCCCTAAAATATTCAAAAGAGTATAATATAAGCATTTAAATGGGTTATATATTCAACACATAAATTAAACAAGTAATTAATATTGCATGTCAATCCTAGAAGTAAATGTAAGATAAATATACATTACCCCATATTCGAAATCATATGTTTAATTCTGAACCTCATATATAAAAATTTATTAATAATTATAAATATCATCCATATCAATTCATAGTTATATTATACAATATATTATTTATATATAACCATTTATCAACCATTTATTAATAATCGTATATTAAAATATCTATTTCAAGTTATAAGAACTTCGTATTTTTTGTATATTTTTGTTGGGTAGTTTCTATCCAAGAATATTGATCATGTTCATGATAATGTTTATAATTTTGTAAATATCATATATATTCATATTTTACATATTCAGAGTCTTCCGTAAAAGATAGGGATTGAAAAATGAATCACACTGATCAGGGATATGGTATGTCATATGTACACATAATGATTGTATTCATTGTTCAATGGATTGAATGAACGAAATTTAAGAAATAATATACAATTATGTAATAAAATTTATATACTATACATAAAATATAATCACTTAAACTACTATGTTTTCCATCCATGTCATTTTAATTCGGATTATGTATCCCATCTCTTCATGGAGGTGGTAGTCCAAATATGTTGGATCATGTAAACATTGATATCTATCCAAAGCCTAGTATCACTTGTGTAATAGTTACAAAACATATTTCTAATATGAGAATGTAAAAAATCATTCAAGACTGAGTCCATGCTGGTGATTTTTCTTTTCAGACTCATCACAATCATTGAATCACTCACAAGTAACCCGCGTGGAATACTCTCACACTCTAACCCATATGGTTTAACATATCAACAATTAACTAAATAATGACCCTCTAGGAAATCTATCACAATATAAACCTTTTAGTCCTACGTAATAGTAAAAATATCCAAACGACCTCCGGGGAATCCCTCACAACCAATTCCCCTTGATCTACATAGGATCAATAAACTATAGAAACCACTTAGTAGGTCTCATAGTCAAAGTCATAGGGTCCAGCATTTATTTAATAACGACCTTGGGTGTAGATCTCACGCATTAACACCTATGGTCTTTACCACCTGGCTTCCCTCACTGTCATTACCACAAGGGCAATAAAAAAAATTAATACATAAATTACCCTACATTGGGAATATCTCATAGTGAAATTCACCTTGGTAAAACATTCAAAATGTGAATCACATGCATCTCATATAATCAGTATCTCCATCATAACAACACAAGGCATGGAAAACAAATAAATCCAAACAATAATTCTAGACCAAACATCCATAAAAAATCAACAAGTGAAACAAAACCATAATCATGGTATAAAACCATATGAATACTCAATTACCCTTTTATCAATCTACTAAACCAAAACAGAAAAAACATGGTCTAATTCCAAACTAGAAAAACCCAAATCGTTTGAATATGACATTTTTTGCAGATATAATCCAAATACTATCAATTAAAGGCACAAAAAACCTACCTTGATTGTTTACGCTCATCATTACTGAATTTAGGCACTTGAATCCAACTATAATGACATACATCTACAAAAAATAAAAAAATCATCCTTGAAATAGTCATGATTTAGGAAGAATCACAAAAACAGACTCAAGAGGAATTGCTAACTCACCAGTGGGATTCCAACTCACCAGAATGCGTTTCAATTCACTACTGGAATTCCTGGTATTTGCGATGGCTTATTTGCAACGGGATCCCGTCACAAATAAGCTTTAGAGACGGGCGCTCGTCGCAAATAGCATGTTGTAGAAAATGCTGCCGCAAATACCATTATTTGTGATGGGCCCATCACAAATAAGTCTTTGATTGTATGCATTATATATACATAAACTTCTTCTCTACGGTCCCGTCCTAGTTAATTTTTTCGATGGGCACGTCGTACCCTTGCAAATATATATATATATATATATATATATATATATATTATGTTCTGTGACAGGACTGTCGTAACAAAGTATTTGCGACGGGTAACTAGTCCCATAGCAAATATGCTTTTTAAAAATATTTATTGAGACCATTTGTGATGCGGTCCGGTCACAAAAGGTCCCTTCATTAATAATAAATTAATTTAAAAAATATATATTTAATAAAATTATGATTAATGAAAAAATAATATTACTATTATTAAAAAAATAAAAAATATAAAAATTCACAATATACACAAAAAAAATAATAAATTATTATTATTATTATTATTATTATTATTATTAGTAAATAACCAAACATTAAATAACATAATACTAAAAAAAATATATTTTAAAAAATAATATTAATATTATTAAAATAAAAAAAAAATTTAAAATTCTCATTATTCACAAAAAAATATTAAAAAATAAAAAAAATATATTAAATTAAATTATGTAATATTTTCACCAATAAGAAAGACGGAATATGTAAATAATCCATATTACAATGTTAAATTCAAATGTTTTTAACATAAAAAAAATCACTGGTGGGTAATCTTTTAGAGGAGGTGGAGTAGATGAAGGTGATGTTGGAGTAACTCCATCCCTAAACTATGAGTTAGACGGTGCATGTACTCAATCTACTCGTGATACTGCTGTTGCCATCGATGTATCTCCTCCTCATGCTGCTACTTCTACTGCTGCTGCCACCGACACATCTGCTCCTCGTGATGTTGGTCCTACTTCTGCTGCCACCGACACATCTCTTCTTCCTTCTACAGCAAAGTCTCTATAAGCTCAGCCTGAGCTTGCAACAGCTCTTGATACTGTGATCCAGAAGATGATTCCTCTCCACGAGCTCCAATTGAGCTGGGCACCGACAATGCAGCAGTACCATAATAATTACCAAGAGTCAAATTAGAGAAGATACCAACTACTCACCCCTTCTGAAAGTCATACTGAGTCTCCTGCATCCATGCCGCCTCATCAAAATGGTGAGCCCTGGTCTACTCAGTCATCTTGTCCAGACCCTCAGCCTTTGTCTGAGAGGTGGCATCCTCATATGACCTCTTCAATTCCAATTTGAAATTAAAATTGGGAAAATATTATATGCAGTTAATTGTCAAACATTTAAAATAATACTAACCACAATATGACACTAGTGATCACCTCTAATCTCTCTAGTGGATGGATAACTGTACATCCTCCGATAAATTTCCTACTACGTAATATCGGGATGCTCGACTTCCTACATAAATATAAAATATACTCTTTATATTTAAATTTATATAAAATATTTAAAAATATATAATTACCAGATGCTCTCTATGTGAACTGAATGTACATCTACCAGCTCGATGCCTCACCTCCTGTCTCCCCAGGTCCTGTCGTCCCACTGAAGATCTCCTCTGAAATCCACCACCCAACTAGTGAAAACATAATCCATCCCATAAGCGAGATGAAATGTACTCTAGTCGGTGAGCTCTACACAAATCATCAGATTCTATCACTCCTTCTTTCTTAATGGATATCCCTCCCAAATTGTGCAAAAACTGTCAGAAACAGTGACACATAAAAACTGGCAATGCTGAGTGGATAGCATCGTGCATGCTATCATCGATATGATACCATAAACCCTACAAGTACTTTATAATATAAATTTATTAATAAAATAAATTTCTAAATAACTATTATTTATTTAGGTACCATCTAATGATGGAACATGTAATGTCGAATATCAACGAGAATCTATTCCCATGTGATCCATTACTAAGAAAAATAATAGCGCAAGATAGCACTCCCCTGTCCAATAGCTACATGCTCAAAACTGTGAAAAAGGAATAAATAATCAAACAATTAGTTTATATATATAAAAATAAATGAAGTCTAACTAAAATATACAGGTTATCATACCTCCGTGTGCGTGGATTGAAACCAAGAGGTTGACGTCGCTCAGGGATATGGTCCGGAATCATCAATTGTGAAAGACTGTCCCACCTCCGCGTACCCCTTGAACCGCCAGTAGGCTTAGGGTCAAATGATCCAAAATCCCCCTCATCAAATGGTAGGTCAGCCTCTTACAAGTCGAGATATAGCTTAGGTTCCATCTAAAACATAGAATTATTCTTGTTAGCGGATAGTTGAGAATAACTATTATATAGAGATATATATTAGTTATGATTATAACCAACATTTAACTGTGTCAATGTTCATCTTCCTCATCTTCTCCATATCCGCCAATGACAATGTCATCATCTTCATCTTCATAATCATCAATATCCATATGAGTTTCAGTTTCAGCATCCTTGTCATTTCAAATTCATTTGTAAAATCATTAACATCTCCATCACTATCGATTCTTAATTGTGTTGTGTCCTCATCGATATTCACATCTCTTTGTGAATCAGATGGATTTTGACCAGTCTCTAGAAAAATGTCAATTCCTTCCACATCTACGGAACCAAATTCAGTTAGACTAAACTGATTTTCCAAAGATTTCTTTTTTATTATGCTCCACCAATCAGTCAACTATCATGATGTAGCACCATACATTTCATAATAATTTTTTTTGCCTGTTGAGCTAGTAAAAATGGCTCACTTACTATAAGAGGACTTTTTTATTTAATATCGACAATTATATGTGTCGGATGAACACGCAAGCCTCTCTCTATATCCAACCACTGAAATTTAAACATTATTATGTAAATCTGTCCTAAATAACACAGCTCAATATTTTCATCAAAAATTCCATAAAAGTCAACAGAAGTTTCTATGTGATGTGATCATCTAAAGAAAACTCCATTTTTCATTTTTTTTCTTTTGATTCCCCGTATGCATGTGTATGAAATCGAAAACCATTCAC
Organism: Viscum album; assembly: GCA_963277665.1. Taxonomy (NCBI): domain Eukaryota; kingdom Viridiplantae; phylum Streptophyta; class Magnoliopsida; order Santalales; family Viscaceae; genus Viscum; species Viscum album. The sequence continues at coordinate 1,753,080,157 of OY728120.1, read as the reverse complement.
CACATATGATTTATAATATTTAACCATTTTGGATGGTGGGTTACACAATATACATAGTTTCTTATCAATTTTATCAGTATATTGATACACAAGAATATTTGTAAAACAATTTTCAATATATATAATAATAAACAGAATTGATATTAAACCATCAATAATTTATGTTACCAGTTTTTGAAACATTTGAGAAATTTTTTTTCTCTGCATTTTCAAGAGAAGCTGCTCTAATTTGTGGAAGTTATTTTATGATATGATTGTCATATAACCTACAAATAAAATATGATTAAATACGAAAACATAAATTATAGTATAATTGTTAGAAGCACTCACAGGAAAAGTGATGTCATTTCATCATAGTTGAGCAGAATGTATGTATGAGCTCTGTGATGTTCAACATCTGAAAGCCATCATCCATAAAATCCCCCAAAACCATGAATTGTCTGATTGAAAAATATTAATTTACTAACCATTTTTTCATTAAAATTCCCCTCAATTCATCAGATGCGATTTTTTTAGGCATATTGAGATTCAAAATAATGAGAGAAGAAAAAACAATTTTCCCTTGCAAATAAGCGTCCGTAATGGAGCCTTCAACTGATGATTTGTTACATACTTTTTTCTTCAATTTCTACATGAATCTCTTGAATTGGTACATCCATAAAAACTATACAAGACCTCTACATTTAGCTTCATGTGGAAAATGAAATATCAGATGTTCCATTGAGTTAAAGAAATCTGGCAGAAATATTTTTTCCAGTTTACATATAATTACTACAATATCTTCTTCTAGTTTTCAAAGTGCATCATAGACTTTTGTCGCTGCAAAAATGTCTTGAAAAAAATATGATATGTTTGTTATCGAATCCCAAATCATAGAATTAATCAAACCTCTAAATCCATCAGAATAAGTCTTTCCATTATAACATGAAAATAATGAATTTTTAATCCAGTAATATAACCATTCATAACCCATCTTCCAAAATTGGAAACATAGCTATCTGGAAGTGTCAAATCTGCAATCCACTAACCAAATAATAATCAACTCTCTTTTGATAGTGTATAAGCTATTTTTGGATTCATTAACCTATGTGATCTGACATTTTCAGATAGTTCAATTTCTGTTCACCTACAAATGTGGGCAAGATCTAATCGTGCCTTTACAGAATCATTGGTCTTAATTAGTGTATCCAAAATTGAATGAAATAAATTATCAAAATAGTGATTCTAAATATGAATACAATCAATCATTTGGCGAACAAACAAATCAGACCAAAATAAATGATCCCAAAATTTTCTCTGTTTTATCCAATTATGTTCTTTCCCAAAGCCATGAATTTTCTATTCGTTTACTATTGGTCCAAATGTGATGGGGGTAATGAAAATACAACTGATTTTAACTATGCAACTGAGATCGTCATTAGAGTTTCATCCCATTCAATTGTATCTTTTCTTAAATGAGATTTGTTCCTCTGAAAAGGATGATCGGTTGGAAGAAATCTACACTAAAAATCAATGTATCAAGGTTTTTTCCATTAACGAGCATGAAGGCTTTGTTTTCTTTCATAAAATAAAGACATGATTTTGGACCATGTGTACTCCAACCAGATAACACGCCATATGTCGGAATTTCACTAATCATCCACATCAATACAGCTTTAAAATGAAATTTTGTTTCGCAGCAAAATCATATGTATTAACACCATCACTCTACAATGCATTTAACTAATCAATAAATGGTTTCAAATAAACATCAATATTATTTTTCGGATGTCCTATGATTAATAGAGTCAAAAAGATATAAGGATCCTTCATCAACATCCATGGAAGAAAATTGTACGGAGTTATAAAGACATGCCAACATGAATTCTGACTTCTATAAGAACCAAATGGACAGAAACCATCAGTATAAAGACCCAACCCCACGTTTCACGCTTCTATAGCAGAAGACAGATGCAGAAGGTCAAAGTGTTTCCATGAATCACCATCAGATGGATGATTCAAGCTTTTATCAGTTGAAATCTTGGTTTTGTGCCATGACATCATTGACGTTGTGTTCTGAAACATAAATAAACACTACAAACTAGGTGAAAGGGGGAAATATCTCAACTATTTTACTGGGATCAATCTAGCCTTCCCTGGTTGAGCTTCTTTATACCCTAATTTTCCACATGTGGGAAAACTATCCAATGACTCATTTTTTCCAGAATATAAGATGGAATCATTTGGACATGCTCGAATCATCCGATAACTAAGACTCCGATTATGAATCACCCTCTTTCCCTCATAGTAATTTTTAGGCAAAACATTTTCTATTGGTAGCAATGTTTTTACCAAAGAGAATATCTGATCAAAACATTTATTTGACATTGAATTATCTGATTTAATAGCCATAAATTTTTCAACAGCTTCTAATTTTCTCATCATGCAACCAGGATATAATGCATCCTCATAAGAACTCATAAAATTCAGATGGGGCCGACTCGGGACATAAATCAATATCAACATGAGTCTCATTTTTTTTGCACAGATGGACCTAAAACATCATGTACTAAATTTCAAAACCATAATGGATCCAAAATCATGTTATTATAATATTCTCTTAAGCTGTGTTCACCATGTTGATACGAAAAAACATAATCTGGTTGAAAACCAAACCGCAAGAGATGTCCCCCAACCTTTTCATATGTGTCATACATTCGTAGAGCACGTTTTTTACAATGACACTTAATAGTACCTTCTCAAACATATTCTAGTTTTGATGATTCAAATTCTAAGAAATCTTCAACACCCTCAATATATATAGAATTTAAACCAGAAACATTTGGATTTCTTCACTGTTTCTCCATGTGCGATCATCCAATAATGACTGATGTCGACTTTCTTGTTCCATATTTTTCTACATAAAAATTAAAATCATCACTGTTTTTGAATAACTTGAAATTATAAAAACACTATATAAAAAAAGAAGATAAATAATTACAACTACATAATAAATACCATTAATTAAGGGCGACCCAATTTCCAGTGGATTGACGACTTCTCTTTTATCTGACGTCTCATTTAATTTCATCTTTCTCACACTAATTATTTCTAATTATTTCTAATTATTTATAATAATTCCTAATAATTCATATTTATTCCTATTTATTCTTAACTATTCTTATTTTTTGTTAATTATTCCTAATCATCCCAAATTGTTCTTAATTATTCCTAATTATTCATAATTCATGATAAATATTCCAAATTATTTCAAATTATTACAAAATAGTACTAATTATTAAAAATTAATACAAATTATAACTGATTATTTCTAATTATTACAATGTGTTACTAATTATTACTATTTATTATTAATTATTACTAAATATTACAATTTTTTAATAATATAGCAATACATAGAAATACATAGAAAAATGAAAACATCTTAAATAATGAAAGGAAATTTGGTATTCATCATTCTGGAGATGATTATACATTTTCCCTTCATTATCCAAGCAGTTTTTGTTTACTAATTATTACTAATAACAAAATTATATTATCAATATTTCTGAAAAAACAATATTATTTTTACTAAAATAATAATAAATTTATAAAATATTAAAATTATCAATATTCACAACAGACAATGCTCTATTCTTAACATGTTCAAATCTCAAAGGGTTTCCAATTGTAAGGTCATGCACAATAAAAAGTATATTTCAGCCATGTCCAATGTAAACTCTATAATTTTACTTGCATGGATGATCAACTCACAAGTAGTGTTATAATAGGATTACCAATGTAATGTTGTTCTCGTTTATAAGGAGCATCTCAGATGACCCTTTACATAGATAATTCTTCCTTAAAAATTTAAGGGGATATCCAAATCATTGCCTTAAATTTTCAAGGAAGAATGTTCTATGTAAAGGGTCATGTGAGAAAATTCTTATAGATGAAAAGGCATGACTTGGGTTGTCCTATTGCAAAACTACGTGCAAGGTGATCAACCATTCAAGGACAATTATTAAGTTTACATTGGACATATCTGACACAGAATTTTTATTGTGCGTGACCTGACAATTGTTATCCCTTTGAGATTTGAACATGTTAAGAATAGATCAATTCCTGTTACTAATATTGATAATTTTAATATTTTATAAAATTTTTATTATTTTAATAATATTAATATTGTTTTTCATTAATATAGATAATATAATTTTTTATTAGTAATTATTACTAATTATATCTTATTATTACTAATTATATCTTATTATTACTAATTATATCTATTTATTAATAGTTAGATCTAATTATATCCATTAATTACTAATTATATCTAATTATATCTAATTATATCTAATTATTACTAATTATATCTAATTATTACTAATTATTACCAATTATTACTAATTGTTACTAAATGTTGCTAATTATTATAAATTAGTACTAATTATTAATAATTATTAATAATTATTACTAATTATATCTAATTATATCTAATTCTTACTAATTATTACTTGTTATTACTAATTATTACTAATTATTACTAATTATTACTAGTTATTACCAATTATTACTAATTATTACTAATTAATACTAATTATTACTATTTTAACTAATTATATCTAATTATTACTATTTATTACAAATTATATCTAATTATATCTAATTATATCTAATTATATCTAATTATATCTAATTATATCTAATTATATCGAATTATATCTAATTATATCTAATTATATCTAATTATATCTAATTATATCTAGTTATATCTAATTTTATCTAATTATATCTAATTATATCTAATGATATCGAATAATTACTAATTATATCCAATTATTACAAATTATTACTAATTATTTCAAATTATTACTACTTTTTACTAATTATTACTAATTATTTCTAATTATATCTAATTATAACTATTTATATCTAATTATTACTATTTATATCTTGTTATTACAAATTTTAGATAATTATTACTAATTTTTGCTAATTATTACTAGTTTTAGCTAATTATTACTAATTTAACAAATTATTACTAATTTTTGCGAATTATTACTATTTTTAGCTAATTATATCTAATTATTAAAAATTATATATAATTATTACTAATTATTTCTAATTATTTCTAATTATATCTAATTATTACTAATTATATGTATTTAATACTAATTATAATTATTTATTACTAATTATATCTATTCATTACTAATTATATCTATTTAATACTATTTATATCTATTTAATACTATTTATATCTATTTAATAATAATTATATCTACTTATTTCTATTTATATCTATTTAATACTAATAATATCTATTTATTACTAATTATATATATTTATTACTAATTATTACTAATCATTACAAATTTTAGCAAATTATTACTAATTTTAGCTAATTATTACTCATTATATCTAATTATTACTAATTATATCTAATTATTACTAGTTATATCTAATTATTACTAATTACATCTATTTATTACAAGTTATATCTATTTATTACTAATTATATCTAATTATGACTAAATATATCAATTTATTACTAATTATTACCAATTTTATCTAATTATTACTAATTATTACTAATTATATCTAATTATTAATAATTTTATTTATTTATTTCTAATTATATCTATTTATTACTAATTATATCTAATTATTTCTAATTATATCTAATTGTTACTAATTATATATCATTTTTACTAATTATTAATAATTATATCTAATTATATCTAATTATTGCAAATTAACACTAATTATTTATAATTATCACTAACAATATCAATTTCATACTAGGGATAAATATAAATAAAAATCAATTGAAATCTATTCTAATTAAAACTAATAAATGAAAATTAAAATTTAACATAAAAAATAAAATACATATAAAAAATTAAAATATAAATATGTTAAACATTGATATTCTTAAGGTATTGGCGCCTTCCAATTTCTCACGTATAAAAAATTCTAACTAAAAGAAATTTTTTCTTCAAATCTGAAGAATTAAAAGAGTGAGAGGGGAAGATCTGAGTGATTTGGAAAAAATGGAAGAGGTTATATATATGTTTGATTAGTTGTGATAGCATTATTTGCGACTTGTTTCCCGTCGCAAATGGTGGTATTTGTGACGGGCCCCATTGTAAATACCCTCACTCACATTAATTACATTCGGCGGTTAAAAGGGTATTTGTGATGGGGCTCATCACAAATAGTTCCTGCCGACACTCTTTTGCGAAGGGACAACATCCCGTCAAAAAAAGCTATTAACAGCCGTCGGGTATTTGCAACAGGTACCATTGCAAATACTCTTGCGCAGTTTGGCGTGCAAGCCGCGTGGTTTGGCGTGCAAGTAAGGCCAAACAATTTGCGACGGGAGACATCTCCCAGTCGCAAAAAAATATTTGTACGGTTTGGCGCGCAAGTCGCGCCAAACTATTTGTGACTGGAGACGGATACCCATCACAAATAACCCTGCGCAAATATTGGTTTTTCCCGTAGTGATTTGAGGTCAGAGGTAGAATTGGGAGGGGTTTAGAGTTTTTTGGGGTTCTGTTACTCACATGTACAAAATGAGTTAAGAAGAGGGTGTTTATGAATATGAGACATGTCCCATCTCCGATTTATGAAATAAAATTAAAATTACACATAATCATCATTTAATGTACATGTTGTGTATTGGCCTCAATCGTCCCCTGCATTAAGTGGTCTAACAGGTAACCTACATCTCAATGTACTCGGCCGTTACACTGCTAGTACGTGATGGTATGCAATACCCATGTACATGGCGTGTAATAATAAGTACACAATGTGTACATAGAAAATTTCCATCTCAATCTCTTTCATTATGAAACCCAATAATAAAGAACCATTCCTGAAATGAAGATCTGGGTTCAAACAAACTTCCCACCGTAAATAAATTCAACCCCGAATTTCCCTTACAAAGGGGTTGAAGAAAAAACTACCAAATACATTTGAGACTTTGATCGTACATCGGCCTCCCCCTTCCATGCCTCTTTATGAAAATTTCCATGCTACCATACCCCTTGTACTATAGGAACTAATCAGATACAAAGAACATTCGTGCGACGATCCACAATCCAAATAAGGTGCACCTCGAAGGATGAGTCCACCTCCAACTGAACCTCATATGGTTGAAAAACACAAGACATGTCTAAAAAGTATCTTTGTAGCTATGAAACATGAATGACATCAAGAATGTACGAGTACCTCTAAGGTAACTATAACTGATACGAAACTGGATCGAATCTGTCAAAAACCTCAAACATCCCAACATATAATGTTGAAAGATTCCCCAGTATCATAATCCTCTTATATACCCACCTCGGTATGACACATATGAAATCCTGATCTCTGAATTCAAACTCCAATGGTTGTCTCTATTGATAAACATAAAATTTAGGGTGAGATTGTGATGTATAAATCCATTTCCGAATAAACATCACCATCTCGGTGGTCTCTTGGGCAAGATGAGGTCGCACCAAATCACCCTCCTACCACCACCAAATATAGTGGGGATTTACATGGCCTACAGAAAAATTCCCAATAAGGTGCCATCTGAATCATTGGATGAAATATTTTGTTGTAGGAAAACACCAATATGGGTTTGTGACTCTCCCAAGAGACCACCAAAATCTAAAATGCATTCTGGTATCATTACCTCCCAATCTAGAATCGTATGCTTGGACTATCCATATGTCTATGGATCATAAGTTGTACTCTGAATTACCTATGTACGCAAACCCCTATGTATTCCCTTCCAGACAAAAGAAGTAAACCAGTCATCCATGGCTAAAAAGATAGATTGCAGAAACCTATGAAAATGTACAACATATCGGATGTAAAACCATCCAATATCATCAACACTAATGGTTTCTTTGATTTTCACTAAATTTGAATCCTTCATGAGTCTATCAATAAAACCCCAACCCTCATCATTCCCTCATGGAGACTTTGGTAAACCCATCATGAAATCCATCACGACATCATACCAATCTCATTTAAGAGCGGTTCACTACTCTAATTTCCCAACTCGTCGCAGATGCTCTTCCTTAACCTACTAACATCTGGAATATATCAAGAAAATACTAGTTACATTCATCTTCATACCTGGACACCAATACTAACGGTGTAGATCCTGATACATCTGGGTGAAACCAGGATTAATTTCCCTATTTGAGGAATTAAAATCTTTCATCAACACCTCCAGTGTGGATGTAGAAACCCATATAAGTCCATTAAAATGCAAGACCATATCATCTCCTATGGTCCGCCCAAGAGTATGTTCATCTCATAACACACTCTCCCATAGGAATAGGCCTTCAGAATATTTTAAATTCCTCATTCACGATGAATCCAGTTGAGTACAAGTAATATCTATAGAAGAAATAATTTTCTTCCCCAATCTGTCAAGCTCCTCCAAATTCATCTTAGAGAATAGAACCCTAAGAATCCACTCACAGCTAGCCTTATTAACTACCTGTACTTGGGTCCTTCTTCTCAATGCTTCGTACACTACATTGCCTTTCCCAGACATGTAGAAAACCACATTTTCAAAATACTGAAGGTTCTCAACCAACATAAAATGTCTCAAATTCAAATCAAATTTAGTAATTATATACATGGGGATTTTGTGTTCAGTGTATACCTGAAAATTATCTCCCAAAAGATAATGTCTCTAATACCGCAAATCATACACAACTGAAGCTATCTAAAGATCTTGTGACTGGTAGTTCCTTTCATGTGGCCTCAACTACCAAGACCTATATGTAATGACTCCTTCCCCTATAGAAGCACTATTCTCTGCCTGATACGTGAGATATCATAGTAAATACTATATAAGTTTCCCAAAACTTAAAAAATCAGTATTTGTGATGAAAACCAATCTCCCTTTCAGCTCCTATAAATCATAATCACAGGAATCATTCCCCAAGTATTTAACACCCATCTCAGTCAGGCACATCGGTGGCACTACTATGCATGAAAATTCCAATATATAGTTTCTCTAGTAACCATCAAGCCACATGAAACTCTGTATCTCAATTATGTTCTTCAGCTTCTCCTATGTAACTACCTCTCTATCTATATCATAGATTACTTATACTCCTTTCTCTGAGATGACATTTCCTAATAAGTGAATCTAGCACATCCTATAGTGCAATTTTGATAGATTATAATCTAACTAATTCTCTGTTAGTGTACTCAATATTATCTCTAGATGGGTGGCATGGTCATTTCTAGTGTGAGAGTACACCATGATATCTTCCATGAAGACTATAAGAAAAGAATCTCTGTATGGATGGAACACCCAGTTCATCGGTGCCATGAAAACTGTTGGCATGTTTGTGAGACTGAATGGTATAAAAAATTACTTTTATAGACCATATCTTCTCCGAAAGACATTAAGAGTTATATCTGATGGTTTAATACGCAATTGGTGATAACCAGATATCAAGTCAATCTTCGAGAAAACCTAGGATCCTTGAAGATGAGAAAAGGTGTCCTCAATCCTCGAAAAGGGATATTGTTTCTTAACCCTAATATAGTTTAACATCAGATAATCCTCATATATTATGAGGGTATTTTTCACATTCCTCTAAAAAAGATAGGAAAACCCCATGGATATGTAACTTGGTCGGATGAAACCCTTTTCATGTAACTCTTATAAATGCGTCTTGGGGTCTTGAATCTCTAGTGTAGGCATCCTATAAAAAGAGTTGGAAAATGGTGTCACTCCTAGAACAATCTCAATAGATAAATATTCCTCTCAATCTTTAGGGAAACATGATAAGTCTTCTTGAAAGAAATCCTCAAAACAATCCACAACTAGAGTAATGTCCACCTATGATGTCTTACATTAATCCAAATATATTCATGAAATCTGGGCTATAATTCCTCCAAAATCCATGATTCATGGATCCCACACTACTACCCTAGAAATCACATTAGAACATGTGTAGATCTGAACCACCCACTTGTGATATGAAACTCATCCTATAGCGATAGATTTCAACAAAGCCCTGGAATGATACGAACCAGCCATTTCCGAGAATGAAATTGAAGCTTGTGATCCCTAAGACATAGAGGTCACAAAAGAAGTGCACCCACCAACCTCAAAAGGGAACTCCTTGAAATAACGAAAACAATTTTCCTAATAAATAACAGAGTGCCCAAAGTCATAACATCATCAGAATTGATGATATAAAATACCAATGCTATATAAAACAATATATATAATACTATGGGAAGCATGTGTATCAAAAATAGTGGAATCTAAAACTAAGTCAACTATAATCGTACTTTTAACTGTAGAGGGTCTGATATCCTGCTCCCACTGGGAATACTCCACTGCTAATGTCTTACCTATACTGTGGCCTTGAATCCTTTTCTGAATTCCCTAAGATGATCTACAATACTATCACTGAAAATGTTTATATTGACTACCACGACCATGACTACCTCCTCGACCTAAACGACCCGACGAACACCAGTTCCCAAACAGATGAGAAACTGGTGATCATACTCCTAAATGTAGAGTCATAGTAGAACCCATATCACAAGTTTTTTGGTGAGAAAATCCAGAAAAAGGGCTAAATATGAACCATAACCCACAAGCCCGTCACTCGACTTGGTCCCTCGGGAAATGTGGCCCAATTTTCGCACTCTTCCCGCACTGGTAGCATACCATCTAGATAATAGAAAAAAAATCTCATGAAAGGTACCTATGATGATTACTTCTATTTTTCGATGGATTACAAGACCTGCATGCGGAATCGCCTTGGCTCATAGCTCACAAATCCCTCATATTGATATTAGTAATTAGTGTTTGGTTCACTATAGTCGTCACCAAAGTCAACCTGTAAACAGTCACCCAGTATCAGATTTCATACCTGAGACCATACTCAAATCAGATATCCAATGATAAATCATCACCTCCCAAAACATGTGTGAAGAACTGAATCTATTTAAATATAGAAGAGTTATTCATCAATGAATGATATTCCTTCTCCAAATTCAGGAAAAATTGGACTCTATTTTCCCTTAGCATCATGGTATAGATGTAATCATAGAAAGACCAATGAAGATCTAACCTAGCCATATCCTGATGGAAAACCTCCTTTTAGATAACATCCCACAATTTTTTGGTGAAAACACATAACATGTAAATCGTGAGCTTCACCATCCTCTCAATAGGAATCTTTAGATGCTCATAGATAGAAAATGTGTCCTCCAACTATGACTCTTCTACCTGTGGTCCTCCATCCCCTGAAAAAATGGAGGATGCTACTGCTGGAACACCCTCGTCAACTCTAGCATATTCGGGGAGGGATGTGGTGCTCCATAAAATGTTAGTAACATCCTAAAAAATCATTCATGGAATTGTGCATCCATACATTAGTCTAGTATAACATCAAGTGCTAATATGGGAATGACGTTAGGATCTTCTGGTAGTACCTCATCTACAATTTTTAGTTTCTATTCATTTACATGTACCTAGAACACAACCTGAGGATGTCTTGGTGGTATGAATCTGCCAGTTCAATCACACACCTTAGTTCAATATTATCATGGAGAAAAAATATAATGTGAAACAATGGAAAATGAGAGTAATGAATTCATGTTTTTCAAAAGACGGTTACACAGAATGTAGAACCACTATATGAAAATGTTTCTTAAGACTTAACATGGTCATCTACCACTTCCATCCCGGTCATGTATCCTCATATTCACTTGGATTTTTCATCTTGATACATGACATGTACTTGAATTTTCCCTACTTCCCATGTTCTTCTACGTGGCTAGAACTACACAGTTCTCTCCTCCTGTAACACTACACAACGTGTTCACCCATGACACGGTGTGTACTGCATATGTACAATACACCTTTGTCATTAGTCACACACCCATATACATGGTCAATCAACACAAGGTGTGTATAATCTAGTCACGGTGTGCACCATCTAAATTTCGTCCACCTATTTCATTAGTGGCACGCCTGGTTACATGATCTCTAACAATACGACATCTACTCCCATTACACAAAATGTTCTACCAAGATTTTATAAACCCTATGTCTATCGTCATAAAGTTAGTCACATGTTCTAAGACTACACATGGTGTACAAACAGTACACTACATTTTCACACAAAATAGTCGATTCCTTAAGAATAGAATAAAAGAAGGCATGTGTTTATGAAAACACATGCCATGTTGTCCTGGTTTCTGGATAGTATGCCACTAAAACTACTCTGAAACCCATAAAAAATAATAATTTTTTCCACAGAATGAAAAATTATGAACAGTGGGAGACCATACTCCCTATGAATAAATGTTTGACATCCTTTTTCACATCATAACATGGAAAAATACAATTAATGTTCAAACATGATCCACCTAATTTCAATTCATGAGTGACCATTACACCTCATGGATGATATATTAGAATCCATCTGAATGAATCATTAAATTTTCCAATACCCTATCAAAATATAAGGTATTATATAATGAAATCTATCACAACATCATACATATCTAGCACAACATATATCATGACAGAATGAAATTAGTAATGATTCCAAAATGGCATGATAAAATTGCATGAAATTTGATCTCTAGAATGAGCCTATATTATTCATGATATTTAATACACTCATCAAATCTGGTTTCAATGGAAATTGATCCATAATATAACATAAAATACATGTGAATTATCAAATGGTGATATAAATTAACTGTTACAATTGAAAAACAAGAACAATTTCAATATTCGTGGTACGTTGGTTTTCCCAAGTACACAAGTTTGCTACTCCCAGGAACAAATTATGACCCAAAACCTATTACTTTCTATCAATGTATAGATGATCTAAATTTTAAAACAAATCCGAAAATATCTCCTCTGATACAATATTGTAACATCCTGGATCCGGGTGCTGCCCAAAGGTGCCCCGTACCTGGTCGGTCACATGGTATCATGTGAATTTACCTGAACACCAGAGGCATCTGACCGGAAACGAGGGACACAATTTGATAATTGGGTATCAATAAACTAATAGGAAGAGTATACAAAGAAGAAATAAAGTAGTAAACAATAGCAGAAGGAGTAATAACATAAAAAAAAGTAAAAAATGGAAGATTTATAATAATATAACAACTGGAGCATACAAAAATTATGCATGTCACATCTGTCTAGGAAAGAATAAAATCATGTCACCATGCTGAAAATACAATACTGAAACCAATGTATTAAAAAATAGTAATCTCCAACAGCATCTCAACCCTCAGATAGGTCCCATGCTCTCTAGCTCCAATAATAATCACATACCTGATGGAAAAAGGTTCTTTTCCTTACCAATTCCCAAAATAATATAATCTAATTGGGAACAAAATCAAGACCCAAAAAAGGTTTGAGACAAATCCCTATAGGAAACCAAAAAATTATAAGTGCTTAATTTTCATTGAAAATATACATAGCTAGTAATATGCATTAATGAAGTAATAAACTAGGAAAAATCAAGAGAAAAAATTCTACAGTTTTTAATGAAATTCATTTACATTTATTATTTATCAATTGAATCATGTAAACCATGTGATATAAACAAATATTTATATCCCAAGAGTAATAGTAACAAAACAAATGTCACACAAAACCATCTAACAATCCAGAATGTCTGAGTCCAAACTTATTCCTTGGGTTGGATGTCTCTTCAAAATCATTCAATCATTCATAGGAATCCATCTTGGATTTTTATCATAGTCTAACCCCACTGGTTTAACATATCATCAATTCAATAAATAATGACCCTATGGGAAATCTCTCATCGTCCAACCTGTATTGTCTCATGTAACACTAAACATTTAAAATCTACCACTTGGGAGGCTGTCATAGTCAATACCCCCTAGGTCTACATAGAATCAATAATCTATAAAGACCAATTGGAATCTCTCGTAGTCAGTTCCTTTTGGTCAAACATTCATTTAATTATGAGCCTCTAGGTTTTTCTCATAGTCTAACCCCTCTAGTATATGACCACCTAGTAACTCTCACTGTCAATACCTTAGGGTCAATCACAACAACAATTTGTACATAAATGACACTACCTCAGGATGCTCTCATCATCAAATACCCCTTGGTATAATGTTTACAATGTGAATTAAATTCATATAATTTAATTATTAACACCATACTAAGTACATGACGGATTGAAAATATGGTAAGACTAACTTGCATTCTAAACCAAACATCCATAAAACAGTCAATAGGGTAATCACTCCCATAATTGCGGTATGGATCCTTATGCCTACGAAATAACCATTTAACCAATCTACTAGACCATAAAAAGTGAAAAATATGGTCTAATTCTAATCACGCAAAACCCAATCATTGAAGTAACACACCAAGGTTTAACGGTACACTTCCTTTTTAAAAAATTAAATAGTGTGCGGTGTACGCAACACTGAGTTCAAGAGAACTGTGACCTATAAAATGAGCCATTTAATAATATTTTATGGATAGTATTAACCAATTTTTGAATTTTATATATCTCATATAATTTTAACATTCAACTTATGTGACATAATCTAATGAAAAATTATAATTTTTTAGAAAAAAAGTAGTTTTATTTAAAGACTATTTTCACCTTTTAGTGGAGAACTTTCCTTAAAAACAATACTTCACAATTTTATTTATTCAAATTCATGAAACTATATTCTTCATTAGAAGTAGGAATTTTTGTTATGTGTGATAAATTTTTTATATTTATCTAAAAACATTCAATTTTTTTTGAATAGTGAAAACCATTGCATTGTTGTCGATAATCGACTATTTATTTAATTAATTTTTTTATTTAAATTTATTTTTAAGAATAACTAGATACATAATAACTATATTAGACCAATGTAATTCATTGGTGTCAATTTATAATAATATTTAATATATATAATTTTATTAAACTTTTTAACATCTTTTACCCACCGTAAAGGTACATTTACCAATTTTCATAAAACGTAATTTTATCGCTATTGTAAATTGAACTTTGAAAATATGATAGAAAGAGTTGTTATCTGTAATTAAAATTTGGTTAAATATGATGCAAATAATTTTTTTTGAATAGAATCTTTTCAATTTTATTTACCACGGTTAAAAGTAAATATTGAAAATAAAGGTAAAAATAATATTATAATAACATTAAATTAACCCAAAACATGTCAAAATTTTATTTTATATGCATTTTTCATCAATAATAAACTATAGGGAAATAGTATAATCCTTATTTATACACAATGATTATATTAGGAAATTTATTATTTTTTATTTAACCAATCAGCAAAAGTGAAAAATACAAATTTTTATAACTAAAATATTTTTAATATATCGTTATACATAAGAAAATTTTTAATATAAATAGTAATTAATAAAATAAAAATATTTCCTAAATTATGGTAAATTATTTATAAATTTTACGCATTAAATAATTTAATTTACTTATGACAGAATGATGATGTAGTAATTACTTTATTATCGAAACAGTAAAATAAATGATATTATAAATATTACAATAAATGTAAATTTATAATTTTTATGCCATAAATGAATTTATTATGTGAATATAACTTGTTCGGGTTTGTCAATGTATTCTGTTCGAGGAATCATGTTGTTCTGACTTTATAAAAAACCAATTACAAAATATACTCAAAATTGATATAAATGAGTTTTAAAAAAAAATAATTTTTTATTAAATTATATATTAGTTCTAAAAATATAATATGCTTCCAAATTACTATGATAATTATATATTGTCATTAATGACCCACTTGATTCTTTCTAGGAATATTATTTGTATCTATATTAAAAATTAGTATAAAAATACTAGAAGACACGGTAAAAGATAAACTGTTTAACTAATGGTTAATCCCCAAAGATAAGGATAATTTTATTACCTATACATGTCTAAAAGCTATTTTTTGGTGTCATTCTCCCTATATTCATCTTATCCTTGAGGTAAATAATTTTTTTTTTATTAGAAACCAGATATAATTTTATAATAAATTAATACCTCAAGCTTTTCCTAAAGTTCCCCTAAACACTATTATTAAATGGAACCTCCATTTCTCTTTAATTCACAGCTAAAAAGACAATTTCATCCCCATAGCCTTCCCAAATCTCCTCCCATATTCCATAAATTCATCCTATATGAATATCACTGGGATGAAATCCATCATAATGAGTCCATTTCTAAAAATCAAAAGGTGACACTAGAAGAAGAGGTAATCCTTTTATCGCTTCATTCAATGTTCATTCCTTCTTATACATCCTATTACTATATTTTTACCATAACAAAATAATAACACCAAAATATAACATATTATGATATGTTTTTATGAATATGGAAAAACCATATTTTTTAACACATCCAATGGAAAACAATACCGCTGTGCGTACGTACGACTTACCGTCTCTATGTCATGGTGTAAATTGTTTTTCATGTACATGATTTTTATGTGGGTATAAAGTCGAATATAATGGATTTAAATAATAAATATAAGATGATATTTTTTATTTATAATTTTTGTTCCATACAATTAATAAAATTACCATAAAAGAAATGATACCATCGCTCGCGCGAACATAAGTCTTACAATCTCAACGGTGTGATGAGACTCATCTTCCATGTTCACCATCCATGAATAAATATAAGAATAAATATAATTAATAATTATGAAATATATTACATAATAATGCTATTTGGAATATATATATATATATTCATTTATTTTATTCAGTTAATTACACATGATATAAAAACCGAAACAACACACATGTGTACAAATGGCCTACTATCTCTATGAAAATTATATTAAATTTATTATATATATATATATATATGTGATATATATATATATATATCATATCATGCATTCCAGAAATATGTAATTCATGATCTATGTAATACTAACCAGAATAAAAAGTCAAAACACGAATGATAAACAATGCTATTTTTAAACAAAATTTTGCACTAACTAGGAATTGTTAGAAAATGGGTAATACAAAGTCAAAAACGAATCATATATGATATCATAAATATTATTATGATTCTGATATAGGTTAATAATATGATTAAACACATTATATAGGATTATCAGACATGTACAGATAGTATCAGACCTACATGAAGGGTAAATTCCTCAATGTCATTATAATCTTTTATTATTTATCTGTAAGTATTTATTGGGACATATTTATCATTATTGACCTTGTTTCATAAAAAGAAATTTTAAAAGGAATATTTTATGGTTTTATAAATTGTTCCCTTTAACTATATCATCATTTTAAATGATTTAATGATTCAATTTTCTAAATATATTTAATTAATGTCTATGTTTTTAAGTTGATTTTATAGATTTTTTATATGCACATTGTTTTTATAAACATTTAATTCTTTAACAATTTTCAATGTTTTATGGGACACATTCATTCAGTAATATCTTCTAAATGACTTCAGTTATATTTAATTTGATTTTTAAATGATTTCCTAAAAATGATTTATGATATGATTGAATGATGATGTGCTTTTTTATACCATTCATGGTTTATGGTTTATGTATTGACATTTTGTATCTAGTTTTAATACCAATTTGTATGGTATGTTACAATATTTTTATATGAGGAATGAATTGGACATAGTAACTGACAAGCAGGGCCCTCTATAGCCGCTCGATGCATCTGTAGGACTCATGAGACAATCTAGTGTCTTGGTACAAGGCCAAGATAGAATATTTTTATATGGTCTTAGCCCAAGGCCTTGACGTAGAAGTTATTATACCTGAAATTATGCGTTCTCTCATTATAAAACTATTTATTACATGTGATTATATGACTAGTATAATATCCATTTGATTGTTTATATGGAAATTTTGTATTTATTTTTACTATATTATGTTCATGTTTTTTTATAAATGGGTATTGTTTTTATTATTCATATTGCCTTACAATTTTATAGATTTTTCTAAATTATTTACCCAAATAGGTAAAATAATCCCACCCCTCTCTTAATATTTATTTTACAGGATGCTATGTTGAGTATTATGACTAATTAGCATGTTTGAGATAGGGGAATGATGGCCTTATCAAAGGAGTAGTTATGTTGCATTTTATGTTATAAATAGCATAATGTCGTTCATGTTTGTAATCTATTTTCCAAGACTAATATAGTTATCAGTTCTTTGGGACATTATACCTTGTAATCATTCCAATGTTTTAAAATAATTCACCGGCTTCGAGCATATGGGTTCAGTGAGTTATAGATTGTATAAGAGGAATTTTAGTAATAACATTGGAAATAAATATAGAAAAATAGAATTATAGATCATAACCATAAGATAAAATTTTTATATAAGTATTGAATATAATCATATAATTTTAAAATAGATATTATGTTGGTATTAATAGGAAATACATCCCTATTTAGATTCAACATGTGTACATGGTTCAGGCACAGATGTACCTAGTGGGGAAATCTTCGACAAGTTCTTTTGAGCTTGACTTGAGGTAATCTGGAACATGGCAACGAGACTTACTTCATAGCTGGCTCGACACCCATAGGAGATATTCATAGGATAATTCATATTTCCATTACAAACCATTACAAAGGATTAATGGGTAAATATGTCCTTAAAAAAACCATAATTATGATTATGGATTAAATATGCATAAATTTCTCAATGTATTATATATATTTCACAGGTATGGAATTATGCTTTATGATTCATAACTAAATTTAGTGTCTTCCATTATTTAGAATCAGAACCTTTGTGAACAAATGGAAATCATATTAATGCACAAAATAGATCTATTGGTGGCCCCCATATTCAAGATAATGATAGCGGAGCTGGTGAAACATCTGGTACTGAACAACTTATATCCATACTAGGACCGCTAACTCAGGTTATGAATAATATCAATACCAATATAGAATGGATGAAGATTAATGAAATTTTCCTTGAGAAACTTTGTATTTGAACATTTGCTATGTTCTATATAGAAAATATTTCTTAGGTTGGGAAGTATCAAAAGGGAAAAGGAGGTCAAGGAAGTTTATCACCTCTCAAGAGATGATGATCAATTAGGGTCACTAATTAAAAACACAAAGGAGGATGAAGAAGTTAGAAATATGGAATAGACGGAAATTAATGAAATTTTACATGAGAAATACATTCCTAGTGAATAACGAGATGATATTGAATGATAATACATAAGGCTAAGGAAAAACGAAGATGATAATATTGAAATATATGAGGATAAATTAACTTGGTTAGAAAGGAATGCTATAGACTACATATATAACCCAAGAAGTAATATTTTTCGATTCTATGATGGGTTAAAAAAATTCATCCAATGGGAATTGGAATCAGAATATTTCTCATCCTATGATGATATAGTCTCATGTCTTATTAAGAGAGAAAATAAATTCTCTAAATATTATGACATTAATTTATACCAATAGAAGAATATAACGGGTGTGAAATTGAATGATAAATGGAAAATAGAAAGAAGGATGTCCCCTTATGTGATAATTTTAGGAAGAATCACCATGTTAATAGCACAAATGGAATGAGAGTTTGTACAAATGTGGAGAAAAGGTCATCCGGGTCGTGATTGTACGTGAAATAAAGAAGCACTGAAAAGATATTATTTTATTAATACAGGACATTATGCAGATGATTTTCTAAATCATCAAGGAAATATATCTCAGAAAAATCAAATGGATCAAGGCCATTCTTATGTTGTTACTATAGTCGGAATGGATAAATTAATATATGAATTTTTTTTGGATTTAATAATAAATAATTATATTATGGTCATAAGAATAATGTTATATATATAATAATTTAAATGATTTATTTTTTTCATTATGGTTTTAATATGATGATGGTAATCATGTATTCATTATGTGATAATTATGGAGACAATAAATTGTTTGGGAAATATCATGTTACAATTGATTTCTAAAAATTAGAGACCTTTTAGAAAGATATTGGATAGAAGTATTCTAGAAAACTCAAAAGGGTAGAGTGGATTAAGTTGAACATTGGA
Source organism: Viscum album (assembly GCA_963277665.1). Lineage (NCBI taxonomy): Eukaryota > Viridiplantae > Streptophyta > Magnoliopsida > Santalales > Viscaceae > Viscum > Viscum album. The sequence goes on along the minus strand of OY728120.1, from coordinate 1,753,060,059 downwards.
TAGAACTGTTGATGTTTAAAAATCTCTTAAAATTATTTTTTAAATGTTATAATACTATAGTTTTATAAATCGAATAGAATGCATGTTTGGTGATAACCCATCACGTCACAAAAAAATATGTGGGAATAGAACCCCCAACCGATGTGCAAAAAGGATTTATCACATACCACTAACCTAGAGTATTTCCCTAGTTATTATTAAATAGTTTTATTCATTGAAATGGTATATGTTTAAATTTTGAATCCAATGCGATTGAGATAAATAGAATATTTCAGATTTTTATTATTGAAGATAAAGATGATTTTGTAGTTGTGATTGGTTAAAGGATGAAACACTACATGTAAATTAATTATGATTCTTTGTGTTCCAAGTTTATGAATTAAATTAATTCTAAAACACTAGAAATAGGATCATAAAACCAAAAAAAAATCCTAGTACTTTCATTTCGGTGATTCATATTATGACTTAGATTATCATATATTTATAGCTTTCTATTTGTTAACATTCTCTTAATAATATTATCTACCAGTCTCCATCATAACATGATTGATTGTTTTCTCTTCCATATCCATGTTATCCCCCATGGAACCCTAGTATGTGTTATTTACAGTAACCTTTATATTTATCTTTATTTATCTTAATATAGAGGCATCATTAATTCATTTTTCGATGTGGGATTTAAACTATGATATTTTGAAATATCAAACCACTATTTGTCAATCCCAAGATTAAATTATAAGATTGAAATTTATTCAAGTATTAGATAATGTAACACCCCAAGATTCCACAATACCATTCCTTTGTAAATAAATCAGTAACATGTTATGTACACAATACCAATACCAAGTATAAAATTACATATCTAACGAGCCACTTAAAAAGAAGTAATGAAAAGTATTAATATAATATTGAATTTTACATATCCCATATAATTTTAACATTAATATTACGTAACATAATACAAGGAAAAATCCAAATTTTTTGATAAAGGAGGTAATTTTTTAAAAAAAAATACATTTTTACACCTCTTAATGGAGAACCTTTTTGAAAACCAATATTTGAAACTTTTATATATAAAATTTGATGAAATTAAATTCTTCTGAAGAATAATCACACAAATATTTATATTGGATTAATTATAGTTATTCTTGTGAAAACATTCAATTTTTTATGATTACTAAAAAACACTGCATTAATGTGTCAAACTAACTTTTTATTTAAATAATTATTGTTAATTTAATTTTATAAAATTAATAAATAAATAAATAAAAATTATATTATTCAAAATTAATTCATTGGAGACATTTTATAATAATAAAACAAATATAAATATTTATTGAACATTTTAACATGTTTTACCCACCATATAATAACTATTACAAATTTTCATACGACATAATTTTACTATTTCTATAAAATGAATTTAAAATTTTTGACATTCCGAATTATCATTAGTATGTGAAATGTTGTTTTATAGGATACAAATAATTTTTTATGAATAGTGACTTTTGAATTTTATTTACCATGGTTAAAAGTCAATACGGTAATAAAATGGAAAAATAATATTATAATAATATAAAATTACCACCACACATGAAATAATTCAATTGAATAATTTTTTTCAACCAAAATCAACTTAGAAAAAAAATATGATCATTTTTTATCCACATGGGTATGATTAGGATGTTAATTATAATTTATTTAAAGAAGAGCTAAAAGTGTTAAATTCATATTTTAATAACTAAAACATTTTTAATATAATGTTATACATAAGATAAAACTTACTATAAATATTCATTATAAATAAAAATTACATCTCATATAATGGTGTTTTATTTAGAATTTTTATACATTAAATGTTTTAATTTATTTATGACCCAATAATTATGTAGTAATTACCTTATTAATGAAATATTAAAATAAATTACATTATAAATATTAAAATAAATTGAAATTGATACTTTGGATTTCATAAATGACATTTCATGGGAATATGAAATTTTAGGATTGATTCAATTTATTTTTTTGATTGAATGAAGTTATATTGACCATATCAAAAACCAATTACTAAATAGTGTCAAAATGGTCACAAATGAGTTTTTAAAACGAATATTTTTTTATTAAATTATATAATACTCATAAAAATATAATAATCAAAACTATGACTATGATAATGTAACATATTTCACTAATGAAACATTTTGTGTTATTTTTTCATTTTATAGTATTTATATTAACCATGTGGTATAAAAATACAAGAACACATTGTAAATGTTAAATGGTTTAACTAAACATTAATCCCAATAGATAAAAATATTTTTATGAATTAAACATGTATAAAACCTATTGATTTAGTGTATTTAGACTCATCCCCATATTAGCCTATAAATAAATCAATTTGGAGCTATTGGAAACCGAATATCATTTTATAAAAAATTAATACATCATGATTTTCATAAACTGCACCTCACCTCTCTTGTAAAAGGGAACCTCCCTTTCACAATAATTCACACCTCAAAATCCCTTTGGCTCGGCCAAAAACTACCAAATCCTCTTAAAAACATCTCGTACTTCATCCTAGAAGCAAAACATTGGGCATAAATCCAACTTAAGTAATCATATTGTGCAAATCAAAAGGAGACACCTGAAAAGGTGGTAATTGTTTTATCCCTTCTTTCAAAGTTGATTACTTCTTATGCTTCCTCATAAAAAGTTGTTTCCATAATGAAATAATATCTCGAGAATATAATATTTGCTGAGATGTTGTAAATATTATTGAACAACCATGTTCCTCTTTTTACCCATCCTATGAAAAACAATACCACCAGGTCTGCATACGTACGACTTACCGTCTCCAACCCATGGTGTAAATCGTTTTTCATAAACACATTACTTATATGGGTATAAAGATGAATATAATGTATTTATATAATAAATATGATATGATATTGTTTCTTTAAAATTCAAATTCCATCCAATTTCATACCATTTAACCATTAAAGAAATGATACCATCACTATTGGGTACGTATGGATTAACGCCCCTATGATCTGACGAGATTCGTCTTCCTTATTAACCATATAATATTGATTAAAATAATAAATATTATTGATTATTACGAAATATAAGACATTATAATGCTATTGGGATGATATATATACACACATATATGTCATTCACTTACTTCAGCATGATACATCCATCCATCCAAGATATAGTTTTTATTAAGAGAGAGGCCAAAAGCATACACGAAACGCCCCCAAACAAAGGGGGTCTAAAATAATACTTCAACATTGATACGAAAATGGAAATAGTGTTCATGCATACGTACGACCTACCTTCTCAATGAATGGTGTATTTAATTTCCTATATATATATATATATGATATATAAACAATATTATGCATTCTAGAAGTAATTAAATCATGATCCATGTAACATGATCGAAAATAACATGTCAAAACATGAGTGATAACAAAGAGATTATTACCCAAAATGTCACATTAACATGTAATTTTTAATGAATAGGTAATATAATGTCATTAAAAAATCATATGTGATATTATAAATATTATTTTGATTATGATATAAGGTAATAATATGTTTAAACTCATTATACAGGAGTTTCAGACACGTATAGAGAGTAATGAACCTACAGTAAGGTTTAATACCTCAATCTCAAAATTATCCGAGTTTATAAATGTGTATGTATTTATTGGGATATTTTTATCATTCATGTCAATGTTTCATAAAATTTTTTTCAAAAGGAATATTTTAAGGTTTTATAGACAGATCTCTTTCACTATGTAAGGACCCGACCCCAAGTTCCTAGAGCTGGTGCCAATGAGACACAATTACATTAAATTTACGTTCATAATGTCTTAGGCTATAGAGGATTGTGAGGTTCAGGTTCTGGGATAACCAACTATATTTTAAGACTTCTTTTAAGGCATTACTGAAACATGAAAAATTATCATTTCAAACGTAGGGTGAGCATTGAAATACATAGTAAGGGGTTTTGATTGTACATAAATACAGTATTTGAAAACTACATTTGAAAACAAATTCACATACATAAAAATAATTCCTTAAAGGAAAAATATCCTAACAATTCGAAGGGTGATACAAAACAGTTAAATCACTTCATACACAAGTGTTTGAATATTTAAATGAAAGATACTAAAAGAAAAATGTTATCATGCTTGTGAAAAATACATGAATTCTTCCATGTAATGTATGCATAACAAGAATAGTATTCATGTACCACTAGGCATGAACATTATCAGATATGTGCATAAACAATTTCACTAAATCTTGTACAATTCACATTATGTAATGCCAAAATTTGCATTAAAATTATCTAAATGTAATCTCACCATGCATCATCATTGTCTCATCATGTGCCATGTGAATGTAAATCTCATAATCATAGATAATGGTTCTATAACCAAGGATATTCCTCTAGTCGAAATAATCACATGGATGGTCATATAATAAAACATAATGAGAAAATGTATACTAAAGGACTCTTGAAATCTATGTCAAGGCCTTGGGCCATGACCTCTGGGTAATAACCCAATCCCACTATCTCGAGAAATATCGATTGATTGAGGAGTTGACATTTACCGGTCTCTAACCTGGAAGGCTTAGTTTAACCAGTCACAACCAAGAGGGGTTTCTTTAACCAGTCCCCAACCTGGAGGGCTTACTTTAACGAGTCCCCAAGCTGGAGGGCTTTCTATTATCCGGTCCCCAATCCGGCAGTCCAATACATTCCTTATATGTAAATGTGGTTTAATATTCAAGATTTCCCATACCACTTTGAATATTTAATTTTATTTCTCATTACCCAAGGAGTCCCATACCACTCTAGGTAATTTAGTTCTTAGTTCATTATCATGTTGTGTCCTATGCATGCATTATTGAGTCCAAGAAAAAATAAAATATATAATGAACTATATAGTACATTTAATCTTGAAATACATGATATGATAGCTAACATTGATGATATATCAAACACATGAATAGTAAAATAAATATTCTTTTCACAAAAGGCAATTAAAAATGAACCTGAAATGAAGGATGAAAATGGTTTTCCACATGAAATGATAACTTCTTAATTTAAAAATCCTTATTTAATGGGAATGAAATACATAATAAAAATAAATTTCATTAAATATTTTGAAAAAAGGATCAGTAAACATGCTTTTAGACTAAATCTTATGCTTGGTAACCAATAGAAAATATTTTGGTAAATTGAAACAACATGTGTTCACAACATGGTTTACAAACATAAAATAATTTTACAAATCCATTTATTCTCTAATAACTTTTGGTCAAGTAAAAATATATTCTTCTAAAACCGAGAAACACCAGAGGATGTAATATTATGAATTTTTTTTAATACAAACATACCTTATATAATAATATATATTTATATAAACACATATTCGTTTAGCAGACTTCAAAATTAACATTTAATAAAGTCATTCAAGCATTAATTACATCAAAATTAATAACAAAATTCATAAATTCATTATTTGAGTCTCCCAATCAGACTAGGGTTATATATTTTTTACCATATATTCACCAAGTGTATATACATGTGTTTTACATAAACAAAAAAGGTTTAATAACTTCTTATATGTAATATATACTTTAAAACATATTTAATACTCTATTATTAATTGATTGAAATCCAAAACCATGTTAGGTTTATGGTATATAATCATATGTGTATATATATATATATATAAAATTGGGGTCTTTCATAATAATTATAAATCCAATTGAACACAAGACATAATTCACATCAAAAAAATTATGTACAAATTCGAAATTATCTTTTAAAATTTATAAACTACATTTAGTATGAATCATATGTATACTTGCACATACCTGAATACACACAATATATATATATATTCAGTTTTAGAAAACCCATGTTACTGAACCCTTAAATTATTAAAAACTTTATAATCATTAAATGAAACACCTCCATTTTGAGAAGCATCAAAACATAAAGGATTTGAATTGTATATATATATATATATATCTGAATATACTAAAGTATATAATCATAATTTTTGCTTAATGATAGGAAAATACACCATAACCTATGTGATATTATTAGTAAGAAATATTTATTCATCTTTGAAATTATTAAAATCAAACGGGATTGAAAACACATGTGAAAATTTACATATATATTTAAACTGTATATGATTAATAACACATTAAAAAAATTTGGTAAATTGAAAACATTACAAAATAATCACTTACATATACTTCCAATATGTGTACCTTAATAAAACATCGAGGTCCTCTTAAAAACATTCAAAACAGAAGGGATATATATATATATATATTCAAACTGCATGTAAAAATATATATATATATATATATATTAGTGGTTTTGTATAATAAAACTAACTGAAAATTATCCCTTACCTAGATAGAGGAAGAAGAGGAGACAATACTTATATTGAGTATATATATTTATATATACATACTATATAAACGACTATAATATGTGGGGGTATATCATGCTTTTCATCACAAAAACAAATGGATAAAACCCTTACATTGACAGAGGAGGATGGTTGGATTGGCAGTGGCTTACTGGATGTCCTAGGAGCTTGAAGGAGAAGTGGGGAAGAATAAGAGAATGAACCTGTGGGGTTCACATGCATGGAAGAGGGATCTAAAAATATCCATAGGTCTCAACTCAACCAAAACAAAGTGCCTACCTCTTGAATTACAGAGGGGAAAACAAACCTCTGTGTTCTGGTCGAGACAAAACGAAACATAAATATATATATTATATATAACCTTACTGAAAGATATGATTGGCTCGGTGGATACGGTATGAAATGGAAGTAGGATATTAAAGGAATCCTTAGTGGAGTCACGGGACAACAATTTTTTTGATAGGTTTCGAGATTGTATTACAAGATGACACAAAATAAAGACATAAATATGTGATAGATTCATCAGAAAATAGAAAAAGGAAATTGACAGATCTAATATACAATTGCAGCGAGAAAGTCATTTGCGGACCAAAACCAGTGGTCCGTTGTTCATAAATTTACAAAACAATATTAAAAGAAATAGAGTAGTACTTCGAAAGAGATCCAAACTAGATCTTAAGGAACCTGAAAATAAAAACCTACAACCCTAACAAGGAACCGACAATAACTACCTAACATAGAGTCAAACTGGGTTAAACCCTAAGCATAGCTCTCAGACCTTCACCTGACGAACCAACAAGTGCGCATGGCCTCAACACTGCTCGGACTCCTCTGGCTCGTGACGATGGCCACAACAGCTCGAATCAACACCCTGCTCTGGCCACACCTTGACATAACATGCCGCCTCCCCTCTGCTCGAGGATCATACCCAGACGCACCCCATCGAGATGCATCTCCCTTCGTAGCACCGCACTTCTCTGGCCTCGGTCGACCTCAGACCCACCACATGCATACCCTCCCGGACGAACCCACCTGAGGCACGTGACCCTCGTTGTACAGAAACCCTAAACACTCCTATTCACCCGGTTCCCACTTCCCCTGTGCCTTTATTTCTTTTTAATTTACTATTCTTATTTATTCATTCTCTTTTTATCATTACTTTGTTATTACCCAACCCATGACTCTCCCCTCTCAATCAGATTTTTAAATTTTTATTATCTTTTAATTATCCGTGTTTTATCCAACCCATGATTCCCTTGGTTTATTTTATTATAATTTAACTTATTATTACTTATTTATCAACTTTACTATATTTATATCATAATATATCATTAATGTCTAAACTCAAAAGTTTAACAATAATCAATTAATATTGATATTTTATCAATTCTTTTTAGAAATGTAATTTTTTTATTATTTTATTATTAAATTAATTCATATATATTTATAATTTATAAATAATAATATAATTTTGATTTATAAACTAACATTGTAATTAATTTGAAACAAATAAAATTTGTTTATTATTATTATGTTTATTTATAAAACATATATCTATATACATAGAATTTCAAAATTAATAACAACCATTTTATAAGATTTATTTATTTAGATAAAACATAAATATGTCATATTATTTTAACATAATATGTTATTTAAAAAAACAAATATTAATCTAATTTTATAAATAAAATGGTTAAATTAAATATCTATAATTTTTATTAAAAAAATACTTGTTATTAATAATTTAATAACAAATTAATCTAATTCGAATTTATAACATTATAATAGAAATAATTCGAAATGAATATTTTGTTTAATATCATTGCCATCCTAATTAAAATAATTTTATATTTTAATAAAATAATTACATAAATAAAGAAAATAAATCACTTATTATTATAACTAAATATATTCAATTAATTTTAACACGCCATTGAGTAATTAATTGTTCTTCAGTTAAAACTATATAGGACTAATGGCTATAATTATAGTCGTCGAGTTTCCAATGGATACATGAGGTAACGTTCGGATTGGTGCTCTATAAAACCATGACAAGTGGTGTCTTAAGCTTAATGTGATTGAAGAAGAAGAAAACTATGGTTCATGTCATCCCTTTAGTGCTTAGTGTGGCTGAAGTGGATTTAGCCGTTCTCATGCTAGTTATGCCGGATGCTAACGAACCCTATTATCTTCTCGGGGGCTTCTTTGTTTTTAGTGGTCTACCTATAATATTAATAATGTTTTTAATTGGTATCATTGGATAGCTTAATTTCCCATTTGATCTATGTGTATTGTAATTACAAAGTTGTTCCCATTTGAATAACGAGCCTTTCGTTAATTTTGTGTGTTTACTCTATTTCATAAATTAAAATTTTATTATTGCCTTTCCATAAGAAACCAATTTGTTTGATTAATGGGCAACATAAGATATAAAATTCACCATGATATGATACATTGATTCATGGTATAATACATTATTCCCCCTACAAATAATTTTGTCCTCGCAATTTATCTCATAAACTGGAAAAGAAAATCCCCAGAAAATCATTATCACTAAAATGGTATATTTGGCTCGGTCAACGGAATACCCAGGTCGGTACTCAGTTCCTCTTCTTCACTGGCCTAGATACAGCTCGAGCAGTATTTTTTGAACTCCTCCCCATGCCTTCTACACATAGGTCTCTATAGGGAGGGTCAAGCGGTAACACATTCGGGGATGTCTGAATGGACATATTCTCTGGTGCTCCGCCGAACTAGATCGTGCTCAAGATATTCCATTGGAATGATGCAATTAAAGAGACTGAGGTTTAGAATCTAAAACATAATGGCTGCTCTGAGGTTCCCATCTTGGAAAACCACTTGGAAACATGCTTTGGCAGAAAAATTCGGTGCCAGTGTGAAACATCGAAATAGACCCTCGAAGTATCTCCCCCATCACCAATAAAACAGGTGTTGGGTAATGGAGATGAGGTGGAAGACATTGTCAATCCTTTGACAGGAACAGGGGATTTCATTGCTATTAGAAAAATCAAACATGCGTTGACATGATCCTCGTAGGTTGATGAAAGAAGGATAGTCCACATTGGACTTCCTAATTATGATATCCTCCAAAATTTCATCGGGTTGGGATGAGATATTTGTTTGTCGAGCCATCTGAAAAAAATATTCATGAGAAACCATTTTAAAAGTTCAGATAAAGTAAAGAAAAGAATGTTAAGGATAATAATTCAATAAAACATAAGTTCATTAATACACATCAGTGCCTGAGTTCCACTAATGATCTACTTCACAAACTCCACATAGAGAAGCCGAACTACTTATCTCCTCAAACTAAACACAGGCTGAGAATTCAGGGTTAAACCCATGGGGGAACCTGTGATGTCTCTAGAGGGTGGAATGTGGGTAATGAAGTTGGGAGACATCTAAATACACTAGTTTCCTATTATAAAATCAGTTTGACTCGTCTTCTAACATCCTAATGTCGAACAACTGGCCCCAGAAGCCGTAGTTCAAAAGCTGACAAAGATAGGCCAGTCGGAGGTCTCCGACAACAACAACTTCTTGAAAAGTGTCGTGGTCCATAAAGACAACGTCCTCACCTGCCGTGGACACTCGGAAAATTCCATCATGGTATCTTCCCCGACATACATAGAAGTTGAATTGGGTCATCATCATAAGAAGGTAATCAAATCATAATTCCATGTGTAACTGAAGCACCCGAGGTGAGTTTGACATATCATAGAGGTGTTTGAACATCATGAAGATATGAGCATATTTAAGAAAATTCTCTCGAATATCTATATTTAATATGGTATCTAGGGATTTAGTGGGGAGTGATAATATATTGGTAGGTCCATTTCCTTCTTCCATATAAAATTCATAATAGAACCACTTTATATGCTTCAGTCGTAGTTACATATTATTATTATAACCAGGTTTTTCCAGAATTTTCTGAACCTATCCTCTGATACCAACTATAAAGACCCAACACCCATGTGCCAAGATCCAGTGCCCATGAGACACAATAACATTACATTTAAATTCATTATGTCTTATGCTACAGAGGATCACGATGTTCAGGTTCTAGGAAAACCAGCTGCATTCTAAAACATCTTTGAAGTCATCACTAAAACCTGAAAAATTTTCATTTAAAACGTAGGGTGAGAATTGATATACTCATTAATGGGGTTTGAATGTACATAAATACAGTTTTTGAAAACTACCATGGAAAACACTTTCACATACATAAAAATAATTCCTTAAAGTAAAAACATCATTACATTTCAATGTTTAAAACAGAACAGTTAAAGCACTTCTTACAGAAGTGTTTGAATATTTAACTGAAATGTACTAAAAGAACAAAGTATACAGGCTTGTGTAAAAATACCTTAAATCTACTAAGTAATGTATACATAACAAGCAACGTATGAAATTACTACTAGACACTATCATTATTAGAGATGTTCAGAATCTATTTCACTACATCTTGTAAAATTCACATTATGTAATGCTAACATTTGATATAAAATTCTGGAAAGGTAAACACATCATGTATCATCCCTGTCACATCATGCGCCATGTTCACTTAAATCTCATTATCATAGGTAATGGATCTATAACCACATATATTCCTCTAGTCCAAATAATTACATGGTTGGTCATACACTGAAACATAATGAGAAAATGTATACTTAAGGACTCATCGTCTCTATGTCAAGGCCTTGTGCCATGACATACGGGTAATTACCCAATCTCACTATCTCTAGAACTATTAATGCATCGAGGAGATTAATAATACCAGTCTCTAACCCGGAGGGCTTTATTTAACTTGTCCCCAACTTGGAGGTATTTCTTTAACTAGTCCCCAACTTGGAGGGATTACTTTAACCAGTCCCCAACCAGGAGGGCTTTCTATTAACTGGTCCCCAACCCGGATGTCCAATAAATTCCACATATGTCAATATGGTCTAGTATTCAAGGTTTCCCATACCACATTGAATATTTACTTTTATTTCTCATTACTGAATGTTTCCCATACCACTTTGGGTAATTTAGTTCATAGTTCAATATCATGGTATGTCATACGCATCCATTATTGAGAACAACAACTATTAAAAGGGATAATATTCTAGTTTACATTTATTCATGAAATACATGATATGATAGATAACATTGAAGATATTTCAAATACATGAATAGTTTAATAAACATTCTTTGCACAAAAGTTTTTTAATAATGCACATGAAATGAAGGTTAAAGAGGGTTTTCCACATGAAATGACAACTCCTTAATTTAAAAATACTTATTTCATGAAAATAAAATACTTAATGAAAATACATATAATTAAATATACTGATTAAAGGCTCAGTGAACATGAATATAAACTAAACCATAAGCTTGATAAACAATAGAAAACATTGTGTGAAAATTAAAACTACATGCGTGCACAACATGGATTACAAACGTAACATGATATTACAAATCCATTTATTCTGTAATAAATTTTGGTCAAGTCAAAATATATTATTTCAAAACATAGAAACACCACATGATTTAGTATTATGAAAACTTATTAAATTCAAACATACCTTATATAATAATATATATTTATATAAACACATTTTGGTTTAGCAGACTTCAAAATCAACATTTAATAAAATCTTACAAGCATTAATTACATCAAAAGTAATAATTAAATTCAGAAATTCATTATTTGAGTCTCCCAATCAGACTAGGGTTATATATTTATAACCATATATACCCCAAGTGTATATACATGGGTTGCACATAACCAACACAATGTTTAATAATTTCTTATAAGTAATATATTCTTTAAAACATATTTAATAAACCATTATTACTTGATTGAAAACCAAAACCCTGTTAGATTTATAGTATATAATCATATGTGTATACATATATAAAAAATTGGGGTCTTGCATAATAATTATAAATACAATGGAAAACAATACATAATTCACATCAAAAACATTATTTGAGGGTTGGAAATTATCTTTTAAAATTTATAAAATAGATTTATTTTGAATAATATGTATACTTTTACATACATGAATACACACAATATATATATATATTCAGTTTCAAAAAACCCATGTTACTAAACCCTTAAATTATTCAAACCATGAAAATAATTAAATGAAACATCACCATTTTGAGAAGCTACAAAAAATAAGGGATTTGAATTGCATATATATACATACATACATATATATATATATATATATATTTGAATATACTAAAGTATATAAACACAAGATTTTCTTAATGGTAGAAAAATACAACCTTACCTATGTGATATTCTTAGTAAGACATATTTATTCTTCAATGAAATTATTAATATTGAAAAGGATTGAAAACACATGTGCATATTTACATATATATGTAAACTGTATATGATTAATACAACATAAAAAAATTTGGTCAATTGAAAACATTACACAATAATCACTTACATAGATTGTCAATATGTGTACCTTAATAAAACATCATTGTCCTCTTAGAAACATTCAAAACAGAAGGGATATATTTTTTTTTTCAAACTGCATATAAATATATATATATATATTAGTGGTTTTGAATAATAAAATTAATTGAAGAATATACATTAGCCAAATAGAGGAGTAATAGGAGATGATACATATACTGACTGTATATATTTATATATACATAGTATATAAACGAGTATACACAGTGGGTGTATAAAAATCTTTGCATCACAAAAACAAAAGGATATATCCCCTTACCATGATAGAGGAGGAGGGTCGGATTGGCATAGGCTTGCTGGAGGTCCCGGGACCTTGAAGGAGAGGTGTGGAAGAATAAGAGAATTAACCGGTGGGGTCATTCACATGGAAGCGAGATCTTAAAAGATCCACAGGTTTCAACACAACCAAAACATATGACCTACTTCTTGACTTATATAGGTGAAAACTAACCTCTGAGTTTGGTAGAGACAAAACACAACATAAATATATATATTATATATAAACTTACTGAAAAAAACGATTGGATCAGTAAATAAGGGATGATATGGAATGGGGAGATTAAAGGAATCCTTAGGGGACTCACAGGATAACAAAATTGTTGATGGGTTTCAAGATTTTATTCAAGCTGACACAAAACATAGACCTAAATCTACGAAAGATTCCACAAAAAATAGAAAAATGAAAATGACAGATCTAATATACAATTGCAGCGAGGAAGTTATTTGTAGACCAAAACTAGTGGTCCGATATTCATAAATTGGAAAAACAAGATTTAAAAAAATAGAATAATACTTGGAAAGAGATCCAAAACATATATTACGGAACATGAAAATAAAAACCTTCAACCCTAACAGAGAACTGACGATAACGACCTAACTTAGAATCAAAGAAGGTGAAATCCTAACCAAAGCTCTCGAACATTCACCTGACGAACCCACAGATGCGCACGACCCCGACACTACTCGGACTCCTCTGTCTCGCGGCGATTGCCACGACAGCTCAAACTACCACCCTGCTCTGGCCATGCCTCTCAATAATGTGCCACCTTTCCTTTGCTTGTAAAGAATGCCCATACTCACCCCATGGAGAGGATTCTCCCTTCGCAGCACTGCACCTCTCTGGCCTCGGTCGTCTTCGGACCCTCCACATGCAGACTCTCTCGGATGAACCCACCTAAGGAACGTGACACTCCTCCCATAGAAACCCTAAACACTCCTATTCAACCAATTCCCACATCACTCATGCCATTATTTATTTTTAATTTACTATGATTATTTATGACTTTTCTTTTTATCATTACATTGTTTTTAACCCAACCAGTGACTCTCCCCTCTCAATCCCTTTTTTAAATTTTTATTATCTTCTAATTATCCTTGTTTTATCCAACCTGTGATTCCTTATGTTTATTTTATTATAATATCACTTGTTATTAATTATTTACCAACTTTAAAATATTTATATCCTAATATATCTTTAATTTCTAATGTCAAAAGTTTAACAACAATTAATTAACATTAATATTTTATCAATACATTTTATAAAAGTAAATGTTTTGATTCATTTATTATTAAATTAATTCATATATATTTATAATTCATAAATCATAATATAATTTAGATTTATTAACTAACATTATAATTAATTTGAAACAAATAAAAATTTATTTATTATTAGTATGTTTATTTATAAAACACATATATATATACGTAGATTTTCAAAATTAATACCAATAATTTTATTAGTTTTATTTATTTTCATAATACATAAATATTTTATATTATTTTAACTTAATAAAATTAAAAAAAACAAATAATAATCTAATTTTATAAAAAATGGATAAATTAAAGAGCTATAATTTTTATTAAAAAATACATATTATTTATAATTTTATAACAAATTAATCTAATCAGAATTTATAACTTTATAATAGTAATAATTAAAAAAAATTATGGTTAATATCATTATCATCCTAATTGAAATAAGTTTATTTTAATAAAATAATTACATATATAAATAAAATAAATCACTTATTATTATTTCTAAATATAATTAATTATCTTTAACATGTCGTTGAGTACATAATTGTTCTTTAGTTAAATCCTTATAGGACTAACGGCTATAATTATAGCTGTTGAGATTCCAACATCTACTATAGGTAACAGTCGGATTGGTGCTCTATAAAACCAAGACATGGGGTTTCTTAATATTAAGGTGATTGAAGAAGATGAATAAGATGGTTCATCTCATCCCTTTAGTGCTTAGCGTGACTGCGGTGGAATTGGCCATTCTCATTCTCATTATGTCGGTTTCCAAGGACCCCTACTATCTTCTCGGGGTCTTCGTTTTTTTGGTTGGCCTTCCTATAATCTTAATAGGGTTTTTAATTGTTATCTTTGGATAAAATAATTTCGCATTTGATCTCTGTGTATTGTAATTAATATGGTGTTCCCATTTGAATAAATATCATTTCGTTCATTTTGTGTGTTTAATCTATTTCATAAATTAAAATTTTATTATTAATTTTCCATAAGAAATCAGTTTGTTTGATTAATGGGTAACATGAAATATATAATTCACCATGACATGAAACACATATTCTTGGGATGTTACAAAATAGATCATTATTTTAAATTTTTATGGATTTATTTTCTTAAATCTATATAATTAATTTTTATTCTTTCACATTGATTTTAAGGATTTATTTATATATACATGTTTTATTTTAAAATGTTTAATATTTTTAAAAAAAATGATGTATGGGAAAAATTTACATAAGAATATTTTTTAAATGAATTCCATTATAAATTGTGTGAATTTTAAATGATTTCATGAAAAATGGATATTTCTCTCCATAATATTTTCTGATTATATTCAACTAGGTCAAAATTGTTTATTTGATGTTATTCGTGATGGAGTTTGATTTTTTATAATACAATATTCCTTATTTTACATAATGAGTTATGATATATTTGAGTAAGAATGTTCTATTTTTATTCCATTCATTGTTTATGGTTAATGTATTGAAATTTCGTATCTTGTTTTAAAACAATTTTTTATGTTATGTTTCATCCTTTAATAATGAAGTCCATGACGTAGTAGTTTATTATATCCTAAATTATGAATTCCTTCGTTATGAAATTAGTTTTTACATTTGATTATTCTACTAGTAGAATATCCAAGTTCATGTTTATATGGTAATTATTGATATATTTTTAACCAAATTATGTTCATGTTTTTTGTTTAAAATGCTGTTATTTTTATAATACATATTTCTTTAAAAGTTTATAACTTTCTCTGAATTATTTACACATACTGGGCATCTGGTCTCAACCCTTTCTTATGTTTTACTTTCCCAAAATGAAATGATGTGTATAATGATTGATATGCAGTGTTATGGTAGTGGAATAATTTAGTTATCAAAGAGTTATTTATGTTGTGTGTATTTAGAAAGTGTAATGTAATGATCATATATGTAATCTATTTTATAATACTGTAAAACTAATTATTCCTATGGTACATGATTCCTTGTAATCATTCTAATGTATTAAAATAATTCACCGGCTTCAGGATTCTAGGGGCAGCACGTTATAGTCGGACTACAATTTTAGCCTATAAAATACAAATACAATAAAAAAATGGCACAAACCACATACCTTGATGTCGTACGATCATCGCTCTTGAACGTCATCCCTTGGATCGACCTTGAATTATGTATATATACTAAAGGTGAAAAATGTTCATCTATGAAATACTAACAAGAGAGGATGAATCAAGAACAAGGGATATGTGGGAATTTATAATTTCCTAGTGGGATTCCAACACACCTGACAATGTCTCAACCATTGGTCGGATTGATAATCGGGAGCAGTTTATAATTCTTCAGCAGTTTATCTCTCTCCTATTTGAACTGAGTAAAGAAGAAGGTTTTTATGAACATGAGGTGAAACACCGCTCTTATTTACCAAATAAAAACTAAAGTACATGACGCATTCATTTAATGCACACACTGTGTATTTTCCTTAATTGGACCATGCTTTTGGCGATCTTCTTGGACCCATAAAAGTCCATGACTTTGGTTGTTGGATGGATAACTTGCAGTACTATGTGGTACCCAGGTACACAACATGTACTCATATGTACATGACGTGTACATTAAAAATTCCCATTTTGTTATTTTTTCTGAAAAAAAAACCTAAACTAATTATCCATACAAAAAAAATAAGATTCAGGTTCATACATTATATTATTTGACCCATTGATCCAAAAGGTTCTTTCCATGAACAGAAGTATATGTATGGTCTAAATATATCCATGAAACAAATTTTTTATATTATTTTAGGAAATTTAATCTATATTAATTTTAGTTTAACTACATTTTAAACACTTTTACAATAGTAATAATTATTTACTGTTTCTACTATTTATCTTGATGTAAAATATATTTAAAATGATTATATAATATTAATTATATTTATTAAAAATATGAAATCACCTTTTTACAAATTATATACTTATAAATATTAATTATTCAAAAAATAGTAAACTCACAAATGTGAATAAATTGATGCTTTCCAATAAAAATGTTTTAATTAGTATTAAATGTATAAATTAGAGGTTTTACGACAAAACTTTATCGAGGTGTGTGGTGTTATTTTATATGAATTTATATTTATGATTTTTAATCTCTAATTGTAGTTCAATATAAGAGAGATTATCCACAATTAGTATGACCTCTTAGTTTAGTATATGATAAGGGTTTAGTATTTAAATCCTCTAAGAGATTCATGGGACACATTATAGACTTGGGAGATGTCATTTAGATGGGTCATGAGAGATGAAACTATCCAAAAAAATTCACGAATAAAAAAAATTCAAATATACCTAGAGATTAATCATCCTTTATGTTTGAATCAAATAACCATCTTCCATGAAAAATTAATATAAAAAACTTCTCACCATCATAAAACCCATGATATATCGATTATTGTTATCTTATCATTTTTATGGACATTTTGATTCCATTATTATTTTATCATAATATTCATTTCTTTATCTAAATTAGTCCATAACATATTTAATTCTCTTAATTCATTCTATAAAATAATTATTCGACACATCATTCCATATAGGGATACATGAGAATATATATGAATTATCGAGTGAATGATATTATTTTTGGAAAGGTAGAAATGAGAAAGGGTATGATCCCAAAACAATTTATTCAAGATATTTTTTTCTCATCTATTCCTGTAGGTTTTTAATTTCTCCATCAAACTGACAATTAGCATGATATTTATTAAACAGTACTGATACAAAAATACCTATATAGATAATGCTAAAGACGATTCCTAAACATCAAGTTAATCCTAAAATCCTTAAAAGATATAATTGAATGTGGCACTCCATAAAACCATATATATTCTTTAATGTATATTATAGAAAGATGATAATGTTTGATATTTTTTATGACAGAAATAATGTTTTTGACTTTTTTGAAGCTCAACTATAATCCAAATCAAACAATGTCATATGAGATTTTTGGGGATTCCAAGGAAAAAATATTTTTTTATATTTTCCAATTTTTTATTGAATGGGGAATTTTTGTAACAATACCTATGAATTATGTCCCTTATCATTAACTTGAATAAATTACATTAACCAGATTCCTATTATTCAATATCCAAATTCATGTAGTCCAACAGAAATACCCATTTCAATATAAATATATCATTATATATACAGCATGACAAGGTAATGATGATCTATTAGCCAATTTTAAAACCTCTTTCATAAAACATCGTATTCACAGAACACATACATGATTTCTAAACCATATCACTTCGTCATATTAAATGTCAAAAAATTGCATATATCAACTTCTTCTAAACCATTATATATTTATTATGTTCTTATTTAATCAAAACAATGATAAATGGGATAAACATCATTTTAAAAAGATTTCATTTTTTCCTTTCCTTTATGATATCAATATCATTCAATTGAAAATAAATAAATAATGGATATTTTTTGGCCTCATTATAGATTATGTTGAATGATCATATTGACTCAAGAATCATCCACCTTGTTTTATTTCCATTGATGGAAATGTATGGATCTATAATAATCATTTGTCATCTCTAACTAACTTTTATGGAGTATATTCAATTCTTTATATATCAAAAAAATAATGATTGTTTTCTGATCTGTATATATATCAAACTATTATCTAGTAAGATAATAAGTCTATATCTATCATTCAAAAGTTAGCATAAATAACACTAAATAATGTTTTGGGTAATTTTTCACCTGAACCATCCATTTGCATGAGGCATACTATATAAAAATGTCATTATACATGACAAGAAATCTGAATAACTTAATTGAATCAACGTTATCTGTTAAAAATTATTCTCCAATGTATTATATTATTGGTACATGAATGATGAATTAACAATTCGTTATTTTTAAGATATTTTATACACATTCATTCTTCAAATTGGACATAAAAATCTGGAGACTTAACATAGTGAGTGGATTAGATAGTCATGAGAAAATATCCATATGGAGTCCCTTATATTGTTCCATTATTAGACAAATATTGACCAAAATAATATTAATATGTCTAGGTCAATGATTAGTAGCATTTTAATTCGATGGATACTCTAATATAAACTATCTTGAGAATATAACTTCTATAAATTAGTCATTATTTAATTAAAAATTAATAATGATAAATTTTTCATATAACATATCCTTACATTGGGACATTAGTACAATCCAAAAGTTCATAGTCGTCCACTATAAATGATTATATATGAATATCATCTATAAATATTACAAAAAAATACTGATAAATGTTATTTATAATGACACAATTCACTGTAGAAATAATGATAATGGATGGTTAGTAACACCAAAAGAAAATAATATATATTCATAGTGTACATACCATGGAGGGAATGTTTCCATTGGTATAACCTCCTTATTGTCCCCAAATTGATAATATCCAAAATGATTTTCAATCTTGTAATATATCTAATCTCATATCAGTTGATAAAAAATGACAAAAAATAGAATAGAGGTTATTTATTATTTTTTGTGATATTTTAAGGATATTGATAATAAATACAGATTCCAAAATGATCTATAATTCTTCTTCAAATACAGAAAAAATTCTATAAAATGTGACTAAAATGGATGAATAAAAACTATGAAAATATTTTCCAATATTTGGTTCTTTATTTCATACAACAAAATTGGTTTCATTCTATATGTATTTAATAAAATGGATATTTTACTAGATATAAGTTCGATTGAGAACACATATTCATGATTTTTTTTGCAAGGATATTATGCACTTCTAAAAACACATCATGAAATTCATGAAAAATAATTATATATAAGATGTGGGTTTTTAACGTAACTATATTTGATAAACATGAATTTATAATAGGTATCAAGACCCAAAAAATTATTTAGATTTCTCTCATATATAAATATTTATAGTTTTTAATGATATGATGATAAATGGTTTTTTACAATATAACACAAGAATCCATTCCATGTAAAATAATGTTTCCTTAATAAATATAATTTCAAACCAAACATATGATAACATAAATTTCAACCATTTAGAGAATAAAAATAATTTCAGCCAGAAAATTATAATAAACACAAAACATGTAATAATCAAGTAATTCGGCATGGATCATCATTCCATAATGTATTTTCATTGATAAATAAATATATATTCCACAAGGTAATTAATTTACATTCCTTGATAAATTTACAGATATATATATAAATTAATAAAACTACACAAATATTGTATTCTAAAATATTTTATGATAACTTATACCTTATTTAGGTCTTTATTCTAGTCCAATGATTTGGTAAGAGTAAAAAGGTTAACATGACCATCAGGAATATTTCATCATAAAAAACACAAAATTATATCAAAACCATGACTCATTATTTTCAAAATATGTTATCCATAGGTTTTACCTTTTCCACTTATTATCTTTATAATTTCATGGACTTCAAAAATTTTCATAAATAAATTGTCAATTATCCTATGAATATCCCCCAGTAGGGTCATAATATGCCCGAATCAGGTCCTACATTCATGCAACAAGTGATGATCTTGTCAAGAATAGTATACCATTTTATAATTTATCACCACTATGAATAATTTTTCTAGATCCACATACTAATTTATTATCTATATAGATATATATTTCTAGTAAAACCACAATCCATTATTTAACATAACATAATAATATATCCAATACATGATATTATAGTAATATTTCAAACTATTGATGTTTTCATTGTAGATTATAATGGATATATATACCTTAATTTCATATGAACTGTAAAGGATCATTCATATTATAAATATATATTACATATTATTAGATGAATATTAATTAAAAATCATTCCTTTCCATGATAAAACCAGTTAGGTCTAGCACAATTGGGTTAATAGATTTAAAAACTAGTAATCCATACAAAATTCACATATTCTAGAACCTAGTAATTACTAATTATAAACCTTATTGGAAATTTCATTCAAAATACCATTCACAATACACTTGGGAATGGAAACATAAGATAGGGTTATCTCAGATTATTATTAAGGTTAAATAATTGTGATAAAAACATAATGGAAGAATGAACATATGAGAAAATGAGAATTACAATTGAAAATAGAAAACTTGAATTTCATAGATCATAACATTGAAACAAGGAATAAATCATTGAATTTCACAAGAAATGACTCATAAATTAAAAAAATATAATTACCCATGAGGGCGTAAAATTGAAATAATTCATATATTTTAGGCATACAAATAAAATATTATAATATTATTTGAATGATACTAACTCAGACATTGATAAAATGGCATTATTGGCATCAATAATCATGCAACAATTTATGGATTGGGATAACCTATTTTTTACATTATATATTCAATGGGACAACCTCTCATGTGGCCAATCTTTTGGTTATGTGATATAATTTAATAAAATAATTACGATCAAGAAGATTAGTTAGAATTCCATGAAATAAAGGTCTGTATAATTAGGTGATCACACATCAAAAAGTGAAAATATTAAATTTTTCTGCCATTATATCATAAATCATTCAACATATCACAACCAATGAAATGAAATGGGTTAAAATTCAAGAAATAAAAACATAACCCATGGAAATGAAATGGGTTTCATTATTTTTTCTTCCCATATTCATATTAATTCCCATTGAAAATGTATATGTTTTATTCAAATCATGTAATCAAATTAACAAAATATTAATTTAAAGACTATTAATCTTATCTATGAACCACATCCTTAGTAATGAATATGTGAAATCATGGTTTTTTGTCATATCTGAGTAAAAATAACAATAAAAACATTTGTTATGAAAATATCATTAATACATTGAAAATAGAAATTTAAAATATTAAAATTAGACATATTTTAAGGAAAATATTTTCATCCAATACAACAGTTGAACAATTTATATGAAAACAAAAATAACCAAGTAATCGTTGAGGGCATTAAATACAATTCATTCCATATGATTTAAAAGAAATATTCCATTCAAATTTTTTGTACAAATTCAAAGTAACATAAATTGTAAAATGACTTGAATATTTCTTTTAAAATATTATTTGAGAATCTAAATAATGGTAAAAATGACATTAAACAACCATTGTATAAAACACAAACTCCTCATAAATCTTTAACAGTCTCCTAAGTGAGCACATTTAGGGGTTGGGTAAAACAAAGAAAGAAAAATAATTATTGAATATTTGAAAAAATATAAGCAATAAAAGAGTATAATATGGAATAAAATAGAGATACAACTAAGCCAAACCGGATAATCTAGAAATAAATACATCTCTAGATGAAACCAATCCACATGTGATGACATATCACCTCTAAACTATCCCAAGATGAATCAAGGATGTAAATAGAATCATGAATGATATATATTAATCATCCCTTTACATGAATCATACTAAAAAATGTATATAGAAGATCATAGAAAGAATAGGGTTGTGATAAATAGAGCATAATAGGACACCCCAAAATATCTATACAGGTTATAATAATTATAATGTAAAACACCAAGGATTAGAGAAACAGTTTTACAATATCTTGTATAAATAAATAAAATTTAAAATAATTTTGAAATAATCCTATAATTTTCATAAATTTTAGGCAATATTGTACAAATCAAGAAAATCAATGTTAAAGATACCAGAATATAAATGTACTTGGGATACATTAACCTTGAAATAAACTATCTAATTATAAAGTACCAAAACCAACTTTTTTATAATATTCAAGATATTGAATATAGGAAAATATGTACTACACACTCACAAGGCTAACAAGTCATAAGGTTGGATCCAAATATCATTAATAAAATCCATTGACCATCAATGTAAAAGAGGTTACCTCTACGTGGTGTCAAACACACTAAGGCTACGCATGTATCTTTTTTGACATATCGAAGGTTCCAAAATGAAATGTTTTTCAATTTCAAATTCAAAAAACATGATCAAATTTATATTAAAATTTATCAATGTGAATACAATATTCTTCAATGTTTGAAGGTCCATTTTTTCAATAAATAAAATTCAATTTTTAAAAAAACCCATTTTCAAACATCAACCAATTCTCTTTTCGATTTATATAAATGAATTTTCCTTTTAAAATATTAGGGAATCAATATAAAAAATAAAATATAAACTAAATTAGAACAATTTAACTTGTTCACCTACCTTATGTTTTTGGAAAACCTATCATTCATTGAAAAGATGCATTGGAAATGACGTGATATGATGTTGAAATAAAAGGAATGAACAACCAAGAAAAGGACAGATAAAAATAAAAATACAATTATCATCGCCTAAAAAAAGATTCCACAACCAAAAACCAGTTGTAAACCAAGAGGAAGGCTTACCTAATGATAGGAAGCATATAACCCTACAATTAAATCACTGAATGAATCAATATGGATTGAAGGAAGATACCCAACTCTAATAGGGTTAGAGCACTAGGAGAGAGGATAAGGAATGAAAAAGATATGATCCCTAAAAAACCTACATGACAACCTAAAAATAATATCTTAGGGAATTACATGTCACATTATCTTTTCAATTTCATTATGACATTTTAATTTATGATACCATGAAAAATGAGTCACCATTTTAATTAATAGACGGATTGAACCTGACAGGATCTGTAACCCTTATAGGATGGGTAAAAATTAATGTCATAAATTTTAATAATGGGATGAGTCCAACCATTATGAAATTTTATGAAACTTCCTTAAACGTCATGTAACTACCGATAGAACAATAAAAGAGTTGATGGAATATTATGAAAATCCAAAAAAATTATGACTTCACCATTATAGGTTTCCTCCCATTTTATAGTATATAACACATTATTAATAAGAAAAGAAAACCAAATGTAAGATTCATAACATACCTAACAGAAAGGTTTTCAAACATCAAAATATATATATTATCCTGAAATTCCATGTATTTTTTTAAATTTTATGGGATTATTTAGAGAGCGAGCGCTAAGATGACATCTGATTTTGAGGCCTGTATTGCCCAGAATGATAAATTTAAAAATATTAATATTTAAATAACATGTGTGAGTAGTTTCTTTGAAAAGGAGTATTGACCAATAAAAGGATACCTAGATCTGAAATCCAAGGGGAAATTTTGCATTTAGGATGGTGGGTATACTCTAGGAATGACTTATGCTTAGGCGGTGTGGGACTCTAGTGAGAAAAATAGAAAAATGCATAATTGTAAATAAAATTATTTAATAGTATTATTTTATTTTTCAAAATTCTCATAACATATGAATGGTGATTCAGATTGAAAATATAAGACCACCTTTACGCTCATGAGTTTAAACCTTCCTTAGGCAGAGCCTAACGTTGGCCAGTGTGGGCCAATAGTGGAAATTATTTTTTGGATGTAATTAAAATAATTATGCAACAATTATTTTATTGTAAAATCCTTATATATACTAAAAAATAACACTATTTAGTAATCTGAGAGTATGGACGAGCTCCTGACGGAGTATTTCCCTTAGGCGAAACATAACCACGACCGGTGCTAGACTGGGGTGAAATATAGTTTTGGGAACTTTTTTAAGTGAATTAAAATAAAATGTGTGCACAGTTTTCCAACTTCTAAATGGATTCCAATAATGAAATTTGAGGAAATAGTTGTATCCGAAATAGAGAATTTATAGAATAATGGACCTAACCTCAACCAACGAGGGTCGACAGGAAATGTTTGTTTTCAAAATTTATTGGAGAAAAATAATAATAAAATATAAAGTGATTTTTTTTGTCCATCACCATTTATAGGTGACACATCCACACTGTAGAGTGATGATGAGGCGATGATTAGTCGCATTAAATTAATCCCTTTAATGGCTAAACAAAATGCAGTGTATCGACCCACTAAATAAAGTGTAACTAATACGATGTTGCATAAATCAAAGTTATTAATGATGCAAAGACACATCATAATAGAATGTCTATGAAACTTTTAACATTAAATTGAAAAAAGGGGTTAGAGAACGTGGATCAATACATGGTACCCATCTAATGAATGTAAATTGAAGATTCCTCTCCATCAATGAATGAATAATGAATTCACCTTCCATCCATCGAAGAAATCGATCTAACAAAGAATGAAATCTGATTAGAAAGTGGTGGTGAATCTTGGAGGAAGAATATGAGCCCAAAGTTTGATGAATTCCAATGGCTTCCAACAGATCGATAGAAATAATAGACCTTATCCAGGTTGGGTGTTATTTTAACAGAATAAAAAAATTTCCCCATTAATTTTTTAAATAAAAAATATGTTTTATTTCACAAACAATTTCACCCACTGATTGGTAGATCATGCGGGGTGGTTGGTGATGAGGGAAAAAGGGTATATCTTGTCTTATTAATTAGCCCAATCATATTTTTTCATGACCCATTACCAAAATACATCTGTGTCAACATGAAAAAATTACTGGATAATTTGATGGGTGTTATTTGGGACCTCTTTCTTTCTCTCCCCCATTCTTCGTGACACAACAGTACTGATACACATGCCAAGGAAGCGCTAAGATAATGGAACACAACCCTGCAGGCCGCGGAACTGACGACACGAGTTCGAAGAGACAAAATGAGGCCCCAAAACCTGTTCACGACACCCCGATCGCGGTGGAAAGAGGGAGCTTGCGTGTTGGCAGTTCACCGCAGTGGCAGTAAGGGCTACCGACACCCAAGCTGACGGATGGTGGTAACATGAAAATGTGGGCCAGGTCATAGAGGAGGAACCTGGTGCACCTAGGTCATGGGCGGTGACAACAAGTCACTTTAAATGTCCAGGGAGAGAAGACCCGCATTAGAACCGTGGGTCAGTTCTGGTCATGGCGACCGTCCGCGAGGAACACTGGCCTACCGCATGTTGGATTGGTGTTGCCCGATCCGGTTGGGCCGAATACTTGTGGCACGCAACTGTCGCGGGTCGAGCTGACCGACCGACACTGACATCCATTGTAGCGGAGCTGACCGACCGACACCGACAGGCACTATAGCGGTGCAGGCTTCGGGGTCAACATTACTGTAGTGCTTTTGACAAAGCCAGCCGTCGTTCACTGTAGCGACACGTACCACTTTTCGAATAGTGAGCGTCTTCTCCATTTGTTTTAAAGCCCATTTTGGGCTAGGGTTTTCTGTCTGAAATCCTCAGTAATTTTGTGTGCTCCCAAATAATAGTGAAATTATTCCTCTCCCGTGGACGTAGGGATTTTTCCCGAACCACGTAAATCGTTGTGTCCTGTGCTTTCTTTCTTTTGGTTTTTCTCGTTTCTGTCGTTGTTCCTCCCAACGATTCCACAACACCGCATTCGTCTGGCGAGCGAACCCCTGTGACAACTCGCCTGAGGGAGTGGGTAGACCTGGATAATACTATTTTTACTGGGAGATGAGATTCATGGTAACTGACCTTGTCATCCCATCTGTTAGAAGCCAACCCGTCAAGCGGTTAGGCTGGGGCATTATCCGGGCTGCTGGGTGGCCTCGGCTGGAAGGAAACCGGCTTCCAAATGGGTTAGGATTTGGGGCTGAACATGGCTGCTGAGTGGCCCGAGCTATAGTAATTTCATCCCACATCTGCAGGCCTGGATGTAAAATTAACATCGAAACACAAAGCTGCCTGATCTGGGAATAAACAGGCCCACATCTTTTGGTTCGGGTCGATGGCACATAATCAACGGGCGCTCGACGGGCTGGTCCCATGGCCATATGGGATAGGTCCAACAAGGCCCAATTTCCCTGGTCTACTATCCATGATGGACCTAGCTATCCAAGACCCGAAATGGGTTGGTTCATGTGATTTTAACTGGACTGGGTCACGCTGGACCCACAAGATGGGTTGGGCGTGTCGTTTGGACTTAGCCCAAATGTAATCGACCCATATATTCTGAAATTCCAATATCTTTCAAACCACGCATCTGATTAATGAGACCTTTGTGACATTGTTACCCTCGTGGAAATGAGGATTTTTTGGAATACCCTATGGATTATTTAATGGATGTTGGAATAAGAATAAAGGATCAATTAACTGTTTCTCCTAGAATCAAGCGCATTACTTGCAGAGATCCTACGAATGACAGAGACCTGAACAATGCTCACATGTGACCCTATGTGGATCAATTAAGACTGACTAGTGGGAAGCTGCTTTGTTTGACATGGCAGGACCATTGTGTAGAGTGGCTCCGTGTGACCCAGTAGACCCATGATAGTCATCTAGAAAGAGTACCTCAGAATGATGTCCAAACAGGGCTGTGAATCTGTGTGACCCGACAGGCCCATGGTGTGGAGAAACATTGTGTGTCCCAGCATACCCATGGTACTCATTAGGGATGAGTACCATAGTGGTCAATGAATAGTTTTAAGCGGCTCTAGACGACCTGAAATGCCTATGGTGGGGAGAGACTCTATGTGACCCAGCATACCCATGGTACTAATCTGGGAGAAATACCACAACAGCCCAAGTAGTCAAGTAATACGACTGATGGTCTTCCATAATATAATTGAAATTATACATCTATGAGCTGATAATACCATGACAATACCTTCTTTTTTGGTTTTTAATATGATTCTACCATTGTGGATCATCAAACGAGTGGACTTTAGTGGTCCAACAGACGATCAAAAAATAGCGGATCATTAAGGATAAGTCCCTCAACAGTACAAGATGATTCAATTATACAAATGATAAATATTTTATTCAATATATTAATTATTACATAGTTTGATCTATGTTGGATATGTGATTTTTATCGTGCGATCTTACATTGGGGCCTTTCCATCACGGTTTTTGATCCCTAAATAGTATTGTGTTACTCACCCTTGAACGGTCTCGTCCCAATCGTTACATGTCCCATGGAGGTGATAGACACTTCTATGGAGACCTTGGTGGTCGGGGAATAGTTGTTTCCTACTAAGAAGAGACAGATGGGTTGTACTTATATAGCTTCTACAATCAACTCCTTGCATACCATATATGTGGGTTTCTTCTACTGATATCTAACAAAGATCTTTTTTACCTTCCTATTTTTAGTTCTTCTTATTTTGTGTTATTATTCTATACCATTTGACTTACAACTTGTACATTTACTTAATTTTTGTTTAGTGGGATTCATGTTATCATTTCTAGATATTTTAAGATTTTTTTGTGTGTGTGTGAAAGCACACTCATAATCAAGAGAATTCTACCCACTCATGGGATAATTCTTTTAGTGCTAGTCGCCAGCTCCTGGCCTTTAGGAGGCAGGCTTGGGATAGTCACAACATAGGCCCAGGGGGACGGGTCGTGAAAAATTGGTTCCAGAGGAGTTTGGTTCTACAATAATGACACAGTCTCTATTGTTTTTTGGGAATAATGTTAAATGTTTTGAGTTCCACTTTAAAAAATGGGGAGTCCATTGTTGGTGTGGTGGAAAACGTTTACATAAACCGGGACCTTGAATTCTGCTTTCCAACTCTATACATAAAAACACTATTTGCAGAAAACATATTGGAATTGAGTGTTTCCTCTTGGTATTATTGAAATTGAGTTCTCTCGCCGTGTATAATCTATTGACCGTAGTACATATTGATCTCTTTCATGATGCCTCCATGCAAAAATCCAGCCAGGATTCTAGTGTTTAGAACTGTGGATAGTGCACAAAGTGTACAAGCTTCAGTACAGGGACGGTTTCCCTAAATGGAACCTTCAGGTGGAGTACCATATTTTTCACCACCCGTTTGTCAGCAGTTACTACCAGTGCTACTGGTATATGACACATGTTGGATCAGTGTCACACAAAAGATTCAACGACAAATACACCTCATGTTCTGAGGAGATCCTGACTCATAGTAGGCTAAGGACAAGATTGAGGTGGTGAAAAGGTTATTTGTCTAGTCAGGGCCCAATTAAATCAGAGGGTAGTCCAGGAAGTGAGCCTCAATGTGTCCCATAAATATGATTAAGGGGTTTTTATTACCCTATATAATGATGAGTTGACATTTTTATAGACATATCTTGAGAAACTCTATCCGAGAAGGGGATCTTCACAGAAAAGCTAATGGATATGTGTTCCTATGATCTTTTTCAACTTCAGTGTGATGGAATGTCTATAGTTGAGTATTTATCAAGACATATCTACCCTTCTAGGTACTAGATTAATAGGATGTGACATGTGCTTCATGGATATGCCCTCTATGTGAGATGTGTTTAGGGAAATCATAGCCATTACTATTCCACTGTACATTCCTACATACTCTATGGTGTTGGATTTAACTATTGTGGATGAATGTTAATTGGTTAAGCACATACAACCAATGGATGTCTTCTATGGGAAAGCAAGAAACCAATGTTAGTCTTAGAGACTTGGATGAGTGCGAGGACATCTACCCTAAGGATTTTATAAGATTACCACCTCATAGAGAGGTAGTTTAATGCATGGATGTGTACCCTTGTATTACACCTATATCTGCACATGCATATTGGTTGCCTTCTACAGATCTCTAAGAGTTAAGGCTACAGTAGCAAGACATGCATAAGAAGGCATTTGTAAAGCCCACAGTTTCACCAAATTGAAGCTCCAGGGTTGTTTCCGAGAAGGAAAAAAGAATTTACAGGTTATGCATGGATTATTTATTACCGAAATAGGTGACTGTGAAGAAAATGTATCCTCTACTGAGGGTGGACGATCACTTCAATCATCTAAAGGGAGTGAGATGGTTCTGGAATATAAAACTCAGATCAGGTTGTCATAATCTTTGTATACGAGATGAAGAAATATTGAATTTTTATTTCAGATGTTTGAAGTTATTAATAGACTATCGGTGGCTGAATATGTGACCGTGAAGATCATATATCCTCTACTGAGGATGGATGACCTCTTCATTTAGTTGAAGGGAGTGAGATTGTTCTACAAAATACTATTCCAATGTACATTCATACATATGTTAGGGTGCTGTAGAGGACCATTGTGGATGAATGTTAATTGGTTAATCATATAGAACCAATGTAAATCAGTAGTGGGTCTGTATGAAACTGAAATTAGTGATAGATACTTGGATGAGTATGAGGATGTCTTTCCTGATGATTTTAAAAAACTAACTCCACGTAAAGAGGTAGTTTATTCATGGACGTGTACCTTAGGATAGAACCAAAATCTACAGCTGCATATCAGATTCCTTCTATAGAGATCCAGGAGCTGTGGTTATAGTAGGATGACATGAATACAAAGGGGTTTGTAAGGCCCAACGGTTCACACAAGGCATCCCTAGGTTTGATTCCAAAAATGAAAAAGAATATAGAGGTTATGCATGGACTATCGGTTCCTGAAATAGGTGATTTTGAGGAACAAGTATCGTTTTCTAAGGATGGATGGCCTCTATGATCAGTTGAAGGAAGTGAGATGGTTCTAGAAGATGGACCTCAGATCTGGAAATCAATAGCATCATTTACGGGATGAGAATATCTTGAATATGGCATTTAGATGTCGATATGGCCGCTATGAGAACATAGTGATGAAGTTTGGCATGGAAAACACCACAATAGTGTTTGTGGTACTCATGAATAGGACCTTATAATCATACATAGACCAGTTATTAGAGATCTTGATTAATGAAATCTTATTGTATTCAACATCTGAGGAGGAGCACACATAACACTTGGGGATGTTTCTGGACACACTCTGAGAGATCCAGATTATGGTTTAGTATTGAAGTGTCAGTTATGGATATAAAGGTCCACATTCTGGGAAATTTCATCTATGAAGATCAATTTTTGGTTGATCCAGCAATGATAAAGGCAATGGTTTCTTGGAAACTACCCAAAAGTGATACTGAGGTGCATAGATTCCATGGGTTGGCTAAGTAATATTGGAGTAGTACTTGAATCCTCCATAGTGGAAGCACCCATGATGGAATTAGAAAATAAGGAAAAACCCTCCTTGTGGGAAAAAGTATTAGGGAAGAGCTTTCAATAGCTGAGGCAGAGACTGATGAGTTCCCCCGTATTCAGAATACAAAATGAGGGAATTGGGTAATTAGTTTTTGGTGATGCGTCATGGACTAGACTGGGGTTTGTCCTGAGGTAAGAGGGAGTAGTTATCACCTACAATTCACATATGCTGAGGCAGCATGAGTATAACTATGTGACCCCTGACATGGAGTTTTCAGAAGTGGTCTTCGCTCTGAATATGTTGCAGAACTACTTTATGGGTGAACGATTTACCATATAATCATACCACAAGAGTCTAAGGTATATCATTTCATAGAAGGACCTGAACATGATATAGTCAGGATAACTGGGGTTCATATAGGACAATGTCTTCGAGATAGACTATTCACATAGGATGGGGAACATGGGGGAAGATGCACTCTGTAGGAGATCCAATTTTCAGATTTTGAGTTTGGCGGAAAATAAGCTAGTTGCGATGTAGATATCCTCCGTGGTTGGTGATGAAGAATATTATCATTAGTCGATAATTATAACTACCCCAATATTAATGTGAGTAAGGGAGGAATAGTTCATGGATACTAACAAGAGACTGAGGCCCTTGGATTTTGAGCAGGGAGATCGTGTGTTCCTTCTGGTCTCAACCTTACAGGGATTGTGGGGAGGAAAGTTATCTCCAAGGTTCAATAGACCATTCCAATTTCTGATCATATTTTGAAAGGTGGCGTACCTCCATGATCTCTCCCATTGATTAACTCGGTGCGCAATGTTTTTCACATGATACAACTAATGAGGAAAGTGCATGATCAATCACACATTCTCGACTAGGGAGATCTTGACTTTGACAAAGGGACCGTGTTTGCAGAGTGACCAATGGATATAGAATATCGATAGGAGTGAGTCCCTCATGGAAGGATGATTCCTCTAGGGCGTGTTTGGTGGTAGTACGTGAATCACTAGGAGAGAACATTGTAGTGGGAGGCTCAGATTCATGCTATGTACTCCCTTTTGTTTGTTTAGATTTGTATTGGATTAAGGGGTCATGAATCTCTAATGGAGGTGGTAACATAATGTAATAGAATTGTATTTAATTGTATTTTAAATTCAATGGGATTATGTCATGACTGAGAGCTGAGACAATGTGTGATTCCATGCCCTGGAGTGCCCTGAATGATTTGTCGAGAAATGTTATGAGTTAAATAACATTCGTGATTGGGGTTATAGGAAAATTTGAATGACCCCTATATAGGGGGCCTAATTAGAAATTTGTGGGATCCATTGTTTTTAAGATACCGGGTTTACCCTCGGCACGATTTAAATTTAGTCAGCACGGGCCTACATTTAAAAAACATGAAAATGGAATTACCATTAATAAAATAATTAAATAAATTCATTTTATTTTATAGATGCAGATAAATCACAAATAGTAAATTGGATTGAAAACTCGACACCACCATTGAGCTCATGAGTGTATGGTTTTCTTAGGTAGAGCCTATCATTTCACAGTGCTTGCCTAAAGAGGAAGTTATTTTTTGGCTATAAATAAAATAATTAAGTAACAATTATTTTATTGTCAAAACCATAAAACTCTTAAATGGTACCTCAGATTGGAAATCTGATAGTACCATTGAGTTTTTGAGTGTGTATTTCCATTAGATAGAGATTGACCTCAGTTGGCATGGGTCGGGGGTGAAATATTGTTTTTTGATCGGATTTGGAAAATTAAAATACCATGGGTGCATGGTTTTTGAAACATCAAAAGGCATTCCCGGATTTAAAATTTGAGGGCATAATTTTTTCAGGAAGAACAAAGTTTCTTAACAATGGACCAAACATTTACAAGTGAGGGTCAACTAGAAAAGTTTGTTTCTAGACATTTGGTGATAATAAAATAATATATAATGTTATTTTTTGTTTCTGTCACAATTGAGAGGTGACACATCTGCACTGCAGTGCAACGATGAGGTGAACATGATTCTCATTAAATGAAGTCTCTTAATGGATCGCCAACGTGCATTGTAAAGACCTATTAAATGAAGCGTAATGCCACAAATACTCAGCGTAACAAACAACACTATGACATGTTTTTCTTGTAATGGATTAACGGGGTTGCACAAAGGGGATCTAGGCATAGAGACACTTTGACAAATCTACAGAAAGGAATCCTCTACATCTAATAATGATGAACACATTCAACTTCCACCCCTCGAAAGATCTCACTCCAATGAAGAATGCCGACATATTGAAATGTTGTGATGATGACATAGAGGAGGAACCAAGGACCATAGATCAATGAACACCAATGTCTTCAAATAGATCGACCCCTATGACAAACCTTATCTTGGTAGTGGGATTATTTTAAGTGAATAATTGTTTTTCCCTATCGTTATTTTAAATGATGAAACATAGGGTAAATCAAAAACAAGTTAAAATTTTGATTGAATGTTAATTAACGGTGATTCGTGATGTGGGCTGAACTAGATATCACGTCTTATTAATTAGTCCACTCATTTTTTCTCAGCGATCCAGTAACATGAACGATTTTTGGTCAACACGAACAATGACCCAGATATTTCTTTAGGTGTTATTTGTGATATATCTCTCCCCTCATTATTGACTATGAAACGACAATGATGCACTAGATGAGGATGTTCCAGTTGAATGGGGAACCATCAATAAGGCCGCGACACCTATGGAATGAGGCCTCAATGACAAACCGCAGTGGAAGAACATTTATGAGACACATTGTCTGCGGTAGCAGCAATGGCCATCGGCACCAAGGCGGGTGGCTGGTGACACCCCGGCCATGGCGGATAATGAACCTACGAAACCCATTCTATAGATGGAAATGAAGAGCCACAAATGATGGAGGGCGGAGTGGACCCACAATAGTGATGTGGGTTGGTGCTGTTGACGTGGACTAACCACGTGGAATACAAGCTAGCCACGTCCATCCAGCAAGCTATCCCTTGTGGAAGACTGTCCTGAGAAGCCAAAAAAGGTGGATAATGCTGTGTTGAGAGGGTGAAGGGTGGCATGGTCACTAAGTGTGTCCACCCAGCTGGAGGAAGTCATCCAATCAAGTAGTTGGTCTTGTGCATGATCTGGGCTATAGGGGTGGCCCTCGCTGGAATGAAACTAGCCCAACATGTGGGCCATGCCTTTGTGTGTTAACAAGGATGTGAAGCGGCCTAGGATAGAGTAATGTTGTCTCGCATCTAACTGTTGGGAGTGAAAATTATCCTCTGGACACTATGATGCCCAGGCTAGGAATAAATTGGTTTTCTGGTTGTTGGTCGGGCCATATGGGACCTGGTCGCAAGGTGACCAGGCCAACTCGACCCACAACTGAATCAGATCGGGTCCACCAAGACCCAATGGGCCTAGACCGCAGGCGAGGCCGACCCATACCTTAAATGGTTCTGATCAAGTAAATTGAACCAGGATGGGTCATGCAAGTCCCAAAGGACGAGTTGGTCGGGATGGTCTGACCTGACTTGAATAGTCCCAAACTTAACCGACCCCTATTTACTGATACACCAATATCACTCAAACTGGGAATCCAATTGATGTTTCATTTGTAGTTTTTGAACCCCCATGGAATGGAGAATATCTTTTTTACTCTGTATAGGGTTTCAAGGATGATTAAATATGGATAATGGATTGTGGATTGGTTTCTTCGAAAATCTAGTGCACTACGTATCGAGATCCAATAGAAGGATGAAACCCAAGGAATGCTGACAGGAGACCCTGTGTTGATCAGATATTATGACCTTGTGGGAGGTGGATCTATGTGACCAGGTAGGACCATGGTTTTGAGTGGCTCTATGTGACATGGAAGACCCACGATACTCATTTGGAAGGAGTACATCAGTACAATAGACAAACTGGGAAGTAGTTTGTGGGACCCGATATGGCCACGGTGGGGTGAAGCTTTGTGTGACCCAACATTCCCATGGTACTCATATAGGATGTGTACCACAGTGGTCCATGGCTAGTAAAAATGGTTATGTGTGTCCTGTAAGGCACACAATGGGGAGAAGCTCTGTGTGACCCAGCAAAACAACATTACTCGTTAGAGAGGAGTACCCCAACATCCTAAGGGGTCCAGTTATACAACTGAGGTTCTTTATTTCTATACTTTATATTATACATGAGTGAGATAAAAATACCGTGTGGATTCCTTATTTTTTGGTTATGTATCCAAGCACACATTAGGGTTTCAGAAAAATAGTAGTCCTCAGTGGTCTAGTTGAAGAGAGTAGCTTGGTGGGTCATCAAGGATGACTTCCTCAGTAGTAAAATATGATTCACCTCTACGATTGATAAATATTTATTTCAGTATTTTTATTTATATATTGTGAGACTTGTCTTCACTATGTGATGTTTTTTCATGTGATATTGATGTATATCCTTTCATTGTGGACTTTCTATTCTGATTTGGGGTCCTTATGGTGTATTGTGTTGCCCACCCCTACATGGGATTCTCGCACACATTTCATGTCATGGTAATGTGATCAATTCTTTGAATGAGACCTTGGTGGCCTAGGAATTGGTGGTTCTCAGTGATATGGGATAGAAGGTATGCACTTCTACGTCATTCGGAAACAAATCCTTGCCTACCGAACATGTGGGTTTCATCTGTGGATGTCTTAAAAAGATATTTTTTACCTTCCTATTTTCATTTAGTTTTTTTATTTGTATTTTATACCATTTAACATATTGATTGTACCTTACATAGTGGAGGATTATTGGAATTCATGTTTTTCTTTTCCAACTATTTTGTAACATGGTTGTTTATCTGTGCATGCGTATAGGTAATCAAGTGAATGCATCCCACTCATAGTATAATGACATTGTTTCTAGTCACCATCCCCTATCCACTAGGAGGCAAGCTTGGGGTAGTCACATCTTGGGCCCGTGGGGACAGGTCTTGACAATATCCCCATCATAAATGATATATTTCCTTAAAAAGAGATCAATATAATGAATCATAAAAAATCTATTCGACTATTACCACATCTGTGATTCGCATTCCCATAATTCATAGAGATCATATCTTTATTTCCATTGTACTCAGTCCAGAGGAGTTGTTTTATTGTGGAAAGCATTATCTTGGTGATCTATAAAAAATACTAGAAACTCAACCAATGCGGCATCCAGATTAGGAAGAATTTCCTCCCATCTAATCACATGGTTAGGATATCATACATAACTCCTCAAATGGGAAACACGAAACATGTCAGGTATAGAATTCATGCCAAAGAGAAAGGTAAATCTAATATCCTCTTTCCCAATCATTCAATAAATTCAAAGAGACCTGAAATCCTCAATTCTATCATACCTATATTACACAACCAATGATCATTGAAGTGACATCAATCTCTGAGAAGGAATCCATCACCATGAAAATTCCAGTGGCTGATGATGATGGTCTGCATATTATTTCTAATGGCTTTGTTCCATGACTGAATGATTATGGATAAACTACACTCCATATATCATCCTTTTAACTACACTCAATATAGAGAAGGAACACTCTTATAACTATACAAATTAAAAGGGAAAAAATGTCTACTCATAAAAATCCACAATGGTATCCATCCATATTGAATCCGGATAACTATTGATACATGAAAACTCAACCCAATGAAAATTCTTATCCCAGGATCCACTGGAATCAAGAACATAAGGCCAAATCATACACTCATGAACCATGGTGGCCCTCAATGTCTATATATCAATATGTATAAGAAACTTTGGGTTAAATTTCAATTGGGATTCCATTACCTCTTTCAAACCAATTTTGAATCTATATGTGAACTTTGAGTCCAAATAAGAATCAAATATATAGGGAACACCAAAAATATTCATAATCCCTCAGACATACTAGTCCCCATGATGATTAACATTTATTGGTTCCTTATTTTATTATAAATACTCTAATTAGTCATCCTATCAACAATAACCCAAATCATATCGCTTCCACAAAGAGTATGTGATAGAATAATGTTGAAATACATGGAATCATATCCCACTTCTATATCGGAATGGGTAATGTATGCAAAAAACCAGTTGGACTCTGATGTTATGCCTTAAAACATTGGAATGTGTCACATGGTGACTCAAAAAATTCAACTAACTACCTCATTCCCAGCCATCAATACCAACTCTGCAAATCATGACACATCTTTTTTTCCACACGATGGATGGAACAACATGAATAGTATTCACTTTTTAAAAAAACATTCTTCAAGAAACTCACAAAAACATCATACAATAGAATTATTATGGTAACATGGGAGACTATTGTAGGTTTTGAGCGTAGCGAAAGCTCGTTGGTGGGTTTTCCCAACTTTAATTTTAATGTTAAGCAATGTTCAATCCGAGATCCGTCACAATTTAAAATTCCGAATCTTCGGAATAGAACGAAGAAATAAAAACATAAGAGGGAATCCCGGAACCATAGAGATAGGATCATCATATGTTGGTTATAATTAATTTAATTAATTCACAAGAATTACCTTGGTGGAATTCTTTCTTCGTTGATGTATCTGGTCATGATCTGGTGATACGTAGTTGCATCGTAGAATCTATGTGTAGGATTCATATAGCGGTGATCCACACATGTGCCACGTATCTCTGGACGTCGCCGAAGGGATCTCTGAGTGCAAGCGTGGAAGATCCTTCGCTTTCGATGTCCGCTTTCAACCGCCTTGATCCGGTGGAGGATCTCGCTCTCATAACATGAGGGCGTTCATGGTGGAAAGGGAATTCTCTCTAGGATTGTGAGTATTTCCAAATCCATTGTGCACAACAAAATGGCTAAGGAAAAGTGTTGGGTTGTGAGGATATTTATAATCAGGATTGAGGTTAATAGAGTTATGACAATAAATAAACACGTTACAAATTTTATTTATTTCATTAACTATTATTGAAACCCCATGTCGAATTATTAATTCATTGACATGCACCCACACTGATTATAATTAATATCATTTAATAAAAAAATATAATATTCTCAAAATACTGATTGGAAAACTACAAGGCCTGTATTAATTAATACACGGTGTGTATATTTAATATACACGGTGTGTACTTCTATCATCCATTTTTCTCCACCACATTTATTAGACCTTGAGTAATGGATATTTATTTCTTAAATAAATGTAACTGCATTACTCGCTAATAAATATATTATTTCACCCACAATATATTCTCTCGAATAACTAGTGTCGAAATAAATGGGATCATGCATCCTTAAATAATTATTAAACCACAGTAGGGAATAATATTTATTTAACTTGTTAAATTAATATTTAACTGCGACACACGGACACACTTAGTGTTTGACCCTCTAGGCCACTTTCTCAGTGGCATTAGGCGGAGCCTACCTAAAGTCCAAGGTTAGCATCTAGCAACACGCCAAGGCACCCATAGAGAAAGAAGTTAACTTCACAATGATGTGTCACCTTCTAAGAATTCTTACCGTGTATTATTATCCCTTTGTCTCGATATCTCTAATCATGTGGGTTGCATGCTAGTGCCATCAACCTATGTGCTTGATTATTCTTTCTTTGATTTCACGGAACTGAACTCGCCCATACCTTACCATGGACATGGATTTATTTAGGATATAAAAATTCCATCAAAGGGCCTGAGATATATACTTCCGTTATGGAACAAAAGGGACAAATCATTTCTCGCATTATCTATTAATGAAGTATTACTCGTGACACACCCAACATATCCTACCTCGCTACGAACAATGTGTCCTCACAGTTTTTGTCAATAAATCTATGTGCGCGAGTTGTAATACCCATTAATAATAATATTAATGTCTAAGGACCAATACACACATCCACAGATAGGACATCCAATGACACTATGAAATGTGGATTTCCTACCGGTGGGTCTCGTTCTCATTATATCATCCTGGATATTACCAAGGGCGCAGACCATGAGAAGGTGCCTCAATGTTTTATGGGTCCTCACACCTAATGACCTGAATTATTGGTGTCCCTCAAATAACATCATCCAGACATAGAACATATATTCAAGAACAGTGTTATGGCACTTCTGGGTTCTCATCATAGCAGGGATCCGCTATGACCCTTTAATGCAACAGCTGTCCTTAGAACATTATCACATGAATTGTCACACATAAGTCCAAAAATGATGTGATTAGGCTTTTATTAATGAATAAAGTACAAAGTAGTTGGTTCTAGGCCACCAACTCCAACATACTCCCACTTGGACTAGAGCCAACTGCTAACAACCATTAACCCGCTAGCTCTCACATGATATTCATGCTTCTTCTGAGATAGGCCTTTAGTCATGGTGTCTGCCACGTAATCTTCTGTGGACACTCTACTCAAAACAACTTCACCCCTCCGATAGAAATCCCCCAAGAGGTGATACTTCCAGAGTATGTTCTTTTTCCATTGATGTGACCTTGGTTTTTTTGGAAGATCCACCGCTGCAGTATTATCCCAATACAACGTAATCGTATCTTTACTGCTAGGCACCACATCAAGCTCCAGGACAAAGTTCAGAATTCATATGGCTTCCTTAGCTACATCAAAAGCCTCTATAAACTCTGCCTCTGCTATAGAATCAGTGAAAACTTGCTGCTTTGAACTCTTCCAGCTCACAGCTCCTCCGTTGAGACCGAAAACATATCGAAATTTCGACTTCAGATCATTCTGATCTGTCTGAAAAGCAGCATCAGCATACCTTATGAGGACAAGATCCTCGTCTCCTCCATAAACTAGGAACATTTCCTTAGTTCATCTCAGATACATAAGGATATTATTAACAGCATTCCAATGTTGTTCCCCTAGATCTTCTTGATATCCTCCTACCCTGCTCAGTGCATAGGCAACATCAAGCCTGGTACATATCATGGCTTACATGATGGATCCTATAGCCGATGCGTATGGGATCTTTCTCATCTTATCATTCTCTTGTTGTGTCTGAGGTCACATTTTTTTAGAAATATGTAATCCATGCGACACAGGAAACAATCCTCTCTTGGATTGTTCCATACTAAATATCTTTAGTATCTGGTAAATGTTTTTACCCTGAATTAGTCCAAGAAGCCTCTTGGATCTATCACGAATGATCTTGGTCCCTAGAATGTAGGATGCTTCACCTAAATCTTTTATGGAGAAGCACTTATTCAACCAGTCCTTAACAGACTGTAAGGCTGGTACGTCGTTTCCAATAAGCAATCTGTCATCAACATATACTACTAGGATGACGCCAACATTCCCATTAAACCTCTTATAAACACATGGCTCACATTCGTTCATAATGAATCCAAATTACTTTATGGCTTCATCAAATCTAATCTTCCAGGACCTGGATTCTTGCTTCAAACCATAAATGGATTTCTGCAACTTGAAAACCTGTTTGGCTTCACATGGTGTTACAAACCCTTCTGGTTGTGTCATATAGACATCTTCCTGAAGGTTCCCATTAAGGAATGTTTTTTTGACATCCATCTTCCAAATATTGTAGTCATGGTAACCTGCTATGGCATGTATGATTCTTATGGATTTAATCATGGAAACTGGCGAGAAGGTTTCATCATTATCAATTCCTTGAAGATTCCTGAATCCTTTACCCACTAGCCTTTCTTTATAGGTTCTAACTTGACCTTCCATGTACAACATTCTCTTGAATACCCATTTGCATCCAACATCATTTACATCAACTGGCTCATCGACCAGAACCCAAACATGGTTCTGATACATGGAATCCATCTCAGAATTCATAGCATCTATACATCTTGCTTCTTCTGGGCTTTCTAATGCTTCATTGTAGGGGTGAGTTTCATCATTATCAAACAATAATGGTTCACCATCCTCGATGACTAGGAAACCAAATCACTCTGGTTCCCTTACCTCTCTTGAGCTCCTATACAGTACTTGTGTTTCTGGAACCTCTTCCATGAGGACCTGTGGAACTTGTTCCTGTACCAAATCTTTTGTGTCTTGAGCATCAACTTCGTCAAAGTCAATCTTCCTCCCACTATCCTTCTTGAGGATGTGCTCCCTCTCAAGAAAGACGGCTTGTCTGGCGACAGTCACTTTCTCTTGTTGAGGGTTATATAGGTAATATCC
The DNA here is from genome assembly GCA_963277665.1 of Viscum album. NCBI lineage: Eukaryota > Viridiplantae > Streptophyta > Magnoliopsida > Santalales > Viscaceae > Viscum > Viscum album. The sequence goes on along the minus strand of OY728120.1, from coordinate 1,753,018,393 downwards.
TTTTGTTTCCTTAGGATATCCTATGAAGATACACTTCGTGCCCTGGGGTTCTATTTTGTTTCCTAAGAAGTCCTTAACGAACTCCTCGCATCCCCATACACGTGTATGCGACAAAATGGGTTTATTTCCACTCAATAACTTAGAGGGAATAACATTTTCTGTCTTAGTTGGTACTCGGTTTAATGTGTATGCTGCAGTTTGTAATGCATATTCCCAAAAGGATAATGGAAGATCCGCATGACTCATCATCGACCTCACCATGTCCAACAAGGTGCGGTTACTCCTTTCACTAACACCATTCCACTGTGGTGTATAAGGAGGAGTGAGCTGAGATAGAATCCCAGACCGCTGTAGAAGATTGATGAACTATTGGATCAGATATTCTCCACCTCGATTTGATCGAAGCTTCATTATCTTTTTACCAAGCTGATTTTGTACTTCATTCTTGAATTACTTAAATTTCTTTAAGGCTTCTGACTTATATCTCATTATGTAGAAAAATCCATATCAAATCAAATCATCCGTAAAAGTAATGAAGTAAGAATATCCATCTCTAGCTTCTATTGGTAATGGTCCACAAACATCCGTGTGTACTAATCCTAGAAGCTCTGTGGCCCTTTCACCCTGTCCACCGAAAGACGGATTGGACATTTTACCTTGTAAACAATGGTAAAATCTATCAAGTGGTTTTAGCTCAGTAGAGTCTAATGATCCATCTTCACAGAGCTTTGTCAAGTGCTTCTTGTTTACATAGCCAAGGCGGTGATGCCACAACTGGGTGATGTATGAGTCATGTTTGTTTGTTTCATTATATATTGACAACACTTGGTTTTCATAATTTAATACATACAAAAAATTATTCAAATTTTCCATACCATAACATACGTTGTTCTTATAAAAGAGACAACCCTTATTTCCGAACATGAAAACAAATCCATCCATATCAAAAAAAAGATACAGAAATTATGTTCTTGGTAACACTATGCACAAAATAATAGTTTTGTAAAACCAAAATCATGCCAGTTGGCAATGAGAGGTGATAGTCACCAATAGCCAACGTAGCCAACCTTGCACCATTGGCAGCTCGAAGATCCACCTCTCCTCTGGCGATCTTTCTAAATTTACATGGTTCATGAATTTGAATACTGATTTGATCCCCACAAGCTGTATCTAATACCCAATGTGTAGAAATAGAATGATTGCACTCGATAACAAACACACCTTTAGCATCCCAACGCTTCTGGGTGAAGTTCCTCTTCCAGTGTCCCTACATGCCACATACAAAACACACTACCTCCCGTTCCTTGCCCTGCCTCTGGATCTTCTCCTTATTGGATGGAAGGTGCTCGGGGCTTCATATCGTTTATAAGTCTTTGGACCCTTTGTCTTGTCATTCCTTTTCCTGTTCACCAAAAGGATCACAGGTCTGTCACACCCCATGTCCTTATCTACCTGGCGAATCAAGGTCAGAAGCTCCGATAGAATCTTCTCATTGCCGTGCATATTATAGTTGACAAAAAAGATAGATAAGGTCTTGGGATGTGATGATAGAATGAGATCTGTATGCAACTCATCTGCAAATTTAATCCCTAAGATGTCCAGGCATTCAATGTAGCCAATAAGCTTGACTACATGAGCCCCATCTGGCACATAATCTCCAAGAATAGTTGTAAACAAAGCATTGGAGATCTCATACCTCTCATATCTCACCTTCTCTTGGTAGAGATCCTTAAGGTGAGACATCATGCTATACATGTCCATGTTTTCATGTTGCTTCAAGAGATCACTGGACATGGCCGATAGCATGAAACACTGGACATCTGTGGCATCATCCATGTGTTTCATGTAGAGAGATAATTTCTCATCAATGGCCTCCTTCCATAGCGCAACTCGAATAGGCTCTTCCAGCACTTACAATTTCCTTTCGTGGTGAAGGATGACGCGTAAACTCCTATGCCACTCTTGGAAATTGGTTCCAATGAGAAGTTTTTCCTTCTCGAGTATGGTTTGTAATGATATGTTTGAAGTTATTTTGTTGTTGTTTCTACAAATTCTGATGAGAAAAGGTTTAGTACTTTATTACAAAATTGATACAAATAAATAAATTAATACTTATTAGTCTCCCACTATTTTATCAAAATTCAATAGCCTTTACCATTGATTTCAGAATATTCTGTTGCCTGAATAGTCTAGTGGAAAGGATCAATATTGCCCTTCACATTACCCCAACTAGGGTTGGTCAAGAAACTTGAAAGGTTTTAGGTAGGCATTCCAAATTCCAACTACATTAACTCGTAGCTCCTTGATTCTCTAAGTGGAATCCCCAATCTGAAATCCTTTTATTTTGGATTCCCTCAACCTTTGCATCTTGGTCAAACCAAGTCCTGTTGTGGTAGTCAACCCTTGAGGCGAACTAAGTCATGTCAACCCAAAAACTTGAATTAGAATTCCCCAACAGTTGAAATCACCCCAACTAGGGTTGGTCAAGAACATTGAATTATGATTCGATTCTAACCATGATTATGGAAGGCTATACAGACGTAATATTACGTTTGAGGGATTTTATCCTTATATGTAAATTCCCATTTTATTATATTTTATTACATGCTTATTAATATTAAGTGGGATTTACTTAAGTGATTAACCATGTCAAAGATAATATTCACGTATAAACCGATTTTATTTTACTTCTATCTTGCATGCTGGTTTAATTCATTAATTGTGTGATCGTGACAACACACCCACAATAAAAAAACCATGCAACTGCCAGAAATAAAATAAATGGTATGATCAGGAGCTTTTCGATTTGTTAGTTTATCTAGCAGTTGATAAACTAACCCAAGACCTAGGGGAGAAACACATTGAACCTTTTGGGTTCGTGTTTACAACTTTCCACCTGTCCACCTTTGTATCTCCATGGATTGGTTTCACCTTGGGTCCTGACTTGAGCCTCCTCCAATATCATGGGAGCTCCATCCATTACATATGCATTTATTTCACCCGTAGGTGAGGGGAAAAAGGGGTTTTTAAAAAAAGAATCCTTGGGCGCACATGCCCTACATATTAATGAGGAGATGGCTCGCATGCCAACAAATTTAATTTAAATAAATAAATTAAAAGAAACCATTCACATAAAAAGGTCTCAGTCTAGCTCACGATCATCCATACATGAAACGATATTTACGCATAAATAAAACTAGAATTCAGTTCTTTAATCGTTCTTGTTTAAGATAAATCATGCTCGAATCAATTAATTATCTTTAATTAATCAATCCTTTCATCTTAAATACTTTTTCTGAATTTACTTGAGATTCTCATCCATCATAATTTTAAACAAATAAATTCATTTAAAATTATCCTTGTACGTAACTTGTACCTTGGAGGCCACCTGGTGAATTCCAATTTATTACGCAGATGTTAAATTAAACACATATATATAAAACACCTATCATGTGTTGTGCCTCAGCTTTATGCATGCACCATGGTGCACGTCTCATGGGTTTGTATAATATAATAATAAATTTTAAAAAATCTGCGTAATTTGGGTGGGTACACGGTGTGTAGTTTCGACTACACAGCGTGTACTTTTTCATCACTGTCCATTCGAAGTACACACGTGGGGACATGTCGTGTTAATGTACTTCGGAAATTTTCAGAGTACACGGTGTGTATAGTGGGACACACTCTGTGTAGTTTCCGCGTTACATGGTTTCTAGCTAGGAAAGCTGTGTACGGGGTACACGGACCAACCCAAACCCAAAGGGACTACACGTCATGTTCATTGGACCACGCAGATTGTAATCCGGAAACCATGTGCCAACTGTTTCTGGTCAACACATGGCTTGTTAAATTCTTAGAAAGAATCCAATACACTGCCTTATTTGGCGGATCCGTCAATGCATTGATCCTAGACTACATGGAGTGTACTTCCGAATACACGCCGTGTATTCTGGTGTTGTACGGCCAGAAATGTTTGGATCTTTAAGATGAGTTCCTCTATTTTATTTTAATCAAAATTAAAAGTAAAATTTGTTTCTATGAGTTGAAAGAGAAATGAGGGAGGAGGAAAGGATCTCGATATTCATATTTCCAGAACAATTAAACATGAATTGAAATAACTAAATTATTAAATGCGTAAATCATCAACGAAAAACTAAATAATTATAATAAACGATATAACCTTCCATTGATACCACTTGTAGGTTCGAGGTGTCGTGGAAGCACGTTGGTGGGTTTTTCCAACTTTAATTTTAACGTTAAGCAACGTTCAATCCATGATCCATCACGATTTAAAACGCTGAATGTTCGGAATAGAACAAAGAATTAAAAACATAAGAGGTAATCCCGGAACCAAAGAGATAGGATCATCATATGTTGTTTATAATTAATTTAATTAAGTCACAAGAATTACCTTGTTGTCATTCATTCTTCGTTGATGTCTCCAGTCACGATCTGGTGATCTGTCATTGCGTCGTAGAATCTAAGTGTAGGATTCATCTAGCGGTGATCCACACATGTGCCACGTTTCTCTAGAGGTCACCGAAGGGATCTCCAGGTGCTAGCGCGGAAGAGCCTTCGCTTGCGATGTCCGCCTTCAACTGACTTGATCCGGTGGAGGATCACTCTGTTGTAACATGAGGGAATTCATGGTGGAAAGGGAATTCTCTCTAGGCTTTAGCGTATTTCCAAATCCACTGAGTACAACAAAATGGCCCAGGAAAAGTGTTGGGTTGTGAGGATATTTATAATCGGGTTTGTGGTTAATAGAGTTATGATAATAAATAAACACGTTACACATTTTATTTATTTCTATAACTCTTATTAAAACCCCATGTCGAATTATTAATTCTTTGACATGCGCCCACGCTGATTATAATTAATATCATTTAATAAAACAATATTATATCCTCAAAATCCTGACTGGGAAACTAAACTGCGTGTAATAATTAATACACGGTGTGTACTTGTTATATACATGGTGTGTAATTTTATTTTCCATTTTTCTCCACCACAATTATTAGACCTTGAGTAATGGCTCTTTATTTGTTAAATAAATGTAACTTCATTACTTGCTAATAAATATATTATTTCTCCCATAATATATTCTCTCGAATAACTAGTGTCAAAATAAATGTGATCAGGCATCCTTAAATAATTATTAAACCAAATTCGGGAATAATATTTATTTAACTTGTTAAATTAATATTTAACTGAGATACATGGACACACTTAGTGTGTGACCCTCTAGGACTCTTTCTCAGTGGCATTAGGCGGATCCTACCTAAAGTCCAAGGTTAGCATCTAGAAACATGCGAAGGCACCCATTGAGAAATAAGTTAATGCCGCAATGAGGTGTCACCTCTTACGAATGCTTACCATGTAATATAATCCATTTGTCTAGATATCTCTAATCAAGCGGGTTGCATGCTAGTGCCATCAACCCATCTGCTCCATTATTCATTCCTTGATTTCCCGGAACTGAACTCACCCATACCTTACCATGGACATGGATTTATTTAAGCTATATCGATTCCATCAAAGGTCCTGAGATATCTACTTCCGTTATGGAACAGAAGGGATAAATCCTTTCTTGCATTATCTATTAATGCAGTATTACTCGTGATGCACCCAACGTATCCAACCTCGGTGCGAACAATGTGTCGTCACAGTTTTCGTCAATACATCTTAGTGCAATAGTTGTAATAACCATTAATAATAATCTTAAAGCCTAAGGACCAATACACACATCCGCAGATAGGAACATCCAATGACATTATGAAATGTGGATTTCCTACCGGCGGGTCTCATTCCCATAATATCCTCCTGGATATTACCAAGGGCGCACACCATGAGAAGGTGCCTCAATGTTTTATGAGTCATCACCCCTAATGACGTCTATTATTTGTTTCCCTCAAATAAAATCATCCGGCCATAGAACATATATTCAAGAACAGTGTTATGGCACATCCGGGATCTCATCATAGCAGGGATCCACTATGACCCTTTAATGCAACAACTGTCCTTAGAACATTATCACATGCATTGTCACAGAGAAGACCAAACAAGATGTGATAAGGATTTTATTAATGAATAAAGTACACAGTAGTTGGTTCTAGTCCACCAACTCCAACAAAAATGACCACATGAACGATGTTTCGCCACTATTTAGGATTTATCCTATGCATCAGATCTTAGTTTTTGTCATTGGAACAACTTGGAAAAACTCATAAAAAGACTATTAAACATATATCGAATCCAATAACACATGTTCAACATCCTATTACACTCCCATGATAACCTCAGTGATAAAACTGACTAGCACCCCCATCTCAAATGATTCATTAAGGATTTGATTCCAAATTGTTCTTCTCAACACATCAGACTCCGCCTTCCCTTTCCTTGGGGGACATATGATATCTGAATAAAATATATCATGGTACTAAACCCATATTCTCTATCACAATATTATATCCATATATATGAAATTGTATTTTTAGAATTTTGTGATTATAATATATCATAAACCCCTCTCCAAATTGATAGACTTTCCACATTTTGAGTTCGTGCATTGTAGATAAAAAAGAAAGATCATGGTTTGGGTAGTTCATCTTTTGAGGGAATAATTGCCATGATTCATAAGTCACAACATGATTCAATTATATTTAGAAAAATCAAATCACAATACCATAATAATCAGTGAATACATCATTACCAAAACCTTGTTCAAGAAGATTCAAAACTAATGTTGATGTCAACTCCATTTTCTTCTCCAAAAAATATCTTTGACATTTTTTCTTCTATTAAAACATTAAACCCATAGGGGATAAAGCTATCATCGTCGAAATAATATTTGTTAAGTCTAAAAAATATATCTATAGTAACCATAAAAACCCAAGATGATTCAGATATCAAATATATTTTTAGGATACTCCCAGGACCTAACTACCGGCACCCTTTTCAGGATAAATTGATTTGACACTCCTATATTTCACATTTCCTATAAAAATAACTTCATGGATCCAAAATTCACACTTGAAAATAATACCAAATAGAATATGTTCCCTAAAATGTGGAATTCATATATTTGAATGGTCTTTTTGATCATCCTCAGACTTATATTACACTATTATATCATCTACAAACACTATAACCAAAAGAGTCAAAATACCAATTAAATATGAGATTTTTCATCAAATCCATGAATAGAACATTATTATTGGTTAGTACAAATTGAATAAATTGAACCATTAAATGTCCATGTTGACATAGAAATGTAGTCATGGGTATATCCTCTTCTATGAAAATAAACTGGTTGTACCCCAAGGGTAAGTATTTCTTTGAAAACCAATGAGACCAACATAAATGATAAAAAATATGATCAATTATGGGTAAATGTTACTTGTTCTTAAAAGTCCCCCAAATCAACTTCTAAAAGTTTTTAAAAATTTAAAAACTCCTATATTCCTTCATATAATGCTTTATAAGATAATCCGAAAGTGATACTATTGGAAAAATTATACCTTTCAACTCTAGGTCCTCATGATGAACATAAAGTACTCGAACATAGTGGATTCCATTCGACAAGATGGGATAGAAAAAGGAATCATTATACATAACTTATAATTAGTGAGCATGGCCTATCTCTATGGTGGAAATCTATAAAAATCATCTGAAAAGACCTCATAAAATGAACACACAACATAAGGTAGAAGACCAACCTTGTAAGGGCCATTGATATCAGAAAACATTTTTGAGAAAAAACATCAAATTAATCATGTGTAAATAGTATAGAGACTCTTCTTTTTCATAGTTTGACATTACATTTTTTGTGAAATATAAAAAACATTTAAAAAAATATTCCAAATGACCATATTATTTATATAGATTTTGAACTATGTTAACATATAAATTGGTACATAATTGAGTTACGTTATCTCACTCTTGATTCTTCATCACCATCAGCCTTCAAAGACCTATCATACACATTGCATAATTTATACCCTAATGAATGGAAACCTAAAATGGGTTGATCATAGATGAACCATATGAGTAAAAAATAGTTATATGTTAGAATAAACATGAGAATAAGGATACAATGTAACACCCAGACCCCAGTTACCCAGAGTCTGTGCATTATTTTAATACATTGGCATGATTATAGGGAATCATGTCCCGAAGGACCGATTTGTTTAACAGTCATGGAAAATATATTACATACATGAATGTTACATTTCATTTCTTAACATTCAAAATAACATAAATAATCCTTCAATCATGCCATTATCCCATGACATAACCCTGCATATCAATCACAATACACTTCTTGGAATCCTGAAAAAAACATAGAAAGGGGTGAGCTCAGATTCTCGATAAGGATAAAAATACAACAGAAACATTCATAAATAAGCATAAACATTTAAGGGAATGTATAACATAAGAAAAATCCTTTTAAACTTGAACTTCGGCATAATATGGAAAAATAAATTGAAGTAATTCCATTTAATTGTTCACATTCGTATTCTACAAGTCTAATAATCACATGCAATATCACTAAACATTTTTGTAATGATGGAATGGATAATTCTATACTAACATGACAACATATTCAAGGACTTGTGTAAATACTACAAATAATAATTTTTCAAGGCCTTGTGCTAAGACAATAGTTTGTCTCGTGAGACCTACCGATGCACCGAGGAGCTATAGCAGGATCCACCTGTCACCTACTAAGTCCAATGCATTCCTCATATGAAAAGGTTTTAATATAACATAAAAATTCATATTAAAACTAGCATAAAAAATGTCAATACTTTATCCATAAACCATGAATGGTATAAAAATAACACATCCACAGTAAAACACATCACAAAACCTTCAATATTATATGGAAGTTTTGTATCATAATAATTCTACCTCAATCAAAAGTAATATCCTGTAAATGATTTTGACATTTTTGAAAATGATGAGTAAATCTTTTTGAGAGAAATAAACTTTTCGTAAAATTATTTAAAATACACACATTTATATAGGAATTAATTTAAAAGAGATTTATGAATCAAATTGTCCCATACCACTTTGATAATTTTGATAAGATTTATCATTTCAAAACATTCATGTCCATATAAATAATTCCTTAAAATCATTTTGAAGACATGGAAATTAAATAGAAATAATTAAATATATAAATCTTTAAAACATTTAAAATTCTGATCTTGAGAAAGATTACCTTTTACAAATCCATAAAATATTCATTTTGATATCATTTTTATGAAAAATTGACATGGATGATAAAAATGTCCATGTAAATACTTACACATAAACAATCCTAGATAATAAAGAGATTGAGGAATTATCCCTTACCAATTTGGTAACATACGAAACATACAACCCAAGAAAGAGGTATCATAAAATTAATATGTAATTACACCTAAATTAATGTGTAATACAAAAAGAATACTATTATGGGTAGTACATATACCACACAAAAGGTAATAGTGGCAATATGGAATGAATCTCATGGGAATATGGAGTGAGATGAAAACCCCTTACCTTAAACATTCATATAGTTGAGGGTAAAATTAACCATCTGTTTGAATGCCCTAGTATGTAATTAAATTATACTAGAACCATATTAATATTTATGTTACAATAAATTATTAAATTATGACTTTCTACTACACATTTAATAATAATTTCCATTTTATATTAACATTTCAGGTAATAATCGCTTTCTTTATCCAACATTTTTTAAATTGTTACTCTTGATTGTATCAATTAGATCATGATTTAAATACTTAAAGAATATAAAACATGATTTATAAATCATATATATTTATAATATAATAATTCATAATATATATATATGTGTGAAATGGAAGACACCGTTTATGGAGATGGTAGTCCTTACGTACGCATAAACAATGTTTCCATTTTCATAACGTATTGAACGGAACTAAGTGAATAAAATATATGTATGTACAAACACACACACACACAGATATATATATATATATATATATATATATCCAGTCGAATTATTATATCATATATTACAAATACATTAGTAAAATGTATTTTTATAATTGTCGATGAATGGTGAATGTGGAAATGAATCTCATCGCGTCGTGGAGACGGTAATCTGTACATAAGCACAAGCGACAATATAATTTATTTAAAGGTGTGGAATTGGATGTTATATTAATTTTACAGAGGCATTATCATGTAATTTTCATTATTTATATACATATTACTCATCATTATATCTTTCCAAATAACATATTGTTGAATAACAAATTACACCACGGTCTGGAGATGGTAGGTCGTACGTACACACGCATGGTGAAATTATCATTCATAAGATGGATATAAAAGTGAATATAGTTGTGAAATATTTATAATAACATCAATGTAAATAGAATATACTGGGGTTATTATTTTATATTGGAAATAACAAATAAATAAGAAGTGGAAGAAGAAAGGAACTTGAAAGAACGTGGTGAAAACATTACCTCTTTTTCGGTTTATTCCTTTTGATTTGATGAAAACAGATCTGTAGGTTGGCTTTATGATCAAACTAAGGCCTCTAGTTTGAGGTGAGGGAATTTGAGAGAATATTTGGGTAGGGTTTGGCTGAGAAAAAAGGCTTCGACGGTATGAATTTGAGATAAGGGGGAGTGCCCTTTTTTAAGAGGGGTGAGAGGCACATTTGGAAAAGCTAGAAATATTATTTTATAATAAATTAATATTCTGTTTATAATGTATAAAAAGTGGATTTTTTAAAGTTAATGGTGTGGATAGGTCGAAAACCTAATTACCAATAGGTTTTAGACAGGTTTGGGTCACTATATTGAATTTATCTTTTTGATTTAACTCTTAGTTAAATAGTTTGACATTTTCAATGTCTCTTTGTATTTTTTATATTATATAGTCAATAGACATAATATAAACTACAAAGGGACCCCCATGTGGTCCTTTAATAATACAACTATCATTATATAAGTTCTGTAGACAAACCTTAGCTTTTTAGGAATATAATATCAATTAATAATATAATATTAGTTTTAAAAACACCTTTATGTCAATTTTGACACTATTAAATAATTGATTTTTTAAAGTCTAAAAAAATCTATTAATTCGAACCAAATTCATTTAAGAAATCATAATATTTAATATTAACCAATAATAGTTTTGGATGTCATCAAAACTTTCATATTATATTTTTTTAACATTTATAATAATAATTATTTGATTCATTCATTAATAAAAAAATAACTGCGTCATTATTCTGTCAAAAATAAATTTAATTATTCAATATCTAAAAATTAGAAATAAAATAAAATTTTGTAGGAAATAATTTTATATTTTTAATTTATATTTATAGTCGAAAATATAACATATATAACCCTATGTAAAAATTGTGTTTCTAAAAGATATATTCTTATGTCGTTTTTGTAATAACTTTAACTTAATTAATATAAAGTTTCATTATCACTTACAAGTGGATCCATGGGGTTCTAAAAAGGACCCAATGATTCCCATGGTCGGACATGTATCAAAAAATTGGGGTAGGACTAATCTTAGGGTAATTTTTTATTATTATAATATTATTTTTATCCTTATTTATCGGATTTACTAATTAACCATGGTAAATAAAATATTTACCCATGTAATATTTCAAAGTGTCTAAAAATAAAATTTACTTATTACACATTATGGACCTCTTGATTGTAAATATGGAATCCATTTTTCTAAATTCAAAACACATAAGTGGCAAAAATTAATTTAAAATTAATTCTCGTTGTTAAAACAAAAAAGCGTGTTTTTAAGAGATAATAATTATCAAAAGATTGGCACTTGCTTGTGTCCAGTTTAAATATGAAATTATGTCCAATTATGAACATTGGATTAAATGGTAAAAATATAATCTAATTATACTATAAAATCACTAAAATTCATAATTTATCACTACTAATTATTTCGATTAAATTTTTTTTAATTAAAATTTAGTAATTTTCACTATTCATCATAATATGAATGTTATCCGAAAAGTATCAAAAATTCACCCTAATCTAATTTCGATATTATAAATCAAAAAATGAAGTCCACATTGAATTAAAAAATTTATAAAAGTTCAAAAAGTGGGTATTACTATTCACAACGGCTCTTTTGATTGGTTGTGGTGTGTGTTAGAGCTCGAAGTAGCGTACAACACACCCTACTACATTATTCAAAGAGAAGCGTATAGTGGAAGCTTGGGGTGTTACATTCTCCCATCCTTTAATAAATTTCATCCCCACAATTTGAAATTATTTTTCAAAAATAAAATGATGAAAATATAAAATACCTTTGGGAAAACCCACATCAGAAATTAGGTAAATAAAATTTAGTCTTAATAAGAGGAAAAGGGAAATGACAGGGTCACCACCAAAATATTATCTCGATTAGGAGAACGTTGGTGGAAATAAGATACATATAATTGGATGAAAATGTAAATATTTATAGGTAGTGATTGAGGTCAAAAATCACAAAAAAGTGTAAAATTGAGGGCCTAAATTCATCGATCAATGATGATTTAAAATAGCATCGGTTCAATAAAACATATGGTATTTGGATAACTCATTTTTGGTTTTACGATCCTTTAACTAAATTATATGAATTAATTTCTTCATAGAATAAGAGAAGAAGAAAAATATATACCTGACAAGTAGAGTCCCATGCTTTAACAAATTTCTACCACAAACCCATATTTCACTATAAAAGATAATAGAACATAAAAATAAATTCCTATTTATCCTATTCATATAAGGTTAAAAAGTAAATTTATAATTAATCTACGAGAAATTTTTAAAAAAGACTACATTGTTCAATCCATGACATCACGTGGGCCAGTGGTAGGTGATACACCCTTATCGCCCTTCGGTTGTGGGATCAAGTCTTGCGGCCTTGACGGACGTGACAGGTTGTCGCCCGACCTTGGGTTGTCCTTTTATGTCAATAAAAAAATAATCTCAAACTAGAATTATCAAAAATACTTCTGTCCAAACTCACAGTCCAAATTTTATAAAGAAGTTAAACACAATTAAGATCCTTATTTCCACTTAATTACATGTGAAAACCTTCATCATGTATTCTTTTAAAACACTGAAACATCCTGAATTACCCTAAAACCATATTGATTACATTCATGATTCCTTATTCCTTATAGAATACTGGATATAATTCTTCTATCAATTTTTTTTTTAAACTCCTACAATGATGGAATATACAAATCATTAATCGGTTTCAAGGTAGTCAAGAATATCAAATATAATTTATCCAAATAAATCATGTAATATTCAAAAATCACTACCTCGGTATTAGAATCAAATTATTGTTTATCTTTCTCTCATCCATATATTTTCCAAAAATTTAACCAGTTATTGAGTCAATTTTCTTGGATCAACACAATCTTAAGTCCTTAATGAAATATTATTACAGTACAATCCTTATATACTCCATAATTATTATAACTAGTACATTGTTGATACAACACTCAAATGACATTATTCTCTAATAATAAAATAAGAAAACTAATCATTCCTCCTCATATGTGGTAGTATCATAACCTGATTATTATCTAATAACATCATTTGTGGAATACTTTGATGATTTGGACATTGGTTCACGTAGTGTCTCAACTCCTACCAGATGAATCATTGTACATTTGAATCATTTTAATCACCCTTGCAGTCACGTACATGGTGTCCTTTTTCTCCACACTTATAAAAAACTCCCATTACCTTCAGGTAAGTTCCAGGGTTTTTCGTCCAACAGTTTTCACATATGGTAAAATTTTTCTTTTCCCTCTTCCATTTATACATCTTTCTCTCTTCCATCTTTTCTTCTCTTGCTTCCCTTCAAATCCATAGGATCCAGAGAATCTTTTACATATCTTATAAACACATGATATTATTTTATCATATGTTGAGAATACATGGGATTCTATTTCCCTTCTAAATTATGGATTAATACCATGAAAGATATGATCCTTCTTACTCTTTGGATCATAGGATTTTCTTGAGTTCACATTCCTTCTACTGGGAATCATTTCAATACAATGGCATAAATTAGGTCAGTTTATGAATTGCAATGAATAATTCCAAACTTATAAAATACTTAACATAAATTGAATGGTTTATGTACATAATAAATAACCATAAAGATGTTTTCATTGAGGATGTTTATACTCATAAACCCTTCATAAATGTTTATAAAGAAAATGAGAATTATCCTAAGCATATCCCCCAGGAGTGTCATAACCAAGAGTGCAGCAAGGCCCGCTGTCATGCACCAGTTCCCTTTCAAGTCTAGCTCAATGTAGTGTTTTCGGGTTTTACCCCTAGGTACATCTGTTCTAGAGCCGCCTCTACCTACTCGTATCTAGACAGGGATGTATTATCTTGGAGAACTCACAATATCTCTACAATACCAAAATTCTAGGAATTTTTTCTATATTAATCCTCCATGTCAGTCTTAGGTCTATGTGCTCTAATCAGAGTTTATCTAAATCTAGCTTCCGAGGTTATTCCTAAACATCTCTGATACCAACTGTAATGCCCTGACCATAGTTACCAAGAGTCAGTGTATTATTTTAATAAATTTTCAAGATTATAAGGAATCAAGTCCTGAAGGACCAATTAGTTTACCAATCTTGGAAAATATATTACATACATGAATGTTACATGACACTTCTTAACATACAAAACAACATAAATAATCATTCAGGAATTCCATTATCCCTTGGCTTGACCCCACATATTAGACATAATACACTTCTTGGAATCCTAGGAAAAACAAAACATATAATGTGGTGAGCTCAGATGCTCAGTAAGGATAACAATACAACAAAAACGTTTATAAATATTCATAAACATTTAAGGCAATGTATAACTAAAAAATGCCTTTTAAACATGAACTTTTTCATAATATGGAAATAATAAAATGAATTAATTACATTTACTTATTCAAATGGATATTCTAATAGTTGAATAATCACATGCAATATGACTAACCACTTTCATAATGATGGAATGCATAAATCTAGACTATTCTAACCACATAGTCAAGGCCTAGTGCCAAGACTACAAATAAGATTTTGTCAATGACTTGTGCCAAGACACTAGTTTGTCTCATTATACCTACCGATGCATCAGGGAGCTATAGCGGGCTCCACCCACCACTTACTATGTCCAATGAATTCCTCATATGAAAGGGTTTAAACATAACATAAACATTCATATTAAAAAAAGCATACGAAATGTGAATACTTTATCCCTAATAAATGAATGGTATAAAAATAACACATCCACAGTAAAATATATAACAAAAACATCAATATTATATTTAATTTTTGTATCATAATAAATCCACCTCAATCAAAAATAATATCCAGTATAGGATGCTGAAATAGTTGAAAATGATGAGTAAAACTTTTTGAGAGAAATAAACCATTGGTAAGATTTTTTAAAAGTCAAACATTTATAAAGAAAGTAATTTAATAGAGATTTTTGTATCAAAGTGTCCCATACCACTTTGAAATTTTTTAATTTTATTATCATTTCAAAACATTCATGTCCATATAAATAAATCCTTAAAATCATTTTGAAAACATGGATATTAATTAAGAATATTTAAAAAGATAAATCATTAAACGATTTAAAATTATAATCTGGATAAATAGTACAATTAAAAAATCCTTAAAATATTCATTTTGAAATAATTTTTATGAAAAATGGACATGGATGATAAAAATGTCCCAGTAAATACTTACACATAGACAATCTCGTATAATAATGAGATTGAGGAATTAACCCATCCCAATTTGGTATCTTAAGAGAAATACACCCCATGAAAGAGGTATCAAACAATTAATATGTAAATAAACATAAATTAATGTGTATTACCCAAATCATACAATTATGTCTAGTACATACACCGCACAAAAGGTAATAGTGACAATATGGCATGAATCTCATGAGAATAAAGAGTGAGATGAAAACCCATTAACTTGCACTTTACTTTAGTTGAGGGTACGTTTAACCACCTATATGAAGACGATATTATGTTATTAAATTATACCAGAACCATATTAATATTTATGATATCATACATTATTCATTTATGACTTTTTACCACATATTTAATAATAATTTCCATTTTTAATTAATATTTCGGGTAAAAATCGCTTTGTTTATCGTACGTGTTGTAACTTGTTACTCTTGATTGTATCACATAAATCATGATTTAAATAATTCCAGAATATAAACCAGGATTTATATATCATATATATTTATATTATTATTATGTAATATAGATATATATGTGAAATGGAAAACACCATTTATGGATACGGTAGTCTGTACGTACGCATAAACCCTGTTTCCATTTTCATAATGTATTGAATGGAACTAAGTGAATAAAATATATGTAATTATATATATATATATGTATATCTACAGTAGCATTATTATGTAATATCTTACAAACATATTAGTAATATATATTTTTATAATCATCGATGAATGGTGAATGTTTAAATGAATCTCATCGCGTTGTGGAGACGGTAATCCGTACGTACGCACGAGCGACAATAACATTTCCTTAAAGTTGTGGAATTGGATGGTATATTAATTTTACAGATGAATTATCATGTTATTTTTATTATTTATATACATATTACTCATTATTATATCCATCCAAATAACATAGTGTTGAATAACAAATTACACCACAGTCTGGAGACGGTAAGTCGTACGTACACAGAGATGGTGACATTATTATTCATAAGATGGATAGAATAATGAATATAGTTGTTCAATATTTATAATAACATCAAAGTATATAGATGATACTAGGTTTATTATTTTATAATGGAAATAACAAATAAATAATAAGTGTAAGAAGAATGGAACATGAAAGAGGGTGGTGAAAACATTACCTCTTCTTCGGTTTCGTCCGTTGGATTTGATCAAAAGGGCTCCGTAGGTTGGATTTAAGGTCAAACTAAGGCCTCTAGGTTGAATTGAGGGAACTTGAGTGATTTTTTGGGAAGGGTTTGGCCAGGGAAAAAGGCATTGAAGGAATAAATTTGAGAGAAGGGGGAGTGCCCTTTTTTAAGAGGGGTGAGGGGCCCCTTTTGAAAGGCTAGAAATATTATTTTATAATAAATTCATATTTGGTTTCTAATGGCTCAAAAGTGTATTATTTAAAGGTTAAGGTGGGTATAGGTCGAAAACCACTCAATTAATAGTTTTCAGATAGGTTTGGGTCACAATATTAACTTTATATTTTTTATTTAACTCTTAGTTAAATAGTTTGACATTTTCCATGTCTCTTTGTATTTTTATATTATATAGTAAATAAACATACTATAAACTTCATAGAGACCCCAGAAGTGGTCCATTAATAATAAAACTATCATTATATATGTCATTTGGTCGGTGCTTAGATTTTCAGGAATATAATATCAATTAATAATATAATATTTGTTTTAAAAACTCCTTTATGTCAATTTTGACACTATTTAATAATTGATTTTTGTTAAAGTCCTAAAAAATTTATTAATTCAAAATAAATTTTTTTAAGAAATCCTAACAAGTCATATTAACCAATAGAATTTATGGATGTCATCAAAACAATAAAATTATATTTATTTTAACATTTATAATACTAATTATTTCATTCTTTCATTAATAAGGAAAATGCTGCATCATTATTGTGTCATAAATAAATTTAATTATTCAATGTCTTAAAATTATATATAAAATTCCATTATGTAGGAAATCTTATTGTACTTATAATGAATATTTATAGTCGAAAATATAACATATATAACCCAATATAAAAATTGTTTTTCTAAAATATATATTCTTATGTCATTTATGTATTTACTTTAACTTAATTTATAAAAAGTGTCATTATCACTTACAAGTGGATCAATGGGGTCCCAAAATAGACCCAAATATTCCCATGGTAGGAAATGTATCAACCAATAGTCTTAGGACACATTTTAGAGTAATTTATTATTATTATAATATTATTTGTTACCCTTATTTACCAGATTTACCCTTTAACCAAGGTAAATAAAATATTTACCAAAATAATTATTCAAAATATCTAAAAATAGAAGTGACCAATTTACACAATATGGACTGCCGGATTCTAAATATTTAATTAATTTTTCTATACTCAAAACAAAGAAGTGAAATAATTTAATTTAAAATTAATTTCCATTTTTAAAACAAAAGGCGTGTTTTTAAGGGATAAGAACTATCAAAAGATTAGCACTTTCTTATGCCCAATTTAAATGTGAAATTATCTCCAATAACCAAAATTGGATTAAATGGTAAAAATATAATCTAATTATACTCTAAAATCACTAAAATTCATAATTTATCACTCTTATTTATTTCTGTAAAAGAAGTTGTTTTTAATTAAAATTTAGTAATTTTCACTATTCATCAAAATATGAAATTTATCCGAAAACTACCAAAAATTCACCCTAATATAATTTCAATATTCCAAATCCAAAAAAGAAGTCCATTTTGAATGATAAGATTTATAAAATTTCAAAATGTGTGTAATACAATTCATAACGGCTAGTTTGATTGGTTGTGGTGTGTGTTAGAACTCGAAGTTGCGTACAACACACGGTACTGCATTATTCAAAGAGAAGTGTACCTTGGAAGCTTGGGGTGTTACATAAATAAACAAGATCATAAAATTATAAAACCATACCCTACTTGTAAAAGATAATTAACATGAATTTTGGAAAAAATATTAGAATATCTTCATACTTGAATCATTAGGTAATAAAGATCAGTATCTATGAAATCATTACGTAGGAATAATAAATTAAATTATTGTAGACACATAAACCTATAATATTATTCCCAATTAGTCAATGTGAATTTTCAAAATATAACAAGCACATCTTGGGGACTACACCAACTAGGTGGGACAAACCACAATCACATGTCGTAGTCCCTTCATTAATAGGTATCAAGTTTCCCCATTATCCTATGTTTTCGTTCGATTCCATATCTTTGAATAGTGGACTATTTATTCCTATCGTATATAGTGGATCAAGGACATATACTTGAATCCCAAAATAATCTCATGATATTCAATAAATTACACAATACATTGGATGGAGATATAGGTTCTCCCCATATAATAATGAAGTCATATTAACATGTTACACATGGAAATAAATAGCCAAATCATCCTCCACGACTCCATTCATTGTAAACACAACACCCCCTAGTTGGTTATATATTTATTGAGGAGATTTAGGAACATCATAAATAGTGACACTATCTTATTGTACATGTGGAGGTAGGGGAACAATGTTGGGGATTATTTAGCCTCGATGGAAGTGCAAGGTCTCAATGCATTTTCTCATACAGAGGTGCTTTCATTTACTACATATGGGAGGAAACTAATCATAGGGTATGCCCTTGGCCTACATTATTTTAAAACACTTTAACTCCCCCTCCATTGTGGGTTCCTCTATGGCCCTTTTTTCTTACACTTTTTAAGTCCAAATTAATGAAATTATGATGATGATGATGATAACACATAAATTGAAATGCATGTCATAAACATGCTATCATATAATTACCTATGGAAAATTGTTGTGCCTCATATCCATTTAATCACATCATAACCCCGGAATAATGTTGGTTTTCAAATGAATTATAACCATGTAATATTAATGGGTTTCACAAACACATAACCCATGAAATATAAATAGGCTGTATAAACATCATTCAATAAATTCATATACTATTGAGAGAATGAATATGAATGGAATGATTGAATCATTTCAAAGAAATGAATTAGGAAACCAATAGATTTATAATTTAAAGGATAATAATTTTTGAATAAAATTTAAAAAAATTTCTTATAGAAAATATCCATTCAAATTTGAATAACACTATTTTAAACGTAAAACATTTTCATAATAAAATTATTTGAAAATAGATTTAAAAATTTTAATTGAATATAGAAAACCATTAAAAAATTTCCAAATCATTTATACATAAAAATGAAATTAAAATACAATCATTAAAAAAATTGGAAGAGTTTTTCAAAACATTTGAAAACAATTCATTAACATTGTTTTTGATATTCATAGGAACAGTTTCAATGAAGTATCATTTAGCATAAATAATTTACCAATTTGGTAATTATTGAAACATAAAACCCATAAAATATATATAATCAAATGGATTTGTAAATAACCATAAAATAATAGATTATATAAATATAATATGAGTAGGGTAAATACAAACAACATACAAAATATTTGAGTTGTGGATAAGGCATAAATCCTATAGATATATGAGTGATATTGGAAATCCCATTACCTAATGTATAAAATCCCATCATACACATTCAAAAATATTTTATAATAAATATAATTTTATTATATAAATATCATTTATCCATATTTTTATATATAATACTGTATATGGATTTATATTACACACTTGATAACATATCAATGTTATGTTATGTTTTAGGTAATATCTGATTTCTTTTTCGCACGTTTCTTAATTAATTATTTTTTAGTACCCTAATTATATAATGATTTCCAGAAGGTTATTAATTATGTAAATATGATGTTTACTTATTATATATTTAGATATATTAATATATGAAATATATAATTATAAATTTCAATATATTTTTCATGGAGATGGTAGACTGTATGTACGCCTGAACAGTGTTTCTATTTAATAATTGTATTTTAAGAATGTAAGTAAATGATATATTTATTTATATAAGTATTTATGTTAATTAAATTAAAATTATTATTTCATATATATATTATATGTTAATTTAACCCTTAATTAATACATTTCAATTAATTTTTGAAATAATCACATCTATTTGTAGAGGATGTAGTCCACACATCCCCAAAAAATTAATCATATTTATAAAAAATGAAAACAACAATGTATGTATTATATAATAACTAAGGAAGGATAAATAAATCATTTATTTCATATATTTAAATTAAAATTGATTTTCCATCATAATTCCCGACCATGGGAGGTGGGAATGGAAGACAGAAAACATTGTTTTGGGAGGCGGTAGTTCACCATACACAAGAATGAAAAATAATATACCAATTAGATGGATGTGTGTATAAGTGCAGGTGTAACAATTATAATAATAAAATAAATATTTTTAAGAAACATATTATATAATATATTCATGTATTATGATTAAATTATGAGATGGATAATGAAAATAAACAAAATATCATGTTGAAGGATGCTACTTCTTCTATGGATAATTTTTTATGTTTTTACTAAAGGGCTTCCATGGATGGTTTATTTTTAAAATGGGGGATTTTTTTATTATGTTCTGAATTATAGATTTAGTTTGAGGTATATTTATTCTAATAAAAAAGTCATTAGAGTCCTAAATATATGGGATAAATGAGTGTAATTTTATTGTAGAAGAGGAGGGGTATTATTGTAAAATTTAGAATGGGGAATTCCACAGACAATTTCTTATGAAAAGATAATACAATAATGTTCCAAATACTATAAATTTTTTTCTATTTTAAAAAAATGAAATTAATATTTTTTAATGTTTAATGTTAATTTTGGTCCTTCTGATTAACATTTAGTCCATTGTTAGGAAATATTTTCTCTTAATTTCTATAATTTATTTTAATCTTTTTCACAAATATTTCAAAAAAATAAGATTAAATTATTATAAATAATATATTATTTTGATTCAAAACTATTTAATATATTTTGTAATATTAAAATCACATAAGTTGTAGAAATTAATTAAAATGTAATCCCCTTGATGTGTGGTGCAAACATATTTTTTAAGAATAATGTTTTAAAATTTTGGATGTTTTTATATCGAATTTCAATGTGAAATTGGTTACAATGAACTAAATAGGATAAATTGACATATAATTTATATAATTGGATTTAAAGAAAAATTTAATATTTTTTATCAATATTATTAAACTAGAAAAAAATTAACTTTTGAATTATAATTCATTATATTAAATTTTTCATAAAAATGATATTTTTTTTGAAATGTATATAAATTAACCATCTCATATTTATCAAATTATTAATAAAAAATAATTTTTATTTTATAAAATTAAAATTATAATATTTTTAGAAACTAATTTGTTATTTTTTTTAAAATAACATAGTATCAGTTCTTTTAAGAATATAGTATTCTCAAACATATAATGAATTTACAGAACTTTGTATGCCTTATTATCAACAAGATCCATTTTATAAAAAAATATTTAAATGTTGTTACTAATATTCATATTAAAATATTTAATAGCTATGATATATATATCCCATTGAGAAAATTAATATAATAAAAAGTTGTTTCTTAGAAACTAAATGTTGCATGTAACTGGAGACAAGTAGATGTTTTGTGTAACTAAAGGCTAAATTGGTAGGAATTAAAATGATGATTGACTCGTTTTAGTATTAAATCAATGAAATCTATTATGTTCTATGATATTGGTCCTAAAAACTCATTTTGGTACATTCAATTCCCTTACAATAAAAATTTCCATCGATATTCCTCACTATGATACAAAAATATGACGACAATTATTCCTCATTATACCCTCAATTTCCCACCAAGCTTCATATAACTAGTGATTACTCCCCAAAAAATTGAATATGTGACTGGTCTTATTTAGTATAATTTTATCTTAATGATCTAGAATTTCACTTGGTCGTTCCTCGTGGGAACGATCTTAGCTCTAGAGGTATAACCTCTAATTTTCATACATGTGAAGGGTTAGGTATGTACATCTTATGTAGATATGAATTTAATACATCATGATCCTTAGAGTGATATAGAGAATGTTCCATGTGATAGTAAACAATTCAGACATGATCATGAATATATATAGGACTGATATGCCTAGGGATTAGTTTCTCTATCTTCTACAACCCCATAACCATCATCCATGGAGAAATTCATAGAATAAACCTCTCACAAACATCAATATCCAGTTCACCCTGATGGTTCTCAGCTTAACTTTTCTATAGACTTTGAGCTTATTTGATATGACGTAGTTTTTTATAACCTTCTCTTCCATTTTGTTAGTTATCTCTTGTCCCAATAGTATTATTTCTCTAACTACATCAATGGATCTTGGAGATCAACATTTCCTCCCATTGTGGGTATTATAAGGATCTATCTGGAGTGAATGAAATATTTACAATAATACTAAACTAGAATATTTTTTTGAGCCCAAAAAAACTATAAATTCAATGAGAAATATATCAAAATATTCGTTGGTGATTTAATCTTTCTTTTAGACTGAGTAACAAAGTATGGATGATAAGAAGTAATGAAATTGAATTTTGTATTTGGTTGATTCTAATTAATTGTCTATAAAATCCCAATAATCCTTGGATCCTAATCATATACAAACTATGGTAATCCATTAATTACTTCCATTTAATTAATATTTATCCTTTGAATCTAATATAGAGTTATTTTTTCTATGATAGAAATGATGTCTATTGACTTATAATGGATATTAATTACAAACTATATAAAATTAATTAGTTTAGAGGTTTACGGGAGTTGAATGAAATAAAATCCATAGTTATGTTCTCACATTACCATTATTTTATGTGTAATGCTTGCAATACCCCATTATACATTTTCCTTTTCTACCATAACATTATATCATTCCATGAACTGAGATATAAACTATGTGATATCCCTCTTTCGGCTATCCATCTAGAAGTATTCCTTCAAATATATATAAATATTGAATGAATACCTATGAGCTTCCTCTAACAACTCCTTCTTAAAATATGGTATAAAAGAAACACATAAATGGTTCTAGAACAATTAGACATCATCATGATAATGGTAAAAATAACCACCATTTTAACCATATTTTATAGCTCCAGATCATTCTTCTAGACCTCTTTAATCATCAAATGGATAGGGGATTGAAAATTCAACTAGTAATGATAATATTTCCCCACTAATTTCATGAATTTATGAACAATAAATTTAAAATCATGAAATTCTTGATCTCTTGTGATCCTCATAATTAATTATGATCCTTTCGACTCAGAGCATCGACCACCTTGTTCGTTTCCCCAGGTTGGTAATGTATTTTGCAATAATAATACTTTATAAAATCTTACTATCTTCTCTAGATCATTTTCATCTACTTCTCTATAAATATATATTTTCTACTTTTATGATCATTATATAAATTACACTTTTATACATGAAGATTATTACCCCATATATTTAACGATAATATCAAAAATTATAAATCCAAATAATTTTTTGGGTAATTTTTCTCTTGTATCATTAACAATCATGAGGTTTAGTAGATAAAAATGTTAATTTTTATAAGAACACATCCTAATAACTTCATTTATGAATCACTATAGAATACAAAACCTTCTCCAAAACAGTTTAATGTAAACTTATGTGTGCTAACTAAACTTCCATTCAGCTCCTTGAAATTTTTATCACATTTATCTATCTAGAATAATTTGGAACCATTATTATTTAATATGTTCATAGTAATATACATTCATGATAAAGTCCCCAAAACCAATCAATAATATCCAGCTAAAACAAGGAAAATGTAGATCTTAATAGTCGTGGTGGGTCTAGGATAACATTAAATAACCACCGTATTTGATAGATAGGTTACTGTACCATCTCTTGAGAATATATGTCACAAAACTGATAAAATTTTTTCCTAAAAATAACATTATTTATTATTTTCATATAGTTTATCCTTTCTCAAGGTCATTAGTAAAATTCCCAATATGTCTTCATGTTATTCCTTTATCTTTTAATAGATAATAATTTTATACATAATTACTAATACAAAATGTTCTAGGTAATCTAGAATATCTCTATTCATCCAAGCCATTACGATATCTATGGAATCAGTAAGACTAAATAATATCATTTTATATTCATAGTTTTAAAGCCTTCTACAGAATTCCATCATGGGTATATCATCTTTCATGACCCTCAATTGATGATTTATATAATGTAGGTAAATCATTGAAATATTTTGATATCCTTTTAGTTGATCAATCAATTCATCGATATGGGCAATACAATAATATTTCTTGATTATGATATCATTCTACACCTTACAATCAAATTATTGTGTAATTTATCAATATTTATTTTTCACATGATTACAGGTGCACCCCAAGTTGAAACAATTGGTTACATTAATCCATTAACAAGATTTTCATAGAGAATCTAATTCAATTCATGCAACGCTACTGTGTCTGTTAAATATTATAGCATTAAAATTTTTGTGGATCAAGGAATGATTTATATCAAGATCATTGCCTAACATTTTTTTGGAATACTAGGAAACACTTCTAGGTTCATATCAACAAATTACCAAAATTAAGAATATTTTTTATTCCTAGTTTCTCCCATAAAATGTGAGACAAACACTTCTTCTGAATGGGACTTAAGAAAAATAAATAGAATGAACTTTAACTAGGATGTTCATACATATTTTGATATTATTAAATGATTATAGTTTGGTTTGAAATATCTTATGTAACTTCCCATCCTATACAATTTATGTGTCTTTATGCAAAGAAAGCCTACCAATGTCTATGTTGACCTGAAATTCAACAATATCATGAATTATAAGATTGTTTGGAAGAAGATTCCCATAAATTTCAACTGGAGATGAATTAATGAATTGTGATGAAATAATTTTACCATTTTTATATTTCACTATTAATTGAAAACATAATCATTGAGGTGGATTTCTAATTCCCTTATAAAATTATTTATATATAAATGTATGGTCAGATCTAGAATAAAATAAGGTATTATGAGTTCTAGAAAAAATGCTAAGTGTACCATCCACCACAACGTTATTACACCCCTCTTAACAATTGGTGATCAATTGATATTTTCCGTAGTCCCTAGATTTAAGAGGTTATTTATGATGACTATCATCAAGAACCCTTATTTTTGGTCATTGGTGTTATTATTCCCATCCTACATTTGTATGGATCTGACCATAAACATTTCATAATCCTGAATTAAGTTAATAATTCACGATGAGAATATTTTTTTTGTGATAAAGATAATAAGGTCATAAGTATTTCATTAAATGTAAAATATAACAAAGTAATAACTTGTACATAGTATCCAATTTTTCCTAAAATAAAAACTCTTAAAAGAAAACATGAATTATTTTCTTGATATAAATATTTTTTAATTATTCATTTTTCATACCCTTCCATATACCTTGTGAAAAACAACTAAGAATCATGGGATGATCATAAATGATCAGTATGGTTTATAATATAGAAAGAAAAGATTATCCCACCAATACATACAAATCATTAAGATCATTCTTTTCGACCATAAAAAAAATTCTCCTTAACACATCTCATGAAATCATAAGATTCATGAATAACACATAGAAATCAGAAATCATAATGGTAACTTGTTTCATAAATATGATATATACATTGCATCCTTCACAACTACATACGTAGTTACAATTGAAATAACAATAATGGAATATTCTCTAAATCTATTGTGGGAAACATTAAACTTTACCTATGTCACGTTACATAATGCATTGGAGAGATATCTCAGGCTCACCCTCCCTAGGATTATCATAGAACAACCCGTATATATAAATAATGATCAAGGACCATAACATATTCATAACATATAAAACAATCATAAAGTAAAGATAATATTTCCGCATTGAAATCACAATATATTATTTCAATATATTTACATAATTGATTCATATAAAACATTCAAAAATTTATTTTTTTGAATCAATGTGTCCCCTACATTTCTGAAACATTTGAAAGAAATCTACACTTTAAAACACTCATGACCATGTAAATAAATCCTTAAAAATAATTTCTAAAACATGGTCATTAAATTTAATGATTGATATGATTAAATCGTTAAATCATTTAAAATGATATTTTGGATAAAGAGTCCATTACCACTTGAGAAAAACATGAATAAAAAACATTTAAGAATAACATCAATTGAAACATTAAATATCATGATAATATATAAATTCATGAAATAAAATGTCAAAAATGTATTATAAACACCTTATAGGATAATAAATGTGCACAATATCCTGATATTTATCTATGAGAGGTGATTTAGATGTAGTCCATTCTGAAAATTCGATAGCCTAATAGTGTCACTTTAAAATTATGAAAATGATTTGATGGGATAGAAAATGTTATTTCATCACTTCAGAAAAATATTTACATAAATTATGAAACATAATAACATTTCTCAATACATAAAAAATTGAAATTAAAATACATAACATAAAATTAGTCTTTGTCTAAGAGATTAGGGTGAAAGGCTCCCTTACCTCGTGTCCGACATGACTTGTTTGTTCTTTAATTTACTGAATAATAATAATAACATAATTTATATTTTGTACAACATCTTTTTAAATTTTATTATAAATTTTATATCACTAATTACATTGCAATAACAATTAGTTAATTATTTGAGTCCATATGGGACATTTTGTTAACGTTCGGAACATGAGTTAGAAATGAACTTTGTATTATTATTAACTGTCCATGTGGTCAAAATTACATTATATTCAGACTTTTATTCATGATTTAAATATAATATATAAAATATATATCCAATATATATATATTTAATTATTATAGTCTATATCATTTGGAGAGAAGAACTGAAACGCACCATTCTGGGCGATGGTAAGTCGTACATATGCATGAACTCTACTTTCTTTTCTATTTCAAAGTTAATGAACTGAAAAATTCATGCTAAATAAGAATATTATAATTCCATTATAATATCATATCATATACATGTTTCATAATTTCATTGACTTCATCCTTTATACGTTTCATGTATGGTAAGAACATGTCATATCACTTTTGATGGCGTAGTAGTATGCACTTTCTCAAATGACATTATAGTATTTATACAAAATGTAAGGCATAATGAAATGTTATAAATGATAATTAAAGATTAATATATATGAAATAAATATCATAAAAATTATATATAATTATTGTTCCATCATAATGTCCATGATGAGAGGCTCTAGGATATAATCGAACAATCATTGTTTCGTGGGGCAGTAGTTCGCTATCCACAAATACAACATGTTCTATTCCAATTAGATTGAGGTGGTTGTAAATTTAGTTTGAATCCTTCTAGTAAAACAACCTATAATATTGAAGATAATGGTGTTTTTATGTAATAAATCAATAAGTAAATCATAGGGTGTGGAGAAGGAAAATAAAAAAAATAACATGAGAGAATACGTTAACATTAAATCTGGTAACTCCCTTTGGATTGAACCAGAAGGATTTCATGAATAGACTTATAGATAAGGAAATAATTCTAGGAGGTATATAGGCATTTTTTAAGATTATTTTACCATATTTTGGATGATCCAGTGGGTTTGAGGTGTGTGAGTATTAGGTTAGAGGTGATGACATTTTATAAGGGGGAGGAGGGACCCTTTAAGAATGATTGAAAATATTAGTTTATTATAAATAGAATTTATATTTCAAAAGGTCCCCAACTCATTTAAATAGAATATAATGTGAAAATTGTTCCAAATCCTCTCATCTAATGGGTTTTAGACAAGTATCAGGCATATAATTATCGCTATCTTTTACATTTAACATTTAGTTAGATAATTTGACTTTTATGATGTCCTCATGTATATTCATACTATATGGTTAACATATTTACTATAATATGACAATAGTCACAAATAATGGATCATTAATGAACTTTTAAACATCATATATTTCAGTTGTCCAAATCATAGATTTTTATGATTATTTTATCATTTAATAAAATATTAATAGTTTAAAAAAACTCATTTATGTCTCTTTATAAACTATTCATATCTTGACTTTAAAAAATCTATAAAAATTTTATTCATTATAAAACATATGTTAATTATGATATAACAAGTTATAATCATTCATAAAATTCTTACATGGCATAAAATATTTTAAAATAAATATATTTTAATATTTATGATATCATTTATTTAAATAACTCATTAATAAGGTAATCACAACATCACCATTGTTTCCTATGCATTTTTATTTATTTTATGTATAAAAATTAAATATAAAATACTGAAATATAAGAAATATATTTACCTTTATAATGACAAATTATAATCTAAAATTTCACTTGTATTACCCCATATAAAAATTTGTTTACTAAAATATATATGTTTATGTTACATTTTCCTTAACATTAAATTATTTTTTATAAAATGTCATTTTCACTTTCAATTGGATCCATTTGGTCAAAAGATATTAAAAAGTATTCCCATGGTCAGATGTGTATCATCCAATAGGGTTTGGACATGTGTCAGGGTGATTATAATATTGTTATCACCCTTATATTCCAGATTAATTCTTTAACCATGTAATATAAAATATTTACTGGAGTTACTATTCATAATGTATAAAAATAAAAGATACATATTTACACAGTTTGGACCCCCTGATTTGAAATATGGTGTCTATGATTTGAAATTAAAAAACCCCAAATTTGCAGAAATTAATTTAAAAATAATTCTTGTTGTCAAAATCAAAAAGACTGTATTTAAATGTAATATATGTCAAAAGATTGGCATTTGATTATGTCAAATTTCAAAGTGAAAATACATAAAATGACCACCATTATTTTATGTGAAAAAAATACCTTCCAATTACACATTGAATCAAACAAAAAATGAAATATCACTTTATAAATATATTAGATAAAATGACAATTTTGACTTAAAATGCAGTATTTTTCATAATTCATTAAAAATGATCATTATCTGAAATATACAAAAAATATTCCCAAAGTAAATTTTGATGTAAAATTTCTGAAGAAGAATATAATTTTTTTCAAATGTAAAATATAAAATTGAAAAAAAATTATATTTAAAAAGGGTTCACCATCAAAAGGCTGTAAAATGACATTTTACAAATATTAGAGTTATTCATGCTTAAAATCATATTCATACTTATTTTAAGCCTCAAAATATTATTTGATAAATGTAAAGTCATTTAATATACATGTGTAATAATAATGTAGTTTTTCATTTCATTCCCAACAACACAAAAACTACTTTTTAACTTTCATTTAATATAATAATAATATGACATTATTTTTTTGTATAACCCAATGTTGTGTGCAACATACGATTTCAAAGAAACTCATTGTTTCAGGTTGAGAACACTATCAAAAAAAGTGTAATCTATAACATAAAATTAATATATTCATTATATATATTAATAGATATTAAAAGGTATTATTCTATAAATTTTTAGGTCGTTACATCCTTCCCCCATTTTGAAATTGTGTCCTCACAATTTTAAAATTGGGCTTGGAAAATCCATTTAATGTCCCACATTGGAAAAATAGTCAATAAAACAATAACATTAAAATAAATAATGTGAGGTAAAAAAGTTCACCAGAGATAAAATATTCTAGGATTCTATAAAAACAAGGATATGGAGGAGAAAATAAGTATCATGTTCTGAGGTACAGTGATAAAAAACATGATCAGTTTAAAGTTAACCACTAGAAAAACACAAACATGTGATGGCTTAAATGGCTATTGATTTCTCAATCAAAAAACCAAAAAAACAACATTTTTTTAATATCTTTTTCTTAAAGATGAAGAAATTATTTATTAGATTGTATGAGATCATAAGGAAACATGCATACTTGTCATGTATACTTTAATCGATTACTAAATTTCTACAAGAAACTAATCTTTTCAACAAATGATAAGTATTAGTGATGACTTGGACAATCTTGAAGAAATGGAATCAATATCTAAAGAATCAAATAATCCAAAAAAGAGGAAATATATATTTCCAATGTCTATAGACAGTAATAAATAATGAAATGGTTTGAAAAATATCAGATAATCCCCAAAAAAGAATAGTCATTTAAAAATAAATTACTACTCTCAATCTCAAAAATATAAAAAACAGTAACCAAAGTTTAGAAAAGACTATTCAGTACACAATTTTCCTTAAAATTTACCAATTTAATTAAAACTAAAATTGAAAGACAAAACCATTAACGATTTGATCATGTAGTCTTCAATGGTAAATCTTAACATTTATCTCCAAATAAACATATCTATTCTTAAAGTCTCAATCTAAAAAGTATTTAACTTAATCACATATTATCAAAGATAGGTTAATTATTTCCATAACTAATCCAAATTCCTATATTTCTACAATAAAAACATAGATTCTTCCAAAATAATATTTCAACCATTTCTCTACAAATGAAATCCCATAGTATTTTATTTTCCAAAGGCATATAGTGTTCCCAAAATAGGGAATGTCTTCGAAAATAATAATTCTCACTTAATCAACATATCAAATTCTTATACTATTGATTTCTATTGGATAAAACATAATATTCAAAAATAATGTTATTCATGATCCATAAAATCATTTAACTAATAAATAACAAGTCATACAAACTTGGGACATCAAGTAGTCATGTAGTAGGTGACGCACCTTTATTTCCATTTGGTTTTGGATTTGATTCCCAAGGCCTTTCTGGATGCGATGAGTTGTCACCCATCCTACAGGGATTAATTTTTCTAAAACCATATCATTCCTATAGAATTCTCAAAAATAATATAATTTCCTCCAATATAAACACAATCTAATTCATCCTAAAACAATATATAATACCTTTAATTTAGCATCCCAAAATATATTAACCATTTATCACCTAAAAAGATCATATGATCCCCTAAGGTTATCCATTATGTCCACATAAGAATATATAATTCCTTGTTAAATAACATTTTCACACATCAAACATAAGGGTTACACATACTGGAAAATGTATTTCAATGTAATCCTATCATTAACTCATTTAAACATATCTTCATCCATATATCCAACAGAAATCATTAATTCTTAAAATGTTTACATATTTTTCCACAATATTTCATCCTGATCCTTTATCAATGTTTTTGTTTCTAAATATTTTATACTTAATTCCTAAAAATAAAACCATGAATAATGTATTATGATTTATGTAATATTAAAACAGGAACTATAAAATAATACATACCTTTCATATGTTATTTTTAGTTTCCCCATCTTTAATTGGAAGGGAAATAGAAATTGGTAAACATATATTTGTATGATCCTACATATCCCATTCCTGAACCTTCTTCGTAGTACATATATTAGTGTAATTTCAATGTACACCACATTTAAACCATCTAATTGATCCATCAGAAATAACTTAATTCACATTCCTAGAGTCAACTAGATGCTTCCTTTATCCTTAATAGGTTTTTGTTTAATGACCTTAATTACACATCAATAGCATATTCCTGTCATGTTGAATCATTATCCATTGTCTTTCTTTCAACATCCTTTACACATATTTATTTAAATATAATTTCCTTTATGATTATTACCCGGTCTTCTATAGGGATTTGTTTCCTTTATATATGATGCCTTATAAAAATCACTATAGTTAATGTGGTCAATCACAAATCCAGATGGTTGGTTAAGAATAACCATAATAGTTCTCGTTTAGATCCCATTTCATTCGTTTTCACATTCATAAAACCACAATAGTTTTATTTATATCCATTTTTTCTTTGGTTCTTGCTAGATCAAGCAATATAATAAAACAAAAAATGTAAGTGTTAGTATACCTCTAAAATCATCATATAATATCTTATGAGTAGGGTAAACACAAATATATAATTATATATGTTATCTTAAACACATACAATTTATCTAAAATAAACATTGTCTCTTTCTAATATGATAACCATTATGGTTATATAACTTATTCTTAAATAACACCCTAAACTCTAAAGTTATCTAAACCAACACCTGATAAAAAATGAATGGACCCAAACTTAAACATTACATAATCATTAATTAAGATAAAAATTTTCATTTAGGATATTTTTAGGATGAGATATTTAGGGAATTAGGACATAACTATTAAATTACCTATCAAATATTACAGAGTAGACACGTCTACTCATTGTCAATTTATTTATAAAATACTCTTAAAAGAAAAATAGAATTCATTTTTTGATATAATTTTTACTTAATTCTTCCTTTCTCTTACTCTTCTATATACACTAGGAAAAACAGTTGAAATACATAAGATGCATATAAAAAGATTAGTAAGGGTTGTTATAAAAAGAATGAAAATATTATAACATCCATAAATATAAATAATTGTGATCATACTTTTCAATAGTATATCATATTCTCTTTAATAGACCTCATGAAATCATACGATTTATGAATAACAAATAGAAATCATAAATCATAATTGTAACTTGTGGAATCTATAAAATACATACATTGTAGCCTTCAAAGCCACATTGGATGTTACATTTGGATTACACATCATTATATATTCCCTAAATATCTTAGTTGAAACACTAACTTTTACCTCCATCTTGTTACCCAATGCATTGGAGATCTATCTCAGGCTCATCTTCCATAGGATTATCACAGAACCAACCGTATATTTAAAAAATTCCAATTACCCATACCATATTCATTACATCTAAAAGAATCATAATGTTAAGATAAAATTTCAACATTTCAATCATAATATATCATTTCAAGATAGTTACATAATCAATGCATATACATCATTCAAAAATAAGTGTTTTGAACCAATGTGTCCCATGAAACATTAAAAATATTGAATGAAATTTACATGTTAAAAAATTTATTTCAAAAAAATAAATATGTAAACATAATTTCTAAAACATGAACAAGAAAGAGAATATTTTTTATGATAAAATCTTGAAAGAATTTAAAATTATGTTTTAGTTAAAGAATCTCTTACCCCTACAGAAAAAGATGAATAAAAATAATTAATGAATAACATCAAAATAAACTATAAATATCATTAGAATATGGAAATTAATTATATAAAATATCAAAAGGGTTGTATATAAACCATATAGGATTGTAACTATGTAAAATATCAACATATTCCTCAATGAAAATAGATTGAGACGTATTCCCTTACGAAAATTTGGCATCCTAATGGTGTCACATAAAATTCAGAAAATGAGGTGATGGGAGTGAAAAGGGTCTCTCATAAAAAGGACATAACATTTACTGAAATGAGGATATATAAGAAAATTTCTCAATATAAGAAAATTTAAATTAAAATACATAACATTAAAGAAGTCTATGACTAAATAATGATTGTGAATGGTTCCCTTACCTCATGTCCGACTACACTCATTCATTTTTTAATTTCATTAATAATAAAATTACGTTTATTTATTTTTGATTCATAAACTTTTTCATGTTTATTATACCTTTTATATGACTTATTACCTAGTAATTATGATTACTTAATTATTTGAGTTCATATAGAACATTTTGTCGATGTTCGGAACAACAGTAAAAAAGGAACTTTTTTGCAATTATAAAGTATCCATGTGATAAAGATTACATTATCCCAATATTAATATTTATGATTTATATATCATAAATATCGGATATATACATTATATTTATATTTATAATAGTCCATATCTTTTGGATACAAGAAATTAAATTCACCGTTCATGGAGTTGGTAAGTCGAATGTACGCATGGGAAATGATTTCATTTCTATTTCATATTTAATGGAATGAAAAAATAATGATACAAAGGTTTATTAAAATTACCATAAAATATCATGTTTTATATATGTTACATAATTTCATTAACTTCATTCTTTATACGTTCCATTCATGGCATGAATGAGTCATATCACTTTGAGGGGGCGGTAGTCTACACTTACATAAATGACATTATCGTATTTATACAACATCAAAGGAATAAATGTATGTTATAAATAATAATTAAAGAAGAATAGAGATAAAATAAATATCATATGTATCATATATAATTATATTTCCATCATATTGGCCTCCATGAGAGGTGGTAGGAGATAATAAAACAATAATCATTTCGTGAGGCAGTAGTTCTCTGTCCACAAAAATATTATGTTATATACCTATTATAAATAGGTGTTTGTAAGTGTAGTTTGAATGCATTTTTTTTAAAAATATATAATATTTAGGATACTGGTTTTTTTATTCATACAAATAATAATAATAAAATAATTAGTGGTGATAGAAGATTTAAGATAAGTACATGAGGAAGACGTTACCATTAAATTCTGTAACTCCCTTTTCATTGAACCAAACGGCTTTATTTAATTGTTATTCTGACTATGGGAAGGATTATAGGTAGAATATAGGGATTTATTGAGCTTATTTTATCATATTTTGGATGATCCAAGAGGCTTTAGAGGTGTGAGTAATGGGTAAGATGAGATGTCCTTTTATAAGGGGGAGGGGGAACTTTAGGAATGTTTGAAAATATTATTTTATTATAAACAAAAATTATATTTAAAAAGGTCCCAAACTCATTTAATTTTAATATAATTTTAATATTGTTCTATATACTCTCATAAAATGGGTTTTAGAAAATTTTAGAGCATAAAGGTAACCATATATTTTACTTTTAACCTTTAGTTAACTAATTTATCTTTTACCATGTCCTCTTATATATTCTTACTATATGATTATTATATTTTATATTAAAATCAAAGATACCAAAAAATGGATCCTTAATGAAAATTTTAACATAATATATGTAATTTTGCATATTATTTGATTTCTAGGATTACATTTTCATTTAATAAAATATTATTTTTTTTAATAACAAATTTATGTCAATTTATAAACTATTCATATCAAGAGATTTAAAAAATATTTAACAACATTAATCTTTATAAAAACATACATTAATTGAAATATAACCATATATAATCATTCGTTAAATTCGTTTATGGAATAAAAAGTTTCAAAATAAATTTATTTTAATATTTTAATCTCAATTAGATAAATCATTCATTAATAAGGTAATCACTATATCACCATTGTGTCATAAATAATTTTATTTATCTGATATATAAAATTTATTAATAAAATACCATAATGTTTGAAATAATTTTAGACATATAATTTATATATATTGTCGAAAATATCACTTATAAAAACCCATATAAAAATTATTGTACTAAAAGATATATGTTTTTGATACATTGTCCATAACTTTAAATTATTTTTTATAAAATGTTATTTTGACATAGAAGTGTCTCCATGGGGACCCAAAATAGACCCAATATTTCCCATGGTCATACAGGTATCAACCAATAGTTTTAGGACGTGTGTTAGGGTAACTATAATATTATTTATACCCTTATTTACCTTATTTACCTTATAACCATGGTAAATAAAATATTTACTAATTTTAATATTCATAATGTCTAAAAATAAAAGATTCATATTTACACAACTTGGTCCTCCAAATACCAAATATGGAATCCATTTTTCCAAATTTGAAACAAAAAATTTTGATAAATTTATTTAAATGTAATTCCAATTGTCAAAACCAAAATGCATGTTTTTATGAAATAATAACTATCAAATGATTAACATTTGTTTATATCCATTTTCAATGTGAAAATAAATCAATGACCAAAATTGTATTAAATGAAAAAAATATAATATAATTAAACTTAAAAACTAATATATTGTTAAATGTAATGATATAAAAAATCATATGAAATGATAGTTTGGAATTAAAATGTATTATTTTTTTGTATTAATTAAAAAAGGAAATTTATCAAGAAAATATTAAAAAATTACCCAATGTAATTTTTTTGCCCCTCTTCTAAAAAGGATTTTCCTTTTGTCAAATAGAACATATTAATGTTTAAAATCCAATATTTAAAAAGGGTTCACAATCAAAAAGTGTTAAACCAACCTTTTAATGATATTATAGTTTGTGAAGCTTAAAATCAAATTAATTCTTATTTTAAGTGTCTAAAATTTATTCAATAAATTTAATGAAATATAACTAAAATGTGTAATTATAATTTACATAGATATTAAATTCCCATTAGTACAACTTTTGAGTGTTAATTACCATATAAAATAATTATATTACTATATTATTTTTCGGTATTCCCCAATGTTGTGTGTAACATAAGATTTTAAAGAAACATGTTGTTGCAATTTCAGTATGATATAGAAAAAAGTGTCAACATTAAAATAAAATTAATATCTTATTCATAAATATTAATAGATATCAAAAAGTATTATTCTATAAATTCCTTGGTCTTTACACTTTACACTAGATGCACAGAACTATGGCAGGTGCATTATGTCAATATTTCCCTCTATTTTCCTAATTTTCCAACATCTTCCCACGAATTCGACAATCAATTTCCCAATGTTCTTACTTACCAAACATATATAATTTATAAAAACCAATAATAATATTTCCTCAACACTTATTTCTAAAGTTGGTTATAAAATAAAGGCTCATGTTATTCTCTTTATTGTTTTTAGATTATCCTTTGAACTCTATTTTACTTTTCTTAATAAAATCATGAGATTGATACGTAACTACAACATAAATTTCATGTTTATTTCCACAAAATAAAATATCTTCATAACTAATAATGTATCTTATGTTCAACTCATATGTGAGGCTTAGCTTTAATCGCATGATGAACCTATCAACATCACGTACATGTTGGATGATAAATTTAAAAGGTTACCTAGTAACTATTGGGAAAATTTACTCCTAGGTACCCCTGGATTCATTATAATATTACTTCAACTCATTAAAATCATTTTACATTTTTATATAATGTTCAAAAGGAATGTATATCTTGATTAATAAGTTAATAAACTCCTCCTAGAGCAAGTATTCAATTTAATCTTTCCTCCTTGTATTATTGATTACAGTAAAAATGTAGTCATATTAATATTCATAAAAATAATCATCTATAATGAATTTATTGAGTATTAAAGACTATATAATATAAAATATTTTTTCAGTGTTGTTGTTCCAATTTACATCCACAAGTTGATCAATAGAACTGATAAGAAATGACCAACATTTCCTGATTAATGACCTATGAGAACATTATTCCATCTTTTTTTAATTTAGATGCTCAACAAGAATAGAAGCATGCAAATTTTTGTTGAGAATAAAATGATATTTTTTTCCCAACTCCCATATCATTTGGATTCTCATGTGGAATATTATTTTATTGTTCATTTAAAATACCATTAATACAGCTTTGTCAGGTTCTATCCATTGACTAAATGAAAAATTTATACAGTAATGAATTGTTATCACTATAAGTAAACATGTTATACTAAAAAATTCATGATGGTATGTGAAGAGTTTGTGAATTCGGAAATCCTTTACATAGGGAGTGTCAATCCTAGTGTGAACCAGGGATTATTGTCGGGAAACTATTTACAATTGGTTATATCTCAATATAATGTTTTAAGTGTTGTTTACCCTATGAAAAATATATGATATACCCGCATCCACTATTAGTATGAATATAGGGATGTATTTATAAGAAACCACACCCTTAATCCATTAACAAATTTATATAGAATCTTTCTATACTTTTCCTTATCATTTTACATATCCAAAGAAATGTACATAGGTTTATCACTAAGTTATTCCCATGATATTTCTGAAATTGTAAATAAAACATTATCCTTGACTGAAAATATATAAATCATATCCTTTCATACATTAACGTTTCATCATTGTTTTGTGGAATATATAAATCATTACAAGAATGGACACCCGAAGACCATATTAGATTATAACCGCCATAAACATGAAACATGTAAACTAGTAAATAAATGATCTATATTATCTCCCACATGGTTTTTATGAATAAAAAAATCATAGACCCATCACATATAATACATAACTTCATAACCTGGGGAATAGAAACAATAAAATGGGGGAAATCAGATGCTCGGTAAGGTTACACAAGGGATATTTGAAATAATTAATATGAGATTGAGGTATAAGAACATTATCATGATATTAGAAGGTCATACATTGCATATAAAGTACCATAAACATGAATAATGTAATACGGATTTTTTGTTAATAAGATTGAAATAATAATGGAATAATGATAATATTTCATGAAGCCAAAACATAAGAACATGACTTTGAATTGTTGAATATAAATAAACATGTTATATCATTGACTATAAGTCACGAGGCATTGGAAAAACCTAACAAGTAGCTTCATGGGACTAAAACTATAGGGTGTGAAAAACTATAATCCCCAGTCATATTCTGTAACATGTAAGGAATTTGGTTTCCCCATCTTCTCAAAGTGGATCTGGTTTCCAATAATCCTATAGTGGATTTGGATTCCCCATATTCCATAATAGACCAAGCTCATCAACTTGAATCCCATTATTATATAATTAGATAATAATATTTTACAAATTCATTGGAGGTTGATATAGGTCCAACCCATCCCATAATGAAATCATACAAACATGTTCCACAAGAACATAAATAGTTATATTGAAACACATGAAACAAAATGGGTTTCTTAGAAATTTAATCATATCATTAACTATGGAAAAGAGGTATGTTTCATAATAATTTAACCAATTGATAAATGGATACATGAATTAGGTTTCAAATTCATTAAACCTATGGAATAATATCATCATTTTGAAACATATATCATGTTAAAGATAAACATTTTTTGTAAACATCATTCCATTAATACGTAATCCATGTTGGTAAAGAATGTGAATATATCCTTTCCAAAATTTCCTAAAATGGAAAGGGTTGACCAAAAAGATGGTATAATATATGTAAAATTATTTTTGAGGACCTCATAAAAACATTTCATGATGAAAATTTCATTTTATTTAAAAAAATATTATTAAAAAAAATAATTTTTGAAAATAATTTTTTTGAAATTGTTTTTGAAAATATATAATGGAATCATTTAAAACATGAAATTTTTTAAAATTAATTTTTAATGAAAATAAGAAAATATAATAATTTTAAAATATTGAAATTTCATTAAAAAAAATTTCTAAACACAATTTAAAAAAAGTAGTTTTTTAAATTCATGTAAATAGTATCAAAGAATGAAAATTGAGGCAAAACTACATTACCATTTTTGTAAATTTTGAAACATAATCCCCATAAAAGATATATAATCAAATTTAATTTAAATAACCAAAAATTTAAATATAATAATCAAATAAAATTATTATGGGAAGTATATACACAACCCAAATGAATCTATTGAAGAATAAGGCATAAATCGGACAGAAATAAACTTGAGAGTATTATTTTCCTTATCTTATGACAATACACTGAATATACTTGTTTAATTCACCTATATATTTAATAAATATTTATAAAAAAATATAGAACATAAAAATATTTTAACACGTGATTCCATATATGGATTAACATTACCCTCTTGTTGACGCCTCTTTGTTATGGTTACAATTTGGTTAATATCCGCTTTTCTTTTCACATGTGTATTAATATGATATGTTTTTGGAACTCCAGATTATATAATATCATTCAGAATCAAATAAATGATATAAATAAAATTTTTATTCATTATATAATAATTTATAATAATATATAAATGATAGATATATCAAATTGAAAATACCATTCATAGAGATGGTTGGTCCCATGATCACAAGAATGTTGTTTCCATTTATTTACCGTATTGAAAGAATGAATGTAACTAATATTTATGTATATATTTAATAATTATAGTGTGATTATCATATAATTTATATTATATATGTGTACATAAATAATTTAATACATTACATGGAGGGTGTGAACTAATCACATCGCTTTGATGATGATGTAGTGCACACTTCCACAAACAAAATTATCATATTTATGAAAAATTTAACTCATGATGTTATGTTTTATATAATAATTATATAAGAATAAATAAATCATATAAATCATATAAAAATATTTTTTCCACCATAATTCACATCCACGAGAGTTGGTAATGGAAAAAATGAACATCATTTCGTGAAACGGTTGATCGTTGTACAAATGAATGGTCAGTTAGTTTCATATTAGATGGATGTGTCTGTATATGTAAGTATAAAACATAAACTAATAAATTCTATGTATATTATAACACTGAGTATATTATATAATCAGGAAATATTAAAATTTTAGGGGTAGATCATGAAAATAAAACTAATGATCTCAGGGAAGTATGTTACATCTTCTATGGGTAACTCCATTTTGTTTTCACCAAAGGGATTCCCTGGATGGATATTAGTAAAAAGGATTTAATGTAATATGATGGAATGGGTTTTGGAATGATATTTAGAAATGGTTTTATGAGGGTATTAATATTTGTGAATTGGATAAAGAGGAGAGTTTCTTTTTATAGTGGGGTTAGAGTGTCATTCTTGTACATTTTTTAAAAGATAATTATAACCATGGTATTCCAATGAAAAGTATCCCCATTAATTGTAAAAATAAGATAATTTTTTTTTATATAATCGAAATATGATCAATAAATGGATTTTGGAAAAAATATATAGGTCAGTTTGAGCCTTATTTCAAAGGATTTCTCCATTGTGAGGCTAACTTTTCTCCTAATAATTGTAATTAGTTTTATTATATTTCATTAGTATTTTTGTTGAAAAAAAATTTAAACAAATTAGGTAATAAATGTTATTCATAATCCAAATATGGAGTAATTTTAAAAAGTAAAATGAAAAATTGGATTATAAAAATTTTAAATTAATAGTAAAGAAGTGTTGTGATAGAGGGATTTTTTTTAAAATGTTAATTTTTTTGGATGTTTTTATATCAAATTTAAATGTGAAATTTGTTTAAATGGAATAAATTTGATAAATAAATTTATAATTTATCTAGATAATGTTTTTAACCTATTTAAAATAAATTATAAAAATATAAATAAATTGTATGAAAAACTAGTTTTGAATGAAAAATTAGTATTTTCACTATTCATCTAAAAGGGACGTTTTTTAGATTAATCCAAAAAATTCACCCTAAGATAATTTTTTAATTCTTAATTAAAATTTTATGTATATTTTATAAACATATATTTCAAAATCTTAATAATATAGAATTTATTTTCATTCATAGAAGCACATAAAAACAACATTTTAAATAACAGTATATTAAAATAAATAATGACATTACAAATATTTTTATTTATTATAATAAATACGATTTAATTTTATAAAATATTGCATAAATTTTTTTAATTAAAATTCATATTAGTATTTTTAATGGATCTTTTATAAAATTATTATATTAATAATTAATATAATGAAATGGTGTTTCACAAAATCTCAATGTTACCTGTAAATCAATCCTTTTCAGGGTTGCGTATTTGGAAATAATAACTTGGGATATGATATAAATTTTTTAAATAGTGTATAATTAATTCAATCAAAATTAATTTATATAAAATAAGGTTCGTAAAAACTTAGGTTGTTATAAGGACCAACCTCCCCTAATTAATCTGATCAAGAGTACCACTCCCTGTAAAAAACATGTGTGTCCCCATTGGTAGATTAAGAATGCACCTAATTGAGAAAATAGTATATCTAAACCTTAATTCTAATCAATTTTTCCATTGAAATGATAAAGTCAAATATTTCAACATAATGTACTAAGAAGTCCCATCCAACCTCAATGTCATCTATCAACACCTGACAGATGGGTCAATTTAAACATTGTTTCTACCACTTTCATAAATGCATGTAATTATACAAATATAATAATATAATATATTAATGCAAACCAAACAGTTCCACTATCTTGGATAACAAAAAATATTTGGTATAACATATTTAAAAAAATTTCACCATAGAAGAAGAAATAACATCATACCCTCAGTTGTTACTGGACCTACTTCAGATTTCTACAACACACACTGGTCTATATAAATATGTTTGATAATATCTACATAGACATCCAATTTGGCCTAATAATGAGAACCACCACCCATGGAATCATCACCATGTACCAATTAACCCTTGGTGAAAGTTGGTCTTTCGATACTGCATCAAGATACCTTATAATAAATATTTATTAGGCGGACAGACCAGCCAACAAAGATGAAAATATCTAGGATCCTTCATACATTGAGACCTTGTATGAACAAACCTCCCAAACTGTTATTAATTAACCCATTTTTATCATGTATAATCCCCCCAAACTGGTCCTCTATAAAAATTAGTATTCATTCACTTCCTTTTCAAAACATAATAAGTACCCTACCAAATGTCCAAAACTACTGAATCTTCTCCTCTGATTATCATTCTAACTATTTATGCTTCATCTAGTTAAAATTTATAAAATACATTTAGAATATTCATATGGCACAAAAAAATTTACTAAACATTGGATGTTTCCATATATTGAACCTTATTGCAGTTATGTAGTCATTATGGGTAAGCTCTAGTTTTTGATAAATCAATTGAGCAAATATAATAGAGTACTCTAGAATAATATGCTCCCATTATTACAAAATTAGAAACTTCAGGGTCTTTTCCACATCTATAGTCTCGGGATAAAAGTTATCATTAAATATTTTCTTGAAAAAAACAATAGAAAGTCATTCATGAAACATATAATTCAATATTGAATCCCACAATATTCTTCTTGGTCCCTTTATAATATATATCCCAATACCCACCTATGAATCCTCCCGAGTCATCAAAATGTTGAAAATCCTCTTATTCCATTCTGTCAATGCATCTTCCTCTTGTGGTCTATTTTATCCATGTAATTTGCATTGATTCTACATGGTAAACTATGAACCATGATCCACTATCCATTATTGGTTCACTTCACCCACTGATGATTATTTGTGGATGGTACAAATCACAACATCAACCATATAAAGGTCCACTCGAGGATCAAATAATAGAACCTCCCTCACGTCTTCCCCTTCAAAATTTGGAATATCTTTTTTAGGAGGTTTATTTTTAAACAAAAGAAAATGACCAATTAGTAATTATAAAATCTAGAACCATTATATAGAAAAAGGTAATTTGAAAAATATATTTAAAATAATAATATTTTTTAAGATATGAATCCAATCATAAGATGAAAATAGTTATTTTAAATGTAATAGTCCAATCTATATAAACTGTACACTTAGTTTATCCAAATAAACATACACACTACATATCCTCTTATATTTTATATTGGTTAATTTTAATTTTAATAGCATTCATTATATTAAAATTAACCACAATACATTATATTATACATAGTTAATATTTTGTGACCACCCACATAAACATTGATTCAATAATGGGATGAGTTGGCCATGCCCCTTTTCCACACATACAATTTGAATTTTGATAATCCTACTCCTATATTGCCGAGGAGTTGAAAATATCAAGTATTTCTAATACATTATAGGATTTGTAAACACTCTTATAATGAATTTTAAAATAAAAATCTTTCAGAACAAGAATAGTTGTCAGAGATTCCCATTACATGGTGGGGTAAAACAAATAAAACCAAACAAATCATGAATATAAGAAAAATAATATGTTCCACTAATTTATTATATAGAATAAAATGTATATATATATATTTAACATTGGATAATGAACAATTAAAACATGTCTAGATGAAACTAATCTCCATGTGGCCAAACCTCACCTCCATACTATCCCAAAATGAAACGACAATACAAAGATAATCCTATGTGATAAAATATTCACTATCATCCGAGTTTTGAAAATTTGTCTACATAATCTAAAGAGAATCTTTAGGATGTGAGAAATTAT
The DNA here is from genome assembly GCA_963277665.1 of Viscum album. Taxonomy (NCBI): domain Eukaryota; kingdom Viridiplantae; phylum Streptophyta; class Magnoliopsida; order Santalales; family Viscaceae; genus Viscum; species Viscum album. The sequence continues at coordinate 1,752,973,579 of OY728120.1, read as the reverse complement.
GCACAACAGGATTCCCAAAAAATATCTATATGGGTTATAATAATTTTATTGCACAAGTATAATATTTGTAGAAGAACTATTTTACATGTAGTTTTGTAAATAAATCAATTTGATATATTTTTTGATATAATTCTTCTATTTTTAAAAAATTCATGCCCTATTATACATAGATAAAAAATCTTAGATAAATATACAAAAATATAAATATACATGTGATAAAACATCCATGAAATAATCTATCGTATAATAAATAACCTGAAATAACAATGAAAATACAAGTCGGTCTCTAGCGAATGGGAAAATTTGTACTAAAAACTATAAATCGAAAAAAAATGTTATTAAAGTTAGAAAAAAAATAACATAGTAGCCTGCCATTGAATGTCAAAAACTAATTGGATGCCTCTTAGTGTTGTTAAACACACACAATATACCTGTGTATCTTTCTCAACATACCCATTGTCCCTATTCTGCAATATTATTCTGTTTTTATTTTTAAATTCATTATAATATATAAAAATGAAAATAAATTACTAATCCAATATTATTTAGGCGTTAGAAGTCCATTTTCTATTACAAATCATGAAAATTGGATTTTATATGAAAACCACCTTTTCAAATGAAATATCATTCTGTTTACAATTTCAATAGATAAAAATTCCATCTCAAACCACAATAAATATATATGAACAACAATAACCCTATGAAATTATAAAAATTGTATAGATCTGCCTAAATTTGGACCTAAAAACAAAACTTCCTTTCAAAATGGGGATTGGAAACCACTGGTCCTTACTTCGTTAGACATGTAATATGAAAATATTGAAAATATTGTATAAAAATGAAATCCAATTACCAATCCATAAAAAATGTTTATACATATAATAGTGGAGGGAAACCATGTAAAAGGATTACACATGGAGATGAACGCTCTATCCCTGCTGATCAATCTATGAATAAATCGATTTGGGATGATGGAATACACCAAAAATCACCTAGGGTAAGACCTCTGGCTGAGTGGATATGTTTTCATAAATAAATTATCCTTCAAACACCCACATAGTACCCTAAAAACTGCAACCTTATGAATTACAATGATTTTTATATTTTACACATTTTGAATCCCTTAAATTTTAGGTTATTCCAAAAAATGTCGTGTATTTAATTAAAATTCAAATTTGACAATAAATGATGTGTAACCCTTATTTGATGTGTGAAAAGACACACAATGAATTCAAATAACAAGTTGATTCCATACCGAATAACACAATTTGTAACTAAATAGGTAACATCATAATAGTTGATGGAAATGATGAAAATATCATAAGTTCATGAATTTCATATTACAAGTACCATCCAAATTAATGGTCGAAAACACATGATTAATCAGAAAGGGAATCCAAAATCAAGGATATCAATATAATATAAAAAATTTAATGGGTCATTAAATTATAGAATAGTAAAAAACATATTTAATTAATTTTTAGAAAACATGTACGAGGTAGGGAAATGATTTTTATGAAAGATTAAAATAAAATAATTTTTCATTTAAATCATTCCATTCATTACCATGATATTATAATGACTAGAAAATGAACGGAATAAATTTATTCTCAAGAAATAACCATAGGAAAATTAATTTAATTATTTTCATGAGATCTAGGACAAAATATTTAATTACGAGATATTTAATATAAAGAAACTAATAAATAATGATATTGCAACAGAAAACTCATGACATAATGTTGTCATTTGATTCATAAAAACTACTAAATAAATAACAATAAATTGATATTAAGGTCCATAAAATTTTAATTTTAATCAGAATAAATGATATAAAATTTGAATTAAGAACACTATAAATGAAACAAGTAGTGAATATGGCATGTGTTGCATATAAAAAATGTGAGATAAAATCCAATACCTCATGATTTAATTCCATTAATAATTTTAAAACCTATGGTATAAATAGTATTGATATATTTTAAAATTATTACAGAACCATGATCAAATATAATAAACCATATGTTATTTACTTATAAATTGATTAACCATTTTATACAAAATGATTCCTTAAAATAACTATTCTGTGGGAAAAAGCATCATTTTTCTTGCATGATTTGTTTGGTATATTCAGTACATGTAATTTTTATCAAAAAATAAGTATGGTAAACAAATATTAAAAAATAATATTTATTCAATATATACATATTAATGTGTCAAATGTTATTTATTTATTTAAAAATGAAATATTCAATTTTTACGAAATGATAGGCCATACATACACCTGAATTCTACTTTCATGTTTCCAATGATAAATCTAAATTATGAAATCTAATAATTATTCATTAAAATATCACATCTACAACATATATATTATATTCATTTATCGTTACTACAATCCATTTTAATTTTAATTTAAATATGTATCATATAATTTTCTATTTTTGATAATCATCATATAATAATGAGTGTAGTTATCTTATTCAAAATGATTAGAATGTATGATAAAAGATGTGATATATTAATTTAATTTGTATAATAATTTCATATTTATCACATATATATACATAAATTAAATTAATATTTCACTAAATACATATACAGGAGGTGGACAAGGAAAAATAATTACATCTGGTCTTGAGGGGTTAGTTATCCACATATAATATTTATGGTTTTATTTCCAAACTGATAGAAAATGATATGGATATATGTTTTTATATTAAAATCATTTCAAATAAATATATGGAATATAATAATATCATTATTTTTTTTTATATTTTTAGAATATTTTAATGACGTGGAAGAAGAAATAATATTTTAATGCATGGTTAATAATTATACATCATCTTTGGAGAACACCTTTATCCTTACACATACAACATTCCTATAAAGGTTTAATGATAAAAATAGGGAATCTATATCGTGGACAATCATTAAGTTATGTTATTTTTATATTACATAGATGAAAAAATTGGGCAATTTTGTGTTTAGAGTGTATGGTGGGTTCCCTTTTTTATTCAGGTGAGTTCAATAGTTTAAATGCTTCAATGTTTTATAGTAAATAAAATTCACATTCTTCTACAAAGGATTCCAAAGGGAACCTTCCTAAAAATAGGTTATATAAGGTCAAAATATTTCAATAAAAGAAAATTTTGATAGTTTTTAGGTCACTTTAATCCTTTTCATTTTTTAACCCTTGCTATGAACATTTTCAAATTAATAGGAATAATTAATTTTTACTATTTTTATAATTCAATTATGTAGAAAATTATATTTAACTTATTATGAACATGTAATAATCCATAATAAAAATATTGAATCCATGTTTTTTAATTTACATAATTTGATGAATTTACCTTTAAATTTCATCATGGAAACATGATGTGATTTTTTTTTGAACAAAAGTTTTTTAGAATATTGAAAAATATTTATATATGAATTAATCATGTAATTGATTCATGTTAAATAAATTGGATTAATAATTATATAATTTTATTAATACTAATATTTTCAAAATTTTAAAACATAACTATTATATTTAAATTCATAAGAAATAATATTGTGAGTAAATATTAATATTTTTCATAATTCTATGATAAATTAACCATTCCAATAAATTCCCAAAAAATAAAACAAATATATTTTAATATATTTATGTCAAAAAAAATTGTTTATTTTTTTATTAAAATTATAATTTTCCTAAGAAATATTTCCTAAGATGTGTAGAAAATATAAAAAAATTATCATTTTTATGAAAAAAACATTTTATATACATAAAATACGATTTAATCATATCTCATGCCTATAAATAATAATTAATGAATGAAAATGTCTTTTAACATATATATATATAATATAAGTTCATTAAAATAAATAAAAATATTATCAATTTAATTTTGTAGGGTAATAATATGTTACAGACGTTAAATCAAAATTTTTAAAAATTTCCTTTATATTTTAATAGATTTTTTTAAAATTATAATCAATATATAATAAATGAATTTATTTAATACATTTTTTATACATAGGTTTTTAATAATTTTTATATACTTATGTAAAATTTGAAATACTTAAATTAGTCGATAACTTTCATATTATATAATGATATTATTATAATATTATGTCAATGTTTATTTTAACTCAGTGTTCTGTATAACCCATTCTATCAAAAATATATTATTTATATGAAAAAATCATAAATTCTTTTGGAGATATAATAATGTAAATTACAACATATAATTATTGAGTAAATTATGACAAATAACTTGAAATCATGAGTGGTGTAAATTTTCTCAAAAACACTCTTGTGTAATGAGGCATAAGATATCAGCATATTGATTTCCAGGAGAATATGTATCATTGCATTAGTAGATACATCACTATTGGTCACTACCTTTTCTCCATTATAGGGTATTGCAGGTACATATGTGGGTAATTACATTCTCCAATGCTCACTGATTTTTTTAATATTCATCTCTCCCAATGAACATGACTCCCAAATTAGATAACCTATCTATAAATTAGATAGAAATGAAAATTTATTCCCGATTAACTGATAAATTGTTGCCAAAAGATAATATAGATTTTAGTCACAATGTCTGGATTTGAAAAATGTTCAATAAATTTTTTCTTATATGGATCTATACATTTATGTTCTCTATAGATTATATGACACAAAAAAGAATCCAAATGTAGCCAAAATTTACAAAGTGTAAATTATTCACAACAATTCAAAACATAGGTTTATTTATAAAATCATCAAGTGGAATTCATTCAATATATTTATTCTTGAATAAATTAGAATAAGTTTTCCAATTACTATTAAAATTTTATTACATTAATCTCTAAAAAAACTATTCATTAAATTTATGATGATAATAGGAAAATTATAAATACAAAATTAATTTACTATACATTAATACTATACAAAAAATTAATGTAATTTTATCTTGTTTATATAATCCATCCTATATTTGAATTTATAGTATAAACAATGCCGATAAATATTTGAAACGTTTTTCTCTCTGTATAGTTGATCAATTAAATCATCATAATGAGGAAGTCTATATTTATTCTAGACCGGCATCCTTCTAAATTACTTCTATTAAATAAAGAGTCTAATTGAACCATATTTTATCTTAACGTAACAAAATTGGCATAGCCCAATGGGATGAACATGGAGGAATGAATTGATTTTAAATATTCTATTGGATTTGTTATACTATTCTAGTAATTAAATTATGTCCATTCTATAAGGATTACTTGAAATTAGTGTATAAGAAGGAATGTGTTTTATTTTTAATTAACCATCATGATTTAGTTGAGGATAAGTGGAATCTTGTAATAAACCTCAATAAAATACTATAGAATAGTCATATCATTGATTTTGTGTTACTCTTAAACCATCAATGATGCATAGTCCTTTTGAATATGAATTAGGAGTTATGCTGTGTTGTCCTAACCCATGTTCCACAAACCAGTTCCCTGACACGATTGGCCACATGACCCCAGGCATGCATCCCCATTTTCCATAGTAGATCCACTAGTAGTAAGGGTATAATATTGATAATTTTTATATTATACCCTCTTTATTATAGAATCACACTAGTTTAAATTAATGAGGAACTTCCAATGTTATAAACATAACTAAAGGAATAATAGTATCACATGATGACGATCAAAGGAATACATTCTTGGTACTAAAGTAGTATATTTGACATGTTGAAATAATTTTCATGTTTCAAATTAAAAAAAATTAATGAAAATATCAAATCCCAGAGGGTCATGTCACTGTGGTTGGATCCCTCACCCATTATTTATCCCAACTCATCAATTAATCATAGTGTAGTTTCCCGTATATTACTTTAAAAACATGAATTCTATTCGAGTACCGATCATGACACATGAGTAGGGTCTTAGATAATCATAGTAATTAACAACCAATGAATTCTAAAAAATATATATTAACAATAAAATTGTATATGATTTTATAAATAATAATGAACAATGGATAACTAAATAGTTACCCAATTGTCACATATGCATTAGTTGACCACATGAACCCTAATGTTCTATAGGAATCCTGAAACATTATAACAACATTAACCCATAATAGTGTTTGAACTATACCACAGGGATATCAAATATCTCAATACCATTTGTATGAATTAAAATTCCATTTCAATTCATATTAGGGGAATTTTGAACCATAATCTATTCACAACATTTTGGGTCTAGAATTCCATGTCTAGGACCCCGTGGTTATTTGAAGCATCTGTATGTGTCCCATAAACTATTTTTCACATTGTTATTTGGATTAATTACAAAATATATCACACAAGTATATTAGTCAAATGCATATGAGATTTTAAAGCATCTGTACATGCCCCACACACTTCTGTCAACCAATCACCATATATAAAACATGAAAAATAAATCATTGTTAATAAAAAACAACCCTTTTTATCATTATTTTATATCATTATACAACATTATAATTCATCACAAAATTTTTTTTTTAACTAAATCACATGGAATAATATGATTAATTCACTATCAAAAAAATTTCCATTATTTTACTATATAACCCATTAACCGATTTTTGTTAATCTAATCATCTCATAATCTTCATTATCAATTAATTCATAATAACATTAACTAAACAATTTTAAAAACTCAATATCACATAAATTAAGAAATCTAAATATCAAAATAATTAATTGGCCTATTAATTTTTTAAATTATAAATATTTATTAATCATAAATTCCTTAAATCCAATTTTCACAAATTCAAATCATTTTGTAATCACATTGAAAATCAATTAATCAAATCTATGACCCAATAAATAAATTAAACAACAAATTTATATAAATAATGATTCTTTTATCAATATTTATAATTTTTATTTCTAGACACTGAAATGATATTGGATATTAAGACCATATAAATTGAAATTAATCGACTTACCTCATTATTATTCAAAAACACCCACCAAAGGAAACCCCCTTAATTAAGTATAGAAACCAACATTACAACAAATATATTGATATAGATCCATAAAATGGATCTAAGATAAAAAAAAATTATTAGATATATCAAAACCAAGATATATATATATATATCACAAAAATTTAAAAACATCCATTCAATGGGTGAGAGAATGAGGGGAGAGAGTGAGGAAACCAAACAATGTGAGAAATTTTTATCGAGATAGGTTTAAACCCAACAATTAATCATATATTCATTATGATATGAGGAAGGAAGGCCTTATAATTTATCCAAGAGTATCCAAAAATTATATATACTAGTTTAGGGTCTAGCTAGTGTGGTTTGGTGTCCAAATATTTGGGTTCAAAAATTTATTATCTAATTTTCATTAGTTAAATGTAATGCATGCATGATTTCTATGGCTGGGGAGAATGATTTTTATAACAATGTGAATCATCATGGTGGTTCATGGTTACAAATAAAATGGAACCTGGTTCGAAAAGACACATGTCAACTATTTTATTCCTCTATATTTGGGGTTTTACAGTTTGCTGCTATTGAGCAAATGGTTCGAGAAAACCATGCAGAAACTATTAACTACCGATAACCCATCCAAAACAACCAAATTTCACACAAATCAATATACGTTAAAACAATGTTTTTAATAAAAATAAGAAAAAAACATGTAATGAGATATGTAATTCTCCATAAATTTTTTAGATCATAAAATCACCCACCTCAAAACATCTAATCACTGAGAAGTACTCCAAATCGCCTCTAATACTCCATGTAAAAATGAAATTTCCAATGGGTCTTCAAATGTAATTCCTATTTATACGTTTCCTCCTAAACTTTCACATGTTTCTGTAGTACATGATCTATCATCATGGTCACACAATGCAATAAAATCTCACATAGATCCAATACTCTAATAATATTATCCTTAAAGGGTGAATCTGTATCGAGCTCCACATAATCCACATCCATCACATTGAAAGGGTTTGTATGATATCGATGAAGTTGTTATACATGATAACATTCATGAAAATCACTATACCTATGTGGAGAATTGAATTGGTATTTCACTGGAATAATTCTCTCCACAACCTCAAACATTCCAAAAAACATGGTTTCCAACTTCCCATGACCTCATATCTTGTAGTGATACAATCATGGTGAACCAAGTTGGAACTTAAAATCATTCACTATAAATTATATGGGTCATAAAAATATATCCACATATGAATTATTACTACTTAGAGATGTATCCATATGTTTCCAAATAAACTGAACTTTTCTGATGTATCCTTTATGAGACATAGTCCGGACATATCGAACTCACCGGACTTCATCAAACATAAAGGTGATCTAAATTTCATAATATTAATTTACACATATTGTTCAATCTTTATAGATACCGGATAACTATTTTTTGTAGTAGAACTCCACCAAAGATTGGTTCATCCCCCAAGACCCAATAAAGTATAGTAATCATGCATTAATCATATCATCAATCAGTTGTATAGTATAGTTTGACTACCGACATGTCAGTGGGTGGAATGTTTAAATAAGAAAAACATACATACCCTGTTCCTTACAAATTTTTTCCTGAATCATGAAGTAAAAAATTAGTCATTAACTAATACATTATCGATTCATAAATTCCTTACATGGTAATTTCATCTCTTTTTTCATAATACATAATACATTACACAAATAGAATCCCAAAGAACAAATTATTTTATTGTCTTTGGAATCTCATAACACATTCTTCTTGCTTGGTGCAAGATCCTTGATATCTCCAAAAAATGTCGTCCCCTTTTTTTCCTACCTAAAACATTTCATTATATCCTGATGGAATGAAAACATAATAAGGGTGAGATCAAACGATCATTAAGTGTAAACATTGAGAACATAAAATAGAAAATAATAAAAATAATATAATAAAGTGAATATATATTTTGAATATCGAAATCATGAGCCATAAAATAAATCGTTGAAGTACATAACTAATAATTCATAAAGGATCATTAATAATTATAGATCATCATTGGTATAAAACAAGAACATGTGGCATAAACATACACATAGAAAATAATTTCCATATTATTCTAGGATCATTTCAAAGACCATCATTGTGGAAAAAGTATATTACTAGTCCAAATTCACATCTCTTTCCAGCATCGTGTTACTGAACGAGATATACTTGTCATTATTGTGTTTTCAATCTCATATGATATAAATAATTCCCCAATTGATTGGTCGAAGTTATATATATAAGGCCCCTGCCTTAAACCTTACTTAATATTGAATTAAACGAATAATTCACGTTGAGGATCTTTTCAGGTTTAGAGTTTTATAGAATTAGAACATAACTATTACATCTCAAAAGATTACAAAGTATTCACTTCTACTAAGTTTCAATAATAAGAAAAAACTCTAAAAAAGAAACGTGTCTAGTTCCATGTTTTATATAGGATGACATTCCCTTGATCCCATCCTTGACCTTATTCCACATTAAGTCCTGTGAAAACGTTTCAAAAAAAAACTTGGGGTGAGCATAAAAAGCTCCGTAAGGGATACAGAAAGAATGAAAACTGTTATTTTTTCAAACATCAAATAAACCATATATACTCTATCAAAGTAATACCTTCACCTTCAAGAAGTAGTAAAAACTCTTCACTGAATAAAGTATCATTACCTACCTTTTTGTAACCAAAGGATTACCATAAAATCCATAAAAAGAACACATAACATATATAAAGTTAACTTGGGACATAAACATACTTAAGTGGAATAACCATACGGTTGACATCCACACATATCACTTAATGGAATATCCATACGGCCAATTTCCATACATACTTAATGGAATAGCGATAAGGCCGACTTCCATACCCAATGCATTGGAGGTTATAACGTAACCACCCGTCCTGGTATTCACGACACCACCCGTCATATGGTTTATAACGTAACCACCCTTTAAAATGTCCAAGTACCAATATAAAATCATAAAACATAAAACCAATATAAAGAAATGATAACATTTGCACATTTCAATCACAATATATCATAATAGAATCCTTTATCAAAACCATTTTCAATACCAAAATACATAAAAGAGTATATGGTATTTATTTCATTTTAAAAACATAACGGCTTGTTGAGGAAGCCAAAGACAGAATAATACTCGCGGCGGCAGAAAATGTCGTTGTCGCCACGTACATTAAAAGAAACATTCCTTTTTATCATTTTGTAAAACGCTTCGTAGAAAAATATTCCTTTTTTATAAAAGTAAAAGTCAAAGGGGTTTATACATTGTATAAAAGAATGTTGTGTATAAAACGAAATATACCTCAATGAAAGGAGATTGAGATGAAGTCCCTTACCTCGGGTCCGACTTGACTCGATCGTTCTTTAACGTCCTGAATAAGAAACTTGAGTTAATTTATACTTGATTAAGAACCTTTTTAAAGTTCATTATTCCTTTTATATCACTTATTTCCATGTTATAAACATTATGTAACCATTTACGTTAATAATGTTTGTTTTGTCGATATTTGGTTCTTAAGTCGAAAGTGGACTTCTTACAATTACATGTTGTTTGTGTGGTCAAAAGTTCTCTATATCCAGAATGAAATTCCTGATTTGGATATCATATATATCATATATATCCAGAATATACATGTATTTATAATATTACATAATCATTTAGAGGTAAGAAATGAAATGCACCGTTCATGGAGACGGTAAGCCGTACGTACGCATGAACGCTACTTTCATTTCTTTGTCATATTAATGGAATTAAAACTAAATGAGAGGTATGTATATTTTAATTCCAAAATTATATTCATCATTTAGATATATCATTAATTATATATATCCATTATATACATGTACTTTTAATAGTACATTACATTTCGGGATAAGAAATGAAATGCACCGTTCATGGAGACGGTAAGCAGTACGTACGCATGAACGCTACTTTCATTTCTATCTCATACTTTAATGGAAAGAAATAATAATGATATAGAGGTATATTATAATTCCAGTATAACATCATATATAATAACTTTAAATCCATCCTTTACAAGTCCCACATATGGCATTAACGAATCACATCACTTTGAGGGGGCCGTAGTCCGCACATCCTTAAATGAAGATATCGTGTTTACCCATAATGGAAACCATAAAGGTATGACCAAAATGGAAAATACTGAAGCTTATAGAAAAACTAAACATATTATATATCATATATAAAAATAGTGACATCATAATGGCCACCTTTGAAGGTGTTAAATGAGTATTGAACAATCATCGTTTCGGGAGGCAGAATTTCTCCATCCACGGAAACCGTATGTTCTTTAACCATATGATGTATTTGTGTGAGAGTGTAGCTCGAATAAATCTTATAACAACATCCTAGTATATTAAAGATACTGGTTTTGTTACAAAAGAAGTAAATTAAAAGAATTTAAAGGGTTGGAGAAGCAAAATAAAACAAATGAACATGAGAGAATGAATTACCTTTAAAAGTGTAACTCTTTTTGATTTGAGCCTAAAGGCTTCCTTTGAAAGGATTCTGCACAAAGGGAATCCTCTAGAATGAGGAGAGGTATGTGGAGAGAGTAAATGGGCAGGGGTTGGCCGAGCCAATGGCTTGAGGAGTGTGTGAAACGAGGTAGAGGTGGGGGCCTTTTATAAGAGGAGAGGAGGGGAACTTTTGGAATGTAAAGGAATATTACTTTATTTGAATATGTGTTTCGGTTTTAAAAAGTCCCACATTGATATAATTCGTGGATAAAGCGATAAAGTTTTGAAATCCACTCATACAATTAGTTTTGGACATGTGTAGTTCATAGACTTTACATTATCTTTCCATTTTATTTAAATTGTCAAATAATGATGTCATCGCTGCATCATTATTATGTCATAAATAATATAATTTATTTAATGTCTACAAATTATAAAAAAACTACTATGATGTAGGAAATATTTTTATCATTCCAATGACTATTTATAATGAAAAATCTGATCTTTAAAACCCCATATAAAAATTGTGTTAGTAAAACATATCATGTTTATGTCATTTTTACTTTTACATTAAATAAAAAGTTATTTATGTCATTTTCCAACCAAAGTGTCCTCATGGGGTCCCCAAGTTGACCCATGGCATGTCTTGGTCGGCCATCACACATCCAATGAGGTTATGACATGTGTAAAGTTCATTTCATATGATTAAAACATTATTTTTACCTTAAACTACACTAATTACCACTAATCGCGATTAAAAACTTAATAAGTTACTATTCACCAAAAAATTTATTATAATCTCATTAAACCCCTTTTTAATTCTTAATGACAACCATGTATGTCGGATTTTTGAAATTCAAAACAAAATTATGGAAAAATTTCATTTAAACGGAAAATCAGTCTTTATAAGTACCACTTAGTGGTTTCACTACTCATCAAAAATTGAAGTTTTTCAGAAAATTACCAAAAATTCACCCTAAGCTATATTTGATATTAAAAATTCAAAAATGAAGTCTATTTTAAAAAATTCAAAACATATAAGTCACATTAATTAATTTAATAATTAATTCCCGTTGTCAGAGAAAATAGCGTGTTTTTATGAAACAATAAGTATCAAAAGATTGACACTAGTTTAAGTCTGATTTCAAAGTAAAATTAATTCCAACGACCACTATTGGATTTAATGGTAAAAATATTTTCTAATTTCCATTTAAAATCAATTCAAAAGATAATCTAAGCATATAAATAAATTAGATTAAAAAGAGGTTTTGAATTAAAATACAGCATTTTACACTATTCATTAAAAAAACGAACTTTATCAGAAAGGTACCAAAACTTTACACAAAGTAAATTTTGATATCCTGATTCTAAAGAAGATTTATATTTGGTCCAAAAGAATTTATAAGATCGATCAAAACTATATTTAATGACGGTTCTCTGTCAAATGGTGATAAGTGGACCTTTCGTGAAAATTAGGGTATAAATGCCTAAAATTGTACTCTTTCCATATTTTAAGCCTTTATCTTTTATTGGGTAAATGTAAAAACATTTAAAAACATATATAATCCTATTTTATTTATTTCTATCCATTCCCGCCAGTACAATGGCTACTCGTTAACTAACATTTAAAATAATATTATTTTATTACTTGTGTGCAATGTAAGTTTTCAAAGAAACTCATCGTTGCGTACCGAGTACGCTATCGAATGTAGAAACCCCTTTTAATTAAAATTAATATTTAATTCGTAAATATTAATAAATATGAAAATTATTTATTCTTTATTTACCTGGGATGTTACATCCTTCCCCCCTTTTGGGAATTGCGTCCTCGCAATTTTATTCACTTATCAAAATAAGTGGGGGTATTTATCCCTCATAGAATTTTCATATTCCCACGTTGCCTCTTCAATCACATGGTTTTTCCACAAAACCTTTACCTGGTGAATCACCTTATTCCGTAACACTTGCTCCCCGTGGTCAAGAATCTGGACCGGTTGTTCCTCATAAGATAGGTTCTCTTCCAGCTGAACTACCTCTGCACTCAAAACATGAGATGGATCTGGCATATACTTTCTCAACATTGAAACATGAAAAACATTGTGTACCTAAGATAAACTCGGAGGTAAAGCCACCCAGTATGCAACTGATCCAACTCTCTCCAGAATTTCATATGGTCCAATAAACCTTGGACTCAGCTTTCCTTTCTTACCAAATCTCATCACACTTTTCCAAGGAGAAACCTTGAGAAAAACATGATCACCAACCTCGAAAGATAGATCCTTTCTCCGGTTATCCGCATAACTCTTCTACCTGCTCTGATCTATTCTCATGTGTTTCTGAATCAACTGAACTTTTTCTGCCATCTCTTCTACCAATTCTGGTCCCATCAGCTTCCTTTCACCCACTTCATTCCAAAATGCTGTAGTTCGACACCACTTCCCATATAATTCGTCAAATGGTGCCATCTGTATACTGGAATGAAAACTGTTATTATAAAAAAACTCAACCAAAGAAAGATGTTGGTCCCAACTTCCCTGATAATCCATATAACAAGATCGTAGCATATCCTCCAAGGTCTGAATTGTTCGTTCTGACTTCCCATCTGATTGAGGATGAAAAGCTGTACTAAAATTTAATTCAGCACCCAACGACTTCTGAAGGCCTTTCCAAAAGTTATAAGTAAACCTAGGATCACGTTCCGATACAATGGAGAGTGGAACTCCATGTAACCTGACTATCTCTTTAAGATACAAACGGGAAAGTTGATCTAGAGAGAAAGTATCTTGTATAGAAAAGAAATGAATAGATTTGGTCAAGCGATCAACAATAACCCAGATTGCATTATTACCTCGAGATGTCTTCGGTAATCCAACAAAAAAGTTCATGGATATATTCTCCCATTTCCACTCTGGCACTGGTAATGGCTGAAGCATCCCTTTTGGTAATTGCTGCTCTGCTTTAACCTGTTGACATGTCAAACACTTCACAGTAAAATCAGCAATGTCTCTTTTCATTCCATCCCACCAGTAATACTCCCGCAGATCTATGTACATCTTAGTACTGCCAGGGTGAACTGAAAACGGGGAACTATGAGCCTCACATAACAACTCATTCTTCAACTGTGAATCACAAGGCACACATAACCTCTTCCCAAACCTCAAAACACAAACACAAACTTATCCAAGAACTCATGGAATATTTTATTCATAAGGTCCATGAATACAGTAGGTGCATTGGTTAACCCAAAAGTCATAACTACAAATTCATAATGGCCATATCTAGTACGGAACACAGTCTTCAGAACGTCTGCTTCTTTTACTTTCAACTGATGGTACCCTGACCTCAAGTCAATCTTCAAAAAATACTGAGCTCCCTGGAGCTGATACCACTTCATTCGATGGCCCAACATCTGCTGAAGTTGTTGCAAAGGATTTTAACACCCCTTTCTTCTTGTATTTTGGCTGCATTCCCCCAGTTGAGTTCTTCGTTGGACACTCCTTTGCATAATGACCCATTTAATTACACTTAAAACATCTTACCGTTGGCTTTTCATTTCCTGCTTGATCATCTTCCTTACAGTTACGAGCAATATGACCAGACTTACCCCACCGAAAGCACTTACCAGACTTGGATAACCATTCTCCAGGATGCATTTTACCACACTTCTCACAGGATGGATATTTGGTTTTCTTACCTCCTTGCTTCTTTGATGAATTCTTCCGCTTTGCCTGCGAACTAGACCTCTTATTCTGTTGTTTGTCATAGAACACCTGATCATCAGCAAACTCCATTTCCACCTTCTCCGCACATCGAACAAGTTTTTCATAACTTTTGAACTCATGAGAAGCTAAAGCCCTTCGATACTTTGGCTTTAACCCTGAGTAAAAACGGTTTATTTTACTATCAAGATCTCGTATGAAGTTTGGAGCATACCTTGCCAATCGAGTGAACTTTTCTTCATAAGCAGCCACTGAATCATCCTCCTGCCTCAATTCTAGGAACTGTTTTTTCATCCTAAGACGAACCACCTTAGGAAAATATTTCTCAAGAAACAAACCTTTGAATTCATCCCAGTGAAGATCCTCAATCTCATCACTATCCCTTATATTTTTCACCATCGACCACCACTGATCAGCTTCACCTTCAAAACGGTAAACAGCTAGACTAAACTTTTGATGTTCGGAACACCCCATGACATCAAAAATCTTCTCCAGTGCTTTAGTCCACCCTTCAGCTTGTACAGGGTCATATGATCCTCTGAATGATGGGGGATGTTGCCTCATGAAATGTTCCACCACTGACATGTTCCTATGCGGTTGATCTGGCTGATCTCGTGCATGGATACCACCACAATTTATAGCCTGAGTCAACTGTTCCATCACTGCAACAAACTGTTCAGTTCCGATTCCGACCATCTCAGGTTGCTGATTTGGAAGGTTATCTTCCTCCTGATGTCGTCCCAACATAGCTGCTTTGTTTCCTCTACGGAAAACCATTCTGAACACAGAAATATCTTAGGCGAAGCAACATGGTAATCCGTAAATTCTATATCATTTCAATCATATTATAATTTAACACTTTTCTAACTCCTAAAGTTGTCTAAACCGACCTCTGATACCCTCTATAAGGCCCCGAACTTAAACCTTACTTAATATTGAATTAAACGAATAATTCACGTTGAGGATCTTTTGAGGTTTAGAGTTTTAGAGAATTAGAACATAACTATTACATCTCAAAATATTACAAAGTAGTCACTTCTACTAAGTTTCCATAATAAAAAAAACTCTTAAAAAGAAACGTGTCTAGTTCCATGTTTTATATAGGATGACATTCCCTTGATCCCATCCTTGACCTTATTCCACATTAAGTCCTGTGAAAACATTTCAAAAAAAACTTGGGGTGAGCATAAAAAGCTCGGTAACGGATACAGAAAGAATGAAAACTGTTAGTTTTTCAAACATCAAATAAACCATATATACTCTATCAAAGTAATACCTTCACCTTCATGAACTAGTAAAAACTCTTTACTGAATAAAGTATCATTACTTACCTTTTTGTAACCAAAGTATTATCATAAAATCCATAAAAATTACACATAACATATATAAAGGTAACTTGGGACATAAACATACTTAAGTGGAATAACCATACGGTCGACTTCCACACATATCACTTAATGGAATAGCCATACGGCCAATTTACATACATACTTAATGGAATAGCCATACGGCCGACTTCCATACCCAATGCATTGGAGGTTATAACGTAACCACCCGTCCTGGTATTCACGGCACCACCCGTCATATGGTTTATAAGGTAACCACCCGTTAAAATGTCCAAGTACCAATATAAAATCATAAAACATAAAACCAATATAAAGGAATGATAACATTTCCACATTTCAATCACAATATATCATAATAGAATCCTTTATCAAAACCATTTTCAATACCAAAATACATAAAAGAGTATATGGTATTTATTTGATTTTAAAAACATAACGGCCTGTTGAGGAAGCCAAAGACCAAATAATAATCTCGGCGGCGGAAAAGGTCGTTGTCGCCACGTACGTTAAAAGAAACATTCCTTTTTATCGTTTTGTAAAACGCTTCCTAGAAAAAGATTCCTTTTGTATAAAAGTAAAAGTCAAAGGGGTTTATACACCGTATAAAAGAAAGTTGTGTATAAAACGAAATATGCCTCAATGAAAGGAGATTGAGACGAAGTCCCTTACCTCGGGTCCGACTTGACTCGATCGTTCTTTAACGTCCTGAATAATAAACTTGAGTTAATTTATACTTGATTAAGAACCTTTTTAAAGTTCATTATTCCTTTTATATCACTTATTGCCATGTTATAAACATTATGTAACCATTTACGTTAATAATGATTGTTTTGTCGATATTTGGTTCTTAAGTCAAAAGTGGACTTCTTACAATTACATGTTGTTCGTGTGGTCAAAAGTTCTCTATATCCAGAATGAAATTACTGATTTGGATATCATATATATCATATATATCCAGAATATACATGTATTTATAATATTACATAATCATTTAGAGGTAAGAAATGAAATGCACCGTTCATGGAGACGGTAAGCCGTACGTACGCATGAACGCTACTTTCATTTCTTTGTCATATTAATGGAATTAAAACTAAATGAGAGGTATGTATATTTTAATTCCAAAATTATATTCATCATTTAGATATATCATTAATTATATATATCCATTATATACATGTACTTTTAATAGTACATTACATTTGGGGATAAGAAATGAAATGCACCGTTCATGGAGACGGTAAGCCGTACGTACGCATGAACGCTACTTTCATTTCTATCTCATACATTAATGGAAAGAAATAATAATTATATATAGGTATATTATAATTCCAGTATAACATCATATATAATAACTTTAAATCCATCCTTTACACGTCCCACATATGGCATTAACGAATCACATCACTTTGAGGGGGCGGTAGTCCGCACTTCCTTAAATGAAGATATCGTGTTTACCCATAATGGAAACCATAAAGGTATGACCAAAATGAAAAATACAGAAGCTTAAAGAAAAAATAAACATATTATATATCATATATAAAAATATTGACATCATAATGGCCACCTTTTAAGGTGTTAAATGAGTATTGAACAATCATCGTTTCGGGAGGCAGAATTTCGCCATCCACGGAAACCGTATGTTCTTTAACCATTTGATGTAGTTGTGTGAGAGTGTAGCTCGAATAAATCTTATAACAACATCCTAGTATATTTAATATACTAGTGTTGTTATAAAAGAAGTAAATTAAAAGAGTTTAAAGGGTTGGAGAAGAAAAATAAAACAAATGAACATGAGAGAAAGAATTACCTTTAAAAGTGTAACTCCTTTTGATTTGAGCCTAAAGGCTTCCTTTGAAAGGATTCTGCCCAAAGGGAATCCTCTAGGATGAGGATAGGGATGTGGAGAGAGTAAATGGGCAGGGGTTGGCTGAGCCAAAGGCTTGAGGATTGTGTGAAATGAGGTAGAGGTGGGGGCCTTTTATAAGAGGAGAGGAGGGGCACTTTTGGAAAGTAAAGGAATATTACTTTATTTGAAAATGTGTTTCGGTTATAAAAGGTCCCACATTAATATAATTCGTGGATAAGGTGATAAGGGTTAGAAATCCACTCATCCAATTAGTTTTGGACATGTGTAGTTCATAGATTTTACATTATCTTTCCATTTTATTTAAATTGTCAAATAATGATGTCATCGCTGCATAATTATTATGTCATAAATAATATAATTTATTTAATGTCTAAAAATTATAAAAAAACTAGTATGATGTAGGAAATCTTTTTATCTTTCCAATGACTATTTATAATCAAAATCTGATCTTTAAAACCCCAT
This sequence comes from Viscum album, assembly GCA_963277665.1. Taxonomy (NCBI): domain Eukaryota; kingdom Viridiplantae; phylum Streptophyta; class Magnoliopsida; order Santalales; family Viscaceae; genus Viscum; species Viscum album. The sequence continues at coordinate 1,752,954,664 of OY728120.1, read as the reverse complement.
ATAAAAATTGTGTTAGTAAAACATATCATGTTTGTGTCATTTTTACTTTTACATTAAATAAAAAGTTATTTATGTCATTTCCCAACCAAAGTGTCCCCATGGGGTCCCCAAGTTGACCCATGGCTTTTCTTGGTCGGCCATCACACATCCAATGAGGTTATTACATGTGTCATGTTCATTTCATATGATTAAAACATTATTTTTACCTTAAAATACACTAATTACCACTAATCTCGATTAAAAACTTAATAAGTTACTATTCACCAAAAAAAATATTATAATCTCATTGAACCACATTTTACTTCTTAATGACAACCATGTCTGTCGGATTTTTGAAATTCAAAACACAATGATGGCAAAATTTCATTTAAACGGAAAATCAGTCTTTATAAGTACCACTTAGTGGTTTCACTATTCATCAAAAATTGATGTTTTTCAGAAAATTATCAAAAATTCACCCTAAGCTATATTTGATATTACAAATTCAAAAATGAAGTCTATTAAACAAAATTCAAAACATATAAGTCACATTAATTAATTTAATAATTAATTCCCGCTGTCAGAGCAAATAGCGTGCTTTTATGAAACAATAAGTATCAAAAGATTGACACTAGTTTAAGTCCGATTTCAAAGTGAAATTAATTCCAACGACCACTATTGGATTTAATGGTAAAAATATTTTCTAATTTCACTTTAAAACCAATTCAAAAGATAATCTAATCATATAAATAAATTAGATTAAAAAGAGGTTTTGAATTAAAATACAGCATTTTACACTATTCAATAAAAAAAATGAACTTTATCAGAAAGGTACCAAAAATTTACACAAAGTAAATTTTGATATCCCGATTCTAAAGAAGAGTTATATTTGGTCCAAAATAATTTATAAGATCAATCAAAACTATATTTTATGACGGTTCTCCGTCAAAAGGTGATAAGTGGACCTTTCGTGAAAATTAGGGTATAAATGCCTAAAATTGTACTCTTTCCGTATTTTAAGCCTTTATCTTTTATTGGGTAAATGTAAAAACATTTAAAAAAATATATAATCATATTTTAGTTATTTCTATCCATTCCCGCCAGTACAATGGCTACTCATTAACTAACATTTAAAATAATATTATTTTATTACTTGTGTGCAATGTAAGTTTTCAAAGAAACTCATCGTTGTGGACCGAGTACGCTATCGAACATAGAAACCCCTTTTAATTAAAATTAATATTTAATTCGTAAATATTAATAAATATGAAAATTATTTATTCATTATTTACCTGGGATGTTACAATATATCCCACCCATCCCATAATAAAATCAATCTTTTGTGTGACACAAAACATAATTCATTCATTATAGATTCATCCAACGAATGAAAATGGGATTCATAATCTTCATTCTATCAAAATCCATATAAAATAAATGGATTTCATAAAAAAAATTCCACCCTAAAAAAATAAGACATAATAATAATAGGGATATAAACATTACCCTATTAAAATAATATCATCATATATAAAAAATAATTTTGATAAATAATTTAAATTGTTTGAAATTAATTCATGAGGATAATATCATTTCTTCCAAAAAATGTTTTCTTTTCTCAATGTTCCATGTAATTTAAAAATAATGGAATTTATTTGAAAATAATCATGTAATCATGTAAAGGAAGATTCATGGAAATAAGGAATAAAAATCCATCCATGTGGTATAAATATAATAAATATCCTCGTACATTTTTCAGAAATGTCAAAATGTTCTTCATATCGAATAACGACAAAAGATTATTTTAATACCATTTAATAAAAATTTACCAATGGGTAAAATAAAGATTAAATAATTATATAGAAGTAGATTTAATATTACATAGATTGGAAAAATGTATGTGGATAATCAATATGGCCCAAAATATACTTATGAAGAATCTATCTCTGATAATAATGACATTGCAATGTCATCCCTTGCAATAGGTTTGTTATACATTGTATGTATCTGAACCTCCACTTATTCGACTTGCTTCCTATAAATATCATCTTAATGGAATATGAGTTGGACCTTTGAGAATATAGAACCTCTACAATTGAAATAAAGATGTTGATAATGGAAAAGGGTAGGGGATGGCTATGCATGGTGGCTTAAATTGATATGATTGATTGTGGGAGTGGGTTCCCTTTTATAATTGAGTTTAGAGGACTATTGGAATCCTCAAAAATATTAATTTATAATAAAATATAATCCCACTCAAAAACATCAAATAATGTAACAATGTTAATTATGATATTATATAGGGGTTGGAAATAATCAACCGATTATTTTTATACAAGTGTTTATGTCAACATAGACATTATCATTTCAATTAACAGTAAGTTATTCTATTTAATTTATTGTATGATCAAAATTATTAAAATATTAAAATGGTAAATATTTACTTATTTGGTTTATAATAGACCATAATTAAGTACCTTATATCATTTTAGGCCATAAAATAGTTATTTTATAATTTTTAAAAAAAATTCGTATTTTTTAATAATTTAATAAAAATTTGTTTTAAGAAAACTACAATTCTGTTAATTTTTACACTATTCAATTCATGGATTTTTAGAAATATAAATAAATTATTTTATCATAAAAAAATTTGTTTAATTATATCCCTATGGGGTCTAGGTTATCTAAAAAAATCATTGGTCATATTAACAAGCTCAAATCATATTTATTTTTTTATTAACATTAATTTGATATTTCCATTAATAAAATAATAATAACATTAGTTTTGTGTTATTTATATATATATATATATATATTAGTTGAATGCCAATTAAAAATAATATAATATTATGAATATATATATATATATATTATAATTCAAAATAATATTTTTTTCTCATATTTAACTTCTAGAAATTCAATGTTAAATATTAAATATTTATTAATTTACGAAGGTGACAACATTAACAACACATTATATAATATAATATAAGTGTCATAATCCATTATATAAGGCTCCAAATAGTCCCTAACTAGACCCTTAGATGTCTATGGTTGAGATATACCTGACTAATAATATTTGGGTAGGTGATATTGTATTTAAATGGGTATTATTATTTTAATAAGAACTATATTTTCGATTTGTTGTTATATAAATATATTTTCATAATTAATGTTTAACATATTTGAGTAATTATTTAATTAATAATAATTAAAAATAAATTAAGAAGATAAATAATAACATTTTAGATTTCATATAATCTTTTATAATCAAATTTATCATTTTTATATGCATATGTAAAAATGGTTTAGTTTATTACAATTTGAGTGAGAAATAATTAACTTTTCATTATATAAAAAATTTTAAATGTCCTAATTTCATAAAGTTGAATCTAAAACAAACCATTTCTACAAACATATGAATTATTTTTAAAAAATGTAATCTAAAAAATTAAGACAAGTGTTAGGGTAATTTTATAATAGAATTCTTTCACTTAATTACTTTTTTCCCTTTTACCATATTAAAAAAATAGTAATGTTAAAATTCATAATGCCAAAAATTAAAATAATAGTATTTACATAATTTATTCATACTAATTAAAAATTTAATACACATAATTTTCAGTGATTAATTTAAAATTATTCTCATTGTCGAATAGATAGATAAGATTTTTAAAAGATAAAACACATCAAACTATTGAAATGATTTTTCATATGATTTTAATGTATAATTAATGATAATTAAATAAATTATATTTAATGATAAATATGTATTCCATTTATACATTAAAACCATCCAATAGTATAATTTTACTATATAAATTATTTAAATGAAAAAAATGTTTTCAATTGACATTTAGTATAAATTTACTAATAAAAAATTTAAAACTTATTAGAAATTATATGAAAAAATAATCAAATTTAAAATTTTGAATTATTATTTTGATGAATATTTTTTTTAAATTGAATATAAAAAATTGTCCATAAATAGATTTCAAACTTGTGCTCCATCAAAAGGCAGAAAAACTATAATTGTTTAAAAATAATTGATTTATCTTAAAAATTAATTTGTTCTTATACAATACATAGAAAACATATTAGATGAATTTAAAACATTATCATGAATATTAAAATCATGATATTATTAATTTATCAACTTAGTTATTTTCAATTATATACATTTTTAGAAGAATGTTAATATTATTCATACCAACCATTATAATTACTAGGTTATAATATTTAGTTGTTCACCTGTAATTGGTCATGCGTGAAATTATTTCTATAAAATGAATTTGAAATTTTCTATAACAAAAGAGAGCTATAGTGTTACATATACCACAAGTTAATATGGTGTTTTATATTGTGAAATCTAGCGTTGGTGTATCATAAAACATAGGACATAAAAAAAACAAAAATAATATGTCTCATTAAATATTGGGGTTTCACATTATACCGCCCTTAAAATGAATTTTCCCTCTAAATTCATTCGGTTTATAAAATTTTACAACATCAATGTTTCTTTTATAGAAACATACATTGTAAAAAGGACTACTAAAACATCATTTTCAAATGGAAAGTTTCAAACATAATAACTCCACAATGTAACTCATCACTTGGATTACACAATGGAGAACATAGTTTAGAAGTGAAAACATGGATATTAAAGAATAATCTATCCGTCATGTTCGGATGGGGAGTGATATAGGCCAATGTTAAGAGAATGGAAAGAACCCTAAATTTATTAACATTAAAATATTAATCAGACAATATGATTTTTAGATAAGAAGGTACTAAGATAACATTTTTGGTTTTAAAGAACCTTTTCATAATGATAATGAACGTTATAATAAATAATTACTTGATTTAAGTAAAATATCACCATTTTTCATTCCTAGAAAAATTACCATTTCATCTATTATTCAATGAAATGAATTTCAATTTTTCATTCCTATAGTGTTAGATGATCGTGTAATCTATAAATATAATGGTAGTTCATTCCATTTTTCTCTGAAAAAAGTTACCTCAAGTTAACAAATATAAAAATGTTTACCTATAGTTAAATAATAAATTAATACAATAAACTTCAATCAGAGTACACCTTATAAAATCCATAAATGGATAACCTTAAAATCCTTCCAAAAACATAGAATATAAAAATTTAGAATTATTTGAACTAAATCAACATATAATTTATGTCCAAAATATTCTAGTAAATTTCAGGTTTCTCTCATTAAAAACATGTCAATACCTTAATCATTTATTCTATTTAAATATGGTAATAATATGAATTACCCTAGAACCTCTGTGGAATAATGCGTGCTATCAAAAAATAACTCTTTCTACATTAAAAAATTCATGAAAATTTTATATACTGAAATGATGATATAAATTTTCCTATATATTAGTATGGATGTAATTAATATTATCAAACATCACAATATATCCTTATCCGTTCATTATGAACATATCATGTGTTTTTCAAAAAATTATTTCAATAAAATTTCTTGATTATTAGTACCATATACTTATGGAATACCATAATTGAACAATACATAGATTGTTTAAATATTTCACAATACTATAAAAGATATTACAAAACATTATTGAGGAATCCCATTACATAAACACTCAAACATTCCACCACTTCATTTTCATACTCTAGATCACCAATATTGATCGACTGTGATTTAAAATTACATCTAGACATAAGATATTTTTGATATCAATCATCCTTGATAACTATTGTATTTTTTACTTACGTCAGATAATTCCCCATTTGTATTCACTTCAAGAATTTAATTTTGGGAGGTGCATTATCTATAGCCTTTTCTCTATTCATATCATTAGCTCAATTTTTCTTATTCCTTTGGTAACAAAATCCCCCAAGACCTTCTTTTGAAATCCTAATACATTTTCAATTCCATATATGACTATCAACACCTTTATTATTTCCACACTTTTATCATAGGGAAGCATTCATATTATATTCACAATTGTTTTTAGATTTTTCCTTTAACTCCATATTTTATTTCCTGAAAAATCATGTGATTGATATATAACACAATCTTCCATTACTACCCTAATGGCCCAAAAAACAATATATTTATAAATACTAATGTGTATTACTTAATATTTCTTTAAAAGACTTGTTTGTAATAAATTGAAAAATTGATCTGTTTTCATTCAGGTTGGATGATAAATCCAGAAGCATACCTAGCACATTTGGAAACTTTTCCTCATATGCACCGATGTATTCATCATCATTTTTCTTAATCTCAATGAACTCATTTAAAAATTCATTAAAAGAATACAAGGAATGTAATTATTAAGATATAACTTCCTGAACTCAAACCAGACCATGGATTCAATTTCATATTGCAAACCTTTATTCTTTATTACATTCCACCACTGGTCTAATTTTCCTTATAAAATATAGACATCCAAAATTAATTGTTTATATTCTGGACAGTGAGTGATGGAAAATATATTTTCAGTGATACAAATACATTTTTCATCTACATGTGGATTAGAGGAACAACTGAAATAATTTAGATTTATCCTCATGAAGGACTCAATAGAATTTTGTTCCCTTATCTAATTATTTTGAAGTCTAGAATAATTCATATTTTGTGTAAATATTGTGATAAGATTTTTCATTCCATATACAGTTACATTTGGGTTTTTAGGTGGAAAATAGTTTTATTACCCAGTGAATTGTTCATTAATATGGTTCCATAGAGATACATCCATTATTTACAACCTTAAAGAATAGTGTGAGAGGGAAACATCATTTTCAGAAATGAACCTAATCAAGGGGGAGTAAAATCTCTACCATATTAGGTTTAATACAATTTTATTCATGATCATTTCCACTATTGAAGGTCAATAACCTATAGTAATACTTACCATTAGGGATATACCTATACATACAATAGAAATATCTATACAGATCTCTCTAACATTTTTAAATCCTAGTTAACAGAGGTTGACTAATCCTTTTCTATGATACAAACTGTAAAACCCCAAGATTTCATAGTGTGTTATTTCTTCAAAATAATTCAATAACTTGCACTACACGCAACACCGTGTTCAATCACACCGTGACTTACAAAAAAAAGCCATTCAAAAGAGGTTATGAATAGTATTATCTAAATTTTAAACATTATATAATCCTTATAATTTTAGAATCCATATTATGAGTTTCTTAGATATAATGCAAGAACAAATTCATTTTCAGTATTGCACTTTTATCAACTGTTAATAGTGAACCCTTTTTAAATACAATATTTTAAACTTTTTGACTAAATGGGGAAATCAAAAATTTAAAATGAAACATCCCAAGCTTCCATGGTACGCTTTCTTTGAATAATACAGTAGCGTGTGTTGTACGCAACCTTGAGTTTTAACACACACCACAACCAATCAAAGTAGCCGTTATGAATAGTAATACCTACTTTTCGAAATTATATATATTTCATATTTTAAAATAGACTTAATTTCTGGATTCGGAATATCGAATTTAGCCTAAGGTGAAATTTTGGTACTTTTCGGATAACTTTCATATTTTGATGAATAGTGAAAATTATTAAATTTTAATTAAAAACAACTTTTTTAATCAAAATAATTAATAGTGATAAATTATGAATTTGAGTGGTTTTAAAGTATATTTATAATATATTTATACCATTTATTATAATGTTGGTAATTGGACATAATTTTACAATTAAACCGAACATTAACAAGTGTCAATCTTTTGATAGTTATTATCTCTTAAAAACACGTTTTTGTTTTGACAGCGTGAATTAATTTTAAATTAATTTCTTCCACTTCTGTGTTTTGAATTTAGGAAAATGGATTCCATATTTGGAATCAGGATTTTCAAATTGTGTAAATAGGTAACTTTTATTTTTATACATTTTGAATAATTACTGCGGTAAATATTTTATTTACCATGGTTAAGGGTAAATCCAGTAAATAAGGGTTAAAAAATAATATTATAATAATACTAAATTACTATAAAACGTGTCTTAACTCTATTGGTTGATACATGGTCGACCATGGTCATCTTTGGGTCTATTTGGGGACCCCATGGATCCACTTGTAAGTGATAATGACACTTTATTTTAATTAAGTTAAAATGAATACAAAAATGACACAAGCATATATCCTTTAGAAAAACAATTGTTATATAGGGTTATATATGTTGGATTTTAGATTATAAATATTAAATAGAAAGATAAAAAGATTTCCTACATAATGATATTTTATTTATAATTTTTAGACATTAAATATTATATTTTATTTATGACACAATGATGATGAAGTCATTACTAAAATAGTGAAAAATTAAAATAATTGATATTATAAATACCCAAATAATTATAATATGAAACTTTTAATGAATTAAACTAATTTCATATGATAATATGATATATTAGGATTGATTTAATTGACTTTTTTCGAAGTAATAAATCTTTTATGAGTTTCACAAAAATCAACTATTGAATAGTGTCAAAATTGACATAAAAGAGTTCTTAAAACAAATTTTATATTATTAATTGATATTAAATTCCTAAAAGTCTAAGGTTCGGCCAAGAGACTTATATCATGATAGGTTCATCATTAATGGACCACTTGGGGGTCTCTTGGATGTATATAGTAAGTTTATTAACCATATTATATAAAAATACAAAGAGACATTGTAAAAGTGAAACTAATTAACGTAGAGTTAATACTTAAAGATAAGGTTAATATTAGTACCCAAACCTGTCTAAATTCTATTGGTTGAGTTGTTTTCGACCCATCCCCACCTTAAACTTTGAATAGTCATCTTTGGAGCTATTAGAAACCAAATATGAATTTATTATAAATTAATATTTCTAGCTTTTCCAAAGGTTCCCCTCACCCCTCTTATAAAAGGGCGCTCCTCATTCTCATTTCTTCACACCTTCAAAGCCTTTTGGTTCGGCCAAACTCTGCCCCAATACTCTCCCAACATCCCTCACTACAACCTAGAGATCTTAGTTTGATCAGAAAGCTAACCTAAGGAGCCCTTTTGATCAAATCAAAAGGAAGAACCCGAAGAAGAGGAGGTTAACCTACCCCATCCAAGGAAAAGTACAAGGTAAGGGTTTATTTCACAATCTCTTCATTATCCGAGGTTGTTTATATGTAATAATCTACTGGGATTTCTTTATCATCCACATCCATGTTTCTTCGAAATGTATTTCAAAACATTTTTATTATTTACAAGAATATGGGTTAAAGTCGTTTATACCCTTGTTTGACTTTTTATAAGAGGTTTATAAAGAAATCATTCCGTCGTTTTCAAAACAAGGTCCTTTTTAACCTTTTCAACAGAATTAAGGTAAGAATGTTTTTTTAACTTATACAGCGGGTGCGGATATTTTCCGCTGTTATAAAATATTCAAATCTTCCCTTACAGGCTTATAAGATTCTTTTCAAAGAAAATGTTTTATTTTATATGGATCTTAAATGATTTCAAAATAAAAGTAGATATTTCATTAAAAAGAATTTTGATTTCAACTATGTCAACATCCTTTAATGGATTTTAAGATTATTTGAAGTTGATTTATTATGATACAAAACTTCTATATTGTTTTGAAGGTTTTGTGATATGTTTGACCATGGATGTGCCATTTTTATACCATTCATAGTTTATGGTGAAAGTATTGACATTTTGTATTCTAGTTCCAATAAAGAATGTTTATGTGATATTTCAACCTTTACTTCATATGAATGTGTTGGACAAGTATGTTCCAGGTTTGGGACTGGTTAAAGTATGCCCTCCAGGTTGGGGACTGGTAAAATTAAGCCCTCTAGGTTGGGGACTGGTAAAAGTAAGCCCTCCGGGTTGGTGTCCGGTTATTAGAGGCACTCCGGGATGGTGTCCGGTTATTAGAGGCACTCCGGGTTGGTGTCCGGTTATTAGAGGCACTCCGGGTTGGGTTCCGGTTACAGTTAGCCCCAAGGCCTTGGGACGAGGCCTTGAAAAGAAATTAAAGTTTAGCATTATGCATTCCATCATTATGAAAGTGGTTATTGATTTTGCATGTGATTATTCGATTAGTAGAATATCCATGTGAGTAAGTAAATGGAATTATTTCATTTTACCTTTGCCATTTTATGCTGAAGTTCAAGTTTGAAAGGCTTTTGTTTTAGTTATACATTGCCTTAAATGTTTATGCTTATTTTTGAATGTTCCGCTATATTGTTATCCTTACTGGGCACTTGAGCTCACCACTTTTCTATGTTTTATTTTTTCCCAGGATGTGAAGATGTAAGTTATGAATGAACTGCAGGGATATTATGAGGGGATTATAGTGTGGAATGTGGAAGAAATATGTTGTTGTAGTAGTTTTTCATTTTATGATGTAATGTAAAACTTATGAATATATCTAGTATTTCCAAGGCTACTAAACCAATCGTTCTTTCGAGATTTGATCTTTCTTGTGATCATGCCAATGTTACGAAGTAATGCACCGACTCTGGGTAGCTGGGGTCGGGGCGTTACAGTTGGTATCAGAGGATGTTTAGTACAAACCTTGGAAGCTAGATTTAGATAAACTATGATTAGAGCACATAGACCTAAGATGAACTTTGAGGATTAGTATAGAAGAACTTCCTAGAATTTTGGTATTGTAGAGATTTTGTGAGTTTTCCGAGCAATACATCCCTATCTGGATGCGAGCAGGTAGAGGCGGCTCTGGCACAGATGTACCTAGGGGTAAAACCCAAAAACACCGCTTTGAGCTAGACTCGAACAGGAACTGGTGCACGACAACGGGCCTTGCTGCACTCTTGGTTACGACACTCCCGGGGGATATGCTTAGGATAATTCTAATTTTCTTTACAAACCATTATGAAGGGTTTATGAGTATATACATCCTCAAAGGAGACATTTTTATGATTATGGATTATATCCATAAATAGTTCAATTTATGTTAAGTGTTTTATAAGTATGGGATTATGTATTTTGATTCATAAACTGATCTAGTGTATGCCATTGTTTAGAAATGGCGCCCAGTAGAAGGAATGAGAACTCCAGAAATGCACATGATCCAAAGAGAAGGAAGGACCATATATTTCATGGTCTTAAGCTGGAATTTATAATAGAAATAGTCTCCCATGTATTATCATCATATGAAGAAATAATATCATGTGTTGATAAGATAAGTAAAGATTTTACTGATTCCTATGGCTTTTAATGGAAGCAAGAGAAGAAAAGGATGGAAGAGAGAAAGATGGATAAATGGAAGAGGGAAAAGAAGAATTTTCCCATATGTGGTAACTGTGGAAAGAAACACCATGGAACTTGCCTGAAAGGAATGGGAGTTTGTTATAAGTGTGGAGGAAAAGGGCACAAAGTACGTGACTGCAAGGGTAAGAAAATGGTTTTAAATGTACAATACTTAATTTGCAAGGTGTTTGGACACTACGTGAACCTATTTCCCAGTCATCAGACTATGCCGAAAATGATGTTATTGGATAATAATCAAGTTATGATACTACCACAGATGAAGATGGATGATTAGAGTTATTATGTTGATTATGTCAATTGAGTGTTGTATCAACAATGTACTTGTTATAATAATTAAGGAGTATATAAGGATTGTACTACAGTACTATTTCATTAAGGACTTGAGATTGTGTGGAACAAAGAAAAGTGACTCAATAGCAGGATAAATTTTTGGAAAATATATGGTTGAGAGAATGATAAATCATAATATAGTGCTGATTCTGAGGTAGTGATTTTGGAATAATATGTGATTGTTTTGGATAAATTATATTGGATATTCTAGACTACCTTGGAACTGATTAATGATTTGTATATTCCATCATTGTTGGGGTTTAAAACATTTTTGGATTAATAAAGTATATCCAGCATTCTATATGGAATAAGGGAGCATGAATGTAATCAATAATGAATATGGTAATACATGATGAAGGTATTCATATGGTATTACGGGGTAAAAAGGATCTATATTATGTTTACCTTCCTTATAAATGTTGGACTGTGAGTTTGGACAGAAGTATTTTGGATAGTTCTAGTTTGGATTATTTTGGATTTCCATAAAAGGACAACCCGGAGGTCGGGCGGCAACCCGTCGCGTCCGGCAAGGCTGCGAGACTTGAACCCGCAACCGAAGGGCGACAAGGGTGTATCACCTACCACTGGCCCACGAGATGTCCTGGATTAAATAATGTAGTTTTTATTAAAAGATCTTGTAGATGAATTATAAATTCGTTTATTTTGGAACCCTATACGAATAGTGTAAATAGAATTTTTTTTACATTCTATTATCTTTTAGAGTGAAAGATGAGTTTGTGATAGAAATTTATTAATGGATAAAACTCTAATTATAAAGTAAGTATATCTCCTTATGATCTTATCCAATCTCATAAATAAATTCCTCAATATTAAGAAAAGAAACTTAGAACAAAAATGTTTTCCTAGATGGTACCTTAAATCATCACTAATTTATGGCTTTGGGATTGTTGGCCTTTTAATAGCCATGTTCTCTACCACTCTCCATCAGATAATTGATGGTTAGATTTTTCTTCCATATCCATATTTTCCTACATGGAACCCTAGTATGTGTTATTTTCGGTAATCTTCATAATTTCGACTCTTTATTTTAAATAGAGGCCTCATTAATTCATTTTTCGATGTGGGATTTCAACTAAGATATTTTGAAATGTCAAAAATGTGTTATCCTAATACCATATGTTTTGTTGAACCGAGGGTATTTCAAATCATCATAGATTGATGAATTTAGGGACCTCAATTTTATACTTGTTTGTGATTGATGACCTCAATCAATACCTATAAATATTTATGTTTTTCCTCCAATTATATGTCTCTAATTTCCACCAATGTTCTCCTAATCGAGATCATAATTTGGTGGCGACCCTTTCATTTCTCTTTTCCTCATATTAAGACTAAATTTTAGTAACCCAATTTCCGATGTGGGTTTTACCACAAATATATTTTCTATTTTCAACCTTTTATTTTCGAAGAACAATTTCAAATTGCGAGGACGCAATTTATTGAAGGAGGGGAGAATGTTACACCCCAAGATTTCACAGTGTGTTATTTCTTCAAAATAATTCAATAACTTGCACTAAACGCAACACCGTGTTCAATCACACCGTGACTTACAAAAAAAATCTATTCAAAAGAGGTTATGAATAGTATTATCTAAATTTAAACTTTATATAATCCTTATAATTTTAGAATCCATATTATGACTTTCTTAGATATAATGCAAGAACAAATTCATTTTCAGTATTGCACTTTTATCAACTGTTAATAGTGAACCCTTTATAAATACAATATTTTAAACTTTTTGACTAAATGGGGACATCAAAAATTTAAAATGAAACATCCCAAGCTTCCACGGTACGCTTTCGTTGAATAATACAGTAGCGTGTGTTGTACGCAACCTTGAGTTTTAACACACACCACAACCAATCAAACTAGCCGTTATGAATAGTAATACCTACTTTTTGAATTTATATATATTTTATATTTTAAAATGGACTTCATTTCTAGATTTGGAATATCGAATTTAGCCTAAGGTGAAATTTTGGTACTTTTCGGATAACTTTCATATTTTGATGAATAATGAAAATTACTAATTTTTAATTAAAAACAACTTTTTTAATCAAAATAATTAATAGTGATAAATTATGAATTTGAGTGGTTTTAAAGTATATTTAGAATATATTTTTACCATTTAATATAATTTTGGTCATTGGACATAATTTTACAATTAAACCGAACATAAACAAGTGTCAATCTTTTGATAGTTATTATCTCTTAAAAACACGCTTTTTGTTTTGACAGCGGGAATTAATTTTAAATTAATTTCTGCCACTTCTGTGTTTTGAATTTAGGAAAGTGGATTCCATATTTGGAATCAGGATGTTCAAATTGTGTAAATAGGTAACTTTTATTTTTAGACATTTTGAATAATTACTGCTGTAAATATTTTATTTACCATGGTTAAGGGTAAATCCGGTAAATACGGGTTAAAAAATAATATTATAATAATACTAAATTACCCTAAAACATGTCTTAACCCTATTGGTTGATACATGGTCGACCATGGGAATCTTTGGGTCTATTTTGGGTCCCCATGGATCCACTTGTAAGCGATAATGACACTTTATTTTAATTAAGTTAAAATGAATACAAAAATGACACAAGCATATATCTTTTAGAAAACCAATTGTTACATAGGGTTATATATGTTGGATTTTAGATTATAAATATTAATTAGAAAGATAAAAATATTTCCTACATAATGATATTTTATTTATAATTTTTAGACATTAAATATTATATTTTATTTATGACACAATGATGATGCAGTAATTACTAAAATAGTGAAAAATTAAAATAATTGATATTATAAATACCCAAATAATTATAATATGAAACTTTTAAAGAATTATACTAATTTTATATGATAATATGATATATTAGGATTTATGTACTTGACTTTGTTCGAAGTAATCAATCTGTTATGAGTTTCACAAAAATCAACTATTGAATAGTGTCAAACTTGACATAAAAGAGTTCTTAAAACAAATGTTATATTATTAATTGATATTAAATTCTTAAAAGTCTAAGGTTTGGCCAAGAGACTTATATCATGATAGGTGCATCATTAATGGTCCACTTGGGGGTCTCTTGGATGTATATAGTATGTTTATTAACCATATTATATAAAAATACAAAGAGACATTGTAAAAGTGAAACTAATTAACTTAGAGTTAATACTTAAAGATAAGGTTAATATAAGTACCCAAACCTGTCTAAATTCTATTGGTTGAGTTGTTTTCGACCCATCCCCACCTTAACCTTTGAATAGTCAACTTTTGAGCCATTAGAAACCGAATATGAATTTATTATAAATTAATATTTCTAGCTTTTCCAAAGGTGCCCCTCACCCCTCTAATAAAAGGGAACTCCTCCTTCTCATTTCTTCACACCTTCAAAGCCTTTTGGTTCGGCCAAAATCTGCCCAAATACTCTCCCAACATCCCTCACTACAACCTAGAGATCTTAGTTTGATCAGAAAGCTAACCTAAGGAGCTCTTTTGATCAAATCAAAAGGAAGAACCCGAAGAAGAGGAGGTTAACCTACCCCATCCAAGGAAAAGTACAAGGTAAGGGTTTATTTCACAATCTCTTCATTATCCGAGGTTGTTTATATGTAATAATATACTGGGATTTATTTATCATCCACATCCATGTTTCTTCGAAATGTATTTCAAAACATTTTTATTATTTACAAGAATATGGGTTAAAGTCATTTATACCCTTGTTTGACTTTTTATAAGAGGTTTATAAAGGAATATTTCCG
Source organism: Viscum album (assembly GCA_963277665.1). Taxonomy (NCBI): domain Eukaryota; kingdom Viridiplantae; phylum Streptophyta; class Magnoliopsida; order Santalales; family Viscaceae; genus Viscum; species Viscum album. The sequence continues at coordinate 1,752,939,290 of OY728120.1, read as the reverse complement.
TCGTTTTCAAAACAAGGTCCTTTTTAACCTTTTCGACAGAATTAAGGTAAGAATGTTTTTTTAACTTATACAGAGGGTGCGGCTATTTTCCGCTGTTATAAAATCTTCAAAGCTTCCCTTACAAGCTCATAAGATTATTTTCAAAGAAAATGTTTTATTTTATATGGATCTTAAATGATTTCAAAATAAAAGTAGATATTTCTTTAAAAAGAATTTTGATTTCATCGATGTCAACATCCTTTGATGGATTTTAAGATTATTTGAAGATGATTTATTATGATACAAAACTTCTATATTGTTTTGAAGGTTTTTTGTTATGTTTGACCGTAGATGTTCTATTTTTATACCATTCATAGTTTATGGTGAAAGTATTGACATTTTGTATGCTAGTTCCAATAAGAATGTTTATGTTATATTTCAACCTTTACATCATATGAATGTGTTGGAAAAGTGTGTTCTAGGTTGGGTACTGGTTAAATTAAGCCCTCCAGGTTGGGGACTGGTAAAAGTAAGCCCTCCAGGTTGGGGACTGGTAAAAGTAAGCCCTCCGGGTTGGTGTCCGGTTATTAGAGGCACTCCGGGTTGGTGTCCGGTTATTATAGGCACTCCGGGTTGGTGTCCGGTTATTAGAGGCACTCCTGGTTGGGTTCCGGTTACAGTTAGCCCCAAGGTCTTGGGACGAGGCCTTGAAAAGAAATTAAAGTTTAGCATTATGCATTCCATCATTATGAAAGTGGTTATTGATTTTGCATGTGATTATTCGATTAGTAGAATATCCATGTGAGTAAGTAAATGGCACTATTTCATTTTACCTTTGCCATTTTATGCTGAAGTTCAAGTTTGAAAGGCTTTTGTTTTAGTTATACATTGCCATAAATGTTTATTCTTATTTTTGAATCTTCCGCTATATTGTTATCCTTACTGGTCATTTGAGCTCACCCCTTTTCTATGTTTTATTTTTTCCCAGGATGTGAAGATGTATGTTATGAATGAACTGCAGGGATATTATGAGGGGATTATAGTGTGGACTGTGGAAACAATATGTTGTTGTAGTAGTTTTTCATTTTATGATGTAATGTAAAACTTATGAATATATCTAGTGTTTCCAAGGCTACTAAACCAATCGGTCTTTCGAGATTTGATCTTTCTTGTGATCATGCCAATGTTACGAAGTAATGCACCGACTCTGGGTAGCTGGGGTCGGGGCGTTACACAAACTACAATGACCTAAAGATTAACATAAATGGAAATTATATTTTTTTACAATACATTATACATTACACAAATATGAGACAAAGTATTTTATTAGTTTACTATATTTTTAATCTCAAAACGCATTCTTCTACCTTAGTGTAAGATGTTCCACATAGCCAATAAATAACATCCCCTTTTGTTTTCAAAAGCAAAACATTACTTTATATCTTGAAGGAAAGAAAAGAAGTGATGTGCAAGGTCAAATTATAGGAAAGGGTAAACATGGAGAACCTTATACAAAACATAAAACAAAAGAATGTAAAAGCATGAAAATATATATTGAATATCAAAATGTTGATTCAAAAAATAATTCTTAGAAGTACATAAGGAATAAATTATAAAATAACATTAACCATTATAATATGTCAGTGAAATAAAACCTGAAAATGTGGAAACAAATAAGAATAGAAAAATAATTTCTATATTATCCAAGGCTCATTTCCATGACCATCATAGTGAAAATGTCCATTACAGAACTATGTTCACTCCTCATTCCAACCCTGTATTACTAAACCAAATATACTTTTCATTCCAGTGTTGTCTATCTCATGAGATATAAATATTTACCCAATAAAAAGTAGGGAGTTACAGGTAACAACTATCTCATAGTGAAATCATATATATATATATATATATGTGACACAAAAACATAAATAATTCATCACCTCATAAACCATGGAACAATAATGGGATTCATAAACATCATTCCACCACAATCTATATAAAATAAATCGATTTCAAAATCACAATTCCCTCATTTAAAAAATAAAAAAGTAGTTATAATAGGGATAGAAGCATAATCATAATTAATTAATGTAATCATAGAAGGAAAATAATTTTCATAAAAAAATTAAATTAATTATTAAGGAAAATATCCTTTCTTCTTCCAAAAAAGTTCTTTTCACAAAATTCCAAGTAATTTTAAAAGAAATTTTGTTTTGAAAATAATCATAATATCGTATAAAGGAACATTCCAAGAAATAATTTGTAATAATGCATCCATTCTATATGATTTAATGAAATATTTTCCTTATACTTCTTCTAGAAAACTCAAATAGTACCTCACATTGAATAACGATAAAATATTGCTTTCATATCATCTAATAAAAATTCAACAAATGGTAAAATTTACTTTAACCACATATAGATGAATATAAAGAGTATTAAATATTTATGAAACATGGAAATCAATGATTATTATGTCCCAGTAAATACTTATGTATAAAAAATCTAAGATAATAATGAGATTGAAAAATTATCCCTTACATTAGGTCTACTATCCTTGGTATGTATCTAATCCTCCTCTTCTTCAAAGTGATTCCTCTAAATATCCACTTAGAGGCACTAAAGATGATATTTTAAGAAGACTAAAACCTCTAGAATGTAAATAAGGAATTTGAGACGTGAAAAGGGTAGGGTATGTCCAAGATTGAAGGGTCAAATTGATTTGAATAACTGATAGATTAGATTCACTTTTATAATTGTGGCATGTGGAACATTTGGAAACCTCAAAAAATTTATATTATAATAAAAACAAACCCCTCTAAAACATGAAAAATGTCTCAATATCAAATTATATATGGGATACAGTTATAATATAATAATCCAATAATATTTTCGCATTTTTCATGTCAATTTAATCATTTCCATTTTAAATAAGATGTTGTTATTCGATTTAATTTTAATTAAGATGACGGATATTTCAATTTTAAAATGTTATTATATTTGTTATTAGATATAAAAAAATCATAAAAAATATCCTTAGATAATTTTCAACCAAATAATTATTATTATATAATTTTTAAAAATTATTTATGATTTTTTAATAATTTAACAAAACTTGTTTTTGAAAAAACTAAAATAGTGTCAATTTTGTCACTATTCAATTCATGGGATTATTGAGAATATCAAGATAAGATTTAATCATCAAACCAATTATTTTATTATATCTCTATAGGGTCTAGGTTATATATAAAAATTACTGGACAAATTATTTATCTAAAATTATGTTTATTTTAATATTATAATAAAATAAATTAAATATTTAAATTAAAAAAATTATTATTATATCAAGTTTTCATAATTTTTTAATATAAATATTTGTGAATTAAAATTAAAAATAATATTTTCTGATAAAGATAAATCTGTTATATTTTAGAAGAATAATTTTAGCAGAATTTATATTTTGTTAATCCAATATTTATCATTTTATACTCATTTAAATATGTAGGGGATAACTTTAACATCACATTAAATAAAATGATATAAATGTCATAATTCCATCAGTGAGGATGAAAATATAATATATCTGAACTCTTAGATGTTTATAGCCAATATATACTATACAAATAAGATTTCTTCATGTTTTTGGATCTTTTAATGTGTTTTAATAATTTAAGGAAAACAAAATTAATGTTTTTTCCTCAGATGAATTATTTAAGAATCATTAATGTATATGATATTCAGTTAATTATTTATTTCCTAAAATTTAAAACAAAAATAACATGATAAAAAACATTTTATCTTTCAAATAAGTATTTATAGTCAAATTTATCTTTTGTTTAATATTATATAAAAACAGATTATTCTCTAAATATTTCAATGAGACATATTTTACTTTTCCTTAAATAAAATAATTTATATGTCATAATGTCATTCAAGTAGCATTAAAATGACTTCAATTCGACCCAATGAAGATTTAGGTTAGAACAAAAAAATAAAATTATATTAATACAAGTGTTTCTGTAATTTTAATATAGTATTCTAACCCTTAATTACCAATTTAACCAATTAACTGTATTAAATAAAAAATAATGAAGTTAATATTATGTTTTTCCAAAAAAAGAAATCTATTTAAATGTCATGGGACTACTGATTCCAAATATGTAATCTATTTTTTCAAATTTAAAAACATAGAATTTGTAGTAATTAATTTAAAATTATACATGTTGTTAGAATGAGATAACAAGTATTTAAAAGTTAAAACATTGCAAAATATTCAAATGTTTTTACATATAATTTCAATCTAAAATTAATTATATTTACATAAATTTTATTGAATGATAAAAATATATTTTATTTATAATTTAAAACCATTAAATAATATAATTTATCAATATAAATTATTTCTATGATTTTTATTTCAATTAGAATTTATTATAATTTTTATATTAATCAAAATTTAAAACTTATCATAAAAATATTATAAAATAATCAAAATTAATTTTTTATGTTCTTCATCCAAATAAGAATTATATTTTGATTAATATAACATATAATAGTGTCAAAACTATATTTAAAATTTGATTCCCCTCAAAAGGTTTGAAAATTATAATTTTTTTACAATTACTTGTTTTTCTTGATAATTTTTTTTTCATATATCATGTCTCTAAAAAAATTTGATTTTAAAACAATAGATTGATTCAATGAATAGTGATTTTATTATTTTATAGACTCAATTATTTTAATAATGTTGTTTTTTAGATTTATGTTATTATTATGCATACTCGGCAATATAATGAGAATGTTATAATTATATTTTGTTCACTTATACTCGGTCTTGCATGAAATAGATTAAATCAAAACAAATTTTAAACTATATGTAACAAAATAAAAACATTTTTTGTGTATACCACAAGCTAATATACTTTTGTGTATGGAACAAGCTAATCGTGATGTAGCCTAAAACATAAGACATCAATGAAATTAAAAATAATATATCTCATAAAATCTTAGGGTGTCACAGGAAAAAAACTCCATGGCACCCCATGTTGACATAATATCTCTTAAACATACTAAAATATCAACTAATATAATGAAAATCTCACTTGTATTGGAATGACATTTTCTAAAGTTGTCATTCAGTCCCCAACAACATGACTTGTGTAATTGTTTTATGACATCCTTTGTTGAGACCCAAAAATTTCCATGACAATGTCTTTCTATATCTTTTAGGAAAAGTAAATGTTTGATGTAAACATCCAGAATGTTTATGCTCAACCTTCACTAGTTGATAACTATATCATCACATCGCGAACACTTCTATAACATTTTTCATGACCAGAAACCAATATTTTCTTTCTAGATCATGATATATTTTGGTCATACCCAGATATATCACACACATTGTGGCTTTAAATCCATGAATAAGATCCTCCTATATTCTCATTGAAAAAACAACAATATTATTAAAAAATATTATTTCATATCATCAATGGTCAAATATAGAGGCTAATACCCACCTCCAAGGTTTTCCTCAATACAAAACACTGGTTTTCCACATACGTACTTTATAGAATAAAACTAAAAACTATAGATTCCACTGGTATAGATATGATTGCCTTCTACTCCTAGATCACATGAACCAGAACATGCCTCTCAGACTATATTTTCATAATCTTCTACTCATATATAGACTCCCAAATTACTTTATTCCATGTTTTCGTATAGATAGAAATTGAAAAAATTCATTTTTCGGAATATTTGATAGATTAAATTGAAATGACTGCATATACTCAACAAATCTATACTAACATTGATTTAAATCACATTATGAAAATAATATACCTTATTCTTTTACTAGTAATACACATATTAATCATTTAACCAAATATATAATTTTTTCATAACATGAAATCATAATCCAATATTAAAAAAATGACTTCAAACATTGGGTTTCTCTATTTATTTATGTCCAACTATTGAGACCCAGATCCTAAAACTAAATCTCTCTACATCAACACTATATTACAATAGTTGCCCTTACCATTTCCCAATTAGAATAAATTTTGGGGTGGTTTTGATTTAATTATTTAACTCTTGGAATTATTTCTCACAATCTTCACACCATTCAATTGTTACTACCCTATTTTTCAATCTTCGAAGTTGTTCTTCAAAATGGGAAATTTCATGGATGAACCATCATCAATAACCCATTAATCATAGGAGACCAAAAATTTTGAAATTATTATTATGATGCTCCCATAATGTTACTAATTGCAGCATATCTAGGACCAGTAATTCACTGTCTTCTAATATATTGATCCCAATGAAATTTACGTAGCAGATCCAGATTTGACACTTAGATATCTTGTCATATAATTGAATTTCCCTCAGTGTACTTATTAAAATATCAAGACATTAGTAATGATAATCATGAGTATTATAGTATAAAATTATGTCATCCAAAAATAAAAAAACAATGTTATCTCGGTAAAGATGAAATATTCAATTCATCAAATCCATAAACACTACTAATTCAATTTTCAACCCGAACAACATAATAAAGAACTCATAAAGGCCATAACTACTTCTAAAAGTTGTAATACATATTTCACAAACTAAAAGTATCAATTTATGATAACCTAATATCAATTTAATATAGTTGAGACAAAAAATCCTACAAAAACTTCCAAAATCTATCATCGATATGTGGAAGAGGATATCAGTTCATTATAGTCATCTAGTTAAGAATTCAATATTCTACAGATATGTGCAGAATACAATATTACATGTCTCAAAAAAACACTAGGGAACCACAATGATAGGTTCTCATATATATAAAAACCTTATACATCATCTCTTTCATTAGATATATTAACTCATGAAGTTCTTTTACTGTCATTCTGTTTGGTGGAATAGAAACTATTCCAACTATAAGTATTAGATCAAATTTAAATTCTACATTTCACTTAGGTTATATCCCTGTGAATCCATAGAAAAATCTCATGGAACCATTCCACTGAATTGTTAAGGATATCTTTCTATACACCTCCATATACTAGAAAATTACTAGCAACATCGGTGGTGAGCTCCCCCAATTGCTGATGGAGTAGCCTCATACAACCCATATTGACATCCAATTCACTATTGTAAACATAATTGTCACTCTCATGAAACATAATGTTAAATATTCTATTATAAAAAATAAATATAAGCTCAGTATGATAATAACCAGCACACACCCATAAATAGGTCAAAGACTAAAATTCCTAGAATGTCGATATCCTAGAGAAAACAATACTCCCCAACATCGGGAGAACACCAATTTCATACGAGAATATCTTCAATTGTACCCCCAATGTCATATTGGTCATCATTAAACCACTCACACACTCCACTATCTGACTTAATAGATTCAAAATTTGTGTGTGTATTAAAAAACTAGAGGAACAAATATCAAATAAGTCACTAGAAATTGTATAATCTATAATAATTGTACCTTTAACAATTGATGGATCAACACCAAGAAGAATATTTTGTGCTTAACATCATGCAACTATCCCATCCTGGATTCCTATAATATAGTATGAGTTTCATAAGATTCACAAATCATTTGGTATGGGTACTCGTTCTCAGAAATTCCCCATCCATTACCTCTACCAGGACATAAAATAGAACAATAACTGACACAGTAGTACTTTATAGAGGATCTACTACTTGTACCCTGGTTTCACATAGCTTACCCATTATTATCCATATGTCTTGGTTTCATGAAGAAACAATAAATATGTCACTTTCTAATATATACTCAGTACCCTATCAATGGTCATAGAAAATTATTCTGAAATTGAATTGTCCTACCGTACCAATGAATGGTAAATCAGTTATGTTCATGTGTGACATAAACTTCCCTTTGTAAAATCATCTTACTATAATCATAACCAATATTCAAATAACAATACTACCTACTTTTGGATGATGTACCTCTAGATTATTCAACAGAATCCACATATCCAACACTATAATCCTACTTCAGGTCTCCCTAAAATATGATATCATGACTCACCACTTTTGAAACTTCTTCAGTCAAATTAAATTCACTATGGAATTAGTTTAACATTTTAGATCATTTTCAAACTATTTCCCCACAATATACTCATCTCATTCCAATGCTTGGGAGAACTATTTCAAATACTTGAAGCATTTACCATAGTTTATCACAGTCAAACTCCATGAATTTAATTTCATGAACTCAGCTTCCACCTCTTACTATGTGTCTCGAGGTGAATGTGCTCTAAGAACATCTCTTGAACATCCTTTCATTTTATAATGTAATGTTTTCTATCACAATTCTGGATAAACCAACAATATTTCAATTGACCATATATAATTTAAATATCCAATTCAAATCTATTCATATAAGGAGTATCCATGTAGTCAATTATTGTTTGGATGAACTCAATCGAAATGTCATAGACCTAAGGTCCACACAACATGGTGAATTTCATAGGGCTCCGGAACTAAAAATCCAATTTTTTGTTTCATACCCTTTTCACAACCAGTATTGGTTCACATTCAAGGGACCACATGAAGCATCCAATGTTCTCATGGAACTACATCCCATAACCCACACATGGGACGACTGGTGCCTTGGGATCCTCCAATGGGGACACATTTTCATCCATGTCCTCTTACAATCCTTTTAACAAGTATCATGATGGAGGCATATATCTACAATTACAATCATATACCAAATGCCACATTAAAAAACATTAACAATAGTTGTTCACAGAAAGCCCTAACAGGCCACCCCTTTTTTCCACCACATTGTCATAACTGAGGAACTATCACCACTCATAATATTCATGAATGTTGGTCATTATTTAAAATGGGTGAACACATTTTCAGCTTTCAGGTTTCTCATCAGACACACATTTTCCATATTTTTCTTCATTTTACAAATTTTAGTTTTATATTAAGTACCTCATTCATATAAAACACTCTAGAAAATAAAATCCCATCCATAAAAACAACATAACAATAAACCCTTATTTTCTCTTGGGTTTCGAAAAAGACTTGTGTCACATTATAGTACTATGTTCCAAGATTTATGATTTTACTCAAATATATTTTTATACCAGGCCCCAGATCATTTCTTGGAAAAATAAAAAATGAGGATCATATCACGCAACAAGTGAATCGCCTTTTGTGAAACAATGTGCAACTATATAAACACACATCAAAAACTACAATACCACCCCGGGAACATGGGTTTTACCATAATTCATGGATTAGATACTATCATTCAGGAAATCATAACCATGGAATGACTCATCATGTTCCATAGGGTACCATTCCTAAATATTATTAAAATTGAATGAAATGGAAACCACTCTCTAAAACAACTTTGTGGCATTCTGACCAGGGTGCAACATATACGATTCCTAAGTTTATTGAACAGATGAACTCAGGGGCCCCTCCCAATATGCCAGAGGATTTTTTCTAGTAGTGAGGTATTAAAATTGATCATGTGGAGACTATACCATATTTATGTAAATACTATATCAGAATAAATAAATGATAAATATCCAAAAAAATACCATAATGAAAACAATGACAATATCACATGATGAACATTATAATAGTATATTTTCTAGAATAAATAATTATATATAAAATGAAAACATAAGTTTCAAGTGTATAATGAAAAAAAAGACACTGAAAACTCCAATCGGGTCTCAGAAAAATTTCATGTTCCCTTATCCCTAATCCACCACAACTCATCATTTGAAAACAAGTATTTCCCTTATCATTTCAACCGATCAAGATTTATATTAGGTTTTAGATCATGCATAATGGGAAGGGTATGAGTGGAAATTAGTATGCCACTAACAATGACATCTTCAACACCATTTTTCGATAATAGTTTATAGTGTTTTGTAAAAAATAATGAACAATGGATTGATATAAATTTATCAAATATGGAATTATCCTTTAGTTAACTACCTAATCTACTGCGTTCCTAAGGAAACTCAATCCATTAGTGTTTCTTCAGATCATGTCGTAGTCTAAAATATCTGTAATGGATGTCACATATCATTAAATAGTGGTAATAAATTAACATTCCATTCCAATTCAATTTACGTTCAATTGGAAAAATAGTCTAATTCCATCATTGTGGTCTTAGAATGCCAAGACTTGAACCCCACAGATTTTTGAAGTATCATTCATTTTCCCACAACCTGTTTATCAGTATATGATATTTATGAATCATTCCATGTCTTATACATAGATATAATCCAATCACATACGGAATTTTGATGAATTAGTCCAAATAGAATGCAAGTTTATAAATCAATCAAAAATATATATCATTTAACAAATCAATATTATTTAATCAACAATAATCTTTTTTTATAAATATTTGAAATCATTTTATAAAATTACTATTCATCACAACACATTTGGTTCATCAATTTTATCACATGGATTATATGAAATGTTCACTATTAAACAATTTTTCATTATTTTACCACATAACCTATTACCACATTATGGTTAAGTCAGATATTTAATTGTCCCAATTATCTACTATTTTATAATGATAATGGTTTTATAATTTCAAAATCCAAGTACCATTTTAATTCAATAATAAATACCTTCGATTAATTAATAAACTGATAATTTAATCCAATTCCAACAATTTTTTAACCAAGATTACCTAAAATCCTATTTTTCCAAATTCAACTAATTTCATAATCACAAGGAAAAGTACCTAATCAATTCCAAAATTAAATAAATTAATTAATAAATTAATCTATTAAATTAATGATAAAATTTTCAGTCCTTCCATTTTAAATTTTACTGTACATACACACAATTATAACTCATGACTATGTGAATTGAATATAGACCACCTACCTCAAGATCATTGATAATCACTCACCAATGAAAGTCTCCAATTGATGGAGGTAATCCATGGTCATGATGAAGGACAAGATCTTGATACAAAACTGAGATCTAATATCAAATGTATTAGATTTTTATAATACTAGATCTAGATCCATCACAAAGAGAGGAAGACATTTTTTTAATGGATGAGATAATGACGAGAGAGTGATAGTAAACAACATAGGATGTGAATATCCTACCAGTAGATGTGAATATCAATCAAATAATAATATATTCAAAAACAAAAGGGTATGGATGGTCTTGACATTAATATTGAATCTTTGAAAAACCAGAGAAACTAGATCAGGGCAGATATAGGGTGTTTTGGGATATAAGACAAGGGTTTATGGAATTTTAATTTAATTTTAAACGGTATAAAATTATATGTGCAAGGTTTCCTAGAATTGAACCATGATTTTTAAAACATTGTTCTTTACCTATGGTCCTTTTCTAGGGGGTCATGATTTCTCACAAGAGGAAGTATGGTTGGGAAAACTATTCACTAACTATACAATCCCTCTCTACCGAGGTTTCATGCTTTACTAGGGTAGGGAACACGGTTTGGAAATTGGTGCACCACCTGTGATCTTCCAAAACCATCACAAAACATCCAAATTTAAACTAGACACACCAAAGATAAAACCTAAGAAATTTAAAATCAAAAATGGAAATATAGATACTATAACTAGATATAGAAACCTCTAGAAAAGGTCGATATATTATAATTTCATGTATTGTTTGATTATAACTTGATTGGCCACTGCCAATAGTGTTTACAAAAATATCAAGCCAATAAAATTCTATATAGTTCTATGAAGAATAAATAATAATTCATAAGTAAATAATTTTCACATTTTCAATTTACATTATTTAATCAGATAGTCAACCGGATTCCAAAGGACTCCCACACCATTAATACCTGATTTGGCCCATGTTATAGACTGAACTATCCCCATGGGATATCACATGTCACAAAACCGTGGTTAACAATTCTCATTCCATTAAAATTCATATTATAACCAATTGTATCCATATTCAAATGCGAGACGTTGGGGCCTAGAATTCCATTTCAACCAGTATGTGGGTATTTGAAGCATCAATTCATGTCCCACATCCCATTTATCTCTACGGTATTGTGAAGCCTTAGTCCATAACCCACAAAAATATATTAGTCAATCATATATGGGATTATTATTCATCATTCCATGTCCCACAAATTAATTTCCATTAATCACCACTATATTAGATATAACACATCAATAAATTTCAATCTACAATATCCATTTTTTATTAAAATTTCCCTTCAGGTTATAAAATTATATTAGATAAAAAATCATGGGTTTTTAATTTAATAGAATTGATTGATATGAAGAATTCACGATTTAAACATTTAACATTATTTAAACATATAACACATTATTAAATTGGGGATAAGCCAACCATATCATATTCTTCATTATAAATTAATTTTTAGTTATATTAATTGACCAATTTCACCGTACCAATATCCCATAAATCCAAAAAAAATTAATTAATTTACCAATTTACTAATATAATTCCACCAATTTTATTATCCTAAAGGCCAAATTTCAAATTTTCCCAAATTAAAATAATTTTGTAATTAAATTGAAATGTTTATTAATAAATTCCATCATTCCATATATTTATCAATAAATTACATCATTCAGTTAAAATTCAAATTTACAATATCCAAATTTTAATTACACAACATAAATGTTCAATTGGAATTAGTGACTATGATGAAAAGAATTTTGACCACATACCTCAATATCGTTGATAAACTCTCAAAAAATGTAAATCCCCAATTAAAGCGGACTAACCAAGATCAGGATGAAGAATATGATCAAGATCCAAAACGAATATCTAATATCACAAAGATTAGATCTATCCAATGATATAAGTACATACATACCTAATATATGACAACACCACTTGAAATTATTTAAGAAAGATATGATTGGGGGATCAAACTAATAGGGATGACAATCTCTTACATGGAGAAGTTCAGCTCTATTAATGGATCGTTGATTCATTAATAATGGTGGTTTTATGACCTTGGAATTCATCATGTAGCCACAAAATGGGATAATTTATTTTAGGGTTGAGATAGGGTTCAAAGGTATATAATACAAGTTTCATGATTATTTAATCTTTTTTTGGTCATTTAAAATTCCATGTGCATGGTTTTCATGGAAGGGGAACATTATTTTCCAATTCACGTGCTTAAAACAAGTGCCCATTTTTTGGTACGGGTTTATGGTTACACATAATAAGGGGAACTTCATGAAAAAGGATGTTCCAGCCATGAAATCCATCTCTGTTTAGGGTTTTATGGTTTGTTAGGTTAGGGAGAACTATTTGGGAAAACTGTGGACCAACACGATAATGCCCAAAACACCTATAAAACATCAAACTTTCACCTGAACACACCCATGATAAATATCAAACAAGATATTCTCAAAATAATGATAATATATTTATATTTATATCAAAAATATTCTTGGAATGATACATATATTACAAATATAATGAATTTCCATTACATTGGATGTTCATATGTATCACCGCAATAATAAATGATAATAGGTTGGTTCTAAATATCAATAATTTCAGTCCTTACACACCAATTTATGTGGTATTTATGCATTGAACTCCAATTCATTATTAATATATAATAAAATTATACCATATGGACAATAATAATATTGAAGGGAAATATATTCCCTTAATCAAAATCTAGAGAATAATCAAATTATTGATATGTGACTATCACATACCTAAGGGGATTCACCCTTAATAAATAATGCATTAATTGTTTCATTTTTGAGTTTCCCATATAAAAAACATCTAATTTAAGTGAGCTGTTTGATCTAGATTCATGTAATATATTAGTAGTTTAGAGTGGATGGTATGTTTACCTTTCACCACAATGGTATATTAGAACTCATTATGAAAAATCAAAAAATTAAATTTCCAATTCTCTCTAGGTTTAATAGGGTTCTATCCATAATTATAGTCAATATCCTTTTATTTGAGGAATAAATATAATAATTCAAATAATCCATGAATTTACAACATGAGAGTTTGGGTGGTTTATCATGTGGAGATTACTATATATTCTCTCCATTATATAACTTTATCAGATGGAATTTCCACTATGATTCTAAATATCCTTACTATCCAATCCAAAAAGCATTTACTTGTTTCCTTACGATAATTTATTCCATTTTTCCTTTTAGATATTGATCATGAGGGATTGTTTTTCTTATTACATAAATGTTTTTTAGAATTTTATATGAATATCATCTTTCATTTATTATCTACACCTATACATGGATAGGGAAATCCAAACAATATTTCCCTGATTATAGGATATCAAAAATATTATCATCACTTATAATGAATTTTATTTTTAATTAATTTTATTGATTTTACAAGCTACCGATCAATTAATCAATACTTCATTTATGTGGTATGATAATATTAGATGCATACCTAGAATTTATTGTAAACCTTTTCCTATAGATACTTTTAGATTCATCATCCATCTATATTATTTCATGGATTTCCATATCCATTTTTTATATATGAATAAGAGGGATATACTTATTAAAAACAATATATTAAAATGAACCCACCACATAGATTCATGTTCTCCATATGTCCTCGTGTACTGGATAAGGGTTCACTATTGATGTAACACCCCAGGATTTCAGAGTGTGTTATTTCTTAAAAATAATTCAATAACTTGCACTACACGCAACACCGAGTTCAATCACACCATGACTTAAAAAAAATCCATTCAAAAGAGGTTATGAATAGTGTTAACTAAATTTTAAACTTTATATAATCCTTATAATTTTAGAATTCATATTATGAGTTTCTTAGACATAATGTAAGAACAAATTCATTTTCAGTATTGCACTTTTACCAAATTTTAATAGTGAACCCTTTTTAGATACTATATTTTAATCTTTTTGACTAAATGGGGACATCAAAAATTTAAAATGAAACATCCCAAGCTTCCACTGTACGCTAGCGTGTGTTGTACGCAACACCGAGTTCTAACACACCGTAACCAATCAAACTAGCTGTTATGAATAGTAATACCTACTTTTTGAAGTTATATATATTTTATATTTTAAAATGGACTTCATTTTTGGATTAGGAATATCAAATTTAGCCTAAGGTGAAATTTTGGTACTTTTCGGATAACTTTCATATTTTGATGAATAGTGAAAATTACTAAATTTTAATTAAAAACAACTTTTTTAATCAAAATAATTAATAGTGATAAATTGTGAATTTGAGTGGTTTTAAAGTATATTTAGAATATATTTTTACCATTTAATATAATGTTGGTCATTGGACACAATTTTACAATTAAACCGAACATAAACAAGTGTCAATCTTTTGATAGTTAATACCTCTTAAAAACACGCTTTTTGTTTTGACAGCGGGAATTAATTTTAAATTAATTTCTGCCACTTCTGTGTTTTGAATTTAGAAAAATGGATTCCATATTTGGAATCAGGATGTCCAAATTTTGTAAATAGGTAACTTTTATTTTTAGACATTTTGAATAATTATTGTGGTAAATATTTTATTTACCATGGTTAAGGGTAAATCCGGTAAATAAGGGTTAAAAAATAATATTATAATAATACAAAATTACCCTAAAACGTGTCCTAACCTTATTGGTGGACACATACCCGACCATGAGCATCTTAGGGTCAATTTTGGGACCCCATTGATCCACTTGTAAGTGATAATGATACTTTATTTTAATTAAGTTAAAATGAATACAAAAATGGCATAAGCTTACATCTTTTAAAAGAACAATTTTTACATAGGGTTATACATGTTGGATTTTCGATTATAAATATTCATTAGAAAGCTAAAAATATTTCCTACATAATGATATTTTATTTATAATTTTTAGACATCAAATAATTTAAATTATTAATGACACAATAATGATGCAATGTTTACCTCACTAATAAATCATTTAAATAAATAAGATTATAATGATTAAAATATTATCTAAAACCTGTCCAATTCCT
Source organism: Viscum album (assembly GCA_963277665.1). Taxonomy (NCBI): domain Eukaryota; kingdom Viridiplantae; phylum Streptophyta; class Magnoliopsida; order Santalales; family Viscaceae; genus Viscum; species Viscum album. Next base: position 1,752,923,280 of record OY728120.1, on the reverse strand, counting down.
ATTGGTTGATGTTATTTAGAATATTAGTCATCTTATCTTCGACCTCAATGATTTTTGGACCATTATAAACCGAATATAATTATATTATAAAGTAATACTTTCACTCTTTCCTAAAGAGCCCCTCTTCTCCCTTATAAAAGGAGACCACTTCTACTCATTCCTCACACCTCTCAAGCCACTTGGATCGTCCAAACTCTGCCCAACTAAGCTCCCCACATCCCTATCCTCCTCCTTGAAGCTTCCCCTTGGGCAGAAAGCATTTCAAGTCCTTTGTTTCCAACCAAAGTGAGTTACCTAAATTAAAGGTAATGATTTCTCTTAAATTATTTTCATTTATTTTGCTTCTCCAACCCCCAAAATCTTTTTATTCCTTTCTTTTGTAACAACACCAGTATCCTAAATATACTAGGATGTTGTTATAATAAGGATTCAAACTACACATACACACAACTCCATCTAATAGATGATGAACATAATGTTTCTGTGGATGGAAAACTAACGCCTCACGAAATGATGATTGTTCAAATACATCTTACCGCCTCTCATGGTGGCCATTATGATGGCACTGTAATTAAATATGATATTAATGATATATATTTTATATATAAGCTTCTGTAATTCCATTTTATTTCATACCATTATTCGTTTCATGTTGTATATACATACGATAATTTCATTTGAGGAAGTGCGGACTACCGCCCCCTTAAAATGATATGACTCGTTCATACCACACATGGAACGTATAAAGGATGGTGTTAATGAACATAAGTAACATATATAAAATATTATATTATACTGGAATAGTAATATACCTATGTATCATTTGGATTCAATTCTTTTAAAATAAAAATTAAATTGAAGTAGCGTTCGTGCGTACGTACGGACTACCGTCTCCACGAACGCGGTGAGATCCATCCTCCATCGTATCCATTCAAGTCTTATTCTCATTTTAGGGTTAAAAATAATGTTAATATCCTTCTTATTATGAATAAGATTTAATCTATCCATTACAAACATGTCTTACGTAACCAAACATTTAAGAAGAACGAATCGATTATCACCTGAAACGATGATAATACTAAGATATTATTAATAAAGCAATGTTAAAAGATCATATATGATATCATATTAATGTATATGATTCTTGTATAATTTAATAACAATTATTTCACCATTATACAGGATGTTAACCGACCCCAACAAAGGAAAAGTACAAGGTAAGGGTTATTTCACAATCTCTTCATTATCCGAGGTTGTTTATACGTAATAATCTACTGGGATTTCTTTATCATCCACATCCATGTTTCTTAGAAATGTATTTCAAAACATATTTATTATTTACAAGAATATGGGCTAATGTCATTTATACCCTTGTTTTACTTTTTTAAGAGGTTTATAATGGAATATTTCCGTTGTTTTCAAAACAAGGTCCTTTTTAACCTTTTCGACAGAATTATGGTAAGAATGTTTTTTTAACTTATACGGTGGGTGCGGCTATTTTCCGCCATTATAAAATCTTCAAATCTTCCCTTACAAGATTATAAGAATATTTTCAAAGAAAATGTTTTATTTTATATGGATCTTAAATGATTTCAAAATAAAAGGAGATATTTCTTTAAAAATAATTTTGATTTCATCTATGTCAACATCCTTTGATGGATTTTAAGATTATTTGAAGTTGATTTATTATGATACAAAACTTCTATATTGTATTGAAGGTTTTGTGATATGTTTGACTATGGATGTTCTATTTTTATACCATTCATCGTTTATGGTGAAAGTATTGACATTTCGTATGCTAGTTTTAATACGAATGTTTATGTTATGTTTAAACCTTTTCATATGGGAATGCATTGGACTTAATATGTGACGGGTGGAGCCCGCTATAGCTCCTCGATGCATCGGTAGGTCTCATGAGACAAACTAGTGTCTTGGCACAAGGCCTTGACAAAATCTTATTTGTTGTCTTGGCACGAGGCCTTGACTATGTGGTTATGATAGTCTGGCATTATGCATTCCAACATTATGAAAGTGGTTATTGATTTTTTCATGTGATTATTCGATTAGTATAATATCCATGTGAATAAGTAAATGGCATTATTTCATTTTATTTATGCCATACCATGTTGAAAGTTCATATTTAAAAGGCTTTTTTTTAGTTATACATTGCCTTAAATGTTTATTCTTATTTATGAAAGTTTACGCTATATTGTTATCCTTACTGGGCATTTGAGCTCACCACTTTTCTATGTTTTATTTTTCCCAGGAAGTGAAGAAGTAAGTTATGAATGACCTGCAGGGATATTATGGGGGGATTATAGTGTGGACTGTGAAGACAATATGTTGTTGTAGTAGTTTTTCATTTTATGATGTAATGTAAAACTTATGAATATATCTAGTGTTTCCAAGGCTACTAAACCAATCGGTCTTTGGAGATTTGATCTTTCTTGTGATCATGCCAATGTTATGTAATTAAGGCACCGACTCTGGGTAACTGGGGTCGGGGCGTTACAGTTGGTATCAGAGGAAGTTTAGTACAAACCTTGGAAACTAGATTTAGATAAAATCTGATTAGAGCACGTAGACCTAAGATGAACTTTGAGGATTAGTATAGAAGAACTTTCTAGAATTTTGGTATTGTGGAGATTTTGTGAGTTTTCCGAGCAATACATCCCTGTCTGGATACGAGCAGGTAGAGGCGGCTCTGGCACAGATGTACCTAGGGGTAAAACCCGAAAACACCGCTTTGAGCTAGACTCGAACGGGAACTGGTGCACGACAACGGGCCTTGCTGCACTCTTGGTTACGACACTCCCGGGGGATATGCTTAGGATAACTCTCATTTTCTTTACAAATCATTTTGAAGGGATTATGAGTATATAGTTCCTCAAAGAAAACATTCTTATGATTATGGATTATATCCATAAATAGTTCAATTTATGTTAGGTGTTTTATAAGTATGGGATTATGTATTTTGATTCATAAACTGATCTAGTTTATGCCATTGTTTAGAAATGGCACCCAGTAGAAGGAATGAGAACTCCAGAAATGCACATGATCCAAAGAGAAGGAAGGATCATATCTTTCATGGTCTTAAGCTAGAATTTATAAGAGAAATAGTCTCCCATTATTATCATCATATGAAGAAATAATATCATGTATTGATAAGATAAGTAAAGAGTTTACTGAGTCCTATGTCTTTGAAGGGAAGAAAGAGAAGAAAAGGATGGAAGAGAGAAATATGGATAAAGGGAAGAGGGAAAAGAAGAATTTTCCCATATGTGGTAACTGTGGAAAGAAACACCCTGGAACTTGCCTGAAAGGAATGAGAGTTTGTTATAAGTGTGGAGGAAAAGGGCACAAAGTACGTGACTGCAAGGGTAAGAAAATGGTTTCAAATGTACAATGATTCATTTGCAAGAAGTTTGGACACTACGCGAACCTATGTCCCAGTCATCAGTCTATGATGCAAATGATGCTATTGGATAATAATCAAGTTATGATACTACCACAGATGAAGAGGAATGATTAGAGTTCTTATGTTGATTATGTCAATTTAGTGTTGTATCAACAATGTACTTGTTATAATAATTATGGAGTATATAAGGATTGTACTGCAGTACTATTTCATTAAGGACTTGAGATTGTGTGGAACAAAGAAAAGTGACTCAATAGCAGGATAATTTTTTGGAAAATATATGGTTGAGAGAATGACAAATCATAATATAGTTCTGATACTGAGGTAGTGATTTTGGAATAATATGTGATTGTTTTGGATAAATTATATTGGATATTCTTGACTACCTTGGAACTGATTAATGATTTGCATATTCCATCATTGTTGGGGTTTAAAACATTTTTGGATTAATGAAGTATATCCATCATTCTATATGGAATAAGGGATCATGAATGTAATCAATAAGGAATATGGTAATACATGATGAAGGTATTTATATGCTATTACGGGGTAAAAAGGATCTATATTATGTTTACCTTCCTTATAAATGTTGTACTGTGAGTTTGGATAGAATTATTTTGGATAGTTCTTATTTGGATTATTTTGGATTGCCATAAAAGGACAACCTGGAGGTCGGGCAGCAACCTGTTGCGTCCGGCAAGGCCGCGAGACTTGAACCCGCAACCGAAGGGCGACAAGGGTGTATCACCTACCACTGGCCCAAGAGATGTCCTGGATTAAATAATGTAGTTTTTTTAAAAGATCTGGTAGATGAATTATAAATTTGTTTATTTTGGAACCCTGTACGAATAGTATAAATATAATTTTTTTACGAGTGAAAGATGAGTTTATGGTAGAAATTTATTAATGGACAAAACTCTAATTATAAAGTAAGTATATCTCCTTATGATCTTAGCCAATCTCATAAATAAATTCCTCAACATTAATAATAGAAACTTAGAACAAAAATGTTGTCCTAGATGGTACCTTAAATCATCACAAATTTATGGCTTTGGGATTGTTGGCCTTTTCATAGCCATGTTCTCTACCACTCTCCATCAGATAATTGATGGTTAGATTTCTCTTCCATATCCATATTTTCCTACATGGAACCCTAGTATGTGTTATTTTTGGTAATCTTCATACTTTCCACTCTTTATTTTAAATAGAGGCCTCATTAATTCATTTTTCGATGTGGGATTTCAACTAAGATATTTTGAAATGTCAGAAATGTGTTGTCCCAATGCCCTATATTTTGTTGAACCGATGGTACTTCAAATCATCATAGATTGATGAGTTTAAGGACCTCAATCTTATACTTTTTTGTGAATGATGACCTCAATCACTACCTATAAATATTTACGTTTTTCCTCCAATTATATGTCTCTAATTTCCACCAATGTTCTCCTAATCGAGATCATAATTTGGTGGTGACCCTTTCATTTATCTTTTCCTCATATTAAGACTAAATTTTAGTAACCCAATTTCCGATGTGGGTTTTCCCACAAATATATTTTCTACTTTCAACCTTTTATTTTCGAAAAACAATTTCAAATTGCGAGGACGCAATTTATTGAAGGAGGGGAGAATGTAACACCCCAGGATTTCAGAGTGTGTTATTTCTTAAAAATAATTCAATAACTTGCACTACACGCAACACCGAGTTCAATCACACCATGACTTAAAAAAAATCCATTCAAAAGAGGTTATGAATAGTGTTAACTAAATTTTAAACTTTATATAATCCTTATAATTTTAGAATTCATATTATGAGTTTCTTAGACATAATGTAAGAACAAATTCATTTTCAGTATTGCACTTTTACCAAATTTTAATAGTGAACCCTTTTTAGATACTATATTTTAAACTTTTTGACTAAATGGGGACATCAAAAATTTAAAATGAAACAACCCAAGCTTCCACTGTATGCTAGCGTGTGTTGTACGCAACACCGAGTTCTAACACACCGTAACCAATCAAACTAGCTGTTATGAATAGTAATACCTACTTTTTGAAGTTATATATATTTTATATTTTAAAATGGACTTCATTTTTGGATTCGGAATATCAAATTTAGCCTAAGGTGAAATTTTGGTACTTTTCGGATAACTTTCATATTTTGATGAATAGTGAAAATTACTAAATTTTAATTAAAAACAACTTTTTTAATCAAAATAATTAATAGTGATAAATTGTGAATTTGAGTGGTTTTAAAGTATATTTAGAATATATTTTTACCATTTAATATAATGTTGGTCATTGGACATAATTTTACAATTAAACCGAACATAAACAAGTGTCAATCTTTTGATAGTTATTACCTCTTAAAAACACGCTTTTTGTTTTGACAGCGGGAATTAATTTTAAATTAATTTCTGCCACTTATGTGTTTTGAATTTAGAAAAATGGATTCCATATTTGGAATCAGGATGTCCAAATTGTGTAAATAGGTAACTTTTATTTGTAGACATTTTGAATAATTACTGTGGTAAATATTTTATTTACCATGGTTAAGGGTAAATCCGGTAAATAAGGGTTAAAAAATAATATTATAATAATACAAAATTACCCTAAAACGTGTCCTAACCTTATTTGTGGACACATAACCGACCATGAGCATCTTTGGGTCAATTTTGGGACCCCATTTATCCACTTGTAAGTGATAATGACACTTTATTTTAATTAAGTTAAAATGAATACAAAAATGGCATAAGCTTACATCTTTTAAAAGAACAATTTTTAAATAGGGTTTTACATGTTGGATTTTCGATTATAAATAATCATTAGAAAGCTAAAAAGATTTCCTACATAATGATATTTTATTTATAATTTTTAGACATCAAATAATTTAAATTATTAATGACACAATAATGATGCAATGTTTACCTCATTAATAAATCATTTAAATAAATAAGATTATAATGATTAAAATATTATCTAAAACCTGTCCAATTATTATTTGTTGATGTTATTTAGAATATTAGTCATCTTATCTTCGACCTCAATGATTTTTGGACCATAATAAACCGAATATAATTATATTATAAAGTAATACTTGGACTCTTTCCTAAAGAGCCCCTCTTCCCCCTTATAAAAGGAGACCACTTCTACTCATTCCTCACACCTCTCAAGCCACTTGGCTCGACCAAACTCTGCCCAACTAAGCTCCCCACATCCCTATCCTCCTCCTTGAAGATTCCCCTTAGGCATAAAGCATTTCAAGTCCTTTGGTTCCAACCAAAGTGAGTTACCTAAATTAAAGGTAATGATTTCTCTTAAATTATTTTCATTTATTTTGCTTCTCCAACCCCCAAAATCTTTTTATTACTTTCTTTTGTAACAACACCAGTATCCTAAATATACTAGGATGTTGTTATAAGAAGGATTAAAACTACACATACACACAACTCCATCTAATGGATGATGAACATAATGTTTCTGTGGATGGCAAACTAACGCCTCACGAAACGATGATTGTTCAAATACATCTTACCGCCTCTCATGGTGGCCATTATGATGGCACTGTAATTAAATATGATATTAATGATATATATTTTATATATAAGCTTCTGTAATTCCATTTTATTTCATACCATTATTCGTTTCATGTTGTATATACATACGATAATTTCATTTGAGGAAGTGCGGACTACCGCCCCCTTAAAATGATATGACTCGTTCATACCACACATGGAACGTATAAAGGATGGGGTTAATGAACATAAGTAACATATATAAAATATTATATTATACTGGAATAGTAATATACCTATGTAAAATTTGGATTCAATTCTTTTAAAATAAAAATTAAATGGAAGTAGCGTTCGTGCGTACGTACGGACTACCGTCTCCACGAACGCGGTGAGATCCATCCTCCATCGTATCCATTCAAGTCTTATTCTCATTTTAGGGTTAAAAATAATGTTAATATCATTCTGATTATGAATAAGATTTAATCTATCCATTACAAACATGTCTTACGTAACCAAACATTTAAGAAGAACGAATCGATTATCACCTGAAACGATGATAATACTAAGATATTATTAATAAAGAAATGTTAAAAGATCATATATGATATCATATTAATGTATATGATTCTTGTATAATTTAATAACAATTATTTCACCATTATAAAGGATGTTAACCGACCCCAACAAAGGAAAAGTACAAGGTAAGGGTTATTTCACAATCTCTTCATTATCCGAGGTTGTTTATACGTAATAATCTACTGGGATTTCTTTATCATCCACATCCATGTTTCTTAGAAATGTATTTCAAAACATATTTATTATTTACAAGAATATGGGTTAAAGTCATTTATACCCTTGTTTTACTTTTTTTAAGAGGTTTATAATGGAATATTTCCATCGTTTTCAAAACAAGGTCCTTTTTAACCTTTTCGACAGAATTATGGTAAGAATGTTTTTTTTAACTTATACGGTGGGTGCAGCTATTTTCCGCCGTTATAAAATCTTCAACGCTTCCCTTACAAGCTTATAAGAATATTTTCAAAGAAAATGTTTTATTTTATATGGATCTTAAATGATTTCAAAATAAAAGGAGATATTTCTTTAAAAAGAATTTTGATTTCATCTATGTCAACATCCTTTGATGGATTTTAAGATTATTTGAAGTTGATTTATTATGATACAAAACTTCTATATTGTATTGATGGTTTTGTGATATGTTTGACTGTGGATGTGCTATTTTTATACCATTCATAGTTTATGGTGAAAGTATTGACATTTCGTATGCTAGTTTTAATACGAATGTTTATGTTATGTTTAAACCTTTTCATATGGGAATGCATTGGACTTAATATGTGACGGGTGGAGCCCGCTATAGCTCCTCGATGAATCGGTAGGTCTCATAAGACAAACTAGTGTCTTGGCACAAGGCCTTGACAAAATCTTATTTGTAGTCTTGGCACGAGGCCTTGACTATGTGGTTATGATAGTCTGGCATTATGCATTCCAACATTATGAAAGTGGTTATTGATTTTTGCATGTGATTATTCGATTAGTAGAATATCCATGTGAATAAGTAAATGGCTTTATTTCATTTTATTTATGCCATACCATGTTGAAAGTTCATATTTAAAAGGATTTTTTTTTGTTATACATTGCCTTAAATGTTTATTCTTATTTATGAAAGTTTCCGCTATATTGTTATCCTTACTGGGCATTTGAGCTCACCCCTTTTCTATGTTTTATTTTTCCCAGGAAGTGAAGAAGTAAGTTATGAATGACCTGCAGGGATATTATGAGGGGATTATAGTGTGGACTGTGGAGACAATATGTTGTTGTAGTAGTTTTTCATTTTATGATGTCATGTAAAACTTATGAATATATCTAGTGTTTCCAAGGCTACTAAACCAATCGGTCTTTCGTGATTTGATCTTTCTTGTGATCATGCCAATGTTATGTAATTAAGGCACCGACTCTGGGTAACTGGGGTCGGGGCGTTACAATTGATCAGCATCACCTCCTTAATGGTTGATTTATAAAATGACTATTTCATAGTTCAAATTATTGATAAATTAAATTATAAATTCAAAATTACTCATAAATTTATCAGTAACTAGTGGATCATTAGAATAACTAAATGAATTTGGATGTTTACAACTGAACAAATCAATAGAATATTTTCCCTCCATTTATTGTATGGATGTTCATTGTGATTCATAACTTGATAAAACTTCTACGAATAGATATAATATTAATCATTCCAATTAACTTTCTATTTGATATTTTAGGATGATAATCATTTCATTTTCAAATAGATTCATCATTAAATAGATTCATTCAGTTATTATACAATAAATAAAACCAAAGAGCATAGTGTGAAAAATACTTATCATAGTGGGAAACTGTATAATAAAAATTAATAAATTTTATTATTTATGTGATGACAAATTATTTAAATAAATTAACACTTAGGATTATCCATGTTATTCAAGGTCATCATATATTCAAATCCATTATAATTATTTGTAATAAAATTTTTACATATCCATGAATATTACCAATGAGTGTTATTCTAAGCCATTGGTAAGGGAACAGTCACTATTATATATAGTGATTTGTAATATATATGTGTGCAAAAGTTTTGTTGGTTAGTAACAGTAGATAAATATATGATAAATCAATGTCAATTTTTTGTATCGAATCATTGAAACATTTCACAAAAATCCATACTACATTCAACAACAAAACAAGGGATGATATCATATTCCTAGAATAATCATAAAGGTTCTAAAATTTTTTTATCATAAACTAGATTTCATATATAAATTAAACATTACATTGATACTATTAATAAAACCACTTACATTTCATACAAATATATTTCATCTCATTTAGTTAGTATTGATTACATTACATAATGATCCATAAATGAATCACATAATTCATGTTCCTTTGAAAACATGTATTCCTAATCAACTAGGTAATAAATGTGGTACATAACCAATAACCCTTATTATATATATCATACCTAACACTATTCTTCATAAACTAGAGTAAAAATTATAGTCAAATGGTAACCCATGATGCTTAGTATTAGTATACAAATGATATATTAAAGATGACAAAAAATAACATGATCATTTGAGCATGATAACATGGAAATAGTTTTTTAAAATTAAAACTTAAATATCATATTTAAAAATATATTTTCATTGAATAATGATTTGATGTTCATAAATGAATAACCATAAATGAATCAAATAACACGAGTAATGATAATAAAACATCATTATAAGACATAAGTGTCTGTTATACACATAATAATTTAAAATAATTTCTATAGTAGTCAAGGATTAACGTGAAGATGATCACATTTGATTGCGATCACTCACTAAACCATCATTTAATTAGGGGTCACTCCCAATTCTATTATAGTGGACGATTATCTTTCAAAATATGGTTCATTAAAAATTATATTTATATTTATCTTATGAGATATTAATCTTTTCACAATGAATTTATATGATATATAATCTTATAAACACCCTTAACAAAATGTAAATAAAACATATGTTTCCAAAAAGAACATAAAAAATTAATCACCTGATAACACATGAAAAAATAATGGGAATCATAAACATATATTTATTAGAAAACTAAACCATTTATAAAATTAATAAATAAAGGTATCATTAGATTATATCACCATTTAATTTTTCAACTACATCAATGGATATCGTCATAGTTGAAAAATTCCTTTAGATGTTCAGCTAGATTATTTGACTTTGAAAATTCATCAATCATATTAAAATTATTTATTTTAAATAAATAAGTTTCCCAACTATTAGAGAAAAAATAGTCTATGAATATTAAACTGGAAAACTAAAAACCAGTCCTTGAATAATAGAGAGGTCAGGATAATGGGAAATTTCATTCTTGCATATATATTGAAGCAATGAATCCTTTCACATTTTCAGTCAAAAGTCACAATATCATTACTCTGAAAAAAATAATATAGTCTATTTTAATCCATATTCTAAAAATTAAAACATGGGTAAAAATTAATTTAGAAAATAATTTTAGAAAAAAAAATACCATGATTTTCTGGAAAAAAGTGGACAAAGAAGAGAAACCATCTTTGAACAGATATTTAGTTAGATACGGGCTTCATTAGAAATGATTTTGATGTATATTTATTAATTAAATACAATGGAAAATGTCAGAAGAAATTATATATAAATATAAATATTAAAATATAATTTATGAGTTTCTTGATTGTAAAAATAATGATGAATAATATAGATGAAAAGTTACATTTTAATATAAAACATATACAACTATATAAATATTCAAATAAAATAATCAAGAAATAGAGAAAAATATATATATACTTATATAACTAAAATTTTCATCAGTTTTATCAGAAAATATAAACATGGAATTATTTACACCACATTAAAAATAAATTGGTGAATATGGAATGCCACTCATATATTTATAAATCAGATGTAAATACCTTTAATACTGAATAAATTTAATTGTATGTGATTTAACCATATAAATAGTAAATAAATATATGATATTAATATAATATAGAAAAATAATTATAAATAACATATAATCAATTAATTATAATATTTTTCACATATTAATCCATAATTCATTATTAAAATTACTATTCATGGTGACATCTGCATCAGTTACCATGGATGATTTATTTTAGTAGTTTTGGATATTATAGAATGATCATAGTTAAATTATCTATATAATGTAAATAAAAAAATAAATATCATATAAGGATACTATATGTATATATATATTCATCCATAATGGTTATTTATAGAAAAAATAAATTTAAATGTTTATAAAGGTGGTGACCAGTACTAAGAAATGAATATTGTTTTTAGTATTCAATTGATGGAAATAATGAAGGATAAATACTATTGTATAATTCTATAAGAATTATTGTATCCTATATATCATATATATTAATTAAATATACTCTTTTCCGACCATTTTAAGAAGAAATTACTAATGGAATCCCTTTATATTGAGATGGCAGTAGTCCACACGTATGGAAGAGAAACATGATCATTTTTCTATATATTTGATGGTATGAATTTATATGTGATATTATAATTAAAATTATTTATCATGTAATATATATTATATATATTAATTTAATACAAAATTATATCAAACTATTATAAGTGGTGATGTAAAACATATTACATTGGTTCATGTCGAAGTATCATGTCATTCATACAATAAAATTATTCAATTCACATTTAATGGTGGAATATATGGATAATGATTTTACCATAATAATAATAAAATATATGTATATATCTTTAGTGGTGATATTATCATAAAATTATTAAAAAATAATTTATGGGGTTAAAATAATAATTATAAATGAAAGAGTTCAATGAAGTAAATTAACATCCCATCGAAAAATATCATTTTGATCAATTATTATAAAACATCCAGTTGTTATTTTATTAATAAAAATATCTTTAAAAAATTTATATGTATTTTATTGATTGATTATTCCATTTTTTGGTATAGGTAAAGGTATTATGAGGTGTGAAGAGGTTCTGGGGGAGGTGCCCATTTATTAGTTATTATTGTGGAATAGTTGGTAATTTATCAATGATTTAAAATAATAACAAGACAGTTCATTAGAAAAATAGATCAGAAGTATATCATATCAGAATTATATAAGGTTGAGGTCAAAATAAGATGAACCAATGGGGTTAGAGAATGTTTTTTATTTTATACCTTATCATTAATGATCCCTCCCTCCCCCTGTAAAAATTATTAATAACTAAACATAGTGATTGAATTTTATTGATTTTATGATACATTAGGACCAAAAATTAATTTTTTACATATTAAATAATATTATTTATTATATATTTAAAATAAAAAATATAATTTATCAAATTCCCTTCGACTAATGTAGTGTAATTTAATGTAAAATTAAACCATTAAATGGGGTGAAACATGTTTCTCATGAGAAAATGTTTTCATAATTATTAAAGGATTTCATTTAAAAATAATATACACATTTGACACCATTGACCAAATTTTGATTATAAATAATATAAATGATATATTTTAATTTATAAAATTGTTTTAAATCAAAATCTAATTTTTAAATTCTTTAAATTAAATGTAATATTTTAATATAAATCAGTATTTTTAAATATTCATAAAAAAATTACAATTATAGAAAAATGACCAAACATCAACACTTATATAATATTTATATTTTGATGTAAAAATATATTTTAATTTTTAAATATTTAATTTAAAAAAAGGAAATAAAATTAATTTTATTATAAATGCAACAAATTTTACAACACTATCATATATGAAAAATACTATTTTAATCATAAAACAAGATTAATTTTTATCACACAATAGGGAAAAAATATTACATAAATAATATTTTTATAGAATATATTATATATAAACATTATTAAAATACTTCAATAAATTTCATTAATTTAATTTTTTTATATAAAAACGCATTATACTCGTAAAAATGGTTTCTGAGTGGAAACATTTCTTTATCATTCAAAATTTTTGAGTTAAATTTATAATCAATTGATTAAAGATGAATTTATTATATAATGTGTAAAAAATATGATTTTAATGTTTTATTTTATTAAATATATACATATAAATTTAATGAATAGATTATATTCATGTAATACATTATATATCTTCTTGAATCAGTATTATGTGTATCAAAATCTATCAAAGTGATTACATATGTAATGGCCCGGGTTTTTGGGGTCCATTACATTGTGAAAATAGAGTTTTGGGTTTTCTGGTATGGGAATCACGGTGGTGTAGGTCTACCGGTAGCTCGGTCTACCAGTGGCCTCAGCCCACCAGTAGCTCTGTCTACCGATAGATCGGTCTACCGGTAGTGCGGGCTACCGGTATCTGCGGCCTATCGGTAGTTGCGGCCTACCGGTAGCTGCAGCCTACCGGTAGCTCAGCCTACCGGTAGCTGCAGCCTACCGGTAGCTCAGCCTACCCGTAGCTGTAGCCTACCGGTCGCTCAGCCTACCGGTTGCTGCATCCTACCAGTAGCTCTGTTACAGGTAGCTGTCACCCACCGGTAACTCTCAACTACCGGTGGCTCTGGCGTACCCCGCGGGTTATTTCCAGTGGTGCTCCCTTTTGCGCAGATAGGGTTTTAAACCCCATTCTGACTCGTTTAAGCGTGTTTTAAGGACCCGTAATGCACATAACAGTTTTAATTAAATACTTAATCAATTCGTGAGTCGGTTTAAACAACCAAACCCCCTTTAATGATGAGTGGAGCCGCGTGATCAACCCACGACCCTCGTGCCTTATGCGGTTTCACGTTCTCACCTCAATCGTCTGCGGCTCTTATAAAATAAGGGTTAGATGTGGTTTCTCTTTTCCTTGATCGTGGCTTTTCACAAACAGCTTCGGGTGCATCGGGCGCATCGTTATCTATAAAGTTCCGATCCCGGACTAAGCATTGATAGACGAAGCGATTTTCGTTCAGGCGAGCCGAATCACTATCCGTGAACATCCTCCCCCATTCTTAGCGTAGATCGTTGATCCAACAAGTAGGTAATTTCCCCTTTGCCTCTCTCTTTTGAGTATCATGTGGGGTGGTAATGCTTTGATTCTGTAGAATTGGATAAACCATACCTAAATAAAGATAATGAATGAAATATTTAAATAAAGGAGGGGGGCTGTGATCATTGATGTTGTCTTATATTTTGATGTTGTTTCTTTTATGACCATCTTGTTGAATTGTGCTGGCTTATGCCTTATGAAAATCGAGGTTGATGGTGGTCGTTGTTTGCGCACTAATGAACCCTGCTGATGTTTTAAATGGCTTGTTGTGGTTGTAAACTCCTGCTGTGAAAACGTAAATTGGTTAATCACACATACTCGGCTGGATAAAATTAAAAGCACCAGGATAAATCCCTTCGGTGCTAACCCAGGTTAAATGGAATTTGAATCATGGAGTGTGTTAATTCATTTAAATCTGAAAATCCCTGACTTGTATTGGTGGTGGTAGTTGGTTGTTTTCCTTTCAGGCCGATTTCTGAAGATGCGGGAGGGGATGGGAACCCCTGTTCTTTTATACCCTCGGTGTTTGTGTGAAATTTGGGGATGAGATCTCTTGTTGGTATGGATTCGGGGGTTGTGAGTTTTATGACCTGGTGGATACTTGTTTATATCACGAATTGGGGTGGAATCCTCTGTTGTTGAGAACTGGATATGGTCGTTATGGTTGTTTCTTGATTGTTTACCTTCCTGGACTTATGCCTATGCCTAATATTTTTCCAGTAGTTCCTAAACATAAAAATTATTACAGCGTGAAATAAGAAAGGGGACAAATGGGTTGTTAGTGTAAGATGTGACTCAGACTTAAGTGTTGTTGTGATCTGTAGGCTATCTGAATAAAGACATAGCTTAGGTGAGTGCGCGTTACCTATATATATATATATACTTGTAGCTTTGTGTTTCTTATTCATTCCCCACCCAAGTTGAGAACATAGTGCCAAACACCCCCATTTCATGGGGGAGGGTGTTTTTTCCAACACTATTCTTAGTGGCTGGTTATTAGCTCCTTTTCTGCTACTTTTCCCGGATAGCCCAAGTATCTTCGGGCAGGCTGTGATGGACTGAGGTCCATTATTAGCCCATGAATCTTCAGGCGGGGTAGTGTTGTGGTTGGCCAGGTGTGTGCGGAAGGTGGTTTCCCAAGTGTCTTCGTGATAAGGCCCAGGTGTCTTCGGGCTTGGTGGTGGTTGCTCTGGCCTAGGTGTTTGCAGGCATGGTTACATGTGACAGTTGTGGACCAGGTGTGTGCGGGCGGGATTCAGCAGTGGGACTACGTGCGGTTGAGGCCCAGGTGTGTGCGGACGGGATTCCAGCAGTGGGACTGCATGTGGTTGTGGCCCAGGTGTGTGCGGGCGGGTGTGGCAGTGGGACTGCGGTGAGAATGGCAGGATTGGTCTGATGCGTAGGATGTCTCAATAACCAGTGGTAAAGTGGCGTGGGGTACCCAAAAATTTATGTTCTCTTATTATATATATTACTTGACTTGCGTTATTGGGGGAGTGTACCTTGGTGAGGCTTGGGTGGATAGTTTACCTTGTTAGGTGTTTGGTTTACTCTTTTTCTCACGGGACTTTATTACGTTCACCCACTTGTGCATGAGAGTCAATGGTTTTCCCTACTGAGTGTACTTGTATGCTCACCCTACATATATAAAATTTCTTTCAGGTTTCCAGGAGGACTTCGGGGATCGTGCGGGACCATACTAGCTCGGATCTTTGGAGCAGTTGCAGTTGCTGTTTTTTTTTCTTTGGTACATACCTTTGTAGTCTCCCTTGGTACTTTGTGGCTTTTACTTTTGAAACATGCATGTGGAAATGGTTTACTATTGGATTTACTTTTCTTTTTACCTTGGTGTTGTTGAGTTTCATCATCTCGTCTCTCGATCCTATAAAATAAAAAGGGTAATTCCTTCCATTTGTGAGAAATATCTATACCCTTGATGCAAGTCGCCACTTCGGGACCTATTGAAGGCGGGTCTCGGGGGTCATTATCTCTCCTTCAACTTAAAGAAGGAAGGGCATGGCAATCTTCTGAGCCTTCCCTATTTTTGGTGAAGGCAGGTCGTGACAGAATGGTATCAGAGGCTAGGTTGAGAGATAGGATGGAGTCCGGAGTTAGGCATAGTGAGGATTGCATGTGATGGTAAGGAAACAATGTTGGGTGACCTTGGCGCGTGAATTAGACTAGGGAAGACCGGCTAGGACACGATATTTTAGGGCCCCCTGTGATCTGATGCAAGGAAACTGGACCTATCGAACGACCAAGTGAGGCCACACAGATTGCAGGGTAGAGAATCTAGGAAAGGTACATGCATCATAATGACTTGTGTTCTTGTGTTTCTGGGATGTCTTGGGGATTAAGAATAAATAATTTTTTCTTCGAAATGTTTTATGAACAATATTCTGCACTACTTAGGCTTAGGCATTCCTTTTTTACCTTGCAGCTATGGCACCTAGAAGGCGACCATGTGTGGTACAGGAGATTGAGGCCCCAGAGACTACTTTGGCTGATCGGCAGAGAGCTGATCGAGAGGAAGAGGACGACCAGTGGCAGAAGACTCTTCGATCCTTCCAGCGACAGGCCCTCGAGAAGTATGAGGGAAACACCTCCGATATGAAGACGGAAGGGTGGCTAGAGGAGAAAGTTATAGCCTTCATCCTGATTCGGGCCCCAACTGAGTACTGGGTTCCTCTGGCCATTAGCCAGATGCGGGGAGCGGCACGTCAGTGGTGGATGTTTTACCTAGGGGAGAGGAGAGAGTCTGAGGTGGCTTGGGTGGATTTCGAGAGGGAGTTCTGGGCGTAATTCCTCTCCTCGATGATGAAGGCAGAAAAGAGGCAGGAACTACCCCCCCTCCAGCAGGGGAGTATGTCTGTGAGGGAGATTGGGATCAAGTTCAAGGACCTCCTACGTTTTTCTCCAGACCGCTTTCCTGACGAGGAATCTCGGGAAAGACGTTTAGAGGAGGCACTCCGACCCTCCCTCCAGTATCTTGTTACCCCCTTCACCCTGCCGACATACTTGGAGGTCCATAAGAAGGCCGAAGTGGTAGAGAGGATGCATTCTCTAGGAGGAGTGTCGTGAGAGGGGATCCAGCTGGGACCATCAAAGGGGAAGGCCGTCAACACCAGGCCTCCAGCGTCAGGACCCTCTAGGTTCCGACCCGCAGGGAGCAGGCCGCATCAGTTTCAATTTCGATCCCCCGCCCCTCGCCCTTTTCCTACAGGCCCGGGACCGCGTTGCTTCATATGTGGGAG
This sequence comes from Viscum album, assembly GCA_963277665.1. Classification (NCBI taxonomy): domain Eukaryota; kingdom Viridiplantae; phylum Streptophyta; class Magnoliopsida; order Santalales; family Viscaceae; genus Viscum; species Viscum album. Next base: position 1,752,905,470 of record OY728120.1, on the reverse strand, counting down.
CCCTGGGCATCTCCGGAGTCAGTGCCCCGACCGGGTGTAGTACAACAGTGGCAGTCATCCCCAGCACCCACCCCAGCAGCAGCTTCCAGCCAGACCTTTCCAGCAGCAGCATCAGGGACAGCGAGCTCCTGCTCCTCCGAGGGCCGACGTAGGAGGAGGAGGAAGACCTCAGGGCGCTCCACAGGGACCTCGACCAGGGCATGGTCGGGGAGGCGGCTGACAGCCGAGAGGCAGGGGAGCTGGGCGTGGACAGTTGCATGCCATAGAGGCAGTAGTTCCAGCAGGGCCAGAGGTTGTTCGAGGTACGATCAGTCTATTTAGCACTCTTCCTTATGCTTTGTTCGATACCGGAGCTTCACACTCCTTTTTTGAACCCAGTCTAGCCCGTGCCTTGGGTCTAGATGCTGAGAGACTTCCAGTGCCCCTGGTGTTGAGCACACCAGTCGGAGGTCATAGCGACTTGTTATTCATTTGTCGGGGATGTAGACTGATGTTAGGTCCACATAAGTCGGTTAGGGTTCTTCTTCTGCTACAGATTCAGCCATACGATGTCATCCTAGGCATCGACTGGCTATTTTCTGTGTGCGCCGTCATCGACTGTTTTCGATGAAGGGTGGTGTTCTCAAACTTGGACAGCCGGCGTGTTACCTTCACCGGTGAGCCGAGCAGTCCGAGGGGAAACAGGAGAGAGGAACCTCTCCTCTCCTTGTTGACTGACCTGACAGTGGAATCAGTAGACGCTGAAATGGTGGAAGTGCTAGAGATCGTCCGTGAGTTTATGGACATCTTTCCTGAGGAGGTGACGTCTGTACCCCCTTGACGTGATATCGAGTTCGGGATAGACCTGCAGCCCGGTGCTCGTCCAATCTCGAGGGCTCCTTACCGGATGGCACCTTCGGAGCTACGGGAGTTGCGGATTCAGATTGAAAATCTGATGAAGAGGGGTTATGTTCGTCCGAGTGAATCACCGTGGGGTGCTCCGGTCTTGTTTGCAAAGAAGGAAGATGGTGGTCTCAGGTTGTGCATAGACTACAGGAGGCTGAATCAGGTGACGATCAAGAATCGATACCCTCTTCCATGGATAGATGATCTTTTCGACTAGCTGAAAGGGGCAGGATGGTTCTCCAAGATCGACATGCGGTCTGGGTACCACCAGCTGAGGGTGAAAGAGAGCGACATCAAAAAGATAGCGTTCAGGTGCAGGTATGGACACATCGAGTTCGTAGTCATTCCCTTCGGCGTTACGAATGACCCGACTATGTTCATGGGTCTTATGAACTCCATATTCGAGGAGTACCTAGATCGGTTCATGGTTGTGTTCATCGAAGACATATTGGTCTACTCTAGATCAGAGGAGGACCATGCAGAGCACCTGAGGACAGTTTTGGAGGTCCTCCGACAACACCAACTCTATGGGACGTTATCAAAATGAATGTTCTGGACATGAGAAGTGCACTTCCTCAGGCACGTGGTGTCTGAGAAGGGGGTAGCGGAGGACCCATCAAAAGTTGAGACAGTTGTTTCTTGGGCAGCACCCAAGAATGTGGCAGAGGTCCATAGTTTCATTGGGATGGAAGGTTACTATCAGAGGTTCGTACCCAACTTATCCTGAGTTGTGGCCCCATTGACAGCTCTGACCAAGAAGGACCAGGCTTTTGTATGGAGTGAGCAGTGCCAGTCATCCTTCAGCTATCTGAAGGAGAAGTTGGTCAGTGCCCCAGTGCTGAGATTACAAGAAGAAGGGGTGGCCTATGAGGAATTCTGTGATGCTTCAGGATAGGGCCAGGGATGCGTTTGGATGCAGCGTCAAGGGGTGATCTCTTATGGGTCCAGGAATCTGTGTTCCCATGAGCATAATTACGCCACCCACGACCTTGAGCTTGCAGCTGTAATTTTTGTGCTAAAGTTATGGCGACACTACCTCATCATGGAATGCTTTCTGGTCTTCACGGATCACAAAAGCTTGAGGTATATCATTTCCCAGCGGGACATAAACTTGCGACAGTGGAGATGGGTGGAGTTCCTCCAGGATTACGACTTTGAGATCTCTTATACTGAGGGAAAGGGAAATGTGGTGGCCGATTCCTTGAGCAGGAGGACGCAGAAGGATGCGGTCTGAGAGTCGGCAGACGCCTGGAAGGCAATGGCAGAGTTGGCTGCCTTACACCTAGATGCGATGATGGATAGCGGCAGGGGCTGCCTATATCATATGATAGTGTAGTCATCTCTGTTTTGACAGGTGGAAGGGTCTCAGTTGGGAGACCCGGAGTGCGAAGTGATGCGTGACCGGGTTGACCAGGGCAATGCTCCGGAAGGATGGACAGAGGACGGTCAGAACTGAATGATTTTCCAAAAAATGTTTTTTGTCCCGGAGGCGATGCACGCCAAGGTTCCCAGTGAGTTCCACAACTCACCCCTGGCGGTACACCCAGGAGTTTCCAAGATGTATCGGGGACTAAAGAGGCAGTTCTGGTGGCCCGGAGTTAAGCGAGCGGTGGCAGAGTTTGTGGCCAAGTGCTTAGTGTGTCAGCAAGTGAAGGCTGACCACCGAGTTTCGGGCGGCCTACTGAAGCCTCTAGATGTCCCCGAGTGGAAGTGGGATGGCATCTCGATGGATTTCTTCACGGGACTACCCATGGTCCAAGGAGGGTACGACGCCATATGGGTGGTAGTGGACAGGCTGATGAAATCGGATCACTTTCTGGCGATAAGGGAGTCGAGTACTATGGACGCTTTGGCACGAAAGTATGTGGATGAGGTGGTGAGGTTTCATGGTGTACCGAGGTCTATAGTCCCGGATAGGGATGCAAGGTTTACCTCGCGAGTCTGGAGAGGATTGCAGCCTGCGTTTGGCACCTAGTTATGCCTTAGCACTACTTTCCATCCCCAGATAGAAGGACAAATAGAACGCACCATCCAGACCATGGAGGATATGCTACAGGCATGTGTTCTGGACTCAGGAGGATCATGGGTGCGACACCTGCCCCTGGTAGAGTTCGCTTACAATAATAGCTATCACTCTACCATTGGCATGGCCCCGTTTGAAGCCCTGTAGGGGAGGCCATTCCGTTCACCTATGTGTTGGGCCGAAGTAGGACATGTAGGCATCCTCGGCCCGGAGGTGGTGCAGAACACAACAGAGAAGGTTCAGCTCATACGTGAAAGGATGAAGGCAGCCCAGGACCGACAGAAGTCGTATGCTGATACCAGGAGGAGGCCCTTGGAGTTTGAGGTTGGGGACCACGTGTTCTTGAAGGTCTCCCCTTGGCGTGGGAAGCGGAGGTTCGGCAAGGGGAGTAATATTTCACCTAGGTTCATCGGACCCTTCAAAGTATTGCGGCGGGTCGGCGAGGTGGCTTACCAGCTAGCGTTGCCACCGCCGCTACAGAGGATACATGGTGTCTTCCATGTGTCCCAGCTCTGTCGGAATCTGCATGATAATTCACATGTCCTTGATTGGGGTGAGGTGGACATTGAGGACGACGTGACCTTTGTGGAGAGACCAGTGATGATCGAGGATCGCAAGGAGAAGGTGCTTCGTGGGAGAACCATTCTCTTGGTTTGTGTGTTGTGGAGACATGGTGGGCTTTAGGAGAGTACGTGGGAGAGGGAAGCACGGATGCGTACCTAGTACCCAGAGTTGTTTTGAGTTTTGATCCTTGTTGTACCTATTGTGGTAGAACGTTTTGTCTTTTGACTATGAAATGTACTAGTTTTTCTTCCTCTAGATGTGTGTGAAATGCCCTGGCTATGGGGGAGGAGAGAAACCGACCCCTAATCAAGACGCATTAAGGTGGATGCGATTAAACCCATGCGGGCGAGTCAGTGCCGCCCAAAGAGGATTATCTCTTGACATTGGGGGGGGGGGATTCCTCAACCCACATTCCTGGGCAGTTTGGCATGGTATGTTGCTTGGCTCTTGGCAGAGAAATGTTTAAGTTAGCATGGGTTCGCTCCTAAGAGATATCTTTCGAGATGGTTGTTCGGACCCTGTCTTCCCTTCTGGTTTGTTTTGATTCTCGAGGACGAGAATCGTTTAAGAGGTATCTGATGTAATGGACTGGGTTTTTAGGGTCCATTACTTTGTGAAAATCTCATTTTGGGATTTCTAGTCTGGGAATCACGGTGGTGTAGGTCTACCGGTAGCTCGGTCTATAGGTGGCCGCATCCTACTGGTAGCTCTTGCTACCGGTAGCCCGGTCTACAGGTAGTTCGTCCTACCGGTAGCTGCGGCCTACCGGTAGCTCGGCCTATCGGTAGCTGCCGCCTACCGGTAGATGCATCCTACCGGTAGCTGCAGCCTACAGGTAGGTGTAGCCTACCGTAAGCTGCAGCCTACCGGTAGCTCCGTTACCGGTAGCTGTCACCCACCGGTAGCTCCAAGCTACTGGTGTCTCTGGCGTACACCGCGTGTTATTTCCAGTAGCGCTCCCTTTTGCGCAAATAGGGTTTTAAACCCCATTCTGACTTGTTTAAGTGTGTTTTAAGGACCCTTAACGTGCATAACAGTTTTAATTAAATACTTAATCAATTCTTGAGTCGGTTTAAACCACCTGACCCCCTTTAATGACGAGTGGAGCCGCGTGATTAACCCATGACCCCCGCGCCTTATGCGGTTTCGCGTTCTCACCTCAACCTTCTGCGGCTCATATAAAATAAGGGTAGGCTGTGGTTTCTCTTTTCCTCGATCGTGGCCTTTCACAAACAGCTTCTAGAGCATCGGGCGCATCGTTATCCGTAATGTTCCGTGCCCAGCCTAAGCATTGATAGAAGAATCGATTTTCATTCAGGAGAGCCGAATCGCTATCTGTGAACTTCCTCCCCCAGCCTCAGCATAGATCATTGATCCAACAAGTAAGGAATTTCTCCTTTGCCTCTCTATCTTGTGTATCATGCGGGGTGTACGTGCTTTGATTCTGTAGAATTGGATAAACCATAGCTAATAAAAGATAATGAAAGAATTCTTTAAATAAAGGAGGGGGGATGTGATCGTTGATGTTGTCATATATTTTGATGTTGTTTCTTTTATGACCATCTTTTTGAGTTGTGCTGGATTATTCCTTCTGAAAATCAAGGCCGTTGGTGGTCCTTGTTTGTGCACTAATGAACCCTTATGATGTTTTAAATGGCTTGTTGTGGTTGTAAACTCCTACTGTGAAAACGTAAATTGCTTAATCACGCATACCCGGCTGAATACAATTGAAATAAACAGGATCAATCCTTTCTGTGCTAACCCCGGTTAAATGGAATTTGAATCATGGTGTGTGTTAAGTTGTTTAAATCTGAAATTCCCTGACTTGTGTTGGTGGTGGTAGTTGGTTGTTTTCCTTTCGGGACGATTGCTGGAGATGTGGGAGGGGATGGGATCCCCTGTTCTTTTATACCCTCGGTGGTTGTGTGAAATTTGGGGATGAGATATCCTGTTGGTATGGATTCAGGGGTTGTGAGTTTTAAGACCCGGTGGTTACTTGTTTATATCACGAATTGGTGTGGAATCCTCTTTGTTGAGAACCGGGTATGGGAATTATGGTTGTTGCTTGATTGTTTACCTTCCTGGACTTATGCCTATGCCTACTAGTTTCCTAGTTGTGCTTAATCATAAACATTATTACTGCGTGAAAAAAGAAAGGGGACAAATGGGTTGTTAGCGTAAGTCATGACTCAGACTTGAGTGCTGTTGTGATCTGTAGGATTTCTGAAGAAAGAACTAGCTTGGTTGAGTGCTTGTTACCTATATATATATATTTGTAGCTTTGTGTTTCTTATTCTCGCTCCACCCAAGTTGAGCACTTAGTTCCGAACACCCCCATTTCATTGGGGAAGGTGTTTTTCCCAACACTATTCTTAGTGGCTAGTTATTAGCTCATTTTCTGCTCCCTTTCCCGGATAGCCCATGTATCTTCGGGCAGGCTGTGATGGCCTGAGGTCCATTATTAGGCCAAGAACCACCGGGCATGATAGTGTGGTGGTTGGCTAGGTGTATGCGGCAGGTGGTTTCCCAAGTGTCTTCGGGATGAGGCTTAGGTGTCTTCGGGCGTGGTGGTGGTTGCTCTGGCCTAGGTGTTTGCAGGCATGGTTACATGTGACAGTTGTGTCCCAGGTGTGTGCGGGCAGGGTTCAGGAGTGGGACTGCGTGCGGTTGAGGCCCAGGTGTGTGCGGGCGGGATTTCAGCAGTGGGACTGCGTGTGGTTGTGGCCCAGGTGTGTGCGGGCGGGTGTGGCAGTGGGACTGCGGTGAGAATGGCGGGATTGGTCCGATGCGTAGGATGTCTCAATAACCAGTGAGAAAGTGGCGCGGGGTACACAAACAACGATGTGCTCTTATTATATATATTACTTGACTTGCGTTATTTTGGGAGTGTACCTTGGTGAGGCTTGGGTGGATAGTTTACCCTGTTAGGTGTTTGGTTTACTCTTTTTCTCACGGGAATTTAGTACGTTCCCCCACTTGTGCACGAGAGTCTTTGGTTTTCCCTACTGAGTGTACTTGTACGGTCACCCTACGTATATAAAATTGCTTTCAGGTTTCTAGGAGGACGTCGGGGTTCGTGCGGGACCATACTAGCTCGGATCCTTGGAGCAGTTGCAGTTGTTGTTATTTTTTCTTTGCTACTTACCTTTGTAGTCCCCCTTTGTAATTTGTGGCTTTTACTTTTGAAACATGCATGTGGGAATGGTTTACTGTTGGCTTTACTTTTCTTTTTTACCTTGGTGTTGTCGAGTTTCATCATCTCATCTCTCGATCCTATAAAATAAAAAAGGGTAATGCCGTCCATTTGTGAGAAATTTATATACCCTTGGTGCTAGTGGCCACTCCGTGACCTATTGAAGGCGGGTCTCGGGGGTCCTTATATCTCCTTCAACTTAAAGAAGGAAGGGCCTGGCAATCTGCTGACCCTTCCCTTCTTTTGGTGAAGGCGGATCGTGACAACATATTATAAAAAATAAATAAATCATAAAATATAATGATATTAATTTTAATAATATACATACTTATTATACGGTGAAAAATCACTAAAAAATATAAATTGTACAGAAATAATGTTATGTGTATCTTTATATCCAATTCAATGAGGAAAATTGATAATTGTTTGGTTGTGTACACGTAATTTTTTATGTTCATCAATATTCTATAAAACTATAAACATAAAACTTTATGGGTCTGATTTTTTTTGAAATAATTGATATTATGCACATATAAATTGATTGTTAATGTATGCTTTCATTATACTGATAATATTTTATTTTTATTGCGTGAAAAATTGTTCAATTAAAATGTTTATTAAATAGATTTGATATGATTATAAAGTAATTTTTTGTTAAATATTGTAACCTAGATACGATATCAATTCATAACATTTTACCATTAATGATCAATTAAAAAAAATAATTTTCCGGAAAATTTTTCACACATTTTGTTTAATGTATGGTATTTTTTATATATATTCTTATTTGTAAAATTTCCTCACTAGTATATTCCTATAATTATTGTCTTATGAATCATTTATAGGATTTATTAGTTTTATTGTGATTTAAGTACGATAAAATATTAAAACTAAAAATATTATATTTTTAATTCAATTCCTTGTTATAAATATCATTTGATTATAATATAATATTGTGTAAAAAATTTTATTAAATGAGTTGAATATTCAGTGTTTTTATATTGATTATGTTGATTATGTAAGTGTTATTTATCTAGATAAGATCCATTAGAGATGTTTGTTATAGGTGTGGATATTTTTTGTATTTTCCATTCAATAAATTAATAATATTATGTCTCATATATTTTATTATGTGTATTACTTTTTTATATTTGAAAATGTTTTGAGTCAATCTTATGGTATTTAGAACAATTCTAGAATAATTTTAACTAATTATTTTTTGTTACATAATTTAAGAGAAAAATGGGACATATTTCAATAAATCATTTTAAGTCACATTTGAATGATATATTTAATTTATGTAAATAAGAAATGTTTTCTATAATTATGATATTTTTAGTATTCATTTCCACCTATTCTGTATAATTCTATGATTATCATGTATTTAGAATCATTGTTGTCTATTAGTGTGGTTTTTGGATATTCATAGTGGATCATGGCAGAGAATTATGTTTTTTTCAATGTGATTAATCATTTTGTATTTGTGAGGATGGTTGAAGAAATGGTTTTTCTATCAAAATATCTCTCTGTATTTGACAATTGGGGGTTACTCTATTTTTTTCTTTTTTAGAGAAACATGATCCCATGTATATGGGTTTTTATCATGGAATGAATGAGGGAATGAGGATATTATATTATATATTTTTATTGATATATGTACCTCCTATAAGGGCCATATACATAACATGTCATAGTATTAGTATAAGGGTCCCCATGTAAAGCAGTTTGGGGTTGGATGTTAGTTTTCAGAGTGGACCAAGTTAAGGGAAACAACCAGAGAATCCATTTAGAGTAGTGTTTTAGAAGAGGAGTTTCACTTAAGAGTAATTAGGATCCATGAATTTCTAGTGATGGCCATGGTTGGTTTCCATTTAGGATAAATTGGTGAAGGATGTGGCTACACACTATGGTAGAGACCTATTAATTTTAAGATGATATCTGGCGTATTTTCTTTTAGGAGGGCATAATAAATATATTTTTTTATTGAAAAAAAATGTGATCCAATATGTTCTTAAAGTCATTTATGTTTTTAAAATGGTTGAAACATCCTCCATGATTTGGTAGGAGATAGGAATATTAATTTAAAATGATGTGCATATAATTTAATGTCATTTTTTACCTTGTTAGCGTCCGTAAAAACAATATCATTAAACTCCAACTATTTGTTTGGAATCAAAATATTTTTGAGTGATATTCTAAGGTGATTGTAGATTATAATTGTTATAATAAGATTCTATCTTTTATATTCTATTGTGTGATATGATTCTTGATAGGTGTAATATCACTATATAAACCATCATGTGGAATCATTAATATTATTATTTAAAAATTGAAAAACATAAGTCTTTGATATATACATAAAATACTTTTTCATATCCCCCCGGTATAATAATGTTTTAAAATAATTATTATATGAGACACTAGAATATTTTTTGGAAAATTATTACATAATTAATTTTTATCAATGAGATAAATTAAGGGACCTTTATTTCCATAAAATGGTTATGAACTACAAGCCTATATACTGTGAGCGGGTTCTTTTCTAGGAGCAGAGAGTGAAGGAAATGGATGATGGTGTTCCTTTCCACCGGCAGTGAGCTAGAAAATTAGGAATAGGGAGTGAACCTTGGTAATGAATTGATCTGGCCCTACACATTGTAAATGAAGTGTTCCTAGGCATAAAATAACTATCCTAAACATTTTACTCTTAATTGAAAGTGAGCCTTATCAAATTTTTATTATTGGAAAATTGTTGGTGTATTTTCATTGGATATAGCACATTGAGGGTGAACCATGTAAAAATAATTGTTTCATATGAATGATTTCTTATCTGTTTATATATTTATATGGGAGGAAGAGATAATTTTTTTTAATAAAAAAAACAAGATCCAAACGGGAGAATGTTTTAATATGTCATACACTAATTCACCCCCTCCCCCATCTCGGGGTACTCGACCTCGTGGATCTAACAATTGTTATCAGTGGGAAATTTTGAAAGTCATTAATTATCTTATAAGAAGACGAATTGTTAGTGGTCAATCCTAAAATAATTCAGATCATTGATTGAAATAATTTTTATCTAGGGAAAAATCGAATGCAACACATCTTCTGATCTATAGGGATGGATTTCATCAGAGCAACTATGAAGGGAATTTCTACTGACATTAATAGTGATTCCTTATCAGAAGCTAAAATAAGGGAATTGGATTCTTATGGTAAATCGATCAATTATTTTGGGGGATCCATATCAAATTCCTTTTATATGAAGGTGGTTTCCTTTAAAACATCAAATGCACTTTGGGAATGTTTTTTGAATGCTTATAAGGTGGACTCAAAAGTACGTGATGAAAAACTATAGGTTCTACAGAACTAGTATGAGGAAATCAGAATGAATCCCAATGAGAATGTTGATGAATTATTTGTCATGATAAATATTATTAGGGAAGACATGTGGGTATTGGAGAAGTCATTGATGAAAAAATGATTAAAAAATGTATCATGAGAAAACGTCCACCGTGGCTCAATCCAAAAGTACCAGTATTAGAAGACAATGAACTAGAATAACTGACACTAGATAACCTACATAGTACACTTGTTGCATATGAAATGAGAAATGATGATAACAAAGAAGTGGATAAGGTGTAGACTAATGAAGTGGAATTCAAGGAAATGAAGTATGTCTCTATTGATGTTATTACTCTGGAAGACAATATGGATAATGTCTTGTCATTTATCTCTTCTAATATGAAATGGGGGAAAGGGATGTTCAAAGGTAAACATATATTTTCATTATTTCTATGTAGAATGATTTTTTATTTGGTAGAAAAGTGTCCTAAAAAATTTGATGATGAAATTGAAAAAAATGATGAAATTACCATAAAGAAGTATTCAGAGAATGAGAAAGGGAGGATTAGTACTAGGTGATTTTTCTTCAAAAAGAATAATATTCTTTCAAAGGAGCCTTAGTTAATGTGGTACATCAGAACTATGTCGTTGTATAGTCGTTGGACATATCCTAGTGAGGATAAACCAAGTAAAAATTGATGTGTCATGTACATGATTTTATATATTTTTATGTATTACATTGAGAAGAAGAGATAATTGAGTTTTGTCTAACAATGAAACAAGACATGAACATGAGAAATTTTTATTCAATCATACCCTGATTTACTCCCAACCCCTTTCAGGGTATTTTTCCTAGTTCATCTAATACATTTCCATATAGTAAAATTTTTGTAAATAAACAACCTATAAAATTCAATATCGTCTTTTGAGTGTGTTACAAGAGGGGGATAGGGGTCATCTGTATAATTAATTTAATTGAAATAATGATACCAATAAATTAAAATTATTTAGATATATGTAAAAGGGAATTATTAAATGAAATTCAAAAAGTATACTCATAAAATTTACTAGAAGAGGATAAGGGTAGAAGGTAGATATTATGATATAACAACATCTGAGAATGATGTTCCTAATTAAGTGACAAATGTTATATTAATAATATCATTGAATTTTGTAAAATATTTCTTTTGTATGGTTCATATCTTACTTTAATATCATTTCTGTCTACTATGAAAATTCAATATTTCCCTAAATTCCTAAAAAATACTTTTTAGTTAGTAAGTATAGTTGAAATCTCATTGAATAAATGATGTGTCAATTTTTTCCAATTATAACCCCTAAAAGATCACTATTTATGGAATTTTTTATTATAAATATGGTTGAAATTGATATAATCCATGTAATTTTATATATTTCAAAAATTGTGTAACGTCCCGAGTCCAGAGGCCCTCCACGGGTGCCCCGTACCCGGTTCACCACATGATCTCAACCGCGTTTACCTTAACGCTAGAGGCTGCAGACTAGCAGCGAGGGCCTGGGTGAGTCGGTGGGGAAACTATTCCCTCATTCGGTAAGATATACAAGGTAATAAAACAAAATTAAACAACAGAAGAAGAAAATGACATGCATAACAATCGAAACCAAACAACGGAAGCAATGTAGATATATAACTATGATGAACATAATGTAGCAGGTACAAGTATCTAAGGAAAACAGAAACCACAACAACGTGCTAGAATACAAATGAAACCAAGTGAAAAAGAAAAACAAAATAATCTCCTCAGTATCGCGAGCCACAGCTCGGTCCCATGCTCCCCAGCTCCTGATGCAGTCAAGATCCTGATGTAGAAGGGCGCTTGCCCTTATCTATACCTCCAGCAACATAGTTTTCTTGGGCCCAAAAGCATGGCCCAAATAGGGTGTGAGATACCATCCCAGTAGGAAATCACCCAAAGATTTGTGCCTACCAGTCAATGAATAAATGGCAGTAATAAAACAAGATGTAGTAAACAGAAAAGAACAAGTAGCTAAAATCCAAAGTTCTAACAAGTAAAGCACACAAGTAAGCAGTCAGCAACAAGATGAAAACAGGTAAACCTCTGGGCAGCTCTCACAGTCTAACCCCTATGGTTCAACCTCTAAGTACTTGCAACCCTCCGGGAGGCACACACATTCTCACCCCCTATGGTTTAGCTATGTATGTAAGCATACTCTCTCGGGAAGCCCTCACTGTCAATTCCCCCTATAGTCTCATATCATGCTAAAGGCTCTCTAGGGAAGCACTCAACGTCAATTCCCCCAATATCCCGCGTCATAATTAAAAGAAACTCTGGAGAATCCCTTCCGTCAATTCACTCGTTTGACTCACATCGTGATTAAAAGACACTCTGGAGAAGCCCTTCCGTCAAATCTCCCTTTGGTCTACTACTCTAGGTTCTCACAGTCCTGAGTATAACTAAACATGCTCAGCGCGTGTATATCGTCCAAGTAAAACTCAAGAACTACTTGGCTATCAACTAAGGGTTCAAGAAAAATAATAAAAAAACAGTTCCACTATCGTACGACTAGGCATGGAAACTGGAAAAATGACAAAAAGGAAGAAAAAGCATGGAAAAACAATCTGAGCACAATCAAATTACTCTAATCACAAGAAATAACCTCTACTAAAGCAATCAAGCAAAGCCGGAAAGTAACAAGGGCAAAATAGGAAACACACAATACCCCTTTCAAGGGTATTGGTGGAAATTGCACGAAATATTCATCAACTTTATACATAAAGTCACAAAACACCTACCTCGATCCAAAGAGATCGATATACATGAACCTCGACGACAGATTCCTCATAGAACAACGTAGATATGAGAAAACACACAAAATGTTCATCCCACAATAACATGGAAACAAGGAGGAATCAAGAAACAAGGCTAAAGCAGAAGGAAGATATCACCGCTACAATTCCAACGCAACTGACCATGCTCGAATCAGAGAACGGACGGCGAGGAAGGACTCCATCGAAGATCCAGTCGTACGGTCGCTCTCGGATGGTCGAAAACTGGAGAAGAAGATGGAAATAGGGGTTAGGCGTGACCCCATTCTGTTTAATGAAAAAAATAATGTACACAGCATGTACGTCTTGAGTACACGGCGTGCACTTCAATTTTTTCCATACTCCAAATTAACTGGCCTCCACCTCGGCCTTACACACTGTGTGTGTGGCCCGGACATAGCCAACACATGGATTTGAGCAGGAACATAGTACACGGCATGTACTTCTGAAATTTCCTGAAAATATATTTTCCTTAAAAAATCCAGAAAAAGGGAAAACATACCTGAACGAAGATCCGAGTTCTTAAAAACTTCATCCCTTAAAGAAATTCATCCCCGAATTTCCCTAATGAGGCGGAGAAGAAGAATCCCTGAACAGCTTCGGCCACCGCGATCGTACATCGGCCTCCCTCTCCCAGGCCTCGTCATGTACTCGCCCGTGCTACCATAGCACTCATACCAGAGGAACAGACCGCCCGCGGAGAACCTTAGTACTACGATTGAAAATACGGATAGGATTCTCCACGAACAACGCATCGGCATCATGGTCAACTTCCTCAGGCTAAAAGATGTGAGAAGGGTCTGAAAAGTAACATCGGAGTTGAGAGACGTGGAAGAAGTCGTGCATGGCCCAATACCTCTGAGGTAGCTGCAACCAATAGGCAACCAACCCCACTCTCTCCAAAACCTCAAATGGCCCGACGTACCATGGCGAAAGCTTACCCTATCTCCGAATCCTTTTGTGTCCCAAACTAGGTGTGTCATGTAGGAAAACCCGATCACCGACCTCAAACTCTAGAGGTTGTCTCCGCTGATCAGCATAAGACTTCTGCCGAGACTGTGCTTTAGCCATACTCTTCTGAATCAGCACTATCTGCTCTGAAGTCTCCTGTACAAGACAAGGTCCCAGCAAAGCTGCCTCTCCTGCCTCTAGCCAACATAAGGGTGATAAGCATGGACTACCGTACAAAGCCTCGTATAGTTCCATCTGAATGGTAGCCTAGAAACTGTTTTTGTAGGTGAACTCCACTAGTGGAATATGCTTCTCCCAAGAACGGCCAAAGTCAAGGATGTAAGCTCGGAGAATATCATCAAGCACCTGGATCGTGTGCTCGGACTGGCCATCAATCTTGGGATGGTATGTTGTACTAAAAAAATACATGTGTACCGAAGGCCTTCTGAAGTCCCTACTCGAACCGAGAGGTAAAGCGCACATCTTTGTCTGAAACAATAGAGCGCGGAACTCCATGCAAACGAATGATCTCTCTGATGTAAATTCATCCTAGATCATCGACACTGAAGGTCTCATTGATCTCCAAGAAGTGAGCAACCTTCGTAAGCCTGTCGACGACAACCCAAATAGCATCGTTCCCTCGAGGTGATCTCAGAAACTCAGTCATGATGTCCATTGAAACAACATTACACTTACACTCCGGAATGGGTAACTGCTGTAAAAGGAATGATGGTCGCTGATGCTCTACTTTCACCTGGTGACAAGTAGAACATCTCATAACAAAACCAGCAACATCCTTCTTCATACCTGTCCACCAGTACATGCGATGAATATCCCGATACATCTTGGTGACTATAGGATGAACTGCCCAAACTGACTAATGGAAATCCTGCATCATCTCCTCGCGTATGTCTTATGGCGCCCATACGTGTCCTTGGAAACACAAGATCTCATCCTTTCCCACTATCCATCCAAGATGAGGGTCCTCTCATAACAGACTCACCTGCCTGACTAAGACTTTTGAGTCTGATAGCTGCCTCATCTGCACCCGGTCAAGTAGTGTGGCGGTAACAGCTACCGAAGATAGAAAGGTTTGTCCCTGTCTGTCGTGCACCTCCAGATGCATCTCAAAGAATAGAGCCATCAGCTGCCACTCACTACTAGCCTCCTGAACTACCTGAATCTATGTTCTCCTGCTTAATGCATCTGCCACGACGTTTCCCTTTCCCGGCGTATAGGCAAGCTCAATGTCAGAAGACTGTAGATACTCAACCCACCTGTGCTGCCTCAGATTCAGATCTTGCTGAGTGAAGATATACTTGAGACTCTTGTGGTCAGTGAAGACCACAATGTGATCTCCCAGAAGATAGTGTCTCTAATAGCGCAAGGCATGAACAACAACTACCAACTCCAGATCATGCATAGGGTAGTTCCTCTCATGTGGCCTCAGCTGCCAAGACCCACACGCAATGACTCCATCTCCCTACATAAGCAAAGCTCCTAGCCTGATACCCGAAGCATCACAGTAAACAGTGTAGCTCTTTTCTGGCTCTGGAAAGACTAGTATCGGTGCTAACGTCAACCTCCCTTTCAGCTCCTGAAAGGTTGACTGACAAGAATCAGACCATAAGAACATCGCCCCAATTTTTGGTCAGACATGTCAAAGGTACTTCTAGATGGGAAAAGTCTCGAATGAAGCGTCTGTAGTATCCATCCATACCTAGGAATCTCTGTACCTCAAAATCGTTATTCGGTTTCTCCCAGGAAACTACAGCTCTCACTTTCTCTGGTTCCACAGATTCTCCTGCCTCTGAGATGACGTGACCCAAGAAGTGAATCTGATCCATCAAGAAGTGGCACTTAGAGAGTTTAGCATAAATTTGATTCAATCTCAGTGTACTCAAAACGATCTCAAGATGTGTTGCATGGTTGTGTCGAGTGTGAGAGTACACCAAGATATCATCCACGAAGACCACAGTGAAGGAATCCAAGTAAGGATGGAACACTTGGTTCATCAATTCCATGAAAACTATAGGGGCGATCGTGAGACCGAACGACATGATTGTATACTCGTAAAGACCGTACCTGCTCTTGAAGGCTGTCAGACGTATATCTGTTGGTCTAACACGCAACTGATGATAACCGTACCTCAGGTCGATCTTCGAGAACACCCGGGCTCCTCGAAGCTGATCTAAAAGGTCATCAATCCTCATAAAAGGATATCAGTTCTTGACCGTCAACTGGTTCAGCTTATGATAATCCACAGAAAGATGAAGGGTACCGACTTCCTTCTTCGCAAACAGAACAGGCGAACCCAAAGGAGAAGTACTGGGTCGGATGAAACCCTTAGCCTGTGACTCCTCCAACAGCTTCTTGAGCTCCTACAACTCAGGTGTGGCCATCCTATATAGAGGAATGGACACCGGTTCTGCTCCTTGCACGAGCTCAATAGAGAAGTCTACCTCACGCTTCGGAGGAAAACTCAAAAATCCCTCTGGAAAAACATCCCTGATGTGATCCACCATTGGAAGAATGTCCAACTATGGAGTCCCCTGATCATCCAGATAAAGGCTAGCAATCTAGGCCGTCACTCCTCCTAGCCCAAGATGCTCGAGTCCTGCCCGACTCGCCCGAACCTCCCATTCACCTCTATGAAGGAAACATTCACCTTCCGGTGAAATGAAACTGACCCTGCGGCGATAACAGTCGACGACTGCCCGGAAGGGAATCAACCAGTCCATGCCAAGGATGAAATCATAGCATGTCATCTCTAGGACATAGAGATCCCATAAGAAGTGATACCCTGCAATCTCGAGAGGGAACTCTATACACTGACGTACACTAGATGTCCTCATTCCCAACGTTGTGTCTAGTGCCAACGAGTCGGCAGAAGAAAAGACATAGAGTTCAAGGCTCTCCACAACAACAATAGAGATAATGCTATGCGTAGCACCAGTATCGAAAAGGGATGAAGATAAAACTGAGTCTACTAAAATCGTACCTCGAATAGTAGATGGTTCAGGATCCTACTTATGATAATTCTGCTCCACAGAGAAAGACTGGCCCGCACTGCGGCCCTACGCCCCTGACTGACCACTCTGAGCTGAACCTCCCTACTGGTGCTGAGGAACTGGTGGTTGACTGCCACATCCTCGACCTCCACCTCGGCCTGAATGGCCGGAAGAACTCCAGTTCCCTGACTGGTGAATGACAGGTGGGGTTTCTCCAAAATAAGGACTCATGGAAGAACCCCGGTCACCTGCTGCTGGTGAGAAAACCTTGAAGAAACACTGAAGGTGACCCATCTTGCCGCATGATTGGAACTCCACAGGGCCTATCTGGCACTGCGGCGTCGTGTGCCCTATCCGGCCACACTAGTAGCATGTCACCTGGGTTCCTGATGATGCGTCTCGCTTCCTCGCATCATAACGCATAGTATCCCTACGACACTTCTTGTTGTCATATGAAGGGATTCTAGCTATGGAAGCAGAACCGCCCTGAATCACAGCTCCATCGTCTCTCAGATTGCGCTCCGCAATCAATGCCTAGGGGACGATGGAAATAATGGAAGTCAGTTGGAAGATGTTCACCTGCGAGCGGATCTCCCGCCTGAGTCCATCCTCAAACTTTCTCGCCAAGAACAAACCACTCACATCCCGAAGGGGTGTAAAACACTGCAGATCAGTGAAATGAGAAGAATACTCCATGACAGATAGAGTACCCTGCTCTAAGCTCATTAACTCCCGGGCTCGATCGACCATCAGGGTCTCTGGGTAGAAGTAGTCGTAGAACACGCGCTAGAACTCCTCCCAAGCCATAGCCTGCTGCTGACCCACCTGTGAGATCTTATCCCACCACCTTTTGGCATAGTCTCGGAGCATGTAGGTGTCAAGATTGACCTGCCTCTCTGGAGGTGTCTACAGATGCTCGAAGACAGTCATCATGGCTTCCAGCCATGACTCTGCAGCTTGAGGTCCTCCCTCCCCCGAGAATGTGGTAGGATGTTGCTGCTGAAAGACCCGCATCAAGTCTTCCATAGACAAGGCAGGAGGCGGTGCTCCCTGGAAGTCCTGCATCATCCTCACGAAACCTTCCCTGAACTGCGCATGAGCACCCGCGACTGGTAAAACAACTAGTGCCAAGGCTAGCTCGGCTGGGGGATCGATAGGAAGTCCATGATCAGCCCTGTCTGGCGTTTGATCATTTCATGATGACAGGCGTACGACCGGAGGACATCTCAGAGGCATATCTCTGAAAGATCAAATGCACACCATAGATCAGGAAAACAAGGACAGAGAACACAAGAGTACAAACGGGAACATGGGAAGAAAAACACACAAGATTGCAAAACACAACTACACGGTGTGTATAAAACTACATGATGTGTCTTCTTAAACCACTGACATAGGCATGTACTCTCACCCAAAAAGTCTTGTACACTTCAAACTACACGACATGTTGACCCCACACAGGGCATGTACTTGAAAACTATTCCCCTGCCCGAGTCTCCTTACACGGCTACCCCACACGGTCCGACTCAACCCGAGACTAAACAGCGTGTTCGAAACAAACACGGCGTGCACTAGACAAGGCTTCAGCGGTCCGTGTTGTTGAGTACATGGCCTTCTACACGGCTGGACCTTACACGGTGTGCTCCGAATAAGCACGACGTGCATAGGAGAAGGCGACAACGTCCCGTGTTGTTCGTGACACAGCCAGGTACCTGGGCAAGGCTACACGACGTGTTCCGAACAAACACGGCGTGTGGAAAGGAAGGTAACGTCGGGCTGTGTTGTTCGTGACACGACCGGGTACCTAGAGAAGACTTAAACGATGTGTTCCCTATGGACACGGCGTGTTCTACCTGATCTTCCCCGGCCCGTGTTGTTAGTGACACTACTGGGTACACAGCTCCGAACTCACACGGCGTGTACCAATGGTACACGGCGTGTTCCCGAAGTTACTACCACGACACCGTGTTCTGCTCACATGGTCAGTGACATGGCCTGAAAACTACACGGCATGTATCTAAAAAGTACACGCCGTGTATTCTGGTTTTTTTCTGGGCAGTAGCGCAGATACTATACAGAATTCCAGAACACAAAAACAAGGCGAAAAGTTCCAAATATCGATCCGTGGGGGCCCATAACACCTCAAGAACCAAAATTTGGCGTTCAATTTAATAAAAGTACAAAACAAACAGTTTTCTAACATGACATCAGAGAATCTATCAAGAAACTATCACAACAGCATGAATAATCAACACATAGTCTATCACAACAGCATGAAATCACTAATGCACCCTAGATGGCATGCACAGAATGCATGGAATGTGATTCCTACAAGTGTCTATATGATGCATGAGATGGAATACCCTCATCTCATCGGGTTGCGATAAAAATAGAACCAAAATATCAAAACAATAACAGCGCAAGTCATACTAATCACTCTAGGTGAAAACATACCAACCATAAAATCTCGAAACCAAAAAACTGTAATTAACGAGGTAGTATGACTTTTCACTGTACACGGGTTAGCTACTCCCGAGCATAGCTTAATTCCAAGTAAAAAATCCTTCCAATCCCTGGATATGGACTCCAAATAGTATGACAAGAGAAAATAACTCCTTTGATACCACTTTGTAACGTCCTGAGTACGGAGCCCCTCCACTGGTGCCCCGTACCCGGTTCGCCACATGACCTCTAGCGTGTTTCCCCGAACGCCAGAGGCTACCGACTAGCAGTGTGGGCCTTGGTGAGTCTGTGGGGAAACTAAGACCTCATTCGTTAAGATATACAAGGTAAGAAAACAAAAATAAACATCAGAAGTAGTAAACGACATGCATAACAATAGAAACCAAACAACGAAAGCAATATAGATATATAACTATGATGAACATGATGCACTAGGTACATGTATTGAAGGAAAATATCAAACACAACAACATTCTGTAACACAGCTGAAACCATGTGCAAAAGAAAAACAAAAATAATCTCCTCAGCATCGTGAGCCACGGCTCGGTCCCATGCTCCCCAGCTCCTGCTGCATTCAAGATCCTGAAGTAGAAGGGTGCTTGCCCTTATCTATACCTGCAGAAACATAGTCTACTTGGGCCCAAAAGCATGGCCCAAACAGGGTGTGAGATACCCTCCAAGTAGGCAATCACCCAATGATTTGTGCCTAACAGTCAATGAATACATGGCAGTAATAAAACAAGAAGCAGTAAACAGAAAAGCACAAGTAGCTAAAATCCACAGCTCTAACAAGTAAAGCACACATGTAAGCAGTCAGCAACAAGCAGAAAACAGGTAACCCTCTGGGTATCTCTCACAGTATAACCCTTATAGTTCAACCTCTTTGTACTAGCAACCCCCTGGGAAGCACACACAGTCTCACCCCTCTGGTTCAGCTACGTAAGTAAGAAGACTCTCTGGGAAAGCACTCACCGTCAATTTCCCTTATAGTACCGTAACGTGCTAATGGATCTCTGGGGAAGCACTCAACGTCAATTACTCCTATAACCCACATCATAATTAAAACCCACTCTGGAGAATCCCATCCATAAATTCTCCCCTTGGTCTCGCATCGTGATTAAAAGACACTCTGGAGAAGCCCTTCCGTCAATTCTCCCTTTGGTCCACTACTCTAGGTTTTCACAGTCTTGAGTATAACTAAACATTATCTGCGCGTGTATATCATCTTGTAAACCTCAATAACTACTTCTCTATAAACTAAGGCTCAACAACAATAATAAATCAACAATTCCACTATCTTACGACTAGACATGGAAATTGGGAAAATGCCAAAAAGGCAGAACATGCATGGCAAAACAATCTGAGCACAAACAAATTACTCAAATCACAAGCAATAACCTCTACAAAAGCAATCATGCAAATCAGTCAAGTAACGAGGGAAAAACAAGAAAAACACAATATCTCGTTCAAGGGTATTGGTGGAAATTTCATGAAATATTCATCAACTTTCTACGTAAAGGCACAAACCACCTACCTCGATTCGAAGAGATCGATATACGTGAACCTCCACGATAGATTCCTCTTAGAACAATGTAGATATTATAAAACGCACAAAACGTTCATCCCACGATAACATGGAAACGAGAAGGAATCAAGAAACAAGGCTAAAGCAGAAGGATGAACTCACCTCTGCGATTCCAACACAACTGACCGTGCTCGAATCGGAGAACGGACGACGAGGTAGTACTCCATCAAAGATCCGGTTGTACGGTCACTCTCGGACGGTCGAAAACTGGAGAAGAAGATAGAAATAGGGGTTAGGTGCGACCCCAGTGGATTTAATGAAAAAAAATATAAGTATACGGCGTGTAATTGTTGAGTACACGGCGTGTACCCCAATTTTTTCCGTATTCCGAATTACCCGGCCTCCACCTCAGCCTTACACACCGTGTGTGTGGGCCGGACACGGCCAGCACACGGCTTCGAGCCGGAACAGAGTACATGGTGTGTACTCAAAAAGTACACGACGTGTACTTCTGAAATTTCCAGAAAATTTATTTTCCTTAAAAACTCCAGAAAAAGGGAAAACATACCTGATCAAAGATCCGGGTTCTTACAAATTGATTCAAAATTCAATCTCTAAGAGAATTGAAATAATATTTTTTATGATGATATATAATTTCTAATATTTAGTGAGGATACATCATCATATGAGTCATTTCTAGACCAACCACCGTATCTATTCTGAATGTTTCTTAGGAAAGAGGAGAGTATTCAAATGAAGGATGGAAAATCTAATCACTAAATTGATTATATTCCTACTACATAGGAAACCATCGATGTATTTCCTGATGAATTTACTAGAAATAAAATAGATTGTCATGTTGGGTTTTTTATTAATTTTTCTATAATAAAATAACAACATTATAGAGTCCCTATAGAATTGCCACTATTGATTTATTACTGATGAAGAAACATTTAGGGAATTTTTTTGATAGGGATTCATTCAACCAATTGAATCACAATGGGGAACCCCAATATATTTTTTATGAATAATGACAAATTTTTGAGGATGTACACTGATTAGAGGGATATAAATTAAGTCATGGTAAAGAATAATTATCATATAAATTCCATTGATGTCTTATTAAATGAATTCTATAATGATCCATTTAATTTTAATATTGACCATATTTATTGGTATTATTAATTGTGTATAAATATGTAAGATTTAAAAAATATAGTATTTTGAATAAGGATTGTACATTATGGTTTTACAATAAATTGATTCTCTATTGGCTATTGAATCCTTTATTTTTATGGTTTTAATGAATACAATTTTCAATGAATATCGAGATTTTTTTGTTTTATTTACTGATCTTATATTGGTGAATTTTAAAATACAATAGGTCCAAGTGAATATATTTTTGATACTTATAGTGACTCATTGAAGAGACTAGTTATAGAGGAAATTTATAATTTGTGAATTCATGAATCAAAATAATTCATTTGTTGGGCATAATTTCTCCAATGTCGGAGTGATGATAAATATTTTGAGTTTAGTGGTAGTCAATGAAGGGCCTACAACAGTGAAAATAACATAGGTACATAGATTCAATGGTTTAAGAAGTTACTTTCGGTGATTTATTCTGTTCATTTCCGGATTGGATATCCCATTAAACACTATTACATTCAATTGTATTATGTTTATATTAATCAATAAATTTGATGATTTATTTGATGAATTGAAGTGGATATTTATAAAATTTATAATATTTTCTATTACAGAATGAAATGAAAAAATTGTGATATATAGAGATTCATCAATGAAGGGACATGGTTGTTTCCTCATACGGAATGATAATTTAATTGCATACGCATCAATATAGGTAATTTCCTTTGAAAAAAACAATTAAACTCAAGATCACTAGTTAGCTACACAAATATTTTATTTGAAGATCTGACGGCATTATATCTATATTAGAAATTTGAGATATACTAATACCACAATTTCATAAAACAAATATCCTCACATAGTGTTCTTAAAATGAGTATAGGTGGTGTCTCAAACTACACAGTTATTATGATTTCTCAATTCACAATTACATAGCAAAGCAATATTATGAAACTAATTTAATGATAAAGGAAGGTTATGGATTTCTTCCCCAAACATTGTCTGAAAAAAAATTCAATTTTCATGAATCTAGTAAATATTTTTATAGGAAATATTAAGGAATGTGTTGAGTCACTTCTTTTTATGATTATAATGAATAAATATTTATTTGAAAAGATAAAAAGATATCAATGTTTTGATGACAATTTTAAAAACATGTTATATCATTGAATGATGGAAAATTAGTAGAATTATATATGATGATGGTATTCTATAACAGGGAAACATTATGTGAGTTCCATCATTACCGGGGATAAAAATAGAATTATTGGATGATTTTGTTATCTATAATTACCTATTATATATTTTTAGAAAGAAAATTTAGTGGGATTTTAAGGAAACATTTTTGTGGGAAATTATTTAGTATAATATTTATTATTGTGTATCATTGTTATTGGTTTTGAAACATATAAATGTTGAGATAAAACATACAAGAGGATTCATGCAACCAATACCTATTCCATTGTTTATGTGGGATGATATTAGAAATGGCTTGGTCACAAGATTACCAGTGTCTCCTCAAAATAATTATTCATCATTTTTTACTATTTATCTCCAAACCGTATATAAAAATTTCCCACCTATAGGAGAATATATACATCTTGAGTGATTATCATGAATTTATATTATCAAATATGTCATAATTTATAATGTAGTGCTTGAAAATGTTCTTGATCATCATACATCAATTACACCAAATAATTATAAAAGTATTCCTATGAATATTTACATTGCTATTCATTTGTGCACCACATATTATCCTTGTACAAATGGGAAATCACAATAGAATATTCTAACATTATAAGATATTACGAGATCATGCCCACATAAGATTAATGGTATGTGTGATCAACACATACATAATAGAGTGTTAATTTAATAATAGTTTTTGATAATATTTTCAAATAAAAATATGTGATGAATTATATGGTTTGACTTATTGTACACCAACATGATGAGATGATATTACTGAAATGAAACATTTAACACAATATATTTTTTATAAATCAATGATAATGGTATAAACAGATGATATTCATATTTATATAAAAAAATTTGGCGAAATAGTTATGTTTATAAATAAATAATTGATTTATCAATACATGTGGGAGATCGTTCTTTCTTGATGGTATATATTTGTAAGGGTGTTATGAGGTTTAGTGATAATTAAAAAATAATCCCCATATACATCAATCATTTTTAAATTCTAGAAATAACATGAGATATGTATTATCAATTATAAATGAAAAATTCCCTATATAATGTAATGTATGGGTTACATATACAATTTCCATGGAATATAATTCTAGGCCTAATTTATTTTATTATCTCTGAAGAAATAGAATTTCTATATAGGAAATCTTATTATGAAGAAGATGTTATAATTTATTGTAGTAGAGATATGTTGTTTAGGAATCCAACGATTCAATTGTTAAATGTAATTTACATAAATTAGAAAATGATGTAATATCCTAGAAACTAGGTAATGTATTGTATAATAACCACCATCATGTTTTTGGAAAGTAATATCATTAAAATTTTGAACCATGAACATTATTTATAATGGAATATTATACCGCCTATGAATCAATTATAGTTACTGAATATTCAATTTTAATAAAAAAATATTAACATTTACATTTTAATATTACCTTAAAAAATATAATTTGATAGCATGAACATAAATTTTTAACATACATGGTTAACCAATCCTAAAATATGGTTTTGAAACATTCTATTAGAAATAAATATTTACAATTAAAATGTGGTATTTAATTATTCCCCCTTTATTTATAATATTGTGTTATAATACGATGAAATAACTATTTGGTGACTATAAAAATGATTTAAAAAAAAATATATATCATTTGGAGGTATAAAAAATATTTTTCATAAATATATTTTTCAAATGAATAATGAAAATACATTTCCATTATTCAAAATAATAATAAAGTATTAATGAATTAAATGAAATTTATAGATTACATATCTGAAAAAATTAATTTAAATCCATATTATTACTATTATTAGTCATATAGTAGTTGCAAGACCATCAAAGGCATGAATGACTAATTTAACGATAATAATTTATTCATCTCATTTTTCTTCATTAAAATGGAATTAAATTCAATAACCTCAATGAATTTAATTCTTAAAAATGAATTCCATATTTTTAATTTGAAAAATTATTATTTTAAAATATGTTAAAAAATCATACATAAATGAATCATTATAAAAAATTTATTATTATGGTTATTCCAAAATGGGTTTACAGGTGTAAAACATTAATTATAACATTATAAATGAGAAAAATATTATTTAGAACCTTATTGGATGAATATATTTTTACATATACTATACCAACATGGAATATTATATATAATGAATCCGTTTTATAAATAAAGTTGCATCCCATCATTTAAATGTTTTTAAAAATTACATTTGTGACACTCATATCAATTATAAAATTTAAACTATGAAAATAACTTATTAAAAACTATTAATCCATTTATAATGATAAAACCCATATAAAATATCTACCAAAATTCATATCCTTTTTCTAGAGCTGATAGTATTACCAAAATCCTAACTTTATTGTTGATAAAAGAATGTTAAT
This sequence comes from Viscum album, assembly GCA_963277665.1. Classification (NCBI taxonomy): domain Eukaryota; kingdom Viridiplantae; phylum Streptophyta; class Magnoliopsida; order Santalales; family Viscaceae; genus Viscum; species Viscum album. The sequence continues at coordinate 1,752,879,918 of OY728120.1, read as the reverse complement.
TTTATTCAAGTATACAATGGCCCTTTTTTAATCCCATTTATTTCAGATCCAATTTTGTGGAATGGTTATAAATTTTATGTAATTTATAAAGACCATTGGTCTATTCAAGGTTGTTGCATAGTTAGGGAAAACCATGTGGTTTCCCTCCGGATATAGTGCTCTCTTTGATGGTCCTGTATAGATAGAGGTGCCCAATTTTTCCAAACTGTGTATCCTTAGGCATAGGAGATTTTTATGCTTTGATGATGATTAATGAAACCATTTGGCCAGATAGTGGAAATTTTTCATCAATTGAATGTGATCCTAGAGGTGCTTCCAATTTATGGATCGCTATTTGACTAACCATAAGGCCCTCCCTAATAAAGGATGTTTGTGGAATTTAATTCACCCAAATATTAATTTAAAATACATTAACCCCCAGTTAGTGTTTTTAATCACCCCAATCATCCATAATATTATTTTATGCTTATTTTAGGAACTCAAATAACATTTTTACAAAATTCAAACCCTTTTTATTGTTGTTCAAATCGGAATTGGTCTTGTTCAATCTCCTATGAGTGAGTGAATCTCTTATCGTGTGTTTCATTCCTGTCTCTATTTTACTCTTTGTTATAATTTGATAGAACATCATGTCAATGATTTATATAAACTCTATTTTATTTCACATAATCCATGTCATGATATATCATAATTCTAGGTCCAATTCATATATCATCTTCTCCTTTTATCATTATCGGTTTCCCCATTTGGAGTTTCTATCATTTGATTTAAACAATTATTTGGTAGGTGGTTCTATATGAGATTTTCCATGTAATTTAAATGCCATATTACTTTATTTTATTTAAATAAAATTACATTAATTAAAAAAACCCCAATATTATATGATTTGAAATTATAATTTTAAATGGAACTAATTTTATAATAACCCATGATTAAAATGAAATTATAATTGTTGGGTGTATTTTTAAAATGAATAAAATGATTAAATGATATTCGATAAATGGCTTAAATTGAAATTATGATAACATATTATGGGTTATTTACTGTAAATTCATGAAATTATGAAAACAAGTTTTTTTTTGTTTTAAATTAACAATAAAATATTAATGTGAAAATTGGAATACTCTATTGTAAGTGATGAATGATTTTAAATGTGGTGATTTGACCATTGATTATTGATTTATAAAGCATATGTTAGGATGTTTACTCAGTGGGTTATTTGGGAAGAATATGCTTACATATTTTTCCCATATAAATTATTTAATGATGGAAACTCGAACAAAAACCATATTTGGGATGATTTTTCTTGATGGGGTATTGATGAGTCTTATTAATCTAAATATTTTGGAATGTGTACCTAGATATTTAGCCATGATCAGTGATATGAGAAGAATAAGGATCATATATCAAGAAAAAATTATATATCGGGGATGTTGGAATATGTGTTTTTTAATGATTTGACTATATCCTCTATTGATTATAGAAGTTTTATACTCATTCCAAATGATTCATATAAAAATTTATATATATATATTATTTATTTAAGACAGGTTGGGAAAGGTTTACATCTTTTTAATAGATATCACATTTTATTAAATATGAAAATGAACTGTTATTCCATGCCTTATTTTATTTAGTATAATATAACGATAGTTTTGTTGTTATGGAATATATTATTGAACACATGGTTAGTCCCTACAAAAATTTATATCAAACACCCTACGTTATCCTTTTGAATTTTGTAGATTTTCATGTAATGGTCTGAGAAAAGGGAAACAATAACATAGTGGGGGATGATTTATTTGATCCTTTTTTATCATGTAGTGGTGATTGTGACCTGTGGATATTTTTTCCTCTTATTAAAATGGGATTTCGATACATTTATCTAGTTGAAATCCTAGCTTCCTCTGATGTGTTTATCTATCATCATGGTTATGTAAGTACTTATTTGGATTCTCATACATTCTCCTTAGGAGTGTTCATATACTTACTTGTCTATTTTAAAATTCAAGTGTTAATTTGTAAAAAGTGTTCTATGTTTATATTGTATGTTCCCATGCTATAGCATCTCACATGAGGGGATCCGAAAAATATTTTATTCCATATATGTTTCATCTTCTTTATTAGTGTCATAGGATAATCAAAATATATCACAAATAAATTGTATCAATTGTCATGTTGTATCATCTGTCCATTATGTTTGTATGTGTTCTAGGTTTTAATGGTAGATAGGATGTAGGTTTTATTAAATTAAAGAAGTAGTTATTCCAATTTTCCTCAATATCATTTTTTATAACAACTGTTTATCCATCATTATTTTCCTAGAAAAGTACATTTGATGAGTATTTTGTACTGCTAAAAGTATATCCTTTTATTAATATGGTTTTTTGAAAATACTATTATTTTGATTCCCAATTGATTTATTCATCTGAGTGTCTTTGTTGATGTTTTTTATTACATAAAAATGGTGTGAAGAAATATACCTATGATAATATGAGTGGACTAAAATTTGGGAGGATATGCAGAAGAAATATGGTAGGATAACCCTCAACAAGACAAAAATAAAATTGATATAATGTTGTGTATTTTTCATGCTCTGATAAAAGTATATTTACCCATTCTAATTCATGATCATGTGTAGGAACCTCAAAGGGGTGACTCTAGAGATCATTTGTAAGAGTTTATTTTCCAGAATCAACAATATTTCCAAGATACATATTTCCCTAAAGATGTTCAGTAATGGGTTTAGGGAATTAAGTGGATTATTGAGTTCATTTAAAATCCTTATTCAATTTAAATGTAGTTTGATACATTCAATATTTTGTATCCCAGAAGAGGTAGGTGGTATTCAATAGTGAATAAGTGGATTGAAAAATTTTATTGGATATTCATCATGTTCATACTTATGGATCAATTATATTTAGAGATGTTGGTTTTAAAAAAATCAATGGATTTTCATATTCTCCATTAATGTGACAAAAACTGTAATCATTATAAAAGATTCATAATTAATCAGGTGAAATTTTATTCTACTATTATGACTAATGAAAATTATATGGCATGATTATTTTATATGGTATCTGAGGACTATATATTATCCCATGTTTTAATGAAAAATATGACTTCTCATGATAAAGTTCATGATAGGGTGGTGATGGTTGAGCATGACCTAGACAATTATTCGTGGTGGATAACCATACCATTTTATCATAGTTGCAATTCTATGAGTTATATAAAATGAAAGTTGAATCATGATGAGTCACATGGTGTATCTTTAAAGAATTATTATTCTAGACCTCCATATAATTAATATTGAGTCTTTTTTCTTGATTCTAGCATAAAAGGGGACTTGAATTTGAAGTGGGTTTTCATTATATATGTAATGACCCGAGCCATTATATCGTAGAGCATGGGCATTAATACCTTACATTTTCATTGTTACAAGGATGAATATACCAAAGTACCATTCTATTTAGTATCCTCAGAAAACTATTTTACTTACATTAAACACATAATAAATTGGGAAATAGGAAATACAAACATGATACCTAACAAAATGACATAAACATCATCCATTACTTCTTATTAAATTATTTATTCTTCATAACATAGGGATCAAAACATAGTAAGGGGGTTAAATTTATATGTAAGCGTATGTAAATAAAAAGAAATAATTAATAAATAATAATACATTAACATGTCTTGGTAAATTAATGAATATATATAAATGAATAGATAATGGAAAATAAATATATAATGGTAGGAATATGAAAACCAAGACACATAATTAATAAAGTGAGTATAAAATAATTATATAGATTTGTTGATGCAAAATGGCATAGAAATAAAATAATTTAAATATCTATAAATTAAATTCATAGTTGTTGATATCTATAACATACCTACAATGCTTTGAGCTAATGATCTATTAATTTCAAGGTTGCATGTCAAGAATCAAATACTTTCACCGCATCATTACAAGAATCTAATAATATCAAGACCTCATGGAAATAATCTAATACATTTATGCCTTTATGCCATGAATCAAATAATTCGGAGTATTCATGCCCAGAATCTAATACTATCAAGGATTGAATTGAAGAATCTAAAACATTTAAAGCGAACACTGTATGAGAAATTGTATATTTTTTTATGAAATAATCATATCTGTGAAAAATGACTTGAATATTTAAGTAAATTTAAAGTGAAAAATTATTAAAATAATGTGATTGTTTCAATATAGTTTTGAAAATCTTAAAAGGAATAGATATTTCAAAAATAACCATCAAGAACATTCATTATGGGAAGAGTCGTTAAACATTCCAAAGTGTCCCATGCTACATTGAGACATTTGAATCTCATTATAAAAAATTAATTAATTTTATTAAAAAATATAATATTATTAGAATAATAGTATTTATGATATAACATGGATAAATATTTATATAAACAACATAAAAATAAATGGGCACATAAAAAAATTAAACATCAATTGAATGAAAACTATGATGAAATTCCCAAAAAACGAATCTAAATATCCAAAAGTAATTATCATCAAATGAAACATATAAATACCATGAAGATAAAATAATTCATGATATAATATATCGAAAATGGCAGTATTTACAGCAAACAAAATGATGTAAGTGGTGATTATGGCATTTATCTCACGGATGTAAAAAGTGACATGGAAATCCCATACCTTATCCTTATTTATATTGTTTGGTTTTTATACTCTTGTATATTTGTTTAAAATATGTTACTAACTAATAAAAAACCATAATCACGTTTATAATATCATATATTAACTTCTTACAATATTTTATTACTCATTTGTTAAAACTTATTCATTATTTTTACAATTTAAGGTGTTAATTTCATCGTTTTACCAAGTAAATTTTGACTTTTTATTTGTTGTTATTATTAAAAATGTCATGGATTCATCGTATCAAGAATTTAAACTAGTATAAAATATCTTTTATATTTAGTACCTACGTACACATTAGCATTTTGGTCATTTCATTCTGGGATTAAAAGATTTAAAAAATGATACCTATGTATTTTATTATTCCATAATATTATCAATATTGTAAATGTTACATAAGTTTTTTAAAACCATCCTTTATATGTTTCGTGTATGGCATGGATGAGTCATATCTCTTTGGGGGGGTGGTAGTCCACACTTCCCAAGACAAAATTATCGTATTTACACAACATGGAAAGAATAAAGGTATGTTATAAAGAAAAATTAAAAAATAATAAATACAATATAAAAAAAAATTTATATATATATTCCATCATAATGGCCACCATGAAGGGTGGTAATGTAAAATTGAACAATTATCCTTTCTTGAGGCAGTAGTTTTCTGAACATAGAAACAATTTGTTTGTTTCCCATAAGATTGTGGTTTTTGTACATATTGGTCACATAATAGCATAAGAACATTATAGTTTATTGAGTATGCTGTTTATTTTTAAATTATCATGTACTAACAATAGTATATGAAGTGGATAATTGAAATGAAACTAGAATGAATTTGAGAAGGTGTTACCTCTTAATTGGGTAACTTCTTTTGGTATGTACCAAAATATTCCATGGATTTTTTTATACCAAGTGGAGGATTCTAGGTCTAGTGGATGCATGAGGTTATATTATTTTAATAGATTTTGGATGATCCAATATGTCCTGAGAAGTGAGAGGAAGGGTAGAGTGATTTCCATTTTATAGTGTAGGGGGAGTGTCACTTTTATAAATACCAAAATGTATTCAGTAATCTGTGGTCCATCGAAACAAAAGTCCTCTGATAATGGTAAATTAATGTATTAAATAGTAATAATTGTCAATTCAAACAAACACAATACAAACATATGTTCTTTTTAATATTTTGGGTTTTTAACATCTATGTTTCCACGATTTTATCATTTTGGTTATTATTTATTAATTTTGTATTACAACCTAATTAATTTATCCATTTAGAATAAAATATTATTAGATTTATTGGAATATATAGTACCTTTAATTCATTAATATTATATCTAATTTATCAATTAAAATTACAATTTATTTTGGATATTAATTTTAAAACAAGATTATCTGACGTGATAAAATGATGCTCCAACCTAGGTCGTGTTAACAACCTTTTTACTATATACGGGTCTATATGTTAATTATAAAATATATATTGGTTAATTTAGAGACCATATTTAACATTTATTAACATTTATGAATCACAAGTAATTATATATCATTTTTATAATTTCAAAATCATTTATCAAAATTTATTTTTTTAAAATAATAATAATGTCAATTTTGAAAATCCTATTTTTTTAATTATACAATATCAATATAATATTTGATGTAATATATATTAGGTTGAAATGTGTTTAACATGATATATTCATATAAAATAAAAAAATAAATATAATAATTCAATCAATTAACTTCACTTTTAATTTTTATAGTATCATTTTGTAGTTATTTATTAACTAAATGAAAACTACAACGGCATTTCATAAGAAATTTATGTAACTAAACAATCCCTTAAAATTATTGACAAATTATTTTGATAAAAATATCATATATGTCATACAAAAGGTTATGTATAACCGAAAATATGATGTTTTTTACAAATCTTCAAATTTTATAAATGATAATGTTAAGGAATGTTCTTTTTTTGTCTTTGTTCCCACTAAAACATTTATATAGGTCACATTCATATAATAATATCCCAATAACAAATATATTTAGAAAATATTGTTGAAATTATCAAAAACAAATTAATAAAATTTATTTTTTATTAGTGTCCCTATCATTTTATTTTCTTATATCATGGTATAGTACCTTAATTACATTAATCATACCTTAATCATTGTAATTTATTTTAACCACATTCACTAGTCATTGAACTCAAAAAATAAGTTCATTTTATTATACCAAAGATATCATAATAACTATATATTTTTATATCATTCTTTCAAAATGAAAAGCACTGTTGTGGGAAATTTATGATTAATGCTAAGCTCATAGACTTGGGTAAATGTCAGTTTTATAATGTCGAAAAACGATCAAAATTTTGTTTAGTTTTTATAATCAATTTCAATGAAAATTTTATTCAAATTAAAATAATTGTATAAATATACATATAATGGATATAATTTGACTCTTATAATAATATAAATATAAATATATAATTAATAATAATTTAAATGAAATCGTTTTTACATTAAATGTAGTAATTTTAACTATTCATTAATAAATGATGTTTCTCAAAAAAATCCAAAACATTCACCAAATGTTAAATTGCACATTATAAATCAAATATTTATTTTTATTTTACAAAAAAATTATAAAATTGTCAAAATTTAGTTTTAAATAGTTTCACCATTAAAAGGAAGTAAAACTCGAACTTTCATGTAACACAAGTTAATTCAGTGACAGACATTTTGTAAGATTAAAATTGTGTATAAATCATGCCACCAAAAAAATTATATTTATTCATAATGAAAAATGATGTAATTTATATGGTGTCACATTCTCCACACATTAACCAAATTTCAACATCACATTTTAATCTTGAAATCAGTAATCTATGGATTTAAAATAATTTATTTTTGTAATCCCTTCATTATAAAAATGGATATTATCATATTTTATTTATAAGTGAGACAGGAAAGTAAAATCATCAAGTGTCTAGCCATTTGATTCAATGGAAATGATGGTACTAAGAAGACATTTCATATTTCAAGATCATTATTCACGGAGTGGAGTAAATCCTTCACTCCCTAATAATATAAATAAATATACAAAATTGGTACACTTATATAACCAACATCTTATACATTGGTAGTTCCTTGAACTATTTATAATTCATCTCCAAGAACAAGATACATTGCCAAGTGATGTAATATATCAATATCTAAAATCACATCCAATGTACAAGATAGACTATCATCAATATTTTTAAACTTTCCAAAATATTATTATCCGATAGTTTAGAATCATTTCCATGGTACTTAGTAGTATACCATTTATTGTATTCATATAAATCATATATTTGTCAAAAATTTACTCAACATTAGGGAAATATTATGTCTTAACAAATAGGTGTTTTCCCAAAAAGTTTATCTTTCTATCAAATCTATTTTCACGGTACATTGATCATAAGAAATAAAATCCAATAATGAAAAATTAATTCATCACAATCGTTATATATTTTATAAATCATATTCCGATAACATCATAAATAAAAAATTATTACAACGTATTTCTTAATTCCAAATATATAAGTACATTAATCATTCCACTTAAGTTGTGTTAATAACATTTGCATTATCGTGATCCCTTATATTATTATTGGGTATATTATATTGTCTATTGGGTCATTAATTTTATAGAGCCCCATATCCTTACAGTTGAACCATAGAACATTAGATATTTTTTCATTGCCCATGAAATCTGTGCATGGTGTCCTTTTATCCACACATGAAAAAATCAATTCCATTTTAAGCATGGTCAAATGTGTTTCAATTGATATATATCACATGCTGGAGAATCATTCTATCCCATTTTCCTTTAACATGATTTTTTTCTACCATACTCTTTTTATCTCGTTCTCCATTAACTCTATAAGACTTTGATAATTATATATTTTTATTGACAGCATAGAACTATTTCATTGTATGAACAAATGGTTTGAAACACTATGCCCATCATATTCTTGGAAACATTCATTCAATGAAATGATCAGTCTTGTATTCTTTGTTTCCTACCAAATTAGTAGCATACCCAGCTAACCCTTCTAAAAATGTATTGAAACTCGGAAAGACATTACAAATCCATTTTCCTTAAACTAATGTACATTCTCATCATCTCAATTTTTTTATCATTAGGGATGTATTTATTGATTAATTTCTCCATAAAATATTTATATTACAGAATTTATATATACACCTCTTCCCTGTTATTTTGGATCAATGACCACCAATGATCAAAATCGTGTCTAAGATACACTAAAAGTGTAACTTTTTCCATTTCACAACATCCCAACACCAAAAATATATTTTCAAAAGACATAATTCAGTAATCAACTATAATTGAACCAGTAGTGCCACTAAACGATAGAGGCAATTGTTTCATTATGTAATATAATATTATATATTCTCATTATAGAACAAGTTATTATATCTATGAAATCTTACATGAAAAAATATGATTAAGATACCCTAATATTTATATAAAATTCTCAATTCAAAAAAAAACACATTATTGGTTTCCTCGTAATGGAAATAACTAATTTTATCATGAGTAATGATATCATTTTTTCTTCTAGGTTCGATGTCTAAAAACTAACATATACTGAATTAGATAATAAAATTACAAAATATTTATAACTCAAAATATGGAATAAAATAATTAATGAAATTTATACAGAATTAATATCATAATAATAAACAAGTATTTTTTTGGATATCATGACATATAAATCCTCCAAAATAGTCAGTAAATAAATTTTTTACTATCCTATGTGTATCCCTCAGGAGTATCAAACCAGCTGTCCAGTATGACCCATTTTCATGAACCTAGATTCCATAAGTCAGGCTTCAAACACCTTGTTCGAGTTATTACTCATAGGTACATCTATTTCATATCCACAACATATTTTAGTAACCTGACCAAGATTTATTTGTACTAATATCCACATAAATTATATCTTACAAAAATTAGTTGATAATATTTTATTCTTACCCTTGATGTCTATCTTAGGGATTGGTTCCCTAATCTATGATTTCAAAATCTCGTTTAAAAGGATGTGCTAACCATTCTTTGATTCCAATTCTAATGCACTGACCATAGATAGCACTGAGCCAGTGCGTTAATACATTATGTTAGAATTATTACAAAGAATAAAATATGAATGTGTCTTTCTATTTAGGTGTCTTGGAAATCCATAATACAGACATGATACCCATAATAAATTGGTAAATATTATATGAAAACAAGATACATAAAAAAATAAAATAAAAATTATCCTAGAATGATTATTTAATGATTTTATATTATTAAATCGAGGAAGGAAACATAATAAATGTTTGAATTAATTCTCTGAAAGGTTTTGCAAAGTATAATAAATAAAAATCAATAATAGTAAATTAACCCGGAATGATAAATAAGTGATTCCATTAAAATAACTAAATAAGGGAAATTGAAAACGGAAAGGTAAGTATCTGAAACCCAATCAAATTTATCAATAAACTAATAATAGAATAAATCCAAGTATATGTAGATAGAAAAAATAATGGATAAATAATTACTAAAAAATCTAGGATGTAAATTCATAAATATGGATATCTATAACCTAACTCTAATGCTTCTTAAGAAGGATCTACCAATTTTAAAGATGCATGCCAAGAGACAAATACTTTTAATTCACAATGGAAGTAATCTAACACATTAAAGTCTTCATTAAAAGAATATAATACATTCATGGATTAATTACAAGAATTTAACACATTTGAGGGTTTATGCCATGAATCTAAAACTTTTAATGCGAACACTGTATGAAAAACGATAAATGATTTTGAAGTGCATTGTGTTGCATTTGTTGTCAATGAGACATGAAGTTGTCTTGGAATGAATGGATGTCAAGGAGTCAAGATGTGAATGTCAAAGGATGTGATAGTGTTGGTGATGAAGAGAGAATGGCCATAGTACTAAGATGCATGTCACTTAGGAGATTCACTAAGTGACATAGGAGATGTGGTTGAAACATTCTCTATAACATCTGACGATTGTAGAGCTGATCTTTAAAGTTCCAAGAACTTGTATCAACTGGATACAATGTCACAACATGATTAGAAGACCATGCATTGTAGTGACAATGCATGAGGAGTTGAAGAAGCAAGATGATCCATCCACAACTTCTAATTGGATGAAGTGGATTAAAGAAGTCCATGTACTAACTCTTAGTGCATGTGAATCAGAAGAAGATCCAATTGATCTCTAATTGGATCATTGAAGAACATTGAAGAAGTCCCTCCTAAGTATTGAACACATATGGAAGAGGAGATGAAGAAGATTAAGAAGAAACCTTTTGAATTCCATATACTAAGTGAAGATTATATGTTGAGGAGGATTAAGGAATTCTTAAGAAGTAGAGAAGGGAAGAAATGGATAAGAAGAATGAAAGGGCTTGACATGGCATTTTATATGGAGGAAAACTTGTTTTTATACAAAGTCTAGGTTCTGTCCTTTGCCAAAAAATTGGCCAGCCAAGGCCAGCCTTAAGGGTTCAACCCCCAAGGCACATGTGGGCCTAAGGCGCCACGCCCAAGGGGGGATCCCATGTGGCCAGCCCGGGCGGCAGAGGCAGAGGGGGCCGTGTATAAGCCCCGAGGGCACGCGGTGGTGAAACCCGCGCACCCGGAGTGCATGGTGGGCGCTAGGAGCGCGCCCGCAGGGAGCAAGAGTGGGCGCAGAGCGCGCCCGCAGGGAGAACACGGTGCGGGGCGGCACCGTCGAGGGAGGAGATTCAATTGAAGGGAGGCCGGCAGCGCTTGGGTAATAAGCTACGGAAAATTCGGCCGCCGTTTCGATGTGGGACGCGGGATTTTCCCGCGGAAGAGATCCTGGCCGTCCATCTCATCGCGCGCTCGATCCGAGCCGCTCATCTGATCCTCCGCGACGCGATCTAATCCAGGCCGTTGAAGATCTGATCCGACGGCCCCGGCATCGTCTCCTCCCTCGAGCTCGACCGAGGCACCCGCGACGTCCCCGCTGAACCAGAGGCCCTCCGACGACCTGTTTTCGAGCTCCCGGCCACCATAGTTTGATCCGAAGGCTCCAATGAGTTCGTCCGGCCCTACTGAACACAACCATGTATAAAAATGGGAGTTCATGCTATGATTGGAAGAATTCGAAGAAGGCCGAGGCAAGAGAGTCTGCCGAGGCTTTGAAGGGTTCGTGGTTTGCATGGATTCGAAGAAAAGAGGTCGTGCATGCTTTCTAAGTCGCATGCACGTGAAGAAGATAATAAATAAAAGAACTCGCGTGCACCGAAGAGAAAACGCAATGACTTGGAAAGATTTTGAAGATCCGAAATCTTCGGTGATTCAAGATTTTACACGCGGATGAACCAAGGCTCTGCTTCGCCTATAAAAGAAGAGCCCAAGGCTCCAAAGAAGCTTGCTGAAACCTTGTTGAAGATTGGTGTCCCGCGTGTGCCTCTGCCTCGCGAAGAAAGAAGCCACCGCGCAAAACATTGCGCGGCTGTTGTCCCGAAGCCACCCGAGGCTTTGAAGTGTTCCCTGCGCGCCTACTCCCTTGCGCGACAGGAAGATCCCGAGGCCGCATCCTTGCGCGCCCGAGGTTGCATCCCTCTCTGCCCGCGGACGTGCGTGGCAGGAGGTGTTTGCGCGGCCGCTTGTGCTCTTGCACCTGCGCGCCCAAGGTGCTCTTGCACTCTTGAGGCTTGCACACCCGAGGACTTGTGCGCTGCCTTGTGCACCCAAGTGCCTGCGCGATAGAAGAGAGGTTGGTCGCACCCCTTGCGCGACTTCTTTAGTGTTCGGGTGGAATAGTGGAGGAAGGCCGAGCCCTTGCACCCTTTGAGTGCCAAGTGAAGAAGAAGACACCCTACGGGCAGTGTGTGTGAAAAAAGAAGTAGGAGGCCAAGGCTTGAACACTAGTGTGTGAAACGTGAAGAACACTTAGTGTGTGCAAAGAATCAAGGAAGGCCGTGGCTGTTTGTGTGCATAAGGAGTATACCACACTTTGTGTGTGTGAGAGGTGAAGAAGGAAGGCCGAGGCCTTTGTGCCTTTGTGTGCAAAAAGAACTAGAAGAAGGCCGTAGCCTTTGGCTTGGGTATGTGCAAAGAAGAATAAAAGAACAAGTCTTGTGTGCAAAGGAAGTGAAAGGCCGTAGCCTTGTGTAGGTGAAGTGAAGACCACACCTCATTTGAGTGTGTGTGTGTGCAAATTGAAGAGGAACACCCTACGGCCATTTAAGGGCATGCAACAAGAAGTGTGAAGGCCAAGCTCAAGTGTGTGCAAAATTAACAAAGAAGGCCGTAGCCCTTGTGTGTGAAAAATGAAGAACCAAGTGTGTGCATAAGTGAAGTGCACACTTTGAAGAATATTAAAAGAACAAGGAAGTGATTGTTCTTTGCAAGTGAAGTAGGCCAAGCTCAAGTGTTCGCCAAAGGGAAGAAGTTTTGTGTGCAATGAGATAAGGAGGCAGAACCTAGTGTGTGTGCACTAAGTGAAGTGAACACACTTAGAAGAAGAAGAAGACTCACACCAAAGTATAACACACTTTTAAGTGTGTGAACAAATTTCATAAAGAGTGTGATGTTTGAGAAGTAGGTGTGTGCTGAAAAGAATTACACCCTCTGAGGGTTTACTGCACCAAGAAGAGAAAGAGGGGAGTGCATGTATGCATGCATGCACGTGCCCACGTGAACAGTGCTAAATCAGTGGTGTGCATCTGAGGAGTCCAAGACTTGAAGATCTTGAAGAATTGAGAAGGCCATGCTATCAGTGCATGAGGATGAAGAGCTGTCATGCACTCAGTACATGAAGTTGATGTGAACTGAGACTGGACCAGACCAAAGATAAAGATATCAATTGTCTGAGTATTCAGTAATCGGAGAGAGGCCAGGTCATCCTTAGAAGAAGGAGATAAATCCTGAGCAAGACGAGAAGACCTGTTCACCACAAGTGATCAGAATAAGAACAAGGCCAGTAGTCTTTATCCCAGACTGCTGAGGATACTTGAAGAACATGAAGTGAAGAAGAGCTACTCGTGCGACTCGAGGAGCCAGGAGAGGACCCTGTGGGACTCAGGGAGAAGAAGTCTTCAGTGGGATTCTGGAGCAGGCCAGTGGGACTCTGGTAACACTGTGGGACGCAGTATAAAGACCCTCCTGTGGGACTCAGGAGAGATACAGTGGGACTCTGTATCGACCATTGTAATTTTAACAGGTTATAATGGAGAATCCATGCTGGGAGAGCATGGAAAGGATGTAGGCCTTTGGTGCCGAACCTTGTAAATCCTTGTGTCCTGTGCCTTTTCATTACTGCATTATCCGGGAAAGGTTGAGATACATAAGAAGAGTGGATCAAGGCTTTAACCAGCCATAGATGTTTAATTGATTAAGAATTAATTAGTAAAAAGTTTTAAGGGATCACTGATTCACCCCCTCCCCCTCTCAGTGATTCACACTGATCTGGGCACTTCAATTGGTATCAGAGGGATGTTCCCTCTAAAAGATCCAAGGGAGTCTTTATGAAGTGCAGATTTGAGGAAATGAGTGACCAGCCTCAAATGGAGATATCTGCCAAGGCTCATAAAAATAGAAAGAAGAAACAGGCCAAGAAGATGAAGAAAGCCTGTCCTAGCTGTGATGAAGTTGAAACAATGAATGATCTTCAGAGTGCACTCAAATATCTTCAGAAGTCAGTTCCCATGGAAGTGGCAAAGTGTATAGCTACAGGCATCCATGATCTTCATGAAGAAAAATCACAGTTAGAAGAAGAAGCCAATGCAATGGATGATCAATTGGCAAAAAGGGTTGGCATAACCAACACTCTCAGAAAGCTGGTAAATGCCAAAGATGAAACAGTATCTCTTTGCAATGAAAGATATGAAGACACTGCTGAAGAATTGCAAAGAAGCCTTTCTGAGAAAGAATTATTTATGATAATAGTCAAAGATGTTGTCCATGCACTGGAAAAGAGGCACAAAGTGTCAATGGTTGTCAGAGATGATCAACTAAAAGACAAAGTCAAAATGGTGAAGGAGCTTGACAATTAATTGCATGAATTGAAGAAGGTGCATGAAGACCAGATGAAACAACTGGTGGAGAATTGGGAAGGAAAGCTAAGAACTGTTGAGGATGAGAAGAACTCCCTCAACATGAAATACTTAGAACTGGAGGTGATATTGAAAAATTTGCAATCACCCAAAGCTGAAGCCTCCCAGTCAGCTGAAAGAAGAAATGTTGCTACTCAAGTGATCTTTGAAAAGGATGATTCTAAAAGAAAGACATCCTATAATAAAAGGGCCACAACTTCTAAAAAGAATGTACCATCCAACCCATCTTGTACTCATGTTTCTAATTGTGTTTCCACAAAAAGTGCAGGATGGAAGAATAATTCAAAAAAAGTATGGATGAAGACAATGAAGAAAGAAGGCTCTCCTGAAACAACACAACTTGTCAAGAAAAGTACCCAGCAATCAGAAGTACACAAGAGGTCAAGATTTGTGGGTCAATGTTGGTGTTGTAATAAGTATGGGCACTGTGCAAAGGATTGTTGGTACAATCCACTGAATGTCAAAGCACAAAGGAAGCCCATGCCAAGGGGGAGCAAGCCAGAAGGAAGGAAGCAACATCCAGAGGTCCAGATACATCTGTTTACTGCTAACAGATTTGGATTACTTGACAACATCTGGGATGGTTGCAAATGTGGTCAAAAAGATACATGTCAGTCTCCAACTGTATCCAGAGCTCAAAAGAAGAAAAGATCACAGAACCTGGCTCAAAAAGATTCCTTGGGAAGCAAGAAGAAAGTAGAAAATGCTCCCAAGAAGTGCTTGAGAAATAAAGAGAAGTCCTTGGAGTCTGAGTCCAAGAAGGGTGATGCATCCAGAAGGACCACCAAGAAATGCTTCTACTGTGGAAAGAAAGGACATATCATGGATATTTGTAAAGAAGCCATGAAATTAAATATAAGTAGACTGGACTCAAAAAGACAATCAATCCAGAAGAAGAAGAAGGGATTGATTGAAAACAAGTTGCCTAAGAGAGGTAGCTTGACAGGATCAAAGGAACCATGTGAAACTTCCAGAACTGAGGCCACACTTCCAAATGACTCTTTAGTCATATGGCCAAATCAGTTGCAACTTGCCAAAGATCTCCAGAGAGCTGAAGATGAAGTTCTAGCAATTGCTAAGGCAAAAAGGAAGAATAAGATTTCACATGAAGATGTATTGAGATCCACACCAGCACAAACATCATTGAAGATCAAATGTGCAAGTGTGAAGACTGGTGAAAATGGGACATCTCGGTTGAGAGAATCTTCTCAACCTTGTTGTTCACATTAATGAACCAAGGAGGTTCCATCTTATTCCCTTATACTATTGGTGTTTACATGTGCTAACATTACATGGAATTGAAGATGATGATCATTCTCAATTGGAGGATGGTTTGGACAGAATGGAGTGCACCCCTTGAGGGGGAGCAAATCTGAAGAAGATGATGTTCTGAGATTAATATCATCTTGAGAAAAGTGAAGGTATTCCAATCATACTTTCATCCCTTGATTCTTAATTACATTCATCGTGACAATTAAGGGGGAGTATTGATTGATGACAAATGGTTGAAAGGGGGAGCTTTATCATTGCACTGAACTTTCTAATAAGTTTTGTGAAGTGTGTGCAGGATTTAGCAATTCATTGTTATATCTGAAAAAATTTCAAACCCCTGAAGCATGATTTCACATGTACAGTGAATGTTGGACAGCATTGAGTTCCTTGGTTACATCACTCTTGTTTTCTACACCGGGTTAGCCCAAGTAGACTTAGAGTTGATCTACTAAAGGTTCCTTGCTCAAGAGAACATGTGACATCATCCCTCTTTTAGTGATTTTGAAGAAAATGCTTTTATAAGGGAGGAAGAGATTTTTTTTTGAAAGTGAACCACACCACACATTTGCATTTGATTGCCAATAAGGGGGAGAAAATATTGGCACACATGTTGACCCATTCATATGTGCTGAAGAAGTGTATTGACAACAAATACAAAGGGGGATATTGAAGTGCATTGTGTTGCATTTGTTGTCAATGAGACATGAAGTTGTCTTGGAATGAATGGATGTCAAGGAGTCAAGATGTGAATGTCAAAGGATGTGATAGTGTTGGTGATGAAGAGAGAATGGCCATAGTACTAAGATGCATGTCACTTAGGAGATTCACTAAGTGACATAGGAGATGTGGTTGAAACATTCTCTATAACATCTGACGATTGTAGAGCTGATCTTTAAAGTTCCAAGAACTTGTATCAACTGGATACAATGTCACAACATGATTAGAAGACCATGCATTGTAGTGACAATGCATGAGGAGTTGAAGAAGCAAGATGATCCATCCACAACTTCTAAGTGGATGAAGTGGATTAAAGAAGTCCATGTACTAACTCTTAGTGCATGTGAATCAGAAGAAGATCCAATTGATCTCTAATTGGATCATTGAAGAACATTGAAGAAGTCCCTCCTATGTATTGAACACATATGGAAGAGGAGATGAAGAAGATTAAGAAGAAACCTTTTGAATTCCATATACTAAGTGAAGATTATATGTTGAGGAGGATTAAGGAATTCTTAAGAAGTAGAGAAGGGAAGAAATGGAGAAGAAGAATGAAAGGGCTTGACATGGCATTTTATATGGAGGAAAACTTGTTTTTATACAAAGTCTAGGTTCTGTCCTTTGCCAAAAAATTGGCCAGCCAAGGCCAGCCTTAAGGGATCAACCCCCAAGGCACATGTGGGCCTAAGGCGCCACACCCAAGGGGGGATCCCATGTGGCCAGCCCGGGCGGCAGAGGCAGAGGGGGCCGTGTATAAGCCCCGAGGGCACGCGGTGGTGAAACCCGCGCACCCGGAGTGCATGGCGGGCGCTAGGAGCGCGCCCGCAGGGAGCAAGAGTGGGCGCAGAGCGCGCCCGCAGGGAGAACACGGTGCGGGGCGGCACCGTGGAGGGAGGAGATTCAATTGAAGGGAGGCCGGCAGCGCTTGGGTAATAAGCTACGGAAAATTCGTCCGCCGTTTCGATGTGGGACGCGGGATTTTCCCGCGGAAGAGATCCTGGCCGTCCATCTCATCGCGCGCTCGATCCGAGCCGCTCATCTGATCCGCCGCGATGTGATCTAATCCAGGCCGTTGAAGATCTGATCCGACGGCCCCGTCATCGTCTCCTCCCTCGAGCTCGACCGAGGCACCCGCGACGTCCCCGCTGAACCAGAGGCCCTCCGACGACCTGTTTTCGAGCTCCCGGCCACAATAGTTTGATCCGAAGGCTCCAATGAGTTCGTCCGGCCCTACTGAACACAACCATGTATAAAAATTGGAGTGCATGCTATGATTGGAAGAATTCGAAGAAGGCCGAGGAAAGAGAGTCTGCCGAGGCTTTGAAGGGTTCGTGATTTGCATGGATTCTAAGAAAAGAGGTCGTGCATGCGTTCTAAGTCGCATGCACGTGAAGAAGATAATAAATAAAAGAACCCGCATGCACCGAAGAGAAAACGCAATGAATTGGAAAGATTTTGAAGATCCGAAATCTTCGGTGATTCAAGATTTTACACGCGGATGAACCAAGGCTCTACTTCGCCTATAAAAGAAGAGCCCAGGGCTCCAAAGAAGCTTGCTGAAACCTTGTTGAAGATTGGTGTCCCGCGTGTGCCTCTGCCTCGCGAAGAAAGAAGCCACCACGCAAAACATTGCGCGGCTGTTGTCATGAAGCCACCCGAGGCTTTGAAGTGTTCCCTGCGCGCCTACTCCCTTGCGCGACAGGAAGAACCCGAGGCCGCATCCTTGCGCGCCCGAGGTTGCATCCCTCTCTGCCCGCGGACGTGCGTGGCAGGAGGTGTTTGCGCGGCCGCTTGTGCTCTTTCACCTGCGCGCCCAAGGTGGTCTTGTACTCTTGAGGCTTGCACACCCGAGGACTTGTGTGCTGCCTTGTGCACCCAAGTGCCTGCGCGATAGAAGAGAGGTTGGTCTCACCCCTTGCGCGACTTCTTTAGTGTTCGGGTGGAATAGTGGAGGAAGGCCGAGCCCTTGCACCCTTTGAGTGCCAAGTGAAGAAGAAGACACCCTACGGGCAGTGTGTGTGCAAAAAGAAGTAGGAGTCCAAGGCTTGAACACTAGTGTGTGAAACGTGAAGAACACTTAGTGTGTGCAAAGAAGCAAAGAAGGCCGTGTTTGTTTGTGTGCATAAGGAGTATACCACACTTTGTGTGTGTGAGAGGTGAAGAAGGAAGGCCGAGGCCTTTGTGCCTTTGTGTGCAAAAAGAACTAGAAGAAGTCCGTAGCCTTTGGCTTGGGTATGTGCAAAGAAGAATAAAAGAACAAGTCTTGTGTGCAAAGGAAGTGAAAGGCTGTAGCCTTGTGTAGGTGAAGTGAATACCACACCTCATTTGAGTGTGTGTGTGTGAAAATTGAAGAGGAACACCCTACGGCCATTTAAGGGCATGCAACAAGAAGTGTGAAGGCCAAGCTCAAGTGTGTGAAAAATTAACAAAGAAGGTCGTAGCCCGTGTGTGTGAAAAATGAAGAACCAAGTGTGTGCATAAGTGAAGTGCACACTTTGAAGAATATTAAGAGAACAAGGAAGTGAGTGTGCTTTGTAAGTGAAGTAGGCCAAGCTAAAGTGTTTGCCAATGTGAAGAAGTTTTGTGTGCAATGAGATAAGGAGGCAGAACCTATTGTGTGTGCACTAAGTGAAGTGAACACACTTAGAAGAACAAGAAGACTCACACCAAAGTATAACACACTTTTAAGTGTGTGAAAAAATTGCATAAAGAGTGTGAAGTTTGAGAAGTAGGTGTGTGCTGAAAAGAATTCCACCCTCTGAGGGTTTACTGCACCAAGAAGAGAAAGAGGAGAGTGCATGTATGCATGCATGCACGTGCACACGTGAACAGTGCTAAATCAGTGGTGTGCATCTGAGGAGTCCAAGACTTGAAGATCTTGAAGAATTGAGAAGGCCATGCTATCAGTGCATGAGGATGAAGAGCTGTCATGCACTCAGTACATGAAGTTGATGTGAACTGAGACTGGACCAGACCGAAGATAAAGATATCAATTGTCTGAGTATTCAGTAATTGGAGAGAGGCCAGGTCATCCTTAGAAGAAGGAGATAAATCCTGAGCAAGACGAGAAGACCTCTTCACCACAAGTGATCAGAAGAAGAGCAAGGCCAACAGTCTTTATCCCAGACTGCTGAGGATACTTGAAGAACTTGAAGTGAAGAAGAGCTACCCGTGCGACTCGAGGAGCCAGGAGAAGACCATGTGGGACTCAGGGAGAAGAAGTCTTCAGTGGGATTCTAGAGCAGGCCAGTGGGACTCTGGTAACACTGTGGGACGCAGTATAAAGACCCTCCTGTGGGACTCAGGAGAGATACAGTGGGACTCTGTATCGACCATTGTAATTTTAACAGGTTATAATGGAGAATCCATGCTGGGAGAGCATGGCAAGGATGTAGGCCTTTAGTGCCGAACCTTGTAAATCCTTGTGTCCTGTGCCTTTTCATTACTGCATTATCCGGGAAAGGTTGAGAGACATAAGAAGAGTGGATCGAGGCTTTAACCATCCATAGAGGTTTAATTGATTAATAATTAATTAGTAAAAAGCTTTAAGGGATCACTGATTCACCCCCTCCCCCTCTCAGTGATTCACACTGATCTGGGCACTTCAGATTTTTATGAAATAATGAAATCCATAAATATTCATATAGATATTTGACTAAATTTCCAATGAAAATTTATTAAAATGATTTTATAATTTCCAGATACTTTTTTCAATCAAAAATGGAAGTGATATTTCAAAGATAATAATTATAAACATTCTGAAGTGAATAGTCAAAAAACATTAAAATGTGTCCCACACAACATTGAAACATTTGAATCATATTATGAAAAAAGTTATGAAATTTATTGACACTAATAATATCATGATAATTGTAGGATTGATAATATAACATGAAAAAGGATGCATATAAACAACCTAAAATTTAAATGGCACATAATAACAAATAAGTCTCAATGGAATGTAAATTGAGATGATATTACATTACATGTGATTCAAAAGAGAAAAAAGTTATAATCATTAAATAAAACATCTAAATATCATTATTATAAAATAATTCATGATATAATATAAAAAAATGGGTATTATGTCTTGAACAAAAATGACCTAATTGGTGAATATGACATTTATCCAACGGATGTAAAATGTGAGATGAAAATCGCATACCTTATCTTTATTTATGTTGTGTTGTCATTATCCTCCTATATAGTGGCTGAAAATATGTTACGTCATAATAAAAGGACCATAATCAGGTTTATAATAACATAGGTTAGCTTAATACCATATTTTATTACCCATTTTTTAACATTATATCATTATTTTAACTATTTTAGGTATTAACTGTATAGTTTTCCAAAGTAAATTTGGACATGTGATTTGGTGTTATTATTAAATATATCCTTGTATCATCATATCCATAATGTAATCCATGAATAAATTATTGTATATATTTAGTACATATGTATCTATAATAGTCCATAATATTTAGAGATTTGAAATGAAGTGCATCCTTCATGGAGATGGTTGGGCATATGTACCCATGAATGGTACATTCATTTAATGGTTGTATAAATTGAATTAAAACTAAATGATTCATATGTATATTTTCATTCTAGAATCATATAAACATTTTATATGTTACATATGTTTCTGTACACTATCCTTTATATGTCATATGTATGGCATGAATGAGTAATATCTCTTTAAGGGGATGGTAGAACAGACATACTGAAACACAATTATCTTAATTGAATATATTTTCCATCCCAATGGTCACCATGATAGGATCCATGGGAAAATTGAAAAATCATAGTTTCACGAAGCAATATTTTATTGTATACAGAAATAATATATTTGTTACCCATTAGATAGAGGTGTGAGTGTGTGTTGGCCAAAATCAAAGCTTAACAACATTATAGTATATTGAGGATACTTGTTTTATTATGTAATCATAGATTAATAAGAGTATCAGGAGTAGAGAGTGGAAATGAAACTATAAATCTTGAGAGAATGTGTTTCCTCTTAACTGGGTTAAATATTTCGGTTTGTACAAAAAAATTCTTTGGATTGTTTTCTACCAAATTGGAGGTTTCTAGGTCATGGTGAGGGATGTTGGGAGGATATATTGATATTGTTTTGATGATCCAATATGGCTTTGGAGGTGTTAGGAAGGGGTACAGTTCATTCCTTTTAATATTGGAGGGGGAGGGACACTTTTGTTAATACCAAAAGGAGTTCATTAAAAGGTGGTCCACCTTAAATAATGTGCCCAAAAAATGGAAATATAATGTATTAAATATGAATCATATTCTATTAAAACCTCCACCATAAAAAATATTTTAATCACAAAAATTTAGTCCCTTAACATCAAGGATTCACCGATTTTATCATTTTGGATTTTATTAAATCATCATGTTTTTTAATCTAATTATTTTAACGGTAAAGACTAAAATAATTTTATGAATATTATATAATATAAGGACAATGAATTATTAATATTTTATATAATTTATAAAATAAAATTCTTATGTGTTTTGGAAATTAAATTTAAAACAAGCATATGTGATGATCAATAATGTAATATCAACCTAGAACGTGTTAATAATGTTAATAAAACATAAGGGTGAGTATGTTAAGCTCAAATATTAAATAAATACATTAATTTTTAAAATTTAGTATTTATTAATACATACAGTTCTGTTGGAATTATATATTATTTTTATTTATTTTAAACAATTTAAATAAATTCATTTATTGTAAAATAACAATAATACCAATTTGGAAATTAAATTTTTAATGTTAATTTTAATATAAATATATTATATTAGAAATAAAATATATAAGTACTAATGGTTTGTAACATTCCATATTCATGTAAAAAAAATAACGATAATAAATCAATTAATTAACATCCCCTTTGATATTAATAGTATCAATTGTTTTAGTGAATCATTAACTAAATAATCACACTATTTTTGATTCTTAAGAATTTGATGTATGTAAATAATATATAAATTTTTTTGATAACTTATTATGATAAATATATATCATATATATTACAAAATGGATTGACTAACTAAAAATATGACGATTTTTACATATATCAAAATTTTATAAATGTTGAAGGTAAGGAAAGTTACCTTTTTGTCTTTTCCCTCACTTAAGATTTTATATAGGGAAACTCCATTTAATAATATCACAAGAACTCATATATTTATAACCAATGGATTTTGGATGTGTTACCATGACATTTTGTTCTATAATAATTTGGTTTGTCCCTTATTATTCTTTATCATACCTTAATAAGCATAATTAGTCTTAATCACATTAATTATTAATTTTGGGAAATTTGTTTTGTTAATATTGTTTGACCGAAAATATCATACAAAATAAATCCCTCTATTTTTGATTTTTATAATAAAAAAACAGAAGTAAGAATATTATGATTAATGCTAGTCAATCAAATCAAGGGAAATAACGTGTTATTAATGTAGAAAAACATTCAAAATTTTGTTATATTTTTATATTCATTTTCTAAAAAATTATTATAATGATGATTTAAATTAAATGGTTTTTTTAAACTAAATTGCAGTAGTTTCACATTTCTTAAAAAATTAATGTTTCTTTAAAAAAACTAAATAAAATCATAGTAATATAATTTAAAAATTATGAATTCAAAAATTATGTTTATTTATTAGAAGTAAAAGTCATAAAAGTGTGAAGATTTGTTTTTAAAATAGTTTCTCCATTAAAGGATTTAAAACTCAGTCTTGCGTGTCATAAAAGATAATTAATGATATATGTATCATAAGGTAGACATTGTTTATATATAATGACAAAAAAATATTATATATATTCTAACAGGAAAATATTTTAATTTCTTGTAGGGTCTCATAAAAACCCAAGACCTACAGTTCTAGAAGATTCTCACATCACATGGAAAATATTCTATTATATATTTTTTACTGAACATATTGGGATGAGAACCTAAGAACCTAAAATTACTTAGTTGAAATCATATTCTTCACAACCATCCAACTCCATCCATAGTAATCCACAAAAAAGATTCTTCATATAGTGGAAGAGTCCGTTGAGGATGTTTACACATGGCCAATGACTCTGAGATGTACTATCACTCTTATAATATACTTGGTGGTCTCATTATTTGATAATAAGGAATCTAAATCTTTCATATTATCCCATGTTGTTTATTTAATAACCCTTATTATATAAATTTTATTATAATCTATTGATATTACTATTCTCAACATAATGATGAGAGAGGACTGTCTCCATTATCCTTCACGTGTTTTTAATTTTCTAGATATTGTGTTTCCCTAAAATTTTCTACATATCAATATAAAATATCCAAATTTTATTATTCAGTTGTATTTTTTATCACTTATAAATATAGTATTTATTTTTATGTTTTTTGATTCTCCATCACCATACATGATGGGCTGAACTACATCTTGAATGTAGAATTGGACCCGAGATTGAGTAGATGTGAAGTATATTTTCTAGATCTAGGTAGGCTAATATCACTGTTCTTTTTTTACATGGATCTAGAATAATTAATTGATGAAATATTGAATTTTTTCATTGATTTTGTGGACGAATTTTCTTTTTTTTATTTAGTCTTCCACAGGTAAGAGAAATTGGGGTTTCTATTGATTAAGTACATAATACCCAATCATTATCTTTTACATCATACCTTATGGAACTAAATAAAAAAATAGTGATGAAGACATAAATGGATATTTTTCATGGGAAATGATTTAAATTCTAGGGTAGTCATATTTAGGGGATTATTTTCACATTTTAATGAATGATGATGGTGTACTAAGATTATGAATTGATTATAAGAAGCTCAATTGAGAGAGGGTGAATAACAATTATATTTTTCCTCAAATTAAGGATCTATAGGATTAGTTCAGAAGGTAATATGGTTTGCAATGATTGATCATCAATATCGTCACCAACAATTGTGAAATAAAAAATCAATAAATACAAGCATTGAATGTATGATTATTAGTAGACACTATATTTGTATTTTTATTCCATTTTCTATTTCTAAAGCTCTAGTATATTAGTTTTCTATGATGAAAAATATTTTGGATGAGTTCATTGATGCGTTAATTCTTTTATTTTTAGATTAAATAAATTTTTACACTAGAATTATTAAATATAATGCGTGTTACATGTGAAATGTTCCTGAAATTTTATGATATCACCAAGTTTATTGGAATATTTTCTATTTTTAATTGATTCATTTCAGGATGTTCATGGTACATGTGGTCTTAGAATATTTTATCTATGATGATTACGATAATGTGATACATGTTATGACATGTGTACAACAAAATTATTATTTTTCTAAATTTAGATCTTAATGGGATTACGGTAGAATTTTTATGTGTCTTAAATAATTTCTCAATGTTGGTTTCATTAATGAACTCACTCACTTGTAAATGAGTGATGTTATTTTGGGATTATAGGTATTAAGGTTATATTATTGACATGAAATGTATTATTTCATCTATAGTGTACTTTTCACTTCGAAAAGTCAGTCAAGGCTATTGGATCTTCTATGGTACATTAGGTAAGATTTTGGGATGTGTTCATATATAGGGTGATCACATTACCTCATAGTAACATACATGAATTATGTGACAAGATAAGAATTATCCGAACCATGATATTGAACTTGTAGTTGTGATTCGTGGACGTAAAAAATAATGAAATTATATATTTTTAGACTTTTTTACAATCTATTAATGTCAAAAAATATTTATATAAAAATTATCCATAAAAAATTTGACCTCTATTATAGATATGAGACGAATTACCTAAAGTTGTTTTACATTTTCTATGCATAAATGCTGGAAAGGGGGAATTTTTTCCTTTATATATTGATCCTGAAACTACAAACCCAGTTTTTGAACGATTTATTTGATGAGAGCAACTTAATGTATCTATTTCTTATGCTTCAATTAGGAGTCACAAGTAATGATTCTAAGGATGTTTCTTCCATTATTCAGTTGACAAATTATCTTCGTGAGATGATTATACAGGATCAGTATAATGATGATGAATTCCATGGAAATAGAGACTCTAAGTATGTTCAGGACACTATCCATGAGTTTCATTCTCAATGAATGGTATTATATGTTTTTTGAACAAGTGTGTTTCCATTTTCTATATGGAATAATCTTATGGGAGACACACATTGTTCTAAGTGAGGTTGTACACCTATGTGTCACAAAGAAATTATATGATATGAGGTGGAGAATATTGTTGCTATGTATGGAATGTGACTTCACTGATAATGTTTTAAATTGTTATAAAATGAAAAAGGTCAATGAAGAAAAAAAAAATCTTGGAGTTTACAAGATACCCTACAATTCCTAAACACAAAGTACGATGATATTTATATAGACTTTGTTATGGGAGTTTTCATACACCACTTAGGATGATCAAGATATGGGTTTTGATTGATTGGATAGTAAAATAATATAACTTTCAACCAATATATGATACAACCAATGATAAAATACTTGGTATCCTTTATATTTTTGTGGTCGTCATGTTTTGTTGTGTTCAATATGTGATTGTCTCTCATATGGATACCCAGTTCAATTGTCCTTTTTTAGAGGGATCCATGATGAAAGGAGATCTATAGTGAGCATGAGAACATTGTATTATCCACATATACATGGATAGAGAAACATTTATATAAATATTTCTGAGTATATGATCTATAATTTAATTTATGATATGGTGGTTTTTTAGATGATGAAATTGGAATTGTTTAGTTTCCTAATATAAAGTGTTACAAGTTCCCCATTTGGATGGAACCTTTTTAGGAATTTTAGAGTTGGACTTGAAAATCTGTATTTTTTGGGTCTATTGTTGGTGAATGTTTAATGTTTAGACTATTTTTGGAGAAATAGAAGATAAATAATATTCAACTTATTCATCGAGAAATGCTAGCAAATATGATATGGTATAGAGTTCATGATAACCATAAAAACTGACCATTGTAGTTTTATGTTAGTGATTGGTCGTTTCTAAGATATTCACCTCAATTGGGTCACCATCATCATGGAATATATTGAATTTCCTCACTATGTTTCTTGGGAACATTTGTTTGTAATTTAGTAGGTGTGGAAATAGGATTTCTATTTAGAACATCTTATATAGTTGGCGTCGATAAATAGTATGTTCCATTTATTATATATAATGATGTTTCTATCTGAACCACTTCATGGTTTTTTAGTGTATTATATTATTTTTGGGCATGATTAGTTTTTTATTGAGAATTCAGAAGGGATAGTTTATTCTGATACAAAGGTAATTTTTGGGAGTAATATCCATTTGTTCTATATGCTATTTCAGCAAGGGTTTTATTATCTTGAGGCATGTGAACAAGATTTTATAAGGAAAAATATGTGTCCTCATCAATTAGATATGAAATAATCTTTGTAAAAAATTTGAAGATATAATTTTTAAATATATGGTGTGTTGTAAAATACCTTTATATGCTTTCAGTTATTCTTAATCATTTTATTTGATCACATTTCTGTATGGTCTAGTTTTGAGTTTATCTTAGGGGATATTTGTTAATATTCGAATCTCAAAGCAATGTTGAAAATTTGTTATTGGTTAGGGAAAAACCTTTTAGTTTTTTCAAGGAAACTATGGGATCATTTATGGTTCTCTAGTGGGGGGTAATAGTTTTTATAAATATTTATTCAAGATCAAACAAATAAAGTCATATCATGCAATAGTAATTTTCACAATTATCTCATGGTTATCGAAACGTTGCACCCACCGTAGGGTAGCTATGGTTTATTGGACAATGAACCCAGTGGGTGTGCATGGTGAGGGTTCACTGTTATTAAAACTATAAGGCCATCCACATGAATTCTAGCATTGAATTTATTTACCTTTAAAATTATTTTAAAATTCATGAAACCCCATTTATGTGATTAATCGACCTGTTCAATCCAAATAATATTTGTTCTTCATTAGATGCTCTTAAGAAGCTATTTTTGAACATCCAAACACTTACCTTAGTGTATCTATGAGTGGTTCCTCCTATTAAATAACCTCCAGGTATGTGAGTCTCATATGGAGTGTCTTCTTCTAGGATCTCATTCTCTTCTCCGTAAAGATAGATAGATTATCATGTTCCTGATGGATATAAATTCTATTTTATTAGGTGAAGTCATTTTATTTATAGATATTAATTAATGTTATGATTAATTGATAATATTTTTCATTGATCATTATTTTTGTTCACATTACCAGATTTGAACCATTGATTTATGTGATTCAAAGTTATATTGTTTCATTCGATATTTTGAATTTAACTAAAAAATTTAATAACATGATTTTTATTATATATATTTCTATTGGTTTTCAAATCAACTATTTTATTTGATTTTATATTTGAATAGGAAATATAATGGAATTATATATGACCCTAATTCTATTGGAATTGGTTTTTTGGGGTTAATTTCAAAAATTATGGAATTGATGAAATTGTTAGATTTTTTTTGAAAATGGATAAATTTCAAATTCAAAAAACCTAGGATTTTTTTTTGTATAGAAAAGGAATCACATAATGAAAACACCAACTATTAGCTAAATTTTAATTGAAATAATGAAATATAATGTTTATATATATTATTGTAAATGTTTATAGATTTACAATGATATTATTTTCCTATAATTTATATATTGATTGAGAAAAATAGAGACTGGGTAGTTAGTGGTTATCTTGGACAAACACTTTAGGATCATGATCACATATTAATGGATTGAGGATGAATAATAATAAAATATCATTATTGTGTATGATTATCCATGATGGTATATTGATGATTCATATTTGGCATAATCATGAGGTAGGTGGGCATAATTGTTTACCCATGATCACAAATACGAGGAGTGTGATGATACTATTGGTTGAAAATAATTTACAAATATGTTGATGATCATGGTTCTTGTTTTTAATTATTTTTATATATTTTCCATTGATTATTGAACTATATTACTCATTCTAAATGATTTTATAATTTTGTTATCTATATGGATTATTCAATAAATGTTAATAAGTGTTTATATCTATTGAAAGGAAATCATATTTTTTTTAAAAAAATGAAGATAATCTTCCATGTGATGACCTATTGAATTTAAATTAATATATTGATTATTTTATTATTAATAAATATATTATGGAACACATGGTCAATCCTTAAATGGATTTATTGATTATCACTACCTTTTTATTTGGTTCACTATAGATGATATTATGACATTTTTCAAAAAAGGGGAATACAACATAATGTTGGTAGATTATCCTGATCTTTTATAACAGATAGTATTTAATGTGATTGGTGGAGATTTTATCCACAAGTAACATATTAATTTTTATACTTTTTTAGGCTATGATTTTTTTTTATTTTTTTTATATCTTCAGGCGTTATATTTTACATTACTAGCTTTTTGTTCTTTCTACAATATGTGTGTTGAGATAATGACTTTTAAATTGTTCTATTCTACTCTGTTTATTAAAAATATGTTCCCTGATGATCTTTTATGAAACCCGGTGATAGTTTCCAACCCTTGAGGATAAAAAAATCCCTTTACGACATGTCAGTTCTAGACCATGTATTATAGTAGCATTGTATTCAGTATGGTTTGTGACATGGTCATTAATATTATATCAAATTGATATTATTCTATATGAAGGTAATGGTATTCCAAATGATTTTTATTTTTAGTTGTACTATTACCACAATAAATGGGGTATTAGTTATTATAATTTAATAAAACATATATTTCCAATATAATTATTTTTTATTATGTCTATTTCAGAATATATATCAATATCCTTCTTCATCATGTGGGATGTAAATCATGCCTTCTTTTTAATGTGTATTACCATGTTGAAAACTGATATAATCTATTTCCAATCCCCAACTCAAATGGATTGAAATAATTAGAGATCTAATGATTATTGATTATTTATTGTAATTGTAAAATTTTATTTAATATATCAACAAATTCTATAGCCTTTTAATTAGTAAGGATATTATAATGTCTCTCACCTATGTTTACCACTGAACATATCCACAATATGTTTTGTTTTAATGTATGTGTTCAAATTTGATGAATTATTATAAAATTTTATAATATTAATAAATACCATATTTATAACTTTAATATAATTATAGATATCATGAAACTATATGATATAATCATGGAATGGAAAATCCATGAAAACCATGCATTAGAGAGCGATGCAATTAACACCTAAAACAATACTAATGAGATCAATTTAATAAAAACCAGGAGATAAGATGTTATTAGAGGGTAATATATTATATTATAAATATTTATATGCTTATTCTATATATTAATAACATTTTAAAATCCATTTTATTTTATTTTAATGAATTTTCAACTTAAATGAAGAATGATGGTTGTGATTTTGTCACAATTTTCACAAAATTGAGACATATATTTTATTTTATAACATTTCACATTTATCTGGTGAATATATATCCCATTTTATATAGTTAAAATGAATACATATTAATTAATTATTATTTTTTTAATTCATTAATTTTTTCATGAGATTATATTTTAGAACATAACTATGTTTTATGGACTTATTTTAAAATATCATTATTTTGGTATTACCCCAAATTTAATGAATAAATAATATAGTCTATCCATTATAAAATCCACTTATTTTCCTATCCACTATATATATAATTAATTTGCATATTTTCTTCAGTATTTTTCAATATTTCTAATTTGAATAAATAATTTAGATGTTAAATAATAATTTAGTATATCACTATTTGATCGATTAAATTTTTCTTCACTGTCCATATATTTCAAAATGGGTTCAAAAATGAATATTTTATATAGTCAAAATAATAATTATATTATCTGAGAATTTTCAAATGGATATAAAATTTTCAATGCAATGTTTTTTTGAACGGTTTTTTGAATTTCCTAATAAAAATTCAAAAGGAATGTTTTTTGACGTATATAAGGTTCATTTAATTTAATGTCATAAAACCATATTATGATATTTATCATCTTCAAATTATTTTCAATAATTTTTTAAATAAAAATAAAAAACTAATGCATATTTTAATATTTTGTTCGATTTTCATTACTTATCAAATTTGCATGATTTTATTTTGATCCCTATATTTTAAAGAATATATGGTCATCACTTATCTCTAAATAATTATGTAGTTGATAACATTCTAATAAAACATTAACATTTTATTATCATTGAAATTTATAATTCTCTTATATAATCATATTAATTTTATCATGAATATTACAATTATTGAACCCTTATACCACTTATACATATTGTGTTTTCATTTGTTTTTATTCTGACTTACTGTTGAAAAATTCCTATTAATTATTATTTTTTCAAAACATATATTTTTTGGTAAGGATATTTTTTCCATTACTTATGTATATCATTAAATAAAAAAAAATTCCTTCGAAATTCCTCAATAGTTGGATCTTTGAAGTATAGGTGACCCCAACTCGATGACATGTATCATGACTGAAATTAGTTGGCCATGTTTGATTGGTTTTTGGTGTGTAACAACACATTGATTAAACTATGTAGGAAAAAATAATTATTTATAGATATGTAATGATTTATCATATCATGACATACAATATTAAAACATTCCATTATTAATAATATTGTTATTTATATCGACGATATTATTTCCTTAATATTTTCCAATGAAGTAGTATATTCCATAGTTATTGATTAAATAGATTGTGTTTTTAGATATATACAATTACATGTTGATTATTTCTTATTAACACATTATTTATTCTATTATAAAAATCTATTAGATATATTTTTATGTCATGGGTAAATAATTTCATTTTCCCAGGACACGAATAGAAAATCATTGAATGAGTTATATGATGATGATTTTTTTTCTAATAATACATTTTATATTTTATTTCATATTTAAATATTTTAATTATATATATATCTGGTTCTTCAGAAATTCATAATTGATCTATCCATTATATTTGACCCATTAATATTATACCAATATAATAATGTAGACATCCAGTCTTTGTTACTCGAGATGGTGTTTTTACAATAATTACCTTTTTATTTACTTCCATATATTATTTTCTGGGGGATAGATCATTCGATTGGTTGGATTACATTTCATCCCAATCCATTGGGATGGATTTGTGATGTAACAGTGTGTATTAATTTTACATTTTATTAAAGAGAAGTTTTAACATTTGGTATTGTGATAAATTTCTATTATGCATATGAAAATTTTGATTCTTTGGAATCATACGGTATTTTTGTTTTGGGAATATAAATTCTTTTATATAGACATCATAACATATTTTCAATATGTGAAAATAAATTCATTTATTACATCTATAAATTTTTCACAGACACTAATATGATTCTAGTGAGTAATTTGTATGATGGATACAATATGAATTTATAAAAAAAGTAATTAATTTAAGTTAACTATATGATCTAATTTTGTTTCTAGATAATTATTATGATTATCTACACTTGTAATTTATTAAACCATTTATATTTATAGTAGTTATTTTTGGTCTCTTAGGATTTCAAATTTATTTAACGTGATGTGATGATTGTAACAAGGAAATGACTATATGTTACTTATTCACCCCTTCTAACATAATGATTTAAAAAATTATATGGGTGTCCTTCTAATCTAGATTTTATACTATTTATAATAAGATAAATTAAATTGGAATAATTTATAGGACGTTTACTATTTTATAATATTGTAGAGTATGTACTTCCATTGTACATGCCATGTACACTATTTTGGGTTGGCTGAATCTATACTCATGTACATCCCTTTTTGAGTAACCTAACACTACATGACATGTGATACTTGGATACACACTCTAATATATTTCCTTCACCACATAAACATAAATAACTATATTGAAACAATAAACAATGTGTTCCTTAAGGACAGTGGTCGTGTCATATTTAAATCCTAATGAAATTCATGATTTAGTATAAAAAATTGTAGACATCCTGATCTCATCGAGTGCATGTTGTGCAGTTACATATTCCTCACTAAATATGGGGTATAAATTAAGTTCACAATGTTTTACCAAATTATTTCCCCAAACCATTGTTGGTGAATTGAATAGTTCATCTACCACACCATGACAATGTCACCTAACTTCCTATAGTCTCCACCTATATTCCATTTTAAACCACTAATATCAATATAAAATAGATCCATCACCTCATCTATGTCGTGTTACCTCCGTACTAGTTCCTTAAAATGAAAATTTATCTTCCACTAACCATTATCCATTAAATTAATTCAATTATGAAATTCTAATTAATCATGAAATATGTGTGGTGGTGGTTATCGTCATATTCACTGGGTTGGTGAATGAGGAATTGTGTTTATAGAGGTTTTAATACCAATGAATATAAATTCATAACTATAGTAAAATAGGATGGGGAATTAATATTTTTCTATGAATAAATTCATTAATGAAAATAGGAGTAATCAATCATGTAATATTTATGTGTCATGGAATTCAATGAAATTATTATAAATTCTCCTAGATTAAATTTTCTCAATCACATTTAAATAATAATTTATAACAATCATAATTAAATAAATGCCTTTTAATTCAATCCTATTATCTTGGGGGACATAAAAATCCCATTTTTTCAATTATATTTAAATAAAATTATTCTGATGTTTGAACTAGAAAATTATTAAAATATAATATTATAAAAATACAGACATATATTCCCAAAAATATTTAAATCTCTATGAATAAAATAAAATAATATATCTGTAATTTATTTTATAATATTATAAAATAATTTTACGTTGGGGGAGATCCTTGAACAATCATAACACACTCATGGGATAAGGAAAATTAATTATAAAATTACAATTTATAAATAGTTCATCAATAATGGATTTAGATTCAATGACAGTTCGTATATCAAATGCTATAACCACTAATGATCATCTCCCATAAATATTCGTCATCCATATTCTCCTTTGGAATTAAGATAGGAATTTAACCAATATTATATGAGATCTATAATTTTGAGTTTATATCCATTCATGAGGATAATTATTTATATTATAGACCTTGAAAATATATGTATGTGGTCCAATAATTGAACATATAATGAAATCCATACATACGGGAATTACCATGTAATGGGTATAGGTGGGGTCCAAGATTCAATGTATATCATTTAACATGAATGATATAAATTTTCAGACTCATTGGATAATAATTTAATAAAATAATAAATAATAATGATTCATTTAATGGAAACTACTAGTTAATTCAACAAAAAATATGAATGAAAGTAATTAACACATCTTAAGGCTGAAAAAACAATTATAAATTATTTTATTGTTTATTAAATGCTTTAAGGATTCAATTTTCAACCACAGCATGGCATTAGGCTTCAAAAGACAAAAATGACCTATGTACTAACATGAAAGAAACATGGGACACAACATTTATCCAATATATATATATATATACTTATGATCCCGATCACTTTCTGGTTCCAAGCCATCCATTTTAGTGTAAACCATATCTCCATGCTCCCTAGACACTATATAAATGCATTGTAGTGTATAGTATCACCAAAATTTATCTGTTTAACTAAAATAATAAGAATAACTCATAAATGGTAGTATAAAATATGTAAAAAAATAAATCTTCAAAAGTATTTAAAAACTCTAATATCGTATACATCGTAAAAAACTACACAGAAACACTATAACTGAGCACAACAAGATCTCTATTACATAGATATGAAGAATAAACAAAATAATAATTGTATCATTTCACACACTAAAATTCATTCCAATAATAATAGGATATTCTTATAATTATTAATAGTAGTCACTTCATTGTCTCCACTCTACATTCAATTTCAATAATTTTCTCTTATGATTCTCATAGAATTCTACTAATCATTTAATTAATCTAATAAAATTTTCCATTATATTATTTTAATTTCATTAATAATAATTGTATCTAAATATTTATCATTTTAATCATTAATAATGTTTTACGAATCATAGAAAAAGACCAAATAATCACCTGAGCACTAAAATATTACAAAACTATAGCATGTTTTTAATAAATATATATAAATAATAAAAATAAATGAATGTCCAAATTTAGGGTTCCAAAACATGAATTGTAAAATATAATAAAAAGTGTTATGAAGTGCTTGGTTAGAACAATACAATGTATCCCAATAGTGGGTTAATTATCTCTATTAAAAAATATTCCAAAATTCTATATTTTTGACATCCAAAGTTAATAATATTAATATACAGTGTTTAATTCCATAATATGCATAAGAAGCATATTAATAGAAATGAATAACATAACTCTTTATAGACTTTTGTACCACATTGATCCCCTGATCCCCTCCACTAATCACACTCTCGATGTGCTTGGTAAATTTCACTAGCAATTTTCTATTACAATTTGAACATAAATTTACATATGAGTTTATCTAGTTGACACAGTTACATACAAGTCAATAAAAAATTCCTTCATGTTGTTTAACAGGTGACTGGATATCCATATCATTGATCGAGAAGCGGATAAACCACACTAACTGAGTTTGAGAATTATAAAATCGAATAAATCAAAATACTATGAATTTTTGATTTGGGTTGTTATTAATAGTTTAATAAATTTAAAATAATATTAGATGGATCTTCTAATCCAAAAATGAATGTCTTCAAGAAGTTATAGTTCCAATGTGATCGCATTTGCAATAGATCCTTATTAATAACAACAACAAATAGCAGCAGTAATCATATTGTAATATGAGGTATAACATGTATGTCTATAAAGTGTTGTCTCTTTGTCAAAGTTGGTCATTCATTTTGGAATCACTTATGATATGATATTCACTATTAAGTAATCATATATAAAAATAAAAAATAGGAAAAATGTATTTTGAAACTATAAAATGGTAAAATATATAGATCAGAAGGTTTTCATGGATATTATAGATCCATCAATGTTTTCTGAAAGTTCATACAAATTCACATTCAAATTGACAAAGGATCTCCAAACACCCCTTAACAATATGAGTGTATTTAGGTGATTAATATGGTTCATTGAAATTATTATAACGATCCTCAAATTGGTATTTAATTCTTACTTGATTGTTGTAGAAATATTGAATTAAAAATGTGGATTAAATCAATCACCATCGAAAAGGCGATATAGAGATTTAATGTGTAGAGTAGGTCTCATTTTCACAGTGTTGGGTTCCTTCGGGACCATTGGCTTCCTTCAATGTATTGTTCATTAACCATACTTTAATCTTTACAGAAGGTATAGAACACAAGTAGTGTAGGGATGATAATCCAAATGCTCAACCATTTTAGCATAAAATGACGAACATGTCATTGAATAACCATATATTAACTTTCTTAAATAAAGGTTATGAAAAATATTTCCAAACATCATCATAGGGTTTTTTATCAATATTTCTAATGATTCTCTTAATATAAGGATTCCAATACTGATGAAAACTATTTAGCATAGCATAGGGTTGATAAAATACCCAAGCATAAACATTATAGAGTAATGTAGGGGTAGTGAAGCATTCACACAGTAAAAAATGTAGGGTTTCAAATAGTGTTTTATGATCAATTACTATAATTCTAAATTCATTAAACCTGCATATAACATATTGAAAACATTCTCATGAAATAATAATTATGAAATAAACAATTTTACTTGTGAGCATCAAAATTATCATATATTATAGAGTATTGTTGACACAATACATGCCAAAAAATATCCCATTTTTTATGGGGAAAAATCCCAAATTTTTGTCGAAAATAAAATTTACAGAAAATATAGGATTTGTAAACATACAAAATTAGATATAGAAAAAGATGTAAAAAATATTTTGATTTCACAGTTTTATTTTCATAATGGAAAATAGGTACTGTTAAATTTAATAATACATAAAAAAATTCCCCTAATGAAATGTCATTGTTAACTATTCTTCCCCTAAATATTCTTCATAGATATTCTCCACATTTTTTTGATATCCAAAATATGGGTTGAAATAATAATTTATTTAAATAGTAATTAATATAATAATGAATTATAAATGAATAGTTTATAAAAACTGATGTAATAGAAATAAATTTAGGATTGGAATTGAAATATTACACTTCAATGATTGAAAATAAATCTCAATGAAAACAAAAAAAAGTTGAATTAAAAATGAATTAAAATATTTTAAAAATAGTGTGCAATCCAGAGTAAACAATAGTTTTCTTCATAATGAGGGGATATTATTGGAATGTATTGAGGAATGAGGTGCATTGGGAAGTGTAATGGATTCAAAAACCCATTAATATGAATTATCTTAGAAAACATGTTCTGAAAATCGTTTTTAAAGACATATGGATACTATTGATGTACCTTTTTCGAATCCTGGCCAATCATCTCATTCTCAAATAAATTAATCTTCACAAACCCATTCACAGATTCCACTGACAGTATGAATTATGACAACTAAATGTTTATTTCATTATGAATTAATCTAAACTAGGATTCATTATATTTATTTTGAAAAATATGATTCCCTTGATATTATAATAGATAATTTAAAGGAGTACAGTCACACTAATGAGTGTGTAGTCTATCATTGAAATCAGCTTGTACTGAGGTTATTGCTTCAATCATTCTGAGCATGTATGTAGGTAACAATTGAGAAGTGGATTATTTATTATTTGTTTCCCAGAGAGACTAAAATTTCCTCCATATCATCATCTTTAATTCATCAAAATATAACTTTATAAAAGAATCATCTTTAAATAGAATTAAATCTATAGCCATTTTGATAATAAAATTTTGAAGGCTAGTAATTGATATTATATTTTAATTGAATTTCTTTATATGGAGCTTTAGATATTCAAATTCATATCCTTTCACAACGAAACATTTAATATATTCAAAAATACATTTCTCAGCATCCAATTCATGTCATAGAGAAAAGTTCTACGGTTCCAATAAATTCAATTTTCATACCAATTATTAATAAGAGAGTCGTTAGATTTTTGATATTGAGCCCTGATATGATTAAAATAAATTAAAGGAAACCTTGGCTAACCATTTCTTGTTGTTCTTTCTCTAATGGAATATCCTACCATTCCATAATCATCATGAACAATGAGAGAATTTATTTTTATGATTAGGGACATCTTCCCAATGATTTTCTTGATTGTGACCCTCTTACTCAACAATTGGAGTCTCTTATTCAGCAATAACAAAATTAATATCCACAACCCCTAAAATATTGAATGAATTTATTAATCTATACGCAAGAGTTTCTATTTTCCTTGATTCTCCTTCTTTATCTGGCCTTTTTCTGATAGAAATAGATGAATGTATCATACTCTACTCAACCTTAGTAGATGTCAATAACCACTATTGTTGTTCAATTATAATAGGAAAATTACAATTGCATTAATTTCCAAAAAAAAAATAAATTCTTTAAAATACATCAATTTAAATGTTTCCATGATGACATTTTAGACCAAAAAACGAATTTATAATTTTTCAAATTATCCACAAAAATTATAAATTATCATTCCATTGGGATAAAATCCCTTCATAGAATCCTTGTAAAAGTATTAGTTTAAATACCTTATTATAAACTGAGAGAAATTGAAGATAATGTGGTTGCAAATCTAAAATATAACATACATTTCAAGATAATGAAAATTTCTATCTCAAAGGTCCTCAGTAAAGATAACGATTGAATTAATTTCATCAAAAATCCATGAATAGATGTAATCCATGTTTACATTACCTTCCTGATTGTTCACTTTTGAAACAATGAAAACATAATGTCCTATGAAAAATATTTTACATTTGCTATATTCCTAAAACTAAAATGAAACAACCCCTCATGGGAAAAAAGAAATAATTTACCCATTTACATATAACAAATAGAAAATACATTATTTTTTAATCATAGAGATAATACTGTCTTCAATGATTTCAATAATAAAAATTCATTTATACAGAATTGTTTACATAAATGTCATATACTACTAGCATGTTTCCTACATTAAAATAATAAGACAAACACTAATGTCTTATAGATTCCATATTCAAACATTTTTTTAATCTATATGATCATGATCAAATACCTTACCATGGAGAAATATGAGATGAATACCTGGTAGATATGTAGTTTCATCTAACTCAGGATCTTTAGATCATCTTGAGGATTCCATCTGTCAGTGTTTTTAGTTTTATTGGATTGGAGGTTTAGGGAATTAGAAAACTAGAATCACAAGAATCTCAGTAAACGGAGAGGACATGTAGTAGAGGATAAAGAGAGGTGGATAATGAGAATTGTTTAATCATGCCGATTCAGAATGCACTCATTATTTTTTAATTTTAAAAATGATTATAAAAATAAATTGAAAATAATTTTAAAAAATAAAACATAACTAAAAATACATCAAACATATAAAAAATGGTTTATAAAATTAAAAATAAAAAGAATGAAAATAAATTAACAGACATTTATTTAAAATTATATATTCCCAAATCCCCCTTAATATAATAAAAACTTTTACAATTATGTTGTCTAGTTAAAACACCAGCTAATTTATATTCAGTATTAACAAATTATAATGATATATACGTTTTATGTACAAGATATCATAGAAAATGATGTCTTATACCAATATACTTGGTCCCCAGATTACTTATCGGATAATTTGAAATATTTATAACACTAGTATTATAACAAAAAATCATTACACTATTACAATTTTGTCCAATGGAAAATAGAGTTTTTTTTCATCTCAAATACTTGTGTACAAGAACTACCAGAACACATATATTCTGCCTTACGGATTGATAGGAAAACAGAGTGTTTTTCATAGTAGACCCTGATACTAGATATTTTCCTAAAAAGTTACATGTTAATGCGGTACTTATTCATTATAATATAAATCCAATAAATTCATTTTATGAATATGTAATTAAATGAAAATCAATATTTTTTGGGTAAATAAGAGATTGAAAAATAGATTCCTTTAAACATATAAATATAATTTCATCAACACTAATACGAGACTCTTTTTTATTTGATTTGAATCTTGCACATAAATATATGGAAGACATAATATGTGATCTGCTAGTAGTAAGATATAGTAAACTAGGAACAGTAACCCTATATAACATGTTATCCTGTAGTTTTCTAGTACCATGCAAATCCCGTTTTATATTATTACCCAAAGGATTCATATATATCTTATTGTCTTGAAGAATACAAATTTTCAACAAATAAATATTTATTTACATTGATTTAAAAAAATCAATAATCGTTTTGAAAAATGTTAAATCCTAAAAAAAAATTTAGTTCCCCAACACAGTCATTTAAAATTATTTTTTCATTATCTATTAAAAATTATTACAAATAATTTTATTAGTATAATGAAAAACAACATCATCGAAAAAAAGATGAACTAATAAAATTTTAGAGCAAATAGGTTCTTATAATTTGTTGGATCGTCACATCTAAGAGGTAATCCATTTATTGAATCAATAGAACTCAAACATTACTACCAAGCTATAGGTTACGATTTAAGGCCATAAATATCATTAGTAAGATTAAAAATTGAGTTTGGTTCTTTTGGAATTTAAAATCATGGATTTTATTCAACAAAAACATCATCCGTCAAAAAACAATTTTATAATGATTATTTAACATCCATATGATATTGTTTAAAATTAATATGAGATGAAAAATATTAAAGGATTATAATTGATTCTATTATCACTACAGGTGGGACATTTTCGTCATAATCTATACCTTCTTCTAGATTACATCCTTTAGGTATAAATGGTGACTTATTTTGGGTTATTATCCCATGATCATCCTATTTATTTCTAAAGTCCCAGATAGATCCTATTAATCTATAATTGGTCTATCTTTATATAGATTACAAACATCATTTCATATAAAATGGTATAGTTATTCTTGCATTACAATCATCCAAGTATCATTATATAAGGCCTATTAAATATAAATAGGTTATAACTAAGATATAATGGCATAAAATTATAATAGGATTACTACATTTTATCGTGGTCTAATTACTTTGTATAATTCTCTGATTAGATTTTACGAAGGAAAGTTCTTTAATTTTAGAGACTATTTAGGAATGGAAATTTGAGGTCCTTTATTTTCATGTAATTCTCAAGTGGATTGATCATTATTAATATCATTTTCAAATTTAGTTATTGGTGTTTCATTTATCATGTTTTCAAAGGAGTCATTAACTTCACTGGTTTGATCATTATCATTAGTAAAATGGTGAGTTTCATATACCATCACATGAAGTAATTTTTCAATAATCGTTGACATATTTTATTAAACACTCTATATGCTTTAGAATTAGCAGAATATCCCAAAAATATTCCTCCATCGTCCTTTAGATCTGACATACAATGATTTTACCCGTTTTTCATGATATAAACCTCGAATCCAAAAAACATTTATGTAATTTAGTCAATAGTTTATATTATATCAAACTTCAAGTGAGTCTTTTAGAAAATTATCCATATTAAAAACATATTCCTAATATAGAAGGTTGTGGTTATAATGACCCATACATTACATACAATGTTAATACATCAAAATTGAAGTACACTTATTAAAACATATAACAAAACCATGAAAGGACAGTATAGGTATAGTGTCTTTAGAAACTGCGAAACAAAAACAAATGGTTCATAAAGCATCTACATTGTCTCCCATTTAATTCATCATATCTAGAGTCCCTTTTTGGCATATCTTACTTAATAACCTTATTCCGGACCTGGGGAAAGAAAACATACAAAAGGGTGACCTCAAATTCTCATTAAGGGTAAACAAAAGAAATATCAATCACATCATATTCATAAGAACATAACATTTTGGAAATCTTAACCTGCAAAAGAGATCATAATTTCATAACATGGGATAAATTATAGTAGTGAAATGTAATCCTAATAATCATAACATAAAACATGAGTCTTTGTGGAATACACACATAATCAAAGAAAATCATTTCTTAGTAGTTAAGAATCATTTCCAAGACTATATTAGTGGGCAATGTCCATTTCTGAACCGAGTTCACTCCCCGTTTCAGTCCTGTTTCACTGAAACGGTTTAACCTGTCGTTCCAACAATGTCTATCTCATGAGATATAAATCATTACTCAATTCATTGGAGGGAGATATAGGTCCCACCCATCTCATAATGATACCATTCTTATGTGTGCCACAAAATCATAAATCATACATCATTACATAACCCATGTAATAAAAATGGGATTCCTAAACATCAAGACATCATAAAACAATTCATATAAGACAAAGGAATTCATAAAAATAATTCCATCACAACATAATCAAATCAATGTAATAATAGGTATAGAAACAGAACCCTATATTATCTTAGATGGAAAATAATTTTGATACAACAATTGAACTTGATTCTTGAGGAAAATATCATTTCTACTTCAAAAACATTTTTCCTTTCTTAACATGTCATTCAACATTAAAATAAAAGAATTTGATTAAAAATAAACTTGATATCAATTAAAGGAAGCTTCTTGGAAATAATTTTTTAAAAATCCATTCATTCCGTATAAGTTAAAAAACATTCTTCACGTATTATGTCGGAAAAGTCAAAAAGTAACTCGTATGAAAGACGACAAATGATATCTTTCATATCTTTTACTAAAAACTCACCGAAGGGTAACATTGGATTTAAAAAATTTTATAAGGATATAAATATTACATATTGAGGAAACATGGATGTGGATGATAAATATTCTCCAGTAAATTCTGAAGTATAAACAATGTCAGATAAAAATGAGATTGTGAGATTTTCCCTTACCTTAGGTCCGATTTGCTTCATAATTGTCTGAAACTCCTATATAATTATTTAAATAATTTCATTGAATAATTCTATAATCATACTTATTTTTATGATATCATATATGGTCATATTCTTAGCTTCTTATTAGTATTATTTCATTGTTACTTGTTATTCGGGTGTTTATTGCTTTTTGTTCTTATGCGTGTTTTGTCGAATAAATTCTTATTCTTATTTTTAGGTTATAGATACCTCATTTAAATAATTTTATTAGTGTAATATATATCATATTAATTCATTAAATTCATTTATATAATTATTATGCTATGATGATCATGTAGAACGAGTCGCATCACATCGTGGAGACGGTATTCCGTACGTACGCATGAGCGAGGATATTGTTACCATGATTGAAGAATTGTATTGGAGTGTATGTATACTATTTAAGAAACAATATCACTTTACAATAATCATATATATTTATTCTTTACACTATTATTCCCATCCATGTAAGGTGTTGGTGGAAAATAGATTACACCACGGCGTGGAGACGATATTCGGTATGTACGCACGAGCGGTGATTTCATTTTCCGTAGGATGGATAGATGGTGAAATAGGGGTTTTTCATACTTATAATAACATATCAGTATATTAGTGATACTGATGTTATTACTTCATAATGAAACACCTAAATAAGAAGATGTGGAAGAAGAAATAATGTTGAAACAATCATCAACGGACATTACCTCTTCTTTGAAGTGACTCTTTGAGACCT
The DNA here is from genome assembly GCA_963277665.1 of Viscum album. Taxonomy (NCBI): domain Eukaryota; kingdom Viridiplantae; phylum Streptophyta; class Magnoliopsida; order Santalales; family Viscaceae; genus Viscum; species Viscum album. The sequence goes on along the minus strand of OY728120.1, from coordinate 1,752,836,269 downwards.
CCTCTTAGGGAACTAAAATTGGTCTTTGAAGATGACCAGGACCTCTAGGATGTTTCTAGGGAAGTGGAGAATATAATTTGGAAGGTTTAGGACGAGCTTGAAGGCTAAATGTGGTGTGATGAATAGAGGGAGGAGGTTCCCTTTTATAAGGGAGGAGAGGGGAACCTTTGGAAATGCTAAAAATATTATTTTATTATAAAGCCAGATTCGGTTTTTAATAGCTCCAAATTGATTTATTCAGAATATAAGGTGGGTATGGGTCGAAATACTCTCATCCAATAGAATTTGGACAAGTTTAGGTTACTATTTTAACCTTATCGTTTAGATTTAACTTTAAGTTAGATAATTTTACTTTTACCGTGTCTTTTTGTTTCCTTACACTATAAGGTTAATAAACATACAATAACAAGACAAAAGAACCCCAAGTTGTTTATTATTAATATATATATATATATATCCTTATCTAAGTTATTTTGCCGAATCTTAGATTTTGAGGAATAAAATAACAATTAATAATATAATATTTGTTTTAAAAACTATTTTATGTAAATTTTAACACTATTTGGTAATTCATTTTTGTGAAAATCCTAAGAGAATAATTAGTTCGATATTTTTTTAAATCAATACTAACATGTCATATTAACCTATAAAATTAATTTAATTCATACAAAGTCTCAAATTACATTTATTTGGGTCTTTATAACATCAATTGTGTCAATATTTTATTAATAAGATAATTACTCTACCATCATTGTGTCTTTAATAAATTAAATAATTTAATGTCTGAAAATTATAAATAAAATACCATTATGTAGGAAATCTTTTTAGATTTCTAATTAATATTTATAGTCTAATTTATCTTATGTATAACCCTATATTATAAATTATTTTGTTATTACCTTTGATTTTAACTATTTTAACCCTTCTTTAAATAAATTAATAATAAATGTCCTAATCTAATCCATGTGGGCCTAAATGGTCATATTTTATTCCTAAGGTTGTTTTTGGTCGAATTACACTTATCCAATAGAATTAGGACATGTGTTAGGGTAATAATAATAACACTTTTAACCTTAATTACCCTATTTACTTTTAACAGTGGTAAAAAAAGTAAAAAGTTACTATTCACCAAAAATTATTTTCATCTCATTGAACCACATTTTAGTCCTTGATATTAACCGTGTCTCTATGATTTTCAAAATTCCACACACAGAAGTGGTAAAATTAAGTTTTATGTGAATTTGGAAATTCTCCTAGGAGGTGGGTAAAAGACGGTGAAACGTTCAATAAAATTTATATATGTCTAAAATTGTTATAAAATGACTCTAATGAATTAAATTTAACTTATGTAGGTATTATGTATCAATTTTTACCTAAGATAAATTTAAATGAAATAAATAATTATTTAAATAAAAAGTCCGTTTTCAAATAGTAACCTAGTGTTTTCACTATTAATCAAAAATTGAATGTTTTCAGAAAAATACCAAAATTTCACCTTAGGCTAATTTCGATATTCCGAATCCATAAATGAAGTCCATTTTGATAAATAAAATTTACAAAATTTCAAAAATTTGGTATTACTATTTATAACAGCTATTTTTAAAAATATTTTAATAGCATATCGTTGTTTAGTGAGACTCAGTATTGCATACGACGCAAGCCATCGAGGAAGCCCGAAGTTGTAAATAAAGCCAAGCTAGTGTTGTGAGTAGTGAAAGATTTATTTGATGATTAATATAACATAAAAACAAAATATTTCTCATAAAAGTCTCGGGTGTTACATTCTACCCCCCTTAAAATGAATTTCTCCCTCAAAATTCGTCACTTTGTAAAAAATATATGAGGATACCTCTCCCTCATCATATCCTCAAGCACCCATGTAGCTTATTCTAATTGGTGATTCCTCCATAAAACTTTCACCTAGAGAGTGGTCATGTTCCGTAGGAATATTTCGCTACGATCCAGAATCTCTATCGGCTGTTCTTCATAACAAAGATCTTGCTCCAGCAGTACAACTTCTGAGATAATTACATGTGAATGATCAGGTATGTAATTTCTCAGGAGAGATACATGGAACACATCATGAACTTGAGATAGATTCAGTGGAAGTGCCAATTGGTAAGATACCTTCCCGACACGATCCATTATTTCGAAAGGAACGATATACCTAGGGCTCAGCTTTCCCTTATTTCCAAATATCATTACTATCATCCAAGGAGATATTCATAAGAAAAACTTTATCACCCTCTTCAAACTCTTGGTATTTTCTTCGGTAGTCAACATAACGTTTTTGTCGACTCTGAGATGCTCTTATGTGTTGTTGAATAGATCTGACCTTTTCTGCCATCTCATCAACAAGATCAGGTCCTAATAGCTTTCATTCCCCAACTACATCCCAGCAAGTTGGAGTCTTGCATTTCATTCCATAGAGAGCTTCATAAGGAGCCATATGAATACTGGAGTGAAAAATATTATAATAAAAAAATTCCACAAAAGGTAGGTGTTGATCCCAACCAACTTTTAAATCCATAGAGAAAGCTATCAACATATCTTCTAGAGTTTGAATTGTCCTCTCAGACTGACCGTCTGTCTGAGGATGATAAGTAGTGCTGAAACTCTACTCTCTGTCTAGAGTATGCTGAAGACTTCGCCAGAACATTGAGGTAAACTTTGGATGTAACACCCCAAGCTTCTACGGTATGTTTCCCTTCGAATAATGTGATAGCGTGTGTTGTACGCAACCTCGAGTTCTAACACACACCACAACTAATAAAACTAGCCGTTGTGAATAGTAATACCTACTTTTTGAAATCATATATATTCTATATTTCAAAATGGACTTCATTTTTGGATTCGGAATATCAAAATTAGCCTAGGGTGAAATTTTGGTACATTTCGGATAACTTTCATATTTTGATGAATAGTGAAAATTTCTAAATTTTAATTAAAAACAACTTTTTTAATCAAAATAATTAATAGTGATAAATTATGAATTTGAGTGGTTTTAAAGTATATTTAGAATATATTTTTACCATTCAATTTAATGTTTATCATTGGACATAATTTTACAATTAAACCGAACATAAACAAGTGTCAATCTTTTGATAGTTATTATCTCTTAAAAACACGCTTTTTGTTTTGACAGCGGGAATTAATTTTAAATTAATTTCTTCCACTTATGTGTTTTGAATTTAGGAAAATGGATTCCATATTTGGAATCAGGATGTCCAAATTATGTAAATAGGTAACTTTTATTTTTAGACATTTTGAATAATTACTGCGGTAAATATTTTATTTACCATGGTTAAAGGGTAAATCCGGTAAATAAGGGTTAAAAAATAATATTATAATAATCCAAAATTACCCTAAAACGTGTCCTAACCTTATTGGTGGACACATACCCTACCATGGGCATCCTTGGGTCAATTTTGGGACCCCTTGGAGCCACTTGTATGTGGTAGGGACACATTATATTAATAATGTTAAAATAAAAATAAAAATGGCATAAGCTTACATCTTTTAGAAGAACAATTTTTACATAGGGTTATACATGTTTTATTTTCGATTATAAATATTCATTAGAAAGCTAAAAATATTTCCAACATAATTATGTTTTATTTATAATTTTTAGACATTAAATAATTTATTTTATTTATGACACAATGATGATGCAGTAATTACTAAAATAGTAAAAAATTAACATAATTGATATTATAAATACCCAAATAAATATAATATGAAACTTTTAAAGAATTACACTAATTTTATAGGATAATATGATATATTAGGATTGATTTAATTGACTTTGTTCGAAGTAATAAATCTGTTATGAGTTTCACAAAAATCAACTATTGAATAGTGTCAAAATTGACATAAAAGAGTTCTTAAAACAAATATTATATTATTAATTGATATTAAATTCCTAAAAATCTAAGGTTCGGCCACGAGACTTATATTATGATAGGTTAATAATTAATGGACCACTTGGGGGTCTCTTGGATGTATATAGTAAGTTTATTAACCATATTATATAAAAATACAAAGAGACATTGTAAAAGTGAAACTAATTAACTTAGAGTTAATACTTAACGATAAGGTTAATATAAGTACCCAAACCTGTCTAAATTCTATTGGATGAGTTGTTTTCGACCTATCCCCACCTCATCCTTTGAATAGTAAACATTGGAGCCTTTGGAAACCGAATATGAATTTATTATAAATTAATATTTCTAGCTTTTCCAAAAGTGCCCCTCACCCCTCTTATAAAAGGGCACTCCTCCTTCTCTTTTCCTCACACCTCTCAAGCCACTTGGCTCGTCCACACTCTGCCCAACTAAGCTCCCCACATCCCTCTCCTCCTCCTTGAAGCTTCCCCTTATGCAGAAAGCATTTCAAGAATTCCTTTGGTTCCAACCAAAGTGAGTTACCTAGATTAAAGGTAACAATTTCTCTTAAATTATTTTCATTTATTTTGCTTCTCCAACCCCCAAACTCTTTTTATTTCCTTTCTTTTGTGACAACACCAGTATCCAAAATATACTAGGATGTTGTTATAAGAAGGATTCAAACTACACATACACACAACTCCATCTAATGGATGATGAACATAATGTTTCTGTGGATGGAAAACTAACGCCTCACGAAACGAAGATTGTTCAAATACATCTTACCACCTCTCATGGTGGCCATTATGATGGCAATATAATTAAATATGATATTAATGATATATATTTTATATATAAGCTTCTGTAATTCCATTTTATTTCATACCATTATTCGTTTCATGTTGTATATACATACGATAATTTCATTTGAGGAAGTGCGGACTACCGCCCCCTTAAAATGATATGACTTGTTCATACCACACATGGAACGTATAAAGGATGGTGTTAATGAACTTAAGTAACATATATAAAATATTATATCATACTGGAATAGTAATATACCTATGTATCATTTGGATTCGATTCTTTTAAAATAAAAATTAAATGGAAGTAGCGTTCGTGCGTACGTACGGACTACCGTCTCCACGAACGCGATGAGATTCATTCTCCATCGTATCCATTCAAGTATTATTCTCATTTTAGGGTTAAAAATAATGTTAATATCATTCTGATTATGAATAAGATTTAATCTATCCATTACAAACATGTCTTACGTAACCAAACATTTAAGAAGAACGAATCGATTATCACCTGAAACGACGATAATACTAAGATATTATTAATAAAGAAATGTTAAAAGATCATATATGATATCATATTAATGTATATGATTGTTGTATAATTTAATAACAATTATTTCACCATTATACAGGAGGTTAACCGACCCCAACAAAGGAAAAGTACAAGGTAAGGGTTATTTCACAATCTCTTCATTATCCGAGGTTGTTTATACGTAATAATCTACTGGGATCTCGTTATCATCCACATCCATGTTTCTTCAAAATGTATTTCAAAACATTTTTAATATTTAAAAGAATATGGGTTAAAGTCATTTATACCCTTGTTTGACTTTTTATAAGAGGTTTATAAGGGAATCTTTCCGTCGTTTTCCAAACAAGGTGCTTTTTAACCTTTTCGACAGAATTAAGAGAAGAATGTTTTTTTAACTTATACGGCGGGTGCGGTTATTTTCCGCCATTATAAAATCGTCAAAGCTTCCCTTACAAGCTTATAAGAATATTTTCAAAGAAAATGTTTTATTATATATGGATCTTAATTGATTTCAAAATAAAAGGAGATATTTCTTTAAAAAGAATTTTGATTTCATCTATGTCAACATCCTTTGATGGATTTTAAGATTATTTGAAGTTGATTTATTATGATACAAAACTTCTATATTGTATTGAAGGTTTTGTGATATGTTTGACTATGGATGTGCTATTTTTATACCATTCATAGTTTATGGTGAAATTATTGACATTTCGTATGCTAGTTTTAATACGAATGTTTATGTTATGTTTAAACCTTTTCATATGGGAATGCATTGGACTTAATAAGTGATGGGTGGAGCCCGCTATAGCTCCTCGATGCATCGGTAGGTCTCATGAGACAAACTAGTGTCTTGGCACAAGGCCTTGACAAAATCTTATTTGTAGTCTTGGCACGAGGCCTTGGCTATGTGGTTATGATAGTCTGGCATTATGCATTCCAACATTATGAAAGTGGTTATTGATTTTTGCATGTGATTATTCGATTAGTAGAATATCCATGTGAATAAGTAAATGGGATTATTTCATTTTATTTATGCCATACCATGTTGAAAGTTCATGTTTAAAAGGCTTTTGTTTTAGTTATACATTGCCTTAAATGTTTATTCTTATTGATGAAAGTTTCCGTTATATTGTTATCCTTACTGGGCATTTGAGCTCACCCCTTTTCTATGTTTTATTTTTCCCAGGAAGTGAAGATGTATGTTATGAATGACCTGTAGGGATATTATGAGGGGATTATAGTGTGGACTGTGGAAACATTATGTTGTTTTAGTAGTTTTTCATTTTATGATGTAATGTAAAACTTATGAATATATCTAGTGTTTCCAAGGCTACTATACCAATCGGTCTTTCGAGATTTGATCTTTCTTGTGATCATGCCAATGTTATGTAGTAATGCACCGACTCTGGGTAACTAGGGTCGGGGCATTACAGTTGGTATCAGAGGATGTTTAGTACAAAACATGGAAACTAGATTTAGATAAACTCTGATTAGAGCACGTAGACCTAAGATGAACTTTGAGGATTAGTATAGAAGAACTTTCTAGAATTTTGGTATTGTAGAGATTTTGTGAGTTTTCCAAGCAATACATCCCTGTCTGGATACGAGCAGGTAGAGGCGGCTCTGGCACAGATGTACCTAGGGGTAAAACCCGAAAACACCGCTTTGAGCTAGACTCGAACGGGAACTGGTGCACGACAACGGGCCTTGCTGCACTCTTGGTTACGACACTCCCGGGGGATATGCTTAGGATAACTCTCACTATCATTACAAATCATTATGATGGGTTTATGAGTATATACTTCCTCAAAGAAAACATTATTATGATTATGGATTATATCCATAAATAGTCAATTTATGTTAAGTGTTTTATAAGTATGAGATTATGTATTTTGATTCATAAACTGATCTAGTTTATGCCATTGTTTAGAAATGGCGCCTAGTAGAAGAAATGGAAACCGTATCAATGTACGCACTCCATGTAGGGATTGCCCTCCTGCTCAAGATAATTATAGTGGGGATGGTGATGCAACTGGTGCTGATCAGCTAATCACCATACTGGGAAAACTTACTCAGGTTATGAATAATAACCTTACCCGTATGGAGCACCCTGATCCGCAGCATGGAGGATCAATGTTAGATCGATTCATGAGGCAACAACCACCAACGTTCAATGGGAATACAAATCCCTTAGTAGCTGAGCAATGGATATTTTCCCTAGAGAAAATATTTCAGGCTTTGGGGAGCAGTGAAAGGGAAAAAGTTATCATGGCAGTTTACCGCCTCACTGGAGATGCTGATCAATGGTGGTCATTGATTCAAAACATGAAGGAAGATGATGAAGTATCAAATATGGATTGGAGGGAGTTCAAAGATCTGTTTTTAGAAAAATACTTCCCTCGCGACCATCGAGCAGATATGGAAAGACAATTTCTGAGTCTGAGACAAAAGGAGGATGAGAATGTCACAAGGTATGAGGCTAACTTTACAAGGTTAGCGAGGTATGCTGGAGATTATATTCGCAACCCAAGAAGTAAGATTGATCGTTTCTTTGATGGGTTAAAACCATTTCTCCATCGAGCATTAGTCTCACAATCCTTTTCATCGTACGAAGACATTGTCTCATGTGCTATATTGACCGAAAAGGAATTCTCTATGTCTTATGACTTTAAAGCAAAGCAAGAGAAGAAGAGACCTGCTGATCAATCTGGGAATGGAAATAAGGGGAAGAAGGGAAAGGTTGAATATCCATCTTGTGGTAAATGCGGGAAGAAACATCCTGGTACTTGCTTGAAGGGAATGGGAGTCTGTTACAAGTGTGGTGAAAAAGGCCACCAAGCTCATGATTGCAAGGGGAAGAAGGAAGCTACCAACGTTCAGTGCTATAATTGCAGGGAGATGGGGCATTATGAAAATGCATGTCCTAAGCGTCAAGAGAACTTACCTCAGAAAAGGCCAAGGGATCAAGGCCAGGCTTATGCTATCACTACTGCTGAGGTAGAAGCTCCGAAAGACGTGGTGGTAGGTAATTTAATGGTTTCCTCAAGTTTAGCAAATGCATTATTTGATTCTGGATCATCGCATTGTTTCATATCTTCCCAGTTTTCTAACAAAATTAGATATTTCCAATTTGATTTAATAAGGGAGTTGTCAGTTAAAACTCCTAAGGGAAGTATCATTGCAACAAAGTTTTGTGAATCAGTCCCCATTAGAGCACATAAATTTTCATTATCTGCTGATCTCATCGTCATACCTATGATTGAGTTTGATATAATCCTCGGTATGGACTGGCTTTCGGACTATGATGCGAAGATTTATTGTAAGAAGAAAGAGGATACGATTCTTGATGATAATGATAAGGAACACCTTATTTTTAGAGCAGAATCGTCACCACCTAATTCTTATTTAGATCCACCCTCAATAGCTCAACTAAATTCAATTATTGGGAAGGAAGAGAATGAAATAACTACGGGTGAGGAAAGGAATGTTCAAATAGAGGATGTACCTGTTGTGAAAGAATTTGTAGATGTATTTCCCGAAGATTTACCTGGACATCCTCCAGAACGAGAAGTTGAGTTTTCTATAGATTTGATTCCTGGATCAAGGCCTATATCGAAGACCCCTTATAGAATGGCCACTGTAGAGTTAGTTGAACTAAAGAAACAACTAGAGGAATTGAGTAATAAGGGATTTATTCGCCCTAGTGTTTCTCCATGGGGAGCCCCTGTTCTTTTTGTTAAAAAGAAAGATGGATCTATGAGGTTATGTATCGACTACAGGGAGATCAATGCTATAACGATAAAGAACAAGTATCCCCTACCTCGTATTGATGATTTATTTGACCAACTGCATGGAGATCAATACTTTTCAAAGATTGACCTTCGATCTCGATACCATCAGTTGTGTGTGAAGAAGGAAGACATTCCGAAGACAGCATTTCGAACCAGGTACGGGCATTACGAGTTTATTGTAATGCCGTTTGGATTGACTAATTCACCCTCTGTATTCATGGATCTGATGAATAGAGTTTTCAAGGAGTATCTCGATGAATTTTTGGTGGTATTTATTGATGATATCTTGGTATACTCCAAAACCTACGAAGATCATGAAAATCACTTGCGCATTATCTTGAAGACTCTGAGGAGGCATGAATTATATGGGAAGTTTAGCAAGTGTGAATTCTGGCTTCAGGAGATTTCTTTTCTTGGCCATATTGTCTCTAAAGATGGAATCTATGTTGATCCTTCTAAGACCAAGGCAATCCAAGAATGGCCATCACCTACGAGTATAACTGAGGTACGTAGTTTTATTGGTTTGGTAGGTTATTATCGACGTTTCGTCCAGAATTTTTCCCAATTGGCTAACCCATTAACGAAGCTCACACGTAAAGGGGTTAAATTTGTTTGGACAAAAGAGTGTGAAGAATGTTTTGAAGAACTGAAGAGAAGATTAGTCAATGCTCCTATATTGACTCTACCATCGGGGGATGATGGGTTCGTTATTTATAGTGATGCATCGAAGAAAGGACTTGGCTGTGTCCTTATGCAGAATGATAGAGTTATTGCCTATGCATCACGACAGTTGAAAATTCACGAACAAAACTATCCTACTCATGATCTTGAGTTAGCAGCTGTGATCTTTGCTTTGAAGATATGGAGGCACTACCTCTATGGTGAAAAATGTGAGATTTATACTGATCACAAGTGTTTGAAGTATATTTTCTCACAAAAAGAACTCAACATGAGGCAAAGGAGATGGCTTGAATTACTCAAGGATTATGATTGTACGATACACTACCACCCAGGGAAGGCAAACAAGGTGGCAAATGCTTTGAGTAGAAAAGACCATGGAGTTTTGAATAATATGAGAATTGAAAGGGATCCAATTTTCATGGATCTAGTGAAGAGGGACATGGGAATAACCAGGGAAGGTGAAACATCAATGCTTTTTCAAATGGTTGTCAAACCATCTTTACTAGAAAGGATTAAGAGTTCTCAGACCGATGATGAAGAATTCCAAAAGAAGATTAAAGCTGTGAATGATGGGAGATTGAGAGACTTTGTGTATGAAGATGGAATTCTGAAATTCGGGAAGAGACTTTGTGTTCCCAAAATACCTGATCTAAAAAGGGAATTGCTGGATGATGCTCATAGTTCCAATTTCTCTATACACCCTGGGAGAACCAAAATGTATAGATATTTGAAGGAACATTTTTGGTGGGACAACATGAAGAGGGAGATTGCTGATTTTGTGTCAAGATGTATGGTTTGTCAACAAGTGAAAGCTGGAAGGCAACAGCCTGGAGGAGTCATGCAACCTCTTCCCATACCAGAGTGGAAATGGGACAATGTTACGATGGACTTTGTCATGGGGATACCAAAGACTCCTAGAAGGAACGATGCAATATGGGTTATTGTTGATCGTCTTACCAAGACAGAACATTTTCTTGCTATAAGAGAAGATCTACCCCTGGAACGTCTAGCAAGACTATACATTAATGAAGTTGTGAGACTTCATGGAGTACCCCTATCGATTGTTTCTGATCGTGATCCCCGTTTTACTTCAAGATTTTGGAAAAGTCTTCAGAAATCCCTGGATACTGAACTTCATTTGAGCACTGCTTACCACCCTCAGACAGATGGACAATCAGAACGGACTATTCAAACCTTAGAAGACATGTTGAGATCTTGCTCACTTGACTTTCAGGGTATGTGGGATCAATATTTACCACTGGTAGAATTTTCCTATAACAATAGCTTCCATTCAAGTATTCAAATGGCACCATATGAAGCGTTATACAGAAAGAGATGTCGTACACCAACCTGTTGGGATGACTTTGGTGAAAGAAAACTTGTAGGCCCAGAACTGGTGGAGGAAACGGTGGAAAAGGTGAAGGTAATCCAAAATCACATTAAAGCAGCTCAAAGTAGGCAGAAGAGCTATGCCGATAATCGAAGGAAGGATTTGGAATTTCAAGTCGGTGATCATGTTTTCCTGAAGGTATCTCCGTGGAAGGGAGTCATACGTTTTGGTAAGAAAGGTAAATTGAGTCCCAGGTACATTGGACCTTTCGAAATTCTAGAACGAATTGGGGCTGTAGCTTACCGATTGGCGATGCCGCCAAGTCTCTCCAAAGTTCACGATGTGTTCCACGTATTTCTGTTGAGAAAATACATGCCTGACCCAACGCATGTACTCACCTATGAGGAATTAGAACTGGAACCCGATCTTTCTTATTGCGAAGAGCCCTTCAGGATTCTTGATACAAGAGAACAAGTACTGAGAAACCGGACGACGCGTCTGGTAAAAGTTTTGTGGAGAAATCATAAGATGGAAGAGGCAACGTGGGAACCCGAGGAACTTATGATGAAGAACCACCCGAGTCTTTTTATGCAGTAATACCCTAGAAATTGCGAGGACGCAATTATTTGAAGGAGGGGATAATGTAACACCCCAAGCTTCTACGGTATGTTTCCCTTCGAATAATGCGATAGCGTGTGTTGTACGCAACCTCGAGTTCTAACATACACCACAACTAATTAAACTAGCCGTTGTGAATAGTAATACCTACTTTTTGAAATCATATATATTCTATATTTCAAAATGGACTTCATTTTTGGATTCGGAATATCAAAATTAGCCTAGGGTGAAATTTTGGTACATTTCGGATAACTTTCATATTTTGATGAATAGTGAAAATTTCTAAATTTTAATTAAAAACAACTTTTTTAATCAAAATAATTAATAGTGATAAATTATGAATTTGGGTGGTTTTAAATTATATTTAGAATATATTTTTACCATTCAATTTAATGTTTATCATTGGACATAATTTTACAATTAAACCGAACATAAACAAGTGTCAATCTTTTGATAGTTATTATCTCTTAAAAACACGCTTTTTGTTTTGACAGTGGGAATTAATTTTAAATTAATTTCTGCCACTTCTGTGTTTTGAATTTAGGAAAATGGATTCCATATTTGGAATCAGGATGTCCAAATTATGTAAATAGGTAACTTTTATTTTTAGACATTTTGAATAATTACTGCGGTAAATATTTTATTTACCATGGTTAAAGGGTAAATCCGGTAAATAAGGGTTAAAAAATAATATTATAATAATAAAAAATTACCCTAAAACGTGTCCTAACCTTATTGGTGGACACATACCCGACCATGGGCATCCTTGGGTTAATTTGGGGACCCCTTGGAGCCACTTGTATGTGGTAGGGACACATTATATTAATAATGTTAAAATAAAAATAAAAATGGCATAAGCTTACATCTTTTAGAAGAACAATTTTTACATAGGGTTATACATGTTGTATTTTCGATTATAAATATTCATTAGAAAGCTAAAAAGATTTCCTACATAATTATGTTTTATTTATAATTTTTAGACATTAAATAATTTATTTTATTTATGACACAATGATGATGCAGTAATTACTAAAATAGTAAAAAATTAACATAATTGATATTATAAATACCCAAATAAATATAATATGAAACTTTTAATGAATTAAACTAATTTTCTAGGATAATATGATATATTAGAATTGATTTAATTGACTTTTTTTGAAGTAATAAATCTGTTATGAGTTTCACAAAAATCAACTATTGAATAGTGTCAAAATTGACATAAAAGAGTTCTTAAAACAAATATTATATTATTAATTGATATTAAATTCCTAAAAATCTAAGGTTCGGCCAAGAGACTTATATTATGATAGGTTAATAATTAATGGACCACTTGGGGGTCGCTTGGATGTATATATTACGTTTATTAACCATATTATATAAAAATACAAAGAGACATTGTAAAAGTGAAACTAATTAACTTAGAGTTAATACTTAAAGATAAGGTTAATATAAGTACCCAAACCTGTCTAAATTCTATTGGATGAGTTTTTTTCGACCTATCCCCACCTCATCCTTTGAATAGTCAACTTTGGAGCCTTTGGAAACCGAATATGAATTTATTATAAATTAATATTTCTAGCTTTTCCAAAAGTGCCCCTCACCCCTCTTATAAAAGGGCACTCCTCCTTCTCTTTTCCTCACACCTCTCAAGCCACTTGGCTCGTCCAAACTCTGCCCAACTAAGCTCCCCACATCCCTCTCCTCCTCCTTGAAGCTTCCCCTTATGCAGAATGCATTTCAAGAAGTACTTTGGTTCCAACCAAAGTGAGTTACCTAGATTAAAGGTAACGATTTCTCTTAAATTATTTTCATTTATTTTGCTTCTCCAACCCCCAAACTCTTTTTATTTCCTTTATTTTGTAACAACACCAGTATCCACAATATACTAGGATGCTGTTATAAGAAGGATTCAAACTACACATAAACACAACTCCATCTAATGGATGATGAACATAATGTTTCTGTGGATGGAAAACTAACGCCTCACGAAACGATGATTGTTCAAATACATCTTACCACCTCTCATGGTGGCCATTATGATGGCAATATAATTAAATATGATATTAATGATATATATTTTATATATAAGCTTCTGTAATTCCATTTTATTTCATACCATTATTCGTTTCATGTTGTATATACATACGATAATTTCATTTGAGGAAGTGCGGACTACCGCCCCCTTAAAATGATATGACTCGTTCATACCACACATGGAACGTATAAAGGATGGTGTTAATGAACTTAAGTAACATATATAAAATATTATATTATACTGGAATAGTAATATACCTATGTATCATTTGGATTCGATTCTTTAAAAATAAAAATTAAATGGAAGTAGCGTTCGTGCGTACGTACGGACTACCGTCTCCACGAACGCGATGAGATTCATTCTCCATCGTATCCATTCAAGTCTTATTCTCATTTTAGGGTTAAAAATAATGTTAATATCATTCTGATTATGAATAAGATTTAATCTATCCATTACAAACATGTCTTACGTAACCAAACATTTAAGAAGAACGAATCGATTATCACCTGAAACGACGATAATACTAAGATATTATTAATAAAGCAATGTTAAAAGATCATATATGATATCATATTAATGAATATGATTGTTGTATAATTTAATAACAATTATTTCACCATTATACAGGAGGTTAACCGACCCCAACAAAGGAAAAGTACAAGGTAAGGGTTATTTCACAATCTCTTCATTATCCGAGGTTGTTTATACGTAATAATCTACTGGGATCTCGTTATCATCCACATCCATGTTTCTTCAAAATGTATTTCAAAACATTTTTAATATTTAAAAGAATATGGGTTAAAGTCATTTATACCCTTGTTTGACTTTTTATAAGAGGTTTATAAGGGAATCTTTCCGTCATTTTCCAAACAAGGTGCTTTTTAACCTTTTAGACAGAATTAAGATAAGAATGTTTTTTTTAACTTATACGGCGGGTGCGGTTATTTTCCGCCGTTATAAAATCGTCAAAGCTTCCCTTACAAGCTTATAAGAATATTTTCAAAGAAAATGTTTTATTATATATGGATCTTAAATGATTTCAAAATAAAAGGAGATATTTCTTTAAAAAGAATTTTGATTTCATCTATGTCAACATCCTTTGATGGATTTTAATATTATTTGAAGTTGATTTATTATGATACAAAACTTCTATATTGTATTGAAGGTTTTGTGATATGTTTGACTATGGATGTGCTATTTTTATACCATTCATAGTTTATGGTGAAATTATTGACATTTCGTATGCTAGTTTTAATACGAATGTTTATGTTATGTTTAAACCTTTTCATATGGGAATGCATTGGACTTAATAAGTGACGGGTGGAGCCTGCTATAGCTCCTCGATACATCGGTAGGTCTCATGAGACAAACTAGTGTCTTGGCACAAGGCCTTGACAAAATCTTATTTGTAGTCTTGGCACAAGGCCTTGGCTATGTGGTTATGATAGTCAGGCATTATGCATTCCAACATTATGAAAGTGGTTATTGATTTTTGCATGTGATTATTCGATTAGTAGAATATCCATGTGAATAAGTAAATGGCATTATTTCATTTTATTTATGCCATACCATGTTGAAAGTTCATGTTTAAAAGGCTTTTGTTTTAGTTATACATTGCCTTAAATGTTTATTCTTATTGATTAAAGTTTCCGCTATATTGTTATCCTTACTGGGCATTTGAGCTCACCCCTTTTCTATGTTTTATTTTTCCCAGGAAGTGAAGATGTAAGTTATGAATGACCTGCAGGGATATTATGAGGGGATTATAGTGTGGACTGTGGAAACATTATGTTGTTGTAGTAGTTTTTCATTTTATTATGTAATGTAAAACTTATGAATATATCTAGTGTTTCCAAGGCTACTAAACCAATCGGTCTTTCGAGATTTGATCTTTCTTGTGATCATGCCAATGTTATGTAGTAATGCACCGACTCTGGGTAACTAGGGTCGGGGCGTTACATTGGATCCGGATCAGATATAATAGAAATTGGTACTCCATGCTATCTTACCACTTCATTTACATATATCATGGCAAGCTGATCTAGAGAGAAATCCTCTCTAGTAGCAACGAAGTGTGAAAACTTTGTAAGACGATCAACTATGACCCAGATAGCATTATTTCCATTGGATGTTTTAGGAAGTCATGTGACAAAGTCCATAGTGATGTTTTCCCATTTCCATTTTGGTATGGGTAATGGTTGTAACATACCCTTAGAATTCTGTCTCTCAGCTTTAACTTGCTGACAAAACCAAGCATCAAGAGACATATTCAACAACATCTCTTTTCAGGCCATCCCACCAGAAGTACACTTTCAGGTCCCTATACATCTTCGTGCTTCCAGGATGAATAGAAAATGAATAACTAGGAGCCTCATCTAGTAGCTCTTTCTTTAATTCAGGGATGGGAGGAACACAAACACGATTCTTGAACTTTATTAACACATCACAATCAAGGTTGAATTCATGAACATTTCTAACCTTCTTTTGTAACACTACATCTTCTTTCTGTGCCTCTTTAATCGTCACATGTATAGATGGTTGAACATTCATTTGAGAAGATACAATTTTCCCCTTCCATTATAATTCCAAGATCCATCATTTGTAAATCAATAAATATTGGATCTTTTGTGATCCTCATCATGGATAAGCTAGCATGGTCTTGTCGACTTAATGTATCTTCCACCTTGTTTACTTTCCCAAGGTGGTAATGAATTGAGCAGTCGTAATCTGTAATCATCTCCAACCATCTTCATTGGCGCATATTCAGCTCCTTTTGTGTGAGAATATACTTTACACTTTTATGATCAGTATAAATGTCACACCTTTCTCCATAAAGATAATGCCTCCAATTCATTAATGCAAAGATTACCACAGCTAACTCCAAATCATGAGTTCGGTAATTTTTCTCATGGATTCTCAACTATCGTGAGGCATAAGCTATCACCATATCATTTTGCTTAAGAACACACCCCAATACCTTCTTGGATGCATCACTCTAGATCACCGACATTTCTCCACTACATGTTAGTGTGAGTACAGGTGCCCTGAATAACCTTCTTTTCAACTCCTTGAAATTCTCTTCACATTCCATAGTACATAAGAACTTAACTCCTTTTCGAGTCAACCAGATGAGTGGAATAGATAATCATGAAAAATCTTTCACAAAACGTCAATAATAACCAGCCAAACCAAGAAAACATTGGATCTCGGTTACTGTTGTTGGTCTCGACCATCTTTCGATAAACTCTGTTTTTCCTGGATCCACTGATATCCCCTATTTTGAGATTATGTGACCCAAAAATGAAACTTCTTGAAGCCAAAATTCACACTTGGTAATTTTTTCATAAAGATTCTCCTTTCTCAGGGTCTTCAATATAATTCTCAAGTGATCATCCGGTTCTTCCTTTCTCTTTGAATAGACAAGAATATCGTCTATAAAGACTACCACAAACTGATCAAGATAGTCTCTAAAGACTCTATTCATTAGATCCATGAATATATTAGGGGAATTAATAAGACCAAATGGAATCACTATAAATTCATAGTGTTCATACCTTGTACAGAAATCCGTCTTTGGTGTATCCTCCCTTTTTACCCCTAATTGCTGATACCCTGAATGAAGATCAATCTTGGAAAAGTATTGAGCTCCGCGTAGTTGGTCAAATAAGTCATCAATGCGCGAGAGAGGATATTTGTTCTTGATAATGATCTTGTTAAGTTCTCGATAATCAATGCAGAGTCTCATTGATCCATCTTTCTTCTTAACAAACAGAACAGGTGCTCCCCAAGGTGACACACTAGGGTGTATGAATCCCCTATCAAGATTCTCTTGGATTTGTTTCTTCAATTCCTGCAACTCAATTGGGGCCATTCTATATGGTGTCTTTGAAATAGGCAAAGCACCCGGTATGAGTTCTATTGAAAACTCGACTTCATGATTTGGTGGAATACCCGATAATTCCTCTGGAAAGACATCATCAATCTCCCGTACAATGGGAATATTCTTAATCGTAAGTTTCTCTCCAACCATTAGAGATAAATAACCCTCATTTAGTGGAATCAAGACCCATAAGATGGATGAAATTTCCACTGGAAGGTTATGTTCATCCTTGCATCAAAAGACGATCATATATTGATCTGTCTTATGAAATGTGACTTCCCTTATTTGGAAATTGGCATGAGATCCATATAGATAAAGCCAATCCATGCCAAGAATCACATAAAATTTCACTATAGGAAGGATCACAAGATTTGCAGGAATCACTTTCCCACAAACATCAATCGGAGAAGAATTATAAACTATTGATGCGACTATTGTGCCTTTAGGGTTTGTCACAGCTAACTCAACATCTAATTGTTGAGGTAATACGGTGGTACCCTTAGAAAATTCTTCAGAAATAAAAGAGTGGGTGTATTAGGAATCAAATAAAACATTTTCTACTTAAGAGTGGATGGTAAGTATACCTTTCACCACTTCGTTATCATACTCCACATTGCTGATAGAAATTGCATGTGACTTTCCTTTGTCTATAGCCTTAAGAGTTTGTTGACATCGATCATCATCAACAACCCTTGGATTAGGGGATTGATTAGTATAATGCCGCATTTCCTTACACTTGTAATATTGAATTGTAGGAGGTGCACCCTATGTTGACTTTTCTTTCTTCGCATCACTAGACATATTCTTCCCATCATTGCGGCATTCAAATGCCCAATGACCATCCTTTCCACATTTGAAACATTTACTTGTGCCTTTAAGAAACCTCCCTCCATGTTTCATTCCAAGCATTGAGCATAAGGAAAAACTCATCTTCTTTTCAGTGTGCTCTTTAAATTTTCCTTTTAATTCCAATTTCCTCTTCTTATCAAACCCATATGACTGATGGGTTACTCCAATCTCCATCTCAACTTTGAGAGCACATCGAACGATTTCCTCATAGCTATTGAAGTCCGTTATGGCTAACGCCCTTCGAAGACATGGTTTTAAGCCACTAAAGAATCGATCGATCTTACTCTCGGGTTGGATAATAATACCAGAAACGTACCTTGCAAGTGTTGTAAAATTTTCTTCGTATGTACCAAAAGATTCATCAACCTTTTTCTTTAGTTCAAGAAACTCCTTATCCATATTTTTTTGAAAAATACGAGGGAAGTACTTATTGAAAAAAAAATTCTTGAACTCGTTCCATTCCATGGACTCAATTTCATCTCTTTGCCTCGTATTCTTGATAAGATTCCACCATTGGTCAGCTTCACCTTCCAAACGATAAACTACTAAGATGACTTTACCATGTTGAGAAAATTGATGAACTGAAAATATCTTTTCAGTGGTACTGATCCATTGTTCAGCCACTAATGGATCAGAAGACCCACTGAATGAAGGTGGACGCTGCCTCAGGAAGGATTCAACAGAATGTTGCTCCTTCTTTTTCTCATTTAGAAGTCCTGCATGATTCATATCTTGAGAATGTTTTGTGAGAATGGCTACAAGATTTTTCATCGTAGCTCCCATAACGTTTGGTTGCTCAGGGGGACAATCATTGCATTGCCCATCGCAATCCGCATTAACACGGTTCCATCGGGTTCCATCCATTGACTAAAACCAAGAAGAATAGCATGAGTAACACTAATTATAATAGGAAAACCACATAATGAAGAATAAAATTTCACACTTAAGGCCTTATCATAGGTTGTTCATGGCCATTTTTAAAACACTAAGATTGTGTTCTATTCTTATACTTATCCTTAGGGTTCTTACTAAGGCTTTCACATCCTAGTTTCCAATGGTTGACTATACGTTTCCTCTGATACCAACTATAACGAACCATACATTACATACATTGTTAATACTTCAAAATTGAAGTACACTTATTAAAACATATAACAAAACCATGAAAGGACTATATAGGTATAGTGTCTAGAAACTAGGAAACATAAACAACTGGTTCATAAAGCATCTACATTGTCTCCCATTTATTTCATCATATCTAGAGTCCCTTTTTTCATATCTTACTTAATAACCTTATTCCTGACCTGGGGAATGAAAACATACAAAATGGTGAGCTCAAATTCTCAGTAAGGGTAAACAGAAGAAATATCAATCACATCATATTCATAAGAACATAACATTTTGGAAATCTTAACCTCCAAAAGAGATCATAATTTCATAACATGGGATAAATCAAAGTAGTGAAATATAATCCCAATAATCATAACATAAAACATGAAGCGTTGTGGCATACACATAAAATCATAGAAAATCATTTCTTAGTAGTCAAGACTCATTGCCAAGACGATTTTTGTGGACAATGTCTATTTCTGAACCGAGTTCACTCCTCGTTTCAGTCATGTTTTACTGAACCAGTTTAACCTACCATTCCAGCCATGTCTATCTCATGAGATATAAATCTTTACCCAATGAATTTTAGGGAGATATAGGTCCCACCCATCTCATAATGATACCATTCTTATGTGTTCCACAAAATCATAAATCATACATCATTGCATAACCCATGTAATAAAAATTGGACTCTTAAACATCACGACATCATAAAACAATTCATATAAGATAAAGGAATTCATAAAAATAATTCCATCACAACATAATCAAATCAATGTAATAATAGGGATAGAAACAGAACCCTGTATTATCTTAGATGGAAAATAATTTTGATACAACACTTGAACTCCATTCTTGAGGAAAATATCCTTTCTACTTCAAAAACATTTTCCATTATTAACATGTCATTATATTTTAAACAAAAAGAATTTTATTAAAAAAAACTTGAAAACATTTAAAGGAAGCTTCTTGGAAATAATTTTTTAAAAATCCATTCATGTCGTATAAGATAAAAAAACAATCTTCTCGTACTTATGTCGAAAAACTCAAAAAGTACCTCGTACGAAAAACGAAAAAAGATTCATTTCAAGTCTTTTACTATAAACTCACTGAAGAGTAAAATTGGATTTAAAAAATTGTAGAAGGATATAAATATTACATATTGAGGAAACATGGAAGTGGATGATAAATATTCCCCAGTAAATTCTGAAGTATAAACAATCTCGGATAAAAATGAGATTGCGAGATTTTCCCTTGCCTTAAGTCTGATTTGATTAGTAAGTGTCTGAACCTTCTGTATAATGATTTAAATAATGTCATTGACTTATTCCAGAGTCATACTTTTTTTATGATATCATATATGGTCATATTCTTAGCTTCTTATAAGTAATATTTCATTGTTACTTGTTATTCGGGTGTTTATTGCTTATTGTTCTTATGCATGTTTTGTCGAATAAATTGTTATTCGTATTTTTAGGTTATAGATACCTAATTTAAAGAATTTTATTAGTGTAATATATATCAAATTCACTCATTCAATTCATTTATAAAATTATTATGCAATGAAGATCATGTAGAACGAGTCGCATCACATCGTGGAGACGGTATTCCGTACGTACGCACGAGCGATGATATTGTTCCCATGATCGTGGAATTGTATTGGAGTGTATGTATACTATTTCAGAAACAATATCACATTACAATAGTCATATATAGTTATTATTTACACTATTATACCCATCCAAGTAAGGTGGTGGTGGAAAATAGATTACACCATGACGTAGAGACGGTATTCTGTACGTACGCACGCTCGGTGATTTCATTTTCCATAGGATGGATATTTGGTAAAATAGTGTTGTTTAATACTTATAATAACATATCAGTATATGAGTGATACTTATGTTATTACTTAATAATGAAACATCTAAATAAGAATATGTGGAAGAAGAAATAAAGTTCAAACAATCGTTAACGGACATTACCTCTTCTTTGAAGTGCGTCTTTGAGACCTCCTTTTAAGGCACTAAAATTGGTATTTGAAGAATACCAGGACATCTAGAATGTTTATAGAGAAGTGGAGAAGAGAATTTGGCAGGGATTGGCCGATCATGAAGGGACAAGGTGGTGTGAGGAAGAGAGGAAGGAGGTTCCCTTTTATAAGGGAGGAGAGGGCCACCTTTGGAAAAACTAAAAATATTATTTTATTATAAAGCCATATTCGGTTTTTAACAGCTCCAAATTGATTTATTTCGAATCTAAGGTGGGTATGGGTTGAAATAATCTCATCCAATTGAATTGGGACAAGTTTATGTTACTATTGTAACCTTATCATTTATATTTAACTTTAAGTTAGATAATTTTACCTTTACCGTGTCTTTTTGTTTTCTTACACTATAAGGTTAATAAACATACTTTAACAAGCCAAACGAACCCCAACTTGTTTATTATTAATATATATATCCTTATCTATGTCATTTGGCCGAACAATAGATTTTTAGGAATAAAATAAAAATTAATAATGTAATATTTGTTTTAAAAACTACTTTATGTCAATTTTAAAACTATTTGGTAATTGATTTTTGTGAAAATCTTAACAGAATTATTAGTTCGAAAAAATTTAACTAAATAAATACTAATATGACATAGTAACCTATATAATTAGTTTAATTCATAAAAAGACTCAAATTACATTTATTTGGGTATTTATGACATCAATTATGTCAATATTTTATTAATCAGATAATTACTGCATCATCATTGTGTAATAAATAAATTAAATTATTTAATGTCTAAAAATTATAAATAAAATAAAATTATGTAGTAAAATAGTTTTATCTTTCTAATTAAAATTTATAGTTGAATTTATCTTATTTATAACCCTATATTTAAAATGATTTAGTTATTAAACATTGATTTTAACTATTTTAACCCTTCTTTAAATAAATTAATAATAAATGTCCTAATCTAATCCAAGTGGGCCTAAATGGTCATATATTATTCCTAAGGTTGTTTTTTGTCGAATAAAAATTATCCAATATAATTAGGACATGTTTTAGGATAATAATAAAAACACTTTTACCCTTAATTACCCTATTTACTTTTAACCGTGGTAAAAAAAAGTAAAAAGTTACTATTCACCAAAAATTATTTTCATCTCATTGAACCACATTTTAGTCTTTGATATTAACTTTGTCTCTCGGATTTTCTAAATTCCACTCATAGAACTGGTAAAATTATGTTTTATGTGAATTTGGAAATTCTCCTAGGTGGTGGGTAAAAGACGGTGAAAAGTTCAATAAAATTTTTATATGTCTAAAATTATTATAAAATGACTCTAAGGAATTACATTGAACATATATAGGTATTATGTATAAATGTTGACCTAAAATAAATTTATATAAAATTAATAATTATTTAAATAAAAAGTCGGTTTTTAAATAGTAACCCATTGTTTTAACTATTCATCAAAAATTAAATGTTTTTAGAAAAATACCAAAATTTCACCCTAGGCTAATTTCAATATTCCGAATCCAAAAATGAAGTCCATTTTGATAAATAAAAATTACAATAATTTAAAAAGTGGGTATTACTATTCATAACTGCTAGTTTTAATAATATTTTAATAGCATATCGTTGTTTAGTGAAACTCGGTATTGCATACGACGCAAGCCATCGAGGAAGGCCGCAGTTGTAAAGAAAGCCAAGCTAGTGTTGTGTGTAGTGAAATATTCCTTTGATGATTTATATTACATAAAAACAAAATATTTCTCATAAAATTCTCGGGTGTTACAGCGGTAATATATTCTTTTGAAAACTAGTTAGAAATATTGTCTTCATTCTGTATAGTCCATTCTATTTCATGAGTACATCTATTTCTACTTTAAAATATTTCATTTTCTTAAGGTGTTCTTAGTGAAGAGAAGGTGTATTTAATTCCTATATTTATGAAAAAATAATTTGATTCTTGATTAATGAATTCTTCAAGATGTTCACTTTTTAATTAAATAATATTAAAACCATTTTCATTTTGAAGAACATTAAAAAAACAATAAAACACAGAAAGTACTGCACATCTGAAGTTTAAAAAATAAACCAATGTAAATCTAGAATAATCATCCAACAAAATATATAAATATAATTTAATAGCCAAACATTATACTATGGATGTTTCAAAAAATCCATTGGATAATTTCTAATTATTTTGATGCTGCAATATCGTTAATTTATTTGAATGACTATTTTTGTTGTTATCCAAATTTATCATGCATCACAGAAGTTATCATTAACGAATATAATACAGGGTAAATAAAAAACTAACTATTTATTACATAATTATTGTTGTGTATTTATATTAGTGTTTCCATATCTCCTATGTCAAATTAATGGCTCATTTTAATTAGTAGTTAAAGAATTGAAAATCTATTTACATAGTAAATTTAAATTGAAAGTATACACATTATTAGTTGTAGGAGTTCAAAATTTAAACAAAAGATCATTAATGGATTTGAAGGAATTGATTAAAATTTAAAAATAAAAATCATTATCAGATATTTGAGTAATACTTATTAGATTATTCTTTAGTCCTTGCACATATAATTCATTTTAGATCGATATAGTCCTTGTATCTCAAACAATTCCCACTCCAACAATAATTCCTTTTAAATTTTCAAAAAAAGTGGCTAAACCTACATTATTTTGAGTAAATTTATTAAAATTATTCAAGTCTCCACTCATAGTTTTGGAGAATCAACTATCAAAGACCATATAAATGTTATTTCATGGCTCATTATATCTATAAAAGAAATTAAGCATGTGTTGTTTTTTGTACCCCTATCATATTGGGTCATGTAGGGTTAGATAACAAGGATCCTGGAATCTATATATGATTTATTCTTCCATAATTCTTATTACATACATCATCTTAACATTTATAAATAAATTCTTATTTAATACAACTTATTTTATGACTTTTAAATAACAATTATTAGGGATAAGACCATTCTTTTCTATATCCACAAGAAGCTGCATTTTTTTTTTGGTTACGATAATAATAAATTTTATATAGTTTTTTATTTCTCACCATTTCATCCTATTCCAATTAATTATTTTGTTATGAAATTTGGTACAAGAATTTAATTTAACACTTTTTCATTTATTAAATGTGATCGAATCTGTCTTATAGGAGTCTACATCATTATGTTATTTTTAAATCCTTCTTTCATGATCACTATAGTATGATGTTAGTGAGTTGAATTTATCAACTAGTTCATTATGTTTTTTTATTAAAGAGACTCTTTCACTTAATTCAACATTATGAATAAGATTTAATTAATTTTTCTTCATTAGAATAGTATCATATTTTTCTTCTAACATAGAAAAATATGTAGATAATTTATCATTGGGAAACTACAAGTATCATAATCCGAATTTAAATATTTTTTTACACTTTCATTATCATCAATAAATATCAAATTGGAATTGATATTTGATTACTCCTTTTCTGAATCAGACATTGAAGGGATATTACAGTCTTCAGATACTCACCTTGTTTCTTTCATTTCAGTTTTACCTTTGTACTCATGATCATCATTTTTTATATCTCTTTTCTAGCCTTTTTTCATTAATATTTTAGTTAGGGAAAATAAGGTCTAATATGGACCAATTTCATGAATTCATAACACCAAATTTCTCTTGGTTATATGTCATCCTTATTTATAGATTTTATTGGACCACTTTTCTTCTTTTAAAACTTTTTGATCATTATGGATAGCTGATCCAGTACCATTTCCATATCAGAATAATCTGAATTCTTCTCTATTTTTAATTCTTGTTTTGTTTTTAATGAATGGTTATGAGATTTTAAAATTACTGTATTATATTCCATCATTACTATAATATTATGATCATAAGCTTCAATTTTCATTTTTAAAACATAAAACATTCGTGTTCCAGTTAGTTATTTCATTGTCTTATCATTGATAAGTGATGACTGTGAAATTGGAGAAGATATTCCTTTCCATTTTGAGGTTACTAATCTAAGTACTTTCAACGCATGATCAGATTGTTGGATGGGTTGACCAATGGTTGTAATATTATCTACAATTTCTGTAATCCTTCCATTAATCTATGTTATTCATTTACCATAAAAATTTCTCAATGTTTCAAAAATTATATTATTAGTATCATAACTCTTATGTCTAAAATTGTTTGTTCCTTAATTAAAATGTAATAATGTTTTCCTTACCTCATATGTAGTTGGAAATTGTGAGGCATGATTAAACTCATCTAGAACAAGACTACAGATAATATCATTCATTGCCTTTGAATTGATATCATATTCAAATTATCCCTCTACAGTCTAATTTTTTGGTTCCTTAGGAATCGAATTGGGAGAAATTATTTTTGAGTATACATTAAATCCATGATTTTTCAGATATACAATAAGTCATGATTTCCAGCATCAATAATATTCAATATTAATATATGGACAACAAACCATAGAAATTACACCTATATGATCTATAATTCCCTTATTTGAATTCACCATAATATTTTATGTTGTTTTATCTTTATCCAAAAAAGTCAATCCTTTGATAACAATTGTTATGATAGAATAATAAAAAGTAACAGAAGACTAGGGTGAATTATGTATTTTCAATAAATTATGAAATTCTTTATTTTGACTCCCTCTATGAATAATATGGATATGCACTACTTTACTTATGTTATGAGTATAAGAAGTGCATGAAAAGAAATAAATATAACAACTTATTATAGTGTCTCATGCCACAAATATCATATAGTCCACTCCATCAATCACTCGCTCTATGAGCTTGGATAATTTCAATAGCATGGTCATATTATTATAAGACAACAAGTCCATAACTGAGTGAATGATGTTGAAACATTTACAAACAAGGATAAAATAAGAATTGTAGTTATTTAATAGGTAACCAAATATACACATCATAGATCCTGAAGATAATACTCAATCATAACTGAGTCCATGTATTAAAATCACTAATAAGTCAAAATATTTTGACATATTGATATAGGTTGTTCTTCATAGTTGCAGTAGTAACAACTGAATTTGGATGGATCTTCGTCATAAAAAATGTATGCCTTCAAGATGGTATAGTTCTATTGTTATCCTGGTTTTAAATGATCTTCAATAATAACAAGACCAAATAGAATCATTAAAATTACAATAGTACAAGGTATAACATGTTTTTCTACAAAGTGTAGTCTCTTATTCATTGTGAATCTTTCATCCTAGTAGCAATTATGAGATGATATTCAGAAGAATGCAATCGAATATCAAAATATGTATCTTCAATATCCCATACATTGAATGATAAAATGGTAGAATATATATAATTCATTTTTTATTCAATATTCTAGATCAATGCCAGTTTCTTAGAAGTTTGAAAAATTTAAATTCCAATTTACCAGGGGGTGTTGCAACTTCCCAAAAAACATGAGATGTTTTACCTGATTAATATGGTTCAATGAAATTATTACATTCTTCAAATAATAAATCTAAAATTATGAATTTAAGATATTAGAATTATCATATTTAAAACATTTATTAAAAATTTCTCCATTGAAAAAAATGTATGGTTGAGCCACATAGCGAATGGTTCCTTCCCATAGTGGAGGGTTCCTAACAACATATGGTTCTTAAACCATTATTTTATCTTCACATAATTTACAAAAAACATGGCTTGTAGGTATGATAATCCATAATCACAAACATTCGATCATAAAATCCAAAATGTAGTATTGATTACCTATATGTTATCTTTCGAAAATATAGTGTATGAAAAATATTTAATGACTCCAACATATGATTGTCAATACCTTCATTTTTATATTATCTGAACATATGGATTCAAATCAAAATAAAAACAATTTCATATAGATTAGGGAATATGTTATATTCAATGATTTTCATTCCTACATAACATAGGGATAATGAACCATACACACATTCACTAAACAGTGTTTATGAAACAATGTTTCAGGACCAATTCCCACAGTGATAATTTATATAACCTTGATATAAATTCTTGAAAATGCACTAAATAAAACATATTAATAGAGAAAACAAGTGTATTTGCGAGCATCAAATCAATCTTATATTATAGATTATTGGGGATACAATGCATTCCCAACATGAATCCCATGAATGAATCTTATTGAGGCTCCCTTACTATCTGATCTAATAAAAAACATGATTAATCGATTAATTTAGTTCTACACAATCTAAATATAATATAACCAAATTTTTCATTGATGAATTCATTAGTACAAAAATAAACCAGTAAAAAAATATATCTAAATTTTTATTTTATCATTATATCTTTCGAATATTATAATTATAAATAATTTCTCTTTATAAATTTTTTGAATATTCTCATACCCCATAAAACATCCATATACAATAACTTATAACCATGTCATATTCACTCCATCATATAAAAAAATATGTATAACAAATATACTACACTCCATGATAAAATTATATGCCATAACTGAAAACTAAAATGTTCACAAATTTAACGGAACAATATATTATTAGAATAATGAACAATTGATCTGTAAGTATACAATATAGAATAAATTTCATAACCAATGAAATATAAATTCTATATGATTTAGGATAAAAATAGTATTTTCTGACTGTCTTATCCTATAATAAATTAATCAAATTAACTAGGACCCTAACCGAAGGATCCTCCATGTAAAACAGTAATAGATAAACCGGACATTGATATAGGGTAATCTAAAAAAGACAACAATGAAAAAAATTCTAGTGTCATAATTTATTACATATATATCTACCATGTATTTTTTATTCCTCTTCTACAATTATATATATATATATAACATTATAATATAAATGTTATGTGGTCAATTTATCTCAACCTTAAATCATTTCCTATGTCATCACTGACATTAAAATGTCATGTAACCCGTATTCTATCACTTTATATGATTAAATACGTATTATATTGTTTCTATAATCTATAATTATCTCAAATATATAAAATATTATAGTAGTGGGATATTATTTACCTAATTAATCCTAATAATAATTCTAATTCTCACATAGTGAGATAAAAAAACAACATGAAAAAAGGAATCATTACCTACCATGACCCTTGAGTTCCCACCATATCCCACAAAGTCTTCCAGTGGTGCTCATTTCATTGGACCCCACATATACCCATGGTGATATATATTCTATTATAAAAATTTTGTAACCGATCACCCACTTGTATTTTAAAATATATATAATTTAATTAGTAAATATATGTGTCTAAAAATCTATTTGAAAAATGAAGTTTCATCAACTAATAGATAAGTTTTAAAGGCCTATGTGCATTATTTTATGTTCTAAAGATCAATAATTATGTTTTATTATAAAAATTGTAAAAATTAATTTCAGATAGTTTTTATCAGAACATAGTGTAGCCCATCCCCTACCCAAAAAAATATATGTTGAAAACTATATTGACCATGGAATAACCTACCTATTTTCATGGAACCCTACCTTTTTATCAAAATAATTACTATAAAAATAAAAAATGTTATTGAAACCTCATTGACAACCATGAATACATAAAATCATGGAATAACACACCAATCCCCCAAATTTTTCCATTTTAAAAAATATTTCCTAGTCATAATAATGGGTTTAAATAAATTTATAATGAAATTTCATTTATATATTGATTATTTCTCAATATATAAGTAGAAACTTTTAAATTTTCAAACAACGTTATTGATAAAACATCATTAATTTACGCAAATCAATGATATGATATTTACAAGAAACACTAACATTAACATCATATCATGTGAAAATAAATATTCCACTTTTATTAACATGATGTGGAGAAATAAATAAGTTTTTAATTCAATGTTAAAATATAAATATTGTCACCTAAAAATATTATTGTACCCCATATAACTTATATTTATAATTTGAAAATTAATATCACCCACAAAAACTATTAAATTCCAAATAAACCACATTTTAATTGTGATGATTTTCTATTACCACTAGAAATATCCATGTTAAAATTACTTATAATAAGATAACATGTTTTGATATAATATTAATAAACTGAATAATGTATGTTATAAAATTAACTAAAAAATCACATTCCATCAGCTATGTATTAAAAGATTAAATCCATTAAAATAATTTGTTTTACAGAATTCCATTAGAGGGAGAATGTTTTCAAAAAAAACAATATCAGTGTAGTATTTTTTAATATTTCATAACTACTTCATGAAAAACTATATAAAAAATTACCTATGTAATTATATATAATAACATTGTTTCATAGTCTTCTTTATATCCTTTTAAATTTTATAAAATTGTTTATTTTATCCCTAGTACGGATGTCTAATGAGTTAATGGGTGTCATGGGTCTATATGGGGATTATTCAGAGCCAAAAACCAATATTTTGGGAGCAATAGGTATGCTTAATGTTTAGTAGAAACTTTATAGGGTGGTTTTAATGGTCACTCAAAAATGTGAGGGGATGGATTGTGGGGTGATGTTGGGAACACACTGTTCATTATTTGTACACTAGGGCCTCATATCATTGAAAAAACTACAAGCAGTTTAGAAAAGTTTCTTTTTCATGGTTTTCACATGGATTATCTAATTGTGTGGACTAACCATGAGAAATGACCATCCCTATAACATATGACACATGGTTAGTACATAGTTTGGTCAACTGTGTGACACACGATATTGGGTAAATTTTTGAAATTTCCCTTAATGAATTAATTAATATCAAATACCATAGCTTTTTTCATTTCCATCATAGTGATTGCCCTCTCATTATAAAAATAATCAATACTAAACTAGGATCATCAACATCTCATTGGTCTAGAGTTTTATTAGGACATCACACAACTTGATTCATCAACATCAGTATGATCGTAATTCCTATTTAGTAGTTCATTTTTTATATATATCCCCTAATAGATTTATCAATGATCTTACACATATTAACTATTTTCAAGGCATTAATCCATTATTCATATCACTTAAGGTCCAAGCCTATATATAGGTTGCTACTAGATGGGGAGGATGATATTAGTACATGGATGATGGTCAATAAATTATCCCTCATTTTTCATTGGTTTATACTTTTTTTATGAATGTAAATTTCATCAAGAATTTCCAATTTAATTACTGTTCCATGAATATATATATTTTCTCCATATTCAAAGACCTTTTCAATATAGGTTGTCCATCATTGGAGTTTACGTCCTCCACATCCACTACCCATGTTATGTATTTCCCTTCAATATTGCATTTATGTTGTTTATGTAAGGTTGTTCAATAGTTTAGGTGTTCCCTAGAATAAACCTAAAAATGGTAATCCCATTGTTAATTAAATTAATATTCTCTAGGTTTTTTATTATTCCCATATTATTTTAGAGTAGCTTTACCCTACTTTGGTAAGTGTTCTAATTAATGAAATAACATTTAAAGGATTAATTGTAATGTATGTTATATATAATATATGGCCTAATTAAATATAATTACATAACATGGATTCACTTCATTATAACACCATTACATCCTTTTTGAAGTTAGTATAGTGAACCTAATAAATTGAATTTGACATTAATGATTTAAGAAGTGGTTTAATGTCATTTGTCTTTGTCACACTAATGAATAGAAAGGAATGAACCCTAATACCTATTAAATCGAATGTCTATTACAGGGACTAATTAAATAGATTAACTAAATAGATTTTTCCCAATTTATATGGACATTGTAATTATTATATGTGTTTTTTGGACCCAATTTTTCATTATATTTTTGATGGAATTCCTTTAGAACATTTGGTATGCATTTTTATTCAAGGATAGAAGTTTCGAAGTGTGGTACCAAAATCGGATCATGATCAGCGTCTATCTAGGGATACACAATATGACACATTATGAATCCACCTACATTATTATTAAGGATTATTTGGACGAATCCATGGTTCTAGTGTAACACGAATAGACATGAGGCTCCTTGGATACACTATTCAGCCCAGTCATTTCATATCGCCTTTTACCATGGATGAGATCCTTAGACTAAAATAGAATTATAATTGTGGAGTTCCTTGGATGACACTTCTTTGATTACACTCGTACCACTATATCTTTTCTATAGGTTACAAATCAGTTTTCTATGCCCTTGAGGTCTTGGAATCATCAATGAATCCCTTCAATACCCTAAATTGATTGTATAATTAAGGGACTCCTATGCATATTAGGGATCCTTTCATTATTATTTTATTCATAACATAATGACTTGTTAAGTCTTGGATCCCTTTTGATTATTAAAATCATGTTAGGATTTCAATAATCATTTTTCCGTGCAAGAATTACATATTTAAAATTGAATGTAATTAACCAATGAAATGGTTACATGGTCACACTCCATATAAGGTAGAATAACATATATGTGTATTTACATTACTTTGCAACATTAATTTTTTATATCCTATCATTCAAACAATTTTAGTATATATTATTCATACTTAATATATAGATTTCATTGGTGGTGGCCTATGGAGATTTATCATAGACACTATGTAGGATGCCATTATCACTATAGAAGAATGAATTTATGGATGTATTGTTAAAAGGAGGTGTACTGCTTTAGACACATGATTACTTTACTTCATTTGGATGGAGCTTGGGATATGTATATTAAAAAATGGTTAGGGATGTATGAAAGTATTCTATTTCTTTTTCAAAAATTTTTATGAAATTTTTTTCATTCTACCTTATATCCATGATTTAAAATTTTAAAGAGACATTAAATGTATTATTGTCAATTTGGAGATCATTATCAATAGTTAATTTTATTATTGTTCTATCTTGACTCTACTATGATTTCTACATTTACTACTTCAATAATTTACATAATTATTTTATTAATTATAAATTATACTACACTCTAGTATTGTATGAATATTCTCTGCATAGAAATACCCTACGCAAACCCTAGTGGATGAAATCCTCTATAATTTAGCGACAAACGCATGAGTCCATGTAGCCTTCCAAAAACGGGGCACCATTGAGTGGAGCTTTGGTCCATGAAGTCACAATTTTGAATTAGTGGATTTATATTATTTCATTTCTATTTAGATAAAACCAACAAGGGATTTGGATGGAGCATGATTATAAGTTACTTCCTGACATAGATAACACATGATCAGGGTAAATTCTGGGTTTTCGGAATTATAATTGTTATTTTATTTATTCCTATTATATTAAAAATAATTTTAATATTTGTTGATGAATATGTTGGGTAGTGGTATTTAATATTATTCATATTGAGGGTTTCTTGTGTCCTTTTCTATATGATATGCGGGAAGGTGAATTTTCACATTCGTCATTATAAGCACATAGAATTGACATTCTAGACATATTTACTAGCCGTATAGGTGAATGTCATGGATATCATTTTCATGATCTTCCTGGGATTTTTGAGTGAGGGTTGTTAATATATTATTCTTGTGATTCAATTTTGTTCTGTTGGATAGATATCATATTTTAATTCATGATATGAATGGACCCTCAGGGGTTGGAATGAGTAGTTTATAGAGTCAATCTATGGAATATATCCATTTACCTTTGCATACTGAATGTAGACATGGTTATCTATAATTCAATGGGTGTCTATTTTAGAAATAAGGCATATGGTCCCTAATTAACTGGGACTGACAAGCAATTAATAATAAAAATATAATATATTTATATAATTTTATTGAACTAAAAACATAAATCATTTTATATAAAAAATTCCGGTAATTGATGTCTAATTTAATGGGTGAACCTTCATCTAATGGAACCCCAATACATTAAATTAGAACACATACCAATACCAATATTTTCAAGTGGGTAGTTGGTTTTGTATTCCAGGGTAGTGAGACCTTATAATTATGTTTTCCAACCTTTAGTGTATGTATATTATTCAAATATGTTCTGAGTATTGATCGTGGAATTTTGTAAACCAATTCAACTACGACATCCTGGTTCCACACACTATGAGGTTTCCAACGACCATTCTAGAGACATGGTGGACCATTAGATTCTAGTCTTATAGATAAGAGTGATAATTTGGGAATTGCCTATTATACTTAATTTAGGAACTGCCGCTCAGATTCATGATAGTTTGTTATGTCAGATCCAGATCATGCAAGGTTCTTTATGAATTACACCTATGATGGATGATCTAACACACAAGTTCCAACAACATCATCATACATCCTTCATGATGGATTCAGGATCACAAGATGCTAAGCATTGGCTAGAGGGATCATTTCATGTATATGAGTATCTAGATATGCATCCAAATAGGTGGGTCATCCATCCTGCTTATATTCTATGACAAACATCCACGCGTTATTGGGATTTGATTTCCTAGGATGGTCCCCAACTGTGATTGTAGTGGTATGATTTTTATTCCAAATTCAATAATAAGTTATTTACTAACAGGTTTCCAGATAACCTATCTAAAAATTTCTTGCATATTGAGTAGGGTTCTATGTTAGTAACGGATTATTCAGTGTAAATACTAGTTTAATGTGTTTTTTACCACTTATAGATAAAGATGAGAGTGTGTATGATATATTATTTGTGGTTGGGATTGATTATTCCATCCATACTCTAGTTAATATATTTTTAATTAATATTTTCTATACAATGGTCAATTATTTTCTAATCCATGAGTGTAACACGCGATAAGGCGATTGGATCTAGCATTGAAGAGTAGTGTCGAGCCAAGATAGTTGTCATTATGGTGGCAGTATAAATTTTCTTGAGATTTCATATCAGAGTAGCAGAGGTCATCATAAACACAATGGAAGCTCCATTGGGTGCCATCACATTTGATGGAATGGGAATACAAACCCCCATTGTTATATATAAAATATTGAGTGCTAGGATTGTGGATGTATTGGGAATCATTTGATATTCTATCAGATCTTTTCATCTGTTGTTGGTAGAAGAGGATCTGCATGAGAACCACCTTCATGGGAAGGTCATTTTACTCCATGTTAGGTGGGGAGTTGGAGTAAACTAGTTTTACTAGTCGAGGGGGAGGTAATTTATTGGGTAGAAACACATTATTTCATTAGCACCAGTAGAGCATTCATACCCAGGGGAGTCCAAGTGTCGAATATGGTAGTGGATAAGTCCAGTTTCAAGCATTATAGTTGATACCTAAGCATCATAATAAAGGGACATCTAAATTTATATGTAATTATTTATTATCCATGACTATATTATATTCTATATTTGATGCAGGTTATTTAAACACCTTCATATCCTTATTGATCATGTAATAAAATTGAAAAAAATAGTATTTTTGTGTTGTAATGACACTAGACACATCATTAAGAATGTGGTGAGAGGGATACCCCAAGGCAGGTATTTTCCATATGAGGTAGGATGTTATAAATTCCTAATTGACCTCGTTTTTATCTAGATAAAATGATTTTATTTCATTCTTGGAATGTATTGGTTGGCTCTATATCACACCTTCATATACTACTATTGCTACATGGTATTGTTTATATAACTACAGGGTTGGATTTATCTACACATTGGTGAGTGATATATCCTAGCATGTAGATATGTAGAAGAGCATCATGGGATAGGTGGAGTTACCACCTATTTTTGTAATATCCTCATGGAAGATAAGAGTTTATGTAATAATGAATACCCTCCATAGTAGATCATTTCAGGGATGTCTTTCAAAATGATTTTTCCAGCTAGCCTCCTTATATAGAGGTATATTTTACCGACATGTTCATTCTAGGAGTAGATATACTGTGTATTTCTCTATATAAAATGGAAATTAATGATCTCTAAGAGCTCAAGTGGATGTTGTAGAACATTGATAACCACAGTTTTATATGTCCTAGAACTTCATCATGGGGTTCTCCCATTATTTTCAAAAAGAAGTCATATAAAACTCTCTTTTTTCATGGATTATAGATGGTTGAAGCATCTTAAAAAAATAATCGAATGCATAGAATATGTGATATCTATCACAAAATCTACGAAGGTTGGTTATTTTGTATGATTTAAATGATATGGGTCTCTCATCAGGTGACTTTCAAGACACCATACATACCTTATACAATATAATATAATAGGTATGGTATGTATGAGTACCTCATTATGTCATTCAGAAGTACAATTCTTAAATCCATAAAATTTACAGGATCAATAGGTTCATCAATCCCAATATTGATTCTTTTGGTGTTGTCTTTATGGACAACAACTTGGTGTACACTCACACTCATTGCAACGCTATTGAAAACTTTTAGATCATTTTCAATACACAGAGATAACATCATCGTTATGCCAATAGTGCTAAATTCCAATTATGGATCAATATTGTTCACATATTGGGAAATATTATTCCATAATAATGAGTATTCTTTATCTAAGAAAATGACAGTATTGTGGTGTCCTAAGATCATCCAAATAATGTTTTGGATTTCAAAAGTTTCTTGGGAATGGATTTTTACAGTAATAATTTAATATAGAACATATCAATCCATGATTAACATCTTATTGGTCACATATATTAGGGTGTTGTGTTCTTGTGGTCAGAATATTGTGATAATGCCTTTCTGGATCTAAAAGTGAGTCCTTTCAAAACACATATTCTGATTCGTACAGAATATAGAAGAGGATATATATTTTTCTATCACAAATAATTAATTTACCTAGGAGTATTCATAATCATGGATGATAGTGTCACTCAGGATAGATATGAGTACTTTCGAACTCACACCGGAAACTACCTGATCCATGACGTTGATCTAGAATTTTTGTTCCATGACTTACATTCATGGATACACTATCTAATGGGTGAGAATATTTTGGTTTATATAATTGATGTTTTTATTTTATTCAAAACAATTTATTTACTCTATTTACTATTTTTATTTTAAAAGTGCATATTTTTGTGAAATGCCCATGTTTTAATATTTAATTTCGTTTTTTAGCATTATATTAATTTATCAAATTGTTCCAGTTTACACTTTTTATTATAAATATCACTATTATCATCCAAATGTCACTATTATTATTTTTTAGGGATCCTTATTCATATTAAAACATTTCAATAGAATGTACCTTGGGCCAAGTCATCCATTTTGAGGGAATATGGTCCAAATAAAAAGACCCAATGAATCTGTGGAGAAACTAGACCAGCCATGATTATTGAGTTACTGGTATATATCTCAAATCCCAAATTTTATTAAACTCCCCATGTGTTTTTTATTTTTAAAAATAATCATGGATAAATATTTTATGGTCCAACTACATCCACATGGGGCCCGACTGATGAATTGAAGTCCATCCCACCATTCTCTCCTATAATTAATATTAAGACCTTACAAATGTATTTTCACCATATGTACTCATAAAATAATGCTATTATTTTTCATTGTAAAATCTATGATTAGGTTTTAAAACATTTTAGAAAAAATTATTTTCATGTGAGGGGATCACCATTAGAAAAATCCCATTCACATTTCAGCCTTCGAAAAAGTGATGATAAAAATGTATAGGTGAAAACTAGTTAGTAAAATAGTCATATAAAAGTATCCAAAATTCCAATGGTAGCCACTGATTGGGGAATAATTGTAAACATGAATATCTAAAACATGTAAAAAGATAATATTTCGATATTAAGCTTTATGAATGGCCAAATTGGAGATGAAATTGGAGGTGAAGATTTGAATTCAAACAGTCCACCTCCTTTAGCTATAAATACAAAAACTTCTTCCCCTTACATGTGGTTGGAGTTTTTTAAGAGAGAAGCATACATTGGAATGACCAAATATTTTCAAAATGCATTTCAGGACCTTACATACTCTTTTTTTCACTTTAGATACCCTTACTCATCTCTTTGTTTTCATTTACTATTTTGTTCATTTCATATGTAATTTCATACGTTTCTTCAAGTTTGTTTGAAATTTAATCCATTTTTCTACATCATATTATATTTTAATCATCCACACTATGTTATTAAATAAATATTCTGTTAAAATATAATAAATCAAGTTAAAAACCCTTCCCTACTATTTCTTCCTCATTCAATTGAAAACCATTTTTTATTCTCATCACTATTCGGTTGTGTGTGTTTTCGACGCACAACTCTATTTCATCCTGTTATGTTCATTATATTTATAATTAATTAGCATAAAAAAATATTACTAGATTAAAAAGAATATTAATTAATTAGTAAATTAACCATTGGGGCGAGTCAAAATTTAGTGATGTTAAGTGATTGAGATTATTTTCTCGACGATTATTATTAAAATTAACATTGTCTATATTGGACTTCACATGTAATGGATTAAGGACTTGTGTTGTTTAACCTGTGGTTTCCATTTATTTTTGGAACCATAAATACACTACCATCCAAATATACTGATTGATATTAGAACCCTATGTTAATTAAAGGCTTGGATTAAATCATTAACACTTCGGAATTCAAATCGACATCATGTTGTTACGTGGATGTTAGTTTAATGCATTATAAAATAGTGTTCAAGGATATCACAAGCTGAATACCAAAAAATGAACTCACCCATATCTTTATCAGATTGTTAAATCAAACACCAACCATTAATCCCATCATTTAAGCTCACCAAACAACCCCCCCATTCAAAATACAATCAACTAAAAAAATTACTATTAAAAAGATTCATTGCTGAGGATTCAACCTGAATGATGTTATACACAATAGCAGAGCACCAGAACCTTGAATAGTAGATATTCAACAATCAACCATGCTTTAAAATGGATCTATTTCTAGGGATGGTACATTAAGTATTCATTCATTTTTTGTTATTTTTATAAAACAAAAAACGAAATTTTTGAAAAAATTGAAAATAATACAATGAAAAACCCGCCTTCTCCAAAATGTCATAAATGAAAAAAAAAGAAAAAGTAAACACCAACTTTCGCTTTCTTCCAAAATCTATTGGAATGCCCCATTTCCTCCCAAGAAATCCTAGGGATATTTTTTACAATGAAATTGAGAAAAAAAATTACAACTTAGGAGGACAATTAGAGATAATAAAAAAATGTGTCCAACCAATGGAATTAGATATGGATAATCATAGGGAACGAAAACTAAAGAACTTGCTTCCCCTGATATGGATTAACAACCCCATGGTATTCAATATAAAAATATTGAGGCTGACTTTGAAATCAAATCAGGATTGATTTATCTTCTACCACATTTCCATGGGCTAGCTAGAAAGGATCCAAATCTCCACCTTAATGTGTTCCAGGTGGTGTACTCTACCATGAAACCTCAAGGGATTTCATAGGAAAAAATAAAACACCAATCATTCCATTATTCCTTTGCTGACTCCACTAAGTCATTGCTCTACTACCTCCCTCCTAGTTTCATAACCACATGGAATGACCTGAAATGACTCTTCATAGAGAATTTCTATCCAACTTCTTGTATTGCTTCTATATGAAAAGAAATAGGTGGTATCCATCCATTCATAAGTGAATCACTCCATGAATACTAGGAGAGGTTAAAAAATATTGTTTAATCCTACCAATACCACCAAATCCCGGACCAAATCAAGATCCAATTCTTCTATGAGGGTTTGTTGGCGATGGAGAGAACCCTCTTTGATGTTTTAAGGGGTTGTGTATTTGTTGACAAAACTCTTATAGATGAAATATATATCATAATAAACATGTATTAAAACACCCAACAACTCCATAATTGAGCACATGATTATGTATATCAAGCCCAGGATAATCAATCACTAGATCTGTACAGGATGACAAAGTGTACGAGTGAACATACAGGTATTCTGAGACAACTAGATGTGGATTCCAAAGCCCGAACCTCATCTTCTCCACAATCCATGTTCCAAGAACTTATTAAGAACTATGGAAGCTGCATCTCCCCATATCATTCAACTGACATGTGTCCACAATGTCAAGAGGAACCCTATGATTTATCCATACCAATGGATCTCAATGCAATATATGCTCAAAGGAACCACAAACCTCAACAGTCAGGTCAGTTCATTAGAAACATCATCCAACCCCACTCTGAGCCCTTCTATTATACCTTAATCCATGTCCTGCGGTATGGAAATCCCATTTTTCCTCCATATCAATTACCTCCTCAAAACCCAAACAAATTGTAATATGGTCAAGGTGTTGGTAACTTCAAACAACATTACCCTTATGTTCGTCAACCTTAAAGGCACAATCCTCCTCTTCCTCCTCTTTGATTCTAATATCCTAATGAGCCTTCCCAATTACCAAACCAATAAAACCGCTTTCCCAAGAACCAAAATCACAGAAATCCTATTCTGGGACAAGCCTATTCATCCAATAAAACATCTGAATGTTCCATGGATAATCATGCATCCTTCACCAATTCCACCCTTAAAAATATTGAACCCAAATTGGTCAACCTTCATCCCACCTAAGCCAGCATGAACAATCAAATTCTTCACATCTAACATCTCAACCATTACCCACCCCAAGGGTATGGTATGTTCAATTTGACATTGATCAGGCAAACAAATGTACATACCTCATGATGGATCCACAATGAACTATTGAATGTTGAGTTGGAAATGGAAAAGTAAAATG
This sequence comes from Viscum album, assembly GCA_963277665.1. Classification (NCBI taxonomy): domain Eukaryota; kingdom Viridiplantae; phylum Streptophyta; class Magnoliopsida; order Santalales; family Viscaceae; genus Viscum; species Viscum album. The sequence goes on along the minus strand of OY728120.1, from coordinate 1,752,796,058 downwards.
AACTGGAAATGGAACCTAAATATATTTTCTCACCTCCTTCCATTCATCTAAATAACCCAAATCATTTTCCTCATGCTGTTTATAATCCAAATAATTCATTTGAACCCAATCCTAAAATACATGAAATGAATTGATGTGTCGAAGTCAATATTCCTACCTTAGATTACATCAAAAAAATCATAATAATGACATGTTTCATAAAGAATTTTACACTCATAAGATAAAACAGAAGACCATTGGGAATGTTTCAAAAAAAAATTCCATACCCATGATGTAAAAATATCATGTGACCTTTACAGTTCCACACCAAATTGGAAGGTTCAACTTCAATGATGCACTCATAGACCGTGGAGTCCTGATAAATTTCATTCACAAATCCATATTCTCCAAACATGTTGTTGGTCCCATACATCCAATCAATGTTGTCATTAAATTGGTCAATCAAAGCACTATTATTCCAAATGGTATAATAGAGGATGTCATGGTTCATGATAATGACCTTATAATCCTAGATGAATTTTATGTCATTGAAATGGAGGGTGATACACGTTCTTTAAAATCTCTACTCATTCTTGGAATATAATTCTTCATGAAATCATAAAAATTGATTTCCATAATGGAATCTTATCCATGGAATTTGGTGACCAACTGGTCATGTTAAATATTTTTCAATACATGTGATATGCAACAGAGAAGAATATATATTCACTATACATGCTTCCAAAAGTATCACTTGAGATTGTGTTTTATCCCAATCCATCTTGTTATTTCTATTATATTGATATAGATGTTTGTTAATACTTCACTTTTCTTAACAAAATCATAAATGGTGATGTTGACCTGGACCCATAACTCAAAGAATCTATCAATCTATAGGATCATGAAAACTATCTTGAATCCAGCATCAACTATGATTTCAACTGCTCCACCTTGGATAGTATTAATGAAAATGATTTTGAAGTAACTATAATCCCTTCCTCCATTCCTCGGTTTTATAACCCACAATGATAGATGATACTAATTTGAAACCTCTTCTTGATCACCTCAAATATGCATTCCTTTCCCCTGATCACTCTAATCCTGTAATTTTTTCTGATTCACTTACTAAAAATTAGGAGTCCAAACATTTTAATGTGTAAGTGGAAAACAAAAATTTCTTATGTTGGATGCTAGATGACATAAAAGGAACCAAACCTATTCTATAGATGTATCACATCCATCTTGATAAATAATCCAAACCAATTTGACAACCACAACGAGGAATCAATCCACTGGTAATTGATGAAGTCAGGGAAGAGATCACCAAGCTTCTTACAGATGGTTTTTTCAACCAAATTTTAGATTGTGAATGAGTTAGTATAATCAAGTTGTACCTAAGATGGGTGGGATAATTGTTCATAGAAATGAACATGGGTAGGTAGTCACAACTCAATGGAAGATAAATTGTCATGTGTTTATAGAATAAAATAAATTGAATGATGAAATAAGAAAATATCACTACCCACTTCCATTCCTTGAGCCGATATAAAATGATTAGCTTGAAAGTCACACTATTTCTTCATGGTGGATAATTTGGAAACATCCAAATCCCAATCTCTCCATAGGTCCAAGAAAAGACTACTTTGACATGCCCCTTTGGAACATATAGAAATAGGAGAATACCTTTTGGAATTTTAAATGCTCCAACAACATTCCAAAGGTGTATGATGAGTTTATTTTCTAAATTCATTTAACACTACATGGAATTATTAATGGATATCCATACAATTAATGGTTATTCGTTTGAATCATTCTTGAATTCACTCTCTCCAATACTTCAAAAGTTTGTCATGTTGAATCTAGTGTTAAATTTTGAAAAATGTCACGTCATGGTTGGAAATGGGATTGTTCTAGGGAACATAATATCAAAAGAGGGTAATGAAGTCAATCCTTCCAATATTGAAGTGATCCAATCACTTCATGAACCCACTTCTATTCGATAGATTCATTCATTCCTCAGCCATGTTGATTTCTATCAAGGATTCATCCATAACTTCAGTAGGAATTCTATACCACTCACTTGGCTACTCCAAAATGATGTCACATCCCATTTAATGAGATTTGTAAGAGAGCCTTCATTGAACTCAAAATTAATCTTACATCATCCTCAATAATCCAACCACCAGATTGGTCCTTACCCATTGAGATGATGTGGGATTCTTCTGGTAGATCTATTGGAGCTTTTCTAGGTCAAAGATGAGAAAATATTCTTCATTTCATAAATTATGCCTCAAAAAAATTGAATCAATCTCAATATCAATACACTATCACTAAAAAGGAATATTTTTTAGTGGTTTTTGCATTAAATAAATTTAATATCTATCTCTTAGGTGAAAATATCATCATCATTAGAGACCATTCTACTATAATGTTCTTACTCAAGAAAAGTGATTCCAAACCGAGGAAAAAACGATGGATCTAATTGCTCCAAGATATTGACCATTAAATCAAAGACACACCATGAATAGAAAACCTAGTGACTGATCACTTGTAGAGACCCATAGATTGACATACATGGACATTACATTACTTTTGCGGAATACTTAATACATAACAAAATCAGACACACAAGGACCGTAATAGTTTAGTGTCTTTGGAAACTTGGAAAATAAACTTCTAATCATGTTGAAAGTTATTCAAAAACTCGCATAACGATCTTCCCCTTTTTTTTCCTTACCTAAAACTTTTATTTATTTCCTGGGGAAAATAAAACATAAAAAGGGTGAGCTCAAATGCTCAGTAAGGGAAAACATAGAGAACATAAAACAATCCACAAATTTTGGAAAGCAAAAACTTGAACATGAAATTTAAACATCAAAATATTGAGCAAAGACATAAATCGTGGAAGTACGTAAGACATATATCATAATGGAAAATCAACCATGATAAAATATAACGGGAATAAAAAATGTAATTGTGGAAACCATTCATCACATGTTATAATTTCCATAGTAGCCAAGGCATTGCTACCAAGACCATCATAGTGGACGAAGTCCCTCTCTGAATCGAGTTCACTCCTCGTTTTAGTCCTATAACACTGAACCAGATTAACATACCTTTCCAGCAATGTCTATCTCATGAGATATAAATCTTTACCCGGTTCATTGGAGGTAGATATAGGTCCTACCCATCTCATAATGAAATCATTCTTACATGTGTGACAAAAAAAATACATCATTCATAATAACCCAATGAATAAAATGGGTTTCATAAATATCATCCCATCATCACATAATCCATATAAAAGAAATGTATATCATTTCATATTAAAAAAATTGAAACCATGTAAATCATAGAGACATGATACTTGAAACATACACTTATGAAATAATGTCATCTTAGATGAAAATGGTTTTGATAAATCACTTGAAATGAATTCTTTAGTAAAATGTCATTTCTTCTTCAAAATCATTTTATTTTCACAAAATGCCATTCAATTTTAGAAGAAAAGGGTTTTGTTGAAAATAATCAGGAAATATTGTAGAGTAAGATTCTTAAAAATGATGCGTTATGAAACCGTAAAAATCTGTTCATGCCGTATAAGTTAAAAATAACATTCTCCTCGTACTTTTGTTGGGAAAGTCAAAAAGTACCTTATATGATAACCAAAGGAAAGATTCCATTCATACAGTGTGGTAAAAAGTCAATAAAGGGTAAAAATAACATTAAAAATTCATGGATGAATATTAAAAATTTTATGAAAACATTTGTAGTAAACATGGTGATGGGTGATAAACGTAACCCAGTAAATACTTACGTATAAGCAATCTCGGATAAAAAAATGAGATTGAAAATTATTCCCATAACTTAGGTCCGATATGATTCGTATGGATCCGAACCTCCTGTATAATGATTCACATAATGCCATTGACTTATAATAGAATCATATTCATTGTTATTATATAATATATGGTTCACTTATGACTTTATATTACTCTTTCTTTTGTAAATTCCATGTTAAAGAGCATTTTGGGTAAAATCGTTTCATTTGTCATCCGTGTTTTGACTTGTAATTATTCATATGATTACATAGATCATGATTAATTAGTTCCAAAATATAAAACATGATTTATATATAATATATATTTAGAATATACATATATATAATAGATCGATAAATGGAAAGAAATACACTGTTCATGGAGACAGTAGGCCGTACGTACGCATGAACGCTGTTTTCTTTTCCTTATTAAATTGAATGGAATTAAGTATATGAAATATATATATATATACATAAATATAGCAGCATTATTATGTCATATATTTCATGATTATTTATTATATATACTTTATAATCATTCTTGAATTGTTAACATGGAAAATGAATCTCATCGCGTCGTGGAGACGGTAATCCGCACATATGCACAAGCGATGATATCGTTCCCATATTTATTGAATTGAATTGCAGTGAATGATATAATATCTTAGAATCAGTATGATTTTATAATAATAATATTTATTTATTCTTTACACCATTATACCCATCCATGTACGGTGGTGGTGGAAAAACAGATTACACCATGGCGTGGAGACGGTATTCCGTACATACGCACACGTGGTGATTTCATTTTCCATAGGATGGATATATGGTAAAATAGGGTTGTTTCATATTTATAATAAAATATCAGTATATTATTGATACTGGTGTTATTACAATATAATGAAACAACTAAAGAAGAGGAGGTAGTAGAATAAATAAATTTGAAAGAATCGGTAACAGATATTACCTCTTCTTCGATACGCCTCTTTGAAACCTCCTCTTATGGCACTAAGATTGGTCTTTGAAGTAGACCAGGACCTATAGGATGTTTCTAGGGAAGTGTGGAAGTGAAATGTTCAGGGTATGGCCGAGCTTTGAGGCTCAATGTTGTGTAAAGATGAGAGGGAGGAGGTGCCCTTTTATAAGGGAGGAGAGGGGCACCTTTGGAAATCTAAAAAATATTAATTTATAATAAATATAACCCCACTTAAAAAATGTAAAAATGACTCATATTCGAATATTAGATGAGATAGTGTTGTAATATCATCAACCAATAAAATTTATACATGTTAGGAATTTATTTTAAACATTATCAACTTGATTTATCCTTATTTAATCAATATAATTTTATTTATGGTAATAACATTCTAAATTTTAAATTATAACAAATAATTACTTATTTGTTTGTGAATTTTCCATAATTGGATACTTTATAACATTTTAGACCATATAAATTTAAATTTATAATTTTTAAATATTTTTTTATTTTTAACCAATTTTATAACATGTTATTTTTATAAAATAACAATAGTGTCAATTTTGACACTTTTCATTTATTTGAATTTAAATAAAATAGATTTAGAAGATGTGTTCGAAATAAAAGATTTAATATATTAATAAAAGGTCATATGTATCTAGAAAAGTAGTGGAGAATATTAAATAGTTCATATAATATTTATTTTATTATTTTTAAAACCATTTATTTGGTTTATCCCTTAATAAATTAATTACTACAACATTTTTGTATAATTATTTAATATACTAATTTGTTGCATAAAAATTAAAAATAATATCCTGTGATGAAGATAAATTTATTACCATTCACAATAATACTTTTACTCGAACTTATCATCTTAAAATCACAATATTTAGATTATTATATTTATTAGATTATGAAGGTGATAACTTTTGCATCATTTAAAATAAAATAATATAAGTTTCATAATCTCTTTTATAAGGATCAAAATGGTCAAATATTCGACCATTGGATTATTATGGTTTAAATTTACAAGACCAATAATTTTTGGTCAGGGTTTTGTGCCTTTTATGGTCACTATTAGTTTAATAAAAACTATATTCTTGATTTTTCACTAGTTAAACAATTTCTGCATCACTATTATGTCGCAATTAATGATAATTATTTAATCCCTAAAAATTATAAATAAATTCATATGATGTAGATAATTTTATTATATTTCTCGAGACTATTTATTTTTTAAGTTTCATTAATTTTATCACTAAATTAAAATTAATATACTTATAAGATTTAAGAGAGTGACATGTTGTCACTTTCTTTGGTTTTAATAATAATTAAATTATTTTTATTGTAAAAAGTCCATAAAATGAATCTAATCCGATCCTTGGGTGATATGAGTAGACTTTTAGCCAGCCAATAGAATTTTTTCAAGTGTTAGGATAATTTTATAATCTTATATTTACCCTTAATTACCTGATTTACCTTTAACAGTAGTAAATAAAAAATTACCGTAGTTACTATTCATAATATAAAATAATAAAATTAACTTATTAACATAATTTGGACCCACTGTATCCAAATATAGATTCCATTTTTTCAAATTCAATACAAATAAGATGCAGAAATTAAATTAAAATTAATCTCGTTGTCGAATGAAAGCGAGTTTTTGTTTAAAACATTACAAAAGATTGAATTGATTTAACTTTCGAATTCAATGTAAAATCAATGCTAATGACATACATTATATTAAATGGTAAATATATATTATATTTATAATTTAAAACCATTCAATATTATAATTTAACCATATAAATTATTACAATGAAAAAAGTTGTTTTTAATTAAAATATTGCGTGTTTTTACTATTCATTAAAATATTAAAGTTTTCAGAATAATATGAAAAATTTATCGAAAGTAAATTTTTATATCCTGATTCCAAAGAAGAATTTTATTTTGTCAAATTTAACTTATAAACATGTCAATAACCATATTTAAAGTGGTTGTGCCAACAAAAGGCGACAAAACTGCATTTTTTTAAAAATACTTATTTTACCCGAAAAATTTATTTTGTTCTTATACATTTTTCTAGAAAATGTGTAAGATGAATAATAATGTTATAAAAATCAAAATTTAGTTAATACTATTCATAACGGCTAGTTCATAATAATATTATAATAATATATCGTTGTTTAGTAAAACCTGGTATTAGGTACAACACATGCTATTGAGGAAGGTCGTGATTGTGTGTAATGAAAGCCAAGTCAGGGTTGCGTGTTGTGAAAGAATCCTTTATTATTTTGTATAAAATAATCCAACCATATTTCATTCATACATTGAATATATATATATATATACTCAATGTTACGTAGAATGACTATTATAAAACGAACATGAAATTATGTGTAACACAATCTAAGAATAGTGTTGTGTATACTTCAAGCTAATATAGTGTGGCATATATCACAAGATAATGTTGTTGTAGCATAAAACACATGACCTAAAATAAATTAAAATGAATAATTATCATAAAATATCGGGTTGTTACATTCTACCCCCCTTAAAATGAATTTCTCCCTCGAAATTCATCGGGGTTATAAATGGTTTACTACACGAAAATTTCTTTAATAGAAACCCACATTGTAAAAAGGAATACCAAAACTTGGCTTTAATAAATAAAGTATGAAATGTAATGGTTACCCAAATTAACTCATCACTGGGATTCCATGTAGGAGAACATAGGTGAAAATATGGATATGGAAGAAAAATCTAACCATCATGTTAGTATGGAGAGTGGTAGAGAACATGGCTATGAAAAATCCATTAATCACAAAGCCATAAATTTTTGATGATCTAAGGTACCATCTTATTAATCAGATATAAGAGCACTAGGACAACATTTTTGGTTTTCAATATCATTTCCCTAAAGTTGAAAATTTTGAATTAGAAGAAATACTTAGTTGATTTTGGTACAATCTCACTATTGTTCGTGTTTAGAACAATTTCCACTTCATCTCTTAAAGAAATGAAGTTGAATTTGTTATTCGTAAAGTGTTAACTGATCATGTGATATAATTATGGGTCATTCTATTTGTTTCAAACACAAGGTTAGCAAAAGTTATCAAATATACGTAAGTCCATATATGGTGAGGTTAATCGTATACAATTACAAAAATAAACTTATACTTCATCTATCATGCCGCTTAATAAAATAAAACTAGTTTCTACTAACCATCGACTTCCTGTAGTCCATTAGTATGCGATAAAGTCCAGTCACACTTCAGTTGTGGGTTTGATTCCCACAGCCTTGTCTGACGTGATGGGCCGTCGCCCGTCCTGCAAGTTGTCCTTTTTCTAAAAATACATTACTATAACATCCAATCAATAATATCAAAAAAAGTCATATCCTTAAATAATACTAAATTATGTCCAATATAATCCATTCCAATCTTTAGGCTTATCTAAAACACTTTGGTCCAGGCACATGGTATAAAGAAAATGATTATTTGAAATGTCATATAATAATCACGTGAATTCCATCATTTATCCCCCATATATCATAAGATATATCTTGTGTGTCAAATTACAAACATGTGAATACCTTAATCATGTATTCTGTTGAAGAATGAATACCCATTGTACCATAGTGAAAACATGAATTCTGTTAAATTTTAACACATTCCACATACCAAAATCCCAAAAATTATATATACTCAAACCATAATATCACTTAGTCCTTATATCAGTCATGAGCTCATGAATACAATCAAACATCTCATTATCTTCTTATCCCTTCATTATGCGCATATCATCTACTTTCCAAAAATATCTGAATAACATTTCATGGTTACCGGTACCATTCAACATATACTTTCAAAAAATTTAGGAAAAACAATAGTGTAACAATCATTATATGATTATTTATTCCATAGTACCGTTAACTATACAACATAACTCTTGATAAACATACAATCATTCCACTACCTTCTTAAACAACTGACTGAGCTTCAACACATCTTTCATCTCATATATCATTTGTAGTCTCCTCACCATCATCCACATAAATACTACCCATATGACCATGTTGATTCTCTTCATGAGATTTTCCCTTAGGGCATTAGTTTGCATAGTGCCCGTGCATTCCACATTTGAAACATTTAACCATTGTTGATGTCTTAGAAATACCATTATCCTTATCAATGGTGTTAACTAAACCCTTTCCTTTGAAATTATTGGATTTGTTTCCTTCTTTTTCCACACCCAAGGCATCTTCCAGTTCCTTTGAAAAATTCTCCCTGATGCCTCTTCCCACAAGATTTAAATGAGGGGAATTGAACTTTCTTTCTTCTATGATCATCATGAAACTCCATCTTTCTCTTATTAGATGATTCAGGAAACATACCAAAGATGAGATTATTGATCATATTATGAGACTGCTGATTAGGCATAATAATTACATTTGGACTTCCAAATCCCGTTTCATTGGGTTGCTCATGATGAATATCATTCAATTGTCCATCATATCCTCCAATATCGCGAATCTTCCTATTTCTAGCCATTTCCTAAAACCCAAAAAGAATAGTGTGAGAGGAAAAACTCATGCTAGGGAAAACAACATAGTAAAGGGGGAGTACCCTCAATTTCTAACATCATAGGTTAAATTCTAAGATCATTACCATAGTTCTACGACTATCTCCTATATGTATACCTATCCATAGGTACATCCCTAGACATACCTTAGAATTATCTCTAGGGATCTCACTAACACTTTCGCATCCTAGTTTCAAAAGGTTGACTAAAACTTTCCTCTGATACCAACTGTAGAGACCCATAGATTGACTTACATGGAAATTACATTATTTTTGCGGAATACTTAATACATAACAAAATCATACACACAATGACCGTAATAGTTTAGTTTCTTTGGAAACATGGGAAAAAATTCTAATCATGTTGAATGATCTTCAAAAACTCCCATAACGATCATCCCCTTTTTGTTTCCTTACCTAAAACCTTTCTTTATTTCTTGGGGAAAATAAAACATAAAAAGCGTGAGATCAAAATCTTAGTAAGGGCGAACATAGAGAACATAAAACAATCCTTAAAATTTTGAAAGAAAAAACATGAACATGAAATTGAAACATCAAAATCTTGAGCAAAGACATAAATCGTGGAAGTACGCAAGGAATATATCATAATGCAACATCAAACATGATAAAATATAATGGGAATAAAACATTTAATTGTTGAAACCATTCATAACATGTTATGATTTCCATAGTAGCCAAGGCATTGCTACCAAGACCATCTTAGTGGACAAAGTCCCTTTCTGAATCGAGTTCACTCCTCGTTTCGGTCCTGTAACACTGAACTAGATTAACTTACCATTCTAGCCATGTCTATCTCATGAGATATAAATCTTTATCCAATGAATTGGAGGGAGATATAGGTACCACCCATCTCATAATGAAATCATTATTACTTGTGCCACAAAATAAATATACATCATTCATAATAACCCAATGAATAAAATTGGTTTCATAAACATCATCCAATAATCACATAATCCATATAAAAGAAATGGATATCATTTCATAATACGAAAATTGAAACCATTTAAATCATAGATATATGATACTTGAAATATACACATATGAAATAATGTCATCTTAGATGAAAATGGTTTTGATAAAACCCTTGAAATGAATTCTTTAGGAAAATATCCTTTCTTCTTGAAAATCATTTAACTTTCACAAAATGCCATGCAATTTTAGAAGAAAAGGGTTTTGTTGAAAATAATCATGAAATATTGTAGAGTATGCTTCTTAAAAATGAGGCGTTATGAATCCGTAAAAATCTGTTCACGCCGTATAAGATAAAAATAACATTCTCCACGTACTTTTGTCAGAAAAGTCAAAAAGTAACTTATATGATAACCAATGGAAAGATTGCATTCATACAATGTGGTAAAAAGTCAATAAATGGTAAAAATAACTTTAAACATTCATGGAATAATTGTAAACATTTTATGAAAACATTTTTAGTAAACATGGTCATGGATGATAAACGTAGCCCCAGTAAATACATACGTATAAGCAATCTCGGATAAAAAAATGAGATTGAAATTTTTTCCCCAACCTTAGGTCCGATATTCTTTGTATGGATCCAAACCTCCTGTATAATGATATAAATAATGTCATTGACTTATAACAGAATCATATTAATTGTTATGATATCATATATTGTTCACTTATGTCTTTATATTACCCGTTCTTTTGTAAATTCCATGTTAAAGAGAATTTTGGGTAAAATCGTTTCATTTGTCATCCATGTTTTGACTTGTAATTATTCATATGATTACATATATCATGATTACGTAATTTAAAAATATAAAACTGGATTTATATATAATATATATTTAGAATATTCATATACATAATAGATCGATAAATGGAAAGAAATACACAGTTCATGGAGACGGTAGGCCGTACGTACGCATGAACGCTGTTTTCGTTTCCTTATTGAATTGAATGGAATTAAGTATATGTCATACATGAATATATATACATAAATACAACAAAATTATTATCTCATATATTTCATGATTATTTATTATATATATTTTATAATCATTCTTGAATTGTTAACATGGAAAATGACTCTCATCGCGTCGTGGAGACGGTAATCTGTACGTACGCACGAGCGATGATATCGTTCCCATATTTTTTGAATCGAATTGGAGGGAATGATCTAATATCTTAGAATCAGTATGATTTTATAATAATCATATTTATTTATTCATTACACCATTATACCCATCCATGTAAGGTGGTGGTGGAAAAATAGATTACACCACGGTGTGGAGACGGTATTCCCTACGTACGCACGCGTGGTGATTTCATTTCCGTAGGATGGATAGATGGTGAAATAGGGTTGTTTCATATTTATAATAACATATCTGTATATTAGTGATAGTGATGTTATTACAATATAATTAAACAACTAACGAAGAGGAGGTATAAGAAGAAATAAATTTGAAACAATCGGTAACAGATATTACCTCTTCTTCGATACGCCTCTTTGAAACCTCCTTTTATGGCACTAAGATTGGACTTTGAAGTAGACCAGGACCTATAAGATGTTTCTAGGGAAGTGTGTAAGTAAAATGGGTATGATTTGGCCGATATTTAAGGCTCAATGTTCTGTAAAGATGAGAGGGAGGAGGTTCCCTTTTATAAGGGAGGAGAGGGGCACCTATGTAAATCTTAAAAATATTAAATTATAATAAATATAATCCCACATAATAACCTCCAAAAATGACTCATATTCGATTATTAGATGATATAGGGTTGTAATATCATCATCCAATAAAATTTATACATGTTAGGAATTTATTTTAAACATTATCAACTTGATTTATCCTTTTTAATCAATTTAATTTTATTTGTGGTAATAACATTCTAAATTTTAAATTATAACAAATAATTAATTATTTTTTTGTGAATTTTCCATAATTGGATACTTTATAACATTTTAGACCATATTAGTTCAAATTTTTAAATTTTAAATATATTTTTTATTTTTAAACAAATTTATAATATGTTATTTTTATAAAATAACAATACTGTCAATTTTGACACTATTAATTTATTTATATTTAAATAAAATATATACAAAAGATATGTTCGAACTAAAAGCTTTAATTGATTCATAAAATTTCATATTTATCTATTAAATTAGTGGATAATATTAAATAGTTCAAATAATATTTATTTTAATATTTTTAAAACCATTTATTTGGTTTATCTCTTAATAAAATAATTACTACAACATTTTGGTATAATTATTTAATATACTTATATGTTTCATAAAAATTAAAAATAAAATCATATGATGAATTTAAATTTATTACCTTTCACAATAATCCTTTTACTCGAATTTATCATTTTAAAATAACAATATTTAGATTATTATATTTATTAAATTATGAAGGTGACAACTTTGGCATCATTTAAAATAAAATAATATAAGTGTCATAATCTCTTTTATAAGGCTCCAAATGGTAAATTATTCTACCATTGGATGATTATGGTTTATCTATACATGACCAATATTTTTTGGTCAGGTTTTTGTGCCTTTAATGGTCACTATTAGTTTAATAAAAACTATATTCTTGATTTTTCACTAGTTAAACAATTTATGCATCACTATTGTGTCATAATTAATGATAATTATTTAATCCCTAAAAATTATAAATAAATTTATATGATGTAGATAATTTTATTAGATTTCTGGAGACTATTTATTTTAGGAGATTCATGAAGGTTATCACTAAATTAAAATTAATATACTTATAAGATTTAAGAGAGTGACATGTTGTCACTTTCTTTGGTTTTAATAATAATTAAATTATTATTATTGTAAAAAGACCATAAAATGAATCTAATCTGACCCTTAGGTGATATGGGTTGACTTTTGGCCATAAAATATAATTGTGGAAGGTTTTATGGTAATTTTATAATTTTATATTTACCCGTAATTACCTGATTTACCTTTAACTGTAGTAAATAAAAATTACTGTAGTTACTATTCATAATATCAAAAAAATATAAGTAACCTATTAACATAATTTGGACCCAATGAATCCAAATATGGAATCCATGTTCTCAAATTCAATATACAGAAGTCGCAGAAATTAAATTAAAATTAATCTTGTTGTCGAATGAAAATGAGTTTTTGTTTAAAACATTGCAAAAGATTGAATCTATTTAACCTACGAATTCAATGTAAAATCAATGATAATTACATAAATTATATTAAATGGGAAAAAATATATTCTATTTATAATTTAAAACCATTCAATATTATAATTTAACCATATAAATTATTACAATGAAAAAGTTGTTTTTAATTAAAATATAGCGTGTTTTTACTATTCATTAAAATATGAAAGTTATCAGAATAATATGAAAAATGTATCCAAAGTAAATTTTTATATCCTGATTCCAAAGAACAATTTTATTTTGTCAAATTTAACCTATAAACATGTCAAAAACTAGATTTAATGTGGTTTCTCCATAAAAAGGTGCAAAAACTGCATTTTTTTAAAAATACTTATTTTACCCGAAAAATTTATTTTGACCTTATATCATGTACTAGAAAATGTGTAAGATGAATAATAATGTTATAAAATTCAAAATTTAGTTAATACTATTCATAACAGCTAGTTTATAATATTATTATAATAATATATCGTTGTTTAGTAAAACCTGGTATTGTGTACAACACACGCTATCGAGGAAGGTCGCGATTGCGTGTAATGCAAGCCAAGTCAGGGTCCCGTGTTGTGCAAGAATACTTTATTATTTCGTATAATAGAATCCAACCATATTTCATTCATACATTGAATATATATATATATATATATTCTCAATGTTTTGAAGAATGACTATTATAAAACGAACTTGAAATTGTGTGTAACACAATCTACGAATAGTGTTGTGTATACTTCAAGCTAATATAGTGTGGCATATAGCACAAGATAATCTTATTGTACAATAAAAAACATGACATCAAATAAATTAAAAAGAATACTTATCATAAAATATCAGGTTATTACAACACCTAAGTATAATTTATAGATATTCTCATTCAAAAAAAAAATTATATGGAATTTCCAACTAAGAACATCTCATCTATCACTCCAAATTTACAACAGTATGCCCCAATTGTAAACTACTTATTTTATGGTATTTTTCTGAAATTTTATCAAATGTATAAAAATTGATGCTAAGAAGTGATTCAAAATTATATTTCTAGGAATATGATAATCTTTGGATAACAAGGGATGGAAATTTAATAAGGAGATGTTTTTATGAAGATGAACATTCCTCAGTATTATAATTTTGTCACTCACTTCTTGTAGGTGGACACATTGGACCACAAAGGATCTCCCAAAAGGTCATTAACTATAGATTCTTCTGGCCTTCTGTCTTCAAGGAATCACGTGATTTCTATCAATCTTGTCCAACCTTCCAAATTTTTGGCACAACATCAAATAGAAATTAAATTAACCAATATAAATCAATATTTTATAAGATCTCCTATGTTTGGGAATCAATTTAGTGGGAACATTACCCATTTCAATGGGTTCTCATACATTTTTCTTGTGGTTTATTATTATCAAGAGGGTGGTTTCCAAACCCAATAGAAAAGATAATTCACGTATTGTTAGTGAGTTCTTAAATACAGACATCTTCCCCCAATTTGGTACACCATGTTCCTTGATAAGTGACTTAGGTACTCATTTTTGTAATAGAACCATGGAATAACTTTTGAAAAATAATGGGGTTGTACATAAAACATAAACATCATATCATCCCCAAAAAATGGCATGGAAGAACATTAAAATTTATAAGTAAAAAATAGTGCATGAGAGAAATGTTAATCCCACAAAGAAATACTGACCTGCAAGACTTGGTGAAGCACTTTGGGATCATCGAACTGCCAAAAAACACTCACTTTGATGTCTCCTTTTAGGTTAGTTTTTGGTAAAGCATGTCATTTTACAATTGGAAATCCATAATATGTCATTTTGGGATTTGAAAGATAGTAATTTTGATTTTGAAAAATCTATTTAACAAACATTATAGAAATTGGATGAACTCGAGGACCACCTAATTCATTCTTTTGATAAATATATTCTTTACAATGAAAAATAAAAGGCACTCCAAGAAAAACACATACATCAAAAAGTATTTCGTGACGTTAAAAAGGTAATTTTATTCAATTCATGATTTCGATATCACCTAGTTAAACATAATTATAATTGGGAATGCCCTTTTATTGTTTCTCATGTCTACCCATTTGGTTTAGTGAAATTCAAAGACCCCTCTTCAAAAAAGACATTTACAATTAATGGAAATTAGTTAAAGAATCTCCATGAGAGGATGAAAAGTCCTAGAATAACATAGACTTCCACTGGATCGAGAAATTCTATAGTAAACACACCACTAGAGGGATACGGTGACCCATGAAATCCAAACCAGGGGAACCTCTTTCCCATTATCTTTCTCTCCCTCTTCCTCTCTCTACCTCTTTATTCTTCATCATATATCTTATATGTTTTTAACAATTTCTTCATAAAACCCTTTCTTCTCTATTTCCCTTTTGTGTTGGTGAGTATTTTAAAAAGAATAAAAAAACAAAAAAATAAATTAATAATGAACGAAACCAAAAGAGTCATATGTACTCATCATCAGGTTTTGAAATTTTCACCAACCATTTTTGGGGAGTCCAAAAGCCATGTTTTAATCGTCCAATTTTTGTATTTTCATCGTTAATTTGGATGAAGAATATTTTATCATGAATAATAAATTTTTAATTATTAGTTTTAGATTTTGAAAATTATTATTCCCCAATGGAAAATAATAATTTCTTTCATGTAAAGTTCACCTATGGCTATCTTTTAAAAATGTGTTTTTCACCCACGGTTATGAGTCTTGAGGTTGTGGAAATTCGAGATGAATTTCCTACTTTGGTGTGAATTAATATGATAAATGATGTTTATTTACAACATAAGAATCACAATATCCAAATATCCTCCCATATCCATTAAATTAATCCTCATTTTGAAATACCATTTGAGCATATGAAAACATTTATTTGTTAGACACACTACAAGAAGAATACCATGTCCCAACCAATATCTACATGGAATTACATTTCATAATTTATTGAAATTTATGTGTGGGAATAATGAATTTAATTTTTGGAAACATTTTTTAAATTGTTGAGAATGTTATCATATTCTTGAGGGAAAGTATCCATTTTAATGTGTGGGAGATGTTGCTGTTTAGTTTGTTTTGGGAATGTATATTTTTGTATGACATATAGTACAAAGTTTCATGAAATGTGTTAAAAATCCAAAAAAATAAGAAAATAAAGGGTCATATATTGGATAGGTCAAAAAGAACTCTTCCTCGTCCTTTGAATATTTTTTAACAATTACAATTACTGTCCTAAAGAGGTCAAACATGGGGTTGTAGAGGAGTGTGAAATCTGTTTCAAGTTTATCATTTCAAAAAAACAGCACTAATGTCATAGGGAAACGTTTTGTGTTTTTAAATATTCCATATTCTAAATCCGGTCAAATTTTCTTCGACTATTGTGTCTTGGTTCACACAGTTGTCTTATTTTAAATATGTGTTTCCATTTTTTCCATGTTTTATTTCAAAAATATTGTTCATTTTTTTCTATGTGGCAGTTTAACACTCTTTCTACACATTTGAATACTGAATTATTACCTTCCCAAAGCCACAAAACCACTTCAAAATACATGTAGAATAATATTCACCGTAGGATTGGGAATGGAATCTAAGATCTATTTTAAACTCTATGATTTTCACTTTTCGTTTTAGGATAACTGAACCTTTAGAAATAAATTATTATCATCTTTATAGGAGTATTTTTCAAGTGCCCACATTTCTCCATTTCTCAATTTGAACATGAAAAATGAGTTGTTTTAGAAATATTATTTATTTAAAAATTTGAGGAGGAATTAAATATGGATGAGTGAAATAGTCTAAATCTCCACTTAGTGGGGAAAAATAATTTTAATATTTGACGGTGAGTGAAAATGATATGGTAATGCTTTTTATATTTTTTGTATATGTTGGCATGAACGAGCCTTAGTGTGGAGGAGTTGATGTTATTAATTTATTCTTAAATTTTTATTTACACTCTTTACTTATTTTCATTGAAAAGTCCTTATTTTGTGTGAAATACTCATGTTTTAATATTATATTTTATTTCTGAGAATTATTTGAATTAATTAAATAGAGTTAGTTTACTATTTTAATTATATATGTCAATATAATTATCCAAATTTAGTGATTCTTGTTTTTTATGGTTTCTTATTCATATTAAAACATTTCATTATATGTGACCTTCAGCCAAATTTTCCATTTGGAGGGCATATGGTCCACACAAGAAGACCTAATGAATCTGTGAAGAAACTGAACCACCCATGATGATTGAGTTACTAGTCTAAATCATGAATTCCAATTTTTTAGAAACTCCACCATGTTCGTAAATATCCCAAACAATCCTGGATAGAAATTTTATGTTCCAATTGTAAGCACAAGGGTCCCAACCGATGCATTGAAATACATTCCACCATTTTGTCGGGAATTAAAATCCGGACAATATTCATTACTTTTCTCTTGAAACAATAATCAAATAATGATAGGTTTTTATAGTGAAAGATAATATATTTTTGTCCATCTTGTTAGAATAATATATTTTTATTTGAGGGAATCTTCATATTCAAATACACATTCCCATTTCAGCTTTCGAAAAAGTGTTGATAAAAATGTATAGGTGAAAACTCTTTTGTAATATAACGATATTATTGGATCCAAAAGTCCAATGGCCATCAAATTTTGTGGGATGATAGTAAACATTAATTTATAAAAAATGGAAGAATATAATACCTAGAGATTCAGATTACTAGATGGTCATATTGGAAATTCAAGTAGAAGGGGTGATTTGGAATTCCGAAAGTCCACCTCCTTGGGCTATAAATACAACCCCCCTATTCGTCGTTCATTTGGTTGGAATTTCATAAGAGGGTACCATATATTAGAATCAAATAGGATTTTAAGAAGGCTTCAGAGGAACTTAAAGAATCATGTTTTATCTTGAGAGAACCTTCTTTCTATCTTTGATTTTATTTACATTTGTGTTACTTTCATTTGTTGTTGTGAAAGTTGTTTTCAACAAGCTTGGAATTTTAATGTGTGTTTGTTCTTAATATTCTGTTATAATGATCCATAATATGTTCATAAATATTAATTATCTACAAATATTTTAATTCAATTTGAAATTCGTTCCTTTATTTTTCTTCCACATTTAATTGAATGTTCATTTTTTTCTTATCATTATTCGTGTACGTGTGTTCGACACAAAGAACTTATCTTACCCCGTTATTTTTGTTTGATTTATAAATAATAACCAAAAAAATATTACCATATAAAAAACTATATTAATTTATGACTAAATCTTCTATTGGTGTGATTCAAAATTTTGGTATGTAATGTGACTGAGGGTATTTTCTCGATGATTATTCTTGAAATTAAAATTGTGTTTGTTGGACTTAACATGTCATGGATTAATGCCATGTTTTTTAACATGTGGTTTCAATGGATATTTGGAACCATAAATACGAGACCATTAACATGTAATGAATGTTATTAGAACCCTAAATTAATTTATGGCTTGTATTAAATCCATAACACATATGAATTACAATCAATGACACCTTGGGAAGTGGGTGTTAATTTAATGCAATATAAATCAATGATCAAGGATCTCACAAGATTAACTCCCTAATAATTAAAACATCCCAATATTTAATGTAAATTAAATTAAAAAAAATAAATTTATCACTTCATTAATGATCTACAACCCCCCCCCCCAATCAAAATACAGTCAAATAAATACAACTGACATTAAAAAATTATCATCTCTGAGGATTCGACCACAGTGATGTTGTACACATAAGAAGAGCACCAAAACCTTCAATAGTCGATATCAAACAATATACTATACATTCAATAGGACACTTGATCCTTGATTGTATATTTACATACCATGAATATAATCATAGACAAAAAATATGGGTTGAATATTTGTAGAACATTCATTTCAAGCTTATATACATGACTGGAAAAGGCTATGTAGTTAATACTGCACTAATTCTGAATACCCATTCACATGATGTAGGGGAATCAATTGAAGAATGGATATTGGTGGCACACATAGCTGAGAAATATCTATATTCATGTGATTGTAATGAGAATTATTATCTATCGTTCTTGATAACTACCTATTCCTTATGAAGGTGAGGAGAATGAAATTTTCAGCTCATGATGGCTTGGTTATCTGTTTGAGTATTTTAGGTGATAACTTCTGTGTAGATTGGTATATGGGAAAAATATTACATTTTATGTATACATGGATGGGTCTGGGTTTCTATAGATATGATTCATGGACTATTAAGAGTGTCACACACTTATTTTTGGGATGTTCATACAGGAATATACATGGTGTATTGAGATATGTGATGACAGTATTTTGGACTATGATGAAACATCTGATAAAGGGATTTGTCAATATTTAATCCACATATTAGTTGGTGAACTAAGAGAAAAAACATATAGTCATTTTTTATCCAGATCTAACCCTAAAATGGATATGGGATGATGTTTCCAGAGTCTTTATAGTTGGATAACTTAGGATGCCTAGTGGTTGAGACATTATATGGGTTTTCATTGAACGACTGATGTATTTTTCCCAACAACATCCTATCTAGGAGACATTTTTATATTTGGAGCTAGGATTATTATATGATTATGATATGTTATGACTACACAGGGACCCTCGTACAATTTATTCATATAGGTATACTCATTTCACATTATAGTTTTGGAAGGGGATGCTGAAGGATATGGGTACGCAGGTGCTTATGATCACAACATTTCACTCCCAGACCAATCGATAGTTAGATCTATTGATAAAAGTTCTAAATGATATGTTTTGAGAATGTGTCCCAAATTTTGATACTCCATGGGAGAATCATATCTCTATTTTTTATTTCTATTATAATAATATCATTCGTGACATGATTTAGATGGTTCCTTTTGTCACTTTGTATTGTAGGTCTTCTCATTAAACCTAATGAAACCTAGAGGCAAGAGAGGAATTTCTACTAGGTTCTTGTCTCATGTATGAGACATAGAGGTTGGATAAAATAATAAATTATCATATGTGAATTGATCAGTATTGAAGGAAATCATATTCCAATCAACAATGATAACCCCTATTGTTCGAGGTCAGGGATCATACTATCTTTCGGATATCACGTAGGACTGAACATACATGGATACAGAGTGAAGGGTATCAAATAAAGTTATTTGATGGGTCATTTGAGAATTTAGAGGGATTATTCCCAGTATAATATCAGTTCATTCTACCATAGTGGCATTGTTCCATGCATAATGTATTCTATGATTCATGTCTCTTCTGGTATGATGCCAACCCATCAAAATTTATTTTCACGATCAGGGTGAGTTATATGATTATGATTCATTTGAGGAGTTTCGTTTATTCATTATTGGATATATATAAATAATTGCCTTAGAGGATGTTCTATCCCATTAGTTTGAGTAATATGGTAGCACTACCTTGTATCGGATTATACATGGCAGCGAGAGGCTGACGTACATTGCTAGTGGCCAGATTTTATTTCATTAAATGATTATATGCACTTGGGATGTGAACCCAGGGATGATTTCATTTAAGTGGAGATAAAAGCATGATACTAGTTTTTCTATAAAGTGTGTAACATTATAAAATTTGTCTAATTATTTATTTTCATTCAAGTATAGATGGACAATGCGTTCATGGTTTCCTCTTGGATGTTTGGGGCTTTTTCAGACCCCAGAACTAGGATTTTTCAGAGATTTAGGATGGGGAATTGATTTTTAGAAACAATGCGGGTTGGATCCCTGTTACTCCTAATCACATGGGGTTGGAATGTGGGGTGAATAATGATTTATAATTTTCCCTTACAATGATGTAGTGGTCTTATGCCCATGAAAAAATTTTGACGCTTTAGTAATGATTTTTTACATGATTGGCATGTATTTTCCTAAACCATGTTTCCTAACAATGAAAAATGTTCCTCCCTACAGAATATGTCAGACGATCGGTGCATTGTTTGTCCAACAATGTGTCCAAACCGTGGAACTCAGTTTTTTTGTGAATTTTTGAAATTGACCTAAATGGATTCATTAAACACACCTCCATTATAATTTACTCTTTTATATCCCCAGGTGTTTTTCAATATCCCTTTTGTATCCCTATTAAATAAAAAAATATGACCTTCCATATCACTTTCATCTGGAGTATGATCAAAGTACTATTAATCTTTTTATATCCCGAACGATATGATCTTGATTCATTTTATGTGGTTCTACATTTATCATTCTCTCGATGGAGTTATCAAGGTATATAAGGATATTACCTATTTTCACAGTATTTATAATTTATTCACATCTCTTCCAATCATGGATAATGCATATTTTTATACAATATATTTATAGTCATATATGAATGAGGTATGTGGTTCAAAACTCATCCCTCACATTTTATTGTCTTATAATTTTTAGTGAGTGTCCAATGAATTTATTTGGAAATGATTTGTTACTATGTTTCCATTATTAGAATCATTATATCTATATTTTATTACTATTTGTATATCATTAATCCATCATTTTTGGTTATATCATCATCATCGACCGCCCCGAGTATGGTGTTTCCCTTAATTATTTCTTTTGAGGATTGTTTTGTTTGAATGTTCTTCCATTACAATGTTCCTTTAATTGAAAATGGAAATGGTAAGCCCTGGAATTATTAAATTAATTTGAATTAGTTTTGACTAGCCTTTTAATATGTTAGTTTCACTTTAACCTTATATAGTATGTGATAAAATTATTTAATAAATTTTTAAATGGTTAATTTGAATGTATATTATATATATTACATGGCCTTATTAACTGTAATTTAAGAACATTGTCTCTTTTTCATATAATATATTTATATGCATATTGATGGAATAAAAGTGAATCTAATTAATTGAATATGACTTACATGATGTAATAAATGGATTCAATTTCATTAACCTTGTCACACTAATGATAGGCATGTAATGAACCCTTCGACTTATTAAATGGAATGACAGTTATATTGAAAAATTAATTAATTTAAATAATCAAAATATACCTATTTTATATACACCTTCACATTAATATATGTGTGGTCAAACTCGATCCATCTTTGAATTCCTAAGGGAATTCCTCCAGTACTTGTGGAATCTATTTCGATTCAAGGATGTCAGTTGTCAAGGGTGAGACCCACCTTCGAACTAGATCCTTGTATATCAAGGGATTTCTAGTATTATAACATAGTGTCCCTCCATCATTATATTTATAGGATTCCTTGGATGAAAAAATTGTATCACACATGACGTATACCGAAATTAGGGACCTTCGATAATCCCTTGGGACAATACATTTATCATCATATTTTACCATTGATGAGGTCCCATGACTTAACAAAAATTATTATTTTGGAATTACATGGATGATAATAAAATGAATTTACTATTACACCTTTATCTATGATACATGTTACTACTATGTTGGATTGAACCAAAAGGTCACAGATACCATAGTTATTATATGGACCCATTTTAATTTTAGTATCATTACACGGTACTTGTAATATCATGGATCCTTTCACTTTTATTGTAATCATTTCAAGATTTATTTTTTGATCATGGATCCCATTTCATTACTAAAATAACATCAGGATGTTATTGATGGGTATTCCCCATAAGAAAATCATTTATAAAGTAAAACATAATTTACTAATGGAATGCGTATATGATCAAATACAATATGATTCTGAATCACATACATCGGTATTTACATTATTGTAATACTTTAATTTTATATATGCATACATGAAAACTTTTTTTGATTATATTACAAGTATTTTATATTAACAATTGTATTGGTATTATCCTACTATGATTTGTCTCAAACTACATACGGGCCTCTGTTGGAACCCATGAAGATTAAATGTATACATGTTTTGACAAAGGGAATCATATAATGTCAGACACATGATTTCATACTTATTGAAAGATGGATCATGGTAGCAGATGAATGGGCTAGGACTCTGGATACCAGATTGTATTTTGTTTGTTTTTTATATATTTTTATAGCATGTATTTTTGGCTTCCTTGTACCCATGTCATCCAGATTTTAGAGCCATGGAATGTATCATCACCAATTTTGATATCATTATGATTTTTCTTCTATTGTTATGAATTGTCATTTTATAATGATTATTCTATTTAAAGGAATTTTTTACATATCTATTTTTCTAAGCATTGGTAATGTGGTCATAATGACCCCAAGGACCCAACCTAGGCCCTCACATCTATTTGGAAACCTTCGGAATTTAGGGATATTCAAATGAGGAAACGTGGCCAATTGGGCACGAGGAACCATTTAGTGGAACCTAGGTATGGAATGTTAGAAGATCTATTATATACTCACAATGAATGAATTATTATAAAACATACCACAAAACCATTTTACTATTTCATTCACCAACCTGGTCTACAATGAAATCGTGACATTATAGACCCAAATTCAACTCAATTGTACCATTATCCTGGTGGTTTAGAAGGCCTCTAGAACATATTCTCATATTATAGAGGCTTCTAATTAGAATTTAGGGCCTAGGTTGTTAGTGGGGAGACTATTCCCTTATCAATAGAGTATATCACAATATAATTCAATAACTCTAATATAGTTAAAGATGATATGGGAAATATATAAATAAAGTGTATATAATTCATAAATAAATAAACAATCTATAAGTGTCTTGTATACAATTTTTGGGTGAATAATGTATCTATAAAATATCCAAAATAGCTAAATGATGGTATAATACAATACATGTATCCAAAAATAAAAAATACCAAAATGTTTTCCCATAGAATCTCAAGCTTCACCTTGGTCCAATGATCCCCTAATAGAAAGAAAAAATCAGCAACATGTGTTAGTTTACTTTCCCCAATTATCACCCATAACTATAAAATATTTTTGGGTCCCAACAGAGGTCCAAAATAGGGCACGAGATAACATCCTAGTAGCCACTCACCAAAGATTCTACACATTTCTGTCATGTAATATAAACTATGCAGTGTAATTAAAACTAGTAAACATGTTGGAATGAACAAATTTAATGTTCCCATGGTATGTAAACCACTACAATAATATGATATTGAATATATTATTGAGTATATTGAAAAACAATTTCAATATATTAAGAAAGTAGCTACAAGAAAAATAATAAACAACAAGAATGTTCAATACACCCATTAATATTCTGTCCACACAAGAATTCTGTATAATTAAACCACATATAAAATCCATGTACTTACTATATAAAAAAATATTCTCATATATCCAATGGTTGTTCGTTACAATGATGTGTACAAAACCAACAGCAAGATCGAAGTTGTAGAAGGCCAACACATCCTCGTCATGTACCATGATCATAATGATTGAAACACATTATATACACTGGATGGTGTCCTTGTTGAATTAAATACTTTACATGTCCAATATGAGTACAAAACATCTAGTTCCAAGGCCAGAAATGCCCGATTCATCCCATGTAATCAAGACCAAAGAAGGATTACCACTCAAGGAGTCCACATCCATGTTCATCATCCAAGGATATCTTCCATGTAATCTAATAAAACATTCAAATATTTTATACCATTTAAAAATTCAATTCTATATGAGAATACCCACTGATATAATAAAATAAATTCAATTCCCCTCATTGAGTATACCCAATAAATCAATACATTCCAAACAAGTTATATCACATTTTTATAGCGAATAATGTATTCCAAACCACTTCAAACATGTTAATGTTTATACCCAAACATTTATAAACATTTTACATCAAAAACATCAAATGTGTATAACCACCAATCCAACTATTTAAATATAATTGAATTAATCGAATCATGCTTAGCATAAAATGATGAGACAATAAAAATATGTGGTATATAGCATAAGAATTTAATTAAATTCATTTTTTTAAAATTGAGGTTCCTACAACTAGGAAAAATCATGAACACATCCATTTGATGTTTCATAAATGTATAAAACCAAGTAAAAACCATGGTGCAACCCAAGGGTGGCCTTGTAATGGGTAAATGAACACCTACATGTCTCAAGGACACTATGGTTATCTTAAATGGGTTATAATTCATTTATTCCAATTCAATATATAAATTCTAGGTCCATGTAGGAAAGTTTGGTGGGTGACATATCAGTCAATAGCTTTAAAATGTACCAAAAGATGAATGTATGGAATAGAACACCTACATTAGCTTGGTAGTGGAGTGCTGAACAAGTATCTAGTAATTACTTGACTCATTTTAGGAGAAATCTGTGAAAGGGATAAGAATTAGAAATTAGGACATATGATCCTAAATCCAAATAATGAAAAATATTGCCAAAATAATTGAGAATAGATAAAAAATATTGTAGATCGTACCAATGTGGATCTAATGAGACAATTTTTTCTAAAATCAGATATTAGAAAAATAACAAAGATCAAATCCTATATTTTACACATTGAGAACTCAAAATGAGTTCTCCAATGCAGTTCATTGATGAAATCCCAAATTAGGTAATATTAATTATATTATATTAAATTAAAAATATTTGAATCTCCAAAAAATATGAGCTTAGTGGTTTAAGATCAATGTTCGTTAGATTGTGTTCCAAACATGCATGTTTCATATAGGCCAAAGGGTAACCCACATGGTTTACAAGCATGATTTACAAACTATTCGCTAATTGTCTTTCATTGTCTAAAAGAACTACAGACCTAGTTGCATGGTTGTGTGGCCCATTCAAGATGGTTTGTCCAAATAGTGTGGCCAATAACACATTTATTTATAACCTCACAATATTTTGTAAAACAATGTGGCCATCATGGCATGGTTTTCACTAATTGTAAACCAGGCCTAAAACTCCCAAAAATGATTTTGGGCACCAAAAAAGATGAAGACACGTCCAAAACACCCATGATCAAGAAGAAAATCACATGAGGCCATATTCACATAGAAAAATGGAAAAATATGGGATACATTCATCATAAAACCCCGTCTTCATATAATATTATCCATTTATAGTAATTCTTTCATGAATATCTCTCTGAAGGGTGGTCAATATTTTTATTAGAAAAACAATTTCAACTGAGCACATACATCGGTCTCCCACTATGAAGTCTCACCCTATAAATGGTTACACTACTATAACACCCATACTAAATGAACGTTCCATCCTTGAGGTAGTTTTATTATCCTATCAATGGAATGAATCATATACTCCTCAATGAGTGCATCATCCTTTACCTCAAACTTAATGGGTTGAAAATTTTGAGATATGTTAAAAAGATAGCTGTGAAACTGATATTTGTGTACGCTATCATGCATGACTCGTTACCTTTGAGGTAATTGAAACCGATAGGATACCAACCTGACTTTCTCTAGAATCGCCAATGTGAAAATATATTATAGTGAATATTTACGATAGATCCTTATTTTTGTGTCCCACCTCAATTAAACACACATGAAAATTCGATCCCTATCCTCAAACTGAATAGGTTGTCATTGGAGATCAAATTATGACTTCAGTCAAGACATTGAAGTAAACATCCATTTTGAATCAATTGGACCATCTCAAAAGTATCTTTCACGAGATGTGGTCCTAATAATGATGCCTCACATTCCTCTACCCAACACAAGGTTGATCAGAATGGACTACCATAAAAATCCTCATATGTTTTCATCATTATAGTCTACTAATAACAGTTATTGTAGGAAAATTCTACTAACTTAATAACGTTCTCCCATGAGTCTTCCAAATCCGTTATTTATATTTGCAACATGTCCTCTAGAACATATATATTACCCTGTAACTGGATTTTAGTATGAGTGTGTCATCTTGTCCTCAAAAGAACATGTGTACCTTGTTCCCTATGAAAAATCTAATAGAAATAATACCTAAAGATAGTGACCCAATCTAAAAATATAGTGTGCGGGAACCTGTGATGTTGTACTATATCACAAATTTTAGACATTCCCAAATCATGGACAATGAAGGGATCCTTGATCATTAAAAAATGTAAAACTGTTATGAAAATGTCACCAAGCACCCACACTGCATCATTTCCTAATGGAGACCTAAGTACACTGGTCATGAAATCCACCAAGACATCATCCCATTTCTAATCAGGGGTAGTGAAACACTGTAATAACATTCCTGGTAACTAATTTTTGTCAATCACTTACTAATAGTTTGAACACCTCATAATGAAACCAGCCACTTCTTCTTACATACCCAACCACTAGTACTTACTCCACAATGGAAATTACATATTAGTGACTCTAGGGTGTATTTCCCAGGCGGAATCACGGAACATCTGCATCAACTCCTCAGATATGTACACAAAAACCTAACAATGACCACAGATACATAGGATCTCATCCTTTCTTATTGTCCAATTTGTATGTGGGTCCTCACATTCCACACACATCCTTATAACTAGGCCATTGTAATTTGATAACATCCTCCTCCTCAAATTATCCATTAATGTTGTGGGAAAAACTATGGATGATATATATATATATAACTATTTTCCCCCTCCAAGTAAATATCAGAGAATAACACCATTATCTACCACTCGCTACTGGCGTGCCACACTTCTTGTATCTGAGTCCTCGTTCTCATTTAATCGTCCATTACATTTCATTACTAGGATTGTAGGCCAGATTGATGTCAATAGACTATATACACTCCTCCAACCTTGGCTACCCCATATTTATATCATGCCATATAAAAATATATTTCATGCTTTTGTGATCAGTTTAAACCACCAAATGATCTCCTAGAAAACTGTGTCTCCAACAATACAACGTGTCATCATCATTATCTAACTCTAGATCATGAATCAGGTAACTATTCTAATGTATCCCTTTCTACCGAGACCCATACTAAAATAATCTATCTCCCTACAACAATACTTCTCTCTACTTGATGAATAATGTTTCATATTACACAGTATATCTCTTAACCTATTCTAGTAGTATCGGGACTAGTGTTGATGTAAACCACCATTTCATATCCTAAAAGGTTGTATCCTAAAAATATGACCACATATAATTCAACACCTTCTTATTAAAACCTATAAAGATCACTTCTAAGAGT
This sequence comes from Viscum album, assembly GCA_963277665.1. Taxonomy (NCBI): domain Eukaryota; kingdom Viridiplantae; phylum Streptophyta; class Magnoliopsida; order Santalales; family Viscaceae; genus Viscum; species Viscum album. The sequence continues at coordinate 1,752,767,353 of OY728120.1, read as the reverse complement.
GAGATATCTTGAAGTAACCAACTACCCCTAAGAAAAAATGATTGTCAACAACATTATTGGTTTGTTCCAAGGATACAACTACAGTCACCATCTATGGGTCCACTAATACTTATGTATTTGAGATAATGTAATGTAGGAAGTGAATTTAATCCATCCAGAAGTTGTACTTTTTGAGTATATCATATAGATAATTCTATCTCAGTTTGTCCAAAACAATCACAATATGTTGGAAATGATCATTTAAATTTTGATAATTAACCAATATATCATCCACGAGAACCACCAATAAAATCCAAGTATGGATGGAATACATAGTTAATATATTCTAGAAAAAGCATTGTCATATCTATGATAATAAACAACATAACCAGATACATGTACAAACCATTCCTATAGTGAGAGGAAGTGTGAGGTAGGACTGTATGTCGAACACATACTAGGTGATATCTAGATCTAAAATAAATTTTTAAGGACACATAAGATCCTAAAATCTGATCAAGTAGGTTATATATATGTGGCATGTGATATCATTCTTAACCATCAGCTTCTTCATTTTATGATAATCCATTAATTTCCTAAGAGTTACATCCACTGTTTCTTCATAAAATACTTTAAAACCCCATGGAGAAGTATTGGGTCTGATAAAACCATTCTCCTATAAAACATCTACCTCCCACTTGAGATCCTGAAACTCCAATATTTCTATCTGTTATGGAGGAATGGATACGAATGAAACTTTTATAACTAGCTTGATAGAGAACACCCCAACTCTCTCATGAGGTAAAAATAAAAATTCACATGTGAATAGAACACTAAAGTACTGAACCACTATAGAAATGTCCTATTAAATCACTCCCCGGTAATCCATTTACAAACAAAATGTCTTGTATTTCCTCCCACACATCCCACGACGATGGATTCATCTTGGATCTTCTAAGAATACAATTTAACCTTATGCATATTCCCTTCACCCTCATGTGATGTGAAACTCACCCTCTAGGGATAGTAGTAAGAATAATCTCAATATGATACTAACCATCCCATCTCGTATGTGACATCAATCTCTGTCATATCATGTACATACAGTTTCTAGAAGAAGTGACTCCCCCAATCTCGAGATGGAACTCCCCTCACTAGAACACAACTTCAATTTTTCCCAACAATTTGTCTAGCATCAAAATTCTCACATGATACAACAAAACAAAACCACGACATTCCACCACTACTGTGGAAATGGAAATATGATATTCAACTATATCAAAAATAGAATATGAAATAGTATAGGATGCTATGATCATATATATTATCATAGATGGTCTGGAACACATATTTTTGGGGGCATGGTGTATATAAAATAAATGGATTATGCCACATCCCATTAACACAACCTCACTGCATAGTGTAGTCCCACTCAGATGTCATAGTGCAACTCATATCTTGGTTCCCACACATGACCACCACTATCTAGACCAGAATGACTTGAAAAGATCCAAATCCATATCTTACATGGAGATAAGGTATGTACTCATGATCCATGGGACATATTTTACCCCAACCACACAATGAATAAGGGAAGATCCTACAGATACATTTCACGTGGCACATTCTTTCGTAAAATCAACACTCAAATCGGTCACGATCACACTAATTATTCATGTAATACCACATTCCACATTCATGATAGAGTACTAGGATACCAATACTCACATCCAAATGAGAAATCAACCTTTGGGGATCCTCAAAATAGTGCTTCCTTCATAAGGATGTAGATGCACTACATTGATAAACAACACATCCTTTCTGTTCCTCCCTAGATTCCCCCAGGTTCAGCACTATAATATGTGCAAGATTCAAAATTTCAGAAATAATGTTCAACATGAAAAAAATGACCTAATATCTAATATCATATCTGTGACCTTCCATTATGAATATAACTATATATTTCTCTTTAGCATATAAATTCATTGAAAACAGATGCAAGTCCCTAAATCATATCAAGACCTCTATAACTATCATCGTGCCCTACTTCAGATGCATAGAATCACTAGACTACTCATCCCATGGATCAAAAATTTATAAATATTATTTGAACCTGGTTTATAAATTTTCCCAACCAATATCTCAAAGCCCATTATCCTAGTTTAGAAAATCCAAGATGTTATTTTTATTTCCACATAGAATATATTTGGATATCATGATCCTACATTCAAGAGGCATCTTTATTTTCATTAAAATAATTATAATGTCCTCAAGAATCATCCTAGCTGCATGTGGACCACTATCCTGTAAAAAAATTGGAGGATGTTGCTACCAGAACACTCACATCACTATACCTCAGAACCGATGTTCAGAATAGCAGTTGGGTCAGTAACTAACACTAAAGGAGGATATATTAGTATACCATGTTACACCACCTCTAGAGAGTGGTTGTCACCTCCATCATTGGTTTAATTATGAGGATGTCTTAGTGACATACCTCTATAATATTGAACACAAGAATAAAAAATTAATTATTTCAATGCACAGAACTCAAAACTGTATGACATGTCAAAACTCTCATTTAACTAAGTCAACCCAGAACAAGGTTCTAAATACCTAATTGTTAAAATAAAAATTCACAAAACAAAATGAAAATGCACCTCTTTCCCACTAAAGATTATTTTTTAAGATATGTGTCTATTTAATAAAATTTTATTTTTATTTAAAATTAATTTTTTAAAATTATTAAATTGATGTTCCACAATATTATGATTCATGAGGGCTCATAACACCTCATGAACAAAAATTAGATTACAATTTAATTTAAACACATCACATTTATTCCACAAAAATACTGTCAAAAGGTGTGAGATTTCATAGTCTATAAGAGCCCATACAAATTATTAATAGAATGTTGGAATCAATGTCTATATAAGTTAACAAAAATATATCATAAAAACAAACATATCAATCAAAACAACAATAATAATGGAATTCATCAAGAATTAAATCATAAATTTAATACCATTAATCTTTTAATGTGATTTGTAGATTGTTCAATGATGATGCTTGAGAAGGTATACCCTCATCTCATCCCGTGGAAAAATAAATTGAATCCATAATCACATAAACAATAAAAAAATAAATAAATTGACATAGAAATTTTAGAATCATATCAACTATAATTGTAAAAATCCAACCGATAACAATTTCATATGAGGCAATTTGTATTTTCCCTATATGTGGGGTTGATACTCCCATTAAACTTTAGTTACAGAAATAGATTTCCTTAATATCCTTTTCTATAGTCACAAAATATGAAGGAAATATTGAAAATTCATTTTATTGAACATTATAACATCTTGGACCCGAAATCCACTCAATTTTTCCCCAAGATTATTGGGTCTCAAGGCCCCAATCACAACTACCCAAATCCTATAATAACACCACTAGTTACGGTGTCCATGTTTTTTCAATGGGGAGACTATTCCTCATTACTAGAGTTTATCACATCAGAAGTCAATAACCTGAAAATAGCGGAAGATAATTCAACTAGAAGATAAATGAAGGTTACAAAAGATAGGAATAAATAAACAATACATGGGCGTCTAATATACAATGAATCATGTGATACATGTTTCAAGAAAACATCCCAAATAGGTACTTGGTAGAAGAATAAAATATATGTATCCAAAAAGACAAAAGACAAAAAATTATATCTGTTGCATTGGAAGCCTCATCTTGGTTCATTTTTCCTGTCCTCTAATTTATCAATAAACAACCTATGTTAGGGCGCATGACTGTATTATCACATGCAACCATATGATTTGTTTTCATGACCAAGAGGCCCAAAAAAAGAGTGAGATAACACCCTAATAGGAATTAAAACAAATGATTATATATTTTATTTGTTTAGTATAATCTATGAAATGTATGTAAAATATCTAAAAAGGTATGAATGAACAAAATTATTGTGCTTATGTCATGTAAACTAGTAAAATAAAGTGAAATTGAATAGCCTCTTTAGGTTCCTTGTAAAATAATGTTGATATCCTAACAAGGAAGATAAATGAAAAATAATAAATAACCTGAACATTCCATTCTCACATCCATATCATGTTCACACTGCCTTGTCATGTAATGAAATAGTATCACTAATCCAAAACCATTCTATTGTACCAATCATTTCATATATCCCACAACCATGACATATAATGATGTGTTGACCCCAATGGACCGAAACCTTATTGTAAAATAAATTTACAACCTCATCGAGTCCTAGGATAATCTTGATGGAAAGTCGATATTGGAACTAGTTGGAGTCTTACGAACATGAAAAAACAAACACATCATATTCGAGCCCAATAAATCTAGGTACAGGTGTAAAAAATCATGAGGCATCCCATGAAATCAATACAAAGGAATTATAACCTCTCAGGTTTTGGACTATCGTGATCAAAATCCATGGATATATATATATGTACTCTAACCAAACATTCATCCATATTATAAAATTTAACCTTTTTAACATATATGATTCTACCAAGTAATATAATAAAATACATTCAATTAAATTTCATTAGTATACCCATCAAATTAATACATTCCAGTCAAATTAAATCTCATAAATATAACCACAGAAGTATTCCATTCCCCATAAATCAAGTCACAAGGGATTTTGTACCCATTTATCAATATTTTAAAGTAAACACATCCCATGGATATACCATCATGTTCAACTATTTCTATTTAATCCATTTATTCAAATAATTCATAGTATTACATGATGACACAAGTCAATGAGGAAATACAACTCTTAAGAATATAATTCGATTCATTTTTATTATAATTATGGTTCATATAAATATAAATACTCGAGAAGACAACCCTTGAGTTGTTCAACATAGGTAAGAACCAAGGAAAAAGAATAAAACGTCCCATGGCGATCCATGGGATGTGGTGAAACCCACCAACACATCTCAAGGAACCCATGTGCATCCCAAATATGATCTATTTAATTTATTTCAATTCATCCTTTCAATTTTGGGTATGCGATGGGAGGTATGTCATGAAATATAATAGATTATAGCTCAAAAAGAACTGAAGACTGAAAGAAAGACACATACCACATAGCTTAGTTTGGTAGTGGAGTTCATGTCTAGAATCCTGCACATATTCAACATTTATTATGAGAAATATAAAGAATGGCTGAAAAACGAGATATTAGGGAACATGAACCTAAAAACTTATATCATAAATTTTAGAAAGTACAATAGAAAATGGATAAAAAATAATTTAGTTAATATTGATGCAAATCCAATGATGCAAACCACCCCTCAATTATGAATTAGATTAAGAACAAAGATCAAATCATAGTTTATCCACCTTGAGAGATCAAAGGGAGGAATCCTATACTATGTGTTGTATAAAAACATAATTAGGTTATAAAAACATTATTTTATATATAAATTTTTTAGAATCCTCTTATTATCGGGTCTGAATGGTTTAGGTTAATGGTTAGGTGAATCATGTTTGAACCATAAATGGATCCTATAGACCAAAGAGGAACCAACAAATTTTACCCACACTAGTTACAATTTGTGTCGAAATGTTGCCCCAACCATATGTCAATGTATTGAAGAAATACAGAACTAGCTGCATGAATATGGGACATATTCCACATGTTTTTACCAAACCGTACAAACAATAACACCCCTATGTATATCCTTACTTGGTTGATCCAATTCATGGAGCCTAAAATTTGTAGTTTTCACTAACTATGTATTGGGATTAATAAACTCCAAAAAATATTATATGGAGAGGAAAAGCCACAAAAAACTCAAAAACACTAGTGATCATATTTCAAACTCACATGAAACCAAATATAAGAAATCAAGTTGAAAATTAAGGTACATATACCTCATTCAAAAACATGTGTTCTTTCAAAACATTATGATTCCATGTTTCATGATACAATCTGTTCAACACACACACATTATGTTTGAACTGATAATTTTTGTCAAGAGTTGAGATAAATATTTTATCATAGTGTATTTAATAACTATATTAATAGGATGATGAACTATATATGATCTATGAAATACCAAAACTAGAACATTTATCAAATATAATAGAATACCGTATTTCAATGAAATTTTTTACCAATAAAGTATCCATTTTCAATTTGATTTGAACTCTATTTTACAGAACCCACATTATATATATATAATTTAATAATTCATGATCATGGACATCCCATAATACAAGTTCATTAAACAAACAAAATATGCCAAAAAATATGATAGTTTAATTTTCTACAATGACTATAACCAATGTTATGAAATAGATAAAAATATATGAAACCACCCTAATATTGTACTCTAAAGGATCATATTCTATAATGAATAATTAAAATAAAATTTAAAACACAATTAATGATAATAACAAAAGTAATGGGTTATAAATATTAATGAAACAAAATTTAGAGTATAAAATATTTTAAAAGATATAGTGAAGTATAAATATTAGTGATAATATGATCAGCAGCATGATATATTGGTGCTTAGAAATACAAGATGTAATATAAACAATAAAATTTTAATCTAATTGTTATGTTTACCATATATCTGATAATTAAAATACATAATAATATTATATAGTTATATAATGTATAGACATTAGTAATGTGAATAAATTAATGTTTATGTAATTATATTCATATATCATAGTATGAAATAAGTTTTGAATTTTTTTTTAATAAAATCATTTTTTATTAATAAACTATAATATTTTAATATATAATAAATTAACTCATGCATATGAATATTGTTTTATAAATGTAAATAAAATTCATAATTATAATATTGAAATTTTACACAAGTGAACTATTTTATATTTTTTTGAAATATATATATTTTAAGACAATGATAAAACACAATATCCATATATAGATAGTATTGAAAATGATTATGAATTTAGAAATTTTAATATATAAAAAATATTCTATAATGACTAAATTCAGAATCATTAACTATTGATATAAAAAAATATAAATTAAAAGAAAAATTGTAAATTATAAAGCCCCTAAAAATCGATTTTTTTTAAATTTTCCAAAAATGATGAATTCCGTAGAATAAATCTAAAATAATTAAATAATTATTATAATTTGTTCTATATTTATAAAATTCCAACAATTTCACATCCCTGTAATGATATTCAACACGATAATCCACTAAATATTTCTATCAATTTCCTGTATAATATGAATTTATTTTTTTAAGTTGATCATTATCTAATTTTATCATTTTTTTAAGCAACATATGGATTTTTAAAATTTCCTCTAAATTTATATTCATAAAATATTTAACATTTTCAAACATTCTCCTATAAAATCATTTTAAAATTCCTTATTAAAAATACAATTTTGTTATATATATGTGGTTCTATCATTACCACTCATTATAAAACATAAAAAGTAATTAGAATAGAAAAATATATAATAATAAACTTTATTAGATAATTATCAATATATTTTAGTAATTTAGCCTAATTTTGATATATTATTTCTATATTGGTGGATAACATTATAGAAATATAGTGATAATATATCTTTTTTTCCACTACTCAGTTCATAGAAAAATATTACTCATTTATGATATCTACATTAAATTTTAATATTGTTTTTATATGATTTCATTGTCTCTAAAAATTGTATTTAGTTTTGTCCTTTTATTATTATTTTTAACATCCACATAAAACAAATTTATCATAAACTGGTACTCTATTTTATTTATGTCCACCATGGAAGATTACATTACTTTTTGAATATCATTTTATTTTCCTTACTAGTTGACTATCATTAACTAATATATTTATATTATTTTCTTTTCTTGGGAATCTATGAAAATATAACATTTTATTATTTTCAAACTAATAATTATTATTTATCATTCTATATTTCTATATGATGTTCACTGAGAATTATATAGATAATAATTTATTTACTATTATTTTTGTAACAAGGATATATTTCACTAATTATTTCATGTGTAGTGCCCAAAATAATATATTCTCATGATTTACCAGAATTTCAAATAATACAAACTAAAATAAGATAGTTATAGGGTTCATACCTTTATTTATGAAGAATTCATACAAGGATTATATAGTATGTTTAGAATATAATATATTATTAATTCAATAAACAAAAGAGTATTCATTTTAATCCATGTTATTATTTACATATGTTATTATATCTTACTAAAATATCTTATAATTTTTGTATTATTGTTGACTCATTCCAAATGTGAAAAATAAAATCCAAAAAGTAAGAAATACCTTAATTATTGTATGTATTATTTGAAATACATAACTATTGAATGGAAGGTGTCTAGAAGTCACATATTGTGCAACCTGATAAATTACATGTGATCGAATGACCTTTTGATAGTAATGTTAGTGGTCATGTGTAGTCCATAAACAATGAAAGTATCTCACATAACCTATTAAAAGTCCTTTATGATATTTTTAATTCATTATATACATTCCTGGATCATGGGGAAGATTTTTAAATAGTCTATCCAGATCATGTGACATGTCTATTAGCAGGCTCCTAACAAACCATCCAAAAAACCTAAAAAATAATCCTAGAAATATCAAAAACATAGGTGCCTCTTGAGATCATAAAAAATTGCACGAAGTTTAAATGAATGTTAAAAAGACACCAATAATTCTTTGGATACTTTCCTACATTTTCGTATAAGATCCCCCTATCATGTCACACATATCAAGTGATGGTCTTTGGACATCAGAAGGTGGTATTTTACACCCCTCCAACTCCAAAGACAAAATGGGTTTTCTATAAGAATTGATTCACATCAATAATGATAAATTTATTAGTCATGTGATACATCATATAGGGGACTATTATTTTCATAGACATCACTCTTAAAAAATACCCATGATCCAAAAACACTTTTATAATCAAATAGTAAATAAGTAGGTAAAGATTGGAGCTACTTATGTGGTAATGTTATAAAGATCATATTAAATCAATATTACACACAGTATTTATAATTATTGATCCAGTGATCCCCCCCCCTTTAAATATATTTTGTTCTCTGAAGTTCCCAATAACAATTTACCTTTGTATCATGGATGGACCCTGAGAAAGAATCTCAGATCAGGAAATGGCCTTTAGATATGCATTCCAATATCACAAATGACCATATACATGTATTACTGACATTGTAAATTCTTTTTATAATGTATAGATGATTATTAATGAACCATATATTTTATTAAAATACAATAAATGTTATATTTATTGGATAGTATTTTGGTCAATGAAAACCAAGCATCACCGACGATAGGATTTCGCAAGACTCATGACAACAAATCCATCACTTAACCCCCGCAAAGATTTTCAAAATACACGACACACAAAGAGGTATATAATAGGGTTAGTGAGATCTATAGATATCCCACACCATTATGAAAAATTGAATCATTTCAACCATTCAGAATAATGAAAAACCTCCCCAAGGACAGATCTAATTTCTTCTGTATAACACAACACTCCACAATAACTTTTTCAACACACCTCCCCCACAGACAGATCGACTCAATACCCCACACGAAAAACCATAAAACATCTATCCAGCAAAAAGTTGGGGAAAAAATTAACATAATTACTATAGTAGTAGGGTACTATGAAAATGAAGGTAATAAACCTCATTCCCTCCTCCTACCAAGAATGACACCCACCAGAAGCTACCCCACAATAATGGTCACATCCCGCCCAAAAACACTAAGGCCATCACATCTTGAAAATATACACCTGGAATATCAAATCTCACCCAAGACACATGGTCCATCACAACCACCTTATAATGCACAAATAGATCATAGACCATCATAGCTTATGCAATGCTGACCTCGCATGGAAGAAAAATGAGGAAGGAGTGGATACCAAACAATAATTACTCCTCACCAAATGTTGGGGAAAAACACCCCATGCATGGATTTGTGGGTTTCATTACGTAGTTAATGATGTGGGTTGGGTTTTTACATAAATCACAAGAATGTACAAAAATATATATTTAATTTTTCAATCACAATTCCCACTTGTGGGTTCGAAAGAAAACAATCCAACTCACAACACCACCACTTTTTCTGCAATATCAAAATTCATAACAACGCACAACAATCCATAGACAACACATAACATTTCCAAACCATTTAATTTAGTCACTATATTCATTTAATTTTTAATCATAATCTAAATTTAGCCACACAACAAACCATTTAATTATCCATTTAACAAAACTACCCAAGCCATTCAAAACATTATTGAATAATTAATTAGTTATTCATTCTCTATTATGTCATCTAGCACAAAGAAACAACCACCTCTCCAACCCAATAGCACAACCAAACAAAATACATCACCACAAACCCAAAATCACAATCAAACTAACTATTATCCCCAAATTAAAAATCCAAAAATCATTACATCACATGCCTGACCACAAATCCCCACACATCATGATCATTACAAATATTTACAATTTGGATTTTTTCACATTCCACATTATATTAAAGGAATTATCACATAAGGAAAAATCTTGGGGGAACCATTTCATTATCCAATTATAAGTGGTTAATAAATTTCAATTTTAGGGTTATAACATAACAATAAAAAGTAAATATGAAAACAAATAACATATATCTAATGAAAAAATTCCTTACACATCCACAACTTTCCTTTATCAATCAAGGCCGTAAAATTAAAAATATAACAAAAATAATATCAAAGCTGTAAATTAATGATATTCAAACCCCATTTTCCATTCCAATTCAATTATCAAACAATTTATGTTTGATTATTAATGAAGAACTATAACCCATAGTTGATAAAAATTAAACCCCTTTCTCATGATCCAAAATAATGTGAAATGATGGAATCCCTACGTAAATTATGATTTTCGATTCACTATGCACTTTTTGGTGAATAACAATGCTCGAAAATGACATCTGCACCTCGTGAACCACAGTTCATCCTAAAATGAATAAAATACCAACAAAATAGAACACAACACATGTTACAAAACAATAGAACATTCCCATAGTAAATCCACATGAGAATAATTGATGAAAAGACGCCATAAAGGGAGATAAACCGACTAGGTATCAACTGTAGATTTCCAATGAACAAAAAATGGGAAAAATAGATCAAATATGGAGGAATATGGATTTATGAAATGCTCAAGGTGCCTCGGGATCAAAAAAATTTAGAGAATGATGAAACCATATATGAATGATCTTAAATTTGATAGAAAATAATTTTAAAACATAACAGGATCAGGGAGTTGTTGACATTTAATCTCCTTTTGCATTGTGTAACCCTCGATGTTTAGTTTACCAAAAAAAATGTCCCCTTTTTATTATTTAAACCCAATAATATATATATCATGAACCAACACTAGAAAAGGTGTGAATAAAAACTTTCTTGTTTTGTAATACAGTAACAGAAAATTGATTTCCTATAGTAGCTCTACTGCAACTCCAACTCCCACAAAAACTCTTAAATCCTACCTAGAACACCTACAATAACTGAAAATGTAAATGTAACGGACCATGATTCCAAGTACCATTAAAATGTAGGTAGTAAAGAATATTCATGTTGTGTTTAATGTAATGGGAACATATTATTTACTGATACACATTTTTTAATTTCGTCAATATCATCATAATAGAAAATATGGATCAATCATAGATTCAGTGGGACACAATATGGAAAACACACCCTGAAATGAGGATCTTCATGCAACCACTGATACTGTATATAACTAGAACTATAAGAGGTTCCAAATCCTATATCCTATGAATATGTAGTTTTAATTTCAATGGATAAACACTACCATTGATAAATGTAATTTGTTTTCAACATCCCATTCTCCACCCAAATGTTTCAAGGTACCATCCATGGAAGAGAATTATGAAAATATATATGAATTAGATTTAATATCGTAGAAAATACAATGAGGAGCTTCAAAGGGTATACATTCCCACTATGTATCTTCTTAAAAATAGGTGAATATCCCCACTCCCATACATTTTTAAAGAGATGATCCACATGGTAGAGAAGCATATGATTTAAAATCTTACTATACATATAGGAAATAGATCAACCTAAATGAGGAAGTAAAAAATGAGAATGTGATCCTTCAATTAAGGTGAGAGTCTCTCCTGCACAAGTTCCATCAATTGGTATTTTTCAAAAAGTAGAATTAGTGTGAGATTAAAACAATTACCCTCTCATTTGGACCATACATCACACTGTAGATAAGAGGTGGATTTGACAAAAGTTATTTAAGAAAATATTAATTCCATTGATTCCCAAGATTCTCTATTGAAATACAAGGAGGTCCAACAAACACCATAACATCCTAAGAGGAATATGTATCCCGAATGGGGAGATGTCACTTTTCCCTGGTATAATTTAGATCATCCTACATTCTCCCCTTTAAACTACATAATAGACCATGAGATATATCTAACTCACCTCATATAATTAGGACGTCCTATGATGGGACGACAAAATTAACTAGATTATATCATTATAATGGGATTTTAATTACATTGATATGTACTCTTTGTGTTTGGTATAGAATCCTTCTAGCATGTTTCACTGATGTATGGAAATATTTTCATTTTCAATTCATTAAATTGTTCAAATCCACAGTGAGGAAAATGATAATATGCTATATAAAGGACGTCAAGCTATATTAAATTTATAGGGTGATTGAATTCATCATTAGATGGAATGGTTGAAGCTTTTTACGAAATATACCTCTCTTAGAGGACAAATTTTTTGAACTTCGTGCTAAGAATATAGAGGTTGATATGAAGACACCTTTATTCCAAATGAAGTATCCATGTGGGTTTTGTGAGTTCGTAGAAATAGAATAATCTCTGGATGAAAACATTTATCAAAAACCAAATAAATATTGTAGTATTCCCTCATCATAAGGTAAAATTGTTCAATAAGGCTAAAAAATACACCATTACACTGAAACCATGATTAGTTCTCATTTAAACACATATGATGGTCTCGAACCACCCAAAACATCATTTCAAGCATAAAAAACCAAAAAAAACTCCCTCTTCTAGATTCCAAAATATACTAGAGTCTCGTGAAATTTTATAACTGGTTGAATAAAATATACTCCATCCTAAATGTGGAATAACTAGTTTATTTCCTGATAACTATGGTCAAAAACCATCTAAATATTTAATTACCTAGGAATCCAAATGATTCCATCCTTATCAATCATCCCAAATACATCACTCTCCATTGAAGGATGGTTCATAACATCCATGATTTCTTCATCTTCAAATATATATGCAATAGAATGGATAATTATTTATATGTGAAATTAGATAACTCCCCAAAGATGGTTTCTTGCATAACTATTTCATAGTTATAATAAGATGGTGTCTGGAAGAATGTTTCAGTCAAGCTCGGGAAAAATTTCAGCAAATAGATGAATAAAAAAGTAGTTGACTGAGCAGAATGACACCCTTTGAGAATATCTCTATATACCAAAAACAAATTCATATAAGATGGTGAAATTGGATAAATATCCCTTTTGTTTATCTAACCATCATACACCAGAAAGATATATAAGAGTAAGTGTTATATAATACACCAATTCCATATCCGACACTGGAATATTTCGCCCATATTGAATCCAAAGAATGGGGACTATCCATTCAAAAGGAACCGTCATCGGGTGAAGATAATATAAATTTTTTCTACATTATAATCATTGAATACCCCTTCTATGAGGGTGATTTAGAATCCATGTATGATTTCCACACACATAGATGAGAAACAGGAAGCATCAATCATAGGAACGAAGGAGAAAAGGGATATAGAAGACATGACCAAACCCAATATTTTGTTCACATCCTCATAGAGTTCATATATATAGCCGAGACCAATGTAAATGTTCATTAGATGGACCAAAAAATACATTGGGGTGTCTTAAAACCCTTCAGTGGGAATCTATGACTAGTAACCTTGTGAGAGAACATATATGTTGTTTGATTATCTCATATTCCCATGAAATGTAAAACAAAGTTACCAAAATATAACAAAGATAAAATTCTATGATAACCTCAGAAAAAGTAGTAGGACTATCAACATCCATAAACTCATTTCCCGAACCACATAAAACAGAAGAACCCCACCTCTGTAATCATTGACCCTAGAAAAAATATATGAAAATTCAAACTACAAGTGGTTTTCCTAGTTAGTATCTCAATCATAGATGCTCTGCATATTTCAAAATATCTCAAGGAGGATCTTTTTGAATCCCTCCATAGATCATGATAGTTTGAGATAATTGTCGAGACTTCTAATTTCTATCAAGTGGACACCGTGAATATATAATTAAATGTCACCATCTCATTTATAGCCCCATATTAAGAAGAGTTCATCCATGGACACATTAGAACACTATATAATTTAGGCATACTAATAATTTCAATTTCTAAATGGTTCTTGTAGAAAATGGTTCATGGATCAACATTATTATAGTACAAACAATCTAATCTATTGGTTCAAGACAAGGGGATCATTTACTAAAAAATATGACCAATCAATGGTATTATATGATTGAAAATATACCTCCAAAGAGGATAATACCAAGTGCTCAGTCTTGGGATATCAAATTTAATTCTTAGATTATGGTTTTCCAGTATGACACTACACACAATGATCTTCTCATGTATACATGGATCCATATCCAAATGGAATTGACTTCAATATTCCATCAGTGTTTGAAACACCCAATAAATAAAAATATGGACATACGCGATAATGATAGATCACATATCAGGACTCTCAAAGAATCATATGATGATTTTATATCTTTAAAATGGAAGTCAAACTACAAAATTTTGTTGAAAATATATAGGTTTAATCCTCTAACATCTAGGGGAACACCCATGAAAATCCATAGTGTTTACATGATAGTGAATATGTTCTCCCCCATAAATCTAATTGATAAAATAAACAAAACCCCATATGTATATACCAGTTATGTACACATAGTTAATGAAAAATAAAATAATATCTATAATATCTAGAAAATAACCTTGAAAACAGGGGATGATGATTTTTTATCATGGACGTTATACCATTGATAGTGAAAGAGATTACTAAATATTATCATGATCATATAAATATTCTTCCATAAATGTAGAGGTGGAAGAAAAAGAAGATGACTGTACGAACACCCCTCCAACATTAGGGGAATGAATTTCCACTACCACTGATGATCATAGCTAGGTAAATCATGGAAAATAAGATGACATGAAACCTACAATAAAAAGGGCCACCATGATTATTGAGGATAATGATATGTATATAAAATTTCTAAATAAAAACTATTATGTTTTCACATGGAACTATATTTAAATTCTCATACTAAATCCATATGTAATGACCTCAACCATAGTATCCCACCCTCTATTCCTTACATTATTATAATGGAAATTTGTAGAAATAGTCACATCCCAAAGGACATAGTATTTTCGTATAATTGGGAAAATAGATTCAAGAATAAGTATTACATTTCAATTGGTAATGAATAAAACATAGTAAGTCCATTGGAGACACCCATATTCACCTAAGTTATCCAGGCATGTAAATCGTTATATAGAACTTTTAATCCTATAGGAAAATAAAACATAATAAAGGGGTGATCCTAAATTCTTAGTAAGGGTAAGGACACAATGAATAAAATCATACATATACACAAACACTATGGTAATGTTCACCTCTAAAAATACTTTCCATTAAAATAGAATCTTGAACATAATATGTCATGAATAAAAAGATAATAAAATAATACAATATAAATAATATCATAAGAAATAAATTTAACCTTAGATATTCTAATACTAGAATAATCACAAGGATTATCCATAAAATATCTCATAATGAGGGAAACCATAATAGAGGGTATCATAAACATACCATCAAGGCTTCGTGAAATATACCTTATATAATAAGGTAATACATCACCCAATACCTAACCTAGTTTATCCCATGAGACCTATCAATGCATCGAGGGGCTATAATGTGACCATTACATAAAATAATAAGTAAATTCATTCCTATTATTAATGGGGTGATCAATAATACAGATATAATGATAGAAACTTATCATTTTATTAATAAAATATATTTTATTAAAAAAGTATGAAAAAATTAATTTTCATATATGGTCATCCAATGAATCTAAATGAAATAAATAAACCATTAAAATCATGTTTCTGTCTATTAGACATCATAACTCATTAATCAATCCATTTTATATCAATTTCATTAGTGTCCTGAAATTACATCATGAGGTCTTACAAATTTTATTCTATAATGTCCTAGGTTTGGATAATCTCTTTCACCCAAATAGTCATTTAATTGAAGCCACATGTCCAAAAGGAGTTTTTTATTGATCCAAACTTGTTTTTTTCTATTGTCTTCTCGTTGAATCATCATATCAACCATCTTATCAAAGCTAATCATGTGTATAATTGACCTTAAATTATTCCTCGAGCATTCCTTCATTATAGTTAATGATTAGATCCAATATTTCATAATGATCCCATTCCACCTTTGTTATCTTGATCATACTATAATTTCTACAACATTTTTATCAATCATAACTACTGTAATACCACTACATTATTTTGATTCCATTTCCTCCCCACACACCCCATTCAGATATTCACTCAAGTAAATGGAACTCTCCATATCTCCCTAATCATGATACATGGGTTTGGTCATCAAGTAATTATTTTTGGTGGACCTTGATTCCATCAGCATTGGTAATTAAGTGTAGTCGTTAAATTCATTATTATTATTTCCCAATAACACAATTCATCTCCTTGGATCCTTTAAAAATTTCCATTCTTTATTCATCTGTGTGTTTTGAAATCCTCCTCTATGAAATACATAAAATATATACACTAATGCATGGATGTAAATATCATATTTAAAATCATACACAAAATTATTTGGTCGTCAGTCAGGATATTCTCTTGTATAATTGTTGTTATGACTAATCTTACTTGTAAATAATCTGTAATTTATATTTCTGAGACATCAACATTTAGAAATTCATATTGATTACAAAAATTAATAATATGACTGGTCCTTCTCTATCTCATCCTTATAGATTCCTTCACTAATCCCATACTACCTCCATTTTTTCTACAACATATTACATATTTCATTCATAAAACCTACAACATGTCATTATCTTTATTCCCATCTCCCACTAGAACCATATCATCATCATATTTCTCCAGATATGTATTCTATTGATCTAATAATAATATTGCACACTTTCCCTTGAATTAATTTTTCAATTTCTCATATATGTTAATAACTTTCGGATAATTAAGTAATTATCAGGTTGCATTCTCTAGGTTCTCTTGCTTGGATGGGAATTCTGTTTTAGGATAGGTAGTAACTTCATCCGCAACTGACTCTCAGCCTTCCTACTTTCATAAATGCAGAACCATTGAGTAGCTATATCACATCGATAAAACGTCATCTCATACATGTTCCTTTATATTAGAACCTAAAACATCCACCTAATCCATACCATTTATATCCAACCATGCCTTGGAATTATGAAATTTTCTCAATCTCTCATTCTAACACAGAACCAAATTGTGTTTAATTTTAATTCATTATAAAAAGAAGTAAATCCATTACTCAAAAATAAAAGATTATTATAGAGAAACTTTCCTATAATATTAATCTAAAAAATAATTGTTTGAAATATCAAAAAATCGACCTACAAATATATTCATGGAGAAATTGAATGGAAAATATACATATTTCAACAATCAGAACATAGATATCATCCAACTATTTTCCCTAACAGATGAATAATCGATTAAATTTTTAAAGGGATAATATTTTTAGGGAAACTATCCCAAATTATTGTGGTTGGATTATATATTTTTTTATTTAAATATTATGTCCAGGTGAATATGAAGAACCTGAAATTGTCTTAGATGTAGGGAGAATTACACCTTCCCTATTCCAAGAATCTCTTTATATTTAACTAAAACATATATTACCTATTTTCAATGGGGCTCAATTTAGAATGCTACTATAAACCACAATATCAAAAATAAACATGGAAGACACATCGAACGACAAATGAAATTGTTTAATAGGAGTTATAATTGTCCATTTTATCAAGAATGAAGCATTAGTGAACATAGATTAAGAGAGAGGGAGAGAGTGTTGCAGGAAATTGTCAAATAGATTTGGTAATTTAGGTTAACATAAGATCTATAGAAATAATGGAATGAAAGAAAGGTTGGGTAAGGGGGATTGGGATTGTGGCTATGCACCCTTGTTGTGTAGAAGAGGTCCCACTCCTCCATGGGGGGAGGGACTATCTTATCAGCCATCACCATCATGGGAAGAAACTTTCGTGCCAATTTTTCATACATTATTCATCACAATATATGGTATTCGTATTACATAATAATATACATTCATATTTAAACTATCATAAGAAATGTTATTATTTTTCCCAAACAATATATCTTAAAATTAAACATCCACTATATTATGCGAAATTGTATCAAAATAGAAAATCAATAGTTATACAGAACATAAAAATTTCAATAAAAAATGTAAGATAATATATTAATAGGTAAAACTCAATTAATAATAAAATCCAAGAAAGTGTTTGTAAATACATGAATGTTCTCTAAAAATCACTGATAAATTATTGAGAAAAATAAGACAATACGTTGAGAAAATTTATTTAAAAATATGTAAAAAACAATAAATTTTATTTTAAAATAAAATTTTAAATTTTTTAGTAATTCCACAAGAAAATATGTGGGAATGAAAGATATTAATTTATCCCATGTGGTATAAGTTAAAAAACATTAATTTTAAATTTTGAAAAAAAATTATTTAAAATATTATATTTAAAATATTGTTTAATATTTAAAACGATGAATAGATTATGTATATAATTTGTAAATCCCCCTAAAACACTTGGACATATAGGATAAGATAAGGAAATGAAATTTGACTCAAATTCTACTCATGACATAAGCAATGTAGTAGATTTATAACATAAAGAATGAAAATTTTGTTAAGAATTACATTATGAAATTGTAAGTAGTCGAACTATTTGACCCAAAAAAATGTCCATTATATAAAACCTTGAATTCCATGAATATAAATACATAATTATTTGACATTTTAAAGGGAAATATGGACATGACACAAAAGATATAATGGTTGAAAAAATTATAATCAGTCAAACTAAATTTCCCATAAAATTAATAATTAGAAAATGAAACATTAAATACCATGAAGAGAAATATATTCATGATATTATATAAAAATTGGAAATATATACACCACCCAAAATAATTTTTCCTTTGAACAATACAAATTTCTTATAGAAATAAAAAGTGACATGGGAACACCTTACAAATTTGTAATCAGTCGTACTGTATGCCCCATAAAATAAGTGATCATCAAATAAAAAAATTAATACCATGAATATAAATATTATAATGATATTATTACGAAAATTCTAGTATACATACAACACATGAAATAAATAGGTGTTTAATAATGCATATCTTGCTGAAATAAATGTGATATGGGAAACCCCTTACCTTATGACTGAAATCATTATACTCTTATACTTAATGTACTTGATAATAAAATTAGAATAATTCATAACATTATTAATAACATCTTAAAAATATATTGACATTACTATATTTTTATTAACTTCATTTATACCCATTTGTAAGAGTTATAATGTTAAATATTGTTTTTATGGTAGTGTTGTCTTCATTGTTTTATTTTCGATAACCATGTGTTTAACGATGAGATTTCAAATCAAATGTAATTAACATAACCAGAATCGTAATTTTTTTATAGCTAATGAAAATAAAAAATATTTAGTCATCCCACAGATCATTTTTATATATTTTCTAATGTTGATACCTTATAATAAATGTTAATAAAAGTTTCTTAATTTATTTTGCTGGTTTTTATGACCATCACACATTTGTGATATTTTAGTTAATATTATATAAATTTATTATTTAAAAAATAAGTAAAAAATCATAATATATATTAACATATTATTTATCCATAATAATGATTTTATGATCATACATGAAGGAATTATTGGGAAATGAAAACTCATCATCCACGAAGGTGGTGAATCGACACATCACCGATGATATTTTCATTTCACTAAAACCAAAGGAGAGGGAAAGGAAATTGAGGATGGATTATACATTATCACAACAATGTTCCATTATATATATTATTATTTAGTAACCATTCCATATTTTATTGGGTTGGTGATGAGAGTATATGAAATTAAATGAAATTAAATGTGAAAGGAGGATTTTACCTCTTCAATGTCTTCTCTTTGGGAACCTTATTAAGAATCATTGATTTGGTATTTTGGTAATCCTTATAGTTATTGGATATTTTGAAGTGGATTGGGAATATAATATTGAGTAATTTATACAATATTAACGGCTTAGGAGCTGTGAGGATAAGTGTGATTGGGGTCATCATTTATAGAGTGGAAGAGGGGTGTTTTTTAATATTTTGTTTATTTATTTATAATTTTCGCTCAAGGAATAAAATAATTTTGATTATTGTGACTAATTAAAGTAACTAGTGAATGAGTGTTCTATATAGTTAGTTTTTATGACATTGATAAATCCTCCATGAATCAATAATTCATTTTTTTACATATAATGTATAATATTATAAATTATTGTATTTCTCTATTAATAAAAAATTCTACTATTTTAAAAATATCCCCAAAAATTACCCAACTGATTTTACAAAGTTTAGATTTCAATAATTGTATCAATTATATAAAAAAAATTATTAAATATAATTATTTTAATTTTTAATTAAATAACCATTTATTTTAAAAATATTGATTTAGATTTTATAACTGATTTTACGACACATTCAATAATTAATTATATCTAAATAAAATTATTATATAATTATAATGAAAAAAAATATTAATATATGAAACTACATTATAAAAATAAATTTTCATTTCCGTATTTATATTAATTATGAAATTGTAAATGAAAATTTATGTTTTTTAAAAATACCATCACATAATATATCTTTTTTAAAACATTTATTTACTTATTCCATTATATAAATATATCTTATTTTCATTTATGAGATAGATATATTTTATTTATATATTTATAATGGAGGTTATTATTATCACAAAAATATTACTATTCCAAATGGTCACATTAGTTTTACAATGGGTTTGCTAATATTTCATATTATTTCACAGTTCTTTAGTATTGATGTTACAGAAGATATCAATCAAATTGAATTTATTTAATAATATATATTCCATAAATTAATGCATTCATATATTCTCTCCTCCTTCAATAACTATTATCCTCAAAATTTGATAGTTCATTTGGCAATCATGAAGTTTAAATTTAATATACCCTTGTGTAAATCCCATATTTTTAATTGGGATAATAAAAAATCCTCTTAAATGGAAGGAAACGACAATGTGATGGTCACCACAACTCTAAATTTCTCTATAGGTAAACATTAGATGAAAATAAAAACATATTCATGGAAATGAAATATATCTATATATTTTAGATGGATATTGATAGATTATATGTTCATTAAGAATCCTACAAATAAAAAACAACAATTTTTATTATTATTTAAGAGGATATTTATTTCATAGTATAAAAAGTTAAGAGATAACATTTTTGTTCCAAAATATTTTTTCTCGAGCTGAGATATTTATTTACTATACCAATTGAAACTTGATAAAATAAAAATATGTTATACTTTTCTTGTTCATAATATTAAAATCATTAATTTTTGGCATCCATACATCTGTAATTACTTTATAAAATAAGAAATATGGATATTCAAGATGATTGTTTCCCTTAAACACATTTATCAAATGATACATATTTCATTCCTTTTCCTATTAAATATTTACCAAAATTTTTATAATTGTTTATCCCATATGATAAATCATAATTCAAACTAAAATAATAATATCCAATGTACAACATAATCCATTGCTTATGTAGTTTCCTTGAAATTCATTTGAAATGTATTTTTTAAAATTAAATGTCTAAAAGTTTTGATGAATGATCAGTACTTTTCTAAAATAAAAAATCACGACATTTACCCAAATATTTTATCTATTATTCACACATACCAAATTTATGAATACATTAATATCCTTTATATAATAATTAGAAATTAATTTTTCTAGGAGTAAAATATTAGGATTTTTAATATATTATTAATTCCAAGCATTAAATAATTCTATCATAACATAGACCATCAAAACACAAACCACTTTAATGGTTTGAAATACAATACTATGAACATATATTAATTTTTATTTCATCATAAAGAAAATATTTATAGATATTATTCCCATGTAATGTTGTTTCAAAGAGATAAACATAAAACAATGACACTTCTCTTGATTAATTGCTATTTTCATCACAATTTTCCATTTCTTAAATGAATAATTATTGTAGTTCAGTCCTTATATAACTCTAGAATATTTTAACTAGAATATCAGTTATAAAATAAATTTAAAACAATATTATTGAATCGATAAATGAAAACAAAATAATTATTCAAATTCTATTATCATAAACAAATATGATTTACTGTGATTACTTTACTTCTTTTAATATGTATTCCATTGATACTCTGGGAATTTATTATAATAGTAACCCTCTCCATATATTTTAATAATTTTGTTCTTCTTTAATTCCATGTCAATATTGATCATAGTGTTCCTTATATCAAAATTATTATAAAACATCTATTCCCATCAATATGTTACCAGTTTGTTTTATTCCGTAATTCTCAAATGTGGGGAAATCCACCATCCCCTTCTTGCATTTGGAATCATTTTCTCTTCTGAACTCTTCTTCTCTTTCTTCTATTTGATTTCATAAAATATTGAGAATTAATTCTATTTCATGATATCACTTTATAATATATATTCATGTAATGAAATTATTTGATAGAATATTACCCATTTAAGTAGATGTATTGTATTAATCCCATCATAGAAACAATCAATCTCAATCTTTTAATTACATCTAAAGTCTCCAACATCCATGGATAAACTTGATAAGTAATATTATTAATAAGCCAAATTTTCTTATTCCTTTTATCTCAAATTCAATATTTATCTCTCCATATCTAATCATTATTCTATGGGATAATATTTTTTAAATAGATGTTCCTTATAATCCGTTAATTCGTTGTTTCAATTTTATTATTCCACATTAATTTTTTATTCAATAAACACCATTAATATGCATATATTCAGAGAAAATACAATTCTGTTAAAACATTCTCACATTCTTTACCTCCCAAGTGAATAATTATATTCTCAATAGAAAATATCCATTATTCATAAAAAATTATATTAATAGTTCCATTGAATAATGGAGGTTGTTGTTTCATGAAGTGATCTGAAATTTTGACCCCACATTGTTTATCAGGATACACTATTTTGGTAAAGGTATTACTCATATCCTATGTCAGTTGTCCCAGTATGGTTATCTTTTTTTATATTTACCTATGTTTCTATGTCTAGGATAATTATAATTCATATGAGTGAAATCCCTAGATTGATTTCATGGATTGATATAGGTTACATTCCATTCACTAAAAATCATTTCTTACAAATATCATAAACTATATTAGATCATAACCATATGTAAAATAATATATTATCTAAAAATAGAAAAATAGTAAATGAAAATAGAAAAATTTGATATAACAAATATATAAATATTGATATTGTTTACTTTGGGAATATTATCAATTGAATTCACATTGTTATTTTTAATTGATATATGTTATCATAGATATAGTTTCTAGTGGTTCTACTAAACTATTTTAGATACCCATATTAATAAACTCGGCCATAGTCTCCTGGAATGGGTTCTGTACATTATTAAATTATTACTATATACAATTGAATGCATCCAAATGTACTGAATTATATAGTATATTCGGAAAATTAGATTCAAAAAATATAATTACATTACAACATGAAATGATATTAAACATAGTAACTCCAATGGAAAAACCAATTTTCTCCTTGATTACCCATATAAGTCAACCATAATATTCATCTCTATATCCTATGGAAAAATAAAATATAATAAAGGGGTTTCTTAAGATTCTATATTAGGGTATTCATACAAAGGAATATATTATAATTTGTGTTAAATAATAAATTAAGGTGAATTAATATCAAAATAAATTATATTAAAATCTAATAATGAAAATAATATAGATTGAATAAAATATGAACAAATAATTCCATATAAATACTTTAATGAGAATGAAACATGCACATGGATATTTTAATTATTTATTAATCATGCAGATTATCAATAACTATTCTCATTATGAGGGAATCGATTATATATTAAATCATTAAAATACCGTCAAGGCTTCTTATGATACAATATATATAATCATGAATGATAGAAGTCAATACACAAAATAGTTTTTCTCAAGAGACCTAACTATGCATAAATGTTCTATAGAGGTCCATTCCCATCATATAAAATGTAATAAAATTCCTCATTTAAAGGGGTGACACATAATAAACATATAAAATTCATATTTAAACTATCACACAAAATGTTCATAACCATTCCAAATTTGTAAACATTATAATAAATCATCCATTGAAATGTGATAAATGTTATCAAAATAGAACATCACAGTTAATCTATAAACAAAAAAGTCAACAAGATATGGTATATTATATAATAAGAGACCAATATCAATTAACCATATTATCCAAAAAAATTGTTTTTTAGTAGATTTAAATACACTAATAAAATCATTGATAATTTATTGAGGGAAATACCACAATACATCAAAATAATTTATTTAAAAAAATTCATGAATAATATATTTTCATTTAATTTTATCTCTTAAACTTATAAACTATTCATCAATTCATTATGGGGAAATGAATACAATGTCTCAGAATTTCTGTTTATTATTTTTAAATATTACATGGAATTATTATATGAACAATTATTTTGGTGGCCTATGATTCTATGCCCCAGGATGCCCGGGATAAAATTTTGAAATAATTTGAACATTTAAATGATGAGTGGGATAGTTTTTTTGAAATAGTGTTATAACATTAAAACGAGTTCTCAGATCTGAAATATGAGGGCACCGTTGAATTCAGAGTGGTTACAGTTCATTAGGATGGCCCAACATCAAGAGACAAGGGTCATAAGCAGAAGTTATTTTCTGATGTTTTAATGGAAATAAAATGAAATAATATATTTTTTATTCGTTTCAATAATGAGGAGAAATAATATTTAAATAAGATGTTATGAGAATATCAAGGGTTGGCGGCATAACCCTAAAATTATTTGGAATGTGGAGAGAAGACCCCGTGGAGAAATATTTTGACAATGAATGACCATTTATTGATCGATCGAAACACCTCAGATTCAATGGAACCTCTCCAATTAATGTGACACAGAGATCGTTCTCCAAAAAAATTGAGTTATGTGTTTTTTTAATTTGATTTCATTCCTCATTTATTAATTAAATGATGAAAGTGGGTGAACCCATTAACAGTTTGATCTGTGATCATGCATGGTTGTGGGAGGGTTATTACTACTATTTTGTATGGAATTAGTTCATGCTTGATAATTTTGCGGTTTTGATTTACCCTTTAAATACTATAAATAGGATAAGATCAACTATACAATGAATGATGGTGGAGGTTTGTTCCTCTGTTTGTTTATTAGATTTCGCCCCCATTTTCCCTTCATTCATCATTTTATTCATGGGGATATGAACAAGGGATTATTGAAAATCTATATTGCTACATAAAAATCATAAACTCGAGATCTGAAATCATGACGACCCAATAGAGGTGTTACGAAGATGGAAACAGATGAATCGACATGGTTCGAAAGACATTGTTTTTTTTGACTATTTTTCACGGGGATGATCTAAATGAGTTTTCAGGGCCGATTAAACTACAAAAAACTCAAAAAACTTCAATGGTATAGAAGGGAAACCTCAAATCCATAGATTTGAGATGATCGTATGTCCGTATCGAAGAGCATATGAGCAACTTGGGTGCGTTGGTGATGAACTCCCACTATGGAAAATCACAACCAACACAACATGTATTATGATGAACACGCCATATGGGGTCAGCATTGTAGCTTCAAGGGTTTTTGTACTGCCAACATTCAAGAACACGACGGGATTCATGGAGGACCTGACATATTGGCCCCTCCCTAGGGAAACGGCAATTCCGACTGATATGAAGTGTTGACATAGTTTTGGAAGTTTTTAAACCGCATGTGGGTCTTTACATGGGGCTCATCATGTATCTTAGGTGTAACATGGACACAGGGTGGTGTATACGCCATGTACTCTACCCGACGACTAGTCATGTCTGGTTACACGTGTCACTCCATGTAGGAGTTACAGAAGTTGGAATATAAGAGTTAAGGTCATGTTTTGGCGCATGGACATAATACATAAAGCAGACCCCAGATACTTTTACATGGTGTGTGATACATCCTACACATCTAGTATATATATTTTTTCATTTCATGTTCTCTTGACATAGGACATTGTACACGGTCAGCACTCGGATTAATGGGATACATCATGTTAACACTTATACATTTTGTGTACTCCATTATACATGTATTGAGATTCATTTCCACCATTCCATAGACATGTTTTGTTTGGGTTAGTTCCCCTTTTCCTGTTTCCTTGAATTTTAAGTATCGTTTCTATACATTGTATTATGATAAATTTAGTAGGACATCCCAATATTGAGCCAGGTATCCCTATGAGAGGCTCAAAACGTTATCCTCTATCCATTAATGACCATATGTGGAGTCAGGTATCAATGTGTCCAATCCCTCAATCTGTCAATCCTAGACATAGAAGGTGGAATCCAAAAATGCCAGGGTATCTAACAAGGCCCTAGTAGTGATTCTCATCTGTATACCATGATATTTCCCTACATAAGAATGTTTCATACTAGAATGATTCTATTTGTTCTCTCTTCAAATCTACCAGTTCATCTATCGATCTAATAGAACTTCCATGAGAACAATACTTATCATACGAATGTCATCAGAGTTATCAGGCTAATGGAGTGAGTTCTCCGGGATGATTTCACTGTGGAGACTTCAGACTAAATCCCAAGTGTGGTTATGGGGTCATTGTGAATTACATATAGACTACATGTATGGGTTTCCAGAATATCTGAATCTGTTTCTCTTATTATTTGTTTAGTAGACATATACTGGGTAGAGTTGATTATACCTTTTATTTGTGTATTTGTTTTTCATTTTCAATTTCTCATACTGAGTACTGTTATACTCACCCATTCACTTGCATTTCCTGAACATGTCATGTCTTGTGCATACAAGAGACCGTTTGACAGACTCTTGGGAATACGAGGACCGAACCGATATTTTTGAGTTCCTTACAAGGCGAGGTGTTTCTATATCTATGATAAGCAGTCCCAAAAACTATGTTTTAATTCAGGTTCTACTTTTTAGTTTACAAGCTCTTTCATTGGGCGGGGTTGTATTCTAACATATTTTACTTTCTGAACATTACATTATGTTTTACTCTATTAGTTGGTCATAGTTTTTTGCATGTATTTTGTTCCACAGCGGTTTTTACATTTCAAAATTTGTGTGCTATGAGATGTGTGAGTGTGTATAAGTATATAAGAAATGCCTCCCATTTTAGTGATATGGCAACATGGTTCTAGTCACATACCCCTGGACTATTGGATGCAGTCTTGGGGAGTCACAACATGGGCTCCATTGGAACATGCCATTATAGAGTGGTATTAGAGGTGTCCGGTTCTACCATAAGACCATGATTCTATGAGATTGTTTTGCGGAAATTGTGTTAAGTGTTTTGAGATTGTCATTGAAGGACATGGACTCTAGTGTTGGTGTGGGTGGATCACATGTGCATACCCAAGGACTCTGATAACCTACTTCTCAACTCAGTTCATGAAAAATCTAGGTTTGGGGAAATAAAATAATGGTACATGAATCATATTGGAATTGGATGTGTTATTCCACGACCATTGTGTTAGTTATGTAGATATAATCCTTACCATGGTACATCTTGTCGCATTACAATATTCCTCTATGACGCATATCATCTAGGATACAATAGTTTTATCATGTGTTTGACACCCTCAGGAAAGAGGTTTCAATATATAGAAATGTTCCCAGGTTTTACCTCCAGTTGGCATACCTGTTATACCCACACTGGTGGAACAACATGTGTTACCTGTAGTACCGATAGACAAGGAGTGCAGGCTAAGCATGATTCATGAGTTCTAGAGACCCTTAGGTTCTGAGGAAAGCCCAACCCTTAAGAATTTGAGGACTTTTATGAGGAGGCAACTAGAGCTTTTCTTATAGTGAGGAAACCACCAGATAGTATGGCGATCCTAGGAGCGATCCTTAGTCAGTGATCAGTGGGATGATGATAGAGTTTGACCACACAGACTCATGACATAGAGACTATATCAAAGATATAGTTCGATATACTCTTTGAAATGTATTTTTCTCTAGTTACACTAATGTATGTGTGTATCCAAGATCTTATTCACCTGTATAAGGGGAGGTCAACAGTGGCTGAGTATTCATTGAGATTCACCAACCTCAACAAATAATATATGGATATGATCTGAGATCATTACATCAGAGCTCAGACATTTGAGAGAGGTCTACTATGGGGAATCTGAGCTAGTGTTGTTCCTTTATGAATTTAAAATTATGAGGGAGTTATTGAGTGGTCCATGGTGATCAATATCTTACTAATAGAGTATAGACATCCAATGGTAGTCAGCAACACGAAGACTAGTGCAGAGACATCGTAAGTAGGGAGAAAATGTCAGGAAAATGTTTTGGGATGTGAGAGACATCACAGGAGGACACAAGACAGTAGATCAACAGCCCCTGGCTCTAAGGTGGGATCCAATAATCCTAGGGATATGTTATGATAATCATGTGATGGGAGAGTAAATATAGCTATGGAATTCCTGAACCATGAAGCTGATGACCAGGATGCGGTGTATGGACTACCGAGATAGATGAAGGGAGTGTAACAGATAGACCCACTAAGAGGAAGACATGGTGGATTTTCCATGAGAGCTGCAGGTGGTGGAATATTCTTTGATATACTTGCAATACCACCACTATTAGGTTCCAACTAGGAATAGGGTGCTATGGTTCGGGGGTGTTGACAACAACACATGGTCAAGATTCTTGAACTAGGGACTCCAGGGATGATTTGAGGTATGATCTGTATCTTTTCTACCATATCTTCCATTCTTATAGTCACAGGTTCCAATCATTCCTTCCTCACCACAAGTCTTTTGTGATACCATGAGATTCTAGTAGATCCATTGACGTGGGCATTATGATTTGAGACTCATAAAGGAGGGGACTCAATTATTACTCATCTTTTCAGAAAGTGTTATCATTCACTTGGAGGTGGTAGTTTCGTTTGGATCCTCTTGGTGGAAGCATCTATGCCTTATGATGTAATTCTTGTAATGTATTTTCAATTATATGTTTATGCCCAAATAGACTACTTTAGGCCAAGAGTGAAGTGTCTCCCCATCGATGGGACTAGGATTTCTTTTGATGGTGAAATGGAAACCCAAGCATCACAGAATGGGCTAATTCTTAAAAGGGTGTAGCTGATCACTACTGATTTGGCGTTCCATACCCTCAGACTTGTAGATTTGGTGATATTTCTTTTCCTAGTTTTATTGGTGGAGTACTATGACATCTTTCCAGAATGTTTTCAAAGATTACCTACCCTCCAAGATATTTAATTCTGAATCGACTTACACCCAAAGGGGACACTAATATATGCACCTGCATATTGGATTTCTCCATTATGGCAAATAAGAGTTTGAAGATGTCAATGGATTGTTGGTGCCAAAATTGGGTAACATTTAAGAACATATATCCAATGCTGAGGATTTAAACCCTCTTCATTCACCTAAGAGGGGATAAATGGTTCATGGTGGTGGACCTTCATTCAGGTTACCACCAGTTTTTAGTACAGGATGAGGATATACAAATGATAGATTTTAGATGATTCTACCGTCACTACGAGTACTTAGTGATGTCTTTTGGAATGATGAACACCCCCACAACGTTCAAGGGACTTCTGAAATAGATCTTATAGTTGTACATAGACTGGTTCATAGTGTTGTCCATTGAAGAAATCCTTCTGTACACGGCGTCGAAGGAGGATCATGTGAGACACCTGCGGATGGTCCTAGATGTACTATGAGAGAACGAAAGTTAATGGAAGGTAATGAAGAGCCATCTCTGGAAACTGGAGCCCATTTTATGGACATTTTTTCTAATTAAATTGTGTATGTTTTTACCTGTCCAGGTTCAATACTATGTAATCATGGGAACCACCCCGATGTGTGACATAGGTGTGTAGCTTCATTCGACTAGAATGATACTATCTTAGATTTATCACTTATTTATCCTGAATTTCAACATGGATGACATCATTAACCTGGAAGGGGCATCCTTTCCTATGGAAGTAGAAGTACTAACTGGATTTATAGCTGTTGAGGTAGTGTTTTAAAATCACAGCGATATTGTGATTTCTAGAAGATGGTGTCGAGTATGTTGTTTTCTGCGACACATAAGTGTGTAGGCTTGGTTGTGTCCTGATTAGGAGACATGAAGTGATTGTTTATGGATCTCACCAACTATTACCACAAGAGAATAACTATGCTACCCATGATATTTAGATGGTAGTGGGAATATTCCTATTGATGATTAGGTGACACTACTGTATAAGAAAACAATTTAACATCTACTCCGACAATAAGATCCTCATAAACAACTAATTTTAATGGATCTAAATTTTAGGTAGAGGTGTTGGATATTGTTCATTAGGTATTATGACATTGAGTTCATCAATAATTCTAAAAATGGAAATTTCATGGATGATTCTATGAGATAGAGATTGAGTGCATAGCTGCTAAGCGAGGCGTTTGAGTATTTGGCCTCTCTACTACTATCCTTCATGGATAGAGATGATGATTCTTTACTATATTTGGTTTTTCACCCATCCACTCATACAAAAATTCAGAGAAGCAGAAATAGGGGATATTGAATTCAATAGATTATGTTCCATGTTATCCATAAGGCATTCTCCTGATAGATATTTTCACAATCGGGAGCATGTATTATTTTTCATAGGATGAACTATTGTTCTAGTGTCAACGTGGGATGAATTTATAATTGAGTTTAATTCACCCCTTAGAGGCACATCTTTGAGTAGAAAATATGTAATAGTATCTATGGCATCTATTCTGGTGGATAGGTATGAAAAAGTCATTGGTAGAGTTTGTTTCTCGATGACTTATGTGCATGTAGGTAAAGGCTGAGCACCAGATTCTAGCAGGGTTAGCTCATCCCTTGTACATGCTAGAGTGGAAGTGGTATGGAAGAATGATTTAATAAGTGATAGGATTAACATGAACATCCAACGGGCATGATTCCATCTAGTGATCATTGACCAACTCTCCATGTAGGCCCATTTCCTAGCTATTATGGAGCAGAGTTCTATTGTGACATTGGGATGCCCTTAATTTCATGAGATAGTTTACCATCATGGTATCCCTTAGATGATACTATCATTCCAAGATGATCATTTAATATTCCAGTTGTGGAAGGGAATGCATGTTGTGTTTTAGACTCTACTACGCTTGAGCACAGCGCTCCATCCCTAGACAGATGGTCATATAGAGAGAACCATTCAGGATCGGGAGGATATGTTGTGGGACAATATCTTGTATTTTGGTTGCAATTGGGAGGACCACCTACAACTAGTGGAGTTCGCTTAAAACAATATCTTCCACTCCACCATCAGTATGGCCCCATTCAAGGCAATATATAGACGACCCTTCCAATCACCACTTTAATGGAATGACCACTGATAGATAGCACTAAAGGGTCCAATGTTGGGTAGAGCTACCAACAAGAAGGTGCATATCATAAATGAGTGGATGAATAATTCACAGTTCTAAAAAAGGACTTATTCTAAAATACGAAAGAGTCCTCTAGAGTTCATGTAATGGAACCCTGTCTTCCATCAGTTGTCACCACGATGAATTTTGAGGAGATTTGGCCAAGGATGAAAATTGTCTCCATTTTTTATTGGCCCTTTTCAAATACTTTTCAGAGATGTAGAGTTGGCATACCACCTAACTATAACATAGTATTTGCATATGGTGCATGATTTATTACACATGTTGTATCTAAGGAGGTACGTACATGACCCATCGCATGTCATCGACTAGGTCGATATTTACATCGAGGATGGAGAGACCTTCACAATGTAACCAGTGGAGATGAAGGATCGATAAGAGAGGATACTCCATGGGCGACCTATTCCCCTAGTTCATGTATGGGGGTAGTATATGAATCATTAGGAGATCATGTGTGGGCGTGAGGCTCAGATTTATGCATAGTACCCACATCTTTTTGAGTAGAATTTTGTATTTTATTTTCAGGGATGTAAATCCATATGGTGGGGAGATTTTATGCCTCTTCGTTTATTAGTATAATTTTTAAATGTTATATATAATTATTAAGATACCAAGATTTATGATGGCATACGATCCCAAGGCCTGGGATGCCCAGAATAAATGTTTTGAAATAATATGAAAATTTAAATTATGTTTACAAGTGGTTCTGATATAGTGGGATAACATTTAAATGGGTTCCCAGATCATAAATATGAGGGCACTGTTGTGTTTTGGGAAGCAGCATTACCATAGGCGGGGCCTAACATCGACTGGCGTGGGTCTGTAGAAGATGTAATTTTTTTATGTTTTAAAGGAAATAATATAATATACAATATATTTTTTTTAAACTGTTCCATAACACACCAGTAATATTTCATAAATAACCTATTAAGATAATCTCTAGGGTTTTCCACATATCCATGAAATTATCCAGTGGCATGGATAGTAGAATCCTTGCGAAAACCTCTCGATAATGAATGACGACAGATTGATCGATTGTTGCACCTCATATTTGACAGAACAACCTAGTAAATATAATATAGAGATCATTATCTAATTGAATCAAGGTATTGGTTTTGTTAATTATGTTTTTTCAACGTTATTTAATTAAATGACAAGCGTGGATCATCCCACGAACAGCTAGATCTTTGGATTGTTGGTACCTGTGGGAGGGTTATTATTAACTTTTCATTTGGAGAATTAATACGAGCTAGATTATATATTGGTTTTTATTCTCCCTGTTTAATACTATGAACAAGAGTGAATGGACGCTATGATGAATAATAGAGAAGGATCATTCCTCCTTTGGTTTATTGGACATCTTCCTTTCCTCCACATTTCTCACATTCATAATGGGGAAATGAACAATAGATCTTCTCTATTCCACTTATCAACAAAATGATCCAAAATTGGAGATCTTACATCGTAAAAACTCAAAAGAGGTGTGATGACGATGGCGGTAGATGAAACGACCTGGTTCAAAAGAAATCATCCTTTGACTATTCTTCATGCGGATGATAGAAAAAAGTTTCTGGGGTCGATTAAAACCCTAAAACCTCCCAAAATGTAAATGTTATAGTAGGGTGACCACATATTATGTTTTTTAAGGTGATCAGATAGTCGTATTAATGTCCAGGGTGAAACCGTGGCGTGGTAGTGACGAATGGAAATTCTAGAAAATCCCGATCAACACAGCATTTATTTTCAAGAACACGCCTTATGGGGATGGATTGGATGATACTAAGGTTTAGGCGCTACACATAGAGAAGAACATGACATTCTTCTAGGAGAACATGATGTGTGGGCCCCTCCTAGAAAAATATGTCGTTCTGTGAACCACAATGTGTTGACAGAGTGGGAGGCCATAGCACATAGTGTGCGGGTCCTTACATAAGAATATGAATGTATTTCAGAATATACAATGGCACAGGGTGGAGTGAGCACCATGTAATCCCATGCAATTCCAAACGAGGCGTGTTACATGGGTCAGCCCACATATTGGTTACAAATGTTGGCATACATAGGTTGAGGTAGTGTATTGTAACATGGCCTGCACACATAGAGCATAACATAGATACCTTGACTCAACATCTAATCCTTCTTAAACTTCATGTAAATTCATTTTTACATGACATGTTCTCCAAAATCTGGCCATTTTACTTGGGATGTACCAAGAGTCAAGAGACATGATGTGTCACCAATCCTACATGTCATGTACTCTCGTATACATTGGTTGAGCATCTTGTCCACCATTCCATGGGAATGTTTTGGTTGGGTTAGTTCCCCTTTTCTCATTATCCTGATGTTCAGGTATTGTTTCCATTACGATGAGTATGATCCCATTAGTATGACATCTCGAGATAGATTCTGGTATCACATAGAGAGGCCTAGATCAAGATCCTCTATCCATTCCCGACCCTAGGTAGAGTTATGTATCAACACGACCAATCCTATAGAACACCAATCATTTAAATAGCAGGTGGATTCTAAATTAGTCAATGTATCTTCCAAGACCATAGCAGTGATCCTCATTAGTTAGTCGTAATCATTCACCACATAAGAGTGTGTTCTCCCAAAATAAGCGTATTTATTCTCTCTTCATATATATCATTAAATCTATCCCTCTCATTGATTTTTCCAAGAAACAATACTTCTCATAGGAACTTCAGCAGAGTTATCAGACTCAGGGAGTGATTTCTCCCAGATTATTGCGTAGCAGAGTCTTTAGACTGAATCCCTATCATGGATTTGGGGACATTGTGACTTACCTATAGACTACGGGTTTGGATTTTGAGTATATATGTAAGTTTTTCTCAGGATATATGCTCAGTAGATATAGACTGGTTAGATCTGACTGTAAATTCCTTTTGTGTATTGCATTGTGGTCATCTGTTTCCCCGACTCAGTATAGCTATACTCACCCATGCATGGTATTTTCCTACACATGTCATCTCTTCTGCAAATGAATAGCCTTCACACAGAGTCCAGGGAAGACTATGATCGGACCAAGAATAATAATTTCCTGACATAGGTATTCCTATGACTATGAGCAGCAGTCCTAGTACCATTATTTCTTATAGTATAGACATTGATGTTTTCAGAATCTTTCTTTGGGTGTGCTTGTATTGTAACCTAGTTTACTTTATGCACATTACATTATATTGTACATTATTGGGTGGGTTTAGTTTTAAGTGTTAATTTAGTTCCTTAATTGTTCATAAATTTATGTGTTTTGGGGTTCGGAGATGTGAGTGTGTACATGTACTCATACAATTTCTCCTTTGTTTGTTATATTCTTAATCGATGCTAGTCATTAGACCCTGTCCTATTGGAGGCAAGCTAGTTGAGTCGCAAATTTTTCCCTACTACGAAGGGTTATAAAATTAATGTGGAAAACCCCATTCATTCTAAGTAAAATAAAAACATTCATTTTAAATTTTGGAATGGAAAATTTTCAAAAATACATATGAACGATAGTTTGAGCATTAGAAAAAAGAAATGATTATATGACTCAGCTCAAAATCCAAAAAAAAACATGTTTCAAAAAAACATAATATATGATAAAATCATTTTATACATGTTCGTTGAATGACATAATAATAGGGGTAGATTGTTATCTCAATGAATGGAAATATTTTTATGAATTCCCTTACAATGTTATAATTAATTGAACTATGTGGCCCATAAAATTAATGATAATAGAATGAATCATTGATTAATTTTATGATAATGAGATTCATGATATGATATATTAATGTTATTTATGTACATGAAATTCATGAAATATTTGTCAAATAAGGAATATGTCCCACAAAAGTGAATGTGAGATGAGAATCCCATACCAATTTGTAACGAGTCAAACAAAATGCCCAATAAAATTAATAATTATCAGTTGAATAAATAAATATTATAAAGGTAGAAATATTCATGATATTATATATAATGGTAAATATATATACTACACAAAAGTAATTAGTGGTGAATAGAATATATTTCTCATAAAAAGAAAGAGTTTGAGGAGAGGACCTTACCATATTGTAATTAGTCTAACCCTATAGACCATAAAATTCATGTTCATGAAATGAAATATTTAATACCATGAAGATAAATAGATAAATAATATGAAAAATAAAATATAATTATACTTAAATTACACATAGAAAATATGTTATGAATAACTCACATCTCCTAGAAATTAAAGCGACGTGAGATACAACTTACCTTACTCAGTAAATCATTATTTACTTGTACCTATTGTATTGGAAAATAAAAATAGATTCTATAAATAATTTATTAATAAAATCTTAAATATATTTTTTTATTTTTATGTTTTATTAATTTCTTTTATGACTATTTTTATGAGTTAAAATATTTAATTTTGTTTTCATGTGCATGTTTGTTTCCTGGTTTTGTGGTCATTTCCCTTCCCAATAAATATGGTAATCATTTCAAATGGTAACAACATATGTAGAAGAAAAAATATTTAGTTTAAGTGACCATAAATATGTTTAAATTCCCTCATATATAATTTGGTTTTATGGTATGGGTATGATTCATTAGAAAAAATATTGTTGAGAATTTCTTAATTTATTTATGTAGTTTTTACGATCATCAAGAATTGTTTTTAATATTTTGATAATATATTGGTTCCATAACACGATTTAAATTATAATACTTATATTAAAATAATATTATTCCATAATAATTGTTTTATGAATGGAAATTAAGGGCATAACGGAAAATGAAATCTCATCATCCACAATGGCGATGAATTGACAAATCAAAGACATTATTTTCATTTATAAAATAAAATTAGAGGAGAAGGGTTATGATTATAGATAATCCATTATCAAGAAAAATATATACTATAAATATTACACTATATTTAAAATTCTAAATTTTGTTGGGATTGTGAGGTTAGTATAATAAAAATAAAAGTAACTTGTAGAAAAAAAGGAATATTTCACAGCTTTAATATCGCCTCTTTGGTAACCTCATTAGGACACAAGAATTTTGTATTTTGGTATGAATAGTAGTTCATGGACATGGGGATGAGGATGATAAAGTAAATTGGGTATAATTTATACAATATTAATGTGTTGGTGTGTGTGAGGATAATGGGCAGTGTGGTTTGGTAACTATTTATGTGGAGAAGTTTTTTCATTATTAATTTCATTTACATTGTTTTTTGGATAAAGAATATAATTATTGTTGATTACTGTGACTTAGTAAAATAAATAAAGACTATGAGTTCAACCTAATGGATGCTTAGCTCATCCATGAATCATACATGAATCAATAATTCCAATATTTACAAATAATGATAAATAGCTTAATTTATCATATTTTAGTATTTAAAAAATCTATTTTGGAAGAAACCAAACATTCATAATAAACATTTTTATTTGTGGAAATTTAAAACATGTTATCCGTATTATGAAATTAATTTTTTAATATGATACATCTAACTTCTATTTAAAATTTATATTTATAAAATTTATATCGATTTTATTTTTCTAACATATTTTATGTTACATGGAAAAATTAATTATTCTCACAAATATTTATATTATATTATTAACGAAAAAATATTACATTATGAATAAATTTAATGATAATAAATTTTATTTCAAATCATTGTACTAATTAAAAATTTGTACACAAACATTTATATTTATCAAATATACCATCAATTATTTTATCATCGTTTACAATAATCACTTACTTATTCCATGATAAATATATCATATTTTGTTTTATGAAATACCTAGATTTTATTTATACTTTTTTGGAGAAGTTATTATTATAATGACTAGATTAATATTCCTAATGGTTACATTTATGTTCCAATGTTATGCTAATAAGTAATAGTACAAGAAAATTCATTTACGCTAAATGTTGAGTAAGCTATTGAAGAAGAATGATATATTTAGATGATACATACCATAAAATAATATAGATTTTTTAAATTATATTGATATAGTCCATATATTCCTACCAATGAACATAGAGAATTTATGTGTGCAACTAGGATGATGCACACCTCTCATTCTACAAATGTAGATGCATAATTTTACAATGTAATTAACAAAAACATTCTCTGAGAAGTGAAATACCCATGTTGAATCACCAAAATAAATTTTTTAGAAAGAAGAAAAGGATTATTTGGGTCTGTATAAATTTCAAATACCATTAACCACACTACATTAAGGATTATTTCATATTTTTAATCACAGAAATCTTGATCAGTGAAACAATTGGAATATAAACCGTTTTATTCCTTGATAGGTATTCAGGGTATAATAAGATATTGATGTACCATATACATGAGGAATCCACTTCCTTCAGAGCACATACGGGATCATATTCTGTTATTTCGTTCCCATTAGATTATAGAATACTTGTGATACATACCATCAAAACATGAATCATCTCTTTAAGAACATTCTAAGAATAATAGCTGAATGTTATGTCAATGATCATTTGGTTAAATCCTAAAAAGTGATTAGATCAAATCAGATATCATAAAAAGAACATTAGAAAAAAAGAAACAACATAATTATGGAATAAATCCACTAAAATGAAATTTTAGATTAACATAAAGGATGTTTAATTTCTTTTTTGTGCACCACTACGAGACCAAGGATGACCTAGAAAATATAGGTGTTAATTTAGGAATTTCACCCCCTCGGAATATCAATGAACTGACGTGGATCAAAGGGAAGCATGACTAACTTTTAAATTTAATAGCCAACATGGAAGTAAATTATCTCCATTTACCAAATATAACTATGTTGTGAATCATTTATCATTGGCACATGGACTACCAACAATCCTTTGAGAGTCTCAACCAATACCACATGCACCAACCAATCATGATTCCATCAATGAATGGAAGCCTAATCATCATATATGTGGCCACCATGGACTCACTTGGTTCCCACATAATATAATATAATGATTTAGGGAGTGAGATAAATCTATGATACCTCATCTAAATGATGATAGGTACTAGGTTCTGATACTCTGATGTTGAAAAAAACTGTGATGAACTTATCATTGATGTAATAAATATTAGTAACTAATTCTGTCACCACAAAGTACGTATAATCTTCTTATTGATCATATTAGGTATATAATTGAACATCCCCTTATTAGTGAGTGTCTGTAATGATATGCGGTCATACTACAACAATACAACATTCAGTTTTCATCATAGAAGGTATTGAAACAGATAGCCCTTGTTGATGTCCTGGTGGAAAATCCCAGCCCAAAAGGTATAATAGTGGACACAAAACACCAAGATGAATAAGTATTCATTACCCATGATAGTACCCAGACATCAGATCTACATATTGATTGTTACTCATAAAATTATTATCAGAAAAAGGATGCAATATCCTTTGATTAGCCATGTTGTATTAGTAATTTTATTTGTTTCTACAAATTGTGAATTTTCCCTACACTTTCTCACTATGCGAGGGCTGCATGAATAGCATGGGAAATAACTAAACCCTCATCACTAGATTTATATTATTCCTACAACTATAGATAGCATAATTGAATATCAAATGGAATTTATAACTATTGATAATGAATATGAAAGTTTAATATGTCTTAAAAAATGAATATATGTAACCTCTCAGGGGATATGTGAGTATAATAATGGATTATTTCCCATTTGAGCCCATGTTGCAACACATCCCTTGGTCACAACATTCATGTGCCCAAACATAGTTATATACATACAAAATATTGGAGAAACATAATCATTAGGAATAACTCATTCAAATCATAATGTAAAGAATAGTCACATGAATCATATTATGTGACATGGAATAAATTAATCAGGTCTTCGCTGCCCCCAATAATTATAACCCAATATCCACAGATATATGGATTGATTTGAGAATAAGTTATCTTTATAATTGTAGTATGTAGAACGATCGATCTTGAAGGAATCATATTTCTCTCTAATCAATGAACATCACCTTGTAAGAGGATCCAAATGAAAATATATCCATCTATGATATAGGTTTTCATGGAATCCTTTTTATATTTATTGTAGAAATTGATATTTCCTCCATTGTGAAAAAGTCCATGTAGGCTTCTGTGATGCTCATCAATATAGAAACAGAGACTCCAATAAAATAAATATGCTCTATTAATACTGGAAAACCATGATATAGGATAGTGTGGAATTAAACAATAACTAACATGCATTCCAGAACCATGAAAACATCCCCAATAGATCCCCAAAATTGCTATATACAGATATATATTTAAATTCACTAACCATATGTGGAATTGATATTATGGGGTTATATCCCCCAACCATATCTGTGCGGTTTATGTACATCCACACTAATAATTACTTATTCTATATGTGGGATGAGGCAATATCCCTAAACGGTGTTATTATGAATAATATCATTGACTTTTTAACATTCAATAACATGCATTGGTTTCGAGTACCCTACATAATATTAACAGACTACAACACTAAGTTCTATTATAAAAATTTGAGGAAATTGTACAAGGATTACAACATGAAGACTAATCACTCATCCTTCTATAATAGGTTCTAAAATGTTAATATAGGGGCCATTAATAACACTTAGTCAAAAAAAATCATGAATTTTTTTAATAAATACATGATGTCCAAGGTAGATTGTCACCTCAATGATTTATAGTCCTCTTGTACTTCAACACATACTAATTCATGGGAAACTGCAAACTCATTGGTGTATGGGACCAAGATTGTATTTCTCATAGATGTCCAGTTTCCCTCACTCTTAATGTACATTTGTAAAAAACACAAAGATGTTGAGAAATTTCAAGAGAGGATGGATGATTTGGAGTAACATTATTGGAACAATGTTCATACATTTCATAAACATAAATTAAATCAAAAAAAGATCACATTGGAATTAAATAAAAAGTTCCACCTCTATTCATTTATCAGAGGAGAATTATTATTTTCTCATATAAACCAAATGATACAAGGAAGGAAACCTCCAAAGATGGTCCCAAATGTTAATAGCCTTATATCATTCATATGTTTGACCACAATGGAGCCTACTCATTGGTATTAAACAATGGGGAACAAGTCACACCGAAAGAATAAAATATTTATTATGAAATACAATTTATGGCATCCATAAATAATCTCACATCCATTAGAATTACATTAAACTACACAATGAAATCATTGAATCATGATGTAAAACTATAAAACATCGGTCATAATAACCCAAATACATTAGAATGTATGGAGCATGTAACAGCCCGAGAGTTTATGAAAAATATTCTTTTAATCTCATTAATGTCATGTGTTGTATTCTACACCAAGATTACCTTGCGCTATACGCAACACCGTATTAGCTTGCAGTATACGCACCACTATTCTTGGATTGTGTTACACACAATTTTGATAATAGTTATTCTATGCAACATTGAGTATATATAAATATATATATTCAATGTATGAATTAAATATGGTTGGATTCTGTTATACGAAACAACAAAGGATTCTTTCACAACACATAACCCTAACTTGGCTTGCATTACACGCAATCGCGACCTTCCTCGATAGCGTGTGTTGTATGCAATACTGGGTTTTAATAAAAAATGATATATTATTATAATATTGTCATGAACTAGCCATTATGAATAGTGTTAACTAAATTTTTAATTTTATAACATTATTATTCATCTTACACATTTTCTAGAACATGGTATAAGAAAAAATAAATTTTTCGGGTAAAATAAGTATTTTTAAAAAAATGCAGTTTTGCCGCCTTTTGATGGCGCACCCACATTAAATCTAGTTTTTGAAATGTTTATAAGTTCAATTTGACAAAATAAAATTCTTCTTTTGAATCAAGATATAAAAATTTACATTAGATAAAGTTTTGATATTTTTCCGATAACTTTCATATTTTAATGAATAGTAAAAACACGCTATATTTTAATTAAAAACAACATTTTTCATCGTAATATCTTATGTGGTTAAATTATAATATTGAATGGTTTTAAAGTATAAATAGATTATATTTTTACCATTTAATATAATGTATGTCATTATCATTTATTTTACCTTGAATTCGTAGGTTAAATCAATTCAATTTTTTGCAATGTTTTAAAGAAAAACCCGTTTTCGTTCAAAAACGGGGTTAATTTTAATTTAATTTCTGAATCTTTTATGTATTGAATTTGGAAAAATTGATTCCATAATTGGAATCAGTGGGTCCAAATTATGTTAATAAGCTACTTTTTATTTTTGGGCATTGTGAATAGTAACTACGGTAAATTTTATTTACTATAGTTAAAGATAAATCGGGTAATTAAGGGTAAATATAAGATTATAAAATTACCCTAACACTTGGAAAAATCATATTATATGGCTAAAAGTAGACCCATATAACCTAAGGGTCGGAATAGATTCGTTTTATGGACTTTTTTCCATGAAATTAATTTAATTATTATTAAAACCAAAGAATGTGACAACATGTCACTTTCTTAAATCTTATAAGTATAATAATTTTAATCTTGTGGTAAATTTCATGAAACTTCGAACATGAATAGTCTCCAGAAAGATAATAAAATTAGCTACATCATAGGAATTTATTTAGAATTTTTAGAGATTAAATAATTATCATTTTTTATGACACAAAGATGATGCAGTAATTGTCTTATTAATGACATATTGACATAATTGATGTTATAAATGCCCAAATAAATGTAATTTGAGACTTTTTATGACTTACACTAATTTTATAGGTTAATATGACATGTTATTGTTGATTTAAGTAACTTTTTTCTAACCTATCATTCTGTTATGAATTTCATAAAAATCAGGTACCTAATAGTGTCAAAATTGACATAAAATAGTTTTTAAAACAAATATTATATTATTAATTGTTATTTTATTCATAAAAATAAAAGGTTCGGAAAAATGACTTATATAAGATTATATATATTAATAATAAACAGCTTGGGGTTATTTTGGCTTGATATAGTAAGTTTATTAACCATATAGTGTATTAAAAAACAAAAAGACACGGTAAAAGTTAAATTATTTATCTTAGAGTTAAATCTAATTGATAAGGTTAAAATAATAACCTAAACTTGTCTAAATCCTATTGGATGAGATTATTTCGACCCATCCCCACCTTAGCCTCGAAATAAATCAATTTTGAGCTATTTAAAACCGAACTTGACTTTATAATAAAATAATATTTTTAGTTATTCCAAAGGTGCCCCTCTCCTCCCTTATAAAAGGGCACCTCCTCCCTCTCTTCCTCACACAACATTGAGCCTTCATGCTTGGCCAAACCCTGCCAAATTCTATTCTCCAATTCCCTAGAAACATCCTAGAGGTTCTGGTATTCCTCAAAGACCAATTTTAGTGCCCTAAGAGGAGGTCTCAAAGAGGCGCTTCAAAGAAGACGTAATTTCCGTTACCGATTCTTTCACCTTTATTTATTCTTCCACTTCTTCTTCTTAGGTTTTTTCATTATGAAGTAATATCATCATTATCACTCATATACTGATATGTTATTATAAGTATGAATCAATCCTATTTCACCATCTATCCGTCCTACAGAAAACGAAATCACCGCGCGTGCGTACGTACGGAATAACGTCTCCACGCCATGGTGAAATCTATTTTCCACCACCACCTTACTTGGATGTGTATAATGGTGTAAATAATAACTATATATTATTATTTTAAAGTGATATTTATTCTGAAATATTATACATACACTCCAATACAGTCCCACGATCATGAGAATGATATCATTGCTCGTGCGTACGTACGGACTACCGTCTCCACGAAGCGATGAGATTAATTCTCCACTTTAACCATTCATGAATGATATATAATAAGTAATCATGAAATATATGACATAATAATGATACTGGATTTATGTGTATATATATTTATGTCATCTACATAACTCCATTCAACTCAATAAGGAAACGAAAACAGCGTTCATGCATACGTACGACCTACCGTCTCCATGAACGATGTATTTCATTCCATTTAATGATTTATTATATATATGTATATTCTGAATATATATATATAAATCATGTTTTATATTATGTAAATAAGTAATCATGATCTATGTAATCATATGAATAATTACAAGTCAAAACACGGACAACAAATGAAACAATTTTACCCAAAATGCTCTTTAACAAGGAATTTACAAAAGAACGGGTCATATAAAGTCATAAGTGAACCATATATGATATCATAACAATGAATATGATTCTTTAATAAGTCAATGACATTATTTAAATCATTATACAGGAGGTTCGGTCACTTACGAAGCAAATTGGACCTAAGGTAAGGGAAAATATCACAATCTCATTTTTATCCGAGATTGTTTATACTTTGTTATTTACTGGGGTGTATTTTATCATCCACATCCATGTTTCCTAAATATGTAATATTATTTCCATCCACCTACAATTGTTTAAATCCATGTTTACCCTTTGGTGAGTTTTTAGTAAAAGATATGAAAGGAATCTTTTGTCATTTTTTTGTACGAGGTACTTTTTGACTTTCCGAAAAAAGTACGAGAAGAATGTTTCTTTTAACTTATACGGCATGAATGGATTTTTAAAACATTATTTACAAGAAGCTTCCTTTAGAAGTTTTCGATTTTATTTTTAATCAAATTCTTTTAGTTAAAATTGTATGACATGTTAATAAAGGAAA
This sequence comes from Viscum album, assembly GCA_963277665.1. Lineage (NCBI taxonomy): Eukaryota > Viridiplantae > Streptophyta > Magnoliopsida > Santalales > Viscaceae > Viscum > Viscum album. The sequence continues at coordinate 1,752,722,374 of OY728120.1, read as the reverse complement.
AGTGTTTTTGATGTAGAAAGTATATTTTCCTCAAGAATGAAGTTCAAGTGTTTTATCAAAATTATTTTCCATCTAAGATAATAAAGGGATCTGTTTTTATCCCTATTATTACATTGATTTTATTATGTTATTATGGAATTATTTTTATGAATTCCTTTATCATATATGAATTGTTTTATGATGTCATGCTGTTTAAGATTCCCATTTTTATTACATGGGTTATGCAATGATGTATGGTTTATGATTTTGTGGCACACATAAGAGTGGTATCATTATAATATGGGTGGGACCTATATCTCCCTCCAATGCATTGGGTAAAGATTTTATATCTCATGAGATAGACATGGCTGGAATGGTAGGTTATACCGGTTCAGTGAAACAGGACTGAAACGAGGGTGACTCGGTTCAGAAAGGGACTTTGTCCTCTAAGATAGTCTTGGCAGTGAGTCTTGACTAACAAGAAATGACTTTATATGATTATGTGTGTATGCCACAATGTTTCATGTTTTAAGTTATATTATTCTGATTACATTTCACTGCCATGATTTATCCCATGTTATGGAATTATTCTCTCTTTTGCAAGTTAAGATTTTCAAAATGTTATGTTCTTATGATGTGATTGATATTTCTTTTGTTTACCCTTACTGAGCATTTGAGCTCACCCTTTTATGTTTTATTTTCCCCAAGATATAAATAAAGGTTTTATTTATAAAAAAGGATGATCTTTATGGGAGATGTTGAAGATCATTCACCAGGATTAGAAGATTATATTCCGATTTTCCAAAGACACTAAACTATTATGATCCTTGTGTGTGTGTGTTTTTATGTACTAAGTATTCCGCAAATGTAATGTAATGTCAATGTACGTCATGCTTCGGGTCTCTACAGTTGGTATCAGAGGAAAGGTTTAGTCAACCTTTGGAAACTAGGATGTGAGAACTTTAGTGAGGTCCCTATAGATATTTCTAAGGTATGTCTAGGGATGTCTCTAAGGTTAAGTATACGTATAGGTTATAGTCCTAGAATTGCGCTAACGATCTTACAATTTAACCTAAGATGTTAGATATTGAGGGTACTCCCCCATTATTATATTGTTTTCCCTATCATGATTTTTGCTTCTCACACTATTCTTTTTGGGTTTTAGACGATGGCTGGAACCCGAAGGAACCGTGTTGATCAATGCAATGGACAATGCAATGATTGTCCTCCTGAACAAACAAATGTTATGGGAGATGGAGTGAAAAATCTTATTGTTATACTTACACAAGCTATGAATCATTCCGGACTTCCAAATGAGCAGAGAAGGGAACAATTTTCTATTGAGTCCTTCAGGAGGCAACGTCCACCTTCTTTCAGTGGGTCTTCTGATCCACTTGTTGCTGAACAATGGATCAGTACCACTAAAAGATATTTTCAGTTCTTCAATGTTCTGAACATGATAAAGTCATCTTAGCAGTATATCGTTTAGAAGGTGAAGCTGATCAATGGTGGAATATTATCAAGAATACGAGGCAAAGAGATGAAATTGAGTCCATGGAATGGGACGAGTTCAAGAACTTATTTTTCAATAAGTACTTCCCTCGTATTCTTCGAACAAAGATGGAGAAGGAGTTTCTTGAACTAAAGCAGAAGGATGACGAATCTGTTGGTATATACGAAGAGAATTTCACAAGACTTGCAAGGTATGCATCCTGCATTATCATCCAACCTGAATGTAAAGTTGATCGATTTTTCAGTGGCTTAAAACAAAGTCTTCGAGGGGAATTAGCTATAAGAGACTTCAGTAGCTATGAAGAAATTGTGTGTTGTTCTATCGCGGTAGAAATGGAAGTTGGTGTTACATATCCATCTCATGGTTTTGACAAGAAACGAAATATGGAGTTCAAGGAGAAATCTCAGAATAATGGTGAAAAGAAGATGAATGTTTCCTTATGCTCAATGTGTGGAAAGAAGCATGGTGGAGATTGTCTTAAAGGGACAATTAAATGTTTTAAAATGTGGAAAAGAAGGTCATCAGGCATTTGAATGCCGCAATGATGGGAAGAAGATGTATAATGATGAAAACAAAGGAAGGGATACACAGAATGAACCTACTACACTTCAATGTTTCAAGTGCAAGGAGATGGGACATTATGCCAATAAATGCCCTAATCCAAGGGTTAGTGATGATCGACATGAGCAACCACTTAAGGCAAAGGACAAAGGGAATTCACATGCGATCACTATTGGCGATGTTGAATATGACAATGATGTGGTGGAATGATTAAATGTTTATGTAATGGGTTTCCAAAATAATGTTGTATCATAGAGTATTGGAATATTTCTGTATTGGTCTAATGTGGTATTCAAAGTGATTGAGATATTTTTTGAAATAAGATGATATGCACATAATGAAGGGATAAGGAAAAAAATGAAATGTTTGATAGTATTCATGAGATCATGATTGATATAAGGACTAAGTGATATCATGGTTTGAGTATATAGAATTTTGAGGATTTTGGTATGTGGAAAGTGTTAACTTTTAACTGCATTCATGTTTTCACTAAGGATCAATGGGTATTCAATAGAGTACATGATTAAGGCCTTTGAATGTTTGGAATGTGACCAACAAGACATATTTTATGATATATGGGGATCAATGATGGTATTAAATCTCTGGTAATCGTTTTCACTATATTATTAGAGTGGACTGAAGTATTATGGATAAGCCTAAAGATTGGAATGGATTATGTTTGACATAAGTTAGTATTGTTTAAGGATAGAAGTTTTTTCTATATTATTGATGGGATATTATAGTAATATAGTTTTAGAAAAAGGACAACCTGTAGGACGGGCGACCGCCCATCGCGTCGGACAAGGCTGTGGGAATCGAACCCACAACCGAAGTGTGACTTGCCTTTATCGCCTACCACTGACCTACAGGAAGTCCCTTTTTAGTAGAAACTAGTTTTATTATATTACGCAGTATGATATATGAAGTATAAGTCCATTTAGGAACCCTATATGATGAATCTCACTATAGATGGACTTATGTATTTTTTGATAACTTTTCTAACCTTTTGTTTGAGATAGATGGAATGACCCATCATTCTATCACATGATCTGCTAACACATCACAAATGAAAAATTCAACTTCATTTCTTTAAGATATGAAGTGGAAATTGTCCAAAAAATGACAAACGGTGAGACCATACCAAAATCACGAAAGTATTTCTTCTAATTCCAATTTCATCAACTTTAGGGAAATGATCTTGAAAACCAAAAATGTTGTCCTACTGCTCTTATATCTGTTGAATCAGATGGTACCTTAGATCATCACAAATTTATGGATTTTTGATTGCTGGCTTTTCCATAGCCATGTTATCTACCACTCTCCATCAGAACATGATGGTTAGATTTATCTTCCATATCCATATTTTAACTTATGTGGAAACCTAGTGATTAGTTTATTTGGGTAACCATTACGTTTCACACTTTTGTTTTTAAAGATTACTTTTGGTATTTCTTTTTACGATGTGGGTTTCTATTAAATAAACATTCAAATAGTAAACCATTTATAACCCCAACGAATTTCGAGGGAGAAATTCATTTTAAGGGGGTAGAATGTAACACCTCGAGAGTTTATGAAAAATATTATATTAATTTCATTAATGTCTTCTGTTGTATTCTACACCAAGATTACCTTGTGCTATACGCAACACCGTATTAGCTTGCAGTATAGGAAACACTATTCTTGGATCGTGTTACACACAATTTTGATAATAGTTATTCTACACAACATTGAGTATATATATATATATATATATTCAATGTATAAATGAAATATGGTTGGATTCTATTATACGAAACAACAATGGATTATTTCACAACAGGCAACCCTGACTTGGCTTGCATTACACACAATCGCAACCTTCCTCGATAGCGTGTGTTGTACGCAATACTGGGTTTTAATAAACAACGATATATTATTATAATATTGTCATGAACTAGCCATTATGAATAGTGTTAACTAAATTTTGAATTTTATAACATTATTATTCATCTTACACATTTTATAGAACATGGTATAAGAACAAAATAAATTTTTCGGGTAAAATAAGTATTTTTCGAAAAATGAATTTTTGCCGCCTTTTGATGGCGCACCCACTTTAAATCTAGTTTTTGACATGTTTATAAGTTCAATTTGACAAAATAAAATTCTTTTTTTGAATCAGGATATAAAAATTTACATTAGATAATGTTTTGATATTTTTCCGATAACTTTCATATTTTAATGAATAGTAAAAACACGCTATATTTTAATTAAAAAGAACATTTTTAATCGTAATATCTTATGTTGTTAAATTATAATATTGAATGGTTTTAATGTATAAATAGATTATATTTTTACCATTTAATATAATGTATGTCATTAGCATTGATTTTACCTTGAATTCGTAGGTTAAATCAATTCAATCTTTTGCAATGTTTTAAAGAAAAACCCGTTTTCGTTCGACAACGGGATTAATTTTAATTTAATTTCTGCATATTTTATGTATTGAATTTGGAAAAATGGATTCCATATTTGGAATCAGTGGGTCCAAATTATGTTAATAATCTACTTTTTATTTTTGGGCATTGTGAATAGTAACTACGGTAAATTTTATTTACTATAGTTAAAGGTAAATCTGGTAATTAAGGGTAAATATAAGATTATAAAATTACCCTAACACTTGGACAAATCCTATAATATGGCTACAAGTAGATCCATATAACCTAAGGGTCGGATTAGATTAATTTTATGGACTTTTTTCCATGAAAATAATTTAATTATTATTAAAACCAAAGAATGTGACAACATGTCACTTTCTTAAATCTTATAAGTATAATAATTTTAATCTAGTGATAAACTTCATGAAACGTAAAACATGAATAGTCTCCAGAATGTTAATACAATTATCTACATCATTGAAATTTATTTAGAATTTTTAGAGATTAAATAATTATCATTTATTATGACACAAAGATGATGCAGTAATTGTCTTATTAATGAAATATTGACATAATTGATGTTATAAATGACCAAATAAATGTAATTTGAGACTTTTTATGACTTAAACTAATTATATAGGTTAATATGACATGTTATTTTTGATTTAAGTAACTTTTTATGAACTTATCATTTTGTTATGAATTTCATAAAAATCATGTACCTAATAGTGTCAAAATTGACATAAAATAGTTTTTAAAACAAATATTATATTATTAATTGTTATTTTATTCCTAAAAATATAAGGTTCGGAAAAATGACTTAGATAAGATTATATATATTAATAATAAAGAACTTGGGGTTCTTTTGTCTTGATATAGTAAGTTTATTAACCATATAGTGTAAGAAAACAAAAAGACAATGTAAAAGTTATATTATTTAACATAGAGTTAAATCTAATTGATAAGGTTAAAATAATAAACTAAACTTGCCTAAATCCTATTGGATGAGAGGATTTCGACCCATCCCCAACTTATCCTCAAAATAAATAAATTTTGAGTTATTTAAAACCGAACTTGACTTTATAATAAAATAATATTTTTAATAATTCCAAAGGTGCCCCTCTCCTCCCTTATAAAAGGGCACCTCCTCCCTCTCTTCCTCACACAACATTGAGCCTTAAAGCTCGGCCCAAACCTGCCAAATTCTCTTCTCCACTTCCCTAGAAACATCCTATAGGTTCTGTTCTTCCTCAAAGACCAATTTTAGTGCCCTAAGAGGAGGTCTCAAAGAGGCGCTTCAAAGTAGAGGTAATTTCCATTACCGGTTTTTTCACCTTTATTTTTTATTCCACTTATTATTATTAGGTTGTTTCATTATGAAGTAATAACATCAGTATCACTCATATACTGATATGTTATTATAATTATGAAACAATCCTATTTCACCATCTATCCATCCTACGGAAAACGAAATAACCGCGCGTGCGTACGGAATACCGTCTCCACGCCATGGTGAAATCTATTTTCCACCACCACCTTACTTGGATGGGTATAATAGTGTAAATAATAACTATATATTATTATTTTAAAGTGATATTGATTCTTAAATAGTATACATACACTCCAATACTGTCCCATGATCATGAGAACGATATCAGCGCTCGTGCATACGTACGGACTACCGTCTCCACGACGCGATGAGATTCATTCTCCACTTTAACCATTCATGAATGATATATAATAAGTAATCATGAAATATATGACATAATAATGATACTAGATTTATGTGTACATATATTTATGTCATCTACTTAATTCCATTAAACTCAATAAGGAAACGAAAACAGCGTTCATGCGTACGTATGACCTACCGTCTCCATGAACGGTGTATTTCATTCCATTTACTGATTTATTATATATATGTATATATTATGAATATATATATATAAAAATCATGTTTTATATTATGGAATTAAGTAATCATGATATATGTAATCATATGAATGATTACAATTCAAAACACGGATGACAAATGAAACAATTTTACCCAAAACACTCTTTATCATGGAATTTACAAAAGAACGGGTAATATAAAGTCATAAGTGAACCATATATGATATCATAACAATGAATATGATTATGTAATAAGTCAATGACATTATTTAAATCATTATACAGGAGGTTCGGACACTTATGAAGCAAATTGGACCTAAGGTAAGGGAAAATATCACAATCTCATTTTTATCCGAGATTGTTTATACTTTGGTATCTACTGGGGTGTATTTTATCATCCACATCCATGTTTCCTCAATATGTAATATTATTTCCATCCACCTACAATTGTTTAAATCCAATTTTACCCTTTGGTGAGTTTTTAGTAAAAGATATGAAAGGAATATTTTGTCATTTTTTTGTACGAGGTACTTTTTGACTTTCCGACAAAAGTATGAGAAGAATGTTTCATTTAACTTATACGACATGAATGGATTTTTAAAACATTATTTCCAAGAAGCTAACTTTACAAGTTTTGAAGTTTATTTTTAATCAACTTCTTTTAGTTAAAATTGTATGACATGTTAAGAAAGGAAAAGTGTTTTTGAAGTAGAAAGGATATTTTCCTCAAGAATGAAGTTCAAGTGTTTTATCAAAATTATTTTCCATCTAAGATAATAAAGGGATCTGTTTTTATCCCTATTATTACATTGATTTTATTATGTTATGATGGAATTATTTTTATGAATTCCTTTATCGTATATGAATTGTTTTATGATGTCATGATGCTTAAGAATCCCATTTTTTTACATGGGTTATGCAATGATATATGGTTTATGATTTTGTGGCACACATAAGAATGGTATCATTATGAGATGGGTGGGACCTATATATTCCTCCAATGCATTGGGTAAAGATTTAATATCACATGAGATAGACATGGCTGGAATTGTAGGTTATACCGGTTCAGTGAAACAGGACTGAAACGAGGGTGACTCGGGTCAGAAAGGGACTTTGTCCACTAAGATAGTCTTGGCAATGAGTCTCGACTAACAAGAAATGATTCTCTATGATTATGTGTGTATGCCACCATGTTTCATGTTTTATGTTATGATTATTGTGATTACATTTCACTGCCATGATTTATCCCAAGTTATGAAATCATGCCCTCTTTTTCAAGTTAATATTTTCAAAATTTTATGTTCTTATGATGTGATTGATATTTCTTTTGTTTACCCTTACTGAGCATTTGAGCTCACACTTTTATGTTTTCTTTTCCCCAGGATATAAAGAAAGGTTTTAGGTATAAAAAAGGAAGATCTTTATGGGAGATGTTGAAGATCATTCACCAGGATTAGAAGATTATATTCCGAGTTTCCAAAGACACTAAACTATTACGATCCTTATGTGTGTGTTTTTGTTATGTACTAAGTATTCCGCAAATGTAATGTAATGTCAATGTACGTCAAGAATCGGGTCTCTACAGAGCATACCCTTGAAGTATCACATTACATTTAACAATGTATCATGTCACAACCAAATGAAATTGAATATTATCAGATAATATCCAAGTCACATGATGTTAAATAGAATGAAAATCATCCACACTACATTACATTAAAGTTCCCAGATCCCAAAGTTATTCAACTTCATTCACGTCGGGGACCCATATCCAAACCTCATCGTATTAAACTATATGAATCTGATCCTAGAATTAATATGATAAACATTATCAAAAATTTAATCATATTCACATTATAGTAATATATATGATGGTACACCTAGTAGAAAGAATCCAAACTTCACAACATCCTTTGGCTGTAACACACAATGTTAAACAACATAGTATATGTCCTAAATGTGTGACATTAAAATACATTCCAAAATATCATCTCAATAATGATTTAACACAGACAAGCTTTATTTGTGCGAAATAAGGATGAAATAATGTTTCCATTTTGTTAGAGATAGGACCATAAAAGAAATTTATTCATCAATGAACTTGGTGTGTCTTGATTACTACCATCATAGAATTTGTAGTGATTCCAACACCTCTATTCATATTCCTAGATATTGTATTACATTAATTTCACACTAGTTTACCCATCTATTTACCAAAACACATAGAACTACGATGCCAACCTCCTTACCCCATGAAACAAAAATTGAATTACTTTCAAGAAATATTTGTCTATTTATTCCTAAAATTATAGGACACATAGTGGAACCCAATTTTCATTATTGGGATCAACTACATAATTTTTCTTCCCAAATTATAATTCATATATATCAACTATAAATGATTTTAAACAACATGTCCAATGACCACATTTCACTACATTAAACTACAATGGTTTTTATAATTACATACATTTCGATTCTCTTTCAAATGAAATACAAAGGGATGTTCAGATCCATTATCTTGGTTCAGCCACAATAACATAAAAAATGCCCCTGCATTTTCTCCACAGTACATTCTATTTGGAGAACCCCTTTAAGTTTATTGTTTCACACACCGAGAATAGATTATGGGGAAAAAGGATCTAAGGTATGTTCTCCCTCTAATAAAAAAATTAATATTATCTCATGACATGGTTATCATGGACTAGAGCCCTCTCTGAATGATGTTAAACTACACGGTTGATGTCCCTTCCATGACATAAAAATTTAAAATCTTCTTGAAATCACCCAAGAGGAAAACTATTGTAAGTGATAGACTCCCACTAATTTTCATTATGATTATTACATGTGACATTATTCAGATCACAACATGGAATCTTGTGACACCCAGATATCCAAAACCATGTCAAATAACAAAAAATAAGAAGAAAAAAATCACATCTATAGGTATGGGTAATACCTGTACATGGATCATTCTTTATATAATTATTTATGGATTCATTCATATTTCCTTGGGATATATAGTGATGCCCAAATATCTATTCATAGTTATTTACCATGAATTCCCTTTTCATGTCATAGAGACTATGTCCGTGTCGCATGATGTTAAATAGTACATGTTCTTCAGAAATGTTTGTGGCATTATTCTTATAATCATAGGTAATGTAGTGACTCATAGATCTCCCATTCATGGACCATTTATAGAAATAAATTAGGAAAATTACCCACCACATACCTACTGGTCATCCATGTGTATAAAGTTTCTCATTCAAGAACTATGTCTTTATTGATTTTATCCATAATAAGATACATTGTGAAAGAAATATCTCAAATCCTGGGTCCTACAACAAAAACAAATAAAAGAAATTTATCCCAATATACATATGGGATGAGTTATACAAGTTAAATTTTACATAAAATTAGTTATTAATCAATATGTTTTTATTCTTATTTTAATAGACCATTAATAAAAATTCACTTTAGTTCTCACTTCTATAGTACATGATATTAATCATCATGGAAACAATTAAATTCTCTCTATATGAAGTTAAAATAAAATGAAAATTTCCTTTTCGTGAGAATTTAAAACACCATGAAAAATACGCTTCCACTGAATTATATTTAATTGTGCATTACATCAAACATTATCATCCCTTTTTAAAGGAATTTTTTTTCTTAAACCAATCTACCAGATTACAGGGTGATTTTTTCTATTTTTTTATGAAAAACAATTCATAAATAACACTTCATGTCTTCAGTAACTTGGGTTGATGAAAACCTATCATTTCCATTGGAACTGATGAGATATATCACTTTTTGAACATGATATCTATGCGCAAGGGCTCATAACTACCTACTAGCGGAGTATTGTCATGGTATTAATGAATATATGATCCTTATGAGCATGAAGTCAACAAATCAAAGCCCCTGAAGGTGTTCTGGATCATCTATAGAATGATCTCCCATATCATTACTCATGACAAGACTACCACCATCCATTATTTGAAGACATTTCATATACTTCTCATAAGGATTTTAGAGTATTCTTGACTATGTGTATCTTAATTAGGATCATGTGTAACATTTAACTCTTATTTGGTCCTTGTGAATTGAGAAGACAAATTTCCTACACTTTGGTAAAAGATATATGAACTTAAACTCTATCCTTTGATAGTATAAATCACAAGACAATATAATTATATTAGAAGATATATACAACTTTTCATACTCAAAACACATAATGGTCAGCCATAGAAAATGAGATGTTATTTATTTCTAAACTCAATGTTTCCAGAGTTTAAGAAAAAATTGGTTATATGAGGATAAGGTATAAATTTCATAGGGTCATCATTATGGACCTATAAAAATCCATGATAGTATCACTATACCCTTTTGTCTAATTGTATTTTGAATAATGATGTATCACATGTCATCTCTCCAATAACGTGTTCCCTAGGAGGCAATTCAACTTTTATAGTGATCTAGACCTTCGTTATAATTACATTATCCATAAATAAAAAATAATTATTTGATCTTCTTAGGTTACAATAAATCATCCATGGCCCTTTTAAAAGGATATTAAGATTCAAGGGACCATTTTATTTCTGAAGAATATAAGCATATGGCTTATATATATGAGGATGCAGACGTCATCCAAATGTATCAATATGAAAAAATGAATTTCTAATCCCTGTCACCCTAACCACATTATGGTAGAATGTTGAACCTCATTGTTTTATGGTCCATTCCAAGTACGATTATCTATTAGCATTCTCATTAACCAAAGGATTTGAGACCTAATTTATAATTATCATAAAAAAGACGATTCTTGTCGATTTGACATCCTAAATGTTACATCATTGTGTTTTTACCCTTTCTCAAATAATGAAAACAGTACTCTATTCCCAACCTTTTGGTGGTCTATACCACATTATTCAATACCATAGGACATTGGGCTCTTTATTGACATAAGATCCATGATTCCCTAAGATTCTATAACTCTTCCCTTATAGGATATCCTCTATACCAAAAATCGTCATATGGATAATTGAGCAATCATTAATCTATCATGTACCATAGAAAAGAGTGGGTAAACTTCGGTTTGATCATTCCATTGATGGATAAGTCCTTAGTCAAACAAAATAGAGGCCTCATGAGTATTTATCAATAGGAATTTTTTATGATTAGAAGATTCAAATGTACGAATTGTGGTTTACTCAATATTATACATCTCATATGTGTCATTGATGATTCATACAACATCAGATCGACAAATTGTTATACACTTTCTGAATGGAAAATTACTGGAAAATAATATATAAAGCTCAAAAGATCCATTAATTAATAGAATATAGGATATAGAATCTCTATATATTGGAGTATATACCATGACTATGAAATCCAATAAGGAGATTCAAAATTACAAGCCTCTCATAGTATTCTCTTGGAGGATCCCTTGAGCTATAAAATTCTCTACTCGAGGGTAGTAATAGGTTGGTGTCATTGATTAACATATTATCTGTCTTCAATAATATTCGACAAATCATACACCCTACAAACAATTAGAATCATATACCTCTCGGTTATTAAATGGAGTCTATTATCTTACAAAATAGTTTTCTCTAATATCTGATGAGCATGATAAAAATGGTATAGTTTAACATGAAGAAGAAAAATCCATAATGGAGATGGTTAATATAATCCTTCCTAGTGATGAACACGTCATGGTGAGTTATCACCTTCCTCGCATGTCGAGAAGCTTAATTTAAATCCTCATCATTATTAAGCTTCACTAAAATTGAATCCTTAGGATTTACCACACTCTATTGAATGGTTATTTTCTAATCTTTGATGAAAATCTCCTCATTCACTCTGTCATTATGGGAGGTATAGTTAAAATATTTATTACCAAGGGTCGAAAACATAAATTATAGGTGACCCATCTACATACACAGGCATTGCAAAGGGGTTAATGAAATTGTGTTCCAGATATTCACCCTTATCTATCACCACATAAACTGATAGAATGATGATGATATCAATCCATTATGTAATCTCATATATAGGAATATGAATATATTCAAAGAAAATGACACTAATTGAAGAAGATATGCTCATAGTGTTTGATGAAGGAATGAAGGGGACGAACTCTATATTTCTGGACATAGTTGGGAGGATACCCATGATAGTGGGGACATGAAAATATGAGCTTATGGGTGAATACACTATATCAAGGTCAATATTGTTTTGTTATAAAAATGATAAAGTGTATGGAATAATCAAATATCCGATGGATATGACTGATTATTATAAAATTCAATTCTTGATTGCACCACTAGATACATTTGTTTCTTAAAACCTGTCATTTGGTGTAGTGACTACACCCTCTTATGATGAGTAGAATCATGGAATATCTAGTGATTTCACCAAAGATAAGATTCAGTAGCCACCACTATGGGATTAAGGGTTAATGATAATGTCGAATGGTATGAAAAAATTGACAACTAGGTCCAATTTTATATGAAACATTCACCTTTTTTATATTTCATATCCATCAACGATTACTCAGAAGAAGAATCGATATTATTGCAGTTTTCTCTAAAAGTATGTTCACATGGGCCAGATAAAGTAGTGTGACTATGGATATATATATTAATAAATGAAAGGGATTGAGTTGGTTCCCCATCTATATTCAGTTTTTGATGGTCCAATATGGAAGATGATTACTTTTATAAAGAAATAAAATTATCTATTATATCCACAATGGCAGATATATGCCCCTATAATGGGGCTTCTAGGGGGAAGCATGTTTCGGGATGATCTGGATGTCATACTAAGATAATTAAAAATAGGAAAAGAAAAAATGACACAATTACTAGAGGATTCTAATGTATAAGACTCTGAAAAATCTTAGTGGTTACCCTAACCCTTCACTTCGAATAATTTACCCTAGATGTTGATGAATCTGAGGTAAACACTCTCTAAGTGGAAATAACCACACTCATATGGTCCACATGACCTAGTGATCCTACATTATTGGTCCATCGATCACATCCAAATTGATCTCCCATAGATATACCGTCGATAGAATAACTAGTGGATGCCAGGAATTGACAATCATCGGTGGCCTCCCACAGTATCAACAGAAATAGAAAGTATGTAACTAAAATTATAATGGAACAACATGACATTAATAATAAAAGTATGTTAATCCTTACCAATTCATCTTTACTGGTATCCATCTTCTTACACAACCAATTACTACATGACCCCAACCACCACATGGTCAACTGGGAGTGGATAATGAATCAGAACCCTAATAGTTCCCGACATTATTTCAAGGTATTGGAAGAAATATTCAACGTAATTAGGCTGGACTTTTAATGTGATTCACAGATGGGTGATGAAATTTTAGAAACCTTCCAATTTTAGTTCAACCTATTACAGTATTACCCATAACTCATCCTTAGTGTTCAGAATTCTCCAAGCTGACCACTATTGAAATGTGACTAGAAATAATAACACTAACATCGGTGAACTCTATGGAGCTATAATCACTGAAACCAGATCAGTTGGTTCTTCTTCCAGTAATGAGGATAATCATAAATTCATTCATTCAATAAATTCTTCTTCATGTTTTGTTATCCACATCGATTATAGTTGTTTTCTATAACTAGGATTTTCTTATATATCCTATTGAAATTGGGAAACATCACTTACTTGTGTGAATAAATTCCAATCAGTATATGACTAAAATTAACCCAAAAAATAACACCGAGATAAGCCAATTCCCCATCATGTAGAGGAAGGATTATATCTTCTTGATAATCCACCATCATAAACATCATCCAAATTTCGTGATCCACCAAATGATTGTCCATAGATCATAAATGAATGGGGGTTGAAATTATGATTGAAAACATAAGAACATTCGACTAAACTAGAATGGTCCATACCATTCATGGTGAAGGTAATTGTCAATGTCAGTTGAAAAGTATTCCCTCATGAAGAGACAATATATATCATCAATCCTCAAGACAAGAAAAATAACTATAAGAAATATTACACATCATCACTTTCTCATAAGGTATAATGAATCACAGTCATAAGGGATTATTAAATGCCAAACCACCCATTACTTTACTGTATTTGGTCTTCCCCAGCTAAAAAACAACATGTATGGTTAGAAATGAATTATGGTGATTCTCTAGATGTCCAGATATTGAAATCATACTAGATGATCCCCCTTCCAATCTTATATATATAATAGGGGCCATATATTTTGTAAGGGGATTTCCCTTATAAATATGGTTCATAAGGTGATCAAATTTAGACAAATGATAGATGTATTTCCTAATATGAATCCACCAAGGTATCCTTTAGGAATGTGGAGACTCTAAATCATCCTTTTATACATAGATAGAATTTAATTCCATATCATGTAAATTGTATGGAATATCACAACTAGGATAGTCCAATAGATATTAGGGATAAACTCACATCTACAGCCTTTGAATCCCCATTACTAAGATGTAGGCCAATAAGCCCCCACCACGTAATTAGGGTCCTTCGTAGGATATTCCTTCAACTACTTTCCTTCTAAATCGAAATGGGATTTCATAGTAATTTTTCTCTCTCATGTCTTGATTGGGATATTTTCCATAAATTGGATCTTTGGGATGTGTCGTTTTGGGCAGCGTAATCATCTCTCATGTGAGGGTGGGAGTCCACTCTACATTGTCCCACAAATATCTTCGATGAAAAAACTCATCCTACATATCACAAAAAATTTCTTCACTTCATATCTACTCAATGTGTTAGATACAGATACCCACATCACAATTAAGGTGTTGTAATTTATTCGTGACTATGCTCCAACTACAGAATAAATTCATCATCATACTTCTTTTTCAATATAATAATGTCTATGAGAAATATATATAATCCATGATTTATGTTCATTCAACTCTATGAGAATCATATATTCTATTTATTCACAATAAATGTTCCTCCCTAGTTCATTCCACTTATTCCAAAAAAAAATCTCTAATTGGTGACCAAATCTATCATTTGGATTTTTGGAGATGTCTCAATTTGTGAATGGTAATTATTAACAAATGAATTGGGTTCATGATTCTTCTCATCATAGTATGTGGCCAAAAATCTAAATATATATCTGTCTGCACACTATCCATTGGAGAAAATATATCCTATATATGATATGTTAGTCCCCAATGTGTAATCATTTTTATTATCCCAAGAGGAGGGTGTGATTGTTGACTCTAGAAATGGATTAATAATTCCATCTATAAACAAAATCCAGTGATCATAAAAAATTAATAATAGGGGATGTTCCCCATGTTTCTTCCCATTATCTCTACTTGAATCATCTAAAATAGACTGACATGATGATGCTAACCCGCATCCACACATTGCATGATATCAAATCGGTGATCCATCGATACTTTATCATAAATTATTTAAGTCTTGAGGGAACTATGATGAGATATGGAATCCATATGAGCAATTTTATTTTGAAAGATTCAAACAAATGAAATCAAAATCTAGTCAAAGAAAATGTTTGTCTTTTGAGGAATAATGTGCATCGCATGAATCATCAAGTGGATTCAAAATATCACAATGGACTCATCCATGACAAGCCTCATTATGATATTGTAGACCATATAAACCCACATTATAATTCACATACACTCAAACAGTTGTGGGACTCATGCTTGTGTGACCCAGACATGGTTATTTGAGTAAAACAATAGTTTTTTATTAATGAAACCATGCATTAGATCAGTTTAAAACATAAAGTAAAACAACACTAGAATATGAAAAAGGATCCACGAATTACCAAAAACAGGATCATAGTGGGTTTGAAGGAATTCCTTTAAAAACTAGACCTCATGAATTAGATATCATGAAATTTTATTATAGATAGTTCTTATAGTCATATCGTATAGAATGTTATTGAAAATGAATCATACAAGGGATCTGTATCATAAGAGCTATATTATTTACGGTAGATAGTGGATGATAATCCCTCCATTTCCCTACATATACAGAAATCCATTGAAAATAAATGTATGCATAGAGGCTAAGAATGTCCCAAGGCACCAGTTTGTTAAAACCCAAGAACCCTTGGCTGAAATTTACATCAACCAAAACCAAGCCCTTTCCCCCATGGAAATCACTCCTGATGTTAGAATTTTTTGATGCCCATAAAATGAGCTTCGGTAAATCCAAAAATTGATTAATACATTAATATGGTAATAATTTTACAAACAAAACCATTTTTGAGATGGTTAAAAAAACATTTTTTTCATGTAATTTTCCAAAGTACACATGATCACATGACCTTTAGAAAATCATATGTGTGGAAATGCACATTACATTTTCTTTGGAAATTTCAAAAATATATCATTGTATATGCCCTCTTATTCTTAATATGTCATTCAATACATTTACAGGACTTCTTCCAACTGTTAGATGAGTCCCTCTATATCACGATATTTGCGAGTTGGTGAAAACCTAACAACCCATAGAAAAATCTTTGTAACATAAAGAGAAATATACCCAAAAGTTTTGAGAATAATGAGGTCATAAACATTCAAATTAAGAGCCTATGTGGGTTACTAAGATACTTTAGAATACATAGATACATTATCACCATGACGTGAATGTTCCTATTGGAATGAAACCCTTATCCTATGAGGAACCTCAAACAAGCCGATATCGCCTTGCGCTCCACTCCATCTCAAATGAAAAAATAGTGTCACCATTGTAATACTAATAGATCACCCTATGACCATTTTTTGGTCTTGTAACAGATCACTTATTAGGAGAGTAATTATCTTCAAAAAAATCATATAGATAAGTGAAATTCTAGGAACACATATAAAAAATAAGTAAATAATAGGGAAATGACAGGCTATTCAATTGCTGGAATGTTATAACGATCATAAATGATCAAATTTATAGATCCCATGAGGTAAAAATTGATCCATATGGCCCCAATTGAAAATCCAAATTGATATTGTGAAGTGCCTTTATCCATCCACCTTTGTCTCATTGAGAGTCCCAAAAAATCATCTCAAATCACATGAATGCATTTTCACATGTGTTATGATCTCATGAAGGTCCATAGACATGTCCATTGAAATTTCAAACAATCCTTTGCATTTCTATATGATTATGGTAGCACTAATGGATTGGAAAAAATACAAAAAATTGGGAATTAGGGGACAACCTTGTGGTCCCTGAAAATCATGTGATAACAAAGGATGTCCACCACACCTAGAATGAATTAACTAATCAATTTTTCGTATTTTTTTTCAAATCAATTCACTGAAAATAATTAGCACACACATGCATAAAAGTTGAATTCTCGGACTGGAAAATCTGGATATCTCAAAGTCTTCCCCCATGTAAATATCATGGGAATGACCTAGATGATCATGACATATGCATTGGAACATTATTTGATCACCGAATGATCATGGAAATGAATTTTCATGGGTCATTAGAAATATTTACAAAAAATATAGTGCTATATAATTGATCAATATAATCTAACTCTGAACAAGTCTCAGGAACATACATAATAAAACTTGAATAAAGGAAAACTGTAGGGATACTTATGTGGTGAGTATATAAGTTGATTCATGTTCTCTCTAAATGACTCATCTAGATCCTCAAAAAATCATAATAAATTTTATCCAGGTCATGCGATGACCCCTTGACATACCATTTGACGATCATGGTGTCCTCCAAACACTTCGATCGAGTCACATGACACACTCTTAACATACTAATTGAGTCTCATGAAGCGGTCCAGGATCATTATCTAGATATTAGGATGTCAACTATAAATGTCTCTAATGATATTTGGTTATACCAGTGGGTGTAATATGGGTTTTTTAAATCCTACATAGTTTACCAACCATATATCACAACACCTTTAAATAATTTAATCAATTTCTAGTGATGACACAGAGACATAACAAAAGATATCATTTGATAGGCAAAAGAAAAAGACGTCCAAATCATGAGTTTTCATCCAAAAAGGTATGTATTGACCATATTATGATCTTAAGAAATTTCATTTAGATTATGTGATAACCTCTATGAGAATTCATCATTGATTTTTGTCTTCATTTTGAGTAGTCATCCATGATAATTCAGTTGTCCCCAAACATGCCTTATACATTCTATGACTTTATTTAGAGAACTCCACTAGACCTTCCAATTTTCATTCGACATATCTGCATTATATCTATGCATACCTATACCCCTTCCAACAAGAGTGAAACACTATCATGGCGTGTCATGTTATAAATCAAGATTCTCATATAGATGACTATGGGAGGCCATGCTTTAGTGATGGTCATGATAACCTTGTCTTGTGTCAAATGGTAATCCACAGTTTCTAATCCCAAAACCAACAGAACTGTTAGAAAACATATTCGATTCAGGATAAGGATATGTAGGATAAATTTTTTGATTATTTATATTAAAATATAATTCAATTTATCATTATTCCCCCCATGTCTCTGATATTTCATCCTCCAGGATCTAATCCCTCTCATGGACAGATAGTTTTCCTCATCCAACACTGGACAATGATACTGACTAAACTATTAGAAAAATATACCCAAATATATCCAGGATACATAGGATTCCTTCCTATGTTCATTGATTTATATTAAACATCAAAATTGTTTTCCAAACACATAAATAATTCCCTATATTAATTGGTATTGATTAATTACGTACCTTATTTCCTAAATCGAGTGTGTTTCATATGGGATTAATGAGTTTAAATGATCATATAACTCATATAATGATCCTCTACTCGATAGCGTATCCTTAGTGTATAGTCTGTGATCAATCATATGATATGACTTAACCATATTGAGGCAACCCTAGTGTGTTTTCCTCAGTCATTGGATTGATAACAGAAAAAATTTATTATGGTATATATTTTTCGGAATATCCCAAGGGCATGAATAAACTATGAGAACTATGATTTATGGTATATCTATGATACGTAGGATGCCTATCTGAGGTCTAACGTCAAATTTATTGCTCATTAGAGCCCATAAATTAGTCATTTAATAGGATTTTAACTGAATGAGTTTAATGATGTATGTGGTATTTTTTTCTTGTTATAAAAACATGATATATATGATGCCTCATAACAGATCAATCCCATCACCAAAATATTAACTACATCCATAAATAAAAACAAACCCCAGAGTTCCATGTTATGTGTATTAAACATATATGAAGCTTCCCATCAATGTGAGATAGATGAAAAATTATTAATAAATATAGATTAATTCACAAATTTGATTCCTCCATTTTCATATAAAATTACTTAAAATAATATCAAGATGTTATGTTAAACAATCGTGTATCGAGATTCGGAAGACATTATTCAGCACATCATAAATCTATAAGTGTGGTTCAGTCTAGGAAACAATTCCCCTAAAAGGTTTTGATGAAAACGACCACCCATATTCTTGACCAGTTTGTTTTCATAAAATTCATATTATATGACACATCAATAGACCAAAATCCTTTGTAGTATAGATCTATACAAAATTATTGACGTGGGAACCATTGGGAGTTTCTTTGAGAATTTATCATGATTGGAAAAACATGATTAATTATTCAATAACACATTAAACACCGAACAATAAAACAATCAAGATAAGCTTTCCAAACCATTCCGATAAAGTAAAAGTGAGAAACATGACATGAAATAATTTATCTTTGAAATTTATTTTTAATGATTAATGGATAAACTTCCCAATTGTATTTAGTAATTTCGTTCTCTTTTCATGGGTATTATCCTTCAACAAGGATCTAATATGGTCAAATGAACGGTTTTTATAGGATCATTATTGTAATCAGTCATACCTTAATATGTATGTCATGTTTATTTAGTGGGAAAATTTCTTCAATAATATAAATTACTGATCTTATTATAACTCCATTTTTATTGATTTTTAATTTCAAAATAAATAACTAAATTATACAATTTTTGACATATGAATATAAATTGGTAAATAATAATTTTTTTTTGATATTATGTTATATAATTATTTACTAATGTAATGTAATTTTTATGTAGATAATATGACTTTTAGACTACTAGTATTTAGTATCCAATATCATTTTATATTATAGGATTCATTGATATTATAATAAATAATAACTAGTTATTGTATACTAGAAATGGTTTAGTTTCATTGGGTATTATGTTAATTTTTGTGGGACCCATAGATAAACATTTAGCATAATTCTATTATATAACCAATGGATAATGTTAACAATTAAGAAATTATGTGAATTTTTTTAAAAAAATATAGAGTTCATTAGATTATTTTAAATCATGTTCATTGAGAATATTATTTGGGATTCAAAATACATTGTTTATATCATTATATATGTAGTATATGACCATAAATAGTAATATTACGATGTGAATGTTATAAAAACTATATTAAACACCATAATAATCAATTTAATTTCCCTACTCATTTGACATATGAGTTCGGTGTTGAGGTGGAAAAAATTCCACAACATTAGGCTAGTTTACGAATGTGATGGAAAATAATCATTCCAATATGGGAGAACATATTTATCACCAAATAGTTTTAAAAATGTTCTATATTTTAATAATATAGAGTCATCCATATTATAATGAAACCCATAAATATTAGTGGTTGTGAAGTTGATCATGTTATTAGAGAATATACTCATCACATTTTGATATAATGGAAAGAAGATTTTAATCATGTATTATATCATCAAATGTGATGTACTAGTCATTGGTGGTCTTACATGAAAAAATATAATATAAAGTATAATACAAAAAGAGTGGAATATAGTTTTTTGGTCGTAATATTACATGTGAAACAATTTACCATGTAAATAATAATTTAAAATGGGATGGAAATTTTTGAATAATGAATTGTTAATATATAATAGGACAATATTAAAATGTTTTTCTGATATGAAATGTATTGTTATCATATTTAAAAAAAATAATCATCTCTTTTTAAAAGAATATATCCAATTATTTAATCAGAATAACACCCTCACATGTGTTAATATATGAATTCATATTAAAAACTAAATTAAAGTTTCTTAATGAGTTCGCGATGAATTATTATATAAATTGGAAAAAAATTATATCCTAATAAATACCAATGGTGTTTCTTCAAGGGGTTCTATGTTTGTTTCAGGTTTAGAGATAAAGAACATATCCCACTTATGCAAAAATTCACGAATGAATCTATCAAATTTAAATGATTCAACATAAATAGTATGAATAATTATAATATTATACGCCAATTTTTTCTGAGAATACACTATTTTAGATACTGAGGGGGAATGGATTGGCGTACGAATGTACTAAAAAGTATTTGAGATCTCAAATGATGTGATAACATGCACTTTTATCACAATCTAGAAGGTATTTGTTTTCTTTTATATTTTTATGTTGATTCAATTCTATATTTCTAGTTTTCTATAAACATTTAATATCCCCTTAATATATTATGGAAAAAAATATGTAGAAATAACTAGTGTAATTATTATTAAATGAAAATATATTTTGATTAATTTATTAGAATAAATATAGATTGAATATTTTCTTATCTTATAGTTATAGATGTTGTTAATATTTATATAATTAGTGGGATGAATTTTTAATACAAATGTATGTTTGAAATTATATAATGATATAAATCTTGTAATATTTTTTACATAGATATGGAATCACTTATATTTATAAGAGGTACTTGATTACATCAGAGATTTCTATAACCACTTCCATAGTTTTATCATAATTAAATTGTGATATTAAAGAACTATAAATTATGAATATATATATAAAGGAAGGATATTGAAAAAATATAATTAATATGGCTGAAAAATAACAAGCATATATTATTCAGGATATCATATAGTTATTCATTTTTTTAAAAAAATTGACTGCCAAATAAAAATGTTTTAATGTAATTGAAAATTACCTGCATATAAAACATACATTGTTATACAATATACATTTCATTAACAAAAATTATTCATACATGATTCCGTAATAGACATATCATACATAATATAAATCATTATTACAAGGTAAAAGGCAAAACATACGAATAGGTGATCTCGAACCATCAATAAGGATAATATAATACCAGTGAGTTACTTAGAACTTATCATTACTTCATAAACATGTAATGAAAATAAATTTGAATAAATTGATTTATTAATTGAATAATTATAAGAAAAAATAACAATTATTCATGAGAAATGATATAATAATAATAAATCATGTCAAAATATCATAGAACCACAATTTAATTTTCCTTAAGCTATAATAATTGACAAGAAATATGAATGTGATCCCAATAATCCATAACCCTATTCAGATAGATTAGGAATTTTTAAGATTAATATATTTTTAAAATCATAACATATATTATGGTTCTCATCAAATTAAATCATTAAATAATTGATATGTATAACTGCACTTTGCCAACGCATATGATAGAAGTCAAGGATAACCACTCTTGTCCTATAATTTAATTTATCATGATATATAAATATTTCTACATGTTCTAGAATAATGTATAATTATTGGTCCACACAAAAATAATGATTTATATATGTAGTTGTCACATGGGATATCATTCATTTATTATATATTCATTATCCCATCGATTTAACTGTGTTAAATATCATTTTCATAAAATATCACATAATAAAAAATTTATAATTAGATTATATTACTATTGAATAATAATATCATTAAAAAATGATTCATCATGTATTTTGAGGGTGATACTTGAGTGATATAAATTTTTTATATATGAATGTTAATCTAGATAATAAAAGTAAAATGGTTGTAAATAAAGAATGGAGATTTAACATTTTTTTAAAATTATATAAAGTCAAATATATCATTTAATATCTTCATCCAATTTAAGAGTTTAGTAAAAAATATATAAAAATTTATAATGAAAATGAAAATAAAATTACATTAAAGTTATCTAATTATAATTTACAAGTAACAATATTATAGAGTAACAAAATTAAATATATTTTCGGGGAAATATTTTTTACACTTTTTTAAATAGGTCAAACAGTATCTCAATCATATGAATGATATAAGGAATCCTTTTGAAGGCATATAATGGAAAAAATGAGGTTATTGAATATAATAAATATTTTAATTATAAAAGAATAAAAATAAATATATATTCTTATAAATAACACATGATTGGAAGAGATATCCCCAAAATAATGGTTGAAAATTTTCAATTACAATCAATAATTTTAATCTGTAAAAGTAATCCAGAAAAATATTTTAATAAAAAATTAAAATTTATATTGAAATATATTAATATGAAAATATGTAATATGAAATTTTTGTAAAATATCAACAAAATAATTATATATTTGTAGATGAAATACTATAACAAAATGATTGAGAAGAAATTGGTTACTTAATTATAGCTTTCTTGAACACGGTCATTCTCCTAAAATTATAAATATTTTTATAGTATTCATTTATATTCTAACATGTTGTTGTTTGTATTAATTAATACCTTTAATTTTTTCATACATATTATTAACCATTAACCATAAATATTATTCAATTAATTTCCCATTTATTCACATTTGTTTGTATTATAATGTGTTTTTTTCTCTATTCCATGATCATTCATTAATCACCACTAAAATATATGTGTTTCAAATATATATATTGAAAATTTTATATAATAATTTTCATTGGGTGGAAAATTATCCCAACCATGAACATGAATTTATTTAATCGATTATTATGAAATTATTTATTTATAATTCCCTTATAATATGTTGATATTTAAATTATTTATATGATATATAATGTGTAAACAATACATAATAATTCTGGGATGTGATATCTAATTTATATTATAATAACACATATTACATTGAGGAAATTTTTACTCCTTTGGAAATCATATTTTCTTTTTGATTAATTTTCTGATCTTTCGCGAGATAAGGGGATTCATAACATGCGGCATGTGTATTAGATAGGGAAACATGGAAAACATTAGCGGTGAGATGTGTTTGGAGTGGATACGGGAAATTCTCATTTAATATGGATTATGAGTAGTATATTAAAAAATAAAAATTCATTAATATATAATGAATGTAATTTTTCAAGCCATAATTCACAAAAATGGATAATAGATGTTGATAGGTCAATCAATCATTCATACTTACAATTTAATGTTACCCATATTTCATTGAATATAATTACTAATCAATGGAATATGATATATATTATATATATAATAAATATATTCGTTTAAATACGATAAAAAAATATGCGTTATTTTTTCAAAAAACATATAGTATTTAAAAAATAAAGTTTGAAATAAGAAATATTTAAGGGAATATAAAAATTAGAATTTTTCTTCAATATAATTCCAGAAAAAATTCCCTAATGATATTTAATTTATTACTATCTATTCAATGAATTATATATATATATATATATATTAAAATATTATTTAATTTCATGTAATAAATTTTATTGAAAACAATTTATTTATAATAAAATATATCTTTTCAAATGAATTAATATCATTAACATCATTTACATTTATTATTATTTTATATGATAATAAAATAAATAATATAAAATTAATTTCAACAATTTACTTTTATATTCAAATTAATAAAACAAATATACATATTGTATACATACATACCCATTTATCATATATCTAATCACTATATAGTTGTTAGTCTTTTAAAAATCATATTAAATTATTATATATTAACTTAAAATCATTATTTTATTCATTTTTCCCATTCTATCATTTCATTCCCATGATATGTATCTCAATTATAACATTTTCAATATGAAATATATATATAATTAATGGTATGGTATTGTAAGGGTTATGTGGTGATGAATATTTAAATCTTGTAGAATTTAGATTTACTTATGGTTTTGTTATTTTATAATTTACATAATTTTTTTTTCAATAAATATGTAGAAATATTATTCATTCTCTCATTTTATATTATTATTTAATACGGTATTTTCCTTTAAAAATTAGATTTTCTCTCTGAAAATATATCCAATATATGGGGTTTGTTATATATTATTTCACAAAAAAATATATAGTGTATAATTCTTCCCACTGAAAGCATTCCAAAAAAATTTAATTAGTTGAAAATTGATAACATTGATTTCGAATCCTATTATCCATGGGTTCGCACATCGCTTTCCTAAACAAATGATTTCCTCACAAATTTTTCACAAATTTTATTTACATAATTTATAGTAATATGTTTCCAAAAATAAAGGTATTCATTATTTATTCTATATAAGGGATGTTAGTTACATGTTCTAAGTGAACTATGATAACAATATATTAGCAATTAGTTATATAAAAACTCTAAAGTTATACAAAAACATATCATGAATATTTTATTTGATTGGTATGAAGATGAATAATGTAATATTTCCATCATCATCGTAGTGTATCATAATTATATATCTCCACCCATTTAGAGGCTCTTATTGTTCCACTTGGCTAGTATAGAGTAAATTGTTTTTTCATGGGACTTATGAAAATGAATGTTCATAATCACAAACTCCTCTTAAATTAAAATTGAATAATCAAATCTAGTGAAAGAATGTATTAAAGTTATTTTCAAAAATGATATCAGTTAGAGTAGGATTAACAGCGATAGTGTTACATTATGACTCATGTGCTAGTTTAAGACTTCTATAGAACCCTGTTGTTAACTGTGGATCTCATTGTGTTATAATATAACCTGGTATTTTATGTAGAATTACCATTTTTTATGTATATATTGTATTGTTTTGAACAAAAGAATCATGTCAAATATAAATTATGTGTTTCAACTATATAGGTCAACTATCAAAAATGTAATTAATTATTTAAAAGGTATTACATGTCATATAATTAATCCCATTATGATTTTGTCATATTTCAATGAATGTGTGGGTAATGGTTTCATCGTACCATTATTCTATAGTATTTACATTATCATAAGGAAAAACCAATATTCTATATGTAATATACATAATCACCATCCTATAATTGTCATAATTAATATTTTTCCAATGATCACTATAGATATTTTTTTAGATGAACATATGTTGATGAGAAATTTTTATTATTATATATTTCTTTCTTCCATTATCTTTTATACAAAACACATATCAACCACATAAATATCATAAAGTCGCCATTCATAATGTTGAATTCTATAATACTTTAGACATTCATTGATATATCTTTACACTCCATTCACACCTCGTTGATTTATATTTATATGGTTTTTTGGGAAATCATGTTAATAGTATGGGATTTAATATTTTCCCATATAATATCTATATATATCATATTAATATAGATAAATATTTCTTCTCTTAAAATAATTTTCCTGGATATGATAATCTAATATTAATATATGAGTACATCAACAGAGAGTATTTCCTTCCATGAATGGTATTGTATCAAGAAATGGTGATTCTTATTCAACTACAAATTCCCCCTCTGGTTCATATTAGCAACTTTTTAATGAATATGAATATAATTATCTTTTTATTAGTTTATTAATCATACCTATCCCTATAATTATAATTAATGAAAATAAAAAATTAAAAATATTGAGACGATGAATAAAAATCATTTTTTATTAACATTAATCATTGATCTATTATTAACACATGGAATAAGATATCACATATTCATATAACATGAAGAAGAAACCTAAAAACATTATTAATCTGTAATTGTATATTTTAAAACCTATTACACTAAATTTCACGGTGATTAAAACAGTACTATAGAAACATTTCACAAGATCCATGAAACTATAATCACATTATTTTATCTCAAAAAACATTATACAAATAAGTATTTGCTTAATTTGTGTATTTTAAATTAGTTGGAAGGTTATCATACACCATTATTGGAATAAAAAACATCCATAAA
Organism: Viscum album; assembly: GCA_963277665.1. NCBI lineage: Eukaryota > Viridiplantae > Streptophyta > Magnoliopsida > Santalales > Viscaceae > Viscum > Viscum album. Next base: position 1,752,694,958 of record OY728120.1, on the reverse strand, counting down.
TAATGATTATATCAATTATACATGTTGATATATTATATTATTCATTCAACATAATCTATGATTGATATTTATTCATTTCATCTCTTGTGATTGTATGGCCCCTGAAGGGTGTTTTCCATAATCAAAATTCACATAGTATTATTATGGAATATAATATATATTTTTTAAGGTGTCTAATGAAATCCTTAATTTGTGTTCATATTCATCGTTTCTATACGAATATTTGCCTACATATCCCATAAGGACAACTAAAAATTTGACTAGCTACGCAATATCAAATGGAGGTTTCGATCATATACATAAATATAGATGGTACATTAGATTATTGTGATGAAATTGCATTGAGTTTATTATTCCCATGAATTTTAGGGATGGTTTTATTAGGAATATCATCCCTTTTCACACATAGAACACGATATCAAGATCATTTTTTAACATTAAGAAGTATGTATCACATCTAATATGATTACAATAATCATTAAAAATGATATAAATTATACTTATTCATGATGACCCCAGTAATATCCGCATAATAATAAAATGAATTAAAATGTATTACTTATTAATAAATTGGACTTGTAAAATATATAGAGAAGAGAATTGGTATATAAATCCCTTTTAATTATAACCATTTACCTTATTAATTATTTACCAATATTTAATAGGGGATAGTTTATATAGACTCTTCTATGAAGGAATTTCCCATTTTACGAGTAAAATTGAAAAATGAGTTTAATTATTATGTATAAATCATTAATCCCGTAATGAAATATATCAAAATATTCAAATTTATGTGACATATCTTATATTTTTATTTTCTACTTATCAATTATATAAATATCAAATATTGTATTTTATCATGAACCATATTAAAGAATTAGTTTTCAAAGGATGACATTAATTATTATATATATATATGATCATAAGATGGATTGGGATGTAAAATGTTATTTTATTTAACCTCATAATATATATAAGATCTATGTTGATAGATTTAAACAAATAAAAATGATATTTCAAATACAAGAAAAGATATAATTTTATTATTTGTGTAATCTATATTGGTGAGAAATTAAATTTTGAAGTGTTTAATACTAGGAATTTATTCGTAGCACCACAAATTTTTTAACCAATAACTCAATATCAAAATATTGATGAACTAATTCAATAATTTAGTGTATCTTACATGGTACATTATAATGTGATATTGGAGAATTAAATATGTGGTTTTGGATACAATAGTTGATAATAAAAACAACAATTTCTATTTTCCTATAATTATTTTGTAACAAATCATTGATTACTCCATAACGATTAGTATTAAAAATATCCCTTAAAATGCTAAATAAATAAAACTAAAAAATAATATTATTATGAAAAATAAATAATTTGTTTTTTTAAATTGTAATAATAAGTCTAATACAACATAAGTAGAGAGTTAATTTTTATGATAAATGTAGTATATCATTCACTGAATAATGTATTCATTTTATGAAGCATTCCATGAACATATCTGTCTGAAAGATCACATAATAAATATATATGGATTTCTCATGTATGAATATGATAATTATACTTGGTTAACTATAAATGGCTAATATAAAGACAATATGTTTAAAGTGTTTCATTGTACGAAGGGATAACAATAATAGAAAATTGTGTAATAGATCTTTTATAATTATAAATTGTACATACATGGGTAAATTCCTATTCTAATCTATCTCTACTCTGATTTTTTTATAAAATATAGGTAAAATCTATATAATGGTCCCCCATAGTGATTCATTATTATAGGTAAACTCATATATAGAATTAGTGACGTCCATGATATTTTTTTCTATTTCCAAGTATTGATCATCAATAAAAACATCCATGAAAGTATTTATTAGAAATAAAATATTATAATTTAATTTTTGTATCATAATCTATTTATAAATGAATTATTAATAACTTTTATGATAAATTATGTATATTATAAATTGTGGTTGGTAAACAATTTCATTCAATATGGCTCTTACATGTAAAATAATATTGTATGAAATACACCTACTGTAAATGTAAAAAGTTGTATCCATAATCAAAAATTTATAACATATAAATATTGCAGCCATAAGCATCCTTACATATTTAGATAAAATAAGATCTATCATAAAACTATATTATTTATATTCTATAGGATATTTCATATCTCCCAAAAATCATTAATATAATAAAAAAATTATCTTTTAGTATACAAATATGAAACACACAATTTTTAATATATAACATATCTCTTAAAAAATTGTGCATAAGATAGGAAACCACACATATCAATCTCCTAATATATTAGGTATTGTGCAATTTAATATTTTTTATATATATTCTCATAATTTAATAACTAAATTTTCAACTAATTCACTTATAAAAAACTCATGACCATTGGATCATCAAAATCAAGAAGAACGATATGAAATAATGTAAAAAATATAATATATATTATAGATATCCAATAATATTATCAAATTTTTATATATTTTATTGAAACATATATTTATACTTTGAAATAATACTTTAATTGGTCAAATTCCACATAATATAATATAGTTATAAAAACCATGCATTAATTTAGGATTAAACCCTATAGATCCCATTTATCATTTATTAAAAAGTATATGTCATAATTTGGATTTTTACTTTACTATACATAAGATAGGATACATAAAATTAACTTTAAAAAAACTACTTATATGAGATTATAAATCTTATCGAGTTCATCCCTCAATTCATGTTCATAGAACCATCTAAAAAATCCCCACAAACGTGTACTATACAATTAGGTCATACAATTGTGTTATAAGGGGTTATCAATATATACTCTATTAGTAGATTTTTTTAATATTTACCTGTAAATAGGTTTTTCATATCATTTTGATATATATGTATAGATAATAATTTGTATATGAAAATAATATGTTGAAATGGAGAATCCAAAATTTTAATAATATATAAAACACATGGTATTGATCAGAATAATTCATTATAATAAATTATTGAATTTTTAAATAAAATTTATTTACATATAATTAGTTTTTAAATAACTTTTTATATATAGAAATTATAATATACTTTTTTGATGTTTAATATATTTTTTATAAAATTCATAAAAATGTTCGTATCATAGAAGTTAGTATTATAGATGAATTTCACTTTTCATTTAAAAGTATAAATATTCATAATTAGAAATTTATTCTGATAAAATATATATTTATTTTTTTTGAAATCTATATGTCACTATGAGAAAATGGATAATTTTCAATAAATATTTGATCTATTAAAATTGATTGGTAAAAATTAAATATAGTATAAATATATGTTACATATTATGATATATTAATGAGACAAAAATATGTAATTAGATCAATATAAATAATCCACCACCAAATTAAAATTTCTCCCATTAAAATAATGTTATTTAATATTTTTATATTAGTTTTACTATACATTAAAAAGCGATTAAACACATTTATTATACTTTATCATTTTAAAATCAATTGATTAGAAACATGACTATCTTCAATATAACCAAGGTTATTATTTTGATGATATTGGTTATTAAATTAATATTATTTTGAAATCCACTCTACGTTGGTAGAAACCATTGCAAAAAACCCATGTGATTGTTTTTAGTTATGAATAAATTATCGTATAGATTCCAAAAATAGTAATCCAAGAAAAAAAACTTATTCCACCCCTCATTTTCTAAAAATATGATCCAACCTACCATTCCAATTCAATAAATACCATTTAACAAACAATTTAATCAATTTTACCTCTCTATTTCATGACAAATGTCTTATAATAATCTTAAGATACTCATCTCAGGATACTGGAAGCAACATTATAAGGTAATATTTTGAATCGAACTCCGCTTTTTAAGATCATTCCATATTTTTCTGATTTGGTTTTCAATTTTTCATAATGGCATTACATTTTACAAATCCCTATTACAGTTATTATTATTTACAACTGTTTAGAAACCCATTTCACAATTATTTAACACTCACTTCAATTTCAATGTATCAGTATCCTACTATTGAAATTAATATATTAATTTACATGGAAAACAATTGTGTAGGGAATACCCATTCCATTTTCTTATCCAAGTTAATCACTGATCATATCATTTCAAATATTTATTGTTGAATTCTAGGAATGTTACTCACACTCATTTATTTTTCATTATAAATGTGAGGAAATGAATCACTACGTTTTATGATCATTTGGAAAACTTAATCATGTACAAGATATGAATGTGTAGAAGGGGCCAAAAATTACATATCCCTAAAATGCATTGTAAAAAGTGTTACCTCCTAAGATGATATATATGGGAAAATATAGGTTATCATATAAACACTATGTTATGATGTCTCAGTGGTTGGACTTGAATTATATTTATAATTTCATATATTATGTTTTTTCTCCATTATTAAGCTACATTGATATGATCATATTATATCATTCATTGATATTAAATACTGTGATTATGGCTTATCTATATCATCACGTTACTCCTATTAACTCAGATGTACTTATTGAACATATGCTATAATTTTAAAAGTTTATTCATTGTATTTTAAATTTATTTATACTTTTTGTTTTTCCCCATGTAATATTGTGTATTATTTGACTATCAAGGGATATTATGAATATTTTATACATGTTTCAAATCATTTTTTTAACATTGTTTTTTTATATTATTTATCTAATATTCCAATGACACAAGGGATCCCAATATTAAGGAATTGTATTTAGTTGTTATGTAATAAATCAAAAATTAATTTCAATTTAAAAAATAGTTATTGATAATTTTTATCATAGGAATGCAATTTTGTTTTTCAGGATTATGATTGGAAAATACTTATGAATTCCTTAAATATATGACTATTCCTCATAAAAAAGCCCAAAAAATTGGAAAAATATTTAGTCAGTGGTTTCCTATTTTTAAAATCCATATCATGATACAAAAAGTTGATTTGGAACAATAGTGGTCGTACATATGAGTAATACCCCGAAAATTGTTGCATTGTGAATTAACTCGATCGTCATCTAGTGCATGAAAAATAGTAATAAATGTAAAACTATTTTTATACTATCAGGTGACATGTATTAGTCAATTTATGGTCTCATTATTAATAATTATTAAGGAATACACAATGAACCAAAAAATTATATTAGAAAATATTCAATCAAAATAATATATTAACGCATAGAAATTAATTTTCTATGGAATATATGTCACATTTTATTTATCCCTTCAATGTGTATAGATTCGTGTTTTATGTGTTTAGATATTTGAAAATTTCAATCACTAAATTCCCTTTATTATAGTCAAAATATATAAATAAGGTGGTACAAGTTAATAATCAATGTGAGGAAAAATGTGTTGACCTCCAAAATGATATTCCCATCCCAATGTGAGTGGGAGTTGATAACATTATGACATTTTTTTTTCGATTGAATCATTATTTGAAAAAGTACTTGAATCGAGAGGAATATAAAAACCCCCATAAGAAAGAGAATTCTTAAATTTATTCACATATGTGATAATGGGAAATATCAATAATATGATCTTCTTATACCTTAATCATGTATAAATTAATCAATTCCATTAAATTGATCATCTCTGCTCATCAATCGTACTAGAAAGAGATATCCGGTCCTTATTTTCATCATATTGAAGGAAAATATGCTAAATGCTGAATGTTAATAAAAAATATTAATCCCACATATATGATCAAATAATTTTAGTGTAATTAATTTTGGAAAAACAATTTCAATAAATATATTCCATAAACTCTCCAATGTATATTGGGGAAGGTCTTACTTATTGTTATGTAAATGGATGATGATCCCATCAGGGTGATTTATGTGATCATCCAAATACATGAAATGAATCACCATGATACCTTATATTGTATGACATGTCTTATTATGTCTTAATTATATTTTTGTTTTGGGGAATTTTTTGTTGGTAAATAGGTGATGTACTATCTCATGTGATTCTGTACATTTTGTTATGTGATTACATGTTGTAAAAAATTCATAGGGAATATGTTTTGAATTTGAATCATCAAATAAAAAAGATAAACTGGGATTTTAAACAAAAGTAGAATCATATATAATCATCATTTCATGTTAAGGTATTACATGATGTGAATGGGATAAATGTATTTTGTTACACTGACCCATAATTTTAATCATGTAATTTTATTCATTGGTTTCTATTGAAATCAATTACATGTCACCATAGACGCATCCATTTTCTATTTTTGTGTTCTTAAATCTCTCTGGATCTTCTGTTCATGAATTGAAAATCATATTGGTTTTGATGCATATCATTGGGTAAGAGGTCTTCTTGTCCCTTCCATTCTATCCTTTTTATATCTACGAGGTTTAAATTATCGTATTTATATTATGTAATATAAAATCATTTTTTTCGAATTATGATTCTATTTTGAGTTATATGATCTCCATATCCTTATTCCATCATTGGAAAGTCCTGTCACAGGCATTTTTATTACATGAATATTTTTTGTTCCATTTAATATTTTCAAATTTTTTTAAAACATGTGTTTCTTGTTCTTTAAAATTTCATTCAATTGATTTTTGAGGAATTTTTTTTATTATACTTGTAATTTGTATTTTATTCTGTATTTATTATAGTGATAACCCATGATTTCGAAGGAAAATGAATTTTTCTTGTGAATTGAAATTAATGGAAATTGTTAAATGATTTTAGAATTGTATTTTCAAAATGGAATAAACTGGAATTATAAAAAACTATTATTATGATTATTTGAAAAAATCCATGTTATAATGAAAAAATACTGACTTGGTTTTGAATTTGTTTTGGGATTTTGAAAAGGTAAATTGGGAACATGAATTGTGGATGATGAATGATGTGTAATTAAATGATTTTCCATTTTTATATTTATTGATGGATCTCATGGGAGCCCGGGTAGTTAGTGGGTAATATTGGACAAGGACACTAGAATTTTAAATCAATTATAAATTATTAGTGATTAAAACTAGAACAATATCCATGTTTATAAGATCATATCCCTATTTGGATTTGAATGAATTCAATTTATATTGAACCAGAGGGACGTGTGAACACATATTTCTATGATAACTGATATGATATGTGTTGGGATCCTATAAATAGAAAATATATTAAAAAAGGATATATGACCATGGTTCTTATTATGAGTTTTTTTATTTTAAATTACTTATATTATGTAAATGAATTATTTTTGCCCCGTGATTTGAAAAAATTGGTTTATATGATGTGGTTATTGAAACGATATTTAAATATTCTTCCATTCATTGAAAATAATTTTTTTTGAAATATTAAAATGATGTATGATTCAATTTCTTTTTATACATAAATTGAAATAATGTTTTTATTTAGTATTATTGATTATTAATTTGGAAAACAAAGTGAGACCCCACTGGGTTTTTTAAATCAGACCCAACCATTGCCTTTGAGTATTTGTTGACTTTGTTCTGTCACATCTAAAAAATTTAGAGCGCCTATTGGGGGAGGTGGATATTATATACAATTTGTTTATGATGGGATGAAATTTTTTCAAGGTGGGAGTTTGATCAAGTATGATTCTGAGTACATTGATATTGTACAATATTAGGTATTGTTATACGAGTTTAGTTTCTGGAACATTGTCGACATATATTTTTTGACATAATAACTAGTATATTAATATTACAGTATTTTATGATACATTAATTACCTATTTTATTATCCATGATGAAATGTTACATTTTCCATCCTCTAGTGATTAGTAAATCCCTTCGATATATTTCAGGATCATCTTGGGTATAAAGGCATTAGGGTATTCAAGATAGTTTAGAAAACATTAGTATCATAGGAGAGTTTGTGCTTCCTTACAGGATGTCAGTATGCAGTTTGGAATGTCATGTCGGGATGTAGGATGTAGGTGTGACTGATTTCATGTCCAAAACTAAAAATAATGATTCTTATGTCCTTGTGGCGGGTTTGAGAAATATTTATCGAGGAATAATTATATTATTGCCCCAAATATTAATTTCCATATTTTTATATATTGATCAAGGTATCATATTAATTGATTAATTTCCCTATTTCACTTATTTGTGTGTCTGTCACAGTAACCTTCTATTGTGCATAAAACTTTTTTCTGATGTTTTTTAGAATCATGACTCTATAAATACATGTGAATAGGATCTATGCGAATTATTCTTATCTACTACAATAATATTTTCCCCTAATTAAACATAAAATAGTTGATATTATTATGTCTGTTGTCCATGTTCTGTGATGGGAACCATTTGCAATTGTTGTTTAGGCTCTAATTGTATATCCTTATAGGGATATATATAAGAAGAAATCTCAAGAGTTCCTTCACCAAATTCCATTTTAATTATAAGGCTACAATGATCCTCAAGAGTTTGAGGATTTTTTCAAGAATATATATATATATATATATATATATATATATGTTAGTTCTTGGAAACTCCTGATTAAATTATGGTAAATTGTGACACCTTCAAGATAGATAGAACAATAAAGAGATGGTGGGACATAACGATGATGGAGAATATTCATAAGGGTTTTTAGTGGAGGATATGTTGGCTTGTATAACTTATTTTTTCTACAAAGATCCAATTGTTCCAGATAAGGCAAGGGAGTTTTTAAAACTCACTAAGGCTAATAAAATAGTGACTTAATATGAAAACTGATTTTTTTAGCTTGTTCATTTTTCATATGATATACAATAAAATTATAATATGGATACATTGTGTTATATTTGGTACATAGATATGATCTTTTATGTTTTCTTGTTTATGCTTTCCTCTTATACAAACATTCTATATAAGGTGATTATGGTTAAACAGAACATAGATGACATGTTTGGGGAGAATGGAGTTCTATTTACTCCTAGTGGATGTCTATTTATTTCCCAGAAATGGAAGAGGGATTGTTATTTGTCATATAGTAGTTCTTAATAGAGAGGTTCTTCCAAATATTATGTGGTTACTGACAATTCCCCATTTAATTTATTCTAGTTTGGAAAAAATTTCAATAAAAAATTGGTTTTAACTAAGGCACCCAAGATATGTGTATCATTTGGTTATTTAGGAAACATTCAAATTTTATACAATATGTAATCTACCCCACACATTGTAAGAGTTTCATCAAAAAAAAATTCCTATGGAGAATTCATATGCCTCAATATCTAAATGTTTCCCACCATAGGTGTCGTAAAAAAATATTATTCGTGCAACGAATGAGTGTCCACATAATGGATATAAATTTCAAGTGACTATGAGAGGTACCATAACTATGTCTTCATATTTAGTGACTACATTTTTTATACCAATTCATATCACCTACTTATATGAACTCATATTGGGATTTTTTAAATCATTCTACGGATATTTATTCTTATATTATGGACAATTCTATTCCCCACTGAATGAAGAGAGGGAAGGGTCATCATTTTATTGATTGTGATTTATAATTATCATATATCAATATTCCATGGGATATTATATTTCTCTACATGTAACCTCTTAAGGACATCTTTGATATGGATTGGAATATATCCAATAGGGCCTAAATTGATTATTATCATAGATGATTCTCTTTTATGGTGCCCAATGGGTATTCTCATATCTTCAAGGGATAATGGATCCCAATTTTGAGTAGATCCAGATCATCATGTCCATATTTGGGGAATTTAATAGTAGGTGTATATTTTATTTTATTTTCGTAATCATTGGGCAATGATCTCCCTCCTATTATCATCTTTTTTTTAAATTATTCCTTCAAATACGTCTATTTTTTCACTAGTAATAGAGATAAATGTTTCTACTAATTTAGTGAATTTTAGGAAACCAATATCAAAACCTTATATCCATATGAAGGATTTATACATTAATTAGATGAATACTTATTTGGGATATCTTTTAAATGATGGTATTATATGCCTATGTGGATCACCTTAGGCTTAGACTCTTCTCTTTGCAATGAATTCTTATAGGAAAGATCACCTATGTCTTTATTGATATAAAATCAATCAGGTTATGGGAAATAACTATTATAAACATCCTTATATTGATTATATATTAGTCTATTTAATTGGGATTATGTTTTTGTCAAAGATATATCATTGATATTGTTTTCATGAGTTAGTAATTAAATATTTTTTTCCTTTAGAAAATTAGCTTCTAGAGTAGGTAAGGACAGTGTGAATATTTGTTCACTCTATTTGGTCTATCCAATTCATTGTAATTCCATATGAATTTTATGAACAAGATCATCCATGGGTATCCTAATAAATTCATGTCAATATTTATGGATGGAATCTGGTTTAATCTATTTCTGATAGGGGCATGCATAAATTGTAGGATAATTTATTTAACTGATAAGAAATTATATAATTTATGGAAATATATAGGTATTTTATTTCTAGATTTAGGATGTGAGGTTATTAGAAACTATTGTCTTGGAAAAAGGTGTGTTATTTCATCAAAATAGGTGAAATATATTATGAAATTACCTTAGCTACGTAATATATATGATATTCAAAGTATCTTTCATTTATCATTTGTTTATAAAGACTTTATCATATATTTTTATCAATGATGATTTATTCCACACTAATGGTAGTGATGTTTTCTTGGGATGATAAATGTGATAGTTCATTTATCAAGATGAAATGTATTTTTAATTATATAACATTTCTGACTCTTACATAGGTTGGTTAGGGATATGTGGTATTTTTTTATGAATATTTTTTTGGGTTGGTTTGTGTTCTTATGTAGGGTGATAGAAATTTTATTATATGTACCTCAATAACATATTCCACATTATAATAATTACCCGATCCATGACCTCAAACATGAATCTATGATGAATTCTATTATGAGGTAGTATAATAACAATTTATAAGAAAGTATTAATATGTATTCTAATGAGAGGATCAAGTTCTATACCTTATCTTAAAATGATTTTATTCTCTCCTACAGGTGTTCGGTTGAGTAATTGTAGTTTGTAATTTTCTATATTCCCTAAACTCTAGGGAATGTGAATTTCCTTGAAGATTATATGATAAATAAACAGCAAACCTATAGAGTGAATGAAAAATTAGAAGTGTGGATATTGATTTATCTTTTATCATAGTTACATATTACTGTTCACGAAATAGGTTTTGAGGTTATCAGGGCCAATTTTCAATTGACCTCCACTCTTGTTGAGATGATTCTTTAGAAACAGAATATTAATGATGAATTTAGTATAATTAGAGTCTCTATTTATATTAGGGAGACCATTTTTTAGTGCTAATTCCACACAAAGGGTATTTTATGATTTCAAAATTAGTTTTTTGTTCTATTATCTGTGAGAAAAGATGTGATGGTAGATTAAAACAATTTCTAGAAATATGTACATCCATGAATTAGTAAGATGTTATATGATATAAAGTGTTGATTTTGGATGTTGGGTATGATACTTCGTATTTTTTATTTGTTGAATAATCATTATACTTCCCAATAGGTAATTTTTGAGCATGAGCGACATGAGTTTTTCATCAACCAGATCTTGTTCCTACTAAAAAATGAGATGGGATTTATATGGACATTTAGGTTAGGTTTCAACATACATAGAGAAAGAAGAATATGTTATGTGTTGTGATTGATGTGAAGTCTGTATTGACCCACATTATAACCTTTTTCAATCAAATTTGAGGTGATTGTAAATACCTATGTGAGAGATATTTTTCATCTTTGTGGGATTCCATATACTATATTATATAAAGGGAATCATCTTCAATAAATGTAATTTTAAGAGTAAATACGGATACACCAGGATATTGGGATCATTTGAGTATGGAATTACTTTTAATGATAGATGTTCGTATAGAGAGATATATTCAGAATCAAGAGGATATTCTTCATGATGACATCCTGATTTTTCAGTATCATTGATTGAAAAATTGGGAACGGTTGACATTTGAAATAAAAATAGATATATTTCTATTATTAGAATGCATAATCTTTTGGACCTTTATAGAATGAATTGTATTTTTACATTTCTCTTTTCATAGATCAGTGAAATATTTTTAGTTTCACAGATCTTGGTACATGATATGACAAAACAATTATGTTGATTGATCATTTAATGCTGAGGAAAAATTGTGTAATTAAATAGTGAAAGATTATCTAATTGGTGATTAATCAATAAATATCCTTATCTACTCAATTTTTTAGTTCTCTATTCCCTTTTAATCATCTATTGGGTGATTTATCATCATTTTGGTTGTGGTGTGTCCCTTAATGTAATAGTCCTTCATGTATATTTCTTGATTTCATTCCTTCAACCTTTGGGTTTGGTATATTTTAATGAAATTGATGGTCGTAAACAATGTTTGATTGAATCTTTATTATTTATTGATTTCCTAGTTCTTCTATTATTTCATCCTTTATATGTGAGACTCATTTGGGGAATTTTTATTTCATGAATAGGTATGTGGTCCCATTTATTATTTTCCTATTGATTAATACATAGATTTAATTTTCTTAAAAATTATAATTAATTATTTTGTGAAAAATACTCTCTTATGTAAATTAGAATTTATATTTTTTTATGGGTTTGGAAAAAACAACACATTATTACTAAATTGTAATTTGGTCCAATAATTGAAGTAGTGTAAAATTGTGAAATGATTTGATAATTGATTTATGAAAATGTATTAATTTGAATTGATTAATATTCATGATTGGATATATTTGGAAAATATAGAAATTGTGAAAAACCATTCATTTGGTTTTAAATTTTTATTGGATTTCTGAAAAGGAAAATAATAAAATTCAATAGTGAATGATTATTGATGTGAAATTAAATGATTATCTGATTTTGGGATGTTAGTACTGTACTGAGGAAAAGAACTCTAGGATGGTATTTCCCTATCAACAAATGAATGTTTTAACTCTAAAAACATAGTTGAGATGATATTTTCCCCTTTGGGATTCTCATCAGTCTAATTTGGATGGATCCTGAGGGACATGGGTTCGTGTATTACCATTATCACTGATATAAGATGTTTTGAAAATCATATAAATAGAAAATATTTTACTGCACGGTTGATAAAAACAGTTTTTATTATGACTGTTTAGATTTAAATTCCATTTATTTAGATTCTGAATTATTCATTCATAGTTATTTATATAAATTATAACAAATAAATTTTTTATTTAATCCATGTTTGGAATGTTTTCCATACATATAAAGGTAGAATGTTTTTTTAAAAATTTTAAATTCTATACAATTCCACAAATTTTTTTTATTGAAATTGAATGAATGTTTTAATTTTTTATTATGGGAATATATTTTTAAATACATGGTTATACAATAAAGTCCATGTTGTCTCACACCCCACTGTTTCATTTGGGTGTCTATATATTTCCTTTTTCCAGGTATAAGAAATGGTTTTACCTCTTGGCCGAGGTGGATGTTCATGGCCCATTAGGATTGTTGTGATGTTGATTTCGGGTTGTTTGATTTATATCTTTTTATATTATGAGTACATTGATGATATATTATTTTATGATTCCTTATAGCTATTTCTTTTCATGTTATTTCTCTATGTGGTGTTTTTTTCATATAGACTTGTATATTTATCATTATCATTTTTGTGGGAAATTCCGTCCCACTTTTATATTTTATGTAGTGAGGATTTAGTGGAAAGCCCATGGGGATTAGGAACACCCTTAATGCTATATCGAGATCGGTTCAGGTATCAGGGTAATACAGTATTCTAGCTAGTTTTTGACATGAATGAAATTTATTCATCTATTTCAATAACCCTAAATGTCAAAATGTCCTCTTTTTGGTGTATCAAATTAAAGTATATGAAATTACTAAGTAATCCAACAAATTGAATACTATAATGAATTTTCTTACCTTCCATCAATGATGTAATATAAATATGTAAATATCATGGGTGTCATGTATCTAAAGATATCATGAAGAAAATGGATTTTAATTCTAGATAAACAATGAAAAAAATAAAGTTGGAAAGAGATTCAAATTTCATAGTTGAGAATTGGTTGGCATTGGTTTCTCAGTGGGTTCTGGACCCTATCATCTACTTTAGTATTTCAAGTTGTTATCCATTATTCATAAAAAATATTATAAAAAACAAGCATTATGACCGATTAAATAATATTAAAATCATTGATGTTTGGGAATAATGTGTTTTCTTGGGATCATAATATGGGATTTTCTAGAAAAGTTTTATCATATGTATTGTCATCAGAATGAGTTTGAAGATGCCAGAGGCAGTACCCTATGGTGAAAATAAATTTCTCATAAGTATAATTTTCTAGTTTGTATGATTAATAATCAAAATATTTTTATGGATGATGAGATACATTGAAATGTATGATTTCATATTCACAATAATTTTTCTAAAATAACCCTCAAGAAGAAACCACTACTCACATTTTTTATGTTAAGTTGGGCATCATCTATTTGAAACATGCTTTTCTAATTACATGGATTTTGGGAATATGTTCCCAATTGTGGTTAATTTCTAAATCACCAGTTTAATTAGTTACTAATAATAGTCCATAGGTGAATGTGTTGGTTCTTAAAATTGTATATGGTTATTGGTCTATCATGTAATCACAGAATAAATCCCACTGTGAGGGTTTTACCATCTCATTTCAGCTTCTAGTTTCCTAAAACCAGCGCCATGTGGTAAAGAACATTCCTCATATTAAATTATGGTAGGGTGTTTTATCCCGTTATAATCTATTACCTACTTGTGAATCCTAATCCTCCAAGAATAATTATATTCCTTATGGTTTCTAGATCCATTGGATTGTTCCCACTATTGGAATTAAGATTAACATGGATGGTTCTTTTATCATCATTATCGTGTGGTTAGGGGTATAAATTATGATATTTGTGGTTATATAAAAATCTACATTAGTTCATTATATAGTATAAGTGATTCTCTCATCACATGGTTATTTTCCATATGAGATGGGATGAAAAATTTTAGAAAAATAAATATTACAATGATGACAACGACAATTGAATCATTGAATTTTATTCACTGTCTTACTGTTATGAATTCGATTCCATGGTCTATTATAATTCAAATACATATATGTGATGGTTTTATCAAATACAACACTACATATCTTCACATGTTCATTGATGGGAAACTATTATTATATTAATTAGTCTAAAAGACCAACTCAACTATATCAGTATCTTTTTTTTCATGTTTTAGATAGCTTAAATCTAATTGTATGGGTTTTTATGTGATGATTCTGAAGTTCTATACCACTATTGACCACATTGACCAAGTATTTTTTTTCATTTTTAATAATAATAAAATAATTATCTTGACCCATAACCCGAGGCCCGTGCCCTGGCTACCACAGGCCCACCTCCCAATGTCCAGTGGCAGGCGACTAGAACTGAAGATGTAAACCTACAAGTGGGATTCATTTGTCAAAGTTCCTATATACACAAACATGCCATTCTGCATCCCAACACACTAGAAGTTTGAAAACAATTACACTACTAATTCATGGATTAGTGCAAGTACAATTGAATGTAAATGGGCCAGAATACAAGCCCAATAAAGAACCGAAAATAGATGGTTCAAAAATGAAACTCTGATTTCCCTTCATAGAAAACCCCACCTAATCATGAGAGTTTTGAAGCTACTGAAAACTGAAGAATAATTTATGTCGGCCCAGTCCTACTAGCCCCCACATGGTGATAGGGAACAAGTCCACCGTTATAGTGTTTTTTCAGTACCGTTTCCATAGTCACCCCTATTGAAACATCAGTCGTCATCACTTAATAGAAAACATGTGGGCGAAGCCCACACAGGGGTGAATAACACATTACTCAGTAGGTAACCCAAAACAAAGAAGGGAAGGCCACACCACAATTTCTCAGAGTAAAGAACAAATCATAAGATAGATCACACCAAGTATATTCTAGGGTAGTAACAGTAGAATCATTAGTCACATCGTCGATCACCTTAGCTGCAGAATAATTCCTCCTCTAATTTGTTCAATGGTCATGGAATGTCTGGAAGAAGTGCTTTCCACTAACCTCGAACTGATTTAGTACAACCATTTATGGTGTATTGTGGACATGAAATGTCATAGAGAGGCTCTTCCCTCTAGTCATGGCCAACTGAGGTACTCCTCTTCGTCGCGTACCATGGGACTAAAAAGTCATCGATATGTGATTCCCACTGTGGGCCTGCAAAGTCATAGATAAGTGCTCTAGACTGGGCCAAATTTCAGTAGTCTTCTGGTCATAGCCAGTCATAGGGTCCTATATGTAGCCCTCTTTGGAGAACCAATCCTCATCCCTTCGTGATATAACAATGTCCACGAGATTATTCATAGGGAATGCCAAAATATTTGATTCATGAAGATGGTCCCAAATCTACAAATGGCTTGAAAATTGAACACACTATTTTCATGATACATGAGTTTTAGTAACTAAGGGATCTGTTGCGACGAGACGTAGTCTAACCCGGTTAGACCGAACCGACCAACCCACCTCGAGGGTCCCACATACCATGGTTCATTATGATGGACTCAAACTAATCTGGTGTGGGTTGAGTTCGGTCTTGTGCAGCCTGGCCAGTGTGTCTGGCCCAATAGGCCTCCTCGGACCCGGCAATGATGGAGGATGGCCGAGGCCAAGGAATCTGTCAAGTCCGGCCTAGCCGGATGTGGAAGGGGTTCTTAGCCACTTGGAGAGGGTTTGGCAGCGTAGTGCGGCTGGTGGTGCCAACTACCTGGGACGCAGCCTGGCTTACGCGACCAACTCACCCTAGCCCCTTTAGGGGGGGGGGGGTCGTTCCACTAGATGCAGGCAAAAAAAGTAACTTCAGAATCCTTCCAGACATGGGACATCCCTCCACGTGGTTCCCCAGTAGATGAGTTGTGACTTCCCTGTGAATTTGGCTCGCTGGTGTAGGATTCTTCCTCCATGTGGATTACGAAGCTGAACGCACTCTGGTGGTCTATTCATTGTAACATAAGATTATATGGCCTCTAGGGAGCTCCCTCTTCACTAAGAGAATCTTAAACCTTCTATGACATCATTTATTAGGTAGGGCCACCAACAAAGCATGTACAGAGGCTGTCGAGCCTTGTTCATGTCCGGATGGGGCCTTTGTATTATAGTATTAATGACCGAGGAGGTTTTTTTATTTTAATTCAAACGACAAATAAAATTCAATCCCAGATACAGAAACCCCAAAGAAATCACCCTCCTGGAAGAACACATGGGCCATGAATTAACCATATCGTGGGTTAATTCACGTTTAACATTTTGAAATAATAATCAGGGAATGTTAATATTAAATAACCCCTACATTATATGATGTCTAATGTTGCCATCTTTTTCCTTGAGGGAATAAGACATCAGCGTCTCTTCCTATCTCTGATCTTCGAATGGTTTAGAAGATGATGAAGTTACACCAACATTCTCCATTCTTCGCTGGGGTGGAAGTCCTTCAGAGGTTCTCCAGATAATCCTCCAAATAGTTAAACCTTATTTCCCCAGTGCATCTAACTATAAATAGAATCATGTCACAATGTTTCCATTATGATTTGACGTCATTTCATTATTCTATTTTTACTTAAGAAACAATGACGTTTTTATGCAACAATAATGCATCATTACACTGTGATTTAGTGATACATTAATGAGCCTCATTATTTTGCATCGTCACCACCTCGTCACAACCCCACAACATCATCGTCTACCACATAAAAGTGAGCAATAAAATAAAATAATTGTCTTAAATTATTTTATTATTTTTCTTGAAATGTCCGAAAAATAACATTTCAATCCATACCATGATGGATGATTTTAAGTCATTTCTAGGTGAATCTAGGCTCCTTGAATCCAATGGTGCACTTGGATATTTTAATCCATGCACTGATACAATAGATAGAAAATCTATCTCACATGTTTATTGAACGCACCTTAAAAAAAGTTCATAATCCCGTTCTTGGCTCTCTGGGCCTCCAAAGCTCATGACATCGAATTTTGTGGTCTCAAATTAATTTTATTTAAATAATAAAAAATTTAAATGGAAATTATGAGACGTTAAATTCTACCACCTATGTGTTTTATATCCCTAATATCCAATACAACAACTAAAAAATGATTGTGGTATAGAGCATTAATCTGAGACTCCCCCTCCCATGTTATCTCATGGAGATTTTCATGCTTCCATCAGACGCGCACTAAGGGAATCGACCACCATAGAAAGAAATGCTACATTCAACCCCCTATCTCCAATGAGAGCCCTATAAATGACGTCCCATCATCAATTTACAGGTTTCCCCTTTCTATGGTGTGTGATGGATCATGAACGTACCTCCTCAGCTATGAAAAATGGAAAACATATCCCCCTGGTGAAACTATGAGGGAAGAATGAGGAATTATGGCACCTCAACAACCCTAATCAGGATTTGAGAAGGTCTGGTGATCCACAGAGATAGATTTATGTCTTATCCAAGTCTCAGCAATCCTCATTGTGGTGAGATCTAAAATAACACATGATCTCCCTCCTCGAACTGCAAGGGACTTTGTCTCCTATTGTCATTAGACATCAGTATTCTCTATTCAGTCCTCTCATGGTCCTAAATTATCTGAACTTTCTCGATGGTATCTCGTACCATATCTGGACCCATGAGTGTCGAATCCTCTACATCTGTACAACATATGGTTGTTCTCCATGGCCTCCCATATAAGGCATCAAATGGTACCATTGCAATGGTGTAGTTGTATATGTTGTTGTATGAAAACTCCACTAGTGGAAGGTGGTCCTCCCAACTACGACCCGAGTGAAGGACGCATGAACAGAGAATTTCCTCCATTGATTTTTTGGCCCTCTATGTCTGACTATCAATAGGGGAATGAAATGCTCTGATCATGTGTTGATGTGTCCTAATTTTCTCCTGCAATCTGTTCCACAACAATTATGTAAAAAAAGTGCCACAATCTGAGAAAATCATTAATGGAACATCATGGAGCCTCCCTATCACCTAGACATAGAGGCATCCCATGGCCTCTACCGATCCATGCGATTTGATGGGTAGATAGTGAGTCGACTTGGTGAGTCATTCAGTGATAACCCAAATAGATTCGTGACCTATAGACATAAATTTTACCCCCGTGACATTGTCCATCATGATAACATCTCATTTCCACTGTGGTACCTCGAGTGGCTGAGTCCATCCTGATGGAACCTAGTTCTTGGCCTTCACTTGATGACTACTGAGGCATCATGAAACGAACTCAGCCACTACATTATTCATCCCTATCCATCTATGCTGACACTGGGTTTCATAGAACAACTTTTCCACACCAGGATATACCGCTAGAAGTGATTTTTGGAACTCCCTCAAAACCTCCTCCTATAATGACACCGGATCTACGGTGCACCCACTTAAAATGATTGCATTCTCCCCAACTATCAAAAATCAATCAGCAACCCACTATAATGATATCTGAACCTGATAAACATCATAGTCAACATACCCCAGTTGTGCCTCCCTGATTCGTTGTAAGAGTGGGGGAGTAACAGTGATAGAATGAAGGTTAAAATCTCCACCATCATCCATGAAGGATACCCGCATCGTGGATAACTACTATGTCACCTCTCTCAGCATCTACAACCCATTCCTCTTGTTGAGTGCATCTACCACCACGTTCCCCTTTGTAGAAGTATATAATATCTCAAAATCATAGTTCTGGAGAAGGTTTATCCATCTCTGTTGTCTCAGGTTCATGTCCTTATAGTGTATGATATACCTATGACTGTTGTGGTTAGAGTAAACGGCTATCCTCAAACCCATGAAGTAGTGCTTCTACATATTCATGGAAAATACTACTAATGCTAACTTAAATTCTTGTGCCACATTGTTCTACTCATGTGGAAACAACATCGGTGAGCTGCAGGTGATCACTACATGCTCCTGTATAATGATACAACTGAAATCATTCTTTGAGGAGTGTCATTATTCTGCATACCCAACAACTCCCTCTGGTAGTCTCAATATGGGGTGACTAGTCAGTATCTGCATCATATTGTAGAAACTCTGCTATAAATTATCATTCCACACGAAGGGTTTTCCCTTCCATGTAAATTCTTATAAGGGTGTTTATACCCAGTTAAAGTCATGTATGAACCTTGTATTGTAACTTGCCAAACAAAATAAGCACATCACCTTAGTTATACTCTTGGGTGCCTCCCAAGAAATAATTTTATCAATCATTACTAGATCTTCTGCGACTCCACCCTCATAGATGATGTGTCCTCAGAAATGGATCCCCTGAATCCAAAACAGAGACATCAAGAGCTTACCATAAATCTTGATCTCTCAGAGTGTATCCAGGACCATCCGTAGGTGTGTTGTGTTCTGAGCCTCTGATGCTGAGTACACCAAGAAGTTATCGATGAAGACCACGATAAACCGGTTGAGATAGTGCTGGAATATCCAATTTATGAAGCCCATGAACTCTGCTAGGGAATTGTTCATGCTAAGAGGCATCACTAGGAACTCATAGTGGCCATACTGGCACTTCAAGTATATCTTCAGTGCATCGTCATCTTCAACCCAGAGCTGTGGGTAGCGAGATTTCAAGTGTATCATTTAGAACCACTTTTCTCCATTCAGCTGGTCGAATAGGTCATCAATCCTCATCAGTGGGTACTTTTTCTTCATGATCTCCTGGCATAGGTTCAAAAGTCCACTCAAAACCTAAAAATATCATTTTTAATATTGAAAAATATGACCATGGTTTCCCAAGGTCAAATGTTGGGTCTTACGGACCCCTTCTCTTCCACATCCTCCAGTTGTACTCTCAGCTCGCAAATCTTTTTGGAACACATTCGATATTCTGGGGTGCATATGATTGTAATATTGAGGTACTCGTCGATAAAGAATTATACCTCTCTACACGAAGGTATCCCTATAACCTCATCACGAAAAACATCCTCGAACTCGTCCACCACTATAGGGATGATTGGATTCCTCCCCTCCCATACACCGAGTTTGAGGATAGAGATCTATTGAGTGATTAACTATACCCTCCTCCGAGAGTGTTCATCCTGTGCTGAATGTGTTTTCTTTTTTTAGGTTATATAAAACATGGTCCCATATCCACGGACACAACACATTTTATTCCTAAAATATTCGATCTGAGCATGAACTATGGATAACTAGTTCATACCCATGATGATGTTGTAACACCTCAATGAAACTACATGAATTTTCCAACTGAAGCTCTCACACCAAGAGTAATCTCACCCTGACAGAAAAAGTGTGTAATCATGTAATCCCATCCCATATAAGTATCTATCTATAAGGTTCAATCCAATGGCTCTACCGTAATCTCTAAGATTTGAAAGAGAGTTGTGAAAAAGAAGTATAGATTATAACCAATGCCTATAAGTACTGCATCTTGGGTGGAGAAGACATAGATAAAACCACATATCATATATGGAACGTCCTGGTCATATGCTTATGCTTTAAGAAGCTTAGATATACCATATATGCATACTCCCTATGGTCAGGGTGGACCAACTGGGTTAGTTGTGGTAACACATAAAACCATCGGCCACCGCCTGTCGCTCGTCCTGCTCCCCTCCCATGTCTGCCACCCAGCAAAACTCCTTGCTTGACCCACTGCCTCTATCTCAGTGAACCCTCGACTATCTGATGTAAATATCTATGGGGGGTCAGGCAGTCACAATCCATGTCTCCCTTCCTGCAGCACGAATAGAAAATTATAGCACCCAACTAATTTCCTATGTCTTCGGAGCCTAGAACTAGTAAACATGAGAACTGGGGTTTTCCATTGAGAGACCTAGCTCACATGGGCCCATGAATCTGATTGATGTTTCCTAGAAAAGACTCTGCCTCCTTGGTTCAACTGGAATCTCTAGCTCTCAACACCTTCTCCATAAAAGACATATCCATAATAAGGTCAATCAATATCACCCTGGCCTTGGTAGTGATGTTGAGAGATGCCACCAAAGCCCAGATCTCCAACTGGGGTCCCTACTCAAAGGCTTGAGCCCTGGAGAAATGGTCTTACACTATATCTATGGAGTACCAGGAATGATCTATAATCCTTTTCGAGTACTCAAACACCATCATGATTTCTTTTTATAGGTGAAGGCATTCCTATATTTGCAAAGCGGGCAAGGTCTCTAGAAAGAACTCATCCTAAAAGATCCTCTCAATGTCAACCAAAGTGAGGGTCACTTCATTATGACTCAATAATGTGGAAATCAACCATCTCCATGATGATCCATGTAGAAGGATAGAAAAAAATATCCCCATCTTGTTAGGCGGTGTTCTCACGAAGAAAAAGACCCTTGTCACAACCCTTAGCCAGTCCCCAACGACATGAGGATCTATCTCTACCGTAAACCTGGTAGGTATCTATCTCTAAAAACCATTAGGTAACTACGCTTACAAACATCCTCTTGTAGAAACTCCGAAAGTACAAGATTACCACTGAGTTTTAGTAGCACTAGTTAACCACATAGTTGGGCCATCTCAAGCACTGGTCCCTAAACAAAGACATCATCAGTAGGTGGGCTGTCCTCATGACCTCATATCGGGATCTTGAATAGTCATCCAAGTGGAGGCATCTGTTGAAAGATCATGATGTACCATGATCAGAAATTTATACCCGATGAGATGAATTTTACTCAAATGAATATAAGAAGACACTTTTGCAACAAAATTTTTCATTTATTGATCTAAAAATAAAAACTAAAGGTCCTAGTTTATGGATATTCCGGATTCCACACAAAAAATGGACCCTCCAAATCTAAAAGTTGGACTCGCAACACTTAACAATTATTCCCACCAAATATAACACTAACTCCCAGTTTTTGAGGGGGGACCCACCGCCTAATGATGCCACTTTTTCACAACAAATCCTGCATGGTCTATTAAGTGACTACGCCTAGATCACCTCCAGGTGGCCAAAGGTTGATGACTAGCACTGATGGCATCATCCTACAAATGGGAGGCATTTTCGATAGTATATATATGCACACACACATCCAGCCACAACCCAACTCATTAAAAAGTTGGAAAACTTTTATACTACTAAAAAAATTCTATGATCATGTAAAACTGAAATTATGTGGGAAGGAATACCAACCCAACAAGTATTTGAAAATAAAAAGAACAACAAAGACACTCTGATGGCCATCCTCATAAAACCCCTCTTGATTATGAGAGTAGTGAAGCTACTGGAAGATTAAATTGTATGACTTTTCTGAACAATCTTATTGGGCTCTACCTGGTCCTAGGCCACCAAATCCAAATTTTTAGCATCCATTATTCTCATATCCCTAATCACCCTATTCAAAATTTCAGACATTTCCACCATACACAACACATGTAGGTGAAGCCCGTGCATGGGTGAGTAAGACACTACTCGGTGGGGAACCCAAAACAAAAAAAATGCCAAAAAACAATTCATCAATGTAAAGAATGAAACACAAGACAACACACACCAGATATATTATTGGTTAGTAATAGTATCATCATCTGCCACATCATCAAACACCTCGGGTTCTAGAGAACTCCACCTCTAAAATGTATAATTGGGCCACCATGTCACGAAGAAGTGATTCCCACTAACCTTGGACTGCTTAGGTACACCTCCCCACCTTATACTGTGGGAAATAAAAGTCACAAAGATATGCTTCCCTCTAGACATGGAATATTAAGTTACACATCCTCATAGAATACCAAGGGCATTCCATGTCACAGACAACTGTTTCTCAAGAGACCAAAAGTCATAAGTCTTCACCTATCAATGAGTCTTTGGGTTATGTACGTAGCTCGCTTGGTATAACCACTCATCATGCTCGATTTTCATTTCAAATACCATGATAATCCCAATAGATAATGCCGAAATATCTGCCTCATCGATAGGGTCCCAATGTCACAAACATCTTTTCAATCAGAGGCCCAATATGAAAGATACCAGAGATTTAGTAACCAGTGGACCTGTTGCAACGAGACCCGGTCTGACCCGGTCATAATGACCTGACC
This sequence comes from Viscum album, assembly GCA_963277665.1. Lineage (NCBI taxonomy): Eukaryota > Viridiplantae > Streptophyta > Magnoliopsida > Santalales > Viscaceae > Viscum > Viscum album. Next base: position 1,752,670,772 of record OY728120.1, on the reverse strand, counting down.
AACCCATCCTGGGTGCCCACATAACCCTGTTCAATTAGATAGACTCGACCCGATCCAGTGTGGGTCATGGTCAGTCTGGTCCGGCCTGGCTAGTGGGCATGGCCCAATAAGCCACGTTGGACCCGGGACGAATGTCCGGGAGTCCATCTTGCTGAGTCACCTGACAACTAGGTCTAGTCCGGACTGGCCCAAAGTGGTTTGGGATCCAGCCTGTCGAAGCGATTTCGGACCACCGATGTGGGTCTGCACTACCAGCGTGGGTCTGGTCCATTGGGGGATCATCCCGCCAGCTGGGGACGGGCCACACCGTGTAGTTGGTAGTGCCGACTATATGAGACGAGGCATAGCTGCCGCATTTGGGTCCCCTGGATCTGTGGGAATGGGGATTTCCAGCATTCTTTGTCGCAAAAATACTGTTTTCCCTGCCATCTAGACCTCCTGAACACAGAACGTCCCTCCACATATTACCCCTCCTGGCACCACAACCTCCAGCATGTCGTCGCGGCTAATACGCCTCAACTTCCTAGTCAACCCATTTTACTGGTGTGGTCCACCTCCTCCATGAGTTCAACATTGATGGCTTCCACAACTACCGGTACCAGTGTCAGGGTGGTGAAAAAAGGTCAGTGGACCAACTGACATGCTCATGTGTTCTGTTCTTGGAGAATTTAGCGTCTATTTCCTCCACGGAGGGCCCTCATCACTGTAAGAGTTAAAAACCTCAATTGCAATCATTGCGAGGGTACGTCCACCAAGAATTTACATGTGAAGGTGCTCGAGTCTTATTCTTATTGATTAGGTCCACTTCAAAAGTGGTTTAAAGATTATGGCGGTTTAATGTGTTTTATTCAAACAACAATGAAAATTTAATCCAAGATAATGATACCCCAAAGAAGTCACCCTCTTTTAAGAACCCATGACCCATGGTATAACATGTTTGTGGGTTAACATGCATCCATCATTTGAATAAAGAATAGTTAAACATTAAAATAAAATAACCACTACCTCTTATGATGTCTGATTTCATAGTGTTCAACATCTACTGATTTGAATGACGACTTTGATTCCAATCCCCGATCATCGAAATGAATCAAAGATGATGAAGTTCCGCCAACGTTCGTCGTTATATGTTAGGGTGGAGGTTCATCAGATATTTTCCAGGGAATCATGCAATTTTTTAATCCTTATTTCCCAAATGTGAATAAATATAAATTGGAGCACATCACTGTGTTTCCATTTTGTTTAGATGTCATGTCATTATGCTATTTTGTTTATGGATATTTCCTTTGTTACACATCATTACAGAATCATTACACTGTGAGTTAATGAGCCATTAATGAGACTCATTAATTATCATCATTGCAGCCTCATCACTTCCAATTATGTCATCATCAAGAACTCAAAATTGAGAATGAAAATAAAAATAATTCTTTTAAATTATTTAATTTTTTCCTCAAAAGTCCATAAAATAAATTTTCTGGACAACCATTGCTAGAAGAAATTATCCAATTTCTAGGTGAATCCCTGCATTCAAAATTCAATGATGCCCTCATATTTTTTAATCTGAGCACCAGTTTAAAAGATAGAAACACATGCTCTCATGTTGACAAAATGAACCTTAAATATTTTCAATAACATATTCCATGTTCTCTAGGCCTCAGAACCACATGCCATCATACTTCGTGGTCTCGAAATAATTCCATATAAATTAAAAAATTACATGGAAATTGTGAGACGTTAAAATAATATTGTGGTTGGATAGAAGAACACCTAACTGGTCAATACAATCATGAGAAAATAACCGATTTGATAGAATAATGGAATTACATTGTAAACACTTATCTTGCATTCCAATGTTTTAAATTCATAGTACATTATTTTTATGGATATAAATTCACTAATACCAGTGATTAAGTGGACAAGTGACAACCATAACCACCATGGACTATTGATATAAGGAAATATTATACCATCATAATGGATGAGTTTCATACTTATAATGACATTGAGATAGGTATTCAATTTTTTAAATCAAGGACATGAAATGTACTATTTTATTCAATTTTTTTGGAATATTTTTCATTATGATATTTTTTAATATTTATTCTATCAAAATCACAAAGCCTTGAAATATATAAATATGTGTAAATGTTCATTGATGAAATTATTTCATCAAAGGTATATAACTACCCCTATATAAATATTCATGGGGAGTTTTTTCGAAATATTTTACTACTCCATTTTGTGTAGTTATGTATTACTTTCATCGTGTATAGGTTTTCCCTTTATAGATTAACCTTAAATATCCCAGGGAAGAAAATCACCATATCTATCAAAATATGCACTCTGATTCTGCATGAGTTACATGATGAGTATGGATATAAATTAGTATCATCATCTGATGAATTCATATTAATAACATATAAGAAATTAAATATATATATATATATATATATGAAATTAAATGATCTAAATAAAGAACATCATTTTGGACATGACCATTGTGAGAGATTACACTAACGTGTTTCCTAATGAATTTTCTTGTCTTTCTAAAAGACATTTCAATGAGTTCCCTTTCAAACTAATTTTATAATTATTAAAAATGTCAAAGACCCATTAATTAATTTACATTTTTATCTTAAATATATAAATAATAAACTATTAGAGAATCTAGGAAAAGTGTTTATATTCCAAACAGCTTCACTATGGGGTGCATGAGCATTACTCACAAAAAGAATGACATATAAATACATTTATGAATTTATTATTATGAACACAAGAAGATAACATTAAATTAAAATATTCATTACAATGGATTGGTGATTTTTTTGATAAACTATTGGGATCCCAAAACTTCTCCAAGATGGATCTTTGTTGAGGATATTATAATGTAATGGTGAAGAATGTGGATATCCAAAGGAATAAATTTCATATATGGAATGGGAACATTGAGTTCATGACAGTTCAATTGGGACTCACTAATGCTCCCAAAGTATTCACATACATGAGAAACATATCCTTTATGGATTACCTCTAATTATTTTGTCTAGTATTTATAGACGATATTATAATATACTCAAAAATTAAGGAGGAACATGATGGGAACTTGAATGCTGTACAAATCACATTGTGGAATGGAAATATATATAAAATTTAGAAAAACATGTGTTCATGATGGATTGAATAAAATTAATTAGTAATGTTATCACTATAATATGGATATATATTTCCTTAAAATTGGAGTGAATTTCAGGATGTCCCATACCAATATATATAATTTAAATCCATTTATTATTTTATTAACATAGAAATATAATCGATTTGTTAGAAATTTCTCCAAATTATTTATTAAAAAAAAACATAACTCATAATAAATTCATGTTTTCCAATTTTGATTTATGAAATTATATCTTTAAATAGTAAAAATCAGGCTACTCAGTTCCCCTCTTATCACATTACGAACATGTGGGGGATGATTTGTGATCTATAATGATATGCCCAAATATATCATAGGTATTTTTCTCAAACATGATCAACAAGTTATATCCAATGACACCCACTAAATTACTATACATTTGTATACTGAACAAAATAATTACATTGAATTACTTTTACTAATGATTTCATTGAATAATTGGAAACATTATCTCAATCAAGATATGTGTGATGTAGTTAAATATTACAAAAGTGTTATGTATATATAAACATAAAACAATATAAATATGTGAATGATTATGTGGTCAGAGATGATCAATTATTTGGATTTTGAAAATTTGTTACCATCCATTGAAGGAACGAATAGTGGTTGATGCTCTTAGTAGAAACTATATCTGAAGCCCGTAAATGATAATAATTAAAAGGGGTTCAATATTTTTTAAACGTTAATTGACTGAATGGTGAAAGAAAATTCCTAGTACCTTTGTCAAATAAATTTTCCAAAATATATTTAGGAGATGATCACGAAGTTCCAAATATATGATTTGTAAAAACATAAAACGGTATTGAATATTCCAGAGATCAACTTTTTTAAATATGGAGTTTTGATCTTTAGAACCTGGATATGTGTCAGATTCAAATATTACCTAATTAAGTATATTATACAAATTGTTAATTTCTCATCCTTACTTTTTCATCTAATAAAAACAATGATTTAAAAATATTTGATGACATCATTCGTGTGTGATAAAATGAAAAGGTATATTGTAGAAGTTGAATCTTGATGTTTGAAATGAAAACATGATCAGGTATAATGATAGAATTATAAGGGTATGATACAACCATTTTACAATTCTCTATGATAATGGGAAAACATACCTATTGATTTCATCATTGAAATATGGTTGAACTGTAATGGAAATAGTTGAATGTGTATTTTTGGTGATCAACTTCTCTTCTCATCACATTTCATTACTATCAAGGACGAATTCTGTCTATATAAACTTTATACAATATGTATAAGGGATGTGGTAGGAAAAAATGAAGCACATAAATCTATTTTATCTGATTGATATCTAAGGTATTCTATGATTATTTTTAAAATCCATTAGGGTGAATTGGATGAACAGTTGAGTTTTCAGATGATTTATCACCCTCAAACGGATGTTCAGTCTGATGTATCCCTCGAAACCCTAATTGATATACAATGATCATATCAAATAGATTTAGAGTAATATTGGGATCAACACATTCAACATGTAGAGTTTTTATTTTCAAAAATTTAGATTATATCATTCAAATGAGGCACTATAAGACTCTGTAATTGATAAGTTGTTGTACACTAACATTATAGGATTTAGTTTGTGAGATAACCTTATTGGAGTTCATCATATCCATTTTATGACAGTAATGTTTTAATCTATTTAATATCTTGTCAAATCATCACAAATTATAGACAAAATAAACGTAAAAAATAATTTATATGACCTAGAATTTTATATTTGATATAATGAGTTCATTTTTTATTTATCCCTTGATGATACATATGAGGATTTATAATAAGTGAAATCCTAGTCCATGTTACATCATATAATTTGATATCCTTAATAAAATCTTAGTTGAATCCTATCAATTATTAACCCCACTAAACCTAAATTATGGACATAATTGTTTCTATGTATCCCAATTGAGTATGTATATACGGGAACACTAAAATGTATGAAAAAAATATGTGCAACCACTATAGTATGATCTCTCATTCAAGGAGTATTCTTTGTATGTCATTGTTCGTAGACATAATGTTTTATAAAACAAAAAAAATGTCATAATAAAACTAATTTTTAAGAACCATTATTTTTTGGGTAAAACATTGAACTATAATATGAAATTAATTAGTAGTATAGTAATTTACTTTATTTTTTTTACTGAAAATATTTAGCGACATATTTCTGATGGTGGAGAAGTTAATTACCTAAAGATTGATAAATGAAATTCCATTTCTAATTTAATAAACACACCATTATGTATTGTAGTTCATGAGAAAATATAATCTTTTTTATTTATAACCTATTAGATTTAAAATAATTTTATGTATTATAATTATTTATAATATATCAATTTTTGAGATACTACAATGATTTGTATATAAAGGGAAAAGAAAAATACCTATAAACACAAATGGATGACGTGAAATCTTTGACCATTTGGATCATACACTATAAAGCCCATTTATCAGTTCATTCAAGGGATATGAAATCACTAGGAATTACTCCTGACCGATATCGTTTTATGATCTAGAAAATAAAACATCAATTGAATTTCATATAGGAGAAATTTATTATTATCAGTTACATAGCCCAAACCATGTTCATCGAATCACCCCATGAAAACCCTGCCATCATACACATTTCATTTATTTAATGAACTACTATAATAAGTTGGAATGTATATTAACCTGAGTAGAATGATAATTTATATATCTCTTTTAAATATATGTTAATATATCCCATTTTGTTATATACAGATATGATAATGACTGAGTGAATATTGGATTTTGACGTGATGAATCAAAAAAAAATTCCTAGAAAATATATGGGTTCGGTTAAAATCACTCTTTTTGAAAAAAATAACTCATTTTGGAGTAAAATAAATTTTATTATAATATTATCATTAGATAATGATCATTTATATAAATATGATAAAACAATTTAATGAATTATATTTTTATCTATATAAGGATCTGAAAAATGTGTCAATGAGACTTGTATTTTCATATTAATTGTGAATTTGTTTTAGAATTATAAATTCACATTCATAGGGAAATATTTTTATAAAATAGATATAAATTTTTCAAAAAAAGAATATTGAAATTATGTAAAATTTATTTTAAAAAAAACATTTATGATAAAATAGAAAGTTTAGGTAAAAATTTAATTTACTCTAAATATGTGGTATATATTAAGACATTATAATAACCCATAAGGGATGCAAAAATCCAATATAAGAAATCCAAGACCAAATAATGATTTCCACTTTAATGGAATATTTTTGGAGTTATTTAATTAATTTTATAAACCTTTAGTTAATCCCCTAAATCCGATATTTTAATTTTTTTTAACAGAATTATGTATGAGAATGAATCACATTAACATCACCATAGGTATAGTTATAAGAGGATTATTTATTTTCAATATAAAATATATATAATCATTACTATTTGATAGAATCCTTGTGAATAATGTAGGGGACTATTTAAAAAAATATCCTTATCAAATTGAGTCAAAACCCTATGTTGATAAATTAATAAACAATTCCCCTCAACATTCTAAAAACCCACCCAACCTCCCATTCCGAATCACCAAAAACCCATTGAACATGAATGTTATCTACATTTACCCATTTATTTCCCACACAAGGTCATTCCACATACATTTGATGCTCTGGCCATGTTTTTATATGTACCCTCTCAAGGTAAGGGATCCACATAACTGCATTATTAAAGAACATTATTTATATAAAAACTTTTGATTTTAGATATTCATTTTGAAATGATTTTTTAAATAATTCTATTGTTATTGTTTTGATGTAACGGTTATGGGAGACCCTTTACACTATCACTATACCCTCCAATAAATTTTTGTACCCCTCTTATATAGCTGATGTAACTTATTTTTTTTCCTAAGAAACAATTTCACAGTGAATACCAATACCATTTTTCACCAAGTGTTTTCACATATATGTAAGTATCCTTCAATTATTGGTGAACTACATGTATGTAACAAAATTTACATTAAAATTGAATCAAAATTGTTATGGGAAATTATTTTGTTCTATGATATATGTGGGAACTTATTCATGTGAATGATTTTAATGTTATGTGTGGGCCCAAATTATATAAACATTTAATGAGTCGGGTATTATTTTTTATTCTATAATACCATGTATAGTATATTTGGGACATCCTAAGAAAACAATGATCTGATTTTATATTATTAATCTTCTACATATATTTATGGTTTCCTGTTTTAATTTGTTTTCAAATTACTACGTCACTATTATATAGTTATCTTTTATCATTCTTTGCTATTCGTGTTTAAGATTCTCACCTTTCTATGTCAATATATAATGCATGTTCAATCACAGGAACTAATTTAAATTAATCTATTATTTATTAATTATCTTACGTGGATTTATAGTTCACCAAGTCCATATAAATTTCCAAAAGTTAAACCACTATGTTTTACAAGATGAATTAATTTTAAAACCAAATTAATTGAGATTTAAAAGATACTGTTATGTTATGTATAAATTTTTTCGAAAAAAATGTAATGAAAATATTACGAGATTTTATTAATTTTATATTTAATCAATAATGAATTATTTTTTATTAAAAAAATATGTTTGTTATACGTTCTCAATAACCTGATCATAATGTTATTTAAATGTATTTGAACATTTAGATATTGATCATCAAATTTGGGTCATCATTTCAAGAACCATCATCATCTATATAAAAAAATCTAGTGCAAATTCTATTATTAATTCATAAAATTTAATTAATAAGAAATTAAATATTTTTATATATGGTTTCAATATTACCTCCATCTGGATTTTTTTCCATCCCCTAATTGATGAATAAATCCATTTTTCTTAGATATCAATTAGCTATATTTTCTCACTCTGCCTATACAACATGAACCTCCCCAACATATATATATATTTTAAAATCCACTTTTTGATGAATAAATAAATATTAATATACATATATAAATATACTATTCCATAAGTTCCATATAAACAGTGGATCTCCCTCAGTATGCATTCACTCGGTCAAAAATAAAACATTACATGTTTAACCCACTATAATATTGATCACATCATAACAACCATGACTCACCAAATGATCCATAAATTAATCGTAGAACTGTTAATATATTCTCTCATGTAATATTGGATAACATTCAATTTTAGATAAAATGATAAAATTTCAAAAATGAATTGCATATTTATTGGCGAGGACATTGTTGAGTTGTAATTTTTCATGGATCGTCTCTCCCCATATATTATAATTCTTAATAAAATATGAAGATCATAAAATCACATAATATAAACATAAATAATTATATTTAATGAGTATATAGTAGAACCTAACCCACTTTAAGTTAATGGGGTTGATTTAAAAACATGGTCAACTGATGTATTTTATTTTCAGCATTACCAATGGATTAGTAATGATGTCTCTACTTACTGATTGGTACCCGCACATAGAAACATGACAACATATTTTTTGGAATTATCATTATTAAAATGTTATTTTCTCTTTGTATTATTCAAAAGAATCTATTTTATAAGATCATGTTGAGCACTATTATCTATTCGTTTTGAAAATGGACAACCATGAAAAGTTAAAAATAATATCTACTAGGTAAAAGGGGCTATATACCTAGAGAGTATGGTCAATAAAGGAATCAATGTTCTTTTCCATCTTCTTTCTCCTAAATGGATCATCAACACTTTATTATATGTGTACTTTTTCAGTGTTTATATTGGTTTTATTTATTCCAATTTTATCTGTTGAAAATGAAATTAATGTGAATAAATATGCTAACCAATAGAGAACAAAATGTTTTTCTTGGTTCACCCTTTTTGGTATACATCCAAGGATAATACAATAGAAATGTTCTCATTGTACCAAATTTACTAATGTTAACAAAAAATAATGATTTTCTAGGTTGATCACCTATATTCCCAGTACCCCTACCATTACATGGTTTAGGGTCAGTTCAATGCTTTCATGAGGGTCAACCCATTTTACCTTTTCTCTTGATCACTGCCGGTGGAAAAAAATCACCATCATCTTATTCCATTACTCGTAGTTTTGGAATGGAAGAATCTAGAGATTATGAATTTTAGGTCCCATAATATTTATGGACATGTATTCCCCTTAATTATCTGTAATTAATTCATCCTCAACTATATTTATATTCTCTATTGATGTTCTTTATGGATTTATCCTACAAATAAATGAAAACACCAAGATTAAACACAGCCACATACTAGAAACTAGAACATCCTTTCTATTATTGTAGATACGTCAAGTACCTATAATTTAGAATGATATTCATGTAATTAAAATTAATTCTTTCACTACCATGAATATTGTGGTAAATAAAATCATTTTGTGAGCATTTTAAAAAGTTGTATACTCTTTATCTTCCTTTACACATTAATAATTAGATATGAATATGATACTTCTCACTTGGTAATATAGGATCATATCACCATGTGAAAGGATGTAGTATGATACCCATGTATGATACCCTAGTTCATAAATCCTTATTCTAGATTCTAACATGTACCCTTGGATGATATACCAGAATGAACCCCAGACACATTGTTCCAGACCCATCGCACGAACTCCAAGAACCATGCATGATTCCTTGATTTCATGATTACACAGATTTGAAAACCTAAATACTTTGGTGATTCCAACTCTTCGTGATCCCCCCAGAGTTACTCCTAGTGATAACACCTGTATACTATTAGGAGTCCCACTCTAGATGAGTCCCAGGGATCAAAACTCCATTGTGGTGAACCCCTCCTACAAACCCATCTTCTCACTTTCTATGAGTCATAATCAGTGAAATTATGTTATGTGAGTATGATTTTTTGAGTCTCCTTCACGATTACTCTACCACGAGTCTCATTAACATGTCTGCTTTTGCATTGAGGTTATGTCTCTGGTGTGAGAATGCACTTTCACATTGCAAAACAACCTATTCATATCATGCACAACATCTTATCATGAGTCCCCTTTGTGTGATCCCTCGTTCAGATCATGTGCAACACCTTGGCGCAAGTCCTATTTGTGAGAGACCTTATTCAGATCAGGGACAACAATTTAGTGAAGTAAAGTGCTTATACTCTTTCTCTGGGAACCTCAATAATGGTATCTCATGATGATTCTACTCTTTGGTTGACATTCATATCCATATTTTAAGGAAAACATTTTCAATGTTCAAGGATGGATCTTTGGGTATTTATAGGAAAATTTCCACCACCCTAAATCCATAAATGTAGAAACACATCCTCCTCATTCGCATCACAAAGTACATAAGATTTGGATTAAATATATACCAATTCTTTGTATGATATCCATGTCTTTTTTTCCTTTCAACATTTTCATTTTTTTATATTCCTTTGTCTACATTCGCACTTTCAGCATGCGTGAGTCACATTTCCATATTATCAATTTGTGGGACCCCTTGTTTTTATTCACTCATACCATTTACATGAGTGACTACTCTATAGTCATTATTTGGGCAAGTCCTAGGTCCCAATTATCTCTTTCTGCAAATCATTGGTTCACATTCATGGTTTCACTTTGCGTGGGTCTCTAGTAATCAATTTCACTTTGTTCAAGTCCCTGGCAGGAATCTCAAATACCATCTATGAATAATGGGATCTTCAACGACCGTGAGACCCACCTTCATTTCTGTATTTTTTATTTATTTTAATGTGAATTCATGATTCCAATGCACGAGTCATATTTTCAAATTTCACAAGATATGTGTGAAATCTTGCAACATAATCTTGAGTGGTGTGAACAATCCCTTTGTGAGAACCATAGAAAATCATGACTATCTATAAAGATCCCTCCATGATATCCAATGATAATCCTATACATTTTGTGCGATATTGTCATGGGAAACAAATAAAATCACAAACACTCTTTATATATTCAATTATGTTCTCTTTCAATGATTTCCAAAACCCATCACGAGTTCCAAAGACACTCACAAACGATCCCTCTACGTGTTCATTATATAATTCCCTATAGCGAGTTCATTTCATCATTCCTAAAAAACCAAAATTTGTAGTTTGAAAACCATAATTTGTCTAAATACTCAATCCTTGTATGAAAAAACCATCAACCCAAAGGAATCATCATGATAGATTTTATCCTAACAATTTCCACATTCTCTTTTGATGAAAACTCATAAATTTTTGATACCACGTTAAATCATCATCCATCATTATCAAAAAAATCACTCCTTCATATTTTTATATTAGTAAAATATTTTATAAACACACACACACTAATCCTCCATGAGATATTATTGATGTGAAAAAATGTAGAATGAAATTCCACCAATGTAACACCTCATTTCAAAGCTACTTTTCTGATTTCAACACAATACTCATCTATAATGATATATAATCACTGATTGTATTATCTTTAGATTTTGCATAATTAAAACATTTTCTATTTCAATGGTTCCCCTATAAATTTCTCCCTGGGTCTAGATTAATAATAATTCTCCAATTTCATTTTCAAAATTTATAACCTTTTTTAAAAAAAAATTAAGGCCACCCATTCATGGACTTCATGACGGTAAATAACATAGATAATCACATTTGGAAAAAACACACCATAAATTGGGGTGAGGGGGTTCAAAATCCCCAATTTTCATGTTTGGGGAGTTTATTGAACTGCTAAAGCTACTAAATTCCTTTTGAAAACTTATTTGTGTGGGTCCTTTTCAGAATGTCTACAACTGTAGATTAATAGGGACATAATCCAACTTCAGAATCCCATTCTCAACATTCTCCATGATAAAATGATACATTATTGAAATATCATTTGTCCTTGAATGATGGACTATATTTCTTCAGAGACTTATATATCAGGAATTATCAAATTGGATTCTGATTAGAGATATTACATCAACTCCCATATCATCAAAATACTACATTATCCTCAATAAATGTATATGCGATTGAGTAGATTAAAAATACTATGCTTTTGTGTTTCTCAATGAAATTAAATATTATTTCTTTCTAAGAAACAAAATACATAATTCTCCAAGACATATTGCACCACCTGATGTTGATTTTATATCATCTGATGAGCTGTCTCAATATCTATCTATATAAATCAATAACTATTAAGGATACTTTACAATGTACATCCAACTAAAATACACAATTCATTTGATATAAAAAATTATTATTTTTACAACAAGAAAATTGGATTCCATAGGATTTCATTGATACCTTACGTCATTACATGTCGAAAAAATATATTTCGACACATCATCAATATGTACAACATGATTTAAATTATCTACCAATATTCTATTTCATTGACTATATTCTCTTTATCATTCCACGATAGATTCATCCGAATTTCCACCAGAGACATCATATCCATGTAATTATCCATTCCAAATCATCTCCAAACTTCTATCATATGTTTAGATTCAGAAATGAATTTTCCATTATTTATTTTTTTCTATTTTCACTGAGTTTTTGATGATCATGATCATTCTAAACTATAGTGACATCATCGCTTTTGACTACTTTCCCAGGATGTTGTTAAACCATTTACAATATTATCTCAAGGATTCGTGGTATCCTAAAAATATACATCTAATACCATATTGATAGAAAAAATATAATCATGAAATATGTGACATTTGTTGCTTCAACCCCAATCAGTCATCTTGATGTCAGAAAACATAAATATTCATCCTTTATATCCCATTGAGTTCTAGCATCTGACTTAGAGATATAATTCCCCACAATGATGGGAATCTATTCATGTTATTTTCCCTAATGTTTAGGTAAAAAACATTCTTATCCTCTGACATAATTTACTCTTATGTGGCACTTTTCACTGAGACAACAACACATCCTATAAACCTACAGATTCAGAACTCAATGTTGGAAAAAAGAGGTAAATTACATAACAGAATAATTTTCCATTACACAAAATTACATCCATAAAATCTAAGAATCCAAAATCCAATAACATATTCAATGAATTCATTCATATTAATTCTTCTTATCTTTTGAAGGAATTGAATTAGTTGAAATTCTTGAGAAAATTACATCACCTTTCTGAATCTTTTGTGCCACTTACCCTTGGATCATATATCCCCTTCAACCTGAAACACATGAACATAAATTAATAGAATTTGTATACATAGGTAGAGGGGAACCTATAGAATCCTAAATAAGAGGATTGTGGTTAATCATGTTTCACCAACCCTTTGATAATTTCATACCAAGCAATCTACTCGTTTTTAAATGTCTAATTGCCCAGCCAATATTGACTTCAATGGCCATATAACTAGAAATTAATATAATACCAGCACAGTATTCAACTAATATATAATTCCGTTAGTTTTATAATTTCCACACTATGGAATTTAAACAGAATATAACATATTTCCTTCCTTGAGGCTCAACCAAAAATGTAATTTTTCATAAATCTTTCACTGGTTAGGTATCTCTCCACTAGTCATCTACTCTTTTTTCTTCATACAAAGAGGGATCATTATCCTTAATTCACATATCTCTACATAGTATTAAATGTGGGGTATTGAAGATTTTATTTATTTATGTTTCTATTTTTAGTTATTTGATTCCTTCCACCCTTTCTTGTTGGGGTTGAATCTTCCACTGAATATAAATTATTTTTAATCACCACTAGACTATGTCCTCATTTTTTATTCATGTTATTATTTAATGAAAAATGAACATTAATTTAATAAATAAAGAAATATCCCAAAAACATCATATGTCATTTAATCCCTTCTCAGTTGAGATGTTGTTGCGAGTAGAGCTATTTTTTATGATAATTATTCCTATGGATTATTGGCAGGTACTCATGGTGTGTCACTCACTTCAATAGTAATATCATTTGAAAAATAAATTATTTTGAGAGAATTTTCATTTATACATTCCCAAAATATTCTCATTATTGATTGATTTATAAATTTTTCTATCTTCATAACATGAAATAAATTCCATGTTCTAAAAAAACTAGAATTATGACCATGTTTCATAGAGAAATGAAACATGTTATCACTACATCTAGAGAACCCTTATATAGAATATATCTATAACCAACATGATTTTTCTTGTTTCGAGAATGGTTTGTAGATTTCATAATATCATTCATGTGAGTGGGATAATAGTATCCAATCCTATATTTTCCAAATTTGTGTAGCCTTTGGGATGATACAATCAAATTCTTCTTTTTCCACTGAATTAGTATATTTTATATTACTTTCATTATCTGATTCTAAAGGACAATCAAATAGTAAATAAAAGAAATCCTCCAACATTGGTGTTACTTTGGAATTAAATTTATGGTCTTCTTTCTTTACTAGTTCTACCTCATCTAATTTTTTTTAATATTTTAATATTTTGATTCAAGTTTATCATTAATTTCAATATTGGGATTCCTCCCACTACTCATCTCATATTCCTTTTATCAGTTGAGCTTATCCGTAATGTCAGATTTGTCCTTTAACATTGATGTCATCTAGTCTAATGAATCATTGAAGAATGCATTATACTATTGCAACCTATAATTATCCTAAAATAGTTCATATATCTGTGAAACAATATCATAATTTTTTAATTTTATATTATGAATTTCGTATGAGTTTGGATTCATTCTATTGACACTACCATTTAGTATTTATATCTTTTTGGAAATATTTAGAAGTTTATTATCTTTGGAATAATTATTCACTATTGGATATGTATCCACATTAATATGCCATTTATTTAATCCTATTATCTTTTAGAAATCAATTTTCATCCCTTGGATCTAGAAATCATTATATTTAATTTCTCCAACCAATTTATTATTCCACTTAACTGACTCATGTAAAACATAAACTATTTTTTACCTTAATGATTCTTCATCATTAGTAGTTTAAACATCACCTATAATGTTAGGTTAATCAGTCATTCCAACATCATTATTGAGTGATTATATCTTTTCACAGTTTTATTCAACCAAATAATTATTTAGATAACTATTGGTTTCCATAATCTAAATAGAAATTTTTCCATAGAAACAACTACATTGATGAATACTGCCAAAATTCTTCTACGTATTTGTAGTTTTTTCCCTTCCCGGTTACACTGTGATAAGAGAAAACTCAAAATTCAATTTAAATAGTAGATAAATCCTTTTTATAGAAAACAAATAAACAACGGAAACCTATGTAATTATACCAATTGTTAGGTCTAATAGGAGCCCTAAAACCCTATGTGGGGGGGGGGGGGAGATGAAGGTATGGATATTCATTTATAAATTCTTCCTGCTCCACTAGATATTGAACACTCTATTATAAGTGTAACTATTTTATATTTAGCGTTTATAATGATCATATCCTTTCAAATTTAATATGTTGATAATTTACTAAAAGTAACGAAATAAAGAAATCTCAAGGGAACATAGATTTTTTACATTCATCATCATCAGTGGGATACATAAAATGTGCATAAAACGTCATTTTGACAGTTATAGAAAATTTACTAAGGCTCCCTACCAATAATGATGTTCATTCTATATCACTTCAATTACTAGAGACACTACCTTTACAAGGTTTAGGGTAGGCTCACTACATTCCCATGGGTCACACCATTTTTTTCTCTATATAACTATATTGGAATGAATAGACACCAAATTTATTTACCCTTAGGTCTGACACTGTTAATAGACATTTAGGTCGCTTTGTTGACGCCAATGAATGTATCCTCTACTATATTTTGATTATATGTTGATGTTATTCATGAATTTCACATTCAAATCTGGGAGAAATCCTTGATGTAACACATCTTTTTTTCATAAAACTAGAACCAAAATCCCAATAATTTAGATAAAATAATTTACTCTACTTTGGGAATATCATCAAGTGATTCAAAGTAATTCATTCAATACCTTGAATGTTTATGTTATTAAATTATTATTTTTATTATTGTCAAATGGTGATGATCATTGTTCTTTTTATTATCCATTAATAATATGATGTGAAAATTATACTTCTTATAGGCTAATTGTGATTAATAAATCCATGTGGGAGTATCTAGTGTGATACCCTTATAAGAGACACTCTCACATAAATCCTTATGTAATATACTAGCACATTCCCCTATGCGAGATCTTGGTGTGAACCCTTGGCACTTGGAATGAACCCCCGATGTGAACCCCTGACACCTTATCTATATCCCACTCTACATGAGTCCCCTGGTATGAACCTCCATCACCAGAATCCCCTAAAAACCACAACTATTCACAATATGTGTGAGTATCACTCCATGAAAGTCTCTATCGTGACACTTCTTTCATGAGTCCACTTTAGCGAATCAAGTATCATGGGTCTATTTTGTGAGTCTTCTTTCGTTCTTAGCATAAGTCCCTAGTGCGAGACCACTGTCTCTATTGGATTGAGACTCTATTTAGATGATAAAAAACCCCGGTTCAAGTCCTCATTGCATGAGTCCTTTTTCACATCATGTGAAACACCTTGGAAGATGTCCTCTTTTTGTAATAACATTTTTCTGATCATGCGCAAAACATACGTGATTTCAATCACTTATAATACATTTCAATGATCCTCTCTCATGTTATATCACCCTAAGTATCTTCTATAGATGATATTTTGATCAAAATTTTAATAAAAAATCATAAATATATAATAAAGGGCATTGGGGTATTTATAATCATGTTTCCATTGGCTTATACCCATAAATTGTGTAAAAGTTTCCCCCAAATTGGCATCACACGCTCAATGAGATTGGGATGTGAGATCTTCTCATTCTTTGCATGAGATCCAGGAATGAGTCCCCTTTAAATAATTGTGTACTTCATAATCCCTTGGTCTGTATTATTTCATGGGCTTTACATGAGTACATGGTCCATATTTGTGATTTGTGTGAGTCCCTAATCTACATTCACACATTACCTTTGATTGAGTCCATTGTCTACATTCGTGCTTTTCTCTAGTCCTCAGTCAGCATTCACACTTTGTATGAGTCTCTGGATGATATTCTCTCTTTCAATTTACACATGTCCTATTTCATTTTCACATTGAGAGAGTCCCTAGAATGGTCTTCAATGAAAATCATGTGATTCATAAGATCTTTAATGATAGATGTAGCACCTGTAATTTTCATATTTTCCAATTATTTTCATGAGATTTAAAGCGTCCTAAAATAGATTACTATTTTTTCATTGCAAAAAATCCAGTCACGAGTTCCAAATAAAATCATGAGTTCTATGTGAGATCCCTCCATTATATCCAAATGAAATCATGATTTACACAAAATAAACCTATATGGGATCTAAATATAATCATCTCTGTTGTGTCTAATCTCGCCACAAGGCTCAAATAGAATCACTCTCAATCAAGGGATTTTCAACATTGATATATTATAATGATTGTAATGACCCCTCACGAGTTCCAAATACAATCATATGACATGCATGAGATCCCACCATGAGACTCAGTGTCAATCATGAAAAATCATACAATTTTCAATGGTTTTTTCATCCAATGGTTTTCGTTATTTGTCTTAAAGACCAAAGGAAACTATGAGTGTAACACATGATAACATCAGAACAACATTTCAGCATTAATTCTCCGCATGTTTAGTTTATCATTATTATTTGAGAGTTCATTTTATCATTCATATTAACTCATCATTCCTTCTTTAACAACCATTCATTGTTAAAAATCATAACCCTATTCAACAAACACAATCAACCAAAAAAATAATCCTGAATGATTATCACCAATTTATATCTACGATAATTGATTTATTTTCACATCTATACAATTAGTGTACAATATTATCTTTATCTAATTTACTCTTCATTTACTATAATAATAAAAATGATCTCACTCATCTTGTTAATATATATAATTCATTGCCATCCAATGAAAATTTATCTCTTCGTCAAGGAAATTTTTATCAAAAAATCATCAACGTAATCAAAATCCCTATATATATATAATTATTTTCAAATCATGAAAAATATATAAAACTATAATCAATTTATAAATGAATTTTCCACATGATTGTGACACCCCAATAATTTATATGTATTTATTATAAAATATAACTTAATATATTTGATAAATTATGTAACATAAAACCATTACCAATAGGAAATTTGATATAGTAAACAGTTACAAAATTAAAAATACATTGGAATGGTTGAATATTACTAAAAAATTTATGATATATATATATATATATATATATATAATTTGTTTCTTAAAAATTATTGACTAATTCATAAGAAAAATGTACTCTATTTTTCATATTATCATTTTACACATCAGAAATAGGTTTTCAAAAGAATGTTTTTCTTTAAATTTTTTACATAATAGAATTATAATTAATTAATTTAATTTTTTTAAAAAAAATTTATAATTAAATGAATAAAATTATTTTATATCTTAAATTTTGTATTATATTAAGGATAATTTTTAGGATTTTTCTAAAAATATTAATTTGTCAATAAATAGAGAAAATATTGATTTCTAAAAAAATATCAATTCATTTTAAGAAAATGTAGTATTCAATTTTTATTTTGAAAATAATTTAACCTAATTCCTAATTAATTTTAAATAATATTGTTAATTTGAAATAAATAATCATTAAACAATATTTTACCCTGTGTTAAAATGTGGTCATAAGAAACAAAATTTTCTATAAGAATATATCTTAACGTGTGAAGTGTGTGTTTATATAAATATTTTTATTAATGTATACTTATTTATATTTCTAATAAAAATGTGTAGTTTTTAAATTTAATATAATATTTTAAAATAAAGTTTGTTGTTTTTATTATGAAATTAATTGAAGAAAATTATGATATATACTTTAGAATTTCTATTTTTGGAGTGATATTTTTTATTTATTAGTATTCTTAATTAAAATTACATGCTTCCATGAATATAAATTAAACTTTTTAATATATATCACATATTTTTTTAAATAATTATTAATATATTAAATTGTTCCAGAATAATAATTATTCTAAGTTTAATGTTAAATATAGGAAAAAAATTATCATCGATTAGGATAAAACATTATAGCAAGGGAATTTAACCCTGACATATGTGTAATATTTTTAAAAACTATAAAATTTGTATCTTATGATGGAATTTAAAAATTAAATTTCATTACCTTTTAAATAATTCCCATTTTATCCAGTTTCCCATAATTGTCCCCACATTTCAATGAATTATTTTTGGAAATTACATGTATTCTGTTTTATCAATTTTAAAAAGACACATTTTCTCATTCCTTATTCATAGAACTTGGGAATCTTATACACTAAAAAACCTTCAAATCCATACTATTATCCTTATATTCATTCTGAAAATTAATTTATTTTGTTATATATAATCCATAAAGGATTACGAAGTAATAAAAATGTGTACCATCAACGATTAGGATTAAAACTATGCCAGAATCATTAAATTTTTTCTTCTTATACTACTTATAATCATATTTAATCTATTAAAAATGATAAAAAAAATATTTAAAAAATATACACATATATCATTATGATTCATTAATAACCGTTTAACACATCTTATAAAACTAATGGGATAGTAATTTATCATACATGGTTGGTTATTTGAAAAGATTTAATTATTATATATTTTATGGATATTTTATTAATTTGCCTAAAATTATTAATTATCATATACCTTTGATTTACACAATTCAAAAAAAATAAATAATTTCAACCTACGGACTAACATCTAAACATAGTGATATAATTATTTTTTCATCACTGAATTATTTGAATTGTAATAAATAATAAAATAATGAATATATATCATATATTTATCATGATTAACATTTATGGGATTAATTAAACCTAATCGTGATTCACGGACTGATATTTAGAAAATATAAACCTACTTGAAAAATAAAAAAATGTTACCACCAATAATAAGTATGATAATGAAATATTGTTAATAAATAGATTATAATATCTTATGATTAAAACATTTATGTAATTATTCTTATTATTATATATATAGTATTTTTATATAATAAAATGAAATGTACATGAAAATATTTTACAGTTCATTTATGCAATACCTAATTGGGTGTCGATATTATGTAATAATATCATTTTCATCGGGACTACTTATGCTTAAATTTTCCATGGATGAAATTCTATTCTCTATCTGTAAAAATAATAATTAATTATTATATAATATATTTATTCCATTATATTTCAAGAATACATTACATATTCTTTTCATTATGTTTTCAAGGGACATAAATTTTTATTTTAATGAAACCTATACATGTTCTTCTCTTTATACGGGAATCATTTATTCCATGACCATATATTAATTAAAATAATCACGTGAATTTTTTATTATTACCAAATATATTATTTAATGTAATTTATAAAAATATTTTTCTTTTTCTTCAATGATTAAAATGGAAATTTTTATAATTTTATAAATGTGCTATTTAAAATTTCAATCTAAAAAGAGGATGAAATTTCTATGTTAACATAAAAACATGAATAAAATTCTCTTACACCATGAATACTAATTTATTTAAAGAATATTTAAGAATACTTATTTTAATCTCAATAGAAAATATATTCCATAAAATTTTTGAAAATATATAGATTCTAAATAATTGAATTAAAATTCTTTTTTCATTTACCTGATGAATTTTTTTAGTATTCTTATAAGGGTAATTTTTTCTATACCAGCATCGTTTTTTGGATTATTTTGATTTAATTGGGATGTGATTAAATGTTGCAATAATTTTCATGTATTTGGATAATTTATGAATAATGTTTTAAAATTTCTATAAATATAATATTCATTCCATGGGTTATGATTCGATGATATGTTGAACCTTTTTTGATATCATGGTTCACATGTGTTTGTATTTCATTATGATATTGGGGAATTTTAATTCTATATTCATAAAATAAATTTAAAAAAAAACTAATATTTCATAAGATAATAAGAACTAAAATGGGGAGTGAACATAGTACAGTAAGGGAAAATTACAAATAATACCGTATTTTGAGTCCACCATCACTAAGGTAATATGTAATATGGAGTGAAATCAATCCACTATGATAGCCTTAGACATGATCCTCAACTAGAAAAATGATTTTATATACTTATTTTCATGGCATAAACATATGTATTATGTTAATGATATGTTTTTGTAGAACATGAATGATTATTAATGATTCAATAATAATTTGAATTATGTAATATTTTGGAAAAATAATATATAATTATTAATTAATACTGATCCTTGATTGATTATATATGACTATTGTAAGTATTTCTATTGTTCTTATATCATTATTCTTATCATATGCTAATTAATGAGAATTTATTTATTTATCTTATATATTAACTAAATGAGTATATGGGATCACCTATTATTTCGTTAACAATCCCCATGTTTTGGATAATTATATTAATTATGGTATATCTAACAAGGATGATATTTTGTTAGAACTAAATATTAATTCATGTAGATATTTTATGAACTGTTTGTTTCAATTTCCATGTATCTAATGAAACATCACCGCAATGGCCTTTTGGAATGTATTTTTGTGAAATTTAATGAATATTATCTAAAGGGATATAAATTTAATCCTTTAAATCTATAGATATATATTTTTTATATGATTAGAAATTATATTTAACATTTAGAAACAATGGTTAGGCATTATTATTGAGAATATTTAGGATAATCTTATATAAATGATTACATACTATTTTTTTAACAAAAACAATTCTAAATCTATATGAAAATAAATATCCATCTTGTCCCTAAAGGTTGATATGGTTTTGGACAGAATGAAATTCCATTTAACAATTCCAAAATTATTTTTTTGTACAATATCTCGGCCATCATAATTGTGTATAGACCCATATTGTGAATCTTTTTTGATGCACCATGAGGGTATTCATACAGAAGTGACATTTTTATTAAGATAAATTATAATAGATTTTAATACATAATGGACATGGATAACCTAGGATAATCTTAATTATTCATATATTGAATAAAATATGACATGATTTTGATATGATATTAACTATTTCCAAGATTATATGAATTCCCACAATGATTAATGTTTCTTATACTATATTTCTGGATTCATTCAATAGTCTGATCTAGAATGAACAATGTAAACACTAATTTTCGTTGAAATTTAATGACTGTCTCCTTGGGTAACCGATGGTTATGATATCTATAATTAATTATCAATTTTTAATTATCATTAATGATTCTCAAGACAAGAATATTCTCGTGCTTCTAAATGATAAAATGAAGGGAGAAAGGCTTTTGATTCCATCATGAAACAATTTCCAACTTATTTTTGTTGGTTATATAATCTAAAAATTATTGATTAATGTATTAATACCTCTAAAAATATATTTTTCCAATCTCTAGTAATAAGTGAATAAAAAGTATAACATGATTTTTTTACTTTTAAAGTGATTCAAATCAATTTCTAACTCGTATCTTGAATATTATTCAACTACTAGAAATTTACTCAATGGTGTCTGATGATTTTAGGGGATTATTTTTCAATAATTACATTACCAATTTTCATTTTATACATATTTATAAGGATTTTTTTGATCTTATTCATGGTGATGAAGAATCACCTCGTACCAATGCCGAAAATTTTACAGTACAATCATGTACTATTTTTTACTATTATTGATTCAGAATGATACAATGATTAAATCATCAATGAATTAATGAAAATTTTATAAATGAAATTGATAATAAGAGACATTAATAAATATTAATATAATTTTTTTGTGTTATTACAGGGTCATTGGATGTTTATGTCACCCATAAATAACATGATTTTTATAATTAATGAAATATTTACCTCATATAAATTTATAATAAACAATACTATGTTGGTAAATGGTTTTTTTCTTTTATGTGATTATTATAGAATGATATATAGAGGGAATTGATTTATGTGGACCTATAAATATATTAATATAAAAAAGAATCCATCGGTAAATATATTACAATAATACTATTAATATGTTAGTTAATAATTGAAATAGTGATAAATATCCATCTAATGCAACACCAACAACCTAAATCAATAATAACATGGAGTATAAATTTTTTTTATTCAGTGCCCCAATTTGTTGGATAAAGATGATCATCAATATTAGTTACATGTTAACAACATAAAATGGGTCATCTCATGTTATCTATATTTTTTATGTGGGCGGAAATAACTACATAGTGAAATATATCATGATCATTTACACATAAACTCCTATATTCTTATTTTATTTCGGATCGAGTTGGTCTTTTCTATCTAAAAAAATTCCTATTTTTATCAAATAACAAACTTAAATACTGACACAATGATGAAAAATTATATTTTTTAAAATGTAATTGAATAAAATCCATTTTCATGTATGATTAATGGGATGAAAATCATTGTCACACTTTATTTTTTGTCTATAAAACAAAAAGGATCCGATCCCATGTTAGAAAATATTACGAACTATCCTATAAATATCCTATAAATTCCAGAATGTCTGCATCCATATTACCATCCATTTTCATGTGAAATATATCTACATGTAAATATATAAAATTTATACATGTTATTATAGTTTATAAATGGACTATAGTTTTCCAGAATTACTCAAAAAAAAATTCAATTGTGGATGATTTGGATTCAGATGAGGTATGATCGAAATTATTTTCTAATCTAATAGAGTGATTTGTAAACAGATAATTTTCTTATATTTTAGGGAGTATTAACTTAAATAAAATATGATAAATATATATTGATCAATCCCTAAATGTATATATTAATTAGCCTTCCATGAATAACACATGAACACAAGAGATTCTACTGGTAGATTAAAGGCTTGGAGAAGAGGTGGCTAACACACACATATATCATGATCATGATGTCATCTATCTTAAAACTGTTTGGGAGGAATATAATGCAAATGGAGAGGAAACCTTTGCTTCCTACATATAAAGATAATATATTCTTTCATGTTCATTTGGAATTATTACATGAAGGATTTATAGGATCTATTACCATGATACTGAGCTGTATTACATGGATCTCATAGATACAAAAAACTAGAAGTATGATAAATCAAGATCCTTTGATATTCTTGACCTATATTCCCATTGTTTTCATTTCATACATGGATGAAAATTTAGTATAAATAATCCCCTTGACTGGTCCTAGGGAGATTCCCCATGATATCCAATATGTACCTCTCACAGTTAACTTCATTAAATAGATGTATGAATGATTTTGTTACTACCAGTGGAAGATTAAAGAAATTTGTAAGATATGATGATTTTTGTGAATGTAATGTCATCAAAAATTGAAACAACTTGATTTTAAAAAAACTATAGAAAATATTTTCAATTTATTGGAGAAGTTTTATCGTAAATCTAATTCCCCATGTTATCAATTATGTTGTTCATATGGATAAATTTTTTGAGATATGAGCATATAAACCAAGAAAAGATGGATGGAGTGAAGGAATGATTCATTATAGAGTATATAATATGGACATTACTAAATATTTATTAATGAAAATCACTAAGAAAAATTTCAATGATATAATGGTTTTTAAATCACTAAATAAAAATAATTTCCAGAACTAGAAACCCATGAATAAAGGTGGAACAAACCACCCAGTTTTCCTCCTAAAAATCATTATCACCATGCCCAGTGACACGACATGAGTTATATATAATTTAATTACATTATTGAAAAATATATTCCCATTAATGTGACCTATATTCATGATTTTTTTAATTATTATGAAAGTTTTTGAACAACCTCTAAATGAATGTGTACCATAGGAAGCTTCCTCATAGGTATTGTCAACCAATGTTCAAATAAACGAATACCATGTTCTATTCCCCACAAATTATACTAATACACACTCCGTAATGTATCTATCATGCCAATACCAATTTTCCCAATGATTAAAACAATCCTACCAAGAATCCCAATCATTAAACGATGTGGTCAATATTTTTAATGACACTCTATGGGACATCACATAATGAGTGAATGAACATGGTAATGGAGGATAAAAAACAAGACACAAGATTAATTCTACTGTATAATGATATGAATTGGTGTTTATAATTGTTGATTTTTCCTCTTATCGTATTTTAAATACCATCAATGTGATAGATGAACAATCTCCCTTTAAATAAGGGTTCCAAAAAAGTTCATCAAAATTAATATTCTCAAAAAACTGATTCAATCCTAAATAATGCTACCACAGCAGATCATACACTTATTAGGAATGATAAAAATAATTTTCTTTATGTTGACACATTGGATACATATAGATTTATATTCCATTAGATGCATCTAGAATTGATTAAGATAATTTCCACCACCATTGATGAAGGAGGGAATATCAACCTTTAAATAGTAGTGGTAAATTTTATAATATATATACCGACTAAGGAATGTGTGTATTAATATAGTAATGATTACCTTAATCAAATTCCTATAGAAATACCCATATGAAAGAAAAAAATTGTTAGGTATAGATGGTCTTCTAGATAATGACCTCAAATATATTTATTAAATCTGAATGTCCTTCCTTTATGATAAATTGTGTAAAAGAATGAGAAATAATAGCATTGTGAAAATATAAATAACTATTCTTAGAAACCATGTATTCTGAGGATATATCCCAACACTATTCTATCCTATGTGTTTTGAAATTCATATTCAATAATAATTTTGTAAGTGACTGCCTTCATTTAAAATTCAATATTAATCTATTGGGAATGAACAATGTATCCATCAATGCCCCTGCCCTTGATTATCAATGTTTCACTTCTAAGATAATGATGGGAAGAAGCTGGTCCCATAATCATTTCATAATAGTGGTGACAATTATATAAGAAATGTCATACATTAGAATGGATTGAAAATATTCAATAATGTTTTCTTTATTCTCCATCAAAATGAGGTCCATGAAGGGTACTAGACTAGAATCATATAACATGGACCACTATGAATATATATTTGATTTATTTAATTGAGTATCTAAAATTCATGTCAAAAAATGTGGTGTATAATGATAATAGAAAGCCATCAGTAAGGGAAACACCTTATATATTGAGAAAAATAATAGTAGCCTTAATATCATAGTACTCTTGGAAGAATTCAATGATTAATTTATTGACGTCCATGAAAATATAGTTAATGGAGGAAAAAATAATAATCAACCATGTCATCATTTGAAAATTACTATCTCAACCTAGGTCTATACCCTGTCATAAAATTTGAAAATAATAATGTCACAAGAAGAAAAATGTGGTTTTAATCCATCGAGTGAGAGTAATAATCTACATTCATCTTGATCTTATAGTTAATCTTCTTATCATGGATGAATGGATGGAAATAATTTTTGTTAAGGTCTCTCTTCCCCATCCATTTGACCATTAATATCTCTTTATCATCCATTAACGATTCAGAAAGATTGTTTTCAGTTGTTTTCACATTTCACTCCACTAAATTAAAATTACATCCTCCCATTGAGTTTTAATACTATTATAGAACCATAAAATACAATAGTTTTGGACATCCAAATTATTATAATGAATCAGAAGACTATTTATCCATCAAATATTGTATTCTTTCATCAATATGAGTGTTATTTTGAGGACTACTCATTCCCACAATATACGTAAAAATTCCTTGATTCAATAATAGATTAACTAAATAAATCCATCTATATATTATGATTAGAGAATAATAACCCATGGTATAATATATCTAATGCCTATTCACATGGGATAAAAGGAGAATGAACATATAATTTCTTTGAAAAATAAAGGAATGATGAATTAGGAATGAATGAAATTGAATGATGATTACCTAATAATCTACAATGATTCCTCTTCATTAGGCTCCAAAATATTTTGTTATCACAACTAGTGAATTCCAATCCAGAATTTCATAGTTCCAGGTTACTGTTGAGAATTGTAATTGATTTAAAATCAGGTATGTAATTGGGGAAGTTATGAACACCTACCCTATTTTTATGAAGGATGAAGAATGGTGTTTCAATATTCACTAAAAAACTAGTTCTTCTTACCCAGGTTGAATGAAAATAGAGACCCCAACAATTCCCTACTACAAATATCCTCGTATTTAGAATAGAAAACTTATTGAAAGAAGTAAGGTATCTCTTTACATACCATGATATTGATGTGTTGTGGGGGGTTAAGGATTGAAACAGGGAACTGATTCACCTACAAAATCAAGATGCATCTTTTGAATTTCTCACCATGCATATTGTTTTGGAATTTAATTATTCTTATAATAATACAAATTGATTGTTATTTGACATTAGGTTCCAATATAGCTACTATATAATATTCATATTATGAATATTCATGGGAAGATACAAAATTTTCTCAAAATAAAGAATGCCTATGGAGATCCAAATCATGGTGGATGACATTGAGAATTATATTGGGAATTAGTTGGATCATCCTCTTTATAGATATCATAATGAGTTTGGAACTCCGAACTCTATCTTCACCCTACTCAGAGATGTGATGAAGCTGATGTCAAGGGGTCCCATAGAAATGACCAATATTGGTGACCCTTATGCAATAGACCAACCCGACTCGTCCAATACGGAGTACGCATCCTTATAGAGTTTAGAAACATCCATCAATTTAATATCCACTGAAGGATAAGATGAAACTAACATATAGTGAAACATTAAAGCATGGTAAACATGGATTCCAACATTCTCTCTCTGTATTATATGGGTGACTCTTGATGGGATAGGATTGGTTGGTCAGTTTTAATGGAAGGTTTAGTAGCTGAAGAAGAATCCATGGTACCTATCCTTCTTCACATATTGACTATATTCCCTTATTTCATGTAGTATAAATTAAAGTAGGAGAGTTAGGAAACTATGTCATCTCCTATAAATAAATTACATTACCAACTCCAAGAATAATTGATTGTTCATGGGATTTTACATATCCATTTAAAAATAGATATGGTAATATATGAATAATTCCATTTATAGTTGAACCTCAAAGGCACAACGAATGGGGGAGTCATAGATGATGATCACATAGTGCTTAAAGTAATGAATCTATGCCTTAGTGGATATTGTAGCACCAACGTAGATGTATTAAACTTTATCTATATATTTAATGTTCCTAACTAGACCAATTTCTAAAAACATCATGTTTAGAGAAATGGTAGATACAAAAGGATTATTAACTATAAACAAAAATGGAAACTATACTATTGAGTTTCTAGGAATGAATATATTGAGTTAGCAGTTTGATGGAGTGCATAGATGCCAAATATATTTCGATAAATGACCATAGATGACAGAAAAATTCCACTTAATGATCCTCCACTCATAAAAAATAGATAGGAATTAATCCACCAATGCGTGAGACCTCACATAAATCCATATCAGAGGAGTAACACCCTAAAATTTTATGAAAATTATTTTCGAATAAATTAAATTTTTTTGATAGTGTAAATTACACACACAATAATTTTTTAACCAACCATATTAAACTATTTATTTTATTATTTAATGATAACCATTATAACATAACCACCAAACCTACTGTAATTAATAAAAATAGATTAAATATATAAATTATGTGTAATAGTTTAAAATATATCTAACATATTGATAAATAATACATAATTTTTTATCAAACACTATATATGTCTGGAAAATAATGCTTTCACAATGAAAATTCATTATTTGAGAAACTAAAATTTTTTTCTGGACACATATATTAAATTTATATAAAAAAATAAGTATAATTTTTGAATTCAAAATGTAAAATTTTCATTAGATTATTTATGGAATATTTTCTAAAACGAGGAATTTCTTGTATAAGACAAAAAATAATTTTTTTATTAAAATAAACTATTTAATTTTAGGATTTTGTAAATATAAATTTGTATAATAAAGGTTTCCATGATAAAATATTTCAATTTTTTATTATTAATCTAATTTAGGTTATTTAAATCTAATTCATGTTTATTTATCATATTAATCATTCAATACTTCGGAAAAATTTCACTTTGGAAAATCAATATATCCTTGTGTTTGTGTGTTTTATTTTAAATAAGTATTGTGAAAATCAATGAAAATTTGTTTAGAAAACTTTATTCCTTATTTTGAATTATATTAATTAATTTGGGTTTGTAAGTCCAATTTTAATTCTTTTTAAATGGAAAGTTAAATATAAAATATTATTTATTATAATTAATATTAATACGAGTTTGATATGGGTAAAACTAAAATGATAATTTATAAATTTATCAATATTTTTATAAATTAATTTCAATGGCCATATTATGACCTTATTACCTTAGGATACATTTTATTTTTGAAACAATTTCTATCTATGTTACCAATATAATAATTTATTTTATGAAAATGAATGAATAACAAAATATTTCTTTTGAATGTCAATTTTATTTAAACATTTGGTAAAAATATTTATGAATATTTATTAAACATTATTTAATAATTCTATTTAATTCATGAGGATAATTTAATTAATTTTTTCCTTAATTATGTAATTAATTTTAATTCATATATATTTCTAAATGAGAAATTATTTAATTAATAGAACAATAAAATAAATGATATTAATAATTTTATATGAAATATAAATATAATTAATCATATTATTAATTTATTTTTTCTATAAAAATAACATGATATTTATAATTGAATATAATACAATTTATTTTACCCTTTTTCTCAATTTTCGTAAATTTAATTAAATTGAATTGTGCTAAAATTGACATTAATGTTTATTTATAAGAAATAATATTTTCTAACAGATTTAAAATTTAAGAAAATATTCAATATTTTTAATAAATCTTATAATGTCAAAAAAATATTAACCATATTCCATTAATGGATTAATGGTACTTTTATAATATTTATATTGACATTGAAAGAGTAAAATGGTCATCACCATTTTGAAGTGTAAAATGGAGTTTTTTTCATGACATGCACTTATTTTAAATATAAATTTACACAGACATTGGATTTTAATTTAATAAGTTGGATTTAATAATTAATCCAATCGTCAAAATTATCTAATTAACTCATTTATCTAAAGTCTCAATTGATAATTTACTTAGGTAACAAGTCTAGTTACTACAGTGATTACAAAAATAGTAAAAGTACGAAAACATTGATATTAATAAACATACTATATAAAAAATATGATATTTTTTATTGTTGTGGTGGATATACCATATATCCACTCAAATTCATTTATTTTCAATATTCAAGGCTCTTGAAGAGATAACGACTTCCTATTATTGTATATTTTGGGTTATTTACAGAAATGACACTCCTCATTAATTTTAAAATTTAATTTACTATCCTCAATTATTCAAATTTATTAATCACTATAAATTGACTTAACCATAAAATAATTTCTAAAAAAATTCCTCGAATTAGTTATAGATCTATTTTAAATCTGAAAAGTTCAATCATATGAACTATAAAAAGAGCTCTAATGGTATTTTTCTATTTATGTAAAATTTATTCAGTAAGAAAATTCTTATTTACATATTCTTATTCTTTATAATATCATGTCCCCATAATTCAAATATAACAAAAACAATAACTAACATATATATTCTATTATGTTTATATAATAACCTATATTCATCTCACCATCAAACAAATAAAGAATGAAATTGTTAATTATGTGTATGATGGATGACCACATCCCAAACCAATGTAATTTGTTATTCATCACCCCTCTCACTATATAATAAATTTATTGATTTATTCATTGTAAATGAACATTATGATATAATTAATCTTCTGTATTTATACTGTCACATATATCCTCTTGAATTTAATTCATTGGGAATTTGATAATTTCGATCGTGTGTCCGATGGACTACCCCCTCACAAAGTGATGTGAATTGTTTTTGTATTACTATTTACATTTATGTTAAAAATAATAATTTTAAGGAATATATGTTATATATATCAAATATTTATTATTATTTAAATGTATACTATTTTTAATCTTTTTATCTTTAAATTGTCGAGAATATTTAAACAATGTTCAATCCTATGTATGACTTACTGTCTCCTTCAATGGTGTATATCATTTTATGTTTATCTAATTCACCGATTTCTAAAAATACATATATGATAATTATATATGATATTAATATCATGGTAATAATTTTTTAGATTTTTGAACAATGATTAATGTAAAAGGACCATGAATACAGAAACTAATCATTGATGAAAACAAAAGTAAGTTATTAACCAAAATGATATTTTAATAACTAATTGTTAATAAAAAGGTAAATATGTTTATATGAAAATAATAAATGGATATGACATATGATTGTGGTTCTATGAATGGTTATAATAAACAAATAATTTTTATATAGGGGTTCGAATTTGTATTAATTAACTCAAAAAATATGGTAAGGGAATTTCATCTCAACTTTTATTTTTGGTTATTATGATATGTTACATACCAATATTATTATTTGATGTGTATATATAGACTCTATTAATTTTTTTTGAATAATTTAATTATTCTAGTGATAATAAATGTTTCGTTAAATGATGTTATTTTTTGGGTTTCTTGATTCTAAAATAAAAATGTTTTAAAAGTTTTATGTCACAATCACATTTTATATTGGAGTTGTTTATTATTATGCTTCCAATAATGAGAAGTTATTATCTATGTAATGCCAGAGCCCACCAAACACCCCTTTGATAATAAAAGACAATGAATACACAACCCATGGATTTTATCCATAGTCGTGCAGATAAAGAGAAGTACCATGAAGGAATAATATGAATGGGATGAATTTTCCTACTGTATCTATATGAACAAACTCAATCCTAGCCCTAAAAAGTGTAGAAGAAAATAAATTTGTTGTGACATCTAGAGTAAAAAAATTATTCGAAATTAATTAAGGGGACACAATCAATGTATTAAAAAACCAATGTTTGATGTGAAAAAAATCCTCAACCCAAAATGAATTCCCAACCTAACAACAGATGGAATATAAAACGGATTAGCGATCCCAACTCGTGATCTCCATGACCGACCATTGAACATGGCCCCTGAAGTTGAGTCACTGTATATTCCACATAATTGGTTGTTGATCTATACATTATATAAATATTATATGAAACGTATGGGAAGATTCCATACAGTGGTGGGTATACACATACCATATATGAGGCCCCAAAAATCAAAGTGAAGAAATATAGATATAAATCAGAAGTATTCATCTCAACACAATAAAGGAGAGAAATAAAACCCATATATATATATATTATCCTATGTGAGACCCAAAAAAGATAAAAATGTGATCTACATCTCAGAACCATTCCATAGTCTATGATTCTATAAATAGCTTGAAAGGGGACTGTTTGGGATGGATAACGGGTCTTGTATCCATTGATGGAAACATATGTTGGACCCACAAATCACTACTATGACACAATGTTGAGGGATAAAAATCATTGAATAGAGGAACCAATCCAATGTTCATTAGAGGTTGCTACATAGATGGTATATTAATTTCACACATTTCCTCTTTTGGGGTTCCACTCAATAGGTAGAGGACCGACAACATAGTCTATTTCGGGGTTCCATTAAATATATAGAGTATCCAAACTCTATAACTTTTGGATTTTATATTTAATTGTTAGAGTACTCATTCCCTGTTCTATTACGGGTACAGGTCCGTAGGTGTAGGAATAATGCCTCATCTTGTAAAGGGGTACTACTCAGTATGATAGGATAAACGCACTAGTGCATTAAATGTTTTCACTCTCTAGGTATAGGGCCCAAACACTACCCTATCACCATGTTCGAGATATAATAGTGAAATGTGTATTTGGACTCAATCCCTTATTCAATTAGGATCTTCCATCCCTGGCCTATCTTCAATTATCCCACCAAATCACTACTATCTCCAATCATATCCAAAATAAGATTAATTCTTGAAACAGTCCACATTAGGTAATTACTTCCACTAAATATTTTACCATCATGTTCTAAGTGTCACTATTCTGAAGATATAATAATCTTATTGGAATATATTATTACATATGAAGGAGATATGCATGGTGGAAACTTCTCAATGAATGTACATGGTGTGTATGGTTTCTACCTGGAATTAAGTCCCACTCTATTCGATGATTGAGTTCTAAAATAGTCATAGGTCAGAGGCCATGTGAACTTACATGGAATGTATATGGAAAATATAGTGTGTATCATCAATTGGAGGCCAACCTATGTGATCTATGTCTTTCCAATATTCATCATACCGTGTCCGTATTACTAGTTGTGTACTTGGACGGGCTTGGGTATCAGTCGATGGATGAATACCAAAAATGTACATTGTGTGTCCTCCCACATAAGGTCTGGGGTGTTTCCAACTATAACGTAGACTGAATTATTGGGGTATGCTCACATTACATATGGCCCAATCACAATGGGAGTTATCCCTAATATCAACTAAATCCATAGAGAAAATCCTAAGGGGGGTACATGTTATACGTTCTTCCGAATTACAAGACCTGTAGTAAATATTTTTACATATTATCATCTTTCAATCATGTTCCTTTGGGATTTGAACTCTCCAATAAAATAACCCTATTTATCCACCTGAAATCAGTGTAATTTTTATCTTATTATATATTTATAAACATTGTTAGCTTAGAATCAGAAAACATCCATTCACACGATGCCCACATGCCACCAAATTTCATTGTCCCATGATCCCATCATGACTTTGGATTTTATATCCATGGAGCATCACCCGAAAACTATAATCCATATTGACCAACTATTTATTATATAATCCATAAATTATATGATAATATACCATGAATCCCGGGCTTCTATCTTTCTACAAATCACCCTGACAATGTGGATCTATGACTTTATAGGCCAATAGGGAATAATACGAAGAATAATGCTGGATAAAGAGAATAAACATAGTAAAAAAATCATTATAAAAGAATTATTTTCAAAAGAACTCAAATAAGGTATTTTTAATTGGATATAATATTGGAAATATGGATAAATAATTGAATAAATCGGTGAAATTCGATGTTGGGATCAAGTAAGGGGAATATGCATATCAAAAAAATAAGTAATTAAAAATAAATTTTTTTTTAACATTTATTTGTACCATAATTTATGATCCGTAACAAAATAATTGATATTTTTTTGATAATTTAGTGTCCACAAACTATGATCACGATATTCCATTTCCTCTTACAATTGATCCACCTCGATCTATTCACCGATGGTTTTACAATGTTAATTCGACAACAAAGGTCATCTGAGATCCTCTAAATTCTACCTAGCTTTATGTGGAAAACCAAAAAAAATATAGTAGAATATTCAATGATTATTTAATTACTACATATAATAAAAAACTTAATAACTTATTCATTTTTATATTTTAATTAAATGGACATGCCAATAGCTACCTCAATCGGTTGACTGGCATCATGAAACAATATGTCTCATCTCGGAAAAAACCACACATTCTTCATTGTTCTGTGGTCTCGGATTTTGGTTCCGAGACTCTGTTTAGTATATATAACAAATATTTTTGAAAAAATACAAGTGATTTATATTAATAAATTTAATATTTGTAAAAAAATAATTATGGGCTCCTCGGGCCTTGGAATATCACATCACATTATCTCCTTTTATTGTGTATTTTCATTCATTTATTTCATTGTCTTCTATGTCAAAAATAGCGTCCCAAAATTATTACAACCTTGAACTATTTTCTCTCATTAAAATTACAAGTCAAAAAATAAAAGGGGGACACTAAGACTTTATCTATCTCTCTCACTCCTCAAATCGATTTTTTATTCTCTTATTCTACCTCAATAGGGGAACCAAATGGATGGTTTATCCATTTAGGATTATATTCATTTAATAAATGATATCCACTAGGTACTCCCTGAATGAGGATACATAAATTATTTCCATATCACCACATTCAATAACAAGTGTATTATTATGTAATTTTAACTTCATCATTTACATATAGAAGATTTTATGAACCCAGTGCACCAATAATGGCATGAGTATGTGGTAAGGAATCTAGAGAACCCACCGAGGGTTATCTAATATTCCAGTTAACATTGAGGATAATTTTCATTCCTAGATAAATATCTATAATCCTATTTATGTATAGACTACCATGAAAACATGTTATTGGTGCCCAAATTTCAGTGATATAAAATATTGTTATATATATTATATCAGTTGCCTCATGGCTATACTCAGATTCTCTCGGATCATGTCAATATTCTCTATTATCTTATTCACCATTATTAGTCCAATAAGATAAGTATATGAACCTCATACTGGCAGAAGGGAGACCTTTATGGTCTCTCATATTAGGCCTCTAATGGTTCCACAACAATATAAGAGTGATATTTTAGTTTAAGAAAATGCCACTAATGGGAAGTGATCATATAATATCAGTAGATATCCAACAAGAACTCCCTCAACATAACCTCTATCAATGGGATACTTTTCTCAGTATTACAGTCCACATGAGGGGGGAGTTTTCTACAATTCATCAACATGGACCTTCATTTATCCTAAATAAATCTATACAATTAATAAATATTTATGAAATATTAGTTGGATAAAGTCATCAAGCACATTAAATGATTCTTGTTGATCTCAATAAAGTAAAAATACCGCCAATTATCAACATAACACTACTCCATAATGGAATGGAAGTGACTTTACATCCTATATTGGTTGAAAATCACCTACATTCCTTATAATAAACACTCAATCTACAGAAAACCATTAGAAAATTCTTCATATATTAAATCCCATTTTATCTCATGGGTCTCAAGAGGTAGAAAAAAACCTATTGGATCCTATTTCATAGCCTTTACCTGTGGTCATATAATACATTGTAAGACAATATTGGGAAAACTATAAATTTTTAAATTACACCAAATATTTTACTAATGTTCTATGAACAACTTCACTAAACTTGGATCTATATGAAATGGATTTGTTTGAAACACCCTCATCACA
Source organism: Viscum album (assembly GCA_963277665.1). Lineage (NCBI taxonomy): Eukaryota > Viridiplantae > Streptophyta > Magnoliopsida > Santalales > Viscaceae > Viscum > Viscum album. The sequence goes on along the minus strand of OY728120.1, from coordinate 1,752,634,346 downwards.
TACTCTTATAATGTGACTATAACCACCATATATCACTAAATTGTATTATTTGATTCCCACATTAATGAAATTAATATTTTTGTTTTAATGATTATATCATGACATATAGGTCCTCATAGTTGTTGTCTCCCAAAAGATCCGTCAATGTACATAATGAAGAACTATAAGTTTATAAAAATATCTAACAAAAACTGACACCCCTCTTTTCTAATAGGGTTATATGGGAAAATGTGAACAAATCATACCCCCTCCATAAATTTTGGAAAATGATTATTTTTAAGGGAATTTAGATCCATCTTTCCCTTCCTATAGATATATAATATCATTTCATCATATTCCTATAAAAACCAAAACCAATTACATATTATTAGGTTCATATTTGTTTATGTGAAGATATATCTAAGTCTATGATTTCATGTGTAAACAAGTATAAAATAACTAATTAGATCATTCATCCATATTATAAGAGTGATTACTAAATCATAAAACTCCAATTCAATATTCATGTAGTATTACTCATGGGGTATTGAATTCCTGAACACATATTAGATCACAAACTGCCTCAGATTCAACACACAACATATAACACATCAAGAAGAATCATAATAAATTATGTACTCTAAAACTTCATCTCATAGTCTCAATATAGTATAACTACTCATCATCACCGTAAACACCTCATAGGCTCACTATAATTTCATGGTCATGCTAAATGAGGAAACATTCTATTTTGGGGTCATCTAAGGGGGTGAAATATAAGACAAATATTCCATGATCTCTCTTGTAGTACCTGGACAGGCTAAAAAAACTATACATATAAAAAACAATCATGGTTAGATCAAATAAATGTGATAAATTAATCATCACCAACTTTAAAACTAATCCATTTTGAGAAATTAAATTCTTCAGAATGTGAAGCAAGTGGATCTATATTTAACATTTACAGTGCTTACAATAAATTAGGTTCTCCAAGAGTAAGTCGTATACCATATTCATGTTCTCTTCATGCACATCATATATACTATATTATATGAGTAATTCATCAATGAGGAAATCAATAAAAAAATGAATGTATGGATAAAATATTTAAATCATTAGATCTATAAACACTTCAAGGTAATTCATCGATGAAAAGGGAAACACTAGGAACACATTGTGTCTATAGGTACATCATAATTCAATAATTTAAATACCATCAACATGATCTCTCAGCTCCTTGTTGTAGGACCTAAGGAAGGTAATCGGTATCTTACTCACAACTATCAAATAATAAAATATTTAAAAAATCCTTATAAATTGGAACCTTTTCATTACATTATTCTACATTATATGATTATTGTCAAAACAATGTATAATTATCCCATATAATATTGTCACAAAAAATCCCATGATGTTATTAGGTCTGATAAAGCCCTTCCCTAAAATATCCTACAACTAACCAATCATATCCCTAGATTGGTAGGGTCCCTATTAAAAGCCTCAATATATTTTTTCATTCCCTTGGGTGAATAAAAATGTAGATTACCATCTGCCATCATAGAGGTAGTCCAAAAACATATCCAACTAATACATCAATAATGAAGAAAAGTGTTAAAAAATTCCTCTTTTGATTTAATTAAATTTATTTTGATTATATATAAAAAATTCCTAAATATTATTATATAAAATTTTATTAAATATATACTTAATTTTAATTACAATTGAAAATATTGTTTTTCAACACTGATCACCTGATTATAATAAATATTTATTATTAATGAATCAATTGACATGAACAAAAGATTTTATAGCCTCAAACAGTAGGATCCTACCCCATTAATCCCTTTTATCAGAGATTCCCACGGATTTCTAATCATTGTGATTTTCCTTGACTAAGCCCTCCATGAGATCCAATCACTTAAGAATTATCAAAACCACTTATGGGAGAGGTTCAATATCCTCGAGATCGCATCCCAAACCACGTTATCCGAACAACCCATTGAAATTCCCACCATAATTATCCATAACCTAATGTATTTTAAGGATGTAATAAATGTATTTCAATCAATACCCTTTTTATATGATTATTTATATTTTTTTTCTTCTAATGATGAAAATAATTTTATCCTATTTTTTAGTTTATTAATTATTTTTATTTTAACAAAATAAAACACATATAATATTTTTTTGTAAGATTAATATTCAATTAAGGAATCAATTTTAGTGAATATATTTATTATTTAAAAATTTATATTTAATTAAAATATTATTCTGAAATTATTTTAATTATATATAAATGATCATATAATTTTAATGAATCTAATAGTAATTTCTATAAGGGATTGAAAAGTATTGTTGTCAAAAAAATGCAACATTTCGTGATAAATTTTCATTTTATTTTAAAAGAGAATATTCACATATTTACAAAATGATTTTGAAAAAATGAATAATTTATTTATTGGAATTTCAGAATTATCAAATAGTGAACTCTACAATCTTTATCAAATAGTTTGATTTTATGGAAAAAGTAGATACTGTATAAATATACTTAGTGTATTATTACATCATAATGACCAGAAATTGATTTAATTAACACAAAAAAAGGTATACATGAAAAATATATGTTTCCTTTAAAATTATATTATTTAATGTTTATTTTTTAAATTATATATATATATATATATTGTATCCTCAATAATAATTAATATAATTAAATATTTTAAAAAATTAATTAACATTCTAAATCACCACCACATAAGAAAGGGATTTATATTATCATAATAGGATTTATTATTATTAATATAATGAGAACCACTCTGATTTTATTGAAACCGTGGATAAAATTCATGGTATGGTTGTTGGTTTTGGTTATTTTATTATGTAGTGTCGAAAAACTAAATAATATCAAAATGCCACACATTATTTTTATAATCCCACCCAATATCCAATTAAAATTCATTAACACTCCTTGGATGATGTAAATATGACTTCCTCTACTCACTAGATTCATAACATGGATCCCCCATGCTCTCAAGAATCCCCTACCATGCATTTGTAGTCAAACACTCAAGTTAGTATCCTCACCTTCTTATCATTATTCAGGTTTCTTTATTTTATTATTCCTTATATTTAAAATTTATAATATTGGTATATGCCTTCCAATGTCTCTACCACATCCCATTTTATTTTCATGTGATGGTAGACACATATATCTCTTATAAAATAATTTTATAAATTGTTATCAAACACTATTAACCTGCTAAAATATCACTGTGATTTTCCCTATGAAAAGAATTTTCAGTGAATAACATACAGATTTACAATAAAGGGTATTATAATTCATACAATAATTACACAATGTCCTAGAAAATAAAAGTATATTTTATTCCCAACATGATCATGAATTAAATAATATAATCAATTCATACATCTTGGATGATCTATGTGGAACAACTAAGAAATATTATGATGTGAATGTGATGGGTGAACCCTAAATTATATAGCTCTTTAATGGATTACATAGTGATTAATGACATCATACATAATGTCTGTTCATGAAGTGAAGCTGATTTCATCTTGGTACTTTTTATAAATGGCGTCTTGGTGGATTATCCAATACCTATGATTATGATGATGTTTTAAAAGTTGTTTTCAAATTTGACATATTTTGATTATTATAATATATAATATCTCATTGTTCATATTCATGGATCATAATATTTTTACGACCCATTTATATTCTTAATGACAAGAATTTATCACTTTATTCAATTTTTATTCCCCTGATTGGATTTAGATGTCACCCCTTTTCTTATCTTTGTCTATTGGTTTTCCTATTATGTTAAAAAGGCATATAATTTTAGAAGCATGATAGAGAATTGTTCAACAATGTTGGTGTATAACATGTTCATGATGTTATAATATGTATGAATTTCAAAAACACAATATACTTATTAATAATTCACGTTGTATTATATGTAGTTTTATGTTTTAAAAAATAATTTAATGTATGATAAATAATTGGGTTTTTTATAGTTGTTATCAAAGGACTGCTTAGTAATTTTTTGATTTGGATTAGAAAACTATAGAAATATCATTACAGATAATACTACGTATATGAATACATACCAAAATTTTATTTATGTATTGATTAAGTGGATTATAAAGAAAATACATCCCTTTTTTATACTACATGTGGACATGGTTCAAGTACATATATACCAAGTGGTTACCACTCCTACAAGGTGAGCTGAGCTTGACTCAGTGTAGCCTGGTATATGAAAGTGGCCTTACTATGAATCTGGTTTGACACTCCCCTTGGATATTCATTGGTTAATTAATATGGTCCTTACAAACCATATGTAAGGGGGGAAATCCGATAGGAATATATGTTAGTAAATAGATCATGGAAAAGATATATTGAATCATAGAAATTCATAAGTTAATAAATTAATGTATTTAATAATTATTCCATTTAATGTCATTAGATACCAATTTATGGTTTTAATAGTTTATAAAAAACTCATCCATTATTTTCCTTTTAATCATGACAATGTCTTGAAATAACTTGAATCAGGTAAACAATCATTATGACGGGAAATATGATGACTACTCCAACAAGATTCCCAACCCTATGGGTGAAAACATCACGAACATAATTACGATACACTCTCAGTTGAATTAGGTTTTATATACTAAAATAAATTAGGAAAAGTATCAAAATCCATTTAAGATTGAACATGTTTATATTGAGTACATTATGAAACAGATTCCATTGAATTTTAGTGGATCATATTATTCATTAAATGGATTACACTAGATAAACACCATGAAGAAGCCCTTCCCCATCCTTCGATGCTTTGAGAGAGAGAGAATCTACTTTTCTAGATTTATTATATTGAGGTATAATTTCATCAGTGGTGTAAATTCACCATGTATTCAATTCATGATGATGTTATTGAAGCGATGGAGTGAATTGATGTTTATATATATTTTTTATAAATATTTTCCTTTCACCCTATGTATTGAAATGGAAAGGGATTTCCATTCCTGTGAGAAAATAGGTGAAAATTGTATAAGTACGTATGTGTAAAGTTTAACAAGAATTTCGTGAAATGACACCAAATTTTTCACAACCCCTTAATGTGAGTATGACCTATTATTTTGTAGGTTAAAACCATCTCTATAAAAATCCATGGTTATATATGAATTTGATAGTATGATGAAGTTTTCCAATGTTCCATCAATGTCAAAATAGAGATCCCAAAATCTCAATCGAGCCATAGGGATCAGTTTCATAATGTGTAGTTTACTTCTACTAGACCTATGGGTAAATATAATGGTGCTAAAAATTTACTACATCCAACTTGTCAAAAGTTAATAACAAATACCCCTGACATTTAAAAAGGGGGGTGAAGGATTTCTTTAGGCATTGAATGGAAGGGCAATTTTCTAGAGACTATCAAAATCATAGTCCCACTAAAGCAGTGGAGGAAAGGGGTTATCTAGTCAAACCTCATTGCATTTTTTATTACATGAACTTCAAGGAACTAGGGCTCTTTTCAGATCAGTGAACCAATCCAACTATTTTTGAAGACTACAAAAAACCTAAATTACAATAAATGTTATATTTTTCCATAACAACAGCTAATGTGGGTCCTGAAAATAATGTTGTTCTTAGTTTTTAATATATTCATTCATTAATAGTTATAATAGATTATTATTTTGGATTTATAAATTCATATATATCATAAAATTTTAGTATAACTAATCAAACACCACAACAGAGCATAGATGTAGAGATGTATGTGAAAATATATAATATGGATATTGTTGAATCCTATGTATATAACTCCTTCAATTTTCACAATTTTAGGGATGATCCTACCAAAACAACTTATAATACTTCTATTAATGTAATTTGATGCAACTCTAGGTATAAATTATCATTCCCCATATAGAAACAATATAAATTGTCATGAGATGGTATTCACTCTCTGTATTGTGAATCAAATATCGATTATATAAATCTTAAATAAGGATGATGAATAATATTTAGCACCAAAATCTCATGAATGAATATACTTTCCCTATTAGAAAGTACATTTACCTCAAATTATTGATTTTACGTAAAATATCATCCATGAATAAAATCACATTATTTGGGAATACGCTAATGTTCTTACAGATGAATTTGATGGTCTTCCTCCTAATTGATAGGTTGACTTTCTGATTGATCAAATACCCAAGGAATTAAATTTTTCAAAGAATATATATAGATTTGATATTTTGGAACTTTAGGATATAATTCAATAATTATAGGATAATTTGGATAAATGGTTCATATACTATAGTGCTTTACAAATAGGTGTTTTAGTCTTCTTCCTCATGAAGAAGGATGGGTCAATGCGTCTTTGCATTGATTACTATGATCTAAACAAGATAATGATAATGTATTTTTATCTTATTCTGTGAGTTTATGAATTGTTTTATTTCATACATTTTGAAAAATAGTTCACATAGGGGGATCTACAGTTGGGATATTACCATGTCAGAGGGAAGAAGGAGGATATCCCCAATACATTTTTCATTCAAGTTAAGAGAACATTGTTTTTATAGTAATGCCAATAATACTCACTAATGCTTCATAAATCATCATAGTCATGGTGAAGAGTGTTTTTAGAGATTACCTAGACAAATTTTTTGGAAATCTTTAAAGATTAAATCCTAATATAATCCTATAATAATGAGCATGAGGATAATATGACCACCATTAAAAAGACCTTATGAATTTATAATCATTATGTAATGTACAAAAAATGTGAGTTTTGGCTGAATTGATTCAAATTCTGGGAAAATATCATCATAAGAATTGAGATATTTTGGGATCCTTCAATCATATATACAATTAATGGATGGGAGAGGGAAACATTTATGATAGATATTCATATATTCCTAGAGATATAATGGTATTATATTCAATTTGTGAAAAAGTTCTCATAATTTTAAAACCCTATATCCAAGCTATCATGGAAGTCAGTAAATTTTTCACGGAATGATGATTGTGATGAGTGATTTAGGGAATTGAATAAAAGGATTATCACTACCCCTATTCCCACAATACTCACATGTGGGAATCCTTTTTTAGTATTTAATGACGTTTCAAGAAAGAATGTGTCTATGTTTTAATGAAGAATAAAAATTTTATAGCCTGTGATTTATGGTAGTTTATTGCTCATAAAAAACTACCCAACGTATGCTATAGATTTGGCTGTAGTGATATATTACAAGAAGATATAGTGGAATTATAACTTTGGGTAGAAGTGTTAAATATATGTGGATCACTAATGATTCAAATATATATTTACATAGAAAGGTATGGATACATTCCATCCAAGAAGGAAATAGTTTATCAAGGATAGTGACTGCTCAATCCATGGCCATCATGGAAAATTCAATAATGTGGAAGATTATCTATGTAGAAATAACCACTCAATTCTATCATTGATGAAAATTGAGAGATATCCAATCATCCTAGATTGGGAAGGGATGCACTTGAGAATCATAATGAAAGGAATTACATCAATACATTCAAAAATGATTTCACAATTTTATGTTTTGGAAAATATAAAGTATTATCTAATTGATTACATAGTAATTTAGCAGAATGTTGAAACTATATGAAAATAAAAATAATTGGATTTCAGTGTTAATGAGGAAGGAGTTGTGATATTTCAGTCATAAATATGTGTACCATGAAATCATTTGTTAAAAAAGGAACTATTGGAGGATGCATATGGTTTTAATTTATCCATTCAACCAAGAATAATAATGATGTATCATGATATTATAGAGAACTACATGTGGGAAAATGTGATGAAGGGTTTTGATTATTATACATGTATTTTTCAAGTATGTCAGCAACTGAAGGACAAAAAGAAAAATTCTAGGGGGTGCTACAACAATTACCCATACAAATTTGGAAATGGGAAAAAAATCGTGATAGTTCTCATGTGACATCATAAGATATCTAGGGGAAAGAATTATATATGATTTTTTGTGGAGAGTGTATCAAATATAGATCAAATTATTGTTATTCAATAGTATTTCTCACATGATCAATAAGAGCTGATATATAAGAGGAAGTGGTAAGGTTGCATGGTGTAACCCAATAGAATGTGTATGATCTTGATCCATGATTAAGTACTATGTTCTAGAATAGTCTGTAAAATGATGTGAATAATATGATTATATTTATTAAGGCATATCACCCTCATATTGATGACTAATATATGTGGACTATCTAGAAACATGATGGCATGTTTATAGAATTCTCAATTGACATTAATTGAGAATAGGACAAACATCTTCCAATTATTGAGTTCATTTACAAAAAAAGTATCCAATCTAGAATACAAATGGATTCCTATGAATAATATTATTGGAATATGCCCAAAACACCCACATTTTGGGATGAATTTTGGGAACATAAACTACAAGTTCCTAAATTAGTCAAGGAAATGGTGGAAATGTTCAAGACCATTCAATAAGAAAAACATGGATGATCAGTTTTGTAAAAAGAACCATGTTTATAATAATTGAAGATATCTTGATGTTGATGTTGGAGACATGGTATTACCTCATAAATATCCAAGTAATAATGTGATGATATTTAGGAAGAAGGGAAATAATAGTGCAAGACACAATGGCCCCTTTGAGATCCTTGTACGCATTGGAGTGGGGGCCAATCCACTACCACTCCCACCGACCCTATCTAAGTAACATTATGAAAAAATTTATTCATATTGAGAATGTAAATACCTTAACCCTCACATGATCTCAATTTAATGGTTGTACTATATGAAAATTTAATTTTCTTTGAGAAGTATCTAGTGATGATATTAGATTTTTGAAACAAATTTCAATGAAATAAGCCAATGCACATGGTTAATGTACTATTGGGAAAACATTTATTTTAAGAAGAAATTTGCGAATAAGAGGAACTGGTGAAAGAGAGTTTCCTTCAACTATTTTATTGTTGGAAAATAAAATTACAAGGGAGAAATTTCCAAATTGGGATGATTATATTTACTGGAACTATAATAAATAAAATTACCCTTTCATTTAATGAAATGGAATATGATTATAAAAACAAAATTCACTTCATTTATTATATGAAATTATATTTAAAATATTTTTATGTATCATTACCATTGATAATATAGTTGTTTAATGGTCATCAAATGATTATTATAACTATAGGGTTTTAAAAAATACAATTGACATAGAAAAAGGAACTGATGACCTCAAATAGTAGGATCATAGCCTAAGAATCCCATTTATCAGATCTTATGAGGGAGATAGTATCACGAGTAATTTCTCTATCCTAGTATGAAGCTATGATCAATCAACTAATCTAATAATGAAACCATTTATGGGAGAGGATCATGATCATCCAAATCACGACTAAAATCATGGTCACTAAACCAACCAATGAATGTCCCACCATTACACACCTTTACAATAGGGTTTTTTCTTGTGTGCTATTGATATATGTATCAGGAAACTATTTAAATTAGTATTTTCAATATATTTTATATAATTATAAATATATTTTCACCATATAATTGTTACATTAAAAAAGATTTTTTAGATCTAATAAAACAAAAATTTTATTTTTGGTTAATATTAAAATTCAATTAATGAATTTATTTTATAGAATTATTTTTTCTAAATATATGTATATTATTATATAATTTTTATTAAATATTAAATATCCTATATGTTTTATTATGTAAAACGTATTTTTTATAATATATGGAAATGTATTATGGTCAAAAAACCCCCAAAATTTCTTGATAAATGTATATTTTATTTCAAAAGACAAAATTAAAATTGTTACAAAATTATTTAGATAAAATTAATTTTATTTTTTGAATTATAATGTAAAAATTATCCAATAGGAAATTTTTCATTAATATCAGAGAATGTCATATTTTCTTGTAAAAATTAAATACCGTATAAATATACTTTTTGTATATGATTATTCAAAAACCATTACTATATTTTACATTTCAAAAATAATTTACATAAGTGTATGACTCGCATAAATTTATGAAATTGAAATAATTTTTTATGATAGTCATGTGGAATTTTAAAATAATGAGGAAGACTCCCGTTTCAAAGAAACCATTGGAAAAAATAAAGAAACGGTCTTTGTTTTTTTTTAATTTTGTTATATAGATTCCCAAAGCTAATTAATAAATAAACCCCACTAATTTTCCATAAAAACCTACACATGATACAATTTATCTTCAATAAAAAAAAATTGATAACAAACATACTCTTTTCTCTGCTCTTTAGAGTCCTCCCAAAATACCCACATGATCTCAAGAAGCCCCAATAATGCATTTAGATCCAAACATTCAAGTAAGGGATCCTAAACATCTGGTCATTATTCTTGTATCGTTATTATCTTATGTATTATATATACAAATACTACTGTTGTGATATGTATTTATAGGACCCTGTTACTTACAATTTTTCTTAAAAGTAATTAGAGCATCATTTCTCTCTCATAATCCAATTTTATGAATTTTTATTTGCATCATTGTGCTGATAAAATCATACCCTGACAATCCATGCCAAATTTTTTTTACATAATACAAATTCCATTTATATAAAATTTATTCACCATTATTAACTTATACATGTCTGATTTGGGATGGACATGTATTTATCACACACTCATTGACTATGTAATAAAATATAATGATGAATAAATACATTTTGTATGACCTATGTTGCACACATATGAATGATAATGAAATAAAAGTGATATATGATCCCTTAATTATTTAAGATCAAAGGATTTGTGTTATATAATTATTTATAATATTTATAATATTTTAATTTTGGGGTCACCATGCTTCATAATCTCAATTCATATCAGTCCGTACATCCTAAAATAGTACAGGATATATTCCAATAGAATAGATTAAAAAATAATAATATTATGAATATACCAATCATGAGAGTCATTATTTTTTTCCTTTTTTTATATCTAGAGAATAATTTTTTTCCATTCCTTTTCTTCTCATAAAGGATTAATGAGACCAAAATATAGTTTTTATTGAAAAACATCTTAATTTAACTGTTCAGTACAAAACCAGTTTTACCTAGATATTAATGTTTGAAATAAATTATTTCATAACTATTTTAATATTACTCTATGTATTATTAATGGAATTTTAATATTTTTTAGTTTTTTTAAATTAAATGAGATCTTCATCTATTTTTCCATACATGGATTGGTTTTTTCTAAAAATGTGAAAGGAATATTTATTTTGACATTTATAGAATTGATATAATTTCCCACCATCATAAAAACAAATTTTTTTAATTAATATGATATATGATTCATAATTTATTATTATACAAAATTATTTTTAAAATTATTAATGAAATAATTTATTTCTAATGTGATTTTCAAAGTGAAAAGGTTATTTTACATATGAAATGTTCCATGTTTTAATTCAAAATAATTTTTCTATCAATGAAAGAATAATTTGATTTTAATTATGTATTACTAGGTTTGTGATTAACTTGTATGGTCCTTATTCCTTCAATTGGTGGTTCATGTCCATGATGCCAATATATTTATGAAACACATTACCATTACATGGGATATTATATAATGAAATGATTAATTTTTTATGAATCTATTTTCTTTTGAATGGTATCTTATATGATTAAATTTTTATGAAAAAACATTCCACTTATCAATTATAATAAGTTGAATTATTTTTTATCATTTTCAAAAATAAATTTGTTAAAGTACGGGTTGGACCTATAAATTCCTCCAACACATTGGTTAGTGATTGATGATCAATGATATCTAAGGGTATATGGGAGGTTATCAAATGCTGGATAGATTGTTCATGGGACGTTATCCCAAGCTTAGAAGAGGCCATATATTAGTTTATCAAATGCTTGAAGTGGTTAAATGGGAATTCTCTATAATCATAATATGTTAATAATGACTTGTTGGATTTCCATGACATAAGATTTTCTATTCCTATGTGTATGTCACAAAACTAAATATTACCATAATTAATGATCTTGTGGATCATTCTCATGGATTTATTTATGATTAATGTCTTCTCAATTCCCATGATTCATTCCATTTAGATGGATTTAGGATATATAATATGATTCATATTTTTTTTTAAAATTTTTTTCTAATGTTCTCATTCCCATATCCTCAAGCGATATAGATATCTCACTTAATTAACATTATTGAGAAACCAATATCACCCTTTATTATGCATACTTTAAAATACATATGGTTAAAGGTATTAAAAATTATATATATAATAACGGTGGTTTTAATAAATTATTTATTCAGATATGATTTAGTTCACTTATGAACTAATTTGTTATGATTCCATGGTTCCAAAGATAGTAAATCATTACGATCCCCAAGTGTGTATTTTTGAAATGTAATGAAGATTCATAAAAAAAGATACAATATATTTATATTAAACCAAGTTTTTCTTTAGTTTGTTTCAATAGAAATTAATATTTAACATTTTAAAACTAGGATTTAAAGACAATAAGTATAACCCCAATGATTACACTGATTATAATAAAAAATACTATTGTTTTGGCAAGGAATAGATTATTTGTTCAACTTATTAACATATTAAATTATGGATAATACAACTGGTGATGGTTATGGAATATAAGTACCTAGGGGTGATAACATAAAAAATTAATATTGGGATTCTTTTGGTTTTTTAAAAGTATACATCAATCGGCCTCAATGTGCATGTCGTATGACACTTTGGGGGAATATTATTTTGTATATTCATTTTTAATTTAATAAATGTCATTAAATATTTCAATTGAAAATGATCAGGAATGGTTTAGGTTAATATAATAGTGTTTTGGATTGAAATAATGGTTTCTCTATTTATATATCTTATTTTTTCAAGATTATGTTATTTAAAACAATGAATAATTATTATAACACTATAATTATTCATTTAATCAATGGTGGGAATCATAATTAACTTGGATGACTATTGAATTTTAAATATAGTGTGTTCATGAGAAACCAAATGGGATTATGACTATGGTGAAGGATATTTTGAATATTAATGACCAATTATCATGTTATATGATTAATAATATACACCTTATCCTACTCATGGACTCACCAAATAAGATGTGGGTGCATTTCACAATGTATTGTAAGGAATATAGCATAAGGGGAAAATATTATGTGTCCCATACATCTTGAATGTGTATAGAATCACTCTACAGAATGAATTTATGGAATTAAGAGATGATTTTATTGTTCAAATGTTAATGAATGCATTAATTTATCGGTGGAAATGAAAGTATAGTTTAATGTAATGGTTAATGATCATGGTATCTCTAATGTATCATTGAAGTTAGTTTGTTTTAACTGTCAAATTTATGGGTATTTTGTTAACTGATGTCTTATATAGAATTATTCGTAATACAACCATGAATGTTGTTCATTTAATCATATTACTACTGATAATGAAGACTTTGTTAATGAAATATTAATTTTATGGGTTATTCTAATAGGAATGTTTTCATTAAATGTAAATATAATTATTATATAGTGTTTTATAGATATTAATAAAGGATTAATTTTCTATATTGTTGGAATGAGGTCAAAATGAATGTGATGTTTATTTCTAGTAAATGTTTTTTGAATGATGTGGAATGATTGAAATTTTTATTTTTTGAAATACATGAATTATGAATCATTAATTATATATCTATAGTTATATCGAATTTTTTCTTTAATTATCTACAATAATGTGTTGAGTGGTATTAATTTCCTAGAAAATTTATTTAATGGAATTTTGATTATTTTATGAAAAAACATGGTTAAGTGAAAGATAACACTTCATATAATTATGATGGTTAGATAATTGTGTTTAGTTTGGGTAAGGACATTTTTAATATGTATACATATAATTTGATAGTATTGATGACCATTATAATGATTAAGGATTTCATAAAAAATTATTATTATTTTAATTAATGGATTATAAAATGTATTTTTATTCTAGGAATATATTCAATAATCTATGGATTAATTTAACGAATGATGAAACATATAGGTTTTCATCATTATTTTCAGGTAACTATGGTTCTTGAATAGTATTAGGATAATACATGACCAAATTAATAACATATATGTTACATGAATATTAAGACCTAAACAATTTTTTTGGGGGGATTAATGTTTTGTTTTTTTTTTAAACATTAGCATCTTATGTTCAAAATTTTAATTATGGAAGGTTCATATGGTTTACCATTTATGAAATGGTCTTAGTTTAACTTTGGGTATGGATTTAGAAATTAATATAATATTTCATCATAAGATTATTTATGCATATTGTCTAACATGTGTTAACCATAATGGTTTTTTATTGTCTTGATAGAGAAGGAATAAATTATCATTATACAATCGATATTGTGATTCATTTATGTTTTGGGCATGAAAAACCCAAATTTATTTTTTGACAGAGGGGATGAAGTTGAAATTGATTAAAGAAAAACAAATAAAGGAGATGTTCTTTATAAAATGGAACAAAACCTGGATAGTATGTTTATCTTGATCTCTATAATGATCCTAATTGTCCATCATATTTTAGAAGAAGGTTCATGTGAAAAAAAATAATCCTTATTATATTAATTTATATTGAATCAAGGGGAATGTAACTCATGACAAATTTATGGTTTTATAATTGTTTAATTTCTATTAAAATTTTCCTCAATCACTCTCTATTTGTTCTTGGGTGTTAGTATTATATCAAATTTCAATATTTTCACACCCCACCAGTGTCCACATAGTTTGAATCAAATTTTTGTTTTTACCAGATAGGCATTTTAATGAAAAGATAGTATTTCAGTGAATTTTTTTAATTTGAAAAAATTGATAAAATATTGGATGAATAATGAAATCCCGATTTTTTAATTAAAAAATATCTTTTCATTTAACTAAATATTAAAGTTAATTACTTTTTAAAATATTCTTATTTTATAAATATTTCAATTATGATATTATGGATCTAATTTTTGTCAATATATTCAAATTAAATTATTTTTTAGATTTGTTATTTTTATAATTCTAAAAATTTCTCTTTGTAAAACATGTATTTAATTATATCTCTAGGATTTATATTAATTATATTTTTTCACTTTTTTGAAAAATTCTAGATTTAATTATTACATATTTCGAAACATCATAATTAGTATTATAATATATTTTAAATTAATTTTTTATGATAATTTAATTGAAAATATTTAAAATATATATTGTTGTTAAGACTAAAACAGGATTGTCGAGGGTTAAATTAAAATTAAAAGTGTTACACTGACAAAAATAAAAGTCTAAATTATATTTTAGACAAATTTTTCCATTCATTACAAATTTTGGGTTTTATGTGATTTTTTGTATGTTTATTTATTCTTAATTTTTATTAATTTTATATTAACCTAAAAAGATTTAAAAATGCACAAACAATAATTATTTAAATAAAGAAAATTAAAATATAGTATGCTAAAAATATGATATGTAATGTTAATAAAATAAATTAATTTATTACAATATTATTTTATTTAAATATTATATGATATATTTATGTGAAAATTTTATTTCAAATTCTTACATTATGATGATATTTTTAAATTCAAATCAAATTAATAATATCAAAATTTATTTTAATGTTATCATATAATATATAAAAATTCTTTATATGATTTTGAATTCTAATAAATATAATCAATTTTCCATTTTATTAGTAAATGTTAAAAAATATAAACCATATTCCAATCATGGAACAATTTTTTTTTTGTAATAATTATACTGGCCCCTAAATAGTAAAATGTTTAGTATCATGTTAATGGGGAACACATAATCTTCTGTGTATCAAGCACTTGTGTTAAAATTTAAACTCCATAAAAATAGAATTTTTATTATATAAATTTTATTAATAAATATAAATAGTGGTTTATAGTTATCTAATTCAACACTTTTTCTAGTCTTAAATTATTAATTACCTATGTTGAATACTTGTTATAATAGAGATAACTCAAATATTAAATGTATGAAAGCTTATATATTTAATAATTATTGTTTAAAACATGTTTTGTCAGTGTGTTAGAGGTGTGGATCAGTGATATATTCCATTCACTCATTAGATTTCCAATTTTTCGTTAACATGGTGTGATATTTATTTCACATTATAGAATAGTTTCTAGAATTTACAAAAATTTCACTCCTCCATAATTCTTAATTTGAACATCTTACCCTACCTTATTCATACCTTTTTACCCCCATAGCTTGACAAAAAACATTCAAAATTTATCTCCCACTACTTTATCATCATTCTATATATTTTGTTCATCCCAAAATTAAAGTCATTGAGTTCATAATAAGATATTCAATAGAATCCTTTCTATGCGAAGGTAAATGTCTTCACCATGCTCTTTTATTTTTTATTATAATAATACAAATTCAATTCATGTACTAATACAACCAATATAATAGAACTAGTACCTAACATATAATAATATGTTATTATGTTTATATAATACCCTATATGCATCTATAATTCTTTGAAATTGGAAAAAAATGTTTGAAATGTTGTACGGTGGACTACCGTCTCGTGAACCAATATAACTCATTTTCCATTACCCACTATTTGGGAAATATATAATGATGTATTTGATGATTATAAATTATATTTATGATATTATTATAATTATATAATTATAATATCACTAATACAATCATGATTTACATTTCTTGGGAATACAATAATGTTGATCATGTGTATGGAGGACTATTTCCCCTGAAGTATTCTAATTCGTTTTACACTAACAATAAAAATGTAATGTAAAAAAGATAAATTTGATACATATATGTGGTATATATGAAATAAAAATATTCTATAATGTAATTATATTATTTATAATTCCTTTAAGTCATCCACCATGAAAATTGATATAGTTTTTATGCATACATACATCTAAATGTCTCCATTGACAGTTTATTTAATTTCATATATCTCTCTTTTATATATTATGATATCTAAATATATTCCTACTATATATTAATTTTATATCATGGTTAATGTTTTGGCGATTATGGAACCATGATCAAATTAAATTTTTTTAAATTCCAACTCAAAAAATAAAAGAAAAAAGAACTTACTACAAAATACGTGATTTTAACAACAAATTGGTAATAAAAAGGTTATAAATTGATATATTTAAACAATATATGGTCTGATATATATGAGTATTTTTTAATAGATTTTTAATATACAAATTTTAAATATTTATGTAATTAATATTTCTTTGAATGAATTGAAGACATAAGGTAAAGTAATTTATCCATAAACTATCTCCATTGGGACATATGTTATTTATGAAGAAATATTTTTTCATTAATAGTAGATTAAAAAAAATTAAATATTGTACAGTTATTTTATGTATGCTCATGAAAATTAAAATTCCATTGAAATTTAATAATTCATTGGGTATATGATTCAAATTATAATAATGTTAGAGTGGTTTGATGTTACAATATCATTATTTATTATGAATTTTTATGATTACGCATAAAATGGTGAGATAGTTAGATCCAACTCTCATAAAACAATGGAAAATTATTCTGATCTAGTTATTTTCAAATAATAAATGTTACCTTTATTTTATATTCTTACAATATTAAAATGAGTAAAATAAAGTATTTATGATAAACAATTTTTATTTATCACATCAGTTGAAAACAACTTTCAATACAAATCATTGTTTCCTGAAAATATACTAAATAATAAATTTTTATTTCACACGGATTATTTAATGTCATTATAAATTTTTTTTAATTTACTATTAAATTATTATATAATTAATATTCATTTTATTTATCATAGTTTTCTTGTTTTGATTATATAGAAAATAATAATGGATTGAGTGTTTTTACATGTACATTATAAATAGAATATACATTATTCATGAAAACTCATTGATATTTATATTTCATTATATGAATTTAAATTTATTTATTTATAAAATTTTTGTCTTTTTTTTCTTAGAAAACATTATTTTCAAAATTGAAAAGCTATTTTCATCATGAAATATTCCATGTGGTCTATTAAAATTAGTTTCCCATAGAAGATGAAGTCCTTGGATGATAAATATGTTTTTTTGGGATATGATACAATTATATCTTCCATTTTCTACATACATATGGAATATTTAAATGATGATATTATTTTAATGAAACCCTATCTTTTTATATGGTTTATTCTATCATTAAATGAATAAATCTTGTAAACACTCATTTAATTTTTATGGGTTATTCTTTAATGATATATTTATGAAACCCATTTATTATCAATGGTTATTATGTGTTGATTGTTGTAAGAACATATCAAGTATAAATTAACGGTTTATGTGAGGGGTCCAACCTATATCTAACTCCAATTAATTGAGTAATGATTAGTGTTCTTTGAGAATAAAGTGTATGTGAGTGGTTATTAGGATCCCAAAAGATGGTACATGTGAGGTTATCCTAATATTATATATTGGTAGATGATATTTTTTCACATGCTCAAAGAAGATACATGGTTGGGTATCCCAATACTAACATGTTGTGATTGGATTAGTGGATATACATTACATATTATTTTATATGATTATGTGTATATAACAAATCTATATGATTTTCATCTTTATTATCTCATGATTAATTTTCATTGAATCCAATATGGTTCAGGTATTATGAACAAAAAAATATTATTGTGATGACCCATTTATTATGAATGAAATTCAGGGCATGGTTTTTCTAATTGTATAATAATATTATAATACACTTTTGATCATGTTATGTTGAAACATACCTTATTTAACCATACTCATCTTTTGGGCTCACTTTTTGGTCAATTCCCTATATAATGAATAGTGGTTTTATGTATGATATGTATAATAAGGATTCAAGGTTTGGAGAATTTATTTAGATAATATCCTGTTCACTTATGATAATTTTATTAGGATTCAATTATTCCAAAGACACGAAAACATTTTCAATCCACCATTTTATTCAATTTAATAAATATTCTTTTAAAAGATGCAATATGTATGTGTGAAATAATTAATCAATCAATGAGGTATTTTACGGAGAGATATGTGAGTGTCTTTTATTTCCATCGATTTGTTGGATACAAGAGTAGGAATGGAAGAAGGAATTCTTGAGTGTAGGGAAATTGATAACAAGAAACCACCCTCATTATAAAGATGATCCATAATATTAGAGTATGGATGGTGGGGATATGGAATGATACTAAGGAATTCAATGGATAACACCAAAGAAAATGGGCACTATAGAAACATGACCACTCTCATAGATCTATAACTATAATTCCTATAGAGTGGACATCATAATTTCAATTTTATGTTGTAAATCTACACTCATTCATTTTTAATACCATTAAGATGTTTTTATATCAATAACCATATATGGAAATATCATAAAAATATTTTAATAGAATTATTATTGCACATCAATATTATAAATATTCAACAAATTTATTTTTATTGTAATTTTATTAATTCCAATATTATTAATATTTATGTTGTTTAACTTGAATTTATCTCGGGGATCGATTATAATTATTTATATATTTTACCTTTAAATAATTATTGGAAGGGAAGTGAAATATGAAAATTTTAAACAATATAGGATTATATATTATTTCTCGAAAAAATATGATTATCCAAAGAAAGTTTCATCCATTACATGGGTATTGATTTCTATTAAAATATTGTATTTATCTCTTATGGTTGGTATGAAATTAAACATCAACTATATACAATTTTTTGGAGTTTTGTTATTATATTCAATATTAGTTTCCATGTCTTCATAAAAATTATGATATTGAGATATAAATATAATTTTTTTAGGTGCTACCCCAGTTTCAAAGAATCCATATTTGATATACCCAATGGACATAAAATAATTAAAGAACAATCTCTATGATAATATTGATAAATTCCTCACAATGTGGCATTCCAAAGAATGATGGATCAATGCAACTCTGTATAATTCACGAGTACAAAATAAGATATTTTTCAATAATAAGTATCCCCTACCCATTAATGATGAATTATTTGATCAATTTAGTTGGAGACCATTATTTTAATAAGATTTATGTTTTATGTATATTTTATACATTGATGTTAAAATGTGAATACATATAGAATAAATATTTTTGAAACTTGAATGGAAATAATGATTTTATAGTGATTCTTTTTTGTCGTATTAATTCCACCACTAACATGACGAATTTAATAAATAATGTGTTTAAAACTAAAAATGTCATTTTTTAGTGTTTATAGATAATATTGATATATATTCCTAGATAATTTAATATAATGTTAATCGAGTAAAAAGATTACTAAATACACCATGGAAAGATAATTTCTATGAAAATTTTACAATGTGTGATATTTGGAAGAAAAATGTTTCATTTTTCGGTCCTATAATATCATGTCAGGGTATATTAGCACATTTATAAAATATGGATGTTATTAATCAGTGAAAAAAAATTCTATTCTGATTTCAATACATAGTTTTATTAGATTACATAGTTATTGAAAATTTAATATACATAATTCATCATGGTTGTTTAATCAACACACCATGCTAACTCTGAATCATGTTAATATCATTTAGATTGATGAATTTGAATAAAATTTCATATAAATTTTTAAGAGGATGTCCGGTGACCCTATTCTAACAGTAAATGTTTTTATAAGGTATTTTGATTGATAGTGATGTATTATTCAATATTCAGTTGTGTGTCCTTATAAATAATTATATATTGATAGATTATTCCTCACAACAATTGAAGGATCATTAGAAAAATGACATGACTCCTAAATTAAGGATAGTTGTTTTAATATTTGAAATAATTATTTGGAGGAATTATCAATATATGTAATGGTATTCGATATATACTAATCATAAAATTTTAATTTAGATGTTATCACAAAAACCGGGTCAATATTCACTAGTGTAGATTTCTATAATTAACTAAATATTTTTATTTCTTAGTATACTACAACACATTGGAAGAGACAATGATGTATATTGATTTCAATCAAGAGGATTATTCTAGATTAACTAATATATTCATAAACAAAATATAAAATATTGAGGGACTCTAAAATTAATGACCTTTAAATAATTATGTACGTTGAAAAATATTTTATTCGTAAATAATTTGTTTAATTAAATATCCATGTAATGATTAAAGAAGAAAAAATGTATGATTTGGAAAAAAAAATGTATGAAATATTCAGATTTTTAATATAGATTGTTATCGATTGATAAATATAAGGGGATCTGTATGTTAGTATTCATTTCCTAATAAAAAAATGAACTATTTTAAAATTCTCATAGATTATCTTTCTTTATTCATCCTTAAAGTATGATGATGTATAAATACATCAATGATAATTGTCATGATTAAATAAAAATATAGATATTGTTGACTATGTAACTAAGTGACTTGTAGGTCATAATTTTTAGTGAAAGGGAGATATGATTAAATGTATGTTACATTGGTTACCAATAACATAATGTAAATGGTCAAATTCACCATGGATTTCAACATTGAACTCCACAAAGCATGAAGAAGACATAATGTTTTATAGTAATTGTCAGTCACTAAAAGAATTAAAATAAAAAAATTTATATAATAGAATTTTGTTTCCATATTGTCATTCTATGATATAAATTATTCAATTTGTGTGCTTACATAGTGTATAATATTTTATACTAATTGATCGAGATCATATATACTCTAGAAATTATTGAAAATTCATCAAGAGGATATTGATATATATTTTTACATTCGTACAATGAAATATATAAATAAATGTGGTTAGTCTGGCATTACCATTCAATCAGTAAGATATGTGTTGAGATATTTTTCTCTATATTATATAGGTTTTTTGGATTAATACCATACTCAAGTAGATTTTTCTGAAAGAAATAACTTTCACTTGAGAATTTAGATGATTCCTTATAAAGACCAATATCTATAGAAGTATATAAATATAAAATATTGCGATAAATTATAATAAATATATCTATTATTTCCTGATCCATTTATGGAAATGGATGATATGTTTGGTGAAACTCAACAACAAATCATTTTACTTCAGAGTCAACAAAAGAGATATGATAAAAATTAATATTGATATGTAGAATTTTATTCTGGTGAGAATGTTTACATATGAATTTCACCATAAAAGTATGTAATTATATTTTATATAAATGGAATGTTGTACAAATATAATATTAGTCTATTATATATTTTTTATCAAGTAGAGACAATTTTTATCACACAACAATACCATAAATTTTCTCTCATGTTCATGATGTTTTCAATGTTTCCTTCTTAAGTATTTATATACATGATCCTTCACATGTACATAAATCATAAATTCCACCAATTTAAAAGGGTAAATCATTATAAAGAGAACTAGTATATTTCGTGGACCATATATGGAAAAAATATTTCAAAATATGAAGAACCTGGTTAATGTTATTTAGTGGAATATGAAATTACATGAAGATATGTGGGAATGAGATGAAGTGATGAATCATGGATATCATCATTTTTATACCATATTGGTTGAATCTGTGGTAATGATATTTATTTTATGTGTGGAAGAATTTAACACCCATTTATTTTAAATGCACTTCCTTTGAAATAAATCATTACGTGTTTGAAAGCAACCCTTAAATACAGCATGGAGTCTATATAAACTATGACATTATAAATTATTTTATAATTTCCATTAAAATGTAATGTATCAATATTAATAAAATAAATTAGAAAAATATATATAATTTGTTTTTTAATGAATATTTATTTACAAATTCATATCAAATAAGAACTAAATTTTCAGTGAAGTCATGTTAATTTTAAAAAAATTATAAATTTATTTTTATCAAACATATTATTGTGAACATTAGAATTAATTTCTACGAGTTTTTAGAAATGTTATACTATTATTTGGATATCAATTTTATAACTATCAATTAAATTATATATTAAGTATAATTTTTAGCATTTTTATAAAAAACATTTATTTTCCAATAAATATTTAGAAATAAATGTTATTGTAAAAATTTTCATTTATTTTGAAGTAAATGATACATTATGTTTTATATTTTAAATAAAATTTATCAATTAACCAATTAATTTCAAGTAATATTGTTAATTACATAGGAATATATATTCTACATTATTTTTTAAGTTTATTTTTAGTTATAAATATAATTATATATAATTGTTTGGACCTATATAATATATTTTTATGTTAATAGTTATTTATTCTGTATTTATTAATATCTATAATGAAATATGTTGATTATATATTAAATATAATAATCTAGATATCATTTTAATTGGTTTTCATGGAATATTATTAAAAAAAATTTACTCAAATTTGTTTTTTAGATATTTGGTTTTTCATGAGGTTTGCACTCATAAATAAAATTTAATTATCTCACTTACATAAATTGAATCTGGTAAATTAATTTCATATTTATAATTTATTCAATTAATTTTATTTATTAGTTTAAACATTATTTTTGTTCATAGTGAATTGTAAAAACATTAAACATGATATAAGATGGTTATTGTAAAAAATGGCTTGCTGGGGCTTATAGTAATAGTATTTTTACCCAGTATAGTAATATTTATTATGGTTGAATACAATTATACATTATAATATCATATATTAATATCTATATCTATTTTTAGACACATTTTAATGAATATGTCCTTAATGAATTGAAATAATTTATGAAATTACATGTTTGTTCCTCCCCTCATTTATAAAAAGGATCTTATTCTCCTCTCTTATTTATATAATTGGGGCATTATATCTCAAAAAATGAAAACACCAAAACCATACTAATTTTCTTCCCATCATACTATAGTATTTTCCTCTACTAATACCAATAATTCTATGATTAAGTAGTATTACCTTCAAGGTCTCTCAATGAATAAGTAGCTTCTTAACGATGAACATTAAATCATATTTATTTTTATGAATCCTCCTTACATGTGGTATTAATACAAAATTATTTATCCTTTATCATTAATATACTATTTTTTATAATGATAAATATAAAATGATTTAATCATATTATCAATCCAATTACTGATGAATGTATCTCATGTGTGTACGTGTAAAATACATTTTCCACATAGAGATATAATTCATTTTCAACCAAAACTTTCATGGTTGGTTGTTATAAAAATATTAATTATTATATATGTTTTTTATGACATTATAATTATATTGTAAATATGATTAATTTTTTTATTTATTTCCCCCCATCAATAGAAAAATTATAATATCACTCATGTGTACATATAGACAACCATCTACATGTAGTGATGTAATTAATTTCACTATGAATCGAAAGATGAATGATTACTAATTTTTATATAACTAATATATAGGGTATTTATATCATAATTATAATTAAATAAATAAATAAAACATTATCAATGTATAAGTTATAAAACCACTGAACCTAAAAATAAAAGATAAATGAAGAACCGAACACCGAATAAAATAATGATAATGAATGACTGTTAGTTAAAACATAAATGGGTTTTCAGGTAAATTTAAAATATTTTATTCAAAGATGAAATATTAAGTAAAACTATTTCATTATTGTTATTATCACTTTTACGATATTATTTATGTTAAATTATAAAAATATTTAACTTTCTTACAATGTATGAAAAACAATTTTTGTATAATTTTTAAAACTTTGTATATTTGACATTATACCCAAAATGTGAAAGAAATTATCTATTTAAAATACATTGAATGAAAATATTTCCTACCACAGTGAATATTATTTAATAAAATATTACATGATATGAATTATTTTTTCATTTTAAATAAATTTTTTCACTTAAATTTATATATGTAATAATATTCCAAATAAATTACATATAATGAAAAGTTTAATTCCAATAAGAGAAACTATATTTTCATGTTAATGGTATCCTTATCTATTAAAAAACCCTTAAATATTTATTATTATTTATAGAGGATCTGATCTAATTCTATCATCTTTATTAATTCTTTATCTTTTTTTTATTTTGATGATGAAAGATTTCTAAAACTAGTATCTTTTCTATGTTTTTTGACTTGATGATATGGTAATTGTTTTATATCCCAATGGATCACAATTGTACATTTTTAATTATCTGATAGTTTGAAAATATTTATATAAACCTATATTTAAAATGGTAAGGAATGATATCCCATAAGATGAAATTCACTGAATGGGTTGTTATTAGAATTTTCTAAGGGAAATTATAGAATAATATTGAATTAGGAATGAGACATATTTTTGTAAATTAATGAATTTGGAGTAAACGAATCAGTTATTAAATTATTGGCATTGGTCCTTGACTATGTAAATGATTTTTATTATTATCTTAATTCCAAAACAAAATTTATTTTTCATAAGAGCTATTTTCATGAATCATAAATTATTATTGATTATTGTGTAATATTATGTATTATTTTATATGATTTAAAAAACAATCAATTTATTTCATAATGAATTATCTTTAACTAATTAGGTATTATTATATTATGTTTTTATCATTTCCGTATACCGTTATTCTTATATTATACTAACTTGTGATCATTTACTCATCTCGATAGTGTTTAGCCTTAGTAATCATTTGATATCATCCATTATTATATTTCCCTTATCGATGATATATAGAATATTCTTATGTATTTTAGGAATAAGAATGTTACTTTATTTAGAACTAAATTGAAATTCATTTGGATCATTTTTGTAATAATGTTATGTATCATTGCTTTGAATTTCCCCATTCCTATATGGTCCTTGGGAATTTGTTATTGTGAAATATGTTTAATATATATAAAAAATGATGTTATATATATATATTAATATTATGATTTAATAGATTATATGATTGACCATAAAAATGTTTTCCTTCGATGTATATCATCAAAAATGGTAAGTTAGAAATTTATTAAAAATAATATTTCCCATTATTTTTATGAGAAACTATAAATATGTATGAATATTGTAGAGAAATATTGGATAACTAAATCTTTAATCTTCACATATTTTTCTTATATATCCATAATTGGTATTGAAAATTGTATTATCTCACACACCTCATACATTTTCTCTGATTACATTAATAATTTCCATGAAAAAAATAATATAACCCCTTTTTATTCAAATTAATTCTCTATGAGAATGTGATAAATTAAGTAATAAATATTTTATTCCCTAATTTTTTAACCACATATATTCCCCCATGGTATATTAGTTGTTATATTAAATATGTTTTCAACATTTATGAAAATAACTATAATGCCTTTTTACATGGTCTACATCAAAAATTGATTTTGATTTACAACACCACATATAAATTTTAATTTCATTAAGAATTTTCCATAACAGACATACTATGTTCTGGTCTCAAGTGGTAAATATACTTCTTCATCATAAAAAATTGATTAGTTATCACTAATTTTAAATTCAAATAATTATTTTATGTTGGTTTATTATTTGATAATTTCGATTGTTACATAGGAATGTGAATATTAATATATATATATATATATATATATATATCATTTTACTAAGATTATTACTATTTTTAAATGAATTATCAATATTATTGACCGAACTAATATTACTAATAACATATTTATTAATAATTAAATATAATAATAATTAAACCTCTAAAAACATCTATATTCAATTATAAACACATAAAATTTTGGATTATTTGTAGGGAATGTTTCAAAATATAATTTTTAAATAAAATATTGTATTCATTATATGTAATTAATTTTCAATATATTAAAAATTTATAATTTTATAATTTTATTTTTAAAAAATTGACTTTATTTTTGGATTCCAAATCTATAACATAACATGTAGGGATTTTTTTGTAAAAAAATTAATAAATTTATCAACGAATCAGTAGTGAATAAATAATAATTTTACAAATTTCATATCAATTAAAACATTATTATAATGAAATAATGAATTAATAGTTTTTAAAACCATTTATATATTTATATTCATTATCTTTAATAAATTTATGTAATTTTGTAACTTATGATAATTTTTTTGGATACAGAAATAATATTTTTTTCTTTTTTTTTCATAAATAAACAATTATTCTCAATCACATGGAGAAATTAAGTAAATAGAAATTTTAATTCATATATTGGATCATCATTTTCATGATATATACTAATTTTAATTATATTATTAGGAATAAAAATAAGATTATGATGAATACTGATAATTACTATGATAATGAAAAAGCTTTCACATTCATAGAAGAGTTTTATTTTTAATGTGAAATTATTTCTGGAAATTAAAATTAAATAATTTATATAAATACTAATACATGATGTTTTCATATGAATTTAAATTTTTTAAAAATAATTTTATTTTAATATAATGTAATATCATATAAGATAACTAAAAGGGGAAACCAATATTTCTCTTTAAATTATTTTTTGTATATATAAATTATTTAATATAAAATAACATATGACATTATTTATAATTTTTATTATATTATATGGGGAAGAAATTTAGTTTTAGATTACTAAAATTTGGTATGATATGTGACCTAGTAATTTTTTAAATGAAATAGATTCACTAAATACTAGTTAGAAAGGAAAAAACCCCATTGGTAAAATGTAAATAAGACACATTTTCATTGGCTTGAAACAAGTTAAAGACATGATTAATAATTTGTGGTAGTATATTTAAATACATTACCTATAGAAATTATACTTAAAAATTATATACGTTAATATTAATTAATACAAATAGCCTTTTATTTTTTTCATAACAAAGATGTTATAGGGGGTTTTGGTCACCATAGGAGAATTTTAGGAATTCAGAAGGATGTTGTGAAACATAACAAAGAGGCTTCAGTGTGATATTCGGTTTACTAATAAATTGAATCTAGAAGATGGAACTAAGCTATATATTAGGTATATTTTATGTTTTTATACATATATATTTGTCATTATACACATCTTCATATTCCCCTCTCTCATGATTATTCTCCAAAAGCCACATAGCCACTCTATATTTGAGTATCACTCTATTTTTTCATCCTTCTAGTGTGTAAATAATTTGTTCCTTAGTTTTATGAGATCTATATTGGTGTGATCGAAACAATAAGTGGTATTTATGACTTGATTACAATTTTTGCTATGTTTTTTATGTTATTTCTATTGTTGAAATTGGTTTGATGTTAATTTAATATTTCTAGGGAAATCCCACTACTAATGTAATATATTTCATTCTATATAGAATGGAGAGTAAATATATTGCGTGTAACATCTCTTAGACAAATGTTAGGAGGTCCATAAGTATTTTTTAATAGTAGTTTCTTTTTCCATCAAATTTTAGTGATTTCCCTCAAATAGGTTCTCTATGGATAAGAATTAATTTTATTTTATGATCTACAACTTGACGAGGTGATCTTATACCATGCAACCCTTCAAAAAAATTATTTGGGAATGCGTTCATGGTTTGTAATTAAATTTGATTTGAAATCAAAATCACATTATAGTGTTAATAAATTTTTTTTAAATAAAAATTAATAATTTTGTTTTTCTTTTAATAGATATTTTTCTATTGAATAGAAAAATTATTTTTATGAATGTTTTGATTTTTTTTGGAGGATGTTTATTACTAATAATGATCGTTAAATCAGTTATGTTTTACTATTATATTGTATGGTACAACTGTTGGTTAATATAGGGAAAATCAGTGTGAATTCTTCCCCTTCGTAGATGTGGGATATTATAGATACAATCATGGTGATCAATACCCTCATGTAGAAATTGGTGTCTACTAGTATACTCTGGTTGAACATGATCACATGGGTGTATTTTAGGTTCACGAGGAAGGGTATATTTTCATTAAGAGTATGATATAAATATAGATGGTTATATTAACCATGATCTGATGTTGTTGGTGTTGGAGTGGTCTTCATTATTGGATCAAAGAAATATGCACATTAACAGGCATGTAGGCCACCCATGGTTGACTCTATAGAGCCCAGAAATATTTTTTTTGTTTTTATCTATTCTAATAATAATTTATATAATATATAGATTGTAACATAAAATTAAATGGATAATGATAATGACATATAATATAAATTTTATTGAATTTAACCTAAAAATTTAATTTGTAGTTATGAAAAGGGTTATCAATATTATTAAAATATATGATTTATATAAATATAAAATTATTTCACTAGTCACAAAATCATTATAAATGAATATGAAAACATAATGAATATAGAATAAAATTATGTTTTTACCCGTAATGTTTTTATACAAATAAATTTCATTAATTTAAATTAGGGAGTGATATTAATGTGATACATATATTATTTATTTAATAAAAATAATTTTTATATTGATGATATATATTTGAAAGGCTTCAGATAAATTCAAACTGAATTTAATGACTAAAATACTATATTTATTATTGAGGCATTGATACCAAGTTTTAATAGAGAACCTATTTGGAATACTTTTTTTAAACTTTTACGTATTATATATGTCAAAATAAACTTCATGATTGAATGGGAAAGAAAACATTAGGTCAAGGCAAATTTTTGTTATTTTTCAAGGAAGATTCATTTTTGATTAATAGTGAAAAATACAATAAATTTATTCAACACCTCTCGTTCTTGTAAATAATTTATGATGATAAATTATATTTTAATTTTTAAATATTATTACAATATTATATTTGTTTAAATTAATTCAATTTAGTTCATTAGACTCAAATTCACTTTCAAATTGACAATAAAAACATTTCAAGATGTTGGAGGTTTTTACTTTAAAAATATCTTTTGTCGTCCTATCTATAGGGTAAAATATAAATTAATTTATCCCCCTTATATAATTATAATTTGGAAAAATAGATTCTATATTTGTAATAATAATAATATATAATTTATATGAAGTCAAAATTAATTTTTACCACATTGATTAGTGAATATAAAAAATATTTATTACATCAATGAAGGAAAAATTGAGCATAAAAGGGACTAAACCACATTAATAAACAACTAAACGGATGATAAACTTTTCCAAACCACATTTTATGTAAATATTGTACCAATAAACCATAAATTATTGAATACTTTTGATTAATTTTTTTATATAATACCTGGGTACACCAATCTTTTTTCAAAAAATGCCAAGTGTGTCATTTACCTCCACTATAAAAGGCCACATCATATCCCTCTTATTCAGTCCTCTAAAACCACATACGATCATCCAATGTATACCCAATAAGCTTGAAAAAATAACTTAATTCTTTTATAAAGTGTCCATTCTTGATGAAATCAGTCTAATTAATCCCTTCGGTGAAAACCAAAAGGATTTACCCGAAGAAGAGATAACATCATTCCTCAAGCTGTTTTCATTTATATTCAGTTATCTACTCCATAAAATATTATAATTAAATTATTGTATAAATAAAAAATTATTATAAATATAATTTTATGTTTTTATTATATTTTATTGCCTAAATGAGATCACACCTCCATCTAACGAGTAATGAATGTACTATTTATGAATACAATGAACTGCGACCTCAAGAAACGATTATTTTTCATTATTTTTGTTACCTATTAATAGGGTGGACATTTTGATTTAAAATGCATCTATATATTATATATATGATAACTTTAATTCCTCTTTTATCCTTTAATTAATATTTATAACAATCTTTCATGGTTTCTATCTTCAGTTAATAAGATAATTTCATTTGACGAAGTGTGGACTACTGTCCCCTCAAAGCAATGCGATTCATTCACACACTAAATAGAATTTATTATGGATGTGTTTAGTGAAATAATATGATTATATGTCGACATAAATCTACAGTTAATAAATTTTATACATATATACATATATGTAATTTTCATTCATTCTTTCAATAGTATAGTAATATTGAAATAGTGTTCATGCGTGGGTATGACCAACCCTCTCCCTGAACAGTATATTCTATTTCATAAATATATAATCTATATATTTATATGACAAAAAAATCATTAATATAAATGATATTTATATCATGTTCTACACTATTTAAGTCATGATATAAGTATAGGTATCGAATCCTTAACAAATTATGACATATGTGATGAATAAAGTAGATATTACCTAATGTAAAACCTTAACATATAATTGTTAACAAGAAGGTAATATAAAGCATAAACAAAAACATATTAATGATATATTATTCAATAATATAGTGATACATGCCTTATTCACTATTCAATTATTTTATGAACTTTCTGTAAATCCCATAAATTTAGAATAATCCTATTTTGAATAAGTATATTGGTATTTATATATCTATTTTATTATCTATCTCTAGCGAGGATTTTGGTTCTGAAGACACCAAATCAGTGAGATAGTTTTGTCTCAAATTTCCTTCATTGGGACATATATTTTTTTATGCGGCTAAATTATTTTTCCAAAATATATTTTACATTTTTTACCATGAATATTTTCATTTTAATTATATTTTAAGTGTAATTTATTTTAAATTTTCTACAGGTATATTAAGATCCCAATTTACTGTGTGGTAAGATGTTATGGAAACAGTCACTTCGTTTACCAGGATGGATTATGATAATGCTTCGATTGAAGAAGTAGTGTGATCAATATATCACAGAAATTAATGATATTTATTCTCCACAATTTGTTCAAGATATATTCAAGTATCTTTACTATTTATATTATTTTTATTACTTAAAATAACTAATAAAACGTTTTTTAATTATTTCACTTTACCTCTCTCTTGAGTTAAAAATCTATGTTCCTTCTAATCAATGATTCCTAAATGATTTAAAAAAATATTCTAATATTATCCAATCATATTTAAAAGACATTATTACCCATGTTTTACCATTTATGATAATGTTTTATAATAAATTGAATATTCTTGTCTTTTTCCAGTCAAGTATCATTTTTATACTTTTTACCGAGAAAAACTATTGTTCGTCATGTACGTATTTACCTACTTTCATTACTTTAATTCCATTTATATTTCCATTAGAAGATTAGAATTTATATAATGATAATTTTTGATTAATATTCTGGAAATACAATATTTAAAATTCTGTTTCATAAAAATTGTTTTTTAAAATTTCTTAGGTTTGTTTTATAGGATTTCATGGGAAAAAATATCATCAAATATTCACAATTATTTTCTCTCCATTCAAGGTGGAAATGGTGTTAGATAAATAATCAACATTATTTCCAAAAATATTGGGGTAAATGGATTTCATAATGTTTGTAATCTTCTTTCATATGCATTCAAAGAAAATGATTTTAAAAATGTATTCAATAATCATTTATTTGTTCTTAAGGAAAATAGTTTCCATAACTATTTATCAATATAATTTTATATTTTCAATGAAATTAGTTTAAATTTTTTTAGAGGATTATTTTTAATTTTAAAAGATTGATTTCATTTAATTGTTTTTCAATGTGTTTTCTTGAACAACTATTTCAAAATAAAAATGTATATTTTCTTTATCCAAAGAACTTAAAGGATATTTCAAAATTATTTTCCACCTAAGACGACATCAGTTGATGTTACTCATTCCCTTATTTGAAATGATCCAATGGTTCCATTAATTTTAATTCAGTAAATGTTATATTTTTCATGGCATGATTTTTTCTGAAACACATTCACCTTCTACAGGTTTTATTCTTGTGAAACGTGCTTCTATACATGGTTTAGGATTTCATGAAATGAATACGAAATCTGTCTTTTTCCACATGTTAAAATATAATTATGTGTTTATAAAACATATTTAATTTCATAGAATTATTATTGGATTTATATAAAACCCCTCTGTTTTTATGGGCCAGGATATGATGAACATTTTATTTTCATGTGGCACATTTTTGGTAGATTTTATTACGTGAAAGTTAAGACTTATATATCCCTCCAATTAATTCATTAATGATTTATATCTCCTGATATAATTATTTCAATCTTGTTAACAAGATATATCCACTATAAGGAGATGTGGAATCACGATCCCTAACAAGTAACGGACTGTGACTACGTATGGTGGTGTGTCCCTCCAAGTGTGTGTAGTCAGCATTATTATAGAAGGTGGGGAAACATGATCCACTATGGGAAAATTATAAAATTTATCCCTTATAAGGAATGTACTACCTCTAGGGATGGTGGTGTTCTACACCCAATAGGTGCAGTTCGTATTTTGTTCTTTCAGAAGTTATAGAAATGTTTCTTGACTTATAGAGAATGATATCACATGTATCTGTATTTCAAAATTCCATGTATTGTTTTTATAAAATACTTTCTAATATTACATTATTTTTTACATATCATTTATTTCTTTTGAAATGCAATGATTTATGTGATGATTCATGTTTATGATATTATGATATACATGGTATCATCTTATAATGTTATGTTATCATTCACATACCCCTATGATCATGTTTACGCATTCATGTTTCCATTTTTTACCTTTACAAATAAAATAAGCTCACTATTTTTTATAAATCACTCCACTAATTATGAATATATGTATAATTTTTTATGTGTCTATGAAGGTTTCTATTCATAAAGAATGTAGTATGAGATAATGTAGCTTACCTCTATACTAGTGTTTATATTTCCATTTTTCTAGGGGAAACAGACTAGAACATTCCTTGAGAGTCTATTTATATAATGTATTATGTATTCTGAAAATGTATTTTAATGTTAATGTATGAAAGTTACGGGTCAGTATAGTTAATATCAAAGAATTTTTTTTATTTTCCTTTAAAATCTAAAATGAAAAAAGGTTACTGATAATCCTATAGAAATGTATATGGATATGTCAAATGATATGAAAAAGTATAGGAAAATGTGATTTAATTTTGGTAATAGATAAAGTGAGTGGTTTCCAAGACATAAATAAATGTCCAGATACAATAAGTGGATATGAATCTGTAATATATATACCTACTTGTAACAACACTATAAATGTGTTCAGGGCGAAACTCAACATCACTTAGAACACAAAAAAGTGCCTTATTGAACACCTACGTTTACAGTCTTGGGGGGAGGAATATTCTATGGGAATTAAAAAACTCTTTACAAACCATCATAAAGGATTTTAATATAATATGACTTTGAATTACTTCATATGAACATAAGGTTACATATATTAATGATATATGTGTCATAATTTATACATACTATATATAAATTGTTTTAATTATTATGATTTTTCCACTATTATAACTGTTTCTCAAACTAGGATTTAAGGTTTTTTTCAATGGAAATAACCCAATGGTATACTGTTAATGATGAATGTGAAAAATAATTTTTGAAGAGTAGTCAAATGTGATAATCACATGTGTAAATGATGTTGTGATCATTCCTAATCTGTTTCATGGAAAATTATTAATAATGTGTACCTTTACCAACTATTAGTCCCAAATAAAAAGATAAGGAATGATGTATATGATAGTTATGGTGATGGAGACCAAGGATGAAAGAATATATTATTTCTATTGAGTCAATAATTGGGAATATATCAATAATTTTAATTTCTTAGTGGAACAAGAGGGAGTTTTCACTGTTTAAATGAATTACAAAAATCAAGTCACTCCAATGTAAATATGAAGAGTTCCGTTAAAGAAATAAATGATAATGTTTTCCTCCCCATGAAATCATTGAACGTTATGATTTTAAGTTTGGAATAAATGTTTATTGTGTAACCAAATGTCCCAAGATGAAAAAATTATAAAATAATCAATAAGGTGGTGAATCTAATATTTTCATTATTGAGGAAGATGACCCTATAGATGAAATGTTAATGGAATGAGGTATTATGTAATGGTATGAGGTAGACTATTTTTTTGATTCATGATAAAGTTGAATAATAATTTTTTTAATATATTTATATTGAAGAATTATTTTATATAAATTGGGAAATATATAATGATTATTCAATATTATTATTTTTCTCTG
This sequence comes from Viscum album, assembly GCA_963277665.1. NCBI lineage: Eukaryota > Viridiplantae > Streptophyta > Magnoliopsida > Santalales > Viscaceae > Viscum > Viscum album. The sequence goes on along the minus strand of OY728120.1, from coordinate 1,752,599,140 downwards.
GATTTAAAAAAATTGGATGAATGGGCATGATAGACCATAAATTTTATTTAATGGCTATGTCATTTCAATGGAAAACTCATGATTAACGGAATGATATCCTTGAGTATGTTTCTTATGGTAATGTAATTATTTTTGGATAATTATAAGTGAGATATGAATAAATAAATTGGACAATATTGATTACCATGTAAATAATTAGGGTCATGTTAACAGGTGGATTATTCTAAAATTTAAAAGTCTTAAACATTTTTTGGATTTAAATAATTGATCAAATATACTTTAGAATTAGTTAACATGAATCTCATTAATAATGATTAATTTTAAAAATGGTTGTTACTATGTTTCAAAAAATTACTTTATGATAGTACTCACATGTTTAGAATATGACAATGTAGAGATACTTTTTGATACATTGGGAATCAATGTTATGATTATTTATTTTGATTATTTCTAAAGATTTATATTTTCATCTTTCTGAAGGATTATGTGGTTAACTATTAATGAAATTCATAGGTTAAGCTTCGGAGGAATTATTTTGATATTGATATTCAATCAGGAACCATAGTTAAAGAATATTTAGTGATTAAACGAATTTAGTGGATTTAAATCATATTTATTTTGGATATTATAATGTGGTAGTTTTCAAAAAATACATTATGTATTTCGGGTGAAAACAAATCTTTTTCAAAAAGGATGTAGTCTTGAACCCATTATTGTAGGACGATAATGGTTTCATGCCCACCACTGGCCTACGCGATGTCCTTATTAATCTATAATTATTTTTCATTAATAAATATATGTAATGAAAAAATAGTTTTAAAATTTTCTTTCATACATTAATGTATTAACCATATATATTTTCAAGGATTTTTTGAGAAAATTTGTTATATATTTCAATCCTTTATGGATTTTTATTTCTAACAAAATTTTCTTTTAGTTAATTAGTAATCAATGTTATTTTAATTACATCCATTTCATGAAATAGTGGATGAAATATATATACATGAAAAAATAACCAAATAATGAAGATTTTTTAATCAAATATATCATGTAAGTATATTTCCTTATATTCTAGGTTAATATAATAATTACTGAAAAAGATGATAATGATAAATAATGAGTGGTCTAATTACAATAATTTTTTTCAATCTATTGAATTTTAAATCATCACATATATTTTACATTGAGGCCGAAAAAATTTCATTGAGCATCCAATTGTTTGTGATATATTTCTAAAAACACTTCCTATAAATAATAATAATTTTCCATCCTGTCCAATATTCACTCACAACATATGTTTTCATATGTGGAAAAATTGTTATCTTTTACTTTGGGTACCTGTTATAGTTCTATATTTATCTTAATAAGGTATGATTTATTATAAATTTTCATAATGTAAGTTTATATGAATGAAACCATAATTAGTTAAACATTTGATATCCCAAAAAAAATATAGGCATGAAAATTACTTTAATAGTTGTGGTAGAATGTAACACTGGATGATTTTATGAAATGTATATTATGGAATTAATATAATCATTTTGATATTGTTAATTTCACAAAACAATAAAATAGATTATTTTTTATTAAATAGATGCGTTTTTCTTGTGTTATTCACAAATCCAAGTCAATCGGTTACTAAAAGCAACATTAATTTTATTTGTTTCCACATGTAACTCGATTTTTAACATGTGTTACATAAAACAATGACATTCCTCAATGCCTTGGGTAACTCTCTAGAAAAAATAATGATAATTATATATAATTAAAATATTATTTAATATAACCTAGTTCATAAATTACTAGTTATTAAAAGTGTTAACTATTATATAAAAGTCTATAGTTGAGAAAAATATAAAATTGATTCATTTATTACTAATTAATTAAAAATGAATATGAAACCCCATTGAATATAAAGGAAACAATTATTAAATTTATTCAACTAATATTTTTTACCCTAATAAATTAAATTATTTACAATTATTGAGAGATATAAATCTGATGTATATATTATATATTAAATCAATTATTCTTTATATTTTCAATTATATTTTTTAGTGTTATGATAAAAAACTAATATTATTTTACGTATAAAATACATTAATTTTATTAAGTCATTTTATAGATTTTAATGTACAAACTATTTTAAATCCAGTTTTTCAAAAATTTATGGATTGTATATTTCCATGTAAAAAATATATTTTAATGTGAAATATAAAAATTAGGTTTGGATAAATTTTAATTTTTTGGGAAGTTAATGTTTTTAATGAATTTTGATAAATATTGAAATTTAATTCAATGATGCTATAAATATAATATATTTATAAGGTTAAAATTTTTAATTAGTTATTATTTAATATTAATTAAATCATATTTTTATCAATTAATACAATTTATGTCATTTATATCAATTTCACTTCTCAATTGAGTATAAAAACATTGAAATATTTTGATGTTTTTTACTTTAAAATCCTACTTTTTTATCCCGTATGGGGGATTAAATTTATATTAATTTCTGACACTTATGTGCTTATAATTTTGAAAATTTGATTCTATATTTTTAACATTAATAATTTATATTTTTTATTACGGGTAAATTATTTTTTAACAAAAAATCTTACTGAAATTTATTTAAATTAATTACATCGATTAAGGAAAAAAATAGCTTAATAAGGGACTGAACCTTAATCATAAGAGAATTAATGATATATAATGTTATCTAAAACCTACATAATGGATATATATTATCTATAAACCTTACATAATTTATTTTTTATTCTCTGGGAAGTCATTTCCTAGGTAACAACATGGGTACACTTAACAAATTTTCATAATTAGACCTATGTCCATTCCCTCCATTATAAAATACCACAAACACTCCTTCTGCACACCACTAAAACCTCATAGAATCAGAGAATATATTCCCAATAAACATCCAAAAATCCCTTACTTTCTTTATTGAACCTACCATTGGGATTATATCAATCAAAGGGATAGCATTATGAAAACCAGAAAGTGATACCCAAAGTAGAGTTAACATCCCTCCACATGCTCCTTTAATTATTTTCCATTCTACACTACCTAATTTATTAATATTTAATTATATGATACAAAAAGTTTATAATATATATAAAAGTTTTTATTATACCAAAAATTACACACATTTCCACCTACTGTGTAATGAACATATAATTTACGTGTACGGTGAACTACCACCTCACAAAACGATGATTGTTCATTTTTATGTTACTACCACTCATAGTGGATGTAATTATGGAAACCATATTTATATATGAGATATATATATATATATATTAATTATAATTTCTTCATTCTATGGTATGTTTTCATTAAAACATTCCATTATTATTTCTATGTTGTGTAAATACTATAATTTTTATTGAGGACGTATGGACTATCGGCCCCTCAAAGCGAGGTGATTCATTGACATAAAAAATGAAATGCATTAATTTGGTTTTTTGAGAAATTATATGATATATATTAAATAATAAATATAATATAATTTTATTATATACATATATAAATATATTTCATTTTCATTCATTCTTTCAATACGATTATAAAAAGGAAACATCATTCAGGCATACATTCGACATATTTTCTCCATGAACGGTGTATTCCATTTCATTCCTCTATATCATATAGATTAATATAATACATATATAATGTATATAAAATCTAATTATATAATGGATTACAATCTATTAATATTTATATATGAATATTGACTAATGAAATTTCCAATTAAGACACATGTGATGAACAAAGATGATATTACATGAAGTGAAACATTCCAATTGAATTGTTAACAAGATGATAATGTAATGTCATGATTAAACAATATATTATCTTATATATAAGAATATGGTTCATTAAAATATTTTTAATATACTTACCTTTATAATATATGAGTTTTTAATTAGTATGGAAAAATACTAGATATAAGTTATGTAGATTTTATCTCACATTTTATTTCTATAAGATATATGCCTTATTCACCACTAACATATTTTGAGGGGTTTATATAGTACCCACTAATTTATTATGTTAAAATTATAATTAATTTTATGGTTATTTAAATATCTATATAATTATCTATCTCACATGAGATTTATGATTGAAAAGATTCCAAATCTGTAAGACAATTTTTTATTAATTTGACTTCATGGAGACATTTGTTTTTTTATGAACAAAAATTATTTTTTATAGGTGTATTTGAAATTTTATATAATATATTTTGTTATTTATTTGATATTTAATTATTAATTTAATTCTATTTTCTTATGATGAGAGTATTTTCCGATGTTAACAAGCGGTAAGATCTTATTGAAACAATCCCATTGTGTTTCAGGACTCATTATGATTATGCTTCCATTGAAGAAACATTATAATCCATATTTCAAAACAATTCATGATATCTATTGTAATATGTTTATTCATGTTATATTCATGTATTCGAACTATTTTAACAAAATTATATTTAAGATAACATTGAAATCTTGTTACAAATATCTGACATTACCTCTCCCTTTTATCATAATTTTTGTTCCATCGAATCCTTGTTTTCGAAATGGTTTCCCAAAATATTATTCTATTATCCTATGATCCATAAATTTTTTTACCAAGGTTTTACCATTTAAAACAATTCTAAAAAGTAATATTCTATTTATTTTAAAATTGAGACCCATTTCTAAAAATTTTAATTTGAACAAGGAATGTTCAGCATGTACAAATTTACAGCCTCTGATGATTTTCATTCCATAGAAGCACCCATTAAATGATTAAAAATATAATTTTTATGAAAAAAAGGATTACATAATATTATTAAATTTTATATAATGTTGTTATCATGAAATGTGTGTTCCCAATTTTTCCAATATTATTTTATAAGGTTTCACTGGAAAATGTTTTTCAATTTTATTTCATGATTATTCTTTATATTTTGTAAGGTAATGTGTTTTCAAAAAAATTCAATCATATTTTCTGTTTTAAAGAAAAAATGGGATTTAAAAACATTTTCAATCATCTTTCATTAGTTTTCAAGGAAAATAGTTTTAATATTTTTTCATGATTCTTTCAATCATTTCATGGAAAATGGTCATCGAGACCATTTTATGATTCTATTAGAAGATTTGATGAAAAATGATTTTAATTTTTTTTCTAGATCTCCCTATTTGATTTCAAATAAAAAGGAATCCCATATTCTTTCAGTGGGTTTTTTTAAATATTTCAATGTTATTTTCCAAAAAGGTTTCCAAAGTGTTTTAATTTTTAAAAATCTTTTTTAAATAAGAAACGATATTTTTGTCAAATTTTTTTTAAAGTTATTTCAAAATTATTTTCTTTTTACGATTACATCCATTTAATTTACTAATTACTTACTAGGAAATATTCAATGGTTCCATTAATATTCGTTAATTTATGCGTTTTTCCTTTCATGACAAGGTATTTATGAAACTCATACATCTTATTTACAGTGTATCCATATGAAAACCGTTTATTCTCATGGGTTTGGGTTTGATGAAATTATTATGAAACCTATCTCTTTACATAGGATTTGATATAGTTACATATTTATGATATCCTTTTTATTTCATGGGAATATTATTGTATGGTTATAAAACCCATCTCTTTGTATTGGTTATGATATGATGAATGTTTTATTATGAAGTGGAACATGTATGAATTTCGTTATTAAGAGATTAGTGGGACCTATATCTCCCACTAATGCATTGGGTTAAGAATTATATCTAATGAGATAGTGTTGTAAATAAATTAAACTGGCTTGATCCACTACATGAATATGGGGAATCCTAATCCCTTATATGGAAAGGTTCATGACATGGGATATTGGTGTGTCCCATCCAATTTCTGTTGTCACCATGAAGAGGGAAGATTGGGAAACCCATTCCACTATGGAAATATTGGGAAACCAGATCGAATATTAGAATATGGGGAAACATAATACCCTACATGGAAAGGTCCATGATTCAGGATGTTGGTGTGTCCCACATAGTTGGTGAAATTTCCATGAAATGACTTGATATGTTCTGGATATGAGTATTTCCAGATAGGGAATGATATAATAGTCATTGTATTCCAGAATTACATTTCATATATCTAGGATATTCATTCATGGAATACGGTCTTTACATGATAATCATTATTTTCTTACAATATCCTATGATTTTTTCTAGTCTTCATCTTTTTAAACTTATGATATGTAGTGTATAATAATCTAATGTTATGATGGAATTTTTATACCCCTATACTCAAGTTTATCCTTAAATTTCACCCTTATTTAAAATTAATGTGATTATTATCTCACCCATTTTTATATTTCCATTTATTGGTTACGAATATATGTATAACAAGTTAAGTGTCTTAGATTTGTGGTTTTCATGATGATACTTGTTTGAGATAGATTAGATCAATTATATACTAGCATTAGAGTTCCCACTAGTTCCCATAGTTACCAAAATGATACCTCCACCTATATTACCTGATATATCACATTATTCCTGCATATCACTATTGAGTTATAATATGTTTTACAAACAATATAAAATTTGATATAAATATCTAGCCACAACCATGATTCAAAAATGTGTTCTTCTTAGGATAATAGTGTAGTATCAATAAATGAAATGTTATCTAAATCCATAAATTCAGAGACACATCATAATACAAAAATATTATCTTACTTAAAACATAATAAATTATCTTTTTTATAAATTATCAATTTCTTAAGACTGAATTTTTTATGGAACTATGTTTCAAAATCATCACATTACTTGAGTTGGACCAATTTATAATGAACTAATAAATCCCACCACCGGTATTCTATATCCTCCATCATATACATTTCCATATTCACTTTTAGTTCAATTGGTTTTCTCGATAATATACATATTAAATCAACATATTTTTCACACATAATCATTTTTTAGTTCTGAATCACAATGAAAGATAGGTGGATTTTTATTTTGGAATAGGACCGAGTGGTCCTTTTTTGGTTCTTACATTATGTTAACTCTATCCATGGCCCAAAATTCTTGTATATTAATATAAAAAAACTATTGTTTCACATGTGTCTCAAGAGAAACCACATTTTCATAATCATCCATTTGTTTGTTTCAATGAAACATACCTTGTATCATTTTCAATGTGTAATATAAAATTCCATTTATTATCACTCTATAGAAAAAAATGTCTTACCAATTTCAAATTTACTATATAGAACATGTCATATCATGTATTTAAAAAATTCTATAATTTCCCTTTTTGACCCATATTTTTAAACATCACAATGATTTTTGAAAATAAAAACATTTTGAATTATTTTATAAAAGATTAATTTTTCACCAAATAATAAATAATTACTCAAATTGAATTATGAACTCTTATTTGGAATTCATTACTATAAATTCATTTCATGCTCTAATAATCTTATAAAATGATTACAATGAAGTTACAACTACTATAAATATCTCAAAAATATCATCTATCTATACTCCTTGGTAACATGAAGGTCATCATTAATATGATAGAAACTATATTTTCTACTCTACATTTCATTTTCTAACAATCCTATGCATCCCTACTAACACATGTCAATGATAAAAAAATAATTATTTTTGAATCCATAAATGATGAAAATGGTAGAACTTTTCCAAAATTTAATAATGATTTTTCCTACACTGATACCATATTTAACCTCTTTCCCCTAATAAATGGATATATAAGTGAAGAGTGTACCACTTGGACTTTGGTGACATCCCCATGACAAAAAATCCCAAGAATAATTCCCAATGTTCTCAAAAAATTTGGTTTATAATTTTCCTTTTACAAGTTAAAAACCAATCCATGATACCCATAACCAACTTAACTTTTATATTATGAATAATTAAAAAATAAAACTAAAAAGAATATAGTATAAGTGTAAAAAATAGAATCCAAAAAGAAAAAAAACCGAATGATCTAATAAATAAAATCAATATCTCCCAACAATCTCCAAGGATCAATTCAACAATCCATCCCAAAATAGAATGATGCATAACTAAATAAATGGGATTAAATTCCTTTCCATCTGTCTCAATGTATCATATCTAAAAACATAGGAATGTGCCCAAGTAGGGTGTGTGAATAAAAATCAATTTATTTTTTCCAAATAGAATCCCTAGTCACACAACTATGATAGAACATGTTACAACATTCTTATAAAAGAATTTTAAAAAATATATTATAGTTTATATCAATGGAAAAAAAGTCAATAAATTAAATGATCCAAAAGAAATAGTTTTCAATTTTGTTTTCAATCCTGATAGTTTTCCAAGGAATGAAACAAATAAAACCATTTAATGAATTTTTTTAAAAAAATTCATTCCAATTAATTTACACACACACACACCCACAAACATCCACACATGTAATCTAACCCTAGACCTCACCATAATCTTAGGGTGATTCATCCTTTAACTATGTTTTCACGTGGTGAAGAATTTATTTAATGGAAAATTAAAAACATTATCCATGACATTATTTTGGGATCAAATTTCACACCCTTATCCATATCATTTTTAATGGGGTAAACATCATATGATTATTCATCCCAAGTCAGCTAGAACATTTGCCAACCATGTATTACAAAATCCATTCCAACACATTTCAATAAAATATTTATTTTATTGAAAACAATTATATAAGAATTGTTCCATGTATTAAAACAACACAATAATTTAAAAATCATAATTTTATATTTATTATCCACACCACATTTTAGAAAACAACTAATTTTTATAATACCACAAAAATGTCAACAAAGTGGGTTTCCACGAAGAATCGCACATAAATATCACAATTAAAATAATGAAATTATATTAATTTAAAATTAATCCATCATGTTATAATCAATAGTATTTGATAGTGAATCCACATAAATAACATACAAAAGAAAAAAATGAAGAAAAGATCAAAAACATCAAAAAAAATAAACTTATATATTGTAAATGGGACTTTAGATATTTTTCCCTTCCCCCAAAATGACCTTATCTCATTAATATAGAAATAAAAAGATTATTATTTATCCCCAATGGATCAAATTCTTTATTCCAAGAGAGGGTAAAATAATAAATCTAAGTAAAATGCCCAAAATCAAACACTTAAGGCTGAATTCAGAAAATGACCAAACATAGAATCATATAGTAGTAACTATCAAATTGAATAGAATGGTCTCCATAGAATTGTGAGGATGTTTAATTTGGATTATAACCTTATTATGGGAAGACATGAGACTTAATGGGTTAACACAGTCAGATACAATATTTTATTATATAATTTAAATGGTCCCTGGTTTGGGAACAGAATTATAGAAATTGTTTGCTAACCATGAACATGACATTGGCTCTAAACACCCCTTTAAAGGTTGGATTTCATGCCTTGAAAAAATATATTCCCACCATGATAAACCCGTCTGTCTAACATTGGATATTTTTTCATGAGTGGATGCATAGTTTTTTCATCCCATTCACATAACTATCCTCCTAAAAAGATCCCAAAATTATAGTTAAACTATTTCTTAAGAGGTGTATCATTGATTATAATGATTTTAATGAAAATATGAACCTCCAAAAAAGATATAAATACATTCCAAAACACATTTAATCCTCAAAAAACATTCACAAATAACTTTAAATATAAAATATACTTCAATAAAAGGATATGATCATTAAATAGGGGGTGTTAAAAGTTTAATATTTCCCACCATTATTTATTTTATTTTTTATATTATCTATACGATTAACATTAGTTATAATTAAATTCGTTCAATTTATGATAATTTAATTTCCATTTCATGGTAACCCTGTTAGACTTATATTACCTTTATTGCAAGGGTTTCAGGAGAAATAAATTCTCATTCATTGAGAAATAATGTTTTGTGATGATATATAATAAATCTTGGTAACATTATTCTCAATAATATAATATTTGATATTTTTAATTAATTAATATATATATACATTTATAACATATAAATCCATAGAAATATTTTTCAAGATTTGTTAATTATTAAATCTTTAGGGTATTTGTTTAAATAAATATTACATTCATTCAGTTTAAATTATACACCATGAGAATTATACATAGGATTCTTATAAAATATTATATATATAATTCCATATTTTGTTTTCTCCTAAAATTGTGGTGGAAATTTATTTTCTTAACACAAATATTATATAATGATAAATTTCACTCGTACAGTGCTAATCATTCTTATGATCAAAATACCATATCTTTTAAATATATTACCCTCAATATCAAAGTATATTATTCCTGAAAATATTATATAATATCTTTTTAAAATTGAAAAAAACTTTCACTAAAATAATATTAAAATTTCCCATTTCAAATTTTCATAAGGATTTTTTGTTAACTGTGTTAATAATGTTGTTTTTCAACATTTTTTTAATGTATTAAAAAACATCCATCCATTGAAAAGAATACGAGTTATCCAAAAATCCACATTGTCTTTATAAATAATATATATCATTTAAAATATATATTATTGATTATTCTTCATAATATTTAATTGTCTCAAAAAATGAAATATATTCTTTTTGAATATTTTATTTCATTTTTCAGTTTTCACTATATAAGGTCCTTTAAAAAATGAATTTTTTTTAAGATTATTTCAATTCAAAAATTTTATATTTTTATATAGTTATAATATATCCAATATTGAAATTTATTGTTGAGGCACTGAAGGTAAAAAAATACAACATAATTTTAAAGAATGAAATGTCAATGTTAATGTAACTTCATTTTTTAAGACAATGTTATATAAATTTATTAATAACTATTTTGTTATATTGATTATGAATTTATATTTAAAATTACAAGTATTATTTCCATATTGGATATTCTTTATGAATCATAAGTTAAATTTTCTTATAAAATAATACTTTTGGATCATAATGTTTTAGGTATAAACTAATTTATTCCTTGACAAAGAATTTGTTAATATCAACTAGAAATATTTTGAACCCCATTTCCATTTTAGGTGTCCAACATAATGTGATGAATTATTATTGGTAATTGGAACACATATGTATTAATGATTCTTTTCTGTGGTCTTATATCACCATCCCATGTATTGGATAATGTTTTACATATCAAAATAAAATGATTTTATATGGGGGTATAAATAAGGTTTTATTATTTCTCAAAATGTTGTCCATGATTTTAGATATGGTTTAATCATGGTAATTAGGTTATTAATGAGTACATTTTTGGTTTAATATATGATAAAACAATTCCTCATTATAATGATTGATTATCTATTCTTAAAGGGGTTTGGAATAGAATAATAGTGGTTTATCTATTCTCACATGTTTTTTTGTAGTATAATTGGGGTTTATCAATGCTAATAACATTGTATATGAGTATATTGTATGTCTCTCTATAATCAAACGAATGTGTGTGGACAATCATTTTGATAATTTATTTCATCATGGGATATATACATATTAATATGTCTATTACATACATATATTCTTATTCATATTCAAATTCTATCATCCCATCACTGATTTATATTAACAAAGGATTCCATATTATTTTGATTCATGTCAAATGGTGTGATATGTATTTTGAAATGAAACGTGATTTTTGATCATTTAATTGTTTATTTTTTTACCTTTTTTATACCTATATGGAATTCAAAAGATAACATATTAAAATTTTATAGTGATTTCATATGTTTACAAATACTAGGCCTCTAATCGGACCCATTTCATATGTCCCCCTCCCCAAATATATGTTTATGAGTGTAAAATATGATGAATAAATAGGTTCTTCTTGATTGGTATGTTTATTGAGAAATTCATACATCATTTTTAAAATATCTATTATATTTAAATAGACTTCAATGAAACAAAACCTCATATCCCAGTTTTTTTTATTTGTGAGATGAATCGTTTATCTTATTAAAATGTTGTAGAACAGTGATATGTATGTCTTAGGAAATTACAGTTGGCATAATAATATGTTATTTTTATTTATCAAAACATGTTTAGTTATTTTATGTATTTAAATTTGAATCCATTATTGAAAACTACTAGGATATGTTTATGTTTTATTTTAAAGCATATGAAAATATCATTCTAGTTTTCAAAATTATATATTGGCTGATTTCATGGTAATTACATAAATATTTTAATAATGTACAGTGAATGTGATAGTGTAAAAGATAAACCTAGTGGTAATCTCAAAACAAAAGGATAGTATAACATTTATATCATCTTCAAATAATGTATTTTAAGTGAGAAAGAGTCTTCACTCATAAGTACATGCACCCAAGGTATATTGTTTTATTATATCACCTTTTAATTAGGAACTATTATGATGTAATTTGAAATGAAATTAGAATTTATTATATATCATGTTATGTTTCAAATCGTAATAGTAATATATGCAAAAATATCCTACAACAAAATTAAAGGATCTATTGGCCAATATATTTATATTATAATTTGTATAAAAATAACATTGTATGAAATGAGATTGTAGTTGGAGGAGGGATCTGTTTTTTGTATTTTTATACTTGTGTAATTATTTATATTTTTATTATTAGTCAATATAATAACAATTTTGTTGTATTTTTATAGATGTAAGATCACAAATATTATGTTATTAAGGGTTTGACTATAAGAACACCTCAATAACGTTATTCAATAAAAATAGTTTGATGTTATTAATATGAATACTAAAGTGGATATTTTTGTATAATAAATATCATGAGTTTAAAATATTTCTTATAAGTTAAACCTTTTATTGAATGATAAATAAAATTTGGAGGAAAATATTTTATTTGTTGTGGGTAAATGTAACACACAAAATTTTTGAAATATATATATATTCATATTTACTCTCTCAGATAGATTTATTTTCATTAAACATAAATCTAAAACTATTAAGGACATTTATTTTTTTATAAAACTAAAATAATAATAATACCACTACAAAATAAATATTTCATTAATTATAAAATATTAATAGATTAGATCAAGAATGAATAATTTTTTAAATGGGATTTAATCTATAAATCTTGTTTTTCATTAAATATATAATTGTTTTTTATTGAAATATTAATTAATAAATTTTAGAAAAAATTCATTAGAAAAGATTATTTTTTTATATTTTTATAATAATAGAGTATTTGTTAATAGTGAAAAAATACTGACAATGGCCATATCGTATCTTCTATGACATTATCATAATAAAATAATGTCTAATTTTTTTCTATTTATATTCAATAATGTATATTTAAAATCGTTGAAAATATAATATATAGAATTTATAAAACCAATATTTAATGTGTTGGTTAACTTAGAAATAATCTTCCAAAAAAATTTATTCCTTTTTATATGAAATTAGGTTAATCCAATAATAGATATTAAATATATAATATGGATTTATTTTTTATATAAAAAATATTATATTAGTTAACATGTTCAATTACATTTATATTCATAACGAATGATTAATATGATTAATGTAAACTACTATGATAATAGTAAAATATATATTTCCAAGGATTCGTATTATTAATGTTCAGTTATTTCTGTATAATAAATTAAAATGATATATTTCGTATAAATAATATAAAGTCAGGTTTTCACATGTACATAAATATTTTATAACAAATTTAATTGGTAATTAAATTTTTATAATATTAAGAACACTTCTTGGAAAGAAATATTATTTTTCACAAAACATTTTTTCAATATATTAAATATTTTAATATTAATTATAATTTCCGATTATTTATAAATTGGATATGATTATATATTGAATATATTTTGTTTTTTCTCAAAAATATTTTTGGAGAGGGGTTACATTATGTTATTAATACAATTTAATTTAATTTTGAAAATAACATGATGATGAGGTAAAAGCATAAATGGTAAATTTTAAAAATAAAGTAGTTAAAGGAATTAAAATTTCTAAAAAAGCATGACAATTATTTTTCAAGGTATTATCAACCATAGATCATTAAATATGAATTTTTTATCCATTTTTTAGAAATTTATTCTTTAATAGTGTCATAACATTACTGAAAAATTATCGTTATTCACAAAATTACCAATTTCATCAATTATAAATGTTGAACCCTTATACTGATACATTCCGAATATATTACATAAAAAGTAATCTTTAATTATTCCATATTTTCCTCCAAATATTCTCTCTAATGATCATATGTTTCTTGTCTCAATATGTTTCCCAAATTCCACCATCAAATAAGATACTTTCAAGATAAAAATCAATGTCATAACATGTATATTACATAATTATTATCATTTTTTTCTTAATTAGTCTCCTAAACACTATTATAACAGCAATAATACAGTTAAACCCATATAATTACAGTAATTAAGTGTTATTATATAAATATTTCAAACATTATTCAATTTTTTCTATATACTATGAAAAGGATTACAATATTTATCAAGTATGTGTACATTCTACCAAGACCAAAAAACGATGTGGTTTATTATTCATCACTAGATTACATGATTGAAAAAATAGTTTCAATTTTTATTTAAAATTATTAATAATTAAAAATTATATTTTTAAAAAGATAATTTACTATATATATTTATTTATTCCAATTAATTGATAAATAATCACTTTAATCAACTTCATAGTAGACTACTGCTTTTAAAAAATGACGAATTCTATTTTTCATCACCACCCTTTATTCATGTATCTATGATTTAATTTTATTATGATAGAATATAATTAAGATAATGTTAATTTTTATAGAATTTAAATTCTAGAAACTTGGATTTTCTAGTAAATAACACTGCGATTTTGTTTTTAACTATATAATATAGTTGGTTGACACATTAGATAGATTGGATAACTTTTGGAGAGTTGTGTGGATTTACTAAAAAATCATGTTTGGTGCAAAATTTGGGGAATCTATTCAACACCTAATGGATTCCATGGATAGTGAGACAGGTTAAAAAGTGATTGTTCAATAGTTCTTCATGGATTGTCCAAGATGGGGGGATTACTAATATAAACCATTTCATTTGATATGTGGATTAGGTCATTTTCATGTAATGGATTTTTCCGGGTTGGCACATGATTTTGATACCATGTGAGCCTACCATGTGAAGTTCAACCTTTTAGAAGTTGTTTGTGCATATTTAGTACATTTTTTTATAATCGTGTGACTAAACTATTCATGAAAAAGAATATAGATCAAAAAAATTGATTAAGCTCATCCATGTGTTTAAATGGATTTTTCATCATAATTCCCTACCTTGGGATTTCTCTCTCTCAAAGTTCAATTATGTTTCTCTCATTGAATTGGAAGTAACTAAGAGCCATTCCATCCTGCGTTGAATCTCGATTCTTATTGTAATGATTCATTCTATATCATTATTGACGAGTTTTATTTGATATAATTCTCTATTTATTATTATTTCTTAAATCTACACCCAATGTGTGTATGTCAAAATTTTTTGATGGAAAATATTTATATATTTGTTATTTTGTTGATATAGGGTTGGTTTTATAGTGGGGTTTTTGAGATTCAACCTAGTTTCATTGACCTTCTGGATAACATTGTACATTTTCATGGTAAACCCCCTGGGTAGGTGGCTTCACTGACTACTCCTTTCGATAAAAGTAACTGTATTAGTTTCAAATTGATTTAATTACTTGGAATTTATAGTGAAATTGGTGTGAGAATGAACACGAATCCTTCTTTAGTTACAGTTTGATTTTTTTATGAAAATGTGGAATTATTATTAAATGTTCGTTGATAAATGACTTTAAAATGGAGATTATGAAAGTATAGATTGGCTCAATATATAGAAAAAAAATTCAATTGAATGGTGGTTTCATTTATTTAGGGTTTTCATTGAAATGTTTTGGAACATTTGAATATTCATGACTTTTGGGCATTCTTGTTGTGTGTGATCATATTTCATTTACGAGGCATGGTGGAAATCTGTCCTTCGATTCAGTGCAAATGGATTAATGGAACTGGAGATATAATTACCATATGATTACATGGTAGATCGATGATAGCCTTTTACTGAGTATAGAACTATCATAATGATGCATGCATTTTGGGATATGTGGAATGGAATAGTTTTTCCAATATGAACATCTAAATGGTTTTACCGAATTGTCTGGTTAGTTTAGTTTCAAAATATTGTTAATTTTCAAAATATTTTTTAAAATGGAATGTATTAATATTTCGTTATATTCTATTTTAGAAAGTGTTATATATAATTTTTTTATATCATTTTTTATAAATTTTCTATTATATTTGTATCAGTAAGAATGTAATTGGGGGAAAACATACAGATTTTTAGTACTCTACCCTTCCTTATAAATTTAGTGTTTATGCCGAATTCATCTACCAATACATTGGAAATGGAAAATTATCACACTTTTCTAGCACTAAAATATTATACATGGGTTGTTTGGTGAAGTTGTAGCATAGAGATAGTGGATTATGGAGTCATGTAGTTGGAGTGGATTTTAATAGACTTTTTAGGGTATTTACATTGATATTGTAGTCTTCTATTATGCTAAATGAATTCACTATGACATTGATCAATGAAAATATGAGTTTTCTTTCATTGTTATCATGAATCATATAGTTGTATTTTTTTAGGGATTTTATATTTTGTTTTCTATTCTTAACGGTTAGATTGGCCCCCATATTTATTGAAGACCATGGAATTTAGTTCCACCCATTGTAATCATGGGGATGTCACATAAGGAATAGTAAGCATTAACCTCCCACTCAATACAATGATAAGGGGTAGGATGTTTCATTTTATATTTATTTTGTTCAGTCCAAAATTCTATTTGAGACAAGTGGTATCATCTTAGTCCTTGATTTGTTGAACATGCGGTAAATTTCTGGATTATTCATGGACTAGGTGTTGGTTTTCATTCATTGAGATTAATTCATTATACATAATTCCTTCAGTTTGGATGATAGAATGGATTGGGTTGATTGGGACATAAACTGTATAGTACAAAAACAAATAACTTAAATTTTTTTATCAAAATATAATGATAAAAGGGATTTTGGAACATATGTTTTTTTGTAGGGAATTATAGGATTCTGAAATCTTATTATCATGGGTCTATCTAATGAGATTATGAAACCATGAATTAGTGTAATGACGTCCCACTATGAGTTTATACATCATTTTAAGTAATGATTTGTGATTTTATTGAAATTTTTTGAATTATTATTATTTTGAATGAATTTTTAAATTAATGGTTTTGAAAAAGGACATGGTTGTTTTAGTTTTAATGTGATTTGATATAAAATAAATTTTGAAATTTTTAAAAAATGTATGAGCTCATAGAAAGTTGAATTTCTAAAGTAATGATGTGATAGTTGACGGGATTTAATTTTCAATTATAATAAATTGTCCACTACAGAGAGAGATATTTATGGAATTTTTTGTTTTGGTGGAATGTGGAACCTAGTGGGAATCAAAAAAACCAACCAGAAGAAGCTATGTAGAAAGAGGATTGACCAGAGACACAGGTGATCGAAAAATAGGTTTATTGTATCATCCAAGACATTTTGGCTATGTTCATAGCGAACAAGAGGGATATTCTTTGGAATGTGGTTCATTCCTTCCAATTCCTAAAGCATAATCGACCCATGTTTAATGATAATTATGATGTAGGAATGTATGAGGTGTCACTATTAGATTGAATTGTATATTTTATTTCATCATCATACCTGTGTTTCTCAATTTCAAGATTGAAAGGTACAAGATTTAGGACCATTAATTCTAGTGTAAGGGACTAGTTTTGTATGCTCACATGGATCATGGAATTTGTTGGGGGTATTTGGGGTAATTGATCGAAACATAATTCAATACTCACACATCCAATTTCAAGATAATGACATAAATTTTCAATATGAATTAGGAAAATATTTCAATCAAGGATTATGTAGATAGATTTAGGAATTTAATTTTCATTTTCCCCAAAGATGATGTGAGTCTGTCCTTGATGGAATTCAAATTTGAATCTGGGCTAAGGAAAGAGATTCTCCTGATGATTTTCATGCTCGGTATTATTGAATATATAGATCTGGTCAATAGAATGATGGTGGTTGATAGGGATATCTCAGGAACATTCATATGTTCAATTATTTAGATACCCACCGGAACTGGCAAGAACTATAATGCTGGGGGCATGTGAAAGAGGGAAAACAAATTCTAAGGTGGGAGCATGAATCACAATCAAATGGATGGATTAGTGAATCTTCCTCCAAGACCCACAACAAATGTAGGGTTATTTTAATGTGGTTCATTTGTCCACATGAAGCGAGAGTGTACAACAACACCCTGATCATTCCATATATGCTACAATAAGGGAAATGATAAGGGAAATTTTCAAATTAATCCATGGTCATGTGATCAATAATGTTTTAAGATATCACAGATATCATATTAATCAATTGTGAGAGGGTAGTAGAATCAATACCATCAAAAAATAGAGCTATCCATGGTTATTCTAGTAATTATATGACTCCATTGCAGGGAAAATATCAGGGGGGAACATAGAACAATGTACAATGTTGATTCAATTATATGGAACTATATTTGTTATGGTTTAAGATCAAGCGGGTCCATCTATCATGATATGTATGATTATTTTTAATTCTAACTAAATTCATTTTATTCTTGATATTGGTGTATCATTTTTTTATTTTATCTAGTTTTGTTGAATTTTTATGTTTAAAAGTTGAGATGATTCCCTCTATGATAAATATTTTAACTTGACCTGGACAAATATAATGTTGAGGCTTTGTATGTAGAGCATGTTCTGTAAAATTTGATGGATCCAAAAAGAAGTGATATATATATATATATATATATTATTAACATAGATGTCCATGATGAATTCCTAGTTATGGATTGGTTTACAACAATCAAGGAACACATCAAATTTTATATAGGGACAATTAGTTTTCTGATTGAGAGTTGTTTAGAACATCTATTTAAATAAAAAAGGTATGTGATAACAGGTGAGATGAGTTTGTAAGAATTACAAGTGGGATTCTATCTTACCGGTTGGCAATATTGACATTTGAATCAATAGAAGAGATAAAGAGTATCAATTTTCCAGTAATTGAGGATTGGTTTTTGATGTGTTTCCCTAATCTTTTCTTGGGATACCACTAGTTAAATAAGATTTTTTTATTATTGATCTTATTCTAGGGACTAGTCCAATCTCACTTCCATTTTATAATACTGCACCAAAAAAATAATGGAACTGAAATTGTTTTTTGAAGATATAGAAATCAAATGTTTCATTCGTCCTAAAACATATCCATGGGAATAACTGGTCTTATTTTTAACGAATGTGGATAGAACTATAAGGTTTTATATAATGTATAAAAAACTTAAACAATTTATGATAAAGAATATTTTTACACTTTTGCTAATTGATGATGTATTCAATCAATTGTGGGGAGAATAATGGATCTCTAATATTGAATTTATAAAAGGATATTACCATTTCTAAGTCTATAAGGATGACATTTTGAAGACAAGTTTCATAAGTATATGTGGATATGATAAATATGTTAAAATTACTTTTAGTATAAAAAATTCACAAGTATTATTTATAGAATTAATGAATCAGATATATCACTGATATCTAGATTCCTTGGTGGTAGTGAATATGGATGACTTATTGGTGTATTCAAAAAAACTTTTAGGGAATGAGAAACACATGGAGATAGTGATGGGATTCTTGAGAGATCATCTTTTGTATTTCGAATTACAAAAGTGTGATTTTTGGATAAAATACTTATGATTTCATGGCCATTTAATTTCTAAAAGAAGAATTTCAATGGATACAAATAAGATAGATGTTGTTATCTATTTGGAACCACCGAAGAATAACATTGACATATATTGATTTATTTTCCTACCTGGTTATTACCGACACAGTGTTTGTGAATTCTCATTACTATCTAAACCGATTAAATCATTGATGAAGAATAATGTACCATTCCAATGGACATAGTAATTCATGAAATAATTTCAAAAACATATTGTTCATCTTATATAAGAACCAATAATGATTTTTCTGGAATTAGGACAATGGTATGTGATGTATTATATAGACTTGGGATCTGGGATGTGGTGTATTATAATTCAAGGATATCATTTTGTTACTATTTGATCATGGTAGTAAAGGGTTCATGATAATAAATAACCAAAAAATGATTTGGAGTTAGTTGTAGTTGCCCATTATTTAAAGAGTTGGTGTCACTGTCTCGTTGGTTGAGAAATTAACTGTGTTCCAAGATCAAAACATCATGATATATATTCTTCCACAATGGGATTTAAATATGAGGAAAATAATTTTGATATATTGTCACGAAATTCATGACATTGACATCATTTATAAACTAGTAAATTAAATTTTATGTCAAATTCATTAAAAATGAATTCCTAGGCTCATTTGAATAACAAATTTTTAGATGAGTGGAATTTCATTTTTGTTCTATCCAACATGCATGTGGAATGAGATTAAAATGTTGATATTGAAGTTTCTATACCGATTCCAATTCCATGATTTCTTAAAGATGGTAATGAGGTACAGTGGTCTAATTCCGAATTCCATTCAATGATTTCAAAACTAAATAGGGGGAGACCATTAGGGGATAGATGAGGGATTTGAGTTTAGTATTGTGGTCTGAAAATTAGATGGTGGATCCTTTGTTATGTCAAGAACATCTTCTTCATGCTTACCACCATTCAATGTGTTCTATTCATACTGTAATATATAAGAAGCATAATGAATTGAAATAGTATCATGGGTGGGTATTCATTTAAAGGGATGTGGTTGTGTTTTTTTCAAGATGCTTATATTTTCAGAAATTTGATGTAGAACATTAGTGATTTTATTTTATGATATAGTATCAACCTATTCTAATGTTGAAATGGGATCAAATAACTATGTATTTTCTTACAAGTCTCCCAAGAACATTTTAAAAGAAAAATTTTAATGGGTCATTGTGGATGTGTTCATAACGTCGTCCTATTTCATCCATATTTGTGACACTCTTACGGTGGGGGATCTGTCCAATAACTCTATCCAGAAGTTCTTAAGAGACATGTGATTCCACTTTAAATCACATTAGACCGAGATATAATGTTGTTGTCTAATTTATAAAAATATTTCAAGGAATCTCATGGTACATAGTTGAATATTAGTACTGTATATGAACCTTAGACGGATGACCAACATGAACAAATGATACAAATGATTCAAGACATGTTGAGTAATTCTATAATGGATTTTTGTGGCTCAAGGGAAGAACATGGATTGTTTGTGGAGTTCTCATATAATAGAAGTTTTCATTCCCCTATGCATGTGGATCCATTTGACTAATTGTATTGGTTTCCATGTCATTTTCCCCTATATTTGTGTGGAAACAGGAGATGCTTCTATAGTTTGACCAATCCATGTCCAAAATACCATAGAGAAGATTTGGTTGACAAGAAATATGATGTATATGTCTATGAGTCATCATATAATCATATGTGTATCATACATAATGTTCATTATCCTTCACACCGAGTGGTCATGTGTTACTGATTATAACACCATGGCATGGAAATCATTGTTTTGGGATGTAGTGAATGTTATATCCTTGATTCATAGTCAATTGTGAGATAATGGAATAAGTTGGTGAGGTTTCATATCATTTTTAATTGAAAACCTAGTTCAATAGGGTGAATAATTTTTTTTTCATGTATCTGATTTCAAAAAGTATTGGCATGATCCTGACCATGTGATCATATTGGAGTCACATTAATCTATAGTTGGATTCTTCATCGGTACATATCCCCATGAGGATAATTG
Source organism: Viscum album (assembly GCA_963277665.1). Lineage (NCBI taxonomy): Eukaryota > Viridiplantae > Streptophyta > Magnoliopsida > Santalales > Viscaceae > Viscum > Viscum album. Next base: position 1,752,577,174 of record OY728120.1, on the reverse strand, counting down.
ATACGAAATAGAATGTATTGCATGTAAAAATAATTTTTCTGGTGAATATTATCTGGACTCATATTCACATTCATGAATTTACATTGGAATATTTGAATGAAATATAAGAGAATGGTCAGAAATATCACTAGGAAATGATGGTTTTCTTTTTCAAGGAGATGTAAAGACCAATGTTGGGGAGATGGTAGAGCCCATTTTACCATGTATGTACCCTTTACGTATTAATTTTAAGTATATAAATTTTATGGGTGAATATTGGGAGAGTTTATAGATCATTTTTTAGAATGTTTGGGTCTTTCCTACCAGTGAACAGTTGGTGGATAGTTTTGGAAAAAAGTGCAACACATACCAGAAACCGTTCATTGTGAGACAAGGGTAATATAGGAGTTTCATAGGTGTCACAAGTTTTTTCTAATTAGATTGTATTCACATTATAAATTATTCTCTTTTAATGGGGTATTTTTTCTTTTTAAGGTAGTGGATTCTACATGGTTGGCACACAGTTTGATGTCCGTGTGAGGAAACCCTTTGAGATTCTACATTAAGGTAGTGGTTGGTTCAAAGATAGAACATGGTTTTACAAACTGGGTGACTAAATTGTGCATGAAAATGAAACTAGATCCTAATAATGTTTATCTAGATCATCTTTTTGTTTCAATGCTTCATTTTCCCCATAATGGCAATAATATTGGACTTTTTTATCACAATGTTCAAGGAAGGTTCCCTAATCAAATTGGAAGTGATTTCGAGCCACACCTTAGTGCATTGAATCTCAATTCACTCGGTAAGGATTCTTTCTATCTCATTCATGATGAATTTTCTTAGATCTACTTCTCCCATAATCTTGGTTTCAGATATCTAACCCCACTGTTGGTAGATCATGGGTTTTGGATTCCCAATATGATAATATTTTTTCATCTTGTTTACATGGGAGAGTTTTAATGAGAGTTTTTGGAGATTCAACCTAGTTTCATTTAATTTCCTCATACCTTTCCTCATATTCAAAATAAAACATAAAAAAGTTGGTTTCAATATTGACACCTATTATATGAACTGATTCCCTTATTTCCAAATCAATTTTATTACATGAAATTGATTGTGAAATTGGTATGAAAGTCATGTTGAACCATACATTATTGGATGTTTCAAATTTTTTGTGATATTGAGGAACTATTATGTAATGTGATTTGAGAAATGTATTTAAAATGGTTACTTTAAAAGTATTTCCTAGTTTGATTTATAGAAAATTAAATTCAATAAATAGTTCATTAATTGAAATGGTGTTAGCATTGAATAGTTTTAGCATGTTTGGATTGGCAAGATATTTTTTTTGTACTTGGTGTTTGTGTTCATATTTAATTTATGAGGATTGGTTGAAATTGGACCATGGGCTCAGTTCGAAAGGTGTAATGGCACATGTGATATTACTACCTTGTGTCAAATTGGTAGATTGATGAGAGACTGCTCCGGAGTATGGAATTGTCCTAACAAATCTTGGTTGGATGCATAAGTGGAATATAATGGTTACTCTAAATAGAATTTGTGAATAATTTTAAAATCATTGTTTTGTTGTATTCGTTTGAAAATGGTGTTTTTTTGAGAGAAGTATTTTTCATTTTCAAATTTTTATATTTATCTATAAATAGTTTGATAATGTATTTTATAAAAATTGGTTTATAAAAATTTTTAGAACTAACATACCATATTGGCATTATTTGGTATGTCGTTGGGGAGAACCTACTATGTTTTAGTAACAAACATTATTTTTCCCTTCAGTGCTTTAGTAAATGTCATCTACCAGGAAATTGTAAAAGGTAATGTATCACATGACATTAGGATAACATCATGATACTAGGGCTATTAATGATGTTGGAGGATGGTGCTTTTGGAGAGTTGTGTGATGTTGTTATCATTAAATTTTAACATTTTTTGTTACAATATTAACATTAAAATTTTATTAATCCACTATGATAATTTTATTTATTATGATTTTGATAAATAATATTTTTATTTTTCATTCATTTTTACTATTCATCATTAAGTGGTTTGTTTGGTTAGTTATTATTTGGTTAATTGTTTCATTATTAAAGGTAAATTTGTCCCTCACATGTATTGAGTCCCTTTGTAATTTATTTCCATCCCATGGTATCTTACAGATTCCTTTTAAGGCATATTAATATCTCCTCACCCACTTAATATAATTATAAGGTGTGGGATGTTACATATGGGGGATGATTTTCCATTAAAATTTACACTCGTTTCAGCTTGTTTTATAACCTAAATGATTGATGTTGTAATGTTACTGTCATGAATAAATAAAGATGGATATATAATAAAAATATCTAATATTTACTATTTAATTTTGATTTTTGAATATTATACGATTTTTTTATCAATATGTTATATTTTTATTAATATGTCACCTTTCAGTCATTAACAGGTTCAGACATGTTATTCAAAATTTCTTTTTATACAAATAAATCTGTTATCAATCACTATATGAAAATAGAAAAATATGATTAATTGAAAAACTATTATTATAATAACTTTTATATTCTATTAATGATAATCTTATTTTTAATAGTAAATAATCGACAATTCTATTTCAATACTTGTATGAATAATAAAATTAATAGTTTCATGAATATAGTGATTTCAAAAATCCATAACCAAAAAATATATTTTTAACAAATGGTTATATATTATTATTATAGATGTTTATAGATAAGAATAATTTTCTAAAATATTCAATTAATACTTTCAAATTTATTATATTGTATTTTAAAATTCATCCGTTTAAGCAAGAAAATATTGTAAGGGTTTCATTATCACATTTTCAAATCCATGATACTTGGTTGATATTTCACACCATAATTTATTGTATATGGTGTATTCATTTCACCAATGACTTCAAGTATAATTAATATATTATATTTGAATTTATTTTGATTTCTATTTAATTTTGGAACTATTATTCTTACATTTTCAGTACTATAATGGTTTTTTGAAAAACTTATTCATATTCAATACATCATGGAAGTTTTTAATTAAAATATTTCATATATTTTTGTAAATTTTTCTTATTTTATTTAATTGTGTTATATTATACATATTTTTACTAGGTATTTAAATATATTTCACATTAAAAACATACAATGTATTTATTGAATAATGAATTATCAAACCCGTAATATATTTTATTAACAAAAATTTTCATTCCTTTTGATATAATATTATTCCTATAGTATCCTTATTATATATCAAATATATTCTGATATTTATAATTTTATAAAATATCTCATATTTTATATATTTTGGAAAATTCAATTTGAAACTCGGTGATTTTTTCTGGGTGAATCTCATTATCATAATGATACAATTCTTTTGGTATTAAAATATCATCTATATTATAATTTTTTTCATTCTATATTCATATTAATTAGTTATAAAACAAATTAATTTTTTGGAAAAAAAGTTATTTTCCCATTTTATTTATTTTTCAATGGTGAATATTCATGATTCTCCTAAGTGAGTAAAATATTTCAAGAGGGTTTTAATTCAATTTTTTTAATATTTATAAGATAGTCAAGGATCCACTTTTCAAATAAAGTATTATTTTATATTAGTTAAAAAATCACACTATCATTTGGAAAATTAAAATAAATAGTGACCGAAACATCAACTTTTACATTAAAGATAAAAAAAATTCAAAAAAGCTCTTTCATTTTTTCACTCCCATAATTGTATTGATCTATAATGGCTTTAATTTCCTATAAGTTATTTTTAATAAATGGGAGACAAAATAATCTATTTAAATTCACATTGGGGTGATTGATGTTTTGGGGAAATTCATTTACATTCATCTGGAAATTTTGTTGTGATTCCATGTCGGTATTTTTTGAAGCCCATTTTCATTCCAATAATTATTTATCATGTAATTAATGACTGATATAAATTAGAAAAAATATATATTGATGATTGATGTTTGAGGTATTTTATCTCCTTATAATTAATTATTTTATGTTTTATATCTCCTAATATAAATATTTTTTCTAGGTTTTAACTATAATATTTGTCATCCTCACAAGGTCGCACATATGTATAAGCAAGGTTAATATTTTCTCAAATGGTTTTTAATGAGTATAAATACAATTTTTGAAATGGATTAAATGTTTTTCCCTATTATAGTTGTTGTATAACTATACACACAAGGTTTTTCATGAGTAAAATTATGTTTTTAGATGTTCTCGTAGGTATTACAGGACTATAATTTGGGGTTTATATATTATCCTAATGTTATATAATAGTATAATTGTATTTTCTCTATTCTCATTAGAATGTTTGTAGAAATAATTACTATTACTCTATATTAAAAATGATATGATTAATTATTAATATTTTAATGACACTATTATATGAGTTTAATTATTTTAATGTTATGATCTTATGGATCAGGTTTATTGACTAATATTTCACTGCCCTTATATTCATTTATCATGTTATAGAAGTAATTAGGAAATGAATCTTTATTTATGACCTCTATAATTTATGTATTATTTTAATATATATCTTAATTATTCTCATATCTAATAATATTAAATCTTGGGGCCTTTTATTGTTATTTCTTCGTTCTAGCCAAACTAACCATTATGTTCTTTTCTTCCAACCTCCCATTTCATAATATTGAGTGTAATGTATGATACTTTTTGAAGGGATATGTTTTTTGTAAAATAATAGATAAATTTTAATAATCAATAAAAAAAATATATGAGTGTAATTCTTCATTAATGACATGAAAGAATGATTTATAATGACTTTCATGTTAACATGGGTGATTTAAAAGGTAAATCATCAAAATAATGAAAAAAATATTTTTCTCCTTGATAAAATAAATTATATTTATATTTCATTTCTAAAAGAAATATGGTAGGTTTAAAATTTTATCCAAAATTACAAATCCTAAATAAACATTACCAAATTATGTATCATTTCCATTATAATGGTTTCATCCATATAAATTACTCATACTTCTGAACAAAACATTCACACCATTCATTATTTTTTGGATCACCTTTAAATTATCTTAATATTTAATTTTTTAATCGACAATTTTTATGAAATTGGGAACCTTATTCCCTTTTCAAAAAAAATAATTTTGAATTTTTCTCCATTTGATATCCTATAAATTCATTTTTTGGACCCATGATTCAACTTTCACTACATCTTTGTTCTTCTTTTTGAGATAATATATTAGTTTGTTATGTATTTATTATTCCACAATGTTTCTTTTGGATAAGATTTCTCAAGATAATATTACAAACCTAAATCTTAGAACACTACATTCAATATGGTTCTAATGATTAACCCCCCCCCCTTATTATATTATTTATCTACGAACTGAGACTCACAATCTTCATTATTGTGGGAATATATATCCCAAAAAATTCATTATTAGCTTTTTATTCATAAATATATTCAACAACCAAATATTTATTTATAAATATATTATCATTTTTATTTTCATCACCATTAAAATGAATTTATTCAATAATCATATATGGAATCATTTTAAGAAACATATATGATGTTCTCTTGAAGGATAGCCTAATAATATCCCCTAAAACACTATATTATAATTTTTAAATTATTTCATTACTTTTTTTGATGTTACAGTTTTTTATAGTTCTAATGATTAGATTCAAAATCCTACTTATTCCACATTATATCTCATATGGGGTGTTCTTATCCATAATTCAATGAATATAATATTTTCTTGCGTACAATATTACCAATATATCATCATTCTATTAGTGATAACTGATTACACTATCTATGAGAAATATATTGTCTATGTTATTTATCATTAAATTTTACCATTCCTTATCGCCATTTTTTATGTTCACACTATTGATACCACATTATTAATTTATTTCATATCCAAAAAAATTTGTACTTCATTACATTTTAATTCAAGGATATTGTCAAATCATATAACTATGAATAATTTATCAGTTTCATTCTATAATATTGTTTATATTTTTATAATATATGCAGTAACATTGACATTTTCTTATATGAAAATTATAACACGCATTCTATTATAATAATAATAAAAATAATATATTTATCAAAATATGTCCTTAGAATATTCATGCGAGAACAAAAATCAATGTGATTAAAATCTGTCAAATTTAATGGCATCTTCCCCTATAGTCTATATGGGTTTCATAATAATTCCTTATTTAAATAAAAGAATAATATTTCTCCATTATTTACCTAATTTTATTAATTTTATTTTCATTATTTTACATTGATGGATTTCATATTCTTTTTGTATTTATATGTTTAATCCTAAAAATTAAAATTCCACTTTTTACAAATATAATGACATAGGTTTTCTCTCTATAATAAAAATTTTATAGGTTTTTATTTTTCCTTCTATCCATTCATCAATTAGATAAAATTTATTTATTTTACTATGAACTTCTACAAATTTAATGTAACCATATATCTAGAGTAAAATATTTTATAATATATAACAATTTATATTAAATATCTTCTATATAGATAAATTTTTTATTCCTTTACTCAGCAGCATCAAACATTATCCTTCCACGACTCTTGATTTTTAGATGTCTAATATTACAAAAAAATATCGGTAATATCAACATGACCATTCATATTCTTCATCAGTATTATGATTTTTAACAATTATGATGAATACCCACTATTAGAAATCAATGTGATTCTATTAATTTTCCATTTGTGATAATTTTATATGATGAAATCTTTCTCATTATTCTTATTTTACATCTACTAATATTCATGTTCATTTCATATATATCGTGGAATCGATTTATTTTCTATAGTATCAATATTGAGATCAAAATACACATCCATAATTCGATAAAAACTATTTTACAAGGAGGTATATTTTGGATAATTAGCTATCATTATCTATTTGATATTATTAGAGTTGTTTCAACATACCATATAATAATAATAATTTATAGGTTGGTTTCTAATTTCATTGCATCTGCAGTCATTTAGTTCCTCCATACATAGTGACATTGTAATTGACTTATTGATTTCATATCTTCTTAATGTTTTCATATGTCCCCTATTTTGTTTTTTTATCACTGGATCTCTTCATCCCCTGTGCATATATATTGTTTATAGAGATTCCAATGGACTCAAATTTGGTATCCCCCCTTAATCTGAATTTCTTATTCTCTACTCTTATAATAAAAAATTGATCTAGTTTGTTTATTTATCGAATTTTAAATAAAATAATTATTATCCATAAATAGTGTTTTGGAATTTTTATTTTAAGATATATATCTAAGATTTATAATTCACTACAAGAACCATTACCTATCATGTGGCACTATACTTAATTGCATAATATAATTATATGAACAAAATATAAGGATAATGGATTTTCATTAATTAAATGATATTATCAATGAGTATTATCCACATATTTCCATCATCTGAATAGCTTCATTACTATTGATCCATCCTTAATGTTTTGAATATTTGAACATGATTTTTTTATTTCAATTATCTTTTACAATAACTCATCCTTCCACGGTTGTCTCAAAATCACAACCCAAAAAAATATTTATAAAAAATAATGTTTATAATCATTTTTTATTTTCTCAGTACTCTATTTACCTCATACTTATAATTTTATCAACTCGTTGTCAAATAAAATCATTAATTATAATTAAATATTATCACCTTTGGAATTCTCTTCAACTGAGCCCCTCCAACTCAGAGACATAATCTCTTCATCAATAAGATAAATCATTTTCCCTCTAAAATAAAAAATTATTAAGGTCATCAAAATTTATCTTCACATAAATCATTATCTTGAGATTAAATCCACTTGTGGATTTTTTCTGACCATACACAAGATATTCAATTAATTTTTCAATATGAATAATTTTATCATCCTACTGATCAATATATTATAGATATTCATTCATGAGGATAATAATCAATAAAATTTCCATATTTGGAAAGACCAAATATTTATATTCACTTTTAATTAACAATTAATGGTCGTTGAATTAATTTTATTGGTCTCCATGATTAATGCAAAATTATATTCTTATTATTTACTTCATAAAAACATATATAACCAAAATCAATTCTACCAAATAATCTCAAATAAATTCATCATCATTATATTACATTTTAAAAAATGATAATGATAAGTCGAATATTTTTCTATTTTTATATCCTAATTTAATATTTTTCTTAATAGACTTTTTATCTTTTGTGACTTTCAAATACCATGCTTCGGTCGATTATTAGCATTCAACGTCTCTATTAATAAAATATGTATTATATATCACTAATTATGGTATTTTATTATTAACATTACTTAATAACTCCATTTTCGTGGTTTTTATCATCTTTCTATAAGTAAGAGAAACTTTTTCAATGGAACCATCATCATTGTTTGAAGTATAATGTATCAATAGCTCATATATGGATTTAAAAACCATTTATTTTAATGATTTTATAGGTGTGATTTTTTTACAATATTTTGTATTAAAAAATATACAATACTGACAACCATGTGTGATTTATTTGAAGTCTTTTTAATCAAGATCCCACACCATTGATGTAATGACCCATTATTTTAATATATTTTTTCAGAAAATTAATTGAAATACCTTGTTTTTAATATTCATCATAAAACATCATACCCAGAAAAGAAAAAAAACATTATATAAAAATTGTTAACTATTTTTAATATTGGTGTGTATAAATATAATAAAAATACTTAGCAAATAAATATAGAAATGATCACAATTATTTTTGAAGTAGTTAGATAACTATTGTGTCTCTATATGGTTTAAAATGAATTTTATTCTAAAATTTTATTTTTTCGATATTTTTTAACCTATTAAATACTTAATATATGTTTTATACTTCTAAATGAGTTATATAATATTCAAATTAATTATTTATATTACGTTTTTTATTAATTCATATAAAATATTGACATTATAGGTTAATAAATTGAAATTTTATTTAATTATAAAATTGTTTTTCATTATATATTATAATTTTATTTAAAAGTAAAATTTTTAAATATTAAATATCAAAGTTCAAAATATTTACCTAATTTTCAATTAACATATCATTATTAACATCCGTTGAATTTTTAGTAATAATCATAAATTGTTGATTGTTACATGAATATTAAACATACATACTTTTATAATAGAAGAATGTTATAAATGTTAATGAAAAAATTTATATATAAAAAATATATATTCAATAAATAAAATAAATCATTTAAAAATAGTATGATTATATTATAAAACAAATGTTTATCATTTTTTCCTCATGTAATATTTAACAGTAATAACATATTTACATGCTGATTTAAAAATATAATTTATCACTTTAACAAAATGAATATAAAAACTCTATTTTCTATTTGATTTCAAAATTTAAATGTATTTTATATTTAATTTAATCTTTTTGAATAAATATTATATTTTTATGATTATTGTTAATTACAATAATTATGGTGAAATTGTTTTTAAAAATTAGTTTTTTACTAATATGTTGTAATTTTTAATCCCAAAATTATATTTATTTGATTTGAATTCTGAAAAAGATATTATTGTTGAAAAATTATATATTTCCATTAATAATCATTCGATTGTTTATAATGGCCCAGACCTCTTTGGCCAATTCCTTTGTCAAAAAGAAGTTCCCGAAGTGTTCAGGTGGGTAAAATGGACTTTTCCCACACTTTCCATAATTTTGTAAGTACACGCTGTGTAGTGTGAGTACACGTCGTGTACCACCTTTTCGGGTATACCCCATGTTTAAGGTCGTGTCCTTATCGTGTGAAATAAATTAGTACACGTCGTGTATCCAATACTACAAGCCGTCTAGTCCCTCCCCGAGTACGTGTTGCCTTCAAACCGTGTGTTGACCAGTCAACGGCCGTGTGTCATGTTGAATCTGTGTCCTTGCCGTGTGAAATAAATGAGTACACGCCGTGTATCAAAAACTACACACCCTGTATGTCCCTCCCTGCATACGGGTTACCTTCAACCCATGTGTTGACCAGTCAACAGTCGTGTGCCGCGTTAAAGGTCATATTGGAAGCCCCATGGTGACCGTGTGAAATGACCGAGTACACGCTGTGTACCATAAAGTACACACCGTGTACCATAAAGTACACGCCGTGTACTTTTGTTTTTCTCGCCTATTAATGGAGGGCTCTCCTCCTCCTTTTCAACTCACCCCTCTCCTCCCCATTCCTCTGAGCAGAGCTCTCACAAGAGACTCGAAGGCTCCTTTTCTTCCATAACTTCTTCGTCCGAGCTCCGATTTATGATCTGTCAGCAGCCACGGGATCGTAACGATGAGTCCGAACTTATGAGCTTGGATCTGTTGTCCTTCCATCGGCCTTTCCGTTCCAAATTCTACCTGAGGAGGATTTTTCGGGACTCGACAGAAGTGATGGATGCCGATGGAAGTCTTCTAAATTTGATCTGGTGGAGCGTTGTGATCAAAACCTGTTTAGGTAGTGATCTTACCTTCATCTCTCTAAATTGTGCATCATATGGGGTAGTAATCCTCTTGTTTTCATGTGAAACGGTTGAACCAAAAATGAAGATAATAACTGGTTAAAGAACATGGATGGGGAAGTTGTTATGTTTATCTTTATATCCTGTGATTTTATGTTGTGAATTGAATAGGCTTATCCCTAATAAAAATCATGGTCGTTGGGGGCCTTCGCTTGCGCAATTAAATGTTGCCCAATCTTTATAGACCGTTTAAGGATGGGAACATTGTGGAACATGGAAATTTGGTTAATCACGTAATTTTGGCTGATTTAAAACATGTAACCGTTGTGTGATCACCCCGGTAGAACAAAATGGAATAATGAACAAGTGGGTGTTGGCTTGGATACATGGCATGTGATGGGTGTGTTTTGTGGGTTGTTGTGGATCGGGTGGGCAGTGGTACTGTGGTTGACTTGGTTGTGGGTTGGTGTGAATATTATGTTGGTGACAGGCAGCGGGGATATGATAAATGGTATTAAAGGGATAATGATGTACGGGTTACAGTGTGATTCTGGTTACGGTGGTTGGCAGCGGGGCTGCAGGGATGGTCTTGAATGTGAACGAACTATGGTTTGTGAATAATAAATAAAAAGAGGAATAGTTAATGAATGGTGGGTCATGGTAATGGAATGAGATTAATAATCAAGGGGTTTGTTGGTTAATAATAAGGTACTTGTTTTGTTGCTTATGTTTTCCTAACTTGATTTGTGGATGGCAGGGATATGTTTCATGAACGATTGATCGGTTGGTTGCGGTTGGTAGCCCGGTTGATAAGGAACTTAATAAACTAATTCTGCTGAAACATGAAAACCTAAATGGGGTTGGGGTTGTTTGTTGTATGAATACTTCGTAGTAGCAGTGACGAGGCATGTGCTCAGTTTCCTTGTTTAGAAGCCATAGGTTGGGCTGTGTGTTTGGTATACATATATGTATCTGTATCATTTCTGTTTTATCGCACCCCACCCATGTTGAGCACTTAGTGTCGAACACTCCCATTTCATTGTAGAGGGTTTTTTCCCATAGTAACTAGCTCCTTCCTGATCCTTCCCTAGGCTGTGATTGTTTTAGGCGATCTTACTCCTAATACCCTTTAGGTAGCTTTCGATTGGGGTGGTTTTACCCTATGACTCTTCAGGTAGGTTTTACTGTTTCCCATGAACCTTTGGGATGAGGCCCAGGTGTGTGCGGGAAGGATGCGTGGTTTTGAGGCCCAGGTGTTTGCGGGCGGGATGCGTGGTTGTGAGGCCAAGGTGTGTGCGGGTGGTATGCGTGGTTGTGAGGCCCAGGTGTGTGTGGGCAGGATGTGTGGCTTGTGAGGCCCAGGTGTGTGCGGGCGGGGAGAGTGTGGAAGTGTCAGGACATTCGCCATTAGGAAGAACAACTAACTAGTGGGAAATGGTGTGGGGTACCCAATACACTTATTATTATATACTACTACTTGTTTTGATTGTTTTTTGGTTAGTGTGTCTAGTGAGGTTGGGTGGATAGGATTCATTGCTAGGTTTCTTCTGTTGTTCTCATAGGACATTATTATGTCTCCCCACTTGTGCACAAGAGCTTTAGGTTTTTCTACTGAGTATACTTTTATTCTCATCCTACGTTTACTTTCAGGTTTCCATGAGGACTACCAGGGCCGTGCGGTACCCAACTAGTCAGACTGTTAGAGTTGTTGCAGTTGTTGTACTCTTTTTTTCTTTTGGTATTCTACTTTGAGATTTCTTGTACTTTCACCTTGTTAAAAATTGTTTAAACATGCATGTGGGATTGGTTTGGGTTTATTTCTATACACTTGTTCTTTTCCTTTTTGGGTGGTTGACTTGTCCTATTTTCTGATCTTAAATAATAAAAAGGGTAATTCCTCCAATATTTGTGAAAACTCATACCCTTGGTTCTAGTCTCCACCCCGAGGCCTACTAGAGGCGGGAATCGGGGGGCCATTATCTCCCTTTCACCATTTCCATCTCAGGAGGGGCATATTCTGTGGGAGGGGGTCATGACAAAATTTTATCAGTGGTGATGGTTGAGAGATAGGATGGAGTCTGGAGTTAGGCATAGTGAGTATTTCATGGGATGGTAGGGAAACAGTGTTGGTTAATCATGGTGCGTGACATAATCCAAGGAAGACCGGCTAGGACACAGGATTTTAGGGCCCCCCATGATCCGATGCAAGGACTCTGAGCCTACCGAATGACCAAGTGAGACTACATTGATTGTAGGGTAGAGACCCTAGGGATGATACATCCATCATCATGATTGTGTTTTACTTGATTTGGGTGTTCTGGGAATGAAATTGAAATAAAATGATAAAATGAAACCCTGAGAAATATCCTTACTACTTGGGATTAGGCGATCTTTGTTTACCGTACAGCTATGGCACCTGGACGTCATCCCAGGGTGGCTCAGAAGGCCGAGGCCCAGCAGATTCAGGTGGTCGATCAGTTGAGGATTTCCTGAGATGAGGAAGATAGCCAGTCATAGAAGACTCTCCGTTCTTTCCTGCGGAAAACCCTCATGAATTACGTGGGTAGTACTTAGGATACGGAGACGGAGGGGTGGCTTGAGGAGCTAGGGATCTCTTTTACCTTTATTCATGCACCGAGGGAGTACTAGGTATGACACTTTCCTTTAGTAGAGTTTGCCTACAACAATAGCTTCTACTCTAATATTGGCATGGCACTATTTGAGGCTCTATATGGAAGACCATGTCGTTCACCCATTTTCTGGGAAGAGGTTGGTGAGACAGGTGCTCTTGGGCCAGAGCTAGTTCAGAGCACCACAGAGAATGTTCAGCTTGTTCGTGAGAGGATGACAACCGCTAAAAATGATATTATGATACAATTTTTTCTAAATCCTACCTGAGTTGAACCCAAACCAATCACATGAGCCATCATGTGACATCCTCATGGAATGTTTACAATTACCCTAGGGTTGTGAAAACAAAAAAGATAAAAAAAGAGAGTAAATATAAATTATTTATCAAAAAATAAATAAAAAATTCATTATAAATATAAATGAGTAGATCAAAATTAATAAAACAAACAAAAAAAAAGAAATAATCATAAACTGAATTTAATTTAGAACCAAACATAATTTCCCATAATTATTCTTGTGACTCAATGGGTCACACTATTATCAAAAAACCATAATTCACTCCTTAGAAATAAAAACCATGTATGACTTTCACTATATTGTAATAAAACAATTAGAGGTATTTCAATGAGTATTAAAACAAATTAGGCATGCCAAAGTAAAACTATGCCCTGTGAATTTCATTCAAATGAAAGATTAATTTTTTTAATGTTTGAAAAAATATAATATAAATATTGGTTTATCATTCTATCCATTTCAAAATAAATCACGGTCAATTGTCCTATTTATTTAAAATTAGACTTTCTATATTTTTGAGTCATGGTAATATTATATAATGATAATGAAATTATGAAAATTAGTGTTTTGTAATATATAAAATATTATGAGACATTTTTCAAAATATTTCTAATGAGTATTTTAAAACCGAAAATTTATCATTACTAAAGTGTCATAAGATAAATATGTAGCATAAAAAATTAGGACATAATAAGGGAAACTAGGAGGTAGTTCCCAACATACCATAACAATATATTTACCTCAATAATATATCATAGATAAAAAATTTCCTAAAGAACATTAGAGTTTCATGGATTTTATGTTAAAATAGAGAACATATTATACCCTAATACATTCTATGGGGGTTTCTAATCTAAATAAATTTCTTTATATCTTGGTCGTACCCTACATTAATATATTTAAGGGAATGATACCCAATGTAGAACATGCCCATACTATGGGTAAACTAGGTAGATTGTATTCCTAATATAGTGAATCCATCATTATTGTATAACCCAATATATATTATAGATTCCCATGTCATGTATGAAATGGTGGTGAGAAAAATAGAATGAGGAAATCAATACACATACAAAGAGAATAAATAAAATATGCTACATGAATCAGACATCCAAATATCACCAAAGAATCACACCAAGGAATATTTTCATTTCCATCCTATCGTTAGTTAAAAAGGGTAGTCTCATACCAATGACCTCACATTTCCATAAACATAAAACAAGTAAATAAATGGATCTTTCAAGGATATTTTTCCAAAAACCATTTTCTTACATTCCATCTGGGCCACAAAAATTATTTTGGTGGAAAATAATTATAAAATACAAAAACACAACATAAATAATAAAAAATATGTTTATCAATGAATTTGAGTAGTCCAAATCTCAATTTAAAAATAAAAACTCATTTATAAATGTCAAATGGAAATTTATGAAAAATATTTGAAGTGAAATGCTCAATAAATTATCAGCACAAATTTTTTTTATGATAATGTCACTTGATTATATTATTATAATTTTTTAAAATATTATATATAACTAACTTGCATTAAATCATTATTTTAAAATCTTGAAATCAATAATTTCTATATTTAATGGATAATGAATATGGACACTAACTTCAATCTCAATATTCTTGGACAACTGAAACATGTAACATCTCAAGAGAATCCAACGAGACAAGGAATTAAAAGAGAGCCATAGGAAGAGAAAATAGTAAATTACAAAAACAAAGCATGGACCTTGGGTAGAAGGGAAACATGGAGAAGGTTATATATTAAGAGATTGGAGGAAGAAGGAATGTGAAGAAGGAATAATGGTATTACAATGGGAAACCAACCAAAAGCCATGAAAATGGTAATTGATTTCACCATGGGAGGTGGAGGGATGGAGGGAGGAATAGGGGAGGATCCTCCCAAGGGTCACATGATACAAATGGGGGAGGAGGTGGTGGTTTGGGATTAAAACCTGATAGGGGATGAAATGAAAGAAGACAGTTTTTGTGAAATTGGTAGTTACAGACATTTCATTTTCAAGGGTTTTAAAATTGGATTAAAATCATGAATACCTTCATGGATTAACTAGTAACTATACATTTGGGTGGCACATTTTGGGAAATCACTTTACATGTAACAACTGAGGTATTATGAGTTATTTTTTTGATTTAATTTACCCTTTTGGATATTTTTTCTTTAACACAACACTAATGATATATTAATCTATATTGGAGAACTATGGTTTCCTTTAATTATACTCAACTCTAAGATAATCATACGCTACAAGAAACATATCCTTTAGTTTTATTTACACAAAACACTGATGTTAGCTTGAGTTACACAAAAAAAATGATCTTCATAGATGGCTTGTGTAACACGTAACAACAAGTTTTATCGAGAAATAGTATATTATAAAATCTTTTTACATATTATAATAACGCACATATTATCTATTAAATTGGATGTTTTTAAAATTATTAAAAAATTTGTTAAAATATATGGTTTTAAATAATACAATAAAAATTCATATGTAACCAATTAATTGGAAATGAATATGAAAACCATTTCAATATAAATGAATATATTATTACTGTGATGGTCACAAAGCTATTTTACCCTAATAAATTAAATTACTTATAATTAGATACTCATATTATAAGGCCCCAACCTTAAACATTACTCAATCTTGTGTTATTACAAGATTACACCTTGAGGATCTTTTCCGGTTTATAGTTTTAGAGAATTAGATCATAAAACATGCATTACAATCCACATTTAAACAAAGTGGTTACATAAAAGATAGTATTCATTTTTCCCATCAATGGAAACATATTTAAATTAAAACATGGATTCTTTCTTGACACATCCTTGACACTATCATCATATCATTTACCTTTCCCTTGACCTGTGAAAAACATTTCAAAAAAATTGGGATGAGCATAAAAAGCTCAGTAAGGGTTATAATAATATGGAACAGAAACATGAGTTCATATATACATAAGAATGAAATCATACTTTACCCATAAAACATAGGCGCTTTAACATACCTCATCAAATCATGAATAAATCATAGAAATCATAAGACATAAAGGTAACTTGAGGCATTCATAACATTCGTACGTAGGGAGTAACCCACTTGGTTATGTTTGGAATACCCATCACAGTATATTCCCTAAATCTCTTCAGAGAAACCTTAACGTTTCACTCCTTCGCGTTACCCAATTCATTGGAGAGCTATATCGGGCTCACCCGCCCTTAGTTTATCACGGAACCACTCGCCTTCATAATAATTCCCAAGAACCTCAACATAATCGTATCACATAAAACATGCATAAAGGAAACATAACATTTCCACCTTTAAATCACAAGATATCAATACAACACATTGATATAAAAACATTATGTAAACCATTTTCAATTCCAAAATAAAAGAAACGTAAAACATGGTATTTATTTTTCTTTTAAAAAAAGATATGGCTTGTAGAGGAAGCCGGAACTCAAATAATGGTCACGGCGGTGGAGAAGTCGTTGTCGCTGCATACGTATGACAAAAACATTCCCTTTTTTCATTTAGTAAACGCTTTATATAAAAAATATTCCTTTTGAAAAAACATGAATGTAAAAGGGGTTTATACACTGTATAAAAGATGGTTGTGTATAAAACAAAATATGCCTCAATGGAAGGAGATTGAGACGAAGTCTCATACCTCGAATCCAACTTGACTCGGTCGTTCTTTAATCTCCTGAATAATAAACATGATTAAATTTCTAGTTGTTTAAGAACCTTTTTAAAGTTCATTATTCCGTTTATATCACTTATTTCCATGTC
The DNA here is from genome assembly GCA_963277665.1 of Viscum album. Classification (NCBI taxonomy): domain Eukaryota; kingdom Viridiplantae; phylum Streptophyta; class Magnoliopsida; order Santalales; family Viscaceae; genus Viscum; species Viscum album. The sequence continues at coordinate 1,752,559,860 of OY728120.1, read as the reverse complement.
ATGAACACTATGTAATTATTTAAGTTAATAACGGTCGTTTTAACGATCATTAGTACATTAGTCAAAAATAAACCCTTTATAATTACAAGTTTTTCGTGTATCCATTATATCCAGAATGTTATTCATGATGTAAATATCATATATATCATATATAAATACATTACATGAATGCATTTATAATATTACATAACATTTAGAGGAATGAAATGAAATGCACCGTTCATGGAGACGGTAATCTGTACGTACCCATGAACGCTGCTTCCATTTCTTTTTCATAGTTTATGAAATGGAATCATAATGATATAAAGGTATATTATAATTCCATTTTAATATCATATATAATATCATAACTCCATCCTTTATATGTCTCACATATGGTATTAACAAATCAAATCACTTTGAGGGGGCGGTAGTCTGCACTTCCTTAAATGAAGATATCGCATTTACCCATAATGGAAACCATAAAGGTATGCCCAAAATGAAAAATAAACAAGCTTAAGGAGAACATAAACATATTACATATCATATATAAATATAGTGTCATCTTAATGGCCACCTTTTAAGGTGTTAAAATAATGTTGAACAATCATCGTTTCGGGAGGCAGAAATTCGCCATCCACGGAAACAGTATGTTATTTAACCATTAGATGTAGGTGTGTGTAAGTGTAGCTCTAATACATCTTATATAAACATTCTAGTATATGGACTATACTGGTTTTGTTACAAAATAAATGAATAAAAAGATTTTAGGGGGTTGAAGAAGCAAAATAAAACAAAACAACACAAGTGAAGACATTAACTTAAAATCGGCTAACTCTCTTTGGTTTGAGATAAAATTCTTCCTTGGGAAGACTTCTGCTCAATGTGAGGCTTCAAAAAGTAAGATAGGGAAGTGGAGAGACAAAATCGGTAGGGGTTGGCAGATCCAATGGCTTTGGAAGTGTGGGTAAAGAGGTAGAGGTGGTGGCCTTTTATAAGAGGATAGGAGGGGCACTCTTGGAAAGTAAAGAAATGTTACTTTATTTTAAAATGAGCTTCAGATTAAAAAGGTCCCAAATTGATATAATTATATGTTAAGGTGATAAGGGTTCTAAATCCACCAATCCAATAGGATTTAGACACGTTTAGGTCATAGGTTTTACATTATCTTTTCATTTTATTTAAATCATTTATTAATGTGGTAATCGCTGCATCATCATGATGTCATACAAAATTTAATTCCTTTAATGTCTAAAAATTATAAAAGAAATATCATGATGTATAAACTCTTTTTATCTTTATAATGAATATTTATATTCAAAAATCGGACTTGTAAAACCCCATTTAAAAATTATTTTAGTAAAAGAACTCATGTTTGTGTCATTTTAATTTTAACATTAAATAAAAAGATATTAATGTCATTTTCCTACCAAAGTGGCTCCATGGGGTCCCCAAGTTGACCCATGATTTTCTTGGTTGGCCATGACACATCCAATAAGGTGAGGACATGTGTCTAGGTATTTTCATTTTATTATAATATCATTTTTGCCTTAAATTGCACTAATTACCTCTAATCGCGATTAAAAACATAAAAGTTACTATTCACCAAAAAATTATTTTAATCTCATTGAACCACATTTTACTTCTTAATGACAACCATGTATGTCGGATTTTTGAAAATTAAATCACGGAAGTGGAAAAGTTTTATTTAAATGAAAAATCAGTTTCTTTAACTACCACTCAGTTGTTTCACTATTCATCAAAAATTAAAGTTTTTCAGAAAAATACCAAAACTTCACCCTAATCTATATTTGATATTCTGAATTCAAAAATGATATCTATTTTAAAAAAATTCAAAACATATAAGTTTCATTAATTAATTAAATAATTAATTCCCGCTGTCATGACAAATAACGTGTTTTTATGAAACAATAAGTATCAAAAGATTGACACTAGGTTAAGTTCAATTTCAAAGTGAAATTGATTCCAATGACCACCATTGGATTAAATGGAAAAAATATATTCTAATTTCACTTCAAAACCAATTCAAAAGATAATCTAATCATATAAATAATTTAGATTAAAAAGATGTTTTGAATTAAAATACAACATTTTTCACTATTCATTAAAAAATGAACTTTATCAGAAAAAATACCCAAAATTCACACAAAGTAAATTTTGATGTCCCAATCAAAAAGAATAAGATTATTTTGACAAAAATAACTTATAAAATTGTCAAAATATAGATTTAAAAATGGTTTTCAATCAAAAGGTAGTAAAACAATCTTTTAAAAATATTAGTGTATTCAATGCTTAAGATTGGATTTATTCTCATTATAAGCCTCTAAAACACTATCTAATTCACTAATAGACATACATAAAAATATTTGTTATTCATTAATTACTTGGGATGTTACATCCTTCCCCCTTAAGAAAATTGCATCCCCGCAATTTATTTACTTATAGAATAAATGGGGGTACTTATGCCTCATTGCATTTTCATATTCCCATGTTGCCTCTTCCATAATGTGGTTTTTCCACAAAACCATTACCCGATTAATCACCATATTCTGTAACACTTGCTCCCTATGTTCATGAATCTGGACCGGTTGTTCCTCATAAGATAGGTTCTCTTCCAGCTGAACTACCTCTGGACTCAAAACATTAGATGGATCTGGCATGTACTTCCTTAACATTGAAACATGAAAAACATTGTGTACCTGAGACAAACTCGGAGGTAAAGCCATTTGGTAAGAAACTGATCCAACTCTCTCCAGAATTTCATATGGTCCAATGAACCTTGGACTCAGCTTTCCTTTCTTACCAAATCGAATCACACTTTTCCATGGTGAGACTTTGAGAAAAACATGATCACCTACCTCAAAAGAGAGATCCTTCCGCCGGTTATACGCATAACTCTTCTGCCGGCTCTGAGCTGTTCTCATGTGTTTCTATATCAGCTGAATTTTTTTTACCAACTCTTCTACCAATTATAGTCCCATCAGCTTTCTTTCAACCACTTCATCCAAAAAATCTGGAGTTCGACACTGCTTCCCATATAATGCCTCAAATGGTTCATCTGTATACTAGAATGAAAACTATTATTATATGAAAATTAAACCAAAGAAAGATGTTGGTCCCAACTTCACTGATAAACCATCGAACAAGAACGTTGCATATCTTCCAAAGTCTGAATTGTTCGTTCTGACTGTCCATCTGATTGAGGATGGAAAGTTGTACTAAGATTTAATTCAGTACCCAACGACTTCTGAAGGACTTTCCAAAAGTTAGAAGTGAACCTGGGATCACAGTCAGAAATAATGGAGAGGGTAACTCCATGTAAACTAACTATCTCTTTAACATACAAACGGGAAAGTTGATCTAGGGAAAAATTATATCGTATAGCAAAGAAATGAGCAGATTTAGTCAAGCGATCAACAATAACACAGATTGCATTATTACCTCGAGGGGTCTTCGGAAATCTCAGAACGAAGTCCATGGGTATATTCTCCCATTTCCAATCTGGTACTAGTAAAGGCTGAAGCATCCCTTTCAGTAACTGCCACTCTTCTTTAACTTTTTGACATGTCAAACACTTCACAGTAAAATCAGCAATATCTCTTTTCATTCCATCCCACCAGTAATACTCTCGCAGATCTCTGTACATCTTAGTACTGCCAAGATGAACTGAATACGGAGAACTATTAGTTTCACATAACAACTCTATCTTCAACTGTGAATCACAAGGAACACACAATCTCTTCCCAAATCTCAACACGCAATCATTATCAATGTTGAATTCAGGCAAATTACCTTTCTGAACCAGCTCTACCTTTTTCTGCAACTCACTGTCTTGCTTCTGTGCTTGCATGATTCTATCTGATAGAGAAGATTTCACTGATACCTGAAACAAAACAGAAGAACATCCTACACCACCAACTTCTATGCCAAAGTACATCAAATCCTTAACCAAAGGATCACGTTCCAAATGCAAAATTTCTAATGAAGCATTACTTTTTCGACTCAAAGCATCAACCACTTTATTTTCTTTTCCTAGATGGTAATGAATTATACAATCATAATCCTTGATTAATTCTAGCCATCTCCTCTGTCTCAGGTTCAATTCTATCTGAGTGAATATATACTTTAAACTTTTTTGATCGGTATATATTTAACACTTTACACCATACAAATGATGCCTCCAAATTTTAAAAGTGAAAACAACAGTAGCTTATTCCAAATCATGTGTAGGATAATTTATCTCATGAGTTTTCAACTGTCGTGAAGCATAAGCAATTACCTTATCATTCTGCATTAAGACGCAACCAAGTCCTTTCAATGAAGCACCACTGTAGATAACAAACTCCCCATTCCTGGACGGTAGTGCCAAAATTGGATCATTCACCAATCTTCTTTTCAATTCCTGAAAAAAATCATCACATTCTTTTGTCCAGATAAACTTTACACCCTTCCGAGTTAGCTTAGTCATTGGACTAGATAACCGTGAAAAATTTCTAAGAAACCTTCGGTAATTGCCTTCCAAACCAAGTAAACTACAAATCCCTGTTACATTTTTGGGTCTTCGCCATTCTTCAACAACCTTTGTTTTTGCAGGATCAACAGTTATCCCATCATTAGAAACAATGTGACCAAGGAAAGAAATTTGTTGCAACCAAAACTCACACTTCCTGAATTTCCCATACAATTTATTTTCTTTTAAGGTTTGAAAAATAACCCTTAAATGTCTTTCATGCTCCTCTTTACTTTTAGAAAATACCAAAATATCATCAATGAAAACCACCACAAACTTTTCCAAGAACTCATGGAAAATTATATTTATTATGTTCATGAATACATCAGGTGCATTGGTTAGCCCAAAAGGCATTACTACAAATTCATAATGGCCATATCTTGTAGGAAAAGTAGTCTTCAGAACATTTGCTTTCTTTACGTTCAGCTGATGGTACCCCGATCTCAGGTCAACCTTTGAAAAAAAATGAGCTCCCTGGAGCTGATCAAAAAAATCATCGATATGAGGCAATAGATATTTGTTCTTAACAGTGATGTTATTCAAGGCTCTATAAACAATGCAAAGTATCATATAACCATCTTACTTTTTAACAAATAAAACAGGAGCACGCCATGGTGATGTGCTAGGTCGAATGAAACCTTTCTCTAATAAATATTTCAATTTCTCCTTCAACTCTAAAAGTTCAATTTGAGCCATTCGATAAGGGGGTTTTGAAATTGGCTTAGCATCACGAACTAAGTCAACAGTATATTCAAATTCCCAATCTGATATTATTCCAGGAATCTCATTAGGAAAAACATCAAGATACTCATTTACCACTAGTACATCATCAATCTGAACAGTTCACTTGTTTTCAACAATATGTGCAAGGTAACATTCATTTCCATCTTTTACAAGTTTCTCGGCCTATTGATAAATTATCAATAGTAAGGGTTCATTCTTGTACACAAACTGAAATTCTTTCTGAAAAGAAACATCTTTATCTCTACAGTCAATCTTAGCATGGTAAATAGAGAGCCAATCCATACCCAGGATAACATCAAACTCTACTAGAGGTAGAACAATAAGGTTTGCAAGTAGTTTCTTTCCACAGATAAGGATAAGAAGATTCTTATAAATTCTTTTTGCCTCAACATTTCCCCCAGGTGTTTTTACCACAAGTTTCGAAGTCATTTCTTAAGATGGTATTCCCATTTTACTAGAAATGGATTCAGAGATGAATGAATGTGTGGACCCCAAATCAAACACCACACTGGCATAATCTGAAAAACAAACAAAGAATCTGATACAACTTCATTTGATGGCCCGACATCTGCTGAAGTAGTTTCAAAGGATTTCACCACCCCTTTCTTCTTGTACTCTAACTGCTTCCCATCACTCATGCTCTTTGTCGGACACTCATTCGCATAGTGACCCATCTCATTGAACATAAAATATTTCACTAACAGTAAATCAAATTTGGACTTACCATCACCTTGATCTTTTTTAGTGCAATCATGAGCCTTATGTCGCATCTTACCACATCGGTAGCACATTCTAGAATTTAGAAGATATTCCCCAACATGCCTTTTCCCACATTTATCACAAACTAGAAACTTTGTTTTCTTACCATCAAACTTTTTTAAAGAATTCTTCCCTTTCTCCTACCACCTCGGTCTCTTCTTCTACTGGTTTTTATAGAACACTTGATCATCAGCAAACTCCATTTCCACCTTCTCAGCACATTGAACAAGCTTTTCATAACTTTTAAACTCACTAGAAGCTAATTTCATTCGATATTTTGGTTTTAATCCTGAGTAAAAACGATTTATTTTACTATCAAGGTCTCAGATAAAAATTAGAGCATACCTTGCCAATCGAGTAAACCTTTCTTCATAGGCAGCCACTGAGTCTTCCTCTTGACCCAATACCAAGAATTGTTTTTCCATCCTTTGTCCAATAGACTTATGAAAATACTTCTCAAGAAACATACCTTTGAATTCATCCCAGTCAAGAGCATCAATCTCATCAGCGTCCCTGATATTTTTAACCATCGACCACCACTGATCTGCTTCACCCTCCAAATGGTAAATAGCAAGACTAACCTTTTGATTGTCTGGACACCCCATGACATTGAAAATCTTCTCCGGTGATTTAATCCACCCTTCATCTAACACAGGGTCAGATGATCCTCTGAATGATGGGGGATGTTGGCTCGTGAAATGTTCCACCACTGACATGTTCCTCTGCAGTTGATCTGGCTGACCTCGTGCATAGATACCACCACCATTTATCGCTTGAGTCAACTGCGCCATTACTGTAACAAACTGTTCAGTTTCAATTCCGACCATCTCAGGATGCTTATTCGGAAGGTTATTTCCTTCTGTATGCCTTCCTAACACTGCTTCCCTATTTCCTCTACGGAAACCCATTCTTAACAAAAAATTCTTAGATGAAGCAATATGGTAATCTTCAAATGCTATATCATTTCAAAAAAAAATCATTTTGGATATTCCATTAATAGAATTCGAACTCCTAAAGTTATCTAAACTGACCTCTGATACCAACTATAAGGCCCCAACCATAAACATTACTTAATCTTGAGTTATTACAAGATTATACCTTGAGGATCTTTTCAGGTTTAGATTTTTAGAGAATTAGATCATAAAACATGCAATACATTCCACATTTAAACAAAGTGGTTACAAAAAAGATAGTATTCATTCTCCCATCAATGGAAACATATTCAAAATAAAACAAAGATTCTTTCTTGACACTTCCTTGACACTATCATCATATCATGTACCTTTCCCTTAACCTGTGAAAAACATTTCAAAAATCATGGGATGAGCATAAAAAGCTCAGTAAGGGTTATAAAAATATGGAACAGAAACATGACTTCATATATACATAAAAATGAAATCATACATTACCTATAAAGCATAGGCACATTAACATACCTCATCATATCATTAATAAATCATAGAAATCATAAGACATAAAGGTAACATGAGGCATTCATAACATTCTTACGTAGGGAGTAACCCTCTTGGTTACATTTGGAATAACCATCACAATATATTCCCTAAATCTCTTCGGAGAAACCTTATCTTTTCACTCCTTCGCGTTACCCAATGCATTGGAGATCTATATCGGGCTCACCCGCCCTTAGTTTATCATGGCACCACCCGTCTTCATAATAATGCCCAAGAACCTCAACATAATCGTATCACATAAAACATGCATAACAGAAACATAACATTTCTACCTTTCAATCACAAGATATCAATACAAAACATTTATATAAAAACATTTTGGAAACCATTTTCAAAACCAAAATAAAAGAAAAGTAAAACATGGTGTTTATTTTTCTTTTAAAAAAAAGTTATGGCTTGTAGAGGAAGCCGAAACTCAAATAATGGGCACGGCTGCGGAGAAGTCGTTGTCGCTGCATACATATGACAAAAACATTCCCTTTTGTCATTTAGTAAATTCTTCATATAAAAAATATTCCTTTTGAATACACGTAAAAGTTAAAGGGGTTTATACACCGTATAAAAGAAGGTTTTGTATAAAACAAAATATGCCTCAATGAAAGGAGATTGAGACGTAGTCCCATACCTCGGGTCCGACATGACTCGGTCGTTCATTAATATCCTGAATAATAAACTTGAGTTAATTTCTACTTGTTTAAGAACCCTTCTCAAGTTCATTATTCCTTTTATATCACTTATTTTAATGTCATGAACACTATGTAATTATTTAAGTTAATAATGGTCATTTTAATGATCATTTGTACTTGAGTAAAAAATAAACCCTTTATAATTACAAGTTGTTCATGTATCCATTATATCCAGAATGGTATTCATGATGTATATATCATATATATCATATATATCCAGTACATGCATGCATTTATAATATTACATAACATTTAGAGTTAAGAAATGAAATGCACTGTTCATAGAGACGGTAAGCCGTACGTACGCATGAACGCTGCTTCCATTTCTATTTCGTATTTTATGAAATGGAATCATAATGATATAAAGGTATATTATAATTCTATTTCAATATCATATATAATATCATAACACCATCCTTTATACGTCCCACATATGGTATTAACGAATCAAATCACTTTGAGGGGGTGGTAGTCCGCACTTCCTTAAATAAAGATATCGCGTTTACCTCTAATAGAAACCATAAAGGTATTCCCAAAATGAAAAATAAAGAATCATAAGGAGAACATAAAAATATTATATATCATATATAAATATAGTTTCATCTTAATGGCCACCTTTGATGTTGTTAAAAGACTGTTGAACAATCATCATTTCGGGAGGCAGAAATTCACCATCCACGGAAACAGTATGCTCTTTAACCATTAGATGTAGTTGTGTGTAAGTGTAGATAGAATAATTATTATAAAAATGTCCTAGTATATGAAATATACTATTGTTGTTACAAAAGAAATGAATAAAAAATGTTTAGGGGGTTGGAGAAGAAAAATAAAACAAAAGAACACAAGTGAAGACATTACCTTAAAATCCGGTAACTCCCATTGGTTTGAGATCAAAGGCTTCCTTGGGAAGACTTCTACACAAATTGAGGCTCCAAGGAGTAAGAGAGGTAAGTGGAGAGACAAAATGGGCAGGGTTTGGCCGAGCCAAAGGCTTTCGAAGTGTGGGTAAAGAGGTAGAGGTGGTGGCCTTTTATAAGAGGAGAGGAGGGGCACTCTTGGAAAGTAAATAAATGTTACTTTATTTTAAAATGAGTTTCGGATTCAAAAGGTCCCACATTTATATAATTATAGGATAAGGTGATAAGGGTTCGAAATCCACCCATCCAGTAGGTTTTGTACATGTTTAGGTCATAGATTTTACATTATCTTTTCATTTTATTTAAATCCTTTATTAATGAAGTAATCGCTCTGTCATCATAATTTCATAAATAATTTAAATCATTTAATGTCTAAAAATTATAAAAATAATATCATGATGTAGGAATTTTTTTTCATTCTAATGAATATTTATAGTAAAAAATATGACTTATATTACCCCATTTAAAAAATATTTTAGTAAAACAACTCATGTTTGTGTCATTTTAATTTTAACATTAAATAAAAAGATTTTAATGTCATTTTCCTACCAAAGAGGCTCCATGGGGTCCCCAAGTTGACCCATGGATTATATTGGTCAGAAATTATACATCCAATAATGGTAGGAAATGTGTCTTGGTATTTTCATTTTATTATAATATCATTTTTGCCTTAAATTGCACTAATTACCTTTAATCGCGATTAAAAACTTAAAAGTCACTATTCACCAAAAAAATTATTTTAATCTCATTGAACCAAATTTTACTTCTTAATGACAACCATGTATGTCAGATTTTTTAAAATCAACTCACAGAAGTGGTAGAGTTTCATTTAAACGAAAAATCAGTTTCTATAACTACTACTTAGTGGTTTCACTATTCATCAAAAATTGATGTTTTTCAGAAAAATACGAAAACATGAACTTAAGCTATATTTGTTATTCTGAATTCAAAAATGATGTCTATTTTACAAAATTCAAAAAATATAAGTTTCATTAATTAATTTAATAATAAATTCCCGATGTCATGACAAATAGCGTGTTTTTATGAAATAATAAGTATTAAAAGATCGACACCAGTTTATGTCCAATTTCAAAGTGAAATTGATTCCAATGACCACCATTGGATTAAATGGTAAAAATATATTCTAATTTCACTTCAAAACCAATTCAAAAGATAATCTAATAATATAAATAAATTAGATAAAAAATAGGTTTTGAATTAATATACAACATCTTTAACTATTCATTAAAAATGAACTTTATCGGAAAAATACCAAAAATTCACACAAAGTAAATTTTGATGTCCCAATCATAAATAATAAGTTTATTTTGACAAACATATATTATAATATTTTCAAAAGATAGAGTTAAAAAATTGTTTTCCATCAAAAGGTAGTAAAACAATCATTTAAAAATATTAGCGTATTCCATGCTTAAGATTGGATTTATTCTCATTTTAAGCATCTAAAACACTATCTAATTCACTAATAGAAATAGATAAAAATATCTATTATTCATTAATTACTTGGGATGTTACAGATATTGACTAATAATATTTTTTATATTTTAAAATAAATAATTTTTTTGTTCATCCAATAGATTTTATATACATATGATAAGAAAAATTACAATTCAGTAATTAAAAACAAATATTTTCAATAAGGAATTTTTTCTGTCATTTAATTAACAACCAATTATAAATCCAATTGTTAGAAATTTTATATATTTAATATGTAAAAATAAATTTCTTAATCGGAGTAGAAACATATTAATTAAAATAGGGGAAAATATTTTAATTTTTCTAAGAAGTTATAGTTTTTTAATTAATATTGAAAAATAATGAATTTTCGTTAAAAAATAATTTCTCATCTACATTTTTTATTGATGAATTATATTTTAAATCAGAATAAATTTTTACATAGTTAGTATATTTATAAATTAAATATATTTCGGTCAGTTATATCAAAATAAATTTAAATTCGGGTATAAAAATATAAAATTTTTATGAGTCTGTTTAAATTAAATATCTTCATTATCGTCTCTACTACATGATTAATTTTAAATTAATTTTTTCCAATTATTTTATTTGAATTTTGAAGAATGGATTAAATATTTTTATGAATAATAATTTTATAATGTCTAATATTTTCGACATAGTTTTGGAAAAATAAATATTGGTGAATGGGATTAAAATTAATTAAATCGACTACGGTAAGATTAAGCTTACCTAATGATCAATCATTAAATTTATGATGAAAAATGACCTAGAAATAGTTCCTAAAGAAAATTTGTGAAAATATTTCTACCAAATATTCCCTTTTCTATATTTTATTATATTATTCGTTCAACATGACCTGTGAAATACGTGTATCTAATTCCTTTTTCAAAATATTTAAAACGTTCTACTCCTCCACATGAATAAAAAGGCCACCTCTCCATTACATCATTATTCATATAATACCACTTATGTTCATATAATATCTTCTCAAATATCTTGCAAAAAATCCTTCTTTCCTCCTTGTATCCTCCGTTGGGGTGAAACAATTTCAATGAATCTCATTGTGGCCAACCTAACAGGGTTACCTGATTAAGTGGTAACACCCTCCCTCAATCTCCTTTAATTTATTTTCATTCTATACACCATAAAAATTATATTATAAGAGAGTATAATAAAAAATAATCCACAATATAATATTATTTTTTAATTTATGTTTTCTACCTAAACATACACACACTTCAATCTAATGGGTAAATAACATAACATTTATGTTTGTGGTGAACACCTGCCACCGTAAATGTTGAGTGTTCATTTTTTCCATTGCTGCCTCTACTGGTAATCATTATAATGGAAAATATTTTTATATATGTTATATATTAAATTTATTATTAATTTAGTTTTATTAAAATATGTTACAACATATATCTTTATACTTTTCATTTTGTGTTTATACAATAATTCTGTTTGATGAATTATGCACTACCTCCCTCACAATGTGATGTGATTCATCCATACAATACATAGAATGTATTATGGATGAGTAGAGTGAATATATAAGGTATAATAATTATATTATAATAATTATATATATACATATGTACACTTATATACATTTTTCATTATTTCTTTCAAAATGAAAATTAAACGGAAATAACGTTCATGTGTACGTACGACATATCATCTCCAGGAACGGTGCATTCTGTTAAATATTTATATATTATAAGGATTATTATAACATAGATACAATGAATAAAATTATTATTTAAATCGTTTTTTATATTATAGATATAATTATTTATTGATAAGGACAAAATATATAACAAATTAAGACACCTGTGAAAAAAACACGGATATTACCCAAATTGAATCTTTAACATTGAATTATTAATAAGAGGGTTATATTTAATACATAATAAAGCCATATATGGTAATAGAAGATAAAATATGGCTAATTTATATATTTATAATAAATTTATATTCATTATACACGAGTTTTTTATAAGTACAATGAGAGTCAATACACTAGGCAATGCAATTTCATCTAAATTTTTATTTCCTTGAGATAAATTCTATTATCATCCCCATTTTGTTTTTTTTGTGTGTTTAATTCTCATGGATGTATTATATGACTGTTAAAATTAAAACATACAATTATTTACATATCCATTTTATGACATTTATGTCGGGGTATTTATGTTTCAAATTATACGAAATCTGTAAAGCAATTTTTTTTCAATTTTCATTCATTGATACACATGCCATGTTATTCACATATATTTTCCCATGAGTGTATATTATATATTTTAAATGATATATAATAAATATAATTTTATTAATTATATTTTATGCTTCATTAAATTCAATTTATTTTCTTGGTGAGTATCGTTCAAATTTACCTTGTGGTAGGAGTTTTTTGAAATAATCTCATCAGTTTTTGAGACTGTTTATGTTAATGCTTAAATTAATGAATTAAAATAATAAATATCTTAATAAATCTAAATAATAATATTCTAAACATTTTATTCATGATATATTTATATATCTGTTTCTTTTTTCCTCTCTTTGGTACATAATATATTTAAGAATGTGTTCTTAATAAAGTATGATTATACCCTTTCTTCGGGCAGGAATCTGTGTTCCTTCAAAACCATGTTTTCTAAAAAAGGTTTCTAATTATATAATAATAATATAAAATATTAATTTACATACAATTTTTCCATTTTTTATATTTGTAATGATTTAAACAAAATATTCATTTCTCTTTCCTAATGAGTTATTTTTATAACCTTTTTACCGTGAAAAAAAAATGTAATATTTACCAAAAATGACATGGATAGATTTACCCACTATCAATTAATTGATGCATTAATTTCATGTTTAAAAGAATAATAAATAATAGATTTTTAAAATTATATTCATAAAAAAAATAAAAAAAATTTCTGTCTTTTTTTATATTTTAAACTCACAAAATTGTTTTTATAATGACTTATTTATAATATGTATGGTTTATTTTCATGAAAATTATTTTAAGAGGATTTATTTGTTTTAAATAATATTAAAAAAACAAAAATGATTATTTTCATCAATAAATGTTTTAAAAACATCTATCAATGTCTGATTACACCTAATATTCCATTTGTTGATGTATCTAATTACCTTATAATAAATGTTCCAAATATTATATTCATATTATTTATTAATTTTTTTTAATAAAATGATTCATATGAATCCAATTTATCTTCCACAAGTTATATGTTTTTGAAACCCACTTATTTCATAGGTTTTTCTTATGATGAAATAATTATCAAACATGACATTTTCCATAGTTTATGATATGATTCTGTGTTTGTGACAGTTATCTCATGTCATGAGTTATGATATGATTGATTATTATTTTTTAGAACATGTATGTAGGATTTCATTTTGATAATGGAAGACGTATTTATCTCTAAAATGAATTGGGTAATGATAAATTCATTATGAGAACAAAGGATACATGGAAGGGTATTCCATATACAAAATAAGAGGGTACACGGGATGAAATTCCAACACAAAAATAAGGTAGTACATGAGCGGACATCTGGAGCCTGAAATTAGAGGGTACATAGTATGTCATCCCAAGCCAAAATAATTTTCATAGGTGAGTAACCAAATCCTATCATGTTTCAATGGTATTGGTAGGCCACCTTGACTTAGGGGTTTTGTATTCTTATGTGTCTGCCACAATTCCATGTTTTATTCCTATTTTATGATTTCATGACTTTTGTTCTTTATTTAATTATGATTCATGTCATATGAACTACCATGATTTATGTCACGGTATATTTTTATGATATTTGATATATAGTGTATAATATTTTATGTTAGATGTGTCTAAGAAGGGTTATAGTCAATAATAACCTTGGGGATGTTTATGATTATCATTTATGTAAAATTGTTGATGTTTTCATGTTTTGAAAGGATCTTGAATATTATCAAATTTGAGAAAATATTTTTAAATTTTTTTGTATTTTTAAAATGTAATGTAATTTCAACATACATTAATAACGAGTCATTAATGTTGGTATTGGATAAATGATTTAGTTAACCATCAATAACATGGATTTAAAAACATTACACAGATCCCAATGTTTATTTCTAATGATATTTCTAGGGATGTCTCTATTTATTATTATAAGAAAGAGTTGATGTTTATGAAAATGTAATATAATTTTTTTAAATGTTATAGTGTGTGGTTTCCTATAAATACATCTCTTCCTAGACACTAAATGTTGATGTGGATCTGACATAGTTTTACCTAGGGGTAACAACAATAAAAAGATGATCTAGGCCTAAATTGGTGTAATCTAGTACACAACAATCGGCCTTACGACACAGATTTTTTTAACAGTCCTGTGGTATATGTTTTGGGAATTCAAAAATACTCTTCAAAAACCATCATGACTGATTAACATATAAATTGGCAATGAATAAACTAGGATAAACCTATGGTGTCATAGATTGATGAATGTTTCATGATGTTTACATCATATAAGTAATTTCTTTCATGACTATGTGATTTTCTACTATGATAATTAATACTCACATTATTTTTTGTGTTTTAATCACTATTAGAAAATGAAGTAAATGGATTACTGTTGAATTTTATTGATGAATTGATGATGATAATCCAAGAAAGATTATCACAATAGTTAAAGATATTTTTGTCATGCCTTGTCATTTTTAATAGAACATGATTAACAACATCATTATGAATGAACTATTGGATTCCCTAAGGTATATAATTTAAGATTTTGTTGATATTTTCGGTAATGGAGCCCTCATAGGAATGAATATAGAAATAATCACCCATGTAATGAATTAGAGGAACAAAATGATGTTTTGTTAGTATAACCTGAATGTACAAAATTATGTAACTTCCAAGGGCAAATTCATTGTTATAGTAACTCAATGGATAGAAATGTTAACCACCCTATGGTATTTTCAATTTATGACTACCTTAAATTTTTAAATTATGGGAATTATGAAAACAAATGTTCAGCATGGAAGGATCATCTAGAGAATCAGTAATGTGGTATAAGTAATAGGTTTGGTGATGATAATGATGAGACGACAACCGTCATGTGATATGTATGTGATTTTCATACATTATTTTTCACATTAAACATAAGAAGATTGATTTTATTGAGGTTGAGTAACCTTAATATATTATTAGTTTTTCATATTCTGTGAATGTTTTATTAAGGAATATGTTGATGAAGCATGAGTAATGGCTTAAGAATAAGGTTGGATTAATTATGTATTTATGTTTTGATATTAATATATAATGTCATATGAATTTGGAAATGTATATATATTTTCATTATAAGTTTTCATTAAGGATTGAATGAGACATTTTTAATAGTGATGATGACGTAGATAATTGGTTTTTGGGAAAGGTG